>JBBGZY010000508.1:497500-5982500 GCA_037952925.1 Lithobates clamitans | reverse complement strand
AAAATATATCGTCCCTGCCCATGCTTGCTGGACCACATGTCAGCAGTAAGGTGGATTTTATGTCTGACTGCCTTACCCGGCGATGCCAGAACATTCCCTTCTACTTGATGGTAGAGAGATGGAACGGCCTTACGTGAAAAGTAGTAGCGACTGGGAACCTGCCATTGTGGTACAGCACATTATGCAAATTCACGGAAGGGGGCAGAATAAACCTGGCTGAAAGGCAGAAGTTGGAGAGCCAACAGCTTTGACAAGCTTGCATTCAGACGCTGGGCATGTGGGTGGCAGGGACTGTATTTTTTTTCGCTGCAGCAGATGGGGGGAAATAAATTTGCCAGCTACAGTCTACAGCTGATGGTGTGCTGCTGGCAGATGTGCTGCTAGGACCTGGGACACCCTGTGCTATACCATCATCCCTGTCAGTAGAGGCTGATGAAAGGTAATGACTCAGTATCACAGGGACAGACTGAAGTGGGTAAGGAGGAGGAGGAGGGACAGATTTGTGCCCCTTTTGTGTGGCTTTTAGGTGCTCTTGCCAACAGGCTGAGTGGTTGGATGTTAAATGCCTTGTTAGGCATTTGGTACCCAAATGGTTGGTGTTTTTGCCGCGTTTGATGTGCCTGAGACACAGTTTGCAGATAGCAGCTGTGCGATCTGCTGCAGATGTGCTGAAAAGGGCCCAGACAGCTAAGCTTTGGGGAGTGGGCCAGGAGATAACAGCTGCAGAATGTGATGAAATAGGGTGGCTGCTCTCTACTCTTTCTTGATGTCGGCCTCCTTGGGGTTGTGGAACTGAATATAAGAAGAAGTAATCACCGCTCCAGAAAAAAGTCCAAACAGACCATAATGAATCCTTCTTGGTTCGGAGGTTAAAGGTGCTGGCTACTGTTGGTAGCAGTAAACGGGAATGAATTCTGGACAGCCGCACTCATAAATTAGCCTTATTTATTAAGAAGATGCACATCTATTACAGGATAACAGCAGACAGGAACAGAGCTGACGTTTCGCACTAACGTTAGTGCTTACTCATAGCTGACAAACACATCACAAGAAATCGAATACATGCTGTTGCTGGGATTTAAACATATGTGCCTAAATGATTAGATTGGAACTCAAGCTCTTTGGTGAGCACAGGTGTAAAAGAGAAAAAGAAAAAATCATTAATTAGCTATCATGGGCAGCAACACCAAGTGAAAATGAACAATCCAATTTCGCATATTCGATTGTGATTGTAAAGTGAACACGCCCCACATACGGCGGCCCTGTGTAGTGTGTTCTGGCGTGCTTAGATAGACAGAGAGACAGTGTCATTTCATTTGAGTTAGCTAGATTAGGCAGGACAGTCAGTGAGTTAGCTGCACTTACAGTGTATTGTGTATATATATGCATCCCAGGTGTTCCATATATATATATATATATATATATATATATATATATATATATATACATACACTGTATTCAGTTTAGCTAGATCCGTTCCTGTTATCTTCCTACTGACAGGCAGGCTTGTCTTGTTACAGTATTTCCAGCTACCTGAAGAAAATTGCTGGTGTTCTTTTGATCCTATTAGTACCACAGTCAGGCAGCTAGACTATTTACAGTTAGTGTAGTGCGTCCTCCTCACAGTGTTCAGCTAAAACTACAAGTTAGTGTAGTGAGACCTCTGCATAGTGTTCAGCTAAAGCTACAAGTTAGTGTTGTGCGTCCTGCTCACAGTGTTCAGCTAAAACTACAAGTAAGTGTAGTGCGACCTCTGCACAGTGTTCAGCTAAAGCTACAAGTTAGTGTAGTGTGTCCTCCTCACAGTGTTCAGCTAAACCTACAAGTTATTTTTTGGCGAGCTCTGCACAGTGTTCACCTAAAGCTACCTGTCGAAGGTTGGTGGTGTTTTCCTGATCCTATCACTACCGCAGGCAGCTAAATAAGCTACAAGTTATTTTTTGGCGAGCTCTGCACAGTGTTCACCTAAAGCTACCTGTAGAAGGTTGGTGGTGTTCTCATACTACAGGCAGGCAGTTGATTTTGCTAGCTGCAGTATCAGTACATAATACATACACATTATATATATATATATATCCCAGCTTAGTGCAGCTACAGGCCATTAGTATGTCTGGAAGGCCAACAAGGAGAGGCAGACAGTCACAAGCCAATAAAAGAGGGCAAGCAGTCTCTGTGTCTAGAGGCAACAGTGCTGGTCGTGGAGACGGTGCATCCTCATCAGCACGTGGCCGTGGGACACGCTTGGCCTTTTTTTTGGCAGCTGGCCGTGTTGAGCTGCAACATGCGGAAGACTTGGTCGAGTGGATGACCAAGCCATCCTCATCCTCCTCATCCTCTCTCACCCATGCTCAGGGTACTTTGTCTGGCAAAGCAGCGGCCTCTTCCCTCGGCTCAATGGCATCAGTGACTCCTTCCCTAGCCCCACCATATCCTCCTGAGGAGTCCCTCGAACTGTTTGACCACAGTGTTGGGTACATGCTCCAGGAGGATGCCTAGCGTTTGGAAGGCTCTGATGATGATACTTTGCTCGATGCAGGCAGTAACATGAGCACGGACAGAGGGGGTGCCCAAGAAGGACAGCAATCTGGCAGTCATGCTCCCCCTGCTGCAGCATACTGCCAGGTTTGCTCCAGTGATGAGGAGGGAGGGGATGATGAGGTCACTGACTTAACGTGGGTGCCTGATAGGAGAGAGGAGGAGGAGGAGGAGGCGGCACATCACCAACGAGGCAGGATGCCCTCCAGGGCCAGCCTAAGGGCAGCACACTGACTGCATCACACCCCAAAGCTCCGCATGTGCAGGGCGCTGCAGTCTCTGCGCGTTATTCAAAAATGTCTTTGGTGTGGCCTTTTTTGAGACGAGTGCATCAGATTGCACCGCTGCTATTTGCAACATATGTCTCAATCGTATCTCGCGTGGCCAAAACATCTCCCGCTTGGGCACCATATGTTTGACCAGACATATGTTGACCTGCCATGCAGTTCGTTGGCAAGCATATTTAAAAGATCCACACCAAAGAACAAAGAGGACCTCTCCTTGCTGCTCATCAGCTGAGATCTCCAACCCTACTATACCCTTAGTCCTCTCTGAGACTTGCACTGGGAGGAATGAAGGTGTAGAATTAGGTGTGTCACAGCCAAGTACTTGTGGACAACCTGCTTTCTGTACCTCGACGTCAGATTGTACCAGGCAAATTTCCCTGCCCCAGCTGCTGCACCGCCGAAAGAAGTTCGCTCCCAGCCATCCACATGCCCAGCGGTTGAATGCTAGCTTGGCAAAATTGCTAGCACTTCAACTGCTGCCTTTTCAGTTGGTAGACTCTGTCCCCTTCCATGAGTTTGTGGAATGTGCGGTTCCTCAGTGGCAGGTACCCAAACGCCACTTTTTCTCACGGAAGGCGATTCCAGCTCTCTACCGGCATGTGGAAGGCAATGTCTTGGCCTCTCTGGACAGGGCAGTCAGTGGTAAGGTGCATATTACCGCTGACTCATGGTCCAGCAGGCATGGACAGGGACGTTATCTAAGTTTCACGGCGCATTGGGTGACTCTGCTGGCAGCTGGGAAGGATGCAGGACAAGGTGCAGTAGTGTTGGAGGTTGTTCCACCACCACGCCTCCAAAATGCCACTACTAATGATTGTGACACACCTCTCTCCTCCACCCCCTCCTCTTCTTCTTCCTCCATGGCTTCTTCCTGTGCTTTGTCCTCGGAACCAGCGGTGCTCCGTAGCCGTTTAAGGGGCTACGCAAGTATGCAGGCCAAAAGATGCCATGCGGTGCTTGAGCTGGGGTGCTTGGGGGACAGGAGCCACACTGGGGCAGAGGTTCTGTCAGCTCCGCAGGGGCAGGTTCAGAGGTGGTTGACGCCACGCCAACTTAAGGCAGGAATGGTGGTTTGCGACAATGGCACCAACCTCCTCTCTGCCCTCCGACAGGGACAAATGACCCATGTGCCCTGTTTGGCTCACGTCCTTAACTTGGTGGTGCAGCGGTTCTTGGGCAGGTACCCGGGCTTACAGGATGACCTGAGGCAGGCCAGAAAAGTCTGTGTGCATTTCCGCCGGTCATATAATGCCAGTGCTCGGCTGGCAGACCTCCAAAAGGAGTTTAACCTGCCCAAGAACCGCCTAATCTGTGACATGCCCACCAGGTGGAACTCAACGTTGGCCATGCTGCAGCAGCTGCACACGCAGCAGAGGGCCATCAATGAGTACCTGTGCAACTATGGCACCAGGACAGGGTCAGGGGAGCTTGTTTTTTTTCCCCACGCCAGTGGGCCATGATCAGGGATGCATGCACTGTCCTGTCAACATTTGAGGAGGCCACGAGGATGGTGAGCAGTGACAGTGCATGCATCAGTGACACTGTCCCCCTTGTCCACCTGTTGGAGCACACGCTGCGTGGAATAATGGACAGGGCACTTGAGGCAGAACAGAGGCAGGAAAAGGAGACTTCCTTAGCTCTCAAGGCCCCCTTTATCCAGACAGTGTTCCTGCGTGCCCGCCGATCACACAGGAAGAGGACGAGGACGAGGAGGAGAAGGAGGAGGATTGTGTCAGTATGGAGGTGGAGCCTGGCACTCAGCATCAGCAGCAGTCTTTAAGGGATCAGTCCCAAGAAACACATGGACTTGTACGTGGCTATGAGGAGGTGGCTGCGGACCATGTCGTCCTTAGTGACCCAGAGGACTCCGGATCGAATGCCTCAGCAAACCTACGCTGCATGGCCTTCCTGATCCTGCAAAGCCTGCGTAAGGATCCTCGTATTCGTGGTATCACGGAGAAGGACCAATACTGGCTGGCAACCCTCCTTGATCCACGTTACAAGGGTAAGGTTGCGGACCTTATCTTGCCTTTGCAGAGGGAGCAGAGGATGAAACATCTTCGGGAGGCCTTGCAGAAAGGTCTGTGCAACACGTTCCCAGAGACTGGGAGGTTACAAACTCCTGCTTCTGGACAACATGTTGCTGAGGCTTCGGTCAGTCAAAGAAGGAGCGGTGGAGAAGGTGGCCGTCTGACCGATGCATTCAGACAATTTTTTGGTACGCAGCCCCAAGGTATGATCGGTTCCAGCAACCATCGCCAGCATCTGTTTTACATGGTGCAGGAATACCTAGGGGCAAGATCTGACTTGGACGCCTTTCCCACCTAAAATCCTCTGGATTACTGGGTCTTGAGGATGGATCACTGGCCAGAGCTTGCACAGTATGCAATTGAGCTACTGGCCTGTCCTGCATCCAGCGTTCTTTCAGAATGCACATTGAGTGCTGCTGGAGGCTTTGTAACCGATCACAGGGTGCGTCTGTCCACCGACTCGGTCGATCGACTGACCTTCATAAAAATGAATCAGTCTTGGATCACCACCAGCTACCAAGCACGTGATGCTGATGTAACCGAATAATTTTTTTTGAAATCTCAGATCCCTTCAAAGATTGCCTATGCTGATGCTGAGTGACTATCCTGAGTAATTATCCTCTTCCTCCTCAATGATCACGCTGATAGCTTGTAAGAACATTTTGGGTTCTGGGCGCCACCACCAGTGCCTAAGGCCCAATTTTTCAGCCCCTGTTTAACAGGGGCGTGTAATTACAATTTTTGATGCAATACTTTGCAGCAGGGCTCGTTTCTGCGTTCCAACTAGAGTATCTGTGAGGTGTTGCAGTGTTGTGGCACCACTGCCTAAGGCCCCTACTTTCAAACATCCAACTTACAAACGACTCCTAATTGCAAACGGAAGGAGACAACAGGAAGTGAGATGAAATCTACCCCTAGGAAGGGAAATTCTCTCCTGTAAGAGTTAATATGGGAAAAACATTTCTCCTTTCCACTGATGCTTTATCACCAATCCTTGTTTCACAAAAAAAAACAAATTTTCAAAAAACATTTGTCATTGGGACAAAAAAATGAGGTCTTCTGAAGAGGAGCACAGACAGCAAAACAAATGTCACAGGGGTGATAACCCTTCCCTATGTTTTCCAAAAAGCTTAAAATAGATTTTTTGGCTGGAGCTAAACACGTTAAAAATGTACCAGTTCAAAATTACAAACAGATTCTACTTAACAACAAACCTACAGTCCCTGTCTTGTTTGCACAGCCTGTATACTGCTGTTCAGAGTATATAGGGCCTGGTGGCCCCACGCCTTTCCTTTTTTTAATTTAGGTGCGGGGTTCCCCTTAATATCCATACAAGACCCAAAGGGTCTGGTAATGGACTGGGGGGTACTTATGCTGTTTGTCTCACTGATTTTCATCCATATTGTCAGGACCCGACATTACATTAAAGCCCCAAGCTGTTTTAAATGACTTTTTTTTCCTTTAAAAATGACATTTTGTGCAGGGACTGTTCTAAGCACGGGAAACACGCGCCACTTTACAGGCATATCATAGACACCCCCCAGGTACGATATTTAAAGGAATATTTCACTTTTTTTTAACCTTAAGCATCATTAAAATCACTGCTCCCCAAAAAACGGCCGTTTTTAAACGTTTTTTTTGCATTGATACAAGTCCCCTGGGGCAGGACCCGGGTCCCCAAACCCTTTTTATGACAATACCATGCAAATTAGCCTTTAAAATTAGCACTTTTGATTTCGAATGTTCGAGTCCCATAGACGTCAATGGGGTTCTAACGTTCGTGCGAATTTTCGATCTGTACGCAGGTTCTGGTGCGAACCAAATGGGGGGGGGGGTGTTCCACTCATCCCTACTGGCCAGCAGCGGGCAGGGCCCTTCTCCTTCTGGGTGGTGAGGATGGGGGTGCTTTGTTCCTTCCAGCGGATATTTCCTAGACCGTGGGCTGTCCTGGGTAGCACTAGCAGTCCCTGGCTGTATGCCCCCCCCTGTCAACAATGACAGGGCCCTGGGCAGCTGCCTCTTTTGCCCCGCATTAAAGACGGCCTTGCTCCTGGGCTCTCGCTTCTCCTTACTCCTGGTCCAGGACTACCCATGCCAAGGGGCTCAAGGGGCAGCTTCTTTGGGCCCCTCAACAATGACAGGGCCCTGGGCAGCTGCCCCTTTTGCCCTGTGTTAAGACGGCCCTGGATGGTGGTATCACTTAGATTGATCACCATTCACCAGGCAGTAAAGTGTAAGTCCCCAAGTTCCCATAGCTGTGACTGAATATCCCCATCTCCTCTCCCTCTCCATCCTTGTCGTCCTATAATGTTTGTTAAGGCTGATATATCATATCGTCTCCTCCTGTTCCTATTTCCTGCAACTCCCCTTTCTCAGCCACTTTTGATGACATTAAAATGATTTGGGAGCTTCAGTAATCCAGTAAAGCAGAAAATAGGAACTAACTCAGAACACAGAAAAGATTTTCCTTGCAAAAATAAAAAATAAAAAAAGTTGAAATGTGGTAATGTATGGATCAGGTCTACAGGGAATGATCCTGTTGTAAACTCGGCGAGAAATCTCATTGCATGGAAACTGCTAGTGTTATCCCATTCTGGCATGACTGGATGTCAACCTCTGTATAGGATAAAGAGTAAAAAGGGGGATGTAGATAAGAGTTTGAGTCCCGCTCACACCGGTGCAACTTGCCATGTGATTTGACAGGTCCAAACCATAAGACAAGTCGCACCCTATTGTCAGCAATGGCACCTTTAGAATCTGTGCAATGTCGACTTTTCAGTGCCACACTGATTTTAAATAAAGTTCCTGTATACTTTTTATGCAATTTCAAGTGCGACTTGCATAGACATCTGTGCATGAAGTCGCACAGATGTCAGCCAAGTCGCACCAGAAGTCACACTGACATGCAGCTTTGAAATGGTGTGATTTCAATTGGAGTCGCACAATTTCAAAGTCAGGTTCAGTGTGAACAGGGGTGAGGGGGAGAAGAAACAGCAAACCTGTGCCATACCTAAAGCATAAGTGCAGCCACAACAAACACAAAAATTTGCACAAGGGACAATCCAACTTAAAGTTAGAAGGAAGTCCCTTGTGCTGATGCCACTTTTATTGGGTCAAATCCCACCCCCCCACCCCCCGTGTAATTTTCCGGTGCGGCGGGGGTTAATAGAACTGTGGGAGCTGTCACAGGCTCTCATCAAGAGTGCCCAACTATGCTTGTCCTCTCCATCCAGCTTCTTTATTCATAGAAGCCGTACTACAGTTTCTATGGATGCAAAATGATCTATGAGTGGAGGACAGGTGGATGATTGCAAGGTCCACCCCCTCCATTCATAGATCCTGATTCATTCATAGAAGCTCTATTATTATGGCTGTATTATGATTACAAAAAACAATTAAAGCAACAGTGTAAATATAAAAAAATTAAATTGCCCCCCCCCCCCCTTGCATTCCAAAGGCGAATGCATGCGTCAGTCTTGCACGCAGCCATGTGTGGTATCACAGCATACGTCAGATCATGGGCAGTAATTCTAGCCCCAGACTATTTGTATAAACCTAAAGTGGTAACCTGTAAAGTCTTTTAAAATGTGGTCTATGGATAGTAAAATTTTAAAGCGTGACATGTTTGGTATCTATTTACTCGGCATACCATAATCTTTGATATTTTACCAAAAATTTTGGTTATGTACAGTTTTTTTTTTTTTGCATTAAAATTCAAAAAAGTTAATTTTTTTTTCCCAAAAAACTGTGTTTGAAAAACCACTGTGCAAATACTGTGTGACATAAAAAATTGCAAAACCCACCAATTTATTCTCTAGGGCTTCTGTTTTAAAAACGGAAAATTGTATACTCACCTTTCCGTAATTTTCCTTTCCTGTCGTATCTTCATGGCAGCATACACTTTGGGTTGTGACTCCGCCCCTCACAATCTGATAGGACCACATAGCTATAAGTTGTAAAGATGGCCCCCGCCCCAGTATTCTCCGTATATATCACCTCAGACGGGTGGGAGATTGTATGCTGCCATGAAGATACGTCAGGAAAGGAAAATTACGGAAAGGTGAGTATACAATTTTCCGTTTTCCTGTCGCATCATGGCAGCATACACTTTGGGGAGTAACTCGCAAAGACTGGGTGGGAATTCAAACTAAGTTTATTAACAAAGAACAGAAGAATTGGCCTGGATAACGGATCTTCCGAAATCCACCGTGGATAAGCAGGCGGAATCCACCTTGTAATGGGACATAAAGGTGCTCCTGGAAGACCAGGTGGCCGCTCTGCAAACTGTCTCCGCCGAAACTTGACAATATGCTGCCCAGGAGGTTGCCACTGCCCTAGTGGAGTGTGCCCTTAAGCCCTCAGGTACTTGATGATTGCTTAGTGAGTAGGCCTTTTTGATGGTCTTCACCAGCCATGACGCAATTGTGCGTGAGGATGCCGCTTGACCTCTCTTGAATCCATGTGGAATGATTAGGAGACTTTCAGTCTTCCTGATGGATCTGGTAGCTGAAAGATACTGCAGGACATTACCCTTGACGTCCAGAGGGTGAGGGTCGCCTTGTTCCGTACTGAGGGCCGGAAGGTTAATCTCCTGGTTGAAGTGAAAGGACTAGGATACCTTGGGGATGAACCGGTCCGAAGGTTTCAAGACTAACCTGTCTGGCAATACAATCAGATATGGATCACTGGCCATTAAGGCTTGCATCTCTGACACCCTCTTAGCCGATGTTATGGCTATCAGGAATGAGACTTTCAGCATCAGATCCCATAAGGATATGTTCTCATTAGGAAAAAACGGCTCCTTAGATAAAGCTTCCAGTATGACTGAGAGGTCCCAGACTGGGAAGGAAGTTTTCCTAGGTGGCCTCAGCTTTAGACAGGCCCTTTGGAACTGAACCACAAGGGGATCTTGTGCCCATCTGACTCCTGTCAAGGCGGACAGGGCCGAGACTTGGACCTTTAAGGTACTTGACCTAAGGCCCTTCTCTAGGCCTAACTGAAGAAACTCCAGGACCTGTGACACAGATGGTGAGGATGGGCTCCAACCTTGCTGTTGAGCAAAGGCGGTAAACTTCTCCCAGACTCGCCTGTAAGTATTATTCGTGGTAGGCCTCCTGGCCTGGAGAAGGGTATCCGCTACCCTCTGGGAACAGCCTTGCTCTAGGTACCTAGCCCTTTCAGTCTCCAAGCCATCAAATGTAGCTTCTCCGGGTTCGGGTGAAGAAGATGACCTTGGGAGAGTAGGTCTGACGACAACGGAAGGGGCAGGGGATCTGCCGTATTCAGCTGCATCAGAGTGGTAAACCATGGCCTCCTCGGCCAGAAGGGAATCACTGCCACCACCAGTGCCGATGACTCCTTGAGTCTCAGGAGAAACCTCGCTATGAGAGGAGTTGGAGGGCAGATGTATCCCGGCTGGAAGTTCCAGGGGTGCAGGAGACAATCCGTCCCCTCCGCCGAAGGGAATGGTATTCTTGATAGGAATCTCTGGCATTTCGCATTCTCTGGGGTTGCCGCCAGGTCTATCTCTGGTAAACCCCAAGTCCGGGATATGAGGGCGTAGGCCTGTGGGTTCAGAGACCACTCGTGGTTGGAGGTGAAATTCCTGCTCAGCGAGTCGGCCAGCACATTCTGGACTCCCGGAACATAGATTGCCCTTAGGCTTAACAGGTTCACTTGTGCCCACTCTAGGACAGGACGGACCTTCTGCATCATGGACCTGCTTCTGGTGCCCCCTGCCTGTTGATAGGCAACCGCAACCTTATTGTCCATTCTCAGAAGAACATGTCTTCCTCTCTGAAGGACAGTGCTGCTCTCATTTCTAACACATTTGACACTGTGTCCTGTGCCCTGAATGGCCAGCAGCCTTGAGCCGCAAAGTGCTGTTGGTGAGCTCCCCAGACCTGCAGACTGGCATCTGAGGTCACCGTCTCCTGGTAAGGGGTGATAATGTACTTGCACCTTCTTAAGTTGCGAGGCCATGTCCACCACAGCAATGATTGCTTCACCTCCTGAGGGATGTGAATCGACTGGGACATTGAAATCCCGTTCCACTGGCGCAGGAAGGAAATCTGGAAAGGCCTCGAGTTCCACTGCGCCCACTGAACCATCGGAATGGTGGATGCCAAAGAGCCCAGGATACTGAGGCATGTTCTGGCTGGTAGCCTCTTGGCTGAGATAGCCTTCTTCACCTTCTGAATCAGGGGAGGAATCTTCTCCTCTGGAAGCTCCACCGTGTTCTCTCTCGTGTCAAGCTCGGCCCCTAAAAAGACCATTCTCTGAGTGGGATGGATATTGCTTTTCTCCCAGTTTATCAGCCACCTATCAGCTATGAGTAGGGATGAGCCGAACACCCCCCTGTTCGGTTCGCACCAGAACATGCGAACAGGAAAAAAATTCGTTCGAACACGCGAACGCCGTTAAAGTCTATGGGACACGAACATGAATAATCAAAAGTGCTAATTTTAAAGGCTAATATGCAAGTTATTGTCATAAAAAGTGTTTGGGGACCCGGGTCCTCCCCCAGGGGACATGAATCAATGCAAAAAAAAGTTTTAAAAACGGCCGTTTTTTCAGGAGCAGTGATTTTAATAATGCTTAAAGTCAAACAATAAAAGTGTAATATCCCTTTAAATTTCATACCTGGGGGGTGTCTATAGTATGCCTGTAAAGGGGCGCATGTTTCCCGTGTTTAGAACAGTCTGACAGCAAAGTGACATTTGGAAGGAAAAAACACATTTAAAACTACCGCGGCTATTGCATTGCCGACAATACACATAGAAGTTCATTGATAAAAACGGCATGGGAATTCCCCACAGGGGAACCCCGAACCAAAAAAAAAAAAAAAAAAAATGATGTGGGGGTCCCCCTAAATTCCATACAAGGCCCTTCAGGTCTGGTATGGATATTAAGGGGAACCCCAGCCAAAATTTAAAAAAAAAATTGACGTGGGGTTCCCCCTAAATTCCATACCAGACCCTTCAGGTCTGGTATGGATTTTAAGGGGAACCCCGCGCCAAAAAAAAAAAAAAAAAAAGGCGTGGGGTCCCCCTAAAAATCCATACCAGACCCTTATCCGAGCACGCAACCTGGCAGGCCGCAGGAAAAGAGGGGGGGACGAGAGTGCGGCCCCCCCCCCCTCCTGAACCGTACCAGGCCACATGCCCTCAACATTGGGAGGGTGCTTTGGGGTAGCCCCCCAAAACACCTTGTCCCCATGTTGATGAGGACAAGGGCCTCATCCTCACAACCGTGGCCGGTGGTTGTGAGGGTCTGCGGGCGGGGGGCTTATCGGAATCTGGAAGCCCCCTTTAACAAGGGGACCCCCAGATCCCGGCCCCCCCCCTGTGTGAAATGGTAAGGGGGTACTTACCCCTACCATTTCACTAAAAAACTGTCAAAAATGTTAAAAATGACAAGAGACAGTTTTTGACAATTCCTTTATTTAAATGCTTCTTCTTTCTTCTTTCTTCCTTCATCTTCTTCTTCTTCTGGTTCTTCTGGCTCTTCTGGTTCTTCCTCCGGCGTTCTCGTCCAGCATCTTCTCCGCGGCGTCTTCTATCTTCTTCTCCTCGGGCCGCTCCGCACCCATGGCATTTGGGGGGAGGCTCCCGCTCTTCTCTTCATCTTCTTCTCTTCTTCATCTTCTTCTTCATCTTCTTCTTCTTCTTTTTCTTCTTCTTCCTTCTTCTCTTCTTCTCTTCTTCCTGTCTTCTCCGGGCCGCTCCGCAATCCATGCTGTGGCATGGAGGGAGGCTCCCGCTGTGTGACGGCGTCTCTTCGTCTGACGGTTCTTAAATAACGGGGGGCGGGGCCACCCGGTGACCCCGCCCCCCTCTGACGCACGGTGACATGACGGGACTTTCCTGTGGCATTCCCCGTGACGTCACAGGGAAGTCCCTCAAGTCACCGTGCGTCAGAGGGGGGCGGGGTCACCGGATGGCCCCGCCCCCCGTTATTTAAGAACCGTCAGACGAAGAGACGCCGTCACACAGCGGGAGCCTCCCTCCATGCCACAGCATGGATTGCGGAGCGGCCCGGAGAAGACAGGAAGAAGAGAAGAAGGAAGAAGAAGAAGAAGAAGAAGATGAAGAAGAAGATGAAGAAGAGAAGAAGATGAAGAGAAGAGCGGGAGCCTCCCCTCATGCCATGGGTGCGGAGCGGCCCGAGGAGAAGAAGATAGAAGACGCCGCGGAGAAGATGCTGGACGAGAACGCCGGAGGAAGAACCAGAAGAGCCAGAAGAACCAGAAGAAGAAGAAGATGAAGGAAGAAAGAAGAAAGAAGAAGCATTTAAATAAAGGAATTGTCAAAAACTGTCTCTTGTCATTTTTAACATTTTTGACAGTTTTTTAGTGAAATGGTAGGGGTAAGTACCCCCTTACCATTTCACACAGGGGGGGGGCCGGGATCTGGGGGTCCCCTTGTTAAAGGGGGCTTCCAGATTCCGATAAGCCCCCCGCCCGCAGACCCTCACAACCACCGGCCACGGTTGTGAGGATGAGGCCCTTGTCCTCATCAACATGGGGACAAGGTGTTTTGGGGGGCTACCCCAAAGCACCCTCCCAATGTTGAGGGCATGTGGCCTGGTACGGTTCAGGAGGGGGGGGGGGCCGCACTCTCGTCCCCCCCTCTTTTCCTGCGGCCTGCCAGGTTGCGTGCTCGGATAAGGGTCTGGTATGGATTTTTAGGGGGACCCCACGCCTTTTTTTTTTTTTTTTTTTGGCGCGGGGTTCCCCTTAAAATCCATACCAGACCTGAAGGGTCTGGTATGGAATTTAGGGGGAACCCCACGTCAATTTTTTTTTTAAATTTTGGCTGGGGTTCCCCTTAATATCCATACCAGACCTGAAGGGCCTTGTATGGAATTTAGGGGGACCCCCCACATCATTTTTTTTTTTTTTTTTTTGGTTCGGGGTTCCCCTGTGGGGAATTACCATGCCGTTTTTATCAATGAACTACACTATGTGTATTGTCGGCAATGCAATAGCCGCGGGTAGTTTTAAATGAGTTTTTTCCTTCCAAATGTCATTTTGCTGTCAGACTGTTCTAAACACAGGAAACATGCGCCCCTTTACAGGCATACTATAGACACCCCCCAGGTACGAAATTTAAAGGGATATTACACTTTTATTGTTTGACTTTAAGCATTAATAAAATCACTGCTCCTGAAAAAACGGCCGTTTTTAAAACTTTTTTTTGCATTGATCCATGTCCCCTGGGGCAGGACCCGGGTCCCCAAACACTTTTTATGACAATAACTTGCATATAGGCCTTTAAAATTAGCACTTTTGATTTCTCCCATAGACTTTTAAAGGGTGTTCCGCGGCATTCGAATTTGCCGCGAACACCCCAAATTGTTCGCTGTTCGGCGAACTTGCGAACAGCCAATGTTCGAGTAGAACATGAGTTCGACTCGAACTCGAAGCTCATCCCTAGCTATGAGTAAGCACTCAGTCCTGAGTACGAAACACGTCAGCTTACCTGTACTTTCTGCATGACAGTCTTGTTATTTTGATGATCCCATTTTTTCAATAAAGTGAAGTTTTTTTGACTACATCCGGTGTGCGGCATCCAAATCTTCTCCTCCATTCAAGCCTGCTTTGCCTAGCATTCAGCCAGCACCTGGAGCTCTTCTGCTCTGAAACTTCTACTTACACCTGGGTCAGTGTCAGCCTGAGCGGTGGAAACACTTTCTTTGCTTATCAGCCACCCTAGAGACTGTAAGGTGGAGACCAGGATTCCCCGATGCTGGATGAGAGATTCCTTGTTGTCCGAGAGAAGCAGGATGTCGTCCAGGTAATGGTGGACTCTTAATCCCCTCTCTCTCAAGTGGGCTATCACGGGCAATAGGACTTTCATGAACGTCCTGGGTGCGGTGGAAATTCCAAACGGAAGACTTCGGAATTGGAAGTGCCAGCTGTTTATCGTAAATCGGAGGAATCTCTGGAACTCTGCGTGAATCGGGATATGTAAGTATGCGTCTCAAAGATCGATTGAGAGCATCCAGTCTCCCCGATTTATCGCCTGGAGAATTGATTGAAGGCTCTCCATCCTGAATGTTTCTACCCGAATTGACCGTTTGAGTTTCTTTAGGTCCAGGATGGGACGAAAGTCCCCTGACTTTTTCCTTACCAGGAAGAGTGGGAAATAGAAACCTTGACCTCTTTGAGTTGGTGCGACCTCCACTATTGCTTGTTTCCTTAACAGGTCCTGGATATACTGGACCAAGGACAGCCTTTTCTCTCTGGAAGGGGGAAGTTTGGTTGCGCAGAAGTGACCCCTTGGAGGGCGGTTCTTGAAGGACCACCTGTGCCCGACCCGGATGGTGGATACTGTCCATGGATCTTTTATCAATTCCGCCCAAACCAACTTGAAACTTGTGAGCCTGGCACCCACTACTGCTGGTTGGGCGGGCGTACCTTCAAAACGGTTTCTGTTCATTGGAGGCCGGGGTCTTGGTTTTTTGGAACTTGAGGAAGGACGTCTGAGGGTTCTTCCAAGTTCTCCTGTACTCCTTCCCAGGTCTATAGGATTTTGCATCCCTGTATCTTTCCGGGAGATTGCGCTTGAAGGGAGGCGCTCTTTGCTGTTTTGGTCTTCTGTCTGAAGGGATAAGACCAGACTTCCCACCTGTCACTTTGGATATTGCTGTATCCAGCTTTGCGTCAAAGAGGTTAATTCCATCATATGGAATCCTGCACCAGTTGGACTTTGAGGCCGGGTCGGCTGACCAGGGTTTAAGCCACCACGCCCTCCTGGCCATTACCGTGGCTAACATAGATCTCGAAGCGGACCTAATGGTATCCACCGAGGCTTCCGCCACAAAGTCTCCTGCGAGACTGAGTTCCTGTAGGGCTTTAACGATCTGGTCTTGATCTGCGCCTTCAGCCACGAGTTTCGCAGTGTTTGCAGACCACCCGGAAATAGCTTTCCTGACGGCGGCCTGTGCCACTGCTGGTCTGCAGGCACCCCCTGCGAAAACGTAAGCCCTTTTAAGGTCCGTATCCACCTTTCTGTCCAGGACATCCCTGAACGTCACTGCGTCCTCAATGGGAAGCGTCACATGCCTGGCTAGGCGCATCAAAGAGGCATCCACCACTGGAGGGGAAACCAGGGGAGATACCCTGGGTTCTTTGAGAGGATACAACTTGGTAAGCCTGTTAGAGAGACTAACTTTCTTCTCTGGATTCTGCCATTCATCTTTAATAAGCTCATCCAGTTCCTCTATGAATGGAAAGGCTTCAGGTACTTTCTTGAGATTTGGAAAATACTTCCTTTGTTTCTGTTGTACCTCTTCAGGTTCTTCCCAGTTAATCGCTTCCTTGACCGATTTTACAAAGGGGCCTATGAGCGAAAAATCAAAGCCTGCTGCCGCCTCCAGTTCTTCCTCATCTGACGGGAATTCTTGTTCCCTATATGTACTGGGGTGGGATGGGAAGGTGCTTAGGGCTGTAACCTCCACGTCTGGAGTTGAGATATGCGTAGCAGGGACTCCGGTAGGCTCTACAGTGACCAGTTCTTTCTCTCTGGTGGCTTCGTCCATGCATTTGCGGCAGGCTAATCTGTCTGGTAGGGCTGTGGCCCCGCATACCCAGCAAGCATTCCCTGCCGGCCAGGAGGGATGTGCAGGAGACTGACGTCTACGTGCAGGGGATCTCCTGTGATAGGAACGCCTATGCCTGGAGTAGGAACGACTCCTCCTACGGCTGAGCGACTTCTGCCGCGTGAGCGGCTTCGCCTATGGCTGGAGCGGCTTCTCCTGCGAGAGGTCTCTCTTCGTCTTGATTTTGATGACCTTGATGACCTGGTAGGGCTGACCAATTAGGCAGCATTAGTACAATCCTGCTCTCTTTTTCAATCTTCACTACTTACCATGGAAATCCCCCCCCCCCTTACCTATTGGGCTGATGGTGATCTGCTGGAGCAGCGGTCTCCATGGAAAGGAAACTGTGATAGACCTGGCAGAGATATAGGCATGTATAAACATACAGTCAGCCAAACAAAGGTACCAGATAGACTTGGCAGAGATATAGGCAGGTATAAACATGCAGTCAGCCAAACACAGGTACCAGATAGACCTGGCAGAGATATAGGCAGGTATAAACATGCAGTCAGCCAAACACAGGTACCAGAAGAAAGGAGAAACCACTTACCCCAAGGGGGAACGCCAGAAGGAAAAACAGAGCTGATAAAGCAGTCAGGGTGTCTTCAGGAACCAGAGGCATCATATAATGACAGATTGAGGCTTTTAAAAGAACCACCATGGCCGCCGAGGTCACGACCCGCCCGCACATGCTCAGTAGCGGTGCGCCCCGCTCGGCGCCATCTTGGAACCTGGCGAACCAACCAGGCCGCCCTGAGAGTGTGCACCGCACACACAGAAGGAATGAAAAGTGTAATGGAGACTGCTGCACACAACTAAGCCTATTTAAGGCTTATACTGGAGCCGCAACATAACCCTGAGATCACCAGAGTGGGGTTCCTTCCATCTAGCTCATTTGGAGGCTGTACAGGTAAGGACTTCCACCCAGGAGAGGCTAGAACCTGGCTGGGGCGAATTCGGTAAGGGGGTGCTTCTGACATCTTCAGTCCTTCAGGTGAGGAAAATTAAGAGAATACTGGGGCGGGGGCCATCTTTACAACTTATAGCTATGTGGTCCTATCAGGTTGTGAGGGGCGGAGTCACAATCCAAAGTGTATGCTGCCATAAAGATGCGACAGGAAAAATATATACTGTTTGAGGGTTCTAAGTAATTTTCTAGCAAAAGAAATGATTGTTATATGTGAACAAAAAGTGCCAGAAAAAGCCTGGTCCTTAAGTGGCTATACTAAACTAAAACAAAAAAAAAAAGTTTTGCCTTCAGTTTTTACTTTAACCAGTAAATGACCGCCCACTACAGATATACTGTGGCACGGTAGCCGCTCTGTGCCAGATCACGTACCTGGTACATTATCCACATGGCAGGGTAGATAGAGCTCCCGCGTGCCCCCGCTCCCCTAGCTTTGCTGTGATTGTCTGTCGGCCGCTGATTGGACCCCGGCAGCTGACGATCGGCTCCAGAGATTACCAAAGAGAGCCCTGTGTAGGTAAACAAACACAGGGCTCTCTTCTGACAGCAGTAATGTGCTGTTTTTTTCTTCCTGCAAAGCAGGAAGAAAAAAACAGCACATTGCTTAGTAAAATCAGCACACAGCACACACCGTAACACATGTTGGCCACACATTTAACCCCTTTGCTCGCCCTAGATGTTAACCCATTCCCTGCCAGTGTCATTAGTGCAGTGACAGCATAGTTGCCAACAGTCCCGATTTTCCCGGGACAATCCTGATTTTGGGACCCTCGTCCCGATCGGAGGCTGTCCCGATTGGGGATTTTGCCTATTTTGTCCAGGAAAATTGGGAATGTTTGGTTTTGCAGCAGCTCGCTCCAACAAAATGGCCGCCAGTGCCACCGCTAGATAGTTCCCCTTGTGTTCAGTGGAGAGGGGAGGGGGCTCGATCCGTGCAGCCAATGAATCGGCTTCTCTCTTCACAATACTGAAGCAGGGGTTAGCTGCACGGATCAGCCACTCCCCTCTCCACTGAACACATGGTGCCGGCCACTCGTGGAGTTTCTTCTGCTCTCCCTTGTCCCTCTAAGTGTAAAGCCCAGGCAGCGATGTAACTATAATGTACAGGGGGGGTAACTATGTACGGGGGGTTACTATGTACATGGGGGTTACTATGTACAGAGGGTAACTATGTACAGGGGGTAACTATGTACAGGGGGGAACTATGTACAGGGGGGGAACTATGTACAGGGGGGAACTATGCATGGGGGTAACTATGCGCAGGGGGGTAACTATGTGCAGCGGGGTAACTATGTGCAGGGGGGTAACTATGCACGGCGGGGAAACTATGCACTATGCACAGGGGGGGTTACTATGTACAGGGGGTAACAATGCACGGGGGTTACTGTGTACAGGGGGTAACTATGTACAGGGGGTAACTATGGCTGTGCCTGAGACACTGATGTAAGGACTGAGGCTGGGAACACTGGTGTAAGGATTGATTCTGCTAGGGGCAACTGGTGTAAAGAGGGCCTCTGCTGGGGGCACCTGATTCAAGGAGGGACTCTGCTGGGGGCACCTGATGCAAGGAGGGACTCTGCTGGGGGCACCTGATGCAAGGAGGGACTCTGCTGGGGGCACCTGATGCAAGGAGGGACTCTGCTGGGGGCACCTGATGCAAGGAGGGACTCTGCTGGGGGCACCTGATGCAAGGAGGGACTCTGCTGGGGGCACCTGATGCAAGGATGGACTCTGCTGGGGGCACCTGATGCAAGGACGGACTCTGCTGGGGGCACCTAATGCAAGGACGGACTCTGCTGGGGGCACCTGATGCAAGGACGGACTCTGCTGGTGGCAGGAGACACGCTCAGGGATCCCACTGATACGGCATTATGGTGAGTTGAATGATTTCATTCTATATTACAATGTAATAATAGAAATAATGCACTTCAATCATCCTGACACCACAACAACCATGGTGCCGGGATGATTGAAGTGCTAACACCAGGTATTTGGAGTATCTTTATCTGCTGATTGTTAAACTTTCTAGAATACACATATTTCTATTGTTGTGTAGGATCTGGGGCTGCTGTCCCTCCATCCCTCTCCCCCTTTCCCTCTCCGTCCCTCATTCATCTCAGACTCTAACCACACCCCCTTTGAGCCACGCCCACTATTCTGCATAAACCACGCCCATTGTTCGGCACATTTTTATTTTCCTAGGCCACGCTTACAAGCGCATGCCCCGCCCCTAATTATAATAAGACTTCGCTTACAGCCAAAAAAGTGTCCCTAAAATTTTTTTTACAATGTTGACAACTATGTGACAGTACAATGTGTCAGTTAGGTGTCCGCCACAATATTGCAGTCCCACTATAAGTCGCTGATCGTCGCCATCACTAGTAAAAAAAAAAAATTACATAAATCTATCCCATAGTTTGTAGACGCTATAACTATTGCGCAAACCAATCAATATATACGCTTATTGGGATTTTTTTTTTGTTTTTTACCAAAAATATGTAGCAGAATACGTTTTGGCCTAAACTAATGAAGAAATACGATTTTTTTACATTTTTTTATTGGATGTGGTTTAAAGCAGAATGTAAAACGTATTGTTTTTTTTTTTTCAAAATTGACGATTGATTTTTATAGCGCAAAACTTTAAAAAAAACAGTGGTGACCAAACACCACTAAAAGAAAGCTCTATTTGAGGGGGAAAAAGTATAAAATGTTATTTGGGTACAGTGTCGCACGACCGCGCAATTGTCAGTTAAATTTATGCAGTACGGTATCGCAAAAAATGGCCTGGTTATTAAGGGGGTAAACCTTCCGGAGCTGAAGTGCTTAAGTATATTGAGTGTATTGGGCAATCTGTCTATGGGCATCATAACAATGCATTGTAGTAGAGGAATCCACCACCACAGTACAGATCGAACTCTCATGTAGTATAAGAAGACTGCCTCAAGGGGTTACACTTGTATAAAATGACATATGGTGAATACAGAAAAATACACTAGTAATGTTTTTTTTATTATTATTATTATTATAATAGTTACTTTTATAGTGTTGACAATTTATGCAGCAGTTTACTTGTGAATTGTACATTCTCATGGGATTAATATCTGTAATAATGATAATGCTGAGCATGAATTCCAATCTCCCATGTCTTATTGATAATTTGTTCCACCAATATGAGGACCAATCTGTCCAGCAAAATTGGCAGTTAGGACTTGCTTAACTTGCAGTTGGGGGGTAATGAAAACACGTGACTGAGCTGTGATTTTATCTCCCCTCAACCGCTCCCCCTTAACCACTTGAGCCCCGGACCATTATGCTGCCTAAGGACCAGAGGTCTTTTTCCAATTTGGCACTGCTTCGCTTTAACGTTTAATTGCGCGGTCATGCAATGCTGTACCCAAACAAAATTTGCGTCCTTTTCTTCCCACAAATAGGGCTTTCTTTTGATGGCATTTGATCACCTCTGCGGTTTTTATTTTTTGCGCTATAAAAGGAAAAAGACCGAAAATTTTGAAAAAAAATGATATTTTCTACTTTTTGTTATTAAAAAAATCCAATAAACTCAATTTTAGTCATACATTTAGGCCAAAATTTATTCGGCCACATGTCTTTGGTAAAAAAAATGTCAATAAGCGTATATTTATTGGTTTGCGCAAAAGTTATAGCGTCTACAAACTAGGGTACATTTTCTGGAATTTACACAGCTTTTAGTTTATGACTGCCTATGTCATTTCTTGAGGTGCTAAAATGGCAGGGCAGTACAAAACCCCCCCAAATGACCCCATTTTGGAAAGTAGACACCCCAAGGAAATTGCTGAGAGGCATGTTGAACCCATTGAATATTTATTTTTTTTGTCCCAAGTGATTGAATGACAAAAAAAAAAAAAAAAATATTTACAAAAAGTTGTCACTACATGATATATTGCTCACACAGGCCATGGGCATATGTGGAATTGCACCCCAAAATACATTCAGCTGCTTCTCCTGAGTATGGGGATACCACATCTGTGGGACTTTTTGGGAGCCTAGCCGCGTACGGGGCCCCGAAAACCAATCACCGCCTTCAGGATTTCTAAGGGCATACATTTTTGATTTCACTCCTCACTACCTATCACAGTTTTGAAGGCCATAAAATGCCCAGATGGCACAAAACCTCACCAAATTACCCCATTTTGGAAAGTAGCTACCTATCACTACCTATCACAGTTTTGAAGGCCATAAAATGCCCAGATGGCACAAAACCTCACCAAATTACCCCATTTTGGAAAGTAGACACCCCAAGCTATTTGCTGAGAGGCATGTTGAGTCCATGGAATACTTTATTTTTTGACACAAGTTGCGGGAAAGTGACAATTTTTTTTTTTTTTGCACAAAGTTGTCACTAAATGATATATTTCTCACACAGGCCATGGGCATATGTGGAATTGCACCCCAAAATACATTTAGCTGCTTCTCCTGAGTATGGGGATACCACATGTGTGGGACTTTTTGGGAGCCTAGCCGCATACGGGGCCCCGAAAACCAAGCACCGCCTTCAGGATTTCTAAGGGCGTAATGTTGTGATTTCACTCCTCACTACCTATCACAGTTTTGAAGGCCATAAAATGCCAAGATGGCACAAAACCCCCCCAAATGACCCCATTTTGGAAAGTAGACACCCCAAGCTATTTGCTGAGAGGCATGTTGAGTCCATGGAATATTTTATTTTTTGACACAAGTTGCGGGAAAGTGACAATTTTTTTTTTTTTTGCACAAAGTTGTCACTAAATGATATATTTCTCACACAGGCCATGGGCATATGTGTAATTGCACCCCAAAATACATTTAGCTGCTTCTCCTGAGTACGGGGATACCACATGTGTGGGACTTTTTGGGAGCCTAGCCGCATACGGGGCCCCGAAAACCAAGCACCGCCTTCAGGATTTCTAAGGGCGTAAAGTTGTGATTTCACTCCTCACTGCCTAGCACAGCTTCGGAGGCCATGGAATGCCCAGATGGCACAACCCTCCCCCCCCCCAAATGACCCCATTTTGGAAAATAGACACCCCAAGCTATTTGCTGAGAGGTATAGTGAGTATTTTGCAGACCTCACTTTTTGTCACATGAAAAAATTATTTTTTTTTGCAAGAAAATTACTTTGAACCCCCAAACATTATATATTTTTTTAAAGCAAATGCCCTACAGATTGAAATGGTGGGTGTTTCATATTTTTTTTTCACACAGTATTTGCGCAGCGATTTTTCAAATGCATTTTTTGGGGAAAAAACACACTTTTTTAAATTTTAATGCACTAAAACACACTATATTGCCCAAATGTTTGATGAAATAAAAAAGATGATCTTAGGCCGAGTACATGGATACCAAACATGACATGCTTTAAAATTGCACACAAACGCGCAGCGGCGACAAAATAAATACATTTTTAAAAGCCTTTAAAAGCCTTTACAGGTTACCACTTTAGATTTACAGAGGAGGTCTACTGCTAAAATTACTGCCCTCGATCTGACCTTCGCGGTGATACCTTACATGCATGGTGCAATTGCTGTTTACATTTAACGCCAGACCGACGCTTGCGTTCGCCTTTGCGCGAGAGCAGGGGGGGACAGGGGTGCTTTTTTTTTTTTATTTTTTTTTTTTTTTCTTTATTATTTTTTTGCTTTTTTATCTTATTTTTAAACTGTTCCTTTCATTTTTATTTTTTTTTTATTAATTTTATTGTTATCTCAGGGAATGTAAATATCCCCTATGATAGCAATAGGTAGTGACAGGTACTCTTTTTTTTAAAAATTGGGCTCTATTAGACCCTAGATCTCTCCTCTGCCCTCAAAGCATCTGACCACACCAAGATCGGTGTGATAAAATGCTTTCCCAATTTCCCAATGGCGCTGTTTACATTCGGCGAAATCTAAGTCATGAAATGCTCGTAGCTTCCGGTTTCTTAGGCCATAGAGATGTTTGGAGCCATTCTGGTCTCTGATCAGCTCTATGGTCAGCTGGCTGAATCACCGGCTGCATTTTCAGGTTCCCTGTTGGGACAGGAGAGCCAGAGAAAAACATGGAAGACGGTGGGGGGCATTCCCTCCCACTGCTTGCAAAAGCAGTCTAGAAGCTAATTAGCAGCTAGGATTGCTTTTACATGAAAGCCGACCGCTGGCTGAAAAGAATGATACCAAGATGATACCTAAACCTGCAGGCATCATTCTGGTATAACCACTCAAAGTCCAGCAACATACCAGTACGTTGCTGGTCCTTGTTAGGCATATATTGTAAACTTTTTTTTCATGCAGCCTGTGGGCTGAACGAAAAAAAGATATTGATCGGTGGGTATGCCCACCATTAGAATACCTCCCTTCATCCACCCACTTCTAATGATGGGCATACATGCACCATTTATATATGCCGAAGCATGGGGGCATCCTCCCGCAAAAGGCAGGAGCAAATTGCTCCTCCACCCACTGCTGCCCCCACGCTTCGGCATATATGCTGAAGTATGTAACTGTGGTGGTGAAATCACCTCCGACAGCGCTGGAGTCACGGCTTTATATATCGTGGGAGCAAACGCTGTTGCTGTCAAGATAAATAAATCCGCGCTGCAACTGAATGGCGTACCTGCTAAGCAAATGATGGTTAACAATAAAACAAAGTAACATTACAGTATAACAGTAAGACTTACCATACCTGCAAAGCAAATACAAAAAAAAAACATAGTAAAAAATAAAACATTTAACGCAACCTGTGCCTAAAATATATATATGCCGAAGCATGGGGGCATCCTCCCTCAAAAGGCAGGAGCAAATTGCTCCTCCACCCACTGCTGCCCCCACGCTTCGACATATATGCTGAAGTTTGTAACTGTGGTGGTGAAATCATCTCCGACAGCGCTGGAGTCACGGCTTTATATATCGTGGGAGCAAACGATGTTGCTGTCAAGATAAATAAATCCGCGCTGCAACTGAATGGCGTACCTGAAAACAATAAAATGGTTACCAACAAAACACAGTAAACGGTAAAGTATAAAAAATCTGAAAAGCAAACATGGTAAAACATAATAACAATAAAACATTGCAGAATAGAATAGAGTAAAAAAGAGCAGAACAATAGAGAGAGAATAGAGAGAGAGAGAACAATAAAACAACAACTATTTTTGTTTTTTTTTATTTTATATTTTTTTTTGTGTTTTTATTTTCTTTTTATTTTTTTTTTATTTTTTTTTTTACACTTTTTTTTAGTAACTTTTAACTTTTGTAACTCGTTCCAGGTTTGGGTCTCTCAAAATGCAATGGCATCTTGGGAGACCCTGTGTTAGTGTGCCTAGTCTGTGCAGTGCTGAACCCTACGCTAATACTCAACTAATGTATGATAGCGTTCAAAGCATTCACCCATGCAAAGACCAGGATTGCCAGGACAGGAGGGACAATAAGACCGGGTGCTTGCTGCAGACACGACATCTTTTTTGGGGGGCTCGTTGGGTAGGGGTACTCGGGATGGCATAAAGAAAATGCCTCTCATGCAGCCGGCTTACTGCATTTGGTTGGGGAAGGTGAGGTAGAGCACCGTCTGGAAACAGAAGGGCTCTGACGATCTCTTCCTGGAATTTAAGGAAGGATCTAGTCTGTCCTGAAGCTCTGTATAGCATATGAGCGTTCAGCAAAGCCAATTGAAATAAATAAACAGACACTTTTTTGTACCAGCGTCTGGCCTTACGGGCAACTAGGTACGGCGCCAACAACTGGTCGTTGAGGTCCACCCCTCCCATATTAAGGTTGTATTCGTGGACACAGAGGGGTTTCTCCACAACACCAGTCGCCGTAGGAATTTGGGTCGTCGTGTCTGCATGAAGGGAGGTGAGAACGAAAACATTCTTCTTATCCCTCCACTTCATAGCGAGCAAATGATTATACTTCAAGCAGGCTCTCTCCCCCAGCCTAAGACGGGAATCTACAAGCCGCTGGGGAAAGCCCCGGCGATTAGGTTGCACTGTGCCACATGCTCCAATCTGCTGATCAAACAAGTGACTAAAAAGTGGCACGCTCGTATAATAATTGTCCACGTACAAGTGGTACCCCTTTCCGAATAAGGGTGACACCAAGTCCCACACTATCTTGCCAGCGCTTCCTATGTAGTCAGGGCAGTTTGTCGGCTCTACGTGACTATCTTTGCCCTCATAAACCATAAAACTATATGTATAGCCTGTGGCCCTGTCACAGAGCTTATACATCTTGACCCCGTATCTGGCACGCTTGCTGGGAAGGTACTGTTTGAATGACAAGCGGCCAGAAAATTTAATCAGGGACTCATCAACGCAGACAACTTGATGGGGGGTAAACAAGTCTGCAAAACGTTGGTTGAAGTGGTTTACGAGGGGCCGAATTTTGTAGAGCCGATCGTATGCAGGGTCTCCACGAGGACGACAGAGTTCATTGTCGTTGAAGTGCATGAACCGCAAAATCTGCTCGTATCGTGCCCTGGCCATGGAAGCAGAGAACAAGGGTGAATGGTAAATTGGGTCAGTGGACCAATATGACCGCAACTTACTCTTTTTATTCAACCCCATGAGGAGAGAAAGGCTCAGAAAGGTCTTAAATTCGGAGACCGTAATTGGTCTCCAATCTCTGGCAAGGGAGGACTGGAGATTAGCGGCGATGTGTTGACCAGCGTATAAATTGCTTTGGTCCACAATAGATCTATAGAGATCTTCGGTGAAAAACAGTGAATAAAAATCCAGTGGCGTAAAGTCAACTGTTTCCACCTGAATTCCGGGTTGGCCAGTGAAAGGGGGAAGTACAGGTGCTGCAGAAGTGGTGGGTTCCCAATTCGGATTGGCCAATGCAGCAGGAAGGGCACTATGGGCACGACGGGCCTGTCTTTGTCTTCTTGGTGGCAGCGGGACACTACTATTGCTTGCCACCTCGCCAGCTTGAACTGCACTTATGGGACTCGCCACGTCACCACGTGATACTGCAGTGCTGGATGTTTGACCAGGGTGTACTAGGCCGCTGGTGCTTGCCAGTTCACCAGAAGGAATAGCGGCGCTAGTACTGCTCTGCTCCATACGAGAGCCCTGCGGTTCTTGCACTTCAAGGACAGAAGAAGAAGTTCGGGGTCTGGTACGCCTGACCTTAGCAGGGACCACAACTCTGTCGTCAGAGCTATCTGTCATGGAGCCGCTGTCCTCTACAGGTTCGTATTCTGACCCTGAACTTGACAGATGAGTGACTTCCTCTTCACTATCTGTCATACTCAGAAACGTGTAGGCCTCTTCACTAGTGTACCTTCGATTTGCCATTTTGGGCTCTAAATTTAGGGGTACACTAGTGAGACTCACAGGCAAAAAAGCTCCTGACTGTCAGCGACTGTATCAAAACGCTACCAAAAAACTGTTAGCGATCGCAGGGATCAGGCCTGACTCTGCGAACGCTGCAGTTATGTGTGCTTAGTGTTTTGTAAGTGTCAGTTATCGATCGATACTGCACTTGGGTGGGCTGGGCAGGGCTGGGCCGAGGGGCAAAACGCAGGTGCTAGCAGGTATCTGGGCTGATCCCGCTAACACTGTGTTTATGGGAACCCTAAACTGCTGGGGAGTATAGATCTGATCGGATCAGATATCGATCCGCTCAGATACTATAGCACTAAGGGAGGTGTATGCTGCGTGCGTGGGTTTTAGCGGTACTGGCGCTGACCTGACGCTGCCTGGGGCGACGCAGACCTTAGCTGACCCTAAAAATGTAATTTATATCACCGCCGGGCAATTAGGGGGGTTAAACCTTTATAGGGTAATAAACGGCGGGTGCCCTAAAACTATAATAAACTGTAATAAACTGTAATAAACTACAAAAAACAAACTAGCTAACCAGCGTCACCCGTAACACTTATACGGTGATCGCTGGTGAAAGGGTTAACTAGGGGGCAATCAGGGGGGTTAAAACCTTTAGTAGGTAGTATATGGGGGTCCCTGTCGCTATAAAACACTGACAGCGAACCTATATACTTATCTCCCTAACTAGCGTCACCTGTGTCACTAATACAGCGATCAGAAAAACGATCGCTTAGCGACACTGGTGACGGGGGGTAATCAAGGGGTTAACCTTTATTAGGGGGTGTTAGGGGGGTACCCTGGACCTAAGAGGGGGGTACCCTAGACCTAAAGGGGGCTAACCTAACTGCCCTAACACTTGTAACTGACACAAACTGACACCAATGCAAAAAAAAAAAAAAATGCTATTGGTGTCAGAGTGACAGGGGGTACAGGGGGGTGATCGGGGGGTGATGGGGGGTGACAAGTGTGCCTGGCGTGTTCTACTGTTAGTGTAGTGTTGTGCAGACTTACTTGATGTCTTCTCTCCTCGGCGTGGCGACGAAAAGACCGACTCGAGGAGGGATGACATCACTTCCTTTCCCTCTGTTTACATTACAGAGGGAAAGGAAGCATTCTCATTCGCCGGGAGCGATCGGGAGGGGGTGGCCAACAATGGATGGCCTCCCCCTCACCTCTCATCGCCCGGGAAGAAATGGCGACTGCCTCAGGCACCGGGGGGGGACCGATCGGACCCCCCACCCGCAGAAGGCAAATCACGTACATGTACGTGATTTTGCCTGTCCGTGCCACCTTGCCGACGTACATCGGCGTGAGGCGGTCGTCAAGTGGTTAAGCTGCAAAGACAGTGCTCAGAGATGTACACATGTCATGCCAGCGGCAAAAATAAACCTTCCGTCATGTTCAGGGGGCATGTATAGCGCTGAATTCAACCCATTCAAGTGAAAGAGGCTGCAAAACCACTGCCCTATACAATGCACAGTGGGGCCAAGTTATTTGTAATCTTCCAATGAATGTACAATGAGCTGCATATGTGCAAAAAAAAACTGGCGTGGGGAGTCCCCCTAAATTCCATACCAGGCCCTTCAGGTCAGGCCAAAATTATTTTTAAAAATGGCGTGGGGTCCCCCTCAAAATCTATACCAGACCCTTCAGGTCTGGTATGGATTTTAAGGGGAACCCCGCGCCTAAATTTTTTAAAAGATTGGCGTGGGGTCCCCCCAAAAATCCATACCAGACCCTTATCCGAGCACGCAACCTGGCAGGCTGCAGGAAAAGAGGGGGGACAAGAGAGCGCCCCCCCCGAACCTTACCAGGCCACATGCCCTCAACATTGGGAGGGTGCTTTGGGGTAGACCGCCAAAGCACCTTGTCCCCATGTTGATGAGGACAAGGGCCTCATCCCCACAACCCTTGCCCGGTGGTTGTGGGGGTCTGCGAGCAGGGGGCTTATCGGAAACTGGAAGCCCCCTTTAACAAGGGGACCCCCAGATCCGGCCCCGCCTGTGTGAAATGGTAAGGGGGTACAAAAGTACCCCTACCATTTCACAAAAAAAAGTGTCAAAAATGTTAAGAGACCGTTTTTGACAATTCCTTTATTTAAATGCTTTTTCTATCCATCCTAGGAAAGCCTCAGGGAAGTCCCCGTGCGTCAGAGAGGGGCAGGGTCACCAGGTGGCCCTGCCCTCCGTTATTTAAGAACCGTCAGAAGACAAGAAGCGTCACACAGCGGGAGCCTCCCATGGATGCAGAGCGGCCCGATAAGAATAAGGGAAGAAGACGCTGCGGAGGAAGATGCTGGACGAAAACACCGGAGGAAGAACCAGAAGAACCAAAAGAACCAGAAGAAGAAAATGGTAGAAGATAGAAGGAAGAAGATAGAAGGAAGAAGGAGCATTTAAATAAAGGAATTGTTAAAAACTGTCTCTTATCATTTTTAATATTTTTGACACTTTTTTTGTGAAATGGTAGGGGTACAAACCCTTACCATTTCACACAGGGGGGGAGCCGGGATCTGGGGGTCCCCTTGTTAAAGGGGGCTTCCAGATTCCGATAAGCTCCCCGCCTGCAAACCCTCACAACCACCGGGCAAGGGTTGTGGGGATGAGGCCCTTGTCCCCATCAACATGGTGACAAGATGCTTTGGCGGTCTACCCCAAAGCACCGTCCCAATGTTGAGGGCATGTGGTCTGGTATGGTTCAGGAGGGGGGGCCGCTCTCTCACCCCCCCCTTTTCCTGCAGCCTGCCAGGTTGCATGCTCGGATAAGGGTCTGGTATGGATTTTTGGGGGGACCCCACGCCATTTTTTTAAAAAGTTTTGGCGCGGGGTTCCCCTTAAAATCCATACCAGACCTGAAGGGTCTGGTATAGATTTTGAGGGGGACCCCACGCCATTTTTTAAATTAATTTTGGCCGGGGTCCCCTTAATATCCATACCAGACCTGAAGGGACTGGTATGGAATTTGGGGGGACCCCCACGCATTTTTTTTTTAAATTTTGGTTTGGGGTTCCCCTAATATTTATACCAGACCCAAAGGGCCTGGTAATGGACTGTGGAGGAATCCCGGGCCGTTTTTATCAATGAACTTTTATGTGTATTGTCGGGACCGACAATTCATTAACAGCCAGTGTCTTGCCGAGAAAGTTCCCCCGGCGGATAAGGACCCCCCTGTACTGTGCATGCGCTGCACTTGCACAGTACGAATGACTACGGAGCCGCCTAAAGTCTCCGAAGTTGAACAGCTGATCGTCAGCTTTACACGGCGCCTGCGCACTACATTCTGCCTTGAGTCCAGGTTCAAGCCCCACCATCCAAGTGGACATAGAGTTAGACTAAAAATATGCCGAACAAAGCGAGACCGTGCCTGAAGCGTGGTGAGCGAAGCGAGCCCACGAGGGGCCCTGTTACAAGCGCCCTGTACAGCTGACTCCCAGGTGTTCAGCTTTGGCTATTTTCGGCGGCTCGTACCACGCAAGCGCTGCGCCTGCGCAGTATAGGGGAGTCCTTATCCGCCGGGGGGAACTTTCTCGACAGAACACCGGCACTAGCACTTTTAAATTACTTTTTTCTTCCTTTAGAAATGTAATTTTGCTGTCAGACTGTTCTAAACACGGGAAAAATGTGCCACTTTACAGGCATACTGTAGACACCCCCCCAGGTACGAAATGTAAAGAAATATTACACTTTTATTGTTTCACTTTAAGCATTATTAAAATCACTGCTCCCAAAAAACAGCCATTTTTAAAACTTTTTTGGCATTGATACATGCCCCCCTGGGGCAGGACCCAGGTCCCCAAATACTTTTTATGACAATAACTTGCATATTAACCTTTAAAATTAGCACTTTTGATTATTCATGTTCGTGTCCCATAGACTTTAACGGTGTTTGCATGTTCTGCTGCGAACTGAACAGGGAGGATGTTCAGCCCATCCCTAGTTAACATTGAGAATCATGGGGTACAACTTGTCAAGCAACTCGGAGGTCCAAAGTCGCCCAACAGTGAAACAAGTCATATATATATTTTAATAGAAATGAGCTCCCATTTATACTAGCATTTACATCAGCAGAACAAATGCAGGAAGTGATGTGTGTACATGGGCCAGAAGCAAATGTGTGGGGATGCCAAACAAATTAATGAACCCCACCCACACCAAATCTAACTACCACATCCACCCCCACATTGATTAAGCACAAGTACATATCATACCCTTATCCAGAAAATGAGCAGCACCTCCTCTTTGCTAAAGAGGGACCTCGCCATGTCCACCTAGATGGAGATCCTGACCAGCACAGGAACTTCCGGGTGATTACAATGACTTATTTCTGGGTCAGAATGCGAAACCACACTCTTGATCGCTGCTGCGAATATTTGATCGCAACCACTATTAGAATTTTATTATTTTTGATTATTTGCAGATATGCAAATTTGTATTTCTACTGATATTTAAAAGCTGTTCCATAAGAAATGGTGTCCCTGGGTTAGCAGCAGGTGAATGACAAGAACAAAAGGCCCAGTTTGAGCCCTGGTTCACACTGACAGAGGGAGGAAATAGTTCAGCTGAAATCACACACTTTCATTTCTGCATGTCAGTCCCGACTGCAGGGGGAATTTCAGAGACATCTGTGCAGGTTTCTGCAGTGATATCAATACAAATTGCACCCCAAAGTCGCACCAATTAAAACTGTGCAATTGCCACCGATTTGACATGTCAAATCGCACCAATGCGAACTAAAGCCGACACGTTCAAACACTGCCTATCCACCAGCTGAATTCATTACCTGCAATTCTCCATAGCGGTTATATAAAAAGATTCCACCTTTTTCATTAACTTGCAGGTGTGCAGAAGCCTAGGTTTACATTGGAGCGATTTGTCATGCAATTTGAGAGATCAAATCGCATGATTATTGGCAGCAATGGCACTGTTCCAATCGATGCAACACTAATTTTGTGGCGCCACACCAATTTGCTAAAGTAGTTCCTGCACTACTTTTGCCGATTTCAGGTGCGACTTCAATAGACATTTGTGTATGAAGCCACACGGATGTCTATCAAGTCGCACCTGAAATCACGCTGACCTTGCTACTTTGAAATCGTGCTACTTCAAAGTAGTGCGATTTCAAAGTAGCATCAATGTGAACCAGGGCAAAGAGATTAGTGTTTTGATGCATAAATACATATTGAAATATAATATAAGAGATATTGCACTTTCCCAAAACCACCACCCACAAAAACTAAAGCAAAAGAAAAGTAGAAGAAAAAAAAAAACAACACCACAACAAAGCTCAATAATGTACTTATATTTTACAAGCAGAAAAAAATAAAATAAAATTACATTTACTAGCTTCAAAAAAATTTGGACAGGATATATGGTGCTACATTTAGCAATGGGTTTTTAAGGGCCCTGCTCAAATCTAAAATTTGACAAAACCTTAGAGTGGACACAGCTTTAATGTCAGTGTATAATAGGCAACACATCACATTTTTATCTGCAAGATTATAGAAACATACTTAACAGTCATTCTTACAAAGCATTCCAACAGAATATTACAAAAGACTTATTCAAAACACCCACCACCAGCCCACAATCCACACATACATACATTGGTGGCCATGTTCGGCTGGAAGCTGCTTTCGGTGTACATGATTAAACAACAAGATCAAAAAGAGTAGGTCAGCAGATGCTTCCAAACGATGTTTGCATGATCAGAAGGGAACAATACACACACAACATTTACAGCATGGCCACATAAACCCACTTTTGATTGAAAAAATGCACAAGAATTTCATCAAATCTCCTTAGTTGGGCATTTGTCAATATGCACGCTATCATTCCTTCTCCCCCACAAATCACAGCAAAAAAACTGACCTTCTCAGGTCAAACAAACCCCCCTACTGCAGGCCTTTGTATAAGAGAGGTTGTATTGTTAGCACACTGACACACCCAAGAGAAGTACACGCCCACCAGTAACTTTCAATCTATCTCTTCATGTATGTCTAAAGTGATTGCACCTGATGAGCAGGAAAGTTAATTTTCAACTTTATATTGGAAGCTCATTGCAGCCAGGGACTGATGTTAATGTTTATTAGCACTAATCATGCCCAGGGACTTGGACATTTCAAATTTTAGGGTTTACACTACACAGGTACATATGCTTAGAAAACTGTTGCTTTGTTTATGTGGATGCAAATGGACTTTGATCTTTGTCCTGTAGTTGGAGATTTGATGCACATAGCCAAGGGCTAACACAGTTGCGAATAGTATTATGTTTTCTTACATTAGAACCTATTTCGACAGGAGACAAATAGAATGCCAGCATGTCTTTGGATTGTGGTGAGAAACCCACACGGGGAGAACATATAAACTTCAACAGAAAGATTAGCATGTTGGGGAATTGAACCAACATCCCAGGTGCTTCTAGACAGAACTGGTACCCACTTAGCCACCAGGCAGCCCCACACATGTTCTCTGCATCTCTGTGGTGTGAACCAGCCCTAAGTCCATAGCCATGCTCAGTGTCACAAGCAATATACAATATATTGGCCTAAGTATTGGGACGCCTGCCTTTATACGCACATGAACTATAATGGCATCCCAGTATTAGTATTGGGTTCAAAACTCATTTGGCCCACCCTTTGCAGCTATAACAGCTTCTACTCTTCTTGTCCACAGGTTTAGGAGTGTGTCTATAGGAATATTTGACCATTCTTCCAAGTGCATTTGTGAGGTCAGGCACTGATGTTGGACAAGAAGGCCTGACCTACAGTCTCCTCTCTAATTCATCCCCAAGGTGTTCTGTTGTGTTGTGGTCAGGACTCTGTCCAGGCCAGTCAAGTTCCTCCACCACAAAATCACTCATCCATGTCTTTATGGACCTTGCTTTGTGCACTGGTCCAAATGATTTGGTGGAGGGGGGATTATGATGTGGGGTTGTTTTTCAGGGGTTGGGCTTGGCCTCTTAGTTCCAGTTAAGGAAACTCTCAAGGCATCAGCATACCAAGAGATTTTGGACAATTTCATGCTCCCAACTTTGTGGGAACAGTTTGGGGAAAGCCCCTTCCTGTTCCAACATGACTGCACACCAGTGCACAAAGCAAGGTCCATAAAGACATGGATGAGCAAGTTTGGGGTGGAGAAACTTGACTGACCTGCACAGAGTCCTGGCCTCAACCCAATAGAACACTCTTTGGATGAATTAGAGTAGAGACTGCAAGCCAGGCCTTCTCATCCAACATCAGTGCCTGGCCTCACAAATGCTCTTCTGGAAGAATGATCAAACATTCCCATAGAAACACTAACTGCCGGTTCACACAGGGGCAACACGACTTGCAGGCCGACTCACCGAGGCGACCTGCACATGACTGCAACGGCAACTTGCAAAACGACTTCTGTATAGAAGTCAATGCAAGTCGCCTGAAGTCGCCCCAAAAATACTACGGGAACCTTTTTCTAAGTCAGAGCGACTTGCATCGCTCCTATTAGAACGGTTCCGTAGTACAGAACGGGATGCGACTTGTCAGGCGGCTAAGTCGCCCCTGTGTGAACCGGGGCTAAACCTTGTGGACAGCCTTCCTAGAAGCTGTTCTAGCTGCAAAGGGTGGGCCAAATCAAATTTTAACCCTATGGACTAAGACTGGGCTGCCATTAAAGTTCATGTGTGTGTAAAGGCAGGTGTCCCAATACTTTTGGCTAAATAGTGTATCTGGAAAAGACTTACAATGGTGGTGGAACCCTCCTACACATAAATACTACATTTAGACATAGTTATAGCACCTGGGAGATGAGACAACTTCTCTACATGAAGTAACATGATTGGGATGTGAACCCAGACCCTCAGGGATAATAAGCAGAAGTTCTAATCTCTAAGCCATGGAGCTGTCACATGTGAGAACCTCCTACACATAACTACACATAAAAACACATAAATACTGCATTTCTATGGACATACAGGTGGTGGAATTTCATTACTCAAGAGTTATTCTTCTTGATTTATTCTGTGATATTTGGTGTTTTTTGTGGGTGAGAGTAGAATATTACCCTCAAATTTTTGGGAATTACATTTTGCTTTCTGATGTTGGTACACATATCACATTTTTTGGACTCAAATTAGGAAAATTTGGAAATAATAAAACGCACAGAAAATTGTGATTAATTTTAAATTTTAAATACATCAGAAAATGTATTGTTTGTGGATTGTAAAGACACCTGTGCCATTTTGGGTAAAGACGGTTGTGAGATGGAGAGTAACAAGTGAAAGTGACAGAGAAAAATATATTTTATCAAAACATTCCACATTCTAGTATTCTTAAAATCAAAATATTTTAAGTAGTAGCAACAATGTTGCAAAGGAAAATTTATTTCACAGAAAGATACATTTCATCTCAACATTAAAAGGTTTTTTTTGTAAAAGTTAGAAATGTTCCATTAGAATCAATGGCTAATACATGATTTGGACTAAAATAGAGCAGATTTTTACTTCAAAAAAATGCTCTCTAATTAGCTCTCATTTTGGTATTTACTATAGCGCGTCTAAAAAAGACACTTGAATTAAAATGAGAGTTATTTTCAGGTCTGAACATGCTCAGTTGTGTTGGCACCTAGTTGTCCTAAACGGGGAATTTTTCACTTCTCAGACTTTTAAAGATATTTCAGTGTAGAAAACAGAAAATTGAATACTTACCTTTCCGTAATTTTCCTTTCCTGGTGCCTGCCCATGGCAGCATACCCATGGTTGGTTGCTCCGCCCTCTACCAACCCACAGGACCATTTTAACTCTATAAAAATAAAGAGTTCCTCCCCTTAGTCAGTATTCTTGTAACTAGATCTCATAACGCTAAGGATCATTGAAGGGAGGGTGTATGCTGCCATGGGCAGGCACCAGGAAAGGAAAATTACGGAAAGGTAAGTATTCAATTTTCCGTTTTCCTGGTGCCTCCTATGTCAGCATACCCATGGTAAATAACTCGCTTACAGGGAGGGTACTGCAATAAAGCAATTTAATTAAACAAAAAATCTACAGTACAGATGACTGCAAAGTCCTTTCCCCAAACTCTTGTGAAGTAAGGACTGCTGGGTCCACACTATAGTGGGACATGAACGTGCTGAAGGACGACCAGCTGGCCGCTCGACAAATTGTCTCAGGGGAGACCCGCGCCAAAGCTGCCCAGGAGGAGGCTATTCCACGTGTTGAGTGCGCATTGACTGCATCTGGAACTGGGAGACCACTAGCCCGATATGCTCTTTGGATTAACCTTACAATCCAGCTTGCCAAGGTCATCTTAGATGCTGCCATTCCCTTTCTGGCACCCTTGGGGATGACAAATAGCCGTTGATCTTTCCTGAACTGCTGCGTCAAATTTAGGTAGTGACTTAGGGATCTGGCTATATCCAACTCATGCAGTTTTGAGGAGGCTGGATCCTCCCCGAATGCTGGTAGAACCCACTCTTGGTTCAGATGGAAGACTGAAGGTACTTTAGGGATGAACTGATGAATAGGTTGCAACACCACCCTGTCCGGGAAGAAGGTAATGTAGGGTTCTTGTGACCCTAATGCTTGGATCTCTGATACCCTGCGACCCGAAGTGATGGCGACTAGAAAGACTGCCTTCAGAGAAATGTCCTCCAAGGTGCTTTCTTCTGTGGGAGCAAACGGAGGTTTTTAAAGGATATTAAGCACGATAGTCAAATACCATTTGGGGTATAGCGTCTTTCTAGGCGGTCTCAATCTTAGAACTGCTTTCAAGAAACGTTCCACCAGAGGATCTAGCACCCACTGGATGTCTGTTAGAGCTGAAAGGGCTGAAACCTGGACCTTAAGCGTATTCAGGCCCAAACCTAAGTCCAATCCACTCTGTAAAAAGGGGAGTATGTTCTGGATTCCGGGGTTTAGAGGATCGAAATGGTTCGTTTCTGCCAATTCCGTAAACTTTCTCCAAACTCTATAGTATGTGGAATTCGTAGATGCTTTTCTGGCCTGTAGTAGTGTTTGAATGACATTATGCGAACATCCTAACTCGCCCAACCTTTTCCGCTCAACTTCCAAACCCTCAAGTCTAGGATCTCCGGGTGCGGGTGACAGAACTTGCCTTGAGACAGAAGGTTGTCTATGCGTGGAAGGTGAAGCGGTTTGCACAAGGTCATCTTGATTAGCAACGTGAACCACGGTCTCTTGGGCCAGTATGGAATCACTGCTAAAACTGTGATCGCTTCTGTGGTTAGACGTTGGAGAAACCTCAGTATCAGTGGAGTTGGTGGGTATGCGTATGCCATCTAAAAGTTCCATGGCTGGGTTAGGGCATCCACCCCTGCTGATTTCGGAGATGGGAACCTTGAATAAAAAAAAAGCGGTGTCTTTGCATTGAGCGGGGAGGCAAATAGGTCTATTTGGGGAGTGCCCCATTGTTGGCATATCCAGGAGAAGACCCTCGGATTCAGAGACCACTCGTTGTTGTGGCTGAAAGATCTTGAAAGCTGATCGGCTAACTGGTTCTCTGGCCCTGGGATATATGAGGCTCGTAGGTTGACTAAATTCCTCTCGGCCCATGTCAGAATGGGTGTCACTTCGTTCAGAAGGGACCTGCTGTGCGTTCCTCCTTGATTCTGAACATAAGCTACTGCCGCTTTGTTGTCCATCTGGAGAAGGATGGATTTTCCCCTGAGGAAGGTGGCCAGAGACAGGATTGCTAACCAAGCCGCCCTTAGCTCCAAGGTGTTTGATACTACCTCTGTCGCATTGAATTGCCATCTGCCCTGTACCAATTGGTCTTGGTGCCCCCCATCCTAACTGACTTGCGGCTGTCGTCAGAACAGTCCATGGGATGGGGCCAAGGGGACAGTGAAGCAGAAGGTTGGATGGTCTTGTCCACCACCAAAGGCTGGATTTCATTGTAGGTGTAATCAATATCCTCTGCTCTAGGCGATCTTTCTTCCACTGTGATAAGAAGCCCACCTGGAAAGTCCGTAGATGCCATCTGGCCCATTTCACCATAGGTATGCATGAAGAGAGGGAACCTAGCAGGCTTAGACAGTCTGATGCTGCCATAGAATGGCTTGCTAGCGCCCTTTTCACTTTCCCTATCAATGAAGGGATTTTTTCTGCAGGTAGTGAAACTGCTCTTCCTGGAGTGTTGAAAAATGCCCCTAGGTAAATTATCTCCTGTGTGGGCGTAAGTTGACTTTTGGCGTAGTTGATTAGCCAACCAAACTTTATCAGTGTGTCTAGGACCAACTGTACATGTATCACCAAGGTCTGCCTGTGCTGAGAAAGAACTAGAATATCGTCCAAATAGTGTAGTACTCGAATCCCCTTCTCTCGAAGAGGAGCCAAGATCGCTACTAGCACTTTAGTGAAAGTTCTGGGCGCTGTTGAAATCCCGAAGGGAAGGCTTTGGAATTGAAGATGTAAGTCGCCTATTCTGAACTGAAGAAAAGGTTGAAACTGAGGGCGGATAGGTATGTGCAGATCCGCATCCTGAAGGTCTATGGACGCCATCCAATCTCCTGGCTGAACAGATAGAATGACCGTGTTTAAGGACTCCATCTTGAAATGTTCCACCCGGATATACCTGTTCAGCCTCTTTAGCCTCTTCAGGTCTAGCACCGGCCTCCAACCCCCCGATTTTTTGGGGACCAAGAAGACTGGGGAATAAAAGTAAATAAAAGTGCTTCTCCAAGTCTGGAACTGGTACTACTGCCTGCTGGAGAACAAGCATTTTGACATATTGAAGAAGGGCCTCCTTCTTCTCTCTGGAGGTTGGAATATTGGTGGTCTGAAAGGAATAGAGGGGAGGCTGCCTTTTGAATCCCAAGAAATGACCTTGACAGACCATGGACACTGCCCACTGGTCTACGCAACCTTCCACCCAAACCCGGGCAAACGCCTTTAGACGGGCTCCTACTGGACCGGATTGGGTGGAGAGGGCATCAAAAGGACTTCTGGCCATCAACTGTGGATGTAGAGGCTTTTGGTTTAGCCGTAGCTTGTGAACCTTTCCAGCCCCTTCTATACTCCCTTCCCGGACGGTAGGATCTGGAGTCCTTCCCTCTTAACTGGCCCGCTGGGCGGTTTGCAAATCTCTTCCTCCTGCTTCTGTCCTGGGGAATTAGCCCACTTTTCCCCCCTGTGACTCTGGTAATTGCCGTATCCATTTTTTCGCCAAACAGGGCTTTCCCATCGTATGGAATACGACACCAAGATTGCTTAGACGTTGGGTCGGCCGACCATGGTTTTAGCCACAATGCTCTTCTGGCCATTATGGAATACAGCATGGCCCTGGGAGAGCATTTTAGGACGTCAATAGCCGCTTCTGCTATGAAATCTGAGGCCAGCTTTAATTCATCGAGTTCCTTAATGATTTCTTCTGAACCTACCCCTTGTCTGAGGGCCGTTTCCACGTTGTCTGACCATACTCTGGTGGCCCTTGAGATCGAAGTCAGAGCTACCGCCGGCTTGCATGCTCCCCCAGCCGCCTGATATGTTTTTTTCAGGTTTGAGTCAATCCTTCGGTCAAGGACATCTTTAAACGGGACTGCGTCTTCTAGTGGCAAGGTCGAGTTTCTAGCCAACCTTATAACTGAGGCGTCCACAGTTGGTACAGCATCAAAAAGTTGCGCATCTGCTTCTGCCAGTGGATATAACTTAAGAAAACTATTATACGCCATAGGTCTTCTGCCTACCTTCTGCCATTCATCTGTTACCACCTCCTTGATTTCTTCCATCAAGGGAAAAGTTGATACCTTCTTTTTCAGATGTGGGAAATATTTCTTTGTTTTAGAAGGTGGCTCCGGATTTTCCTCCCACTGGATTGCATCCTTGACTGCGGTTATGAAAGGCTCAACTAGAGCGAAGTCAAAAGCTGAAATATTGCTATCCACCCCTTCCGCCTCATCTTCAGAATCCACCTCTGCGTCCGAATGAGGAGTGGACGCGCTTACTGCTGCTTCAGGCGAGGGTGGGTTAATTTGGTCTTGGGAGAGGGCCAACTCCCTGATTGAATCCTTGATCAAGCTCTTACTTGATTCCAGAGACTGCTGCTTATCTTTCTCTTTATCCCCTGTAGCCTCTAGTAGACACTTCTCGCATACCAATTTTTCTGGCAGCGCTTGTCTTCCACATACCCAACAGGTCTTCTCTTTTGGATACACCGGTCTGTGGGATTCATATCTGCTAGGGGTATGTCGGGGTGACCTCTGGCCACTGCGGGAGGCATGAGCTGAGGATGAGTGAGAGTGCCCTGAGCTCGTATGACCTTTGGATCTCCTATCTGAGGAGCTACGGTGAGATGATCTGCTGGATGATCCCCGGTGCAGGCTGTAGAAACAAAAAATATGTTCTAATTTGCCCGTAGTGCTCTTTTTTATTTTAGTTTAAAACTTACCTGATTGTTGCAGCCCTTACCTAGCGGTATGTTGAGGATCTTTTTGTTGCGGTATCACATTACGAGGGGCAGCTGGGCAAGAGAAAAACAAAAAAAGGATAGATTTCTTTCTGCTTTCCTTTTTAACCATATACATACACACACACACACATATATATATATATATATATATATATATATATATATATATATATATATATATATATATATATATATATATACATATATACACACACACACACACACACACACACATACATATATATATATATATACACACACATACATACATACACATACATATCTACACAATACATATACATAACATTAAACAAAAGTACCCATTTGCAAGCCCCTAAATACCTTGGCCAGGCTCCATTGCAAAAAATAGGGAAGACACTTAAGGGAGATGTCTTCACCTTGATAGATGGCCCTGTAATGAATCCCAGGCTCTCCATTTATGCTGAGAGCACTTTGGGAGTACCAAGATGGCCGCCGACAGCTTCAGTTTGCTATTGGGCATGCACCGTACTGTCACATGTGCAAGTAACAGCCTGCTCACATACGGATAGGAGACATACCATCAGGGAAGAGCATAGAGGAGAGGCTAAGCTCCTGTTAATCTTCCAATATGGCCCAAAAAAAGATCCACAGAAAAAAACAGCCTCCCATACTTATCTGGCGCCTTTAGCAGCCCAAGCGATGGGACTCCATACTGCAGGAGAGCATGAACCTGCAACGGTTACACCATAAAGCGGTGAGGTAAGGCTGATAATGATCCTGCAGGCATGAGGACAAAGTAAAGAAAATACTGACTAAGGGGAGGAACTCTTTTTTTTTTTATAGAGTTAAAATGGTCCTGTGGGTTGGTAGAGGGCTGAGCAACCAACCATGGGTATGCTGACATGGGAGGCACCAGGAAATCATTTTTTCACACAGTTTAAAAGCAGATTATCTTTAAATAATATACTGCATATTTCAGTACCATTTAGGCAATTATATCATCCTCTAAACATCATTTCCATGTGCAATTCTCCAGGTTTTAGCAGAATACTGCCTTGTACACACGATCAGACTTTCCAGCAGACTTGGTCCGACGGTCTTTCCGTCGGACTACCTGAACGGACGGACTTGCCTACACACGACCGGACTTTACGGCAGGCTAGGTCCGCCCGTCTTTCCGATGGACTTTCGCCGGAGTTACGGCGGACTTTCAGAATGAACGGACTTGCCCACACACAGCCAAGTCCGCTCATTTTGAACGTGACTCGGGTACGACGGGACTAGAAAAGGAAGTGAATCTCAACGCTTTTATCGGCGAGATTGACACCTTGCGAGCCCCGTCGCGGGGCATACCAGGCTCTTAAGTCTGGTATGGATTATAAAGGGAACCCCCTACGCCGTTTTAGGGGCATGGTCAACATCACCAAGTGACCACGCCCCCTAAAACGTCACATTCCCAGCATGCCCAGGGACTGTGACGGCATAAGGGGGTGGGGTCTCCGCCTATATAAGTCACAGCGGAGCGCTCAGAGAGCAGGCCAGCTGGAGAGACCGTCGTGTCAACATCTGGAGAAGAGAAGAGGGAAGAAGCCAAGAAGACAAGAAGGCAGAAGTCCGGACCTCCACTGGCAAAAGAGTGGCATGAAGACAGCGGAGGAGCCGGGAGAAGAACTGGAACACCAGGAGAAGAGGCCAGAGAGAGCGGAGAAGAACCAACCGGACGCCGGGAGAAGAGGAACCGGGGGACCCCCAAAGCCGGAAGAAGACCCCCGAAGCTGGAGGAAGACCCCCCCCGGAGCTGTCTAATAAATTATTTTAAAAACCTGTGTAGTGTGTTTTATTATTGACACTTTTTCCCTAGGTAAATGGGTATCCCATACTCATTCACATAGGGTGGGGGGCCGGGATCTTGGGGCCCTCTTATTATAGGGGGCTCCCGGATTCCGATAAGCCCCCTGCCCACAGACCCGACAACCAACGGCCAGGGTTGTCGGGAAGAGGCCCTTGTCCTCATCAACATGGGGACAAGGTGCTTTGGGGTGGGGGGGCCCCACAGCCTGGTACGTTCAGGAGGGGGGGCGCTCGCTCGTCCCCACCCCCTTTCCTGACCAGCCAGGCTGTGTGCTCAGATTGGGGTCTGGTATGGATTTTAGGGGGGACCCTATTCGGTTTTTCGTTATAGGGGGTTCCCCTTAAAATCCATACCAGACCTAAGGGCTTGGGATGCCCCACGCTTGCAGCAATAGGAAAATTTGTTTTTTCCATTGCAGCGAGCGCGAGATGCAATACCCTGTCCATCAGACCAGCATACAGACGAATGGACTTTCTGTCAGGAACAGAGTCCGGCGAACTAAGATTTGAAACATGTTTCAAATCTAGGTACGGCGGACTTTTGGGAAAAAAAAAGTCCGCCGGAGCCTACACACGATCGGATTGTTTGGCAGACTCTGGTCCGCCGGACCAAGTATGCTGGAAAGTCCGCTCATGTGTACGCGGCATAAGGGTTTGGGCACTATTTGTTTTCAGGGAACTATAGTAAATTTGATTTTGGGAGTATTTTCTCACCAGCGCTATAGTAAATACCGTTTTAGCGCTTTTTTTGAAGTGAAAATCTGCTCTATTCTAGTCCAAATCAAGTATTAGCCATTGATTCTAATGGAACAATTCTAACTTTCACAAAAAAAAAACTTTTAATGTTGAGATGAAATGTATCTTTCTGTGAAATAAATTTTCCTTTGCAACATTGTTGCTTCTACTTAAAATATTTTGATTTTAAGAATGCTAGAATGTTTTGGTAAAATATATTTCTCTCTGTCACTTTCACTTGTTATGCCCCGTACACACGGTCGGACATTGATCGGACATTCCGACAACAAAATCCTAGGATTTTTTCTGACGGATGTTGGCTCAAACTTGTCTTGCATACACATGGTCACACAAAGTTGTCGGAAAATCCGATCATTCTGAACGCGGTGACGTAAAACACGTATGTCGGGACTATAAACGGGGCAGTAGCCAATAGCTTTCATCTCTTTATTTATTCTGAGCATGCATGGCACTTTGTGCGTCGGATTTGTGTACACACGATCGGAAATTCCGCCAACGGATTTTGTTGTCGGAAAATTTTATAGCCTGCTCTTAAACTTTGTGTGTCGGAAAATCCGATGGAAAATGTGTGATGGAGCCTACACACGGTCGGAATTTCCGACAACAAGGTCCTATCACACATTTTCTGACCGTGTGTACGGGGCATTACTCTCCATCTCACTACAATCTTTACCCAAACTCACACAGGTGTCTTTATAATCCACAAACAATACCATTGCTGATACAAATTTAAAATGAGTAACAATTTTCTGTGCTTTTTATTATTTCCAAATATTCCTAATTTGAGCCAAAAAAAATGTGATATATGTACCAACATCAGAAAGCAAAATGTAATTCCCAAAAATTAGAGGGTAATATTCTACTCTCACCCACAAAAAAAACACCAAATATCACAGAATAAATCAAGAAGAATAACTCTTGAGTAATGTAATTCCATCATTTGTATGTCCAAAGACAAAAGCACTCGGGCTTTCACACTGGGTTTGCAGCTGAGGCTTTTTTCAGGCGCTTTACAGGCACTATTTTTAGCGCTAAATCGCCTGAAAAACGCCTCCAGTGTGAAAGGGGTCTTAGGGTTTATTTAGTTTCAGCTTGGTTTTCCCTCTTTCATGTTTATATACAATTAGTCTTATTGTTGTGTCAGCAGCTTAGTTTATTCACATTGGTGGCACAGTAATTTATTCACATTTTCACCAAAAACGCAGGAATGTGAACCCAGCCTTAGTGCGCTGTAAAGGACTAGCGTCAAATGTAGAGCTTTAAGGACACCGCCACTCCCTGGTTCTTCTTTTTAAGGGCTTTGTTTGCCTATTTTTATTAAAAGCAAGTTCAGCAAACAAACATAGGTTTCCCTCGCAGGGGTTTCAGCATTCCTTTTTCTATCAACAAAACAACATTCAGCCTAGTTGGCTCTCACTTGCAGCACGGCTGCTCTGGCCATACACTCCAGGCTCTTGTCTGTCCCGTACAGACTGTTTCACCGACCGCCTTGGTGCATACAGCTAGCAGCCTCTTGCTGCACTGGCCCCCACGTGGAGCCCTCCTGACTCCTGGTACTCAGACTTCCTATCTGCTGGGGTGGAGCCCAGAACTATGGTCAGGTTACTACTAAAAGCCCAGCACACACCTGACCAATCAGTATGCTGGCTGTTCTCAAAATCAGGACCCAGGACTAGGGATTTCATCCCACCCGAATCTCTCAGAAATCTCCAAGCTCCAGGTCCAAAAGTGGACATTGCAAAACACTGAGGAAACTGAAAGGCCAGTTTCCGCTTCATGTTACATGCTCCCTGGAGCCCCTCAACCCGTCTGGTTGAGAATTCTGGGTCACAACCTTCTTCTAGACCCTGGCAGGGCAACGCTCTGCCACAGCACAAAACTTCAAACAAAGCAAAAGCTTGTTATGATATGTAGTGGAGGAGACGCATTATTTAATGCTCTGCTGCGTGCAAGCTCCTACTATCAGCCTCTTTGCCCAGTCATCAGAAAAAGTTGTCGATGTCTTATCCAAGATCCTTATGAACCCTTGTGCTATATTCAAACAGTGCTTTTTCTTATTTTGTTTAAGTTGGGTTTTGCAGACCATTTTGTACTTTTAAAGTGCATGCCTATTGCGTACAGTAATACCTCGGATTGCGAGTTACGCAGTTAACAAGCGTTTCGCAATACAAGCTATTTTTTTTTTTTTAAATCCTGACTCGGTTTGCGAGTTTGGTCTTGCAAAACGAGCAGGATTCAAGCCTCTGTGGTGTGCAGTACCGCATTTGGCCAGAGGTGTGGGGGCGCCGGTGACACTCGGAGCCGTTTGGAACCACTCAGAAATACTCAGAAACATTTGGAAATACTCTGTTCCCGAGTGTTTCCGAGCCTTTCTGAGGGTTTTCGAGTGCATCCGAGCCATCTCTGAGTATTTCCGAGTCTCCCCGGCGCTCCCCCCCCCCACCTCTGATCACATGCGGTACTGCATACAATAGAAGTCAATGTGGAATGAATTCTCTTTGTTTCCATTGACTTCTATGGGGAAACTCGCTTTGATATGCGAGTGCTTTGGATTGCAAGCATTCTCCTGGAACGGATTATGCTCGTAATCCAAGGTTCCACTGTATTTGTATTTATTTTCTATTCATTATAACAAGTAGCTGGAGTAGTTTTGTTAACCACTTGCTGACCACCCGCCCTCATTTTACTGCGGGCGGCTCTTACAGGCACAATCACATACCTGTATGTTGCATGCACACTCCCTCCATCCCCCCTGGCTGACTCCCACTGTGATTGGACACAGTGGGACAGGTTTCAGACAATGATTCATGGCTGAGACCTGCTGACTGGCTGTGTCCAATCACAGCCCAGGGGTCTGTGTAGACAAACAGGGCTCTGTACTAAATGAATGATCTGCTTGTTTCTTCTCCCTTCAAAGCAGGGAGAAGGAACAAACAGATATTTAGTAAAAAGAAGCACATATTACACATTGTTAGGCACACACTTAACCCCTTGATTATGCCTGAGATGTTACCCCTTCCCAGCCAGTGTTATTAGTACAGTGACAGTGTATAGTATTAGCACTGATCACTGTATTAGTGTCACTGGAGGTGTCAGGGGCAGTTAGTGTACCTCCCAGCCAGTGTCAGTTAGTGTCAAATTGCCCTTTGCACTATCACAGTCCCACTATAAGTCACTGATCACTGCCATTAGTAGTATAAAAATAAATAAAAATTCCATTCCATAGACGCAATAACTTTCACACAAACCAATCAATATACACGTATTGGTTTTTTTTTTAACCAAAGACATGTAGCGGTATGCATTTTGGCCTAAATTTATGAAGAAATTAGATTTTTAAATTCTTATTGGATATGTTTTATAGCAGAAAGTTAAAAATATTGTTTTGTTTTTTTTTTCATTTATTTTTTCAGTCTTTTTTCATTTAGAGCCCTTGCACACTGGGGCGGGGGGCGGCGTCGGCGGTAACCCTTTCTCGGCGCTAGCGGCCGAGAAAGGGTTAAATACCACCGCAAAGCGCCTCTGCAGAGGCGCTTTGCCGGCGGTATAGCCGCGCCGTCCCATTGATTTCAATGGGCAGGAGCGGTAAAGGAGCGGTATACACACCGCTCCTTCACCGCTCCGAAGATGCTGCTGGCAGGACTTTTTTTACCGTCCTGCCAGCACATCGCTCCAGTGTGAAAGCCCTCGGGGCTTTCACACTGGGATGAAAGCAGCGGCACTTTCGGGGCGGTTTGCAGGCGCTATTATTAGCGCAATAGCGCCTGCAAACCGCCCCAGTGTGCAAGGGCTCTTATATAATAAAGAAAAAACCCAGTAATGATCAAACACCACCAAAAAAAGGCTCTATTTGCGTGAAATAATGATATAAATTTTATTTGGGTACAGTGTTGCATGACCACACAATTACCAGTTAAAAAAAATGCAGTGCTAAATAGCGAAAAATGGCCTGTTCATGAAGGGGGGTAAAATCTTCCACAGCTCAAGTGGTTAATAATATTTTGTAGCAGGCTGCATTTTATCAGTTCTGCCACGAGATGGAGCACTGTGAAACTGAGCAAATTGCATTTGTTACTTGTATTTCCTTTTGCTTGATTTTATTTCTACATTTATTGATATTTTTGTGATGTAGAGACGGGTTCCTGTTGCGAGGGACAGTGTAGGGACATCCTGTTTGTACTCAGTGATGACAAGAAGCATGCATGTAATCAGTATACCAGTATGACATGAGACTGTGCAGCTATGGGACAGTGCAACATCTAGGGTTGCCACCTCATCCCTTTAAACCCGAACACATATTAATTACACAGGTTCTGTGGCTGATTAAGGTGGTAATTAAACTCACTTAGTATCTTACCTGCATTCAATTAGCCACAGAACCCGTGAAATTCATATGTGTTCGGGTTTAAAGGGATGAGGTGTCAACTCTAGCAACATCCCTCACAGCAGATCACAACGATCGGCAACAAGTAAATCTGCTTAATGAAGCAAGCACTGTATGCATACTGCACTACTAGAACTACTGCCTTATGTTTCATGTGAGTGTGTCTAGCTGCTAAAGTTGGAGGAATGTGAAACTATATTTTCCACTGCTTACTCAGCACAGTAAAAGACATTTTTAACAACCTCAATACACGGCACTTACACCACCTTGAATGACAATTGCGCGGTCACGCTACACTGTAACCATGTGAAATTTTTATAATTTCCTTCACACAAATAGCGCTTTCTTTTGGTGGTATTTAATCACTTCTGGGTTTTTTTTCCTAACTGGGTTTTATTTTTCCTAAAGCCTGAAAATTTTGAAGAAAAAAAAGTTTTTCTTAGTTTCTGTCAGTAAATTTTGTAAATAAATATTTTTTCTCCTTCACTGATGGACACTGATGAGGTGGCACTGATGGGTACTGATGAGGTGCCACTTATGGGCACTGATGAGGTGGCACTTATGGGCACTGATTAGATGGCACTGATGAGGAGGCACGAATATGCCGCACTTAAGGGCACTGATATGTGGCACTGATAAGCACTGATAGGCAGCACTGGTGGGCACAGATAGGCAGCACAGATAGGTGACACTCATGGGCACTGATGGGCGAGACTGATGTTCATTGATGGGTGGCATTGATGGACAAGCAGTGATGGGCATTGATGGGCAGCAGTGATAGCCAGCACTGACTGGCATCACTAATGTCCACTGATTGCTGGCAATTGTGGGCACTGATTGCTGGCACTTGTGGGCACTGATTGCTGGCACTTGTGGGCACTCATTGCTGGCACTGGTGGCACTTAATTGTAATCGTGGCACTGGTGATCACATACCTAGATTACATACCTAGATGTCCCCCTGTGAGGAGATGCCGCTGATTGGCTCTCTTCTCCTCACACTCTGTCAGTGTGAGACGAGAAGTGCCAATTACCGGCATCTCCTTGTTTACATGTGACCGGCTGTGATTGGACACAGCTGATCACATGGTTAAAGAGCCACGGTCATGGCTCTTTACAGAGATCAGGGTCACGCCGTGTCCTAGCAACACGGTGCGGCCTCAATTGCCATGCTATATATATATATATATACAGTGGGGACGGAAAGTATTCAGACCCCCTTAAATTTTTCACTCTTTGTTATATTGCAGCCATTTGCTAAAATCATTTAAGTTCATTTTTTTTCCTCATTAATGTACACACAGCACATCATGTTGACAGAAAAACACAGAATTGTTGAAATTTTTTCAGATTTATTAAAAAAGAAAAACTGAAATATCACATGGTCCTTAGTATTCAGACCCTTTGCTGTGACACTCATATATTTAACTCAGGTGCTGTTCATTTTTTCTGATCATCCTTGAGATGGTTCTACACCTTTATTTGAGTCCAGTTGTGTTTGATTATACTGATTGGACTTGATTAGGAAAGCCACACACCTATCTATATAAGACCTTACAGCTCACAGTGCATGTCAGAGCAAATGAGAATCAGGAGGTCAAAGGAACTGCCTGAAGAGCTCAGAGACAGAATTGTGGCAAGGCGCAGATCTGGCCAAGGTTACAAAAAATTTCTGCTGCACTTAAAGTTCCTAAGAGCACAGTGGCCTCCATAATCCTTAAATGGAAGATGTTTGGGACGACCAGAACCCTTCCTAGAGCTGGCCGTCTGGCCAAACTGAGCTATTGGGGGAGAAGAGCCTTGGTGAGAGAGGTAAAGAAGAACAGAAAGATCACTGTGGCTGAGCTCCAGAGATGCAGTCAGGAGATGGAAGAAATATTAAAAAAAAAGCACATGGGGAAGGAACAGGATTGAATACCAATTCCACCCAAGAAGGAATTCTTCAACAAGGAACAAGCAATATAGCAAAAATATAAATGAATTTATTTAGAAAAACAGCTCCACATATACACGAATTAAAAAATCAAACAATATTATAATTAGTGAACCAAAAACCTCCACTAAAGAATAAAATAGACAACAATGTCTAAAAACAAAACAACACACAGATGGCCACCACTAAACACACACATACACCCTTCTGGGTCAAAAATTGAAAAAACAGTCTTCTAGGTATATGTATGAAAAATGCTAGATATGACAGGGGGGTAGGTGTGTGCAGCCGTGAGTAATGGGGGTCCACCAGCAGAATGCTAATAACAGACTTTAAATATGTCTTGCAGTATGGGCCGTGAAGATAGCTGATTGCAGCAAGTGAAGCTGGATACCTCACATTAAATGGTAATGTGGGGTTAGCGTCCTATGTAAAGGCTGTACATAGGTAGAGATGGGAGTGTGCCTGCATGGGTGATTGTAAACAGTCACAGCATTGGTGCTAGATCATGGGGAGAGACACATGTATTCATGTAGATTCAGCAATCACGGGTAGGGAATAAGCAGATACAGTCTCACCATTCCATGGAAATCGATATGCGGCAGGCATGCAAAGCACTCCGGTCCTTCTCAGACCATCTCATACCGTACAGGACAGCTAGATCCTTCTCAGGCCCACTCCATGCGGCTAAGCATTCATCTGTTTAGCGGGATGTCAGCAAAGACCGTCGGGAGTGGAGGAGTGTTGAGACCTGCCACATGTAGGCGGTATAGGTCATCATCCACTTCCCGATTCTGTGCAGAGGGCTTCACCAGCAAGCGAGCGGGATCCCCAGGGCTTGTGGGTGGATCCGTGTGTATGCTAAGCTGAGCGTGATGGCGTCATGCTGACGCGTTTCATCCGTCACAGGGATTTCTTCAGAGCATGCGCCATAGCCTGGACAGATAGCTTATATAGCCCTCACATTAACATACGTGAATACGCCAGCTTTTAGTTGTCCAGGTAACAGCGTAACAAATAGACTGCCATTCATACCAAAAGACAACACAAATTGTTGATAACGCAGGCCCGTCCGTGGGTGCACTACCTCTCTAAAATCGTTAAGGAGTATGTTAAAGGGGATTAGAATAAGATTAAAGGCAATACTGAGATAAAGAAATAAGAAAATTGAGTAGACAGAGGGATCAAGTATGGATAAACATGCCAATGTACCAGCAAGGAGAGGACAACACAAGAAATCTTGGTAAAGATCTAGGGTGTTAGGAACACTGACAAATTACACTCATTGTTTAACCCATGAGGGGTATATATCCACATTTTTTCCTTCTGGCAGAGAATTCTGTCGAAGTCATCCCTTCTGAGGGGGAGGTTAAGCCTGTAGATACCCTTGACAGTAAGTCCAGTGGGATCCCCACCATGAAATTTAAGGAAATGTAGAGGGATAGGGCGCTCTTCGTCTTTACTTAGAATGCTTTGGACGTGCTCACCGATTCTGATCCTAAGTTTCCTTTTTGTCTTACCCACATATTTTTTGCCACATGGGCATGTGAGCATATATACTACTCGCGTGGTATTACAGTTAATAAAGTTATACATTTTAAACTGTCTCTTACCGTCAGAATCGGTGAACATGTCCGTGCGTTCAACATACTTGCATATAGCGCATCTACCACATTTAAACATACCCTTCAGAGGTGGAAGTTTCTGAACAGGAAATGGGATATTTCTTCACTAAAATCCCATATTGAAAATGGGATTATCCCTAGGGGTCTGAGAGAACGGGTCACCCCAGCAGGGCATCTTCACACACCTCGCTTCATTGAAGCTTGGAAGGCCAGCTGTGTGAAACTGGGCCTTGAAATTATGCAGCTGATTGTCGATGAGGAACAGGCACAATTAGATGAAATAAAAGCTGAAATAGACATTAGTGTTGGTTTACTTGAACCCTTTAAAACAGACCCCTCCTTTGAAAAACATAACGAGCTCCTTAAAAAAGAAGTAGAGAAAACTCAAAGAAATCTAAAAATATACAAACAAGATAAATTTAAACAAAATCTACTGGATCTTGAACGTGGTGACCTTTTTGATCCCACAATCTACAAAGGAAGGCGTCGATCGCGTAAGAACAGAGGAAGAAGCAATAGTTCAGCTAACACGAAGGTAAATCGCAGACAATATTCATCCACTGATAGTGATAGTAAACGCAGAGATTTATCAGTGACTTTTTTAGAGAGGGATCAATCACCAACAGACAATCCCATAACAACGACAGGGAAAACCAAACCAAGTGGAAAGGGAAAAACACCCCCGGATTCACCCCTAAATCACTAGGGAAGACAAAGGGAAACTCGCAAAAGTCAGCGACAACTAAGGAAGAGGACACACAGAACATAATGTGCCATAATACCCCAGATATACCCTCACATAGTGCCCTCATAGACATGAAGGTTGTTAACCTCACTGAATTCCCTTTGAATAAACATCACCTCTCCTTGCTCAGTAAAGGCCTCTCCTCTCCTAAGTCAGGGATGAATAAGTTTGAAGTATATAAGGATATTTCCCAAAGCATTCTAAGTAAAGACGACGAGCGCCCTATTCCTCTACATTTCCTTAAATTTCATTGTGGGGATCCCACTGGACTTACTGTCAAGGATATCTACAGGCTTAACCTCCCCCTCAGAAGGGGTGACTTCGACAGAATTCTCTGCCAGAAGGAAAAAATGTGGATATATACCCTTGACAGTATGTCCCCTCATGGGTTAAACAATGAGTGTAATTTGTCAGTGTTCCTAACACCCTAGATCTTTACCAAGATTTCTTGTGTCGTCCTCTCCTCGCTGGTACGTTGGCATGTTTATCCATACTTGATCCCTCTGTCTACTCAATTTTCTTATTTCTTTATCTCAGTATTGCCTTAAATCTTATTCTAATCCCCTTTAACATACTCCTTAATGATTTTGGAGAGGTAGTGCACCCACGGACGGGCCTGCTTTATCAACAATTTGTGTTGTCTTTTGGAATGAATGGCAGTCTATTTGTTACGCTGTTACCTGGACAACTAAAAGCCGGCGTATTCACGTATGTTAATGTGAGGGCTATATAAGCTATCTGTCCAGGCTATGGCGCATGCTCTGAAGAAATCCCTGTGACGGATGAAACGCATCAGCATGACGCCATCACGCTCAGCTTAGCATACACACGGATCCACCCACAAGCCCTGGGGATCCCGCTCGCTTGCTGGTGAAGCCCTCTGCACAGAATCGGGAAGTGGATGATGACCTATACCGCCTACATGTGGCACGTCCCAACACGCCTCCACTCCCGACGGTCTTTGCTGACATCCCGCTAAACAGATGAATACTTAGCCGCATGGAGTGGGCCTGAGAAGGATCTAGCTGTCCTGTACGGTATGAGATAGTCTGAGAAGGACCGGAGTGCTTTGCATGCCTGCCGCATATCGATATCCATGGGATGGTGAGACTGTATCTGCTTATTCCCTACCCATGATTGCTGAATCTACATGAATACATGTGTCTCTCCCCATGATCTAGCACCAATGCTGTGACTGTTTACAATCATCCATGCAAGCACACTCCCATCTCTACCTATGTACAGCCTTTACATAGGACGCTAACCCCACATTACCATTTAATGTGAGGTATCCAGCTTCACTTGCTGCAATCAGCTATCTTCACGGCCCATGCTGCAAGACATATTTAAAGTCTGTTATTAGCATTCTGCTGGTGGACCCCCATTACTCACGGCTGCACACACCTACCCCCCTGTCATATCTAGCATTTTTCATACATATACCTAGAAGACTGTTTTTTCCATTTTTGACCCAGCAAGGTGTATGTGTGTGTTTAGTGGTGGCCATCTGTGTGTTGTTTTGTTTTTAGACAACGTTGTCTATTTTATTCTTTAGTGGAGGTTTTTGGTTCACTAATTATCACATTGTTTGATTTTTTGATTCGTGTATATGTGGAGCTGTTTTTCTAAATAAATTCATTTATATTTTTGCTATATTGCTTGTTCCTTGTTGAAGAATTCCTTCTTGGGTAGAATTGGTATTCAATCCTGTTCCTTCCCCATGTGCTTTTTTTGATATGCTCCCTAATTCAGAGGAACACACCCTTCTGTGAGTCGCAGATCCACTGGGTGTTCGCAATTAGCTTCATGTGTATACAGGTGTTGCAAGTTCATTATCCTCACCTGTTGTTATCTACATTGAATTAAGCAAAGCTATTTGGTTTATACACTCTCCTTTTTTGTTTATGGGAGATGGGAGAAAGTTGTAGAAAGTCAACCATCACTGCAGCCCTCCACCAGTCGGGGCTTTATGGCAGAGTGGCCCGACGGAAGCCTCTCCTCAGTGCAAGACACATGAAAGCCCACATGGAGTTTGCTAAAAAACACCTGAAGGACTCCAAGATGGTGAGAAATAAGATTCTCTGGTCTGATGAGACCAAGATAGAACTTTTTGGACTTAATTCTAAGCGGTATGTGTGGAGAAAACCAGGCACTGCTCATCACCTGTCCAATACAGTCCCAACAGTGAAGCATGGTGGTGGCAGCATCATGCTGTGGGGGTGTTTTTCAGCTGCAGGGACAGGATGACTGGTTGCAATCGAGCAAAAGATGAATGCTGCCAATTACAGGGATATGCTGGACAAAAACCTTCTCCAGAGTACTCAGGACCTCGGACTGGGCCGAAGGTTTACCTTCCAACAAGACAATGACCCTAAGCACACAGCTAAAATAACAAAGTAGTGGCTTCACAACAACTCAGTGACTGTTCTTGAATGGCCCAGCCAGAGCCCTGACTTAAACCCAAATGAACATCTCTGGAGAGACCTAAAAATGGCTGTCCACCAACGTTTACCATCCAACCTGACAGAACTGGAGAGGATCTGCAAGGAGGAATGGCAGAGGATCCCCAAATCCAGGTGTGAAAAACTTGTTGCATCTTTCCCAAAAAGACTCATGGCTGTATTAGATCAAAAGGGTGCTTCTACTAAATACTGAGCAAAGGGTCTGAATACTTAGGACCATGTGATATTTCAGTTTTTACTTTTTTAATAAATCTGCAAAAATGTCAACAATTCTGTGTTTTTCTGTCAATATGGGGTGCTGTGTTTACAATAATGAGGAAAAAAAATGAACTTAAATGATTTTAGCAAATGGCTGCAATATAACAAAGGGTGAAAAATTTAAGGGGGTCTGAATACTTTCCGTCCCCACTGTATATATACACATACACATACACACACACTCTAAATAAATGTTATAATGTAGTAGTGTAGTGGATAGTGTCAGTAGGGAAGAGGTTGGTGACAGTAGGGCAGTGGACAGCATCAGTAGTTTTTTATTATTTTATTTTTGGATTATTTTTTACAATTTTTTTAAAGCTTTGGTGAAATATCAGCAGGGGGAATCTGCGCTGCACAGGGTGATAAGGGTGTGCCTAGGCACAACCGGCACACCCCCTGCGCATGCCTATGTTTTTAAGGAACACTCATATCGCCTGTTTCTCATGCATAGCTAAACGTATGCCCACGGAAGAGGCATCTGAACAGTGGGAAACCCTGGATCCGGTGGAAAATCAACAGCTCTACTGACAGGATCAACAGAACAAAAACAGCAATGCTAATGCTAGTGACAGACTGCATCATATGTCATATTTGCTTTTGACTTAGCTCTACCGCTCGTGATTATGACAATTTTTAAAATCGCTAGTAACAGGATTGCGCTCTGTTTGTCCCTATGGAATTATTCTCTTTGTAGCCGAGAGAGCGGGATGTCGCTCCCATCGCTAGCAATTCCATAGAGATACACAGTTTGACTCTTAAGCAGTATTAAACTTACGAATTGCTGGTAGATTGGATGATGATGTGACTCCCGTGTCCATGTACAGGAGTGATGTCATCATGGCCCTGGCCAATCAAACAGCCAAAGAGCCTGAACCTGGAAGGAATGCCAGAAAAGGATGGAAGGACCCATGCCAGCCAAGATTGCTTGGCAGGTAAGTCTGACGTAATGTGCTAATTCCACGCACACGTAGAGAAGACTCTTGTGGCACTCAATCAGTCCTGACAGGCACAGGGGGTACCAACGTAGCAGGAATCTGGCAGTGGAGCAGAGGAAGAGTTTGAAGAAGGAAACTCAGAGGAATAGAAAGTAAAACAAGACTAATATTAATAACATTATATTGAATGTACCCAGGTGACTGACAGAAACTGGTGTTTCGTCAGATTAAATGACCCGTCAGAATTTGTAACGGAAGTGACGTACCGTCAACGCCATCTTTCTACACCCCACGGTAAGGATACACGGAGAAGACAGCAAACGAACATCTTGTTACACCCACCGAAGTCTTGCATTTCACACTTATTTTTAACAGTAAACTGAGCTTATATGGTGAAATACAGTATTTAAAAATCTGTCTGACTGTTCAGATGTTGCATTTTAAACACAGCGGCAAACCTGCTGATCTCAAAGGTTTGCTAATATAACAGAACACCGCTGCTTTGAAAAATCAACATGAAAACAGTCCGAGAGATTTGAAAATACTGAATTTCACGAAATAAGCTGAGTTTACTGTTAAAAATAAGTGTGAAATTCAAGACTCCGGTGGGTGTAACAAGATGTCCGCTTGCCACCTTCTCACAGTAGCCTTATTGTGGACGAGTGCGGGGTGTAGCAAGATGGCGGCGACGGAACGTCACTTCAATTACAAATTCTGACGGGTCGCCTAATCTGACGAAACACCGGTATTAAAATAAGACTAGACAAACTTAAAGAGGAACTGCAGTCTGCTCACATAATTTGTAATAAAAACATCTTTGCCATTCTGAAGCTTCCCTCCAAACACTTTGCATATTATTTTATATATACTGTGATTCTGTACTTGCCAAATATGCTGCAGAAATCTCCCTCCACTGAGTCTGGCTTCAGCCATTTTAACTGTGAGCAGCTGAAGCTGCTGCCTGTTCATTTCCTGGATTTACACAGGCACACAGAGGCACACCTCCAGCCCTGCAGCTCTCATGGGCCCTCTTATGACTCATCCCCCCTCCCTTCCTGGCAAACTCTCACGGGAGTGAGAGAGAGAGCTGTGCATGATGTCATACGCCTAGGCTTTTTACCAGACAAGAAACAGGAAGTGGGCTGTATAAGGTATTTACTGGCAGAAAAAAATGTTTTACTATCCAAAGTTAAAACAACAAGGGCAGAAGATTTAATAGATGGAAAGTTGAAAAAAATGATTGAAGGTCCGCTTTAATGTGAATAAATCACCAGGACCAGATGGTTTACACCCAAGAGTTCTCAAGGAATTTAGCCATGTTAATAGCCAGCCTTATTATTAAATTACAACTAAAGACAAAACAATTTTTTTCGTTTTGGATAGAGGTGAGATGGATTAGAACACCTGTAATGCTGCGTACACACGATCGAAAAATGCACCAGCAAAAGTCCGGTGTGAAAATGCGACCGTGTGTATGCTCCATCGGACTTTTGCTGGCAGGTTCTCTATTTTTCCGACGGAAAAAGTTTCTTTCGGAAATGCCATTCGTCTGTATGCAATTCCGACGCACAAAATTCCTACGCATGCTCGGAAACAATTTTACGCATGCTTGGAAGTATTGAACTTCATTTTCTCGGCTCGTCATAGTGTTGTTCGTCACCGCGTTCTTAACGGTCGAAAGTTCAGAGAACTTTTGTGTGGCCATGTGTATGCAAGCCAAGCTTGAGCGGAATTCCGTCGGAAAAACCATCCAAGATTTTTCTGATGGAAACGCTGCTTGTGTGTACGCGGTATAAGTTTTTATTGCTGTCTCTGACACTATTTGGCCAGCCATAGACAGTTGGAATCTCGACTGGTTCAGCAGGAACAGGACAGGCTGAATGTATCAAGTTGATCGATCGATTAGCTTGGGTACAACCAGCCTGCCGGATTTATTTGAGAATATTGCTAGCGGCTGCTAAAGCCTTTTTTTGCCTATAGTTTTGTCTATATTTCTACTTTAACTACTTCCTGCCCATGGTATAGCCGAAAGTCGGATACAGCGCAGGCTCACATTGCCAAGAGGGCATTTATGGACAACTTCCTGTTATCATGGTTCCACACGCCCCCCTGCGGCGTGCATTGGCAATTATTAGAAATTAAGAAAAACATTTTTCTCAAAAATGTCAGTCTTTTTTAGTTTTTTTAGCAAAAAATAAAAAACACGGTGGTGATTAAATACCTCCAAAAAGCACTGTCTCAAAAAATAGATGACAAATTTCATATGGGTACAGTGTTGCATGAACACGCTATTGTCATTCAAAGTGTGACAGCGCTGAAAGCTGAAAATTGGCCTGGGCAAGAAGGAGCTAAAAATGTCCAGTAAGCAAGTGGTTAAGGACAGCTTACTCACTGGAATGGTACCAGCTGACTGGCGAAAAGCAAACATGGTACTAAAAAAGGCCAGGATATAAACATTATATTTCCAAACATATTGGGACGCCTGTATTTACACGCACATGAACTTTAATGGCAACCCAGTCTTAGTATGTAGGGTTCAATATTGAGTTGGACCACTTTTTGCAGCTATAACAGCTTCAGTTCTTCTGGGAAGGTTTAGGAGTGTGTCTATGGGAATGTTTGACCATTCTTCCAGAAGTGCATTTGTGAGGTCAGGCACTGATGTTGGACGAGAAGGCCTGGCTCGCAGTCTCTGCTCTAATTCATCCCAAAGGTGTTCTATCGGGTTGAGGTCAGGACTCTGTACAGGCCAGTCAAGTTCTTCCACCACAAACTCGCTCATCCATGTCTTTATGAACCTTGCTTTGTGCACTGGTGCGCAGTCATGTTGGAACAGGAAGGGGCCATCCCCAAACTGTTCCCACAATGTTGGGAGCATGAAATTGTCCAAAATGTCTTGGTATGCTGACGCCCCAAGAGTTCCCTTCACTGGAAGTAAGATGCCAAGCCCAACCCCTGAAAAACAACCCCACACCATAATCCCCCTTTCACCAAATGATTTGGACCAGTGTACAAAGCAAGGTCCATAAAGACATGAATGAGCGAGTTTGGGGTGGAGGAACTTGACTGGCCTGTAATGAGTCCTGACCCCAACCCGATAGAACACCTTTGAGATGAATTAGAGTGGAGACTGCGAGCCAGGCCTTCTTGTCCAATGTCTGCCTGACCTCACAAATGCGCTTCTGGAAGAATGGTCAAACATTCCTATAGACACACTCCTAAACCTTGTGGACAGCCTTCCTAGAAGATTCAAAGCTGTTATAGCTGCAAATGGTGGACCAACTCAATATTGAACCCTATGGACTAAGACTGGGATGACATTTAGGCTGGGTTCACACATGTGCGGTGCGAATTCCAGCTCCGTTTTCTCTGCAAAGAGAAAAAACAGCTGTTCAGCGGTTCCTCTCCGTTGTAGCTGCGGATCAGTGAGCAGGGAGAGGGGGGAGAGGGGGGAGGTATAGTGAGGAGAAGGAGAGAATTTGTGTTCAGAACGGAATGCATCTGCAAATCAGATGCGTTCCCATAGAAGATAATGTGCTTGTAATTCGAACCGCAATGGCCAGAAAACACACACTTTTTTGGGCAATGCGCAATGCGAATTCAACGCACATATGTGAACCACATGCATTCAAATGAATGCATTTTAAAATGTCCTGCGAATAGGATGCGGTGTTAGCCGCATGTAATTCGCATAGTGTCAACGGGGCCTCCTGTGCATGTAAAGGCAGGTGTCCCAATACTTTTGACAATATAGTGTATGTACATAGAAATTACAGACCAGGTAGCATATGTTGTTGATTATAACCATTTTAAAAGTAAAAAAAAAAAAAAACATATGTGCCTAAGTATTAGCATCACATTTATCAAATAAATAATAATAACTTTTACTTTAAGTAGAAGAAATTGACACACGTTTTTCAATTCCTCTTCTTTTCCACAGCCTAAATCTTGATAAACAATGCAACTGTTGTACATTTCTGCGAAGAGCAATAAAGTTTTTCTTATTTTTTTTGTTGTTGTTAAGTAATCATGTGATATCTCTTCAAGTGGTCATGTGACCCAACAAACTCCAGCGTGGAAAGTAGAGCATTGCACATGCAGAGCAGGAGGAAGAGACTGTTCTCCTGCCAGAAACCTGATACTATGGGAGACGTAGAAGTGCTCCTGCTACGTACTGGAAGGCTGCATCCTTCTGAAGACTCCTTGTAATAGCTGTGGTTGTCCTAGCAGAAGACATGGGCAGCCTGGTGAGCAGGGTTCAGGGCTTCTGTGGAAGGGGGACTATAACAGAAGCATTAGTTGTAATGTTCGGAATGGATGGAGGAGGGAAGACTACGATTCTCTACAGACTGAAGTTGAACAAAGTGGTGCCAACAATACCAACAATTGGATATAATGCGGAGTCCTTGGACATTGTAGATGACATGCCACTCTTGGTATGGGATGTTGGCCTGGGAGCGAAGGGTTGGCCTTTGTTGAGACACTATTTATCCGGTTGTAATGGCTTTGTGTTTGTGGTGGACAGTACAGACACTGAGAGATTCCAGGAAGCCAAGGAAAACCTGTTTATGGTATTAAACTTTACAGAAATTGTGGACATACCATTCATTGTACTGGCCAACAAGCAGGATCTGGAGGGTGCTTGTCCCCCTTCCGAAGTGGCACGATATCTTGATCTGGAGAGGATTCAATATAATAAGTGGGCCGTATTTGGCTGCAGTGGGCTTACTGGAGAAGGGGTTAAAGAGGCTCTAGAGAAATTGTGCACAATGATAAAGGAGCACAGATCACTATAAGAAGAGATGAACAATAGCAGGAACACAATGGTGATGTGATAGTGGGCCTTTCAGCAAAGTCAACTATCCAACTTGGAAATGGCCAAAATACGCATTGCTGAGGGGCGGGAAATAGAAGAGCGACACAATCCGCCACCTTACACTGCCACTGGAACTTAATGCAATGTCACTTTGTGAAAAAAAGTATCCTACTACACATCAGTGATTGTGCTAGAACAGTCGCTGGGGTGAAACGGCCCTAAATGTAGTATGTGCCTTACTAAAAGTAAATATTTTTCTTCCTTTTATGTAGTCTGTATAATTTTTGTTTCTTTAATGTATATCTATATATGGCCATACACTTTGCAATCTGATTGCAAAATCTCATTTAGATCTACCATCCACTATGTATTGCCTTTGCCCAGGCCTTCCTGATAAGATACTCGTATTACATAGGGATGCACCAATACAATTTTTTTGTACATGTACCGATCCTTTTTTTTATTTTTATTTTTTTTTGGTACTCGCTGATACCAATGACCGATACCTACTGCAGCTGTTTTGTGTACACAAAAATGGAACTTCCGCTTTTCAGAACCCTCTCCCCCCTCCGATGTCACATTTGGCACCTTTCAGGGGGGAGGGGGGTGCAGATACCTGTCTAAGACAGGTATTTGCACCCACTTCCGGCATAGACTCCCATGGGAGTCTACGCCTCTTCCCGTCCCCACCGCGCTGTCTGCTGGGAACACACAGCTCCCAGGAGAGAGCGGGGACCACTTGGGACGCGCAGCGCGACTCGCGCATGCGCAATAGGGAACCGGGAAGTGAAGCCGCAACGCTTCACTTCCTGAATCCCTCATCTAGGATGGCGGCGGCAGCTGCCGAGAACTGAGCGGGTTCTCGGCGTCCCCTACCGACATCGCTGGACCCTGGGACAAGTAAGTGGCCATGTATTAAAAATCAGCAGCTGCAGTATTTGTAGCTGCTGGCTTTTAATTTTTTTTTTTTTTTGGCGGTGTGGGTGAACCCCCGCTTTAAAGCGGTTGTATACCCATTCTTATCACTTTTCTCTAAATTAATAATAACAGGCTATGATATTTATTATGATTTGTTATTCTGTTCTTACCGGCTTCCTTTCCGAGTAATCTTTGTTTTTCTTTTAAATGACGTCACCCGCGCATGCGCCGTTAGCCCTAATTTTCCGGCAAGCTTCTGCTCTATGCCAGGGCTGCGTCATTTCCCACTGTTGTCATCAGCTGCGAGACTTCTTCCTACTCCTTCCTCATTGAGGCTTGAATAGGGCGAATAGTGCGCATGCGTGGGATTACGGCCAGGGAAACCTACTGAGGGCGGAAATAAGGTACTGCACAAATGTGGAAGACCTTAGTTGTGATGGCGGCGGCTAGGGACAAGCAGGAGCGTTTTGCAATCTCTTTATTTGGAAAAGTAAGAACGATTTTGAAGCATATTATTAGTGGGTGTTTAATCAAAAACAAGTAGTTTGTTTGATATAATGCTTTAATGTAGTAGCAACGACAGAGTTTACTACCGCTTTAATCTGTCAGCAATGGTACAAAGCATTGAAAAGTTATTTTCAATCAATATAGATTTTTTAATTGTTATGATTAATTATTTGTGAAATGTGTAAATACTGTATATGTTAAATATGTAAATATATGTTAAAGGAGTAAAGAGTTACATGAAGTGGCCTGTTGTCCCCGCCCCTCTAGCAGGATCCTTATACAAGATGGGTGAAGCCTAGGAGGGAAGGGAGTTGTGTACCTTGAAGAAGAAGAATGTGTTAGAGGGCCAAGGGGAACCACATGGGTTTCTCAAGTTATAAACCTGAATATAACAGCAATAACACAAAAGGAAAGCTTGAACCCCTTGAACCCCTTGTCTACCAAGGTACATTTATAAATGACATGGTAAACAAAGGGCTTACAAGGTAATTTCAAACAAAAAAATGTAGATTTTAACATGTGCAAAAAATGGGAAAATAGTCCAGTAGACAAGTGTTTAAAGCTGTACCAGCAGATATGGGTTTATTGGATTAGAGCCCAAAGGGACAATTGAATTCACTAACGTTTTACGTTGGTGGTATCACATGCGGTATTTCTCACACACAAGTTTGGGGGTCCCCCGCTATAGCTGGTTGCTAAGGAGAGGGCCGCATTATTTTAAAGCGTTATTTAACGCTTAATTGACCCCAAAGTACCTTACATCCAGGAGTGGCCCACCAGAACTTTGGGAGTGTATCTTGAGTTTTACCTGTCCAGCTGCTTGTGGCCTAACTCTGTACTGGCCCACCCAGGTGTCAGGCATCCTTTTTAATAACATTATTCCAGCCAGAAGCAAAGTCCAATTTATCCACTGTACCTAATAAAAAGTAATGCATCTAAAAATAAGACAAAATAAGGCAATTTGGGGTCCATTCACTAAGAGTTAAATAATGCTTAAAAAAAATGGTAAAACAACCAATGCTGAAACAATTGTGTAAATATTCAATTCACCAAGAACTGTGCAGTAAATAACCACTGTGGTAAAGTTTTGATAATGTGGTAATTACCACATATTTGCATGCAGTAATTTATCGCATTGAGCTGGTTGCTAACGAGTAGATCGGGAAACCGGACGCCGCATCCTTAACAATGGATGACTCACCATCTGTCAGCAGGTTCCCCGCTGACAGCTGAATGTAAAGAAAACATGCCGGCAGATAAAAATTCTGAAAAGGACCTTCTTGGTCTGGTATGGATCTTAAGGGTAACCCCACGCTACATTTTTTGTTTTTAAATATGGCGGTCCCCCCCCCCCCCCCGAACCATACCAGGTCACATGCCCTTGACATTGGATGGGGACAAGGGCCTCTTCCCCACAACCCTGGACGGTGGTTGTGGGGGTCTGCGGGCATGGGGCTTACAGCTGATGAGTTATCTGTTGTTAAGGATGTAGCAGCCGGCTTCCCGGCCCACTCCTTAGCAACCAGCTTTTGGGGGGACCCGCACACTTGTTTCTGACAAATACTGCATGTGATACCCTGGTGTTTTTACTCCCTGTTCTGTTTGTGAATTGGACTTAAAGAGTTTGTAAAGCTTTGTTTTTTTTAAAATAACAAACATGTCGTCCTTACCTCCACTGTGCAGTTCATTTTGCACAGTGTGGCCCCAAACCTCGTCTTCTGGGGTCCCCCGGCGGTGCTCACGGCTCCTTCCCATATCGGTAAACCTCCTGGAAGAAGCGCTCTCCCGTGGAGTTACCTTACGGGCGCGCTCCCGAGTCCAGCATTTGCATCTATTGACACAGAATGCCAGACTCTGCCCCGCCCCCCTGGCACCTGCATCATGGCTGCGCTGCTATCAATCTATTCAATCAAGAGCCGAGAACCCCAGGCAGAGAGGTACAGCGCGTCTCCGGTGAGGGATTGAAGGGCTCAGGTGAGTAAAATGGGGGGGACTGGGGGGCCATCAGTGTCAGAAGTTTTTTCACCTTAATGCATAGGATGTATTAAGGTGAAAAAACACAAGGGTTTACAACACCTTTAAGAGCTTACCGCATGGTTTTTAGACAATATTTACCGGCACATTTCTCATTTTGCGGTAAATACCGTATAATCTTAAATTTTTTTGTGAATTGGACTTTATTTAGCACATGCAATGATTTTATGCAATTGAGACACGTGACCGTGTGTACACGTGGTAAACGTTAGTGAACTGACACCATAGTGTAATCCTGGTTGGGTTGGGAGTGATGATGACCAGGGGAAGATGTCGCCCTCCTGGCAGTTAAGAGCAGACCCATCTATGGAACACACACCAGCTGATTTGGGCTCGCATGGGCCCCATGTGTTTGATTAAACTGTCAGAGCCCTAATCTGGAGCCACCAAGAAATGCAGGGCCGGGCCCTATGACGTCAGTATTCCTAGCCACTTATGGGTCAGTGCCATGTTGGACCAGGGAGCTGGTGTAGTGTATGGTTTTCAACCCACCATCCAAACACAAAGTGGCAGGCCTAGGGTGTGAGACAGTCATGAGCTGAAGTGTTAGGCCCCAAGATTGTAGTATTGTATTGTTATAGGCCCCTCTAGTGGAGTGTTGAATACTGAAGATGTCTTAGGAACCAGCTTACAAGCCTTGTTGTTGGCGTATCCAACACATGTAAGATGCCAGGGTCTGACTCACCCCATGAGGCTCCACCTATAACTAAAATATCACCTTTGAGTAAAATTAACCTTAAGGGATCAATTTTAGGCATTAGGTTAAGCTTAATGTGTTCAAGACCGGAATATTTAAATGTAAGGGTCAGTTTGAGGGTTCGTGCATCAATGAATCATATGCTCTTTGAAAAAAGTTTTGCTTTCTTTGTCTGAACAACTGATTTTAAAGGCTAAGTTCACTTTTCTTTTTCCTCTAAATTCCAGCTCCCCTATGCACCACTATACTATTAGTATACTTCTTTTTCAGAAAAGAAAAAGCTTTCTATTTATCCTACACAGCCCTTACTCGCTGTCCAGCTTGTTGTAAGTTGCTGTAGCTCGCACACTGTACTCCTTATTAATAAAGTACTTCTATCGGGAGGTCCAGTTGTTGGCTCTTCACCTCATAGCTTTATACTGTTCAAAGTGCCAGGGAGACTCTGTAAGCTTTGGAGCACTGTTGGTCTGCCTCCAGGGAATTACCTTAGGCATACAGTGGGGACGGAAAGTATTCAGACCCCCTTTAATTTTTTTTTTTTCTGTCTCTGAGCTCTTCAGGCAGTTCCTTTTGACCTCCTGATTCTCATTTGCTCTGACATGCACTGTAAGCTGTAAGGTCTTATATAAACAGGTGTGTGGCTTTTTTAATCAAGTCCAATCAGTATAATCAAACACAGCTGGACTCAAATGAAGGTGTAGAACCATCTCAAGGATGATCAGAAAAAACGAACAGCACCTGAGTTAAATATGAGTGTCACAGCAAAGGGTCTGAATACTTAGGACCATGTGATATTTCAGTTTTTCTTTTTTAATAAATCTGCAAAAATGTCAACAATTCTCAGTTTTTCTGTCAATATGGGGTGCTGTGTGTACATTAATGAGGAAAAAAAATGAACTTAAATGATTTTAGCAAATGGCTGCAATATAACAAAGAGTGAAAAATTTAAGGGGGTCTGAATACTTTCCATCCCCACTGTATACCTTCTTTTATGATTTTTTTTTTTTTTTCTATCTCCCTTTCATCTTGCATAGATCATTCATTTGGCAGAGTGTGTAGTTAAGATAACAGCCTATGTGGATCTGAGCTGTAGTATTGAAAACAGAAGTATGTCCTGGGTCCAGTAAAGCTCACTATGCACCCGGGGTCTGCAACCCCTCGTTGATCGCGGGCTACCTGTCGACCACGGGTAGGTGACAGGTAGACCGGGAATGGGTCTGAGCCACTGACCCCCACCTTCTTTTTCTGCCCTCAGCCTCCCTCACTTTCGGTCCTCCTCTCTCTCCCACACCCGCCTCCTCCGCCGCTGTCATCAGTGAACAGCGGGGAGTGAGAGCCACCACAGATCAAGATGGAGGGTGGTGGGAGTAGCTGGCCAAGTTAACTTTTCAACTTAACCCACAGGTGATTGGTTGTTAAGTCCTAAGCAACCAATCACCATCTTGTTAATATGACAAGTTACTTTGCCAGATCCTGTCCCCTGTCCAGAACTGTGCTGCCTTTCTGTCTTCTGTGCCCAGGTATGATCGAAGGGGGGGAGAGGACACTACTGTGTGTGCGTGAGTGGGGGGGGTGATGTGAAGAGGGCAGTGGGAACTGCTATGGGCAGGGCCACCCCATAGCATTGTCCTCTACCACCCTTCAGATCCCCCCCCCCCCCCCCCCCCAATCCCTGCATTCTGAGCGGAACGCACTTCCAAACCCTTCACTCTCTTGTAATACTTTTTTTTGTGTCCACTGCGTTTGGGATCTACATTTGGTGTTAACAATGTAACATCACCCACAGTAGATCACATAGATCACAAAGGCAGTGAGTTTATACACGATGCAGGAAACACACATGGAGCATGCTTTTCTGGCATCACGTTTTAGTGTGAACTGGTCCTAACACCAGGACACTGTGCCCGGTGATCTGTGACTTCATCAGTGTTGTTCAAGTAGATCTCCATCTCTGTAAAGTTGCCTATCCCTGCTATACACTATACAATCTAATTGTTCAATCTCCTTTAGATCTACCATCAACTATGTAGTGCAAGGGCCTGCCTGATTGAATACAGAGTGTTTGGATAAATGGTGTGTCCTCCTATTATATCGTTTTGGTAAATCTAAAGGAGATTGTACAGAGATTATGTAGTGTATGGCACACCTTTATACACCTAAAACTAACTAGTTGCATTTTTGGTGCCCTGTCATGCCCTCTTCTGTGATAGAGCAAGGCATTGCATGGTGGGATACGATCTACAGGAAGTAGATCGTATCTACAGAAAAATTATTTTTAAACATTCAAATAGATAGATGGAAGCTCAATCCTTCTATAGATGAGGTAAGTGAGAGACAGGCACGTTGGGATTTCTGGGCCACAAATGACAATTGAAAACGCTTTTATTTATCATGAAAAGCGAAATTCTGTCCTTAAAGGTGAACTTATCCTTTAACCTGTTCCCCCCTGGCCTATGAGCGGATGACGCCTGCAGAAATCGATCCGGGTGGACATCATATGACACTCTCCCAGATTGCGCCCCGCGCAGTGGTGCGATTTGTCACCAACTGCATCCACCGGACACAGCCAAAGACTGATCACTGTACTGGCTCGCTGCTGGTACATGTGACTGCTGTAACCAATCACAGCAGGTCGCATGACAGTTGTAAACAATGGATGGCTTCCTTTCAAGCCATCCATTGCATACAATTGTATTGCTAGCTGTGATTGGTCACAGTGATCACAAGCATAGCTGCCAACTGTCCCGAATTTCCCGGGACATTCCCGGGACTTGGACTTAATTCCCGGATTTGTGGCGTCCCGGGAAATGTCCCGAAAAATTCGGTTCCGGTTTTTGAAACCGCCGCCGCTAGAGGTCGGCGGCCGGCGGAGACATTGTCTCCGCCGGCCGCCATTTTGTTGAAGTTCAGGAAGATGGCTGGGGGGGGGGCTAGACGAAGCTTCTGCGTCGCCGCCCACCCCCTGCCCCGCTCCGCCTCGGCCCGCCCCGCTCCGCCTCGGCCCGCCCCGCCTCGGCCCGCCCCGCTCCGCCTCACCCCGCCTACCCCCCGCCCCGCTGCCAGTCTGATATGGAAAGGGGCGGGGGTTCTAGGTGGGGGGTGAGCGCGCGCACCGCTGTGGGACACGATGTGAGTGGGGGGGGCACAGGGGACACCTGATGTGAGGGGGGGAGGGGCACTGGGGACACCTGATGTGAGGGGGGGACACCTGATGTGAGGGGGGGGCACTGGGGACACCTGATGTGAGGGGGGGGGCACTGGGGACACCTGATGTGAGTGGGGGGGGCACTGGGGACACCTGATGTAAGTGGGGGACACCTGATGTGAGGGGGGGACACCTGATGTGAGTGGGGGGGGCACTGGGGACACCTGATGTGAGGGGGGGACACCTGATGTGAGGGGGGGGCACTGGGGACACCTGATGTGAGTGGGGGGGGCACTGGGGACACCTGATGTGAGTGGGGGGGGGCACTGGGGACACCTGATGTGAGGGGGGGACACCTGATGTGAGTGGGGGGGGCACTGGGGACACCTGATGTGAGGGGGGGACACCTGATGTGAGGGGGGGGGCACTGGGGACACCTGATGTGAGTGGGGGGGGCACTGGGGACACCTGATGTGAGTGGGGGGGGGGCACTGGGGACACCTGATGTGAGGGGGGGACACCTGATGTGAGGGGGGGCACTGGGGACACCTGATGTGAATGGGGGGGCACTGGGGACACCTGATGTGAGTGGGGGGGGCACTGGGGACACCTGATGTGAGGGGGGACACCTGATGTGAGGGGGGGGCACTGGGGACACCTGATGTGAGTGGGGGGGCACTGGGGACACCTGATGTGAGTGGGGGGGGCACTGGGGACACCTGATGTGAGTGGGGGGGGCACTGGGGACACCTGATGTGAGTGAGGGGGCACTGGGGACACCTGATGTGAGTGGGGGGGGCACTGGGGACACCTGATGTGAGGGGGGGCACTGGGGACACCTGATGTGAGTGGGGGGCGCACTGGGGACACCTGATGTGAGTGGGGGGGCACTGGGGACACCTGATGTGAGGGGGGGGCACTGGGGACACCTGATGTGAGTGGGGGGGGCACTGGGGACACCTGATGTGAGGGGGGGGCACTGGGGACACCTGATGTGAGGGGGGGGCACTGGGGACACCTGATGTGAGGGGGAGCTCCGCCGGGGACACCTGATGTGAGGGGGAGCTCCGCCGGGGACTCCTGATGTGAGGGGGGGCTCCGCCGGGGACTCCTGATGTGAGGGGGGCTCCGCCGGGGACTCCTGGTGTGAGAGGGGGCCCCGCCGGGGACTCCTGGTGTGAGAGGGGGCCCCGCTGGGGACTCCTGGTGTGAGGGGGGGCTCCGCCGGGGACTCCTGGTGTGAGGGGGGGGTCCGCCGGGGACTCCTGGTGTGAGGGGGGGCCCCGCCGGGGACTCCTGGTGTGAGAGGGGGCCCCGCCGGGGACTTCTGATGTGAGGGGGGCTCCGCTGGGGGCACCTGATGCAAGGACGGACTCTGCTCGGACATCTGAAGCAAGGACGAACGGCTAGTGGCAGGCGACGTGGCTGGTGACACGCTCAGGGATCCCACTGATTCTGCATTATGGTGAGTTGAATGATTTCATTTTATATTACAATGTAATAATAGAAATAATGCGCTTCAATCATCCTGACACCATAACAACCATGGTGCCGGGATGATTGAAGCATTAACACCAGGTGTTTGGAGTATCTTTATCTGCTGATTGTTAAACTTTCTAGAATACACATATTTTTATTGTGTAGGATCTGGGGCTGCTGTCCCGTCATTTCCCTCTCTCTCCCCCTCTCCATCCCTCATTCATTTCAGACTCTAACCACACCCTCTAGAGCCACGCCCATTTAAGCCACGCCCACAATTTCGCGTAAACCACGCCCATTTTTCGCCGCACTTGTCTATTTTTGCTAGGCCATGCCTGCTGGTGAATGCCCCGCCCCCTAATTATTGGACAGCTCCGCCTACAGCCACAAAAGTGTCCCACATTTTTTTTTACAATGTTGGCAACTATGCACAAGTTACAGACTGGGCCAATTATGGCCTATCTGTGCCACGCGATCAGCTGTGGCCAATCACACCTAATCACAACAAAACAAAGTGAATCAAGTTAATTCAGTAAAATGCTTGCATATAGCAATGAAATTCATTACATGACTGCGCAATTGTCATTCAAAGTGCAACAGTGCTGAAAGCTGAAAATTGACCTGGGCAGGAAGGGGGTGAAAGTGTCCCGGTTCACTGACTGGAATGGTACCAGCTGACTGATGAAAAGCAAACATGATACCAAAAAAAGGCCAAGATATATACATTATATTGCCAAAAGTAATGGGACACCTGCCTGTACACGCACTTGAACTTTAATGGCATCCCAGTCTTGGTCCGTGTGGTTCTATAATGTGTTGCCCACCCTTTGCACCTATTACAGCTTTAACACTTCTAGGAAGGTTGTCCACAAGGTTTAGGAGTGTGTCTATGGGTATGTTTGACAATTCTTCCAGAAGCGCATTTGTGAGGTCAGGCACTGATGTTGGATGAGAAGGCCTGGCTCGCAGTCTCTGCTGTATTTCATTCCAAAGGTGTTCTATCCGGTTGAGATTGTTAGCAGGGTATTGAAATTATGCACTGGAGACAGGAAAAGGAACACCTAACAAGTGCACTGAACATATATAGACGGTTCATTCACTCATATCATGGAATACATGAACTATACACTATAATACTACAGCGCCAGCTGTTGCATAGATAGGTATAATGCATACAGTATTGTCAGTTTATAAGCAACCATGCTGTTGTTCTTTCCAACAGAGGTTAGGACTCTGTGCAGGCCAGTCAAGTTCCTCCACGCCAAACTTGCTCATCCATGTCTTTATAGACCATGCTTTGTGCACTCGTGCGCAGTCATGTTGGAACAGGAAGGGGTCATCCCCAAACTGTTCCCACAAAGTTGGGAGCATAAAATTGTTCAAAATGTCTTGGTATGCTGATGCCTTAAGAGTTCCCTTCACTGGAAATAAGGGGCCAAGCCCAACCCCTGAAAAACAACCCCACACCATAGTTCCCCCTCCACCAAATGATTTGGACCTGTGCACAAAGCAGGATCCATAAAGACATGATGAGCGAGTTTAAGGTGGAGGAAACTGACCTCAACCCACCTTTGGAATGAATTAGAGCGCAGACTGCAAGCCAGGTCTTCTCGTCCATATCAGTGCCTAACCTCACAAATGCACTTCTGGAAGAATGTTCAAACATTCCCATAGACCAGTGATGGCGAACCTTGGCACCCCAGATGTTTTGGAACTACATTTCCCATGATGCTCCTGCATTTTGCAGTGTAGTGGAGCATCATGGGAAATGTAGTTCCAAAACATCTGGGGTGCCAAGGTTTGCCATCACTGTCATAGACACACTCCTAAACCTTGTGGACAGCCTTCCCAGAAGAGTTGAAGCTGTTACAGCTGCAAAGGGTGTGGCTGCACTACTGCTGCTCTCCTGAGCTCCAGTGAGGCCTACTGGTCCAAGGAGCTTGATTACTACCTATACCCAGAGTGGATGCAGGAATCTAGGAATCAGGAATCTATGGCAACAATGATCACTTCCGTGCAATGCTTAGAGGGGCCATAGAGGCCAGTGGAATACAGGCATCACCATAGTGCGAGAAGGCAAGGTCAGTGCAATGCAAAAAAAGCTTCTGTGTGCGTTGACTGAGTTTCTGGCCAGCACACTGGAAAATCTTCGCATCCCGTGCCAAGTATCAGTATACCTGCAGAAAGTGGAGAAAATTCTGGCAGACAGGCTGCAGGTGATCAGCAGTCAGATGTTTTGACTGGCAGTATGTCATCTGGCCAAAGGAGTTCTGTGCCCTTGTCACCGCAGCAGGAGGCTATAGAGCAAGATGATCCACCTGAGCCTGTGAAGGGAGCAGGTATGCTAAAGTTCTTTAAAGAAATAGAATCGCCTTTGCATGGTCGCAAGTTTGCCATGTCTGGATTGTCTGAGGATGTAGAAGAGGATAATGATGTCCCCCCGAAACCTTTAAAAGGACGGGTGACAGAAAAGGTTGTTTTTGTTCAGGATTTACCTATACAACATAATGGAGGTGTAGTTCCTATGGATGGTGCAGTAGAGGGGGGCAGAGAGCAAGCTCATCTCCTGGCTGAGACTCCCACCTGTGTACAGAAAGGCAATGAAGGGTGTGCAGACTCTGCTGTGAAGAGTTCTGATAAGGACATCTCTTGTTGGTAACCCTTTAGTTACTGGCAATAAAATAAGCATTACCAAGGGTAATGTAAATATTTCTGTGTCAGAAGTAGGGATGAGCCCGATGTTCGATTCGAACGTAAGGTGTTTGCCTATTTGTCGAACAGTATGCAGTGTTCGCGGCAAATACGAAAGCCACCAGAACACCGTTAAAGTTTATGGGACTCTAACATGAAAAATCAAAAGTGCTAATTTTAAAGGCTTATATGCAAGTTATTGTCATAAAAAGTGTTTGGGGACCTGGGTCCTGCCCCAAGGGACATGTATCAATGCAAACATTTTTTTTAAAAACGGACGTTTTTTCGGGAGCAGTGATTTTTTTTAATGCTTAAAGTGAAACAATAAAAATTAAATATTCCTTTAAATATCGTGCCTGGGGGGTGTCTATAGTATGCCTGTAAAGTGGCGCATTTTTCCTGTGTTTAGAACAGTACCACAGCAAAATGATATTTCCAAAGGAAAAAAAGTAATTTAAAATTGTTCGCGGCTGTAATGAATTGTCTGGTCTCGGCAATATAGATAAAACTCATGGAAAAAAAGAGCATGGGTCACCACCCCCCCTCCCAGTTCATTACCAAGCCCTTTGGGTCTTGTATGAATATTAAGGGGAACCCCAACCAAAATTTTAAAAAAATTGTGTGGGGGTTCCTTCAGGTCTGGAATGGAAATTAAGGGGAACCCTGCGCCAATCAAAAAAATACCCTCAATACCTCTCCTCAATACCAGACCCCTATCCAAGCACGCAACCTGGCAGGCCGCAGGAAAAGAGGGGGGACGAGAGAGCGCCCCCCCTCCTGAACCGTACCAGGCCACATGCCCTCAACATGGGGAGGGTACTTTGGGTTCTGACCCCAAAGCATCTCATCCCCATGTTGATGGGGACAAGGGCCTCATCCCCACAACCTTTGCCCGGTGGTTGTGGGGGTATTCGGATGGAGGGCTTATTGACCCCCAGATATCGGCCTCCCCCCTGAACTGGTAATGGGGTACACTGTACTACTACCATTTCACAAAAAAAGTGTCAAAGATGGTAAAAAAGACGGGACAGCTTTGGACAAGTCCTTTATTAAAAAATAAAAATGTCCCTCGATGTAAGTTCATGCCGCCCGACGGACCGAAAAAAAAAATAAAAAGCCACAACCGATCTGCCCCCATGGGAGGCTCCCGCCAACTGACACATCTTCACTGTGACAGTTCTTATACAAGAACCGAGCAGGGCCACCCGTGATGACCCCGCCCCCCTCTGACACCACGGGGGCTTACTCATTTATGGAGGTGGATCGGTTGCGGCTTTTTGAACTTACACCGAGGGACTTTTTTTTTTATAGGCCTGGTACGGTTCAGGAGGGGGGCCACTTTCTCGTCCCCCCCCTTTTCCTGCAGAATGCCAGGTCACATGCTCGGATAAGGGTCTGGTATAGATTTTGGGGGGACCCCTACGCCATTTTTTTTTAAATTTGGCACAAGGTTCTCCTTAATTTCCATTCCAGACCTGAAGGGCCTGGTATGGATTTTAGGGGGACCCCCACTCATTTTTTTTTTTTTTTGGTTCGGGGTTCCTCTTAATATTCATACCAGACCCAAAGGGCCTGGTAATGGACTGGGGGGGGGGCATGCTCTTTTTTTCAATGAGTTTTATCTATATTGCCGAAACCCGACAATTCATTACAGCCGCGAACAGTTTTAAATTACTTTTTTTCCTTTAGAAATATCATTTTGCTGTGGTACTGTTCTAAACGTGGGAAAAATGCGCCACTTTGCAGGAATACTATAACCACCCCCCAGGCACGATATTTAAAGGAATATTTCATTTTTATTGTTTCACTTTAAGTATTAAGTAGTAATTATAAGTAAGTATAAGTAAGTATAAAAAGCGGCCGTTTAAAAAAAAAAAAATTTGCATTGATGTCCCCTGGGGCAGGACCCGGGTCCCCAAACACTTTTTATGACAATAACTTGAATATAAGCCGTTAAAATTAGCACTTTTGATATTCATGTTCGTGTCCCATAGACTTTAACAGTGTTCGTGTGTTCTACCAAATTTTTTGCCTGTTCTCATGTTCTGCTGCGAACCGAACCAGAGGGTATTCGGCTGATCCCTAGTTAGAAGTCTCTGCTCCATCTGTTTCTGACAATAATGTTGTTTCTACCTTCTCTAAAGAGGGGTCTGTAACTAAAAGTGATGTGTGGGATGTTGCAAGGAGTGCAATTATTACCAATGCTGCAGAGGTGGCTGCACCTGTCCCGAGGGTGAGTAGGGTCAGTTATTCTGCAGTCACTAGGAGTGATGTGAGTGAAGGTCAGGCTAATCTGACCCATCTGTTAGCTCCTTTAAGCGGCGCAATGTGGTCCAATTGAGGTGGACTGGAGATGGACCCCCCCCCAAAATAGGAGAAATGTGGTGGACCGTATTCTGGGGATGGGTTTTAAAGCGGAGGATATTTTAGCCCTTATCAGCCCAATTGGGTCATGTGAGTATGACCTATCCTTTGTCAAGGCAAAAGGATTAGATGTCTTTTGGGAGAGGTATGAGCAGAGGTGGAAGGAGTCCCCAAGATGGGCAGGTTTGTCACTCAAAGTAGTCTCTCGCCAGCCATTCGTCACCATTTTAGTACGTAATGAGTCCATTCCTGCTGGACAGGAAGATGGACAGTGTTAGTAAAACCGCATGTCAGGGGTAATGTTGTTAAGCACATCTCTTCGTCTGCCTTTATAGATCGTGACAGGATTATTCATTTTCATGCTGGACAACCAAAGCTGTGTCAACGCTGTGGTGAAAAGGGGCATTTTTCAAGCTCATTATCTGTGCAGAAATGTTCCCTCTGTCAGGGCTCAGGGCATGTTGCAAAGGACTGCAATAGCATTCATTGTAATCTCTGTAACAAGTTAGGTCACCCCTATAGCCTTTGCCCTGAAGCCCTCCATAATCAGCCGGAGGTGGTGGAAGAACTGCTGAGGATGGAGGAGGAGGAACATAGGGGGCAATTAAAGCTGAAAGCCTGCAGTTAAAGCACGTTTGTTTGTTTGTTTGTTTTATTTCAAATCCATTGTGGTGGTGTATAGAGCCAAAAAGATTAGAATTGTGTCTATGTCCCAATATTTATGGACCTGACTGTATATAGTATAATATAATATAGTGATATTGCTCTTGGTTGAAATATATTATAGGTTGAAGTAAGCCTTTATTATTATGTTTAGTCGTGTATACAATATGTTATGTATACATCAAAAAAAAAAATGTATATAAATTTTTTTATATTTTTGTAAATAAATAACTTTTACATTAAGTAGAAAAAAATGACACAAGCTGCTTCTATGTACGTTTTCAATGCTCCTTCTTTTTCATGGCTTAAATCTTGATAAACAATGCAACTATTGTACATGTGTGGTAAGAGCAATAAAGTTTTTCTTTTTTTTCCCCCAAGTAATCATGTGATATCTCTTCAAGTGGTCATGTGACCGAACAAACTCCAGTCTGCAAAGTACAGCCTTGCACATGCAGAGCAGAAGGAAGAGAGTGTTTTCCTGCCATAAACCTGATAAGCGCTTTCTCTATGGTAGAGAAGTGCTGCCCCTGCTAGGTACTAGAAGTATGGTGTCTGCATCCTTCTGAAGACTCCTTGTAATAGCTGTGGTTGTCCTAGCAGAAGACATGGGCAGCCTGGTTAGCAGGATTCAGGGCTTCTGTGGAAGGAGGACTGTAACAGAAGCATTCGTTATAATGATCGGAATGGATGGAGGAGGGAAGACTACGATTCTCTACAGACTGAAATTGAACAAAGTGGTGGAAACGATATGAACAATTGTATATAATGCAGAGTCCTTGGACATTGTAGATGACATGCCACTCTTGGTATGGGATGTTGGTCTGGGAGTGAAGGGTTGGCCTTTGTTGAGGCAGCATTTATCCGTTCGTAATGGCATTGTGTTTGTGGTAGACAGTACAGACACTGAGAGATTCCAGGAAGCCAAAGAAAACCTGTTTATGTTATTAAACTTTACAGAAATTGTGGACATACCATTCATTGTACTGGCCAACAAGCAGGATCTAGAGCATGCTTGTTCCCCTTCCGAAGTGGCACAACATCTTGATCTGGAGAGGATTCAATATACAAAGTGGGCGATGTTTGGCTGCAGTGTGCTTACTGGAAAAGGGGTTAAAGAGGCTCTAGAGAAATTGTGCACAATAATAAAGGTCACTCACTATAAGGAGCGATGAACAATAGCTGGAACACAACGGTGATGAGATAGTGGGCCTTTCAGCAGAGTTAACTATCCAACTTGGAAATGGCCAAAATACACACTGCTGAAAGGTGAGGAATAGAAGTGCGACACAATCCGCCACCTCACACTTCCACTGGAACTTAATGCAATGTCACTTTGTGAAAAAAAGTATCCTACCACACATCAGTGGTTGTGCTAGAACAGACGCTGGTGTGAAAAGGCTTTGAATGTAGTGTGTAGTGTGTGCCTACTGAAAGTAAATATTTTTCTTCCTTTCATGCAGTCTGTATAATTTTTGTTGCTTTAATTTATATCTAAGGATGGCCATACACTGTGCAATCTGATTGCAAAATCTCATTTAGATACACTATCCACTATGTAGTGCCTTTGCCCAGGACTTTCTGATTTGATACTCCTTTTACATAGTTAGGGATGCACCAATACCATTTTTTGTACAAGTACCAATACTTTATTTTTTTTTAGTACTCGCCGATACTAAGGACTGATACCTACCGCAACTGTTTGGTGTACACTTTAGCTGTCAGCAATAGTACAAAGCACTGAAAAGTTATTTACAATTGAAATAGATTTTTTTTTTTTTTTAATCAGGCGAAACGTGTAAATACTGTATATGTTAACTATGTAAATATATGTTAAAGGAGTAAAAATATTAGCGAACAAAGCAAACAAAAAAAAAAGAAGCAGGGGTTGTTTTCCTAGCTAAGGGTCCCTCCATTACATGAAGTGGCCTGTTGTCCCCGCCCCTCCAGCAGGATCCCTATATAAGGTGGGTGGAGCCTAGGAGAGAAGGGAGTTGTGTACCTTGAACAAGAGGAATGTGTCAGAGGGCCAAGGGGAACCACATGGGTTTCTTAAGGTATGAGCCTGAAGATACCAGCAATAACTCAAAAAGGAAAATTTGAACCCCTTGTCTACCAAAGTACATTTATAAATGACATGGTAAACAAAGGATTTACAAAGTAATTTCCAACAAAAAATTTAGATTTTAACATGTGTGAAAAATTAGAAAATGTCCAGTAGACAAGTGGTTAAAGCTGTACCAGCAGATAGGGGTTAATTGGATTTGAACCCAAAGGGGTCAATTCACTAACGTTTATGCTGGTGCTATCACATTTGTCAAAAACAAGCGTGGGGGTCCCCCCTCAATAGCTGGTTCCTAAGGAGGGTGCCGCATTTTTTTTAAGCATTATTCCCCAGTTGTCACTGGGTTCCCCGCTGACAGCTGAATGTAAAGAAAACATGCCGGCAATTAAAAATTCTGAAAAAAAAAAACAGTGTGGGGTCCCCCCCAAAAGCATACCAGGCCCTTCTTGTTCTGGTATTGATTTTAAGTCCCTTAACCGAGCATGCAGCCTGGCAGGTCAGGAAAGGTAGGGGACTTACCATTTACTATACTATGGGCCTGCCGTGCTGCATTACTGTTTTCATCATACAGTACATGGTTTTTAACGTGATTGCATATTTACTCATTGCATTCATGTTATGATGCTTGTTGACAATAAAGGTATGCTTTGCAAAACGGACTTATCATTTAGCCACTCCCACCCACCTCATTCAAAGTCACCCTCTCTTTGTCCCCCCCTCCACCCCAAAGCACCTCTTCCCCACAACCCTGACCTGTGGTTGTGGAGGTCTGCAGGCAGGGGGCTTATCAGGGGAACCCGCTGACAGCTAAAGAGTCATCCATTGTTAAGGCCCACTCCTTAGCAACCATCTATTGGGGGTGGACACCCACATTTGTTTCTGACAAATACCGCATGTGATACCACCAGCAAAACCCTGGTGATGAATATTGCATGTGTTTTTACTCTCTGTTCTGTTTGGGAATTGAACTTAAGATCTTACTGCATGGTTTTTGGACAATATTTACCAGCACATTTGTAATTTTGTGGTAAATACCGCATAATCGTTATCTTATAATTTTTTATGTTGATTGGACTTTTTTTACCGCATGCGATAAATAGTGCAAATGAGTCACGTGACCATGTTATCGCATGCGGTAAATGTTAGTGAATTGACCCCATAGTGTAATCCTGGTTGGGTCGGTGGGAGTGGTGGTGACCAGGGGAAAAAGTTGCCTTCCTGGCAGGGAATGCACACCAGGCGATTTGGGCTCTTATGGGCCCCAGGTGTTTAAAGAAATTGTCGGAGCCCTAATCTGGAGCCACCAAGAAATGCAGGGCCCTATGACGTGAGTATTCCTAGTCACTTATGGGTCGGTGCCATGTAGGACCAGGAGGCTAGTGTAGTGTATAGTTTTCAACCCACCATCTGAACACAAAGTTGCAGGCCTAGGCTTTGAGACAGTCATGAGCTGAACTGTTAGACCCCAAGATTGTAGTATTGTTATAGGCCCCTTTAGTGGAGTGTCGAATACTGAAGATGTCTTAGGGACCAGCTTCCAAGCCTCATTGTTGGCGTACCCAACACATGTAAGATGCCAGGGTCTGACTCATCTCATGAGGCTCCGCCCATAACTAAAATATCACCTTTGTGTAAAATTAACCTTAAAGTGTTTGTTGTGGCACTTATATAAGACTATGCCAGCCCCTCTATTAGACACAGTGGGGGTTATTTACTAAAGACAAATCCACTTTGCACTACAATGCATTAAAAGTGCACTTGGAATTGCAGTTGCTGTAGATCTGAGGGGGACATGCAAGGAAAATAAAAAACAGCATTTTAGCTTGTACATGATTGGATGATAAAATCAGTAGAGCTTCCCCTCATTTCAGATCTTCCCCCCAGATCTACAGCAACTGCACTTCCAAGTGCACTTTCAGTGTGCTTGTAGTGCAAAGTGGATTTGCCTTTCGTAAATCCCCCATTGTGTAAGTTGTTTTTAAAAATGAGTGTTCTAAATACTGAATTTCAGCTGTCTTCAGGCCGGTCACGTGACTCGCGGCGGCTTTACAGCTCCAATTGATATCTTCTGCGGGAGGGGCCATGGTCTCCCTGTGACGTCACCTGGGGAGATCACATGGCCGCTCGTCTCCTCCGCAGAAGCTATCCATCGGAGCTGTAAAGTGGTCGTGAGTCACATGACTGGCCTGAAGACAGCTGAAATTTTGTATTTAGAACACTCGTTTTTAAAAACAACTTACACAGTGTGCAATGCCAGCCTCTAATAGAGGGGCTGGCATTGACAAATTTAAGTTTTTATTTTTACAATAATAGCGGCGGTGGGGGGCGAAGACAGAGAGGGAGATTACAGGCAGGAAAGAGGGGGTGGGGGGGGGGAGCAGAGCAGGCAGCGTATGACGGAGGGATGCACTTTGATCACGGTGATCAGGGCGGAGCAGGCCTGGTTATCATGGTCTGTTTATAGAGGGCATACAGGAAGTGGCAGATTCAGGTTTTTTTTTTACAGTTTAGAGGGGGGCAGATTACACGGCACAAGCACTGTGTCATCTGCTTTAAGGGACCAGGATCTATAAAAAAATGTTGGGGTCAACAAACGCTTTAAGGGGTCAATATTAGGGGTTAGAGTAAAGTAAAGTAGTAATTGTAAAGTCTCGTTTTTTTTCTATAAAAATAACAAACATAGTATACTTACCCGCTGTCCGCAGTGGATTTGCACAGAGAAGTCCAGAACCTCCTCTTCTCGGGTCCCTCTTCTGTGTTCCTGGCCCCTCCCCCCTGTTGAGTGCCCCCACAGCAAGCAGCTTGCTATGGGGGCACCCGAGTCAAGTCACAGCTCTGTGTCCATTCAGACCTGGACCCACCCATTCTCTCTCCTGATTGGATTACTGACTTTGACAGCAGCAGGAGCCAATGGCGCTGCTGCTATGTTTTAATCAATCAGGATGGAGTGTCTCAGATGGCCGAGGGACTGGTGGACATCTCTGGACAGAGATGGGGCTCAGGTAAATTTTAGGGGGGCTGCTTCACACAGAAGGCTTTTTATCATAACACTTTTAAGCTTAATGTGTTAAAGACAGGAATATTTGAATGTAAGGGTCAGTTTGAGGGTTAGCGCATCAAGTGAATCATCTGCTCTCTGAAAAAAGTTTTGTCTTCTTTGCCTGGACAACTGATTTTAAAGTCTAAGTTCACCCTTTTTTTTGTAAATTCGAGCTCCCCTATGTACCAATATACAATTATTGTACTTCTTTTGCAGAAAAGAAAAAGCTTTCTATTTATCCACAGCCCTTACCTCAGTGTCCAGCTTGTTGTATAAAAGAAGTCTCCATTACTTCCTAGGACCATAGGCTATAACCTATGGCTATAAATAAGGTTTTTTAGCAAACGTGCAACCTGCTGTAACTCGCACACTGTACACCTTAACAATAAAAAACCTTTATCGGGAGGATGAGTTGCTGGCTCTTCACCTCATATCTACATGCTGTTCAAAGTGTCAGGGAGACTCTGTGAGCTCTGGAGTAGCCTTGGTCTGCCTGCAGGAGGAATTAACATAGGCGTATATCTTCTTTTGTGAATTTTTATTTTCTACCTTACTTTCATCTTGCATAGATCATTCATTTGGCAGAGTGTGCAGGAACTGAGCGATCAGATAACAGCCTGTGTGGATCAGAGCTGTAGTATTGAAAACAGGAGAAATATGTCCAGGGTTCTGTAAGGTTCACCATACACTATACAATTTAATTGTGCAATCTCCTTAGAGCTATCATCAACTATGTAGTGCAGGGGTCTGATTGGATAGAGAATGATTGAATAGATGGTGTGTCCTCCTATTATATCGTTTTGGTAAATCTAAGATCCCTTTCACACTGAGTCGTTTTTGCACTAAAAATAGCGCCTGTAAAGCACCTGTAAACTGCCTCTTCTGCAGCCCCAGTGTGAAAGCCCGCTTTGTTGATCCTACAACTGTTTGGACAAAATGTGAGACGTGTAGAAATCGAAAGCACTCCTGATTTGGGAGTTGAGCTTGTGCTTGTAGGGCTGGGAATGACTTTATAGTTCTTCCCGTGACCAAGTCTCATACCCGACCCAGACCAGCCCGGGCCCAGGCTTGGAATGAAGCTGGTTCAGTGTAGGCCGGTAAGAAGAGTGGGTGGCCAAAGAATGAGAGCAATGGAGAGTGCGGTGATATTAATTTGAATGGTTTTCGTAATTTGTCCCAGAATTTAGGAGAATGCCGTGTTATTGGATTAGAAATAGGACCGCGTGCGGGGGGAGGTAGCCATAGCAGATTAGACACACTGAGAGGGTGGAGATCTATCGCCTCCAAGCTGACCCATAGAGGCGTTTCGACCTTTGCATGATAAAGTGTAATTTGGGCCAGCTGGGCTGCGTGATAATAACGCAGAAATCTGGGTACCCCTAGGCCTCCATTAAGTTTATTATGAAGCATGATGGGCCGTGAAACCCTGGGTTTTGTGGATCCCCAAATATATTTGAACACTCGATTTTGTATAACTCGATGAAAATAGGGAGGGTTTGCGATTGGGAGGGCTCTGTAGAGATATAGGAGCTTGGGGAGCAGTGACATTTTTACGGCCGCAATCCGCCCAAGCCATGAGACACATAGGGGTTGCCAATTGTTAAGCAGTGATGATAAGTGGTTCAACATAGGAAGATAGTTAATGTGGAATAGATGGGTCGTGTTACTAGTCAATTTTATTCCTAGGTATGGAATGGATGAGGTGGACCATTGGAAAGGGAAATTCTCTCGTACGAGTTTAAGCTCTGTTTGTGGTAGAGACACATTGAGGGCCCTAGATTTTGCTTGATTAACCTCTAGGCCTGTGACCTGTGCAAATTTGTCTAAAAGTCGAATGAGATTGGGAAGGGTAATATGTGGTGAGGTAACAAACAGTAAGGCATCGTCCGCAAAAAGACATAATTTCAGGACTTGAATGTTTGGGTTGGTTCTAATTAGGGTTGCAAGGGGTTCAATCACGAAGGCAAAAACCAACGGGAATAAAGAACAGCCTTGTCTTGTCCCTCTTTGGATTGGGAAAGATTCTGAGCGAAACCCAGAATATTTCACATATGCTTGGGGTTGGGTGTATAGGGCATTGATCCATTGCAGGAAATGTGGGCCAAAACCCCAGCGCTGCAGGATAAAGTGTAGGTAAGACCAGGATAGAAGATGCATAGGTATTTTACGGGATCTGGCTACATGTTGCAGGAGAATTACGCGTCGGATGTTGTCGGTGGCCTGCCGCCGGGGAATGAAGCCCACTTGATCTTTGTGGATCAATCCCCCAAGGATTGGATTGACCTGCAACACTAGGATCTTGGCTAGGATTTTTATATCCACATTGAGCAAGGATATAGGTCTATAGTTGGACCATTGGGTATTATCCCTATTTTGTTTGGGAATCATAGAGATTATAGCTGTCAATGTGTCTCGACCAAAGGAGCGCTGTTCCAAGAGGCAATTAAATGAATTTGCTAGGATGGGGCCATTGTATCCGCAAATTCCCTGTAATATGCGCTGGGAAGGCTGTCAGGGCCGGGGCGTTTGCAGGGCCTTTGCCTCATATAGATTGGCGAGCCTCTTACAAAACTAAGACTTTAATTTTTTTTTTTTAAATATTTTTTACTTTCTGCTATAAAACATATCCAATGAAAAATGTAAAGAAATCAAATTTCTTCATAAATTTAGGCCAATATGTTTCATTCGGGTTAACTGTGTGCCTAGTCAGTGTTTTACTAAACTGTGTGAGATGCTTTCACTAGGGGAAGACATGCAATGTATTCCCTGCTTTGCAGAGACACAAATTCCATCCCTTTCCTCCTGTTAGAATGGCGATCTGCCTTGTTTACATAGGCAGATTGCAGTTCTGTCTCTCTCACAATCAGCTTGTGCCAGAGGACATCGGGTACCGTGCACCCGCCAATCGGCTTCCGATGTGTGTAATCACAGCGGAAGCGAGCCGCCGGCTGCCCGCGCGCGCGCCCCCTTCCCAGGAGGTGTCAGGTCACGTATGTATACGTGATCCGGCGCACAGGTGCCGCCCTGTAACAGTAAAACTGCTATAGGGCGGACCTTAAGCGGTTAAAAACATAATAATATATAGACTATGGCTAGCAAGAAAATATGGGCACACTGATCATTGTGCAATAGGATGATGGCAACTGTTTTTTTGTGGATTAATGTCAAACATGTCCAGCAGGGTCAAACAGTGAATTTTACTGCATACTGTAATTGTGTGTTACTCACAGTATGTGCCTTAGAGACACTCATAAGGAGCACCAAAGTATCTAAATAAGGTAAAGAAAATGTATTTTTTGTTTCCCACAGCAACCACCTGACAACCATCAGACAGAAAGAGGAAAGAAACATTCTGATTGTTTTGGCTGGGATTGATTTGGCAGGGTTTTGTGGAATCTGTGGACTCCTCTAGAGGTCGCTAGTTGTTCACTGAACAACTCCTGACTAATGTCCATAATGTCAGTTATTGCATCGTTCCAACACCAATTTCATTTGGCAGAAATGACAGCTGTATGTGCTTGGTGGAGCCTCTAGTCTCTTTGTCAGTGAGTATACACTTGCACCAATAATTAATAGTTGTTAGTGGTCCTTCTACCCACTGACCATCAATGTACAATGTATTCTTACCACTAACCCCCAATGTAATGTAGCATTTTTCCCACTCACCATAAATGTAATAGACCAATACACAGACCATAAATGCAAAGAAGACACCAATGTCACAGGGCACTGTCTACAGTCTACACTAACATCCAGGGAAAGGGTATTCTTCTCCCCCGACCACCAATATAAGGGGCAGTTATTCATCGACCATCAATGTTAGAGAACATTTCTCCAATGATCATCAATATAGGGGGCATTACACTGACCACCAGTGTAAGGGGGAACGTCACCGACTAACAAAGTAAGGGGGCATTACACTGGTCACCAATGTATGGGGGCATTCCTCCACTTACAACTAATGTAAAGGGACAATACATATAGAGAGGCACTGATGTAAAGAGAAACTACTTTTAGTGTTCTTACAATAGATTAATTTAAATATTCATTATAGTCAATTTGACTGTCTCAGGAATAGCTGCTCAGATCTTAAAGTAGACCTTCACTCATTACCATGTGTTTGTATGGTCACCCACCACCACCCCAAACTGACTGCAATATATATATATAGTCAGTTTGGGTTTTCATATAAATTAGTTTGTTTGTTTTTTTTCGGAGGAAGGACATAGGAATGGAGGACGGTAGAGCTTGCAGGCATCATTGAGGGGCTGGCTGCCTGAACCCGGAGGAGACAGCCAAGCTCCCAGATATGTCCAAAAGAATGTAAGGGGGCACTATTTGACCACCAATATAAGGGAGCATTTCACTGCCCACCAATGTATGGGTGCACTACACTAAATAATAATGTATGGGGCCACTACAATGACCACCAATGTAAGGGGTACTACAATGACCACTAATGTAAGGGTGCACTACATTAAACATTAAACACCAATGTATAGGGGCACTGCACTGGCAACCAATGTAAAGGGCACTACAATGACCACCAATGTAAGGGGATACTACAATAACCATTAATGTAAGGAGGCACTACACTGTCCACCAACATAATGGGGCACTAAACTGACCACTGATGTAACAGGCACTACAGTGACCACCAATATAAGGAAACACTACTTTGATCAACAATGTAAGGTTGCCCTACACTGAATAACAATGTAAGGGGGCTCTTTGCTGAACACCAAGGCTCTACACTGTTGTAAAACAATGTAAGGAGGCACTGCACTAACCATCAGTAAGGGGGGAGGGGGGGGCACTATACTGACTAGAGTTCGCACCAGAACTTCCGATCATGTAAAAAGTTTGGTCCTGAACCGCAAACCCTATTAAAATCTATGGGACCCGACCTTGAAAAATTAAAAGTCCCTACTTTGAAGGCTTATATGCAAATTATTGGCCATAAAAAGGGTATGGGTTCAGGGTTGTGGGGAAGAAGCCCTTGTCCCCATCAACATGGGGACAAGGTGCTTTGGAGTGGGGGGGCTGAGCCCCCCTGCCCCAAAGCTCCCCCCATGTTGAGGGCATGTGGCCTGGTGTGGTTCAGGAAGGGGGGCACTCACTCACCCCCCCCCTTTCTGGCCTGCCAGGTTGCATGCTCAGATAAGGGTTTTGTGTGGATTTTGGGAGGGGGGGCCCATGCCATTTAAAAAAAAAAAACTTTTGGTGTGGGGTTTCCGCTCAAAATCCATACCAGATCTAAGTGTCTGGTATGGATTTTGGGGGGACCCCATGCCCTTTTTTTAAATTTTGGTGTGAGGTTACCCTTAAAATCCATACCAGATCCAAAGGGCTTGGTATGGATTGGGGGGACCCCCATGCCATTTTTTTTAGACATTTTTCTATTGCCCGTTGACAGCTGATGACTCATCCATTGTTGAGGACGCCACAGCCTGCTTTCCGGCCCGCTCCTTAACAACCACTGTGCCCTGATTGAGCAAACCTTTGCCCAATCAGGGCTTAGAATGCACTGTGCAGTGTGCAGTCCATTGTGGGCTGCTCGGCGGGCGAACATCCCGCCGAGCACCTTGCAAATTTGGGTGTTCCCCAAACGGGCGAACAGGTCGATGTTCGGGCCAAACTTTTCCACCAATTAAAGGCACTACACAGACCACCAGGTAATGGAGGAGGGTAGAGCTTGCAGGCATCATCAGGGGGCTGGCTGCCTGAACCCAGAAGAGACAAAGATGTCCAAAAGAATGAATGGGGGCACTACATTGACCATCAATGTAAGGAGGCATTTCACTGACCACCAATGTAACGGGGGACAATATTGGGGAGCAGTACACTGACCATATACTGATATACTGGCAACCTGTTTCCCTGCCCCCCACACATCCCTCCCACCACCCCACACCACTTATGTGTGAGGAAAGCCCAGCCAGCCACCATTCTGTTCCACAGCACCCACAGGTAGATCCCCCCACACCGCACTGCCTTCACGCAAACAGAATGCCCCCCATGCAACTCCTATTCTTATTTATTTTTGGAGGAAAATATAATGTTCCCTTAAAAAACAAGCAATTACACACAATGTAGTTTCATCCAGAAGTAACTCCCCACCAAAAACAGTAAGCCCACATCTACCAATAATTTAATGGTGTATTTATCCTGCCTGCTTTTTTCCAATTTAAGTAATTTTCTCGTGATCCATATTCTCTGAGTGAAATGACAAGTTGCTGGCTTTGCTGCCTACCTGGCAGTGTTCTCTGATCCAGAACCAACTGACTGCCAAAACCACATCCTTTAAGCAGTCACTGGGTTTTGTCTGCCAATTTCAGCTAATCCAGAGACTGAGCTCAGCCAAGACTACGTCCTCTAAAATAACAAGACATTGTCACTGACTCTCTTCTGTCAATCTCTGATAATCCACACCATGCCAGCTGCCAGGACCTTGTTTTTTCCCATAACAAAATTTTATATCTGCCAATCCTAAAATCCAGAATGCGGTGCCCACTAGCTATTTTCACTCTAAAATAACACAGAACCATCTGCATCTTCTGGACAATTTAACGATCCAGAGGCTGTCTATTCCCTGTCAAGATAGCAGGAATTCTCTATTCCTTCACTAAAATATAAGGCTTTTAAAGGTTATAATGAGTTCTGTGATCAGTATGTGCGTCACTGATGCCAGGCTCATATTTGAAATGACAGTAATACTGGCACACGGTGACAATGTCATCAAGTTACCCAGCAAAGAAAGTCATTAGTTTCTAGAGATGTAGTTTATTAACTAGGCCCTGCCTCACAAGTACAGGTTAATGCTAGCAAATACTTTTAGTGGTGGTATAATAATTAGTGTTACTGTTTCTCCTTTATGGAGCATTTTACCCTTCGCAAATTTGGGGGGCATAGCTACCCCTGGCTTTGACTGGTGTGTGCTTTGCTCAGGGCCTATAGGATCCAGCTCAATCCTGCTGATACATCACTTATTCCACGTCTGTTCTTCGCTCTTTGTCTTCAGGACCTTTGACATTAGTCAACATGAAAAGACACCAGCAACAATCAGCAGCATGACAAGAGAGAACAGAGCTCACCTCCATACTTACCTTCTTACCCAAAACTGCACACAACTACACCTCAACTACACCTCCCGATAACCCTAATGAAAAAAAACACTACTCAATATTGGAGTTAAATGGCCAAATGGGCCTTTTATTAAACATAAGATTATAAATAACAAAACATAACAATAAACATATCAATCCAAATAACAATAGTTGCAGGTCCTTAACGGTACTATATAACTAAAACTTTGTGTCTGTGGTACCAGTTAGCTATGTTATGACCACCAGCTGGGAAACACTGTCTCTGGGACTAACCCAGCTGACCTCAGACACGCATCGGTCTTACCACTACCCAGTCACTATGAATTGAACCATACCAACTAGAGGATGCTATACCTAAGATGGGTCTCCACTGTTTTAACAATAACACCAGATTTAGACTCCTGTCCAGGACCCCAAACTGACAAAGAGCAACAAAAGAAATATAACAGTACTACCCGAAAAAATAGGTCGGGAAGGAGACATGTTCTTCAGCTGATTTCTCCTCTGCAAGTGAACCTAAACCACTACTTCCTATCACTATACTCTTCTGCTGCTCCAAATCACCTCACCTATTTGACCAATCGAGTAAGCGTTAGACCACTTGATATAGTTATGCCTTTCTGCCTGGTTTCCCTTCCACCCAGCTCTGGGCATACCTAGATGCCTTCCAGGGTTTGCTTTGCCAGACTGGCAGGATGGAGGCCGCAAACTGCCCTATGTCCTAAGTAGTGCACAAACAGCTTCAAACATACTGAAACCACCTTGGGGCCATACCAGCAAGCCACAGAAACTACACTGAAACAGGTAAAGTCGCAGGTGCTTGCAGTCATCTCAACCTGCAATACATCCCTTACAGGCAGCATAGAGGAGGTGAAGGTGGACATTGGGATGCTTAGGCGAGATATGCAAAATATGTGGGAACACGTAGTCAAGATTGAGAATAGGCTCTCAACTTTGGAGGATCATGGGCCTCCCAAAAACGGCTGATGGACAAAACTCTGGTGGCTTTGTGGACAAATGACTGCATTCCACATTTACCAACACTTACACCTCAGGTAATCCTCAGGTAAAATTTGGAGTGGAAAAGGCCCATAGGGTACTGGCGCAACCTTCCTCCCCGGCTGCTCAGCAAAGACCACTGTTAGCCAGATTTTCTATTTGTAAAGACAGGCACCTGGTCCTACGTAAGGCTAGGCATAAGGGCACTGTCAGTCTTTCTACACTTCTTGTTGGACTTGAAAAAGCAGAGGGACTCTTTTGCAGAAGTGAAATGAAAAACTTGTGATGTATTCTATGGCATACCCAGCTAGATTACATGTTCTGGATGAGGGGAAAGTGCTTTCTTAATCAACTCTAAGCTACAGACTGCCTACATATTGTGCATAACATTCCTTGAGCAGCTACAGCAGAAGGTGGCAACTAGCATTTTGAGCTGAAATCATACTATCGCCAAGTTTTGTCTAACACAACTATTCACATTTTTTCTGAACCAGTATCCTCACCACTGTATTCGGAAGGGCTCCCTGCTTAAATTGTTTAATTTAACCTGAGGTCAGGTACAGCCACTCTTATAACCTTCTAATCTAAAACACATGCGTTCATAAACCCCTTCATCGTTCCTGATTCAAAAGTCTTACCCTCGGGGGCACACCAACCCCTCCCATAATCTCAGAAATATAGAGTAGGAAAAGGGGAAAAAAGAGTTAAAAGCTCAGAGGAAGATTTTTTTTTCAGTAGTGAAAAACAACAAATGCATTTTGGTGACTTCTACAATCCCCTAATCAGGTATGAAGCGTAATATGTTACACATGTTGAGTGTTGTTTATTACTACTGTGACAAATACAATTTTACTGGAATTTAACTATTTTTGGGGCTTTTTTTCCCTACTATATGGTGTGCTAGTATTCCATGGAGCTTTTTATGGGCTCATTGGCTTTAAGAAATTTTCAAATTAATTGGCTTTTCAAATTAACAATTTGAACACTCACTTAGTAGGGTCCAGTGTGCAACCAACACTTCTCAACTATAATCTCCACAGCATATTTCCCGACCTAGTGTATTTGCCCCTATATCTCTGCACAACAAACATTTAATTCTTGCGTAATTCCAGAACATTTAATAATACCTTTCACCAAGTCCATCTAGTTCAACCGATAAAAAGCGGGGAAAATAATGCAATCCTATATACACAATCCTATACACACAGTTGATCGAGAGGAAGGCAAACAACCCAGCAAAGCATGATGCAATTTGCTACAGCAGGAGAAAAAAATTCCTTCCTGATCCCCCAAGAGGCAATCGGATAATCCCTGGATCAACGTATAAACCTATAAATGTTAGTATCCAGTTATAATATGTACATTTAGGAAAGAACCCAGGCCTTTTTTATAACAATCTACTGGACAGAACCAGCTCTTGAGAGAGTCTATTCCACATTTTCAAAAGCCTTTCCCTGTTTGGAGATCTAATCTTTTTTTCCCTCTAGATGTAAAGAGTGCCCCCTTGTCTTCTGCGACGACTTTTAAGTGAATAACTCAACACCAAGTTCACTATATGGACCACTGATATAGTTATACATGTTGAGCATTTCCCCCTTAATCTCCTTTTGTCAAGAGAGAATACATTCGGTTCCTCTAATCTTTTCTCATAGCTGAGCTTCTCTATGCCTCTTATCAGTTTGGTTGCTCTTCTCTGAACTTTCTCCAGTTCCCTGATCTGCATCTGCTGCAGAATGCAGTCACTGTTTGGCTGACAATTTCCCACTCAGCTTCTTTGATTTTTCAGTTGAAGCTTGTTGAGCCAGATGGTGCAAACAAGGCCACCAATGGTTAAAATATTAGCCGATTCAGCAGGTGTATGACGGGCCACCTTATCGCCTAGGGAGTCCCAGGTGCATGGGAACCCTGCCCTCCCCTCCCCAGCAGGGGGGATTGCATGTGTTTTGTGTGGGTGATCAGTGCGGTGGGTGGGGATAATTGCTGAAGTTGATTTCTCACTGCAGCAGCTGAAAGCCAGAATTTCCTCCTCCCTCCCACTGTCATTTAGCTGCTACAGGGTGAGACACAAAAGATCGATTTCAGCTATTTCCCCCAACCACCACACTGATCCACTGATCCCTATCTGATTCTGCCCCCTGCCTGAGCCCCCCCTGCAGCTGCTTCCGGCTTCCCTCCTCTCCTCTCCAGCCTACAGCAGCTGCAGGCACACAGGGGGATCTTCAGGATGAAGAACAGGGAAGGGGGCGGTAAATATGTAATTTACTGGCCCCTTTCATTTCTAAGTGAACACAGAGAGTAATCGGTACTGATTACTCACTGTGCTCATTCATAAGTGAAGTATAGTATGTATGTCAATACAGTGGACCTTCTCTCCCAACCAGGCATACTTTTCTTTTTTGTGCAACAGTGATAAAAAAAATTGTGGGCATCTGGTTAAATCGGCTTTTTGTTTAAAAGCTGTAAGATTTACCTAAAAATCCTGCCCTGAAGATACAGGAGATGGTAATAGGAGATTTCCCCAATAAAGACATAGACAGTAATATCTATGTTACTGTCAGGGTAAGTGTACATACCCTGGCAGAATTTATGATTTCTTGGCCATTTTTCAATATGAATCATAACACAAAAACATTTCTTTCACTTAGAGCCCTTTCACACTGGGGTGGTTTGCCGGCGCTATTGCGCTAATAATAGCGCCTGCAAACCGACCCGAAAGTGCCGCTGCCTTAATTCCAGTGTGAAAGCCCCGAGGGCTTTCACACTGGATCGATGCGCTGGCAGGACGGTAAAAAAAGTCCTGCCAGCAGCATCTTCGGCGTGGTGAAGGAGCGGAGTATATACCGCTCCTTTACCGCTCCTGCCCATTGAAATCAATGGGACGGCGCAGCTATACCGCCGGCAAAGCGCCTCTGCAGAGGCGCTTTGCGGTGGTATTTAACCCTTTCTCGGCTGCTAGCAGGGGGTAAAACCGCCCTGCTAGCGGCCGAATACCGACGGTAAAACGCCGCTAATAACAGCGGCGTTTTACCGCCGACGCCTGCCTCAGTGTGAAAGGGCTCTTATGGTTAGTGTTTGGCTAAAGCCATTTATTATCAATCAATTGTGTTTACTGTTTACTCTTTTTAAATCATAATGACAACAGAAACTACCCAAATGACCCTAACCTGCTTATTTTGGCCTGATAACATGCACACAAGTTGACACAAAGGGGTTTGAATGGCTATTAAAGGTAACCATCCTCACCTGTGATCTGTTTGTTTGTAATTAGTGTGTGTTTAAAAGGTCAATGAGTGCTGCACTGAAGTTTCTGAGTCACGGGGAAAGCAAAAGAATTGTCAAAGGATCTGCGGGAAAAGGTAGTTGAACTGTATAAAACAGGAAAGGGATATAAAAAGATATCCAAGGAATTGAGAATGCCAATCAGCAGTGTTCAAACTCTAATCAAGAAGTGGAAAATGAGGGGTTCTGTTGAAACCAAACCACGGTCAGGTAGACCAACTAGTATTTCAGGCACAACTGCCAGGAAAATTGTTCCGGATGCAAAGAAAAACCCACAAATAACTTCAGGTGAAATACAGGACTCTCTGAAAACATGTGGTGTGGCTGTTTCAAGATGCACAATAAGGAGGAACTTGAAGAAAGATGGGCTGCATGGTCGAGTCGCCAGAAAAAAGCCATTACTACGTAAATGCCTCAAAGTATCCCGCTTAAAATATGCCACACAGCACAGAGACAAGCCTCAAACCTTCTGGCACAAAGTCATTTCGAGTGATGAGACCAAAATTGAGCTTTTTGGCCACAACCATAAACGTTACATTTGGAGAGGAGTCAACAAGGTCTATGATGACAGGTACACCATAACTACTGTGAAACACTGAGGTGGATCGCTGATGCTTTGGGGATGTGTGAGCTACAAAGGCACAGAAAGTACAGTCAGGTCCATAAATATTGGGACATCGACACAATTCTAATCTTTTTGGCTCTATACACCACCACAATGGATTTGAAATGAAACGAACAAGATGTGCTTTAATTTGAGGGTATTTACATCCAAATCAGGTGAACGGTGTAGGAATGCAAAATGACCCAAAGCATACTTCAAAAGCAATCAAAGAGTTTTTTAAGGGAAAGAAGTGGAATGTTATGCAATGGCCAAGTCAATCACCTGACCTGAATCCGATTGAGCATGCATTTCACTTGCTAAAGACAAAACTGAAGGGAAAATGCCCCAAGAGCAAGCAGGAACTGAAGACAGTTGCAGTAGAGACCTGGCAAAGCATCACCAGGAATGAAACCCAGTGTCTGGTGATGTCTATGCGTTCCAGACTTCAGGCTGTAATTGACTGCAAAGGATTTGCAACCAAGTATTAAAAAGTGAAAGTTTGATGGATGATTGTTAATCTGTTCCATTACTTTTGGTCCCTTAAAAAGTGGGAGGCACATATACAAACTGTTGTAATTCCTACACCGTTCAACTGATTTGGATGTAAATACCCTCAAATTAAAGCTGAAAGCCTGCAGTTAAAGCATATCTTGTTCATTTTATTTCAAATCCATTGTGGTGGTGTATAGAGCCAAAAAGATTAGAAATGTGTCAATGTCACAATATTTATGGACCTGACTGTATGGTCAAAATTGATGGCAAGATGAATGCAGTTATCAAAAAATACTGGAGGAACATTTGCATTCATCAGCCAGGAAGCTGCGCATGGGACGTACTTGGACATTACAACATGACAATGATCCAAACACAAGGCCAAGTTGACCTGTCATTGGCTACAGCAGAAGAAAGTGAAGGTTCTGGAGTGGCCATCTCAGTCTCCTAACCTCAATATCATTGAGTCACTCTGGGGAGATCTCAAACGTGCAGCTTATGCAAGACAGCCCAAGAATTTCCAGGAACGGGAGGTTTTTTGCCAAGAGGAATGGGCAGCTTTACCATCTGAGAAGATAAAGAGCCTCACCCACAAATACCACAAAAGACTTCAAGCTGTCACTGATGTTAAAGGGGGCAATACATGGTATTAAGAACTGGGGTATGTAAACTTTTGATCAGGGTCATTTGGCTAGTTTCTGTTGTCATTATGATTTAAAAAGAGAAAACACAGTTGATTGATAATAAATGGCTTCAGCCAAACACTAACCATGAGTGAAAGAAAAGTTTTTGTGTTATCATTCATATTCTCTGAAAAATGGCCAAGAAATCATAAATTCTGCCAGGGTATGTAAACTTATGAGAACAACTGTATGTAAAAAAAAACAACACTACTAAACAAGGATTGTAACAACAAAATTAAAAAAAACGTTTTACTACATATAAAAAATGTACCAAATTATATATGTAGCCTCTCTGACATGGTAGCTACATTTTTCCAGGCTCTTTTTCCTTGTTGATTGCCAGCAACACATCTGTTGTCCAATGATGAGAACGCTCACTTACCTTTCTATATCAGGGCAACAGAAACAAGACAAAACTACATAATCCCAGCATTCTCCATAATATAGAGGGACATGGTTCTGTAGTCTGCAGGGATTGCCGACCATTGCACAGAGCAGGTACGGTAAGTATAACATGTTTGGGGTTTTTTAATTGCCTACAATATCACTTTAATATAAAATAACCTTTAGCCTAAAACCACTGAATACCATGTGTTTTTCCATAATTTACCCTAGATTCCCCAATTTTCACCAACATTTCAGGAAAACTAAATCTTTGGATTTACCTCTTTATGTGAAAACTTGTGATCTTCTGAGGAACATACACTTTTTGGATCTACGAATTTGGAAGGAAAACCTGCTCCTGGACATATAGGATTAAAATAGCAGAGTCATAGGGGGTCATTTACTATAGCGCTATGGCGCTAATTCGCGCAAATTGCCGCGAATTAGCGCTAATTCACGGCAATTTAGCGCTAATTCGCGGCAATTTAGCGCGAATTAGCGCTAATAGCGGTAATTCGCGCTAAAACGGTATTCACTATAGCGCTGGTGAGAAAATTCTCCCAAAATCGAATTTACTATACCTCCTTGAAACTAAATAGAGCCCAAACCCTTACTCTGCTAAAACCTAGAGAATTGCACATGGAAATAATGTTTAGAGCATGATATAATTGCCTAAATGGTACTGAAATATGCGGTATATTATTTAAAGATTATCTGCTTTTAAACTGTGTGAAAAAGTGATTTCTACACTGAAATATCTTTAAAAGTCTGAAAAGTGAAAAATTCCCCGTTTTGGACAACTAGGTGCCAACACAACTGAGCATGCTCAGACCTGAAAATAACTCTCATTTTAACTCAAGTGTCTTTTTTACCTGGAGGTATAGTAAATACCAAAATGAGAGCTAATTAGAGAGCATTTTTTGGGAGTTAAAATCTGCTCTAATTTAGTCCAAATGAAGTTTCAGCCATTGATTATAATGGAACAATTCTAACTTTCACAAAAAAAACCTTTTAATGTTGAGATGAAATGTATCTTTCTGTGAAATAAATTTTCCTTTGCAACATTGTTGCTTCTACTTAAAATATTTTGATTTAAATAATGCTACAATGTGGAATGTTTTGATGTTTTGGTAAAATATATTTTTCTCTGTCACTTTCACTTGTTTTTCTTCATCTCACAACCATCTTTACCCCAAACTCACACAGGAGTCTTTACAATCCACAAACAATACCATTGCTGATGAAAATTTAAAATGAATCACAATTTTTTGTGCTTTGTATTATTTGCAAATATTCATAATTTGAGCCCAAAAATGTGATATGTGTACAAACATCAGAAATCAAAATGTAATTCCCAAAAATTTGAGGGTAATATTCTACTCTCACCCACAAAAAAACACCAAATATCACAGAATAAATCAAGAAGAATAACTCTTGAGTAATGTAATTCCATCACCTGTATGTCCATAGAAATGCAGTATTTATGTGTTTTTATGTGTTTTTATGTGTATTTATGTGTAAATACACATACACGTGGCAGCTCTGTGGCTTAGAGGTTAGAACTTCTGCTTAGTATCTCTGAGGGTCTGGGTTCAAATCCCAACCATGTTACTGCATGTGAAGAAGTTGTCTCATCTCCCAGGTCCTATAACTATGTCTAAATGTAGTAGTTATGTGTAGGAGGGTTCCACCATTGTAAGTCTTTTCCAGATACACTATATAGCCAAAAGTATTGGGACGCCTGCCTTTACACACACATGAACTTTAATGGCAGCCCAGTCTTAGTCCGTAGGGTTAAAATTTGATTTGGCCCACCCTTTGCAGCTAGAACAGCTTCTGGGAAGGCTGTCCACAAGGTTTAGTCTGCCTATGGGAATGTTTGATCATTCTTCCAGAAGTGCATTTGTGAGGCCAGGCACTGATGTTGGATGAGAAGGCCTGGCTTGCAGTCTCTACTCTAATTCAGCCAAAGGGTGTTCTATCGGGTTGAGGCCAGGACTCTGTGCAGGCCAGTCAAGTTTCTCCACCCCAAACTTGCTCATCCATGTCTTTATGGACCTTGCTTTGTGTACTGGTGTGCAGTCATGTTGGAACAGGAAGAGGCTTTCCCCAAACTGTCCCCACAAAGTTGGGAGCATGAAATTGTCCAAAATGTCTCGGTATGCTGACGCCTTAAGAGTTCCCTTATCTGAAACTAAGAGGCCAAGCCCAACCCCTGAAAAACAACCCCGCACCATAATCCCCCTCCACCAAATCATTTGGACCAGTGCACAAAGCAAGGTCCATAAAGACATGGATGAGTGATTTTGGGGTGGAGGAACTTGACTGGCCTGCACAGAGTCCTGACGTCAACACAACAGAACACCTTGGGGATAAATTAGAGAGGAGACTGTAGGTCAGGCCTTCTTGTCCAACTTCAATGCCCGACCTCACAAATGCACTTGGAAGAATGGTCAAACATTCCCATAGACACACTCCTAAACCTTGTGGACAAGAAGAGTTGAAGCTGTTATAGCTGCAAAGGGTGGGCCAAATGAGTTTTGAACCCAATACTAATACTGGGATGCCATTACAGTTCATGTGTGTTTAAAGGCAGGCATCCCAATACTTACGCCAATATACTGTATATTGCTTGTGACACTGAGCATGGCTATGGACTTAGGGCTGGTTCACACCACAGAGATGCAGAGAACATGTGTGGGTCTGCCCTGGTGGCTAAGTGGGTAGCAGTTCTGTCTAGCAGCACCTGGGTTGTTGGTTCACTTCCACCAACATGCTAATGCTTGTGTTGAAGTTTATATGTTCTCCCTGTGTGGGTTTCTCACCACAATCTAAAGACATGCTGGCATCTTATTTGTCTCCTGTCGAAATAGGTTCTAATGTAAGAAAGTTAATTTTGGACTTTATATTGGAAGCTCATTGCAGCCAGGGACTGATGTTAATGTTTATTAGCACTAATCATGCCCAGGGACTTGGACATTTCAAATTTTAGGATTTACACTGCACAGGTACATATGCTTAGAAAACTTTTGCTTTGTTTATGTGGATGCAAATGGACTTTGATCTTTGTCCTGTAGTTGGAGATTTGATGCACATAGCCAAGGCTAACACAGTTGCGAATACTATTATGTGTTCCTGCTCATCAGGTGCAATCACTTTAGACATACATGAAGAGACAGATTGAAAGATACTGGTGGGCGTGTACTTCTATTGGGTGTGTCAGTGTGCTAACAATACAACCTCTCTTATATAAAGGCCTGCAGTAGGGGGGTTCGTTTGGCCTGAGAAGGTCAGGTTTTTTGTTGTGATGGAGAAGGAATGATATTGGGAGATTTGATGAAATTCTTGTGCATTTTTTCAATCAAAAGTGGGTTTATGTGGCCATGCTGTCAATGTTGTGTGTGTATTGTTCCTGTCTGATCATGCAAACATCGTTTGGAAGCATCTGCTGACCTACTATTTTTGATCTCGTTTAATTGTGTACACCGAAATGCAGCTTCCAGTAGAACATGGTCACCAATGTATGTATGTGTGGATTGTGGGCTGGTGGTGGGTGTTTTGAATAAGTCTTTTGCAATATTATGTTGGAATGCTTTGTAAGAATGACTGTTAAGTATGTTTCTATAATCTTTCAGATAATAATGTGATGTGTTGCCCGTTATGCACTGAAATTAAAGCTGTGTCCACTATAAGGTTTTGTCTAATTTTAGATTGTAAGCTCCTATGAGCAGGGCCTTTAAAATTCCGTTGCTAAATGTAGTACCATATATCCTGTCCAAATTTTTTTGAAGCTAGTAAATGTAAATTTATTTTTTTTCTGCTGGTAAAATAAAAATACATTGAGCTCTTGTTGTGGTGTGTGTGGGGTTTTTTTTTTCTTCTACTTTTCTTTCTTTAGTTTTTGTGGGTGGTGGTTTTGGGAAAGTGCAATATCTCTTTTATATTTTATTTCAATATGTATTTGTGCACCAAAAAACTAATCTCTTTGCCCTGGTTCACATGCTACTTTGAAATTGTGCTACTTCACTTGAAGTAGCATGATTTCAAAGTAGCAAGGTCAGCGTGATTTCAGGTGGCTTCATACACAAACGTCTATTGAAGTCGCACCTGAAATCGGCAAAAGTAGTGCAGGAACTACTTTAGCAAATTGATGTGGTGCCACAAAAAAAATGTTGCATCAATTGGAAGAGTGCCATTGCCAATAGTCACGCGATTTGATCTCTCAAATCGCATGACCAATCGCTCCAATGTAAACCTAGGCTTCTGCACAACTGCAAGTTCTATATAAAGATTCCACCTTTATCATTAACAGCTGTGGAGAATTGCAGGTAATGAATTCAGCTGGTGGATAGGCAGTGTTTGAATGTGTCAGCTCTGGTTCACATTGGTGTGATTTGACATGTCAAATCTGTGGCAATTGCACTGTTCTAATTAGTGCGATTTGTATTGATATTGGTGCAGAAACCTGCAACGATGTCTCTGATGTTGCCCCCACAGTCGGGACTGACATGCAGGAATGAAATTGTGGGAGTTCAGCTGAACGTTTTCCTCCCGCTGTCAGTGTGAACCAGGGCTCAAACTGGGCCTTTTGTCTTTGTAATTCACCTGCTGCTAACCCAGGGACACCATTTCTTAGCAAACTCCCTTAAGTTTACCTTCAAATATATGTAGAAATACAGATTTGCATATCTGAAAATAAAAAAATACTAATCATGGTTGAGATCAAATATTCGCAGCTGCAATCAAAAGTGTGGTTTCACCTTCTGACCTGGAAATTATTCATTGTATGCACCCGGAAGTTCCTGTGCTGGTCAGGATCTCCATCTAGGTGGACATGGCGAGGTCTCTTTAGCAGAGAGGAGGCGCTGCTCATTGGCCGGGTAAGTGTAGGATATGTACTTGTACTTAATCAATGTAGGGGTGGATGCCATAGTTAGATTTGGTGTGGGTGGGGTTCATTGATTTGTTTGGCATCACCACACATTTGCTTCCGTCCCATGTGCACACATCACTTCCTGCATTTGTTCTGCTGATGTAAATCAGTAAGGACTATGCAAGTATAAATGAGAGATCCTTTTATTAAAATATATATGACTTGTTTCACAGCTGGGCGAATTTTCCAGCAAATTTGGACCTCTGAGTTGCATGACAAGTTGTACCCCATGATTCTCAATGACAACCATTCATATCTGTGCTACTTTAAGTCGCACCAACTTCAAAGTAGTCCCTGTACTACTTTGGTGTGACTTGAGGTATATCGGGTACAATATTACACAGGCATTCCCAGAAGTTGGGGCCAAGTTGCAGCGGCAAAGTGGCAGCAAAATAGTGTGACTTTCAGGTCGCAGCAGTGTGAATGAGATTCAAGGATAACACCTTTGAATTTGGCCCTATTGTCACTTGTGCATCCTGAAAGTGTAGCAAATTCGTCCCTGCACTACCTTGGTTTGACTGATGCAATTTGAGGTCCATACACCACAAGATTACACAGACATTGCTTCAAGTAATGACAAAGCTGTGCAAATGGGGCCTTATTCAAAGGTGTTATCAATTAATCGCATTAGGTTACTTTCACACTTGGGTGACTTTTCATGGAGCTTTGGACCTCAGAGTCGCATGAAAAGTTGTCCCCCTTGATTTCCATTAATATTTATTGGAGCTGCACGATTAATCGTCATCGTAATTTTTTTCCCCTTTACGATCTTGAAAAAAGCGTTTCACGATTCTTGCTATTGCAAAGAACTCTCTCTGCTCTTCTGAAGCCACAGCCGAAAAACCAGGAAGTCTGCCAAGAATTAGAACATTCTTTATCAGTGAACTTGACTAGAAACCTTGTAACAATTTGTCAATGAAATTGACTTCTGTGTAAGTTAAGAAAGTTTAACCACTTAAACACTAAACCTTTTTCTGACATTTGTTGGTTTCAGGTTAAAATCTTTTTTTTTTTGCTAGAAAATTACTTAAAACCCCCCAACATTATATATATATTTTTAGTAGAGACCCTAGAGAATAAAATGGTGGTTGTTACAATATTTTATGTCACACTGTATTTGCGCCTTTCAAATGCAATTTTTTTTGGAAAAAATTACTTTAATGATTTAAAAAAAAAAAAAAGAAAAGTTAGCCCAATTTCTTGTGGGATAATGTGAAAGATTTTATGTCACGAGAATCGTGATCTTTTTATTCTAAGCAAAAAAATTGTGATTCTCATTTTGGCCAGAACCGTGCAGCTCTAATATCTATGCAACTTCACCCATGTTCACATAGGTCTGAATTGACATGTCAAATTGTAGGCCAAATCGGCGCCTATTGATGGCAATGGAACTGTCCAAATTGGTGCGACGCCACAACAATTCCCAAAAGTAGTTCCTGCACTACTTTGGGTGACTTCAGGGGGCGATTTCTTACCTCCCAACTTTTTGAGATGGGTATAAGGGACACCTATTAGCAAAAGTAAGTAGGCATAGGACACCTTCCTAAAGGAGAACAGTTGGGACCTATGTGATTTCACTAGACATTTGTGCAGGAAAGTGCACTGATGTCTCTGAAATCGCTGACAAAGTCGGGCTGAGTCACACTTGTGCAACTTTGGACATCAGAGTCGTATGACAAGTCATACCCCATGATTTTCAATGTGTACCATTCATATCTGTGCGACTTCAAGTAACACTGACTTCAACGTAGTCCCTGTACTACTTTGGTCTGACTTTGATGCGAGTTGAGGTCCATAGACCTCAAGTTTACACAGGCATTCCCTGGAATTGCGGCAAAATTGCTGATGCAAAATCGTGGGAAAGTTGCGTGTCTTTCCCTGCGACTCCTGCGTCCATAGACCTCAAGATTACACAGGCATTGCTTAAAGTCGCATTAAAATCTCGCAACTTTCAGGTCGCACAAGTGTGAAAGGTGCCTAAGTCACTGTGCTGAGTACTATTTTATACCTAGAATATAAAGTAGTCCCACCATCAAACACTAGTAAACATATGTTCTCAATATAATTGTGCTCAAATGGCTGAAAATCACACAGATGGTATCACCTACTGAAAGCTTGCATTGTACTCAGCAGCGTATGCTGAAAAGAGGCGAACGCCTATTAGCCAATGCCACATCGGCACATCGGCATGAGCATGGTTGTTACTATAATATTAATGCCTGAAATGCAAAACATTATTGTATTGAATCAAACATTAGTAAATGTATTTTCTCTGTAGGTAAGTGCTCAGCTCTGTAGCATAGCGGTATACCCTGCTGCCCCCAAAAGTTCAAGCCATGAATTCAAATCCCACTGACAGCATTACCTCCTAGAAGTGTGCATTGTACTCAGAAGCATAATTAGCCAAAGCACATCAGCTTGCTTTATTCCATATTTTAACTCTTCAAATGCATGCAATGGTATGTACTTATTCAATAATATTATGGTATGGAATTCCAAAATTCTAGGAAAAAAATGTCGTAGGGTCCCCCCAGTACATACCAGGCCCTTCGGTATGGACTTTAAGGGGAACCCCACACCAAATTGTAAAATAAATTTGATGTGGGGCCCCCCAAAATCCATACCAGACCCTTATCCGAGCATGCAGCCTGGAGGTCAGGATAGGGGGGGACGAGTGAGCACCCTCCCCTTCTGAACCTTACCAGGCCACATGCCCCAAAGCACCTTTTCCCCATGTTGATGGGGACAAGGGCCTCTTCCCGACAACCCTGGTCGGTGGTTGTCGGTCTGCAGGCAGGGGGTTTATCAGAATCTGGAAGCCCCCTTTAAAAAGTCGGCTCCCAGATCCTGCCCCCTATGTGAATAGGTATAGGGTACATTTTACACCTACCCATTCACCAAAAAAAGCAGTGAAATGTAAAAAAAATCAATAGCCGGTTTTTGACAAGTCCTTTATTGTAAAATAGCTCCGAGCTGTCTTCTTCCCTTGGCCATCTTCTCCAGACGCTGTCTCTCCCTCCTCCATCTTCTCCCCGAGCTGTATTCTCCCAGAGCCGTCTCTCCTGCCGCTGCCATCTTCTCCATCTGCTGTGTTCTTCCGCACCGCTGGTTACCCGCTAATAAAAAAAAAGCTGCTCTTTTTCCATGGTGGTCTTCCTCTGCTGTGTTGTCACCCGCTGTGTGGCGTCTCTTACATAGCCATGGAGCGGACTCTCCGGGTGACATTATCGGATGGCCACAGAAGACCGCCACAAGAAGAGCGGCTTTTTTTTAATTAGTGGGTAACCGGCTGCGCTGAAGAACACATCAGCGGGGGAAGATGGTGGCAGCAGGAGAGACAGCTCGGGGAGAAGAAACATCAAACACTAGTGAATGTATTTTCTATGTATTTTCTATTTATGACTGTGCTACACCCAATAGGCTAGCAGTCAGCACTTCTACCTTGAAGAACTCATGGGTTCAAATCCCACAGAGAAATACTAAAAGATTGAATTGGTGAAAAAAAAAGCAAATGACTATTAGCCAATTAGCCAAAGCAGCATATGCTGAAAATAGGTGAATGCCAATTAGCCAATGCACTTTAAATTTGGCTGATTATATTAACTCTTCAAATGCATGCAATGATATGTAAGTATTCAATACTATTATGGTGTGAAATTCCAAACACCACACACTAACTAATGGGCAGATTACATTTTTTTGTTTGTTCATTTTAATTCGCTTGTGCACTGAAAAAATAAACACAGCTGGGGGATGGTAGGTTGACTGGTATTTGAACTTGTACCGTGAGTGCTGTGGAGACATCTGAGCAGACTACTAAGCCATTGTGCTAAGTATGAGACCTACATAATAGTGTAGTATGATTAAAGAATGAATATAAATAATTACCGCTTTATAGTCACCTAAATTAAAAAATAAAAAACAACATACAACAAATAGGTAACCTAAATGTTTAATACATGTAACTTTACAGAATAGCAGACATTACTATGTAATAATCATTCATAACTGCATTAGTTAGCAAAAGAAGGAAAGAAATAGGAATACTAATTGCAACATACATCAATAGATGCACACGAGGTAGAGCACATCTCACATAAAAATGTTTCTTTCACATACATGGATCATGGCTACAGTACACTGCTATATAACAACTTGATAAGAATTGGCATTTGTATATACGCGGAAGCGCTAATTAGCGGCAATTTAGAACTTTCAAACGTTTGTTCTCCACTCATATCGCTGATTTTCATGCGCAAATTCGCCGTTTTGTTTCCATTTGGCTAAAATTGGCTCTATTATTTGCCATAGTGCCCAGTACTTCCTGGAGTTATAGTAAATGACCCCCATAGTGACTGGCATCTGACATTTTATGTAACTAAACAATAACATCATCACTATAATAAGTAAAGTATGCTTGTTAAGTCGAGAATGTTGCATTTTTTCCAAAAGCACAAACAATGGTTCCCCTGACTTCTATATTCGAAGAAAGTGTCTGGAAATCCAGAACATAATAACAGTTATGGTCATAGTTTCGCAACTTGATACAAAACTGAAGCCAGTTTATTTATCATAGTGAACATCATATCAAATCATTAAATCAAATGTAATCTGTAGGTGTCGATGTAATTTTAAAAGATTTGTTTCATTGTTTTAGGTCTGCAGCATTTATTTACTGAATGCATGGTGATCTCACTATGAAGGTCCTTTTTTAAGCACTTCCTGTTATGTGGTGGCAACTGTCTCCCAATTGTGCTCTTGTGTTGTCACAATGTCACGTGCACCTGTGCTTGAAACGCAAGCAGCCATTCTGATACACAGGATGGAAAAGCATGTTCCACTTTTGTCACTATTAGTCCTCATGCACACAGGGCGTTAGAAAAAATAAGCTGCAAAGCCACTACCGACACCAAGAAAAATCAGATGTAAAAACCTGCTTTTAGTAGCTTTTTGCATTGGCGTTAATGCGCATATAGCCACATTAGCTTTTAGCAGCGTTTTTCTGCCTCTATTCAAAATCAATGGTTCCCTATGAGAGCCATCTTAACTCATCCGACTTTCAGCCCATTGATTTGAATAGAAGTCGCATCCAAGTCAGATCATGATGATGATCAGACCGGAGGGAAAAGTCTGGAGGGAGAAGTCTGGAGGGAGAAGTCTGGAGGGAGAAGTACGGGGGAAGAAGACCGGAGGAAGAAGACACGTTGAAGATTTTTAATAAAGGATTTGCCAAAACCATCTCTTGTTTTTTTTACACTACAGTCTTTTTTTTGGGGTGCATCGGTAGGGGGTACAAGATACCTTGTTGAAGGGGGCTAACAGATTCCAATAAGCCCCCTGCCCACAGAACCAGACAACCACTGCCCGGGGTTGTCAGGAAGAGGCCCTTGTCCCAATCACCATTTCACAGACATGTGCAGTTTTGAGTCTTGACATGAGTCTTGTTATTTATTTAAATGACACAAGTACACCTTTTTTGTTTTACCAACAAATGGTGCATGTGTGCACTAAAATTAATTTTATTGTACTTCTTCCTAAAAATATGTGTTCAATAAACAGTTGCCCAAATAAAGAATTGTTTGGGGATTCTAAATAATTTTGTAGGTTTTAACAAGTGTTAATGTTTTTTAAAAATTGCCCCGGGAGCAAAGTGGTTAAATTGCCAGCAAATGATGGCTTCAGCCACTTTACTTCTGTTTCCAAACAAAAGACCGGGCATTCCCTTTATCTATGCCAGGCCCTTATTCTTAATAAGGGTATAAAGTAAATGTTATAAGACCCCAACACAAAACAATGCTGTGGGTTCCTCCTAAAACGACATACCAGACCCTTATCTTTGATTTGGACCTGGTATGGTATGGGGGTATGTCAGAGTAGTAAGTATGGTAGTGGATATATCACACAAAAAAAAAATCAGCATATGTTCACGAAAAAACAAACAAAAAAGTTGGGTCTGCTCAATAATCTACACCAGACCCTTATCAGAGAACGCAGCCTAGTTGGCCAGGAAAGCAAAGGTAACCAGCATTCACCCCCCTCCTCTACCATACCAGGCCATGTGCTCTCAAAATGGGGGAAAACCTCTGGCAAACCCCAGGAATTGACTGGCCTGCAAGTTCCTCCACCCCAAACTTGCTCACCCATGTCTTTATAGATCTTGCTTTGGTTGGAACAGGAAGGGGCCATTCCCAAACTGTTCCCACAAATTTGGGGGCATAAAATAGTTCAAAATATCTTGGTATGCTGACGCCTTAAGCGTTCCCTTCACTGGAACTAAGGGGCCAAGCCCAAACCCTGAAAGACAACCCCACACCATAATCCCCCAAATGATTTGGACCAGTGCACAAAGCAAAATCCATAAAGACATGGATGAGCAAGTTTGGGGTGGAGGAACTTGACTGGCCTGCACAGAGTCTTGACCTCAACTTGATAGAACACCTTTGGGATGATTTATAGCAGAGACTGTGAGCCAGGCCTTCTCATCCAACATCAGCGCCTGACCTCACAAATGCGCTTCTGGAAGAATGATCAAACATTTCCATAGACAAACTCCTAAACCTTGTGGACAGCCTTCCCAGAAAATTTGAAGCTGTTATAGCTGCAAAGAGTCGGCCAGCTCAATATTGAACCCTGCGGACTAAGACTGGGATGCCATTAAAGTTTAGGTGCGTGTAAAAGCAGGCATCCCAATACTTTTGTCAATCTAGTGTATGATGATCAGCTCCCACTGAACACGCTAATGCCCCGTACACACAGTCGGATTTTCCAATGGAAAATGTGTGATAAGACCTTGTTGTCGGAAATTCCGACCATGTATAGGCTCCATCACACATTTTCCATCGGATTTTCCGACACACAAAGTTGGAGAGCAGGCTATAAAATTTTCCGACAACAAAATCCGTTGTCGGAATTTCCGATCGTGTGTACACAAATCCGATGCACAAAGTGCCACGCATGCTCAGAATAAATAAAGAGATGAAAGCTATTGGCTACTGCCCTGTTTATAGTCCCGACGTACGTGTTTTACGTCACCGCGTTCAGAATGATCGGATTTTCCGACAACTTTGTGTGACTGTGTGTATGCAAGACAAATTTGAGCCAACATCCGTCGGAAAAAATCCTAGGATTTTGTTGTCGGAATGTCCGATCAATGTCCGACTGTGTGTACGGGGTATAAAAGTCCAGTGTTCAGATGAACACCAGAATATCCAAAGTTCAGTCTGCACTTGTGTTTGGACCAAACCTTGAGCTCATCCCAAGGCACTTTTAGAAAGCTAGTTCTAAATCGCTCAGCCACAGGCAACAGTCACAGGCAGCGCATGATCTTGATGGTCAGAGATTATGTGGGCTCCAGAGCATTGACGCCATAAAGAGACAGAACCTTATGGACTACTGGGTGTCCAAAGTGAACTACTGTTCTAAAATTTGCTTGAGGTACTGGCCTGCTCTGCTTCAAGTGTCATGTCCGAGGGGGGTCTTCAGCATAGTGGGAGGCTCTCATTTTTTTAGAATACATTTCGCTATGACTTCTGTCTCTTTGAATTATCCTCAAGGTTCTAAGAAAAAAATGATTTCACTTTCATTTTTGCCACTAGAAGGTTTTGTTCCTGCCAGCAGTGATTTGACTGGTTGTCAATTGTGCCACAGAGCAATTTCACAGGAAGAAGGGTGAATAGAATGCAGAGATGTGCCATTAAAGGATAACTAAATGCACATTTTTTTTTTTTTGGATAGTGTGGAGAGGGATTATAACACCTGTCAGTTTTTTTGCTGTCTGTGCCCCTGTTAGGGAGATTCACCCTCTCGATTTGTCCTGTTTACCGTTATCATCAAAACAAAATTTTGGGTTGACACCAGAACAGGAATAGAAGGGAAATCTTCCAATGGGGACACTCTGCTGTCCCTGGTGATACCCTGGGATTCCCTCACTTTGGAGGGATTTCCTCTGACTTCCTGTTTTGGCTATGGTATAGGAAGTGAAAGAAAATCTCCCTAATAATACACAGATGGCAAATAAAAACACCCTCCTTTACTCTATCTAAAGTGAAAAAAAGGTGTGCCTTTCATTCCACTTTAAAACAGTTTGATAAGGCACTCACTGTTTTTTTGTGGGTTTTTTGTTTTTTGTTTTAGAATAGTCTTGCCTAGCAGCCCTGAACATAAAAATTGTGCTCCAACGGTAAATTCTGAAAAGTTTTGATTAATTTTGCAAATTTGGCTAGAACCAGACTTTGGCCAACTTGCCCAACACTAGTTTTTGGTACTTGGAATTTGGTGATGAGATTCAGCAGAGGACCTGTGGTTTTTCAGTGCAGAGGCTATTGGAGAAGAACATAGTGAGTTATTTACAAATTTGAACCCACTCAAAAGTAAAAGTTCAGGTATAGGTGAAGACTGATGAGTTGAGGAACCCTCTAACTTTGTATAGGTCTTACTATTGCCCTGTTATAATTTTCAGCTCTGTTTCTTTCTACCTAGGTATTTTGGTTGTTCCCACTCACCATTCTATGTCCAAGCTCTTCCTATGGCAATCAGCTTAATATAAAATTGATAAAAAATTCAGCAGGGAGAGCAGGACCCTCTCATTATAGTAACACAGTATGTAGACCTAGGAACTCAAACAGATATCTTACCTGTTGGGTTGAGATATAAGAAACTATCCAGTAACTTAACTCCCCAGCATCTGCTGAAACTGAAATATCCATTTTGGGTGCACTAAACCTTAAGGACTCATCTTAGGGGCTAGAGTAAAGCCACCCATATACTGTGTGAAATTTTGCCGGTCCAGTAGGGACCAGATGAACTTTCATCAGTTTGTGGCCTTCCCTGCTTGAGAGAAGTTGATTCCTTAATTCACTTCTGTCAAAGGGGCAAAAGTTTGGATGATCAGTGGCTGGAACCAATCTGCTCTAGCCGCTCATCAGTGTATTCTGTCAACTGGGGGTGACGCTGTCATATTACAAAGTCTTGGTGAAGGGAGTCCTCCATCTACATAATATGTTAGTTTTTTTGTTCAACCCACTGGCTAAGCAAAACAAAAAAACTAACTAACTGTGTATGGCAAACCTAAGTTATAGTTTTGCTTCTTCTGAGTGCCAAAACCATTATAGTAAAGCTAACACTGATGCTGTTAGCACTGAACTCCTGGCTCCAGACCATAGCATACCAGATAGGGTGGAGTGTATATGCATAGAATTTCCTTTTTTTTATTAAGGGATGGAAAAGGTCTTTAAAGGAATTATGTCACGTGAAGGTTAAAGTACTGGAAAATCCTTTGAAACAGCATAGATTCGACAGTTTGAGATGCCATTCAGATGTTTCCACTGCATTGCAATAAGTTGATAGCTTCAAGCTGAATGAAAGATGGAATTGTAACAATTAAATCTGATTTTTCCACCAGGTTGGCTTTGGGCAATTCCTGTCCCATCTCCTTGTTGTCAGCTGAAACCACAATTTCATGTCTTTTGATAGATTTGCAATTTTGACAGAAAATGTAATTAAATATTGGATCGCAAATTGTCATGTGTATGGCCAGCACTTGGTTTAGCACTTCCAACACTCACAATGTTGTATGCGGAAATATTTAGGTAAAACTTTTGCTTTTCACTGTTAGAATGAACATGGTCTACGGCATCTGTCAGTGTTGGCTCTGTAGCCCTAATTCTCCCACCACCTGGGAGAGCCTATAGCAGGAAACTTCTTGGAGAGCAAAGCTGGCTGGAGTATTGGCGGTCCAGGCTGGAACACACTTTCCTTTGCCTAGCCAGGGAGTCCAATTTTTCCTGGGGAATAGCATCATGCCTCTAGGTCAGCTGGAAGATTTAAAGCCAAGCTCCAACCAATTTTTTTCTTAATTATATATCTAGTGGGGAAGGATTAGAGCCTTGAGTTTTTATTGCTGTCTGTGTTGCCACGGAGGAGATTCCTTCTAGTTTCCTGATTATTTGAAGATCAGTTGAACAGAGAAATCCACCCCATAGAGACACAGAAATTTAAACCTGACCTCTAACTATTTAACACTCTATCCAAAAATTTTAAAAGTATGGCTTTAATTCCATCATCACGTTATGAGCTTTTCCTGTAGGCTCCTCCCATGTGGACATGCTTGGTACAGGTCCAGGAAAGACTGCCTCGAGGTATCCATTTAAGGTGCCCATATCATCTTAACGGGCACCTCTTGATCCATACACTGAACAGAATACTGAGCCAAGAAAATGTTTAGTCCTCATTCACACATCCAAATAGACACGGACAGTGGATTATTGTGGCAAGAATTATCAGATTCTTGCGAATATAATCACAGGTGTGTGCCAACCAGGAACCCTGAACAAAGCAATTGGAGGCTGGCAGGAGCCATGGCTGTTCACCTGTATGTATGTTTCCAAACCTTGACAGATGATTGGCCCTGGATGCAAATGCATCTCACTAGTCATAGAAGTGAGCAGTGCCCAGGTCTATATGACACACGGGTAAGGTCCCAGTAGCTATAGATGACACAAACTAAAAAAAAAACACAATTATTTTCAGAAATTTGCATTATTGTGCGTATACTTTGCTATACTGTGTATACTAATATACTTAAATGGTTAGTCCACCCAAAACTGATATACTGTATCTGTTTCAGCAAATACTGGAGAGCTAAACCATCTTACAATTTTTTTTTTTTTATCTCTGTTTGCTGACTAGGGATGAGCCGAACACCCCCCGGTTCGGTTCGCACCAGAACCCGCGAACGGACCGCAAGTTCGCACGAACGTTAGAACCCCATTGACGTCTATGGGACTCGAACGTTCGAAATCAAAAGTGCTCATTTTAAAGGCTAATTTGCATGGTATTGTCCTAAAAAGGGTTTGGGGACCCGGGTCCTACCCCAGGGGACATGTATCAATGCAAAAAAAACTTTTAAAAACGGCCGTTTTTTCGGGAGCAGTGATTTTAATGATGCTTAAAGTAAAAAAAAAAAAGTGAAATATTCCTTTAAATATCGTACCTGGGGGGTGTCTATAGTATGCCTGTAAAGTGACGCGTGTTTCCCATGTTTAGAACAGTCCCTGCACCAAATGTCATTTTTAAAGGAAAAAATCTCATTTAAAACTGCTTGCGGGTTTAATGTCATGTCGGGTCATGGCAATATGGATGAAAATCAGTGAGACAAACGGCATGGGTACCCCCCAGTCCATTACCAGGCCCTTTGGGTCTTGTATGGATATTAAGGGGAACCCCGCACCCAAATTAAAATAAGGAAAGGTCCCTATATACTCTGAACAGCAGTATACAGGCGGTGCAAACAAGACAGGGACTGTAGGTTTGTTGTTAAGTAGAATCTGTTTGTAATTTTGAACATTTTTAATGTGTTTAGCTCCAGCCAAAAAATCTTTTCTAAGCTTTTTGGAAAACATAGGGAAGGGTTATCACCCCTGTGACATTTGTTTTGCGTCTTTCCTCCTCTTCAGAAGATTTCACCTCACTTTTTTGTCCCAATGAAAAATGTTTTTTGAAAATTTGGGTTTTTTTGTGGAACAAGGATTGGAAAGCATCAGTGGAAAGGAAAAATTGTTTTCCCATATTAACTCTTACAGGAGAGAATTTCCCTTCCTTAGGGGTAGATTTCATCTCACTTCCTGTTGTCTCCTTCCGTTTGCAAGTAGGAGTCGTTTGTAAGTTAGATGTTTGAAAGTAGGGTCCTGCCCTATATACTCAGCAGAAATTTGGGCCTTAGGTGTTGCTGTGGCCAAAACACTGTAAGCCCTCACAGGGCCCTGCTGTGAAATATTAGATCAAGAATTGTAATTACATGCCCCTGTTGAACAGGAGCTGAAAAATTAGGCCTTAGGCACTGGTGCTGGTGCCACAACACTGCAACCCCTCACAGACACTCTAGTTGAAACGCAGGAACAAGCCCTGCTGCAAAGTATTGCATCAAAAATTGTAATTACACGCCCCTGTTAGACAGGGGCTGAAAAATTGGGTCTTAGGCACTGGTGCTGGTGCCACAACACTGCAACCCCTCACAGACACTCTAGTTGAAACGCAGGAACAAGCCCTGCTGCAAAGTATTGCATCAAAAATTGTAATTACACGCCCCTGTTAGACAGGGGCAGAAAAATTGGGTCTTAGGCACTGGTGCTGGTGCCACAACACTGCAACCCCTCACAGACACTCTAGTTGGAATGCAGGAACAAGCCCTGCTGCAAAGTATTGCATCAAAAATTGTAATTACACGCCCCTGTTAGACAGGGGCAGAAAAATTGGGTCTTAGGCACTGGTGCTGGTGCCACAACACTGCAACCCCTCACAGACACTCTAGTTGGAATGCAGGAACGAGCCCTGCTGCAAAGTATTACATCAAAAATTGTAATTACACGCCCCTGTTAAACAGGGGCTGAAAAATTGTGCCTTAGGCACTGGTGGTGGCGCCCAGAACCAAAAATGTTCTTACAAGCTATCAGCGTGATGATTGAGGAGGAAGAGGATAATTACTCAGGGATAGTCACTCAGCATCAGCATAGGCAGTCTTTGAAGGGATCTGAGATTTCAAAAAAAATTATTCGGTTACATCTGCATCAGGTGCTTGGTAGCTGGTGGTGATCCAAGACTGATTCATTTTTATGAAGGTCAGCCGATCGACCGAGTCGGTGGACAGACGCACCCTGTGATCGGTTACCACGCCTCCAGCAGCACTGAATGTGCGTTCCGAAAGAACGCTGGATGCAGGACAGGCCAGTAGCTCAATTGCATACTGTGCAAGCTCTGGCCAGTGATCCATCCTCAAGACCCAGTAACCCAGAGGATTTTCGGTGGGAAAGGTGTCCAAGTCTGATCTTGCCCCTAGGTATTCCTGCACCATGTAAAACAGACGCTGGCGATGGTTGCTGGAACCGATCATACCTTGGGGCTGCGGACCAAAAAATTGTCTGAACGCATCGGTCAGACGGCCACCTTCTCCACCGCTCCTTCTTTGACTGACCGAAGCCTCAGCAACACGTTGTCCAGAAACAGGAGTTTGTAACCTCCCAGTCTCTGGGAACGCGTTGCACAGACCTTTCTGCAAGGCCTCCCGAAGATGTTTCATCCTCTGCTCCCTCTGCGATGGCAAGATAAGGTCCGCAACCTTACCCTTGTAACGTGGATCAAGGAGGGTTGCCAGCCAGTATTGGTCCTTCTCCTTGATACCACGAATACGAGGATCCTTACGCAGGCTTTGCAGGATCAGGGAGGCCATGCAGCGTAGGTTTGCTGAGGCATTCGGTCCGGAGTCCTCTGGGTCACTAAGGACAACAACGTCCGCAGCCACCTCCTCCCAGCCACGTACAAGTCCATGTGTTCCTTGGGACTGATCCCTTAAAGACTGCTGATGCTGAGTGCCAGGCTCCACCTCCATACTGACACAATCTTCCTCCTCCTCCTCCTCCTCCTCCTCGTCCTCTTCCTGTGTGATCGGCGGGCACGCAGGAACACTGTCTGGATAAAGGGGGCCTTGAGAGCTAAGGAAGTCCTCCTCTTCCTGCCTCTGTTCTGCCTCAAGTGCCCTGTCCATTATCCCACGCAGCGTGTGCTCCAACAGGTGGACAAGGGGGACAGTGTCACTGATGCATGCACTGTCAGTGCTCACCATCCTCGTGGCCTCCTCGAATGGTGACAGGACAGTGCATGCATCCCTGATCATGGCCCACTGGCGTGGGGAAAAAAAACCAAGGTCCCCTGACCCTGTCCTGGTGCCATAGTCGCACAGGTACTCATTGATGGCCCTCTGCTGCGTGTGCAGCCGCTGCAGCATGGCCAACGTCGAGTTCCACCTGGTGGGCATGTCACAGATTAGGCGGTTCTTGGGCAGGTTAAACTCCTTTTGGAGGTCCGTCAGCCGAGCACTGGCATTATATGACCGGCGGAAATGCACACAGACTTTCCTGGCCTGCCTCAGGACATCCTGTAAGCCCGGGTACCTGCCCAAGAACCGCTGCACCACCAAGTTAAGGACGTGAGCCAAACAGGGCACATGGGTCAGTTGTCCCTGTCGGAGGGCAGAGAGGAGGTTGGTGCCATTGTCGCAAACCACCATTCCTGCCTTAAGTTGGCGTGGCGTCAACCACCTCTGAACCTGCCCCTGCAGAGCTGACAGAACCTCTGCCCCAGTGTGGCTCCTGTCCCCCAAGCACACCAGCTCAAGCACCGCATGGCATCTTTTGGCCTGCGTACTTGCGTAGCCCCTTGAACGCCTACGGAGCACCGCTGGTTCCGAGGAAGAGGCCATGGAGGAAGAAGAAGAGGAGGGGGTGGAGGAGAGAGGTGTGTCACAATCAGCATTTTGGAGGCGTGGTGGCGGAACAACCTCCAACACTACTGCACCTTGTCCTGCATCCTTCCCAGCTGCCAGCAGAGTCACCCAATGCGCCGTGAAACTTAAGTAACGTCCCTGTCCATGCCTGCTGGACCATGAGTCAGCGGTAATATGCACCTTACCGCTGACCGCCCTGTCCAGCGAGGCATGGACATTGCCTTCCACATGCCGGTAGAGAGCCGGAATCGCCTTCCGTGAGAAAAAGTGGCGTTTGGGTACCTGCCACTGAGGAACCGCACATTCCACAAACTCACGGAAGGGGGCAGAGTCTACCAACTGAAAAGGCAGCAGTTGAAGTGCTAGCAATTTTGCCAAGCTAGCATTCAACCGCTGGGCATGTGGATGGCTGGGAGCAAACTTCTTTCGGCGGTGCAGCAGCTGGGGCAGGGAAATTTGCCTGGTACAATCTGACGTCGGTGTACCAAAAGCAGATTGCCCATAAGTACTTGGCTGTGACACACCTAATTCTACACCTTCATTCCTCTCACTGCAGGTCGCAGAGAGGACTGAAGGTCTAGTGGGGTTGGAAATCTCAGCTGATGAGGAGCAAGGAGAGATCGTCTTTGTTCTTTGGTGTGGGTCTTTTAGATACGCTTGCCAACGAACTGCATGGCAGGTCAACATATGTCTGGTCAAGCATGTGGTACCCAAGCGGGAGATGTTTTGGCCACGCGAGATACGCTTGAGACATATATTGCAAATAGCAGCGGTGCGATCTGATGCACTCGTCTCAAAAAAGGCCCACACCAAAGAACTTTTTGAATAACGCGCAGAGACTGCAGCGCCCTGCACATGTGGAGCTTTGGGGTGTGATGCAGTCAATGTGCTGCCCTTAGGCTGGCCCCTGGAGGGCATCCTGCCTAGTTGGTGATGTGCCACCTCCTCCTCCTCCTCCTCCTCCTCCTCCTCCTCTCTCCTATCAGGCACCCACGTTGAGTCAGTGACCTCATCATCCCCTCCCTCCTCATCACTGGAGCAAACCTGGCAGTATGCTGCAGCAGGGGGAGCATGACTGCCAGATTGCTGTCCTTCTTGGGCACCCCCTCTGTCCGTGCTCATGTTACTGCCTTCATTGAGCTCAGTATCATCATCAGAGCCTTCCAAACGCTGGGCATCCTCCTGGAGCATGTACCCAACACTGTGGTCAAACAGTTCGAGGGAATCCTCAGGAGGACATGGTGGGGCTAGGGAAGGAGTCACTGATGACATTGAGCTGAGGGAAGAGGCCGCTGCTTTGCCAGACAAAGCACCCTGGGCATGGGTGAGAGAGGATGAGGAGGATGAGGACGGCTTGGTCATCCACTCGACCAAGTCTTCCGCATGTTGCGGCTCAACACGGCCAGCTGCCGAAAAAAAGGCCAAGCGTGTCCCATGGCCACGTGCTGATGAGGATGCACCGTCTCCACGACCAGCACTAGACACAGAGCCTGCTTGCCCTCTCTTATTGGCTTGTGACTGTCTGCCTCTCCTTCTTGGCCTTCCAGACATACTAATGGCCTGTAGCTGCACTAAGCTGGGATAGAACACCTGTAATTTTCTTCAGGTAGCTTTATATACTGTAACCAGACAAGCCTGCCTGTCAGTAGGAAGATAACAGGAACGGATCTAGCTGAACACTGTGAGCAGGACGTACTGCACTAAATGTATATAGCAGGAACGGATCTAGCTGAACACTGTGAGCAGCACGCACTGCACTGAATGTAAATAGCAGGAACGGATCTAGCTGAACACTGTGAGCAGGACGCACTGTACTGAATGTAAATAGCAGGAACGGATCTAGCTGAACACTGTGAGCAGGACACACTGCACTGAATGTAAATAACAGGAACGGATCTAGCTGAACACTGTGAGCAGGACACACTGTACTAAATGTAAATAGTCTAGCTGCCTGACCGTGGTACTAATAGGATCAAAAAGAACACCTGTAATTTTCTTCAGGTAGCTTTATATACTGTAACCAGACAAGCCTGCCTGTCAGTAGGAAGATAACAGGAACGGATCTAGCTGAACACTGTGAGCAGGACGCACTGCACTGAATGTAAATAGCAGGAACGGATCTAGCTGAACACTGTGAGCAGCACGCACTGCACTGAATGTAAATAGCAGGAACGGATCTAGCTGAACACTGTGAGCAGGACGCACTGCACTGAATGTAAATAGCAGGAACGGATCTAGCTGAACACTGTGAGCAGGACGCACTGCACTGAATGTAAATAACAGGAACGGATCTAGCTGAACACTGTGAGCAGGACACACTGTACTAAATGTAAATAGTCTAGCTGCCTGACCGTGGTACTAATAGGATCAAAAAGAACACCTGTAATTTTCTTCAGGTAGCTTTATATACTGTAACCAGACAAGCCTGCCTGTCAGTAGGAAGATAACAGGAACGGATCTAGCTGAACACTGTGAGCAGGACGCACTGCACTGAATGTAAATAGCAGGAACGGATCTAGCTGAACACTGTGAGCAGCACGCACTGCACTGAATGTAAATAGCAGGAACGGATCTAGCTGAACACTGTGAGCAGGACGCACTGCACTGAATGTAAATAGCAGGAACGGATCTAGCTGAACACTGTGAGCAGGACGCACTGCACTGAATGTAAATAACAGGAACGGATCTAGCTGAACACTGTGAGCAGGACACACTGTACTAAATGTAAATAGTCTAGCTGCCTGACCGTGGTACTAATAGGATCAAAAAGAACACCTGTAATTTTCTTCAGGTAGCTTTATATACTGTAACCAGACAAGCCTGCCTGTCAGTAGGAAGATAACAGGAACGGATCTAGCTGAACACTGTGAGCAGGACGCACTGCACTGAATGTAAATAGCAGGAACGGATCTAGCTGAACACTGTGAGCAGCACGCACTGCACTGAATGTAAATAGCAGGAACGGATCTAGCTGAACACTGTGAGCAGGACGCACTGCACTGAATGTAAATAGCAGGAACGGATCTAGCTGAACACTGTGAGCAGGACGCACTGCACTGAATGTAAATAACAGGAACGGATCTAGCTGAACACTGTGAGCAGGACACACTGTACTAAATGTAAATAGTCTAGCTGCCTGACCGTGGTACTAATAGGATCAAAAAGAACACCTGTAATTTTCTTCAGGTAGCTTTATATACTGTAACCAGACAAGCCTGCCTGTCAGTAGGAAGATAACAGGAACGGATCTAGCTGAACACTGTGAGCAGGACGTACTGCACTAAATGTATATAGCAGGAACGGATCTAGCTGAACACTGTGAGCAGCACGCACTGTACTGAATGTAAATAGCAGGAACGGATCTAGCTGAACACTGTGAGCAGGACACACTGCACTGAATGTAAATAACAGGAACGGATCTAGCTGAACACTGTGAGCAGGACACACTGTACTAAATGTAAATAGTCTAGCTGCCTGACCGTGGTACTAATAGGATCAAAAAGAACACCTGTAATTTTCTTCAGGTAGCTTTATATACTGTAACCAGACAAGCCTGCCTGTCAGTAGGAAGATAACAGGAACGGATCTAGCTGAACACTGTGAGCAGGACGCACTGCACTGAATGTAAATAGCAGGAACGGATCTAGCTGAACACTGTGAGCAGCACGCACTGCACTGAATGTAAATAGCAGGAACGGATCTAGCTGAACACTGTGAGCAGGACGCACTGCACTGAATGTAAATAGCAGGAACGGATCTAGCTGAACACTGTGAGCAGGACGCACTGCACTGAATGTAAATAGCAGGAACGGATCTAGCTGAACACTGTGAGCAGCACGCACTGCACTGAATGTAAATAGCAGGAACGGATCTAGCTGAACACTGTGAGCAGCACGCACTGCACTGAATGTAAATAGCAGGAACGGATCTAGCTGAACACTGTGAGCAGGAAGCACTGTACTGAATGTAAATAGCAGGAACGGATCTAGCTGAACACTGTGAGCAGGACACACTGCACTGAATGTAAATAGTCTAGATAGAAGATAACAGGAACGGATCTAGCTAAACTGAATACAGTGTATATATATATATGCAACACCTGGGATGCATATATATACACAATACACTGTAAGTGCAGCTAACTGACTGACTGTTCTGCCTAATCTATCTAACTCAAATCAAACACTGTCTCTCTGTCTATCTCTTTCAACGCCGGAACACACACTACACAGGGCCGCCGTGCAGGCGGCCTTATATAGTGTGGGGCGTGTACTAAATCCCCTGAGCCATAATTGGCCAAAGCCTCCTTGGCTTTGGCCAATTACGGCTCTCTGTTCAGGCGGCGCTGTGATTGGCCAAGCATGCGGGTCATAGTGCATGCTTGGCCAATCATCAGCCAGCAATGCACTGCGATGCCGCAGTGAATTATGGGCCGTGACGCGCCACACGAATTTGGCGCGAACGGCCCATATCGTTCGCAATTCGACGGACGGTCGAACAGCCGATGTTCGAGTCGAACATGGGTTCGACTCGAACACGAAGCTCATCCCTATTGCTGACATATCTGTGTTCAGGTTTCAGCATCTACACATCTTCAGTGGTCATTATGAGGGAGCCATGCTGTCCTTGTGGGTTTTTTGTTTATTTAATGGTGAATTTAACAGGAGGGGCTAGAACACTAGTCCACCAAACACGGGACTAGATATGATCCATCTATTAGATTTGATGATATATCAAAACTAGGACAGCAGCTCTCATTTTTATTAATTTTTCCACACAGTTGGTATTATTTTTATGTTAGTTGTATTGGTTTTTCTATAATTAGGTCTGTGGTGCAGTTTCATCTGCGTTCCCTTAAAATTCTTTAATTGGGTTGGGTTTCTGTTTCCTTTTTTTCTAAACAGTGCTATATTAAAGTTTTTTTACTTATTTTGCCACTCTATAATAGGTTACATACTGGATAACATAGACAGGTCTTTAGCATATCATGATAAATGGTTCATTTTTAAAATTAGGGGAAAGTGTTTTTACTATCTACTGGAACCAACCAGGCTTATTTCAGTTACAAACTTCCATTTTCATATACTCAAGCCACAATATATAGTCACCATAGAGATATAGCTGAGCTCAGAGGTTTTCACAATGTCAGCATTACATCTCCCGTACATAAGGGGGTCTTTAGTGTACACTGAACGTGTGAAATAGTGCAAGCAGCATTCATCTCTTTTAACAAGTGTTAGAGCTTTCAAATGAGTACAGGAGATGCGATCTCCCCTTTGTCAACTCTGCCAAATTTGACAGGTGTGGAGCACTAAAGTCCTGGCACATGTAAACGCACAAATGTTCATGTAGTTTAAAGATGCTATTTTAGTTTAACTTAGATAATTAAAAAAAATAAAGCAAGGGAATGAGAAATTGTTTGCTAAGGCTAATGTACGGTACTTTCCTTCACATCATGCAGTCTGAAAATACTAACTTTCTCTAAGTAACCAATCAGCTTCTACAATGGTTACTGGACAGAATAACAAATATAAGAGACAGTCAAAAAATTTACTAAGCCCAACACAAGTATGATAATTGAAAGTATCCAAAAAAATGTCACTGACAACAGAGCTCCAATAGAGCATGAGGAGCTCCCATTGAATCAAAAGATCGGATCTTTATTCCTGGTTTATACCTGAACTCTGCAGAGTTTAGCAGTGTAAAACCTCCTTTGTCCCTACTCACTAACTAAGGATCTCAGTATATAACAGCTATTCTTAACATGGGTTCTGTGGAACCCTAAGGTTCCTCCATAGTTTGCTAGAGGTTCCTTGAGCAATGGCTAATTGACATCCCATTTGATAATGCTTGCATGGATCCAGGGCCAATGCCACTGGCAGAACCAGTGGCATAGCACAAATGATCTTTTAAGCTGCTAGTAAGGGTGGCATTTTGTCCAATTTTGTAAGGGGGAAATTCTTTCCAGTAGCAACAAATGTAAGGTGCATTTTTCTCAGTAACCCTCAATGAATTGCTTTAGCATTAGTTCTCTGAGGCCTGAAAATAATTTCAAGAGTCCCCCATTGGGTAAAAGGTTTCAGAAAGACTAATATAGAATCTTTCAGTCTCTCCTTTTGAACTAAGTGTTTACCCTAGGGAGGAATCCTCTGCGAACATGTGAATACACCACCACGCCCTGTTTAGCAGTCAGATTATAAAGCAGGGTAGAAGATTGGGTTGAAATGTACTTTCTTAGGAAGCTTAACAGCAGTTCTTCCATACTTTAGGTGGCATCAAATCTCAGGCCCCAAGTACAGCACAAAGCACTGAGATGGTGTTCCTCAGCCTCTCTTGCGAGCAGTTGCCTGCAAACTCCTGTTAGGCTAGGAAAAGTCTGCTCCATTCAGCATGTAAGAGGGCCCTTTGATGGCTGGGATATTAAGCCAGTTCCCAGCATGGGGGCTCATGGTTTAGCTTTGCAGGGGTGGTGAACTGAGGCTGTGATTCTGCCCTGTCAGCTCTACACAACTCAGATTCTACATTACAAACAAAAAATGTTAGTAGCCAGGGACCTTTTGAGGAAAATATAGATATAAAGAGAACACTTCAGATATAAAAACCATACATTTTATTGGAATATTCAGTAAAAAACAAGACACAAACCAACTTTATAATATTGAGTTCAGGGTTTAGTTATTGTTTAGATCCAATACAAAGATCTTCTTCGGGAATACATGTGAGCGATCAGCATGATGAAACCCATGATTCCCATTATGATAAAACCATATATTCACTGGAATTTTAAAAATTTGTGTCGTCTCTTTTCTATGTGGGGGGAGAAAAGGGCTGGGAAGCTCTCATATGGTAGGTTGTATGCGATTAGTGCAAGAGGACATCAATGGTCATCCATATTCCATATAAATGGACAAATCAAATTAAAAGTCAAACGTATCATCATCGATATTTCAAGCAGAGCAAGGAGGGCTTAGGGCTTATCCACATCCTATAATCCGATCATTCTCAGTGTCAGGATATCCTTCCCTTTACATCCAGAGTTCCAGCAAGCAGTCACAAAGTCCCTGGCTACTACCATTTTTTTTATTGTATATGTTTAACTTAGGAATGAGGACATATAGCACTCAGTATACTGGATAACCCCCTTTTCTGCATTCCTTTGGCCCTAGGCCTGGTAAGGAAACCACTAAACACACTTTGCTCATAAGGCTTCAACTGCCAGTGGTTTCAGGTCTGAGACCCATAAGAATAGGGGGATGACGAATGCATAGACACAGGGAGTGTACCTGATTACCACCACTGAGGGGCACTCCATTGCTAAACCACCACTCACTCCGATCCCAAGGCAACTGCTAGATTTCTCTACCCCCCCTAGGTATTGGTTGTGCCATTTGTGTCTCACAGAGACCTTGTGACCAGTCCAGCAAATTTAACAGCAACATTACTGAACATGCTTGACTGTAGGAAGATTGGAGCTTTATTCCATATGCTGAATACCACTACCGACCACATCAACAAAACATTTCTTGATTTTAGTCTTTTTTAATGAACAATTTTTTAATTTACAGAGAAAATGGCAACACTGTGGTGCTCACAATGCTGTGCTGAGGTGATTGTCCTGATTGCATCTGCTCTCCCTTCCCAGACTTCTGGCCCAAAGCCTACCCACTTGTCCCCCAAGGGAGAAACGTGTACGTGTCTTACAGTTTCATCTCTCTCTCTCTCTATTTCCTATGGACATCCCCTATACTAGCTCCTCCCTATCCCAAAAAAGTTGGTGAGCCCTCCCCAGGTAAGACAAAACACCCAGGAAGATGGGAACACAATAAAAGGGCAGTAACCCCCTGCTACAAGCAATCTTCTCCCAGACACACCAGACAACCAGGCATAGGTCAAAGGATGTCTCTAGAACACTTTGTTTTGGTAGAAAAAAGGTGAACTCCAAGTACCCCCATCTAGCATCCAATCTTCCATTGAATCACTAAGTTTATAAGTTTGGTCCCCCCCCCCCAGATTACACTAAATCTGAAGTTTAGCACCATACACAATAGCTATTTATGCCATCACCTGCAGGTGGCTGCATCTGTTGAAAATCCTCTGTCATCTTCACAGCCGGCGGATTTTGCCCTGACTCTGTGAATGATAGCAGCCGTGGGTCAAAATAAGGAAAGTTGCACCACTCACCCATCGCCTCCTGCCTCCTTCACCATTTATATAAACTTTTTTTGCTACATTCCCATGAGAAATGGGATACATGTCATTACACATACCTATTGTGTTTGGGGCTGTATCCCAAAAAACATATTTAACTAAACTTCAGCTTTACCAATACGTGTATGTTATTTGCTCATTTTAAATTCAAATGAGGTTTAGTGGCATTATTTAAAATAAAAGAGAAGCCTGAAAGAGGGTAGATAAAGAGGCTAATAAGTAGATTTTCTGTGAGTTGAGAGATTCAGATAAAAAGGTTTACAAAATCAATGTTGCAAAAATGGGACACTGACATTTCTTTATTACAACTGTGAACAATTCTTTTCTAATGAAGGTTGACATATGCAACAGCTCTGCTAAGCTCCATGAACCACTTGACCTCTGGAAGATTTACCCCCCTTCATGACCAGGCTATTTATTGCGCTACGGCACTGGTTAATTTAACTGACAATTGCGCGGTCGTGTGGCGCTGTACCTATATAAAATTTATGTCCTTTTTTCCCACAAATAGAGCTTTCTTTTGGTGGTGTTTGATCACCTCTGCGTTTTTTATTTTTTGTGCTATAAACAAAAAAAGAACAACAATTTTGAACAAAAAAAAATATTTTTTCATTTCTGTTATAAAACATTTCTAATAAAAAATCTAAAGAAATCTAATTTCTTCATCAATTTAGGCCAGTATGTTTTCTGCTACATATTTTTGGTAAAAAAAAAAAAGCAAACTGTGGGATATTTTTATTTATTTTTTATTTTTTTACTAGTAATGGCGGTGATCAGCGACTTATAGCGGGACTGCAATATTGCGGTGGACAATTTGGACACTAATTGACACCTTTTTTTTTTGAGAAAATATGCAATGTCACTGTACTAATGACACCTGGCTGGGAAGGAGTTAACATTGGGGCGATCAAGGGGTTAAAGTGTTTGTTAACCCCCCAAAAAAATGCAGATCCTGGTCCCTTAAAGCAGATTACACAGCACAGTGCTTGTGCTATGTAATCTGCCCCCCTCTAAACTGTAAAAAACCTCCCTGAACCTGACACTTCCTGTATGCCCTCTCTGCGCTGACCACAAAAATTCCACACTATGTAAATCCCTTTTAAAAACGAGCATTCTAAATACCTCATTAGTGCTGTCCTTAGGCCATTCACGTGAATCGCAGCCGTTTTACACGGCTTCTGCGGAGGAGACGAGCGGCCACGTGATCTCCCCTGCTGGCGTCAGAGGGAGATCACAGCTCCTCCCGCAGAAGACATCCACCAGAGCTGTAAAGTGGCCATTAGTCATGTGACCGGCCTAAAGACAGCTCAAATGCGGTATTTAGAACGCTCGTTTTTAAAAAATACTCACATAGTGTGCTTTGCCAGCCTCTAATAGAGGGGATGGCATAGTCTTATATAAATGGGTTAACAAACCCTTTAACTGTATGCCTAGCTAGTGATTTTGTGTACTGTGGAAGGTGCTTTTACTAAGGGAAGGCATAGATCCGTGTCCCTGCTTTGCCTTCCCTACTGACAGAACGGCGATCTACCTTGTATTTGTACCGTGTACTGAACAAATGGCAGGTGCCGGTGGACATAGAAATCTGCCATACCGGCTGCTGGGCTCCCGCTATTTGTGATCACAGCGGGAGCAAACCGCCGGCAGCGCGCATGCACGTGCCCTACCCAGAAGAGCTGGCTCACGTATATATATATATTTATATATATACATGATCCAACGCAATCTGTATGGGAGTGGTTTTATAATTATCAATCAGCTGCTGCACCTACAGGGCTCTAATGAGGAGACTTGCAGGTTCTGCATCCCTTTATGCGTGATTTACCTTTGAGATTATCTCACAAAAAATGACATTTTTGTTGCAGGGGATGCTCAAAATCTGATTTTCATCTTGGTGCAGACTTCTGGGAAAATCAGTAAGCCAATCACACAAGCAGGAAATGACATATCTGGGGGGCGTCTGTACACCATCTGTGTACAGAACGCTTCCATATGGCGTTGCATTTTACAGAAAATGACTGCACTGCAGATTGAAAAGGAAAGGTAGATTTTAATAATATTCATTTACAATATGACTTGTGTCGCAATTGCATATGGTATATTATTTTTTTTATTTGCTAATTTTTTTTCCCACACAAGAGGAGTTACCATTTAAATACATGTAACACGCATTTTCAGAAGGAGGCTTTTGATTGACAGAACACTTCAGTGAATGGATTCCATAGCCACAGCTATGGAATCCTTCCACTGCCATGCACTGTCAGCCAAAATCAATGTGAACCGGAGGGGGATCTAGTCTCTCAGTTCCCCATCAGGCTCCAGCCATTGAACAGATGCTCTGGCCTTAAGAGTATTTCTCCATCAGGTCTTCCTTCTGTGTGTGGGCATTGCCATATTTGGGAAATTACATCACCAGTATCCAACCTCATTCGACTTTCATTCAGCTTCCGGCCCGCAGAGAATTCCCAGGCAAAAACTGAATGGAACCAGGGATAGAGCCCCATGGGGAAGTTGTCACATCCATGAAAATTTCCAAAACAGATATGCCCCACTCTAAGCACTATGTCTCTCTGCATGCAAGCTCAGAGTTGGTCTTCATTGCGGTTAGTTGCCTAATCTACCAACTGATGGCATTTCTTTCAGAATCTGTCACAACCACATTGACAGGTTCTTAAAGTGGTGGTAGAAACTGCCTGAATTTGTCACACGTCGATACTGTTACCGAAAATGGCACAAATGCTTGCCTGAACTAAAGGGACCTACTGTAGGATATACTGTATACATTAAAGTGATTGTAAATATTACATTTTTTAAAATAAGAATATTAAACAAGTCATACTTACCTGCTCTGTACAATGGTTTTGCACAAAGCATCCCAGTTCCTCCTCCTCTCGGGTCCCCTGCTGATGCTCCTGGCTCCTCCCCCCGCCCAGTGCCCCCATAGGAAGGTGCTTCCTATGGGGGGCACACGCGCATGCTTGATCCTGAGCCGAGCTGTGTCTATTAGGGCACACAGCCCACCTCGGTTCCACCACCCCCGCTCTGCTCACAGGTTTTGACTGAAATGCAGTAGGGGCCAATGGCAGAGAGAGGGGAGAAAAGCTGCGGCAAATATGCACAGCGCTGGATTGAGATCGGGCTACGGTGAGTGTTTGGGGGGCAGGGGGATAGCTATTGTTAAAAGGTTGTGAGTAGGTGCAGCGTGGTGTGGCGAAAAAACAGACTTGCAGTCCAGGAGCACAGAACAGAGATATACAGTATATTGTAATTAAAGTTTGGCAAAATATAACAAGCCTGATGGGAAGACAGCCCGACTAGGAGCACTCACTGGATGAGTAGTAGCAGAAGGTCTCGGGTTCGCTGTCAGCATCTGTCTCAAGAGGTGGAATGTGGCCTGGCCAATTCTTACTCAAGTGGAGAGGCTTCCAGGAAGGGTGGCGTGTCCCTGCACTTTCTCTACTCCTCAGGAACCTCTCCCTGAAACTAAGCACTATCCCTCACAGATGGATGACCTGTCCCTACTCTAGCCACATGCATCATAAGAGGTGGGTCTTTCTATTAAAGAGGCCGCCAAGAAAACAGGAGTTTTTCCTGTATGTAATCTTTTGGCGCTCGTCCCGCCCCCCTCCCTGTCCCCTCCAAGGCTGCAGATAGATGGCCATCAATCAGGCTGCAATGATGGCAATGGTGAGTCTGCATTAATGGCAATGGGGGTGCTGTATTCCTGTCAATGGTGGGTGCTGTATTCCTGGCAATGGTGGGTGCTGCATTCCTGGCAATGGTGGGTGCTGCGTTCCTGGCAATGTTGGGTGCTGCGTTCCTGGCAATGGGGGTGCTGCATTCCTGTCAATGGGGGTGCTGCATTCCTGGCAATGGGGGTGCTGCATTCCTGGCAATGGTGGGTTCTGCACTGATGGCAATGGTGGGTGCTGTATTCATGGCAATGGGGGTGCTGCATTGCTGGCAATGGTGGGTGCTGTATTCCTGGCAATGGAGGTGCTGCATTCCTAGCAATGGGGGTGCTGCATTATTGCCAATGGTGGGTGCTGCATTCCTGGCAATGATGGGTGCTGCATTCATGGCAATGGGGGTGCTGCATTGCTGGCAATGGTGGGTGCTGCATTCCTGGCAATGGTGGGTGCTGCGCTGATGCCAATGGTGGGTGCTGCATTCATGGCAATGGGATTGCTGCATTGCTGGCAATGGTGGGTGCTGTATTCCTGGCAATGGTGGGTGCTGCACTGATGGCAATGGTGGGTGCTGCATTCATGGCAATGGGGGTGCTGCATTGCTGGCAATGGTGGGTGCTGTATTCCTGGCAATGGAGGTGCTGCATTCCTAGCAATGGGGGTGCTGCATTATTGCCAATGGTGGGTGCTGCATTCCTGGCAATGATGGGTGCTGCATTCATGGCAATGGGGGTGCTGCATTGCTGGCAATGGTGGGTGCTGCATTCCGGGCAATGGTGGGTGCTGCACTGATGCCAATGGTGGGTGCTGCATTCATGGCAATGGGGGTGCTGTATTCCTGGCAATGGTGAGTGCTGCATTCTTGGCAATGGTGGTTGCTGCATTCCCGGCAATGGTGGGTGCTGCATTCCTGGTCAATGGGGGTGCTGCATTCATGGCAATGGGGGTGCTGCACTGATGGCAATGGGGGTGCTGCATTCCTGGCAATGGTGGGTGCTGCCTTCCTGGCAATGGGGGTGCTGCATTCCTGGCAATGGGGGTGCTGAATTCCTGGCAATGGTGGGTGCTGCATTCATGGCAATGGGGGTGCTGCATTCCTGGCAATGGGGTGCTGCATTCCTGGCAATGGTGGGTGCTGCATTCCTGGCAATGGTGGGTGCTGCATTCCTGGCAATGGGGGTGCTGCATTCCTGGTAATGGGGGTGCTGCACTGATGGCAATGGGGGTGCTGCACTGATGGCAATGGTGGGGCTGCATTCATGGTAATGGTGGGTGCTGCATTCATGGCAATGGGGGTGCTACATTCAAGGCACTTGTGAGGCTGCAGATGGGCACTGACCCCTATTTTGCTTCACAGTTCTTTATTTAAAATTTAAGTTTTTTCCTGAAACTTCCCTCTTAAAGTGAAGGTGCGTGTTATACGCGATAAATACGGTATATCAAAATAGCATGCTCGCTTCTCAGGCTGCCCTTGGCAGGCTCTGTCTGACCTCGTAAACCCCACTGAAAAGCAATAGATTTCCTAAGGAGGCTGCTCAGATGTGCTGAGCCCCAGTAGCCCTAGAGCTCCTTGACTGCTGAGTTCAAACAGGTGCCTGAGGGGTTCTGAGCAAAACACTTCTGCCGATTTGCTGTGGGAGGCCACTTTGGGAAAGTGGAAATCCTCTTGATGATGTCCTAAAAGTAGCTCAATGATAAAGATCAATGTGTTACAGAAAGTTCACTTTAAACTTTTTTAAATGTTACAACTGTATTAAAATAACAGAAGGCCTAGATACAAAAGGTAGTAAAGCTGGCCATAGATGCACTCTAATAAAAACAGTTATATATGGTGCAATGCAGATGTAGTTGGCAACAGTTCCTTCCTTATGGACAATGGTAAAAATCAACCAAATAGGGGAAGGGCATAAGACTGGCAGGAAGGGATTAAAAGACAAATAAGTCCATAATGAGTCAACAGTAATAGATCTTGAGACTGGATATGCACTTGAGAGAGGCATGCTTCTCCAGAGATCGGACCAAATCTCTAAACAGCAACAAAGAGTCTGGTGTAACATCACTTTTGGTTCTGCGCTTCACAGTGGTTGCCTAACGAAGGGGTCTTGTGTGACTCCAAAACTTTGCGCTCTCTCATGCTTTAATAAAAAAAATGTTTGGACTCAATTTGAAGATCCATGGTGTGCTGAATAATATCTTCACCACGGTGGTTGCCTTCACTTCTTAGTTTGGCCGAACATGGTGCCTCGGCTTCTATTACCACTGGATGCGAACATCTCACTGGCCTTTGATGCTGATTTTAGACACAGACAAGCAAACTTCTCACTCATTTATGTGAGTCTGTATTTGACTTGTCATTTTATCCACTTTAAAAAAAGTGTTTATACTGCACTTATACTGGCACCCCCTTGCGTTTATCTTCATAGATGCACATCAGAATGTCTCATAACATATCCTGTGCCAGCTTTTTTCCTTAGGAGGAGTACTGTAGTTGTAATACTTGGCCTGGTAATAGAGGAAGGAGGGTGGGCAGCCCGCAGACAGTCCTGCTGCTGAGAAACAAAGGCTGCAATCAGGCAATGGTTTCATTCCTGCCCTATTGTTTTTTTCACTTGTTTTGTGTTGCCCCATTGACACTGAATTCTCATAAAAAACAAAGAGTAGATCCAGATCGACAAAAAAAATGCCAGCTGGTCATCTAATGAGCCCATAAACATTTATTGCCAACAAAATCAAGATAAATGGAACATAAAAGATAGCCAGGACTTAAATAAGAAAGAGCAAAATTTCCTATAGGACTCTAACTACACAATATTAGTGTATATAAAATATTGGGATGCCTGCCTTTACACACACATGAAGTTTAATGGCATCCCAGTCTTTGTCTGTAGGATTTGATATTGAGTTGGCCCACCCTTTGCAGCTATAACAGCTTCAACTCTTCTGGGAAGGCTGTCCACAAGGTTTAGGAGTATGTCTATTGAAATTGTGGCAGAGCGTTGCCCTGCCAGGGTCTAGAAGGAGGTTGTGACCCAGAATTCTCTACAAGACGGGTTGAAGGGCTCCAGGGAGCTTGTAACATGAAGAGGAAACCTGCCTTTCAGTTTCCTCAGTGTTTTGCAAAATCCACTTTGGGACCTGGAGCTTGGGGATTTCTGAGAGATTCGGGTGGGATGAAATCCCCAGTCCTGTGTCCTGATTTTGAGAACAGCCAGCATACTGATTGGTCAGGTGTGTGCTGGGCTTTTAATAGTAACCTGACCATAGTTCTGGGCTCCACCCCGGCAGATAGGAAGTCTGCCAGGAGTCAGGAGGGCTCCACGGGGGAGCCAGTGCAGCAAGAGGCTGCTAGCTGTATGCACCAAGGCGGTCGGTGAACAGCCTGTACAAGACAGACAAGACCCTGGCGTGTAAGGCCAGAGCAGCCGTGCTGCAAGTGAGAGCCAACTAGGCTGAATGCCCTTTTATTGATGGAAAAAGGAATGCTGAAAACCCTTTCAGGGAAACCTATGTTTGTTTGCTGAACTTGCTTTTAATAAAAATGGGCAAACAAAGCCCTTAAAAAGAACAAACAGCAAGTGGCGGTGTCCTTAAATCTCTACAGTCCTTTACAGAATGTTTGACCATTCTTCAAGAAGCACATTTATGAGGTCAGGCACTGATGTGGACGAGAAGGCCTTGCTTGCAATCTCCGCTCTAATTTATCCCAAACTTGTTCTATCTGGTTGAGGTGTGGACCCTGTGCAGGCCAGTCAAGTTCCTCCACCACAAACTCGCTCATCCATGTTTTTATGGACCTTGCTTTATGCACTGGTGTGCAATCATGTTGGAACCGGAAGGGGCCATCCCCAAACTGTTTCCACAAAGTTAGGAGCATGAAATTGTCCAAAATGTCTTGGTATGCTGACGCCTTAAGAGTTCCCTTTACTGGAACTAAGGGGCCAAGCCCAACCCCACATCGTAATCCCCCCTCCATCTAATGATTTCGACCAGTGCACAAAGCAAGGTTCATGAAGACATGGATTAGCAAGTTTGGGGTGAAGGAACTTGACTGGCCTGCGCAGAGTCTTGACTTTAACCCAATAGAATACCTTTGGGATGAGATAGAGCAGAGACTGCGAGCCAGGCCTTCTCGTCCACATCAGTGCCTGACCTCACAAATGTGCTTCTGAAAGAATGGTCAAACATTCCCATAGACATACTCCTAAACTTTGTGGACGGCCTTCCCAGAAGAGTTGAAGCTGTTATAGCTGCAAAGGGTGGGCCAACTCAATATTGAACCCTGCGGACTAAGACTGGGGTGCCATTAAAGTTCATGTACAGTACGTGTAATTACAGGTGTCCTAATACGTTTGGTAATATAGTGTATATAAGCACCTGGAAAGAGCTCTTTATCAAAAGAGAAGCACTATGTTTGTGTGCTTGGGAAACTTTTATTTTATCAGCAATAAATGTTTACGGATTCCTAATGCCGTGTACACACAGGCGGATTTTTCGACCGAACTCGTCTGCCGGAACGAATTCGTCGGACAATCCGACCGTGTGTGGGCTTCATCGGACTTCCGACGGACCTTTTCGGTCGAAAATCAGACGGACTTTACATTTGAAAGATGTTTCAAATCTTTCCGACGGATTCGAGTCCAGTCGAAAAATCCGTTCATCTGTATGCTAGTCCGACAGACGAAAACCGACTCTAGGGCAGCTATTGGCTACTGGCTATCAGCTTCCTTATTTTAGTCTGGTCATACGTCATCATGTACAAATCCGTTGGACTTTGGTGTGATCGTGTGTTTCGTGTGATCGTGTTCGAAAGTCCGTCAAAAGTCCGTCGGATAGACCGTCGGATCTTTGATGTCGAAAAGTCCGCCTGTGTGTACACGGCATAGGACACCCAGCTGGTGTTCTTTTTTTCAATGTCACATTCATTTCTCTACTGGAGGCTTTTTCTCTTTTTAGGAAGTCTTCTTTGTGGTAGAGATACCTAGGGTCAGTCACCAAGCCCAGCTAATGCTGCCTGATTGATGGGGAAAATAATCCAAGTCCAGCTCCCCGTATTCACCTTCTTTTAAATAAGGCCAGTCTGGCAGACTGAGATCTCACTTTTACCTGCACCAACCAAAGACTAATCATGTTGAATTGTTTTACCTCCTCTAAACTGCAGAAATGTCTGGTTGCTTGCTATGGGTTGTTGCATTTTATACATCATTATAGCTGTTTGCATTGGCTTGTATTCATTATTCCTTATAGCATTTCTTCTAATTCTTTCTGATCTGCTTTTGCTCTGTTTCTTCGACTGCACTGCTCTATAAGTTCTGCTTGTCTCGTTCACCATCCCCACACTCTCCCCCTTTCTTCTGGCAATGGGACTAGAGATAGGAGTGGCTTGCAGCCAGTATAAAGTCCACATCTATCTGCTCAGTGCAGTAAATTTTCAGTCCCCCCTCATTCTTGCTATGGAGAGCACAGTCAAGGCTGGATCATTTCATGTTCCTGTGTGCTGACTGCTGAGTGACTGCTGTACCAGTCTGCCAGATCTGCCCACCCTCTAGTTCACCTCTAACCTTACTGGCCAGCCACACACAATGCTTGGGCACTGCCACTTTGCCTTAATCCTCATCTCCCTGGCATCTCTTGGAGTTGCAGATGATGCCATACAGTGCCCTCCTTGCTCACAGGAGAAGCTCATTCGCTGTCTGGACCCTACTGGGTGCCTGGAACTGGTGAAAGAACCCGGTTGTGGGTGCTGTGCCACCTGTGCCCTCCAGAAAGGGATGCCATGTGGGGTCTACACTGCCCGATGTGGCTCTGGGCTGCGCTGCTATCCCACCAAAGGTGCCGAAAAACCCCTGCAGACCCTTATGCATGGGCAGGGGGTCTGCACTGAGACCGGGGAGATAGAAGCCATACAGGGGACTTTCCAGACAGCAGGTGAGAATTATTTCCCCCCCTTCCAGAAAAAAAAAAAAAAAACACAGCTCAACAGCTATTTCTAATTAAATTTCCTTAATGGAAATCTGATTCTAGCATTGTGTTTTGAGGAACTTGCAATTGTGTCTCTCCCACTTCAAAGGCAGGAAATGCCTCAAGGATATAACTTTACAACAAATCGAATTCTTAACTGTTATAGCACCAGACTGCATGTCTCTTAATGTATAGAAGTACCTTTCATGTGTTGTGCAGGCTTAAAACACATGAACAACCTAGCACAGCTTTGCATCTTAAAGAGTTAAGTCTGGATTATTTTTCTTGGTGCCAGATCATTAACTTTGTTCCACATCTGCATATATACTTATAGGATGGAGTGACGAGTGGTCTGTGGTGTTAGGAAAAAATAATGTGTTAAAGAGCAAAGTTAATTACCCTCATTTAATGCTCAATTTTCTTAGTGCAATTTACCATGGCAGTAAGCTGAGCTTGGACTGAGAGTGTGAGTGATGTGTGCTTGACAGCTCAAATTAAAACACTTAAAGCTTGCTTACATAGTGTAGAGCAAGCAAATGTATTATTTTTTTTTGTGTCTTGTGTAGACACGACGTAATGACAGGCTTGTATGAGGCTGAAAATCAGTTTATGTATTTTAGTAATTTTTTTTCATATTGTCGATTAAATTCATTTTTTGAAAAAACATGTTCTCAGACTATAACAGTGCATGTACCAGGTTAGACATATACAGGTATAGCTGCCTCCTAATTTTCCAAGCCTTTTAATGTCTGTGATAGTTCATATTCCCTAGCTCTTCAAGGGCAGCTACACTTTTAACCATGTTTTCCTTAATTCCACTACCACAAACCAAAATTTATAGGAAAATTGTACTTATAGCAGTATGAGTGTTGTCATTGCAAACATTGTTGCTTTATTTTCTCTTTGTTTTTTCCTTATATTGCAAGTAAGGAGAAGCACGGGTATGGTCCAAACTTAGGTTTGGACTGAACCCGGAAGGAAGCTGTTACTCCTACCCACTGCCACCCAATCAACTGAGGCCAGGACATTCATACCTCAATGACTTTTACCTAACATGACCATGTGGCCATCATAGGTCAATAATATCAACAGCATTCCCACCCCTTTGTCTACAGACAGCTGCAGGGTGGGAAATGCCCTGGCCACAATTGATTGGATGACAGTGGGCAGGAGTGATAGATTCCTTCTAGGTTTTGGTTCAAAGCCAAGTTCGAACCAGATCTGTGCTCATTCCCAGTTTTGGGCTACTGACCTATATCAGGTACACAGAAAGCCAAGTCAAAATAATGCCCCCTACACATGATCTGACTTTCCAACAACAAAACCGTGGATTTTTGTTCGAAGGTTGTTTGCTCAAACTTGTCTTGCATACACACGGTCACACAAATGTCGCCAACAATTACGAACGTGGGAACGTGGTGACGTAAAGGACGTACAACGAGCTGAGAAAAAGGAAGTTCAATAGCCAGTGCAGCTCCTTCTGCTCGATTCCGAGCATGCGTGAACTTTTGTGCGTCAGACTTGTGTACACGCGATCGGAAATTCCGACAACAAAGTTTTGTTGCCGGAAAATTTGAGAACCTGCTAGCCAACATTTGTTGGCAGAAAGTCCGATAACAAATGTTCGATGGAGCATACACACGGTCTGACTTTCAACCAACAAGCTCACATCCAAGATTTGTTGTCGGAAAATCCGATCGTGTGTATGGGGCATTACAATGTGCCTATGCATTTTGGGTCAAGGATTCTAGTAATGATGCCTTTGGATTAGAATAAAAGCAATCAACTAGTCTTTTTTAGAATGAAAGATCAGCAATGACAGCCTCCTGAATTATCAGGATATAGATTTCTTTAAGTCTCTGATCATTTGCAAATATCCCTCCATATTTTAATATATTGTGCACAACAGGTAATTCTGCCTCAGCTGTCTTAGAAAGATTCAAAGCTGACCTTTAACGTTAAGCTAAATGCTCATTTAAAGTGTTACTAAACCAAGGACACTGCATTCACTATATCAGGTCTCCCACAGTACACAAAACATGGAAATGCAATTATTTTAGTAAATATAAACTGCTAAATACCTTTTCTTATCAGCAGCTAGAGCAGTCTTGTGACTTCTATCAGTGTCTTGTAGGAGGAGTTTTCTGACTGTCCTATGAGACTGCAGGCTGTCTGACCCTCTGTCTGGATAGTGCTGATTGGCCCTGTGCTGTTCATATGCACTCTCCCAAGAAAAAAAAAAAACTTCTCTGGCAATATACACCAAACTGAGCATGTGCAGCCTGACTCCATAGACTCTGTATTATCAGGAAATTATCAGGGGACAGTGGAAGGAGGGAGGATCAGAGAAGACAGGATCAAACTGTCTTTTTACACAATGCAGGGGATTACCCCTTAGGTTACACTGTGAGTATAAAAAGCATTCTTTACTACATATACAGACTGATTTTACTGTTGTGGGTTTAGTAACACTTTGAACAAGATTATAGCACAAAACTATCCCTATAATCAAATCATATAACAAAAATTAATTATTTACTTGTAAAAACCTTACCTCTGTGCTTGTTTTAACCTCTGTTCACCGGCGCACAAGCTGCCGGTGCATGTTCAAAGTTCATCATGTGACTTGCCAGCACAGACTACATATCCCAATGACCATAGTGATTTGGCACAAATACGCATGAGTGAAATGAGGGTTGTGAAATTTTAGATAGACACTCCTACTGTCCCGCCCCTCAGTTTACACACCGGAGGATTTTCTATTATGTGAGCAAGTAAGCACTAGGTGTGCGCTGTCACGCTAGTTTGGGAGCGGGAATGACAACCATGCTCCTGTTACAGGGCTGGTGTCAGCAGGGGACAAAAACTAAAGATGGGCCTTTATTTTGTTTGAGGATTGGAGCTACACTATATCACCAAAAGTATTGGCACGCCTGCCTTTACACACACATGAAATTTAATGACATCCCAGTCTTTGTCGGTAGGGTTCAATATTGCGTTAACAGCTTCAATTCTTCTGGGAAGGCTGTCCACAAGGTTTAGCAGTGTGTCTATGGGAATGTTGACCATTCTTCCAGAAGCCTATTTGTGAGGTCAGGCACTGATGTTAGATGAGAAGGCCTGACTCGCAGTCTCTGCTTTCATTCATCCCAAAGGTGTTCTATCAGGTTGAAGTCAGGACTCTTTGCAGGCCAGTCAGGTTCCTCCACCCCAAACTCGCTCATCTATGTCTTTATGGACCTTGCTTTGTGTATTGGTGCGCAGTCATGTTGGAACAGGAAGGGGCCATCCCCAAACTGTTCCCACAAAGTTGGGAGCATAAAATTGTCCAAAATGTCTTGGTATGCTGATGTCTTAAGAGTTCCCTTCACTGGAATTAAGGGGCCAAGCCCAATCCCTGAAAAACAACCCCGCACCAAAATCCCCTCCCTCCACCAAATGATTTGGACTAGTGCACAAAGCAAGATCTATAAAGACATGGATGAGGGAGTTCGGGGTAGAGGAACTTGACTGTCCTGACCTCAACCCGATAAAACACCTTTGGGATGAATTAGAGTGGAGACGGCGAGCCAGGCCTTCTTGTCCAACATCAGTGCCTGACCTCACAAATGCGCTTCTGGAAGAATGGTCAAACATTTCCATAGACACACTCCTAAACCTTGTGGACAGCCTTCCCAGAAGAGTGTAAGCTGTTATAGCTGTAAAGGGTGGGCCAACTCAATATTGAACCCTATGGACTAGGACTGGGATGCCATTAAAGTTCATGTGCGTGTAAAGGCAGGCGTCCCAATAATTTTGGTAATATAGTGTATATGGGGAAAAAAATTATTAAAGGGAATGCAAGAAATACAAATATTGCAATGTGACCAATAGTTTAATAGCAGAAAAAAAAAACTTTACCTACACTTTCATTAAACATTAAATTGCATCAGTAACGCTCAAACATGCACCTGTGAATATCAGTTACAAGACAAGGAGAGCAATAGTAGAGAGGGAGAGAAGTGTGGCTATGTAAAGATGTTGGTGAAAAAAATTGTGTTTTTATGTAGTTTATAGTAAATTATAGTGTATTTGTACTGCATTTGTGACCAAGAAAGAGTTTATACATGCCTAGATTGACTGGTTCCTGAAATTTATGCTTTACACCTATATGGTACTCTTTACAGTTTTTAGGAACAGCTACAATTTCTTACTTTTTTGTGATCCCTTAACATAGTAATAGAGATAAATCTCACTTGCTGTAATGTTCTGCTGTGAGTTGAAGATGCAATTACAGACTTTACTCATAACATCTGCTATTGTAATTCACTATTTTTGCATAGTCATACTGTAGAATGGTATATTGGTTATAGGGATAGAGATTTAAAAACAATTTCCAGGGAAGATTTTCTGATGGTGACATCAGTGGGCCATATCTGTACATTGTCACCCACTTGTAGTCTTTGTTGGGCAAAATTGTGACAAGGCGACAACGCAGGAGAACAACTCGGAGACAAGGCGTTGTCACTCTATAACAGGAAGTGCTTACACAAGGACCTTCATGGCAGGATTATCTGATATTATTTGAATAAAAGACCCAGATTTAAAAGGATTGACAATAGTTTTCAAAAATGATATTAACAAGTTTTATGAGACTTTAGTGATTGGGTGTACATATACTATAATTATCCCCAGTCTTATATTTCCTGAACTGCAGTTATTTCATTTTCAGGAAAAGATTAGAGGATCTATTTATAATTAAAGCGGTTGTAAAGGCTTAAGGGTTTTTACTGTTTTACAGGTAAAAAACCTTCAGTGTGCAGCTCCCTCCTCAGCCCCCCTAATACTTACCTAAGCTGATCTCGATCCAGCATGTGAACGGGAGCTGCGGCTCTCCTGGCTCTCTCCCTCCTCATTGGCTGAGATGCAGCAGGAGCCATTGGCTCCTACTGCTGTTAATCGTAGCCAGTGAGGAGGGGACAGGGGGGACAGGGCAAGGCTGAGCAGCACTCTCTGTGTCTTATGGCCACAAAGAGCTGGCTCGGGAGCGAGCATGCATGAGGGCCCCAAAGCAAGGGGGAGGGGACCAGAGCACTGGGGACCCGAAAAGAGGAGGATTGGGGCTGCTCTGTGCAAAACGATTGCACAGAGCAGGTGAGTATGTCCTGTTTGTTATTCAAAAAAAATCCTTTACGAAAACACTTTAATTAATGGAAAATTGGCACAGCCATTCATCCAGAGAACCTGTATGTACATTCGTTCTGTGCAATAAAGCAAAAACAGATGTTCTTTAAGCTATTTAACAGATGTTCTTTAGGCTATTTTCTCTTCTGAATGAATGTTCTTTTATTATGGGCAGTAGTAAGATATCACATTATGGCCAAATTATGGCCACTAGATGGAAATGAGAAGCATAGGAAATACATACATCTTTGTAACAAGAGATTCAATGTAACAATTCTAGGCAACTCTAGAGGTAATTAGCAAATAAATTTAACCAATGGTTACATTTATTTGGCAATTCCCTCTATCATTCTCTAGAATTGTTACATTGTTTGTGCTCCATCTAGTGACCATGATGCAGTATTGTACTACTACCCCCCAACCCCTGAAAAACAACCCCACACCATAATCCCCCGTCCACCAAATGATTTGGACCAGTGCACAAAGCAAGATCCATAAAGACATGGATGAGCGAGTTTGAGGTGGAGGAACTTGACTGGCCTGCACAGAGTCCTGACCTCAACCTGATAAAACACCTTTGGGATGAATTAGAGCGGAGACTGCTAGCCAGGACTTCTCGTCCAACATCAGTGCCTGATCTCACAAATACGCTTCTGGAAGAAGGGTCGAATATTCCCATAGACACATTCCTAAACCTTGTGGACAGACTTTCCAGAAGAGTTGACACAGTTATAGCTGCAAAGGGTGGGCCAACTTAACATTGAACCCTACAGACCAAGACTGGGATGCCATTAAAGTTCATGTGCGTTTAAAGACAGGTGTCCCAATACTTTTGACAATATATTGTAGGTATTCCCTCAAGCTCCAGATTTCAGAACTGGCATCCCATCTCAGGAGTCAATTACAGGGTGTCTACTGTGGATTGTTGGATGCTAGAGTTGGGCTACAACCTGTAGCTAAAGTACAGTATCTCTAGTTAGTATAAAACGGGTTTATGGTTCTGTTGGGAATGACAAGTTACTTAGAGCTATTTATTTTTGCACAATGATTCTTTGAGTTTACCATTGAGACCGTTTGTTATAAAGACATTCTATGGCTAGAAGGGAGCAGAACAATACCAAGCCCAGATCCACTGAAAACCCACTTAAAACCACCTGATGAGTCCTCCTGTCTTTGAAGCTTTATGACCCATACACTCAACTGGAAATACAAGCAAACAGATCCGAAGTTATTACTGATGTAAAAAAATACTGAGTTCTATGTACAGCTTATAGCACCCCTCTGACACCCCAAAGGCAAGAAAGTACCTCCCAGGGGCATGCTAGCATTTCACAGCAGATCTGAGTCCATGGCTAAAATAAGGGGGAAGGAGAAAGGATATTGGGCGCATGTCTTTTTAAAATTTTAATGCAGAATGGTTAAGGAGGTGAGGGTTAGGGGTCCCAGATACTGTAGCAGATCACTTACATGCTCTCCAGGTCAATGTCCAGCTTCACAGTGTCAGAATCTTTAATCTTTAAAGGGGTTGTAAACCCTCAAGGTTTTTCACCTTAATGCATTCTATGCATTAGGGGAAAAACCTTCTGTAGTGCAGCAGTCTGCCAGAGCCCCCCTTTTACTTACATGAACCCGATCTTTCCAGCGACGAGAAAGAGCCCGCTGTCTTGGTTGGATTCTCATTGGATAGGTTAATAGCAGCAGCAGCAGCCATTGGCTCCCGCTGCTGTCAATCAAATCCAGTGACACGGGAGCCGAGGGGCGGGTGCAGAGTCTGTGTCAATGGATGCAGCAGCAGGACTCAGGAGTGCGCCCGCACGTGTGCCCTCTTGAAATGCGAGTCTCCCTTGCACAGTGTAGGTAAGTACACCATGTTTGTTTGTTTTTTTGTTTTTTTTGTTTTTTTTTTAACTAACCTAAAATCCCTTTAGGGATAAAAAGTATCAGTATGGCACGATGGGTGCACACCATACAAAGTGTATCCATTGTGACAGTTTCCTTGGTGTCTTCCCAAGCTGGGAATCCATTTCAGGATAAAAATATTTCTTCTTGCTTTATGTGAGTTGCTAATTGTCTTTCTTCAATAAATGTTTACACACCCACTACACTTAGTCTGTGTACTTTGCTCTTTTTGTCTCTTAGAACCTTTAAGCTGACCCAGCAACACTGTAAGCATGTTCGCAAAGTTCAGTGCATCCTCCAAGTGAGTCACCAGCCCCTAATAAAAGACGAACAGTCTTCTCCAGTAAGAGGCCTCCCCGGGTCTCCTCCTTGGCACAGCTTCCTCCAGACTAGGCAGGACAGCTTCAGGACCACTTCAGCACACCTTGGGCCTAACAGCAGAGCTCCATCCAGCAGCACCTCCTCAGGCCTCAGCCTGAGGCAAGATAGCGAGAACATTACATGTCCCAAATATTTCTATCCTTGCCCAGCATGCACCAGTGGCATAAACCTCCTACTGGATTGGCTAATGAAAATTTTAATATTCATAACTTGGTTTTGTTTATGACTGTTAAGATTAGGGAAAACTAGGTGAAAAACTATACTATAAGTCTGAGCTAACTAAAGCTCAGTCAAAAACTAAATTGACATAATAGCCCCTGTTTAGGACAAGGAGGCTACTGGCTAATAATAATTTAGCACACCAAAACAAGAATGTGTTTACCTGGTATACTTGGAGGTATGGACCAAATAGTGCACAGCTGCAAGGACTACAAATAGACATGTCAACTGTATGGACTCCGCCTTAAGTTCAAGTGTCCCTAGTTAAATTTCGTGTTTGCTTTGGTAGCTATGCTGTAGCCAGCATAAGCTATGTTTACATTCTCTGTGCTCTGTAGGTTTTTCCTAAGCTCAGAGCTGCCAACTGCTGTTGGGGTGTCTCCAGTAGTTGGTGTGAGAAGTAATGAAATTATGAAAAGATTAGTCAAAGATTTATGTCATCCATGGTGCCCCAGGACAACGTCAATCTTTGACAAAACTAGTAGGGCGGACGACGTGCTGACTTCATCGCGATATACGAAGTCCCGGAAGCGTGGGCGCTCGTTTTCTATCTGTACCGGCCGGTATACTATTTTCTATGTAAGGGAGACGTTCTCTCTTTTTTAATCTATTAACTTTGAAATAAAAGCGTTGGATTTCACACTATGTGGAGCATCTTTTTTCGAGTGGGATATCCGTGGATGTTTGAAAACAAGAGGACAGGAGAGAATATCTACAGGACCACCGTGTGCTGAACAGACTGTAGTCCAAAGGCCCTGGTAGGGTAATCAGCCATAGGCGCATTTGACCTTTTTACAGGTCTAATATATCTGGTAAGCAGGCATTTTTCTTTGGTGATGGTCACATGCGGTGTTAACAGCACGTGGTATCTGGAATGTTTGGAGGGCACCTATGAACTCTGATTGGAAACTCAGGAGTGTGACCCCTCTATCATTTCACTATCCTGGTCCTGCACCTGTCCTTCTCCCACCACATAAGACAGTGTAACATTGGATGTCCATGTTATTTTTAACCTTTGTTTTTGAATAAGGACTATAACACTGCACCTATTAATATATATGCTGACATGCTCATGAGTATTATGCTGTTCTAAATGTGATTAGCTACTCTGTTTTTAGAATTAGTTAAACTGGCAGTAACGCACAAAACGATATGGCGTTAAACTGGCAGTAACACACACAAAACGATATGGCGTTAAACTGGCAGTAACACACACAAAACGATATGGCGTTAAACTGGCAGTAACACACACAAAACTATATGGTGTTAAACTGGCAGTAGTGCACAAAACTATATGGGGTTAAACTGGCAGTAACGCACAAAACCATATGGTGGTAAACTGACAGTAACACACAAAACTATATGGTGTTAAACCGGCAGTAACGCATACGAAACTATATGGCGTTAAACTGGCAGTAACACACACAGAACTATATGGCGTTAAACTGGCAGTAACACACAAAACTATATGGTGTTAAACCGGCAGTAACGCATACGAAACTATATGGCGTTAAACTGGCAGTAACGCACACAGAAGTAAATGGCGTTAAATTGGCAGTAATGCAATCAAATAGACGGTGTTCAACCGTCACTACACTGACGCTATCTGAACTGTCCCTACTCTAGCTAAACACTAATGTAAAGATTACTGACACGGTCTCACTACAATGAAACTATCTGAGCTGTCCCTACTCTACACTAATGTATGTATGAATGACACGGTCTCACTACACTACAGTGAAACTATCTGAGCTGTCCCCACTCTAGCTGTACACTATGCAAAGCTGAATGACGGTCCTCCTCACTACACTCACACTATCCCTAGACTGACACTAAACTAGTATTCTACAGTGACAATTGAAGCAAAATAGCACAGTGTAGCACACTAACTAACTAATAGTACTAAACAGAGCCCTGTTCTATCTTTCTCCACGCCGAAATCACATTGAAAATGGCTGCCATTGAATGAATACTTTTATACTGTGGGGCGGGAATGAGCCATGATTGGATAAAGTCATGATGACTCTGACAGTGCTCTGTGCCCTGATTGGCTGAAGCTTTCATTGCTTTAGCCAATCAGGGCTTGCAATGCACTGTTCAGCGGCGCAATGCATTGTGGTTGGTTCGGGGGGCCGAACAAATGGTCGAACAACCCGTTTGTTCGGCTGTTAGTCGAACGTCCAAACAGCGAAAGTTCGGCCCGAACTTATGCTCGGGCCAAACTGTTCGCCCTTCCCTCATTTCCACTGGCAAAAAATGGGCAGAAGTTCCTGTTTTCTGAATGTCTAGGCTGAGCTTCTAGCTATGGTATGACCTGATGTGACAAAAGGTGGTCTGTAGAAACTGTGGCAATAGGGACTTAAATACATTATGCTATTGCTTAGAGGGGTCCCAAGCAAGGGTCTACTCTTACTATCCAATGAGAAGGACATTTTTGAAAAAAAAAATGACATGATGTGGAACTGGATGCACATGGTACAAAGTACCCCTACTCATTCTCCAACAACAACAAAAAAAATTGCAACCTAGAAATAAGGACACCTAAACGTTTGACAAGTCTGTTATTAAAAAAATAAAGATCCCAAAAAAATATCCCTCTTTGTAAATACATTGTCAATAAAGATGCCTGCCGATAAAAAGACGTTAAAATAAATGTGGCACATGAGAGTGATGTCCACGGTAACACTAGCACAACCATATTAAGTAAATGCCATAGTAAATGCCATTGCCCTACTATGGCCAGTGACCATATTTAGGCAATGATGTCACTGCTATCCCACAGATTCCCTGTGACATCAGTGATTCCTAGGAACTCTGTGGGTGCAAGTATCTGTGACTTCCTAAGCAACCAGTGGCAGTGGGAAGCTGTCGTATATAGAAGCAGTAGAAATATGATGCAAGGCTTCTGACGAACAGGGGACCACCAAACAGGCTAAATTTCAGACATCTGTCTGAACACCCGAACTTCGGTTTGTAACGAACCATTGACTCGTCCCTATTCTAAATATACAATGGAAAGAACACTTTAAACAATGAACATGCTGTGGAGCTGATGCACTGTTTCCTCCATCATGATAGTCTGCCCTCTTCATTTGCTCCCTAGGTATCAACTTTATGGACCCCTTTTTTCTGCGCCCCTTTGAAGTAGCCTGGGCTTCATAGTGGGTATGTTCACACCAGGGACTTTGAAGTCTCCAAATACTGTGCAATATCAACCATTCTTGCCATTCCCGGTCCAAGGTCTGCTAGTCCCCTTCTATACGGGGCATTGGGATTGGGCTGGATTGGGCACGGGCAGTGGGATCGGGCTGAATTACAACCTGACCAAGAAGTGTCAAAATTTGCATAGTCTATAATTAAAATGAAAAGGGCACATCTAAATGTATCTTTATATCATAAGCCATCTAGATTAGCCCTAAGAAGGAGTATGTTCACCTGGATTAGTGGCTGAGCTACTCCATATAATGTACTTCAGCTCTTATTGCTAAATCTCATGTAGCGTAGACATGAAGATGATTTGTGCTGTCTACAAGCAGACCACCCCTGAAGTTCCATGGTGCTGACAGTGGTTATTGGATTGGAAACAACTTAAACTCTTCAGTCACTCCAAAATTTGCACAGTAGACTGAAACATGATTCAATGGGTCCTAAGGTGATGGAACATGCATCTAAAGCTATGTGCAGACACCTCCTGTAGTTATTTTAATAAATAATTACAGATAGCACATGCACTGAAAAATGGTAAAATGGAGGTACATGGTGGAGTATACTTTACATACTGCACTCTTCTTCATTTATCCTCAGAAATTATTTCTCCAGTTTTGATTGTCCATCCTGGAAGCAATGGGCTGTGTTTAGTCTCGGAGTCCTGCTTTCTGTCAAGCTGTCCTTTTCGGTCTGTTGTATGAATACATTCCTACAAACCTTAAAAAAATGCTTCTCTGTGCCTCATAAACTCATGGTAACAGCGTGTGCAGCCTGTAAATGTCATTGTTTTATGGTGTTTATCTTTTACTGTTTGGTTCATGTACCATTTTAATTTGTATCTGAAGATGTGTTTAGTTAGGTGGACATGCTGATGAAGACTGTAAATATTGAATTGCTTACATTCATGTAATTATCATTTAGTTTGTGCAGATTTCTGTCTGGGTATATAGAATGTTATGAATTAAGCACAAACTGACTTTTTTTCTCCTTTATTTATGGTTGTTAGAAGATTTAAGTTGTGGAAGTGTAATCATGATGCATTTGTTAGAGAATAAAAGGCGGCATTGAGAGGTTATCCTTTGCATCATAACCCAGGTTTGAGGACTAATTATACTACTTTTTAACTACCACGTTTGAAAAAGACATTGTCCATTCAAGGCAAAGTGACAGTGTATTTGAATAACAATCCCTGCTAGGTGGCATAGCCAGATCCCTGACTGTATAATCATACTGCTTAGCCAATAACTAGACCGCTGATTGGACAATGATAGAGCAGACGTACACTGACAAGTCTATCCCTGTTGATTTTACTCCTGTTGACATTGATATAGACAGCTCTTTGCAGTAGAGCCTTGATTTACCCTGCATCCTCTTGTACAGGAAATTTCAGGAAACCAAAGACAGAATTTGTATATTTGTCAAAGATGTATTAAAAAATAGAGATGTGCACAACAAAAAAATGTGTTTAGTTTCAGATTCATTCACAATTAAATAATTTTGTTTCGGTATATCATTATGTTAAAATTATTTGTTTTTTGGAATTCGTTTTGTATATTCGGATTTGTTGTACGGAATCAATTAGTAAATTTCAAGTTCATTCATAATGTCCTTTAAGAAAACAAAAATGCCTGGAATAGCTGGTTGTTAAGGAACAGACGACTGCTGCGTCCTTAACAACTATACTCATCTGCACCCAGATTTCCCCCCATACATAGTACCCCTACTCATTCACAATTTTTTTTTTTTTAATATATAAAAATACTAACAAGTTTTTGACAAATCCTTTATTGAAACAAAAAAATTCCCCCAATTTAATTCAAGCGTTCATCATGAAAAGAAAAAACGCCGAACTCAACGTATTCCATTGAGAGACACTTGCCAAAAGACAGGTAAACATAAGGGTGGGGGTCATCTGGTGATGTCAACCACCCCTCCCCTAGAGCAACCCCCCCCCCCATTTTAGGGCATGCTCAGATAAGGGTTTGGTATGGATTTTGGATGCCACTTTTTTTTCGGCGTGAAGTTCACCTTTAAATCCATACCAGACCTAAGGGTCTGGTATGGATTTTGGGGGGGACCCCACGCATTTTTTCTTTTTTCACTGTGGTGTCCCCCTTAAAATCCATACCAGACCTGAAAGGCCCACGCTGTTTTTTTTTTGTTTTGTTTTTTCATTTGCTAATGCTGGCTCTTCTTTTGTTTACATTCTGCTGTCGATGGGGGAGCCCACTGACAGCAGATGAGTCATAGTTGTTAAGGACACAGTGACTGCCCGCTCTTTAACAACCAGCCATTCAAAAATCAGTTCAGATCATTTGTTACTTAGGATACTTTAAACATCCAAATGAAACAAATTAATTTTGTTTTCTTTATAATTTATTTGGATTTGTTGAAATTCATTACTATTGTTATTTCGATCTTCGGATACATATTTGCTGGGATAGTGCCACATCTAGATGCTCTTTTCTGATAATGCTGTATCCTGAACTACATCCCAAAATCACAGCATCACCCTTATTTGAGCTACTGAGCATGCACAGGCACTCAAAAAGAGGTATTACAGAGGCAATTGTGTCAGTGAGTCCTGGTTCCAACATAATTAGGGGCAGGACTGCCCAGAAAGTGGGTGTGATTGGACTTGAATCATTTGAAAAGTGGGCAAAATCTGGGCAGGGCTGCCTGAAAAGTGAGTGTGAGCAGGGCCACATGCATGGGCATAGCATAAGGGGTTGCAGGGGTCACAATCACAACCCCGCCCCTAGCTCCAGGGGGCCCCTGCAGCCTTCCTGTCATATTAGCATATGCTCCACAAAATCCAGCTTCGATCTGCCCTAGGGCCCCACAGCCACACTCCAGTACTGGGCTTCTACTTTGCCTTCCACAGTCCACACTCCTCTGTTCCCATTGGCTGGGGAGAAACTGTGAGCTATTTCCTGAATGAAGAGGAGCATGAGGTGAGAACAGCCCAGGATGAGGAAGTGTCTGTGCTGTGTGCTGGCAACATGGAATGGTAACCGAGCTCAGCGAGGCAAGAGGAGGAGAGTGCCGTCCTGTAGCCACGATGGGACCAATGTCACTGGTGAGGTATGACACTGCTCAGTTTCTCCTAGTCACCAGCTGGGATTCTCTGTACCCCCCCACCCAGGGATATCTACTTACCCCACTTCCCTGACAACTGGGGAAAAGATACACACCTCCGGGAGGTGACCTTCCCCCAACACCTGCCAACACTGACAGAGAAACCTTCAGAAATTTCTAAAACAAATCCCTTAACACCTCCTCGGGGGGGCCCTGAGGGGCTGCAGGCTCCAGATTTTGTGTCACATGCCTTTGCCCTCCCAGATCTAAGTTGCCCCCCCAAAGCCCCCTGACCACCCCCTCCACCCTGCATGCTATGCCGGCTGCTGAGCTTCTTTTCCCATTACAGCACTCTATACTGTTCCTCATCCGCAGGGCTGAAATCACATTCATTTACAACACAGCCAGTTAGCCATGATCAGCACAGGGTGTATCTGCCTACTGCAACTACACTGCCGTTCCGACCAGAGAATTTCACAGGTCAGATGGGCAACATAAAAGCCAGATACACCTTGTGAAGACTGACAAACTGTGTGTAAAGAAATGTGATTTCAACCCTGTGTAGTGTGTGTGTGTGTGTGTGTGTGGGGGGGGGGGGGGCTGTATACAGTGCTGTGTTGGGAAAGGAGCTTTGCCAAGTGACCTGCCAGGGGTCCCTGTCCTCTAATTCTCCGGCAGTGATCCCTGGCCTCTGACTCTCCAGCGGCAATCCCTGTCCTCTGATGTAAAGAGGAACTCTGGGAACTCAAAACTCTTAAGCCACTTTGAGTATCTTAGCGTGCGGTGGATGTATCAGCACGCACATTGGAAAATAGTGGGGGGGGGGAGGTCAACCCTTGCATCGGGGCCCACAAGCGTCAAGCTACGCCTCTGGTCACATGAAAGGAGGTCATGGTATGCATGGGCAGTGAGTGGGAGTGACAATGTCTCTGGAACTGGGATGACAATGTTGACCAGTATGCCAGTGCCTCCCAGCTGCCTCCTTAGAATAAATCTACAAGATCTCGGGAAACTGTGCATTCGTTAAAAAAAAAATACACATATGAGACCTGGTATTTACATCATCAGTGGGCCAGCCCAGAGAACTAGTAAGAAGAAATCGGCCACCGATGACATTGATTTTTAAGTAGAGGCGCAGACTTTCCAGGCGTGGAGTAGACAGAGCAATGGAATTTGGGAACATAAACATTTATGAGGCAAGTGTTAATAAGAATATTTATGTGTTTTCTATATTGATTTCATTATTGTTGGCTGCTTATTAAAAGAAGAGGCTTACTTTGAGCATTGCTTGTGGAATTACAGAGACTATTGTTTTCTGGAAGTGTTTTTGCCGCTGCTGTTTTGATGAACCACGTCTGATCCATGCTTTGCACATACACTTGCCTCTCTGTTTTACACTGTAAATAAGTACACCTGCAGCATTGTCTCAACAAGACTCACTAGATACTTCATCACAGCAAGCACTCCGTGAACCTTGAAGTGACTTTGAAAAGCAGAAGTGGCCATCTGGAAAATATTCTTCTCTTTTACCGAGTATCAATATGGAAGACTCATTACAGGAGCTTCACAACTTTACTTTCCATGACCTTACAAAGACACAATGCATTACTGGAGGCCAGGTCGTTGGAAGAAATTGCAATAACGCAATTGCATGAAATTGCTTCATGCCATTCTAAAGGATAATTCTGGTTTCAATCATCATAATACCTTAAATTTTACCATTTGACCTGCAGCACAGGGAAAAGCCTAACACCAAAGGTACCAGGCAGGACCCTAATTGGAGCACCAACATCTGCTCCCCTCAGGTCCCCCCTTTTTTCAACCTTGGGACACGAGAATATTTATTTTTTCTACCCAGGAGGTTTGGATGAATACCACCCTCGATTTTTGGATGTGGAGTACCCTTTTGAGGGTTTGGTTGGTTCCCCACAGGCCTGGCAGGCTTTCCATCACCAACAATTTACGTACTTGCCTACAGTACTTTTTAATAAGATCCGAGGACTGCCTGTGAAACTGGCCCAATAGATGTTTTCCAAAGCCAGAAAAGACACTATCTTTGATAGCTAACCTGTGGATATGTTTTTAAATAATCTTTTATAATATATTTGTGATATTTTCAATAAAAATACTATGTTTTTATATTTAAAGGGGTTGTAAACCCTCAAGGTTTTTCACCTTAATGCATTCTGTAGTGCAGCAGCCCTCCAGAGCCCCCCTTTTATTTACCTGAACCCGATTGTTCCAGCGACGGTGATGAGCACAGCAGCTTCAGCCGATGTCTCGGGTCCTCATTGGATAGATTGATGGAAGCAGGAGCCATTGGCTCACACTGCTGTCAATCAAATTCAGTGACACTGGAGCCGGGGGTGGGGCCGAGTTCTGCTGTCTGTCAATAGACGCAGCAGGAGGACTCGGGAGTGTGCCCGCACGAGTGCCCCGATGGAATGTGGCTCTCGAGAAGAGGAGGGGCCAGGAGCGCCGCTGAGGGACCCTAGAAGAGGAGGATCAGGGCCGCTCTGTGCAAAACCCTTGCACAAAGCAGGTAAGTATAATATGTTTGTTATTAAAAAAAAAGACGAACTTTTGCAACCCCTTTAACCAGTTTGCCTCTGCCTATATTATACCCAAGGAGGTACATTTAAAGTCCCACATAATTTTTGCATTTTGATATACATTACAAAGGGGATGGTACACCTGAAGAGTAGGAATTTTATAACGCTCTACCCCCACACACAAAATTTCACTAACATACCAAGGGAAATGTATTTTATAGGAAACCCTCTGCTAAGTAATTATAGAGGCTGGCATGGCAGTCTTCTTCTTTTGAAGATGCTGGGTGCCTCATTTTTTGAAGCTTCTCAGTGCGGTATACTGTCAAACAAGTCTGAACAAAAAAGTGAACTTGCAGCACACAAAAAGTGCACAGAGGGTACAAAATGGCCAATCCTCCAAAAGAGAAAGGGCCTTTAACCCTGAACCCCGCAGGACACAGGGCTCCTGACAGAGGTAAGGTAAACCATGGTCCACCTTGGCCTAAGCCAGGTGGGCCCCACTCCTGAGGGAACCAGCCAAGGCCAGTGCACCAAGTACTTGGTGAGGAGCTCTCCCAAAGAGAGACCGATCCAGATGAGGAGAGGCAAAAGACCCGAGGGCCACAGGGGCTTCCCCCGACATCAGGGCAGGCCCCCTGATGACCTGCACTCTGTCTCTGTGCAAAAACACAAAAAAAAAAAACTACTTTCGGCCAGTATAAAAATTGCCCTGGCTAGCCAAAAGGCCACATTCAAAGATGCTTGGTGCCTCATGGTTACACCTGACATTTATATTCCTCCTGCACACTTTACTGGAAATGACCATGTGGTTAAAAACATGCACTGCCAAACCCACATGGCCAAACCCACCAGAAAGCTACCACTGGTAATGGGCTGATCATCTGCTGCCAAGGCATTCCCCGCAGCTGTATGTACTCCCGTCCCTTATGTACATGCGGCTGTGGGAAGGAGAATGCCTCCACCACAAATGATTCGTCCATTACAGGTGACAGCTTCCTGGTGGGGTTAGCCACATGAGTTTGGAAGTGCATACAAACACTCATATAAAGAAACTACGACCAGGGACAACGCAGGGACCCTTCAGTAAATATTGTGATGAATAGTCTGCCGCATTAAAAAATGTACAGGGGGTGGCAGGGGGATACTTTGATTCAGGTTGCCTCTGGACAGGTGTTAGACTGATGAGTGTTGCCCACTGAAGGGAGTAATCTTCAGTCATGCCCCCTCCTGTGGAGACAGAGTACTGCAGGAACAGTGAGGGTGTACAAACATGCTATAAGCACATGCTTGTCTGGCCTTACAGGCAGGCACAGGCCTAAAGAGTGGGAATCTGCTGAGGAGAGACACCATATTCATTTTGGATTCAACTGCTATGAGTTGCTACTGCTTATGTTGAGACTTTATGTTTGCTAAACCTGAACCAAGAACTTTAGGGTTCGTTCATACTACCCGCACAGGAAAATTATCTGTCATGACACCTTTTTTTACATGTATAGTCATTAATTAGCTTTTCTCTGCAAGCTTTTTTTTGTAAAAAATGCAATAGGGGATCATCAAGAAACATGCTAGTCCCTTATCCTAGTGCACCACCATTGGTATTAGTGGGAAGAATAATCCCATCATTGGTGTTAATAGGAGGAATAGTGCCCCATCATTGGTGTCAGTGGAAGGAACAGCGCCGCATGTATGTTGTCAGTGGAAGGAAAAGTGCCCCATTTTTGGTGTCATTTGAGGAAATGGTTTCCCATTGTTGGTGTCAGTGGGAGGAATAGTAGCTTGTATCAGTGAAAGCATTAGTGCCCTAAGGCTTTATAAAGGCAAACAAAGGGCCACATCTGGCCCGCAGGCTGCAGTTTGGTGACCACTGTTCTATAGCATTACATATACTGAATATTATGTGCAGGGCACCCAGGGATGTCACGGGCAGCAGTTGAGTTTTTCCTAACAGGTTGACCACCATTGCTTCATATCTACATAAGTATTAAGGCTAGCCAGAGGCTAGCCTGTATTTGTGGGAGGAGTCTGACAGGGCTATTTAAGCCTCCTCCTCTGACAGGCCAGGGCTCGTCGGTGTTTCTGGGTTTCCACCCACCCGTTTCCCCTAAATTTTCATGCATACTCATAATACCTTTCTGGTGTTCTTCCATGATGTTGTTAGCTGGGACAATCAAGATGAAAACAGTTAAATCATTTGTGTGCCCTTGGTCATGACCAGTACACATGATCCAGGTAGAGTTCTTCCAGACCTGTCCTCAACTATTGCATTTCCTCCTAGATGATCGTATGAAATACAGTCATTCAGATTATTACAGTCTGATCTGTAAATGGGCAACAGGATTTGCACTGCTCAGATAAAATATATTTGATTTAGGTCAGAGTTTGCAATCAGAAATTTGAGAATTTGGCTGAGTCACATTACTTTTTTGGGAGAGGAATGTTTACAGTAAACACCCATGTGTATTTTGTAAGATAAAAGGAACTGAAATTCAGGGAACTGGGAAGAGAGTCAGGGAAGCTGTGAAATATATGCAGGGCTAACCTTAACCCTAACAGCTTCCCAAAATCAACATAGGTGAAAGTTTGCTGAGCCGTATACCTGCTTTCCAAGTAATTATTCAGGGTGACTTTCAGGGGAATCTGTACTTAATTTCTAAAATAAAATGTCCTATCTAGTAGCATTTACCACAAAATGCTTGTTTTTACCTTTAATAGGTAGAAAGACCTATTCCGTGCCCTCATATTTCGTTTCATATTTGGGGCCTGATGTTCTCTGATTTTAAAGCGGGAGTCCGGCGACCAATCTTTTTTTTTTTTTTTTTTTTTTTTTTTTTTTTTTAGCTCATTGAGACACTTTGCTAACCCCAAAATAATACTCACAGTTTGGGTGTAATATTTCCGCCTCTGTCTGTTTTCGTACTGAAGAATAACTTAAAAAATGTAATGCTGGCTGTTTCCATCTTGCTTGTGGGCATGTGAAGCCCACAAGCATTGATTTCCTGGATGCGGTGAATGCTGTTCATTCACAGCTTGTTCACGTGCATGATCATTGTTTCCGCACTGAATCTTGGGAAGCCTGACACTAAGCTCCCAGGAGACAGTGAAGCGCCTGGGAAAGGCAATAAACACGCCTACTCCCATGGGAGGAGAGATGGGAAGTGCCACAATAAAGTACAATATAAAGGTAATTACAGCAATTAAAAAAAATTTCATGCGGCATTTGAACATCTATGCAATTAACTGAAGGGGGTTGGAATAAGTTAAAAATTTGAGTGGAACCCCACTTTAAAAATAAACAACCTACTGCAATGGTGGTCAACTTTCTTGATATGGGGCCTCAAATGAGGCCCCCGACTTCACCATAGGGCTGCACATTAAATTCAGTAAATATAAAGTGCCAGCGACAGCAGACACACAACAGAATATATTCAAGACTATGGGAATGATAAAAGAGGTGGTCAGAGACTGTGGACACGATACAAGAGATGGTCAGAGACTGCAGACATGATACAAGAGATGGTCAGAGACTGCAGACATGATGCAAGAGATGGTCAGAGACTGCAGACAGAATACAAGAGATGATCAGAGACTGCAGCCATGATACAAGAGATGATCAGAGACTGCAGACAAGATACAAGAGATGGTCAGAGACTGCAGACATGATACAAGAGATGGTCAGAGACTGCAGACATGATACAAGAGATGATCAGAGACTGCAGACATGATACAAGAGATGGTCAGAGACTGCAGACAGGATACAAGAGATGGTCAGAGATTGCAGACATGATACAAGAGATGGTCAGAGACTGCAGACAGAATACAAGAGATGATCAGATACTGCAGACAGGATACAAGAGATGGTCAGAGACTACAGACATGATACAAGAGATGGTCAAAGAATGAAGACATGATGCAAGAGATGGTCAGAGACTGCAGACAGGATTCAAGAGATGGTCAGAGACTACAGATAGGATACAAGAGATGGTCAGAGACTGCAGACAGGATACAAGAGATGGTCAGAGACTGCAGACAGGATACAAGAGATGGTCAGAGACTGCAGACAGGATACAAGAGATGGTCAGAGACTGCAGACAGGATACAAGAGATATTCAGAGACTGCAGACAGGATACAAGAGATGGTCAGAGACTGCAGACATGCTGCAGGAGACTCAGACTGTGACCATGCTATAGGAGTTGTTGGAGACATGGGGACATGCTTCAGGAGTCAGTAAAGACTAGAGACACATTACATGAGGCTGCTAGAAATCACTGCTATAATAGGGAGATAGGGAAACACAGATTAGTGTCTGCAAGGGCCTCAAGAGTCATACCAAAAGTGCCAAAGGCCTGCATGGCTCCCAGGCCACACGGTGAGCACCAGGGACCTACCGTCATACCTTCTGTCCAATAATACTGCCTCAATGGCCAATAAGGGCACTCTAATTGGGTGGAAAGGAATTAGAAGTACTGCTTAGTTATGAATTCAGAAGTGCAGGTCCCAGTAGGCCTAGAAACACCAAAAGAAAAGAGAAATGAAATCCTAGAGGGGCATAACCAAGACTTTTCTAATAAGAGAGGTAATTTACAGAAGTTTGGGATTTAAAAAAATATATATTTATACTCAGCCAGGTGGATGCAGCATTGATCCGATGCTGCATCTGTCACCTGCCGGCTCTGCAGTGAGAACTGAGCAGTCAAACACAGCTTATCGCTCGGTTCGGAGAGGCTGAGCCAGCAGCCGGTCCAGGCTTCAGAGCGGATACTGACCATATGGTCGGGATCTTTCCCGAGCCAGAATGAACTGCATTCCTGTGATCCACAGGAGAAGTATGGCCAAAAAATGTGGCCATACTTCTCCTTTAACTACAAACTCACTAAACTCTAGGCAGATTTAGAGGAGGTAAATTCATGCAGATTTATAATCATTGATACATCATTAAATGTATTTTGTAAATGCAAGCAGTGTAAGTACCTGAATTTGACCTGGTATCAAACTCTTGGGGGGGGGGGGGGGGTACTGTAGGGCAAAACTGGATTGTGAGAGGACGAAGCAGTACAAAGAGGCAATCCATTTGCTGAAAAGAAGTGTGCTTATAGGAGGAGAAAGCAGAGTGGCAGAGAAATTAGCTCATGACTGTACTGCTCTCACTGGGCTCAGAGGAAGTGGGTTGAGTGATGCTGGTCATCAGACATCTAAGGGCAGGAAAAAAAAGTAGTATGGGGCAATCTAGACTGAAGCGGAATATTGCAGTAATATATGATTTTATTTGATCTTTTAATGGGCTATTTATTTTTTTCTTGGTAATTTTGGCTGGAGTACTGCTTTAAGATTTACTTAATCTGGATTCAAGATATTAGACACTCACATGATGCATGATCTGAAAAAATTGTCTTCATTAAGGAGAGTTGCAGAATTGTTTCAGATTAAACATCCCAACAAGTGCAGACTGATTTTAAACAGATATGTCAACACATGGAGGTTCAGATTTGGCCAATCTATATTTTCTATATACAAGCCAATTTCCCATATAGCGTGGGATACAGATGAAGTAGAAGTTCTCATCATATCCCTATGATGACCATCTATATTATATTATCCATCATCCAAAGTAATAATTTTCAGACATAACAGTTGTCTGTACTCTAAACAAACCATAATTTTGATTTGATATGTCCTGTAATTGGGACATGCATAGACACCTGAATTGTCTAATACTGTTGTGACTGGACTTTTTATACTTGCTGTGCCAATAAAGAGAAATTAAACAGATATGTTCAAAATGAATCTCTTCAATAAAGACACTGGAGATGTTAACCACTTTAGCCCCGGAAGGATTTACCCCCTTCCTGACCAAAATCTTTTTTTGTGATTCGGCACTGCGTCACTTTAGCTGACGTTGTACCCAAACAAAATTCACGTCCTTTTTTCCCCACAAATAGAGCTTTCTTTTGGTGGCATTTGATCACCTCTGCGTTTTTTTTTTTTTTTTTGCGCTATAAACAAAAGAAGAGCGACAATTTTGTAAAAAAAAGCAATAGTTTTTACTTTTTGCTATAATAAATATCCCTAAAAAATATATATATATAAAAATATTTTTTCCTCAGTTTAGGCCGATATGTATTCTACATATTTTTGGTAAAAAAAATTGCAATAAGGGTATATTGATTGGTTTGCGCAAAAGTTATAGCGTCTACAACAGGGGATAGATTTATGGCATTTTTATTATTAATTTTTGTTTTACTAGTAATGGAGGCGATATGCAATTTTTATCGGAACTGCGACATTATGGCGGACACTTTTGACACTATTTTGGGACCATTGTCATTTATACAGCGATCAGTGCTATAAGTAGCCACTGATTACTGTATAAATGACACTGGCAGGGAAGGGGTTAAACACTAGGGGGCGATCAAGGGGTTAAGCCTGTCCTAGGGAGTGATTCTAACTGTGGGGGGGTGAGCTACCACTGACATGACAGCGATCACTGCTCCCCATGACAGGCCTCTGGCGAACATCAAGTTCGCGGGAACCGTGGGTACGCTCCCGCGGTGTGCGGCAGGCACTCTCGTGCCCGCAAAGTGGAAAATTTAAAGGGACGTACAGGTACGCCCATTTGCCTGTACGAGCCATTCTGCTGACGAATATGTGTGTGCGGCGGTCGGCAAGTGGTTAAATTGAAACTAAAACACACACTTTAATTTACATTGTCCTTTTTATTTCTGTATATTGATGATGGCACTAATTATTTTAATAAAAAAAACCCATAAAACTACCTTTTTCCTAATAAATATAAAGCTGTCAAATGGCCATGCTCTCTCCCAGCCTGTCTGCAGGGAAACATAAGCAGGAGGAGCTTCTAGTTCTCTGCTGCTGGTCACAGGCCTTTGGAATACAGAGTAAATATAAATAATTAATATCAATAAACTGTTTTAAATTATAATACAAAGATGTATTTGAAATCAAAATTTTTTTTGCCAATAACATGGTGTAGGCGGGTTTACCGCCCCTTATACAGCCTGTATCTTAGAATAAGAGGGAGATGAAGCCTCCATTAATCTACATATAATATCCCACCCCATTGTGTTTAGCTGGTTAGTGGGCATAGCGGAAGATGGAGGGAGTGGTCTGCAATTTACACTGTGTATATGCCTACAAGTGTGACTCTATAGTCACAGGGACTGCTCAGATGCGATAGGAAGGAAATGTTCAGCATAGAAACTCAGTGAAAACTGAACATGTGCACATCTTCTAACACTACTCTGCAAAATCCCTAGCTGAATTGGGGACATGGGCATAAGGGGGAGATAGAGAGCAGCAGGATCAACCAGTTTTTTTGCAGAATAGAGAAAACAGAGAATGAATTTCATAATGACTGAGTATGAACAGCATGTCATACACCATTTATTGATAGTTTTTTATGATGTGGGTTTAGTGACACTTTAAGGCTGATTTTGTTTTATATGTGGGTTAAATAACATTCTTCCAATCTTCTTTACCAGAAAAAGTTTTAATCCACAGGGCATAGGGCAATGTGCGACAGACCTAAACCAAAGTTTTAAGATAATGAAATGGTCAGGCAGGTTAGAAAACCTTACCTAGTTGCTATTTTTATCCCTGGTGCAGGGTCCGTTGCCCCTTTTTTCTCCCTTCATTGCCCTAAGCATGGATAGTGCAAGCATGTTTAGTTTCTCTCTAATGTCTATTGTCAGGTTTAGGGTCAAACTCTGAGAATTCAGGTTATTTTCCCTGGGTAGAGTGTTTGATTGATCAGCAGCTGAGGGGACCAATACAAGTTTCCTATGCTACCAGTGACTTCGAAGTCACAAAAGGGACAGACTGGTTTGTGGTCTGGATAGGTCTTTATTTACATTTTTGTTTCACTTGGGAGGGCATATTTGGGACCCCTCATTATTTTAACAGCATTGTGCAATTATAAGGTTGAGTTTTCAGCATTATTAAAATTTTTGCACCCTGCAAAAAAAAAAAAATGTATACATTTTTTTTTGCCTTGGTAAATGTCCCATAGCACAGTGCCCAGTCCTCCATGCCATTTGTCTAATAATCCCTTACCTATCAGCCTAGAAAATGGCCATTACTGTGTTTTTTTACATATGGCTCCCATTGACTTCATTGGGGTTTGGATTTTGCATTTGAACCTCAGTAATGTTCACTGAACCTATCTCAATCCAAACCCAGGTACGTTTGGTTCATTGCTTCTTCAGATATGCTTGATGTAGTTGAGGATTGTAATGAGTCTCAAGCTATATTACTTTAAGTGTAAGGTCACATCTTACTTTTGTTCGAAACACCTAGAGCCGCCATTCTCAACTAGGGTTCCTCCAGATGTTGTTAGGAGTTCCTTCAGCTGTGGCTAAATGACCTTCTATTTGATGGTGCCATCATAGTTCCAGAACGAAGGCCACTTAGCAAATACAGCAGCAAGACATCAACTAGCTGTCTTTAAGGGTGGCCTTCAGACCACCACTATAGCGGTTGCATTCTTCCTAATGACTTTTTTCCCATTTTTCCCATTGACAACCGATTAATACGTTTAGTAAGTGTTCCCTAAGACCTGAAAATAATTTTACGGGTTCCTCTAGGTTGAAAAAGTTGAGAAAGGCTTGCTTCATTTATGACAGAATGGCAGAATTAGAAATCTTATAAGAGCAGGGAAAAAGACACTGAAGCGGGGGGTTGGTTTGTGAAGAAAACAGAGCAAATTTGTCACCAGCACAAACAAAGGTTACAAAGGTGAAGGTGGGTTTTCAGATACAGCTCTGAACCCATATGTTTAAGCCCTTGCAAGATAATGGACCAGTGGAAAGGGGTTCTGTGACATCAGTCAACGAAGGCTTCCACATATTTTGTAGTATTACAAGCTACAGTATGTGGTGTAATGAAGAAGTTTAAGACATGTAAACGACATCGGTATGCAGACATATCACCATAATGGATTTCCACACTTGGTGACTTTAAATAAAAACACGTCTACAAATACATGTGGGTGGAAACCAGGACAGCATAGTTTACAATACAGAGCAATGTCAATGGGACATTGCTCAGAACATTGCTCTTTGAGTGACCCTTCTTCTGACCTAATGCCGGGACAGTTAAATGTTAACTAGACACAAACACTATGCAGAGTCAGTGTCCAGAAATACCAAGAACTGCAAAATGTAGCGTGACAGCTGACATGTCATAGCCAGCAGTATTGCAGATCCCCCTCCTTTCTAAATTAACAAAACAGGGACAATATGCGGTAATTGTCAGCTACCAATCAGACTCATTTTATCATAAGCCCCACCCTTTTAGATTGTAAGCTCTTCTGAGCAGGGCCCTGTTAATCCTCTTGTATTTTATTGTATTATAACTGTATTGTCTCCCTTTTATATTGTAAAGCACTGCGTAAACTGTTGGCGCTATATAAATCCTGTATAATAATAATAATAATAATAATAATAAGAAGAAGAATAATTTTACTAGTCTGGCTGCAGTGTAATCTGAAAGGCTACTGCGGTTTACCAAACATGTTATGTTTTTCCTGCATTTTTTAATGCCATAAAGAACTCTATTGAAGTTTTCGAATGCATGTACAACTATAGGTTGATCACATGAGCAATATGAAAGAATGTACAAAGCCATACATTTTGGTAGAACAGAAAAATGGTATATAAAAGGAAAGGAAAAGGAAAGGAAAATTTATTGTAAGTGTAGCACCCCCCTAGCGTTGCTGGAGTGCTAGAATAGGATGTTAGTGTAGGTACATTTTCAGGCTTGGTCTGTGTTTTCTGGGTCAGGTAAGTGACTCAGGTAGGCTGGATGACTCAACAGCAGCTTCTCTGGTGTCCCTGCTTGCTGGAAACTTGGAGAAGGTTCCAGAAGCAGTTAGGAGGAGTACAGGAGGAGCTAGCTGGAGTATTCTGAGGGCCCTGACCAATCCCCAACAGAAGGGTTGGCAGAGGGCAGGCCCCTAGGGTCAGTCCAGCTGGGGAGTGTGGTGTTTGGGTGGAAGCTGGAGATGGAGTGTTAGGCTGTCGGGGCCTTTATGAGTAGCCCCTCCAATCTGGGGGGGGGGGAGGGTGATCTCAGGCCTGGGCTTGGGTGCGGAAGGGACACCTTCTCATAACACATGGAGGGATCCTGACCAGAAGGCACGGGAGCAAGGAGACGACAGTAAGAGGACTTCCAGGCAAATCTCCAGCAGGGAGGACAGCCACGTGGGCTGGTGAGTGTTGCAGTCAGAGGACTGAGAGGCATGCCTGAGAGGACTTGGTGCAAGCAGTCTAGGATAAATGTAGAGTCAGTCTGGGAGGACTGTGGAGAAGTAGCCAGGAGGGGTGATGAAAGGGGCAGCTGCAGCCAGGCAGGATGGCAGTGTCTGAAAAGGTGGTACTGGAAGCAGTAGCCACACGAAAGGACAGCTAGCACCGAAGACCTCTATTTTTGCTACACCAAAGGGGCCTGCGGTACCTGCCTGCAAAGGGCATTTACAAGGATGGAACTGAGATTTTGTTAGATTAAACAATCAGTGCTAGCTAGTCCTAGGAGTTGTAGTTCTACAAGCAAATCTGTGCTGGAGGCTGAAGAAGAGGAGTGTGTATATACCGAATGTATATAGGTTGTGTCCCTGAAGAGTTTCTATTGATCAAGTGGGCATTCCATAATAGCCCTTTTCCATGCAAGTTCAAATTCCCTCAATAAAAAAAAAAAAAAACAAGGACTGCTTCTTGTCTGAGTGATTGAGAAGTTCATGTGCCTGGCTGTGCAGGGTGGGAGATAACCAGCATTCACCAGCGGCTCCTGTGGGAGTAGCGCTACATAAGTATTTGGTACATTTTTCCGTTTCCCTGGTGCCAACATGGTACCACAGATATGCTGCCATGGATGGGTGCCAGGAAAAGAAAATTACAGTAAATATTTCAAAAACGTTTCTATTTTTGGAGACATTCTTGTGCTTTACACCTACAGTATGTGAGGGTTTGGTGGGGTCATCTTATATAGTTAGAGGGGTTCGGGTATAGCTTTGCGTATGCTTTTTGTATAATGTTTAGCATGTGGAAGTGCACTGATGGCATTGGTGAGGCCCCCTGTGCAAATAATAGTTAACATATATTGTTTTGTTAATCACTGGGTGGTGTTTGAAACGCTTGGTATCTTAAGGGTTGTACACACAGGCCGAATATCGGGAGGTGTCAGCTGGTTCAATGTAAACTGGCTGACGTTCGGCCCGCGTATAAGGCAACCGGTCCAACAAAAGCTGGCCTTTCGGCTAGCTTCTGTCAAAAGCGCATGACCGATAAAGGTCTTCAGATCGGCATCCGATCTGGCTGAGAGCACTGACCGGTGTGTTTTGGCAAGGAGGCCTTCCCTGCATAGCTACTGCATCGGCTGCTTCTGAGCTCTTCAGTTTTGTTTTTTTTTCAACCCGCTGGGTTGAATGAAAAAAAAAAAAAACTAATAATAACTTAAGGATATAAGTGATAGTCTCTAAGGCTGCATTCACACTAATGTGTTTTTTGATGCATTTTGAATTTTGCAGAAATGCATGGGAATTTTTTAACATGGGTTCCTATGGAACATGTTCACATCAATGCATTTTTGTGCCTCTGCATTTTTGGAAAGGGTCAGGGACTTTTTTTCATGCAAAATGCAGCGTTTTGCATGTAATAGAGTTCAATGGACCATTATCAAAAACGTAAGTACAGCGTTTTTACAGCATTTTTGCAGCGTTTTTGACGCGTTTTGCGCTTTTTTCTTTTTTTACACTGTATACAGTATAAAAAAAACAAAAAAAACGCAAAACGCGGCAAAAACGCTGTAAAAATGCTGTAAAACCGCTGTTCAAAAACGCGGCAAGCACCGCAAAAAACACTGCAGAAACGCTCAAAAGCAACATGCATAGATGTGAATCGAGCCTTAGAGCCCTTTCACACTGGGGCGGTTGGCGGGCGTTATTGCGCTAAAAATAGCGTCTGCAAACCGACCTAAAACTGCCTCTACTGTTTCTTCAGTGTGAAAGCCTGAGGGCTTTCACACTGAAGCAGTGCGCTGGCAGGAGAAAAAAAAACTCCTGCAAATCGCATCTTTGGAGCGGTGAAGGAGCGGTGTATTCACCGCTCCTAAACCGCTCCTGCTCATTGAAATCAATGGGGCAGCGCGGCTATAGCGGCGCTATGCGAGCGGTTTTAACCCTTTTTCGGCCGCCAGCGGGGGTTAAAACCGCACCGCTAGCGGCCGAATACCGCCGCAAAAACGATGGTAAAGCAGCGCTAAAAATAGCGCTGTTTTACCACCGACGCCCCCACCGCCCCAGTGTGAAAGGGGCCTTAGGGTGGGGGCAGAGAAAGGTAATAGAGAAAAATTAAGGGAAAAAGTAGGGGGAAGGGAAAAGAGAGGGTATTAATGGGGGTGAATGAACAGGAAGGGGTATTTAGAGGGAGGAGGGAACTTCAAAGTTTACCCACTTATGCATATCCACTTGCCATCCAGGCAATTCTGGCACTTAGCTCCTACATGTAAAACTCATCATTTTTTTTGCTAGAAAAATACTCAGAACCCCCAAACATTATAAATGTTTTTTTTAGCAGAGACTCTAGGGAATAAAATGGCAGTCATTGCAACTTTTTATGTCACACAGTATTTGCGCAGCGATTATTCAAACGCGTTTTTGCATGTCCAATGTGTCCGCCATAATGTTGCAGTCACAATAAAAATCGCAGATTGCCGCCATAACTAGTAAAAAAAAAAATTTATAATAAAAATGCCATAAAACTACTCCCTATTTTGTAGACACTATAGCTTTTGCGCAAACCAATCAATATACACTTATTGCGATTTTTTTACCAAAAATATGTAGAAGAATAAGTATCGGCCTAAACTGAGAAAAAATGTGCTTTTTAAAAAAAAAAAATGGGGATATTTATTATAGCAAAAAGTACAAAATATTGCTTTTTTTTGTAAAATTGTCGCTCTATTTTTGTTTATAGCGAAAAAAATAAAAACCGCAGAGGTTATCAAATACCACCAAAAGAAAGCTCTGTTTGTGGAAAAAAAAAAGGACGCTGCACGGCCGCGCAATTGTCAGTTAAAGCGGTGCAGTGCTGAATCGCAAAAAGTGGCCCGGTCATTTGGCAGCCAAATGGTCCGGGGCTGAAGTGGTTACACCACAGTCCTCAGCGTTCAGTTCTGCATGTGTATTTACATGCTTTAGGAATGTGTTTGTGGTGCATTTGCAGAATGTTTTTAAGCCTCTGTTTATTTTTTATTTTTTACTAAGTTGCTTTTAGATGCAAAAATATGTAAATCCTGGTGCTTTGTTCACAGAGTTACAAAGTTTTGATCATGGGGCAGAGGAGAGAGAGGAAATGCTGATGACATGATCTTAGCCTAAGCACTTATCTGAAACTTAAAGTGAAACTAAACCCACAACAGTAAAATCAGTCTGTAAATGCAGTAAAGCATGCTTGTTATACCCACTGTGGAACCGAAGAGATTAATCCTCTGCATTGTGTATAAAGGCCGTTTAATCTTGCATGCACAGATCCTCCCGTTCTTCCACTGACTCCAGAACATGTATGGATAAGACAGAATTACTGGAGTCAGGCTGCACATGCTCAGTTTGGTGTGTATTACTAGAGATTTTTTTTTTCTTGGGAGAATTGCATATGATCAGCACAGGGCCAATCAGCACTGTCCAGACAGAGGGTGAGGGGTCCTGCATCCTGATAGAACACTATAAAAGCTCCCCCTACAAGCTTTAACTAGACGCTGATAGAAGTGACAAGACTGCTATACAGCTGATGAGAAAAGGTATTTAGCAGTTTTTATTTACATCAATTATTGCATTTCCATGTTCTGTGTACTGTATGTGACCAGATATAGTGAATGCAGGGTCCTGGGTTTGGTAACACTTTAAGGGCTTTTTTTTTAATGATAAACAGCTTTATTTTTTTTTAAATGTTGCTGTATACTGTGGAATCAGGAATTTATATATGCAAGTAAAGTTAGGCTGGGATGAGGCATAACTAGAACCTTCAGGGCCCCGATGCAAGAAACCATGAAGGGCTTCCTGACCACCGGGGCTCTTTTCATCGATCCTGGGGCCGTTCCTACTGATCCTGGGGACATTTACTCCAGACTCAGGGCCCCTTTATAAGCAACCAATAACACACTGCAATACAAAGTCAAAAGTCAAAACATATTTGATTCAATGGGTGCCTCTTAATCAATGTAACTCAAGTCATAGCAACAAAAGAAAAAGATTCCTGCACTACTTTTCTGCAACTTTGGTTCACTGTTAAATCACAAAGGTTAGAACTGCAAGTGTGACCTTAGGGACCCTGGTAGCCATTGGCTGGGATCATACCTGTGTGGAGTGTTAAAACACATACACTATAATACCGAAAGTATTGGGACGCCTGCCTTTACACGCACATGAACTTTAATGGCATCCCAGTCTTAGTCTGTAGGGTTCAATGATAAGTTGGCCCACCCTTTGCAGCTATAACAGCTTCAATTCTTCTAGGAAGGCTGTTTAGGAGCGTGTCTATGGGAATGTTTGACCATTCTTCCAGAAGCGTATCTGTGAGGTCAGGCACTGATGTGGACGAGAAGACCTGGCTCGCAGTCTCCGCTCTAATTCATCCCAAAGGTGTTCTATCGGGTTGAGGTAAGGACTCTGTGCAGACCAGTCAAGTTCCTCCACCCCAATCTCGCTCATCCATGTCTTTATGGACCTTGCTGTGTGCACTGGTGCACAGTCACGTTGGAACAGGAAGTGGCCATCTCCAAACTGTTCCCACAAAGTTGGGAGCATGAAATTGTCCAAAATGTCTTGGCATGCTGACGCCTTAAAATTTCCCTTCATTGAAACTAAGGGGCCAACCCAACACCTGAAAAACAACTCCACACCATAATTTCCCCCCACCTCTAGGGTTGCCACCTGTCCAGACAGCCCGGCTTTCAGTTTACTTGAAACCTTGGCACATTATTCAGACAGGAATGTGGCTCAGAACAGGACTTGACAGGAGGGTGAGGGGACTATGTGCGCTACATCACTATTCTCTTTGGAGTGCCCAAAGGTGTCCCAGGTCTGTTACAATCCTATAGCGTTACGTATACTAAAATAATAAATGTGTACTGCTAAAGTGTTCGGGTTTGGCTTGAGAAAAAGTGGCAACCCTACACCCCCCTCCACCAAATGATTTGGACCAGTGCACAAAGCAAGGTCCCTAAAGACATAGATGAGCTAGTTTGAGGTGGAAGAACTTGGCTGGCCTACAAACAGTATGTAGACAGTGTTAAAAAAAAACACATTTTTTTAAGGGATAGTGTAAAAAAAATAAAACAAATAGTTAAAAAAAAAAAATGTAAACAGCCCCTGTCCCCCCATGCTAGCGTGCAATGGTAAACGCATGCATAAGTCACACCTACATATGTAAACAGTGTTCAAACCACACAAGTGAGGTATTGCCGTGAATGTCAGAGTGAGAGGAATATTTCTAGCACTAGACCTTCTCTGTAAGAGCCCTTTCACAACGAGCCGCCCATAGCGTCGGCGGTAAAACGCCTCTATTTTTAGCGGCATTTTACCGTCGGATTAGCTGCGCATTTCGGTCACTAGCGGGGCGCTTTTACCCCCGCTAGCGGCCGAGAAAGGGTTAAAACCGTCCGCAATGCACTGCAATAGCGGCGTTTTGCCGGCAGTATCCCAGCGCTGCCCCATTGATTTCAATGGGGAGCAGCGGTGGAGGAGCGGTAAACACACCGCTCCTTCACCGCTCCAAAGAAGCTGCTGACAGGACTTTTCCTGACGTCCTGCCAGCGCAGCGCTCCGGTGTGAAAGCCCTCGGGCTTTCACACTGGAGACAATGCTGCAGCTGTTTAAGGGCGGATTGCAGGCGCTATTTTTAATGCTATAGAGCCTGCAAAACGCCCTCGGTGTGAAAGGGGTCTTACTCTAAACTGGTAACCTGTGAACATTTTTAAAGCGTCGTCTATGGAGATTCATAAGTACCGTAGTTTGGCACCATTTCACGAACGTGCGCAATTTTAAAGCATGACATGTTGGGTATCTATTTACTCTGCTTAACATCATCTTTCATATTTTACAAAAAAAAAATTATTGTTATTATTCATTTTCCCTAAAAATTGTGTTTGAAAAATCGCTACGCAAATACTGTGTGACATAAAAAATTGAAATGACCGCCATTTTATTCTCTAGGGCCTCTGCTAAAATATATATAGATATAGATATCTATAGCTATATCTAGATATAGATATAGATATCTATATCTAGATATAGATATCTATATCTAGATATAGATATAGATATAGATATCTATATCTAGATATAGATATATAATGTTTGGGGGTTCTAAGTAATTTTCTAGCAAAAAAACACTGATTTTTACATATATGAGAGAAGTGTCAGAATTGGCCTGGTTGGCAAGTGGTTAAATAAACACAGATCACAGCTTAGTTTCAACCCATGGAGAAACCATTGGTCACAGTTTAAAAGCAATTAAATCTGACGTTTAGGAATGGCGATTTTTACATGCATGCTGAACACAGGAGGTCACTAACAGAAAATTTCCCAGCACCCTTACCAGCTACTCTGCAAAAAAAAAAAAAAAAAAAAAAACTTTGTGTGAGGCTGGGTTCACATATGTCTAAAACCATTATCCCAAAAGAAAAAAAAATAGCTGTAACTGCTTATGTAACTGCAGTGTAAGCTGTAGTTTAGCTTCAGTTTGTTAATGTATCTAAATCTGCTAGTACATCTACCACTGCTCTACCCCCCCCCAATGACAATGCCGCGGCCTAAATGTGCCCCCTGTGCTCTTTCATCTGGGGGGGGGGGGCACTCTAATACAGGAGGTGTGTTACTGGCCAGATCACCAGGTGAAAACAATGATTGGCAAGCTGCAATATATTACTGTGGCACCTTCTTGTGTGTGCTAGATGTAGGATAGGTTTTTGTAGTGAAGGTTTTTTAATATAGGTAAATTTATTTAGATCAGGGCTAAACCTGAGCTGTGGATCTGGGTCAAGGTTCAGTGAGTCAGGGCTGGATGACCCATCCTGACCGCTCCTCTGGTGCCTCCCCCTGGTCTAGAAGCTTGTAGAAACTTCTAGAAATAGTGGGTGGAGGTTTGTAGGGGCTGCCTGGTATATTTATGATGGCCTCGGCCAATCCCCAGTAAAGGGCTGGCAGGGGGCAAGCTTACCTCATAAATAGTTGTGAGCCATGCCAGCAGGGGGCAGTAGGGTGGAAGAGGGAGGTATAATGTTGTGGAGACTGTCGATGGCCCTCTGGGGTTTCCCCTAGTCTGGGGGGTGAACTTGGGCAGGGGTTCGGGTGCTGGAAGGATCCTGCCACAACACATGGAGAAAACCCTGCCTGGAGTGGAGGCACAGTAGCAAGAGAGAGGACAGTGCTAGTACAGCAGCACTACTGGGGACTTACAAGGGGAAGACTGCCACATGTAGCTAGGTCTCCCTGAAGATTTGTGCCAGGTCTTCATTCCTTCCTCAGGAGATCTCGTGAGAGTCAGCCGGGTGGGCTGGTCAGAGTCAGCCGAGTGGGTTGGTGAGAGTCAGCCGGATGGACTGGTGAGAGTCAGCCGAGCTGGTGAGAGTTAGCCGGATGGGCTGGTGAGAGTCAGCCAAGCTGGTGAGAGTCAGCCGAGCTGGTGAGAGTTAGCCGGATGGGCTGGTGAGAGTCAGCCAAGCTGGTGAGAGTCAGCCGAGCTGGTGAGAGTTAGCCGGATGGGCTGGTGAGAGTCAGCCAAGCTGGTGAGAGTCAGCCGAGCTGGTGAGAGTTAGCCGGATGGGCTGGTGAGAGTCAGTCGAGCTGGTGAGAGTCAGCCGAGCTGGTGAGAGTCAGCCGGGTGGGCTGGTGAGAGTCAGTCGAGCTGGTGAGAGTCAGCCGAGCTGGTGAGAGTCAGCCGGGTGGGCTGGTGAGAGTCAGCTGAGCTGGTGAGAGTCAGCCGGGTGGGCTGGTGAAGAGTCAGTCCGGAGGACCGTGGTGGAGAAGTTAGCCTGGAGGGCTAGTGAAAGGGGCAGCTGCAGCCAGGTGGGTTGGCAGTGCCTGAGGAGTTGGCGCTGGGACCAGTAACTACAGAGGATAAGTATAAGCTGATCACTGTATTTTGCTACACAACTAGGGGCTTTAAGTTCCTGCCTGCAAAGGGCTATTGCCAAATCTGACTGGGAGCCTGTCAGATCCACTAACAAGGAGACTGTATATAGCAGTGATGGCGAACCTTGGCACCCCAGATGTTTTGGAACAGCATTTCCCATGATGCTCAAGTACACTGCAGAGTCGATGAGCATCATGGGAAATGTAGTTCCAAAACATCTGGGGTGCCAAGGTTCACCATCACTGGTATATAGACTGTGCATAGGGAGATGTCCCTGAATATATTGCCAAAATTTTGTTGCTAAAGTCAAGTGGGTATCCCATAACCTCCCATCCCCAGCCAAGTTATTAACCCTCAATAAACCACAAAAACAAAGTCACGGGACTGTTCTCTGTGCCTGTGAAAATTCGGCGTGCCTGGCTGTGCAGGGTGGGGGATCCCATTCATCTGCGGCTCCTAAAGGGGTGGCTACATTACATTTTTGGTTTTGGTTTTAAACTGTTTTCAGCTTAAAAGTGTAGCTAAACGCAAAACCTTTTATTCATTTTGGCTAGCGTGTGGAATGGTTACAACCTATTGTTTTATTGCTGCCTGTGTTCTTGCTGGAGAAGTATTAATTCATTGCCTGTCTCCCAGTGGGGTCACAAAACCACAGACAGCAATAAAAACATCCAGAGCTTCCAACCTTTCCCCTACTCTATCCCAAAATAAACCAAAAAGTATTTGGTCAATTTAAAGCTGAATTTTGGGAGCAAAAACTTTTATCTAATTTATTTATCTATTAATTTATCTAATCTTTATTCCAAAATAACCACAATTGATCTAAATCCTCTTTATCCACTTGACCTCCGGAAGATTTACCACCCTTCATGACCAGGCCATTTTTTATTTTTTTGCCACTGTGTTACTTTAACTAACATTTGCGCGGTCATGCAACACTGTACACAAATTAAATTTAAATCAAATTTTTTTTCCCCACAAAAACACCTCTACGTTTTTGAAAAGATACTGCCAATTTCGAAAACAAAAACAATAATTTTTACTTACTGCTATATCCCATAAAAAAAAAAAAAAACAATAAAAAAAAAACAATCTAACCCAGTCTAATGATCTATGGACTGTTGGGTCAATAATATTATTTTGAATTAGAGGAATTGTTATTAATTTTAAATTATTCCATATTCTTCAACATGTATTATTCATCTAAATATTAGCTTAATAGGGCGTACACACGGTCGGACTTTGTTCGGACATTCCGACAAAAAAATCCTAGGATTTTTTCCGACGGATGTTGTCTCAAACTTGTCTTGCATACACACGTTCACACAAAGTTGTCGGAAAATCCGATCATTCTGAACGCGGTGACGTAAAACACGTACGTCGGGACTATAAACGGGGTAGTGGCCAAAAGCTTTTATCTCTTTATTTATTCTGAGCATGCGTGGCACTTTGTCCGTCGGATTTGTGTGCACACGATCGGAATTTCCGACAACGGATTTTGTTGTCGGAAAATTTTATCTCCTGCTCTCCAACTTTGTGTGTCGGAAAATCCGATGGAAAATGTCCGATGGAGCCCACACACGGTCGGAATTTCCGACAACACGCTCCGATCGGACATTTTCCATCGGAAAATCCGACCGTGTGTACGGGGCATTAGAGTGCTGATAGTTGCACATTTTATATTATACACAATTAGTTTTTTCACATGCATATTTATGCAATCTCATGCATTTATGTCCTGTTGGTTTAACTATTTATGTACGCACGTTTATATGCACACTGTCAGTGTGTTTATCACAAGAAACCTTGTGCAATTTTATGCATTTTTGCATGCTTTCATTAGCTATATTTATCTGTATTAATTTGAACTCATTTTGAAGGGAGTTGTGCACTGATTGATATTTAATTAGAGCGCATCAATATTTTACTTTATAATAAAAAAAACAACAAATCTCTCAATTAATTTTGGCCACAATGTATTCTGCTACATGTCTTTGGTAAAAAAAAAAAAAATCTCAAAAAATGTATATTGATTGGTTTGCGTGAAAGTTAAAGCATCTACAATTTATGAGATATATACCGGAATTTTATTTTATTTTTTTATACTAGTAATGGTGGTGATCAACGACTTATAGCAGGACGGTGGGCAATCTGACGCTAACTGACACTTTGTGGGAACTAACTGCCACTGACATCACCATTGACATTATTAAAGTGGTTGTAAACCCTGGTAAAAAAAAAAAAATAAATAAAAACCCTGCAAGACAAAGGCATAATGAGCTAGTATGCATAGCATAGCATAGCATACTAGCTCATTATGAATTACTTACCTTAGATCGAAGCCCCCACAGCTGTCTTCGACTCTCCCTCCTGCCGGCGACATCTCTCCCGGGGGTTACTTCCGGATATCGTGGCTCCGGCGCTGTGATTGGCCGGAGCTGCGATGATGTCACATGCGCGTGGGAGCCGCCGGTAACAGCACACAGACTGAAGCAACTGCACATACGTGCCAGTGCTTCTGTTTGCACCAGTGCGCATGTGCCGGTGCCGATGACATTGGCACATGCAGGGGACAGGGGATATCTCCTAAACCGTGCAGGTTTAGGAGATATCCAGGGTAGCTATAGGTAAGCCTTATTATAGGCTTACCTGTAGCATAACGTTGTTGTAAAGGGTTTACAACCACTTTAAAGTGATCAGTGCTAATAATATGTCACTGTAATAATGACACTGGGCAGAAAGGGGTTAACATAAGGGGCGAGCAAGGGGTAAAATATGTGCCTAACCAGTGTTTATGTGTGTACTGTGTTCTGCTTTTATCTAGTTGTTTAAATTCCCTCCTGTCACTGAACATAGCTCTGTGCTGTTTACACTCAGTGTTCCGGCGGTCAATCACTGGGCGGGACCAGGTGATCAGCATGTGCTGTGATGCACGCGTCCCCTACCCGGAAATGCAGAATCACATATACACTATATTACCAAAAGTATTGGGACACCTTCCTTTACACGCACATGAACTTAAATGACATCCCAGTCTTAGTTCGAATGGTTCAATATTGAGTTGGCCCACCCTCTGCAGCTATAACAGCTTCAACTCTTCTGGGAAGGCTGCTCACAAGGTTTAGGAGTGTGTCTATGGGAATGTTTGACCATTCTTCCAGAAGAGCATTTGGGAGGTCAGGCACTGATGTGAACGAGAAGGCCTGGCTCTCAGTCCCCACTCAAATTCATCCCATCTCATGTTCTATGAGGTCAGGACTCTGTGTAGGCCAGTCAAGTTCCTCCACCCCAAACTCGCTCATCCATGTATTTATGCATCTTGCTTCGTACATTGGTGCTCAGTTAGGTTGGAACAGGAAGGGGCCATCCCTAAACTGTTCCCACAAAGTTGGGAGCATGAAGTTGTCAAAATGTCTTGGTATGCTGACGCCTTAAGAGTTCCATAATCTGCCCTCCACCCAATGATTTGGACCAGTGCACAAAGCAAGGTCCATAAAGACATGGATGAGCGAGTTCGGGGTGGAGAAACTTGACTGGCCTGCACAGAGTCCTTACCTCAACCTGGATAGAACACGTTTGGGATGAATTAAAGCAGAGACTGTGAGCCAGGCCTTCTTGTCCACATCAATGCCTGACCTCACAAATGCTCTTCTGGAAGAATGGTCAAACATTCCCATAGACACACTCCTAAACCTTGTGAACAGCCTTCCCAGAAGAGTTGAAGCTGTTATAGCTGCAAAGGGTGGGCCAACTCAATATTGAACCCTACGGACTATGACTGGGATGCCATTAAAATTCATGAGTGTGTAAAGTCAGGCTTCCTAATACGTTTGGTAATATAGTGTATATATACGTGATTCTGTACAGCCGACCCACACTGTCACAGTATATGTACAGTGCGAGGTCGGAAAATGGTTAGGTGCACTAAATGCCTTTGCAATTCCAGCTATTACCTTGCAGCAGCAACATCATTACTGTGCTGTACGTAGAGCAGAACTGAGGGAGGGGCCCAACACACCCCACCCACTACAGGCTGCCTGCAGAAAACTACAGAAGGGGGCAGAGACAAGACCAGTCACCCTGCACAAGCTGAGAGAGCAGCAGTAACTGGTCTTTATTACAGGAAGCTCCTACACAGAGGTAAAGTGTCACACTGGATTACTGCACAAATCTGGAAGAAATTCACAAAGCACACCAAGATTACAGTAAAATACACTGCCTCTTGTATTTAGACAATATTTGCTTATCCCGGAGTCCAGCTTAATTGTGCAATGAGGGAATTGGAAAAGTATCTCAGCACTTTAGGAGTCATAAGGCAAAACCCTAAAGGCTCCACACCACTTGGTAGACATGGGATGTGACAAAGAAGAACATAATCTGGAATAAAAAGCTTTAAGAAGCTCTGATCTAAGTTGTGTTTCTACGTTTTCGGTTCTCCTTCACCAGCATCTTGTCATGCTCCCTCTCTTCTAGTGACCTCTATGCTATTTCTATGACTTTTCCCATGCTGTTTGTTCTCTCTCAAGTTACATTCCGCATCCCCTGTATGAGAAGATACTGATAGATGTGAGATAAGTCACCTGACCGTCTATTTATAGCAAGATCAAGCGACGTCTGGGGTTCAGACGGACAGGTTAGAAGACCTCTGGCCCGATTAGTCCTTGTCCCTCTCCTCTGTGTCCCTGACTATAAATTTCTATACAAGATTACAAGTTTTAGGAGCTCTATGTGGAGTTGCACAGGAAAAATCTCTGAGTGCAATTGGATAATGTCTGCGCAGACAATTGACATTTCAATTCGGTGGGCAACTTAACCACTTGCCTACTGGCCACTTTTACCCCCTTCCTGCCTAGGCCAATTTTCAGCTTCCATCGCCTTTTGAATGACAATTGCGCGGTCATGCAACACTGTACCCATATGAAATTCTTAGAATTGTTTTCAAATAAATAGAGCTTACTTTTTGTCTTCTAACCTGTCCGTCTGAACCCCAGACGTCGCTTGATCTTGCTATAAATAGAAGGTCAGGTGACTTATCTCACATCTATCAGTATCTTCTCATACAGGGGATGCGGAATGTATTTAATCACTACTGAATTTTTTCTTTTTGGCTGAATAAATGAAAATTATCGAAAATAAAAAAAAAAAAAAAAAAGTTTTTCTTAGTTTCTGTTATAAAATTTTGCAAACAGGTAATTTTTCTCCTTCACTGATGTGCGCTGATGAGGCTGCACTGATGGGCACTAATTGGCAGCACTGATGGGCAGGGATAGGCTGCACTGATGGACACTGATAGGCTGCACTGATGGGCACTGATGAGGTGGCACTGGTGGGCACTGATGAGGCGGCACTGATGGGCACTGATAGGCAGCACTGGTGGGCATTGTTGGGGCTGCACTGATAATCACCATTTGGGTTTTTATTTTTTGCTAAACAAACAAAAAAAGACAGAAATGTTTTGGAAAAAAAACAAACATGTTTCATAGTTTGTTATAAAATTTTGCAAATTAGTAATTTTTCTCCTTCATTGATATTCGCTGATGAGGCTGCACTGATGGGCACTGATGGGCTGCACTGATAGGCACAGATAAGGCGACAATGATAAGCACATATAATGGGAAACCGATGGGCACTGATAAGACGGCACTGATGGGTGGCACTGATGGGCATTGATAGATGCCACTGATGGGCACTGATAAGTGGCACTGATGGGCAATGGTAGGTGGCACTGATGGGCACTGATGGACACTGGTATGTGGCACTGATGGGCACTGGTAGGTGGCACTGATGGGCACTGATGGACACTGGTATGTGGCACTGATGGGCACTGGTAGGTGTTATTGATAGGCAGCACTGGTGATGAGGCACTGATTGGTGACATTTATAGGTGGCACTGTGGGCACAGATAGGTGATACTGTGGGCACTTATGGGTGGTACTGTGGGCACTGGTAGGTGGCACAGGTGGGCACAGAATGATCAGGACTAATGTCCCTCTCACAGCCGCCGGTGATCGGCTTTATTTTTTCTCCTCACTCTACCAGCATGAGGAGAAAAAATAGCCAATTACCGACTCTGTTTACATCACATGATCAGCTGTCATTGGCTCTCATAGACTCTCTGATCACAGAGCACGTCACCCAGCAGCGTGCAGGCCGCTCGAGCACGGGAGGACGTCTATGGATGCCCTCCCGGCAAAGTAGGTGCACGCTAGAGCTGAAACAACTAATCGATTAATCTACAAGTAATCGATGATGAAATTATTGGTTACTATTTTCATAATCGATTAATCGGCCAGTAACATAATGGGGTTAAAAAAGAAAAAAGAGCCCTTTATAGTACAAAAAGAGCAAATAATCGCTACTTTAAATATTACTTTCACAGTTCTACATTAAAAAATTTAACCCCTTACAGTAGTGATTATCTGCTTTTTTTTGTACTATAAAGGGCTCATTTTAGTTTTTTTTAACCCCATTATATTACTAAACATCTTAGACCTGGTTCACACCTATGTGTTTTTTGGTGCTTTTTGCAGAAACCCACTACAGTTCATTTACCTGGTTTCCTATGGGACACGTTCACATCTATGCTTTTTTTAGCAGCTGCGTATTTGGAAAGGGTCAGGGACTTTTTTTTAACACAAAACAGTGATTTTTTTGGTTCAATATACTTCAATGGAGAAGCTACTGAAAAGCATGTAATGTGTTTTTGCAGCAATTTGTGTTTTTTAATCTGCCCAACAACAAATTGGCCAAAAAAATACAAAAATGCAAATCGCAGCAAAATCACGTGTGCAAAAATCAAAACGCACAGCAAAAAGCACTGCAGAAACAGATGAAAAGCAAACTGCAGAGGTATGTACCGAGCCTTATGCTGGCCACATGGATGAATTTTCAGACGAGAATATTCAGATGAAAAATCTTTGTACATTCGCTGAATGAAAAAACGTTGTTTGAAATTTTCACTTGTTTTTAACATTCTGTTTTTAAATCGAATGTCATTTCTGAATGAAAACCACATATACTGTCTGATAATTCCTTTCACCAAGAAGTTTTCTATTAATCCTAAATTTTCCCATCACTGTGGTTGAAAATGAACGTCGATTTGACCCCACTAACAATTTGAAAATTGAACGAACGTTCTTAAAATTACTTTTTTTTTTTTGAAGGAAGACATTGTTTGTTTGTTTTTTAAATAAAAAAAATGATCTCTGAGTCTGATATCTAACATATTTACCCTTTAATAGTATATACAGTATATATCCTCTAATAGTATATACAGTATGTCTTTTATTCTCAGAGTGGATTAGATATTTTGCTTTCTAACCATATAGTTGGTTATTTATATTTATCACTGTATGGGGAGATTTTTAAGAATAAATTGCCTTTTTTTAAAACTTTACATATTAACTAAATTATACACCATACTTTTTTTAAGGTTATTAACCGATTAATCGAAACAATAATCAGCCAACTAAACGATTATGAAAATAATTATTAGTTGCAGCCCTAGTCCATGCTGTAGCTGTAATATTTTTCTTAAATAGTCAAATCACAATTTCTATGCAGATATTGGCTTTTTAAAAAATTTAATGAATTACAATTTGTTATAAATCAATATTTGGTTTTGTACCATTACTCAGTTGCCCTTAAAATCCTAAGGGATAGCGCGGATGGGAAGTGGTTAATGGGCCCTCGCTCTTCAAAAGGTTGGGCCCTGGTATAAATTATATGTAGCATCAGCTACAGTATATACAATATACATGCTCGTGGCACCCCAAATAAGAAACACTGCTGTAGATCAGTTTGGATCTCGCTAGTCAGAAGTGTTGTGTAATATTATATAACAGGCATCTCCTTGGCTGGGTCACATCAAGCCAATAAACTCCAAGAATATTTTTCTAATGGACATGGAAACATCCTTCTGTAAACACAACTGAAAGTGTTTAAAAGCCTTTAAAGAGAATCATTCAGGGACAGGCATTTGGAAGAATCTGAATATTTTTCTTAAAGTGGCTGTAAACCTCAGACATGAAATGTGAACAAATGTGAGAAAGGGTCTTCCAAGGAGGATTGGGATTTTAAGGGAAACCGAGTAATGGTACAAAACCAAATATTGATTTATAACAAATTGTAATTTATTAAATATTATAAAAAGCCAGTATCTGCATAGAAATTGTGATTTGACTATTTAAGAACAATATTAGAATGTACAACAAATACAAATAAGTATTGTCTCCTAGATGGAAACTACGCCCGACGCGTTTCAGGAACTTGTCCTTTCCTCAGGGGCGGTTCCTTGTGGAAGACAATGTACATCTATGATAAAACATAAATCAACATTGAGAATCATATAAACAGAATGCATGAAGTGAGCATCGTTAAGGGCAGGGGACCCTTAACGATGCTCACTTCATGCATTCTGTTTATATGATTCTCAATGTTGATTTATGTTTTATCATAGATGTACATTGTCTTCCACAAGGAACCGCCCCTGAGGAAAGGACCAGTTTCTGAATTGCGTCAGTCGTAATTTCCATCTAGGAGACAATACTTATTTGTATTTGTTGTACATTCTAATATTTTTCTTAAATAGTCAAATCACAATTTCTATGCAGATATTGGCTTTTTAAAAAATTTAATGAATTACAATTTGTTATAAATCAATATTTGGTTTTGTACCATTACTCAGTTGCCCTTAAAATCCTAATCCTCCTTGGGGAACCGTTTCTCACATATTATTGTATGGGATGGTGGCAACAAATTAGTCCGCTTATAGTGAAATATATTTTTTTGAAATGTGAACAAAGCACATCCCTCTGTAGTGTGTACTTGTCTCAATCCAGAGCACTAAGTGTCATTTGTCTGTCTGCTGCTTCCTTCCTCTATCAGCATGGATCACTTCTGACAAATTTTCCTGACGCCAAGAGAAAAATGGTGACAGGGGAGGGAACTCCAGCTGATTGACAGCCTCAGCTCTGTTCCTGTGAGCTGTGTGGAGGGGGTGTGTGTTCCTTCCCACCAATCAGCTCTCAGAAATCTCCTCACTGAGCTCTGCAGAATGTAACGTCAGCTCTCCTCCCCCTATTTTCGGAAATCTCAGAAAAGTTTATAAATTCAGCACTTTTAATGGATGTAGAGAAGAGAATATTACAGACAAACAGGTACAACTTGTGTAGGAGGATTTGTGTCATCTATGTGTATCACCTGAGGCCAGTGGCGTCACTGGGTATATGTACTGTAAGGGAAAGTAAAAAACTACAATTTAAAGCACTTTTACTTACTTTAACCCTTGCTCCCCTGGCCGCCAGCACTCTCCTCTTCTCTCAGATGCTCGGGGTTGTGCGCATCCCCTCAGCATCCTTACTTAGAAGAGTGCCTGAGAAGAGAGTGGCTTTAGGGGACCACTCGATCGGAGAGGAGGAGCCTGCAGGAGCAAGGCACTACTTTTTATTGGTACCCTAGGAAAAATGAACATTTCACCCTTAAAGTGTTACTAAACCCAAAACAGTAAAATCAGTCTGTATATGCAGTAAAGCATGCTTGTTATACTCACAATGGAACCTAAGGGGTTATTCCTCTGTATTGTGTAAAACGCTGTTTGATCCTGTCTTCTCTGATCCTCCCCTCCTTCCACAGTCCCCAATCCATCTGCTAATAGTACAGAGCTTTGAAGTCACTCTAAGCATGCTCAGTTTGGTGTGCATTGCTAGAGAGTTTTCTTTTGTTTTGTTTTTTTTTTTTTTGTGGGGGAAAATTAGCACTGTCCAGACAGAGTGTCAGGGGTCATGCAGCCTCACAGGATAGTCAGAGGAGAATGAAAACTTTTCCTACAAGATTATCCAGTGCTCGGCTGGACACTGATAGAAGTCACAAGACTGCCATATACTGCTGATGAGAAAAGGTATTTAGCAGTTTATATTTATTAACATAATTGCATTTGCATGTTCTGTGTGCTGTGGGAGACCAGATATAGTGAATGCAGGGTCCTGGGTTTGGTAACACTGTAACATGCGGGGGAATCCCACTCAGGGGCAGTTTATTATTATTGCAGTGGCTGCCATTAAATCATTTTTTTGTGACCCTTTTTTTTTCATGCTTTGTAATTATATTTGAAGGTTTGAAATTTGCCACTAGGGGGAGCTCTGTATTTAAATGTAACAGTTAGCCTGCCTTCCTCTATACTGGTGAATTAAACCGCATAGGGAGAGCATTGCTTTTTGTGGGTCGCCTGTTTTATAGACTTCTATTGTGGGAAAAAGCTGTAAAAAACAATCATTGTGTAGGACTGCAAAGCAGAAACACATGTAAAAGAAAATATGGATACCTCACTGTACGTAATTAATTACAAATACGTAGGACCAAAATTTTTTCAACATTACCAAGCATTACGACACTTATTTGGATCCCTGGTGCCTGATGTATATTATGATGTGTTGTGATGCAAAAAGCTTAGGTGAATGGGCTAGACCAGGGGTCTTCAAACTGCGGCCCTCAAGGTGTTCAGGAACTACAATTCCCATCATGCCTAGTCATGTCTGTGAATGTCAGAGTTTTACAATGCCTCATGGGATGTGTAGCTGGAGGGCCGTAGTTTGAGGATCCCTGGGCTAGACAGACTTAAAAGAAAAGTATAGACTTAAAAAAACAAAAACAAAATTATACTCACCTAGGTGGATACAGCATTAATCCGATGCTGCATCTGTCCCCCGCTGGCTCTGCAGTGAGAACTGAGCGATCAAACACCACTGATCGCTCAGTTCTCCTCCTCCACTCTGAGCAGAGAGCCGGGACTGTCAGTGACCCCCACAGCACTCACTGGAGCTCTGGGCTGTGGAGGAGGCAGGAGAGGCTGGCTCAGGCTCTCAGCAAATCACTGGGATCCAGGGTTCTGGGTGGGTCCTGTCCCAACCATATGGTCAGGATGAGTGGTGTCAGCCGACAGCGGACTTTAGCCCACTGTTGGCTGAAAACATGTCAGAGGCGTGCTGACCGAACTGCATTCTGGTGACCTACAGGAGAAGTATAGCCAAAATAGCTTTGGCTATACCTTTTTTTAATACACAAAAGGTGTGTTTTGTGGGGCAATGCAGTCAGGTGCAAATGGGCCCTTACTGCTCCATACTTAAAACTATTGCATTTCTTAGTGTAACAAATGAGCCACCCATGATGCAGTTTGTGCATAGCAGGGTAAGTTGCAATGATTAATTGCCTCGAATGGTAAGTGTATAAACTGTAGCAGTTGACTAAAGCACTGTAGTAACTTTTTAGGATATTGTGCATATTATTTTTATAAAATAATTTTTGTGTATCAATTTACTAGCGCATTATTGGTGCACTGAAGCATCACACAGTATATATGATAGTATTTGAAATTTGCATTGGTTTCCACATCATTTCATTATTAGAGTTGATCCTGAAATGAAAAGTCATTCGTTTCAGACCAGATTTCATGAATTCAGACTTCCCGTGACAAATCCTTTTTGAAGTTTTTGGTGGATTGGTTTCTCAAAAGGCTCAGGTTACTTCAGCCTCATATTTGCTGCTGCTGTTACGTGAGCACCCTTAGCATGCCTTTCTGTGCCTACAGGTCCAAACTCTCTATATGTATGTATTCTTTGTACAATTTTGTAGGGCTTTAGGGATTGCTAGAAGCTGCTACTGGTTTCTTTGATCCCCCCCAGACTGTATCCCAATTTTTTAATTCTTTTTTTGGGCCCTTATCAGACAATGTTGACAAGAGTTTTCCAAACCATTCTACACAATTTTTCATAATTTTCTGCTCTGTAATACAAACTTTTTGGAGCCCGGTTCAGATTCCTTTTGACTTCAATAGACTTTGGATTCAGAAATTCTGCATTTCCAAGACCTGAGAGTTTTTATAAAGTTCGGCCAAACCACAACTGAGCAGTTTTTTTTAGAAGCTCACTCATTTCTATTCACCATACCCATAATTCATTCTCCAGTCAAAGTCTTCTTCATACTAAGAGGTTAAGTTTGTGAATTCCAAAGATACCCAGGTTAAACAGCATTGGCACCAAAGAACCTATACTAGTGCAATCAGGAAAGTACTGTATAACTTTTCAGTACACTTCAGTGGATTCTCAGTGCATAACTGTTAGATGTAGGTTCCATCTCTAAATTGACATGGGCCCTTTATTTTATAAAAGTGGCCTAATCAAGGTTATTGGGTGCCAGGGGCCTGGCTAATTTCTTGAATTTGGTCTCAGAACCTGAAACGTGGATTGAACACAGAGTTGTGCTCTTTCTGTGCAGTTCGGTTTCTTACAAAAGCACAACAGTATGACTTAAATATCAATACTGTTTAAAACTTAGCATATTATAACAAATATCCTCTAAGCTACTACAAACTTTTAGTGTAGCACCTTTCAAAATAGGCTACTAGAATGATTAGGTAAATTTAGTTATTTTGGCTCCTCTGTACTCAGTGGAGCAGTATGTGATTGCTCTGGTCTGCTCTGAGTTTCACTGGCTGTGGGTTTGACTGCTTGCCCCTGCTTTCTAGAATGTAGTGAGCTGGATGAAGTAAATCAGCAGCTGTATATTTATGTTGTTTTAGCCAATCCCTGGGAGAGTGTGCCCAGATGGTGGCTGGGTGTTAGCATAAATAGTCTGAAGCCTGGAGCTGCCCTGTTCTTGTCCAGGAGGAGAAGTTTCAGCCTGGAGGGCTGCTGCCCTCTCGGGTAACCCAGCTGACATTTTCCAGAAGCCCATCGAGGTCCCAGTTATTTTAAAGATGGAGGCCTACTTGCTAAGAAATTCAGAAGCTAAAAAAAGGGGGATTTCACATAGAATCCGGTCTGGAGAGTCCACTAAGGAAATGACTGCGTGCCACTGGAGGGAGGCATCTAAATACCCAAGCACTTTTGAGTACAGAACTGAGTCAGGATCTGGGTGACGGTTGCTGCCAGTAACCCCCTGGCACACTAATACTAAGGCTTGCTTGGCCTGGGCCATTGCTTATGTCCCAGTGCTGTCTATTCCCTGGGCTATAGTTTAAGGGCAACGCTAAGGAGTAGGTGCAGAGTATCCTCTTATTACCGTTCAGTGTTCTGGAGTATCCTACAGTTCCTGGTAGTTGGTATTCAAGTTGTTCAGTGATAAATACAGACAAAAGGAAACCCCTAGACTGTTTCAGTGAGCCATCAGAGTGAATGTTGCTTTGTGCCTGGCTGCTGTCACAATAGTAGAAAGAAAGAACCTGGGACACATTCGGGGGAAAGTGCTTCATTAGCATAGGGGGCAAACGTTATAGCAGTGACAGCCATCAATAGTACATTTCACCATTTTTAAAGTCTCTGTAACTAAGAGCTATAGGATTTACTCATATTAGATGCAATGTAAAAAAAAGTAAAGACATGATGACATTTGAGGTGAGTAAAGAAAAGAAAATGGGGTAGAAGGAGCAGATGATTGGTATGGGCGGTGTTTGCAGAGAGGGGGATCCCACTAGGGGGTCATAACCATGATGAGGAAAATATGTAGTAGGATGCGGTCATACCCATCCAATTGGAGATTTTTTATCCAAGGCGATTAGATTTTGAAATATCTTGTGTTGGGGGTTAATTTTGTGTAGGGCAGCTTTTCTGAACCTTTTTACTCCTGAGGAACTCTTGAAATAATTTCAGGTCTTGGGAAACACTTCTCAAACCAATTTATTGGAGGTCAATGCCCTCCTTACAGTGGTGGTCAGAATGTCACCCTTACAGACACCTTAAAAAGATCACTGATGTCATGGCAATGGCTCTGCCAAGTGGCATTGCTCCTGGAACTATGCAGGCACCATCAAATGGGAATTCAATGAGTAACAGCTCAAGGAACCTCATGAAACCTCTTCAGGAACCCTAAGGTTTTACAGAACCCTGGTTGAGAATGTCTGGATACTTCAGTAGTCTGTTAAACACGGAACAGCTACAGTATTCACACTAGTCCTTATATGAGAGCCTTGCACCAAAAGCTACCAGCAATGGACTCGGCGAGCGTGTATTGTAAAAATAATGTCTGGAAGAAATCAACAGCACTGGGATGCAACAAAGAATATAAAAAGGTCAAAGCAATTATATTATTTTTAAAGTGGTTATTATACTCACCTCTTTGGAGGCCCATGGCTACTACCTTTGTTTTGTTCCAGCACTAAAGCCCTCCCCAGACTCTTCAGCGTTTGACACTTCCAGTAGTGTCAGGTGCTCCCGTTCCCTACCACATGATGTGGTTCCATCCTCTGACCTCTACATCTCTACAGGATCCAGCAGTGACATAAGGGTCCGAGGATGAAAACAGTGGGCGACAGAGCACACAGGAATGCCATATTCCCTGAATTGTTCAGTGCTGGAATCTAGAGGCTGAGGCACTGAAATGAAAAAAAAAGTAGGAGACGCGGGCCACCAGAAGTGAGCATAATGGCACTTCTATTTCAGGAAAGCTTAATTTGATTTTCTTTATGCATCTTATGGGATCGCTTTAAAAATGGTAGCTGTTTATACACACTACAACCATGCTCACTAATGGTGAGTCAGTTAGACAAATGTGTTACAGGATACAATGTCTAAGGGAGAAATTGTGTCTTAACGGTGTATATATATTTCCAAAGTGTTTAGACAAAGTTCTGTTGTTCTTTGGCAGCAAGGTGGTTGATGCTGGCTAAGGATGAGCCGAAGAATCCCCCCCCCCCCCCAGTTCGCACGAGAACTTGCGAACAGGCAAAAAATTCAGATGAACGCACAAACACCGTTAAAGTCTATAGGACACGAACATGAAGAATCAAAAGTGCTCATTTTAAAAGCTTATATGCCAGTTATTGTCATAAAAAGTGTTTGGGGACCCGGGTCCTACCCGAGGAGACATGTATCAATGCAAAAAAAGTTTTAAAAACTGCAGTTTTTTCGGGAGCAGTGATTTTAATAATGCTTAGTGGTTGTAAACCCACTTGGGAAAACACCTGCAAGACAAAGGCATAGCGTACTAGCTCATTATGTAATACTCACCTGAGATCGAAGCCCCCGTTGCGATGCCCGTACACAGTACCGGTTGGTGACATCACTCCCAGGGGTTACTTCCAGGTATCGCAGCTCCACCGCTGTGATTGGCCAGAGCCGCGATGACGTCACTCCTGCGCATGCGTGCGGTAACGGCATACTCACTGAAGCAACGGCACGTATGTGTCGTTGCTTCAGTTTGTGTCAGTGAGCATGTGCCGATGACACATGCAAATACAGGGGATATCTCCTAAACTGTGCGGGTTTAGTAGATATCCTGGGTAGCTACAGGTAAGCCTAACTATAGGCTTACCTGTAGCATAAAGTTGTTGTAAATGGTTTACAACCACTTTAAAGTGATGAGTGCTAATAATATGTCACTGTAATAATGACACAAAAGAGGGGGGGACAAGAGAGAGCCCCCCTCCTGAAATGTACCAGGCCACATGGCCTCAACTTGGGAAGGATGCTTTGGGTCCCCAAAACACCTTGTCCCCATGTTGATAGGGACAAGGGCCTTATTTCCACAACCCTTGCGTGGTGGTTGTGGGGTCTGTGGGCAGGGGGCTTATCAGAATCTGGAAGCCCCCTTTAACAAGGGGACCCCCAGATCCCGGCCTCCACCCCAATGTGACTTGTAACGGGTACATTGTACCCCTACCATTTCACAAAAAAAGTATCAAAAATAGTAAAAAAGACAGGAGACACTTTGGGACAAGTCCTTTATTAAAAAAAAATTAAAAATGTCCTGCGATGTAGATCCATCTCACGCCGCCCAACGGACCGAAAAAAGAAGAAAAAAAGTCACAACAGCTCTGCCTTAATGGGAGGCTCCCGCGGAGTGACGCTTCTTCTCGGTGACAGCTGTTATATAGCTGAGGGCAGGGCCATCCAGTGACATGAATGGTGACCCCGCCCCCCCTCTGACACCGCATAGGAGGGAAGGCCGGGATCTGGGGGACCCTTGTTAACCTCATCAATACTGGGCACTCTCACACTTCCCAGACCAATTTTCAGCTTTCAGCACTCTCGCACTTTCAATGACAATTGCGCGGTCATGCAATGCTGTACCCAAATGAAATTGTTATCATTTTGTTCACACAAATAGAGCTTTCTTTTTGTGGTATTTATTCACGACTCTGTTTTTATTATTTGCGATATAAGCGAAAAAACAGCTGAAATTTGTAAAAAATTTGGAAAAAAAAACAATATTTTCTTCTTTCTATTTTAAAAGAAATCCAATAAAATCGAATTTTGTCATAAATTTAAGCCAAAATGTATTCTGCTACATGTTTTTGGTAAAAAAAAATCCTGTTAAGTGTATAATAATTGGTTCATGTGATCCCAGACAGATGTACGCAAATGATCATGTACAGATGTGCGCAGGTGATCACGGACATATGTGTGCAGATAATCACTGGGACATGTGATTTTACTGTTACATATGTGGGGAACAGGTGTTTTTACTATGTGGGGACATGTGTTTTGGGGACATGCGTTTTGGGGACATGTGTTTTGGGGACATCTGTTTTGGGGACATGTGTGTTAACTTTGTGTGTTTAAACTGTGGGGACACTAGACTGGTGATCAGTGAGTGTAAAAAACAGCTCATACTCACTGATCACCAGCCGGCTGCAGCTGACAACTTCTGTGTGAGGAGAGGAGAGCCGATTGCCTAGCAACTGGCTCTGTATTTACATCACAGCTGTGATTGGACACGGCTGCCATGTGATCAGGAGGGCCAATCACAGAGCCCTCCTGCCGATCGGAGATGTGCTATGTCCGGGTGACACGAGCACATCGGGATCGCGCCGCTGCGCAGGCACGCCGCTGCACGATCTCCCTCCTTCTGGACAGAAGGAGAGAGCGCCCATCCAGCTGTTTATGTACAGTGGCCGGGTGGGAAGTAGTTAAAGGGGGCTTCAAGATTCTGATAAGCCCCCCGCCCACAGACCCCCACAACCATCGGGCAAGGGTTGTGGGGATGAGGCCCTTGTCCTCATCAACATGGGGACAAGGTGCATTGGGGACCCCAAAGCATCTTCCCCAAGTTGAGGGCATGTGGCCTGGTACGCTTCAGGGGGGGGCCCCCCTTTTCCTGCGGCCTGCCAAGTTGCGTGGTCGTATAAGGGTCTGGTGTGGATTTGGGAGGGGGGCCTACGCCATTTTTTTTTTCATTTTGGCGCAGGGTTCCCCTTAATATATTGAAACCAGACCCAAAGGGCCTGGTAATGGACTGGGGGGGGGACCCATGCCGTTTTTTTTCAATGAGTTTTATCTATATTGACGGGACCCGACAATTCATTACAGCCGTGATCAGTTTTAAATTACTTTGTTTCATTTAGAAATGTCATTTTGCTGTGATACTGTTCTAAACACGGGAAAACTGCGCTACTTTACAGGCTTACTATAGACACCCCCCCAGGTATGAAATTGAGAAGGAATATTTCATTTTTATTGTTTCACTTTAAGCATTAAAAAAATCACTGCTTCCGAAAAAACTTCAGTTTTTAAAACTTTTTTTGCATTGATACATGTCCCCTGGAGCAGGACCCAGGTCCCCAAATACTTTTTATGACAATAACTTGCATATAAAGCCTTTAAAATGAGCACTTTTGGTTTTTCATGTCCCATAGACTTTAACGGGGTTCCGCGGCTTTCGAATTTGCCGCGAACACCGCATAATGTTCGTTGCTCGCTGAACGTCCGAACGACCAAAGTTCGACCGTTCGCCAATCCCTAATGCTGGCATAAAGACTGGGAGATTCAGTTCTCAGCTCCAGCTAGCATGTTATAGAAGTAGACACAGGCAGGCTCAGAGGAGGAGGAAGAGGGATCTGGTCTATGGCCCTTTCAGCAGCTGGAGACTGAGCAGCAGAGAAAGCTGGAGACTGGCCACACATTCCTCGAGTTTAAAGCAATAAAGCTTCGGCAGGGAGTAATCTGCAAGGATTTCCTGGATATCATAAGAAAACGCATGTGGGCTAGGCATACATCACCTGCAAGCAAAGTGCACTGAGTGGGAAGATGAAGGAGACTGGAAAATAGAGGAGACAGGGAAGAGAAGGATTTAAATATGAACTCTAGGCAGATAGATACGATCAGCCTGTATTACCCATTTATTACCATTTTTCAGTTTGCAGTGCTGTAATAGTTTAACTGACATCTATTCTATTGTGCAACACTGTAGCCAGATTAATTTGATATAATTTTTACCAATAGGGCTTGCTCACACTTGCGGCTGGAGGCGGTAAAATTAGATGGTTGAACCATGACTTTACCACCCTCCAACCATTATATTTATCCCAACCCAGCAATTGAAGGGGATTATACACATGCATCTAATACTATAACCTCTGCTGGAGGGTACTCCCACTGAAATCAATCCTTTCAAGTAAATGGGGCTGTGCAGCAACCGTCCTGCAACCATATGCAATGCACTCATTTAAGTGTGGCCTTTTAGGGTAAAAACAGGCACTGGCGAGATGTCATATCGCCTCCCTACCGCCTGGCAGCCGCCCTGTGATCCATCTGGGCAAGGACTGCTGCTAATGTAAATGAGCCCTTAGGGTTTTCTTTTGGATAATTGCTAAAAATGAAAAAAAAATTTTTTTTGAAAAATAAATTATGTTTTCCTTACTTTCTAATAAAAAATAAATAAATGCAAAGACAGAATAAGGCCCCTTTTACACTGACGGACCGATCGGGTCCGCCTGTCAGTTTTTCAGGTGGATCCGACCATCCATTGCTCTCTATGGAGCAGCGGATATCAGTGGACATGTGTCTGCCGACACACGCCAACATCCGATTCTGTCCGCTAAAAACAGACAGATGGGGATTCATTCTTCATCCGTCCTCTGCATCAGCGGAGCAGACACGAACTTGTCATCCCGCCTGCTCAGTGGTGATCAGCAGAGAGATCCCCTGCTGAGTGGGCGGATCCACTGGTGGACCCTGCAAGTCCAAAAGAAGCCTAAAATAACCCCTTTTTTTGAAAATAGACACGCCAAGGTGATCTAAATTTGACACAATTTTTTGGAAATGAAGAAACATGCTATTATTTAGGGAGTTAAATCGTGGAGCTTGATAATGGTGCACTAGATACATTAAAAGCAGAGGTCCTACACAGATGGAGGAGGAGGTGGCAAAGAAAGGTAGATATGCTGGATAAAGAAACTGAAGGGTTTATACTGTATATAGGTCACACACAAAGACAGGCTGGAGATAAGATGTATAGGACAGGAGAGGGGAAGAAAAGAGATGAAAACAATCTCAGTCTCAGGGAAGTGAAAGGAAATGAATGGATTTGCAGCTTGCTTGCTGATGCAGATTCATTCATTCATTTATAACTTAGTCCTCTGTTGTAAGAGTAAGGAGAGGGATCTCCAATGTAAACAGTAGCAGGTTCATTTCATGCAAGTCCATGCAGGTCCATTTCATGCAAGTCCATGCAGGTCCATTTCATGCAAGTCCATGCAGGTCCATTTCATGCAAGTCCATTTCAGATGGAATCCTTTGCATAATGCCCAGTACACACAATCGGATTTTCCGACAACAAATGTTGGATGTTAGCTTGTTGGTGGAAAGTCCGACCGTGTGTATGCTCCATCGAACATTTGTTGCCGGAATTTCCGCCAACAAATGTTGGCTAGCTGGTTCTCAAATTTTCCGCAACCAAATTTTTGTTGTTGGACTTTCCAAACGTGTGTACACAAGTCCGTTGCATAAAAGTCCACGCATGCTCGGAATCAACTATGAGCCAGAAGCGCTTGTAAAACTAGCGTTCGTAATGGAGATATAACATGACTATTGAACTTCCTTTTTATCGGCTCGCCGTACGTCTTGTACGTCACTACGTTCGTAATGGTTGGCCAACATTTGTGTGACTGTGTGTATGCAAGACAAGTTGGAGCCAACAACCTTCGAACAAAATTCAACGGTTTTGTTGTCGGAAAGTCCGATCGTGTGTACGGGGCATTAGTGTACTTTTAGTATAAGTGCCCTAATTCACCTCCTTGACCTTTTGAGCCACCCTGCTTGGAGATGCGGCTTTGGTTATGTGCCAAAATCCTCTTTAACTTGACATTGACTTGTATCTAGATATAGGAGGTCCTGGGGTTGTGGTACCAACCAACCTGGGAGAGATCACATGCACAGTCTGTGATGTTGTATAATATCTTGTATGTTTTAATAACGTTAACAGAAGCATTTGCAGATGATATCTATAGGCACTGTCATTCAATTCTCTTAATAAGCCTTAATAAGCCTTAGGATGTTCAAACAGTTGCAACATAACCCTTAGTAATAACCCTTAGTAAAGGCACGGTATTGCAGCAGTAAATTACTGTGGGCCTGCTCGCCTGGCCCATGGTGCCTTCTATCCCTTTGGGGGTATGCGCTCACTAATGCGGGCTGCATTCATGTAAACTCAACATTAAGGCTGCATCCCATATTCAGAAGTGAGCCGCATGCCCGGTGTCGTGGTACTGTAGCTCGAGGCTTCTTAAAGTGAACACTGTCCCTGATACCACACACCTTGACCCTTGGAATGTAGCATTTTTGCTGTCTGGTTGCCATCTCTTTCCCTTGTAGTTTTTGCTTTTAGTAACCACATGTCCCCCTCTTCACCCCATGTGTATATGATAGGCCCTGTTCTTCGTCAAATGCCGTATACCACCATGCAAGTCCATTTCAGATGGAATCCTTTGCAGTTGAATTCCCAAAGGGTGCCCCCAATAGGGAGGTCACATGCTCCAGCAGGACTACATGATGCAGCACTCCTTCCCCTTGAAAGCCCATGTGGAAGAGAGCTAGGCCCGAGCCTCCCCTTTGTATTTATGGACCCACAGCAAGGAGCAGGGCCATGAACACACTGGAAAGTGAAGAAGTAAACCTTCTTTTTTACTCCTGTAACCAACTGCATATATGGCAATGGCACAGTATTGCAGCGTATATTACTGAGCAATGGCACAGTATTGCAGCAGTATATTACTGAGCGATGGCACAGTATTCCTGCAGTATATTATTGGGCGATGGCACAGTATTACAGCAGTATATTACTGAGCAATGGCACAGTATTGCAGCGTATATTACTGAGCGATGGCACAGTATTGCAGCAGTATATTACTGGGCAATGGCACAGTATTGCAGCAGTATATTACTGGGCGATGGCACAGTATTGCAGCAGTATATTACTGAGCAATGGCACAGTATTGCAACAGTATATTACTGAGCAATGGCACGATATTACAGCAGTATGTTACTCAGCATTGGCACAGTTTTGCAGCAGTATATTACTGAGCAATGGCAGAGTATTGCAGAGTAGCAGTGTTCCAGACTGTTTTACCTTAGGATGGCTTCTGCTGGAGAGGTGGCAAGCTGCAGTATAAGATAGCGACACTCTATGCTGCCAAAGAGGTCCCCCAATCGCTGGTCTGGGTACAAGGATGCCTGTGGAGAACAAGAGGTGTACCTGCACTGATTCTGCCCGCTCAGGAACCTCTCCCTGCCCTGGTAACTCTCCCTGACAAATAAGGTCTCTCCTTCACCTATCCACATGCTCCAGGCATGCCAGAATGGCACAAACACCCTATTTTATAGAGTTCCACACTAAGATGGGTGCCAGAAGTCATCAGAAGTTGCAGCATCTTATCAGACAGCTGCAATCTACGTGACAACTATAGGATCTCTCAAGGAGCAATGTTCCTCTAAAGATCCCTCTACATTGGTATTGCAGCAAAGCGTCACCTACTGTATGGAGGCCAAGTTGCACCTTTCTACATAGAGCTGTCTCCTGAGAATCTCTAGTCTTGGGTAAGAGTTCTATACAAATCAGTGAGGGTTCCCTGCACAGGCATGGCCAGCTTTAATGAGGTATTCATTGGGATGGGTCTTTCTGAAGTAGGTAAGCAGTTAAGCTGGGGTTCCAGTATAGTTTAGCTCAGGCAGACTAGGAAAGGTGGAATAGTCTATTTACTAAATGTACAAATGCCCTTTAATTAGAAACTGACAGGTGATAAATATGGGTGGTGCCATTACTGAAGTGCCAGGTCTGTCATGCTTGTCATTGTTTCCCTATGTGGTTAGCCATTGACCTATAAGAAGAATGTAGCCAGTGAAGTTGGAATCTGCATACTAATTTGGGTCAATGACTTCCTAAGTAACAAAATGGTTGACAATGGTGGCATCCTCTGTCTTGAAAGTTTCACTTTAAGGGAGGAAAAAGAGCCAGAGAAAAAATAATTTATTTTAGTATATTAGATTAGTATATTAGATTAGAAGGTCAGAGAGAGAAGCAGTATTGGAACTATGCAGGAGACATACAATACATAGTTGTGGGTAATGTAGAAATGAGAAATAAGTAAGAAAGTGGAACAGATCTATGTAGGAATCATAGTAAAGGCACACAGTGAAATAGATGAGTGATGGAGCTATGCTAAATCTATGCAGAGATTGTGAAGAAGCAAGGGAGTAGTAAAGGAGAATACAGGGAAGGATAAAACTTGTGCTCTTGTATCACTGTAGAGGGGCCCTTCAGGAATGCAGTTGGAGCCAAATAGGAATAAATAAAAAAAAGCGAGGAGATCCATACCTGTTTAAAGAGAATGTAAAGTGCAATTTCCTTATTTGTTAAAGCCATGACCAAAAAATAAACATTTTTATATAACTTATTTAGTATTCTACCAAACCAGCAGGTGGATCTCTAGTATATAAAAAAATGAGGTAAGAAAAAAAAGTGGGTAAACAATTTAACCAAGAAATATGAGGGCATTTGAAAATTGATAGTCACCTGGCTTTAGGCAGAGCCCTTGGTGTAAATAATTTTCCCAGGTGCTATCCCAGAATAAGTAATCAGATCTGGACTGTCAGAGTAAATTTAGAAATAATTATTTCCATGCTTCTTTTGGCTTATGCCGCATACACAGCGGACTTTTCAGCATCAAAGGTCCGATGGTCTTTCTGACTGACTTTCAACGGAGTTATGACGGACTTTCCAACGACCGGTCTTGCCCACACACGAACGGACTAAAGTCAGTTCAAAAGTCAGTTGGTTTGAATGTGATGACGTACGAAGGGACTTGAATGAGGAAGTTCATAGCCAGTAGCCAATAGCTGCCCTTGCGTCCTTTTTTGTCCGTCGGACTAGCATACAGATGAACGGATTTTTCGACCGGACTCGAGTCCGTCGGAAAGATTTTAAATATGTTCCAAATCTAAAGTCCGTCTGATTTTCAACAGAAAAAGCCTGCTGAAGGTCTGATGAAGCCCACACACGGTCGGATTGTGCGACGGATTTGTTCCGTCGGACCAGTCCAGTCGAAAAGTCCGCCCGTGTGTACATGGCATTAGTGTCTCAAAGTGCTGAAGCTAAAGGTTTACCATAACAGCCAGACAATGAGAAGGCTAAATGCTTCCTCACGTTTCTTTTAGGAAAACATTTTTCTTTAAAATGTAGGCCTCATGTGCATGAACATACACTCACCGGACACCTTATTGGGTACACCTTGCTAGTGTCAGGTTGGACTTTTACCTTCAGAACTGCCTTAATTCTTCATGGCATAGGTTCAATAAAGCATTGGAAGCATTCCAATTTTGGTCCATATTGACATGATAGCATCACGAAGTTGCTGCAGATTTGTTGGCTGCATAGCCATGATGCCAATCTCCTGTTCCACCTCCAAAGGTGCTCTATTGGATTGAGATCTGGTGACTGTGAAGGCCATTAGAGTACAGTGACCTCATTGTCATGTTCAAGAAACCAGTTTGAGATGATTTGAGCTTCGTGCATTATCCTACTGTAAGTAGCCATCAGAAGATGGGTACACTGTGTAGACATAAACGGATGGACATGGTCAGCAACAATACTCAGGTAGGCTCCTAACAGCAGCATCAAACTTCAAATGTATATCATTTGAAAAGTTGTTTTCATTTTTTTGAACAATAAAATGTATGTGGTAATCAATACAATAGATCATTCTAATCAATAAAAGAAGTGGGAGCTTATGACTCCTGACTTTAGCCTCTAAGCATTTAAAGCATAAATCCATGTGATGATTGGATACAGCCTCAGCAGCATGTGTAGCTCCAGCCTCTGTGAGGCCCTGCAGGTTGTCTCTTCTTGTTCTCCTCTTGCCTAGTTGAAATGAAGAAATAAAGAAATATAGAACATGTGTCTTATTTAGGCATTGGTCCTTGTTTGTCAGCTTCAACTGTCCCTCTTTACTATTTTATTACTTTTAATTCTTGTTTTCTATCCCTTTTTCTTTCTTTGTTAATGTATATACTAAGTGCTAATTAGTATTGGGACATTTTAGGTGTCAAGTCAAATATATATAACCAATACACATTTTTATCCTTACTATTAATGTAATGTACATGTATTTGAATTTGTAAAAAAGGTAATATCACATTAAAGTGTAACTAAGCCCACAACAGTAAAATCAGTCTGTAAATGCAGTAAAGCATGCTTGTTATACTCACTGTGGAACCTATGGACAAGAAAGTTGAAATAGATTGAACTAAAGATGGGCCAACATTCCAAATGGGAATAAGAAAAGGAAAGGATCCCCGTTATAGGACTTTTAAGGCCCTGGTGATTGTATGAACAGTCACCACAGATACTACATAATCATAGTAAAGAGTAGAAAAGTAGAAAAAAGCATGAAAAAATATAATTTTATTATAGAAAGATAAAAAATATTGTCAAAATACATGTAGACATAATACGTGGCTGTGCATATGCATGTCAAAATGACACAACAAGACTGTATACTATTAAATGGTTCCAGACCACTGTGATGGAGAAACGGGGTCCTTGAACCACACCCAACACGTTTCAGAATTTCTTTCTTCAGGGGTGTTTTTTTATACAATGAAAGATGAACAACAATCACACTAAGATGCAACAAACAAAATTTAGAGGATAATATAGTATACATCGTACATAATATAAAGCGCAGAGACATTGCTCACTATAATTGTCGTGTCCAAAAAAAATCACATGTTGATGAATAGAAAACAAGATAAAAAGCCACAACAGTTTAAAAGCAGCGAAATTCATGCAAGGGTGACTCGAGATCCAACACCAACTCACCACACCGACAGGTTTAAGTACATAGGCCCAGCAGGACCGGGTACAGGAACGCCCCTAGAAAGGTGAGTGTGCCGTGGGGAGATTATATTATGTGCGGTTTGGAATCTATGCAGAAAAAGGGGGGGGGGGGGGGAATGTATAGATATGGTATAATAAAAGAATAGAGTGTATTGTCCAGTCACGCTACAAATATTCACTCTGTCAGAGACATAGAGACATGATAAACTAAATATATATGTGTATGGCTCACAAGGAATAAGTACATGATATTTTGTATATAGAGCCACATACTTATGGGCAAGATATACTAAAAATGATTATATGGTAGCCTAAGTTGGTTGTTTCTTAAACATGTATATGTATTTGTACAGTGGGGCAAAAAAGTATTTAGTCAGCCACCAATTGTGCAAGTTCTCCCACTTAAAAAGATGAGAGAGGCCTGTAATTGTCATCATAGGTATACCTCAACTATGAGAGACAAAATGTGGAAACAAATCTAGACAATCACATTGTCTGATATGGAAAGAATTTATTTGCAAATTATGGTGGAAAATAAGTATTTGGTCAATATCAAAAGTTCATCTCAATACTTTGTTATATATCCTTTGTTGGCAATGACAGAGGTCAAATGTTTTCTGTAAGTCTTCACAAGGTTGTCACACACTGTTGCTGGTATGTTGGTCCATTCCTCCATGCAGATCTCCTCTAGAGCAGTGATGTTTTGGGGCTGTCGCTGGGCAACACGGACTTTCAACTCCCACCAAAAGTTTTCTATGGGGTTGAGATCTGGAGACTGACTAGGCCACTCCAGGATCTTAAAAATGCTTCTTACGAAGCCACTCCTTCGTTGTTCGGGGGGTGTGTTTGGGATCATTGTCAGGATGAAAGACCCAACCATGTTTCATCTTCAATGCCCTTGCTGATGGGAGGAGGTTTGCACTCAAAATCTCACGATACATGGCCCCATTCATTCTTTCATGTACACGGATCAGTCGTCCTGTTCCCTTTGCGGAGAAACAGCCCCAAAGCATGATGTTGCCACCCCCATGCTTCACAGTAGGTATGGTGTTCTTTGGTTGCAACTCAGCATTTTCTCTCCTCCAAATACGACGAGTTGTGTTTCTACCAAACAGTTCTACTTTGGTTTCATCCGACCATATGACATTCTCCCAATCCTCTTCTGGATCATCCAAATGCTCTCTAGCAAACCTCAGACATGTACAGGCTTAAGCAGGGGAACACGTCTGGCACTGCAGGATCTGAGTCCCTGGCGGCGTAGTGTGTTACTGATGGTAGCCTTTGTTACGTTGGTCCCAGCTCTCTGCAGGTCATTCACTAGGTCCCCCCGTGTGGTTCTGGGATTTTTGCTCACCGTTCTTGTGATTATTTTGACCCCACGCAGTGAGATCTTGCGTGGAGCCCCAGATCGAGGGAGATTATCAGTGGTCTTGTATGTCTTCCATTTTCTAATTATTGCTCCCACAGTTGATTTCTTCACACCAAGCTGCTTGCCTATTGCATATTCAGTCTTCTCAGCCTGGTGCAGGTCCACAATTTTGTTTCTGGTGTCCTTTGACAGCTCTTTGGTCTTCACCATAGTGGAGTTTGGAGTGTGACTATTTGAGGTTGTGGACAGGTATCTTTTATACTGATAACAAGTTCAAACAGGTGCCATTAATACAGGTAATCAGTGGAGGACAGAGGAGCCTCTTAAAGAAGAAGATACAGGTCTGTGAGAGCGAGAAATCTTGCTTGTTTGTAGGTGACCAAATACTTATTTTCCACCATAATTTGCAAATAAATTCTTTCAAAAATCAGACAATGTGATTGTCTGGATTTGTTTCCACATTTTGTTCTTCATAGTTGAGGTATACCTATGATGACAATTACAGGCCTCTCTCATATCTTTTTAAGTGGGAGAACTTGCACAATTGGTGGCTGACTAAATACTTTTTTGCCTCACTGCATATTAATGCAAAGGGCTATAACACTGTGGAACCTAAGGGGTTAATTCTCTCTTCTCTGATCCTGCCCCTCTTTTACTGTCCCCCATCCATCTGCTGATAGCACAAAGCTTTGGAGTCACTGCTAGAGGTTTTTTTTTTGGGGGGGGGGGGGGGGCATGTGATCAGCACAGAGCTAATCAGCCAATCCAGACAGAAAGACAGGGGTCTTGCAGCCTCATAGGACAGTGACAGACACTGATAGAATTCACAAGACTGCTGTATATACTACAGATGAGAAAAGGTATTTAGCAGTTTATATTCACTATAATAATTGCATTTCTGTGTTCTGTATACTGTGGGAGACCAGGTATAGTGAATGCAGGGTCCTTGGTTTAGTAACACTTTAAAGTGGTCCTAAAGGCTCAAGGTTTTTTTTTTTTTTTTTTTTTTTTACCTTAATGGATTTTAACCATTAAGGTAAAAAACCTGCTGAGTGTAGCGCCCCAGCCCCTCCCCCCTTATACTTACCTGAGCCCCATCTTGACCCAGTGATGTGCACAAGCGCAGCAGCTTTCCCAGGTCTCTCTCTCCTCATTTGCTCACACAGCAGCAGGAGCCATTAGCTCCTACTACTGTCAATCACATTCAGTGAGCCAGTGAGGAAAGAGCAGGGGGCAGGGCTGAGCCATGCTCTGTGTGTGAATGGATACAGGATTCTTCCCTGGAGGACGACATCCGCTTATAAACAGTTTAGTAGAGGTTAAAAGTTTGTGCATAAGATATGTTTCCTATTTGCACCTTAAGCAATCCTGTGCGGCCCTGGGTACAGCCCCTTATTGGAGTGGGCTCTTATGGAGTCCTTCTGGGCCCCCATCCTCCAACACACGGGCCCCATGGGCTATCTGTGGCTAATTCAGCTTCCTTCCTTTATCTGAATGCTCATTGAATGCTGATTGCTCTTGGGCTTGCCTGGCTAGTCTACCACTGTACCTGGCATGGCCAGTGCGTGTGCCTTTTGGGCAGTTCCTGTCTGTAAATGCTTTTGCTATTTTGCCAAGTTGTTTCGTACCTTTGTATTTAGAGCCTTTATATGTCTATATTGGATTTGATATTTGTCTAAAATAAAGATTACAAGCAAAGAAAACAAGCAAATCATACATATATATAGTCCTTCACCTAGCACCCTTGTTACCCACACCCTTCAACATAATAGACCAAATATTTGTGAATATTGCATCAGTAATACCTTTCATGTAGGTCAAACAGTGAGATCCAGGTAAATTCAATGCGTTTCACTGGCCATTGGACCTATTTCATCAGGAACTGTGAATAATACTTTCCCAACTGAGCTATCCCATCAACCAAGTATTGGAGGCCTCCATCTTAACAAGAATCCCCCTTGGGAATAGAGGAATCAGAAACAAACAGGCAGGACGATCCCATCATCACTATTTCCAAAGCAGCGCAGGAAGCTTAAAGAGATCTTGTAGTATCACTTGGTGTGGCTAGCACTTTGTATATGTTTAAAGGAATGTGTCTGCGACGTGGCAGCCGCAGTAGGCTTGTTTTTAATGTAATAGTACCTTTTTAATAAATTGCACAACATTTAAATAGTAAAGAGTAAATACTGTTGCGTAGTCATGTTGGAACAGGAAGGGGCCTTCCCCAAACTGTTCCCACAAAGTTGAGAGCATGAAATTGTCCAAAATGTCTTGGTATACTGATGCCTTAAGAGTTCCCTTAACTGGAACTAAGGGGCCAAGCCCAACCCCTGAAAAACAACCCCACACGATAATGCCCCCTCCAGCAAATTATTTGGACCAGTGCACAAAGCAAGGTCAATAAAGACATGGATGAGCGACTTTGGGGTGAAGAACCTTGACTGGCCTGCACATAGTCCTGACCTCAACCCAATAGAACACCTTTGGGATGGATTAGAGCAGAGACTGCGAGTCAGGCCTTCTCATCCAACATCAGTGCCTGACCTCACAAATGCGTTTCTGGAAGAATGAGCAAACATTCCCATAGACACACTCCTAAAGCTTGTGGACAGCCTTTCCAGAAGAGTTGAAGCTGTTATAGCTGCAAAGGGTGGGCCAACTCAATATTGAAAATTGAGAAAGTCACGTAGTCTGTGACGTAACGCGTGGGAGGAGCTAGTGATGAGCACTTCTGGTACAAGCTATCAGCACGGCAGCAGCGGCTTTTCTAGTCTCGCTCGTAAGCGGCTGATTGCATCCTTTATGCAGATTAACATTGGGTCTATGTGAGTGCATCTCTGTGATAACTACCCTCTGTTGTCCAGTTTGTTCATTGCGCAATGATGTTTTCTGTTTACTTTGCATGATTCATCTGGTTGCTGAGATTGCTACAAATTGAACTAAAGCGCAAGTTAATATATATACTTGGGAAATGTTACTCTGAAGGCACCGATGAACGAAGTGACTATCATCATACATTCAACCCTTACTGATTATCCAACTAATGAACTTTTGGGTTAAATATTAGGATTTGTGTTTAAGAACATTTTCTATTTATAATATTGGCAGCAATTTTTCAACATATCCTATCACTATGAATTGTCCATAGGAATATTAGCTCATGAGCATCAATACATATACACGGATAAGTTTATGCAAATTGCTTTATGGTATGGGCATGGTTTAACACTTGAATTATTATTATTTGAATCACATGCTATCACATGCTAATTTATGCATGTACGTCCTTGATGGTAAATTACATTGAGCCTATATAAGCATATTTTTAGCACGAATGTGTTTTTTCACATGCTGTTTTTTTCACATGTTTTTTTGTGGATTTTCTCATGCGATTTCATGCATAATTATGGTGTGTGGGTTCACATATTGAATCAATTCATCTCATTTATGTAAGGAGGGCTGTGCACGGGACTGTTTACTTAGTTAAGCGCTTCAATTATAAATTTTTTCTTTTAGTTTTGTGGGTGTCTGAACACTTAAAATTGGTAGCAGCTTACTTTTTAAAAAAATTACTATCACAATTTTTCTCCTAATTTACCTAATATATATTGGGTAACCCATTTCAGCGCTTGAGTTTTTTCACTTCACAACTCAATATTGAACCCTACAGACTAATGCCCCGTACACACGGTCGGATTTTCCGACGGAAAATGTGTGATAGGACCTTGTTGTCGGAAATTCCGACGGTGTGTAGGCTCCATCACACATTTTCCATCGGATTTTCCGACACACAAAGTTTGAGAGCAGGCTATAAAATTTTCCGACAACGAAATCCGTTGTCGGAATTTCCGATCGTGTGTACACAGATCCGACGCACAAAGTGCCACGCATGCTCAGAATAAATAAAGAGATGAAAGCTATTGGCTACTGCCCCGTTTATAGTCCCAACGTACGTGTTTTACGTCACTGCGTTCAGAACGATCAGATTTTCCGACAACTTTGTGTGACCGTGTGTATGCAAGACAAGTTTGAGCCAACATCCGTCGGAAAAAATCCTAGGATTTTGTTGACGGAATGTCCGATCAATGTCCGACTGTGTGTACGGGGCATAAGACTGGGATGCCATTAAACTTCATGTGCGTGTAATGGCAGGTGTCCCAATACTTTTGGAAATATAGTGTAGATCTTGAAACAAGGGATGTGTGAGCTACAAGGCTAGCCTAAATTCTCCTAAATGCTTTGTTAATGTGTAAACATCTGCCCTTTTATTTTTAAATGTTTGCTTAAAGCGGGGTTCCACCCAAATTTTGAACAATATCTGTATGTATTCTCTTCCTTGCCTAGATACTGACATGCTGTTTAAAAAAATTTAAATCGCCGTAATTACCTTTTATTTTTCTATTCTTCTTTGCACTTCCTGGTTCTCCTCCCGTGGGAGTGGGCGTGTTTCTAGCCTCTCCCAGACTCCTGGGAGCTAGTCTCAGGCTTCCCAGGATGCCACTGAGCATGTGCGGGAACGAGCGGTGAATGCTGGGAGCACAGCATTCACCACATCCAGGAAATAAATGCTTGTGGGCTTCAAATGCCCACAATGAAGATGGAAACCGCCTGCAGTGCATAATATAAGTAATTGTTTCCGACGAAATCTGACACAGGCGGACATATTACACACAATATGTGAGTATGTAATACTGAGAAGTAAATTTAGTGAATGAACTAAAAAAAAAAAAAATGAAAGATAGGTGGACCCCCGCTTTAATGCAACCAAATAGTATTGCTCGAACAGGTCAATGACTGTTTTCACACTATTCTTAGAAGCATCAATCGTATAAACTAAACAAGAATTTCTCCAAAATGGCTACTGTTGCCAATAGACATGATCACACTATGGAATTTAAATACTGACTTTTTCAGTGTAGCCACCCTTCCTCAGGCACTAGTGACTCAATAAATTTAGTTATGCTTAGCTGTAGTATCTACGCCTGTTTAATCGTTCATCTGTGGGTCTCTCCTAAGCCCTGTTATTGTTTGCTTTTGCCTGCTGCTGGGGTGTGTCCCTGGGAATAGCAGAATACTATGGGAAACTGAGTTATAAATATTTAATTCTTCCTGGCCAACCTCTAGGAGGTTTATAGCCAGTGGTGCAGGCTAGAAAAGAGTATAAATAATTGTGATTGTTTTAGGATCTTAGTCTTCCCCCGGGCCTCCTTCCTGAGGGGAGGGACTCAGTTTTACATCTGATGTTCTTGGTCCTGCTTCCTTGAGGGGGTGCTATTGTGACTTATGAAGGCCTAGAGTGCTAAGTAGGAGGGATCAAAGCACCATGGAGGATCTTTAGCCTACTTGGGGTAATAGAGAATCTGGTAAAACCTTGACCTTGGACTGAAGATCTCTCCCTAGAGAGTTGGTAGCTGGATTATTCAGTAATTTACAACCAGGGGCTGAATTCACAGAATGCTCAGTTGGCCTAAAGGTCCTTTATCTGTGGAGGCTGTAAGTACTTTTTGTCCCTCTTCTGGATGTGATCCTGAGCCAAAATGCTAGCCTGTCTCTGGGGTCCTTGATATGTCCCTGGATGCTACAGTAAAAATGAAATAGTTGCTAATTGGCTAGTGTGCCTGGTACATCCTAGGAACACAGCCCCTGACCAGTTATGATATCATAGGATACTATGGCTATATTACTCCTATGACCTGGGGAATACTTCAAAATAATGTAGCATTACCCCCACAGGGGCTGCTGGCAACTGGTTCCCCTATTCCTGCACAGCCAAGCAGCACGCATTTTACACTTGCACCTAGACACAACAGCTCAGTGCCTTGGCTTTGTTTTTTTTGTTTTTATTAGGAACAACAACCTGAATGGGGTAGAGGAATTTATGGGATGCCCAACTTGACTTGAAGAACACAGATGAGGACAACTTCCTTCCTATATACAGAGATAAGATCCTGGACTGTTCTCCTTCCTGGACATACAGTCTTGAAGGATCATTAGCAAAAAGTCCCTTACAGACTAGGAGCTCTTAGTCCCTTTTAGAAAATAGCACAAAAGGTTACAAAACTGCATGCAGGAGTATCTCCTCTACTATTGCAGAACTGCTTCCAGCTCTAATGCTTGCAGGCATTACCAGCCCTCCTGGTTGCTGCTCTAAAGATCTCCCTGGGTGAGGGATATAAGGGATAAGCACAGCGCTGTCCTTTGAAAGCTTTCTTCATGTGGCAGTCTCTCCCCTTGTGAATCTCTGGGTGTGCTGATGTACTCACTTTGTCCTCCTTGCTCCCACTGCTCTCAGGCAAGAATCCTGTTCAAATCGTAAGGCCGAATGGATCTTCCTAAGCCAGGCGAGCACAGCCTGGAGGCAAAGACCCCCCCCCCCCCCCAGCACTCAGTCTTCCACCTAACTCCCCTGCTGGCATGGCTCCACCATATTTAAGGGCTGACTCAGCCAACCTGTCAGGACATTCTGCCTGGGGATTGGCCAAGTTCCCTTGAATATGCAGATCAGCCCTCCCGGCCTCTGCCCACTAACTTCTAAAAGTTTCTTCAAACTTCCAGATCCAGGGGGAGGTGCCAGAGACCTGCATCTGGAAGTTATCCAGCCTGACCTGCAGTAATCCTGACCCAATTTCGGACTTACAAACTAACCATAAGTCATACCATTTGCCTGCACTAACACTAGTATTAAAACAAATTATGAGGGTTGGATGTGTATGCTTGCAGACAGAGATGTTATGTTCTTTCATATTACTTCAGGTCTGCAGTTCCATGGTTCTATTGGGCAAGCACTTAAAAACTGAAAAGCCAAATCTAATTGGTTGCTTTTAGGGTTACTGACCTTTGCCATGTTGAAAAAAGTTGGCGTGAACCCCAAGCATAGTTTAATGCCCAAATCCGGCCAAAATGTTTGTTTTTGTGTTTTATAAAATTGAAAAGGTTTAGAATTTCTGTGATATTTGTATTGCCTATACCAAGGAAGCTTTTCTCCAACTTCCGGTACTAATAAGAGGCATTCAGGGAGACAAAAGGGGATGGAAAATCTTTCCAAAGAGGCCAAAAACAGCAACAAAAAACACATTTCATTCCAGTGACGGAGGTTGAAACCTCTGTGAGTTTTCTAATTGCTGTCAGTGCCTTTCTGTCCGTGCCTTTCTGTCCTAATGACCCACTCCCCTCATTTGTGGTGTCACAGGGATAAAATATGAGGAGAAATCTCTTTATTGGAGTCAGATACTGCAATAAAAACCTGACAAAAATTATAACCCTACCACGCACTATTCAGCACTAATAAAATGTTTTGGCTGAGGTCAGGCTTTAAGTGAGAAGAACTTGAGAAATAAACTTAAATGGGAATGTTTGTTGCCGTCCTGGCTTTTCTTTATTCAGTAAATGAAAAAGCTGCCTGGGTTCATAACTGTTCAGTATCCTGTACAGTCTTCCAGCAGCCAAGACGTTAAAATTCCTTACATCCTCCCTTGTTGCCTATAAAGTGGGAAAATCACTTGCCAGCCTGGCCCAGCTCCAGGCTGCTTTCTGAGATTACCATCTTGGATGGATGTCACGCCAGCTCTGCTCGAGAGAAATACACATGGGCTAGCCAGCACCTTCTGGAGGTCCTGTCAGACTTTCCATGAGCTCATAAGAAAACTGGAGCTGTAGAGCAGCAGAAAGCAGACAGTGAGATGGGGAGGGGGGCAAAGGAGACAAGGGTCACCCCATTAACACCTTGGACCCAACACTGGAGTTTGCACTGTAGCTTTGATGCCATTTTACTAGTAAATTTGCCAAAGGCAGTAACTCCCCAAAGCATTAACACTTTTCCTGGCTCCTCTCTGTCTGTGTCAGTGGATCAGACTGCCTATCCCTTTACTGACTCTGATCACTAGCATCCTACAGAAAAGGAAGGAGGCTATCAGTCCTCAATGTGTAGAAGAAACTATTTGTTTCATCCATATAATGCAAATAAAGAAAGATGCAGCTAAACTGGAACTGTTGCTCAAAGCAACCACTCAGATAGCAGCTTCACAGAGAATGATACATTGTGACCAATATGTTTTGTTTCACCTGCTCTTCCCTTTTAGGGCTCTTTCACACATGCGGACTGTTCAGATCAGCCTGTCAGTTTTTCAGGTGGACCTGAACAGACGCTCCATGCAAGGCTATGGAGCGACATATGTCAGCGGTGACTTGTCCGCTGACATCCGACCCACTCTGATCCGCTAAATGCAGACGGATGTAGGCTGCATTCACACTTGAGCTCAGCGTCTTTGTTCTTCAGTCTTTTTTCATGAGCGTTTGTACAGGCTTTTTTTTTTTTTGCAAGTGTCTAAAGCCTGGTACACAAGGGCCGAATGTTGGGTGGCATCGTCCGGTTCAATACAAACTGGCCGACATTTGTGTACTACAGCCGGTCCAACAGAAGCCAGCCGTTTTGTCGAAGGGGCATAACCGATAAAGGTCTGCCGATTGGCTCCCTATCAGTGATCTCAGCCAATAGCTGAGAGCGTTGACTGAAGTATTTTGGCAGTCCCCCTATCAGAGCACAAAAGAATAGCAGGAGAGGTCGCTGTACAAACATCAGATTGCAGCTCCGACCTGAGCTGTCAAAAAAAATTTGTAGTGTGTTTTAGGCTTGAGCATTTTTTTAAATTATTATTGTTAACCAAAAGAAAGTTAGTTACTAGAGGAAATAAATGCACAATATGTGTGTTTTAGAGCATTTGTTATGCATGTTCTTGAGATTTAAGGCTCTCCAATTATAGTCTACATTCCCTGCATTAAGGTTAAATAAGTCCCAGTAGTTGTATGTCCTCCCCCCACACTTACCTGAGTCCTTTCTCGATCCATTGCTCTCCCCTCTTCTTCACAAGACACAGAGACAGCAGTGGGAGCCATTGGCTTCTTCTGCTGTCAATCAAATCCTGTAAGGAGGGAGTGGGGGCAAGGCTGAGCTGCTAAGTGTGTGTCTATGGACGCACACAAGCCAGCTTGGGAGTGCAAACACACAAGTGCCCCCTTTACAGCCCACTTGCTATAGGGGCGCTTGCAGGAGAGGAAGAGCAGAGAGCACTGGCGGTGGACCACAGATGAGGAGATAAGTATAACTACATATCGCTCAGTTCTCGGGTCTGCTCTGTGCAGAGAGCAGTGACTGTCAATCACGGAGAGCTGGGCTGTGGAGGGGGCTAGAGGGGCTGGCTCAGGCTCTTAGTGGCGCACTGAGAGGCTGAACCAGCTATATATAAGGCAGTTGTGAATATGTTTTAAAGAAAAACTATTGCCAAGAATTAAAAATGCTTGTTAAATCCCCTAAGTGACCCAGCGCACATCACACTTGGTCCTTTTCAAATCTGTGCAGGGGTTATTAAATTAAATTACATTATTATGTCTGTCATTGCTGGCTGCAGCTCCTCCTCAGGCTGAAGCCCAAATTATGGGTGTTCCTATGCACACGTAACACTGAAGCCACCTCCCCTATCTTCATTCTGCAGGCCTGTAGCTCCACTGCCACATCCTCTGGGCATGGCAGAGTACATACAGGAGAATCCACAAAATCCCTGACCCCTCCTCCTCTAAACACTGCCAGGACCACTCTCTGCAGTATTGTAGCACTGTGCCTCTGTTATACTTCTCTGACAGCTTAAAGGGGAATTGCAGTCTGTTCACATAATTTGTAATAAAACATCTTTGCCATTCTGAAGCTTCCCTCCAACCACTTTGCATATTATTTTATATATACTGTGATTCTGTACTTGCCAAATATGCTGCAGAAATCTCCCTCCACTAAGTCTGGCTGCAACTATTTTAACAGTGGGCAGCTGAAGCTGCTGCCTGTTCACTTCCTGGATTTACACAGACACACAGAGGCACACCTCCAGCTCTGCAGCTCTCATTGGCCCTCTTTTGACTCTCCCCCCCTCCCTTCCTGGCAAACTCTCACGAGAGTGAGAGAGAGAGAGCTGTGCTTGATGTTATAAGCCTAGACTTTTTTACCAGACAAGAAACAGGAAGTGGGCTGTATAAGGTATTTACTGGCAGAAAAAACTATTTTACTATCCAAAGTTAAAACAACAATTAAATAGATGGAAAAATGAAAAAATGACAAACGTCTGTGTACTAAAAACAAAGACTGAACCTAGACCTGCCCAAGCGCTCGTTACCAGCTATTGAGGAGAGAGTCGAATAAAACCTGTCGGCTTGTGTTGTGAATAATGACCGCTGGAGACGAGAACGTATAATCTGTCACATCTTGAATGTCAATTGTGCTGTCATGCAGCACTGTACCCGTATGAAAATGTTATCATCTTTTTCACACAAATAGAGCTTTCTTTTGGTGACATTTAATCACCACTGGATTTTTTATTTTTTGCTAAACAAGCAAAAAAAGACCAAAAGTTTCGGGAACAAAAAACGTTTTTTTTTCTTAGTTTCTGTTATAATATATTGCAAACAGGTAATTTTTCTCCTTCACTGATGTGCACTAATGAGGCTGCACTGATGGGCAATGATGGGCACTGATGAGGCGGCACTGGTGGGCACTAATGAGGCTGTCTCCTTTCACACTGGGCAGTTACCGGCTCTCCTCTCCTCACGCTATGACAAGTGTGGCAAGTGTGTTTGCATTGTGGTCAGCTGTGATTGGACACAGTTGATCACATGGTAAACGACTGCTGTGATTGGCCCTTTACCTTGATCTGTAATCAGTTGTGTCCAAAGGACACAGCGGTCACAGAGCACACCGGATAAGCGCCGCAGTGGGTGCGTGGGGGGTGTGGTTCTGGGAGGTGTCTATATTCGGCTATAGCATGGTCAGCAAGTGGTTAAAGGTTGAAGTTTGTAGCTCAAAAGTAGCTTGTGAAACAGTGCATCTCAATCAACATGATCAATTTATGTATCTCTTCACCAAGTGTTTACTAATTACCCATTATATAGTTGCCAACATTCCCAAAAATATGTGATGACACTTTTCTGCACGCAGAACCTTATCGCAGTAACTTGTGTGCTGTCACCTGCCAGGTAGGACTTTCTGTGAGACATGAGGAGCACAATAAAGTGTTCAATATGGTGGAACTGTCCTGCAGAAAAGAGAACTATGCCACCAGATGTAGTTTGTCATATATTAAAGCAGACCTTTACCCATTATTATTTCTATATGCTGAGCTGGTTGGAATTAGCCATTAAAGGTCGCCGACTGAGTTGGAGGAGGCACAACATGTTGGTGCCTTGATCCGAGTGACACTGCTTGGTTGTAATTAAAGAGCTGATGGCCAGGCTGACTGTGTCTCCTGATAGACCCCCTCCCACCCAGAGCAGAGTACACTCACCCAGAGCAAAGTATACTCACCCATCCTCACCCATAGCTAAAAAATGTCTACCCTGTTCAATAAACTTTTATTGAGAAGATTTTTGAATGGTAAACAACAAAATAAAATATTGAGGAATGTGAAAATATGCAGGAAGGCAAAGTTCCAGGTTCTTTTGTACCTCAGATCTTTCTTTTTTAATTTAGCAGCCAGTTTAATAAATAGCTTAAATAGTTCTCTTATGAGAGAACCAAGTCCACATTGGAATATATATTTGCCAAATATCTTCATTTGTGATTTAAAAAATTGTGATTCTGATTTGGAATATTGTTTGAGTGGTGATATCAGGGTTTACTGGAAGAGATTCATTAAAGTGCCATGTGTTGGAGACTTGAAAAATTTGGTGTGAATAAGCAAATGGTCAGACCATGCATTTGGATATTTGAAACAGAATACGAATTGTAGGGGCCGTGTTTCTAAGAATGTCTGGAGTCTGAATGAGAAATACGTATACCTTCTAGTGGTGCGATTGGCTTTTCTCCAGGTAGCAGTCAAGGCGAAAGGCTAAAGTTTACTACATGGGATTTTAGTGGGCTTATCTGTCAAAGGGGCCAATTTATTTACTAAATTGCATAAGAAGTAAGAAACGTTAGGTTACCCCCCCCCCATACACAGAGATCATCCAAAGCCAAGAGGGATGTTGGGCATTTAACTCTATAACCAATGACCCATATCAATAAAAAAGTCAATTAATAATCACCATTTTGGAATTTGATCTCTAATCAATTATTTTAAGAAGATACTAGCATAACATTTAATAACATTAGAAAAGTCCATATACCAACCCCTTATATATTAAGACATGGAAAACATTGCCCAACAACAAAGTAGCATTGCCCAATCCTTACTACATTTGGATAGCTCCTAAATGGCCATGTGTAGTTCAGGTAATTGCATTCATGATAAAGTGTTTCCAAAAGACAAGTATAAAAATGTAACTAATACAATACAGCCTTTAGAACTTGGTAGCTAATAAGGCCCAGTCGATCATAGAGACTTCACCCAGGATCCGCCAGCTAACATTTTTCACCCCCTAATGCAGTCTAACTGTAGAACCGTGAATGAAGCCCAGCTCCAGAAAATCTAAAAATTCTTCCTTGCTGTGGTGCTGGGCCTGCACTGTAAGGGTTACCTGCTCGGGATAGACCAACAGTGGACTGTCCCTTGGCATCCTCACATCTGCTGCAGAGTTATGCCTCCTGCATTGATCCTGATGTTTTCAGCATCTTAGACCACTGGAGCATGGGGAAGAAGACGCTGCAGGACCAGTCTAGTAGCGCAGAGGATTGGGTAAATCCCCCCTAGACCTAAACCAGCAGTTAACCCTTGCAATTTGGGCACTGCAAAGGTGAATTTTCAAGTTTCCTGGAGTTGGGCTTTAAGTCCCATGTTAGAGGGAGAATCATAGGTGGAATGTTGTGCTAAATATAAAGCTGATTTTACTCTTTGGAAGTGATCCAGAGCTTTGCTACATATTTGGCAACTTGGATTTGTACATCTGTAAATATTTAGCTACATATGATATAGTAAAAAGAAGATGGAGTCAAAACCTGTTAGCCTAAATCTATTGCTACAGTCTTTGCCTCTGAACCTTGGCAATAGCTATAGAAAATCTGATGCCTTCACCTTCCTATCCAACTTTTAATAATTCAGGCTTATAATAAGTTTGTGGCTTTACTTTACCAACCATAGAATTGTTTGCAGTTGCGTCTATTTCTTTACAGTTGAAAACCTCTGAAATTTTACAATGATCAGATCATGATCTCTTCTCTTTTTCAGCAGAAGAGGACCATCCCAATATAAGCTTAAATCCATGCCCTACAAATGACAAAACGTGTCTCCAGAAAGAACAAGCCAAAGCAAACCGGAACACCATGCAGAGAATGAAGAAATTGACTTTTGGCCGTCAGACTGCCAATAATTTACCCACTCAGATGGTAAGAGTAGCCACATAAGGGCCATGAGGGTAAAATTATGTTTATCCAGCTTAAGCTGACCACAAACATGGCAGTATATTTAACTGGAAAATGTCTCCACTTATCTGATGAGCACGTCCACTATGAAATGGGCGGTGTGTCATAATGAGTGTTTGAGGTTTAGCTATGTTGGGTTATTTTATCCTCACCTGGCTTTTAAGTGAGTGGTTAGAGACAGTACTTAGGCACCCCTAGCCACACACTTATGCCCCATACACATGATAAGAGATTCCATCAGAAAAAACTTGGATGTTTTTTCCGACGGAATTCCGCTGAAGCTTCCCTTGCATACACACAGTCACACAAAAGTTCTCTGAACTTTCGACCGTCAAGAACGCGGTGACGTACAACACTACAACGAGCCAAGAAAATGAAGTTCAATGCTTCCGAGCATGCGTTGAATTGTTTCCGAGCATGCATGATTTTTTGCGCGTCCGAATTGCATACAGACGAACGCATTTTCGGATAGGAACTTTTTCCGACCGAAAAATAGAGAACCTGCTCTCACATCGGTCTTTTGCTGGCGGCATTTCCGATTGTGTGTACACGGCATAAGAAGTTGTTCAGCCGTTCATCTCTGAGATTATGGTGAACAGCAAGGCGACAGCCTAGGCCCAGAATCAGGTCCTTACCTCTACCATAAAGTAAGCTTCAGCAAAGAATATGCAGTCTATCATTGATACATTTGAATTAAAGAATGGCCATTTGTACATAGTTACTGTACATTAGTCTAGCTTAGACCATATGTCATACCTGTGGGATCCCAAAGGAAGCTGGAAATCACTGTAGTAGGCACTGCTACTACAGTGATCTCTACAAGCTTCTGAGTCTCGTGCCAGGTGTATGCACTATGGACAAAGGAGGTTGCTTGCTCAGCATTGGTGCCATTAAGAGAATATTTTTCCTTTTCTCAAGGAATGCAAAGCATTCTCTTATTGGATGCAGTGGAGAAAGTGGGCAATTACATAACAATCACTTAAAGCTTTGTTCATACAATATTCTAGTACTTTAAAGAAAAGTGTTATTAGGTGGAGAAAGATTAGAACTTTGTTGCTGTCCTATAACCCCATTAGAGATACTCCTGTTTTGGTGAACACGTAAATGTAAGGGATGATCTCCCCAATGGGGTTACAGTTAGCAATAAGAAGAATATTCTAAAATATTTCCACTCCACCAACAATTGAAATGGCTTTATCTTCAGTAGGATATTAATTAATTGTGTTATGATTTTTCTAGGGTGCCTGTCACATGGCATTGAATATAGCACTGGAGAGATTAGCATCACTCAGGACCAAAACACAGGAAGATTTTTTGAATACCCCAATACCAAACTGTGACCGAGATGGATACTTTAATCCAAAGCAGGTAAGGAGAGAAGTGATTTGTTGTGCTTAACAAAATTGAGTAGTGTGGAAGTAGTAGTTAAATATACAGCAGAACCTAAAAGTTGGAATGGAGGTCTAAACTATCAACTCCCTGTGTTAGTAGAATCGCTTAACCACTTTTGTTGCATCTTATTTAAAAAAATGGTGAAGTGGTTTATAAGCGAGACTGGATAAAGCACCTTTGGTTGGCCATTCCGCCTGTTAATACTGGTAAACCGAGCTGTCCTTGGCTTTGTTCACAGGCACTATGTACAGAGCTGTTCTGAGAGGCTTTGCACCTTCAGATTGCTGTGATAGGCCTTAGAGAGCTTACAGCTCAGAATCCAACTCTTTTTCTTACAACAAAGGAAGGGGAGGTAACAGCACATTTATCCTGCACATCTGTACCCCTTCATCTCCATCCTTCCATTGTATGTGACCTGTATAATAACCACTCCCTCACTATATGACCTGTACAGTATGTGCTGCCTCTAATGCACCATTACCAAGTTTTAATACCAGCAACTTTCTATATTTCCAAAAAAATGTGGCAAACAATGAAATCACCTTGGGGTGTCTACTTTCCAAAAATTTGGGGGGAATTTTCCAACTGTCCTGGTACTTTTGTTTTAACTGAAAGTAAAGGAAACAAGTTTTTCAATAAATAAAAAATCCAGTGGTTATTAAATACTGCCAAAATATATAGGTATATGTAATATGTATATTTTAGTGGAGAGGAAAAATAAGGTTGTTTCAAATACAAAGCTCCCTTTAGCGCAGTGGTTCTCAACTCCAGTCCTCAGGACCCACCAACAGGCCAGGTTTGCAAGATAGCTGAAATACATCACAGGTGATATCACTTGCTGCTCAGTGATTGCAGTATTCTAGTCTGCATCTCCCCAAGGTAATACTTCAAATCTGGCCTGTTGGTGGGTCCCGAGGACTGGAGTTGAGAACCACTGCTTTAGCGGTTATATTTATTTATATTTAATTTAAAAAAATATGTCAGAGCAAAAAAGGGCTTGTTTATATGGCCGTGGGCCATACATTGCCGTGAATCAGTGTTTCTCTGTGGTAGATGTGCACAGGGATGCTCATCTGTCCTTAAAAGAGCTTTGGCGGTACTTTGTACTTCTCCTGTGGGTCACAAGAGTGCAGTTCATTCTGCAATGGAGTCAGGATCCACCAACATGCCTGGACTGGCACCTGGCTCAGGCTCTTAGCGAATCGCTGAGAGTCTGAGCCAGCCGCTCCCGCCCTCTTCACAGCCCAGCGCTCAAATGAGTACGGGGGGGGGGAGGGAGCTGTGAGAACCAAGCGACCGGCGGTGTTAGATCGCTCGGTTCTCAGTCTTAGAAAAGGAGAGTAAGTGCAGCGCAATAAATAAATAAAGTCCCCAATGCTCAATACAGGCAGATCCACTTTTCATTTTCAATGGCCAGAGGAAAGAGAATCTTGTGTGCAGTTAATCAATATGTGCTTACCAGAAAATGTGGACCTCTGCAAGGCAGGGGTCAAACTCACATATATCCCCTAAGGAATGATGATCTCCTGGATGTTGTCACTGGAACGGAACACAGCCGGAAAAAAATCCTGGTATCCACAAGCAAAGCCAAACTTCCAGCAGAAAGAGCCTCAAGGAATACAGGCATCCGGATCCCGGTGTCCCCACGAATGACTCCAAGGTGTCAGTAATGAAAACACAAAAGGGGAATACTATCTAAGAGTAATCCGTTTATTAAAATAGAAGCAGTCACTGATATGTGCAGGGGACCCCTCGCTGACGAAGTCCAATAGGACCTAACGCCGCTTACGGGGGGCGGAGCTTCAACACGGACGTCACCCGCTGCTTCTCTCTGTGGGTCGGCACTGCTTTTGCATCGCAGTCCGACAGTTTTCACAAAGTTTATTTGCCTCAGCGCCTGTGAGCACCTGCACATATCAGTGACTGCTTCTATTTTAATAAACGGATTACTCTTAGATAGTATTCCCCTTTTGTGTTTTCATTACTGACGCCTTGGAGTCATTCGTGGGGACACCGGGATCCGGATGCCTGTATTCCTTGAGGCTCTTTCTGCTGGAAGTTTGGCTTTGCTTGTGGATACCAGGATTTTTTGCCGGCTGTGTTCCGTTCCAGTGACAACATCCAGGAGATCATCATTCCTTAGGGGATATATGTGAGTTTGACCCCTGCCTTGCAGAGGTCCACATTTTCTGGTAAGCACATATTGATTAACTGCACACAAGATTCTCTTTCCTCTGGCCATTGAAAGTGAAAAGTGGATCTGCCTGTATTGAGCATTGGGGACTTTACTTATTTATTGCGCTGCACTTACTCTCCTTTTTTATTACTCTTCAGGCATTTGTGATTACCTGTAGTGTTCAGCTTGCAATTGGGTGTGGGATTTTAGTAGTTTGCGCTGATTGATATCCTTATATTGTCTCAGTCTTAGAAAGGCCGGGGACAGATGCAGCTGTGAGTGGCCGGAGCCGCAATGGCATCACTTCCGCGCATGCGCGCGGGAGCCGCTGTTCACGGCACAGGGCTTTGAAGGACTGGCACTCATGGCCGTTCTTTCACAGCACATGCGCCAGTGATGTCATTGGCTGCATGTAATGTAAATATCTCCTATATGGTACGTTTAGGAGATATTTACACTACCTATAGGTAAGCCTTATTATAGGCTAACCTATAGGTAAGTGTCTGCAGAGGAAGTTTACTTTCTCTTTAACAACTATCTTTAGCCATAAGAAGAGCAAGTAGTCCTGGAAGTGATTGTTTGGCCCCCACAGAGCCCTGATCTCAACATCATTCAGTCTGTCTGGGATTACGTAAAAAGACAGATAGATTTGAGGCAGCCTACATCCACAGAAGATCTGTGGTTAGTTCTCCAAGATTTTTCGAACAACCTACCTACCTACCGAGTTCCTTCAAAAACTGCATCCAAGTGTACCTAGAAGAATTGAGGCTGTTTTGAAGGCAAAGGGTGGACAGACCAAATTTTGATTTGCTTTGGATTCTCTTATGTTAATTTACTTTCCAATTTGTTAATTGATAAAAAAATAAACTCAACACTTCTATTTCTGAAAGCATCCTTAATTTACAGCATTTTTTCACACTTGCCTAAAACATTTCCACAGTAGTGTATATACAGTATATACTGTATATATAAACTGTTTTACAAAATAAATGTAATATACATAATTTTGTTATATACCCACACCTGCTTTGTTGTATGGATGCATAAGAAGAGGACAGTGATTATACGTAAACAACTTTGCAGACCTTATGCCACGGCTTGCTTTTTGGAATATTAGTAATGTGTTGAACAGTGAATAACTGAGCTCCCATCATGCTGTAAGGCTGCCTAAATACTTTCTATCTCGTGAGATCACATTAAAAGAGAAGTGTAAGAACATAAACAAATAAATATACATACTTACCATACCTGCCTGCTGCAAGCTTTCCCCCACTGGCTCTAAGCCTAAGAACTGAATGATCACATGATTACATATCCCTCAGTTCTCAGGTCCACTCTGAGCAGAGAGCAGTGACTTTCAATCACAGCCCTCTGCCCTGCCTCTCAAGCACTAACTGGAGCGCTGAGCTGTGGAGGGGCCGGGAGTGGCTGGCTCAGGCTCTCAGTGGCACGCTGAGAGGCTGAGCCAGCTGCATGTAAGGCAGTTGTAAAGATGTCTTAAAGAAGAACTATTGACAGATAGTAATGAAATGAAAAATGCTTGTTAAATCCCCCAACTGCTCCAGTGCACCTCACACTTTATCCTTTTCAAATCTGTGCAGGTGTTATTAAGTGAAATTACATTATTATTTCTGTCATTTCTGCCTGCAGCTCTTCTTCAGGCTGAAGCCCAAATTATGGGTGTTCCTATGCACACGTAACACTGAAGCCACCTCCCCTATCTTCATTCTGCAGGCCTGTACATCCACATCCACATCCTCTGGGAATGGTAGAGTACATACAGGAGAATCCACAAAATCCCTTACCCCTCCTACTTTGTACGCTGCCAGGACCACTCTCTCTCTGCAGTCTTGTAGCACTGTGCCTCTGTTATACTCTTCTGACAGCCTAAAACCAAACACACATGCGCGTCTCTGTGTATGTGTGTGTATATAGATATATACAGAGATTGGTGTCAGTTGGGCAGTGAGCAGTATCAGTAGTTTTTTTATTTTTAATAGAGATTAACAGAGATTTAACAGAGATTCCCCAGCCCCTTTCTCTGCAGCATCAGCTGCACTGGAGAGTTAAAGCGGTGTTCCACCCGCAAATTTTTTTTTTTTAAAGTCAGCCGCTACAAACACTGTAGCGGCTGACTTTTAATAAGGACACTTATCTGTCCAGAGAGCCCGCGATGTCGGCCCCCTGAGGCTGATCCATCCATCAGATCGGGTGCAGGCCTCATCATTCTAACTAAGGGAAACCAGCAGTGGAGCCTTGCGGTTTCACTGCCGTTTCCTACTGCACATGCGCGAGTCACGTGGCGCTTTATGAATGGCCATCTGTCTTCTGGGACACACACAGGTCCCAGAAGACAGCGGGGGGGGAGGGCTCGCTGCACAAAATGATATGACGTCCTGCGCTGCAGAACGGATGGATCGGAAGTACACTATGTACTTCATAAAAAGGTACTATAGAAAAGAAAACATTTTTTTTTTTCAAAAACGAGGGGTAAGTGGTGGTCTTTCGTTTAAGACCACCTCTCAAAAGTGGGTGGAACTCCACTTTAATGCATGGGAAATGCTCTGTACTGAGCGACTTCCTGTTCATTCACAAACAGAAGCCTAGTATACACAATTTACTATGCTTCCGTTATGAATGAACACAGTGAGGGATCTGTACCAATCATTCACTGTGCTCATTCAAAAAAGAAAGTGGCTGGTAAATGACATGGACCCAGGCAGCAGGGGGATTCTAAGCCGCACAGGGGTGATTAGGCACAACTGGCACACCCCCAAAAAGAAAGACTAAGCCAAAACATGGCCATTCACTTGTTACCAGCTATTGAGGGGAAAGTAGAGTAGAATCTGTCAGCTTGTGTTGTGAATAATGGCCACTGGAGATGAGCACAATCATTTACAAAAACACAGCAACACAAACCAGTGGCTACACTGCTCTATCTTAGCCCAGTGTAATAGCTGGCTTGTGTTGCTGTGGGTTTGTGTTTATGTGAATGATCATGGTCCTCTCCAATAACCATCATTCACAACACAAGCCAACAATTTTACTCCACACTCTCTTCCCTTGCATAGCTGGTGCTGTGTGCAGTCTAAGCCTAGAATAGATCCTGTCTCCTTCATCAAGCATGATTAGAAAGCAGTGGATGGGGGAGAGATTAGCTGCTCAGAACCCACTGCACGGATTTCTACAAAACGAAGTTTGATGTGAACTGTGTCTCCTGAGGATCTAAAAGGCATGCAGAATTAAACCCACTTATTTAAAGTGGGGTTCCACCCAAAAAAAAAAAATACATGGAAAATCCTAAAAAAAAAAAATACAAAAAAACATTTGGATATGTTTTATTTTTTTACTTACCTCTAAATGCCTGTTGCTAGGGGGTCCCTCGTAGTCTGTCTCTTCCAGTGCCTGGGCTGGTGACATCACTTCCCCCTCGCCACAGGAAGGACTCAGCTCTGCTCCCTCCCTCCTGTCAATCATCTGGGACCCATTACAGGTCCCAGGTGACTGAGCGGCCAATCACGGCGCGCAGCGCCACTTGCACATGCGCAGTGGGTGCCAGGCTGTGAAGCCACAGCCCGGCGCCCACAGTTGCAATGCCGGCGCCGCTGAACGGAGGGGGAGACGAGCGGGGCTTCGATCCCCCGCATCTCTGGACCCTGGGACAGGTAAGTGTCCAATTAAAAGTCAGCAGCTCCAGTATTTGTAGCTGCTGACTTTTAATTTTTTTTTTTTTTTGACTGGACCTCCTCTTTAACTTTTTCCCAAAACAGTTACATTCAAACCAATGCTCTGGATGCAAACTGTCACAGTTGCTAGTGCTGTTACCTGAACTGTAAATTAACTAAATGGCTGATGTCATAACTGACCACATGTGCAGCACCATGGCAACTGCAGATCAAACAGAATAGCTGCTTCCTTGGCTGTAAGTGATAGGAGGGTTTAGTTCCACTTCAGAATGACTGTGCAGTTCTGCAGGCACTGGTACACTCAGTAATTATCACAGAGCTGGTTAGACATACCCCTCCCCTTCTTTACAATTCTGAGCAAGGAAGTTTGTGCTAAGGGGTGTAGCTACTACTCAGCTCTGCCAGCACAGAGTAGTTTAGAGAAGGCTAAAAAAACACATTTTCTCTGAGAATAAAATGTATTTATGCCTGAGACAGCATAGGCTAGACCAGTGTTCCTCAACCTTTTTTCAGTTGTGGCGCCCTTTAAAATTTTGCACAACCTTGAGGCACCCCATTCAAAAATTTAAAGTATGGAACTAACAGTTTTACACATTGCAGCATCATCCATGCATTTAGGGCACCCAATATTAGAGGTGATTTATTCTTACAAACAAATACACCTTTGCTCCCTGACTAGTATTCCAGCGTTTCTCTTCACCTCACTCAGTTAATGTATCCCCAGTGCTAGTGGAGAGGGACAAGGGAGAATGTTGCGCAGAGGTTCTCCTTATCAACCGATGACATAATCGCTTGTTAGGATGCTGTCTCACATGGTGCCCAAGTTTGTAATGCTGCACAATGAAAACCTGTGGCTTTTTGTAACAAAAATGGCAAGCTTGATCCACCTGCTGGCTTGTTGACAATTTTTGGTAATTTTTAGGCATTTTGCCAAGGCACCCCTGAAGAACCCAGGAGGCACAACAGGGTGCCTGGGCAACCTGGTTAAAAAAAATCAAGGCTAGGCTACCATTGTGGTTTTTTTTTCTTCAGGTTTTGTTTGTAACCATGTGCCTTTTTCCAAGTGAAGCATTTTATATCGCAGTGACTATAATAGTAACATTGGCAATAGTCAGGTCTTTCAAGGATATTTATACTGCCTTTCCATTTATATGCCTTTCATCCACTTCTTACAGTGCCATCCAGCTCTGGACGGACAGCGTGGAAAATGCTGGTGCGTCGAACGGAAAACTGGTGTCAAGCTAAACCCAGCTTATGACCCTCTGAGTGACCCAGACTGTCAGTTGGCATCTGAACTCATCAGAAAATAAAAGATCAAGCATCTTTCCACTTGAAAACCTGCCATCCTAACAAAGACAATCAGCTCTACAGGGACTAGAAACTTTTTACAATGACGAACCTACAAGTGACCGCAAGAGAAACTTAAAGGGTGTCTCCACTTTCCTGGCAAATTTGATATTCTATGGCAGTACATCCATCAACTTTATAAACAATGCTTATTACATTTTGTATATGCTTGTACAGGTTCTGGAAGTATCCACTGAATCAAATGAAAACTATATTATTTTCTCAATAGCCATGGTGGAAGAATACCTGTTATCTACACTTATTGCAGTTGGCTTACCTACACAACATTCAGTGTGACCTTCAACCCTAGTGGATACTTCAAGATTCTACATAAGTTTAAGGGAAAATGACGGTTAATAAGCACTACTTAAAAAGTTGATTTTTTTTTCCTATCCTGCCTTTAGTGTTACATTTTCCAAAATGGTAGAGCTGTACTTTAATTCTTTACCTTGCTGAGAAGCCTAAGTTCTTTATCAAACTGCAGACTGCCGCTTTGGAAGGAAATGACTTACATATATAACTGTGGAGACATGGAAGGTTAGGGTGTTTAATACTTACTTGTTTCTTTTATTTAATAGTTGTAGGACTTAGCAGGTCAAGATTAAGCTAGTCTTAGGACTTGCAGAAAGTAGCACACGTATAAGCTAAGTAAGAGCAAGTATTATGCTGGCCACAAATAGGAATGTATTTTGTCTGATAAAGGTGAAATATTTGAAATGTATCTGTTCGACATAAAATACAAATGCCAAATGTCTGAAAACAAGTACATACTGCATACGTTAATGCTGAACTCCAGGCATACATCTAAATTCATAGGTGAACTATTTGACCTGTCAAATAATTTGTATCTTTGTAAAGCCTTGAATTGTACCAGAAGCAGGAATGCCACACACCAAGATGCAGAACAATATTCTTCTTTTAATAAATAGCCAGCAGGAACAGGTTCTGTGGTTCTCTGTTTGGTGCTAGAAATAGCATTTTCTCAGATTCTTTGAGAAAGCGCTGTGACTAGTACAAAACATGTCAGAAAAGAACCTGTTCCTGTTGGCTTTTTCATTAAAGGAAAAATATTATTTTGCATCTTGGTGTGCGGCATTCCTGTTGTTGGTACAATTGATAGCTTCGGTGCAGACGAGCTGTGCCAGCATCTGATATTTGTTTGTGAAGTGTGAAGCCTGATCTCGTATGAAGTGGAATGTAAAATATTTGTAGAGCCTCGCTTGTGATCCAGCACATCCTGGACTCTGGAAGACTACACTTCAATAAGGATTTACAGCCTGGATCAAGACCCAATCTAGTGTTTGGTTGGACAGTGAAAGAGCAGCAGCATTCTAAAAAAAACATCACTCTGCTCTCTCCTTATTTATGCATGATCTCTGTAGGCAGTAGTGCTTTGATTGACTCAGAGTGCTGGTCCTCCTTTTCCCAGTCTGGATCCCGCTGCATATTGAATTACAGGAGGCTGATATCAAGTGATTTTCAGGTACTATTTCTTTGAAAAAAATACACTTAATGTTGTTTTAATTTATAAATTACTGGATTAAAAAGGTTTTTACATCTATCGTGAAATTTGCCTTTGAAGAGTATGTAGACCCCAAATATGAACTTCTCTTATTAGCACCCTGTCTGTGTGTCAAACGTACCATTAAATATGTATATTATAAAGGTTTGACAAGTGCAAAAAGAATCTGTTGATCCAGCCAGAAATTCAGAGCAGAGCATGCCCAGGTCACCTGTGTGAACTGCAGTATGCCCACCCTCTATGGTATAGAGATGAGACAAGCAGGAGGTGTTCTGTAGTCTAAAATCATGAGCGAGCAATCTAGGGTTACAGCACTGCTCTCTCATAGATCAGTGTATTAAGACCCCTTTCACACTGGGGCCACGCCCGCATTCGTGGTAAAGCGCTGCTCATTTTAGCGGCGCTTTACTGCTAGCGGGCACTTTTAACCCCAAAAAAGGGGTTAAAAAATCCCGTGTTGCGCCGCTTCTGAAGCGCTTTTCAGGCGCTTCTGAAGCACTGCGTATTCATTGCAATAGGGAGGGGCGTTTTGGGAGCGCTGTATACAGCGCTCCCAACCCCCCCCAAAGATGCTGCTTGCAGGACTTTTCCGAACGTCCTGCAAGCGCACCGCCCGGGTGTGAAAACACCCATTGCAGAGAATGGTAGGCAGTTTTCAGGTGCTTTACAGGCGCTATTTCTAACGCTAAAACACCTGAAAACTGCCTCAGTGTGAAAGGGGTCTAAGTGTTGTCAGTCTACAACAGGAAGTGTGTTACTGCCAGGGTCATCAGGTGAAAATAAAGAGAAAAAAACAAAGGCAGCCACCATTTCTCAGGACTGGTAAGTGACTATATATTACATTATTCTGAAGACTGCTTAATTCAGCAAGCATTTGCAAAGCATTTAAAGCTGAACTGCAAGTCAACTGCTAAATACATAGATTAAATACATGCATAGGTGTGCGCAGAGGGTGTGCCAGATGTGCCTGGACACGCCCTAATCACCTAGTGCACATTAGCATTAACGCTCTATGTGGCAGAGGGGAGATCCATGTGCCAGGGCCATATATATGTAGACCCACACACCCAAGAATGTGTGATTGAGCTTCGGGGTGCACACCCTAATGCAATAGACTGCGCACACCTATGAATACAGAGCTGTTTGACCTGTCAAAGGATTTGTTTTTCTGTCCATCCAGTTTTGAGATTAACAGAGTCCCATCACGCAGCACAATCATGTCTGTCAGGGCGGGAGATCTATTTTTTCACATTCTGCTGTTCATTAAAAGTTATGGGTCTTGTTCCACTCCCGACCTGGGACTGGACAGTGAAAGGAGAAGCAGCAGACTAATAAACTCATCTATCTGTTACTCTGTCTATTCCCCTATCAAAACAGTCATTGCACTACTGCACAACTCGTGCTGCTTCTACCTCTCCTGATCCAAACTTTGTTATACTGGGAGTGCAAGACTGGGAGCTGTGGCTGGATTACTTTGTGGTCGCAATAAGGCGGGGCAGTCAAGTGTGGGGGGGGGCATTCAGGCAAGCTGTATGGGGCCTCATAGTTTCTAGTGACTGCCCTTGGCAGAAGAACTAGTCCATTTATGGCTAGCCTCAGTTGGGGATTTGCAAGTTATAGCTGAGAGTTTGATGAGTAGTTTAATCATTAGTGATGTAACATGTTAGCCAGAATGGCATGCATTCTGCCAAATATTTTACAGTGCTTAAAACAGCAAAAAACATGTCTTACTTTTAATGGCTAATTTAAAAAAAACTGTATAAATCAAGCTTTTGGACATCATTGGAGGCGTTTAGCTGATGAAGGCCTTTGTGTTTCAAGGTTTGCATTGTAGGAATTTTGTAGTAGCAGTTTAACCGCTTGCCGACCCGCTGCTGCAGTTTAACTGCAGCAGAATAGCACGGCTGGGCGAAACGACATTACCTTACGTCGCTTTGCCTTTTGGCCACTAGGGACGTGCGCGCGCCGCCAGAGGTGCGCGCACAGGCCCGCAGCATGTGCCCGACCCCGATGCGAGTGCCCGACGGGCACGATGACCGCCAGGCTCCCACGATTGCTCGTGACAGAGCGAGAACCGGGATCTGTGTGTGTAAACACACAGATGCTGGTTCTTTCAGGGGAGAGGAGACAGATCGTGTGTTCTTACTATGTATGAACAACGATCTCTCTCTCCTCCTAGACTGTCCCATCCCCCCACAGTTAGAAATATACATAGGGAACACAATCAACCCCTTGATCTCCCCTAGTGTTAACCTCTTTCTTGCCAGTGACATTTACACAGTAATCAGTTCATTTTTATAGCACTGATCGCTGTATAATTGTCAATGGTTTAAAAAATGTGTCAAAAGTGTCCGATGTGTCTGCTATAATGTCGCAGTTCTGATAAAAATCGCAGATCGCCGCCATTACTAGTAAAAAAATAATAATAATAAAAATGCCATAAATCTGTCCACTATTTTGTAGACGCTATAACTTTTGCGCAAACCAATCAATATACGCTTATTGTGATTTTTTTTACCAAAAATATGTAGAAGAATACATATCAGCTTAAACTGAGGAAAAAAATTAGTTTTTTTGATAAAACGTGTGGGATATTTATTATAACAGAAAGTAAAATATATTGGGGTTGATTTACTAAAGGCAAATCCACTTTGCACTACAAGTGCACTTGGAAGTGCAGTCGCTTTAGATCTGAGGGGAAGCTCTGAAATGAGGGGAAGCTCTGCTGATTTTATCATCCAATCATGTATAAGCAAGAATGCTGTTTTTTATTTTCCTTGCATGTCCCCCTCAGATCTACAGTGAATGCACTTCAAGTGCACTTGTAGTGCAAAGTGGATTTGCCTTTAGTAAATAAACCCCATTGCGTTTTTTTCAAAATTGTCGCTCTTCTTTTGTGTATAGCGCAAGAAATAAAAACTGCAGAGGCGATCAAATACCACCAAAAAAAAAAGCTCTATTTGTGGGAAAAAAAGGACGTCAATTTTGTTTGGGTACAGCGTCGCACGACCGCGCAATTGTCAGTTAAAGCGACGCAATGCCGAATGGCCTGGTCATTGAGCAGCTAAATCTTCTGGGGCCGAAGCGGTTACGGAGAAGAACATTATAAAGTAGAATTATATAATGAAAAGTAGAATTATATCATGAAAGCTGAAGATGAGACATGACTTTAGAAGGAACAATGGAAGCTATATCAATTTATTAGGGTTATTTAAAGCCTATCTCCAAGCAAAAATAAAATAAAGCCCAACCCAATTCCTCATACCCATCTACTTTTTTTCTTTAACATTCATCATAGAATTTTTTTTTACTTATCTGACTTCACTGTCACGTGTCCCTCCACAGTCTGTCTTCTGCTATTGGAGACTGGTAATCAAGTTTAGCAGTCTGGGCCACACCAACCGGCCTTGCTTTGCCCATCCTTAGGATGTCATCACACTGCTCCAGTCTTCTGGGGCCTGTGAAATCCCTGCCACTGAACAGCCTATGTGAAGTGTCCATGTCACCCAAGTAGCAATGAGGATACCTAAAGAAGAACCTTCCTACTATGCTGTATGGATAAGAGAAAACTATGGACCCAACATGTCATGGTGAGTCAGGTAGATACCGTATTGATGGCATTTAGCTAAGTTTTTAAAACATAATTAGGGATTAGTTGTAAGGATGTGGAAGGCATTTTTTTTATGGACCACTCCCTGGCTGGAGAGGACCTTTAAAGGAAACCTGTACCTAAACAAGGATGGAGGCTGCCACCACATCTTCTGAAAAGGCTAGATGTCAGGGTGTCTCTGGCTTCCGTACCTTGAGGCACAGACAAGGATCATGCATGCAAGTCATAAAGCTAAGAGTGAGATCAGAACTCTAAAGCCCTACACTTGTTTCTAATTTGTATCTCAGAAATAACTGAAGATTAGCATGACAGAAAATGAACTAGTATTTTTAAGAAGATGGGATCAACAATGACTGATTCCATTCTTCCTTAATACAGTTTATCTTTAAAACATCAGTACAAAGCCTGTAAAGGGCAGTGCCCCATAGTAAACATAACAATTAGTCACTGATCTGACTGTTTTAATATAAGCACAATAATGATGATCTACTTCAACCAGTAAGAGCATCAATGTTGTAATTAATTTACTTTGCCTTGCAAGTTTCTGATTTATTTAGCTGGGATAATAACAATTACTTCATACACGACAGCCAAGCATATGTTGACGTTCATAGTGAAGGGTCAATGTCATGTTTGGGGTCATTAGCGGATTCCAATGACCATTGGGCCTATTCGGTAACACGGTGCAAAAAAGTGCAATGTACCTTACAGGAAGTCTAAAGCCAAAGTTGTTTGTATCATTGTTGGTTATTTTATGTGAAATAATTTTTCCCGATTGTCATGGTGACTAGTCTTATCGTGACAGAGATTGATGGGAAGTTTAAAAGTTTAAAGAAACAGGACATTGAGGGAAATCTTCAAATGGGAACCCTTGTTCTGGTGGCAACTGGCTTAAAATGGATTTTCCCTAATTAGATTAGATTTTAACTCCCTTCCTTCCTTACGAGGAAAGGAAAATCTCCCCATTAGGGACACTTAGGCATTTAAAGGAAACCATTCACTGAAGGGCCTTGGAGGCCATGAAAAATGCTAGTTGTCTGGTTGTGATAATGACCCACTTACCCAGAAGTATGTAAGTAAGGTCTTTTCTCTGAATTTCATGACCTGCATACTCATTAATGTTCAGTGACTCAGAACATATTAAAGACAGAAAATCATCATGACAACCATGTAACAAGGCTAAGAAGGATTGGATAGGCAGTCTCTACATTTCTCTCATGATAGCTTTACTGTCTATGTCTTATTGGACAGATTTTCGTTCACCTCCTGTCGTAGAGACAAGACAGCAAGGAAGTAAGAGGAGATCTCTCCAAAGTGAAGGGATATCCCCTTTTTGGAGGATTGTCACTATAACAGGTTTACCCATTGAAACTAAAAAAAAAAAAAATGGCTTTTGGCTTTACATACACTGTAAATGTTTTTTTTCCCCCAGGATTATATTACCAAAAGTATTGGGACGCCTGCCTTTACGTGCACATGAATTTTAGTAGCATCTCAGTCTTAGTCTGTAGGGTTCAATATTAGGTTGGCCCACCCTTTGCAGCTATAACAGCTTCAACTCTGCAGAGAAGGCTGCCCACAAGGTTTAGGAGTGTGTCTATGGGAATGTTTGACCATTCCAAAAGCAGAAGAACCTTGTTTGTGCCCTGATGCACAGTCATGTTGGAACAGGAAGGGGCCAAACTGTTCCCACAAAGTTGGGAGCATGATATTGTCCAAAATGTCTTGGTATACTGCCGCCTTAAGTATTCCCTTCACTAAGGGGCCAAGCCCAACCCCTGAAAAACAACCCCACACCATAATCCCCCCTCCACCAAATGATTTGGACCAGTGCACAAAGCAAGGTCCATAAAGACATGGATGAGCGAGTTTGGGGTGGAGGAACTTGACTGGCCTGCACAGCGTCCTGACCTTAACCCGATTGGGATAAATTAGAGGAGACTGCGAGCCAGTACTTGTCCACATCAGTGCCTGACCTCACAAATGTGCTTCTGGAAGAATGGTACTTTATATAATAATTTTGATAATATAGTGTATATTGGTCTACCAAAACAAATTAAACTTTGGACCGTAAGAAGTCCTGTTTTGAGAGAAATAAGAAGGGCGTCATTGTTGACCTTTCCCATTGAAGCTATTAGCAGCCTGATATGCTGACCCACTGACTTTAATATATTAAGGTCTTGTTCACCTTTGTGTTTTAAAATGCAGACCTTTTTAACCCATAGCAACACACAGATCTAAATTTATTGCAGTCAAATCAGTAAAAATATAGATCTGTTTGACTAAGAAGGGTTACTATGTACATTGCCACTGCACTTTGCACTTTTTTTACTGGATAAACCCTTACGAAATCCAGTATCCTCAATCGTTTGTAATTCTGCTGTAATATTCAGTCTCTAAAATCTGATATTTCATCAGTTGCTTTAACTATAGTATTTTTTTTTCACTTCTTGCTATTTGCACTTATATATGCAAATTAGAGTAAATGTGGAGCTGTTTTACGCAGCAATAAATGACATTGGTGATCAGATTGATGGCATTGAGCAATGCCCCTCACCCTTTTTTTGCTGGTAATTATCTTCTCTCACTATTAAAAAAGACAACATGAAGATTAAAATAAGGAATAATAAATGTACTAAATGTTTTAAGTTTATAAAGCCTTTTCTTTTATAAAACATACTTAAAACGTACTTAGAAATACTTGAGTCGTAAAGCATTTTACTTTTAAAAATTTGTTGCTTATAGTATTGTAGATTATTTTATGTTTCAGCACAGGTTAGGAAATAAAAAGCTCACACAATTAGTTGCTGAAGGTAAAAAGACAATTTACATGTACTTTATACTGTACACCAAAGGCGCCTTGACATAGATTTAAATTTCTAATTCTCTCTTTATATATAGACCACACTGTATGCATCATATATCTGTAAAAGTAGAATACTAAAACTAAAATACTAAAATGTTAAAGCACAAACATTTCTATTGCTTGTAATGGCAGAGCTGTTGAGATCTGTAAATATAACCTGTTATCTATTTGTCCCCATTTCGGGATCTGGGAATACGGCCAATGTATCAATATGCTGTTCTCCTAAGCAAACACACAAAATAATGTGTTGTCTGCATTTGTCGCTTAAAGTAAACCGGTCTCGAAAGGCTGATAATCTTGTTGTTGTTGCTGCCGGGTTGTTATGCTGATTCACTGGCTTCAAAACTATCCAAGGCTTTGTTGCATTCACGAACACTGGCTTAACCTGCCCTCCTGAAACTGTTCTAAGCAGTAAATTAGTGCAGATCTGCTTACCTAAGTGATGAAGGGGGAGTGTGTTTGGCCCCTGAAACACGTTGGCTTTTTTTTCTTGGATGTTTGTTTGGTGCTGTCATTGAATTGCATGTGTGTAGATTCTCAACTCTGGGTTCCTTCCCTGTTCCTGAGGGGTGTCCCCATTTTGTGAGTGCTGCTGAACTGGAGGCAGTGTGCCCAATGACATTTTCAGTGACTCTAATCTAAAAAAATCCAAATCCTGCACCCCATTTTTTGTCTAGTCCATAATCTCTTATGGCAGGTTTTTTTTAGGATCACTGGAAGTAATTGGGTTCCATGCTTTGTCTTTGGCCACCTCACCGATGACAACTCTTATACATGTATATTGATAAAGAAGTGGGGCCACACACAGCTCCCCTGTTTTTTTGTAACCTTTCATGTGCGTATAATTGTTAAAAGTTTAGTGGTTAACAGAGTGTTGTGCTTTGCTTATTCAGTAATTTAAGCATCCAGACAGCTTTGAATCACTTAGAAACATTATGTATTTCCAAGACAACACTTGACCACTACAGTCAGAAGCCTTGTTCAAGATATGGAAAGCAGAAACAGCAGGAACTGGCTTTAACCTGTAAACTGGCAGCAAACTATTTCTAATGAAGAGTCTTCCAGATCTGAACATATAATTATTAGGCAGTTCCATCAGTATACAGTACATAGAACATGGTCCTGTGCTGATAATCCTGGTGTTGCTAGCAGCAGGCTGTGTCAATATGGGACTTCAGGGTGGTGATGCAACAAAGTGATCTTGGTACAGGCTATTGAGAGAACAAGGTCAATTTTGCAGCCTTGTTCTTTCTTTGGCTCATTTACCTATACATGCAGAAGCCCATCTTGGCTTAGTCTCAACCCCTCATACATGCTGACACTATTGATAGTGTAGACCAGCATTTCTCAACCAGGGTTCCTCCAGAAGCAGCTAGGAATAACATGCTTAAAAGAGAAGTATGGCTTTTGTTTTAAATCATACTCATCTAGGTGGATGCAGCATTGAAGCCATGCTGCATCTCTCCCCTTCCATCTCTAAGGCTAGGAATTGAGAGATCAAATACAGCTGATTGCTCAGTTCTCCCTGCCGCTCTAAGCAGAGAGCAGTGACTGTCAGTCACCGGCTCAGCTCTGCCGTCCCCCCCCCCCCCCGCTGAGAGGCCGAGCCAGGTGCTGGTCCAGGCTCCTGGGTAGATCCCAACCATATGTTCATGATCTTTCCCCAACTTGGATATCAGTCAACAGCAGGCTTTAGCCGGAACTGAACTCCTGTGATCCACAGGAAAAGTACAGCCAAACAAGCTTTGGCTGTATTTCTCATTTAAGTTGTGGTGGATTGATCCCCCCTGTCTGACGATGCCTGCATAGTTTTGGCAGATTTGGTGGCATGTGACCAGTGGAGTCGGTCAAATAACCACCAAAGCCATGGTCTTTTTAGCTGTCTGTAAGGTGGGTATTTTAATTACTGACCTTCAGTGTAATGAGGGTTCTTGCCATATACCAGCAGTGTACCACCAGACCTGATTCTTCTCTGCTGCAGATAAGTAACACCTATTCCACTTATCCCCCCCCCCCCCCCGTAACCTGTGACTGGATGGTGGAAGGAGAAGCAGTAGGCTGATGAGTTCTTCTCCTTGACCCTCTGATCTGTCCTCATATGATTATTTCTCTTATTCCTTTGTTAGCACAGTTGTGTATTTCATAGATGCATGGGGATCAGCTTGAAGACATGATAGGAATATCACACTGGGAAGCAATTTACAGTGTAAATGAGCTAGATAGCACTAAAAGCATGACCATGGGGACAAGAGGCCTTGTGCAGTGGCAAAGAAGACACGACTCTAAACTGAATACAGGTGCACAGAAAGTATTGTAAGATGAAAGCCTTTAGAGAAGGGCTGTAGACTCCAGAGCAGCTCAACTACTGCATGCTTTAGTAGTGAAGTCTGGTATTGGTCAGAAGAGTGGTGTGTGGGCAATTGATATGTCCTGGGGGCTGCTCAACCGCACTTAATTTTATCTTTAGTAAATAGCAAAGTTACACTCATATCATATCTGATTAGTATCAGTGGCAATACCTACAGCTCATCTGAGCTTTGCATACGTAAATGTGGACAACCATGTTATACATACAGTATGCCAAGGTAGAGTCCACCACAGTTTCTCATGCAACTCAATCATAATAGCAACTGCTGTCGTAATATCAATGCTTTTAAATCTCTAGGCGAGTCTTGCTATATTTGTGCTGTATTTGACCCTGCTGTTCCTTGATCTTTCATTTGAAGATGTACTTGAATGCTTGAAAGACTTAATGGAGGAAGAGAGTAATGGCATACGTGTATACAAAAACAATGATCAACGCAAACATGTGCTCAGGCTTAACTTGTTCAACTAATTATGCCTAGTTCAACATCATTTTACTGTATATTATACTGCAACAATATTTGATTAGCATACTTACCATTAGCAGCTAGAGTATGTAGTTACATAGGTGTGATTGGAGGAGTTATAACGGTGCTTGAACAAAAATCACTTTCATGATTAGAAGTCACATTTTTCATAAAGTAGAATTTTTTTTCATTAGTAGGAATATTTACCCTCCATTGCACATCCAAAGTATATCAGAAATCTTGATCCTGGATGGAGTAAGCATTCCTATAGGCTGTAGAATTGCACCATCCTAAATCAGTGGTAAGTCTGCTACTTACAGTGCCTCCATGGCTCAAAGCATGAAGTAGGGTTGAAACCCTGGCCTTGCTCCCTTCACCCATAGAGCCTGATTGGTAGCATAATATATCCTTTTGCCATACCTTTTGTGTTTTGCACAGGTCGGGTGACCATCTTGCATGGTACCAGCTAGACTAGAGCTTCTGTAGGAATCTCTCCTTCTAGACTGCATATTTTGAAACGGAAGGAAGTCCAGCAGGATCATGTTAGTTACCTTATTTTAGAAAACTTTTTATGGTGCTTTCACAATTTATTGTTATAAGTTAAGATTTTAAGCCACGTACTGGGTTTTTTTTTAAATAGAATCATTCTGATCCTTGATTTCCACCTTAATAGTATTATGTTTGTTTCTTTTTTTTTTTTTGTTCAAGTTTATAATGACTTTTGAAATGGCCAGACTGTTCTTCTAGGATCATACAGTTATATCTGTGAATGCAAATGCCTTGTCATGTGAACAACTGAGTGGTGATACGCATGTGCATGACACGTGAATTAACGTTCAGCAAAAAGACTGTCTTTAACGTGACAAAGTCAGAAACATTTGCAGAGCAGAAAGAGGAACTGTTGTGACAAGGGATTAATATCTGTCTTTAAATTAATGTAGCATTTGAAAGTTTTACATATCAACTTTGTTTGAAATGCAATGTGAAAGCAATAAAACACTGATGTTTCATTAAAGTTCCTTGGTGATGTAGAGTTTTGTTTCCTGATCAGCCAGGAAAGCAAATAGCACTGGCTATGGCATATGGGCACACTCATTGAAGCACAAGAGGTCACAATCACTGTAGCATTTATTGGTATTCACTGTGGCATGACTGTGTGTAGTCATTAAAGGCAGTGGCAGTTGGTGCTTAATCTTTTGGGGAGGGGAGGGGTTCGCCCCGCCTGTGCCCTCCCTTTTTTAAAGCCAATTAGAGCCTCAGGCTCTAAGCATGTGCTTGGAAAAAAAAACCCTATTGAAATCCATGTGTCCGGTGCCCTGCATGTAGATTAGGGGGCCGGATGCATTGACAGAGGAGGCGGCGCCCATGTGCCTCCTATGGACCAGCCGCCACTGATTAAAGGATTGGTTCACCTTACCAAAAAGCTGCCTATACAGGTAAGGGGCATCTGTAGATAAAAACAGACTGCGCAGCTTTGACTAAAGTTATGTTGTTGCTGTAGGTGTAGTCCTTTTATGTGCCTAAAGCCTGACTGACAAACTCTCAGAAATTATACCATCCTACCTGTTGCTAGGAGGTTACCAAGACAGCTGTTACTGCATACCACCACCATCACAGGAGTGAATTCTCCAACCCCCACACATGTGTGGTCCACTATCTCCTCCGTTGCAGCATTGCTCAGCTCAGAGCTACTGCAACAAGGGAGAGATAGTGCACACCAAGGGGGTTTAATTTGACTGGGAGTGTCTTAGCAACATCCTAGCAACAAAGCAGGATGGGATGCCACCTCTGGGAGTTTTTCAGCTTTCAGGAGGTATATATATATATATATATATATATATATATATATATATATATATATATATATATGGCCTACACCTAGCAAGGTTATTTTGTACCTGCTGCACAGTTTGTTTTTATCTAAAAGCAGAGGCGGCCCGTCCATTAAGGGCGCAGGGGTGCCACCCCCTTATCCATGCGTCTGACCCCTTTCAGGATGCTGCATATATGGATTCCAATTGGGGGTGGGTGTTTTTTTTGAAGCACCTGATTAGAGCCAGAGCTTCTAATAGGCTTCAAAATAGGATGGGCTCGGGGAGCAGAGAATGTCTACCGAGCCCACCCAGGTGTGTTTAATAGCGAATAGCACTGATCCTCCTCCTGGTCAATCAGGAAGCAGGTCTTGAGACCCATCACCCGATTGGCTGAAAGGAAAGGCGGTCCTATTGGACACCTAGGGGGAGGGGAGACGCACGGCAGAAGCGAGGAGGAGGAGAGGACACAGGAGCTGTGCCCGATGCCCGCAACCTGCCACCTGCCACCTAGATGGGGTAAGTGCCGGACCGACCAGCAGACAGGGCGCTGGTGGGGAGGTTGTTTCCCGCCCCCCAACACAAAAACCACCAGCCCCCACTGTCAACAAGTGCCCCTTACCTGCATAGGCAGTTTTTTGGTAGAGATGAACTAACCCTTTAAGAAAAGGTACAGCCTTTTTGCTTAACTGAAATATTTGAGCATTGTGAGTAGGGATGGGCTTGATGTTCGACTCGAACATCAGCTGTTCGTTTGTTCATAGATATGACATATGGGGCGCTTGCGGCAAGTTCGTCCACCAAGGAGCGCCCCATAATGCACTGTGAGATCGCAGTACATTGACGACTGCTGATTGGCCAAAGCATGCACCTGACCTGCATGCTTTGGCCAATCACAGTGCGATGTGCCGTGAGAGCCATGATTGGCCAAAGGCAGGGTGCCTTTGGCCAATTATGGCTCGGGGGCTAAGTCCACGTCCCACACAGGGGCGGACTAACCATTTGGGCACTGACCGAGGGCCCCATGCCACTAGGGGGCCCCATCAGGGTGGCCAGCCTCAGTAAAACTAGGGACAGTTTTGTTCTGTCCCTGAAATGTCCACCGACATCATTTTGATGTGAAAATCCCGAGATTATATCTGCTCCGCCTCTGCACTGCCCCCTCAGCAAATAGGAACACGCTGTACACGCACCCTTTCACAGCGCGGCTTTTTTTGACACAGGAGTAGTAGATGCCGACTGCTGGAGGAGAGGAGAGGAGAGGGGGGCGGGGACACAGATTGCAGTGTGGGATGGGCTGCTGCCTGATAAGGTAAGCTGGCTGAGCTTTACAAAATGGATTCTAGTCAGTGGATTACCCTGGTGAGCAGAGAGGGAGAGGGAGGATGTGTTTCCTCTAGTAGAGCTCCTCTTGTCTCTGAGACTATTAGATCGATTTTGTGTGTGAGAAGTGCAATGCTCCTGGAGGAAGAACATGTCCTGAATGTCTCCCCCAATCACTACTACATCTCCCTAATCATTAGCTGCCCACCACTACACAGGCACAGTCCCCTCCTCTCCTGTATTACCACCTCCTATGTCCGTGAGCTGTTGGGGCACTATAAGTCCCAGCATGCCAGGAGATGGGGGCAGCAGTGTGTTCAATCAGGCTGATTTTTGGGTGAAATGTGCTGGTGTGTGTGTGTGTGTGTGTGTGTGTATACTGTATGTATGCTGTACAGTGGTGGCTGGTGCTCAAAATTTTTGGGGGGCTCAAACAAACTGAAAAAAAACCATCAATTGCCATCACTGTGCCATCAAACACAGCCACTGTGCCATCAAATGCAGCCACTGTGCCCATCAATTGCCGCCACTATGCCCATCAATTTCCGCCACTGTGCTCATCAATTGCCGCCACTTTGCCCATCAATTGCCGCCACTGTGCCATCAAGCGCAGCCACTGTGCCATCAAACGCAGCCACTGTGCCCATCAAACCCAGCCACTGTGCTATCAATTGCCGCCACTGTGCCATCAAATGCAGCCACTGTGCCCATCAAACGCAGCCACTGTACCCATAGATTGCCACTACTGTGCTCATCAATTGCCGCTACTGTGCCCATCAATTGCTGCCAGTGTGCCTATCAATTGCTGCCAGTGTGCTCATCAATTGCTGCCAGTGTTTATCAATTGCCACTATTGTGCCCTTCAATTGCTGCCAGTGTGACCATCAATTGCCACTACTGTGCCCATCAATTGCTGCCAGTGTGCCTATCAATTGCCGCTACAGTACCCATCAAATGCTGCCAGCGTTCATCCTCCGCCCGCCCGGCACTTATCTTGTCTCGGTGGGTCATGGTGGCAGGAGGCGAGCGGTGTCCGGTGTGTTCCACACTCCTCGATGTCTTCTCGTGTCGTCCCTTCCCGTCCTCTGCGATAGGCGTCCAATCACAGCTCCTGTCGTTTCAGCCAATCAGGTAACATGTAACAGATCCGAGCACCTGATTGGCTGAGAGGCGGTTCAGTGTTAGCAAAGCGAATATTCATTCGCTTTGCTAACACAACGCTTCGTGAACAGTGAGCGCCCAGCATGGCGCCCACTGTTCACCTTTTTGGACGCCTATTAGACCCTATGGCTCTAATCAGGTGCTTACAAAAAATACCCCGCCATTGTAATTCAGGTGACCGGCGCCTGAAAAGGGGCCGGACACCTGAATAGGGGGTGACAGTGGCGATAGAGATAGAGAGGTGACAGGAGAGAGGGGGCAGCACCCGTGCGCCCTTTATGGATGCACCGTCACTGATACAGTATGTTTGTGTATACTGTATGTATACTGTATGTGTGTGTATACTGTATGTATACTGTATGTGTGTGTGTATGTATACTGCATGTGTATGTATATTGTGTATGTATACTGTATACTGCATGTGTATGTATACTGTATGTGTGTATGTATATTGCATGTGTGTGTATACTGTATGTGTGTATATGTAGCAATAACTCACGGTGGAGCTCACTGCTGGTTTAAGCGGGTCTGTTACCTTCACTTTGCTTCCCTTGTTTCACCGGCACCGGGTCTAGGGGTTCCGTTAAACTTACTGCTGGATGACACACGCACCAACACTGGAGTACGTTTTCAATGCTTTATTAAACAGTCAAACTTTAGGAAGTAGCAGGAAAGAGGCGGAAAAGGAAACCTTCAGGAGAAACTCAAATGTCTTCTTCTAATATCTTAGCGACAAATGTCCCGGTAGATTTCAGATAATTAGGTGGAATGCGCTCCCCTCATGGGACACACTCTTTGCTCGTCTGGATAGGCCTCTCTCACCGGTCTAGCAGCCAGTACGCAGCACGAATCTAAAGTCTCTGCCACAGACTTACTTGGGGGGGTAAATCTGCACGATCCTCTGCCACAGGATGTATCAGATCTTCTGCAGTGAACAGTCAGTCACAGTGCCTGAACCTTTACTTCGAACCGGCGACACTATGCTGTATGGTTACTTCTTTTGGATACGTCCTGCAACCGAGTCACCAGGTCCCTCTATAGACCAGCACGCTGCGTGATCTCTCCAAGACGGGTCCTCCCCTGGGATCTCCTCGGCTGTCCAGCTTCGTCACACAGGACCGACAGCTCAGGACCATTCCTCGGCCGCGGTGGTAGGCCCCAGACAAGCCTCTGGACCCACCTCTGCACCACAACATCGTGGGCCTCCCGATCGGAGGACCACGAGGTAGCTCCTTAACGCATACCTGTCGGCCAGGAGGGCCAGCAGGTGGCTGTAAAACGACCCTAAAACATGGCGTCTGTCCCATAAATACCCCCTTCCCAGAATGCAACTCGGAGGACCACGTCCACCGAGCTTGTCTCCGAGACAGAGGAGCATCCATACGCTTCAACACGTTGCCTTTCCAACACTGACTAATAGTAACAGCAACACTCACCGGTCAGCACGGAAACACACACAACGTCAGCCAAGCTGGAACAGAGGTGAACTTTTAACCTTCCTAACACCCAATTTACTAAATTTACCTAATCTGCGGTAGATTGTAAATCTACCAGCGCTACATATGTATACTGCATATGTGTATACTGTATGTATACTGTATGTGTGTATGTATACTGTGCATGTGTGTCTATATGTATGTATACTGTGCATGCATGTGTGTATACTGTATGAACCAGATGTGGCCACTGCTGCTTAACAGAAGTCGATCTAACAATCCCATGCCTGTGAAAAATGCACTTGTTGCCATTTGGAGCCATCTGATTGGTGCACTGCAGAGCTTGGCCTTGGATCAGACAGCAGGTCTGGGTATACACCTGTGCAGTGATATCATGGCACACATCAAGCATTGCCTTTATTCACATGCCCCACTGCCCGATCTGAGTCCAGTCACAGCAGTTCACTATTCAGCTGGCTCTATGAGTCACTTGGGCAGTTCAGAGGCTGCAGCAAGTGGATTTTTTCTAATGAAAAGCCTTTTTCCGACAGCTGCCTGCCACACCAAGCACTAAGGTGCAAAGGTGTGTGTAAGGGGACACTGATGGAAGGTGACACTCTGCGGGCTCTGCCATAGGGTGGCACACTGGGGGGCTCTGCCGTAAGGTGGCACTCTGTGGACTGTGATTTATAGGGAGAATGTTGGGACTCTGATGTAAGGGAGGACTCTGATGTGAGCGTGGCGCTCATCCTTACTGCTGTACTCGATATGTTATTTTGTTTGTTACTTACTCCTAGCGTGATGGACATCTGTAAGCCCGGGGGCACCATAATCTTCTATTACCCGGGGGCCCCATGAGTTGTCAATCTGCCCATGGCCCCACACTATATAAGGCTGCTGCTTACATGGCGGCCGTATATAGTGAATGAATGGAGATTAGGCAAGTAGTTAGTGTAGTGCGCAGTCAGTCAGTGTAGTACAGGGGTGTCCAAACTTTTTTGAAAGAGGGCCAGATTTGATGAAGTGAACATGCGTGAGGGACGACCATTTCGCCTGACATTCTTTGAACCATTAAAATTCGGTGTAAGTCGCTATTCCTTCAATAACTTGAATCCCAGAATCACCATATTGTCCTCCTTCAAGAAACCCATCTAACTGGTAACACAATTTTGTCCCTAAACAGGAACTGGATACAGAGAGCCATACATTCCACTCACTCCTCATATGCCAGGGGAGTGGCTATCTTAATTCACAAGAGGCTGGCATGTTCCATAGAGCGTGTGGTGATTGATCCCCATGGGAAGTATGTAATAGTGGTCCTTGCAATGTATGTTCCACCCCTTTCAAAAGTGAGGTGCTATACCAGGTCCTGGAAAAAGTTGCCACTTTTGGCCCACTGAAATTGCTTGTGGCTGGGTATTTTAGCAACATCCTAGATTATGCACTGGATACCTCTAACCCGACCCGGGTGCAGAACATGGAGCTTGGGCACTGGGCGGACTCGGCGGCCCTGGAGGAGGCGTGGCGGCAGAAACATCCTGGCGAGAGAGGTTACTCCTATCTTTCCCATGTCAGTACCTCCTCCTCCCGTATGGATTTGGCCTTTGCTAACCCAACTCTGTTGCCCCAGATTGCGGAGGCCTGTTACCTGGCTGGGGGCTCTCAGATCCCACCCCCTTGCAGGTAATGCTGAGTCTCACCACGGGCGGCAGTCGTGGGATCTTAAGGCTTCACCTGGGGTGGGTAATTGAACCTTTGGCACAGGTCTCTCTACATATGAAGGAATTTTGGGATATCAATGAGGACTCGGTAGACAGGCCCGTAGTCTGGGATGCGTTCAAGGCATCAACTCGTGGGATGTATGTATCGGCCATCAAAGCCACCAGAGCTGAGAAAAATTCTGAATCAGAGGCGCTTCAGGCTCATGAATTACAATGTGCAAAGACCCATGCCGATGCTGCCTCTCCCTCTTTTTATCTTCCAGACTTCTACAACTCTATGGGGAATGTTTTGAAACGGGGATCTTGCCCACCTCCTTTTATGAAGCTCATGTGGTGTTACTCCCCAAACCTTACAAGGACCCTCTCTTCTGCTCCTCCTATAGGCCCATAGCACTGTTAAATATGGATCTAAAAATATTTACCAAAATGGTAGCTAATAGGTGGATGAAAATTCTGCACCACTTAGTATCACCTGACCAGACTGGGTTCATGCCTAAAAAGGCTACAGACATCTCAGGAGGGTGTATACCCATACTCAGATAGATGAATAGACATCATCAGGGGGGGCTCTGGTGTTTTTTGACCTGGAAAAGGCCTTTGATTCCATTGATTGGGGATATATGACCCAGGTATTGCAACACATGGGGTTTGGTCCTATACTCCTCAAATGGATATCATTGCTATATGATCATCCGGTAGCAGCCCTTCATTTCAATGGCGGGGTGTTGGGAGCCTTTCCAGTGTCCAGAGGCACCAGACAGGGGTGCCCCCTGCACCAGGTTTATTTGCATTGGTTATGGAACCCCTGGCAATTGCACTGTGCTCCTCCCCCCAAATCTGGGGGATCGGTGTGGGTACCCTTACTGAAACGATAGATCTCTATGCATATGACCTAGTTCTGTTCATTAGGGATACTGGGCCTTCTTTGCAAGCTGCCCTATCACTACTAGGACGATTTACTGTGGTCTCAAGGTTAATTGGACTAAGTCCAGAATACTTCCCTTATGTTCCCATACAGTACATAGACAGGCAGACCCCAACAACCCCCTGCAGTGGGTAACGCAAATTAAGTACCTGGGACTCCCCTTGTCCCTCATTCGGTAGATAAACCTGATTAAAATTAAGATGCTACCCTTACTATTATACACCCACTGGAACTCTCCAGTGTGGATTTCAAAGTCTATTTTTAAGTCACTAGACAGTATGATTTCCTCCTTCTTGTGTCAGGGAGGCGTCCACCCGCCTTAAATTAGCCATCCTTCAACAGCCATGGGGGGAGAAGGGCCTCGCGGTACCTAACTTCTACAAATATTTCCTAGCTGGTCAATTGACGGTGGCTCACCATTGGTTGACTAAAGCTCCGGATGATGCCTTGGTGTCTCTGGAGGCTGCATGTGTGGGCTCATATGAGGCGCTGTCTTATCTTGTTTACAGGGGTCTGAGGGCCCCCTATCCCCTGACTTCCTCCATGCGCTCAGTGATAAGGGCATGGTCTATGTCTCAGGGACTGAGGCCGCCTAGTCAGTGCAAGCTTTCCCCCAATCTCCCCCCTGTGGAGAAATCCTAATTTATTACATTTTTTTGATTACCAAGACCCGGTAGTCTGGACTAAAAATGGAATTAAGATTTTACATCACATTGTAGCGAACGGTACCCTAATGATATTCGATGACTCAAAGCTAAGTTATGACTTATCAAACTCATTATTTTTTTAGATACATTTAATTGTCAAAGAGCTTCTTGACCTTGGGGCCAGTGACCTAGAATTATTGACACGCAGTGATTCTTTATCTAAAATCGGTCAATAGCTTATATAAGGACCTCTTCCAGGAGATGACCAAATTGCTGGAGCCCTGCAGACGGGCTTGGGAGGCTGTAGCCCCAGGGTTGGACAGGGATGACTGGGATGATATGTGGGGAACTGCATTTCAACATCTGGTTTCTACCAGAGACAGAAAAATCCATTACAAATTCCTGCATAGGATTTGTCTCACCCCAGCTAGACTTGCTAAAATGTTCGGGAACCAACAATCTTTCTGCTGGAGGTGCTCAGCACCACTAGCAAACTTCATGCATATATTTTGGGACTGTCCACAGGTCAAACACTACTGGCAAGCTGTTGCACGATGTATTAGGTCAGTGTCAGAAACCATGAAATCAGACCGAGACAGAAGTACAGTTAAATCACACTTGTTTAATCATAAAAATAAAAGGAACAAATGTAGTCAAAACATAGCCAAAGTTCAGTAACCGGAATGGATAGTCAGCCAAGCCAGAAGCCAGGGATCAATGTAGTGGAACAGCAAGCAGGATTTGGAACCAGAAGGGATGTCAGCAAAGCAAGTCTTTAAACAGGAATGCAGGCAATAGGCTCTGTGATGTTGACCAAGACGAAGGCAGAGCTCCTCTGGACTGGACAGCTTAAGTAGGCAGGACTGACGAGCAGGATATCATCAACAGCTGAGTAACTGTGGAGACATAGGAGATGGCAATTAGTCGACAGCTGAGCTGCCAGCTCAGAGAAGGAAGGGCTGAGCCCAGCCCTGACAGTACCCCCTCCTCAAGGACCCCTCCCCTCGGAGGACCACCAGGCTTGAGGGGAAAATGTCTATGGAAATCACGGAGGAGGACAGGGGCATGTATGTCCGAGAATGAGACCCAAGAGCGTTCCTCTGGACCATACCCTTTCCAATGCACCAGCTCCTGTATGCACCCACGGAACCTACGGGATACAACAATGGACTATACTTCATACAGAAGTGGGCAACTTCTTAAGTGGAATACAATGACACATCTTTGAGAACCGGTCAACAACCATAAGGATAACTGTGTTGCCCTGGGAGTTGGGTAACTCCACGATGAAATCCATAGACAGGTGGGTCCAGGTCCTCTCTCCATTGGGTATGGGTTGTAGGAGGCCCACTGGAAGGTGTCGTGGAGTCTTACTCTGAGCACACATGGAACAGGCAGCTATGAAGGCGGTTACATCAGCACGTAGACTAGGCCACCAGAATTGTTGGAAAATGGTCCAAAAGACTTGATTCTTCCCTGATTGATTCTGGGTGGCCAGCAGCCTTGGGAGAATGATAAGTCTGGAGCATGGCAGTACAGAGACTCTCTGGGACAAAGCAGCGGTCACATAGTTTCTTAGGAGGAGCATGGACCTGAGCAGCAAGTATTTTGTCACCCAAAGGAGAAGTGAGACTGGTGCGAACTGTAGCCAGAATACGATCAGGAGGAATTGTTGTTGTGACAAGGCGTCAGCCCTTACATTCTTAGTACTGGGTAAGAATGAAACAATGTAATTAAGACTTGACAAGAAAAGAGCCCATCGCGCCCTTCTGGGTGAGAGACAAGGATGTGAGATTTTTATGGTTAGTAAGAATGAGAACCGGCACAGTGGTTCCTTCGAGGAGATGTCTCCATTCTTTCAGGGCTAAAATGATCGCCAACAGCTCTCTGTCACCAATCTCGTAATTGTACTCTGAAAGTGACAATTTCTTAGAAAAGTAGCCACAAGGATGCATAGTGCTCTCAGAGATAGGACGTTGAGACAGAATTGGTGCCAAAATCAGTCTCAGAAGCATCAACCTTAAGGATAAAAGGTAATGTAGGATCGGGATGTGCCAACAGGGGAGTAGAAACAAAGGCAGCTTTGAGACTCTCAAAGGCCTTAATGGACCAACTCTGTGGGTTACCGTCCTCTCTGGTCATATTAGTCAGGGGCTTGGCCAGAGACGAGAAGTTACGAATAAACTTCCGACAATAGCTGGCAAAGCCCAGGAAAGCTGCAGAGGACGTAAACCCATGGGTCGGGGCCACTGTAGAACTGCCGAAGATTCCTCTGGGTCCATCAAAAAACCAGCAGTGGAAATGACATAACCGAGGAATTTAACCTGTTCACGATGGAACACGCACTTTTACAATACAATACAATACAATACAATACAATACAATACAGTTTACAATAGAGATTGTTCTCTCTTTGTTTCTGAAGCACACGACAGAAATCTGTGTGGTGGCTCTTTAGGGACTTGGAGGATGTCATCGAGATAAACCACCACACATAACTGCAACAAATCTCGGAGGACATCATTAATAAATTCCTGCAAAACTGCTGGGGCGTTACAAAGGCCAAACGGAATTATGAGGTACTCATAATGGCCTGTTCTGGTATTAAACGCAGTTTTCCACTTGTCGCCCTCCTTAATCCTCATGACAATGTATGCCCCTCTCAAATCAAGCTTCATGAAAACCGTTGCTCCCTTGAGGCGGTCAAATAATTCCGTAATCAACAGAATCGGATAAGCATTCTTAATCGTGAAACAATTGAGACCCCTATAATCAATACAAGGTCTCAGTTCACCGTTCTTCTTCACAAAGAAGAAACCAGCACCAGCAGAAGATGAGGATTTGTGGATGAAACCTCAAGAAAGTGCATCTGCAACATACTCCTCCTTGGCTTTATCCTCTAAGACCGACCACGAGGGGGTATGGCAACAGGTTGAATGTCAATTGTGCAATCATATGGCCGGTGTGGAGGCAAACTACTGGCTTGACCTTTGTCAAAGGGATCGCTAAACTCGCGGTACTCCTCCGGTAGGGAGGAGAGTGAAGTGGTGCACAGGACCTTGGCTACCTTCTGGAAGCATGTCTCACTGCATTGTGGTGACCAGGTGAGAACCTCAGCAAACTCAGCAACCTCAGCCTGAGCCAATCAAAAGAGGGGTTGTGCCTCTGTAACCAAGGATAACCAATAACCAGCGGAAATTTAGGTGAGGAAATAACTTGTAATTGGATTATCTCATGGTGAAGAGCCCCTACGGCCATGGACAACGGAACTGTCTCATGAGTCACATGAGCAGGCTGTAGAGGTCTCCCGTCAAGAACCTCAATGGCAAGTGGAGAGTCATGCAGCTGCAGCGGAATCGAGTGCTTCGATAAAAAGGTAGCATCAATGAACAGGCCTGCAGCCCCAGAGTCAATTAGAGCCTGTATCTCGACGGACGACTCAGCCCAAGAAAGGATGATGAAAACCATGGGCTTTTCCTTCTGGATAACTGGGGATGAAACAACGCCACCTATGGTCTGTCCATGACAGGACCTCAAGGTTCGGGCGTTCCCTGGACTGGTAGGACAAGACTTCAAAAAGTGACCTGCCTGGCCACAATAAAGGCACAATCTCTCCCTTCTCCTAAAGGCTCTCTCATCCGCAGAGAGACGTGTGAAACCCAAGTGCAAGTGTTCACCTTCACTGACCGACTCAGTACCAGGAGGCATGGGAGGTGAGGGAGGCTAGGGTGGGACTGCTAAGCTCGGAGACAAACGTACAGAGGAGGATGGCAAACGTGATCAACTTCTCCAGCTCAGTGGGTATATCTTGGGCTGCTATCTCATCCTTGATGGTATCTGAGAGACCATGAGAAAAAGCAGTCACGAGGGCCTCATTGTTCCACTCAACCTCTGCTGCCAGAGTGCGGAATTCAATGGCAAAGTCGACAACAGTTCTCGTACTCTGTTCGATGGACATGAGGCACTTGGCAGCAGAAGCGGAGCGTGCGGGAATGTCAAATACCCTTTTAAACAAAGCCACAAACTCAGGGTAGCTGAAGACAACAGGTTTTTGCGTCTCCCATAGAGGGTTTGCCCAGGCCAAGGCTCTCTCAGAAAGCAAAGATATCACAAAACCTACTTTGCTTCTGTCCATGGGAAACGCCTGGGGCAGCATCTCAAAGTATATCTCAACCTGGTTGAGAAACCCTCTGCATTTAACTGTACCACCCCCAAATCGCCGGGGAAGCAGAGCGGAACCAGACATACCTCTTATAGCGGTAATACTAGAGGCGGGTGCCTGCACAGAGACTGGGTTGGCCTGCAACATAGGTTGTACCGGGGAGGCCACAGTGGAAGATTCCAGGTGAGCCATGCGATTTAGGAGGGTTTGTAACGCCATGGCAAACTGATCCATGCGGTAATCCACTTCATACAATCTGGAAAAAATATTACCAACAAGTGGATTGACTGCATCTTCTGAATTCATGGCCTTCGCCTACTGTCAGAAACCATGAAATCAGACCGAGACAGAAGTACAGTTAAATCACACTTGTTTAATAATAAAAGTAAAAAAGAACAAACGTAGTCAAAACATAACCAAAGTTCAGTAACCGGTACAGATAGTCAGCCAAGCCAGAAGTCAGGCATCAATGTAGTGGAACAGCAAGCAGGATTTGGAGCCAGAAGGGATGTCAGCAAAGCAAGTCTTTAAACAGGAACGCAGGCGATAGGCTCTGTGATGTTAACCAAGGTGAAGGCAGAGCTTCTCTGGACTGGACGGCTTAAGTAGGCAGGACTGGCGAGCAGGATATCATCAACAGCTGAGTAACTGTGGAGAGATAGGCGCTGGCAATTAGTCGACAGCTGAGCGGCCAGCTCAGAGAAGGAAGGGCTGAGCCTAGCCCGGACAGTCGATCACTTCTATCTCGATCCCTGTGTCCATTGAGGTGTGCTTATTGCTTCTGGTGGAACCTTTAGCTACTACCAGGGCAATACGGACTCTCCTTACCCTATTGCTGTTCTATGCTAAAAAGCGGATTATCCTTTAATGGAAGAGCTCTTTGACTCCAACCTTGAAGTCCTGGAAAGCATTGGTCAACAAGGCAGTACCCTGGCACTAACTAAATTTGACAAGGTCTGGGGAGGTGGGTGGCTTCTCTGGACATAGTTTCTGACTAATTCCAGGAGAGTTATAGCTACTGATCTTTGGCATAGTATAAAAAGAAGGAAGGTGAATACAATTGAGGTATTGAATGGCTATTAGTGACCGGACTTTCCGGCAAAAAAAGGTCAGACGGAACAAATCCGATCGTGTGTGGGCTTCATCGGACCTTTTCTGTCAAAAAATCTGACGGACCTTAGAAATAGAACATGTTTGAAATCTTTCTGACAGACTCGATTCTTATCGAAAAAAACGTTCGTGTGTATGCTAGTCCGACGAACCGAAAATGACGCAAGGGCAGCTATTGGCTACTTGCTATTGAAGCTCCTTTTGTAGTCCGGTCGTACGTCATCATGTTCAAAACGATCGGACTTTGGTGGGATCCTGTGTAGACAAGTCCGTTTAGTTGGAACTCCTTCGAAAAGTCCTTCGGAATTCAGTCCGACGAGAAGTCTGCTCGTGTGTACGCGGCATAAGTGTGTAAGTCCGAGCACTAATACACTGCCCAACAAGAATTCTCTTGCCTTTGTGGCCGTGTGTGGTGAAGAGATGAGCTTGGGCGTGTTATTTGGCTATACCGTATTTATCGGCATATAATATGCACCTTCACTTTAAGAGGGAAGTTTCAGGAGAAAACTTACATTTTAAATAAAGAACTATAAAGCAAAATAAGGATCAGTGCCCATCAATGCAGGCTAATCAGTGCCCATCTGCAGCCCCACCACTGCCATGAATGCAGCCCCACCATTGCCATGAATGCAGACCCACCGTTGCGTGGAATGTAGACACACCGTTGCCACAAATGCAGACTCATCGTTGCCATGAATGCAGGCCCACCGTTGCCATGAATGCAGACCCACCGTTCCCATGAATACAGACCCATCGTTGCCATGAATGCAGACCCACCGTTGCCATGAATGCAGCCCCACTGTTGCCATGAATGCAGACCCACCGTTGCCATGAATGCAGCCCCACTGTTGCCATGAATGCAGACCCACAGTTGCCATGAATGCAGACCCACCATTGCCATGAATGCAGGCTCACCATTGCCGTGAATTCAGACTCACCATTGCCATCACTGCAGCCTGATTGATGCCCATCTGCAGCCTCGGATGGGACAGGGAGGGGGCAGGACGAGCGCCAACAGATTACATACAGGAGAATCTGTTTTCTCGGCTGCCTCTTTAATACAAAGTCCTCCTATGATGAACAGAACAGTCGTCCAATGGCAGCGCAGGAGACTGGACTTCCTATTACAGAGGTCGCCGTGCAAACAGGAAATTCACCTGTATGTACGGCACTTGTCCCACCTCCTCCCTATCCCCTCCAAGGCAGCCAGCATGTATATCTTTTGTGGCCCCCAGCGCTCGGGGATTCGTTGGGGGCCACAAAAGTAATATATGTCCAAATTACCAGGCGGACCTTTCAAAATCGGAACGTGGGCCGCAATTGGAAATGTCAGGTGTAGTATATATAATACAGTTCAGAGAATATAGTGCAGTCCGTGTAGTATATATAATACAGTTCAGAGTATATAGTCCATGTAGTATATATAATACAGTTCAGAGTATATAGTGAAGCCCATGTAGTATATATAATACAGTTCAGAGTATATAGTGCAGTCCGTGTAGTGTATATATAATACAGTTTAGAGTATATAGTTCTGTCAGTGTAGTATATATAATACATTGGGGAGTATATAGCACAGTCAGTTTAGTATATATAATACAGTGCAGGGTATATAGTGCAGTGCAGAGTATATAATACAGTGTATTGAAGTGGTTAAGGGGAACCCTATGATGGAATTAAGGAAAAAACGGCCTGGGGTCCCCCCCAAAATCCATACCAGGCACATTGGGTCTGGTATAGATATTAAGGGGAACTCCACGCCAAAACTTTTTTAAAAAACAGCGTGTGGTCCCCCTCAAAATCCATACTAGGCCCTTTGGGTCTGGCATAGATATTAAGGGGAACTCAATGGGAAAATTTTTATAAAAATTGTTGTGGGGTCTCCCCTCAAAATCCATACCAGACCCTTATCCGAGCAAGCAGACTGGCAGGCCAGGAAAGGGAGGGGACGAACGAGCGCCCCCCCCTCCTGAACCATACCAGGCCGCTTGCCCTCAACATGGGGAGGGTGCATTGGGGGGCCTCTCCGGTTGTCGGGGTCTGCGGGCGGGGGGGCTTATCAAAATATGGAAGCCCCCTTTAACAAGGGGACCTCCAGATCCTGGCTCCCTCCTATGTGAATGGGTATCGGGTACCCCCTACCCATTCACCAAAAGAGTGTCAAAAAGTAAAAACTACAATAGACAGTTTTTTACACTTCCTTTATTAAAAAAGAAAAAAAGTGTCACGCGATATGCATCCATCTTCAATCACGCTGCCTGATGGAGCCGAAAAATAGAAGAAATTAAAAAAGCTCTGCCTCGATGGGAGGCCTCCCGGCGACTGCTGTCTCTTGGCTTTGACAGCTGTTATATAGGCAAGGGCGGGGCCACCCGGTGACGTAACCGAGTGATCCCACCCCCTTCTGACATCATGTGACTGGAGGACCTCAATTACGAGGAACAACTACAAGCACTAAATTTATTCTCCCTGGAGAAGAGATGCTTGAGAAGAGATATGATAGCGGCATACAAATACCTCAATGGTGATCGCAGCATAGGAAGAAAACTATTTGGTCCCAGGGAGTGTAAGAGGACATGGGGCCACACAATGAGATTGGTGGAGAAGTGGTATAACCTTGAGCTGCGTAGGGGAGGTTTTTCACTGTCAGAGCGATAAGGATGTGGAACTCTCTTCCACAATTGGTGGTGTCAGTGGGGAGCATTGATATTTTTGAAAGACTCTTGGACGTGCATCTTAGTAAGCACAACATACAGAGATATGGGAAATGATTTCTGACATTGACACACATACACCTTCACAGGTTGAACTGGATGGACTATTGTCTTTATTCAAACTTACCTACCATGAAACTATAAAAAGACCCCTCCTATGCCAAACCCCTTTTAACCCAGTCATGTTGGCCCTGTATCTAAGCTTTCTCTTACTTTACTCTGAGCCTAGCTATTATACTAAAGGTACAGTTGTCCTTTAAAGTGGAGTTCCACCCAAAAATGGAACTTCCACTTTTTGTATTCCTCCCCCCCTCCGGTGTAACATTTGGCACCTTTCAGGGGGGAGGAGGGAGCAGATAGCTGTCTAATACAGGTATTTGCTCCCACTTCTTGGCATAGATCACCGCGGCGCTTGCGGTGACCTACGCCACTTCCGGCGCCTACACTGTCCTCCCCCGCTGTATTCTGGGAGACACACAGGTCCCAGGACACAGCAGGGACCAGAAAGGACGCGCAGCGCGACTCGCGCATGCGCAGTAGGGAACCAGGAAGTGAAGCCGCACGGCTTCACTTCCTTATTCCCTTACCGAGGATGGCGGCGGCAGCAGCCGAGAGCCGAAGGACGGATCGGCTTCGGCTGCCGACATCGCAGGCTCCTGGACAGGTAAAAGTGTTCATATATTAAAAGTCAGCAGCTGCAGTATTTGTAGCTGCTGGCTTTTAATATTTTTTTTCGGCGGACCTCCGCTTTAAGTATTATTCACAACCTGTTTAAGAATCCTGTCTGGCTTTATTACCAATCATGTAACCAGTCCCACAGACCCACAGAAATCTGCTTGATCTATACTTGAGAAATTCTAAATTTGCATTCTTTTCACAGTACTGGATACAGATTCCATTGCACAATCTTCCCAGTTAAGAGAGCTATAAAAGCCACACATGACATTCCCTTTGTGCTCAGTGCAGAGAAGCGGTTTTAGTATCCAGTGTTTCCACTGACTCTGCTAATCTAAGTTCATCACCTGAGTTCTAAGAAAATAAACATTGAAAGTTAAATATTGGCAACAACTGGCGCTGTCCTAGAATAACCACAATATATATAACAGGCATTCTCTTGATGAATCCGTATGATGGTATGTACAGCCTACAGAACAAATCATTAAAAGTAACAAATTTAAAGTTAGGTGGCCAATATACCTAAAAAAAAAAAATTTTTTGTTATAAAATTTAAATTAGACTTCAGGAGGTACCTAAATAGCCTACACATATAGCAAGGGCAATATTCAACTTTTTTTTTTACAAAAACAGGGGTGCTTTATTTTACAATACCATTATACAGAAGGGACATAGTCAAAATATCCACAATGCATTACATCATCAACTAGGAGCAATACAAAAAAGAAATTTGTCTTCAGGGAAAGTGCTTAATGTCACACAGAGCATGTACACATAGCCACTGAGGTACATCCGTTTATGGATATCCGCCCCCACCCCCTTCCACCAATGTCGGCCAGCTAATCAGATGTCCAGGAGGACATACCTTGTCAAACTTCCATGGGCAACCCCGGTAAATATACGTCATTTTATACATAGGGAGGGCAGTGTCCACCATAGCCTCCCAGGAAGAAAGTATAGGTGGAAATGGGGACAGCCATTTCATCAAGATTTCTTTTTTCCGCATAATAAAGGAGATAGGCTATCAATAACTTAGTATGGTGTGTTCATCATCTGCGATACCCAATAATGCGAGAGACGGGGTGATCGGGAGTCCCAACTGTAATTTCACATTCAGCACTTCAAATACCTCTGCCCACAACATAGGAGCATTCCCAGAACATGTGAAGGTAAGAACCAGGGGATACTTTACAGTGCCGAGGACATGCAGGATCTCTATTGGGGAAGATTCTATGCAACCTAGCAGGAGTGTAGTATACTCGGTGTAGAAATTTAACTTGTATAAGCTTGTCTTTGGAGGAAATCACCAGTTTGGGACCTTGTTCTAAACAATCCTCCCAATCCTCTCTGTCTAAAGATGGAATATCCTTCTGCCAATAGTCAAACAACTTGTCAACCTTGGGCGAATCTCCCATAAGCAGAGCACTTTATAGAGTGGAGAGTAGTTTTTCCAGGTCTCCTGGGGTCAATAACTCCTCAATGAGGCTAGCCTGGACACTAGGCGGCTGTGGGAATTGTGCCCTATAGGCATGTCTGAGCTGAAAATACCGGAACCCCATCCAACCCGGTAGATGAAACCTCTGAGACAGCTGAGAATATGACATTAGGAAGCCCGCGTGAACCATATCGTGTAGGGGTTCATTCCAAAGTGTGCCCACACCTGCGGGTCAGGGACAGTGCGCAGGTGAAGCAACGTCGGGTTGCCCCATGGGGTTGAGCCGGTGACAGCTGATGAACAAAGAGGTGAACAGTGCGAACAGCGGCTCCCCACACCCTCCAAGTGGCACTTGTTGGTGACGGAACAGAACACTATAGGCACCCAGTAGATAAAATTCCTGAGATCAGACAGGGAACCCAGGAAGGCCGCCTCTAGACACGTAGCCGCATTAACCCTGGAACCCTAAAACCACCAGTAGACCGACACCCACATCGCCGCCCAGAAATAGACTTGAAATAGACTTGAGCAATTGGGTAGCACCAACCCTCCCAACCTGGTAGGAAGACACAAAGTAGATTTGGCTAAACGGGGGGCGGCGCCATTCCAAATTAAGGAGCCCACCAGTGGCGGAAGTATAGGGGTCGCTGAGGTCGCCATGGCGACTGGGCCCCATGCTGCAGGGGGCCCCCTGTTTATCTTGATAGGAGCGGGGCAGCTGAGATCGATCTCCCCGATCGCCAGCCGAACTGTAATCGGCACTGTGCAGGGAGCTTGTCACACTGATCTAAAGTGAAAGCACAGTGTGTGCTGTGCTCTTTGTCTCTCCCTACAGTGCAGTACCCAGCAGGAAGAGGTAAGGTAAAGCACTGCCGTTTTTGAAAAGGCTATCTGTATATGTGTATGTGTGTGTTCTTATATGTGTTTATATGTGTGTTCATGTATGTGTATGTGTTTGGATGTGTTTGTGTGTGTATTTATATATGTATATGTGTTTGTGTGTGTATACAGTATATGTGTGTGTATATTATGTGTGTGTTTATCTATGTGTGTGTGTGTGTGTGTTTAGATGCAGTGGTGGCCCATGCATTATGGGGGGCACGGGCGCCGCCCCCTCTCTCCAGCCACCCCTCTATCACCAATAGATAGATTCATGCATTGCATGAATCTATCTATGGCCGCCGCTGCCATCCCCTATTCAGGCGCCCAGCACCTTTTTGGGCGCAGGGAACCTGAATTACAGCGGCAGGGGGTGTTTTTGAAGCACCAGATTAGAGCCATAGGCTCTAATAGGCATCAAAAAAGGTGACTTTACAGGTCACTCAGCTGTGTTAGAAAAGCGAATGACTATTCGCTTTCCTAACACTAAACTGCCTCACCGCCAATCAGGTGCTCGGGTCTGTTACCTGTCACCTGATTGGCTGAAACGACAGGCGCCGCTATTGGACGCCTATCAGGAGGAGAGCACTGGAGATGAGGACAGAAGGAGACGCATGGAGGACCCCACTCGTCGCCGTCACCCACTGCCCCACCAAGACAGGGTAAGTGCCGGTGAGCGGTCGGGGGTCACACTGGGGGCATTCAAGGGCACACTGGCAGCATTTAATGGGCACACGGACAGAATTTGATGGGCACACTGACAGCATTTGATGGGCACACTGGCAGCATTTGATGGGCACACTGGCTGCGTTTGATGGCACGGTGGCAGCGTTTGGCACAGTGGCTGCAATTGATGGCACAGTGGCTGTGTTTGATGGCACACTGGCAGCATTTAAAGGGCACAGTGGCAGCGTTTGATGGCACAGTGGCAGCATTTGATGGGCACACTGGCAGCATTTAATGGGCACAGTGGCAGCATTTGATGGGCACACTGGCAGCGTTTGATGGGCACACTGGCAGCGTTTGATGGGCACAGTGGCTGCGTTTGATGGGCATAGTGGCAGCGTTTGGCACAGTGGCTGCAATTGATGGCACACTGGCAGCATTTAAGTGGCACAGTGGCAGCATTTGATGGGCACAGTGGCAGCAATTGATGGCACAGTGGCTGCAATTGATGGCACAGTGGCAGCGTTTGATGGGCACAGTGGCTGCATTTGATGATTTTTTTTCAAAAAATGTTTGCGCCCCCCAAAAAATTTTGAGCACCAGCCGCCACTGTTTAGATGTATGTATGCACGTTTTATGTATGCAGGTTTAATCCTGACACCCTATATGTGTACAATCAGGACTGATTTTTTTTTCTTGCTCGTTCAAAGTACCAGCAACAAAATGCTGTTCCTCTGAAAAGCGATCCATGCTCAGATCACTTTTCAGAGGCATTTGACAGCTGGTAAAGAGGCAATATGTTGCCTCCTCACCACCTGTTTTAACCCCTTAAAGTGATTGTAAAGGTTTTTTTTTTTAAATAACAAACATGTCATACCTTCATTGTGCAGTTAGTTTTGCATAGAGTGGCCCCGAACACAGACTTCTGGGGTCCCTCGGCGGCTCTCGCGGCTCCTCCTCTTATCAGACACCCCCCTAGGAAAAGCGCTGTCCAGGGGTCAGGGGGGCCCTTCATGATTTCTTGCATCGGGGCCCTGAAGGTTTTAGTTACGCCACTGGAGCCCACACAATGCTCTATTGTAAGAAAAAAGGTTTTAAGAACCCAAAGCAGACAGTTTCAGAATATGTACTTAAATTTAGGAAGGAGCATCATTTTAACAAGGTTTATCCTACCAAACAGGTTCAGGGGAAGGTTAGACCAAGATTTGCATTTCTCCTTAAGCATAGATAACAGGGGGGGGGGGGGGATTGCAGTCATGGAAACCCGCAGTATCTCGAGTAATCTGTATCCTCAAATATCTAAATTACTCCACCCAACCCAGCTGAGAAGAAGAACACAGTTGCACTGCCTGAGCGTCTATAGGAAAAAGGATGGATTTGGTCCAGTTAATCCTGATGCCCGAAAAAGAGCTGAACATGTCAAAGATCCGCAACGCTGCCAGGAGAGACGCACCCGCATCATAAAGGTATAGCAGGGCATCATCTGCGTATAAGGATAATTTCTCTTCCAAAGTCCCCACCCTCAAGCCCAGTACCTCAGATGACCCCCTGATCAAGTTGGCCAGGGGTTCCAAAGCCAGAGTAAAAAGAGATGGGGACAGTGGACATCCCTGCCATGTACCCCTAATGAGGGGAAAGGCCTCAGAGAGCCAATCATTGATGTGGACCTGTACCCTAGGTCCCTATACAACAGTTGGAGCCAATGCAGGAACTTGGACCAGACCCATATTTCCTCAGGACTTCCCACAGATATTCCCATTCGACTGAGTCAAACGCCTTTTCTGTGTCTAGGGATGCGATAACCCTAGTGCTGGGTTTTCATGCGACACGGAAAGATTTAGAAAGAGGCAACGGACATTGATATCCATTCCCTTGCCCTAGCATAAATCCGGTCTGTTCCACATGGATTAAATCATAAATCACTGAGGAGAGTCGGCTAGCCAGGGCCTTCGCAAAGATTTTTGCATCAAAATTTAATAGAGATATGGGTCGATAGGGTGCACACTCTGACAGGTCATTGCCAGGTTTGGGAATCAGAACAATTACTGCCTCCTCCAAGGAATCTGGCAGTGAAGCCAAAGTATTAGACTCAGTAAAGAGGGCTGTGAGTTTTGGGGCCAATACCTCTTCAAATTGGAAATAGAATTCCGTTGGGAGCCTGTCTGCCCGGGAGTTTTCATCCCTGTAACTTACTAATCGCTAATTGGACCTCCTCAAGTGAGATATCTGCCTCCAACCTTTCTTTATCTGTATCTGACAACTTAGGAAAAGGAACAGAATCAAGGTAGGCTAGCAGGTCAGCAGGTGAAAAATTTGTTTTGGAAGCATACACTGCCCGGAAGAACTCAACAAAACGTTGATTGATACGGTCCAGCAAGGAGACCAAGGATCCTCCCTGGTCCCTAATCCCAGCAATATGTGTGGAGGGGCTCTGGCCCTTTGCCAGCCAAGCCAAGAGCTGGCCATTTTTGTCACCAAACTCAAACACCCTCTGTGAGGAATATAGGAGAGCATTTTTGGTTTGCTCTATTCTGTAAATCGAGAGCTGTCTCAGAGAGCTCCGCCAGGCAGCATACGCATCCTGATCCAGAGACTCCACATACCCAGCCTCCAATCTAGCCACCTGAGCCTCCAGTTCCTCCAACAAGAGTGCAGACTCACTCTGTAACCTAGATATCTTGGATATATATTCGCCTCTGACCCAAGCCTTAAAGGCATTCCACATCACCATGCGAGACACCGACCCCCCATTGGAAACCCAGTAGTTACACAAGGAAGCTGTGAGAGGCTCTTGCAACCTCTCATCTAGTGCCCAGAACCTATGGAGATGCCACAGACCCAGAAATCCACTCGTCTGTGTGCTAGTCCGACGAGCAAAAACCCACGCTAGGGCAGCTATTGGCTACTGGCTATCAACTTCCTTATTTTAGTCTGGTGTACATCATCACGTACGAATCCGTCGGACTTTTGTGTGATTGTATGTAGGCAAGTCCGCTCATTAGAAAGTCTGCCGCAAGTCTGCCAAAAGTCCGACAAAAGTCTGTCGAAAGTCTGTCGGACAGGCTGTCGGACATTTGTAGACGAAAAGTCCGACCGTGTGTACGTGGCATTATTATTGCTAGAGTCCTCAAGATATATAAAATGCTGCTGGATTATTAAACCCACTGGCATCCCCCAGAAACAGACACTTTAATTTTCTGCATAATGACGTTAAAGGGAGGCTAGGACTAAGATTGCCAGTAGTCATACATAATTTCAGGTTATGTGGATCTAGCACCCTCCTACTTGGGCTGCTAGGTGCATTTAGTTTTTGGCTCTTTCTGTAAACAGAGGAGCAGTGATTGTTTAGTCTGGTCTGTTTGGGGCTTCACAGACTGGGAGTTTGCTTCACCTTGCCTCTAGAAGAAAATTCTAGAGTTTAAGAAGGGAAATGACCAGCCTGAATATTGAGCAGAGCCTAGCTAATTCCTGGAAGGAAAAGGGTGCCCAGAAGGTGGTTGGGATGTTGTTAAATAGTCTGGAGCGCTAAGGAGCTTGTCTTTCTTCTCCTGTGAGGCAATGGATCTGTGAGTTTCAGGGGGCTGCTTGCCCTTAAGGCTTCTCTGGACTGGATGCTGAACCACAAGGGACTGAACCTATGGGCTTATCCTGCTACGGACCCACTTCATGGTCCCCATCTGTGAACCTATAGACTGTTCCAGTCTACCACTAATTGAGCTAAACCTACTTCATGGTCCCCAGCTGTGAATCTACAGACTGTTCTGCCATTGTCTGTGCTAAAACCTACCTCATTGTTCCATGCTATGAGTGTTAGACTGTGCTGCTGTAACTAAGAGAGAAGTGCCCTCTGCTGACTGTGCTTAACCTTTTGGAGTATACCACATCCCTTTATCCTCTCCTGTTGCAAGTTTCTATGAGCAGTATATACTCAAAAGACATCCCCTAGAGAGTCTACTGTTCAATGAGCTAGAGTGAATGGACAGTTGCTGTGTGCCTGGCTGCCTCTGCATTGTTTTGGGAAGGAACCTGTTAGTGTACAGGCCCCATTGGGGGTAGCGCTACAAGCAATTGCTGTATTTAATTCATGACTTGCATCAGGTCCTGTACAGAAGTGAAGACTTTTTTCACTCAGTGTTGATAGGGGAATCCCTCCCGCTGAGCTATTGTATTCTGCCAGCGGGGAGAGTTCTGTTCCTGTAGCAACATTTTCTCTAGGAAAGTTAAGTATTTCAGCTATTCTATTACTCTTTATTTATCTACACCAGCAAGTCAGTTAACATAGCTTCAAAGTGGATCATTGGCCCATTTGTTTTTGTTTTGAATAGAGTAGGGAAAAATTCTTTCTCTTCTTTTGTATCGGTGTCAAATGGTATGAGGTTAGGGACACAGAGCAATACGAACACCATTTTTTAGTAGGGAGGGGAAGGGTTTAAACTTCAGTCTAGTTTTTATTGATGTCCTCATCTCTGTTGGGAAATATTCCAGCTCTGGTGACAGCACAGACAGTGAGAGTAAGCATACAGGCAACAATGAAAACATGACAGAGGTTTGAAGAGTTACTTATTTCTTTAAAACCCATAAGGTATGGTTACAAAACCATGTCTCATTAGTAGAAAATTATAGAATATCGCACAAAACATTACAATAAATAACAAAAGAAAATGAGTCTGTCCCATCGCTAGATAAACCTTGTCCAACCATCTAAGACGTTGCAGGTGACACAGTTGACCCCAATCCAAATCATTTAAAGTATCCTTATCCTGACGACCTCATTGGAGTGGTAAATTAGATCATTTGAAATCATAAACATTTGGGTTCCCAACACAGATCTACAGGTATAGTAATAACGGATTTTTTTTTCTATTCTGACTCAACTGTCTTACGTAAGATGTCAGAGCCAAGGAGAAGCCTTGCACTTTTCTTTATTCTGCAATCTTAATGCCACTCTAATCTGAGCTTTGGGAGACAGCACAGCAGGTCTAGGAACTGGTGGCACATTCGTCAGATGAAAATCGGTTCAGCACGGACCACACCTACACGCTCTCTTTTGACTCTAATGGGGTTTTATACCTAGACTGGTGTTGTTTATAAATATAACAACGATTCCGCGCTCATAGACTGACTCACACCTGCAGCCCCCCTAGATAAGAAGGGAACACCTAAGTGATCCCCCAAGGAATATAGATCAAAGTATAGGGAGTTAGGAGTATAAATAAAAATTAGCAAGAAATACAAGTGTATAAATAAAAGTGTAAAGATAAAAAATGTGACATTTTTTGGTGTGATCCAAAAAAATTTTTTACAAAAAATTATTATATATATATCCTTGTGTTAGTGTAAAACACCTTGATCAGGTGAGAATTAGTGTTATATGTGCAAAAAATCGCAAATATCAAGCAGCATCACTAAATACCATAAATACATCTTCACATGAATAAATATAAAGTGATGAAGTGCCAAAAACAAAAAAGGTCCAAAAACAATTCTCCCACATAGAGGAGTTCAGCTCCCATGGTTGAGACAGAGGATCTTCCATTCTATTACTAGACCCACTAATTCGGGGTACTTTGTCGCACCCACCTGAACTCTCTTCCACGATACGAGCATTGCAAAGGGAGGGAGCCAAGATCCCCCCGATGACAGACAGGAGAAGAGGAGATCAGCTGAGCGCCGCTCTGCGCTTCCATAGCCCGCCGCGATCTGAGCATTGCAGAGAGGGGGGGGGGCCGAGATCCCCCGCTGACAGGCAGGAGAAGAGGAGGAGATCAGCTGAGCGCCGCTCTGCGCTGTACCGAAGCGGATATCCAGTGGGGTCTTTCAATACAAAGGGACAGGGAGTCCCCACCTCTCAGTGTATACAGCTGCGTTTTGGGAATTGGACGCGTGGAAGGAAACTAACACCTATAGGATTGGAGTGAGAGGACCAACATTACACACTCGTACCCCTGCAGGGGTGGAGCGCTCCGGTGAGTGCAACCACATTGGGGGGACCACCAGATGTTACAGCACGGCACTTTATTACCTAAGAAGATTTTTTCTGCACATTTGTTATGAACTTTTCTTGCACCAAACAAGAAATTTTTTGCGATTTTTAGCTGCGATTTGGACACATTATCAATGATTTTTTATTGCTTATAATTATTGCACATTTACACATTATTGATGGTCAATTATTGTTTTTGGACATGTATTGTTTTTGGCACTTCATCACTTTATATTTATTGATGTGAAGATGTATTTATGGTATTTAGTGATGCTGCTTGATATTTGCGATTTTTTGCACATATAACACTAATTCTCACCTGATCAAGGTGTTTTACACTAACACAAGGATTTATATATAATAATTTTTTGTAAAAAAATTTTTTGGTTCACACCAAAAAATTTCACATTTTTTATCTTTACGCTTTTATTTATACGCTTGTATTTCTTGCTAATTTTTATTTATACTCCTAACACAGCGCCACTCCCTATACTTTGATCTATTATAACACCTAGACTGGTGTTGCCTTTGACTTGAATGACCTGACGTGCATATGGTCCTAGTGGAAACACTGTAAGTAAGTAGCTGGGGGGGGTACTTATATTAGGGGGTGGGAGGGTGTATTTAGAGATAGTTAAGATAAAGGTACCGAAAGTCTTTAAAGTAATCCTGCAGGGCACAGAAACATGTTCACCTAATTGCCTATTCATCACCCTCTCGCTTATACCCAACTTCCAGTCACTGGATAGGGAAGGAGCAAAGCATCACTGGTTGCTTGAACAGCTAATAGCCAGGACCAAACAGATTTCTTGAAGATTAGCCTTGCATAAACTATCGCCAGGTTTTGTTATGGTGCTCCTTCTCTTGAGATTGTACACCCCATTAACAGTCATCAAACCGTAATGACATACCAAAATAATAAAGAAAACACGCGAGAAGGGTTGTGGGAAAAATTTAAACTGTGGGCCCCTTTATTAGGTTTAAATACATTTTAACCATTAAATAAACTTTAACCTTTATCACCAAATAGAACCACTGTAACCATTAACAGTCCAACAAGCTTAGTCTTCAAGACTCAAGGAGGCATGTCTTACAATAAAGGTACCATATCTAAATTGTTGAGCAAAAAGTCCATAAATTAAAAGTCCATGAAATTAACAAGTGTGACAGTTGCTCGACAATTATTTTCCAATTATTATATACAAATGTATTTAATTTACTCACGGTGACACGCATGTTTTAATATATTCACATATCTTACACCAACCAAATTACAGATTACCAACCACTGTCCACCCACAAAGTGAATCAAATTACCCCATAAAGATTGACAGGGAAGCATCAAGCAAAGGGAAGGGTGGACAGGGGTGTAGTTTAGCAGATCAAAAGTATTGCTATAGATCAGGAGTGTCAAACTCATTCATCGCATTATCATTGCCCTAAAAGGGCTGAACCAGATGTCCAGAGCACCCCAACTCCCCCTTACATCAGGTGTCTGTCATGCATCCCCCCCACCATCAGAAGTCGAGCCCCCCCATCCTCCCATACATTACAGTGCACCAAATCTATCTTGTGCTGCTGATGGGAAGAAGTTAGGGGTGGAGTTGGGGGGTGAAGCAGAAAGTTCAGGGTTTGGAGGAGGACCAGAGGAGGGCTGGACCCAGCTGCCGGAGACTGCTGAATGCTGGGACCAGGGGAGGCAGAAATGGGGGGTGGTGTGGCTTCAGAGCTGAAGGATCTGTAAGAGGAGATCTGTCCTCTCTGCTGCTGACTGCTGAGACAGACTGGGGGCGGAGATGAGGGGAGTGCTGCAGGAGAGGTGTGGGGGCCACATGAAATGGCCTAGTGGGTCGGTTTTGGCCTACGGGCCTTGTGTTTGAAATATCTGCTATAGATAATTCAGAGGTTAGTTCAGTTGACGGGGGGGGTGAATATAAAGGTTAAAGGTTAATCTCATTAGCAAGCTGTTTTCCCAATTCCCATCGTTGATGATTTGCACATCAGTCAATCAATTACATAGATGACAATATTTTCGGAGATGATATTAATGCTATTTTAGTCCACTAAAATATGACTAAAACAATTCAGATGACTAAAATATCACTAAAACCAAAATGGCATTTTTGTCAAAAGACTATGACTAAAACTAAATCAAAATTGGACGTCAAAATTAACACTGGTTATATATTACAACAGCTAAATCTGTGTCTGTAGTGCATGTTCAAACCTTAATACCATAAATTATAACATCTTATTCGATTTTTACTCTAGGGGTATATAATGAGTTTGGAAATTTAAGAGAAATGCTTAAATAATGCAATACAATTAAACTAAACCTATTAGATTATTGTCGACTAAAATGTACTGGAGATTTTAGTCGACTAATATACAACTAAAACAACTGAAGATGACCAAAATACAACTGAAACTAAAATGGCATTTTAGTCAAAAGACTATGACTAAAACTAAATAGAAATTTGATGTCAAAATTAACACTAATGCACAGCAACAGCTGCATGCCACTGATAAGTCTGTCCAGCCACCAAGGAAGATCTTCTTAGATACAGTAGACATCTTGTGACCTGAAACACAAGTCAGAAAGACCCAGCAAAGCAATGTACTTGCAGTGACCACAGCACTTTATTAGGAATACAACTGAATTAAATCAAATGGGTGATATAACTGACAATCCCATAGGACCACTTCTGTAGTTATCCATTTTGTGATCCTAACATTACTCCTGCAGCCAAACAGAGTGGCAGAAAAAGTATAGAAGGTGAGGATACACATCGGCAGTAGCGTTGCTAGGGGTTGGCTATTGGGGCTATAGCCCCAAATCTGGGGCCCATAGCCCCGAGTCTCTTGCTGCAGGGTCACCCAGCGGGTTGCGGCCGCTGCGTCGGGCAGGCTGGCTGCATGAGAGAGGCTGTAGGAGAGGAGAGAAGCGAGCAGGCGGATGAGCAGAGATTACATCTCTCTCTGTCTGTTCCACATCAGCGCTCTTCACAGCCGGGCCTCTTCAATTTTGGAGCAAGGTGGGGTGAGCAGCAGAGAGATGACATCATCTCTCACTGCCCGTCACACATCAGCGCTCTTCCACCCTCACAGCATGGTGGGGTGGAGGTCACATGCTTCCTGTCATCGTGGAGCTCCACTTTGCAGCCAGACCCCCTTGCTTCAATGTCGGAGGTGCAGCGGGGAGCAGCGATATGACATCATCTCTCGCTGCCCGCCCTGCATCACTGCTCTCCTGCTCTCACTAAATGGACCAGTGCTGTCAGCCTGCCACCAATGCAGCGTCAATGCACACTTGGTGGCACTGGCTGGCATGGCAAGTTACAATCCACATCAGTTGGCAAGTGACGTGGCAAGTGACAATCTGCAAATGGTGGCAGGAGATGTGGCAATCTGCAAATTGAGCCAGGAGACATGGCAAGTGACAATCTGCAAATGGTGGCAGGTGACGTGGCAAGTGACAATCTGCAAATAGTGGCAAAAGATGTGGCAAGTGACAATCTGCAAATGGTGGCAGGAGACCTGGCAAGTGACAATCTGCAAATGGTGGTAGGAGATGTGGCAAGTGACAATCTGCAAATTGTGGCAGGAGATGTGGCAATCTGCAAATGGTGGCAGGTGACGTGGCAAGTGGCAATCTGCAAATGGTGGCAGGTGACATGGCAAGTGACAATCCACATCTGCTGCCAGGTGAAAATGGCAAGTGACAATCCACATCTGGTGGCAGGCGACATGGCACGTGACAATCCACATCTAGTGGCAGGTGACGGTGGCAAGTAACAGGCTGCATCTGGTGGCAGGAGATGTGGCAAGTGACTCGCCCAGGGCTCCCACTGATTCTGCAGTATGGTGAGTTGAACCACTTCATTATATATTAGAATGTAACAATAGATATAATGCACTTCAATCACCCTGACACCATATCAACCATGGTGCCATGATGAACACCAGCCATCACCCGTGAAAAATTGCTTAGGTCAACCCCCAACCCCCCCCCCTCCCGCAGGCATGCAAAAAGGTTGGTGACCGCTGCTATGGGCTCTAGTCCCAGATCTTTTGCAGACCTAGCAATGCCCCTGCACATCGGGGACAAGGATGGTGGCCAATAAGCAGGCCAATAGTTTTGCCTTGCATGAGAAATGCACCAGTTCACTTTCTATTAACATTGTGTTAATAGATCTTTGTCTAAATTGCATGAGTTCTCGGGCTGTGCCTCAGATTGCCTTTCTAAAAGAACATACACAAATAAGCTCAACTGATATTAATGTTCTTCTTCCAATCTACATTACACAGCCAACAAATCCTTGTGCAATATTGCTTTTCCAGACACGTTGTAATATACCTCCCCAGTGGCTGTATATGTCTATATCTTTGGATGGAGATTCAGTGGAAGAGAAGTAAAAGCCTGAAACCAGCTTGGCTGTGTTCCCCTACCCTCCCCATACGAAGCCTTACATGCTAATGGAGTTGCAAGCTGAGTCTGCTGGCATTTAAAGCATTCTCGAAAATAAACATTGACCTATTTGTTTCCTTTATCTGGAGCTGTCTGCTTTACTGAAAAGTGGATGCTGTGTATTCTTTTGTCATTTGGATCTGTTTTCTGCTTTCTGTCCTCTACTGTGCTTCACAGGAAAGAAAATGTCCTTGTTTAAACAGCTACATTTTGTTTTAATTATTATTACAGTAATGCCGCGTAAACACGATCGCACATTCCGACAACAAAATCCATGTTTTTTTTCCGACGGATGTTGGCTCAAACTTGTCTTGCATACACACGGTCACACAAATGTTTTCGGAAAATCCGATCGGCAAGAACGCGCTGACGTATAACACGTACGACGAGACTAGAAAAAGGAAGTTCAATAGCCAATGCGCCACCCTTTGGGCTCCTTCTGCTAATCTCGTGTTAGTAGAAGTTTGGTGAGAGACGATTCGGGCTTTTCAGCCTCATGCTTTTCAGATCGTTACTACTCTTCAGTTTGTGCTTGTGGGTTTGTATCTGGTTTTCAGTGAGTGTAGTCAGGTTTGCATTTGTTTTTCAGTGCGTATTTTTAGTACGTATTTGATTTTCAGTGCATTCTTGTCCGCTTGTTTATGATTTTCAGCTCGCTCTTCTCAGGCCTTTCTGATTTTCAGTGCGTTCTGTTAGTTTGTTCTGACCAGCAGACCGTTTTCTAGCCATGTTGTGGGTACATACTCATCGTAGAGTTCGTGCTATGCAGGGGCTTGGTGTTGGGGTTCTTACTTTGACCCAAGCCCAGTCCATGAACAGAGCGGGGAGGAGTTCATGGACGAAGAATTGGTTGCTCCAGCGTGACCAATTCTCTCATATGCCTTTGTTGGGAGAGATCCGTGAGAATAATCCTGATGATTTCAGGAATTATCTCCAGGTGACGGACCCCGTTTTTTGTTGGCTTTGCTGTCCCCCTATATTACGAAGCAGGACACCTGCATGCGGCAAGCCATCACTCCTGAACAGAGGCTCGTCGCCATGTTGCAATACTTGGCGACGGGGTGAAGTCTGCAGGACATCAAGTTTTCTACAGGCATCTCCCCCCAGGCTCTGGGGATCATTATTCCAGAGACCTGTTCTGCCATCATTCAGGTCCTGCAGAAGGACTATATTAAGGTAAGATTTCTCCTTTAACATCACATTCTATGTATTTAATGTTTGCTAATGTATTGTATTTCTTTCATCATTCCCTAATTACCATGATTGGAATATGCTGTGAATGTCCCCTTTGTTCTCATGCATGCTGGAAGTTTTTAAACTTCCTTTTTTGTCCTTAATGCATATTTGCCTTCACTAACCTCCCCAGCATGCTATCCTGGCCCCATACACACCTAGCCAAGTCACTTAACAATGTATTTTGTCAGCTCCATAGTGCTTTACCCTAAACACCCCCTAAAATATATACAAATGTTATTTTTGTCCTTAAATTCAGGAGTACAAGAGGCTTTTTTTTTGGATTTCCAAAATCATTTTGAACCCTCCCTCCCCCCCAACGGCTAAGTCAACCGATACCAATCCTCTATCTGCTGACTTTGTAAAACCCATACACACTATACCTACCTCTTTTGTGGTTATATTTCTGTATGAATTCACCAAAGCATGTAGTGAAAGGGCCTGCATGAATACTTTCAAATGGTACTGTTTAAAGTTTTGTTCTCGTATTATCTTGCAATTGCTAATGTATTGTATTTCTTTCATCATTCCCTAATTACCATGATTGGAATATGCTGTGAATGTCCCCTTTGTTCTCATGCATGCTGGAAGTTTTTAAACTTCCTTTTTTGTCCTTAATGCATATTTGCCTTCACTAACCTCCCCAGCATGCTATCCTGGCCCCATACACACCTAGCCAAGTCACTTAACAATGTATTTTGTCAGCTCCATAGTGCTTTACCCTAAACACCCCCTAAAATATATAGAAAATTTTATTTTTGTCCTTAAATTCAGGAGTACAAGAGGCTTTTTTTTTGGATTTCCAAAATCATTTTGAACCCTCCCTCCCCCCCCACGGCTAAGTCAACCGATACCAATCCTCTATCTGCTGACTTTGTAAAACCCATACACACTATACCTACCTCTTTTGTGGTCATATTTCTGTATGAATTCACCAAAGCATGTAGTGAAAGGGCCTGCATGAATACTTTCAAATGGTACTGTTTAAAGTTTTGTTCTCGTATTATCTTGCAATTGCAGAATGTAAAAAAGTGATTCAATTTATACAGTGTGTATTCATATTTTTGTATTATGACACTTCTTACCTGTCCAGTGGGCTGCCAATAGTGTAAGTAAGGAGGGGCTGGCCAAAGTTAAACACATTATTTATGCATTAAGCTCTCAATGAAGTGTAGAGGCTTACCTGTCCAAAACATCTCCCCCCCTAAAATTTTTACAATGGGCCATCAGAGAGGGTGAGGAATCTGATAAGTGTACTTTATTTACTTGTTTTTAAATACTCTTTCAAATAATGTTAATATTGATTTTGGCCAAATGTGTATGTGTCTAATCTGCTTGCAATGTTTATGTGCAAAATTACTAATTTTTATTTTCTTGTTTGACTCCACAGTTTCCTTCAACGCCACAGGAATGGCAGACTGTGGCATCCCAATTTGCCTAGTGGTGGGACTTTCCCAACTGCGGAGGGGCAATTGATGGGAAACACATCCACATAGTCCCACCCTCCCAACTCGGGGTCATACTATTATAACTATAAGGGGTTTAATAGTATTGTGATGTTGCTGGTGGTGTCGGCGACATATGAGTTCCTGTATGTGGACGTGGGGAAGAATAGCTGGATGTCGGATGGTGGAGTCATCACCCAGCCCGAGTTCTACAGACAGCTCCAGAATGGTGGCTTGGGATTGCCACCTGCTGAAGATAATGTGGAAGGACTCCCATTTGTCTTTGTTGCTGATGAAGCGCTTTGGCTGGGTGATCACCTGATGGGGCCGTTCCCGATTAGGACCCTCACCCTGGACTAGAGGGTTTTTAAATACTGGCTGGTCAGAGCCAGAAGAGTGGTGGAGAATGATTTCGGGATAATGGCCAGCCGGTTCCGCCTATTCCTTACGGCAATCAACATGGCGGAATATAAACTTAACCATATAATCCTTGCATGCTGCATTCTCCACAACTATTTAAGGAGAAATTCAATGAACTATGTGGCCTCAGTTAGGCCTGAGGCCAGACTTCAAGAAGAAACCCTGACGGCGCTTGAAGCTGGCTGTCCTGACTTGCCCCCCCAAAGCACCTGCGAGATCCGTATCAAATATATGGAGTACTTTGCGGGTAGGGGGGCCATTGATATGCCAGAAAATGTTTAATAAAGTTAGACTGAAATAAGATTTCCTTTGATTTACTGCTTGATTTTCTTTTAGCTGTCTCCTAGGTTATCCAATTGGCTTTTCTTTTTGGCCATTTTCTTCAATAGTGCAAACGTAATTTATTTGATACATGAGGTGACAATCTCTTCTTCAGCGAAATATTATGTTGTGCCTCTGCTACACATACACCTTGTTTTTGTTGTTAATGTATGTAATGCATTACTGATAAAAAAATATTCATCATTTTCAGCACCATGAATTCATTGTTGTGAGTCACGAAAATGGCCTGCAAAAGTGCACTTGAAACTGCACTGAAAGTGCACTAAAAGTGCACTTGTAGTGCAAAGTGGATTTGCTTTTAGTAAATAACCCCCTCTGTTACTGTAAACACCAACTTAGTCCAAAAACTGCTATTGAGCATTGAAAGAAGAAGCCACACAGTGTTGAGTAGAAAACTTTTTACTCTGTGCACATTCACATGTGCGTTAGAAAAGGGTTTTTGAACAAACCAACCTTTTTTTGTAATAACATTTTTGGTTTTGAAAGTACAAAAAGCCTTTTTGGTGTTAAACAGGCATGTTTAAAACCATAAAACAATACACAACTCAGCAACTTACAAAGTTCAACTTTGATAAAGTGAAGGCAATATCAGATATTAGTATGTCCAAACTGTGTTGATTTTGCCTTCATCAGATGGGGTGATGTCACCCCTGTAAAAGCCAAATTTTAAAGATGCACACAAATTGAGAGTCAAAATATGGATTTCCCTCCTGATCCCATGCCTAATGTCAACATGTGCTAGCTCCCATCATGGGGGATCAATGGACGTGTTGCGGGGTGCAACCCCTTCCTCTCACCTACTTGAGTTGCGAGGAATGGGTTGCACCCACAAAACGCGTACATTGATATCCCGTGATGGCAGATAGCACATGTTGACACACTGTGTGCATCTTCGAAATTTGGCTTTCAATCTACTTCAAAAAAGATTCTAAAATCTTCAAAATATAAACATATTGAAGAATTTTGCTGTGTTTATGATTCTGCCTAAAACATCAATGATGCTTTTGAGTCTTTTTTCAACATCATTGATGTCTTCCTTGATTTTCTGTAAATCAGGATTGCCCACCATGATCTCCCCGATGAGGATCTGTGCACTTGCACTTGTGAAATGATTTTTTTCTTCCACAACATCCACATCACCTAAAATTAAAAAAACACACCATGTATTAAAAATATGCAGGCATACATTTATTACCTGAAGCTGTGGTCCCAGACACTCACCTGTTGGGGTCACTATTTTGCCCACTTCATTAAACCTCTCCTTCCTCCACATCCTCTGGTTGTGGTGTGGGGATTTCCCCTTCTTTAGGAGGTGGGGGTCCCTGTTGTCCTCAGATGTCCTGAGTCTTTTCTCCCCTATGTTAATAAAAAAAGGTATACTTAGCACACAGATATTTGAGGCCAGAAATAGGAATCGGAAACATTGCTTGGAAGTGTCGTACAGTTGTCTTTTTGGGCAGAGTTGAAGACATTTTTTTTCCCTTTCTAAAACTGGAATACGTACCTTTCTTGTACAATTTTTACACATGGAGAGACCCCTAGTATCCACTGGAGCACCTGTGTGGGATACCATAAAAAGCGTGTTCTGGTGTCCCACACTAGTGCTCCTGCGTCCAGATGTGTAAACAGCTGCTGAGTTTACATTTCATTCTAGTTACAAACCCATCTAGAGATTAATGTACTAAACTTCTTTTAATACAAATAGGCCTGAACAAATGTAGTCAACCTAGATCTTCCAAAAACATCTTCCAAAAACATTGTATTAGTGGGCGAACGAACGATGTTTACTACGAATGATTACTGTGCCCACGAACCAGAAAGTTGCCATTTTAAACTGTACAACAGTAAAAAAAAACACATGGAGCAGCATGCAAGTAATAATAATAATAGAAACACCGGACAAATACTTACTTTTTAGAAGCAGTTTCCTGATCCTTCTGTACTGATCTTGCTCCCTCAATTTCAGGTCTGACCAGCATTTCCTCAATTGATCCTTGGATCGTCGCACCCCAAAATTCCTGTGCAGACTTCTCACAACTTTAGCCATGATCTTGGCCTTTCTCACATTTGGGTTTGGGTACGGTCTATACTTCCCATCATAGTCGGCCCTCTTCAAGATGTCCACCATTTCCACCATCTCTACAAAGGACATATTTAAGGCCTTAAATCTCCTCCGGGATCGGGACGTTCGTGGCTCCAGCCTTTCGTTGTTACTGCTGCTGCTGTCTGCATGCACTTGTTCTTTCTATGCCATGTGCTCTCCCACTGCGCCGAAAGAGAAGGGGCGGGGAATATACTAGATAGAAGGTCAGGGGTGGGCGGAGTTTCATGCATGTGCAGTGTATAAAAAGCGGAACACGCGTGCGTCGTACGTACGATCTGTGAGCGGAGGAAGGAGTAGCGGAAGCGCCGATCGTGATAACGAAGGTACAATTTAAACTTGGTGCATCAGTAGCCTATACTGCTTATAGATTGAGGACTATATTTGGACAAGATTAGAAGAGTTTAGACTGACATTAGGGTTTGTCTTATGTTGTGTCTTGCAGAGAAAATGGATCCATTCAATGATAGGGAATTTCTACCAATAATCATTGACATGTTCAGGGAGCTGCCCTGTCTGTGGCAAGTGAACCACCCGTTTTTTAATAAGCTAAGAAAGAGGAAGGCAGCGCTGGAGAAACTGTTTGAATTTGTGAAGCCGATGATCCCCACGGCAGACATCACCTATTTGAAGACCAAAATTGATGGCATGAGGAGTACTTATCTTAGGGAGCCAAAGAAGGTCCAGAATTCCCAGAGATCAGGAGCAGCAGATGACGTTTATGTCCCCAGGCTGTGGTACTATGACAGACTGCATTTTCTGTCAGACCAGAGTGAACCCAGGCAATCACTCTCCACTCTTCCTTCAAGGCTTACTTCCACCTCAACTGAGCCTTCCTATGTCCAACCTGGGCCTTCCAGGCAGGAAAATGTGGAGGAGCCCAGCTTGAGTCAGGTATAGCATTGTTCAACATATTTCTTGTCGGAAAGTTAATGATGTTAACTAAAAAAGGATTGGGACAAGAATGAAAAATGCTGGGGTCAGAATGAAAGTCTTTTCTATTTGTTAACATTCAATTTGCAACAGTCATGAGCTGAAAATTGTGTGTGATTGATGAACAAAAAACTAAAACTATGTTCCTTTTTCATACACAGGAAAGCCTCAGCCAGGAGGTGGCAGGGGTAAGTGGCAGCCAGGAGGTCAACCATCGTCCTCATCCTCCTCCTCCACCTCCTTCCACAACTCCAACACCAGAGCCACAGCCTGGAAGGAAGTGTCTTAGGAAGACAAGAGTGTGATAGCCTGGGTTCAGTCTGGTCTGGCAAAAGATGCAGGCTGTTGTATGACCACAGCCTGGGGACACATATGTCATCTGCTGCTGTTCATGATCTCTTGGAGTCCTGGACCAGATTGTGCTCACTATTATATGGACTCATCAGGCCACCAATTTTGCCTGTAAAATAGTTGATGTGTGCCCTGGGGTACAAAGGCTTCGCCAATTTCACCAGTTTCTCCAGCGTTGCCTTCCTCTTTATTTTCTTATGACCCCCTAATAAATACCCCATTCACAAATACTTGCCTATGTGTTTTACTTCAAAAAGGACAGTTTGTTTGTGAGTAGGCAGGTACTTTCATAAATACAATGTCAAATTAACAAGGGATACCAATCAACCTCCTTGAGGTTAAAAAATACAAGATATAAATGGTGTTGTGGTAACTAGACACACAAAACGAAAAAAAAAATATTGTGGAGATCACTAGAAAAAAAAAAAACAGGAGATCTTGATAAAAAAAAAAATCTATAGAAATAACTACAAAATATTATTATGGAGATCTGACGAAAAAAATAAATAATATTATTCAGAAGATCACGAGAAATAATAAATAAATCAGTTTGTTAGAACTGTGTGTGAATATCAGCAGCAAAACAACTTCATTATTCTAGCATTATAAAGAAGAAGAGAATGCGCTGCACTAAAAGATTTTAAAATTTGCAGACGAATGTGCTATCTTCTCTATCTGATTAATTAACTGATAATTTGCTGATGGATCCATAAACTCTAAAGCCTAGTTCACAGAGACCTCAGATTGTAAATCCTAGTCCTGTGAGCAATGTGCAAGCTTTAACATAGCATTAGGGAAGCTTTTAGCCAGAGTGAAGCTTTTAAAGGGTAACTCCACTTCAAATAATATAGCATATGCACTCACCAACCACTTTATTAAGTACACCTGTTCAATTGCTTGGTAACATAAATTGCTAATCAGACAATCACATGGCAGCAACTAAATGCATTTAGACATCTAAACGTGGTGAAGACGACTTGCTGAAGTTCAAACCGAGCATCAGAATGGGGAAGAAAGGTGATTTAAGTGACTTTGAACGTGGCATAGTTGTTGGTGCCAAAATTCCTGAGTTCATACTATCATCAAATACGAGGCACTTCTATGGGTGCAGCATGGGCACCAGCCTATGCATGCCTACATTTGGGCCTTTGGGAGGAGGTGGATGTCTACACCTCGCCTCTGTACCGCAGCCACGTAAAAACGTGGTTGCGATACATTGACGATGTCCTGGTGATCTGGAGGGGCAGCCTCGATGAATTACATCTGTTTATGAATGAATTGAATAACAATGATCGAAATATACGACTAACGTACCAATTTGACCAGAGGAGGCTGTCTTTCTTGGATCTACAGATCACATTAGATAAGGGCCAACTGAACACCAGCACGTTCCGAAAGGAAACGGCTGCTAACACACTATTGGAGGCAACAAGCCACCACCCACATTGGCTAAAAAATGGAATACCAGTAGGACAATTCCTCCGGATTAAAAGGAACTGTACTAACGTAGCCGACTACAAACGGGAGAGCAGTGAACTCTATACGAGATTTCGAGAACGGGGGTACTCTCATAGGCAACTCAGGAGGGCTAGAAAGAAGGCAGCCATTAGAAATAGGGAGAGCCTCTTACAGGGGACAAAAACAACAAAGGGGTCACTGATACAGACAAATGAGCCAGTACGAGTAGTAACAGCATATGGCTCTCAGTGGAACAAGGTTTTTTCCATTTTAAAAAAACATTGGGGAATTTTGACCAATACCCCTGAGTTGGCTAAGATTGTCAGCACCTCTCCCAAGATGGTAGCACGTCGAGCCCCAAATTTGGGTGATATGCTGATTCAATCCGAACTTGTTAAAGAACCAGACCCTACCTGGTTATCAAAGTATCCACGTGCAAAGGGCATGTTCCCCTGTAATAAATGCCAAATGTGTCCCTTTGTTCACCGAACCTCTATATTCTCAGATGCTCTCAATGAAAGGACATATGAAATACGCGACCTCATTAACTGTTCAACATCAAGAGTGATTTATTTAATCACATGCCCGTGTCCTAAGATATACATTGGCAAAACTAAGAGACCTCTGAGGGTACGATTTGGTGAACACTTAAGGGAAATTAACACTAAAGGCAAGATACCTGAAAAACCCCTGGCCAAACATTTTGCTCAGTGCCATGGAGGTTCCTCAGAGGGACTAACAATTAAAGGTATATACGCCTTAAAGTTGCCCACCAGACGAGGAGACTTTGACCGTGTACTCCTCCAAAAAGAAAAGTGGTGGGTATACAGGTTAAAGTCCCTGGTGCCGGTGGGGTTAAACACCGAACTGAACCTACAAGTATTCCTGGAACCCTGAAATCAGGGTAAGCTACACCATAGCGAGTGTCTTCTTTAACATACTACATGGTGGGTGCCAAGACTATTATACTGCTTACCAGTTCATTTTCCAACTACTTATTACCTTCACAGTGAAACTTTTTATTTAGATCTCATGGATAAAGTATAGGCTACCTTATTCTTTACCAGGGCAGTGTGTCACCAAAATAGTGAATAGAGATTAATTCTCTTTAGGAATAATTACAATAAGATCTTTTGTATTGCTGTCATACTGTCGTGCTAAAACTGATGCGTTTATATATGTACATGTAAACACTCGGCATGACACCTGGGTGGTGTTTCTCCTCTTTTCTATTCCATTTTTGTCTTGGTACCACTTAATAACTATGGTGATGGTCCCCTTCTCGCCTCTATGCATATTCCTCTTTTCTCACCCACATCAGACCATTTCCTCCCTATTACCTCCACTAAAAGGCAAGGAGGTTCTCAATATGCGCTAGGATATTTTCCTAAGAAAAATGACCGAGCACTTGCTGCGCTAAAAACAAATTACAATGTTTACATCAGCAGATAGGTCGCTATGAACAACCAGCCACTTATGATTGGCTTAAAATCCCTTCAATCACTTAACAACCTTCCATTGGCGGCGATCCTCAGCGAAAAACACTATAAGAAGGGAGTGAGGTAACCGACCAATGAACGTCCAAAGATGAAGCTACGTCATTGAATCACGGCGAAACGCGTTGACGTCACTGCGCCACCCGGTCCGTGCGCTCAGGGCAGTGAGGGAGACACTCAGCAAAGGAGCTGATACGAGAAGGACACAGCTGCAGATCAGAAAGGGGCAAACAAAAGGCTCGCCAAGCGACCCCGAGAGACGGGAATCCCTATTTATACTGACAAGCGGAGTACCGCAACATACAGCAGGACTTTGTGGATACCCCGCGCCTGTAAAAGGAACGCAACGGCAGCCTTGGCTACTAGGACTAACGAACTACAGTATCCCCGAGTAAGAGCAGCGTGGAAGCCAGTGGTAATGTACAGCCAATAACAACACTATTCAATACTAATAGCATTTGTGTGTCGACTACACCACAAGCTTACGGTTTAAAGTGATTGCACTACTGCCTGAACATTAACTTAGATTGATTGTTGTCTGCTCATGGTACCACTGCATACTTGACATCAGTTGGAATCAGTATTTCTAACATCTCTACAGGTTACCAAGGACTTCCGAATAAACCTATAGGGATAATACAGCTATAGGACCAGCCGCATATACTGCCCTATATCCAATTCAGAGGAATAATTACCCCTATTACTCATTAATAACGGAGATCCATCCTGCTTCATAAACACCACTGGTGCCTTTTTCTTCCACTGTGTCCTACACTCTCCCATTGCATTATGCCACAGGGACCTACACTTTAAGTCTAAACACTAAATTGGAATCCCCATTTGGGTGGAAAGCCACCAACACAATTTGACTGATTGATTTCACCATAAGGCCAATGTGGCAAACTGCAATATGCCCTGACCGGGTAGCAATAAATGTTTTCTTAATGTATTGTCTGTCAAGTCTGTCCTGTCTGGTTTTCTAGGCCTAATTGCAGTACCCATTTCTAGCAATTAATGAGCTTTTTGTGTTCCATTTTTATGCATAAGACCAATAAAATTGATTTTATCACTATACCATTCTGTAATCTATTGTTGCATGAAGTAACCCCTTTTCTTGAACCCACTCTATTGGGTTCCTCCTTTCCCTTGCCCCTTATGTGATACTGTACAAGTTATGGTTACAGCAACAATACCCTAACGGGATAAAACTACTAAACATATATACGATTTAACATTGGTGTACTCAAGCCTTCCCCTTTTTCCCTCCTATCCCGCATTCCCTTCCCTCCCCCCTCCCTTCCCCCTTTCCCTTCATTTTTTGATGCCAGACAGGCTGGTCTGAGTATTTTAAAAACTGCTGATCTACTGGGATTTTCACACACAACCATCTCTAGGGTTTACAGAGAATGGTCCGAAAAAGAGAAAATATCCAGTGAGTGGACAAAAATGCCTTGTTGAGGTCAGAGGTCAGAGGAGAATGGGCAGATTTTGAGATGATAGAAAGGCAACAGTAACTCAAATAACCACTTATACCATATTAGAACAAAATAGGGTGGGACTTTACATGTGCCTTGCAAGGTCTAATGAAAACACAGATCATAGAGCTTTATGTAAAAATAAACATATATTTATTCTATACATACACATAATTGATTATAAAAAAAAGTTCTAAAAGAACTAGTTAAAAACAGTTACAGCAAGGTTGTTATTGGAAAATCCGGGTATATGGCCTACGCATTTCATGGGATAACCCGCTTCATCAGGGCCTCGGATTATAATACAGATTATCTACCGTACATACTCGAGTATAAGCCGACCTGAATATAAGCCGAGGCACCTAATTTTATCACAAAAAACTGGGAAAACGTATTGCCTCGAGTATAAGCCTAGGGTGGGAAATGCAGCAGCTACTGGGTAAACAATGCCCATCTGCAGCCTCACTGTGCCCATCTGCAGCCTCACTGTGCCCATCTTTATCATCAGTGCCCATCTGCAGCCTCACTGTGCCCATCTGCAGCCTCACTGTGCCCATTTGCAGCCCTACCTTTGATAACTAAAACAGCAGGTGTCTCCCGCTGTGTCATGCAGTCTGTTCGGCAGCCGTCCAGCTGTCCGCCCCGCCTCCTCCTCGTCTGTGATAGATGGAACACCGATTCAGTTTACCAGCATTGTATCAGTGTTCCGTCTATCACAGGCGACGAGGAGGCGGGGCTTTGTCACAGTGGACGGCCACTGAGCAGACTGCATGACACAGCGGGAGACACCCGCTGTTTTAGTTATCAAAGGTATGGCTGCAGAAGGGCACAGTGAGGCTGCACCCTCACTCGAGTGTAAGCCAAGCGGGGCTTTTTCAGCATAAAAAATGTGCTGAAAAAGTCGGCTTATACTTGAGTATATACGGAATATACTGTAATGATATATAAACATATTAACACAAAAATTTATATAGAAAACAAATACCAAGAAAAATATATATGTTCATTGTATATTTTAACAATATTAATAAATTATATCACATCTAATTAACATCACTTTCAATGATCAATTGATAGCTGCCAATACTACCTTTATAATTCAAAAAACGCATTAATATATAGGAGCCACCTTCCTTGTCAAGGGGACGAGGAGTCAACCCCCATGGGCTCCCCAGGCTTCACTCCCATCAAGCCCGTCATTGACGCTTTACATGTGCAGTTTTAGATATTCAATTATGTTTTTTTTTTCTTGTTTTTTTTTTTAGCATATAGTTCAAATTTAGGAACTAGTTACGTTATAGAATATATGGGCACTTTGTTATAGGTGCTCGTCCGGTTCCTCTCTCTCTTTCTTTCCCAGAATGTGCCATAGTGCATGTAACAAGCTATATTGGAATACATTTGCAGATTTATCAATTGATCATTAAAGTAATGTAAATTAGATGTGATATCATTTATTAATATTGTTGAAATGAAACAATGAACGTATATATATTTTTCTTGGTATTTGTTTTCTATATGAATGTTTGTTAATATGTTTATATATCATTACAGTATATAGAAAATCTGTGTTATTATCCAAGGCCCTGATGAAGCGGGTTATCCCTAACATGTAGGCCATATACCCAGATTTTCCAGTTGGGATAACAACATCCTGGACAACATCCTGGTGCAGCGTCGCAAGACCGCGCAATTGTCAGTTAAATCGACGCAGTGCCGATCGCAAAAAGTGCTCTGGTTAGGAAGGGGGTAAAATCTTCTGGGGCTGAAGCGGTTAAAGAAGAATGCAGGGCATTTTGTGATTGGACAAAGTGAAGAGCCTGACATCACCACCCTGCCTTTCCACCTTGTCCAATCAGAAAGCTTTGCATTTATGAGATAATGCAAAGCAATCTTATGCTGAGCGGGCAACCTCCTCTGTTCACAATGTAGTAGGGCTGCCACTCAACATGGGACCTGAAAGCAAGTGGAGAGCACTGTAATAGTGGTGTCTACTACAGTGATGAAATGCCAAAGGTATGGTATATGCATAGTAACATTGGTCCAAGCTGGACCAATGTATCTATAGTAAAATTATCCATACCTGGAATTCTTCTTTAAGCGCTTCAGCCCCGGAAAATTTTACTCCCTTCCTGATTAGAGCACTTTTTGCGATTTGGCACTGCGTCGCTTTAATTGACAATTGCGCGGTCATGCGACGTTGCACCCAAACAAAATTGACGTCCTTTTTTCCCACAAATAGAGTTTTCTTTTGGTGGTATTTGATTGCCTCTGCGGTTTTTATTTTTTGAGCTATAAACAAAAAAAGAGCGACAATTTTGAAAAAAACTAAATTTTACTTTTTACTTTTACTTTTTGCTATAATAAATACCCCCAAAATTATATAAAAAACATTTTTTTTTTCCTCAGTTTAGGCCAATACGTATTCTTCTACATATTTTTGTTAAAAAAATGGCAATAAGCGTATATTGATTGGTTTGCGCAAAAGTTATAGCGTCTACAAAATAAATGATAGTTTTATGGCTTTTTTATTATTATTTTTTTTTTTTTACTAGTAATCTGCAATTTTTATCGTGATTGCGACATTATGGCGGAAACGTCGGACAATTTTGACACTTTTTTGGGACCATTGTCATTTTTACAGCGATCAATGCTATAAAATTGCATTGATTACTGTAAAAATGTCACTGGCAGGGAAGGAGTTAATTACTAGGGGGCAGTGAAGGGGTTACGTGTGTCCTAGTGTGTGTTCTAACTGAAGGGGGGATGGGATTGTGTAGGGGAGATGACAGATCGCTGTTTATACTCTGTATGAACAGACGATCTGTCTGTTCTCCCCTTAGAGAACCCGAAACTGTGTGTTTACACACACAGATCCCGGTTCTCCGTGTGCCCCGAGTGTTCGCGGGTGCCCGGCGGTAAACGCGACCGCCGGGTACTCGCATGGGCTCCGTCAGCGAGCAGAGGGCGCGCGCGTGTGCCTCCGGCGGTGCGCACACGCCCCCTAGTGGTTGTCTATGTTACCAATGTAACATGACCGCGATTCGCGCAGCAGAGCCATGTTGCCGCAGTACAACTGCGGCCGCTGGTCGGCAAGCGGTTAACCACTTGACCACCAGAAGGTTTACCCCCCTTCCTGATCAGGCCATTTTTTGCGAGACAGCACTGTGTAACATTAACTGACAATTGCGCAGTCGTGCAACGCTGTACCCGAATAAAATGTATGTCCTTTTTTCCCCCAAATAGCGCTTTCTTTCGGTGGTATTTAAACACCTCTGCGTTTATTTTTTTTTTCGCTATAAACAAAAAATGACCAACAATTTTGAAAAAAAAAACAATATTTCTTAATTTCCGCTCTAAAACACATCCAATAAAAAAAAATGTAAAAAATTGAATTCTTCATCAATTTAGGCCAATATATGTTCTTCTACATATTTTTGGTAAAAAAATCCAAATAAGCGTATATTGATTGGTTTGCGCAAAAGTTATAGCGTCTACAAACTATGAGATATATTTATGGAAATTTTTGTTATTTATTTATTTATTTATTTACAAGCAATATTGGCAAACAGCAACTTATAGTGGGACTGCGATATTGCGGCAGACAAATCAGACACCTAACTGACACTGTTGACACTTTTTTTGGGGACCAGTGACATTATTACAGTGATCAGTGCTAAAAATATGCACTGTTACTGTACTAATGACCCTGGCTGGGAAGGGGTTAACACCAGGGGTGATCAAAGAGTTAAATGTGTTCCTAGCTGGTCATTCAGTGTAGTGGAGGAGGTGCTTTTACTAGTGGAAGGCATGGATCGGTGTTCCTGCTTTACAGAAGCACAGGATCCATGTAGCCATATATTTAGATGCACTGAGATCAAAGATTACATTTGTGAGAGATGGCAATGATGAACCCGAGTGAAAGAACTTGCATCCCTTTAGACAACCATGTTTTCTCCCTGCTGGCCACTGGATGGTGCAGACTTTAGCTGTGTTGTGCTAATCAGTTGCATGATTACTGTTCCAGAAGCCGATCTGAGAATGTATACAAGTAATTGATGGACATACTGCATAGCTAAAGTCTACACCAGTGATGGCGAACCTTGGCACCCCAGATGTTTTGGAACTACATTTCCCATGATACTCATGCACTCTGCAGTGTAGTGGAGCATCATGGGAAATGTAGTTCTAAAACATCTGGGGTGCCAAGGTTCACCATCACTGGTCTACACCATCCAGTGGCCAGTTCCCTGCCCAACAGGCATCTAAAGTCAGGGGTGATCAAAGGGTTAAATGCGTGACTAGCAGGTGATTCAGTGTAGTGGGGGAGGTGCTTTTACTAGTGGAAGGCATGGATCGGTGTCCCTGCTTTACAGAAACACAGGATCCAAGCCTTCTGTACTACCAGAACAGCTTGTTTACATAGGCAGACTGCCATTCTGCCTGTGTACTGAACGATCAGCGGGTGCCGGCGGACATTGGGTCCACGGGATACGTTGATCAGCTCCCGCTGTGTAAAATCACAGTGGGAGCGAGCCGCGTCCAATACCCAAAAGTGCAGGATCACGTATACCTGTATATATACATTCATGTCTATGTCTATAACTCTGATCTCACAAAATCTCACTTTGCAGCCACCCATTTAGATGCACTGAGAGCAGAGATTATAATTGTGAGTGATGACAATGATGAGCCCGAGTGAAAGAACAGGCATCCCTTTAAACAACCATGTTTTCTCCCTGCTGGCCACTGGATGTTGCAGACTTTAGCTGTGTTGCGCTAAACAGTAGCTTGATTGCTAAACAGTAGCTTGATTACAATTCCAGAAGCCGGTCTGAGAATATACACAAGTAACTGATGGGAATACTGCATAGTTAAAGTCAACACCATCCAGGGACCAGTTCCCTCTCCCTCTACAAAACATTCACATCTAAAGTATGCCAGGGGATGTATTATTTCACTGTGGTTCAGGTTGAAGAGCAATACAATGGCTGGGGGCACTGCAAGAAATCACAGAAAATGCAGTTTTGCAAACAGCTAGAAGCTGGCAGGAGAGCAAAGAGAAAGTGACTATAAAAGGGTTCGGGCAGTTAAGCGAACCAGTCTGTCCTGCATGGGCAAAGGAGTGGTGTTGCCCCCAAAACACATTAGCATACCTCCCAACTGTCCCCGATTTTGAGGGACTGTCCCTGATTTGGAGCAATGTCCCTCTGTCCCTCATTACTCCTCATATGTCCCTCATTTTGGTCTGATCTATATAGTTGTATATAAAATGCACTTTTTATCTTTCAAAAAGTGTTTTCCCAGTGCTAAACCTTTCATCCAATTTCTAAATTGCTGCATTTGTACATTTTAAAGGCCAATATAAAGGAATAGTAGTGGTAAAAAAAGCACTTGTGGATTTAATTAACCTTTTTTTTGGGTCAATTCTCCTTTAAGGGGGGGCGGCAGGGGGTGTGTCCTATGCCTACATACATTTTCTGGTAGGTGTCCCTCATTCCCATCTCAAAATGTTGGGAGGTATGACATTAGTAGTTTTTTATGTTTTTTTTTTTTTTTTTTCTTAAACAAAAAATAGATAGTTCTTGGACTCCAGTTTTGGCCTGGCACTCCTTTCTGTATTTCTATGGTTTTAGCTAGATGGGCAAATGACAAGTTCACTTAATACTGCAGAAAACTATTTTGTTCTAAAAGCATGATTACATCTTGGAGCATCTATTTAAAACAGCAGGATAGGAAAGTGAACGGCTGAGCTGGAATCAGCTGGAGCTCTATATGTAAAGCATGCATTAGCCAGTACATTAGGCAGCTGAGCATCTGCAGTAATGAGAACATAAACAATTCATAGCAGACTAACCCAAGAGGAAATGTTTTTCCTAAACAAAATATAGCAGAAAATGAGTATACATTAAAATGGTTTGCTTAGGAATTTATATACTGTAATCCCAGCCAACAAATACTTCCAGAGCCAAAGAACACAGGATTAATATGGAAGATCGTCATTGAAAGCAGAGGCATGCAAACTCATAGATACAAATAAAGGTCTCGGTATATTACTTCAGTGCAAGATGCAGTTGGAGTGCAAACTCAAAGCTACCAATCACTTTTGAGTTTACAGCACGTTACTGTAGTCAGCAAATTTTACAATATATAATGTGATTGTCTGGTTATCTGCTTTTTTATATTGGCTTTTATTTTAGGGTAGAGATTTAAGTACAGTTTTTTGGGGGGTGATAATTAGGGACAAGCGAACTGTGCAAAGGGAATGGGTAGCAGGGGAGGCGATAGACAGGGGTATATCTACCGTGAGGCAACAAAGGCGGCATTTTTCAGGGCGGCGGCGCCCGAACCGCAAATGGAAAGTGGTAACCTGTGAAGGCTTTTAAAGCGTCACCTATGGATAGTAAAATTTATGTCACCCAATTTTAGTCTTGCCTAGGGCAGCACAAAACCAAAATACACCACTGGCCATAGAGGTACCGAGGCAAAAAATTTTTTTAACTTGACGGCGGGGTGGTGTGGCTCTTATTCTGGGACAATATGCTGCGACCCCGATGTGATCGGTTGTGTCCAATCACAGTTGGTCACATGTAAATACGGAGATGCCGGAAACAGAGTGTGAGGTGAGGAGAGCCGATCAGCGGCATCTCCTCACAGGGGACAGCTAGGCATGTAATCAGGGCACTGATCATTAGTGCCCTGATTACAATAAAGAAATATAGTGTAATTTACAGTGCCCACCAATGCCAGCATACAGTACCCTGCAATGGCAGCAATCAGTGCCCACCACTGCCCACAAGTGCCACAAATCAGTGCCCATTAGCCATATATATGTATGTATATGGTTAAAAAGGAAAGCAGAAAGAAATCTATCCTTTTTTTGTTTTTCTCCTGCCCAGCTGCCCCTAGTAATGTGATACCGCAACAAAAAGATCCTCATCATACCGCTAGGTAAGGGCTACAACAATCAGGTAAGTTTTAAAGGAAAATAAAAAAGAGCACTACGGGCAAATTAGAACATTTTTTTTGTTTCTACAGCCCGCACCGGGGATCATCCCACAGATCATCTCAACGTAGCTCCTCAGATAGGAGATCCAAAGGTCATAGGAGCTCAGGACACTCTCACTCATCCTCAACTCATGCCTCCGGCAGTGGCCAGAGGTCACCCCGACATACCCCTAGCAGACACGAATCCCACAGACCGGTGTATCCAAAAGAGAAGACCTGTTGGGTATGTGGAAGACAAGCGCTGACGGAAAAATTGGTATACGAGAAGTGTCTACTAGAGGCTACAGGGGATAAAGAGAAAGATAAGCAGCAGTCTCTGGAATCAATTAAGAGCTTGATCAACGATTCAATCAGGGAGTTGGCCCTCTCCCAAGATCAAATTAACCCACCCTCGCCTGAAGCAGCAGTAAGCGCGTCCACTCCTCATTCGGACGCAGAGGTGGATTCTAAAGACAAGGCGGAAGGGGTGGATAGCAATATTTCAGCTTTTGACTTCGCTCTAGTTGAGTCTTTCATAACCGCGGTCAAGGATGCAATCCAGTGGGAGGAAAATCCGGAGCCACCTTCTAAAACAAAGAAATATTTCCCACATCTTAAAAAGAAGGTATCAACTTTTCCCTTGATGGAAGAAATCAAGGAGGTGGTAACAGATGAATGGCAGAAGGTAGACAGAAGACCTATGGCATATAATCATTTTCTTAAGTTATATCCACTGGCAGAAGCAGATGCTCAACTTTTTGATGCTGTACCAACTGTGGACGCCTCAGTTATGAGGTTGGCTAGAAACTCGACCTTGCCACTAGAAGACGCAGTCTCCTTTAAAGATGTCCTTGACCGAAGGATTGACTCAGACCTGAAAAAAACATATCAGGCGGCTGGGGGAGCATGCAAGCCATGGGTAGCTCTGACTTCGATCTCAAGGGCCACCAGAGTATGGTCAGACAACGTGGAAACGGCCTTCAGACAAGGGGTAGGTTCAGAAGAAATCATTAAGGCACTGGATGAATTAAAGCTGGCCTCAGATTTCATAGCAGAAGCGGCTATGGACGTTCCAAAATGCTCTTCCAGGGCCATGCTGTATTCCATAACAGCCAGAAGAGCGTTGTGGCTAAAACCATGGTCGGCCGACCCAACGTCTAAGCAATCATAGTGTCATATTCCATACGATGGGAAAGCCCTGTTTGGCGAAAAAATGGATACGGCAATTACCAGAGTCACAGGGGGGAAAAGTGGGCTAATTCCCCAGGACAGAAGCAGGAGGAAGAGATTTGCAAACCGCCCAGCGGGCCAGTTAAGAGGGAAGGACTCCAGATCCTACCATCCGGGAAGGGAGTATAGAAGGGGCTGGAAAGGTTCACAAGCTACCTTTCTGAGGTCGGCTAAACCAAAAGCCTCTACATCCACAGTTGATGGCCAGAAGTCCTTTTGACACCCTCTCCACCCAAACCGGTCCGGTAGGAGCCCGTCTAAAGGCGTTTGCCCGGGTTTGGGTGGAAGGTTGCGTAGACCAGTGGGCAGTGTCCACGGTCTGTCAAGGATTCAAAAGGCAGCCTCCCCTCTATTCCTTTCAGGCCACCAAGATTCCAACCTCCAGAGAGAAGAAGGAGGCCCTTCTTCAATATGTCAAAATGCTTGTTCTCCAGCAGGCAGTAGTACCAGTTCCAGACTTGGAGAAGCACTTAGGCTTTTATTCCCCAGTCTTCTTGGTCCCCAAAAAATCGGGGGGTTGGAGGCCGGTGCTAGACCTGAAGAGGCTGAACAGGTATATCCGGGTGGAACATTTCAAGATGGAGTCCTTAAACACGGTCATTCTATCTGTTCAGCCAGGAGATTGGATGGCGTCCATAGACCTTCAGGATGCGTATCTGCACATACCTATCCGCCCTCAGTTTCAACCTTTTCTTTGGTTCAGAATAGGCGACTTACATCTTCAATTCCAATGCCTTCCCTTCAGGATTTCAACAGCGCCCACAACTTTCACCAAAGTGCTAGTAGCGATCTTGTCTCCTCTTCGAGAGAAGGGGATTCGAGTACTACACTATTTGGACGATATTCTTATTCTTTCTCAGCACAGGCAGACCTTGGTGATACATGTACAGTTGGTCCTAGACACACTGATAAAGTTTGGTTGGCTAATCAACTACGTTAAAAGTCAACTTACGCCCACACAGGAGATAATTTACCTAGGGGCATTCTTCAACACTCCAGGAAGAGCAGTTTCACTCCCGGCAGAAAAAATCCCTTCATTGATAGGGAAAGTGAAAAGGGCACTAGCGAGCCATTCTATGGCAGCATCAGACTGTCTAAGCCTGCTAGGTTCCCTCTCTTCATGCATACCTATGGTGAAATGGGCCAGATGGCATCTACGGACTTTCCAGGTGGTCTTATCACAGTGGAAGAAAGATCGCCTAGAGCAGAGGATATTGATTACACCTACAATGAAATCCAGCCTTTGGTGGTGGACAAGACCATCTAACCTTCTGCTTCACTGTCCCCTTGGCCCCATCCCATGGACTGTTCTGACGACAGACGCAAGTCAGTTAGTTACCAAGACCAGTTGGTACAGGGCAGATGGCAATTCAATGCGACAGAGGTAGTATCCAACACCTTGGAGCTAAGGGCGGCTTGGTTAGCAATCCTGTCTCTGGCCACCTTCCTCAGGGCAAAATCCATCCTTCTCCAGATGGACAACAAAGCGGCAGTAGCTTATGTTCAGAATCAAAGAGGAACGCACAGCAGGTCCCTTCTGAACGAAGTGAATCCCATTCTGACATGGGCCGAGAGGAATTTAGTCAACCTACGAGCCTCATTTATCCCAGGGCCAGAGAACCAGTTAGCCGATCAGCTTTCAAGATCTTTCAGCCACAACAACGAGTGGTCTCTGAATCCGAGGGTCTTCTCCTGGATATGCCAACAATGGGGCACTCCCAAAATAGACCTATTTGCCTCCCCGCTCAATGCGAAGACACAGCTTTTTTTTTCAAGGTTCCCATCTCCGAAATCAGCAGGGGTGGATGCCCTAACCCAGCCATGGAACTTTCAGATGGCATACGCATACCCACCAACTCCACTGATACTGAGGTTTCTCCACGATCACAGTTTTAGCAGTGATTCCATACTGGCCCAAGAGACCGTGGTTCAAGTTGCTAATCAAGATGACCTTGTGCAAACCGCTTCACCTTCCATGCATAGACAACCTTCTGCCTCAAGGCAAGTTCTGTCACCCGCACCCGGAGATCCTAGACTTGAGGGTTTGGAAGTTGAGCGGAAAAGGTTGGGCGAGTTAGGATGTTCGCATAATGTCATTCAAACACTACTACAGGCCAGAAAAGCATCTACGAATTCCACATACTATAGAGTTTGGAGAAAGTTTACGGAATTGGCAGAAACTAACCATTTCGATCCTCTAAACCCTGGAATCCAGAACATACTCCTCTTTTTACAGAGTGGATTGGACTTAGGTTTGGGCCTGAATACGCTTAAGGTCCAGGTTTTAGCCCTTTCAGCTCTAACAGACACCCGGTGGGCGCTAGATCCTCTGGTGGAACGTTTCTTGAAAGCAGTTCTAAGATTGAGACCGCCTAGAAAGACGCTATACCCCAAATGGGATTTGACTATCGTGCTTAATATCCTTTCAAAACCTCAGTTTGCTCCCACAGAAGAAAGCACCTTGGAGGATATTTCTCTGAAGGCAGTCTTTCTAGTCGCCATCACTTCGGGTCTCAGAGATCCAAGCATTAGGGTCACAAGAACCCTACATTACCTTATTCCCGGACAGGGTGGTGTTGCAACCTATTCATCAGTTCATCCCTAAAGTACCTTCAGTCTTCCATCTGAACCAAGAGTGGGTTCTTCCAGCATTCGGGGAGGATCCAGCCTCCTCAAAACTGCATGAGTTGGATATAGCCAGATCCCTAAGTCACTACCTAAATTTGACGCAGCAGTTCAGGAAAGATCAACGGCTATTTGTCATCCCCAAAGGTGCCAGAAAGGGAATGGCAGCATCTAAGACAACCTTGGCAAGCTGGACTGTAAGGTTAATCCAAAGAGCATATTGGGCTAGCGGTCGCGGGTCTCCCCTGAGACAATTTGTCGAGCGGCCAGCTGGTTGTCCTTCAGCACGTTCATTTCCCACTATAGTGTGGACCCAGCAGTCCTTACTTCCCGAGAGTTTGGGGAAAGGACTTTGCAGTCATCTGTACTGTAGCTTTTTTGTTTAATTAAATTGCTTTATTGCAATTGGGAGGCACCAGGAAAACGGAAAATTGAATACTTACCTTTCCGTAATTTTCCTTTCCTGGTGCCTGCCCATGGGGACATACACCCTCCCTTCAATGATCCTTAGCGTTATGAGATCTAGTTACAAGAATACTGACTAGGGGGAGGAACTCTTTTTTATAGAGTTAAAATGGTCCTGTGGGTTGGTAGAGGGCGGAGCAACCAACCATGGGTATGCTGCCTCGGGCAGGCACCAGGAAAGGAAAATTACGGAAAGGTAAGTATTCAATTTTCCGTTATCTTCATGTACTATACCAGGCCACATGGCTTTGAACATTGAGGGTGTATATTGCAAGGGGATGAGGCAGCCAAACCAATACTGTCACTTCCACTTCACAGAGTGTCCTGGATGCTACAGAAAAGCCAATGTGATGAAGACAATGCAGAACAGTGTTCAAAATTGTGCCCATTGTCCTTCAGGATCAGGGACACTTAACAACTATGCTGTTGGAGTTTTTTAGAATGTTATACAGAATGCAACATGAGAAGTGTTATACTGTATGTAGCGTTGTAAAATAACAATGTTATTTTGTAATATAGGAGGGAACACCATAAACTCCATGTGGGTTGGAACTGAAGCTGTAGATCTTGGCACTATTGTTCCCCAAACACATAATAATCTGGCAGGTAAAGCAGCCCATCAGTCCTCACAGACTCAAATGTATATATATATTTTTTTTTACCCTTTAACATCAAATAATGTACACTTTGTATATCTTTGCTATCATGAACTGTATTGGAGCTGAAGGTTACAAATTGGTTTCTGTTGTTGTTTGGAGGTCTGCATTCAGAGCATTTTATAGATGCATGATCCATGGATTTTAAAATCTAACACATAGAATGCGAGTAGTGGTCCATAAGCTCTATGTGGTTAGCCTTGCAGCTGAAGGTCTGGGTATAAAGCTTAAACGCTTCAATTTTTTCCAAGAAGTAGGTCAGTTGGCTTTTTCTCACATTGACTCTATTGTGTGATTAAGACATGTATGAGAAAAGCTGGGAAATTAAGCAAATTCTTCTATTTACTGTGTAAAGTATTGTAGAAATATGAACACAACAGTGGTGGTCTTTGGGAATAGGGGGTGGATGAATCTTCATCCTCCCATTCACTTCCAGTAGTGTCTGTTCTCCTTTTGCTTGCTTGACCAGGTTTCCAACACTCCCAAACTGTGACAAATAGGAAAGATTATTCAAGAGAACAGAGATTGGCAGCATAGGTGACTGGAGGTTACCAAATACATTTTTTTCAAGGGGTATTTGTTAAAAACATCTTTTAGCAAAATATACTTAAAGACCACCTGAGAGCTTCAAAATCCTCAACATTCTTTTACATAATTCTGAAGCATATGGACAAATGGCTCAGCTTCTCCTGTACCCTACATGTATCTATTGGTCAGTAAGGCTGCTTGTCAGCTCCCTACTGCTACAACTGCAGACACAGACCAAACAGTGGAAAGATCTGCCCCTGGATCTCATGGGGAGAGCCAATGTCCTTAAAATTATTTACTTACCTAAACTACTGTATGTTATGGCTAATTCACCTTGCAGAATTCCCAAATCTATTTTTAAAAGCATTCACTCCATCTGTATTGCGTTCCTTTGGAAGGGCAGTCCCCTAGAGTTACGCTAGAAACTCTGCGCCTCCCCTCACATATGGCAGGTCTGGCATTCCCTAACTTCTACCTTTACTACCTAGCATCCCAGCTGGTTAACATCCATGATTGGCTCCACCCTAACTCTGATAATGCTTGCACCACTACTGAGGGCGTCATAGTTTCCTCATTTGAGACACTCCACAACATTGTCTATAGGGGATGCACACCACCTGAACCAGGCATATCGATAATCCAAACCTCCCTCTCCCTATTCCGAACGGTAGTTGCGAAAATGTCCACTGATTCATGGCAGACCTCCTCCAAAAGTCCCTTGTGGTTCAACCCTAACCTTAAGGAGTTATGTTCTATACCTGACCCCATCAGATGGGCATCAAAGGGAGTGAAAAAGCTATGTCTATCTATATACCTCCCAGGGTTTTAAACCCTTTTCTCAACTACAGACAGACTTTGACATCCCATCAACATACCTATTTTACTATTTCCAACTCAGACATGCTATACATACTCAGTTTGGTTCTCTGCTCAGTCCTATGAAGACACCTGACCTGGAAAAACGTCTGAGCAACCAGATCCACGTATTACTCCACTCTCATGACAGGCACTAACCCTAGGTTTTGGATGGCTCAAGAGAGGTGGGTCTACTTTGATACCTCTATCACAGAAGAGGATTGGTCTGAGTTCTGTGATATGTTCAAAACCTCTGTTATCTCCTCAAGGGACAAGGTGATTCATCTATTTTCCATCATTCACACCTCACCCCTGCTAGACTGTATAAAATGGGACTATCCCCCTCTGCTGACTGCTTCCGCGGTTGCGGACAAACGGCTGATTTATCCCACTGCTTTTGGACTTGTCCACTGGTACACGACTTCTGGTTTGACATAGACTTCTCACATCTTCTGCACTGGGTTTGCCAAATATAGTGCACCCTAAAAACTGTCTGCTGGGCATATTTGGTGACCTCCCTGTCCAGCCTTAGGCTAAGAGACTACTTTGCATCCTCTATTTCTATGCAAGGAAGTCCCTCCTGCTGACGTGAAAAGGGTCAGAGACCCCAATGCGGAATATGTGGCTGAAACTTGTCAATGACTCCCTGCCTCTATATAAACGTACCTTTGACATCCATAAGAGGACTAAAGCGTTCCAAAAAATATGGGGCAGATGGCTGGCTAGCCCACTGACCCACTTCCCTGTACTTCCATGACAGGGGTTCACCTTGTGAGTGTTGTATTAAACAGGAACTTCTGTTATGCCCAGGATGTTTAAAAATCATATCGCTTACGCCTCTGTTGATGTTTATATTCACTGGTAGGTAATATCTAGTTTATTATTGCACACTGCCCGGATTTTCATGATATGCTGGATTAGGAGCATTCAGTTATCGGTGTTGTAGTTTTTGTTTGTGCCTTTTGTTTTATGTCTGTATGTCGTAAAACTGCAATAAAAATATCTTTAAAACAAAAAGGCTGCTTGTCGCGTTTGGCATCCAGTAGGTGATTGTGATGGGTAGAGTTGGCAGGTCAGGTTCTAGCCAGGAAGCTATGTGGTCAATAATTGCTTAACAGAGTGCTGAGATAATCTCAGTGAGATCTGAGGATCAGTGACGTCTCCAGCTTTCATATTTAGGGGGGGCACATGGGAGGACAGGGACAAAAGTAGGGGGCAACTATAAAAAGCAATTATATATATATATATATATATATATATATATATATATATATATATATATATATATATATATATAATATATATATATCCTGGGGCCCTTTACTATGATCCCATAATGGGCCCTTTCACATGTTCTGCAGTGAGCTCCCTTCCTACTGTATTGGGGCCCCCCAGGGTGGCAGAAAAGGAGATATATGTCACCAGCATACCAAGAAAATATAAGGGTCCAAAGCAGTGGGAGAACTATCAGGGTTGCAAAGGTTGTCTTGCCACCGGCCCTGGTGTTCTGCCACTGTGGGGTTCCCTAGCCTCCTCTTGCTGTCCTGCCCCTGCTATTGACAGCGCTGGTCTGGCATCTCTTGGAATTTACAGGCTGGTTCTCCTGTCCTAAGGACAGGAGAAATCAGTCTGTTTTTTCAGTAACTGAGAGTCCGGGTGGAGTCCTTCCTGCAACTCGCTCTTCTCCCTGCCAATGAGGATGCAGGGGAAGGAGCAGATCGGGCGGCCGTGGTTGTGAGAACGCTCTCATTATGCAGTGTCAGCGAGCAGAGGGGGGGGGGGGTCACCCGCAGGAGCTGACTGGGGATGCTCTCCCTCTCAATAGAGACTGCTACGAATGCAAACAAAAAGACATTGCCTTTTTGTTAAAAAAAAAAAAAAATTTAATTGGGGGGACACATGGTGGGGCACAGCATAATGTTGGGGGGGGGGGGGGGTCAGGGCCCCCTCTGCCCCCCCCCCCCCCCCAGGGATGCCATTGTTGAGGATTTACAGGCATTCGGAGGGTAAACTGAGCTGGGAAAGATTCCTTGGAGCCAATATACAAAGTAAGGTAAGCCCTAGATTCACTTTAAAGAAATCCAGTGCTCTGCCTATTCTGGGCACAGCAACAGGTTTTCTTTAACTGCCATCTCAAGCATATACTTGCCCTTCCTTAACTTCCCCAACATTCTATGCAGAGCTAGGAGCCAGAGCATATATACTGTACCTGCTACTCTTGGTTTGAGCAAAGCTCAAGTTCACTTTAAGATGAGGCACTGGCCTAAACATGACCAACTAGTCAGTGACATTGCCTGTTCAAATACATGAAAACTAGCTATGCAACGTCAGAGTGACAATTTTTTTTTCTTGGAATTATTTGGTAGAATCATCTCAGACAGTGTGCCCAGACAAACATATAAATATTGGAACAAGTCAGATCCAAATTCTGTTACTGTGTTTCTAAGCAAGTTGATATGTAACTTATATTGACAGGTTTAGACATTCTTTCACTTGGGGCAAAGACTCAGTTCGACGCCCCTCTGCCCCCACCTGACAGAAAAGTTCTCCATCCACGCACCCCCAGGCCCCTGCCTGGAGAGAGAAGTTTAAGTGTAATAAATAAATAAATAAGACATAGGATGGTAATAATAATATATACTGTATATTAGTCATTTCAAAGTTTTAGTAATAACGACTCACTGCACATGTATTGTGAAGGTCTACACAACCGCTGTGTAAGTGAAATTTGAATGAGGCGATTTTAAGCCTCACCTCCATAACGGATTAGGAGGGGTGCCGCCAGGAAAGAAGAAGTGAGCCAAGAAGTAGATCTTTAATAAGGCCTGCTTCTGTGCGCTCTTCTTTCCGGATGGCTCCCCTCCTAATCTGCTGAGGCTTGAATTTGCATCATTCTACAGCCATGGCTGGCATAATAAAGGCCAACCTTTGCTGGGCTGTTTTTTTTTTTCAAATTTGCAGTGGAGGAGAGGATTTCAAGCTTCACCTCCGGTGCGGGTTAAGAGGGAATCCGCCAGGAAAGAAAAAGTGAATTATTAAGGACCGGTTTCTGGGCTCTCTTTTGTAGCAGTGACAACCCCCAAAATCCACCACAGAAGCGAGGCTTGAAATTGCCTTATAAAACGCTGCTGCTTTCTTTTGGAGTGTTGACTTACCACCCTTTCTTCAAGCCAAACCTTAACACTTAAAGCGGAGTTCCACCGAAAAAAAAAATTAAAAGTCAGCAGCTACAAAAAGTGTAGCTGCTGACTTTTAATAATCAGATACTCACCTGTCCCTTGGTCCAGCGATGGAGGCGTATGAAGCCCGGCTACCCTCCCCCTCCTCTCCACGGCGCCACCATTCTTACTGTGGGAGCCCGGAGCCGCATGCGCAAGCCACGCTGTGAATGGCCGGGCAATCTTCTGGGACCTGTGACCTGTCCCAGAAGATTTCAGGCATCCAGCTCCCACTTCCTTCCAGGACTGTGGAGCCCCGGGAGGAAGTGGGAGCTGGATGCCTCTAAAAAAAGGGTATCCGCCACCGCCCCCCCCCCCCCCCAAAAAATGACATGCCAAATGTGGCATGTCAGGGGGTCACCATCACTTAAAGCGGAAGTTCCATTTTGTGTGGAACTCCGCTTTAAGCAGAGCAAAGCAAATGTTACTATAATAAAGGTATTTTCTCAAAGTGCCTATACTTATTTCAGATTTGTGTGCATACAATCTTGTCTTCTTTTTATACCAAAAACTACCACATATGCATATACAGGCATTTTTGTACATATTGGATATAGCGTGGACTTGATGTTTTTATTTGATGTTGAAATTATTTTTTTGTTACTGAATAAAATTGAGATTTTGGACTGTTACATGAGGTGCTGAGCTGACATTTTTTTCTATGTTCCTAGGCATTGCCAGAATTAAAAGCAAAAACTTTGGGCAGGCAGACTGGATCCCATATATTTATTCTGTAGTTAATATTCTGTATTGGAAATGAGTCTGTATTCACTCTTCTAAAAGGATTTTGAAGTGTTCTTATTCAGGTACATAGGAAAATTACAAATGCATGTTGGCCGGGGCAGTTGGCTTTCTTGTCACTAGGTGAATCTGCTCCTAATATAGTATAGTAAAAGGAAAGTAGTAGTTGAGTGTTAGGTCCCTTTTTAGAAAAGTCCCTTCTCTAGTGAAGTCATGTCTGTAGAAAGTGCCTATATAAATGCAAGCATGGGAGGAGCCTTGTGTAGTTGGGTCATGGTAGCCAAACACCCCAAAGCTGCTAGGATGTAAACAGCTATCAACCCAAAGGGCCCTTGGTGATGCTAAAGTCCAAGGCGAGGAGGTACAGAATTTAGTAGAAATGGCGGTAGTCATCCTGTCCCCCAGTGGTAGCTGCTCATGCGGGGTGCAAGGGCGCCACCCCCTAATCTACATGCAGGGCGCCGGACGCATGGATTCCAGTGGGGTTTTTTTTTTTCGAAGCACAAAGAGCCTGAGGCTCCTATTGGATTAAAAAAGGGTAAGCGTGGAGCGCAGAGCACTGCGTCCCGAGCCCACCCAGTTGTGTGACATTAGCAAATTATTATTCGCTAATGTTTTCATCTTTCTCCTCCTCTCCTATCAGGAAGCAGGTCCTGAGACCCGACTGGCCGGGAGTTCTAAGATCCGATTGGCTGAGAGTCCTAAGTCCTGATTGGCCGGGAGGAGAAGCGACTGCCGGGACTCGGGAGGAGATGCAGGGGGAGAAGCCGCCGAAGCCGTGACCTAGATGGGGTATGTGCGGGGCTGGTGAGCAACGGGCAAGCAATGCAGCGACTGGGGGTGGCTGGTTGGCTGGAGAGGCCATGGGACGCCCCCCCCCCCAAGAAAATTGAGCACCAACCGCCACTGCTGTCCCCCCTGACCTTCTTCTGCAGGTCCTGTTGCAGGTGCAAAATGCCTTTTAGGTCAGGCCAGAGTCCTCTTATGGGCTGAGAATCAAGCTGACACCATCGCGCTACACGTGACCCCGGAAGTGTGGGTGATTGTTTTTATTTGCCGACAAACAATTTTATCCTATGCGTGTTCACATTTTATTCACTGTAAATAGCCTTTTGGCTTTCCTCTCAATAAAATTACCTTAATAGTATTATCTTATTATAAGTATATTATTGGAGCTTTTCCTTTATATGGTTCATCTCCTGTTTCTGGACGATTTGGATGTCCCGCTGTGAGGGGAGATTACGTTGAAGGACCCATCTACCATCAGATTACCCCAGTGGCTTGGTTCCTGCTACCCTGCAGAGGTTATCCTGTCTGTGTGTTTGACCATCCTAGCGATAAGTGGTCCCGGCTATCTGGTAAGAGTCCTTGATCACTGTGTGTGGGGTGCCACAAAAGGCTCTACATTACGTCAATTGGTGGTGGAACATCTATTTTATTCTTGGACTTTTTACATCAATTACAAGGATTCACTTTATACACAAGTTTTGAAGTGTTCTTATCATTATTGTTTTTCTTTTTAGCACTTTGCACTTGATGATATTTTATATACATTCAGTGTGTTATCATTAAGCACAAATTGCTAATAATTCTGGACTACTGTAGTTGTATTTGTAATTGTATTTTTTACATGTATGTTTCCTGGTTTATATCACTTGGTTAACCAATGCAGTCCTTATTCACATTATCAATTTATTCACTTTAGTGCAGTATACCACCCTTTTTATTGACTAGAGTCCTCTTATGTTAATAATGGTGAAGCCCAGGAATGAGTATGCCATCTGGGAGCGTGCCGAACTTTCCTCCTTGGTGAAGAAAGATAAATGTTGTGGACCTAGTATACATGGGCAAAGTGGTCCCAAATGTGTGGTGCTCCCAAGGAGGAGAGGAGGCATTAAGGGAAGATGGCTTAAAAGTTATGTGCTGGCATTCTGCACCTAAATAACAACTACAGGATATCTACTCCTGTGTATGGCGCTCTGCAACAAAGAATTATGCTAGTACTGTATGTCAAATGTGATGTCAGATGTCACAAGAGTCTTACAAAGCTACAGTAAAGAAAGAGTATCACCTCTCCAGGTGGGTCAGATCAAAGTAAAAGGCATCTCCTTCAGTCTAGAAGTCCAGGTGCTGGCAATGCTGTACCAGTTAGACATCAAAGAAATCCTGGACTACTACTCTGTGTAGTGCGAAACGCGTAAGCTTTGTTCCACTCTGCTGTGACCTGTATTTTGGATGACACTTTATTGAATAAAGGCAAATATTTTTGGAGTGAGGCTGTCTGGGATTTCTTTGATGTCTAAAAGCTACAGTAAAGTGTAGAAAATGGGATTTTTGACTTACCGTAAAACTGGAGCCCAACCTGAACAATACCCCTTCAAGAGGGAATAGACCCTCTAAACAGCAGCCTGCAAAACCTTGCGGCCAAAAGAAGCATCCTCAGATGCCAGCACAGCCACGTTGTACAATTTTGTGAAAGTGTACTCCGACGACCAAGTGGCCGCCTTACAAACCAGCACAGCTGATGCCTGAAGATGGTAGGCCCAAAAAGCAATAAGCAGCCAGGTAGAATGCGCCGTAACAGGGAAAGGAGGAACCCAACCCCTGATAGAATAAACCAGAGTCATCGTCTTTCTGAGCCATCTAGAAAGGTCACAGAAGAAGCAGACAGGCCCCTTTATGGCCCGTCCGTGATCACAAACAGTGAGTCTGATCTCCGAAAAGGCCCTGTGACTGCCAAATACACCCGAATCGCCCGAACATATCCAGGGCATGTAAGAATCCCTTAGGACATTTTGAACTGGGACACAGGGAAGACAATACAATGTCCTTAATCAAAAGGAATCAGAGGAGGGAACCAAGGACAAGAACCACTTCATCTTTGTGGATCACCAGGTAAGGAGTATGACATGGTAACCAAAATTTACAAATATTAATATTATGTAAACAAACAACTCAATCCATTGAGTCCATACATAAAAAATACATACAAAATACATTACAATACATAAAAAATATGTGTATAGCAAAGTACAGTGAATGTCCACAGTAAGTGATCAATTCATTCCAATGGGGATGTTCCTCAGTAGTATTTAAGTGCTTCCACTTCCACCATTATAGTGACTACACCACCACCTAGTGAAATGGCCACTCACCAGATATAAACAATTATGCGCCTTTGTTTCATTAATTTCGGATAACCACTCCGTTTTTGATGGGACCAACAGCAGCCTTTCCAAGCAGTATACTAATGCCTCTTGCTCTATTGGTTCTCATGAAACATATAGATAGCCATCATAGTGTAGTATGTAACTATATTTTTATTAAAAAAGTTAAAAAACACACAATTGAACTCACATGTTCAGGTGCCTCTAGGACGGCACTGATCTAATTCAGCTGTGTACGTGGAGTGGGAACTATAAGTCTATCTGCCCCTATGCTGTATCCTGCTTCCGCCCGCTACCTGCAGTCCATACTACCTCTCCTCTGGCCTCACACGGCACTGGCCCCTTTCAGGGTGCCTCCCCTGGTACCTCCCTACGTCCATACTAGCACCAGGTATTATTGTGCCCTTAATCACTTCATATCCCCACACTTCAATTCTCTGCTTTCCCCCCCCCCCCCCTTTTTCCTCCTCTGTTTCCTCCCCTCTCCCTTTCCCTCCCCTTCCTCTCCCTCTTCCCCCCCCCCCTCCTTTCTCACTCTCTCCCCCCTGTCCTCTTCTACTCTATTCTTTGGTCTAATTCCTTCTCACTTCCCATCTCTCCCTTCCTGTCCGGTTTACATCCCTCTTCTGTTTTTTATTCACTCTCACTGTACCCATTTTAACACCATTACACCTTCCTACAATTTTCCATTGTTTTTTTTCTCTATTCTTCCCACGTACTATTTCACCCAATTTTTGTGTCATGTAACCCATACATCACCCTTTACACTTCCACCATTCACTAATTCCTTATTATCCAATGTGCCACTGGCTCTTTTTGGCAACTTAGTATACCCAACTACTTTATAATTTATTTATCCTTATCACTCCCGTCATCTTTGCAGCTCCCCCGGGTCGCCGTGGGAGATCACCCTTGGCGGTGGAGCCCTACGCTTGGGGTCTGTTGGGACATGGGTAAGCAGACTTGTCCCTTTCCCCCTGCAATCCTTATCACATTGCTTTAATTTTGATGCTGTAATACAGTTTTACTATGTATATTTTTTTGTTAAAAATTTTTGTCAAAATTTTTTTGTCAAACCTTATTGTACTTTTTCCCAATTTGTCAGGTTCAGACTGTTTAGTCAGAATTAACTATCTTCAGATCCCCTCCTGACGAAGTGGTTATGTCCGCGAAACTAGTTGAGTGTAAAGTGTAAAGGGTGATGTATGGGTTACATGATACAAAAATTGGGTGAAATAGTACGTGGGAAGAATAGAGAAAAAAAACCAATGGAAAGCTGCTGACGAATCCATAGCAGACCAAGACTGTACCCCACCGCAGTCGCCAGGTACCCTGAACTCCCCTCTACCTCAGGCCCATTCACCTGCTTCCACAGAATCCCTCCTGTTCAGCTTGCAGGCAGGCCTCCCATCCACCCCTATGATGGACCCTCACACAGGCCTCCTGCTTGCTGTTAGTGAAGCACAAGAAGCCTCCCCCATACCCACTGACTTTCCCTCCATGATGGAGGCCTTTGCTCAGCTGCTCTCTAAAAGCCTGGCACAAAACGCAGCCCAGATAACAGCATCCATACATGCTGACATGCAGCAATTTGGGTTCAGACTGGACAACATGGAGAAAAAAGCAGATCGAGCAGGGGCTAGGATCAATCAGAATACAGCTAGATTGCAAGACATGCAGGATCAACTTGAGACAGCTTTTGCTAAGATCGATGATTTGGAGAACAGATCGAGACGATATAACTTCAGAGTTAGGGGGGTTCCGGAAGCAGAAAAGGAGGTTCACTCACTCTGTCATCAAAACCCTCATTAAAGACCTTATCCCTGAGATCCTGGAGCACTGCTTGGAGCTTGACAGGGCCCACAGAGCTCTACAACCTCCCTGTAAAGATGGACTCCCGAGGGACATAATTGTGAAGCCCCATTATTACGCTGTGAAGGAGGAAGTCATGAGAAAAGCCAGAAATTTCAATGACCTATCTGTTCTGGGCCACAAAATTCAGATCTTTGCTGACCTGTCCCCCTATACAGTTCAGCGGAGACGGGCTCTGAAACCTTTACTACAACTCCTGCAGGAAAAAGAGATCCCCTATAGATGGTCGTTCCCGCTGAGACTTAATTTTTCATACAAGAGCAGAAACTGCCGCTTCTCCACCTTCGCGGAGGGTGAACGAATTCTTCTTCAGCTGGGTCTCATCCCTCAGGAGCCATCGACATCACAGTCAAGCAGGGGTACTCCATCTTCCACCAAAAGACCCCCTCCAGCAAGCACTCTACAGCCTTGCTGGCTAAAACAAAGCTCCAAGAGGTCGAAGGAAAATTTCCCAACATAAATTTCTACCTCTACCACATGGTTCAAGGTTTTTTGAAGGGTGTTGGGCGCCTGCTTTAGGCCCTGTGGTAGAACGTCTCTGTTCCCCCCTGGTCCACTGGCTCTGAGACTTACTTTTGTTGGCTTAGGCCTCTCTTTATTTTTTATGTCTTATATTTTTTAAGATGATGTTTGATTAGTTTGAACACAGAGCAAGGCTAAGTTTTAAGAGCTTCTCTCGATGGGCTCTGGGGGCGGGGGGCTCTACATAAATTTCCCCAGTCAAAGAATCAGTGTCCCTGAGCTCTCCCGGGGAGGGTGGGCCCTGGATTTGGGACCCCCACCTTCTCCCGGGCACCGATAGGCTCGGCCTTCCGATCCCCTTAGAAAGGGATTAATAATTACCCCTGCAGAAGGGGTTTTTTTCCATAGTCATATCTCTACTGATTAGGTTACAAAAGGGGTCTATATTGAAAAAAATTTTTTTCCACGTTCTCCCCTTTTTTTTTTTTTTTTTTTGTTCGCTCTGTCTTTTGTATTTAATAGACCTGACTGCGGTCTTTGGTTAGATAGTTGAGAGGAACTGGGGCTGTGGTGGACCCAGTGCACCTACACTTACTCTCAGGTGTTCCTTTGGTTCCCCTGGGCTCTTTTTTGGTCTCCTCGTTATAGGGAGGCCCTAGCCCGAGTGGCCGTAAGGGTAGGAACGACAGTCCTTTCTACTCTTTGGGCTGGGTGAGGTTGGTTTTCCTACCTCCTCAGTACATTTATCAGTTTTGTTTAATGTTTTCTTGATGTTTTTTATTTATTGCACAAATTTAATCGCTCTTCTCTTTATTCTTCTCTCTGCTCTCTCCCCCCCATCTTCCTTTACCCTATTGTAATCCTTTATAGGTTCTACCAGACTCAGGGGACGTTCTGGTCTCCTCTTCCCAGGCCCGAGCAGACATCATGCATCTCAGACAGATTACAGAAAGCTTTCACGTTCCATGGGAAACGGTAAGCCGCGGTGTGCAAGGACAGTTTACTCCCCTCTGGACCATGGCTAGTTTAAAAGATCGTAAACTTTCTCTTAGAATCATATCACACAACACCCAAGGCTTAAACTCCCCAATTAAACGTAGAAAGATCTTTCAGTCCTACCACTCTATGCACACAGACGTCCTGCTTTTACAAGAAACACATTTCCCAGTGAACTACAAACCCTCATTTCTCCACCAAAACTATCCCCAATTCTTCTTGGCCTCAGCTGAAAACAAAACCAAAGGGGTGGCCATCTACTTTGCCAAACATTTGAATGTCTCTCAACCAGAGACGATAGTCGATCCCCAGGGGCGTTTCCTGCTAGTAACGGGATACATTGATGGTGAACTTTATACATTTGTTTCGTATTATGCGCCTAACAGAGGTCAAAGAAAGTTTTTCGACCTGTTACTCAAAAAATTACAACCCCACCTTAAAAGGTACAATATTTATTGGAGGGGACTCGAACATCGCCTTCGACTCCGCACTTGATAGACTAGCGAATGGTACCTCTAAATCTAAACGCCCATCCAAACAAAGTACTAGAATAGCGGCTCTTCTATTTGAGGAGGGTTTGGTCGATATTTGGAGCGAAGTGAATCCACACAAAAAAGATTACACCCACTTTTCGGCCCCTCATAACTCCTTCCCCAGGATAGACCACATCTTTACACGCTCGCGCACTATCCCGCTTGTTCTTAACTCTAGGATTATTGATTCCCCGTTGTCAGATCACACGTTGGTCTTGGTAGTGGCCCAGAAAGGAGGACCCTCTAAGGGCCCGCCACCTTGGAGATTACAAGAATCTCTCCTCAGTGATCCCATCAATTGTCTGGGCATAGCAGAGGCCATCAAAGACTACTTCCGAACTAACCAAACGGGGGAGGTTTCCCCATCCACCGTTTGGGCAGCCCATAAACCGGTAATCAGGGGCCACATAATTAGCTTATCCTCACATCTCAAAGCAGCCCACAAGGCTGACATTCTCAAACTCACAGCGGACCACAGGGCAGCGGCTACAGCACATAAGAGACTACCTACATCAGACTCCTTAGAGACCCTTGACCACACTAGGACTGCCCTTAACCTAGCCTTGACTTCTGCAGCAGAAAAACACTTAAGATGGACAGGAGCTAAATTCTATTACCAATCAGACCAGATGGGCTCCAGACTAGCAGCCAAACTCAACCCAAAACAATGATCTTTAGCGTTCCCCAAAATCAAAACGCTATCAGGAGACCTGACACAGAACCCTACTAAAATTATGGAAGCCATCACTGCAACAAAAGGGATCGCTTCCTCAGGGACTTACCTCTTCCAGCTTTGACCAAGGAACATAGGGAATTGCTTGAGGACAAGATCTCAGAGGAGGAAGTATTGGATACGATTGGTTCTCTTAAAAACGGGTTCTGCAGCAGGTCCAGATGGTCTATCTACTGGGTATTACAAAAAATTTGCCCCTAACCTTGCCCCCCACCTAACTAAGTTTTTTAACTCCCTCAGGGATGGAGCCCTTCTGGGTCCTGATCTTAACTCGGCATATATCTCGGTGATCCCGAAGCCGGGGAAAGATTCAAGTGAGTTAGGTAACTATAGGCCCATATCGCTTAATAACAATATCAAAATTCTGACAAAAATTTTAGCGAATAGAATGGCGAGCTTTATTGCTAAATATGTTCATAACGATCAGGTGGGCTTCATCCCTGGCAGACAGGGACCGGACCAAATACGTAGGACGATAGACATCATATCTCTTCTCAGATCGGGTTGGGACGGGGGCTCGCCGCAGCAGGGCTTCCTCCTTTCCATCGACCTACACAAGGCATTTGACTCTGTTGACTGGGAATACTTATCTGACATTTTACAGAGATGGGGATTTGGTCCCTTCTTTCTGAACTACATTAAGTCCCTATACTCGACCCCATCTGCTCAGGTCCGTCTCCTAGGAAGGTATTCGGACTCGTTCCCTATTGGTCGGGGAACCAGGCAGGGTTGCCCACTCTCCCTCCTCCTCTTTGCGATAGCAATTGAGTCACTGGCTATAGCGCTTAGAGCCAACCCAGATGTCAAAGGGGTCCAATGCGGCGATCAGGAGCATAAATGTGCTCTTTATGCGGATGACCTGCTCCTTTATATCACTTCCCCCTCATTTCCACCCCTATGATCTATAAGATCCTCCAGGATTTCAACATAGTCTCTGGCCTAAAGGTTAATATGACTGAATCCATGGCGCTGAACATTACAGTCCCACAGAGTCTAATTAATCAGATTTCCTATCATTTTAAATTCCCCTGGGCGTCCACAGAAATTCCCTACTTAGGCATCAACTTAACCCCAGACATCCAAAAGCTGTTTGGCGCTAATTTCCCCCCCATGTTCCGTAAATGTAAGGAGGACCTGGATAAGTGGGCCAGATGTGGGCTGTCCTGGCTAGGCAGAATTTACGCCGTCAAGATGACCCTCCTTTCACGTCTCTTATACCTTTTTCGCTCACTCCCTATCCCGATTAGGAAATCGACCCTCCTCAAATTTCAATCGGAAATCATTCGCTTCATCTGGGGCCGAAGAGGGTATAGATGTCCCTCCAGTATGCTTTCCTGTCTCAAAAGTCAGGGAGGACTTGGCCTCCCTGACCTATGGCGCTACTATCAGGCAGCACAATCTCCCAAACTTCGTTGGCGTTTGTAAGAGGCCCGAAACCAAGCTGGCTATCAATGGAAAGACATGCAACCCCTCGGAACACGATCGACTATCTTGTCTGGTGTAACCCTACGGATAGACCAGCCATTCTATCACCTACCCTTTCCCATTCGATGGCCTTGTGTACAAAACTCTTTTCACATCGTAACCTAATCTCACCTATCAGACCACTAGCTCACCTATTCCATAACCCAGCTTTCCCGCCAGGGATGGTAATCAGGGCCTTCAAATGGTGGATGGACAAAGGCCTATATAGGATTGGCCATTTTCTCTCCCCCAGAGGTCCGATCACATTGAACTACTGTCGGAACGAGTTAGACATGCCCGAATCTGAGATTTTCTGATTCTCTCAAATCTACCACTACCTTCGCTCCATTTGGAAGCAAAATCAAGAAAGGTCCTCTTTGACCCCATTTGAACAATGGTGTTCCAATACAGAAGTCCAGAGGGGAGGAATTTCTATAATCTATGCCGCCTTAAAATCCTCAGCAGAGAAGCCGGGATACGCATGGGCCTGGGAGGAAGACTTAGATAACTCCTTGACATTACAGGACTGGTATATCAGGTTTGAAAAATCATTCAAAGGTATATAAAACATATCATTGATAGAAGCCAGTGTAAAAGTCATAACAAGATGGTACTATGTTCCTGCTCGCTTATCTGTTATTTTTCCAGGATCTTCCCCTCTGTGTTTCAGGGGCTGTGAGATGGAAGGGACTATGATATACATATGGTGGACTTGCCCCCTTATCAGACCATTCTGGGGTAGGGTCTTCCGCACAATCAGTACTGTTTTACAGCAAACAGTCTCCCCTGATCCTTCCATTGCTCTGCTTAATGGGAAGATCAGGACTTTTTCTAAATTTTCACAGAAGCTAATTTTCTTTATCCTCTTAGGAGCTAAGGCTTCATTAGCAAAGTCCTTAGGGAAACCTAGCGTTTCGCTCCAGGGTTTTAAAAAGGAAGGTGTCGTGGATAATGGCACAGGAACAAATCGTAGCTAAAATAAATGACAAAAATTAAACATTCTTCGCTATTTGGGAACCATGGGCCAAATATTGTAACGTTCCCTTGTTTCTGGTCATACTACAAGCTCCTTTGTGAGTTAGAATCTTCTGCAGAGTTTCCCCCCCCCCCCCCACCTACCTCTCCTCTCTACGTCTTCTTCCTCTCTCTTTTCTGAAGACTCTCTTGTCTCCTCTACTGGATAACGATCAAGTTCTCTCAGAAGTTGCCCGGCACCGGGCGGTTGTTTCTCATTAATTATTTTTTTTTTTTTTTTGTTTAATATATTTTTATTAAAGTAAAGTATGGCAAAGATATACATATAAGATATACATATGTCTCAGAATAAATGCATTCTTGAAAACACAGCAACAAGAGTTTCAGCACTCACAGATTTCAATGAGTAGTTATAAGCTAGCCCTCAAATAATTGGCTCAGAAGCTAAACAAAGTGTTAGTATAACATAGGGTTTATACTTTGTGAGCGCTTGAAACAAAACAAAATTAATATAAAAAGAAAAAATCCTTACTTTGGTATATAGAAACTGAGAGATAAATAAAAGCAGGCAAAATAATAATTTTTTTTTATATCATAATTTAACTGTTAATGTAGTAGTCTTTCCTGTAAACACTAGGCCGTGAGGCTTGTTTTCAGTCAAGACACTTGTACACAAAACCATAGACAGTTCTCAAGGTGTGAATTACTTAGTATGGTTCAGTTGTAGTTTTGGGGCAATGACACAGGAAACTGGAACCCGGGCCTACCGGGCAGACCACAGTATGCTCCCATTGGGGTGGTCTGTCGATAGGACCGGGGTCTGAGCTTGAATCCCTCGTTCCTGTGATCGTCTCTTGTTTTCTACACCACGCTGGAAAGCTTATTAGCCATATCAAGCCCCTAACCCATTCTTTAACGCACGCCTATGCTACCATGCTTCCCTTTATTTGACTACTCTATACTTTGTTACCTTATTTTTGGTTTATAACGATCCCTGTAAAGGAAAGTCAATTATTGTCACTTTGAAGTATGTAACTTCTGAGACTGTACGAGATTTATGTACTGAATTGGTTGTTAATCTGTATGAACCTTTCATTTACAAAATAAAAGTTATTTGAAAGTTAAGGCAACCGTCTGCCATTTTTGCCATTTTTCCACTCCTAGAATGCATATGGCAGAGAGGGCAGGAACAAGGCGTTCTGCCCACTGGAGGATGCTGGCTACTGTCAGGCCTGCCAACACACTCTTCGTTCCGTCCTGGTGATTGACATAGACAACCGCTGTGGCATCGTCCGACTGGATCCGTAACCGTAAGCCCCCAAAGTCAACCTCCATGATCCATACATACAGTCTGATCACTCGAAGTCCCAGGATATCGATCGGCAGTCTGGATTCCTCCAGCGTCCAATGACCCTGAGCAGAACCCAATCCCAGGACACCTCCCCACCCAGACAGACTGGCGCTGGTGGTGACCCCTGTCCAGTACAAGGGGAGAAAGGATGTGCCCTGCTGAAATCCCAGAGAGCGAAGCCACCAGACCAGGGACCCCCAGTTTTCTGGCTCAGCCGGATCTGATAGCGCAGACACCTCTGGCACTTTGCGCCAGGATCTCACTTGAAAGAGCTTGTATAGAACTGTGCAAATAGAACTGCCTTGAAGGAAGATACCATCAGGCCCAACACCCACCTGCAGGACTGCAGGAAGGCCCACCTGCGAGACAACAGTCGTTGAAATGCAGCATGCAACTTCTGGAGTTTGTCCAGAGGAAGAAACACTCTGGCCAGAGATTAATACAGAGTCAGGCCCAGATAATCCAATTTCTGGAAGAAGCCGGAGCAGACTTCAGGTAGAATAGAAGCCTACTGAAAACTGAGGTCTGTATAGCGAGCTACGTTGCTCTCAGGGTAGCCGAGGACTCTGCTCGCAGAGGAAGATCGTCCAAGCAGCCCAGGACCGCAATCCCCCACTTACGTAACCACGCCAGAATTGGGGCCAACACCTTTGTGAGTATGCGAGGGGTGAGTCAGAAACAAAAAAACAGATTGAGACAGAAGTACAGTTAAATCACACTTGTTTTATAATAATAAAAAAAGGTAAACAGAGTAAACGTAGTCAAAACATAGCCAGAGTTCAGGAACCGGAACAGATAGTCAGACAAGCCAAAACGCCAGGGAGCCAGAGATGAGCGTAGTAGAACAGCAAGCAGGATCTGGAGCCAGAAGGAATGTCAGCCAAGCAAGTCTTTAACAGGAACACAGGAGAGCGTCTCTAGAGATGTGACCATGTGACCAAGGCTAAGGCAGAGATCATCTGGGCTGGACGGCTTAAGTAGGCAAGACTGATGAGCAGGATATCATCAACAGGTGAGTCACTGTGGAGAGATAGGAGCTGGCAATTAGCCGACAGCTGAGCGACCATCTTAGAGAAGAAAGGGTTGAGCCCAGCTCTGACAGGGTGGAAGCGAGCCCAAAGGTCAGAGCTGAAAATGCTCTTTTCCCACAGTAAAATGGAGGACGTGTTGGTGTTGGGCACATATTGGAGTGCATAAATAAGCATCCGTGTTGTCGACAGAAGCCTGAAAGTCCCCACGATGAAGGGACGCCACCACCGTGCGGATGGACTCCCTTCTGTACCCACGGGAACCGGGACAAGCACAACCTGAAGCAACGTGGCTTGTACAGCTCCAAGGAGAACTGCCAACAGTTCGGTGACAGATGCCAATTGGAAGGAAAAAACCCTTTTCGGGGTTCAAGGCCGAAACACTAGGACATAGGTGAGGGCGCGCCTTCATACTGAAGGGGCCTTGCCCGTAGGTCTAGGAAGCCCCGCTCTCGGCTCGCCAGACCAGGTCCATTGCGTGTCGAGAAGAAGGACCGATTCTGCTACGAGGCCCTTTTCCCCATTTCAGACTGTGGAAGACATTTACACTTGTAAATTAGACTCGTAACGATGGCATCCAGGGTAGCCCCAAACAGACAATTGCCTTGAAATGGTAACCCAGTCAGAGCTTTTTTTAGAAGCCCCAATACATGTCTAAGCACCACTGCAGAAACAGAGAGCTTAGCAACCAAGGGAACTGCGTTCAAGAGGTGCACCACTGCAGAAACAGAGAGCTTAGCAGCCAAGGGAACTGTGTCCAAGAGGCATCGCATACAAACTGCAGCCCCCAGACCAACTGGTCCGCCAACTCAGCGAAAGCAGAGGGAATCTGCACCCTTCCAGGTGTGTCAGCCTGATCCTTAAAAGCCGGAGACTCCTCTACCAGAATCATGGTCGCCTTGCGCAACCTAGAGACAGGGGGATCCACTACGGGTGGAACAGTCAACTCTTTAAGGAGGGACCCCACAAAGGGGTGCCTCACAGCGAAGCGTATTTGGAACCACAAAGGGATGCTTTGGATACTCCCAGTCTTTACGAACAAAAATTCAAAAATAGGAGGGAGAAGGGAACGCTTTTGCCGTTCAAGACAGTTTATGGGTGCCAAGAGGACAGGCACCTCCTAGATGTAATAGGCGAGACAACCAGCACCTTCTTGTGCGCCACTGCAGTTGTGGAGGAACAACCTAACTGACAGGACAGGGAGTGTGGCCACCAATCCAGCAAGGTGGGCCACATCCACGACAGCAGAGCCAGACATAGGATAAGTCGAGACCAATAAGGCAGGGGAGGGTGGGGGGGGCGCCATTTACTAGCCTATATGTCAAACCACCACCTGCAAAAACGCAAAGATTACAGGGGGCGCCGACTGATTCCTCCGCCACCTTAGGCCCCGCACAAGGGCGTCACTGAGGTCCCACATGGGGGATGTCGACCAAGGCCTCGCACAGGGGGGGCGCTGACCAAGGCTCCTCACAAGGATCACTGGCCAAGACCCCTCGCTGGGGCACCTACTGATACCTCGCACAGGGGGCACCATTGGACCCCTAACAGGGTCACTGGCTGAGACGCCCGCACAGGGGGCACCTACGGATACCCCGCACAGGGGGCACCACTGGACCCCTCACAGGGGGCACTGGCTGAGACCCCGCACAAGGGGCGCCTACGGAAACCCCACACGGGGGCACCACTGAACCCCTAACAGGGGGCACTGGCTGAGACCCCGCACAGGGGGCGCCTACAGATGCCACGCACAGGGGACACCACTGGGCCCTTCACAGGGGGCATTGGCTGAGGCCCCTCAAAGGGAGCATCCACTAAGGCCCTCAAGGGAGGCATCCAGTAAGGCTCCTTACAGGGGGCATCCACTAAGGCCCCTCACAAGGGGCATCCACTAAGGCCCATCACAGGGGGTGCCTACGGAGTGCCCACTTAAACAACCCCCCCAAAAGAGGGTCGCCCTCAGAGCCCCCACAGCACTGTCCCTCTGGAAGAAGACGTCCAGCGTGGCTGTGCGGACTAGCAGGCCGCGGCCTAGTAGGCCGCAAAAGCCGCGACCCTAATTTTCGGACGTCCGCTGTGAATGCACATGTCCGCGGGAGGACCGGACCAGGCTAGAGCCAAGGAAGGAGGGCGGATGCCCGCAACGGAAAGAGGCGACCTCAGCCACCTGCTCTAGGCCCGCCCCGCACATCGCTTGGTCAGTAGGCTGAAAAAGCCGCGGCCTAATTTTTCGGTCGCCTGCCACGAGTGCTTGCTAGGCCGCAAAGCCGCGGCCTACATAAGTGGAGGGCTGCCGCAGTGGGCGCGGATCTGCGGAAGCCTGGTCACCTACCCAACCATCCAGCAGGTGCCAAGGTGTACCCCCCATAGTGACAACCCTGGAGGGGAGGGGGGTGGACAGAGTGCACCGAAGCACCTAAGCCAGAGGCCAGGGCCTCACCCGGGGAAGGGGGGTGTAAAGGAGAACCCCAGAGGGACTGACCACCCCAGGGAGTACCTGCGCCCCACACCACTCCAGGGAAGGAGAGGAGGGGGCCCCTGACTTACCGATCCAGCGAGTGCACGGGTAACGCTCCCAGACAGATCCTCCTCACCACCGAAGTGGGGGGGCTGTCGGCCATGAGGAATGCTGCGACACAGGGCCGAGACTCGGCCATATGCGACCTCGCAAGGCGTTTTACTCACAGGGCCAGCCCCCGTCCAGTGGGGCTATGTTGTGGCCGACCTATCGCTTAGCTGCGGTCTGCATGCTCTCGCTGGCCAGACTGGGAAGACCACTGGATCTTAGTGTCCAGCCCATCGCCCAGTGCAGCATCCAAGAGAAAAAAAATAGCTTAAAAAGCAAAAACAAAAAATTGCCAGGACCAGAGATCCCAGCAGGGAACTAGGTCCTTACTCCTGACTAGGCAGAAAAAAACTGAAGGCCTATAGCAGAGGGGGAGTGTATATCACCTAGGACTGCCCATAGGCGTAGCCAAGTCTTTTTTCTGCCTAGTGTCCTACTCCTGTAGGGAGCTATATAACCCTATGGTTCTGAATAATGGAGCGCTGTGTCTGTCAATGAACGAAAGAGAAAATGCATTTTATTTGTGATAATATAGCAATATATGCAGCACTCACTTCAGTTTTAAATTATAATATAAAGTTCAGTGTGACTATGCAAAATCACATTCTTCAATCTCTAATAACAAGAAGTCCATAAAGTACTTGTGGGGATCCAAGAGTGCAGGAAATAAAAATCCATCAGCATCACAACGCCATAAAAAATATAACAACGGGAACTCCCATTCACCAGACTTATGAATTGCACTCTCACCAAAGGTATACAGTGTATGCTGCAAGATTATAAGCAGCTCACAGGCATCAACCATAGACTTGTGCAGGCATGGGTCACCGTTTCCACAGGAACCTCCACACTTCTCCTCTAATGGGGGTAGTAGTACGTTTGCTCACAAATCAACACCAAACAACATGAATAAAAGTGTCCTCATAGTGTAGTAGTCTATTACAGGTTTTACATACATCAGATCAACGGTACAAAAATTTGCAATAAAAGCAAAGCCAGGTTATAAAACAAAACCACTGTCACTTACATCTAAAGCTGCCACAGCAGGATCTGGTGCGGTGGTGTGACATCAGTAACGTGGCTCCACCCAATGCGTTTCACATAAATGCGCGTCCTCATGGGGACTCATGTTATACTTCTATGGCCAGGAGTATGACACAATATGGCGGAGGGTTTTATCAACAACAGCTGGGTAGCCAACATCTGCCCAATCCTAATTCCCCTTAAATGCATATTTTATATTTATCTTCCTGTTTAGTAGCTAAAAAAAAAGGTTGTTGTTTACAGAGCTCAGTAGCACAAAGTCATATTTACACCATCTATCTCTGAGTGAAACTCCATATGACTGATCCGAATTGAGCAGGTGAGGGTGGAAGGGGGTTGAGTCACTTTCTTACACTGTGGGGTTTATTTATTAAATGATTAGAGACTATTCGGCACTTAGCAAAGTGAATATACATTTCACAAACTTTGTGTTTGCTTAGCTAAGTGAATAAGGTAAAGCTTTGTTATTGTCATTGATCCAAAAATGGGTAAGTAAAAAATCTTTTTTCCTATTAACTTACAAATGATTTGGCATTCAAAAGGAACAACACATATGTCAGGGAAATGCCAGAATCAGGGCCTGTCAATATAGGCATTTCCCCATGCGCCTGCGTGGTAGAATTGCACATCGGCACGTACCATTTCACAGTCAGCGGGTACGAGCGCGTGTTCCGAACGGATCCGCTCACGTGGGTGCACGACGCAGCGCATCGTTACGAACGCGTGCACGCACATCGGGACGTTCCCCTGGCGGGCCTATATAAAGACGGCTATGGCCTGTGTTTTGTTGCTGGTTTGTCTTTTCAGCTCCTGTAACCTGCTCCTGAATCCGTGTACCTGTGCCTACCCGTTGTGACCCGGACCAACCCCGACTCTGCTTGAACCTCTCTTGTGCTTGACCCTCGGCTGCCTTCTGGACTTCGCTACCTGCCTGACTACCTGTGTTTGACCCTCGGCCTGCTCCTGGACTTGCTTCTGCCTTACCCTACTGTGGATTATCTGCTTGCCTGATTACCTGTGTTTGACCCTCGGCCTGCTCCTGGACTTGCTTCTGCCTTACCCTACTGTGGATTATCTGCCTGCCTGGCCAACTGTGGTTGACCCCCGGCCGGTCCTTGGACTTTGTCTCAACCTTACCCAGTGTTTGGACTTTTGCCTACTTGCATACCGGTGTTTGACCCTCGGCCTACTTCCAGACGTCTGCCTTGTGGTTGACCCTCAGTACCCGGCTCAGCTACCCAGCACGGATCTCTTCCCTGCCTGAAGAATCGCCCAGCTCCTCTACTACCTGCTGGCGACCCGTGCTTCTTCGTGCCCAATACCCGCTGTGCCACTTCCAGAGGGTATCGTGCGCCCAGCTGCAAGGGGAGCCTCTCTCAGCAACTCGGCCTTGGTGAGTACCTGACAGTACAAACCAGCCATGAGCGAGGCCGACAGAGCTGGCTCTCCCCTTGAGGCACTCTGCCAGCAAGTCACAGCCCTCACCCAGGCTGTCCAGAGACTCCAAGACGGCTACTTTCAGATTGAGGGTCGTCTGCAACATCTAACCACATTTCCTAACCCCTCGGACGCCGCATCAGCATCTGCTAGTGGAACATCTCCCTCTCGGGATCAAGCCAACCCGGCTTCTACAGCAGTAATGGCCTTACCTGAACCCAGGGTTCCCATTCCGGAACGATTCTCCAGTAACCGGAAGAAGTACAGGGCATTTAGAAACGCTTGCCTACTATACTTTGCCCTTCAACCCAGGACTTTTTATTCTGAGACTGTGAAAGTGGGGTTCATTATCTCTTTGCTTTCTGACGAACCGCAATCCTGGGCTCACAACCTCCTTGAGCAGAAGAGTCCCCTCCTTGACTCTGCAGATGCATTTTTTGTTTCCATGGCCCAGCTATATGACGATCCTCAGCGTACTGCCACAGCTGAGTCCGTCCTGCATACCCTGACCCAGGGAAAGAGACCAGTGGAAGATTACACTGTGGAATTTCGAAAATGGTCAGGGGACACCAGCTGGAACGAGGCTGCATTAAAATATCAGTATCGCCAGGGACTCTCTGAGATCCTAAAGGATGAACTGGCTCGAGTGGATACCCCGGCTTCTCTAGAAGACCTGATCCAGCTCGCTATTAAACTGGACAGACGCCTCCGGGAGCGTCGCAGCGAGCGTTTCCAGTCTCCAAGGCCCACTTGGATGATGCCACGGGTACCACCTGTTCCTGCACCCCCTACAACTTCTTCGTCATCCTCTCATGGTGAGCCCATGCAACTGGGTCTAGTTCGACCCCCACTCTCTCCTGATGAAAAGCTCCGCCGGCGCCAGGCCAACCTTTGTCTATATTGTGGAGGAGCCGGTCACTTCCTAAACAACTGCCCTGTGAGACCCAGTAAGTACCGCACTCGGTCTGCCACCAACTTTCAAGTCGCTAGTTCAAGCCAGTCTCATCTTGTCCTCATGATCTCATTACAGGTGGCGGAAGAGAAGGTCCGGTTGCCAGCCATCGTTGACTCAGGAGCCTGCAGTTGCTTCTTGGATGCATCTTTGGCCCAAAACCTGCACATCCCTCTCCGAGTTAAGGAGCAACAGCTACAAATCCACCTGGCAGATGGATCCCTACCCTGTTCTGGTCCTGTCACACAGGAAACGAAGCCTATCCTCACTCATATAGACTCAGAGCACTCCGAATTTCTTTGCTTTGACATTATAAGTTCACCGATGTTTCCCATCATTTTGGGGTTTCCATGGTTGCAGGCCCATAATCCCCAGATAAACTGGAGCAATAAAGAAGTCCTCTTCTCTTCCATGTACTGCTCTCAACACTGCTGTTCACCAAAATACGACAGAATGGTTCCATGTCTAACGTTACAACCAGTACCGGATAATCTCCAACATGTCCCAGCAGCATACCATGAATTCCTGGACATCTTTGATAAGAAGAAAGCTGACAGTCTACCTCCACACCGACCCTATGATTGCCCAATCGACCTCCTACCCGGTTCCGAGATCCCCTTCGGCCGCATTTTCCCTCTATCAGAAATCGAGCTAGAAGCTCTTCGCTCCTACATCGATGAAAATCTTGAAAAGGGATTCATCCGGGCTTCTTCTTCTCCAGCTGGAGCGGGAATCTTTTTTGTAGAGAAAAAGGATGGATCCTTGAGGCCTTGTGTGGACTATAGGGAGCTTAACAAAGTTACCATCAAGAACAGGTACCCGCTTCCTCTTATTCCTGAACTGTTCCAGTGTCTCTGAGCCGCCCAGATCTTTACTAAATTAGATCTCCGGGGGGCGTACAATCTGGTTCGTATACGAGAAGGAGATGAATGGAAGACAGCTTTCCGGTCCAGATTCGGGCATTTCGAATATTTGGTGATGCCTTTTGGTCTCTGCAATGCCCCGGCTACGTTTCAACATCTAGTCAATGACATCTTCCGTGAGTATCTAGATAACTTTGTAATTGTTTATCTCGATGACATCCTGATCTTTTCCACCACTTTAGAAGCACATCGTACCCGTGTGAAGAAAGTACTCTCGGTCCTCAGAAGACATGGCCTATACTTAAAGGGAGAAAAATGTGACTTCGAGAAAACCACCATCCAGTTCCTTGGATTCATTATTTCAGTAGGAGGGGTCGCAATGGATCCGCAGAAAGTTAGGGCCATCCAGGAATGGCCAGCTCCCATAGATAAAAAGGGAATTCAGCGATTCGTTGGCTTCGCCAATTTCTATCGCAGATTTATTAAAGGTTTCTCCTCTATCATCTCCCCTATTACTCAACTAACTCGCCAGCAGACTAGATTCCAATGGTCCCCAGATGCTCAAGAAGCTTTCAATGAACTAAAGAGACTGTTTATATCGGCTCCCGTCCTCCAACATCCCAACCCAGTCCTACCCTATGTGCTTGAAGTGGATGCTTCGGAGTCAGCAATAGGGGCGATCCTGTCTCAGAGAAGTGGCCAAAAAGCCTTGCTCCATCCGGTGGCCTTTGCCTCTCGCAAGCTCACCCCTCCTGAGAAGAATTATGATGTCGGGGATCGAGAGTTACTTGCTATAAAGTTTGCCTTAGAAGAGTGGAGATATCTGCTGGAAGGGGCTTTCCAACCCATCATGATCTTCACTGACCACCGTAACCTAGAATATCTTCCAACAGCTAAACGCCTCCGACCTCGTCAGGCCCGTTGGGCCTTATTCTTCTCCAGGTTTAACTTCCATATTACCTATCGACCTGGCTCCAAGAACGGGAAGGCGGACGCACTTTCCCGTATGTTCCCAGAAACCAGTGGACCGGAAGAACCCGGAACCATCCTAGCTCCTCACCACTTTCTCAGCCTGGTTCAGCCCAACCTTAGGTCAATTATTATACAGGCCTCCAGTCAATGTACAGAACCTGAAGTATCCGCCCTTGAAAAGAAGGATGGTCTGCTATGGGCCCAGGACAAGGTATTTGTGCCACTCCCAGTAAGACTTCAGATTCTTCAAACCTTCCACGATCACAAGTTGGCAGGACATTTTGGTATACAAAAGACCTCCGAACTAATTAATCGCTCGTTCTGGTGGCCGGGGTGGAGACAAGACTGCAGAAGATATATACAATCTTGCATCACTTGCCAACGCAATAAGGGATCTAATGCCAAGTCGTGGGGACTTTTAAAGTCTTTATCTATACCAGAACGTCCCTGGACAGAGGTCTCTATGGACTTTATTGTCGATCTACCTCCTTCCGAGAAGTTTACTACCATCTTAGTGGTTGTTGACCGCCTTTCAAAGATGGCCCACCTCCTGCCATTGGTAGGCACCCCCTCTGCTTCCACAACCGCAGAGGTTTTTATAAAAGAAGTAGTGAGACTCCATGGCGTTCCCCACAACATTGTATCCGATAGGGGGATTCAGTTCACGTCAAGATTCTGGAAGGATATGTGCAAGTCCCTAGAAATCAAGACATCCCTTTCTTCCGCCTATCACCCACAAAGTAATGGCCAGACAGAAAGAACAAATCAATCTTTAGAGCAATACCTTCGATGTTTCTGCTCCTGGTCCCAGGACAACTGGTCTTCCCTCTTACCGTGCGCAGAGTTCGCCTACAACAATTCTGTACATTCCACCATCAACCAAACACCTTTCTGGGCAAACTATGGTTTTCACCCTTCCTTTCTCCCGGATTCCATTCCCGAAATCACTACTCCCGCAGTACAAGACCGTATACGTGCTATTCAAACTAACTTCTTGCAAATTCAGGAAACGATGAAGAAAGCTCAAGAAAGTTATGAAAAATTCTATAACAGGGGAAGAAGAAGTAACCCAAGTTTCAAGGTTGGAGATAAAGTTTGGCTATCAGCCATCAACCTCAAATTGCCCTGCCCATCACGCAAATTAGGGCCAAAATTCATTGGTCCTTTTGAAATTAAGAGAGTTGTAAACCCCGTGGCTTTTGAACTGACCTTACCTAATTTTTATCGGATACATCCGGTGTTCCATGCCTCCTTACTAAAACCGGTCACTCCTAACTCTTTTCCAGGAAGGGAAGAACTACCTCCTCCACCAATCCGGATTGAAGGGGAGGAAGAATTCGAAGTGGAGGCAATAGTGGATCACAAATGGAGGGGGGGGCAGGAACAGTATCTAGTTAAATGGAAAGGGTACCCCCCGGAGGACAATTCTTGGGAGCCCGCTAGTAATATTCATGCCCCTCGTCTAATGCGAGAGTTTCACGGAAGACATCCTGGGATCCAAGCTAGGTTGGGCACCCGGAGGTTGCCCCTTGGGGGGGGGCACTGTCAGGGAAATGCCAGAATCAGGGCCTGTCAATATAGGCATTTCCCCATGCGCCTGCGTGGTAGAATTGCACATCGGCACGTACCATTTCACAGTCAGCGGGTACGAGCGCGTGTTCCGAACGGATCCGCTCACGTGGGTGCACGACGCAGCGCATCGTTACGAACGCGTGCACGCACATCGGGACGTTCCCCTGGCGGGCCTATATAAAGACGGCTATGGCCTGTGTTTTGTTGCTGGTTTGTCTTTTCAGCTCCTGTAACCTGCTCCTGAATCCGTGTACCTGTGCCTACCCGTTGTGACCCGGACCAACCCCGACTCTGCTTGAACCTCTCTTGTGCTTGACCCTCGGCTGCCTTCTGGACTTCGCTACCTGCCTGACTACCTGTGTTTGACCCTCGGCCTGCTCCTGGACTTGCTTCTGCCTTACCCTACTGTGGATTATCTGCCTGCCTGATTACCTGTGTTTGACCCTCGGCCTGCTCCTGGACTTGCTTCTGCCTTACCCTACTGTGGATTATCTGCCTGCCTGGCCACCTGTGGTTGACCCCCGGCCGGTCCTTGGACTTTGTCTCAACCTTACCCAGTGTTTGGACTTTTGCCTACTTGCATACCGGTGTTTGACCCTCGGCCTACTTCCAGACGTCTGCCTTGTGGTTGACCCTCAGTACCCGGCTCAGCTACCCAGCACGGATCTCTTCCCTGCCTGAAGAATCGCCCAGCTCCTCTACTACCTGCTGGCGACCCGTGCTTCTTCGTGCCCAATACCCGCTGTGCCACTTCCAGAGGGTATCGTGCGCCCAGTTGCAAGGGGAGCCTCTCTCAGCAACTCGGCCTTGGTGAGTACCTGACAACATATTACATTAAGTACCCACTCGATCCGCCCATGCACACAGACAGGCAGAAGGGAGAGAAGTCTGTCAGCTCCTGCGGGGGAATTCCCCCCTCCCTCTCCTCTTTTCTACACAGAGCGTTGAGCGGTGCTCACAGGGATCTGGCTGCCCATTCTGTTCCCTCCCCTACTTCCTCACTGGAGGAGGGAGCTAACCAATGGAGAGCCAGCAAGACTGGAGCAAAGCATCTTGGGACATTTAGTATCCAATACAAGCGGCCCCATTTTGTTTCATGGAGACAGAACTATACACCCCAGCATGCTCTGGGGGGGAGAGAAGGAAGGATAGCATCTTGTCTGCCTGTGGGAGACACCACGGGCAAGGGAAAAAAATGAAACCAGGGGAGAGGTGCTGCCTCCCTGGTCGGCGTACCGTCTTTCCAAGCATCCACGGCTGGTGGTCGGGGACATCCTGCCTGAGAAGGGATCTCAAGTGCATTTCCCGAGGCACCTGTACTGAAGGCGTGAAGTGTTCCAGTTGTGCGGTAGCCAGTCAAGATACTTGAAGAGCCTTCCAGAACATTTCGCTTGGGCCTTGACCGCAGGATTGGTGAGCAGGCACTTGCCCATTTGCAGGGAAACAGAGACACTGCTTGCAGATAACGTTGCCTATTTTGCCTACACTTGCCAGAACCTGGGTCACACTTAAGTAGTCACAGTGTCCGCCTTGCTGTCCGGATACTGACAGCACACTGTATTTTCACTCTACTAAACAGGATTTTCTAAGTGCACCAACTAAAGTGGCTAGCCGAAAATTCAAGGCCTTTCTTCTCCCAAGGAACTGAAGTACCCAGGGCTCAGTATATACAGTGTATAAGTGGGGCAATTCAAATAGAAAAAGAGGGGTAACTAATGCGCAAACCCTCACTACACCAGGAAATATAAATGAGTAGCTGCCAACATGGAAGGTGTTCTCACACACAGAATGACAAATGAAAAAAGAAGTATGTGGCGCTAACTCAACAGGATTAAATGATTGCAATGTTCAAATGAATCTATACGTGCAATACACAAGCTACAAGATAGCACTTCAGTGGCTGATTATTATGAATAATAAAGTGCAGTAATCTTCAACATGCGCAACAATGTATATAGTCACATCACAGTAATAACTTTCAAAGTGCAAAAGTAAAGAGCAAAAACATGCTCCAAAGTAATAGTTGTGCAATGATAATGTCCAATACAAAAAACACTTCAAGTGAACACTTCATAGGAAAAAAGTGCATGTGCCAAACAAAGATCCACTTCATCCAAATGATTCCACCATCCGCTGTGCACCACTCATTTGCCCCAGCCTCTCACCTCATAAGAAGACCCCTACAGGTTAAATCAGGCCTTTGTATGGATAAACGCTGGATCCTCAGCGATCAATCGATTCCCAAAGATATCCACAACAATGCCGGTATGGGGGTGGGTTTCAGGCTCATGCAATGCAGTTTAACATAGGGGAGGAGCCGGGAGTCGTCACTTCCGGTCACTTGTCGTCACTTGTATCTTGATACAATGTATACAACTATATTCACGTGATTTACCACTATTCTCGTGAAGAAATGTTTTAAAAAATGGATACATATTTCAAAATAACTGAAATATCTTATTTGTGCAAAGTGTTATTATGTCACAAATAAGGAGCAACTAATTTACTCCATATACTTTTGCTTATACCAATATGTTAAACAAATAACTATTCAAATAGTGAAATATAGGTAAAAGGTTACCAAGTGCCTATTGAAACTGGTGTTTATGTGAAAAAAAATCAATTGTATAGATCTATGCGCTCATGATCTTTCAGCACACCAATTAAATTAATACTTATTCCTCTTTAAAAAATAACAGAAATAAACACCCTCGTGATATATCATAAAAGATAAAGTCCATATGAGGATATCTTTTTGTAGATCAATCATAAATCTTCTGCTTTGGAACAAACAGATGATCTTCCCGCTATAGGTAAAGTAAAAATGCTGTTGGATCTGTTGGATCTCAGATTATAGAGATCTTAAAGGCTTGTTGCATTCGCCTGCCAGCATCTGTGATCTCCACCTGGGTAGTAATCCAGAAAGTTTTCCTGTTTTCCTTCTATGGAACAACCAACAGACACTTCCTTTGGGTTTAGGTGTTAAACTTCCACAGCTGTGGGAGGGAAGGTCAGTTATCTTCCCTCAATCTTCCACACATCCAAACACCTCAATGAAGATAAAACGGGGGAGACTCCATAGTGTAGATGTAAAAATTTATTAAAAGTCACTTGTAACTCCACTGCAATTGCGCACAGCACTAAAAACACAGCATTTCGGAAACTGCAAGCCCAAAAGTCAAATCAAATTGCACAGCAACATCACCGCAAAAAGTGCACAGCAAAGGGAACCGGATAAAAATGTTTTGTAATAGCTTACAGGCAGCAGAGGGTTGAACCTTCTCACTGCATAGGGAAAAAATGAATAAAACGTGATGGCATCACAGCCACTTGCTCCATCCGACGCGCGTTTCCCCTCAACAGGCTTCCACTGGGAACGGAGACATGGATATACTCTGACACAGCACGCCTATATATTCAAATGGCAGGAGAGACACCGGAAGTAGCAATTAAGCTTATCATCCAGTTGTCATTTAGCACACCGTTATTTTTCTTTCCACTTAGTTCAAAAATTGACTAAAAAAATGTTTAAAAATATCTAAAAAATATCCTCTTTCATCCTCAAATGAAAACATAACCGGAAAAAAGAAAAGTCCGACAGCCCGTCCGACAGACTTTCAACAGACTTTCGACGGACTTTTGGCGAACTTTCAACAGACTTTCTAACGATTGGACTTGCCTACACACGATCACACCAAAGTCCGACGGATTCGTACGTGATGACGTACACCGGACTAAAATAAGGAAGTTGATAGCCAGTAGCCAATTGCTGCCCTAGTGTGGGTTTATGTCCGTCGGACTAGCATACAGACGAGCAGATTTCTGGGTCCGGCGGAGTTACGACGTAAAGATTTGAAGCATGTTCCAAATCTAAAGTCCGTCAGATTTTGCTGGAAAAGTCCGCTGAAGGTCCGGTGAAGCCCACACACGATCGGATCGTCTGCCGGATTTGGTCCGTCAGACAAGTCTGGTCGAAAAGTCCAACCGTGTGTACGCGGCATTAGTCACTACTGTTTTTTAAATAAAGTGTATTGAATTACTGCACTATGGAGCCCCCTTTTTATTATGTTAAACTGTATTGGATGAGCATGAAACCCACCCCCGTACTGAGGTTGTTGTGGATACCTTTGGGAATCGATCGATCGATGAGGATCCAGCATTTATCCAGGAGGGGGGCCATCACCCTCACTTCCTACGGGAGAGCAGGAGATAGACGGGAAGGCGGCAATCTGAGGACTCCATACCTTAGGAGGCAGATTACGAGTCCTGGCCAGGAGGACACTCTGATCTCCCCTCCTCCTCCCACCACTGTCTGAGTTAGGAAGTGCTGGATGTGGCTGCGGGTGAGCTACCAAAAGCTCCTAAACTCAAGTTTAGAAGCTGTAGTATACATGAGCCCTTAGACCTCATGCACACTGGGCATTTAGCCCCAATGCATGAGATCCCAGCATTTTAGTGTGGGCAGAAGGCAGAGGCCCACCATTCAGCCCTGCTGCCAGCAGCCTGTAATACTCTATGAAAGGCTGAAAGCTGCTGCTGCTTGACGGTGCACTGAGTGGTACTAGCATTTAGGGCAGTATGCACCCAGGGACAAATGCCCAGAGCACAAGCAGTTTGCATTCTGGGCATTGGTCTTGGGACACATACTGTCTTAAATAATAACCTAAATATTAGTGCTACTTAGTGCCCCTGCAGGCAGCGGGGCTGGACAGAGCGCCTGTGCCTTCCACCACACAGCAAAATGCTAGGCTGGCAGGGGCGTTGCTATGTGGCAAAAAGGCCGGAAAAGGGGGGGTGTACACGTAACGCAGGCCTTTTTTTTTTTGGCTGGGCCGTGACCTACCTTGACGGTAGTGAACTTAGTGAACTACCTACACTCACCTACCTACACTGATGGTAGTGACTAGGGATGAGCTTCGTGTTCGAGTCGAACCCATGTTCGACTCGAACATCGGCTGTTCGACCGTCCGTCGAATTGCGAACGATATGGGCCGTTCGCGCCAAATTCGTGTGGCGCGTCACGGCCCATAATTCACTGCGGCATCGCAGTGCATTGCTGGCTGATGATTGGCCAAGCATGCACTATGACCCGCATGCTTGGCCAATCACAGCGCCGTCAGTAGAGAGAGCTGTAATTGGCCAAAGCCAGGGTGGCTTTGGCCAATTATGGCTCAGGGATTTAGTACACACCCCACACTATATAAGGCCGCCTGCACGGCGGCCCTGTGTAGTGTGTGTTCCGGTGTGCTGAGCGATAGAGAGAGAGAGAGACAGTGTCATTTGATTTGAGTTAGATAGATTAGGCAGAACAGTCAGTCAGTTAGCTGCACTTACAGTGTATTGTGTATATATATGCATCCCAGGTGTTGCATATATATATATACACTGTATTCAGTTTAGCTAGATCCGTTCCTGTTATCTTCTATCTAGACTATTTACATTCAGTGCAGTGTGTCCTGCTCACAGTGTTCAGCTAGATCCGTTCCTGCTATTTACATTCAGTACAGTGCTTCCTGCTCACAGTGTTCAGCTAGATCCGTTCCTGCTATTTACATTCAGTGCAGTGCGTGCTGCTCACAGTGTTCAGCTAGATCCGTTCCTGCTATTTACATTCAGTGCAGTGCGTCCTGCTCACAGTGTTCAGCTAGATCCGTTCCTGCTATTTACATTCAGTGCAGTGCGTCCTGCTCACAGTGTTCAGCTAGATCCGTTCCTGGTATTTACATTTAGTGCAGTGCGTCCTGCTCACAGTGTTCAGCTAGATCCGTTCCTGCTATTTACATTCAGTGCAGTGCGTCCTGCTCACAGTGTTCAGCTAGATCCGTTCCTGCTATTTACATTCAGTGCAGTGCGTGCTGCTCACAGTGTTCAGCTAGATCCGTTCCTGCTATTTACATTCAGTGCAGTGCGTCCTGCTCACAGTGTTCAGCTAGATCCGTTCCTGCTATTTACATTCAGTGCAGTGCGTCCTGCTCACAGTGTTTAGCTACATCCGTTCCTGCTGTTTACATTCAGTGCAGTGCGTCCTGCTCACAGTGTTCAGCTAGATCCGTTCCTGCTATTTACATTCAGTGCAGTGCGTCCTGCTCACAGTGTTCAGCTAGATCCGTTCCTGCTATTTACATTCAGTGCAGTGCGTCCTGCTCACAGTGTTCAGCTAGATCCGTTCCTGCTATATACATTTAGTGCAGTACGTCCTGCTCACAGTGTTCAGCTAGATCCGTTCCTGTTATCTTCCTACTGACAGGCAGGCTTGTCTGGTTACAGTATATAAAGCTACCTGAAGAAAATTACAGGTGTTCTTTTTGATCCTATTAGTACCACGGTCAGGCAGCTAGACTATTTACATTTAGTACAGTGTGTCCTGCTCACAGTGTTCAGCTAGATCCGTTCCTGTTATTTACATTCAGTGCAGTGCGTCCTGCTCACAGTGTTCAGCTAGATCCGTTCCTGCTATTTACATTCAGTGCAGTGCGTCCTGCTCACAGTGTTTAGCTACATCCGTTCCTGCTGTTTACATTCAGTGCAGTGCGTCCTGCTCACAGTGTTCAGCTAGATCCGTTCCTGCTATTTACATTCAGTGCAGTGCGTCCTGCTCACAGTGTTCAGCTAGATCCGTTCCTGCTATTTACATTCAGTGCAGTGCGTCCTGCTCACAGTGTTCAGCTAGATCCGTTCCTGCTATATACATTTAGTGCAGTACGTCCTGCTCACAGTGTTCAGCTAGATCCGTTCCTGTTATCTTCCTACTGACAGGCAGGCTTGTCTGGTTACAGTATATAAAGCTACCTGAAGAAAATTACAGGTGTTCTTTTTGATCCTATTAGTACCACGGTCAGGCAGCTAGACTATTTACATTTAGTACAGTGTGTCCTGCTCACAGTGTTCAGCTAGATCCGTTCCTGTTATTTACATTCAGTGCAGTGCGTCCTGCTCACAGTGTTCAGCTAGATCCGTTCCTGTTATCTTCCTACTGACAGGCAGGCTTGTCTGGTTACAGTATATAAAGCTACCTGAAGAAAATTACAGGTGTTCTTTTTGATCCTATTAGTACCACGGTCAGGCAGCTAGACTATTTACATTTAGTACAGTGTGTCCTGCTCACAGTGTTCAGCTAGATCCGTTCCTGTTATTTACATTCAGTGCAGTGCGTCCTGCTCACAGTGTTCAGCTAGATCCGTTCCTGCTATTTACATTCAGTGCAGTGCGTCCTGCTCACAGTGTTTAGCTACATCCGTTCCTGCTGTTTACATTCAGTGCAGTGCGTCCTGCTCACAGTGTTCAGCTAGATCCGTTCCTGCTATTTACATTCAGTGCAGTGCGTCCTGCTCACAGTGTTCAGCTAGATCCGTTCCTGCTGTTTACATTCAGTGCAGTGCGTCCTGCTCACAGTGTTCAGCTAGATCCGTTCCTGCTATTTACATTCAGTGCAGTGCGTCCTGCTCACAGTGTTCAGCTAGATCCGTTCCTGCTGTTTACATTCAGTGCAGTGCGTCCTGCTCACAGTGTTCAGCTAGATCCGTTCCTGCTATTTACATTCAGTGCAGTGCGTCCTGCTCACAGTGTTTAGCTACATCCGTTCCTGCTGTTTACATTCAGTGCAGTGCGTCCTGCTCACAGTGTTCAGCTAGATCCGTTCCTGCTATATACATTTAGTGCAGTACGTCCTGCTCACAGTGTTCAGCTAGATCCGTTCCTGTTATCTTCCTACTGACAGGCAGGCTTGTCTGGTTACAGTATATAAAGCTACCTGAAGAAAATTACAGGTGTTCTATCCCAGCTTAGTGCAGCTACAGGCCATTAGTATGTCTGGAAGGCCAAGAAGGAGAGGCAGACAGTCACAAGCCAATAAGAGAGGGCAAGCAGGCTCTGTGTCTAGTGCTGGTCGTGGAGACGGTGCATCCTCATCAGCACGTGGCCATGGGACACGCTTGGCCTTTTTTTCGGCAGCTGGCCGTGTTGAGCCGCAACATGCGGAAGACTTGGTCGAGTGGATGACCAAGCCGTCCTCATCCTCCTCATCCTCTCTCACCCATGCCCAGGGTGCTTTGTCTGGCAAAGCAGCGGCCTCTTCCCTCAGCTCAATGTCATCAGTGACTCCTTCCCTAGCCCCACCATGTCCTCCTGAGGATTCCCTCGAACTGTTTGACCACAGTGTTGGGTACATGCTCCAGGAGGATGCCCAGCGTTTGGAAGGCTCTGATGATGATACTGAGCTCAATGAAGGCAGTAACATGAGCACGGACAGAGGGGGTGCCCAAGAAGGACAGCAATCTGGCAGTCATGCTCCCCCTGCTGCAGCATACTGCCAGGTTTGCTCCAGTGATGAGGAGGGAGGGGATGATGAGGTCACTGACTCAACGTGGGTGCCTGATAGGAGAGAGGAGGAGGAGGAGGAGGAGGAGGAGGAGGAGGTGGCACATCACCAACTAGGCAGGATGCCCTCCAGGGGCCAGCCTAAGGGCAGCACATTGACTGCATCACACCCCAAAGCTCCACATGTGCAGGGCGCTGCAGTCTCTGCGCGTTATTCAAAAAGTTCTTTGGTGTGGGCCTTTTTTGAGACGAGTGCATCAGATCGCACCGCTGCTATTTGCAATATATGTCTCAAGCGTATCTCGCGTGGCCAAAACATCTCCCGCTTGGGTACCACATGCTTGACCAGACATATGTTGACCTGCCATGCAGTTCGTTGGCAAGCGTATCTAAAAGACCCACACCAAAGAACAAAGACGATCTCTCCTTGCTCCTCATCAGCTGAGATTTCCAACCCCACTAGACCTTCAGTCCTCTCTGCGACCTGCAGTGAGAGGAATGAAGGTGTAGAATTAGGTGTGTCACAGCCAAGTACTTATGGGCAATCTGCTTTTGGTACACCGACGTCAGATTGTACCAGGCAAATTTCCCTGCCCCAGCTGCTGCACCGCCGAAAGAAGTTTGCTCCCAGCCATCCACATGCCCAGCGGTTGAATGCTAGCTTGGCAAAATTGCTAGCACTTCAACTGCTGCCTTTTCAGTTGGTAGACTCTGCCCCCTTCCGTGAGTTTGTGGAATGTGCGGTTCCTCAGTGGCAGGTACCCAAACGCCACTTTTTCTCACGGAAGGCGATTCCGGCTCTCTACCGGCATGTGGAAGGCAATGTCCATGCCTCGCTGGACAGGGCGGTCAGCGGTAAGGTGCATATTACCGCTGACTCATGGTCCAGCAGGCATGGACAGGGACGTTACTTAAGTTTCACGGCGCATTGGGTGACTCTGCTGGCAGCTGGGAAGGATGCAGGACAAGGTGCAGTAGTGTTGGAGGTTGTTCCGCCACCACGCCTCCAAAATGCTGATTGTGACACACCTCTCTCCTCCACCCCCTCCTCTTCTTCTTCCTCCATGGCCTCTTCCTCGGAACCAGCGGTGCTCCGTAGGCGTTCAAGGGGCTACGCAAGTACGCAGGCCAAAAGATGCCATGCGGTGCTTGAGCTGGTGTGCTTGGGGGACAGGAGCCACACTGGGGCAGAGGTTCTGTCAGCTCTGCAGGGGCAGGTTCAGAGGTGGTTGACGCCACGCCAACTTAAGGCAGGAATGGTGGTTTGCGACAATGGCACCAACCTCCTCTCTGCCCTCCGACAGGGACAACTGACCCATGTGCCCTGTTTGGCTCACGTCCTTAACTTGGTGGTGCAGCGGTTCTTGGGCAGGTACCCGGGCTTACAGGATGTCCTGAGGCAGGCCAGGAAAGTCTGTGTGCATTTCCGCCGGTCATATAATGCCAGTGCTCGGCTGACGGACCTCCAAAAGGAGTTTAACCTGCCCAAGAACCGCCTAATCTGTGACATGCCCACCAGGTGGAACTCGACGTTGGCCATGCTGCAGCGGCTGCACACGCAGCAGAGGGCCATCAATGAGTACCTGTGCGACTATGGCACCAGGACAGGGTCAGGGGACCTTGGTTTTTTTTCCCCACGCCAGTGGGCCATGATCAGGGATGCATGCACTGTCCTGTCACCATTCGAGGAGGCCACGAGGATGGTGAGCACTGACAGTGCATGCATCAGTGACACTGTCCCCCTTGTCCACCTGTTGGAGCACACGCTGCGTGGAATAATGGACAGGGCACTTGAGGCAGAACAGAGGCAGGAAGAGGAGGACTTCCTTAGCTCTCAAGGCCCCCTTTATCCAGACAGTGTTCCTGCGTGCCCGCCGATCACACAGGAAGAGGACGAGGAGGAGGAGGAGGAGGAGGAGGAAGATTGTGTCAGTATGGAGGTGGAGCCTGGCACTCAGCATCAGCAGTCTTTAAGGGATCAGTCCCAAGGAACACATGGACTTGTACGTGGCTGGGAGGAGGTGGCTGCGGACGTTGTTGTCCTTAGTGACCCAGAGGACTCCGGACCGAATGCCTCAGCAAACCTACGCTGCATGGCCTCCCTGATCCTGCAAAGCCTGCGTAAGGATCCTCGTATTCGTGGTATCAAGGAGAAGGACCAATACTGGCTGGCAACCCTCCTTGATCCACGTTACAAGGGTAAGGTTGCGGACCTTATCTTGCCATCGCAGAGGGAGCAGAGGATGAAACATCTTCGGGAGGCCTTGCAGAAAGGTCTGTGCAACGCGTTCCCAGAGACTGGGAGGTTACAAACTCCTGTTTCTGGACAACGTGTTGCTGAGGCTTCGGTCAGTCAAAGAAGGAGCGGTGGAGAAGGTGGCCGTCTGACCGATGCGTTCAGACAATTTTTTGGTCCGCAGCCCCAAGGTATGATCGGTTCCAGCAACCATCGCCAGCGTCTGTTTTACATGGTGCAGGAATACCTAGGGGCAAGATCAGACTTGGACACCTTTCCCACCGAAAATCCTCTGGGTTACTGGGTCTTGAGGATGGATCACTGGCCAGAGCTTGCACAGTATGCAATTGAGCTACTGGCCTGTCCTGCATCCAGCGTTCTTTCGGAACGCACATTCAGTGCTGCTGGAGGCGTGGTAACCGATCACAGGGTGCGTCTGTCCACCGACTCGGTCGATCGGCTGACCTTCATAAAAATGAATCAGTCTTGGATCACCACCAGCTACCAAGCACCTGATGCAGATGTAACCGAATAATTTTTTTTGAAATCTCAGATCCCTTCAAAGACTGCCTATGCTGATGCTGAGTGACTATCCCTGAGTAATTATCCTCTTCCTCCTCAATCATCACGCTGATAGCTTGTAAGAACATTTTTGGTTCTGGGCGCCACCACCAGTGCCTAAGGCACAATTTTTCAGCCCCTGTTTAACAGGGGCGTGTAATTACAATTTTTGATGTAATACTTTGCAGCAGGGCTCGTTCCTGCATTCCAACTAGAGTGTCTGTGAGGGGTTGCAGTGTTGTGGCACCAGCACCAGTGCCTAAGACCCAATTTTTCAGCCCCTGTCTAACAGGGGCGTGTAATTACAATTTTTGATGCAATACTTTGCAGCAGGGCTTGTTCCTGCATTCCAACTAGAGTGTCTGTGAGGGGTTGCAGTGTTGTGGCACCAGCACCAGTGCCTAAGACCCAATTTTTCAGCCCCTGTCTAACAGGGGCGTGTAATTACAATTTTTGATGCAATACTTTGCAGCAGGGCTTGTTCCTGCGTTTCAACTAGAGTGTCTGTGAGGGGTTGCAGTGTTGTGGCACCAGCACCAGTGCCTAAGACCCAATTTTTCTGCCCCTGTCTAACAGGGGCGTGTAATTACAATTTTTGATGCAATACTTTGCAGCAGGGCTCGTTCCTGCGTTCCAACTAGAGTGTCTGTGAGGGGTTGCAGTGTTGTGGCACCAGCACCAGTGCCTAAGGCCTAATTTTTCAGCTCCTGTTCAACAGGGGCATGTAATTACAATTCTTGATCTAATATTTCACAGCAGGGCCCTGTGAGGGCTTACAGTGTTTTGGCCACAGCAACACCTAAGGCCCAAATTTCTGCTGAGTATATAGGGCAGGACCCTACTTTCAAACATCTAACTTACAAACGACTCCTACTTGCAAACGGAAGGAGACAACAGGAAGTGAGATGAAATCTACCCCTAAGGAAGGGAAATTCTCTCCTGTAAGAGTTAATATGGGAAAACAATTTTTCCTTTCCACTGATGCTTTCCAATCCTTGTTCCACAAAAAAACACAAATTTTCAAAAAACATTTTTCATTGGGACAAAAAAGTGAGGTGAAATCTTCTGAAGAGGAGGAAAGACGCAAAACAAATGTCACAGGGGTGATAACCCTTCCCTATGTTTTCCAAAAAGCTTAGAAAAGATTTTTTGGCTGGAGCTAAACACATTAAAAATGTTCAAAATTACAAACAGATTCTACTTAACAACAAACCTACAGTCCCTGTCTTGTTTGCACCGCCTGTATACTGCTGTTCAGAGTATATAGGGACCTTTCCTTATTTTAATTTGGGTGCGGGGTTCCCCTTAATATCCATACAAGACCCAAAGGGCCTGGTAATGGACTGGGGGGTACCCATGCCGTTTGTCTCACTGATTTTCATCCATATTGCCATGACCCGACATGACATTAAACCCGCAAGCAGTTTTAAATGAGATTTTTTCCTTTAAAAATGACATTTGGTGCAGGGACTGTTCTAAACATGGGAAACACGCGTCACTTTACAGGCATACTATAGACACCCCCCAGGTACGATATTTAAAGGAATATTTCACTTTTTTTTTTTTACTTTAAGCATCATTAAAATCACTGCTCCCGAAAAAACGGCCGTTTTTAAAAGTTTTTTTTGCATTGATACATGTCCCCTGGGGTAGGACCCGGGTCCCCAAACCCTTTTTAGGACAATACCATGCAAATTAGCCTTTAAAATGAGCACTTTTGATTTCGAACGTTCGAGTCCCATAGACGTCAATGGGGTTCTAACGTTCGTGCGAACTTGCGGTCCGTTCGCGGGTTCTGGTGCGAACCGAACCGGGGGGTGTTCGGCTCATCCCTAGTAGTGACCTACCTACACTGACCTCCCTACACTGACGGTAGTGACCTACCTACACTGACCTACCTACACTGACGGTAGTTACCTACCTACACTGACCTACCTACACTGACATTTACATACAGTGACCTACTTACAGTGACCTGCCTGACCCACATACACTGACATTTACATACACTGTCTGACCTACCTCAGCCGTGGTGTGCGGTGTCACAGCAGCCAGGCAGTCAGTCAGTCAGAGAAGGACCCGAGGAGGAGAGGAGAGCGGCCCGCCCGAGCGCCGAGTGGGGATGTGGTGCGGAGGCCGCATTGTAATTCCCGCCTTCTGGATCCTGCAGCGCCTATGACGGACGTCACACGTCCTGCGGTCCCAGCATTGGACCAGGGGGACGTCCATCATAGGCGTTGCAGGCTCCAGAAGGCGGGACCTGCTATGGCACTCGGCCAAACTCGGCGGCGCTTGGGATCAGATTGGTCCCGGCGCTCGCCGCTCAGGGCTTACAATTGTGGGCTGCATGCCTGAGGCTCGGGGCTTTTTGGGGGGACATTCGGGCCTTCAGCCACGTCTAGCCACCCCCTCCCGACGCCCCTGCTGGTGCCAGTCAGAGATTGTAGAAGTTGTATCATGCTTCCTTTCTTGAAGACAGGAAGGGCGGGGAAATCTCTCCAAAAGGACAGAGATGACAAAAAAAGCACAAAAAAAGTTTTATTCATTCCCTAATCCCTATCTAGCTTTAGATATATCTGTATATAGACAGTATATATTAATGCTAAGCCTCCCCTACATAAAGTCAAAATCAGGACAAAGTACAAATATAGTATCATACAAACAGTTAAAATAAAATACTCAATGTCAATTTTAAATAAAGCATAAAATATATAACTATGCAAGAAGCATCTATTTTTTAGGTTAAAAAGTGGAGTTTTCATTTATTTTTAGCCACTGGGCTGCAAATGACATAAAAATAACTTTTCTGGAAAGCCTCAAGCATGCAGCGTAATATATCCATTACCTGTTTAACCCTTCCTCACCAGTCTGAGAATGACTACAGTGTACAGTAAATCATACACTGTACTGTATGTACCGCAGGTCCTTCCTTAAGAATATATCACGCATTTGATCTGTACATTTTTAAGCTTGTTTGAGAAAGGACCTTTGCTGTTTTTGGACAGTTGCCCCACAGCTGCTCTATAGCAGTTGTTCCTCTGGCGAGCTGTGAGCTCGATGAAAAGGCCAGAACAGTATGCCTTATGTGCTGCTACAAGTCAGGCCCTGCCACTTGCCAGAGCAAGATTAATAATGTGGGTGATGGAATATGAAATCCAGGCCCTTCTCTCAAATTAGGCCAGCGATGGGAAATATATTTTCACAGGCTGCTCATTTTCTTAGGACAATAGATAAGAAAATACTTGGAAAGGAAGGTGCTACAGTATAAGTTGGGCAAATTCAAGTTTGGTGACTTTGGGCTCATTTAAGCTGAAGTTTAGTAATGGCAATTTTTACATAGTTACATTGGTCCAGCTTGGACCACTATGAGCATGTATGTGCCATATCTGTGGGATCCCAGTGTAAGTTAGAAATCACTGTAGTAGAGATCACTACTACAGTGATTGCTAATGTCTTCCAGGTTGGGCACAGGATGGGCACCATTTGGAAAACACTTTGCATGTTCTCAATGAATGCAAGTGTTCTCTGATTGGGCCATGTGGTGATCATGACCTCACCACCCCAACTTTCCACCTAATCCAATTAGAGAATGCATTGCATTGAGAAACTGTAAAGTGTTCCTTGAATGGCCGAGTGAGCAACCTCTTATGTTTACAATGCATCAGGGCAGCTGCTTGGCTCAGGACCTGAAAGGTAAGGGCAAGCAATGTAGTACCTGTGCCTACTACATTGATTTCCAGCTTCTAAGGGGATCCCACAGGTATGGAACATGCATACTTACATTGGCCTAAACCTTACCAATGTAACCAGGTAAAAATTGCCATCCCTAAATTTCAGCTTTAAAAAGAAGCTTCACAACAAAATCTGTCAATAGGCTGCTAATACGGTCAGACCTCATTCACACCTGAGTGTTTTGGAGCTCGAAGCTCCAAAACGCTCAGGGAGGGAAAAAAAACTGTCTCCATGGATGTGGTGCCTATTTCCTAAGTCGCCCGAAGCCCAAGCCCTGAAGCTCAAAAAAGGTTTTGGAGCTTCTTTTGTAGCTTGATTTTGGCAGATTTCTTTTGTAGCTCAAATCAGACAGATTGGTGCATTTTTAAGTGTTTTTTTTATCCAGAGAAATGCATTGAAACATGCGATTTTCATATTTTTGAGCCTTATTGCACATTTTGTTGCACATTTTTGGAGTGTTTCCTGCTGGTTGTTAGGGGCCTGGTAACCACCAGTATCCTAACAACCAGCGACTCATTCCTGCTGTCAGCCAAAGAAATCTCTTAGTGCTGACACTTAATTTATTTTAGGCTTTCTGTATGTGAGAAATGGCAAGAGGAGATGTGTTTGGGTGTGTTGAGGAATAGCTCTCCTGTACCAGGAGGGCAGGGATTGTCACATAACCACAATACTGAAAAAGGGTGTAGATAGACGGATGCATTACAGCAATGCCTGGACAGAAATCTAAAGTCCTTGGCCATGTTCCCTGTGTTTTTTTCAAATTTTACATTTTTACTGGAATGTAACTTTTAACTGTCCACTTAAACAAGAACTGCATTAGGTACAGTTTTTTAAATAGAAAAAAAGCCTTCATAATATTGCGCCATTTCTATTTTAGAACAACTAAAACCATCTGTTTATGATGTTTCTGCATATTACAATGAATATAACTCATTGTGTATTGCCATAAGACTCTACAGAAAATCAGAATATTGACATCAATAACTACAGAACACCAGTCTAGTGACATTTAGTATTGCAGAATGCTGGTGCAATAACATCAGTGCCAAAAGAACACTGGTATATTGACATTGGGTACTGAAGAAGATTGGCCTATTGACAGTAGACTACAGAACATATTGACATTTGGGCTTTCTGACACATTGACATTTGGGGATCTAGAACCTTGTTGACTAACCAGAGTACTTGTACCCTATAGAGTACATCTGATGGGTCCAAGGCTAGTACTTCAACCTGTCAATTTGTCTGTAAAAGGTATTTTTCATCCAGGTCAAAATATATCTACACCAGGGATGGGATTATGTATCTAGAACAGGGAGTTGAAGCTGTTATAGCTTCAAAAGGGTCGGCCAACTCAATATTGAACCCTTACGGACTAATACCCCGTACACACAGTCGGACTTTGTTCGGAAATTCCGACAACAAAATCCTAGGATTTTTTCCGACGGATGTTGGCTCAAACTTGTCTTGCATACACACGGTCACACAAAGTTGTCGGAAAATCCGATCGTTCTGAACGCGGTGACATAAAACACGTACGTCGGGACTATAAACGGGGCAGTGGCTAATAGCTTTCATCTCTTTATTTATTCTGAGCATGCGTGGCACTTTGTCCGTCAGATTTGTGTACACACGATCGGAATTTCCGACAACGGATTTTGTTGTCGGAAAATTTTATATCCTGCTCTCAAACTTTGTGTGTCGGAAAATCCGATGGAAAATGTGTGATGGAGCCTATACATGGTCAGAATTTCCGACAACAAGGTCCTATTACACATTTTCCGTTGGAAAATCCGACCGTGTGTACGGGGTATAAGACTGGGATGCCATTAACGTTCATGTGCGTGTAAAGGCAGGAATCCCAATACTTTTGGTAATATAGTGTATATAGATTGACCAAAATGAGGGACAAATGAGGCAGAAAGAGGGACAGAGGGACTTCAAAATCAGGGCCAGTCCCTCGAAATCAGGGACAGTTTACTTCAGATCCTCAGACAAGCACATGCTGATGCCTATCAGCAACAACTCTTCAGTAACAAAGGCTCCCATCCAGGGGCAAAGTCCCCAGGAGGCATAGATCTGAACAGACCCTCACAAACTTCTATCTTCTCGCCAGTCACACCTTCTGGGCCTACTTTCCAGGGATTGACTGAGATCAGATAAATATTCATAACCCAGTGGCCAACCTTTCTACTTTATTCCTGAAAGCTTCCTCCAGAGGCAGGCAAGAGTAATCGACCACCAGGCTTTGGGGGACCTAACCAGACCTAGAAGATAAATTGCTCCTCAGATGTGCACAACAGAGACAAAAACTAAATTTATCCAGCCTAAGGCAGATTTAAATGCTGGGGAATCTTCCTGACACTCACCAGAAGCAAAGAAATGGCTTGGCCAAGTTACAAAACATCGTCAACATTGCAAAACAAGGCCAGAATGTTACTAACTACTACTAGATTGATTCTGCCTGCCAAAGTAAATGGATTCAAACATTTTTAACAGATAATAAATATATCACAGATCACACTGAATATGTTTGTAGTAAATAGGGACAGTTTTTACTGCATACAATGGGAAGATCCTGCGCTGCAGCGTACATAACCCTGCTGCAAACAATGGCCAGTAATTCCGATGTATTTTTCAAAGAATGAAAATACTAAGATATGGAAAAGACCATTTACACAATTAAGAAACACTGCAGAGCAAATAAACATATCAAGACGTAGTAGAAATAAGCTGATTGGCAGCAAGTAATCTGCAGTACACACAGTACAACACTCACTAATCAATATGCATTATACTAGCTTGGTTTGTTATTTCTCATGATAATTTTCAAATAAAAATATTCAGTTCCTAGCCATAGGATTGGAATTTTATTTTTAGCATTATTTGGATATTTAAATATTAAAAACTTTATTTATTGTCAAAATATCAAAAAAATCAATACAACAATATTTGTGCAGTAAATTCTGCTGATCTGTATAGTAATGCCGTTTGTGAATTAAATTATTTAGTGAATTAAAAAATCCCATTTCTGTCATAAAAGAAGCAGATAAAGCCTGATAATTACAATGCTGCATATGTCATGCCTTTGTAAATGAAAGTGGTTGTAGACCCTTCAATATACCCAATGAAGTGACTGACCTCAGGTGACATACAGAAATGAAACAATTCCTCCTAGATACGTTTTACCTGTTTATCTGCAGTCTGTTCAAAGTGCAGGAACAGGGCTGAGGATGTCAGTCAGCTAAAACTCCCTCCCCAGGTCCCACTTAGTGTCAGGAAACCTGTCAGAAACAACGCATGCAGATAGCAGAGGAAGGAGGCAGCAGACAGGAATGACACTTAAGCATTATACACACGCGCTGAATGTTGGACACCATCAGCTGTTTCAATTAAAAACGCCCAACATTCAGCCAGTGTGTATGGCAGCCAGTCTGACAAAAGTCGGCCGTTTGGCCGGCTTCTGTAGGACGAGCATCCTGGAAAACCAACAGCCAACCGCCTCCTGATCAGAAAGCGCTGATCAGAGTATTCTGGTGAGGGGGGGGCTGCGCCCCCCTGTCAGAACACAATAGTTCAGCAGGGGAGATCGCTGTACTAACGTCTGATCGTTAGTACAGCAGCTCCTGTACCAAGCTTTAGTGCTCAGGATTGACACAAGTACTGTACACACTATAGAAGGATATGCTTTGTTCATATTTCATGTCTGAGGTTTACAATTACTTTAAAGCCTATACATATTAGGAAACTGGTACATATTAGCATGCATGCATATACAGAATATTGACATATTGACATTTAAAATGTAACAAAAGTACAAAGATGTATTTTTTTGCAGTTTACCAGTCCTGACATGGTTGCTGCATTAGTTTACCTTTTTACATCTTTGTAATCTTTATTTTCCCTTGGTGATCCTGCAGGTAACACACAACATGAACTGTATCCATAGAGGAGCAGAAGGGTCACCCTAGGACAGGACTACAGATCATCTACCCCTCTGCTCTACTGCATAACACAGAGAGAACTCAGGCAGGGATGATATCATTGTTTCAGATTTCCATGTAGCATTTTTCGGCTCACTGCAAGAAGTTTTATGCTCACCAGACTTCGAAAAAGACCAGCAGGGTTTTTTTTTTTTCACTTATCAGATATAACAAAACATTTAAAAGTCCTATATATATATTTATATCAGAATTAAATGGTAAAAATAATGGAAGCTTATTGTTAAGGTTACCATACAGCCTAAAGTTCCTAAACACTAGCATTCTGACATTGTGAATTTTCAGTTAAAAAATAAAGTTGATGACTTAAAACCTGCCCATGAAACCTCTAAATCTGAAAAGTCATGATCTTGAGCAGCACTGCCCAGAATGCTGATTCAGGCACGTTGAATCACAGAGCAGCTGACCTCTGCTTTACTCGTTAATTAATATAAAACCAAGAGGCACGCACTGGCACCCATGTGTATCTAGACCTTTTCTATTTTAGCAGAGCTGATGAACGGTCTGTGCCAGGCATGGCTTGGGTTCAACTGATGCCACATTCCAATCTGTCTGCTGGATTCAACTGACTGGTGGTAGCAGCTTGAAATGGACCAAGTGACCCGCAGAAAGTAATGCCAAGCACCCATGAATGGTTCTGCCCTACTTAGGAGCATTTAATTTGTTGACATTGTACTACAGTGAATAAACAATGCTTATTTTTTGATGCATAACGAATTGCATCAAGAAAATCAAGCCAGACCACTCTGAACCTATATTTTAGCTTTTGGTAGGTGCTGGAGGGTTAAACCACCTGACAGTTTCTTACATCTCCCAGGGTCTATGCACTGGGTTTTTGAAAAGGTAGTTGAACTGTATAAAATAGAAAAGGAATATAAAATGATATCCAAGGAATTGAGAATGCTAATCAGCAGTGTTCAAACTCTAATCAAGAAGTGGAAAATTAGGGGTTCTGTTGAAACCAAACCACGGCCAGGTAGACCAACTAAAATTTCAGCCACAACTGCCAGGAAAATTGTTCAGGATGCAAAGAAAAACCCACAAATAACTTCAGGTGAAATACAGGACTCTCTGAAAACATGTGGTGTGGCTGTTTCAAGATGCACAATAAGGAAGCACTTGAAGAAAGATGGGTTGCTTGGTCAAGTCGTCAGTAGAAAGCCATTGCTACGCAAATGCCACAAAGTATCCCGCTTACAATACACCAAACAGCACAGAGACAAGCCTCACACCTTCTGGCACAAAGTCATTTGGAGTGATGATACCAAAATGTAGCTTTTTGGCCACAACCATAAACGCTACATTTGGAGAGGAGTCAACAAGGCCTATGATGAAAGGTACAGAGGTGGAACGTTGATGTTTTGGGGATGTGTGAGCTACAAAGGCACAGGGAATCTGGTCACCATTGTTGGCAAGAAGAATGCAGTATGTAATCAAAAAATACTGAAGGAACATTTGCATTCATCACCTAGGAAGCTGAGCATGGGAAGTACTTGGACATGCCAACATGACAATGATCCAAAACACAAGGCCAAGTCGACCTGTCATTGGCTACAGCAGAAAAAACTCATGGTTCTGGGTGGCCATCTCAGTCTTCTGACCACAATATCATTGAGCCACTCTGGGGAGACCTCAAATGTGCAGTTCATGCAAGGCAGCCCAAGAATTTACAGGAACTGGAGGCTTTTTGCCAAGAGTAATGGGCAGCTTTACCATCTGAGAAGATAAAGAACCTCATCCACAAATACCACAAAAGACTTCAATCTGTCATTGATGTTAAAGAGGGCAATACATGGTATTAAGAACTGGGGTATGTAAACTTTTGATCAGGGTCATTTGGGTCGTTTCTGTTGCCATTATGATTTAAAAAGAGTAAACACAGTTGATTGATAATAAATGGCTTCAGCCAAACACTAACCATGAGTGAAAGAAAAGTTTTTGTGTCATCATTTATATTCTCTGAAAAATTGAATTCTGCCAGGGTATGTAAACTTATGAGCGCAACTGTATATTATGGAGAATACAACAGGAGATGCTGGAAGACACAAAGGTGGATGGGGGCACCCAAAACTCACAGGTATGTGGAAACAGAATCAGGAATTGTGACCTGGAGTTCTTGCTGTTGGAGTGTTTAAAGGGGTTGTAAAGGTAAAAAATTTTTCACCTTAATGCATTCTATGCATTAAGGTGAAAAAACTTTTGACAATACCGCCGCCCCCAGCCCCCCCGTTTTACTTACCTGACGCCTCGAATCTTCGCTGCTCGTTCTCGTCATCTTCATTGCAGCTCAGCCTGGTCGCTGATTGGCTGCAGTGGATGGATTGAAAGCAGCGCAGCCATTGGCTCGCGCTGCTGTCAATCACATCCGATGACGCGGCGCGCCGGGGGGCGGGGCCGAGTGATACAGCGAGCGGCTATAGCCGCTGGCTGTATCACGGGAGCGCGCCCGCAAGCACTCACCACCATGCGAGGGAGCTCGCATTAAGGTGGTGAATGCATGCGGGGAGGAGCTGAAACAGCCGCCGAGGGACTCCAGAAGACCAGGTTCGGGGCCACTCTGTGCAGAACGAGCTGCACAGTGAAGGTAAGTATAACATGTTTGTTATTTAAAAAAAAAAAAAAATTACCTTTACAACCCCTTTAAGTCATGTAAGAAGCTAGATGTTGATTGAACCTGCTAGGCTTCAACTAAACCCCTTGAGGGTTTTAAATGTGATATCTTATGCCCTGTCCCCCCCCACCCGCTTCTATTACCAACAATTACCAGCTGTCAGAATGACAGCCGGCAATCGCTTTGTATTACACAGCAGGAGCGGCTGTCAATATGTACAACTCCTGTATAAAATTTTGTTGTGACATATGTATTGTTATATTGAATTTATTTCATTCATATGTAGATTAAAGGTGACATTTTAGACTGCATATCACAGTAAAGAAACATTACAAGTAAAAAACAAAATATTTGAATCCCTTCACTACCAGCATGTTAAACCTGCTTTTTGGGGCATTTACCAGTTTTCAGCACTGTGATACTTTGACAATTTCTCAGTCACTGTGCCCAAACAAGTGTTATATCATTTTTTGAGACAGATAAAGCTTTCTTTTGGTGGTATTTATTCCCCATTTCACTACATACCTGGCACGTTTACTGGGGACATATTCAGCAATATAGATATTTTTTCTGGGGGGGGGGGGGTATAAAATTCAGAAAATTATTTGGAAAAGAAATTGATGAGCAGTCTAATTTTTTTGGAGCCTAACATATGTAGGAGGGCACAGAGTAATGTCATTAAAATTCAAAAATCGTGTTATAATTTTGTATTGGGTCCTGGACATGACTGAAGTACATATCTGTATGTGGTGAATTGGGTGTGTGGACCTATATGGTTGCATTTTTTTGTTGTTTTGTTTTTTTGAATGAACTTCCACTTTACACCTGAATCCCTGGTTGGGCTGTAAATGGAGAATGGGGGAGGGGGTGGGGTGACAGGCCCTACTGAAGTAGGGAGTAGGCACAAATGATTTGAAAGTGCCTCAAGGATACTAGTATGGGCAATCTGGCACTGTCTTGTCCTGATTCTTTGTGGCTACTGTTGCAACACCCCACTATTAGTGCTTGCCACTTCACCAGGACGTACCATACTTCTTGAGCTTCCAAGGTAAGGTGAAGTCGGCAACAAGGTGACTACTAATAAAATCAATCTTTAGTCAATCCAAAGGAGTACATTAGTTCCAAAATGGAGCCCACTGACATGTTTCAGCCCACCTGGGGCCTTAATTATAGTTGAGCTACTTGTCAGGCACGGTGAGTAAAGAGTGCTCTAGCCCATTTTATACCTGTAATTAGGTTGTAGTGCCAGCACTTTACTTGGCTGCTAGAGCCTGCCTGGTGCATTTCAGTTCATATTCAATGCTTTGTGACACAGTACTCCTGACTCTTAAGCCTAGTACACATGGGCCGAATGTCAGATGGCTTCAGGCCTGTGTGTACTACAGCTGGTCTGACAGAAATCGGGCCTTCTGTCGAAGGGTCATGACAGAAAAAGGTCTGCCGACCAGCTCCCAAACAGACAAACGCGCATTCTGACTTTGCTTCTGTATGTGCCATGCATCTGAGCGAAATGTCGGGGCACACTCTAAGTAAGCTAATTGTATTAAAAAGAACAAAACAATAGACCACGTTCATAACACAAGCAGTGGAACAATACATTCCGAGCAACAGGAAGGAGAGCAAGAGTATGAATCACAGGTGACATTTCCTCTCATGTTGCCCAGCAACACCCACAACAAGACTACATACATAAAACAATGCTAATGAGGCATAATCCTCTTTCTGTAACAATGCTAGCAAAATACTATAGCACAAGGTGCATTTTTTCGTGATTTCTTCCCTCACTGTATATACAGTATAATGGACAGTCAAATGTAGACAATCCGGAAATTTGCAGATTTACTGAATATTTTTGAGGTCCTGATATTGTTTTGATATAATTTTAATCATTCCTCATTAACCTGATAGAGGCAAACTTTTTGTGCACCAAATTGCATTTGTAGGCAAGGGTTACTGCCCCTTGAACTGTTACAGCTCCCAGTGGGAGGGACTATGAGGCAATCCTTATTTTTAAGATGGGAGAGAAGCTAGTCTTTAGAGAGGTTGGGTGTGGTTGGCAAGAAGAGAAAAAGAAACAGAGTTGAGTTTGGTATTTTCCCTTCAGGGGAGAGGCATAGCCAGACTTGAATGGCCTAGGCATTTGAATGTGGAATTGAGGGCACGAACTAACATACTCAAACGAGGATGTGGACAAGCATACTATAAGTGTGAGTAGAGCAATAAGTGAGTACTATGGCCCCCAGGTATTTGGTCAGACTCCTGAAGCTCTAAACTGGACCATAACAATTGTAGATGTACAAAAGAAGTGCTTTGGATGCATAGCACCCTCTAGTGTGCGCTACTAGAAGTGAGAGTAGGCAAACAACAGTCTGGCCCAGGGATAAACCAGGGTTATTAAAGGCCAGGGCTGGGTGACTCATCCTGGCAGCTCTCTGGTGCCTCCCCCTGTTTCTAGAAAGTGGGAGAACATTCTAGAAATTAGTGGGCGGAAGCTAGGAGGAGTTGCTTTGAATATTTAGGGGCCTTTAGCCAATCTGCAGGTTGGGGGCCTGGCAGGGAGCTAAAGAAGCCCTTAAATAGAGGTGGGCCATGCCAGCAGGGGAATCGGGTGGAAGAAGCAGTGCTGGGGGAGGCTGTCGGTGGCCCTTGAGGGACCCCCATGGGGGGGTTTACCTCGGGCTGGAGCTCGGGAGACTGGACTGGAAGGATCCCACCACAGGAGGCAGTTGGAGGGATTCAAGCCAGAGAGGCAGCAGAGAGAGCAAGGAGAGACAGTGAGTAGATCAGCACGGTGGGGTGCCAAGTCTTCATCAAATCGTGCCCTGGGGGACCTCCATGTGCATGGCAGTCAGGAGGACTGGGAAAATGACGGCAGTCAGGTGCGGCTGTTGGCAGCCAGGTGATTTGCAATTTCTGCAAGCAGTTGGACTGGGACCAGTGGCCACAGGAAAGTAGAAAGTGATGTGATATGCTGCTCACCCTTTATGTGTTACTCTGCCAAGGGACTGAGAGCTCCTGCCTGTAATGGGCTGTTGTTGAACTGACATTAGATTGTTAGTTCCCTCAGGAATGAGCCAGCGGAAGCTGTACATAGAGGAACCAAGTTTGTGCAGGTGGAAGGAAGAAGAGGAGTCTGTAAATAGGGAGCAAGTGTCACTGAATCATTGTTGTTGTCACACTCAGCATCCCATAATCCCTTACCCCATCCAAGTTATCATCCCCTAATAAAACAACAAAAATAAAAACCCCAAGCCAAAGACTGATTTCTGTGTCCGGATGAAAGAAGGAAATGCTGTGTGACTGGCCGTGTAGCAGTGGGGAACCGTGTCTTCAGCAAACTCCTACAGGGGTAGTGCTACAGGTGCAAAGGGGTTAATGTGGAGAGTGACCAGGGAGATGTGACAGAAAGGTATAGGACCAACCTCCATGCACGTGTACAGAGTGTGGGCTTGGGTGGAGAGTACCATGGAGTGGCCCTGAAGGCCCTGTGTGTAGGTAGGGCTCAGCTGTCTGTGTCGGCCATGTGAAAGGAAGCTGGACAGCCTGCTTATATGTTGACTAAATAAGATGTATCTATAGCCAAAACCTATTTTCTTCATTTTGGATGGAGCACAAACACCAATAAAGACCTGACAGAGGCTTCTGAGGCATGACAGAGGCCTCTGTCAGGTCTTTATTGGTGTTTGTGCCCCCTTGATGGGAGCTTCCCTGTCTCTTTTCGTCCAGGTGACTCTTGCCCTCCGCACAGAAAGTGAAGGAAATCCAAAATGTTACAGTTGTCACTGGAAAAGGAATAGAGGGGGATAACATTCATTGGGGCACTTATCTGTGAGGGTATTTCGTCTCAGTTCTCTCTGGGATGGAAAGTGAAGGAAAATTTCTCCAATTGAACAGAGACAACTAAAAAAAGCTGCATTTATAGTAAGACTAAATACAGGGCTTTTTTTTCTCAGAAAATAGGTGTAGAAACTAAACCACGAATCCCCCCCCCCCCCGTGGTACCTCAAAGGGTGGGTGTGACCAAATGGATAAGTGGAAGGACCTTAAAGTAACGCACAGAGTAAAGGACAATGCAGATAATGCAGGGATCAGAAGTACATGATGCACAGAATGCAGGGGTAAGTAATGTAGAGAGTGCAGGGATCAGGAGTGTGCAGAGTGTGCAATAAGTGATGCCCAGGCCACTGTACAGAATACAGCCAAAAATGAACCACTCTAGCCAGTACAAACCCCTCTCCTCAAGCCCATATCCACCCCAGCTCAGATCTTACCCAGCAGTCCCAATTCCCTCTCCACATCCAGTAAAGCTCACCCCCCACAGCCCTAAAGCCTGATTCACATGGGGGATTTGATCTGTGCCCTGTTAACCCACACAAGGATGCACAGGTGTTCCATGCATTCCCATACAAGCAGTCTCATTGGTGGCTGCATGGACACAGCCGCTGTATCCCAATATGACATCCATGTAGGTGTGGGTGCTTGTCCCTGAACTCACCCTGAGTGTTTTGGGGCTGTACACCTCGCACCAATGTCACATTGAGAACAGCAGATGTGTCTGTACAGCCCCTTTGTGCCAATAGATAACAATGGGACTTCCGGCACAGGGATGTATGGAACACCTGTACATCCTTGTTTCAGTAAAACATTGCCCTGCATGAGGCACAGATAATCACTCCGTTTGACTCCCCCAGTCCACTCCCTCTGTAGAAACTATTACCTACCTTAAGGTAAAATAAACTGCTGAGCCACATACACTAGATCACACTGCAAAGTCTTGCTGTACACAGGGCTCTATCTTGCTCCCTTGTTCTGCTGTGTGGAAAGCCTGCTATTTATTTCTTCTCATTATTCTAAGGCACCTGTATCAAAGAATGTACCCGTGCACGCTGGAGGGGAGAAGAGAAGAGGCCGCCTGCAGTGTTCAGCCAGCCTGTTGCCGCCTGCTGCCCATTGGTGGGCAGAACTTGAGCAGGAAGAGAGCGATGTCAGATTACTCCACCTCTCCTGCCTGCGGAAGCCCATAGTTTGCAGACCTCACTCAGCAACACTAGGTGATGGGTCGCCGGTGTCTCAGTAACAGCAGAGGAGCAGTGAGTGGCAAGCACGGGGTCGGTGCCAGAGGTGGTGGAACGCCGTTCCGCTGTGTTCCGTCAGAAAAAAAGCCCTGATACCTAATAAACAAACAACAATCAACAAGTGTCATTTTCCAAACCTTCATATATGCTAATATGCATACCTTAGAATAGCAATGTGTACAGTGTGTGCCTGAATATGAGTATGTAAAACAGGAAAAAATGTATACCGCGCTACCTGATCTGTGATGGACCCAAAAGGATATACAAAATTAACAATATAAGTGCCAAAAAACATAAAGGGGTGGTAAAAATTAGCCCCAACAATAAGGAATGTGGATGTAATGATGAAAAGTCTGTGAATAAGACCATCCAAAAGTGTTCGGAACAAATATAGGTGAGGTTAATCGATCACACAGACACCAACATGTGAGGAGATTCACCACCGTATGTACTGTACGCTTACCAGACGGCAAGTTTTAGTAAGCTTGTATGGCAACCTGACACTCAGTGGCTGGTAACGTCACACCACGGCTTTCCAGTGAAGGGCCAGAAATGAACAGGGTAGCTCCATCCAGTACGACAGTCAGTAGGCGGGACAATCTTTCCAATGAGACAAGTGTGTCAAACAAACATTCAGCATTGCTGGTTCCGGCTCCAGCGTGTGTGATGTGCCTGAATATGATGGGTGGCTAAACTGGCTCTACATGGTCCCACTGTATATGGGATGTAGCCACCCTCCTCAGCACGTTCTCACAATGGATTACATTCATATGTGCCAAGGCATCCAGTGCCAACAACTGAAAGCTCTGAAATTCACCCATTGATCGAAGCACCATCTACTGGCTAAGTGAGACCAAGTGGCAGCCACTTGTGGGAGGTACCAGACTGCTAAAGCTAATGGCCCTGCATGCGCATTTTAATATGCAGGCACAATAAATCCTAGGAAATTCAGTCAATTTAGAACAGTGCACATGACCGTAATACATGACTGCTGAGGGCCCAGGTACAAATCAAATTTAACATAAATGGATAGAAACCCTCACCCTTGACCCCTATAAACACACCTACAACCATTGGGTTGGAAAGGGCAAGGCCACAGCTTTATTTAAATTCCAACACATAACATGTGAACACTTTTAAGCTGGTGCCAGTTGTACTGTGAGCACACAATTCCAAAAGGGGGCCTGTCCTTACCATAAGTGCTGGACAGACAGCCTAGTTCCAATTTCCATCAAGGGCATAGCCCATTACAGCAACTTTTATGCTGGCAAGGTCAAGAAACCGCAGCAAGCTGTGACATACAGTGGCGGCTGGTGCTCAAAATTTTTGGGGGGGCGCAAATAAACTTAAAAATTCTGAAAAAAAACCTCATCAATTGCAGCCTCACTGTGTCCATCAAACGCAGCCACTATGCCATCAAACGCAGCCACTGTGCCCATCAAACGCAGCCACTGTGCCCATCAAACACAGCCACTGTGCCCATCAAACGCAGCCACTGTGCCCATCAAACGCAGCCACTGTGCCATCAAACGCAGCCACTGTGCCCATCAAACGCAGCCACTGTACCCATCAAACGCAGCCACTGTGCCATCAAACGCAGCCAGTGTGCCCATCAAATGCTGCCACTGTGCCCATCAAACATTGCCACTGTGCCCCAAATGCTGCCACTGTTCCCCAAACGTTGCCACTGTGCCCATTAAATGCTGCCACTGTGCCCCAAATGCTGCCACTGTGCCCCAAGCGTTGCCACTGTGCCACAAGTGCTGCCACTGTGCCACAAGTGCTGCCACTGTGCCACAAATGTTGCCACTGTGCCCCAAGTGCTGCCACTGTGCCCCAAATGCTGCCATTGTGCCCCCCGCCCGCCGTCTGCCTGGCACTTACCTTGTCTCGGGTGGGCAGCGAGTGACGGCGGCAGGCGGTGAGCGGTGTCCGGTGTCCTCCATTTCTTCTCTGATCCCGATGTCTTCTCCCACCACCTCCTCCTCTTGTCCTCTGCTATGATTGGACCCTGATAGGCGTCCAATCACAGCGCCTGTCATTTCAGCCAATCAGGTGACATGTTGAGACGAGATTAAAAACTCTCCGCCTGACACTTGGACCCATTTGTCCCACACTCAACAGTACGACGCCCACATTCGCTGGGACAGCGACGCCCGGAGGAGGTCTAGCAAACATCTGAAACGAGGTTCCACAAGTAGGCCGGACAGGGGAGGCTCTCCAGGGAAGCCAATGGGGCCAGGGAGCAAAAGCGATCGAGCTGTAAATGAGAGAGAGCATCAGCAATATCGTTAGCAGTCCCAGGAACGTGCCCAGCTCTAAAACAAATGTTAAACTGCAGGCATTTTAGAATCAAAAAACGCAGTAACAATACGACCGGAGGGGATCTATCGGACTGTTGGGTAACCACCTGCACCACACTCATGTTATCGGACCAGAAACTCCACTGCTGATAAACATCCAAAAACGTCCATGTGTGCATGAACACATAGAGGAGAGTTTATGGGCTATTAAAAAAAACGCCCAAACTCCCAAAAACTGCAATTGATAAGCTCCAGCATGCATGGAGCCTCAGGGTTCAGGTGCAGAGACACTGGGTCCTTCCATTATTTGTGGTGTTGCACAAATTTATAATCTGGTACTTTATTAGTGCCGTTATACAAATTAATTATCTAAAATTGTTTATTGTTATTGCTGTTCTACTTTGTTGCCTGTTGGGAATACTTTCCGAACGAATCCTCTTTATTTAGCCTTGATGTCACCTGGAACCAGGGGACCCATACAGTACATCAGCAGCTCCTTCAGGGTTAAGCACTCCATAAACTATTTTCAAAGCTTTAAAAAAATTAAAAAGTTTGAGTTTTAGATATAATTGAATTCTTCCATCAAATAAAACATCTGTGCACATGGGTGCATTCACCTGCACATCATATTTTAGTGCTTGAGAATACCCAGCATAGAGCTACTCATAGATATGTTTGGGGAAAGGGCTGCTGTATGCACTGATATTTGCATGAAGTGGTGTATGTGCATTGAGGTTCAACAACTATGTAGCGTGAGGGCATAAACCATTGGTGGCGAACCTTTGCACCCGTGATGTTTTGGAACTACCCACGATGCTCATGCACTCTGCAGTGTAGTTGAGCATCATGGGAAATGTAGTTCCAAAACATCTGGGGCGCCAAGGTTCGCCATCACTGACATAAACTATTCAATAAAAATTCTATCCAATCAAATACTGTACATAGAAAAGATACCCCTCTTGGGAATGAGACTATAAAGGCACAAACTAAAGAGTATTAACAATAGTTAATTTAGTCCCATTCCCAAGAGGGGTATCTGTTCTATGTATGTATTTAAGGGATGACGGCAAACAGAAATATTTGGCCAGATCTATATATAATATCTAATCAAATAGGCCCGTCTTCTACGTCAGTCTTTCTCAACCTTTTTACCCCAGAAGAACCATTAAAATTCATTTATCAGAGGTCAATTAGAAAAATGTCAGCCTTACAATGGTGGTCAGCGGGAAGAATGCACGCTTACAAACAGCTTAATAGATAATTGGTGTCATGCAGCTGGCTCTGCCAAGTAGTGTTGGCCCTGGAACAATGCAGTCACTAATAAATGGCAGGTCAATAAGCCACAGTTTAAGGAACCCCTAGCAATCTCTGGAGAAACCCTAGTGTTTCATGGAACCCTGGTGAGAATGGCTTCTCTACATAGTTGTTTGTGAATCTAAAGTAGACAGTCGTAATGTGTTTCTAGTCTTGGATACCAAAGTGCATAGAATGGTTGCTTACAAAGGAACTTTGGTTATGGCTGTATTTAACCCTCTCGGCAGTAAACATGGAGCAAAATCCACTGATTCTGCTGGCACAGTATATTCCCGAAATGGTCTACAGATGTTTACATGAAGTATCTATAAGGAGACTATTACATGCAGCAATATTCATGTCCATTGAGTAGAGTGCAGGTGGGAAAAGGCAATAAAGGTACAGCTCAAAGAGTGGAATGACTTTTACTTTTTCTCCAATACCAATACCTATTCCAGCAGCCATGTTGGCATCTTAACCTAGTGAGTGGCTCAGATAGGATTTTTTTCTGTCAAAGATATTAACCCAGATGGAACTTTTGAAGTGTTATAGTGAATCTGCACTACTGCATAAATTGCCTACAGGTAGTGGCCAATTCATTTCCCCTACGCCAGAGAAATTTGAGTAACATTTTATTGACACATATCCCTTCCCTCTAATCCCCACCTACTGTAATCACTTCATTGAGTTATGGTCAATGGTGAAAGCTGTACTTTTACAAATATGAGAAATGTATATACTGTCATTCCTGCTCACATAAGAGAATAAAACAGTTCATACTGTACATGGTCCAGATTGTACCATAGCTTGCCAAATTCCTACAAAACTAAAACATCTTGCTCACAAATATTGAAAAACGCCAAACAAAGAAATATATAAACCGCATAACCAAAAAAATATGCTGCATTGCTTCAGTCTATGTTTGACCCTGTTCCAGGTCTGTCATCATCTGACATTCTTAAGGAAGATGTAGGGACTCATATACTTTTCTTGTTAAATTATGTGTAAACCTTAAAGCTGATGTTTAGGTATGGATAATTTTGCAAAGTCCAATATGACTGCGCACCACTGCACAAAGCAAGGTCCATAAACAAATGTGGAGTTTGCGGTGGAGGAACTTGACTGGCTTGCACAGAGTCCAAACCTCAACCCAGTAGAACACCTTTGGGATGAATTAGAATGGAGACTGCAAGCCAGGTCTTCTCGTCCAACATCAGTGCCTGACCTTACAAATGTGCTTCTGGAAGAATGGTCAAACATTCCCATAGACACACTCTTAAACCTTGTGGACAGCCTTCCCAGAAGAGTTGAAGTACTTATAGTCACAAAAGGTGGGCCAACTCAATAAAGAACGAACTAAGACTGGGATGCCAGTAAAGTTTATGTGTGTGTAAAGGCAGGTGTCCCCATACTTTTGACAATATAGTGAATATCTGTATTAGATGTGAAGAAAATACCAGTTGGTTTTGCCAGAAATCTTGTGAGCTGATAACTTCCTGTGTTCTCTGCCTGTGCACAAGGAGGGGTTATGGAGATATATTGGAAGGGGTAAAGCTGAGAGATCCGTGTGTTTTGTAATCCAGTAGTAATTAAGTAGGCAGGCTGACAACACATACTTAGGAATTTAGAGCTGCGTTGTCATGTGAAAGTAGAAGGTAGGCGCATACTAGGGCAGAGGGGATTTATCAAAAATGGAGTGGGCAGAATCTGGAGCAGCTGTGCGTGGTAATCAAACAGCTTCTATCTTCAGCTTGGTTTGGTAAATTCTCTTCTATATTTTTTACACAACAGTCACTTTTCTGTTTTGCCTTGAGATACACTTTAAAGTGGAGTTCCACCCAAAAGTGGAACTTCCACTCATTAGATTCCTCCCCCCCTCCGGTGACACAGTTGGCACCTTTCAGGGGGGAGGGGGGTACAGATACCTGTATATTACAGGTATCTGTACCCACTTCCGGCATAGACACCCGCAGAATCTGCGGGTATTTACGCCACTTCCTGCTCCCTCCCCGCTGCCTGCTGGGAAACACACGGGTCCCAGAGGCAGCAGGGACCATCCGGATTGCGCTGCGCGACTCGCGCATGCGCAGTAGGGAACCGGGAAGTGAAGCCGTACGGCTTCGCTTCCTGATTCCCTTACCGAAGATGGAGGCGGCAGCACCCGAGGACGGAGAGACGCTTCGGCCTCGGGTGCCGACATCGCGGGCGCCCTGGACAGGTAAGTGTCCGTGTTTTAAAAGTCAGCAGCTGCAGTATTTGTAGCTGCTGACTTTTAAAAATTTTTTTTTAGGTGGCGCTCCGCTTTAACTTGATTAACATATGTCCTTTGGTTTGAAAGAAATGAATTTAACCAGTAACAAGAAGACAATACTGGTAGAAGATAGGGATTTTTCTGTGGTCTGCATTATCTGAGATAAATAATAGAAAGTCTTACATTACATTGAACAGATAAACGACAATGTACATGGTCCACACAAATATTTATTTAGTAAATACAAAGCAATATTCTACACAGTATAAAAAAGAATAAATAGAATAAAAGACTATTAAACAAAACAAAGTCCAACATGGACAAAGTGCATTGAAGGAACCAGTTCAGGAAAATGGTGTGCCGGTTGATTTGTTCTCCGTATCTTTAGTTTCATAAACAGGTAAAAATAGATGTGGTGTTGAGAGGAGGAAATATATTCATATAAGATTAAGTCCTGAACCTTATCCCAGAAAGCTTGCAGTCAACTCTGTGCTTACGGGTTTAACACTGAGTGTTATTCCCTATATACAGGGGAATTTATGGAACACCTACAGCAACTGTGAGGAAGAGGTGAGTGTTATCCATAGCAACCAATCAAATATGAAAGAATTATAATGAAGAGGTCTAGAGCAACAAAAAATCCTTGACTAAGAACCACCTATTCATTACGCACTTTTCCTTTGTATGTTTGTATGGAGTACTATCTAGCTTCTCTGCTCTTGCCACAGTATGCCAACCACAGCTTCTATCAGTTAAAATGTAATTTATAAAGCAGCCATACAGAGAATAAACTGCCTCTTAGGTGGCCATAGGATGGCAATTGGACATATAGGCACGATGAGAGGGAGAGGCCGATGCTCCGAAGAGCAGCACAGAGAAACTATAATGACTTAGCAAAGTTTTTAATGTTGCCTAATATTCAAGATTGGTTGACCTGGGATGCCTGATGGTGCCCCAAATATGGGATTGTTATCGTTATTTGAATTGTTTTTTACAATCTCAAATCTTCCATGGTGATAGATGACAAGGGAAGATTGTATAGGCAAAATAATACCTAAAATGTTTAACTAACAAAGTACAACCAGTAATAGGTAAAAAAATAAAAATAGCAATAACGGGAAGCAATAACAAAGATCCCTATAATCTCGATCAGCGTTTCTCAATCTTTCTAACATGGAGGAACCCTTCAAATAACTTTCAGCTCTCAGGATACTCCTACCACTAACTACTTTATTGTTAGCTCATGGTACATTAACATGGTGGTCAGTGAGCACAATGCTTCCTACATTGGTGATCAGTGGGAACAATGCTTCCTTATATTGGCGACCAGGGAGAGGAATGCTCCTTACATTGGTGGACAGTGGCAAGAATGCCCCCTTACAGATAGTCAAAAAAGGTTATTAGTGTCAGTGGCTACTTATCTGATAGGAATTGCAAATTCCTTATGGAAGCACTAGCAACTTCTGGAGGAAATCTAGTGATCCACGTAACCCTGTTTGAGAAAGGTTGATATAGATTGTTTTCACATCTAGCTGAAAATTGGCTGACGAACATTTCATGTTAGTTTGTTCTTCTCTCTAGTTGGTTCCAGCCATGACACAAAATTGACAGTCTTTCTTCAATTCTGTCCTCCACCATAGCATGCTTTGTTTGAATATGATTTCTTAGCTTGATAATGTAATAAGGTTTGCCAGTCAACTGGACTGGGCACAAGACATTTTGCTTAGGTGGACAGGAAGTTTAAGCCAGACCCTACCTACTAATGGTAGCTTCAGACCTGTCCTAGCTACAAATGGGTTGCTTTTAAGTGAATAGCACATGTATTTCTAATCTTCACCCCTATATGTTAAGCTGCACTATGATCTATTGTTTAATTATGATAATTTCTGCTAAGCATGGACACTTAAATATGAATAACTCATTTTTTTTTAACTTGTTCTACATTTTTTGCATAGCCATTGCGTTATTGCTAATTGTACTAGCTAGAGAAGCCATTAAAGGCTGTTTTGGATGCTGACTTCTTAACAAGTTGTGTAATACGATATATGAAAATTGAAATCCTTTCCCCACCTTCCCCATTTGAGCAGCTGGAAACATTGACTTCAGATCCTGCAGTGCCACCTGCAGGTAAAATCTCAGATTTTAGTCAACGTATTCAGTTGTAATTGAGTTTTATAGGAAAGTCTTATTTCCTGGACATATTTAAATTCAATAATACTCTACATACAATTAACTCAGCCATTTGGAGTTGAATATTGGTTCTTGTGCCATAACTACCTCTGCTGTGAGTGTGAGAGGTCAGAGAAGATGAATAGTTTCAATGCTCCTGAACCAGTTTGTCTCTTGAGGTCAAAAAGACCAAATGTTCACAAGTCGTTTACTGAAAAATAAACATCCCATTACTCTTTGGTGGAAGGTATATGAAGGCATCCATTGGTACTCTGCTGCCCTTGGAATCCAAGAAAAGTGATACAATGATGCTTGAGGCTAGAGCACAAACGAGATTGGAGCGTGCAGCACTGCTGTCCCATACAATAAATAAGAATCCTTATATATAAAAAATACACTTGTAGCTGTGAAAACAGCAGCTAGACTCTTTCTTGCTGTTGAATCAAGTTTGTTAGGAAGCTAATCAGAGGAGAGGCAGGCTGAATGGCATCATATTCGGCAAAGACATGGCACACGTTGCTTGATGGATCTGTTGGATTCTTTGCCACAAAACCAAATATCCTAAAATGAAACACAAAAAAATAAGTCATCTCACAGGACTATGTATTTTACTGACAATTATCAGGCATTAATTATTTTTATGCTAAGATCTTCACTGCAAATTCATACATCCCAGCTTTCTCAGATGCAAAAGCCTGGTAAACCGCCAAGTGTTTTTTTTTATTATTTCTTTTAAACGCTACTTGTGTTTTGTACGGGATTTTGAAAATAGCAAATAATAAATCTTCACTTTTTGAGTTCAGATTAACTTTAATTTATAGTGTTCTCAGATTTTGACACATACTGATCTCTAGCGCTACAGAAATGCAGTGAGGATATTTTTTGTAAGATAAGCCATCCACTATGTGAATTATTAGGAGAGCCTTTTCTTCAGTACACAGATGCCAACATATGGGACTATATTTAATCCCTTTTAAAGAAAATTTGATATTACACAGCTGTACTCAAACATTTGAAGATCACATGTTTCAGATTTATGAAGTATTACTTTATTTTTAACATGACCATCCTCCAACAAAGAATCATTTACTATCTGCCTGGAGCAGCCATTCTCAACTAGGGTTCCTCCAAAAGTTGCTAGGGATTTCTTTGAACTGTCATTGATGACCTCCCATTAGATGGTTCTTATATATTTCCAGGACCAAAACTACTTATCAAAGCCAACAGCATGACACCAATGATCTTTTCAGCTTTAGGGGAACATTCTGACGACCATTATAAGGTTTGCATCCTTGCCATTAACCACCAATGTAAGGGGAGTTTTTGCTAATGACCTCTGATGAATTGGCTTCACTAAGGGTTCCCTGAGGCCAGACAATTATTTTAGGGGTTCCTCTAAGATAAAAAGGTTCAGAAAGGCTGGCCTAAAGTGAGCAAGGTAATTCTTTAGAGTATCTTACCTTGAAGATTTACATTGTCTCTGCCACCTGAAAAAAACAAAACATGTTTAAGTTTCATACAGTGAACATCTTGCCGTTTTGTTCCCATGCATTGTTATAAATTGATAACTCACATTTTATGGAACATTGCTGTATAGGGAAATTATCAAATCTTAGAAGTGGAAATGTTTTCATACACAAGTTCCATGCTTAACTAGTATACTTGAAGCATATCTATAACCCACATTTTTCTTTCACCATTAGATAGGGAGGGGATAGAAACTCTGTCAAGTTTTTATTTTGGTCTTTGTTCACATGCAGAAATTCACTCTATTTGCCCTGGTAACCATTGGCACAAGAAGATGGACTGATGGGAATACACATTTTTACAGTTGTCATTAAAACTGGAACATAGAGGAAATCTTTCAATTAGGACAGGGCCAAATGTGATGCCGCCAGTACAGAAATGATAGAAAATTCTCCAGAAAAAGAACCTGACCATGGGTTTTTAACTCTTTTCTACACTATCCAACACTAAAAAGTTTTTAGCTAGCTATAAAAGAATATATATATATCTATATATATATATATAGATATATATATATATATATATATATATCTATATATATATATAGCCAACCACGACACTACCTGCCTGGAGTTTGCATGTTCTTCCTGTGCCTGTGTGGGTTTCCTCCGGGTACTCCGGTTTCCTCCCACACTCCAAAGACATGCTGGAAGGTTATTGGATGCTGTCTAAATTGTCCCTAGTATGTATGAATGTGAGTTAGGGACCTTAGATTGTAAGCTCCTTGAGGGGTAGGGACTGATGTGAATGTACAATGTATATGTAAAAGCGCTGCGTAAATTGACGGCGCTATATAAGTACCTGAAATAAATAAAATAACATAAAGATATATCCATATATATATATATCTATATATATATATATATATATATATATATATATATATATATATATATATATATACATATACACATATACATACAGTATATATATATATATATATATATATATATATATATATATATATATATATATATATATATATTTATTTATTTATTTCCCCCCATATATATTTATTATACCTTTCTTTTACAGGGGAATGTATTAGAGTACCACAACAATTCAGGGTCCTTTTTATTATACCAGCTTGTTTTAATTTTGGTCTTTTGTGATGCTTTGACGTAGATTCTAACCTCACTCGAGAATCATGATTGGTAGGAGCTACATGTGCGCAGTTGAGAATCCCTAGACTGCATCCAGACTGTAGGTGTTATTACTCACACTTTGTTCACACTGCCTAAGGCTATTCACTTTGTGTAATAGGGTGGGGATCAGGACTCCACCCTTACCAAGTCCCAACAAGATCTCCACATTATAACCACCAAATTCTTAGACTATCATACTGCTGCTTTTATTTTATATATATATATATATATATATTTTTTTTTTTTATACAGTGGATATAAAAAGTCTACACACCCCTTTTAAAATTTCAGGTTTCTGTGATGAAAAAAAAATGAGACAAAGATAAATCATTTCAGAACTTTTTCCCACTTTTAATGTGACCTATAAACTGTACAACTCAGTTGAACAGCAAACTGAAATCTCTTAGGTGGAGGGAAGTAAAACTAAAAAAACTAAAACAATATGGCTGCATAAGTGTGCACACCCTTAAACTAATACTTTGATTTTATTAAAGCACTTAGTCTTTTTGGGTATGAGTCTATCAGCATGTAACATCTTGACTTGGCAATATTTGTCCACTCTTCTTTGCAAAAACACTCCAAATCTGTCAGATTGTGAGGGCATCCCCTGTGCACAGCCCTCTTCAGATCACCCCACAGATTTTCAATCAGATTCAGGTCTGGGCTCTGGCTGGGCCAATCCAAAACTTTAATCTTCTTCTGGTGAACAACTACAAATTCCTTTGTTGATTTGGATGTATGCTTTGGGTCGTTGTCATGCTGAAAGATAAAGTTCCTCTTCAAGTTCAGCTTTCTAGCAGAAGCCTGAAGTGTTTTGTGCCAATATTGACTGCTATTTGGAACTGTTAATAATTTCCTCTACCTTGACTAAGGCCCCTGTTCCAGCTGAAGAAAAACAGCCCCAAAGCATGATGCTGCAACCACCATGCTTCACGGTGGGTATGGTGTTCTTTTGGTGATATGCATTATTGTTTCTGTGCCAGACATTTCTTTTGGAATTATGTCAAAAAGTTCAACCTTGGTTTCATCAGATCATAACATATTTTCCCACATGCTTTTAGGAGACTTCACATGTGTTTTTGCAAAATTTAGCCAGGCTTGGATGTTTTTCTTTGTAAGAAAAGGCTTCCGTCTTGCCACTCATAGCCCAGACATATGAAGAATACGGGAGATTGTTGTCACATGTACCACACAACCAGTACTTGCCAGATATTCCTGCAGCTCCTTTAATGTAGCTGCAGGCCTCTTGGCAGCCTCCCTGACCAGTTTTCTTCTCGTCTTTTTATCAATTTTGGAGGGATGTCCAGTTCTTGGTAATGTCATTGTTGTGCCATATTTTCTCCAATAGATGATGACTGTCTTCACTGTGTTCCATAGCATATCTAATGCCTTGGAAATTCTTTTGTACCCTTCTCCCAACTGATACCTTTTAACAATGATATCACTCTGATGTTTTGGAAGCTCTCTATGGACCATGGCCTTTGCTGTAGGGTACGACTAAGAAAATGTCAGGAAAGACCTACTAGAAAAGCTAAACCTTATTTGGGGTTAATCAGAGGCACTCTAAAATGATGGCAGGTGTGTACTGACTCCTATTTACACGAGTTTGAATGTGATTGCTTAATTCTGAGCACAGCTACATCCCCAGTTATAAGAGGGTTATGCAACCACATTATTTTATTTTTTATTTTTTCTTCCTCTTCCTAAAAGATTTCAGTTTGTTTTTCAGTTGAGTTATATGGTTTATAGGTCACATTAAAGGTGGAAAAAGTTCTGAAAGGATTTATCTTTGTCTCATTTTTTTTTACACCACAGAAACCTAACATTTTACCACCGGTGTGTAGCCTTTTTATATCCATGGTATATATATATTTTTTTATTTGAAAAATGAAGGAGTAACACAATGATGAGATCATTTGTAAACTCTCTGCTACTGTAAGTATGATTGGCAAAATAAGCTTTGATTGGCTGACACTGTGGACTCTCCCTCTCCCAGTTTGAGTGCTGCAGTGCAGAGGATTGCAGGGGGTTAATATCATGATTAACTGGGGTATTGATAATGCTTCTATAGAAATACATGTAATTTTTTGTACATTTTTTTTAACCTTAGGATCTGCCTCGTGGATTAAGCTTCAAACTTGTTGTGCCAAATCTGTTTCGTTTTTGACTCACACACCAATATTCCTAATACCTGCTGTCATCATTGGATCTGATGTATGAGCATATCTGATATCACTGCTTACACATTCAAAGCCCCTCTGTCACAGAGAAATGTTTGGAGAGTTGTACAAGGCTGTTGTTTACTCAATGTTGAATAGTCACATGTCTTGCTTTACAGTACATACTAAATCACTTGTAAGACTGCACTGTCAACAAGGCAGTGGTTGCCAGAAAACATTATATTTTTTAGTTATATGCAATAATAGCTTCTACCAGTAGGTAGTGCTGTAGTTAATATCTGCAAGAGCAGGATCGGTGAGAAAGGGCTTCCATTCCATTTTACATTTTCCATACTATGACCAAGAAAACTACTCTACTCACTTTCTGAGGTCAGGGTCCACACTGCAGAAACTGAGGGTCGACACAGGGTAATGACGTCTGAAAAACACTCTGTGGAATAGAAAATACAAAGGTCAATCCCTGGGCAAGCAGAAATTTACTTTATTACAGCAACATCGCCAGTGAAAACTCCTTACTTGCGCTGGATGTCGGTCAGGGTCACTCCCTGTTCGGTGGCTTTAAAGTTTACGATAGTGGGCACCTGAAGGTCAGCCTTCTCTAAAGTCCTGCTCGCTGCCTTCTGGATGGCACTGGATCCAGTCAGGGTTTCAGTATTGATGGAGTTCAGATACAAGACGTTGCATGCTGTGTGGAAATAAAAAGCACAACACATTGTTTACAGGATGACATTTTGAAGCCATGTTGTAAATTTGGATTTGCTGGCGAGAAGCACCCTGGCACATAATGCACAAAAGCCCAAATGGCTCTAGATTCCATGGACCCTTACTGTTAATCTTTATTGACTTTCTTGCACTTCCTTGCTTTGATGGAGCTTGGCTGCCCACTCTCGGCTTTCATACAGTTTGTAGTTGAATGTGGATGCCAGAGGACCCACATCCAGAGTGCTCCATCTGCGGCAAAGGGCTTGAAATACCTCCGGTCGGAGAGTAGATTTCCCTGAATCTAGATGTTGGTGGCTGAGAAAGTCCTACCAATCTGCCAATTTTCCACACCTGAGTTGTGGACGGCATACATTGCTGCTCAAGAGAGGATCAAGTCTGCTTCCCTTTGTGTCTCTCTGTGTGAGAGCGGGGAGTGGGCAGCCACATTTGGCCAGTGAGGCAGCGCATCATAGCAATTTCCCAATAGAAACAGGGAATCAGCAAGATACACTACCGGAAATGTAGGGAATTTGGCCATGAAGGAAACAATTTACCGGTAAATTGTTGTAGGCAAGGAAATGGAAATAAGTTAGCACACCAACTTCATTTCCGATGCAAAAAAAGGTATTATAAAAATGTAATAAAGGTTTACAAATGGTATAATGAATAGTGAACATTATAGTTGCAATATAATGTACAGTATAATTGAGTAACAAAATAGTATCTAGTAACAAAGGATTATCTTACCTGACAATAGTGGCTACAAGTGGCAGAAAGGGAGAACGTGACCTGATTTATCAGGGTGCTCAGACCTCCATGAGAAAGTATCTCCATATTTTGTTACTTGATTGTACTATACATTCTATTGCCAACATACATGTTAACTATTTAATATACCTTTGTATAGCTTCAGATTACTATAGTTGGCATGCTAATTTCATTTATTTTTATTGGTTTACCATGGTTGATGGGAGACTGAATGATGGCCCACTAAAATTAGTTAAGCATCCCTGTGTACGAGATACTATCCCTAAAGCTAGCAATATACTAGTAGAATTTCCTTTAAAATGTTGGTTCTAAGAATGTTCACTAGATTTCCAATGGTCAGTGGTGTCAATTTGATATTCATTTTTTATATTAATTTATGACTGCAGCGATGAGACAATTTGAAGGAGCAGGAATTTATAACGGTAAATGTGGTTTTCACTTGTTTCATAATCTAATGTTAAAAGCAAACAAAATTTTGAAGAACTTTTCAACATTTGTCAGGTCATCAAATGTATTAAGAATTTTCATACAAATTTTCGTAAGAGTATTTGTACAAATATTCGTTCAAATTTTTTCTAGTGTATTGCAAGCTTTACTCATTGCAGGTAGTTAAAAACACCTCCAGCACTTTATACCTGCTAGAATTTTTTTTATGTGATAGTGTTACTTTAGGATGCACTATATCCATAACCTGATGTGATATTATTTGCTTTTTGTCTTGTCTAGCATTCTCTGTTGAAGTACATAAAAAAGAATAAAAGGTTTATGAAAAAAAAAATAAAAAAACACAGACATTATAAATATTAGCTATACATTTGGAATCTTTGTCTTACCGGCTGAAGTCTTGAGCTCTGATGTAGCATCTGGCAGACATTCTGGGCTGCTGTCTCCATCGCTCCCTGTAAATAATCAAGATAAAAGTTTTACTGTAATGACTTTCTTACATGAAACCCAAAGAGTTTGTAAAATCGAAACAAAAATGATTTAGTCAGGTTTTTTTTTTTTTTAGTTAATAGTGTTTGGTATTATATACTGTTGCTAAGAAGTTCCAACTTAGCACCAGTTTTAGTATTCTGGGTTTTCTAAAAAGAAAGACCAGCAATAGCGTCTCCTTTTCAGGCTGTCTCTCTTTAAACCATGTACTGTGCTATACAAAGCAGGGAAATACAGGGGGAGCTCTTCTGACAAAAATGTTAACCCAACAGCAGTGGGAAAGTAGGGGGAGAAAAAGCGGAATTAAGAGAGGAGTAGGGAGGAGGAGAGGGTCACCAAGCATCCAGGAATATGGTGTAACTATTGGCTCAGGATGGGTGTATGCTAGTGAAGGCCTCGGAGGTAAGTAATCATTTATAGACCCCTGACATCTAAAAGAAGGACCAGCATGTCCATGTCATGAGGGAGGATTCCATTCTATCATGCTCTTCTGCTATCAGGCTCTCCATAAGCCTCAAATCATTCATAATTGTGGTTCAAGAGTGTCTGGAATTTTCCAGTATCTGGAAATAGTGGACCAGACGGCCACTAGGAATAGTTCTACAATGTCCTTTATAGAGCCATAGGAAGACTAGGAGCGTGAACAGATCGGCTATCTCTGGCATTCCTGTCACCTCTGTCACCTGGATATGTTTTTAAATCTGGAAGACTTTCCTCCAAAACGGTACATTTTTGAGTACCAATTTCCCCTATTGGCTTTAGTAAAACCATAGAAATTAAAAGTAAACCTGTACTCTGAGAATATAAAGATTCTCCTAGATTGTAAGATCTAACGAGCAGGGTCCTCTGATTTCTCCTGTACTGAATTGTATTGTGACTGTATTGTCTGCCCTCATGTTGTAAAATGCTGCACAAACTGTTGGTGGTATATAAATCCTGTATAATAATTATAATAATAATATAGAGGATCTTTTGAAAATACCAGTAGCCTGGCCAACATGCTGTTCCAGTGGTTTTAGGAATTTTGGATACATAGGAGACGGTGTATGGCACACACCGTCTGGGTTGGCACACCGGTCTGTTGGACATCATGGGACATAGGGATAATCAAGAAAGGCCTAAACTGACTAACGAAAAGTCCATATAGTCCATGCAAAAGCACCTGGAGAGGCAGCCCAGTGAAAAGTAAGAAGTAACTTCTGGAACAGCTGGGGATAAAGCACAGGCACCAATCTAAGTGTAGTATTAGAGTAAATTTATTACACTCTAGATGTGTGTACTCACATAAGTGAAGTGACAATAGGCATTGGGCACAAAGTGCAGGGCGTCTGCAGAGAGGGTACATCCGGAAGGCTTCTGAGGTGAATGCTCAGAGCGGTCCGCACCGGTGGTAGTCGATACTTCCTGGAGTCTGGAACGCACAGGGAGTCGGGGGTGACGTCACTTCCGGGACATGTTGAACAAATAGGCGATGCATTTATGGAGCATGCGCTCCTTCTTCTGCCTGGGGAAGTCACTTCCGGGACATTACTTCTGGGACATGGTGAACCAATAGCGACGCGTTTACGGAGCGTGCGTCCTTCTTCAGTGACGTCCTCCGCGGCTCCCTGTGTGTTCCAGACTCCAGGAAGTGTCGGCTACCACCGGCGCGGCCTGCTCGGAGCATTCACCGCAGAAGCCTTCCGGATGTACCCTCTCCGCAGACGCCCTGCACTTTTTGCCCAATGCCAATTGTCACTTCACTTTTGTGAGTACACACATCTACATGTGTAATAAATTTACTCTAATACTACACTTAGAATGGTACCTGTGCTTAGGAATTGTAAAGCCACTGGCTCATAGCTATGTTGATACATTCTACCTAAATGTGAACATAAATGACATACATACCTTTGTCAGCAATGCGCAGTTTGCAGGGTAAAGATATTGGGTTGATTGTGTGCTGGTATACCAATGCAGAGAGGCTCCCTAGAATAAAGTATAAAAACAAAATATGTAAGACTTGAACTGATACATGAAATGCATAAATCTGCCTATATATGACAAGAAAACTCAGGTCAAAAAATGTACCAAAGTAAGGCTCCTCTGCGGCACCTTTCAGATGGACTCCTTTTGCAGACGATTCAATCAGGAAATGTCGGACTTGCTCATTTGTTGTGTTATCTGTTGGTACAGTAGAAATTGTGTTATGACTCCGCTGAGTGACGTCTAAATGTTGAAAACTGTAAATTTGGGTGTCCTTTTATTCAACTCTCTCTCCCCTTGGTTGTCTATGTCCTTCTTTCTTTTGTCTATTTTTCTGTGCACATTATTGTAAGCTACAGGCATAAATTTAACATTATAACTTCTGTACAATTATCACTGAATAAAATTACCTAGAAGGAACGTATTATCAGATCTACAGATTTTCATCAGTATTTGAGAAAACGTTAATCATTTGGCAAGTCGTAGTGACGTGAGTCATTGTGAATCATAAAGTATGCTACAGTGAAGGTTTGGCATCATTCATCTCAAATTACTCTATTCCAGATTTCCAGTGACTAATGTTGTCTTACATTACTGCCTATGATTACAAGTCACCTCTGTTTTCTAGGCCACTTAGCAGACAAAACCCCATTTGTTCTAGAATGTGCCAAGCCCTTAGTAGGAATGCCAAAACATAACACAAGAGACTCTTATCGAATGCGCCCACTGAAATTCTGCAATACAGTGTTCTCTTAGATGTTAGCAACAAAAGTTACCTTCAATGAAAGATACAATATGGCACACTGATTTATTTTACTATATCACATCATTTAGAAAAAGTTGTGAACTTTTACATTTGAAACATTAAAATTAACCTAACCTGGGCAAAAACATTTGCAACATAGTCACCCTACCCTAAGCAGACATGACTCTCTAAATTTAGTGTTGCTTGGCTGCAGTCAGCCTAAGCTGAATTGATTTGGTATTTGCTTGGTCTTCCCTAAGCCCAATGTTATAGATTGTTTCTGCCTGCTGTCGGGGAGTGTCCCTGATAATAGTGAAAAAGGTTCCAATATGCTGGGTTATAAATAATTATGTACCCCCTGGCCAACCACTAGGTTGTTTTTTTTCAACGGTGCAAACTGGGATAGGATATAAATATTTGGTTATGACCTAGTGAAACTCTCTTCCCCTCAGCCTCTGCCTGTGTGCTAGATGTTTAGTCCTCCTAGGCCTGCTGTCTGAGGGAACCCATGTTCTAGTGAGACTAGGCCTGGGGTCTGGGATGGCTGACTAGAGGTGGCTTTTTCCCAGCAGGAGTGGAACCAATCCTGAGAAAGAGAAACAAGGAGGTGCCTGAAAAGCTGGAATTTGGCTTGAACCTAACAGGAAGTCTGGTGTCTTACCCAGGAAAGTTATGTAACATCTACTTGAAACTTGTGTGCCCGAAAATCACAGGATGTCAGGCTGATATAAAGGTCCTTACCTAGAAACATGTTACCTGCTATCTAAAAATGTTTTAGGCAAGGTCATGTTCTTCTCTACTATTTTTTTATTTCCAGAATTTATATAGCACAAAAATAGCATGCAGATCTTAGAGCATCTGGCTATTAACCTAAAAAGCAGCTTACAATGTAATTTCCCTACAAACTCAAACACTTGTTCAGCGTAGTTTAGGAGGTAGCCAGTTAACCTACCAGTATGCTTCTTGTTTTTGAGAGGAAGGGGGAGCACTTGAAGGAAACCAGCACAAACACAAGGAAAATGTACCACCTCAGATGGGGTTTTTCATTGCACAGCACACCAACCTGTTTTTAAGGGTGTTCCTGGAACCTTCATAGCAAGCCCAAAAGATCCACGGTAGGATGTGCTATCACGGATAATGAAAGTTCCTGGCTCCTTGTCCTTTAAATACTCGATAGCTGCAATCAAACCAATAGATATTTTTAGCTATTAGGTCAACAAGAATGCGCAGAGGAAGGTAGCTATGTCAGCCCTACAGTAAGACCATGTAGGGCTAACATAACCACCTTAAAAATGAGGATCTAATAATATTTAGAAATACAGGAGCAACCATGGATAATTAGATATATGTGCAATGTAAGACGTAATTGTTTTTTTTTCTATTTGGGTTTAGTTAAACATTAAATTTAGTGTAAACTTACTAACAGTAGGGTTGTAACTACCGTAGGTTTAATAGGGTCCCATGGCAAGTCCATTAAGAAGCCCTTGTATCTTTAATCTCTATCTCAAAGACAATTCCTCTCATGCTAAAGAATACAAAATGCTTTTATGGCAATCGTGTAAAAGTTCCTAAATTATTTCTGCTTTCATTTTTTGGATAGATGTCCTTACCTTGGTCACGATTGATGCTAGGCCTAAACCAAAGCTTGGACTTGTTCATAACAAACTTCATGCCAGGCTGACCATCTTTTACAGTGCCTGAGAAAACAATAGCAAATGTTGTGCTTATTTGAAATGTAATATGCACAGGCAAAGAGTGCCTTCAATTATACTGGCTTTAGTGAGGTTATTATTTACTGTATAATTGTGAGTCCATTAAGCATTTGGCATATAAACTGAATATAGAATTTATAAGGCACTTACTGTCTGAACATGTTGGGATGGAAGACTCGGAGTATGTTTTGTTGAAACTAGAGGAGCCTCTTCTTTTGGGTCCATTCATTAGGTTTCTGGAGGATTTAGGGGAGAGGTCTTCATTCTCTAAACAACCATTGACCAGAAGGATGGGGATGTCCATGCTGGAATTATTGACAGATGGGGGGCAGCTGTTGGCGTGACCTTTTGTAGAAGCATGAGTAGAAATTTTGGAGTGATAAAAATTGCCATGGTCAAAGCGATGAATGGGAGTGGTAGGTGACATTATTGCAGGACTGTTTAAATTGGAAAAGGACCCCACTGACCCAACTGGGCTTTCTGACATTCTTGAAGAAAATTGGTGGCCATCTGTGTCATCGTATGTAAGAGAATGTGCGCTGTTGTAAATTAAAATAAAAAAAAGTTACATGAGATTTTTATATATAATTTTATAAGATTTAAAAACTAACTAAAACTAAATAATTTTATATATATTTTTATAAGATTTACAAACTAAATGTTAAATATCTACTTAAAAGCCAAAGCTGATTACGAGTGCTGTCTGCAGTATAAAGTACCTGAATTAGTACTATTAGCAGTACCAGTATTGCTACTCCTCTAATTTGTTGTCAAGGTTTTAAGTCACTTACCTTCCCAAAATATAGCTGGTGTCTGATCCTGGACTTGTGGACATGACTGACATATCACTGGTGTGGAATGAGGGCCTTGTGTAGAATGAACTGTCCGAGCCAAGTGATGAGGACAAAACAGAATTTGGTTGACGTGACCTTGTACTCGGGACAGCGATGGTTTCCGCAGCTTGGCGGAAAACTCCAGTAGATGGACCCTGATGCTGATCTTGCCGCCTGCTGGCATGGGATTGAGGTTCACAGAAGACGAGACTGCCATTTGGGGTGCAGTTATTATCTGTTCCCCGTGAAATGAGAATGCCCTCATACTTTGGTGTGGGACTTGCAGATCGTTGTATGTTCTCATGAGCCACTGCTCTGGTAGGATTCGTCTCCACGCATTTTATTGCTGAGAAAAGAGCAACAATGTATTTATTAAAGTTATTACATTTTATTTGAAGATGTATTAATGAATACAGAGCAGAATTAATTTGTGTCTTTTATGTCTGTCTGGAGTTAAGCTTTAAATATAGAACAGATGAGATTACAATTCTAATATTAAAATCGCTAACCTCATTTACCTTATACTGAGTCGTCATCATACAAATATTTTTATTGCCCTCTCCCCAGTACAGAATATCTGTTTGCTGAAAAACCTCTGGAGCTGTCTGTTTTGGCCATATGTGTTTATGATCGGGTCTGTATATGGTCAAACTGTCCAAACCTATGAATGGGTAGCTTAAGCTTTGCATGAATTGCCATATTATGTGTCAACTCTGTGGACTGAAGTTGATGACAGATGAAGATGGTGATGATCACTGGATTGATTTTTTTGGTTTGTTACACAATAGTTCCTAAACATGTGGTTCTAATTTATTTAGCATTTTCAGCCATCACACAATAGTTTTTTTAAACATATAGCAGAAGATGATTTGTCCATTTTTTTTTTTTAAATACTACAACAAAATGTTTGCTGCCTCAAGCAAACATTGCCGTGATAAGTCCAAATGAAAAGTGCAGTCAAATGTCTAAAAAGATGAATTCTTTTCAGTATACTGAGTATTTCAGGTGTGCCGTTACCTGTGCAATCATGTCTAAGAAACAAAGCAAAGTTAAACCAGGCTAGACTAGACACATGTGCTTCCCTTAAAATCAGACATAACCTACATACAGAGGCAGGAGCTATTTGTCTTTTCTTACTACTAAGAGCTCTCCTTTTAGCACTGGGTCAAGGACTTCTGAAACTCAAGGAACAGATGGCAAGATGTCTACCCCCTACCTACTCTACGAAGCTAGCATATAGTGCTTGTATATCTGCATGTATTAGTGATTGGGCCAGTGCAGGACAAAACAATGATAGCCACTGTTTTGCTCCATGGAAGACTGAACAAGATTGGGAGAAGGGGGGTTCTCGGGGTAGAGAGAATAGAGAAAAAAGAGTGGTGCCGTGTGGTTAAACCAATCTGACTTAAGCTGGCCATACATCAGTAGAATTTTGTTTGTTTTCAACTGTAGTGATGAGAAAATTTGAAGGAGCCAGATAGAATATCATTAGTTTGAGAAAATGTTTCTAACTGTGGATGTTGTTTTTATTCAGGAAAAAATTGTACATAATGTAATGGGCATGTTCTATGCAAAAAAAAAATTTGATATATCAGGGCTTTTGAATGAAAATAATTCAACTGAATGATAGCGAGTTTGAAGTCTCTGGTAAACAACTTTTCAGAATTTCTGTACAATTGTTTGAACGTAATTCTACTGGCCAGCCTAAGTCATAAGAGCATTGTGAAACAGAGGCAGGTTTTGATTAGCGATATGATAACCAAAATATTTTTCTTCCATCTGCGTGCTAAGGTAGTTTATAACTCATCAAAATGGCCCATATTTTCTGTGCTAAAAAGACACTAATTGTAGGTTTTGGGAAAACTAAATACAGTGTTTTTAATGCAGCGTTTCAAAACAAGCAAATAAAATCAATGAAAGCTAAAAATGTGTTCATACAAATGGAAATGAACTTAGCTAAGTGAATAAGGGGACTAAGGAGTTAATAAATAAGGGTTAACTATTGTTTACTGGTGGTATAGTAGGAACAGCTGGCAATCAAAAAAAATGTTGAAGCTTTTTAAGCAAAGTAGGGAAGGGTCACATCCTCCATCACATGTTTTTTTCCATCTGTCTCCCTGTTGGGCAATTCAGTCTTACCTAGTGACCAATTTTACCTGGACAGAATATGAAGAAAAATCCAATGCTATACAGTTATTACTTGTAGAAGAGTGTCATTCTCCAAGTGGGGACACATGTTTTTATGACAACTATAAAAAGGTGGATTTCTCTTTACTTTGTGGAGATTTCCTCTCACTTTCTGATATGTCTCCGGGACAAAAAATTTGTGGAAATATCTCCAGTGGGATACATTATTATGAAGTTGGTTTCTCAAAAAAATTGGCTTTGGTGCCAGTTGCCCTAATTAAAACTCAGTAAAACCTAGAGACTTTGCTGAGTCATTGTTAGCCTCTGTGACTCATGACCTGACCTGTGCTTCTGCTTGACCTGGCTTGCTTCCTAACTCTCTTGTACCTGTATCTCTCGCTACTGACTTTGCCTTGTGTCTAAACTGTCTGCTCTTTTAGTACATCTTCTGCCCATTTAATTTCAACCTCAGTCTGAATTGTGACTTCATTCCTGCTTGCCAAATTTGTACCTCTGCTGCCCATTAGTTGCTGACTCTTGCTTTCCATACCATGGTTTTGCTTCTTGCTCCTGCATGTTCCTGAGCATGATCTACAAACTAACATTCTACACAGATCCAGTCCGAACCTTCCCAGTATCTCAACAGTATCCGGACAGTCTCCATATAATCTGCTGGAATCTGACCCACCACAGGCACTATTGCAATGCCAGGTCCTGCTATGCCCTGTCACCAAATCCAGGAGGGAGTATCGGGCAGGAGGTGTAAGCAAAGCCCTTTCATCAACTCAGCCTCCACCAGGTATATGACACACAGAGTAATACACACCCAACAGGGGTTCTCATACTTCCCCCATTTTAGCTAAATCTACAAAAAAAAAGTTTGGGCTGAAGTTTCAATTTAGCAGAGGTTACAATTCAGGTAGATTTTAAGTGAAAGTCAGGGATTTTACTAACATCCAGGAAAATCAATGAAAAAAAAACACTGCTGACTTTCGTTTTATCCAAGTTCTTGTCTCTTATTTATCAGAGTTGGAAAAATCATCAGTGCTGTACCTCGATATTATTGTGCAAAATGATAATTAGATTGCCATGGACCAGTATAGACGACCTGTTTCAACTCTGAAAAATGTGACCTTTTTTCATTATTTATACACAATCTATACTTTTCTTTTTCTTAAATATATGTACTATGATGAGTTTAAGGTAGATTAGTCTATGTACTTGTCATTGTAACATTTTATGTATTGTACTATCCATTTCATCATCTACTGGAGATAATGATGCTATATAATACATAATAATAATAAAGCTACTTACAAGGACTATGCCTATCAGGTTATAATGAATTTGATTTTAAATGGTTTAAATAGTAGATGTTCAAGCAATAAGTACCCCCATACAATTTGGCCCGCTGAAAATCCCAAGTTGAACATGGCTTGGCTATGCCCATGAGTCCACATCCTACACTAATACGCAGCTCTCCCGCTCACATCACAGGCCAATCCTACCCCTGTAGGCATAATTTAGGAATATGATGGCTCTGTTATACATCTTACCAAAAGAAAAATATTTTACATTTAATAGCATGCGCTGCCTCACTGGGCAGGGCTGACTTAATGAGGACAAGCAAGCCTTCCAGGCATTATATTATGTAATAATTACAGACTTATAACAAGTCAACACTGTACCTATACTGTCCTAAATTGCCAAGCCCTCAGGTTGTTGAATTTTTTGTTTGCTGTATTAAACTCCTTAAATATGTCAGGGGCGGCATCTTGCTAGTAACAAGGAGGTTTTTTTCTTTTTATATGCCGTCTGTGTCCCTGGTGGGGAGGGTTACCCCTCTGTATTTGCCCTGGTGGCCATTGTCACCAGAACGGAAAGAGTCTAAAATTCTGAGTAGAGACTGGATGAGTAGTAGAGGGAAAATCTTCCAATAAGGACCACAGTGATTGTTGTCTACAAACTGATTTCTCTTACTTTGGAAAAATCTTCATTCACCCCCAGTTAATTCTGAAAACAGGGGGTGAAGGAAAATTTCCCAAGTGGGACATAACCACTTTCTACTCTATCCAAAACAAAATAAAATTTGGACTTTAGATATACAGGTACTTAAAAAAATAACTCCTCATGCACAAGAGTGGCTGAACCGTATACAATGTAAATCCCAATGTATCCCCACCCCCATCCCTGAGAGCCACAGGTGCTGCGTATGGCCTTCCATAGAAGCCAAAGGTTGTGCGCAGATATACGCCGGTACATACCTACAGTCACATATGTGTTTAAAGATAAATCCTTGGGTGATGGAAAATTCCATTTACTTTTATGTGAGTCTGTATAAAGCACCTGTGGCTCACTGCCAGAAATTATCTTTTATGGGCTGCCTGTGGGCCTTTTTGGTGATTTATGGTGTTTTAATACTGTTATTGGGATTATGAAATGTCATATTCATATTCTTTGTCAGTATTTTTTTCTTTGGCACTTTAAAAACAGGAAAAAAGGAAAAGAGGGGGGTGTTTAAGAGGAACTAACTTATTTTTAAGTGTTATCACCCCTTAAAGTGTTTACTGTTCCCCAGTCCCCAAAAAATATGTTTTGGCTTGAGTTAGACCTTTTAGGAAATCTAAATCCAAGAATATGAATGTAATATACACATAGATTAGGAGCCCTTAGATGTGGTGGCAGCATTAGTTTTTCTTTACCATGGTAAGAACACTTTCAGCAAGCAGAAAACTTACCAGTTGATATTGCAAGAAATCTAGTTTCCTAGTCACTTCCTGTGAGCTGAAGTTTAAGCACAAGCAACGTTGTCATCCTTCTACAAAATAATTACCCACCCTCGATGGAGGAAGACATATTTGAAATAAAATCTAGGTGACAACCATGGCTCCTGCCACAAGAGTGAGTGTAGCCAACCAGGGACAGTAAGTGTGTTATTCCCAGGATAACCAGGTAAAAATATGCATTAAGAACCAGAATCAGAGTACATTAAAACAGACTTTTTATTTAGTCTAGGACTTTCCTTACCTGGAGGGCTTGTGGTATTGGCTGTAACTGGTCTACAGGGTACAGGTTCCCGCTTTTTCTTTATTAGATCGGTGTTAACAGGCAATGGTTGGAAGGTGGGATCCAACTGTAAGATAAGCTGGTTGAGATTGTCTATGGATATATCCAGTGATGGAGATATTGCCTCTTCCTCGTTGACTTCTACTTCTGATCCATTCATAGCCTTCTGTTGGTTAGTGCTGTTGTTCCCTGATAATGTTTGCTGACCATTCATGGCAATGTGAAGCCCTTTCTCGGCAACCTTGTTAAAGGAACCAGAGTTTGGCTTCATTGGTCCATAAAGAGCTGTGTCAGCCAACCTGTGGCCACTGACCTGTGTTGTCATCTGCCCAACAGACCGCTCTGAGGTGTAATAGGAGCATTTGGTAGTCATCGATAGACCTCTTGGGTGTGCCACTTGCCTGAACCCACCTCCATCTTCTTTGGGTGTCATACAGACCGTCTGTCCCACTCGCAACACATGGTTAGGTATTACTTGGGACATGATAGCTTCCCGCTTTTAAATATGAACTTGGGATTCCTAAAAAAAAAAAAACAAAAGGTCTTATACTGAAGCTAATGATACAGACCCTTCCTAAGTGTGTGCTGAAGCCTTCTAAATTCTTGTATAAAGCTAAAGCCAGAGCTAATTGTGCCTAGAGGGCTCATTAAAATGATTATTTATATGCTTTAAAAACAAATAATACATACATTTCACTATCTGCATATATTATATTATTTATATGATTTGCAACGACTTTTTTACATGCTGGCCTAGTCTAGAAATTACAAGCTACGTGTAGGATTGCATATTTGAGATGAGAGGTGACTTTTTTGAAATGTGGAGTTTTGCTTGGTTACTTTTTGCAAGCTCATGACAGGCAATAAAGAAGTAACAAGCAATAATAATAATAAAAAAAAAAACAATAAAAATATAAAATAAAATATTATAGTCCATCTGTGCTTTCCACAAAAAAGTACTAAAATACTTCTTCTGCAAAGTATTAATTTTTCTATGGTTAAATAAATTCACATGCCTGTTGTAAATCTGTGGCTAGCTAATAGGCTGAGGAAAAGGCCACTGCTATCTATGCAAGAGCAGCAGTCTCTCTGCAGCAGCCCAGCACCCTCCCCTGTTAAGTCATAGCTAGAGCTAGGCAATCAGCAAAACTCGCACTCCCTACCAATTGGAGAGCACAAGTTCTGACTCAGCAAGGGGGCATGTAGAGCCATTCATGTTGAACAATTGCAGAGAGACCTCTGCTTACACCGATATCAGTAGCACGTGACTTTGTTCTAACTTTGCACTGCCATTGAAATACAAGTCATAGAAAAGAAGGACTTTGCAGGATTGATATTTTCAGCACTCTGAGTTAACCATTTAATTTTTGTGGAAGGTATTTGAGCTTTAAGATGTGAAGGCAAACCTAGGTCTTAAAAGTATGAAAGGCATCTGAATTTATATTTTATTTTTCCAAAATCTTTAGGGAACCCCAGATATCAGACCACTCAGTATGCAAATATGCATTACCAGGTCCAGAGCTCTCAATGCATCCCTCAACGCAACAGGCAGGGTCTTTCTAAACAACAGAGATGCTCACGTTTTGGGTGATGTACCACAGCTCCAACTTTGGGGGGTTCTTGGGGCTCTCAAGAGAAAACAGCAGAGAGTGGGGAAGAGCGGCCATATGCTGTTATTATGGAGGAAATTATCTATTGGAAAAGGCTTATTAGCCCATTTGTTTAGTATTTCCCCAAAAAAGTGCTGATCAACGATTGTCACCTGATCTGCACAACAAATGGTTGAGTCAAATAACTATTATCCCATGTGTGAGGGTATCTGAATTGGCCATGGCTATGAGGAGGGAGCTGGAATGTGCGTACACATTGAAATGGCAAATCCTTTTAAAAAAATGTAAAATCATGTTTATATCTGAACAATTGTGACTTGAGTGGCAATTGGGATGATCTCACCAACTGCGATCCCCTAGAGCAGTGGTCATCAACCCTGTCCTCAGCGCCCACTAACAGGCCAGGTTTGCAAGATAACTGCAATACATCACAGGTGATATCATTTGCTGCTCAGTGATTGCAGTATTCTAGTCTGCATCTCTCCAAGGTAATACATAAAACCCGGCCTGTTAGTGGGCCCTGAGGACAGGATTGATGACCACTGCCCTAGAGAACAACAGACCTTCATGTCTGCTATGATCAAGAAATATTTTTTCAGTTCCTTCAGTTTTACAGCCTTGATATCACCAATGTCCATATACTGACCATTATTTAGCAATTAAAAGAAGATATTATGCAAACAATATTTTATGGTTTTACATCCATTCATCTTTTTACAGAACAGAACTATTCCTGGACTCCTTCTAGAAAATGTTTTTTGCCTGCTAGTCATGCTGGTCCTCTGGCTTCACTACTAATTCACTGACCTGGAACAAGTATACTGTCTGTGAAGCTGAACTCCAGCCTGGTACACTTGTTTTGTGAAAGTGACTCAGTAAAGCTGGCCACAAAAAGGAGTGATTTTTCGACCAGTTCCTAATAAACCAAGCTAAATTCAAGCAGTAGATGGCAACCTCCTGCCTGATATTTTTCAATCTGACAATCACAGGAGCTAGGTGGAAAATTGTCAGCGGAACAGAGCCTACATCCAGTGAGATGCATCCACTGTTCAGGTATTCTGACAGCCGCAGCTGCTGGCTGTCAGAATACAATAGGCGGCAGGGTGGATTCCTTTAGGGCAGTGATGGCGAACCTTGGCACCCTAGATGTTTTGGAACTACATTTCCCATGATGCTCAACGACACCGCAGAGTGCAGGAGCATCATGGGAAATGTAGTTCCAAAACATCTGGGGTGCCAAAGTTTGCCATCCCTGCTTTAGGGTGGATGGAGGAATCAAAACATTTCAGTTGTTCAGATTATGAAACTGAACAAGAAAAATCTTAATCTGGCCTTACACTAGTAGATTTTTGAACAAACGTTTGTATGAAAATTGTCAATGCATTCAACGACTTGACGAATGTACTTCAAAATTTAATTTGCTTGTAACATTTGATTTTGAAACAAATGGACATTATGGAGTGAAAACCACATGGAGGGCCATTTCACACCAGAATGCAATGTCTGTTGCGCTGTTCTGTGCGCGTTCTGTGCGCGTTTCCCACACAGCATTCAAAACGCACTGCATTTGCATTCTGCGACAGGTGTCAATATTAAACTAATGACACCCCAAACGCAGGCCATGCGTTTGATGGCACCAGATTGCATGGTAGAGAACTCCCATGCGATCCAGTGGCAGTGAGTTTCCAAAAGTAGTGCGTGCTTAAAATTAATGGGCTGAAATCGCACTGCATGTAAATCGCACAAGAAGGCACAGTGTGTTAATGCTCAAATCCTGATGTAAACCAGTCCTTAATATTAGAAATGTGCTCGTTGGAGAAACATTTCCTTTCACTGCGGTCAAAAACAGTACAAACAAATGCCCACTGCCCCCCCCCACCTATAACTGGCCTTTGTAGCAAGGAGCACATTAAAGAGCGATGCAGGTCAAACGAAACTAAAGAATATTCCCAGCTCAACTCACTGACCAGTCTGCAAATAACCAAATTATTCTGTCTAACAGCATGGGTTAACAACAGGGGTTTAGTTTGCACACATTTACAAATACATGCGAAAGCTGTGGTTGTAAAAAAAAGGTCGATCAGACGCCAATAAGAAAATCGAACAAATGTTCTTAAACCGCTTAAAAAAAGGGAAAATTAAAAGTCAGCAGCTACAAATACTGCAGCTGCTGACTTTTAATAATTGGACACTTACCGGTCCTGGAGTCCAGCGATGCGGGGGGGACGAAGCCCTACTCGTCTCCCCCCTCCTCTCTGCGGCGCCGGCATTGTTACTGTGGGCACCCGGCTGTGGCTTCACTGTGACGTGTCCCAGATGATTGCCGAGAGGGAGGGGGGAGAGGTGATCTTCCTTCCGGCGCAAAGACCCAGGAGGAAGTGGGAGCTGGGACCCTCTAAAAAGAGGGTATCCGACCCTCCCCCCCCAAAAAAAGGACATGCCAAATGTGGCATGTCAGGGGGTCACCTACACTTAAAGTGGAAGTTCCATTTTTGGGTGGAACTCCGCTTTAAAATGAAAAATTTTAGTGTATGGCCAGTGTTAGTCGCAAAGCTGGTTGAATAGCAATGACATCAGGCCACTAGCATTTTCAAAAAGGGATTGAAAATGCGCAAGTATTCCTCTTTTTGAGGACAGTGCTTCACTTCTCCTAAATATTTAAAGCCTTAAATATGTATTTAAATGTATATTTGGCATTAAATAATATTTAATATTAATACATATTATCAATACTATACCAATATCAAAATAAACACACCAATATATATATATATATATATATATATATATATATATATATATATATATATAACATTATATTATATATATTGTTAATATTATATTAATATTTTAACACACACATTTACATATATATAGATATAGATCTATCTATCTATCTATCTATCTATCTATCTATCTATCTATCTATCTATCTATCTATCTTAATATATATATATATATATTATATTATATTAATATTATACTAAACACACATGTATGTATAATGTATATATTACATTATATTGCGGTGGATGTTTCAGGATGGAGAGTGGGGAAAGGGCTAGTCAATATGTCATTTGTGGAATCCTTCCTTTTCTTAATGAACACATTGAACACACTCACTGTGTTCATTCACAAACCGCAGCATAGTAAACACAGTTTACTATGCTTCAATGTGTTTGAGCTTTGGGGTGCCCACCCTAATGCAATAGGCTGTTCACACCTATGGCTGGTTCGCTTTACTTCTCCTAAATATTTAAAGCCTTAAATATGTATTTAAATGTATATTTGGCATTAAATAATACTTAATATTAATACTAATAATACTAATAATACTAAATACTATACCATTATCAATAAACACACACATTTACACACACACCAATATATATAAAACATATAGCTATTATATTAATATTATACTAAATACACATGTATATATTATAATATATTACATATATCATTAATATATTAATTATAATAATATTATCTTAAACATAAACATAGATATATATATATATTGCATATATTAAAATAGAAAAATGATATTTAAAATTTTTAGTCTTTTGGGAATATTCCTGTAGTTTTGCTGTATTATTGTAATTTTTCTTCTTTTCGACTCCAAGAGTATACTGTATATAAAATGGTATTCCAGAAAGGCAGATATAGGTTTGGAAGAATATAACGTACCTGCTGTGTTATCCTGATGGTTGTCTACTGTTCAGCAGTTGTCTTAATCTGAGTTGAGAAATCTTTGCCTTGTAGGTTGGTTATATAGAGGAAGAAGTTCCACCCTTCTTCTAACCCTTGCCTTGCCTATGCACACATAGAGACAGGCTTGGTGACTGCGGCTGTGACACAGCTGGGCTGGATAGAGCGGTATTAATGCAGCTGCCTCCCACACTGTCTGAGTCTTTCCTGTGCCTGGAGGCAAGACAGACAGCATCCACCCCTCTGGAGAGTGAAGGTGTGAGGTGTGAGGCAGCCCCAATGCACCGTGACGTCAGGGTGGACTGTTTAGTGGAGATTCCCTACATATCCAGCATGGAAACCAACACAACGAAGAAATAAACAGTAACGCCCAGTACTGTTACTGAACTGATCCTATTTATTTGAAATCAAAGGTTAGGGACAGTTGTAGGGGAATTCATCTTTTAAATCAGGGACAAGGTCCTTTAGCATCCAAGGAGAAAAAGCCAAAGGGCATAGGTTGGAGGCGCTGCCCTTTTTTGCGTCCCCACCAGCTAAGGGACTTAAGGCGGCCACCTCTTTTTGCCTTTAGCAGGGTATACACTAGTAGAATTTCAAATGAAAATTTGTATGAAAATTCTCAGTGCCGTCAAACATAGTTCAAGATTTCGTTTGCTTTTAACATTTAAAGTGGTATGCCCTGTACACACGGTCGGATTTTCCCATGGAAAAAGTGCGATCGGATTGTGTTGTCGGAAATTCCGATCGTGTGTGGGCTCCATCAGACTTTTTCCGTCGGAATTTCCGACACACAAAGTTTGAGAGCAGGATATAAAATTTTCCGACAACAAAATCCGATCGTTTAAATTCTGATCGTGTGTACACAAATCTGACGCACAAAGGGCCATGCATGTTTAGAATAAATTAAGAGACGAAAGCTATTGGCTACTGCCCCGTTTATAGTCCCGACGTACGTGTTTTACGTCACTGCATTCAGAACGATCGGATTTTCCAACAACTTTGTGCGACCGCGTGTATGCAAGACAAGTTTGGCCCAAAATCCGTCTGAAAAAATCCGATGGATTTTGTTGTCGGAATGTCCGATCACTGTCCGATCGTGTGTACAAGGCATTACTAAACCCACAACAGTAAAATCAGTCTGTATATACGGTAAAGCATGCTTGTCATACTTATTGTGGAAACTAAGGGGTTAATCCTCTGCATTGTGTAAAAAGGCTGTTTGATCAGGTCTCCTCTGATCCTCCCCTCCTTTTACTGTCCCTAATATATTTCCTTATAATATAGAGCCAGGCTGCACATGCTCAGTTTGGTGTGTATTGTAAGAGAGTTTTTGTTTTTTTCTTGGGAGAGTGCATGTGATCAGCACAGGGCCAATCAGCACTGTCCAGACAGAGGGCCAGGGGTCCTGCATACTGATAGGACAGTTAGTGCAAAATGAAAACTCCTCCTACAAGCTTTAACCAGACACTCATAGAAGTCACAAGACTGATATATACTGTTGATGAGAAATAGTATTTAGTGGTTTATATTTACTAAAATAATTGCATTTCCATGTTCTGTGCACTGTGGGAGACCAGATATAGTGAATGCAGGATCCTGGGTTTAGTAACACTTTAATTTTTGAATGACTGGATTTTACAGAATAAAAAAATACATTCACTATTCAAAATTTGTACATTCAAGAAACATTTTCCATACTACTTCCAGGGCTGCTGATAAGGCCGTACAGCCAGCCCTCCTGTACAGCGCCCAGGCCTCATCAGTTCAAAAGGGGGGCCCAGGCACCTGCTGAGCAAGAGGGATGGCTGTACTGTCTTATTGCAGACACCAATCCTCTTCTGCCTCCCCCTGCAGTGCTGCCAGCTTCTCCATTTTCTCCCTCCGGCTGCACTGCAGGGGGATTGGTTCTAGCACATGCGTGACTTCCATCTGTCCAGGCACCCTTTCCCCCGCAGGACTACCAGCTTCCCTCCTCTCCCACTGGCAGCTGCTGCAGGCACACAGATGGATGTTTCAGAATGGAGAGTGGGGGAAGGGGCCAGTAATTTTATGTCATTTTCTGGCCCCTTCCTCTCCAGAATGAACACAGTGAGGGATTGGTACCAATCACTTCTGTGTCCATTCATCACTGAAGCATAGTAAACTGTATTTACTCTGCTTCCATTTGTGAATGAGCAGAAAGCCTTAGAGCACTTCCTATTCATTCAACTGTGCAGCTGAGGTTGTAGAGAAAGGGACTGATAAATCAATGTCCTCAGTCACTTTCGCCTGGGTGGGGGGCCCAGTCAGGTAGGCTGTATGGGGTCCTGTGATTTCTAACAGCAGCCCTGACTGCTTCTGCAAACTTTCTCATCAATGCGGTTGAAAACAAATGTTGATTTGACCCACTAATGATTAGGAAATTGAATGAATGTTCTTACAACCTTCTTTTTTGAATGACTGGACTTTACAGAATAAAAAAATACATTCACTATTCTTACAACCTTCTTGGAGCGAAAAAAAGCTGAACAAAGGTCTTCTTATGTAGACCATTAAAGAGGAACTGCAGTCTGCTCACATAATCTGTAATAAAAACATCTTTGCCATTCTGAAGCTTCCCCCCAACCACTTTGCATATTATTTTATATATACTGTGATTCTGTACTTGCCAAATATGCTGCAGAAATCTCCCTCCACTGAGTCTGGCTGCAACCATTTTAACTGTGGGCAGCTGAAGCTGCTGCCTGTTCACTTCCTGGATTTACACAGACACACACCTCCAGCTCTGCAGCTCTCATTGGCCTTTTATGGCCCATCCCCCCTCCCTTCCTGGCAAATTCCCACAAGAGTGAGAGAGAGAGAGAGAGAGAGAGAGGGCTGTGCATGATGTCATAAGCCTAGGCTTTTTTTTCAGAGAAGAAACAGGAAGTGGGCTGTATAAGGTATTTACAGGCAGAAAAAAATATTTTACTAAGTAAAATAAGTTAAAACAACAAGGGCAGAAGATTTAATAGATGGAAAGGTGAAAAAATGATTGAAGTTCCGCTTTATTAAGTAGTGGATGTGTATGGTTGTGTATCACTTTAAGATGGACATATACCGTTAGATTTTTTTTTTAGCCTGCAGGCTAAACAAAAAAAATCTAACAGGTTCCTCAATTCGCACCAAACAGCGTGGATGGATGAACTCCTCTGCTGGGCTATGCAGCAACGGTTGTCAGAATACCCGAACAGCAGCTGCACCTGATTGGATGCAGCTGCTGTTAAACCAACAATTTTCCAGCAAGTGGAGCAGGGCCAGCCAATGGGTAAATTTCTACTGGTTTATCAAGAACTGGATGAAATTTGCTCAGTGTATGGCCATCTTTTATCAGGAACTTTGAAACAGATAAAAAATGCCACACAATGGTCTCAAGTTACGAGTGATTCCTGCTATGTCATCCGAAGTTTGAGCCTGGGTGCTTCTGTAGGCATCAACCGGATCAACAAAAATAGTTTTAACACATACCTTCCAACATTTTGAGATGGGAATGAGGGACACCTACTAGCAAACGTATGTAGGCACAGGACACGCCCCCTGCAACACCCTTTTAAAGGAGAATTAACCAAAAAAAAAAAAGTTAATTAAATCCACAAGGGCTTTTTTTTACCACTATTATTCCTTTATATTGGCTTTTAAAATTTACAAATGCAGCAATTTAGAAATTGGATGAAAGGTTTAGCGCTGGGAAACACTTTTTGAAACATAAAAAGTGCATTTTATATACAACTATATAGATCAGACCAAAATGAGGGACAAATGAGGAGGAAAGAGGGATGGAGGGACATTGCTCCAAACCAGGGACAGTCCCTCGAAATCAGGGACAGTTGGGAGCTATGTTAACAGGAGCCAGCTAAACAGTGTCTGCATCTGAATACATGCAGGCACCGTTCAGGTGTTCTAACAGCCATCTGTGCCAGTTGTCAGAATACAATAGCCGGCAGGGAGATCCATCCACGCAGTTTATCAAGGATGAAGGGAATACACACGGGCGGACTTTTCGACGGACTAGGTCTGGCGGACCTTTTAATGGACTTTCCGACGGACTTTCCGAATGAACGGACTTGTCTACACACGATCAACCAAAGTCCGATGGATTCGTACGTGATGACGTATGACCGGACTAAAACAAGGAAGTTCATAGCCAGTAGCCAATAGCTGCCCTAGCATCGTTTATTGTCCGTTGGACTAGCATACAGACGAGCGGACTTTTCTACCGGACTCGAGTCCGTCGGAAAGATTTGAAACATGTTTCATTTCTAAGTCCGTCGAACTTTTGGGAAAAAAAAGTCAGCTGGAGGCCACACACGATCGAATTATCCGACGGACTCCGGTCCTCCGGACCAAGTCTGCCGTAAAGTCCGCTCGAGTGTACGCGCCATTAGAGTTCTATTGTTAAGCCTGCAGGCTCAAGGAAAGAAATCAATGCCTGTACGGCCAGCCAAACACGCTTCAATTTCTGTTGGACCGAACCAGTAAAATGTATAGATTCTTCTATTCCCATTAAACAGGATGAATGGCAGAATCTCTTTGCCGACTATTCTGACAGCCACCAACACCTGTAGCTGTCAGAAAACCTAAACAGTGACTGCATCTGATTGAATGCAGTCACTGTTTGGTTGACAAATTTCCACCTGGCACTTTTGGTTTTTCAGCCGAAATTGGTGGAGCCAGGTGATGCCAATAAAAATATAATTACAGACAAAATCTATTTTGCCTAAAAGCACCCCACTCATGCCTAGTTGCAGAAAAGCTAGCTAAAGCTGGCCATACATGGACCAAATTTGGCCAATTCAGCAGGAACCAGGTGAATTTCGATCTTTGGAAGGGCTAGCTAGTTTTATATTGACTTGTATACAACCAGCCTGTTGTTTTTTTATTCCCGAACGATAAGAGCCGCTGGATATAGTTGACAGCACTGATGAATGTATTCTGATGGCGGGAAAGGTTCCCCACCCATATAATACAATAGCACAGCGGGAAGATTACACCATCCACATTGAGTGTGCAGATGGGGGAATCATCTGATTTGTTTCCTTCAACAGGCTTCTTGAAAGAAAAATGGGTCTCAGGTGACAGCTGAAATAAGAATTGTCTGTGTTCCCATACCTATTATTGAGAACTTTCCTTGCATTTTTCTATGACAGATTCATGATAATGAACAAACAAAATTTCCTGTTTCTTCGACAGACATGCCTAATCATGCACAATCTCTTTTTTGCAGATCAAAATCTCTCATACTGAATAATAGTTTGTGTAGGAGTACTGTAGCATACACATACATTTTAGATACTGGTCAACTGACTAAACAATTTTAGCATAATGGGGTAATGATTGGAAGGTTTCCGAGTGCTTCCTGAACTTTAGCACCTACAACAGGTCTGTAATTAAACACCATTGGACTCCTTAAAACAATAATACACAATTGCAGGAAGTATGCAATGACTCCCCTCAAGTGGTCTCTGCAACCCCACAATGCAGATTTGGCAGTTTTTATGCTGGACATGACCACCAATTTCGAGAGGTCCTGAGTGGGGGAAAAATGAAAAATGTTTTAGATTTACAACTTGGTTCTGTCCAATCTAGACTCTAGGCATTGGTTCATAACTTTCTTATGTTAAACAGAGTTGGCTGGGTTTTCTTTTATTCAGTCACTAGACCAGTGGTTCCCAAACTGCGGCCCTTTGCTTGCCTTTACATCCAACAATGGGGCACTAAGCCTTCCAGTGATAACAATGATGGGACATTATTTCTCCCAGAGATACCATGGATGGGGCACTATTCCTCCCACTGATGACAATGACAGGGCATTGTACCTCCCAGTGATACCAAGAATGGGGTACTATTCCTCCCAGTGATACCACTGATGGGGCACTATACCTCTCAGTGATAACATGATAACAATGGGGCATTATTCCTCCCAGTAATACCAATTGTGGAGGTGCCCCCGAAGTAGCCGCTGAGTGTTGTGGTCCACCTGTCACCCTGCCCAGCCCGGCATTCACTCCTCATTCACTTCAAGGCAATGCTTGTTTTTGTTTATTTTATTGAGGGAATTTAACTTGGATGGGGTGAGGGAAATATGGGATGCCCGTTGAATTGTGTATCGATCAGGTGGTGGATTGTATATCAATCAAATGGGACAACTATATACACTTCCGTTACCACTTCAGTCTCCTCCAGCACTTTCCTTGCTTGCAGACTATTCCTCTTCCTTCCTCCTGCACAACTCTTAATCCTTAGGACCAGCTAGCACATGTAGGGTTAGGCTTGACTCTGGCTCAGCCAGGCCTCAACAATTGCCCTTTTACAGGCAGGGACAGCGGGCCCCTATAGTGTAACAGAAATAGAAGTCTTTAGTGATAACTGTCCTACTGATGGACTACTGTTCCCAATCAGCCCTCCTCAGGCCCTGCCAGCCCTCATGGCTGTAGCTGCCCGACTCCACTGCCCATGACTTTGCAGTCCTCACTACTGGCTCTGCACCCATGTCTTAATGTTTCCTCTCATTCCTCTCAGGCGTGCCTCCCCAGTCCTCCTGACTGCACATGTCACTTACCAGCCCTCCTGGCTGCAACCGGTGGTTTCCTCCTGAAGACTTGCCTGGCAGTACTAGCTCCTGCTGTCCTCTCTTGCTTCTCCTGTGCCTCCTGTCCAGAACCTTCACCTTTTTTTGAAGGGCTCCGTCCTGCACCGGATTTCCAGGCCCAAGGTCTCCCCCCCTCCCCCCCCTAGACTGGGGAGCTCCCTCAAAGGCCCTGACAGCCTCATACTCCATCTCCAGTTCTTACACCCGACAACTTCCCCCCAGCTGGGCTAACTGGATATATAAGAAGGCTTGCCCCCTGCCAATCTAGGTTGGAGATGGGTCAGGGCTCCTTAGAACACCCAAGGCAGCTTCACCTCTCCTCTCCTCCTCTCCTTCTAGAATCCTCTAGAGGAAATAGGAAGGTCTCAGTGAGGCTGCCTATGTGTCACCAGCTGCTAAACTCTGAGCCACTCCCAGCCCAAACAAATCAAAACAGGCCTGCCTAAATGTACCTACACTCACAAAATAATCCTAATCTAGCACCTACCTATGTAGAGGGTGCTACACAATGATGGAGCACTATACCTCCTAGTGAAACCATCGATGGGGCACTATTAATTCCAGTGATAAAAATGGGACATTATTCCTCCCAGCTAAACCAACAAATAGGCATTATTCCTCCCAAAGATACCAAGGATGAGGCTCTATTCCTACCAGTGATACCAAGGATGGGACACTATTCCTCCCAGTGATCAGAATGATGGGGAACTATACCTCCCAGTCATACCAATGATGGGGCACTATACCTCTCATTGATAGCAATGGGGCATTATTCCACCCAGTAGAACCAACAATGGGGCACTATTCCTTCTGGTCATAACAATGATGGAGCACTTTACCTCCTAGTGAAGTCATTAAAGGGGCATTATACCTCCCAGTTATACCAACGAGTGGGTATTATTCCTCCCAGTGATACCAACAATGGGGCACTATTGCTCCCAGTGATGAGGCACTTTATCTCAGGGATACTAACGTTGGGTCTTTATTCCTCCCAGTGATAACAAAGATGGGGCATTATTCCTCCCAGTGATACCAATGAGGGGCATTATTTCTCCTATTGATATCAATGGCAGGGCACTATACCTCCCAGTGATACCAATGATGGGGCACTATTCTTCCCAGTGATACCAATGATGGGGCACTACTTTTCCCCGTGATACCACTGATGGGGCATTATTCCTCCCAGTAATACCAATGGTAGGAGACTATATCTCCCAGTGATACCAGTAATGGGGTATTATTCCTCCCAGTGATAGCAACAGTAGGAGACTATACCTCCCAGTGATACCAGTGATGGGGCATTATTCCTTCCAGTGATACCAATGGTAGGGCACTATTCCCCCCGGTGATACCAATGATGGGACACTATTATTTCCACAAATATCAACAATGAAGCATTATTGTTCCTCCCACTTACCTCACGTATTTGGTCATTTTGTACTCTAACTGGGCACCAACCCTGGGGTATTTTATATTCCCACCAACCAAAAACGCCTGGGCATTTTTTAACTCCCACTAACCAATGTCTGTACCCCTCTAATGTCCAAACATAGAGTGATGGCCCTATGTTTATAAGGTCTGAATATCCCATTACTAGACCATGATCAACACACAAAAGCCAAGTACCCATACATATGCAGTTACCTGATCTTTTTGCACTTTGCTCTCTCCGTCAGTAAAAACAAAATGTCATCATAAAGGAGAATTGCAGCCTGGGTGATAAGGCTGTAGATCACAGCTGTCAAACTATTCACTTTTACACACAAGTGTGAGGAAATATAGCACAACATTGTGACAATGTCAGCTACAGAAATCAACCTCTGTAGTATTACATTACACTGTAGCATTGCTGTCATTTACCGAAAGAAAGTCCTGGCACTGTCTTATAATATAGCATAGTATTGTGACTGTGTCGCATACACTGAGCCTATGATAGCAATATAATTTCACATAATAATGCAACTTTTTCAAACATGAGACCAAGGAGTATGGTATAATAAAATACTGTTTTATAAACTTACAACAGAGAGATCAGATAAGGAACATATTATAAAAAGAAGAAGAAAAAGGAAAAAGTTTACATACCCTTGAGGTTGTGCAATTCAAGACTGCATGGAAAAGTATGATTTATGTTAATGGAGAGCCATTGATAAAACCAACACTTTTACCTTCCCTACAATGTGGATTAAAGCAGACCAAACACTCGTAGAATTGCAATAAAAAATGTTCGCTTTAAGAATGCTCATTTCATTTTCCAATTGTAGGGGTCAAATGGAATCTCATTTTCTACCGCAGTAACAAGAAAAATGGAAATTTTTCTTGAGCGATTGAAATTTTAATAGTGTGTGTCATTTTCATTTGGGAAAGTTCATTCACCCAAAAACCGAATGTTATAAACAAACATGTTAAGTACAAACAAAATTTCTAACAAAATTTGTCATCGAATGTACTGATGAGAATTTTTGTACGAATGTTTGTATGGACATTTGTTTGAAAATCTACTAGTATATGGCCAGTTTCGTTTAATAAGCAGCTCAGGACCCAACAACAGATTTATTTTGTGTCTCCGCCCATCTCTCCTCGATAGATTATGCTGACTATATCACAATTTTAGGTTCCTGCAGATGCTAGAAGTTGGTTGTGCATGTAGCCTCTGGCCTCTATACAATCATTACGAACAATCGTACAAACAGCTAAGTTTGCATTTGGGTCACTTGCATGTTTTTGCTTAAGGGGAAGGCATGGACATTACTAGAACTGGGCACTTGGAGCACATGCCCTGGGTTTCTAGCCTGGTGCCCTGGGTCTAGTGACACTCAGATATAAATGAGCTGTGAGTAGTGACATCCTGTCCAATGATACGCACATAATTCCAATGCCCGTGTCACATAGCAGAGTGGGCAGCAGCTGTGGGTGGCCTATGGGGCTTCTTTTATCTCAGGTAATAACCCCTCACGCCAATGATCTGTAGCTAAACTACTACTGACCAGCAATGTGGGGCACTTTTCACAAATGACCACCAATGTAAGGGACACTGCACCACTGAGCACAAATGAAATACGGCACTTCTCCACTGACCACTACTAAAAGGGGGATCTTTACTACTGACCATCAATGTAAAGGGTACTGCACCCATTACCACCAACATAAGGGGAACTTCATCATCAACTCCAAACATAAAGGGGAATTTCACTGCTTACCACCAATATAAGTCGCTACTTCATTGCTGATAATCCAATATAAGGAGTCATTTCACTACTGACCACCAATGGAATGTGCATTGCGCCCATGATCATCAACATAAGGGAAACTTCACCACTACCTTCCAACGCACTTCACTATAACCACCTATATAAGGGAGATCTTCCCTACTGAATATCAACATAAGGGGTCAACTCACTACTGATCACCAATGTAAGGGGCTCTTTACTACTGCCCACCAGTGTAAGAGGGGACTTCTCCACTAACCACTAATGGATATGTTCATATCACCACTTCACCATTCACCACTTTTCTCTCTGCACTGCACCCAGGGGTGGCATAGTTCTTTCACAATTCTAGCAATTCCCCAAGGGAGAGACAAATGAGAGCATTCCATTAGTGCAGCGAAGTTATGTGTAATGCCTTGCCAACTACATCCAGATGGTGTCTGAGGATGTTAAAAGTTTTGTTTTATTTTGCTGGATACTAGCACACTGTGAGCTTTGTGTACACAAACCAACAGTTCCAGCCATAGCACAGTGATATTAGTGGGTTGCTCATTCTCCACCTCATCCATTCTCAAAATATCCTGTATTCTTTTCACTCAATATGAGGTGACTTGTGAATGGTTGAGAGGAGGGGTGAGTAAACCACTAGGACCTTGCCCTATGGTCTACAGCGTTCTGCTACCTTCTGCTTGTTCCTGTGCTTGATCTCCTGTTTCCGTTCTGCTATCTGTCTGACCATGCCTGAACCAACCCCTGGCTTATTCCGCGTACACACAAGCAGACTTTCTGGCAGACTTGGTCCGGCGGACCGGACTCCGTTGGACAATTCGATCGTGTGTGGGCTCCAACTGACTTTTTTTCCCCAAAAGTCAGTTGGACCTAGAAATAAAACATGTTTCAAATCTTTCCAATGGACTCAAGTCCGGTCGAAAAATCCGCTCGTCTGTATGCTAGTCCGACGGACTAAAACCGACGCTAGGGCTACTGGCTAACTTCCTTATTCTAGTCCGGTCATACGTCATTACGTACGAATCCATAGGACTTTGGTGTGATCATGTGTAGGCAAGCCCGTTCGTTAGGAAAGTCTGTCGGAAGTCTGCCGAAAGTCCGTCGGATAGACCGTCGGACCAGTCCGGTCGAAAAGTCCACTCGTGTGTACACGGCATTACTCTTCCACCATATCCTTGCCTGTACCTTCTGCCTGTCTGCTTACCGCTGCCAACTTCTGCCAGAGCCTGTCTAATCTTCTGCCTGTTGCTCTGTTCCTGACGTGCCTGCTAGTTACCGACCCAGCTTGCCTGATTCAGCCTGAATCTCTACTCCTGCAGTCTGCCAAGTACCTGCTGTCTGCCTGCCTGCCAAGTGCTTACTGCCTATGACTTGCCAGCTGCCAGGTGTCTGCCGACTGTCTTCCAGCCTACTGTGCCTGCTGCCCTGTGTCACGATTTAGTCAGCATCCAGCTGTGCACAGACCTCTCATCTGCAGTGATCATCACCAGAACTGCCAGGCTCTCGTGCCACTCCGGGCTCTTGTGCCTCCGGTTACTTTACCAGGGGTACAGAGCCAGAGGTGTAAGAGATCCCCTTTCTGTCCATGTCAGGCTCCATCACCAGGTATGTGACAACGACACTTTGTGAACGGGCAAGTTGAAGAACCCACTATCTAACCCATTATCATCACTATACTTGAGTCGGAACTGTAGGTCTGAGCGGCCAAAGCTCACAGGTGCTGCTAATATTTGGTAGAATAGAATACAGCTGCCATCTGGATGCATTTCGCAAAGTATTACACATAATTTCTCTGGACCAAAAAGTACATTTCTTCCCGGAGTTCCACTTAAACTTAAACAAGGTTACAATCTTCAAAAAAATGATAAAATATGTAAACTATTTGACCCTAAATATCTTCATAATCTAATTTTTACAATGTAGCAGAGGCCCAGTAGAGTGATGCTTGGCCTGAGTCTATGTCTTCAAGATGCCATTTAAAGAACAAAAGTGAAGCTTCATAAGAGCAGTGTATTGTTATGAGACACGTATACACCAAAACTACAGATAATAAAGCAATACTATATCAGATAAACGCCATGTTGGTAACCTGGAAACGCTAATCAACATAACAATGTGACACACAAAGCCACAATAAGACAATAAAGATTCTGAGAAAATATACATTACTTCTTACTATAAAGATAAGAGCAGCTCACAAGGTCACACTTGTGCATGATGATGACGGCATTTCATAATGTAAGGGAGTTTCTTGTTCTGGGCTTATTTTGAGTTCTCTTTTCCTATTTATAGCATTTTCACTATGAATAGCCTGTAGTTGTTACAATGAATATTGTATATATAGGGTTCACCTAAAGGTTAAAAAAATCTCTTGCAGTACTAGCCACAGTTCCTTGGGCTGGGCCTTTGTATTCTCATATGTTGATAGAGAAGCACATTAATACATTCCCCAATTGCAACACACTGATCATGCAATGAAAATGGGGAACTGGGAATGGAAAGCTAAACCCATGCTCCTCTATTAAAAAAGAACTTGCACGTAGCATATGTAGTGATCCCCCCCCCCCCTAAAAAGCCGTTGGAAATTTTGGTCCTATTTCCCCCTCAGAGCATACACAGCTAGGCACACAGCGTTTCCTGCACTCTTCCACTGGCTCCAAAGAACAGCCGAGGGGTTTCTTTTTGGGTTTTTGTTGAGAACGAGTAATTGGGATAGGGAGAGGGAGCATGGGATACCTTGAAAGCTGTAGAACTGGATAACTTGAGGACTCCTCAATGTCTTGCTGCACTTCACAAACTGCTGAATGTCCCACAAGATCTCTACACAAAGTCACTAATTGTTTGCTTACTCTCCTAGCCAAGAGATCATCGGTTGTCTTCTGCTGATATCCACCAGGCTCTTCCAAGTGAGAGATGTAGACTTAAACCACCATAGGACAGCTGGACTCATTAAGGTTAAAAGCGGTGGTGGCTGATGCTCCATTTTTTGTTGGGGGGGGGAAAACAGCAAACAAACCACATGACCCCCCCCCACTCGTTCGGTCGGTCGGACGGTCAAACCCCTCCCCCTATCGCTCAGTCTATCGGCGAACAACCCCCCCCCCCGCTGCTCGCCTCTCCACCCACCAGCCCGCACTTACCCCATGCAAAAAAAAACTATTAAAATCCATGCGTCCAGGGCCCTGCATGTAGGCACATGGATTAGAGGTGCGGCGCCCCAGCGGCTCTAATGGAGTGGCAGCCAATGGTATAAAGCAGTTTGACTTTGGAACCACTTTAACTTTGTCCAGCGCGAGTGCTTAAGACTAGTTTCGATTGTCCTCATCCAGGAACTAATAGAATGATTAGAAATGAATTTGTTTCCATTAGACTTGCCAAAAATTTTCCATCCTTGTCCTTTGATTTTTTTCGCATACTATGGTGGAAACCATTTGTTGAATCGTCTTTACATGTGTTGCATGGTCCGCTTGAGGACTGCTTGGCTTTACCGTCTCATCTGCATCACCATTACCCTGTGAATCTTCAAACCCACCTGACACTCTGGGTTCAGACAGCTTTTACAAGCACCTTTAAATGACATTTCACACAAGTCAATATATTTGTATTATCTCAGCTTTTACTGGAGTAAGCAAAGTAGTATTCATTTACAAAAGGGAAGGGCAATAGATCAACTGAGTTCTGGATAACAGCCCAGACTCGGTAGAAGAATTCCCCCAAATACAGCTTAAGAAAAGTTTAACAGCAAGAGGATACAATACACATGTATGTACAATGAGATACCACCTGATGCATGACCTGTAGGACAATAAAGAGTTAAATGTTGAATGCAATTGGTTACACTCTAGAGAACCCCGGGCCCGCCTATTAAACCTTTGAATCCTAAAGAGAGATCAAACCGAATAAGGATAGTGTAGGGCCCTTTAAATAGTAACAACAGCAATGTCCGAGGTGCAGGCCTGATAGTCTTCACCGGCAGTTGGAGCTCATTTGATTATATCCAATAAGGCACAGTGATGCATTAACAGACTGACTGGCTTAAACAGGCTAATGGTACTTCTTGAAATAGTTGTTGGTAAAGGTGTCTATGTACAGTGTTCAAATAGAGTTTGCAGTAAAGTGTTCCCAAGGTAAAGGTGTCTGTACACAGTGTTCAAATTAAGTAACCAGGAAAAGATTGCAGAAGCTGGGCGATTCTCCTCTCACCAACGACTGAATCGAACTAGATGCCTTGCAGACAGCGACCTAGGAATAGATGTCCGTCAATGGAACCTCCAGCGATGACCCACGGGTGCGGAGCATGGATGAACATGATGTCGGGCTGCTGAGTTGGTGTATATGTCTAACGAACAGCAAGCAGAGCTGGGCCTTCCAAGGTCGGGCTGGAATCACTTGGACACCACGTGGTAGACCGCAACCTCTCTCTCACAGAAAGGTATGCATTCCGCAAGGCCCAGGAAGAAGAGATCGTGGGGCGGATCTCTGATCTCCTTTATAGGCTTTCCCAGAAGCCTCCTCGACTGGTAGCAAGGATCCCTGGGATGTGTAGTCCCCGGTGTATCGTTAGGCTGGTCAGAAAGACTAATAATCTCACAATCCATTTGGGTTGGGCTCACCAATATAATGACAGTCACTGGCGCCCAGCATTAAAAAAACACTATAGGTAGGGAATGACGAGGAAACATACTGTATTACGATTATAGTCCACCGTCGCTACATCTGTAATCAAACGAACGCTTTGAAAAAGACAATTTTCTAATGAAATTCTACAGGTAAGGCCAGCTTAACTGGAATTATTAAAAGGGATGGTGACCCATCTATTGCCAGCTTAAGCCATTATTCAAGTAATCCTGTCACTGAATAAAAAATGTAAAATAAGGACTTCCTGCAAAGAAAACTATAGAAAAGGCAAGTGACATACAGTATATTCAACTTGTGCTAAATGCAGTCAATTAGAAGGTGTAGTGTTTGGGTGTGTTAAATAGAAGATAACAATGTATGCACCCACAATGTTTGTCCAGTGGCCATTGTGTATGCACCCTGAATCACACACTGGTATTATTCCTGTGTGCGCCACACTGTCTATGTGATCATTACTTCAATTTGTATGCTTCCACTAAATTATATCTGTATTCTCCAGAATTAGTCCATACACATCCATTACCTAATAGCCCTGTAATCTATTGTCCATTAAATTATTTCTTACTGTGTTTTTCTGCCTTTTTGTAATGACTTTGGTGAGCTCCTGAACCTCTCCTTTTCCGATTACTTCCATTTGTTTTGAATGGGTAGTGCACGTTAGTTGTGGTCATGTGCACTGCTCTATGCACACTACACATCCCATAGTCCATCCAGGGAGCTAGCAAGAGAGAATAGCTACGTTCCTACATACAGCGGGACCATCGGGAACAAACGTAGCCACGCTTTAACAGGAAGTCCGTTCACAGCAGCAAAAAAAGGAAATTGGAGATTTGGAAGAGGATGTGAGCAATGGAAGGGACTTTTTTAAAGTTAAAAATATATACTTATACTGTATATATTTTTTCTTATTAAACCAGAGTTTGGTGCCACAGTGTTACTAAACCCACAACAGTAAAATCAGTCTGTATATGCAGTAAAGCATGCTTGTTATACTCACTGTGGAACCTACGGGGTTAATCCTCCGCATTGTGTAAAAAGGCTGTTTGAGCCTGTCTTCTCTGATCCTCCCCTTCTTCCACTGGCCCCAATCCTTCTGCAGATAGAACAGAGCCTTGGGGGCACTCTGCACATGCTCAGTTTGGTGTGCATTGCTAGAGAGTTTTTTAATGTTTTTTTTTTGATTTTTGGGAGAGTACATGTGATCGACACAGGGCCAATCAGCACTGTCCATACGGAGAGTCAGGGGTGATACAGCCTCATAGGACAGTCAGAGGAGAATCAAAACTGCTCCTACAAGCTTTAACCAGTGCTCAGCCGGACACTGACAGAAGTCACAAGACTGCTATATACTGCTGATGATAAAAGGTATTTAGCAGTTTATATTTAGTAAAATAATTGCATTTCCATGTTCTGTGTAATGTGGGAGACCAGATATAGTGAATGCAGGCTCCTGGGTTTAGTAACACAGGAAATCTACAGTGTATATACAGCAATTAAAATAAGTATTGAATGCGTCACCATTTTTCTAGGTAAATATATTTCTAAAGGTGCTATTAACATGAAATTTTTACCACATGTCGGGAACAACCCATGCATCTATACATAGAAAGACACCAAACTGGGAGAATATAGTCTGGTCAGATGAGACCAAAATTGAACTCTTTAAATGCCATAATTCAAACCAGGTTTCGAGATCAAATGGCACTGCACATCACCCCAAAAACACCCCCATACCAACAGTGAAGTTTGGAGGTGGGAATATCATGATGTGGGGCTGTTTTTCAGCATACGGTACTGGCAAACTTCATATCATTGAATGGAAAAATGGACCAAGACATTCTTGGTAAAAATCTGCTGCCATCTACCAGGATGATGAAGATGACACAAGGGTGGAAATTTCAGCAAGACAATCATCCCAAACACAAAGCCAAGGAAATGCTCATAGGCATGCGCACAGGGTGTGCCAGGTGTGCCTGGGCACACCCTATTTGCCTTGTGTGCTGCATATTCCCCCCTGTTTAGACCACTGATATTTCATTCCCCCCCAAAAAAAATGTTTCACAAGCCCAAAAATTTTGGGAAAAGAAAATTAACAAAATTACACTGTCCACTGCCCTACTGACACCATCAGTACATATACACACGCATATGTATTTGAGCTTTGGGGTGCACACCCTAATACAAGAGGCTGCGCACACCTATGGAAATGCTTAATTGGTTTCAAAGAAAGAAAATAAAGCTGCTAGAATGGCCCAGCCGATCACCTTACTTTAATCCAAAAGAAAATCTATTGAAAGAACTAAGGATCAGAGTTCATAGAAGAGGCCCACAGAACCTTCAAGATTTGAAGACTAGTTTCTCCATACAGGAGGCGTCTTGAAGCTGTCATTACCAACAAAGGATTTTGTATGAAGTATTAAATACATTTCAGTTAGCGTGTTCAATACTTTTTGCCTGTGTCATTTCATTTTATTACACATAACTTAATTTCTGAACTTATTTGTTTTGGTTTCTTTGTATGCATAAATTGCATGGGTTGTTACCGACATGTGGTGAAAATTTGTCAATTGTCAATAGCACCTTTAAAAATATATTTACCTAGAAAACTGATGATGCGTTCAATACTTATTTTACCCCTCACACCCCTCACATTTTTGTAAATATTTTATTATATCTTTTCATGTGACAACACTGAAGAAATGACACTTTGCTACAATGTAAAGTAGTGAGTGTACAGCTTGTATAACAGTGTAAATTTGCTGTCCCCTCAAAATAACTCAACACACAGCCATTAATGTCTAAACCGAAGGCAACAAAAGTGAGTACACCCCTTGGAAAATACTGTACAAAAATGCTCAAGAATATTCATTCAAATGCGTGACAGAACAACCCCAAAAAAACATGCAAAAATGCGAAGCTCGGAGTCACTGCAGCCTTATGGGGCATACACAAGGTCGGACTTTTCAGCTACAAAAGTCCGACGGACGCCGACGGACAAAATCCGGCGGACAATCCGATCGTGTGTGGGCTTCCCCGGACTTTCAGCTGACTTTTTCAGTCGCAAATCTGAGGGACTTTAGATTTGGAACTTGCTTCAAATCTTTACGTCGTAATTCCGCCAAACCCAGAAATCCGCTCGTCTGTATCCAACAGACAAAAACCGACGCTAGGGCAGCTATTGGCTACTGGCTATCAAATTCCTTATTTTAGTCCGGTGTACCGCATCACATACGAATCTGTCTGACTTTTGTGTGATCGTATGTAGGCAAGTCCGTTCGTCAGAAAGTCTGCCGCAAGTCCGCCAAAAGTCCGTCAAAAGTTTGTCGGACAGGCTGTCGGACTTTTGTAGCCGAAAAGTCCGACCGTGTGTACACCCCATAAGTTATATGGAAGGATTTTGAGTATTGAAGCACTCTTAGGCCACATTCACACCTGAATAACGGTATAAAATGAAACTTAGCAGGGATGGTGGAAACCCCTCCTATAGATATTGGCAATAAAAAATGTCTTAATCAGTTTAGGCCAATATGTATTCTGCTTCATATTTTTGGTTAAAATAAATCGCAGTAAGCGTATATTGATTGGTTTGCATAAAAATTATAGCGTCTACAAAATAGGGAATAGATTTACGGCATTTTAAATCTGATTTTCTAAAAAAAAATAATTTTAGTTATCATGATATAAAATAATGAATGTGGGGGCCTTTTGGTGGGCGTGATTTTTTTTTGGGGGGGGAGCAGCATTTCATTTTTGGGCCCAGGCAGCACAATGTCTTGGGCCGGCACTGCTTATGTATTTATACATGTTGATCATATCACCCCTTAATCTCCTCTTCTCAAGAGAGAATAGATTCAGTTCCTCTAATCTTTCCATTAGCTGAGCTCCTCCATGCCTCTTATCAGTTTGGTTGCCCTTCTGTGCACTTTCTCCAGTTCCCCGATGTCCTTTTTGAGAACTGGTGCCCAAAACCGAACTGCATATTCCAGGTGAGGTCTTACTAATGATTTGTACAGGGGAAAAATTATATATATCTCTCTCTCTCTCTCTGGAGTCCATACCTCTCTTAATGCAAGAAAAGACTTTACTCACTTTGGAAACTGCAGCTTGGCATTGTATGCCCCTATTAGGCTTACGATCTACCAGAACACCCAGATCCTTTTTCACCATTGATTTCTCCAGCTGTTCTCCTCCTAGTATGTATGATGCATGTTTAAAGCCCCCAAGTATATAACTTTACATTTATCAACATGAAACCTCATTTGCCACACACGTAGCGTTGGGTGTTTTTTCAGTGCACGTTTTGGCACAAACAGGAGCTGGGGAGGAGGCCTTAAAGCAGAAGTTCCACTGTAAATCCACAAGTGCTTTTTTTTTTTAACCTCTACTATTCCTTTATACTGGCCTTTGAAATTTACAATTGCAGCACTTTAGAAATTGGATGAACTGGGAAACACTTTTGGAAAGATAAATTTTGCATTTTATATACAACTAGATACAGTAGATCAGACCAAAATGAGGGACAGATGAGGAGGAAAGAGGGACTTTGTTCCAAATCAGGGACAGTCCCTCGAAATCAGGGACAGTTGGGAGCTATGGGGTTGGTATAGCTGTTTTTGGTTGGAGAGGAGCAACTTCTTTAACTCCTTCAGATCCACGCTAAAGCCGAATGACGGCTACAGCACGGACCTACTTTGCCGGGAGGCCGTCAATAGACTCGGGTGATCACAGATCGGAGTAAGAGGTCGATCCCAGCCCCTTTCCACGTGATCAGCTGTCAGCCAATGACAGCTGATCACGTGATGTAAACAGAAGATTGGTAATCGTTTTTTTTCTCCTCGGCTTCTGTGCAAGGGACATCGGTCCTGAATAGGCCTGAATAGGCCTCATCTGTGCCAACCAGTACCGCCTGCCAGTGTCCACAGTGCCACAAATCAGTGCCCACCAGTGCATAACTGTACCAACAATCAGTGGCACCTATCAGTGCCCACGAGTGCCACCTATCAATGCCCACCAGTGGTGCCAATCAGCGCCTCAACAGTGCCACCTAGCAGTGCTGCCTATCAGTGTCACCTACCAGTGCCAATTAGTGCCCATCACTGCCACCCATCAGTGCCCATCACTGCCACCTATCAGTGCCCATCAGTGCCACCTATCAGTGCCACCTATTAGTGCCCTTCAGGGGCACCTATTAATGCCCTTCAGTGCCGCCCATCAGTGCCACCCATCAGTGCCCACCAGTGCCACCTCATCAGTGCCCACAGGTGCCGCCTATTAGTGCCAATCAGTGCCGATCAATACAGCCTATCGATGCCCATCAGTGCAGCCCCATCAGCGTACATCAATAAAGGAGAAAAATTACCTGTTTGCAAAATTTATTAACAAAATATAAAACGGTTTTGTATTTTTTTTTTTATTTCAGTCTTTTTTAATTTTTTTAACAAAAAATAAAAAACCTAGAGGTGATCAAATAACACCAAAAGAAAGCTCTATTTGTGGGGGAAAAAAATGATAAAAATTTCATTTGGGTACAGTGTTGTATGACCGCGCAATTGTCGTTTAAAGGGTGACAGCGCTAAAAGCTGAAAATTGGTCTGGGCAGGAGGGGGGTTTAGGTGCCCAGTAAGCAAGTGGTTAAGATTTATTGTCTTGATAAAGAAGAGATTAATAGAAAGCATATAATGAACAAAATGGCTCTACCGTAGACACAAGAAGGCTTATAGATTTGATTTAACAACAGCAGTTCTCTCTACAGCTTTTTTGATGCAGCTGTTGCGCTAAAAATAGACAGCCGAATGACTCAGAGGAGGGGCACACCCTGTCTTTCTCTTCTAAAGGGAAAGCGGTCATCTTTATCAAGTCAGCAAGTTGCCAAACAGCATGACTAAAAGAGCTGAGATTTCTTATTGTCAAAATCTCTACCTTCACAATAACAACAACATCATAAATGACTTTAAAGAGACCCAAGTGCCTCTGTAATAAAGATAGTACAAAGTCACTCTGTAAAATAATGGCTTACATACCTTTTCAGGGGTTTATGAGAGCAATCTTCTGTGTATGTTGTATAGCATGTCTGCTTGTCAGGAACAATGTACCAGCCATCACATATTTGCAGGTATAAAATAGCTGCACATGCATCGTTATGCACGTATATCTGCACGTGCCGGCGCTCACTTGGTTGCACGTTCACTGCTGCTAAGTAACCCAGCACAAGCTCCTTGAATGGTCTTCAGTTTTGCTTCTGTGATCCTGATTTTCTACCCGATCCTGTTATTGATCCAGCTTCTACCTGACCTGCTTTCTGATTACCCTTGCCTGCTAACGTTTACTGTCTATTTCCGCTCTCGACCTCAGACTGGACTACTGACCAAACTTCTGCCCAGCAAATCTGCCCAGGTGATGCCAACTTCTGCCTGCCCCTAACTCAGATCCTTGGTGTCTTGCCGCTCAGCTGTTACTAGACCAGGCTTGGGACCTGACTCTACCTTTAACTGAACTTGACACATCCACGTTGCACTGCTAGTTGTACTCACCTGATACTGGTGCTCTCAAGTTCCACTCCGTAGTGTCGGCACTTTGGCACTTGTGCCTTTCCTTCGCCCCTGCTGACCCTCAACTTGCAGGGGTGCTCGGACAGGAACTGTGCAAGAGGCTATGTGGGTGGGGCTCACACTGCACGTGCTGTACCTTTCATGTGTGTGCGCTCATCAATGCATGAGACCAGGCAGGGAATGCAATCATGTGAGAATCAAACATTATGGTGGTTCCAATGGGGCCTGGTATGGCTGGATGGGGGGGGGGGGGGGGGGAGGACACACGCTTTTGTTTTTTTTTAATCCAGCACTTGTTTTGTCTACATTCTGCTGACAGCAGTCGCTGACAGCAGATAAGTCATGGTTGTTAAAGATGCAATGTCTGCCCGCTCCTTAAAAACCAGCTTCTCAATGCATCCAAAAATTCTGTTATAACTTTTTTTGGATTCATTACTATGTCCATTCAGAATTTCGATTACATCCGAATCTTCAAAAATAAAATTTTCGTCCATAAAACAAGTCTGAACACATGTCTACCACCAACAAGTACAAGTAATACAACTACAAGTATGTATGTATATATACATGCTCGTAGGGCCTTCCAAGGGAGGTGGTTATACCAGGGTCATGGCTGCAGTTTCTGGTGTCAGGTTTTTCAGCAGCCAATGGGCTATCTGGTAAAAGTGATTCGGGCGACTCTATATCTGCCTGATCAATTTTAAGGAGCTTGGAAGGCCCTCCCACGCTCCTGCCTGGCATTGTTCCAGGGCTCTCCTGTTCCACCGTGGAGCCCAGGACCTATGCAACCTGTTGCATCTGAAAGGCACTGAGGAGTGAGAAGAACTTCCAAGCCCCGATCTCTTCTCTGATGTAAGGAATTTTTCACTTCCAGTTTTGGTTGTTTGTTTACTAGCCCTTACTGGCTAGTGAAGTAGCCAATCAACGACCAAACCTATTGACTGCTTTGGAGGGCAGAGGAGTGATCAGGGGTCTCTCCATAAAAAAGTTCCTGTCACTCTCCATGCTATCACAAGGAATGTTCTTCACCCCTTGTGATAGCAATAAAGTGGAATAAAAAAATTGAAGAAACAGTGTAAAAAAAAAATACATTTAAATAAATAAATAAATAAATAAATAAATAAATACAATTTTAAAGCCCAACTCTGGGCAAATTTTTGTTAACTGCTCGATTTGTCCAGGGGTAAACACAGAGCCTATGCTCACCCGATCCCTCCATCCTCCGGAAAACGGAGCTCCCCCATGTCCAGTGTTGGACTGTTTCTGACGGCTTCAAAGCCGGTCTATGGGCAGAATGATGTCAGGAACTTTCCACCGCCCAAGACCGCTGGACCGAGGGGAGCGTTAGTTGCAGGGACCGGTCTTGGGTTGGAAGGATCAAAGGATTAGGTGAATATATCTCTGCTCTCCAACCCCCTAGACAAAAACGAGCAACCAACCAATGCAGTGCAGGCACAGCCCCACTGCATGGGGAAAAAAATATTGCCCGGAATTCAGCATCAAAGCTCCCCCCCAGCCCTCTGTGCAAATGGAAACATGCACATGGTCCTACATGTATATGTAAATGGTGATCGCACCACAAATGTAAGGTATGGTTGTGAACATCAGAGTGAGAGCAATAACTCTAGCACCAGACCCCCTGTGTAACTCCATATTGGTAATCTGTAAAGCCTTTTAAATCATTGTCTATGGATAATTCAATATATTGTAGTTTGTTGCCATTCTTTGGAAGTGTGCAATTTTAACCACTTCCTGTCTGCATATAGCCGAAAGAAGGCTACAGCACAGACCTACTTTGCCAGGAGGGCGTCCATAGTTGTCCTCCCATGCTTGAGCGGCCTGCGCGCCCCCTGCAGGGCGTGCACGGCACACTCTGTGATCAGAGAGTCTATGAGACTTGGCTGATCACAGATTGAAGTGAGGGGTCGATCCCGACCCCTTGCCACGTGATCAGCTGTCAGCCAATGACAGCTGATCATGTTATGTAAACAGAGCCGGTAATCGGTTATCAGCGTGAGGAGAAAAAAAAAGCTGATCACCGGCGGCTGCGAGAGGGACATCGGTCACGGAGAGCCTCTGCAGAGGCTTCTGTGCCCACCTGTGCCACCTACCAGTGCCCACCAGCGCTACCTACCATTGCCCACCAGCGCCACCTACCAGTGCCCACAGTGTCACCTATCAGTGCCCACAGTGCCACCTATAAATGTCACCAATCAGTGCCTCATCACCAGTGCTGCCTATCAATACTACCAACCAGTGTCCATCAGTGCCACCTACCATTGCCCATCAGTGCCACCTATCAGTGCCCATCAGTGACATCGATCAGTGCCCATCAGAGCCACTCATCAGTGCCATCAGTGCCGTCTTATCAGTGCCCATCAGTGCCTTCTTATCAGTGCTTATCAGTGTCACCTTATCTGTGCCTATCAGTGCAGCCCATGAGTGCCCATCAATGCAGCCCATCAGTGCAGCCTCATCAGCGAATATCAATGAAGGAGAAAAATTACCCGTTTGCAAAATCTTATAACAAACTATGAAAGGTGTTTTTATTTTTTTTTTTTAATTTCTGTCTTTTTTTGTTTGTTTAGCAAAAAATAAAAACCCCAGCAGTGATTAAATACCACCAAAAGAAGCTCCATTTGTGTGAAAAAAATGATAAAAATTTAATTTGAGTACAGTGTAGCATGACCGCGCAATTGTCATTCAAAATGTGTCAGCGCTGAAAGCTAAAAATTGGTCTGGGCAGGAGGGGGGTTTAAGGTGCCCAGTAAGCAAGTGGTTAAAAGGTGACATGTTTGATATCTATTCACTCGGTGTAACATCATCATTTATATTTTACCAAAAAGTTGGGTATTATATTTTTATGTGCATTAAAATGATTTAGGTGTATTTTTTCCTGAAACTTTGCCTTTGACATATATATGCAAAAAAAATAAAAAATAAAACGTTTTATTCTCCAGGTCACCTGCTTTCAGAAAATACTTTAATGTTTGGGGGCTCTAAGTAATTTTCCAGCAAAAATAAAAAATGCTGATTTTTACATGTGAGGAATGTTAGAATTGTCCTGGATAGTAAGTGGTGAAGATGAGAAATGCGATAATAAATATCTCGATATATATAAAAATGTACTATTCCAGCAGGTCTTCAGTAACCAAATAATAATAATTTACATTTCTCCATGAAGGCCACACTTACATATTTTTGCAATATACAGAACACTAAGGCCATAACAAACGTGGCCTGGAGGAGTACATATTTGAAAAGCAGACTTGGCTGTTGCTATGTTATTATGGAGAGCTGTAATAGCATGTCTAGTGAACGTCTTGTATGATATCCAGTCAGTGCTGTTGGGTGGTGATCTATAAAAGACGCACGCTTGTACCCTGAAGACAGAAATGTGCGCATTAGTGGAAGCGTTCAGCTTGTCCTCAGATTTCTGATAAAAGTACTGAAGTTTATTGCAACTGAGTACTAGAAAGCTTATTAGAGGGAATCTAAAAAACATAAAGTACTACAGAACACCTCAGGGCCCCCTATATACATTCATTACACAAGCCAGAGGTGTACTACTGGGGGTGCTCACTAGGGGGTGCTGTACTGGATCGGCAGCCCCAGAGGATCAGCCAGCTAGTAAGAGCCAGCATGTTGCTTTAGCTTCGTGCACAGGGCATACAGTATATATATACACTGCATATACAGCGACACCAGCGCCCACAGGAAGAAGTGCAGGGGTAGCCTGGATGATGCACAGTGGCACATGGAACCTGCTGGAACATTACTAATGGACGGTAAGTAGGGCACATGTAGTTGTCAGGGCTCAGTCAGTGCCAGTGTTCTTATGGGTGTATGTAATGGCTGTCACGGCCATTTAACAGTTGTGAGCAGTAACGGTTTCCCTGATGTAAATGGAGTCCTGCTGGACTTTCTCCCCTGTCCATAATACTAGAGCTATAATTCTACCCCCCCTCCATAATACTGGGGCCATAATTCTGCCCCCCCTGTCCATAATACTGGGGCCATAATTCTGCCCCCCCCCTCCATAATACTGGGGCCATAATTCTGCCCCCCCTCCCAGTCTATAATACTGGGGCCATAATTCTGCCCCTTCTCCCAGTCCATAATACTGGGGCCATAATTCTGCCCCCCCCCCCCCGTCCATAATACTGGAGCCATAATTCTGCCCCCCATCCATAATACTGGGGCCATAATTCTGCCCCCTCCCAGTCCATAATACTGGGGCAATAATTCTGCCCCCCGTCCATAATGCTGGGGCCATAATTCTGCCCCCCCTCCCAGTCCATGATACTGGGGCCATAATTCTGCCCCCCCTCCCAGTCCATAATACTGGGGCCATAATTCTGCCCCCCCTCCCAGTCCATGATACTGGGGCCATAATTCTGCCCCCCCTCCCAGTCCATGATATTGGGGCCATAATTCTGCCCCCCCTCCCAGTCCATGATATTGGGGCCATAATTCTGCCCCCCCTCCCAGTCCATAATACTGGGGCAATAATTCTGCCCCCCGTCCATAATACTGGGGCCATAATTCTGCCCCCCCTCCCAGTCCATAATACTGGGGTCATAATTCTGCTCCCCTGTCCATAATATTAGGGCCATAATTCTGCTCCCCTGTCCATAATACTAGCCATTTAACAGTTGTGAGCAGTAACGGTTTCCCTGATGTAAAATGGAGTCCTGCTGTACTTTCTCCCCTGTCCATAATACTAGAGCTATAATTCTACCCCCCCTCCATAATACTGGGGTCATAATTCTGCCCCCTCCTGTCCATAATACTGGGGCCATAATTCTGCCCCCCCCGTCCATAATACTGGGGCCATAATTCTGCCCCCCCTCCCAGTCCATAATACTGGGGCCATAATTCTGCCCCCCCGTCCATAATACTGTGACAATAATTCTGCCCCCCGTCCATAATACTGGGGCCATAATTTTGCCCCCCCTCCCTGTCCATAATAATAGGGCCATAATTCTGCCCCCCCCCCCCACTGTCCATAATACTGGGGCCATAATTCTGCTCCCCTGTCCATAATACTAGGGCCATAATTCTGCTCCCCTGTCCATAATACTGGGGCCATAATTCTGCCCCCTCCCAGTCCATAATACTGGGGCAATAATTCTGCCCCTGTCCATAATACTGGGGCCATAATTCTGCCCCCCCTCCCAGTCCATAATACTGGGGCCAAAATTCTGCCCCCTCCCAGTCCATAATACTGGGGCAATAATTCTGCCCCCGTCCATAATACTGGGGCCATAATTCTGCCCCCCCTCCCAGTCCATAATACTGGGGCCATAATTCTGCCCCCCCTCCCAGTCCCTAATACTGGGGCCATAATTCTGCCCCCCCCCACTGTCCATAATACTGGGTCCATAATTCTGCTCCCCTGTCCATAATACTGGGGCATAATTCTGCTCCCCTGTCCATAATACTGGGGCCATAATTCTGCCCCCCGTCCATAATACTGGGGCCATAATTCTGCCCCCCCTGTCCATAATTCTGCCCCCCTATCCATAATACTGGGGCCATAATTCTGCCCCCCCCGTACATAATACTGGGGCCTAATTCTGCCCCCCCAGTCCATAATACTGGGACCATTATTCTGCCCCCCCTCCCAGTCCATAATACTGGGGCCATTATTCTGCCCCCCTCCCCTTCCATAATACTGGGGCCATAATTCTGCCCCCCCTCCTAGTCCATAATACTGGGGCCATAATTCTGCCCCTCCTGTCCATAATACTGGGGCCATAATTCTGCCCCCCCCTGTCCATAATACTGGGGCCATAATTCTGCCCCCCCCCGTAATACTGGGGACATAATTCTGTCCATAATACTGGGGCCATAATTCTGCCCCCCCGTCCATAATACTGGGGCCATAATTCTGCCCCCCCGTCCATAATACTGGGGCCATAATTCTGCCCCCCCCGTCCATAATACTGGGGCCATAATTCTGCCCCCCCGTCCATAATACTGGGGCCATAATTCTGCTCCCCCTGTCCATAATACTGGGGCCATAATTCTGCTCTCCTCCCTGTCAATGTCTATGATACTGAGCACATCCTTATATTTGTATTCTATAGTTCTGACTCTAAACTTCCTTCACCTCAGAAAGGCCATAGCAACGACCATGGCAATGCTGGAAATCTGGCCAGTATGGACATATAAGCTACTCCTATGCATTATGAGTTATGAGGGTTTCCCGCACCAAAGTCAAAAGGCACTTGGATGTGCGATGTGCCGTGGGCCTCAATATATTCCTAACAACACCCCCTGCGTATGCCTGCACTGGATCGCATGGTACCGTAGAAGCATGCTTTTTGGTGCGACACATTTTTGAAAAGTAGTCTATGAACTACTTGTGCGAACCGGTGCAATTTCAAATTAACAGAGTGGAAATTGCACCGCGCTGAGTCGCCCAGGAATCGTAAAGGAAAGCGGAGCACGCTGCTGCGATTCAGCTGGTGAGCCGGCCCTATGAGGAAAGGAGATACTTGAGGGAACCCAAGCCCACACAGGAGGGAACACACAAACTCTATGCAGATAGTGTCCCTTGTAGGATAGGACTCTTTACTGTAAGGCGAGAAGGGACAATCGCTCGGCTTAGCCAGGATTCTGAGGTTTGATGTCAGCCGCCATACTGGCTCCAGCTGTCAATGCTCCCTAGTCATTTGCTTCCTGGACCAATTCACATAAACATTGGGCTGCATGCCCACAGGGCGTCAACGTCTATTTAGCCCCAGGTGACCAACCTGTGGCCTGAGGGCCTTTGGCATATGATGAGCGGCATTCAGACCTCAGCAGTCTGTAGTGGGAACATTGATTGGGGTAATAGCATTGATCTCTACTAGCCTCATGTAAATGTTTCCCGTTTTGTATTGTCTTCTGCAGCATATCCCCAGCCAAAAATGTAACATGTCCACACTCTCTGACTTCATTTCCTCTATTAGAGCTGCATTTTCTGACAATTCTCTCAAGCTTTATATATATATATATATATATATATATATATATATATATAAAAAACATTATGTATGGCCCTTTGGTAAAGTTAGGGGCGCATATGAGCCCCCCTTTAGGGCCAGTTCACACCATATGCAGTCCAGTGCGTTTTTTCCTGCATCTAAAAAACACATGGAAAGTAGGTTGTATGGTTTCCAATGGCATAGTTCCCACCAGTGTGGTCAGGTCCAGGGCGTTCTAGTTCCAGGAAAACATGCTGCATTTTTTCTGCACTAGACTGCACTTTAATGCGGTAAAACGCATGGGAATGCACTGTAACGTAAAACGCACCGGAATGCACTGGAATGCCTCAAAAATGCACCAGACCCCAGTACAGTGAAAAAAACAGAACGCGTTAAACACACGCATGCAGAAATGCATCTGGGACGGCTCTTGAGTGCGTTTTTGTGGTGTGAACTAGCCCTTAGCTCATTAGTTGACAACCTCTGAATGCCAAAACTCCTGACAGGAGAAGGGTGGCCTAAAAAATGTGGTAAAAGCTATTTATTCCACTTGTGTTTAGATGTGCCAAGTTTTTAAGCATAAGGGCTCATTCAAATGGGCAGAAAAAAAGTTGCAGCAGATAGTTTTGCAGCACTATATTATTCAGTGAGCCCATACACACAGCTGCATCTGCATATGAAATTGTGTGCTGCGTTTAGTTATGCAAACAAAAAGCAGGGCACAGCTTGCAGAATTTACATGTGCAGATCTGCAGATTTTACTCACATCCACACAAAATTACATATAAAACAGCAGTACTGCACCTGGGGGGGGGGGGGGGGGATTGAGAAGTTTTATATTAATTGAGGACGGGGTGTTGTCTGTACTGAGGGGTTGAGGGGTCTGCACTGGGAGGGAGGTTTACCACTTAGGGGTCTCTACTAAGGGAAGGGATGGGGTGTGGCTGTACCGATGAGGGGGGTCTGTACTGGGGGGGGTTCTGCTACTGAGGGGTCTGTACTGGGGGACAGGAAATGATGCGGGGGTGTCTGTATGGAGAGGTCTGTACTAGGAGGGGGGTTTACCACTGAGGGGTCTGTACTGAAGGAAGGGATGGGGTGTGTCTGTACTGGGGGATGGGAAATGATGCGGGTGTCTGTATGGAGAGGTCTGTACTAGGAGGGGGGTTTACCACTGAGGGGTCTGTACTGAAGGAAGGGATGGGGTGTGTCTGTACTGGGGGATGGGAAATGATGCGGGGGTCTTTATGGAGAGGTCTGTACTGGGAGGGGGGGTTACCACTGAGGGGTCTGTACTGAAGGAAGGGATGGGGTGTGTCTGTACTGGGGGATGGGAAATGATGCGGGGGTCTTTATGGAGAGGTCTGTACTAGGAGGGGGGTTACCACTGAGGGGTCTGTACTGAAGGAAGGGATGGGGTTTGTCTGTACTGGGGGACGGGAAATGATGCGGGCGTCTGTATAGAGAGGTCTGTACTAGGAGGGGGGTTACCACTGAGGGGTCTGTACTGAAGGAAGGGATGGGGTGTGTCTGTACTGGGGGACGGGAAATGATGTGGGGGTCTGTATGGAGAGGTCTGTACTAGGAGGGGGGGTTACCACTGAGGGGTCTGTACTGAAGGAAGGGATGGGGTGTGTCTGTACTGGGGGATGGGAAATGATGCGGGGGTCTGTATGGAGAGGTCTGTGCTGGGAGGGGGGGGTTACTACTGAGGGGTCTGTACTGAAGGAAGGGATGGGGTGTGTATCTACTGCAAAGCGGTCTGTACTGGGGGGATGGGTTATGATGCAGGGGTGTCTGTATGGAGAGGTCTGTACTGGGAGGGGGGTTTACTACTGAGGGATCTGTACTGAAAGAAGGGATGGGGTGTGTCTGTACTGCTGAGCGGTCTGTACTGGGGGATGGGAAATGATGCAGGGGTGTCTGTACGGAGAGGTATGTTCTAGGAGGGGGTTTACTACTGAGGGGTCTATACTCAAGGAAGGGATGGGTTGTGTCTGTACTGCTGAGCAGTCTGTACTGGGGGGGTGGGGAATGGGGGAGAGTCTGTACTGAGAGTTCCATACTGGGGGAAAAAAGGGTTTCTACCAGTGGTGGCTGGCGGTAAATATTTTTTTTTGGGGGGGGGGGCGGCAAACAGTACACCCACAGCCACTCCTCCGGGTCACCTGCACTAGGGATGAGCCGAACACACCCCTGTTCGGTTCGCACCAGAACATGCGAACAGGCAAAAAATTTGTACGAACAAACGAACACCGTTAAAGTCTATGGGACACGAACATGAAAAACCAAAAGTGCTAATTTTAAAGGTTTATATGCAAGTTATTGCCATAAAAAGTGTTTGGGGACCTGGGTTGCCACCTCATCCCTTTAAACCTGAACACATATTAATTACACAGGTTCCGTGGCTGATTAAGGTGGTAATTAAACTCACTTTGTGCCTTATCTGCATTAAATTAGCCTCAGAACCTGTGTAATTAATATGTGTTCGGTTTTAAAGGAATGAGGTGGCAACTCTATTGGGGACCTGGGTCCTGCCCCAGGGAACATGTATCAATGCAAAGAAAAGTTTTAAAAACTGTCGTTTTTTGAGGAGCAGTGATTTTTATAATGCTTAAAGTGAAACAATAAAAAATGAAATATTCCTTTAACCAGTTCAGATCCGCGCTATAGCCGAACGACGGCTACAGCGCGGACCTGCTTTGCCGGGACTACGTCTATTGATGTAGTCCCATGCCCGAGCGGCCTGCGCGCCCCCTGCAGGGCGGGCGCGGCGCGCTCTGTTATCAGCGAGTCTTTGAGACTCGCTGGATCACAGATCGGAGTAAGGGGTCGATCGCGACCTCTTACCACGTGATCTGCTGTCAGCCAATGATAGCTGATCATGTGATGTCAACAGAGCCGGTAATCAGCTATTTTTTCTCCTCGCGCTGACAGCGTGAGCAGAAAAAAAAAAGCCGATCACTGGCAGCTGTGAGAGGGACATCAGTCCCGATCACGGCAAGCTGCCGCCAGATCATCAGTGCCCACCTGTGCCCCCTGCCAGTGCAACCTTGCAATAGGCAACAGTGCTGCCTACCAATGCCCACCAGCGCCACCCATCAGGGCCCACAGTGCCACCCATCAGTGCCCACAATCAGTGCCTCAACAACAGTGCTGCACATCAGTGCCCATCAGTGTCACCTACCAGTGCCCATCAGTGCCACCCATCAGTGCCACCCATCAGTGCCACCCATCAGGGCCCATCAGTGCCGCCTTATCTGTGCCCATCAGTACCGCCTTATCTGTCCCCATCAGTGCCACCTTATCTGTGCCTATCAGTGCTGCCTTAACTGTGCCTATCAGTGCCCATCAGGGCAGCCTATCAGTGCCCACCAGTGCCGCCTCATCGGCGCATATCAATGAAGGAGAAAAATTACCTGTTTGCAAAATGTTATAACAAACTATTAAACATGATTTTTTTTTTTTTTTTCAAAATTTTTCATCTTTTTTTGTTTGTTTAGCAAAAAATCAAAGTCCCAGCTGTGATTAAATACCACCAAAAGAAAGCTCAATTTGTGGGGAAAAAAATGATAAAAATTTAATTTGGGTACAGTGTTGTATGACCGCGCAATTGTCATTCAAAGTGCGTCAGCGCTGAAAGCTGAAAATTGGTCTGGGCAGAAGGGGGTTTAAGTGCCCAGTAAGCAAGTGGTTAAATATCGTGCCTGGGGGGTGTCCTTAACCACTTCCGGACCGCCGCACGCCGATGTACATCCAAACTTTGAAGGGGGATATCGTTGTTATGGCAGCAGCTAGCTGCCATAACCCCGGTATCCCCGTTTTCGTGCGGCGGCCGGCTTTCTGATAAAAGTGGTCCCTGCGGCGCGCTCTGTGATCAGCGAGTCTATGAGACTCGCTGGATCACAGATCGGAGTAAGGGGTCGATCTTGACCCCTTACTATGTGATCAGCTGTCAGCCAATGATAGCTGATCATGTGATGTCAACAGAGCTGGTAATCAGCTATTTTTTCTCCTCTCGCTGACAGCGTGAGCAGAAAAAAAAAGCCGATCACTGGCGGCTGTGAGAGGGATATCAGTCCCTATCACGGCAATCTGCCGCCAGATCATCAGTGCCCATCTGTGCCCCCTGCCAGTGCCACCTAGCAATAGGCAACAGTGCTGCCTACCAGTGCCCACCAGCGCCACCCATCAGTGCCCACAATCAGTGCCTCAACAACAGTGCTGCAAATCAGTGCCCATCAGTGTCAACTACCAGTGCCACCCATCAGTGCCACCCATCAGGGCCCATCAGTGCCGCCTTATCTGTGCCCATCAGTACCGCCTTATCTGTCCCCATCAGTGCCGCCTTATCTGTGCCTATCAGTGCTGCCTTAACTGTGCCTATCAGTGCCGCCTTAACTGTGCCTATCCATGCCCATCAGTGCAGCCTATCAGTGCCCACCAGTGCCGCCTCATCAGCGCATTTCAATGAAGGAGAAAAATTACCTGTTTGCAAAATGTTATAACAAACTATTAAACATGATTTTTTTTTTTTTTTCAAAATTTTCCATCTTTTTTTGTTTGTTTAGCAAAAAATCAAAGTCCCAGCTGTGATTAAATACCACCAAAAGAAAGCTCTATTTGTGGGGAAAAAAATGATAAAAATTTCATTTGGGTACAGTGTTGTATGACCGCGCAATTGTCATTCAAAATGCGTCAGCGCTGAAAGCTGAAAATTGGTCTGGGCAGAAGGGGGGTTTAAGTGCCCAGTAAGCAAGTGGTTAAATATCGTGCCTGGGGGGTGTCCTTGACCACTTCCGGACCGCCGCACACCGATGTACGCCCAAACTTTGAGGGGGGATATCGTTGTTATGGCAGCAGCTAGCTGCCATAACCCCGGTTTCCCTGTTTTCGTACGGCGGCCGGCTTTCTGATAAAAGTGGTCCCTGCGGCGAATTCGCCTCAAGATCACTTTTATCGGTGGCGGGAGAGGGCCCCCCTCCCGCAGCGATCCGGTGCCCTCCGCCGCTACCGACGGCCCCGGTAAGCGGCGCAGGGCACGATCGCGTCCTTCTCCATGCTGTGCCTGGAGACGAGTGAGGCTAAGATGGCGCCCACTCGTCTCCATGACACTGCTGGGCGGAAGCGACGTCAAAACGTCACTTCCGCCCACGCCTCTTAAAGGCATATTTTTTTCAATGTCATTTTTTTAAATTACTTTTTTTTTTTGCATTTTAGTGTAAATATGAGATCTGAGGTCTTTTTGACCCCAGATCTCATATTCAAGAGGTCCTGTCATGCTTTTTTCTATTACAAGGGATGTTTACATTCCTTGTAATAGGAATAAAAGTGACACAATTTTTTTTAAAACAGTGTAAAAATAAATAAAATAATGTAAAATAAATAATACAAATTAAAAATTTTCTTTAAAAAACCCCCCGTCCCGACGAGCTCGCGCGCAGAATCGAACGCATACGCGAGTAACGCCCGCATATGAAAACGGTGGTCAAACCACACATGTGAGGTATCGCCGCGACCGGTAGAGTAAATAATTCTAGCCCTTGACCTCCTCTGTAACGCAAAACATGCAACCTGTACAATTTTTTAAACGTTGCCTATGGAGATTTTTGAGGGTAAATGTTTGACGCCATTCCACGAGCGGGCGCAATTTTGAAGCGTGACATGTTGGCTATCAATTTACTTGGCGTAACATTATATTTTACAATATAAAAAATAAATGGGCTAACTTTACTGTTGTCTTATTTTTTTATTCAAAAAAGTGAATTTTTTCCAAAAAAAGTGCGCTTATAAGACCGCTGCGCAAATACGGTGCAAAAAAAAGTATTGCAACGACCACCAGTTTATTCTCTAGGGTGTTAGAAAAAAAACCATATATAATGTTTGGGGGTTCTAAGTAATTTGCTAGCAAAAAAACCTGTTTTAAACATGTAAACACCTAAAATCCAAAACGAGGCTAGTCCTTTAGACCCCATTCACACAGGGGCAACATGACTTGCAGGTCGCCTCAGCGAGGGGACCTGCAAACGACTGCCCAGGCGACTTGCAAAACGACTTCTGTATAGAAGTCTATGCAAGTCGCCCCAAGTCGCCCCCGAAGTCGTACAGGAACCTTTTTCTAATGCCGCGTACACACGGTCGGACTTTTCAGCTACAAAAGTCCAACGGACGCTGACGGACTAAAGCTGGCTGGTAATCCGATCGTGTGTGGGCTTCTCCGGACTTTCAACGTACTTTTTTAGCCTCAAATCCGACGTACTTTAGATTTGAAACATGCTTCAAATCTTTACGTCGTAACTACGACGGACCCCGAAGTCCGCTCGTCTGTATGCTAGTCCTACGGACAAAAACCCACGCTAGGGCAGCTATTGGCTACTGGCTATCAACTTCCTTATTTTAGTCCGGTGTACGTCATCACGTACGAATCCGTCGGACTTTTGTGTGGTCGTGTGTAGGCAAGTCTGTTCGTTAGAAAGTCTGCCGCAAGTCCGCCGCAAGTCAGCCGAAAGTCCGCCGAAAGTCTGTCGGACAGGCTGTCGGACTTTTGTAGATGAAAAGTCCGACCGTGTGTACGCGGCATAAGTCGGAGAGACTTGCGTCGCTCCCCTTAGAACGGTTCCATAGCACAGAACGGGAGGCGACTTGTCAGGCGACTAGGTCGCCTGACAAGTCGTCCCTGTGTGAATGGGCTCTAAGTGGTTAATATGCCTGTAAAGTAGCGCATCTTTCCTGTGTTTAGAACAGTACCACAGCAAAATGACATTTCTAAAGTAAAAAATCTCATTTAAAATTTTTTTTCTTCTAAAGCCACGTACACACGAGCGGAATTTCCGACAGAAAAAGTCTGATAGAAGCTTTTCATCATCTATTCTGATCGTGTGTATGCCTCATCTGACTTTTTTTTTCGAAAAATCTGACGGACCTTGAAATGGAACATGTTCTAAATATTTCCGACAGAACCCATTCTTAGCGGGAAAACCGCTCGTCTGTATGCTGTTCTGACGGACCAAAAACGACGCATGCTCTGAAGCAAGTACGCGATGGAAGCTATTGGCTACTGGCTATTAAACTTCCTTTTTCTAGTCCCGTCGTAAGTGTTGTACATCACCGCGTTTTAAAAATAAAATACAGTTTTGCCTTGTTTTTTATCCTTTGTTGCATTTCAGTGCTGTTTATCTTCTGTAGCCTCATTTACTGTTTACCCACATGCCCACAATTTTCCACATTTTGTCATGTTACAACCAAAAACGTAAATGTATTTTATTGGGATTTTATGTAATAGACCAACACAAAGTGGCACATAATTGTGAAGTGGAAGGAAAATGATAAATGGTTTTCAACATTTTTTACAAATAAATATATGAAAAGTGTGGTGTCCATTTGTATTCAACCCCCTTTACTCTGATACCCCTAACTAAAATCTAGTGGAACCAATTGCCTTCAGAAGTCACCTACAGGGGGTCCCCTAGTTACAAACATCCGACTTACAAACGACTCCTACTTACAAACGGAAGGAGACAACAGGAAGTGAGAGGAAATCTACCCCTAGGAAGGCAAATTCACTCCTGTAAGAGCTATCATGGGGGAAAGGTACCTCCACTGATGCTTTAGTACCAAGGCTTGATTGAACAACAACCCAAAATTTTCAAAATCCAATTGTCATTGGGACAGAAAGTGAGGTGAAATCTTCTGAACAGGGGCACACAAAGCAAAACAAATGTTACAGGGGTGTTAACCCTTCCCTATGATATCCATAAAGCTTAAAAATAGTTTTTTTGGCTGGAGCTACACTTAAAAAAATGTACCTGTTCCAACTTACAAACAGATTCAACTTAAGAACAAACCACAGTCCCTATCTTGTTTGTAACCCAAGGACCCCCTGTAATTAGAAAATAGAGTCTACCTGTGTGTAATTTAATCTCAGTATAAATACAGCTGTTCTGTGAAGCCCTCAGAGGTTTGTTAGAAAACCTTAGTGAACAAACAGCTTTATTAAGGCCAAGGAACACACAGACAGGTCAGGGATAAAGTTGTGTAGAGGAATAAAAAATATCCCAAGCTTTGAACATCTCACAGAGCACTGTTCAACCCATCATCTGAAAATAGAAAGAGTATGGCACAACTGCAAACCTACCAAGACATGGCTGTCCACCTAAACTGACAGGCCGGGCAAGGAGAGCATTAATCAGAGAAGCAGCCAAGAGGCCCATGGTAACTCTGGAGGAGCTGCAGAGATCCACAGCTCAGGTGGGAGAATCTGTCCTCAGGACAACTGTTATGCCCTGTACACACGATCGCACATTCCGACAACAAAATCCATGTTTTTTTTCCGACGGATGTTGGCTCAAACTTGTTTTGCATACACATGGTCATACAAATCTTGTTGGAAATTCCGAACGTCAAGAACGTGGTGACATACAACACATACGACGAGCCGAGAAAAATGAAGTTCAATAGTCAGTGCGGCTCTTCTGCTTGATTCTGAGCATGCGTGGAACTTTGTGCTTCGGAATTGTATACACACGATCGGAATTTACGACAACGGATTTTGTTGTCGGAAAATTTGAGATCCAGATCTCAAATTTTGTTTGTCGGAAATTCCGACGGAAAATGTCTGATGGAGCCTACACACGGTCGGAATTTCCGACAACAAGGTCCTATCGAACATTTCCTGTCGGAAAATCCGACCGTGTGTATGCAGCATTAGTCATGCACTCCACAACTCTGGTCTTTGTAGAAGAATGGCAAGAAGAAAGCCATTGTTGAAAGAAATCCATAAGAAATCCTGTTTGCAGTTTGCAAGAAAACATGTGGGGTACACAGCAAAAATGTGTAAAAAGGTGCTCTGGTCAGATGAGACCAAAATGGAACTTTTTGGTCTAAAAGCAAAACGCTATGTGTGTTAGAAAACAAACACTTCACATCACCATGAACACACAATCCTCACTGTGAAACATGGTGGTGGCAGCATCATGTAGTGGGGATGCTTTTCTTCAGCAGGCACAGGGAAGCTGGTCAGACTTGGTGGAAAGCTGGATGGAGCCAAAAAAAGGCCAATCTTAGAAGAAAACCTGTTAGTCTGCAAAAGAGACTGGGGCGGAGGTTCACATTCCAGCAGGGCAACAACCCTAAAAATACAGCCAGAGCTACAATGGAATGGTTTAGATCAAAGCATGTTTATGTGTTTGAATGGCCCAGTCAAAGTCCAGACCGAAATCCAATTGAGAATCTGTGGCAAGACTTGAAAATTGCTGTTTACAGAAGCTCTCTCCATCCAATCTGACAGAGCTTGAGCTATTTTGCAAAGAAGAATGGGCAAAAATTTCACTGTCTAGATGTGCAAAGCTGGTAGAGACATCCCCAAAAAGACTTGCAGCTGTAATAGCAATGAAAGGTGGTTCTACAAAGTATTGACTCAGGGGGCTGAATACAAATGCACTCCACACTTTTCAGATTTTTATTTGTAAAAAATGTTGAAAATCATTTATCATTTTCCTTCCACTTCACAATTATGTGCCACTTTGTGTTGGTCTATCACAAAAAATCCAAATGAAATACATTTACATGTTTGGTTGTAACATGACAAAATGTGGAAAATATCAAGGGGTATGAATAATTTTTCAAGGCACTGTACATATCACATATATAAAAAGAAAAAGGGAACTAATAGTGCTCACTATGTTTTTATTGTTAGAAATCAAAATAAAACACTCATTAAAGTAATAAGATCAATAACCTACAATATATAATGCTCATGGATAGGCACAGTCAGTCTGTATGTACCGTTTTTCTCACTGCTCAACCCAACAACTTCGAAATCACAGCATGATGTGTCACTGTCACATGACTCCACCCCTATATGCGTTTTGTCCAGTGGGCAGGACTTCTTCTCTTATAAATCTTTTATCTTTTTTATTTATTTGGACTAATTGATATGTTATAAACACTACTTATTATTTAAGAGTAGCGATGCACTACACTTTATTGGGATTTGGTTTATTTATATTAGGTGGTGCGGAATCACCTATTTGGTGTTAGCTGCTACCCAACGTTTGTATTTTTTTGTAATTCCTTTATTTTCCAAAAGTTACAATGCACAGTCAAACAAAGAAAAAAAATGAAGAAACGCAGCACAGTCAGATAATGATGCAAACTGTTGTTAAGTACACATGCCGACCGGCCTAACATGACACAATATAGATGGTCAAGTAAAACAAATCAAATATGCAAATGGCCGCAATGTAAACAGCCTGTATGGCAGATAGAGTAATGATAAGAGAGACCGATAACATAAACTCGTATGGTTGGAGCTATGCAACTATATTTCAACAAAATGATCAAACTTACTGGGAAGTGTGCCTCCCGGTGGCCATTTGGATCCAGAATGTGGGCAATGAGACAGCTAATGTACAACAGGATATTCACATATCTATAGAAAAAAATAACACCCAGAACTGAGGCAGGTAAATGGGGTGGAAAGTAGAAGGGAGAGGAGGGAAAAGGGAAGAAATAGGAGATGGTCAGGAAGGGTACAAGTAGAGTTTCAGACGTCCCTTGTACAGAAGTAAAACAACATTAAAAAGGGAAAGATAGAGCCTTTCGCCCAGGGAAGAGGACTAAGTCCAAGAGGTCATCCAGGTTGCGAGACCTCCTGAAGATAGATATCAGTGTACACAAAGTGTTGCCAAGGTCTCCAGGTGTCACAAAAGGTCTTCTCCCGGTTGTGCAGAGTAGCTGTGAGGTCCTCCATGTCCCTAAGTTCATTCACTTTGGAAAACCCACAAGGATCTTGACGGCGGATTTTCAGATCTCCAGCAAAGGGAGATGCATTGGCCGCATTCAGTAACTGAATAGTGAGGGAAGCCTTATATTTCTTAATAGGACGGTAAAAACGATGTAACAAGCAGGCCGCAGGGTTCCCCTCCAGGTCAACGTTGGTCAAGGGTTTGAGAGTATCGATCACCCTCCGCCAAAAGGATCTAAGTTTGGGACAGTCCCAAAAGATATGGAGCATTGTTCCCTCTGCGGTGCCACATTGCCAACATGAACTAGGGACCTAGGAAAAAAAAGCGGTGTAGAGCAGTGGGTAAAATGGTGATATTAATGTAGAGCTTGACAAAAGAGCATAAGATTAGTGCTAATCATATGAAACAACAAAAAATATATAATATAAAGGAAGGTAGAAATCAATACACTAAAGGAATGAGAAACACAAAATGTGAAAGTGTCCGTATCCTGAACAAGGAAAATAGGAAGTCTCACTATGTCTAAACAGACTATACAGCAACTAGATGGTGTAACTCCTGAAATGATGGGAATCAATATGCAGATCCATCCATGGCAGAGAATATCCGAAGGCAGCGAACATCAACAACAGGATGGTGAGTATATGCTCTTACCAGATCTGGTGGACTCTAATGTCAGCAACTTAGAGTCGTCAAAGCAGTGTGCCACATCTGGCAGGTGTATGGATATATCCAAATGGGTGGAACCTCAACACGAAATCCAAGGGCACTCCTCTGGACTTTCAGGTCCAACACGAATTCAGAAACCACAGAATGGAAACACGGAAAGTGGATGAAGCCAGGAGGAATAACAGCTCACGCCAGGAGGTAATGCTTGTGAAGATCTCCAAACCCAACGCCACTTCAGCGACTCAGGAACATAAATCTTGAAGGGTGGGTATAGCCAAGTTATGATGTCCACTAGTAGGTGCTTCTCCCTGCTGTCTTGCAGCCCACACAGCAACGTCATCCATTCACAAGTATCTGGCACAGACCTCACACCCGTTGGGCACCTTGCTGTGGTTGGAGAGGTGTGTGGGGTGAAGAGTTTTTGTCTCTGGGTGTACAGGAAGCTCACACAATGAGACTGGCTCGGACTGGACTGGATGACTGCGGACACACTGCAATCCCCCTTCTACAAAAACACTAGACACCCAATTCCTGCTGTCTGCTGGAACCCCGCCCCGTCACCGCCCATTGGCCAGCACAACGTTCCCTGTCAATCATCTGAGCAGTGGGTACCCTGTACCATCGAGTCAAAACTTTGTAGCCGGTCTCTTGGATTCTAGTGGCCCAACGTTCGTATTTTGAAGGAGACTGCACAGATTGATTCTGTAATTCTTGTTTAGAGCTAAGGGATTGCAGTGCTGGGTTCCCAGGAACTCTTGGCCAAGAGCTGTATCTTATAACTACAGCCTATTTTTACGATACATTCATTTTTGTGGAGTTTTCAAGTTAAAAGATAAAATTACAGTAAAATCTTTTTACAGTCTAGAGCGTGGTTTAATGATATTTTACTACACAGTTACAGATTAAATCCTTATAAAAGTTAATGCTGCCCATAGTTATCAAAGGGTGGTTGGACGTGCAGTCATAATCTGAATAACTTCAGGGCAAAGCATCTTCAGAGCACCGCCTCAACATGTAAACTTGGCTTTTCACATTTATGTGATTGCACAGAGCCAGGGGTGTTTTAACTGTGTGTTCTCTTTGAGTTTGAGATGATTTCAAATTGGTGCTGTTGGGTAAAAGGGATTAAGAGAGTAAAAGGTTAACTTCTTCATAGCTCTAAAAGAACAGGATGTTCCCATAGTGTTCTAGAGACATTTTGGGCCTGCCACTGAGTTTTTGGAATGTGCATGGATGCCTAGGGAGCACCAAATTAGTAATGGGTGCACCCCTGGGTGTCTTCTGATGTTGCTTGTGTAGCAAGAAACGTGTTGTATTCAGACAACAAAACCATGCGCCTACTATGTTACTCTTTTAAAAAATGATTGATGAGGAAGCTAAATAAAGTTCTCCGGTACTTGTGAACCTTGAGTTATTTCTCATGAGGACCTGGACAAGGGGCGGAGGGAGGCAGAAAGGGCATATCCTCCAGGTGCAGGGTTTTCATGTGGAACAGGGACACTGCATACCCGGGTCACTTGCCCTATATATCCTACTTTGTGCCACCAGTTCCAGGTCTGTAATTGGCTGTCGCTGCAGAGCTCCACTCAGCAGCCAGCCATATGTTCTCTGCAGTTCACTAGCATGGTCACACTTGCTCCTCCCTAGACCAGCACTGCCCTGTGGGATGGAAGAACAGTCCTGCCCTGAGTATCTGATGAGAGAAAACATAGGGGATCAGAAGGAAGATTTGGGGTGCAGAGGTTAGCAGAGAGTGGGGGGTACATAAGTGTGCCAAGAGGGGGGTTTGGGGTGTGGTGGTGAGTAGAGAGGGGAAGGCACAGAGGTAAGCATGGGGTGGGGTGCAAAGGGGAGGAGAAGGGGGAGTTGGGATGCAGATGTTGGAAGAGAGGGACAGGCGGGGTGCAGAGGTTAGAAGCAAGGGGGATTTGAGGTGCAGAGTTTGAAGAGAAGACCTTTGGGGTGCAGAGGTGAGCAAAAAGTGGGTTGGAGTGCAAAAGTGAATAAAACGGGGGCAGAAAGGCTGGTTTGGGAGCAAGATTTTTTTATTTTTTTTTGTGGGGGTAGCTCTTGCTGGGGAGGAGGTTTTCTTTAGGGGGTAGCCTTTGAAGAAGGATGATTGCTAATACTGGGGGGGGTGGGTGCTAGAATATGAGATTTTTCCTGCAGGAGGAGCTGGGGTGAGAATTTTTCACTGCCAGCATTCTGAGCTTTGCACTCTTTATGCTGGAAGTGCAGCAGTCAGAGAGTGTGCAATTTATTGCACAACATACAGAGTGCAGAGGTCAGAATTATCCACTTCGGCTCTCACACCTGTTTACCCCTTATGGACTAGAGCAATTTTCACATTTCCGCTATTAGCCTGTGTATTCAGTGAAAATGTTGTCATTACTTAAAGCGGTTGTATGCCCTGACAAAAAAAAAGAAGAAAAAAACCTGTAAGGCAAAGGCATAATGAGCTAGTATGTACCGCACTTCTGGTCACTGCTGAGGGAGCTGACATGTTCCCTCAGCATTTCTTCTGAGTTCGCAGCTCCGGCGCTGTGAGTGGCCGGAGCCGCGATGACGCCACTCCCGTGGATGCGCTTGGGAGCCCTCGGTTCCGACAAGGAGCACCTCTGCGGTTTTTATTTTTTTGCGCTATAAACAAAAAAGGAGCAACAATTTTGAAACAATATTATCTACTTTCTGCTATAAAACACATCCAATAAAAAAAATTTAAATAATCAAATTTCTTCATCAGTTTAGGCCAATATGTATTCTGCTACATATTTTTGGTAAAAAAATCCCAATTAGCGTATATTGATTGGTTTGCGCAAAAGTTATAGCGTCTACAAATTATGGGATAGATTTAGGGACTTTTTTTTTACTAGTAATGACGGCGATCAGTGATTTTTTTTTTTAGAGGGACTGCGATATTACGGCGGACAAACTGGACACTAAGTGACACTTTTCGGGGGCTATTGACACCAATACAGTGATCGGTGCTAAAAAAATTGGTGTTTTAACACCAGGGGCAATCAAAGGGTTAAGTGTGTTCCCTAAGTGTGTTTTCTTACTGTGTGGGGGATGAACTGATTGCAGGAATAGAGAGATTTGTGTTCCTGATTAGCAGGAATCGCAGATCTCTATGTTCCTGTCTGACAGAACGATGGTCTGCTTTGTTTACATCACGCAGACCGCTGTTCTGTCATTCCCCCGAACAATTGCGGGAGGCCCACTGATTGGCTCCTGCTGTGTTTAATCACATCGGCAGCGGGTTGGCATGTGCCCCAGAGCAGGTCATGCGAACAACGTACAGGTACGTTGTTTTGCGCAGCCGGACCACCCGGAACTGGTTAAAGTATAACTAAAGGCAAAACTTTTTTTTTTGGATAGAGTGGAGAAGGATTAGAACACTTGTCAGTTTTTATTTTTGTCTGTGCCCCTATTAAGGAGATTCACTCTCTCTATATGTCGTATTTACCATTATCATTGAAAGTAAAAGAAACACAAATTTAGGGTTGTCCCCAGAAAAGTAATGGAGGGGAAATCTTCCAATGGGGACCTTAGTTTTGGTGATTTTGTGTGCAGAGAATGCATATGTGATGGGAGAGTTTCAGTTTTTAAAGTGTATGTAAAGCCAATAAGCCACTTGTGCATGCCTCCTGAAGAAATGGCTTATCCATGCTGTTCCTTCAGAGTCCTGTGCCGCAAGTGGTGGCTCCTGTGCACATGTGCAGGAGTGACGTCATCCCGGCTCCGGCCACGCACACGGCCAGAATCTGCGAACCCGGAAGGAAGACCGGGTGAAGGTAGGATTGCCTTCAGCGGTGACAGCACCCAGCTGGAGGGCTTCGTTCTAAGGTAAATTTCACATAATGTGCTAGTATGAGATGCATGCTAGCACTTTATTGCATTGCCTTGCAGGATTTAAAAAACAAAAACAAAAAAAAGCAGTTTACTACCGCTTTAAGAAGATTTACCCTCACTTCCCGACCTGCTGATAGCAGTATTACTAGACAGGATGTAAGGGGGAAATTCTACAACAGGGAGACTGTTGTAATAAAAAATCTGAAAAAAAAATGTTTCTACGTTTGTCTGTGTTGCTGTTGGAGGGTTCCCCTCGCTTTTTGTCTGTTAAAACATTGTCAGCAGGTGTGGAAGTGAGGGAAAATTTCCTGAATAGCAGTAAGATCCTGACAGGGGATCTAATTCTTCCTCATTTTACCCAAAATGAAGAAATAAATATTTTAGCTGGACATACACATTAAAAATGATTGCACTGAGGTTTATTTGTGTCTGTTAGTCAAGGACAAGGATTGAGGCCTATGTATACATTGAGTAGGCTAATGCTGTGTACACACGGGTGGACTTTTCGACCGAACTCGTCCGCCGGAACGAATCCTTTGGACAATGCGACCGTGTGTGTGCTTCATCAGACTTCCGACGGACCTTTTCGGTCAAAAATCAGACGGACTTTAGATTTGAAACATGTTTCAAATCTTTCCGACGGATTCGAGTCCAGTCAAAAAATCTGTTCGTCTGTATGCTGTATGCCGATGGACGAAAACTGACGCTAGGGCAGCTATTGGCTACTGGCTATCTACTTCCTTATTTTAGTCCGGTTGTACGTCATCACGTACGAATCCGTCGGACTTTGGTGTGGTCGTGTGTGTCCAAGTCCGTTCGTTCGAAAGTCTGTCAAAAGTCCGTTGAACGACCATCGGACCTTTGATGCCGAAAAATCCGCCCGTGTGTACACGGCATTAGGTTCTATTTAACTAAGCCCCTTCCACTGTCAGTGTAGTGTGGACATTATGCACGCTGCATCATTCTTCTCTGTATGGTGCATAGGGGTGGCCCAGGTGTTTCACAATCATAGCAATTTCCCTAAGCAGCACAAGGTGAGCCTAATACCAATTTAATTCACACCAGTCCAGAGCTGCTGATCGCGCTGCTCACAGAAGATGCCAGAAAATTCATTGGCGAGGTCCCCTGGTCACAACACCTCCTTCAAACCCCCTTTCCTTACAGTTCACCCCCTCTCCTGGTCACAGCGACTCCCTGCCACTGCATAGTTGCCAACTGTCCTGGATTTCCCGGGACATTCCCGGGACTTGGACTCCATTCCTGAGATCGTGGTGTCCCGGGAAATGTCCTGAGAAATCCGGTTCTCGATTTTCGCTGCCGCCGCTAGTGGTCCTCGGCCATCTTAGAGAAGTTCAGTAAGACGGCTGGGGGGGCTAGACGGAGCTCCTGCGCCGCCGCCCACCCTCTGCCCCTCTCTGCCTCGCCCCGCCTACCCCCGCCCCGCTGCCAGCCAGTCTGTTATGGAAAGGGGCGGGGTTCTAGCCATGTGGCCGGCAGACACAAGGACACCTCTGAGGTAGGGGGGGCGCACCACCGCTGTGGGAATCTGATGTAAGGGGGGCTCCACTGGGGACACCTGATGTAAGGGGGACTCCACTGGGGACACCTGATGTGAGGGGGGCTCCGCCGGGGACACCTGTGAGGGGGGCTCCACTGGGGACACCTAATGTGAGGGGGGGCTCTGCCGTGGACACCTGATGTGAGGGGGGGGCTCTGCCGGGGACACCTGATGTGAGGGGGGGCTCTGCCGGGGACACCTGATGTGAGGGGGAGCTCCGCTGGGGACACCTGATGTGAGAGGGGGCTCCGCCGGGGACACCTGTGAGGGGGGCTCCACTGGGGACACCTAATGTGAGGGGGGGCTCTGCCGTGGACACCTGATGTGAGGGGGGGGCTCTGCCGGGGACACCTGATGTGAGGGGGGGCTCTGCCGGGGACAACTGATGTGAGGGGGAGCTCCGCTGGGGACACCTGATGTGAGAGGGGGCTCTGCCGGGGACACCTGATGTGAGGGGGGGCTCTGCCGGGGACACCTGATGTGAGGAGAGGCTCTGCCGGGGACACCTGATGTGAGGGGGGCTCTGCCGGGGACACCTGATGTGAGGGGGGCTCTGCCGGGGACACCTGATGTGAGGGGGCTCTGCCGCGGACACCTGATGTGAGGGGGAGCTCTGCCGGGGACACCTGATGTGAGGGGGGGCTCTGCCGGGGACACCTGATGTGAGGGGGCTCTGCCGGGGACACCTGATGTGAGGGGGCTCTGCCGCGGACACCTGATGTGAGGGGGAGCTCCGCCGGGGACACCTGATGTGAGGGGGAGCTCCGCCGGGGACACCTGATGTGAGGGGGGGCTCCGCCGGGGACACTTGGTGTGAGGGGGGCTCTGCCGGGGACTCCTGGTGTAAGGGAGGCTCCACTGGGGACTCCTGGTGTGAGGGGGGATCCGCTGGGGACATCTGATATAAGGGGGACTCTGCTGGGGGCACCTGATGCAAGGACGGACTCTGCTGGGGGCACCTGATGCAAAGACAGACTCTGCTGGGACATCTAACGCAAGGACGGACGGCTGGTGGCAGGCGACGTGGCTAGTGACACGCTCAGGGCTCCCACTGATTCTGCATTATGGTAAGTTGAATGATTTCATTTTATATTATAATGTAATAATAGAAATAATGCGCTTCAATCATCCTGACATCATAACAATCATGGTGCCGGGATGATTGAAGCGTTAACACCAGGTGCTTGGAGTATCTTTATCTGCTGATTGGTAAACTTTCTAGAATACACATATTTTTATTGTGTAGGATCTGGGGCTGCTGTCCCGTCATTTCCCTCTCCCCCTTTCCCTCTCCATCCCTCATTCATCTCAGACTCTAACCACACCTTCTTGAGCCACGCCCATTTAGGCCACACCCACTATGTCACGCAAACCACGCCCATTTCCCCCCTAATTATTGTACGGCTCCGCCTACAACCACAAAAGTGCCCCACATTTTTTTTTTACAACGTTGGCAACTATGCCACTGTAAATCCCCCCCCATACCACATCACCTTCTCTCCTCTAGTCACAGCATCTCCCACCCCCCTCCCTTCCTGGGCAATGTGCCTATCTGCCAACTACCTTACCTCCCAGATCACAGCACCTCTGAACTCAAACCCCTCCTCCTTCTCATACCACCTCCATTGTGCTCACCATATTCCCCCACCCTATTTCATTACACAACCCCCTCCCCCACCCACAAACTCCCTGAAGGGGAAGGAGGGGGGTGCAGATTGATATCTTTACCCTGGGCACTGAATGACCTTGTCCCGGGACTGTTTGTCACCATAACAGAGCCTTTGAGTGCCAGTGCCTCAAAGTAAATAGATGATGAAGAGTGTGGAGAGGAAGAAGGAACATAGTGAGAGATGTAGCCAGTAATAGCCAGGAACTTGGAGGCCATTTACCATCTCAACGTGAGAAAAGGGCTTGCCTGTGTTTGTGTCAGGAGCGTGTAACATTCCTGCTCCATCACAGCTGCTGGTCTCACGCCAGCATCCTGGTTTTGGTTGTGATACATTCTCCCTGTTTCTCTGTCTACCTGCAAGGTGTTTGATGTGGCCAGTCTCTGGGACCAAACCTGATTTAAGCCAGCCAAACCTGCAGTCTCATGCTTGTGATATTGCATTTGTAACATGTGCTCCAAGTTCCCTGTTTGTCTGCTCTTCTGATTGGATTTCCTTTTTATGACCTCAGATCGGATATCGACTACTCTCTGAACTCTGCCTGCCTTTTGACTATGGATTTGACCTTGACTATTCTGAACCTTGTGTCCATTGTACCTGGACTGTCATTGAACCCCTCTGCCTGTCTGCCAAATACCTGTTTGCTTTGCTCAGTTCGCGCCTGCTCCGGCATGGTGGCCAGCCACTATAGCATTGTGTATAAGTCCTGGAAGCAACTGAGTACCATTAGGACAGCTTGCCTTATGGCAAAGAGGGCTGCTATAGGTGAACAAAGCAGAAGTTAGCTATAGTGTCTGACCACCTGTGTTATGGGTAAGCGTGACATTTTAAAGGAGGCCTTTAAAGTGGATCTTCACCCTAAAGAGGAAGTTCCAATTTATGTCCTCTTCTCCCCCTCCTCTCTAACATTTTTGGTATATGTAATTTTTTTTTGGGGGGGGGAACAGGTACTCAGTTTTGGCAAGTACCCATTCCCATTTCCGCTGGAATCGTCCTCTGTGCCCGCAACCTCTTGAGACACGTTATAGGTCCCAGGAGGCTCCAGGACCATTTACAAAGCGCATACAGTGGGAAGCTGGCTGTGAAGCAGCAAGGAGAAACAGCCGGCATTCTACAGTAATCATTTGTAAAGTAATTTGTGCTTTTATCTTTTTTTTTAAAACTAACTTTTTACAGATAGTCTACTGACTGGAATGGTACCAGCTGATTGGAGAAAAGCCAATGTAGCGCCAATATTTAAAAAGGGCCCAAAATACATCCCTGGGAATTACAGACCAGTTAGCCTAACATCAATAGTATGTAAACTCTTGGAGGGGATGATATGGGACTATATACAAGATTTTAGTAATAAGAACGGTATCATTAGCAGTAATCAGCATGGATTCATGAAGAATCATTCTTGCCAAACCAATCTATTAACCTTCTATGAGGAGGTAAGTTGCCATCTAGATAAAGGAAGGCCCGTAGACGTGGTGTATCTGGATTTGGCAAAAGCATTTGACACAGTTCCCCATAAACGTTTACTGTACAAAATAAGGTCCGTTGGCATGGACCATAGGGTGAGTACATGGATTGAAAACTGGCTACAAGGGCGAGTTCAGAGGGTGGTGATAAATGGGGAGTACTCAGAATGGTCAGGGGTGGGTAGTGGGGTTCCCCAGGGTCCTGTGCTGGGACCAATCCTTTTTAATTTGTTCACAAACGACCTGGAGGATCGGATAAACAGTTCAATCTCTGTATTTGCAGACGATACTAAGCTAAGCAGGGCAATTACTTCTCCGCAGGATGTGGAAACCTTGCAAAAAGACCTGAACAAATTAATGGGGTGGGCGACTACATGGCAAATGAGGTTCAATGTAGAAAAATGTAAAATAATGCATTTGGGTGGCAAAAATTTGAATGCAATCTATACACTGGGAGGAGAACCTCTGGGGGAATCTAGGATGGAAAAGGACCTGGGGGTCCTAGTAGATGATAGGCTCAGCAATGGCATGCAATGCCATGCTATGATAATTCTCCCACTCTACAAGGCTCTGGTCTGGCCGCACCTGGAGTATGCTGTCCAGTTCTGGGCACCAGTCCTCAGGAAGGATGTACTGGAAATGGAGCGAGTACAAAGAAGGGCAACAAAGCTAATAAAGGGTCTAGAGGATCTTAGTTATGAGGAAAGGTTGCGAGCACTGAACTTATTCTCTCTGCAGAAGAGACGCTTGAGAGGGGATATGATTTTAATTTACAAATACTGTACTGGTGACCCCACAATAGGGATAAAACCTTTTCGCAGAAGAGAGTTTAATAAGACTCGTGGCCACTCATTACAATTAGAGGAAAAGAGGTTTAACCTTAAACTACGTAGAGGGTTCTTTACTGTAAGAGCGGCAAGGATGTGGAATTCCCTTCCACAGGCAGTGGTCTCAGCGGGGAGCATTGATAGCTTCAAGAAACTATTAGATAATCACCTGAATGACCGCAACATACAGGGATATACAATGTAATACTGACACATAATCACACACATAGGTTGGACTTGATGGACTTCAACCTCACCTACTATGTAACTATGTAACTATGTAACTGATGAATTTCTTTAATCACAGAACTGAGCTGAGTTCCTGAGGAAACACCAAGATAGAGGCTCCACTGAATGGAAGAAGTGGTCTAGCCACTTACTGACCGGCTCCTGTACATATACGTCGGCACTTTGAAGATGGATATCTCGGTAACGGCAGCAGCTGCTGCCACAACCAAGGTCTCCATCTTTACAGGAGCCGGTTCTGTGTACGATAATGGTGGTCTCTGCAGCAGGTTCGCTGCGAGATCACCGTTATCGGCGGCGGGAGAGGTGCAACCCCCCCTCCGCCGCTTACCGGAGCCATCGGTAGCGGCGGAGGAGATCGGGACCTCTCACTGCTTAGGTATGGAGACGAGTGAGGCTAAGAAGTCCGCCACCCGTCTCCATAGCATAGGAGGGCGGAAGCGACGTGATGACGTCAGCTCCGCCCATATGTCTTAAAAGCATATTTTTTTTTTATGTCATTTTTTCAAACGACTTTTTTTTTTGCATCTTAGTCCAAATATAAGATCTGAGGACTTTTTGACCCCAGATCTCATATTTAAGAGGACCCGTCATGCTTTTTTCTATTACAAGGGATGTTTACATCCCTTGTAATAGGAATAAAAGTGATCCACATTTTTTTTTTTTTTTAAAACAGTGCAAAAATAAATATAATAAAGTAAAATAAATAAGAAAAAAAAAAAATGTTTAAAGCGCCCTGTCCCGACGAGCTCGCGCGCAGAAGCGAACGCATACGTGAGTATCGCCCGCATATGAAAACGGTGGTCAAACCACACATGTGAGGTATCGCCGTGACTGGTAGAGCGAGAGCAATAATTCTAGCCCTGGACCTCCTCTGTAGCGCAAAACACGGAACCTGTAGAATCTTTTAAACGTCGCCTATGGAGGAAGGGTAAAAGTTTGATGCCATTCCACGAGCGGGTGCAATTTTGAAACGTGACATGTTGGGTATCAATTTACTTGGCATAACATTATATTTCACAATATAAAAAAAAATTGGGCTAACTTTACTGTTGTCTTATGTTTTTATTCAAAAAAGTGAATTTTTTTTAAAAAAAGTGCGCTTATAAGACCGCTGCGCAAATACGGTGCAAAAAAAAGTATTGCAATTACCGCCATTTTATTCTCTAGGGTGTTAGAAAAAAAACAATATATAATGTTTGGGGGTTCTAAGTACTTTTCTAGCAAAAAAAACCTGTTTTAAACTTGTAAACACCTAAAATCCAAAACGAGGCTAGTCCTTAAGTGGCTAGAGTAGATACAAGGTGAAGGTTTGTTTTCCAAGTGCCAGTGTTATATTATGTATATCTGGTAATGTTCTCATTCATCCAAGTAATGGTATATTTAGTAGTAGTTACATTTAACTGGACTTGTTGAAAACATTACAGAACAAGCCCAGTATTATGTGGCTGTCTACAGGGCCGGATTAACTTAGGGGCTGGTGGAGCTGCAGCTCCAGGCCCCTCCCTCAATATAGGCCCATAGGCCTGAAAGAAGAGGAGCCCTCTGTGCACTGTATACATGGAGGAGACAAGTGTTAGTTAGTGAAGCCGAGTTCTGTCTCTGTCAATGCCTGACTCCTATCACAGGATCTGTTCCACTCACACAGATCCTCCATGTCTGGGAGGTGTCTGGGGGAGGGGCGCTGCTGATGTTGTCCTAACCAGCAGGAGCCCGGGAGGAAGGATATCTCCCATGCTATTGAGATAAGGTTAGTACATTTGTTAGGGAGGTGTTTTATTGTGCTAGGGAAAGACTGCTGCTTCACCCCATGTAATGTGCTCTCTTGTGCCCAGTGCCCCCATGTAATATGCTGTGCCAACCATGTCATGTGCTGTGCATTGCAGTGCCCCCCCCCATGTAATGTGCTCTGCCCACCATGTCATATGCATTGCAGTGCCCCCGTGTAATGTGCTGTGCCCACCATGTCATGTCATGTGCATTGCAGTACCCCCCCCATGTAATGTGCTCTGCCCACCATGTCATATGCATTGCAGTACCCCCCGTGTAATGTGCTGTGCCCACTATGTCATGTCATGTGCATTGCAGTACCCCCCATGTAATGTGCTGTGCCCACCATGTCATGTCATGTGCATTGCAGTACCCCCCATGTAATGTGCTGTGCCCACCATGTCATGTGCATTGCAGTACCCCCATGTAATGTGGGTGTCATGTCATGTGCATTGCAGTACCCCCATGTAATGTGCTGTGCCCACCATGTCGTCATGTGCATTGCAGTGCCCCCCATGTGCTGTGCCCACCATGTCATTTCATGTGCATTGCAGTGCCCCCCATGTAATGTGCTGTGCCCACCATGTCATGTCATGTGCATTGCAGTGCCCCCCATGTAATGTGCTGTGCCCACCATGTCATGTCATGTGCATTGCAGTGCCCCCCATGTAATGTGCTGTGCCCACCATGTCATGTCATGTGCATTGCAGTACCCCCATGTAATGTGCTGTGCCCACTATGTCATGTGATGTGCATTGCAGTACCCCCATGTAATGTGCTGTGCCCACCATGTCATGTCATGTGCATTGCAGTGCCCCCATGTAATGTGCTGTGCCCACCATGTCATGTCATGTGCATTGCAGTACCCCCCGTGTAATGTGCTGTGCCCACCATGTCATGTCATGTGCATTGCAGTACCCTCATGTAATGTGCCCACCATGTCATGTCATGTGCATTGCAGTACCCCCATGTAATGTGCTGTGCCCACCATGTCATGTCATGTGCTTTGCAGTGCCCCCATGTAATGTGCTGTGCCCACCATGTCATGTCATGTGCATTGCAGTACCCCCATGTAATGTGCTGTGCCCACCATGTCATGTCATGTGCATTGCAGTGCCCCCCATGTGCTGTGCCCACCATGTCATTTCATGTGCATTGCAGTACCCCCCATGTAATGTGCTGTGCCCACCATGTCGTCATGTGCATTGCAGTGCCCCCCATGTGCTGTGCCCACCATGTCATTTCATGTGCATTGCAGTGCCCCCCATGTAATGTGCTGTGCCCACCATGTCATGTCATGTGCATTGCAGTGCCCCCATGTAATGTGCTGTGCCCACCATGTCATGTCATGTGCATTGCAGTACCCCCCGTGTAATGTGCTGTGCCCACCATGTCATGTCATGTGCATTGCAGTAACCTCATGTAATGTGCCCACCATGTCATGTCATGTGCATTGCAGTACCCCCATGTAATGTGCTGTGCCCACCATGTCATGTCATGTGCATTGCAGTGCCCCCCATGTGCTGTGCCCACCATGTCATTTCATGTGCATTGCAGTGCCCCCCATGTAATGTGCTGTGCCCACCATGTCATGTCATGTGCATTGCAGTGCCCCCATGTAATGTGCTGTGCCCACCATGTCATGTGCATTGCAGTACCCCCATGTAATGTGCTGTGCCCACCATGTCATGTCATGTGCATTGCAGTGCCCCCATGTAATGTGCTGTGCCCACCATGTCATGTGCATTGCAGTGCCCCCATGTAATGTGCTGTGCCCACCATGTCATGTCATGTGCATTGCAGTACCCCCCGTGTAATGTGCTGTGCCCACCATGTCATGTCATGTCATGTGCATTGCAGTACCCTCATGTAATGTGCCCACCATGTCATGTCATGTGCATTGCAGTACCCCCATGTAATGTGCTGTGCCCACCATGTCATGTCATGTGCATTGCAGTGCCCCCCATGTAATGTGCTGTGCCCACCATGTCATGTCATGTGCATTGCAGTGCCCCCCATGTAATGTGCTGTGCCCACCATGTCATGTCATGTGCATTGCAGTGCCCCCCATGTAATGTGCTGTGCCCACCATGTCATGTCATGTGCATTGCAGTACCCCCCATGTAATGTGCTGCGCCCACCATGTCATGTCATGTGCATTGCAGTACCCCCCATGTAATGTGCTGTGCCCACCATGTCATGTCATGTGCATTGCAGTGGCCCCATGTATTGTGCTGTGCCCACCATGTCATGTCATGTACATTGCAGTGGCCCCATAAAATGTGCTGTGCCCACTATGTCATATGCTGTGCATTGCAGTGCCCCCATGTAATGTGCTGTGCCCAGTATGTAATTTGCTGTGCATTGCAGTGCTCACTATGTAATGTGCACTGCCCACCATGTCATGTGCTGTACATTGCAGTGCCCACCATGTAATGTGCAGTGCCCACCATGTAATGTGATGTGCCATGCAGTGCCCACCATGTCATGTGCAGTTCCCACCATGTCATGTGCTGTGCCCACCCTGCCATGTGTTGTGCCCACCATGTAGTGTGTTGTGCCCACTGTGCAATGTGCTGGGCTGTTCAACAGTGCCCACCATGTCATGTGCAGTTCCTAACATGTAATGCGCAGTTGCATTGCCCACCATGAAATGTGCTATGCCATGCAGTGCCCACCATGTAATGTGTTGTGCCATTCAATGCCCACCATGTCATGTGCTGTGCCCACCACGTCATGTGCTGTGCCATGCAGTGCCCACCATGTAATGCGCTGTATCCACCATGTAATGTGCTGTGCCATGCAGTGCCAACCGTGTCATGTGCAGTGCCCACCATGTAAATTACTGTGCAGTGCCCACCCTGTCGTGCTGTGTTGTGCCCACCATGTCATGTGCTGCGCCATGCAGTGCTTACCATGTAATGTGCTGTACCCAGCACGTAATGTGCTGTACGTTGTCCGCCATGGCATGTGCCGTGCAGTACCCACAATGGAATGCGCTATGCAGGGCTCACCATGTCATGTGCGGTGTCCACCAATTAATGTGCTGTGCTCACAATGTCATGTGCTGTGCTGTGTCATGCAGTGCCCACCATATCATGTGGTGTCATGCAGTGCCCACCTTGTCATGTGCTGTGCAGTGCCCACCATGCCATGTGCAGTACCCACCAAATAATATGCTGTGCCCACCATATAATGTGCTGTGCAGTGCCCACTTGTAATGGGCAGTGCCCACCATGTAATGTGCTCAGCTGTGCCCGCCATGTCATGTGCTGTGCCCACCATATAAGGTCCTGTGCCCACCGTGTGCATGTGCTGTGTTGCGCCCACCATGCAATGTGCTGTGTAGTACCAACCATGTCATGTGCTGTGCCCACCATATAATGTACTGGGCCTACCTTGTAATGTGCTGTATTTGGCAGTGCCAACATGTGCTGTGCTTCGCCCACCATTAAATGTGCTGTATCCATGTATCCACCATGTAATATGTAGTGCCAACCATGTAATGTACTGTGCTATCCCCCCCCCCCTTGTAATGTACTATGCTGTGCCCCCCACAGACTCACCCCCTCACTCTCACCCCCCCTCTCTCTCTCTTTTTCACCCCCTGTCTCTCTCTCATCCCCTCTCTTTCACCCTGTTCTCTCTCTCACCCCCTACATCCCCCATTCTCTCTCTCTTGCCCCCTTCAACCCCCTCTTTCCTACCACCCTCTCTCTCTTTCACCCTCTCTCTATTCCCCTTTTTCTCACCCCCTCTCTCTCGTCCCCTCTCTCTCATTCAACGCCTTTCTCTCTCTTTTCCCCTCCCTCTCATCCCCTCTCTTTCAGCCCCCTATCTCGCTATCGCCCTCTCTCTCTCTCTCTCTCTCTCTCTCTCTCTCTCTCTCTCTCTCTCTCTCTCTCTCTCTCTCTCTCTCTCTCTCTCTCTCTCTCTCTCTTTAATTTAATTCAACAAAAAATTGTTTGCGTTTTCATTTTATTTTCATAAAAAGGCCCACCAAAATCCTTAGCACCAGGCCCATGTTGCTCTTAATCTGGCCCTGGCTGTCTACTACTAGAGTACATGAATCCTTTCAAAGAAGTTGGAAGCAATTGTCCAGCTGTGTTCAGTTTTAATTGTTACAAGTTAACGCCAGCATCAGAGACATTGGCAGGATACACTACGAAGACTTTTTTTTTTTTAAAAACTCTTTATTACAAATTTCTATACATGTTAGTTTACATATCTTTACATTTTATTTCTTTACTGTATAAATAAATCCACAAGTTCTTTTTTTTCTCATTCTACTACCAATCTCTCCACTTCCTTCCATTCTCACTCATCCACTCATAGTCACTTTTATGTTCTATTTTCAGGTATTCCCATATCCATTATAAAATAAGATCTATTCCACCTTGCCCATATATTTTCATATCTCTGCATATTTCCCCTTTGTTCATACAATATTTTCTCATACGGTAGGGTCTGATTTACTGCTCTTACCCATTGATTTAATGTCGGTAGGTCTCGCTGAATCCATTTCTCTACTATTTGTTTTCTTGCCAGGAATAATACTTCCCGCGAAAACTGCCTAGTGTCTCTGTTCTCTCCCTTCTCTTCCAGTACTCCCAACAAACAAAGTTCAATCGTACCCCTGATAGATCTATTTATAACTTTTTCCAGTTTCCTGACCACCTGCTGCCAGTTCCTCCCTATATTGCCACAATACCACATCACATGGAGGAAGTCCACTCCTCCCTGCCCACATCTTGTGCACTCTGATGTAACCATCCTCCCCATTTTATATAACCTGTTCAGGGCCAAATAAGTCTGATGTATTATGTTTAATTGAATTATCTTATTATTGCTGGGGATACTTTCAAGTGGGAGGAGCAGACTTCATCCCATTCCTGATTGCTCATATCTGGAACAGCAATCTGCCATTTATCTCTTACTCCCAGCGGTTCCCCTCTTATTTTATTCTGTAACAGGTGTGAGTATAATTTGGATACCAATCCCTTTGGTCCTTGTGATCTCAAAATACCTATAAGGGGGTACTTAGATATTTTTAATTCCTTACTTCTAAACTGTACCTGTATTACCTGCCTTAACTGCAAATATCTATAAAACTGTTTGCTTGTTAAATTATATTGTTTACACAAGTTTTCATAGGGCAACATTATATTTTTATCGTACAGCTGACCGATGCTTGTTACCTTATTCTGTTCCCAAAATTTACTTCCCTCAAATTTTTCCAAATGCTCAAATGTCGGGTTATTCCATAAGGCAGTTTCTGGTGGCGTGTCTGCGTATTCTGTCATTTCTTTCGCCTCCTTCCAAACTGTCCTATCCGGTTTTAGAAGGGGAATTCTAACTCCCACTCCCTCAAGTCAGTTGTTTCTAATCCCACGAGAAGATCATCTACCTGCATCTTACTTAACCACTAGGCGTCCGCGCTATAGCCGAAAGACGGCTACAGCGCGGACTCAAATTGCCGGGAGGGCGTCCGTGGACGTCCTCCTGTTTACTTCCGCATTGCGCGCTCCCGCGAGCGCGCATCGCGGAAGTTTTGTGCTGGCCGTGTCCCTCGGACACAGCCAGTCACAGATCACCGTAAACGGCCAATGACAGCAGCCGTTTACGGTGCGATCGGCGGTGCCAATGAGAGAGGATCTCATATGTAAACATATGAGATCATCTCTCATCGCCGGCTCTCCCTCCCCACACAGAGACAGCGTGTGAGGAGGGAGAGCGGAACCGCTGCGGCGGTGAGTGTAAAAAAAAAAAAAAAAAGGTGTCCCGCTGTTAACAGTCCCTGCCATCTGCCCTGTCATCTGCCCCTGCCATCTGCCCCTGCCATCTGCCCCTGTCATCTGCCCCTGTCATCTGCCCTGTCATCTGCCCCTGTCATCTGCCCCTGTCATCTGCCCCTGCCATCTGCCCTGTCATCTGCCCCTGCCATCTGCCCCTGCCATCTGCCCCTGCCATCTGTCCCCACTGCCACGTATAAGTGCCATCTGTCATCAGTGCCACATAGTGCCATCTGTCATCAGTGCCACATAGTGCCATCTGTCATCAGTGCCACATAGTGCCATCTGTCATCAGTGCCATCTGTCATCAGTGCCACCTGTCAGTGTCACGTGCCATCTGTCATCAGTGTCACGTGTCATCAGTGCCACGTATTAGTGCCACCTGTCATCAGTGTCATCAGTGCCACGTATCAGTGCCACCTGTCATCAGTGTCATCAGTGCCACGTATTAGTGCCATCTGTCATCAGTGCCACGTATTAGTGCCATCTGTCATCAGTGCCACGTATTAGTGCCATCTGTCATCAGTGCCATGTATTAGTGCCATCTTTCATCAGTGCCACATGTCATCAGTGCCACATATCAGTGCCATTTGTCATCAGTGCCACATGCCGTCAGTGCCACATATTAGTGCCATGTGTCATCAGTGCCACATATTAGTGCCATCTGTCAGTGCCACGTATTAGTGCCATCTGTCAGTGCCACGTATTAGTGCCATCTGTCATCAGTGCCATGTATTAGTGCCATCTGTCATCAGTGCCACGTCAGTGCCACGTATCAGTGCCATCTGTCATCAGTGCCACATCAGTGCCACGTATCAGTGCCATTTGTCATCAGTGCCACGTCAGTGTCACGTGTCATTGTCCTGGTGCTCCAGGGCCTTCAAAAGTGTAATAGGTAGTCAACAAGTTAGATGTGTAATTTATGCTCCTAGAACACCTGATGGTGCTCCCTGCATGTTGGGCCTCTCTATGTGGCCAGACTGTGAAAAAGTCCCACACATGTGGTATCGTAATACTCAGGAGGAGTAGCAGAATGTATTTTGGGGTGTCATTTGTGGTATATACATGCCATGTGAGAGAAATAACCTATTACAATGACAATTTTGTGGGGGAAAAAAAAAAAAAAAAAAAATCTTCATTTTGCAAAGAATTGTGGGAAAAAATGACAACATCAAAAACCTCACCATGCATCTTACTAAATACCTTGGAATGTCTACTTTCAAAAAAGGGGTCATTTGGGGGGTATTTGTACTTTCCTGACTTGTTCGGGTCACAAGAAATGAGATAGGCCGTCAGTGCATCAGATGTGATCAATTTTTATGATTTGCACCATAACTTGTAGACTCTCTAACTTTCAGAAAGACCAAATAATATCCACTAATTTGGGTTATTTTTACCAAAGATATGTAGCAGTATAAATTGTGGCCAAAATTTATGAAGAAAAATTACTAATTTTAAAAATTTTATCACAGAAACTAAGAAAAATGCGTTTTTTTTCAAAATTTGCGGTCTTTTTTCATTTATAGCGCAAAAAATAAAAAACCCAGAGGTGATCAAATACCACCAAAAGAAAGCTCTATTTGTATGAAAAAAAGGACAAAAAATTCATTTGGGTACAGTATTGCATGACTGAGTAATTGTCATTCAAAGTGTGAGAGCGCTGAAAGCTGAAAATTGGTCTGGTCACGAAGGGGGTTTAAGTGCCCAGTTGTCAGGTGGTTAATAAATATTCCTCTATCCTTGTTTTTTGTTCCTGTTTTACCCAATTACTCAAGAGTTTCAGTTGCCCTGCCAGATAATATAAGTATAAATCCGGGAGCGCCAACCCTGCTGCTGTTTTGGGTCTCTGTAGCGTGTTAAGTTTTTATTTATATCTACCATATGCCCAAATAAACCTAGTCATCTGAGAATTTAAATCTTTAAATATCTGTTTTGGTATTTTTACCAGGGAATGTGTAAACACATACAGGCACTTAGGGCCCTTTCACACGGGGCGGATGAGTAATGATCTGCCCCATGAACACCCGCTTGCTCAGCGGGGATCGCTCCGCCGATCCCCGCTGAGCAGGAAGATGACAGGTCCATCGTTGCACATTGTGCAGCGACGGACCTGTCAGAGCGCCGCTCTCCCCTATGGGGGATCGGATGATGACGAACCGTAGAGTCCGTCGTCACCCGATCTGATCCGAAAACGGATGGAAAAGTAGGGTTTTCCTTCGTTACACTTTTCGGATCGGAGCGGGTCGGATGTCAGCGGACATGTCACCGCTGACATCCGACGCTCCATAGGGATACATGTATGTCCGTTTTTCATCCGAAAATGGAAGGATGAAAAACGGACATACGGATCCTCCGTGTGAAAGAGCCCTTAGGAAGCACAATCGACTTTATCAGCTGTATTCTTCCTGCCATTGATATTGGTAACTTTACCCATATTGCCAGTTTTCTCTTAATATATTCTACCACAGGAAGGATATTAGCTTTTATAGAATCGGCATGATCCAGGGTAATATTTACTCCTAAATATTTGAATGTTTCAACTATTTTTAGTGGGGTCTGAGGTCTTCTACCATTACCTGGACCAAGCAGTATTAATGCAGATTTCTGCCAATTTATCTTCAGCCCTGAAAATATCCCATATCTTTCTATTATATTCATTGCCTCGCTCAGGGAGGTATGCGCATCCTCCATATACAATATGATGTTATCCGCATATAACCCTATGTGCTCTACCTTTTCCCCCTATTGAATCCCTTTATACTTTTTGGATTGTCTAAATCTATTTGCTAAAGCTTCAATTGCAAGGGAAAATAGTTGAGGGGACATTGGGCAGTCCTGTCTTGTTCCCCTATATCATTTTATTGTAGGCGATAACATTCCGTTTATTAATAAATTTGAGCAAGGTTGCTTATATAATATTCCTACCCATTTCCTAAATTTTTCCCCCAAAACCACTCTTTTTCAGCACTATTTGTAGAAACTCCCATTCTATGGAATCAAATGCCTTGGCCGTATCCAATGATGCCAAGGCACTTCCTTTCCGGAATAAATTCCCTCAGCTGTACAATAAATTGGGTTCTTCTAATATTTATTGAGGTAGATTTCCTGGGCATAAATCCCGTTTGATCTTCTGACACAATTGATAGGATTACTCCATTAAGCCTTTTTGCAAGTATTTTTGCCAATATCTTTGTCATGGTTATGCAATAGAGTTTGTTTGTCAGCTTATCTGTCTCCATGTGTTCATCTCCAAAGACCAGCTGTCTCTCACCTGACTGCTTTTATTAACTCTCCTCTAGCATGGCTCCACCCCAGCTCCTATCAGAGAACTCTATATTAACCTCTGCACTGCAGGGCAGCCCTGCTGATCAACCTTTGTGTGTTTGGCTTCCTGTTCCTGCCTGCTGTGTGCTCTACATTTATTTCTGTTACCGACCTTGGCGTGTTCTATACTATTCCTGTCTGCTTGTGACCCTGACCTTTGGCGTGTCCCCGACTATCCCTGTTTGCCTGTGACCCTGAACCTTGGCGTGTACTCTGTTGTCCTTGTCTGCTTGTGGCCCTGACCTTGGCTTATTCCTTTACTATTCATATCCTTCTGTTGCCTACTGTGGGTGTGAGCTGGGGGACCCTGGGGGTCGCGACCTGGAGCCAGTTGCAGCCCAGTTCATCCTCACCACTAGAGGCTCTGGTGAACACCTGCTGGTTCTTAGACTCCGCGCCCCAGGGAATCCTACGCTCTAACCCCGGTGGGATCCGTGTTGGTGTTCCAGCGGCCCTGCCTACCTTATACCCGGACTCCCATCCGCAGTAGTCAGCCGTAGGGTCCACTGCCTTGCGGTGCACTCCTGATCCCAACGGTGTGCATCTGTCACCTAGCCTCAAGGTGACCTGACAATCTTGTAATTAATATTCAGCAAAGAAATTGGTCTATATGATGCGCAATCAGATCTGTCCTTTTCTGGTTTTGGTATTAATATTACTGTTGCTTCATACATGGACTGGGGCATCTCTCCCTGAGAAAATGCCTCTCTATACATCTTAGTCAGGGCTGGTGCCAATATATCTGCATATTGCTGGTACATTTCCAGCGTTATACCATCCGGTCCTGGAGATTTTCCCTTTGCCATAGAAAAATTAACCTCTCGCACTTCCTCTATCTCTTTCTCCAACCCTTCTTTTTGTTCCTCTGTTAATTTAAGAAATTCCAAGTCCTCTAGATATTTCTCTATCTCTTCTCCATTACAAGTCAATGTTGAAGAGTACATATTGACATAGTATCTTTGGAATCTCATAAGTATCTCTTCTGCTGTATTCACCATTTCCCCCTTCTCATTTCTTACTTCTGAAATTACCAATGATGCTGTCTGTTGCTTTATGAAAAAGTTTAAAATCCTATTTTATTGGTGTCCTTGCTCAAATTTTTTTTGTTTCTGCTGGAACCTCTTACATTTTGCATTAACTGCTAGCTGATTTTTAAACTGATGTGCTAATCCTGCCCACCTTATCTGTTTTATATTCGAGTGGTTGTTTACAAACTCAGCTTCTGCCTGTGTGCATCTCTCTGCCAGTTCCTCCTCTTCCTGTCTATTAGTGCGTTTTATATATGATATTGTAGATCTAGTTATCCCTCTTAAATATGCCTTAAATGTATCCCAGAGCGCCCCTTCCATTTTTCTCTCCCCATGGGCTTCCAAAAACATTACCATCTGGTCTGGTATTCTATCATTTGGTCCAATCTGAGTCAGCCAATGGGATTGAATCCTATACCCCGGACTCCTTCCTCTAGAGCCCATTTTTAACTCAAAAACCAACCCAGAGTGATCAGACACCCCTCTGGGCATATATTTAACAGATTGCACCATCGGGAGTATCTTCTCATTTCCCATCGCCAGGTTGATTCTAGACATGCACCCCCTCCCTGGTGCATGCCAAGAATATGTCCTGGTATCTGGATTTCTAATCGTCCACAGGTCAAACCATCATACTTCGCTTGTAAACCTTTCCAGGGACTTAGACCCCACCATTCCCCTTTAAATATTTTTTCCAAACCTGCCCAATTTTGGATTTAACCACATATTAAAATCACCCATACATATAACATGTGCGTCTGGATATTCTGACATAAATATCATTGCCTCTTTTAATACTTTCATTGTAGCAGGTGGGGGGTTATATACCCCCATAATAACAAATGGCAGTGAATGCACCAGGGCAAATACAAAAACGTATCTCATCTCCGGATCCTTCTTTACCCTGATGCATTCCCACGTTACCGCTCGATGCACAATAAGGGAAACCCTCCTTGAAAAGGTTGTATGGCATGAATGACTTGACCATTGAATCCAGGGCTTTTTTTAAAAATCGAGTCTTTCTTTAACTAAATGTGTCTCTTGAATGCAAATTATTTTAGCTTGTACCTTACTAACTTCTGTTAAAACCTGTATTCGTTTTAATTGTGTACCCAAACCTCTCACATTCCATGAAAAAAAAGTGCACTGGTTACTCATGTTTTCTTCCTGCTTTTTCCTTCCTTAACCCGGAAACCTGATTCCTTCTTTTCTTTGTGACCGTTCTCCTCTTATATTCTCTTTTCCCCTCCCCCTCCTCCCTCGTCCATTCAACTTTCTTATACAAAATTTTTTTTAGGGCATTACCGACATACTGCATCTGCTCTTATGTAGGTAATTTGTATCAATTTCAGCCTTTCTGCTTCCCGACCCACCCCACTATCCTAAAAATAGTGGGGCAAAGGCAGGTGAAGGGGGAGCATGAGGCAAAAAGAGAAGGAGAGAAAAGGGATAAAAAATAAATAAATAAATAAAAAAAAAAAAGGAAAAAAACCCCAAATGTGTCACCTATTTCCCCACCCTCATAGTGTCTTCTTGTGTTTTCAGCGTTACCATTATTCCTTTCTCTTGTGTTCAGCTCCCCACTTTTCCCCATTTCCCCCCTCCCCCCTCAACCTTATTATCCCCAAAACTTATGTGTACTCCTTATCTAATCTTAATATCTATTTAACACTTATCAAAATCATTCTCAATCAGTGTACTCTCACTTCTTTTATCCAATGCAATCTGACCATACCCTTCACAGCAAAAAAAACAAAAAACTTTTCCCTCCCCCCCCCCCCTCCTCGTCACCCCACCCCCACAGTTTTTCCTCAGCAGCCTACTTTTCCCCTTATCTAGATGTAGGTTTAATAGTCCGCATCCATTCTCTAGTTTGTTCCGGTGTACTGAAATACATAGTCTTTCCCCCTTCCTCCACTCTCAATCGTGCTGGATATGCCATAGAGCAAGGATCCTCAAACTACGGCCCTCCAGCTGTTGCAGAACTACACATCCCATGAGGCATTGTAAAGCTCTGACATTCACAGACATGACTAGGCATGATGGGAATTGTAGTTCCTGAACAACTGGAGGGCCGCAGTTTGAAGACTCCTGCCATAGAGAATTCAATTCCTGCTTCTCTCAGTTTTCTTTTTATCTCATAAAACGTTGCTCTTTGCTTTTGTAACTCTAAAGAAAAGTCCTGAAATATTGACACTTTTTTATTTTCATAGTGAATCTCTCCTTTTTGTCTTGCCTTCCGCAGAATTATGTCTCTATCTCTGCAGTTCAACATACGTGCTAAAAGGTCTGGGGGGAACCCTGGTTTTGACATTGTTGCAGGCACCCTGTGCGCCCTCTCAACTGCAAATGTTGCTGATGCCTCCATATCTGGGAACGTGTTTTTCAACCACTTCTCTATAAAGTCCCCTGGATTAAACCCCTCCACTTTCTCTGGCAATCCAACTATTCTTAAATTGTTGCGGCTTATCCAATTCTCAAAATCGTCTGTTTTTTGTTGCAATATAACAATCTGTTTTTCTGCTATTGTTATTTTTTTAGGTATAGGATTAACAGCATCCTCCAATAAAGATATCCTGTTTTCCACGTCTGCCATCCTATCTCTCATACTATGCATATTTTGCCTGATCAGTCCGATATCAATTTTAATTTCATCTATTTTACCTGTCAGGGCTGCATTACTTAGCTGGATGGCTTCCATTAGAGTTCATCTGTTCCAGTGACAGCTTTGACTGCTTCTCTTTTTTTTCATGCTTTTCAAGCTGGGGCATACAGAGCTTCTGGACTTCCATAGCTGGTGGTCCGCCACTCTGTGTCTGTGGAGGGCTTCGTCCACCGTCCTGCTTGTCTGTCCTTGCAAACTTTTTGAGGCGATCCACTGCCGAGTGTTTGCTGTTCATCTCACCGCCGAGAGCGTTCGTTTCTGGGTTATGGGTCTTAGTCACAGGTGCTATTCAGGATCCTGATGGATTCTCAGGCTGATCTCGGAGCTCCCGCTATTTACATGCGATCGTGTCAGTGGAAGTCACGCCCTCTCCACATTCTTGTGCAGTTTACACTATGAAGACTTTTAGGGGTATTATAGTACCATAGTTCACAATTACACTGATAGATTACAGGACTGCACTCCAGACAGATAGACAGACAGGTAGATCTTCAAATATACAACATCAGACAGCAATAAAAAAAAAAAAAAATAGGACTCCATGTGACTAGACATGTGTCCTGTCAAATGCAGTGAAATGTGGTATGCTGAACACTGGCTGTATCACCAGACTTATCATGTTGTTAACTTGCACGTAGCACACAATTACAGTATTTACTGTACAGCCACAGGTCTGATGATGCAGTCTTCTGGAGAAAAGTGCAAAAACCAGTAATGTGAACACATGCTGTGTGACTCAGAACTAACTCGGACTCGGATATCCTGGCCCTGCGGCAATTTCTTCTAGTCCTTATACTGTAACTTGTATAGTTTTTTTAGATCAACCATTTCATGTGTGACGTAACTACAAAAAATGCCATACTTCTTATGTCTGGATTCAGCAAATATTGCCTTGATGGCTTTTCTACAACCAAACTGGCATTGCTCACTTGTTTTATTTCAGCCCAGTCCCTGAAAATGATTAATTTAGAAGAAATGGCCGCACACCACTGTACATCAAAATCTTTTTTATTTGGACATCCCAAAAACTACAGGAATCAGAATGCTGGGTAGACGCGTTTCGCACAGTTCACCTGCGCTTATTCATTAGTGTGCGAAACGCGTCTACCCAATATTCTGATTCCTGTAGTTTTTGGGATGTCCAAATAAAAAGGATTTTGACTTACAGTGGTGTGCGGCCATTTCTTCTAAATTTATTGTTTGCGGAGGTGAGCCGAGGCGAGCACCTACTGGATCATTAGGCTTCCTGGTCTCACCTGGAATGGCGGGTGTGTCTTTTTCCCCTGAAAATGATTATACTTTCCTATAATTCCCTTGTCTTCACTGACCAACAGTACCATGACAGTTTTCTTTTTCTGCAAGTTAGGTTGGATGTACTTATCAATAGCCCAAAAGACCATTAATTAAAGACGAATAACATTTAAAGTAGAACTCTATTGAGGATAAAAACGCAGCGAGTTTACAGAATGCAGAGTTATGCCAACTGGCTCTTTCTTTTTGTTTGACGGTGAGTCACATTTCTACCTGCAGTGAAAGTTCATGTCAGCTACATGTCCCTAAGTATAGTAGTTTGTGGATGTAATGCAACCACAAACAAGCAAGACAGCAAACAAACCGACTGTCTTGTCCGCGTATTGTTAAAAATAACAGCACCAGTTCACTGTAATGCCCTGTACACACGGTCGGATTTTCTGATGGAAAATGTGTGATAGGACCTTGTTGTCGGAAATTCTGACCGTGTGTGGGCTCCATCACACATTTTCCATAGGAATTTCCGAAAAACAAAGTTTGAGAGTAGGGATGAGCCGAACACCCCCCGGTTCAGCTCATCCCTCACCCCCCAGAACCTGCGAACGGACCGAAAATTCGCATGAACGTTAGAACCCCATTGACGTCTATGGGACTCGAACGTTCAAAATCAAAAGTGCTCATTTTAAAGGCTAATGTGCAGGGTATTGTCCTAAAAAGGGTTTGGGGACCCGGGTCCTGCCCCAGGGGACATGTATCAATGCAAAAAAAACTTTTAAAAACGGCCGTTTTTTCGGGAGCAGTGATTTTAATGATGCTTAAAGTTAAAAAAAAAAGTGAAATATTCCTTTAAATATCGTACCTGGGGGGTGTCTATAGTATGCCTGTAAAGTGGCACGTGTTTCCCGTGCTTAGAACAGTCCCTGCACAAAATGTCATTTTTAAAGGAAAAAAAGTCATTTAAAACTGCTTGCGGCTTTATTGTAATGTCGGGTCCTGGCAATATGGATGAAAATCAGTGAGACAAACAGCATGGGTACCCCCCAGTCCATTACCAGGCCTTTTGGGTCTTGTATGGATATTAAGGGGAACCCCGCACCTAAATTAAAAAAAGGAATGGCGTGGGGCTACCAGGCCCTATATACTCTGAACAGCAGTATACAGGTAGTGCAAACAAGACAGGGACTGTAGGTTTGTTGTTAAGTAGAATCTGTTTGTAATTTTGAACTGGTACATTTTTAACGTGTTTAGCTCCAACCAAAAAATCTATTTTAAGCTTTTTGGAAAACATAGGGAAGGGTTATCACCCCTGTGACATTTGTTTTGCTGTCTGTGCTCCTCTTCAGAAGATTTCACCTCATTTTTTGTCCCAATGACAAATGTTTTTTGAAAATTTGGGTTTTTTTGTGAAACAAGGATTGGTGATAAAGCATCAGTGGAAAGGAGAAACGTTTTTCCCATATTAACTCTTACAGGAGAGAATTTCCCTTCCTAGGGGTATATTTCATCTCACTTCCTGTTGTCTTCTTCCGTTTGCAAGTAGGAGTCGTTTGTAAGTTGGATGTTTGAAAGTAGGGGCCTGCCCTATATACTCAGCAGAAATTTGGGCCTTAGGTGTTGTTGTGGCCACAACACTGTAAGCCCTCACAGGGCCCTGCTGTGAAATATTAGATCAAGAATTGTAATTACATGCCCCTGTTGAACAGGGGCAGAAAAATTGGGCCTTTGGTGGTAGTGGTGGTGCTAGTGCCACAACACTGTAAGTCCTCACTCGCTCTTGGTGGGCGCAGAAACGGGCCCTGCTGTGAAATATTAGATCAAGAATTGTAATTACATGCCCCTGTTGAACAGGGGCAGAAAAATTGGGCCTTAGGCACTGATGCTGGTGCCACAACACTGCAACCCCTTACAGATACTCTAGTTGGAACGCAGAAACGAGCCCTGCTGCAAAGTATTGCATCAAATATTGTAATTACACGCCCCTGTTAACAGGGCCTTAAAAATTGGGCCTTAGGCACTGGTGGTGGCGCCCACAACCAAAAATGTTCTTACAAGCTATCAGCGTGATCATTGAGGAGGAAGAGGATAATTACTCAGGATAGTCACTCAGCATCAGCATAGGCAGTCTTTGAAGGGATCTGAGGTTTCAAAAAAAATGATCCGGTTACATCAGCATCAGGTGCTTGGTAGCTGGTGGTGATCCAAGACTGATTCTTTTTTATGAAGGTTAGTTGATTGACCGAGTCGGGGGACAGACGCACCCTGTGATCGGTTACAAAGCCTCCAGCAGCACTGAATGTGCGTTCCGAAAGAATGCTGGATGCAGGACAGGCCAGTAGCTCAGTTGCATACTGTGCAAACTCTGGCCAGTGATTCATCCTCAAGACCCATTAACCCAGAGGATTTTCGGTGGGAAAGGTGTCCAAGTCAGATCTTGTCCCTAGGTATTCCTGCACCATGTAAAACAGACGCTGGCGAAGGTTGCTGGAACCTATCATACCTCGGGGCTGCGGACCAAAAAATTGTCTGAACGCATCGGTCAGACGGCCACCTTCTCCACCGCTCCTTCTTTGACTGACCGAAGCCTCAGCAACACGTTGTCCAGAAACAGGAGTTTGTAACCTCCCAGTCTCTGGGAACGCGTTGCACAGACCTTTCTGCAAGGCCTCCCGAAGATGTTTCATCCTCTACTCCCTCTGTGATGGCAAGATAAGGTCTGCAACCTTACCTTTGTAACGTGGATCAAGGAGGGTTGCCAGCCAGTATTGGTCCTTCTCCTTGATATCACGAATACAAGGATCCTTACGCAGGCTTTGCAGGATCAGGGAGGCCATGCAGCGTAGGTTTGCTGAGGCATTCGGTCCGGAGTCCTCTGGGTCACTAAGGACGACTGCAGTCACCTCCTCCCAGCCACGTACAAGTCCATGTGTTTCTTGGGACTGATCCCTTAAAGACTGCTGCTGATGCTGAGTGCCAGGCTCCACCTCCATACTGACACAATCCTCCTCCTCCTCCTCTTTCTGTGTGATCGGTGGGCACGCAGGAACACTGTCTGTATAAAGGGGGCCTTGAGAGCTAAGGAAGTCCTCCTCTTCCTGCCTCTGTCCAGCCTCAAGTGCCCTGTCCATTATTCCACGCAGCGTGTGCTCCAACAGGTGGACAAGGGGGACAGTTTCACTGATGCATGCGCTGTCACTGCTCACCATCCTCGTGGCCTCCTCAAATGGTGACAGGACAGTGCATGCATCCCTGATCATGGCCCACTGGCATGGGGAAAAAAAACCAAGCTCCCCTGACCCTGTCCTGGTGCCATAGTCGCACAGGTAATCATTGATGGCCCCCTGCTGCGTGTGCAGCCGCTGCAGCATGGCCAACGTTGAGTTCCACCTGGTGGGCATGTCACAGGTTAGGCGGGTCTTAGGCAGGGTAAACTCCTTTTGGAGGTCTGCCAGCCGAGCACTGGCATTATATGACCAGCGGAAATGCACACAGACTTTCCTGGCCTGCCTCAGGACATCCTGTAAGCCCGGGTACCTGCCCAAGAACCGCTGCACCACCAAGTTAAGGACGTGAGCCAAACAGGGCACATGGGTCATTTGTCCCTGTGGGAGGGCAGAGAGGAGGTTGGTGCCATTGTCACAAACCACCATTCCTGCCTTAAGTTGGCCTGGCATCAACCACCTCTGAACCTGCCCCTGCAGAGCTGACAGAACCTCTGCCGCAGTGTGGCTCCTGTCCCCCAAGCACACCAGCTCAAGCACCGCATGGCATCTTTTGGCCTGCATACTTGCGTAGCCCCTTGAACGGCTACGGAGCACCGCTGGTTTCCGAGGACAAAGCACAGGAAGAGGCCATGGAGGAAGAAGAAGAGGAGGGGGGGAGGGGGTGGAGGAGAGAGGTGTGTCACAATCATTAGTAGTGGTATTTTGGAGGCGTGGTGGCGGAACAACCTCCAACACTACTACACCTTGTCCTGCATCCTTCCCAGCTGCCAGCAGAGTCACCCAATGCGCGGTGAAACTATGTCCCTGTCCATGCCTGCTGGACCATGAGTCAGCGGTAATATGCACCTTACCGCTGACCGCCCTGTCCAGCGAGGCCAAGACATTGCCTTCCACATGCCGGTAGAGAGCCGGAATCGCCTTCCGTGAGAAAAAGTGGCGTTTGGGTACCTGCCACTGAGGAACCGCACATTCCACAAACTCACGGAAGGAGACAGAGTCTACCAACTGAAAAGGCAGCAGTTGAAGTGCTAGCAATTTTGCCAAGCTAGCATTCAACCGCTGGGCATGTGGATGGCTGGGAGCGAACTTCTTTCAGCGGTGCAGCAGCTAGGGCAGGGAAATTTGCCTGGTACAATCTGACGTTGGTGTACCGAAAGCAGATTGCCCACAAGTACTTGGCTGTGACACACCTAATTCTACACCTTCATTCCTCTCAGTGCAGGTTTCAGAGAGGACTGAAGGTATAGTGGGGTTGGAGATCCCAGCTGATGAGGAGCAAGGAGAGGTCCGCTTTGTTCTTTGGTGTGGATCTTTTAGGTACGCTTGCCAACGAACTACATGGCAGGTCGACATATGTCTGGTCAAGCATGCGGTGCCCAAGCGGGTGATGTTTTGGCCACGTGAGATACGCTTGAGACATATGTTGCAAATAGCAGCGGTGCGATCTGATGCACTCGTCTCAAAAAAGGCCCACACCAAAGAATTTTTGGAATAACACGCAGAGACAGCAGTGCCCTGCACATGCGGAGCTCTGCGGTGTGGTGCAGTCGGTGTGTTGCCCTTAAGCTGGCCCCTGGAGGGCATCCTGCCTCGTTGGAGATGTGGCTCTTCCTCCTTCTCCTATTAGGCACCCACGTGACGTCAGTGACTTCCTCATCATCCCCTCCCTCCTCATCACTGGTGCAAAGCTGACAGTATGCTGCAGCTGGGGGAACATGACTGCCAGATTGCTGTCCTTCTTGGGCACCCCCTCTCTCTGGGCTCACGTTACTGCCTTCCTCTAGCTGGGTACCATCATTGGAGCCTTCAAAATGCTGGACATCCTCCTGGAGCATGTACCCAACACTGTGGTCAAACAGTTCGGGGGACTCCTCAGGAGGACATGGTGGGGCTAGGAAAGAATTGACTGATGCCATTGAGCCGAGGGAAGAGGTCGCATTGGCAGCTGCTTTGTCAGACAAAGTACCCTGAGCCTGAGTGAGAGGATGAGGACGGCTTGGTCATCCACTCTACCAAGTCTTCGGCATATTGCGGCTCAACACGGCCAGCTGCCGAATAAAAAGGACAAGCGTGTCCCACGGCCACGTGCTGATGAGGATGCACCGTGTCCACGACCAGCACTGTTGCCTCTAGACACAGAGCCTGCTTGCCCTCTTTTATTGGCTTGTGACTGTGTGCCTCTCCTTGTTGGCCTTCCAGACATACTAATGGCCGCCAGTGAGATGTAGCTGCACAAAGCTGGGATGCATATATATATACTGATTATACTGCAGCTAGCAGAATCAACTGTCTGCCTGTAGTATTATTAGTATGAGAACACCAGCAATTGTCTTCAGGTAGCTTTAGGTGCACACTGTGCAGAGGACACAGTACACTAACTGTAAATACTGCAGCTGCCTGCCTGTGGTGTTAATAGGATCAGAACACCAGCAATTGTCTTCAGGTAGCTTTAGGTGCACACTGTGCAGAGGACACAGTACACTAACTGTAAATACTGCAGCTGCCTGCCTGTGGTATTATTAGGATCAAACACCAGCAATTGTCTTCAGGTAGCTTTAGGTGCACACTGTGCAGAGGACACAGTTCACTAACTGTAAATACTGCAGCTGCCTGCCTGTGGTACTAATAGGATCAGAAGAACAGCAATTGTCTTTAGGTAGCTTTAGGTGCACACTGTGCAGAGGACACAGTACACTAACTGTAAATACTGCAGCTGCCTGCCTGTGGTACTAATAGGATCAGAAGAACACCAGCAATTGTCTTCACGTGGCTTTACATGCACACTGTGCAAAGGACACAGCACATTAACTGTAAATACTGTAAAAACACCTGCCTGCCTGTCAGTATATTAGGAAGAGAGTAACAGGAACAAATCTAGCTAAACTGAATACAGTGTATATACAGTGGGAACGGAAAGTATTCAGACCCCCTTAAAGAGGAGGGCCCATCAAAAAAAAAAAAAAATTAAAAGTCAGCAGCTACAAATACTGCAGCTGCTGACTTTTAATTGGACACTTACCTGTCCCAGGGTCCAGCAATGCAGGGGATCGAAGCCCCGCTCGTCTCCCCCTCTGTTCAGCGGCGCCGGCATTGCAACTGTGGGCGCCGGGCTGTGGCTTCACAGCCTGGCACCCACGGCGCATGCACGAGCGGGCCGCTCGCTGTGATTGGCCGCTCAGTCACCTGGGACCTGTAATGGGTCCCAGATGATTGACAGGAGGGAGGGAGCAGAGCTGAGCCCTTCCTGTGCCGAGGGGGAAGTGATGTCACCAGCCCAGGCACTGGAAGAGGCAGACTACGAGGGACCCCCTAGCAACAGGCATTTAGAGGTGAGTAAAAAAAAAAAAAAATATCCAAATGTTTTTTTTTATTTTTTTTTAGGCACAATCATGACTTTTTTTTTTTACGGTGGAACACCACTTTAAATTTTTCACTCTTTATTATATTACAGCCATTTGCTAAAATCATTTAAGTTCATTTTTTTCTCATTAATGTACACACAGCACCCCATATTGACAGAAAAACACAGAATTGTTGACATTTTTGCAGATTTATCACATGGTCCTAAGTATTCAGACCCTTTGCTCAGTATTTACAGTGTTGCATGACTGCGCAATTGCCAGCTAAGGTAGCGTAGTGCTGAATAGCAAAATGGCGTGGTCATAAGGGGGGTAATACCTTCCAGAGGTCAAGTGGTTAAAAAAAACACATTTAATGATGTATTAATCATAACAAATGTGCATTCATTTGTCATTTATATATGTTAAGAGATCAGCTTTAAGTCGATATCTGAGCAGCTCAGTTCACTCTGCTCCAACTTACAGTAAGGTTGCCATATTTTCAAAATGAAAGTCACACTAACCAAAATTAAACCCTCATTTTCAACACAGTCTAAAACAGTCTAAAACAATTGGTCACAATTTTGGACCAAGAGGCAACCATTCAAGATATCATGCGGTGAACACATTGATGTAAATTCTTTGGTTCAGCTCAGAGTTGGATGTGGCAGGCTTCACTTTCCCCATTGTCCTGTTCTGGTCCTACACTGTCCACCAGTGACCTGGCATCTATCAGCACTAGGGATGAGCTTCGAGTTCGAGTCAAACCCATGTTCGACTCGAACATCGCCTGTTCGATTGTTCGTCGAATTGCGAACAATATGGGCCGTTTGCGCCAAACTCAAGTGGCGCGTCACGGCCCATAATTCACTGCGGCATCGCAGTGCATTGCTGGCTGATGATTGGCCAAGCATGCACTATGACCCGCATGCTTGGCCAATCACAGCGCCGTCTGTACAGAGAGCCGTAAATGGCCAAAGCCAGGGTGACTTTGGCCAATTATGGCTCGGGGTTTAGTACACGCCCCACACTATATAAGGCCGCCTGCGTGGCGGCCTTGTGTAGTGTGTTGCGGCGGCGGAGAGAAATAGACAAAGAGACAGTGTCATTTGATTTAAGTTAGATAGAGTAGGCAGGCGAGTCAGTTAGCTGCACTTACAGTGTATTGTGTATATATATGCATCCTAGGTGTTATATATACAGTGGGGACAGAAAGTATTCAGACCCCCTTAAATTTGTCACCCTTTGTGATATTGTAGCCATTTGCTAAAATCATTTAAGTTAATTTTTAACTGCAGTTGTGGGCAGGGGCGCCGCTCGTGGGTCAGGCGGCCTCGATGTCCGCTGGCGACCCACTATCGCCTAGTACAGAGGCAGAACAGGGATCTGCCAGTGTAAACAAGTAGATCCCTGTTCTGCCAGATGACATGTCAGAGATTTTCTGTTCCCAGTGATCGGGAACAGTGATCTCTGTCATGTCCCTGGCAGCCCATCCCCCCTACAGTTAGAACACGCCAAGGGAACACATTTAACCCCTTGATCGCCCCCTAGTGTTAACCCCTTCCCTGGCAATGTCATTTTTACATTGATCAGTGCATTTTTTTTATCACTGATCAATGTAATAACGTCACTGGTCCCCAAAAAGTGTAATTTGGGGTCAGATTTGTCCGCCGCAATGTCGCAGTCCCGCAACAAATTGCAGATCGCTGCCATTACTAGTAAAAATAATAAAAAATAAATAAAAGTCCTTAAATCTATCCCATAGTTTGTAGATGCGATAACTTTTGCGCAAACCAATCAATATACGCCTATTGTGATTTTTTTTTTTTACAAAAAATATGTGGAAGAGTATAAACTGATGCATAATTGTGTATTTTTTATATATTTTTTGGGGATATGTATTATAGCAAAAAGTAAAAAAAAAAACAAAAAAAAAACAAAACATTTTTTCAAAATTGTCGCTCTTTGTTTATAGTGCAAAAAATAAAAACCGCAGAGGTAATCAAATACCACCAAAAGAAAGCTCTATTTGTGAGGGAAAAAAGGGGATATAATCTTGTTTGGGTACAATGTCACGTGACCGTTCAATTGTCAGTTAAAGCAATGCAGTGCCGTATCGCAAAAAATGGCCTGGTCATTAAGGGGCAAATCCTTCCGGTCCTTAAGTAGTTAAACAAAACCAAAATCCCCCTTACCACCATCCCTCTCCCATATCATCCCCATCTTTACACAGGACCCCATCCTCATACTAACCCCATCATTAAACACAGAGGTTATTGTTGAGGGTGGAGAGAGAGGGGGGGTTATTTGTTTAGGGTGGAGATGCAGGGAGGGGCCTTATTGTTGAGGGTGGGGAGGCTGAGAGTGGGTTATTGTTTAGGGTGGAGAGGCAGAGAGGTGGGTTATTGTTTAGGGTGGAGAGGCAGAGAGGTGGGTTATTGTTTAGGGTGGAGAGGCAGAAAGGGGGGTTATTGTTTAGGGTGGAGCGGTAGGGAGGGGGTTATTGTTTAGGGTGGAGCGGTAGGGAGGGGGTTATTGTTTAGGGTGGAGAGGCAGGGAGGTGGTTATTTGTTTAGGGTGGGGAGGCAGAGAGGGAGGTTATTGTTTAGGGCGGAGAGGCAGGGAGGGGGTTATTGTTTAGGGTGGAGAGGCAGGGATGGGGGTTATTGTTTAGGGTGGAGAGACAGGGATGGGGGGGTTATTGTTTAGGGTGGAGATGCAGTGAGGGGCGTTATTGTTTAGGGTGGAGAGGCAGGGATTGGGGGATCATTGTTTAGGGTGGAGAGGCAGGGATGGGGGATTATTTAGGGTGAAGAGGCGGGGAGGTTGTTTTAGGGTGGAGTGGCGGGGGGTTCCTTTTTGGGTGAAGTGGCAGGGAGGGGAGGGGGTTTGTTTTAGGGTGGAGCGGCAGGGAGGGGAAATGCAGGAAGGAAAGGGGGAGGGATTTGGGAATCCCACAGCTGCCAGTCACTGCCCCGCACCACAACACCCAGCAGCCCTCCCCCCACCATGAAGCTCTGCAGCAGGTGAGAAAAGTTATCATAGGTAGGGGAGTGGGAACCTGGCTCACGGCAGAACACATTACTCATCGGGTAGAGCAGTCACTTGGCAGCTGTCCGCAGAGGAGCCCAAGCATGTTGCCGGGAAGAGTTAGCACTGAGCTAAGGGGGAGGAATAGAGCCAGTAGAGGGGACAGTGTATGCAGGGACACAGAACCCCAGCTGTAGCACATACCGGTCATCCATGTGTGCAGTGTCAGGAGATGCTGGGGGCAGTAAGCAGGAGTCAGAGTTGGGTGGCAGAGTGGGCGGCTACAAAGCACATCATCAGTTGCTAGGACGCCGGCGGTTCTAGCAACCAGGGAGAAAGATTAAAGTGTGAGAGAACACATTGCATTCATTGAGGATATCCCACTAAGTGTATCTCTGCTGGAGCTTGCTCCAGCAGTGGGCTCCGGGACTTCAGCTAAGATCCACGGGACATCGGGACTTACTTGACAGCCTGGGACAGTCCCGCCAAATCCTGGACAGGTGGGAGGTATGTAATCCTGCGAGTATAATTGAGAAAAAGGTGCCACTACTCAAAATACCGCTACTGTGCCTCTGGATAGATACAGAGTATGTGGAAGCTGCCACTTAAAAGGATAAAATATAAAAGCTGAATTTTAACTACTGGTCAATCTGGGATAATGACACAAAGTCAAAATAACGGCGCTAAATGTTTGTGAACAAGGAGTATTAAATCCCCTAAAGTGACATGTGACTCACAATTTACAAATAAGAATATAACTGACATGTGCTAAAATACAATAAATGCTAAAGCACTAAATTGACAAATAGCACTAAACACCCTGTGACAAGTGAAGTGATATGATGTAGCTAGTGAAGCTATAAAAAAAAAAAAAAAAAAAATTTTTTCCAAAATATAAAAAATAAAGTCCATAAAATATTGAAGAGGATCTATAGTCGATGTGAAGATCTCTTAATCCATTCACCACACCAATGTGTCTTGTGATTCCACTCCCCTAAAGAAACGCACTCACCGAATTCCAACACCTACATTCTCATGTTAGGCTAAAGTGCATTTAAACCAGGGTTTTAGAGCAAGCATCCGAACTCCAGCCGTGCGTCTCATATAATCTCCACATGTGAATAAAGAAGTGTACCAATAGTGTAATACCGTAAACAAAGATTTAATGAAAACACCAAACAGCCTTTAAGATTTAACCACTTGACAACTGGGCACTTAAACCCCCTTCCTAACCAGACCAATTTTCAGCTTTTGGTGCTCTCACATTTTGAATGACAATTACTCAGTCATGCAACACTGTATCTATATGAAATTTTTGTCCTTTTTTTCACACAAATGGAGCTTTCTTTTGGTGGTATTTAATCACCGCTGGGTTCTTTATTTTTTGCGCCGTAAAAGAAAAAAGACCGAAAAATCTGTAAAAAAATACATTTTTCTTCATTTCTGTTATAATATTTTGCAAATTAGAATTTTTCTTCATATATTTTGGCCAAAATTTATACCGCTACATATCTTTGGTAAAATTAACCCAAATCGGTGGATATTATTTGGTCTTTGTGAAAGTTATAGAGTCCAAAAGCTATGGTGCGAATATCTGAAAATTGATCACACCTGAAGTACTGACGGCCTATATAATTTCTTGAGACCCTAACATGCCAGAAAAGTACAAATACCCCCCAAATGACCCCTTTTTGGAAAGAAGACATTCCAAGGTATTTAGAAAGATGCATGGTGAGTTTTTTGAAGTTGTCATTTTTTCCCACAATTCTTTGCAAAATCAAGGTTTTTTTTTTTACTTTTTTTTTTCCAACAAAATTGTCATATTAGCAGGTTATTTCTCACACACCGCATATGCATACCACAAATTACACCCCAAAACACATTCTGCTATTACTCCCGAGTACGGCGATACCACATGTGTGAGACTTTTACACAGCGTGGCCACATACAGAGGCCCAACATGCAGGGAGCACCTCCAGGCGTTCTGGAGCACCCAGGCCAATTCTGACATTTCTCTCCTACATGTAAAAATCATCATTTATTAGCTAGAAAATTACATAGAACCCCAAAACATTATATATGTTTTTTTAGCAAAGACCCTAGAGAATACAATGGCGGTCGTTGCAACTTTTTATCTCGCACGGTATTTGCGCAGCAATTTTTTTAACGCGTTTTTTTTGGAAAAAAAACTGTTTTGTGCTTTACAAAAACCAAAACAGTAAAGTTAGCCTAATGTTTTTGCATAATGTGAAAGATGAAGTTACGCAGAGTAAATAGATACCTAACATGTCACCTTTCAAAATTGCACGCGCTTGTGGAATGGCGCCAAACTTTGCTACTCAAAAATCCCCATAGGCGACGCTTTAAAATTTTTTACTGGTTACATGTTTTGAGTTACAGAGGAGGTCTAGGGCCAAAATTATTGCTCTCGCTCTACCGATCGCAGCGATACCTCACATGTGTGGTTTGAACACCGTTTTCATATGTGGGCGGGACTTACGTATGCGTTCGCTTCTGCATGCGAGCACACAGGGACAGGGGCGCTTTAAAATTTTTTTATTTTTTTTTTATTGTTCATTTTACTTTTTTTATTTTAGTTTGATGCTTTTTTTCCAAAAAAAAAAATTTTTGACCACTTTTATTCCTATTACAAGGAATATAAACATCCTTGTAATAGGAATATGGCATGACAGGTCCTCTTTACAGTGAGATATGGGGTCAATAAGTCCCCACATCTCACCACTAGGCTGGGAAGCCTGAAATAAAAAAAACAAAAAAACGATCCTGGCTTCGATCGTAGCGGTGAGTCGGTAGAAGCGCGGGAGGGGGGGACATCCCCTCTCGCCTCCCGTAAGAACGATCAAGCAGTGGAACAGCTGCTATGATCGTTCTCATGGTGTAGGGAATCGCCGGCTGAAAAAGCTGATATCTGAATGATGCCTGTAGCTGCAACCATCATTCAGATATCTCCGCACAAAGTCAAGGACGTTGTATGACGGCCGGCGGGCGGGAAGTGGTTAAAACGCTTTTTTTTTTTTTTAACACAAAGTTGTCCATTTATACAATATTTTTACCACATAACATGTACATACCAAAAATGACACCCCAAAATAGATTCTCCTACTCCTCCTGAGTACGGCGATACCACATGTGTGAGACTTCCACAGCCTGGCCAAATACAGAGGGCGAGTACAGCTGAGCATGGCTCAGCATGGCAGGGTATGGCGGGGTATTGCAGAGTATGGCGGGGTATTGCGGAGTATGGCGGGGTATGGCGGAGTATGGCGGGGTATGTCTACACATGCACTACACATACAGCCCACAGCGCTGCAGACATCCATCCATCCCCCCCTCCCCGCTCACTGTGTAACGATCGGTACACAGGAGGGGAGGAGAGGAACCGGCGTCATCAGATGACGCCGGTCTGTTTAAATGTGATCGACGGCGCGATCACATGGTAAACGGCCGCGATCAGCGGCCATTTACCGGGATCCGTGATGCGCCGGGTCGATGTGTTCAGGTGCGCGCCCCAGGGGGCGCGCGAGAGGGGAATTCTGGGAGGACATCATAGTACGCCCTCCCAGAGTTATCCAACGGCCCTGCAGCGGCTATGGGCCGGTTGGTAAGTGGTTAAACTCACATGGTACAAGTTAAAAGACAGCAAAAGTGACTAAGGTAAGCCTTTCAAAGCCTCCAGAGCAGCGGATAAAACGGCCACGGAGGACCCAAGGTGTGCAGGCATAAGGTTGAATCTCACCCCTCCCTTGGTCCTGGATCTAAACCTCCTTGTCAACTTGCTGGTGTGTCAAGCAACGTCCTGCCTCAATGATGTTGATTGCCGTACAGCCATGCCCCCGACATGTTTCGTCACAAGGACTTACTCATGGGATTGGCTAAATGGCACGACAATCAATCCTTATATATCCTAGTAATAAGTGGAGCGCAGCTCACTGAACTGAGTATGCGCGTGTCTCATGACCCAGCAGCAGGAATATCCAGACATTTAACTGGACAGGGTGGCTGCCGAAAGGAGCTTACACAAAGCCAATATATAAAACCACACATGAACAGACTCATGGCAGGAATGTAGATTTAAATGGTGGCCCTAATAAGATATATTTTTATTTTATTTATTTATTTCAGGTACTTATATAGCGCCGTCAATTTACGCAGCGCTTTACATATACATTGTACATTCACATCAGTCCCTACCCTCAAGGAGCTTACAATCTAAGGTCCCTAACTCACATTCATACATACTAGGGACAAATTGGACAGGATCCAATTAACCTACCAGCATGTCTTTGGAGTGTGGGAGGAAACCGGAGTACCCGGAGCAAACCCACGCAGGCACAGGGAGAACATGCAAACTCCAGGCAGGTAGTGTCGTGGTTGGGATTCGACCCTTCTTACTGCTAGGCGAGAGTGCTACCACCACACCACTGTGCTGCCCTATATATAATAATAACAACCTATACATCAATGTATCGAAACCTGATGTACTGTTGCCTTCTGTACTGCGCGTGTGCACACCTCGTGTCGAATATAAAGACTAAGAGGTATCCCTCTGATGAGTGTCGATCAAGAAAAATTGAAATTAAAAAGAATTTTCATATCCTCACTCGCCTACACTTTAGAACAAGGTCTGCCAGGCATAGATAAAAAATTAGCAAATGTGAATATATAATACATCGAATGGTGTCTGAGTGACCAACTGGGTAATCTACAATAAATCTAAAATAAATAAATAAAAATGCACATGTCATAATATGATAATGACATACATTAGCAACATTTTCCAACCAATCTTAATGGTCATAGACAAATGCATATTGAAAGTTTAAATGAAAGAAAAAGAACGGGGATATAAAGAATAAGAGGTCTCCCTCTGATGAGTGTCAATCAGAAGAAATTGCACCCTCACTCCCCTACACTTTAGAACAAGGTCTGCCAGGCATAGATAAAAAATGAGCATATTTGAATATATAATCCATCAAATGATGTCTGAGTGACCCGCTAGGTATTACTGATGAAACAATTGAGATCTAATTCTATATTTAACCCCCTGGGGGCAAGAGATTTTAAAAGAAAGATCCAGCGGGTCTCTCTCTGAGATAAGTTTCTTACACGATTGGAGCCCCTCCAAGCTGGATGAACACAATCGATCCCACAGAACTGAAGTAAGGAAGGATCCTGACCATGTTTCTTCTTACAATGGAGGGATACACTATGGAACTTAAAACCATTCCTAATGTTCGTCAGGTGTTCAGCTATGTGGATCTTTTAAAGCCTCTTAGTTCTCCCCACATAGAACAATCCGCAAGGGCACCATAACAAGTAAACGACATACGATGCATTGCAAGTGATGAACTCCCTGATGTCAAAAAGCTCACCGTCTGCATTCCTAATAGATGTTAGCCCCCTATTGCTGACCCTCACTTCAGCGCACACACTTTCTGCAGCAGTAGAAACCATGAAAATCTATTTTTAATGATTGTTGTCTAGGGGGGTCTAGTATTTTCTTAACGACCCGGTCACCAAAGTTGGGGGCCCTTCTATAAATAAATTTTGGTTGTTGAGGTATTAATTCACTAAGATGTCTATCCCTACAGAGAATGTGCCAGTGTTTTCTAAAGATTGTTTCGACTTCTTTATACAGAGAGTGGAAGTTCGAAATGAACCCCCATTGATGCTGATCATTCGGGACTTGGTTATTCTGTTTGTTTGGACACTTATCTCTCTGGATGTTGGCTACTTCCTGGATAATTTGATTCAGAGTGTCATCTTTATAACATTTTTGTTTGAATTTTTCTTTGAGAATATTAGCTTGAACATGGTAGTCCTCTATTTTGGAGCAATTTCTGCGTATTCGCAACATTTGCCCTTTAGGGATATTTCTTATCCATGCAGGATGATGACCACAGGTGGGAGGTATGCATCCCCACAACGTGATGCTGCCACCACCATGCTTCACTGTAGGAATGGTATTGGCCAGGTGATGAGCGGTGCCTGGTTTCCTCCAGATATGATGCTTGCCATTCAGGCCAAAGAGTTTAATCTTTGTTTCATCAGACCAGAGAATTTTGTTTCTCATGGTCTGAGAGTCCTTCAGGTGCCTTTTGGCAAAGTGCCTTTTACTGAGGAGTGGCTTCTGTCTGGCCACTCTACCATACAGGACTGATTGGTGGAGTGCTGCAGAGATGATTGCTCTTCTGGAAGGTTCTCCTCTCTCCACAGAGAAACGCTGGAGCTCTGTCAGAGTGACCATCGGGTTCTTGTTCACCTCTCTGACTAAGGCCCTTTTGCCCCGATCGCTCAGTTTAGCCAGGCGGCCTGCTCTAGGAAGAGTCCTGGTGTTCAAAGCTTCTTCCATTTACGGATGATGGAGACCACTGTGCTCATTGGGACCTTTAATGCTGCAGACATTTTTCTGTACCCTTCCCCAGATCTGTGCCACAATACAATCCTGTCTCGAAAGGTCTAAAGACAATTCCTTGGACTTCATGGCTTGGTTTGTGCTCTGACATGCACTGTTAACTGTGGGACTTTATATCCCTTTCATGACTAAGTCTATTTTTGAAATTTGGTGTTTACAATTTAAAATCCGTATTTTTTGCTAGGAAATTACTTAGAACCCCCAAACATTATATATATTTTTTTTAGCAGAGAATCTAGAGAATAAAATGGTATTTGTGCAGCAGTGTTTTAAATGCAAATTTTTGGGAAAAGGGACAATTTCATGAATTTTAAAAAATCCAAACAGTAAAGTTACCCCAATTTTTTTGTATAATGTGAAAGATGATGTTACGCCGAGTAAATAGATACCAAACATGTCACGCTTTATAATTGCACGCACTCGTGGAATGGCGACAAACGACAGTACCTAAGAATTTCCATAGGCGACGCTTTAAATTTTTTTTATGGTTACCAGGTTAGAGTTACAGAGGAGGTCTAGTGCTAGAATTATTGCTCTCGCTCTGACGATTGCGGCGATACCTCACATGTGTGATTTGAACACTGTTTACATATGCAGGCGCGACTTCCGTATGCGTTTTCTTTGCTGCGCGAGCTCACGGGCAAGGGGCGCTTTAAAAAAAAAAATTTTTTTTCTTATTTATTTTTATTTTTATAAAATATGTTTAAAAAAAATTTTTTTTGATCATTTTTATTGCTGTCACAAGGAATGTAAACATCCCTTGTGACAATAATAGATGGTGACAGGTACTCTTTATGGAGGGATCGGGGGTCTAAAAGACCCCCGATGCCTCCTTTGCACTTCACAGTATTCAGATCGCTGAAAACGGCGATTCTGAATACTGTGTATCTTTTTTAAAACCGGCGCCGTTGGCAGCCGAGTAAACGGGAAGTGACGTCATGACGTCGCTTCGGCGTTTACAATGAGAAGGCTGGAACGCCGGAGGCACCCGATTGGTCACCGGGCCTCCCAATGGCACTGGAGGCCCAGTAAGAGCGGCGGGGGGGGGGGGGGGGGCTCCGGTATAACAGCCGAGCGGCTTTTACCTGCATCGGTTGTTATATCTGGATAGCCGATCGCCTGCTGTAAACAATGGTACTGGGATGATGCCTGCAGCTGCGGGCATCATCTCGGTATAACCCTGGAAAGCCAGTTACGCACATCTGCGTACACTCGGGGGGAAGGGGATATAGACAGTAGAGTTGCCACCTCATTCCTTTAAACCCGAACACATATTAATTACACAGGTTCTGTGGCTGATTAAGGTGGTAATTAAACTCACTTGTTGCCTTATCTGCATTAAATTAGCCTTCAGAACCTGTGTAATTCATATGTGTTCGGGTTTAAAGGGATGAGGTGGCAACTCTAATAGACAGGTGGGTGTCTTTCCAAATCCTGTCCAATCAAGTGAATTTACCACAGGTGGAGTCCAATCAAGTTGTAGAAACATCTCAAGGATGGTCTGTGGAAGCAGGATGCTCCCGAGCTCAATTTTGAGTGTCATGGAAAAGGCTGTGAACACTTATGTACATTTTTATTTTTTATTTTTAATAAATTTGCAAAGATTTCAAACAAACTTCTTTCCCATCTTCATTGTGGGGTATTGTTTGTAGAATTTTGAGGAAAATAATGAATTTAATCCATTTTGGAATAAGGCTGTAACATAACAAAATGTGGAAAAAGTGAAGTGCTGTGAATACTTTACAGATGCACTCTTTCTTTTAGTCTTTTACTTGTCATTTGTTTCACTTCCAACACACACAGTACAGCCTCTCTCTTGGAAATTCCAAGTGCATAAAGATAGGAAATGTGGGCAGTTTTACCAACTTCCCCAATTTTTCCTCAAATAAGGAAAAAATCTCCAACTTCATTGTGCAGCTTCTGTAACTAACCTCTGTACTTTCCAGGCTTTACTTTCTGCTTTTTTATCACCTTTTGAGCTTGCAGCATTTGTTAGCTGCAATTAAGAAGGAGGTCCAGCCTGGGAAAAAAAAAAAAAAGTCAGCAGCTACAAATACTGTAGCTTCCTGTCTTATTCTATATGGACACTTACCTGTCCAGGGAGCCCACGATGTTGGCAACCCAGCTGATCTTTGGATCGGCTGTCAGGTGCTGCCACCACCATCTCCACTAAGGGAAACCGGTTCCCTACTGTGCATGCGCAACAAGCTGCGCTTTCTGATTGGCCTGGTGACGGAGGAAGGAGAGGGGGCCGACATTCCAAGGGAAGTGGGAACAGGAATCTGTCAAAAACAGGTCCCCCCCATAACCCCCTGAAAGGGGCCAAATGTGGCACTGGAGGGGGGAGTCCCACTTTTGGGTGGGACTCCACTTTAAATTACACTTGAGATTAATTTGTGATGCTTCCAGGTTTCCTCACATAAGTTTCTACCCTGCATTAGACCTCATTCTTACCTTCCTTTGACCTTATTCTGTTTCTACCCTGCATTAGACCTCATTCTTACCTTCCTTTGACCTTATTCTGTTTCTACCCTGCATTAGACCTCATTCTTAACTTCTTTTGACCTTATTCTATTTCTACCCTGCATTAGACCTCATTCTTACCTTCCTTTGACCTTATTCTGGGTTGCATCAATCTAATTCTGACAAAAACAAAAGCCAATATACACAAACCCTTAGTTAACTACAAAGGCATCTAAAGAAGTACAAACTTGAAAAAGAATTTTCTTTATGAACAGACTTTGACAATGGGATAAGTAGAAAGCCATCTCTGCCTCTGTCCCCTATAAGCACAGACCTATGGTATATCCACTCTTGGTTCTATGGTGCCCTGGCAAGGTAGACCTTATTTGTTGCAACACTTGTGACAGATCAAGCTCAGATTTTATGTCAGGCTTCCTAAGTAACCTGCTGTGATCAGTTATTTTGTTCTTGTCAAAGAGGAAATCAAAGAGGGGGTAGGACATGCTGTGTGCCGCAATAGGCCTCTTTCACACGGACGATCCGTATGTCCGTTTTTCATCCTTCCGTTTTCGGATGAAAAACGGACATACATTCATCCCTATGGAGCGTCGGATGTCAGCGGTGACATGTCCGCTGACATCCGACCCGCTCCGATCTGAAAAGTGTAACGGAGGAAAAACCTACTTTTCCATCCGTTTTCGGATCGGATCGGGTGACGACGGACACTACGGTCTGTCATCATCCGATCCCCCCATAGGGGAGAGCAGCGCTCTGACAGGTCCGTCGCTGCACAGTGTGCAGCGATGCACCTGTCATCTTCCTGCTCAGTGGGGATCGCTGAGCCAGCGGATGTTCACGGGGCGGATCATCACTGATCCGCCCCGTGAGAAAGAGGCCTTACTGTCCATGTGCACAATTGCCTAGAACAGGGTCCTCCAAACTTTCTAAACAAAGTGCCAGTTTACTGTCCTTCAGACTTTAGAGGGGCCGGATTGTGGCCATTGGAAGTAGAAAATGTCCTGGCATCAGTGGGAATAAACAATGCCCCATCTTTGGTGTTAGTGAGAGGAATTGTGCCACATCGTTGGTGTCACTTGGTGGGAATAATTATGCTCCATTGTTGGTGTTGCTTGGAGGAACTGTGCCCCATCATTGGTGTCATTGGAAGAAATTGTGCCCCGTTGTTGGTGTCAGTGGGGTGAATTATGCCCCAATGTAGGTGTCAGAGGGGTAAGAAATATCACAGCAATCAAAGGGCCGCAGTTTGGAGACCACTGGTTTAGAAGACTACATGGAGAATTCACTTCATCGGGTCATACATAGAGCTCATTTAAATCTAATGCCGTGTACACACGGTTGGACTTTTCGGCTACAAAAGTCCGACAGCCCGTCCGACAGACGTTCGACGGACTTTTGGCGGACTTGCGGCGGACTTGCGGCAGACTTTCTGACGAACGGACTTGCCTACATACGATCACACAAAAGTCCGACGGATTCGTACGTGATAACGTACACCGGACTAAAATAAGGAAGTTCATAGCCAGTAGCCAATAGCTGCCCTAGCGTGGGTTTTTGTCCGTTGGGCTAGCATACAGACGAGCGGATTTCTGGGTCCGGCATAGCTACGACGTAAAGATTTGAAGCATGTTTCAAATCTAAAGTCCGTCAGATTTGCAGCTGGAAAAGTCCGCTGAAAGTCCGGGGAAGCCCACACACGATCGGATTGTCAGCTGGATTTGGTTCGTCGGCGTTCGTCGGACTTTTGTAGATGAAAAGTCTGACCGTGTGTATGCGGCATAAGCTTCCTGTATCACCATTGTGGAGGAGGTGTGGAGGGCTGTACTGATCTGGTAGAGGATTACATCCTGCCCCACTTTATCCTGTGAAAAGGGCTCCTAGGCTTTCATCTGGAAGATACAATGTCTTCAAAAATGACCTGTTTAGTATTAGAAAATATTTATTTTAAGGGAAGCCTTTGGTTTGTGTTTTTTAGTTTTATTTCTTAATCTTATATAGGAACTAGGCTACCACAAAGAGTCATAAGCACTGTTCATGAGGTAAAAAGGTATATAGCTTGCAAGTTCTGTTATTATAGATGTTTTAATCAAATCATAAGACAATGGGATAACAATCCTGTGATTAATGAAGTGTTAGCCAAATCACAGGGCAATGAGACAATTATCATGCGATGCGTTATGTCAAAATAGGAGTTTATAGTAAGTAATTGAAAAGTAGATAAAGCTTCATTGATGGTAATTAACCCCGCAGTCTGAGAAGGAATTAGGTAATGACCTTTCATTTTGTTGGAATATCAGAATGGTGCCCTTCTCAATTAATTCTTTTATCATGTGGAAGTACTGTGTTGAAAAAAACTATTTAGACACATCAATAAATGAAAAATCTAAATGATTGTGACAGGCCATACCATAGCCCACAGGGGCACGCAGCACGGCGATCACAGGTGCACTGTTTTTCAGGGACACGGTGCGACCTCTCGGCAAAGAGCTGATGATGCGGCTCTTTACCCATGTGATCAGCTGTGTCCAATCACATCTAATCACATGTAAACAAGGAAATTATCGACTCTCTGACAGAGTGTGAGGAGAGGAGAGCCGATCAGCGGAATTTCCCCACAGAGGAGACTGTACAGATAATCAGGGCACTGATTATCAGTACAGCCCCAACAATGCCCAGCAGTGATGCCAGTCAGTGCCCAGAAGTGATGTCAATCTGTGCCCATCAGTGATGCAAGTCAGTGCTGCCTATCAGTGCCACTTATCCGTGCTGCTTATCATTGCCCATAAGTGCCACCTATCAGTGCCCATCAGTGCCATAGATAAGTGCCCATCAGTGCCACCTATCAATTCCCCCATGTGTGCTCATCAGTGCTGCATATCAGTGTCCATTAGTGCTGCATATTAGTGCCACCTCATCAGTGCCCTTCAATGTCGTCTGATCAGTTCCCATCCGTGCCACCTTTCGTTGCCCATAAGAACTGTCTACCAGTGCCCACCCATACCACCTATCAGCTTCTATCAGTGCCGCCTATCAGTGCTCATCAGTGCTGCATATCAGTGCCACCTATCGGTGCTACATGTTAGTCCCTCCTCATCAGTGCCCTTTAGTGGCATCTCATCAGTGGCCATCAGTGCAGCTTCATCAGCGCACATCAATGAAGGAGAAAAAATACTTGTTTGGTCTTTTTCCAATTTTTTAGCAAAAATAAAAAACCCAATGATGATTAAATAAATAAATTAATAAAAATAAATAAATAAAAAGGAAGCTCTATTTGTGTGAAAAAATGATAAAAATGTAATTTGGGTACAGTGTTGGATGACCGCACAATTGTCATTCAAAGAGTGACAACGCTGAAAATTGGCCTGGGCAGGAAGGGGGTAAAAAGTGCCCAGTATTGGAGGTTAATTTAGTGGTAATAAAATGGAGTTATAGATTATACTATATTCTTTTCAAACAATACAATTTTTTAAAGTTTTTATTTAAATTTTGTTACATAAACAATATAATTGCAGTACAGCAGATTGCAAGAAGTTAATACTAAGTCAAATTTAGATACTTATACTTCCATTTAAAAAAATATATATATTTAAAGATGATTTATTGAACACAGAATTTCATTACAGGCAGTCCTCAAGTTACACACATCCGACTCACAAATGACTCCTACTTACCAAATGGAAGGAGACAACAGGAAGTGAGAGGAAATCTACCCCTAGGTAGGGAAATTCACTTCTGTAAGAGTTGTCATGGGAAAACTTCACTACCAATCCTTATTTCCATGACAACCCAAAAATTTCAATTGTCACAGGGACAGAAAGTGGGGTGAAATCTTCTGAATGGGGCACAGAGAGCAAAACAAATGTTACAGGGGTGTTACTCCTTCCCTATACTAACAACCTAGGATAGCTGACCACCTCTTCCTCACCTGAAAGCCTCACAGCAGAATTACACATTCTAAAGCCATTCAAACTGTATTACAGGTCTGTGAGTGATCACAGACCTTCAGCCTAACATATGCTCACCACCAGCCATTGTCACCCAATTAATACACAGACATCCCAAGTCTCCTGCAAGCCGCGGGAGTCTCCTGCATTTGGCTGCGGGCTCCCGGACACCTGCGAGCGCAGGGCGATCTCCCGGCTGGACCTGTCACTCAGCCACAAACAGACAGGAGCATCCCGAGCGACCGAATGGAGAACGGCCGCTTTGTCTGTCGCTGAGTGACAGGCGGATGTAAAGCGCTGCGAGCTGAGGCAGATTGATATAAAAGAGACCGGGACTGTCATGTACTTGTTGCACAGGAGATCACTGCATAGCGGCACCCGAAAGTGGAGAAAGAGTCCGCTTGACAGGAGAAACTTTTATTTTTTATTTTTTTTTTTTTAACAACAAGGTTGGTCTTTATTGAAAAAAAGAAAATCATGTCATGATACATACATTTCACGCTGACATTATAACAGATAAAACAATTGCAATATCGTATTCTGTATTGTCAAATAACATATACCTGAGTATACACTAGTACCCTCCTCCACATTTAATGTAAACTTCCTTTACATAGTAGAAACTTAGTAGGTCTCCGGGGGGGGGGGGGGGGGCGGGGGTGGAGGGCAGATCTCCCACAAGGGGAGAAAAAAAAAAAAAAAAAAAAAAAAAAAAAAAAAGGGGGGGGGGGGGGAGGAGGAGGCAGACAGGCCTCAAGGTCAGCGCATCCGTATCAAACACATATCAGGAAGCCTCCTATTACATGGGATCAGTCCATGGTCTCCAAATTTTTTCATATTTCAAGGGACACCCTCTACTTATGTACGTCAGTTTATATAATGGGAGAGTCGCATTGACTGATTTTTCCCATGCCTCCACCGTTGGTGGTAACCGGGAAGTCCATTTCAGCAGAATCTCTTTTTTTGCATAAAAAAGTAAAAGCGAGATCAATATCTTAGTATACCTAGGTCGTTGCTCGTCATCCTGCACCCCCAGCAGTGCCAGCTCCGCCGTCAAGGGGGCGTCCAGCTGAAGGCGGATTTTAAACCACTCTCCCACCGAAGCCCAAAACCTCGACAGCCTGGGACAAGACCAAAACATATGAAGGTAAGTGCCTTCGGAGGAGTGACACCGCGGGCAGTCGGGAGAGCGAGACGGGAAGATTCTGTGCAGCCTCTGAGGCGTATAGTATACCCTGTGCAGAAATTTGGTTTGTATTAATTTGTCCCTAGAGGATATCACTATTTTAGCATTATTTTCAAAACATTCCTCCCAGGTTTCTCTATCCAATTCGGGTAGGTCTACCTTCCATTTTTCCCAGAGAGCATCCATTTTAGGTGAGTCTAACTGGAGGATAGTTAGGTATAGGGCGGAGAGAGGTTTTTTGAGGGACTCCTGCGTCAACAGCTCCTCTACAGGATCTGTCTCAAGATTGGGGGGCGCCGGAAACTGAGCTCTAGTTGCATGTCTCAATTGGTGATAATGGAAGGCCATCCAAGCCGGTAAGCCATATTTGTTAGCCAGGGCATTAAATGTGATAAGGGAGCCGTCCTGTACTACGTCTCGCAACACCTTAATTCCATAGCGTGCCCAGATCTGTGGGTCAGGAATCGTCCGGTAGTGGGGGAGTTCGGGGTTCCCCCACAATGGACAATAAGGGGACCACCTATTCGAGTGCTGGAATCTACGTCTGGCCACCTTCCAAACCCTCAAGGTCGCCTGAGTCGGCGTCGGGAGAGATGGATATGCCGCTGAGCCCCTATACACTAGATTGCTTAGTTCATTGAGAGAACCTACTATATTTGCTTCTAGACAAGTCGCTGCATTGGCTCTCGATTGTTCCATCCACCATCTGACCGTGACAAGCATCGCTGCCCAGTAGTACACTAAGAAATTAGGCAAGGCCAGGCCTCCACTACTCACAGGAAGCCACAGGGTCTGTCTAGCTAATCGAGGGGGGGCCCCATCCCATAGAAAGTTGCCAATGCAGTTATTTATGTCTCTGAAAAAAGAATGGGGTATCCATACCGGGCAATTTCTGAAAATATAGTTAAACTTTGGGAGATAGATCATCTTGATGATGTTTATGCGCCCCAGAAGATTAAGGGGCAGCTTAGCCCAGCGGGAACAGTGATCTTTAAGTCGTGTCACTATCGGTTGGAGATTGAGGCGTTGAAAAGCCCGTAAGTCCCTTCCCACCTTGATTCCCAAGTATACAAACTCCTCCACCCACGGCAAGGGGGACTGCATTCCCCCAGCTTTGGCATGGTCATCTAGCGGGAACAGCGCGGATTTGGACCAGTTAATACGGATCCCTGAATATTTACCAAATTCATCAAAGGTCTCAAGTGCTGCAGATAACGATGCGCCGGCATCATGTAAATATAGCAGGGTGTCATCCGCGTATAGGGATATTTTCTCCTCCAGAGGGCCAACCCTGAGTCCCACAATACGACTCGATTCTCTGACCGCTATTGCCAAGGGCTCCAAGGCCAGCGCAAATAGGCTAGGGGATAATGGGCACCCCTGACGAGTTCCCCTCTGGAGGAGAAAGGAGTCCGAGAGGGTATTATTTACGCAAATCCTCGCTCTAGGTTTTTGATACAGTAGGCCCAGCCAATGAAGGAATTTGGGTCCGAACCCAAATCTAATAAGGACTTCCCAAAGATACCCCCATTCTACGGAATCAAAAGCCTTCTCTGCGTCCAGAGAGGCTATGACTCTTGTACCTCCATTGTCATGTGGGGTGGCTAGGTTAAGAAATAGACGACGGATGTTAATGTCGGTGCCCTTCCCCGTCATGAACCCAGTCTGGTCTATATGGATCAAATCATCCATGACCTTACTCATACGAATAGCCAATATTTTTGCTAGCAGTTTGGCGTCCGCGTTAATTAACGAAATTGGCCTGTATGAGGCGCATTCTTCTGGGCTCTTACCGGGTTTGGGCACCAAGACCACTATCGCGTCTGCCATCGACTCAGGGAGGGAACCTTGCTCCGCGAATTGTTTCAATAGTAAGGTAAGCCGGGGCGCCAGCAGTTCTTGAAAGGTGGAGTAAAAATCAATAGGGATTCCATCGGGACCCGGGGCCTTCCCTGATTGCATAACACCCATCGCCTCCTGAACCTCCTCTAAGGAAATGTCTTCCTCTAGCATCTCTCTTTTTTCCGGGTCTAAGGTAGGTAGCGAGACTTGATCTAAATACTGCAGCAGCTCACCTTCCCCATAAGCCACCCTCGATGAGTACAGGTTTTGATAGAACTCTAGGAACCTAGCACTAATATCACTGGGTGTCGTCAGCAGACGGCCATCCAGCCCTCGCAGCCTGCCAATATGGGTCGTTGCTTGTTGCCCCCTAGCCAGCCAGGCCAGCAGCCTACCGTTTTTATCCCCATATTCAAACACCCTTTGAGAACTCTCTAGCATAGATTTCTTGGTGAGGTCTACTCTTACAATGGATAAATCCCTTAGGGTGTCTTGCCAGGTTATATAGTTAGCTTGTATCGGGGAACGTACATATTCTGCCTCCCTAAGGCACGCCTGCTCCTCCAAATCTCTCAGAGACTGCACAGATTTCCTCTTCCGTTGGGCTATACGTTTGATATATTCTCCCCTGAGCCAGGCCTTAAAGGCATCCCATAATACTGTGGGTTCAGTGGAACCTGCGTTATCCACCCAAAAATTGCACAGCCCTTCTGGTATCTCCTCCTGAATCTCAGGGTCTTCAATCCAGTATTTGGATAAACGCCATACCCTCCCGCCTTCCTCATATGAGGTCCTAACTGTGACGGACAGGGGGGCGTGATCAGATATCCCCCGCGACAGAATCTGAGTCGATACCACTCTCCGCAACATAGCTGATGAGACATATGCCAGATCAATACGTGACATAGTCCGGTATGTGGCGGAGAGACAAGTATACTCCCTGTCTGATGGATGGAAATGACGCCAGACATCGGTCATGTGGAAGGCGGTCGCCCAACGTGACAGGGCCTCCTGCGGGGGTCCCGAAGCATTCATTCTATCCAACTCTCTGGAAGGCACCATATTAAAATCCCCTATAATTAGGACATTATCTACGTTAAACATTGTGACCTGTTGCATCAGTACATGCATCACCTCTACGTCTACCGGTGGGGGCAAGTACACACCCACTATTATATAAGGGATCTCAGAGATCAATGCGTGCAGAATAATGTATTTACCTCCGGGGTCAAGTTTCACCTCTATGAGCTGAAAAGGCAGGGATCTATGCACCAGAATGCTGACCCCTCTGGCATAGTTAGAGTAAGTTGCATGATAGTGCTCACCAATCCAGGCCCTCTTCAGACTCATAACTTTGGAACCCGTCAAGTGTGTCTCCTGCAGGATGCACATTTGCGGGTGGAGTTTCCTCAAATAGTTTAGCACCAGGGAACGCTTGACGGCTGAGTTCAGCCCCCTCACGTTCCAGGAGACTATTAAGCACTTAGCCATTAACTACTCTCGCCCAGTGATAAAGGATATTTCCTCTTAGTGACCCGGGGGTCCGGTGAACTCGAGGGGGACTACCTAACCCCACCGGGGCCATGGAGAACATGCGCACAGCAATATGTATAGTATCAACACCTCTAAATTGCTGCTCCAATCCATAAATGGGAGCAGCGAAAGACCAATCAAACCTTGTAAACTTACAAACCCATAATAACCAGCAGCCATGAACATTAGCTGCCCAACCACCCCTCCCCCCACCCCATGCACCCCGGAACATTGAGATGCATTTAAAACCCTTAACGTCCATTACTCTCATACTAATCCCTCAGGTTGGGGACGTGTGACCAGACAGGGATCTGCACATCCAGTAACTCACATAAAGTCCCAAAACAGAATTAGGGAAATAATAAAAAAAAATAAAACAAAAATAAAGTCTCACAGGGGTTTGCTCTTTTTCTCCTTTTTCAGAGCCATTGGAGTGTTATATACTGATATAGGGATAATGTCACCTGATGAGCAGGGGTACACACTTCAGAGTTCTGTTCGATGAGCCTTAGATAAACTCGGGGGTAATGAAGGTTACAGTTATCCACTAGACCCCAAGGGTCCGAAAGTCCCGCATTTTCAAAGCGTACCAAGGGTCTAGTTATGCCTTCTCCCCACTTCCTCCACACAGGATTTATAAAACAACAAAAAAAAAGGAAGAAAAAAAAAAAAAAGGGGGGAATGTAGGGAGAAGGGAGAAAAAGTGTGTGCTACCGCAATCCTGCATAAGTGAAGGGGAAGTGGGCACAGTTCCAAGGAGAAAAGCTTACCCAACCCAGTAGTGTAGGGCGATTCAAGTATCTGAAGGCAGATTATTCTCACATCAGCATGCTGGGCTCGGTAGTCCTACGGAGGGAGTGTTTCAAGCCACGCGGCGGCTTCCTTTGGATTGACGAAGAATCGCACGGTCTCACCATCCACTACTCGGAGTTTCGCCGGAAACAAGACGCTGTACTTCAACCCCTTGGTTCGCATGGCGGCCTTGACGCTGTCGAAAGATCGGCGCTGTCTCTGGGTCTCCATGGTGTAATCTGGGAACAGTAGGATCTTTACATTGCGGTACGGGAGCTCCCCAGCTATTCGCGCCGCTCGCAGCAGCTCATCACGATCTCTGTAGTTGAGCAGCCGGAGGATAAAGGTTCTAGGTGGGGCCCCTTCAGGTCCAGGCCTGGCGGGGACGCGGTGAGCCCGTTCTACGGCAAAGTGTGGCAAAAGTTTGGCAGCCGGCAGGAGGGTGCGGAGGAAATCTTCCGTAAACAAGGCAGGGGATCTTCCTTCGACCCCCTCTGGAAGGCCCACAATCCTGAGGTTGTTCCGGCAACTTCTATTCTCGGCGTCCTCCGCTCTATATTCGAGGGCCCTAACCTTCGTCTGTAGGGCTCTGATGGAAGTCGCATGCTCCGCCGTTACGTCCTCCACCTCCCCCACTCGCCGCTCTGTTTCGGAGACTCGAGACCTGATCTTATCGAGGTCTTGTCGAATGAGCCCAACATCCATTTGGACCTCCTCAATCTTAGAGGTCAAAGCAGTTTGGCACAGGGTGATGGCCGCCATAACCTCTGGAATGCCTGGAGGTGCAGGGAGAGCATCCTCCTCGTGGTCCGTTTGCGACGCCATATTGGTTAGGCGCGCCGGAGAGCCCCGGGTTCCAGAGATTGGGGAAGTCTCTGCAGGTATATTCTGGGGGAATTTCAGCCTCTTACCCCTTTTCTGACTTCCGAAGCTTTTAGAAGGCATCCAGGTGTGACAGGATCCTCTCGATCCACTTGATCAGTCAGTACGGATTAGTTTAACGGATCACACTCCAGGAGAGCTCTGCAAACACGTCTGCTCAGTCCACCATCCCGGCCACGCCCCCCTTATTTTTTATTTTAATTGCTACAGCCTGCAGATCACGGCGCCCAGCCTTCTCAGCAGCCAGACCCCAGCTCCAGCAGCCAGACCCTTGGCCACAGCAGTTGGACCCTTGGTCCCAACAGCTGGACCCTTGTCCCCAGCAACTAGGCCCCAGCAGCAAGGGCCTAGCAGCCAGACCCCTGACTCCAGCATCCCGACCTCAGGCTCTAGCAGCCAGACCTCTGGCCCCATCAGCCAGAACCCTGGCCCCAGCAGCCAGACCCCAGGACCAGCAGCCAGATCCTTGGTCCCACCAGCCAGACTTTTGGCCCCAGCAGCCAGACCCTTGGCCCCAGCAACCAGGTCCCAGCAGTCAGACCTCAGGCCCCAGCAGCCGGCCCCTTGACCCCAGCAGCCGGCCCCTTGGCCACAGCAGCCAGACCCCAGGACCAGCAGCCCAGCTCCAGCAGCCAGACCCTTGGCCCCAGCAGCCAGACCCCAGGACCAGTAGCCCAGCCCCAGCAGCTGTGTGATCAGGCTGCATTTCATTCGGCACTGCTAAGGCTGCATTTAATGGGCACTGGTGTAGCTGCATTTAATTGGCACTGATCAGGCTGCATTTAATTGGCACTGGTAGTGCTGCATTTTATTGGGGGGGGGGGGGGATTGGCGCCGGCGCGAAGCGTCACCTCCCTGAAATGAGTTTAAAACCTCTCTGAAATTAGTTTTTGCCACTTGGGATGTCTGAATACATGAAATCACAAACCTCCAATGGAGACTTGTGAGGCTTCTCATGGCCTCAGCTTCAAGAGGGGTGTATTTTCTTCCTGAGAGCCAGCGCCTCTCCAACATTACACATACCAGAGCCTGTCAATCAAAATGAATGCCCTGCTCATTTCCCTGCACCAAGTAAGCATAAAGGCAAGCATTCACTCTCTACTGTAAGTATTGATATCAATTCAATAATCCAGGGCGAAACAGCTTCCAGGAGGATGAAAATAGTGCCCAGTCATATATAGCCTCAGAGAACTTTTCCTTAAAGTGGAGTTTCACCTGAAAAAAATTAATTAAAAGTCAGCAGCTACAAATACTGCAGCTGCTGACTTTTAAAATAAAGACACTTACCTGTCCAGGGCTCCTGCGATGTCCTCACCCGAAGCCGACCCGTCTCTCATCTCCGGGTGAAGGCGTCGGCATCTTAAGTAAGGGAATCAGAAAGTGAAGCCTTGCGGCTTCACAGCCTGGTTCCCTGCTGTGCATGCGCGAGTCGAGCTGCGCGTTGGGTTTTACACATACAGTGCCTTAAAAAAGTATTCATACCCCTTGAATATTTCCACATTTTGTCATGTTACACCCAAAAACGTAAATGTATTTTATTGGGATTTTATATGATAGACCAACACAAAGTGGCACATAATTGTAGAGTAGAAGGAAAATGATAAATGGTTTTCCAATTTTTTTATGAATAAATATCTGAAAAGTGAAGCGTGCATTTGTACGCCACACTTTACTCCTCAACACACTGCAGTGCAAATCACGTGCGATAGTATGGCTGAATTTGCATCGCATTCGGACCAAACTCGCACAGGACCCTTTTTTTGGTCCGCAGCAGAATCGCATCCGATTCCTCTCGAATTTGCAGATCGCACCTCGATATGCGAACTGATTTTGGGGTGTCAATAACTTTTAATTGAACAAGAAAGGAATGTGGGAGCAAACATTAATAATTAATTAATGGATACATCGATACATATATGTCAGCTTGGCAGCATATGAGAAGTAACGAATATTGATAAAATGGTATAAATATATATATACACATGTCATAGAAATGGCATTTGGCAATAAGATGAATTATATCAATCTTGAGCATGATTAATTGTAGATATAATACAAGATATTTCTTATTAACAGGCATTGGTACACCATATGCAACAGAACTGCTGTAAAAACAATTTCACTATGTGTTTTACACCAGGGTGGTAGCACACACAGCCCATTCACTGGATACACACACAATATTATATTTGCAATCATCCCCACACATGTGGAATGTGTTGTGGTGATCGGGCATGCTATGTGGGTGTTTTCTTGGCCGAGGGCTGGGTTCCTCGCCTCAGCCCTGGAACAGACAACCAGTTTGGGGTTCCATCTTCCTCAAAGCTAGCCAAGCACAGTGCTTTAGCCAACCTTTTATTTCTGTACCCAACTCCTGATGAATGGCATATAGCCAAGAAGCGCATCGAGTTTCCATGGGGTACTCAGTCAAGTCTGGCTCATTACCTATTCACTGGCCCATATATACCTTTTAAACATTAAAAATTCACTGAGTACTATGTAACTTAATTTATGTGTATCTTCCTTTTGTTTTTACAGCAGCTCTGTTGCATATGGTGTACCAATGCCTGTTATCTTGTATTATATCTACAATTAATCATGTTCAGGATTGATATCATTCATCTTATTGCCAAATGCCATTTCTATGACATTCACATATGTGTTTATACCATTTTATCAATATTAATGTCTTCTCATCTGCTGCCAAGCTGACATATATGTATGGATGTATCGATTATGTTCATGTGTGCATGTGTATCATGTATGTGTATGTGTATATATATATATATGTATATATATATATGAAATTACTTTTTTACTTCATACTGTTGTCACAAATAAATAATGTTTACTAACCACTCTACCTCCATAAGTCAATTGCCTCATTCAAAGTCCCACATTCCTTTTTTATTTACCTGAATGAGGGATGGAGGTACATTCATTGTGCCTCATTTAAAGTCCCAAAACTCCCTCGGGGGCTGAATACAAATACATGCCACACTTTTCACATACCGTATATACTCGAGTATAAGTCGAATTTTTCAGCCCTCTTTTTTTGGGCTGAAAGTGCCCCCCTCGACTTATACTCGAGTCACCGCCGTCTGTCTGCATGATCAGCGTGTTATGCAGGCAGACGGCAGCCGGCATGTGATAATACCGTTCGGAGGCTATTCCAGCTTTCAAAAGCCGCGCCTCCTGCTTTTCTGTGATAGGCTGAACACTCCATTTCCCAGCAGTCAGTGTACAGCCTATCACGGACATTCTCTCATCCTCGTCCGTGGTATGGGAATGAGAGAATGTCCGTGATAGGCTGACCGCTGACTGCTGAGTGTTCTGCCTATCACAGACGAAGAGGAGGCGCGGGTTTTGAACAGTGGAATGGCCGCCGAAGTGTATTATCACACGCTGATCGGAGGATGGAGATCGCCACTGGGAGGATGGAGATCGCCACAGGGAGGTTGCACAGGACACAGGTAGGCTGCACAGAGACACAGGACACATGCACAAAGGACACATACACATGTACAGGACACAGGGACACACACACATGTACAGGACACAGGGACACATGTACAGGACACAGGGACACATACACATGTACAGGACACATGCACAGGACACATACACATGTACAGGACACAGGACACATGCACATGTACAGGACACAGGACACATGCACATGTACAGGACACAGGACACATGCACATGTACAGGACACAGGACACATGCACATGTACAGAACACAGGCACATGTACAGGACACATGCACATGTACAGGACACAGGACACATGCACATGTACAGAACACAGGACACAGGCACATGTACAGGACACATGCACATGTACAGGACACAGGACACATGCACAGGATACAGGTAGGATGCACAGGACACAGGGAGGCATGCAGCTGCAGATGGTCATTGTTGACCCTCTTTTTCCACTTACAGTAGCTGCTGCATTTCTCACCCTCGTCTTATACTCGGGTCAATAAGTTTTTCCCAGTTTTTGGTGGTAAATTAGGGGCCTCGACTTATACTCGGAACGACTTATACTCGAGTATATACGGTATTTATTTGTAAAAAAAAATTAAAAACCATTTATCATTTTCCTTTCACTTCACAATTATGTGCCACTTTGTGTTGGTCTATCTAATAAAATCCCAAAAAAATGCATTTATGTTTTTAGTTGTAACATAACAAAATGTGGAAAATTTCTAGAGGTATGAAAACTTTTTAAAGGCACTGTACTCCCAGTGTGCCCCTGCCATGTTTCCCACACTCTGTGCACCCATGGACAAGCCCGGGACAAATATGGCAGGTGCCGCCTGGTAGAGGGGAGGGAGACCAATGAACGTCTATTCATTGGTCTCCCATTATTGTTACTGACCCAGAAGTGACGTGTAAAATGTCACTTTTGAGTCTGTGTCACTGGCTGGGGATAAATGTAATGCATTGCAATCTGCACTGCATTAGATTCATTGAAGAACAGGTGGGACATCAGGTGACTTTTAGACTTTTTGTCCCTTCTGTGATGAACAAAAAAATGCAAAAAAGTGTGAAAAGTTACACCCGAGCACCTAAAATCCCCACCAAAAATGTTTAAGGACTCCCCCACCCCCACATAAATGCATGTATGAATGTAAATGCACACGTTGGAGCACCTACACGCGAAAACCATGATTGCACTTCACATGTTACATATAGCCGCGCATGCCAGAGTGAGATCAATAATTCTAGGCCGACTATTCATGGAGTTTAAAGTCTAAAGTCTTTTATGGAAAATATAGGGTACTGGAGTTTATCACTGTTTCATGGGTGCATGCAATTTTGAGGCTTGACATTGGGTACCTATTTACTCAGCACAACCTTTTATATTGTGCCAAAAATGGGGTAATTTTTTACCTTTTATGTGCCCTAAAATTCACTCAAGTGTATTTTTTACTGACATTTGTGTTTTCTGTGATATTGCTGTGCTAATATCATGTGACATAAAACAATTACCGTATATACTCGAGTATAAGTCGAATTTTTCAGCACATTTTTTTGTGCTGAAAGTGCCCCCCTCGACTTATACTCGAGTCAAGCACTTTTCTGCAGCAAAAAATTTCATTTTCCGAACTGACTTTGGGGCCCCGTATCTTAGGGCCACTTAGTGCTAGGAACCCCAAATTTAATGTGCAAACCCAGTGGAACTGGTACCACAACATATCCAAAGCTGAAGTTCCTAGCACTAAGTGACCCCGAAATACGGGGCCCCAAAATCGTTTCAAAAAATGTCATTCTCTGCTGCAGAAAAGTGCTTGACATTTTCTGAACCGAATTTGGGGCCCCATATCTCAGGGCCACTTGGTGCTAGGAACCCTAGCTTTGAAAACTTCATGGTGCTAGTTCCACTGGGTTTGCACACCAAATTTGGGGTTCTTAGCACTAAGTGGCCCCGAGATACGGGGCCCCAAATTCGGTCAACTGTGTCCATCTGCAGCAAGGTCATTTCGGGACCCTTTGGGTTCAGAGACCCCAAATTTTGGCTGCAGCTAGGGGGCATCTAGGAACCCTTAACTACCGAGTTTGAAGTTCAGGGGACCTATGGCTGCAAATGGGAACAGTGATGCTGCAAATTGGCATTGTTGACCCTCTTTTCCACTTACAGTAGCTGTGCATTTCTCACCCTCGTCTTATACTCGGGTCAATAAGTTTTTCCCATTTTTTTGTGGTAAATTAGGGCCTCGACTTATACTCGGATCGACTTATACTCGAGTATATACGGTAGCTACCACAATTTTATTCTCTAGGGTGTCTGCTTTCAGAAAATATATAATGTTTGGGGGATTTATGTAATCTTCAGGCCTAAAATGATTTTTTTAAATGTGTGCAGAAAAAAATTTGAAAACGGCTCTGGTAGTGAAAGAGTTAAAATGTACATAAACCCTGATAATGGACGTTTCTTATTTTCTCCCTTTTGGTCTGTTAAATATACCACTGAAAACATTTTGTTTATTTTTTTATTAAGTGTAAAAAAATACCCATTGATCCTACCAGAAATTCAGCACCCTTGTGCTCTTCTGCGCATTTTTCTATGTGGACTACAGGATACCTCTCCCATATATGGAGTTATGGAGAGAGACGAAGAAAAAGGAAATGTTCTGTAGTTTTAACACATCTTTGTGTCTCAGGGTGACAACACTGTTCCTGCATAGATACAGTACAGTGAGTGAGCTTTGTCAGCCTAGGACAAAAAGGGGGCGGTTCACACTAGCGCGATGCCAGACGTTGCATGTGATTCACACCACATTGCTGTGCAGATTACATGCGATGTCTGTGCGATGCGAATTCAGCCATACAAACTATATGGCTGAAATTGCATCGCATTCGCACCAAAATGGTGCATGAACCTTTTTTTGCGGTCCACACTGGAATCAGATTGCATGGGTGTTTACACTAGAGCTGCACGATTAATTGTCAAGAATCGTTATCGCGATTTTTTCCCCGTTGCGATCTTGAAAAAAGTGTTTCACGATTCTTGCTATGCAAAGAATTCTCTCTGCTCTTCTGAAGCCACAGCAGTCAAAAGAAAGGAAGAAAAAAAAACGGGCAGTCTGCCAAGAATCACAACATTCTTTAGCAGTGAAACTTAAGTATAAACATTGTAACAATTTGTCAATGCAATAGACTTTGTGTGTAAATGAAGAAAGTTAAACCACTTAAACACTAAACCCTTTTCTGACATTTGTTGGTTTCTAATTAAAACCCCCAAACATTATATACCGTATTTATTTATATATATATATATATATATATATATATATATATATATATATATATATATATATATATATATATTAGTAGAGACCCTAGAGAATAAAATGGTGGTTGTTGCAATATTTTATGTCACACTGTATTTGCGCAGCAGTCTTTTAAATGTTATTTTTTTAGAAAAAATTACTTTAATGAATTAAAAAAAAAACAGTAAAGTTAGCACAATTTTTTTTGTATAATGTGAAATTTTACGAGAATTGTGATCTTTTTATTCTAAGCAAAAAAAATTGTGATTCTCATTTTGGCCAGAATCGTACAGCTCTAGTTCACACCTATGCAATCCGGTTCCTGCACCATTTCACAGTTCGCACTGCGAACCGATCTGTGATTAACTTTACATTGACACCCCCAGAGCAGTGTGAACGAGTGTGCGATTCAGGTGCGATGCGGGAACTAGCACTGAATCGCAGGGTTTCCCGCATTGCACCAGTGTAAACCGGGACAAAGTGAGTGGATGGCAAGATCAGCAAGGCTTAAAATGAAACCAATGGAGCCACCTCACCTAAGGACTGCTAAGCAACAATATATACATTTTTGCTTTTGGGTCTAGATATACATTATTTTGTTCTTTAAAACTCTATTAGATCATTGTGTGTGTGTGTGAGTATGTATATGTGTATATACAGTATATGAATGTGAATTAGGGACCTTATATTGTAAGCTCCTTGAGGGTAGGGACTGATGTGAATGTACAATGTATATGTAAAGCGCTGCATAAATTGACGGTGCTATAAAAAAAAAATAATATATATATATATTGTAAGCTCCAACGAGTAGAGCCCTCTGATTTTGCCTGTATTGAATTGTATTGTAACTGTACTGTGTGCCCTCTAAGCGCTCAAACTGCTGGCGCTAAATAAATCCTATATAATAATAATAACATATATATATATACATATATTTTTTTATTGTTAAGGTGGGGTTTCAGAATGAATGGGGTTATGAATACAGCACAAAAGGTGACTCATTTCCAGGATTTGAATCACAGAACGGAAGAAGAAAGAAAATGGGGTGCTGAAGACAGGAAATAATGAATGCATTCCTGACATTTCCATCTGATGAGATCTTCATAAATGTCTTCTCTTCTTACAGCTCTCCACTTACACTTGTGACCGGTTACGGCATGTAAGTGTGTGAGACATAATGCAAATACATCATAAGCTATCATATTAAAATTCCGCAGCGATATGCTGGTTCACATTTTACTTATAAGGTTATGGAGACCATACATGGCCTGAGACATGCAAGCAATGAGATAGATACAAAAACAATATAATATAGTAAATGAGATGCATTTTAAAAACAGTGCACAGCCAACAAGAATTATATATTAAATTACAATAATCAAAATAAGATTAGTTAAGTCTTTCCTGGGCAAAAACCCACAACCCATGATTGTATTTCTATGACCCAAATATTTAAACCCAACTCCCAGCTTCCCACCAAGTCAATTGCCCTTCTCCCCTAAAACCTGTGTGCATTTTATACTTTTCAAGAAGTCTTTAGGCCTGTCACATGATAGATGGGGTCCCCTATACTGTTGACAGCCACCAATGATGCAGAAGGGATGATTTACTAAAACTGGAGAGTGTGCAGCTGTGCATGGTAGCCAATCAGCTTCTAACTTCAACTCGTTCAATTAAGCTTTGACAAAAAAAAACTGGAAGCTGATTTCTACGCAGAGCTACTCCAGATTTTGCACTCACCAGTTTTAGTAAATCAACCCCAAAGGTTGGGGGACATATTATCAGCATTGCTCTATGAATCATTACACTTTGCTCTATGAATCATTACACTTTGGGCAAGGTGCCATGCTGCCAGCTCTTCAGGGGATGGGTCCAAGTCACACTGTATTGATAATAATTCCTCAGTATTTTGGACTGAATGGTGCTAGAAAAATGGAGGCAACTAGGTATTACTAAAACAAAGAGCTCCAAAATCTGCAAAGTGACAGATTTTGGAGTAAAAATAAAAAAGCAGCAGAAGCTGCTTTTTTATTTTTACTGCTGCTGGAAGACATTTTTGAAGTCTGAAGTTTGACTTTACAGAAATCTTTTCCTTGGGAAAAAGTTTAGAACTTGTATTTTTCCAGCCTCAAAGTCTTGCGTGTCCCAACTCTGAAGCGTCTGTCCTACCGACCCATCCCATGTAATTTGTTTTTAGTACATAGTTTTGTTCACCAGTAATAAGCTGCTGCACAGTTATTATTATTTGAACCTCCAAGCTACAATGCTCAATATGAGCCACTACACCACTTATGATATCTACAACCTTTATTGTACAGTCATAGCCGATCCCAAGATTAGAACTATTACATGTATCTGAGTCTATTGTTTATGCATACAGTTATGTAACTATTGTTTTTTTATGTTAAAATTATATAATTACTCAGTGCCTATGGGTACAAAAAACAACAAAAAAAACAACCCTAATACGGTTGGGAACCATTGTGTAGGATAAAAGGAATTATAACTGACTTCATTTGTCAGCGTATGTTTGGGGTTAGTCATACATTCTTGCCCTCAAATATACATGCCAAGCACACATTAAAATGTTGCAATTATGCCGTCTGCCTGTTCAGTGGCTAACTTACTGTGGGGAGCCATTCACTGCACATTTTCTAAATATTCATTGCATAGACAATGGTAAATTATTCAACTTATTTATGAAAAACTTTAAATTCTAGAGACATTTGCTGCGTAAAGCAACAGTCAATGACATTCACCAATGTCTGTGTTTCAATGGGAACATTTGGGTGTTTCGTTTCTAAGCCCTAGAGCAAATCATAATATATTGCAGCTTACCAGCCCTTAGATGTGGTTGCTGCATTTGTTTTCCTTTTTTTACACTCCCTTTTCTAACACTCCCAAAACTCCTTACATAATAAAAAAACAGATGTTGCTTGATCTTGTTTGATGTCACGAGCCAAGCAGGGTTGGGCATGGCTAGTACTCACAAGATCACAAAGGAACAACAGGTACCTTGTCATACAGTACGCATCAATTTTCTAAGACTGACGATTGGTTAATATCTATATGAATGAAGTAATGTTTTTAACACACATTGTTAGGTGTGTGTTAGATACAACATGCGTTCAAGTGATTGTAAACAATCACTTTGTAAAACAACCCATTCAGTTTAAAATAGAAATGAAAGACAAAACATTTTTTGTATAGATGTAAAAAAAAAAAAAACCCTTTAGAAATACCTTTATTCCCTTTTTTTTTATAAGTGATCACATTCCATCTGTTCTCAGCCGCATAAGTGCTGGGGGGAGGAGAAGCAGCAGAACGCTGAGATTCGCAGTGAATGGCTGTGCAGCAGGGATGTGTCAGAACAAGTCTGGTCATTGAAGGAGAGCATATCTAGCGAACTGACCACGGTGTGCTCTCCTGTTTAGTGTGGTCAGTTTTTAATAGGAAAGCAGAGGGACTGGCAGGAACACCAGGGATTTCACATAAAGGTAGCAATACAAAGAGAACAGGATACTTTCTCATACAAATACATGATATAGCAGGCTCATATCAGGAATAAGAAATGTTGGGGTAACAAACGCTTTAAAGGATAAGTGCATTTTTAAACTTTTTTTTTTTTGCATTTTGCCACCCTCCTTTAAGATTTGCAGAAACATTTCAGTGCTATCATCATATCAATCTACTTCTACATATAGAATGATTTAATTTTTACTGTCTGTTCCTTTTTTTTTTCTTTTTTGCACAGAAAGGTCTCCAAGAAGGCAATATACTCATCAGAAATCACAGCTTACAGTTTTCAAAGCTTGAAAATAACCTCATGGTCTCTACAACCGTAAGTGCTAGTTACACTAGCTTTGCTCTCCACTAAAACTAAAACAATTCAGATGTCTAAAATACGACTAAAACTAAAATGGTATTTTAGTCAAAAGACTATATCTAAAACAAAATCGAAATTTGACTTCAAAATTAACACTGTAATAGCACAAAAGAATAAGTAGAGGGCATTGTAACGAAACATCCCACACTCCGCTTGAGTGCTTTCCTCATATACCGCTTCCTCTCAGTCTAAATATACATATGCAGACCTTCCAAACGCTTGCAACCATGAACTAGGCAGTACTCGTTTTGGCTGCTCAACATGAACTGAACTCTTTATTGAAACATAGGTACACAGAGGTAACACTCTGGACAATCCCTCCCCACCTTTGCATTTAAGGAGGGGTAAACTTTACCTCCTCCAGTAGCATGACACACAGGTATTCAACTATTCAATAGTAAACTGTCTTTGGGAGGGGCTGCTGGGGGAATTCCCCTGTCACGTACCTGGTGGCGAGCCTGACGTGTAGAGAAAGGCCTTTCATACAACTCCGGCTCAAGGGCCGCTGGTAGTGGGACAGCTGGTGCTGGAGCACGGTGGAGTAAGAGTGCCTAGGGAAAGTCCTGAACTCTGTGTAGGTAGTTGCCAGGAACACACAGGTGAGCAGCCGGAATTGACTGGTAGCAGAAAGGTGCGTAGCTGGATCACAGGCAGGTCTCAGCAGCAGCAGACAGGCAGATCAGGTATCACAGCTAGCAGGAACGTAGTCAGGTCACAGGCAGAGTTGGCAACAGGTAGGCAGATCAGGAACAAACAGCAGGCAGAAGAGTATTCAGGTCATAGGCAGGTTTGCCAACGGGTAGGCAGATCAGGAACAAACAGCAGGCAGAAGAGTATTCAGGTCACAGGCAGGTTTGGCAACGGGTAGGCAGATCACGAACAAACAGCAGGCAGAAGAGTATTCAGGTCACAGGCAGGTTTGGCAACGGGTAGGCAGATCAGGTACAAACAGCAGGCACGAGAGTAGTCGGGAAACAAGCCAGAACGGTAATCAGAAGTCAGCACAGGTAACAGGATTTCAGGTACACGCTGTAGACAAGGCAGCAACCAGCCAGTACTGAGTCTGTGTTTAAATAGGCCGTCTGGCGCCAGTTCTGATGTGCATTTACTGATGTGCCCGTGGCTGATCTGTGAATACTTTGTTGGCGCCTGCGCACCAGGTGTGTGCCTAAGAGCATCAACTGTACTCTGCGGACGACTTCCCTGACACCCCCCCCCCCCTCCCCTCTCACAGCTAATCCACATAGACATACATCCCATAATACTTTGCTCACAAGGCAGACACAAACAATAGAACAATGGAATACAGCCACACCCCAAATGACCCAGCAGAGAGCACACCAGAGTATGTATGAGACAATATAATCTCCAAAGGATTCTGGGTTCCACAGGCCCCCTGCCCAAAGTGACTCCTGTCACAGGCATCTACTATGCTGCTGAAAGAAAAAAAAAATGAAAAAGGCTTTTCTTATTTTTTTCTTAATATTTAATGTTGGTAGAATATTCAGGTAATATGTGCAATGGCATAACAGCCAATAGAGTTTACAGTTTTTTGTTTTGTTTTTATATTTTAAAGTTGTACTTCTGTTTGTCAATCAATATTTTTGTTTGTTTATGAAACCTGGTTTTATTTATAAAGATGTTATATATCAGGGATATGCAATTAGCGGACCTCCAGCTGTTGCAGAACTATAAGTCCCATGAGGCATAGCAAGACTCTGTAAGCCACCCACAAGCATGACACCCAGTGGCAGAGCATGATGGGACTTGTAGTTTTGCAACAGCTGGAGGTCCGCTAATTGCATATCCCTGTTATATATCATAACGGCTAAATCTGTGTCTGTAGTGCATGTCCAAACCCTAATACCATAAAAAATAACATGTTATTCGATTTTTACTCCAGGCGTATATAATGAGTTTGGTGATTCTAGAGAAATGCTTAAATAATGCATTACAATTTAACTAATTCCATTCAATTTTAGTTGACTAAAATATACTGAAGATTTTAGTCGACTAAAATGTAGAAGATTTTAGTTGAATAATATGTACTGGAGATTTTGCCAGATTTTAGTAAAATAACCTAAAATAACCTCATGGTCTCTACAAGTGCTCTATAAGTGCTAGTTACACTCGCTTTGCTCTCCACGTTCGGATTTGTCTTCGAAGAGCATTTAACAGCAGTGTTAATTTTGTCGACTAACGTAACACTATTTTAGTCGACTGATATATGACTAAAACTAAAATAATTCAGATGACTAACATACGACTAAAACTAAAATATAATTTTAGTCAAAAGACTATGACTAAAACTTAATCGAAATTTGACGTCAAAATTAACATTGCTTAACAGGTGGTAAGGAGATGCTATATCGCTTCCTCACCACGTACTTTAACCCCTTGAAGCTTTAACTAGAGCACCACAACCCATTGCAGGTGTGCCCTCATTAAGATGGCTTGGTCATGTTCAGCGTACGTTACTGCCCGCTGAACACGGTAATGGGGATATTTTTTGCCCACGTGATGCAAAGCATTACAGCCACGGGATATGTACAACCTTCCGCTGCCTTTGCCTCAACTGCATGGTTTTACTACCCCTCTTCCCCCAACCACTACTGTAAATGAGGCCTAACAGTCAAGAATATCTCTCTCTTCTCATTCCCTTAATTGTGGATATGAGGTCTTCTACGAGCTTGAGATCATGTGTCCTGGCAAACCATTATGGTATTGTCGGTGGCTTTCACTGATGCAAGATTATACATATTCCTCAGAAATGTATTGTGATGGAGAAGGAAGAAGGCCAGGCCCCAAAGGTTATAATAGTCTGTGATTTTCCAGGTGATAAGTCTAACTAATTGACATAATCATTGATGCCCGGGCCACAATTGTTTCTCAAACCCCTGCTGAACACTAATGCCCCCCCCCCCCAACACCCCATGTGCCCCCTCACCCTCCATCAAACCCTCAATGTCCCCTACCACACCTCTCTTTCTCCTCCCCCAATTAACACAGACATCATGGCATTCCTTCTCTCACGGACACTAAGGGCCCACTCGCACTGTTGCACAGTGGTAACCACAACTCACCAAAAAAGGTGTCAGTGCAAGACAACATACATTACAGCATCACAGCACACTGCTCTGGGCTGCAGTGCACATCCGTCTGGAATATGCGTTGGGTTACCAATCACAGTGGGCACTTTTTTTTTTCTCCTATGAACTACTGACTCCAGGAAATTCTTCTACAGTAACCATATGCCCTTTTTTGACCACAACTGACGCTGTGTCTTTTCCTTCCTCCCACTGACCAGCAATGTAAGGGTTCTTATGATACCTACTTCTTATTGCTGAATTCTGTACACCATGTTGTACATTAACCCCTGACTTCTATACTCTATGCACTGTGTAGTATGATACATAGACCTGATCAATGCATTCTATATGCTATGCTGTATATTACATAGTCCTGACTAAGGTGATTATATTCTCAACAGTCAACGTTGCTCATTGATGTGTGCTTTGTATCTTTTTTAATGAAGCTGTTCTTTAAGTTCAGGCTCAGACAATTAGCTGACTGTGTATACCGTATTTATTTAGTTTCAATCCTTTGAGTTTTTGCAAGTGAGACTGTCACTCATAGCACAGTAATTATGGAGTTTTTTGTCGGTACAAAAGCCTGCAGACTGTATAAAGCTCTGGTGCCCAATCTGAGGCCCTGGGGCCGCATGTAGCCCTTTGTCACTTTTGGAGTGGCCTTCGGGGGCCCCTGGAGACACTCATTTCTGCTTCCCTATTGTCCTATTATAGCAGTGATTTCTAGCAGTCTCTTGTAATATGTCTCCAGTCCATGACTGTCGCCTGAAGCATGTCACCAAACTTTAAGAACTCCTGTAGCATGTTCACAAGTCTGCTGTCTCTGACAATCCCTTGTATCATGTCTGATGTCTCTGACCATCTCTTGTATCATGTCTGCAGTCTCTGACCATTTCTTGTATCATGTCTACAGTCTCTGACCATCTCTTGTATCATGTCTACAGTCTCTGACCATCTCTTGTATCATATCTACAGTCTCTGACCATCTCTTGTATCATGTCCACAGTCTGACTATCTCTTGTATCATGTCCACAGTCTCTGACCATCTTTTGCATCATGTCTACAGTCTCTGACCATCTTTTGCATCATGTCTATAGTCTCTGACCATCTCTTGTATCATGTCCACAATCTCTGCCTGAAGCATGTCACCAAACTTTAAGAACTCCTGTAGCATGTTCACAAGTCTGCTGTCTCTGACAATCCCTTGTATCATGTCTGATGTCTCTGACCATCTCTTGTATCATGTCTGCAGTCTCTGACCATCTCTTGTATCATGTCTACAGTCTCTGACCATCTCTTGTATCATGTCTACAGTCTCTGACCATCTCTTGTATCATGTCCACAGTCTGACTATCTCTTGTATCATGTCCACAGTCTCTGACCATCTTTTGCATCATGTCTACAGTCTCTGACCATCTTTTGCATCATGTCTACAGTCTCTGACCATCTCTTGTATCATGTCCACAATCTCTGACCATCTCTTGTAACATGTCTGCAGTCTCTGACCATCTCACATATCATGTCCACAGTCTCTAACCATTTCTTGAATCATGTCAATTGTCTTTGACTATAATCCTGTTGTGTGTCTCATGTCTCTGACACTGAATATTCACTAAAATTTATGTGATGCCCTTTGGGGATGTCAGGGGCTGCATTTGAGGTGCCCCATATCGTGACCACCACTGGTATACAGTGTATACAGAATGTAGGCACAGATTATTTTTAACCATGCTGCTTCAAGCTGTCTAATCTTCTGTGATGCTAGCCAAGCCTTTTCCAAAGTGTGTTTCTTCATCCCAAGATGTCCCTCTTTCATTCAAAAATTGGGAGAAACATGTAGTATGGACAAGGGAGGCAAAATAAGGCTAATAATACACTCTCTGCTATTGATGCCCCTGTGGTTGCCCAGGGAATGCTTTGTAGTGAAGATGCTGCGCTTCATTCAGACCCCTGAGGAATGGGAATTCAGTTCGGGGAAATGCATTGAGTTAAGTCTCCACCCCATCTGTCTAGCTGAAATCCAATACATAGTGATGGCATTTTAAATAATTTTGATCACTGGATATAGATTGTATGAGTGTTCAGAGAGCAGATAGGTGTGGTTTGGGGGCGACTTTGAATATGGAGGCAATGTAAAATATAATAATGTGTACTGTGAGTAATATGGGATTTTCATGGAGCAGAGGGACTGTGTTGTAAGCTTACTACAAGAAGTTAGGAGCACACTTGACTTCTGGCAGATCAACAGTTACTGTTGATTGGGAATGTGTATGGATTGCAGACCATTTTTTTTGCCCCAGATATACACTCTCTAAAGGAAATTTGTACTCCCACTGCTAACTTATATTCCCAAAATTCTAGTTGGCTGTCCTGCTAGTCCATAGGTTTCAGTCCCCGCTGAGACACTGAACTGGAACAAGTATGCACGTCAGAAGTCTAACCTAACTTGCTGCATACTTGTTCTAGGTCATTACCTCAAAGTATTGTAAGCCAGAGACAGCCAGGCAATTAGCATTTATGAAGGAGGTCAGTAATGGAAGCCTACATTTTTACCTCATGCCTCAGCATGTGCTCCTAACCAATTTGTATGGCTATAACAGTGACAATGTGCTATTTGGTCATATGGACACTGTGCCACCAAATAGAGGCATTGGGGGTTATTTACTAAAGGCAAATCCACTTTGCTCTACAAGTGCACCTGGAAGTACAGTCGCTGTAAATCTGAGGGGGACATGCAAAGACAATAAAAAACAGCATTTTAGCTTGCACATGATTGGATAATAAAATCAGCAGAGCTTCCCCTCATTTCAGATCTTCCCCTCAGATCTACAGCGACTGCACTTCCAAGTGGATTTACCTTCAGTAAATAAACCCCATTGTGCTGCCTGGTTATTTGAACAGTGAGATTGTGCTGCTTGGTTATGTAAGCTACGCCGTGACTTACGCATTTCTTTGCTGCGCGAGCTCGTGGGGACGGCTTTACATTTTTTTTATTTATTTATTTTACATTGTCGCTAAAAAAAATAAATTCTGATCACTTTTTTGCTTTCACAAGGAATGTAAACATACTTTGTGACAGTAATAGGTGGTGACAGGTACTCTTTATGGAGTCCCCAAATCCCTCCTTTGCACTTCAAAGCATTCAGATCGCCAAAAACGGTGATTCTGAATACTGTAATTTTTTTAAAATCAGCGCCATTGGCAGCCAAGTAAACCAGAAGTGGTTGTATATACTAGGAAAGTGAGCTGCCTTGTTATATGAACAAGGTCACTCTGCTATCTGGTTATTTAAAGGGGATACTGTGCCGGTTATTTAAACAGGGACATTATGCTGCCTGATTACAAGGAAATTATTGGACGTTTGCCTGACTTTTAATATATGGACACTTACCTGTCCAGGGATCCAGCGATGTCGGCACCCCAGCCGATCTTCGGAACGCCAATAAAAAAGAAAGAAGGACGCCGCCCTCTAAGTGCCGCATGTATGTTAAAAATATTTATTACAATAGATAAAAACACTCACATTTGAGTTGCTAAAAACCAGCATGTAAAGTAGTTTCATCCGCGTGCTCTCGGGGGATGTGGGTGTCACGGGCCAGTGGGGGGGTTCCTGGGATGTGAGTCCTGGGTCCTGGTAGCTGTTCCAGTGGTGCCGAGGGTCCTCAGAGCCTCTGGGCGGCCAGGATGTCGGTCATGGATCCTCCGTGGAGCGCCGTGCTGACCTGCGTCTTCACTTCCGGGGGCGGGCGGTGCTTCGCGTTTGGAGCATGCGTGCTCCTTAATCAGGCTATGCTGGTGGCCATATTCAGTGTGGGAATTTATACCATAGGCAATGGGAGGGGTGGAGAGGTAATTGAGAGGAGGGCGGGACTATGTATAATGATTGGGGGCGTAGGTAACCATGGAGATGGGGTGTACACAATGTGGAAGGGGAGTGAAGGGAGACGGGGAGTGGGCGGGGCGGGAAATGAGGAGGGGGGGAAAAAATGGAGATATGCAAATGAGTATGTTGTGGTAAGAACATATATGTGTGTATATGGATCGTGAGGTAAGGAGAAGGCGGTCTATATGACGAGGAATGTTGTATTGATCTTCGGAACGCCACCATTGCCGGTAAGGGAACCCTGCAGTGAAGCCTTTCCGGTTCCCTACTGTGCATGCACAAAGCGCGCTGCTGTTTCTAATTGGCCCGGCGGCGGAGGATGGAGAAGGTCGCCGTTTCCCCCTCCACCCTGAAAGGTGCCAAATGTGACACCAGAGGAGATGAATAAGTGGAAGTTCCACTTTTGGGTGGAACTCCACTTTAATAGCAATAATTTGAGATGGCTTTTGTAGCACTTATATGCTGCATTAATTAGTTAACATGACGCTTCTCCTTTTAAATACTTTTTGAGTGTTAATTGTGGACTCTGGCTTTGAAGCTTGAGCCAGAAGAGGACCTGATATGAAGTATGGATTGGCACTTGTAAAATAAGAGATAAGTACTGGTCCTGCCGATCTAGGCCTGGTTCCAGTTCTTACCCAAGCAAGCTCTTCAATCTGGAAATAAGGCTACTCCCTCTGTAAGCACAAAGACATCCAAAATGAAAACAGCAAAGACAAGAGTGGTCACTAATGATATAACTTTGTTCCAAATTGAAAAACGAGTGAAAAAAGAAACGTTACCCAAGTAGATTTTGGTTGATGTCTATTTCAGGTCAGGCTAGGGAAAGAAAGAAGAAGCCCACAATGGGCAACAAAGATCATTTTCTACCGGCACTGACTATTGTTTATAACATCCTCTGCCTGCAGGTCAGTTTGCTTAGGAGTACCTACCGCGCCAATTTAACATTCTGCCATTTTATCCAGTCCTAATGAAGGAATTAAAGCGGAGTTCCACCCGAAAGGGGTACTTCCGCTTTAAGGACTCTTGACCCCCTGACAAGCCACATTTGGCATGTCATTTTTTTTTGGGGGGGGGGGGTGGGACCGGGTACCTAGTTCTGACAGGTACCCAGCTCCCACTTCCGCTCACGGCGCCACGAGCGGACATTCTCCTCCCTCCCTGCAATCTTCTGGGCAGGTCACAGGTCCCAGAAGATTGCCCGGCGATTCAGGACGCGCAGTGCGACTCGCACACGCGCAGTGCGTACCCGGCTGTGAAGCTACAAGCTGTCACAACCAGGTGCCTACCCTTGCAATGCTGGCGCCGCGTAGAGGAGAGGAAAGGGAAGAGAAGCAGCTGGATTGTGGGACAGGTGAGTGTTAAGAGTCAGCAGATACCTTTTTTCAGCTTCGGACACGCTTTTATGACTACTTCAGCCCCTGAAGGATTTACTCCCTTAATGACTAGGCCATTTTTTGCGATACAGCGCTGCGTTATTTTAGCTGACAATTGCGTGGGCGTGCGACGCTGTACCCAAATAAAATTGATGTCCTTTTTTTCCCCACAAATATACCTTTCTTTTGGTGGTATTTGATCACCTCTGCGGTTTTAATTTTTTGCTCTATAAACAGAAAAAGACCGACAATTTTGAAAAAAAAACATAATTTTTTATTTTCTGCTATAAAACACATACAATAAAAACATTTTAAAAATCAAATTTCTTCATCAATTTAGGCCAATATGTATTCTACTACATATTTTTGGTAAGAAAAAAACAATAAGCGTATTTTCATTGGTTTGCGCAAAAGTTATAGTGTCTACAAAATAGGGAATAGATTTGTGGCATTTTTATTTATTTATTTATTTTACTAGTAATGGCGGTAATCTGCGATTTTTAGCGGGACTGAGACTTTGCGGCGGATAGATCGGACACCTAACTGACATTTTTTACACTTTTTTGGGAACCAGTGACACTATTATAGTGATCAGTGATAAAAATATGCACTGACGTACTAATGGCACTGGCAGGGAAGGGTTTAACATCAGGGGCGCTCAAGGGGTTAAATGTGTTCCCTGGGTGTGTTTACTAACTGTATGGGGGATGGGCTGCCTGGAACAACACATAGATCCGTCATCCTGCATAGCAGAAAGACAGGATCTCTGTGTCATTCCCTGACAGAACGGAGATTTGCCTTGTTTACTTTGGCAGATCCCTGTTCTGTCTCTGCGGGGAATGATCGAGGGAGGCCGGCGGACAATTAGTCTGCCAGACCCGCTGATTGGCTCTCCCGCTGACCAATCCGTGCGCCCACAGAGCTTTCTTTTGGTGGTATTTGATCACCTCTGCGTTTTTTATTTTTTGCGCTATAAAAAAAAAGACCGACACTTTTGAAAAAAACACAATATTTTTTACTTTTTGCTATAAAAAATATTCAAAATTTTAAATAAATAGATAAAATTCTTCCTTAGTTTAGGTATATATTCTCCTACATATTTTTGGTTAAAAAAAAAAAAAAAAAACGCAATAAGCGTATATTGATTGGTTTGCACAAAAGTTATAGCGTCTACAAAATAGGGGATAGATTTATGACATTTTTATTATTTAAATTTTTTTTTACTAGTAATGGCGGCGATCTGCAATTTTTATCAGGACTGCGACATTGCAGCGGATAGATCGGACACTTTTGACACTATTTTGGGACCATTGACATTTATACAGAGATTAGTGCTTTAAATAGCCACTGATTACTGTATAAATGTCATTGGCAGGGAAGGGGTTAACACTAGGGGGCGATCGAGGGGTTAACTGTGTTACCTAGGTGTGTTCTAACTGGGGGGGGGGGGGAGTGACTAGGGAAGGAGACTGATCGGTGTTCCCATATACTAGGAACACACAATCTGTCTTCTCTCCTGTGACAGGACGTGGATGTGTGTGTTTACAACCACACATCCCTGTTCCTGCTCTAACAGGTGTGAACGCAAGTGTGCCGGCGGACATCGCGGCCACCGGGCACGCACACGGGCTCATCTTTGACGCGGCGGGGGCGCGCGCCCCCTAATCCCCTTAAGGAGGGCATGGCGATTTGCACAGGGGAACCATTCTGCCGCCGACAATCGAAGGCCGGCGGTCTAGAAGCGGTTACAGTCCCATTTACACCTTGCTTTTGCTTTGCTTCAGCTTCAAAAAGTAAAATTCATCTCGCTTTAGTGGTGCTTCAAAGCGTCTTCAAAGCCCCCATAGAAGTCTATGACAAAGCTCGCTTGAAGCGCTTTTTGAGAGGTATTGTAGGTATGAAATATCAGCATACACATAGGGCATCTGCCAAGCTTCATTAAAGTTTCAAAATGCATCATCGAAACACCACTGAAGCACCACCGAAGCATCAAAAACACATGTTTTCAACTAGCACTTTTTAGAAATCAACATGTTTGGCTGTTTAACCATTTGCTTACAGGGCACTTAAAGCGGAGTTCCACACAAAAATGGAACTTCTGCTTTTCGGAATCCTCCCCCCCCTCCGGTGTCACATTTGGCAGCTTTCAGGGGGGAGGGGGGTGCAGATACCTGTCTAAGACAGGTATTTGCACCCACTTCCGGCATAGACTCCCATGGGAGTCTATGCCTCTTCCTGTCCCTCCGTGCTGTCTCCTGGGAAACACACAGCTCCCAGGAGAGAGCGGGGACCACTTGGGATGCGCAGCGCGACTTGCGCATGCGCAGTAGGGAACCGGGAAGTGAAGCCGCAACGCTTCACTTCCTGATTCCCTCACCTAGGATGGCGGCGGCAGCTGCCGAGAACCGAGCGGGTTCTCGGCGTCGCCTGCCGACATCGCTGGACCCTGGGACAGGTAAGTGGCCATATATTAAAAGTCAGCAGCTGCAGTATTTGTAGCTGCTGGCTTTTAATATTTTTTTTTTTAGCTGATGTAGGTGGACCCCCGCTTTAAACCCCCGTCCTGCCCAGAACAATTTTTAGCTTTCAGTGCTGTCACACTTTGAATGACCATTGCGCGGTCATGCTACACTGTACTCAAATTACATTTTTCGCATTTTTTTCACACAAATGGAGCTTTCTTTTGGTCGTTTTTAATCACCACTTGGGTTTTTATTTTTTGCTATACAAACAAAAAAGACAAATTTTTGAAAAAAAAAAAACATGTTTTATAGTTTGTTATAAAATTTTGCAAACGGTAATTTTTCTCCTTCACTGATATTTACTGATGAGACGGCACTGATAGGCACAGATAAGGCGACACTGATAGGCACTGATAAGACGGCATTGATGGGCTCTGATGGGTGACACTGATGGGCACTGATAGGTGGCACTGATGGGTGTTGGTAGGTGACACTGTGGGCACTGATGGGTGGTACTGGGGGCACTATTAGGTGGCGCTGGTGGGCACTGGTAGGCGACACTGTTGTGCACTGGTAGGTGGCACAGGTGGGCATAGAAGCCTCTGTAGAGCCTCTCCACAATCAGAACTGATGTTCTTCTCACAGCCGCTGGTGATTGGATTTTTCTTTTCTCCTCACGCTACCAGCGTGAGGATAAAAAATAGCCAATTACCGGCTCTGTTTACATCACATGATCAGCTGTCATTGGCTGATGGACCCCTTACTTCGATCTGTGATTATCTGAGTCCCAAAGATTTACTGATCACAGAGCGCGTCCATGGACGCCCTCCCGGCAAAGTAGGTCTGCGCTGTAGCCGTCATTCGGCTATAGCGCGGACAGGAAGAGGTTAAGAGAGTAGAAAATTAGTTAAATCATTCCATTCATAACTAGTGAACGAAGAAAATAAACTCACTACCAGTGAATGTCTGGAGAAAGTTGCATTTATTGCTTTATAAATATCCCACAGTAATTTTTGTTCTGTATTTGAATATTTTTTGGGAGTTTTTCTATTAGACAGGCTTCTTGAGTAGCAAAAAGCATGTTGAAGCGGTAGGCGCTTTATTGTGTGTTGAAGTCAAAGCCAGTATGTTTTTGCAACTTACATGGTGCCATTCAATGATTATCAATTGTGCAAAAACATAGGAGAATGAAAGCATATCTAAAACCAAGAGAAAAAAAATTATATGTTGCAGCTTACAAGTCTTAATATGTGATGGCTACATAGGTTTGATTTTTTTTCAAACGCTAATCTTTTGTTTTTTGTTTTTTTTACCTGGTGATTTTGCCAATAACATACTTTCTGTTGTAGGGTCAGTGCTCACTCATTGTCTACAGAGGAGCAGCATTGTCACCCTGGGGCAGGACTACAAAAACTTTCACCTCTTAACAAGAAGGGAAGGGACCTGTAGTCTCCAGAAGTAACTGGGAACAAAAGAACTGAGAAATATGCAGAGAGAACAGGAAGTTATTAGCTCACAAGATTTCTGACAGGATTAACTGTTACTTCTTTCTTTTATCGAACATATATAATAAATGCTTTCAATTCTATATCAAACAGACCAAAAGGGAGCAAAAAAGAGTTCATTGTTAGGGTGTACATACTTTTAATTGAAAAAAACCTGACTAATTTACAGAATACTTATGTTGTTTAGTTGATGTTGATGTGGTAGTCCTGGTCCTGAATGCTGCAGAGAGTGGTGCCAAGTAATGATGATGTGGTGCTGTTCACCACAGCAGTCTCCTGTGAGACCTGGGCGGTCTGATGACACACCCCCAGGGAGCAGGTTCATGATGCTATAGTCTCATTGGATGTAATTTGGCGCCAAGTGTCATTTAACCACTTTGAGATTTGTTGTTTACAAGTTAAAAACATTTTTTTTTTGCTAGAAAATTACTTAAAACCCCCAAACATTATACATTTTTTTTCTAACACCCTAGAAAATAAAATGGCGGTCACTGCAATACTTTCGTTCACATCGTATTTGCGCAGCGGTCTTACAAGCGCACTTTTTTTTTAAGAAATACACTTTTTTGAATTAAAAAATAAGACAACAGTAAAGTTAGCCCAATTTTTTTATATTGTGAAAGATAATGTTACGCCGAGTAAATTGATACCCAACATGTCACGCTTCAAAATTGCGTCCGCTCGTGGAAACTTTAAAAAAAATTCTACAGGTTGCATGTTTTGAGTTACAGAGGAGGTCTAGGGCTAGAATTATTGCTCTCGCTCTACCGATCGCGGTGATACCTCACATGTGTGATTTGAACACCTTTTCATATGCGGGCGCTGCTCACGTATGCGTTCACTTCTGCACGTGAGCTCGGCGGGATGGGGTGCGTTTAAAATTTTTAGGTTTTTTTTCTTATTTATTTTACCTTTTTATTTTTTATTTTTACACTGTTCTTTAAACAAAAATGTGTCACTTTTATTCCTATTACAAGGAATGCTGCTGCCATAACAATGATATTCCTCTTCAAAGTTAGGATGTATATCAGCATGCGGCGGTCCGTAAGTGGCTAAACAAGAGACCATTGCTAAACCACAGAACAGGGAATCGGAGGGGTAGAGATCTATAGAGGTGATAGGTACTGCAGCGAGGGCTGCTTTTTACTTTAGAAATGACTGGCCAATTACTCCATGAAGCTGGAGTTGACCTTTAACTTGCAGCCTCAGTGGCCGTGGAGCATTTTTGCCATACACCAGTCCCAACAGCCTCTAAGACAGTCGGTTTGCTCAGGTATTACCTGGAGCTTTTGCCAAGGGAAATAGTGCCTCTTATCTACTGAAATTCAGAATAATAGATTTCAGAGAAATACACATGTTGGGAAATCTCACTTTGAAAGTAATAAACCAAAGATCCTTCACCTTATCCGTTAAGTCATGAGGCTTTAAGGCTTCTTCTGCTGAAATTACACAGCTGCAGACAAATACACCCACCTTCCTTTTATATGACATAATATAATATCTGAATGAGAAAATGTCATTGGCAACACAATTAGGAACAGGATAAAGCTACTCAGGTTTCTACACTGACTTCCGGCATGCTGACTAATACCTGTGTAGGTGTGAGTATGAGATACTGAAGCCTTTGATCCTTTATCCTTATCTAATTAACTGGTCTTGCTGTGTTCAAATGTGATGCGATAGCTATACTATTTGTGATAACCAAGGAATTATCAGGCTAACAAGCAAGTAATGATTTATATCCAAGAGAGACAAAAATCCACAAAATTGGTTGCAGAAACCTTCTAGCATGAAAGAGATCTTCTTTAAAGTGCATGCATAAAAACAGCTTTTGTAACTATAATATTTGGTTAAAGGTTAAAAATTGCTGTCTTAGGCACCGTACACACAATCCAAAAAATCGGACGACAGATCATCCTTTTTTTTTGCATGCTAACCGCATATCGAACATGAAGAGTTTACTAAACGACAACTGTAGTGATAAAATTAAAATCATACGCTCTGGTATCGTACAGGAAAAAATTTTGCACTTGTTCGATCGGATGAACTGTCATGATTGGCTCTTTAAACCACTGTACTAACGATCCAATTATCATACGATCGTTTCAAAAGTGGTATTTTTCAATCAAAGGAATATTGTATGATCTGGTATCGTACAATAAAAATTTTTGCACTTGTCCGATCGGATGAACTGTCATGATTGGCTCTTTAAACCTCTGTACTAACGATCCAATTATCATATGATCCTTTTCGAAATGCGGTATTTTTCATACGGTTTTCGGATCGTGACTACGGGCCTTTTCTATTCTCTAGGATTATGCAATTTTTAGATATTCGTTGTGTGACTTTAATACGTTGCTAGAATTAAGTCCTAATTCCCTGGCCTAGCCACAAGCATTGCTGTCTTGATACAAGACAACAGTCTTGTAACAGGAAGCACCTTCTAGTTGCCATTTCAGTTGATTGATCGCTCAAAACTGGGGGGGCCAAATGGAACCAGCTCAAAATTGAGAAGTTTATGTCTAATATTATGCTGACTGGCCACACAGCAATTTTTGAGGTAATCTGAACCAGCTTTCAGTTGCAAAACAACCATATGGTAGAATTAAGCCTTCCATCATAAGTGTCTGTTGACACTGTGTAATGATGGCGTTAGTAGGTTGCCTTGATCCATTTGGATGTTTTTGCAATTTAAAGCTGGTTAAAAGTGATGAATATCACCCGAACATTTCCGACTGTGTGTCCAGCATTAGGGTCTTGGCTAAACCTTTTAGGCTACCCATGCATGCAGTTGTGGACATAACGAAAGGCTCCTGTGCAAGAACAATTATTGCTCTTTACCTTCAATTAAGGGCCAAGTACAAACTCTTGTTTACTATACATACGTAGATAGAAAGATGCAGGAAAAAATCCTATATAATGCCCTAAAATCTCATGACTTATTATATGTAAATGGGGTCATCCAACAAACATTCCCACCACTTCTTGCCAAAATGGTATCAAGAGGACATAGGAGATGCATTCCATTTGTCTCTATGCCAGGCAGGCAGGTAGTGAAGGAGGTGCTTACTGCCCAACGGCACTTGAGTACTACAAGCCAGGAGCAAGTTTAGGTCATCATGAACTTCATGAGTTCTCCTCAATTGAAGAACGCCTGTATGCAGATGCAGTCTACACAAATGGTATATATTTCAATGCCCATTCTAGTCGAATAATCTACACCTTTTTTTTGTCTATAGATGTGTAGAGTAAGGCACAGAGGTGACCTGTTGTAATTTTTCTCTTTTGTCACTCAATGGGGTTGATTTACTAAAACTGGAGCACTCAGAATCTGGTGCAGCTGTGCATGGTAGCCAATCAGCTTCTAACTTCAGCTTGTTCAATTAAGTTTTGGCAATAAAATGTGGAAGCTGATTGGTTTTTATGCAGAGCTGCACCAGATTTTGCATGCTCCAGTTTTAGTAAATCAACCCCAATGTCTCCATAGCCATCAGTAGGGAAAGCTAGGGATTTGGTAGGGTTAAGGACCAGCTCTGCCTCTGCTAAGAGAGGGGCACTCTGGGTAAGGGTATATTAGCACATTGGAGAACTTCTGTTAGTTGCCATGAGGATAGTGATTACTGGTTGAGCCAGAACAGATCAACATGTAGGCAGTTGGGCATTATTCATTTAGCTTCCCCATTGAGGGAAGCCTGAGAGAAGTGTAAGGATTTTATGTAGTTTTAGGACTACTCGCATGCCCCTTTTGTGCGTAGCGGGCTTGTCATCCCATATCCCATGCCATATCTCTCTGAGCTATGTTGGGTTGTTTGTAATTTAAGCTGGGTGCCGCCACCCTCAGGGTATGGCTGAATTACGTAAATATCTTTTATTCTATTGATTCAGGTAACTCTTAAAAGACATTCCTGGTGTTAACTACACTATTTTCTAGCCTCTACATGTGGATGCCTCCTAAAAACAAAACTTGTGCAGAAGGGACAAAGAAGGTTGTGTTGGTGTAGAGCTTAAAAAATAAGTTCACTTAAAAAAAAAAAAAAAGTGAATGCACATTTTTTGCAGGTAAAAAAAATGTGCATTTATTTTATTTTTTGTGGGAGCCTGGAAAACATTGCTCCTGCGTCTGCAGGAGTCCTGCATTGCCCCCACGATCTGCTGATTGCTGGAGCAAAGTAAAAGTGTTGAGTGCCTTTAGTTTTCTTTTTATGTTATTCTGACAGTACCTTTGTTGCATAGCAGTTTTGGTAATGTCTTTTATCAGAACTGAGCTCAGGTAGGAGATAGGATACAGCCTGACACTTTCACTTTGGCAGGGAGAGATTCCAAGTGAAGAATCTAAATTCAATTTAAAGCGGAGCGCCGTCTGAAAAAAAAAAAAAAAGTAAAGTCTGCAGCTACAAATACTGTAGCTGCTGACTTTTAAAAAAGGGAAACATAAAGTGGATATAAAAAGTCTAGACATCCCTGTTAAAATGTCAGGTTTCTGTGATGTAAAACATTAGACAAACATAAATCATTTCAGAACTTTTTTACCTTTTTAATGTGATCTATAAACTGTACAACTCAATTGAAAAACAAACGGAAATCTTTTGGGGGGGTAAAAATAAAAAAACTAAAATAATGTGGTTGCATAAGTGTGCACACCCTCTTCTAACTGGGGATGTAGCTGTGTTCAGAATCAGGCAATCACATTCAAACTCATGTTAAATAGAAGTCAATACACACCATCCATCATTTAACCATTTCCGGACCACCCCATGTACATTAACTGCGGCAGGGCACGCCGCTCACGCTGTGATTTGACACAGCGGGAGCCAATCAGCAGGTCCGGTGGCTGTGATGGTCCACCGTGATTCGCCGATCGTTCACAGGAGATACGGATCAGCCGCCTGCCTCTGTAAACAAGGAAAACGGCGGATCTGTCAGGAAGGGAAAGAGAGATCTTGTGATTCAGCTAAGCTGAATCATGGATCTCTCTTTTCCTTCAGTGTGACGCTGCCCCGCACAGTAAGCACCTCCCTAGGGAACATTTAACCCTTTGATTGCCCCTGGTGTTAACCCCTTCCCTGCCAGTGTCATTTATACAGCAATCAGTGCATTTTTATAGCACTGATCACTGTAATTGTGTCACTGATCCCCAAAAAGTGTCACTTAGTGCCAGATTTGTCTGCTGTAATGTCGCAGTCCTGCTAAAAATTGCAGATTTCCGCCATTACCGGTAAATAAATAAAAACTAAAAATATATAAAAGTCCCTAACTCTATCCTGTAGATTGTAGATGCTATAACTTTTGGGCAAACCAATCAATTTATGGTTATTGGGATTTTTTTTACCAAAAATGTGTAGAAGAATAGCTATTAGCCTAAATTAATTTTGTTTTTTTACATTTTTTTTTGGATATGTATTATAGTAGAAAGTAAAGAATATATATGTTTTTTTTCAAAATTGTCTGTCTTTTTTTGCTTATAGTACAAAAAATAATAAGCGCAGGGGCAATCAATTACCACCAAAAGGAAGCTCAATTTGTGAGAAAAAAGGACACAAATTTTATTTGGGCACAGCGTTGCATGACCGTGCAATTGTCATTTAAAGCGATGCAGTCCCGTATCTCAAAAAATGGCCTGGTCAGGAAGTGGGTAAAACCTTCTGGAGCTGAAGTGGTTAAAGTGCCTCCAATTAACCCCAAATAAAGTTCAGCTGTTCTAGTAGGTCTTTCCTAACATTTTCTTAGTCTCATCCTACAGCAAAAGCCATGGTCCGCAGAGAGCTTCCAAAGCATCAGAGGGATCTCAATGTTAAAAGATATCAGTCAGAAGAAGGGTACAAAAGAATTTCCAAGGCATTAGATATACCATGGAACACAATGAAGATAGTCAATCAAGTGGAGAAAATATGGCACAACATTGACATTACTAAGAACTGGACGTCCCTCCAAAATTGATGAAAAGACAAGAAGAAAACTACAGCAAGAATATCTGGCAAGTACTGGCTGTATGGTACATGTGACAACAATCTCCCATATTCTTCATATGTCTGGGCTATGGGGTAGAGTGGCAAGATGGAAGCCTTTTCTTACGAAGGAAAACAGCCAAACTCGGCTAAATTTTGCAAAAACACATCTGAAGTCTCCCAAAAGCATGTGGGAAAATGTGTTTGGTCTGATGAAACCATGGTTGAACTTTTTGACCATAATTCCAAAAGATAAGTTTGGCGCAAAAACAACACTGTACATCACCAAATGAACACCACACCCACAGTGAAGCATGGTGGTGGCAAGGATCATGCTTTGGGGCTGTTTTTTTTCAGCTGGAACAGGGGCCTTAGTCAAGGTAGAGGTAATTATGAACAGTTCCAAATACCAGTCAATCTTGGCACAAAATCTTTAGGCTTCTGCTAGAAAACTGAACATGAAGAGAAACTTCATCGTTCAGCATTTGGAATGGCCCAGCCAGAGCCCAGACCTGAATCCGATTGAAAATCTGTGGGGTGATCTGAAGAGGGCTGTGCACAGGAGATGCCCTCACAATCTAACAGATTTGGAGTGTTTTTGCAAAGAAGAGTGGGCAAATATTGCCAAGTCAAGATGTGCCATGCAGATTGACTCATACCGAAAAAAACAGAGTGCTGTAATAAAATCAAAACGTGCTTCCACTAAGTATTAGTTTAAGGGTGTGCACACTTATGCAACCATATCATTTTGTTTTTTTATTGTTACTCCTCTCCACCGAAAAGATTTCAGTTTGTTGTTCAATTGAGTTGTACAGTTTATAGGTCACGTTTAAAGATGGAAAAAGTTCTGAAATGATTTATCTTTGTCTCATTTATATACATGACAAAAACCTGACACTTTATTAGGGGTGTGTAGACTTTTTAAATTCCACTGTTCCTGCCCAAGGATCCCGCGATGTTAGCACCCCAAGCCGATTCGACCATCATCTTCGGGTGCAGGCGTTGGCCTTGCAAGTAAGGGAAACTGGCAGTGAACCCTTCAGGTTTCACAGCCAGTTTCCTACTGCACATCCGCGAGCTGCGCTGCACTTTCTGAATGGTCCCACCGTCTTCTGGGACACACACAGGTCCCAGAAAGCAGCAGGGGGAAGGAAGAGGGGCCAGTTATGTCGTAGATCGCTGTACGGCGATCTTACCCAAAAGTTGGAGCGGGTACCTGTCAAAACCAGGTACCCACTCTCCCCTAAAAAGTGCCAAATGTGGCAGTGGAGGGTGCGAACAAGCAGAGCTTCACCTTTTGGGTGGATTTCCAGTTTAATCCCTAAAAAGTAAGGGTGCGCTATAAAAGCATTAAAAAATTAGAGATGCATGTTATTACAAATACCCGTTGGGCTCTCTTTAAACTAAATAATTTCTAGGAGTTTCATTGATTTTACCAGTCAGTCTACCCACATCATGCAAGTGAATTTGGCACTACTGTCTGCTGTCCTGAAAGTTTCTGTGCCTTTGGCAAAAATGGGCATGGCATATTTTATTTTTTCCTGATTTGTAGATGGCATAATCTGAATAAAGGATGTTTATTCAGATAGAGCGATAGTCTGCGCCCTTAAATGAACTTTTTGGCTATGGCTTATCAGAATGTAAACATTGTACAAATCCATGCCTAATTGTGAGCAATCACTTTTTTTATGTGCGGCCAGACTGATTAAGCTCACTCATATAACAGTTGAGCTCTGTCTGCTCAGTTATGGGAGAAATGTAGGTGGTACCACAAGAATGTGTGGATGATTACACCTTGCCAGTAAACATTATACTCTACTACTATACATGACTTATTTTTACTTATAGTGTTTATATGTACAGTGTACCAGTTTATATTGGCTTTTTTTTTTTTTTAGCATGTCCAGTGACTCATTGAAAAGATAATATACGTGCCTGTTGATGCAGTTAATTTGTTGGCTGGTTTCTTCATAGCTCTCTCAGTGCAGGTAGCAATGGTCACAGCTTGTTTCCTAAGAGCAACCATAACACTACTTTTTTGTTAATGAGACTTGAATGTTCACATACAGCATGTAAAATAAGTATTGAACATGTCACCATTTTCTAGATAAATATCTATATTAAGAAAGGGAGGTACAAAAAGGCATAGAAAGCCAAGACACCAGCTGAAATCTATCAGTAATTAGAAAGCAATCCTGCCCCTTGTCAGTGCAAATTAATATCAACTGGTTCAGTCTCAACTGATGGCCTATAAAAAGGTGTCTCAATACCAAAGTGTCACACAAGAAACATCTCATGATGGGTAAGAGCAAAGAGCTGTCTCAAGACCTTCACAACCTTATTGTTGCAAAACATACTGATTGCATTGGTTTACAGAAGGATTTCTAAACTTCAGTATGTTCCAGTGAGCACTGTTGGGAAAACATAATCCGGAAGTTTGATAGAACATTATTTCACCATAAACTGGCCAAGACCAGGTGCTCCTCGCAAGATTTCTGACAGGAGTGAAAAGAATTACCAGAAGAGTTGTCCAAGAGCCAAGGACCACTTGTGGAGAGCTTCAGAAAGACCTGGAATTAGCAGGTACAATTGTTTCAAAGAAAACAATAAGTATTGCACTCAACCGCTATGGCCTGTATGCACACTCACCATGCAAGACTCCATTGCTGAAGAAAAAGATGTTGAAACTTGTTTAAAATTTGCTGCACAACATTTAGACAAGCTTGTGAATTACTGGGAGAATATAGTCTGGTCAGATGAGACAGAAATTTAACTCTTTGGATGCCATAATACATACCATGTTTGGAGGTCAAATGGCACTGCACATCATAATTTTGGATATATAATCTTACATATATTTTTATTGAACTTGTACTTACTTGTATATATGCATAGATCATATGTGTCTCCTTGGGTATGCCAATATGTGTATTCTCACAATATGCCTTAACTCGTTTATCTTTACAGTTCCCCTTATTGTCAACCCCCCCCCCTCCCTTTGTTAAGGCAATTATTTCTCAGATCGCCCTCGGGAATCAAGGTAATATTTATTGCATATGCAAGAGAAATGAATTACACGTTCATGCAGCCTTTATCATTTCTAAAGAAAATACTTTGGTACATGTTTTTTATAAGCCCTGGACACCCCCCTTTCCTGTCTTAAAACATGCCCAGTCTCATGTATTTTCAACTTTATTCTAGACAGAACAGGAAAGGTGGAAGTGTCTGTTACAGACTTTATCTTACATATAACAATGATTACAAGATACATTCAAAACTGCACATCTAGCATATTATATTGCTGAGTATATATTGCTGACTCCATATTATCACTATAACTTATTTCTAGGCCATGATAAACAAAATGGCGTCTTTCATAACTGACATTTAAAGTATAATTTCTCTAACATCTCCCTCCTTTTATACTAATAATGTCAATACTTCAAATATCCAGGTTATTTTATTTTACCAGGTATTATCATTTAGACAGATAAGTCCTTAGCGAGAGTTGTAAATTCATCATCAGGTTCCGAGTATAGTTCAGTGTCGCTCTGGAGTTCCATAGTTTTTGTTAAAGATGTGTCAATCAGTCTTTGAAGAATTCCCCTAATACAGGGAATGCAGCAACATCCACACAATGTAAGAACTGCGGCTGCCATGACAATAGAGATAAGCAAACTTTTTGCAAGACACCCCATTTACCAAACCATTTTCCGAAAAGTCCTGTCAGGGGGTTCTCTACACCAGAGTTCTCAGCTAATTCTTCGGATAGCATTTGTAGGCCTTGTAAGGCTTTGGTGATACTTCCATCAGGTGCCGTATTGTTTGGAATAAAAGTGCAGCAGAAGGTGCCGAACATTTTGCATACCCCGCCCCTTTCTGCCAGCAACATATCCAACGCTATGCGGTTCTGCCACGCTGTCAAAGAGGTGGCGTCCAATTGTGCTGCTATACCTTTGATAGCATCTCTGGTGTAATTCACAAACCTCTGCTGGTTGTAGTAGATGTAGTTTATCCAGTCGACGTTCTTGTTGGGCTGGACCCATATGAAGAGTGAGGTGAGTCCTGCTGTTATTTGATTCTGTGCTTTAAATTCATCTGGAACTCCTCGTGGAACACCTATATACACTTGGTTGTCAAATGATCCTTGTGGTGTTTCTCGCTTAATTCCTTTAAAAAAAAGTATTTACCTGGTAGTTTAATTAATTTATCACTCATAGGAACTATATGAAAGGGAAGCAGCAATCGGGTAAGGGCACAACTACCCTCCCATCTAGGTGGCAGTCTGGGCCTTAGTCTCTTATCTCCACACAAACACCAAACATCAGCCAATTGCTGTTTTTGTTCCTGAAACCATTTTAGTTGGTACTTAATGTCTGTAGTAAGGGTCGTAGTTGCACAGTATTCAGGGGACAGGGTGCCAACATTTGTACCATTACTGTCATTGTTAGAGAAACAAGTAAAATTTCCTGGTAATGCTTGTACTGATGGGGGTATACTTTGCATCTTAGTCTTAGAGTAGCTCTTTTCTCATTTACACATTCTGACCCAGTAATATTTTATGAAAACATTCTTATTATACAAGTCAAGTCTATTTCCTCTTCAGGGAGAGGAACGGTGGCTAGTTATTGAATATAATAAGGTTTACCATACAACATTTCATACGGTGTTAGTCCTTTAGCAGTAGGGGTAATTCTTATACTCAACAATGCCATTGGCAAACACTAAACCCATTTATTTTTCCCTGTTTCCTTTAACAATTTTCTTAGTTTACTCTTTAAGGTACCATTGTGTCTCTCCACTGTGCCCACAGATTGTGGGTGGTAGACACAGTGGTCTTCTTAGGTCAATATTGTACCATTTATCAATTTGTTGTATTGTTCGGTTTACAAAATGGGAGCCGTTGTCACTGTAAATCACAGAGGGGATCCCATGAAGTGGAATCACCTCTTTAATAAGTACTTTGGCTACTGACTGCCCATTTGGGTGTGTCATAGGAAAAGCTTCCGCCCACTTTATAAACAACAATAATCATAAAATCCATGCATATCATGTGAAAGAGATAAGAGGGTTGTGGGAAATGACCTCTTAAGGGTCTTAGGGCACCTTGAGCATGGTATCTGTTACAAAGCGGACATGTGAGGCAAAAATCTCTAGAGTCATTTGTAAACCCATATGTTGTGAACACCTTATTGATCACCTGCACCATCCCTCCTTTTGAGATATGGGCTTGCCCATGGCTCAATAACGCAGCATATCTAAACAGTGATGTAGGTAAGATGGGTTTACCTTCTGTACTTGTGTATATACCATTGACCAGCATTGCCCCTTTAGAAAACCACTTTTGTTTTTTCACCTGCCGGTGATGTTTTCTGCATTTCTGATAACCATGTTTTATCAATAGCTTTCCGTACCTCATCATTTTCTTGGGGACCTGTATAGTATATGTGTGTTTTTTGCGGTCCTGTAGCAGCTTCCCTTGCGGTCTTGTCTGCTAGTGCATTCCCTAGAGTAATTGGATCTGTTCCCTTTCTGTGTGCTGTACATTTACAAATAGCCACTTGTGTTGGTTTCTGTACATTTTCTAGAAGGGCCAGGATAAGATCTCTATGTGAGATTGGTTTACCTGTGGACGTAATCATACCCCTATTTTTCCATTGCTGGGCAAATATGTGTATAGTAGAAAAAGCGTATTGGCTGTCTGTATAAATATTTATTTTCTTCCCTTCCCTTAGACTACAGGCCCTGGATAGGGCAATAATTTCAGCTTGTTGTGTAGAGTAGGAATTGGGAAGGGGTCTGGCTTCAATGACCTGGTCATGCGTTACTATAGCGTATGCCGTTTGATTTACCCCTTTATCGTCCTTTTTACAAGACCCATCAACACAAAAGGTAATGTCAGCATCTAGAAAGGGAACATCAGTGAGATCCTTCCTTACAATCTACAGTCTGATAAAAGGCTTTACTGTAATTAGGAAGGCTAAGCATAACCCACAATGAGGTGCTTTACCTTTGTAAATGCATCCTCTGCTTGCACATTCCACTGAATGGAATCTTTTGCAGCCATTAGTGAACCATAGATGAGATCAGAAAGAGGCTCCACCTCCATAGCATAATTTGCTATCCATGCTCTACAGACATTTGCCATGCCAAGAAATGACATCATTTATTTTTGGTATGTGATTTGGGAACTTGAAGGGTGGCCTCTTTTCGGATCTCATCCAAATGTCTACCTTCTTGAGATAAAATGTAACCCAGGTATTTCACCTTTTCTTTCCACAGTTGTAATTAGTCTTTGCTGACCTTTTGACCTTGGTCTGCGAGGAAATGCATCAGAACCATGGTAATTTTACATACATTACTACCAGAATGTCATCCAAATACAAGAGAATTTAACACACTGGGAGGTACAAACCGAGACAAATTATTGGACATTCTTTGTGAGAAGGTAGTTGGACTTTCACAATATCCCTGGGATAACCTAGTGTATGTGTACCTCTTTTTTTTTTTTTTCTTTCTTGTACATAAATGCAACCCAGAACTGACTGTCTTTGTGTAAGGGAATGGAAAAGAAGGATTACTGTTATCAATAACATAAAATACCTCGTTCTCTGGGTAGAGCTCGTTCAGGAGGACATGCATGTCTGGGACCACCGGGGCCCTCGGTAATACGGCCCCATTGACTGCCTGTAAATCCTGCACGAGTCTCCACCCATCTTTCTCTCCCTTATGCCTCCTATACCTCTGAATCCCTCTGGATTTTAGTTTCTCATCTGTCAGTTGGACCCAGTTCGTGATAAGTTCTCCTAGCTCATGCCATGATACCTTGGAATTCTGGGTGACCGAAACACAAGGACAGTATCCTGCCTGTATATTTGCAGAATAGGCTGTGGTAGGAGACAAGTAGCCACGCTATTTCCTTCCTTATCACAGTACAGACATTTTAATAGAACTTCAGTGTTAGTGAGACTCATTAACTGTTTCTCATAGGACTTATCAGGCCCAGAGGTCTTTCTGTAATACATGGTGCAATAGAGGTTTGTCTGGACCTTATACCTTTTCCTCACAGACTCTTTGTCAATTATTTCTGCCAGGGTTTTGGGTATATTTAATCCCTCAGTTTGCAAATTCCAGGCTGTACCAGTATCAGGGCTCATTATCCACAGCTGTGATTTGTTTTTCACACAGCCGATGGGCTCTGAGACCTCCCTCCACTGGTACGACAGAAATATCAAGAGCGTGCAACATGTCTCTACCCAACAAATTAACAGGACATTTAGTCAAAATGACAATTTTACACTGATCCTTTTTACCTATCTGTGGATCTTCCACAGTAAGGCCTTCAGACGTGACCTCCTGGTGCATCAACCCATTTTGCAGATTTTACATATACTACACCTTTTTCTTTACCTTTTTCATATCCAGCGGGTGTATTAGGGTCCTACAAGCCCCAGTATCACAGAAAAATGTTAGCCATCTACCCTTCACAACCAAGATTATTTCTGACTTGACTTTAGCATGCAAACAAGTTTCAACAGCGCACACATCCAAAATTTCAGATTCTTTCTCATCATTTTCTTCTGTATCTCTCTCTCTGCAGACATACCAACATCTTCATGCATCTTCCTCTCTGTTTGACCTACATTCTTTTGCCAAGTGACCTCTTTTACCTCACAGGAAACACTCCCCTCTCTCTTTTTTTTTTTTTTTTTCATAGTCCTAAATGCGGGGCCTTGTTCAGGTGTTTCCTATCCTTCTGTTCTCCTTCTCAATGACATACACATCATTACCTTCATCTACATAAACACTTTCCCTTTCTTTACTCTCTTTTTTGATTGGAAGTGCCGCTCAGCATGCCTTGCATACTCTATCAGCCTTTGTAGTCTGCAGATCCTATGGTTGATCATGTGTTTGATAACAAACTTGATATAGGGGCAAACAGCCCCTTCAAGATTGCATCCTTTAGCTGTTGCTCATATGTACTATCGTTTACTTGATTTACTGGGACTTCTATTCCTGAGTGATTATTGAAAATCTCCCTCATCCTAACAATGAAATTGTCCACTGTTTCCTCTTCTCCCTGTACACACTGATTTATAATGGACCAGTCGGCTCGACGTATCCATCTATTCTCTATCCTTGCTATAAGAGCATTCCTCCTGTTTTCTAGTGCTGCATCATCATGAGGCAACACAACTCCCTGATTGTTTAATCCTCTCCAATCTCCCACTACATGATGCCAGTCGGGACCCAGGATCTGTCTGGTGACCTGCTCTATTTCCCTCCCAATAAGATGATAGTTAGCAATCATTCCCATGATACCATCCCTGATTTAAGCTATGTTCACCTTGGGATGTGGTACCCCTTCAGTAGTTTTTTTAACATCCTCAGGGGTCCAGGGGCGATAGACCATCATAGAGTTGGGGACTACTATACCTCCTACATTTTGTCCTGCCCTAGGTTTGGGAACTTCAATTAGTGGAAATTCTTCCTCTCCACATTCTGTTTGTTCCCCAGCTGAGGGGGATATCAATTGGTTCACCAGGTCCCCGAAAAATTTGTAATAGTTGCTGTAAAGGGGGTCCCTTGTGGACTCCTTTGGACAGCGAGAGTCATTTTGAGAGGGGGTTTAGCTGCAGCCATAAGAGAATCGGTTGCATCTGCGGGTGACCCAGGTGACCACAGGGGAACAACAAACAGTGGAGAGTCAGGTTGCATTTGGTTTGTTACGTTTTGTTCAGTCAATACTTGCTGAACTAAACGTCAGAGGACGGTCATATTATTGTCCTCATCTTTTGTTCAAAAACATAGTCTTTTTATGGTTTTCTGAATTTAACCTATGGTTAGCCTCCTCAAGCCATTTCTTTGCCTGGGGAAGGCCTAATTTCTTCTGTTTTCTTATTTTCATGCCGGCATCATTTTTAAGCTTTCTACACAGTATTACACAATAATCCTTATTTAAAAACGCATCAAAATCATACTTTGTTTTCCACATTTAAAGAAATGTCACATTCTCTTTGTCTAGACTACACATATACTTAACACCTTCATTCACACCAACAGATTTTCCATGGATCATACCTACTTTGTTTATCGTGCACACGGAGCTCTTTTTTTGTTAATGTCTTCTCACAATGACACAACACACGCACACAGTATCTTATCACTTGCAATCACTCACAGACTTTCTAGTCATGATATATCACTTCTAGATTACTGATCTTGTGTATTGCTAAAACACTGGTGTCTTAGAGAATTACAGAATTACTGGGAGACTGTATTCTCCCGACTGTTCTCTTATCATTACTTAATACTTCACTAACTTGTAGAGAGCATTTACAGAATTACGAGGAAACTGAATTCTCCCGACTGTTCTTTCATCCTATCAAAACATTTAATATTTCAGTCCTTGATCCAAGGGTATTTATGTGCCTGCTCAGGATTAATACAACATATGAGGCTGGCATGAACACTGCGGTCCGCCAAATGTCCTCTGTCTGTTACCCGGAAATCTAACAGGCCACACCCTTGTATCAACGGAGGGGGGGGGTTCTTTAGGTTTTGATCTAGGAGTATTTATGTGTCCCCAAGGGATTTTCTGCAGTTTACAAGGCTGTCTGGATCTAAGATCCAATCGACAAATTTCCTTTATCTGCACCCGGATATTAGTATGGGACCATACCCCTATATCAAATGACTATTAACCAGAAGAATCAAACAAGAACACACAAGAGAGAGAACACCCGCAGTGCTCGACTGCCGCCAGGTCGCCCTGAGCGCGTCTTCCCAAAACGCGGGCTAGTCACTAGGTCTGCCCATCCAGGATGGCCACAGACGGATCTATACGGGGAATACGTGACCACTTATTTCCCCTCAACAAGAGTAAAGCAGATAGGACAGAAACAGATAAACATTCAATCAATCTCTATATTGTATGTATATATTCAAATCCCTTATTCATCAAATTCCTAATCAAGTCTAACACAAAAGGTTAATAATAAAATAAAAATCTTACCTTGTCCCGAGAGCGGTCTCTTGTGCTGATCCGGTAAGTCGCTGCCCGGGAGGCACTAGTTCAGCGGACCGGCCTCTTTTTAACATCTAATTTGAGATGGAGGACTTACAGTTTTGCCGTACGGTCATCGGTCACTGTTGGCCAGTGCGTCTCGGGGAATTGGACTTCCGGCTCTTCGAAGGACCAAATTTGTTAAGGCAATTATTTCTCAGATCGCCCTCGGGAATCAAGGTAATATTTATTGCATATGCAAGAGAAATGAATTACACGTTCATGCAGCCTTTATCATTTCTAAAGAAAATACTTTGGTACATGTTTTTTATAAGCCCTGGACACCCCCCTTTCCTGTCTTAAAACATGCCCAGTCTCATGTATTTTCAACTTTATTCTAGACAGAACAGGAAAGGTGGAAGTGTCTGTTACAGACTTTATCTTACATATAACAATGATTACAAGATACATTCAAAACTGCACATCTAGCATATTATATTGCTGAGTATATATTGCTGACTCCATATTATCACTATAACTTATTTCTAGGCCATGATAAACAAAATGGCGTCTTTCATAACTGACATTTAAAGTATAATTTCTCTAACACCCTTCCAGTGTTCCGGCCATGTCCCCTCCTTTTTTCCTTCTGTGTGCCTCCCTGGTACAATCCCTGACATTCGACCCACTGGCCTATCAAGCTCGTTTCTCCTCCATACTCTGGGTGGCCACCCCATCCCTGGTGCGGCGCCGGGCCATTCCCCACTCGGCGCAGGGGGGCCGCCTGGTGTGACATCGTTACCGCAGACGGCCTTCCCACAGCCGGAGGATTCGGATCGACATCCCGATCCGGTTTCCTCTGATTCCTGCGTCGCAGGACTTCGGTGCGGGTCTCGGTTCCTGCCCCCGTGTGACAAACATCATCGTGCCGGGGGCTATACGTCTCCCACACACTCCGGCCGCGGTCTCCATGGGGACCGGTGCGCACGCCCCAGGCCCAGGGGGCGTCTACCTTCCCACCCATTGGCTGCGCCCACGACCTATCGCGAGCGCGGCCACACCATTTTAACGTAACGCCAATCCCACCACCCCATGGCGTCTCTCATCTCTTTACGCCGGTCTCCACTTCACCGCCTCTGAACCAAGCTCCAACCCAGGTAAATTAGCCATATGCACTTCCCTGTGTCGCCCGACAGACATCCAACCACCCGCTCTACCTCCTCCCTGACCCACTTCCTTACTGTCTTGCAGGCCGGACCTTTCAAGCCTCCCCTGGCCTGGACCCCTGGCTGGACACTTATCTCCTAGTGCCCCCATATAGCCGGCACTCTCCAATCCATCTCCCCTCTTGTGGAACCAGAGACCTTCCCGACACTGGGTGTCACCGAGGCGGGGTGCCATACTCTGCCACACAGGACCACTGCACATGCTCATCTGGGCCGACCCTCCCTGCACACAAACAGCTATTTGCCTGCACAGGCTCTGACGGCCTTATCCAGGTATTTTATCCTATACTTTCCTTACATACCATGTACATACATGTTCTGTATAATACCTGGGGTCTCCACACAACATACCCCCCCTTGAGGCATACCCCCTGCCTTGCTGTAACACCCTTCTCCCTACCTCTTTGCTCCTTTGCAGATTGGAGCTCACTCACTCTGATTTTGAATATATAATACCTTACAATTGGTTTATAATTGTCTTTTTGATTTATAGACATACCTTTTTGTTTGCTGATTCCAATCAGACACCCCTGAGGAAGAGTATATCTCGAAACTCGTCGGGTACTCCCCATATGTGTGTTCCATATGTACCCGAGTTCTGTGATTGTGGATCTCTGCATACTGTATTGCTACATTTTTGTGTTTGTATTATGCATCCTGTATCCTGTGTATGTTTACCCTATGTACCATAGACCTATCCAGATCTATACCCTAATAAATACTTAAATTAATTGCAACAAACTTATACTACTTATACTCCTTATTACTCATGAGTAGGTGTCCCCTTTAAAGTTCCGTAAGAGGATCAATTTTCCATTTACCTAGACACATTTGGGATGTGGGTCCACCCTACTCGTTAGACCAACTTCGCACCACCCCCTGTTTATCTACCAGGATGATGAAGATGAAATGAGGGTGGACATTTCAGCAAGACAATCATCCCAAACACAAGGCCGAGGAAACTCTCAATTGGTTTCAAAGAAAGAAAATAAAGCTGCTAGAATGGCCCAGCCAATCACCTGACTTGAATCAAATAGAAAATCTATGAAAAGAACCAAAGATCAGAGTTCATAGAAGAGGCCCACGGAACATTCAAAATTTGAAGACTGTGTGGAAGAATGGGCCAAAATCACACCTGAGCAATGCATGTGACTAGTTTCTCCATACAGGAGGTGTGTTGAAGCCGTCATTACCAACAAAGGATTTTGTACCAAGTATTAAATACAATTCAGTTAGCGTGCTCAATCCTTTTTCCCTGTGTCCTTCCATTTTATTACACTAATGCCCCGTACACACGGTCGGATTTTCCGACGGAAAATGTGTGATAGGACCTTGTTGTCAGAAATTCCCACCGTGTGTGGGCTCCATCAGACATTTTCCACTGGATTTTCCGACACACAAAGTTTGAGAGCAGGATATCAAATTTTCCGACAACAAAATCCGTTGTCGGAAATTCCGATCGTGTGTACACAAATCCGACGGACAAAGTGCCACGCATGCTCAGAATAAATAAAGAGATGAAAGCTATTGGCCACTGCCCCATTTATAGTCCCGACGTACTTGTTTTACGTCACCGCGTTCAGAACGATCAGATTTTCCGACAACTTTGTGTGACCGTGTGTATGCAAGACAAGTTTGAGCCAACATTCGTCTGAAAAAATCCTAGAATTTTGTTGTCGGAATGTCCGATCAATGTCCGACCGTGTGTACGGGGCATTAAACTTAATTTCTTAACATATTTGTTTTGGTGACTTTGGTGGCTTTGTATGTATGGATTGCATGTGTTGTTAACAGACGGAGTGAAAATTGTATGTCAATATCATCTTTAGAAATACATTTACCTAGAAAAATTGTGACTAGTTCAATACTGATTTTTCCCGTTGTATATGTGTAAAATAGAATGCATTACTTTTGTGTTAGAACTCTGTGGACAAAACGAATAGTATCATATATGTTTTATTTCATCTGACGGATTGCAAAGATGATTGGATTTGCAATGGCTGAGATTCTGAAGCACACTATGATATGGCCAATGCAATATTTTGGGATTGCGGGTTTTAAAGTCTAAACATGTAAATAAGTATGTATGGAATAGATTGTTTACTCTGCAAGAGTTGGGTGAACACACAAGTTATATTTGTTGGCCAATAGCAACTGTAAACTGAGTACTTGCAAATATATATTTAGTGATTTATTTTTTATTTATATATTTATTTAGTGAGACTGCAGCCTGAAAGTCTAATGATTAATATGTGGATACAATAGGTCACTTAAAGCAGAGCTCCACCCAAAAGGGGAAGCTCCGCTTGTTTGCTACCTCCCCCCCTTCCGCTGCCACATTTGGCACCTTTCAGGGGGGAGCACGCTGGTTTTGACAGGTACTTGCTCCCACTTCTGGCTGACTTTGCTGCAGTGAACTCAGCAGGTAGTTCTTCCCCCTTTTCCCTCCCTGGCCACCGGGCCATCCACAAAGCGCAGCGTGCTTCATGCATGCGCATTAAGGGACTGGCTGTGAGCCTTCACTGCCGGTTCCCTTTAGCCAAGATGGCGGCGGCAGCACCCAAAAAACGATTGAAAAATGGAGAGGTAAGTGTCCTAATATTAAAAGTCATTTTTATTTTTTCTTCTTAAGGAGCCTGGAGCTTCGCTTTAAAGACTAAATTCACTTTTTTCCAGAAGATAGCTGATGGGGTCAAGAGGCCCCAGTGGGTAAATAGAAAACTGTGCTACGTTGCAAAATGTTCATTACTTTTATTGTCATTGTAGGCCATTTACACCCCCCCGGAAGCCTGGCTTTTCCAATTAGCAATCCCCACATCCTGCCTTTTTGGTAGGACGCCAAAATGATTGTTTGCTCCTGTAATGTTGTGATTGACTGCCTAACGGTTTTTGCATTCTAGAAGCAATTTTTCTAGAAGTATGTGGGGATTGTACTTACCTGAGCCCTTCAGTCAGTTCAATTGTGCACGTCTGCAGTTCTTCTTTCCGCTTACTTATGGCTCTCACTGGCTTTAATGGGAAGCTGGGCACTGGGAGCCATTGGCTCCCGCTGATGTCAATTAAAGCCAGTGACCGGGGAGCGACGCTGAGTCCAGCTGACAACAGCGGGGCTCAGGAGCAAACACGCACAAGTGCCCCTATGAGAAGTGGCTTCCATGGGGGCACTGGACATAGAGGGGGAGCCAGGATTGGTGGCAGGGGACCCGAGAAGAGGAGGTTTGTGGCCACTCTGTGCAGTTCCATTGCATTCCATTCCATTTAGTCTTTAAAGCGATTGTCCTTTTTTTTTTTTTTTTTAAATACCTATACAACCACTTTAATGAACATTTACAAAGCTGCACAGTATTTCTAATACCCCTTAACTGCATAGGTTGTTTTCTGGAAAAGGTGAACTTAGGGTTTAGGTTGGTGCTTTTGGGTAAAAAACTCAACATAGTAAATGTTTGTTGGCCAATCTTATTTTAAAAATACATTAAAGCTGGTCAAGTTTGAACAATTGTTTGAACGACCCTTGGCCACCGACACACAATCAGAGAGAACCTACCTGACACCTGATGTTTAAAAAAGAAATCTATGAGAGTATGGCTAGCATTGTTCTTCTTGTGGAACTAGGTGTAATCCAGGTTGAATCTTGGTTCCTGGAAGCCAGATATCTCCTTTCTTTCCTTCTTTCCTGTCTTCACTCTGAGCACACAAAGCAAATCATACTTTCAAAAAGTTATGCCTGGTTAACCCTGCTCTAACCCTGTTCTGCTACATGGACTTCAGATCACTTGGCTCCTGGTGTATGTTTGTAGCTCCTGTGCTGGAAATGTATTTCTAATGAAAATACAGGTGAAAACAAATCCTATTTCTTCCCCCTTCAATTTCCATTAAGCCTCGCTCATTATTAGCCCTAATACACTGCAGCACATAGCTAGAATTCTGAGCTTTGAAATAAGAATTTGTAAGCTTAGCTAAAATACCTTGAGTATATACAGAACTAAATCCTGGGTATGAAAGCAGGAGACAGATCAAAGCCTTTGAGATTTTTCATTTAATAGGGAGAAAAAGGGCAGGGTGACCCAGCTGGCGCATTCTGGAATTCTATTAATCCTAAAGCGTATTTGCTAAAGGGCAGCTAAAAGCAAAAAGAAAAATCGATAAGGGAACTGCTAATGCTGGCAAGGAATAGTTACTAAACTGAAGTCAGACAGTGTATTCATTTATTTAATTCATAATCTGAGTTTTATGTGATTAGTTGCAGCCAGATGTAGTATACTTCCACATTTTGCTTCGACTTTAGATGGAAGTTGGGAATGTTGACATCATATACTAATCCTTCACTCAATATTAATTCAATGGATTGCCCAAGTGCCTGTTAAAGCAGGTTGACTTTTATTTTGGCTCTCCTGAGTCATCAAGTCTGTACTCTGCCATCTACAGTATGGAGCTTGTAGTATGAAAGACAAGTAAAAGGATATATGGTTGCAAAAAAAGGCAGTTTCTTTCATTTCTGTTGTACAATTGTGTCCTGAAGTTTTGTTTACACCAGTGGTAGTCCACTTATTTTTATATAGCCCCATCTCCAAAGGGTCACAAGCAATATTTAGTTAATGTAATGCTATAGAAAGCTGCCAGAGAAAGCAGACATGCAACAGGGCATGACCATAGATAGGGGCCTAACACAGGAGATGATCATAGACAGGAGGAACAATACAGGAGATGGTCAGAAACTGGGGGTACAATACAGGAGATGATCAGAGACAGGGGGAATATTATGGGAGATGGTCAAAGACTGGGGCACAATGTTGGAGGTGGTTAGAGACTGAGGGAACAATACAGGAGGTGGTCAAAGACTGGGGTCTCAATGTGGAAAATGGTTGGAGACTGGGGGAACAATATGGGAGATGGTCAAAAACTGGGGAAACAATACAGGAGATGGTCAGATACTGGGGGCACAATACAGGACATACTCTGAGAAATGGGGAACAATACGACAAATGGTCAAAGACTGGGCACACAATATAGGAGATGATCAGGGAATGGGGATACATAACAGGAGCTAGTCAGTGACTGGGGGTACAATACAGGAGGTGGTCAGAGATTGTGATAAAGCTGTAGGAGTTGTCGGAGAATGTGGGGATGCTTTAGGAGATATTCATATACTGGGGACACTTTACATGAGACTGATTTAGATCACTGCTATCAGTCCATTTACGAGTAATGCTACATTTGTGTCCCTACAGTTTCTTATAGAAGGATTCCAAACAAGTCTAAATTAAACATTTCCCTCACTGGTTTAAAGTATAACTAAAGGCAAAACTTTTGTTTTTAGTTTTGGATAGAGTGAAGATGGATTAGAACCCCTGCCAGTTTTTATTGCTGTCTGTGTTCCCATTAGGGAGATTTACCGTCTTTTTGTTCTGTTTGCCATTATCATTGAAAGTGAAAGTAAAAGAAAATCCCAAATTTTGGGTTGTCCCCATAAATGTAATAGAGGGGAAATCTTCTAATGGAGACACTAGTTCTGGTGACCCGGGGGTCCCCAATGAATTCCCCTCATTTACAGGGATTTCCTTTCACTTCCTGTTTGACTATGGGACAGGAAGTGAAGGGAAATCTAAACAGATGCTAAAAAAAATAAAAATCTGATGGGTTATTTTTCTGCCTTGTTCTATCCCCTCAAAAATATAGTTTTGCCTATAGTTCTACTTTAAGTAAGCAGCAAAGCACAGACAACTGATTGATGGGCTCATAAGACTACACAATAAATGTCAAAGGGTCACATGCGGCCCCCCCGGGTTGAAGGTTGGGCATGTAGAGGGGTTGCAGTACTATATAACCACCATACTATATACATTGTAAAGGAGGCATGCTAACTGGTAATGGCAAAACATGTATGAGACAGGGACACCCAAGAGCATTCCAAGCAGGTTTGTCATGCATGTTTTTTCAACAAGGCAGAAAACAAACATAGTTTCAACAAAAATTCAATGCGGAAGTGCTTTTTACATAGCATGAAATAAATAAAACATCAGCTTGCCCAAGCCACTAGCTAAATACAGGTTAATTCCTGACTGGGCCCCTCTAATGGGTTACCCAACACAAACAGGCAGCACTTTACCTTTTTTGCATTTTGTCAGCACTCAGCATTTTCACACAGTGGAAAGAGCCATGAGCTTTACCCAGAATAAAATTTACTAAGATTTTCCTCACACCTCAGCCATTAACCCCGGAGCCCCTCAACTTGTGTATTTGAGAAACCTAAGTGAAACACACACACACTGTCCACACTCCTAACAGCCAGCACCTGGCATTATATATATATTATTATTATTATTATACGAGATTTATATAGCGCCAACAGTTTACTCAGCGCTTTACAATGTATAAGGGGGACAACACAATTACAGTACAATACAAAAGGTACAGGAGGGCCCTGCTCGTAGAGCTTACATTCTAAAAGGGAGGGGGTGGTGGTACAAAAGGTAATAGCTGCAAAGAATGATTTGATGGGGGTGGCTCAGGGACAGTTATGTGGGTGTGGGATAGGCTTCCCTGAATAAATATATATATATATATATATATATATGTGTGTGTGTGTGTGTGTGTGTGTGTGTGTGTGTGTGTATATATATATATATATATATATATATATATATATATATATATATATATATACACATATATATACATTGGAGTTTATAGTGTTCCAACTGCCATCCTTGTCATGCTAATATATATGAAGCAGGAGGAAGCATATAGAAGGGGACATATATAATTAGCACAAATTCCTTTTCCATTATAATTTTGCCTGGAAATGGCTGGTGCTCTGCAATCATCAGAAAGCAGTGTCACTGCGGCTCTCATATACCAGAGCTTGTGTTCAAAGCAGAGGGACAGCCAGTGATGACCGACACTTCCGTACACACTCTGCAACCAGGTTATATGAGAAACAACTGTTTACACCACTGCCAATCTTACTGTGACATTTTACACATTGCACATATCTGATGCTGGCAGGCAGCCAGGTGTGACCTAGCTATGTGCTAGGCCAAGTCATCCTAGGGCATGGCTGTTGTGGTCTACAGCAAAATCCAGCCCCGTCTGTCATCAGAGGATTTCCCTGTTACTCCACTCATCCCATTCCAAGAAAGTCATTGAAAAAAGTATTAAGCCTCATACACACGATCAGATTGTTGGCCAACAAAACCGTTGACTTTTGTTCGAAGGGTGTTGGCCCAAACTTGTCTTGCATACAAACGGCAAGGAATTGTCGGCCAACAAATACGAACCTAGTGACGTACTACGTTGTTTTTCAGCTCTTTAGCGCCACCCTTTGGGCTCCTTCTGCTAATTTTGTGTTAGTAGAAGTTTGGTGAGTGTTGATTTGCACTTTTCATTTCACGTTTTTCATTTTGCACTTTTCATTTTGCCCTTTTCAGTTAGTTTCTGAATGGCCGTTCGTCAACCAGACATGTTGCAGAATTGGAGGAGATAACGTGTTATTTATTATTGGCCTTGGAGTTATTGCTTTGACATTATTTTTTTGGTTGAATAATGATTTGATTTGGTATATTTTCTATATTTTTGGATGCATAGAATGCACTTTTTGGTTAAGTTCTATTGGCAGATAGCACGTCTAATTTTATTTGTTTTCTTTTTTTTAATGCACAATAAAAAAATTGTGTAGAATAATACTTAGCTATGTGTTTCAGATGACAGTTTGGGAGTAGGCAGTTACAGTAAAAAAAATACAATGTAAAATTACCAAGGGACACCAACATAGTTGTATCTTTGATCTTAAAAACTACGGGATAATGGTGTTGTGGTAACTTGCCCCCCCCCCCCAAAAAAAAAGCATAATAATATTATTCTTGATATCACTAGAAAAAAAAGCCTTTGAAAATTTGTTTGCAATAACTTCATCAGTATCACCAGCAAAGCAGCTTCATTATTATCCCATTAAAGAAGAAGAGAATGTGCGCTGCATTTTTCGAGATTTCATAATTTGCCACGTCACGAATGTTAATTCCCCGTTACGAACTGGCTTGTCCTTGCTTCCGAGCATGCACTTTGGACTTTGATGGACTCTGATGGACTTGTGTACACACGCTCAGAAAATCCGACAACAGACTTTTGTCCACGGAAAATTTTAAAGCCTGCTATCCAACATTTGTCCGCGGAAAATCCGACAACAATTGTCCGATGGAGCATACACACGGTCATGTTTTCAGCCAACAGCCTGTCATCACACATTTCCCGTCGGAAAATCCGATCGTGTGTACAAGGCTTTAGTCCTAAAACCTCACCCTAAAGTTGTCCATACACTAGTAGATTTTTCAATGTTCTTACTAAAATTCTAAGTACATTTGATGACTTGAGGAAAGTTGTTCAAAAGTACTTCAAAATTTAGTTTGTCAACCCCTTGGCGCCGGCTCCCGCTGGCCCTTTAAGGGGATTGGAATGCCGGGGGCTTGTGACCTCCATGACCCCTATTTATAATACACGCCGGTCACATGATCAGAAAACTCCCGATCGGTATTTCCGATCAGGGGCTCTCTGTGAGCCGCTCGACATTGTGCTGGGAGTGCACAAGGCTCGTGCTCTGGGCACAGGACTGTGGGCGCTATTGCATGCAAATATGCGGCCGCTCTGCGCCAAGGCCCAGCTGTCGCATATTTGCATGCACTCGACGCCAAGGTGCTAACATAAAATTTTGGAATGAGTGGACTTTACAAAGGGAAAACCACATATACACTGGTAATTTGAGAAAAAAAAAAATTCCAACCTGTTGATAAGGACAGAGGGAAGGGACCAGGGAGGGCAAATTATAAGCAAATTAAAATATATCTAAACCTAAAACATTTTTTAAAGTTTTGGATGGAGAATGTTAGGGTAAGAACATCTACCAGGTTTTTATTGCTGTTTGTGTCTCTGCTGGGGAGATTCTTTTTTGTCCTGTCACTGGAACCGAAAATAAGGGAGAATCTGGAAAAAAATTTACAATGGTGACACTTCTTGTTTTGGGGACTGTCTAAGAAAGAATTTCGTCCACTTTCTACTTTGGAGAGAAATTGTCTTACTTTCTTGTGTGTGTGCAGGACAGAAGGTAAAGAGGATCCTCACTGGCTGGACAACAAAAAGCAAACTCTTTATTTTAACCCTTCCCTTGACACGTAAGCACTTTTTAGGGCTTCTAGGAGCCACTGTCGGTTTTTCTAATTTTCCTCATACTGCTTTTCTAGTTTTCCATTTTTTCATTCTGTCATTTTATCAGGCATGGCTTCCAGGAGCTTCCCGAACCATTCTTCTAAATTTTACATTATTTGCTGCTTTATAATAAACACTCTTTGGAGCCCGTTCCAGAATTTCATTGATGTAATTGGACTTTTGGTTCAGAAATTCCAAATTTTGGAGTTCTTAAAAAGTTTGGCACATGCAAAACTCATTGAACTTTTCAGAAATTTGCTCATTGTTAGTGTCTTAAGTATTTTAGGATTTAGATTTGAGAAAAAGTAGAATTAGCAGCTTCTCAAGGTTGTCTTATCAGATAGAAGACAAGTTTGCTTAAATGGCGGTGTATAAAGAAAAGAGAGTGAAGCCAGATAAACACAGTACCTGCTTATTCTTAAGAAGCAATGGGGTTTATTTACTAAAGCTGGAGAGTGCAAAATCAGGCTCACTTCTGCATACCCTGTTTCCCCGAAAATAAGACCTAGCATGATTGTCGGTGATTGCTGCAATATAAGCCCTACCCCCCAAATAAGCCCTACCCTGTTTCCCCAAAAATAAGCCCTACCCTGAAAATAAGACCTACAAGGACTTTAACTAGGGCTTATTTGGGGGGTAGGGCTTATATTGCAGCCATCACCGACAATCACGCTAGGTCTTATTTTCGGGGAAACAGAGTAAAAACCAATCAGCTTCTAACTTCAGCTTGTTCAATTAAGCTTTGCCAATAAAACCTGGAAGCTGATTGGTTTCTATTCTCATTTTGCATTTTCCAGCTTTAGTAAATAAACCACAATAACTATGGGCTGAATAATTCCAACCTGGCCATTTGTCTTTTTCTTTCTAGAATGACCCACTAAGAACGTATGAGGCTACCCACAGACATAAGGCTCAATGTCCTGGAGGAAGGCAGGCCATAGACGGTTCAAATCTCGGCCAGTTGAGCAGGAACTGACTGAGATTCGAACTGTGTGTGGGCAGGCTGAATGTACCATGTTGATCGACCGATCAACTTGGGTACAAAAAACCTGCCAGATTCACTTGTGATTATTATAGCTATACAGATTGCTATAGCCACTAGCAATAATCAATGTCGGGAGCAGACAATTGCTCGGCAGGAGGATTGCCCTGTCAGCACTGTTTGTGTTGATGGGGAAACCATGCAAAATTTCTATTTTGCAACCCATGGTAGGAGGAAAGAAAATTGCACCATCCTATGGCCTGCCTGAAGCCTAGTACACACAATGAGCTTATCGGACGAATTATCATTCTTTTTTTTTGCATGCTAGTCTCCATATGAAATGCGAATAGGTTACTAAAGTACGGAAATTCTCATACGAATGAAAAAAAAATTGGAAGTGATATTTGTATTTGTATTGTATTTTCGAACTGTACTGATTAAATGAAAGTCATACGATCTGTAAACCCAAGAATATTTATTTTGGAACTGTTACTGCATACCTTAATAGTCAAGTTTCCCCAGCTGCAGCCAGTAGCCATACATATATCCTTGTGCTGACTTCTGAATGGATAAGTTCTTATTTACAGAGGATGTAATTTGAGGTAGAACCAGCTTAATAAGAGGAGTAGCTGTTTTTTCACTCATTCTAGAAGTTGTAGCTACTCAACATCTAGAGACCTGCAGACCAGATGACTGTCTGCCTTGTTTGGAGGTGATGACCACACTTTAAGCATAAGTGGCTCAGCAAAACATTGACAACTAATGCAGACATTTATTGCAGCTAATGATTCATGATTCCTAAGATGAAGTTACGTAACCAAAGATTCCTCCTTGTGCAAACAGCTCACAGCCCCACTTCCTATAGGAAATAGGAGGCTTTCTTGCTCACCCCCTCTAGCCCTCTCTTTGCAATTGTGTTTTTTTTTTCATAGCTGCTGTAGAGGGGGACCCTTCCTGGCAGCGGCACACCTTCTCATTCCTAAATATTTGGTCACCAGTACCTCCTTTATTGATGTCCTCTTCAGACAGGCTAATTACTCATTCTAGGCATTGCACTGACAGCTGTTAGTCACCTGATATCCCTGACAACGATTATAAAAGAGGAACCTTCACCAGCAATATAAAGGATAGAGTGGCTGGATTTTGTCTCCAAAGTCTAGCAGGCTGTGATATTGTTTTGTGAGCCTGTAATAATCACAGTTCTATTCAAGGGAATGCATACTCTTTCCAATGACAGCTTTCTGTAAGATAGGTCAGCATAATGTAAATATTCTTATCAGTGTGTGTTAACCACCTGCTGACCGCCCTATAGCAGTTTTACTGCCACAGGGTGGCAGCTCTGCGCAGGATCGCGTATGTATACATGATCATGCACTTCTGCCTGCAGGGGGCGTGCATGCGCTGCTTCGGCTGTGATTCCTCACAGCAGAAGCCGACCTGCGGGTGTCGGGCACTTGATGTCCTCCAGAACCCGACGATCGTTGGGAAACTGCCTATGTACACAAGGCAGATCGCCGTTCTGACAGGGGGGAAGGGATGGATTCTGTGTTCCTGCAAACCAGGGACTGGGATCCATCCCTTCCCCTAGTAAAAGCACTGGCTAGGCACACAGTTAACCCTTTGATTGGCCTAGATCTTTAACCCCTTCCCAGCCAGTGTCATTAGCAGAAGTGACAGTGCATATTTTTTTACTCCTGCTCACTGTATTAGTGTAGTATACACTTATTGCAGTACTTATTTCCCTAAACGTCTTTCAGGACAGCACCTGAGAGTGGCTCCAGGTGAGCGCGCATTTGCACTGGTGGTGGTGTGCACTCCTTTTGAGAATGACAAATCACTGTGGTGGAAGTGTGTGGAAACACTGGTTATAAGAAGAGTTTTTGTTTCAACTTTTGTTTCTAATTGTGTGGACTATTTATCACAGATGTGTAGGATTTATTAACCACTTGACCACTGGGCACTTAAACCCCCTTAATAACCAGACCAATTTTCAGCTTTTGGTGCTCTCACATTTTGAATGACAATTACTCAGTCATGCAACACTGTATCTATATGAATTTTTTGTCCTTTTTTTCACACAAATAGAGCTTTCTTTTGGTGGTATTTAATCACCGCTGGGTTCTTTATTTTTTGCGCTATAAAAGAAAAAAGAACCAAAAAATCTGTAAAAAAAATAATTTTTCTTCGTTTCTGTTATAAAATTTTGAAAATTAGTAATTTTTCTTCATATATTTTGGCCAAAATTTATACCGCTACATATCTTTGGTAAAAATAACCCAAATTAGTGGATATTATTTGGTCTTTGTGAAAGTTATAGCGTCCACAAGCTATGGTACCAATATCTGAAAATTGATCACACCTGAAGTACTGACGGCCTATCTCATTTCTTGAGACCCTAACATGCCAGAAAAGTACAAATACCCCCCAAATGACCCCTTTTTGGAAAGAAGACATTCCAAGGTATTTAGAAAGATGCATGATGAGTTTTTTGAAGTTGTCATTTTTTCCCACAATTCTTTGCAAAATCAAGTTTTTTTTTTTTCTTGTTTTTTTTTTTCACAAAATTGTCATATTAGCAGGTTATTTCTCACACACAGCATATGCATACCACAAATTACACCCCAAAACACATTCTGCTATTACTCCCAAGTATGGCCATACCACATGTGTGAGACTTTTACACAGCGTGGCCACATACAGAGGCCCAACATGCAGGGGAGCACCTTCAGGCGTTCTGGAGCACCCAGGCCAATTCTGACATTTCTCTCCTACATGTAAAAATCATCATTTATTTGCTAGAAAATTACATAGAACCCCAAAACATTATATATGTTTTTTTAGCAAAGACCCTAGAGAATACAATAGCGGTCATTGCAACTTTTTATCTCGCACGATATTTGCGCAGCAATTTTTCGAACGCGTTTTTTTTGGAAAAAAAACTGTTTTTTGCTTTAAAAAAAAACAAAACAGCAAGGTTAGCCCAATGTTTTTGCATAATATGAAAGATGAAGTTATGCCGAGTTAATAGATACCTAACATGTCACCTTTCAAAATTGCACACGCTTTTGGAATGGCGCCAAACTTCGCCACTTAAAAATCCCCATAGGCGACAGTTTAAAATTTTTTACTGGTTACAAATTTTGAGGTACAGAGGAGGTCTAGGGACAAAATTATTGCTCTCGCTCTACCGATCGCAGCGATACCTCACATGTGTGGTTTGAACACTGTTTTCATATGTGGGCGGGACTTGCGTATGCGTTCGCTTCTGCATGCGAGCACACGGACAGGGGCACTTTAAAAAAATTTTATTTTTTTTTATTGTTCATTTTACTTTATTTATTTTAGTTTGACACTTTTTTCCAAAAAAAAAAATTTTTTTGATCACTTTTATTCCTATTACAAGGAATGTAAACATCCCTTCTAATAGGAATATGGCATGACAGGTCCTCTTTACAGTGAGATATGGGGTCAATAAGACCCCACATCTCACCTCTAGGCTGTTCCTGAAAAAAAAAAAAAAAGATCCTGGCTTCGATCGTAGCGGTGAGTTGGTAGAAGCACCGGAGGGCGGCGAGAGGGGGGGGGGCGTCCCCTCACGCCTCCCGTAAGAACGATCAAGCAGTGTAACAGCTGCTATGATCATTCTTATGGTGTAGGGAATCGCCGGATGAAAAAGATGATATCTGAATGATGCCTGTAGCTGCACCCATCATTCAGATATCCCAGCACAAAGTCAAGGACGTCGTATGACGGAAGGCGGGAAGTGGTTAAAACGCTTTTTTTTTTTAACACAAAGTTGTCCATTTATACAATATTTCTAACACATAACATGTACATACCAAATATGACACCCCAAAATAGATTCTCCTACTCCTCCTGAGTACGGCGATACCACATGTGTGAGACTTCCACAGCCTGGCCACATACAGAGGCTGGGTATGGCTGAGCATGGCTGGGTATGGCTGAGCATGACTGGGTATGGCTGAGCATGGCTGGGTATGGCTGAGCATGACTGGGTATGGCTGAGCATGGCTGGGTATTGCAGAGTATCGCTGAGTATGACTGGGTATGGCAGAGTATGGCTGGGTATCACCGAGTATTGCAGAGTATCGCCGAGTATGACTGGGTATGGCAGAGTATGGCTGGGTATCACCGAGTATTGCAGAGTATGGCTGGGTATTGCGGGGTATTGCAGAGTATGGCTGGGTATGGCAGAGTATTGCGGGTTATGGCAGAGTATTGCAGATTTTTGCGGGGTATTGCAGAGCATGGCTGGGTATGGCAGAGTATTGCAGAGTATGGCTGGGTATTGCGGGGTATTTCAGGGTATTCCAGGGTATGGCAGAGTATTGCGGGGTATTCCAGGGTATGGCAGAGTATTGCGGGGTATTCCAGGGTATGGCAGAGTATTGCGGGGTATTGCAGGGTATGGCAGAGTATTGCGGGGTATTCCAGGGTATGGCAGAGTATTGCGGGGTATTGCAGGGTATGGCAGAGTATTGCAGAGTATGGCAGAGTATTGCAGGGTATGGCAGAGTATTGCGGGGTATTTCAGGGTATTGCAGGGTATGGCAGAGTATTGCGGGGTATTTTGGGGTATGGCAGAGTATTGCAGGGTATGGCAGAGTATTGCGGGGTATTGCAGGGTATGGCAGGGTATTGCAGGGTATGGCAGAGTATTGCGGGGTATTGCAGGGTATGGCAGGGTATGGCAGAGTATTGCGGGGTATTGCAGGGTATGGCAGAGTATTGCGGGGTATTCCAGGGTATGGCAGAGTATTGCGGGGTATTCCAGGATATGGCAGAGTATTGCGGGGTATTGCAGGGTATGGCAGAGTATTGCGGGGTATTGCAGGGTATGGCAGAGTATTGCGGGGTATTTTGGGGTATGGCAGAGTATTGCGGGGTATTCCAGGGTATGGCAGAGTATTGCGGGGTATTCCAGGGTATGGCAGAGTATTGCGGGGTATTGCAGTGTATGGCAGAGTATTGCGGGGTATTGCAGGGTATGGCAGAGTATTGCAGGAGTATTGCGGGGTATAGCAGAGTATTGCAGGGGTATTTTGGGGTATGGCAGAGTATTGCGGGGTATTGCAGGTTATGGCAGAGTATTGCGGGGTATTCCAGGGTATGGCAGTGTATTGCAGGGGTATTGCGGGGTATGGCAGAGTATTGCAGGGGTATTGCGGGGTATGGCAGAGTATTGTGGGGCATTGCAGAGGGGATTGCAGAGTATTGCACAGCATTGCAGGGCATGCAGAGTAGTAGGGATGGCTGAGCATGGATGGATGGATGGCTGGATGTCACTGTGCAGCGCTGTGGGCACTACAGATGCAGCCCACAACGCTGCAGCCATCCATCCATCCACCTCTCCGCTCACTGTGTACCGATCTGTACACAGGAGGGGAGGAGAGGGGGAGGAGAGGAACTGGCGTCATCAGATGACGCCGGTTTGTTTACATGTGATCGCTCCGTCATTTGACGGAGCGATCACATGGTAAACGGCCGCGATCAGCGGCCATTTCCCGGATCTGTGATGCGCCGGGTCCTCTGGACCCGGCGGTCATGGATGCTTTTGAGTGCGCGCCCTAGGGGGCGCGCGAGAGCAGAATTCTGGGAGGACATCCCTGGACGCCCTCCCAGAGTTAAACAACCGCCCTGTAGCCGTCATTTGGCTATGGGCCGGTTGTTAAGTGGTTAAAGAGTAGATATTTTGTAATTTCAGTTAGGCAATATTTATGTATAGCGCTACATTAATTTATTTAACAGTCAAACCATTCTGGCAGCTTCCTCTCAGACAGGACTTACTACTTCAAGGCCCAGTATACCACCCGGATATAGGCAGATTAAGCCTCATCGCCTGGTATCTGAGGAGCAGTTAAGGAACAAAGGATTGTCAGAGCCTCTAGTATCCACTTTACTCGCCAGTAGAAAGAAAGTAACTAGAGATATTTACGCTAAAGTTTGGAGAGTCTACAACTTTTGGTGTCGTTCGTCAAACCAAACCTTAGAAGACATTGTGTCAGTTTTGGAATTGCTGCAAAATGGCGCTGACAGAGGTCTTGCGATTAGCACTCTTAAAGTGCAAGTGGCTGCCTTGGGAGTATACCTAGAAAGACCAATTTCTTCAGTTCCTTTGGTTACAAGATTCGTTAACCACTTCAGTACCGGGCATTTTCACCCCCTTCCTGCACAGGCCAATTTTCAGTTTTCAGCGCTGTTGCACTTTGAATGACAATTGCGCGGTCATGCAACACTGTACCCAAATGAAATTTTTATCATTCTTTTTTTTCCCACAAATAGAGCCTTCTCTTGATGGTATTTGAGCACCTCTGCGGTTTTTATTTCTTGAAAAATTTGAAAAAAAAAACACAATATTTTTTACTTTTTGCTATAATAAATATCCCAATTTGGAAAAAAAAAAAATTTTTTTCCTCAGTTTAGGCCGATATGTATTCTTTGGTAAAAAATATTGCAATAAGCATATATTGATTGGTTTGTGCAAATAGGGGATAGATTTATGGCATTTTTATTATTTTTTTTTAGTAATGGCGACGATCTGTGATTTCTATCGTGACTATGACATTGCGGCGGACATATCAGACACTTTTGACACTATTTTGGGACCATTCACATTTATATAGCAATCAGTACTATAAAAATGCACTGATTACTGTATAAATGTCACTGGCAGGGACAGTATTACCGGCAATCGCTGGTGCCTGGCGGACATCGCTGCCGTCGGGCACGCGCATCGGCGCCCGAGTGAAGCGGTGCACGCCTTCCCTAGACTGCCGGGAAGCCAAGAACGTCATATGACGCCTGCCCAGGATGGGAGATCCCTCCTGCGGACGTCATTTGACTATGGATGGGGAAGGAATTGGTTAAGGCACTGTCTAGGTCCAGACCAGCTCCTACTAAACAATTTCAAGCAAACCATCATTAGGCTGTAAAAACAAACAAACCCATCAGAGAGATAGCAAAAAACATTAGGTGTGGTCGAATCAACTGTTTGGAACATCCTTAAAGAGAAAGAACGCACCGGTGAGCTCAGCAACACCAAGACCCGGAAGACCATGGAAAACAACTGTGGTGGATGACCGAAGGATTCTTTCCCTGGTGAAGAAAACACCCTTCACAACAGTTGGCCAGATCAAGAACACTCTCCAGGAGATAGGTGTATGTGTGTCAAAGTCAACAATCAAGAGAAGACTTCACCAGAGTGAATACAGAGGGTTCACCACAAGATGTAAACCATTGGTGAGCCTCAAAAACAGGAAGGCCAGATTAGAGTTTGCCAAACAACATCTAAAAAAGCCTTCACAGTTCTGGAACAACATCCTATGGACAGATGAGACCAAGATCAACTTGTACCAGATTGATGGGAAGAGAAGAGTATGGAGAAGCAAAGGAGCTGCTCATGATCCAAAGCATACCACCTCATCAGTGAAGCATGGTGGTGGTAGTGTCATGGCGTGGGCATGTATGGCTGCCAATGGAACTGGTTCTCTTGTATTTATTGATGATGTGACTGCTGACAAAAGCAGCAGGATGAATTCTGTTTTTTGAAAAGTGTTGAAAAGGATTGTGTTGAGTGTTGAGGATGAAAAGTGTTTCAGGGAATATTATCTGCTCATACTCAGCAAAATGCTTCAGAACTCATTGGACGGCGCTTCACAGTGCAGATGGACAATGACCCGAAGCATACTGCAAAAGCAACCAAAGATTTTTTTAAGGGAAAGAAGTGGAATGTTATGCAATGGCCAAGTCAATCACCTGACCTGAATCCAATTGAGCATGCATTTCACTTGCTGAAGACAAAACTGAAGGGAAAATGCCCCAAGAACAAGCAGAAACTGAAGACAGTTGCAGTAGAGGCCCGGCAGAGCATCACCAGGGATAAAACCCAGTGTCTGGTGATGTCTATGCGTTCCAGACTTCAGGCTGTAATTGACTGCAAAGGATTTGCAACCAAGTATTAAAAAGTGAAAGTTTGATGGATGATTGTTACTCTGTCCCATTACTTTTGGTCCCTTAAAATGTAGGAGGCACATATACAAACTGTTGTAATTCCTACACCGTTCACCTGATTTGGATGTAAATACCCTCAAATTTAAAGCTGAAAGTCTGCAGTTAAAGCACATATTGTTTGTTTCATTTCAAATCCATTGTGGTGGTGTATAGAGCCAAAAAGATTATAATTGTGTCGATGTCCCAATATTTATGGACCTGACTGTATATGCATTGGCAGTGTGGGGTGAGTTGATATATGCCTCTGTTGAAGACCCATTGGTTGAAACGCGTAGGGCTTGGCTTATCGCTTTCCACATTGTCTTGTTTTACTTTCGTGATTACATTTTTATCTTTGTATCTTTGGACACTTTTTGGTTGCTATGGACAATCTCCAGTTTTCAGGCAGGAAGAACAGTATTTATAATATAAAACTGCATGCAGGGCACTGGACAAACCACTAGGGACAAAAGGGATGTGAAATAATTTGATACAGTAATGTAAGCTGTAAGATTACAGTGTACTGTATTGCCCCGTACACACGGTCGGACTTTGTTCGAACATTCCGACAACAAAATCCTAGGATTTTTTCCGACGGATGTTGGCTCAAACTTGTCTTGCATACAAAAAAATCCGATCATTCTGAACGCGGTGACGTAAAACACGTATGTCGGGACTATAAACGGGGCAGTGGCCAATAGCTTTCATCTCTTTATTTATTCTGAGCATGCGTGGCACTTTGTCCGTCGGAATTTCCGACAACGGATTTTGTTGTCGGAAAATTTTATATCCTGCTCTCAAACTTGTGTTTGAGAGCAGGATATATGTCCGATGGAGCCCACACACGGTCGGAATTTCTGACAACACGCTCCATCAGAAAATCCGACAGTGTGTACGGGGCATAAGTATAATGTGTTTTTTTCCTTTTTGAATTTGGCGCTGTGCTCTGTACCTGTGTGTCGCAACGCTCGCAGGGAATGGAGTTCGGCACTGTGATAGATCCGGCGGAGGACGGCTCGCACACACACAGCGGGAAGACGTCGCAGGATCCTGGGGACAAGGTAAGTAACTTTGCCTGGATCCTGCGATGCAATCGCGAGTGTGGCTCGGGGTTACCGCTTTTGGTACTGAAAATTCACACCGAGCCACACTCAGGAATACCGCTAAGGAGGTTAAAGGCACTCTAACCGCCGACTGCCCTATAGCAGATTTACTGCTATAGGGTGGCCATTCTGTGCAGAATCACACACACACACACACACACACATATATATATATGTGATTCTGCACTTCCGAATAGAGGGCTCCTGCTATGACTAATCACAGCAGAAGCCGATCAGTGGGTGCCGGCCAATGGATGTCCACCAGCACCCACTGAGGAGACAGGCTGGATGGAGCTCTGTATATGTAAACAGTGATTCTGTTAGCAATTTGTAAATACGACTAAACCCTGTCCTTTTTAGGGCCCATTCACACATGCAGTGACTGGTGTTTTTCTGCACTGGAAGAATGGCAGTCACCACTATGGCACATAAGAAAGTATAGTGCTCTACCCTCTTCCCATGATCAGAGCTGATGAGGTGCTTAAGGAACCTTCTTCGACTTTGTACTATATTTGAGATCTGACAGGTGGCAAGTGGCACTGTAGCACCAAAACTTAACAGAGGCTGCAGATTTGGCACACAAGGGATCCCGCAATGCGGGGTACACGTCCTTGGTGCCTGGCGCTAGTAATGCCCATGTACAAAGGAATTACTGTATTAGCTGGTACCATGCGTTTTTATTTCCCTTTTTATATATCAGTGAGCCATATAATTTGCAGCAATCCTTGATAGTTAGTATGCTGTGTATATAGAGACATAGATGCAACAGTTATTCTCATATAATAAACTGTGATTAATTGTTCTGCCACTAGGTGGTAGTGTGTTATTTTTAATCTTTGTTCTTTTTTTTTCTAGTGGAACTACATGGTTATGATGTCAAGTTCTGTGTCTGTATTTCTGTTGGTTTCCAAAAAAAAGAAGCAAGGCTCGGCCAGCATTGGTAAGAATCATATCTGCACACAGCACAAATCATGCCCAACACACAAACAACTATTTTGAGTATTTCAGGTCACATCTAGACCATTTTGGTTTCCCCACCTTACCTGTCATCCCACATGACCTCACTAAAAAAAAATGAAAAAAATGTGTCAGACTCGAGGGACTGCTTTTTCTTTTTCTGCCGTCACTCTTCTACGTTTCTGAGCTACCATCTTCAATGTAAAGCCTCGTACACACGATGCGATTGTTGGAAGGGGATTGTCTGTTGACAGACTGTTGTCCTAAAATCTGACCATTAGTACGCTCCTTTTGACAATTGTTGTCCAACTTCTGGCCAACAAATGTTGGATGGCAGGCTAGTAAATTTTCAGCGGACAACGGTCTGTTGTCAGATTTTCATATGGTCAGTACAGAAGTCTGTCATACAAAAGTTGAAAGTACAAACACGCATGCTCGGAATCAATGCTCACCAAACACAAAATTAGCAGAAGCGGCCCAAAAGGTGTGGCGCTCAAGAGCTGAAATTCCTCCTAGTACGTCACTACGTTCGTGTTTGTTGCCCGACAATTGTGTACCGTTAGTATGCAAGACAAGATCCATGCACACGCCCTTAAGACAAATATTAGACGCTCAGTTGGCGAACAATCGGATCGTGTGTACGAGGCTTAAGGCTCCTTTCACATCTGCAGTAAGCTTATTAAAGTGATGGATCACTTTTCAGATTGCGATATAACAGGAGCTGACGGGTTTTACTGTGTTTGTGTACTTTGATTTTTTTCATTGCCAAATGGCAATTTTACACTGTGGGACCACAACTGTGAGCTGGGTGTTTGGCTCGCAATTGTAGTGTGGCCCCATTAATCACAATAAGTGAGTTTGACAGGTGGTGCCTGTCAAACTCTGCGGCTCGAGTTAAAAATGTTGTGGCCCGCGAAGCAAAGCATCATAGCTACAGCCCTGTCCAGCTCTATTGTAACAGTTTGGTGGGCTACTGGGGGGCAGCAAAACTGTGGCCCTGTTTTTACAACCACCCGCATGAAAGACCCTTGGGGGACACTGTGAAGGCTTGGTTCTGGAAAGTCTGTCACCTGGAAGGTTGACAGCTGCGATAAGGGTCCATCACCTGCACACATGCAGATCAGCTCCATCGTTCAGCACCTGTGGCATAGGCCAGCTAAGAGACAGGATAGTAACTATTTTAGATGACAGAGAGCATTGATCCCTGCCACTCTGGGAAGTGGAGGAAGCTTGCAGGCTGCACTGACAATCCTGGGGCTGCATGGGGCGCGGTGAAAGGTATATACAGTATAAGCATTGCAGCTCCAGGTTTAAAAGTGTTTTCCAACTTTTCAAGCCCCTTTCACAGGAAGAGGAATAAGCAGATCCCCTGCATTCATGTAATGACATCTGTGCCTGTTTTGTTTCTGGCTGGTGGACACATGTCAGCTCTATGGGCAGCCAGATGTAAACAGAACCTGGTGTCTGTATACATCCTGCTGTCATCGATCTGGTCCGCAAAAACAGAGGACACAGTTCTTTTCTGTTTTTATTTTTGCAGCCGGAATGGGTCTGGAGGTAGCCAGGGGGGAAATGTCTGTTTACACCCATCTATCCATGGGGCTGCATTGACCTTTCAATCAGGTCTGCCTGAAAAATTGACAAGTGGACCTGATCAGAAGGGCCACCTGAAAGGGGCCTCAACGTCATAAGGGTTTTTTCACATGTGCGGCCCCTCTGGAAAGTGATGCGGGGCTGATTGCTCTTCAGAGCTTTGGTAGGTGGTGAGGAGGCAATATGTACAGCCCCGAGAGGCTGCATTTCTGTGTTTAGGTGGGCATTCGGGGGTGGAAAAAAAAAACACAGCTCAGCCTCCTGCTTTTACCGCTCTCTGGCCATCCGTGTGAACGAGCCCTTACAGTTTGCACTTCTTATTTGGGATGTTTTCGAGTGGTCATTTTTTTCTCTTGAACCTGCAGCTTAAATCAATAATTCATTTCAGGTATTAAAGTCAGCCCTTATACACATTGGCGCAATTTTACATGCGATTTGACAGGTCAAATCGCATGTCAAATCAGAGCCTATTGCCAGAAATAGGAGCATCCCACCGAGTTCCTGCACTACTTTTGGTGACTTAAGGGGTGATTTTTAAAGGACATTTGTGCAGGAACCCGCACAGATGTCTTTCAAGTTGCCCCCCGGAGTTGAACTGAAATGAGGCATTGAAATTTTCGATTTCAAAGCTGTGTTCAGTGTGAACGAGGGCTTAAAGTCGGATAGCAGAAGCCTAGGGTCCAGTGGATGTCCAGGGAGTTCACCTGTTACTCATTCTCTTGCAGGAAAGCAGTAGGATTGAAATCCTTAGATTACATTTACATGGGTGTTTAGCCACGCTGCGAATCCCAGCAGTAAGAATCTACTGATACCTATAGCTGGGATTGACAGCTGTGTGCAGATAGCTGTGGCCGATAACAGTACAATGGCAGGCTGTTGGCAGTCGCAGCAATTCAGCACTGTTTGCATAACCAGCGATTACCTCTGGTGATTGTGGCTGGACAGACACATAGTGCTTCTAGTCATGATTACTGCAGGTAATTGCTGGCAGTGCAAACAGTCACAAATCAGTGCAGTCGTTGACAGCCTGGGGGGTTGTTATAGTTGATGTAGTCCAATGTAAACATGCATCATGGCATAGATCATGTTTTTATTTTAATGCAAAATCTCAAAGTTAAAAAAAAATATATATATATATATATATATATATATATATATATATATATATATATATATATATATATATATAAGTTATATTAAATTTCCTCTACATTTTTACTCATCTTCAGCATTTCAGATTGTATTTATTTTGTTTTACATTAGTGTGCTTAATTTAGTATGTAATCCGGGTTATCACTAACTATCGTCTGCATCAATTAAAAGGCTAGTAATCACCCTCTGCTCTGCCAGTAGCAGCAAGGAGGCGGAGCATGCAATGCACATAAGATGTACAGCAGCATGCAATTTTTTGGCACATGTGTGTAAATGCGCCGGAACCCTAAAAAATGCGAGGGATTTTGTAAAATGCTGAGCAAACTGTTGGTGCTATATAAATTCCGCATAATATTAATAATAATCTTTAGCACAAAGATTTTTCAAGTGAAAAAAAAAAGCTCTGGAATATATTACAAACACATTAACCATTTGCCGACCAGCCACCGCAGTTGTACTGCGGCAGAATGGCACGGCTGGGAGAAACGACATTATGTAACGTCGCTTCGCCCTGTGGCCACTAGGGGCTCGCCCTTCTCGCCCACGGAGCCGATGCGAGTGCCCGGCGCTCGGGATCTCCGTCGGGCTCCCATGATCGCTCGGGGCACAAAATGTGTGATAGGACCTTGTTGTCGGAAATTCCGACCGTGTGTGGGCTCCATCACACATTTTCCATCGGATTTTCCGACACACAAAGTTTGAGAGCAGGCTATAAAATTTTCCGACAACAAAATCCGTTGTCGGAATTTCTGATCGTGTGTACACAAATCCGACGCACAAAGTGCCACGCATGCTCAGAATAAATAAAGAGATGAAAGCTATTGGCTACTGCCCTGTTTATAGTCCCAACGTACGTGTTTTACGTCACCGCGTTCAGAATGATCGGATTTTCCGACAACTTTGTGTGACCGTGTGTATGCAAGACAAGTTTGAGCCAACATCCGTCGGAAAAAATCCTAGGATTTTGTTGTCTGAATGTCCGATCAATGTCCGACCGTGTGTACGGGGCATTATTGTGTTTTTTTTACCAAAAATATGTAGAAGAATACATATCGGCCTAAACTGAGGAAAAAAATTGTTTTTTTATATATGTTTGGGGGATATTTATTATAGCAAAAAGTAAAAAATAAATAATTGTTTAAAGCGCAAAAAATAAACACAGAGGTGATCAAATACCTATTTGTGGGAAAAAAAGGACATCAATTTTGTTTGGGTGCAACGTCACACGACCGCGCAATTGTCAGTTAAAGTGACGCAGTGCCGAATCGCAAAAAGTGCTCTGGTCAGGAAGGGGGTACAATCTTCTGGGGCTGAAGCAGTTAAAATGTGTGTAAACGCACACTGAACACGGGGATCACAGTGTAAACTAGCCCTCAATTCAGAGATTTTCTCAGCAGTACTTTTTTTCAGCCACTAGATGTCCTCAGTGTGATGGCGCCAGCCCAGGTCATCCAGGACCCGCCCCAGCCCATGAATGGGCAGTGAAAGCACATGAATTGATTGGCTCCTTTGATATTTACTGGCAGAAAAAAAATACTATCCAAAGTTAAAACAACAAGGGCAGTAGAATTAATAGATGGAAAGATGAAAAAAAAAAGACTGAAGGTCCGCATTAAAAAGGAAATTCACTCCGCCTAACCCCACCAAAATTTTTTAGAATAAACAAAAAAAAAATACTTATTAGACCATGAAATCTAGTGTTGTCTTGCTTGAAGTTCTCCCTTTGCCCCTTTTCTTCAGCGCCACCATCCCAAATAGAGATCCAGAGCATGTACAGAGAAGCCGGGAGTCTCTGCCAGTTTCACAGCTGGCGGCAGCTTCATAGTGTGTGTACTGTATGTGCATGCATGACCTCTCACATACAGCTTCATAGTGTGTGTACTGTATGTGCATGCATGACCTCTCACATACAGCTTCGTAGTGTGTGTACTGTATGTGCATGCATGACCTCTCATATACAGCTTCGTAGTGTGTGTACTGTATGTGCATACATGACCTCTCATATACAGCTTCGTAGTGTGTGTACTGTATGTGCATGCATGACCTCTCACATACAGCTTCATAGTGTGTGTACTGTATGTGCATGCATGACCTCTCACATACAGCTTCATAGTGTGTGTACTGTATGTGAATGCATGACCTCTCACATACAGCTTCATAGTGTGTGTACTGTATGTGCATGCATGATCTCTCATATACAGCTTCATAGTGTGTGTACTGTATGTGCATGCATGACCTCTCACATACAGCTTCATAGTGTGTGTACTGTATGTGAATGCATGACCTCTCACATACAGCTTCATAGTGTGTGTACTGTATGTGCATGCATGATCTCTCATATACAGCTTCATAGTGTGTGTACTGTATGTGCATGCATGACCTCTCATATACAGCTTCATAGTGTGTGTACTGTATGTGCATGCATGACCTCTCATATACAGCTTCATAGTGTGTGTACTGTATGTGCATACATGACCTCTCACATACAGCTTCATAGTGTGTGTACTGTATGTGCATGCATGACCTCTCACATACAGCTTCGTAGTGTGTGTACTGTATGTGCATGCATGATCTCTCATATACAGCTTCATAGTGTGTGTACTGTATGTGCATGCATGACCTCTCACATACAGCTTCATAGTGTGTGTACTGTATGTGCATGCATGATCTCTCATATACAGCTTCATAGTGTGTGTACTGTATGTGCATGCATGACCTCTCACATACAGCTTCATAGTGTGTGTACTGTATGTGCATGCATGACCTCTCACATACAGCTTCATAGTGTGTGTACTGTATGTGCATACATGACCTCTCATATACAGCTTCATAGTGTGTGTACTGTATGTGCATGCATGACCTCTCACATACAGCTTCATAGTGTGTGTACTGTATGTGCATACATGACCTCTCATATACATCTTCATAGTGTGTGTACTGTATGTGCATGCATGACCTCTCATATACATCTTCGTAGTGTGTGTACTGTATGTGCATGCATGACCTCTCACATACAGCTTCATAGTGTGTGTACTGTATGTGCATACATGACCTCTCATATACATCTTCGTAGTGTGTGTACTGTATGTGCATGCATGACCTCTCATATACATCTTCGTAGTGTGTGTACTGTATGTGCATGCATGACCTCTCACATACAGCTTCATAGTGTGTGTACTGTATGTGCATGCATGACCTCTCACATACAGCTTCATAGTGTGTGTACTGTATGTGCATGCATTACCTCCCACATACAGCTTCATAGTGTGTGTACTGTATGTGCATGCATGACCTCTCATATACAGCTTCATAGTGTGTGTACTGTATGTGCATGCATGACCTCTCATATACAGCTTCATAGTGTGTGTACTGTATGTGCATACATGACCTCTCATATACATCTTCATAGTGTGTGTACTGTATGTGCATGCATGACCTCTCATATACAGCTTCATAGTGTGTGTACTGTATGTGCATGCAGCTTCTGGGAGGAGGCAGTTTGCAAGATGTTGCACGTGTGCACAAATGATGTGGTGTTTCTGCGCATGCATGGGGGGGGGGGGGGGCGTCACTCTGGTCTAGGCTGAGAAAAACATTTTGAAAAATGTTTACTTTTTAATTAACATTTTTTTTTTGCTAATGTGTAAGAGGGAGGGAAGACGCAGCAGAGAGGACCTTGCTAAAATGAGTTTCAATTTGTGTCTTATACATATCTACCTAGAATTCAGCTTTAGGTGAGTATTGAAGTGTTTCTCCTTGATCTCTTTTCAAATCTTTGTTGTTTTCTGGAAAACTCAACAGTTTGGCATAGTGTGCTCTTCAACAAGTGAACAGCTCCCTCTAGTGTTGCTGGGAGTGGAAAAGTCCAACAGTGTGGCATAGTGCCTCTTCTTTTTAACAGACGAACAGCGCCCTCCAGTGTTTGTAGATCATTCCATTTACTTTTCTATTAATTCTCAAGGTCTTCACCAGACGAGTAGGACATTTGGCTTTCAGTATTACCTACAGATGATCATAGAATCTGTCTGATGCCGCGTACACACGATTGGACATTCTGACAACAAAACCGTGGATTTTTTTCCGAAGGACGTTGGCTCAAACTTGTCTTGCATACACACGGTCACACAAATGTTTTTGGAAATTCCGAACATGGGAACGCGGTGACGTACAAGACGTACGATGAGCCGAGAAAGAGGAAGTTCAATAGCCAGTGCGGCTCCTTCTGCTTGATTCCGAGCATGCGTGAGCTTTTTTGCGACGGACTTGTGTACACACGATCGGACTTTTCAACAACAAGTGAAGTTGGAGGAAAATTTGAGAACCTGCTCTTAAACATTTGTGGCGGAAATTCCGACAGCAAAGATTTGATGGAGCATACACACGGTCGGACTTTCTGACAACAAGCTCACATCGAACATTTCCCGTAGGAAAGTCCGACCGTATGTACACGGCAGTAGACTTCCAGTCACTCTTCTCTGCTTTTTCATGGCCATGACTATCTACTTTCTCTGCCTTTTCAAGGCTTATAATGTGACAGGCAGCCCCAGTCTTCTAATGTCTTCATTTTCTGTACGAACTATAATTCAAGCATGTTCCAATGGGCGGGCAGGCATTACAAATGCAGTTCAATCCAGTTAACTGAAATGAAAGTGCTTTCCCATTATCCCCTATATCACAAATCAGGCTAATTTCAAGGGGTCAGCATGCAGCCCCCATCATATTGCAGAATGTACAGCTACAACCTCTGCCTGTAATGGTTATGCCGTGTTTAAAAGATATGAAAATTTTGCCCACCAGTCACACTTGAGGAATGAGTATTTTGGGCATGCTGAGGCTTTGTCCCATACAAAGTCACATAGCGGATCACATGTTTTTTGGCTCAATAGACTTTTATTATGGGAAACCCTGAAAAATGCACAAAATATGCATTTTTGCACATTTTTCACATGCTCTCATTGAAGTCAATGGGACAATAAAACGCCCTATTCTACTTCGAAAGTAGCTCTGTGCTTTTTCAAGCAGGGATGAGCTCAGGTGTGTCCGAATAATAGTTGGAACCCACCTGAACTATCCTGCCAGGAAGCTGTCACTGCGGACTACCAATCATAAATGGCCAAAACATTGCCTTTCATATACATGCTGCTTGTATACATAGGGCTGCTTCTGATTGGCAGCCCGCAATGACAGCTATCTGGTGGTTTAGATCAGACAGGTTCCGAATAGTATTAGAACATGCTTGAGCTTATCCCCATTTTCAAGCTTCGGGTGTTGAGCTGCTGACACCTGGACACTCAAATATGAACAGGATCAATTTAAAAGCATTGGATTTGGCTTGTTGAACGCTTTGGAGCTAAAAAACACTCCGCTGTAAATGGGAGTGTTATGCCCCATATACACGATCGGAATTTCCTGTCAGAAAAAACTTGGATGGTTTTTCCGACAGAATTTCACTCAAGCCTGCCTTGCATACACACGTCACACAAAAGTTCTCTGAACTTTCGACCGTTAAGAATGCGTTGACGTACAACACTACGATGAGCCGTGAAAATGAAGTTCAATGCTTCCGAGCATGCGTCAAATTGTTTCAGAGAATGCGTGAGTTTTTGCACGTCCGAATTGCATACAGACAAACGCATTTTCAGATAGGAACTTTTCACGACCGAAAAATAGAGAACCTGCTCCCAATCTTTTGCTGGCTGGAATTCCACCAGCAAAAGACCGATGGAGCATACACACGGTCGCATTTTCCGTCAAAAAGCTCTCATCGGAGTTTTGCTGGCTGCATTTCCGATCGTGTGTACGCGGCATTAGATTGGTTTCCTTTACAGGCCCAAAATATTCGCAAACAAAGGAATCACACTGACAATTTACCTCCAATCAATCAGCCTCCAGCTTCTCTGGGTTCAGATGCTAATCTTCCCTGTGCAGAATGGTTGTAAACGTCAGATTTTCTATCTATCTATCTATCTGTCTGTCTATCTATCTATCTATCTATCTATCTATCTATCTATCTATCTATCTATCTATCTATCTATCTATCTATCTATCTATCATACATAGGGCCTTATGGGACTGGGGTCACCCTTTTGTATTTAAATGCAAGCAGTGTGTAAGCGCTTACATTTTGGCAAATGTCTGTACAGCAGGGCTGGAGTGTGAGGGGGAAAAAGCAGGAAGCATGCCGAAAGGAGGAGAGAGCAGAGTGACAGAGATGAGCTCATCACTGTGCTGCTTCTCCTGGTCCAGGATGGCCTTGGCTTAGAGGAAGTGGTTGGAATGATGTTGGTCATCAGATGTCAAGTAACAAAGAAGTTACTGCAGGGAAATGTCTGGATTTAAGGTAAATAATGCAGCTAAATAAAAGCAGACTATTTAAAAATGTTGAACTTTTCTTGAAATGACACGATGAATGAAAAGCCAATGCTTTTGTGTCACCAGAAGCTAGTTGAAGCATTTATAAAACATACTCCAATTTATAAAGAGGGTCATAGATACTCTTTAAAGTGACACTAAAGGTAAATAAAAAAAAAAATAACAAACATGTTATACTTACCTCCACTGTGCAGCTCGTTTTGCACAGAGTGGCCCCGATTATGTTCTTCTGGGGTCCCCCGGCGGCTCTCTCGGCTCCTACCCGCATCAGATAACCCCCTAGGAGAAGCGCTCTCCCAGGGGGTTACCTTGCGGGCGCGCTTCCGAGTCCAGCATTCGGCGTCCATAGATGCTGAATGCAAGACTCGTCCCCGCCCCCCAGCGGCCGCATTTGATCTGATTGACAGCAGCGGGAGCCAATGGCTGTGCTGCTATCAATCTATCCAATCAACAGCCGAGAGATGGCACGTTCCCGTGGGACAAGTTCGAGGGCTCAGGTAAGTAAAACGGGGGGGATGGGGGCCAGTCACTGACAGGTTTTTTTTCACCTTAATGCATAGGATGCATTAAGGTGTAAGAACACAAACCTTTGCAACCCCTTTAAGCCTCATTTAGCCATGGTGCATGAGATTCCGGTAATTTTTTGTGGGCTGAAGGCACACACACACACTGTCCAGCCCCCCACCAGAATTTATAAAAGGGTGGGGTCAGGGGGGTGTCCACAGTGGAATGGGCATTGGCAGCATTTTATGAGGGAAACAGCAATCGGGATGCATGCAGCCTGGGTGTAGCTGGGAAAGGAATCAACGGGATCAAAAGTTCTATATTATCAAGGACTCCGAAAGGAATCCAAGAAGCATCTAGGATTCAAACCATGAGCCCATATGTAGCACCCTCTACCAGTAGGTAGGTGCTAGTAAGGTATTTTTACTAGGTTATTCCAGCACAGGCAAATATAGGCAGGCCTATGCTGCAAGCTAGGCCTGTCTATTTTGATCTGGGGGCTGGGAGTGGTCAGAGTAGTAGTGGGTGTGACCACCTGTGCTCTAGCTCTAAGGCGCCTCCCCTGTTTCCAGAGAGAAGGTTCTAGAAAAGGGACTGGGCTTAGAACTGGAGTGGCAGGCAGCTTGTGTGTGAGCTCTGGCCAATCCCCAACCGAGATTGGCAGGGGGCAGGCCTCATATATAAGCTGAGGTGATTCTCCACTGGGGCAGAGTCGGCCGGGTGAAGTGAGGAATGGCATGTTAGTCAGTCGCAGGAGGCCATCCCCATGTGGGTGGGGTGCGCTGATCGCAGGAGAGGCCTGGGGAGAGCTGTGAGGGAACATTGCCTCTACACGGTCACTGGCAATGTCTCTGCCACCACACGATCGGATGGCAGGGAACTCCTGGAGCAGAGGGGCAGGTGAAACTGGCGGTACGCATGGTCCAGTCAAAGTTCCTCATCAAGGACTCAGGGCTGTTGGATGGTCAGTGAGTGTTACCACAGTGGGGCTGGAGGTGCCAAGGAGTCTGTGAAGGGAACTCTGCTATCACACGGGCATTAGTGGAGTCTTCATCAATACACACGGTGGATGATGGAGAGTCCTGGATCAGGAAAGAGACTGTGGGAATCTGTGTCAAGTCAATGTAGCCTACGGGCTCATGATTTCCAAGTTGGGCTGGCTGGGAACAGTAGTCCATATTTCCTAGCAGCGTGCCTGAAAACCAAGAAGCAAGCCACGGTGTACCCATAAGTTGCTTAGCATGGAGCTGCTGCCCACCCGCAGTAAATGTACTGTGGGCAGGTGGCAAATGGCTCTCCAGTGATGGCTCCCCCTAGTGTTTTCCTGAACCAGCTTCTTGTGGGGTCAACTAGGAGTGTTCAAGTTGTCACTGAATCAGATGAAATTGAATCACACTTTTGTAATATAAGTTAATAATGCTTCTCGTTTCTCAGTATTTTATGAACAACTATTGAAGCCTAGAAAGACAAAGCTTATGACTGCATCTTCTTTGTCAGTATCTCCTTTGAGGGTATGCACTAAAGATAGACTAAAGACATGGTACCCCTACTCCATGCCTCCTGAAGGTAAAAAATGTTTAGTCATCACCACTTCCCCCAACCGGTGCACTTCCTTTCTAATGAGGAAAGCTGCAATGTCTGTATCTCTTTAGAAGTGATAAACCTTTGGAGAGTAGTTCACCAAAACTAACATTCCTTTGCAGGGGATGCCTAAAATCTAACTTGTATCTTAGTGCAGACTTCTATGAAAATCAGTGAGTCAATCACACAATCGGAAAATGACATTTTTAGAGGCATTCTGTACAGAGTGCCTATAAATTGCCATATTGCATTGAAAATGACAGCACTGCAGATTGAAAAGGAAAGGTTTTTTTTAACCACTTCAGCCCCGGAGGATTTGGCTGCTCAATGACCGGAGCACTTTTTACAATTTGGCACTGCGCTGCTTTAACTGGTAATTGCGCGGTCATGCAATGCTGTACCCAAACGAAATTTGCCTCCTTTTATTCCCACAAATAGAGATTTCTTTTGACGGCATTTGATTGCCTCTGCAATTTTTATTTTTTGCGATGTAAAAGGAAAAAGACCAAAAATTTTGAAAAAAATGATATTTTCTACTTTTTGTTATAAAAAAAATTAATAAACTCAATTTTAGTCATACATTTAGGCCAAAATGTATTCAGCCACATGTCTTTGGTAAAAAACAAATGTCAATAAGCGTATATTTATTGGTTTGCGCAAAAGTTATAGCGTCTACAAACTAGGGTGCATTTTTTGTAATTTACGCAGCTTTTAGTTTATGACTGCCTATCTCATTTCTTGAGGTGCTAAAATGGCAGGGCAGTACAACCCCCCCCCCCAAATGACCCCATTTTGGAAAGTAGACACCCCAAGGAAATTGCTGAGAGGCATGTTGAGCCCATTGAATATTTTAGTTTTTTGTCACAAGTGATTGAAAAATTACAAAAAAAAAAAAATTACACAAAGTTGTCACTAAATGATATATTGCTTACACAGGCCATGGTTATATGTGGAATTACACCCCAAAATACATTCTGCTGCTTCTTCTGAGTATGGGGATACCACATGTGTGAGACTTTGGTTGAGCCTAGCCGCGTACGGGGCCCCGAAAACCAATCACCGCCTTCAGGATTTCTAAGGGTGTAAATTTTTTATTTCACTCCTCACTACCTATCCCAGTTATGAAGGCCATAAAATGCCAAGATAGCACAACCCCCCCCCCCCCCCCCCCAAATGACCCCATTTTGGAAAGTAGACATGGTGAGTGTTGCAAATTTTTTTTTCACACAGTATTTGTGCAGCAAATTTTTTTGGAAAAAACACACTTTTTTAAATTTTAATGCACTAAAACACACTATATTGCCCAAATGTTTGATGCAATAAAAAAAGATTCTCTTATGCCGAGTACATGGATACCAAACACTACATGCTTTAAAATTGCGCACAAACGTGCAGCTGCGACAAACTACATACATTTTTAAAAACCTTTACAGGTTACCATTTTAGATTTACAGAGGAGGTCTACTGCTAAAATTACTGCCCTTGATCTGACCTTCGCGATGATACCTCACATGCATGGTACAATTGCTGTTTACATATGACACCAGACCGACGCTTGCGTTCGCCTTTGTGCATGAGCACGGGGGGACAAAGGTGCTTTTTTTGTTTAATTATTTATTTTGCTTTTTTATTATGTTTTTAAATTGTTCCTTTTCATTTTTTTAAATCATTTTTATTGTTATCTCAGGGAATGTAAATATCCCCTATGATAGCAATAGGTAGTGACAGGTACTCTTTTTTTAAAAAAATTGGGGCCTATTAGACCCTAGATCTCTCCTCTGCCCACAAAGCATCTGACCACACCAAGATCGGTGTGATAAAATGCTTTGCCAATTTCCCAATGGAGCTGTTTATATCGGGCGAAACCTAAGTCATGAAATGCTCGTAGCTTACGGTTTCTTAGGCCATAGAGATGATTGGTCTATGGTCAGCTGGTGGAACCACCGGCTGCATTCTCAAGAACATTACAATATATGCCCAACAAGGACCAGCAACGTACTGGTATGTTGCTGGACTTTGAGTGGTTATACCAGAATGATGCCTGCAGGTTTAGGTATCATCTTGGTATCATTCTTTTCAGCCAGCGGTTGGCTTTCATGTAAAAGCAATCCTAGTGGCTAATTGACCTCTAAACTGCTTTTATAAGAGGGTGGGAGGGGGGGGGGGACTTTCCCTCCCACTGCTTATAAAAGCAGTCTAGAGGCTAACTACGACACTACCTGCCTGGAGTTTGCATGTTCTCCCCGTGCCTGCGTGGGTTTCTTCCGGGTACTCCGGTTTCCTCCCACACTCCAAAGACATGCTGGTAGGTTAATTGGCTTCTGTCCAAAATTGGCCCTGGTATATGGGTGTGAGTTGGGGACCTTGGATTGTAGGCTCCTTGAGGGTAGGGACTGATGTGGGTGTGCAATGTATGTGTGGAGCACTGTATAAATTGACGGCGCTATATGGGTACCTTAAATAAATAATAATAATAGATGAGCATCTTAATGAGACACAATGAACAGGGATAGGGACAATTGTAGACACGCACCCACACTCACTCAGGTTGAACTGGATGGACTGGTGTCTTTATTCAACCTTACCAACTATGTAACTATGTAACTACTCGTGCTTGCCACCTCGCCAGCTTGAACTGCACTTATGGGACTCGCCACGTCACCACGTGATACTGCAGTGCTGGATGTACGACCAGGATGTACCAGTTCACCAGAAGGACAGCAGAAGAAGATCGGGGTCTGGTTCGCCTGACATTGGCAGGGACCACAACTCCGTCGTCAGAGCTATCTGTCAGGGTGCCGCTGCTGTCTACAGGTTCGTATTCTGAGCCTGAATCTGACAGATGAGTGACTTTCTCTTCACTATCTGTCATGCTCAGAAACGTGTAGGTCTCTTCACTACTGTACAGGTACAATAGTGAGACTCACAAGAAAAAAAGCATCTGACTGTTAGCGACTGATTCAAACGCTACCAAAAAAACTGTTATACCCCGTACACACGGTCGGATTTTCCGATGGAAAATGTCCGATCGGAGCGTGTTGTCGGAAATTCCGACCGTGTGTGGGCTCCATCGGACATTTTCCATCGGATTTTCCGACACACAAAGTTTGAGAGCAGGATTTAAAATTTTCCGACAACAAAATCCGTTGTCGGAAATTCCGATCGTGTGTACACAAATCCGACGGACAAAGTGCCACGCATGCTCAGAATAAATAAAGAGATGAAAGCTATTGGCCACTGCCCCGTTTATAGTCCCGACGTACGTGTTTTACGTCACCGCAGAACGATCGGATTTTCCGACACCTTTGTGTGACCTTGTGTATGCAAGACAAGTTTGAGCCAACATCCGTCGGAAAAAATCCTAGGATTTTGTTGTCAGAATGTCCGAACAAAGTCCGACCGTGTGTATGGGGCATTAGCGTTCGCAGGGATCAGGCCTGCACTTGGGTGGGCTGGGCTGGACCGGGCGGAGGGGCTAAACGCAGGTGCTAGCAGGTATCTGGGTTAATCCCGCTGACACTGCATTTTTGGGAACCCTAAACTGCTGGGGACGCTAGTATAGATCTGATCGGATCAGATATTGATCTGTTCAGACACTACACTACTAAGGGAGGTATATTGTGCGTGCGTGGGTGTTAGCGCTACTGGCACTAATCTGACACTGCCTGGGGCGATGCAGACCCTGACTGACTCTAAAACCTAACTGATATCACCCGCCAGGTGATCGGGTGGTTAAACCTTTATTTGGTAATATATGGTGAGTGCCCTGAGGCTATAAAAAGTACAGTGATCACTGGTGACAGGGGGTGATCAAGGGTTTAAACCTTTATTAGGGGGGGTCCCTAGACCTATCTGAGCCTAAGACTAATTACCCTAACACTGATTTTTGTTACTAATGACACCAGTACAGCGATCAAAAAAAAAATCTGAACGCTGCACTGGGTGACACAGTGACAGGGGGTGAAGGGGTTAACTGGGGGGGGAGGTGATCGGGGGGTGGCAAGTGTACCTATGTGGACTGGTGTCAGTGTAGTGTTGGTGCACGTACTATTAGATGTTCTCTCTCCTTGGTCTGGAACGGAAAAGAGCGTCATGAGGAGAGATGACATCACTTCCCCTGTCAGTGTTTAAACATACACAGACAGGGGAAGGATCTCATTCGCCAGGACCGATCACCAGGTCCAGGCCAGATACCATTGGCCTGGGCCTGGAGATTGATCGGTTCTGGATCGTATCTGATCGTCGCGGCCGCCTTACAACTGCGGCTGCTGGTCGGGAACAGGTTAATAATATTCAAATACAATATGGCTTGTGTAGCAATTGTATATGCTGTATTATTTGTTTATTGTATTTTTTTTTCACTAAAGAAGAGTTACCCTTTAAGGCTAATAAGGGGAAAAAGGGGAAAAAATTTTTTTTTCTACTTCTAAGGTTTCTTTAACTGATGCTATATGCAAATCAAATAGTAAATCCAATGAAACAAATACATTGTTACCTTGTATGTAATTTAAAGGAGAAGTATAGCCAAAGCTTGTTTGGCTGTACTTCTCCTATGGATCACAGGAGTGTTAGTTTTGCACTCCTGTGACTAGTTTTCAGCAGAGAGTGGGCTGAGGTCTGCTCTTTGCTGACGTTACCTATATCACTCCAGGCACCGCATCATCGTGACCATGGAGTCTGGATCCACCAGGTGCCTGGACTGACACCCCGCTCAGCCTCTCAGCGAGCCGCTGAGAGCCTGAGACAGCTGATCTTCCCCCTCCACAGCGGAGGAGAGGGCAGAGCAGAGGGCTGTGACTGACAGTCTGCATCTCTCTGCTCACGGAGCTCTGTAGACCGAGCCATCAATGATGTTCGATCGCTCGTTCTCAGTGTAGAGGCGCCGGGGGACAGATGCATCCACCTAGCGATGCTGCATCCACCTAGGTAAGTAAAATTCAGGGAAAAAAAATCCCTTTACTTCTCTTTTAATGACACTTGTGGACAGTCATTTTACACAGGAGCGGCAAATTTTTGACAGCTGGTAATTGACGTCAATATTAGCGGGAGTAGCAGCAGCAGAGGGAAAGGAGCTGCAAGTAAGGCAGGCTGTAGATGGTGCAAATTTCTTTCCTGCAAACCATCGGGAGAAGACAGTCTCTAGCGATAATCGCAAGTAAATCCAGCAGGCTGGTTGTACCCAAGTTGATCTATCGATTAATTTGGTATATTCAGCCTGCCCATACACGGTTCAAATCTCGGGCAGTTCAGCAGGAGATTCGAACTGTCTATGGCTGGTCTTAGAAATCCATTCTAAAAAGTTTGTTAAAATCCCTGAGTGGTTAAACAAAACTTGTGATGTTATATGACATTTTTGTACAGTATTACTGAAATCTTTATTTTGCAAAAATGGACATTCAGATTGCAAAGAATGTTGTGTTCTCTAATGCCGAGTACACACGATTGGAAATTTGTCCAGCAAAAGACCGATGAGAGCTTTTGGTCGGAAAATGCGAACGTGTGTATGCTCCATCAGACTTTTGCTGGCGGAATTCCAGCCAGCAAAATATTGAGAGCAGGTTCTCAATTTTTCGGTCGGAAAAAGTTCAGATCGGAAATTACGATCGTCTGTAGCAATTTCGACACGCATGCTCGGAGACAATTTGATGCATGCTCGGAAGCATTGAACTTCATTTTTTCAGCTCGTCATAGTGTTGTACGTCACTGCGTTCTTGACGATCGAAAGTTCAGCAAACTTTTGTGTGACCGTGTGTATGCAAGGCAAGCTTGAGCGGAATTCCGTCGGAAAAACCATCCAAGATTTTTCCGACGGAAATTCCGCTCGTGTGTACGCGGCATTAGGGTTCATGCATACAGTACTGTGGTATGAACATCAGATATTCCTGGTAGAAAGCTCCTGCGTAAAAAAGCGCATTATGGTGTGGGGTTGTTTTACAGGCGTTCGTTGGGCTTGGCCCCTTAGTTCGGTTTAACTCACTCTTTAGGACCTTAAAGTCCCGTTAGGGGGTTTCTCTTTCTTCCATTACGTTACTCTGCTATCAGCATGAGTCGCTTCTGACAAGTTTTCCTGACAAAGAGAGAAAAATGGTGACAGGGGATAAAGCTCCAGCTGATTGATAGCCTCAGCTCTGTTCCTGTGTGCTGTGTGAAGTGGGGCATGTCCCTTTCATCCAATCAGCTGTCAGAGCTCTCATCACTGAGCTCTCCAGAATGTAACTTCAGCTCTCCGCCCCCCTTTTTTTGTAAGTCTCAGACAAGCTTATAAATGCTAAATTCTTGACAAGTGAAGACTACAGATAAACAAGTACAACTTATGTAGGAGGATTCTCCCTTCTCCCTGAGACCAGTCACTTCAATGGGTATATGTATAAGTTTACAACCTCTTTAATGTCTGTATCATCAGCTCCATCTATTGACCAAAATGCGTTATAGTTTTTTGAAACTATGATGTATTCTGGCCACTAGATGGAATTGATGATACAGGGATTAAATAGGAAGTAAACTTGTTTATCTTTACATGGCTGACAGGCAGTGTATTTATGCCATAAATGCATCCTTCTGCCTGTCAGCTGTCATGTTCACTGAGCCGCGCATGCGCAGCTCAGCAAACATTTACAGCCCCGATTGGCCCCTGATCTGCGCCGCGGTGATGTGACTCCTGTGCGCATGCACTGGAGTGGTGTCATCGCGGCCTGGCCTATCGAGTGGCTGAAGGAAGACCAGATGAAAGTGCCGGGGGCCCGCCAGATCAGTCCCAGCGCTGTGCTTGGAGGACACCATATGACAGATAAGTCTGCCATAATGTGCAAATATGCTGTGTATTCTAGTACATTATGTCATAACCCATCTGGGGGGGACTTGAAGAAAACAAATACAGCAGACTTTACTCCCACTTTAAAGTAGAACTATAGGCAAAACTTTAACCCCTGTCAGATTTTTTTTTTCGCCATTTGTGTCCTATTGTGGAGGTTCACCTTCATTTCCTGTCCCAAACAGAAAGTGAGAGAAAATCCCTACAAATTATGGGAATTCGTTGGGAATTGAGAATTAGTTTCCCTAGTCAAAGATTTCCCCTCTATTATATTACTGGGGACAACCCAAAATTAGGGATTTTTCCTTTACTTTCACTGTCAATGATAATGGTAAACAGGACAAATAGAGAGGGCGAATCCAAAACCCCCCAAAAGTTTTGCCTTTAGTTGTACTAATCTTAGGAGAATTACAGTGATGTTCCGTTTTCTTCTGATACTTTTTTATAAGTAGACCCCTTGGTGTCTATGCACCTAGCAAGAAAAAATATATCTAATGTTAAGTCAAGTAATATTTCATATTTAGTTGACTGAAAAGAAATCACACAAATTTAGAATTGTTTTTATTACTGTACATAATACGTGAAGAAAATACATGAAAATAACTGTCCACGTTCCCTTTAAATTAGCTTATTTATATTGAAAACTTGAACATGTCTGAAATAAAGGAGAGAAATTCGAGGGAATTTATGACACATTCTGTACAGCATAACTCCTATAACTGTCAGTTAACCACTTGCCGACCAGCTTGCGCCGATGTAGCGGACGCACGCACGCCACCGGCAGCGCACGCTTGTGGGTCCCGCGGACTTGATGCTCACCGGTGGCCCGCGGTCCTGGCACATCGGAGAGGCAGAACGGGGAGATGCCTATGTAAACAAGGCATTTCCCTGTTCTGCCTAGGAACATGACAGGGATCTACTGCTCCCTGTCATCGGCAGCAGTGATCTCTGTCATGTTCTAGTGAGCCCATCCCCCCTACAGTTAGAACATGCTGAGGGAACACAGTTAACCCCTTGATCGCCCCCTAGTGTTTAACCCCTTCCCTGCCAGTGACATTTACACAGTAATCAGTGCATTTTTATAGCACTGATCGCTGTATAAGTACCAATGGTCCCAAAATAGTGTCAAAAGTTTCCGATCTGTCCGCCGCAATGTCACAGTCATGATAAAAATCGCAGATCGCTGCCATTACTACTAAAAAAAAAATATTAATAAAAATGCCATAAATCTATCCCCTATTTTGAAGACGCAATAACTTTTGCGCAAACCAATCAATAAACGCTTATTGCGATTTTTTATTTTACCAAAAATATCTAGAAGAATACATATTGGCCTAAACTGTGGAAGAAATTTGTTTTTTTTTTATATATTTTTTGGGGATATTTATTATAGCAAAAAGTTAAAAATATTGCTTTTTTTAAAAATTGTCGCTTTTTTTTGTCTATGGCGCAAAAAATAAAAACCGCAGAGGTGATCAAATACCACCAAAAGAAAGCTCTATTTGTGGCCAAAAAAGGAATTTGGGTACAACGTCGAAAGACCGCGCAAAAGAGGGCTTGGTAAGGAAGGGGGTAAATCCTTCCGGGGCTGAAGTGGTTAAACTGAGCTCTTTTCAGTTTCACAGCAGTAATATCACAACTATCTTCAGAGGTTTCTGGGAAATTCAGCTGCAACAAAATTATTATTTTTTTTTAGGCACTGAGTTACACAGTCAATTAAAGCCGATAGGATAAAGATCATCAATAATATCAAATGTCACATATGAGTCAGACAGAAAGAAAGCTTCTGAATAGTAAACTATGATTCACAGATTACATGATTTACGTTTAATTTACATCAGTTCAGGTTTTTTTCAAAGCCGGGTTTTCACCTAAAATGCCATGAAAGTTGTGGTAAACTGTCTTTTTTATTTGTCTTCTTAAAGTCAGTGGCATGTTATATAGAGTCCGTTATTACCACTGTTAGAAATATATACACATTAAGTTAAAGGGTCAGTCCACCCAAATTGATATTTTAGTTGTAGATGGATCCCGGTGATTTGGATTAGCCCTTGGCTTCTTGTATGTCTTCTTGATTAGTTCCAACGGACCTCCCTGGCAAAATTCTCATCTCTGTTCCTGTCCACTTGGGAGTTCTCAATGTTCTAGCACATGCTTTGAGTGTTGAAGATAGTCCGATAATATTTTTATTATAATATAAATAAAATTCCAGTAAGAACAATAGGAACCCTCCATAACAGTCACAGCAGGTGTGTAGACCCAGGAAGGCAAAGAACACCTCTCACCAGTAAAGTCATAGAGGAATTATATGGAATTACACAGAGAATACTCATACTATCCAGGAAATATATTCAAATGAAATAAATATCATAAAAACGGGACCGATGCCTTCACATATAAACTTGCAAATGCAATACATTCAAAAAAGGTTACCCGGTCACCACCCCTCTGCTGAGGCCATTACAGCGAAATGCATCATGGCCTGGTTCCAGAGCCATGTGGACCATTACCAGCTTCTCCTGTTTATGGCTTATTTGGGAGGTGGATTACCTTCACAGATTTACTTGATTCTGCCAATGGGATATTTGGATACAGGCATCTGGACTGCACTTTTATCGAGAATAGTGATATGAGGCATGTACAGTACAGTATATTTGATACCCCCTTGTTACACTATTATTGAGACTATGGATGACATCATATGAGGAGATTGCATCGTCTGTCACTATATATATGTTATAGAAAGTGTGTGGTGTACAACAATATCTGAATACTATATTATCTATATTAATTGCATTTGGTGCCTTTTCACCTATATCCAAATACATTATTAGGTGACATAATTACAATACCTGGAAGTAATCGGACACAGAGGAGTCTAGAGCTGACTGCTAGCCTTCTTTAAAGCAGCCTTCTTTACAGCCAATCAATATGTCAAGTGACCATTTTATCTAACTATGGATAGCTAATTTCTATATACAGGGGGTCCCCGGGTTACGAACAGGATAGGGACTGTAGGTTTGTTCTTAAGTCGAATTTGTTTGTAAGTCGGAACAGTACCTTTTTTAAGTGCAAATCTAGTCTCAGAGACAGGATGTAAACCCAAATCAACAGAGAAAGGCAACTGGATGGCAGGGGTGGCATGGTTAGTTCAAATATGTTTTGTTTCTTTTATTTTTTTACTTATTAATCACTTTTTTTTATTTGTATTTATTTGTAGCTTGTCGTTTACTTTTTTTTAATTTTTGTATAATTTTCTTATTTTTAATATTATTTTTCCTATTCTTTAAATTTTTTAATTATTTTTTTTTATTTTATTAATTTAATTATTGCTGTATTTCTTATTTTTATTTTTTTTATACATTTTTTTTTCACTTAACTTTATTGCTATCACACAGGAGGAAACAATTCCCTGTGTGATAGCAATTGGAGGTGACAGGTTCTCTTTATTGACCCTGTCACTTCCAAAACAGGAGTCCAGGATCGAAGCTGAGCACAGCTCTCCCCTCTCACTATTTTTATGGCAGCAGCAACAGGAGTCAGCAGAGAGGTACACTGTATGGCACAGCAGGGAGATGGATGGTGAAAGCAGCCATCAGAGGCCAGGCAGGCCGGCCGGCCGGGCGGCCGGCCGCGGTGCACCATCGCGGGGCAGCGGCGTAGGAAAGACCGGGGATCGTGGAGGCTTCGTAGGCCGCACAAGGCCTCGGCCACGACGGGCAGTTTCAGCGGCCTGGCAAGCCACCGGACCATACCAGGCCTGTGGATGGGCAGGCAGGAGGACGAAGGGGACCCGCAGCCAAGCCAGGAACGGAGGAAAGGCTCAGGAGAGGAAGATTCGGCCAGCAGTGACGTCATTCGGACCCCGTTCGTAAGTAGGGGTTGTTCGTAAGTCGGATGTTCGTAAGTCGGGGACCCCCTGTACCGTACTTGATATATCAAGCTCATAATAATTATATTCTTGAGTCAGATTATCAAGTTATATTAACCTATTGTGTCTTGAAAAAATTTCCAAAGTATATATGGTGTAGTGTGATGCCTGTGGACTCCTGCGTTTTAATATAGAAGATTCACTGATACGCCGTAAAGGTGGTCACTGTTCAAAGTATTTTTATGGACAGGTTCATTCCATGCAATACTACAAGAGACATTTTCATTTTTAGGCATGGTGGTTGTGATTTGAGTTTTGATATTGTGCCTTTTTATACAGTCTTCATCTTGTAAGTGTAATAAAAAGTATATTTTAGATGTTTACAGACATATTTTGTCAGATGGTTTAATTTAAAAATGAAAATATTAGTTCTGGGTGGACTGGCCCTTTTTGAAAACACTTTTGTGTCCATTGACTTTGAATATTTAGGGAGAAAATGTGGTTGTTGTGTCAGTGTCCATTGCAAAGGAGCCTCGCTTGCTTGGCTTGGCTGTTGACCATTCGGTAAATTTCTCCTGGCTCAGGCAGCCCAAGTCTTTAAAGAACTTGCACAGGTCATTTCTGAATTTGACCCCAATGATGACATAGAGGAATGGGTTTAGGACACATCGGAAGCAGGCGAGGCTGTAGGTAACATCGTCTGCAACATCAATGGTCTTACTGATGTCACAATCAGTGCTGTTATCAAAGGTCTTAATCAACATGACACTATTGTAAGGAAGTTGGAAGACCAAAAACACAATGACAATGGCAATGATGACTTTGATTGCTTTGTACTTCTCGAAATTACGCACGCGGAGCAGTGTCATGATAATCATGCTGTAACAGAAGACCATGATGATCAACGGCAGAAGAAATCCAATAACCATCTGGGAAATCTTGAGTCCAGCACCAAGGCTCTGGAATTCAGCAACGAAAATGACACAAGTGTTCTCTTCATTAATAGGTTTGACACCACTGTAGATCAACTCAGGGATAGACAGGAAGAAAGCACCAACCCAAATGCCAGCACTGGAGAGTTTACTGACCAACACTGTCTTGGACCGGTGACGGTGGGCAGAGGTGGCCAGAACAATAACAAAGTATCTTTCAATGCTCACTGACATAAGTATGAACATCCCACTAAAGAAGCTCATTTTGTAGAGGCAGTATATGACTTTGCACATGTCGTTGCCAAAAATCCAGGTCTGGACAATGCTGGCTGCCCAGAAAGGCAAAGTGAAGAGGAAGACCATGTCCGCTAGAGCCAAGTTCAGCATATAAAAATCTGTTCCGGTTTTCAGCCTATTGAAATAGATGTACCTCAGCATCACTAAGCCATTCCCTACCAGCCCTATCACGAAGATACATCCGTATATTATTGGCAAGAAGATAGCACGGAATCCACGGACATCTGCTTTCACACACACTTGCTCATAGCCGTTGTAATCTGGTGTAAAGTTACTATCTGCATCCTCTGGTGTAACGGTATCATTTTCCGGACCAGCATCCTCAGCTATAATGGTATCATTCTGCCGACCAGCACATATCTAAAAAAAAAACATGAAAAGAAAACTTACATATGAGATAAAGGTATTGAAGTATTATGAGCTTAAATTGCACCCTAAATTGATTTTAGCTAAAGGATTAAATAACTTTCCAGGTTTTAACATCTCACGGAGACTCCAGGGGCAAGATACTGGCATTTCCGGGTTTGGGGGAGCACTTCCCCCCTACTCATCAAAATAGAGAGAGTCAATTGTACTGCCTCTCCATCATTTAAGAGAAGCCTTTTATTTTTTTTGCAGTGAAGGTTTCTTGTGACTGGATGAGGTGGAGATTGATGTAATCGCCTGGCTGTCCACCTCGGCCATTAAGGCCACATTCACACCTGCACTTTTGCCCCACAGTAAGTAGATGCAAGGAAATCAGCAGGAGATCCCAGTGCTTAGCTGCAGGAGGTAGCTTCATTGAAGCCCCACAGATTGCCTGTGTCCAGGGTCGATCACTTGCAGGTAATCACCGCATAGCAATTACACGCAATTAGCTGTGGTAGCCAGCAGCCTGCCATTGCTTTCATTGCTTGCCGGAACACCTCATTGATTTCCTCGCATCTACTCACTGTCTGCCAAAAACGCAGGTGTGAATGTAGCCTCAGAGGAACTCTTATGCCCCGTACACACGGTCGGATTTTCCGACGGAAAATGTGTGATAGGACCTTGTCGGAAATTCCGACTGTGTCTGGGCTCCATCACACATTTTCCATCGGATTTTCCGACACACAGTTTGAGAGCAGGCTATAAAATTTTCCGACAACAAAATCCGTTGTCGGAAATTCCGATCGTGTGTACACAAATCCGACGGACAAAGTGCCACACATGCTCAGAATAAATAAAGAGATGAAAGCTATTGGCCACTGCCCCATTTATAGTCTCGACGTACGTGTTTTTTACGTCACCGCGTTCAGAACGATGGGATTTTCCGACAACTTTGTGTGACCGTGTGTATGTAAGACAAGTTTGAGCCAACATCCGTCGGAAAAAATCCTAGGATTTTGTTGTCGGAATGTCCGAACAAAGTCCGACCGTGTGTACGGGGCATAACAGTATATTCATTTAGAAAAATACAAGGCTTTATCTAAATGACAGCAATGCGGTACAACTGACTCTCTATATCCGGGAGTAGAGGGGAAGTCTATTTTACTTCTGCCAGAACACAGCACGGCTTGCAGTATGTAGCACAAGCTGCTACAGTATTTTACAGCATATGCAGTAGCCAGTCTGTTCTGGCATGCAAATACTTCTTTGGTTCAAAATTGCCTAAACAAATAATTTAACCCTCCCTATGTGTTCAGTTGATCATTGTCACCCGGACAGAAAGTGAGGGAAAATCCAACATTTTGAGTTGTCACTAAAATAGAAATAGATGGATAATCTTGCCAATGGAGATGCAGACAGCATTAAAAACTGACAAAAAATGACCTTCAAATATTTATTTTACTCTTTTCAAAACACAAAAGGGATACATCGGTATCCCCTCTCTGCCTGCTGACTGGACAGTGAAGGAGCAGAACACACTGCTAAAGCTTCAGTCATGCACTGTGTCTGAGGGACATGGCTCACCACCGCTCGATGTGCTGCGTGCCCCCAGGGGCCTACGCAAGCGGTGTGACAGGGAAGATGTCAAGTGAACCATGTCATCCACCTGGAAGGGGGAAAGTCAATTAGCAGCTTGAAGGTCGGACCTGAGCTGCTTAAAATATATAAATCACATTAAAATAAAATTGTATTAAACGCAGTGTGTATATTTAAAACATCCACTTCACATCACAGGTGCATATGAGTAGTGTATGCCTGATTTTGGTAGGCTTGCTAATTGTACACCTGTACACCTGTGTGCTGGCTTCATAATCATCCCAGGAATAGAGGTCGGTGCTCACACTTGGGAACAGCTCCACCCTACATGTAGCAGGCCTGGTGTAGGAGTCGGAAGGGCTTTCAGGTGGAGACGGCTCCACAAGAGAGAGAGGCAGGCTGTCTCTAGGAGTCTAAGGCTGTAGGTGGCAGTCTGCGCGTGGATGTCTTCAGGAGGCAGATGTGGCCTGCCACCAAGCAGTGCGAAGCTGAGCAAGTAAGCTTCAGGAGGGAGTTTTGACTTAGTAAGTGTGAGTGAGCCAGGAGGCTGAAATTTCAGTTATACAATGATGGTGGAACCCCCTACAAGGGAAGACTTTCTGTGAAGTTTGTTTTCGTTTAAATAAAATTGGGCTGCCATGTCCTTAAAAATAGTCTGGACTGACCGGTGTTCCTGAAAATGCATATACACCACTAGAGCATAATCACCCCAGATCATCACTATATATATAGATATATATCTATATCAATATATCTATAGATATAGATATATATCTATATAGATATATAGATATATCTATAGATATATCTATATATCTATATAGATATATAGATATATATATATATATATATATATATATATATATATATATATATAATATCCTGGAATATTAAAAAATTAAATTCCTATTAAAAATTGAAAATAGGTTTACTTGATTCCACAAGGTTCAAGCAATGAGAACATAAGCATCATCATTGCAAAACAGCTTGTTTATTAAAAGCTTAAGCAACAATAAACCTGCTAAGTATATCTGCTGCTATTCTTTGATAACCACATATGTGCTAAAAAATAAATAATGACACCTAGTTAGTAGCTTGAACTGTCACTTTCTAATTGAATTGCAGCCCTCTGCAAGATGCTACAATAGCAAATGGTTACACATTCACTGGAGGTCAACTCAGCCTTCTGATATACACCGATCAGCCATAACACTATGGCCCCTGACAGGTAAAGTGAATAACGCTGATTATCCCATTCCAATGGCATCTGAAAGTGATTGGGATATATTAGGCAGTAAGTGAACAACTCGTCCTTAAAGTTAAGGTGTTGAAAGCAGAAAAAATGGGCAAGCATTTGAGAGACTTTGACAAGGGGAAAATTGTACGGGCTAGACAACTAGGTCAGAGCAACTACAAAAATACAGCTCTTGTGGGATGTTCCCGGTCTGCGGTGGTCAGGACCAGGGCCATCTTTAACGCAGGGCAAAAGGGGCAGCTGCCCTGGCCCAAGTCATTGTTGTGGGGTCCAAAGCAGCTGCCCCTTGAGAATGCACCGCACGCAAATAGCTGATAAGTGGATTCCGAAGGGCCCAAAAAAAGGTTTGCCCAGGGTCCTATCAATATTAAAGACTGCCCTGGTCAGGACTGACCGAAAGTGGTTCAAGGATGGAAAACCAGCAAACCGGGGTTCATGGGTAAACGAGCCTTATTGATGAACGTGGGGAGTGAAGGGTGGCCTGTGCGTCTGATTCAATAGTAGAGCAACACTAGTTTAAATTGCTGAAACAATGAATGCTGGTTCTGACAGAAAGGTGTCACAGTGCATCACAGTTTGTTGCGTACGGTGCTGCAAAGCCTCAGACTAGTCGAGGTGGGAAAATACCATATTATTTATAGAAAACAATGACTTAATACAGTATTATTATAGGTGCAGCCCATTGATAATACATTCGTCTTTGAGTAAGGAAAGAGAACTGAATTTGAGAAATGAGTAATAGAACTGAATGTCATTACTAAAGGTTTATACGTATATTACAGTGAAACTTCTCAGTAAAAGATTTTAAGCAAGAAAGTCTGGTTACATATAAAAGATTACGATCCAAAAAGAAATGGAAAAGCACAATGAGAGCTAGAGAATCCTTGTTAGGTACCGCAAATTGATGCAAGAAGATTCCATAACAGCTATGGAAACATACTTTGATGAATCCTATCGTTATTTTTATATTTTTTTTGTTGCAAATTTTGGCCATCAATATTAAAAGACAGAGTTATCAAGCTTGATTTACCCATACAGTAAATTCAAGTATAACATACATAAGAAGAATAAAAATAAAAGGAGAAGTACAGCCAAAGCTTGTTTGGCTATACTTCTTCTGTGGATCACAGGAGTAAACTTCGTTCTGCACTCCTGTGATCCGATTTCAACAGACAGCGGGCTGAAGTCCATTGTCGGCTGACGTCACAGAGCCGGTGCAGGCTGGGGCAAGATCGTGACAATGAAGTTGGGATCTGCCGACAACCCTGGACCGGCACCTGGCTCAGCTGAGAGCCTGAGCCAGCTGCTCCCACCCCCAGTCTGACAGTCACCAGCTCTCTGCTCACTGAGCTCTGAGAACCAAGTGATCAGCGGTGTTTAATCGCTCAGTTCTCAGTCTTAGAGCTGACAGGGGACAGATGCAGGATCGGACCGATGCTGCATCCACCTAGGTAAGTATGATTCTGAAAGAAAAACAAAAAAAATACTTCTATTTTAAAGCGGAGTTCCACCCAAAAACGTAACTTCCGTTTAAGTGAAGGCGACCCCCTGACATGCCACTTTAATTTTTTTTGGGGGGGGAGGGTGGATACCCTCTTTTTGGATGCATCCAGCTCCCACTTTATCCCAGGGCTCTACGGTGACAGAAGGAAGTTCACCTCTCCCCCCTCCCCCCTGCAATCTTCTGGGACATGTCGCAGGTCCCAGAAGATTGCCCGGCCAATCACAGCATGCGGCGCGAGGAGGAGGGGGAGGGGAGCGTGGGACAGGTGAGTGTCTGATTATTAAAGGTCAGCAGCTACACTTTTTGTAGCTGCTGACTTTTATATGGGTGGAACTCCGCTTTAAGGACCTATTTGTAAATAGCCATTTGGAAAAGACAAAAATTACCCAAGCTGGATACCTCAGTGTCCCAAGGGGACCTTTCATAGGGGGCACTGAAAGGTCTGCCCTTATATACCTACAGTAAAACATTTCTTATACCCTAAAATCTACAACCCCAATTCCTAAAAAGTTGGGATACTGTGTAAGATCTACATAAAAGCAGAATGCAATGATTTGCAAATATTATAAACCCATATTTTATTCACAATAGAACATAGAAAAAATATCAAATGTTTAAACTGAGAAAATGTATCATTTTAGGAAAATAATAAGGTCATTTTGAAATTAATGGCAGCAACGCATCTCAAAAAAGTTTGGACAAGGCTATGTTTACCACTGTATAGTATCCCCTCTTCTTTTAAAGAGGAAGTAAACCCTGGTGGGTTTTACTTCCTCTTTGTTTCCCTGCAAAGGTAAAGCATAGTAGCCCATTATGTATCACTTACCTGAAACTGAAGCATGCGATGTGCCCAATGTCTCCGTTGGCTGGAAGTGTCCATCTTTGCCCCTCTTCCTTCTGGGGCCGCGAACTCCAGCTCTGTGACTGGCCGGAGTCGTGTGACGTCACTCCTGCGCACCAGTCACAGCATGACCCCAGCTAGAAATGGCACAGCGTGCCCTTTCAAAAGTGAGCATGCGGCGAATACATCGGCACATGCGCAGACAAACTCATCGTATGGGGAATTGTAAATATCTCCTAAACCGCGTAGGTTTAGGAGATATTTCCAGCACCTACAGGTAAGCCTTAATCTAGGCTTACCTATAGGTGAAAGTGGTTGTACAGGGTGTACAACCACTTTAACAACAATCTGTAAATGTCTAGGAACTGCTTGAGACCAGCTTGCATTTGGGAGGGAAATGTTGTCCCATTCTTGCCTTATATAGGATTCCAGCTACTCAACATTTGTTGTATTTTTGTGTTAAGATGTGCCAAATATTTTCAGTTGGTGAAAGGTCTGGACTGCAGGCAGGCCAGTTCAGCTCCCAGACTCTTCTATTATGAAGCCATGCTGCTGTCATTGATGCAGTATTCGGTTTAGTTTTGTCCTGCTGAAAAATGCAAGTATTTTTTGGGAACATATGCAGCTTTAAAACCTGGATATATCTTTCAGCATTGATGGTGCCTTTTCAGATGTGCAAGCTGCCCATTCCATACTCACTACTGCACCCCCATACCATCAGAAATGCAGGCTTTTGAATTGAGTGCTGATAACAAGACGCAAAGTCCATCTCCTCTGTAGTCTGGGGGACGTGGCACCCATGGTTGCCAAAATAATGTAAAATTTCAATTCATCTGACTAAAGAATGGTTTTCCACTTTGTAACAGACCATTTTAAATGAGCTTCGAAAGTTGAAAAGATGGCAGCGTTTTGGATCATGTTCAGATATGACTTCTTCCTTGCACGATAGAGCTTTACCTTGTGTTTTTAGGTGACACGGCAAACTGTGTTCATAGACAGTGATTGTTAGAAGTTTTCCTGAGCCCATGCATTGATGTCCATGACAGAATCATGCCTGCTTTTAATGCAGTGCCATCTGAGGCATCTTGCGTTTTGGCCTTGTCCCTTGTGCACAGAGATTTCTCCAGATTCTTGGAATCTTGTGATAAAATATTTTGATAAAATCTTTGTTTGTCTAGTGTATGGATTCTGACAAAATCCCTTTGGGCTAGAGCACCCCGCCCCCCATCATTGCCTCTTATTAGTGTCCACCTGTGTTATAGGAGGAGTCCTTTTAATGTATGCTCCCATGGTTCAAAGAAGCAGGATCTTCCATTTTATGGATAGCGTAGGACCTACTAATTCGGGGTACTTTGTTGCATTAAGTGGGCTTAGCACTATATGACCATATAGTGTGACCAAACCCCCGTATTTTCTGAATATGCTCAGGTGTTTTTAAATAGCCTTGCAGGAGTTAAATTTGATTTTTTATGTGTGTGCTGTAATCTTTTTTTCTGTCTGTATGGTCTTATGGCTGCACCATCTTTTATGCATTTTTTGGGGTGTGCCCCCCCCAAAAAAAATCTTTGTTTGTGCACAGAGATTTCTCCAGATTCTCTGAATCTTCTGATAAAATATATTGTAGATGATTTAAAGTTTTTGCAATTTTACATTGAGGAACATTATTCTGAAATTGTTTGACAATGGTATACTTCTGAGACACTCTTTTGAAATGTGTTGCTGCCATCAATTTGGAAGAGTTTAAACATTTCATATGTTTTCTGTTGTGAATAAAGTATGGGTTTATGAGAACTGAAAATCATATAATTTTTGTTTTTAATGCCGATTATTACATAGTTACATAGTTAGTCAGGTTGAAAAAAGACACAAGTCCATCCAGTTCAACCAAAAAAAAAAATACAATCCCATACCCACATTTGATCCAGAGGAAGGCAAAAAACCCCAGCAAAGCATGATCCAATTTGCTACAGCATGGGAAAAAATTCCTTCCTGATCCCCTGAGAGGCAATTGGATTTTCCTTGGATCAACTTTACCTATAAATGTTAGTACCCAGTTATATTATATTATGTACTTTTAGGAAAGAATCCAGGCCTTTTTTAAAGCAATCTACTGAGCTGGCCAGAACCACCTCTGGTCGGATTCTATTCCACATTTTCACAGCTCTTACTGTGAAGAAACCTTTCCATATTTGGAGATGAAATCTTTTTTCCTCTAGACGCCTTATAAGTGACCCCTTGTCCGCTGTGATGACCTTAAAGTGAATAACTCAACACCAAGTTCACTATATGGACCTCCTATATATTTGTACATGTTGATCTTATCCCCCCTTAATCTCCTCTTCTCAAGAGGGAATAAATTTAGTTCCTCTAATCTTTCCTCGTAGCTGAGCTCATCCATACCTCTTATCAATTTGGTTGCCCTTCTCTGCACTTTCTCCAGTTCCTCGATATCCTTTTTGAGAACTGGTGCCCAAAACTGAACTGCATTTTCCAGATGAGGTCTTACTAATGATTTGTACAGGGGCAAAATGATATCTCTCTCTCTGGAGTCCATACCTCTCTTAATACAAGCAAGGACTTTGCTCGCTTTGGAAACTGCAGCTTGGCATTGCATGCTATTATTGAGCTTATGATCTACCAAAACCCCCAGATCCTTCTCCACTATGGATTCCCCCAGTTGTACTCCCCCTACTATATATGATGCATGTATTTTCTTAACCCCCAATTGCATAACTTTACATTTATCAACCTAAAACCTAATTTGCCACTTAGTTGCCCAATTAGACAGTGCATTGAGGTTGGCTTGTAAATTGGAGACAATCTGTAAGGACGTTATTCCACTGCATAGCTTAGTGTCATCTGCAAAGACTGAAATGGTACTTTTAATCCCAGACCCTATAACATTTTTAAAGATATTAAAAAGTAAGGGTCCTAACACTGAACCTTGGGGTACACCACTGATGACCTTAGACCATTCAGAGTAAGAATCATTAACCACTACTCTCTGAATCCGGGTTTTTAGCCAGTTTTCTATCCATTTACAAATTGATCTTTCCAAGCCTGTAGACTTTACCTTACACATTAGCTATGTGTGGGGAACTGTGTCAAAAGCTTTTGCAAAATCCAAGTATACCACGTCCACAGACACCCCTCTGTCCAAGGTTTTTCCTTACCACCCCCTTTTTTTTTCAGCAACCCAACTTTTTTGGAATTGGGGTTTTAGTTGAAATCAAATCTTTTTTTACAGCTGTAGTTCTATACAAGCTGTATATGCTCATGCCCACTATAGGCAAAATGATCAGACAACTGATAGAACAGTGTCATTACGCATGTGCAATGAAGCACACTATGTGGTATCCTGTATTGGTAGCACTCAGTCACAGCACAATGGTGTTATATTTCCTGATGAAGCCATGCATTTGACAAAACATGTAGGGAAAGGTGACAGGAAATGTGTACTACCAAAACAATAGTGCAGAAAGTATGTAGACAATAGAGAGAAAGTACTAGGGGGCACCCAAGACTCACACAATTTTATAATTGAATCTTATGGGAACACTGTGTGAATCTTGGGTGAAAACATTTAGAATCACAACTTAGGTGGCACCTTTTCAGGACCATCAGAAGAAGAGGGTCTCCTCTTTCCCTAAAGCCGAGTGCACACGTAAGTTTGTATTCTTATCAGTTCAACAGAAGCTGATCTAAGGACTGGCTTCTGTCGAACGGTCATACTGGAAAACCAGCATTTTATCAGTGCTTGCAGCCAATTGGGGCAAGCACTGATCAGTGTATTCTGGTGGGGTAGAGGGGGGCTGTCATAATACATTAGCACAGCATGAGAGATTCCCACATCAACATCATTTGTGCTGATGCAGGGATCAGTCAGTTTTTTTTGTTTAACCTCCTGGATGAACAAAATAAACTGCCTGTTTCTTCAGTCTTGCACTAGATATTAAAATGCAATGGCAGTGACGTGGCTCGGAAAAGGGCAGATGAAGATGTGACATCAGTAGATCTTTTCTTAGACAGAATAAATGGACAAATCACCCTAACTTGTTACAGGGGATTTTTTTTTCTTTTTTGGTTTCTAGTGTAATATGAGGAAAAAAAGTATCAAGAATAGTTCCTCCTTCAGAAAATCTGTAGCAACATTTTAATACATGGGTGAGAGGTGTTCTTTGGCCTGATGCCAGCTACAGATGAACTATTTGAAAAGCAAAATCCCAATAGTGAAGCAAAACACTTATGGGTTTATTTATTAAAAATGATTTCCTGGAGGAATGTCACAAGCAGTCTCCCAGTTGTCAGGAATTCTGACCATATTGTGCTTAATACATTGATTTCCTATGATCGTCAGCTCCATCTAGTGGCCATAATGTGGCATTTTTGCTGAAATACCTTAATCAGAAAAATACTACATTATCTCCAGTAGATGGAATTGATGATCATAGGAAATCCATGTGTTAAGCAAATTTCATTAAAGGGGTTGTAAAGGCATAAGGTTTTTTTATCTTAATGCATTCTATCCTAATACCTACCTGAGGTCCCTCTCTGTCCACTGATGTCCATGAGCCGTCTGAGATTCTCCCTCCCTGATTGGCTGAGACACAGCAACGATGCCATTGGTTGCTAGCCAATCAGGAGAGAGAGGGGGTGGGGCCAGGTCAGGGCTCTGTTTCTGAATGGACACAGGGAGCTGTGACTCGGGTGCCCCCATAGCACGGGTTGCTCTGTGCCAATCCACTGCAACAGAGACGGTAATTATAACATGTTTGTTATTTTTATAGGCAAAAAAACGAGTCTTTACAATCACTTTAAGGATTTGTGAGGGCTGGGCAAAAGCTTGAGACATTCACCCAGCAAATATTTTATAAATAGACCCCTTAATGTGGACTATGATATTCCATTGACATTTAGCAAGTCAGGCAACACTTGCCTCCCTCCGTGTGCAGTATCTTCAGTATCTCGTAATTACGTGAGTGCCACAACTTTAGTGCAGCCATCGGTGAGATCACTCCGCCGAGGTCCAACTCTGATGCACAGTGATGGGGGAGAAAGGAGAGCTGGTGGGGGATTAGGGTGACATGTTAAATGTGGCAAGGACAGACAGCTCACCCCTCACGGTCCTGACTGGGACAACCACTGCTCCAAGCACCTATCAGATGCAGGGACTGTTCAAGTACACAGCTGCTTGAATGAAACAGTCATCATTGGAGATTCTCCCATCCATGCTGTTTAGCATGTATAGAGGAATCTGTTGATTTTCTCTCATTCAGCCTAATTTCACTAGCTGACGAATAAACTAGTCAAACACCTATAGGGTAGAACATAGCATATTTGTCACTGTTTGAAGATCAGAGGTACAAAACCATCTATATGTGTCTCATCCTTGCTATACATTAAAATACATTTTTGCAGGTGTACAAGGCTTTATTTGCTTTGCACATGTCTGCTGTTGTCTTCTCTTCTTCCACCACATCCTCTCACCTGAGGTCAGGAAGCCACAGATTCATACTGAGAATGGAAAGAAATGTGTGTGTTGCAGCAGGTGTAGCCAGTTTAAGGCTGATCAATACACCTTGACCACCCACCTACATAGCATGTCACGTTTACCATTTGAATTTAATATATTTTATTATTTTGAGTATATATTTATAGAGCTCTCTGTTAACATTTGACTGCTAATTCCATCAAAACCGAAATACAGTAGGTGTTTAATTTGAAGAACCATTGCCAGGCTACTGAAAAGGAAATACAGGGGCAACCATTGTGAACTCCTTCTTAAATTGCTCATTTCCCGGCTGCCATGCTCCCTTGCTTCAGTGCTTTCTGTTTCATTAACCTAAAATGGGTTCTAATTTCACTTGCTCCATGATTGTTCCAGTTTAGTGGCCCAGAAAGTATTGACGATAGAGACAGCTAGGCAAAAGGCATTATAAGGAGATCAGCAACAGCAGCCACTGTATTACTCCCATAAAAGGTGGACTTTTAAAACTCTTGCCGACCATGTAATGCATATGTGTGGTGGCTGGAGGGTGGGCCTTAAGTTAGTTCTAAAGGCTGAAGTTTTTTTACTGTCACACATTCCATTGTTATTTTTGTAAAAAAAAAAAAAAAAAGTTTACCTTTTAGAATCACTAAACTCATGTCCACTGTGAAAGCCAATCATAGTGATCATGTGATTGTAAAATCCATTCTGCCTCCAGGCATTAAAATCTACCTAAATAGAAGCAGGTGGGAAGGAATTACGGAAACCGGGCTGAGTTGGATTTTAAGGGTAAAGGTCCTAACCTAGACTGTCATCTTAAACATGACTGCATAAGCTAGCAAATTAGTGACCTTGGAGAGGCACAAAGACAAGAGTTTGGACTATTCAGATTTCACTGGGTGCATCATTGTTCTAGGGTAGTAGCATGATGATTTTTTTGAAGCTTACAAATCTTTACCTTTTCAACATGCTGGCTAGAATTGTTTTTCATAACAATTACTCCTTGTTCTATTGCCTACAAAAAGTCAAATGACACAAAATGCCCAAAACTCACATGACTGAACAGAAATTTCCCCTTTTGTGATATCATTGACAACATGCTGCTAGTGAGATCATTGCCAGCCATGGCACATCCTGTTTTTGGTTTCTTTTTAATAACATGTCTTGTTTTAGTAAGTACTTTCCTTACCAATATTTTTTTAGTATGCCTCAATGTATAAGTCTAGTAAATGCCCGGAGCAAAACTAGGATACTGATTCCAAGAATTAGAAAGGAAGGTGGGGGTTATGGTTTAATGCTGAAAATGCTTTAATATGGATTTTCCCTAAATATGGGTGAACTTGGTGGAGCTTAAAGTGATTGTAAAGTCTTGCTTTTTTTTAAAATAAAAATAACAAACATGTTATACGTTTTGCACAGAGAAGCCCAGATCCTCCTCTTCTCAGGTCCCTCTTCTGTGCTCCTGGCCCATCCCTACTGTCGGGTGCCCCACAGCAAGCAGCTTGCTATGGGGGCACCCAAGTCGAGTCACAGCTCCCTGTGTCCATTCAGACACGGAGCCGCGGACCGCCCTGCCCCTTCTCTTTCCTGTTTGGCTGACTGACTTTGACAGCAGCAGGAGCCAATGGCCCCACTGCTGTGTCTCAGGCCAATCAGGAGGGACAGTCTCGGATGGCTGAGACACTTGTTGACCTCGCTGGACAGAGAGGGGGCCCAGGTAAGTAATAGGGGGACTGAGGGGGGCTGCTGCACATAAAAGGCTTTTTATCTTTAAGCAGAGTTGCAGCCGTAAAAAAGTTTATTTTTAAAAGTCAGCAGCTATAAGTACTGTAGCTGCTGACTTTTAATAAGGACACTTACCTGTCCAGGGAGCCAGTGATGTCGGCCCCCCAAGGCTGATTCGTCCACTGGCACGGGTGCAGGCGCCGCCATTTCAACTAAGGGAAACCAGCAGTGGACCCTTCAGGCTTCACAGCCGGTTTCCTACTGCACGTGCACGAGACACGTGAGGCTTTGTGAATGGCCAGCTCGTCTTCTGGGACACACACAGGTCCCAGAAGGCAGCGAGGGTGAAGGAGGAGGGCTCGCCGCAGAAGAGGGCGTGGCGTACTGCGCCGGGGGCCAGGGCTAGGATGGAAGTACACTTAGTATTTCTAAAAAGGTATGAAAGAAAACAAAAAATATATAGATATCCAAAACCAAGAGGTGGAGGGGTGGTCTTGAGTTTAAGACCACCTTGTAAAAGTGTGTGGAACTCCACTTTAATGCATAGAATGCATTAAGATAAAAAAAAACCTTCTGACTTTACAACCCCTTTAAAGATAATTTGTTATTTAAATTATAATATAACAATAGTGATTTTTAAAATGAATTTGTCGGTTATCATTTCAAAGTTCTTCTTAGATATACTGTGTAAATGTAATCCTGATAAAAGAGGAACTTTATCCCCATCCCCCTTACCTTTTTTGCTGGGTTCTCAAAAAACATACCCACTTGCCCTGTGGATCCAGCGTTGTCCTGCAGCGATCCACTGTTCAGGTGTCATAGCCTGCGCTGCCATCTTGGTCTCCTCAGCCTGCTGCCCCAACCTCCATTGATGCACTGCAACTTTGCCCCCAGCCATTCTGTGAATGGGTTCCCATAGCCTAGCCCAGGCAAGAATGGTTGTGGGGTCAGGGTTGAAGGAAAAAAAAACAAAACCCTGATATAATAAAAAGAAGCTGTCACAGTAAAATATTATCACTATTGCTACCCTATGTAATAAAAAAATCGTAGTGGAAAAAAATGAAAATATAGTTACACTCCTGCACTAAAACCCCCCACATACACTTGTTGGGAGCGCCTACATGTGAAAACGTCCAGTGTGCTACACATTTGTTATGTCGTGCATGCCGGAGTGAGAACAACAATTCTTGGCCTATTATTCAAAGTTAAAGTGGTTCTAAAGGCAGAAGGTTTTTTATCTTCATGCATACTATTTTGTGTGCCGCCCCCTGTAATACTCACCTAAGCTCCATCGTGATCCAGCAATGTACACAAGTGTTCTTCGGGTTCTTCGAAGACTCCCTCTCTTTATTGGCTTAGACAACAATGGGAGCCATTGGCTCCCATTGTTGTCAGTCAAAGCCAGTGAGCCAATGAGGAGAGAGGGGGCGGGACCAAACCTCGGCTCTGTGTCTGAATGAATACACAGAGCAGCAGCTTGGGAGCGCGCCTGCTTGGGTGCCGCCGTTGTAAACTGCATGCTCTGGGGGCACTTGACAGGAGGGAGTGGCCAGGAGTGGTGGCGGAGGGGGGGGGGACCCGAGAAGAGGAGAATCAGGGCTTCTCTGTGCAAAACCACTGCACAGAGCAGAACATGTTTGTGAACACTTTAATTCTAAGCAAAAGACCTGTGTGGGCTGCTTTTTAGAATGTCGACAATGAGGAAATTAGGGTTCCAAAGTTTGTCACCGTTTCACAGGTGTATGCTTTTTTAAGGCTTGACATGTTGGGTATCTATTTACTTGGCACAACCTCATCTTTTATTTATTTTTTTTCTAAAAAAATGGGGAACTGTATTGTGTTTGTGTACACTAAAATTAAAGAATATGTAAACCCAACATTTCAAATATTTGATATGTGCCTTCTGTACCATGTACTTGTATGAAAGAACATCCTGTTCTCTTTGTATTGCTCTCTGTGTTTGTATTACCTGGTGTTCCTGTCAGTCTCCCTGCTTTCCTATCAAAAACTGACCACACTAAGCAAAAGAACACACTGTGGCCAGTTCTCTAGCTATGCTCCTCCAAAGATTCAAAGATTCGACTTGTCCTGACACCCCCCTCCCACTGGGAAGTTTATTGTACTGCTGTTTCTCCTCCCCTATATGTTATACAACTGAGAACAGAGAGAATGTGATCACTTATAAATACACAAATATTTTGCCTTTCATTTCTATTTTAAACTGAATGGGTTGTTTTACAAGGTGAAGGTTTACAATTACGTTAACTTTAGTGTATTTGTTACTGAAATTTTGCGCTCGATAAACCACCGCATTAATATTGTGTGGTATAAACAAAATTGGGACTGCCACCATTTTATTCTTCAGGGTCTCTGCTTTCAAAAAATATATTTGGGGTTTTAAGTAATCTTCAGGCCTAAAATGATTTTTAAACCCCCAAAAAAACACAAAAACTGCTCTGGCGGCAAACGGGTTAAAACTATGATTTTTGTTGCTCCACAGATAACCTGTACCTGTTTTTCTAAGAATTTCTTCCTTTTGTTACAGAGTGCAGATAATCACATAGGATGCTTGTGGTTAAGATGTCATATACAGTAGGTTGGGTGTAGTCTTTGATAGAGTTGTCTGGATTACATATATACATGGGGGCTGTGTGGGTGACAAGCCTATTTTGGATGCTGCCTTTGTAGTAGAGTTCCTTTGTATCAAAGGAGTGCAGAAAACGATACCATACAAAGATATTGTTTGGCAGTTGTGGTTTAGGGGAGTGACAAGATGCAGAGAGGACAGGTTGGGTGGAGTTGAGACAATGGATTGTGCCACAGAAACCAAAGCCCCAAATATTAGTGAAATCTGCTTTCTGAAAGTATGATGCCCACAAAGTCTCAGACTACTCACCTGTACACTAATCAGGACAAGGATAGCTATGGAGAATTTCTGCAGAATTTCTGAAATGATTAAAAGAAAAAAAGTTAGTATTTGTTGTATTCATAAGTAATTGAATGTATTTAATTTCTATTGTATATAAAATACTGTTTTCTTATATTTAAACACATAAATTGGTACTTAGGCATTTCAGCATAACACCTTTGTGGGTTTAAAGTAAACTTTGAAGAAGAAAGTTTGCCCTTTAAAAAAACGAAGTCAGCAGCTGGAAATACTATAGCTGCTACCTTTTATTAATCATGTTCTTACCAGTCCCTGGAGTCCACCGCTGTCTTCCCGCAGCTGCTTCTTCTCTCTGCTGCGGGTCCCCGTTGCCACTATCTGGGATTTGGGAGCCAGCCGTGACGTTCTGAGGAGTCACAGAGCTTGCTCAGAACAGTGAGAGTGGTCCTGCAGCCTTCTGAGACACATGACAGGCCAATGTGGGGAGATGGGGTGTGTACCTCATTCTCTTGAGGAAATAGGGAGCGGGTACCTGCCAAAAAAGCTACCCACTCCCCATTAAAAAGAAAAACCTTAGGTACAGCGGTGGGTAGGAGGCTGAACAGTATGTTTACTTTTAATGAAAGGTCTGCTTTAGACTGGCCAAACACTGATAGTTTATCTAGGCTTAACTAAAAAAAAAAAAAAAAAACTGGTGAAGATAGATGAATCTCCTGCTTTGCCTCTTGTATTTTGATAGCTGGCACTGTTGACTTTCAAAATACTCAAATAGCGGCTGCAGCTGCTTTTTAGCCAACGATTTTCTTCCTGGCTCCTTCCATTTTTTTCAGTTGAGGGGTGCCCATTAAGCAAATTGTGACTGGTTTTGAACCAGGAAAAAAAAAATCATACAGTGCATGGCCAGGCAAAGAAACAGGGTCACCTAGCTTCCCCCTCCCCTGCAGCTCATGTGCACCTTTTCCTCGCTTGTGACCTGATGCTATTGGTCAGCTGCTGGGAGCAGTGTTAAATACCCAGTACCTCCAGATATGGGGAGCATATGACCCTTCACCAAAGTGACAGTACTGGTGCCTCATGATTGGCCTTAGTGCTTCACTAACTGCATGACCAAGAATCCAGGGAAAGACTCTGCATACACATTGCAGGTCAGTGACTCAAAAAGTCTTAAAACCTTTGGCACAGCAGTTGAGCAGCTAAAAGTATTTTATTTTTTTTCTTAACAGCTTACTGAGAAGGCACCCACAGGGAAGGAGGAACGGACAGTGCAGGCCAGGGACTCCAGAAGAGCAGGTAAGGGACTGCTCTTTGCAATATCATTGCACAGAGCAGGTAAAGCATCCCATACGTGATTCTTTTTTTTTTTCCGTTCAACCAGCAGGCTCAACGAACACATTCCTTGTGGATGGGGGAATCCTTCTGCTGAAGCCTCTAACTCTGACAGCGGGGAGTATTCCCCGCCATCAGAATTCACTGATCAGCACTCCCGGCTATAGCTGGTATCACTGATAGGGCGGCAAAAATCCGAAAGGCTGGTTGTACAAAAGTTGATTGGTACATCGACATCTGTACACCCAGCCTGCACGTATTGTCTGGTCCCTGCTGAACTGGCCGAATTTCGATCCATGTGTGGCCGATATAGCTTCTTTTTGATTTTAATTAAAAAAAATTGTCTTTACAACTATTTTAAATAGGCTATTAAATGGACATAGTGATAGTAGTAGACAGCAAATTATAGCCAGTTTGCTGACCCTGAAGTCCTGTATAAGATGGTGGCCTACGCCCAAAGCATGTCCTGTATAAAATATGGAACAAAGGGCTTGTCACTTCTCAACCAAAATAAAAATAAAACTTAGGGGGCTACATGTTTTTTCTGTCTAGGTAATTGTATACTAAGACTGTACAAGGGGGTAAAATTTTGTAAATCCATTTGATGTGTGTTAAGGATATATTTATCTTCATCTTCCACTGATGCAGAGTAGGTACCAATGCCTATATTCAATGCGTGATCGGGCCATCAGCTTGTTGGCAGTAAATACATTTGTTTGAGGAAAGATAGAGGAGTGACGGTCCAGTTCCAAATGCTTACGCAGCTCCAGTAGACATAACCTGGGGTCAAGCTTCACCAGTCACATCAGTCACCCATCACATCACATTTCCAGTATGTCTGGAGTTGCGGACAAGACCAAAACAAATGGAAGACAGTGCCAAAAGCTCGTTGACACTTGGAGCATAAGGGATTATATGATGTTTTTTTTTTGTTCAATACATTTTTATTGAAAGAAGAGTGATAACATACAAAGCGAAAAAAATCGCAAGGTGTTATACATACATCCATTTAGAATAACATAAAATACCGTTACAGATGTCTAGATCGATCTTGACAATTCTGCAGGTAATTAACCAGTCATATGATGGTTTTAATGTAGAACACTTATCAGAAGTTTTAAGAGAGATGTACCTATGATTACTCAGATCCTCGTAATCCTTGTTATCTATGAAGCTCAAGTCCCCTTCCCAGGGGGTATTTTTAGCTTAGGCAATTTTACTAGCCAAAAGGGCCAGTAAAGCTGTCAGGTCAAAGAGTAATTGTTTAGGAAAGGGACTGGAGGGCCTGGTCAGAGTGTCCAACAGCGAATTATCCAAAAGAGCAGTTATCGAATACCCAAGCTGTTTGTAATGAGCATGCCTAAGTTGGAGGTAACGCACGGATGTATTTTTGGGCAGCTAGAACTCCTCCTTAAGTATTTGAAACAATTTATTACAGGCATACCCCACTTTTAAGTACACAGTGAAGTTTATTTACTAAAGCTGGAAAGTGCAAAATCAGGCTCACTTCTGTATAGAAACCAATCAGCTTCCAGGTTTTATTACCACAGCTTAATTGAACAAGCTGGGGTTAGAAGCTCATTGGTTTCTATGCAGAAGTGAGCCTGATTTTGCACTTTCCAGCTTTAGTAAATAAACCCCATTGTGTACTTTAAAGTGGGGTATGCCTGTACATTCTCCGGCAATAATATGGGCTAACCAAATAATTCCTTATTTAAGCCTGGGGTGTTGGATTGATAGAAATTCAGATAATAGAGGCTTCTTCCAAATAGGAGTACAATAGCATACAGTGGGGGGAAAGCCAACACCCCTGCCTTGTACAAAGCCTCTGATGGTCACCCATTTGCCCTTATTCTGGCCAGTGGGTTAGAATATAGTAGTTGTAGCCACTTGCCAAAGCGAAGGCAATGCTTTGGCAGCATCCAAACTCACCACCACCCTAGTATCCAGTTGCTCATGAGCAGCCTGTAGGTTCATGTACCAATGTGTATTTTTAAGGACATGTTTTTATTGAGCATGAAGCCCATTTGGCCTGGGAGTATGAGGGTCTGAATAAGTTGATTAGGGCGTAGAGACTAAACTTTCAGCAAGTATCTTAACATTGGTCTGCAACAAAGGGCTAGGGCTATAAAATTCAGTGTCGTATGGATCTTTATCTGGTTTTGGAATAAGAATATACGGTAAGTCCTTCTGACATAATCTTGGACGTTCTGATCGCCCATTGGTTGCTTCTTAAAGGGTAAGGAGCTAGGGGTCCTGGGATTCCATATGTCAGCAGCTAGAGTTATCACTAGGTGAATTCAGCAATGGCAAACCACATTTTTCAACAGTCCAGTTGAATTTGAAAATTATATATGTAGACTGACTCAGAGAGCACAGCGTGCCTTCTAAATGATTGTAATTTTCATTTTAACATTAATCTTGTAGAGCTGCTCTACTAATCCATATAGTTCTTGGTTTCCCATCTTGTCAGAGGCCCTGAATGTATTTAATATGCAGGCACCTATGTTCACTGGTTCAAGCCCCACCCTCTGTAGTTTTCATTCAAGCAGTTTGCATACGATAGAATCTTCAGACTAAAGTCTCAACCACAAACCCTATGTGAGAGCTTATCTATTCAGTAGATCTTGGTGTCCACAGCAATAATTTTAATGGTTTCCTGAAACAAAAGTCAAAGAATGCACTGACTATACCAGGGGTCTCCAAACTTTTGCTTGGAGGCCAGACGCGGCCCTTTGCCTGACTTTATCCGGCCCTTGGGGCACTATTCCTCCCACTGACATTAACAGTGAGACATAATTCCTGTTACTGACACCAACAGTGGGGCACTATTCCTCCCACTGACATTAACGATGGGGCACTATTCCTCCCACTGACATTAACAATGGGGCACTATTCCTCCCACTGACACCAACAATGGGGCACTATTCCTCCCACTGACATTAACGATGGGGCACTATTCCTCCCACTGACACCAACAATGGGGCTCTATTCCTCCCACTGACACCAACGATGGCACACTCTGCCTCCCACTGTCACCAACAATGGGGCATTATTCCTCCCACTGACATCGATGGGGCACTATTTCTTCCACTGACACCAACAATGGGGCACAATTACTCCCACTGTCACCCGTGTTGGGGCACTATTCCTCCCACTGACACCAATAATGGGGCACTATTCCTCCCACTGACACCAATAATGGGGCACTGTTCCTCCCACTGACACCAACAATGGGGCACAATTCTATTCAGAAGTCGTTTTGCAAGTCGCCCCGGCAGTCGTGTGCGGCGACCTGCAAGTCGTGTCGCCTCTGGTGTGAACCGAGGCTTAAGTCCATCTAGTGGTCATTTAGCCTGATTGTGGCATTTCAGGAAAATACCACATTATGGCCACTAGATGGAGCTAACGATTATAGGAATTACACATATTCGACACATCACAGGGATTATTTGCGACATTATTTGCGACAGCTGTGTGAATGCTGAAGCATTCACACAGAAAATTGTTAAATGAATAGACTTCTTCAAGAGGAACTTCACCCTACCTATGTAAAATTAAATGCAGCTTCCTTTTTAAGTGTTCCGTTGTCAGTTTTGCAGATGAATTTGTTTTTGTGCCGCTCTGTTCTCGTGCCGCAATAGTGAATCCCCCATAATCGGGTGCTGGCTGTCTCCACCTCCACACAGATGCACGGCAGGTCTTGAATGGCACGCAGCATCAAAATAGAGCAATCCTTTATCTACATAGCTTCCTAACATTAGAATGTGGATATCCCTGGAGGATGCAGGAAACCAATTACTGCATCACCTAGCCTAAGTTTTGGTAAAATGAACAGTTTTCTACTTTTACTAAATTAAACGATCTGTGATTATGTAAGAAGGAGAGGGGTGGAAGATAAGTGGAAGTTAGTATTGTGCTAAAAGGTTAGTTTTAAGTGACCAGGTTCCTTTAAATCTAGGCAAGTCAACAAGGGATAGCAGCATTCAAAGCGCTGACACTGTTACCATGACCATAACCATAGAGGTTTAACCACGTTATAAACTTTCTGTTTTTAAAAGTAACTTTTTCCACTCACCAAACCGCTCTCAGTCAGGGTTTTGGAATGACAACTGACAAACAAGATTTAGAGTTTCCCATCTTCTTGAGAAGACGCATAAAATGTCCCACAACTGTCAGTTTCTCAGTTTTGATAGTTAAGGTATCATAAAGCAAAATAAGCAAAATTCATTAACTCTATCACTGCCACTGAGAACTGTCCAAAGATAGGAGCATAAGGGTGATTTTTTTTTGTAGCTCACTAAAATGGCTAACGATTGATTGCTAAAGAGACGGAACGAAAGACTTCATGTAGAAAAAAACATAGCAACTACAGCAAATGCTAATTACTTCACCATGTGTGTGATTTAAAGTGGCTGTAAACCTCAGACATGAAATATGAACAAAGCATATCCCACTATACTGTGTACTTGTCTCAATTAAAAGCACTTAATTGTCATTTCTGTCTGCTGCTTCATTCCTCTGCTATCTGCATGAATCACTGCTCACAAGTTTTCCTGACACCAGGAGAAAAATGGTGACAGGGGAGGGACCTCCAGCTGATTTGATTGATGGCCTCAACTATGTTCTTGTGTGCTGTGTGAAGGGGGGATGTTGGACTTGGACTTGATGGACTTGTGTCTTTTTCAACCTCACTTACTATTTAACTATGTGTCCCTTCCCTCCAATCAGCTCTCAGAGCTCTCCTCACTGAGCTCCACAAAGTGTTACTTCAGCTCCCCCCCCCCTTTGTTTTTAACTCTCAGACGAGCTTTAAAAATTCAGCACTTTGAACAGATGTAGAAAAGAGAGGACTGCAGATAGACAAATACAACTTATGTAGGATTTGTTTCATCCCTGTGTATCACCTGAGGCCAGTCACTTCACTGGTTATATGTAAGGGTACCATAGTAATCAGTTTGTCCATTTGCATAGATACTGATTGCTACCCTTAGGGTTATGTTTATAAAACAAAAATGCTTTTTGAATGTCTCAAGCATTCGCCTAGCTGTCACAAATAGGCCATGCATTTTACCTAATATGTTTATTGTCTATTATCATTGGCTCCATCTAGTGGCCATAATGCTGGATTCACCTGTTTGAGGTATCTCAGGAAAATACTGCATTATGTCCACTAGATGGAGGTAATGATCATGGGGAAAAAAACATTAGGCAACATACATGGATTACTCAGCTGTGTCAAATTCTTAAACCATTAATACAGAATTTTTGTTAAAAGAACCCCTTAGTGATTACTTGCTAGCGATTTTAGCACTGTGATTGAGCTTTAAAGAAATAGACTGTGTGCTTCTGCCCTAAGACAACAAATTATGGGATCTGTCAGTCCACCCACATTTAATATTATGTTATGTGTGGTCACCTGCAAGAAAAATTACCCACTGGCATCCTATGTTTCTGAGGGTCCTAAGTGGTCATTTCCAGCTGTGAAAAGTTCTAGTTCCGTTTACCTTTTGCCATGTCATGTTCTGTTTTCTAGACTCTTAAAGACTGCTTGTAGGATTTGTGGAATCTCTGGAGATGGGGAGTCTGGTTAACTATGGCACTGAAAATGTGTCTTGATAAAACCTCATTATTTGAGTCTGTATTCTTTTTTTTTTTTTTTTTTTGCTGTCTGTGTGACATTAGAGAGATTTCCCTTCACTTCCTGTCCCATAGACATAACAGGAAGTGAGGTTAAGGTAACAGGAGGTTAAGTTTTGCTTTACATACACTTCACTACAAGACTTCCTCGTAGAACAAATAATAAATTGTATAAGTCCAGACAAAGATACAGCAAACTCAAGCAAATTTCAACAACACAACATTGTATTATTTCCAAACTGTATGACCTAATGCTTCTTGAATCTTAAAGTGGTAGCTTAATATAGCACTCCTTTTCAATACTAACTTACAATACTAACATGACAGGTAACCACCTCTGAACATGCTCAAGTCAAACCTAATCTTGAACTTTAAAGTTGAACTCCAGCTTTTGATGCACTTTCCATAGTTCGTTTGGGCCAGCTTGATGTGCAATATAAACTATATGTAGCTGAGGCTACATACAGCATAACTCACGTGTTATGGGTTTGAGCCAAGACTTCCTGTCTTCCTGTCTCCTACTCTGAACACTCGGAATCTATCTGATTGGCGCTCAGCCATTCAGAGAGAGCGATGTATTCTAGCAATGAAGGTGTTGGAGGGATATCAGACCACTGCTCAGGAGACTCCACTTTAATAGATGTATGCCCTTAATCCTCCGACATATACATCGCCTCTCACTCATCAGAAGTTGTGTCAAGTCCCATTTAACATCTGCTTTTCCTAAAGTGTGCTCCAAAATCAGTGTATCACTGTAGGAACATAGCTATATTGTAGGCTCTATGACTACAACTCGTTGCCATCCATTTTGTGTTCTTAGGTGAATAGCCTATGTGATGTCTGATGAATGCTCTATGGCTGACCACCCAGAAGGTATATGGGCACCTACAGAAGCTGGAAAGCTAATTCTCAAGTGGTTAATGAAAATGTAAGCAAGCTCAGTCCTTTAATGTTCTTTGTTGAAATTGAAGTAGAAGACCTTCTGAAACACGGACAAACATCTCTCTGTTCATCATTCTTTGACAGATATCTACTCATTGTTTAAATAGCCCACCTTAACTGAATGGTTCCTTAAACTGAACAGGCATTGCTTACAGGTATCAGGGAGTAATAGAAATTTTTTAAATTCTTTATCAAGTTTACTTTAGTGGTTTAGTGATTTGGCATTCAAGCATTCAAGTACAATCATCCCTACATCCTTATGGAGATATATTCTCCAGGTTGCATCTACCAACCTCTTTTGGTCATTTGCAATCTCAACAGATGTAAGTTACTCCTTCTGCTCTTACGTTTTGTTCCAACAAACCCTACTCTGTGCTTTTTGGCATACTACACTATAAGAGCTCTCCCACATACCCTCTTTTCTTTTTTTCCTGTGGTATCCATGAGGGCAAGTCATTCTCTACTCCGGGAACCACAAGACCGAGTTTTGGATGTAAGACCATAAGGTTCCAATGCTAATAGCTATGTAAAGCTAATCAGAATTCACTTTGCTAAAGGTGGAGTATAAATTAATAGATTCTGATTGGTTGCTACGATTTACTACACCTAAGAATAAAAACCCTTTATTAAGACTTTTGGCCCTTTAAGGTTGAGCTGCATACATCAGATATGTGAATTCAGTTCAAGGAGGTTGTTCATTATGCAGTGAAAAGAGCACAGCTCAGACCACAATATGGTAGATGAAACAAATCCTCCTACTTAAGTTTTACATGTTTATCTGCAGTCTTTTCATGTCCACATCCCTTCAAAAGAGCACGATTGTGATACTATTCTTCTGCATCTGTGAGGAGCAGTGAATTTATCTCATGTGTCAGAAGTGACACATGCTGATAACAGAGGAACGAAGCACCAGAGAGAAACAACACTTTCAGCTTTGGAAATAGACAAGTAAACACTACAGATATATGTGCTCTGTTCAGATTTCATAAGGTTTACAACCACTTTAAGTCCGCTGTCGGCTGACTTCACAGAGTTGGTCCAGGCTCTGAAAAGATTCTAACCGTATGGTCCAGAAGCCTGGACCCACAGCTGGCTCAGCCCTGAGCAGAATGCTGAGAACTGGGCGATCAATGGTCTTTGATCGCTCAGTTCTCAGGTGAGTATAAAACAACCCATTCAGTTCAAAATAGACATGAAAGGCCAAACGTTTGTGTGTGTGTGTGTGCGTATATATATATATATATATATATATATATATATATATATATATATAAATATATATATATATATATGCACACGGGTCTTCCCAGTGACTGGTTCGGGGGGGGGAGCACAAGTCTAATCATTAGAAGGGAGCAGGCTGAGTTCTCAGCACAGCTAGAAAACTGACCACGCTTCAGTATCTCAGATGCCCAAAATGTTGTAATTTAAACCATTTTACAAGATTTAATAAAATCTACTATCTAAATCTCAAAGTTTCCTTAGAAATATTTCTCACACTGTAATTGCCAGCAATTTAATATGTACTTGAAAAGTAAGGCTATCAATGCAAATTATAAATCAAACCAAAGTCACCCCAATACATTGCTTATAGTACATTATGAATGAAGATCATTTCAGAGAAATATGCTTCTTAGTTATGTGAGTTGGCATGGCATGAGATCTAAACAGACTACTATGACATCTACGTATCTGGCAATAAGATCAGTAACTCACCACGGTTTCTCAGCAGCGGCATGGTGACTGATGTCTGTTCCTCTGTGAAGGATAGATATGATCCTCTACTGAGTCTGAAATGAATGAGCTGCATCCCATTCTATGCAGAGAGAATACACAAAACTAGAAAGCCCTCCCCTTCTTCCTGAATCACCCAACTGTACATTAAATTGTGTATGCACTGATAGACAGAATCTGTAAAAACTCACTTATCCCAGGGTAGAATGATTTTATTTATGAAAAGGTTTTTTAAATAATTCCAAAAAAGAAAATCTAAAAAGAAAGAAGAGAAACAAGCAAAACAAAAAACCCAAACAGGTTACATCATAGGGCAACAAAACACAAAAATGAGATAGCAGCATCGACATGTACAACTCGATAAGAAAAAAAAAGTTATAATGCAGGTAAATTATATCAATAGTACACCCAGACTCTTGAAAAAATAAGTCCAGCCATCCCAGCAAACCCAAAACGTACCCAATTATGAAGTGAGAGTGGAACACATTGCATCATTGCATGTCCATTTAGTCCAGATTTTTTCAAATTTGTGAAAGGCGTTACGTTGAGCATATGTATGCTTTTCAAACATTATATGCTTATTCATTTCCAATATCCAGTCTCTCAGGGTAGAAGAATTGGACGATCCCAAAAAAAAGCTTTACGTGACACAAACCGTGTCATGTAAAGCTCCCAATAGGCAAATCTCCCAATAGGCAATATCTGGTTGGGGTCTATGTCATTAGAGTTCACATATCTTAATAGATATATGACAGGGTCTATGGTCAATGCAGAACCATATACAGTATTTAGGGTATCTAGTAACTCCTGCCAATAACGAAAAGGTTTAGGACATTTCCAAAACAAATGTATGGAAGAACCAGAGGATTGAGCACATCTTGCGCATTGAGGATTGTCCCTACAACCAAATTTGTGCAAAAATTCAGGGGTACCATAGACCCTATAAAGAATGAAAAGCTGGGTCACCCGTGAGTTGTGACATCATCAGCCTGCCTCTCTGACTCAGCCAATCAGAGGAAACTTTGTATTAATTGATAGAATACATTGCTTGCTCTGAGTGGCTGAGGCGTTTCCCACGGACAGAAGCAAAGTAGGTTTCGTGATATCTTTGCTTTCTGAAAGAGCCTTGGCCTGGGCAGACCCTCTATGGGAGATGCAAAAACCTGTTGTCTTGAGCTACCCTGAGTTTGTGGCTTTGTTTAAAAGGGTATTTGACATTCCTGCATGCTCCGCTTCTGTCCATCGAACAGAGTGCGAGAACTTTTGCTGACTACGCCATTGAATTCCGTACTCTGGCAGTAGAGGTTGCGTGGAACAATGAGGCCCTTGTGGCTGCTTTTTTCATGGTCTCTCGGATACCTTCAAGGATGAGATAGCAGCCCGAGATATACCCACTGAGCTGGAGAAGTTGATCACGTTTGCCATCCTCATTGACTCCAGACTCAGAGAAAGACTCTTTTAAGGAGTGCTTGCAGAAGCCTCCTGTACGTTTGTCTCCGAGCTTTTCAGTCCCACCTGTGCCTCCCTCACCTCCCATGCCGCCTGGTACTGAGTCAGTCAGTGAAAATGAAACCATGCACTTGGGTTTCACGCGTATCTATGCGATGAGAGAACCTTTAGGAGGAGGGAGAGATTGTGCCTTTATTGTGACCAGGCAGGTCTCTTTTTGAAGTCTTTTCCTACCCATCCAGTGAACGCCTGAACCTTGAGGTCCTATCATGGACAGACCTTAGTTGATTCCTCCCCAGTTATCCAGAAGGATAAGCCTCTGGTTTCGGCAGGCCCGGATTTACTCCCTTTGCCGCCCCAAGGCCGGGTCCTTCAATGCCGCCCCCCCCCCCATCAGTGTCCTCTGCCCCTAAACACACACATTAGACTGCCTTTCCGAGAGCCATTTAGAGCCAGGAAATGTGGGAGCTGGAGTTTGGGGGCGGAGCGAAGCTGCTCTACTGTATTGCTATTTTCCTTCTTTCCTTCCATTGTGCGGAGGGGCTTGGAGAGAAGGCAAAGTAGAGGCAGGTGTTGCATCGCTGTGCCCAGTGTGTTGGCAGTAAACACAGGAATCAAAACATATCCGAACTTGTGCACTCACTCACAGGGCCGCTGTTAGGAATCATGGGGCCCTCGCCCCCTGAGGGGGGAGAAGAGGTGGGGGAGGGAGGTGAGAAAGGGTGAGAAGAGGAGGTATGGGGGTTGTGAGGGGGAGTGGGGTAAGAGAGAGAGGAGGGGTGGGAGAGAGAAGGGGGCTGAGAGGGAGGAGGGGTGAGAGAGAAAGTTGGTAAGAGAGGGGGGTAGCTGACAGAGAGAGGGGGGGTAGCTGACAGAGAGAGGGGGGGTAGCAGAGAGAGGGGGGGTAGCTGACAGAGGGGGGGTGTAGCTGACAGAAGGGGGGAATAGCTGACAGAAGGGGGGAGTAGCCGACAGAGGGGAGAGTAGCCAACAGAGGGGAGTGAAGCCGACAGAAGGGGGGAGTAGCCGACAGAGGGGAGAGTAGCCGACAGAGGGGGGGAGTAGCCGACAGAGGGGGAGAGTAGCCGACAGAGGGGGGGAGTAGCCGACAGAGGGGGGGAGTAGCCGACAGAGGGGGAGAGTAGCTGACAGAGGGGGAGAGTAGCTGACAGGGGGAGAGTAGCTTACAGGGGGAGAGTAGCTTACAGGGGGGGAATAGCTGACAGAGGGGAGAGTAGCTGACAGAGAGGGGGAGCAGCTGACAGAAGGGGAGAGTAGCTGACAGAGTGGGAGAGTAGCTGACAGAGAGGGGGAGCAGCTGACAGAGGGGGGGAGTAGCTGACAGAGGGGGAGAGTAGCTGACAGAGGGGGAGAGTAGCTGACAGAGAGGGGGAGCAGCTGACAGAGGGGGGAGTAGCTGACAGAAGGGGAGAGTAGCTGACAGAGAGGGGAGCAGCTGACAGAGGGGGGGAGTAGCTGACAGAGGGGGAGAGTAGCTGACAGAGGGGGGAGCAGCTGACAGAGAGGGGGAGTAGCTGACAGAGGGGGAGAGTAGCTGACAGAGAGGGGGAGCAGCTGACAGAGGGGGGAGTAGCTGACAGAGGGGGGGAGTAGCTGACAGAGAGGGGGAGCAGCTGACAGAGGGGGAGAGTAGCTGACAGAGAGGGGGAGCAGCTGACAGAGAGGGGGAGCAGCTGACAGAGGGGGAGAGTAGCTGACAGAGGGGGAGAATAGCTGACAGAGGGGGAGAGTAGCTGACAGAGAGGGGGAGCAGCTGACAGAGAGGGGGAGCAGCAGACAGAGGGGGGAGCAGCTGACAGAGGGGGGAGCAGCTGACAGAGAGGGGGAGCAGCTGACAGAGGGGGGCAGTAGCTGACAGAGAGGGGGAGCAGCTGACAGAGGGGGGGGGTAGCTGACAGAGAGGGGGAGAGTAGCTGACAGAGGGGGGGGTAGCTGACAGAGGGGGGGTAGCTGACAGAGAGGGGGAGTAGCTGACAGAGAGGGGGAGCAGCTGACAGAGAGGGGGAGCAGCTGACAGAGGGGGGGAGTAGCTGACAGAGAGGGGGATTAGCTGACAGAGGGGGGGAGCAGCTGACAGAGAGGGGGAGCAGCTGACAGAGAGGGGGAGCAGCTGACAGAGAGGGGGAGCAGCTGACAGAGAGGGGGAGCAGCTGACAGAGAGGGGGAGCAGCTGACAGAGGGGGGAGCAGCTGACAGAGAGGGGGAGCAGCTGACAGAGGGGGGCAGTAGCTGACAGAGAGGGGGAGCAGCTGACAGAGGGGGGGAGTAGCTGACAGAGAGGGGGAGAGTAGCTGACAGAGGGGGAATAGCTGACAGAGGGGAGAGTAGCTGACAGAGAGGGGGAGCAGCTGACAGAGGGGGAGAGTAGCTGACAGAGTGGGAGAGTAGCTGACAGAGAGGGGGAGCAGCTGACAGAGGGGGGGAGTAGCTGACAGAGGGGGAGAGTAGCTGACAGAGGGGGAGAGTAGCTGACAGAGAGGGGGAGCAGCTGACAGAAGGGGGGAGTAGCTGACAGAAGGGGAGAGTAGCTGACAGAGAGGGGGAGCAGCTGACAGAGGGGGGAGTAGCTGACAGAGGGGGAGAGTAGCTGACAGAGAGGGGGAGCAGCTGACAGAGAGGGGGAGTAGCTGACAGAGCGGGAGAGTAGCTGACAGAGAGGGGGAGCAGCTGACAGAGGGGGGGGTAGCTGACAGAGGGGGGGAGTAGCTGACAGAGAGGGGGAGCAGCTGACAGAGGGGGAGAGTAGCTGACAGAGAGGGGGAGCAGCTGATAGAGAGGGGGAGCAGCTGACAGAGAGGGGGAGCAGCTGACAGAGGGGGGGAGTAGCTGACAGAGAGGGGGATTAGCTGACAGAGGGGGGGAGCAGCTGACAGAGAGGGGGAGCAGCTGACAGAGAGGGGGAGCAGCTGACAGAGAGGGGGAGCAGCTGACAGAGAGGGGAGCAGCTGACAGAGGGGGGCAGTAGCTGACAGAGAGGGGGAGCAGCTGACAGAGGGGGGGAGTAGCTGACAGAGAGGGGGAGAGTAGCTGACAGAGGGGGGGGGGATAGCTGACAGAGGGGGGGGTAGCTGACAGGGGGGGGGAATAGCTGACAGAGAGGGGGGCAGCTGACAGAGGGGGGAATAGCTGACAGAGAGGGGGGCAGCTGACAGAGGGGAGATTAGCTGACAGAGAAGGTGTAGCTGACAGAGGGGGAAGTAGCTGACAGAGAAGGTGTAGCTGACAGAGGGGGAAGTAGCTGACAGAGGGGGGGGTAACTGACAGAGGGGGATAACTGACAGAGGAGGGTAACTGACAGAGGGGGGGTAACTGACAGGGGGGGGGGGTAACTGACAGAGGGTGGGTAACTGACACAGGGGGGGGTAACTGACAGAGGGTGGGTAACTGACACAGGGGGGGTAACTGACACAGGGGGGGTAACTGACAGAGGGAGGTAACTGACAGAGGGGGGTAACTGACACAGGGGGGGGTAACTGACAGAGGGGGGGTAACTGACAGAGGGGGGTAACTGACAGAGGGAGGTAACTGACAGAGGGGGGTAGCTGACAGGGGAGGGGAGCTGACAGACGGGAGTGGCTTACAGAGGGGGGAGTGGCTTACAGAGAACGGGATGCTGACAGAGGGGGGCGATAGGGCAGATGAGAAAGATATCTCAGTGAGGACTCCAGGAGACACAGCAGAGCACACACCAGGTAAGGAGGCGGGACTACGGGCGGCCGCGATCACCCACAGTCCAGCCCCTCCTCCACATGTGAGCAATCACAGACTCTCGTGTCCGCTGCCCGCACGTGACCTATTCAGCCAATTACAGACTGAATAGGTACGCCTGCTGCCCACCGCTGAGATCGGTTCGGATGCGGAGCGCACAGGCAGTAATAAATGTGTAACAGTGATGGCACGGGAATCGGGATGCTGAACTGCTGCTATATGTGCCCGGATTTCAGGCGGCTTGAAAACCGGGCACATGTGTCTAATACCAGACAGGTGGCAATCCTAGCGGCGCCGCCCCTTCACCACTGCCGCCCTGAGGCCTGGCCTCGGTGGCCTTGTGGGAAATCCGGCCCTGGGTTTCGGTCACACTTTCTTGAGCTGAGCCTTCCATCGAGATACAGGCTCTAATCTACTCTAGGGCTGCAGGCCTGTTCATTGATGCTGCCTTTGTATCGAAGCACTCGATTCTGCTGCAGCTGCATGACACTCCACTTGCCATTGAGGCTCTTAACGGGAATCCTCTACGGCCTGCCCATGTGACTCATGAGATGGTTCCGTTGTCCATGGCCGTAGGGGCTCTTCACCATGAGATAATCCAATTCCAAGTAATTTCCTCACCTAAGTTTCCACTGGTTATTGGTTATCCTTGGTTACAGAGGCACAGCCCCTCTTTTGATTGGCTCCATGTTGAGGTTCTCTCCTGGTCGCCACAATGCAGTGAGACATGCTTCCAGACGGTAGCCAAGGTCCTGTGCACCTCTTCACTCTCCTCCCTGCCGGAGGAGTACCGCGATTTTAGCGATGTCTTTCACAAAGGTCAAGCCGCTAGTTTGCCTCCACACCAGCCATATGATTGCGCAATTGACTTTCAACCTGGTGCCATACCCCCTCGTGGTTGGGTTTACCAATAAATTGTTTTAAGTCTACACCCAGAGGCGCCTCTCTCTTTTGTTTTCTTCTCAGGATTTGGAATCTGGTTTCAGTTCTCGGTGAAGGCAGCCCTATTTGTGGACTTATCGTTTTGGTCCTTTGGATCCCTGGACTTTTCTTTGCATAATTATGACTGTGATATAAATGCTAAAATACATACATATATATCCTTAATGTGGTTCCTTCCCACACACCCATTCACCACATTCCCCATTTTTAAAGTTTTTATATTTTTACAGTTTCATATGTGGTGTTGTTTTTTAGAGATACTTTTTTTTCTCTGACTATTCATATATCATTTTGGAGGTGGGGGGGCTTTGTTTTTGTTTTTATTGCAGTCTCCAGTTTATTGCACCTATACTTGTATACTGTTACCCTTTGTCAGTCTTGGAGGATAAGGCCATGGAGGAGTATGTTGCAGATGCACTTTCTCAAGGTTTCATCCACAAATCCTCGTCTCCTGCTGGTGCTGGTTTCTTCTTTGTGAAGAAGAAGAGTGGTGAACTGAGACCTTGATTATAGGGGTCTTAGTCGTTTCACGATTAAGAATGCCCGTCCGATTCCGTTGATTACGGAGTGATTTGACCTCCTCAAGGGAGCAATGGTTTTCACGAAGCTTGATTTGAGAGGGGCATACAATCTCGTGAGGATTAAGGAGGGCGACAAGTGGAAAACTGCGTTTAATACCAGAAGAGGTCATTATGAGTACCTCGTAATGCCTTTTGGCCTTTGTAACGCCTCGGCAGTTTTCCAGGAATTTGTTAATGATGTCCTCTGAGATTTGTTGCAGTTATATGTGGTGGTTTATCTCGATGATAGTCTCATATTTTCCCAAGTCCCTGGAGAGCCACCACACAGATGTCTGTCGCGTGCTTCAGAAACGAAGAGAGAACAATCTCTATTGTAAACTGGAGAAGTGTGAATTCCATCGCGAACAGGTTAAATTCCTGGGTGATGTCATTTCCACTGCTGGTTTTTCAATGGACCCATAGAAACTTTCGGCAGTCCTACAGTGGCCCCGACCCATGGGTTTACGTCCTCTGCAGAGTTTCCTGGGCTTTGCCAACTATTATCGGAAGTTTATTCGTAACTTCTCGTCTCTGGTCAAGCCCCTGACTGATATGACCAGAAGGGATGGTAACCCACAAAGTTGGTCTCCGGAGTCCATTAAGGCCTTTGAGAATCTCAAGGCTGCCTTTGTTTCTGCTCCTGTGTTGACATCTCCTGATCCTACGTTACCTTTTATCCTTGAGGTTGATGCCCTTGAGGTTGATGCTTCTGAGACTTGTGCTGGCGCCCTTCTGTCTTATCGTCCTACCTCTGAGAACGCTATGCATCCTGGTGGCTACTCTTCCAGGAAATTGTCACCTGCGGAGTGCAATTACGAGATTGGTGACGGTGAGCTGTTGGCGATCATTTTAGCCCTGAAAGAATGGAGACATCTCCTCCAAGGTACCACTGTGCCAGTTCTCATTCTTACTGACCATAAGAATCTCACATTCTTGCCTGAGGCTAAATGCCGCTCTTCCAGAAGGGCGCGATGGGCTCTATTCTTGTCAAGTTTTAATTACATTGTCTCATTCTTACCCGGTACTAAGAATGTAAAGGCTGATGTTTTGTCACAACAATTTTCCTCCACTTTCAAGATGGAGTCGGTTCCGGTTCCTGTGATTCCTCCTGATCGTATTCTGGCTACGGTTCGCACCAGTCTCACTTCTCCTTTGGGTGACAAAATTCTTGCTGCTTAGGTCCATGCTCCTCCGGAGAAACCTTGTGACCGCTGCTTTGTCCCAGAGAGTCTCCGTCTCTGCTTTCCGATTGTCCCCGTTTATGGCGAATTATGGTTTCCAACCTTCCATGTTGCCTGACTCATTTGTTCCGCAGAGTATTCCTGCGTTAGAGGAGCAACTCCGTGGTTTTCGTTCCACTTGGGCACAAATCCAGGAGGCTTTGCGACATGCTAATGATAGGTACAGACTCCATGCTGACTGCAGACGCCTGCCTGCGCCTTTCTACCAGGTTGGGGACAGGGTCTGGCTGTCATCTCGCAACCTCTGACTTCATGTTCCCTCACTGAAGTTCGTACCTCGGTTTATTGGGCCTTTCCGTATTCTTCGCAGGATTAACCCAGCGGGTTATGCAGTAGACCTTCCTTCTAATATGCGTATTTCAAATGTATTTCATGTCTCCTTATTAAAACCTTTGGTCTGCAACCGCTTTACCAACTTTAAGTACAGTCCATTGTTGACTCCCGTAGGTTCCGTGGGCGCATACAGTACCTGGTGCATTGGAAGGGGTACGGTCCGGAGGACCGCTGTTGGTCTCATCCTCGGACGTACATGCCCCTGTCCTACTCTGTGATTTCCATAGACGTTTTTTCCCTCAAGCCTGGTGGTCCTCTGAGGGGGAGAGGGAGGGGTCGTTGAGGAGGGGGTACTGTCAGGGCTGGGCTCAGCCCTTCTTTCTCTGAGCAGGCCGCTCAGCTGTTGGCTAAATGCCAGCTCCTATCTCTCCACATAGCTACTCAGCTGTTGAAGATATCCTGCTCGTCAGTCCTGCCTACTTAAGCCGTCCAGTCCAGAGGATCTCTGCCTTCGCCTTGGTCAACATCACAGAGCCTATGTTCCTGTTTAAAGACTTGCTTTGCTGACATCCCTTCTGGCTCCAGATCCTGCTTGCTGTTCCACTACATTGATCCCTGACTTCTGGCTTGGCTGACTATCCGTTCCGGTTACTGAACTTTGGCTATGTTTTTTTTTTTTTTTAAACTTTATCAAATTTTCATATACAAAATTGGGTAAGAAGACATCTTTTTTACTCCTGTAATCACAACAGGGGTAATAATACAAAACTAATTACAAAACAGTACTTCTTCCTTCCCCTAACCGCCCCTATAATTAACCCTCCCATATCCCTTTCCCACCCCTACCTCCCTACCCTCTTACCCCTAGACCCCTAGACCATTTTACCTCACTATATTCTTTAGTTAGTTTGAACAATTTCCATTTTTCCCATCTTTTGAGGAACCCCTGTCTCCCACCTTCTTCAGAGAATCTTAAGTCCTTCCAACGTATAGACTTCATCTATTCTATCAAACCATTCGCTTATTTTTGGACTATCTACCACCTTCCATTTTTTTGGGATCAGGCTCTTGGCTGCATCTATCAGATGTATCAGGATTGAAATCCTGTATTCTTTCACTGGGGTATCTATTCCGTGGAATAGGCAAATCCAAGGATCTTCAGGTAGATTGACACTGGTAATCTCCCTGATATACCTCAATATTTCCCTCCAATATATTTTGATCTTAGGGCAGCTCCACCAGATATGGGCCATAGATCCTAACTGTTTGCAACCCCTCCAGCATTCCGTTGTTTGCCCATTTTGGTATTTTCCTACTATATCTGGGGTCCTATACCACCTCGTTAAGCATTTATAGATCATTTCTATTGTTCTAATATTAACTGAGGATCCGTGTACCATTCTCAAAATGTTTCCTATCTCTTGATTCTCCCCCCGTTGTCCAATTTCCCTCTCCCATTTTTTTATATCAGTCGGAAATTCCAACTCCCTTCCCTCTACTAGTATTTTATATATCCGTGAAATGCCTCCCCGTACTGTTTCCGTGTCGCATAATCTCTCTATAGCTGTCAAATCCTCCCCTCCTCTCAACGGGTGTGGTAGTGCCGTTACAAAATCTTTAAGCTGAATATACCGCCATTCATTCATTACAAACCAGTCTTTTTTCATTTTTATGTCGTGCAGTGAACAAATTTTCTCTTTGTGTTATATGTCGTAATTGTAAGTTATCTTTTTTAATCCAATCTCCTCCTATAGAACTCTTACCCGGTGCAAAATAATTATTCTCTTTTAGTGCCATTAGTGGTGAGTTGTATTCCCATTTATTCTGTTTGTGCAGTAAATCCCATATCCTCATGACATTTTTAGTTAACATAAGTGTATTTACTCCAAGTGCCCTGTGTTGTGGGGGTGTCCAAATATTTTTCCCTAAATTTATATCCGCCATAGTGTCTTCTATTTTGACCCATCTTTTCTCACTCCTTAATTTAGTCCATTCCACCAAACGTATTAAGACCACCGCTTCATAGTACTTTTTGAGATCTGGTACACTTAATCCACCCTGGTCTTTCCCTCTCTGTAAAATTGAGAGGGAAATCCTGGGTTTTTTATTCTGCCAAATTAGTTTCAATATTAGCCTTTTAAGCACCCTAAAATACACTGGAGGTATATAAATGGGGAGCATCTGAAATTCATACAAAATTTTGGGTAAAAATTATTTTTAGTGCAATAATCCGGCCGATCCAGGACAAGGGTCGTGCTGCTATTCTCTATACCTCAATGTTTAATTCTTCCAATAAGGGTATATAGTTTGCCTGGTAGATCTTCCCCAAGGATGCTGTTAGTTTTATCCCCAAGTATTTTATTCCTGACTTCCTCCAAGGAAACTGGAATTCCTGTTGAATGCTAGATTCTTCTTTTGAGTTTATGTTTATATTTAAGATCTCTGACTTACTTGGGTTAATTTTGAAGTTAGATAGCTCTCCATATTCCTTTAAAACCTTTAACAAATTGGGTAGAGCGATGCGGGGATTTGAGATATAGAACAACACATTGTCCGCAAATGCGGCCAGCTTATGTGTCTCCTCTCCTATCTCCACACCCCCTATGTCAACATTTCCCCTCACTGTCGCCAAGAGTGGCTCCAGCGCCAGCACGAACAACAGCAGGGGCAGGGGACAACTCGGTCTTGTACCATTGTACATCCTAAAAGGGGCTGACAATGTTCTGTTTACCTTAATGGACACCATAGGGCTCTTATACAGCACCTGTATCCACTCTCTCATCCTTGGGCCTATCCCCATGCCCTCCAACACTCCCATCATGAACCCCCAGTCTACTCGGTTGAAAGCTTTTTCAGCATCAATCAACAAAAATAGACTGGGGGTTCTCCCCTCTCTTATTTTCTGAAGCAGCAATAGGGTTCTTACCCCATTGTCCTTCCCCTCCCTTCCCGGGACAAAACCCACCTGGTCAGGATGGACCAGTTCGGACATTAGATCTCTCACCCTTAATGCCAAGACTTTTGCAAACACCTTAGTATCTGTATTCAATAGCGATATTGGCCTATAGTTTGAGCATAATGTGCTCTCTTTACCTTCTTTCAAAATAGTAGTTATAGTGGCCATTGAAGCTTCTTTACTCAGTCCACACCTCACCCCCACCCCATTAAAATATGAGCAAAGCCTTGGGGATAATATTTCCCTGAATTTTTTAAGGTACTCCATCGTAAAGCCCTGGACTTTTCCCCTTAGATGACTCTTTTAATACCTTATTTATCTCCTCTCTTGTAATTGGGCTCTCTAGTGTTAGTGCGGCTTCCTCTGATGTTCTGGGGAGGTTAGCATTTTGAACATATTTTTTACTGGGTACCGTGTAAATAGCCTCACCATGCCCATCATTGCAGCCTTACCGTGCTCATCATTGTAGCCTCTTTGTGCCCATCACCGCAACCTCACTATGCCCATCATTGCAGCCTTACCGTGCCCATCGTTGTAGCCTCACTGTGCCCATCGTTGTAGCCTCACTGTGCCCATCACCGCAGCCTCACCGCGCCCATCATTGCCTCCTCATTGTGCCCGTTATTGCAGCCTCAATGTGCCCGTCATTGCAGCCTCATTGGTAGTGACTGTGCCCATTCATGCAGTCTCGGCAGTCAGTACCTGGATTGCACAGCAGGCATCTCCTGCTGTATCTCGGAGCTCAGTCTGAAATGTTCGGCCGTGCTGTGACAAAAGACCCACCCTCCTCCTAGACCAGCTCGTGTGATAGACACAGTGTACTGTCTATCGCACAAGCTGGTCTAGGAGGAGGGCGGGACTTTTGTCACAGCGCGGCCGAAAATTTCAGAGTCAGCTCCGAGACACAGCGGTCTCCCGCTGTGTAAGAGAGGGAGAGAGGGGAGGGCTGCAGCCACAGTTCAAAGCGCTGTATCCCTGCCCTCACTCGAGTATAAGCCGAGGGGGGCTTTTTCAGCATAAAAAAATGTGCTGAAAAAGTTGGCTTATACACAAGTATATACGGTAACTTCATCAGTGTTAGGGACTAAGGTAGTTTTCCATTATGCTGTAATTGTCAAACGGGCAGCTATGAGTATATGGATTACTACGCTCCTAAACTGGGTAGGTACTTTATTTATAGAGAGATTAAGAAGAGCTAGATGTGGGCGTGGCTTGGCGCTCGGCAGATATGGCTGCTTGCTAGAGGAGCTTCGGAGGACCTGCAGCTTTAAGCCCGTCGCTCTGCATCTCAGCTCCCGATAATGAGCATGCAGAACAACAGGACACCACACACTCGATCCCGCCGTACGGCGACGGCTTCCCAGGAAAATGGTAGGGAACCTTCACACTCTAACCACCCCCTCACTTATGCAGACATGTCCATATTTGCAGTAGACATTAAGTCCACATTCTCGGCAGCAATAACTGATCTCAAATCTAACCTGCTGGTGCTCACTGAGAAAATGGCTTCGGCTGAGGCTGCTGGAAAACAGAGGGAGAAAGCTATCTGCAGGCTTGAAAAGGTTACTTCTTCACACTCTAGTCATTTCATAGAGATGAATAGACACTTGGAGGACCTTGATAATAGGGGGAGAAGGGTTCGGGGGATCCCTGAGACTGTAGACAATGATCAAATCACTCCTGCCCTTCAAAGAGTTTTTAATAGTTTGCTGGAACGGCCTGAGGATACCGCCATAAAATTTGTGAGAGCACATAGGGCCCTGAGAGCAAGAGGCCCAGACAACATGCCTCCACGTGATATTATATGTTGCTTACAGAGTTTTGCTTTGAAAGGGGATATTATGCAAAAAGAGAGCCGTAATGATCAAATTGTGTTTAATAGGGAGGTAATAATGCTCTTTCAGGACTTGTCTCAAATAATTCTGAAAAATCGCAGGGCTCTGCGACCCCTCCTAGACAAGCTTCGTGAGAAAGACCTACGCTATACATGGCGCTTCCTGTTCGCCCTACTTGTGACGCACAATGGTAGACAATACTCTTTACGCTCACCAGAGGACCTCCCAGAGTTCTGTGACTCCTTACAACTTGGTCCGGTCGAACTTCCAGACTGGTATCGAGAATTTCTTCTTCCTCCTCCTTTGAACAGAATTCCCCCCTGCTTACCGTTTGCTTCCCCTGATAAGCGCCATCTTCTAAGAAGATGAAGCAGGGCAGACAATGAAGCTCACTTTCCGGCACCCCTCAAGTTCACAGATCGGGAATTCTGGACGATGACTAGAAGATGATCTGTATATCTCTCCACCTTTTACTTAAATGGCATAACTACCATGTGTATTGCGGATACAATGGGTACTCTTCTTAGCAACTGGCTTCCTGATCACTTGATCGTTTTTTCTTGTTTTTTGTTTTTCTCCTAAAAATTTACTCGATCTGGATCAAAACATGGGATATACTAAACCCAGTGTGGGGACTGAACTTTTGCTAAATTACCCATACTCAGCATAAGGAGAAACTGACTTAAAATCTCTGCAGGTACAAACTTAAGTCTGGGACTTGGTGGGCCGAGTTTTGGGATCTCCTTTTACACGGCCGGAGGTACAAGATGTAGCTGGAGTTTATACTTTCTCACTACGGTTATGATCCTGAAGAAGAGCATCGGTTGAGATTGAGGGACAGGAGCTGACTCCCTTGGTTGGACGTGTGTTTGTCCGTAATGCTGGGCGCTTGCATACTGATCTCAAGACTAAACCTAATATCTCTTTTTTTTTCTACAGGTTCACAAGTTTAGACCTTTAACATATGGTTTATGTTGCTTATGCCTATATTAGAAACACTGGTTTAGAATGCTAAGGTATTAGTAATACTCCCACGATAGAGATATATAATTTGGGAATAAGGGCACCCTAGCACTTTGGTTATGTCTCCGAAAGCCTGACACTGATGAGGTGGAGAGACAGGAATAAGATCACTCTTAGAAGCCAATAGTATCCCCTGTCTAATATGTCACTTCTTAGTTACCTATTAGTGTGGTTGTTTCTGTTTCTGCTGCTCTTATCCTCCACGACACGATGCAGAATGACTTAATCTTAACCTATTAATTAGCTAAACGATGAGGCTGTGGGCCTCTTTTCCCCGTTAGGTGAGTCTACTTCCCCTACAGAGTAGCGGGCTTTCTGCCCGGTAATATCCATATCGGTCGATACCTCCCACTCTGCCCACAAAGTACCTCCCAGTGGGACCTTGGCCACGGGAGAGGGTACTACATAAGACCTTAACGATAGTTTATCTATTTAACAGGTGAAAATTAATGACTTACTTTATTCTTACTGTTATTCTCCACCTTTCTATACTTCTCTTTCTTGGAAGTGGCTATTTGTTCTCATATAAACATATATCAGAGATTTATTCATCAATACTCACGTTCTACTTGCCTAGTGTTGTCTGCAGGATACAGTCCCCTGGATCTGTCCACGGTTGTACAATGGCTTACTCTTCGCTGGGTCGTAACCTTACAGTAGTCTCTCATAACATTAGAGGATTGAATATTCCAGAAAAGCGCTCAACCCTCTTAAGGGAGCTAAAGAAAGGTAGGCCTCATTTCGCATTTTTACAAGAAACGCACTTTAAAACACACAGCATACCCAGGCTCACTGGTTCCTATTTTTCTGAGGCACACCATGCCACGAATGCACAGACTAAATCAAAAGGGGTCACCATATTGATTAGCAAAGACGCCAACTTTGAACTGATCGACAAACTAGCTGACCCAGAAGGGAGATATCTCTTAATCAAGGGTAAACACAATGGTATTCAAACAACCTTGGCTAATGTATATTTCCCAAATACATCACACTTAACCTTCTGTAGACGCATGATAAAAGAGCTTGAGGGTTTTTGCTCGGGAAGTATAATCTTGGGAGGAGATTTTAATCTCCCCTAAATCCTCTGACGGATACATCTTCCAGCAAATCATACATAATTTACCGAATTCTGAAAAGCTTAAAAGTACTTCTGAACTCCTCACTCCTGACAGACCATGTGTTGCTACCAAAAATCACATCACATTTGAAAGAGTATTTCATTCATAATGAAACTCAAGGAATGGACCCCCTGCTGATTTGGGAGGCCCATAAATGCTCTGTCAGGGGGGAGTTAATGAGGATGGGGGCTCAGCAAAAGAGAGAACGGGAAAGAGAAATCACAAAACTGACAGATAAAATTTCAAGCTTAGAATCCCAGCATAAACAGTCTTTGACAACGAGATTGGCGATTGAACTACTAGAAACCAGGAAAACCCTACAGCAAATAGTAGACGCTAGAACCAAACGCTTCCTATTCTTTAGGAAAAAAATATATTATGAGTTTGGGGACAAAACAGGCAAATTTCTAGCTAGAGCCCTGAGAGGACCTCGTCATCATAATAGAATTCTAGGCATACAAAATAAAAAAGGGACTTTGGATCTATCTGACGAACTGATCGCCCAACACTTTCACGACTATTACTCAAACCTATATAATCTACCCGTTCCACATAAACCAGCAGAGATGCAAGGCAATAGGTCGCAAATTATCCAAAACTACCTAACCTCCTCTAAACTCCCTAAACTATCAGAAGCAGATATAGAGGCTCTGGAACAACCCATTGACATTTCCGAAATACAATTAGTGATCAAAGATTTAAAGACGGGGAAAAGCCCTGGCCCAGATGGCTTTACGTCCATCTACTACAAAACCTTCATGGCAATCTTGACAAATCCCCTAACGAAAGCGTTACATTCCTTTTCCACACCTAGAGAAGTCCCTCCGACATTTCTCTTGGCACACTTAACTGTCATACCTAAGCCGAATAAGGATCCTACGCAATGCCCCAGCTACAGACCAATTTCATTGCTGAATCTGAACGTGAAACTTTTAACTAAAATACTAGCTAACAGACTCAAGCCCCTACACTTTAATCGGTCCGGAACAGGCAGGATTTATGCCAGGTAGGGAAGCAAAGGACAACGTCACAAAATCATTGAATTTCATTTATGCGGCCAGACTGCGAAAGATCGAGGGCCTTCTCCTGTCCACGGACGAGGAGAAGGCCTTCGATCGAGTGGCTTGGGACTTCATGCTGGCAACGTGCCGGTATGTTGGCATAGGCAAACACATGATGGCTTGAATATCCGCACTATATAAGAATCCATCAGCTAAACTAAGAATAAATGGCTCTCTGTCTAATACGGTAACCATTACCAATGGCACTAGGCAAGGCTGCCCACTCTCCCCACTCCTTTTCATTTTATCACTTGAACCCTTTATTAGGAGAGTAATGGCCACACAAGATATCCAGGGATTTAAGATTACTAATACAGAATTTAAAATAGCAGCCTATGCTGATGAGTTATTATTTTTCTTGACTAATCCTCTCACTTCGATCCCCACATTACTAAAGGAAATCTGAAAATCAATTATGCAAAATCAAAAGCAATGAATATCACTTTACCCAAGAAAATATGTAAAACCGCACAACTTCATAGCACCTTCCAATGGGAGACCTCGGCACTCAAGTATTTGGGTGTTTGGTTGACCCCCCAACTCTCCCAGATTTTTGAAAAGAACTTTCCACCCCTTCTGAAAACTATAGGGAAAGAATTATTATCCTGGCACACAAAAAACTTTTCATGGTTTGGTAGAGCTGCCATCTGTAAAATGTCCATATTACCCAGAATTCTTTACCTTTTCAGAACTCTACCCATAAAAATCCCACAAAGCTTTTTCCAGAAACTACAGTCGATCCAGCTTGGTTTTGTGTGGGCACATAAACGCCCATGGATCAAGTTCGATCTTATAACCAAACCTAAAGACAAAGGTGGAATGGGCCTATCCGACTATAGAAAATGCTATCCTGCTTCACATATTACGAGGATTATCGACTGGCACTGCCACCAGTACCTCAAAGACTGGGTAATCCTAGAAAATGAACTGAGCCCAATCCCTCTAAAATTCTCTCCTTGGACACCATGGATAAGATACCCACCGACTTTGAAACAACACCCTTTGCTGAACGCCACTCTGTCGATCTTTCACTTTCTGACAAAGAAATCAGATCTTTTCTCACCCCTGAGTCCCCTCACTCCACTCCGAAACAACCCCGACTTTCCACCAGGAATGCAAAATCATTCACTACGAGCCTCAGACGCTGAATCACCCTTACTTGCCAAACATTGCTTCAAAAATAACCTAATCCTAGATTACAACATACTGAAAAAAGATGAACATACACAGGGTCTACCGCTTTGGACTTATTTTCAATTGCGAAGCTATGTCAACAACACCTATAGAAAGAAACACTTCGTAAGACAATTAACAGAAATGGAATCAGTGTGCCTGGAGGGAGCCGAAATTCGAAAAGCAACTTCACTAGCCTATACTTGGTTGCAAGACACAAAACAACCGGCCGTGGACAGATTCAGAGAGCACTGGAATAGGGAACTCAATGGTAGAGCTCTCTGACCAACAATGGCAAAGGGCATGTATACTTGCTCATAAATGCTCCTTGAGTACCAGAATGCAGGAAACAGGATACAAATTGCTCACGCAATGGTATGCTACACCTGCCAAATTACACAAATGGTATCCTCAGTCCTCAGAACTCTGCTGGCGATGTAAGAAAGATAAAGGTACTCTTTTACACATATGGTGGCAGTGTTCCATATTGGTCAGAAGTTGTTAAAATTATACGCCATATCACAGAAACGCTGAAGTTGGATGCGGTGTGTTGTCTACTCCATGTCACCAATTTTTCACTTCATAAATACAAGAGGTCCCTATCTAAACACCTATTAAATGCAGCCAAATCCCTTATACCCCTTTACTGGAAATCTACAACAGTTCTTCTATTAAAGAATGGCTACACAGGATTACGGATATCCGTGACATGGTGGAGGCGATAGCTCAGTCTAATGACGCGATTGAGAGATACCACAAAACATGATCTCCTTGGTTTACTTTTAGATATTCACAAGAATATGAGAAACTTAAATCACTGGAACTAGATTGATGATATCAAGTACACCCCTCCTAGGGGTTCTCTGGTTTCAACCTATACTGTTTATGGCACTTAACCCTGCTTCAGAATATAAGTTTAATGACATAAAGAATTAAGTTTGATACGTCCACGACTGTAGAACTCTTTTTCAAGTTTTCAAGTTGGAAATAAATTATAACATTTATTTGCTGAAATCAGATAGTAGATTACCATATGATATTGATGAACCGATAGTTTCATATGTTCTTGATGTAACATCCCGGCCACTCTTTCTAACTCATTTCTTCACACCTTCATATTTCTTCTTATACTGTCTTTACTCCCACTACATCCTCCTTTTTATCTAATCATGATTTGTCCTTACTTTACATTGCTATCTCTTATCTATGCCTTCACTTACCAATAGTCCACTTAAGAAGCGGCTTTCAGGTGACCATAAAGAGTCAACGAAATGACATAGTGATTATATTCCTGTTAGATTACACATGCAATGTTTAATTCTAAAATCTTACTCGTATCCTATTACTTTGGCTTCAGATAACTCTGTATGAGTCTTATTGGATGATATTTCACTTATGTTTAACAGTGATTAAATGTAACATGTGTTACCTCTAATAAACTTTCCATTAAATGGAAAAAAAAAGAAGAGCTAGATGGGGATTGGGTTTAATAAAAAAGCCAATTATAGAGGAAATTAGATTAAAGACTACGTACCAGAAGCTACGTATGTTTTTACGATCCCACAGTATGTGTATAATGCTACCCTTTGCACCACACTTTCTCCAACTGGAGTTGGGTTCTGAAGGGAATATTAAAGATAGTCACACTGGGGTAAGAATCTTTAGCATTAAGTCCCAGTGGTTAGTACAATGGGAGTACCGGTAGCAGGCTTGGATTGCCATCGTTCCATTCTTAATGCGAGTGTGTTGAGCCCAGTTCCTTTTCCCAGTTAGTCATATTGGAAGTTTTGGTAAAGGTTTGTTTGTTTTGAAGGAGGGCATAGAACCAAGACAACCCTTTAGGCTTATCAAAGTTGGTCAGTAAGTATTGCCATAGCTCTTTATGCATGTCATAGTGTGTGTCAGAATGGGTAGCATGAATGTGCTGCAATTGTCAATTAACGTTTTCATGCCCAGAGTTCAGCTCTAAGAGTAAGTGTAAGTGGATTAGGTAAGAGTGTTGGGTTGAAGTTAAATGAATGTATTCCTTTAATTTAAAGCAGAATTAAAGTTGGGAAAAAAATTGCAAACAAGCAGGCTCGTTATTGCAGAAGAGACATGTAGACATCTTTCCTGCAATAATATACACTTACCTGTCTTTTCGCTACTCTCTGTAGAACAGTTGCATGTGTGGCTCAGTTTACATTCCGGCACAGTATCTGTATGTCGGGATGACTGCACCCTGTGCATGTGTGGGAATTACATCATCCCACACCGGCAAATCAAGATAGTTAAAGATCAGCACCCAAGAGAAGATGCCAGCGAGGGACCTTGTGGGCGTCAGACTGCTGAAACAGAGGTAGGTATTTTAGACTTTAGTTCTGCTTTAAAGACTGCAGCCCCCTTCCTCCCCCCAGGTCCCATATATTATCCCAAGCTGAAATACTCTCACCCAGGTGCTTAATTACCTCCTGCAGCATGCCTCATCGTTTATATCCTGGAAAGAAAAATCTAGGTTACCGGCCAATAGGTTACCTTCTGTACACCAAACCCAGTCTTGTGGGGATCAGCAGCAGTTTTCCTTATACCAGCTGCCACGATCCCTTTGTTAATTAGGCATGGAACCTGCATTTTGAATCTTTCACTCTGAAACAGAAACTCATGCAGGTTAAAATTGGTCTATCTGCTTTGTTAAAGTGGCGCACGCCATCCACGCCCGTCTCATGTGCCATTATGATGGGGCAGGAAGCCTAAATTCTTCCCAGAATTTTTTGCACCCTGGTCAGATCTGTTCAGATTTTTAAAAAGGTACTATCGAGCCTTAAAGTGATTGTGAAGTATTGTTTTTTTTTGTCTCTGAAAATAACAAACATGTTATACGTACCTGCTCTGTGCAGTGGTTTTGCACACGGCAGCCTGGATCCTCCTCTTCTCGGGTCCCTCTTCGGCTCTCCTGGCCCCTCCCTCCTGTCGAGTGACCCCACAGCAGTTAGCTGGCAATGGGGGCACCCGAGCCGAGTCACAGTTCCCTGTGGTTATTCAGGCGCGGAGCCCCTTATGCGGCCCCACCACCTCTTTCTCCTGATTGGCTAACTCACTTTCGAAGCAGCAGGAGCCAATTGCGCCGCGGCTGTGTCTCAGCCAATCAGGAGGAGAGGCACTGGACATTGCTGGAGAGAGATGGGGCTCAGGTAAGTAATTAGGGGGCTGAGGGCGGCTGCTGCACACACAAAGTTTAGCTGCTGACTTAATAAACAGACATTTACCTGTTCCACGGTCCAGCAAGGTGGCCGTACGGAGCCCCGCTCCTCTCCTTGGCGCATCAATTGCTACTGTGGGCACCCGGATGTGACAGCTTGCGACTTCACGGCCGGGCGCACACTGCACATGCTTGAGTCATGCTGCGCTCTCCCAGTGGACAGGCAATCTTCTGGGACCTGTCACGTGTCCCAGAAGATTGCCAAGAGGGTGGGACCGCCTAGGGGAGAGGAGGAGTCGCCTAGGCGGCCCGTGGGCGGAAGGAGAAAGTGGGACAGGAAGTCCCTCTCCAAAGTAGTCACCCACCCCCCCCAAAAAAATGACATGCCAAATGTGGCATGAAAGGTGGGGGGGAGTGCTTAAAGCGGAAGTTCCACTTTTGGGTGGAAATCTGCTTTAATGCATAGAATGCATTAAGATAAAAAACACTTTTTGACTTTACAACCACTTTAAGCTTCCATAACAAGTATTTTCAAAGACTTGACATGAAAAAATCATTGAGATATTTGCAGAATGTTAATCTTCTCATACCCGCTTGTCCCCGGGGTAATTATAACAATTAGATGGCTGTTATTTGTGTGAGAATTCTTCACGGTTCATGGGGCACCTTAGATTTACTGAATATGCTGTTGTATAGTGCTGGAAGCAGTACATAATATGAAGTGTGTACAGGGTTTGTGGTTTAAAAAGGATGTGGTAAAGGTGTTCCAGCCAGCTATCATCTGCAAGAACAACAGGTAAGTAAGCCAAGAGCGGTGCAGATCATTGCCACACAAAGTCAACAAGGAGTTCCTGAGCAAAAATGTTTACCCACCATCCTCCGATCCATAATGTTCATTATATTCATAATGATTGCTATTTTCAGCAATGAAAAATAGTCACATGCCTGAAAATAATGAACACAATAACAAATAACACATGCATTGTAGCTTAGTGAATTGAGTCTTTTTGATGAGATAAAATAATGATTCATGGGAAAATAAGGATTTCAAAAGATAAATGGCCATTTTATTTAAAAAAATATTTGTTTGTGAATTTTACATTCCTAGCAGAAGAGATATTTCTGAGATTAAATAGTAAATGGATTTAAAATATTTGATTGTAAGATCTTATGAGCAGGGCCCCCTTGGCCCTATTATTTTATTGTACTGTGAATGCACTGTCTGCCTTTATATAGTAAAGCACTGCACAAACTGTTGGTGCTATATAAATCCTGTATAGTAATAACTTGTCTACCTTAGCGAACTAAACTTTACACTGTATGTAATATCATATAAGCATTTCACATGGCATTGCAACAACAAATCACCAGCACATTATACAGTGTCATAGTTGCCAACATTGTAAAAAAAAAAAATGTGGGACACTTTTGTGGCTGTAGGCGGAGCTGTCCAATAATTAGGGGGCGGGGCATTCGTCAGCAGGCGTGGCCTAGCAAAAATAGAGAAGTGCGGCGTGCGAAAAATGGGCGTGGTTTGCGCAAAATTGTGGGCGTGCCTTAAATGGGCGTGGCTCTAGAGGGTGTGGTTAGAGTCTGAAATGAATGAGGGATGGAGAGGGGGAGAGAGGGGGAGAGAGAGGGAAATGACGGGACAGCAGCCCCAGATCCTACGCAATAGAAATATGTGTATTCTAGAAAGTTTAACAATCAGCAGATAAAGATACTCCAAACACCTGGCGTTAGCACTTCAATCAATCCGGCACCATGGTTGTTATGGTGTCAGGATGATTGAAGCGCATTATTTCTATTATTATATTGTAATATAAAATGAAATCATTCAACTCACCATAATGCAGAATCAGTGGGATCCCTGAGCGTGTCACCAGCCACGTCGCCTGCCACCAGCCGTCCGTCCTTGCATCAGATGTCCCCAGCGGAGCCCCCCCTCACACCAGGAGTCCCCAGCGGAGCCCCCCCTCACATCAGGAGTCCCCGGCGGAGCCCCCCTCACATCAGGAGTCCCCGGCGGAGCCCCCCCTCACATCAGGAGTCCCCGGCGGAGCCCCCCCTCACATCAGGAGTCCCCGGCGGAGCCCCCCCTCACATCAGGAGTCCCCGGCGGAGCCCCCCCCTCACATCAGGTGTCCCCGGCGGAGCCCCCCCTCACATCAGGTGTCCCCAGCGGAGCCCCCCTCACATCAGGAGTCCCCGGCGGAGCCCCCCCTCACATCAGGAGTCCCCGGCGGAGCCCCCCTCACATCAGGAGTCCCCGGCGGAGCCCCCCCTCACATCAGGAGTCCCCGGCGGAGCCCCCCCTCACACCAGGAGTCCCCGGCAGAGCTCCCCCTCATACCAGGAGTCCCCGGCGGAGCCCCCCCTCACACCAGGAGTCCCCGGCGGAGCCCCCCCTCACACCAGGAGTCCCCAGCAGAGCTCCCCCTCATACCAGGAGTCCCCGGCGGAGCCCCCCCTCACATCAGGAGTCCCCGGCGGAGCCCCCCCTCACATCAGGAATCCCCGGCGGAGCCCCCCCTCACATCAGGAGTCCCCGGCGGAGCCCCCCCTCACATCAGGTGTCCCCGGCGGAGCCCCCCCTCACATCAGGTGTCCCCGGCGGAGCCCCCCTCACATCAGGAGTCCCCGGCGGAGCCCCCCCTCACATCAGGAGTCCCCGGCGGAGCCCCCCCTCATATCAGGAGTCCCCGGCGGAGCCCCCCCTCACATCAGGAGTCCCCGGCGGAGCTCCCCCTCACATTAGGAGTCCCCAGTGCCCCCCCCTCACATCAGGTGTCCCCAGTGCCCCCCCACTCACATCAGGTGTCCCACAGTGGTCCCCCCCACCTAGAACCCCCGCCCCTTTCCATATCAGACTGGCAGCGGGGCGGGGGGTAGGCGGGCCGAGGCGGAGCGGGGCGAGGCAGGGCGGGGTGAGGCGGGCCGAGGCGGAGCGGGGCGGGGCGAGGCGGGCCGAGGCGGAGCGGGGCAGGGGGTGGGCGGCGACGCAGAAGCTTCGTCTAGCCCCCCCCAGCCGTCTTCCTGAACTTCAACAAAATGGCGGCCGGCAGAGACAATGTCTCCGCCGGCCGCCGACCTCTAGCGGCGGCGGCGGCGGATTCAAAACGGGAACCGGATTTTTTGCGACATTTCCCGGGAATGAAGTCCAAGTCCCGGGAATGTCCCGGGAAATCCGGGACAGTTGGCAGCTATGCAGTGTCATGCCATTGCACAAAATTATTTACATGGTCACAAGCAGATATCACACTGCAATAGCAAATTACATCAGCCAGCAACAGATTTATATCACACCACAACAGCATATTATCACCCTGCAAGGACATACAGTATCAGGCCACATTGGTACATTGCATCACCCTGCAACACAATATAAGCTTGCAAAAGCATTTGATATAAACTTTCAGGGGTACAACATATGACAGACTAGCTCACCCTTAACTTCCCAAAGAGCAGCCCCTCTCATGATTATCTATTACTGGCTCTCATTATGTGTAGCCTTCTTATATTCTTCCACTACCAGCTTCCTCATATGTAGTCCCTGCAAAACCCCTATTATGCAGCCCAAATCGTAGTCACCATAAATCTGCCATAATGTGAAGCTTCCTCATAGTTCTTTAAAGAGGAATTCCAGGGATGGCTTTAATAGACATAGTTACATTAGTCCTGATCACTGGAGTAGTGGTATCTACTATAGTAATTTCCAGCTTCTAGAATAGTGGTTCTCAACTCTGGTCCACAGGACTCACTAACAGGCCAGAACTTAAGTATAAGGCCTCATATACACGGACGTTTAAAAAACGCTGTAAAGCTAGTACCGATGCCAGGAAAGAACGGCGATAAAAACACGATTTTATCCATGTTTTGCATTGGTGTCAATGCACGTTTAGCCGCGCTAGCTTTCAGCCGCGTTTCTCTGCCTCTATTCAAAATCAGTGGTTCCCTATGGGAGCCCATTGATTTGAATAGAAGTCGCACTAGAAGTCAGATGAAGATGATCCCACTTGCAGTGCGACTTGTGTGCTGAGAATTCTGAAGGGGAACCCCACCAAAATATGAAAAAATGTTTTGCGCTAGGTTCCCCCCCCCCCAGACGATACCAGACCCTTTGGTCTGGTATGGATCCTAAGGGGAACCCCCACGCCCAAAAAAATGGCGTGGGAGTCCCCCTCCAAGATCCATACCAGACCCTTATCCGAGCACGCAGCCCGGCAGGTCAGGAAAGGGGGGGAATGAACAAGCACCCCCCCTCCTGGACCATACCAGGCCACATGCCCTCAACATGGGGTGGTGGGTGCTTTGGGGAAGGGGGGCCCTTGTCCCCATGTTGATGAGGACAAGGGCCTCTTCCCGACAACCCTTGCCTGGTAGTTGGCTGGATCTGTGGGCGGGGGCTTATTGGAATCTGGAAGCCCCTTTTAACAAGGGGGCCCCAAGATCCCGACCGCCCACCCTAGGTAAATGAGTATGGGGTACATCGCACCCCTACCCAGTCACCTAAAAAAAAGGGTAAAAAATAAACACACTACACAGGTTTTTAAAGTATGTTATTAAGGCAGCTCTGGCTCTTCTCCCTCTTCTGGCGACGTCTTCTCCCTCTGCCGGTCCTTCTCCCCTCTCCGGTTCTTCTCCACCTCTCTGCGCTCTCATCTCTCTCTGCTGTCTTCTTGTTCTTTTGCCGGGTCTCCTCTCTGTGCTGTCTTCTCACTCTTTTGCCGGGCAAAAGAGCGGTGAGAGGAGGAGAGAGAACTGGAGAAGGGAGAAGGACCCACAGAGGGAGAAGACGTCGCCAGAAGAGGGAGAAGAGCCAGAGCTGCCTCAATTAAATACTTTAAAAACCTGCGTAGTGTGTTTATTTTTGACACTTTTTTTTTTTTTAGGTGAATGGGTAGGGGTAGCCCTTGTCCTCATCAATATGGGGACAAGGTGTTTTGGAGTGGGGGGGCGCAGAGCCCCCCTGCCCCAAAGCACCCACCCCCCCATGTTGAGGTCATGTGGCTTGGTATGCTCCAGGAGGGGGAGGGGCTCGCTTGTCCCCCCCCTTTCCTGACCTGACCTGCCGGGCCGCATGCTCGGATAAGGGTCTGGTATGGATCTTGCCAGGGGACCCCCACGCCATTTTTTTGGGTCTGGTATCGTCTTGGGGGGAACCTCACGCAAAATATTGTTTTATATTTTGGCAGGGCTCCCCTTCAAGATTCTCAGCACACAAGTCACACCGCAAGTCGGATCATCTTGATCCAACTTCTGGTGCGACTTCTATTCAAATCAGCCATTGATTTTGAATAGAGGCAGAGAAACGCCGGAGGAGGTTTAACGCTGTGTATACATCGTTAAGTCTCGTTAAACCGTGTTTAACATCTTTTACGGGCGTCTGGCATTTTTACAGCTCTAGCGTTTGAGCCTCAGAACGCGCTGGTCCTCTGTTTTTTTTGAGCCTAAAAATGCCAATGCCTGTTACAGCTCAAAAACGCCGTGGTGTGTATGAGGCCATTGAATAACATGGAGTGGCGTTTTTAAGCTGCAAAAAAAGCTCAAAAACGCAGCTGTAAAAACGTCCGTGTGTATGAGGCCTAACCTTGGTGATGCAGACTAGAATACTGCAATCACTGAGCAGCAAATGATATCACCCATGATGTATTTCAGTTATCTTGCAAACCTGGCCTGTTAGTGGTTCTTGAAGACAGGAGTTGAGAACCACTGGTCTAGAAGGTATGGTATATGCGTACATTGGTCCAAGCTGGACCAATGTTACTATGTAAACAAAATTCCATACCTACAATTATTTTAAAACAGCCCTACGACCCCCCAAATATGATTGTAGTCTTTGTAGAATCCCCCTTTACATTGGTGGTTAGTGTAAATGCCGCTGTTGTATCAGTCATCAATGAAAAATGCTACTGTTATAGGGCGTACACACGGTCGGACTTTGTTCGGACATTCCGACAACAAAATCCTAGGATTTTTTCCGACGGATGTTGGCTCAAACTTGTTTTGTCTACACACGGTCGCACAAAGTTGTCGGAATTTCCAATCGCCAACCACGCGGTCACGTACACCACGTACGATGAGACTAGAAAAGGCCGGTTCAGAACCAAGCGCGGTACCCTTTGGGCTCCTTTTGCTAATCTCGTGTTAGTAAAAGTTTGGTGAGAGACGATTCACGCTTTTTCAGACTCGTGGCTTTCAGATCGTTTTCTGCCGTTCAGTTTGTGCTTGTGGGTTTGTATCTGCTCTTCAGTGCGTGCAGCAAGTTCCGCGTGACTTTAATTAGTCATTGTATTCTTGTTCGTTCGTTACTGTTTTTCAGGTCGCTCTTCACAGGCCTTGCTGTTCTTCAGTGTGTTCTGTTACTTCGTTCTGAGCAGCCGACCGTTTTCTAGCCATGTTGCGTATGCGTACTCCTCGTAGAGTTCGTGCTGTGCGGGGGCTTGGTGTTGGGGTCCTGACCTTGACACAAGTCCAGTCCATGAACAGGGTGGGGAGGAGTTCATGGACCAAGAATTGGTTGCTTCAGCGTGACCAGTTCTCTCATATGCCTTTGCTCCGTGAGATCCGTGAGAATAATCCTGATGATTTCAGGAACTTTCTCAAGATGACGGACCCCGTGTTTCACCGTTTGTTGGCTTCGCTGACCCCCTATATCAGCAGGCAGGATACCTGCATGAGGCAAGCCATCACTCCGGAGCAGAGGCTCGTCGCTACCCTGCGGTATTTGGCGACAGGGAGAAGCCTGCAGGACTTGAAGTTCTCAACAGGCATCTCCCCCCATGCTCTGGGGATCATTATCCCAGAGACCTGTTCTGCCATCATCCAGGTCCTGCAGAAGAAGTATATGAAGGTAAGATTTTTATCCTTTAATATCACATTTTATTGTATTGAATGTTTGCTAATATATTGTATTTCTTTCCTCATTCCCTAATTACCATGATTGTAATATGCTGTGAATGTCCCCTTTGTTCTCATGCATGCTGGATTTGTATGTAATTATTATTTTAGGTCCTTCATACATATTTGCCCTTCAATAACCTCCCCAGTATGTTATCTCCTGGCCTATATTCACCTCATGTAGTCACTTAACAATGTATTTTTTCTGCTCCATAGTAGAAAAAAATGTTTGGAAATATTATTTTTGCTTTAAATTCTGGCAGAGTGCCAGAGGCTTTTTTTTTGTGGTGTCCCCAAATAATTTTTAGTAACCCTCCCTCCCCCAACTGTTAAGTCAGCTGATCCCAATTCTCTATCCTCAATCATCTATCTGCTGACTTTGACAAACCCATACACACTATACCCATCTCTTTTGTGGTAAGATGTATGGATGAATTCCCCAAAGCATGTAGTGCAAGGGCCTGCCTGTATACTTTCAAATGGTACTGTTTAAAGTTTTGGGATCCTATTATTATCTTGATAGGTAATAGCAGAATGTCCAAATGTCCTCAAATGTGTACTGTGTGTATTTCTATCTTTGTATTATGACACTTCTTACCTGTCCAGTGGGCTGCCAATAGTGTAACTAAGGAGGGGCTGTTCCAAGTAATACCCTGTATTTAGGCATTCATCTCTCAATGAAGTGAAGAGGGTTACCTTTCCAAGATTTCCACACACCCCATAATGTTAGAAATGGCCCATGAGAGGGGGAGGGGGGGGGAATATGATAGGTGTACCTTATACTTTGACGTTGTTAAATTCCCCTTAATAAATGCTATCTGGAGGTTGCCCCATAATGTTTGTGTCTAATCTGCTTGCCATGTTTCAGAGTAAAAATAGTAATGTTTATTGTTTTTTCCTCAACAGTTTCCTTCCACGCCACAGGAATGGCAGACTGTGGCCTCCCACTTTGCCGAGCAGTGGGACATCCCTAACTGCGGAGGGGCAATTGATGGGAAACATGTCCACATCGTCCCACCACCCAACTCGGGGTCGTACTATTATAATTACAAGGGGTTCAATAGTATAGTGATGTTGGTGGTGGTGTCGGCTAATTACGACTTCTTGTATGTGGACGTGGGGAAGAATGGCCGGATGTCCGATGGTGGAGTCATCGCCCAGACGGAGTTCTACAGGCGTCTCCAGAATGGCAGCTTGGACTTGCCAGCTCCAGAGGATAATGTGGAAGGACTCCCATTTGTGTTCTTTGCTGATGAAGCGTTTGCGCTGGGGGACCACCTGATGCGGCCATTCCCAGTGAGGACCCTCACCCCGGAACAGAGGGTCTTTAATTATCGGCTGGCCAGAGCCCGAAGAGTGGTGGAGAACACATTTGGAATCCTGGCCAGCCGGTTCCGCCTATTTATGACACCCATCCATTTGGTGGAGTATAAACTGAACCATATTATACTTGCGTGCTGTGTTCTCCATAACTTTTTAAGGAAACATTCGGCCAACTATGCTGGCTCAGTTAGGCCTGAGGCCGGAATGATACATCAAACCACACTGACGGCGCTTGAAAGTGGCCGTCCTGGCTTGCCCTCCCTGAGTGCCCGTTATGTCCGGTTACGCTACCTGGAGTTCTTTGCGGGTAGGGGGGCTATCAATATGCCAGACAATCTGTGAAGCCTTTTTATAATTAAAAAAAAAAGAAATTTTTTGTGGACATTTACTGCTTGTGTTTGTTTTAGCTGACCCTGACAGAAATGTGTTGAGTCCAGAAAATGTCATGATTGTGTAACCTTATTATACAAAGCACTGTTGGCTGTTATTTACTAAATGCAAAAACACATTTCACTACAAGTGCACTTGCAACTGCACTGAACCTGCACTTGTAGTGCAAAGAGGATTTGCCCTTAGGAAATAACCCCCATTTTTGCTGAAAACAGCAATTACATCACACCAAAAGTGTTGTAGTGTTGAGACAATAATCCACACATTCTTGAGTAACCAACTTTTTTATACCTGCACAATCACATGTGCATTTACCAAAGTTTTTTTAAAACAAACCAATATGTTTGTTGTATAACAATTTTTGGAGTAGCATTATCAAAAATCAAAATGTCCATTTAAGATAAAACAGGCCTGTGTAAAACCAACAAGAAAGACAAAAAACTTGAACTTACAAAGTTCACATTAGGTAAAACCTGAAGGCTATATCAGACATCAGTATTTAGGAACTGGGTTTGATATAGTGTTCAGATGGGGGGAAATCACCCCTGGAAAAGCCAAATTTGGAAGATGCACACCAATTTACGAATGTCAACATGTGCTAGCTGCCATCAGGGGAGATCAAGGGACGTGTTTTGGGGGAGCAAGCCCTTCCTCACCGCTACTTTATAATTGAGGAAGGGGTTGCACCCCCAAAACGCATCCATTGATCTCTCGTGATGGCAGATAGCACATGTTGGCACACTGTGTGCATCCTCCAAATTTGGCTTTTCAAAACATTGCAAAAATATTTAAAAGATTGGACCACAATCCAAAAAGTGATTTTGTGGGGTTTTAAATTCGCCCCAAAACATCAATGATGTTATTATTTTTTTTAATCACATCATTGATTTTTTGCTGTATGTTTTGCAGTTCTACATTACACCCCATGATCTCCCCGATCAGGATCTGGGCACTTTCTGATGTAAAAGGATCTGGATCACGATCACCTAAAAAGAGAGAAACAAAACAAAAACAGGTATCAAAAATCTGCCAGGAACCATCTCTTACCTGAGTCTGTGGTCGCAGACACTCACCTGTTGTGGTGCCAATCTCCACCACATCTTCTTTCTCCTGCTCAGCTTGGGTTGGTGTTATTTCCCCTTCTTCCATAGGTGGGGGGTCTGTGGTCTCCTCGGATGAGGGGTGTCCTCCGAGTCTTTTCTCCCCTATGTAAAACAAAAATGGTATAATTATCACACAGATATTTGATGGCAGAACTAGAAATAGGAAACATTGCTTGGAAGTGGGGTTCAATTGTCTATTTTAGCCGAGTTCCAAGATGTCTTTTTTTTATTGCCCTTTGTCAAGCTGCAATACTTTACCTGTTTGGTACAAGCTTCACTGATGGAGACCCCCCTATAGTATACACTGGAGCACCTGTGTGGCCCCCTAATAAAAATGGTGTTCTTGTGTCCCACACTAGTGCTCCAGCGTCCAGATGTGAAAACAGCTGCTCAGTGTCCTCTCCTTACACAGAATCTAGTTTGCATTTCATTCTAGTAACAAACCCATCTACACAAACAAATATTTGGCATCCAAGTAGGCCCTAAAAAAATGTGGGAAAATGCATATGGCCTAAACAATGGTGTTTTAGAGGCCGAAAAAAAAATGTTTGATACAAACGAATAATGGACTCATGAACATTAAAGTTGCCCTTTTAAACGTTACAATTAAGAAAAGCATATGGAGCAGCACGAACGGAATAAAGACAGAAAGAATAGGAACACAGCACAACTACTTACTTTTTTGCAGCACTCTCCGGATCTTTCGGTACTGCTCTGGCTCTCTTAATTTCAGGTCCAACCACCGCTTCCTGAGCTGATCTTTCAATCGTCGTACCCCGAAATTCTTGTGCAGACTTTTGATCACTTTCGCCATGATCTTGGCCTTTCTGATATTGGGGTTGGGGGCCCATACTTTCCGTCATAGTCGGACTTCTTCATGATGTCGACCATCTCCAACATCTCCCCAAAGGACATATTTGTGGCCTTAAAACGTCTCCTTCTGGATCGGGACGTGTCCGCATCCGGGCTTTCCTCCTCCTCGTTCCTGCAATTATCACGCACCTGCTGTGACTCCGCCATGTGCTCTTCCCCCACTGCGCCGAACGAAAAGGGGCGGGGAATAGAATAGAAAGAACGTCAGGGGGGGCGGAGTTACACGCATGCGCAGTGTGTATAAAGCGTAACACGCGTGCGTATTACGTACGATCTGTGAGCGGAGGAAGGGGCATTGGACGCGCCGATCGTAAGAACGAAGGTAAGAGACAAACTTGTGCCTATACTGCTTCTACATTGATGCCTATATTGTTACAAGATTAGGAGAGTTTTGTCTGACATTAGGCTTTGTCTTGTGTTGTGTCTTGCAGTGAACATGGATATGCTACTGAAAGACAATGACTTCATGTCAGTATTCGTAGATATGTTAAGGGAGCTGCCCTGTCTGTGGGAGATTAAACCCCCATTTCAAGAACCAAGCAAAGAGGAAGGCAGCACTGGTGCAATTGTGTGAAATTGTGAAGCAGGTGATCCCCATGGCAGACATCACATTTTTGAAGATATTAATTGGTGGCCTGAGGAGTACATATCTAAGGGAGCGCAAGAAAGTCCTGGATTCACAGAGATCCAGAGCAGCAGATGACATCTTTGTCCCCAGGATGTTGTACTATGACAGGCTGCATTTTCTGGCAGGCCAGACTGAACCCAGGCCATCCCTCTCCAGTCTTCCTTCCACGCTTCCTTCCCCCCCGGCTGAGGCTTCTGACGCCCAACCTGCGCCTTCCAGGCCGCATGTGGAGGAGCCCAGATTGAGCCAGGTATAGCATTCCTCTAAATATTTCTGCTTGTCCAATCAATGATGTTAACTAAATGTTAGTTTGGAGTACTAATTTATGATTGTGATTGATGATGCAAAAACTAAAACCATGTCCCTTTTTCATACACAGGGAAGTCTCAGCCAGGAGGTGGCCGGGCCGAGCCGGCTGGCTGATCTGCAGGTCCCTCCACCCCCCCTGAAAAGAGAAAGTGGCAGTAGGAGGAGTGCCCTAGAGGAGGCTGCCAGAGGACTCTTTTGGAGGGCTACAGAGGTCCCGGGAGCACGACAGACCGTGGAGGAGGACATTGCTGCCATCATTGCATATAAAATGCAGAGGATGGAGGAGGGCCAACAAGTCATGTGTGAGTCCCTCATATTGGAGGCTCTTAACAAAGGTATGAGGGGCCAAATTACAGCTCAGACACACCTTTGCGATGGTCCTCCTCCTCCTGCAGGTCCTCCTCCTTCTCCTCCAGGTCCTCCCAGTCCTCCTCCTCCTCCAGGTCCTACTCCTCCTCCTGCCACATCTCCAACAGCACAGCCACAGCCCGGAAGGAAGCATGGAAGGAAGACCAGAAAGTGAGGACCCTGGATCCAGTCTGGTCGGCCAAAAGATGCAGCCTCTTGTGGTACCACAGCCTGGGGACACAGATGTCATCTGCTGCTATCCGGATCTCTGCGAATTCTGGACCTTACATATGGACTCCTCAGGCCACTAATTTTGATGTTCAAGAATTGATGTCTGCCGTGGGGGTCCCAGGCTTCGCTAATTTCTCATGTTGATCAAGTGTTGCCTTTCTCTTTGGTTCTGAGCCCTTAATAAAGGATTTTTGTTTTGAATTATACTCTCCTATGTGTTTTACTTCAAAAATTACAGTTTTTTTGTGAGGATTCAGGTACATTTCAAATTACAATGTGAAATAAACAAGGGACACCAACACCAAACAATCTCCTTGAGATTAAATAATAAAAAATATCAATGGTGTTGGGGTAACTTGACACACAAAACACACACACAAATTTTCTGGAGTAAAAATAAAAATAACATTGAACAAAGATCAGCCTTTGAAAAAATACAAACATTAAATAAAAAAAAAAAAAGGCTTAAAATCCCCCAAAAATTTAAATAAAAAAAAAAATCTATGTCAGATGTGACAACTAATAACAATATATTCAGGGATTACCAATAAAAAAACAAAAATAAAACTTTGCGAACGCTAAGTTTACCAGAACGAGCTGTTCCGTCTTGGAATTTCTTCTGAGCATGCGTGGCACTTTGTGCGTCGGAACAGGCCACACACGGTCGGAATTGACGCGATCGGATTTTGTTGTCGGAAAATTTTATCTCCTGCTCTCCAACTTTGTGTGTCGGAAAATCCGATGGAAAATGTCTGATGGAGCCCACACACGGTCGGAATTTCCGACAACACGCTCGGATTGGACATTTTCCATCGGAAAATCTGACCGTGTGTACGGGGCATTAGACTGGTGGTCAGTTTAAATACTATTGTTCCATTAATTGTGTAAAGAAAACAAAAAACTTTTAAATCAATGTTCAATAGGGTTCCCTTTTGTTTACGTTCAGTGGTAGAAGGTTCCCTTATAATATTAGTCAGTTTTAATTCCCCTTCCCTATTTCTACTTTGGTGGTTTGTATAGAATGTCTTCTTACAATGTTGGTTAGCGAAGAATGCCCTTACGTGTATCTATGTACTTAGGAGCAAATAGTGAAACATAGCAAACTATATATATATATATATATATATATATGTATATATATATATATATATATATACATACAGTATATATATATATATATACATACAACTTAACATACTATGTACTAAAGAGAGCACTTTATCCCCCTGGTAAGCACCTAATGCAAGATTTCTTTTTACAGAAAACTAAGGTACTTTATACTACTAAATGAACAAGGGGCTGAAACACATGGTCTCATGGTCTCTGTAACCTTACCCACTGCATGAAACTTTAGTTCCATCTGCAGTTCCATCACAGGATTTTTTGACCGAGAACCTGATTGCAGGTAGTTGGCCACTAATTGCTTGTGTAGCTATTGTTTCATTCCAACATATTATTAAAAACCTCTAAACATATGTGATCAATCTTTCTTGAAGTTAATCTATCCAGACAGAATTATGGTGGGTGACATTTGCCAACTTTTCTCTGAAACCCACTACTGATACTCACCCCCTCGACTTCCTCACTGATCTCAAACTTACTGAATGACATATCGGTATGGATGTCGCACCACTTTCTTAAACTCAATCTGTCTAAAACTGAGTTTGTTATATTTCCTCCTTCCCGGTCCCCCCTCCCCCCATGACTTTACCATTAAAATCAACAGCTCAACCATTGGTCCCTCCACACATGCCAGGGTCCTGGGTGTAATCCTTGACTCTGACCTCTCCTTCAGCCCCCACATCCAATCACCAGCTAAATCCTGCCGCCTTAACCTCCGCAACATCTCCAGAATTCGACCCTTCCTGACTAATGACACCACAAAGCAACTTATTCTCTCCTTGATTATTTCCCGCCTTGACTACTGCAACTCTGTCCTTAATGGCCTACGCAGGCTATCCCCCTTCAGTCTATTATGAATGCTGCTGCTAAACTAATACACCTCACTAATCGATCCGCGACTGCTGCCCCTCTCTGCCAATCCTTTCACTGGCTTTCCCTACCCCACCATATAAAATTCAAGATGCTAACAACAACATACAAGGCCATCCACAACATCGCCCCAGCTACATCACTAACCTTATCTGCAGATATCTCCCAAATTGTCCCCTCCACTCCTCACAGGACCTTCTGCTCTCTAGCTCCGTGGTTACCTCCTCCCATGCTCGCCTTCAGGACTTCTCCAGAGCCTCTCCCATCCTCTGGAACTCCCTGCCCCGGTATGTCCGATCAGCCCCTAACCTGTCCACCTTTAGGAGATCCCTAAAAACTCACTTATTCAGGGAAGCCTATCCCACACCCACCTAACAACCCTATAAATCATTCTCTGCATCTATTACCTTTTGTACCACCACCCTCCCTTTAGAATGCAAGCTCTACGAGCAGGGCCCTCTTGTCCCTTCTGTATTGAACTATTGAACTGTACTGTAATTGTGCTGTCCGTCCCCCCTCTACATTGTAAAGCGCTGCGTACACCGTTGGCGCTATATAAATCGTATATAATAATAATAACTACCAGCTGACTGGCTGGTATGCTAATGCACTAGTTTTTTTGTTAGTCCTCTGACTTGAAAAAAATGTGCAGGTGAGAAATGTCATGTTCCAGGTCAGTGACTCAAAGTACTTAAAGTGATACTACAGGCTATATATTTTTTATTAATTAAAAAGAGATAATATATACTGCTCTATGCAATGACTTTGTACAAAAAGGTCACTTTCCTTCTCTTCTGGCAGTCTCCAGCCTGCTCTGTCCGCTTCTCCTTCCTCCAAGTATCTTCTGAAGCAAGCCAGGTAAGGAGGCACCCGTTCATGCCTGCTCCGTAGCCGAGCAGTGTGTATCCATAGACAAGAAAAGTGCCAGTCATGCCCCCACACCCTCAGTGTGACAGCCAGGCAACTAGAATTTTTGGAAGGAATCAGCTTTGGCAGGCCCCATATTTCTCTCATGACAAGTTAAAGTTGCTGTCTCTTCTATTTGTTTTGCCTTAAATCACTTTGCAAAGAGAAGTGTTAATTTCCAGTTTATAGGTGTGATATTGCAAAATGTGTAAGAATGGTTGATGAATCAGATCTAATCTATGGCAGAAAATGCTCAACCTATCTAATGTAAATACTAATAATAGATAATACTGTGGGAATTCCCATCAAAATGAGCAAAGAGAGAGGGGGGGGGGAGGAGTAATCGTAGAAAAAATGAAGTAGAACCCTCACTTCATATATATGATTCGGAAATTTGGACACCTAAATGATGGTATAACTGTAGCAATAAATGTATCAGAAAATGTATCAAAAAATGTAACAATATCTGAAGCTTTAAGAGACCAGATGTTAATTCAGATGTATATAAATTTTATAAATGTACCACAAAAAAAATCAATCCATGGATCACATGCACCCACGTGTAAAATACACATGGGTGCATGTTACCATGACTGTATTCAAAACAATCCCGGATCCAATCCTAGCCATGTTTAAACCAATCGCCAGGGTATGATCCTGACCAATTATGTCAGACATACACATGGCGATCTAAAGTGAAACCTAGGTCTAAAAAATAGTAGTAGCATGTAGATAGTTAATTGAATGTATACTATATGATATTTATACCAATAAATGATGAAACATCAGAGGAACAGGTATCAATATGGACATTTTGATAGGGGCTGGATGGGGACAATGTGCCCCCCCCCGCACTTAAATGACATATGACATGTAAACCTTGGGCTGCTCCTGAACGATCGATACAGCATAGTTCCAGCCCATGGTATCGGGCCGGAACATGTACGTTCACCAAACTAAAAGCAAACCCAAATCTAAACATATAGTTCATGATTACTGAAAATCGTGTCAAAAAATGAGTGAGTGTATCAAATACATGGCTACTCAAACAGACTGACAACCATGCGGGGCTATGGGGTGTAAAAAACTGGATATTTGAAATGTGTTTATATTAGACAAAGCTACATGTAAATGGTACACATACTTGCATAACCGTGAATGCTCACAGGTGCGTGCATGCCTGTCTATGCCTCAACAGTCGGTAAAATCTAGTTTTGAACGGTATTGTCTGACATACACACAACGATGTAAAAAATCGGACATCTGTTCATAATTCTTTCTTACCTGTATTGATGTGCTCTCTTTATAATACAAAATGATATCCCCGACACACACGTTCCTGAAAATGGCGGAAGAGTGAGTGGGTGCTGTAGCGACCACCAGCTGGAGACTGGAAGGACTTTAAGGCAAGAAATATGACAACAGCACACCAGGAAACTCCACAGAAGGTTCAAAAACTTCTCTTGATCACATAACAGCAGAAAATCACATGCCTAATGGAGGGGTCCTGCATGGCTCCAAAACCTCGCTGTCTTCTGCTGTGATGCGATCAATCAGGAAAGCATTGCACTTTTCTATGGAATTCCCTGATGTTCTGGTGACATATTTCTTGCCTCTTTTTAAAATACGTACTCGCCTGCCTAGCAGATCCAGTGCTGCCCCGCTGCAATCTGCTGTTCGGGTGACATACTGTAGACCAGGTCCTGTGCTTCCAACTTGGTCTTTTTCAGCTGACTGCCTCTTTTGGGTTCAGACAACCATCTACCGATGATGCATCAGGCCTGCCACTGACAGCTTTGTGTACTTGTTCCTGCCACCTTCTAGGAAATGTGCTGTAAGCATCCCAGGAGGCTGCAGGACCAGGGACATGTCATTCTGGCCTAGGCGGTACTTTAGCAGTACTTCAGTTTTTAGAGAATGAATGCCTGTCTGGAATGCCCAGGGGTGAATGCCTGTCTGGAATACAAACTTCTTGCATTTGTTGCTATTGTCCTTGGGCACATACTGCACTAAACTTAGGTACAGCTAGGTGCACTACCCAGCCCTGTTTCAGCCACAGCAGCTGTAGCCTCTCGTGGAGTTTGACAAGGTGCCGACAGCGAAGCTGGACAAAGCATTTGTGCCTTCCACCTGCAACTAAAAGCTACAATATGGAAGAGCAGCATTACCTTAAAAAATATAAAAATATTGAATAACAAATTAAAAAAATTAAAAAAGTAATAAAATCATAATAACAGTGAAAACATTAAATAACAAAAATGTTTCAGCTGTGAGCTCATATGGTGGAAAGTCCCTCTAGAAACTCTGAAATAAATGGAAAGTCCTGAGGGCTTGTGATATTGCTTTATTGCCAGTAAGACCAGCCAGTATCTCACTCTGGTCAGTGTCCTGAAACTGAAACTAAAGAGAAGCCGTTCTATAAAAAATAAGAAAAAAAAAACCAACCCTTTCATTCTAATATATATAGTAAACAATATAAATTAAAGTATTTGCAATTTTAACCTTCAAAAGCACAAATCTTTAAGGTATAACTAAAGGCAGAACTTTTTTTTTTTTAGTTTTTGGGTAGAGGGGTGAGAAATTAGAACATGTGTATCGTTTTTATTGCTGTCTGTTCTGCCATTAAGGAGATTCGCATTCTCTATTTTTCCTATTTTACCATTATCACTGAGAGTGAAAGTAAAAGAAAATGCCAAATTTTGGTTTATCAACAGAACCAAAATAGAGGAATCTTCCAGTGGGTACACTAGTTCTGGTGAAACCAGAGATTCCGTCACTTTGTTGGGATTTCCTCTCACTTCCTGCTTTGACTATGGGACAGAAAGTGAATATAAATCTACAAAATAGAAAACAGATGGTAAACAAACTGACAGAGGTTAAAAGAAACGTTTTGCCGTTTAGTCCTAGCTTAACCAGTTGATGCCCTGTGCAGTTTTTTAATTTAGCAAATGAAAACAAGCATTTCCAAACTTAAAGAAACAAAAAAGTATTTGCACTACTAGTATACAGATGCAAATCGTGTAGCATAAAAAAGTAATTCAGACTTGAAAGTTACTTAGAATCATTAAGTAGAAAGCTCACAAAGAAAACCATAATAAAGTGTTTTGCATGTAGGAGTTTCAGTCTTGCAGCTTCAAAAAGACCCTTGTTACTAGATGTATAAAATCAGAGTAAGTGCATCAACGTATCACCATAAAGCACAGGCTAATATTAATTGTATAAAAGCAAAATGCATTAATCCACCCACAAGCACTGGTGAGAGATCGACAACCACTGAAAAGGTTTCAGGTGGAGAGCCCAGAAAGCATGGCTAGCGACGGGGATGATAGAGAAACACACCATGGTCAGTGTCAAGGGACCCAGCTTGATGGTAATGGTAGCCATTGAGGGCACTTAGGAATGATGAAGAAGGTTTGCCTTCTTCTGGATTTTGTGGCAGTAATGCTTGGTGGGTGACATGTGTCAAGAGACAAAGTAGATATTTGTCAGCACACAAAGGGGTCCTGCATGATTCTGAAACGTTGCACTCTCCTTGTGTTGTGATCATGCAATAAATAATCAGTTTGGACGCTACTTTGTGTTGATCCATGGTGTGATGGCAAATATCTACTTTGTGACTTGAACCAGTATCCAGCTGGTTGTTGCTGCAACACCCAAACTTTGAGAGTTTATCCAGGAACATGTGCAATGGGAATATAAAGTATTACATGTGTCAAGAGGACACCTTATTTATGCTACCATTATCATTAGATTGGATCTTTTGCAACTGCAACTTTTTGTTCCTTCAAAATCCCATTCCTGGCCATGGTCTAATGGGCTCTTCACCTTGAACTTCTTTTGTGGTCTTTGATATACAGTGCCTTGAAAAAGTATTCATGCCCCTTGAAATTTTCCACATTTTGTCATGTTACAACCAAAAACGAAAATTTATTTTATTGGGATTTTATGTGATAGACCAACACAAAGTGGCACATAATTGTGAAGTGGAAGGAAAATGATAAATGGTTTTCAGAATTTTTTACAAATAAATATGTGAAAAGTGTGGCATGCATTTGTACTGAGTCAATACTTTGAAGAACCATCTTTCACTGTAATTACAGACGCAAGTCTTTTTGGGTATTTCTCTACCAGCTTTGCACATCTGAAGAGTGAAATTTTTGCCCATTCTTCTTTGCAAAATAGCTCAAGCTCTGTCAAATTGGATGGAGAGTGTCCGTGAACAGCAATTTTCAAGTCTTGCCACAGATTCTCAAATGGATTTAGCCCTGGACTATGACTGGGCCATTCTAACACATGAAAATGCTTTGATCTAAACCATTCCATTGTAGCTCTGGCTGTATGTTAGGGTCGTTGTCCTGCTGGAAGATGAACCTCCACCCCAGTCTCAAGTCTTTTGCAGACCCTACCAGGTTTTCTTCTAAGATTGCCCTGTATTTGGCTCCATCCATCTTCCCATCAACTTTGACCAGCTTCCCTCTCCCCGACGAAGAAAAGCATCCCATTAACATGATGTTGCCGCCACCATGTTTCACAGTGGGGATGGTGTATTCAGAGTGATGCGTAGTGTTAGTTTTACGCCATGCATAGGCGTTTTGCTTTTAGGCCAAAAAGTTCAATTTTGGTCTCATCTTACCAGAGCACCTTCTTGCACATGTTTGCCGTGTCCCCCACATGGCTTCTCGCAAACTGCAAATGGAACTTCTTATAGCTTTCTTTTAACCACTTCAGCCCTGGAGGATTTGGCTGCTCAACGACAATTTGGCACTGCACTGATTTAACTGGTAATTGCGTGGTCATGCAATGATATACCCAAACGAAATTTGCGTCCTTTTTTTGCCACAAATAGAGCTTTCTTTTGATGGTATTTGATTGCCTCTGCCATTAGGGTAATTAGTCTTAGGCCTAGATAGGTCCAGGGACCCCCCTAACCCCCCAATAAAGGTTTAACCCCTTGATTACCCCCTGTCACCAGTGATCACTATATAAGTGTCACGGGCAACGCAGTTTAGCTAGTTTATTTTTTATAGCGTCAGGGCACCTGCCGTATTTTACCCTAAAAAGGTTTAACCCCCTGATCATCCGGCGGGTGATCAAAGTTAGGTTTTAGCGTCAGATAGAGTCTGCGTCGCCCCAGGCGTCAGATTACGCTTAGTAGTGTAGTGTCTGAATGGATCGATATCTGATCTGATCAGAACTATATTAGCATCCCCAGCAGTTTAGGGTTCCCAAAAAGTGCAGTATCAATCGATCACTGTCACTTACAAAAAAACAACACACATAACTGCAGCATTCGCAGAGTCAGGCCTGATCCCTGCAAACGCTAACAGTTTTTTTGGTATCGTTTGAATCAGTCGCTGACAGTCAGGTGCTTTTTTTCTTGTGAGTCTCACTATTGTACCTGTACAGTAGTGAAGAGGCCTACACGTTTCTGCACATGACAGATAGTGAAGAGGAAGTCACTCATCTGTCAGATTCAGGCTCAGAATACGAACCTGTAGAGAGCAGCGGCACCCTGACAGATAGCTCTGACGACGGAGTTGTGGTCCCTGCCAAGGTCAGGCGTAGCAGACCCCGATCTTCTTCTGCTGTCATTGAGTTGCAAGAACCGCAGGTCCCTCGTATGGAGCAGAGAGCCAGTGCTAGCGCTGCTATTCCTTCTGGTGAACTGGCAAGCACCAGCAGCCTAGTACATCCTGGTCATACATCCACCACTGCAGTAACACTTGGTGACGTGGCGAGGAGGGAATGCCCAGGAAGGTCTTAAATTCGGAAACCGTAATTGATTTACATTCTCTGGCAAGGGTCAGCTGGGGATTAGGGGCAATGAATTGACCAGCATATAAATTGCTTTGGTCCACATTAGATCTATAGAGATCTTCGGTGAAAAACAGTGAATAAAAATCAAGTGATGTAAAATCAACTGTTTCCACCAGAATTCCGAGTTGGCCAGTGAATGGGGGATGTACGGGTGCTGCAGAAGTGGTGGGCTCCCAATTAGGATTGGTGAATGCAGCAGGAAGGGCACTATGGGCTAGACACACTGGTTGACTGGGTGACACAATGGTGTACTGGGTGACACAATGACAGGTGGTGAAGGGGTTACTGGGGGGGGTGATCAGGGGGTGAATTGTGTGCCTACATGACCTGGTGTCAGTAGTAGTGTTGGTGCAACTCACTGTTAGATGTTATCTCTCCTTGGTCTGGAACAGAAAAGACCGACACGAGGAGAGATGACATCACTTCCCCTGTCAGTGTTTACAGTTACACGACAGGGGAAGGATCTCATTCGCCAGGACCGATCACCAGGTCCAGGCCAGATTTCATTGGCCTGGAGATTGATCAGTTCTGGATCGAATCCGATCGTCGCGGCCGCCGAGGGGGCACGCACCCAATGTAGTATGATGACGATTCACCCGCCTGTGCCATTCTGCCGCAAGTACAACTGAGGTGGCTGGTCGGGAACAGGTTAATTATGGCTTTCTTCTTGCCACTCTTCCATGAAGGCCATATTTGTGGAGTGCACGACTAATGGTTGTCCTGTGAACAGCTTATTCCTATCTATGCTGTGGATCTCTGCAGCTCCTCCAGAGTTACCATGGGCCTCTTGGCTGCTTCTCTGATTAATGCATTCCTTGCCCGGCCTGTCAATTTAGGTGGACAGCCATGTCTTGGTAGGTTTGCAGTTGTGCCATACTCTTTCCATTTTCAGATGATGGGTTGAACAGTGCTCCATGAGATGTTCAAAACTTGGGATTTTTTTTTATAACCTAACCCTGCTTTAAACTTCCCCACAACGTGACATGTCTATTGTGTTCCTTGGCCTTCATGATGCTATTTGTTCACTAAGGTTCTCTAACAAACTTCTGAGGGCTTCACAGAACAGCTGTATTTATACTGAGATTAATTTCCACACAGGTGGACTCTAATTACTAATTAAGCGGCTTCTGGAGGCAATTTGTTCCATTAGATTTTAGTTAGGGGAATACAAATGCACCCCACACTTTTCAGATATTTATTAGTGAAAAATGTTGAAAACCATTTATCATTTTCCTTCCACTTCACAATTATGTGCCACTTTGTGTTGGTCTATCACATACAATCCCAATAAAATACATTTACGTTTTTGGTTGTAACATGACAAAATGTGGAAAATTTCAAGGGGTGTGAATACTTTTTCAAGGAACTGTACCTGTCCTTTGCCAGGGGAGTGTACATTACCACGTTTTGTTTTATATAAATAAATATTCTGTATTTTATTGTACTAAATCAGTGTATTTTTGCTGTTTTTATATCTTCCCATGAATCTTACCTGCAAGGACAAGGATATGGCTGTGTGTTAGTTGAGCTAAACAGAATGTTCTGATGCTTTTCTACAGCTCCTTAAACTTGCCTTCAGAAGGTAGAAATTCCAGTCAATGTGGTTGTTAATTTTTCACAATATTAGAAAAATAGAAGAGCTAAAAAATGGTCTGTAATGATCATAAACACAGGGAGGGTAAAGGTGAATTTAAGACTATGTACGGTGTCGTTCAGTGGCTGTAGGACAGGATGAGGATGAAGGAAACTGGCCTTTATGTGTCACCAACACCAGAACAAATAGAATTAAAAAAAAACAACAGTTGATGGACAGGATCAGGTCATATCTGCAGCTCATGCCACCAGGAAGAAGCAGGACAGTTGTCAGGGAAATAGGCTAGCAAACCAGCACAGGCAAGGCCGCGCTAACGCACATCAACGCACACGGGTGTGCAATGTTTCTACTAGGCGGACGCCTGGTGCCACATTCGGACGAATGCGCGTGCGTAGCAACGTCGCGATGTTACGAACGCACGAACGGAACGGTGTGCGTACGACGTGATACTACGCCTTGTCTATTTAAACGTCCCACTGATAGTGCCACATTGCTGGATTATCGTCAGCTCTTCCTGTGTTCCTGTGATTGTGTTTCCTGTTGCCCTGACTTCCTGTTGTCCTGACTTCCTGTTGTCCTGACTTCCTGTGTACCGACCTGGCTTGTTATCGACTCCTCTGGATCTCCTGGCTTATTCAACCGGCTTGCTTCTGACTCTCCCTGCCTGCTTCCTGCATCTGACCCCGGCTTGGCTAAACGGACTCCGCATTCCTCTGTCTCCTGTACCTGGACTTGTTGCTTTGATTCTCGGACTGCTTACTGTGTTTGACCCCCTGGCCTGGCTTCTGATTTTCCTATTGGACTTCCATTGGTCCCCTCCTCGGACCCTAAGCACGTTGCCTCTACGGACTTTCTCTATCAAGCCATCAACACCGGCTCCTACTTCCAGGCAACCCGTGCTTCTGTGAGCACCACATCCCTGTACCATATTCAGGGTTGTGCTGCACTCGGCCGCAAGGGGAGCCCTCTCAGCAACTCGGTCTCCTACCAAGGTCCTGACAGTATAATCCAGCCATGTCAGAGACCGACGGAGGTGACTCCCCGATGAAGGCCATTCTCCAGCAAATCATGGCCCTTACTCCAGTCATTCAGAAGCTTCAGGAGGAATACTTCCGGTTGGAGGAACATCTGCAGCACCTACCTGAGTCATCCTCCTCCTCGGTTCAAGGTCCACCTCCAGCGGCAGCTGCTGGGATCATGGTCCCTCCAGAACCACGTGTCCCAACGCCAGAATATTTCCGTGGCGATCGAAGAAAATTTAGATCTTTTAAAAACTCCTGCTACTTATACTTCGACTTGCAACCACAGACTTTTTTCAGTGAAACAGTCAAGGTGGGGTTCACTATCTCCCTATTACGTGGTGAGCCACAGACCTGGGCCCATGGCCTGTTGGAACAAAGCAGCCCCTCCATCAACACTATGGATCAGTTCTTTGAAGTCATGGCTCGGTTATATGATGATCCCCTACGGGTAGCCACTGCCGAAGCAAATCTACATTCCCTCCGTCAGGGTCAGCGCCCTGCGGAGGACTATACAGTGGAGTTCCGCACATGGTCCATGGATTCTGGTTGGAATGAGGCAGCATTAAAATACCAATATCGAATGGGGTTATCAGAGGCCCTCAAGGATGAGTTAGCCAGGCTACAGAGTCCAGCCACACTTGAAGATCTTATCCAGTTAACTATTCAACTTGACAGACGTTTACGAGAACGTCAGGGTGAACGTGACCAGGCCTCTTGCTCCACTCGAAACCTGCCCCAAGTTCAGTCTGCATCAGCTCCCTTACAAGTCGGCATGTTCCATCCAGCATTAACTCCTGGGGTGAGACTTTATCGCCGGCAGGCGAGACTTTGCTTCTACTGCGGGGAATCAGGACATTTCATAGATTACTGCCCCATAAGACCAAGGAAACCGACCCTCCGTACTCACCTTCAAGTATCCAGGTCTTCCTCTGCCCATATCTCACTTCCTGTTACATTGCTAGTGGCAGGTAAGGAGATCCACCTCCAAGCAATACTGGATTCCGGGGCGTGTAGTTGCTTCTTGGACTTGGCCTTGGCTAAAGATCTAGCTATTCCGTTGAACTATAAGGAACAGAGACTAACAGTTCATCTGGCTGACGGCTCCTTGCCAAGATCGGGTCATGTCACCCAGGAAACCGTACCTATTCTTACCACTACCAATTCTGGTCATCAGGAATTTCTCAGATTTGATGTCTTAAGTTCCCCTATGTTCCCGGTCATCCTGGGAATCCCATGGCTACAAGCACACAATCCTCAGATTGATTGGTCCAAGAAGGAGGTACTCCTTACATCTCCCTATTGCCAACAACATTGTTTGACCCCCGAATTCCAGGACTTTTCCAGTTGCCTGACTGTACAATCCACACCGAGTCCGGATCCTAATGTACCAGCAGCTTACCTGGAATTTCTTGATGTCTTCGATAAAAAGAAAGCAGACACTTTACCGCCACACCGTCCTTACGACTGCCCCATCGAGTTACTACCAGGAGCTACTATTCCTTTTGGTCGTATATTCCCCCTCTCCGAGACTGAGCTTGAGACCTTGAGACAATATATTGATGAGAATCTTGAAAAAGGTTTTATCCGTCCTTCTTCTTCCCCTGCCGGTGCCGGAATCTTCTTCGTTGAAAAGAAGGACAAGACACTGAGACCATGTGTGGACTACAGGGAGTTAAACAAAATTACCCTTAAGAACCGCTACCCACTCCCGCTCATCCCTGAGCTTTTCCAAAGGTTCCGCACAGCACACATCTTTACCAAACTCGACCTCCGTGGTGCCTATAATCTCGTCCGCATCCGAGAGGGGGACGAGTGGAAAACGGCTTTCAGAACAAGATTTGGACATTTTGAGTACCTAGTCATGCCGTTTGGGTTGTGCAATGCCCCGGCGACCTTTCAGCATTTCATAAATGACATCTTCCGGGAACATTTAGATCATTTCGTTGTTGTCTACCTTGACGACATTCTTATTTTTTCTGCCACTCTGGAACTCCATAGAATACACGTGAAGAAGGTACTAAGCATCCTCAGAACCCATGGGTTATTCGTCAAATCTGAAAAGTGCGATTTCGAAAAAACTTCAATTCAATTCCTGGGTCTTATCATCACCACAGGTGGAATCGCCATGGATCCTCAAAAAGTAAAGTCCATCCTTGATTGGCCGGCCCCTTCTGACAAGAAGGGTGTACAGAGATTCATTGGCTTCGCCAACTTCTACAGAAGGTTTATAAAGAATTTCTCCACCATTGTAGCACCTATTACTCAGACAACCCGCCAACATACCAAGTTTAAGTGGTCAGCAGCGGCACAGTCCGCCTTCGATCAGCTTAAGACCTTCTTCACTTCTGCCCCAATTCTGCAACACCCTGACCCTGCTCTACCCTACGTCCTGGAAGTCGACGCCTCAGAAGTCGCCACAGGGGCGATTCTATCTCAGCGTCAGGGTCCCAAAGCACTGCTGCATCCCGTGGCCTTTTCCTCACGGAAAATGAGCCCTCCTGAGAGGAATTACGATGTGGGGGATCGGGAACTTTTGGCAATCAAGACAGCTCTCGAGGAATGGAGGTATCTCCTGGAAGGTGCCACTCATCCCATCCTGATTTTTACGGACCACAAGAACTTAGAATATCTCCGTACGGCCAAACGCCTAAGACCCCGACAGGCTCGATGGGCACTATTTTTCTCTCGGTTTAATTTTCACTTAACCTATCGCCCAGGGTCGAAGAATGGAAAGGCAGACGCCTTATCCCGGATGTTTCCGGACACTCCTGAAGAAATTGCACCTAGTACAATTTTGTCTCCCCAAAACTTCCTACTGATCCAACCCGACCTAAGATCCTCTATTGAGCAGGCCTCTAGTCAGTGTACTGAAGCGGAAGTCTCCTCCCTGAGAAGCCAAGAGGGACTCCTATGGCACCAAGATAAGATTTTCGTTCCCCAGCAAGCCAGATTACAAGTATTGAAGACCTTTCATGACCATCAGTTAGCTGGTCATTTTGGGGTTCGAAAAACAACTGAGCTAGTTCAGCGGTCCCTATGGTGGCCCACTTTGAAACTTGATTGTAAAACCTACGTCAGCTCCTGCATCATCTGCCAACGGAACAAAGGATCCAACGCCAGGTCTTGGGGTTTGTTAAGACCATTGCCAGTCCCAGAACAACCATGGAGGAAGATTTCCATGGACTTTATCGTGGATTTACCCCCCTCAGAAGAATTTACTACCATCTTGGTGGTAGTAGACCGCCTGTCCAAAATGGCGCATTTTTTACCTATGAAAGGTACCCCCTCTGCCTTAGATACAGCAAAAATCTTTATTAAGGAAATTGTTCGACTACACGGATTACCAAATAACATCGTATCAGACAGAGGGGTACAATTTACTTCTAAGTTTTGGAGAAACCTCTGCAAATTACTTTCTATTGAAATGTGTTTGTCCACAGCTTACCACCCACAGAGTAACGGTCAGACCGAAAGGACCAACCAAACGCTGGAACAGTATCTGCGGTGCTTCTGTTCCTTTTCTCAGGACGACTGGATTCAACTATTACCTTGTGCAGAATTTGCTTATAATAACTCAGTACACACTTCTACCAACCAATCACCCTTCTGGGCGAATTACGGCTTCCACCCCTCATTCCTACCCAACGTCATTCCGGAATCTTCAGTACCGGCGGTTCAGGACAGAGTGGATTTCATCCATACTAATTATCAGACACTCCAGGATACCATGAAGAAGGCCCAAGAAGAATATAAGAAGCAGTACGATAGGAAGAGAAGAGCGAGCCCTACCTTTAAGATAGGGGACAAGGTCTGGCTCTCATCTATAAATCTCAAGCTACCATGCCCATCTCGGAAATTGGGACCCAAGTTCCTGGGTCCTTTCGAGATCAAACGCGAAATCAACCCTGTAGCCTTTGAACTCACTTTACCCGAATCTTTCAAGATCCATCCTGTTTTTCATGTGTCACTTCTTAAACATGTTGTTTCTAGTCCTTTTCCAGGGAGAGAAGAAGTGCCCCCACCTCCGGTCCAGGTTGGAGATGAAGCAGAATTTGAAGTTGAATCTATCCTTGACTGTCGTCGGAGAGGTAGGACAATTCAATTTCTAGTCAAGTGGAAGGGGTATTCTGCAGAAGAGAATTCTTGGGAGCCCGCAAGTTATGTACACGCTCCTAGGCTAATTCAGAGATTTCGCAGTAGGTACCCCGAAAAAATGGGCACGTTTAGGCATCCGGAGGCTGCCCCTTGGGGGGGGGCACTGTCAGGGAAATAGGCTAGCAAACCAGCACAGGCAAGGCCGCGCTAACGCACATCAACGCACACGGGTGTGCAATGTTTCTACTAGGCGGACGCCTGGTGCCACATTCGGACGAATGCGCGTGCGTAGCAACGTCGCGATGTTACGAACGCACGAACGGAACGGTGTGCGTACGACGTGATACTACGCCTTGTCTATTTAAACGTCCCACTGATAGTGCCACATTGCTGGATTATCGTCAGCTCTTCCTGTGTTCCTGTGATTGTGTTTCCTGTTGCCCTGACTTCCTGTTGTCCTGACTTCCTGTTGTCCTGACTTCCTGTGTACCGACCTGGCTTGTTATCGACTCCTCTGGATCTCCTGGCTTATTCAACCGGCTTGCTTCTGACTCTCCCTGCCTGCTTCCTGCATCTGACCCCGGCTTGGCTAAACGGACTCCGCATTCCTCTGTCTCCTGTACCTGGACTTGTTGCTTTGATTCTCGGACTGCTTACTGTGTTTGACCCCCTGGCCTGGCTTCTGATTTTCCTATTGGACTTCCATTGGTCCCCTCCTCGGACCCTAAGCACGTTGCCTCTACGGACTTTCTCTATCAAGCCATCAACACCGGCTCCTACTTCCAGGCAACCCGTGCTTCTGTGAGCACCACATCCCTGTACCATATTCAGGGTTGTGCTGCACTCGGCCGCAAGGGGAGCCCTCTCAGCAACTCGGTCTCCTACCAAGGTCCTGACAACAGTGAGGTGACCGCAGGACAGGAGGTCAATGTTAATGACATAGGAGGCTACTGGACAGTTTGGAGATGAAGTGACAGTTGTGTTTAGTCAAAACAGGAACCACATGATACAAAAAGATATTCAACAGCTATCATCCTTTGTTACAGATGCAACATTTTTATGCATAAGTGGTGTTAACCAGAAGAAGCAGTTTATATTACATGTGTTAATGTTTGATATTGTATTTTTTATTATAATGTTAGAAGATTTGCTTGATATCTGTGAAAGCATTTTTTTGTCTGTGGTTTTGATACTGGCTCTATCATCTCTAGTTGGTTATGCTGACCGGAAGTCTTACACATAGATTAAGAATTTTAAGCCATGGCTGCCTTGGGTTGAGTTTAGGCACCGTGCTGTTTTAGTATAGATTTATGATAGTATCCAAGATTAGATCATTTGTGCAAAGCAGATATTTTGAACTACAAAGATACGAAACTGTGCATTTCCTCTGATAATTCAGAGGGGAAAAAATTGGGTTTTCCATGGAAAACATGTGATTGGGAACCATTTAGACTGAAGGTTTGTCAAAGGACCTTCTCATAGGTCCTAATGGATATGGATGTGTTAGTTCAGCTAAACAGAAAGTTCTGATGGGACCAAAGACCAAACACAAATATTAACTGATTATTAAATAAATACAATCAGACAGTTATTGTGGATTGGATGGCCATGGCCTTTTATTATTTATTGTTGTAATAATACAATTTAATAATAATCATTTATTGTGCACATATTTTCATTACTGTAACTGCACCAACATTTAAATACGTTTTACATACCAATAGTCAATTCGATATTCCAATCGCACACGTTCCTGGACAAATGGCAAAAACATTAATGGGTGCTGTAATGATTACCAGTTGGGTTCTGGAAGCATCAGACAGAAGTACATCTTCGCCAGCACACCATGGATCAGCAAGCAGAATTGTCCAAAAAGGTTCTTTAATAGAAAAAGGTTGCATCACAAGGGAGACCTCCCTTGTGATGTGACCTTTTTCTATTAAAGAACCTTTTTGGACAATTCTGCTTGCTGATCCATGGTGTGCTGGCGAAGATGTACTTTTTTTTACATACCAATAGTTCAGCCATTAAAGCTCAAATTAAAGTTCTAAACAAATAAAGCAACTATCCCCTTTCAGCAGAAGGGACAAGGCCACATAATAATGGACCCCAACAAAGGGAGGGATGCTTCCTCCTTAGCTGCTGCGGTTGATCTGACGACGGTTACATTTCTTATTTCTTCTCATAGGTTCTTCAAGTCACCAGACCAGCGCATAAGTTCTGAGAAGATTTGAATAAAGCTTAACAGGTAAGTAACTAAACATATTAACTTAAACCTAACTGCCCCTTTGTGCCGGTCCTTGCTCCTATAGGCAGGGGTCGCTATTGAGCTTTCCCTGCTTTTTTATTCTTCTCTACAGTCCCTTAAAGTGGTTGTAAAGTCGGAAGGTTTTTTATCTTAATGCATTCTGTGCATTAGGATAAAAAGCCTTCTGTGTGCAGCAGCCCCCTTATCCCCCCTCTATTACTTATCCATCTCTCTCCAGCGATGTCCATAAGTTACTCGGCCGTCCTGGACTCTCCTTCTGATTGGTTGAGACACAGCAGGGGTGCCATTGGCTCCACCGGGGCTCTGTGTCTGAATGGACACAGGGAGCTGTGACTTGCCTTGGGTGCCCTCAATAGCAAGCTGCTTGCTGTGGGAGCACTCAACAAGAGGGGGACTGTGGGAACCAAAGAGGGACCCGAGAAGAGGAGGATCCGGGCTGCTCTGTGCAAATCCACTGCACAGCACAGGTAAGTATCATTTAGAGAAAAAAAACGAGACTTTACAATCACTTAAACCTTGCCCTCAGATAGTAGGTACTACAGTCATTGTGGCTCTAAAGGTTTCACAAAAGAAAACAAGTGTCTAATGTGGTCTGTATATATAAGCACATATGGAGGCAGGGAAGCTAAAGGTGAATTTATGACTATGTACGGTGTCATTCAGTGGCAGAGGGGCAGGATGAGGATGAGGGAAACTGTTCTTTGTGTCACCAGCACCAGAAAAAAATGGAATAGCTGATGGGCAGGATTAGGTCATGGTTGCGCCTCATGCCACCAGGAAGAAGCAGCATATGGTTATACTACAGGATGTTAATGAGATGACAGCACTACAGGAGGTCAATATTAATAACATAAAAGGCTACTGACAGTTGGATATGGAGTTACAGTTGGGTGCAGCCAAAACAGTACTGCATGATAACAACTATTCCTCATTGTTTGAACATGTATAAGTGGTGTTGAGCAGGCACTTACAGAAAGTACTTCCTAAGACTCTTCAGAGATGCTAGAAGAACCACAGTATCTAAAATGGGGATGGTGACATGTAATAAAGCTTTATTTTATTTATTTGTTTTCCAGAGAGATGCATTTATTGAGCAGAGCTCGCATTTAGGGCTGTATGCGTTCAGGGACATGCGTTTACGCCCTGATTTCAGAATTCATGGCTCCTTTAATAGACACAGTGAAGAAGTGAGTGTAGTCACCAAGGATCTGGAAGTTTATTTGCAGGAGTACCAAGGGAAAATAAGATAAGATAAGACAATGTATTATTGTTATTGTATGCATACAATGACATTTATCAAGGTACTCTTTACAACAGCAATTTAAAAAACATTTCTCAACACAACCACACATCCTAGCACATGCCCACATACAGTATTTGAAAAAAGCTTGTAAAACAAAACTAATGCAGCCTCCTCAGCCACATAATTCTGTTTTTGGGTTTGTATAGTGTATCTTTAGGCAAAGCTTTGTATTTGGTTTTGGATAAAGAGTAGGGGTGAGTTTTTTTAATGCTATCTTTGTCCCCTTTGGTGAGATGCACCAATTTTATTTGTATTGGTGACCACGGTCACTAAGAAAAATAGTGTGTGGAAATCCAACATTTTATAGTTGTTCCCTGAACAAGAGGTAAGGAGTAATCTTCCAATGGGGCCATTTGTTCTAGGGACAACTGCCCAGGAGGGGAACTCAGGTGCATAGGTCCCACTACTGAAGTCTCCAAGAGATCTAAGAAGCTAGTGGGTAATTGCATTTGTCAGCACACACACACATATATATATATATATATATATATATATATATATATATATATATATATATATATATATATATATATATATATATATATATATATATATATATATATATATATATATATATATATATAAAAGCATGTGTGCCCTGTTCTCCGCAACTTCGGAAACATGTAGGGGGATACGTTGAGAGGAATTTAGACATTTTTGCCAGGATTAGGTACCATAGCATCAGATTTGGTTGTTGCCCAAATTCCGACCAAATCCTCCTGCTCCAGTTGTACCCCTAGGTCAGAGGCCCATTTGGTAGCCTGGGAGGGCAGATTAGGTATAGCCAATGTGTGATGGGAATATAATTTGGAGGTAATGCCTGGGGCATGTGGGTCTGAGAATCTTGTAGATAATGGAAGAGTTCCCTCCCTGGTAGATGAGCTTGGTCTTGGAAAACAGGAGGGCTAATTTTATTTTATTTTAAATTATGCCTCGCATATGTTTCACACACATACTTCCCCGATCAAATATTTATTATCTATGGCTGAGGTTTTCTATTTGAGTGTGACACATTGTAAATATTGTAGAGGCTATTATTATGCATGTTGTCAGCTCTGATATGATGAAGCCTGGGAGTAGTACATAGAATAGGCCTTGCTCCCAGCTGTTTGTGGCTGGAACAGCTGCAGAGATTTATAGCATATCTGACACCTTTTAGACTTACTTCCCCATCTTAATGCTCTGGAGGGGTGTAGGATATCTAGCCCACACTTCAGAGGGATTTTTTTTTTAGTACGGTAAGCCTATTCATGAGCGAACATGAGCGTTAAAATTAACTCTATAAACAAGTCACACAACATACCCCAATGCAGGAGAATTAAAAAAAAAAAGCAACAAGGATCTGAGGGTACCCACTCCTCAGCATATCACAGCTCATCAGGTCCAAAAACCTGGCAGGTTAATTCGTTTCTGTAAAAATTGGCCCTGGTATGTGTATATATGCATGTGAGGTAGGGATCTTAGATTGTAAGCTCATTGAGGGCAGGAACTGATGTGACTGTACAGTATATAAAAGGCTACGTAAACCTGTAGTAAATTAGACTCCCTATAGTCTGTGATACTTTGCAATGTATCAGACAAAAAAAAGTATCGATGTTGCCCAGTAGTAGTACTTGGCAGCATTTATACATCTTGTATAATTAAGAAAAAGAGAGAAAAGCACTCCCAGTTTCCTATCAAGTACTGGAAGCTTTTTGCACCCATTCAGCTCTACGCCCTCAGTGAGCTTGTTCCAACCTTTTGTCTGCTCTCCTACCTACAGTTCATGCCTTTTAGTACTCCTTTCCACAAGTTCAACTCATGTTTGCGGTCAACTGTCCTGGAGGGTTCCTTTGTGTAGGGCAGCCTTTTTCACCCTGGGGTGCCTTGACTTAATGCCTACAAGTTGCCCCAAATTGTCCCAAAAATGTCAACAAGTGGGTGAATCAAGCCTGCCTTTTTGTTAAAAAAAGCCACAGGTTTTTATTGTGCAGCACTAGAACCTTGGGCACTGTGTGGGCCAGATGCCAGCGTCCAAGAACCAGCGACATCATAGGTTAATAAGGTGGATGTCAGGTGCCTGAGGACACCCTAATTTGCCCCTCCTCTGCTCCCCTCTCTTTAAGGCCCCTTTCACACTGGGGCAGTGGGGGCAGTCGTTTTAATCCCCGCTAGCGGCCGAAAAAGGGTTAAAACCGCCCGCAAAGAGCCGCTGCAGCAGCGCTATGCCGGCGGTATAGCAGCGCTGCCCCATTGATTTAAATCATAAATACACCGCTCCAAAGATGCTGCTAGCAGGACTTATTTAGGCGTCCTGCCAGCGCACCGCTCCTGTGTGAAAGCCCTCGGGGCTTTCACATTGGAGACACAGCAGGGAACTTTGCAGGCACTATTTTTGGCGCTGTAGCGCCTGCAAAGCGCCCCAGTGTGAAAGGGATCTAAGCACTGGGGACAAGTTAGCTGACTGAAGGAGAGAAAATGAGGGAGAAGAGAAACACTAAATACTGGTCAGTACCAGCGTGCAAAGGGGTATTTGCTTTGTAAGAATAAATCGCCTCTAATGTTGAGTGTATTATGCGCATGCTGTAAATGTAAGAATATTAGTTTTGTTTTTAAAATTTTTGAATGGGGTGCCTCGAGACTGTGGATAAATTTAAACTGTGCCCTGACTGAAAAAAAGTTGAGAAACCCTGGTGTAAGGGAACCTGCATAGCACAGTATATTCCTCCCTCTGAATGGATCTTTGCTATTTAGTGTTCAAGGCTCCACCCCAACCATAAAAAGAAAGCCAAGGAAACTACATAGTGTAAAATAATAAACTTCAAGTTTTATTAGAATGTGCAAAATACTAACAAGGATAAAACAATGACACCTTTAACAATATAAGGCTGGTCCCGGAGCTCAGATGGGCTGATTCCGGGATGCGTGATGATGTCACAAACATCAGCTCCACCCTACGTGTTTCGTCACATATGACGTCTTTCAGGGCGTAGACGTGTTTTATTAAGCATGCGGTGAAGGAACATTGTAGTGTGTTTCCATTAAGCAGATGATCTGCACTTCTATATAAGGAAAATATACCATACATACAATATATACAGCACACAACAAATGGAGTGCACACACACAGGTCAACACACACTCATTCAGAGCAGAAACTTGTGGTTAAATTATACACATAGCAGACGCATACAAAGCAAAAAATTCACACAGTCAGCAAAAGCAGAAACAGTCTCAACAGACACACACAGCAGGAGTAGGAACACACAATCAAGAGTGGGATCTGGGGGGCTCTGGTAGATCATAAGCTTAATATGAACATGCAATGCCAAGTTGCGGTTTCCAAAGTGAAAAAAATCCTTTCTTGTGTTAAGAGAGGTATGAACTCCAGAGAGAGCGATATCATTTTGCCCATGTACAAATCATTAGTAAGACCTCATCTGGAATATGCAGTTCAGTTTTGGGCACCAGTTCTCAAAAAGGATATCGGGGAACTGGAGAAAGTGCAGAGAAGGGCAACCAAACTGATAAGAGGCATGGAGGAGCTCAGCTATGAGGAAAGATTAGAGGAACTGAATCTATTCTCTCAAGAAGAGGAGATTAAGGGGGATATTTGATTAACATGTACAAATACATAAGTGGTCCATATAGGGAACTTGGTGTTGAGTTATTAAATTTAGGGTCATCAAAGAGGACAAGGGGGCACTCTACATATGGGGAAAAGAGATTTAATCTCCAAAATACAGAATGGTTTCTTTATAGTAAGAGCTGTGAAAATGTGGAATAGATTCCCACCAGAGGTGGTTCTGCCCAGCTCAATAGATTGCTTTAAAAAAGGCCTGGATTCATTCCTAAATGTACATAATATAACTGGATACTTACATTTATAGGTAAAGTTAATCCAGGGAATATCCAATTGCTTCTTGAGGGATCAGGAATGATTTGTTTCCCCGGCTAAAGCAAATTGGATCATGCTTTGCTGGGATTTTTTGCCTTCCTCTGGATCAACTGTGGGTATAGGATTGTATAATTTTTGATTTTGTTTGTTTCCCTTTTGTTTGGAAACTAGATGCCTCTTTTTGAGTAGACTAACTATGTAACTATATGAGAAACCTAGTACAAAGCTCAATATCTAATGTTTGTCTGTTAAACCCAGAGCTTCTCTTTTAATGACCTCTTCAACAATTTCAAAAAGTTATGGTGTTTCTCTTTGTACTCATTGTGCCCTGTAACAGCTATAGACATTGCTTAGGCCCCTTTAGGCCCCTTTTACACATACGGACTGTTCAGGTCCACCTGTCAATTTTTCAGGCGGACTTGAACGGACGCTCCATGTACCTCTATGGAGCGACGGATGTCAGCGGTGACATGTCCGCTGACATCCGATCCGCTCTGATCGCCTAAATGCAGACAGATGGAAACCCTATTTTCTATCCGTCTGGCGGATCGGATGAAAACGGACAGGCGTTTTCATCCGATCCCCCAAAACTTTTTTCCTGGTTTTGGATAGAGTAGGAAAGGGTTAGAATATGTCACGATGATTATATTGTTTGTGTCCCCAATGGAGAGAATTGCCCTCTCCATAATTAGTGGAAAAGAAAATTATGGTTAATCCAAAATGTCAACAAAGCAGGAGGTGCAGGGAAATTTTCTAATGGGGATACCTGTTCATAGTGTAACAGTGCGAGGGCCTGCCACTGTGAAAATGTGGAGAAAATGACACAGGATTTTCCGAGCGGAGAAAGCCTGAAGCTTAAACTGTTTGGAACATAACCTTCAATTCTGTGCCCAGATTTTACCAGGTGCCTGCAGCCTGTGTGAGTACACAGATGTGCAGGGTTGTTATATACTCAAGCCTGAGGACAGCTCAGGGGTCAGAAGAGCCCCAGACAGGGCTACTAATAGGTTTTCAGAAGAACCCCTATCCAGAGGCCAGGAATGGGCCATACAGCAGGGCATTGGGGTTAAAGGCTAAGAGATCCAAGTCAATCAGGACAGCTGGGCAACACAGTCGAGGGGACTACTAAGAAGAGCAGCGGTGCTGCTAACAAGGAAGCCAGGTGGCTCAGCATTTTCAGTTGACTATTTATGTTGATGTGGAAGAACCCCTGGGCAACTGATGTTTATGTGAACTTTCTATTTTGTTCAATAAAAGTGGGCTGCCATGCCCTAAAATGCAGTTTGGACTGGCACATCTCATTGGGAACAGCACCTACCACATGAGTATAATCACCCCAATACCACAATAGTAAAAGGCAAAACATACGTGGCATAGTAGCACATAAAACCACACATTTTACCATGTTACTATACCTGCTTAACCTCCCTGGTGATATGATTATTTCGGGTTTTTGATGCTAAAAACGGTACAATGTTTTGCATGGAAATTTGGCGTATTATATTGTAGGCCTATAATTCTTAGGAATAACTCACTTAAATCTGTCCAAACAAGAGTCTAGTAGACATCTCGGGTATGATAAAGTTTGAAACACTAAATCATAAATTATAATATAATAAATAACTATAAATAATTATAACAAATAATAATATAATAATAATAAAAATTATTCAGTAATGTAATCAAATCAAAAACACTGAAATTTACTCATTTTTCAGAATTGTCGCTGTCATTACTTTCAGTGTTTGATGACGGATTTCCCCAGGAATCACTATCGCTCAATTCTGCAAGTGATTCTAATTTATTATCGCTGTTTTCTAGCTGGTCTAAAACCACTTTTGATGTAAAGGGACACTTTTTGGTTGCTATGGACAATATCCAGTTTCCAGGCAGAAAGAACAGTATATATAATATAAAACTGCATGCAGGCCACTGGACAAACCACTAGGGCAAAAGGGATGTGAAATAATTTGATACAGTAATGTAATCTGTAAGATTACAGTGTACTGTATGTGTAATGTGTTTTTTACTTTTTGAATTTGGCATAGTTCTCCGTCCCCATCTGTCGGAATGGCATCAAGATAAGCAACTTTGCCTGGATCCTGCGATGCGATCCCGAGTGTGGCTCGGGGTTACCGCTTTTGGTAATGAAAATTCACCCCGAGCCACACTCGGGATTACCACTAATGAGGTTAATGTTTTAAAAAATTGGGCTTGTGTCACTCTCCCCAAAACGTGAAGTATCATCTTTGGTAAGATTGCTTTTCAATGTCCTATCTGTAAAATAGTTAGCCCATCTATGGAGACCTTTTGGGGTAAAGTAAGTGATCAGGTTTGTACAGTTTAAAATGTGCTACATTGCACTAAGATTGTTGGTTTGAATCCCAGCCACGGCACTACCTGCATGGAGTTTGCATGTTCTCACTATGCCTGCGTGGACTTCCTCCCGGTACTCGGGTTTCCCTCCACACTCAAAAGACATGCTGGTAGGTTAACTGGCCCCTGTGTAGATTGGCCCTAGCATGTGTATGTATGAATGTGAATTAGGGACCTTAGATTGTAAGGTCCTTGAGGGCAGGGACTGATGTGAATGTACAATACATATGTAAAGCGCTGCGTAAATTGACAGTGCTATATAAGTACCTGTAATAAATAAATAAGATTTATGGCCAAGCTGCTTTCTCTTACTAGGTCAGCCCTGGAAATCATAAAGGAAAGAGAACTGACCTAAAGGGTAAGGTGACAGCTGTGGTCATTCATTGTGGTTGTTCACTCTTAAGCTAATAAAGTTGTTATCCTCAAGGGCAGGGAATCAGGAAACTGCTGGCTAGTGGTTTTGGAGTCTGAAAAGGAAATGAAGTCACACAAACCCTAATAAATGTGACATGTGACAGTCATCTGTGAAGAAGTGGCTGACATTAGGAAACCATGCCAAGTGCATCAGCCTGTATCTGGAGTAAGGAAACAGATGGGTTGCTTTTTAGTTATTTCTTGTGAATATTTATGTTTATTGTTTCTGGTGACCATGCGTAAATTCCCTGGTAAACACAAGTAAAACAAGGACTACTAGAAATACTCTCACTTCTCAATTTTATTAAAGGAAAAATGACTCTAAAACTAAAAGTTGTAAAAGTTACATTATTTAGGACATTTACTAATAACCAGTGGTAAGTAAATCCCTCTAGTGGTGATTAGTCACTTTTGGATTATTCCAGACTGTGGATTCCCCTCCAACCTTAGTTTTCAATGCTAACAACTTGCTGCCAGTTATTTTTAGGAGATGGCTCTTGGGGCTGAAATCCATTTAAAATCATAAAGTTCCTCTAGTCTGGTATTACCTACCTTAAAAGTATCCCTTACCCTAAAGTCCATGTCACATTAGCGACTCTGTCACTGGCTAACAAGATTGCTAGGAGAACACTCACCTGGCACAAAGGCTACAGAATCTCACTTGCCAAGAACAGAGCGATGCCATGAGTATGTGAGAGCTTTCTGTTAGTGCTGTAGTAATCAGTGGGTACGGTCATCAATTACAGTGGGGTATCTGACATCCAGCATACCTGGAATGGTGTTGGATGCTAAAGATCCTTCCACCTCTGAAGCTCTTGAAGGCAGTAACGTCCTTGGCAGGTGGAGAGATAAGTATTAAGCATTTTCTTTCAAAGGCATCTTTATATTTAGTAGTGACAGTAGTTAGTATATTTATCTTTAATCCAGTGATTTCCTCATCAGTTCTTTATTTCTGCCACTAGATATCCTCGGTCTGATGGCCAGCATGATTTAACCTACTTCCACTGAGCCCATGTCATCCTAGACATGCACCAGCCTGGGCTGGACAGTGGCAGACAAAACAGCACAGTGATGAACTTGTAAGAAGTCAATGTTGGGGTATGTCCGCTCACCTGAAGAGGGTGCTGAATAGCTTCTTCAGGCTGGCAGGAACTCATAGTGGACTAAAGTTGTCCCCTCTCATAAACTCCAGGCTGCCCTCTTGGGAAGGCCAGTGTCTTCCTTTGGATGCAGAAAACCTAATTTGGGACTCACAAATTAGGAATAGCAAATAAGGTGTCTTCCGTGGGTAGGCAATCTTGTTCAATCTCAATTTGTTTTGCGGGAGTACCCCGCTTCTTCAGGAGGTGAGGGGAGCAAGCTGTATAGGTCCAACCACAAACAAGAGAAGGTGTGGCACGGTCAGAGATATGTATTGTCTATCCCTGGGGGCAGGTGTGGGAGTCAGGGTAATGCAGCAGAATTTTTATCCTGATGAGATGCATATGTCTAAAGGCATGGTTGGTCCAAAGATGAGTGAAGAATGAGCGTATAATATCCGCATAGCATCAAAATCAGTGAGAAAGCTATACTATGTGAGGATGGCTATAATATATTATTGTTGGCTACTGTGTGGTATTGGCAGCTTTGGGAGATCAAGTCTGCAATCCTTGCACTTGTGAGATCAGTGCTTGACCATCTTTGACTGAATGACACTTAGGCCCCTTTCACACTGGGGCGGTGGGGGCGTCGGCGGTACAACAGCGCTATTTTTAGCGCTGCTGTACCGTCGTTCTTGCAGCTGTATTCGGCCGCTAGCGGTGCAGTTTTAACCGCTGCTGGCGGCTGAAAAAGCGCTCCTTCCCCGCTGCAAAGAAGCGGTTTGCAGGACTTTTTTCACCGTCCTGTAAGCGCACCGCTTCAGTGTGAAAGCCCTCAGGCTTTCACACTGAACAAACAGCGGAGGCTGTTTAGGGGCGGTTTGCAGGCGGTATTTTTAGCGCAATACCGCCTGCAAACCGCCCCAGTGTGAAAGGGGTCTTAGGGGGTTATTTACTAAAGGCAAATCCACTTTGCACTACAAGTGCACTGAAAGTGCACTTGGAAGTGCAGTCGCTATAGATCTGAGGGGGACATGCAAGATAAATAAAAAACAGCATTTGAGCTTGCACATGATTGGATGATAAAATCAGCAGAGCTTCCCCTCATTTCAGATCTTCCCCTCAGATCTACAGCGACTGCACTTCCAAGTGCACTTGCAGTGAACTTGTAGTGAAAGTGGATTTTCCTTTAGTAAATAAACCCCTTAATGTAGTGAGATGTATGCAGCAATACTTAGTACAGTGCCTTGAAAAGTATTCATATCCCTTGAAATTTTCCACCTTTTGTCATGTTACAACCAAAAACGTAAATGTATTTTATTGGGAGTTTATGTGATAGACCAACACAAAGGGGTTGATTTACTAAAGGCAAATAGACTGTGCACTTTGCAAATTGCATTTTCACTCTGCCAGTGCAGTTGCTTCAGAGCTTGGTAAATGAGCAGAAGATCTGCTGACTTCCATCATCCAATCATGTGCAAGAAAAAATGCTGTTTTTTTATTTTCCTTGCAAGTGATTGGGTATTCTTTGCAAAGTGAAATCTTACCTCATTTACTAAGCTCTGGAGCAACTGCACTTTTTAAAGTGCACAGTATTTTTGCCTTTAGTAAATCAACCCCAAAGTGGCACATAATTGTAAAGTGGAAGGAAAATGATAAATGGTTTTCAATTTTTTTTTACAAATAAATAGTATGGTGTGTATTTGTATTCAGCCCCCTTTACTCTGATACCCCTAACTAAAATCTAGTGGAACTAATTGCCTTCAAAAGTCACCAAATTAGTAAATAGAGTCCACCTGTGTGTAATTTAATCCCAATATAAATACAGTTGGTCTGTGAAGCCCTCAGAGGTTTGTTAGAGAACCTTAGTGAACAAACAGCATCATGAAGGCCAATGAACACACGAGACAGGTCAGGGATAAAGTTGTGGAGAAGTTTAAAGCAGGGTTAGGGTATTAAAAAATATCCCAAGCTTTGAACATCTCACGGAGCACTCAATCCATCAGCCGAAAATGGAAAGAGTATGGCACAACTGCAAACTTACCAAGACATGGCCGTCCACCTAAACTGACAGGCCAGACAAGGACAGCAATAATCAGAGAAGCAGCCAAGGGGCCCATGGTAACTCTGAAGGAGCTGCAGACATCCACAGCTCAGGTGGGAGAATCTGTCCTCAGGACAACTATTAGTAGTGCACTTTATAAATCTGGCCTTTATGGCAGAGTGGCAAGAAGAAAGCCATTGTTGAAAGAAAAGTCCTGTTTGCGAGAATCCATCTGGGGACACAGCAAACATGAAAGAAGGTGCTCTGCAAAACACTATGTGTGGCAGAAAACTAACACTGCACATCACCCTGAACACACCATCCCTACTGTGAAACGTGGTGGTGGCAGCATCATATTGAGGAGATGCTTTTCTTCAGCAGGGTCAGGGAAGCTGGTCAGAGTTAATGGGCAAATGGATGGAGCCAAATACAGGGCAGTTTTAGAAGAAAACCTGTTACAGCCTGTAAAAGACGAGACTGGGACAGAGGTTCACCTTCCAACAGGACAACGACTCTAAACATACAGTCAGAGCTACAATGGAATGGTTTAGATCAAAGTATATTTATGTGTTAGAATGGCCCAGTCAAGGTCCAGACCTAAATCCAATTGAGAATCTGTGGCAAGACTTGAAAATTGCTGTTCACGGACGCTCTCCATCCAATCTGACAGAGCAAAAAAATGTCACTCTCTAGATGTGCAAAGCTGGTAGAGACATCCCCAAAAAGACTTGCAGCTGTAATTGCAGTGAAAGGTGGTTCTACAGAGTATTGACTGAGGGGGGCTGAATACAAATGCACGCCACACTTTTCATGTATTTGTAAAACATTTTGAAAACCATTTATCATTTTTCTTCTACTTCACAATTATGTGCCACTTTGTGTTGGTCTATCAAAGGGGTAGGCAACCCCCGGCACTGGTGCTGCAAGCGATACACAAAGCGTCTTTTGCCTGCACCCGACTCCCTCCCCATCAGCAGAGCAGTGCAGGGAAGTGTCAGTGAGACACTAATGCATTCCAATTTCAGAATTTCCCACACTGCACTTGCACTGAGGAGGAGGCACTGTGCCCCCACACATTGTAAAAGATGGGAAACTTTGTTTGGTTCTCTAACTTTGCTGTAGCTGCAATCTTCAGCTTTTGTAATGGGGAAGAGATTGGGTGCAGTTCTGCTGGGGGGGCGGTCCCTGTTTCAGGAGGAGGAAGAGGACTGTCATTGGCCACTGCTAAAGCCCATCACAGTCCTGCTAGCCCCAACCACCATCTGGAGGAAGATGACTCACTTGGTTGCCACTACCAATCTCAGAAAGAAGGGATTTCACTGTGATTAAGAAAACCCCAATCAGGTGACAGTTTGTGGAATTACTGTTGGAGAACTTTATTGAAATTATTCCTGAAACTTTGCGTCACTTACTACTGAACCCCGGCACTCCGTGTCCCTTTAAGCCAGAGCCAGTATTCAGTGCAATGAAAATCACACCCAACTTTTGCTGCGGCACCACACTTTTTCTCAGCTGCGGGGGTCCAACTTATGATCCTGCACACAGGCCCGCTGCTTTCAGAAAATGCCCCTAAACTGAGCTCATCATTGCACATCCATTCCAGATGCTTGTATGTGACATCACATACATCACATACATTGCATACATCGCATACAAGCACATGGGCTGGATGCAAGAGTTGGATCAGCAGGATGAGTGTGCCAGGACAGGTAGATGTGTCTCATCTCTGCTTCCTTTTACCACCCTGCATATCACGCATATCATAGATGAGAAGAGGGTACAGCGGTGGAGCAGATGAGCAGTAGGGTACAGCAATGGGGAAAATGAGCAGAAGGGGTTCAAAGGTGGGACAGAAGAGCAGGAGGTACAGCGGTGGGGCAGATGTGCAGGGAGGTAGAGTGGTGGAAGAGATGAGAAGGGGCTTCTGCAGTGGGACAGAAGAGCAGGGGGGTACAGTGATGGGGCAGATGAGCAGGGGGGGTCAGTGTTGGGCCAAATGAGAAGGTGGTTACAGTGGTGGGACAGATGAGCAGGGAAGTTCAGTTTTGGGGCAGATGAGAAGGGGGTTCAGTGGTGGGACAGAATAGCAAGAGGGGGGGGTAGAGCAGTGGGGCAGATGTGAAAGGAGGTGTATTGAGCAGGGGAACAGAGGTGGGGCAGAAGAGCAGGGGGTACAGGGGTGAGACAGATGTGCAGGAGGTACATTGGTGGGGCAGATGAGAAAGCGGGTTACAGTGGTGGGGCAGATGAGCAGCTGGGTTCAGTGTTAGGACAGATGAGAAGGTGATTCAGTAGTAAGACAGAAGAACATGGGGATACATCGGTGGAGCAGATGTGCAGGGAGGTACAGTGGTGGGGCAAATGAGAAAAGGGGTACATTGATGGGGCAGATGAGCAGCAGGGTTACAGTGGTGGGACAGACGAGCAAGGGGGTACAGTGGTGGGGCAGATGTGCAGGAGGTACAGGAGTGTGAGGGATCAGAAGAGGGATTAGCGATGGGACAGAAAAGCAGGGGGTACAGTGATGGGGCAGGGAGTTACAGTGGTGAGACAGAAGAGCAGGGGGGTACAACAGTGGGGCAGATGTGAAAGGAGGTGCATTGGTGGGACAGATGAGCAGGGGGAAAAGAGGTGGGAAAGATGTACAGGAGGGTACAGTGGAGGGGCAGAGGAGAAAGGGGGTACATTGGTGGGACAGATGAGAAGGGGGAACAGAGATGGGACAGATGTGCAGGAGGTACATTGGTGGGGCAGATGTGTGGGAGATTCATTGATGGGGCAGATGAGAAAGGGGGTTACAGTGGTGGGGCAGATGAGCAGATAAGTTCAGTGTTAGGACAGATGAAAAGATGGTTCAGTGGTGAGACAGAAGAGCATGGGGGTACGGCGGTCGAGCAGATGTGCAGGGAGGTACAGTGGTGGGGCAGATGAGCAGGAGGTTGCAGTGGTGGGACAGATGAGCAGGGCGTTATAGTGGTGGGACAGATGTGCAGAGGGTTACAGTGGTCGGACAGGTGAGCAGGGGGGGGTACAGCATAGTTGCCAACAATCCCGATTTTCCCGGGACAATCCCGATTTTTGGACGCTCGTCCCGATTGGAGGCTGTCCCGATTCGGGATTTTGCCTTTTGTCCATGGAAAAAACGGGAGTGTTTGGCTCTGCAGCAGTTCTGGCTCCTGGCTCCAACAAAATGGCCGCCGGCGCCACCGCAAGAGCTTCCCCCTTGTGTTCAGCTACATCTTATCTTGTTCCTCGTGTTCGGTGGAGAGGGGAGGGGCCGATCCGTGCAGCCAATGAATCGGCTTCTCTCTTCACAATTCTCCAGCCGGGGTTAGCTGCACAGATCGGCCCTTCCCCTCTCCACTGAACATGAGGAATGAGAGGAGATGTAGCTAGACTGCAGCCAACACTCCGCCTGCAGCCAACACTCCGCTGGGGGCACTGATTTAAGTGGCACTCCACTGGGGGTACTTTTTTAAGAGGTGCTCCGCTGGGGGCACTGATTTAAGAGGTGCTCCACTGGGGGCACTGATTTAAGAGGCACTCCGCTGGGGGCACTGATTTAAGAGGCACTCCGCTGGGGACACCTGATGTAAGAGGCACTCCGCTGGGGCCACTGACCGCTGGGGACACCTGATGTAAGAGGCACTCCGCTGGGGACACCTGATGTAAGGGCAGACTCTGCTGGGGGCACCTGATGGCATCTGGTGGCAGGGGACGTGGCAGGTGACACGTTTAGGGGTCCCACTGATTCTGGATTATGGTGAGTTGAATGATTTCATTCTATATTACAATGTAATAATAGTAATAATGCGCTTCAATCATCCTGACACCACAACAACCATGGTGCTGGGATGATTGAAGCGCTAACACCAGGTGTTTGGAGTATCTTTATCTGCTGATTTGTTAAACTCTGGAATACACATTTCTATTGTGGTGTAGGATCTGGGACTGCTGTCCCTCCATCCCTCTTTCCTTCCTTCTCTCTCCTTCCCTCCTTCTTTCCTCCTTATTTCCTCCTTTCCTTCTTCCTCTCTCCCTCCCTCCCTCTTTTCCACTTTCTTTCTCCATTTCTCATTCATCTCAGAGTCTAACCACACCCCCATTTGAACCACGCCCATACAAGCCACGCCCACTATTCCACATAAACCACACCCATTTTTCGACGCAATGCATTTTTTATTTTTGCTATGTCACGCCTACAAACGCATGCCCCCCCTAATTATAATAAGACTCTGCCTACAGCCAAAAAAGTGTCCCTATAAATTTACAATGTTGGCAACTATAGTACAGTGGTGGGAGAGATTTGCAGGGGGATAGTGATCTGAGGTGTGAAGGTGCATGAATTGGGGCTGATCTGAGGCGTGAGAGTGCAGGATGTGAATTTCTCACTACTACTCAAGTAGTTTACAGCATTTACTTTATAAAAAACCCTTTTTGTGATTGAGAGTGTGAGGTTGACATTTTTATGTTTTAAAATCGGCATTCTCAATTTCTTTGAAAATATTTTTCGGCACACTGTCCTCAAAAGGTTGCCTACCCCTGGTCTATCATATAAAATCCCAATAAAAAACATTTACGTGTTTGGTTTGTAACATGACCAAATGTGGAAATTTTCAAGGGATATGAATACTTTTTCTAAGCACTGTATATGTTGTACAATCCAGGGCCCATTTATATTTTACTGTTAATTGAAAAGCTGCAAAGGGTTTTAAAGCGTCGCCTATGAAAAATTCTGGTTATCCAGCATATGCAGTCTTGACCTATTCTTTACTCAACTCAGCCTAATCTTTACTTACAGAACATTTTCAGACTTTATTGTTATTGTGCACTAAAAATAATTTTAGTGTATTTTTTTACTGAAAATATAGATTTTTTTTTTTAACATATAGATTTGATAAAAATTGTGCAACATAACAAAATGGAAATGTAGATTTTAGCTTGTGTGCGAAAAATGAAAATGACTGTGGCAGAAAAAAAAAAAGGTTCCACTAAGCAAGGAACCTTTTGTTTCAGGCATTTTGTTTAGCATTTTGGCAATAAATATAATAAAACAATACACTAAAATGTCCACAATGGCCAGGGATATATGGTCTCATGGCTAAGGCCTGACAGTTTGGGAATCACAACTATTTACCACCATTATAGAATCAGTTTGTAACCGCCAGAAGCTGTGAAGAAGTATATTTCACACATAAGCTGATCCTCTGTCTTCCTGAGAGCAGAGAGCAAGGTCTGCATGAAAACAAAAAGCCACTTGAAAGCCGTAAAATGTCACGAAGAGCAGAAGTGAAAGCTGAGGTAAGACGGGGAGCAGGTGTGTGACAACAAAGACTGGGTGTGGAGGCCTGTGAGAACATAGCAAGCTTGCTGCACGGCTCACATTTCTGAAAGGCCAAGTTGCAGTTTTCACATTTTGGGTCCAAGACCTCATTCACACAGGGTGTTTCGCCCTTGTGCATTTTTTGTGCGCTCGGAAAGCACAGTCCAGCCCTGCAGCCTGACAGACTGAAACACATTGTGGCTGGAAACTTGTACCCAGTGCAAATCGAGTTTAGGTTGTATGTGTTCAGGGACGAGTGCATACCTCCCAACGTTTTGAGATGGGAATGAGGGACACCTATCAGCAAAAGTATGCAGGTATAGGACACACCCCTTGCCACGCCCCCTTAAAGGAGAATTGTACAAAAAAAAAAAACAAGATTGGTTAAACCCACAAGTGCTTTTTTTACCACTACTATTCCTTTACACTGGCTTTTGCCATTTACAAATGCAGAAATTTAGAAATCATATGAAAGGTTTAGCACTGGAAAGATAAAAAGTGCATTTTATATACAACTATATAGATCAGACTAAAATGAGGGACAAATGAGGAGGAAAGAGGGACAGAGGGACATTGCTCCAAATCAGGGACAGTCCCTTAACCTCCCTGGCGGTATGATTATTTCTGATTTTAGGTGCTGAAAGCGGTACAATTATTTTGCACAGAAATTTGGCGTTTTATATTGTAGGCCTGTAATTCTTAGGAATAGTTCACTTAAATCTGTCCAAACAAGAGTCTAGTAGACATCCCGGGTATGATAAAGTTTGAAAAACGAAATAAAAAATTATAATATAATAAATAACTATAAATAATTATAACAAATAATAATATAATAATAATAAAAATTATATAATAATGTAATCAAATCAAAAACACTGAAATTTGCTCAGTTGCAGAATTTTAGCTTTTGTTACTTTTAGTGTTTGATGACGGATCTCCCCACAAATCACTATCGCTCAATTCTGCGAGTGATTCTAATTTATTATCGCTTTTTTCTAGCTGCTCTAAAACCACTTTTTAACCACTTCAGCCCCGGAAGGTTTTACCCCCTTCCTGACCAGAGCACTTTTTACAATTCGGCACTGCGTCGCTTTAACTGCTAATTGCGCGGTCATGCAATGCTGTACCCAAACGAAATTTGCGTCCTTTTCTTCCCACAAATAGAGCTTTCTTTTGATGGTATTTGATCACCTCTGCCGTTTTTATTTTTTGCGCTATACGCGGAAAAAGACCGAAAATTTTGAAAAAAAATGATATTTTCTACTTTTTGTTTTTAAAAAAATCCAATAAACTCAATTTTAGTCATACATTTAGGCCAAAATGTATTCGGCCACATGTCTTTGGTAAAAAAAATGTCAATAAGCGTATATTTATTGGTTTGCGCAAAAGTTATAGCGTCTACAAACTAGGGTACATTTTCTGGAATTTACACAGCCTTTAATTTATGACTGCCTATGTCGTTTCTTGAGGTGCTAAAATGGCAGGGCAGTACAAAACCCCCACAAATGACCCCATTTTGGAAAGTAGACACCCCAAGGAATTTGCTGAGAGGCATGTTGAGCCCATTGAATATTCATTTTTTTTGTCCCAAGTGATTGAATAATGACAAAAAAAAAAAAAAAAATTACAAAAAGTTGTCACTAAATGATATATTACTCACACAGGCCATGGGCATATGTGGAATTGCACCCCAAAATACATTTAGCTGCTTCTCCTGAGTACGGGGATACCACATGTGTGGGACTTTTTGGGAGCCTAGCCGCGTACGGGGCCCCGAAAACCAAGCACCGCCTTCAGGATTTCTAAGGGCGTACATTTTTGATTTTACTCCTCACTACCTATCACAGTTTTGAAGGCCATAAAATGCCCAGATGACATAAAACCCCCCCAAATGACCCCATTTTGGAAAGTAGACACCCCAAGCTATTTGCTTTGAGGCATGTTGAGTCCATGGAATGTTTTATATTTTGACACAAGTTGCGGGAAAGTGACAAATTTTTTTTTTTTTTTTTTTTTTTTGCACAAAGTTGTCACTAAATGATATATTGCTCACACAGGCCATGGGCATATGTGGAATTGCACCCCAAAATACATTTAGCTGCTTCTCCTGAGTACGGGGATACCACATGTGTGGGACTTTTTAGGAGCCTAGCCGCGTACGGGACCCCGAAAACCAAGCACCGCCTTCAGGATTTCTAAGGGCGTACATTTTTGATTTTACTCCTCACTGCCTATCACAGTTTCGGAGGCCATGGAATGCCCAGGTGGCACAAACCCCCCCCAAATGACCCCATTTTGGAAAGTAGACACCCCAAGCTATTTGCTGAGAGGCATGGTGAGTATTTTGCAGCTCTCATTTGTTTTTGAAAATAAAGAAAGACGAGAAAAAAAAATTTTTTTTTTCTTTTTTCAATTTTCAAAACTTTGTGACAAAAAGTGAGGTCTGCAAAATACTCACTATACCTCTCATCAAATAGCTTGGGGTGTCTACTTTCCAAAATGGGGTCATTTGGGGGGGTTTTGTGCCACCTGGGCATTCCATGGCCTCCAAAACTGTGATAGGCAGTGAAGAGTGAAATCAAAAATTTACGGCCTTAGAAAGCCTGAAGGCGGTGCTTGGTTTTCGGGGTCCCGTACGCGGCTAGGCTCCCAAAAAGTCCCACACATGTGGTATCCCCGTACTCAGAAGAAGCAACAGAATGTATTTTGGGGTGTAATTTCACATATTCCCATGGCATGTTTGAGCAATATATCATTTAGTGACAACTTTGCGCAAAAAAAAATAAAAAAAATAAAAAATTGTCTCTTTTCCGCAACTTGTGTCACAATATAAATTATTCCATGGACTCAACATGACTCTCAGCAAATAGCTTGGGGTGTCTACTTTCCAAAATGGGGTCATTTGGGGGGGGGTTTGAACTGTCCTGGCATTTTATGCACAACATCTAGAAGCTTATGTCACACATCACCCACTCTTCTAACCACTTGAAGACAAAGCCCTTTCTGACACTTATTGTTTACATAAAAAAATAATTTTTTTTTGCAAGAAAATTACTTTGAACCCCCAAACATTATATATTTTTTTTAAAGCAAATGCCCTACAGATTAAAATGGTGGGTGTTTCATTTTTTTTTTTCACACAGTATTTGCGCAGCGATTTTTCAAACGCATTTTTTGGGGAAAAAACACACTTTTTTACATTTTAATGCACTAAAACACACTATATTGCCCAAATGTTTGATGAGATAAAAAAGATGATCTTAGGCCGAGTACATGGATACCAAACATGACATGCTTTAAAATTGCGCACAAACGTGCAGTGGCGACAAACTAAATACATTTTTAAAAGCCTTTAAAAGCCTTTACAGGTTACCACTTTAGATTTACAGAGGAGGTCTACTGCTAAACTTACTGCCCTCGATCTGACCTTCGCGGCGATACCTCACATGCATGGTGCAATTGCTGTTTACATTTGACGCCAGACCAACGCTTGCGTTCACCTTAGCGCGAGAGCAGGGGGGACAGGGGTGCTTTTTTTTTTTTTTTTTTTTTTTTTCTTTATTATTATTATTTTTTTATCTTATTTTTAAACTGTTCCTTTCATTTTTTTTTTTTTAAATCATTTTTATTGTTATCTCAGGGAATGTAAATATCCCCTATGATAGCAATAGGTAGTGACAGGTACTCTTTTTTGCAAAAATTGGGGTCTATTAGACCCTAGATTTCTCCTCTGCCCTCAAAGCATCTGATCACACCAAGATCGGTGTGATAAAATGCTTTCCCAATTTCCCAATGGCGCTGTTTACATCCGGCGAAATCTACGTCATAAAATGCTCGTAGCTTCCGGTTTCTTAGGTCATAGAGATGTTTGGAGCCACTCTGGTCTCTGATCAGCTCTATGGTCAGCTGGCTGAATCACCGGCTGCATTTTCAGGTTCCCTGTTGAGACAGGAGAGCCAGAGAAAAACACGGAAGATGTTGGGGGGGGGGGGGCATTCCCTCCCACTGCTTGTAAAAGCAGTCTAGAGGCTAATTAGCCACTAGGATTGCTTTTACATGAAAGCCGACCGCTGGCTGAAAAGAATGATACCAAGATGATACCTAAACCTGCAGGCATCATTCTGGTATAACCACTCAAAGTCGTGAATGGCATACCTGAAGACAAAAAAATGGTTAACAATAAAGCACAGTAAACGGTAAGGTATAAAAAATTGCATACCTGAAAAGCAAACATGATAAAACATAATAACAATAAAACATTGCAGAATAGAATACAGTAAAAAAGAGCAGAACAATAGAGAGAGAATAGAGAGAGAGAGAACAATAAAACGACAACTATTTTTATTTTATATTTTTGTTTGTGTTTTTTTTTTTTTTTTTTTTTTTACACTTTTTTTTGTAACTAACTTTTATGACTGTAACTGGTTCCAGGTTCGGGTCTCTCAAAATGCGATGGCATCTCGGGAGACCCTGTGAAAGTGTGCCTAGTCTGTGCAATGCTGTACCCTACGCTAATACTCAACTAGTGCATGGTAGCGTTCAAAACATTCACCAATGCAAAAACCAGGATTGTCAGGACAGGAGGGACAATAATGGCGGGTGTCACGCCTATATCCGCGCTAGCTGCAGACACAACATCTTTTTTGGGGGGTTCGTTGGGTAGGGGTACTCGGGAGGACATAAAGAAAATGCCTCTCATGCAGCCGACTGCATTTGGTTGGGGATGTGAATGGGGGAAGTACGGGCGCTGCAGAAGCGGTGGGTTCCCAATTAGGATTGGCGAATGCAGCAGGAAGGGCACTATGGGCCTGTGTTTGTCTTTTTGGTGGCAGCGGGACACTACTTGTGCTTGCCACCTCACCAGCTTGAACTGCACTTATGGGACTCGCCACGTCACCAAGTGTTACTGCAGTGCTGGTTTGACTACGACCGGGGTGTACTAGGCCGCTGGCGCTTGCCAGTTCACCAAAACGCTACAAAAAAAACTGTTAGCGATCGCAGGGATCCGGCCTGACTCTGCGAACGCTGCAGTTATGCGTTTAGTGTTTTGTAAGTGACAGTGATCGATCGATACTGCACTTGGGTGGGCTGGGCCGGGCCGGGCGGAGGGGCAAAACGCAGGTGCTAGCAGGTATCTGGGCTGATCCTGCTAACACTGCGTTTTTGGGAACCCTAAACTGCTGGGGACGCTAGTATAGATCTGATCGGATCAGATATTGATGCGATCAGATACTATACCACTAAGGGAGGCGTATGCTGCGTGCGTGGGTGTTAGCGGTACTGGCGCTAATCTGACGCTGCCTGGGGCTGGTGCTTGCCAGTTCACCAAAACGCTACCAAAAAACCTGTTAGCGATCGCAGGGATCAGGCCTGACTCTGCGAACGCTGCAGTTATGCGTTTAGTGTTTTGTAAGTGACAGTGATCGATCGATACTGCACTTGGGTGGGCTGGGCTGGGCCGGGCGGAGGGGCAAAACGCAGGTGCTAGCAGGTATCTGGGCTGATCCCGCTAACACTGCGTTTTTGGGAACCCTAAACTGCTGGGGACGCTAGTATAGATCTGATCGGATCAGATATTGATGCGATCAGATACTATACCACTAAGGGAGGCGTATGCTGCGTGCGTGGGTGTTAGCGGTACTGGCGCTAACCTGACGCTGCCTGGGGCTGGTGCTTGCCAGTTCACCAAAACGCTACCAAAAAAACTGTTAGCGATCGCAGGGATCAGGCCTGACTCTGCGAACGCTGCAGTTATGCGTTTAGTGTTTTGTAAGTGACAGTGATCGATCGATACTGCACTTGGGTGGGCTGGGCCGGGCGGAGGGGCAAAACGCAGGTGCTAGCAGGTATCTGGGCTGATCCCGCTAACACTGCGTTTTCGGGAACCCTAAACTGCTGGGGACGCTAGTATAGATTTGATCGGATCAGATATTGATCCGATCAGATACTATACCACTAAGGGAGGCGTATGCTGCGTGCGTGGGTGTTAGCGGTACTGGCGCTAATCTGACGCTGCCTGGGGCGACGCATATCACCGCCGGGCGATCAGGGGGCTAAACCTTTATTCGGTAATAAACGGCGGGTGCCCTGACACTATAAAAAATAAACGAACTAACCAGCGTCACCCGTAACGGTTATACGGTGATCAGTGGTGAAAGGGTTAACTAGGGGGCAATCAAGGGGTTAAAACATTTATTAGGTAGTATATGGGGGTCCCTGACGCTATAAAACGCTGACGGCGAACCTAAATATTTACGTTCCTAACTAGCGTCACCAGCGACACTAATACAGCGATCAGAAAAATGATCGCTTAGCGACACTGGTGAGGGGGGGTGATCAAGGGGTTAAAACTTTATTAGGGGGGGTTAGGGGGGTATCCTAGACCTAAAGGGGGGGTAATACTCACTGCCCTAACACTAACTGTCACAAACTGACACTATGCAGTAATCAGAAAAAAAAAAAAAAAAAAATCCTGCTAATGTCAGTTTGTGACAGGGGGGGGGTGATTGGGGGGGGATCGGGGGGCGATCGGGGGGGGGATCGGGGTGTAAGGTATGCCTGGCATGTTCTACTGTGTGTGTTTGTGTTGTGTGCACTCACTTGTCATCTCTCCTCGGCGCTGGAACGGAAACTGCCAGACCGAGGAGAGATGACATCACATCCTCTGCCTGTGTGAAACGACACACAGGCAGAGGAGGATTCCCATTGGCTGGGAGCGATCGCGAGGGGGGGGCCACGATCGGATGGTCTCCCCCTCGCCTCCCGACGCTCCCAGTCAGATGCCGACCGCCGATGGCACCGGGGGGGGGTCCGATCGGACCCCCCGCCCGCGGGAGGCAGATCACGTACGGGTACGTGATTTTGCCTGCCCGTGCCATTCTGCCGCAGTATATATGCGGTAGGCGGTCGGCAAGTGGTTAAGTAAAGGGACAGTTTTGGTTGCTATGGGCAATCTCCAGTTTCCTGGCAGAAAGAACAGTTTTATATATATAAAACTGCATGCAGGACACTGGGCAAACCACTAGGGACAAAGGGGATGTGTAGTTATTTGATACAGTACTGTAATCTGTAAGATACAGTATGCTGTATCTATACTGTGTGTTTTACTTTTGAATTTACCGCCGAACTCCGTCCCCGTGCGTCGCAACGCTCGCAGGGAACGGAGCTCGGCACTGTGAATCGAGCGAGACACAGCGGCTCGCCGATCACAGCGGGGAGACATCGCAGGATCCAGGGGACAAGGTAAGTATACTCTTCCTGGATCCTGCGATGCAAGCCCGAGTCTGGCTCGGGGATACCGCTTTTGGTATGTAAAATCCAACCCGAGCCAGACTCGGGAATACTGCCAGGGGGGTTAAAATCAGGGACAGTTGGGAGCTATGTGAGTGCCTGGGCAACTGTTTGCCAGCTGTCTGAACTGAACAAGATAAATCTTTACATGTGTGGCCAGCTTTAGCCTCTTTTGTATCTGAGGTTGCCATGGTGACCAGCTATAACAGCAGCCAGTTTAGGGCTTGAATTTTTAGTTGTCAGTTAAGAGCGGACATATACATAATAGTAACTGTTATGCCCCGTACACACGGTCGGACTTTGTGCGGACATTCCGACAACAAAATCGTAGGATTTTTTCTGATGGATGTTGGCTCAAACTAGTCTTACATACACACGGTCACACAAAGTTGTCGGAAAATCCGATCGTTCTGAACGCGGTGACGTAAAACACGTACGTCGGGACTATAAACGGGGCAGTGGCCAATAGCTTTCATCTCTTTATTTATTCTGAGCATGCGTAGCAATTTGTCCGTCGGATTTGTGTACACACGTTCGGAATTTCCGACAACGGATTTTGTTGTCGGAAAATTTTATATCCTGCTCTCAAACTTTGTGTGTCGGAAATCCGATGGAAAACGTGTGATGGAGCCTACACACGGTCGGAATTTCCGACAACAAGGTCCTATCACACATTTTCCGTCGGAAAATCCGACCGTGTTTACGGGGCATGACTGTTATCACCAGAAGCGTGCCTAATTGCGCAAATGAAGATACCACAGAAAACATTGGTAAGTTTATTTGGAATTTGATAACATTTAGGCCCCATTCACACTTGTGAATTAGGCCGACTGCGATTACCTGTGGCAGACTCAGGGGGTTCCCTGTGATTAGCTTTGGGCAGGATACGCTATTCAAAGCAAAGGAGGCTGACAGCATCTGCAGATATTTGTGGAAGTTCGCATGTAATTGGTTCTGCAGCGATTACTTGCAGATGATTGGTCCTGGACGCAGACTGTCTGCACCAAGGGCTGGTCAAATGCAAGTAATAACTGCATGACCAATTACATACAAGTGTCGCTTTAAATGGAGCTTCCTGTCCACAGTTAATTGCAGCATACCCCACTGAGTCATCTTCGGGTAATTGCAAACTGCCCCATTCACAAGTGTGAATAGGGACTTACTGGACTTTTCTAACTTGTGTGACAGAATGAGGCAATGTCACTGTGTGGTAAGGCAGTCTGGCCCACTAATCACACAGGTGGGTGCTGTTCTTTTAGCAGTATCAGGATGAGAGGTTGAGGTCCCACTCTTCTGAAGGGGTCAGTGATTGTAAGGGAGACAAGAGGTGCATGTCTGCACCATGCTTGATGGTGAGAACCCCCTGCGTGGGAAGATATGTATTTGTACTGGTTTATGCATTGGGGCTGCGCTGCCAGCTCAGCCCCACCACTTGTGATGTGAACAGGACCAAATTGGAGGGTTTAGGTCCACTTTTAAAGCATATCTAAAGCAAAATGTAAAATATTCCAATTTACCAATCCTTAGGTTTAATATTTTAGGCTGCATTCACACCTAAACATCATGTTTTTGAGTATTTTTTCAGACTTTTTTTAAGAGTTTGTATGCACAATTTTGAACGTTTTGTGTACAGCTTTTTTAAAGCGTTTTTGAACTTTGGCATTTTTTAATTAGCCAATACAGAAAAATATTATCTGTTTCATCATTTGTTGCTATGTTTTTCACCTTTTATTATTTATTTATTATTAATATTATTATTATTTATTTGTTAGTTTTTTTTACTTTTTAACTGTAAGGGGTTAAGGGTTAGGAGTTAAAGGTTAGGGTAGGGGTAATTTATTTATTAATATTTATTTATAAAAAAAAATATTTTGCTAGGCTAGGGCGTTAATGTTAGGGTTAGGGTTTAGAATTAGGTTTAGGGGTTAATATTAGGGTAAGGAGTTAATATTAGGGTTGAGGTTAATGTATTTATTTATGTTTATTTAAATAATTTATGGATTACAGGATAGGGTTGGGGGTTACTGTTAGGGTTAGGGTTTAGAATTATGGTTAGGGGTTAATATTAGAGTTTGTAGTTATTATTCAGGTTAAGGGTTGGGGTTCAGATTTTTATTTAGTTATGTTTAATATTTGAATTATTTATTTATTATTTTAATTCATTATTATTTTTTTTATTATAGTCATTTATTTATGTAATTTATAATATTAATTATGATTGTATTATTTATTTAATTATTTTCATTACTTTTCATTTAATGTTACATTTGAACAGAAAAACAATCAAAAATGTGTGACAAAATATAAAAAAAAAGAGTTTCTATGGAACAAAAATTCCATATGCATTACCATAGACTTGAATGGAAGGAGTTGTTAGGCTGGCCATACACTCTTAAGCCTCATACACACGATCAGATTTTCCGCAGACAAAACCTCTGACTTTTGTCCGAAGGCGTGTGCCTGGATTTTGTCTTGCTTACAAACTACAAGGAATTGTCGGCCAACAAACATGAACGTAATGACGTACTACGTGGTTTTTCAGCTCTTTAGCGCCACCCTTTAGGCTTCTTCTGCTAATTTCGTGTTAGTAGAAGTTTGGTGAGTGTTGATTCGCACTTTTCATTTCGCGCTTTTCATTTCGCACTTCTCATTTCACGCTTTTCATTTCGCTTCTGAATGGCCGTTCGTCAACCAGCCATGTTGCAGAATCTGAGGAGATAACATGTTATTTATTATTGGCCTTGGAGTTATTGCTTTGACCCAAGTCCAGTCCAGAAACAGTAGTAGGAGGATTTCTTGGACCAAAAATTGGTTGCTTTATTAATCGTGACCAATTATGTCATATGCCTTTGCTGCGGGAGCTCCAGGAGAATAATCCAGATGATTTTCGGAATTATCTCCAGATGACGGACCCCTGCTTTCACCAACTTTTGGCATTGTTGACCCCCTATATTAAGAAGCAAGACACATGCATGAGGCTTTTATTTTTTGGTTGAATAATGGTTTGATTTGGTATATTCTCTATATTTTTGGATGCATAGAATGCACTTTTTTGGTTAAGTTATATTGGCAGATAGCATGTCTAATTTTATTTGTTTTCTTTTTTTAATGCACAATAAAAAAATGTGGAGAACAATACTTGGCTATGTGTTTTACTTCAAATGACAGTTTGGGAGTAGGCAGTTACATTTAAAAAAATATAATATAAAATTAACAAGGGACACCAACATAATTGTATCTTTGATCTTAAAAACTACAGGATAATGGTGTTGTGGTAACTTGCACCAAGAAAAAAAAAAATCTTATTCTTGATATCACTAGAAAAAAAAAGCCTTTGAAAATTCGTTTGCACTAAGTCCATCAGTATCAGCAGCAAAGCACCTTCATTATTATCCCATTAACGGTTCACGACCAGCCGCCGCAGTTATACTGTGGCAGGTTGGCTCCCCTGCGCGAGCTGTTGTAGGTATATCACCTCCCAGGGAACACAGTTATGCCCTTGATCGCCCCCTAGTGTTAACCCCTTCACTGCCAGTGACATTTTTACAGTAATCAATGCATTTTTATAGCATTGATTGCTGTATTAATGCCATTGGTCCCAAAAATGTGTCAAAATTGTCCGATGTGTTCACCATAATGTCGCAGTCTTGCAGAAAATTGCCATTACTAGTAAAAATAAATAATAATAAAAATGCTATAAATCTATTCCCTATTTTGTAGACGCTATTCATTTTGCGCAAACCAATCAATATACGCTTATTGCAATTTTTTTTTACCAAAAATTTGTAGAAGAATACATATTGGCCTAAATTGAGAAAAAATTAGCTTTTTTTTTAAAAAAAAAAAATGGGGATATTTATTATAGCAAACAGTCCAAAATATTGTGTTTTTTACAAAATTGTCGCTCTTTTTTTGTTTATAGCGCAAAAAATAAAAACCTCAGAGGCGATCAAATACCACCAAAAGAAAGCTCTTTTTGTGGGGAAAAAAAGGGCGTCAATTTTGTTTGGGTGCAGAGTCGCACGACCGTGCAATTGTCAGTTAAAGCAACGCAGTGCCGAACCGCAAAAAGTGCTCTGGTCAGGAAGGGGGTAAATTCTTCCGGGGCTGAAGTGGTTAAAGGAGAAGAGAATGTGCGCTGCCTTTCGAGATTTCATAATTTGCCACATCACGAATGTTAATTCTCCATTACAAACGCTAGTTTACAAGGCCGACCGCTTCTGGCTTGTCCTTACTTCCGAGCATGCGTGTTTGTACTTTGGACTTTTGTCTGACGGACTTGTGTTCACACGCTCGGAAAATCCGACAACAGGCATTTGTCCACGGAAAATGTTAAAACCTGCCATCCAATATTTGTCTGTGGAAAATAAGACAACAATTGTCCGATGGAATGTACAAACAGTCGGATTTTCCGCCAACAGCCTGTCATCACACAATTCCCATCTGAAAATCTGATCGTGTGTACGAGGCTTTAGATTTCACTAGATTCCCCCATCCACTCCATGAAGGAATCTCAACATGCACGGCTGTCACAATACCCAAACACTGGCTGCAGCTGATTGGTTGCAGTCACAGTTTGGACAAAAAGATTATGCCCAGATCTTTAGATTTTCAGATTGAAGAATGTACGGAGGAGTGGTGCAAACAGGGTCATTTAGCCATTTAGCCAGAAGCACATGAACAGACCCTTTCTTCAATAAAAGTATTGCAGGAGCATACCATGTGCCATTGATGTTAGTGCTTCTCAGTGCCTTCATTGGTCACAGCTCATGTATTCTCACCCAGTACCATAACACCATCCTCTCATCATGGACAGCCTGTGGAGGACATGCGGAAGCCGTTTGAGAAGAACCAAGATGATGCTGGAGCGCGGCGGGGTCTGCAGCGTGTGCATGATGACGTCATCGCACACACACGTTGTGGACCATGCCGTGCTCTGGCCCAATCTTGGTTCTCCCCAGACAGCTTCCGCGTGTCCTCCATAGTGCAGCAGCTAGCCCTGGCAGTCCTCCTGCCAGACATCCAGCGCAGACATCCCAGTTAACTCTATCCTCACAGCGCAGCCGTGCCTCCACCCCCTGAAGGAGGGGGCAGCGCAACCTACGTCCATTATCCGCCTCTTTATTATCAGCAGAATGCCAATATCACCGCTTTCGACCGATATGTTTCGTCCGCCAAAATTTTGGTGCAACCCTAATAAATGCACACAGTATATATGTCTTCTACATTATTTTTTGACATACTGAGGCAGGCAGCGCTGTCAGAATCAGTTTGAGGATCCATAGTTAGTGTTAAAGGTTTCATCTACAGCCGTTGAAAGGGTTCTTTACTGTAAGAGCTGTCAAAATGTAGATCTGACTTACACGGCAGCCTGTTCTAGCAAATACAGTAGAACAGTGCTTCTCAACCTTTTTTCAGTCAAGGCACACTTTAAAATACTACACAATCTTAGGCACGCTTTTAATGCTCAATTCAAAAATTCTCAAGTGGCTTTCTATATTTCGTCTCTGAAAGACCTTCTCAGAGATGGTTCTATAACCAAGCCTCTATCCAACATATACAAAACATTGTCACCTAATATACACATAGGACTTGAAACTCTAATGCCGCATACACACGATCGAACATTCCGACAACAAAATCCATGGATTTTTTTCCGACGGATGTTGGCTCAAACTTGTCTTGCATACACACGGTCACACAAATCTTGTCGGAAATTCCGAACGTCAAGAACGCGGTGACTTACAACACGTACGACGAGCTGAGAAAAATGAAGTTCAATAGCCAGTGCGGCTCTTCTGCTTGATTTCGAGCATGCGTGGAACTTTGTGTGTCGGAATTGTGTACATACGATCGGAATTTACGACAACGGATTTTGTTGTCGGAAAATTTGAGATCCAGATCTCAAATTTTGTGTGAAGGAAATTCAGATGAAAATTTCCGATGGAGCCTACTCACGGTCGAAATTTCCGACAACAAGCTCCCATCGAACATTTTCCCTTAGGTGCCAATTGGGTGGAGGACTTCGCTGAAATGGACACGAAGGATTGGGAAGAGGAATGGGAATGTTCCTTCATGCAATTGGTCTTGGCAAGAGACAGACTAATCCAGTTTAAGATCATGCATAGAGTGTATTACACACCCTTACGTCTACATAAAATATACCCATCTGTCCCAACTTTGTGCTGGCGGTGTGTTGCTCCGTGGGCGGTTTTATTCATGTATTTTGGACCTGTCCTCAAATTAAAAATTTATGGAGGGAGGTAGCTATGGTTATCTCCACTGTCACCACTATCCAGATCCCACTAACGGTGGAGGTGTGCCTGATGGTTCTTGTCGACCAACTGGCTTATAGTCGAGCAGTCAGAACTCTCCTGGGATTATTAGTTTACTATGCACGCAAGGCTATTGTACTCCGGTGGAAATCTTCTCTGCCCTTACGTTGTATAGGGCCACTTACCAGGGCCGTCTTTAATATTGATTGGACCCTGGGCATTCCCCCATGCAATTTCACTCTCCACCTGCTATGAGACATACAATAAATAGCAGCTAGACATAAAATTAGTTTACAGTATCAGATCAGGCAGCAATTGCGATTGGTTGTCAGCAGTTACAGCATGTCATTACTGCTTACTGACTGGTTGCTAGAGGTTACAGCACACATTACAGCTCACTGATTAGTTGCTAGAGGTTACAGCTCATCATGTCCTCACTGCAGGGGAGTATGATATACATATGAATGCTGCCTTTATTTACATATCAATGCCACCAGCCACAGCTGTTTACTTAGTAATGCCCGTTATTTACATGTAAACACAGGGTCTGCAGGTGAGTCATCTGTACACAACAATAAGGCAGAGCTGGGCAGCATAAGTACCAGCACTTTACACTGACAGCACAGGACTAAAACTTCAAGGGACAAGGGAATTTAAACTGGGATAGTTGGCAAGTATGAGGCAGCTGCTTTGGGCCCCACAACAATGACAGGGCCCAGGGCAGCTGCCCCTTTTGCCCTGCCTTAAAGACGGCCCTGCCACTTACTTATCCAGAAGATGTGCTAAGAAATTTCATAAAATGTGGGACATATGGGACATATGGGTGGAAGCCCCGTCTATAAATGTAGACTCCGTACAATGATTCAACCATTCCTAGTTGAAGAAACTTTGAATTCTTGTTGCACTAGTCAGAAATCTTACGGGTAACTAAGGTCTGAGAGGGAACCTACTGTATCTTCATAGTGAGCTAGACTCTGAGGTTTAACCAGTAAAGCAGATATGATTCAAACTGCATAGGTGGCCGAGCCTACCAAGTATTAAGGGGTTGTGTTCTAGTTTTATAGTTTTGTTTTAGTTATGTCTGCTGTTTGTTCGTTCGAGCCTGGGTATGCCCAATAGGCTCTATTTTGTAACTAATTGAAATATTGCACAATACTGCACAACCTCAAGGCACCCAATTCTAAAATGTAAAAAATTAAACTAACAGTTTTACATATTGCAGCAGCATCTACACTCCTCGGCCACCCAACATTAGAGGGGATGTATTCCTCCACCTTTGCCCACTGGTACTGGCTAGTATTCTAGCATTTATATTCTCCCTCACTCTCTCTAATTTTTGCTAACATGCCCCAGTGCTGACAGAGAGGGGCAAACAAGGATGCTGTACAGGTTCCCTATGTTCATCCTTATCATATGATGTTGTTGTTAGCATGCCAGTGGCTGGTCCACATGGTGCCCAAAGTTATAATGCTGCACAATATAACCTGTGGCTTTGAATAACAAAAAGATTGCCTTGCTGGCAATTTTTGGGCAATTTGTGGCAATTTTTAGGCATTTTGCCAAGGCACCCCTAAAGAACCCAAAAGTGCCATGGCACCCTGGTTGAAAAAGGCTGCAGTAGGAGGATTAAAAAAAGGGTTGAATGAATTCCTAAAATATTAAACCAACATTAGAATATTGCTCTATTAAACCAATATTAGAATGTTGCTCTAGGGGTCAGTGAATACATTGACCCTATAAGGGCTTATTTAGTCTTGTAGATGTCTGTTAAAAGCTTACTTTTACAGCTATCCACAGTGGATTACTTTTCACAGAGTGCCAAGCGGATGGCGGTCAGGTAGAGTTGCACCGATTCCGTTTTTTTTACCAGCAAGTACGAGTACCAATACTTGTACACAAGTACTTGCTGATACCGAGTGCTGATACCTTTGTGATACCAAATGGGCTCAAAGCGCACTGCAAAGAATCGCATGTGTTTTAAACAGGAATGCAGTGCAATTCCTGTGAACCCAAGCTGAAGTCACTATGACAAGCCTGGGTTCACACAGGAGCGGTACGGGAAACCGCATGTGATACGGACAGGAGTCGCATTCCTGTTCAAATCACATGCAATTCTTTTTAGTGTGATTTGAGCCCATACATTTTGTATGGGCTCAAATCGCACCGCAAAGGTATTGGTTTTAGGTGTCGGAGCATTTGCACAAGTACAAGTACTTGTGCAAATGCTTAGTATCGGCACCGATATGGGTATTGGTATAACCCTACTGTCAGGTGTTCAGGAGGCGATGCTGCCACCTCCCAAATGCCTTTTTTTTTTTTTTGACACCCAAACCAGCTGTTTGAGGAACTGTGAGCCCAGAGTTTGGCTCGTGGTTGTAGCATAGCCCTAATAACTTGAATGTGTTGCGTTCATCTGCAGTACGGCCCCTGAATGCAATGGGGGGTTATTTTTGCCACGGCATGTGTACACTCCTTTTTGGCTGCCTTTGCAGCTTAAAGGGGGGCAGTAAAAACACTGTTTAACCGCCTATTTTGCTGCCGCGCAACCACAAGTATAAGCTAAGCCTTAGGACAAATTGGAACCAGCTTTATAACAATCGTTTGCTCTCTTCTTGATTAATTTTTGTCTTTTCGATCTATTATGGGTTTTTGTGGATATTTTTTTTTTTTTTTTACATAGAAAGAGACATATGATTTTTTTCACCTTACTATGCAACTATAATTTTTCCCTCTGTGCTGTTTTAGTCTGTCCAAGTGCTGGCAAACCTCTGGAATGAATTCACTGCGGCCACTTTGGATAGCTGGAAGAAGGTGAAAAAAATTATAAATATTACGATAACACGTGCAATGATAAAAGTAAAAAATAGGTGTTTTGTATCTATTGAAAGTTCGTGTATGAAAAGTCCATCATATTAAAACACCCTTAAGGTCACCATATGTGATGGCAAGATACAAAATGGAAAAAAGTCCGGAACTAAATAAACAAGTGCAAAAAACATAGATATTGCAATGGTGATAAACTCCAAGATATATGATCGTGGACACTCTCAAATACAATCCAATCGGTACTGATAGAACCACCCCCCGAATGACTGGAGGCTTACCGGAAAGTTGGGACCCACAGAGCGTACGCTATATGGGTCAAACAGGCTTAAGTTGCTCTCTGGCAATGGAGGTAGAATACCCAGGGCTGATAGATGGTGAGATCATAGCCGTGCTGTCCCAAATCAGTCAGCTTCTATGGACTCCCACTGACAGGAGTCATAAACGCCTGTTAGATATCCTGGGTTTGCTGGTCTTTGTTATCCCTGTCCTTGGATATTTGAGTTGCTAAAAACCAGCATGTAAAAGTAGTTTCATCCGCGTGCTCTTGGGGAATGTGGGTGTCACGGGCCAGTGGGGGGGTTCCTGGGATGTGAGTCCTGTGACCTGGGTCCTGGTAGCTGTTCCGGTGGTGCCGAGGGTCCTCAGAGCCTCCGGGCGGCCAGGATATCGGTCATGGATCCTCCGTGGAGCGCCGTGCTGACCTGCGTCTTCACTTCCAGGAGCGGGGTGAGGCGGGCGGTGCTTCGCGTTCGGAGCATGCGCGCTCCTTCATCAGGCTAGCCTGATGAAGGAGCACGCATGCTCCGAACGCGAAGCACCGCCCGCCTCACCCCGCTCCCGGAAGTGAAGACGCAGGTCAGCATGGCGCTCCACGGAGGATCCATGACATAGCCTGATGAAGGAGCACACATGCTACGAACGCGAAGCACCGCCCGCCTCACCCCGCTCCCGGAAGTGAAGACGCAGGTCAGCACGGCGCTCCACGGAGGATCCATGACCGATATCCTGGCCGCCCGGAGGCTCTGAGGACCCTCGGCACCACCAGAACAGCTACCAGGACCCAGGTCACAGGACTCACATCCCAGGAACCCCCACACTGGCCCGTGACACCCACATCCCCCGAGAGCACGCGGATGAAACTACTTTACATGCTGGTTTTTAGCAACTCAAATATCCAAGGAGAGGGATAACAAAGACCAGCAATCCCAGGATATCTAACAGGCGTTTATGACTCCTGTCAGTGGGAGTCCATGGAAGCTGACTGATTTGGGACAGCACGGCTATGATCTCACCATCTATCAGCCCTGGGTATTCTACCTCCATTGCCAGAGAGCAACTTAAGCCTGTTTGACCCATATAGCGTACGCTCTGTGGGTCCCAACTTTCCGGTAAGCCTCCAGTCATTCGGGGGGTGGTTCTATCAGTACCGATTGTATTGTATTTGAGAGTGTCCACGATCATATATCTTGGAGTTCATCACCATTGCAATATCTATGTTTTTTGCACTTGTTTATTTAGTTCCGGACTTTTTTCCATTTTGTATCTTGCCATCACATATGGTGACCTTAAGGGTGTTTTAATATGTTGGACTTTTCATACACGAACTTTCAATAGATACAAAACACCTATTTTTTACTTTTATCATTGCACGTGTTATCGTAATATTTATAATTTTTTCTCATTTACTAGCGCTACACTTGGTTTTATATGATTTATAGCAAAATTTCTATTTGTTGTGGTAGCTGCTTACATATACAATTTTTTTTTGAGTAAGCGCATGGTTTTACAGGTTTTTTATAAACTAAAATGCTTCAAGACCCCTCCTCTACTCAGGCGACTTTTATGTAAATGGACAATTGTAGGTTTTAAAACGAGTTGCGCTATTTGAAAGTCTCTTACCTGCTTGCCTTTCTTGTATTCTGTATATTTTTCACTTCTGACGTCACCCGCGTATGCGCCTTATTTCCTATTTTTCCAGCAAGCAGAGACAATGCCAAAAAAATGCAGGGTCTATGCCGGGGCTGCGTCATTTCCCAGTGTCAACGTCAGCCCCGACATCACGTGAGACTTGATTGTACTTCTGCAATGTGAAGAGCATCGTGGACACCTTGGATAGCGCTATTACTGCGCATGCGTGGGATTAGGGACAATAATAGCTACTGCATGCGGAAGTAAAATAGAATACAGAACCCAGAAGACCATAGTTCCTATGGTGGCAGCTAATATCGATGATGAGCGTTTAGAATATAAAAGAAAATAAAAAACAGTAAGAACGATTTTTGGGAATTCTCTTAGTGCCCATTTGATTAAATAAGGTATTTTTTAGAGAGTTTACTACTGCTTTAAGCTATTCAAGTCTGTTTAAAGTACAGCTTTAAAATGTGATTGAGAATGCTATTGATCGTGCTTGGATTTCATCACCTATTGGGCGCAAGTGATAAATGGGTAATAACCATGTGTAATATTTCATATTTGCCTCATCCAAAGCAAATCTCTCTACATTCAGGGCCACATGTTTAAAGTGTACCTGTAACCAGACAATGGACATTAAAATGTTTACATATTATTACCAAGCAGTAGAAGAACCTTTAAGTGACCCTGTCACCAATATAAAGTGCAAAACAAACCTGTTATTGGAAAAGAAGAAAGCAACTACTCACCTTTCCTGCACCACAAACAGTGGTGTATTTAGGTTTTGTGCTGCCCTATGCCTGACTAAACTCGTGCAACCCCTAATTTAAATATGATACACCCTTTCCTGCCAAGGCCACACCCCTTCCTGCTTAAGACCCACCCTGCCATCTGTAAACCACACCCCTTCCTCTTTAGGCCCCACCTTTTCCTCCTAAAGCTCACCCTCCAGTCTATTGGAAGGCAAACTCTGCATGAAGCACAGGTAAATTCAGGTCAGAAGGAGGTCAAGTGCACCTGTCAGTGGATTCTGAATGATCACTGAAACATCTCAAACTGATGTCAGAACAAATGCCTCTGCTAAGAGATAACAAAGGCACTTTGTTGTGTTGGAAGTGCTCATATTCACCTGTTAAAATACTCCTAAACTACATCACATTGGGCCAACAGATAGGGTTGGGCTAAATGCATATTTGTGGATTTTTGGACATACAATGACCACACAGGTAGCGCTCTTGGCTGTCGGTGCCACTTATCCCAGGAGGAGCACTGGGGATGGGGACCTGCCCAACAAATGTTCCATTTGATAGTGGTCATGTAAAATTCACAAACCGGTTTCATAGTCAAAGAATTAGGACTCATTTAGGCCAAAAATAACCCCAAAATATGTCAACACACAGACTGAAAGATCTTTAACCTGTGTATGTTTAATTGCAATACATTTTGCTAAATAAAACAGGAGTAACTGGCATAAAGATGTTCCTATAGCGAAAAACCCAAGACAAATCAGCAGGTTGCAAAAACCATGAGCGAAAAAAGTACACTAAAAGTGTAGTGTAAGCTAGTGGGGACTCTTTTCATGTGGGAGCCAGGAGGAGGCTGGGGGGGGGCAGGTTTTTTGCTGCCCCCCCCCAAAGTGCTGCCCTAGGCCTGGGCCTTGTTGGCACCACCCCAAATCACCTTGTCCCCATGTTAGTGAGGATAAGGGCCTCTACCCGACAACCCTGGCCGTTGGTTGTCAGGGACTGCGGGCGGGGGGCTTATCGGAATCCTGAGCCCCCTATAGAAAGAGGGCCCCTAGATCCTATGTGAATGAGTATGGGGTACATGGTACCCCTACCCATTCACCTAGGGAAAAAGTGTCAATAAAACACACTACACAGGTTTTTAAAATAATTTATTAAACAGCTCCGGGGGGGTCTTCCTCCGGCTTCGGGGATCTTCTTCCGGCTTCGGGGGTCCCTCCGGTTCCTGTTCCTGCCTCCCGGCGTCCGGTTGGTTCTTCTCCGCTCTCTCTGGCCTCTTCTCTTCTCCAGATGTTGACACAACGCTCTCTCCGGCTGGACTGCTCTGAGGGCTCCGTTGTGACTTATATAGAAGAGAAGAGGGAAGAAGACAAGAAGCCCAGAAGTCCGGACCTCCGTTGGCAAGAGAGCGGCCTGAAGACAGCAGAGGAGCCGGCAGAAGAACTGGAACACCGGGAGAAGAGGCCGGAGAGAGCAGAGAAGAACCAACCAGACGTCGGGAGAAGAGGAACTGGAGGGACCTCCGAAGCCGGAAGAAGACCCCCGAAGCCGGAGGAAGACCCCCCCCCTGGAGCTGTTTAATAAATTATTTTAAAAACCTGTGTAGTGTGTTTTATTATTGACACTTTTTCCCTAGGTGAATGGGTAGGGGTACCATGTACCCCATACTCATTCACATAAGGTGGGGGGCCGGGATCTGGGGGCCCTCTTATTATAGGGGGCTCCCGGATTCCGATAAGCCCCCCGGCCGCAGACACCGACAACCAACGGCCAGGGTTGACGGGAAGAGGCCCTTGTCCTCATCAACATGGGGACAAGGTGCTTTGGGGTGCCCCCATGTTGAGGGCATGCGGCCTGGTACGGTTCAGGAGCGGGGGGAGCTTGCTTGTCCCCACCCCCTTTCCTGACCGGTCGGGCTGCGTGCTCGGATCGGGGTCTGGTATGGATTTTAGGGGGACCCCACGCTGTTTTTTCGGAGTAGGGGCTTCCCTTCAAAACCCATACCAGACCTAAAGGCCTGGTATGCCCCGCGCTCGCCGCAATAGGAATATTTTTTTTTCCTATTGCAGCGAGCGCGAAATGCAATACCCTGCCCTTGCGTCGTATCTGGTCCGTTGGACCAGCATACAGACGAGCGGGCTTTCCGACGGAAAGATTTAAAACACGTTTCAAATCTAGGTCCGGAGGGCTTTTGGGAAAAAGTCCTCCGGAAAAGTCCGCCGGAGCCTACACACGGTTGGATTGTCCGGCAGACTCTGGTCCGCTGGACCAAGTATGCCGGAAAGTCCGCTCATGTGTACGCGGCATAAGACACAATTGTGATGTGGAGGTTGGCAGGAGGAGCCACTGGGGGGCTGTGGGGGACAAGAGATTAACACTCCAAGAATTGTTAGTTTTCTATCAGAATTCAAGGAACTATATATGTCATCAACAGGGTGGCATTTTAATGGCATGGGCAGCAGGAAATTTATTTTCAACTAACAGGTTTAATTTGCATTTTATTTTGATGACAGAGTCACTTTTAAACAACCCCTCACTGACATCACTGTGAAGAATTCCATCCCTATCCAGTTGTAGATTTTGGACATGTTACACATACCCAAAAACCTTTATTGTTGAAGTACACAGGGGGTGGAGCATGCCCTGTCCCCCTTCCCTGCTTCTGCAACTTTCCATTTGCTGGCACCTCCCTAATTGACAGCCAGAAACTGCTGTGTAAATACAACAGCTATTGCAGCTGCTGCTGTAATAATAAAAAAAAAAAAGACTTTGACACAATGTTTATAAACAGAGAAAGGGTCCTTTCACACCGGCTTGGCGGATTCCGCTTGCTCAGCGGGGGATCGATCCAATTATCCCCGCTGAGCAGGCAGATGATAGGTCTGTCTCAGCTCACTGTGCTGAGACGGACCTGTCAGAGCCCCGCTCTCCTTTATGGGGAGATCGGATGAAAACAGACCGCCTGTCCTAGAGTTTCTAATGGGCCCCCCTCCCACAACTTCAAGTCTAAAGCCTGGTACACACAGGCCAAATGTTGGCAGACAATGACCAGTTAAAAAAAAAAAACGGCGGACATTCAGTCCGTGTGTATGTCGGTTTGTCCAGCAAAAGCCGGCCATTTTCTGTCAGACGTGCATGCTGGAAAACCATCAGCCGACCAACTCCTGATCAGCGTTCTCAGCCAATGGCAGAGAGCGCTGATCGGAGTGTTCTGGCGGGTGGCCACCCCCTGTCAGAACACAATAGCTCAGTGGGGGAGATCGCTGTACTAACTTTGCTGGGTTGAGTGGAGAAAAATGAATATTGTGTACCTGGCTTAAATGTGCCCAAAGTAACAGTTTTCATTTTACTCTGTTTCAATCAATGGCAGATCAAATTAATACATGCTGATCTGCATATGATGTCTTTTTAAGCAACCTGACAAATATAACGGCGCATTAAAAAAATAAAAAAATTATGTATATACTGTATCTTTGCGATGCTTTGTAATATAATTTTATTTTGGTGTCATTTTAAATAGGACAAATAATGGAATAGCCCTCTAAATACATATACCCAACCTGCCCCCCTTACCTGTATTGCAGGATGCTTCTTTCTGTAAATAGTTGCTTTTTTTAATTTAGTACAGCTGTGCATTGCCCTGCCTGCTCAGCCAAATCCATATTTTACTGGGATTACACAGTGAAAATAGTTCTGTCTGCCATTATGGTACTCAGCAGAGCATGCCGTCAGCGGGGTGGTGACATCAACTCAATTGTAGTAAGGTAAAAAAGTGATCAGCGCAACTTAATAAAAATGTATGTTACCTGTAAAAAATAAATAAGGAATCTCCTATGTAAAATAAGCAAATACACTCCCGTGCAAAATAAACCTCCTGTGCAGAATTACGCAATAAATTGTACCGTGCAAAATGACAATAAATATAACAAAGTGCAAAATACACTCCTGTGCAAATAAGTTATCATGCAAATAGCTAATAAATAAATAAACAAATAAACAATCTGTGGAAATGAGTATGAAGTCCCAGATAGCTCAAAGGCATGGAACTATAACACATAACTGTGTAGTGTAATAATATAGTCCACTATGCCTAAAATAGACAAAGTGCTGAACGTGTCATCAAAGGGAATCTTCAATAGGAGATCTTCATGAACACCACTTAATGCTCTCTGGACTCTTACCTCAGTATGAAGTATATACAGCGTTAGCAATCCGCTTAGCTGGGGGACATCTATGGATCTCTCAACCTTTGAAGCCAGTAATAGCCAGTGGTGTTTCTCCATACAGGGTATTCCCAATGATGGGATTCTGGATTCACAGCATAATCATTCACGGAAAACGGGCATATAAGGGGATAAAAGAAGAATCTCCCATAGTGCAAACCATTTAAAATAATGGAAACAGCAGAGATGTAAAATACACAGCGTTGCAGACACCTCTTACATCACTTCCGGTTTGTTCGATATCCGGCCACTCCCTATGCATTACGTCACGACACGTGACTTCATCAGGGGACCAATTCTCAATTGTAGTCCCAAAAGCACACACTCTAGACCAGTGAATGCGAACCTTGGCACCCCAGATGTTCTGAAACTACATTTCCCATGATGCTCATCTACACTGCAGAGTGCTGAAGCATAATGGGAAATGTAGTTCCAAAACATCTGGGGTGCCAAGGTTCGACATAACTGCTCTAGACCCATAACAGAAAGTTCTTACCTACATAGGGACCTGGGGCTGGCAGTAAACAATTCAAGCAACACACTGATCACCGATGCATTGCTCTGCAGACCTGCATATTTACTACATTTAGCAAAAGTTAGACTATGATGTTGATTTACTAAAACTGGGGAGTGCAAAATCTGGTGCAGCTGTGCATGGTAGCCAATCAGCTTCTAACCTCAGCTTGTTCAATTAAGCTTTGACAAGAAAACGTTGAAGCTGATTTCTGGTTTCTTTGCAGAGCTGCACCAGATTTTGCACTCTCTAGCATGAGATGGGAATGAGGGACACCCAGGGCTTTTTTTCTCAGAGAATAGGTGCAGGAACTGCACCCTTCTTGAGTCACTTCTTATCTTTGCCCCCTACCCACCTCTGAGCACCATTGCTTGGTTTTAACCCCTACCCACCTCTCAGTACTGCCCCTTTTAGCGAGTACTGAGCCAAGTATAACTTTGTGGTGCTAAGTAATTTATAAGAAATTTGTTAATGATAGCAAGAAAAGTAGTAAAATAGATTCCCCACAGCCAGCAGCAATAGATCCCCCAGCAACAATAGATTCACTCAGAAACAATGGACCCCCACAACAAAATACCACCCAGCAGCAACAACAGATCTCCCAGCAGCCAGCATCACTAGACTACCCAGCAGCCAGCAACAGTAGACCTCCTCCATCAATAGTAGAGCTCTTCCAGCAATAATTGACCCACCAGCAACAATAGACCGCCACTCAAAAGTAGAGTGCTCCAGCAACAGTAGACCCTTCAGCCCACCCCAGCACCCCTTGCCATTACATTAATTCAGTGCTGGAGGTGCCGGAACTGCGCTCCCCCGCGTTCCCGCTGAAAAAATGCCTTGGGGACACCTACTAGCAAACGTATGTAGGCATAGGACATGCCCTCTGCCACACCCCCTTAAAGGAGAATTAGCCACAAAAAAAAGTTAATTAAATCCGCAGGAGCTTTTTTTTTATTTTTTACCACTACTATTCATTTATATTGGCTTTAAAAATTTACAAATGCAGCAATTTAGAAATTGGATGAAAGGTTTAGCACTGGGAAACACTTTTTGAAAGATAAAAAGTGCATTTTATATACAACTATATAGATCAGACCAAAATGAGGGGGAAAGAGGGACAGAGGGACATTGCTCCAGTCCCTTGAAATCAGGGACAGTTGGGAGCTACAGTATGCTCTCTAGTATCCAGATTTTGCACTCTCTAGTATTAGTAAATCAACCCAAATGTCTTTAACATTTACTACAGTGGCAATGATATGACATCTCCCTTCCCATTTTTTTTTCTTGCAGCAGTGACCTGGCAGCCTGCTAGCCTAGTCTAGCAGGTGATATAAGCTGTTAGAGGGGGTATTGTGTTGTGACATTTGAGGATAAATTGCTCCACAGTACCTGCAGTAACAGAGGTCAAGGAGGGCTTGTTTTAAAGCTCTTTTAGTGCTAGTTTTTCTATATTCTGGGCACAGGTGCACTGTCTTTAAAGTGTAACTGCACTTTCATCAACTGTTCTCTATTTGGTCTGTGCAAAAAAACAGTGGGCTGAGCTGGTATATTTGTATATGTGAGAAATATACAGTATTTACGCTGCTACTGTTTACCTGCTTCTGAAAATGTTAATTGTCCAGCTCTTATAATGATCCAGTGGTTTCAATGCTTTCACTGACCAAGAATAAGAATCCTGACTTCATCTCCTGCAAGTATTGAAACCATTAGACCAGCACGACAGCCAGGCAAATAGCATTTTCAGAGAAAGTCTAGCCATGGTAGCCTGCATGTTTTTCTAGGCACAGACCTTCGTTGGAAGGCACCCTGGTTTAGTGCAGAGTAAAGTGACAGTGTCTCTACAAAAGGCACCCCCCCACCCCACCCCCGTATACTCATCTTACCTGCACTCCCTCACATGTCCCTGCTAATGCAGAATTCACCTGTGTCGGGGGCCGAGGGTAGTGATGTCACTCCTCCACTGAATTAAATTGAATGCAATTTCAATGCATGAAATGGCTTGAGCCTAGCTATTGGTTGCTAGGACCAGGGACCCTCACAGGGGTGCAGGTTACATGCTCCCCCATACCCAGACATACTGTGTATTCTATGTGGCTGTGATAAACAAGGAGCTGCAAGGGAGAGCATAAGTAAATAAGGGTTTGGGGATTGTCCTCTGCATAGACTCTGTCACTTTGCCCTGCATGGACAAGGTGACAGTGTCTCTTTAGGCCTCATGCCCACGAATGTTTTTACAGCTGCTTTTAGGAGCGTTTTTCACAGCGCAACCACTTGCCACCTGCCATATAGCAAAATGTCCTGCAGGATATCAAGCCACGGCGCGCCCCCGAGGACGTGCATCACGGTGATCATTGTTGCAGTGTGTCAGTCTGACATACCGCAACTCCGATCTAGGTAAAGAGTCTCTGACAGAGACTCTTTACCACGTGATAAGCTGTGTCCAATCATGGCTGATCACAGTGTAAACAGGAAGAGTTGGTGATCTGCTTTTCCTAACTCGCATCTGTCAGAGTAGAGGAGAGCTGATCGGCTGCTCCTCTGACAGGGGAGGTCTGTGCTGATCGATTATCAGCGCAGCCCCCCCCCCCCGAGGATGCCCACACTGGACCACCAAGGATGCCACCACTAGTCACCACCAGGTATGCCACTCTAGACCACCAGGGATGCCAATCAGTGCTCACAACGGGCATCACTGATTGGCAGGCATTATTGTTTGGCACTGATTGGCATCCATCAGTACCATTTATTAGTGTACAGTGCCACCTATCAGTGCTCATCCATGCCCATCTGTGCCACCTATCTGTGCCGCCTATCAGTGCCCATCCGTGCCGCCTATCATTGCCCATCTGTGCCGCCTGTCAGTGCCCATCCGTGCTGCCTGTCAGTGCCCATCCGTGCCGCCTATCAGTGCCCATCCGTGCTGCCTATCAGTGCCCATCAGTGCTGCATATCAGTGCCACCTATCAGTACCCATCAGTGCCGCCTATCAGTGCCCCATCAGTGCCGCATATTAGTGCCCATCAGTGCCACCTCATTGGTGACCATCAGTTCCGCCTTATCGGTGCCCGTCAGTGAAAGAGAAAACTTACTTATTTACAAAGTTTTGTAACAGAAACAATAAAAAAACAACACTTTTTTTCCCCAAAATTTTTGGTCTTTTTTTTAATTTGTTTAGCAGAAAATAAAAATCCCAGAGGTGTTCAAATACCACCAAAAGAAAGCTCTATTTGTGGGAAAAAAATGATAAAAATTTAGTTTGGGTACAGCGTAGCATGACTGTCATTCAAAGTGCGACAGCGCTGAAAGCTGAAAATTGGTCTGAGCAGGAAGGTGTATAAGTGCCCAGTATTGAAGTGGTTAAAAACGCCTCTCCATGTTAGCCTATGGCCTCATGTCCACCAAGGCGTTTAGGAGCTGTAAGTGGCATAGACGTTTTTAAGCTCCAAAAACAACCCAGGACCAGTGCGTTCTGAGGTTCCAGCTCTAGAGCTGTAAAAACGGCAGACGCCGGTAAAAGATGTTAAACGCGATTTAACGAGGCTTAATGCTGTATACACAGTGTTAAGCCTCGTCCGGCATTTCACTGTCTCTATTTAAAATCAGTGGTTCGTCGCAGGGGGGCGTCGGTACAGCTCATTTTTAAAACGCCCATGGGCATGAGGCCTTAAAGTAGTTTCTTACTCCACCAGGCCCTCAGCTGCCATGATAACCATCAATAGAATGATTCAATACAGAAACCAGGCAAATATATGACATGACTTTCCTAGTAAGAGCTTCTTTAGAATACATACACTGGATAACCCATGGTACCATTTTCAGTAGACATGGCAAACCCATCTAAGTGTCGTGAGAACCCAGTGGCAGTCATGTTGTAGGAGGGGAAGTGTTGAGGGATGACTGTACATGGACTTCAAAAGCTTGTTTTTCTTTATGTGACATCATTTCTGTCACCACAAATTTGAGGTCTCTTCATCAGCAGTTTATTAAATACGTCTACACAAAAGTTAAATAAGATTTCAGGGAAAAACCATGTTGCGACATATCTAATATTACAGTGTTCATATACAGTGCCTTGAAAAAGTATTCACACCCCTTGAAATTTTCCACATTTTGTCATGTTACAACCAAAAACGTAAATGTATTTTATTGGGATTTTATGTGAAAGACCAACACAAAGTGGCACATAATTGTGAAGTGGAAGGAAAATGATAAATGGTTTTCAACATTTTTTACAAATAAATATCTGAAAAGTGTGGTATACATTTGTATTCAGCCCCCTTTACTCTGATACCCCTAACTAAAATCTAGTGAAAATAATTGACTTCAGAAGTCACCTAATTAGTAAATAGCCCACCTGTATGTAATTTAATCTCAGTATAAATACAGCTGTTCTGTGAGGCCCTCCGAGGTTTGTTAGAGAACCTTAGTGAACAAAAAGCATCATGAAGGCCAAGGAACACACCAGACAGGTCAGGGATAAAGTTGTGGGGATGTTTAAAGCAGGATTAGGTTAGAAAGAAATATCCCAAGCTTTGAACATCTCATGGAGCACTGTTCGATCCATCATCCAAAAATGGAAAGTGTATGACACACCTGCAAACCTACCAAGACATGGCCGTCCACCTAAACTGACAGTCCAGGCAAGAAGAGCATTAATCAGAGAAGCAGCCAAGAGGCCCATGGTAACTCTGGAGGAGCTGCAGAGATCCACAGCTCAGGTAGGAGAATCTGTCCTCAGGACAACTATTAGTTATGCACTCCACAAATCTGGCCTTTATGGAAGAGTGGCAAGAAGAAAGTCATTGTTTAAAGAAAGCCATAAGAAGTCCCCTTTGCAGTTTGTGAGAAGCCATGTGGAGGACACAGCAAACGTGGAAGAAGGTGCTCTGGTCAGATGAGACCAAAATTGAACTTTGTGGCCTAAAAGCAAAACGCTATGTGTGGAAGAAAACCAACACTGCACATCACCCTGAACACACCATCCCCACCGTGAAACATGGTGTGGCAGCAGCATTATGTTGTGGGAATATTTTTCTTCAGCAGGGACAGGGAAGCTGGTCAGAGTTGATGGAAAGATGGATGGAGCCAAACACAGGGCAATCTTAGAAGAAAACCTGTTAAGAGTCTGCAAAAGACTTGAGACCAGTGTTGCCAACCCCCCCCCAGTGAAATTTACTGGCAAGGCGCTAAAATTTACAAACGGCACCAATTTTTTACTGACACTGCAAAAAAGTACCTAAATGGCTGTTTTCAGTGCTAAACTGTGCAACTATTAGTATTTAAACTATAAGCATGTAGCTAGTGTTATTAGCAATGTGTTTAAGTTAAACAAAAGTCAAAAACCAAATTTCTCTATTTACATCAAGGTCAGGTTAAAATAACCCAGCCAGCACACAGTGCAAGGGAGAACTCTGCGGACCTTAATGTAAAGGACAATGCCACAGATCATGATTTAAGGGGGAACTCTGATGTAAGGGGGGCTTTGCGCTCCCCTTTACATCAGAGTTCCCACTTACATCAGGGTCTGCAGAATTGTCCTTTACATCAGGGTCCGCAGAGTTCTCCCTTGCACTATAAGAGGAAATCCTGCAGACTTTGGTGTAAAAGGGAACATTGGGAACGCTAATAAGAGGGGGACTCCAGTGACCAGGGATTACCTTCCGCAGAGTGAATACACTAAGGTAAGGGGGGGTTACTGATATAAGGGGGAACCTTTATTTCAGTTCCCCCTTACATTATTGTATTCACTCCCCCCTTACATCAGTGACCCCTCCTCAGGCTGACCTCCTCTCAGGTGCACCGTGCAGGGCCCTGTCAGGCATCTCCAGCTTGGCGGCTCTGGTTTTATCCTATAGTCTCCTCTAACGGTCCACACACATCTGACTTCTCTCATGATCCCCAATCTGGCCGCGCTCCCACTCTTGACTCCTCTCCAGGCTCCCCCTCACACACTGCAGACATGATAAAAGATGAGATGGTCAAAGATTGCAGACATGATAAAAGACAAGAGATGATCAAAGATTGCAGACATGGTACAGGAGATGGTCAGAGATAAGCAGACACGGTACAGGAGATGGTCAGAGATAAGCAGACATGGTACAGGAGATAGTCAGAGATAAGCAGACATGGTACAGGAGAGAGATGGTCAGAGATAAGCAGACATGGTACGAGAGATGGTCAGAGATAAGCAGACATGGTACAGGAGATGGTCAGAGATAAGCAGACACGGTACAGGAGATGGTCAGAGATAAGCAGACATGGTACAGGAGATGGTCAGAGATAAGCAGATATGATACAAGAGATGGTCAGGGGACATGGACATGGCACAGGCCATGGTCAGAGGATATGGACATGGCACAGGACATGAGCAGGGCACAGATGGTCAGAGGATATGGACATGGCACAGGTGGTCAGAGGGTATGGACAGGACACAGGAGATGGTCAGAGGATATGGACAGGATACAGGAGGTGGCTAGAGGCTGCGGACAGGATACAGGAGATGGCTAGAGGCTGCGCACAGGATACAGGAGATGGCTAGAGGCTGCGCACAGGATACAGGAGATGGTCATGCGGACAGGATACAGGAGATGGTCATGCGGACAGGATACAGGAGATGGTCATGCGGACAAGATACAGGAGATGGTCATGCGAACAGGATACAGCCATGTGGACAGGATACAGGAGATGGTCATGCAGACAGGATACAGTGCAGTCATGCAGACAGGATACAGGAGATAGAAGAGAGACAGCAGACAGAGATTGCATACAATGATTTTGTAAAATCTCACCACTGCCATTTTTGTCTGGAAACTGCTGCCTGTGCCTGTCTGTGGCAGCCAGTCAAGCAATGGATGGATGTTGCAGCCAGGCCAGGGGTTCATCAGTGGTTCAAGACTATTTGGCTTGTAACTATGCATGCACAGCTACACACCACACACTCACCAGGGGGCTGCAGCCAGGGCAGGGTGTGGAGCTTGGTGCTGGCCAGTGGCACTGTCAGGGGGCCTTATGTGTCCATGCAGGGTGTCCGCCCGGCCGGGTCCGCAGCGCCCTGCGCTGTCCATCTCTCATCACGCGGCGGTGGTGCTGCTGGTGCCTCTGTCTCCATTGCACTGTCTGGTGTGTCCACTCCTAATGGCTCGGCTCCTGGCATTTTAGGCCGGTGTTCGATTGCGGCATGACATCAGTGGGCGCGGGGGCTAGCCAGACAGCGCGGGGCAGGCTCGTGTTCGGATTGTCTCGGCTCGGGGATTTCCGGAGTTGGTGCTGCACATGCGCAGTTCTCTCCTGAGCCTGTCGCAGCCATTTTTACTGGCACCGTTCGGCTCCTACGGACATTTACGCGCCCTGGAAAAGTGCCCTGTTTTTACGGGCTGCCCGTTAATCTACGGACGGTTGGCAACACTGCTTGAGACTGGGGTAGAGGTTCACCTTCCAGCAGGATAACGACCCTAAACATACAGTCAGAGCTACAATAAAATGGTTTAGAACAAAGCAAGTTCATGTGTTAGAATGGCCCATTCAAAGTCCAGACCTAAATCCAGTTGAGAATCTGTGGCAAGACTTGAAAATTGCTGTTCACAGACACTCTCCATCCAATCTGACAAAATTTGCGCTATTTTTCAAAAAAGAATGTCACTCTCTAGATATGCAAAGCTGGTAGAGACTTGCAGCTGTAATTGCAGCGAAAGGTGGTTCTACAAAGTATTGACTCGGGGGCCGCATACAAATGCACGCCACACTTTTCAGATATTTATTTGTACATAATGTTGAAAAACATTTATTATTTTCCTTCTGCTTCAAAATTATGTGCCACTTTGTGTTGGTCTATCGCATAAAATCCCACTAAAATACATTTACGTTTTTGATTGTAACATGACAAAATGTGGAAAATTACAAGGGGTATGAATACTTTTTTAAAGGCACTTTATAGGGGGAGTATATACATTTAAAGCCAGGCTCTGACTGACAGTTCCACAGAACAAGGAAAACTCCTAGAAAAAACTGATGGCATTTTGTTCAGATGATATAGAGCACTATGGTGCACATTAACGTTATTGTATTTAAAGTGGCACTGTCACCTTGATCAATAAGGTCATTGTGACCCATTGATAGTTACATAGTTACATAGCTACCGAAGTCAGATTGAAAAAAGACACAAGTCCATCCAGTTCAACCAAAAAAACCCCACAAACCTATACCCATAGTTGATCCAGAGGAAGGCAAAAAACCCCAGCAAAGCATGCTCCAATTCTTTCCTGATCCCCCAAGAGGCAATCGGATTTTCCCTGGATCAACTTCACCTATAAATGTCAGTACCCAGTTATATTATATTATGTACATTTAGGAAAGAATCCAGGCCTTTTTTAAAGCAATCTACTGAGCTTGCCAGAACCACCTCTGGAGGGAGCTTATTCCACATTTTCACACCTCTCACTGTGAAGAAACCTTTTCGTATTTGGAGATGAAATCTCTTTTCCTCTAGGCGTAAAGTGTGCCCCCTTGTCCTCTGTGATGACCTTAAAGTTTATAACTCAACACCAAGTTCACTACATGGACCCCTTATATATTTGTACATGTTGATCATATCCCCCCTTAATCTCCTCTTCTCAAGAGGGAATAGATTCAGTCCCTCTAATCTTTCCTCATAGCTGATCTCCTCCATGCCTCTTATTAGTTTGGTAGCCCTTCTCTGCACTTTCTCCAGTTCCCCGATATCCTGTTTGAGAACTGGTGCCCAAAACTGAACTGCATATTCCAGATGAGGTCTTACTAATGATTTGTACAGGGGCAAAATGATATCGCTCTCTCTGGAGTCCATACCTCTCTTAATGCAAGAAAGGACTTTGCTCACTTTGTAAACCGCAGCTTGGCATTGCATGCTATTATTAATCTTATTATCTACCAAAAACCCTAGATCCTTCTCCACCATTGATTCCGCCAGTTGTACTCCCCCTAGGATGTATGATGCATGCATATTCTTAGCCCCCAAGTGCATAACTTTACATTTATCAACATTAAACCTCATTTGCCACATAGTCGTCCAATTAGACAGTGCATTGAGGTTGGCTTGTAAATTAGAGACATCCTGTAAGGACGTTATTCCACTATATAGCTTGGTGTCGTCTGCAAAGAAAGAATTTTTACTTTTAATCCCAGACCCTATATCATTTATAAAGGTATTAAAAAGTAAGGGTCCCAGCACTGAACATTGGGTTACACCACTGATAACCTTAGACCATTCAGAGTAAGAATCATTACCACTACTACTGAATTCTGTCTTTTAGCCAGTTTTCTATCCATTTACAAATTGATCTTTCCAAGCCTGTAGTCTTTACTTTACACATGAGCCGTGTGTGGGGAACTGTGTCAAACGCTTTTGCAAAATCCAAGTATACCACGTCCACAGCCACCCCTCTGTCCAAGCTTATACTTACAACTTCATAAAAAAGAAATCAGGTTTGTTTGACAACTTCTGCCTTTCATGAATCCATGCTGTCTGTTGCTTAAATTATTTTTTTCCAGCAAGAACTCATCTATGTGGTCTTTTATTAAACTCTCCAGTATCTTCCCGACTATAGAAGTTAAACTAACAAGTCTATAGTTACTTGGTAAAGACTTTAATTCCCTTTTAAATATGGGCACCACATTGACCCTACGCCCATCCAGTGGTACCATTCCAGTCATTAACGAGTCCCTAAATATTAGAAACAATGAAATGACAGAGCTCAAATCTTTTAGGATCCATGGGTGGATGCCATCTGGTCCAGGTGCTTTATCCACCTTTATTCTGTCTAAATATTTCTGGACCATATCAATTTTGAGACATTGTGGATCATTTGGGGCTGTGTCACTACCACCCCCCATTATGAACATGAGCTCCCCCATGCTCCTTTGTATATACAGAACTGAAGAAAGTATTTAATACATTTGCCTTCTCTTTGCCCCCAGTCACCAACTCTAGATTATTTTGTAAAGGGCCTACATGCTCAGACCCAACCTTTTTCCTATTAATTTATTTGAAGAATTTTTTGGGGTTTGTCCTACTATCTTTTGCAATCTGCTATTCGTTTAGAATTTTTGCATCCTTGATTTCCTTTTTACATATTCTGTTATATTCTTTGTAACATTTAAACGATGGTAACGTTCCTTCATTTTTAGATTTTTTTTAAAAGCTCTTTTTTTATTATTTATAACCATTTTAACTTTGGCCGTGAGCCACATAGGTTTTATTTTTAGCCTTTTAAACATATTGCCCATGGGAATGTACTTTGCAGTGAGTTTACATACCAGTCAGTTTAAGAATTCCCATTTCTGTTCTGTGTTCATTGATGCTAATATTCGCTTGCAGTCTAAGCCCTCATCCTTGTAAAATTTGCTCTCTTAAAGTTAAGTGGTGTTATCTTACCTGTATGCGTTTGTTGCTTACAGCTAACATTAAATGAAATCATGTTATGGTCACTGCTACCCAGGTGTTCTTTTACATGAAAATTGGTAATAAGGTCTGCATGGTTTGAGATTACCAGGTCCAGCAGAGTGTCATTCCTAGTCGGGGCCTCAATAAACTGGACCATAAAATTTTCTTGTAATAGGTTTATAAATTTTCGCCCTTTAACTGTCCCAGCAGTGCCATTACTCCAGTCAATTTCGGGGTAGTTAAAATCCCCCATTATTATCACTGTCCCAGCCCTTGCAGCCCTTTCCATCTGTGCAAGGAGCTGAGTTGCCACCTCCTCACTAACACTGGGAGGTCTATAACAAACTCCAATGATAATCTTTTTAGTATGCACACCCATGTACAGTTCCACCCATAATGCATCAGACTCATCACACGCTCCATCAACTACCTAGTACCTAGTGTGGTACCTAGTACCACACTCGCTTTAAGTACACTTCTTACAGAGAGAGACACCACCACCCCTCCGTTTTACCCTGTCTTTCAGAAAGAGAGCATAGCCACTAATCTTGCCATCTGACTTCACGACTTCTTCCACATCACAGCTGGCAACAACACCCAATTCTTCTGAGCCAAACTCTAGAACCAATTACTATCATATGACATATGGAATTGCATTGCATCTGACACCAGCTGCCAATGAGGGTTTCTTTATCATCTATTGAGAAGCACAGGAATGCAGCAGTTCTTGAACATATGGATGGACACTGGCAAACAGAAAAAAAGGTGAAGGCCTGTTCCATTACAGCCTGAATCCTAATAAAAGAGCCTCAGATTGTTGCTAGTGTGCTAGGAGGTTGGATGCTTTTTCATCAGCTCTGCTCTGCCAAAGAAAAAAAATCCCCCTCACCTTCTCCCTTGGATTACAAACACTCTCATGTTGAGAGTGGGCACTCCTATAGATATTTAAAGCGGAACTTCACCTAAAAGGGTAAGTTCTGCTTTACGTTGTCCCCCCTCCTCCTCTGGCACTTTTGGCAGGTAATTTTTTTCTGGGGGGAGTGGGTACCTAGTTGTTACCACTTGCACTTCCACTCGACTGCTCACGCTTAGGATGCCGGCGCCAGGAAACCCGTAGGCTAGTGAAGAACTAGCCCTGGTGGGGACAAAGCTGGACAGGTAAGTGTCCTGTTATTAGTAGTCAGCAGCTACAGGACTTGTAACTGCTGGCTTTTAATCTTTTCAGGACGGCTTTAAGGGCTGAACTGGCAGACTGAAAAACAGACCTCCACTGGCCAGTGGTTTGGATATGGCCTTGGATAGCAGATAGGACATACTGTTTATGGCATCCCTTGGCGTTCTTTGTTAGAAAAAGTCTTTACAGTGTTTATTTCATAGTTGTTAGTCAGATTGTTCTATTCTTATCTGGCTAATGCATTTGGCAAGACCCTTTCACAGGTGATAAGAGGGAATATGGGTCTAAAGCCTAGTACACACTGTGAGGTTATCGGACGTATGATCGTCCATTTTTTTTTTTGCATGCTAGTTTTCAGATTGAAAATGAAGGTTACGAAAGTACGAATATTTGGAAATGATGTAATATATTTGTATTGTTTTTTCAGATGAAATTGATTAAAGGAAAATCGTACGATCTGGTATCGTACAAGAAAAATCTTTGTGTTTGTCCCTTTGGAAAATTTCAGATAAAAGCTGTGTCCTAATGATCAGATTATGATCATCGTGTGTACGACCTTTAGACCCTAACTTACAATTTGTTCCTGTGTTTAATATCAGGTTAGCTTGTTACTGATATAACAAAATTTTCCTTTCTAGGGCTTGTCCTGGTCACAATAAAATATTTGCATTATTACTAGTGTGTGGTGAGTGTTGGGTTCACTGTAGGGCAGTTCACCACTGGGGAGGCCAGAAGAACCCAAACTTTCTATCAGTGCTACAGTCTGGAAATTCCTTGACAATTTGTCCCTTCCTCCTGTGGACCCTTCAGTCCTTCACATTTACAGACATCTCCTCACCGTAGTGAATAATGTCTTTACTTTTAGTGAGATTACTGATGCTTAGCTAAAATCCTTGTTTGTCCCACTTTGATTTCCCACTTCAGCTATGCCGTCCTCTTGATGTCTCACATAGCAGTTATGTCAGTTCATATGCTTATGGCTTTGTGGCTACCTGCTTGGGATGCAGGCAATACATTTAAACAATATATTTCAGGGAAGGAATCTCTTTAACCATGCTTTTAATAGTGACATGCCCAAACGACATGCCCAAACCTCCCAATTCTGGGCACCTACTTCACTGTAGAACATCTGCTGGTGACATAGAAAAACCTCGGTCTTCTAATACAGCTCTACTTTCCCATTGGTTTTTGCAAGTCTCATAGTCAAATACCTTCCATTTAAAAGCATAACTCCACTATTACCAGTGGGATCTTTTTTCTTTGTTATATTGTGTCTCTTGGAAATTGTTCTTTACAGTTTGAATGCTTCAGTTTCACCTGCAGCTTCTACTCTGGACCATGTCTACTCTGGACCATGTATGACTATATTCTTGTGATTCCCAATTCCCAGGGGTATTAGAGGCTGGGTTATATGGGACTTGCCTTAAGGATTTTTTCTTTTTTCAGTGTCCATCCCCTGAAGGCAAAGAGAGAAGAGTCCTAAGCCGCACATAATGACAGAAACCTGTATGTAAAAAGTGAAAACAGCTGAGGCTGTTTTCACTTTTTACATACAGATTTTTGTAGTGATGTGTGGTTTAAGGCTCTTCTCTCTTTGAACTGGTATCCATGATGCTGGGACAAGCTCCATCCTCGTCTGCACGCCTCACCGTCGAGCCTCGAGCAGCATCCGCAGTTTAACATTGGTTCACACCTCCTGAAGGCAGCTGCATATAACTCAAATAAAAAGGTTTTACAAGAAGTACAAAAATCGTATTTTTATTGTTGGTTGATAGAGGAAGGAGTGGTGGTGGACCACCGGTAATGTGATTATAAGTAGGTCAGGGGCCCCTTTGCAAAGATTGTCACTTTGCCTTTAAATGTCAAATATTTTAGTTTAGTTTTTACATTTTACATATTGTATATATGTAAATGCTTGTAGCAGCTCCTTCAATTACTTTTACTTATTTGGGGTTGGCTATATTTTTACATTTAATATGCATATGTAGTGGTTGACACATGAGCATTTTCTTGGAGTTTAGTGGAAGCCACAACTGACACTGGATCTCGTGGCTTCCATTTATTGCATAGCATCTTGCAATGAAATTAAATAATACATTGATCTAGAGATAGGGTTGATGCTCCATTATAACTATGGATTTTTTTTTTTATGCAAGCAGGTTTTTTCATTAATCGCTGAATTTAGAGGAACACATTTCTGCCATAGCTACTGAATGGTGAACTTAAAGTGGAGTTCCACCCAAAAGTGGAACTTCCACTCATCAGATTCCTCCCCCCCTCCGGTGACACAGTTGGCACCTTTCAGGGGGGAGGGGGGTACAGATACCTGTATATTACAGGTATCTGTACCCACTTCCGGCATAGATACCCGCAGAATCTGCGGGTATTTTTCGCCACTTCCTGCTCCCTCCCCGCTGCCTGCTGGGAAACACACGGGTCCCAGAGGCAGCAGGGACCATCCGGATTGCGCTGCGCGACTCGCGCATGCGCAGTAGGGAACCGGGAAGTGAAGCCGCACGGCTTCACTTCCTGATTCCCTTACCGAAGATGGAGGCGGCAGCACCCGAGGACGGAGAGACGCTTCGGCCTCGGGTGCCGACATCGCGGGCGCCCTGGACAGGTAAGTGTCCATGTTTTAAAAGTCATCAGCTGCAGTATTTGTAGCTGCTGACTTTTAAGAAAAAATTTTTCAGTGGCGCTCTGCTTTAATTACCCGCCCGCTGGGAGGCAGGGACGTACAAGTACGCCCATATGCCTGCCCGTGCCATTCTGACGACGTACATCGTCGTGCGGCAGTTGGCAACTGGTTAATACATTTATTTGATTTGGATGACGTGTTGCCGGCTATACCGGCTATACTATACTTTAACTTTCAGAAGTAGAATTGCTCAATGGCTTAATAATGTCAATTGCTATGTTAGAGGTTTTTTTTTTCTTTATTGCATGCCTTATACTAGCTAATGGAGTTAAGCTAATTTGAATTGCGTCTGAAGCTAAAATGTTTATTGTATTGTTTACGATCTTATTATTAGGGTACCTGTTTTTTGCAGAATTACCTTATAGTGATTGCAAAGTCTCTCTTTTTTTTTAAATAACAAACATGTTATACTTACCTGCTCTGTGCAGTGATTTTGTACACAGCAGCCCAGATCCACTTCTCAGGTCCCTCTTCTGTGCTCTTGGCCCCTCCCTCCTGTCGGGTGCCCCCACAGCAAGCAGCTTGCAATGGGAGCACCTGATCAGCAACTCTGTGTGTCCATTGACGCACGGAGCCGCAGTGTGGCCCCGCCTCCTCTGTCTCCTGATTGGCTCACTGGCTGTGATTGACAGCAGAAGGAGCCAATGGTTACCGCTGCTGCTAAAGGCCAATCAGAAGTGCGGGTCCGGGGAGAGACAATGCTGTTATGGACATCGCTGGATCGAGAGGGGGTTCAGGTAAGCATTAGGGGGAGCTGGGGAACTGCTGCACACAGAAGGTTTTTTTACCTGCATGCATAGAATGCTTGCAGGTAAAAAATCTTGTGCCTTTACAACCACTTTAAGGCTCCATGTACACTGAAGCTCATAAACGGACGTTTTTGGGAGTTTGGGTGTTTTTTTAACAGCCCATAAACTCCCCTCTATGTCATCCTACGTGTCCATGCACACATGGATGTTTTTGGACGTTTATCAGTAGTGGAATTTATTGGCTGTTGTCTGAATGCCCTAAAATCGCATTCAGGAGCGATTAAAACATTAAACGTGCATAAACACTGATAAACGTTGATAAACGCTCAAAAACTTGGCTCACCAGCGTTTAACGCTTTTGATCCATTGAAAAACAATAAAAATAATTTCTTTAAAAAAAAAAAAAACGCGAAAAATACTAAAAAACACTAATAAACTCTATTGCAAAAATGTAAAAAAATGTTGAAAGACTCACTGCAAAGCTACTGGTGTTTTTATAACGTTATTTTAACGTCCAGTGTGCATGGAGCTTAAGGATGTTATGATGGCATTTAACCCCTGTGCATGAGATTTTGGCGTGTTGTCAGCAGCCTGTAAAAGTCTATGAGACACTGAAAGCTGCTGCAACTGGACGGTCTACTGATTGATGGTAATGTTTCGGGCAGTATGCCCCCAGAAATGAATGCCGGAATGCAAGAAGTCTGTCCCTGGGTGCATACTGCCCTAAACATTAGTACCACTCAGTACACTGTCCAGCCCAATTCAGGATCATTCAGCCCCTGCACTGGACGCACTGTCTTCCGCCACATGAAAATGGCAGAATCTCATGCACAAGGTCTAAATGCCTAGTGTGAATGAGGCCTAACCATTAAAAGATTCCACAGCTTTGTTCCTATATATCCTGTTAAAGTGGATGTAAACCCGAATTTTTTTTAATCATACTGTAGAGTATAAGATTTCCTATCATTTGAGCCCAGTCTTGCCACACAGAGTTAATCCATCTCTGAGCAATCCTCTTTTATTCAGTGAGAGAAATCTTGACAAACTGAGAAAAACTTTGTCAAATCCTCCCCCTTGCTGTGAGTGACAGGTGATTTACATCTCGTGCACTAGCCTAAGACATGCATTATTTTTTAATTCCCACCCCCAATCCTTTCTTCAGCAGCTCTGCAAGGATTGGCTGTTCCACACCTCAGCATGATTTGGCATGCTGAAGTCATGTGGTTACTTTCCTGTCTTTTCACTGGATGTTAGAGATCATAGCAGAAGTTCAGTGTAAGAAATACACAGGAGAAAATGTATATTGACAAGGAGAGTGTAGAGGTGGGCGGGGAGTCTACTGACATCACGACTCCACCCACCGAGCTCCAGACAACAGTCCCGCCCACAGAATCTGCAGTTTTTCGGCTCACATAACAGACAGAGGGGAGACATTTGACAGGTAAAGATACATGCAGGAGGCATGTATATCCTTATATATAACTCCTATGGCAGTAGTTTAGAAAGGATGACATTGGGTTTAAATCCACTTTAAGGCTTTCAATTAGCTAGCTAAAGCTTTGGCCATTGACATTGATTTATGGTCCTGCAGAAAAGATTGTTTGTTCTAGGCCTTGGAAATGCATTCATGTGTCTATGCTGTGTTCTGCGAGAGGGTCACTGGCTAGCTGTGTTGATAGAAGTCTGCTCTGTGTCTCTGAGTTGATTGTTTGATGTAGAAATTTTATGGCTAAATATGAATTTTAATTATGACATCCCATTTTCAGACCTCATCATCATATTTCCAACTGGAAAAGTCCCCTGGTAATCAGGACATTCTTAACCACTTCAGCTCAGAAGATTTTACCAGCTTCCTGACCATACCCTTTTTTGCTATTCGGCACTGCGCTGCGGATTGCGACACTGTACCCAAAGTTATATCATTTTTTTCACACAAAAAGAGCTCTCTTTTGGTAGTATTTGATCACCACTGGGTTTTTTATTTTTTGCAATATAATCAAAAAAACAAAACAATTTTTTACTTTCTGCTATAAAACATATCCAATAAAAAAAAATGAAAAATAAATACTTTCTTTATAAATTCAGACCAAAATGTATTCTGCTATATGTTTTTGATAAAAAATAAATCCTAATAAGTGTATATTGATTGGATTGTGTGAAAGTTATAGCGCCTACAAGCTTTGGTATATATACACTGGAATTTTTAAAAAGAAGCCTCAATGAGGCTTTGTTGGGCTTCAATGAGGCTTCAAGCGAGCTGTCATATTTCTATGGAGGCTTTGAAGACGCTTTGAAGCACCACTAAAGCTACAAGCAAAGCAAAAGCAGGTGTAAACAAGACTGTAAGCTAACCATTTTATTTAGTGACAGGAGCTTTGACTAGCATTCAGAGCGCTTTAACAAAGCCTGTCCGAAGCCTTGTTGAAGCCGAAGCAAGTGTAATGCCCTGTACACATGGGCGGACTTTTCGGCAACAAAGGTCCGACAGTCTTTCCGACGGACTTCAAACGGACTTCCAACTGACTTTCGAACGAACGGACTTGCCTACACACGATCACACCAAAATCCGACGGATTCATACGTGATGACGTACGACCAGACTAAAAAAAGGGAGTTGATAAGTAGCCAATAGCTGCCCTAGCGCTGGTTTTCTTCCGTCGGACTAGCATACAGACGAGCAGATTTTTCGACCAGACAAATTTGAAACATGTTCCAAATCTAAAGTCCGTCAGATTTTCGGCCGAAAAAGTCCGCTGAAGGTCCGATGGAGCCCACACACGGTCGGATTTTTCCGCCGGATTCGGTCTGTCGGACCAGTCCGGTCGAAAAGTCCGCTCGTGTGTACGCGGCATGAATGAGCCCTTACATTCCCGGCATGTGCTAGGAATGTAACTGTTTTTTGAAACCCTTAAATGAATGGATTTACTTCTGCATTACGTTTCAACATTCAGGCCTTCTCATCAACTGAATAACCCACTGAACTGTGAACTGTCTCTGAAAAAGAGATCCAGCTTGCCCCCTGCTATGTGTCATATGACATTCCTATTGTAAACAGCAGTAGTAGTACCTTCATAAATTGCTCCATCAGCTGTTTCAGACACACTCATCCTTTCCCCCAAATCTGCAGACAAAACAATTACTGACATGCAAGAGCTCATTTCTCATTTCTTTCTTTAACCACTACCTGGGCTGTTGTTGTGCTGAGCAGTGACGCATGACACGTAATGCAAATACATCTTTAACATACTAGCTGTGATTGACTGCTTGGTTTTGCCTACCCTGTGCTGTATAAGTGGCAAGATGGTAGCATGGGATGGAGAAATAGCTGAGTCTCTGGGGACAAATTAGGACAGAGTTTTAGTCACTGGTTATGTATTGGTGAGTATATATTTTCTGACTTTGGTGTGAAGGCCCACTTTAAACATTCATGATGAAAGAGAAGACCTTGTGGTAAGGTCATGAGATCTCTGTCACATCGTGAGGGACTGATGTTCAGGCCCAAGCTTCCTCCTCCAGTAAGGTCAGCCCTTCCTCCACACACTGGTGAGGGTGTTCTACATTTGGCTGTAGCGCAGCAGGGGTATTGGCGCCCCCCGTGCTGCGAGGGTTTCTCCGAACCCCAATGCCGTCAGCTCCTCGTTGCTCTCTGGATCTTTGGTGTAACTGTAAGCCTTTTATTTTTATTCATTTTTCTGTCTACCTTACATTCCTCCCTATTTGACAACAGGACTGGATTTTATGTTTTTTAATAAATCAGGATTATTCATATTCCATTACCTGCTGCGAGACTGATTTTATTTATTAACGTTAGTCCATTTGTTTTCTTGTATTTTGTGTATCCATACCCTCCAGCTATGGCTGCCGCCCAGCTGCACTGGGTTTAGACCCCATGCCATTGAACGTGCTCTCTCTCCCCCACCCACATATGGCCATGTTTTAGTGCTGGTGTCAATTTTTTTATACCTGATGTTCAGGCAGAGGTGGCAGGTCAGAGGTTTGTGGACGGGGCCTATTCGCCCTGCACGTGGTGGTACCTCTCGCATGTACGTGCTCACCAGTGCCTGGGACCAGGTGGAGCTACGCTCATGTGAAAGTCAACATTAAGTTGGAACGCTAAATTAGAAGTGCAGCTGTGAAGCAACATACAGATCCCTTCTGTGTAACACTCTGTCCCATTTTTCTGCACACGTTGCCCACCAGAATGTAGCATTTAGAGGGGGACACCACTGAGCCTGTGTCCCACTCCATCAATCCAGCTTTTCTCTGCCACCTCACTTCCAGTAACAGAATGGGGTCCCGCCATGCACTAAGCATGGACCTCATCATAGGCCTGGGCACACCCTAATCACCCTGTGTGTGTTAGTTTCCTGAGATCTGCCTGGGCTGCTGTGAAATGCTGCATCCAAGCAGTAAGTAGCCCCTGCTGCCTGTGAGACAGTATCACATTGAGCAGATCGTGAGGCCTGTAAGATCCGCTCAGAGTGTGAAACTGTCATGTAATGTAACTGCATGCAGGGAGAGAGAGGAGCTGTTAAAGTTCAGCCGTGATGTCAGGGATGGGCGGGACCGATCGGCTATCAAACACCAGCTAATGGGATGGGGTCTGGGCGGGCCGCTACGTGTATGTGGCTCCGCCCATTTTCTTAAGCAGCCCAACCATTGGCTGGTGTTTAGATAGCTGTTCAGTCCCACCCATCCGACATCACCGCTGAGTTGTGACAGCTCCTCTCTCTCCCTGCATACAGTTACATTACATGACAGTTTCACACTCTGAGCGGCTCTTACAAGCCTCATGATCTGCTCAATGTGAAACTCCCCCTCTCCCCCAGTCAGTGCCACCTGGCAGTGCCAATCCGTGCTTCCAATCAGTACCACCTGTCAGTGCCAATCAGTGCTGCCTATCAGTGCCAATCACTGCTGCCTATCACGGCCCATCAGCGCTGCCTATCACTGCTCATCAGCGCTGCCTATCAGTGCCACCTGTAAGTGCCAATCAGTGTTTCCAATCAGTGCCACCTATCAGCACTGCCTATCAGTGCCCATCAGTGCTGACAATTAGTGCCACTCAGTGCTGCCAACCAGTGCCCATCAGTGCTACCAATCAATGGTGCCTATCAGTGCCCATAAGAGCACTGAGTGCAGGGATGGGGAGATGAACTCAGCAGCCAGGCACATTGTCCATGGGGGCCGGCCTGGTGGGGCACAACTGAAATATGTTGATGTTTATTAATGCCACATGCCAATCCTTAGTATAATAGGTAATCACCACACTACTATTTACAATAAACTACTGGAAGTAAAATAAAAACACTGTTATGTGTTTCCACACCACAAAAAGAATAAAAAGTGCAACGCTAACGTAGGCCCCTTTCACACTTGTGCGACTTGGGACTGCAAAGTCGCATGATGAGTCGTACTCCATGATTTCCAATATATACCATTCATATCTGTGTGACTTCAAGACGCAGCGACTTCAAAGTAGTCCCTGCTCTACTTTGGTCTAACTTTGAGGCAACTTGAGGTCCCTAGACCTCAACATTATACAGGCATCGCTTCAAGTCGCGTCATAATCGCACAAGTGTGAAAGGGGCCTTACTGATCAATAACTTAACAATAATGGTGGAACCCTCCAATGTATGGAAATCTCAATAAACTTCAATAATTCCACAGTACCAGCATCTGTGATATGTAACAACACATATAATACACAAATTAAAAATAAGACATACTGTATAATATAAAGCTTAGCAGGGATGGTGGAAACCCCTCCTATAGATATTTGCCATACAGATTAACTTCAAGTGCAATAATTCCAGTAATATGGGATTCCACATGTAATACACATCAAAATGATAATAAGGCAAACATTTTTTTTTAAGTTAGCAGGGATGGTGGAAACCCCTCTACAGATAATTGCAATACAAATTAACTTCAAGTGCAACAACTTTTTAGTTGGGAGGTTTACACCATTATAGCACTTTGTAAATTTAATTTTACACCTCCTTTGCTAAGTCGATATCTTTATGGACCTTTTTTTGTGCACTGGTGCTCAGTCATGTTGGCACAGGAAGGGGCCATCCTCAAACTGCTCCCACAAAGTTGGGAGCATGAAATTGTCCAAAATGTCTTGGTATGCTGATGCCTTAAGAGTTCTCTTCACTGGAACTAAGGGGCCAAGCCCAACCCCTAAAGACATGGATGAGCGAGTTTGGGGTGAAGGAACATGACTGACCTGCACAGAGCCCTGACCTTAACCCCATAGAACACCTTTGGGTTGAATTAAAGTGGAGACTGCGAGCCAGGCCTTGTCGTCCAAAAGCAGTGCCTGACCTCACACATGCACTTCTGGAAGAATGGTCAAACATTTCCATAGACAGACACCTTAACCTTGTGGACAGCCTTCCCAGAAGAGTTGAAGCTGTTCTATGGTGGGCCAACTCAATATTGAACCCTGGGGACTAAGACTGGGATGCCATTGAAGTTCATGTGCGTGTAAAGGCAGGTGTCCCAATACTTTTGAATATATATATATATATATATATATATATATACCGTATATACTCGAGTATAAGTCGTTCCGAGTATAAGTCGAAGCCCTAATTTACCACAAAAAAAATGGGAAAAACTTATTGACCCGAGTATAAGACGAGGGTGAGAAATGCACAGCTACTGTAAGTGGAAAAGAGGGTCAACAATGCCCATTTGCAGCATCACTGTGCCCATTTGCAGCCATAGGTCCCCTGAACTTCAAACTCGGTAGTTAAGGGTTCCTAGATGCCCCCTAGCTGCAGCCAAAATTTGGGGTCTCTGAACCCAAAGGGTCCCGAAATGACATTGCTGCAGATGGACACAGTTGACCGAATTTGGGGCCCTGTATCTCAGGGTCACTTAGTGCTAAGAACCCCAAATTTGGTGTGCAAACCCAGTGGAACTAGCATCATAAAATTTCCAAAGCTGGGGTTTCTAGCACCAAGTGGCCCTGAGATACAGGGCCCCAAAAATCAGTTCAGAAATGTCAATCACTTTTCTGCAGCAGAGAATGACATTTTCCGAACCGGTTTTGGGGCCCTGTATCTCGGGGCCACTTAGTGCTAGGAACTTCAGCTTTGGATATGTTGTGGTACCAGGTCCACTGGGTTTGCACCCCAAATTTGGGGTTCCTAGCATCAAGTGGCCCTGAGATATGAGGCCCCAAAGTCGGTTCAGAAAATGTCAAGCCCTTTTCTGCAGCAGAGAATGACATTTTCCGAACCGATTTTGGGGGCCCGTATCTCAGGGCCACTTAGTGCTAGGAACTTCAGCTTTGGATATGTTGTGGTACCAGGTCCACTGGGTTTGCACACCAAATTTGGAGTTCCTAGCACCAAGTGGACCTGAGATACGGGGCCCCAAAAATCGGTTCGGAAAATGAAATTTTTTGCTGCAGAAAAGTGCTTGACTCGAGTATAAGTCGAGGGGGTCACTTTCAGCACCAAAAAATGTGCTGAAAAATTCGACTTATACTCGAGTATATATATATATATATATATATATATATATATATATATATATATATATATATATATATATATATATATATATATATATATATATATATATATATATATATATATATATATATATTTTTTTTTTTTTTTTTTTTTTTTTTCTGACGATCTGGGGTGATTAAGCTGTAGTGTTGCATCCGAGTTGAAGAAATCGTGTCAGTCCCGACTGCATTTTCAAGGGCATGGCAGCCCATTTTTATTCAAAAGAAACAAAAGTTCAAAAATGAACATCCGATTCCCTCGCAGGGGTATTCAGCATTACAGTCCTGCTTCAGAACCAGTACTCAGCCTTCCTTGCTAAAACACAACACAGCACTCCTGCTTAGGCCTTACACCTTAGGCCTTGGTCTGTCTTCCCCAGACCTGATGCTCAGCACCTCTGTGCTTGCAGCTTCGTGCTGCACTGGCTCCCTCCTGACTCCTAGGCCAGAACTCCTGTCTGCCGGGCGGAACTGTCTCCAAGGATGAGCACTGACCTCTATTCCTGTGATGATTATGAAGCCAGCACACAGGTGTGCAATTAGCAAGTCTACCAAAATCAGGCATACACTACTCATATGCACCTGTGACACATGTTCACATCTCTACAAAATATATACATATATATATATATATATATATATATATACACACAGTATCTCACAAAAGTGAGTACACCCCTCACATTTTTGTAAATATTTTATGTGACAACACTGAAGAAATGACACTTTGCTACAATGTAAAGTAGTGAGTGTACAGCTTGTATAACAGTGTACATTTTCTGTCCCCTCAAAATAACTCAACACACAACCATTGATGTCTAAACAGCTGGCAACAAAAGTCAGTACACCCCTAAATGAAAATGTCCAAATTGGGCCCAATTAGCCATTTTCCCTCCCCGGTGTCATGTGACTCGTTAGTGTTACCTTGTAGCTGTGAATGGGGGGCAGGTGTGTTAAATGTGGTATTATCGCTCTCACTTTCTCATACTGGTCACTGGAAGTTCAACATGGCACCTCATGGCAAAGAACTCTCTGAGGATCTGAAAGAAAGAATTGTTGCGCTATATAAAGATGACCTAGGCTATAAGAAGATTGCCAAGACCCTGAAACTGAGCTGCAGCATGGTGGCCAAGACCATACAGCGGTTTAACAGTACAGGTTCCACTCAGAACAGGCCTCACCATGGTCTACCAAAGAAGTTTAGTGCACATGCTCAGCGTCATATCCAGAGGTTTTCCTTGGGAAATAGACGTATGAGTGCTGCCAGCATTTCTGCAGAGTTTGAAGGGGTGGGGGGGGTCAACCTGTCAGTGCTCAGACCATACGCCATGCATCAAATAGGTCTGCATGGCTGTCGTCCCAGAAGGAAGCCTCTTCTAAAGATGATGCACAAGAAAGCCCGCAAACAGTTTGCTGAAGACAAGCAGACTAAGGACATGGATTACTGGAACCATGTCCTGTGGTCTGATGAGACCAAGATAAACTTATTGGTTCAGATGGTGTCAAGTGTGTGTGGCGGCAACCAGGTGAGGAGTACAAAGACAAGTATGTCTTTGTACTCAACCTCTCACTACTGGAGGAGGACCCATTACCCATGCCTGGTACCACTCTTGTTTGTTGAGTAAACCTTTCATGGTGGCCTTCTATTCCTTCCTCCTTTAATTCAGTGTTTACTTTAAAGGCGCTTTTCTTTTGATACGCCATTCACCACCATGCACCCCTTTTCAAATAACTTCAGACTAGGCTTTTGAATGGTTAAAGCGGAGTTCCAATCGTTTTTGTGTTTTTTAAAAATCATCAGCTACAAAAAGTGTAGCTGCTGACTTTTAATAAACAGCCACTCACCTGTCCCATGATCCAGCGGTGCACTCACCCCAGCCGTTTTCACCCTGTGTCCTCCTCCGGCAGCGCCGGCATCTTTACTATGGGCAGCCGGCTGTGACCGCTTGCAACTTCATGGCCGGGTGCCCAATGCACATGCGTGAGCGGTGTGTGCTCTGTGACTGGTTCCGAAGTCTTCTGGGCCCTGTCATGTGTCCCAAACGTTTTCGGGAGGGAGGGGGGGAGGAGAACTTCTGTTTCGCTAAGGCGACCAGAACAGAAGTGGGAGCGGGTACCTGTCAAAATCGGGTGCCCGCCCCCTCCCTCCCTCCCCAAAAGCTCAGTTTCACAAACAGGAGCAGCCAGGAAGGAGGCCTTAATTCAGAACTTCCCCTTTTCGGTGGAGCTCCACTTGCTTATCACGCTGCAACAATAAACTCCAAAGTGCACACAGTTCTTCTCTTACTATTCCCGGGCATACTTTGCCAGGTAGTAGTCCATAATTGGAAGAGTCCTTGTGAGGTAGATTCCTGTGCTGGGAGCTAGTGGGTTGCTGGTTGTTACATTTTCACGGGTGGAATTCTTGCTTTTTCATGCAGTCCCCATTCCGCCCTCTGAGCTCAGCCTTCCTCCTATTTATATGTAGCACAGGGTGGAGGGTAGAACCCAGAAAAGCCTGGGAAAAATGCAGAACCCCCATTAATCCTTCCCCACCTGGGCAGCCCAGCAAAATTAGTAGGTATCCGCCTACAGGCTTCTCCTGAACAATCTCAAGGCTTCAGTCTTCCACATTAGCAGAGGCATTGGTCAGGAGACCAGGCACTGGAGGGAATGAAAAGGAAATGTCTCTGGTCAGTCATCAGTATATAATTAGAAAACGGAGTGTACGAAAAATCTTTAAATAGGCTTTGACTTTTCCGTTTTGGACTGCTTTAAATTAAGGTGGTGGTAATCTCTGATATCTGTTAAAGTTTGTTTTTAGCATAATGCTGCATTGCAAATGCATTTGTTGTATTTAGAAATATGTTATCTGAACTACAGTTAGTTTGAATGAGAGATTAGCGTGCACATACACTGTTATCAGTAGCTGTGTGTGGGATCAGAGTGGTAGATGATACTTCCTGTAATGCGTGAAGAGAAAGTGTAACATTTTTTTTTTAGGCCAAATCTCTTCTATATCTGACACCCACATATGATAAGTAGAGTAGGAAACTGTGTTTTTTTTTTTTTTTTGTAGGTATATGGTTTGACTTTGTTTGCAGACAGACATGTCCCTTTAAGAAAAAGTGTCCTTAACAGGAAAACTGCATGTTTTTCTATCTTTTGGCTGGTACATAGTTCTACCTGTACTTGTGTAGCTGTCACACTTATAAAGTCTCATAAGGTTCCAAAAAATACAGGCTCCCAAGGTTTCTATCTCATAGACTGGTAGCCCAAAGCTTCCTGTACAGCTGTATGTGTAATACAAAAAAACTAGTCAAGTTCACATTTGTGTATTTCAAATGTGTATATAGCGATTTTGTTGGAGTTAAGATTTAAAGATGATCTCTGGGAAAGAAAAACACTCTCCTTTGCAGCGGGACTGTCCCTACGCTGCAGGGTGTAAATGCTTGTTTAGTCTAGGGCAATGGTTCTCACCACAACTGTGAGGGCTAGGCTCTCTGGAGGGGGCTGGGGGTCTCTCCAGGAGGCTATGGGCTTTTGCTGGGGCACTGTGTGAGACTTGAGGGTACTGCAGGAGGTTAGGGGCACTATAGGACACTGTGGGGACTGAGGGCTCTCAGGGGCCCTGGGGGCACTGTGGAAGGTTAAGGGGCACTGCAGGCAACTGTTGGTGGTTGAAAGGCACTGTTAGAGGATCCGCAGGCCAGGAGGAAGGAGGCCACAGCCTGGCAGTGGGCCGTGGCTGGGTGGTTAAGAACCACTGGTCTGGGTCACTTGGAAAAACTGTAGTTTTATTTACCTGATCCTGCACTCCCATCTACCTCCCTATGCTCTGGCAATGGTCTGTCCTTCTGTCCAGTGCAGGGCTATGGGTTGCCAGAGGACCAATGGCCGCTGGAACATAGGGGAGAAGAAGCTGCAGGACCAGTCTTATAGCCTGGAGCGGAGGATTGAGTAAGAAAAACTGCTTTTTGCAGAACCCTAGACCTACACAAGCTCCTTTCAGTGGGGTTAACTCACATTTGTCCCCTCCCTAGAGTTTGGCTTTGGTCTCTGAGATGTCAGAGAAAATAAGGGGCATTACCCACGAGACGCCAGAAATATAGTAGGGCGACCATTAGGCACTAGATAGCAGGCAGTATATAGGGCATTATCCCACCAGGTAGCAGAATATAATATCAAATCTAACTGTACAGTAGACTCCCAGAAACATATAGATACAGTAGTTGGGGCCCATGCAGACCGCAGTGCATATGTGTTCACAGGTGCTGATGATGGACATTGCAATGTGCTTTGCATACGCTGCTATGCATTTGTATGGGAGCTGCATTGTTTTGTTTTGTTTTTTTACTTTTTAAAAGCACACATTGCTTTTTTTACATAATGATCTTAGCATTTTGGGCCACGCTGCATGGTCCTTTTTTGACCAGTGGACACAAACAAAGTGCATTATTGTTAAATTGGGAAAATTCAAAAGAGGCCTTGCCCCTGCATTTGGGCTACATTGCTTAATGCAAGTAGTTTGATTGGTCCCTCATAGATTCAGGTAGCTTGAAACACACAAGGTCCACATACCTATGGTGTCCTTGCAGGAAGAAGCCAAACTGCATGTTGTGGTAAATAAATGGCAGTAAATGGCTAACACTTAATTTAAAGTAAATGACCCCTGTCCTGTACGTCTCATCCAGTTTGTCCGGGCTTATTTTTTGATGTTTTAAAGTAGAATTCTAGCTTTCCTATTACTTTAAATAGTTTTATTACCATCACATGATGATGCGGACACTGTGTTTTTGCTGTAACATGTAGCAATAACTACATTCAGTAGGTGCCCCTGTGTTACAGCAGCGGCACGGGTGAATTCTTCTACCGGAATTAAAAAGTCAGGCTGAATACTTCTCAGTCAACGGGAAGAAGAAGTCTTGTATTTTTGTCGGTGAGTGCATTGTGACATCATTTGTCTTTGTCTCCAACTCGGCCAGTCAGAGGAAGCCTTGATAAAAATACAGACTTCTCTTGAGTGGCTGATAAGCACTCAGTCCAACTCTTTAATTCCGGCAGCAGATGAACAGTTGCGTTGCTTATTGTGTGTGGCTGATGCTACAGCAGTATTTTATAGCACACGCAGCCTTTCAACCCCAAACAAATGAATGTAAAAATAAAATAAACCACTTGATAAAAAAATAAATAAATTAAAACTACTTATGTCATGCCCTCAAGTCCGGTAAACACTGTCCGCTCCGGTCAGAGCCGCTCTACCAATTATGCAAAGTTAGTGCAGCGATCCTCCCCCACTGAGCTGTTGTGTTCTGACAGGGGGACAGCTTCCCGCCAGAACATTCCGATCAGCACTCTCCACTACTGGCTGAGAACGCTGATCAGGAGTGGGTCGGCTGCTTGCTTTCCAGCGTGCTCGTCAGACAGAAGCTGGCCATACGGCGGCTTCTGTCGGACAGACCGACATACACACAACATACACATGGGCTGAATGTCTCCCAACATTCGGCCTGTGTGTACCAGGCTTTACTTTTGGCTGTTTCATGAAAGCGCTGTTGACATCAAAATCCCACTAGCATACACTCATGCATTGTGTTGGAGGACATTCTAGCTTTCCAGTCAGCAGAAGTGAAGTACAACGTCACCATGTGCCTTCAGGAAGCAGACAGGGATCAAGGTATTTTTTTTCTGCAGCTCTTACCCCCAAAGGAGCCGTTGATGTTTGGGTCCCCTAACTCCAGATGTCAAACAACCTTCCCAGCAATGCCACACCCTATGACACATCAAGGCTGAAGGGTAAACATTTATTGTAACAACACACAATAAATTGACAGCCAATAGATGGAAAAGCAATAATAAACACTTTAATAAGTATACAGAAACCGTTATACGATAATGTCTGACTCAGAAAATAACAAGCGGACTGATCAATAGCCACTATATTAAGGAAGGTCATGACTAGGTGCAATGCAAGGATAATGGTCTGACAGTCTCTGGCAAAACCTCCACCACTGGCCAGTGCGTTGGGGCCCAAATCTTGCATTGGAGCGCTCGAACATACAGTAAGTCCTTCCAAACCCGGGCATAGGTGCCTAAGCAGTTTTTACTGACACATAGGATGATGACTTATCTTTCCCTGCTCTCCATCGGGGGCTCAGCGATACCATCTGCAGTGACTTTCTTCCCCATGACCATACATTAACACCAGACTTGACTGTGGTGTTTTCCGACAGACCAGGAGATGTCAGGAACTCTACCTCTGCAGCACATTGTCCTGTGAGCAGCTTGCTTTGCTGTGTAGGTTTCACAAAGCCCTCCCAATCACTGTCCCAAGCCCGGGAACTCTGTCTTTTCCTTTTCTGCAGCTCCCTGGTCCTTCTGGGACATGTAGTTTCAAAGCTAATCTGCAGCACAGGCCTAAGCTCCCTGGGACTATACCCCCCACATGACCTTGCTCCTCCCAGCAGGCTCTGCCCTTTGCCAGGCTGCACAGCAACAGCATTTCTTCTTCCTTTGTTTTCTTGGGTGCTAAGGGGGGCTTTCCTCTGGCTGCACATAGCCCTGCCCCTGCACCACCACCTTACAAATGTTCTGTGTTCTCTCTCTTGCACATCTTCTTTCTAGCAGGCAAGGAAAAAGAGAATAGCTGCAGGACTGGTTATGTGTGAGCTGCCGCAGCGATGCGTGTGTGATATTGTCAGTGGCAGGGTCAGTGGCAGGTTGGTGCGTACAGCAGCTGGCAGGAGCACTGGAGACCCATGCTACATTTCTTAAATGTGTTTTTCTTACTAATTGTTTTTTGGGGGCTGTGGGTCTCCTAGATAAGCGGACCTTTCGTTTTCATGGGATGGGTTTCATATTCTTTTAGTTATATATAGAGCAGCAGAGGGAGGAATTTATGCTTCAAGATGCAATCTTACAGCAAGTTTGTCGCATAATCTCATTGTTCCTGTTCAGCATTGCATATCTGTGCAGAGTTGATGACTATCCCCCAGTATACTTTGTAGTGGCTAATCTTGTAATTGTGGGATGATATACTACATACCAGGTGCACATTAGTATACGACATTGTGATGCCCTCCATATACCATATATACTCGAGTATAAGTCGAATTTTTCAGCACATTTTTTTGTGCTGAAAGTGCCCCCCTCGACTTATACTTGAGTCAAGCACTTTTCTGCAGCAAAAAAATTCATTTTCCGAACCAAATTTGGGGCCCCGTATCTCAGGGCCACTTGGTGCTAGGAACCCCAAATTTGGTGTGCAAACCCAGTGGAACTGGTACCACAACATATCCAGTGCTAAGAACCCCAAGTTTGGTGTGCAAACCCAGTGGAACCATAAATCTTCCAAAGCTGGGGTTTCTAGCATCAAGTGGCCCCGAGATACAGGGCCCCAAAAATCAGTTCAGAAAATGTCAAGCACTTTTCTGCAGTAGAGAATGACATTTTCTGAACCGGTTTTGGGGCCTTGTATCTCAGGGTCACTTGGTGCTAGGAACCCCAGCTTTGGATATGTTATGGTACCAGTTCCACTGGGTTTGCACACCAAATTTGGGGTTCCTAGCACCAAGTGGCCCTGAAGTTCCTAGCACTAAGTGGCCCCGAGATACGGGCCCCCAAAATCGGTTCAGAAAATGTCATTCTCTGCTGCAGAAAAGTGCTTGACATTTTCTGAACCGACTTTGGGGCCCCATATCTCAGGGCCACTTGGTGCTAGGAACCCCAAATTTGGTGTGGAACTGGTACCATAACATATCCAAAACTGGGGTTCCTAGCACCAAGTGACCCTGAGATACAAGGTCCCAAAACCGGTTCAGAAAATGTCATTCTCTACTGCAGAAAAGTGCTTGACATTTTCTGAACTGATTTTTGGGGCCCTGTATCTCGGGGCCACTTGATGCTAGAAACCCCAGCTTTGGAAGATTTATGGTTCCACTGGGTTTGCACACCAAACTTGGGGTTCTTAGCACTAAGTGGCCCCGAGATACAGGGCCCCAAATTCGGTCAACTGTGTCCTTCTGCAGCAATGTCATTTCGGGACCCTTTGGGTTCAGAGACCCCAAATTTTAGCTGCAGCTAGGGGGCATCTAGGAACCCTTAACTACCGAGTTTGAAGTTCAGGGGACCTATGGCTGCAAATGGGCACAGTGAGGCATGCAAATGGGCACAGTGATGCTGCAAATGGGCATTGTTGACCCTCTTTTCCACTTACAGTAGCTGTGCATTTCTCACCCTCGTCTTATACTCGGGTCAATAAGCTTTTCCCATTTTTTTTTATGGTAAATTAGGGCCTCGACTTATACTCGGAACGACTTATACTCGAGTATATACGGTAATCAATAATGTGTTTATAGATACACATCTGTCGTCAACTGCACTATAGTCCCCACTGGCATTCCTTCCTCAGCTCTGATTTTCTCTTGTTCATTTGCTGCTATTTGGCACCTCTGCTGTGGCCACTAACCCCCTAGATTTCCTATAGTCCACATTGGTGCACCAGCATTCCCTTTAGGCCTTCAGGCATTCTGGCCATCTGCAGGGTTTTGCTGTTGTTTGGGATTTAATGCAGCTTCCAAACACATGCACTTTTTTTAACAGCAACTTGTTTCTCTTTTTGTTTCCCATTGGTCGCAGTTTCTGACTTTGTTTCTTGAAAATACGTTTGCCTCTTATGCTTTAGTTCAGTTCTGGTAATTCTGGTTACTCCCGAAAATAATCTTTCGGCTATTCTACCTACCCAGATGCCTACAACGATTGACCTCTCCCCACCCACCAGCATACTTAAAGCAGAGTTCCACCCAAAAAGCTCTACTTGTTTGCTTCCCCCCCCCTTCTCTGCCGCAGTTGGCACCTTTCGGGGGGGGGGGGTAGAGGAACAGCTACCTGGTTTTGAAAGATATCCATACCCACTTCTAGGAGACCTCGCCACCGAGATGTCCCCTGGAGGTTCGGCCCCCTCCTCCTTCCCCCGCTCTGGGCCATTCACAGAACGCAGCACGCTTCATGCATGCAGTGCGTGAAGGCAGTGGCAGCACCCAAGAGCAAACTAAAAAAATCGGCTGTGGTGCCGACATTGTGGGATCCCTGGACAGGTAAGTGTCCTAATATTAAAAGTCAGCAGCTACAGTATTTGTAGCTGCTGACTTTTAATTTTTGGGTGGGGGGTCTGGAGCTCCACTTTAAAGACTGGTACTCGGCTATGCCCTCTACTTTCCAGTTGTCACTAGTGTTTCCAGAAGCCTGTACTCTGCGGGTGTCTGACTTACAAATCCAGGGAATCTGATGAAGACTGGATACTGCCAGTAGCGAAATATGAAATATGAACAAAGCATATCCCTCTATAGTGTGTACATTTCTCAATCCACAGCACTAAGGCCCCTTTCACACTGGGGCGGTGGGGGCGTCGGCGGTACAACAGCGCTATTTTTAGCGCTGCTGTACCGTCGTTCTTGCAGCGGTATTCGGCCGCTAGTGGTGCGGTTATACCCCCCGCTGGCGGCCGAAAAAGGGTTAAAATCCCTCGTACAGCGCGGCTATAGCCGCGGTATAGCCACGCTGTCCCATTGATTTCAATGGGCAGGAGCGGGGAAGGAGCGGTGAATACACCGCTCCTTCCCCGCTCCAAAAAAGCGGTTTGCAGGACTTTTTTCACCACCCTGCCTGCGCACCGCTTCAGTGTGAAAGCCCTCTGGCTTTCACACTGAACAAACAGCGGAAGCTGTTTAGGGGCGGTTTTCAGGCGGTATTTTTAGCGCAATACCGCCTGAAAACCGCTCCAGTGTGAAAGGGGTCTTAGTGTCCGTTCTGTCCGCTGCCTTGTTCTTCTGCTATCAGCATGAGTCACTTCTGACACGTTTTCATGTAACTTCAGCTCTCTGCCCCCTGCTTTTCAGAGCTTAGACATCCTGAGTAAATTCTGCACTTCGAATGGATGAGGGGAAAGACGGCTGGAAATAAACAGGTACAACGTATGTAGGAGGATTTGTTTCATCTCTGTGTATCGCCTGAGGCAAGTTACTTTACTGGGTATATGTAAGGGTTTACAACCACTTTAACATTGGGACCCAAGAGGAAACCTGAAAGTAATTAGCAAAATGACCAGGTTGCTATAGTAAGGTTTTGTAATTGTTTTCTATTATTTGAGATTGTTGAAAACTTTGACCTCTAGATCTAGATCTTTTCTTTGTTGTAAAGCTGTATGTGGTCACTAAGAATGAAAGTGTCTTCACGTATCGCGTGTTGAGAAAGTAACCACAATTTCATCACTAACAGAAAATGCCTATCAAATGGATATGTTTTGTCCCACTTACTGACACTGTTAGAGGTCAATACCACAAATCTGAATGGTATTACTAAAACCAATTTTGGGCTATTTTTTTTCTGGTTAAAATATAAAAGTTCACTAACCTCTGTAAGATTGTATTGCTGTCACTTCCTGTTCTGATTAAACAAGGTGTCTCTAGACAGGGAAACTACAGCATAAGCCAGAGAAAGAGATTTTCTAACTATGCTGCATTTAATCCAAAACTGAAAAAAATGCCATTCGTTGATGTTGAGCTTTGCTAAGTATCTTCTGATGAGCATAACTATGTCTACAAAAAATTCACAGATGCAAATATTCTTACTTACTGCGATGAACTGGAAGCTCTTATGTCATGGTTTAGCCTAAAGTTTCCTGTTTGTGAAATTCTTCCCTCCTTTCTACAGTGGTTCTGCTGGACTTCTAGTTCTACTCACATGTGCTGCTGGCTTCTGTGTTCACCTATGGGCATCGCCTGCTCTACTATGGATTTTTATCCCTTTCCTATTTACCACTTCCTGGTTCATCTCACAGTCTGCTTCTCTATATAGGCATGCTCAGTGCAGCTCGCGTTGCCAGAGCAACTTCCTAGTTTCCCCATGTATTACTTGTATTCTGTGTCTGACTTTCTCTGTACCATCTCCGGCTTCATATACTGTGTTTGCCTGTTTGTCGCGTGCCCTGACCTCGGCTTGTTTCCCAGATTTTCTGTCTTCTGCCACCTGTACTCTGCACATGTGAGTGGTCTCTGCACATTCAGCTGGGCATACATGGGGGCCGAGACCTGGTTCTTGTCTGCTGCAAGTCCATCCCCATCATCGGGGGCTCTGGTAAAGAAGCAGGCTGGGGAACCATGAGTTGGCCTTCTACAAGGGCTCACTACCATAGGAACCGGACATCTTGCACAAACGCCTCAATTCACAAACTTTTGACACAATGATAAGAATTTTTATCTTCTAGCCACACAACAATAACCCCATCTGAAAATAGGAATCCTCATCCTGGTGTGTAAGCTTTGTTAAAGCAGTTCTAAACCTTCCCATTCTTTACAGCCAAAGAAGCTGCCATCTTAGCCTCTGTTTGATCTGCAGTTGCTATTGTGTTGAACGTGTGAGAAGCTATGACACCAGCTTGGTTGAGAGTACAAGCATCTGTGATGGCATGCCTTGAATGGAACTGTTTTGGGGAACAGCTAAATTGGTTGGTGCTGCTTTAAGTGGAACCTAAGTCAGAAAATTAAGTCTTGCTAGATCACTATAGGCTGGCCCCTTTTGCAAGTATAGATTTGTAAAACATTAAAAATAAGTGACTATACTGTTTAAAAAACAGTTATACACTGTCTCACCTTGCTCTGCACATGCTCAGTTGCTCTCTATTTTTTGGCACTGCTGAATTTGTAGAGGCTGATCTGCTGACAGCCTTATGCCGCGTACACACGAGCAGACTTTTCGACCGGACTGGTCCGGCGGTCTATCGTGATGACGTACGACCGGACTAAAATAAGGAAGTTGATAGCCAGTAGCCAATAGCTGCCCTAGCGTCGGTTTTCGTCTGTCGGACTAGCATACAGACGAGTGGACTTTTCGATAGGAACTGGGTCCGGCAGAGTTCCGACGTAAAGATTTGAAACATGTTCCAAATCTAAAGTCCATCAGATTTTCGACCGAAAAAGTCCGCTGCAGGTCCAATGAAGCCCACACACGGTCAAATTGTCCGCCGGACTCTGATCGTTGGACCAGTCCGGTCGAAAAGTATGCTCGTGTGTACGCGACATTAAAGCGGAATTAAACCCTCCTATCCTTTACAGCTGAAGAAGCTGCTTCTGTTTGAACTGCAACTGCCATGGTGCTGCACATGTGATCAGTTAGGACACCAGCCATTTGCTGGTTTAGCAGATTGGTTGAGGACACAAACTGGTAAATTGATGGGTTCAGTTCTTCAGCAAAATGGCAGCCTTCAGCAAGAAGAAACAGGAGCAATGCTGGAGGCAATTTACAGCACACACTATTTTGGTAGCATTTTTAATGTAGAATATATGTTCCTTGCTAAAGAACCTTTTTTTTTTTTTATCAAGTTGTTATGGGTAAAGTTCTGCTTTAACCACTTTCCACCGGTAAGGCGTAAATGGACATCCTCCAGTTTCAGTGGTTATACCGGGTTGATGCCTGCACCTACAGGCATCAACTTGGTATTGTTCTTTTCAGCTGGCGATTCCCTGCACCGTAAGAACAATCATAGTGGCTGTTCAGCTGCTTGAATTTTCTTAAAGGCGGCGGGGGAGTGGACACCCGCCTCCTGCCGCCCCCTGGTGCTTCTACCTGCTCGCCCATGCGATCTGCGAGCTGGAGAAGGAATCCGCCACCAGCAGTTCACCATAGAGAATACCGGTGACCAGATGTTCCCTGGCAGTCTTTATGACTCTCGGAGTCCCGAGTGTGGTGTTATGACATTACGTCTGGCCTGGCAGTTGTAAATACTGCCGTGTGCTTGGCTGCAAACCGGATATTATTTTTTTTTTTTCCAGCCCGGAGGAGAGATGTGGGATCTTCTCCATAAAGAGGACATAAAGTGGACCTGTCATGCACTATTCCTATTACAAGGGATGTTTACATTCCTTATAATAGGAATAAAAGTGATAAAAGAAATGTAATCGCTTCCGGACCAGCCGACGCAGTTACACTGCGGCAGGTCGGCTCCCCTGCGTGAAACCACGTAGCTATACGTTGGCTCGCGGGGTCCGGATAGCAGCACAGCGGGGGTGCCGATGCTTGTGGCCAACGGTTGCAATGACTGCCGGCCACGAGTGATCGTGACCAGGAAAGACAGAACAGGGACGAGTGTGTGTAAACACACACTTCCCTGTTCTGTTCTGACAGGAGTGACAGTTCGTGTGTTCCTATTAGCTAGGAACCACGATCCCTCACCTCCTCTAGTTAGTCCCCTCCCCCTTCAGTTAGAATCACCTCCCAGGCAACACAGTTAATCCCTTCACCGCCCCCTAGTGTTAACCCCTTCACTGCCAGTGACATTTTTACAGTAATCAATGCATTTTTAAACGCACTGATTGCTGTATTAATGCTGATGGTTCCAAAAATGTGTCAAAATTGTCCGATGTGTCCACCACAATGTCGCAGTCACAATAAAAATCGCAGAACGCCGCCATTACTAGTAAAAAAAAATATAATAAAAATGCTATAAATCTATCCCCTATTTTGTAGACGCTATAACTTTTGCGCAAAGCAATCAATATACGCTAATTGCGATTTTTTTTTTTTTTACCAAAAATATGTAGAAGAATACATATCGGCCTAAACTGAGAAAAAGTTTGCTTTTTTTTATAAAAAAAAGGGGGGATATTCATTATAGCAAAAAGTACAAAATATTTAGTATTTTTTTCAAAATTTTTACTATTTTTTTGTAAAGGTATCACCGCAAACGTTAGAGGAAGAGCAACAATTCTATCCCAAGACCTCCTCTTTAACTTTAAACAGGTAACCTGTAAAAAATGTTAAGCTTTAAGTACTGGCGCAATTTTACGTTTGGCGCCATTCCACGACGTGCGCAATTTTAAAACGTGACATGTTGGATATCTATCTACTTCCTAGCGTAACATCATCTTTCACATTATACAAAAAAATGGGGCTAACTTTAGTGTTTTGTTTCTTTTACTTCATGAAACTGTTTTTTTTTTCCCAAAAAACATGTTTGAAAAATTGCTGCGCAAATACCATGCAACATAAAAAGTTCCAACAGCCTCCATTTTATTCCCTAGGGTCTCTGCTAAAAAAAATATATAATGTTTGGGGGTTCTGAGTAATTTTCTAGCAAACAAATTATGAGTTTTACATTTAGGAGCAGAGTGCCAGAATTGTCCCAGATGGCAAGTGGTTGAAGTAGTTCTAAACTCTAATGCCCTGTACACATGATAGGATTTTCCTAAACAAAACTGTGGATTTTTTCCGAAGGATGTTGGCTCAAACTTATCTTGCATACACACGGTCACACATATGTTGTCGGAAATTCAGAGCGTCAAGAACTCAGTGACGTACAACACGTACGACAAGCCGAGAGAAATGAAGTTCAATAGCCAGTGCGGCTCTTCTGCTTGATTCTGAGCATGTGTGGAATTTTGTGCGTCAGAATTGTGTACACATGCTCAGAAAATTTAAGAACCTGCTCTCAAACAGTTGTTGGCGGAAATTTCGACAACAAATGTTCTATGGAGCATACACACGGTCGGACTTTCCAACAACAAGCTCACATCCAACATTTGTTGTCAGAAAATCCTATCGTGTATACAACCCATTAGCGTTTGTTACCTTAATGCATTGTCTGCATTAAGATAAAGAACTCCCCACTATTAGTTTACTGTGTAGCGCTCTCCCAGCACAAACACAGGTACACATATACAGCTCCACAGATAAAGACCCACTTCTGTGAGGCTGCTGTGTGAAGGGGTTAAACTGCTGCTAAACACCAACAATTACAAAGTAATAATAAATCCCCTTCCCGCCGACCGTACGCAGATGTGCATACTCGGCTTTCCGGGGTTATACCGGGAGGATGCCTGCAACAACGGTACCGTTGTTTAGAGCCAGCGATCGGCTATCCGAATATAACAACCGATGCGGCTAAAAGCCGCTCGGCTGTTATACCGGAGGAGCAGGAGGGGACGCCCCCCCCGCCGCCTCCCGCCGCTCTTACCGAGCCTCCTGTGCGATCGGGAGGCCCGGTGTCCAATCGGCGGCTGGGGGCGGGCTGGAACAAAGCTGTGGGCGGCTTTGTTCCAGCCTTCTCATTGTAAACGTGGAAGCGACGTCATGACGTCACTTCCCGTTTACTCGGCTGCCAATGGCGCCGGTTTTAAAAAATATATACAGTGTTCAGAATCGCCGTTTTCTTTCAGACCCCCGATCCCTCCATAAAGACTACCCGTCACCACCTATTACTGTCACAAGGGATGTTTACATTCCTTGTGACAGCAATAAAAGTTAAAAAAAAAAAAAATTTTTTAAACACAATTTATAAGTATAATAATAAATAACATAAATAACAAAAAAATAACAATTTTTAAAGCGCCCCCGTCCCCGCAAACTCGCGCAGCGAAGAAAACGCATACTGAAGTCGCGCCCGCATATGTAAACGGTGTTCAAATCACACATGTGAGGTATCGTCAGAGCGAGAGCAATAATTCTAGCACTAGACCCCCTCTGTAACTCAAACCTGGTAACCATAAAAAAAATTTAAAGCGTCGCCTATGGAAATTCATAGGTACCGTAGTTTGTCGCCATTCCACTGGTGCGTGCAATTATAAAGGGTGACATGTTTGGTATCTATTTACTCGGCGTAACATCATCTTTCACATTATACAAAAAAATTGGGGTAACTTTACTGTTTGGATTTTTTAAAATTCAAGAAAGTGTCCCTTTTCCAAAAATTTGCGTTTAAAACAACGCTGCACAAATACCGTGTGATATAAAATATTGCAACAATCTCCATTTTATTCTCTAGATTCTCTGCTAAAAAATATATATAAAATGTTTGGGAACTCTAAGTAATTTTCTTGCAAAAAATAAGGATTTTAACTTGTAAACACCAAATTTCAAAAATAGGCTTAGTCATGAAAGGGTTAAAGCTTTGCCTCATCTAGCCAAGTAGGTTGCCTACGCGTCCCATCCCGGTGTATAATAAAGAACAAGATTCCTCAAGGTTTGGGACTTTAAATGGACGCAAGGCAGTGGTAATATAAAAGTACAAAATGTATTTTACAAGCAATGAATCAATCAATAGTGTAACAAAAATATACAAAAAGCTGATATAGATGTTTTTTATCATAAGCTATTTGTATATTTTTGTTACACGATTGATTGATTCATTGCTTGTAAAATAAATTTTGTACTTTTATATTACCACTGCTTTGCGTCCATTTAAAGTCCCAAACCTTTTGGAATCTTGTTCTTTAACAATTACAAAGTTACATAGTTACCTAGTTGGTAAAGTTGAATAAATACACCAGTCTATACAGTTCAACTTATGGAAACAAGTATGGTAAAAGAGCGACATCATTAATTAATATGACGTTGGAGCACCTTTGGCATCCAAGACGGCCTGATCTCTCCTAGGAATTGATAAATATAAGTCTTGGACGGTGGATAATGGAATCTGATACCACTCTTCATGCAAGAATCCAGGTCACAATCCTGCGCAATGTCTCTTTGTCTCTTTCAGTCAGTTGACCGCGCTTATGCTTATCATATGACGTTTTCCCGGAAACTGTATATGCTGTCATAACCTTTGATATGCTGTACATGGTGACACTCCAAATAAATTGACAACTTCAGTCACAGAGGCACCAGCTAAGCGGGCACCAACAATTTGCCCTCTTTGAAACTCAATAAGCTCTGACATGTATCACTAGCTGCGCACGCAGTGAATACCGAAAGTGAGGCTTTCCACCTATTAGCTAGGTGTCTCATCACACAGCGGAAGCAAAAGAATGTTACATCACTTCCGCTTTCAACGCAAAAGATGTTATTACTTTCATACCTGCAAATCATGTTGTGTTTCCATATTTTTGTCCAGCCCTTGTATTTGTGTATTGCTATCATATTTCCCCTTAAGCGTCTTTTCTCCAGGGAGAATAGGTTTAATGATCATAGTTGTTCCTCATAACTGAGGTCTCTAACCCCCTTATTAGATTTGTTGCCCTTCTCTGGACTCTCTCTAGCTTTTTTTCTGTGGGCTGGTGACCAGAACTGGGTGGTATACTCAAGATGTGGCTGAACCACAGTTTTGTAAAGTAGTAGAGTAATGCCCCGTACACACGATCGGACATTCCGACAACAAAATCCATGGATTTTTTCCAACGGATGTTTTCTCAAACTTGTCTTGCATACACACGGTCACACAAATCTTGTCAGAAATTCCGATTGCCAAAAACGCCGTGACGTACAACACGTACGACGAGCCGAGAAAAAAGAAGTTCAAAGCCAGTGCAGGTCTTCTGCTTGATTCGAGCATGCGTGGAACTTCGTGCATCGGAATTGTGTACACACGATCGGAATTTACGATAACGGATTTTGTTGTCGGAAAATTTGGGATCCAGATCTCAAATTTTGTGTGACGGAAATTCCGATGAAAAATGTCCAATGGAGCCTATACACGGTCGGAATTTCCGACAACAAGCTGCCATCGAACATTTTCTGTCGGAAAATCCGACCGTCTGTACGGGGCATTATAGTTTTATCTCTTGAGTAAATACCCTTTTTAATGTATGCCAGTAGTCTGCTAGGTTTACTTGCTGTAGCTTGGCATTGCATGATGATAACTGTGATTGACCAAGATCCCCAGATCCTTTTTTATCCTTTTATCCTTTTTTATCCTTTTTTATCCTTGATTCCCCGATAAGTTTACCCCAAGCAAGTAACTAGTTTTCATATTTTTAGCCCCTAAGTGCATTACTTTTTATTTTTCAATATTAAACTGCATTTACCATGTAGTAGCCCATTCTTTGAATTTAATTTATCAAGTTCTTCCTGTAAAGTTGCTATATACTCTTGTGAAGTTATTACCCTACTTAGATTTGTATAATCAGCAAACACTGAGATTGAACTATTTATTCCAACCTCTATAATTTATGAACAAGTTGAACAGAATTGGTCACAGGACAGAGACTTGAGGTTCCCCGCTTACAGCCCATTCAGAAGATCACCAACTTCTGGATGCACTCCTGTAACCAGTTTTCTATCCAAGTACATATACTATTGTCAATGCCAACTGACCTAATTTTGTATATTAGGGGTACTGTATCAAATGCTTTGGCAAAATCCAGGGATACCACATCCACAGACCTTCCTCTATCCAGATTACAGCTCACTTCCTCGTAGAATGTTAACAGGTTTGTCTAGCAAGAACAATCCTTCAGGAATCCATGCTGGTTACTACAAACTATACTAATTTTATCAAGAAATTCTTGGATATCGTCACTTACCATACCCTCCAATAGTTCCCATACTAATGATGTTAGGCCTCCTGATCATGTGACCAATGTTACAATAAGTCACAGTTTGTGATAGGAAAGTCACATTTTGTGATAGGAAAGTGTATTAAATAAATCATGTGGGTGCCTTAGCACACACTGGGAGTCATGAAGATATATACCAGGAGGTCACCAAAACTAAGCTGGTGTTCTAGACGTGGCCAAAATACCAGCAGGCCACCCTCCTGAGGCTGGATTCACACCTAGGCATTTTTAGTGCTTTTTGCATTTTGCAGATTTGCACTACAGTCCATTTAACATGGTTTCCTATGGAACACATTCTGTAGTGCAAATCTGCAAAATGAAAAAGCACTAAAAATGCCTAGGTGTGAATCCAGCCTAACACCTGATTTGTTTATCTTTATATTTTATTTTTCGCATGTGATATGAAAGCCTATCCCGCCTCCCGCTATTAAGACCTAGGTAAAGGGCCACCATGAGTGGACGAGATGAGGTTGAGTATGTAAAATATTTTGTTTAGCAGTTGGAACTTAGCATGCAATAAGATTTATTTACAATGATTGACACACATACACAGGGGTTGCAGATCATAGATATGTGAGGTTCATTACTAAGGATTTGTGTAGGTCTAAATCAGTGGGAATTATCACTACAAATATGTCTTTTTTTCTATAATACATAAAGCAACAACAGAAAAGTATAAATACACCAGTCGTATGTATAAAATGAAACCAACTTGAACCAGAATCTATCAGCATCAGTTAGATCCTGTTTAGTTGGCACCATCCAGCTTAACTTAACCGCTTGCCGACCAGCTGCCGTCATTATACTACAGCAGGTTGGCTCACCTGCGTGAATCGCTGTAGGTGTACGTCGGCCGCATTGAGAGCGATAGAGAGCATGCTCGCGCTGGAGTCAATGTGCGTGGCTGGCGGCCGCGGATCGCTCCACAGAGAGCCAGAACGGGGATCTGTCAATGTAATCCGACAGATCCCCGTTCTGACAGGGGAGTAGAGAAAGATCTGCTGTTCCTAGTGATCAGGGACAGCGATCTCTCTCCTCCTCCAGTCAGTACACTCCCCCCCACAGTTAGAAATGCCTCTCTAGGGAACACTTAACCCCTTGATCGCCCCCTAGTGTTCACTCCTTTCCTGCCAGTGACATTTATACATTAAACAGTGTTTCTTTTTAGCTGTGATCGCTGTATATATGTCACTGGTCCCAAAAAAACGTCACAAGTTTCCGCTCTATCCGTCGCAATGTCGCAGTCCCGCTAAAAATCGCAGATCACCCCCATTACTAGTAAAAAATGAATAAGTAATAAAAATGACATAAATCCATCCCCTATTTTGTGGACGCTATAACTTTTGCGCAAACCAATCAATATACAGTTATTGCGATTTTTTTTTAACCAAAAATATGTAAAAGAATACATATTGGCCTAAACTGATGAAGAAATTCGTTTTTTTAAAGGTTTTTTTGGATATTTATTATAGCAAAAAGTAAAAAAAATACTGTTTTGTTTTTCTTTTTTTTTCAAAATTGTCGCTCTTTTTTTATTTATAGTGCAAAAACCGCAGAGGTGATCAAATACCACCAAAAGAAATCTCTATTTGTGGGAAAATTTTGTTTGGGTACATTGGCGCCCATCCGCGCCCGTCCGCGCAATTCAGTTAAAGCGACGCAATGCCGTATCGCAAAAAATGGCCTGGTCATTAAGGGGCCAAATCCTTCCGTCCTTAAGTGGTTAAATGATCAATCAATTTTTGAGCCAAATCAGAAATTGTTGGCTGAACTGAGCCTGTACTCAATCAGATGCAGACACTATTCGGGTATTCTGACAGCCATTGGAGCTGGCTGTATTAATACAATCAGTGGCAGGGGGAGATTTGTCCAACTATGCTGTTTAGCGTAGATGGATGAAGCTGTTGGATTTTAGGGGTGAAGTCTGCGCGGGTATGGCAAGCTTTAGAATTTCTGGTTTCCCTCAGCTGTTTATTTCTATATTTTACCCCTTAATGCCACCTCCTGGCAGCCCTTTAAGTGGGCTTTAAGGCTTGGGAAATGGCATGGCTTCTCTGTCATGTGGCTCATAGCAGTTATATGATTGGGAGCCTACTCTGTTGGCTTCAGCTTAGAAGCCATGACCAAAAGCTGTCAGTGCCAGCTCAGTCAGTGTGGTCAGCACATAACCTTATACTACGGTGGACACCTATGTGTGGCAGCTGGGCGTTAAAGCCATCCGTATTTATGGTTGAACTTGTAACATGTTCCAGCTCCTGCCTTCTCTCCCCCTGATCACCTCCCTGTGGGTGGGGAATCTTCTCCCTGCACCCAATGTCACAATTTAAAAGGCTCTGAGCACATGGCTGCATCATTCATTTAGAGTTCTATGAATGAACCGCTTCTGGACCACCCATATACTGCGGCAGGGCTTCGCGAAACAATGTACGTTGTTTTGTTTTCTAGGTCTGAGGTGTGCACACGTGCCGCCGGAGACCCTCTTCCTCTGTGATTGGACACAGCGGAAGCCAATCAGCAGGTCGAATGACCGCCGGCTACCCACGATCGTTCGCTGGAGAAGCAGAAAGGCGGTCTGCCTATGTAAACAAGGCAGACCCTTGTCCTGTCAGAGGAAGAGAGAGATCTTGTGTTCCTGCTAATCAGGAACACAAGATCTCTCTCTTCCTCCAGTCAGTCCATCCCCCACACAGTTAGAAAGCATTCCCTATGAGCACACTTAACCCTTTGATCGCCCCTGATGTTAATCTCCTCCCTGCCAGTTTCATTTATACAGTGACAGTGCATTTTTTTAGCACTGATCACTGAATTAGTGTCAATGGTCCCCAAAAACTGTCACTTAGTGTCCAAATTGTCCGCCGCAATGTCGCAGTCCTGCTAAAAATCGCTGATCGCTGCCATTACTAGTAAAAAATAAAAAAATGCTATAAAAATATCCCATAGTTTGTAGACGCAATAACATTTGTGCAAACCAATCAGTATACGCTAATTAGGAAAAATATGTGGCAGAATACATATTGGCCTAAATTGATGCATAAATTTGATTTTTTACATATTTTTATTGGATGTGTTTTATAGCAGAAAGTAAAAAATATAGTTTTTTTTTTTTTCAAAGTTGTCGCTGTTTTTTGTTTATAGCGTAAAAATAAAAACCGCAGAGGTGATCAAATACCACCAAAAGAAAGTTTTATTTGCTGCAAAAAAATACATCAATTTTGTTTGTGAGCAGTTCATTGACTCTTCCTGCAATTCAGTAACTGCCTCCCCATATCGGAGTTATGACAGACAGTGTACTGAGATTCTGCAGGATCCAGCATTGTACCCGTGTTATGTGTAATACAATGGCATGATACAAGGAAAAGGTATTGAACACATGAAGAAAGGGAGTTGCAAAAAGGCATGGAAAGCCAAGAAACCAGCTGAAATCTATTAGTAAGTAGAAAGCAATCCTGCCTCTTGTCAGTAAAATCAGCTGGTTCTGTCTCAACTGATGGCCTATAAAAAGTGTCACACAAGAAACATTACCATGGTGTCACTCAAGAAACATCTCCTGATGGGTAAAAGCAAAAGAACTCTCAAGACCTTTGCAACCTTATTATTGCAAAATATACTGATGGCATTGGTTACAGAAGGATTTCTAAACTCCTGAATGTTGCAGTGAGTACTGTTGGGGCCATAATCCGGAAGTGGAAAGAACATAATTTCACCGTAAACCGACCACGACCAGGTGCTCCTCACAAGATTTCTGACAGAGGAGTGAAAAGAATTAACAGAAGAGCTGTCCAAGAGCCAAGGACCACTTGTAGAGAGCTTCAGAAAGACTCAGAATTAGCAGGTACAATTGTTTCAAATAAAACAATAAGTAATGCACTCAACCGCCATGGCCTGTATGCACGCTTACCGCGCAAGTCTCCAGAAGAAAAAGCATGTTGAAGCTCATTTAGGCCCCTTTCGCACTTGTGCGACTTGAAAATTGTGCAATTTTGCCACGATTTTTGCCGCGATTTTCATGCGACAATGCCTGTGTAAACATGAACCTCAAATCACATCAAAGTTGGACCAAAGTAGTGCAGGGATATGAACGGTACTCATTGGAAAACATGGGGAATGACTTGTTGTGCGACTTTGCATTCTCAAATCCCAGGACAAGTCGCACAAGTGTGAAAGGGGCCTTAAGGTTTGATGCACAATATTAAGACAAGCCTGTGAAATACTGAGAGAGTATAGTCTGGTCAGATGAGACCAAAATTGAACTATTTGGATGCCATAATACACATGTTTGAATGTCAAATGGCACTGCACATCACCCCAAAACACCCCCCATACCAACAGTGAAGTTTGGAGGTGGGAACATCATGGTGTGGGGCTGTTTTTCAGCATACGGTACTGGCAAACTTCATATCATTGATGGAAGGATGAATGGAAAAATGTACCAAGACATTTTTGATAAAAATCTGCTGCCATCTACCAGGGTGATGAAGATGAAACGAGGGTGGACATTTCAGCAAGACAATCATCCCAAACACAAAGCCAAGAAACCTCTCAATTGGTTTTAAAGAAAAGAAAAGTCTAATAGAATGGCTCCCAGTCAATCACTTGACTTGAATCCAATTGAAAATCTATGGAACAAATTAAAGATCAGAGTTCATAGAAGAGGCCCATGGAACCTTCAAGATTTGAAGACTGTGGAAGAATGGGCCAAAATCACACCTGAGCAACGCATGCAACTAGTTTCTCCATACAGGAGACGTCTTGAAGCTGTCATTACCAACAAAGGATTTTGTATGAAGTATTAAATACATTTCAGTTAGCGTGTTCAATACTTTTTCCCTGTGTCATGCCATTTTTTTAACACATAACTTAACTTAAAGTTGTTGTAAAGGCAGAAGGTTTTTTTATCTTAATGCATTTTATGCATTAGGATAAAAAGCCTTCTGTGTGTAGCAGCTTCTCCAGCACCCCCCAATTACTTACCTGAGCCCCCTCTTTCTCCATCGATGTCCACGAGTGTCTAAGCCGTCCAGGACACTCCTCCTGATTGGCTGAGACACAGCAGTGGCGCCATTGACTGCCGCGGTTGTCAATGAAAGTCAGTCAGCCAATCAGGAGAATGGGGGTGCGGCCAGGTCAGGGCTCCATGTCTGAATGAATGCACTGAGCTCTGACTCGGCTTGGGTGACCCCATAGGAAGCTGCTGGCTGAGGGGGCACTCGAAAGGAGAGAGGGGCCAGGAGCATTAAAGAGGGACCCGAGAAGAGGAGGATCTGGGCTGCTCTGTGCAAAACCAACTGCACAGAGGAGGTAAGTATAACGTGTATGTTATTATTTTTAATTTATTTTTTAAAGGAGACTTTACAATCACTTTAGTTTCTGAACTTATTTGTTTTGGTTTCTTTGTATGTATGGATTGCATGGGTTGTTACCAACGTGGTCAAAAATGTTATGTCAATAGCACCTTTAGAAATATACAGTATCTCACAAAACTGAGTACACACCTCACATTTTTGTAAATATTTTATTATATCTTTTCATGTAAATTATACTTTGCTACAATGTAAAGTAGTGAGTGTATAGCTTGTATAACAAAGTACATTTGCTGTCAACTCAAAATAACTCAACACACAGCCTTTAATGTGAAAGGAATATATTCTAAATATATATACTTGCTCTGGAAATGAAAATTATTAAACCCAATGATAAAAAATGAGTAAAATTGCAGCTGCTGTACACAAAGTGCTATACACTCAACAAAAAATGAAATGAATAAATTACAGTGCTCACAGTAGTACAAATAATGTATCAATGAATACAGTGAAACCAATTCATAGGTGAGTGAATGTCCATATATCGGTGACTGATGTGCTCCAAATCATAAAGTGCGATCGTACTCCAAAACTCAAAGTGCGCCACACATCCTCCTGTGTCCCCACTCACTGGATGGAATGGATCCCCAGCTTTGCAGTCTAGGGGTCGTTCAGGCTTATAGTGTTGGCCAGGGATGGCAAATTCACATCAAGATACCAGGAAGATCTCTAATGCTCATGGCAATCAGGCGTGGATCATAGTGCCCAAAATGACATAAAGGAAGGGGACTATAGTGAAGTACTGTTAGGTAAAGGTATTTATCGCACAGATAAAAGAGGTACTTACAAAATGTAGGTTAAAACAAGCATAGGTTTAACAAAGGATTGCAATGGGAAGCGCCACTGCTGGCGTGCATTCCACCGAAAACCGGAAGTGACATTGTGTGGACTTGAAATCGGAAAATGCGTCAACGCGTTTCTCCCTCCCACAGGGTGTCATCAAGGACCTGGGGATGACATGGGGATACTTGATTTTCCCATGTGCTCTAACAGAGCCCCATAAGTACCTGGTACTTCTGGGTAGCCTGTGACTCTTTCCTCTTCCTCCCATGATGCAGTAATTGAGTGTTTATTCTCAAAGCCTAAGATGGGCACAGGGTAATTTGCCCCATGGAAATTCCAATCCAGAGCATACATAGGACTTTTTCTCAGGGTTCTAATGGGTGAGTGGGGTGGAAGGGGATTCAAGGGACAGTAAGCATCTGCAGTGGAGGGGGCACGATTCTGTTACTTTGCTCTGAATGGGCAAACTACAAGTTTGCTTTGATGGAAATCCCTGTCAATTTAAAAAAGATCAGATACTGAAATAAAAATTCAAAGTAGAGGTTATCACTATTAAAAACTTTATGTCCGAACATAGATCCAGAGAGAGAAGCAAGTGAAATTGCAATTACTGACTTTTGTTGTAAAAAGTCAGGTTTGGCCTGCCCCATTTTTATTGGTCAGTGATTGTAAACGTTCAGTATATATTTTTTTTATAACAAACATTTTATACTTACCCTGTCAGTGCTCCTGGCTCCCCCCCCCCCCATTGCCAAGTGCCACCATAGCAAGCCGCTTGCTGTTAAGGGGCACTCGTGTGTGCTCGCTCCAGACCCAGTTTTTTATGTCCAAAAAAACACAGAGTGCATCTTAGCCTCGCCCCCTCCTCACTGGCTGTGATTGACAGCAGCGAGAGCCAATGGCTTCTGCTGCTGTGTCCGAGCCAATGAAGAGAGTCAAGAGACTGCTTTTGTGCATATTGCTGGACTGAGCTCAGGGTCACATAAGTATAAGGGTGGTGGGGTGGCTCAGCACACTGGAAGCAACAAAACACACCGCTGGCAACAAGAGTGAGTACACCCCTGAGTGAAAATGTCCAAATTGGGCCCAATTGGCCATTTTCCCTCCATGGTGTCATGTGACTCGTTAGTGTTACAAGGTCTCAGGTGTGAATGGGGAGCAGGTGTGTTAAATTTGGTGTTATCGCTCTCACTCTCTCATACTGGTCACTGGAAGTTCAACATGGCACCTCATGGCAAAACACTCTCTGAGGATCTGAAAGAAAGAATTGATGCTCTACATAAAGATGGCCTAGGCTATAAGAAGATTGTCAAGACCCTGAAACTGAGCTGCAGCACGGTGGCCAAGACCATACAGTGGTTTAACAGGACAGGTTCCACTCAGAACAGGCCACGCCATGGTCAACCAAAGAAGTTAAGTGCATGTGCTTGGCGTCATATCCAGAGGTTGTCTTTGGGAAATAGATGTATGAGTGCTGCCAGCATTGCTGCCGAGGTTGAAGGGGTGGGGGGTCAGCCTGTCAGTGCTCAGACCATATGTCCCAGAAGGAAGCCTCTTTTAAAGATGATGCACAAGAAAGCCTGTAAACAGTTTGCTGAAGACAAGCAAACTAAGGACATGGATTACTGGAACCATGTCCTGTGGTCTGATGAGACAAAGATAAACCTATTTGGTTCAGATGGTGTCAAGCGTGTGTGGCGGCAACCAGGTGAGGAGTACAAAGACAAGTGTGTCTTGCCTACAGTCAAAAGATATAATAAAATATTTACAAAAATGTGAGGGGTGTGCCCACTTTTGTGGGATACTGTATGTGTGTGTGTATATATATTTATATATATATATATATATATACACATACACTCACCGGACACTTTATTAGGTACACCTGTTCAATTGCTTGATAACACAAATTGCTAATCAGCCAATCACATGGCAGCAACTCAATGTATTTAGGCATCTAGATGTGGTGAAGACGACTAGCTGAAGCTCAAACCAAGCATCGGAATGGGGAAGAAAGGGGATTTAAGTGACTATGAACATGACATTGGTGTTGGTGCCAGATGGGCTGGGCTGACTATTTCAAAAACTGCTGATCTACTGGGATTTCACACACAACCATCTCTAGGGTTTACAGAGAATGGTCAGAAAAAGATAAAATTTCCAATGAGCGTCAGTTGTGTGGACGAAAATGCATTGTTGATGTCAGAGGTTAGAGGAGAATGGACAGACTGGTTTGAGATGATAGAAAGGCAACAGTAACTCAAATACAGTAACTCGTTACAACCAAGGTATGCAGAATACCATCTCTGAATGCACAACACATCGAACCTTGAAGCGGATGGGCTACAACAGCAGAAGAACACAACAGGTGCCACTCCTCTCAGCTACTGCCCCCCCCCCCCCCATCTACCATCTAGAGAGGTCTGGCCATAAGTGGTCTTTATGGAAGAATTGTGACCAAAAAGCCATACCTCCATTGTGGAAAAAAGGATAAGCGACTCAACTATGCACGAAAACCAGGGCCGGTACAAGGCAGGGGCAGATGCCCTGGGCGGTACAATTTGCTGGAGGGAGGGGGTCGCAGGTGAAGTGTGGCAGTGTGCTTCACAACACAGGCGGGTGCCACAAGCAAAGGCAGAGGGGTGCTGAAGCCCAGTTGCCGCAGACCCCCCTCCCGCGTGCTCTCCCAGCTGACAAATGATAGGAGCGGCGATCGGGTGCATGGAGGAGAAACTGTGCTGCCCCCCTCCTCCCCCCTTGAGCCGCCGCTGTACAGTAGAGGGCTCTGGTTCCTGCCCTCCTTCGGTCAGCAGCGGGGAGAGCGGCTGTGTCTCTTTGTAGAGAGAGCACCTGCGGGATCTTTTTTCCCCTTTCTCATGCTGCTGTACTCGGGAGTAGGGAGCGGCGCCCTCTCCTTCCTAGTAGGCAGAAGAAAAAAAAGCACAAAGCTTGCCATCTTTACCCAGGGCCCTGAATGACATAGGAACTGAGGTGTAGAAAAATGGCAGCAGGTGCTCTGGACTGATGAATCAAAATGTGAAATATTTGGCTGTAGCAGTAGGCAGGTTTTCGCTGAAGGGCTATAGAGCGGTACAATAATGAGTGTCGGCAGGCAACAATGAAACATGGTGGAGGTTCCTTGCAAGTCTCAGGCTGCATTTCTGCAAATAGAGTTAGAGATTTGGTAAGAGTCAATGGTGTGTCCTCAATGCTGAGAAAAACAGGCAGATATTTATCCATCATGCCATACCATCAGGTGATTCGCCCCAAATGTATTCTGCAGCGGGACAACGACCCCAAACATGCAGCCAATTTTGTTAAGAACTATCTTCAGCGTGAAGAAGAACAAGGAGTCCTGGAAGTGATGGTTTGGCCCCCACGGAGCCTGTTCTAAACATCATTAGGTCTGTCTGGGATTACATGAAGAGACAGAAGGATTTGAGGCAGCCTACATCCACAGAAGATCTGTGGTTAGTTCTCCTAGATGTTTGGAACAACCTATTTGCCGAGTTCCTTCAAAAACTGTGTGTAAGCGTACCTAGAAAAAATGATGCTGTTTTGAAGGCAAAGGGTGCTCACACTCATTATTAATTTGATTTGGATTTTTATTCTGTTCATTTACTTTCCATTTTGTGAACTGATAAAAAACAAACTATTAACACTTTTCTCTTTCCGGAAAGCATTCTTGATTTAAAACATTTTTACACCTGCCTAAAAAGTTTGAGATTTAGTAATAATGTTTTTATTTAAAAAAAACAGGTTAGATTAGGAAGAAAATTATAAAACAAGGCTTTTTTCTGATGTGGTTAGCTTTGAACTTTTTGGAGAACGCTGTAACATCACTTTAATTTCCATACCACAAAATAATGTTAGCAATGCTCTGTTTTTTGCTAGGGTCAAACAATGTCTCCAGGAAGTCAATACTGTGTCCTAATTTCACAACTGCTTAAAGCTGAAATATTTGTTGATCTAAAATTGGCAGTTTAATACAATTTTGTATTAATTTGCAAGATTCCATATATTTTTGAAGTGCATGTAAACCCAAAGTTTGTTTTTAGCATGCCAGTTTCTTCTTCCTGTCAAATGCAGAATCTATTGATCCCCCATTTTTTTTTGTACTAATGGTCTTGCTTTTTTGAAGCTTCTGAGCTTGATTGAATACAAAACTTCCTATGCAGAGCAAAGTAACAAGATCACTTTGAAGCAGCTCCCTGCATTAGCTTATACTTATGTTTCCTCAACTCTTTTTCCATTGTTGGGGAGTAGATGACCTGTTTAAGCCCCAAGTGAATCTGAAAGTAATAAAGTCTCATTTTTTTTTCTTGTTTAAAAATAACAAACTTGTCATACTTACCTGCTCTGTGCAGTGGTTTTGCACCAAGCAACCCAGATCCTACTCTTCTCGGGTTGCTCGCTGGTGCTCCCGGCCCCTTCACCCAGCTGAATGCCCCCATAGGAAGCAAAATGCTCTCAGGGACACCCGAGCCAAGCCTCTGCTCTGTGTGTCTATTCAGAATGGGAGATGCAGCTCGGATCCACCCCTCTCTTCTCATTGGCTCACTGATTTTGATTGTCAGCAGTAGGAGCCAATAGCGCCCCGCTGCTGTCTCAGCAAATGAAAAGGGGAGTCCTGGAAAACTGAGGCTCTCGTGCAACATCGCTGGATTGAGATGGGGCTCAGGTAAGTATTAGGGGGGCTGCTGCCCACGCAAGGTTTTTTATCTTAATGCATATAATGCATTTAGATAACAACCTTGGGAGCGTGTCCAAGATGGCGCTGGGAGTAGACGTGTTGTAGTGGAGCTCCCGTTCCTGACTATAATCCTTAATTAATCCTTGTGTAGAATTACCATATTTCAGCTTACTACCCTGCAGATTGCCTCCTCGAGTACAGAGGAATGAAAAAAGACAAAAGGGGAAACCAGAAAAAACGACTATCGGACGCAGTGAGTACGCCGCCTAAGCCTAGGCCTACCCACTCCTCGACCTGCCACATGGAGACTCAGACGGATTCCCGTCTGATGGCTCTATCCAGTCCGGCTCCGCAGCTTTCGATGCCCTTATGTTGGCTGTTTCTACCTGCCAATCTACCCTTATGGTGAAGATTGACCATGTCCAGACTTAGACGGCCCTCATTCGTCGAGACATGGACAAATTCAGGGAGCGGGTGACCAAAGTTGGGAGATGGGTGTCCGGGACAGAGGATGTGCAGAGAGATCACCATGCAGACTTGCAGATTCTTAAATCCAAGGTTAAACTCCTTGAGGCCAGGGCAGAAGACGCTGAAAATTGGAACCGCTGTAACAATCTGCGTGTTCTGGAGCAGCCGGAGGGTGCTGAGGGCTCAGATCCCGTGGCCTTTATGGAACACTTACTCCCCTCCTTGCTCCCAAAGGCGAAATTCTCCCCCCATTTCTCAATTGAACGTGCTCACCACATGCCGGCAACCAGAGGGCCACAGGGGCTCCACCACGCACGTTCATCTTTTTTTTTTTTTTTTTAAATCAGATAATTTTTATTGAAAAAGATACAAAAAATAAACAAAAAACTTTTCATATTTGTTAGGACACATAATAATCAAAATTATCTGACCATGCGATTCTATACATCATGTTACTTATACAATATGCATTATAGCGACATATCAGAAATAAAAGATACGTTTGTATAATAAGGCATTTGTGGTTGCAATTCTTTGGTCTCATTACATAACACACGTGTCCTCTTAATATAATGCTATCCCTCTCCGCTCCCGGTCCTAACAGGGCCGTTGAGTAGAGTGGGGTACCGCTAACCCCTAACCAGCGGCGAGCGAAAAACATATTTTATGAACAAACATTACCCGTTGGGTAAGACAAAACCTAAACATTTAAACTTCTGCAGGTCCCAATACTTTCACAGTAGTTCTCTATCGGAAGATACATCTCAGTACTAAGGTGGTACAGTTGTTGATGATATTCTACCCCCTAGGATTCTATTATGAACCAGGCGTAGTGGAGCAAGTCCCGGGGTGTCTAGCCAGGGATCCCAAATAGACTCAAATTTATTTGGGCTTCCTCGATGTTTCTAAGTACGTTGTTCTCTGATAAGAAAATCATTAACGGACGTAATCCATTCTGTGTGTGTGGGGGCCGTCGGAGATAGCCATTTTCTAGCTATAAGTTTCCTAGCCAGGAATAATGTTCTAATAATGGTGATGTATGTGTGAGGTGTGTATTGTTCTTCATCTAACCAACCCAATAGACAAAGTTTGGGGTCTGTAGTGAGTTTAAGATTCCAAATGCTATTAATGGTGTTAATCACTGCTGGCCAATACCTTTGTAGTTTGCACCTCCATAGCATATGGATAAGTGTACCATTATCTACAAGGCATCGGGGGCATAGCGGGTCATCTCTTCTGTGCCATTTGTGTACGCACGTTCATCTTTAAACTCCTTCACTACAGGGACAGAGACACGGTGGTTCCTGTAGCCCGCTTGCAGGGAGAACTAACATTCGATAATGTCAAACTACTCATTTTTCCAGACTATTCTGTGAAAACACAGAGACAACGTAAGTCCTTTGACCAGGCCCGTGCCATGCTGCGAGAGAAGGGGGTTAAATACAGTGTGCTCTTCCCCGCCAAGCTGAGTGTCCAAGGTGGCGACCGTGTGCAGTTCTTCACCTGCCCCAGAGACACTGCTGCGTGGGCTGACACCATGCAACATTGATGGTCTCACAGTCTTTCTTCCTACTTGTGCCTGTATGTATCACTGTGGGACCTATCCGCAGTCATGGACCACGATGACTGAGACTTGTGTGCTGTAGTGCTCAGGTTCCCCTGGTTCCCCGGGAGCCCATACCTGCCATCTGCGATTAACGTTGGGCCACCTTTGCTGGCTCTCAGTTATATGTGTTATGTTGCATGACAGTAATGTTTTTTGTCACTTTGCTTGTACTGTGATGGATGTCTGGTTCCTTCCTGTGCCCTCCTCGGGCCCGATGAAACGATCTATTGCTCCTCCATTCCAATACTCCTCACCCCATATTGACAGTGTATCTAATATCTACCCTTAATGTCCTCTCCTGGAACACATGCGGATTGAACTCCTCAAACGATCCTTAGTATTCCAGTTTATCAAAATGCATAATCCACATGTTTGTGTGCTCTAGGAGACGCATCTGGTTGGGGGCAAAACCCTTAGCCTTAAGAAACCATCGGTGAGCGATAACTATCATTCTACCTACTCCAACTTTGCTAGGGGGGTGAGTGTTCTTGTACTCAAGACGCTCCCCTTTAAACTGCTTGATCTGGCATTGGACCCAGAGGGTAGCTTTGTGATGATCTATGCTCTAATCCAAAATCTATCGTGGGTCATCGTAGGCCTCTGTCTGCCACCCCCTGCATCACTTAAATTGCTAAATCTGATTACTGCCAAGTTAGCAAAATTTCCCTCGCATAAGGTGGTGTTAATGGGGGATTTCAACCTCGTCCTGGACTCTGACATGAACAGATGCGCAGCTGCTGGGGCCACATGTCAGGAACTGGCAACCTGGGCCGACACTTATGGTCTCATAGATGCATGGAGGTGGAAGTACCCCCTGTCTCGAGCCTTCACCTGTGACTCTGCGTCCCATAAATCTATTTCACGCATAGACCTGGCCTACGTGGGGGCGCCTGTTCTGTCCAGGGTCCGGGGCATTACCATTCTCCCTAGAGGGATTTCAGACTATGCCCCACTGCTTTTGACCATTAACCTGCCAGCAGAACCATCTGACAGGCTCTGGAGGCTTTCCAGGTTCTGGGTCTTGGACACAGAGTTGGAATCCCAATTTAGGAGCGAAATGGACATGTGCTGGAGGCTTAACCCGGATTCAGTCACTGTGATCTCTGTGTGGGATGCCTTTAAGGCCTACTCTAGGGGGCAGTATAAGTCCATTATTGCTAAGGTTCGGAGGGAGTGTAGAGCGGACCTCACCAGGGTGGAAACTGAGGCGACCATACAGGAGGCCATATATATATCAGGACCCAGGATCCCCAATATTACACCTGTTTACAATCTCTGACTAAGGAGGCCCTTCTTTTGCGGACGACTCTGATGCAGAAGAAACTGTTCCATCAATCACAGCGCATTTTTGAGCAGGGAGAAAAGGCTGGGCGCCTCTTGGCCTGGCTGTCCAGGGAACAGACAGGAGTGACAACCATTGCACAGATCCTCGGTCCTGATGCGGTCCTCCTCCCTGCTCCTATTGGAAATTAACCAGTGCTTCGCTACCTATTACCAACAGTTGTATAGTTCCCAAGTGACTTACGACCAAAAAGATCAGGCATTACTGACAAAGGCGTCAGAGTCAGGGGTACTTCTGGACACAATGAGCGATGCAGTGATAGTGGTCATCCCCAAATCTAGGAAAGACCCTACTCAGTGTTCCTCCTACCGCCCTATTTCCCTCCTCAATGTTGACACCAAAATATTCTCTAAGATCTTTGCCAACCGGTTGAATACTGTCATCACGGCCTTGATCCATCCCGATCTGCTTCATGCCGGGCCGTGGGACGGACATAAACATCTGGAGTTTACATACCCATATAGCGATAGCTAAACCTGACAACCCTGGGGTGGTGGCCTCTCTCGACGCCGAGAAGGCGTTCAACTCGGTCGAATGGGGGTACCTATGGGCCGTCCTGTCTAGGTTCGGTTTTGGGCCCCGTTTTCTGACTTGGCTGCAGATGCCGTATGCCCCCCCTAGGGCGCGCACTAATGGGAACTTGTCAGAATTATTTTCCTGGGAAAGGGACATGTCAGGGCTGTCCACTGTCACCGGCATTATTTGCCCTGGCCCTGGAACCGCTTACCATTCTCCTTCGGATGGACTCAGGAGTCAGGGGCATACGGGTGGGTCCATTAGAGGAAAAGTATCTTTATATGCGGATGACTCCCTGCTATACCTAGCAGACACTTCCACCTCCTTACGCTCAGCGCTGGCCCAATTTGATAACTTCAGTCGATATTCTGGGATCTGAAACAACTGGGACAAATCGGTGCTGTTCCTACTACACCCGTCATTGCCCCATACGGACACCCGTGGGCCCCACAGCGGTAGGATACCTGACTAAGAACTTACCAAGCGGTGTGTGGCGTGGCACAGCCTCCCGCTCACCCTGGTTGGTAGGGGGAATTTAATTAAAATAATTTATCTACCCAAACTGCTGTATTTCTTCAGGCAGACCCCTATCCCTAGGTCCTTTCATAGATTGGACAGCATCATGACCGCCTTTATTTGGGCTGGTCGCCCCCAAGGGTAGTGTGACAAATTCTTTACCTCCCATTATCTGGCGGTGGGTTAGCACTTCCCAATTCTTTACTATACTACTGGGTGGCGGTTCTAGTCACTGTGCGATGGTGGTTCTCCCAGGTTAAACAGAACCCGGCGGTAACTTTAGAGGCTGCCCTTCTGGGATCCTACGCGGCACTGTCTAACTTGGTATTCAGGGGGCCTCTCCCCCCCCCCTCAGTTTCTCTCCCTCCTTTACCCTCTTCCCCCACGTCCCTGCCCCCCCCCCACTACACTTACCTGCTACTCACCTCCAGGCAGTGGGGGGTAATGCAGTCACAGGACAGCTGGCTGCCTATATCCCTGCCAAGCTCTTCCTTCTATATATTCTGTGCTCTTAAAGCGGGGGCCCACCTATCTATCGTTTTTTTTTTTTGGAGTTCATTCACAAACTTTTCTTCTCATGATTATCTACTCATATGTTCTGTGTAATAAGTCCGCCTGTGTCCGATTTCGTTGTAAAGAATAACTTATAAAATTCACTGAAGGCGGTTTCCATCTTCATTGTGGGCATTTGAAGCCCACAAGCATGTATTTCCTGGATGCGGTGAATGCTGGGAGCAGAGATGTTGTGATGACGCTGTTGCACAATGCATGCTGGGAAGCCTGAGACTAGCTCCCAGGGGACTGTGGGAGGTCTGGTAGAGGCTAGAAACACGCCTACTCCCATGGGAGGAAAACCAGGAAGTGCAAAGAAGATTAGAAAAAAAAAGGTAATTACGGCGATTTAAATTTTTTTACACAGCATGTCAGCATCTAGGCAAGGAAAAGAATGCATAGAGATAATGTTCAAAATTTGAGTGGAACCCCGCTTTAACTGTTAATTTGCTATCTGTTCATAATAAACATCTGCTGTGTTAATCTCAATCCTCTGGTATCAATGCTACTTGAAATGTCAGGCAAGGATTTCACTTGACATTCTGTTTATGCTTTGTATGTTTTTTTGTATGTCCAATAAACTTTACTGTGTTAAAAAGATAAAAAAACTTTTGACTTTAGAACCACTTTAAGTTGGCCATAGACCGTTCTCGGAGGGTTCAGCAGGGACTGGCCATGTATGTGGGCAGGCTGAATGTACCAAAGTTGATAGATCAATCAACTTGGATTCAACCAGCCTGTCACAGTTTACATGTGATTATAGCCTGTTATCTGTTATAGCCACTAGCATTAATCACTGTGCCCTGTCTGCAGGGATGGCTCACCCCACCGAGACATGTGCTCCATAAACCTAGAGGTACCAGGCAGAGATGTGCTCCATAAACCCAGAGGTACCAGGCAGACATGTGCTCCATAAACCTAGAGGTACCAGGCATCATTTGAACAACAGGGGGGTGAAGAGAAAGCAATCATAAGCTGTGTTAACATCCAATAACGAAATCTTCATACACCATAAAGGTGCTACAGTATTTAAAGTGACAATGCAATATAAAAATAAAGTGCTCAATCACAGAAAGTTCATGAATAAAAAGTGCTTGTGTGAAGAAAGGTAGAATCCAATAAATCCAGATCATATGTAACACAGTGTCACACAGGGTTCTCTGATCATCCGAACGTGTCTATCTCTCTGAAGCTCATACAGGGGCAATCTTCTCAGGAAAATACGTATGTCCATATAAGTGATCTTGATTTACAGATGAAGAAGAAGAATACAGAAAAAGCTAAAGCATGTGAACGGTATATGGAGGGAAGCGAGGACCTATGTAAGATATTGTTGATATCCTTGGAAATCTTTTACCTGTCTGATTGGAGGTCCCAGGAGTAGGAATTCAGTGCTTGGATCATGGAGTCACATATTACATAGTAACTAGACCTGTAGGGGTCTTTATTTGAGGTGAGAGGCTGAGGCAAACCTCTGGCGCACTACGGATGGTGAAAGTTACATAGAATCTGGATTTATTGGATTCTACCTTTCTTCAAACAAGCACTTTTTATCTATGAACTTTCTGTGATTGAGTACTTTATTTTTATATTGCATTGTCACTTTAAATACTGTAGCACCTTTTATGGTGTATGAAGATTTCGTTATTGGATGTTTACTTATTGCACTGTCACTTTTTGTATTTTGCACTTTATGAATAATGGATGTTATTGCTCATTGAGTGAGCGCCACATATTCCTATATTTAATTATTATGGTGTGAGAACACCTTTTCACGTTGGCAGCTACTCAGCTTTATTTATCGTTATTTGGTTTGCGCATTAGTATTTTCACATACAATCATAAGCTGTTGCCACCTACAGTGAGGGAAAAAAGTATTTGAACCCTTGTTTATTTTGTACGTTTGCCCACTGACAAAGAAATGATCAGTCTATAAATTTTAATGGTAGGTTTATTTTAACAGTGAGAGACAGAACAACAAAAAAATCCAGAAAAATGCATTTCAAAAAAGTTATGAATTGATTTGAGTTTTGATGAGTGAAGTAAGTATTTGACCCCTTCGCCAAACCCTTGATGGCAATCACAGAGGTCAGACGTTTCTTCTACTTGGCCACCAGATTTGCACACATCTCAGGAGGGATTTTGTCCCACTCCTCTTTGCAGATCCTATCCAAGTCATTAAGGTTTGGAGGCTGATGTTTGGTAACTTGAACTTTGTTCCCTCCACATATTTTCTATAGGATTAAGGTCTGGAGACTGACTAAGCCACTCCAGGCCCTTAATTTGCTTCTTATCGAGCCACTCCTTGGCCATGTGTTTTGGGTCATTGTCATGCTGGCTGAGGGAAGGAGGTTCTCACCCAAGATTTGACAGCACATGGCCCCGGCCATCGCCCCTTTGATGTGGTGAAATTGTCCTGTCCCCTTAGCAGAAAAACACCCCCAAAGCATAATGTTTCCACCTCCCTGTTTGACAGTGGGGATGGTGTTCTTGGGGTCATAGGCAGCATTCCTCCTCCTCCAAACACAGCGAGTTGAGTTGATGCCAAAGCACTTGATTTTGGTCTCTTCTGACCACAACACTTTCACCCAGTTCTCCTCTGAATCATTCAGATGTTCATTAGCAAACTAGGAGGGGGATCTTGCGGGCGCTGCAGGATTTCAGTCCCTCGTGGCATAGTGTGTTACCGATTGTTCTCTTGGTGACTATGGTCCCAGCTGCCTTGAGATCATTGACAAGATTCTCCCATGTAGTTCTGGGCTGATTCCTCATCGTTCTCATGCTCATTGAAACTCCATGAGGTGAGAACTTGCATGGAGCCCCAGACCGAAGGAGATTGACAGTTATTTTGTGTTTCTTCCATTTGCGAATAATCGCACAAACTGTTGTCACCCTCTCACCAATTTTGGAGCCTGCACATCCAGTTTTTGTCTGACGAAAATTTGTATGCGGCTGTCAAAAGCAGCATACTAACGATCAGAAAATCAACAGATCGTTCATCGGACGAAATTCAGATTTTCTGATCGTGTGTACGGGCCTTTAGACATCAATCAACCTCAGCTGGATTTACTCTAATGCCCCGTACACACAGTCGGATTTTCCGACAGAAAATGTGTGATAGGACCTTGTTGTCGGAAATTCTGACCGTATGTACACAAATCTGAAGCACAAAGTGCCACGCATGCTCAGAATAAATAAAGAGATGAAAGCTATTGGCCACTGCCCCGTTTATAGTCCCAGCGTACGTGTTTTATGTCACCGCGTTCAGAATGATCGGATTTTCCGACAACTTTGTGTGACCGTGTGTATGCAAGACAAGTTTGAGCCAATATCCGTCGGAAAAAATCCTAGGATTTTGTTGCTGGAATGTCCAATCAATGTCCGACCGTGTGTACAGGGCATTAGGCTATGTTTCCACTTTTGTGTCCCCAAAGTCACGCGATTTACACTGCGACTTTGCTATGCGATTTATGTTTTGATGTCATGCGACTGGTGAAATCCATGTGAGAACAAGTCGCACCGTAGTAGGAACAAAGTAGTGCAAGAATCTTTTTTGGAGTCGCTGCGACTTGAGTGGCACCAATTAGAACGGAGGGCCATTGAAATACATGGGTTTCGACTTGTCATGCAACTTCACATGTGTCAAGTCGCACAACAACTCGCAGTAGTGGAAACAGAACCTAAAGCCTCGTACACACGATCGGATTTTCAGCAGGGAATTGTGTGATGACAGACTGTTTGCCTAAAATCCGACCATTAGTAAGCTCCATCAGATAATTGTTGTCCAACTTTCCGCCAACAAATGTTGGATGGCAGGCTAGTAAATTTTCTGCGGACAACGGTCTGTTGTCAGATTTTGGATCGTCTGTACACAAGTCTGCACACAAAAGTCCAAAATACAAACACGCATGCTCGGAATAAATGCCCCCCCAACACGACATTAGCAGAAGGTGCCCAAAGGGTGGCGCCCAAGAGCTGAAATTCCACGTAGTACGTCACTACATTCCTGTTTGTTGGCCGACAATTGTGTGCCATTAGTATGCAAGACAAGTTCCTGCCACACGCCCTTCGCACAAAAGTCTGACGCTCTGTTGGCCAACAATCCGATCGTGTGTACGAGGCCTTAGACCCCATACACACTATTAGATTTTCTGCAGATTTTTGTCTTCAGATTTACCAAAACCATATAAGAGTTTCAGTTTGTATACAATCAGGCAGGCCCTCGCACTCCATGGTTTTGGTAAATCTGAAGACAAAAATCTGCAGAAAATCTAATAGTGTGTATGGGGCCTTACAATTAGTTTGCCAAAGTTTTACTCCACTCTATTAACATATAGAGATATCCAACCTGCAAGACTGGTCATTCAATTGTTATACAGTATACAAAAGTATCGTCCTAATACAGACAAAGATCAAAAATGCATTAAAATCATTTAAAATTAAAATTCATTAACACCCTGCATGATCGATATTTTATATGTTTCTTATTCTAGTGGACTAGGCCTTATCAGTATACACACTTTTCCCTGTATATCTACCATGGTTATCTTATTTCAGTAGGGGACAGTCCATATACTTACTTTGAATGCACTAGTGCACCAGTACCTTTGTATAAATAACATACTTGGATGTTGTGTATCTGCCGGTGATATCACTACATCTACAACCTTTTTAAAAACGAAATGTTAATAGATTTTTTACCTTTGTTTCTATAATAAGGATTGTTCTGGGATTTTTATCCTAATTAACAAGAATTAAATTACAGGCGAGTCTAATTATTAATTAAACAGGTGTCCAGTAGACAGTTGATTGTAAAAGGGCGTTACTTAACCTCTTGTGGTACCGTTTGCTTTTTCACTTCCCACCCGGACTTCGTTCCTGCATGTAAAAATCATCATTTTTTTGGTAGAAAATTATTCAGAACCCCCAAATATTATATATATATATATATATATATATATATTTTTTTTTTAGCAGATACCCTAGGGAATAAAATGGTGGTCGTTGTAACTTTTTATGTCACATGGTATTTGCGCAACAATTTTTCAAACGCGCTTAAAAAAAAAAACACACTAAAGTTAGCCCAATTTTTTTGTATAATGTGAAAGATGATGTTATGCCAAGTATATAGATACCCAACATGTCATGCTTGAAAATTGCGCTCGCTTGTGGAATGGGGTCAAACTTCGGTACTCAAAAATCTCCATAAGCAACGCATTCAATTTTTTTACAGGTTAACTGTTCAGAGTTACAGAGGATGTCTTGGTATAGAATTATTGCTCTCGCTCTAATAAGACCCCACATTTCTCCTCCAGGCAGGAAAGACTGAGATCATAAAAAAAAAAACAGCGCGATTTCAGCTTTCCAGCCGAGTATATGGCAGTATTCACCAGGCGTGACGTCATAACGTCAGGCGCGGACCTCCAAGAGTCATAGAGATGACTGGGAACCATCTGTTTCCCAGAAATCTCCATGGTCAACTTCCGCTGCCGGTGGATTCCTTCTCCAGCTCACTGATCGCGGCGGGAGGATTTCCCCTCCCACCGCCTGTAAGAACAATCAAGCAGCTGAACTGCCGCTATGATTGTTCTTGTGGTGAAGAGAACCGCTGGCCCAAGAGAACGATACTGGGTTTATGTCTGTAGGTGCAGGCATCATCCGGGTATAACCACTGAAACGGGAGGACGTCCATGTACGCCCTCCCGTCGGGAAGTGGTTGCCGCCACTGCCCATCGACGTCACGCCACCCGCAGCGGACGTGTGCCGCGCCTCCGGCGCCGCCACGCCCCTTTGTGTTGCTCTTTCTATGCTCGCGGGCTCAATGGGATGGTCCTGGCGGCTGCCGATCATTGATCGGCATCCCGAAAAGAAAACTGGAGCTCCTCCCACTTCCGACCCTGCCTGCGTGACGTTGGCGGGCTTCCCCGCGGCGGCGCCTATATATGGGCACTCTTGGTCACATGGGGCGGTGCGACGCTCGAGGTACACTACAGTGTGGCCAGTGGCTCTCTATCCACACCACCTTCACCCATGTCACACAGGTAATACCCCTTTCACCCCACTCTTATCTTCCCTTCTCTTCCCCTTCATGTGGTTTCTTACTTGCGGGTTGTCCCAGCCTCATTCACCTCACTTCTTCCTCACTTCACACCCCCACTCACGGATCTTCATACCACTCAACCAACCACCCTTCCTACACCCCCCGTTTCCCCCCCCCCATTTTTACCCTTCTCATCTCCTCTCTTGCACTCACTTCCCCTTTGCACCATGACTCATCTGCCACTTTTATCTCTAGGGTGCCTCGTGGCTCCTTATCGCTTCCGGGGGGGTGCCTGTTTTGGTCGCCGCGGTGGGGATGCCTGCCTCAGCTCCCGGTCGGCTTGCCGCACCTGGCCATTTACCGTCAACCTATGCCTATTGTGAGTACCTCTACTTTTTGGGGGATTACCTGCCCTCATGTACCCACTTCCAATTTTTGACTCATGATATCACTTTAAATTCCAGAAACATGACATGTCTGCTCCTGATGAGTGGTCTTGAACCACGAAACGCGTCGAGCTACCAGTCCCCCTTCATTGTCTCAACCCATGCTATACAGGCTCTTACCATTTAACAGGAATTCGAGGCCAGATATCAGGCAGGCATTACCTTGTTTTAAGTATCTATGTATCCTGACACCTGGTGATCCTTTGTTTTTATCTAGTAATATTGCCCATACTCATGTTATCACTTATGTTACCTGTTATACCTTTGATAACAATGCTAATGATCCTTACGTTGATCTGTGGTTATCAATGCTAACATTTTACCAAATGTTAATTTTGACATTGTTTGATACCATTGTTTGTACGAATATGCAATAAAATTTATTGACCCACCGTTATGTGTCAGTTTGCAAACCATTGGCTTCATTCAAAGTCCCACCCCCCCTTTTCCTCACTCGCTCGCTGCAGCTTGTGGGTTTTATATATAGGGAAGTGGTTAATATTATCATTACTTTTGGCTATATGAGTTTATGACTGTTTCCTGCAGCCTTCCCAAGTTTTTACAGTGCAATAAATACATTTTTTATTCAACTAATGTTTCATATGTACTTCCTAGCCTTTACCCATAGAGCGCTGCTCTGTAGGTTGTTCCCTTGTTATCCATGATTTTTCCAGTGGTTGGAAGCTGCACTGGGTTCCAGTTGATTTAACCCTTCTGGTTTATGACATCCATATACATGACTGACACCTTTTAGCGCTCAAGGAACTTGTTGTTGTTACTTAACCACTTGCCAACTGGGCACTTAAAATTTTCAGCTTTCAGTGCTCTCACATTTTGAATGACAATTACTCAATCATGCAGCACTGTACCCATATGAAATCTTTGTCCCCTTTTTCACACAAATAGAGCTTTCTTTTGGTGGTATTTAATCGCCACTGGGTTTTTTATTTTTTGCGCTATAAAGGAAAAAAGACTGAAAATGTTGTAAAAAAAAATGCACTTTTCTTCGTTTCTGTTATCAAATTTTGCAAATTAGTAATTTTTCTTCATTAATTTTGGCCAAAATGTATACTGATATACTTTGGTAAAAAATAACCCAAATAAGTGCATATTATTTGGTCTTTGTGAAAGTTATAGTTAGTAATTTTTTTTTTATAAAGTTTGGCCATAATTTATACTGCTAGATTATGGGATTAGATGGAAACAGAAATGCATTTGATTGCATTTATTATCGATTATGAAATCCACTTCCCGAAATGTGTCATATTGATTGAATGGCTTGTCATCTATGGATCGATTATTCCTATTGAAGGAGATCAACCAGAAAATAAATTGATCATTTATCAAAGCGATCATAGCCACCATTAGGGTTTATAGTGCTGTGAGTAGTTTATGAAAGCGCTTAAAATAGAACTATGGGCAATTTTTTTTTTTTTTTTCATTTTGGATAGAGCAAGGGAGGGTTATAACCCCTCTCAGATTTTTTTTTTCTGCCATCTGTGTCCCATTGCAGAGATTTTCCATCACTTCCTGTCCCATAGCCAACCTAGAAGTGAGAGGAAATCTCTGAAAATTAAGGCAAATCATTGAGGACCCCCAGGTCACCAGAACTAGTGTCCCCATTGGAAGATTTCCCCTCTATTACTTTTCTGGGGTCACTTACTTTCACTTTCAATGATAATAGTAAACAGGACAAATAGAGAGGGTGACTCTCCCTAAGGGGGACACAGAGAGCAATAAAAACTCACAGGTGTTCTAATCCCTCTCCATTCTATCCAAAACTAAAAAAAAAATAGGTTTGCCTATACTTTAAGCAGTGCTGGATTAGAAAATAACATTGGCAATAGTCTTGCTTTAGCCTAGGTTCACACTGGTACGTGCAAAATACCACAAGTGAGTCACACAGAAATCACACCGCATTCCTGTGCACATCACGTGTGATGTCTGTGTGGTGCGGATTGAGACATACATTTTGTGATGTGATTCTGGCATTCACACTGCGTTTTGCGATCTATTTCAGGGTGTTGTTAATCTAACATTGACACCCCGCAGCAGATCGATTCAATGCCGAATCTTGTGCGTTTCCTGCATCGCATCAGTGTAAACCAGGGCCTAATGTGCATGTATATATGTATTTGGACGCCTGCCTTTGCACTCACATGAACTTTAATGGCATCCCAGTCTTAGTCCGTAGGGTTCAATATTGAGTTGGTCCACCCTTTGCAGCTATAACAGCTTCAACTCTTCTGGGAAGGCTGTCCACAAGGTTTAGGAGTGTATCTATGGGAATGTTTGGCCATTCTTCCAGAAGTGCATTTGTAAAGGTCAGGTACTGATGTGGACGAGAAGACCTGGCTCGCAGTCTCCACTCTAACTCATCCTAAAGGTATTCTATTTAGGTCAGGACTCTGGGCAGGCCAGTCAAGTTCCTCCACCCCAAACTCGCTCATCCAGGTCTTTATGGACCTTGCTTTGTGCATTGGTGTGCAGTCATGTTGGAACAGGAAGGGGCTATCCCCAAACTCTTCCCATTAAAGCATGGAGCATGAAATTGTCCAAAATGACTTGGTATGCCGAAGCCTTAAAGTGATTGTAAAGGATCGTTTTTTATTTTTTTAAATAACAAATATGTCACATTTACCTCCACTGTGCAGCTCGTTTTGCACAGAGTGGCCCCGAACAACCTCTTCGCGGCTCCTCCCCACATCAGATTACCCTCTAGGAGAAGTGCTCTGCTGAGGGGGTTACCTTGCGAATGCCGACACAGGCATGAATGCCAGACTCGGTCCTGCCCCCCCGGTGCCCATGTCATTGGATTTGATTGACAGCAGTGGGAGCCAATGTCTGCGCTGCTATCAATCTATCCAATCAAGAGCCGGGATCCCGTGGAGAGAGGGACAGCGCGCCCCCACCAAAGAGATGAAGGGGCTCAGGTGAGTTAAACAGGGGGGCTGGGGGGCCAGTGACTGCCAGGTGTTTTTTCATGGGATGCATTAAGGTAAAAAACACGAGGGTTTACAACCCCTTTAAGAGTTCTCTTCCCTGGAACTAAGGGGCCAAGCCCAACCCCTGAAAAACAACCCCACACCATAATCCCCCCTCCACCAAATGATTTGGACCAGTGCACAAAGCAAGGTCCATAAAGACATGGATGAGCGAGTTTGGGGTAAAAAAATTGACTGGCCTGAACAGAGTCCGATAGAACACCTTTGGGATGAATTAGAGCGGAGACTGCGAGCCAGGCCTTCTTGTCCAACATCAGTGGCAGACCTCACAAATGCACTTCTGGAAGAATGGTAAAACACTCCCATAGACACACTCCTAAACCTTGTGCACAACCTTCCCAGAAGAGTTGAAGCTGTTATAGCAGCAAAGGGTGGGCCAACTCAATATTGAACCCTACAGACTAAGACTGGGATGCCATTAAAGTTAACGTGCGTGTAAAGGCAGGTGTCCCGATACATTTGGTAATATAGTGTATATTTGTATATATTTTCTGGTCCTATTGTGAAAAGAAGAAGATTTAAGATAAGAAAAGATTTTTTGATTTTTCAATGGCTGTCATACACAACACATTCCACTAGATGGCAACCTTGTAGAAATACAAAACAGTTTAGAAGTCTGTTTTATGAAAGGTATGGGGATTGGAGACCAAGATTACTGGTGTCCTTCTGAAAAATACGAGTTGCCTGGCAGTGTCTGGCTATAACACCTTTGACTTACAGGACACTTATGATGTAAATAAGCATCAGAAAAAATGGTACAATTCGTTATCACAGCACTGAAACGTTATGATCAACTTGACAGCCAGAGAAGTGAGATTCCCAGAAGGAGAGGTCAGCAATGGCAGTCTCCATGAATCTCTAACGGTGTACAGTAAAGTAAAACATAAAAGAAGAGCGCACACCTTACTAGTGCAACACAAGAACTTTAACTTAAAGATGAACAAATGTGATGGCAAAACCTCCATAATTGAAAGAACTAAAATGTAATTACTTAAAGGGGCAGTCCACTGCCAGTAAGGCTGGGGAGGGAGGAGCTGGATGATGCTGGATGTCCTCCTGCCAGGACATGAGGCAAGCTCTATCTGACTTGCTGCAGCTTCTAATGCACGCTGTGAGAAGCTCACAGTATGAAAATCAGAGTAAGCAATTTTAGGACAGGAGAGGATCCTGTACAACTGTGCAAGAATGAAGGGAGGGCTGGAGTTCCACTTTAAGTCATGGGGTTCAATAGAGGCTCATTTAGTTGTGTGGAATCGAACACTCATATAATGCTAATGAAAATCCTGAAGTACTAAAAATTCAGTTATATTACTCAAGATGCACTTTTGCGACATGAAATGGTCATACGCATAAATACTCTAATAAGAGTGTTCGGAAACAAGAAGAGAATACAAAATATATTAATATTCTATTCATATAGGAGTATTATTACATTATTATTAACAGATCTGCTTCTCATAGTGCCGGCCCTAATACAGACTGTATTCTAGATGCCCCATCTATCAATAGGGGTATTAAAGCAGAACTCTGAAGTTGGAACCAGAAGCCTGCGCTTAGGACAATAAATTAGGTATGCTGCCTCCCTTAAAAGAGCTCCCCTAGGGGTTCTCTGTTAACTAGAAGTGTGTATGACAAGGGTTGTGGAGCTTCCTATGGGGTACTGGATAGGAGGGGTGGTTGTACACGGGTAGTAACCCTTAATGAGCCCTCTGGGGGGTACCTGGTAGCTACCAGGGACAACCTGTGTTACCGTACCGGTGTATATGTCTGTAATTACACATACAACCACATACACCCGCCTAGTGTCAGCAGAGATGATGTTTCCAAAAGTGGTTCATTTAGACCTTATAAAGGGGGGTGTGGGCTAAAGCCCCTGTAGCTGTGGTACATATACCACCACTAAGTGAAATACCATGTATGTGTAACCTTATATATGCTCTCCTGCCAAAATCATAGGTATATGTTACCAAAACATTACAAAATATAATCAAAAAGTGCAAATAAACATAATGTGGTCAAAAATGAGTGCAAGGAAACCAGTATAAACAGTTTTTCAGTGATTACAGTCCGTAAAACAGCTTGTACGAATCCAGTGTTCCAAACAAATTCGTGACTTGGGTGCTCTCGGATAATTGCTGTGACTTGTGTGCTCCCCCTTCAGATCCCCACTCACCAGATCCAACAACCCCGTATAGGGGCAACCAGCCTAAGATGTCTCATTCACGGTCTCCTCTCCACGCTGGAAAAGCAGGCTATAAAGGATGGTTTCCGTTGGTATCCGTTGGTTTCTTTCGGGACCTCCGTTTCCAGATGGAACAGGTTGCAAGGGGTATTCCAACCGCAATTTTCTCTCCTCCACCGTCCTACCGGGTATCCGGGTAACTTTCTGAAAACATTCAGAGATCAGAGCTGCTCTTTGTTGGTTCTTCCTCAATGATTGAGGAAGAACCAACAAAGAGCAGCTCTGATCTCTGAATGTTTTCAGAAAGTTACCCGGATACCCGGTAGGACGGTGGAGGAGAGAAAATTGCGGTTGGAATACCCCTTGCAACCTGTTCCATCTGGAAACGGAGGTCCCGAAAGAAACCAACGGATACCAACGGAAACCATCCTTTATAGCCTGCTTTTCCAGCGTGGAGAGGAGACCGTGAATGAGACATCTTAGGCTGGTTGCCCCTATACGGGGTTGTTGGATCTGGTGAGTGGGGATCTGAAGGGGGAGCACACAAGTCACAGCAATTATCCGAGAGCACCCAAGTCACGAATTTGTTTGGAACACTGGATTCGTACAAGCTTTTTTACGGACTGTAATCACTGAAAAACTGTTTATACTGGTTTCCTTGCACTCATTTTTGACCACATTATGTTTATTTGCACTTTTTGATTATATTTTGTAATGTTTTGGTAACATATACCTATGATTTTGGCAGGAGAGCATATATAAGGTTACACATACATGGTATTTCACTTAGTGGTGGTATATGTACCACAGCTACAGGGGCTTTAGCCCACACCCCCCTTTATAAGGTCTAAATGAACCACTTTTGGAAACATCATCTCTGCTGACACTAGGCGGGTGTATGTGGTTGTATGTGTAATTACAGACATATACACCGGTACGGTAACACAGGTTGTCCCTGGTAGCTACCAGGTACCCCCCAGAGGGCTCATTAAGGGTTACTACCCGTGTACAACCACCCCTCCTATCCAGTACCCCATAGGAAGCGCCACAACCCTTGTCATACACACTTCTAAAGCAGAACTCTAGCTCAATGTTTCTCAACTGGGGTGTCATCTGGGTTCCCCTGGGGTGCCGCAAGCATGGGACTCAGTTTGCCTTGGATCTGCATCATGAGTTGGCGCAGTGCATGCTGGGCCGGCTCCCAGCACCATAACAACCAATGACAGTCTAGGTCTAGGACACAAGGCATCATTTGTTTCTATGACGATGGCAACTAGCACACAGGCGCCATGACAACGCCAGATTTATGACTTATCAGTGGTGGACTTTTATGTATTTATTGACACACAAATCCCTGTGCTGCCAGAGGAGAGGAGACATGTTGTTTGTTCCTAGTAAGTAGGAACAGTGATATGTCTCCTCTCCTACTCAGTCCTATCCCCATACAGTTAGAACACACTGAGGGAACACACTTTTAACCCCTTGATCACCCCCTAGTGTTAACCCCTTATCTGCCATTTACATTTATACAGTAATTTTTCTAGCACTGATCGCTGTATAATTGTCAATTGTCCCAAAAATGTGTCAAAGTGTCCGATCTGTCGCTCGCAATGTCGCAATCCTGCTAAAAATCGCAGATCACCGCCAATACTAGTAAAAAAGAATTGCCATAAATCTTTCCCCATAGTTTGTAGACACTATAACTTTTGCGCAAACCGATCAATATATGCTTATTGTGATTTTTTTTTTTATACCAAAAATATGTAGAAGAATACATATTAGCCCGATAAATAAATGTGTTTTTAGGGAAAATTTAGGGATATTTATTATAGCAAAAAGTAAAAAATATTGTTTTTTTTCAAAATTGTCGCTCTTTATTTGTTTATAGCGCACAAAATAAAAACTATAGAAAAAAAGCAGGCACTGATACATATACACCGCGCTTCACGCAGGATATTGCTGTCTACAGGACATATGAGACCGGGCACCTACGGAATCCTATTGGCTCATGGAGCAACTACATTTGTAGTTTCTGAGATATCTGGCCCCGGTCCCGCCCCAATGACATTATAGACATATGTTGCTACCGTTTACGGGTGGAGCCTGATTGCTGTCAAACACATTTACCGCTACACATTCTTTGGAAATGCATTTTATGCATCCAGCTACCCCGTTCTGGCATCCATCTGTGTGGTTATCATAACAGCTGCCTCCTATTTTTGAACATGGAATCATTCAAATTGAATTAACATTTATCTGATTATACTTCACTCTACCCCTGATGAGGTTGCTTTTTTTAAAAGACTGGAGACGTGTCGGGTATTGGGGTACACTACCCATTGGAGAGTATTGATGTTCTTTTGTACACCATGATATATTGCTTTTTTGTGTTTTGTTTTTGTGTATCATGTATGTATTGTATAGATGCTATTCCTCTTTTTATCTATTTGTATTAAACATGCAATATTATTAAAGTTATTAATTTTTACATCAGAGTTGGTGGTCTTTCAAAGTCCCACTTAGGGGGTATTTCCTTTTGTTCAAAAAATAAAAACCGCAGAGGTGAATAAATACCACCAAAAGAAAGCTCTATTTGTGGGAAAAAAAGGACGCAAATTTTGTTTGGGTGCAACGTCACATGACTGCGCAATTGTCAGTTAATTGTAACAAGTGCTCTGGTCAGGAAGGGGGTAAAATCTTCCGGGGCTGAAGTGGTTAAAGAAATACAATACTTCATAGAGCAGAATAATGCAGCAACCAATTAAGGGATGACCAAACATGATTGGACAAATCAGATCCAACATCATACCCTGTTTCCCCGAAAATAAGACCTAGCGTGAGTGTCAGTGATGGCTGCAATATAAGCCTTACCCCCCAAATAAGCCCTACCCTGTTTCCCCGAAAATAAGCCCTACCCTGAAAATAAGACCTACAAGGACTTTAACTACGGATAATTTGGGGGGTAGAGCTTATATTGCAGCCATCACCGACAACCATGCTAGGTCTTATTTTCGGGGAAACAGGGTATCAATGGGTCCTATAGCAATCACTTGGTCTAGTATGGCTATAGTTTCATATTTGCGTCCTTGATCAATAACTACTAATTCTCGTGACACTGATTACCAGTCATTCAACCTTTTACTTTCACAAGATAGTTTAAACAACACTCTTCACAGGGCACTTTTATTAATAGTCTACTTGGTAATCACAGCAATGGTCCAGGGCACAGTTCTAAGTGTCGTGGGGCTTTAACCACTTCACCACCATAGCTATATTGCGGCAGGGCCACCACTTTGTGCCCGATACCGTTCCTAGTATGTGATCTGACACTTCTGGGTCTGGGGAGTGAGTGCGCCACCGCTCCTGATGTGATCACATACAGCAGAAGCCCAGCGGCAGGTACCGCGGACGTGATGTCTGCTAACACCTGCCGATTGTTCAGAAGGGCAGAACAGTGATCTGCCTATGTAAACAAGGCAGACCGCCTTTCTGTCAGTAGGTTAGGCATTGAACCTTTGTTCCTGCAAAGCAGGGACACGGATCTATGCCTTCCCTTAGTAAAAGCATCTCCCCCACAGTACACAAGCACTGGCTAGGAACACATTTAACCCTTTGACTGCACCTGATGTTAAAGCGGAGTTCCACCCAAAAGTGGAACTTCTGCTTTAAGGACTCCTGACCCCCTGACATGCCACATTTGTTCTCCTCACCCCCCTCCATCCCTGCAATCTTCTGGGACATGTCACCTGTCCCAGAAGGTTACCCGGCCCCTCAGAACGTGCAGCACGACTCGCACATGCACAGTACCCACACTTGCAATGCCGGTGCCACGGTGTAGAGAAGCAAAGGAGAGAAGTGAGACTTCGGGCGGCCCCATCGCTGGACCGTAGAACAGGTGAGTGTTTATTAAAAGTCAGCAGCTACACTTTTTGTAGCGGCTGACTTTTAATAAACACAGAAATGGATGGAACTCCGCTTTAACCCCTCCCTTCCCAGCCAGTGTCATTAGTACAGTGACAGTGCATATTTTAAAACTGATCACTGTATTAGGGCTCATGCACATTGCAGCTAAAAAAAAAGCTGCTTTTACAGGCATTTGAGCTTGGATTTCAGCTTGAAGAAGCTTATACTTTTTAGGCTCTTTTGCACTTTTTTATTGAGCTTTAAGCTTCTTTGAGCTTTTTTGAGCATAAGCATTTTTTTTCACAAACCCTCCCCTCAGCTCATTTTTCCTAATTTTTGTGTGTTTTCGAGCTTCTTTGAGCGTTTTCATGCTTTTTTGCACGTTTTTGGGCACTTAGGCATGTTTTCTGCTCCAAAGCTCCTCTCAAAAATATGAGTTTGGTGGGGGGTTTTTCTGCATGTAAGAGCATTATGCCTGTACACTCCTCAAAAAGCCATAGTGGGCATGGACACATTGGGGTTTATTTACTAAAGGCAAATGCACTTTGCACTGCAAGCGCACTTGGAAGCGCAGTCACTTTAGATCTGAGGGGAAGATCTTAAATCAGGGGAAGCTCTGCTAATTTTATCATCCAATCATGTACAAGCAAAATGCTGTTTTTTTATTTTCCTTGCATGTCCCCCTCAGATCTACAGCGACTGCACTTCCATAGTGCAAAGTGGATTTGCCTTTAGTAAATAAACCCCCATTGGCTAAAATGAAGGGGAGTTTCAATGCAGAAAAAATAAGAGCTCAAAAAAGCTCAAAAGCCTGTAGGAGCAGCTTCTTTGAGATGCAAAGTTCATGAGCGCTTAGTACCACTGGCTCCCAAAAAGTGCCAGTTAGGTGTCTGATTTGTCTGTCGCAATATCGCCACCATTACTAGTAAAAATAATAGTAAGTAAATAAAAATATCCCATAGTTTGTAGACGCTATAACTTTTGCGCAAACCAAACAATATACACTTATTGGGATTTTTTTTCCCAAAAATATGTAGCAGAATACATATTGGCCTAAATTAATGAAGAAATTAGATTTTTTTACATTTTTTATTGCATGAGTTTTATAGCAGAAAGCAAAAAATATAGTTTTTTTTTTTCAAAATTGTCGGTCTTGTTTTGTTTATAGCACACACAAAAAAAAACGCAGAGGTGATCAAATACCACCAAAAGAAATCTATATTTGTGGGAAAAATAAAGAAATTTTATTTGGGTACAGTGTTGCACGGCCGCGCAATTGTCAGTTAAAATAACGCCTTGCTGTATTGCAAAAATGGCCACGTCATGAAGGGGGTAAATCTTCCGGAGCTGAAGTGGTTAAGGTCAACTAGGGATGTGTATCATGTATGCCTCGTTCTGTTTTCTGCAAGTACTTATGTAAATGGTTCCACTTGGTTTCATTTGATGCATTGTAGAACAACCCTTGGAAGGTTACATAGGTTAACCACTTCCTGCCCGGCCTATAGCAGAATGACGGCCGGGCAGTGGTTCAGTTATCCTGACTGGCCGTCAAATGACGCCCTGCAGGATAACAGCCGCCGCGCGCCCCTGGGGGCGCGCATCGTGGCAATTGGTGGTGCGGTGTGTCAGTCTGACCTACACTGATCTCGGTAAAGAGTCTGACCTACACTGATCTCGGTAAAGAGTCTGACCTACACTGATCTCGGTAAAGAGCCTCCGGCGGAGGCTCTTTACCACGTGATCAGCCGTGTCCAATCACTGCTGATCATGATGTAAACAGGAGGAGCTGTTGATCGGCTTTTCCTCACTCGTGTCTGACAGACGCGAGTAGAGGAGAGTTGATCAGCGGCTCTCCTGACAGGGGGGGATCTGTGCTAATTGTTTATCAGCGCAGCCCCCCTCAGATGCCCACACTAGACCACCAGGGAAGCCACCAGGGAAGCCCCCAGCATGTGGATGGCCAGGTACATCCCCCACGGCCATCCACATGTGAAAAAATATGCCCAAAATATGCCAATCAGTGCCCACAAATGGGCACTGACTGGCACCTCTGTGGCACCTTACAAAACAGGGATGCCCAGCAGTGCCACCCATCAGTGTAATCAGTGCCATCTAACAGTGCCCACCTATGAGTGCCCATCCGTGCCACCCATAAGTACCCATCTGTGCCACCCATAAGTACCCATCAGAGCCATCTACGAGTGCCCATCAGTGCCGCATACCAGTGCCACCTATCAGTGCCCATCAGTGCCACCTATCAGTGCCTATCATCAGTGCCTGTCAGTGCCACCTCATTGGTGCCCATCAGTGCCGCCTTATCAGTGCCCGTCAGTGCAGCCATATCAGTGCCCGTCATTGAAGAAGAAAAAGTACTTATTTGCAAAAAATGTAACAGAAACAAAGAAAAACTTGTTTTTTTTTCAAAATTTTCGGTCTTTTTTTATTTGTTGCGCAAAAAATAAAAATTGCAGAGATGATCAAATACCACCAAAAGAAAGCTATATTTGTTGTAACAAAATGATAAAAAATTTGTTTGGGTACAGTGTAGCATGACCGCGCAATTGTCATTCAAATTGCGACAGCGCTGAAAATTGGCCTGGGCAGGAAGGTGTCTAAGTGCCTGGTATTGAAGTGGTTAAAGGATTGTATCTCTTACATTTGAATACCGAGATTTAAAATCAAGCGTGTGTCTTCAGAGAGAACTCAACCAAACACAGCTTACAATCGACCAAATATTAGGAAACTAATGTAATGTCAGAAGGACTACAGCTTTTTCTTATACAATGTGTATAATAAAAACTCAGTTTATGGAACCTTCATACTTTGAAAAGTCATATGTGATATGTGAAAGACTACTCATGCTTAGCATGTTATAGAGTTTTTTGGGGATGGACACAGACACATTTTGGCTCCAAAAGGCCTTAAAGGGTCAGTCCACCAAAAAGCCTAAACTTTGCCCCATCCGTCCGATTCCTTTAACTTCCTGTCCTTTTGACGCAATAGTGAGAGGAAATCTCTCCAACGTGGGCGGAATCCCCTCCTTGGCAGTTGTCGTCAGAACTGGTGTCCCCGTTGGAATGTTTCTCCTTGGTGACTGTTTTGGTGTCAATTAAAAATGTTAGATTTTCTTTTTAGTCCAGGTGGAGTACAAAAAAAATGCATGGTCCTTCTGTGGGGCTGCATGAGTACTACTGGTGTCGGGGAGCTGCATGTCATTGATGGTATCATGAATTCACAGATGTGCTGCTCTATATTGAAAGAGAAGATGCTACCATCACTCCGTGCCCTTGGTTGTCGTGCACTTTTCCAACATGACAATGATCCAAAACACACATCTTAGGCCACTGTTGCATTTCTGAAGAACAGGGTGAAAGTGATTTAGTGGCCAAGTATGTCTCCTGATCTGAACCCAATCAAGCACCTATGGGGAATTCTGAAGAGACAAGTTGAGCATCACTTTCCATCCAGCAGCCAGGCTCTAAACAAGGTTGTTCTTAAAGCGGGAGGTGAGAAGGGTTGATGACCCGCAGAGATGGGGGTGGACATATTTTAGATATTTTCTAATTCTGGTAAGCTAGAGAGGGATGCTGTCACCTGCCAGCAGGGTTTTTCCCTCCTCCGAGTATTTGAAGATGTTCCAAAGTTGCCAGGTTTTGGTGTATTGCTCCTGTCTATCTTGGCTTGTGAGTATTAGGTCTTCCATCTGGTTTATCTCCTCAACCTTTTGGAGCCAAAAGGCTATAGATGGTGTTTGTGGGGATTTCCAGAGGGATGGAATGCAAGCCTTCGCTGCATCCAATAGATGTCTTATGATAGATTTCTTGTATGATCGTGCTGGTATGTCAGTCGCATGAAGGAGACAATAAGCGGGGTCGTCAGGGATAATGCGATCAGTGAATTTTTGCACTATCTGGTGTACTTCTCTCCAAAAAGTCTGGATCCGAGAGCAGGTCCAGAAGATGTGGACGAGCGTACCTCTTTCTTCCTGACATCTCCAACAAGCATCTGTTAAGGAGGGGGAGATTGATTTCAGCCTTGTTGTTTTAACTTTGGATAGTAAAACATTTTTTTTCTGCCAGTAAATACCTTATACAGCCCACTTCCTGTTTCTTGTCAGGTAAAATGTCGAGGCTTTTGACATCATGCATAACTCTCTCTCTCTCTCACTCTCGTGAGAGTTTGCCAGGAAAGGAGAAGGGATGAGTCATAAGAAGGCCAATGAGAGCTGCAGAGCTGGAGGTGTGCCTCTGTATGTCTGTGTAAATCCAGGAAGTGAACAGGCAGCAGCTTCAGCTGCCCACAGTTAAAATGGCTGCAGCCAGACTTAGTGGAGGGAGATTTCTGCAGCATATTTGGCAAGTACAGAATCACAGTATATATAAAATAATATGCAAAGTGGTTGGAGGGAAGCTTCAAAATGGCAAATATGTTTTTGATGACAAATTATGTAAGCAGACTGCAGTTCCTCTTTAAAGAATGGAAAAAGATAAATATTGCAATATGTCGCCAACTTGTTCATTCCATACCTAGAAGACTTGGCACTGTCCTTACAAATCATGAAGGTCATACAAAATACTAGTAGTAGTTTTTGTTGTGGGCTGTATTCATTTTTGCATTAACTAATTTGAGTAAAACTGACGATTTTGTAATCTAAGTTATATTATTAGCCTTAGTTACATATAATGAGCTAATCAAATGTTCTTAAAGGCCCCTTTCACACTGGGGCGGGGGCGTTGTCAGCGGTAAAGGGCCGCTATTGTAAGCGGCGCTTTACCGTCGGTATTCGGCCGCTAGCGGGGCGGTTTTACCCCCCTGCTAGCGGCCGAGAAAGGGTTAAAACCACCGCAAAGCGCCTCTGCATTAATTTCAATGGGCAGGAGCGGTGAAGGAACGGTATACACTCCGCTCCTTCACCGCTCCGAGGAAGCTGCTAGCAGGACTTTTTTTCTGTCCTGCTAGTGCACCGCTCCAGTGTGAAAGCCCTCGGGGCTTTCACACTGGAATTAAAGCAGCGGCACTTTTGGGTCGGTTTGCAGGCGCTATTATTAGCGCAATAGCGCCTGCAAACCGCCCCAGTGTGAAAGGACCCTAACACTCAGTTTTGTGAAAATGTTGGAAACTGTTCTTGTGTTCATTGAGATATGGATTCAAATCTTACTTTTCAAAATTGGTGTACTCATTTATGCTGAGCACTGTATATGTATATAAAGTATCTCACATTTTTGTAAATATTTTATTCTATCTTTTCATGTGACAACACTGAAGAAATGACACTTTGCTACAATGTAAAGTAGTGAGTGTACAGCTTGTATAACAGTGTAAATTTGCTGTCCCCTCAAAATAACTCAACACACAGCCATTAATGTCTTATCCGCTGGCAACAAAAGTGAGTACACCCCTAAGTGAAAATGTCCAAATTGGGCCCAAAGTGTCAATATTTTGTGTGACCACCATTATTTTCCAGCACTTGGTTCCCTTCTTGCAGCGTAACTGTTTCTTGCAACATGTAGCCTTCAATTTACAGCAAGTCTCTACTCACCAAATGTTACTCTGCTTTTGACTCTTTGCCCAGTCCTCAACCTGGGCGATTACCCAACATTTCCAGAACCAGCTGTCTCATGACTGTACAACACCACTCATGCTCTCCCCTAGCTAGCCTGCAAAAAAAAAAAACCCTCTCTAACATCCCACATAATAACAGAGGTTTTAGTTGCACACATTTACAAACATATGTAATATATGTGGAAGCCGTGGTGCCTATGTCAAGACTCCTCTGTCTGCTCCAGTCCTGAGAGTCTCCAAGTTGGAGCATATCCCATACTTCCCAACTTTTTGAGATAGGAATGAGGTACACCTATCAAAAAAAGTATGCAGGCATAGGACACACCCCTTTGCCAAGCCCCCTTAAAAGGAGAATTGTACAAAAAAACAAAAGATTGGTTAAACCCACAAGTGCTTTTTTTACCACTACTATTCCTTTATTTTGGCTTTTGGAATTTACAAATGCAGCAATTTAGAAATCAGAAAGGTTTAGCGCTGGAAAACACTTATTGATATATAAAAAGTAAATTTTATATACATCTATATAGTTTAGACCAAAATGAGGAGGGATGAGGGACAGAGGGACATTGCTCCAAATCAGGGACAGTCCCTCGAAATCAGGCACAGTTGGGAGCTATGCATATACTGTATAGCAGTATATAAATTAAAGGATGATTGCCTTTGGAAACATGTTACATGTTCTATCCATTTTTTATGGTGGATTTTTAAGTAACATGTTCCCACTCCTGCAGCCTCTCAAGGATCTGGCACCCCCACCCCTGCTGCCAGCGAGCCAGGGATCTCCCAGCACCCACTGTCACAGTTTGAAAATAACACAGCCATGTTAGGCTCCACCCACACGGCCACGTCATTCATTCACAGTTTCCTGTGAATGAATGAACTACAAGTACCAATAGCCTTTGTAGTTGACAGCTTGTAGTTCTCAGTGAACTACCGGGGCGTTAGTGAGCGCTCTAGGTAGTTCCTTAAGTCTTCTTGTCCTTGTGTAACTGAAAATAATGATGATGGAGTTTATAAAAGTGTAATAAAAAATAGGATAAATATTCCATTTGGTTTGATACCTTTTTTTATTAATCATATGGGTATTTGAACCAAGGATGGTTACTTGTTTTCTTAAACAAGTGAACACAGAAATCAAACTAAACAAAACTTTGCAAATAGGTGTAAGGTTTTCAGCATTGGGTTTGCGTTCTCATCGTCGCTGCTGATACTTGATTTCCCCATGTGCTATAACAGAACCCCATAAGTATCTGGTACTTCTGGGTAGCCTGTGACTCTTTCCTCTTCCTCCCATGATGCAGTAATTGAGTGTATATTCCCAAAGCACTGACAGATGGGCGCAGGGTGATTTACCCTATGGAAATTCCAATCTAGAACATACATAGGACTTTTTCTCAGAGTTCTAATGGGTGAGTGGGGTGGAAGGGGATTAAAGGGACAATAAGCATCTGCAGTGGAGGGGGCATGATTCTGTTACTTTGCTCTGAATGGGCAAACTACAAGTTTGCTTTAATGGAAATCCCTGTCAATTTAAAAAGATCAGATACTGAAAGAAAAATCCAAAGTAGAGGTTATCACTATTAAAAACTTTATGTCCGAACATAGATCCAGAGAGAGAAATAAGTGAAATTGCAAGTACTGACTTTTGTTGTAAAAAGTCAGGTCTAGCCTGCCCCCTTTCTATTGGTCAGTGATTGTAAACATTCAGTATATATTTTTTTATATAACAAACATGTTATACTCACCCTATCAGTGCTCCTGGCTCCTCCCCCCCACTGCCAAGTGCTGTCATAGCAAGCCGCTTGCTGTTAAGCGGCACTCGTGCATCTTAGCCCTGCCCCCCTCCTCACTGGCTGTGATTGACAGCAGCGAGAGCCAATGGCTTCTCTGAACCAATGAAGATAGTCAAGAGAGATGCTGCTTTTGTGCACATTGCTGGACTGAGATTGGGCTCAGGTAAGTATAAGGGGGGGGGGGGGATTGGTGGCGCAGCACACTGTAGGTTTTTAACCTTAAAGTGGAAGTAAACCCTCCTATCGTTTTCAGCCAAGGAAGCTGCCATCTTGGCCTCTGTTTAATCTTTAACTGCCATGATGCTGCACATGTGATCCATTATGACACCAGCCATTGGATGGTTTGACAGTTTGGTTGAGAGCACAACCAATGGGAGTGTTACATTTCCGGCACGTGCCGGAAAGGTAACTGTTTTATGGATAGGTTTACTTCCGCTTTAATGCAGAGAATGCATTAAGGTAATAAATCGTCAGCCTTTAGAACCACTCTAAGTCCTTTGGTGGTTCTTCTGCCCTTAGAGGTCTTTATTCGTCTCAAAACAGCCATTTTTAAAATGGCCTTACTGCCAGGCCACTAATACTTCCAAGCTGAAGTTTAAAAGGTAAAAATATACAGAAAAAGAACTGCTAAATCTCCTTCCATTGTTTGATTGAAGCTTTTCTTACATGTGACGCTGAGTCTTGGAGCAGCAGATCCTTTGAGCAATGAATGTGTTTATCCAGATCAGTTCTCCAGCCCCAGATTGCATGCATACTACAGTTGGTGGTGCAGTTGTCTGGATCCTGGAACGTAATAATACTCTCTAGTTTTGCTCTATAAGTACTCTGTAGATTTGCTCTATAAAACTTACTGTGACTTTAAAACCCACAAACAATCCCCAACACGTGACACCCTCAACAAGAACATTGAGAAATTATTAACTGTCTTAACAGGTATTAATAAAATACTTCTATACAGTTCAATAACTGCTGTTCCATTTGCTGGAGCTTGTACAAAAAAGATAAAGGCAGCAGCCATATTAACTGAGACTTTCATAAAACATCATTGCCACCTACTGGTAAAGTATTGTTTCTACAGCATCTAGTGATCTATAAAAAAAAAAATAATCAACATGCTACAAAGGTCTGCAGCTGTCCCTGAATTCCAGGGATAGTCCTGAGTTTTGAAAATATGTTAAATTACCAATTCCAACTGTGTGTACTACTTTACTTGCATCCCCTTTTATTGTCTTTAGGCTGGTGCCTCTCACAAGCCTCTGCCATAAAGGACCAGTTTTAAAGCTGTGGTGCAGATTTTCTCAATGGGCATTTTTCTTTTTTGTTTTGCATATTGCGACCTGCACCCTGTCCTCCATTCTCCCTTAGGCAACGATGACATGTTGTGTTCCCGATGCCTCCTGGGATTTGTAAATTGTAAAAGTTGGGACGTAGAATTATTGCTCTCCCTTCAACCTTTGCAGCGATACCTTACATGTGTGGTGCTTACATTCATTGGCGCACCCTGTGCACGTGTTTGCATTTGAGTGTAAGAGCAGGGCAACAGGGTTTACATGTCATTTTTTCTTTTTTTTTATATACATTTTATTATAATTTTATTTTGTTTTTTATTTTACTTTTTTCTTATCACAAGGTGGTTTGCAAACCTCCATGCGATAGCACTGGGAACGTGACAGGTACACTTTATGGAGACATTGGGGTCTAATCAATCCCTAGTGTCAGATGGCTGAAAATCAGCACACAAGAGAAGATACCAGCCTCAGTGAGGAACTGTTGGAAAGGTGAATATTAAAGTGATTGTAAAGTTTTTTTTTTGTTTTTTTTTTAATAACAAACATGTTATACTTACCTCCTCTGTGCAAGGGTTTTTCTGGGGTCCCCCCACGGTGCTCCTGGCTCCTCCTCTTCTCAAGTGCCATTGGGAGAGCTGCTTTTCAAGGGGGCACTCGTGCGGGCGCGTTTCCGAGTCCTGCTGCTACGTCAATTGACACAGACAGCAGGACTCAGCTCTGGCTCCCGTATCACTGGATTTGATTGGCTCCTGCTGATATCAATCAATCAATCCAATGAGGACCCGAGACAGCGGCTGGAGCTGCTGTGCTCGTCCCCATTACTGAAACGATCGGCTCAGGTAAAAAAAAAAGGGGGGGGGGGTGCTGCAGCATTAAAGGTTTTTCACCTTAATGCATAGAATGCATTAAGGTGAAAAACCCTGGGGTTTACACCCCATTTAACCCTTTAGTTCCACTTTAAAATACAACTAAAGGCAAAACTTTAATGTTGGGGCAATCCAAAAAAAAAATGTATTTAGTTTTACTTTAACCACTTGACAACTGGGCACTTAAACCCCCTTCCTAACCAGACCAATTTTCAGCTTTCGGTGCTCTCACATTTTGAATGACAATTACTCAGTCATGCAACACTGTACCCATATGAAATTTTTGTCCTTTTTTTCACACAAATAGAGCTTTCTTTTGGTGGTATTTAATCACCGTTGGGTTTTTTATTTTTTGCGCTATAAAAGAAAAAAGACTGAAAATTCGGTAAAAAAATGAAATTTTCTTTGTTTCTGTTATAAAATTTAGCAAATTTAGTAATTTTTCTTTGTAAATTTTGGCCACAATTTATACTGCTACATATCTTTGGTAAAAATAAGTACAAATCGGTGTAAATTATTTGGTCTTTGTGAAAGTTATAGAGTCCAAAAGCTATGGTGCCAATATCTTAAAATTGATCATACCTGAATTACTGACGGCCTATCTATATTCTTGAGACCTTAACATGCCAGAAAAGTGCAAATACCCCCCAAATGACCCCTTTTTGGAAAGAAGACATTCCAAGGTATTTAGTAAGATGCATGGTGAGTTTTTTGAAGTTGTCATTTTTTCCCACGATTCTTTGCAAAATCAAGATTTTTATTTTTATTTTATTTTTTTCCACAAAAATGTCATATTAGCAGGTTATTTCTCACACACCACATATGTATACCACAAATTACACCCCAAAACACATTCTGCTATTACTCCTGAGTATGGCGATACCACATGTGTGAGACTTTTACACAGCGTGGCCACATACAGAGGCCCAACATGCACGGAGCACCTCCAGGCGTTCTGGAGCGCCCAGGCCAATTCTGACATTTCTCTCCTACATGTAAAAATCATCATTTATTTGCTAGAAAATTACATAGAACCCCAAAACATTATATATGTTTTTTTTTTGCAAAGATCCTAGAGAATACAATGGCGGTTGTTGCAACTTTTTATCTTGCACGGTATTTGCGCAGCAATTTTTTGAACGCTTTTTTTTGGGAAAAAAAACAGTTTTGTGCTTTAAAAAAAAACAAAAGCAGTAAAGTTGGCCCACTGTTTTTGCATAATGTGAAAGATGAAGTTACACCGAGTAAATAGATACCTAACATGTCACCCTTCAAAATCGCTCACGCTCGTGGAATGGCGCCAAACTTCGCTACTTAAAAATCCCCATAGGCGACGCTTTAAAAATTTTTACTGGTTACATGTTTTGAGTTACAGGAGGAGGTCTAGGGCCAAAATTATTTCTCTCGCTCTACCGTTCGCAGCGATACCTCACATGTGTGGTTTGAACACCGTTTTCATATGTGGGCGGGACTTACCTGTGCATTTGCTTCTGCATGCGAGCACACGGACAGGGGCGCTTTAAAAATTTTTTTTTTTTTTTTTTATTGTTCATTTTACTTTATTTATTTTAGTTCGACACTTTTTTCCAAAAAAAAAATTTTTTGATCACTTTTATTCCTATTACAAGGAATGTAAACATCCCTTGTAATAGGAATATGGCATGACAGGTCCTCTTTACAGTGAGATATGGGGTCAATAAGACCCCACATCTCACCTCTAGGCTGGGAAGCCTGAAATAATAAAAAAAAAAAAACGATCCTGGCTTCGATCGTAGCGCTGAGACGGTAGAAGCACCGGAGGGCGGCGGGAAGGGGGGTGGTCCCCTCTCGCCTCCCATAAGAACGATCAAGCAGTGGAACAGCCGCTATGATTGTTCCTATGGTGTAGGGAATCGCCGGCTGAAAAAGATGATATCTGAATGATGCCTGTAGCTGCACCCATCATTCAGATATCCCCGCACAAATTCAAGGACGTCATATGACGGCCGGCGGGCAGGAAGTGGTTAAAACACTTTTTTTTTTAACACAAAGCATGTACATACCAAAAATAACACCCCAAAATAGATTCTCCTACTCCTGAGTACGGCGATACCCCATGTGTGAGACTTCCACAGCCTGGCCACATACAGAGGGCGAGTACAGCTGAATTTGGCTGAGCATGGCAGGGTATGGCTGCACATGGCTGGGTATCGCCGAGTATGACTGGGTATTGCAGGGTATTGCGGAGTATTGCGGGGTGTTGCAGGGTATTGCGGAGTATTGCAGGGTATTGCGGAGTATTGCGGGGTGTTGCAGAGTATTGCGGGGTGTTGCAGAGTATTGCGGGGTGTTGCAGAGTATTGCGGGGTGTTGTGGAGTAGTACAGAGTATTGCAGAGAATTGCGGGGTGTTGCGGAGTAGTGCAAAGTATTGCGGGGTGTTGCAGAGTATTGTAGGGTGTTGTGGAGTAGTACAGACTATTGCGGGGTGTTGCGGAGTAGTGCAGAGTATTGTGGGGTATTGCAGAGTATTGTGGGGTATTGCAGAGTATTGTTGGGTATTGCAGAGTATTGTTGGGTATTGCAGAGTATTGTGGGGTATTGCAGAGTATTGTGGGGTATTGCAGAGTATTGTGGGGTATTGCAGAGTATTGCGGGGTATTGCAGAGTATTGTGGGGTATTGCGGGGTATTGCAGAGTATTGTGGGGTGTTGCGGAGTAGTGCAGAGTATTGCAGAGCATTGTGGGGTATTGCAGAGTATTGCAGAGCATTGTGGGGTATTGCAGAGCATTGTGGGGTATTGCAGAGTATTGTGGGGTATTGCAGAATATTGTGGGGTGTTGCAGAGTATTGTGGGGTATTGCAGAGTATTGTGGGGTGTTGCAGAGTATTGCAGAGTATTGTGGGGTGTTGCAGAGTATTGCAGAGTATTGTGGGGTGTTGCAGAGTATTGCAGAGTATTGTGGGGTGTTGCAGAGTAGTGCAGAGCATTGCAGGGTATTATATTATGGAGGGATGGCTGATCATGGTGGGATGGATGGATGGATGTGACTGTATTTGTCACAGAGCAGCGTTGTGGGCACTACAGATGCAGCCCACAACGCTGCTACCATCCGATCCCTCCCCCGCTCCTCCCCCTCTGTACCGATCGGCACACAGAGGGGAGGGAGGAACCGGCGTCATGACATGACGCCGGTTTGTTTACATGTGATCGCTCCGTCATTTGACGGAGCGATCACATGGTAAACGGCCGCGATTAGCGGCCGTTCACCGTGATCCGTGATGCGCCGGGTCCTCTGGACCCGGCGGTCACGGAAGTTCTCGGGTGCGCGCCCCAGGGGGCGCGCGAGAGCAGTATTCTGGGAGGACGTCCATGGACGCCCACCCAGGATAAGCCGACCGCGCTGTGGCCGTCTTTCGGCTATGGCCCGGTCGGCATGTGGTTAAAGCAGATTAGGAATGATAAAAACATTTTTTAAATCCTAAACGTTATTATCTTGCAATAGAAGTTAGTAAAAAATATAAAACTATCAGAAACTGTAAAAAACAGTAGGCTATCTTGCCATTAGTGACACTAATGTTTATGGCGGGGTAGCTTAGTAACACTTTTTATACAGTTTTTGATAACTTTCTATTACGAGGTAATAAAGTTCATCATTTTTAAACATGCTTATATCATTCGTAATCTGCTTTAAAGCGGGGGTCCACCTTTCTATCGTTTTTTTTTTTTTTAGTTCATTCACAAACTTTTCTTCTCAGCATTACATACTCACATATTGTGTGTAATATGTCCGCCTGTGTCAGATTTAGTCGGAAAGAATAACTTATATTATTCACTGCAGGCGGTTCCCATCTTCATTGTGGGCATTTGAAGCCCACAAGCATTTATTTCCTGGATGTGGTGAATGCTGTGCTCCCAGCATTCACTGCTCGTTCCCGCACATGCTCAGTGGCATCCTGGGAAGCCTGAGACTAGCTCCCAGGAGTCTGGGAGAGGCTAGAAACACGCCTACTCCCACGGGAGGAGAACCAGGAAGTGCAAAGAAGAATAGAAAAATAAAAGGTAATTACGGCGATTTAAATTTTTTTAAACGGCATGTCAGCATCTAGGCAAGGAAGAGAGTACATACAGATATTGTTCAAAATTTGGGTGGAACCCCGCTTTAAGGCTCATTTATATGTGTGCAGCTTTTGATCTGCGGTGGTTTTTAGAGACCTTTAACAGGCGGTGAGGTCACCTCCTTATCGCCTGTTTTAAATTCTGACCCAACGTGCTGCAACCGTTTTCATTGCATGCAGTTGTGGGGTGGTTGTGGTGTAGTCCAATTTATTTGAATTAGGCAGGTTCGGCAGTGGTACAGCTCATCAACTGCAATATGCTGTTTCATTTTACCATACCAAGTCCTTAGACCATCTCTGCTATGCATGGAAAACAACATAAAATTGTAGGCAACGCAATTTACCCACTTAAGTCCTGGAAGGTTTTACCCCCTTCATGATCTTCATTCTTTGTCATATGCCACTGCACTATTTTAACTGCCAATTGCGCGGTCGTGCCACACTGTACCCAAATTTAATGTATACATTGGGTTTTGGGTTTGGGTTTTTTTGGGGTTTTTTATTTTTTATTGTATAAACGAAAAAAGACCGAAAATTTTGAAAAAAAACTATATTTTTTTACTTTCTCCTATAAAACATATCCAATTAAAAAAAAATGAATTTCTTCATAAATTTAGGCCAAAATTCCAATAAGCCTATCTTGATTGGTTTGCGTGAAAGTTATAGCGTCTATAAATGATGATATATATATATATATATATATATATATATATATACTGGATTTTTTTTTTATACTAGTAATGGCGGTGATCAGCGACTTAAAATAGGACTGTGATAGTGCGGCAGGCAATCTGACACTAACACTGGTTGGGAACTGACACTGGCATCACCAGTGACACTAATACAGTGATCAGTGCTAATACTATACACTGTCACTGCACTAATGACACTGACTGGGAAGAAGTTAACATCTAGAGGGCAATTGAGGAGTTAACTGTGTGCCTAAAAAAAAAGATCACTACACTACTAAGTGAGATGCAGTCGCCAACACTTGCAGGAAGGCCCCAGCATTCTAGAGGCCTTCAAACGTTTCCACCCTAATGTTTCCTTGGGACTTTGGGGAAAAATTCTTATGACGCTGCTATGTGAGATACAGTCGCCAAGATTTGCAGAAAGGCCCCAGCGAGATTTGAACTCGCGACCCCTGGTTTACAAGACCAGTGCTCTAACCCCTGAGCTATGGAGCCCTTTTTGTCAGCGTGGAACACAAGTTCTTTTTTGTGCTAGACGTTCAGCGGTAGACGAGCTGAAAAATGTGAATGCAAGAAAAGCTTAAAAGCTGTCAGAAGTGGGATTCAAACCCACGCCTCCAGGGGAGACTGTGACCTGAACGCAGCGCCTTAGACCACTCGGCCATCCTGACCTGTGATGCTTGGTGTTGGTTGATTTAATGTGCCCATAAACTCTGCTGAGGCCTACATGCCATTTTTTTTCATATCGCTGTTCTGCCAGGAATTTAATGAAAAAATAAATCCGCTGAAGGTTACTTGATGGAGAAATTACGATAAAAGCAGCTTTACCCTTATCACCATTCCTTGCTACCTTCATCATTTCCAATGCGTTGGAAGGAAAGAACAAAGCTGGATGTTAAAAGTGCAAAGTAGTGATTTAATAGAAGGACACGCAAAAAGCAAGCGTCTTTCTGTTAACAAGAGATGCTGTTTGCTTCAAGTGCACTTTTTCTTCACCCCAGTATTAGAAAGTGGGTGTTTCTAGTAGATATTGTCTAATTCAAGATCCCTGGAAAGTCAAGTTGCCCCAACGATTTGATTTTGTATTCTAGAGCCCTTCAAACATTTACACCCTTACCTTTCCTTTGGACTTTTGGGCAATATTCTTACTACGCCACTATATGGAATGCAGTCACCCACACTAGCAGGAAGGCCCCAGCAAGAATTTGAACTTGCGACCCCTGGTACAAGACCAGTGCGTAACCCCTGAGATATGGAGCCATATTTGTTACCCTGGAACACAATTTTCTTTTCACTAGAGGTTTGGTGGTAGAAGCTGGAATACATGAAAGGCAAGCAAAGAAAACTCAGAACTCACACCATTTCGAATGAACACACTGAGTTGTGGAATGCGGGAGCATCCTCATAACTCCTAGATAACACTTCTGGGCTACGTTCCTATGACAGTGCATTTCGAGGAGTTTCTCCTCTTTCTCAAGCCTAGTATGTGGGCAAATAGAACTGTCTGAAGTACAGATGGAAAATCACAAGGGCCTAGCTGCACTTCTCAGGTGTCAGGTTTCTTTGGTAGTGAGCCCTTGTAAAAAGCCAACTCATGGTTCCCCAGGGCACAGAGTCCCAGCCTGCTTCTTCACCAGGGCCCCTAATGGTGGAGATGCAGCAAACTGGAACCAGGTATGCCCGGCTGACAACGTGGCGACCACTTGCATGTGTGGAATACAGATGCTAGAAGTCAGAAAAGGATCCAGGAAACAAGCTGAAGTCGGGAGGTTGGCAGGCAAGGGAAAACAGTAGATGAAGCTGGGGTCGCTACACAGCTAGTCAGGCACAGAATACAAGTAGTATAAGGCAAACCAGGAGCACAGAGAAACTAGGAAGTTGCTCAGGCAACCCGGGCTGCACTGAGCATGTCTATATATAGGGAAGCAGACTAGGAGGCAGGCCAGGAAGTGATAGTAGAGGATAGGGAAAGAAATCCACAGTGGAGCAGGTGACACCCATAGGTGAACACAGAAAGCAACAGCACATATGAATAGAATCACAGATGTAGCAGAACAACTGCAGCAATGAGGTAAGAAGTTTACAAACATAACTGCAGGGCAGACCGTGACATCAGAATTACACAAAAATGAGTCTCTTAAGTGCTTTGGCGATAAAGGTGATAAAAACTGGAGGTTGAGCCATGTTTTTACCACCCACGCCCATCCTCCCTCCCTTCCCAACTGCCCCCTTAACCACTTGCTATCCGGCCCAATTCTGACACTTCGCTCCTACATGTAAAAATCTACTTTTTTGGCTAGAAAATTACTTAGAACCCCCAAACAAAATTTTCTATTTTTTTTTTTAATTGGGCAGAGGCCCTATAGAATAAAATGGTGGGTGTTGCAAATTTTTATGTCAATTGGTATTTGCGCAGCGGTTTTCAGATGCATTTTTTTGGGAAAAAAAACTTTCATGTATTAAAAAAACCAAAACGCTAAAAACAAAACACTACACAAGTTAGCTCAATTTATTTGTATAATGTGAAAGATGATGTTACGCTAACTACGGTGCTTAAAATTCTCCATAGGCGATGCTTTAAATGCCTTTACAGGTTACCAGTTTAGAGTTGCACAGGAGGTCTGATGCTAGAATTATTGCTCTCGCCCTGATGTTTGCGACAATACCTCACATGTGTGGTGCAATCGCCATTTACATATGTGTGCGGGAGTAACGTATGCGTTTACATTTTATTTTCTATTTTATACAAAATAAAAAAAATGTTTACATATTTTTTTTTTTTGGATTAACTTTATTGCTATCACAAGGGATTAACAAAATCACTTGTGGCAGCATGGGCCATGACAGGTCCTCTTTATGGAAAGACCCCAGAATTCTCCTAGCCACCCATGCAGCCGATCATGCACAGATCGGTCGGATCGGCTGCTTTCCTTGCCGCTAGTGGCCAGGCAAACAAAGAGCCAAAATCTGAAGTGACGACAACTCGTCGCTCCCGGTTTCCAGGGTTACAGAGGGAGGGGAATGACGTCAGTTCCTCTCAACACAGGGCATGACGTGAATTGTTACCAGTTAACCAGAAATCTACAGAAATTCCATCAGTGTATGTCCAGCTTAAAATGTTCCTCAGCATTAGGGTTGCCACCTTTTCTTCAAGCCAAACCCGAACACTTTTGCGGCGCACGGCAATTTTTTTGTAGTACACGCTATATGATTATAAAATACCTTGGATTACCAAAAGAGAGTAGTAATGAGGTGTGCTACAGTGAACAGTGGCTGTGGCCTAATTGCATTAACAGTGGGGGGGGGGGGGACTTAAAGGGGCATGGTTAAATAAAACAAAAGCATTAGTGTACCCATAAAATATGATTCGATTAATAAAAGAAATGTCAGTTAAAATATGAAAATAGCCTACCTTCAAAGCGGACACTGTCAGCCAGTAGCGCAGTGGATGGTGTCAGTAGAGCAGTGGATGGTGTCAGTAGAGCAGTGGATGGTGTCAGTATGGCAGAGGACTGTGTCAGTAGAGCAGTGGATGGTGTCAGTAGGGCAGTGGAAGGTGTCAGTAGGGCAGTGGATGGTGTCAGTAGAGTGGATGGTGTCAGTAGAGCAGTGGACGGTGTCAGAAGGGCAGAGGACGGTGTCAGTAGAGCAGAGGACGGTGTCAGTAGAGCAGAGGATGGTGTCAGTAGAGCAGAGGACGGTGTCAGTAGAGCAGAGGATGGTGTCAGTAGAGCAGAGGACGGTGTCAGTAGAGCAGAGGACGGTGTCAGTAGAGCAGAGGACGGTGTCAGTAGAGCAGAGGACGGTGTCAGTAGAGCAGTGGACGGTGTCAGTAGGGCAGTGGACGGTGTCAGTAGGGCAGTGGACGGTGTCAGTAGGGCAGTGGACGGTGTCAGTAGGGCAGTGGAAGGTGTCAGTAGGGCAGTGGATGGTGTCAGTAGGGCAGTGGATGGTGTCAGAAGGGCAGAGGACGGTGTCAGTAGAGCAGAGGACGGTGTCAGTAGAGCAGAGGACGGTGTCAGTAGAGCAGAGGACGGTGTCAGTAGAGCAGTGGACGGTGTCAGTAGAGCAGTGGACGGTGTCAGTAGGGCAGTGGACGGTGTCAGTAGGGCAGTGGACGGTGTCAGTAGGGCAGTGGATGGTGTCAGAAGGGCAGAGGACGGTGTCAGTAGAGCAGAGGACGGTGTCAGTAGAGCAGAGGACGGTGTCAGTAGAGCAGTGGACGGTGTCAGTAGGGCAGTGGACGGTGTCAGTAGGGCAGTGGACGGTGTCAGTAGGGCAGTGGACGGTGTCAGTAGAGCAGTGGATGGTGTCAGTAGGGCAGTGGATGGTGTCAGTGGGGCAGTGGAAGGTGTCAGTAGGGCAGTGGATGGTGTCAGTAGAGTGGATGGTGTCAGTAGAGCAGAGGACGGTATCAGTAGGGCAGTGGATGGTGTGAGTAGAGCAGAGGACAGTGTCAGTAGGGCAGTGGACGGTGTCAGTAGGGCAGTGGACGGTGTCAGTAGGGCAGTGGACGGTGTCAGTAGAGCAGTGGATGGTGTCAGTAGGGCAGTGGATGGTGTCAGTAGGGCAGTGGAAGGTGTCAGTAGGGCAGTGGATGGTGTCAGTAGAGTGGATGGTGTCAGTAGAGCAGAGGACGGTATCAGTAGGGCAGTGGATGGTGTGAGTAGAGCAGAGGACAGTGTCAGTAGGGCAGTGGACGGTGTCAGTAGGGCAGTGGACGGTGTCAGTAGAGCAATGGATGGTGTCAGTAGAGCAGTGGATGGTGTCAGTAGAGCAGTGGACGGTGTCAGAAGGGCAGAGGACGGTGTCAGTAGAGCAGTGGATGGTGTCAATAGAGCAGAGAACGGTGTCAGTAGAGCAGTGGACGGTGTCAGTAGAGCAGTGGACGGTGTCAGTAGAGCAGTGGACGTGTCAGTAGAGCAGTGGACGGTGTCAGTAGAGCAGTGGACGGTGTCAGAAGGGCAGTAGCGCAGTGGATGGTGTCAGTAGAGCAGTGGATGGTGTCAGTAGAGCAGTGGATGGTGTCAGTATGGCAGAGGACTGTGTCAGTAGAGCAGTGGATGGTGTCAGTAGGGCAGTGGAAGGTGTCAGTAGGGCAGTGGATGGTGTCAGTAGAGTGGATGGTGTCAGTAGAGCAGTGGACGGTGTCAGAAGGGCAGAGGACGGTGTCAGTAGAGCAGAGGACGGTGTCAGTAGAGCAGAGGATGGTGTCAGTAGAGCAGAGGACGGTGTCAGTAGAGCAGAGGACGGTGTCAGTAGAGCAGAGGACGGTGTCAGTAGAGCAGTGGAAGGTGTCAGTAGGGCAGTGGATGGTGTCAGTAGGGCAGTGGATGGTGTCAGTAGAGCAGAGGACGGTGTCAGTAGAGCAGAGGACGGTGTCAGTAGAGCAGAGGACGGTGTCAGTAGAGCAGTGGACGGTGTCAGTAGGGCAGTGGACGGTGTCAGTAGGGCAGTGGACGGTGTCAGTAGGGCAGTGGACGGTGTCAGTAGGGCAGTGGATGGTGTCAGAAGGGCAGAGGACGGTGTCAGTAGAGCAGAGGACGGTGTCAGTAGAGCAGAGGACGGTGTCAGTAGAGCAGAGGACGGTGTCAGTAGAGCAGTGGACGGTGTCAGTAGGGCAGTGGACGGTGTCAGTAGGGCAGTGGACGGTGTCAGTAGGGCAGTGGACGGTGTCAGTAGGGCAGTGGACGGTGTCAGTAGAGCAGTGGATGGTGTCAGTAGGGCAGTGGATGGTGTCAGTGGGGCAGTGGATGGTGTCAGTAGAGTGGATGGTGTCAGTAGAGCAGAGAACGGTATCAGTAGGGCAGTGGATGGTGTGAGTAGAGCAGAGGACAGTGTCAGTAGGGCAGTGGACGGTGTCAGTAGGGCAGTGGACGGTGTCAGTAGGGCAGTGGACGGTGTCAGTAGAGCAGTGGATGGTGTCAGTAGGGCAGTGGATGGTGTCAGTAGGGCAGTGGAAGGTGTCAGTAGGGCAGTGGATGGTGTCAGTAGAGTGGATGGTGTCAGTAGAGCAGAGGACGGTATCAGTAGGGCAGTGGATGGTGTGAGTAGAGCAGAGGACAGTGTCAGTAGGGCAGTGGACGGTGTCAGTAGGGCAGTGGACGGTGTCAGTAGAGCAGTGGATGGTGTCAGTAGAGCAGTGGATGGTGTCAGTAGAGCAGAGGACGGTGTCAGTAGAGCAGAGGACGGTGTCAGTAGGGCAGTGGAAGGTGTCAGTAGGGCAGTGGATGGTGTCAGTAGGGCAGTGGATGGTGTCAGAAGGGCAGAGGACGGTGTCAGTAGAGCAGAGGACGGTGTCAGTAGAGCAGAGGACGGTGTCAGTAGAGCAGAGGACGGTGTCAGTAGAGCAGAGGACGGTGTCAGTAGAGCAGTGGACGGTGTCAGTAGGGCAGTGGACGGTGTCAGTAGGGCAGTGGACGGTGTCAGTAGGGCAGTGGACGGTGTCAGTAGGGCAGTGGATGGTGTCAGAAGGGCAGAGGACGGTGTCAGTAGAGCAGAGGACGGTGTCAGTAGAGCAGAGGACGGTGTCAGTAGAGCAGAGGACGGTGTCAGTAGAGCAGTGGACGGTGTCAGTAGGGCAGTGGACGGTGTCAGTAGGGCAGTGGACGGTGTCAGTAGGGCAGTGGACGGTGTCAGTAGGGCAGTGGACGGTGTCAGTAGAGCAGTGGATGGTGTCAGTAGGGCAGTGGATGGTGTCAGTGGGGCAGTGGAAGGTGTCAGTAGGGCAGTGGATGGTGTCAGTAGAGTGGATGGTGTCAGTAGAGCAGAGGACGGTATCAGTAGGGCAGTGGATGGTGTGAGTAGAGCAGAGGACAGTGTCAGTAGGGCAGTGGACGGTGTCAGTAGGGCAGTGGACGGTGTCAGTAGGGCAGTGGACGGTGTCAGTAGAGCAGTGGATGGTGTCAGTAGGGCAGTGGATGGTGTCAGTAGGGCAGTGGAAGGTGTCAGTAGGGCAGTGGATGGTGTCAGTAGAGTGGATGGTGTCAGTAGAGCAGAGGACGGTATCAGTAGGGCAGTGGATGGTGTGAGTAGAGCAGAGGACAGTGTCAGTAGGGCAGTGGACGGTGTCAGTAGGGCAGTGGACGGTGTCAGTAGAGCAGTGGATGGTGTCAGTAGAGCAGTGGATGGTGTCAGTAGAGCAGTAGACGGTGTCAGAAGGGCAGAGGACGGTGTCAGTAGAGCAGTGGATGGTGTCAATAGAGCAGAGAACGGTGTCAGTAGAGCAGTGGACGGTGTCAGTAGAGCAGTGGACGGTGTCAGTAGAGCAGTGGACGTGTCAGTAGAGCAGTGGACGGTGTCAGTAGAGCAGTGGACGGTGTCAGAAGGGCAGAGGACGGTGTCAGTAGAGCAGAGGACGGTGTCAGTAGAGCAGTGGACGGTGTCAGTAGAGCAGTGGACGGTGTCAGTAGAGCAGTGGACGTGTCAGTAGAGCAGTGGACGGTGTCAGTAGAGCAGTGGACGGTGTCAGTAGAGCAGTGGACGGTGTCAGTAGAGCAGTGGACGGTGTCAGTAGAGCAGTGGACGGTGTCAGTAGCGCAGTGGACGGTGTCAGTAGGGCAGTGGACGGTGTCAGTAGGGCAGTGGACGGTGTCAGTAGGGCAGTGGACGGTGTCAGTAGAGCAGTTAACTGTGTCACCCGGTGAGAACTGTATATATGGATGGTGTATGGGGGGGTGGAGAACAGTATATATGGGGGGGGGGGACTGTATATATGGGGGAGGACTGTATATATGGATGGTGTATGGGGAGAGGACTGTATATATGGGGACTGTGTATATGGGGGGAACTGTATATATGGATGGTGTATGGGGGGGGACTGTATATATGGGGGGACTGTATATATGGATGGTGTATGGGGGGGGAGGACTGTATATTTGGGGGGGACTGTATATATGGATGGTGTCTGAGGAGGAGAGAGAGAACTATATGGATGGATGGTATATGGGAGGGGGCCAGCAGAACTGTATATATAGTGTATGGTGGGGGGAGGGGGGTGTATGTATATATGTATGTATAGTGTATGGTGGGGGGAGGGGGGGTGTATGTATATATGTATGTATGTATAGTGTATGAGGGAGGGGGGTGTATGTATATATGTATGTATAGTGTATGGTGGGGGGAGGGGGGGTGTATGTATATATGTTTGTATAGTGTATGGTGGGGGGAGGGGGGTGTATGTATGTATGTATAGTGTATGGTGGGGGGGGTGTATATATGTATGTATAGTGTATGGTGGGGGAGGGGAGGGTGTATGTATGTATGTATGTATGTATGTATGTATGTATAGTGTATGGTGGGGGGAGGGGGTGTATGTATATATGTATGTATAGTGTATGGTGGGGGAGGGGGTGTATGTATATATGTATGTATGTATAGTGTATGGTGGGGGGTGTATGTATATATGTTTGTATAGTGTATGGTGGGGGGAGGGGGGTGTATGTATGTATAGTGTATGGTGGGGGGAGGGGGTGTATGTATATATGTATGTATAGTGTATGGTGGGGGAGGGGGGTGTATGTATGTATGTATGTATAGTGTATGGTGGGGGAGGGGGGTGTATGTATATATGTATGTATAGTGTATGGTGGGGGAGGGGGGTGTATGTATATATGTATGTATAGTGTATGGTGGGGGGTGTATGTATATATGTTTGTATAGTGTATGGTGGGGGGAGGGGGGGTATGTATATATGTATGTATGGTGGGGGGAGGGGGGTGTATGTATATATGTATGTATGGTGGGGGGAGGGGGGTGTATGTATGTATGTATAGTGTATGGTGGGGGAGGGGGTGTATATATGTATGTATAGTGTATGGGTGGGGGAGGGGAGGGTGTATGTATGTATGTATGTATGTATGTATGTATAGTGTATGGTGGGGGGAGGGGGTGTATGTATATTGTATGTATAGTGTATGGTGGGGGAGGGGGGTGTATGTATATATGTATGTATGTATAGTGTATGGTGGGGGGTGTATGTATATATGTTTGTATAGTGTATGGTGGGGGGAGGGGGGTGTATGTATGTATAGTGTATGGTGGGGGGAGGGGGGTGTATGTATATATGTATGTATTGTGTATGGTGGGGGAGGGGGGTGTATGTATATATGTATGTATAGTGTATGGTGGGGGAGGGGGGTGTATGTATATATGTATGTATGTATAGTGTATTAAGGAGGGGGGTGTATGTATATATGTATGTATGGTGGGGGGAGGGGGGTGTATGTATATATGTATGTATAGTGTATGGTGGGGGGAGGGGGTGTATGTATGTATAGTGTATGGTGGGGGAGGGGGGGTGTATGTATATATGTATGTATAGTGTATGGTGGGGGGAGGGGGGGGTGTATGTATGTATGTATAGTGTATGGTGGGGGGATGTATGTATAGTGTATGGTGGGGGGAGGGGGGGTGTATGTATGTATGTATAGTGTATGGTGGGGGAGGGGGTGTATGTATATATATGTATAGTGTATGGTGGGGGAGGGGGTGTATGTATATATATGTATAGTGTATGGTGGGGGGAGGGGGGTGTATGTATATATGTATGTATAGTGTATGGTGGGGGGAGGGGGGTGTATGTATGTATGTATGGTGGGGGAGGGGGTGTATGTATATATATGTATAGTGTATGGTGGGGGAGGGGGGTGTATGTATATATATGTATAGTGTATGGTGGGGGGAGGGGGGTGTATGTATATATGTATGTATAGGGTATGGTGGGGGGAGGGGGGTGTATGTATATATGTATGTATAGTGTATGGTGGGGGAGGGGGTGTATGTATATATGTATGTATAGTGTATGGTGGGGGGAGGGGGGTGTATGTATATATGTATGTTATAGTGTATGGTGGGGGAGGGGGTGTATGTATATATGTATGTATAGTGTATGGTGGGGGGAGGGGGGGTGTATGTATAGTGTATGGTGGGGGAGGGGGGTGTATGTATATATGTATGTATAGTGTATGGTGGGGGAAGGGGTGTATGTATATATGTATGTATAGTGTATGGTGGGGGGAGGGGGGGTGTATGTATAGTGTATGGTGGGGGGGGAGAGGTGACATGGATGGTAAAAAACTTACCTTACAAGCTGGGGCTCCAGTCCCAGCGCGATCTGTGCACACATTCCAGCAGGGAATGGGGAGGCTCCGCCTACCTCCTTGTCCCTTCTGCTGGCAGCCAGAGGATTGGAGGAGAGCACCCGGCCGGTAACCCTGGAGGCTCCGCCTCTGTGTCCCGACTCCGTCCTGCACTCAGACAGCTGAGCAGGAGCAGAAATCAAGCAGCGCTAAGGCGGCGCTACGGACCCGAACTCCACGGCCGCACTGATGACACAGCTTCGGCACAGGGGAGCCACGGGTCTGAAATGAATAATGTGTCCGGGTCTCAGGCGGGCAGAGACCCGGGCACATGTTTCAAAACCCGTACTGTCCGGGTGAATCCCGGACAGGTGGCAACCCTACTCAGCATCCTAATCTACTCTGTGTGTTTAAATCGATTTGGGTATTTTTTATTTTTTCCTAACACTTACTATTTTATCTGTGTTTTCATGAATCACTTCCTCCTCCCTGGCCGCGGCCCAACCAGTAATTTCCGGTTTGCAATGCCTCCTGGGAGATGTGTGCCATCAATCCCAGGAGGTAATAGGCAACGCTGGGCTGTAGCATCGCATTATTTCCAATCCAAAAATGACGCGATGCAAGGCGGCGGCCAGCGCCATTTTTAAAAAGGGTAACCAGGGTTTGGTTGCCATGGTTACCAAGGCTTCTTATACACAGTGATGGGCGGTGGGGGAGACGGCTGGAACATCTCAGCTCTGATTACATACAGAGCCCGGGGGACAGCACAGCCTTTACTAATCATATATAAAAGAGTACTATGATGGGGACAGTATGATGAGGCAATTTTGATGGTGGCAGTATGATGGGCCAGTTTTGATGGGGCAATTTTGACGGGGGCAATTTTGATGGGGGGGCAGTTTTGAAGGGGCAGTTTTGATGGGGCAATTTGATGGGGGCAGTTTTGATGGGGCAATTTTAATTGGGCAGTATGATAGGGGCAGTTTTGATGGGGGCAATTTTGATGGGGCAGTTTTGATGGGGGCCCTTTTGTGGGGGCAATATGATGGGGCAATTTTGATGGGGCAATTTGATGGCAGTTTTGATGGTGGCAGTATGATGGGGCAGTATGATTGTGCAGTTTTAATGGGGCAATTTTGATGGTGGCAGTACAGTATGATGTGGCAAGTTTGATGGGGGCAATTTGGGGCAGCTCCTGCAAAAGGTAATTACTTTATTAAAAGATGCTAATTGTAAATAATATCCCTGGTTTCTGTGCATATATATATATATATATATATATATATATATATATATATATATATATAAAATCTGCACAGAAACAAGGGATATCATTTACAATTAGCATCTTTTAATAAAGTAATCACCTTTTGCAGGAGCTTTTTACATTTCTAGATTTATAATCTTTGTAAATGTAGATAAACTTCCTGGTTCCTGGAGGGGGAGGAGAGGTTTCCATAGCTAAGGGGCGGCAACTTCCTCTGACACTGCTGTTGCTATGGAAACCTGACCTACAACCCTATTACACTGCTATTGCTGCTCTGAGTATGTGCAAGATCTGGAGGTGCATGCTGGGTAACCAACATGCATGGAATACAGGAAGAGATACAGTGTGGCTTCAGATGCCCACACATGAGATGACCGCGGCCTGCTGGGACTTACAAAAGTAAGTAATGGTGCACAAATGCAAAACGGACCTTAGTTTACAGCATACCTTTACTAGAATACATTAAGCATGAGGATCATAGGGGTATTTTATCTAAAAAGTAAAATTTCGGCCGGAACACTGCTTTAAGGCTAGCTGCAGGTTCAGTCAGGGTGCCTCTCTTACACCACCTCTGTCTAAACATGCAGATAGCAAGGAGATGGATGCTTTGATAGATGGCATTTTTCTCTGTCTGCCCACCTAGAACAATTTAGCTGACACCCACCACTACCTCTGTTTTCCTCATGGGGAACTTGTCTAAAGCAAGTGTATGGACACAGGGAAAAGTGGCTGTCAAAGCGCTTTACCAACAGCATTGTAGAACAATTGTGCGGAGAGAGAGAGGCCAACTATCAGACCTTACAGCTAGCCCTAAGAACAGCACTTCGGGTGTAGGCTCTGGGTACTCAGAATAATACAAAGCCAAGGTAACCTGTTAAAAAAAAAGTCAAAGGGCTTAATTACACTTATGGCTTGGAGGTGGTAAAAGCAGGTGGTTGATCTGCGTCTTTATAGGTTTATGAACTAACATCATTAATAGCCACTTCCGGACCACCGCACGCCGATATACGTCATAAGTTTGAAGAGGAATATCATTGTTATGGCATAACCCCGGTATCCTCTTCTTCGGCCGGCGGTCCGCTTTCCGATAAGACTGGTCTCTGGGGCGGATTCGGCGTGAGATCACTTTTATTGGTGGTGGGAGAGGGCCCCCCTCCCGCCGCGCTCCAGTGCCCTCAGCTGCTTACCGGAGCCCTTAGCAGCGGCGGAGGCGATTGGATGTTATGCCTTGTGTGACATGGAGACGAGTGAGAGGAAGATGGTCCCCACCCGTCTCCATGTCATTGCAGGGCGGAAGCGACGTCAAAACGTCACTTCCCTCATAGCTCTTAAAGTACCATTTTTTTTTAAATGACCAGTTATTTTATTTTTTATTGCATTTTTGTGTAACTATAAGATCTGAAGCCTTTTTGACCCCAGATCTTATATTTAAGAGGTCCTGTCATGCTTTTTTTCTGTTACAAGGGATGTTTACATTCCTTGTAATAGGAATAAAAGTGACACATTTTAAAAAAAAAAAACTGTGTAAAAATAAAAGGTAAAATTAAATAAGAAAAAAACATTTTTTAAACGTGCCCCGTCCTGACCAGCTCGCGTGCAGAAGCGAATGCATACGTGAGTAGCTCCTGCATATGAAAAGGTGTTCAAACCACACATGTGAGATATCACTGCGATCGGTAGCGCGAGAGCAATAATTCTAACCCTAGACCTCCTCTGTAACTCAAAACATGCAACCTGTAGAATTTTTCAAACGTCACCTATGGAGATTTTTAAGGGTAAAAGTTTGTTGCCATTCCACGAGCGGGAGCAATTTTGAAGCGTGGCAGGTTGGGTATCAATTTACTCTGAACATTATCTTTCACAATTTAAAAAAAATTGGGCTAACTTTACTGTTGTCTTATTTTTTTAATTTAAAAAAGTGTATTTTTTCCAAAAAAAAGTGCGCTTGTAAGAGTGCTGTGCAAATACGTTGTGACAGAAAATATTGCAACCACCGCCATTTTATTCTCTAGGATGTTAGAAATAAAAAACTTATAATTTTTGGGGGTTCTAAGTAATTTTCTAGCAAAAAAACCCAAACTGTTTTTAACTTGTAAACAACAAATCTCAAAAAGAGGCCCGGTCCTTAAGTGGTTAGCACACATAAACACAACATAACACAAAATTCCTGATAAATTCCTACTAAGGCTTTGTTCACAGGTGTTCCGTGCAGCGCTGTGCAGGCAGTCCCGTTCGTGTCAGTTTGGACGCAGCGGCTGCACAGACACATTCGCTGCTCCCAATCTAACATTCGTGTGGGTGCGGGTGCACACCCCCAAATATAGACAGTGTAAGTACAGGGACATGTACCTGCAACCCACACAAATGTCAAATCAAAACAACTGTGCATCCCCATGTGGGTAAACACAGCCTTGCATGGGTATATGCTGTAGTATGCCTCATGCAAGGCCTTACTTTGTTTTTATTTTATTTATTTTTATGGTGTTATTTTAAATAATCTTTCTATTTGTTTTTGGAGGGGGGGGGGGCACTTTGGTGAGACATCGGGGATCTTATTCTCATTCTTATTCTCTACAGTCTCAGCTTTACTCAAGATGAATAAATATAAGCCTCTGTACAGAGTAAAATATGTTTACTATGCTTCAGTGATAAAGGAACACAGGAGCGATCGGTACCGATTGTTCAGTGTTCATTTAGGAAGGGGCTGGTAAACATGACATTCCCCATCCAGCAGCACTGCAGGGAGGAGATGCCACAGTCATGAAGGGGGGTAGTACCAGAGGGGTCGGAGCAGCCGGTGGTATCCATTTGCAGTTAGATCCCCCTGTGGCTCCCCTGCAGCACCCAAAGGGGAGAGGAGAAGCTGTCAGCTGCAGGGAAGCCACAAGGGATCTGTGCTGCATGGGGGGGTTGGGTGTATTGATGGTGCTACATCCTGTAGAGTGTGAGGCAAAGCCAACCACCTCCTGACCATTCTTTGTGTGCAGTGTGGAAATCCTGCAGCATGATGGTCAGGAGGAGGAGCGCTTAGCCTCCCACAATGTTCAAAGCAGCTTGGGGGGGCAAAGTCCACACCAGCTCCCCCTCCATATCTGGCCTTGATTGATATGCCCTCTGTGAATGAGGTTTAAATTGGGCAGTGAGGGGAGGATATGTCACCTCTTTACTGACTGTCAAATGCCTCTGCAAGTTGTTTTTCAGAGAGGTGGCAACCCCTTATATCTGCCCCTACTGAATTCCAAGTACCGTCCCTTGGTTCCATCCACTACCCATCTCCAAGTTCTGCACCTTTTAGAAAATACAGAACCATATATTTTTTTGTGGTGCTAAGTGATTTGTATGGAATTTGGTAATAACAAGAAAAGCAGTAAAACCTATCCCCTGCAGCCAGGAACAATAGATCCTCCCACCCAGCAACAATAGACACCCCAAGTAACAATAGACGCCTGCCAGCAACATAAATCTTTGCAAACTAAATATCATGTTTTGGGGATTTTAAGTAATCATCAGGCCTAAAATGTGCATTTTAACATGTGTGCAAAAAAAAAAAAAAAAAAAACCCCAGGCCTTTCACAGTGTTAAAAACACCAGCAGCAGGGTTGACGTCATCCAGCTGTTAAACTGAGCACAGGGTCCCTTCTGTACCCACTGGGAATAAATGAGCACAGGGATCCCTGTTCACATTCTGCATAGCTCCTAACTGTCTTCGGGGGACTGTCCCTGATTTGGAGCAATGTCCCTCTGTCCCTCTTTCCTCCTCATTTGTCTCTAATTTTGGTCTGGTCTATATATAGATGTATATAAAATGCACTTTTTATCTATCAAAAAGTGTTTTTCAATTTCGTCTGATTTCTGAATTGTTGCATTTGTAAATTCCAAAAGCCAATATAAAGGAATAGTAGTGGTAAAAAAAAAGCATTTTGTGGGTTTAACCAATCTTGTTTTTTTGTAGAATTCTCCTTTAAGGGGGTGTGGCCAGGGGTGTGTCCTATGCCTGCATACTTTTGCTGATAGGTGTCCCTCATTCCCATCTCAAAAAGTTGGGAGGTATGCCTTCTGTGCTTCCACACAGCATCATCCAGCCTTTAGACTAGCGGACAGCTCAGAGCAACTTCCACATCATATGGAAGCATCATAAGATGCCACAGAACCACATGCTTGAGCTGCCTTCCCTCAGTGCCACTAAGCCCCTCAACTGCTCTACATAGTGAAAAACATCAGTGTGCATTGCACGCAGCTGTGGGGTGGTTAAGGCTGGCCATACATTAATAATTAGGACAAAGCCCCAGGGGCAGGGTAACACGTTAAAAATAAATCTTTTTTTTTCTTACGTTTTTTTTTTTTACATACTGCCACCAGAGCAATACAGTGTTGCCATAGTAAAACTGTACTACTTTGTGGAGGTGATCAGGATTTTTTTTAAACTACACATTATGATTGCTTAGAACAGTGAATTTCAGTGTTATAAGCAACCATTTTTGCTGAATGAAAACTATTCATTCAGTGTTTTACCATTGTGATCGATTGTGATTGGCCACAGCTAATCACATGGTGCAGATGGGCTGTCATTGGTCCTGTTTGTACCATGTGATCATGTAGGAAGTGGCTCATGTACAACGTCAACACGCACCTTCTGTTGTCACCCACGGCTTTAGAAGTCTGTGAATCAGCAGCCTGCTGGATTATATATGCTGTACGTGTACTGAATGCAGCTCTATGGGAGTACATGGAGCATGAACTTTGTAATAAATGGTGAGAGTTAAACGGGCTTCACTATGGTAGTCCTTTCTTTTATTCTCCGGTCTGATATCCTAACCTGCTGCTGAACAACAATCATCTCTGCTGGATACTGGGTGTCGCTCACTGTCTATTAAGATAAATGCGGGTTTGACCATTATAATTTTTGGTCCTACTTATTTGGTAAGAGGCGTCTGTCAACAGTTAATGCCTGGTAGTGGATTTCTTCTTAACTTTAACCACTTGCGGACCGCTGCACGCCGATATACGTCGGCACAATGGCAGCGGTGGGCAAATGGGCGTACCTGTACGTCCCCTTTAATTGGCGGGGCCAGCAGGCGCGCGTGCGCCCACTGCGTACAGCGTGACCGTGCCAGCGGGACCCACGGACTCTATGTCACGGAGCTGCAGAACAGGGAGATGCCTATGTAAACAAGGCATTTCCCCGTTCTGCCCAGTGACATGACAGAGATCACCGCTCCCTGTCATCGGGAGCAGTGATCGCTGTCATGTGAATGGTAGCCCATCCCCCCCACAGTTAGAATCACTCCCTAGGACACACTTAACCCCTTGATCGCCCCCTAATGTTTAACCCCTTCCCTGCCAGTGTCATTTACACAGTAATCAGTGCATTTTTATAGCACTGATCGCTGTATAAATGACAATGGTCCCAAAAGAGTGTCAAAAGTGTCCCATGTGTCCGCCATAATGTCACAGTCACGATACAAATCGCAGATCGCTGCCATTACTAATAAAAAAAAAAAAATAATAAATATGCCATAAAACTATCCCCTATTTTGTAGACGCTATAACTTTTGCGCAAACCAATCAATATACGCTTATTGCGATTTTTTTTTTTTACCAAAAATATGTAGAATACGTATCGGCCTAAACTGAGGAAAAAATGTGTTTTTTTTTATATATTTATGGGGGATATTTATTATAGCAAAAAGTCAAAAATATTGCTTTTTTCCAAAATTGTCGCTCTTTTTTTGTTTATAGCGCAAAAAATAAAAGCCGCAGAGGTGATCAAATACCACCAAAAGAAAGCCCTATTTTAGGGAAAAAAGGACGTCAATTTTGTTTGGGTGCAACATCGTACGACCTCGCAATTGTCAGTTAAAATGACGCAGTGCTTAATCGCAAAAAGTGCCCTGGTCAGGAAGGGGGTAAAATCTTCCTGGGTTGAAGAGGTTAATGCACACACTGCACTTTTTGGATCACCTCTATTATTGTTTTTTTATTGATGAACTGTTTACATTTAGATGGACTTTTCATTTTGATCTGGCTGGTCTGTATTTTTGCAATTTTACCGTATATGGATTGATTTATTGCACTTTGCACTTTGTGTGATTGTTACACTTATTATTTATCTGATTTGCTATTAGCACTGCTTTTTTATTCTTTATTCATATGAGCTCTTATCACAGTTTTTTTTTTATATAGCTGATTGTTTTTTATTTGTTTGATCTAGCGCTGATTTTTATAGAAATTCATATACCATACCTGTCCGATGCCCCTGGAAGCTGGAAAACACTGAAGTTCACACCATTTTTCCAGAGGTCCGAACTTGCTTGTGGGGGCCGTACACTGAGCGGCTGCCCTGCAGTATGGAGCTTGACCACTTAGACAATGCTTTGCATTTTCTGAATAAATGCAAAGCAATCTCTGAATGAAAGAGGTGGAGTGGTGATGTCAGGCTCTCTACCTTGTGCAATCAGAACTTTTTTATACTTTGCATACATTGACAAAATGTAATGCATTTCCGAATGGCACCTGTGCCAAGCGGCCAATCTACACTGTTAACAATTTAGCAGGACAACCGCTCAACATGAGACCCCAAAGCAAGTAGAGATCACTGGAGTAGCGATATTTACTTCAGTGATTTCCAGCAGGATTGGCCATGTATGGTATATACATAGACTGGTCCAAACTGCACCAATATAACTATGTATAAAATATCTATACCTGGAATTATTCTCTAAGCTGTGGTAATTGTTTGTGTCCATCTGATGAACCAGTAACTAAGACCCCTTTCACACTGGGGCGCTTTGCAGGTGCTACAGCGCTAAAAAATAGCGCCTGCAAAGCGCCCTGAAAGAGCCGCTCCTGTCTCTTCTCCCTCGGGGCTTTCACACTGGAGCGGTGCGCTGGCAGGACGGTAAAAAAAGTCCTGCTAGCAGCATCTTTGGTGCTGTGAAGGAGCGGTGTGTATACCGCTCCTCCACCGCTCCTGCCCATTAAAATCAAATCAATGGGCAGTGCGGCTATACCGCCGGCAAGGCGCTGCTGCCGAGTGGTTTTAACCGTTTTTTGGATACTAGCGGGGGTTAAAAGCGCCCCGCTAGCGGCCGAATACCCCCCCCCCCCCCGCAAATACGATGGTAAAGCGCTGCTAAAAATAGCGCCACCGCCACCGCCCCCCACCCCAGTGTGAAAGGGGCCTTACAGTGTCTGTTTTATTTAGAAAGGCGTAGAGTCAGGTTACAACTAAGAAATATGAATCAATCTTTATTCATCTTCAGGTATTAAAAAATAAAAAAAATACAACCTCGTTCACGGTCATCACAAAAACAGCATTAATATTTGTGTGGAGGACATTCAGCTACAAAACTGCAGCAGAACTGGATGGAGGGGACTTTACCCACTTTCACCCCCTTCCTGCCCAGGCCAGTTTTCAGCTTTTAGTGCTGTCGCACTTTGAATGACCATTGTGTGGGCATGCAACACTGAACACTGACATTTTTATCATTTTTTAAAACAGATAAAGCTTTCTTTTGGTGGTATTTAAAGTAAACCCAGGCTTTTTTTATATATTTTTAAATATTATGATCCAACAATGTATTTGTAAGCCTTATGCCACGTACACACGAGCGGAATGTCCGACAGAAAAAGTCAGACGGAAGCTTTTCATCGTCTGTTCCGATCATGTGTATGCCTCACTACACAGTTTTGTGTTATAGTTCTATGCCTTTGAACTACCTGGGACTTTATACTCATTTGCACATATTATTTATTTATTTGCACGATACATTATTTGCACAGGAGTTTATTTTATATTTATTGTCATTTTGCACATTACACATTATTGCTTAAAGTGGTTGTAAACCCTTATGCCACATACACACGAGCGGAATGTCCGACAAAAAAAGTCAGACGGAAGCTTTTCATCGTCTGTTCCGATCGTGTGTATGCCTCATCGGACTTTTCTTTTCGAAAATTCTGACAGACCTAGAAATGAAACATGTTCTAAATATTTCCGACAGAACCAATTCCTATCTGGAAACCCGCTCGCCTGTATGCTGTTCCGATGGACCAAAAAGGACACATGCTCTGAAGCAAGTACGAGACGGAAGTTATTGGCTACTGGCTTTTGCACTTCCTTTTTCTAGTCCCATCGTACGTGTTGTACGTCACCGCGTTCTGGATGGTCGGACTTTGGTGTGACCGTGTGTAGGCAAAACCACTTGAGCGGAATTCTGTCAGAGTTCCATCGGGGAAACCTTCAGAGTTTATTCCGACGGCAAAACCGGTCGTGTGTACAGGGCATTACACATTGAAAGGTGACTAAAACGAAGTTTTGAAATAACTTTTTTAGCTTTTATAAAAATTATCTTCCGGGTATCAGCTAGCGCCATCTTTACTAGTGTGGACGTCATTTCCGCCCTTCCTTTCCTCCCCTGTCTAAATCTCGTGCATGCGCGATCACATCTAAACCAAGCCTCTATCTCTGTGTATGGAAGTCTCTGTGCTGCTATGGTTCACTCCCCTTGAGTGACATCTTATACAGTCACAAGGGGAGAACCTGGAAGGAGAGGAGGAGAGCACAGCATCGTGAGGCTTCCTCTGTGCCATTCTCAATGACTGTCAATGACCCGGCATGCAGAGACTAGTGAAACGGCACACATAGCATGCAGTTTAAGAAGCTATGGACTGCACAAGTGCCGCTGACGTCACTACAGATTGCAGGATGGATTATAAGGAAACAGAGAGAGTAAGTGAAATTTCACAGGCTGTGATCAGCTACCTGTTATATATAGATTAGAATGAGCGAAGGTGAAAGTGGAGGGTTTACAACCACTTTAATAACCACTGAGTTTTTTTACATTTTTTGCTAAACAAACAAAAAAAGACCGAAAAATTTGAAAAAAAATGTTTTTTTCTCAGAGTCTGTTATAAAATTTTACAAGTAAGTGATTTTTCTCCTTCATTCATGCACGCTGATGAGGCTGCACTGGGATGGGAACTGATAAGGCGGCAATGATGAGGCAACACTGATGGGCACTGATGAGGAGGTCCTGATAGGCAACACTGATGGGCACTGATGAGGAGGTCCTGATAGGCAACACTGATGGGCACTGATGAGGAGGTCCTGATAGGCAACACTGATGGGCACTGATGAGGAGGTCCTGATAGGCAACACTGATGGGTACTGAGAGGCAGGACTGATGAGGAGGCACTGATAGGCAGCACTGATGGGCACTGTTGGGTCTGCATGGATAATCAGGACACTGATCATCAGTGCCCTGATTATCAGTGTAAAAGCGTAAGGAGAGGAATGCCGATAACCGCCAAGTGTGATTGGACACAACTGATCACATGGTAAAGGGCTGCTGTGATTGACCCTTACCCCAATCTGTGATCAGCTGTGTCAGAAGGAGCATGGTTCTGGGAGCATGCACATGGGTGCTGTAGCCGTCTTTTGGCTATAGTACGGTAGGTAAGTAGTTAAAGGATACCTGTCATGACAGAATATGTAGCTCTTTATGCTAACAATGTTTTTGACATGCTATATGATATATGACTGGCTGTCCTTGGCTTTAGCACTTTGCACAGCAGCAATACCGACTTCACCCTGTCGCTACCTGCTGGATACTTCTCACAGCCCAGTGATTCAGGGAGTACTGAATTCCAAGATGGTCAAAAAAATCCTTGCATTTTCAAAAGTGGCAGATTACATTTTCCCTTATTACAAATTCCCTTTAAAATGGAACTTAAGTGATGTCTGAGGAGTTAAAGGAGAATGTGTCCTTGTTGCTGATCTCCTACCTTTACTGAATATGTTACTGAATATGTTATCTATCTTCTTTTTAACTCAGTTAACAGTTTGATTTGAAAATCATCGGGCTAATTCCCAGTGGTTTCCTGTTAGTAAGACCGGTGGCTGCTAGGCCATTCCCTCAGCCATTGGTCTTGGCACATCCCACCTGTAGTTCTGTTCTACAGCAGGCAGTGATGTAATTCCATCCCTGCCTCCTAAAAGTGGGCAGACCAGGACTCACAGATCGCTGGTCTGTACTACCCATGGAGGTGGTGTCCTAGAAATGACATTCTTCCTGGTCCGATCTGAAAGGCTGCACCCAACAGAGTCTGTAACCTGCGTTGTCTGCGCATTGGGGCCACATCATGGCTGGCTAGGAATCCTCTGTTTGTCATAATAATGCTGTACTATGCAGAGACCCTGTTCCCGGTTCCTGCCACAATGTTCCCTGTTAAATTACTGGTTGCTAGGATGGCCTGGCATCTAGCAACCAGTGACATAAATGCAGAGGCCCCAGAATTTTTCAGTGAGAAGGCTCCTACTTTTTTCTACTGAGCTTCTCTGCTTCCTAGTGATCCATCTCCTCTAGCTTCCTCCCTGCTCACAGTGATTATGGAAAAGTGAGCTGAGGGGGACCCATGGAGCTGTGAGCAGGGGAGCTAGGAAGAGAGAGAGAGACAATGGATGGCAGTCTGTGCTGGAGGAAGGAGAGAGTGTAAGGTAGATATGGAGAGGGAAAAGAGGAGGCAGCCTGAGCAGAGCAAACGGCTGGAGGAAGCAGCTGAGGGGAGGATGAGGAGGATACAGCTGGGACTGAGGACGAGGGACAGGAACATCCTAAACCCTACACTAACAGACCTACCCTATCTTCCATGCCACCCTGCAGGGATAACCCTACCCCCTCTGCTGCCCTGCATCATCTGCTGTGTCCTCTTCTCTACCCTCACTGACAACTGAGAGTATGGGGGGAAGACTGACAGGCTTTAGTGATAGCTTTGCTGGATGTCTCCTTGTGCCGTGAACTGAGGAATTGGAGCCTGCCATGTCTTGATTTGTAGTGACATTGAGAGTCTGTCTCACTCTCTCTCTCTCTCTCTCTCTCTCCCTCCCTCTTTCTCTCTCCCTCCTTCCCTCTCTCTCCCTCACTTTTCTCTTTCTCATTCTCCCACTTCACCCAACTAGAGCTTTTTTTTGTGGTATTTAATCACCATTGGGTTTTTTTGCTAAATAAACAAAAGACTGAAAATGTTAAAAAGAAAACACGTTTTTCTTTGTTTTCGCAAATAATCTTTCTTCAAAAATTTAGGCCAAAATGTATTTTTGCTACATTTCTTTGATGAAAAAGATGACCCAAATCAGTGTATAATATTTAGTCTGTAGGAAAGTTAGAGTGCACAAACTATGGTATACATCTAAAAATTGATCAATCCTGATGTACTGACGGCCTATCTCATTCCGTGAGGGCCAAAAATTACCCTTTTTTGGAAAGTAGACAGTACAAGGTATTTAGCAAGAGGCATTGTGAGTTTTTTGAAGCTGCATGTAACTGGTGTGGTGGTCAGGGACACTGACTGGTGACAGTATGGAAAAAAATATTAATATTTTTTTTTAATCTTTAAGTTTTTTATTTTTTTTTTAATAATTTTTTTATTTTTATTTTTTACGGTTTTTAATTTTTTTTAACACACTGTGGCTAGAGCAATATAATGTTACCATTGGGAAGTGATCAGGATTTTTTTTTTTTTTTTACACATTATGATTGCATATACACGGAATTTCATTGCTATTTCACTGAATGAAACTGATTCATTCTGTTTGTTTTGTTGTGATTAGCTGTGATTGGCCAGAGCTAATCACATGGTACAGATGCGATGTGATTGGCCCTCTCTGTACCATTTGATCACTTTGACGAATCACAGCTAGCAACACAAGGCATTAAATGAAGCCATCCATTGTTTACAATTGTAATGTGATCTGCTGTGATTGGTCACAGTGGTCCTATGGTACCGGCAGCGAGCCGGTACACTGATCAGTCATCAGCTGTGTTTGGTGGACACAGCTGGTGACAGATCACGTTGCTGTGCTGCCCCTTCTGAGAGGATGTCATATGACATCCACTCTGGAGAAAAGTCCCGTCTGACCATCAATCTGCTATAGGCTGGGTGGGAAGGTATGAAACAAATATATATGAATACATACATACATATGCACATAATAACAATAAAACATTGCAGAATAGAATACAGTAAAAAAGGGTAAAAGAATAGAGAGAGAATAGAGACAGAGAGAGAGCAATAAAACTATTTTTGTTTTTTTTGTTTTTTTACACTTTTATTTGTAACTGTAACGGTTCGGTTGCGATGGCATCTTGGGAGACCCTGTGAAAGTGTGTCCCAGTCTGTGCAGTGCTATACTCCACTAGTGTATGGTAGCGTTCAAAACATTCACCAATGCAAAGACCAGCATTGTCAGGACAGGAGGGACAATAATAGCGGGTGTCACGCCTATATCCCCGCTTGCTGCAGACACAACATCTTCTTTGGGGGGCTCGTTGGGTAGGGGTACTCGGGAGGTCATACGGAAAATGCCTCTCATGCAGCCGGCTTACTGCATTTGGATTGGGACGGTGAGGTGGAGCACCGTCTGGAAACAGAAGGGCTCTGATAATCTCTTCCTGGAATTTAAGGAAGGATCCAGTCCATCCTGAAGCTCTGTATAGCACATGAGGGTTCAGCAAAGCCAATTGAAATAAGTATACAGACACTTTTTTGTACCAGCGTCTGGCCTTACGGGCAACTAGGTACGGCGCCAACAACTGGTCGTTGAGGTCCACCCCTCCCATATTTTGGTTATATTCGTGGACACAGAGGGGTTTCTCCACAACACCAGTCGCCGTAGTAATTTGGACCGTCGTGGGAGGACAGAACGAAAACATTCTTATTATCCCTCCACTTCATAGCGAGTTATTACACTTCAAGCAGGCTCTCTCCTCCAGCCTAAGATACTGTTTGAAAGACAAGCGGCCAGAAAACGTAATCAGGGACTCATCAACGCAGACAACTTGATGGGGAGTAAACAAGTCTGCAAAATGTTGGTTGAAGTGGTTTACGAGTGGCCGAATTTTGTAGAGCCGATCGTATCCAGGGTCTCCACGAGGATACAAGGAGTTCATTGTTGTTGAAGTGCATGAACCGCAAAATCTGCTCGTATCATGCCCTGGCCATGGAGGCAGAGAACACGGGCGCATGGTAAATTGGGTCAGTGGACCAATATGACCGCAACATACTCATTTTAACTATGCCCATGTCAAAGGATAGGCCCAGAAAGGTCTTAAATTCGGAAACCGTAATTGGTTTTCAATCTCTGGCAAGGGAGGACAGGGGATTAGTGGCGATGAATTGACCAGCATAAAAATTACTTTGGTCCACAATAGATCTATAGAGATTTTCTGTGAAAAACAGCGAATAAAAATCAAGTGACGTAAAATCAATCTGAATTCCGGGTTGGTCAGTGAATGGGGGAAGTACGGGTGCTGCAGAAGTGGTGGGCTCCCAATTAGGATTTGCAAATTCTGCAGGAAGGACACTATGGGCATGACGGGCCTGTCTTTGTCTTCTTGGTGGCAGGGGGACACTACTCGCGCTTGCCGCCTCACCAGCTTGAACTGATACTGCAGTGCTGGATGTACGACCAGGGTGTACTAGGCCGCTGGTGCTTGCCAGTTCACAAGAAGGATGAGCGACACTAGTACTACTCTGATCCATACGAGAGCCCTGCGGTTCTTGCACCTCAACAACAGCAGAAGAAGATCGGGGTCTGGTACGCCTGACCTTGGCAGGGACCACAACTCCGTCGTCAAAGCTATCTGTCATGGAGCCGCTGCTGTCTACAGGTTCTTATTCTGAGCCTGAATCTGACAGATGAGTGACTTCCTCTTCACTATCTGTCATGCTCAGAAACGTGTAGGCCTCTTCACTAGTGTACCTTCGATTTGCCATTTTGGGCTCTAAATTTACTGGTACACTAGTGATACTCACAGGTAAAAAAGCTCCTAGGCTGTCAGCAACTGTATCAAAGCTACCAAATAACTGTTAGCGATCGCAGGGATCAGGCCTGACTCTGCGAACGCTGCAGTTATGTGTTTAGTGTTTTGTAAGTGACAGTGATCGATCGATACTGCACTTGGGTGGGCTGGGCTGGGCTGGGCAGAAGGGCAAAACGCAGGTGATAGCAGGTATCTGGGCTGATCCCGCTAACACTGCATTTTTGGGAACCCTAATCTGCTGGGGACACTAGTATAGATCTGATCAGATCAGATATTGATCTTTTCAGACACTATACCACTAAGGGAGGTGTATGCTGCGTGCCTGGGTGTTAGCGGTACTGGTACTAATCTGACGCTGCCTGGGGCGACGCAGACCCTAACTGACCCTAAAACCTAACTGATATCACCCGCCGGGCGATCAGGGGGTTAAACCTTTATTGGGTAATAAACAGCAGGTATAAAAAACAAACTAACTAGCGTCACCCGTAACACTTATACGGTGATCACTGGTGAAAAGGTTAACTAGGGGGCAATCAGGGGGTTAAGACCTTTATTAGGTAGTATATGGGGGTACCTGACGCTTTAAAAAGCTGGCGGTGAACCTAAATAACTAACAGGCTAACTAGCGTCACCTGTGACACTTATACGGTGATCAGAAAAATGATCGATTAGTGACACTGGCAACAGGGGGTGAAAGGGTTAACTGGGGGGCGATCAAGGGGTTAAACCTTTATTCGGAGGGGTTAGGGGGGTACCCTAGACCTAAAGGGGCCTACCACTAATTGCCCTAACACTTATAATAGTCACAAAATTACACCAATGCAGTGATCAGTAAAAAAATAAAAACTGCTATTGGTGTCACTGTGACAGGTGGTGCAGGGGGGTGATTTATGTGTACAAGTGTTAGTGTAGTGTTGGTGCAAACTCACCTTGATGTCTTCTCTCCTCGAAACCTGAAATGAAAAGGCTGCACGAGGAGAGATGACATTACTTCTGCTTCTGTTTACATTTCAGAAGCAGAGGAATCTTCCCATTTGTCCGGAGCGATCGTGAGGGAGAGACCATGAATCAGTGGCCTCTCCCTCAGATTGCTCTCGCAACAATGCCGACTGCCTCGGGCACCGGGGGGGGGCGATCACGCCCGTGGGAGGGGAGTAACGTACAGGTACATTACTCTGCCTGCCCGTGCCATTCTGCTGACGTATATCGTCATGAGGTGGACGGCAAGTGGTTAAGGCAGATCAATATCCTGGTTTAAATGGAGTGGCCGGTAATCGAATGAACCGGAAGTGTTGTAAGTGGCGTCTGCAACACCGTGCATTGTACGTTACTGCTGTTTTTTAATCCTTTCTTTGTAAGTGCCCATTTGGCTATTTAATAAATTCATTATTTAAACAGTTTGCACTATGGGAGATTCTTCTTTTATTCCCTCATATGCCCGTTTAACGTGAATGATTATGCTGGGAATCCGGAACCCATCATTTGGAATACACTATTTGGAGAAACACCACTGGCTATTACTGGCTTCAAAGGTCGGGAGATCCATAGATGTCCCCAGCTAAGCGGATTGCTAACGCTGTATATACTTCATATTGAGGTAAGAGTCCAGAGAGCATTAAGTGGTGTTTATGAAGATCTCCTATTGAAGATTCCCTTTGATGACACGTTCAGCACTTTATTTATTTGTCTATTTAAGACACAGTGGACTATATTATTACACTACACAGTTTTGTGTTATAGTTCCATGCCTTTGAGCTACCTGGGACTTTATACTCATTTGCACATATTATTTATTTATTTGCACGATACATTATTTGCACAGGAGTTTATTTTATATTTATTGTCATTTTGCACATTACACTTTATTGCTTAAAGTGGTTGTAAACCCTTATGCCACATACACACCAGCGGAATGTCCGACAAAAAAAGTCAGACGGAAGCTTTTCATTGTCTATTCCGATCGTGTGTATGCCTCATCGGACTTTTTTTTTCGAAAATTCCGACGGACCTAGAAATGGAACGTGTTCTAAATATTTCCGACTGAACCAATTCCTATCGGGAAACCCGCTCGTCTGTATGCTGTTCCGACGGACCAAAAACGACGCATGCTCTGAAGCAAGTAAGAGACGGCACTTCCTTTTTTTAGTCCCGTCGTACTTTTTGTACGTCACCGCGTTCTGGACGGTCGGACTTTGGTGTGACCGTGTGTAGGCAAAACCTTTGGACCTTAAAACCGGTCGTGTGTACAGGGCATAACAGACCACTTTAACCTACAGGTAAGCCTAGATTAAGGCTTACCTGTAGGTGCAAGAAATATCGGTTAAGGAGATATTATCCAAAAAACGGGCACTGATGTCAAGGGCGCAGGCGCACTGAGCGTGCCGTTAGTGAAGTCGACCATCCTGTCACTGTTGGCTCCAGCGCGCATGCGCCGGAGTGACATCATCGCTGCTCCAGCCAGGCACAGCGCCGGAGCAGCGATACTCGGAAGTCACTCCAGGAGATATGGCGGTGACGGAAGAGGTGAATGAGGGTCGCTGCGGGGGCTTCGATCTCAGGTAAGTAATTCATAATGAGCTAGTAGCTCATTATGCCTTTGTCCTGCAGGGTGTTATTTTTTTATTTTTTTATTTTTTTTTTAGAGAGGGTTTACTTCCTCTTTTTAAATCTACACAGGACTTCTATTTTGCACAGGAGTGTATTTGTTTACTTAGGAGATTTCATTTGTCACAGGTAATATACATTTATCTTATTAAGTTGCGCTGATCACTTATCTTACGCCAATTTTGTGCACTGAATACACTTTAGGTCTAGCTGCAATTTTTCATTAGATTAGATTGATTCACTTGATAGCGCGAGGGACTACACTGTTTATTTGAAAAAACGATACTACCTTCGGTAGGAATAGGAATTTAGGATGAGGCCGCAATACAACCTCATCCTTATGAATAAACCAATATGGCTCTTTAAAAGAAAGAGCAGCCAACTCTGATACTCTTCCTACAGAAGATATGGCAACCAAGAAATTTATTTTTCCTCGTCAAGAGGACCAAGGGAATATCTTGTATTGGCTCAAAGGCTGCTTCTGTAAAGCCAACAGGACTAAATTTAAGTCCCAAGGGTTCAGGGGTGACCTAAGTGGAGGATTAATCCGCGTTACCCCCTGAATAAAGTTACGAACCAGAGAGTGTGAAGCAAGCGGTCGTTGAAAAACACACCGATAAGGCTGACATCTGGCCTTGATAGTACTCAAGGCCAGCTTTATTTCTAATATTATCTGTAGGAATTCATTGATCCTACCTATGACATATTTCCTGGGGTGCCAACCCCTGGATTCACACCAGGAGACATATGCCTTCCAGACTCTATAGTATATGACTCTGGAGGCCGGATTCCTAGCATTAACCAAATTAGAAACTACTGAAGCTAAAAGCCCACGATCTTTCAGAATGTGGGTCTCAATAGCCAAACCGCTAAATTTAGCGTTTGTAAGGTAGGATTGAATACTGGACCTTCTGTAAAGCCGACAGGACTAAATTTAAGTCCCAAGGGTTCAGGGGTGACCTAAGTGGAGGATTAATCCGCATTACCCCCTGAATAAAGTTACGAACCAAAGAGTGTGAAGCAAGTGGTCGTTGAAAAACACACCGATAAGGCTGACATCTGGCCTTGATAGTACTCAAGGCCAGCTTTATTTCTAATCCTATCTGTAGGAATTCAAGGATCCTACCTATGACATATTTCCTGGGGTGCCAACCCCTGGATTCACACCAGGAGACATATGCCTTCCAGACTCTATAGTATATGACTCTGGAGGCCGGATTCCTAGCATTAACCAAATTAGAAACTACTGAAGCTAAAAGCCCACGATCTTTCAGAATGTGGGTCTCAATAGCCAAACCGCTAAATTTAGCGTTTGTAAGGTAGGATTGAATACTGGGCCTTCTGTAAAGCCGACAGGACTAAATTTAAGTCCCAAGGGTTCAGGGGTGACCTAAGTGGAGGATTAATCCGCATTACCCCCTGAATAAAGTTACGAACCAGAGAGTGTGAAGCAAGCGGTCGTTGAAAAACACACCGATAAGGCTGACATCTGGCCTTGATAGTACTCAAGGCCAGCTTTATTTCTAATCCTATCTGTAGGAATTCAAGGATCCTACCTATGACATATTTCCTGGGGTGCCAACCCCTGGATTTACACCAGGAGACATATGCCTTCCAGACTCTATAGTATATGACTCTGGAGGCCGGATTCCTAGCATTAACCAAATTAGAAACTACTGAAGCTAAAAGCCCACGATCTTTCAGAATGTGGGTCTCAAAAGCCAAACCGCTAAATTTAGCATTTGTAAGGTAGGATTGAATACTGGACCTTGCGAGAGAAGGTCTGGCTATAGCGGTAGGGTCCAAGGGTCCCCTACCGCCATTTTTACGATCTTGGCAAACCAAGATCTCCTGGGCCACGCTGGGACCACAAGAATCACCTCCTTCCCTTCTTGCTTGATCCTGCGAGAAGGCGCGGAAGCAGCAGAACAGGAGGGAACACATAGATCAGTGAAAAACTGATCCCACGGAAAAACCAAGGCATCTGTTCAGTATGCCATCGGATCCCTTGTCCTTGACACAAAGTTGTCGATCTTGTTGTTGAACCTGGACGCAAACAGATCCATGTCCGGAACTCCCCATTTTTGGCATATTGACAGAAAGATGTCGGAGTAAACGGACCATTCTCCCGGGAACAATTGTTGGCGACTCAAGTAGTCCGCCTGCCAATTCTCTATCCCTGGAATGAAAATTGCTGATCGGCAAGGAATGTTGTCTTCTGCCCAAGATAGAATATGATTCACCTCTCTCTGGGCCGCACAACTTCTCGTGCCCCCTTGGTGATACATAGAAGCCACAGCTGTGGCATTGTCGGATTGGATCCTGACAGGACAATTCCGATCAGACTAAAGCGTGGTTTGACCCACAGTCAGACAAACTGTGGGTCCAGATTGAGAAGAGCATGATGGGCAACAGACACTTGCCTTCCTTGCTATTGTCATATCTGACCCATACGAAACGAAACTATAAGACCTTTCCCTCAGTAGAAGCCACTATATTGGCATGGAACAAACTACATACCATAGTACCTCGATACGATGGATACATGCACTGATTTTACTCTACAAGTTTACAAATATATCATACCATGCTTAAACATCCAACCATGGTTAAGAAAGGGAATACTGACCTACAAAGAGCTGTTATCTAAACAACCCAGACCCACAACATTCTCTTACATTCAACTTACCTATTTTCATAACAATAACCCGAACATATTTTATAATAATCATAGAGAAGCTTGGTTATACTCAATGTCTAGCCATGACAGACGTAAGGGACTGTCTTAGTTCTACAACAAGCTACAATATAGTGGAGCCTTTCAAAAATCCTCCAACATAAAAAACTGGGAAAAGGAGATGTAAACCTCCTACACACAGAAGGAATGGCAAACAGCCATTCAATTTCATTTTCGCTACTCCCACTGTGTAAACCATTGGGAACTCATGCTGAAAATGCTGTACAGGACTAACCCCAGTCAGACTGGCGCAAATTTATCTAGACTCATTTCCCAATTGCTGGAGGGAGTGTGGAGAAAGGGGCGGCATTCTGTATATACTATGAAAGTCCGGGGGAGTGAGAAGTTTTTGGAAAACAGTATTCTCCCTAATTACTAAGGTCACAGGCCTAATTATTTCACCGTCACCACAGATGGCTATACTTAGCATAGGAATACATTCACAATTTTGGCCTATATTTATACATGTACTAATAGCGGCAAAGTTAACAGTTACCTCTAAATGGAAATCTTTAAAAGCTCCTAATGTCTCTGAAGTCATTTATAGAATTAAATTACAGTATACATATGAAAAATATTTTGCTGTACGGAACCAAAACCTACCCAAATTTAAATCTTGCTGGAATTCCTGGATTGCAAGCTATCCAAGTACTGACTAGTAGTATAATAAAAGTCTCTCATATATTTGTTTGGTACATGTTAATTGTTACTCTTTTTGTTTGTTTTATGTTCTAGTCAATGAGTTGTCATACAGGAAAATTGATCATACAGTTTAAAATAATCATATAGTCAAGATCAAAGCACTATAAAGGGTGCGGCTGTGTACTCCGTGGCACAATTATCTCCCTTTAAGGGTTGGTGGGAGTGCTATAGCGGCACCAGTACCAAGAAAGAGCCTTTGGCTAAAGCAGTTACTTGACTTACAGTATGGAGGATTCCTTTATAATATATTCTTACCTACCTGTACTAATGCATTTTCTAATGGCTATATAGATGTCTATTACATCTTTTTTGTGTATTTTTTTTTTACTTTTGAAAACTTAAGAAAAATCATTGAAAAAGAAAGAGGTATGGTGGTGATGTCAGGCTCTCCATCTTGTTCAATCGGCCAACAATTTGCATTCAGTCACAAAATGTAGAGCATTTCCGAATGGTGCCTGTGGTGAGCATCTGACTTCTTCTGTTAACAATTTAGCAAGACAGCCACTCAATATGAGACCCCAAAGTAAGTAGAGATCACTGGAGTGGATTGGACTTCAGTGATTTCCAGCGGGATTGGCCATATATGGTATATACATAGACTGGTCCAAACTGCACCAATATAACTATGTATGAAATATCCATACCTGAAATTATTCTCTAAGCTGTGGTAAGGCCATATCTCTGATTGTTTGTGTCTATCTGATGAACCAGTAACTTACAGCGGCATAGTATGTTTTATTTAACCACTTGCCGACCGCCGCACGACGATGTACGTCGACAGAGCGGCACGGGCAGGCAAAAGGGCTTACCTGTACGTCCCTGCCTGCCCGCGGGTGGGGGGTCCGATCGGACCCCCCCCGGTGCCTGCGGCGGTCGGATCGAGGTCAGGGTCGATCAAAGGTGAGGGGGAGGCCACTCATTCGTGGCCCCCACCTCGCGATCGCTCCTGGCCAATGACAGACTTCCTCGGCTTCTGTGAATGTAAACAGAAGCAGAGGAAGTGATGTCATCTCTCCTTGAGCCGGTCTTTTCGTCCGGCGCCGAGGAGAGAAGACATCCAAGTAAGTGCACCAACACTACACATACAGTAGAACACGCAGGCACACTTGTCACCCCCCTGTCACCCCCCGATCACCCCCTGATCACCCCCCTGTACCCCCTGTCACTCTGACACCAATAGCAGTTTTTTTTTTTTTTCTGATTTTTTGCATTGGTGTCAGTTTGTGACAGTAACAAGTGTTAGGGCAGTTAGGTTAGGCCCCTTTAGGTCAGGGGTACCCCCCTTTAGGTCCAGGGTACCCCCCTAACCCCCCTAATAAAGTTTTAACCCCGTGATCACCCCCCGTCGCCAGTGTCACTAAGCGATCGTTTTTCTGATCGCTGTATTAGTGACACAGGTGACGCTAGTTAGGGAGGTAAGTATATAGGTTCGCTGTCAGTGTTTTATAGCGACAGGGACCCCCATATACTACCTGCTAAAGGTTTTAACCCCTTGATTGCCCCCTAGTTAACCCTTTCACCAGCGATCACCATATAATTGTTACAGGTGACGCTGGTTAGTTGGTTTGTTTTTTGTAGTTTATTGTAGTTTATTACAGTTTTAGGGCACCCGCCGTTTATTACCCTATAAAGGTTTAACCCCCTAATTGCCCGGCGGTGATAGAAGTTAAGTTTTTAGGATCAGATAAGGTCTGCGTCGCCCCAGGCAGCGTCAGGTTAGCGCTAGTACCGCTAAAACCCACGCACGCAGCATACACCTCCCTTAGTGCTATAGTATCTGAACGGATCGATATCTGATCCGATCAGATCTATACTCCCCAGCAGTTTAGGGTCCCCCCAAAAAACGCAGTGTTAGCGGGATCAGCCCAGATACCTGCTAGCACCTGCGTTTTGCTCCTCGGCCCAGCCCAGCCCAGCCCACCCAAGTGCAGTATCGATCGATAACTGACACTTACAAAACACTAAGCACACATAACTGCAGCGGTCGCAGAGTCAGGCCTGATCCCTGCGATCGCTAACAGTTTTTTGGTAGCGTTTTGATACAGTCGCTGACAGTCAGGAGCTTTTTTGCCTGTGAGTCTCACTAGTGTACCCCTAAATTTAGAGCCCAAAATGGCAAATAGAAGGTACACTAGTGAAGAGGCCTACAGGATTCTGAGCATGACAGATAGTGAAGAGGAAGTCACTCATCTGTCAAGTTCAAGCTCAGAATACGAACCTGTAGAGGACAGCGGCTCCATGACAGATAGCTCTGACGACGGAGTTGTGGTCCCTGCTAGGGTCAGGTGTACCAGACCCCGATCTTCTTCTTCTGTCCTTGACGTGCAAGAACCGCAGGGCTCTCGTAGGGAGCAGAGAGGTACTAGCGCCGCTACTCCTTCTGGTGAACTGGCAAGCACCAGCGGCCTAGTACACCCTGGTCGTACATCCAGCACTGCAGTATCACGTGGTGACGTGGCGAGTCCCATAAGTGCAGTTCAAGCTGGTGAGGTGGCAAGCACAACTAGTGTCCCGCTGCCACCAATAAGACAAAGACAGGCCCGTCGTGCCCATAGTGCCCTTCCTGCTGCATTCGCCAATCCGAATTGGGTACCCACCACTTCTGCAGCACCCGTACTTCCCCCTTTCACTGGCCAACCCGGAATTCAGGTGGAAACAGTTGACTTTATGCCACTGGATTTTTATTCACTGTTTTTCACCGAAGATCTCTATAGATCTATTGTGGACCAAAGCAATTTGTACGCTGGTCAACACATCGCCGCTAATCCCCAGTCCTCCCTTGCCAGAGATTGGAGACCAATTACGGTCTCCGAATTTAAGATCTTTCTGGGCCTTTCCCTCAACATGGGCATAACCAAAAAGAGTGAGTTGCGGTCATATTGGTCCACTGACCCAATTCACCATATGCCCGTGTTCTCTGCTTCAATGGCCAGGGCACGATACGAGCAGATTTTGCGGTTCATGCACTTCAACGACAATGAACTCTGTCGTCCTCGTGGAGACCCTGCATACGATCGGCTCTACAAAATTTGGCCCCTCGTAAACCACTTCAACCAACGTTTTGCAGACTTGTTTACCCCCCATCAAGTTGTCTGCGTTGATGAGTCCCTGATTAAGTTTTCTGGCCGCTTGTCCTTCAAACAGTACCTTCCCAGCAAGCGTGCCAGATACGGGGTCAAGATGTATAAGCTCTGTGACAGGGCCACAGGCTATACATGTAGATTTATGGTTTACGAGGGCAAAGATAGTCACGTAGAGCCGATAAACTGCCCTGACTACATAGGAAGCGCTGGCAAGATAGTGTGGGACTTGGTGTCACCCTTATTCGGAAAGGGGTACCACTTGTACGTGGACAATTATTATACGAGCGTGCCACTTTTTAGTCACTTGTTTGATCATCAGATTGGAGCATGTGGCACCGTGCGACCTAATCGCCGGGGCTTTCCCCAGCGGCTTGTAGAGTCCCGTCTTAGGCTGGGGGAGAGAGCCTGCTTGCAGTATAATAATTTGCTCGCTATGAAGTGGAGGGATAAGAAGAATGTTTTCGTTCTCACCTCCCTTCATGCAGACACGATGACCCAAATTACTACGGCGACTGGTGTTGTGGAGAAACCCCTCTGTGTCCACGAATACAACCTTAATATGGGAGGGGTGGACCTCAACGACCAGTTGTTGGCGCCGTACCTAATTGCCCGTAAGGCCAGACGCTGGTACAAAAAAGTGTCTGTTTATTTATTTCAATTGGCTTTGCTGAACGCTCATGTGCTATACAGAGCTTCAGGACGGACTGGATCCTTCCTTAAATTCCAGGAAGAGATCGTCAGAGCCCTTCTGTTTCCAGACGGTGCTCCACCTCACCTTCCCAATCCAAATGCAGTAGGCCGGCTGCATGAGAGGCATTTTCCTTATGTCCTCCAGAGTACCCCTACCCAACGAGCCCCTCAAAGAAAATGTCGTGTCTGCAGAAAGCGCGGATTTAGGCGTGACACCCGGTATTATTGTCCCTCCTGTCCTGGCAATCCTGGTCTTTGCATTGGTGAATGTTTTGAACGCTACCATACACTAGTTGAGTATTAGCGTAGGGTACAGCACTGCACAGACTAGGACACACTTCCACAGGGTCTCCCAAGATGCCATCGCATTTTGAGAGACCCAAACCTGGAACCGTTACAGTTTTAAAAGTTACAGTTATAAAAAAAAAAAGTAAAAAAAAAAAAAAATACACAAAAAAAATATAAAATAAAAAAACCAAAAATAGTTGTCGTTTTATTGTTCTCTCTCTCTCTATTTTCTCTCTATTGTTCTGCTCTTTTTTACTGTATTCTATTCTGCATTGTTTTATTGTTATGTTTTATCATGTTTGCTTTTCAACATTTTTTTGTTTTCAGGTACGCCATTCAGCTGCAGCGCGGATTTATTTATCTTGACAGCAACAGCGTTTGCTCCCACGATACATAAAGCCGCGACTCCAGCGCTGTCGGAGGTGATTTCACCACCACAGTTACATACTTCAGCATATATGCCGAAGCGTGGGGGCAGAAGTGGGTGGAGGAGCGATTTGCTCCTGCCTTTTGCGGGAGGATGCCCCCATGCTTCGGCATATATATATTTTAGGTAGGCACAGGTTGCGTTAAATGTTTTATTTTTTACTATGGTTTTTTTTTGTATTTGCTTTGCAGGTATGGTAAGTATTACTGTTATACTGTAATGTTACTTTGTTTTTTGTTAACCATCATTTGCTTAGCAGGTACGCCATTCAGTTGCAGCGCGGATTTATTTATCTTGACAGCAACAGCGTTTGCTCCCACGATATATAAAGCCGTGACTCCAGCGCTGTCGGAGGTGATTTCACCACCACAGTTACATACTTCAGCATATATGCCGAAGCGTGGGGGCAGAAGTGGGTGGAGGAGCGATTTGCTCCTGCCTTTTGCGGGAGGATGCCCCCATGCTTCGGCATATATATATTTTAGGTAGGCACAGGTTGCGTTAAATGTTTTATTTTTTACTATGGTTTTTTTTTGTATTTGCTTTGCAGGTATGGTAAGTATTACTGTTATACTGTAATGTTACTTTGTTTTTTGTTAACCATCATTTGCTTAGCAGGTACGCCATTCAGTTGCAGCGCGGATTTATTTATCTTGACAGCAACAGCGTTTGCTCCCACGATATATAAAGCCGTGACTCCAGCGCTGTCGGAGGTGATTTCACCACCACAGTTACATACTTCAGCATATATGCCGAAGCGTGGGGGCAGAAGTGGGTGGAGGAGCGATTTGCTCCTGCCTTTTGCGGGAGGATGCCCCCATGCTTCGGCATATATATATTTTAGGTAGGCACAGGTTGCGTTAAATGTTTTATTTTTTACTATGGTTTTTTTTTGTATTTGCTTTGCAGGTATGGTAAGTATTACTGTTATACTGTAATGTTACTTTGTTTTTTGTTAACCATCATTTGCTTAGCAGGTACGCCATTCAGTTGCAGCGCGGATTTATTTATCTTGACAGCAACAGCGTTTGCTCCCACGATATATAAAGCCGTGACTCCAGCGCTGTCGGAGGTGATTTCACCACCACAGTTACATACTTCAGCATATATGCCGAAGCGTGGGGGCAGAAGTGGGTGGAGGAGCGATTTGCTCCTGCCTTTTGCGGGAGGATGCCCCCATGCTTCGGCATATATATATTTTAGGTAGGCACAGGTTGCGTTAAATGTTTTATTTTTTACTATGGTTTTTTTTTGTATTTGCTTTGCAGGTATGGTAAGTATTACTGTTATACTGTAATGTTACTTTGTTTTTTGTTAACCATCATTTGCTTAGCAGGTACGCCATTCAGTTGCAGCGCGGATTTATTTATCTTGACAGCAACAGCGTTTGCTCCCACGATACATAAAGCCGTGACTCCAACGCTGTCGGAGGTGATTTCACCACCACAGTTACATACTTCAGCATATATGCCGAAGCGTGGGGGCAGTGGGTGGAGGAGCAATTTGCTCCTGCCTTTTGCGGGAGGATGCCCCCATGCTTCGGCATATATAAATGGTGCATGTATGCCCATCATTAGAAGTGGGTGGATGAAGGGAGGTATTCTAATGGTGGGCATACCCACCGATCAATATCTTTTTTTCGTTCAGCCCACAGGCTGCATGAAAAAAAAGTTTACAATATATGCCCAACAAGGACCAGCAACGTACTGGTATGTTGCTGGACTTTGAGTGGTTATACCAGAATGATGCCTGCAGGTTTAGGTATCATCTTGGTATCATTCTTTTCAGCCAGCGGTCGGCTTTCATGTAAAAGCAATCCTAGCGGCTAATTAGCCTCTAGACTGCTTTTACAAGCAGTGGGAGGAAATGCCCCCCCCCCCCCACCGTCTTCCATGTTTTTCTCTGGCTCTCCTGTCCCAACAGGGAACCTGAGAATGCAGCCAGTGATTCGGCCAGCTGACCATAGAGCTGATCGGAGACCAGAATGGCTCCAAATATCTCTATGGCCTAAGAATCCGGAAGCTACGAGCATTTCAAGACTTAGATTTCGCCGGATGTAAACAGCGCCATTGGGAAATTGGGAAAGCATTTTATCACACCGATCTTGGTGTGGTCAGATGCTTTGAGGGCAGAGGAGAGATCTAGGGTCTAATAGACCCCAATTTTTTCAAAAAAGAGTACCTGTCACTACCTATTGCTATCATAGGGGATATTTACATTCCCTGAGATAACAATAAAAATGATTTAAAAAAAATAAAAATGAAAGGAACAGTTTAAAAATAAGATAAAAAATCAAAAAAATAATTAAAAAAAAAAAAAAAAAAAAAAAAGCACCCCCGTCCCCCCCTGCTCTCGCGCAAAGGCGAACGCAAGCGTTGGTCTGGCGTCAAATGTAAACAGCAATTGCACCATGCATGTGAGGTATCACCGCGAAGGTTAGATCGAGGGCAGTAATTTTAGCAGTAGACCTCCTCTGTAAATCTAAAGTGGTAACCTGTAAAGGCTTTTAAAGGCTTTTAAAAATGTATTTAGTTTGTCGCCACTGCACGTTTGTGCGCAATTTTAAAACATGTCATGTTTGGTATCCATGTACTCGGCCTAAGATCATCTTTTTTATTTCATCAAACATTTGGGCAATATAGTGTGTTTTAGTGCATTAAAATTTTAAAAAGTGTGTTTTTTCCCCAAAAAATGCGTTTGAAAAATCGCTGCGCAAATACTTTGTGAAAAAAAAAAATCAAATACCCACCATTTTAATCTGTAGGGCATTTGCTTTAAAAAAATATATAATGTTTGGGGGTTCAAAGTAATTTTCTTGCAAAAAAAAATAATTTTTTCATGTAAACAAAAAGTGTCAGAAAGGGCTTTGTCTTCCAGTGGTTAGAAGAGTGGGTGATGTGTGACATAAGCTTCTAAATGTTGTGCATAAAATGCCAGGACAGTTCAAAACCCCCCCAAATGACCCAATTTTGGAAAGTAGACACCCCAAGCTATTTGCTGAGAGGCATGTCGAGTCCATGGAATATTTTATATTGTGACACAAGTTGCGGGAAAAAGACAAATTATTATTATTTTTTTTTTTTTTTGCACAAAGTTGTCACTAAATGATATATTGCTCAAACATGCCATGGGAATATGTGAAATTACACCCCAAAATACATTCTTTTGCCTCTCCTGAGTACGGGGATACCACATGTGTGAGACTTTTTGGGAGCCTAACCGCATAGGGGACCCCGAAAACCAAGCACCGCCTTCAGGCTTTCTAAGGGCGTAAATTTTTGATTTCACTCTTCACTGCCTATCACAGTTTCGGAGGCCATGTAATGCCCAGATGGCACAAACCCCCCCCAAATGACCCCATTTTGGAAAATAGACACCCAAAGCTATTTGCTGAGAGGTATAGTGAGTATTTTGCAGACCTCACTTTTTGTCACAAACTTTTGAAAATTGAAAAAAGAAAAAAAAAATACGTTTTTCTTGTCTTTCTTCATTTTCAAAAACAAATGAGAGCTGCAAAATACTCACCATGCCTCTCAGCAAATAGCTTGGGGTGTCTACTTTCCAAAATGGGGTCATTTGGGGGGGTTTTGTGCCATCTTGGCATTTTATGGCCTTCAAAACTGTGATAGGTAGTGGGGAGTAAAATCAAAAATTTATGCCCTTTGAAATCCTGAAGGCGGTGCTTGGTTTTCGGGGCCCCGTACGCGGCTAGGCTCCCAAAAAGTCCCACACATGTGGTATCCCCGTACTCAGGAGAAGCAGCAGAATGTATTTTGGGGTGTAATTCCACATATGCCCATGGCATGTTTGAGCAATATATCATTTAGTGACAACTTTGTGCAAAAAAAAAAAAAAAAAAAAAAAAAATTGTCACTTTCCCGCAACTTGTGTCAAAATATAAAATATTCCATGTACTCATCATGCCTCTCAGCAAATAGCTTGGGGTGTCTTCTTTCCAAAATGGGGTCATTTGGGGGGGGTTTGTGCCATCTGGGCATTTTATGGCCTTCAAAAATGTGATAAGTAGTGAGGAGTGAAATCACAACTTTACGCCCTTAGAAATCCTGAAGGCGGTGCTGGGTTTTCGGGGCCCCGTACGCGGCTAGGCTCCCAAAAAGTCCCACACATGTGGTATCCCCATACTCAGGAGAATCAGCAGAATGTATTTTGGGGTGCAATTCCACATAAGCCCATAGCCTGTGTGAGCAATATATCATTTAGTGACAACTTTGTGCAAAAAAAAAAAAAAATTGTCACTTTCCCGCAACTTGTGTCAAAAAATAAAATATTCCATGGACTCAACATGCCTCTCAGCAAATAGCTTGGGGTGTCTACTTTCCAAAATGGGGTCATTTGGGGGGGGTTTGTGCCATCTTGGCATTTTATGGCCTTCAAAACTGTGATAGGTAGTGAGGAGTAAAATCAAAAATTTATGCCCTTAGAAATCCTGAAGGCGGTGCTTGGTTTTTGGGGCCCCGTACGTGGCTAGGCTCCCAAAAAGTCCCACACATGTGGTATCCCCGTACTCAGGAGAAGCAGCAGAATGTATTTTGGGGTGTAATTCCACATATGCCCATGGCATGTTTGAGCAGTATATCATTTAGTGACAACTTTGTGCAAAAAAAAAAAAAAATTGTCACTTTCCCGCAACTTGTGTCCAAATATAAAATATTCCATGGACTCAACATGCCTCTCAGCAAATAGCTTGGGGTGTCTACTTTCCAAAATGGGGTCATTTGGGGGGGTTTTGTGCCATCTTGGCATTTTATGGCCTTCAAAACTGTGATAGGTAGTGGGGAGTAAAATCAAAAATTTATGCCCTTTGAAATCCTGAAGGCGGTGCTTGGTTTTCGGGGCCCCGTACGCGGCTAGGCTCCCAAAAAGTCCCACACATGTGGTATCCCCGTACTCAGGAGAAGCAGCAGAATGTATTTTGGGGTGTAATTCCACATATGCCCATGGCATGTTTGAGCAATATATCATTTAGTGACAACTTTGTGCAAAAAAAAAAAAATTTGTCACTTTCCCGCAACTTGTGTCCAAATATAAAATATTCCATGGACTTAACATGCCTCTCAGCAAATAGCTTGGGGTGTCTACTTTCCAAAATGGGGTAATTTGGGGGGGGTTTGTGCCATCCTGGCATTTTATGGCCTTCAAAACTGTGATAGGTAGTGAGGAGTAAAATCAAAAATGTATGCCCTTTGAAATCCTGAAGGCGGTGCTTGGTTTTCGGGGCCCCGTACGCGGCTAGGCTCCCAAAAAGTCCCACACATTTGGTATCCCCGTACTCAGGAGAAGCAGCTGAATGTATTTTGGGGTGCAATTCCACATATGCCCATGGCCTGTGTGAGCAATATATCATTTAGTGACAACTTTTTGTAATTTTTTTTTTTTTTTTTTTTTTTGTCATTATTCAATCACTTGGGACAAAAAAAAAAAATATTCAATGGGTTCAACATGCCTCTCAGCAATTTCCTTGGGGTGTCTACTTTCCAAAATGGGGTCATTTGTGGGGGTTTTGTACTGCCCTGCCATTTTAGCACCTCATGAAATGACATGGACAGTCATAAACTAAAAGCTGTGTAAATTCCAGAAAATGTACCCTAGTTTGTAGGCGCTATAACTTTTGCGCAAACCAATAAATATACGCTTATTGACATTTTTTTTACCAAAGACATGTGGCCGAATACATTTTGGCCTAAATGTATGACTAAAATTGATTTTAATGGATTTTTTTTATAACAAAAAGTAGAAAATATCATTTTTTTTCAAAATTTTCGGTCTTTTTCCGTTTATAGCGCAAAAAATAAAAGCGGCAGAGGTGATCAAATACCATCAAAATAAAGCTCTATTTGTGGGAAGAAAAGGACGCAAATTTCGTTTGGGTACAGCATTGCATGACCGCGCAATTAGCAGTTAAAGCGACGCAGTGCCAAATTGTAAAAAGTGCTCTGGTCAGGAAGGGGGTAAATCCTTCCGGGGCTGAAGTGGTTAAAAAGGTGTAGCATCCTTACTGTTTGTTTTTAAATTGACTCTGTCAGCCAGACGCTAACCTTTAATTAAAGAGGTTGTAAACCCTCACGGTTTTTCACCTTAATGCATTCTATGCATTAAGGTGAAAGACCTTCTGTGCTGCAGCACCCCCCCCCCCTTTTTCTTACCTGAACCCGATCGTTCCAGCGACGGGGACGAGCATAGCAGCTCCAGCCACTATCTTGGGTCCTCGTTGGATAGGCTTTAATGATATCTTTAAATGACCTGAGGAAGGAGGCCATGCCTCCGAAACGCATTGGCATGGCAACTGTGTAACGTCCTCACTCTCATCCCCCCTGTATCTTGCTTTTGTGGGTTTGTATGTCCTCGAAGAGCAGCGCCGGCTGGACCGGAAGCATGCGCATTAGGATCTGCACGATGAGCATGGTGGTGGATAGCCTCGGATGTGCTGCCATGATCCGGCAGCAAGGTGGTCTTGAGGTGGTGATAGAAGTGTGGCCACAGTGGAATCCTTATGCTGTATCTATCTTCACACAATGTGAGTTTTACCATTGTAGTGTTTTAACTTTACCATAATAAAGCTGAGTTACACTAGGGCGGCTTTGCGGTCTCTTCTCTTCTTCCTTTAAGGACAATTCTCATGATGTGAACAGACCCAAAATGTGAGGCCTCATGCTTCACACGTTATAATAACGCTATAAAAATGCCCGTAGCTTTGCAGTGAGTCTTTACATGTTTTTGAAACAGCGTTTTTTTTTTCTTCAATGGCTCAAAAACGTTAAACGCTGGTGTGACGCGTTTTTGAGCGTTTATCAGCGTTGAACGATGCTAGAGTATTTTTACAGCTGAAAAACACCTCTCAGGAACCAACAGGTTTTGGGGGTTTTTTCAGCCAAAAAATGCCCCAGCCAAAAACAGTTGATAACAGCCTATGTGTGTATGGACACACAGGATAACATGCTGGAGAGTTTATTGACTGTAGAAAAAAAATGTCTGAATCCAAAAACAGCAGCTGTAAAAACATCCAAAAACGTTCATTGTAAATGAGGCCTAACTGTGCAAGGCTTCCTAAATAAATGTCTGTTTTTTTAATTTAATAATATTCAAATTTCATTTTATTTATTTTTAAATAAATATCTAGTTTCTGCTCTCTGAGACCCTTGTTAATAGGCGGCTTTCATTCCATCCGCTACAGTCAAGGTTCCCTGCCGGTTGATTGACACTTATATCAGTATAATGGTGGTTATATCTGTTTCGATAAACAAACAATTTATTTTCCAATCAATCTCTTCCAATAGGAATAATCAATTTATAGTTAACCCCTTTGATCGATATGCCACACACAGCAATGGGGATTTCAATTATGCTTAAGATATGATCATGACTTTTGATTGTACATTATTGATCGTATTTCTGCATTATGTAATCTTATAATATTGATTGAAATACGATCGTATTCGTGACCAAAGTATTTTTTTGCAGGTCGATGCAAAATGATCGATAAAATTTTGACCTGGCTGATCAACTCAGTTTATTCAAATTTGTTCTAAATGGAGTTCAAAATGACCAGAAGGGAACTTATGGTTATTCGGCTGTTTGCAGATTTGGTCATTTTTATCAAATAACACATCAAATGGATCTTAAAATCAAAGTGTCTATTGCCACTATAACCCTCATAATGAAGTGGGATGCCCATCAAAGTGTATACTGCTTCCTCACCGAACCCTGTAGAGCAAATATATATATATTAAATGATCATTTCAGGAAATTTCATGTTAAAGGCTTTTGTTGCCATGGTTACCAAAGCTTCTTATACACAGTGATGGGCGGTGGGGGAGGCGGCTGGAGCATCTCAGCTCTGATTACAGAGCCTGGGGGAGAGGACAGACACACCATGTACTGATTTATAATAGAGGAATGTGATGGGGCAGATTTGATGGGGCAATTCTAGTGGGGCAGTTTTGATGGTGGCAATATGATGGGGCAGTTTTAATGGGGAAATTCTGATGGGGCAGTTTTGATGGTGGCAATATGATGGGGCAGTTTTGATGGGGGCAATATGATGGGGCAGTTTTGATGGGAGCAGTTTGATGGTGGCAATATGATGGGGCAGTTTTGATGGTGGCAATTTGATGGGGCAGTTTTGATGGTGGCAATATGATGGGGCAGTTTTGATGGGGACAATATGATGGGGCAATGTTGATGGGGCAGTTTTGATGGTGGCAATATGATGGGGCAATCTTGATGGGGGCAGTTTTGATGGTGGCAATACGATGGGGCAGTTTTGATGGGGGCAATATGATGGGGCAGTTTTGATGGGGGCAATATGATGGGGCAGTTTTGATGGGAGCAGTTTGATGGTGGCAATATGATGGGGCAGTTTTGATGGTGGAAATTTGATGGGGCAGTTTTGATGGTGGCAATATGATGGGGCAGTTTTGATGGGGACAATATGATGGGGCAATGTTGATGGGGCAGTTTTGATGGGGGCAGTTTTGATGGTGGCAATATGATGGGGCAATCTTGATGGGGGCAGTTTTGATGGTGGCAATACGATGGGGCAGTTTTGATGGGGGCAATATGATGGGGCAGTTTTGATGGGGGCAGTTTGATGGGGCAATATGAGGGGGCCATTTTGATGGTGGCAATATAATGGGCAGTTTTGATGGGGGCAATATGATGGAGCAGTTTTAATGGGGCAGTTTTGATGGTGGAAATATGATGGGGCAATCTTGACGGGGGCCGTTTTGATTGGGGCAATATGATGGGGCAGTTTTGATGGGGGCAATATGATGGGGCAGTATTGATGGGAGCAGTTTGATGGGGGCCGTTTTGATGGTGGTAATATGATGGGACAGTTTTGATGGTGGCAATATGATGGGGGCTGTTTTGATGGGGCAATATGATGGGGGCCGTTTTGATGGGGCAATATGATGGGGAAGTTTTGATGTATAAAATTCTTCACATTTCCCATCGAAACGCACAGCCAACTTCTTTTTTAAATCGATGACATGCCCACATTTTTAAGTTTATCAACATAAATTTTATACCGATACTTTAACAAAGGCCGTGTGTCTCTAACGGTGAAGTCGCTGTTTCCATAGCATGTACCATTGTGGATTTATTAAGGCTTGTTTGAAGGGTTCTCTCACATTGTCTCTCACTCATTAGGTGTGGGGATTAATGATCAAAAAGCTTTTCAAAAAACCTTTAAATATTCCACATCTTCATACATTAGTGGTGGTGTTAAACTTTTTGAATGAAATTCATGTTTATTTTAAAACCATTCCTACTTTTCCAACTATTCTCACTTCTTTAACTTTTTCTTACGGATTCCAGCTATTCATCCAGTTAGCTTTAGCAATTCAGCTATTCAGCATTCCCACTCATTTTCTCCAAGAAATGCATTTTCTAGTAACGTTATAAAAATGCCAGTAGCTTTGCAGTGAGTCTTTCCATGTTTTTGCAATAGTGTTTTTTTTTCAATGGCTCAAAAACGTAAAACGCTGGTGTGACGTGTTTTTGAGTGTTTATCGGCGTTGATCGATGCTAGAGCATTTTTACAGCTGAAAAACGCCTCTCGGAACCCACTAGTTTTGGGTTTTTTTTTTTTCAGCCAAAAAACGCCCCAGCCAAAAACAGCTGATAACAGCCTATGTGTGTATGGACACACAGGATAACATGCTGGAGAGTTTATTGACTGTAGAAAAAAATGTCTGAAGCCAAAAACAGCAGCTGTAAAAACATCCAAAAACATCCATTGTGCATGAGGCCTAACTGTGCAAGGCTTCCTAAATAAATGCCTGTTTTTTTAATTTAATAATTTTCAAATTTCATTTTATTTATTTTTAAATAAATATCTAGTTTCTGCTCTCTGAGACCCTTGTTAATAGGCGGCTTTCATTCCATCTGCTACAGTCAAGGTTCCCTGCCGGTTGATTGACAGTTATATCAGTATAATGGTGGTTATATCTGTTTCGATAAACAAACAATTTATTTTCCAATCAATCTCTTCCAATAGGAATACTCAATCAATTTATAGTTAACCCATTTGATCGATATGCCACACACAGCAATGGGGATTTTCGATTATGGTTAAGATATGATCATAACTTTTGATTTTACATTATCGATCCTATTTCTGCATTATGTAATCTTATAATATGATTGATTGAAATACGATCGTATTCGCGACCAAAGTATTTTTTTGCAGGTCGATGCAAAATGATCGATAAAATTTTGACCTGGCTGATCAACTCCGTTTATTCAAATTTGTTCTAAATGGAGTTCAAAATGACCAGAAGGGAACTTATGGTTATTCGGCTGTTTGCAGATTTGGTAATTTTTATCAAATAACACATCAAATGGATCTTAAAATCAAAGTGTCTATTGCCACTATAAGCCTCATAATGAAGTGGGATGCCCATGAAAGTGTATACTGCTTCCTCACCAAACCCTGTAGAGCATTTTTGCACACGTTATGCTCCCCGGAATTATTCTCTAAGCTGTGATAAGGCCATATCTCCGAATGTTTGTGTCTGATGAACCAGTAACTTACAGCGGCATAGTATGCTTTATTTAAAAAGGCGTAGCATCCTTATTGTTTATGTTTATCAATTGACTCTGTCAGCCAGACGCTAACCTTTAATTAAAGGGGTTGTAAACCCTCACGGTTTTTCACCTTAATGCATTCTATGCATTAAGGTGAAAGACCTTCTGTGCTGCAGCCCCCCCCCCCCCCTTTTCTTACCTGAACCCGATCGTTCCAGGGACAGGGACGAGCATAGCAGCTCCAGCCACTATCTCGGGTCCTCGTTGGGCAGGCTTTAATGATAGCTTTAAATGACCTGAGGAAGGAGGCCATGCCTCAGAAAGGCATTGGCATGGCAACCGTGTAACGTCCTCACTCTCTTCCCCCCTGTATCTTGCTTGTGTGGGTTTGTATGTCCTCGAAGAGCAGCACCAGCTGGACCGGAAGCATGCGCATTAGGATCTGCACGATGAGCATGGTGGTAGATAGCCTCGGATGTGCTGCCAGGATCCGCCTGCTAGGTGGTCATGAGGTGGTTATAGAAGTGTGGCCACAGTGGAATCCTTATGCTGTATCTATCTTCACACAATGTGAGTTTGACTATTATAGTGTTTTAACTTTACCATATTAAAGCTGAGGTCCTGCCACCCAGAGAATCCATAGAGAGCAGCAGCACCCTTTGACATGTCTAATTATCACCAATAACCAGCTGGACGGCTATACCAAACTGTTGATCAGCGCACCTGCTAGTTTTTTCTTTTGTGTGCATTTTTAGTGATGGCTTTGCTGGATATCACCTTGTGCTGTGGGCTACGGAATTAGAGCCTGCCACGCCTTGATTTGTAGTGACCTTGAGAGAGTCTCAGTCTCTTTCTCCCTCCCCCCTCTCCCCCCCACCTCTCTCTCTCCCCCCCACCCTTCTCCCCCCCACCTCTCTCTCCCCCCCACCCTTCTCCCCCTCTCTCTCTCTCCCCCCTCCACCCTTCTCCCCCTCTCTCTCCCTCCCCCTCTCTCCCCCCCACCCTTCTCCCCCTCTCTCTCCCTCTCCCTCCCCCACCCTTCTCCCCCTCTCTCTCCCTCCCCCCCCACCCTTCTCCCCCTCTCTCTCCCTCCCCTCTCTCCCCCTCTCTTTTTCTCCCCCTCTCTTTTTCTCCCACCCCCTTTCCCCCCTCTCTTTTTCTCCCCCTCTCTTTTTCTCCCCCCCTCTCTTTTTCTCCCACCCCCTCTTCCCCCCCCCTCTCTCTCCCCCCTCTCTCTTCTCTCTCCCCTCTACAATTCTCATGATGTGAACAGACCCAAAATGTGAGCCCTCATGCCTCACACGTTATAAAAATGCCAGTAGCTCTCTCAGAACCCACTATTTTTTGGGGGGGGGGGGGGTTTTCAGCCAAAAAACGCCCCAGCCAAAAACAGTTGATAACAGCCTATGTGTGCATGGACACACAGGATAACATGCTGGAGAGTTTATTGACTGTAGAAAAAAATTTCTGAAGCCAAAAACAGCAGCTGTAAAAACATCCATTGTGCATGAGGCCTAACTGTGAAAGGCTTCCTAAATAAATGCCTGTTTTTTTAATTTAATAATATTCAAATTTCATGTTATTTATTTTTAAATAAATATCTAGTTTCTGCTCTCTGAGACCCTTGTTAATAGGTGGCTTTCATTCCATCTGCTACAGTCAAGGTTCCCTGCCGGTTGATTGACAGTTATATCAGTATAATGGTGGTTATATCTTTTCGATAAACGAACAATTTATTTTCCGATCAATCTCTTCCTATAGGAATTATCAATTTATAGTTAAACCCATTTGATCGATATGCCACACACAGCAATGGGGATTTTCGATTATGGTTAAGATATGATCATAACTTTTGATTTTACATTATTGATCCTATTTCTGCATTATGTAATCTTATAATAGGATTGATTGAAATACGATCGTATTCGTGACCAAAGTATTTTTTTGCAGGTCTATGCAAAACAATCGATAATATTTTGACCTGGCTGATTAACTCAGTTTATTCAAATTCGTTCTAAATGCAGTTCAAAATGACCAGAAGGGAACTTATGGTTATTCGATTGTTTGCAGATTTGGCAATTTTTGTCAAATCACACATCAATTGGATCTTAAAATCAAAGTGTCTATTGCCACTATAAGCCTCATAATGAAGTGGGATGCCCATCAAAGTGTATACTGCTTCCTCACCGAACCCTGTAGAGCAAATATATATATATTAAATGATCATTTCAGGAAATTTCATTTAAAAGGCTTTTGTTGCCATGGTTACCAAAGCTTCTTATACACAGTGATGGGCGGTGGGGGAGGCGGCTGGACATCTCAGCTCTGATTACAGAGCCTGGGGGAGAGGACAGACACACCATGTACTAATTTATAATAGAGGAATATGATGGGGCAATTCTAGTGGGGCAGTTTTGATGGTGGCAATATGATGGGGCAGTTTTAATGGGGCAATTCTGATGGGGCAGTTTTGATGGTAGCAATATGATGGGGCAATATGATGGGGCAGTTTTGATGGGAGCAGTTTGATGGTGGCAATATGATGGGGCAGTTTTGACAGTGGCAATTTGATGGGGCAGTTTTGATGGTGGCAATATGATGGGGCAAATTTGATGGGGGCTGTTTTGATGGGGCAATATGATGGGGCAGTTTTGATGGTGGCAATACGATGGGGCAATTTTGATGGGGCAGTTTTGATGGTGGCAATATGATGGGGCAGTTTTGATGGTGGCAATATGATGGGGCAGTTTTAATGGGGACAATATGATGGGGCAGTTTTGATGGGGGCAATTTTGATGGGGCAGTTTTGATGGTGGCAATATGATGGGCCAGTTTTGATGGTGGCAATATGATGGGGCAATCTTGATGGGGGCAGTTTTGATGGTGGCACGACGATGGGGCAGTTTTGATGGGGGCAATATGATGGGGCAGTTTGATGGGGCAATATGAGGGGGCCGTTTTGATGGTGGCAATATAATGGGCAGTTTTGATGGGGGCAGTTTTAATGGGGCAGATTTGATGGTGGAAATATGATGGGGCAATCTTGATGGGGGCTGTTTTGATTGGGGCAATATGATGGGGCAGTGTTGATGGGGGCAGTTTTGATGGGAGCAGTTTGATGGGGGCCGTTTTGATGGTGGCAAAATGATGGGACAGTTTTGATGGTGGCAATATCATGGGGGCTGTTTTGATGGGGCAATATGATGGGGGCCGTTTTGATTAGGGCAATATGATGTGGAAGTTTTGATGTATAAAATTCTTCACCTTTTCCAGCGAAATGCACAGCCAACTTCTTTTTTAAATCGATGACATGCCCACATTTTTAAGTTTATCAACATAAATCTTATGCCGATACGTTAACAAAGACCGTGTGTCTCTAACGGTGAAGTCGCTGTTTCCATAGCATGTACCGTTGTGGATTTATTAAGGCTTGTTTGAAGGGTTCTCTCACATTGTCTCTCACTCATTAGGTGTGGGGATTAATGATCAAAAAGCTTTTCAAAAAACCTTTAAATATTCCACATCTTTCATACATTAGTGGTGGTGTTAAACTTTTTGAATGAAATTCATGTTTATTTTAAAACCATTCCTACTTTTCCAACTATTCTCACTTCTTTAACTTTTTCTTACGGATTCCAGCTATTCATTCAGTTAGCTTTAGCAATTCAGCTATTCAGCATTTCCACTCATTTTCTCCAAGAAATTTCTAGTAACGTTATAAAAATGCCAGTAGCTTTGCAGTGAGTCTTTCCATGTTTTTGCAATAGTGTTTTTTTTTCAATGGCTCAAAAACGTAAAACGGTGGTGTGACGTGTTTTTGAGTGTTTATCGGCGTTGATCGATGCTAGAGCATTTTTACAGCTGAAAAACGCCTCCTGGAACCCACTCGTTTTGGAGGTTTTTTTTTCAGCCAAAAAACGCCCCAGCCAAAAACAGTTGATAACAGCCTATGTGTGTATGGACACACAGGATAACATGCTGGAGAGTTTATTGACTGTAGAAAAAAATGTCTGAAGCCAAAAACAGCAGCTGTAAAAACATCCAAAAACATCCATTGTGCATGAGGCCTAATGCCCTGTACACACGGTCGGATTTTCCGACGGAAAATGTGTGATAGGACCTTGCTGTGGGAAATTCCGACCGTGTGTGGGCTCCATCACACATTTTCCATCGGATTTTCCGACACACAAAGTTTGAGAGTAGGATATAAAATTTTCCGACAACAAAATCCGTTGTCGGAAATTCCGATCGTGTGTACACAAATCCGACGGACAAAGTGCCACGCATGCTCAGAATAAATAAAGAGATGAAAGCTATTGGCTACTGCCCCGTTTATAGTCCCGGCGTACGTGTTTTACGTCACCACGTTCAGAACGATCGGATTTTCCAACAATTTTGTGTGACCATGTGTATGCAAGACAAATTTGAGCCAACATCCGTCAGAAAAAATCCTAGGATTTTGTTGTTCGAGTTTCCGAACAAAGTCCGACCGTGTGTACGCCCTATAACTGTGCAAGGCTTCCTAAATAAATGCCTTTTTTTTTTAATTTAATCATTTTCAAATTTTATTTTATTTATTTTTAAATAAATATCTAGTTTCTGCTCTCTGAGACCCTTGTTAATAGGCTGCTTTCATTCCATCTACTACAGTCAAGGTTCCCTGCCGGTTGATTGACAGTTATATCCGTATAATGGTGGTTATATCTGTTTCGATAAACGAACAATTTATTTTCCAATCAATCTCTTCCAATAGGAAAAATCGACTTATAGTTAAACCCATTCGATCGATATGCCACACACAGCAATGGAGATTTTCGATTATGGTTAAGATATGATCATAACTTTTGATTTTACATTATTGATCCTATTTCTCCATTATGTAATCTTATATTATGATCGATTGAAATACGATCGTATCCGTGACCAAAGTATTTTTTTGCAGGTCTATGCAAAACAATCGATAATATTTTGACCTGGCTGATTAACTCAGTTTATTCAAATTTGTTCTAAATGCAGTTGAAAATGACCAGAAGGGAACTTATGGTTATTCGGCTGTTTGCAGATTTGGTCATTTTTATCACATAACACATCAAATGGATCTTAAAATCAAAGTGTCTATTGCCACTATAACCCTCATAATGAAGTGGGATGCCCATCAAAGTGTATACTGCTTCCTCACCGAACCCTGTAGAGCATTTTTGCACACGTTATGCTCCCTGGAATTATTCTCTAAGCTGTGATAAGGCCATATCTCCGAATGTTTGTGTCTGATGAACCAGTAACTTACAGCGGCATAGTATGCTTTATTTAAAAAGGCGTAGCATCCTTATTGTTTATGTTTTTCAATTGACTCTGTCAGCCAGACGCTAACCTTTAATTAAAGGGGTTGTAAACCCTCACGGTTTTTCACCTTAATGCATTCTATGCATTAAGGTGAAAGACCTTCTGTGCTGCAGCCCCCCCCCCCCCCCTTCTTACCTGAACCCGATCGTTCCAGGGACAGGGACGAGCATAGCAGCTCCAGCCACTATCTCGGGTCCTTGTTGGATAGGCTTTAATGATAGCTTTAAATGACCTGAGGAAGGAGGCCATGCCTCAGAAAGGCATTGGCATGGCAACTGTGTAACGTCCTCACTCTCTTCCCCCCTGTATCTTGCTTGTGTGGGTTTGTATGTCCTCGAAGAGCAGCACCAGCTGGACCGGAAGCATGCGCATTAGGATCTGCACGATGAGCATGGTGGTAGATAGCCTCGGATGTGCTGCCAGGATCCGCCTGCTAGGTGGTCTTGAGGTGGTTATAGAAGTGTGGCCACAGTGGAATCCTTATGCTGTATCTATCTTCACACAATGTGAGTTTGACTATTATAGTGTTTTAACTTTACCATATTAAAGCTGAGGTCCTGCCACCCAGAGAATCCATAGAGAGCAGCAGCACCCTTTGACATGTCTAATTATCACCAATAACCAGCTGGACGGCTATACCAAACTGTTGATCAGCGCACCTGCTAGTTTTTTCTTTTGTGTGCATTTTTAGTGATGGCTTTGCTGGATATCACCTTGTGCTGTGGGCTACGGAATTAGAGCCTGCCACACCTTGATTTGTAGTGACCTTGAGAGAGTCTCAGTCTCTTTCTCCCTCCCCCCACCCCCCACCTCTCTCTCTCCCCCCCCACCCTTCTCCCCCTCTCTCTGTCTCCCCCCACCCTTCTCCCCCTCTCTCTCCCCCCACCCTTCTCCCCCTCCCCCCCACCTCTCTCTCCCCCCCCACCCTTCTCCCCCTCTCTCTCTCTCCCCCCCACCCTTCTCCCCCTCTCTCCCCACACCCTTCTCCCCCTCTCTCTCCCCCCCACCTCTCTCTCCCCCCCCACCCTTCTCCCCCTCTCTCTCTCCCCCCTCTCTTCTCTCTCCCCCCCCTTTCTCCCCCCTATCTCTCTCTCTCCCCCCCTATCTCTTCTCTCTCCCCCCCTTTCTCCCCCCTATCTCTCTCCCCCCCCTCCCCCCCCTCTCCCCCCCCCACTTCTAGTGACCCATGAACGACTCCTCAGACCATGTCTGCTATGCATGGCGATGGAGAATACTTACAGTTATAGGCGCTGCATTTTAAGCAATGGATTATCGCAAAAATAAGGAAAAAAATGGCAAAACTGAGACCGATCATTCTCAATGCGAGGATGGAGTCAGAATCAGTGAACTTTCGCTTTTCTGTTGGGTCCGCTTGAAGGGTCAGCTTGATACCAGCTTTAAGCTTCCCTTGCAGCCAACAGTAATATGTTGCTTGGTCGCTGTACCGGACGTAGCGGAAGTTCAGATTATTGCCGTGATCTATAAAGATACGCGTCGCCTCCTTTTGGCCAATCAGATAGTCTGATTTGTATAATTGTTTGTTGCTTTTATCCCAGGCAACAGCATCTCCTGGTTTGGCACCTGGGCAGGCAAGAGTAAGGCTGCTCCCCAAGGTGTGTGTATGTTTTTCAGTCGGAGCCTTGGAGAGGAATGGGATATAATTCTTGATCTTGCTTAGTTTGTGTAGCCAGTATTGGGTGGTACCTTTTAACCCTGGAACCCTTTTGTGGCAGGGGGTCAGACAACTCCTAATGAATATTTCTGGTCTTCGATCGGAAAGTTCCTTTCGCAGGTTGTCGGGAATCCCATGTGAGCCGCAGGGAACAACGCTGCTCTGTGAGAGCATGTGCCTTGGTTCAAGATAGGCACTACTGACATAGCAAAAGCCTATCTTTCTTTGTTCCCCGGGGACATCACAGCGGTCACACTTTTCCCAGTTCCAGAAAGCGGTGAAGGCTGTCAGGTGCTCCGTTTTGAGGTCTGGCTGTGGGTCTTGGTGGTGCTCTTGAAATGCCACATAAGCATTTGAGGTATCCTGCACATCAAGGTTGTACCCCCAGAAGAACGCACCATCGCCGTTTCCACATATGTAAATTCCAGAGTCTTTTACGCGGGCCTTGTGTATGATGACGTTGTACACTTTGGTGACGATCTTCGACTCCACATGAAGAGACTTCTGTGTTCCATCTGGTGTCAGCATCTGAGTTTTTACACTGTTCACTGATTTTTTATAGAACCAGTAAACATGTGTCTTTGTGTCTGGCCTGCACTTACAGGGCAGTTCTATGGTCATATCGGTGGCATAAGCCACACTTTCATAAATCGGAATAGACGGGCATAAAAGCTTTTCAATTGTTTGTTCCTTTTCTGAAAGAACATAAGCATTCACTGTTGTGATCTGCCAACAGATGAAAAACATCAAAATACTAACAAGCTTTGTGAATTCCATACTAGACTGCATCTAACGGTCTGCACTGTACTGAGGTCAGTGACTTCTGACAGGAGCAGTGAGGCTGCAGGCTGTTTATCTCCTCAGCTGGAGCTGTTATTATGATGTCACAGTGTTCTGTGGTTGCCATGGAAACCTCAGCCAGGCTTTGCAATGGAAAACACAGGAAAAATACACCCCTGTAAACTGCTCTAGCAGATGAATTAGTTTGGTCTGGGAAAATTACTGAATGAAAATTGCTACATATTGTATTGGAATTAATTTATAAGCATTGAAAGACATGAATCAGCCTATAGAAACCAGAGATTATTATTATTATTTTATCAGATTTAATGCAATCAGCAAACCTTTTTGTCTTATTTCTTCTATAATGAGTTTAATGAATAAAGATTTAACACGAGGATAGGGGTCTTTATTTTCAGCTGTGTGAGTGTGATATTTAAGTCTGTTTAGACATGGATAAAAATATCTGTGTTAGCGATGTCAGTTAGCCAGAAAACAAATTCAAATTCCAACTGTCATTTGCTAACTGCCGGTCTGGAAGGGGGGAAGTTTTTTTTTTTTTAATACCTGTAAACCCAAACACTAAATTGGGGGGAATAATTCCCTAAGGACAATTCTCATGATGTGAACAGACCCAAAATGTGAGCCCTCATGCCTCACACGTTCTAAAAATGCCAGTAGCTCTCTCAGAACCCACTATTTTTTTTGGGGGGGGGGGGGTTTTCAGCCAAAAAACGCCCCAGCCAAAAACAGTTGATAACAGCCTATGTGTGTATGGACACACAGGATAACATGCTGGAGAGTTTATTGACTGTAGAAAAAAATTTCTGAAGCCAAAAACAGCAGCTGTAAAAACATCCATTGTGCATGAGGCCTAACTGTGAAAGGCTTCCTAAATAAATGCCTGTTTTTTTAATTTAATAATATTCAAATTTCATGTTATTTATTTTTAAATAAATATCTAGTTTCTGCTCTCTGAGACCCTTGTTAATAGGTGGCTTTCATTCCATCTGCTACAGTCAAGGTTCCCTGCCGGTTGATTGACAGTTATATCAGTATAATGGTGGTTATATCTTTTCGATAAACGAACAATTTATTTTCCGATCAATCTCTTCCTATAGGAATTATCAATTTATAGTTAAACCCATTTGATCGATATGCCACACACAGCAATGGGGATTTTCGATTATGGTTAAGATATGATCATAACTTTTGATTTTACATTATTGATCCTATTTCTGCATTATGTAATCTTATAATAGGATTGATTGAAATACGATCGTATTCGTGACCAAAGTATTTTTTTGCAGGTCTATGCAAAACAATCGATAATATTTTGACCTGGCTGATTAACTCAGTTTATTCAAATTCGTTCTAAATGCAGTTCAAAATGACCAGAAGGGAACTTATGGTTATTCGATTGTTTGCAGATTTGGCAATTTTTGTCAAATCACACATCAATTGGATCTTAAAATCAAAGTGTCTATTGCCACTATAAGCCTCATAATGAAGTGGGATGCCCATCAAAGTGTATACTGCTTCCTCACCGAACCCTGTAGAGCAAATATATATATATTAAATGATCATTTCAGGAAATTTCATTTAAAAGGCTTTTGTTGCCATGGTTACCAAAGCTTCTTATACACAGTGATGGGCGGTGGGGGAGGCGGCTGGACATCTCAGCTCTGATTACAGAGCCTGGGGGAGAGGACAGACACACCATGTACTAATTTATAATAGAGGAATATGATGGGGCAATTCTAGTGGGGCAGTTTTGATGGTGGCAATATGATGGGGCAGTTTTAATGGGGCAATTCTGATGGGGCAGTTTTGATGGTAGCAATATGATGGGGCAATATGATGGGGCAGTTTTGATGGGAGCAGTTTGATGGTGGCAATATGATGGGGCAGTTTTGATAGTGGCAATTTGATGGGGCAGTTTTGATGGTGGCAATATGATGGGGCAAATTTGATGGGGGCTGTTTTGATGGGGCAATATGATGGGGCAGTTTTGATGGTGGCAATACGATGGGGCAATTTTGATGGGGCAGTTTTGATGGTGGCAATATGATGGGGCAGTTTTGATGGTGGCAATATGATGGGGCAGTTTTAATGGGGACAATATGATGGGGCAGTTTTGATGGGGGCAATTTTGATGGGGCAGTTTTGATGGTGGCAATATGATGGGCCAGTTTTGATGGTGGCAATATGATGGGGCAATCTTGATGGGGGCAGTTTTGATGGTGGCACGACGATGGGGCAGTTTTGATGGGGGCAATATGATGGGGCAGTTTGATGGGGCAATATGAGGGGGCCGTTTTGATGGTGGCAATATAATGGGCAGTTTTGATGGGGGCAGTTTTAATGGGGCAGATTTGATGGTGGAAATATGATGGGGCAATCTTGATGGGGGCTGTTTTGATTGGGGCAATATGATGGGGCAGTGTTGATGGGGGCAGTTTTGATGGGAGCAGTTTGATGGGGGCCGTTTTGATGGTGGCAAAATGATGGGACAGTTTTGATGGTGGCAATATCATGGGGGCTGTTTTGATGGGGCAATATGATGGGGGCCGTTTTGATTAGGGCAATATGATGTGGAAGTTTTGATGTATAAAATTCTTCACCTTTTCCAGCGAAATGCACAGCCAACTTCTTTTTTAAATCGATGACATGCCCACATTTTTAAGTTTATCAACATAAATCTTATGCCGATACGTTAACAAAGACCGTGTGTCTCTAACGGTGAAGTCGCTGTTTCCATAGCATGTACCGTTGTGGATTTATTAAGGCTTGTTTGAAGGGTTCTCTCACATTGTCTCTCACTCATTAGGTGTGGGGATTAATGATCAAAAAGCTTTTCAAAAAACCTTTAAATATTCCACATCTTTCATACATTAGTGGTGGTGTTAAACTTTTTGAATGAAATTCATGTTTATTTTAAAACCATTCCTACTTTTCCAACTATTCTCACTTCTTTAACTTTTTCTTACGGATTCCAGCTATTCATTCAGTTAGCTTTAGCAATTCAGCTATTCAGCATTTCCACTCATTTTCTCCAAGAAATTTCTAGTAACGTTATAAAAATGCCAGTAGCTTTGCAGTGAGTCTTTCCATGTTTTTGCAATAGTGTTTTTTTTTCAATGGCTCAAAAACGTAAAACGGTGGTGTGACGTGTTTTTGAGTGTTTATCGGCGTTGATCGATGCTAGAGCATTTTTACAGCTGAAAAACGCCTCCTGGAACCCACTCGTTTTGGAGGTTTTTTTTTCAGCCAAAAAACGCCCCAGCCAAAAACAGTTGATAACAGCCTATGTGTGTATGGACACACAGGATAACATGCTGGAGAGTTTATTGACTGTAGAAAAAAATGTCTGAAGCCAAAAACAGCAGCTGTAAAAACATCCAAAAACATCCATTGTGCATGAGGCCTAATGCCCTGTACACACGGTCGGATTTTCCGACGGAAAATGTGTGATAGGACCTTGCTGTGGGAAATTCCGACCGTGTGTGGGCTCCATCACACATTTTCCATCGGATTTTCCGACACACAAAGTTTGAGAGTAGGATATAAAATTTTCCGACAACAAAATCCGTTGTCGGAAATTCCGATCGTGTGTACACAAATCCGACGGACAAAGTGCCACGCATGCTCAGAATAAATAAAGAGATGAAAGCTATTGGCTACTGCCCCGTTTATAGTCCCGACGTACGTGTTTTACGTCACCACGTTCAGAACGATCGGATTTTCCAACAATTTTGTGTGACCGTGTGTATGCAAGACAAGTTTGAGCCAACATCCGTCAGAAAAAATCCTAGGATTTTGTTGTTCGAGTTTCCGAACAAAGTCCGACCGTGTGTACGCCCTATAACTGTGCAAGGCTTCCTAAATAAATGCCTTTTTTTTTTAATTTAATCATTTTCAAATTTTATTTTATTTATTTTTAAATAAATATCTAGTTTCTGCTCTCTGAGACCCTTGTTAATAGGCTGCTTTCATTCCATCTACTACAGTCAAGGTTCCCTGCCGGTTGATTGACAGTTATATCCGTATAATGGTGGTTATATCTGTTTCGATAAACGAACAATTTATTTTCCAATCAATCTCTTCCAATAGGAAAAATCGACTTATAGTTAAACCCATTCGATCGATATGCCACACACAGCAATGGAGATTTTCGATTATGGTTAAGATATGATCATAACTTTTGATTTTACATTATTGATCCTATTTCTCCATTATGTAATCTTATATTATGATCGATTGAAATACGATCGTATCCGTGACCAAAGTATTTTTTTGCAGGTCTATGCAAAACAATCGATAATATTTTGACCTGGCTGATTAACTCAGTTTATTCAAATTTGTTCTAAATGCAGTTGAAAATGACCAGAAGGGAACTTATGGTTATTCGGCTGTTTGCAGATTTGGTCATTTTTATCAAATAACACATCAAATGGATCTTAAAATCAAAGTGTCTATTGCCACTATAAGCCTCATAATGAAGTGGGATGCCCATCAAAGTGTATACTGCTTCCTCACCGAACCCTGTAGAGCATTTTTGCACACGTTATGCTCCCTGGAATTATTCTCTAAGCTGTGATAAGGCCATATCTCCGAATGTTTGTGTCTGATGAACCAGTAACTTACAGCGGCATAGTATGCTTTATTTAAAAAGGCGTAGCATCCTTATTGTTTATGTTTTTCAATTGACTCTGTCAGCCAGACGCTAACCTTTAATTAAAGGGGTTGTAAACCCTCACGGTTTTTCACCTTAATGCATTCTATGCATTAAGGTGACAGACCTTCTGTGCTGCAGCCCCCCCCCCCCTTCTTACCTGAACCCGATCGTTCCAGGGACAGGGACGAGCATAGCAGCTCCAGCCACTATCTCGGGTCCTTGTTGGATAGGCTTTAATGATAGCTTTAAATGACCTGAGGAAGGAGGCCATGCCTCAGAAAGGCATTGGCATGGCAACTGTGTAACGTCCTCACTCTCTTCCCCCCTGTATCTTGCTTGTGTGGGTTTGTATGTCCTCGAAGAGCAGCACCAGCTGGACCGGAAGCATGCGCATTAGGATCTGCACGATGAGCATGGTGGTAGATAGCCTCGGATGTGCTGCCAGGATCCGCCTGCTAGGTGGTCTTGAGGTGGTTATAGAAGTGTGGCCACAGTGGAATCCTTATGCTGTATCTATCTTCACACAATGGGAGTTTGACTATTATAGTGTTTTAACTTTACCATATTAAAGCTGAGGTCCTGCCACCCAGAGAATCCATAGAGAGCAGCAGCACCCTTTGACATGTCTAATTATCACCAATAACCAGCTGGACGGCTATACCAAACTGTTGATCAGCGCACCTGCTAGTTTTTTCTTTTGTGTGCATTTTTAGTGATGGCTTTGCTGGATATCACCTTGTGCTGTGGGCTACGGAATTAGAGCCTGCCACACCTTGATTTGTAGTGACCTTGAGAGAGTCTCAGTCTCTTTCTCCCTCCCCCCACCCCCCACCTCTCTCTCTCCCCCCCACCCTTCTCCCCCTCTCTCTGTCTCCCCCCACCCTTCTCCCCCTCTCTCTCCCCCCACCCTTCTCCCCCTCCCCCCCACCTCTCTCTCCCCCCCACCCTTCTCCCCCTCTCTCTCTCTCCCCCCCACCCTTCTCCCCCTCTCTCCCCACACCCTTCTCCCCCTCTCTCTCCCCCCCACCTCTCTCTCCCCCCCCACCCTTCTCCCCCTCTCTCTCTCCCCCCTCTCTTCTCTCTCCCCCCCTTTCTCCCCCCTATCTCTCTCTCTCCCCCCCTATCTCTTCTCTCTCCCCCCTCTCTCTTCTCTCTCCCCCCTATCTCTCTCCCCCCCCTCCCCCCCCTCTCCCCCCCCCCACTTCTAGTGACCCATGAACGACTCCTCAGACCATGTCTGCTATGCATGGCGATGGAGAATACTTACAGTTATAGGCGCTGCATTTTAAGCAATGGATTATCGCAAAAATAAGGAAAAAAATGGCAAAACTGAGACCGATCATTCTCAATGCGAGGATGGAGTCAGAATCAGTGAACTTTCGCTTTTCTGTTGGGTCCGCTTGAAGGGTCAGCTTGATACCAGCTTTAAGCTTCCCTTGCAGCCAACAGTAATATGTTGCTTGGTCGCTGTACCGGACGTAGCGGAAGTTCAGATTATTGCCGTGATCTATAAAGATACGCGTCGCCTCCTTTTGGCCAATCAGATAGTCTGATTTGTATAATTGTTTGTTGCTTTTATCCCAGGCAACAGCATCTCCTGGTTTGGCACCTGGGCAGGCAAGAGTAAGGCTGCTCCCCAAGGTGTGTGTATGTTTTTCAGTCGGAGCCTTGGAGAGGAATGGGATATAATTCTTGATCTTGCTTAGTTTGTGTAGCCAGTATTGGGTGGTACCTTTTAACCCTGGAACCCTTTTGTGGCAGGGGGTCAGACAACTCCTAATGAATATTTCTGGTCTTCGATCGGAAAGTTCCTTTCGCAGGTTGTCGGGAATCCCATGTGAGCCGCAGGGAACAACGCTGCTCTGTGAGAGCATGTGCCTTGGTTCAAGATAGGCACTACTGACATAGCAAAAGCCTATCTTTCTTTGTTCCCCGGGGACATCACAGCGGTCACACTTTTCCCAGTTCCAGAAAGCGGTGAAGGCTGTCAGGTGCTCCGTTTTGAGGTCTGGCTGTGGGTCTTGGTGGTGCTCTTGAAATGCCACATAAGCATTTGAGGTATCCTGCACATCAAGGTTGTACCCCCAGAAGAACGCACCATCGCCGTTTCCACATATGTAAATTCCAGAGTCTTTTACGCGGGCCTTGTGTATGATGACATTGTACACTTTGGTGACGATCTTCGACTCCACATGAAGAGACTTCTGTGTTCCATCTGGTGTCAGCATCTGAGTTTTTACACTGTTCACTGATTTTTTATAGAACCAGTAAACATGTGTCTTTGTGTCTGACCTGCACTTACAGGGCAGTTCTATGGTCATATCGGTGGCATAAGCCACACTTTCATAAATCGGAATAGACGGGCATAAAAGCTTTTCAATTGTTTGTTCCTTTTCTGAAAGAACATAAGCATTCACTGTTGTGATCTGCCAACAGATGAAAAACATCAAAATACTAACAAGCTTTGTGAATTCCATACTAGACTGTATCTAACGGTCTGCACTATACTGAGGTCAGTGACTTCTGACAGGAGCAGTGAGGCTGCAGGCTGTTTACCTCCTCAGCTGGAGCTGTTATTATGATGTCACAGTGTTCTGTGGTTGCCATGGAAACCTCAGCCAGGCTTTGCAATGGAAAACACAGGAAAAATACACCCCTGTAAACTGCTCTAGCAGATGAATTAGTTTGGTCTGGGAAAATTACTGTATGAAAATTGCTACATATTGTATTGGAATTAATTTATAAGCAATGAAAGACATGAATCAGCCTATAGAAACCAGAGATGCTAGATTTTATTTTATCAGATTTAATGCAATCAGCAAACCTTTTTGTCTTATTTCTTCTATAATGAGTTTAATCAATAAAGATTTAACACAAGGATAGGGGTCTTTATTTTCAGCTGTGTGAGTGTGATATTCAAGTCTGTTTAGACATGGATAAAAATATCTGTGTTAGCGATGTCAGTTAGCCAGAAAACAAATTCAAATTCCAACTGTCATTTGCTAACTGCCGGTCTGGAAGGTGGGGAAGTTTTTTTTTTTTAATACCTGTAAACCCAAACACTAAATTGGGGGGAATAATTCCCTAAGGACAATTCTCATGATGTGAACAGACCCAAAATGTGAGCCCTCATGCCTCACACGTTATAAAAATGCCAGTAGCTTTGCAGTGAGTCTTTCCATGTTTTTGAAATAGCGTTTTTTTCAGTGGCTCAAAAACGTTAAACGCTGGTGTGACGTGTTTTTGAGCGTTTATCGGCGTTGATCGATGCTAGAGCATTTTTACAGCTGAAAAACGCCTCTCAGAACCCACTATTTTTGGGGTTTTTTTTTTTCAGCCAAAAAACGCCCCAGCCAAAAACAGTTGATAACAGCCTATGTGTGTATGGACACACAGGATAACATGCTGGGGAGTTTATTGACTGTAGAAAAAAATTTCTGAAGCCAAAAACAGCAGCTGTAAAAACATCCATTGTGCATGAGGCCTAACTGTGCAAGGCTTCCTAAATAAATGCCTGTTTTTTTAATTTAATAATATTCAAATTTCATGTTATTTATTTTTAAATAAATATCTAGTTTCTGCTCTCTGAGACCCTTGTTAATAGGCGGCTTTCATTCCATCTGCTACAGTCAAGTTTCCCTGCCGGTTGATTGACAGTTATATCCGTATAATGGTGGTTATATCTGTTTCGATAAACGAACAATTTATTTTCCGATCAATCTCTTCCTATAGGAATTATCAATTTATAGTTAAACCCATTTGATCGATATGCCACACACAGCAATGGGGATTTTCGATTATGGTTAAGATATGATCATAACTTTTGATTTTACATTATTGATCCTATTTCTGCATTATGTAATCTTATAATATGATTGATTGAAATACGATCGTATTCGTGACCAAAGTATTTTTTTGCAGGTCTATGCAAAACAATCGATAATATTTTGACCTGGCTGATTAACTCAGTTTATTCAAATTTGTTCTAAATGCAGTTCAAAATGACCAGAAGGGAACTTATGGTTATTCGATTGTTTGCAGATTTGGTAATTTTTGTCAAATCACACATCAATTGGATCTTAAAATCAAAGTGTCTATTGCCACTATAAGCCTCATAATGAAGTGGGATGCCCATCAAAGTGTATACTGCTTCCTCACCGAACCCTGTAGAGCAAATATATATATATTAAATGATCATTTCAGGAAATTTCATTTAAAAGGCTTTTGTTGCCATGGTTACCAAAGCTTCTTATACACAGTGATGGGCGGTGGGGGAGGCGGCTGGAGCATCTCAGCTCTGATTACAGAGCCTGGGGGAGGGGACAGACACACCATGTACTAATTTATAATAGAGGAATATGATGGGGCAGATTTGATGGGGCAATTCTAGTGGGGCAGTTTTGATGGTGGCAATATGATGGGGCAGTTTTGATGGGAGCAGTTTGATGGTGGCAATATGATGGGGCAGTTTTGATAGTGGCAATTTGATGGTGCAGTTTTGATGGTGGCAATATGATGGGGCAAATTTGATGGGGCAATATGATGGGGCAGTTTTGATGGTGGCAATATGATGGGGCAATTTTGATGGGGCAGTTTTGATGGTGGCAATATGATGGGGCAGTTTTGATGGTGGCAATATGATGGGGCAGTTTTAATGGGGACAATATGATGGGGCAGTTTTGATGGGGGCAATTTTGATGGGGGCAGTTTTGATGATGGCAATATGATGGGCCAGTTTTGATGGTGGCAATATGATGGGGCAATCTTGATGGGGGCAGTTTTGATGGTGGCACGACAATGGGGCAATATGATGGGGCAATTTGATGGGGCAATATGAGGGGGCCGTTTTGATGGTGGCAATATAATGGGCAGTTTTGATGGGGGCAGTTTTAATGGGGCAGATTTGATGGTGGAAATATGATGGGGCAATCTTGATGGGGGCTGTTTTGATTGGGGCAATATGATGGGGCAGTGTTGATGGGGGCAGTTTTGATGGGAGCAGTTTGATGGGGGCCGTTTTGATGGTGGCAAAATGATGGGACAGTTTTGATGGTGGCAATATGATGGGGGCTGTTTTGATGGGGCAATATGATGGGGGCCGTTTTGATTGGGGCAATATGATGGGGAAGTTTTGATGTATAAAATTCTTCACATTTCCCAGCAAATGCACAGCCAACTTCTTTTTTAAATCGATGACATGCCCACATTTTTAAGTTTATCAACATAAATTTTATGCCGATACGTTAACAAAGGCCGTGTGTCTCTAACGGTCAAGTCGCTGTTTCCATAGCATGTACCGTTGTGGATTTATTAAGGCTTGTTTGAAGGGTTCTCTCACATTGTCTCTCACTCATTAGGTGTGGGGATTAATGATCAAAAAGCTTTTCAAAAAACCTTTAAATATTCCACATCTTTCATACATTAGTGGTGGTGTTAAACTTTTTGAATGAAATTCATGTTTATTTTAAAACCATTCCTACTTTTCCAACTATTCTCACTTCTTTAACTTTTTCTTACGGATTCCAGCTATTCATTCAGTTAGCTTTAGCAATTCAGCTATTCAGCATTTCCACTCATTTTCTCCAAGAAATGCATTTTCTAGTAACGTTATAAAAATGCCAGTAGCTTTGCAGTGAGTCTTTCCATGTTTTTGAAATAGCGTTTTTTTCAGTGGCTCAAAAACGTTAAACGCTGGTGTGACGTGTTTTTGAGCGTTTATCGGCGTTGATCGATGCTAGAGCATTTTTACAGCTGAAAAACGCCTCTCAGAACCCACTATTTTTTTTGGGGGGGGGGGGGGTTTCAGCCAAAAAACGCCCCAGCCAAAAACAGTTGATAACAGCCTATGTGTGTATGGACACACAGGATAACATGCTGGAGAGTTTATTGACTGTAGAAAAAAATTTCTGAAGCCAAAAACAGCAGCTGTAAAAACATCCATTGTGCATGAGGCCTAACTGTGCAAGGCTTCCTAAATAAATGCCTGTTTTTTTAATTTAATAATATTCAAATTTCATGTTATTTATTTTTAAATAAATATCTAGTTTCTGCTCTCTGAGACCCTTGTTAATAGGCGGCTTTCATTCCATCTCTACAGTCAAGGTTCCCTGCCGGTTGATTGACAGTTATATCAGTATAATGGTGGTTATATCTGTTTCGATAAACAAACAATTTTTTTTCCAATCAATCTCTTCCAATAGGAATAATCAATTTATAGTTAAACCCATTTGATCGATATGCCACACACAGCAATGGGGATTTTCGATTATGGTTAAGATATGATCATAACTTTTGATTTTACATTATCGATCCTATTTCTCCATTATGTAATCTTATATTATGATCGATTGAAATACGATCGTATTCGTGACCAAAGTATTTTTTTGCAGGTCTATGCAAAACAATCGATAATATTTTGACCTGGCTGATTAACTCAGTTTATTCAAATTTGTTCTAAATGCAGTTCAAAATGACCAGAAGGGAACTTATGGTTATTCGGCTGTTTGCAGATTTGGTCATTTTTATCAAATCACACAATTGGATCTTAAAATCAAAGTGTCTATTGCCACTATAACCCTCATAATGAAGTGGGATGCCCATCAAAGTGTATACTGCTTCCTCACCGAACCCTGTAGAGCAATATTTGCACACGTTATGCTCCCCGGAATTATTCTCTAAGCTGTGATAAGGCCATATCTCCGAATGTTTGTGTCTGATGAACCAGTAACTTACAGCGGCAGAGTATGCTTTATTTAAAAAGGCGTAGCATCCTTACTGTTTATGTTTTTCAATTGACTCTGTCAGCCAGACGCTAACCTTTAATTAAAGGGGTTGTAAACCCTCACGGTTTTTCACCTTTTTGCATTCTATGCATTAAGGTGAAAGACCTTCTGTGCTGCAGCCCCCCCCCCCTTTTCTTACCTGAACCCGATCGTTCCAGCGACAGGGACGAGCATAGCAGCTCCAGCCACCAGTGGCAGAAGTATAGGGGTCGCTGAGGTCGCCATGGTGACTGGGCCCCATGCTGCAGGGGGCCCCCCTGTTTATCCTGTAAGGATGAGCGGCTGAGATCGTTCTCCCCATCGTCAGCCGAACTGTAGTCGGCAGTGTACGGGGAGCTTGTCACACTGTTCAGTGAAAGCAGTGTGTGCTGTGCTCTTTGTCTCCCCCTACAGTGCAGTACCCGGCAGGAAGAGGTAAGGTAAAGCACTGCCGTTTTTGAAAAGGCTTTCTGTAAGTGTGTGTTCTTATATGTGTGTTCATGTATGTGTTTGCATGTGTTTATGTGTGTATTTATATATGTATATGTGTTTATGTGTGTATTTATATATGTATATGTGTTTGTGTGTGTATATACAGTATATGTGTGTATATTATGTGTGTGTTTAGATGCCGTGATGGCCCGTGCATTAAGGGCTCACGGGTGCCACCCCCCCTCCTGCCACCCCTCTATCACCAATAGATAGATTTATGCATTGCATGAATCTATCTATGGCCGCCGCTGCCACCCCCTATTCAGGCGCCCAGCCCCTTTTTGGGCACAGGGAACCTAAATTACAGCGGCGGAGGGTTCTTTTTTGAAGCACCGGATTAGAGCCATAGGCTCTAATAGGCATCAAAAAAGGTGACCTCACAGGTCACTCAGCTGTGTTAGAAAAGCGAATGACTATTCGCTCTACTAACACTAAACTGCCTCTCCGCCAATCAGGTGCTCGGGTCTGTTACCCATCACCTGATTGGCTAAAACGACAGGCGCCGCTATTGGATGCCTATCAGGAGGAGAGGACGGGAGATGAGGACAGCAGGAGACGCATGGAGGACCCCACTCGTCGCAGTCACCCGCTGCCCCACCAAGACAGGGTAAGTGCCAGTGAGCGGTCGGGGGTCACACTGGGGGCATTCAAGGGCACACTGGCAGCATTTGATGGGCACACTGGCTGCGTTTGATGGGCACAGTGGCAGCATTTGGCACAGTGGCTGCAATTGATGGCACAGTGGCTGCGTTTGATGGAACACTGGCAGCATTTAATGGGCACAGTGGCAGCGTTTGATGGCACAGTGGCATTTAATGGGCACACTGGCAGCATTTAATGGGCACACTGGCAGCGTTTGATGGGCACACTGGCAGTGTTTGATGGGCACAGTGGCTGCAATTGATGGGCACAGTGGCTGCATTTGATGATTTTTTTTCAAAAAATGTTTGCGCCCCCCAAAAAATTTTGAGCACCAGCCGCCACTGTCTTGCTCGCTCAAAGTACCAGCAACAAAATGCTGTTCCTCTGAAAAGCGATCCTTGCTCAGATCACTTTTCGGAGGCATTTGACCACCGGTAAAAAGGCAATATGTTGCCTCCTGACCACCTGTTTTAACCCCTTAAAGTGATTGTAAAGGTTTTTTTTTTAAATAATAAACATGTCATACCTTCATTGTGCAGTTAGTTTTGCACAGAGTGGCCCCGAACACCGACTTCTGGGGTCCCTCGGCGGCTCTCGCGGCTCCTCCGCTTATCAGACATCCGCCTAGGTAAAGCGCTGTCCAGGGGTCAGGGGGGCCCTTCATGATTTCTTGCATCGGGGCCCTGAAGGTTTTAGTTACGCCACTGCCAGCCACTATCTTGGGTCCTTGTTGGATAGGCTTTAATGATAGCTTTAAATGACCTGAGGAAGGAGGCCATGCCTCAGAAAGGCATTGTCATGGCAACTGTGTAACGTCCTCACTCTCTTCCCCCCTGTATCTTGCTTGTGTGGGTTTGTATGTCCTCGAAGAGCAGCACCAGCTGGATCGGAAGCATGCGCATTAGGATCTGCACGATGAGCATGGTGGTGGATAGCCTCGGATGTGCTGCCAGGATCCGCCTGCTAGGTGGTCTTGAGGTGGTTATAGAAGTGTGGCCACAGTGGAATCCTTATGCTGTATCTATCTTCACACAATGTGAGTTTGACTATTATAGTGTTTTAACTTTACCATATTAAAGCTGAGGTCCTGCCACCCAGAGAATCCATAGAGAGCAGCAGCACCCTTTGACATGTCTAATTATCACCAATAACCAGCTGGACGGCTATACCAAACTGTTGATCAGCACACCTGCTAGTTTTTTCTTTTGTGTGCATTTTTAGTGATGGCTTTGGCTGGATATCACCTTGTGCTGTGGGCTACGGAATTAGAGCCTGCCACGCCTTGATTTGTAGTGACCTTGAGAGAGTCTCAGTCTCTTTCTCCCTCCGCCCTCTCCCCCCCACCTCTCTCTCTCCCCCCCACCCTTCTCCCCCTCTCTCTCTCTCCCCCCCACCCTTCTCCCCCTCTCTCTCCCCCCCACCTCTCTCTCTCTCCCCCCACCCTTCTCCCCCTCTCTCTCTCTCCCCCCCCACCCTTCTCCCCCTCTCTCTCCCTCCCCCTCTCTCTCTCCCCCCCCCACCCTTCTCCCCCTCTCTCTACCCCCCACCCTTCTTCCCCTCTCTCTCCCCCCCACCTCTCTCTCCCCCCCCACCCTTCTCCCCCTCTCTCTCCCCATCACCTCTCTCTCTCTCCCCCCCACCCTTCTCCCCCTCTCTCTCCCCCCCCACCCTTCTCCCCCTCTCTCTCCCCCCCCACCCTTCTCCCCCTCTCTCTCCCTCCCCCTCTCTCCCTCCCACCCTTCTCCCCCTCTCTCTCCCTCTCCCTCTCCCCCCCACCCTTCTCCCCCTCTCTCTCCCTCCTCCCTCTCCCTCTCCCCCCCACCCTTCTCCCCCTCTCTCTCCCTCCCCTCTCTCCCCCTCTCTCTCCCTCCCCTCTCTCCCCCTCTCTTTTTCTCCCCCCCTCTCTTTTTCTCCCACCCCCTCTTCCCCCCCCTCTCTTCTCTCTCCCCCCCTTTCTCCCCCCTATATCTCTTCTCTCCCCCCCCTTTCTCTCTCTCTCCCCCCTCCCCCCCCTCTCTCCCTCCCACTTCTAGTGACCCATGAACGACTCCTCAGACCATGTCTGCTATGCATGGCGATGGAGAATACTTACAGTTATAGGCGCTGCATTTTAAGCAATGGATTATCGCAAAAATAAGGAAAAAAATGGCAAAACTGAGACCGATCATTCTCAATGCGAGGATGGAGTCAGAATCAGTGAACTTTCGCTTTTCTGTTGGGTCCGCTTGAAGGGTCAGCTTGATACCAGCTTTAAGCTTCCCTTGCAGCCAACAGTAATATGTTGCTTGGTCGCTGTATCGGACGTAGCGGAAGTTCAGATTATTGCCGTGATCTATAAAGATACGTGTTGCCTCCTTTTGGCCAATCAGATAGTCTGATTTGTATAATTGTTTGTTGCTTTTATCCCAGGCAACAGCATCTCCTGGTTTGGCACCTGGGCAGGCAAGAGTAAGGCTGCTCCCCAAGGTGTGTGTATGTTTTTCAGTCGGAGCCTTGGAGAGGAATGGGATATAATTCTTGATCTTGCTTAGTTTGTGTAGCCAGTATTGGGTGGTACCTTTTAACCCTGGAACCCTTTTGTGGCAGGGGGTCAGACAACTCCTAATGAATATTTCTGGTCTTCGATCGGAAAGTTCCTTTCGCAGGTTGTCGGGAATCCCATGTGAGCCGCAGGGAACAACGCTGCTCTGTGAGAGCATGTGCCTTGGTTCAAGATAGGCACTACTGACATAGCAAAAGCCTATCTTTCTTTGTTCCCCGGGGACATCACAGCGGTCACACTTTTCCCAGTTCCAGAAAGCGGTGAAGGCTGTCAGGTGCTCCGTTTTGAGGTCTGGCTGTGGGTCTTGGTGGTGCTCTTGAAATGCCACATAAGCATTTGAGGTGTCCTGCACATCAAGGTTGTACCCCCAGAAGAACGCACCATCGCCGTTTCCACATATGTAAATTCCAGAGTCTTTTACGCGGGCCTTGTGTATGATGACATTGTACACTTTGGTGACGATCTTCGACTCCACATGAAGAGACTTCTGTGTTCCATCTGGTGTCAGCATCTGAGTTTTTACACTGTTCACTGATTTTTTATAGAACCAGTAAACATGTGTCTTTGTGTCTGGCCTGCACTTACAGGGCAGTTCTATGGTCATATCGGTGGCATAAGCCACACTTTCATAAATCGGAATAGACGGGCATAAAAGCTTTTCAATTGTTTGTTCCTTTTCTGAAAGAACATAAGCATTCACTGTTGTGATCTGCCAACAGATGAAAAACATCAAAATACTAACAAGCTTTGTGAATTCCATACTAGACTGTATCTAACGGTCTGCACTATACTGAGGTCAGTGACTTCTGACAGGAGCAGTGAGGCTGCAGGCTGTTTACCTCCTCAGCTGGAGCTGTTATTATGATGTCACAGTGTTCTGTGGTTGCCATGGAAACCTCAGCCAGGCTTTGCAATGGAAAACACAGGAAAAATACACCCCTGTAAACTGCTCTAGCAGATGAATTAGTTTGGTCTGGGAAAATTACTGGATGAAAATTGCTACATATTGTATTGGAATTAATTTATAAGCAATGAAAGACATGAATCAGCCTATAGAAACCAGAGATGCTAGATTTTATTTTATCAGATTAAATGCAATCAGCAAACCTTTTTGTCTTATTTCTTCTATAATGAGTTTAATTAATAAAGATTTAACACGAGGATAGGGGTCTTTATTTTCAGCTGTGTGAGTGTAATATTCAAGTCTGTTTAGACATGGATAAAAATATCTGTGTTAGCGATGTCAGTTAGCCAGAAAACAAATTCAAATTCCAACTGTCATTTGCTAACTGCCGGTCTGGAAGGGGGGAAGTTTTTTTTTTTTTAATACCTGTAAACCCAAACACTAAATTGGGGGGAATAATTCCCTAAGGACAATTCTCATGATGTGAACAGACCCAAAATGTGAGCCCTCATGCCTCACACGTTATAAAAATGCCAGTAGCTTTGCAGTGAGTCTTTCCATGTTTTTGAAATAGCGTTTTTTTCAGTGGCTCAAAAACGTTAAACGCTGGTGTGACGTGTTTTTGAGCGTTTATCGGCGTTGATCGATGCTAGAGCATTTTTACAGCTGAAAAACGCCTCTCAGAACCCACTATTTTTGGGGGGGGTTTTTTTCAGCCAAAAAACGCCCCAGCCAAAAACAGTTGATAACAGCCTATGTGTGTATGGACACACAGGATAACATGCTGGAGAGTTTATTGACTGTAGAAAAAAATGTCTGAAGCCAAAAACAGCAGCTGTAAAAACATCCAAAAACATCCATTGTGCATGAGGCCTAATGCCCTGTACACACGGTCGGATTTTCCGACGGAAAATGTGTGATAGGACCTTGTTGTGGGAAATTCCGACCGTGTGTGGGCTACATCACACATTTTCCATCGGATTTTCCGACACACAAAGTTTGAGAGTAGGATATAAAATTTTGTCGGAAATTCCGATCGTGTGTACACAAATCCGACGGACAAAGTGCCACGCATGCTCAGAATAAATAAAGAGATGAAAGCTATTGGCTACTGCCCCGTTTATAGTCCCGACGTACGTGTTTTACGTCACCACGTTTAGAACGAATGGATTTTCCAACAATTTTGTGTGACCGTGTGTATGCAAGACAAGTTTGAGCCAACATCCATCAGAAAAAATCCTAGGATTTTGTTGTCGGAATGTCCGAACAAAGTCCGACCGTGTGTACGCCCTATAACTGTGCAAGGCTTCCTAAATAAATGCCTTTTTTTTAAATTTAATGATTTTCAAATTTTATTTTATTTATTTTTAAATAAATATCTAGTTTCTGCTCTCTGAGACCCTTGTTAATAGGCGGCTTTCATTCCATCTGCTACAGTCAAGGTTCCCTGCCGGTTGATTGACAGTTATATCAGTATAATGGTGGTTATATCTGTTTCGATAAACAATTTATTATCCAATCAATCTCTTCCAATATGAATAATCAATTTATAGTTAACCCAATTGAACGATATGCCACACACAGCAATGGGGATTTTCGATTATGGTTAGGATATGATCATAACTTTTGATTTTACATTATTGATCCTATTTCTGCATTATGTAATCTTATAATATGATTGATTGAAATACGATCGTATTCGTGACCAAAGTATTTTTTTGCAGGTCGATGCAAAACGATTGATAAAATTTTGACCTGGCTGATCAACTCCGTTTATTCAAATTAGTTTTAAATGGAGTTCAAAATGAACAGAAGGGTACTTATGGTTATTCGGCTGTTTGCAGATTTGGTCATTTTTATCAAATAACACATCAAATGGATCTTAAAATTAAAGTGTCTATTGCCACTATAAGCCTCATAATGAAGTGGGATGCCCATCAAAGTGTATACTGCTTCCTCACCGAACCCTGTAGAGCATTTTTGCACACGTTATGCTCCCCGGAATTATTCTCTAAGCTGTGATAAGGCCATATCTCCGAATGTTTGTGTCTGATGAACCAGTAACTTACAGCGGCATAGTATGCTTTATTTAAAAAGGCGTAGCATCCTTATTGTTTATGTTTTTCAATTGACTCTGTCAGCCAGACGCTAACCTTTTAATTAAAGGGGTTGTAAACCCTCACGGTTTTTCACCTTAATGCATTCTATGCATTAAGGTGACAGACCTTCTGTGCTGCAGCCCCCCCCCCTTTTCTTACCTGAACCCGATCGTTCCAGCGACAGGGACGAGCATAGCAGCTCCAGCCACTATCTTGGGTCCTCGTTGGGCAGGCTTTAATGATAGCTTCAAATGACCTGAGGAAGGAGGCCATGCCTTAGAAAGGCATTGGCATGGCAACTGTGTAACGTCCTCACTCTCTTCCCCCCTGTATCTTGCTTGTGTGGGTTTGTATGTCCTCGAAGAGCAGCACCAGCTGGACCGGAAGCATGCGCATTAGGATCTGCACGATGAGCATGGTGGTAGATAGCCTCGGATGTGCTGCCAGGATCCGCCTGCTAGGTGGTCTTGAGGTGGTTATAGAAGTGTGGCCACAGTGAAATCCTTATGCTGTATCTATCTTCACACAATGGGAGTTTGACTATTATAGTGTTTTAACTTTACCATATTAAAGCTGAGGTCCTGCCACCCAGAGAATCCATAGAGAGCAGCAGCACCCTTTGACATGTCTAATTATCACCAGTAACCAGCTGGACGGCTATACCAAACTGTTGATCAGCGCACCTGCTAGTTTTTTCTTTTGTGTGCATTTTTAGTGATGGCTTTGCTGGATATCACCTTGTGCTGTGGGCTACGTAATTAGAGCCTGCCACGCCTTGATTTGTAGTGACCTTGAGAGAGTCTCAGTCTCTTTCTCCCTCCCCCCTCTCCCCCCCACCTCTCTCTCTCCCCCCCCATCCTTTTCCCCCTCTCTCTCCCTCCCCCTCTCTCCCCCCCACCTCTCTCTCTCTCCCCCCCATCCTTCTCCCCCTCTCTCTCCCTCCCCCTCTCTCCCCCCACCTCTCTCTCTCTCCCCCCCACCCTTCTCCCCCTCTCTCTCCCTCCTCCCTCTCTTTCCTCCCTCTCTCCCCCCCACCCTTGTCCCTCTCCCTCCCCTCTCTTTTTCTCCCCACTCTCCCCCCCCTCTCTCTCCCCCCTCTCCCCCCCTCTCTCTCCCCCCCCTCTCTCTCCCCCCCTCTCTCTCCCCCCCTCTCCCCCTTTTCTCCCCCCCCTCTCTCCCCCCCCCCTCTCTCTCCCCCCCTCTCTCTCCCCCCTCTCCCCCTTTTCTCCCCCCTATCTCTCTCTCTCCCCTATCTCTCTATCTCCCCCCCCACCTCTCTCCCTCCCACTTCTAGTGACCCATGAACGACTCCTCAGACCATATCTGCTATGCATGGCGATGGAGAATACTTACAGTTATAGGCGCTGCATTTTAAGCAATGGATTATCGCAAAAATAAGGAAAAAAATGGCAAAACTGAGACCGATCATTCTCAATGCGAGGATGGAGTCAGAATCAGTGAACTTTCGCTTTTCTGTTGGGTCCGCTTGAAGGGTCAGCTTGATACCAGCTTTAAGCTTCCCTTGCAGCCAACAGTAATATGTTGCTTGGTCGCTGTACCGGACGTAGCGGAAGTTCAGATTATTGCCGTGATCTATAAAGATACGTGTCGCCTCCTTTTGGCCAATCAGATAGTCTGATTTGTATAATTGTTTGTTGCTTTTATCCCAGGCAACAGCATCTCCTGGTTTGGCACCTGGGCAGGCAAGAGTAAGGCTGCTCCCCAAGGTGTGTGTATGTTTTTCAGTCGGAGCCTTGGAGAGGAATGGGATATAATTCTTGATCTTGCTTAGTTTGTGTAGCCAGTATTGGGTGGTACCTTTTAACCCTGGAACCCTTTTGTGGCAGGGGGTCAGACAACTCCTGATGAATATTTCTGGTCTTCGATCGGAAAGTTCCTTTCGCAGGTTGTCGGGAATCCCATGTGAGCCGTAGGGAACAACGCTGCTCTGTGAGAGCATGTGCCTTGGTTCAAGATAGGCACTACTGACATAGCAAAAGCCTATCTTTCTTTGTTCCCCGGGGACATCACAGCGGTCACACTTTTCCCAGTTCCAGAAAGCGGTGAAGGCTGTCAGGTGCTCCGTTTTGAGGTCTGGCTGTGGGTCTTGGTGGTGCTCTTGAAATGCCACATAAGCATTTGAGGTATCCTGCACATCAAGGTTGTACCCCCAGAAGAACGCACCATCGCCGTTTCCACATATGTAAATTCCAGAGTCTTTTACGCGGGCCTTGTGTATGATGACATTGTACACTTTGGTGACGATCTTCGACTCCACATGAAGAGACTTCTGTGTTCCATCTGGTGTCAGCATCTGAGTTTTTACACTGTTCACTGATTTTTTATAGAACCAGTAAACATGTGTCTTTGTGTCTGGCCTGCACTTACAGGGCAGTTCTATGGTCATATCGGTGGCATAAGCCACACTTTCATAAATCGGAATAGACGGGCATAAAAGCTTTTCAATTGTTTGTTCCTTTTCTGAAAGAACATAAGCATTCACTGTTGTGATCTGCCAACAGATGAAAAACATCAAAATACTAACAAGCTTTGTGAATTCCATACTAGACTGCATCTAACGGTCTGCACTGTACTGAGGTCAGTGACTTCTGACAGGAGCAGTGAGGCTGCAGGATGTTTACCTCCTCAGCTGGAGCTGTTATTATGATGTCACAGTATTCTGTGGTTGCCATGGAAACCTCAGCCAGGCTTTGCAATGGAAAACACAGGAAAAATACACCCCTGTAAACTGCTCTAGCAGATGAATTAGTTTGGTCTGGGAAAATTACTGAATGAAAATTGCTACATATTGTATTGGAATTGATTTATAAGCATTGAAAGACATGAATCAGCCTATAGAAACCAGAGATGATAGATTTTATTTTATCAGATTAAATGCAATCAGCAAACCTTTTTGTCTTATTTCTTCTATAATGAGTTTAATGAATAAAGATTTAACACGAGGATAGGGGTCTTTATTTTCAGCTGTGTGAGTGTAATATTCAAGTCTGTTTAGACATGGATAAAAATATCTGTGTTAGCGATGTCAGTTAGCCAGAAAACAAATTCAAATTCCAACTGTCATTTGCTAACTGCCGGTCTGGAAGGGGGGAAGTTTTTTTTTTTTTTAATACCTGTAAACCCAAACACTAAATTGGGGGGAATAATTCCCTAAGGACAATTCTCATGATGTGAACAGACCCAAAATGTGAGCCCTCATGCCTCACACGTTCTAAAAATGCCAGTAGCTTTGCAGTGAGTCTTTCCATGTTTTTGAAATAGCGTTTTTTTCAGTGGCTCAAAAACGTTAAATGCTGGTGTGACGCGTTTTTGAGCGTTTATCGGCGTTGATCGATGCTAGAGCATTTTTACAGCTGAAAAACGCCTCTCAGAACCCACTAGTTTTGGGGGTTTTTTTTTTCAGCCAAAAAACGCCCCAGCCAAAAACAGTTGATAACAGCCTATGTGTGTATGGACACACAGGATAACATGCTGGAGAGTTTATTTTTGCAGGTCTATGCAAAACAATCGATAATATTTTGACCTGGCTGATTAACTCAGTTTATTCAAATTTATTCTAAATGCAGTTCAAAATGACCAGAAGGGAACTAAGGCTCGATTCACACCTATGCATGTTGCTTTTGAGCGTTTTTGGAGGTTTTTTTTTCATGCTTGCCACGTTTTTGAGCCGCGTTTTTGCCGCGATTTTGCCGCGATTTTGCCGCGATTTGCGTTTTGCGTTTTTTTTTTTTGTTTTTTTTTTACATTTTTTTTTAGTCTTAAAAAAAATTTAAAAAAAACCAAAAAATTAAAAAAAAAAAAAAAAAACGGCAAAAACGCATCAAAAACGCACCAAAAACGCATCAAAAACGCTGCAAAAACGGTGCACTTTCGTTTTTGATGCTTGTCCATTGAAATCCATTACATGCAAAACGCTGCTTTTTGCATGAAAAAAAGTCCCCGACCCTTTCCAAAAATGCAGAGAAACAAAAAGGCATTGATGTGAACATGTTCCATAGGAACCCATGTTAAAAAATTCCCGTGCATTTCTGCAAAATGCAAAATGCATCAAAAAACGCGCTAGTGTGAATGGGGCCTTATGGTTATTCGATTGTTTGCAGATTTGGTAATTTTTGTCAAATTACACATCAATTGGATCTTAAAATCAAAGTGTCTATTGCCACTATAAGCCTCATAATGAAGTGGGATGCCCATCAAAGTGTATACTGCTTCCTCACCGAACCCTGTAGAGCAAATATATATATTAAATGATCATTTCAGGAAATTTCATTTAAAAGGCTTTTGTTGCCATGGTTACCAAAGCTTCTTATACACAGTGATGGGCGGTGGGGGAGGCGGCTGGAGCATCTCAGCTCTGATTACAGAGCCTGGGGGAGGGGACAGACACACCATGTACTGATTTATAATAGAGGAATATGATGGGGCAGTTTTGATGGGGCAATTCTAGTGGGGCAGTTTTGATGGTGGCAATATGATGGGGCAGTTTTAATGGGGCAATTCTGATGGGGCAGTTTTGATGGTGGCAATATGATGGGGCAATATGATGGGGCAGTTTTGATGGGAGCAGTTTGATGGTGGCAATATGATGGGGCAGTTTTGATGGTGGCAATTTGATGGGGCAGTTTTGATGGTGGCAATATGATGGGGCAAATTTGATGGGGGCTGTTTTGATGGGGCAATATGATGGGGCATTTTTGATGGTGGCAATATGATGGGGCAATTTTGATGGGGCAGTTTTGATGGTGGCAATATGATGGGGCAGTTTTGATGGTGGCAATATGATGGGGCAGTTTTGATGGGGACAATATAATGGGGCAGTTTTGATGGGGGCAAATTTGATGGGGCAGTTTTGATGGTGGCAATATGATGGGGCAATCTTGATGGGGCAGTTTTGATGGTGGCACGACGATGGGGCAGTTTTCATGGGGGCAATATGATGGGGCAGTTTGATGGGGCAATATGAGGGGGCCGTTTTGATGGTGGCAATATAACGGGCAGTTTTGATGGGGGCAATATGATGGAGCAGTTTTAATGGGGCAGATTTGATGGTGGAAATATGATGGGGCAATCTTGATGGGGGCCGTTTTGATTGGGGCAATATGATGGGGCAGTGTTGATGGGGGCAGTTTTGATGGGAGCAGTTTGAAGGGGGCCGTTTTGATGGTGGCCTCCTGGAACCCACTAGTTTTGGAGGTTTTTTTTCAGCCAAAAAACGCCCCAGCCAAAAACAGTTGTTAACAGCCTATGTGTGTATGGACACACAGGATAACATGCTGGAGAGTTTATTGACTGTAGAAAAAAATGTCTGAAGCCAAAAACAGCAGCTGTAAAAACATCCAAAAACATCCATTGTGCATGAGGCCTAATGCCCCGTACACACGGTCGGATTTTCCGACGGAAAATGTGTGATAGGACCTTGTTGTCGGAAATTCCGACCGTGTGTGGGCTACATCACACATTTTCCATCGGATTTTCCGACACACAAAGTTTGAGAGCAGGATATAAAATTTTCCGACAACAAAATCCGTTGTCGGAAATTCCGATCGTGTGTACACAAATCCGACGGACAAAGTGCCACGCATGCTCAGAATAAATAAAGAGATGAAAGCTATTGGCTACTGCCCCGTTTATAGTCCCGACGTACGTGTTTTACGTCACCGCGTTCAGAATGATCGGATTTTCCGACAACTTTGTGTGACCGTGTGTATGCAAGACAAGTTTGAGCCAACATCTGTCGGAAAAAATCCTAGGATTTTGTTGTCGGAATGTCCGAACAAAGTCCGACCGTGTGTACGCCCTATAACTGTGCAAGGCTTCCTAAATAAATGCCTGTTTTTTTAATTTAATAATATTCAAATTTCATGTTATTTATTTTTAAATAAATATCTAGTTTCTGCTCTCTGAGACCCTTGTTAATAGGCGGCTTTCATTCCATCTGCTACAGTCAAGTTTCCCTGTCTGTTGATTGACAGTTATATCCGTATAATGGTGGTTATATCTGTTTCGATAAACGAACAATTTATTTTCCGATCAATCTCTTCCTATAGGAATTATCAATTTATAGTTAAACCCATTTGATCGATATGCCACACACAGGAATGGGGATTTTCGATTATGGTTAAGATATGATCATAACTTTTGATTTTACATTATTGATCCTATTTCTGCATTATGTAATCTTATAATATGATTTATTAAAATACAATCGTATTCGTGACCAAAGTATTTTTTTGCAGGTCTATGCAAAACAATCGATAATATTTTGACCTGGCTGATTAACTCAGTTTATTCAAATTTGTTCTAAATGCAGTTCAAAATGACCAGAAGGGAACTTATGGTTATTCAATTGTTTGCAGATTTGGTCATTTTTGTCAAATCACACATCAAATGGATCTTAAAATCAAAGTGTCTATTGCCACTATAAGCCTCATAATGAAGTGGGATGCCCATCAAAGTGTATACTGCTTCCTCACTGAACCCTGTAGAGCAAATATATATATATATTAAATGATCATTTCAGGAAATTTCATTTAAAAGGCTTTTGTTGCCATGGTTACCAAAGCTTCTTATACACAGTGATGGGCGGTGGGGGAGGCGGCTGGAGCATCTCAGCTCTGATTACAGAGCCTGGGGGAGGGGATAGACACACCATGTACTGATTTATAATAGAGGAATATGATGGGGCAGTTTTGATGGGGCAATTCTAGTGGGGCAGTTTTGATGGTGGCAATATGATGGGGCAGTTTTAATGGGGCAATTCTGATGGGGCAGTTTTGATGGTGGCAATATGATGGGGCAGTTTTAATGGGGCAATTCTGATGGGGCAGTTTTGATGGTGGCAATTTGATGGGGCAGTTTTGATGGTGGCAATATGATGGGGCAAATTTGATGGGGGCTGTTTTGATGGGGCAATATGATGGGGCAGTTTTGATGGTGGCAATATGATGGGGCAGTTTTGATGGGGACAATATGATGGGGCAGTTTTGATGGGTGCAATTTTGATGGGGCAGTTTTGATGGGGGCAGTTTTGATGGTGGCAATATGATGGGCCAGTTTTGATGGTGGCAATATGATGGGGCAATCTTGATGGGGGCAATTTTGATGGTGGCACGACGATGGGGCAGTTTTGATGGGGGCAGTTTGATGGGGCAATATGAGGGGGCCGTTTTGATGGTGGCAATATAATGGGCAGTTTTGATGGGGGCAATTTTAATGGGGCAGATTTGATGGTGGAAATATGATGGGGCAATCTTGATGGGGGCCGTTTTGATTGGGGCAATATGATGGGGCAGTGTTGATGGGGGCAGTTTGATGGGGGCCGTTTTGATGGTGGCAAAATGATGGGGGCTGTTTTGATTGGGGCAATATGATGGGGAAGTTTTGATGTATAAAATTCTTCACATTTCCCAGCGAAATGCACAGCCAACTTCTTTTTTAAATCGATGACATGCCCACATTTTTAAGTTTATCAACATAAATTTTATGCCGATACGTTAGCAAAGGCCGTGTGTATCTAACGGTGAAGTCGCTGTTTCCATAGCATGTACCGTTGTGGATTTATTAAGGCTTGTTTGAAGGGTTCTCTCACATTGTCTCTCACTCATTAGGTGTGGGGATTAATAAACAAAAAGCTTTTCAAAAAACCTTTAAATATTCCACATCTTTCATACATTAGTGGTGGTGTTAAACTTTTTGAATGAAATTCATGTTTATTTTAAAACCATTCCTACTTTTCCAACTATTCTCACTTCTTTAACTTTTTCTTACGGATTCCAGCTATTCATCCAGTTAGCTTTAGCAATTCAGCTATTCAGCATTCCCACTCATTTTCTCCAAGAAATGCATTTTCTAGTAACGTTATAAAAATGCCAGTAGCTTTGCAGTGAGTCTTTCCATGTTTTTGCAATAGTGTTTTTTTTTTTTTCAATGGCTCAAAAACGTAAAACTGTGGTGTGACGAGTTTTTGAATGTTTATCGGCGTTGATCGATGCTAGAGCATTTTTACAGCTGAAAAACGCCTCCTGGAACCCACTAGTTTTGGAGGTTTTTTTTCAGCCAAAAAACGCCCCAGCCAAAAACAGTTGATAACAGCCTATGTGTGTATGGACACACAGGATAACATGCTGGAGAGTTTATTGACTGTAGAAAAAAATGTCTGAAGCCAAAAACAGCAGCTGTAAAAACATCCAAAAACATCCATTGTGCATGAGGCCTAATGCCCTGTACACACGGTCGGATTTTCCGACGGAAAATGTGTGATAGGACCTTGTTGTCGGAGATTTCGGCCGTGTGTGGGCTACATCACACATTTTCCATCGGATTTTCCGACACACAAAGTTTGAGAGCAGGATATAAAATTTTCCGACAACAAAATCCGTTGTCGGAAATTCCAATCGTGTGTACGCAAATCCGACGGACAAAGTGCCACGCATGCTCAGAATAAATAAAGAGATGAAAGCTATTGGCTACTGCCCCGTTTATAGTCCCGACGTACGTGTTTTACGTCACCACGTTTAGAACGATCGGATTTTCCAACAATTTTGTGTGACCGTGTGTATGCAAGACAAGTTTGAGCCAACATCCGTCAGAAAAAATCCTAGGATTTTGTTGTCGGAATGTCCGAACAAAGTCCGACCGTGTGTACGCCCTATAACTGTGCAAGGCTTCCTAAATAAATGCCTTTTTTTTTAATTTAATAATTTTCAAATTTTATTTTATTTATTTTTAAATAAATATCTAGTTTCTGCTCTCTGAGACCCTTGTTATTAGGCGGCTTTCATTCCATCTGCTACAGTCAAGGTTCCCTGCCGGTTGATTGACAGTTATATCCGTATAATGGTGGTTATATCTGTTTCGATAAACGAACAATTTATTTTCCAATCAATCGCTTCCAATAGGAAAAATCGACTTATAGTTAAACCCATTTGATCGATATGCCACACACAGCAATGGGGATTTTCGATTATGGTTAAGATATGATCATAACTTTTGATTTTACATTATCGATCCTATTTCTCCATTATGTAATCTTATATTATGATCGATTGAAATACGATCGTATTCGTGACCAAAGTATTTTTTTGCAGGTCTATGCAAAACAATCAATAATATTTTGACCTGGCTGATTAACTCAGTTTATTCAAATTTGTTCTAAATGCAGTTCAAAATGAACAGAAGGGAACTTATGGTTTTTCGGCTGTTTGCAGATTTGGTCATTTTTATCAAATAACACATCAATTGGATCTTAAAATCAAAGTGTCTATTGCCACTATAAGCCTCATAATGAAGTGGGATGCCCATCAAAGTGTATACTGCTTCCTCACCGAACCCTGTAGAGCAATATTTGCACACGTTATGCTCCCTGGAATTATTCTCTAAGCTGTGATAAGGCCATATCTCCGAATGTTTGTGTCTGATGAACCAGTAACTTACAGCGGCATAGTATGCTTTATTTAAAAAGGCGTAGCATCCTTACTGTTTATGTTTTTCAATTGACTCTGTCAGCCAGACGCTAACCTTTAATTAAAGGGGTTGTAAACCCTCACGGTTTTTCACCTTAATGCATTCTATGCATTAAGGTGACAGACCTTCTGTGCTGCAGCCCCCCCCCCCTTTTCTTACCTGAACCCGATCGTTCCAGCGACAGGGACGAGCATAGCAGCTCCAGCCACTATCTCGGGTCCTCGTTGGGCAGGCTTTAATGATAGCTTTAAATGACCTGAGGAAGGAGGCCATGCCTCTGGGTGGCAGGACCTCAGAGGCATTGTCATGGCAACTGTGTAACGTCCTCACTCTCTTCCCCCCGTATCTTGCTTGTGTGGGTTTGTATGTCCTCGAAGAGCAGCGCCAGCTGGACCGGAAGCATGCGCATTAGGATCTGCACGATGAGCATGGTGGTAGATAGCCTCGGATGTGCTGCCAGGATCCGCCTGCTAGGTGGTCTTGAGGTGGTTATAGAAGTGTGGCCACAGTGGAATCCTTATGCTGTATCTATCTTCACACAATGTGAGTTTGACTATTATAGTGTTTTAACTTTACCATATTAAAGCTGAGGTCCTGCCACCCAGAGAATCCATAGAGAGCAGCAGCACCCTTTGACATGTCTAATTATCACCAATAACCAGCTGGACTGCTATACCAAACTGTTGATCAGCGCACCTGCTAGTTTTTTCTTTTGTGTGCATTTTTAGTGATGGCTTTGCTGGATATCACCTTGTGCTGTGGGCTACGGAATTAGAGCCTGCCACGCCTTGATTTGTAGTGACCTTGAGAGAGTCTCAGTCACTTTCTCCCTCCCCCCTCTCCCCCCCACCTCTCTCTCTCCCCCCCACCTCTCTCTCTCCCCCCCACCTCTCTCTCCCCCCACCCTTCTCCCCCTCTCTCTCTCTCTCCCCCCCTCCACCCTTCTCCCCCTCTCTCTCCCTCCCCCTCTTTCCCCCCCACCCTTCTCCCCCTCTCTCTCCCTCCCCCCCCACCCTTCTCCCCCTCTCTCTCCCTCCCCTCTCTCCCCCTTTCTTTTTCTCCCCCTCTCTTTTTCTCCCACCCCCTTCCCCCCCCCTCTCTTTTTCTCCCCCTCTCTTTTTCTCCCCCCCTCTCTTTTTCTCCCACCCCCTCTTCCCCCCCCCCTCTCTCTCCCCCCCTCTCTTCTCTCTCCCCCCTATCTCTCTCTCTCCCCCCCCTCTCTCCCTCCCACTTCTAGTGACCCATGAACGACTCCTCAGACCATGTCTGCTATGCATGGCGATGGAGAATACTTACAGTTATAGGCGCTGCATTTTAAGCAATGGATTATCGCAAAAATAAGGAAAAAAATGGCAAAACTGAGACCGATCATTCTCAATGCGAGGATGGAGTCAGAATCAGTGAACTTTCGCTTTTCTGTTGGGTCCGCTTGAAGGGTCAGCTTGATACCAGCTTTAAGCTTCCCTTGCAGCCAACAGTAATATGTTGCTTGGTCGCTGTATCGGACGTAGCGGAAGTTCAGATTATTGCCGTGATCTATAAAGATACGTGTCGCCTCCTTTTGGCCAATCAGATAGTCTGATTTGTATAATTGTTTGTTGCTTTTATCCCAGGCAACAGCATCTCCTGGTTTGGCACCTGGGCAGGCAAGAGTAAGGCTGCTCCCCAAGGTGTGTGTATGTTTTTCAGTCGGAGCCTTGGAGAGGAATGGGATATAATTCTTGATCTTGCTTAGTTTGTGTAGCCAGTATTGGGTGGTACCTTTTAACCCTGGAACCCTTTTGTGGCAGGGGGTCAGACAACTCCTAATGAATATTTCTGGTCTTCGATCGGAAAGTTCCTTTCGCAGGTTGTCGGGAATCCCATGTGAGCCGCAGGGAACAACGCTGCTCTGTGAGAGCATGTGCCTTGGTTCAAGATAGGCACTACTGACATAGCAAAAGCCTATCTTTCTTTGTTCCCCGGGGACATCACAGCGGTCACACTTTTCCCAGTTCCAGAAAGCGGTGAAGGCTGTCAGGTGCTCCGTTTTGAGGTCTGGCTGTGGGTCTTGGTGGTGCTCTTGAAATGCCACATAAGCATTTGAGGTGTCCTGCACATCAAGGTTGTACCCCCAGAAGAACGCACCATCGCCGTTTCCACATATGTAAATTCCAGAGTCTTTTACGCGGGCCTTGTGTATGATGACATTGTACACTTTGGTGACGATCTTCGACTCCACATGAAGAGACTTCTGTGTTCCATCTGGTGTCAGCATCTGAGTTTTTACACTGTTCACTGATTTTTTATAGAACCAGTAAACATGTGTCTTTGTGTCTGGCCTGCACTTACAGGGCAGTTCTATGGTCATATCGGTGGCATAAGCCACACTTTCATAAATCGGAATAGACGGGCATAAAAGCTTTTCAATTGTTTGTTCCTTTTCTGAAAGAACATAAGCATTCACTGTTGTGATCTGCCAACAGATGAAAAACATCAAAATACTAACAAGCTTTGTGAATTCCATACTAGACTGCATCTAACGGTCTGCACTGTACTGAGGTCAGTGACTTCTGACAGGAGCAGTGAGGCTGCAGGATGTTTACCTCCTCAGCTGGAGCTGTTATTATGATGTCACAGTGTGCTGTGGTTGCCATGGAAACCTCAGCCAGGCTTTGCAATGGAAAACACAGGAAAAATACACCCCTGTAAACTGCTCTAGCAGATGGATTAGTTTGGTCTGGGAAAATTACTGAATGAAAATTGCTACATATTGTATTGGAATTAATTTATAAGCATTGAAAGACATGAATCAGCCTATAGAAACCAGAGATGCTAGATTTTATTTTATCAGATTAAATGCAATCAGCAAACCTTCTTTTTGTCTTATTTCTTCTATAATGAGTTTAATGAATAAAGATTTAACACGAGGATAGGGGTCTTTATTTTCAGCTGTGTGAGTGTGATATTCAAGTCTGTGTAGACATGGATAAAAATATCTGTGTTAGCGATGTCAGTTAGCCAGAAAACAAATTCAAAATCCAACTGTCATTTGCTAACTGCCGGTCTGGAGGTGGGGAAGTTTTTTTTTTTTTAATACCTGTAAACCCAAACACTAAATTGGGGGGAATAATCCCCTAAGGACAATTCTCATGATGTGAACAGACCCAAAATGTGAGCCCTCATGCCTCACACGTTATAAAAATGCCAGTAGCTTTGCAGTGAGTCTTTCCATGTTTTTGAAATAGCGTTTTTTTCAGTGGCTCAAAAACGTTAAACGCTGATGTGACGTGTTTTTGAGCGTTTATCAGCGTTGATCGATGCTAGAGCATTTTTACAGCTGAAAAACGCCTCTCAGAACCCACTATTTTTGGGGGGGTTTTTTTTCAGCCAAAAAACGCCCCAGCCAAAACCAGTTGATAACAGCCTATGTGTGTATGGACACACAGGATAACATGCTGGAGAGTTTATTGACTGTAGAAAAAAATTTCTGAAGCCAAAAACAGCAGCTGTAAAAACATCCATTGTGCATGAGGCCTAACTGTGCAAGGCTTCCTAAATAAATGCCTGTTTTTTTAATTTAATAATATTCAAATTTCATGTTATTTATTTTTAAATAAATATCTAGTTTCTGCTCTCTGAGACCCTTGTTAATAGGCGGCTTTCATTCCATCTGCTACAGTCAAGGTTCCCTGCCGGTTGATTGACAGTTATATCCGTATAATGGTGGTTATATCTTTTCGATAAACAAACAATTTATTTTCCGATCAATCTCTTCCTATAGGAATTATCAATTTATAGTTAAACCCATTTGATCGATATGTCACACAGGAATGGGGATTTTCGATTATGGTTAAGATATGATCATAACTTTTGATTTTACATTATTGATCCTATTTCTGCATTATGTAATCTTATAATAGGATTGATTGAAATACGATCGTATTCATGACTAAAGTATTTTTTTGCAGGCCGATGCGAAATGATCGATAAAATTTTGACCTGGCTGATCAACTCCGTTTATTCAAATTTGTTCTAAATGAAGTTCAAAATGACCAGAAGGGAACTTATGGTTATTCGATTGTTTGCAGATTTGGTCATTTTTATCAAATTGCACATCTAATGGATCTTAAAATCAAAGTGTCTATTGCCCCTATAAGCCTCATAATGAAGTGGGATGTCCATCAAAATAAGCCCGTTTTGTATGGAACTAATGGGGAGACTAGATGAGGTATTATGAAAATTAAAAGCATTTGTGGAGTTTAATGTAGGTACAGCACCGGCAGGGGTGATGTGGGATACCTTGAAGGCTTTTCTCCAGGGTATTCTGATCCAGCAGGTGGTAAAGATTAAGAGGAAATCCAGGGAGTGGGAGTACACTAGGAAGGAGGCGGTAAAGGCAGAAAAAAAAAGTATGTGGAGGATCCAACCCCAGAGAAACAGACTTATGGCTAAATAAACAGCTTGACTATATAACGGCAGTGATGGGAAAAGTGGAGAACAAGCGACTTTTTCAGAAGCAATGCTCCTTTGGAGAAGAGAAAGTGTGGGTCGTATACTGGCTCTTCTAGTTAAAACTCCTTATTCCTCTCCCTGAACTATGCCCTGTGATTAGGACTTTAAAGGGAGAGATCTCTTCTCCTGTATCTCAGATTATAGACACATTTAGAGATTATAAAAATCTGTATAAATCTCAGTGGGTAGATGGGGAGAAATGGAAATATTTTTCAGGGGAATGGAGATACCGGCTCTTTCAGAAGGGGACAGAGACAATATGGAGGCCCCTATAACGAGCGTTAATTTCATCGACTAAATTAATATTTTAGTCGACTAAAATACAACTAAAACAACTGAAATAACTAAAATTAAAATGGCATTTTAATCAAAAGACTAAAATGGGACTAAAACTAAAATGCCATTTTAGTCAAAAGACTAAGACTAAAACTAAATTGAAATTTGACTTCAAAATTAACACTGGTCTGTAGTGCATGTTCATACCTCAATGTAATAATAGATAACATATTAGATTTTTCACACCAGCAGTATATGAGTTTGAAAATTGTAGAGAATTGTTAACTAATGCATTACAATTGAATTACACCCATTAGATTTTAGACAACTAAAATGTACTGGAGATTTAGACGACTAAATACGACTAAAACTAAAACAATTGCAGAAGACTAAAATGGGACTAAAACTAAAATGCCATTTTAGTCCTAAGACTAAATCGAAATTTGCTGCCAAAATTTACACTGCCTATAACCCTGGAGGAAGTACAACAGGCAGTAGCCGGGTTGGTCAATCAAAAGTCTCCCGGGTCAGATGGACTCCCACTGAGGTCCTGCTCCCGGAGTTACTTAAGGTGATGAATTGGGCAGTAGTAGAGGGGAAATTGCCTTCTTCAATGATGGAGGCTACTATAATAGTGCTGCATAAGGAGGGAAAAGACCCGTTGGATACATCTTCGTATAGGCCGATATCCCTGTTATGCTCCGATGTTAAAATATTGACAAAAAAGTGTTGGCAACTAGGCAGAATAAAAGTATTCAAAAACTTATATATCCAGATCAATCTGGGTTTATTCCCAATAGATCCAATAGCATGAATATTAGAAGGGTATACTTGAACCTGCAGACCCCAACAGAGAATGTGGGCTCGAGGGCTATTTTGTTCCTTGATGCAGCCAAGGCCTTTGATAGCCCCACTCCAGGCTATCTCTGGCGGTCTTGAAGGAATTCAGGTTTGGACCTTCCTTTATTGGATAAATAAAAATGCTTTACAATGCCCCAAGTGCCAAAGTTAGAATTAACAACGAATACTCGGGAAGGATCCAACTTGAGGGGGACGAGACAGGGGTGTCCTTTTATCACCCTTGCGCTGGAGCCATTGGCAATAGCGATCGTCCTCATGTATGCAGGGATTCCAAAGGAAGAATGGGGAGGAAAGGATTGCACTGTATGCAGATGTTCTGCTTTTTTGGGGGGGGATACCGAGCAGTCCCTAATGACTGCAATGAATATAGTCTAGGAGTTCGGACGGTTTTTGAGCCTAGCTATAAACTGGGAGAAGTCAGCGATTCTGCCCGTGGACCCGCTTAGAAACCCTATACCCCCGAATTTCCTCAATTAGAAGTAGTGGAGACAATTAAACAAAATAGGTATATGTCTGATGTGAGACCCCAATCAATACATCAGCAATAATATATCTCCACTCCTTACCAAATTTAAGCGTAAAAGCTACATTTGGTGCCCGCTTCCTTTGTCAGTGGCGGGGCAATGCAATCTGAGCAAAATGATATGGATGCCACAATTGCTGTACTTGCTGCATAATTCCCCAGTGTGGATATACACCAAATGGTTTAAAAATAATTGAGACACTTTTTAGGGAATTAATCTGGAAAAGGGGTCAGGCCAGGATTAGTCTGCATACGTTGCAGTTAGCAACAAATGAGGGGGGCTTAGCTGTGCCACACCCCCAGAGTTACTTCCTGGTGGCACAGTTGCAGCATGTGGGGGGGGGGGAATGTAGTATTCCGGGGGGAGGGAGCGCAGGGGGTAGAATGATGCTATTAGGAGCCCCGCACAATACAGTGTTGGAGGCGTTAGAGGCAGACTCTTTTCCCCTCAGGAGTCCAACATGAAGGATGGTTATAAAAAAAGTGTGGAAATCAGAGAAGACATTAATGGGGTATAGGGGTCTAACAGAATACTCCCCCCTTTGGAATAAGAACTTGCAAGAGCTGTTGGCCATGGGAAAGATTAAAGAATGGGAAAAACAGGGTATAAGCCGCTCGGCCCACTTATACGAGGGCAGCACTTTAAAATCATTTGTAGATTGTAAGCTGTAACGAGCAGGGCCCTCTGATCCCTCCTGTATTGATTTGTATTGTAAGTGTACTGTCTGCCCTCATGTTGTAAATCGCTGCGCAAACTGTTGGCGCTATATAAATCCTGTATAATAATAATAGATCTGAGGAGCGAGTATGGCATCAAACCACTCATTGTACAGATATTTACAGATCAGACATGCCCTGGGAGCCCAGTTTAAGACACAAGCAGTAGAATAAAATAACCCGAGATTTATTTATTTTTTTATGCGTAGGGAAATAGTATTCATATTGAGACTTTAAAGCTGGACAAGAATAACAGACAAGAAATTTAGGGTACAATAGATAACACTCAGGACGATATGGGTAGTAATTGAGTGTGAGTGAACACTGGGTGGGCACGGGAAGATAGGGTGAGAGAGTAGAGAAGGGTTAAAGTGTACAATGGAACAGTTGTAGATAAGAGAGATGAATAGGAAGGATGAAATGAGGGTGTATAGGCTGGTATAGGAAGGGGGGTGCGGGGGACTGGGAGGGAATAAATGTAGGTGGTATGATATGCAAGGAGAAAATATTACCCTTGGAAAATACTTTGGTGAAATGTCTTTTATGAGTGTTTTATAATTGGGAAAAAATTTCAAGAATATTTAAATAAATAAAAAAAATGTATGAAATAAGCTGATGCTTCCTCTTTATCGCCACCTCCAGTCCCAAGTGGAGTGACACCATGTGCACGTCACCTGGGACCTTTCTAGTAGCCTGGAGAGCGATGCCAGAAGATAGAAGGTCAGTGTATTAAACCTCACATACACTGCACTTTTGCAATGGGCATATTAGCACTTATAAAAAAGGGTTATTAGGTTGCTTTCACACTCATTCGCAGGTGCCGCGCAATGCACCTGCAGTTTTCCTGCGGGTCAGCTGCACTGAGCCATAGACTTCTATTATACACTGCAGGTTTAGTGCACTTTCTGAAATCGCACACAAAATCTCCTAAATGTGGGAGTTTTGGTGCGCTTTCAGAAAGTGTACCACACCCACAAGATGTAAAAGAAGTCTTTGGCCCAGTGCAGGTAACCCAAAGGAGAGCCTACAGTGCAGGTAAACCTGCAGAGCATTGGTGTGAAAGAAGCCCAATAGGGGCCTGTTTACATTCAAGGTTTGGGTGGTGGTAAAACCCTATAGTTCATTGTGGCCTGTGACCAAATCAATTAAATGGCCCTGTCTCTTCAAAAAGTTGAGCACCTTTGTCTTAAGGCATAGTCCACCTTTAAAAAATGTGCTATTGATATTATAATAAAAATGTGTGCATTCAGGCCTGCAGAGCATTGCAATTGGGATTAGTGTGTCCCAGGTTGCAATATATAGGCTCTTGCATTGCTAATCCCCCCTAAGCTTCTACAGAGCAGTGCTTTTTTCCCCCTTTTTCTTTTTAGGAATTCCAGGTATGGATATTCTATACATAGTTACATTGGCCCAGCTTGGATCAATGTAACTATGTTTATACCATACCTGTCCGATGCCCCTGGAAGCTGGAAAACACTGAAGTTCACACCATTTTTCCAGAGGTCCCAACTTGCTTGTGAGGGCCGTATGCTGAGCGGCTGCCCTGCTGCATTTTGAATACAGGAGCTTGACCACTTAGACAATGCTTTGCATTTTCTGAATAAATGCGAAGCGACCTCTGATTGAAAGAGGTATGGGGGTGATGTCAGGCTCTCCATCTTGTTCAAGTTGCATTCACTCACAAAATGTAAAGCATTTCAGAGTGGTGCCTGTCAGGGGCGTAACTAGAAATAGCAGGGCCCCATAGCAAAATGTTGTATGGGGCCCCCCTGCAAACAGACCCCCCCCCCCCCCCCACAACTGCCCTAGTGTCAATTCAGCGTGACCTGTGCCCAATGCAGCGTGACCTGTGCCCCATGCAGCGTGACCTGTGCCCCATGCAGCGTGACCTGTGCCCCATACAGCGTGACCTGTGCCCCATACAGCGTGACCTGTGCCCCATACAGCGTGACCTGTGCCCCATACAGCGTGACCTGTGCCCCATACAGCGTGACCTGTGCCCCATACAGCGTGACCTGTGCCCCATACAGCGTGACCTGTGCCCCATACAGCGTGACCTGTGCTCCATACAGCGTGACCTGTGCTCCATACAGCGTGACCTGTGCTCCATACAGCGTGACCTGTGCCCCATACAGCCTGGTCTGCCTGTGCCCCATTCAGCTCCACCTATGCAGAGGAAGAGGCAAGCCACCCGAATCAGCAGAGAGCGGGATTGCCCGCTGTAATAGCTTTCATTTGAATTTCCTGTCTTCCCGGGGCTCATCGTCGCATAGCCCCACCTCTTGGCCCGACGCCTTTGATGAAGTCACATGTCCCGCATTGGATCGGCGTTCTGTCTATCAAAGGCACTGGGCCAAAAAGGTGGAGCTATGTGACGTGAGCCCCGGGAACACTGGAAGTTCTAATGAAAGCTGTTACATCGGGCAATTCAGCTCTCTGCTGATACGGACAGCTCGCCTCTTCCTTTCCTCTCTCTTCCCCTGGCTGGGAGACTGTGCCGGCGGTGCTCTTATCCTCACTGGGTCCCACTCGGCTGCGGGCCCCATAGCGCCCGCATGGGTCGCTATGGTGGTAGTTACGCCCCTGGTGCCTATGGCGAGGATCTGACCTCCTCTGTTAACAATTTAGCAGGACAACCGCTCAACATGAGACCCCAAAGCAAGTAGAGATCACTGGAGTAGCAATATTTACTTCAGTGATTTCCAGCAGGATTGGCCATAGATGGTATATACATAGACTGGTCCAAACAGCACTAATATAACTATGTATAAAATATCCATACCTGGAATTATTCTCTAAGCTGTGATAAGGCCATATCTCCGATTGTTTGTGACTGATGAACCAGTAACTTACAGCGGCAGAGACTGTTATATTTTAAAAGTCGTAGCATCAGTTTACAAAAGGAAAATCAAACACAAGAAAGACGATTCGATCTTTATTCAATCTTCAGGTATTAAAAAATAAAAAAAATACAACCTCGTACACGGTCATCGCAAAAACAGCATTAAGAATTGTGTGGAGGACATTCAGCTACAAAACTGCAGCAGAATTGGATATAGGGGACTTTAAAGGACACCTGTCATGACATAGATATGTTGGCTATCTTTGCTTTGGAAATGCTATGTTATTGGCTGTCTTGGCTTTAGCACTTTGACTGACCTGGATCAAGTATGCACAGCAGCAATACTGATTTCACTCTATCGCTGCTTGCTGGATACTTCTCACAGCCCAGTGGTTCAGGAAGTACTGAATTCCAAGATGGTCAAAAAAATCTTGCATTTTCAAAGTGGCAGATTACATTTTCCCTCATGACACATTCCCTTTAAACTGCAACTTAAGCGATGTCCGATGAGTTAAAATGACCTATACTGAGAAGCGAATGCGACTTCAAAATAGATTTGGTACTGGCATGTTTATGTGTACAGTTCAGCCCCGGACTACCAGGCAAAACCTCCCACTGCTGTCAATTTGATCCCTAAACAAAGGGAGCAGACACACACACACAAAAAAAAAAGGGGGGGTCTACAAGTACCTGCAAAAGAAGGATGGCTGCAGTTCAATGAACTCTCATTTCGAGAATTGCATATATCCCTACGACCAAAAATCTAGTTTTAATTACAGTGTAGAAATATTTACTGATCTGTCATGTGTGCTGCTGTAGCACTGGGTTTGGATGGGTCCAATAAGGTTATTCAGATCAAGTGGAACAATCGTTGGTGATCCTCCCATGTACATTTGCAGCTATGCCAATTAGGATGTTACAAAAAAAAAAAAAAAACCCCAACATATAACAGCTCTACTCAGTTCTATTGTCACTAAACCAATGGAACCCATAAAACCAGTGAAAAGACTGGCAGGTATTATCCAATCTTTCTTGTAGCATTCACTTTTTTAGGTCACTAATGTTTAGGAATGACTTGGATTTCTGTCTAACCAAGGTTTGGGTCACGTGGAAAACTGTAGATGGATGCTCATTCCTTCCGCTCTCCCTCCTCTGTGGTCGGATCGGCTGTTGGCTCTTCCACGGTTCCACTGTTAGTCTCAGATCCGGTATTACTGTCACTAGTTCCTTCATCCAGTGTACTGTCCACAGCCTCCTGTCCGCTTTCCTTGTCCTCTGGAGTGGACGTCCCCTCCTCTCCATTCTGCTGGCTCTCACTAGTTTCTTCTGCAGGGGGCAGAGATGGCGTGTCCTCTGGAAAAAGGAAATGCAATTTATATATTAAGCAGGCAAGACTCAAAAAAAAACATGTTTAAGTCACAGTCCTATTAACCTTGAACTGAGCAGGTTGCACCGATTATAAACCTCCCCCAACACACACACATTGATCTCTCACTATCCAGTCCTCAATAATCAAGTAAGTCTCAGCATCCAAGGTTTTTCACCTTTAGAATTACTTTAACCCTTCAGTGGATAACTTTTCTTTTTTCCAAAGAGCCAAGAATAAGATTCCCTGAAAGGGAATGGAAAAGTCAGTGCAATAAGGCTTTTAGTTAGACTAGCTACACCACAGAACTGCCTGGCACTGCGTTCATTGCTTGCAGCAAAGATATCAGAGGGAACATAAAAATTCAGTTTAACGTTTAAGCCTGGGGGATATGAAATAATTAATTTGAACCATTTTCAGCCTACAACAGTGTTGCTTTCAGTGTAACAGATGGGTCTCCCTTAATACAACATCAATCAGTGGCTTAATATTGGGAGGTGGAGGCAGCTCCTAGGCCATGATTGTCAGTGATCGGGATCTCATTCCCAGGTCCTCATTGTAAGCAGTGACTGAGAGCTGTCGGAAACAATGCGGTCACTGGGCTCTCAATGACTGCACCCTCAGCCCAAACAAGGGATACCAGTTGTATGCATAGATATGGCAGCTTGGCTTTAAAGCCTACCACTATATATACACAGGTGCATCTCAAAAGAATGGAATATCATCAAAAAGTTAATTTCAGTAATTCAATTCAAAAAGTGAAACTCCTATGATATGGATTCATTACACAGAGTGATATATTTCAAGCATTTTTCTTTTGATGATGGCTTACAGCTAGTGAAAAACCCAAAAATTCAGTATCTCAGAAAATTAGAATATTACATAAGACCAATAATAAAAAAAAAAGATTTTTAATCCAGAAATGTTGGCTTACTGAAAAGTATGTCCATGTACAGTATAGTATGCGCTCAATATTTGGTCTGGGGTCCTTTAGCATGAATTACTGCATCAATGCCGCGTGGCATGGAAGCGATCAGCCTGTGACACTACTGAGGTGTTATGGAAGCCCAGATTGCTTTGATAGCGGCCTTCAGCTTGTCTGCATTGTTGGGTCTGGTGACGCAATACCCCAAAGATTCTCTATGGGGTTTAGGTCAGATGAGTTTCCTAGCCAATCAAGCACAGTGATACCATGATCATTAAACCAGGTATTGGTACCTTTGGCAGTGTGGGCAGATGCTGCAAAACGAAACCAGCATCTCCATAAAGCTGGTCAGCAGAGGGAAGCGAGAAGTGCTCTAGAATTTCCTGCTAGAGGGCTGTGCTGACTTTAGACATGATAAAACACAGTGGACCAACACCTTCAGATGACATGACTCCCCAAATCATCACTGACTGGAAACTTCACACTGGACCTAATGCAACTTGTATTCTGTGCCTCTCCACTCTTCCTCCAGATTCTGGGACCTCAATTTTCAAATGAAATGCAAAATCCACTGTAATCCAAAGAGAGGACTTTGGACCACTGAGCAACAGTTCAGTCCTTTTTCTCCTTAGCCCAGGTAAGACGCTTCTGCGATTGTCTCTGGTTCAGGAGTGGCTTGACACAAGGTATGTGACAGTTGTAGCCCATATCCTGGATATGTCTGTGTGTGGTGGCTCTTGAAGCACCAACACCAACCAGTCATAGTCCACTCCTTGTGAATCTCCCCCAAATTCTTGAATGCCTTTGCTTCACAATCCTCTCAAGGCTGCTGTTATCCCTGTTGCTTATGCACCTTTTCCTTCCACTCAACTCTCCATTAACTGCTTGGCGACGGGCTCACACCAATATACGTCGGCAGAATGGCACTCCTGCGCAAACTGGCTTACCTGTAGCAGGATAGCAGGCGTGCGCTACGAGTCCCGCGGACTTTAAGTCTGCCTGCGATCACGGCAAGCAGAGGCAGAACAGGGAACTGCCTATGTAAACAAGGCATTTCCCTGTTCTGCCTAGCAACATGACAGATCTTCTTTTCCCCGACATTGGCAACATCGATCTCCTGTCATGTTAGTGGCAGCCCCCCCCCCCCAGTTAGAACACGCTGAGAGAACACACTTAACCCCTTGATCGCCCCCTAGTGTTAACCCCTTCCCTGCCAGTGACATTTATACAGTAATAAGTGGCTAATTTTAGCTCTGATCGCTGTCAATTGTCCCAAAACAGTGTCAAAAGTGTCTGATCTGTCCGCCGCAATGTTGCAGTCCCGTAAAAAAATTGCAGATCACCGCCATTACTAATAAAAAATATGTTTTAAAAATTATAATAAAAAATGCCATAAATCTATTCCCTATTTTGTGGACGCTATAACTTTTGCGCAAACCAGTCAATATAGACTTATTTTTGGTAAAAAAAAAAAAAATAAATAAAAATCGCAATATGTAGAAGAATACATATCGGCCTAAACCGAGGAAGAAATTTGTTTTATATATTTTTTGGGGAAATTATAACAAAGTAAAAAAAAAAAAAAAAATATTTTTTTTTTTCTAAATGGTCAGTCTTTTTGTTTATAGCACAAAAAAAAAAACCGCAGGGGTGTTCAAATACCATCAAAAGAAAGCTCTATTTGTAGGGGGGGGAAAAAAAAATAAAATAAAAAGAGAGGATGCAAATTTCGTTTGTGTACGACGTTGCACAACCGCGCAATTGTCAGTTAAAGTGACACACTGCCAAATTGTAAAAAGTGCTCTGGTAAGGAAGGGGGTAAAATCTGCTGGGGCTGAAGTGGTAAATGTGCTTGGATACAGCACTCTGAACAGCCAGCTTCTTTAGCAATGACCTTTTGTGACTTACCCTCCTTGTGGAGGGTGTCAATGACTGTCTTCTGGACAACTGTCAAGTCAGCAGTCTTCCCCGTGATTGTGTAACCTACTGAACTAGAATGAGAAACCATTTAAAGGCTCAGGAAACCTTCACAGGTGTTGAGTTGATTAGATCGTGGGACTATAAGTCTATAATGTTCAACTCTTTCACAATATTCCCGGTTTTCTGAGATACTGAATTTTTGGTTTCCACTAGCTGTAAGCCATAATCAAAATTAAAAGAAAGAAATGCTTGACATATTTTCACTTGATGGCTAATAAATCCATACAATAGGAGTCACTTTTTGAATTGAATTACTGAAATTAATGAACTTTTTGATGATATTCTAATTTTTTTTAAATGCACCTGTATGGCACGGCCAGTGTTTAGGGGTTACACTTTAATTTAATTGATCATATTGTGCCTCCTGCTAAGTAATACACTTATAGCTTACACGTTTTCTCCACAGAGACACAACCATTGTGACAGATATGATTATTACTTGTGATGACACTCAGGATGAGTCATGTGACTGCCTCAGTGGTTCGTAGAGAGGTAACAGCAGCCAGTATGAACTTACTTCATTTTTTACTGGGTGCCATAGCATTGTTTAGGTTAGCTGGAGGGTTGCTATGGCACCCAGTAATCAATGCAATAAGTTAGTTAAATACCCATTTATATTGGAGTTTCGAGGGGCTGAAGTATAAAACCCATTTAGGGCTGAAGCAACAGTTTATGAAAATTCATAAATTTGATTCCATATTCCTGCATGTGCTTCAACACAGCATCCCGTCTCTTATATGAAAACATGTCCAGCCAACCAGTATAGAGAAAAGCCATCATAAAAATGGCCACCCTTACTGCCAAAACTCAGCCAATCCCCATTACATTCAGAGACAGTGACAAAATGGGTTTTTCTGATGGTCAGGCATCAGCACTAGATCTATACTGGGACTTACCCGTCTCCATGGGAGGAGTTTCTTCCTCTTCTGTCTTCTCTTCAGACTTTGGCGTTTCTTGCTCCTCCTCGATGGCTGTGGCGGCGGCAGCAGCAGCGGCTGCTGCTGCGATCTGGTTGCGCTCAGCTTGCTCTGCTGCTTCCTTCTCTCGTTCCTCTTGTCGTTTGCGAGCCTGCTCCTCAGCCTGGGCTATTTCTGCAGCAATCTTGTCCATGTCCACCTCCACCTTTAGGCTGCATAACTGGATGAGAAACAAATAATCATACTTCTAAGAATCAAGCAAGTACATACAATATTTACTTACAGGAGCACAGAACACAACACATCATTCTGCTATGTCTGTATCAGAAAAGAAGAACAGACGGACGGACTAACTTATGATGCCACACCATCGAGACAATCCAGAGACTGACTGCCACCATAATATGTGCTTGAATTATTCATCCATTTGTGAGTTGCCCTTTGTCTTACCCTCAAATTGTTGATTTCAATGCTGCACTTAGTCTGGTGCCCCTCTGTTCTTTTCCACAATACGGAGTCACTTGCTTCACTCTAAAGTTTCTGCAGCCAGGTGCTGCTTGTCATCTTATAGCCCTATGGACTCCAATAATGTGCATTTAAATCATGATGTTTTCTGATGCAGGAGGCTGTTTTTTAGTACATCCCTCCCGCTACTACATTCCTACTGTCATAGCTGTATCAGAGCAAGTATGTACTAAACACTCTGCACAAGCCCACCTATGTGATAGGCAAAGTAATTTCCCAGAATGACTCTGGGCTACTAAAAAGCAATATACACTGATCAGCCATAACATTATGACCACTGAGAGGTTAAAGAGGAACTGCAGTCTGCTCACATAATCTGTAATAAAAACATCTTTGCCATTCTGAAGCTTCCCTCCAACCACTTTGCATATTATTGTACATATACTGTGATTCTGTACTTGCCAAATATGCTGCAGAAATCTCCCTCCACTGAGTCTGGCTGCAACCATTTTAACTGTGAGCAGCTGAAGCTGCTGCCTGTTCATTTCCTGGATATACAGACACACACCTTGAGAGAGATCGAGAGAGAGAGAGATCGAGAGAGAGAGAGATCGAGAGAGAGAGAGATCGAGAGAGAGAGAGATCGAGAGAGAGAGATCGAGAGAGAGATATCGAGAGAGAGATCGAGAGAGAGAGATCGAGAGAGAGATATCGAGAGAGATATCGAGAGAGAGATATCGAGAGAGATATCGAGAGAGAGAGAGAGATATCGAGAGAGAGAGAGAGATATCGAGAGAGAGAGAGAGATATCGAGAGAGAGAGAGAGATATCGAGAGAGAGAGAGAGATATCGAGAGAGAGAGAGAGAGAGAGAGATATCGAGAGAGAGAGAGAGAGAGATATCGAGAGAGAGAGAGAGAGAGATATCGAGAGAGAGAGAGAGAGAGAGATATCGAGAGAGAGAGAGAGAGAGAGATATCGAGAGAGAGAGATCGAGAGAGATAGAGAGATCGAGAGAGAGAGATCGAGAGAGATAGAGAGATCGAGAGAGATAGAGAGAGATAGAGAGAGATAGAGAGATATAGAGAGATAGAGAGATCGAGAGAGAGAGAGATCGAGAGAGAGAGAGATCGAGAGATAGAGAGAGAGATAGAGAGAGAGATAGATCGAGAGAGAGAGAGAAAAAGACTCTGTGTAGTACGATGTCATAAGCCTAGGCTTTTTTCCCCAGACAAGAAACAGGAAGTGGGCTGTATAAGGTATTTACTGGCAGAAAAAAAAAAAGTTTTACTATCCAAAGTTAAAACAAGGGCAGGAGATTTAAAAAAATAACTGAAGTTCCGCTTTAAAGAGGTGCTCCAGGCTCCTGCAGAAAAAAAAGAAAAGTCGACAGCTTCAAATACTGTAGCTGCTGACTTAATATTTGGACACTTACCTGTCCTAGAATGCAGCGGTGTCTTCACCAGAGCTGATTTTTCAATTGGCTATCGGGTGCCACGGCCATCTCCACCAAGAGAAACTGGCAGTAAAGCCTTGCAGCTTCAAAGCCAGGTCCCTACTGCACGTGTGCAAATCTCTGGTTGGGCCAGCTGCGGGGGAAGGAGGCAAACTTCTGGCTGAGTTCGCCGTGGGGAACTCACCTGGAAGTGGGAGCGGGAACCTTTTAAAACCAGGTATCTGCTCCCCAAAAGGTGGCGAATGTGGCTGCAGAGGGAGGAAGGAGGCGGACAAGCGGAGCTTCCCCTATTTGAGTGGAGCTCCGTTTTAAGTGAATAACATTGATTATCTCATCACAATGACACCTGAAAGTGGGTGGGATATATTAGACAGCAAGTGAACAAGTGGTCCCTGAAGTTGGTGTTGAAAGTAGGAAAAATTGACAAGCCCAAGAATTTGAGCAAATTTGATGAGACAAAATTGTAATGGCTAGGTGACTGGGTCAGAGCATCTCCCAAACGGCAGCTCCTATGGAATGTTCCCAGTCTGTAGTGGTCTGGGCCAACCAAAAATGGTCCAAAGAAGGAGAAGCAGCGACAGGGTCATGGGCAGCCAAGGCTCATTGAGCTCATGATGCATACGAGGAGTGAAGACGAGCGGATTCAATAGTAGAGCTACCGTAGCTCAAAATCGCTGAAAACATTAATGCTGGTTCCGATAGAAAGGTGTCAGAACACAGTGCACCGCAGTTTGTTTTGTATGGGGCTACGTGACCACAAAACCGGTCAGGGTGTCCATGCTGACCCACGTCCACAGGCAAAAGTGCCTACCTTGGAAACGTGAGCATCAGAACTGGACCACACAGCAATGGAAGAAGGTGGCCTGGTCTGATGAATCATGTTTTCTTGTTCATCATGTGGATGGCTGGATGCATGTGTGTCATTTACCTGGGGAAGAGAAGCACCAGGATGCAGCAAGGGAAGAATGCAAGCCGGTGATGGCAGTAATCAGCTACTGACGATTTGGTGGCAGATACCTCAGAACACACCTTCAGAGTTCTAGTGGAGTCCATGCCTCCATGGGTCAGGGCTGTTTTGGTGTCAAAAGGGGGATCTACTCAATATTAGGTGGGTTGACATAATGGCATTATTGATCAGTGTATAATGTACAATGAAATATGCATTCTTTTTTAAATGTACTGGGTTTGAGCCCAATACCCAACTGGAATTCTACTTTCGGAACAAGCTTATAAGTACGTCAGTCAGTAAAGGTTTTTTTTTCCCCCCTTTAGGCTGGGTTCACACTATACAACACAGCGTCTCACAGCAGAGTCCTGTGCGTCTCCATTCACCATATCCGGTACGATTTCAGCCCGAATGTTGGGCTAAATTCGGACCCGAAACTGACCAAAAGACGCCCAGGGCTCCTGTGCAATTCGCACCGGAGCCGCTGCGGAGATGTGTGAACCGGCTCCATAGAGAGCCGGTCACAATCTCCTGCTATGCGAATTGGATGCGGTGTAAGCCACATCCAATTCACAATAGTGTGAACCCAGCCTCACTCTTGATGGCTGGTTCTCCATTTTAAATATGACTTACCCGTTTAAGCTCATTGTTGAAAGCTTCGGTACTTTCTAGGAACTTCCTTTTCTTCTCCTGATGACGATCTTCAATCTGTAGTAGCTCTGCTTCCAGTTTACGCTGGTGAAAGTCAAGAGGGTTGTGAGACAGTGGCACCAGGATTGCTCAGTAAAATATATGTCCCATTTTTCTAGGTGGTCCAGATCCTGAGCTAGCATGGTCAACAACCTCCTGGACCCCTAGCTTTCCAGCTTTCTTCCACAATAGTCCACAGAAACAGCCCTTCTAAAGACACCCCTACTAAAGACTTACTGTTAAAACCAATGGCCTCTAGTCAGTACTATTACCATTAGACCTTTCTACTGCCTTCCACACAGCTGACCACCCATTCCCCCTCAAATACTCCTCTGCTCTTTTCTGGTTCTCCTCCTACCTACTGTTCCTTCAATGTCACTTACAACCTCCTAATCCTCTTTTCCTAGGGGTCCCCTAATGCTCTGTCCCTGGACCTGTTCTATTCTAGATCTTTTCATGGTCAGTTAATAACCTTGAGTAGCTTCCAATACCATCTTTATACTGACCACATGCTCTACTCCTCAGCTCACCCCTTCAGCTTCCTACTATCTTACTAATCTAATACCTGACATAAATCGGTAAGGGGGTCAAAGCACCAATTCTTAGAACTCAGTCTTTAAAAAACTGAATATTTCCTCCCCCAGCAAAGTGCCCCAGACTTTTCCCATCGAGAGTAATAGCACAACTATCCCCCCCCCCCCCCCCAATCCTGGGGTGCTAGGTGTAATCCCAGACTCTGACCCGTTCATTCAGCTACGCAAGTTGTTGGTGCTAAATGAATTCTGTATTATAATAAATAAAACTAGTCATAGATACAGCTTAAAAAAGACGATCTATGAATTCTTTTCCACCAAGGGGGCAGAAGAAACAGAGCTCTTGCTTAACTGCTTCAGCTCCAGAAGAATTTACCCCCTTCCTGACCAGAGCACTTTTTGCGATTCGGCACTGCGTCGCTTTAACTGACAATTGCACGTTCGTGCGACGCTGCACCCAAACAAAATTGACGTCCTTTTTTTCCCACACATAGAGCTTTCGTTTGGTGGTATTTAATCACCTCTGCGTTTATTTTTTGCGCTATAAACAAAATAAGAGCGACAATTTCGAAAAAAGAAACGCATTTTTACATTTGGCTATAATAAATAACCCCCAAAAATATATAAAAAAACATTTTTTTCTCCTCAGTTTAGGCCGATACGTATTCTTCTACATATTTTTGGTAAAAAAACAAAAAAAAACATCGCAATAAGCGTTTATTGATTGGTTTGCGCAAAAGTTATAGCGTTTACTAAATAGGGGATAGTTTTATGGCATTTTTATTATTTTTTTTTTACTAGTAATGGCGGCGGGCAGCGATTTTTATTGTGACTGCGACGTTATGGCGGACATGTCGCACATTTGACACATTTCTGGGACCATTGTCATTTATACAGCGATCGGTGCAATTAAAAATGCACTGATTACTGTGTAAATGACACTGGCAGTGGCGTCGCTTTAACTGACAATTGCGCGGTCCTGCAACGTGGCTCCGAAACAAAATTGATGTCCTTTTTTCCCCACAAATAGAGCTTTCTTTTGGTGGTATTTAATCACCTCTGCGATTTTTATTTTTTGCGCTGCAAACAAAATTAGAGCGACAATTTTGAAAAAAAACGCATTATTTTTTACTTTTTGCTATAATAAATATCCCCCAAAAATATATTAAAAAACATTTTTTTCCTCAGTTTAGGCCAATACGTATTCTTCTACATATTTTTGGTAAAAAAAACAAAACAAAAAAAAAAAAAATCATCGCAATAAGCGTTTATTGATTGGTTTGCGAAAAAGTTATAGCGTTTACTAAATAGGGGATAGTTTTATGGCATTTTTATTAATTTTTTTTTTTACTAGTAATGGCGGCAATCAGCGATGTTTATTGTGACTGCGACGTTATGGCGGACATGTCGGACATTTTTGGGACCATTGTGGTTTATACAGCGATCAGTGCGATTAAAAATGCACTGATTACTGTGTAAATGACACTGGCAGTGAAGGGGTTAACCACTACTGGGCGGGGAAGGGTTAATCAGTACTAGGGGAGTGTTTTCTAACTGTAGGGGGGAGGGGCTGTGTGTGTCACTAGACTGATCACTGCTCCCGATGACAGGGAGCTGTGATCAGTGACACTTGTCACTAGGCAGAAGGGGGAGATGATGTTTACATCAGCATCTCCCCGTTCGTCCTCTCCGTGAGGCGATCGCGGGTATCCCTGCGGCCATCGAGTCCGCGGGACCCGCCCCACGGAGCGCGCGGCCGGCGCGCACACAATGGCATGGCGGGGAATTCAAATGGACGTACAGGTGGGGGGGGGGGAGGGGGTGGGGGGGGGGCAGATGCAGCATCAGACCTAGATAAGTATGATGGAGGAAAAGCTCCCAAACCCAAACTTCTCTCTTAACTAGGACCATCAATTAAGATTTTATGGTTCATAAGAAAAGAACTGGCCCAGAACAAGTATGCCGATCAAGAGTTTTGACTTCACCAACATTCCAAACTAGGGACTTTTGTGCTAAGTAGGGTGGCTGAGCATCAGAACTTTTATCAGTACTATTTGCCAAATAGTTTTCTAACCTAGTCATACCAGAGAAAGCACAATCAAATAAGGAATACAAAATGTTTAGTAAAGACGAGTTCACTTTAGCATTCCATTGGAAGATCTGTGTTCCCATTATGTGAAGCTTTAGGATTCAGAACACACCTGTAACCACACCTGTGGATCTGGGTGAGGCAAAAATCTACCTAGCCTTGGCAAGCGTGGTCACAATCCCATTTCCAGAAGAGACACGTTGTTGCAGTTTGATAAAGCCATCAGCACTCTTTAGGTCTAGAACTCCTACAAAAGCAGTTTATCTTTCATAGCTATTAAAAAGAGAAAAATGGGAGCCTTAAAAATTAAAGCAGCATTAACACAAAAGCAAACATATTGAAGCTTTCCAGCTCTTAGATGTGGTGGCTGCATCAATTTTCTTTAAGCTTTTTTCATCTGGTGATCCAGCCAGCAAGTCGGGATGACACAGACCACTTGACACTGGCAGGGGTACCTAAAATAATCAGCTCTTTATCTATTCATGCATCTAAATCTGCTAGTACATCTCACACTCCCCTCCCCGACTGACAACCTTTGGGTGCCCCCTGTGCCCATTCATCCAGAGAGGGGGCTCTCTAATACAGAAGGTGTGTTTCTGGCCAGATCACCAGGTGAAAACAGAATGCAGACACCACATCTAATGTCTGGTAAGCTGCAATAGATTTGGTTTAGGATTTAATAGTGCTTGAAGGAGAAGTTCACTTTATTTTAACCACTTACAGACCGCTGCACGCCAATATATGTCGTAACTTTGAAGAGGAATATCGTTGTTATGACAGCAGCTAGCTGCCATAACCCCAGTATCCTCTTCTTTGACCGGCGATCCGCTTTCAGATAAGTGTCTCTGCAGCAGATTCGCAGTGAGATCACTTTTATCAGCGACGGGAGAGGTCCACCCCCTCCACCGCTTACCGGAGCCGTCGGCAGAGGCGATCAGATGTTGCTCCTTCCTTGGCATGGAGACGAGTGAGGGGAAGATGGCCCCTACCTGTCTCCATACAGGGCGGAAGCGATGTCAAAACGTCACTTCCGCCCATAGCTCTTAAAAGGGCCATTTTTTTTTTTTTTTTTTAATTGCATTTTAGTGTAAATATGAGATCTGAAGTCTTTTTGACCCCAGATGTCATATTTAAGAGGACCTGTTATGCTTTTTTTCCTATTACAAGGGGTTGTATACATTCCTTGTAATAGGAATAAAAGTGACAGATTTCATTTAAAAAGAACTGTGTAAAAATAAAAAAATAAGAAAGATAAAATAAGAAAAAGGTGTTCAAACCACACGTGAGGTATCGCCGCGATCGGTAGAGTGAGAGCAATAATTCTAGCCCTAGACCTCCTCAGTAAATCAAAACATGCAACCTGTAGAATTTTTTTAAAATGTCGCCTATGGAGATTTTAAACGGGTAAAAGTTTATCGCCATTCCACAAGCAGGCGCAATTTTGAAGCGCTACATGTTGGGTATCAATTTACTCGGCGTAACATTATCTCACACAATATATACGGTCTTATTTTTTAGTTAAAAAAAAGTGCATCTTTTCCAAAAAAAAGTGCGCTTGTTAGATCGCTGCGCAAATACAGTGTGACAAAGTATTGCAACGACCGCCATTTTATTCTTTAGGGTGTTAAAAAAAAATAAAAATAAATAAAAGTATAAATGTTTGTCGGGGGTTCTAAGTATATTTCTAGCACAAAAAAAAACAAAAAAAAAAAACGTAAACAAATCTCAAAAAGAGGCTCAGTCCATAAAAAAAAGAGGCTCAGTCCATAAATGGTTATTTTTGTGGGTAAAAATATGCATTTACTTTTTTTTTTTTTTTATTTTTTTTTTGGAGCCTGGAAAGCATTGTACAAGCGACCAGATCGTTAGTGCCATGCAGGTCTCCTACAGATGGTCAGTGTGTGCCCCATACATTGTACAGCCAGGCAGTTTCACACTCACAGGAAGACTCAATGAACTACCACAGTGCTCAACAGCAAAGGCTGTCGTGACTTGTAAATTCACTCATACATGGAGCCCCGCACGGCCACTCCATTTTCAAAAAGTGACAGCTAGTATGGGGGAAGTAACTTCTCCCTGTACTGCTGTCATGCAGAGGCAGCAGGTCCCCGAGCGGCTGCAGCAGTGGGAACATGGGGGGGATGCTTGACATGAGCCACCAGCTCACCACAGGAGCAGAATATGAAAAGCTTTTTCCATCAATACAGCAGCTCCTGTTTAGACTGAACTCTTTATCTCCATGTGGTTTTTGCTAGTTAGTGTACATTAAAGTACAAAAATCACATTATAATAACTTGTGATAGTATAGTTTCTACATGGCTTTGATTATAATTACTTTTTTTGTATTTTTCCTGACCATTTGCTACACTGATGTAGAAAGCAGTTCCTGGAAGTCTGAAGTTTTTTTTTTTTTTAAACAAATACTCCACATAAAAAGCTATTTTGTTTATTTTGAATGGCTCATATGCTCGGCCACCTAAACGGTTTGGGCTTTTACATGACTGACATCAGCCTTTAATTTATAAAACCCAAAATCTGATCTCCAGCTTTTAGTGGAGTTTAACAGCTTAAGGACCGCCCCACGTACATATAATGCGGAAGGGTGGACCTTAAGCACAAAAATCATGTACCTTTACGCCATTCCTTTCTTCAACACTGGGGCACATGGCACTGGAGACCCGCTTCCGCTGTGACAGGATACAGCGGGAGCCAACCAGTGGACCCGATGTCTGCAGGAAACCCAGCGATCATTCGGAGAGAGGCAGATCACTGTTCTGCTAGTAAGAAAGACAGATCTGTGTCTTTCCTCAGTCAAAGCACAGTAAGAAAGCACTCCCAGGGAACAGTTAGTGCCGATTCACACAGGGGCAACACAACTTCAGCGCGACTTTGCAAGGCGACTTTAAGCAACTTACAACGCGACTTCAAGTCACCTCCAGGACAGGCGACTTTGGCTGTGGCCAATCACAGAATAATCAGCTCTCTGGGAGGGAGGTGTTTGCCTGGGTAAACTAATTTCTTTTCCTGTAAAGTCGCTTCATTATAGATGGAGATCCGACTTAGAGGCGACTTCCATTGAATTCTATGGGTACAGGTCGCCTAGAAGTCACCTTGAAGTAGTACAGGAACCTTTTCTGAAGTTAGAGCGACTTCAGTAGTGTACATTAAGACGGCTCTCATTGACTATAATGCAATTCCCAACGTCAAGTGACTTGGGGCGACTTGAGGGCTGACAAGTCGGATCCCAAGTCGTTGTAGTGTGAACCGACCCTTAACCCCTTTGATCGCCCCGGATGTTAACCACTTCCCTGCCAGTGACATTAGTACAGTGACTGCATTTTTTTAGCATTGCTCTTATGTATTGGTGTCACTGCCTCCCCCAAAAAGTTTTACTTAGTGTCAGATTTGTCCAATGCAATGTCGCAGTCCTGCTGAAAATAGCTGATTACCGCCATAACTACTAAAAAAAAATAAATAAAAATTTATCCCATAGTTTGTAGACACTATACCTTTTGTGCAAACCAATCAATATAGGTTTGGGTTTTTTTTTACCAAAAACACGTAGCAGAATACATATTGGCCTAAATTGATAAAGAAATTAGATTTTTTTTTTTTTTATTGGATGCGTTTTATAGCAAAAAGGTTTCCGTTTCTAGCACAAAAAATAAATACTGCGAGGTAATCAAATGCCACCAAAAGAAAGCTCAAATTGTGAGGGAAAAAAAAAAGGACATCATTTTAATTGGGTACAGTATCGCACAATTGTCAGTTAAAGCAATGCAGTATCGCAAAAAGAAATGGCCTGTCAGGAAGGGGGTAAAACCTTCTGGAGCTGAAGTGGTTAGATAATTTGTTTGGGCCAAACGATTTCATTAACAGATGCAGCAGATCTCTGCGCTATATGGACTTCCTGTCCCACACTCGGAACACAATCAAGTCAGGCTGATCTCTGCTCAACCATTCACAGGGAGCTTTGCATTTTTTGGAAGAACACAAAGCTTCCTCTGAATGGCCGAGTTGGAGATCATGACATCATCTACCCATCTCAGTCAGTCACTCAGTGGAAGCTTTGTAATATTCATTAACTACAAAATACTCAATGAATGACTGAGCAGAACTTATCCTGACACAATTTTGTTCCTTAGTGTGGAACCGGATGTTCTTATCCCATTGCTGGACCACGGCGCTGTATATACTGTATGTAGCTAAAGCCAAAATCTGGGGATCAGCTTCAAAATGGAGCTCAAGGTTTTGTTCCTGGAATTAAAAAAGTGCTAAAGCCCCTGGAATGCTTTTACTGCAGTCCATGTACTTGCTGGAGAGCTTTAACCTAACTTCCTGTCTTGAAGGATACTACTGGAGCATACAGCACTTACAACATATCATCTGTGCCTCAACCCACCTCATTCTACCAGCCTCAAAAGTTTGTTTTAAAAGCTCCAGTCAATTTCTGAATTACATGGCTCAGAGGGTTTCTGCACAGAACTTGGTGGCTTCCTTAAAATATAATCTAAAACAGCATCCAATAGCTAATACCAATTTGTGCTTTCTTGAAAAGACCATTTCACATACCAATAAAGGCAAACATGCCCATGAAAAGTATTGCAGCAAACACACAGTATAATATGGGGTTCAGTTTCATTGTTCTCACCTGATGCACCATGAGGGACTGCACTTGTCTCTTAAGAACCTGCATCCTGGCTGTTGTGACCACGGACCTCACATCTGGCACTACGCTCTCACTCAAGATCTCACTGATTAACCGGTGATTCCTCTGGAAGCGAGCAGCAGCAGTGTGCTTCATGGAAAAACCATCATCATAGTCTGCAAGACAAAGCAAAGCTTTGTTATACTAGTCTAACGGTTTTTTTTTTCCAATTTGATTTATATTTTTATTTAAGATTAAGATATGAAAGTCATCTGCTTAATTTGAAAAAAACGTAAGCATTATTTATATATATATATATATATATATATATATATATATATATATATATATATATATATATATATATATATATATATATATATATATATATATATATATATATATATATATATATATATATATATATATATATATATACACACACACACACACACACACACATACATACATACATATATACATACACACACAGAAGCAACAACAACATTTGTTTATCCCATATGCAGGTTCTGTTTCCTGCCCAATGGTTCTACCAATCAACAGGAAATGATCTTCATGAAATCCAGCCAAGCACTGTATAGTGGAAACCCAACCATAACTTTATAATTCTGAGATTTGAGGCTGATGCAAGATCCAAGTGTTAACATTTTACAGTTAAATGGGTCTTAACCCTTTCATGACTAAGCCTATTTTTGAAATTTGGTGTTTACAAGTTAAAATCCGTATTTTTTGCTAGAAAATTACTTTAGAGTTCCCAAACATTATATATATATATATATATATATATATATATATATATATATATATATATATATATATATATATATATATATATATATATATATATATAAGCAGAGAATCTAGAGAATAAAATGGAGATTGTTGCAATATTTTATATCACACGGTATTTGTGCAGCGGTGTTTTTAATGCAAATTTTTGGAAAAGGGACACTTTCTTGAATTTTAAAAAATCCAAACAGTAAAGTTACCCCAATTTTTGTATAATGTGAAAGGTGATGTTACGCTGAGTAAATAGATACCAAACATGTCACCCTTTATAATTGCATGCACTCGTGGAATGGCAACAAACTACGGTACCTATGAATTTCCATAGGCGATGCTTTAAATTTTTTTAACGGTTACCAGGTTTGAGTTACAGAGGAGGTCTAGGGCTAGAATTATTGCTCTCGCTCTGATGATCGTGGCGATACCCCACATGTGTGATTTGAACACCGTTTACATATGCGGGAGCGACTTCCGTATGCGTTTTCTTCGCTGCGCGAGCTTGTGGGGACGCTTTAAAAAATTTTTTTTTTTTTTATTTGTTTTTATACTTATAAATTGTGCTTAAAAATTTTTTTTTTTTTTTTTTTTACTTTTATTGCTGTCACAAGGAATGTAAACATCCCTTGTGACAGTAATAGGTGGTGACAGGTACTCTTTATGGACTCTTTATGCCCTCCTGTGCACTTCAAAGTATGCAGATCGCCGAAAACGGCGATTCTGAACACTGTATATTTTTTTAAAACCAGTGTCATTGGCAGCCGAGTAAACGGGAAGTGACGTCATGACGACGCTTCCGCGTTTACAATGAGGAAGGCAGCCGATTGGACACCGGGCCTCCCGATCGCACGGGAGGCCCGGTAAGAGCAGCGGGAGGGGGGGCGTACCCTCCCGCTCCTCCGGCATAACTGCCGAGCGGCTTTTAGCTGCATCGGTTGTTATACTCGGATAGCCGATCGCCGGCTCTAAACAACGGTACCGGGATGATGTCTGCAGCTGCAGGCATCATCCCGGTATAACCCCGGAAAGCCGAGTACGCACATCTGCGTACGGTCGGCGAGAAGGGGTTAACCTGTCATGTGGACAACTTATGTTGCTGAATTTTCACATTTAATATCTTGTGTGTTGGTCTAGGAAAAAAATGTTTTTTTAAAGAATTACTGGATCAAGAACACCTCTTTTCGAACCACTAGGAGGTGTTACAGCACATACAATGTGTCTTATAACTCAGTTTTAATATTGCCATTATGCAAATTGCATGTACCAGTTTACTTGCTGTATTTATGTTTATCCTTGTAATGTGATCCAAGGGTGTTTCACTGCAATGTCACGCAAGAATGACATTTACAGCCTAAAAGGTATGAAAAACTAAAATGTTTTTATTTTTGTTAGCTTTACCTACCCCTACCAATTTTTGATTTTGTTACCTGTGTCCCCCTGCAGAGACTTCCTTACTTCCTGTCCTGGAGATTGAACAAATAGGAAATCTCTTGAAAATGTATATAAGCCGGTACAGGAACAAGTGTCCTTAATTGGAGGATTTGACCTCATCATATGCTGTGACTACAATTTAAAATTCTTGGATTTCCCCCACTTTGTCTTGGCGGCAATTACCAGTAGACAAATAGAGAGGTAAATCTGCCCAGTGGGGACAGCAGTAAACACTTAACAGATGGTGTAACCTCCTCCATTCTTAAAAAAAAAAAAAATGCCTTTACTTAGACTGAAAAGGTGAACACATATGGGCAGTATTGGAGACATAACCCAAACTGTATAGAATGGTGGATATAGATGTTGGGTAGAGTTGATCTGAAGGACAGATCAATTATACATGAAATATTACAACTTTTACATTTTCTGCCCATAACAGAATCTGTCAGCTACATCGAACAACAAACATGCCATTCAAACATCAATGCCAGAGCCCATCAGTGTAAGGTGATAGCATCAGGTGAGAAAGAAGAGTCTGTAGATCATTAACAGACACAGCAGGAATAGGCCTCTTGCACACGGTATTGATGCTTGCACATCAGCGTTTATGGGCACAATTTCAGGCATTTGTGCTGCGCATATTTGCGCGTATAATACATTCCTTAGGCATAATTAAATATTCAAAAAATGTATGCTCATATGTGCTTTTTCGCATACATTTGCACGTACCGATGCAAAATATTGACCTGGAGCTCAGATCTTTGTTTCCTTTTTTTACTCCATAAATACGCAGCACTTGTTTACGCGCCCGTGTGTACAGCCACAGTGGACTGCATTTTAGAAAAACAAAATCGCTGCACTGAGCTTTCTCAAGCTGCAGTGTGCAAAAGGCCTTATTTTGGCTTTTGCCACATTATACTCACTTTATGTTGATGTTTCGACAATTACCTTGATAGATAGATAGATAGAGATATCTATCTATGTGCCTGTGTGGGTTTCCTCCCACACTCCAAAGACATGCTGGTAGGTTAATTGGATCCTGTCTAAATTGTCCCTAATATGTATGAATGTGAGTTAGAGACCTTATATTGTAAGCTCCTTGAGGGTAAGGACTGATGTGAATGTACGATGTATATGTAAAGCGCTGCGTAAATTGACGGCGCTATACAAGTACCTGAAATATTATATATATGTGTGTGGTTTTTTTTTTTGTTTCCTATTCGCAGTCAATTGGTTGTACTTTCTTTGAAAATTCCTGAATAAAAATATAATCTTTAAAAATAAAAAGGAGGCAGCAGGGAGGACTCTTCAGATGCATAAAATATTGATTTGAGAATTATCAAAAATGGTAACTGCAGGTGGCACAAGGTACATTCTTCCTGCCAGTACTACAGATAGCATCCCTGATAAGATTTGCTTTAACAGAAAGGATCCAATGACTGGGGAAGAAGAAGAAAGAAGAAGAAGCATACCAGCTCGTAAAAGTGGTGGCTGCATTGATTTTTTTTTTTTTAGTACCTATCAATTCTGGGAATACAACTTCCTGTCTCCCTGGGTAGATACACTCATTCTACTTGCCTTTATTATCTTCCATTGCATAGGGGATGTAGAGATTAGTAGTTTACAGAGCATTTTTGTGCCCGTTCAGCTCACGGGGCTGAACGGGGCTTGCAAGTCATAATACATTTTTTTTTTTTTAGGATTTAGTCAATCTGCAATACACAATGGGGGTGGATTTACTAAAACTGGAGAGCGCAAAACTCGGTGCAGCTCTGCATAAAAACCAATCCGCTTCACAGTTTTAGGACACATTCACACGGAACGCGGGTTTGAAATCAGCGGAACTTTTCACACAATTTCAAACCCGCATTTCAGTACGAGTTCAGGGGCGACGGGTCTATTGAAATCGCCCCCAAAGTCACCAAAAGTAGTGCAGGAACTACTTTTGAAAAGCGGTGTGGCGCGGCGTCACACCAACTGAGTGCCTTTGCCGGCAATAGGCTGCGATTTGGCATGTCAAATCGCACATTGTGAATGGGGGCTTATTGTCAAAGCTTAAGTGAACAAGCTGAAGTTAGAAGCCGATTGGCTACCATGCACAGCTGCACCAGATTTTGCACTCTCCAGTTTTAGTAAATAAACTCCAATGTTATGTTCGACTCACCATCAGGATCCTCCGCTGGCTGAATACTCATATAAGGCTCTCCTTTGTCTATGCGGGACTGGCGCTGGCGGCTTTCTTCCTCTAGGGCGGCTTCGGCTCTGCTTTTGGCGTTGATATAAGCGAGATAAGCAGGAGAGTTGTGGTAGGTTTTCATTGACTCATTGTACTCAATCTGCAGGAAATCACACAAATGCCCGCAATTAATATTTCACACAAGAGGTATGAACCTGACCTCCCTGATTCCAACCTACATGATCACATAAAAGTCATATAAAAGTATTCAGTTTATGGTTGGGTCTACTGTGTGTGTCTGCCCCTGAAAAAGAAAAGTCAACTTGTGCGTTTTTAAAATGTATGCTCTTTGAGATTACCCTTTAGGTGACACCAACTGTTTTTCTACAAAAAGTCATACCTTGCCATGTTGTCTAAACAGGGATTTTCTCACTTAGCACGGTCAAGGATTTAATGTTTATCCAGATAGAATAAAAGGGTGCTAATACAACGCTCAATATTTCGAATTGGGGTAAGGAACATTTGCAAGCGTGTGAAATGTCCAGCATCAGGATTTTTTTTTTCCAACTCTTGGGCAGCGGGCACGTGCCGCCACCAGCTCGGAGCCAATCTACACAGCGGGAGCCAATCAGCGGGTCTCACGGACTCCATGTCCACCGGCTGATTGTTCAGTACAAAGGCAGTTCTTGCAATAAGTCATTGATCCTGTGTTCCTGCAAAGCAGGGACACAGATCCATGCCTTCCCATAGTAAAAGCACCTTCCACACAACAACACTGGCTAGGCTTACAGTTAACCCTTTGATCGCCCCCGATGTTAACCCCTTCCCAGCCAGTGTCATTAGTATAGTGACAGTGCATATTTTTATCACTGATCACTATATTAGTGTCACTGGTTCCCAAAAAATGGTCAGTTAGGTGTCCAATTTTTATTAGTAATTTACAAGCATTACTAGTAAAAAATTCTATAAATATATCCCATAGTTTGTAGACACTATAACTTTTGCGCAAGCCAATCAATATACTCTTATGTGTGTTTTTTTTTACCAAAAAACATGTAGCAAAATACATATTGGCCTAAAATTGATTAACCAGTTCCCGACCGGCTCCTGTAGATATATACGTCGGCAGAATAGCACGGCTGCGCAAAGTAACGTACCCGTACGTTACTTTGAATTTGGCGCCGTGTGCACGCGCGCGCCGCCTGCTGCAATCTCCGTGAGTCAGGTCGTGGGTCCCGCAGACTCGATCACCGCGGGCATACCCGCGATCGCCTCACGGAGAGGACGAACGGGGAGATGCCGTTCTTTTTTTTTTTTTTTTTTTTTTTTTGTCACATCAGTCGACCAATTTGAGGGTTATAGATCAACTTTGCAGTTCCTTTAATCAACCGGCCCTCTCTCATTGTCTCATCATCGTGACACTTTGCCGTTATAAAACAAAAAGAGGAATGCTTACAACCATACATATATCCACTTAGTCTTGCCTGGGGTCATATGAATCCGATTAACCATGTTAAATTCTTATCTGTCTATCCCAACCCTCACCCTTCTCCGCTCCTACCCACTCCTCCCCCCTCCCCAATCCCTCCCTTCCCCCCTCTCCAGGGTCTAACATTCATTCCACTCTCCTTCTTAAATTAGAGATTTGATTTCTTTGGCATAGCTCCATGTTTTTTTAAATTTTTTCCAGTGGTCCCAACTACCCAAGTTCTTACTTCTTATGTCTTCTACTCTACACCCCAACATCTCCAAGTTATAGCTTTCCTCTATTGCATCAAACCACTCCCATATCTCCGGGCTCTCCCTCCTCTGCCAGTTCCTTGGGATCGTTCTTTTGGCCGCATTCAGAAGTTGCGGAACAAGAGTCTGCTTACCATTATTTAGATCCCCCATCCCCCCTAGGAACAGGACCTCCCAAGGGTCATCTGCTACCTCTATTCCCGTGATTTCCTTTGTGAGGACAAATATTTTATGCCAGAAATTCTTAATTATAGGGCAACTCCACCACATGTGTCCCATTGTTCCAATCTCTTGGCATCCTCTCCAACAGGTGGCTGGCCCTTTCTGATATCTACTTGTTATCTCGGGGGTCAGGTAGCTTCTACTGATACATTTGTAGTTCATTTCCGCCGTTCGGGTATCTATTTTTGAATTGGCGCTTGTTTTAAAAATCCTTTTAATTGTGTCAATATCCTTTTTAGTGCCTAAATCTCTCTCCCATTTGAGTATGAATGGCGGCATCTCCAACTTTTCTGAAGCCAACAAGATTTTATAGATCTGAGAGACTGTATTTCTTGGGGCCTCCTTATCACACAGCTTTTCAAAGTCTGTCAGTTGTCTTCCGGACCTGATTGGCTGTGGTAGCCTATTCACAAAATGGTTTAGTTGAAGATATCGCCATCCATCTAAGCCCCGTGTGTTCCTCCCGTGTGTGAGTTGCTGGAGTGACATAATTTTACCTTCGTTCATAATTTCTCTCAATTGTGTTTTTCCCCAAAGTGCTTCTTTTCCTCCTATACTCTCCATACCTGGTGTGAAAAATGTATTATCTAATAGTGAAATCAGTGGTGAATTATATTTCCCGTTTACTTTCTTATATATCCCATCCCATATTTTAAAAACATTTCTTGTTATTTTATGTGTACTATTTGCAAGTGGTCTGAAGTGTGTGGGATTCCAAATAATAGTGCCTAATTGTGAATCACTTAAATCTTCTTCTAATTTTGCCCATTTTTTCCGTTTATCCTTCATCGCCCATTCCACTACCCTGGATAAAACTACAGCTTTGTAATACAACTGTATATCAGGAACTGCCAGACCTCCGTCTACTTTCCTTTGTTTTAGCGTCTGGAAAGACACTCTCGATTTTTTTTTTTTCCAAATAAAGGTCATAATTATTTTTTTTAGCGTCCTCAGATAGTTTTGGGGGAGGGGAACTGGTAGCATCTGGAAGACATACATGATCTTGGGTAATAATACCATTTTAAAGACATTGATACGTCCAATCCAGGAAAGAGCCTTATGGTAGAGTCTATTACATTCTAATCTTACCAGGTCTAATAAGGGCATGTAGTTACTAATAAACGTTTTCCTACTTGAGCTGGTTAGTTTAATACCCAGGTATTTTAATTCCTTAGTCCATTTAAAACTAAATTCTTTTTTCAAAATCTCGACCGCTGGCTTACTTACATTTATATTTAATATTTCTGATTTGTTCATGTTTATTTGAAAATTGGATACCTCTCTGTATTCCCTTAATGCCTTTATGAGGTTGGGCATCGTCGTGTCCGGATCCGTTACATAGAATAACACGTCGTCCGGGGGAGATGCCGTTCTAAACAGCATCTCCCCGTTCTGCCTAGTGACAAGTGTTACTGGATCTCTGCGCCCTGTCATCGGAGCAGAGATCAGTGTAGTGACACACACACAGCCCCCCCCCCCCCCCCCACAGTTAGAATCACTCCCCTAGGACACACTTAACCCCTCCCCCTAGTGGTTAACCCCTTCACTGCCAGTGTCATTTACACAGGAATCACTGCATTTTTATAGCACAGATTGCTGTTTAAATGCCAATGGTCCCAAAGATGTGTCAAAAATGTCCGATGTGTCCTCCATAATGTCACAGTCACAATAAAATCGCTGATCGCCACCAAAAAATGATGATTAAAAACGCCATAAAACTATCCCCTATTTTGTAAACGCTATAATTTTTGTGCAAACCAAATGCTTATTGCAATTTTTTTTACCAAAAATATGTAGAAGAATACGTATCGGCATAAACTGAGGAAAAAAAATGTTTTTTAATATATTTTTGGGGGATATTTATTATAGAAAAAAGTAAAAAATAATGCGTTTTTTTCAAAATTGTCGCTCTAATTTTGTTTGTAGCGCAAAAAATAAAAAATCGCAGAGGTGATTAAATACCACCAAAAGAAAGCTCTATTTGTGGGGAAAAAGGGACATCAATTTTGTTTCGGAGCCACGTTGTGTATGATGCTGTATCCACAAAATAAAAGGGTATACTAAACTTCAGCTTTACCACCCTAACCATTAACCTAGCTAACCTCAACAACTCAGTAAGGCTGCGACTTACCTTTTATGTCATTAGCAACACTGCACAAACCATCCCACGCTGTAAAGCAACAATGCCCAGATTGTGCCATATGTAACAGATGACCCATCCCTCTGGCCGTTCCAAGCTTCTCACCTCTCATGATCCAAACACTTTGTAGACTGGCTTTTGACCAACCTAGCCTTCTCCTGTGAGTATACATGTTCTAGGACTGTACTATGGATATTAGAGTGCAAGCCTCTCGGGGTGTGTGTGTGTGTGTGTGTGTGTGTGTGTGTGTGTGTGTGTGTGTGTGTGTGTGTGTGTGTGTGTGTGTGTGTGTGTGTGTGTGGGGGGGGGGGGGGGGGGGGATCAGATATCTGAAGAGCAGAGGGCAGGACATATGCCTATCCTTTTATTGCTTGGAAGCAATGTGATCTATTGTGGAGCTGACATGTTACTGGCTCACACCTAACAAAAATTGGTAAATGCGAATAATCGATGCTCCTGCTCACTTTCAATAAACTGGAAACAAATTCAATAAATCATGGAAGCCTTTGTAAGTGAGCATTGTAACCTTTTAAACTAGTCCTTTACAAAGTTATTTTACCGCTTAAAAACGATAAACCATGATTGGTAGTTGTGTGGGCACAGGAGGAATGATCCACCAGTAGGCTCGAGGCTCCAACAAGCTTTTTCCACTGATTGAACCGCTGCTGGCTGATGCGTTTCGAAAAGTAACGGCTCTGAGGAAGAAGGTATACCTTCGAAAAGCGTCGGCCAGCAGCGGTTCACACATCCTCTCTTCAGGACCTGGAGACTGCTATCAGTGGACAGACTGTTACAAGTCAAAGACTGTTATAAGCATGATTTTCTTTCTACCTTCGTGAGTAATTTTTAATCATGTTTTTTTTTAATAAATGTATCAAAGGATAATGCACAAGGCTGGTGCGCCCTCTCTTTTCGGTTTTATCCTGGTGAGCAGCAAGGCCGAAAGCTATTGCCCATCCTGAACTTTGGACTGCCTGGCTAACACACCCCTGCGCAAGAGTATTTGTTTTTGTTGTACCATGCAATGCCAGACTCCTGCAGACAAGCCCTGTATACGGGCTGGCTGTTTACAAGTTGCAGGGCTTGTGAATGAACTATAAGGCTGCTCATCAGTGATCTTGCAGTCCATTCAGCACTACCAAGACGTCAGCTGTATTGGCTGATGGTAGTTGCAAGTTCATGCATTCACAGGAAACTGAAAGAATGACGCGGCCATGTGGGCGTAGCCTCGCATGGGCGTGTTATTTTCAAATAGTGACAGTGAATGCCAGGATAAGATCCTCACTGTCACATGGAGGGCTGCGGCTGCTGGAACATGTAACATGTTTCAAAAGGTGGTCTTATCCTTTAAAAGACAGCACAAGAGTCTACATTCCAGCAGCCACCATAGAGCAGATTTTATTTTTTTTAGAGCAGTTTGTCATTAGAATCTCATGTAAGCACCTGTACACTGTACATAGTGCCAGCTGCCAGCACTAGTCAAAGTTTTACCAAAGGTATCCTAATCACAAAGGCCAATTTTACCAAGGCCTCCATTGCTAAACAATGCAGATTAGTCCGAATGGAAAAATGACAAAACTAACCGATTGCTCTTCTCTCTCCAGTAAACATTTTCTAACACTTGTAAGTACATTTGTCACTTATAGTTTGTGTAGCAGAGCAGAACCATCTGTACAAAAACAGCTATTGTGCAATTATAAACCAAAAAGAACATTCAGAGATATGAAATACATCACAGCAACAAAAAAACACAAGCTTCATGCATGAACATAACAGAATGCACGGATGTCTCTGAGGGCAAAATAAATCTAGAATACAGTTTATAAAAAAGGACAACATTCACATAGTTTCTTAGGTTATATAGTAGATTATACAGAAAACACAGAGGTATGCATGTTTGTTCAAAGGGTGCCTATTCAGATAGCAAGTTTATATAGAGGGATTAGAGATCAGGAAACCTATTTTCTCTTTGAACGCAATCGTTGTATCCTGCCAGACTTAATCTAAACCATAGCATAACAGTGAATTTTTACTTAGATCCATTGTCTGCCTTGGTAGCATAATTCAGTCATCTACCAAGGTCAGCCTGTCACTGCGAGGAACATCATCATAAAAGGAGGAGGACTAACAGCTTAGTCTACCTAAAGGGACTTCATTGGGGTGTGGCATGGAATCATTGGGGAGGTGGCCAGAGCCAAGTAGACCGAACTTGGAAGAAAGCAGGCATTACATAGACAACCCTCTAGCCTGTCAGAGGACTCAAAGCCCTATTTAGAACAAAGGTGTACACATTTTTAATTTTACAAACTGGGTCCAGGAATCCAATTAGGGAGCTCCATGGATAAAATATATCCAATATAACTACTGTGAGCCTAGTAAAAATAGAATGAAAAACTAGGTGCCCCAACTATACTGCCGAACAAGTAGATCACATTAAACACTTAGGGCTCATTCACATTGTGCATATTCCCACACTGCACAAAAATGCTCTGCCACCTTGCAGGCGTGTGCGGGTGCCACCAATTCTTCACATTGATGCATGTCAGAACACACAGTACCACGCGTTTCAGTGCAGCATGACTGCACTTTTTTTGCACATTCTCGGGCATGTGGCTGCCCTAAAACATGAAAGGCGGGAATGTGGAAAATCAAAGCGCACACGCTGAGGTCCCACCTCCTGATGTGAATGAGCCCTTAAAAGTTAAGACTAAGTAAGGGTCTTTATTTAAGGTAGTGGAGTCAAAATGGTTCAAATTTGGAGACCACCAAGCTAAGCCTTAAACTGTGACCTTAGAAAAAGCCTGTGATTGCAGAGCCCTCTACTAGTGGCCGAGGCTCAATAAAATCTTAATATCGGAGCTGGTCATCTCCTTATAAAAATATAACTAGAACACAACTATGACTGCCCCTACAGTTGAACAGGTAAAGATGCATTGAGGATTTGAGAACTCTGACACATTTCATTTCATGCTCTTTTACCAAACCATATGCAATACAATGGCAAAATAGCTAGCACAGCTAATTGTGCAGTTCAAATCAATGTACTAAATACAGGCCAAACTGGAATACAATGCATGTGTCCATACTGCTATACAGATTCAACAATCAGGGTTCAATGAGTACTATATACTATTATATAGTACTGAGAAAAGCAACTCTTAATAAGGTATAACTTAAATGAATTGATAAGTGTTTTGAAATGTCCTTTGTAGATCCTAATGTGCCTCTGGTCTAAAAACAAAAAAAGCAGCCAAACTATTATTCATAAGGCATTGATAACGTATGGATCCATAGCCACAATTGTACTCAGTAGAATACCAAGTGACAAAAGGCAGCAGCATGGCCAATGTCCAAAATGGCATTTGAGGACTAGTTCACATTAATAGGCGCTGTGAAGGAACTGGTGCTGATGTGTCGTAATGACACAGATGCTTTACATTTTTTTTTTTCCAAAATGTATTGAAAGGTCACAAAATGCCATTTCATTCATCTGCTGCAAGTAGCAACTCGTATTGCAAGTTGCAACACACTGCGCTAAAAGAAAAGAAAAGAAAAGAAAAAAAAAAAAACCACACACAACAAAAGTTGGAAGTACAGCGTGTCGTCCTACCTTTTATCAAAGCACACCACTGCAACAAAGTGGTGTGAACTGAACTCATAGGACTCAGAGCACATTGCCTTGTCTATGCGCTGGGACTGCATTGGGCAAAGCTGCCCAACACCTATAGTATAAAATGGGCCCTAATTGGACTTAAATCATTTATTAACCAACTAATCCTCAGCAACCTAAAGCAATTTTTATACATTTATTGTAAAGCACATATTTGACTATGTTTCTTAGCGTCAGACAACCATATAGTGCAATCCCTGAAGCAATTTAAAGGCTGTTATCCCATGGAAGGACACAATCACTGTACAAAGGAGATCCTTTTTCAATAAGTATCACTGCAGACAGTATAAGGATTAGGACTATCACTAGTTTTTCATTGAAAACAAGAAGTACTGAGTCTGTATGCTCAGGGATGGATAGAGCTCAACTGCTACTGAAGGGATTTACTATTCCATACATTTCTTGTATCAATCTTAACTCTCCTCTAAATTTTAGCTAGGGGCGGATGTTACTTTCCATGAGCACTGGAGACAAATGTTTAGCTGGGGATCATCCACCTAATCCTGATGTTTTCCAGCCTGGGACCTAGTGAACAGCGGTGTCAACCCTCACACTCTACACAATACAACACCTCAAGCCTGGAGAGTGGCACCTGAGGATCTACTGGGATATTTAAGGATTTTTTTTTTCTCTTATCTAAATACTAATTCCTCGTACCTTTTCAGCTTCATATTCGTTCAAGTACTCTTGCTTCTCCTCATCGGTTAGGTCACGCCACATCCCACCAATGATCTTGCCAATCTCCCACAACTTAAGGTCAGGGTTGGAAGCCTTCACTTGGTCCCAGACCTATTTCAGAGACATTAAGGGTGGCGGAGAGGATTTTTGTTTTAATTACTAGAATGTCTACAGGTTTAGGCTACGTACAATCTTTATTCTAGATTTATTCTACAGAAATAGAGGGGTGATAAGGAATCTATTAAGGTGGAGACAGACAGCAGCACCCCCCCCCCCCCCCCAAGCCATCACTTACCTTTCTGCTGTATCTCATGTATGGCATCAGTGGCTTATCCGGGGGCTTTGGTGGTTTTGGGATGGTAATCCCAGATGAGGCCTAAAAGAAAAGCAGACATGAAAGCTAAGCTGTGCATTTAGCAATGTTTAGAGACTTCCAAAAAAAACCCGCATGCTTTCCACATAATTTAAAAAGCAGTTTACTTGTAAATCTAAACTGACACAGACCACAATATGGCTTTCCTTCACTATATGCAGCTTTAAGGTTCTACCTTATATATGCCTCCCCCTATAACTGTAATGATGCTAAATTCACTAGCCAATCAGGCTACCTGACACTAATCCTGCTCATCCACAGTTGACTATATATGCAACAGTTGTGGAGAGTCGAATCATGGCAAAGAACTATAGTATCTTTCTGGATGGGTGCCGTCTGCTATACTGCAAGGAAAGGGGGTCCTTTTTATTAATTTTCCAATCAGGTGATGTGATAAGCAATTTTCTGTTTTAAAATGTCACTGGCAATCTATACATTAGCCAACACCTCTAACAAAACATGTTTACTTTGTTTGTTCCTACAAAAAAATAAAATCAGAAATTTGAGAATTTCTGTTGGTGCACAAACTTCTTTTTGGACTTGTGCAACAACTCCTTTAGGAGTAGGCTGAAGAGAACATCTTTGGAAATAAGAGAATACATTTGGAAATGAAGGACCTATCTATGTTTTCAGTGTCCAAGTACACTCTTTGTATTGCCACTAAGATCTTATAAAGGGCATTTGTTTCATTCTAGCATTACCATTACATTTACCACAATAAATATAAAGAGGCTAGTTGAAAGGAGTTGTAAACGCTTAATTTTTTCCCTAAAATAATAAACCTGTCATGCTTACCTGCTCTGTGCAATGGTATTACACAGAGCAGCCCCAATTCTCCTCTTCTGGGGTCCCCCACTGGTGCTCTCAGCTCCACCTCTTCTATGTATGCCTCCATCGCAAGCTGTGTGCTATAGCAGGGTACATGTAAGGAAGTGTTCCTGAGCCCTGCTGTGGGCGCCCATAGACACACACAGCACGGCTTGGCCCCGCCTCCTCCTCAAACAATTTGATTGACAGCACCAAGAGCACATGGCTCCTGCTCTGTCCTGTGAGGAGAGGAACAGAGACCAGCGCCACTGCATGTCATGGAAGGGTGCAGGAATGCCTTAAGGTTAAAAAAAAAAAAAAAGCCTTATGCCTTTTCAACCACTTTAAATCCTGGCCACATGTTACATTGTAATAGTTCAAGTGGTTAATAAAGCTTTAAAAAAAGTCATATTATAAAAGACTGGAAGGTGCTTACTCAGCTTAAGTATGAAAGGGCTAAAGAGTTCTGCAGTTTCATTTTATTGTTTATCAATATAAAGTTTAGGGGTTTTGTAGCAAACCTGTGCCATGTTAAGGCAGGACAAAGCATCGGGTTAGCTTTGAGGCCTGGTCCCGCTGCAAAATATACTCCACTTCACTTTGGTCCCTCACCACTGGGGATTGAAGAAAATACCCGTTACTTCTGGAAATGGAAAAACATGTGATTCCCTCCATATGACATTGCAGGCACCCGATGATTGGCTCAGTTCTGTTATATGGGGGGGGGGGACCAGAGGCCCATGCCAACCCTGAGTGAAGACCTGACTAGAGGATACACAGGGATACCTTTTTTTATTCTAGTCTAGTAGCTTAAAAGAATTAAAGCAAACCTATTGGGTTGTCCTGCCTGTTTATTACAAACAGGTTCACTTTAACAGAAACTGTCGGTGCTTTCCTTCACTCCTATACTATTTCTTTTTTAGGAGTAGAGACAAAATAAATCCTATGTAAGTCCAAGTGACAGCTTGGAGGCTGAACAGGAACAAAAAATGATCAGTTATTGGGGGAAAAAGAAGCATAACAATTTACTTTAAGCCACCCCCTAAAACATAAAAACGACAGCCCATATAGCTCAGGTCATCAGGTATACAAAAAAAAAGTATCATCATCTTGCTAACTTTCCTTATTCCAGCGCAGGGTAGAAAACAATAGGACAATCAGATGTTAGTGGCATTACAAGGATCTTACACTTTCCACCATTGGTACCTATAGAACAAATAAGATCATTCTATACTAAAAAGCACTGACTGTATGCTGGAACAACCATGTAGAAAAACCATGTAGAAAAACTTTAGCTATAAACTGTCAACAGTTTAACATGACTTGTCCACATGCAGAAAGAGGGTAAAGAAACTAAAAGACAAGCAAATGTGTAAAAAAAAAGAGCTACTAGTAACATTCAAACATATGAGCAGGTTTCCAAATTTATCTAAACTGAACCTATTTGAGAAAAGTTGTTGGGAAAGGAGAAGAAAAGTGTTGATCGTCACCGCACAGCACTAGAATAACTAATATTTTACACACAGGTTTTCCCATTGACAAGACTAGTTTTTTTAATGCTTACATTCAATACCAGAGTTTAATGTCACTTTAATATTTTATGATTGTTACATTTTACTTTACGCTACTACGCTACTGTGGATCATTTTTACTAGATTCTTTTGGGAAATGTGGAGAAAAAGGCCCCTTTCACACGGGGTGGATCTACAGGACGGACTCGGCTAGCTCAGCAGGAGATCGCTCCGTTGATCCCCGGTGAGCAGGCAGATGACAGGTCCGTCTCTGCTCACTGTGCAGGAACAAACCTGTCAGAGCCCTGCTGTTCTCTATGGAGAGATCGGATGAAAAAGGACAGCTTGGTTTTATCCGATCTGCTGGATCTGTTTTGAGTGGATCTTGTCGGATCTGATGGCAGGCAGGTGTTGACATCCGCCTGCCCATACAGTCTATGGGTGGCCCGCTCGGATCCGCCTGAAAAACAGAGACAGGCCGAACTGAGCAGGCAGATCTTGTGAAAGGGGCCTTAAATGGCATTTTCTCAAAGATCCCCGATCAGAAAGATACCTGCCCATTCAAGTGAAGACAGCTGTAAATCTACACATATGAGGTGCACTTAAAGGGGTAGTTCACCTTTACCTAAAGCTGCCTTTGCAGGTAAGGGGAGCCTGTGAATAAAAGCAAACTGTGCAGCTTTAACACCCACTTCTGCTCACCTCAATCACAGGAGCGAGTTATCCAACCCCCACACTTGTGCTCCTCTATTTCCTCCATTGCAGCCTTGTGACAGGAGACAGAGTGCATTGGGGAGGGGGTTCAATTTTACAATCAGAGTGTCTTAGCAACGTCCTATCCATCTCTGGAGGTTTTCCGTCCAGGCTTATGGAAGTAAAATGACCCACACCTATAGCAAAGGCATTATCCAACTTTAGTCAAAGCTGCACAGTTTGTGTTTTTATGTACAAGTGCCCCTTACCTGCACAGGTTGTTTTTGGTAGAATTTAACTAAACCTTTAAACCTACCAGCTGCACAAAGGGGGCCCTTTTTTCATGCAGTGATTATTGCAAGCTTGCATCATTTGTCAATTCTAGGCCAAAACCTGGGTCCTCTTATGCCGCGTACACACGAGCAGACTTTCGACGGACTGAACTCCGAAGGACTTTTTGACGGAGTTCCGACGCAACGGACTTGCCTACACACGATCACACCAAAGTCCGATTGTTTCGAACGTGATGGCGTACGACCGGACTAAAAGAAGGAAGTTCATAGCCAGTAGCCAATAGCTGCCCTAGCGTCGGTTTTAGTCCGTCAGACTAGCATACAGACGAACAGATTTTTCGACTGGACTTGAGTCCGTCAGAAAGATTTGAAACATGTTCCAAATCTAAAGTCAGTCTGATTTTTCGACAGCAAAGGTCCTATGAAACCCACACACAATTGGATTGTCCGGCAGATTCGTTCTGTCGGACCTTTGCTGTTAAAAAGTCCGGTCATGTGTACACGGCATTAGTCTTGTATGGCAAAGCTGTTTTCCTTCCCATTCTAAGTCTTCCAGTAACATCACTGCACTAGAGTACAGTAAGCAGCCTTTCAGCTCTTACAAAATGTATAAATCTTTCAGGTCTTTTCAGCATCTGGGAAATTTACAATTATGAATACTAGTAGCTCTTTTTGTATGCAGCAACTTGTATTGCAGTTTTTTTTAAAAACCCTCAAGAGTATCTGCATAAGCACAGTTCAACCAGCCACCCTGTAGGGACAATGATGGGACATGGTGATTTGCATTATTCACAGTCCTGTTTATTTGCAATAACCAAAATGAAAAACTCAGCACCATGTCTCATACCACAGTTAGCCAGGCAATGCCATTGAACAGATTGCCTGGTTAGTCCCTGCTTTGCAAAGAGGCCGGTTTCAGTTTAAAGCACAATTCCCAGTTCCATCTGTGCTGTAACGCCTCAGGTCACACATCATGACAATCTCCTACCGTTACCCTGCTGTTGCTGCCTGGGTTCCCTCCCAGCCTGTAGTTGTTGTAGGCAAGATGGCTGTATGGATTGTATCCCACAAACCCTGGTGTGCTGGGCATTTGCTGATGGAAACAAATGAGACAAAAACACGAATGAGAAATGATTTCTAACAAAGGAAATAAAATATTAAAAAAAAAAATTACAAAATGAAAAATGGTTTGCATATGGCATGTTCAAGAAGTGTGAAAATTTGTCTTTTAGAAGCTCAGCACGGGGGGTGGGGGGGCAGTATACAGATTTTGATGATAATTTTAGATTTTAAATTTGTGCAATGAGTTGAAATGTTTCCAAGTAAAAAAAAAAAAAAATACCCGCACAGGGAGATTCCATAAACAATGTATCTAATATCTCCATATTCTGAAGTGTTGGAGGATCTTTATTCTGTACAGTAAATGCACTATGGATGGACAATTTAAAAGGAGAAACCACATGTTGATAGGGCCAAAGCCAGGAGGCATTTTAAAGAAGAAGTCAGGGAAAGCAAACTCTAAAGCCTAATGCACAATTGTTTAGTCACACAGGCTATTCAGCCACTGTGGGGTTTTTTCAGTCTTGATATATACCCTAATTCAAAGAGGAATATAGTGATTTTTTTTTTTTTACTTGGCACTGTACGTACCACAGTGCAAGCTTTAAACAATTACAAATCTATAAAAGGTTGATATAAACATGTAAAGGCCTGTGATGTTTCTGCTACAAATTAGGCTCTATTTATCTTTAATAATGAATACATTATTATTAAAGAGCATGGTAGAACAATTGGCAGCATCTAATTACAAAATGAAAGAACAGAAGGCAAAGTCTTAAACAATCAGAAAAACAAAAACAAAAAAACAAAAAGCTGGGAACTGTTGTAGATGCAAGTTTATTACATTGCAGAAAAAGCAAGCACACGGGCACCACAAACACACGGGATGACAGCACGCATCTGACAGACATGTAATTATATGAAAAGCAAGCATGAAGATTTGTTTCATATACAAAGCTGATTAACTGGGAGGAGGCGGCTGCCCATAAAGATATTAACTAATTTTAAGTCACATTTAGATGTGTTTAAAATTAGCGCACATCCGTTATCTGGGTTTAGGAATTGACACCTGTTGGAGAAGTGTGGGGAGTGGCCGTTTCACACAAATAAGACAAACATCCAATAACAAACCTAGTAGTGCAAATAAAGCTTTTTATTGTTCAAAACAGCCACTTCAGAACCCATGTAAAATCATATACTGAGGAGGAAACAAATGTCTCACTATAACCTGACCTGAAGGACTACACTAACAAAGTCTTGTTGGTAATAAAGGGTTATTGGTTTATAGAATTGTTTACTTACTGTTGCGGGTGCCGGGGTAGGGGGAGGAGCATATGACGGCCGCTCTATTAATAAAAAAAAATTAAACACAATTAATGGACATTTTTTTTTTTAACCTAAACAATCAAAATGGCAAGCGAAACATGTAACATTATAACTTTAATTTGCAGAATAAAAAGGCAAATCTTCACACCCTAAGGCTGCATTCACACCTATGCATTTTTGGTGCTTTTTGCAGATTTGCACTACAGTCCATTTAACATGGTTTCCTATGGAAAATGTTCTGTAGTGCAAATCTGAAAAATGCAAAAAGCACTAAAAATGCATAGATGTGAATCCAGCCTAAAACAGTGGTCAATCCCTGTCCTCAGGACCCATTAAAAGGCCAGGTTTGCAAGATAACGGAAATACATCACAGGTGATATCATTTGCTGCTCAGTGATTGCAGTATTCTAGTCTGCATCTCCAAATACTTAAAATCTGGCCTGTTAGTGGGCCCTGAGGAGGAGTTGTGAACCACTGCAAAACTGACTGTATTCACCCAGTCTATGAACGCCTGAACATAGTACATCCTGCTACAGAAGTGAAAGCAAAGACAATATCCAGGGATCAGTTTTAGTTCCGATTGAGAAAAACCCTTAATCACCATACACACGGCCAAATGCGGTTGGCCAGCTTCTGTCGGACGTGCATGCTGGAAAACCAGCAGCTGACCAGCTTCAGATCAGCACTCTCCGCCATTGGCCAGTCACTGTCCTGTCAGAACACAACAGCTCAGCGGGGGGAAATCCCTGTACTAAAAACTTGGATCGTTAGTACATCGGCTCCGACCGAAACTGACAGTTTTTTTGTTCAACCTGTTAGGTTGAATGGAAAAATACTAATAGTGTGTACCAGGCCTAAAGCTTGACATATATCACTTGAATTTTTTGCCGATTCTTGCTGTCAGCAGCTATTCAACTCCAACTTCAGATGCATTTATCGTTGGTTATTCCAGCAGCAGTGGGTGTCGGCTGTCAAAATACAATAAGCTGCAGGGAAGATTCCTTCATCCACACTGTTCAGCATGGATGGAGAAAACCAAATCATTTCTCCTGTTCAGCCCATCTTGTTTATGGCTAGCCTTCCATGAATAAAATACATCTTAACTATACAATCTACAATGCTCACTCAGCTTCATACGTTTGTAAAGGCAAACCCGCCCACTATGTCTCAATACTGCACCAATAAAATAGCCCAAACTTGAATTAACCTGAGGCCATGAAATCCATGTTGAAGTTCCCAAATATACTTTACATAGAATGACAAACAACGTGCAAAAGACTGCAAGCTTGCAGATAGTGGAGCACAGCACGGGTCATCCTGTGTTCTAGTTAACCAGACATGTTGAGACATTCTTTCACCGTGTTCACAGATCTCTCTGAATGAATGGCACAGCTGCACCAATTTTAAAAGTGATGGTGGCTCTGGGGGAAGGAACCCTTGCATGCTGTCACCCATATCTATGTACATGGTGCTTGTACCTAAATATGGGTGTAACATGTAATGTAAAGGTGGAATTAGCATTTGTTAATGCTCAAACACTATTTAAATATGTATTTTGCGGCTCTTTGTAGAACAATGGCTACTATCTGAAATAAGAACGCTGGTAATGTATTGAATTGTTTTGTAACTGCACTGTCTGCCCTCATGTTGAGAAGCGATGCGCAAACTGTTGGCGCTATATAAATCTTGTATAATAATAATAATAATAATAATAATATGCCATATATTTAATGGCATGCATTAAAAGGGGAATCAACTCCAGAGATAAAACGATAATTCTCCCACTCTACAAGACTCTGGTCCGGCCGCACCTGGAGTATGCTATCCAGTTCTGGGCACCAGTCCTCAGGAAGGATGTACTGGAAATGGAGCGAGTACAAAGAAGGGCAACAAAGCTAATAAAGGGTCTGGAGGATCTTAGTTATGAGGAAAGGTTGCGAGCACTGAACTTATTCTCTCTGGAGAAGAGACGCTTGAGAGGGGATATGATTTCAATTTACAAATACTGTACTGGTGACTCCACAATAGGGATAAAACTTTTTCGCAGAAGAGAGTTTACCAAGACTCCTGGCCACTCATTACAATTAGAAGAAAAGAGGTTTAACCTTAAACTACGTAGAGGGTTCTTTACTGTAAGAGCGGCAAGGATGTGGAATTCCCTTCCACAGGCGGTGGTCTCAGCGGGGAGCATTGATAGCTTCAAGAAACTATTAGATAATCACCTGAATGACCGCAACATACAGGGATATGTAATGCAATACTGACACATAATCACACACATAGGTTGGACTTGTGTCTTTTTTTCAACCTCACCTACTATGTAACTATGTAACTATGTAATGGGAACAACTGCACCAGATTTATCGAAGAAATATATAGAAATATCCCATCAAAAAACAAAAGTGATCACTGACACAGTTTACAAAAATAATAAAAGGCTGCCCAAACCCATGCAGGTTTGTTTTCTATGTCATGTGTCTGTTCATTTACTGTGTCTGATTTTATTAAATGTCTTTTATTGCCAAATTAAAGTGTAGGCGTATTCAGTGAGAAAAGAGACCATACAAACAAAATATCTTACGCTGTCCCAACAGTAAACTGAAACCTGATTGACTTTGCACTCACATTCTGAATACGTACATTCATCTATACAGTCTTTTTTCACTATGTAAAAAAAAAAAAAAAACAACACTTACTTGACATTTTGGCCAAATATTTTATTCACGCTTCACATTAAACCTGCAAAACAAAAAAAAGATATGCTTGTTTACAAATTACCCAATTTATAACAGATTCCCGCTTACCCCAACAGTGCACAGACCAAGAAAAAAGGAATATAAAGCCATAACATGAACACGTTCTTCACATTTAGGTCTCATGCACACAGGCTCAAGAAAATCAACCCCGGCTCAGTACAGGAGCGTCTCAAGAAGTATAATTCTCATCATTCCCAGAAGCTCATCGGAGATCAGAATGTCGCCCTCCCCTATAGGTGGTAGATGGGGTGTAGTGTATTCTCCAATGTGAGAGGAAGGCTGGGAGGCAGAATATATTTTAAGCAAATCTTGTCACTGCTTCCTGAAAAGATGGAATCCTTAGCGGCCCCAAAACATGGTGGCAAATAAACATCCAATTCTATTTTGCTACAATTAGTGTGCTTGGTGGATGTTTTAATACTTGAACTAGACTTGTGACAGCACCATCCATCAACTCACTCCACCACCCACTTTCATTGATAGTCTATGGCTGAAAGGAGTGCACCGGATTATACAGATTCTTCAAATACTACATTTTGTTATTGGGTTTACATACCACTTAAATATCATCTAAACCTAGAACAAAAATCTAATATACTGCAGCTTACAAGTACTTAGATGTGATGGCTGCATTAGTTTTATTTTCAGACATTTTTTTCACCTGGTGATCCTGCCAGTAACACTTCCTGTCCTAGGGTGACACTCACTGTATTATATCTATGGAAGAGCAGCTTCGTCACCCCAAGGTTGGGTTCACACTAGTGAGAATTGGATGTGGGGAGATCGTGACAAGATCTCAAAGGAGCTGGTTCACATATCTCCATGGTGGCTGCGGAGCGAATTGCACACATGTTCTGTGCGTGTTTGACTCAGTTTCTGGTGCAAATTCAGGCAAAAATGTGGGCCCAATTTGTCCCTGAAACAGAACAGGGACACACCGGACCCCTGCTGTGAGCCGCACCGGACCCCCTCTGTGAGCCGCATGCGATCTGAACCCAGTCTAAGACAGAACAGCTCTGACTCTCCTCATCTCCACTAAGTAAGGATATTGTGTGTAGCACAGAGGAAAACTGGGAACAGTGCCAACTGATAACAGCCAGCACAAGCAGAAAGCAAAGAAAGTGATCAGCTCACTGCATTTCTGGCAGGATCAACTGATATGTTTTGCTAATGGTTATTTAAGGATCAGTTCACCTTTTGTAAAAAAAAAAGAAAAAGAAAACTTTTGAGCCTGTAAAGCAGGGATATGCAATTAGCGGACCTCCAGCTGTTGCAGAACTACAAGTCCCATGAGGCATAGCAAGACTGACATCCACAAGCATGACACCCAGAGTCAGAGGGATGATGGGACTTGTAGTTTTGCGACAGCTGGAGGTCCGCTAATTGCTTATCCCTGCTGTAAAGCATTGCAGCTGTGATCAGCGGATTGTGGGTGCAATGCCAGGATCCTGCAGACCCTCAGTACACGGTCTTGCCCGTACCTTCGATATGGTCAGGCAGCTGTGACTAAGCGCCAAGGAAACATGAAACGCCTTAGCTGGTCATGTAGTTCCCTTCTATTTGTGTTTTTGGATATGTTTTTACTTGGTGTAATAAATGCGATTTTAATGGACATACAGCCAACCAGAATTAGATTTGCTCACGGGCAGGCAGTTACTTAATTGCAAGAGAAAAAAAAAAAAAAACACCACGATGAGAACACTCAGCAGCCCCCTCAGAATTCATTGAAAACTTCAAGACATCTGCCACAGTGGGCAATGGTACTTGTAGTTCATACATTCACAGAACTCCGTGAATGAATAAAGTGGGCGGAGCCCCGCACGGTTTTTAATTGTGACACCAGGTGCAGGGAGAACATCCCCTGCCCCACTGTCACAGGGAGGGGGGAGAGAAAACAGGAGGAGAGGATGCAAAAGCTGGAACAGGTTACATGTTCTACCCCAAAATACATGTTCCAAATGTAAACTTAGCCTTTAAAGAAAACTTCCCTCATCTGATAATATCCCTATTACTGTAAATATAGAAGAATATACATTAATTGATTGTGGCATGCCTCCTCCTGGTCTGTGGGGCCACACACCAATGTGCCTCTGAGCTTCCTCCTCTTCATATCCTGTACTGACAATTTCAAAAGACATCATTGGTGGATAGCTTCTTGCTTGTTCTGTGCTGACCCAGCAATGACATCACTCCTGATCTCATGCATGTGCCATCTGGGGAGGTGTGCTACTGAACAATAACAAGCCACGCTAAACCCATGTACAGTGCCATGAGCTCTATGAGATCTGGTACATGTAAAGGGGTGGCTTGTCTCTGTTTAATAACAAGCTGTCTAGATCTTGGATGTGCAAGACCAGGTGAGATTTCCCTGGAAGGCACTATGGTGACATAACCTTCCCAGGGTACACCTGTGAGGCCAGGGCCACATCACCAGTTTCTAAGGGAAATGCAGATATTGAAGGGGGAAAATAAAAGTGTCCAGAAATTGTTTGTTTGATTTATAAATTACTTGAGGCATTTATGGATGGCCATCCTTGTAAGTATACCAGGAGTGGTGAAACACATCAAAGAAGGCTGTTTTTTGGGTGGAGATATCACTGTATGCAGTCAATTAATTGACTATCAAAAGATACTGTAAGAAGAGCTTATTGTGAGTGCGGAAGACATTCATGTTCTCCATAGATGAGGACTGTTAGGGTTTCCACTGGTGAAATGTCCAACATCGCATGAGATTCGCACTGCAGATCACATGCAATGTCTGTGCAATGTGATTTCAGCCATACAGATTGAATGGCTAAATTTGCATCCCATTTGGACCAAAATCACACAGGACTCTTTTTTTAGGTCCGCAGCAGAATCAGATCACATAGGTGTTCACACCCATGCAATCCGATTCCTGTCTGAATTTGCAGATCACACTGCGATATATGAACTGATTTGGGGGTTATTAACTTTCAATTGATACTCCCAGCAGTTTGCATAGGGCAGTGTGAACTGCCGCCGGGAACCTGTAGTGGATTTGCAGGGTTCCCGCATCGCTGCAGTGTGAACTGAGCCTAAAGCTGAACTCCCCGTATAGACATTCTGGCATAGTTACATTCTTCCATTCTTGGAGCAATGCAGCCATCTATATACCATACCTGTGCGATACCTAGAAAAGCTGGAAATGCCTGCATTAGGCTCTGCTAGTCCAGCGATTGTTGCTATATTCTGGGTCCTGCGCCTAGCACCTGCCCTTATGCATAATGAACACAGGAGGTCGCTCACTTAGCACAGATGCATATAACAGAAACCCTGTAAGTTTTTCTCAATGAGTGCATTCTCTGATTGGATGAGGTGGAGAGGCGAGGTGACATGATGAACTCCACCATGTCCAATCAGAAAACACCTTGTATTAAACGAGAAAACAATGCGTTATGGAAATTGTCTCCAATGAGTGACCTCTTGTGTTTATTGTGTAGCATGGGACCAAGAAGGTAGCAGCGCCTATTATTTGGATTGTCACCTTGCATGGGGATCCCACAGATATACTTACAATGGTCCAAGCTGGGTCACTGTAAAGCCTCACATGCACACAGGGCTTAAAGCAGAGCTCCACCTAAAAAGGGGAAGCTCCGTTTGTTTGTTTTAGGTACCTGGTTTTCATACCATTGTGTCAACCACTGGAAGCTTGTTGCGCCCCCCCCCCCCCCCCCCCAGTCTTCTGGGACACATCACAGTTCCCAGAAAACAACGGGACCATTCACATGGTGCAACGCGACTTGCGCAGAACATCGGCTTCACTTCCTCTCTCCCTTACTTCAGATGCCGATGTCTGCACCCCAAGCCGATTGAAGAATCGGCTCAGGTGAGGACGTCACTGGATCCAAGGGAAGGTAATTGTCCTTATATCAAAAGTCAGCAGTTCTAGTATTTGTAGCTGCTGACTTTTTTTTTTTGGGGTGCCTGGAAATATGCTTTAAAATACAAAAAAACAGTTTGTTTTAGCCTACAAATGCCCCTCAATGTGTCCATGCACAGATGGTATTTACAGGTGCATTAGAAGGAGCATTTAGAGGCATGAACACCTCCAAATGCACTAAAACACTAGACGCATTTAAAGCAGAACTTCACTCTATCAACCAACATGGTCTATAATTATCATGCTGCTAGCATTAGTAATTAGATAGGAAAGTATATTATATAGACTTATTTCATTTTTGTACATGTCTTCAGTTACTTCCTGGTTTCCAGGCCTAGGCAAACGGTGTCATATATCCCAAGAGTCTTCAGGAGGGGGAGGAGCCAAGCACACCCTCCTTCCTGAGCCAAGCGCGGTCGGCCAGTTCTGGGATGGCGTCATATGGTGTCCTCCAGTGATCGCGCCTGCCGCGGTGCGCTTTGTGATTGCTGTGTCCTTGGGACACAGCTGTTTGGGGTAAAGGGCCAATCACAGCTGATCACAATGTAAACACAAGCTGGTTATCAGCATTCCTTTCCTCACGCTGACAGTGTGAGGAGAGCAGAGTTGGTAACTAGCTTGTGTGAAAGGGACATCTACACTGATAATCAGTGCAGCTCATCAGTGAAGGAAAAAAATAATAATTATACCACCAAAAGAAAGCTCTATTTGTGTGAAAAAATTGATAAAAATGTCATTTGGGTACAGTGTAGCATGACCGTGCAATCGTCATTCAAAGTGTGACAGCACTGAAAATTGGCCTGGGCAGGAAGGGGGTAAAAGTGCCCAGTAGGCAAGTGGTAGTAAACTTTTTTGCCATTTTTACCTACAGGAAAGCTTATAATAAAGTTTGAAGGGAGGGGAAGAAAAAGTGCCAAACCAGCAGAGTGTAGCACAATTACGGTAAGTAAAATACCATAAAAAACAAATAGAACTCACAAGCGTGTGGAGGGGGAGAGTGAGGATGACAGTCCGCAGTGGAGCTGGGTGGTAGTCCTTGGTGGAGAAGAAAGCTCGCTGTGGTGGGGAGCAAGATGAGCCTGGAGTCCGTACAGGGAGACCAGCGTCAGGCTGCCCTGTGTGGCTGTGATGGTATATCCAGAAATCGGATGTCCGTCCAAAAGACGGTGTCCAGCTGGAGTAGTAAGAGGAGCGGTCAGTCCATCCGCTGTGTGAGCCAATCATGACGCATTTCATCGCCATCAGCAGCTCCTCTCACTACTCCAGCTGGACACACCGTCTTTGGGCGGACATCAGATTTCTGGATATACCATCACAGCCTGACGCCGGTCTCCCTGTAGGACTCCAGGCTCATCATGCTCCCCACCACAGCCGGCTTTCATCTCCACCAAAGACTACCACACAGCTCATTACAATCCACTGTGATCTGTCATCCTCTCTCTCCCCCTCACCCGCTTGTGAGTTCCATTTGTTTTATATGGTATTTTACTTAATAAATTGTTCCACACTATACTGGTTTGGCACTTTCTTCCCTTTCTAGTATACAGATTGTGGATTTCCAGCCCACATATGAAGGCAGCCTTGCCAGCGCCACAGTGTCAGCGATTTTCTACTAATTGACATTTTATTCCTATTCCTCTGGGAATAAGTATCTTTCAATAGTTCTTTAACCCGGTATATGACATGTGATCACTATAGGATGAGCCGAGTGTCTGCGCTCTAGTGGTTTTTTGGTCATCTCTCTATAATAAAGTTTCCCTGTAGGGAACGTGAAGATCTCCTAAATGTACAGGAGATATTCTAGTGAGCAGCACCTGATGATGACGTCACCGGGACATGCACTCTGAAGGCACATCCTACCCGCGCGGTTCCTTCAGAGCTGTGTCATGTGCAGGCGTGACATCGCCACAGCTCAGCAAATCAGGAGACTGGAGCCAACAAACCCAGAAGAAGACCGGGTGAAGATGGAATGATAGGGCGCCGCTGGAGGGATCCATTCTACAAAGGTGAGTCTAACATAATGTGCTAGTATGAAGTGTACACAGAGCGCCCGCAGTGCCATTCATTACCAACAACACCTCAAATGTGGCAAAGCACATACACTTTTTTGCAAAAAAAAAAATTTGAGATCACCACATTGGAGAGAAATGAATGTCTGCCATAGGTGAGCGGTGCAATAATGTACACAAACACATGTATGGAGGGTATGACTACTACTGGGGTCACACAACACTACAATGTGAATGAGGCCTCAACCAGCCCCTGGAATGTATGAAGAACACATATTATTATTATAGCAGAGCCCATAGAGAACGTCTCCCTCACTGTACACAGAGGAGTCCTGACTGAGCTCCCCCCATAGATCTCTACAGGACAGGCCGGCCTCCACATAACACACACCGGTCTCCCTCCTCTCCGTACACACACACCGGGCCCGGTTCCCCTCACTCCACTCACCTCCCCGCTCCGCTCTCTTTGTCCCTCACACAGGAAGAGGAAGCCTGAACTTCCGCCGCCGCCGCACTTTCCACACCACGCCCCCCTCTCCGCCCCGACAATAAAAGGCGTCGCACACTCCGCCTGCCGTCACACGCCGCGCTCCCGCACTATGGAAGGCATACGGGTCACCGGGCGGCGCTCCTATAGCGGGGAGACGTATAATGTATTGTGAGGAGGAGGAGGAGGAGGAGGTGTGCCGAATCTGCCGCTACAGTCACGCGACTAAGAAGAGAAGGCGCGGATTGGCTGCTCCGGTGATGAGGGCCGGGATCAGATGGTGTAATGAGTGTTTGCTACTGTGAAAACATGAAATATCTGTGTGCCCTACACGATCTTTGTTATGGGGCAGAGCCCTCCCCCTACATACTACTACCTGTGTTATGGGGCAGAGCCCTCCCCCTACATACTACTACCTGTGTTATGGGGCAGAGCCCTCCCCCTACATACTACTACCTGTGTTATGGGGCAGAGCCCTCCCCTTACATACTACTACCTATGTTATGGGGCAGAGCCCTCCCCCTACATACTACTACCTGTGTTATGGGGCAGAGCCCTCCCCTTACATACTACTACCTGTGTTATGGGGCAGAGCCCTCCCCCTACATACTAATACCCGTGTTATGGGGCAGAGCCCTCCCCTTACATACTACTACCTGTGTTATGGGGCAGAGCCCTCCCCCTACATACTACTACCTGTGTTATGGGGCAGAGCCCTCCCCCTACATACTACTACCTGTGTTATGGGGCAGAGCCCTCCCCCTACATACTACTACCTGTGTTATGGGGCAGAGCCCTCCCCTTACATACTACTACCTGTGTTATGGGGCAGAGCCCTCCCCTTACAAACTACTACCTGTGTTATGGGGCAGAGCCCTCCCCCTACATACTACTGCCTGTGTTATGGGGCTGAGCGCTCACCCTACATACTACTACCTGTGTTATGGGGCAGAGCCCTCACCCTACATACTCATAGTTGCCAACATTGAAAAAAAAAATATGGGACACTTTTTTGGCTGTAGGTGGAGCCGTACAATAATTAGGGGGCGGGGCATTCGTTTGTAGGCGTGGCCTAACAAATTCTTACGTGCGGCGCGTGGCGAAAAATGGGCGTGGCTTACGCTAAAAGTGTGCGTGGCTCAAGAGGGTGTGGTTAGAGTCTGAGATGAATGAGGGATTGAGAGGGAAAGGGGGAGAGGGGAATGACGGGACAGCAGCCCCAGATCCTACACAATAGAAATATGTGTATTCTAGAAAGTTTAACAATCAGCAGATAAAGATACTCCAAACGCCTGGTGTTAACGCTTCAATCATCCCGGCACCATGGTTGTTATGGTGTCAGGATGATTGAAGCGCATTATTTCTATTATTACATTGTAATATAAAATTAAATCATTCAACTCACCATAATGCCGAATCAGTGGGATCCCTGAGCGTGTCACCAGCCACGTCGCCTGCCACCAGCAGAGTCTGTCCTTGCATCAGGTGGCCCCGCCAGAGTCTGTCCTTGCATCAGGTGCCCCCGCCAGAGTCTGTCCTTGCATCAGGTGCCCCCGCCAGAGTCTGTATAGACCCCCTCAGTGCAGACCCCCTCCATCAGTGCAGATCCCCTCCATCAGTGCAGACCCCCTCCATCAGTGAAGATTCCCCTCTATTATTGCAGCCCCCCCTCTATTAGTGCAGACCCCCCTCAGTGCAGCCCCCTCTATTAGTGCAGCCCCCCCCTCAGTGCAGCCCCCTTCTATTAGTGCAGCCCCCCCCTCAGTTAGTGCAGCCCCCTCTATTAGTGCAGACCCCCCTCAGTGCAGCCCCCCTCTATTAGTGCAGCACCCCCTCAGTGCAGCACCCCCTCAGTTAGTGCAGCCCCCCCTCAGTGCAGCCCCCCTCAGTTAGTGCAGCCCCCCCCTCAGTTAGTGCAGCCCCCCCTCAGTGCAGCCACCCCCTAAGTGCAGCCCCCCCTCAGTGCAGCCCCCCCCCTCAATGCAGTCCGGCCCCTGCTCAGTGCAGGAGCGGCCGGTGTTCTGCCGAGAAAGTTCCCCTCGGCAATGGAGGACCCCCTGTACTGCGCAGGCGCAGCGCTTGCGCAGTACGGGCCGGGGAACTTTTAGCAAGACACGGCGACGTCGCTGTGTCTTCTGCTCGCTTCAGTGGAGAGGGGAGGGGCCGTGCAGCTAAAGAAGCCGCTTCATTGGCTGCACGGATCGAGCCCCCTTCCCCTCTCCAGTCAACACTAGAGGTAGATAGAGCGGCGGCGCCAGCCGCCCTTTTGCTGGAGCCCGCTGCTCCAAAAAAAACAACATTCCCGATTTTCCTTATGTAAAATCCCGATTCGGGACACTCTCCAATCGGGACGAGGGTCCCAAAATCGGGATTGTCTTGGGAAAATCGGGACTGTTGGCAACTATGCATACTACTGCCTGTGTTATGGGGCAGAGCCCTCCCCCTACATACTACTACCTGTGTTATGGGGCAGAGCGCTCACCCTACATACTACTGCCTGTGTTATAAAGGCAGAGCCCTCCCCCTACATACTACTGCCTGTGTTATAAAGGCAGAGCCCTCCCCCTACATACTACCACCTGTGTTATGGGGGCAGAGCCCTCACCCTACATACTACTACCTGTGTTATGGGGGTAGAGCCCTCACCCTACATACTACTACCTGTGTTATGAAGGCAGAGCCCTCCCCTACATACCACTACCTGTGTTATAGGGCAGAGCGCTCAACCTACATACTACTACCTGTGTTATAAAGGCAGAGCCCTCCCCCTACATACTACTGCCTGTGTTATAAAGGCAGAGCCCTCCCCCTACATACTACGACCTGTGTTATGGGGGCAGAGCCCTCACCCTACATACTACTACCTGTGTTATGGGGGCAGAGCCCTCTCCCTACATACTACTACCTGTGTTATAAAGGCAGAGCCCTCCCCTACATACTACTACCTGTGTTATGGAGAAAGAGCCCTCACCCTACATACTACTGCCTGTGTTATGGAGAAAGAGCCCTCACCTTACATACTACTGCCTGTGTTATAGAGGAAGAGCCCTCACCCTACATACTACTGCCTGTGTTATGAAGGCAGAGCCCTCACCCTACATACTACTACCTGTGTTATGGAGGCAGAGCCCTCACCCTACATACTACTGCCTGTGTTATGGAGGCAGAGCCCTCACCCTGCATACTACTACCTGTGTTATGGAGAAAGAGCCCTCACCCTACATACTACTGCCCGTGTTATAAAGGCAGAGCCCTCACCCTACATACTACTACCTGTGTTATGGAGGCAGAGCCCTCACCCTACATACTACTGACTGTGTTATGGAGGAAGAGCCCTCACCCTACATACTACTGCCTGTGTTATGGGGGGCAGAGCCCTCACCCTACATACTACTGCCTGTGTTATGGTGGAAGAGCCCTCACCCTACATACTACTGCCTGTGTTATGGGAGGCAGAGCCCTCACCCTACATGCTACTACCTGTGTTATAAAGGCAGAGCCCCCCCCTACATACTACTACCTGTGTTATAAAGGCAGAGCCCTCCCCTACCTACTACTACCTGTGTTATGGAGAAAGAGCCCTCACCTTACATACTACTGCCTGTGTTATGGAGAAAGAGCCCTCACCTTACATACTACTGCCTGTGTTATAGAGGAAGAGCCCTCACCCTACATACTACTGCCTGTGTTATGGAGGCAGAGCCCTCACCCTACATACTACTGCCTGTGTTATGGAGGCAGAGCCCTCACCCTACATACTACTACCTGTGTTATGGAGGCAGAGCCCTCACCCTACATACTACTGCCTGTGTTATGGAGGCAGAGCCCTCACCCTACATACTACGACCTGTGTTATGGAGGCAGAGCCCTCACCCTACATACTACTGCCTGTGTTATGAAGGCAGAGCCCTCACCCTACATACTACTGCCTGTGTTATGGAGGCAGAGCCCTTACCCTACATACTACTGCCTGTGTTATGGAGGCAGAGCCCTTACCCTACATACTACTGCCTGTGTTATGGAGGCAGAGCCCTCACCCTACATACTACTACCTGTGTTATGGAGGCAGAGCCCTCACCCTACATACTACTGCCTGTGTTATGGAGGCAGAGCCCTCACCCTACATACTACGACCTGTGTTATGGAGGCAGAGCCCTCACCCTACATACTACTGCCTGTGTTATGGAGGCAGAGCCCTCACCCTACATACTACTACCTGTGTTATGGAGAAAGAGCCCTCACCCTACATACTACTGCTCGTGTTATAAAGGCAGAGCCCTCACCCTACATACTACTACCTGTGTTATGGAGGCAGAGCCCTCACCCTACATACTACTGACTGTGTTATGGAGGAAGAGCCCTCACCCTACATACTACTACCTGTGTTATGGAGAAAGAGCCCTCACCCTACATACTACTGCCCATGTTATAAAGGCAGAGCCCTTCCCCTACATACTACGACCTGTGTTATGGAGGAAGAGCCTCCACCCTACATACTACGACCTGTGTTATGGAGGAAGAGCCCTCACCCTACATACTACAACCTGTGTTATGGAGGAAGAGCCCTCACCCTACATACTACGACCTGTGTTATGGAGGAAGAGCCCTCACCCTGCAGCCTGCATACCTTCTGAAAAGGTTGTAGACCTCTTTAAAAAAACAAAATAAAAAAAAAAAAACCCTGCAAGACAAAGGTGTAATGAGGTAATATGCATCGCAGTATTATGAAATACTTCCCTCAGAACGATGCCCTAGATCGGTGTCGGCACTCCGAGTACACAGCCGACATCTTCCACCAGAGTTACTTTCGGTTCGCAGGTCTGGGCTGTGATTGGCCGGAGCCGTGATCATGTCGCTCCCACGTGGGAGCCGGCCACGCCACAAGTCCTGAAGAAATGGCACCAGCAGGCTCCGATGACGTCGGCAGCAGCACATATACTGAATATCTCCTATACTGTGCGATTGTTATAGGCTTAGCTGTAGGTAAAAGTGGTGTAACAGGGTTTACAACCACTTTAAGGGTCACACATAGGGAAGCCTTGGGATTAGGACAGCCAGGCATCTGGTATTTTCCAGTGCAAACGGCACCATAGCTTCTTCCTCAGTACAGCTTCTCCTCCCCTTTCCTGACCCCTCTGTCCTATACACAGGATAGATGCTTTGTTATTGTGACCTAGGGGGCTCCTAATTCCTCAGTATGGGGATCCCATGGAGTATTTCAATAATATTTGGGGGGCCAGAAAAACATTGTGATTGTGTTTTACTTGCTGATTTTTCTGTAATCAGCATCATAATATTCAGTACAACCCAGAGAAACAGCAAAGGGATTCCAAATAAATCCAAGTCCATCAAAGCCCCCCCCCAAATAATGGTCTGCCTCAGAGTACCCCCCTTAGATCAGGATAACTAATAGAGTTCCCCCTTACATCAAAGTCCCCTGTTACATTAGGTTCTCTATCCCCTCCTCTATCACAGTCCCCATTAGAGTCCTCCTTTATATCAGATGTGCCCATCAGAGCCCCCCCACTTGCATCAGGGTCCCCACTTGAGCCTTCCTTACATCAGAGTCCCCAATAGAGTTGCTCAATACTTTGTTGAAGCACCTTTTTGCACCAATTACAGCCTCAAGTCTTTTTGCTACAAGCATGGCACACCTATTTTTGGGCAGTTTCTCCCATTCTTGTTTGCAGGACCTCTCAATTTCCATCAGGTTGGATGGGGAGCGTCAGTGCACAGCCATTTTCAGATCTCTCCAGAGATGTTCATTCGGGTTCAAGTCTGGGCTCTGGCTGGACCACTCAAGGACGTTCACAGAGTTGTCCCATAGTCACTCCTTTGTTATCTTGGCTGTGTGCTTAGGGTCGTTGTCCTGTTGGAAGATGAACCTTCACCCCAGTCTGAGGTCCAGGGAGCTCTGGAGTAGGTTTTCATCAAGGATGTCTCTGTACATTGCTGCACTCATCTTTCCCTCAATCCTGACTAGTCTCCCAGTTCCTGCCGCTAAATAACATCCCCACAGCATGATGCTGCCACCACCATGCTTCACTGTAGGGATGGTATTGGCCAGGTGATGAGCGGTTCCTGGTTTCCTCCAGATATGATGCTTGCCATTCAGGTCAAAGAGTTTAATCTTTGTTTCATCAGACCAGAGAATTTTGTTTCTTATGGTCTGAGAGACCTTCAGGTGCCTTTTAGCAAACTCCAGGCGGGCTATCATGCCTTTCACTGAGGAGTGGCTTCCGTCTGGCCACTCTACCATACAGGCCTGATTGGTGGAGTGCTGCAGAGATGGTTGTTCCTTTGGAAAGTTTTCTTTTCTCCACAGATAAACTCTGGAGCTCTGTCAGAGTGACCATCGGGTTCTTGGTCACCTCCCTGACTAAGGCCCTGGTCGCTCAGTTTGGTCAGATGGCCCGCTCAGGGTCCCCATCAAACCCCCTTTACGTCAGTGTCCCTATCAGAGTCCCCCTTGCATCAAGGTCCCTTTTAGACCCCCCTATTAAACCAGGGTCCCCATTAGAGCCCCCCTTACATCAGATTTAGCATAAAAGTTCACCTTTACATCAGGGTTCCCATCAGAGTCCCTCCATACGTCAGAGTCCTCATCAAAGTCCCCTCTTACATTAGAGTCTTCATTTTAGTGTCCATACATCAGAATCCCCACCAGAATTCCCCTTTAAATCCGAGTTCCCTTCTGAGCTCCTTTATAACACAGTTCCCTCTTACATGAAAGGGTTGGATAAAATCTTGCTGTGCATTTGACCTGCAGTTTGCAGACCCCTGTTTTATCACATGGCATTAAAGTAAATAGCCAAGTCCAGGAATTGCAGGGAGTGAAAAATGTTTTAGTTCAGCACCTCTTCAAATAATACAAACAAAGCAGCTTTTGCTGCAATCCTCACCTCCTCTCTAGAGCCGCCTTCTTCAGATTCTCCGGCCTCTGCTCGTCCCATTGGAATGACTCCCAGCATCATTCAACCCTCTTCCTATGAGTTTGGCTTCCACCCTTTTGCTGCCAAAGCAATTTTGCCATTTTTTGTGCATGTTCAAATGCACATTTTAGGCGCTGAGATTCGTTTAACCCCACCAAACATTATACATTTTCTGAAAGCAGAGACCCTGGAGAATAAAATGCCAGTGATTGTGTAGTTTATGTTATACAATATTAGGGCAACTGTTTATTAAACATATTTTCAGTAAACATGCAATAAAGTTAATTTCAGTGCACAATATATTATCCAGTTTTAGTAAAATACAAAAAACACGGTTACACCTAACCAACATGTCAAGCCCTAGCCTCTTGCCAACCGCCGCATGATGGAGGTGTATGGCCGTCGGTTAACCGTGAATGCTCCCGAGAAGGAGAGAACGGAGATCTGTCAATGTAAACAGACAGATCTCTGTTCTGTCAGGGGTGAGAAGAGCGATCTGTTGTTTATACTGCTTAGGAACAATGACCGGTCTCCTCCCCCAGGCAGTCCCCTCCCCCCACAGTTAGAATCACTCCCTAGAACACATTTAACCCCTTGATCGCCCCCTAGTGTTATTCCCTTCCTCGCCAGTGACATTTATACAGTAATCAGTGGCTATTTTTAGCTCCAATCGCTGTATAAATGTCAATGGTCCCAAAATAGTGTCCGCCTGCAATGTCGCAGCCCCAATAAAAATCGCAGATCGCCGCCATTACTAGTAAAACAAAAATAATAATAAAAATGCCATAAATCTATTCCCTATTTTGTAGACGCTATAACTTTTGCGCAAACCAATCACTATACGCTAGGGATGAGCCGAACACCCCCCGGTTCTGTTCGCACCAGAACCCGCGAACGGACCGCAAGTTCGCACGAACGTTAGAACCCCATTGACGTCTATGGGACTCGAACGTTCGAAATCAAAAGTGCTCATTTTAAAGGCTAATTTGCATGGTATTGTCCTAAAAAGGGTGTGGGGACCCGGGTCCTACCCCAGGGGACATGTATCAATGCAAAAAAAACTTTTAAAAACGGCCGTTTTTTCGGGAGCAGTGATTTTAATGATGCTTAAAGTAAAAAAAAAAAAGTGAAATATTCCTTTAAATATCGTACCTGGGGGGTGTCTATAGTATGCCTGTAAAGTGACGCGTGTTTCCCATGTTTAGAACAGTCCCTGCACCAAATGTCATTTTTAAAGGAAAAAATCTCATTTAAAACTGCTTGCGGGTTTAATGTCATGTCGGGTCATGGCAATATGGATGAAAATCAGTGAGACAAACGGCATGGGTACCCCCCAGTCCATTACCAGGCCCTTTGGGTCTTGTATGGATATTAAGGGGAACCCCGCACCCAAATTAAAATAAGGAAAGGTGTGGGGCCACCAGGCCCTATATACTCTGAACAGCAGTATACAGGCGGTGCAAACAAGACAGGGACTGTAGGTTTGTTGTTAAGTAGAATCTGTTTGTAATTTTGAACATTTTTAACGTGTTTAGCTCCAGCCAAAAAATCTTTTCTAAGCTTTTTGGAAAACATAGGGAAGGGTTATCACCCCTGTGACATTTGTTTTGCGTCTTTCCTCCTCTTCAGAAGATTTCACCTCACTTTTTTGTCCCAATGAAAAATGTTTTTTGAAAATTTGGGTTTTTTTGTGGAACAAGGATTGGAAAGCATCAGTGGAAAGGAGAAATTGTTTTCCCATATTAACTCTTACAGGAGAGAATTTCCCTTCCTAGGGGTAGATTTCATCTCACTTCCTGTTGTCTCCTTCCGTTTGCAAGTAGGAGTCGTTTGTAAGTTAGATGTTTGAAAGTAGGGTCCTGCCCTATATACTCAGCAGAAATTTGGGCCTTAGGTGTTGCTGTGGCCAAAACACTGTAAGCCCTCACAGGGCCCTGCTGTGAAATATTAGATCAAGAATTGTAATTACATGCCCCTGTTGAACAGGAGCTGAAAAATTAGGCCTTAGGCACTGGTGCTGGTGCCACAACACTGCAACCTCTCACAGACACTCTAGTTGGAACGCAGGAACGAGCCCTGCTGCAAAGTATTGCATCAAAAATTGTAATTACACGCCCCTGTTAGACAGGGGCAGAAAAATTGGGCCTTAGGCACTGGTGCTGGTGCCACAACACTGCAACCCCTCACAGACACTCTAGTTGGAATGCAGGAACGAGCCCTGCTGCAAAGTATTACATCAAAAATTGTAATTACACGCCCCTGTTAAACAGGGGCTGAAAAATTGTGCCTTAGGCACTGGTGGTGGCGCCCAGAACCAAAAATGTTCTTACAAGCTATCAGCGTGATGATTGAGGAGGAAGAGGATAATTACTCAGGGATAGTCACTCAGCATCAGCATAGGCAGTCTTTGAAGGGATCTGAAAAAAATTATTCAGTTACATCAGCATCAGGTGCTTGGTAGCTGGTGGTGATCCAAGACTGATTCATTTTTATGAAGGTCAGCCGATCGACCGAGTCAGTGGACAGACGCACCCTGTGATCGGTTACCACGCCTCCAGCAGCACTGAATGTGCGTTCCGAAAGAACGCTGGATGCAGGACAGGCCAGTAGCTCAATTGCATACTGTGTAAGCTCTGGCCAGTGATCCATCCTCAAGACCCAGTAACCCAGAGGATTTTCGGTGGGAAAGGTGTCCAAGTCTGATCTTGCCCCTAGGTATTCCTGCACCATGTAAAACAGACGCTGGCGATGGTTGCTGGAACCGATCATACCTTGGGGCTGCGGACCAAAAAATTGTCTGAACGCATCGGTCAGACGGCCACCTTCTCCACCGCTCCTTCTTTGACTGACCGAAGCCTCAGCAACACGTTGTCCAGAAACAGGAGTTTGTAACCTCCCAGTCTCTGGGAACGCGTTGCACAGACCTTTCTGCAAGGCCTCCCGAAGATGTTTCATCCTCTGCTCCCTCTGCGATGGCAAGATAAGGTCCGCAACCTTACCCTTGTAACGTGGATCAAGGAGGGTTGCCAGCCAGTATTGGTCCTTCTCCTTGATACCACGAATACGAGGATCCTTACGCAGGCTTTGCAGGATCAGGGAGGCCATGCAGCGTAGGTTTGCTGAGGCATTCGGTCCGGAGTCCTCTGGGTCACTAAGGACAACAACGTCCGCAGCCACCTCCTCCCAGCCACGTACAAGTCCATGTGTTCCTTGGGACTGATCCCTTAAAGACTGCTGCTGATGCTGAGTGCCAGGCTCCACCTCCATACTGACACAATCTTCCTCCTCCTCCTCCTCCTCCTCCTCGTCCTCTTCCTGTGTGATCGGCGGGCACGCAGGAACACTGTCTGGATAAAGGGGGCCTTGAGAGCTAAGGAAGTCCTCCTCTTCCTGCCTCTGTTCTGCCTCAAGTGCCCTGTCCATTATTCCACGCAGCGTGTGCTCCAACAGGTGGACAAGGGGGACAGTGTCACTGATGCATGCACTGTCAGTGCTCACCATCCTCGTGGCCTCCTCGAATGGTGACAGGACAGTGCATGCATCCCTGATCATGGCCCACTGGCGTGGGGAAAAAAAACCAAGGTCCCCTGACCCTGTCCTGGTGCCATAGTCGCACAGGTACTCATTGATGGCCCTCTGCTGCGTGTGCAGCCGCTGCAGCATGGCCAATGTCGAGTTCGACCTGGTGGGCATGTCACAGATTAGGCGGTTCTTGGGCAGGTTAAACTCCTTTTGGAGGTCCGTCAGCCGAGCACTGGCATTATATGACCGGCGGAAATGCACACAGACTTTCCTGGCCTGCCTCAGGACATCCTGTAAGCCCGGGTACCTGCCCAAGAACCGCTGCACCACCAAGTTAAGGACGTGAGCCAAACAGGGCACATGGGTCAGTTGTCCCTGTCAGAGGGCAGAGAGGAGGTTGGTGCCATTGTCGCAAACCACCATTCCTGCCTTAAGTTGGCGTGGCGTCAACCACCTCTGAACCTGCCCCTGCAGAGCTGACAGAACCTCTGCCCCAGTGTGGCTCCTGTCCCCCAAGCACACCAGCTCAAGCACCCCATGGCATCTTTTGGCCTGCGTACTTGCGTAGCCCCTTGAACGCCTACGGAGCACCGCTGGTTCCGAGGAAGAGGCCATGGAGGAAGAAGAAGAGGAGGGGCTGGAGGAGAGAGGTGTGTCACAATCAGCATTTTGGAGGCGTGGTGGCGGAACAACCTCCAACACTACTGCACCTTGTCCTGCATCCTTCCCAGCTGCCAGCAGAGTCACCCAATGCGCCGTGAAACTTAAGTAACGTCCCTGTCCATGCCTGCTGGACCATGAGTCAGCGGTAATATGCACCTTACCGCTGACCGCCCTGTCCAGCGAGGCATGGACATTGCCTTCCACATGCCGGTAGAGAGCCGGAATCGCCTTCCGTGAGAAAAAGTGGCGTTTGGGTACCTGCCACTGAGGAACCGCACATTCCACAAACTCACGGAAGGGGGCAGAGTCTACCAACTGAAAAGGCAGCAGTTGAAGTGCTAGCAATTTTGCCAAGCTAGCATTCAACCGCTGGGCATGTGGATGGCTGGGAGCGAACTTCTTTCGGCGGTGCAGCAGCTGGGGCAGGGAAATTTGCCTGGTACAATCTGACGTCGGTGTACCAAAAGCAGATTGCCCACAAGTACTTGGCTGTGACACACCTAATTCTACACCTTCATTCCTCTCACTGCAGGTCTCAGAGAGGACTGAAGGTCTAGTGGGGTTGGAAATCTCAGCTGATGAGGAGCAAGGAGAGATCCTCTTTGTTCTTTGGTGTGGGTCTTTTAGATATGCTTGCCAACGAACTGCATGGCAGGTCAACATATGTCTGGTCAAGCATGTGGTACCCAAGCGGGAGATGTTTTGGCCACGCGAGATACGCTTGAGACATATGTTGCAAATAGCAGCGGTGCGATCTGATGCACTCGTCTCAAAAAAGGCCCACACCAAAGAACTTTTTGAATAACGCGCAGAGACTGCAGCGCCCTGCAAATGTGGAGCTTTGGGGTGTGATGCAGTCAATGTGCTGCCCTTAGGCTGGCCCCTGGAGGGCATCCTGCCTCGTTGGTGATGTGCCGCCTCCTCCTCCTCCTCCTCTCTCCTATCAGGCACCCACGTTGAGTCAGTGACCTCATCATCCCCTCCCTCCTCATCACTGGAGCAAACCTGGCAGTATGCTGCAGCAGGGGGAGCATGACTGCCAGATTGCTGTCCTTCTTGGGCACCCCCTCTGTCCGTGCTCATGTTACTGCCTTCATCGAGCTCAGTATCATCATCAGAGCCTTCCAAACGCTGGGCATCCTCCTGGAGCATGTACCCAACACTGTGGTCAAACAGTTCGAGGGAATCCTCAGGAGGACATGGTGGAGCTAGGGAAGGAGTCACTGATGACATTGAGCTGAGGGAAGAGGCCGCTGCTTTGCCAGACAAAGCACCCTGGGCATGGGTGAGAGAGGATGAGGAGGATGAGGACGGCTTGGTCATCCACTCGACCAAGTTTTCTGCATGTTGCGGCTCAACACGGCCAGCTGCCGAAAAAAAGGCCAAGCGTGTCCCATGGCCACGGGCTGATGAGGATGCACCATCTCCACGGCCAGCACTAGACACAGAGCCTGCTTGCCCTCTCTTATTGGCTTGTGACTGTCTGCCTCTCCTTCTTGGCCTTCCAGACATACTAATGGCCTGTAGCTGCACTAAGCTGGGATAGAACACCTGTAATTTTCTTCAGGTAGCTTTATATACTGTAACCAGACAAGCCTGCCTGTCAGTAGGAAGATAACAGGAACGGATCTAGCTGAACACTGTGAGCAGGACGCACTGCACTAAATGTAAATAGCAGGAACAGATCTAGCTGAACACTGTGAGCAGGACGCACTGCACTAAATGTAAATAGCAGGAACGGATCTAGCTGAACACTGTGAGCAGGACGCACTGCACTAAATGTAAATAGCAGGAACGGATCTAGCTGAACACTGTGAGCAGGACGCACTGCACTAAATGTAAATAGCAGGAACGGATCTAGCTGAACACTGTGAGCAGGACGCACTGCACTAAATGTAAATAGCAGGAACGGATCTAGCTGAACACTGTGAGCAGGACGCACTGCACTAAATGTAAATAGCAGGAACGGATCTAGCTGAACACTGTGAGCAGGACGCACTGACGCACTGACTGCACTAAATGTAAATAGCAGGAACGGATCTAGCTGAACACTGTGAGCAGGACGCACTGACTGCACTAAATGTAAATAGCAGGAACGGACCTAGCTGAACACTGTGAGCAGGACGCACTGCACTAAATGTAAATAGCAGGAACAGATCTAGCTGAACACTGTGAGCAGGACGCACTGCACTAAATGTAAATAGCAGGAACGGATCTAGCTGAACACTGTGAGCAGGACGCACTGCACTAAATGTAAATAGCAGGAACAGATCTAGCTGAACACTGTGAGCAGGACGCACTGCACTAAATGTAAATAGCAGGAACAGATCTAGCTGAACACTGTGAGCAGGACGCACTGCACTAAATGTAAATAGCAGGAACAGATCTAGCTGAACACTGTGAGCAGGACGCACTGCACTAAATGTAAATAGCAGGAACGGATCTAGCTGAACACTGTGAGCAGGACGCACTGACTGCACTAAATGTAAATAGCAGGAACAGATCTAGCTGAACACTGTGAGCAGGACGCACTGACTGCACTAAATGTAAATAGCAGGAACGGATCTAGCTGAACACTGTGAGCAGGACGCACTGACTGCACTAAATGTAAATAGCAGGAACGGATCTAGCTGAACACTGTGAGCAGGACGCACTGACTGCACTAAATGTAAATAGCAGGAACGGATCTAGCTGAACACTGTGAGCAGGACGCACTGCACTAAATGTAAATAGCAGGAACAGATCTAGCTGAACACTGTGAGCAGGACGCACTGCACTAAATGTAAATAGCAGGAACAGATCTAGCTGAACACTGTGAGCAGGACGCACTGACTACACTAAATGTAAATAGCAGGAACGGATCTAGCTGAACACTGTGAGCAGGACGCACTGACTGCACTAAATGTAAATAGCAGGAACGGATCTAGCTGAACACTGTGAGCAGGACGCACTGCACTAAATGTAAATAGCAGGAACGGATCTAGCTGAACACTGTGAGCAGGACGCACTGCACTAAATGTAAATAGCAGGAACAGATCTAGCTGAACACTGTGAGCAGGACGCACTGCACTAAATGTAAATAGCAGGAACGGATCTAGCTGAACACTGTGAGCAGGACGCACTGACTGCACTAAATGTAAATAGCAGGAACAGATCTAGCTGAACACTGTGAGCAGGACGCACTGACTACACTAAATGTAAATAGCAGGAACGGATCTAGCTGAACACTGTGAGCAGGACGCACTGACTGCACTAAATGTAAATAGCAGGAACGGATCTAGCTGAACACTGTGAGCAGGACGCACTGACTGCACTAAATGTAAATAGCAGGAACGGATCTAGCTGAACACTGTGAGCAGGACGCACTGACTGCACTAAATGTAAATAGCAGGAACAGATCTAGCTGAACACTGTGAGCAGGACGCACTGCACTAAATGTAAATAGCAGGAACAGATCTAGCTGAACACTGTGAGCAGGACGCACTGCACTAAATGTAAATAGCAGGAACAGATCTAGCTGAACACTGTGAGCAGGACGCACTGCACTAAATGTAAATAGCAGGAACGGATCTAGCTGAACACTGTGAGCAGGACGCACTGCACTAAATGTAAATAGCAGGAACGGATCTAGCTGAACACTGTGAGCAGGACGCACTGACTGCACTAAATGTAAATAGCAGGAACAGATCTAGCTGAACACTGTGAGCAGGACGCACTGACTGCACTAAATGTAAATAGCAGGAACGGATCTAGCTGAACACTGTGAGCAGGACGCACTGACTGCACTAAATGTAAATAGCAGGAACGGATCTAGCTGAACACTGTGAGCAGGACGCACTGACTGCACTAAATGTAAATAGCAGGAACGGATCTAGCTGAACACTGTGAGCAGGACGCACTGCACTAAATGTAAATAGCAGGAACAGATCTAGCTGAACACTGTGAGCAGGACGCACTGCACTAAATGTAAATAGCAGGAACAGATCTAGCTGAACACTGTGAGCAGGACGCACTGACTACACTAAATGTAAATAGCAGGAACGGATCTAGCTGAACACTGTGAGCAGGACGCACTGACTGCACTAAATGTAAATAGCAGGAACGGATCTAGCTGAACACTGTGAGCAGGACGCACTGCACTAAATGTAAATAGCAGGAACGGATCTAGCTGAACACTGTGAGCAGGACGCACTGCACTAAATGTAAATAGCAGGAACAGATCTAGCTGAACACTGTGAGCAGGACGCACTGCACTAAATGTAAATAGCAGGAACGGATCTAGCTGAACACTGTGAGCAGGACGCACTGACTGCACTAAATGTAAATAGCAGGAACAGATCTAGCTGAACACTGTGAGCAGGACGCACTGACTACACTAAATGTAAATAGCAGGAACGGATCTAGCTGAACACTGTGAGCAGGACGCACTGACTGCACTAAATGTAAATAGCAGGAACGGATCTAGCTGAACACTGTGAGCAGGACGCACTGACTGCACTAAATGTAAATAGCAGGAACGGATCTAGCTGAACACTGTGAGCAGGACGCACTGACTGCACTAAATGTAAATAGCAGGAACGGATCTAGCTGAACACTGTGAGCAGGACGCACTGCACTAAATGTAAATAGCAGGAACAGATCTAGCTGAACACTGTGAGCAGGACGCACTGCACTAAATGTAAATAGCAGGAACAGATCTAGCTGAACACTGTGAGCAGGACGCACTGACTACACTAAATGTAAATAGCAGGAACGGATCTAGCTGAACACTGTGAGCAGGACGCACTGACTGCACTAAATGTAAATAGCAGGAACGGATCTAGCTGAACACTGTGAGCAGGACGCACTGCACTAAATGTAAATAGCAGGAACAGATCTAGCCTAATCTAGCTAACTCAAATCAAATGACACTGTCTGTCTCTCTCTCTATCAGCACACCGGAACACACTACACAGGGCCGCCGTGCAGGCGGCCTTATATAGTGTGGGGCGTGTACTAAATCCCCTGAGCCATAATTGGCCAAAGCCACCCTGGCTTTGGCCAATTACAGCTCTCTCTACTGACGGCGCTGTGATTGGCCAAGCATGCGGGTCATAGTGCATGCTTGGCCAATCATCAGCCAGCAATGCACTGCGATGCCGCAGTGAATTATGGGCCGTGACGCGCCACACGAATTTGGCGCGAACGGCCCATAACGTTCGCAATTCGACGGACGGTCGAACAGCCGATGTTCGAGTCGAACATGGGTTCGACTCGAACACGAAGCTCATCCCTACTATACGCTTATTGCAATTTTTTTTTTACCAAAAGTATGTAGAAGAATACATATCGGCCTAAACTGAGGAAGAAATTATTTTTTTATATATTTTTTGGGGGATATTTATTATAGCAAAAAGTAAAATATATTGTTTTTTTTTTTCAAAATAGTCTGTCTTTTTTTGTTTATAGCGCAAAAAATAAAAACCACAGAGGTGATCAAATACCACCAAAACAAAGCTCTATTTGTGGGGAAAAAAAGGACGTCAATTTTATTTGTGTACAGCGTCGCACGACCGCGTAATTGTCAGTTAAAGCGTCACAGTGCCGTATCGCAAAAAATGGCCTGGTCAGGAAGGGGGTAAATCCTTCCGGGGCTGAAGTGGTTAACATTGTACTGTGTCTGTGGAATGGTGGCAAACAATGGTACCCAAAATTGTCCATAGGTCTCACTTTAAAAGTCTTTATAGGTCATCAGTTTGGAGTTAATCATGAATGATGGCTCTAGAATTATTGATCATGTCATGATGTCCCTACACTCACCATGTAAACACATGTGGAAACTGTTCATTTATATAATATCTGTTGGACGAATGTTACATACAGTTGTGTATGTTGGAGGAGTTTTCCCCCACATTTTCTGTAATAGATTATCAGCGCCATCTAGTGGCCAAAACATGGTATATATTATCTCATTTAGATATTTCAGAAAACTGTATCACATTTTGGCCACTAGATAGAGCTGATGATCATAGGAATTAACCACTTGAGCTCCGGAAAGGTTTTATGTCCCTCGTGATCCGGGTTTTTTGGGTTTTTTTTGCTATTCTGCACTGCGCTAATTTAACTGACAATTGCGCAGTCATGCAATACTGTTTTATTATATCTTTTCATATGACAACACTGAAGAAATGACACTTTGCTACAATGTAAAGTAGTGAGTGTACAGCTTGTATTATGCCGCATACACACAAGCGGACTTTCCGGCAGAAAAGGTCAGACAGAATCATTTCATCGGATATTCCGATTGTGTGTGTGCTTCATCGGACTTTTTCTTTTCAGCGGAACTCAGTCGGAAAGACTGTCAGAGTCTATTTTGAAAGTCCGATCGTGTGTACAAGGCATAACAGTGTAAATTTGCTGTCCCCTCAAAATAACACAACACACAGCCATTAATGTCTAAACCACTGGCAACAAAAGTGAGTACACCCCTAAGTAAGGTGACCAGATTTTTTAAAATGAAATCCGGGGACATTTATTTATTTTTATTGGTAAATAGTAAACTATTTATAAGCATATTTTTCTCAAATGATATATGCAGCGTATGTGGTATGTGTTTATGTAATGATTGTATGATATATACATTATTTATTGAAAACATTTCATATCAGACCCATAGCATTTTTATACCAGCACAACCGCATAACGTCATTATTTTCTTGTTCATTTGAAGAGTGTATTATACTCATTGGTGCTCATCAGCGAAAACCTCGTCAGTGCCCATCAGTGCAGCATCACCAGCGCCCATCATTGCAGCCTTACCAGTACCAATCAATGCAGCCTCACCAGTGCCCATCAATGCAGCCTGACCAGTACCCATAAATGCAGCCTGATCAGTGCCCATCAATTCAGCCTGATCAGTGTACATCAATGCAGCCTCATCAGTGCTCATCAATGCGGCCTCACCAGTGCCCATCAGCTCAGCCTTATCAGTGCCGCCGCATGAGTGCCCATGAGTGCTGCCTATCAGTGCCACCACATGAGTGCCCGTCAGTGCCGCCTATCAGTGCCACTGCCTCTCAGTGCCGCCTGTCAGTGCCATCTATGAGTGCCCATCAGTTCCACCGCATGAGTGCCCGTCATTTCCACCTATCAGTGCCCACCAGTGAAGGAGAAAAATTACTTATTATGTTATAATACACACAAACTCACCTGCTTCTTGTGCTTGTGGCCATTACTTCTCCCTCCTCCAATCAATCTCCCGGCAACATAGGGGAGAAAATAGAGCACATCGTTCCTCCCCCTCCCTCCTGTACTGCAAGGAACTATGGGTATTGTAGTCCAGAGGGACAGGATTGCCTGGAGCTACAGAGTGTAATCATTACACTCTGTAGCTCCAGGCAATCCCACCCCTCTGGACTACAATACCCATAATTCCTTGCAGTACAGGAGGGAGGGGGGAGGAACGCTGTGCTCTGTTCTCTCCCCTATGCCGCCAGAAGAGTGATTGGAGGAGGGAGCAGAGGTAGGAGGAGAGGGGCGGGATGCTGGAAAAGGGGGCGGCTATGTGTCCCCGGGATCGCAGCAGGTCTTCAGCTGACAAATGTCACGGCTACAGTAGCACACAGTCAGGCTGGAGTCGCTCCAGCTCCTCCGATCCAGCTCTGCGAGTACTACTGCGACCACGGACCTGGCTCCTCTCACAGCCAACAGGGCCCCCATCCACCGGGAAACTGCCTGCCCAAGTGCCAGCGGCAAAAGCGGGGACAAAACTGGGGATGGACGGGGTCCGGGGACCGTACATTCAGTCCGGGGATTGTCCCTGGAAACCGGGAACGTCTGGTCACCATACCCCTAAGTAAAAAAGTCCAAATTGGGCCCAAAGTGTCAATATTTTGTGTGGCCACCATTATTTTTCAGGACTGCCTTAATCCTCTTGGGCATGGACTTCACCAGAGCTTCACAGGTTGCCACTGGAGTCCTCTTCCACTTCTCCATGACGACATCACGGAGCTGGTGGATGTTAGAGACCTTGCACTCCTCCACCTTCCGTTTGAGGATGCCCCACAGATGCTCAATAGGGTTTAGGTCTGGAGACATGCTTGGCCAGTCCTTCACCTTTACCCTCAGCTTCTTTAGCAAGGCAGTGGTTGTCTTGGAGGTGTGTTTGGGGTCAGGTTATCTTGTTGGAATACTGCCCTGCTGCCCAGTCTCTGAAGGGAGGGGATCATGCTCTGCTTCAGTATGTCACAGTACATGTTGGCATTCATGGTTCCCTCAATGAACTGTAGCTCCCCAGTGCCGGCAGCACTCATGTAGCCCCAGACCATGACGCTCCCACCACCATGCTTGACTGTAGGCAAGACACACTTGTCTTTGTACTCCTCACCTAGTTGCCACCACACACGCTTGACACCATCTGAACCAAATAAGTTTATCTTGGTCTCATCATACCACAGGACATGGTTCCAGTAATCCATGCCCTTAGTCTTCTTGTCTTCAGCAAACTGTTTGTGGGCTTTCTTGTGCATCATCTTTAGAAGAGGCTTCCTTCTGGGACAACAGCCATGCAGACCAATTTGATGCAATATGTGCAGCGTATGATCTGAGCACTGACAGGCTGACCCCCCACCCCTTCAACCTCTGCAGCAATGCTGGCACTACAGTACAAATTCCCCCCAAATGACCTATTTTTGGAAAGCAGACAGTCCAAGGTACTATTTAGTAAGAGGCATGGCAAGTTTTTTTTTTGAAGTTGTCATTTTTTAGAACATTTTTTTTTTTACATACTGTCACCAGTGCACTACAGCGTCATCATATGACATGTGGCAGTGATCAGGGACGCTGACTGGTGATAGTATGTTAAAAATAAATAAATCACTTTTTATTCAATTTTTTAAACAATTTGTTTTTTATTTTTTAACATATTTTTAAAATAGAGGCAGTCCCCGAGTTACAACCATCAGACTTACATACAACTTGTACTTAAGAGCGGAAGCAGTGTGACATCACGCTGGTCCCAAAAGCCGCCGGGCAGCCATCTCGCTGCTCACCGCATGCTGCCACCTTCTGTCCGGTGGACCTGTTAGCAACCCCACATCAATGCATGGCCATAAAAACATAATTTTTTGGCTGGAGTTACACAAATGTACCTGTTCCTACTTACATACAAATTCAGCTTAAGAACAAACCTAAATAATCTAGTTTGTAGCCCAGGGACTGCCTGTACTTTCATCAGAGTAGTTCAGTGTCACCAAAGTAACAGTGTACTACTCTTGGGGAGGGGGGGGGGGGGTGATCAGGGATTTTTTTATTTTTATATTTTTTACACTTTGCTGTTACAATGAAGATCGTTATAACAGCAAAGGTTCCCACTGTCATGAATGGGTTAACCAGTGATCTGTGATTGACTACAGCTAATCACATGGTACAGGGTGATGTGATTAGCCCAGCTACCATGTGATAACTGTGGGCCAATCACAGCATAGGGAACACAGTTGTTATGAATGAATAAATTCAAAACAGCTTTTTTGACATTGTGATCATGTCAACACTGCGCATCACTAGACCCCGAGTACTGGGATCTGCAATCCGCTGTGTCTGGTGAACACATCAGGACACAACGCCCCCTTTAGCCCGAGCAGGCACAATCACGTACATGTATGTGATTGTGCTTGCACATGCTGCCCCACCGCAGTATACAGTGAGGGAAAAAAGTATTTCATCCCCTGCTAATGTTGTATGTTTGCCCACTGACGAAGAAATTACAGGTCTATAATTTTAATTGTAGGTTTATTTTAACAGTGAGAGACAGAATAATATCCAGAAAAACGCATCTAAAAAAAAAAGTTATATTTTGATTTGCATTTTAATGAGTGAAATAAGTATTAGATCTCCTATCAATCAGCAAGATTTCTGGCTCCCAGGTGTCTTCTATACAGATAACGAGCTGCGATTAGGAGCACTCCCTTAAAGAGAGTGCTCCTAATCTCAGCTTGTTACCTGTATAAAAGACACCTGTCCACAGAAGCAATCAATCAGATTCTAATCTTTCCACCATGGCCAAGACCAAAGAGCTGTCCTAGGATGTCAGGAAGAAGATTGTAGACCTACACAAGGCTGGAATGGGCTACAAGACTATGGCCAAGCAGCGTGGTGAGAGAGTGACAACGGTTGGTGCAATTATTCGCAAATGGAAGAAACACAAAATAACTGTCAATCTCCCTTGGTCGGGGCTCCTTGCAAGATCTCACCTCATGGAGTTCCAATGGTCATGAGAATGGTGAGGAATCAGCCCAGAACTACAGGGGAGAATCTTGTCAATGATCTCAAGGCAGCTGGGACCATAGTCACCAAGAAAACAATTGGTAACACACTACGGCGTGAGGACTAAAATCCTGAAGCACCAGCAAGGTCCCCCTGCTCAAGAAAGCACATGTACAGGCCCGTCTGATATTTGCTAATGAACATCTGAATGATTCATAGGAGAACTGGGTGAAAGTGTTGTGGTCAGATGAGACCAAAATCTAGCTCTTTGACATCAACTCAACTCGCTGTGTTTGGAGGAGGAGGAATGCTGCCTATGACCCCAAGAACACCATCCCCACCATCAAACATGGAGGTGAAAACATTATGCTTTGGAGGTGTTTTTCTGCTAAGGACAGGACAACTTCACAAAGGGACGATGGACGGGGCCATCTACCATTAAATGTTGGGTGAGAACCTCCTTCCCTTAGCCAGGGCATTGAAAATGGGTCTTGGATGGGTATTCCAGCATGACAATGGCCCAAAACACGCGGCCAAGGCAATAAAGGAGTGGCTCAAGAAGAAGCACATTAAGGTCCAGACCTTAATTCCATAGAAAATATGTGGAGTGAACTGAAGGTTCGAGTTACCAAATGTCAGCCTCGAAAACCTTAATGACTTGGAGGGGATCTGCAAAGAGGAGTAGGACAAAATTCCTCCTGAAATGTGTGCAAACCTGGTGGCCAACTACAAGAAACGTCTGACCTCTGTGATTGCCAACAAAGGTTTTGCCACCAAGTACTAAGTCATGTTTTGCGAAGGGGTAAAAACGTATTTCACTAATTAAAATGCAAATCAATTTATAACTTTTTTGAAATGCTTTTTCTGGAGATTTTTGTTGTTATTCTGTCTCTCACTGTTAAAATAAACCTACCAGCAGGGGATCAAATACTTTTTTCCCTCACTGTATGTACTGTGGCGGGATGGCAAGTGGTTAATCTTTCACAGAAAATATGGGAAAATTTCATCCAGCCTGCATGTATATATGTGTTGTTCATCCAGCGAATGTTTGTTTTTTTTTAAACCTAGACCCCATAGTGTTTACATTCTCTTCTACAGCATGTTCTATGACCCCTTTCACACTGAGGGCGTTTTGCAGGCGCTATAGCATTAAAAATAGCGCCTGCAATCCGCCCTCAAACAGCTGCTCCATTGTCTCCAGTGTGAAAGTCCGAGGGATTTCACACTAGAGCGGTGCGCTGGCAGGGCGTCAGGAAAAGTCCTGCCAGCAGCTTCTTTGGAGCGGTGATGGAGCGGTGTGTTTACCGCTCCTCCACCGCTGCTCACCATTGAAATCAATGGGGCAGCGCTGCGATATATTGCGGGCGGTTTTAACCCTTTCTCGGCCGCTAGCGAGGGGTAAAAGTGCCCTGCTAGCGGCCGAAATGCACCGCAAATCCGACGGTAAAACACCGTAAAAATAGCGGTATTTTACCGCCGACGCTATGGGTGGCTCGATGTGAAAGGGGTCAATAGGAACAATCTGTGTCAGCTTTGGAAGCCCAGGAGTGGATTGTTTCAGTGCTGTTGCAACACTACTGGTAGTCGGACACTGTATGCATTCGGGGTCGTGTACCCGCATAAAAAAATACTCAAACTCGGATGTACCTAGATGGAAAAAACTTCAAGTTTAATTAGACTTGCCCCATTTCTACCCATATAGCCGTGTACAGAAATAAATTCACATAAGCTGCGCTTTATTTAAAAATGAGCTCTTATTTAACAGCAAGTATTTTTATGTTTTCCTTCTGTGGTGCATGAATCCTTTTATATGTACACAATTCAGAAAAGAATTTTGAAGCCAGATCTTCTCTGACACATCATTCAAGCATTAACATGGTATAGGCACATCAATCAAGGCGTACATTCAATAAGCCAAATATTGCTAAAAGTCAAAGCTAAGCAGCCCTTCGTTTAGACGGGTTAGGACATCTAAAAGCAATTTCAGCAGCAAGTTGAATATCCTTTATACATATTTTATTAAAGTGACATTTAGCAATTGAGTCATGTATTATTAACAGACTATGTGTTATTAAAAATAAATAAAAATCTGTATGTTATCTTAACGTTATTTAGAGGGCTCAGGATTATAACCGTAACAATTTTTCACGTAAAGTTCTGATTAATATAAAATGACCTTATTTATTATAAATGATGAGAGTAGGACTCATTTAGTTGGGCTTTAAAGGGTAACTCCACTTTTGTGGGGAAAAAAGCATAGCAAATATAGCAATATATACACCAACTTAAGTGCTCCTGCTCCTCATTCCAGCATCCAGGTTTTGGCTACTGCATTCTCCCTGTCTGTGTCCACCTGCAAGGTGATTGATATGGTCAGTCACCTGTTATAAGCAAGTCAAACGCTCTGTCGCTTGCTTGTGATAGCGAATGATACCTGTGTTGTTCCTGATCGAGCGCCCTGTCTGTCTACCCTGCTTTACTAGTTTGGGTTTCCCTGTGTACGACTTTGGACCGGATTATTGGACTATTCCTTGAACTCAGCCGGCCTTTTACCTGGACTGTCAGAGATCTACTCTACCAGTCTGCTAGCTGCAAGTATCTCTTGGCTTTGCTCAGTTCGCATCTGCCCTGCCTGGTGTGGTGGCCAGGCACTATAGCATTGTGTATAAGTCCTGGGGGCAACCAAGTATCGGTAGGCCTGCTTGCCTTAAAGCGGGGTTCCACCCAAATTTTGAACAATATCTGTATGTATTCTCTTCCTTGCCTAGATGCTGACATGCCGTTTAAAAAAATTTAAATCGCCGTAATTACCTTTTATTTTTCTATTCTTCTTTGCACTTCCTGGTTCTCCTCCCGTGGGAGTAGGCGTGTTTCTAGCCTCTCCCAGACTCCTGGGAGCTAGTCTCAGGCTTCCCAGGATGCCACTGAGCATGTGCGGGAACGAGCAGTGAATGCTGGGAGCACAGCATTCACCACATCCAGGAAATAAATGCTTGTGGGCTTCAAGTGCCCACAATGAAGATGGAAACCGCCTGCAGTGAATAATATAAGTTATTCTTTCCGACGAAATCTGACACAGGCGGACATATTACACACAATATGTGAGTATGTAATGCTGAGAAGAAAAGTTTGTGAATGAACTCAAAAAAAAAAAAAAACGATAGATAGGTGGACCCCCGCTTTAAGGAAAAGGGGGCTGCTATAGGTGAAGCACACAGTAGCTAGCTATAATGTCTGACCACCTGTGTTGGGGTAGACGTGACACAACCTTTCATATTTCTGATATGTGTCTGTGTAACATGTACTTGTGTCATAAAGTATCCTGTTCTCTTTGTGTTGCTTCCTTTGTGTGAAATGCTTGGTGATCCTGCTAGACTCTTTGCTTTCCTGTTGCAAACTGACCAAGCTGGGCATGAGAGCACATCTATCCCAGCATGGTCAGTTTACTGGCTGTGCTGGGACAACAGCCTGCCTATCCTCTAATTAGCAGACTTGTGCTGACATGCCCCCCTGGCTGCGCAGTCACTGGGAAGATCAGCTTGCTGCTGTTTCTCTACCTCCAGCTCTCTAAGCCCCTTTATGAAGCTGGGAACAGAAATGATGTGATCACTTCTAAAGAAAGGAAAAAAAAAAAGGGTATTTATAATGTTTTATATATAATGTTTTTATATACAGTATAGACACGTGCACACTGGAAATGTTCATTTCTGATGCACCTGTTCACTGAAGAATTTTTTTTCATCATATTCCTTCTGTTGATTTGATTTTTTTTTTTTGGAATTCGTTTTTTATATTCTTTCGTTCAAATCACTTTGCAGTTTTTTTGGAAGATTGCAATATATCCAATATATTATCGAATCGAAAGGATTTGAAATGTTCGGAAGCTTGTCTAGCTCACCAAGAGAAATGGCATAAGCTGATTGGACAATATCGGCCTGAGTCACGTGCATCTGAATTAACGAATAGAATGAAATTCAGTTCCATTCGTTATCCAAATCTGAATTATCAAACAAATTCAAAAATTGAATTCAGTTTCCCATGGGCCTGGACTACTATTACATCATGTGGCATCATTCAAATGAAACAAATGCATTTGTCAATTTCCTTATAAATTTTCTTGAAATTTGCTGACATGAGTTACCATGTCTATTCAAGGATTTGTATACATCTGAATCTCTGATAATGCAATTTTTGTCCAAAAAACTAATCAAAACTAAACACACATGTTCTAAGAATATAAAATAAATGGGGTTGTTTTAGAAGGTAAGGGTTCAAATATACTTTAATGCTATTACAATTACCTTTCCTTTTCAACCCACAGCACTGTATTTTTTCTGTAAAATTCAACGCAGTATGGCAACTGAAGGCGTTCTGTACAGCGTTGGTATATGGAACGCCCTCAGAAATGTCGTTTCCTGCTTGTGATGGCTCACTGATTTTCCCAGAAGTCTGCACTAAGATACAAGTCAGATTTTAGGCATCCCCTGCAATAGGAATTTATTTCAGTTTTGATGTGATGCTGTCACAAAGGGTTAAATAATTCTAAAGGGATGCAGGCACTGCAACTCTTCTAATCAGAATGCTGACAGTGCACCAGCTTATTATAATTAACCAGACCCCCCCACTCAGAATCAATATCCAAAGGACACGGTGAAACAAACAGCTACTTCTTCAGATCAATAAAAGGTAGGATTCTCCTACAAAGTCTGTAAAAATCAAAAATCCCTGCAATGTACATTAATCACCCAGAGGGGATTGCTTTTTCTCAACAAAAGTGGAGGTACTTTTTAACAAGGGAATTATTAACTTATTCCACATTTTAATAATCAGATAATAATAGACCACTACTTACCTGGTATATATTTTAATAAGTTAATAAGTTTTTTCTAAGTATGTAGGCCATAGTTCACTGTCATATGACATATGTATTTTAGTTACAGGTGACATACATTAGAGATGTGTTTTCCTTGTTTTTCACTTTAATGGGAAACTGATTTTCATGACAGAAATCAATAAACATATAAAAATGTTACATAAGCCCATTAATCTGCAGTTACTGTCATTTTCTAAAAGTAAAACACAATATGGCATTCTGGAGGCATTTTGTACATAGTGGATGCACAGAATGCCAGGACAAATCTAATTTCCTCCCTGTGTGAGTGTCTCCCCGATTTGTTTTTTTTTTATAGAGGTCTGCATGTAAATAAAGTAAAATTTTAGGCATCCATGCATTATGAATTTCATTTTTTAAGAGATACTCTCTTTTAGGCTCACCTACTACACGGATGCAGACCCTGCAGATTGACATATAAGAACTCACTGAGACCTGTTCAGGTGATTATAAACAAACACCATCCCAATCAGAAATCAGTCTGAAAAGGACATGGTGAAACACCCAAAGAGTTTAATAGAACAAAAAAAAATTCTAGGTATCTTCAACAAAGTAGTGACATTTTAAGTTACATTTTAAGAGAAACAACCCTTTAAGATAAACCCATTCAACACAAGATGAGCCCAAATCCCAAGAGCAGGTAGCGAGGCCCAAGGCATGGTTTTAAATGTGTACTGTCTACTTATATATTGGTACATTGCTTAGCATATGCGCACTAGTGTGCCCCCTGGGGTTCTCAGCGATGCGATCCTGTTACCACTGTGTCTGGTAGATATTAATAAATCACCTGGACCGGATGGCTTGCACCCGAGGGTACTTAGGAAACTCAGTCAAGTAATTGCCAGACCATTGTTCCTAATTTTTACTGACAGTCTACTGACTGGAATGGTACCAGCAGTTTGGAGAAAAGCCAATGTAGCACCAATATTTGGCATGGACAATTGAAAACTGGCTACAAGAGCGAGTTTAGAGGGTGGTGATAAATGGGGAGTACTCGGAATGCTCAGGGGTGGAAAGTGGGGTCCCACAGGGTTCTGTGCTGGGACCAATCCTATTTCATTTGTTCAAAAACAACACGGAGAATGGGATAAACAGTTCAATCTCTGTATTTGCGGACGATACTAAGCTAAGCAGGGCATTAACTTCTCTGCAGGATGTGGAAACCTTGCAAGAAGATCTGAACAAATTAATGGGGTGGGCAACTACATGGCAAATGAGGTTTAATGTAGAAAAATGTAAAATAATGCATTGGGGTGGCAAAATAATGAATGCAATCTATTCACTGGGGGAAGAACCTCTGGGGGAATCTAGGATGGAAAAGGACCTGGGGGTCCTAGTAATAGAATGGCATGCAATCCCAAGCTGCTGCTAACAAAGCAAGCAGAATATTGGCATGTATTAAAGGGATTAACTCCAGGGATAAAGAGATAATTCTCCCACTCTACAAGACTCTGGTCCGGCTGCACCTAGAGTATGCTGTCCAGTTCTGGGCATCAGTCCTCAGGAAGGATGTACTGGAAATGGAGCAAGTACAAAGAAGGGCAACAAAGCTAATAAAGGGTCTGGAGGATATTAGTTATGAAGAAAGGTTGCGAGCACTGAACTTATTCTCTCTGGAGAAGAGACACTTGAGATATATGATTTCAATTTACAAATACCATACTGGTGAGGTGACCCCACAATAGGGATAAAACTTTTTTGTGGAAGGGAGTTTAACAAAACATGTGGCCACTTATTAAAATTAGAAGAAAAGAGGTTTAACTTTAAACTTCGTAGAGGGTTCTTTACTGTAAGAGCGGCAAGGATGTGGAATTCCCTTCCACAGGTGGTGGTCTCAGTGGGGGGCATCGATGGTTTCAAAAAACTATTAGATAACGATTAGCTAAGCACCTGAACGACCACAACATACAGGGATTTAATGTAATACTGACAAATAATCACACACATAGGTTGGACTTGATGGACTTGTGTCTTTTTTCAACATCACCTACTATGTAACTATGTAACATAGCGGATCACTGTGCTCGGTACCTGGTCGCTGTATCATACGATCGATATAATCAATCATAGCGATCACATGTTTAAATGTAAGCAAAACAGTCATGAATGGCCTACATTCATGACTGCTTGCTTACAATTGTGTGGCTGTAATTGGCCCACAGCTATAACATGGTACCTGGGCCAATCACAGCACCCTGTTCAATGTTATTAGCAGTAGCCATTTACAGATCACAATAACAAGCAAGCTGCCATGAATGAAAGTCATTCATGACAGTTAAAACTATTTCTTATAACAGTGATCATCACTGTTAAAAGCAATAACAGTGTGAAAAAATGAATTGTATAAAGACAATGGAACATGTTGCCTGCAATTGCTTATATGTACAATTCTTATTTTGTCTATTATACTTCCATTACAACAATAGAAGAATATTGTGTTTGGCCACATTGTAGTATAAAGATGTATACTTTGGATGCCTGCAAGGCCTCTTGTAGATGATGGCAATGAACATAGCCATGGCACCTCATACTTTATATTTTGGCAATTTGACTAAGGAGCAGAAATTTTGGGTGCAAGATTCATTAGCTTCATTGAAATGAAAACACAAAAAATAAATCCACCCTTGGGAGTACCCCTATAACCCTTACCCACTCTATGTGACCTTTTGGCAAGCAATGCAGAGCAACATAGAAATGGAATGGAGGGTGCCCAAACAATGAAGAGCAATCTCCTACACAAAATAGGAAGGACTATGTCATTATTGAGGTGGGTGGTTTATACCACCTTAGGTAAAAAGGAAGTTCTCAGGCCCAAGACTACTTTATTTTTGTGAAGAATCGGGAAAGATTCCTTACAAGAGAGCCGTTAACTCATAGATGTGTTTGACAGACATGATAGCCACTAAGAAGGTTACTTTGCAGGGCAGATCATCCAAGGGTAGTTCCCTGATGAATTTAAAAAGTAGTTTCTTCATGGCAGAGAGGACAACATTAAGCTCCCAAGGAAGCACAATGTGCCCTAAGGGTGGTCTAATCTGAGAAATACCTTGAATAAAGAAATTGTCAGAGGTTTTTGGAATAATACTGACAAGGCTGAAACCTGCTTCTTGAGAGTAACTGAGGCCAAATTCTGGTAAATTCTCAATTGTCAAAAGACCAAAATGCAAAGCACAGAGTAATCTGGAGTCAAAGTGACTGAGTTCACACCAGGCAAAGAAGGTTTTCCAGGTACAATAGAAGATCTTTCTGGAAGTGCCTTTTTCCTGCACTCGAGGAAAGGCATACCAATGCCAGTATTAGAGGATCCTTGATCCTGCCTGCAAATAGTGAACCTGGTGGTCAGGATATCCATATCTGGAGTCCCCATTTCTGACAAGTGATTGAAGATGCCAGGATAAAGGTCTCATTCCCATTGGTCTGGTCCAGAGGTCTCCAAACTGTGGCCAGCAGGCCGGATACGGCCATTTGCTCACGCATAGCAGGCAATTGGGGCACCACTCTATCCACTGACACCAATGATGGGGCACTATCCCACTTTTACTAACAATGGGACACTCTTCCTCACACTGACACCAATACAGGGACAGCATTCCTCCCACTGACACCAAAGATGGGGAATTATTCCTCTCACTGACACCAACAATGGGGCACTAATCTTCCAAATAAAACCAATTATAGGGCAATGGTTACTCCCACTAATGCCAGGGTATCTTCTACTCCCACTGGCCATAGTCTGGCTCCCTTAAATCCTGAAGGACATAAAACCGGCCCTTTATTTATAAATTTTGGAGACCCCTGGTCTGGGCGATATTGACTAAGGTTATCTGCCTTCCAATTGTCCACACTAAGGTTGTGAACAGAACAGAAGAATTGACCAAACAGTGTTTCTCCACCCATGAGATAATCAGACCTACTTCTTTTATGGCTGCCTGACTCCTGGTACTCCCCTGGTGATTGATAAAGGCTACAGCTGTGGTGTTGCCTGGTTGCACTCTGATTGGGTGTCCCTAAAAAGGGGGCCCAGTGATGCAGATCTAGTTTTATAGTTCTTTTTATAGTTCCCTGGATGGCTGTATTAAAGCTATTAGTTGTAAGTCTGACATAGTTTCAAAAAAGTCTGTCTTGGTCAGGTAGGCTGCTTGTTGCATGCCTGAGATAGAGCTAAAATACAATGCAAAGTCCGGTGTTAAAATAGGGCCCTGCCCCATGGCAAAGTAAGCATTGCCAGAAGTTTGCGTGTTTTGCAGGCCTTGGAGCAAATGTTTCCCTGAGCTTTTGCTGCAGTTCCCTCGCATCTGGTTTCCGCTATTGCTAGAAGTGACGGTATTTCCCTGTTGGGTACACAGAGTAGGGTGCAGAAATGGGGTAAGCGTGTCTGCAGAAGGATACACAGCAACCCAGGTGTTCACTGACTGAAATTAAGTCTTTGTGGCAAAAAGGAGGGAGGATATACCTGAGTACCTAATAAAGGGCTCTGGTGGTAAAATGGGTGACCTGTGGTGTCATGTAACACCTGGTTATCCACCTGAGACTAAGTTCTGAATGGTGGAATTTTTATCAAGAAGTTTGCAAATTTCAACACTGTATAACTGAATACATTCAAACACATTTCCAGTTTCCTGATAGTCTTTATGTAAAAACAGATACTATTCAGGGGACAAATAATAGGTTTAACCACTTCCCTACCGGCTCACATACATTCACGGCGGAAGGTCGGCTCCCCTGCGTGAATCGCCGTACCAGTACGCCAGTTTCTTTAAGAGCCGTAGCAGGCGCCGCTGCACAGCGGGTACCCAATGCGTGTTGCCAGCGGGTGTGATGTCCGCCAGCCACCTGCAATCGAGGGCACGAGAGCCAGAATGGGGATTTGTGTGTGTAAACACACAAATCCCCATTCTGACAGGAGAGACAGATCTGCTGTTCCTAGTAATTAGGAACAACGATATGTTTCCCTCTCTAGTCAGTACACTGCCCCCACAGTTAGAAACACACACGAGGGAACACATTTAACCCATTGAGCGCCCCCTAGTGTTAACCCCTTCCCTGCCAGTGATTTTACACAGTAATCAGTGCATTTTTATAGCACTGATCACTGTATAAATATCAATGGTCTCAAAAAAGTGTCCGATCTGTCTGCCGCAATGTCGCAGTCCTGCTAAAAATCGCAGATTGCCGCCATTATTGGTTAAAACATAAATAAATAAATAAAAATCCTATAAATCTATTCCCTATTTTGTAGACGCTATAACTTTTGCGCAAACCAATCAATATACGCTTATTGCGTTTTTGTTTGTTTTTTACCAAAAATATGTAGAAGAATACATATTGGCCTAAACTGATGAATATTTTTTTTTTTTTTTTGGGATATTTATTATAGCAAAAAGTAAAAAATTTTTTTATTTTTTTTCAAAATTGACGCTCTTTTTTGTTTATAGAGCAAAAAAAAAAAAATGCAGAGGTGATCAAATACCACCAAAAGAAAGCTCTATTTGTGGGAAAAAAAGGACATCAATTTTGTTTGGGTACAACGTCGCACGACTGCACAACTGTCAATTAAAGCGACTCAGTGACGTATCGCAAAAAATGGCCTGGTCATTAAGGGGGAAATAGAGCTATTTTATCCCATACTTGCTATGGAGTTACAGTATCAATCCAATAACAGGGTGATTCTGTCTCACCTGTCCACCTCACTAGTCAACTTTTGGGACCAGACTTTGCCCGTCATGGGGGCATCTCCTAGGAAGGGTCTTTAGGGTCTAGGTCCCATAGGAATGGAACATTGCTGTGGGGTTCAGGCACAGCTTCCAATGTCCTGCGGCTGCACATATTCAGGTGCCCTGCTTCTACCATTTTAGTAAAAGACAATGAAGAGCTGAATGAAGAATTTGAAGCAAAATACATCAATGGTGCATCAAGTTGGTGGAATGTCCAAACTGGAGGATGTAGTAAACCATAACCCTTTCCCTTCCCATGAAAAAAAGTGTTGCTGACCCCATTGGAGAGTTTACCCCTCATCCTGCTTTGGTAAACACTGTCCCTATACAGAAGCAAGGGTAAATCTCCCTAAAGGGGACCAAGACAGCAAATAAACTTAAAAAGGTTCTAACCCTTCCACACTTCATGCAAAAAGAAAAACATTTTGGATAGAGCTTCATTTTAAAGCGTTACTAAACCCATAAAATGTGAAATATTGTGTTGCAGCACCACTCGCAAGCTTTCAAAAACACTGACTGCTTTTCTTCACAGGGTCATCTATTTAGAAACAGAACTCACTTTATTTTTTCTAAGATATTAATGTCTATATCGTCAGCTCTGTCTAGTGGTCAAAATGTGGTATAGTTTTCACATTATGGTGTTTCAGAAAACTTTACCTAATTTTGGCCACTAGATGGAGCTGATGATTCCAGTATTACTATCCAACAAAAAATAGGGGACATTTTTCATTCAACTTGCATAAATGCTTCTGACATTCGTGCAACACATATTTTATTAATAGACCCCTAGTGTTTGTGTTTTTTTTTTTTTAATTAAAACCCTGTATATGATTGCATAGCTAAAGTAAGAGGTTATATTGAGAGAATCAATACAGCTTCACATTACATATATTCTACATTTCGTATACAATTACAGTTAAACTGTATCTAAAACCAAAACACTTAAGCCAAATATGTAATTGCGATTTTCTGTAATGTCAAAATGGTTAATCCTTTCCTTTTATATTCCCTTCTTTCAAATATCTCATACTTAGGAAGTAAGACTGGCCATACATTATACAATTTCCTGTACAATTTTCCTTTAGATTTACTAAAACCATATAACATGAGGTCAAAGATAAACACTTTCAATTTATATGCAAAAAGGATAGGCCCTTGTACTGCATAGTTGAAGGTAAATCTAAAGGAAATTGAATAAGAAAATTGTAAGATGTATAGGCAGCATTTGTCAGATTATGACCACTAGATGGTGTTTACGATCATAGTAGATAATTATTTATTTATTACAGGTACTTATATAGCGCCGTCAATTTACACAGCACTGTACATTCGCATCAGTCCCTATATTATAATACAGAAGACTGCAAGTTTGGCTGAAGCTGTGCAAACTTTCTATACATAGACCCCTATGTATTTCAGGCACATCTCTAGACAGAGAGGAAAATGGTAGGAGTACACACTTGTACTGTATGGGGACAGTGTGGTTCCACCCGTGCTACATTCATTGTGTTTTCCAAGATTTTGCATAGTACTGACCAACTCTGGGAAGCCTGAAAATTCCTCCATGTGGTGGGGCTGCACTTGCACTGCAAAGCTTTACTGTTCGTTTAGGTCTAGGGGGTATGAAAAAGATTTACTCAATCCTTCACTCCTCTGCACTGCTAAAGTGATCTCTACAGCGTCTTCTTCCCTTTGCTCCAGCAGTTGTTAGTCTTGATATCATCAATCAAAGACTGATTTGGGGTCTATAGCCCTGCACTGGACTTGATGATGCAGGGGGTCAGTCTACCATTTGAATATGGGATAGTGCCATCTGTCGGCTAACAGAGAATCGAGTAAGTAATATGCTTTTTGTTTCCCCCTAGACAAAGGTTCTCCAAATTTTCTAAACAAAGGACCAGTTTATTGTCCTTCGGGCTTTAGAAGGGACTGCACTGTGGCCAACAGGATTTACAAAAACACCCTGACATCAGTGGGAATAACCAATGCAACATCATTGGTTTCAGTGTGATTAGTGCCCCATTGTTGGTGTCAGTGGAAGAACTAGTTCAAGGGAGGATTGGTGCCCCGTCATTAGTGTCAGTGGGAGGAATGCTGTCCCATGATTGGTGCCTGTGGGAGAAATAGTTAGACATCATTGGTATCAGTGGGGGAAACGGTCCCTCGTCTTTGGTCAGTGAATTTATCCCCGATGAAGTCACGTGGGGCGTGATGTAACACGTAGGACGGAGGCATGTTGGTGTTACGTTTAGGTGCGGCCATAAGTCTGCCATCTTGGTACACCTAGTTTGGTTCTATTTGCTGTGAATGGGCGTTTTAGCCCTTTTTAATCGTGAGTAGTGTTTTAACTGTTTTATTTTTTTAATAGTAAAAGTTGTTACTGCACTATGGGAGGTATTCTTTTCCTTATATTTGAGCACTGATCCATCTGAGAAAGGAACTTAAAGGGACATTACATCGCCAGCCTGTGGAGACCCGGATCTGTCTGAGAGGGATTATACTGAGCGTTTATTAACCTGACCTGTCAATAATAGGTAAAAAAAAAATGAAGGTGAGCATGCATGCCTGAAGGTGGTGGAGCACAGTGGTGATATTTTTGCAAGATACACTGGTGTTTCAAATTATATTTAAATTACATTTAAAACGGAAGAAGAGGGATCACTTCACGGAAGGAATTAAAGGAATTATTTACATCTGTTGGGGCTTTAATTCGGTATTTTTTATTTTACACTCACAGGGGTTGAATCCCTTGGGGGTGTTTTTTTATGAATCAGATTGTTTGGCACTCACTTTTCAATGATTTATATGAAGTTGTTTGCATATGCACATATATGTTGATAGTTTATTTTGGCCATTGTTCAGATGGGAGTTAGTGGGGCTGGAGGTTGTTTAAAAGTTTGTAGTGCAAGTTTGTAATTACTTTTATTGGAGCACTTTTTTCACTTGCTAATGGTATAAGATATATTTAAGAGGTCGATTATTATTTGGATTGGAGCAGCACTACATCATTGTTTAATATAGTGAATAGAGTGGTGCCCCAAGGGCTGCATAAAGGTAAGGGCCGTATCCAGCCTGCGAGCCACAGTTTGGAGACCACTGCCCTGGATCTAAGCATACAGTTAATCCCTGCAGTATGGGCACAGCCTCTGTTCTGTAAATGTTCTGATTTCCCAGAGTTGGGCTTTAAATTGAAACTTCGGATGGCCATCATTCAACCCAGAAGAGACCAATTACGCTGGATTAGTAAAGAAGCAGAGAGAAAGAAAGAGCTCTAAAGCAAGAGAGTAAGTACATTGAACCTGTGCTTGACCCATTCTGAAATTTACAATATTCGTTGATTAGCATCAACCGCTTGCTAATTGGTTTAATTTGTTCCCTGGATCTGCTCTTTAAGTAGGCTGCCTAAAGTTATATTCCTTATCTTACCAGTTTGCTGCCAGACAGCCCAATTTGGCTTTGAGCACACAACGAAGAATAAGAAGTAGACAGGACCATGATTAATCCCAAATGAAGGCTGAAAAGGCAAAGCGTACTTTTTTGCAGCTGCTGCTATTTCGCTCAATAAATATATATATGTATATACAGACTAATGGTATAAAAAGTAACACTTGTACGTGAATTTGGTTTCAGAGTTTCCACCTAAATCATACATTGTTTCATATGGCTGCCATGGTACTACAAGTGTTACTAATACACTCCTATAACATTCAGGATGTCCCTACTAGTCTTTGGAATGGTGGCTGAAAGTTCATGGACTCATGGTGGGAATACTACATGATCGCCTCATGATTAGCCGAACCTCTATATCGGGCAGATTGTCCTGTTTGGTTTGGTCGCACACTTCGTCTGCAGCTGCCAGGTGGAGGTCAAATCTTAAGGATACGGATTTCTTCCTTAGTTTTGGATTGTCTTTGAAGAAGGAACCTTCCCATTGTTTAATCACCTGATCCACCTTCTCTGTTCTGTAAAACACAAGATATGTTAGTATCTATAAAAAAAAAAAACACACTTCAAAATTGCAACCCCTATAAATACAGCTGTGGAAGTGCGTTGTGATATAGCGCATCCCAAAAACCATCAGCACATGTTAAAGTGTATGTAGAGCCACATATTATTTTTGGAGGGGGGCATAGTAGGTTCTCCTAAATTCTGGCACAATTGACAGGGGTAGGTCCAAGGGGAATTCACATCTTCTGTCCTTACCTCTACACCTCACACATCCCACTACCCATGCTTGCTTTTCCCTTATTCTTTAGCTCCCTCCCCACTTTTCTTTCTGACCTTCAACCTATTCAGTCAATTTCTTACCCATCCTTCGCTCCCAGTTTCATGGCTGTTCCTTGGTCTCTGCCTGTCAGGACTGGGATCTGAACCCATGACCTCTGCCATCTGGCAGTAGCTCTCCTTTCTGAGCCACCAGACAGCTCCCTTGCTGAACCCTTGGATAATCTTGCCTTGTACCTTGTTTCTGATGAACCTTGAACGCCTAAAAACTGGACCAAAGAATCACCTATTTAAGCCATGCCTTTGCACTTCCAATTTGCCAATTTTGCTCTCTCCAGCCAATATCTTGCCCCCTTGCGTACCTGCAGCTGTTCTTATTTCCACTACCACTTATTACTGACCTTTGGCTTGTTCCTTACCTATGCTTCTGCTTGATTCACTTGTTACTGACCTTTTGTTGGTTTACTGACTGCACTTCTGCTTGATCCCTACCTGCTATATCTGCTACTGGGCCCTGACTCGCTCACCTCCTGGTGGGGCAATCCTGAGGACCACAACCTGGTACTAACATAAAGAAAAACCCATCTCCAATATTAGGAGCTCTGGTGAATACCGGTTAGTACTTAGACCCCGCACCTAGGGGAGCCCACGTCATCTGCTAGGGTGGTGAGAGAATCTCTACTGCTAGAGCTACTGTTCTCCGATTCTCACCCCTGACGTGACACTGCCTGTTACTTACTCCACTTTTAACTCCTCTGACCCATTGATCTGTGGGTTCTCTTCCATTGCATTCCACTCTTTTTTTCTCAGCTTATCAATGTAAATCACATGGAAACGTATGCCTTGCAGATAATGTTCCTGGAAAGTCCAGGATTCCTAGTTGTATCTTTCTACCTTCTGTGAAGTTGGCCATACACTTTTTTAGATTTTTTTTCATTCAGCCTGCGAGGGGAATAAAAAAAATATAACCGATTCCTCTGTCCATGCTATACAGCATGGATGAATGAATCCCCCACTGCAGCTATTGGCTGGCTGTCAACATACATGAACAGCGACTATATCTGAATGGATGGAGCTGCTCTTCGGCCATTAATTTTCTGTCTGGTTCCTCTGATTTTTCAATTAAGGGATGTTAGGTGGAAGGCGGCAGACAGGGCCACACACACACAGAGTGAATTATGGATTTTCAGTTGGTTCCCAGTTCAGAAAAAAAGAAAAGGTGAACTAACACCCTACCCACTTCCTCCCCCATTTCCAGTCACCACTGTACTTGCTGCTGGTGTAGCTGTCTGGAAATTTTAGATCCCTGCTTGCTCTTCTTCTTTCTGTAGGGCTTTCGGAACAGATCAGATTTCAGTTGGTCAAAGTGGTCAGCTGCCGGTGCTCATCGCTATGATCCATCCCTGAAGCGCTACAGAAATAAGGGGAGGAGGAGCGAGTTTTTTGAGTCCCCAGAACGCCACTCCAGCAGTAGGGATGAGCTTCGAGTTCGAGTCGAACATCGGCTGTTGGCAAGTTCGCCGAACTGCGAACAATTTGGGGTGTTCGCGGCAAATTCGAATGGCGCGGAACACCCTTTAAAAGTCTATGGGAGAAATCAAAAGTGCTAATATGCAAGTTATTGTCATAAAAAGTGTTTGGGGACCTGAGTCCTGCCCCAGAGGACATGGATCAATGCAAAAAAAAGTTTTAAAAACTGCAGTTTTTTTCGGGAGCAGTGATTTTAATAATGCTTAAAGTGAAACAATAAAAGTGTAATATCCCTTTAAATTTCGTAGCTGGAGGGTGCCTATAGTATACCTGTAAAGGGGTGCATGTTTCCTGTGTTTAGAACAGTCTGACAGCAAAATGATATTTCAAAGGAAAAAAAGTCATTTAAAACTACTCGCTATTAATGCATTGCCAGTCCGACAATACACATAGAAATTCATTGATAAAAACGACATGGGAATTCCCCACAGGGGAACCCCGAACCAAATAAAAAAAAAAAAATGACGTGGGGGTCCCCCTAAATTCCATACCAGGCCCTTCAGGTCTGGTATGGATATTAAGGGGAACCCCGCGCCAAAATTTTTTAAAAAACGGCGTGGGGTCCCCCCAAAAATCCATACCAGGAAACTTCCGGTTTCGGCCGTAACTGGAAGTGATGTCAACCAGCTTCTTCCGACGCGTTGCGTCACTGTCACGTGACTTTATCAATCCTTGAGGAGCCGGGTGACGTCACTTCCAGTTACAGCCGAAACCGGAAGTCTTCCATTCACAGCGTCTTGCAGATATGTGACCTCACTCTGCTGTGACTACTCGCATATCTTCAATTTTAAATGTAAGTCTACCTTTGTTTTAAATAAACTATTGCTTCATACTACACCATGAGGAGATGTTTTCCTTATTGCATGTGCGATGACTACTGACGGATGACATCATATGAAGATTGCTTTGGTATTTTGATGCGCATAATCCTTGGATTTGAGGTGAGCGGCCATTGCACATGGTGGTGGATTTGTGCCCTTTTGGGATTCAGCACATATTTATGATCGTTGACACTGGGATATGTCTGTCAATCACTCACCATTTATCTTGGAAGAAGGACACTTGCACTTTATTGCCATTTGAATTTTTAAAAATATTTTTTGCACTCACCGTTTACGTTTTAATTTGATTAATTTTTCATTCAATATTGTACATTTTCTCACTTTATTTGTCTTTACTTATGTTTCTGGAGTTTTTACACTTATATTGGTGTACTTAGATTTAGCTCTTCTCCAACTTATAGGCCTTAATAACATTGTTGGTGTTAGTGACACTAAGGAGTTTGGCAGCTTTATCACCATTTTGTTGCACCGCACTTTATTATTTGATCATAGTTGTAATCTATACATTGAGTAGTGCATAAGTTCATTTCCATTTATTTACTTATACACTATATTACTATATTATTATATTAATGTCATCCCAGTCTAATGCCCCGTACACACGGTCGGATTTTCCGATGGAAAATGTCCGATCGGAGCGTGTTGTCAGAAATTCCGACCGTGTGTGGGCTCCATCGGACATTTTCCATCGGATTTTCCGACACACAAAGTTGGAGAGCAGGAGATAAAATTTTCTGACAACAAAATCCGTTGTCGGAAATTCCAATCGTGTGTACACAAATCCGACGGACAAAGTGCCACGCATGCTCAGAATAAATAAAGAGATGAAAGCTATTGGCCACTGCCCCGTTTATAGTCCCGACGTACGTGTTTTACGTCACCGCGTTCAGAACGATCGGATTTTCCGACAACTTTGTGTGACCGTGTGTATGCAAGACAAGTTTGAGCCAACATCCGTCGGAAAAAATCCATGGATTTTGTTGTCGGAATGTCCGAACAAAGTCCGACTGTGTGTACGCCCTATTAGTCCGTAGGGTTCAATATTGAGTTGGCCCACCCTTTGCAGCTATAACAGCTTCAACTCTTCTGGGAAGGCTCTCCACAAGGTTTAGGAGTGTGTCTATGGGAATGTTTGACCACTGTTCCAGAAGCGCATTTGTGAGGTCAAGCACTGATGTAGATGAGAAGGTCTGGCTTGCAGTCTCCACTCAAATTCATCGCAAAGGTGTTCTATTGGGTTGAGGTTCAGGACAGTCAAGTTCCTCCACCCCAAACTTGCTCATCCATGTCTTTATGGACCTTGCTTTGTCCACTGGTCCAAATCATTTGGTGGAGGGGGGATTTTGGTGTGGGGTTGTTTTTCAGGGGTTGGACCTGGCCCCTTAGTTCCAGTGAAGGCAACTCCTAAGGCATCAGCATACCAAGACATTTTGGACAATTTCATGCTCCCAACTTTGTGGGAACAGTTTGGGGATGGCCCCTTCCTGTTCCAACATGACTGAGCACCAGTGCACACAGCAAGGTCCATAAAGACATGGATGAGTGAGTTTGGGGTGAAGAAACTTGACTGGCCTGCATAGAGTCCTGACCTCAGATAGAATACCTTTGGGAATTAATTAGAGACTGCGAGCCAGACCTTCTCGTCCATATACCCTGACCTCACAAATACGCATCTGGAAGAATGATCAAACATTCCCATAGACACACTCCTAAACCTTGTGGACAGCCTTCCTAGAAGAGTTGAAGCTGTTAAAGCTGGAAAGGGTGGGCCAACTCAATATTAAACCCTACGAACTAAGACTGGGATGCCATTAAAGTTCATGTGCGTGCAAAAGCAGGCATCCCAATACTTTTGGTAAGATAGTGTATCTTTAATTCAGTGTATCCAGTAGATGGGGGTGAAATAAACTGAGATATTTGAAGCAAACCAAGAAAGCACAACACAGCATTAAAACACATGTATGGATTGCCAACAACAGCACTGCTCACCAATACTTGATCCGATCCCACAACCAAACTGCCCATGTATGCTACTCTTAATCATTGCTTAATTCATAACTTGCAATACTTACTGAACTGTAGCACTGGCTTCTGCACCCTCCTCTGCTATATTACCATTGAATAGTAGATGTTTCGTTGAAGCTTCTTTACAGACCTCTGTATTTTTTTCTACAGATCCTGCAACAATATAAACATCACACATTTAGCCATCGGTCACATACATGCCTTTTTTCAACACTATCACTAAAAAAAAAGAAAAAGCACAGCTATTTGTCCAGCAAAACTATTGGTGGTGCATTTGTTCTCTGCGAATGGGGCACAATAGAAGTTACTCCTATTTCCTCTACAGGTCAAATGTTATTCCTTTATAAAAATAGAGTGGCTCAGGAAAATACCACATGATGGCCACCAGAGAGAGCAGAAGACCATAGGAATGAAGTATTTATTTACTACGGTTTTCAACTCCATCTGGTGGTCATAATGCAATATTTTCTCAAACCACTCTATTTTTTTATTTTTTGTATATATGAATAACACTCAACCCATAGAAGCAATAGCTTGAGAACATTCACTTATGCCCCACAGATCAAATGTGCTAGCCATTTCGCTGGACCAATAGTGATGCAAATTTTATTTTATAAATACACCCCTGGGTTTCTGTTATGGATGACCTTAGAAGGAAGGCGAGTGAGTTTAATGCTCCTTATACCTGGAAGTTTTGGTGTGTCTTTTTGCTCCTGGCAGACAAATTGACTGGTGGGGGGGGGGGTGAACTGGACATGGATAATCTAAGACAAAACCTTATGAGCGGGGTAAAATGTGTCAGAAATTGTGGCTTGAGAGGGGCTGAGGCTGCTTTACATCTGAACTTAGTACGCAAGCTGTCAGGAGTGTGGCGTCTTTGGATTACACATTAGTATAGTGGGCCTGGATGAGCACTACAGATACTGGCACCTGAAGGTAGTGGATCACTGGAGTAGATTGATGGGCGCTTGGAGCGGCACTCTAAGCTATTAAAGGGGGTCACATGCTTCTAACCCTGCTGCACTCTTTTCATAACTAAAAAAAATGTTAATACAAAAAGCAAATATATTCAAAATGATTAAACATTTCATTTAATGCAAAAAATGTTTATTGTGGATAGAGTGGGGAAGGCTAAACCTGTTTTTTACTGCTCTCTGGGGCTTGGTTAGAGAGAATTACCCTCGCTTCCCGTCTTGCTGCCAATGGTTGCAACAGACAGAAAATAAATAAAGATCTGTAACCGGGGTCAGATTTTTTTACTCTACTGAAGAAAAGCATTTTTATTTCTGTGTTGCTGTTGGAGAGCTCCCCTCATTTCCTGACTTGTAAAATGTTGTTAGCAGGACAGGAAGTGAGGGCTGATCTCCCTAACGGAGCCATAGATACACTATATTGTCAAAAGTATTGGGACACCAATACACACACATAAACTTTAATGGCATCCCAGTCTTCGTCCGTAGGGTTCAATATTGAGTTGGCCCACCCTTTGCAGCTATAACCGTTTCAACTCTTCTGGGAAGGCTGTCCACAAGATTTAGGAGTGTGTCTATGGCAATGTTAGGTCATTCTTCCAGAAGCGCATTTGTGAGGTCAGGCACTGATTTGGGACGAGAAGGCCTTGCACTTTCTGCTCTAATTCCTCCCAAAGGTGTTCTACTGGGTTGCAGTCTGGACTTTGTGCAGGCCAGTCAAGTTCCTTCACACCAAACTTGCTCATCCACACTATATTGCCAAAAGTATTGGGCCACCCCTCCAAATCATTTGGTGGAGGGGGGATTATTGTGTGGGGTTGTTTTTCAGGGGTTGGGCTTGTCCTCTTAGTTCCAGTGAAAGGAACTCTTAAGGCGTCAGCATACCAAGACATTTTGGACAATTTCATGCTCCCAACTTTGTGGGAACAGTTTGGGGGTGACCCCTTCCTGTTCCTGTTCCAACATGACTGTGCAAAAAGCAAGGTCCATAAAGACATGGATGAGTGAGTTTGGGATGAAGGAACTTGACTGGCCTGCACCTCAACCCAATATAACACTTTTGGGATGAATTAGAGCGGAGACTGCGAGCCAGGCCTTCTCGTCCAACATCAATGCCTGACCTCTCACAAATGCGCTTCTGGAAGAATGGTCAAACATTCCCGTAGACACACTCCTAAACCTCGTGGACAGCCTTCCCAGAAGAGCTGAAGCTATTATAGTTGCAAAGGATGGATCAACTCAATCTTGAACCCTACGGACTAAGACTGGGATACCATCAAAGTTCATGAGTGTGTAAAGGAAGGCGTCCCAATACTTTGACAATTCAGTGTAGCAGTGAAAACCTAGTAAGGGTTCTTAACCTTCCTTACTCTATCCAAAACTGAGAAAAAAGCTTTGGCTGGATATATACATTAAACATCTAATATAATTTGAGATGCTAAAAAAGAATTATACTATAATCTCACCTGATGGTAAGTTAAAACTTATTTTGCTTGTAGATGATTTGGGTTCCTGGATTTGTTTAGTACCATATAACCTATAGAATAAATCAACTGACAATTACACATGTTCATAACTTGAGTGACACCCAGCATCATTCAACCCACTTCCTATAAGCCTGGGACATCATGGACACACAGCCTGGGGGTACAATATTAGCAAAGTCTTCTTATGCATTTAGTGCAATCTCAAAGATCACCCTCCTTGTCTCATTTTTGAAAAAGGTTTTTGTTGTAATCGCTGTGAAAGTGGTATTTTTCATCCAATTTTCTAATCGTGTTTATGAGGCTTAACAGAAAGTGAGGGGAAATACAAAATTTTAGAATTGCCAGAACTAAGGGTAAGGGGAAATCTTCCACCTGGGATACCTTTTTCATAGACAGCTAAGATTAGAGTTCCACTCACTTTCTTTTAACTTCCTTTTGTGTCTCTGGGGCAGGAAGTGGAACGAAATGTCCTCAAAGGTACAAATAAAATAAACTTGCAGGAGTTTTAACCCTTCCATACTGTATCCAAAACCCTGGACTACCAGCCCAACATATCATATTTGGACTGGACCATGGTCAAATGCCCTCCAGGCCATTGCTCCCATCTATGCAGCCTTTGCATGAGGATCATGACTGGTGTCTCTGGAATTGTTTTTGGGATCCCAGGGCAGTAGCACCAGCTGCAAGAAAGCACAACTGGGTTAGACAACTCTACCAAACTAGTGTCATGGAGTACCTCACTACTTATCTTTTGCTCTACATTTTATACATACGCTTTTCTGTTGCGCAAGCGTGTACTTTGTGGGATCCAGGACTATTCCCTATTGCTGTAATTCCCTGATAACTGATGGATTACAGTTTATTTGACCTACCTAATCTCTTCCCTTTCCAGCAAGCTTCGGTATGCAGAGATTTCTTTCTCCAGCTTCATGTTGGTGTTGAGAAGCAGCTGGTGTTTTTGTATCTGAGTCCTAACCCCAGCTCTGACCTCCTGTAGCTCTTGTTCTAAGTCTACAATGATGGCTGACAATGCTTCGAGTTGCTTCTGATGGTGCTGTTCTGTGGAATGTAGCCTGAATTTCAGACTTCTCTCCTTTAAAACAACAATAGTAAATTCAGTGTTAGCTTTTTAGACAGTAAAAGTATAGGTATGGACTTCACTCCTTACAGGGTTTGACCTTGGTGGCAGAGGGCTGCTTGGAGTGACACTAGAGGATGGTTTCTCATAGACCACAGTAAAAGGATGAGACATCACCAGCTCTCTGATGAAATTACTATACACTTTTACGTATTAGTGCAAAGTAGCATGTGTCATCTGTAACCCAACATTTTGGGGTCTCTTCCTCAAGGTCATATAGTGACCACCCTCACACTCATCAATATGTCATCTTGAGGAAGGGTCCCTGTGTGGCCCTGAAACTTGTTGATGACACCTCATCCTTCACACATAAGCCAGATTTTAACAAGCAATGGAACACTTGGAACCAGTGACAACCCAGTATTGAGAGATTAACAAATTAACTAAAACAACTGCATGCTATATACTGTATGTCTTCTACCACATAGACCTTCCACCATATTGGAAAATCTCTGCAGCCAGATTTTCCCATTTCCTTGAAGATAACAAGGCAATGATTCCAATACATGTCTAAAAAATATATTTGTGAGTCTGAGTTTTAATACAGCAAATTCAAGTGGGCCACGGGTTGGCTGTAGATGACACCACCCATTTTGATATTTGCTGTACTTTATCACATTCCTCCAAAGCTTCAGGGAAGAGAAAGAGGGACAACTTTTGACACAAAGTATGTATGCAAAGGGTAAAACCCCAGTCATGTGGACCACTTTTATACTCCCTTTTAAAATTAATAGAGGCAACCATTAAGTCTAGAGGTAGAGCAATAAGCTGTAATAATTACCTTATTTCTTGCTCCAGCAAGCTTTCAAAACTCTGAGTCACCGGTCTCCCAAAGCCTCTCACATGGTGATGTCATCAAGTACAATGCAGGATAAATAGCCCTACACTGTACTTAAGGACAGCGAGGGCCTGCCTACAACCCAAAGCGTTATGGAGAATAGGTGAGCCCCCGAAGTCTGCCAGAGTGAGGAATAAGGGTGCAATGGTATTTCTTTGTAACTCTTATGCCCCGTACACACGGGCGGATTTTCAGACGGAAAATGTTCGATGGGAGCCTGTTGTCCGAAATTCCAACCGTGTGTAGGCTCCATCTGACATTTTCCATCGGAATTTCCGTCACACAAAATTTGAGATCTGGATCTCAAATTTTCCGACAACAAAATCCGTTGTAAATTCTGATTGTGTGTGTACACATTTCCGCCGCACAAAGTTCCACGCATGCTCAGAATCAAGTAGAAGAGCAGCACTGGCTATTGAACTTAATTTTTCACAACTCGTCGTACGCGTTGTACGTCACTGCGTTCTTAACGTTCGGAATTTCCAACAAGATTTGTGTGACCGTGTGTATGCAAGACAAGTTTGAGCCAACATCCGTCGGAAAAAATCCATGAATTTTGTTGTCGGAAAGTCCGATCGTGAGTACGGGGCATTAGGGTTCAGCTTTCAATAGTATATCTTTGTATGGACATCTCTACAACAAATTAAAAACATGAACAACTGAAGAGAAAAGAGTGATTGAAGGTTTTGGTTCCAAAAGAGGGACAGTTGGGAGGCAGGACATTTCTGACCTACTTGGAAGCGATTAAGATATAATAGGTAATCTCTCCATGACAAGGCCAATTTGTTTCTTCAACAATGGAACAGGGGAGCAGATCAAGGTACCATGTGTAGACTGGCTTCAGCATCGGTCAAACACTACAGTGAATAGAAGTTCTTTGGTAACTTGTAAAGGAAAAAAACACTATATGATCAAGAGATTGTGAACAACTGACCATCACACCTACACACCCTTGTTGAACATTACATTCCAAAACCTCATATATTAAACCAAGCACATAGCTAGACAATTGTTCACTTCCAGCTTTTGTCAATAGTTTGAAGAAGCCCCTTTGAATTCCAGCAATGACATGTGCCCCTGTGCAAAAAGCCAGCTCCATAAAAACCATGGATTGATGAGCTTGATGTGGTGTAACTTGAGTGGCCTGCACAGAATCCTGACCACGTCCCTATTGAACATCCTTCAGATAAATTAGAACACCAATTTCAAGGCAGGTATCTGGCTCCACAAAAGCTCTTTGGGCTGAATGACCCAGAAGAGTGGATGTTGTTAGAGGAAAGGAAAGGGGGGGGGGGGTATTCATAGTAATGACTGGTTTTGAAATGTCCAACAAGCTCTTACTATTTTGGTGAGATGGTTAGATTTCCACAAACTTTTGTCCATATGCATGGATTGCCCATTCGTGGCAAGTACATACACAAACAAACAGCTTACGTTGTTGCAAAAACAGTAAAATACATTGAAGAAATGCAGAATGTCGAGTCGTACTGGAAATGGTCTCCATGGTGAAAATGCAATGTAGATTTAAAATCTAAATGATGAATTAATGACAATCTCACTTTTGGGATCTCAACCACTTTGAGAGGCAAAATGAGCCTGAATAAAGATGCTCTCCACACTTGTGTCATGTAAGTGAGCATAGATCATTTTTTTCCCCAGGTTCGGCCTTCTCAAATTATTAGTTTATCTAGCTGACATCCCAAGGTTTGAAAAAATATCCCAGCTATAGCCTTCCTGAAGTAATTCTTTACTTGGAGTCATACTAAATAGTTTTTTTTTAACACTATAAAGTCGAAAACTCAAGTAATGAAAATATAGAATAGGTACTAAAGACATTAACTCAAGCCTGGGGTAAGGAAAAAATGTTCTTGTCAATAGCAACCAATTAGATCTTTTTTTTCTATTGTCTGTAAAAAAAAAACTTATGGAGTGTAGGGATCAGTTGTATGTAATGTGCAGAGTGCAGTGATCAGGAGTATGTAATGTACAGAGTGTAAGGGTCAGGTGTATGCAATGTGCAGATTTCAGTGGTCATGAGTATGTAACATACAGAATGTAGGGGTCAGATGTATGTAACATACATAGTGCATGGTTTAGGGGGTTTTGGGGGGTTGAACCCCTTATCCCCATGCCAGTAATTACATCCCAGTGTAATTACTATGGTACATACTACTGCTAGAAAAGTGCTATTGGAAAAAGCATTTGGTCAGCTTTTCAATTGCACAGACCACTAAAAAAGAGAAGGGAGAGATGGCTTCATGTTACTTGAAATACAAAGAGTCTTGTGACTACACTTATCCCCTTAGTGCTTATAGTTCTATGGCTAAATTTAGCCAGAAATGTTCAAAGGTGAAAAAATTCACCACAGTTAGCAAAATTAGTACATTATAAAGCTTGCTGCTACCCCGTCTATCCCTACAGCCTTAGGCAATGCCTTATGGAAATAAAGCCCAGGTGACATGATTACATTCATGCCAAATACAGTTGTGCTCATAAGTTTACATACCCTGGCAGAATTTATGATTTCTTAGCCATTTTTCAGAGAATATGAATGATAACACAAAAACAATGGCCTGATAACATGTACACAAGTTGACACAAAGGGGATTGAATGACTATTAAAAGATAACCATCCTCACCTGTGATCTGTTTGCTTGTAATTAGTGTGTGTGTATAAAAGGTCAATATGTTTCTGGATTCCTGACAGACCCTTGCATCTTTTATCCAGTGCTGCACTGACGTTTCTGGATTCTGAGTCATGGGGAAAGCAAAAGAATTGTCAAAGGATCTGCGGGAAAAGGTAGTTGAACTGTATAAAACAGGAAAGGGATATAAAAAATATCTAAGGAATTGAGCAGTGTTCAAACTCTAATCAAGAAGTGGAAAATGAGGGGTTCTGTTGAAACCAAACCACGGGCAGGTAGACCAACCAAAATTTCAGCCACAACTGCCAAGAAAATTGTTCGGGATGCAAAGAAAAACTCACAAATAACTTCAGGTGAAATACAGGACTCTCTGAAAACATGTGGCGTGGCTGTTTCAAGATGCACAATAAGGAGGCAATTTAAGAAAGATGGGCTGTATGGTCGAGTCGCCAGAAGAAAGCCATTACCATGCAAATGCCACTAAGTATACCAGTTACAGTAAGCCAAACAGCACAGAGACAAGCCTCAAGCCTTCTGGCACAAAGTCATTTGAAGTGATGAGACCAAAATTGAGCTTTTTGGCCACAACCATAAACACTACATTTGGGGATGAGTCAACAAGACCTATGATGAAAGGTACACCATTCCTACTGTGCACACGGAGGTGGATCGCTGATGTTTTGGGATGTGTGAGCTACAAAGGCACAGGAAATGTAGTCAAAATTGATGGCAAGATGAATGCAGTATGTTATCGAAAAATACTGGAGGAACATTTGCATTCATCAGCCAGGAAGCTGCACATGGGACGCACTTGGACATTCCAACATGACAATGATCCAAAACACAAGGCCAAGTCGACCTGTCATTGGCTACAGCAGAATAAAGTGAAGGTTCTGGAGTGGCCATCTCAGTCTCCTGACCTCAATATCATTGAGCCACTTAGGTGAGATCTCAAATGTTCAGTTCATGCAAGACAGTCCAAGAATTTACAGGAACTGGAGGCTTTTTACCAAGAGGAATGGGCAGCTTTACCATCTGAGAAGATAAAGAGCCTCATCCACAAATACTACAAAGACTTCAAGCTGTCATTGATGTTAAAGGGGGCAATACACGGTATGAAGAACTGGGGTATGTAAAGTTTTGATCAGGGTCATTTGGGTAGTTTCAGTTGTGAATATGATTTAAAAAGAGTAAACACAGTTGATTGATAATAAATGGCTTCAGCCAAACACTAACCATGAGTGAAAGAAAAGTGTTATCATTCATATTCTCTGAAAAATTGCCAAGAAATCAATTCTGCCAAGGTATGTAAACTTATGAGCACAACTGTAAGTGTGCCCGAGGGCAGTGAGATCATCAAAGGTGGAAAAAATTTACAGTATGTGCCTATTAGCCTAAATCGTGCTTCAAACTCACAAGGCAAAGTCTGGGTCTTGCATTCTTCAGCTTTTTCCATTTTGTCAGTTGTTAAAATGTGATAAGTCTACAGTTTTTTAAGTAGAATTCACATAGACAATGCATAGCTTAAATTACTTTGACATGATCAAACATAGCTGACAACAGATGGTCTCTGCCTTGACGTTTTTGACTGAGCTTATTAAATGACTGCTTAGTGGAAAATCACAGATCCTTCAATCTCTGATCATCTTTAAACTCTGGAATTACTTCCAATACCTGTAAGAACTTCCAATGCTGGTAATTTAGTTAGAACAAATTTTAAAGGTTCAGTCTGGTAGAGTCTGCTCGCGTCCTGCATTCTAGAAGTGCAAGTATATTCCTTTACTCTGGCCATATTTAAAGCGGAACTTCACTCAAAAGGGGAAGCTGTGCTCTTTTTTCTTAATGACCATCAGTGTAAGGGGGTCTTCTCCCAATGGCTAGCAATGTAAAAGGGTTCTTCTCCACTAGTCACCAATCTACAGGGGCCTTTCTCAATTAACCATCAATGTAAGGGAAGTCTTCGCTGACAACTAATGTAAGACGACTCTTCACTGAACACCAATCTAAGGGGGGCCTTCTAAACTAACCTCTAATGTAAGGGAAGTTTTCACTGACAGCTAATGTAAGATGACTCTTCATTGACCACCAATTTCTACAGGAACCCTTCTGAACTAGCTATCAATGTAAGGAAGCTCTTCACTGACCACCAATGTAAGGGGACTCTTTACTGATCACCAATTTACAGGAACCCTTCTCAACAAGCCACCACTATAAGGGAACTCTTCACTTATCACCAGTCTGCAGGAGCCCTTTTAAACCGTGTAAGGGGTAGAGCTGGATAAAATGAGAATCACCATTTTTTTGCTTAGAATAAAGATCACGATTCTCGTGGTGTAACATCATCTTTCACATTATACAAAAAAATTGGGATAACTTTACTGTTTTGTTTTTTAATTCATTAAAGTGTATTTTTTCCAAAAAAATTGCATTTGAAAGACCGTTGTGCAAATTCTGTGTGACATAAAATATTGAAATGACCGCCATTTTATTGTCTAGGGTCCCTGCTAAAAAAATATATATTATGTTTGGGGGTTTTAAGTAATTTTCTATCAGAAATACTGATTTTAACTTGTAAGCAACAAGTGTTAAAAAGGTTTAGTCTTTAAGTGGTTAAACTGACCTCATTTACAGATCAAAGTTCTTCCCTTTGATAAAAGAACTAAAAGATACTTTGGATCTCTTCTCTATTTCTCAGCGCTGAGGAATGTTGATAAACATTTGTGGCTTTTTTTTTTGACAGCTCGGCTCTTCACTGTTTACATAGAATCGCGGAAGTGGCTGATTAGGATTGGGAGGGTTGATTCGAGATAGCAATTATTTTAACGATTAATCATGCAGCTCTACTAAGGGGATACTTTTCTGCTGCCTAATAATGTAAGGGGGCATTTCTCAACTGACCACCAGGGAAAAAATACACTTTTCACTCTCGGTTTCTTTTCTGACATTATTACTGTTACTTTTATTTCATTGTTACTACTGAAAAAAATGTTATATAGAGTAGTTGACAAGTACACCACATTCAATTTTTTTCACCAGCTTACTGTTCATGCTAATGTACCCTGAGCAAATATAGTATATATAGGTTCCTCCATGTTTAAAAAGTTGAGAAAGACTAATATAGATACTAGGTTACTGCACCATTTAAGTGCTGCTCTCTAGTGGACAAACTAATGTAAGTGGCCATAACGGGGAGGGGCATGGCTTACCCTAGGGCAGTGATGGCGAACCTTGGCACCCCAGATGTTTTGGAACTACATTTCCCATGATGCTCATGCAGTGTAGTTGAGCATCATGGGAAATGTAGTTCCAAAACATCTGGGGTGCCAAGGTTCGCCATCACTGCCCTAGGGGGTTATATGTGGCATTGGTAGGGAGGGATTCAAATGCTTTCTCAGGCAACTAACAGATACAATTAAAAAGAAAGAAAAATATAAAGGATCCAGAGCCCACAATTCTTCCCGTGTCACTACTATGAGTATATGTCATCATTTCGGGATTTACCATGGCTTGGAGAGACTCAATCTCAGCTTGAAGGGTTTTATATTGTTTCCTGGCTTCATTCAGATTGGCTCTTGCAGCCCTCAGTTCTTCTTCATCCTTCTGCATCTTCTGCCTGGCCGCCTCCTCTTCCAGCTAGAGAGAAATCAAATGACAGGTTCATAATGTAAATCATCTTACTGTACAATAGGTCAAGTAATAATACTGTATGTGACAGGCGGAATTGGACAGTGACAGATGATAGGTAAATTCTTACTCTCAGAGATCAGACATCGTTTGAAGTCTGCCAAGGTTTATCAGTTTACAGAAATGCCATGACAAACATTCAAAACAGTATTTTCTATTTCCCAGGTCAGAAATCAGGGCCTTTTTTTTTTCAGAGAGCAAGGTGAAAATTTTGTTCAGGGTGATAATTGAACTGTATGACATAAAGTGTCAGAAGCAGGGCCAAAAATATGTGAAAGGGCCCCAAAACAAATAATTAAAGGCAACTCCTCTAGACAGCTAGACAGTTATGGACCACTATTCTGGGCCTCATCCCAGTCTGCTGTGGCTATAGTTACACCCTTGATCAAAAGCTTCCAGGTGGTATGAATGTTGGCAATTAGCTGGACAACCACCAGTCCATACACCTGATTTACCAGTACATATCAGGCTAAACAGAACAAAGCAAAATACATTGCTGATTTTGTATAATCAGGTAGTGCCCTTGGGACTGTGATGTTCTGTTAGACTAGAACAAGTATAAAAGACCTTGAAAAGATCTTTAAAGAGTACTGAAATGTCTATAACTACAAAGATCATGATTGTCCAGCCTATAGTATTTTATTTTACTTTATATGGATGTCAAAGCTGGATAATAAAGAAGCAGGAAAAGTATTGATGTCTTGATGTGCTGATTTTGACTACGAGTATATTGTGGACAGCTAGGAAAACATGAATCCTATGCTCCTTTAGATCCTAAATACATCAATACTTTTCCTCTTATGGATCCTTTAACAAATCCAAACCAACCTTTTACTAGAAGATCACCCAATGACTGAACTGAAGTGGTCTTATTTTGAACTTATTATCAGAACTTGCCCACCAGAAAAGACAGTCATACTTGGGAATGTTGAAGGTAAAAGAAGAACACCACTAGCAGAAAGGTCACTGGATGAGTTCACAGAGAGTATGCCATTGTGAAGACTTAAGACCCAAATAGTAGACAGATCATTCTAGGGGAACATTATGTATGTATAAGCGCAGAGCTCTCAGAGGAACTCCTTACAGTAAAATGATCCTTTTTTTGTTTATGTTACAAAACTTTGGAAATAAGTAAGTTTTCTCCTTCACTGATGGGCACTGATGGGGCTGAACTGACGGGCACTGATAAGGCAGCACTCATGGGCACCGATGAGGTGGCACCAATGAGGTGGCACTGATGGGCACTAATATGCGGCACCGATGGGGCACTGATAGGTGGCACTGATATGCAGCACTGATGGGTACACATAGGTGGCACTGATGGGCACTGAAAGGCGGCACGGATGGGCACTGATAGGTGACACGGATGGGCACTGAGGTGGCACAGATGGGCACTGATAGATGGTACTGATGTACAGTAATTGATGTTACGAATGGATGCCATTGAGTGCCAAACAATAATGCCTACCAATCAGTGATGCCCATTGTGGGCACTGATTGGCATCCATTGTGGGCACTGTTTGGCATCCATTGTGGGCACTGATTGCATTCCTAGTGGTCTAGGGTGGCATACCGGATGGTGACATCCCTGGTGGTCCTAGTGGCATCCCTGGTGCTCCAGTGTGGGCATCAGGGCTGGACTTACCATTGGGCTTGACTGGGCTCAAGCCCATGGGCCCCGCCCAATAGGGGGCCCCACGGGCCCCACTCGCTTACGTTTTAAATATCTTCATATATCTTCAGCTAAATCGGATGAAACAGCGGTGACTCACACTGGTGCTCACTTGGCTGCAGAGCTGCTCTGCCTGAGTCGCTCTCTCTGTCTCATCAGCCGATCAGCAGCGCAGAGAGAGAGACTCTAATGTGTAATTATGCAGGACAGACCAGGAGGAGCCTGGAGGTGGGTGGAGCTGTGCCGTTGGCTTGGCAACCCTGCCCTCGTTGCTAGCACATGGGCCGCCTAGCATCTAGCAAGGAGTGACGTCATTGAGTCAGTCACGTCGGACTCGGAGTCTCAGACTTGGAGCCGACGTGACCCAGACAGGAGCTGCCTGGAGCGAAGGAGCCGGCCTAAGTGTAGTATCTGTCTTTCCCGGGCTGCCTTACAAGGTATTTGTTTGTTTTTCAATATGTTTTCCAGGTAAATAAGGGTTTTATTCTCATTCTGACCAAGACATTTGTGCATTGCAATAAACACATGATCACGTTGAACTTTTTTAATCATTATTTATTTATTGGAAAAAAAGTTTTTCAAGCTTCAGCTTCAATCAGTGGTCATATAAATAGATTATTATGTTTTTTTTAACATGTAACACTGTCTACGGTACCAGTCAACATTTTGTTCTATTTAAAGTAATGTATAGAAGGTAGGGCCCGAAAGTGACTCAAGCCCAGGGGCCCCTGGGGGGGGGGGGGGGGTTGCGCTGATAATCAATCGGCACAGACTCCCCTTGTGAGAGGAGCAGCCGATCGGCTCTCCTCTACTCGCGTCTGACAGATGTGAGTGAGGAAAAGCCGATCAACGGCTCTTCCTGTTTACACTGTGATCAGCCGTGATTGGACTCTTTAGCGAGAACGGTGTAGCGGTGTGTCAGGCTGACTGCCGCACCACCGATCGCCGTCACCGATCATATGACGTCCGGTCTGGATATTGAAACCATTTTGCCGCCATCATTTTGCTATATGGCGGGCGGCAAGTGGTTAAAATTATAAATCTGACCATACACTAGTACAATTTTGAATGTTTGTAGGAACATTTGTAAAAAATCTGTACAAAACTTCAAACTACAGCTGATTGCTGAATGTTATTATAAAGAACTTCAAAATTCGGTTTGCTTTTGACATTTGGCTTTGGAACGAATGGACCACATAAGCAAATTTCAGTCTTGCTGCTTCTAATTTTTTTGTCACTGCGGTTTAAGATAAGTTAAGTTAAGATAAGTTAACAATTATAAAACTGAATGAACGTTCTTAAAGGAGAAGTATGGTCAATCCTCTTTTGGTCATTCTGGAGTCACAGGAGTGCACTTAGTTCTCCACTCCTTTGACACAGATTCAGCCAACAAGCTAAAGTCCGCTGTCGTCTGATGTTACAGAGCAGATCTAGGCTCTACAGGGATCCCGACAATAATATCACGATCCCCCCAGATGCTTGACTGGCACCTGGCTCAGCTCCTCCCACCCCCTCCACAGTCTGGCACTCCAGTGAGTGCTTGACTGGCACCTGGCTCAGTTCCTCCCACCCCCTCCACAGTCTGGCACTCCAGTGAGTGCTGGAGGGGCAGAGCACAGAGTGGTGACTAAAGCCGCGTACACACGGTCGGACTTTTCGTCTACAAAAGTCCAACGGACGCTGACGGACTAAAGCTGGCTGGTAATCCGATCGTGTGTGGGCTTCTCCGGACTTTCAACTGACTTTTTTAGCCTCAAATCCGACGTACTTTAGATTTGAAACATGCTTCAAATCTTTCCGACGGACTCGAGTCCGGTCGAAAAATCCGCTCGTCTGTATGCTAGTCCGACGGACAAAAACCCACGCTAGGGCAGCTATTGGCTACTGGCTATGAACTTCCTTATTTTAGTCCGGTGTACGTCATCACGTACGAATTCGACGGACTTTTGTGTGATCGTGTGTAGGCAAGTCTGTTCGTTAGAAAGTCCGCCGCAAGTCCGTCGAAAGTCCGCCAAAAGTCCGTCGAAAGTCTGTCGGACAGGCTGTCGGACTTTTGTAGCTGAAAAGTCCGACCGTGTGTACGCGGCATAACAGTCACCGCTCTCTGCTCAGAGCGGATTCAAGAACTGAACTTAGTGATCAGCCATCTTTGATCGCTTAGTTCTCGGTGTAGAGCCGGTGGGGAACAGCTGCAGCTGACAATTGCTCGGTCATGAGACATTGTACTCAAACAAAATTGACATCCTTTTTTTCCCCCACAAATAGAGCTTTCATTTGGTGGTATTTGATCACCTCTGCAGTTTGAATTTTTTTGCGCTATAAACAAAAAAAGAGCGACAGTTTTGAAAAAAAAAAAAACAATAATTTTTTACTTTTTGCTATAATAAATATCCCCAAAAAATAAAAATAAACACATTTCTTCATCAGTTTAGGCCGATATATATTCTTTTACATATTATGGGATAGATTTAGGGATTTTTATTTATTATTTATTGTTTTTACTAGTAATGGCGGCGATCTGCGATTTTTAGCGGGACTGTGACATTGCTGCGGACAAATCTGACCCCAAATGACACTTTTTGGGGAACAGTGACATTATTACATTGTTCAGTGCTATAAAAATGTGCTGATCAATGTAAAAATGACACTGGCAGGGAAGGGGTTAACACTAGGGGGCAAACAAGGGGTTAACTGTGTTCCCTTGGTGTGTTCTAAATGTAGAGGGGGATGGGCTGCCTGGGACATGACAGAGATCACTGTTCCCGATGACTGGGAACGGTAGATGTCTGTCATATCATCTGTCAGAATGGGGATCCGCCTTGTTTACAAAGGAAGATCCCCATTCTGTACTACACGATTGTAGGACATCGAGTCCGCCTGACCCGCGGGCACACTCCTGCAGTGTGTAGCGGGCGCAAGAGAGCGTCGCCGGGAGCGAGCGCCCGCCCGCAATTGCACCTGCGCGACACACAATGACGGCGATTCGCCCAGGAGAGCCAACCTGCCATAGTACAACTGCGGCGGCTGGTCTTAAAGTGGTTAAAATAATCACATTTTGTTGCTTTGCAGCCTGAAATGAAGACAGACACAGGGGTTGATTTACCAAAACTGGAGAATGCAAAATCTGGTTCAATTAAGCTTTAACAATAAAACTTGGAAGCTGATTGGTTTGTATGCAGAGATGCACCAGATCTTGCACTCTCCAGTTTTAGTAAATCAACCCCACAGTTTTTGTTTTATCCAACTGTATTTACTAGTGCAACTTAGAACATCCAAGTGAAAGATATAACACCAACATGTCAGAAAAAGAATTTCAATTTTAGTCTCATCTGACCATAACACCTTTTCCATGTGGCGTCAGAATCTTCAAGGTGCGTTTAACCTCTTCCCGCCCGCCAGCCGTCAAATGACAGCTGGACAGCGCGGCTCTCGTTCTGGGTGGACGCCATATGATGGCCCTCCAGAATGACCGCTCTCGCGCGCCCATGGGGCATGCATTGTGGCGATCGGTGGTGTGTCAGTCTGACACATCGCTACATCGATCTCGGTAAAGTGCCTCTGACGGAAGGCTCTTTACCACACGATAAGCCGTGTCCAATCATGGCTGATCACGATGTAAACAGGAAGAGCCGTTGATTGGCTTTTCCTCACTCACGAGTAGAGGAGAGGAGATCGGTTGCTCTCCTGACAGGGGGGGTCTGTGCTGAGGACCACCAGGAATTGCCACCACACTGGACCACCAGGTATGCCCCACTAGACCACCAGGGAAATGCCAATCAGTGCCCAGGCAACTGCCAATCAGTGCCCAGGCAGCTGCCAATCAGTGCCCATCCCCAATGCCTGCCAGTGCCAGTGCCATCAGTGATGCCTATCAATGCCATCTATCAGTGTCGCATATCAGCGCCCAGCAGTGCCGCCTATCAGTGCCACCCATAAGTACCCATCAGTGCAGCCTTTCACACATCAGTGTCGCCTATCAGTGCCCACCAGTGCCACCCATGAGTGCCCATCAGTGCTGCATATCAGTGCCACCTATCAGTGCCAATCGTCAGTGCCCATCAGTGCCACCTCATCGATGCTGCCTTATCAGTGCCGCCTTATCAGTGCCCATCAGTGAAGGAGAAAACATACTTATTTACAAACTTTTATAACAGAAACAAAAGAAAAACTTTTTTTTTTCAAAATTTTAGGTCTTTTTTTATTTGTTTAGCAAAAAATTAAAAACGCAGAGGTGATCAAATACCACCAAAAGAAAGCTCTATTTGTGGGGACAAAATTACAAAAATTATATTTGAGTACAGTGCCTGACCGCGCAATTGTCATTTAAACAGCGACAGCGGTGAAAGCTGAAAATTGGCCTGGGCAGGAAGGGGGTGTAAGTGCCTGGTATTGAAGTAGTTAAGGTGGTCAGATGAGACTAAAATTAAATTATCTGGCCTCAACACCAAACAATATGTCTGGCGGAAATCCATCCAAATAACACGATTCCTACAGTAAAGCATGGAGGTGGTAATATCCTGTTATGGGGGTGTTTTTCTGCAGCAGGGACTGGAGCATTTGTCAGGATAGAAGGAAAAATGGATGGGGAAAAATACCATCAAATTCTTAAAGGAAAATCTGCTGCCCTCTGCCAGAAAGACGGGAAGAAGGTTTACCTTCCAACATGACAATGACCCAAAGAACACAGCAAAAATGACCACACAGTGGTTAAAGGAGAAAAAGGTGAATGTCCTTGCATGGCCTAGTCAGAGCCCAGACTTAAACCCCATTGAAAATCTGTGGAATGACTTGAAGACTGCAGTCCAAATGGTCACCATCAAATTTAAATGAACTTGAACAGTTCTGCAAAGAAGAGTGGGCAAATATAGCAAAGTTTAGATGTGCAAAGTTATTAGAGACATATCCCAACAGACTAAAGGCTGGAATTAAAGCAAAATGCGGTCCAACAAAATACTGACAAAAAAGGGGGGGTGATCCTTTTTCCAACTCAGCAATTCTGTTTTTGATTCTGTTCCTCTGTAAGATTTGAGTATCCCTTTATTACATGTATTTGTATAGTATCAGCAATTTACACATTTTCCATATTGTGCATTCAGAACAGTCCCCTCGCTTGAGGAGCTTACAATCTAAGGTCCCTGTCTCACATGCTCAATAGGGCAAATTATCTTATCAGCGTGTCTTTGGATGCAAGAGGAAACAGGAGGTACCCAGAGCGAGCCCACGGAAGCTCCATGCAGGTATTGTCCTAATTGGAATTCGAACCAAGGACCCTAGTGCTGCAGCCTGAAAGACAGGTGTGCTAGCCGCTAAGCCACCTTTGTGAGATCAATCACATGCTCCATAATATAAAATAAGCAAAAATCAATCAACCGTGACTCTGACGGGTTACCGTGAAGAAGACACCTTCATTTTTACATTTTACAGGTCGCAGTGTTCTCTGCATGTAACAAAACAAAGGCCACCTTGGTAAGCAAGGACAGCCTGGTCATAGATACTGTCCCAGGCCCACATCCCCATCAACCTTGACAAAAACAAAATAATATAAAACAAATAAAAATAAGACATTAAAATGATCGATTTAATTAAACTAATTTATTTAGTAAAACAAGTAAATAAATCATCTAATTTTCAAATATGCCAATTCTAGCAGCATGAGATATAATATTCCAAGGTCATATATTCTCAAGGCTCAACTCATTAAATATATAAAAAAATGATAATATAGTTATATGAGCGATTACAAGTTCTTAAAGCAAACCTGCTATTAAAATAGAAAGCTACTCCATCCACACCCGGCTGTGTTCCAGACACCCTCCAGTGCCTAATGCTAACTTCAGTCCTTGGTGTCCCCCTGGCTTAAAATATTGGTCCTTTCAATCACAGTGGAACACACAACACTCAAATAATCTTTTGTACATCAGAACTCAGCCTGCAAGATGGTAGGGCATCACTTGCAGCCATGAAGCCCTGGCCCTCTGGTTGCCAGCCACTAATCTGGAGCATGCATATGGCCAGGGCTGTTGTTAGAAATCATGGGGCCCTGTATAGCCTACCTGACAGGGCCTCTCTTCTTTTTTTACATTTTTAACAGCCTTGTTGGGGGCCTTTGATGAAATATCAGGGGTCTAAACAGACCCCGATGTGTCACATTTAAGAGCAAGGTACTAAGGTTCCCCAGTCCCTTTTCCTGAGACCTCAGCTGCACTGGACAGTGAATGAATGGGAAGTGCTCCGAGGCTTCCTGATCATTCACAAACTGAAGCATAGTAAACACAATTTACTATCCTTCAGTGATGAATGGACACAGTGAGTGATCAGTACCAATACCTCACTGTGTTTATTCAGGAAAGGAAGGGGCTGGTAAAATCAACATATTTACCCCCCCCTGCTCTCCATCCTGAAACATTCCCCTGTGTGCCCTCAGCAGCTGCTGGTGGTAGAGGAGAGGGGGGAAGCTAGCAATGCTGCAGGGGACGGGGCATACAGGGAGACAAAAGGGGGGTAGGGATGCAGATACCAATCCCCTGCAGTGCAGCCAGAGGGAAAAAAAAAGAGGAGAAGCCAGCAGAGCTGTAGGGGGAGCCACAAGATTTGGCAATACGGCACTACAATCGGGGTGCCCAGGCCCCCCCTTTTGGACTGATGGGGCCTGGGCCCCGTACAGGAATGTTAGCTGTAATGCTAGCCCTGCATACGGTACCTCTTCTCTTGCATGAGGGCGCTGCTCCTGGGGCTCTCATTGTCCTGGCCCTGCTTGCAGCTAATCAGTCTCTGCTAATGGGCTGATAGGAGGGAAGAGCAGAATGTCGTAGGAATGACCCAATCAACGTTCTGCTGTTCATTCATTGTCCAATCAGCAAAGTGTGGGATGTGTTTGTGACCAAGCTGTGCTGCTGCTGCAGTGCAAATCAAGGATTAGGCTATGCTCTTGACCAAGGGTGCCATAGCACTAAACTGTCTAAAAGAGGATTACAGATCCTTGTGCAGGTAAAACTGTTCCGGTACATTTACTGGCCAGCACAATGGTTAAGGAAGGCCATACATAATTCAAATTTCTTTCCTTCAACCACGGGTTGAAGGAAAGTAAATTGCTTGATTCCCCCATCAACACAGTCAGTGTTGATGGGGCAATCCCTCCCGCAGTGCTAGTGTGTTCTGCTAGCGGGGAGCCTTCCCACCGGCAGAATATAATGATCACTTCTGGCGGCTGTAGCCACCAGCAGTAATTGGGTCAAAAAAAACAAACAACAGGCTGGTTGTACTGACGTTGATCGATGGATCAACTTTAGTACAACCGGCCTGCTAATAGACATATACAAATTTGGTCCAGTCTCGCTGAACTGGCCAGATTTCGATCCATCTATGGCCGGCTTTAAATAGCAGCACTACAGTCTTTGGTTGGTAATCTAAGTAGTATAGTACTTATAGTACATGGAGTTTGCATGTTCTCCCTGGTGCTTGTGTGGGTATCAAATGAGTACACCAATTTCCTACTGCACTAAAAACTTCATAAAGAGTCTAACCCTTCCTCCACTTAAAAAAAATGGCTGCCCATGTTGTTATAGATAAAATAAATGTATATACTGTAGAAGGTGTATGTAAAAATAAAAAGAGTAAAAATTAACAGCAGTTCCTTTTAAAGGAACTCTTTGCTAAAAAGACTTAAAAAGGTGGCTGCTAACTTATCTATTCATCTGCAAAATGCTAGTTGCCTGGCTTTACTGCTGTCCTGCTTCAGTTGCTCTATGCTTCAGGCCAGAGACTTAAAAAGAACTGAAACAAAAGACGGCCAGGCATCTAGTATTTTCAGAAGGATCAGAATCAGCAATGCAAGTGTCCTTTACAGGATCCAATGAATATGAATGAAATATGTATTGGGGCAACTATAGTACATTCAATTACAGCTGAAATAGATACATTATCAAACGGCTATGCCAGCCAATTCAGAATAGATTCTATTTTCAATGTCATTTATTTTTAAAAATTAGTCTTAGGCCTCTGCTTAATCTCCATCAGTGGATGAATATGAAAGTGGGACATTAATAAGGTTATATGGGTGATAATGCTATTGATCATAAATGTTGCAAAGCATGCTGGGTGCATCCTGCTGTGTAAGCATCACACACATCCATCTATACATTATAGTTCCAGTTTATCTGCAATGCTAGCGGTGCTCCCTCCCCAGCATTCCCTGCACTGAAGGAGCAAACTGCCTGCAATGACTCTGCATCCCTGTCCTGGAAGGTGCCCGGCTATGGACACTTACCTGGCTCCTGGCTGACAGCTCGCAGGGGATGTGACTGCTGGCAATGAGAGCCTCATAGTGGCTTCTGATCTCATTGAGGAGCTGGGATAGTTCCATCCTGCTCCCATCCTCCTCCTTGGCAAAATGAATATCAGCGATGGGATGAATTAACTGCTGCATAGCCTGGACTGCCTGCAGAGAGGGGAATGAGAGGGGGGGGGGGGGATAGAAGGAAAGAAGAAAGATGGAAAAGATAGAGGGGGAAACAGGAAGTACGAGAGAATAATAGAGAGAGAATGAAAGGGAAAAAGAATGAACAGGAGGATAGGAGAATGGATGTTACAAAGAGAAGAAGAGAGGGGAAAAGGGAAGGGAAGGAGGGATTAGGGAGATAATATTTGGGATGAAAATAAGGGAAGGAAGGAAGTAAAGATGGAAGGAAAATGGAACAGGAGAAAGGAAGGAGGGAGTAAGGGAGGGGTGGAAGAAAGGAACAGAAGAGAGGGAGAGAGGAAAGGAGAGTGTAGAAAGGAAATTTAAGGGATGAAAATAAGGGGAAGGAGGGAAAGAAAAAGAAAGAGGGAAAGAAAAAGAAAGAGGGAAAGAAAAAGAAAGAAAGAGAGAAAGAAAGAAAGAAAGAAAGAAAGAAAGAAAGAAAGAAAGAAAGAAAGAAAGAAAGAAAGAAAGAAAGAGAGAGAAAGAGAGAAAGAAAGAAAGAGAGAAAGAAAGAAAGAAAGAAAGAAAGAAAGAAAGAAAGAAAGAAAGAAAGAAAGAAAGAAAGAGGAGAGGAGAGGAAGAAAGGAGGGTAAGAAAGGAAGGAGCAGAAGAATAGAGGGGAAGGAAGGAAGGAAGGAAGGAAGGAAGGAAGGAAGGAAGGAAGGAAGGAAGGAAGGAAGGAAGGAAGGAAGGAAGGAAGGAAGGAAGGAAGGAAGGAAGGAGGGAAAGGAAGGAATGAGTAAAGGATGGAAAGAAGGGAGGGAATAGAGGAAAGGAAAGAGTAGGAAGGAATAATTAGGGATAATATAATAGGGGGGAGGAAAAAAAGAAAGGGAGAAAGAGAAGAATGAAGTGCAAGAGGAAAAGAAGGAAGGAATGGAAGAGAGGGAGAGACAAAGGAAAGAGTATAACAGGTTTATTAGGAATGACAAGAAGGAAGGAAGGATGGAGAAAAGATAAAAGGAAGGGAAAGAAGGAAGGGAAGAAAGGGAAAGAGGGAATAAGAGGGGGAAGAGATAGAGTAGGAAAAGAAAATGAAGGAAGGAAATAAAGAAGGGAGGGAGAGAAGAAAGGGAAAGGAGGAGAGAGGAGGAAGAAGAGAAAAAAAAGGAAGAAAGGAAAGAAGGGAGGAAGGAAGCAAAGGAGTAACCACATTATTAATAATGTAAGCTTTTATCAGACATTAAAAAAATTTCATTGAATAACCGCACGGCTGTTTTGTATTTGTAATGGATAATGGCTCCATGTCAATGTATTCACCAAGTTCCAGAAGGACAATGCTAATTAATTTACGTCCATTTGTTACCAGTTGTCATAAGTTACATTATCTCACAAAAGTGAGTACACCCCTTACAGTTTTGTAAATATTTTATTATATCTTTTCATGTGACAACACTGAAGAAATGACACTTTAGTACAATGTAAAGTAGTGAGTGTACAGCTTGTATAACAGTGTAAATTTGCTGTCCCCTCAAAATAACTCAACACACAGCCATTAATGTCTAAACTGCTGGTAACAAAAGTGAGTACACCCCTAAGTGAAAATGTGTACTGTCCTGCATTTTAGGGCCTCAAGAAATGAGATAGGCCATCAGTACATCAGAATTAATCCATTTTCAAATATACAGTATCTCACAAAAGTGAGTACACCCCTCACATTTTTATAAATATTTTATTATATCTTTTCATATGACAACACTGAAGAAATGACACTTTGCTACAATGAAAAGTAGTGAGTGTACAGCTTGTATAACTGTAAATTTGCCGCCCCCTCAAAATAACTCAACACACAGCCATTAATGTCTAAACCGCTGGCAACAAAAGTGAGTACACCCATAAGTGAAAATGTCCAAATTGGGCCCAATTAGCCATTTTCCCTCCCGGTGTCATGTGGCCCATTAGTGTTAGGAGGTCTCAGGTGTGTTAAATTTGGTGTTATCGCTCTCAATCTCTCATACTGGACACTGGAAGTTCAACATGGCACCTCATGGCAAAGAACTCTCTGAGGATCTGAAAAAAAGAATTGTTGCTCTACATAAAGATGGCCTAGGCTATAAGAAGATTGCCAAAACCCTGAATCTGAGCTGCAGCATGGTGGCCAAGACCATACAGCGGTTTAACAGGACAGGTTCCACTCAGAACAGGCCTCGCCATGGTCGACCAAAGAAGTTGAGTGCACATGCTCAGCATCATATTCAGAGGTTGTTTCAGGAAATAGATGTATGAGTGCTGCCAGCATTTCTGCAGAGGTTGAAGGGGTGGGGGTCAGCCTGTCAGTGCTCAGACCATACGCCACACACTGCATCAAATTGGTCTGCATGGATGATGTCCCAGAAGGAAGCCTCTTCTAAAGATGATGCACAAGAAAGCCTGCAAACAGTTTGCTGAAGACAAGCAGACTAATGACATGGATTACTGGAACCATGTCCTGTGGTCTGATGAGACCAAGATAAACTTATTTGGTTCAGATGGTGACAAGTGTGTGTCGTGGCAACCAGGTGAGGAGAACAAAGACAAGTGTGTCTTGCCTACAGTCAAGCATGGTGGTGGGAGTGTCATGTTCTGGGCACTGGGGAACTACAGTTCATTGAGGGAACCATGAATGCTAACATGTTCTGTGACATACTGGAGCAGAGCATGAACCCCTCCCTTCGGACATGGGGCGGCAGGGCAGTATTCCAACATGATAACAACCCCAAACACACCTCCAAGATGACCACTGCCTTGCTAAAGAAGCTGAGGGTAAAGGTGATGGACTGGCCAAGGGTGTCTCCAGACCTAAACGCTATTGAGCATTTTTGGTACATCCTCAAATGGAAGATGGAGGAGCGCAAGGTCTCTAACATCCACCAGCTCTGTGATGTCATCATGGAGGAGTGGAAGAGGACTCCAGTGACAACCTGTGAAGCTCTGGTGAACTCCATACCCAAGAGAGTTAAGGCAATGCTGGAAATTAATGGTGACCAAACAAAATATTGACACTTTGGGCCCAATTTGGACATTTTCACTTAGGGGTGTACTCACTTTTGTTGCCAGCGGTTTAGACAATAATGACTGTGTGTTGAGTTATTTTGAGGGGACAGCAAATTTACACTGTTATACAAGCTGTACACTCACTACTTTACATTGTAGCAAAGTGTCTTTTCTTCAGTGTTGTCACATGAAAAGATATAATAAAATATTTACAAAAATGTGAGGGGTGTTCTCACTTTTGTAAGATACTGTATATCACGGATATGCAATTAGCGGACCTCCAGCTGTTGTAGAACTACAAGTCCCATGAGGCATAGCAAGACTCTGACAACCACAAGCATGACACCAAGAAGCAGAGGCATGATGGGACTTGTAGTTTTGCAACACCTGGAGGTCCGCTAATTGCATATCCCTGCTGTATAGAAATATGCGTTTCTTGCCTTCTACAACTCTAGCAACCCATATTAATACAAGTTGACCAATATGAGTAAATTGCCCTTAGTTAAAATAGTAACATTCATAGATATGTAAAGTCCTCATTTCCTGACAGAGTATTTCACCTCTTAATTATATACTGTATACATGTTCTACAAAGCACAGCTTATTGTTTTTCATTTTTAGAAATTTCAGGTCCCTGAATAAGCTTAAAACAGTGGTAAACCCTAATGCAAACATTTATTATATTGCAATTTACCAATTCTCAGATGTGGTGGCTGCATTCGTTTTCTATTTTAGGCTTTCTTTCCATTTGGTGATTTGGCTAATAAGTCTGTTATTTTTTAACTTCTTTAACAGACCAAGCTATCCAGCAAAAGTGATAGTTAGAGGGTTAAGACAAATCATTTACCATTGACATTGCTTACAATGGTCAGCTTTTATTCAGTTATGCAAAACCTTTATACCAAAAGAAAAAAAAAACAATTGCTCAATCTATTTAAGATGTTGAACTGAAGAGCTACCCCCTACTGGTAATAACAGTTTATTTCCCTAAAAGTACAGAGGCTGTCCGCCACTGCAAGCACCAGTCCATTCACACCGGCTCCAGTAACACAGTCTAGGGCAGTGATGGGGAACCTTGGCACCCCAGATGTTTTGGAACTTCATTTGCCATGATGCTCATGCACTCTGCAGTGTAGTTGAGCATCATGGGAAATGCAGTTCCAAAACATCTGGGGTGCCAAGGTTCCCCATCACTGGTCTAGGGGATGTCTTTTTAAGATTTATTGCTTGAAGAAGGGAGAGGGGTTAGGACATGGTATACTCCAAAACGAATAACACATAGCAGTTAGAGGACAATCTTCTCCTTAAGTAATATTATTTAATGCGGAGTTCCACCCAAAAATGGAACTTCCGCTCATTTGTCTCCTCCCTGTGTCCCCACTTCCAGTAGTCCAGCCGTGGCGCATTACGCATGCAGCTCGGCTACCTCCTCCTCCCTCCTCCTCCCTCCTCCTTCTCCCGCTGCCGGGCCAGTAGGAGAGAGGAGTGGAGCCATGCGCAGTAGGGTTCCTGGCGTGAAGCTGTAAGGCTACACTGCCAGGTTCCCTTACCTGCAATGGCGGCGGCAGCACCCGACAGCTGATGGAAACATCAGCTGTGGTGGCAACACCTCTGGACTCCAGGACAGGTAAGTGTCCTATTATTAAAAGTCAGCAGCTGCAGTATATGTAGCTGCTGGTCTATTAATTTTTGCAGGGGTGGGTGGACCTCCTTTTTAAGCAGTCTAAGGCCTCACAGCTGGGGACTATGAGGCAAGTTTCTAAGCAGTCTAAGACCTCACAGCTGAAGACCATAAGGCATCTGGTTACCTGTGCACAACTACTGGTATCCAATACGCTTTCCAGAACACTGCACAGTCACAGATCAATTTAGGGTCTTTACTCACAAGTTCCCAGGAGAGCAGTGACCTTCCAGCTTCCTCCGGACACAATCAAGTGAGTGAGACCGTCTTCCTCCAGACCAGATCCCTTGTGCTGAGGTCCTGCAATCAGCTTCTAGGAAAATACATCCAGGCCCACAGCCCTAACCCCACAGAAGTCTGTAGAACACCTGCATAGTCCATAGGCTGCCTGAGGGCAGCAGCCCCTCAAGCTCTGGAACCCTCCTGGGGAGAAGGAACCCAGCTCACCAGTGCCTCAGACTACTTATTACCCTTCCAGATCCCTTCTAGACACCCCTCTCCAGTGATTGGCTGGAACCTGATAAATATTCAGGCTGGTTGTTTTGAATCTCCCGCCCCAAGCTCTAGAAGCTTCCACCAGAGGCAGGGCAAAGCAATCAAACTTCCAGGCTGTGAAACCCTGAGTAGACCAGGACAAATAATCACTGCTCTCTTGATTACAGAAGGAGCCAAAAACTAAATTTATTTAGCATCCTACGCTAGGGGGGTGTTTCAAGTGTTATCTAGGCTTTGATTTTATATTTAACCACTTGCCGACCAGCCGTCACTGATATATGGCGGCAAGGTGGCTCTATTGCGTGGTTAGTTTACGAGATATAGTGGGCACGCGTGGTCAATGTGAACAAACAGATCCCCGTTCTGTCAGGGGAGTACAATGTGATTGTCTGTTCCTAGTGATCAAGAATAGCAATCTCTCTCTACTCTCAGTCACTACACTCCCCCCACAGTTAGAAACACCTCCCTGGGACACACTTAACCCCTTGATCGCCCCCTAGTGTTAACCCCTTCCCTGCCAGTGTCATTTATACAGTAATCAGCGCATTTATATAGCACTGATCACTGTATAAATGTCAATGGTCCCAAAAGAGTGTCAAAAGTGTCCGATCTGTCTGCCACAATGTCGCAGTCTCTCTAAAAATCGTTGATCACCGCCATTACTAGTAAAAAAAAATAATAATAAAAATACCATATATCTATTTCCTATTTTGTAGACGCTATAACTTTTGCGCAAACCAATCAATATACACTTATTGGGATTAATTTAACCAAAAATATGTAGTAGAATACATAATGGCCTAAACTGATGAAGAAATTTGTTTTTTTTACATTTTTATTTTGGATATGTATTATAGCAAAAAGTAAAAATATTGTTTTTTTTTCAAAATTATTTATAGCACAAAAAATAAAAAACGTAGAGGCGATCAAATACCACCAAAAGAAAGCTCTATCTGCGGGAAAAAAGGACATACATTTTGTTTGGGTACAGCGCCGCACGACTGCGCAATTGTCAGTTAAAGCAACGCAGTGCCGTATCACAAAAAATGGCCTGGTCATTAAGGGGGCCATTAAATCCTTCCGGGGCTGAAGTGGTCAACCACTTGCTGACCGTGTAACTTAGATATTTGACGGCAAAGTGGCACGGCTTTGCTGGATCATGTACCTAGTACATGATCCGACACTTCGGTCTGCATGCGTGTAGCCGGCAGCTTGCTTCTGCTGTGACCACAAAGAGCAGGAGCCCAGCGGTACCCGCCGATTGTTCAGTACATGTACTATGTAAAGAAGGCAGGTCACTGTTCTGCCAGTAGCACAGGCATTGATCCTGTGTTCCTGCAAAGCAGGCACACGGATCTATGCCTTCCCTTAGTAAAAGCAACCCTTTGATCGCCCCTTCCCAGCCAGTGTCATTAGTACAGTGACAGTGCATATTTTTAGCACTGATCACTGTATTAGTGTCAATGATCCCCAAAAAGTGTCAAAAGTGTCAATTTGTCTGCCACAATATTGCAGTCCCACTGTACGCTGCCATTACTAGTAACATAAATAAATAAATATATAAAAATATTTCATAGTTTGTAGATGCTTTAACTTCTGCGCACACCAATCAATATACGCTTACTGGGATTTATTTTACCAAAAATATGTAGCAGAATAATATTGGCCTAAATTGATGAACAGATTAGTTTTTTCCCCTTTTTTTTGGATGTGTCTTATAGCAGAAAGTAAAAAATGTTTTTTTCAAAATTGTCAGTCTTTTTTCGTTTATAGCGCAAAAAAAAAAGACCGCAGAGGTGATCAATTACCACCAAAGAAAGCTCTGTCGGAAAAAAAGGACATACATTTTATTTGGGTACAGTGTAGCATGACCGCGCAATTGTTAGTTAAAGCCACGCAGTGCCGTATTGCAAAAAATGGCCTGGTCATGAAGGGGGGGGGGGGGGTAAATCTTTTGGAGGTCAAATGTTTAAATCCTTCTAAATCTGCTAGTCCATCCAACACTATTATCTCCCCAGATTCACAGTGCTGCTGTCCAAAGGTGTCTCCATTACTCCTCCATCCAGAATTCAGGCACCCTAAGACAGGAAGGGTGTAACTGGTCAGACACCAGGAAAAAAAGTAAAAAAAAAAAAAAAAAAGAAAAGAAAACGAATGCAGACAACACATTTAGGATTGGTAAACTGCAACATATTACAATAGTTGCAATATATTATATTTTAATTTTGGGGTTTAATACTGCTTATATATAAAATATAAAATACTGTATATATGCCAATATGCCTCTTTTAATGGGAAAAGGGCCTCCTAGTGTTGTTTTACCGAATGTGTTGTTATACTACCAGGTTCCTAGCAGCGTTCTTCCTTATTAATTGATATCTCAGAATTTAATAATTGTATATCTCAGTTTGGGTTCATAATATGATGTAAGACAGTAGTCAGAAAAACAGAGATCGCACACTTCTAGCAGAAAGGAAATTGTAGGCACTTGTTAAAACTTGTCCCTAGCAGAGTCTTTCCTCAAGGCACAAGCTACTTGATACTCCTGAACATATAATTACAATGGATCTTTTTTTTTTTGTTAATCTTCTTTTTTACTATGGGAACATGTAAAATGATTTAATATAATAGCTCTACAAATCAGCCTTTGGATAAACGTTGTATTACACACAACAAATCATTATATCAGAGTATATTAGTACATATAAATCCTAATTGAATGGCATTTAGTTTGTTAAAGAACTGTGTATCATAAACAAGGGCCATATTTATTTTTTTATGAACTACTTTTCATATTTTGCATACAGTGCATCCGGAAATTATTCACAGCGCTTCACTTTTTCCACATTTTGTTATGTTACAGCCTTATTCCAAAATGGATTAAATTCGTTATTTTCCTCAGAAATCTACAAACAATACATCATAATGACAAGGTAAAAGAAGTTTGTTTGAAATCTTTGCAAATTTATTAAAAATAAAAACAAAGAATACATAAGTATTCACACATTCACACAAAATTCGATGCCGCATCTTCCCATTGTTTCTGGTCAAGTTACGCATGCTGTATTTGTGCCTGGCTGGTCGGGCCGGCGCCTGTTTTGGTTTTGCCTTGTTTCACGTCCCGGAGCTGCGACGCCCACTGGGTGTTTCCCCGCCCCCTCGATGTGACGCGGGGGGGAGGGGTCTCCCCCAATGCGCGTCGACGTCATGCCGCTCGTGCTGGCGGCTTGACGTCCTCGTGGCGTGTTAAAGCCGGCCGGCGAGCTTTCCATCTCCAGCGGTCTGAGGAGCTTGTTGGGACGCTGCCGGTGGAGTGGTTTGGTGTGTCTGGCCATCTCCGCCATTGCGCCCTCCTCGCCCCCATTTCCTGTCTGGTGCATGACGTTGGGGGCCCTTTGTGGCGGCGCGTTCCTCCTGGGCCTCCCCCGGGCTTGGGTCCCCCACCCTGGTTTTCTCCTGGTCACCTCCTCCCTGGCACTTTCATGCATTTTGGCAATTCATCCCTCCTCACCTTGCAGCAGGTAAAGTTTCCCTTTGCCACCCCCCACCACTTCTTTTCTCCCTCACTTTCTACCTCAGCCTTTCCCTTTTCTGTTTATTCTCACTCTTTCTTAGTCCTCACCTTTCCCCTTTCCTTCACTCCATTCTCACTTATAATCTAACTTACACGTTGCCTTCTAGTCTAATATACATGTCACTTATTTTTCACAGGCTCTCCATTTCTCTGGGAAACACTGCCCCGTCCATTATTCTTTCTTCATTTCACTAATCATCATCATGCTTTCCCTCTGTGACCCATCTGGGGTGGTGCTTGGATTGTTGGTGTGCCGCCCCGGGGGGGGCCCCCTCAGCTCCGGGGCGTGTTATCATTGGCTGACCTGACTTGCGGGGCCCCGCCGCCTGTGCGCAAGTATATGTATGTAAGTTTGATGGGTTAGGTGTACTATGTGGGGAACACACTCCACATTTATCCAATATTTTTTCCCAAAGCATTCTTTCCCTTTAAATATGACTGTTTTCCATATCCCTAGGTTACCCTTGGTTTTTGCTCCTGAAGAGTGGCGATTAAGTCCCGAAACGCGTAGAGCTCACATCTACCTATAGGCGTACCTACCAACAATCATGTATCAACGTTCCATTCCCACCCATTGCTTCCTTTCTGTAATCTGTCTATCTGACACTTTAATGTGTCATATATCCTCTACTCGTGATTGTAGCTATTAAACTGTTCATGCAATGTAATTATAAGTCCTTGTTGGAATGTATACTTTGATGAAACATAGAGTAAGAAATAGTAGCTATGTACATTTAAAATCATGTGAATATATGACAATTTTGAATATAATAAAACCTGTTTTATACCTGACTTTTTGTATCTGCCCCCGTGTGCCTCATTTAAAGTCCCGCCCTTTGCTCTTTTTTCTTTGGTATATATATTGAACCGGGATGGAGGAGGGGAGTTGAACGCCTCCTACCCAACCTCATTTAAAGTCCCAAACTTTCTGTTCTGTTTTTAAACCAATCTATAAGTATTCACAGCCTTCGCTCAGTACTTTGGTGAAGCACCTTTGGCACCAATTACAGCCTCAAGTCTTTTGGAGTATGATGCTACAAGGGCCGCTTAAGGACATTCGTAGAGTTGTCCCATAGCCACTCCTTTTTTATTTTGGCTGTGTGCTTAGGGTGGTGGTCCTGTTGGAAGATAAACCTTCACCCCAGTCAGGTCCAGAGCGATCTGGAGCAGGTTTTTATCAAGGATGTCTCTGTACAATGCTGCATTCATCTTTCCCTCAATCCTGACTAGTCTCCCAGTTCCTGCCGCTGAAAAACATCCCCACAGCATGATGCTGCCACCACCATGCTTCACTGTAGGGATGGTATTGGCCAGATGATGAGCGGTGCCTGGTTTCCTCCAGACATGACACTTGCTTTTCAGGACAAAGAGTTCAATCTTTGTTTCATCAGACCAGAGAATTTTCTTTCTCATGGTCTGAGAGTCTTTCAGGTGCCTTTTGGCAAACTCCAGGCAGGCTGTTATGTTCCTTTTGCTGAGGAGTGGTCTGACCACTCTACCATACAGGCCTGGTTGGTGGAGTGCTGCAGAGATGGTCGTTCTTCTTCTGGAAGGTTCTCCTCTTTCCACAGAGAAACATTGGAGCTCTGTCAGAGTGACCATCGGATTCTAGGTAACCCCCCTGACTAAGGCCCTTCTCCCCTGATCACTTAGTTTGGCCAGGCGGCCTGTCCTAGGAAGAGTCCTGGTGGTTCCAAATGTCTTCCATTTAAGAATGAGGGCAGGCACTGTTCTCACTGGGACCTTCAATGCTGTAGAAATGTTTCTGTACTCTTCCCCAGATCTGTGCCTCAATACAATCCTGTCTCTGAGGTCTACAGACATTTCCTTGGACTTCATGGCTTGGTTTGTGCTCTGACATGCACTGTTAACTTTGGAACCTTGTATAGACGGGTGAGGGCTTTTCCAAATCATGTCCAAACAACTGAAATTACCATTAGTGGACTCCAATCAAGTTGGAGAAATATCTCAAGGATGATCAGTGGAAACGGGATGCGCCTGAGCTCAATTTTGAGTGTCATGTGAAAGACTGTGAATACTTATGTACAGTGATTTTTTAAATTTTTTTTATTTTTAATAAATTTGCAAAGATTTCAAACAAACTTCTTTCCTGTTGTCATAATAGGGTATTATTTGTAGAATTTTGATGAAAATAATACATTTAATCCATTTTAGGGTAAGGTTGTAACATAACAAAATGTGGAAAAAGTGAAGTGAGGTGAATACTTTCCGGATGCACTATATAAGTGCCGCTGATCTCCTCCAGCCTCCTTGCAGTCACTTCCTTTCTGCATGCAGTGCTATAATAGCTGCAATGCATTTCTCAGGTTGATAGGAACAGCAGTGCCTATATAATGTGTGTTAAAACAGCCATTTTAGTCTCCATCCAAAGTCCATGTGACAGGGTACTGTTAAATTCTTCAGCATCTCTCATGGGCCTTAATAAACTGTCTTTTAATCCTTGTGCATCACCCCTTTATACTCAAATTGAATGTAAAATGTTCTACCCTGAGGCTGAGTTCACATACATGTGAATTGGATGCAGTTTTTACCACATCCAATTCGCATGACATGCGAGTGTGACCGTCTCTCAATGGAGCCGGTTAACACATGTCCCAGGCGGCCACGGTGCTGTTTCCAAAAGGGTCCCGTGCATTTTTGGGTCTGGATCAGGTGCGAATTCAGGCAAACATTTGGACCTTAATCGCACCTGAACCGGTGAACAGAAACGCAGCACACCCCAGGCTGGAAACCACGTCCGCACATATGTGAACCTGCCCTTAGTAATACTCAGCTTACCTAATACTCCCCTATAATGATGATATAGATATATCTATCTATAGATATATAGATGGTGAGCTCTTCTACCTTCTGTATCCTCCCCCATACCCTAGTAGATTGTAAGTTCTTCCACCTTCTGTATCTTACCTCATATCCTAGTAGATTGTGAGCTCTTCCACCTTCTGTATCCTCCCTCATACTCTAGTAGATTGTGAGCTCCTCCATCTTCTGTATCCTCCCCCATACTAGATGATGAGCTCTTCTCCGCCTTCCGTATCCTTCCTCATACCCTAGTAGATTGTGAGCTCCTCCACCTTCTGTATCCTCCCCCATACTCTAGTAGATTGTGAGCTCTTTCATCTTCTGTATCCTCCCCCATACTCTAGTAGATTGTGAGCTCTTTCATCTTCTGTATCCTCCCCCATACTCTAGTAGATTGTGAGCTCTTTCATCTTCTGTATCCTCCCCCATACTCTAGTAGATTGTGAGCTCTTCCATCTTCTGTATCCTCCCCCATACCCTAGTAGATTGTGAGCTCTTCCATCTTCTGTATCCTCCCCCATACTCTAGTAGATTGTGAGCTCTTCCATCTTCTGTATCCTCCCCCATACTCTAGTAGATTGTGAGCTCTTCCACCTTCTGTATCCTCCCCCATACTCTAGTAGATTGTGAGCTCTTCCATCTTCTGTATCCTCCCCCATACTCTAGTAGATTGTGAGCTCTTCCATCTTCTGTATCCTCCCCCATACTCTAGTAGATTGTGAGCTCTTCCATCTTCTGTATCCTCCCCCATACTCTAGTAGATTGTGAGCTCTTCCATCTTCTGTATCCTCCCCCATACTCTAGTAGATTGTGAGCTCTTCCATCTTCTGTATCCTCCCCCATACTCTAGTAGATTGTGAGCTCTTCCATCTTCTGTATCCTCCCCCATACTCTAGTAGATTGTGAGCTCTTCCACCTTCTGTATCCTCCCCCATACTCTAGTAGATTGTGAGCTCTTTCATCTTCTGTATCCTCCCCCATACTCTAGTAGATTGTGAGCTCTTCCATGTTCTGTATCCTCCCTCATACCCTAGTAGATTGTGAGCTCTTCCATCTTCTGTATCCTCCCCCATACCCTAGTAGATTGTGAGCTCTTCCATCTTCTGTATCCTCCCCCATACTCTAGTAGATTGTGAGCTCTTCCATCTTCTGTATCCTCCCCCATACTCTAGTAGATTGTGAGCTCTTCCACCTTCTGTATCCTCCCCCATACTCTAGTAGATTGTGAGCTCTTCCATCTTCTGTATCCTCCCCCATACTCTAGTAGATTGTGAGCTCTTCCATCTTCTGTATCCTCCCCCATACTCTAGTAGATTGTGAGCTCTTCCATCTTCTGTATCCTCCCCCATACTCTAGTAGATTGTGAGCTCTTCCATCTTCTGTATCCTCCCCCATACTCTAGTAGATTGTGAGCTCTTCCATCTTCTGTATCCTCCCCCATACTCTAGTAGATTGTGAGCTCTTCCACCTTCTGTATCCTCCCCCATACTCTAGTAGATTGTGAGCTCTTTCATCTTCTGTATCCTCCCCCATACTCTAGTAGATTGTGAGCTCTTCCATGTTCTGTATCCTCCCTCATACCCTAGTAGATTGTGAGCTCTTCCATCTTCTGTATCCTCCCCCATACTCTAGTAGATTGTGAGCTCTTCCATCTTCTGTATCCTCCCCCATACTGTAGTAGATTGTGAGCTCTTCCATCTTCTGTATCCTCCCCCATACTCTAGTAGATTGTGAGCTCTTCCACCTTCTGTATCCTCCCCCATACTGTAGTAGATTGTGAGCTCTTCCATCTTCTGTATCCTCCCCCATACTCTAGTAGATTGTGAGCTCTTCCATCTTCTGTATCCTCCCCCATACTCTAGTAGATTGTGAGCTCTTCCATCTTCTGTATCCTCCCCCATACTCTAGTAGATTGTGAGCTCTTCCATCTTCTGTATCCTCCCCCATACTCTAGTAGATTGTGAGCTCTTCCATCTTCTGTATCCTCCCCCATACTCTAGTAGATTGTGAGCTCTTCCATCTTCTGCATCCTCCCCCATACTCTAGTAGATTGTGGGTTGTTCCACCTTTTGTATACGCCCCCATAGCCTTGTTGATTGTAAGCTCTTCCATTTTCTGTATCCTCCTTCATACCATAATAGACTGTAAGCTCTTCTAATATCAAACAAAACAAATAAAGAGGGTGAATCTCTTTAACAGGGACAGCGACAGCAATAAAAACCTGACAGGTGTTCTAATCCTTCTTCAGTCTAACCAAAAAAAGTTTAAAAAGGTTTTGCCTAGTTCTACTTTAAAGTGTGTAAGTTGTTCCACCAACTGTATCCTCTCTAATACCCTAATAGATTGTAAGTGCTTCCACTTGCTGTATCCTCCTTTATACCTTAAAATACAGTGTACGCTTCAGTTGTTTTTGGAGACAGATTTGTTTAAAGTGGTCTATACAGTGCTAAAAACAGGCTGATTAAGCTACCTACCCCCTATTGCCTATGTTCACTTTCAGTCCTCCACTGCTCCCTTTGCCTACCATAGTGATAAAAAATTCCAGATTCCTGGTACTTCTAGGTATGGTGGAGCATGTAACTTTCTCCTTCTTCGCCATGATGAAGTACTGGGTTTGGCCCATTGTTAGGCCCCAGTGCTGTCACATGCCTTGCCCTTTCTAAGTACCTAACAAGGAGGAGAGTGAAAAGTGTGCTGGAAGGAATTAGAGACAAGAATAAAGTGGAATGGATGGACAGGGGTGGGGGTGGAGGGGTGCAGGATGGTTGGAAGGGGTGTAGCTGGCTTTAAACAGACTTTATCATTTTGCCCATTCAAGATGACGGGACTCCTTATTCCTTTCACAGCCAGGCCCTGCTCTCTATTTTTCTCCTCTGGGGACTAGACCGTTTTTGGAATTTTTCACATTTTTATAATTTTTCACTTACAGCTTTTAGAGTCTAGAAAAAACTCCCCAAACACCATACATTTTTTGAAAGCAAATGAGCAATAGACTGAAACACTAAATACACTAAAATAGTTGTTAGTACACACAAATACAACCATAGGCGTGCGCAGCCTATTGCATTAGGGTGTGCACCCCAAAGCTCAAGCACACATACGTGTATATATATAATATGATACACACATTATATGGTCAAAAGTATTGGGACACCTGCCTTTACATGCATGTAGGGTTCAATATTGAGTTGGCCCACCCTTTGCAGCTATAACAGCTTCACCTCTTCTGGGAAGGCTGTCCACAAGGTTTAGGAGTGTGTCTATGGGAATGTTTGACCATTCTTCCAGAAGCGCACTTGTGAGGTCAGGCACTAATGTTGGACGAGAAGGTCTGGCTCGCAGTCTCCACTCTAATTGATCCCAAAGGTGTTCTATCGGGTTGAGGTCAGGACTCTGTGCAGGCAAGTCAAGTTCCTCCACCCCAAACTCGCTCATCCAAGTCTTTATGGATCTTGCTTTGTGCACTGGTCTAAATCCTTATGAGAGGGGGGATTATGGTGTGGGGGGGAGGGGATTATGGTGTGGGGTTGTTTTTCAGGGGTTGGGCTTGGCCCCTTAGTTTTGGACAATTTCATGCTCCCAACTTTGTGGGAGGAGTTTGGGGACGGCCCCTTCCTGTCCCAACATGACTGCGCACCAGAGCACAAAGCAACGTCCATAAAGACATGGACTTAGGAAGGGTGGTGGAAAATTAACTTCAAGTGCAATAATTTACATTATAATAGTAACTAAAACATATAACATTAAGTGTAACAATTTAAAAAACAAAAATTCCAAAGTATAATGGTGTGAACCTCCCAGCTAAAAAGTTGTTGCACTTGAAGTTAATTTGTATTGCAATTATCCATAGATGGGTTTCCGCCATCCCTGCTAAGATTCTATTATGTCTTGTTTTCAAACCTATGTGTATTATATATAAAGTTGCATATCGGAGAGACCAGTATTATGGCAGCACCGATCGGCACCGATAGGCCGCACTGTTGGCCACTGATTGGCAGCACTGATGGGCTCTGATTGGCAGCACTGATGGGCACAGATTGGCAGCACAGAGTAGCACTGATTGGCAGCACAGATTGTCAGTGATTGTCAGCGCAGAGTGGCACTGATTGGCAGCACAGATTGGCAGAACTGATTGTCAGTGTCAGCACAGATTGGCACCGATTGGCAGCACAGAGTGGCACTGATTGGCAGCACAGATTGGCAGAACTGATTGTCAGTGTCAGCACAGATTGGCACTGATTGGCAGCACAGATTGGCAGTGATTGGCAGCACAGAGTGGCACTGATTGGCAGCACAGATTGGCAGAACTGATTGTCAGTGTCAGCACAGATTGGCACCGATTGGCAGCACAGAGTGGCACTGATTGGCAGCACAGATTGGCAGAACTGATTGTCAGTGTCAGCACAAATTGGCACTGATTGGCAGCACAGAGTGGCACTGATTGGCAGCACAGATTGGCAGTGATTGTCAGCACTGATTGTCAGCACAGATTGGCAGAACTGATTGCCAGTGTCAGCACAGATTGACACTGATTGGCAGCACAGAGTGGCACTGATTGGCAGCACAGATTGGCAGTGATTGGCAGCACAGAGTGGCACTGATTGGCAGCACAGATTGGCAGAACTGATTGTCAGTGTCAGCACAGAGTGGCACTGATTGGCAGCACAGATTGGCAGTGATTGTCAGCACTGATTGGCAGCACAGATTGGCAGAACTGATTGTCAGTGTCAGCACAGATTGGCACTGATTGGCAGCACAGAGTGGCACTGATTGGCAGCACAGATTGGCAGTGATTGGCAGCACAGAGTGGCACTGATTGGCAGCACAGAGTGGCAGAACTGATTGTCAGTGTCAGCACAGAGTGGCACTGATTGGCAGCACAGATTGGCAGAACTGATTGTCAGTGTCAGCACAAATTGGCACTGATTGGCAGCACAGAGTGGCACTGATTGGCAGCACAGATTGGCAGTGATTGTCAGCACTTATTGGCAGCACAGATTGGCAGAACTGATTGTCAGTGTCAGCACAGATTGGCACTGATTGGCAGCACAGAGTGGCACTGATTGGCAGCACAGATTGGCAGTGATTGGCAGCACAGAGTGGCACTGATTGGCAGCACAGATTGGCAGAACTGATTGTCAGTGTCAGCACAGAGTGGCACTGATTGGCAGCACAGATTGGCAGTGATTGTCAGCACTGATTGGCAGCACAGATTGGCAGAACTGATTGTCAGTGTCAGCACAGATTGGCACTGATTGGCAGCACAGAGTGGCACTGATTGGCAGCACAGATTGGCAGTGATTGGCAGCACAGAGTGGCACTGATTGGCAGCACAGATTGGCAGAACTGATTGTCAGTGTCAGCACAGAGTGGCACTGATTGTCAGCACAGAGTGGCACTGATTGTCAGCACAGAGTGGCACTGATTGGCAGCACAGATTGGCAGAACTGATTGTCAGTGTCAGCACAGATTGGCACTGATTGGCAGCACAGAGTGGCACTGATTGGCAGCACAGATTGGCAGTGATTGGCAGCACAGAGTGGCACTGATTGGCAGCACAGATTGGCAGAACTGATTGTCAGTGTCAGCACAGTTTGGCACTGATTGGCAGCACAGAGTGGCACTGATTGGCAGCACAGATTGGCAGTGATTGGCAGCACAGAGTGGCACTGATTGGCAGCACAGATTGGCAGAACTGATTGTCAGTGTCAGCACAGAGTGGCACTGATTGGCAGCACAGATTGGCAGTAATTGTCAGCACTGATTGGCAGCACAGATTGGCAGAACTGATTGTCAGTGTCAGCACAGATTGGCACTGATTGGCAGCACAGAGTGGCACTGATTGGCAGCACAGATTGGCAGTGATTGGCAGCACAGAGTGGCACTGATTGGCAGCACAGATTGGCAGAACTGATTGTCAGTGTCAGCACAGAGTGGCACTGATTGGCAGCACAGATTGGCAGAACTGATTGTCAGTGTCAGCACAAATTGGCACTGATTGGCAGCACAGAGTGGCACTGATTGGCAGCACAGATTGGCAGTGATTGTCAGCACTGATTGTCAGCACAGATTGGCAGAACTGATTGTCAGTGTCAGCACAGATTGGCACTGATTGGCAGCACAGAGTGGCACTGATTGGCAGCACAGATTGGCATTGATTGGCAGCACAGAGTGGCACTGATTGGCAGCACAGATTGGCAGAACTGATTGTCAGTGTCAGCACAGAGTGGCACTGATTGGCAGCACAGATTGGCAGTGATTGTCAGCACTGATTGGCAGCACAGATTGGCAGAACTGATTGTCAGTGTCAGCACAGATTGGCACTGATTGGCAGCACAGAGTGGCACTGATTGGCAGCACAGATTGGCAGTGATTGGCAGCACAGAGTGGCACTGATTGGCAGCACAGATTGGCAGAACTGATTGTCAGTGTCAGCACAGTTTGGCACTGATTGGCAGCACAGAGTGGCACTGATTGGCAGCACAGATTGGCAGTGATTGGCAGCACAGAGTGGCACTGATTGGCAGCACAGATTGGCAGAACTGATTGTCAGTGTCAGCACAGAGTGGCACTGATTGGCAGCACAGATTGGCAGTGATTGTCAGCACTGATTGGCAGCACAGATTGGCAGAACTGATTGTCAGTGTCAGCACAGATTGGCACTGATTGGCAGCACAGAGTGGCACTGATTGGCAGCACAGATTGGCAGTGATTGGCAGCACAGAGTGGCACTGATTGGCAGCACAGATTGGCAGAACTGATTGTCAGTGTCAGCACAGAGTGGCACTGATTGGCAGCACAGATTGGCAGAACTGATTGTCAGTGTCAGCACAGTTTGGCACTGATTGGCAGCACAGAGTGGCACTGATTGGCAGCACAGATTGGCAGTGATTGGCAGCACAGAGTGGCACTGATTGGCAGCACAGATTGGCAGAACTGATTGTCAGTGTCAGCACAGAGTGGCACTGATTGGCAGCACAGATTGGCAGAACTGATTGTCAGTGTCAGCACAAATTGGCACTGATTGGCAGCACAGAGTGGCACTGATTGGCAGCACAGATTGGCAGTGATTGTCAGCACTGATTGGCAGCACAGATTGGCAGAACTGATTGTCAGTGTCAGCACAGATTGGCACTGATTGGCAGCACAGAGTGGCACTGATTGGCAGCACAGATTGGCAGTGATTGGCAGCACAGAGTGGCACTGATTGGCAGCACAGATTGGCAGAACTGATTGTCAGTGTCAGCACAGTTTGGCACTGATTGGCAGCACAGAGTGGCACTGATTGGCAGCACAGATTGGCAGTGATTGGCAGCACAGAGTGGCACTGATTGGCAGCACAGATTGGCAGAACTGATTGTCAGTGTCAGCACAGAGTGGCACTGATTGGCAGCACAGATTGGCAGTGATTGTCAGCACTGATTGGCAGCACAGATTGGCAGAACTGATTGTCAGTGTCAGCACAGATTGGCACTGATTGGCAGCACAGAGTGGCACTGATTGGCAGCACAGATTGGCAGTGATTGGCAGCACAGAGTGGCACTGATTGGCAGCACAGATTGGCAGAACTGATTGTCAGTGTCAGCACAGAGTGGCACTGATTGGCAGCACAGATTGGCAGAACTGATTGTCAGTGTCAGCACAGTTTGGCACTGATTGGCAGCACAGAGTGGCACTGATTGGCAGCACAGATTGGCAGTGATTGGCAGCACAGAGTGGCACTGATTGGCAGCACAGATTGGCAGAACTGATTGTCAGTGTCAGCACAGAGTGGCACTGATTGGCAGCACAGATTGGCAGAACTGATTGTCAGTGTCAGCACAAATTGGCACTGATTGGCAGCACAGAGTGGCACTGATTGGCAGCACAGATTGGCAGTGATTGTCAGCACTGATTGGCAGCACAGATTGGCAGAACTGATTGTCAGTGTCAGCACAGATTGGCAGCACAGAGTGGCACTGATTGGCAGCACAGATTGGCAGTGATTGGCAGCACAGAGTGGCACTGATTGGCAGCACAGATTGGCAGAACGGATTGTCAGTGCCAGCACAGAGTGGCACTGATTGGCAGCACAGATTGGCAGTGATTGTCAGCACTGATTGGCAGCACAGATTGGCAGAACTGATTGTCAGTGTCAGCACAGATTGGCACTGATTGGCAGCACAGAGTGGCACTGATTGGCAGCACAGATTGGCAGTGATTGGCAGCACAGAGTGGCACTGATTGGCAGCACAGATTGGCAGAACTGATTGTCAGTGTCAGCACAGAGTGGCACTGATTGTCAGCACAGAGTGGCACTGATTGGCAGCACAGATTGGCAGAACTGATTGTCAGTGTCAGCACAGATTGGCACTGATTGGCAGCACAGAGTGGCACTGATTGGCAGCACAGATTGGCAGTGATTGGCAGCACAGAGTGGCACTTATTGGCAGCACAGATTGGCAGAACTGATTGGCAGTGTCAGCACAGAGTGGCACTGATTGGGGAGAGGTAGTGAGGCTTGCTAAAGCCCTTGTGTGTGACACTGCCATGTAATGGCAGAAAGACCAGCTGTCACAACACAGCCGCGATGTCGGGGGTGGGCGGGGCCAAGGAGCTAACAACCACCAGCCAATGATTGGGCTGCTTAAGAAAGGGGCGGAGCCACATAAAGCAGCCCGCCCAGACCCCTTCCCATTGGCTGGTGTTTGACAGCTGTTCAGCCCGCCCACCCCCGAAATCACAGCTCAGTTTTGACAGATGGACTTTCACTCTGCAAGCAGTGACATTACCGCACTGTCAGTTCACACACTCAGCGCAGCGGCTCTGGCAAGTTTCACGATCTGCTGCCTGTGCTACCTAGAAGCGCAGGCTACACATTGTTAAATTCAACATTTTGGGGCAGATCTTTGGAGACAGCTTGGAAAGATTAGGGTGTGCCCAGGCACACCCGGCACACCCCGTGGGCACGCCTATGAATACAACATAACTTACAAAAATCCTACTAGATCTAAAGCGAAAAGACTTGAAAGAGTTGATAAATAACATGTATCTTTCAATTGTGCCTTTTTGTGAAGCTGTGAAAATAGCAAAATAGTATAATGCCCCGTACACACGATAGGATTTTCCGATGGAAAATGTGTGATAGGACCTTGTTGTCAGAAATTCCGACCGTGTGTAGGCTCCATCACACATTTTCCATAGGAATTTCCGACACACAAAGTTTGAGAGCAGGATATAAAATTTTCCAACAACAAAATCCGTTGTCGGAAATTCCGATCGTGTGTACACAAATCCGATGGACAAAGTGCCATACATGCTCAGAATAAATAAAAAGATGAAAACTATTGGCTATTGCCCCGTTTATAGTCCTGACGTACGTGTTTTACGTTACCGCGTTCAGAATGATCGGATTTTCTGACAACTTTGTGTGACCGTGTGTATGCAAGACAAGTTTGAGCCAACATCCGTCGGAAAAAATCCTAGGATTTTGTTGTCGGAATGTCCGATCAATGTCCGACCGTGTGTACGGGGCATAAGTGTGAGTATTAGGTGTGTGATTGTGGGGGGGGGGGGGTATTTCTTTTTTTATTTTATTTTAATGTTTTGATTTATTTGTTCACTTTTTTTTCAAGTATTGTCCCCTTGTGACTGTATGTATAGCAACTATGACAGGTCCTCTTTGGAGATTTGTCAGAGGTTTAAATAAACCCCCCCGATGTTACCCCTCCTTTACCTGTGATATTGAAAAAGATCAGGTACACAGAAGCCTTAGGGGATGTCACAGCACCCCGGTATTACCCTGTGCTCTCTGCATGTCCCCCAACCCTCTACAACATATATGTGCGGGGATCCATGCAGCCAACATCTGGCCCCTCTCACACACCCACCACCCCACACGTCCTGTGTGTGAAGTGCCAGGCTGTCAGATCCCCTGCTACGGCCAGCGTATGGCTGCAGCACAGAAGGTCTTTCACCTTAATGCATAGAATGCATTAAGGTGAAAAACTGTGAGGGTTTACAACCCCTTTATATTATAATTTTAACCCAAACTAAATTTTTATAATTTTGTACACACAACTAGAGCTTCCTTTTGGTGGTATTTAATCACCACTGTTTTTTTTTTGCTAAGTAAACAAAAAAGAAGGAAAATGTAAAAAAAAAAAAAAAAAAACACACTTTTCTCTGTATGTTGGGAGGTATGCCTAACTTAGCACCTATCTAGGAGGGTGCTACATATGTTATACAGTAGATGCCAAGACTTGGTGTGAATCCATTGGAGAATGTGAAGGAGCAAAGGGGAGCACCCAATATTATCAGAGCATGGAAGAAGCCTCCTTCCTGTTCATGGGTTGGCAGGGTTTGACGGGTTCTCTTAAAAGAAAGAACATAATAATTCCAGGTTGTGTTTGCAAGATTAGAGAAAAGAGAAATAAATAAATAGGGTTTTTCTAGGTAAGTATGTTTTTAAACTTGTCAATAAGATTTATGCAGGTACCCACTACTGACCTTCTTCTGAAAATGCTACCTGCCTGGTCGCCTCTTCACCGACTTGGAACATATGCAGAAGGCAAAGTGCAATAAAGTCAGAACTCCTTATCTGCACTTTTTTTTGACTTAATGACCCCAAACGCATTGAAGTCAGGGCATATTCATGACAGCTGGGCAAACTGAATTTTCAGAAAGTGATCAGCAATGGTATTTACTATATTGCTCTATATTTTTCCATTTAAAAGAATCTGTCTCCCAAAAAAGAATGCTTTTCCAAGTAGCAGCTTACTAATTACCAATGTTCCCCAGCCTGTACATACTGTATCTGTAGTAACGATATGCTGTAAGTCTAAATTTTCTCAAGGCACAGTTTTATTCCAGGCACAAGACAGTGTCCAGATCTTCAACCCTGTGCATCTGCAAAGCAATGATGGCCATTTAAATACAAGTTGGCCAGATTCCATCTAGGCTAGGATCTGACAGGTCTTATTAGCAAATGTCACTAAAGTAAATTCTTATGTGAAGACAGGGAATTTTCATTGGCATCTTTCTTAAAATAAAAAGTATAGTGTATTTTTAGTGAGCACATATTATAAATTATTATTACAGTGCACACCTTTAAGCCTTGCTTCCTATAATTTTCACTGTTTAGCATGCTTACTCATCCATAATTTTGTAATTGTATTAAATGCAGAGTTTAGTAAATTAACCACAAGAAGCCAGGTAGATAAGCAACAGCTCTGCTTAAAGGCAAACTCTGGGCAGACTAAAAGAAAAAAAAGGCAGCAATATTCACCTCCTTTCAGTGGCTGTCCCCCACAGCAATTAACTTTTTGTCTCTAAATCCAAAAGACTGAGGGAATCCTGTAAGCGCAGGATGTAACTTTGGCACCTTGCACTTACAGTATCTCACAAAAGTGAGTACACCCCTCACATTTTTGTAAATATTTTAATATACCTTTTCATGCTTGTATAACAGTTTCAGCTTGTATAACAGTGTAAATTTGCTGTCCCCTCAAAATAACTCAACACACAGCCATTAATGTCTAAACTGCTGGTAACAAAAGTGAGTACACCCCTAAGGCCTGGTTCACACCTATGCATTTTTTAGTGCATTTTCAGTTTCACAGAAACACACACTACTTTTTGGTGGTTTTTGGTTCTATAGACTTCAATGGATCAACAACGTGTATTGAAAAATGCAAAATGCACCTGGAATATGCAAACTGCAACCTGCATAGGTGTGAATCAGGTTTAAGTGAAAATTAGGATTGTCCCGATAACAATTTTTTAAGACCGAGTACAAGTACCGATACTTTTTTTCAAGTATTTTCCGATCCTTATTACCAATACTTTTTTTAATGTCATGTGACAGTGGCATTAATATGCAGCACTGATGGGCACTGATGAGGCATGGACTGTGTCAGTAGTTTTTTTTTACAATTTTATTTTTTACAATTCATTTTTTTAATAATTTTTTACAAATTTTATTGGCGAGATATCCAGGGTCTAAACAGATCCCAAACATCTCCCCTTTGAGACATGGAAAGGGACTGTGGATAGAGATTCCTCAGTACCTTTCTCAGCAGCCTCAGCTGCACTGAAGATGAATGGAGAGGAGGCAGAGGCTCCTCTCCATTCATAAACTGAAACATTGTAAACACAGTTTACGATGCTCAGTTATGAATGGACAGAGTCAGTGATCCTGACAGATCTGGGACAGGGGAGAGTGGAGTAGGATGGGGGCGGGGGGGTGAAGGAGGAAAGGGGGGGCAGGGGGGGCGCACAAAAGGGGAATATAGGAGGACGGGGGCCAGAGAAGTATGGGGGGAACCGGAGGAGCACACGGAGGGGGAATTGAGGAGGACGGGGGGGGCAGAGGAGCACACAGAGGGGGACCAGAGGAGGACAGGGGGGTGACTGGAGGAGCCCATGGAGGAGCACAGAGGAGGAGGACACAGAGGGGAGCTGGAGGAGGATACAGGGGACACTCAGCGATGATCAGTGCAGCGGGGAAGTTACAATCACCAATCTCCCTGTGGGACTTTCAATAAAGCAGCTAAAAGCCGTGGAGGGGAGAGGAGGAGAAGCAGCTGTCAGCTGCTTTATAGAAAGCCACACAGGGAGATCGGTGATTGTAACTTCCATGCCGCCGCACCAATCATCCCTGAGTGTCCAGGTATCAAACTAGGCATCAGGAGCACAAGTACTCCTGCAAATGCTCGGTATTGGCACCGATACCGATACTAGTATCGGTATCGGGACAACCCTAGTGAAAATGCCCAAATTGGGCCCAAAGTGTCAATATTTTGTGTGGCCGCCATTATTTTCCAGCACTGCTCTTTTGGGCATGGAGTCCACCAGAGCTTCACAGGTTGCCACTGGAGTCCTCTTCCACTCCTCCATGATGAGGATGGTGGATGTTAGAGACCTTGCGCTCCTCCTTTCGTTTGAGGATGCCCCACAGATGCTCAATAGGGTTTAGGTCTGGAGACATGCTTGGGCAGTCCATCACCTTTACCCTCAGCTTCTTTAGCAAGGCAGTGGTCATCTTGGAGATGTGTTTGGGGTCATTATCATGTTGGAATACTGTCCTGCTGTCCAGTCTCCGAAGGGAATGCTCTGCTTCAGTATGTCACAGTACATGTTGGCATTCAAGGTTCCCTCAAAGAATTGTAGCTCCCCAGTGCCGGCAGCACTCATGCAGCCCCAGACCATGACACTCCCACCACCATGCTCGACTGTAGGCAAGACACACTTTGTCTTTGTACTCCTCACCTGGTTGCCGCCACACACGCTTGACACCATCTGAACCAAATAAGTTTATCTTGGTCTCATCAGACCACAGGACATGGTTCCAGTAATTTATGTCCTTAGTCTGCTTGTCTTTAGCAAACTGTTTGCAAGCTTTCCTGTGCATCATCTTTAGAAGAGGCTTCCTTCTGGGATGACAGCCATGCAAACCAATTTGATGCAGTGTGCAGCGTATGGTCTGAGCACTGACAGGCTGACCCCTTCAACCTCTGGAGCAATGCTGGCAGCACTCATACATCTATTTCCTAAAGACAACCTCTGGATATGACGCTAAGCACGTGCACTCAACTTCTTTGGTCGACCATGGCGAGGCCTTTTCAGAGTGGAACCTGTCCTGTTAAACCGCTGTATGGCCGTGCTGCAGCTCAGTTTCAGGGTCTTGGCAATCTTCTTATAACCTAGGCCATCTTTATATAGAGCATCAATTCTTTTTTTTTTCAGATCCTCAGAGAGATCTTTGCCATGAGGTGTCATGTTGAACTTCCAGTGACCAATATGAGAGTGTTAACACCAAATGTAACACACCTGCTCCCCATTCACACTTGAGACCTTGTAACACTAACGAGCTACATGACATCGGGGAGGGAAAATGGCTAATTGGGCCCAATTTAGACATTTTCACTTAGGGGTGTACTCACTTTTGTTGCCAGCGGTTTAGACATTAATGGCTGTGTGCTGAGTTGTTTTGAGGGGACTCCAAGCATGTCTCCAGACCTAAACCCTATTGAGCATCTGTGGGGCATCCTCAAATGGATGGTGGAGGAGAGCAAGGCCTTTAACATCCACCAGCTCCGTGATGTTGCCATGGAGGAGTGGAAGAGGACTCCAGTGGCAACCTGTGAAGCTCTGGTGAACTCCATGCCCAAGAGGGTTAGGGCAGTGCTGGAAAATAATGGTGGCCATACAAAATATTGACACTTTGGACCCAATTTGGACATTTGCACTTAGGGGTGTGCTCACTTTTGTTGCCAGCGGTTTAGACATTAATGGCTGTGTGTTGAGTTATTTTGAGGGGACAGCAAATTTACACTGTTATACAAGCTGTACACTCACTACTTTACATTGTAGCAAAGTGTCCGTTCTTCAGTGTTGTCACATGAAAAGATATAATATAATATTTACAAAAATGTGAGGGGTGTACTCACTTTTGTGAGATACTGTATGTACAATCATGCAGTGGTCAATAAAGAGTTGTCAGCTCCACCCCCTTCATCATCTAGGACTGCGCAACCAACAGGAAAAGATCCAAAGAGGGAGGGGACCCAGTGTATCACATGAATGAAAACAAAACTTTGGAAAAAGGTACTGTAAGTATAAAAAACAAATCAGTAATAAACATAGTCATGATCTGGGCAAACAAAGATGTATCAAAAATATTTAATTGAATAATCTCCACTTTATTGTATCAATACCAATCTTTTGTAAAAATGCCATATAAAATGGCATCAATAGAACCCCCAAATTGTATCACAATATGTGCCAAGTAAACAGGAAACAGCTAGGCAAACGTTGCCTGGTAAGTCTGATAATGGACATGGGCAGTGGAGGGGTCCTCACAGAACCATGCCATCTGGGACATGTTAATTGGACGTTATAGGAAGCTAAAATAAATATTCATAACAGACCATTTTCCGAAAAAAAAAAATCATTGAAAAAGCAAAGAGAAACCACCAGCTGAAGATCCTGCAGAATCCAACAGATCTAGGAGTGCAGATTTAATGGTTCCCCACCACTGTGGTTCCTCCAGCAGGCTCCCGTGTCACTACAGGACACAATTGTAACACATGGACTGGCGGATCAAACCACTAAACACAGTGGGGTACCAGGAATTCAGGAATCTGACACTCCTAAAAGTGTCAGATTCTGCAGGACCCTCAGTCGAATATTTCTCTTCACTTCTGCAGATGTTGGAGGAGCAGGCAGCAGGAGAGATAAGTATTATTTTTTCTTTGCAGGGAACAATTTGTTTTGAACATTTATTTTATTGTTATTTTATTATTTACGTAATTGCTCTAAGAGTCTGTGGAAGCCACATAAAATTGCGTTAATTTGGATTTTTATTATTGGTTGGTACTACATGACAATAAGTCTTGTAGGCCTATTTATTTACTTGTAGTAACCTAATAATCAACTGTTATGCACATATAGCACCCTCCTGGTTAGAGTAGGCTGCTAGACCAACTTTAGTATTAGCTCCTCTATAATCATTGGAGTAGGGGTTGATTAATTTGGGGCTGCTCAGGGTTTCACAGGCTGCTGCTCTGCTACTTCCCCCTGTCTTTTAGAGATTTCTAGAAAATAGTGGGAGAGAGGGTAGAGACTACAGCCTGAATATTTATGGAACTTCAGCCAATCCCTGGGGAGGTGTGCCCAGAAGATTGGGTGGAAGAGTCCATAAATAGCCTGAGTCCTATGCAGCAAGAGCAGCTTGCAGTAGGTGCATGTAGGGCTGTGTTACTGGGCTCAACCTGCTGGAGGAGACCCCTGTTGAGGGGCCTTGGCCTCCTGGGCAGAAGGCATGGAAGGAAGCCAGCCTGAGGTCCCAGCTCAGCTTAGCTGAGGGGCTTATTTGTAAAGTAAACCAAGAATCCAGAGCAATGGTCATCAACCCTGTCTTCAGGGCCCACCAACAGGCCAGGTTTTATGTATTACCTTGGGGGAGATGCAGACTAAAATACTGCAATCACTGAGCAGCAAATGATATCACCTGTGATGTATTTCAGTTATCTTGCAAACCTGGCCTATTCATGGGCCCTGGGGACAGGGTTGATGACCACTGATCCAGAGGACCAGGAGAGAGCTCAAGGGATAGAGATGGTAGGAAGCTGAGGGAGAGAGCCCAAGTTGTCCGAAAGGAGGTGTGAGTCTACATCTCCATTACTAGGAAGAACCTGGAGGGATATCGACAGGACGGAACCGATGATCCTGGTGCCTGAATGAGTACAAGACCCCAGTGCTGTAAGGGTGACAGTGAGGTACTTAGGACTGTAAGTTAATTACAGGTCAGAGGCAGCTGGATATTCAATAGGACTTTGCTGGGAGAGTGCAGACAAAGTTGTGCAAGGATTTCAAGAGTTGTGCAGAACAGCCAGAAATGTAGTATTCCTCAAGTTGTTCCATTTCAAGTTTTACAGTCCAGGGGTATACCATGTTCCCTATCCCTATCCAAGTTCATCATTCTCCAATAAAAACAGAAAAAGAAACCCCTGGACTGATTCTTAAAAACAAAGGGTGAATGCTGAATATGCCTTGTGTCTGGCTGTGCATGCTGTGAAAGGGGTAATTAGGCCTAAATAACCAGCTCTTCCGGGGGTAGTGCTACACACAGTGGGGAGATCACCACATACCTCTTGATGACACAATGCCAAATTTATTTTCTCTGCTTCTTGATCTGCAAGAACCATCTTCAAACCTGCTATATCCTGTGCGAAATCAGTCATTATTGTTCGCAGATGTCCATTTTTTCCATTAAGCCACTGCACTTCAAAAGCCTCTTGATTAGCCCTAAATAAAGAATTAATTTTAGATGCTGGTGGAACTTTTTTCAACGTTTTAAAGATATTTTAATGGTTCTCTGTCATTCTCTGCAGACTGGCAATTTATAATTTTTTGCTTATAGGTTTTTCAAGATTTGTTTTGAAAATTGCATTCTTGAGTAGGGATATGTGATTCTCCATAATTGTGGGTATTCCTGTTCTCCCCAGTAGGAGCACATTTAGAAAAAAACCTGATAGAGGTTCTAACCCTTCCCCACTCCAAAATGTAAGTAAATAAATACATAAAAAAAAGTTTGTCTTGAGTTCCCAAAAGGACACAAGAAAGATGTCACTTTGCAATTGAATTCGCCAGTGGCTGCATGACACCTTGGGATACAACACCACCATTTAGCTTTGTAATGGCCATGACATTTGGGCCAAACAGGGACTTCTGGTGGGAATATCTCTTTATTGAGCTACCAAGAGATATAAAAGGCTACATTATACCTCATAGTTCATATCTTATCCAGGTAAACTTATCGTATTATGTATGTAGGTGGCCATGGATAATGGATGGTCCAAACTGATACAGGAACTCATGGCTAGCTAGAAGGCCTAGAGAAATTCTGGTGCATTCCAATAGATAGTTCTGGAGCAGCAATTGTTTATAACAGTGTTTCAAGACAACAATGATAACAACGAAAGGCTTAACATCAATATATGAATATAAAAATATGCATTGTTGTACCAATGTTAAATGCCATCTTGGTTAGAGCCTAGATTAAAAGAGATTTGCTCCTTTTTTATATTAAATGTGACTTTTTTCTAAGATGTAGTAATGTAATTACCTTCATGAGTATTTTTTTTTTTAATTCTAGAAAATTTTATAAAAAATATATGAACCCCAAGTAAAACTGAAAAAATCAGTTTGCAATGGAGTCGACCTTTTATGACATTTTTTCAAAATAATTGTTCTTGAATATAGGCACGTTGGATAGACAACAGTGTTGTTGTTGATGCAATAGAATTCCGAGGTCCTGGATTTACCATTATTAACAGTAGACCTGTGCCTAGGGCAGCAAAAGCTGAGCTGGCTGTTGGGCAGTAACTGTATTGCCCCGTATACACAATAGGATTTTCCGACAACAAAATCCATGTTTTTTTTCCGACGGATGTTGGCTCAAACTTGTCTTGCATACACACGGTCACACAAATCTTGTCAGAAATTCCAGCCAGAGCCAGTGCGGCTCTTCTGCTTGATTCCGAGCATGCGTGGAACTTTGTGTGTTGGTATTGTGTACACACGATCGGAATTTACGACAACGGATTTTGTGTGACGGAAATTCTGATGGAAAATGTTCGATGGAGACTACACACGGTCAGAATTTCCGACAATAAGCTCCCATAGAACATTTTCCGTCGGAAAATACTATTGTGTGTACAGGGCATTAGTCTGTACACACTTTCTGAAGTCTGGAGAGAACCCCTAGTCGACCAATCTTGGAGGGGTGAATTAGTCTTCCAAAATGATCAGGGACCTGGAGTTTCAAGTAATTTTCACCATTTCTCTTCTATAGACATACTGTCTACATGCATGCTTGGCTGACCAGAATGTGGATGTTAATGGAAAGATCTTTTGCCAGTTGGATTGTGCCTCCATGCCCACCTGGAATTTAATATCTATGTGGCTCATGTGGTGGATTTTTGTCTGCACTCTTATGTTAACATATTACATACCATTGACGATGAAATATAAATTTAAAAAAAGCACTTTTCAGCTTGTAATATGATTAACCTGTTATAATATTTTACATTTAGGAATACAATGCCATACCTTTGTTTAAACAGTTTCAGATCCATACTGTAATTTTCAATTGCCATAGATGTTTTTGCATTTTGAGCGGCCATCGTACATATCTAATAATAGAAAGCCATTACTATTTTATTACATATGTCTTTTTTTTATTATCAGTAGTGACAAATACTTATGTTCATGAGTATTCTTAATACATATTAGTAGTTCAGCAGATTTCCATGCAAATTTCATTTTCAATTTTAGTGCGTTAGTGGCTTTAGATTGTGAACCTTCTTAACCTCCCTGGCGGTATGCTTATGTTGTATTTTAGGTGCTCAAAGCAGTACAATTATTTTGCATGGAAATTTGGAGTTTTATATTGTAGGCCGGTAAGTCTTAACAATAACACAATTAAATCTGTCCAAACAAGAGTCTAGTAGATATCCCGGGTATGATGAAGTTTGAAACACAAAATCATAAATTATAATATAATAAATATAAATAATTTAAAAAAAATATATATAATAATAATAAAATAAATTTCCCCACGATTCACTATAGCTCAATTCTGCAACTCAGTCTTTTTCTGCCGTAATTTACTATTGCTGTTTTCTAGCTGGTCTAAAGCCACTTTTGACATAAAGGGACACTTTTTGGTTGCTATGGACAATCTCCAGTTTCCAGGCTGTGAAATAATTTTATACAGTACTGTAATCTGTAAGATTACAGTACTGTATGTGTTATGATTTTGACTTTTTTTGAATTTGCCACCAGGCTCCGCCCCCGCGCGTCGCGACGCTTGCAGGGAATGGAGCCTGGCATGGAGATGCTTCGGGCGGAGGACAGAGCCTGCAGACACTGCAGGGGGACATGGGGACAAGGTAAGTACACTGCACCAGGATCTTGCAATGCAATCCCGTGTGTGGCTCGGGGTTACCACTAATGGTGCTGAAATTTAACCCGGAGCCACACTCAGGAATACCGTCAGGGAGGTTAAAAGACAGGGACTGACTAGAACTGATCTATGTACTCTGTAAAGCCCCTTGTAACATATTGGGACTATGTAAACACTGTAAATAAATACCTGCTGGGTAAGGTGAATGAGTTGTGATCTGTGCCAAAACTTTAAGCTGGGTTTACATATGAGCACGCAGCGGCTCACAGCAGGAGTTTGGTGCGGCGCTGTTCACAGTTTCTGGTCTGAATTCAGCCCGAATTTTTGGCTGAATTCAGACCTGAAAGAGACCAAAAGACGCACATGGCTCCTGTGCAAAATTGCACCGGAGCCACTGCGGAGATAAACCCACATCCAATTTGCACTAGTGTAAAGCCAAAGTAGATCTAAACTCTAAAAGCATTTTGTACCATCACATTTTCTTTAACAAATACTTGTCCCACCTTTTTTCCATCTTTTGTTACATCTCAATGCTGCTGGACCCCTGTAGCCACCTTACAGCCACTCCACTTCCTATCTACATTCCATTACTGACTACACAATATTTCTCAGGGTGGATTTCCTGCTAGTGATACCAATGATCTCTTCCCATGCAATGTGTGTTAAAACCCCCACTTATAGTCTCCATCAAATGACAAGGTACCATAGCAAGATCACAACTGGTAGACAGAGACAGATGTCACCTTATAACAAGAAGTCTTTAAACAAGGACCTTCAAGGATCACAAGGTGTTATTTTATTAAAATGGCATATTAAATTAAATTAACATGTTAAAGCTATTTTGAGATTTTAGAATTTAAGTTTACTATAATTTACTAAGATACCTTTAGAGCAGTGCTTCTATTCCAAAGGAATCCTTGAAATAATTTTTAGCACTCAAGAAAGCCCTGATAAATATAAATTCATTGAGGGTCAGTTGGAAAAATGCCCCTTATATTGGTGATCAGTGGGAAGAATGCTCCCCTACAGTAGAGGCAGGGGCATTGCTAGGGCTACAAAAGATCTGTGGCTAGAGCCCATAGCAAGCAGCGAAGTAAAGAAAGTCATATGCTTGGGTGGGGATACATATGTATATAATATACATGTGTGTGTGTGTGTGTGTGTATATATATATATATATATATATATATATATATATATATATATATATATATATATTCCCACCCAGGGGAAATAAAAGTGGGTGCATTACAGCCAGGTGCAATGCTACGCAGACTCTGTAGAACAAAAAAAAACAAGAGAGAGAATGAATGAGAATTAGTGAAATAACCAGATTTTAGCAGCACCTTAATTCTTCTGCCACAGCCATTCTTCTGTTCTTCTGCTGCCCTCAGGCCAGGCACCAGGCTAGTGGGCGGTGCAGCGCCGGCCGGATGCAAGGAGAAATCCAGCACCACAGCATTCTTCTGTTCTCCTGCTGCACCCTCTCACCTCTCAGGCATATCACTCCGCAGACTGCATGTCACACTTCAGTGGGCGGCGCCGCGTCGGCCGGCCGGATCAAAGAGAAGGCACTGGCATCGCATCTGAAAATGCGGCTGCCGCCACTGCTGACTGCTGTCGCTGCTGACGGAACCCATCCATTAAGAGACTCAGGGCTATGGGCCCCAGATTTGGGACTATAGCCCCAGTAGCCTCCCCTTAGCGACACCACTGAGTAGAGGTTAGAATTCCATCAATCAAGAACACGGGACATGACCTCAAAATAACTAGAAAGTTTAAAACTAATTTTAGTAAAGATTGTTTTGCTGAAAGTGCAGTTGATGCCTGGAATAAACTTCTAGCAGAGGTAGTGAGACAAGCAACAGTAAATGGTTTCAAATATGCTTGGGACAAACATAGATCTATACTCAGACAAAAAAGTTAAAAAAAAAAAAATGGGCAGACTCGATGGACTGCTCAGTCTTTTTCTGCCGTCACTTTTCTTTGTTTCTAAAGGCAGCTAAAACTATTGTTGGTGTCATGCTGCTAGCTCTGCCCTCTGCCACGTAGTGTTGTACCTGGAACCATGCAGACACCATCATCAGATAGAAGGTCAATCAGCCACAGCTCAAGAAATCCTTGTAACCTCTGCAGGAACCCTAGGGTTCCACAGTACCCTGCTTGAGAATGGCTGCCTTTGAGGGTCTTTATATACACCGATCAGCCATAACATTATGATGAGCCACCTAATATTGGGTAGGTCCCCCCTTTTGCCACCTAAACAGTCCTAACCCGTGGAGGCATGGACTCCACTAGACCTGTGCAGGTACAGTATTCTGTGGTATCTGACACCATGCTGACAGTAGCAGATGCTTTATAGTGGTTGTAAATCTCAGATATGAAATATGAACAAAGCATATCCCTCTATAGTGTGTGCGTATCTCAATCCAGAGCACTAAGTGTAGTTTCTGTCTGCGGTCTCATTCATCTGTTATCAGCATGAATTACTTCTGACAAGTTTTCCTGACACCAAGAGAAAAACAGTGACAGGGGAGGGAGCTCCAGTCGATTGACAGCCTTAGTTCTGCTCCTGTGTGCTGTGTATAGGGGGGCGTGTCCCTTCCCTTCAATCAACTCTCAGAGCTCTCCTCACTGATGTAACTTTAGTTCTCCGCCCCCTTCTTTTCAGAGCTGAGAGATCCCATGTAAATTCTGCACTTTGAATGGATGTGGGGGAAAGATGGCTATAGATAAACAGGTGCAAATTATGTAGGAGGATTTGTTACATCTCTCTGTATCACCTGAAGCCAGTCACTTCACTGGGTATATTTAAGGGTTTACAACCACTTTACAACCACTTTAATTCCGGTAATTTGTGAGGAGGGACCTCCATGGATCAGACTTCTTTTTCCAGCACATCCCACAGATGCTCGATGGATTCACATCTAAAGAATTTGGAGGCCTTTTCTTGTAAAAAAAAAAAAAAAGAATTCGGAGGCCAACTCAACGCCTCAAACTCATTATTGTGGGGCATGTTATTCTGCTGAAAGAGGCCATTAGGGAATCCCGCATCCACAAAGGGATGTACTTGGTCAGCAACAATATTTAGGTATATGGTATATGCAAAAGTAACATCCACATAAATGTCAGGGCCAAGGTTTTCCAGAAGGACATTGGCCAAAGCATCACACTGCCTCTGCCGGCTTAACTTCTTCCAATACTGCATCCTGGTGCCCCAGATAAGTGACACACACATGCCTAGCCTTCCACATGATGTAAAAGAAAATGTGATTCATCAGACCAGGCCACATTCTTCCATTGCTCCATGGTCCAGATCTGATGCTCATGTGCCCATTGTAGGCACTTTTGGCTGTGGACACAGGTCAGCATGGACACCCTGACCATAAAGGCAAACTGCAATGCCCATTTTTTCTGCTTTCAACACATCAGCTTCATGGACAACATCTTTACTTACCGCCTAAAATATCCCACCAACTTTTAGATGCCATTGTAACAATATATTCCCTTTACCTGTCAGTGATCTTATAGTATGGCTGATCAGTTTATATATTGTCCTACAAAACAAGGTCTTGCTGAGGACACCCTTATATGAATATTCAGATACCTACATCTCTGAACTGACTGACAGCTACTGTTGACTGTATGTGGGATTTCATTTATCTCGATGAATCTCAAAAAATTGTATTCCTACTCCACTAATTTGCATATAAGCATTGACAACCATTTATCATTGAGGCAAATGTGGGCATGCCATAATCATGGCATAAAAGGAGGCATGAAGGTCTTGGATGAGCAACTCTGTATAAGAGTGGCCTTTATTATTTATTTCTTATTTGTACTTTTTTTAAATTTTTATCACTGCCTTATTTATACATTTAAAATGTAATTTCATTACTTACAGATATATTTAAGTACCTCTGATATGTAATTACATTTCAAAACTTCCATATAAAAAGTGTCATAGCAATTTAGGGCGTAATTACTGAATGGGCTGACTCCTCCACTGCAAGTGATGTACATTTAACGTCAGTGTTGTGTAATAAGCCTCCATTTCTTCTGATATGAAATTTGGGAATGCCTATTATTTAATGTGCTTTGTCTGACAGGAGGATTAGAAGAGCAGAAAATCATTAAGGAATTGCCTACTAATTATTAAGAGAGACACTTAATGATTTCAGCTCCAAGGTGTGACATTCTTTGTATGTACTCAAAGCTGTATTTGATATTCTTGCTCAATTAAAGGATTAGTCCACCCAAGACTGTTTTTATAAGTTATTTAGAGATGATTGTTTGCTGAATCAGTCGCTAGAGTCTTATCTTTTAGGGAGAAGCACTGAGATCTTTTAAACCAAAGCTCCCACCCTCAGCCCTGTCCGCTCCTGCATGGCGTTTTTTTACTTGAAAGCTTGAGGCTGCCCCTGCACGGTAAAAGTTAAATGTGCCTATTTAGAGAATTGGGAGACGTTTTACTAACCTTATCCTGCACTATCTTAGGCTCCTTCGTGCTACAAGACCTGTCCTTGCAGCGTCTTCTCCCCTGTGACCTGGTGGTTGGATGCCCCTGACATCATCAAGACCAATGTAATGTCTGGATCCATGCAGTCCATGTTGCACAGTGGTCACCATTATTAAAAGTACTGTGTTCAGCTGCTTTAAGAACACTTAGACCCCTTTCACACAGGCAGACCGATCAAGTCCGCCTGTCAGTTTTTTGGTGGACCCAATCGAACCATCCTTGGCGCTCTATGGCGCAGCATATGTAAATGGATATGTGTCCGTTTACACCCGCAGACATCCGATCCTATCTGCGTAAAACAGATGGATGGGGGATCCATTCCCCATCCGACTGGCAGAACGTATGACAGTCAGATGTAAACAGACAGGCGGTCCGTTTCCATCCGACCGCCCATAGAGCAATATCCTGTCACCCGCTTGCTCAACGGGGATCAGTTGACAGGCGGATCCGCTGGTTGAGAGAGTGAGCGCTCCAGCAAGAGGTAAAGGGCCCCAACACCAAGCAGGACATTAGCTAAATTCTTCACTGGCCAGTGGCTAGGTCAGGGAATGAGACTCACAGATAGCCTGCTCTTCATTCCAATCTTTTGTCTATTGAGATTTTGCCTGACATTGCCTGTGCCACTAATTGAGTTGTAGGCTGTAGGTGAGTAGTTGAATAGTAGTTGACTGTTCTAACCCTGTCTGTGTTAAAACTGAGGCCTGCTCTTTTTCGTTTAACCTTAATTTCCCCTATGTGTACAGTGTCTTGAAAAAGTATTCACACCCCTTGAAATTTTCCACATTTTGTCATGTTACAACCAAAAACTTAAATGTATTTTATTGGAATTTTATGTGATAGACCAACACAAAGTGGCATATAATTGTGAAGTGGAAGGGAAATGATAAATGGTTTTCAACATTTTTTACAATTAAATGTGTTAAAAGTGTGGCATGCATTTGTATTCAGCCCCCCTGAGTCAATACTTTGTAGAACCATCTTTTGCTGCAATTACAGCTGCAAGTCATTTTGGGGATGTCTCTACCAGCTTTGCACATCTAGAGAGTGAAATTTTTGCCCATTCTTCTCTGCAAAATAGCTCTGCCAGATTGGATGTATAGCGTCTGTGAACAGCAATTTTCAAATCTTGCCACAGATTCTCAATTGGATTTAGGTCTGGACTTTGACTGGGTCATTCCAACACGTGAATATGCTTTGATCTAAACCATTCCATTGTAGCTCTGGCTGTATGTTTAGGGTCGTTGTCTTGCTGGAAGGTGAACCTCCACCCCAGTCTCAAGTCTTTTGCAGACTCTAATGCCGTGTACACACGAGCGGACTTTCGACGGACTGAACTTTGAAGGACTTTTTGACAGACTTTCGACGGAGTTCCGACAGAGTTCCGACACAACAGACTTGCCTACACACGATCACATCAAAGTCTGACTGATTCGAACATGATGACGTACAACCGGACTAGAAAAAGGACAGGGCGTGGCCAAGACCGGCATGTGAGAGGACGCACTTCTCACAGCTCCTGCCTGATCCGTGTACTGATCCTTCCCCGGCATCGCTGATCCTGGTTCTTTCAGCTCCCCAACTAGCTACCGAGTCCCAGTACCCCCCGGACCCACCCCGGCCCTCTGCACGAGGGGGAAAACCCGCCGAGGCCTGTGGGAGATGGCGGGACCGGAATCCCAAGATGGCGCCGCTGCGCCTGCAGCTCTGCACCAGCGCGCTCCCCGGACGGTGGATAAGCTGAAAGACGGCAGCAATAAGAAAGCTCCAAAGACCCCGGGTAAGGAACAGTATAGAGATATCCTCTACTATGCTCAGAAGCTACAGGGCCCCGGGACAACAGAAGAGGGGGGGTCAGCTTACAAAAGGGGAGAGGCTGATAAGACATTACAAGCAGACTGGGATATGGACACAGTGAGCACACCTAACCTCTTCATGGAGGAAGACACTCGCCCTCCCTCCCCCTCCCCTTCGGAAGACACACCAGAGACTCTGGAGCAGCCTACACTAGCTGAAATCCTGAAAGCAGTTCATATGTGTACTGCTGCAGTCAATGTCATGAAAGACCAGTTGGGGGGTGTCAGGGAGGAGATGTCCTTTCTCAGACAGGATCTGCAAAAGGTCAGGGAACGGGCCACGGCGATGGAAAGCAGAGTGAGCGATATGGAGGACAAAATCCCCCCACTTGCACAGGAAGCTAGAGCAGCACACCGCATGGCTCAAGAAACATACAACAGGGCTGAAGACACAGAAAAACGTTTACGGAGGAACAACGTCCGTATAGTGGGGCTCCCCGAAAAGTCTGAGGGTAAGGACCCCACTACCTTTGTGGAGAACTGGCTCATTGAGATTTTTGGCCGGGAGGCATTTTCCCCTTTTTTCACTGTGGAGAGAGCACATAGAGTCCCTGGCAGACCCCCCCCCACAGGAAGCCCCTCCCAGGTCCATGTTGGCAAAGCTACTACACTATCGAGACAGGGAAGCTATACTACGATGTGCACGTGAGAAAGCAAATGTTAAGTTTAATGGCGTCAGAGTCTCATTCTACCCTGATTTCTCAGCGGAGGTGCAGAGAAGCAGAGCGAAATTCGGGGAAGTAAAGAAACGTCTGAGAGCCCTGCAATTACCATACGCTATGCTTTACCCAGCTAAATTGCGAGTGACGGCGGATGGGCATGCACAGTTCTTTGAATCACCCAGAGATGCAATGATGTGGTTAGATCATAATGAACAAGCCCTGCGACACCGCCGGCCTGATGCGGAAGGAGACTGACCCTGACACGCAGCCAAGATTTCCTCTCAACACAGAGTATACTGATGCTGTTGTTTTTTCTACTGACTAAGCAGATGTCCATGCCTACACCTTGTATGGTCATCCCTTGGCCTACTCAATTGTTCTTTTCCTTGTTTAGATGCCGGGAACACATTTCATGTATAGAAACGCTGGAGATAAAAGAACTGTGCTTTTTCTAATTTTTCTTTGTCCACGTGAATCTGTTTTGTTCGGGTGGCAATGCGAGCTTTTACAGTCAGCCAGCTTTTAGGCTGTGCTGCCAGGCTATGTTTGGCCTGGCCGATGAAGCTATTGTGGTTGATCCTACTATCCTGCCCCGCACTGGCGGTCATTGACGTCAGTGGGGGATACCTGCCATGGTTCCGCCATACTACAATAGAAATGAAGTTTGTTGGCACCGTTGTGCCGGGTTATGGTTTACAGTTTGCACTATCTTACAGTCCAGAGACTTACCTGAATTTGCTTACTAGCCTCTTTGTCAATTTGCCACACATATGCAAGACTGCCTATCATTGTCTCCATAGACTCACCATACAGATGACCACTGTTCACCCATGCCAATTGATGACTACACTTCCACAATGGCGGGATCTTCGCTGATTTCTTGGAATGTTAGGGGCATGAACTCCCCCCTTAAGCGCACTATGATATTTACTTGTCTAAAGAAGTTTTTTCCTGCTGTTATATGTCTACAGGAGACACATCTGACTACAGAGACCAGGAGCTGTTTGAAGCACAGATGGATAGGATGGGCCTATCACTCCACCCACACCTCTTTTTCTCGGGGTGTGAGTGTAGTGATACACAGATCCCTGGATTACCAGGAATTTGCCTCTAAGATAGATGTAGAGGGGAGATTTGTATTTCTGCATTGTCGCATTGGAATTTTGCATTGTATTCTAGCCTGTGTGTACATACCCCCCCCATTTGATGCACGGGTGCTTCGACTTTTCCTGGAATTTCTGACGGATAAGCCGAACCTCCCTATGCTCATTGTAGGGGATTTCAATAGTTGGTTAAACCCTGCTCTAGATAAACATCCACCTCCGGGAATACAAGCCCCATGCAGGGCAACACCATTGGCTAGACTGTTGCAGGAGCTGGGATGGCTAGACATATGGAGACATAGAAACCCAGTAACTAAGCAATTCTCTTGCTTTTCAAAAACCCACGGGTCTCTATCCAGGATAGACTTGGCTGTGGGAAACTCGGATATGCTCCCCTCGGTCTCTGAAGTTTCATATAAACCCAGATGCGTTTCAGATCATTCCTATATGGTACTAAAACTAGTCACAACACAGGGGTCCATGCTCCCTAAGGCACCCTGGAAATTTAATGCCTTTTGGCTTCAGCTGTTCGCATCTCCTGAGAGACTAGAGGGAAGCATCAGTGGGTTCTTTCAGATTCAGCCAACTCCAGCGGCCGTTGTGGCAGAGTGGGAGGAATTTAAACTATATCTCCGTAGACTGCTAAGCAATGAGGTTACCAAAGTTAAACAGCGCTCTGAAACTCTCAGGGAAACACTGGAGATGCAGGTCCATTCCCTGGAGGAGAAATATGTGCAGGATCCCACTGATTCCGCAGGGGAGGCCTGGCAGGCAGCTCAATCTGCTTATGGGCACCTCCTGGCCTCCTCGGCGGAAAAGAAAAGATTCTTCTCTAAAACTGCTTTTTTTGAGGAGGGGGAGACAACAGGCCGCCTTCTCGCTAGAATTGCTAACTCAGAACAGAAGTCCCCAGTAATCGGAGCCATAAAAACTAAAGGGGGACAGTTGGTACAGTCGCCCGATTTAATATTGAACACACTAGCAGAGTTCTATGAGACACTATATCGCCCAACCTCATTAAAAGACCCGGGGGAGTTGGGTAATTATTTGGACGACATTGTTTTCCCGCAGCTTTCTGCATTACAATGCTGGGAGTTGGATTCCCCGATATCACTGGAGGAACTGCAGGTGGCTGTGGCTGCGTTTCCCAACTGTAAAGCCCCAGGGGGTGATGGTATCCCCATGGAGATATACAAAAACTACTCCGAAGTATTGTTGCCCAAGCTTTTGGCAATGTTTAGCGCTGCCAGAGACCAGTCTGCCCTTCCACCATCTATGTCTCAAGCCCATATTGTGCTGATTTTGAAACCAGGAAAAGATCCCGTAGATCCAGCATCCTATAGACCGATATCGTTACTCCAGTCAGACATTAAGATCCTGGCCAAAGTACTAGCCCTTAGATTAAATAAGGTGATCACTTCAGTGATACATCCAGATCAGGCGGGATTTATGCCTAATAAATCCACGGCGATAAACTTGAGAAGGCTATTTCTTAATATGCAGACGCAGACTGACAACATGGGATCAAGGGCTCTTTTGTCACTAGATACTATGAAAGCCTTTGATAGTGTGGAGTGGCCCTATCTCTGGGAGGTGCTGAGGCGATTTGGCTTCGGGGACACATATATTACCTGGGTACGCCTGCTGTATCACTGCCCTCGGGCTGCTATAAGGGAGGCAGGTAGAATGTCGCTGTCATTTGCTTTGGGCCGGGGCACGCGGCAGGGGTGCCCTCTATCCCCCCTGCTGTTTGCCCTGGCAATAGAGCCCCTAGAAATTAAGATTAGAAATCATAAGGGTATCACAGGCTTCTGCTATGGAGATAGACAGGAGAAAGTGATGCTCTATGCGGATGACACCATGATACTATTGGGTGATATGGAGCAATCCCTGAGGAACACGATGGACACAGTGATTCGGTTTGGGGAATTTTCAGGTCTGAAGATAAACTGGGCCAAATCTGCTTTGATGCCCCTAGATGGTACCACAGTACAAGACGGTGAGAGAGCAGGAGAAATTCCCGTTACCAATTCCTTCAAATACCTGGGGATATGGATTACACCCCGAATTAGGGATTACGGCCAACTCAACATTTCCCCACTTTTAGCTAGGTTTCGACAGCGGGTCAAGACATGGAACGCTCTGTGTATGTCGGTTGCGGGCAGAGTGAATCTAATCAAAATGATTCTGATGCCCCAACTGCTATACATGTTACATAATTCCCCAGTAGTGATCCCACTGAAGACCTTTAGGATAGTCAACACCATATTCCGTGAACTTATCTGGAAAAATAAGCCCCCTAGGATAAAACTAGAACACCTGCAGCGCCCTAAAGACGAAGGTGGCCTTGCTCTCCCGAATCCATGGTTGTACTATCTGGCGTCCCAGATGCAACACTTGATAGGTACTATGGCCATGGAGGGAGTCGTGGGCGACAGATCCCCTGGTGCTTCTGAGGCTATTATGCTCCATGCAGTGGGTGGGCGATCAGTCCCGACTGCTCTTGAGGCATTGGCCTTTGGTAAACCTCAAAAAACCTTCCCCACATACAGTCTAATACAAAAAGTATGGAGCAAAGTCAACTATTTGCAGGGGGCCACGGGTTTCAATGACTTTAGCCCGATTTGGGCAAATGGGACCTACCCGGAGCTCGCTAAATTGCAGCACACAGACAAGTGGAAGGGACATGGTATCTTCTACCTGGCTCAAGTTATAAGTAATGGGAAACTGGTGTCCTTTGAAATTTTGAGAGAGAAATACGGGTTACCTCAACATATGAAGTTCTACTATATGCAACTCAGACATGCATTTATAGCCCAATCTAGGACCACTGAGTGGCATATGGACCCTAATCCCATTCTTTCCCAACTTAGAATTGCAGAGGTCTCCAAGGGATTTATCTCCCAGTACTATGGCACATTATCTACTCAATACCTTTCCAAACACCCCCTTACGGTCACAAGAAAGTGGGAAACGGACATAGGGCCCCTGGATGACGATCAGTGGGAGGAAGCCCTGCAATCAGTGGCTATTTGTTCCCTAAATGTGACGCAAAGGTTGACCCAACTATACACACTTCTGAGAGTATATTACACGCCCCATAGACTCCATGCTATGGGACTGACGCCCTCCCCGCTGTGTACTAGGTGCAAAAGGGATCATGGTGAGTTGATACATATGCTTTGGCGCTGTCCCAAACTCCATGTGTATTGGAAGGAGGTGATAGAGGTTCTGTCTGCAGTGTTTGAGGTACAGATTCCTCTGGACCCTAGACAGTGTATTCTGAACTTACTGGACGAATTAGAATGGGAGACACATATTAGAGAAGCCCTTACACGGACCCTTTTCATGGCCCGTAAACTGATTATGATACATTGGAAGTCTGAGTCGCCCCCTACAGTTAAGGAGTGGATTACAGCAGTGGGCAATATGCTAAGGATGGAGAAAATCATATACCAGCATAGGGGATGTGCAGCCAAATTTGAAAAATTGTGGGAGCCATGGCTGGGAACTCCGGGATTGGCCCCGGAGGACCTGGTCATGGAGAGACTCCTGAGACTTAATGCGGGCTGAGAGACCCCACGCCCTAATAATCTGACAGAACATACATTAAAATACAGATGTATTGGAAGTTATGTAGGGTATCTTGATTGTGGGGTGTGTAGGGGAGAATGGCATGTTATGTTATATTATTTTGCATATTTGTGGCTTGGCTCTCAGGGAACTGGGGGTGTTATACCTTGTTGTAATTGTAAGGCTTATGAATCTCTGGACTGCATGCTGTCAATTTTCAATAAAGAATTTTTTCTGGATAAAAAAAAAAAAAAAAAGGACTAGAAAAAGGAAGTTCATAGCCAGTAGCCAATAGCTGCCCTTGGTCCGTCTGACTAGCATACAGACGAACGGATTTTTCGACCGGACTCGAGTCCGTCGGAAAGATTTGAAACATGTTCTATTTCTAAAGTCCGTCTGATTTTTTGACAGCAAAGGTCCGATGAAGCCCACACACGATTGAATTGTCCGGCGGATTCGTTCCGTCGGACCTTTGTTGTCGAAAAGTTTGGTCGTGTGTACACAGCATAACAGGTTTTTTTCTAAGACTGCCCTGTATTTGGCATATCTTCCCAACTTTGGCCAGCTTCCCTGTCCCTGCTGAAGAAAAGCATCCCCACAACATGATGCTGCCACCAACATGTTTCACGGTGGGGATGGTGTGTTCAGGGTGATGTGCCACACATAGCATTTTGTTTTTAGACCAAAAAGTTACATTTTGTTGTCTTTTTGTTGGTCACATAAAATCCCAATAAAATGCATTTAAGTTTTTGGTTGTAACATGACAAAATGTGGAAAATTTCAAGGGGTATAAATACTTTTTCAAGGCACTGTAAATTTAGGCTTGAGCTACTGAGCTTTGCAAACATCCCTTTTTTAATCAGTAGGATGAGGAGAGCCAGGAAGTGTGAAGACAGCTGCACTTGTTGGTTGCCTATAAAAATCCCCAAAAATCATATTTTTAAAAAAATTATAAAGAAAATGTATGCAAAACCACTTTTAATTGCCTAAGCATCACAGAGAGTCTTCATATTGGACCCTTTTCATCATCTATTGACCAGATATGTGTACCTGGTCATATACATGAGAAGATCTTGTGATTTAGTTGCGACAGAAGCCTGTCATTCCATGCCTCTGGCCCATGTTTTTAGGCCTCATACTCTACAAAAACAAACATATAGCGCTCTTACTGAATGGAGAAGTTCTTTACTCTCTTGTTCTTTTTCTTTCCAGTGAGCAACCTGTGGATCAATTTTTTTCATCTTCTCCTCTATTTTTATTTGCAGTGCATTGTTGGACTGTTCCAGGTGACGACAGTGTTGCATAAAGTCAGCCAACCTTTCATTGAGCTGTCTCAGTGTCTCCTTATGATCTGGTAACAGGGAATTCTCTTTCAGTGACATCTTGATGTGTCCTCGGTGCTGAAATGTAGAAAATCCTGTTAATGAAGGATATATTTTAGTAGCTGCTATATATACACAAAAACACACTACAGAGATACAGGATATAAACACTAGTTTCTGAGTAAAGCCAACCAGTATACAAGCTGAGTTCATAACATACACTATATTACAAAAAGTATTGAGATGCTTGCCTTTATACGCACATGAACTTTAATGGCATCCCAGCCTTAGTCCGTAGGGTTCAATATTGAGTTGGCCCACCTTTGCAGCTATAACAACTTCAACTCTTCTGGGAAAGCTAGGTTTAGGAGTGTCTATGGGAATGTTTGACCATTCTTACATGTAGCAACATGGACTACAATTGCAAAGTACAGTGATCCTCCGGTATTCCTATATATCGCATGTCCCTCTCGTGCCCAGCGTTACTAACTGACATCATAATTGTGAGCCATACTAAAGGGATTGTGGGATTAGTAGTACCTCAGAATGGCAATTGCTTCGCATGACTATACACCTGGACTACATATCCGAGGAATCTTTGCTACCATCAGGGAGATTGCTGGGAGGAGCTATAAAAGAAGCCAGAGCACAGAAAGGGGTGCATGGAGCACGGAGAGGGGTCACAGCCTACCACGAGGGGTACAACATTCCAATCCAGATGAGAAGGGCCTAGCACTGCTTGCTGTTCTTCAGACATCCATCCATCACCACCCTGGTCATTCAATAACCCGGGCGTCGAGCTTCGCATCGGGAGATCAGAGCGTCGCTCTGGGAGCTGCTGTCCAGAAGACATTGAATCGGCCTGGTCATTGGTAAGAGGGCAATTGCCCACCTTTGCAAACCTTTCCTTATTACTTCACTGGGTACAGACAGCTTTACCTTGGCAATACTTTACTGCACCTATCTTTGAACACTGTACATACACATCTTTAGCTTCTTCCATTTGAAGAAATCTCATTGCTTGTTGCTGCACCTTATTGGATATAATTAATGAGCTCCGACTGCTGGTGAAGACCATCAGACCTGAAACAGGGACATTGCTGTCATTATTTCTTAAAGGGCCTTCATACCATTTCTATTAAGCCTGATCTCTCATTAGGATTAAAGGTTAATAGGCTCCCCCTTTAGAAGTTTACCAGCATAAATACTTAACATTTGCTTATCCTTTCAGGTTCAAGTGGTATTCTAGTGTACATATGTGTATATAATATACTGTTTAACACATATCTACAAATTATCTTGCCTTGTGTTATTGTAGGGGGATTCCTCTACTGAGCTAGGACTGTTACCCAAAGCTCAGTAGAGTCTATTGCCTCATCTGTGTAACAATATCCTCTCTAAATTGTTCCACTAAATGTTAATAGAATATAAACACACTGGGGGGATTTACTAAAACTGGAGCGTGCAAGACCTCTGACAGCTCTGCATAGAAACCAATCAGCTTCCAGGTTTAATTGTCAAAGCTTAACTGAACAAGCTGAAATTAGAAGCTGATTAGTTACTATGCACAGCTGCACCAAATTCAGTGTTCTTCAGTTTTAGTTAATCTACCCCACTGAGTTGTTTGCCCTATTACTTTAAGGGTGTGCAAAGATGTCTGAACCCAGTGTCAGGTGGGTTGGAATGTTCACAAGGTCATGGCGGTGCAGATGAGCAGATAAATCCAAGCAGTCCTCAAGGGGGTCGTGCTACATACAAATTGTAAGATTACAGATAATTACAGATAATTATATATCCATAATGTCCATGCTATGTGTGTGTATATATATATGAAATAACGTTTTTACTTGTCATTGCAGCATTGTATTGTATTCTAACATCTATTTATGCCAATAAAATATGTTTTTATAATCCAAAGTCCACAAGTCAATAGCCTCATCTAAAATCCCAATTTCCCTTTTCTTGTATACCTGAACCAGGGATGGAGGCACATACAGTATACTATGTGCCTCATTTAAAGTGCCAAATCCCCCCCTCATTTCGACAATTCCTACAGAAGCACATTTGTAAGGTTGGGAATTGATGTGGACGAGAAGGCCTGGCTCGCAGTCTCCGCTCTAATTCATCCCAAAGGTGTTTCTATTGGGTTAAGGGACTCTGTGCAGGCCAATCAAGTTCCTCCACCCCAAACTCGTTCATCCATCTCTTTATGGACCTTGCTTTGTGCACTGGTCCAAATCATATGGTGGAGGGGGGATTTTGGTGTGGGATTGTTTTTCAGGAGCTGGGCTTGGCCCCTTAGTTCAAGTAAAGGAACTCTTAAGGTGTCAGCATACCAAGACATTTTGGACAATTTCATGCTCCCAAGTTTGTGGGAACAGTTTGGGGATGGCCCCTTCCTGTTCCAACATAACTACGCACCAGTGCACAAACAAGGTCCATAAAGACATGGATGAGCAAATTTGGGGTGGTGGAACTTGACCTCACAAATGCGATTATGGAAGAATGTTCAAACATTCCCATAGACACACTCCTAAACCTTGTGGACAGCCTTCTCAGAAGAGTTGAAGCTGTTATAGCTGCAAAAGGTGGGCCAATTCAATATTGAACCCTATGGACTAAGACTGGGATGCAATTAAAGTTCATGTGCGTGTAAAGGCAGTCGTCCCAATACTTTTGGTAATATAGTGTAGATGTTTTCAGCCCTATGTTCATTTCTATGGAGATAAAGAGGACAATCTGCTGATATCTATGTAGCACCCTCCTAGTTATTGTAGGTTGTAAGGTAAATTTAGTTAGGCTCTTCTGTAACCAAATCCTGATCGCCCCATAGCAGTTTTATTGCTACCGCTCTGTATCCCGTATCTAAGCGGCAGACGCATGCCGTTTCTGCTGTGATTAGTCATGGCAGATGCCGATCAGTGGGTGCCAGCCAATAGATGTCCGCCGGCACCTGCTGATCAGCGAGGAGAGACACAGGATGGAGCTCTGTCCTGTCAGCGGGGGTTGGATGGATTTTCTTTCCTTGCAAAGTAGAGGATGAAATCCATTACATCCCTTAGTAAAAACAGCACACAGTGGGGGTCATTTACTATTGCGCTGCATCGCTAATTTGCGCTAATTACGGTGAAATAGCGCTAAAACGGTATTCACTATAGCGCTGGTAAAAAAAAATACTCCCAAATTCAAATTTACTATGGTTCCCTGAAAACAAATAGCGCCCAAACCCTTACTCTGCATGATATAATTGCCTAAATTGTACTGAAATGTGCGGTATATTATTTAAAGATAATCTGCTTTTAAACTGTGTGAAAAAGTGATTTCTACACTGAAATACACTAAATTCTCCCTTTTTGTACAACTAGGTGCCAACACAACTGAGCATGCTCAGACCTTCAAATAGCTCTAATTTTAGCTCCAATGTATTTTTTTACAAGGCACAATAATAAATACCATGAGTGTTGTGTCAAAGAGCATTTTTTGGGAGTGAAAATCGGCGCTATTATAGTCCAATGCAAGTTTTAGCCATTGATTCTAATGGTACAAATGTAACTTCCCCAAATAAATCTTTTTAATGTTGAGATGAAATGTATCTTTCTCTGAAATAAATTTACCTTCGCAACATTGTTGCTTCTACTTAAAATATTTTGTTTTTAAGAATGCTAGAATGTGGAATGTTTTGATGTTTTGGTAAAATATATTTTTCTTTGTCACTTTCACTTGTTACTCTCCATCTCACTACAATCTTTATCCAAACTCACACAGGTGTCTTTACAAAGCACAAACAATACCATTGCTGATACAAATTTAAAATGAGTCACAAATTTTTGTGCTTTTTATTATTTCCACATAATCATAATTTGAGCCCAAAAATGTGATATGTGTACCAACATCAGAAATCAAAATGTAATTCCCAAAAATTTGAGGGTAACATCACTATTCTACACGGACCCACAAAGAACCACCAAATATCACAGAATAAATCAAGAAGAATAACTCTTGAGTAATGTAATTCCATCACCTGCATGTCTAAAGAAATGCAGTATTTATGTGTATTTATGTGTAGGAGGTTTTCACATGTGGCAGCTCTGTGGCTTAGAGGTTAGAACTTCTGCTGAGTGTCAACAACTGGAGAGCCGTAGTTTGAAGATTCCTGATCACTCTAGCATGTCTTAAAAAAAGGTGGGTTCTCATGTGCCTTGTATAATGCCCAAAAAATAGTGTTTGGAAAATACAAGTGGGTCGTGGCACATCTACATTCTAAATATTGCACTTAAGATGGTCATGCACTATGCAATCTGACAGGCCAATTTTCATTTGGTCAGTATAGTTGTCGTCCGAAAATACAATACAAATACATTACAACACAAGACATTACTTCCAATTTTTTTTTCTGTCGTACGAGAATTTTCGTGACTTTAGTTACCTATTCAATTAATACTTGTGACTATTAAGCGAAAAAAGTCCAATATGTCATACGATATTCGGATCGTGTGTACGGGCCATTAGTCTGTAGGGTTTAAAATTGATTTGGCCCACCATTTGCAGCTAGAACAGCTTCTGGGAGCAAAGTCCATAAAGACATGGATGAGTGAATTTGGGTTGGAGGAACTTGACTGGCCTGCACAGAGTCCTGACCTCAACACAACAGATCACCTTGTGGATCAATTACAGTGGTGACTGTAAGCCAGGCCTTCCCAACCAACATCAGTGCCTGACCTCACATATGCACTTAAGGAAGAATGGTCAAACATTCCCATAGACACACTCCTAAACCTTGTGGACAGCCTTCCCAGAAGAGTTGAAGCTGTTAGAGCTGCAAAGGGTGGGCCAAATGAATTTTGAACCCTACGGACTAAGACTGGGATGCCATTACAGTTCATGTGCGTATAAAGGCAGGCGTCCCAATACTTAGAACAATATATTGTATATTGCTTGTGACACTGAGCATGGCTATGGTCTTAGGACTAGTTCACACCACAGAGATGCAGACATGTGTGGGGCTGCCCGCTGGCTAAATGGGTAGCAATTCTGTCTAGCAGCACCTGGGATGTTGGTTCAATTCCCCAACATGCTAATGCTTGTGTTTAAGTTTATATTGTATGGTATTTTATTTGTCTCCTGTCTAAATAGTCTCTAATGTAAGAAATAGGGATGAGCTTCGTGTTCGAGTCGAACCCATGTTCGACTCGAACATCGGCTGTTCGGTCGTTCGCCGAATTGCGAACGATATGGGCCATTCGCGCCAAATTCGTGTGGCGCATCACGGCCCATAATTCACTGTGGCATCGCAGTGCATTGCTTGCTGATGATTGGCCAAGCATGCACTATGACCCGCATGCTTGGCCAATCACAGTGCCACCTTAACAGAGAGCCGTAATTGGCCAAAGCCAAGGAGGCTTTGGCCAATTATGGCTCAGGGGATTTAGTACACGCCCCATACTATATAAGGCCGCCTGCACGGCGGCCCTGTGCAGTGTGTTCCGGTGTGCTGAGAAATAGAGAGAGAGAGAGACAGTGTCATTTCATTTGAGTTAGCTAGATTAGGCAGGACAGTCAGTCAGTTAGCTGCACTTAAAGTGTATTGTGTATATATATGCATCCCAGGTGTTGCATATGCATCCCAGGTGTTGCATATATATATATATATATATACACTGTATTCAGTTTAGCTAGATCCGTTTCTGTTATCTTCTAGACTATTTACATTTAGTGCAGTGCGTCCTGCTCACAGTGTTCAGCTAGATCCGTTCCTGTTATCTTCCTACTGACAGGCAGGCTTGTCTTGTTACAGTATTTTGAAGAAAATTACTGGTGTTCTTTTGATCCTATTAGTACCACAGTCAGGCAGCTAGACTATTTACATTTAGTGCAGTGCGTCCTGCTCACAGTGTTCAGCTAGATCCGTTCCTGTTATCTTCCTACTGACAGGCAGGCTTGTCTTGTTACAGTATATAAAGCTACCTGAAGAAAATTACTGGTGTTCTTTTGATCCTATTAGTACCACAGTCAGGCAGCTAGACTATTTACATTTAGTGCAGTGCGTCCTGCTCACAGTGTTCAGCTAGATCCGTTCCTGTTATCTTCCTACTGACAGGCAGGCTTGTCTTGTTACAGTATTTTGAAGAAAATTACTGGTGTTCTTTTGATCCTATTAGTACCACAGTCAGGCAGCTAGACTATTTACATTTAGTGCAGTGCGTCCTCCTCACAGTGTTCAGCTAGATCCGTTCCTGTTATCTTCCTACTGACAGGCAGGCTTGTCTTGTTACAGTATATAAAGCTACCTGAAGAAAATTGCTGGTGTTCTTTTGATCCTATTAGTACCACAGTCAGGCAGCTAGACTATTTACATTTAGTACAGTGCGTCCTGCTCACAGTGTTCAGCTAGATCCGTTCCTGTTATCTTCCTACTGACAGGCAGGCTTGTCTTGTTACAGTATATAAAGCTACCTGAAGAAAATTACTGGTGTTCTTTTGATCCTATTAGTACCACAGTCAGGCAGCTAGACTATTTACATTTAGTGCAGTGCGTCCTGCTCACAGTGTTCTACAAAACCTACAAGTTAGTGGGGTGCGTCCTGCTCACAGTGTTCAGCTAGATCCGTTTCTGTTATCTTCTTACTGACAGGCAGGCTTGTCTTGTTACAGTAAATACAGCTACCTGAAGAAAATTGCTGATGTTCTTTTGATCTTATTAGTACCACAGTCAGGCAGCTAGACTATTTACAGTTAGTGCAGTGCGTCCTGCTCACAGTGTTCTGCTAAACCTACAAGTTAGTGGGGTGCGTCCTGCTCACACTGTTCAGCTAAACCTACAAGTTAGTGGGGTGCGTCCACCTCACAGTGTTCAGCTAAACCTACAAGCTAGTGGGGTGCTTCCTGCTCACAGTGTTCAGCTAGATCCGTTTCTGTTATCTTCTTACTGACAGGCAGGCTTGTCTTGTTACAGTAAATACAGATACCTGAAGAAAATTGCTGGTGTTCTTTTGATCCTATTAGTACCCCAGTCAGGCAGCTAGACTATTTACAGTTAGTGCAGTGCGTCCTGCTCACAGTGTTCAGCTAAACCTACAAGTTAGTGGGGTGCGTCCTGCTCACAGTGTTCAGCTAAAGCTACCTGTAGAAGGTTGGTGGTGTTCTCATACTACAGGCAGGCAGTTGATTTTGCTAGCTGCAGTATCAGTACATATATATATATATATATATATATATATATATATATATATATATCCCAGCTTAGTGAAGCTACAGGCCATTAGTATGTCTGGAAGGCCAAGAAGGAGAGGCAGACAGTCACAAGCCAATAAGAGAGGGCAAGCAGGCTCTGTGTCTAGTGCTGGTCGTAGAGACGGTGCATCCTCATCAGCACGTGGCCATGGGACACGCTTGGCCTTTTTTTCGGCAGCTGGCCATGTTGAGCCGCAACATGCGGAAGACTTGGTCGAGTGGATGACCAAGCCGTCCTCATCCTCCTCATCCTCTCTCACCCATACCCAGGGTACTTTGTCTGGCAAAGCAGCGGCCTCTTCCCTCGGCTCAATGTCATCAGTGACTCCTTCCCTAGCCCCACCATGTCCTCCTGAGGAGTCCCTCGAACTGTTTGACCACAGTGTTGGGTACATGCTCCAGGAGGATGCCCAGCGTTTGGAAGGCTCTGATGATGATACTGAGCTCGATGAAGGCAGTAACATGAGCACGGACAGAGGGGGTGCCCAAGAAGGACAGCAATCTGGCAGTCATGCTCCCCCTGCTGCAGCATACTGCCAGGTTTGCTCCAGTGATGAGGAGGGAGGGGATGATGAGGTCACTGACTCAACGTGGGTGCCTGATAGGAGAGAGGAGGAGGAGGAGGCGGCACATCACCAACGAGGTAGGATGCCCTCCAGGGGCCAGCCTAAGGGCAGCACATTGACTGCGTCACACCCCAAAGCTCCACATGTGCAGGGCGCTGCAGTCTCTGCGCGTTATTCAAAAGTTCTTTGGTGTGGGCCTTTTTTGAGACGAGTGCATCAGATCGCACCGCTGCTATTTTGCATTTATGTCTCAAGCGTATCTCACGTGGCCAAAACATCTCCCGCTTGGGTACCACATGCTTGACCAGACATATGTTGACCTGCCATGCAGTTCCTTGGCAAGCGTATCTAAAAGACCCACACCAAAGAACAAAGAGGACCTCTCCTTGCTCCTCATCAGCTGAGATTTCCAACCCCACTAGACCTTCAGTCCTCTCTGAGACCTGCACTGAGAGGAATGAAGGTGTAGAATTAGGTGTGTCACAGCCAAGTACTTGTGGGCAATCTGCTTTTGGTACACCAACGTCAGATTGTACCAGGCAAATTTCCCTGCCCCAGCTGCTGCACAGCCAAAAGAAGTTTGCTCCCAGCCATCCACATGCCCAGCGGTTGAATGCTAGCTTGGCAAAATTGCTAGCACTTCAACTGCTGCCTTTTCAGTTGGTAGACTCTGCCCCCTTCCGTGAGTTTGTGGAATGTGCGGTTCCTCAGTGGCAGGTACCCAAACGCCACTTTTTCTCACGGAAGGCGATTCCGGCTCTCTACCAGCATGTGGAAGGCAATGTCCATGCCTCGCTGGACAGGGCGGTCAGCGGTAAGGTGCATATTACCGCTGACTCATGGTCCAGCAGGCATGGACAGGGACGTTACCTAAGTTTCACGGCGCATTGGGTGACTCTGCTGGCAGCTGGAAAGGATGCAGGACAAGGTGCAGTAGTGTTGGAGGTTGTTCCGCCACCACGCCTCCAAAATGCTAATGATTGTGACACACCTCTCTCCTCCACCCACTCCTCTTCTTCTTCCTCCATGGCCTCTTCCTCGGAACCAGCGGTGCTCCGTAGTCGTTCAAGGGGCTACGCAAGTACGCAGGCCAAAAGATGCCATGCGGTGCTTGAGCTGGTGTGCTTGGGGGACAGGAGCCACACTGGGGCAGAGGTTCTGTCAGCTCTGCAGGGGCAGGTTCAGAGGTGGTTGACGCCACGCCAACTTAAGGCAGGAATGGTGGTTTGCTACAATGGCACCAACCTCCTCTCTGCCCTCCGACAGGGACAAATGACCCATGTGCCCTGTTTGGCTCATGTCCTTAACTTGGTGGTGCAGCGGTTCTTGGGCAGGTACCCAGGCTTACAGGATGTCCTGAGGCAGGCCAGGAAAGTCTGTGTGCATTTCCGCCGGTCATATAATGCCAGTGCTCGGCTGACGGACCTCCAAAAGGAGTTTAACCTGCCCAAGAACCGCCTAATCTGTGACATGCCCACCAGGTGGAACTCAACGTTGGCCATGCTGCAGCGGCTGCACACGCAGCAGAGGGCCATCAATGAGTACCTGTGCGACTATGGCACCAGGACAGGGTCAGGGGAGCTTGGTTTTTTTCCCCACGCCAGTGGGCCATGATCAGGGATGCATGCACTGTCCTGTCACCATTTGAGGAGGCCACGAGGATGGTGAGCAGTGACAGTGCATGCATCAGTGACACTGTCCCCCTTGTCCACCTGTTGGAGCACACGCTGCGTGGAATAATGGACAGGGCACTTGAGGCAGAACAGAGGCAGGAAGAGGAGGACTTCCTTAGCTCTCAAGGACCCCTTTATCCAGACAGTGTTCCTGTGTGCCCGCCGATCACACAGGAAGAGGAGGAGGAGGAGGAGGAGGAGGAAGATTGTGTCAGTATGGAGGTGGAGCCTGGCACTCAGCATCAGCAGCAGTCTTTAAGGGATCAGTCCCAAGAAACACATGGACTTGTACGTGGCTGGGAGGAGGTGGCTGCGGACCATGTCGTCCTTAGTGACCCAGAGGACTCCGGACTGAATGCCTCAGCAAACCTACGCTGCATGGCCTCCCTGATCCTGCAAAGCCTGCGTAAGGATCCTCGTATTCGTGGTATCAAGGAGAAGGACCAATACTGGCTGGCAACCCTCCTTGATCCACGTTACAAGGGTAAGGTTGCGGACCTTATCTTGCCATCGCAGAGGGAGCAGAGGATGAAACATCTTCGGGAGGCCTTGCAGAAAGGTCTGTGCAACGCGTTCCCAGAGACTGGGAGGTTACAAACTCCTGTTTCTGGACAACGTGTTGCTGAGGCTTCGGTCAGTCAAAGAAGGAGCGGTGGAGAAGGTGGCCATCTGACCGATGCGTTCAGCCAATTTTTTGGTCCGCAGCCCCAAGGTATGATCGGTTCCAGCAACCATCGCCAGCGTCTGTTTTACATGGTGCAGGAATACCTAGGGGCAAGATCAGACTTGGACACCTTTCCCACCGAAAATCCTCTGGGTTACTGGGTTTTGAGGATGGATCACTGGCCAGAGCTTGCACAGTATGCAATTGAGCTACTGGCCTGTCCTGCATCCAGCGTTCTTTCGGAACGCACATTCAGTGCTGCTGGAGGCGTGGTAACCGATCACAGGGTGCGTCTGTCCACTGACTCGGTCGATCGACTGACCTTCATAAAAATGAATCAGTCTTGGATCACCACCAGCTACCAAGCACCTGATGCTGATGTAACCGAATAATTTTTTTGGAAATCTCAGATCCCTTCAAAGACTGCCTATGCTGATGCTGAGTGACTATCCCTGAGTAATTATCCTCTTCCTCCTCATCACGCTGATAGCTTGTAAGAACATTTTTGGTTCTGGGCGCCACCACCAGTGCCTAAGGCACAATTTATCAGCCCCTGTTTAACAGGGGCGTGTAATTACAATTTTTGATGTAATACTTTGCAGCAGGGCTCGTTCCTGCATTCCAACTAGAGTGTCTGTGAGGGGTTGCAGTGTTGTGGCACCAGCAGCAGTGCCTAAGGCCCATTTTTTCTGCCCCTGTTTAACAGGGGCGTGTAATTACAATTTTTGATGCAATACTTTGCAGCAGGGCTCGTTCCTGCGTTCCAACTAGAGTGTCTGTGAGGGGTTGCAGTGTTGTGGCACCAGCACCAGTGCCTAAGGCCTAATTTTTCAGCTCCTGTTCAACAGGGGCATGTAATTACAATTCTTGATCTAATATTTCACAGCAGGGCTTACAGTGTTGTGGCCACAGCAACACCTAAGGCCCAAATTTCTGCTGAGTATATAGGGCAGGACCCTACTTTCAAACATCTAACTTACAAACGACTCCTACTTGCAAACGGAAGGAGACAACAGGAAGTGAGATGAAATCAACCCCTAGGAAGGGAATTTCTCTCCTGTAAGAGTTAATATGGGAAAAACATTTCTCCTTTCCACTGATGCTTTCCAATCCTTGTTCCACAAAAAAACCCAAATTTTCAAAAAACATTTTTCATTGGGACAAAAAGTGAGGTGAAATCTTCTGAAGAGGAGGAAAGACAGCAAAACAAATGTCACAGGGGTGATAACCCTTCCCTATGTTTTCCAAAAAGCTTAAAAAAGATTTTTTGGCTGGAGCTAAACACGTTAAAAATGTACCCGTTCAAAATTACAAAGAGATTCTACTTAACAACAAACCTACAGTCCCTGTCTTGTTTGCACCGCCTGTATACTGCTGTTCAGAGTATATAGGGCCTGGTGGCCCCACACCTTTCCTTATTTTAATTTGGGTGCGGGGTTCCCCTTAATATCCATACAAAACCCAAAGGGCCTGGTAATGGACTGGGGGGTACCCATGCCGTTTGTCTCACTATTTTCATCCATATTGCCATGACCCGACATTACATTAAACCCGCAAGCAGTTTTAAATGAGATTTTTCCTTTAAAAATGACATTTGGTGCAGGGACTGTTCTAAACACGGGAAACACGCGTCACTTTACAGGCATACTATAGACACCCCCCAGGTACGATATTTAAAGGAACATTTCACTTTTTTTTTTTTTACTTTAAGCATCATTAAAATCACTGCTCCCGAAAAAACGGCCGTTTTTAAAAGTTTTTTTTGCATTGATACATGTCCCCTGGGGTAGGACCCGGGTCCCCAAACCCTTTTTAGGACAATACCATGCAAATTAGCCTTTAAAATGAGCACTTTTGATTTCGAACGTTCGAGTCCCATAGACGTCAATAGGGTTCTAACGTTCGTACGAACTTTCGGTCCGTTCGCAGGTTCTGGTGCGAACCGAACCGGGGGGTGTTCGGCTCATCCCTAGTAAGAAAGTTATTTTTGGACTTTAGATTGGAAGCTCATTGCAGCCAGGGACTGATGTTAATGTTTGTTAGCACCAATCATGCCCAGGGACTTGGACATTTAAAATTGTAGGGTTTACACTGCACAGGTACATATGCTTAGAAAACTGTTTATGTGCATGCAAAATGCAAATGGATTTCGATCTTTGACCTGTAGTTGGAGATCTGATGCACATAGCCAAGGGCTAAGAGCCCTTTCACACTGGGGCGGTTTGCAGGCGTTATTGCGCTAAAAATCCCCAAAACAGCCTCTACTGTTTGTTCAGTGTGAAAGCCCGAGGGCTTTCACACTGAAGCGGTTTGCTGGCAGGAGAAGAAAAAAACTCCTGCAAGCTGCATCTTTGGAGCGGTGAAGGAGCGGTGTATTCACCGCTCCTAAACCACTCCTGCCCATTGAAATCAATAGGGCAGCGCGGCAATACTGCGGCTATAGCCGTGCTATGCGAGCAGTTTTAACCCTTTTTCGGCCGCCAGCGGGGGTTAAAACCGCAGCGCTAGCGGCCGAATACCGCCGCAAAAACAACGCTGTTTTACCGCCGACGCCCCCACCGCCCCAGTGTGAAAGTAGCCTAAGGCTCGATTCACATCTATGCATGTTGCTTTCGAGCGTTTCTGGACTTTTTTTTGTGATGCTTGCCACGTTTTTGAGCAGCATTTTTACAGCGTTTTTGTGGCTTTTTTGCCGCGTTTGGCATTTTTTTTTACAGTTTTTTTTAGACTGTATACAGTCTAAAAAAAAAAACAAAAAAAACAAAACGCCAAAAACGCATCAAAAACGCTGCAAAAACGATGCACTTGCGTTTTTGATGCTGGTCCATTAAATTCTATTACATGCAAAACATTGCATTTTGCATGAAAAAAGTCCATGACCCTTTCCAAAAACACAGAGGTACAAAAAGGCATTGATGTGAACATGTTCCATAGGAACCCATGTTAAAAAATTCCCATGCATTTCTGCAAAATGCAAAATGCATCAAAAAACGTGCTAGTGCGAATAGAGCCTAACACAGTTGCAAATAGTATTATGTGTTCCTGCTCATCAGGTGCAATCACTTTGAACATACATGAAGAGACAGATTGAAAGATACTGGTGGGCGTGTACTTCTATTGGGCGTGTGCCAGTGTGCTAACAATACAACCTATCTTATATAAAGGGCTGCGGGGGGGGGGAGAGTTGGTTTGGCCTGAGAAGGCCAGGTTTTTTGCTGTAGCAATTGCACCGTTCTAATTGGTGTGGCGCCGCAATTTTCAAAAGTAGTTTCTGTACTACTTTTTGGTGACTTCAGGTGCAATTTTTTATTGACATCAGTGCAGAAACCTGCACAGAAGTCTCTTAAATTCCCCCCCGCAGTCGGGACTGACATGCGGGAATGAAATCGTGTGAGTTCAGCTGAACTCGCACGATTTCCTCCCACTGTCGGTGTGAACCAGGGTTAAACTGGGCCTTTATCTTTGTAATTAACCTGCTGTTATCCCAGGGACATCATTTCTTATCGAACTCCTTTAAGTTTACCTTCAAATATTATATGTACAAGTACAGATTCGCATATCTGCAAATAAACGAAAAGAAAAAAAAATCTAATTGTGGTTGTAATCAAATATTCGCAGCTATGATCAAAAGAGCGTGGTTTCACCTTCTGACCTGGAAATGAGTCATTGTAATCACCCGGAAGTTCCTGTGCTGGTCAGAATCTCCATCTAGGTGGACATCTTCAGCGAAGTTTCCTCTTCAGCAAATAGGACGTGCTGCTCATTTACCGGGTAAGTGTAGGATATGTACTTGTGCTTACTCAATGTGGACCTCTGAGTTGTATGACAAGTTGTACCCCATGATTCTCAATGATAACCATTCATATCTGTGCTACTTCAAGTTGCAACAACTTCAAAGTAGTCTCTGTACTACTTTGGTGTGACTTGAGGTGCATAGGGCACAATATTACACAGGCATTCCCAGAAGTTGGGGCCAAGTTGCAGCAGCAAAATAGTGTGACTTTCAGGTCGCAGCAGTGTGAATGAGATTCATGGATAATACCTTTGAATTAGGCACTATTCTTACTTGTGCATCCTGCAAGTGGGTCAAATTCATCCCTGCACTACTTTGATGCGACCTGAGGCCCACTTGGCTTACTTTTCTTACAACTTGAGGTCCATAAGGCCCCTTTGACACTTGTGCGACCTGAAAGTCCCGCGATTTTGCAACGCTTTTTGCCGCAAATTTCATGTGATTTGAAGCAATGCCAGTGTATTTCGAGGTCTATGGTCACAGGACAAGTCACACAAGTGTAAAAGGGGCCTTGGGGCCGGTACACATTGCTGTGCTGTCCGACATCAGAAGTGATTTGCCCCACATTGCAAATCACATGTGATGTCTGTGTGATGCAAACTCCATAGATCCAGATTATATGCTTGAATTTGCATCGCATTCGGACCAAACTCACACAGGAACTTTTTTTGGTCCGCAGCAGAATCAGATTGCATGGGTGTTGTCTGAATTTGGAGTTCGCTCTGCGATATGCGAGCTGATTTGGGGCTGTTATTAGCTTTCTACTGACACTCCCAGCAGGTCACAATGACAGTGTGAACTGCCTGCGAGTTGTATGTGATGCTGAAACCCGCACTGGATTCGCAGCGGCATCGCTCCAGTGTGAACTGGCCTTGACCCTAGGTTCACACCTATGCATTTTTTAGTGCATTTTGCAGTTTGCAGAAACACTCTACAGTCCATTTAACATGGTTTCCTATGGTACTAGTTCACACCTATGCGTTTTGCATCCAGTGCATTTTTGGAAATGGTCGGGGAATTTTTTTCATGTGATTTGCGGGTAATAGATTTGAATGGAACTGCACCAGAAATGAAACTGTTGCGTTTGTGATGCGATTTTTGATATGTTTTGCGGTTCTTATTTTAACACTGTATATAGCTGGGGGGCCGGGGATGCATCCTTAACAACCAATGAGTCATCAGCTGTCAGCAGCTTCACCACTGAACGTACATAAAAAACACCAGCCAAGAAAAAAAAAAAAAAAATCGCAAAAAAACTACATGGCCTTACCACAGGTCTATACCAGGATATTCGGGTCTAGTATGGACCCGGAGGGGACCATTCCATGCCAAAAGTAAAAAAAAATGGTGTGGGGTCCCCCCCAAAATCCATACCAGACCCTTATCCGAGCACGCAACCTGACAGGCCGCAGGAAAAGAGGGGGGATGAGAGAGCACCCCCCCGAACCGTACCAGGCCACATGCCCTCAACATAGGGAGGGTGCTTTGGGATCCCCCCAAAACATCTTGTCCCCATGTTGGGGACAAGGGCCTCATGCCCACAACCCTTGCCCAGTGGTTGCGGGGGTCTGCGGGCGGGGGGCTTATCGGATCAGATTAACAAGGGGGCCCCCAGATCCCAGCCACTCCTATGTCAATGGATATCGGTACATTGTACCCCTACCCATCCACCAAAAAAAAGCAGTGAAATGTGACAAAAAACAATAGCCGGTTTTTGACAATTCTTTTATTGTAAAATAGCTCTGAGCGGTCTTCTCCCCAAGCCGTGTCTCCCGCCGTCATCTTCTCCTGGTGCTGTCCCTCTTGCCGCCATCTTCTGTCGCCATCTCTCCCGCCACTGCCTACTTCTCCCACTGCTGTGTTCTTCCTCGCCGCCGTCTTCCTCCGTTGTGTTGTCACCCGCTGTCTGACGTCTCTAATGCCGTGTACGCACGGTCGGACTTTTCAGCAACAAAAGTCCGACAGACTTTCGACGGACTTTTGGCGGACTTCCGACGGACTTTCTAACAAACGGACTTGCCTACAAACGATCACACAAAAGTCCAACGGATTTGTACGTGATGACGTACACCGGACTAAAATAAGGAAGTTGATAGCCAGTAGCCAATAGCTGCTCTAGCGTCGGTTTTTGTCCCTCAGACTAGCATACAGACGAGCGGATTTCTGGGTCCGGCGGAGTTACGACGTAAAGATTTGAAGCATGTTCCAAATCTAAAGTCTGTCAGATTTGCGATTGGAAAAGTCCGCTGAAGGTCCGGTAAAGCCCACACACGATCGGATTGTCCGGTCGAAAAGTCTGACCGTGTATACGCTGCATTACACAGCCATGACCATCCGTTGATGTCACACGGAAAGCCCATCCCCTTTATTTTTTGTCATTAGTATAGTGGCAGTGCATATTTTAAGCCCTGATCACTGTATTAGTGTCAGTGGTTCCCACAGTGTCACAAAGTGTCGAAAGTATTAGTGTATGATTGTTCGCCGGCATATCGCAGTCGCTGATCACCACCATTACTAGTATAAAAAAAGTTCTAGTATATATCCCATAGTTTGTAGATTTTTACCAAAAATATGTAGCAGAATAGATATTGGCCTAAAGTTGTGAATAATTTTGATGTTTTACATTTTTTTATTGGATATGTTTTATAGCAGAAAGTAAAAAATATTGTTTTATTTTTTATTTTTATCTGTGGGGAAAAAAATTACATAAGTTTCATTTGGGTACAGCGTTGCATGACCGCGCAATTGACCAGGCCATTTTTTGCGATACAGCACTGCTTTATTTTAACTAAATAAAGCAGTGCCGTATCGCAAAAAATGGCCTGGTCACGAAAGGGGGTAAATCTTCTGTAGACCAAGTGGGTAATCAGTGGAGCAGGGGTTGATTGTTTTTGTAAGCTTCGTGTTTCATAGGTTGCTGGTCTGATTGCATCCCCCTGCCTTCTAGAGGTTTCTAGAAGTACAGTGAGAGAAAGAATGGAAAGGCAGCCTGAATAATAATAGAAATCCAGCCATTCCCTGGAGGGGTGTGTCCAGTAGATGGCTGGAGAGCACATACATAGTCTGAAGCCTGGAGAAGAGGGTTGTTGGAGCCTGGGTTAAGCCCTGCAGGAGATGTCCCCTGTGTAAGGGGCTCTGCCACCTGGGCAGCCTGCTGGAGATGGAGATTCTGCATGGAGGTCATCAAGGTCCCAGCTATAGCCTAAGCTGGAAGGCCTATTTAAGTCTAGGATTTCTTCTTTACGGTCTGGAGAAGCTCTCTAGAGGATTACTGGCTGAGGTTGAGAGAAGAGCTGTCTAGCTGTCATATGGTATTGCGAGTCTGTTTGTCCTCACTGAAGGGTGCCCAGTGTATATCAGGAGGGGGCATCTGGTGATCCTGTGGCATCGTGAGTACTGACCTAAATCCTGTGCCTTAGAGACTGTATGCAGTTCTACAAAAAAAAACTTGTTTTAGGCATTCTCCCAGCAAGTGGTGTACTTTGTGGAAGCTCTCTGCCAGAATAGTAAGAAGAGAAGTGTCCTCAGATAATTCAATTCTTTTGGGGTATCCCATGCAATGCCCATACCCATCCAAGTTCAACTCAGCAATAAAAATACAAAAGACTGTTTGTGCCAGTGAGAAAGAGGAAATTGCTGTGTGCCTGGCTGTGTGTGCACTAAATTTGGGGAAATGGGGCCATCAAAGCCAGCGGCTCCTCTGGGAGTGCACTACATTTATTCCTACTGTATCGGCGCATTGTATTCCAACCAATGTCAGTCAAACATGGCCTGATATTTGATACAAACTCAATCAGTTCAATAAGGTTCATTAGGTTAATCCAGGTTCAATACTGTATAAAGAACACTTGGATGTGTTGCAATCTCTCATTGTTGTATGAAATCTATAGTAAGAAAAGCATAAGGCTTCCATTGATGACCTCATTCACAAGGCTTCTATAAACAATCTCATTTGAAACTGTAAGTTCCTTGGTCATTTTAAGTCAATAATTTTCTGAGTCACTGACCTGAAATAGGAAGACAGATCAAGAGTTCTGACGTCATGTATATTTCAGGTGAGCAAGGGTGTACCCCCACTAGGGTGTATGTACGGTGCCCGAGCACAGTTGACCACCAAAGTTCAGTTGAGTAGTGTGATCGCTCCATACTGTTTTTGGGCAAAGCTAAGCTTGCTCGCTTGAAAGAGGTGGCCGAGGCAGGGTTCATTTGTACACTTATGTGTGATCGCTAAATTGTGCCCAAGCACAGAACTCTCATGGACCACTGAACAGCTTTCAAGGGCTCAGAAAGTGATTCTTTTGCCTCCTAAATACTTGTATTTCTTTTGTGTTTTCTTGATTGTTTTCTATGTTTTCTTTGTTGCTGACCTGCACTTTTTAATGGCACTGACAAGCTAAGCATTTAGCTTGCAGTTGCGGTGCAGCCCTATTGACTTAAATGGGCGTGTTTGACAGGCATTGCCGCCTGTCAACTCAATAGGCCTTGTTAAATTTGCTGCAGTTGCGATGAAAATGCGTACAGCCCCTTCCATTTGCGTGGTAAGGTTAAGGTGGATGATCTGGGGGCAGTAAAACTGCAGCTCAACTGCCTGTTTCTACTGCCCCCTGGCTGCAAACAAAGAAGAGGTCTGAAAGCTTTGAAGCTAAAGATAGCCAGGCAGGAATTCTGTGTTTGGGGCATACATCCCTGAATGCCTCCCAGTTGCTCAAAACACCATTTTTTATGCTCTACACACCAAATCACCCGTGTGCATTAACCCTAATACACATCTGCTACACTGCACAGCCAGGAAGTTCACTCACTATTTCCTGGTCTTGATCCTTGTATTACTAATTTCTTATTCTGGTACCTGTTCATGTTGATGATAATTCATTGCCCAGTGAGCAGTAGGGTTGCCACCTGTCCGGGATTCACCCGGACAGTCTGGGTTTTGAATCATGTGTGCGGGTTTCAGTGCCCCTGAAAACTGGACATATTATTCAGACAAGAATGTGGCTCAGAACAGTGCCTGACAGGAAGGTGAGGGGGCACCCCGCAATACTATTCTCTTTGGAGCCCCCAAAGGTGTGCCAGGACTGCTACAGTGTTCGGGTTTGGCTTCAAGAAAAAGTGGCAACTCTAGTGAGCAGGCTGGAGGTTTGGCCCCACTCCCTCTCTGTTATGTTTGGCTGACTGATGTTTATTGACAGCAGCAGGAGCCAATGGTGCAGCTGCTGTGTCTCAGCCAATCAGGAGGGAGAGTCCCGGGTGGCTGAGGCACTCATGCACATTGCTGGAGAGAGATGGGGCTCAGGTAAGTGTTAGGGGGGCTGCTGCACACAGAAGTTTTTTTTTATCTTATTAATGCATAGAATGCATTAGCTAACCTTCTGCCTTTACAACTCCTTTAATTGAACAAGCTGAAGTTAAAAGCTGATTTGCTACCATGCATAGCTGCACCAGATTTTTTACCTTATGTATCTACATTTTGTATTTAAGAGTTTGCTTAGAGTTCTGCCTCTTCATTACCAGGTAATTTTTTTTTCAGTGCTGTGACAGTTTGATTGACAATCATTTGGTTATGCAAATTAATTTTATATCATTACTTGATGGTATTTACTTTTTTTAAATTCTTTACTTCGTACACTATATTACCAAAAGTATTGGGATGCCTGCCTATACACACACATGAACTTTAATGTCCTGCCAGTCTTCGTCCGTAGAGTTCAATATTGAGTTGGCCCACCCTTTGCAGCTATAAGAGCTTCAACTCTTCTGGGAAGGCTATTCACAAGGTTTAGGAGTGTGTCTATGGGAATAATATTAAAAGTGCTCTCGCGCTACTATGGATAAGTGAGCAAAACATAAGTGTGTGATATAAATATAAATATTATGTGCAGCAAAATCTATAGTGTTATTTGTCTTGCTTCTGAGATTGGTGTTTGGTAGGCGATTATACCAAACACCAATCTCAGAAGCAAGACAAATACCAATTATTGAGAGTGTTTTACACCAATACTTTTACATATTTTAAATAACCCCCTATCCATTGAGGATAATCTAGCGAACGAAATATTGGGATTTCAAAAACGTTTTCAGTCTCATACCCACATTGCGGACACTAAACCAACAGAAAATGGCCGATTCTAGCTTACTATTAAGAAAAACAGTGACCGCAATTCACCTCTATAGCAAACTTCAATAAAATGGCCGCAATGTTCACATATCGCGGGCTCCTAAAAAATGGCGGCTTAACTACTTCCGGAATTTAGCAATAAAGGCTTGGCCCAATAGACAATCCGGTTCCCCAGATGAAGTTGTGAGAAGCAACGTAACGCGTAGGGATTGGCCGGGTAGAGCCGCGACCTGAAGTGACGTATGAAGGCGAGGAACAACGCCTAATTTGTTCCCTGTGTTATTTTAACCTGCTTTGTGTAAGAGTCTATGCCATTATATTTTAATAAACACACCTTTTTAAACCTGACATACTGCACTATTGGAGGTCCTTCTCCCCCCTTGTTCCCTCTTTACTGAGGTACCGCCCTGTACTATGTGATTGGACAATAGACCGCTGCAACCTGAGAAGGAATACTGCTATAATACACCATCCAGAGGTACCACATCCTTTATCCAGGGAAATCAAGGGATCCCCTAGCGGTGACTGCATGTTATAGTTAACATTGAGGTAAGAGTTCTGGGAGACCAGACTGTCAAAGGAGGCACTGTAGGACTACGAGAAATAATCACCTACTAAGAAAACTGTGAGCTAACACACAGTAAAAATGAAATTCATTGTTTATATTAATTTTATTTCATTTTGCTTCTTTTTATTATCTCAGTGTCTATGGGAATGTTTGACCATTCTTCCAGAAGTGAGGTCAGGCACTGATGTGGATGAGAAGGCCTGGCTCGCAGTCTCTGCTCTAATTCATCCCAAAGGTGTTCTATCGGGTTGAGATCGGGACTCTGTGCAGGCCAGTTAAGTTCCTTCACCCCAAACTCGTCTCACCCATGTCTTTATGGACCTTGCTTTGTGCACTGGTCCAAATCATTTGGTGGAGGGGGGATTATGGTGAGGGGTTGTTTTTTAGGGGTTGGGCTTGACCCCTTAGTTCCAGTGAAGGGAACTCTCAAGACATCAGCATACCAAGACATTTTGAACAATTTCATGCTCCCAACTTTGTGAGAACAGATTGGGGATGGCTCCTTCCTGTTCCAACATGACTGAGCACCAGTGCACAAAGCAAAGTCCATAAAGACATGGGCGAGCGAGTTTGGGGAACTTGACTGGCCTACACAGAGTCATGACCTCAACCCGGTAGAACATCTTTAGGATGAATTAGAGCGGAGACTGCGAACCAGGCCTTCTCGTTCACATCAGTGCCTGACCTCACAAATGCGCTTTTGGAAGAATGGTCAAACATTCCCATAGACACATTCCTAAACCTTGTGGACAGCCTTCCCAGAAGAGTTGAAGCTGTTATAGCTGCAAAGGGTGGGCCAACTCAATATTGAACCCTACGGACTAAGACTGGGATGCCATTAAAGTTCACGTTCATGTGTGTGTAAAGGCAGGCGTTCCAATACTTTTGGTAATATAGTGTATATAAAGGCGAAAGACCAAAACTAAATGCATCCTATACTTTCTGTCCTCCACTTTGATTATCTGCTGCTTCTGATCTGAAGCTGAAGTATGAAGTATGAGTTCTTCCTCTCCTTACTCCATTGTAAGAGGAAAGGGCAGGCTTTTCAGGAAAATGCTGCATTATGGCCAGTAGATGGCATTGGTGATCATAGGATATATAATCATATAACAAATAATGATACAGTGATTTGAATGCTAAGGACATCTGCATGGCTATTTTTTTTTTTATACATAGACCCCTTGGTATCTGCTGTGACTTAAATTTAAAAAAAAAATTTGAATTACTAGACATAACTGAAATCCAATGATGCACAAACTGTACAAATGGAGAAATAAAATGATTACATTCTCTCTGTGCTGATTCAGATCGGCAGATTGAGGCAGTTGTGTTTATTTTATGCTTTGACGTACTTAGGAGTTTCAGATACCGCTTAGCATATTTGCCATTTGATCCCTTGAGGTTAAGCGCACGAGGACAAATTAAATTCACATAAATACATGCTATTGAACCATTAGTTGACATTTTAAAGGCATTATAAGCTGACCTTTGCATATTACATTGAACTCCAGGTTAAAGTGGTAGTAAACTGTTGTTGTTTTTTTTTTTTTCCACCTGCAAGGTAAAGCCATAATGTACTAGTATGCATCACATTGTAGCACATTATGTGAAACCTACCTTAGAACAAAGCCCTTCCAGTGGCGAGCAGTCACCAGTGACCCGGCTTCCATCTTCACCCTTCTGCCTTCCGGGTTCATGGACTCCGGCTGTGTGACTGGCCAGACCTGCGATGACATGAGCCTCCGTTTACAGCACATGATTCTGAAGGTATGGCTCGGGGGGCTGTTTCTTCAGAGAGCATGCGTCTGTGATGTCACCGGCTGCATTCATGTTCTCCCTGTGCCTGCGTGGGTTTCCTCCGGGTCCTCCAGTTTCCTCCCACATTCCAAAGACATGTTGGTAGGTTAATCAGATCCTGTCTATAAATTGGCCCTAGTATGTGTATGTGTTTGTAAGCACGTCGGGACCCTGCGGGGTAAACGCTCGGGAGAAAACCACCTGGCCTTCAGGAAGAAGCTCAAGACCCATCTCTTCTGATGACCCAGATGGACACTGGCGGCAAAAGTGTCTTGAGGCGATTAAGTTCGCATATGTAGCGCTGTACAAGTTATTCATTCATTCATTCATTCACAGTAAACATCTCCTAAACGGTGCATGTTTAGGAGATATTTACTGTACTTATAGGTAAGCCTTATTATAGGCGTACCTATAGGTAAAAGTCATGTGTTAGATTACAAAAGGTTTTAAAATGCCCGCTGCCCGGTTGCCATGACACTAGGAAACATATTTAACTCTGGCTACATGTACCTGACTCCAGCCCCTGAGAAAGTCACGTGATCAGTGACGCAACGCGTCGGGGGGGGAGCCTGGTGTTGTCACTTCCGGACACGGCCGAGACCAAAATTTTAGAATTTTATCGATGCTGACTGTTCTTGTCTTATGTGTAAGTTACCGTATATACTCGAGTATAAGTCGAATTTTTCAGCACATTTTTTTGTGCTGAAAGTGCCCGCCTCGACTTATACTCGAGTCAAGCACTTTTCTGCAGCAAAAAAAAATCATTTTACGAACTGATTTTGGGGCCCCATATCTCAGGGCCACTTGGTCCTAGGAACCCCAAATTTGGTGTGCAAACCCAGTGGAACTGGTACCATAACATATCGAAAGCTGGGGTTCCTAGCACCAAGTGGCCCTGAGATACAGGGCCCCAAAATCGGTTCGGAAAATGTCATTCTCTGCTGCAGAAAAGTGCTTGACATTTTCTGAACCGACTTTGGGGCCCCATATCTCAGGGCCACTTGGTCCTAGGAACCCCAAATTTGGTGTGCAAATGCAGTGGAACTGGTACCATAACATATCGAAAGCTGGGGTTCCTAGCAGCAAGTGGCCCTGAGATACAGGGCCCCAAATTCGGTTCGGAAAATGTCATTTTCTGCTGCAGAAAAGTGCTTGACATTTTCTGAACTGATTTTTGGGGCCCTGTATCTCAGGGCCACTTGGTGCTAGTAACCCTAGCTTTGGAAATTTTATGGTGCTAATTCCACTGGGTTTGCACACCAAATTTGGGGTTCTTAGCACTAAGTGGCCCTAAAATACAGGGTCCCAAATTCGGTCAACTGTGTCCATCTGCAGCAATGTAATTTCGGGACCCTTTGGGTTCAGAGACCCCAAATTTTGGCTGCAGCTAGGGGGCATCTAGGAACCCTTAACTACCGAGTTTGAAGTTCAGGGGACCTATGGCTGCAAATGGGCACAGTGAGGCATGCAAATGGGCACAGTGATGCTGCAAATGGGCATTGTTGACCCTCTTTTCCACTTACAGTAGCTGTGCATTTCTCACCCTCGTCTTATACTCGGGTCAATAAGTTTTTCCCATTTTTTTGTGGTAAATTAGGGCCTCGACTTATACTTGGAACGACTTATACTCGAGTATATACGGTATTACTTTTTAATAAATTACCTTTTATGGAATTGTTGCACTATGGAGATCTTGTCTTATATGGTCCTTGCATGGAGGAGAGTGAGGAGGACCAGTACAGTGGGAGAGCTCTGTATACTTATTATCCCCAATTGCTGCCTTTACACCTTATTCCTGGTTTGGTACTCTAAGGAGAGGAGTAGAGATTGGAAGGAGATCTGCCATTAAGGTTTTTTTTACCAAAAGCGTTGTTAGACCCGCTGTGGTCTTTGTTTAAGGTGAGTGGCTGGGGCACACTTCTGGTGGAATTTGGATGGTGGAAGCAAGTGTGACCACAATGTTTAATGCTGCGTACACACGGTCGGATTTTCCGACAGGAAATGTTGGATGTGAGCTTGTTGGAAAGTCCGACCGTGTGTATGCTCCATCAAACATTTGCTGTTGGACTTTCTGCCAACAAATGTTTGATAGCAGGTTCTCAAATTTTCCGATCGTGTGTACACAAGTACGTCGCACAAAAGTTCTCGCATGCTCGGAATCAAAAAGGAGGAGCCGCACTGGCTATTGAACTTCTTTTTTCTCGGCTCATCATGCGTCTTGTACGTCACCACGTTCCCACATTTGTAATTGTTGGCCAACATTTCTGTGACCGTGTATATGCAAGACAAGTTTGAGCCAACAACATTCGAACAAAAATCCATGGTTTTGTTGGCGGAAAGTCCGATCGTGTTTAGAGTTATGGGGCGTACACACGGTCGGACTTTTCAGCTACAAAAGTCCGACAGCCAGTCCAACAGACTTTCGACAGACTTTCGACTGACTTTTGGCGGACTTTTGGCGGACTTTCTAACGACTGGACTTGCCTACACATGATCACACCAAAGTCCGACGGATTCGTACGTGATGACGTACACGGAACCAAAATAAGGAAGTTGATAGCCAGTAGCCAATAGCTGCCCTAGCGTCTGTTTTTGTCTGTCGGACTAGCATACAGACGAAGAGCGGATTTCTGGGTCCGGCGGAGTTACGACGTAAAGATTTGAAGCAAGTTCCAAACCTAAAGTCCGTCAGATTTGCGACTGGAAAAGTCCGCTGAAAGTCCGGGGAAGCCCACACACGATCGGATTGTCCGCCGGATTTGGTCCGTCAGCGTCCGTCGGACTTTTGTAGCAGAAAAGTCCGACCGTGTGTACGCCCCATTAATGTTTTCTTCTGCACCTGATTTCCACATTTCTACTATCAATCACTGCAATATATTTTCTGCACATATTTGAGACCTATTTGTTGGACTATTATTGACCTGAATGGATTACAATTGCCGTATATACTCGAGTATAAGTCGAGGCCCTAATTTACCACAAAAAAAAATGGGAAAAACTTATTGACCCGAGTATAAGATGAGGGTGAGAAATGCACAGCTACTGTAAGTGGAAAAGAGGGTCAACAATGCCCATTTGCAGCATCACTGTGCCCATTTGCATGCCTCACTGTGCCAATTTGCAGGCATAGGTCCCCTGAACTTCAAACTTGGTAGTTAGGGGTTCCTAGATGCCCCCTAGCTGCAGCCAAAATTTGGGGTCTCTGAACCCAAAGGGTCCCGAAATGACATTGCTGCAGATGGACACAGTTGACCGAATTTGGGGCCCCGTATCTCGGGGTCACTTAGTGCCAAGAACCCCAAATTTGGTGTGCAAACCCAGTGGAACTAGCACCATAACATTTCCAAAGCTGGGGTTTCTAGCACCAAGTGGCCCCGAGATACAGGGCCCCAAAAATCAGTTCAGAAAATGTCAAGCACTTTTCTGCAGCAGAGAATGACATTTTCTGAACCAGTTTTAGGGCCCCGTATCTCAGGGCCACTTGGTGCTAGGAACCCCAGCTCTGGATATGTTATGGTACCAGTTCCACTGGGTTAGCACACCAATTTTGGGGTTCCTAGCACCAAGTGGCCCTGAGATACAGGGCCCCAAAGTCGGTTCGGAAAATAATTTTTTTTGCTGCAGAAAAATGCTTGACTCGAGTATAAGTCGAGGGGGGCACTTTCAGCACAAAAAAATGTGCTGAAAAATTCGACTTATACTCGAGTATATACGGTATGCACTTTATTCATTAATATATTTATGGTTGTCACCTATGTGTGTTATTTGATGCTATGTGTGATTAGCTCTTCACAACTTCACACTGTTTTACTATTCAATACAGTTGTCTTGAGTTAGCACCACATTTATGTATTTATTTATATTTTGTTTAATGTGGGGACATTATTTAATGTTGGCTGCTGCTCCTTTATTAGTTTGACCTTTACTGTGGTTTGCGCATTTGTTTTTTATCTTTTATTTTATCATGTATGGGAGGTTACTCCCACTTTTAGGACTCAAAACACAGTCATATATAGGAGCTAACATATCTGCTAAATGAATTCTATTTTGACTATCCTGTTGAGATCTACAAAGCCTGGCTCGACACCGGGGTCAGACTTGAAAAGGGGGGACAAGCCCCAGAAACGCATTGTCACAGTTACAGATAGACGCCAAGTGGTTCTCTGTGGCAGCCGGCGGCTCCGTGTCTCTACTTCCAGCAACCAAAATAACTTCTTAGCTGCTAGTAGAGCCGATCCATTCGGCCCATCCCTACGGTGTGGGAGTGTTGGTTGCTCAATCCCGGCTTACTCTGCTGGGCTGCACATGAAAAAAAAACTTACAAATAAAGATTATCTTCCCTATAGTCTCCAGATACTGCTGATATGCTTGCATACCTCTAACAAAATGTGTGTGTGACGATTTTTATTATTCATTTTATTTTTCATTTTGGGTGGGTTCACACATGCTGCGGCGGCTCACAGCAGGGGGTCCGGTGCGTCCCTGTTCATCAATTCAGGAACAAATCAGGTCCAAATTTTTGCCTGAATTCGCACCTGATTCGGAACCAAAGACGCACAGGACCCTTTCCAAATGCGGACCGCGGCCACCCCAGAGCTGTAATGGCTCCATTGAGAGCCGGTCACAGTCTCCTGTCATGCGAATTGGATGCGGTGAAACCCCACATCCAATATGCATATGTAAACCCAGCCTAAAGGTTTACCTGTGTTAGGGTCTGCGCTTCTGTTTTTTTTTTATTTTTTTCACAGATAATAGCCAGGGTAGAATGCAGTACAAATATGCACAGAAAAGAGAAAGCACAATTCACTAAAGAATATCTCATGAGCTAATTGAATCACGTGACACTAGGGTGACCACATTTCCAAACTGCCATACAGGGACACCCCCCCGACTACACCCCTGGATGTGCGGCACCTGGGAGTCATGTGATGCAGGACGTAGCGTGCAGATGACGCTCTATATGGATGCTTTGTTCTCACCTCTCTCTCTGGCACACATTTCTTTTCAGACAAATGCTCCAGCCGCAGAGTTCTCACACACACATGTGGTTGAGGGCCACCTCAGTTCCCTCTGTCTCCTTCACCAAAGTCCCCTCAGTTCCCTGTGTGTCACCTTCATTACTGTTCCCTCATTTCCCTGTGTCACCTTTGTTAATGGCCCCTCAGTTCCCTGTGTCACCTTCATTACTATCCCCCAGTTTCCTGTGTCACCTTTATAATGAAGGGGAACAGTCATGAAGGTGACACAGGGAACTGAGGGGACAGTAGTAATAAAGGTGACAAAGGAAACTGGGGGACAGTAATGAAGGTGACACAGGGGACTTTGATAAAGGTGACACATGGAACTGAGGGGACAGTAATGAGCGTGACACAGGGAACTGAGGGCATAGTAATGATGGCTTCATTACTATGCCCTCAGTTCCCTGTGTCACCTTCATTACTATCCCCTTACTTCTCTGTGTCACCTCCATTACTGTCCCCGAGTTCCCTGTGTCACCTTCATTACTATTCCCTCGGTTCCCTGTATCACTTTCATTGCTGTCCCCGTTTCCTGTGTCAGCTTTATAATGAAGGGGAACAGTCATGAAGATGACACAGGGAACTGAGAGGACAGTAATGAAGGTGACAAAGGAAACTGGGGGACAGTAATGAAGGTGACACAGGGAACTGAGGGGACAGTAATGAAGGTGACAAAGGAAACTGGGGGACAGTAATGAAAGTGACACAGGGAACTGGGGTACAGTAATGAAGGTGACACAGGGAACTGAGAGGACATTATTGAAGGATACACAGGGAATTGATGGGACAGTAATGAAGGTGACACAGGAAACTGGGGGACAGTAATGAAGGTGACACGGGAAACTGAGGGAACAGTAATGAAGGTGGCACAGGGAGTGGAGGGAATAGTAATGACAGCGTCATTACTATTCCCTCAGTTCCCTGTGTCACCTTCATTACTATACCCTCACTTTTCTCTTTTCACCTTCATTACTGTCCTCCAGTTACCTGTGTCACCTTCATCACTATCCCCTCATAGCTCGGTGTCACCTTCATTACTGTCTCCCAGTTTCCTGTGCCACCTTCATTACTATTTCCTCACTTCTCTGTGTCACCTTCATTACTGTCCCCCAGTTTCCTGTGTCACCTTCATTACTATTTCCTCACTTCTCTGTGTCACCTTCATTACTGTCCCCCAGTTTCCTGTGTCACCTTCATTACTATTTCCTCATATCTCGGTGTCACCTTCATTACTGTCCCCCAGTTTCCTGTGTCACCTTCATTACTATTCCCTCACTTCTCTGTGTCACCTGCTTCATCACTTTTCCCTCTGGTGATGAGTGTCACCTGCTTCATTACTATACCAGTGGGTGAAGTCCCTCAGTTGGAAGGGAGGAGGAGAGAAGACAGGCTGCAGATCTGAGCAGTGCAGCAGCAGTGAAGAGGATCACACCAATCAGTCCCTGTTGCAAGTCACTCCCTCCCTCTGCATGCTGCCGCACACCGGAGTCAGGCCAGAGAAGAAGGCCGGAGGTGGGCGGAGATGGGAGCCAAGCAGCACTAGACGGCCTCACTCTGAGTCTGTGTGATGACACTGGTTGCTAGACGCCAGGCGGGGGCGGCCCTAGCTCTGCAATGTTCGGCAATGTAGCTGGCAGGGTGGCTGTGTCCTCTGTTTCATTCAGGGACACTGTATTGTGTCCCTGAATGAAGAGTGAGCAGAGTTGGGGTGGAGATGGAGAAGAGGGGGTGAGCAGAGTTGGGGTGGGGATGGAGAAGAGGGGGAGAGCAGAGTTTTGGGTGTGGATGGAGAAGAGGGGGTGAGGAGAGTTGGGGTGGGGATGGAGAAGAGGGGGATGAGCAGAGTTTTGGGTGTGGATGGAGAAGAGGGGGTGAGGAGAGTTGGGGTGGGGATGGAGAAGAGGGGGATGAGCAGAGTTTTGGGTGTGGATGGAGAAGAGGGGGTGAGGAGAGTTGGGGTGGGGATGGAGAAGAGGGGGATGAGCAGAGTTGGGGTGGTTATGGAGAAGAGAGGAGGTGAGGAGAGTTGCGTTGGGAGTGGAGAAGAGGGGGGTGAGCAGAGTTGGGGTGGATATGGAGAAGAGGGAAGTGAGCAGAGTTGAGGTGGATATGGAGAAGAGGGGGGTGAGCAGAGTTGGGGTGGATATGGAGAAGAGGGGGGTGAGCAGAGTTGGGGTGGTTATGGAGAAGAGAGGAGGTGAGGAGAGTTGCGTTGGGAGTGGAGAAGAGGGGGGTGAGCAGAGTTGGGGTGGATATGGAGAAGAGGGAAGTGAGCAGAGTTGGGGTGGATATGGAGAAGAGGGGGGTGAGCAGAGTTGGGGTGGATATGGAGAAGAGGGGGGTGAGCAGAGTTGGGGTGGTTATGGAGAAGAGAGGAGGTGAGGAGAGTTGCGTTGGGAGTGGAGAAGAGGGGGGTGAGCAGAGTTGGGGTGGATATGGAGAAGAGGGAAGTGAGCAGAGTTGGGGTGGATATGGAGAAGAGGGGGGTGAGCAGAGTTGGGGTGGATATGGAGAAGAGGGGGGTGAGCAGAGTTGGGGTGGATATGGAGAAGAGGGGGGTGAGCAGAGTTGGGGTGGATATGGAGAAGAGGGGGTGAGCAGAGTTGGGGTGGGGATGGAGAAGAGAGGGATGAGCAGAGTTGGGGGGATGGAGAAGAGGGGGGTAAATAGGGTTGGTGAAGGGGGGGTTATGAGCAGAGCTGGGCTGTTCCGAGCTTCTGGGAGGAAAGACCCTGGGACAGGAGGGTGGGGGAACAGAGGACAGAGCTTTCTAAAGGACTCACAGCTGTAGTTTTCTGGTGGCAGGTATGGGTCTCTGCCTTGGGTGTCTCTTTTTGTTCACATCCGCGCCCCCCTCCCACTTCATTAAGCCAGGGATAGGCCGAGCAGGAAGGGGGCGGTCCTGCAGGAAAGCTCCCTCGATCTGTTTCATTCAGAAGGCAGACTGAGCACAACTCAGAGGCCGGCCACACCCCCTCCCTGTGTCCCAGCCAATCAGACACTGCAAGCCTCTCAGGCTCCACCTTCTGGGTGTTGTTCAGTTGAAGTGACTTGTAGTGAGAGTGTCTGATCTAAGCTACTGGGGAAGGAGATAGGGGAGGGATATCTCTGTCTCTTGGCACCCCGCCCAGCAGCACCTGAGCTCCAACCTCACTCATTAGCACAGCTGTCCGTGACAGAGGCGGAATTTCGGGATTCTGCCCTGGACAAGCTCAGACCGGGATATTGGTCTGATTTCCGTGACCAAACAATCCGTGACTGTTGGCAAGTATGCATGACAAGTCAGACCCCATTGATGGAAATGAAACCATTCTAATCGGTGTGACTCAAGTCTCTCTGACTTAGAATAAGGTTCCTGCACTACTTTGGTGCGACTTCAACACGACTTGCATTGACTTCTGTTAAAGGTATTTCGGATTTGAAGGCCCGGCAGTGTGAACAAGGGCTATATCATGGCACTAGCTCTAGACATCATAATTCTAGAGATACAAGGCCAATTTAAGGTAGCTCATTCATGCAAGTGATCAAGAATAGCATTCGATCACTAAAGACACGGAACGAATGGTCCCCTTTTTTGTGTAAGCTACACATGTAGCGCTCATTAATGAATTACTTCAATGATCGCACAATTGTGTGCAGTTAATCATTACCACATGCTACTTTTAGCTTATACCATAGGAGCAATCACCTTTGTAGACCTAGTCTAAAGCTGGCCATACATTGATTGATATTTTCCTTCAGCCTGTAGGCTAACAGCGTGAATGGACAAATCCCCCCCCCCCCCATGCTGAGCTATTGTATTCTGACAGCCTGTCTGAATAACAGAACAATGGTCACATCTGATTGGAAGCAGGGGTCTCCAAACTTTTTAGTACAAGAGCCACATTGTATATTTTACAAAAATTGATAGTCCGGAAAAAAAAAGTGAAGAAGGTCCACATAAATTTGAGCCATTAACAAAAATAAGTTCAGTCTTTACCTTTCTCATCAGAGTACCTTAGATCAGGGCCCCCATCAGAGTCCCCTTACATCAGAGTTCCACCTTACATAAGAGCCCTCCTTAAGTCAAAGTCCACAGCAGAGTCCCCCTTACAACAGGATTCACCTTTTTTCAGGGTCCACATCAGAGTCCCCCCTTATATCTGGGACCCCATCAGAGCCCCATTACATCAGAGTCCCACCTTACATAAGAATCACCATCAGAGTCCCCCTTACATCAGAGCTCTTCTTAAGTAAAGGTCCACAGTAGAGCCCCCTTACAACACCATTCGTCTTTTATCAGAGTTCCCTTTACAGCAGAGTCCACATCGGAGCCCCCCCCCCCCTTATATCAGGGACCCCATCAGAGCCCCTTTACATCAGAGTCCCACCTTACATAAGAATCACCATCAGAGTCCCCCTTGGATCAGAGCCCTTCTTAAGTAAAGGTCCACAGCAGAGCCCCCTTTCAACAGGAATTGTCTTTTATCAGGGTTCACATTAGATTCCTACCCTTCATCAGGGTCCCCATCAGAGTTCCCTTTACAGCAGAGTCCACATCAGAGCCCCCCCCCCCTTATATCAGGGACCCCATTAGAGTTCCCTTTACAGCAGAGTCCACATCAGAGCCCCCCCCCCCTTATATCAGGGACCCCATTAGAGCCCCTTTACATGAGAATCCCACCTTACATAAGAATCAATATCAGACTTTTCCCTACATCATAACCCTCCTTAAGTCAAAGTCCACGGCAGAGTCCCCCCTTACATCAGGGTTCTCCCTTTATCGGAGTACACATCAGATTCCTGCCTTATATCAGGGTTCCTATCAGAGTCCCCATAACATTAGTGTCCACATCAGAGTCCCTCCTTATGTCAGAGTGAACAGCGGAGTCCCCGCTTATATCAGGGTCCCCATTGAAATCTCCCTTACATCAGAGTCCTCCTTATGTCAGACTGCACATCAGATTCCCTCCTTACATTGGGGTCCTCCTTTTATCACAGTCTACTTCAGATTCCCACCTTAAATCAGGGTCCCCATCGGAATTGCCCTTACATCAGAGTCCTCCTTATGTCAGAGTCCACATCAGATACCTACCTTACATCGGGGTCCTCCTTTTTATCACAGTTCACATCAGATTCCTACTTTACATCGGGGCCCTCCTTTTATCACAGTCCACATCAGATTCCTACCATACATCGGGGTCCTCCTTATGTCAGAGTCCACATCAGATTCCTACCATACATCGGGGTCCTCCTTTTATCACAGTCCACATCTGATTCCCACCTTAAATCAGGGTCCCCATCGGAATCCCCTTTACATCAGAGTCCTCCTTATGTCAGAGTCCACATCAGATTCCTACCTTACATCGGGGTCCTCCTTTTTATCACAGTTCACATCAGATTCCTACTTTACATCGGGGCCCTCCTTTTATCACAGTCCACATCAGATTCCTACCATACATCGGGGTCCTCCTTATGTCAGAGTCCACATCAGATTCCTACCATACATCGGGGTCCTCCTTTTATCACAGTCCACATCTGATTCCCACCTTAAATCAGGGTCCCCATCGGAATCCCCTTTACATCAGAGTCCTCCTTATGTCAGAGTCCACATCAGATTCCTACCTTACATCGGGCTCCTCCTTTTTATCACAGTTCACATCAGATTCCTACTTTACATCGGGGCCCTCCTTTTATCACAGTCCACATCAGATTCGTACCTTACATCGGGGTCCTCCTTTTATCACAGTCCACATCAGATTCCTACCTTACATCGGGATCCTCCTTTTATCACAGTCCACATCAGATTAGTACCTTACATTGGGGTCCTCCTTATGTCACATCATATGTCCACATCAGATCCCTACCTTATATCAGGGTCCCCATCAGAAAAAAGACTGTGCACATCAGCTGTGGGCCGCAGGCTGTGGTTCGGAGTCCTCTGGTTTAGAGAGTCACAGTGAACAGTCTGGGTCATTGACACCATGAAGAATCCAGCCTGTACAGTGTGAGTGACAGCTGACAGCTATGTGTATAGAGACACAGAAAGCATGTGTTACCTTCACTGAAAGGTGTAAAATCCTTTGTGCCGTGTAAGAGGTTCCACCTAAGTAAGATCATGTATGTCCTCTGCATGGAAGTGTCCACACAACCCGGTATAAAATAAACATTCAGTTATTTCGTAAGCAAACACGTGAACTTCGATTCCTTTCTGAGGTCTGTTTGTCTTGGGAGGAACTAGGCACTCTTTCTGATCGTACTAACTCCAGTTCTATTATTATTGACACAGGCCATTTCCAGATGCTACACCTGTTTGTTAAACGTCTGATAACCCGATCTTCTCTTAAATGCTCAACAGATTGTTTTGTTTGGGGTGCAGTGTACAGATTTTGATTCTTTTAAAGTGAACCTCCCCCTCTACTCTTTTAAAGTCACCAACACTATTCAAAAATATATAGGTGTAGCGCTACCCCTGAAGGAGCCACTGGTGAATATGGGTATTTTCCACACATGCTGGAGTCAGGAATCAGTCCTTGCAGCTTTGTTTTTGTATTTTATTAGGGCAATTGAACTTGTATAGGGTATTATGGGATGCCCACTTTTTCAGCACAGAAAGAATACTTGAGGCTGGGTTCACACACATCCAATTCCAATGATAGGAGACTCTGAGCTGGTTCACACATCTCCCGGGCAGCCGCGGAGCGCATTGCTCAGGGGTCCTGTGCGTCTTTGGCTCAGTTTCAGGTCTGAATTCAGGCAAAAAGTCAGGCCTAATTCATCCCTGAAACAGAGAACAAGGACGCACCGGACCCCTGTTGTAAGCCACATCGGTATTAGGTGTAAACCCAGCCTCAGGGACAAGAACTATATACACTTCTCCTTCTACCTCCTGCACAATCTTGCCTGTAGAACTAAAACTCCCAGGATCAGCTAGCACTGTTCAGATGATCCCACACAGACTCAGACCCAAAAGCAAGTGCCCTTTGCAGGCAGGGACGGTGGGCCCCTTTGGTAGTGTAGCAGAAAAGAAGTCCCATAGCTTAGCTGTCCTATTTCTGTTGCTACTGGTCCCAGTACCACCTCTTCAGGCACTGGCAGCCCGCCAAGCTGCAGCTGCTCCTTTCACTAGCCCTCCTGGCTAATACTCCACAGTCCTCCCAGACTGACTCTGCATCCATCCCAGACTGCTTGCACTCAGTCTCTTCAGGCATGCCTCTCAGTCCTCTGACTGTGCACTCACAAGCCCACTTGGCTGTCTTCCTCCCTGGAGGAAGACAGCCTCCTGTCCTCCTGCTGTCCTCTCCTTGCTCCCGTGCCTCCTGGTCAGGATCCCCATGTGTGTATTAAAGAGGGGTCCCTTCCACACCCGAGCCCAGGCCTGAGTTCACCCCCCCACCCCTCAGAATAAGGGGTTACTCTCAAAGGCCTCCAACAGCCTAACACTCCATCTCCATCTTCCACCTGAACTCCCCCTGCCCCAGCTGGGCTCACCCTGAGTATTTGAGGGGGCCTGCCTCCTGCCAACACATCTTTTGGGGATTGGTCAGGGCCCTCAGAATACTCCAGGCAGCCCCTCCTTCCCTCCACTCCCATTCTTCTTGAATCTTCTGCTAGTTTCCAGAAGTAGGGGGAGATATCAGAGATGATGCCTGTGAGTCATTCTAGCCTCCCCAAGCCACCAAAACCCTGACCCAGAAAAAAAGCACACAGGCTTGGCTTCCAGCCAAGCCTGAACAGTTTACAGACTGTATAAAAACTGTGGACTGTGATAAAAAGGAGGACCCCGCTGTAAGGGAGGAATCTGATTTGGACTGTGACCCCCGGAGCTGACTAATAAATGACTCTTAAAACCTGTGTAGTGTGTTTTTTTTTTCTATTGACACTTTCCCCTAGGTGAATGGGTAGGGGTACCATGTACCCCAAACTCATTCACACAGGGTGGGGGGCCGGCATCTGGGGGCCCCCTTATTAAGGGGGGCTCCTGGATTCCGATAAGCCCCCCGCCCGCAGACCCCGACAACCAACGGCCAGGGTTGTCGGGAAGAGGCCCTTGTCCTCATCAACATGGGGACAAGGTGCTTTGGGGTGGGGGGCCGCAGGGCGCCCCCCTCCCCCAAGGCACCCACCCCCCCATGTTGAGGGCATGCGGCCTGGTACGGCTCAGGAGGGGGGGGGGGCGCTCGCTCGTCCCCACCCCCTTTCCTGGCCGGCCGGGCTGCGTGCTCGGATAAGGGTCTGGTATGGATTTGGGGGGGACCCCCACGCCGATTTTTTCGGCATAGGGGGTTCCCCTTACAATCCATGCCAGACCCAAGGGCCTGGTATGCCTCCGAGGGGGGAACCCACGCCGGTTTTCTCATTGAAAATGTGGCGCGGTGTTCCCGCCTCAGGATTCATACCAGACAGCTGTCAGCGCTGCCTGTCACTCATCGCGGGAGGAAGACAAAGTTTTCCTTTCCCGATGAGTGAGCCATCTCGGCGCTGGCTCCTGCGACGGGGCTCGTAGGTGTCAAATCTCGCCGAGAAGTGCGGCGAGATTGACACAATATCGCGGTCACCTACTGTAGGAATCTGATGTGGACTATGATAAAAGGAGTGCCCCAATGTAAGGTAGGAATCTGATGTGGACTGTGATAAAAGGAGGGCCCCAGTGTAAGGTAGAAATCTGATGTGGACTGTGATAAAAGGAGGACCCCGATGTAAGGTAGGAATCTGATGTGGACCTTTTGTAGACCTTTTCTGTCACCATGATGGTGGCCAGGCTGAAATGGAAGCAGGTGACTGTGGTTAGGTGACGGTGGCCCTTTTTCGTGGGAGGACAGGTGCGATTTATGTTCCCCATTTAATGCAGTGGCACGGGGTCAGCCTAGAGACTTGGCTTGGCTGGTCACCTTAGCAAAGCCTTGCAACAATTACAAATCGGTGGCTTCCTGCAATATGTGTTATAGGGTAAATTGAATTCAGTACACAAGCAATCATGGAATTCATGTATTAAGTATCCAGGGTGGGACAAGGGAGGCGAGGCATTGGGCATGCTCCATGCCCCCATCCTGTAATGGGTAGTCAGATTGAGAGAGAGAGCTGGTAGCAGTGTCTGTTGGTTCCAGGTTGGAAGAAGTTCAAGCTCTGAGATCCGAAGTGTGAAGAGTTGACTAAACGGCTCGTGGTTACATAGAAAGGGAAAGCTGGGCATGATTTTCAGTAAGGTAAATAGCAATTTTTAAATATTTTTTTTTTTTAAAGATATACTATGTGAATAGGGGCCATGTAACAAATAAAAAGTAGATGTTATCCCATTATGGCTGCAAAAGTGGAGTACACTTAAACCCTTTTGCTGTCACCAATGGGAGCAAATGTAAATATGATAAGCTGACCCCCGGGACATTGGCCCCCAATAGACCCCGATCCACTGTCACAACTAAATTGTATCACTTGTGATATAGAGTAAATACATTTTAACCACTTCCACCCCAGTAGGTTTACACCCCCCCCCCCCTATGACCAGGCCATTTTTTGCCATATGGCACTGCATTATTTTAACTGACAATTTCACGGTCGTGCATAAAATGGATGTCTTTTGTTTCCCACTAATAGAGCTTTCTTTTGGTGGTATTTGATCATCTCTGCATTATTATTTTATGCACTAAAAACAAAGAAAGACCCAAAATTCTTTATGCTATAAAACATATCCAATTAAAAGATTAAAAAATCCAATTTCTTCATCAGTTTAGGCAAATATGTATTCTGCTATAATTTTTTTGTAAAAAAAAAATCCCAAAAGCGTATATTGATTGGTTTGTGCAAAAGTTATAACTTCTATAAACTAGGGGATATTTTTATGGAATTTTTATTCATTTTTATTTTTTTACTAGTAATGGCGGCGATCCGCGTTTTTTAGTGGGACTGCGACATGGCAGCGGACAAATCAGACACCTAACTGACACTTTTGACACTTTTTTTGGGGACCAGTGACAGTAATACAGTGATCAGTGATAAATAATATGCACTGTAAACTAATGACACTAGCAGGAAAGGGGTTAACATCAGGGACGATCAAAGGGTTAAGTGTTCTCCTAGGGAGTGATTTCTAACTGTGGGGGATGCTCTGACTGGAGGAACACAGAGATCTGTGTTTCTGCTTAGCAGAAACACAAGATCTCCATCTTCCTCCCTCACAGAACGGCGGTCTGCCTTGTTTGCATAGGCAGACCGCTATTCTGCCTCTCCTGTTGAACGATCACAGGTGACCGGCGGCAGGGCCGGATTTCCCACAAGGCCACCGAGGCCAGGCCTCGGGGCGGCAGTAGTGCAGGGGCGGCACCGCTGCACTAACATCATTCGGAGCTCTGTATGAGCAGGGCGGGGATGAGGACAAACAAGCTGTTCTGACTAGAAAGGAGAGCAGGGGGCGGAGTCTGTGGGCAGCTGCAGGAGGAGTGTCTTCTCCCCTAGGCAGCAAGACTTGTATGGAGTGGAGATTAAGGATAACTATTCCCCTCTAACTCCGGCGCTCCACAGCCTCTGGCATCCTGTCACAGTGACACAGTGAGAGCGTGGAAAGCCAGCTAGCTTGTGCAGGAGTCGGGCTGTGTTCGGTCTCCACTGTCTTCCTAACCCCTCCTTCACTGCACTGCTTGTCCAATCCAATACTCCGCCTCCCATTTGTGCCCGCCCACACTCCAGCCACATGCATGCAATGCACTGTACTGTGCTGTGAGAGGAGTTCTGTTTTCAAACAATGGCTGCCACAGCCCTGGGGGAGACCAGCCTGAGAGGGAGAGCATAATTAGTGAGTGAGACCCCCAGAATAACCCCCCTCTCTGCTCCCACCCCTTTGTGCTGTGCACCTTCTTCCTCCCCCCTCTCTTCCTCATGATCATCACCTTCTCTCTCTCTCTCTCCCCTAGGCTAGAGACTAGTCTGCCTGTATATTGTCCTAGCCTGCCTGTATATTGTCCTAGCCTGCCTGTATATTGTCCTAGCCTGCCTGTATATTGTCCTAGCCTGCCTGTATACCGTCCTAGCCTGCCTGTATACCGTCCTAGCCTGCCTGTATACCGTCCTAGCCTGCCTGTATATCGTCCTAGCCTGCCTGTATATCGTTCTAGCCTGCCTGTATACCGCCCTAGCCTGCCTGTATATTGTCCTAGCCTGCCTGTATATCGTCCTAGCCTGCCTGTATATCGTCCTAGCCTTCCTGTATACCGTCCTAGCCTGCCTGTATACCGTCCTAGCCTGCCTGTATACTGTTCTAGCCTGCCTGTATACCGTCCTAGCCTGCCTGTATACTGTCCTAGCCTGCCTGTATACCGTCCTAGCCTGCCTGTATACCATCCTAGCCTGCCTGTATACCATCCTAGCCTGCCTGTATACCGTCCTAGCCTGCCTGTATATTGTCCTAGCCTGCCTGTATATTGTCCTAGCCTGCCTGTATACTGTTCTAGCCTGCCTGTATACCGTCCTAGCCTGCCTGTATACTGTTCTAGCCTGCCTGTATATTGTCCTGGCCTGCCTGTATACCGTCCTAGCCTGCCTGTATACCATCCTAGCCTGCCTGTATATTGTCCTAGCCTGCCTGTATACCGTCCTAGCCTGCCTGTATATTGTCCTAGCCTGCCTGTATACCGTCCTAGCCTGCCTGTATATTGTCCTAGCCTGCCTGTATATTGTCCTAGCCTGCCTGTATACCATCCTAGCCTGCCTGTATACCGTCCTAGCCTGCCTGTATACCGTCCTGGCCTGCCTGTATACCGTCCTAGCCTGCCTGTATATTGTCCTAGCCTGCCTGTATACCGTCCTAGCCTGCCTGTATACCGTCCTAGCCTGCCTGTATATTGTCCTAGCCTGCCTGTATACCGTCCTAGCCTGCCTGTATACTGTTCTAGCCTGCCTGTATACCGTCCTAGCCTGCCTGTATACTGTTCTAGCCTGCCTGTATACCGTCCTAGCCTGCCTGTATACTGTTCTAGCCTGCCTGTATATTGTCCTGGCCTGCCTGTATACCGTCCTAGCCTGCCTGTATATTGTCCTAGCCTGCCTGTATACCGTCCTAGCCTGCCTGTATACCGTCCTAGCCTGCCTGTATACCGTCCTAGCCTGCCTGTATACCGTCCTAGCCTGCCTGTATACTGTTCTAGCCTGCCTGTATATTGTCCTGGCCTGCCTGTATACCGTCCTAGCCTGCCTGTATATTGTCCTAGCCTGCCTGTATATTGTCCTGGCCTGCCTGTATATCGTCCTAGCCTGTTTGTATTTCATCCTAGCCTGCCTATATACTGTCCTAGCCTGTCTGTATACCTGTATATAGAGGGGGGTGTATATAGAGATGATAGAGGGGTGTATATAGAGATGATAGAGGGGGAGTATATAGTGGAGATATGTTTTTAATTGATCTATTGTTGCAGTCATCGATAAAGGACGAGAATGATGGTGTGTGTGTGTGTGTGTGGGGGGGGCGGCATTGAAGGACCCGGCCTTGGGGCGGCAAAGGGAGTGAATCCGGGCCTGACCGGCGGCCATCGTAGCTGCCGGGCCCGTTTATATAGGCAGACCGCCGCTCTGCCTCTCCTGTGAACGATCGCGGGTGACCGGCGGCCATTGCGGCTGCCAGACCCACTGATTGCTTCTGCTGTGTCCAATCACAGCTGAAGCGGGTCGCCCTCGGCAGCGCGCACGCGCCCCAGACCCACTGCACAGAATCACGTACCTGTACGTGATTTCGTGCAGGAGGGCCACCCTGCTGCAGTATATCTGCCTGGGGCGGTCCTTGAGTGGTTAATGAAAAAAAAAAAAAAAAATCAAGGTTATAGGTTACACCCAAGCACCTAAAACCCCCCCCCCCCCAAAAAAAAAAAAATGAGCCCGGCCTGCCCCCTACATACATGCACATATGAATGTAAACGCATGCGTTGCAAAATGCCAATTACACTGCACTTTACATATTACCGTGCACATCAGAGTACATAAATTCGAAGCCATCATTCATAATTAACTCTAAACTGATGTCATGTAGAGGCTTTTAAAATGTCGCCCATAGACAATTTATGGGCTGAAGTTTATTGCCATTTTACAGGAATTTTGAGGCTTGACATGTTGAGTAGGAATGAAGAAGATACTGTATGTCTATACTCAAATACATATACTGCAGCCTATATATATATATATATATATATATATGTATTATATATATATATATATATATATATGTATTATATATATATATATATGTATTATATATATATATATATATATATATATATATATATATATATATTTTATATATATATATGGTATGTGTGTGTGTGTATATATATATATATATGTATAGTGTATGTATATACAGTATATACACATACATATGTATGTATTTATTTACGTATGTATGTATGTGTGTGTGTGTGTGTGTGTGTGTGTGTGTATGTATATATATATATTACCTTTTTTATATATATTTAACCTTTTCAATTTTGTATTAACCCCTTGCACACTACTATACACCCTTGTACAGTATATTTCCAGTAAACTTGATGTTTGGTATCTATTTTCTCAGAGCAACACATTTTATCTTTTATTTGCATGTTTGTGCCTTAACGGTAACGCGGGTGTATTTTTTACTGAAAATTTGCACTGGGCAAACCATACCACTATTTTATTCTCCCAAGTCTCTGCTTTCATAAAACATATACTGTATGGGGGTATTAACTAATCTTCAGGCCTAAATAGATTTTTTTTAAAGGTGTGCAACAAAAGGGTTAAACCATTATAAAAACTTTTTTTACGGTTGGATTGTGCTTCTTGAGTTTGAATAGAAGCTCATTCAGGTGTCTCTAAACACTTCTTACCAAAACAAATCCCAAAGTCCATAGAGCCATTTCTTCTGGGGAATGCGTACCCTACAGGGTGTGTGTAGCAGTTTTTGATAACGATGACAAAATAGGAGCATGTCCCAAGTTGTCAGCACGTCATTGTCACACCTGCATGTACAAAACAAACTTCATGAAACACTTTTGCTTTTTCAGGACGCAGAGAAAGGCGCAGCTAGGCTGGTTCTCAGCCCTTGTTTATTCATTCAATGTCTATCAGGAATCTGGCTGCATGGATCTGTATGTATAAAGCCCAGCCCTTGTTTATTCTGCTACTGTCTAGAGTAGCCCCTAAAATAACGAGAAAAAAAAAGTTGTACTTACCGATTGCTCGCCTGCACAAGTCAAAGTCAACAGTCACTCTATTGCCCTGTTATGGCTTGTGACTTCTGACGTGAGATAAGATCACGTCCTTCAGATTTCCTCAAAAGTGTAGGGATTTTTTCAGACGTTTGCCACGCTGGACAATATGGAAATTTTACCTTTCCTGAGGAAGCAGCTTGACAGAAATGTTTTCATGCTGAGAATGCTGCTTGTCAGGTTTCCAACCAGTTCTAAATCCCCTTTCATGTGTCTGAACCTATTACGCTATAATTTCCGAAATACCAATACGACTGGACAGTGACGCCTGCATCCGACAAAGTGCTTTTCTTCATAGCAGTTGCTTTAATGTACACTCACCGGCCACTTTATTAGGAACACCTGTTCTATTGCTTGATAACACAAATTGCTAATCAGTCAATCACAAGGCAGCAACTCAATGCATTTAGGTATCTAGACGTGGTGAAGACAACTTTCTGAAGTTCAAACCGAGCATCAGAAAGGGGAAGTAAAGAGATTTAAGTGACTAAACGTGGCATGGTTGTTGGTGCCAGATGGCTGATCTGAGTATTTCAAAAATTGATGCTCTGCTGGGATTTTCACACACAACCATCTCTAGGGTTTACAGAGAATGGTCCGAAAAAGAGAAAATATCCAGTGAGCGGCAGTTACCTTGTTGATGTCAAAGGTCAGAGGAAAATGGGCAGACTGGTTTGAGAAAGGCAAAAGTAACTCAAATAACCACTCGTTACAATCAAGGTATGCGGAATACCATCTCTGAACGTGCAACCCATCAAACCTTGAAGAAGATGGACTACAGAAGCAGAAGACTACACTGGGTGCCACTCCTGTCAGCTAAGAACAGGAAACTGAGGCTACAATTCACACAGGCTCACCAAAATTGGAAAAACGTTGCCTGGTCTGATGAGTCTCGATTTCAGCTGCAACATTCTGATAGTAGGGTCAGAATTTTAGCATAAACAAAATGAAAGCATGGATCCATCCTGCCTTGTATCAATGGTTCAGGCTGGTGGTGGTGTAATGGTGTAGGAGATAATTTCTTGGTACACTTTGGGCCCCTTAGTACCAATTGAGCATCATTTAAATGCCACGGCCTACCTGAGTTTTGTTGCTGACCATATAAAAACAAATAAAATGCCGCGCTATACTAAGATTACCAATGTGATATGACACATATAAAATGCATAAATATCTTGGTGCAAACCGTGCATGATATTAAACATAATAACATATAATATATAAAACGTCCATTGTGCTGGCAAATTAAAACAATAACAGATGAAAAGTGCCGCACTATATTGAAGTAACCAATGTGATATGACACATAAATAAAGTGCATGAATGACTTGCATAATATCCAACATATTAAATAATAAAATTAGAAAATAAATAAAATAAAAAATAAAAAATGTCTATTGTTCTGGCAAAGCAAAATCCTGTGATGGTGCTCCAAAGTTGACAACAAACTTGTGCTCCCCCCCCGTGTGAATCTGCTCACCTCAGGGCGTTTGACCGCACACCTAAGTCAAAAAACGCCTGTGAACCGCCCCTGGGTTCTATGTGAATGAAGCCCTTTGGGATCCTTAGATGTCCAGCAATAAGTTCCTCTGTCCATATAAAAAAATAAAGTCTAAATGGTGTTTTATCATTTAACAACGTATTTTATTTATAAAACATAAATCTGGGTACTCACATCTTCCAGGTACTGAAGCGCACTACTCTATAGCAGATAAAAGAAAAAAATGATGAAAAAGCTTGTCCGTTTACGGCGTTCAAACCTGCTGCCTACTGCACTCTCTTGTCCCCTCCCCTAGGTGTGTTGGGCACAGGGATCAGTCACATGTCTTCCTCAGGGGGATTGAGTGGAAACAAACCAGAAATGGGCGTGTGATCTGTTATAACAAGGTGTATGCGTCTAACTCCTCATTGAGCCCCCCTGGTGAGAGGGAATTGAGGGAATATATCCAGAAAGTCTCCCGCTGGCAGAGTCGTTTAAAACGCTCCGCAGCAGGCAAACCTACGGAGATGGCCTCTATGACCCACACCTTCATTGATGTTCATTTAAAAAATGTTTTGGTGCACTGTACTCATCACATCCCTGTTCGACGAACCGCCTATGCTTGCCAAACTGTTGGCAGAGGGAACGGATGGTTCTGCCAACATATAGGAGGCCACAAGAACAGGTCAGACAGTATACTACATAATCACTGGAGCAATTGTGAAACTCTTTTATAGGGTACGTTTTTCCTTTTGCAGAGAAGGTTTTTGTCCATGCTGGACAAATTTACACATCATGCATAATTTTTTCTTGCATTGAAACATGCCCACTAGTGGGATCAGGGAGGTGTATGTGGTGGGACCTGGCTTGGGTTTGCGGATCTTACTTGGCGCATGTGAGGTATTGTACTTCACTTTCTTCACTTGCCTTTGGGTGTAAGGCTGGGTTGTACTCACTCAGTCCTCCGTAAAGGCTTCACAAGATCCAGAATACCTGCTTTCCTGGCCCATCTGCTGAACGGGCTGTGCTTGGGGTCCACAGCTAAGGCTAGTACTAGTGTACTGAGGCTTTTTCTCCTTCTCTCGCTCTCTCCCGTTCCTCTTCCTCTGCTCCAGGGGTAGAGCCCCCAACACAGGGGTCTCCTCCAGACAATTGGACCCCAGGCTCTGCTCCAAGACTGCCAGTCGTCTGAACATTTATGGGTTGTTTCCCCACCTTCTGGGTTCTGCCTCCCCAGGGATTAGGGGAAACTCCACAAATATTCAGGCTGCAGCTTCTGTTCCTCCACCCACTAGATTCTGGAACTATCCAGAAAGTTCCAGAAGACAGGGGTAGGTAACAGAGCTGAAACCTTTGAAACACTGCGCAGCCTCCTAACAAAATTAACCCATGCTCCTCTGCCTACAGGGGAGCCAAACTAAATGTGCCTACTCTAGCAACAGTGAGGGTGCTACATACAGATTTGTCCTGTCTTAGGAGTTCTCAGATTGTCCGAGCATGGATCTGTGTTTTTTGCTGGTCACACCTACATTTATTTTGCATATATCGATGATCAGTATTTTGCTGTATTGGTAGTATTTTAATCCGACATGCTGAACATTCTTGCTGTATCTTTCAAATATGATCAGAACTGCAGTTGAAACTGTAATCAAATCTTCATGTAATCAATTTGTTTCTGTAAAAGACTGAAAAAATTAAAATACTCCTGACTGTTTAATTGCTTCCCTTTTCAACCCAACGTCAAAAAATACTGATTGAATGCCACCAAGGCCCTGTTCATACCTGAAAGATTTGAAGGATGATTTGGAACTTCACTAAAAGCACTTCAATGCACAACTCTAAGCAGGTCAAATTGCATGACAAATCCCGTGCTATTGCCGGCAATGGCACTGCTGCACTGAGATGCTGCTTTGCAATTGTGATTTTTGTGCTTTGTTTTTTTAACATGCGACCGGCGGCAAAGGACTAGAAGCTACCAGGAGTGCTTAATGTAGGTTCAACAATTCAGCAAATCAATGCTCTCTTCCAACACCTGTTCGGGTTAAAAGGAATTTAGGAAAATTAAAGTTATTGGCTGTTTGTTTTTAACACAGGTTTGCTGGGTCACATTTTAATTATCCAACCTCTAAATTGCTAGACAGAACTGCCAATTAAGTGCAATTAAGTGCAGTTTATGTGCACTTTCATTCTTTTAAAGTTATCCTGCTTATGCCAAATGCCTATGCCTATCACAAGATTCCTTGAGGGTAAACTCGAGTGGATTACTGATGTTATTTTTTTAGAATGTTTTTTTATTTTTTTTTAAAACGGCTACTGCAGTCAAATAATATATCCTTTACTTTTTTTTGAATTATTATATCTGTACTCTACTCAGATACCCAGGCTTTCTTATTGAGAAAAGCTTCCATTTTCCTGATAGTGTCAAAGCTTCCCCTCTTCCTCCTGCCTCTCACACATTCTAGTTGGTCAGTGAGGTGGGCAAACATAGTGCTGTGCAAATATGTACCCATACCTGCCCGCACCATATCTGGTTCATTCATACTTGATTGCTGATTCATTGATGTTTTAAACTAATAAATTATTCCATTGTACTTATAGAGGAGCTCTAGGCCCCCCCCCAAAAAAAAATAAGTCAGCAGCTACAAATACTGTAACTGCTGACCTTTAATACCTGTCCAGGCATCCAGCTGTGTCCTCACCCAAGCCAATTCTCCAATCGGCTATCGGGTCTTGGCGCCACCATCTTGACTAAGGGAAACTCACAGTGAAGCCTTCACAGCCGGTGTTCTACTGTGCATATGCGAAGCATGCTGTCCTTTGTGAATGGGACCTGTAAAGTGTCCTAGAAGGCTGCGGGGGAAAGCAGGGAGTGCTGAGCTTCGAAACCAGGTACCCGCTCCCCCTCCCTCCCAAAAGGTGCCAAATGTGGCAACGAAGGGGGGAGGAGGCAGACAAGCAGAGCTACCCCTTTTGGGTGGAGCTCAGCTTTAAGCCTAGAGGAAATTGGAGATCTATGTGAAGGCAGGTTTTTACCCCCTTCCCTGGGCAAGTCTGCAGGCTTTTTGGGGTCTGGCCTCTTTTTCCCATGTATTATAAAAGGGGAGAGGTCCAGGTCCCCGGGGGGGAAAAAAACGCAGACTCATTGGTTACCCTGTGACAATGGACCACTCCATCATGGATTCTCCAATTATAGACTTTACCTGTGCAGGTACACTTGGGCAGCCGCAATTAGAGTTAGCTAGGAAATGGATGTTTTACCCTGTTGCATTTTACATGCTGAGTTTCCAGTAAAGTTGTTTCTAAAGGACCTGGGTCTGTAATAGCACTATAGGGTATGTGTAACACCACTGCAAATGGTTAACTAGCAAAGCAAAGAAGAGGAGGTAGTTACCATGGGTAACTGAAAGTAAGAACAGAAACCAGCCAGTAGGCGTGGTGCCTGGTTAGGTGACAGGTCCTCCGATAGTGAGGGGGTCAGTGCTCTGACTACCTCTCTAGCTATCTGTCTCCTCAGGTCACTGGGAGCAGACTAGCATTATGGAAATTCAAGAGCTGATCACTGGGTACATGACAATGGTAGCTAAGAGCTTACCCTACAGTACCCTTACCCATTTGAGCTTTAACTTAAATTTACTATGCTTTAGAATAAACACTCAACACCTAAGGTGGGTTAAATGGCCAACATGGCCTTTTATTAATAAAACAACTTTTGTTACAATACACACTGTAAGAACCCACCTAACTATACTATTTCACTAAACTGTATATATATAAAACTATCTATCTTTTTAGGATCCAAGGCGGTACCAATGTAACCATTACCCTCTTAATTTGTGTCAGAGGCACGTCTAACTGAGTTGCCACCCCAGCCGCTATATATGAAGACTCAGGGCCTAAACCCAGCTAACCTCAGCCACCCCAGGGTCCTTAAGCTGCACGGTCACTAGCCAGTGAACCGTTCCCACTCGAGGATACCATACCTGATGGTTCCCCACCGTTTACCCAGAATGCACCACATTCTACCACCGCCAAGGATCCTAACATGCCACAGCGCACAGGTATGACTCCTTATACCTGAGCGCTCCGCCACACACGAAGAGCCCTGTGTACTTCATCCTCCAGGCCCAAAAAACACATGTCCGTCCCTACTGCCTTAAGGTGAACGCCATCGCCCCTGAGGTAACGCCATGTCTCGGACTCCAAATCCTGATGCCTAATTACCAGGCCCCCATTCCTGACAAAGAACCGCCCCACCTCTTTATTGACTTTAATCCGGGCCTTATTGATTCGGTCCACAGATCTGGCTTCTCTCCAAACCGTGCGAGCCACGATCTCGGACCAAACCAAAACAGTGCCCGGGAAGTCACAGCGAAGCCTGAGGAAATCGAACCGAATGTCTTTGATCAGTTCTCTGGAACGCCTGACGCCCAGATCATTCCCCCCAGCGTGAATTACCATAATATCCGGGGCCCTGTCCCAGCGTGCAAATCTATGCACCTCGGGAACCACTCTGTTCCACAACATGCCCCTAACCCCTATCCAGCGGACACTACCTTCTTTCCAGGAAAGACCTAACTGCCTGGCATTGGGTCTAACTTCAGCCCTCCTGGCCCCCCAGTAAACAAATGAATGCCCGAGGATCCAAACTAGGCATCTGCGACCTGAAAACAAAATAGAGAAAAAACATTGCCCCACCAACCTGGACATATAAAAATTAAAACAATAAGACCAACACATAGAAAAGAGTGAGCATGAGAGTCAACACAAACGTGACGACAAAGACCCCCCCCCCCTTCTCATCTTCACATTAAATGAGGTCTAACATACAACCTGAAACGATTCGACTCCCACCTACCGATGCGTTTTATCATCTCAGCTCCCAACCCCCATCTTGATGCCTCCGTAGCGGCTCCGATTCGGAAAGAGTGAGATCCGAATTGCCTGGGATCCAGACCTGCCGCTTTCAGACATTTACGAAAAACCGCAATGAACTGAAAGCGCGATAAATACGAGCCATTCCTGTGCATCAAGAAAGGTCCCGCACTGGCAGGCCTGACCGCAATAAATTGTGACACCGCTGAAACCGGGCACAGCCCGGCCACCTCACCCCGCAACAACTCCAGTACTACACCTCTTCCAGCTTGATCCGTTTTAGACTTACGAATCACTAAGCTTACTGACACTTCTGTTACAGTCACCTCGTCTCTGAAAAGTCCCCCCGCGACGTGTTTGGCAGGGCTGACCAATTCCCCTATGCGTAAAGCCCCAAAAAAGGCCAACTGAAAAGCCGCCCGAAACAAGAGTTGCTCATACCCATCCTCACATACCCCCGGAATGTGAGCCATAATCAACCATAAAGTGGTGAAGGAAACCGGGCGCCGCAGATCTCTGGACTTGCTCCCCCTACGATATCCCTTCATAGCCTGCCTTATGATAAAAGATTTCGTGACATCCACGCCTCCCTGTAGTTTAAACCAAAAGGCCAAACCCGCTAATTTACGATCCACTGACGATACCGATGCCCCTTTCAGAAAGTTTTGAACAATGAAATACAGGACCAATGCTGACACGTCGTCTCGGGGCTCAAGCCCCCCTACCTCCTCCAGCAACGCATTCCATTCCCTCCACGCACCAGCGAATGCGCCCCATGTCGCCTCACTCAGGGATTTTCGGATCAATCCAGCGGCGACTCCAATGCGATCGTCCATAACCCTGGAGGACAGGGGGTGCCGTGCTGCTCCGCGTCCGGCGCCAATCTCCGAAACTCTTTCCACTGCGAACGAGACAAGGCATCCGCAATCCTATTAGAAACCCCCGGAATGTGCACTGCATAGACAAAAGCATTCAGGCGAAGACATAACAACACCAAGTGCCGTAACAAGCGCACCACCGGAAGGGAGGAGGCCGACAGGGTGTTAATGGCAGAGACAACTCCCAAGTTGTCGCAATGGAAACGCACCTTTGTGTTCCGAAACGCCTCGCCCCAAATTTCCACCGCCATCACAATTGGAAACAATTCCAAAAGCGCTAAGTTACGCAACCACCCGGCCTCCCTCCAAGTATCAGGCCAACCACCGGCGCTCCACTTACCCTGGAAGAATGCTCCGTATCCACCGGACCCGACCGCATCCGTAAACAACGCCATGTCCGCATTGCTAACAGGGCCCGACATCCACATTGACCTCCCATTGTAGGTTCCCAAAAATTCATCCCAAACCCTGAGATCAGCTTGGTGATCCCGGGTCAAACGAACAAAATGTCTGGGGTTACTGACCCCCGCCATGGCTAACGAAAGCTGGCGGCAGAATATCCTTCCCATTGGAATGATTCTGCAGGCAAAGTTTAATTTTCCCAAAAGGGACTGCAGCTCCCTGACCCGAACCTTGCGTCTGCCCCCCATGGCCCTGACTTCTTGCCGTAAAGCCGCAAGCTTTGCTTCCGGCAAACGGCATTCCATGGCTACTGAATCGATCGTGATCCCCAAGAAAACCAATTCTGTCGTGGGACCAACCGTTTTTTCCGGAGCTAAGGGAATGCCAAAACGATCCGCTACATGCTGTAACGTGCCCAGCAGTACCGCGCATGCGTTAGAACCCGCAGGGCCTATACACAAAAAATCATCCAAGTAATGGATGACGGAATTGAGCCCGGACACATCTCGCACTACCCATTCCACAAAGGAACTGAAGGTCTCAAACAGCGCGCACGAGATGGAGCACCCCATTGGTAGACAACGATCGACAAAATACGACCCTTGCCACCTGCAACCCAGGAGGTGCATGCTATCCGGGTGGACCGGAAGTAGACGAAAAGCCGACTCCACGTCAACTTTCGCCAACAAAGTTCCCCGTCCATACCTGCGCACCCATACTACTCGAACGATGTGTATGTGACCGCACAGGCCTGCGGATCAATACCATCGTTTACAGACGACCCTTTGGGATGCGAAAGGTGGTGAATTAAACGGAACCGGGTTCCTTTTTGGGCACCACACCCAGGGGAGACACAATTAAGCCCTCAATGGGCGGGGAAGAAAATGGACCGCCCATCCTGCCCAAAGAAACTTCTTTTTGCAGTTTCTCCGTTACAACCCCCGGAAAAAGCCTAGCCGACTGCAGATTATCGGAAATCGGCGGAACCGTAGTCAAAGAGCACGGGATTCTGAAACCCACCGAGAATCCCTCCCACAGGAGTCTAGCCGACTCCTGGTCCGGGTACCTATTTAGGAAAGGCAACATCCTTCCCGCCCTCACTGGAGTCTTCCCTTTTTCCAGATCCATCCCCGGCCCTGTTTTTTCCTGCCTTGAAACACCTACTGAAGGAATGACTGCCCCCGCATCCTGAGCATTCGTGCTTGAAGCGACAGGACCCTCCAAATCGGCACGAGCTGTCATTGAACTGCCAGCAAACCCCCTTTTTCTTAACGGCCGACGAGCCTGAGGTGGAAGCACCGCCAGCCCCTCCTGGAAAAAAACTGACTCCCGCTCCTAGCCGGGGTCATCAGCTTCATCCAAAGCCCTATGTCCTTGTGATCCCATCGAATAGCTGGCCTGACCGCCTTCCGCTGACGAAACTGTTCATCGTAGCGTAACCATGCCATGCCGCCATAGACCCTATATGCCTCCCCAATTGCGTCCAAATAGCAAAACAAAGCCGAGCAGCTCGCCGGCTCCTTTTCGCCAACAACGCTAGCTAAGATTGCAAAAGCCTGCAACCAATTATTGAATGTGCGAGGAATAAGGCGATACCGCCGTTTCTCCTCATCCTCTTTCTTACTCTCGTCAGGTTTTACGCGGTCCAAGTTAAATTTCTCAAGGGGGAGCAGGGAAAATATTTCCACGTACTCCCCTTTCCAAATACGTTCCCTCACTTCCTGTTTCAGGTGCGCCCCCAAAGGACCTTCAAAGCACACGTACACCTCGCACTTTGCCGCATCCGCCAATCTTACCTTATCCACCTCCTTGTCACTTTTGTCCGGCGGCTTTTCCCCCGAGGTCTCTCCACTTGGTCCCTGAGGCAAATCCGACGCTACTACCACAGCCGGAGGAGCGGAGGGGACTTCCGTTGGTAGCACCTGTCTCCCTGAACTGTCCCCCACCACGGCCGTCCCCCCAGGTGCCCCCCCACTGCCCAGCTTTTGCAGCAACTCTCTCAAACCCAGCAATACCTCCCTCGTGAGCACCTCTGACCCCACACTCCCAGGAGCCCCCCCAACCTGACCTTGGGCCCCCACACCTGACCACACAGAAGGAGAAAATAGAGGAAGCAAAACAGGAGTGCACTCACCAGGCTGCATGGGGCCGTGGACCCCCCCAGCCGCCGGACCGACTTCCACCACGGCGTCACCGACGTCTTCTTCCACTTCTCCATCCTCCATGCTGCTGGCATCTTCTCTCTGCCTCTCCGCTGGCGTCACGGGAACCGAAAGCTGCCTGTGATCCGGCCGTCCTCTCTCTCCCACAGCCGCCGCCGTTCTTCTGGATACAGACAGGCTCGCCGGCCTGCGCCGCTCCGAGCGTCCGACCGCTCTGATGTCATCGGCCTGCGCCCCGGCCTTACCCGGGCTCGCAGGCGCCACCTGTGGCCCGGAGGTGCGCGCCGTCGAATCTCTTCCTCGGGCAGACGTGCCCCTCTCGCAGCGCCGCTCCTCCCTTCGGCTGACGGAGCCACCGGCTGCCTCCCGATCCTTGCCGATGCCCGCTCCAGCTTCTCTTCCCCGCCGGGCTGGCGTGACGACCGGAACATCGCCATCCACGCCAGCCGCACGCTCCGGAATCCGGTCGGAGGAGGATGGGTGAGTCGCCATCTGGCTTGTGGGTCCCATCCCCCTCAGGCTCCGCCTAGGATGGGGATTCCTCCCAGGCTCTCCCCTGGCCAACGCAGGCAATCGTTTAGCAGGGGGGCCTGAAGGTTCCGCAAGCGGGCTCCCATTGCGGCGCTGAGCCTGAGGAGTCCTGTCAGGGGTGAACCGCTCAGGGGACTTAGACCTCCTAGCGCGCTGTGGGGCAGGTCCTGCTTGTGAAGGACCCTGCTGGACTCCTTGCAATGACTCGGTCACTTGTCTCTGTATCCACTCAGCTCCATGTATCCCAGCAGCAGCCCTCAGCTGGGATAAAAGTTGCTCAAGTTCGCTCATCATTTAAAGTAGCACTCCACTGCCAAGATGATGTTCTCAACAGGTTCCACTCGAACTGTTACAGCCCCACCCCATTTACATTACTTTATTAACTATTAGCTCCCCCCCTTTGCACCAAATTCCGGCCAATAATGACCACTTAATTACAGCCATATGCCACACCTTTATGACCACACCTTTAACCCTGACTTGCTGGTTTGCCTTATCACCCTGTCATGTCTCCCCTGCGCTGACTGCTTCCCTTCTCAGCTGCGGGCTTCTCTGGAAGGAAAGATTTATTGAGCAAGCATTGGGGCCCACTCGTTGGGACTACATTCTGTTACTGGGAGTGAGGTAACAGAGGTACACTGGACTGGTGGAGTGGGCAAAGGCTCAGCACGTCCCTCCTAATGCAACATACATCAGTTTCAAGTGTGTAGTGACATGTGACAAACATCTCACAGAAGGAATGTATGTTATTGCTGCATACAAGTGGCTCATTTCTGATTCGGGGATTGCCTTAATGTTTGATTTCTCATTTGACCCCAAGCCTCTGCCTGGTCCTGGGCATTGGTGAGCATGCCTTCAGGGAACTGGAGAAAGTGCAGAGAAGGGCAACCAAACTGATAAGAGGCATGGAGGAGCTCAGCTATGAGGAAAGAATAGAGGAACTGAATTTATTCTCTCTTGAGAAGAGGAGATGGGGGGGGGGGGGGATATGATCAACATGTATAAAAACATAAGTGGGCCATATAGTATATTTGCTGTTGAGTTATTCACTTTAAGGTAATCACAGAGGACAAAGGGGGTCTCTTTTTGGCTGGAGGGAAAGATTTAATCTCCAAATACAGAAAGGTTTCTTCTCAGTAAGAGCTGTGAAAATGTGGAATAGACTCCCTTAAGAGCTGGTTCTGGACAGCTCAGTAGATTGTATTAACAAAAGCTTGGATTCTTTCCTAAATGTACATAATATAACTGGATATTAACATTTACAGGTAAAGTTATTCCAGGGAATATTCGTTTGCTTCTGGGGGGATCGGGAAGGATTTTTTTTTACCAGCTGGAGCAAATTGGATCATGCTTTATTAGGGTTTTTTGCCTTCCTCTGGATCAACTGTGGGTATAGGATTGTGTATATAAGACTGAATGTTTGTTTATTTGTCTTCTCCCCTTTTATTGGTCGAACTAGATGGACTTGTGTCTTTTTTTCAACCAGACTATTGTAGCACCCTCTACCTTAGGTAGGTTGCTAGAGTAGTTGTGTTTTTGTTACAGTCAGTGCAGGTAAATTTAGGCAGGCCTAGCAGTGAGCTAGGCCTGTTTGTTTTTAACTGGGGGCTGGGAGTGGTTTTGAATATATCAGCAGGTGACTGACATGTACTTCATCTCTCTGGTGCCTCCTCTGTTTCTAGAGGGTTCTGGAAAAGAGGCAGGGCAGAGGATTGGAGTGGCATGGAGTGTATCTGGGAGCCCTGACCAATCCCCACTTAGGATTGGCAGGGGGCAGGCCTCCTATATATACTCATGGTCAGCCTGCTGTGGGAGGAGTTGTCGGGTGGAAGAACTAGTGATGGAGTGTGAGGCTGTCCTGGCCCTTGAGGGAACCCCCTTTCTGGGGGGGGGGGTGAACTCGGGCCTGGAGCTCGGGAGCTGGGAAGGAACCTCTCCATACATGGTCATTGAGCAGTGTCTGGAACAGGAGCAGGAAGAGGACAGCGGGAACATTGCCGGGCAAGTTACTAGGAGGGATCCATTCCGGGGTCGGTGAGTGACAGGCACAGTGGAGAAATATGGGAGAGACATGCCAGGAGTGGATGTGAAGCCAGAAGGAGAGGCCATGATGTCACTGGATTTGGAGTTAAGTTGCTGCAGCCAGGAGGATTGGCAGAATTTGCACAGGACTGTCTGGGACCAGTAGTCCACCAAGCTTTGCAGCTAGCACAAGAAGTATTCTTCATATTGCTATTGGTTGCTTTTTAACTCTTAGGACTTATTCAGAGTAGGGCCTAAACACGTGTTAGCTGTATCAGGAAACTATGATCGTGCAATAGAGAAAGTGGAGTTTATTCAAGTGATGTGCTGGAGAAGTATGGAGTTTTAGAGACTGCCAATATAGATTCAAAACGTTTGTTCAATTCAACAAGATCAATTATTTGGGCATCCCATGTACCTTTTTCCCATCCAAGTTAAATCCCCTAAATTAAAAACAACAAAAACAAGCTAAAGTACTGTTCATTGACTGGCAATGTGTGTCTGAAGTGAATATCTGGCCAAGCAGGGTGTTGTCAGGAACTACTATACACGCAGCGACCACACGGGGGCACCGCTACACTGTGTTTACAGTGGGAGAACCTTTTGCATGATGATGAGTGGTGGCTGGTTAAAGAGCTTAAATTGTTAGGAGGTAGGGTTGAAATGAAGGAAGAGTGGCCCTACTTGTTGTAGTAATGTTCACTAGTAATCCAGAAAGCAGCCAAGGGGTAGACAGCGACCAGGAACCTGGAGAATTGCAGCCTCTAAAAGGGCTAGTCACTTACTTTATATTATTCAACACTAAAGGACAGATATAGTGAATTTACTTCAGCTATGAGCATTTTGAATTTCACCTGTGTTTTTATTTGTTTTTACTTGAGTGATTTCCCCTCATTTATAGTAATCAGAGCACAAAAGCAGAAATTATTTGCAGAATACAAGTTTATTGGAAAGAGAAGGAAAACAGATACTTCACACCAAGTTCCCACTGACATCACTAGGCCCCATTTATGAAAGCATCTGAGAGAAGTATCACCACGGACAGTATCAAACATATTCAATAAAACAGTACAAAAAACAACAATCGTGTCCCACAGCAACCAATCAGAAATGTTGTCTTAACTGACTGCGGAAAAAGAAACCCTTGTTGGCTGCCATGGATTGCAGCCCTTTTGTTTTTTGCACTACCGTATTGAATTAACCTGAATGTGTTAACCAAAGCATCCAATTATATGGTTCATTCGCCATCTAAATTATTGCTGTGGGTAACACACACTTTCTGAGATCATTCTTATTTTGGACACTGTCTTTAATGAGGCCTAAGTGTTGCTGGCACATATAATTCATCATGAAACGTTTACATATGCTTCTAGACTGTCAGTTAGATCTTCAGCTTCTCTTCAGTAGCATTCACTTTCTGTGACACAATCCGACCGTTCACCACTTCCTCTACGATGGTTGTGACTTTCCTGGTCTTGTTGGGCTCTAGAAATGGAAGAAGAGGTTAAATTGCATTTGTGCCAAAGAACATGGAATTCACTTTTAAAGAGCTTAAAATATGATGGGTTATTTAAAGTACTACACAATACTGCTCTTCTATCGAAGACAGGTCAATTGTTTTAGCTTTATAATAGTGATCCCAAAAGCTACTTGTTGCAAATGAAATCTGTACTTTGAAAAATATATGGGCAACCTTTGCTGACCTCTACTTGATAGCTTCCTGGCTCCTGACCCAATGGCTTTAATACTTTCTAAATCGGTGAACTAAATATATATGTAGGATATGAATTCTAAATTCATTCATACTTTGCCTATTACACTTTTTTTTCCAAGTCAGACACCTACATTACTGAAGTACTGAAACTATAGACAGCCAGACAATAGCATTTTCCAAAGTAGGTCAGCAACGGCAGCCAACCTCAACAGGTTTCCTTTAAAGCTGAATTTGGGGAATTAGACAAAATATACCCTTGCAATATCCCCTCCACACACACACACACACACATACACACACATAGCAAGGGTGAAATTTAGTCTAGGGGTACATGGATAAGGTGTAATACTGTATTTCCGGCTCTAGCGGGCTTCCACCATCCATGCAATCGGACCAGCACTGGAGCCTCTCTGAGGTGCTCTTAGCCACAGTCACACGTCTGCCTTCTCTACATACATTGTATGGTTACTAGCCCTGCACTGTACATGATTACACCCAGGGACCCCCCGCAGCCTTGAGCTTCAGGCTAAAGAGAACAATGCTGGAACTTACCCCTAGACTAAATGAACATTAAACCCTTGCAGTGGAGTGGGGGGGGGGGTGTGCCCCACAGCAAGAGTAGATTTTGTGGAATTCCTACACCTACTGAGGTCATTATTAGGAGCTCCTACTTCCTCTGTCAAATTGTTATCAAAATTCTATATGAGGGAATGAGGGAATGTAACAGGAAAAGCTGAAACACACAAAGGGGCACAGGAACACCGAAAACTCACAAGTGGAACGCTAAAAACTCACAAGTGGAACACCCAAAACTCACAAGTGGAAAGGAAAAGAATTGGGAACTATGGCAGGGACATCTCAATATTAAAGTTCCCATTGTATACCAGCAGGAAGTCAGAAGCCGACTCAATCTACCAGATTTCTTTTATGTCTAAATATCATTTTTGGATGAACTAACTCTTGCATTTACCTGCTTTTTTTTAAGGATTGTAAATGTCTAGACAGTTGTAAATCCTTCTGAGATAAACATTTGAATCAATCAATAGTCCTGCATTGTAGAGAAGTCCAGGCACTTTGACAGTATGCTAGAATAGTGGCTGGAAATCATCTAGTTTCCCATGTCTGCTAAATGTCACCAAAGATTTAAAAAATGAAATATACCTTTTGCAGGGATTGATACTTCTTTGCAATGCCATCTGCAAAACATGAGAGTTATAAATATCAGTATATTTTTTAAATATCAAAATAAATATGTACAGTAGATCAAATAAATGACCTAACTTACGCTTCTCCATCAAGAAGTCTGCGGTATGTCTCGATCTCCTGTTCCAGACGGGTCTTGATATCCAGTAGAAGTTTGTACTCAGCATTCTGACGTTCCAGATCACTGCGGGCCTGGCTAAGCTGTTCTTCTAAGTTTCCTACAACACCCTGCAATTGTGCCAGCTGTGTGCTGTAGCATCGCTCTGTCTCTGCCAGGGAGCACTCAAGAGACTTTTTCTGGAAAAAAAAAAATGTTAAAGGGTTATTTCCAGCTACCAGGAAAATTATTTGGTGTCATGCTAAATTGAATTGTACTAATGTCAGAAAAAACTTAGAGCTTGCCATAACTCAAGCCTTAAACCTATGCACATAGACTGAGCAAGGCTTTCATATTCTGGGCTGTACTAATTCTTTCTAATCCTTCTGCAGCTGCAGCCGCTGATCAGTGTATTCTGACGGTGGCAGGTGCTGCTGTCACAATGCAATGTCCCAGTTGGGGGGGGGGGGGGGGGGGGGAATCCTCTATCCACCCCGTCTGCATTGATGGAGAAATCAGTAGTTTGTTTTTTTTTTACTTGCCTGATGGCTGAATGAAAAGCGATACTGTCGTTTGCAAAGAAATGCTCATACTTCCATTAGTCACTCCCTTGCCAACTGGATGAGTGAGGAGTCACTACATTGTTGAGGGAAATGGAATGTAATTTTTCTCTGTTTTCTGTGTTTACCCCTATTAACTGTATAGCAATACTGTCGCTGGCAAATTCTTGCCATTAAAAGGATCTCTAATGCTACATGGCCATTAGGGAAGTTGCAGATTTGTCACTTGTGCCTGGAGCTTCGGACGGATTGAGAGCATCATGGGCCTAGTGCTGAGGATTTTGGTGTGCCGAATAAATAAAATGAAAATAAACTATTTTTTGTTAAAACAGATGAAATATTTAAACAAATTCAATTAAATAGCGAGGGTGTTGAGAGAGAGCGGGGTGAAAGGGGGGGTGAGAGAGAGAGGAGGGTGAGAGAGAGAGAGGGGTGGGAGAAAGAGGAAGGGTGAGAGAGAGGGGTGTGCAGGAGAGAGAGGGTTAAGAGAGAGAGAGAGAGGGGTGAGAGAGAGAAGGGGGTGAGAGGGAGATGGGATGAGAGAGAGGGAAGGTGTGAGAGAGATGGGGGGAGAGAGAGAAGGTGCCTTTGGGTAGTTTTAGTAGGGTAGTACTGTGGCGCACTATGGGCGGAGCCACATTGAGGTAAGAGTGGGAGGAGCTGCCCTACACGAGATGCATGGAAACATGTGCGCTCTGTCACATCTGCACAATGTGAATGGAGTCTTACACTTACCAACCATGTAACAGGGGTATTTACTATGACAGACCCTTCCCTGCCTCTCTGCTAAATCTCTCTGCATCTTTATCCACCTCCTCTCAGTACACCTGTGCATTCTAAAATCCCCCTGCTAACCTCTGCACCCTAAACCGTCCCCTGCACACCAAACCCCCTCATCTCTGCTTAACTCCATATGCCTCTGCTCATCTTTGCACCCTAGCCCCCTTGCACGCCCCCTCTTTGGTCATGTTTGCCCTCCAAACTGTATTCCCTTCTCTGTTTATCTCTGGACCCCCCCCATCTGCTAACCTTTGCAGTACAGACTGATGGCAGGCTCAGTGACTGTGACAAGCAGGGATTGTTGTACATCCCCAGTGTCAGCAGCATTCAGCAAAGGCTGGCCCTATCTTATGGAAGGGGCCTGGAGCTGCAACTCCAATAGCCCCTATGTTAATCTGGCTCTGCCTGGAGCCCTGTTCTGTAAACTCCTGATGCTGAGAAAAAGTGTATCAGAATTCCCAGGTTTGTCTAATTGAAAGTTTAAGGAGACCTAAGTGTATTATTTAAATTGTCTTTTTTAATGATATGATTTCATAAATAACTGCTTTATTTGTAATGTGTAGACATATGTATCTGATCAAAACGTCTACTCTTTCAGCAAACTTTATTAACAGGGCACTATCAAATTCCAGTCTACTTGGCACTCCTACATGTCACTACCCCACCCATGTGAGATGTGGGGTGGCATGTAGTTAAAATAATTAATGAGTAAAGGTTACCATAGCAAGTTGTGCCTGCAGCTCAATCTCCAGTTCTTGAAGAGTACGTCTTAGCTCTGTCAACTGTGTCTTGTGACATTCAACCAATTCAGTGCTGTGGCCAATCTCCTTGTTGAGCTCTGCGCTCTGGAATGCATGAATAGTAAGTACATGTAATTAATATTGACAGGCCCCATACAATCCAACATTGACAGACGTTTCTGGCTTGGGCGTAGCATGAGCCTGGTCTTATGAAGGCTCATTTCACTGTCCAGCTTTACACTTTCCTTGCATTGGGAAACAAAAGTTATATTTATTGTCTATAAAAGAAATAAAAAGTAAAAAAAGCTGCTAAATTCAACGATAGTTTTAGGCCACTACAAAGAATGTGCCCTTTTATACTGTATATTAATTGTAGATCTAATCCTCCATCATATACTGGAAATAAAACTTGTCCCTTTGTCAGAGCCAGGCTGTGGGGTAAGCAGCTAAGACAGCTACATAGGGCTCTTCAGCAGGATTAGGGGTGCAGAAAAGACAGGAAATGCAACCCATACTACCAAAGCCATTTAGAGCTCATTGGGGAAAGGAGGGCGCACTTTGGCCTTTTCGCCTTGGGTGCTAAAGGACCTTTCCTGACATTGTCCCCTGTTCCAAAATAGTTGAACAGCAGAAGCTGAAGTGCACCTTGAAGTTCATGAGGACAGGATTACCTTTTCATTGAACCACTCAGCAGCCTTCTGTCTGTTCTGTTCTGCAATGTGTTCATACTGAGATCTCATGTCATTGAGAAGTTTGGCCAGGTCCACTCCAGGGGCAGCATTCATTTCCACATTGACGTCGGCTCGCTCTCCCTTCAGAGCATTAAGTTCCTAGACAAATACAATGGGATAGCACATTAAAACAATCTGTTGGTTTACCCTTCTCTTATAATACTAGTTAATCATACCAGTCTTTGAGTTGATATTTTATTAAGTAGATCTAAAAAAAAATTGTAAGGCAGTGGTTCGAATTTCAGTTTTCTTAACATCTCTAGTAGAAGGTAATAGGCTTAATGTAAACCTCTGCTTGTGCTGGAGACCACACTGGACTGAATGGATTGGTAACTAATCATGGATGGGTATTCATGTGGGCAAAATGGAAGGAATGTTTCCTGGTGGATAGTGCTCAGTGATGTATGGTGGCGACGGTCCCTCTTGGGGATTGGGCCGCTGCCTTTTCTGTGCGACCTTGCGGTCGTTTCAGCATGTAGACTTGGACAAAATGAAAGGAGCGCCCAGTGTCCTGAGAATTGCAACTTTTAAGGTATAGTTAATAGGCGTTTATTAAAGAATAGCAACACGTACATCAAGCCAATGTGTTTCCGGGGAATACACTCCCCGTTCTTCAGGGCTGTTGCTGCATAACTATTTAATGGGAACAATTCCTATGAATGGTTATGTTGGATCAAGGTTTGAAAACCAGGATGGCGGGATGCCAGCTTTAGTTGTATAGGCAGCTGATGCCTTGGCTTGATGTACATGTTACTACTTTTTATTAACGCCTATGAATATTACCTTTTGAAGTTGTATTTCTCTGGAACTGTGCGCTCCTTTTCTTTTATTCAAGTAATATAAACCTATGATCATTCACCCACTGGGAGTAAATAGACAACAATTATTTTTTTTTTTTTTTTTGTAAACTTGATTAAAAATGTGCCTATCTGGTTGACAAGGGCCTGGTAGCAGTTGTTTTTTTGGCCTGCTGCTTCTAGAGTTTGTACCAGGGTAATCATAACATGAGTTATAAGTATCTCTAAGATTATCATTTCAGCACCATTCCAGATACATTTAAGGTTCATTATGTTGTTTTCCTGCAGTTGCCATTTATTTGGAATGCATGTCAAACACAGTTCAGTAAAATCCCATTGGCTTAAATTGAGCAGTAGACAAGGCAGTCCACAGGCTGCGTTTAATCTGTTTTGCGTTGGGATGCGTTCCTTGGCATATCCTATTGAGGTGTCTTTGAACTGCAGGCAAAGCAGGTCAAATACAGCCTTTTCATTCAAATACATGCATTTGCATTTGAATAGCAATTTCAGTGTTTGAAAAGAGCACCCCTTAACATGAGCCTCTAAAGAGATGCTGTCTCTCTGGGCAAAATGAGAGTGTGTGTGTACATAGCTCAGACCCCAGATGTGTATAATTACGCAGCCATGCTTCTTATCCTTGTCTCTCCACGCTGCTGGAGATCTTAAGAACAGAATAGAGCTTCTGGGTATGGGGAGCACATGACCCCCCCTATGTGACAGTGCTTGGGTCTAAGTGACATCACTAGGCCTGAACACTGTCATGTAGCCTGTGCTTTGATATCATCTCCAGGAAGTATATGTACTTGGGGATGGGTTACATCATTTCATCCTGAATGGTAAGTGGATATGCCCATTAGAAACCTCATAGCACAACTTTTTACATTTGCGTTCCTGTGCTACCGAGCAAGTGACCAAAAGCCAAGATCCTATCATGATAACTAAGCAGGAAACCTAGTGGAGGTCGATTGCCTCAGTCCTTGTATATAAATCCTCTGCATTCTATACCTGCTATTGGTGATAACTGACCCAAAGCTAGAAGGTAATTGTTCATTAAGATCATCAACATGGTTTTTCCCACCAAAATCCATACCTCTTCATGGTTCCTCTTCATGCAATCAAGCTCTTCCTTCAGACTCTCAAGCTGTGGTGCCAGGGTGGACTTAGCAAATGACAGTTCTTCTAGTACCCTACGCAGACTGCATATGTCTGACTCTACACTCTGATAGAGGCACAGTTCATTCTCATACCTGAAAGAAAAGCATTTATTGAACATCTTCTTAATGGATTACATTCAAATTTGTGTATCAAGCTCAAGTTGGCCTAGACATATTGTATGTGAGTGATAATGCTATTTTTTAAAGTCTCTTACTTTTTGTTAGCTTACATCTTTTGTGCTTTTTTTGCTGTGATGATTAAAGTGTATGTCAGGGCAAAAAGTAAAAAGTAAATCAGTACTTCTCTGAAGCACATTTTCCCCTTATTTTATCCCTTTAAAGATGTTGCAAGTACAGAAAAATATCTGTGCATCGCCAGAAATCAAGAGTTTTCCTAACGTCTTGTTATGTACTGACAACGCAGGATTACCAAACTCCCCACCCTTTTTGTCCTTCTGTACAACCATACATTAAAATTGGGTTCCCCCCTCAGAGTCTGCCGTCAGCGGACCTTAGTCCACTGTCAGATGAATATGGTCACAGAAGTGCACTTCTGTGAACCAAAGGAGAAGTAGGGCCAAAAGAGTTTTGGCCCTACTTCTCCTTTAACCAGAATGAGCATGTAATCAGAGAACCTATTTAATTCACAGTAAACAAGACCAAAAGTGTAACTAAAGCTGGCCATACAGGCATAGATTTTTTACATGCAACAGATTCTCCCATCCATGCTAAACAGGATGAACGAATCCTCCTGCTGGTTTTGTAATCTGACAGCTGGTGCCAGTTTTCTGAATACTTGAATAGTGACTTCAGCTGATTGGTTTCAGTCACTGTTTGGCTGACAGTTTTTTCCTTCAATCTTCAGATTTTTATTATTATTATTCAGAATTTATAAAGTGCAAACAGTTTGCGCAGCACTTTACAACATGAGGGCAGACAGTACAGTTACAATATAATTAAATACAGGAGTAATCAGTGGGGCCTACAATCGAAAAAGGAGGGTCAAATGATACAAAAGGTGATAACTGTGGGCATGAGCTTTTAGCATTTTTTAACCAAAATTTTACATTTGCGTTTTGCAAATTTTATGCTTTTTTTTTTGTCAAATTTGTTGTTGGGCAGAATCAAAAATGCAAATCATGGCAAAAACACAATACATACATCATTCAAATTAATCTCTTAAAAATAATACCAATCCACTTGAACCTCTAAACAACTAAATGTTTTTGCCCCCTAGTCAGACACCCTTTTCTTTTTTATCCAAGGTCAAAATTCCTGTCTTATATGTGGAGCTGCCTTTTTAACTCTATAATTAATTTGAGTGTTGGGTAGTGATGGACTCGGGTGTATTCAAACCCCACATGCCCGACCCCGCCAGGAAGTTAACACTGTACATCGCTAATCACAGGCAGTGAGACATTTCCCGGTCGGCAGCTGCACTGATCGGGAAATGTCTCACTGCCTGTGATTAGCGCTGTGCAGTGTTGGCTTTCCGGCGAGATTGGGCACGTGGGGTTTCGAACATGCCCAAGCCCATCACTAGTGTTGAGGAAAGGGGGAAGAAAGATATAGTCTATCAATGAAGAATCTGCTGAGAAGAGATGGTGACTTTAAAAAAGAAGACAAGCCGAGTTAAATCAGATTTAACAGACAGCTAACATCAAGTGTTCGCATCCAGGAGAGAACCAGGCTTCCCTGCTGTTTTGCAATTAACAGGCCTGCAAACAGTGTATTGGTTTCTGCTGTGTAGACAGGATCTGCCATCTGCAGGTTGATGAAATTGGATAGCACTTTTTTTTTATTCACTTGCAACCATCATGGTCTGACAGCACCCATTTACAACAAAAACTTACATCTGCCTGCAAGGAAACCTAAAATGTATATACTGCATCAGTGTACTGTGCCATTAGGTTGCACTAAATGGAGCTAAATGCTGATGGAACCTAATTATCACTAAACTTCCATCTATATGTTGCCTAACGTTGGACACAAAGTAAGAGAGACAGAGGCATAGATGCAGGGCTTACATTACTGGATTTCAAAGACTTTGGCATAGGAGGGGTGTAAAGTTTCAAAGGAAATATAGTGTTGGGGTACATACCTGATGGTGGGGTCAGAGAGGAACAGGAGGGGCTTTGTGGGTTGGATTGGAGGGGGGTTCAGGCAGTCTTTAGATGAAAGATAGCTGGCCTGGCATTGGGCAAAATTCTTCTCTACCCATTGCCTTGTTTTTCCTTTTCTAGTTACTTTCATTCAGATGTGAGCTTTTCCTGGAAGCTGTAGCAGCTTGCAGGATTACAAGGTCCTTGAAGGTGGTCATTAGGGTCAAATGTAAATTAGGCAGGAACCCATCTTAGGTATGGCTCTCCTTATTTTGTATGGTTGAGTGCAAGTGAAGTGGTGGTTGTTCATGGTTGTATCTGCAGTTTTTGGTGCACTTGCCTGTGTTGTACGGCTGGAGGCCTACCCTACAGGTTTACAAAAATACTGAAGTAAAGTGCCTGCAAGGACCTTGAGCTCCATTCCTACTGTATTGAATATCATTCTGGTATTCACAGATTTTGTTAATAAAAGTTTGTTATGGCCATTAAACTCCACTTCATCAGTTGTGTTGGTTTGTTGTAGTGATCAGGCAGTTTGGGAGGCAAGTCATCTTTAATACCCTAGTCATGAGCAGGGCTATTACATACCATTTATTCTGGTGTCTCCACTTACTTCATTTTGAAGTCCTCAGCAGCCAACCGGGCATTGTCTATCTGTAGCACAATTCGGGAATTTTCACAACTTTCAGCTAAGATCTGAGGAATAAAAAACAGTTCAGAATTCTGAGTTAAAAAAATAACATATTTTCTTTGTGACTCATACAAAACATAAATGTATGTTCTTTAGCATTTTTTTTAGGTTTATACTAAATTATACTATGTACCGAAGAGCTTATCAAAGACCCCCCCCCCCCCCTCCAATGAATGCCACATTGATTTAAATACTCCTAAATCACATACATTTAACATTAATATTATTTCATATTTAAAAATATTTTTAAAATGATGCCTTAAAGGCTAATTGGATTTTCAGCTCAAATCAGCTATTTACCATACAGGAACACCAAAACAATCAATGTCTTACAGTTAATTTTCCTTCAAAAACAGCTAAAGCCTGAGTAAAAAAGCCTGCTACCAGCTGCAGAAAAGGACCCTTGGATCCTTGCTCTCTGTGTGAAAGCAGTGGTCCCTCTTCAGAGGTCTGACACACCCCTGCTGAGTTAGACTCCTCTATTACATTGAAAACTTGCTCTGATTGCTTGTAGTGTTGACAGGTTGAGTATTCTGCCTGCAGTGTTGACAATTGCAGACTACTTTTGTGCCTGAGCCAGCTTAGTTCCATTCTACTATGAAGGAGAAACATTTTTTTTATACATACCACAGAGTTCAGCCCAGCATCTACCCATGAGGGAAAACCTGGGTCTTTGAGTAGAGCCATTCAGATTACCTGGGTATAACTTCTATGTGGTCAACTACAGTTGGCATCAGTGATAAGAGATATGGAAAGGTGTAGGTGTGTGTTATGGGATGCCAATCTCTGATCACTAATGTTTAGAAGTATAAATAGCATAGTTTTTTAGCCCCTAATAATGATGGTGGTTCTTTGCAATTTTGCTTTAGGGCCCTTTGAGTTCTAGTTATTCCCCTGATGCTTGTGGCCTTTTTTCTCACACAAAGTTCTGTCTGACAATGCGGATTCCAAATTTGATAGTGCTACTAAAATCCATCTAATCTAACCCACCTTGCATCTAAGATCCTCAATGATGCGAAAGAATGGGCTGTAGTCCTCTACTTTGGGCTGATGCTTAATGTACCACTCCTTGATTTTTGCCTCAAGGTCAGCGTTGGCATCTTCCAAAGCCTTGACTTTATCCAAGTAAGTGGCTAGACGAATGTTGAGGTTCTGCATGGTCTCCTTTTCTCCTCCATGTAGAAGGCCATCGTTGGCTCCATGACTCCCAACTGCAAAGTGTTCAGCTGCTATAGCCAAGTCTCCAGCCAGACTGCTGACCCTGTGGCTGCTCATGCTGCTAACTGATCTTACAGATCCACTTTTCCAATGGCAGGACATGGTGCAAGATGGTAGGTGAAAAGTTGTAGATTTCCAAGTAAGAAGCCCTTGGTGGATCATGTAACACTCCACATCCACAAGGTTTATATACAAGTTTCAAGGATGGGTGTTGTATCGCATCACCTTTTTTTTAAACAATAAAACACAAACTAAATCCAGGTTGGATTATTACAAATTGCATGTAAAAAATATAAGCAGTTTTTTTGTAGGTTCAAGAATGCCTTTAATTTTTATGTTGTAGGGGAGATCATTGGTGTTGAAAAACAAACAGTTACTCAGCTAAATATACCAATTATGACGTTGGTTTTTATATGGCAGCTTTCTAGTGATATGTTTTACTGATATTTTAAGGATTATGGCAGTCACTGAACAGACATGGTGCTAATCCTACATTTAATGTGATTCATTAATCCCTGTAGTTGGTATGTAAATGGGTTTAGTAATGGATACATGTGAAATAGTTATAAAAAACAAATAGTTTTCGATAAATTAAAACAAAACTGTTACCTTTTTAAAGGTTCTGTCTTGGAGCCCATTCACCAGTGGGCTCTAAAGCTATTAAAATGTGCTGTGGCACAACTTTTTTTTTTGAACAGAGTAAGATTTTTTTTTCCCATCGGTGTCAGGAAGTAAGCTGACATTTTTCCAAAGTGAAGGAAGTCCCTGGTAGGCTTCAGGGTCCTCATAACTAATCTCGCTATTGAAAGATTTCCACTTTGTTCCTGTTGTGGTGACTACCAGGCCCCAAGAGCAAGACATAAGCGGTGCCAGCAAATAATTACATTAGTCAACCAATTTTATTTTGTTACTAAGAACTAGATTTCCTGGACTTGTGTCGCCCACCTAACAACCAACCTACTAACCCATGAGAGGGTCCTTTCTGGAAACAGCAGCACTCTCACTGGACAGGGGGTAGCAGATTGGAGGGGTTTAGTCTTAAAGCTAGAGAAGTCAACCTTTAACAACAATTTGCCCAGAAGAGGATTTTCTGTTAATTATAATTATAGTGAACACCTTGGGATACTTGCTCTCAGATGAAGATTTTAGTTTTAAAAGTTTAAAATAGTTGCCCAATTTGCTTTATTTATTTATTACAGGTTCTTTTACAGTGCCGTCAATTTACGCAGCACTTTATAACATACTGTATATATTGTACATTCACATCAGTCCCTGCGTTCAAGGAGCTTACAATTTTAGGTCCCTATCTCCCATTCATACTCATAGTATATTATCAAAAGTATTGGGACGCCTGCCTTTAAACACACTTGAACTTTAATGACATCCCAGTCTCAGTCCATAGGGTTCAATATTGAGTTGGCCCACCCTTTGCAGCTATAATAACTTTAACTCTTCTGGGAAGGCTGTCCACAAGGTTTAGGAGTGTGTCTATGGGAATGTTTGACCATTCTTCCAGAAGCGCATTTTTGAGGTCATGCACTGATGTTGGATGAGAAGGGCTGGCTCGCAGTCTGTGCTCTAATTCATCCCAAAGGTGTTCTATTGGGTTGAGCTCAGGACTCTGTGCAGGCCAGTAAAGTTCCTCCACCCTAAATATTTGGAGTCCTGACCTCAACCCAATAGAACACCTTTGGGATGAATTAGAGCGGAGACTGTGAGCCAGGTTTTCTCATTCAACATCAGTGCCTGACCTCACAAATGCGATTCTGAAAGAATCGAGTGTTGGTCTCCAGATCTGCTTATCGCCCACTGTGGATTGGACGGACGTTTGTCTGGCAGCGATCGTAGCCACTTCACATATACCATAAGGCTTTGATTGATCTGGTTTCTGGTGAGTGCAATTCCTAGAGGGATCTTAAGCACTAGATTGATCGGAGATCGAACGTTTAAAACAACTGATGAACCACTTTAGGAACTGTTATATGCAAAAGACTGTGTTTGAATTCTGTTTTCAGCTGGATTTACAGATTATCAAGCTTTTTATCCAAAACCTTTAGCGCTGCTGAAGTTTGAAAGATTACTTTTTGAATTATGTAATTTTGATTACTTCCTCTTTTAGAAATTTTTTTTTTTTTTTTTACTATAGCAGCTGCTTTTCCACTTTATTAGTCTATTTTCCTAAGCACCGGATCTTTTTTGAGAACTTCTGTATTGCGATTCTGGAAGAATATTCAAACATTCCCATAGGCACACTCCTAAACCTTATGGACATCCTTATCAAAATAGTTGAAACTGCTTTAGCTGCAAAGGGTGGGCCAACTCAATATTGAACCCTACGGACTAAGACTGGGTTGCCATTAAAGTTCATGTGCGTGTAAAGGCAGGCGTCCGTATACTTCTGGTCAGGGGTGTACTGACCATTGTGCCACTTGGTCACTGCCCGAGGGCCCTGGGCCACTAGGGGGCCCCATCAGGGTTGCCAGCCTCAGTAAAACCAGGGACAGTATGGACCAGGGACAGCCAATAGACAGTATGGACCAGGGACACTGTGTATACTGTGTGTACATGTATGTGTATACTGTGTGATTGTATACTGTGTGTGTGTATACTATGTGGCCCCATAATTTTTGATTGCCTGGGGGCCCCATAATCTCCTATTGCCCGGGGGTTCCATGAGTTGTCAGTCCACCCCTGCTTCTGGTATATAGTATATAGTTGGTTTATAGTGCATATACACATACTAGGGCAAATTTAGACAGGAGCCAATTTACCTACCAGAGCAAACCCACGCAGGCACAGGGAGAACATGCAAACTCCAGAAAGGTAGTGTTGTGCTTTAAAGAACTTCTTGGCTCCTAAGGAACATTTTCTGGGGGTAATGTTCACTGTGCAAATGTCTCAGCATTCACACAGTCATCACGAATAATCCTTAACATATCTTATATGATTATTATCTATGATCGTCATACCTGCTGCTTCTTTCTTTATTTGCAGTGATTTTAAAGAGGTAAAACATTGTGAATTGTGCTTGCATTGATAAGCTGTGCCACATTTACACTTAAAGCCAAATGTCTATCCATTTATGGACTGCATTTTCCATACTTATAGTCCTTAACATATTTAACTTCTTGACCTTCAGAAGATTTACCCCCCTTCATGACCAGGCCCATTTTGTCAATATGGCACTGCGTTACTTTAACTGACAATTGCGCAGTTATGCAACACTGTACCCAAAAAATGTTTTATGTCATTTGTTTCCCACAAATAGAGCTTGGTGGTATTTGATCACCTCTACGGTTTTTTTATTTTTGTGCTATAAACAAGAAAAGACAGACAATTTTGAAAAAAAAACAAACAAAACAATATTTTTTTACTTTCTGCTATAAAACCTATTCAATAAAAGAAATTCAAAAATCTAATTTCTTCATAAATGTAGGCCAATATGCATTCTGCTACATATTTTTGATTAAAAAATCCCAATAAGCGTATATTGATTGGCTTGCGCAAAAGTCATAGTATCTACAAACTATGGTAAATATACACGGGAATTTTTCTTTTCATTTTATTTACTAGTAATGGTGGCGATCAGCGACCTAAAGCGGGACTGCGATATTGCGGTGGTCAATTGGACACTAACCTACACTTTTGACACTTTGTGGGAACCAGTGAAAAACAAAATTCACCACTTTCCCCCTGTAAGAACGAAGCCCTGCCCTGTCTACATAGGCAGAGCTCCGTCTCTTACTGACGATCGGCAGGTGCTAGGCACCCGCCGATCGTCTTCTGCTGTGATTAATCACAGCAGAAGTGGCACGTGCGCATGCCCCTTAGATGTAAGTGCAGAATCACGTATAATGGCCTCTCTGTAGCAGTATATCTGCTATGGGGAGGTCGGGAAATGGACATTATCAAGCATTTTAAGCATAAGTCCTAGTATACAGCCACCCCATGTCTTATTGAATAAGTTTAATTTACGTCCTTCATACAAAAATTTTTTTGACAAATTCCATCTTTCCTAAATCTAAGGCTATTACTTATGATATTATTATCCAGCAGACACTCTTGTATGTGTCTTTGAAAAGTAAACAGTACTAATCTATGATAATAGGTGGTTTATGATAGTTTGCTGGATTGGCAATCTTGCTGAGACAGCAGGTAGATTAATCCCTTATTGGGCTTATGTTGCTAATTCACACTAATGTAAAATTTTATTATTATCCATTTCACGTCATTTTATGTAATGACAATGAGAAAGCTAATTAAATATATTACACAGTTTAAGGAGTTTTCCCATAATCATGTTTCCAACATGCCTTATTTTTCTATGAAAGCAGCCAGCAGTATTGTTCACTGTTCACTGTTTTCTTTCTCATGATCAGGGTTTGACCTAGGGGGTTGCTGGGGTGGTCTGTGACTCCCCAGATCTTTGGTTTCTATGGTGCAGGGGGGCGGACAAGAATGCATTGCATTATTCATTGTTTTGGTGCTGGCGGCCAGCCCACCTGCAGCATGGAAATGGATGACGTTGATCCAGTGCAGCAATTCAGAAGAGGATGGAAGTCCTGCTTCTGTCCACAGCTGCTCCATCCCCTGCCCCCTGCTATGATGCTGCAGCTGTGGTGAAGGTAGGACTGATGACTCTGTTGTTAAGGGGGCTGACTCTCATGTGATGGGGGGGGGCTGATATAATGGGACTAACTTTGTGATGGGGGGGGGGGGCTTCTTAAGTGAATGGGGTTCTAATGTGATGTACTGACTCTGATGGGGGATTTTGATGTGAAGAAGGTACTCTGATGTGAAGGAGGGAACTCTAAATGGGGGAATGGGGGTTTCTGATGAGAAAAAGGGGACTTCAATCTGAAGGGGGGAATCTGATATAATAGAGGGATTCAGATGTGGTGGGAGAGGACTCTGAATTGAAGTTGGGGACTCTGAAGTGAAGGGGTGCACTTATGTGATGAGGGGACTCTGATGTGAAAGGGGGACTTTAATCTAAAGGGGGATGCTGATATAATGGAGGGATTCTGAAGTGATGGGGGGACTCTGAATTGAACTGGGGGTCTCTAATGTGAAGGGGGAACTCTAATGTGTTAGGGGGGCTCTAATATGAAGGGGACACTGATTTGAAAAGTGGGACTTCAATCTGAAGGGGGTCCCTAATATAATGGAGGTATTCTAATATGATGGGGGACTTTGAATTGAAGTGGGGGCTCTAATTTGAAGTGGAACTCTAATGTAATGGGGGAACTTTGTGAAGGGATATGCTGATGGGAAGAGGGGACTCTGATGTAACGGGAAGGAGGGGGCTCTAATATGAAGGGGGAGTTCTGATGTAATGGAGGGACTCTGATGTGGTGTAGAGACCCTGATGTGATGGGAGAGCTCTAATGTGAAAGGGGGACTATGATGTGATGGGAGGGCTATAATGTAATGGGGGGGGGGCACTGATGTGACGGGGGACTCTAATTTGAAGGTGGGGATAATGGTGTGATGGGGAACTTTAATTTTGAGGAGGAATACTGGTGTGATAGGAAGATTCTGATGTGAAGGGGAGACTCTGATGTGAAGGGGGCTGACTCGGATGTGATTGGAGGACCCTGATGTAACGAGGGGACTGTGATGTAACGAGGGGGCTGGCTCTGATGTGATGGTGTGACACTGATGTGACCTACTGATTATGTGGATGTGGAAATACGAGGAAACTTAGGAAACAGCAATCACAAAGTAATTGCGTTTAGTATAAATCACAGGAAAAGGAAACACGAGGGTAACACAAGTACACTGAATTTCAAGAGAGCCAATGATCTAAAATGGGATAAAATCATACGAACATTGAACACTGAAGAAAAATGAGAATGTTTTCTGAACATATTAAACAAAGATATTATACAGTATATTCCAATGGGCAATAAATATAAAATAATTAAGGTTAAAACTGGGTGGATAAACTATAACGTAAAAATGCACATAAAAGAGAAATAAAGGGCTTTCAAAAAATATAAGGCTTAGGGATCATTGTCAGCATTCCAACACTACAAAGAAAGCAATAAGAAGTGTAAGAGCGCAATCAGGGCAGCTAAAATAGACCACGGAAGGCACATAGTGGAGGAGAGTAAAAAAATTCCAAGACATTCTTTAAATATATTAACAGTAAGAAAGTGAGGCCAGAGCTTATTAGCCCCATAAAAGATGATATGGGGAATTTGGTTACAAAAGATAAGGAGAAGGCAAAGGTTTTAAATGCATTCTTCTCCTCAGTTTTCACAAAAGAAAAGGGGGGAACTAGTAACCAAGAATGTAATATTAATAACGCATTACAGAATTTACCCTCGTGGCTAATAGAAGCTAGTGTCAGAAACAGACTTGAAAAACTTAACATAAATAAATCACCAGGACCGGTTGGTTTACTAAAGGAACTCAGTCAGGTGATAGCTAGACCATTATTCCTAATTTTTTTTTAACTGACTGTAATGGCACCAGCTGATTGGAGAAAAGCCAACGTAGTACCAATATTTCAGAAGGGGCAGAAATGTATACCTGAAACTACAGGCCAGTCAGTCTAACATCAATAGTTTGTAAATTATTGGAGTGGGTGATAAGGGACTATATCCAAGAATTTGCTGATGAAAAAAGTATCCTTAGTAGTAATCAGCATGGACTAATTAAGGATCATTCTTGCCAAACCAATCTGTTAACATTCTATGAGGAAGTGAGTTGCCATCTTGGTAAAGGAAGGCCTGTGGGCATGGTATATCTGGATTTTGCAAAAGGCATTTAATACAGTTCCCCATAAATGTTTACTTTACAAACTGAGGTCTGTCGGCATGGACCATAGGATATGTACCTGGATAGAAAACTGGTTACAGGGGCGAGTCCAAAGGGTGGTGAGAAATAATGAGCACTCAGAATGGGCTGGTGTGGTAAGTGGGGTCCCACAAGGATCTTTCCTGGGACCAATTTTGTTTAATTTATTTATAAATTATATATAGAGGATGGAATAAATGGCTCAATCTCAGTGTTTGCTGATGATACAAAGCTAAGCAGGGTAATAACTTCACAACAAGATATAGAAACCTTACAGGAAGATCTCAATAAAATAATGCATTTGGGTGCTAAAAATAGGAATGCAACTTACTCGCTAGGGGAGAACCTCTGGGGGAATCCAGGATGGAAAAAGATCTGGGGGTCCTAGTAGATGACAGGCTCAGAAATGGCATGCAATGCCAAGCTGCGGCAAGCAAAGCCAACAGAATATTAACATGCATTAAAAAAGGAATTTACTCCAGAGATAAAATTATAATTCTACCACTTTACACTGGTCCGGCCATATCTCGAGTATGCCGTCCAGTTCTGGTCACCAGTCCTCAGGAGGGATATGCTGGAACTGGAGAGTCCAGAGAAGGGCAACAAAGCTAACAAAGAGATTGGATGACCTCAGTTATGGGGAAAGACTACAAGAATTAACCTTATTCTCTCTGGAGAAGAGACACTTGAGAGGAGATATGATAGAAATATACAAATACCCTACTGGTGACCCCAGCATAGGGAAAAAACTTTTCAGTGGGAGGGAGTTGAAAAAGACATGCAGCCATTCATTGAAACTGGAGAAGTGGTTTAACCTTAAACTGCGTAGAGGGTTCTTTACTGTCAGAGCGGTGAGAATTTGGAACTCCCTTCTACAAGCAGTGGTATCAGCAGGGAGTGTCGCTAGTTTCAAAAAACATTTAGATGGGCATCTTATTGATCGCAACCTACAGGAATATGGGATTTAATTTTGACATAAACTCACACACACATACACACACACACCACAGATTGAACTGGTGTCTTTATTCAACCTTAACAACTATGTAACTATATGATGTGAAAGAGGAATGCTGATGTGAAGGGGGGTCTCCTCCATGCGGTCCCTAGCACAGGGTGTCATCATCATCCAGTGCAGATGTTAGTATCCTGCAGTCCAACAAATACAGTTCAGGACCGATGGGCCTGAAAAGATTTTGCATAATTTTAAAGGGTGCCGTGACTGAAAGTTAGAAACATTGGCCTAAAACCTACTAGTCAGGGAACTAGTATTCGTTGTTCACTCCTGCACCACCATTGCGCTACCCAAGAGTAATGTCAGACATGACCGCTGAGAAACATAGGCCTACTATGACCAAATAACAAAACCCATACCTTGCCCAAAAATTACACAGAGGCTATTTATGATGGGAAAAGGGGCAAGGCCACAACTTTATCGAACCTCTCTTATCCAGTTCTACCCCTTCACCTCACGTCCTTGTAGCCAATCCTGATGGAGCCACCTAACCTGTATAACCATACATTAAACATATACAGTGTTAAATATATGGATATTTTCACCAGTCCATACAAATGCAAAGTTTGTGAAAGAATAATCAAACAAATAAAAAAAAAAGAGCCCAAAAAGGAAATACACACTGTAAATAAATCCTTCAAAATGTGCATAGTGAATAAATCTGATGTCTAATACATGAATTCAATGCCACAAATACCTCTGCCCCCACATAGCCACACCAAAAGGTTTACTGAATATACAGTTGTGCTCATAAGTTTACATACCCTGGCAGAATTTATGATTTCTTGGCCATTTTTCAGAGAATATGAATGATAACACAATAACTTTTCTTTCACTCATGGTTAGTATTTGGCTGAAGCCATTTATTATCAATCAATTGTGTTTATTCTTTTTAAGTCATAATCACAACAGAAACTACCCACGTGACCCTGATCAAAAGTTTTTATTACCATGTATTGTCCCTTTAACATCAATGACAGCTTGAAGTTTTTTGTGGTATTTGTGGATGAGGCTCTTTGTCTTTTCAGATGGTAAAGCTACCCATTCCTCTTGGCAAAAAGCTCCAGTTCCTGTAAATTCTTGGGCTGTCTTGCATGAACTGCAGGATTGAGATCTCCCCAGAGTAGCTCAATGATATTGAGGTCAGGAGACTGAGATGGCCACTCCAGAACCTTCACTTTATTCTGCTGTAGCCAATGACAGGTCAACTTGGCCTTGTGTTTTGGATCATTGTCATGTTGGAATGTCCAAGTACGTCCCATGCGCAGCTTCCTGGCTGATGAATGCAAATGATCCTCCAGTATTTTTTGATAACATACTGCATTCATCTTGCCATCAATTTTGACAAAATTCCCTGTGCCTTTGTAGCTCACACATCCCCAAAACCTCAGCGATCCACTTCCGTGTTTCACAGTAGGAATAGTGTGCCTTTCATCATAGGCCTTGTTGACTCCTCTCCAAATGTAGCGTTTAAGGATGTGGCCAAAAAGCTCAATTTTCTCTGTGCTCTTTGGCCTATTGTACGCAGGATACTTTGTGGCATTTGCGTAGTAATGGCTTTCTTCTGGCGACTCTACCATGCAGCCCATATTTCTTCAAGTGCCTCCTTATTGTGCAGCTTGAAACAGCCACACCACATGTTTTCAGAGAGTCCTGTATTTCACCTGAAGTTACTTGTGGGTTTTTCTTTGCATCTCGAACAATTTTCCTGGCAGTTGTGGCTGAAATTGTAGTTGGTCTACCTGACCATGGTTTGGTTTCAACAGAACCCCTCATTTTTCAGCTCTTGATTAGAGTTTGAACACTGCTGATTGGCATTCTCAATTCCTTGGATATCCTTTTATTACCCTTTCCTGTTTTATACAGTTCAACTACCTTTTCTCGCAGATCCTTTGACAATTCTTTTGCTTTCCCCATGACTCAGAATGCAGAAACTTTAGTGCAGCACTGGATGAAAGATGCAAGGGTTTGTCAGGAGTCCAGAAACTCATTGACCTTTTATACACATACACTAATTACAAGCCAACAGATCACAGGTAAGGATGGTTACCTTTAGCCATAGCCATTCAAACCCCTTTGTGGCAACTTGTGTGCATGTTATCAGGCCAAAATCACCAGGGTATGTAAACTTTTGATCAGGGTCATTTGGGTAGGTTCTGTTGTCATTATGATTTAAAAGAGTAAACACAGTTGATTGATAATAAATGGCTTCAGCCAAACACTAACCATGAGTGAACAAAAAGTTTATGTGTTATCATTCATATTCTCTGAAAAATGGCCAAGAAATCATAATTTCTGCCAGGGTATGTAAACTTATGAGCACAACTGTATATGACTCTCAAATTATAGATACGCTTTTATGTGGCATCACCATTGTTACACCAGGTTTCCAGCACTCATCTGGCAAAAGAGCAGGCATCCAGAAGGAGGCATTACCTCACACTATACTCTCCGATCCTCACTGTGCATGTAGGGAAAGAAAGGAGACCAAGTGCGCCATATAGTGTAAATTCCAGCAATTCAATTTATTAAAATAGACTTACAAACATAGCAGATAAAACAGCATTATATGTAAACAAATCTCGGAATAGAAAGCCGCACTTCCAAGGACACTTCTTGAAAATGTGATGACGTCACAACAAGCTACACCCGACGTGTTTCGTCAGAGATGATGTCTTCAAGAGCCAATTAACCTCTCTGTTTCAGGCCAACGCCCACTGTAATGCCATACTTCCATAAGTCAACGCTCCCTTTCCCCAAAGGGCGTTCAATGAGCCTTCATTACCTCCATGTCCTAACTTGTGGTACTAAAGAACACCAAGTGAATAGGGAATCCTGGTTACCTGCATCTCTATCAAACTGTGTGACAGACTATCAGTGACTACACCAATGGCAGTTCTAGGGGGGAGCTGGAGAGACAAAAATGATCTGCTCTGCATGCCCCTAGATGGTGAATATTGTTAACTTACCAACTTTTTTTTTTCTTAAATGTGCTGATGTGTTATGCCCCGTACACACGATCGGACATTGATCGGACATTGATCGGACATTCCGACAACAAAATCCTAGGATTTTTTCTGACGGATGTTGGCTCAAACTTGTCTTGCATACACACGGTCACACAAAGTTGTTGGAAAATCTGATTGTTCTGAACGCAGTGACGTAAAATACGTATGTCGGGACTCTAAACGGGGCAGTAGCCAATAGCTTTCATCTCTTTATTTATTGTGAGCATGCGTGGCACTTTGTGCGTCGGATTTGTGTACACACGATCGGAAATTCCGACAACGGATTTTGTTGTCGGAAAATTTTATAGCCTGCTCTCAAACTTTGTGTGTCGGAAAATCCGATGGAAAATGTGTGATGGAGCCTACACAAGGTCCTATCACACATTTTCCGTCGGAAAATCCGACCGTGTGTATGGGGCATAAGATTTATTAATGTTAGGGCAGTAATTCTGATTAGAAATTTTTGTCTTACGATAATGTTTTTGTTGTATTTCTAGGCCTGACCTTCATTGTGCAATTTGAGACTGTCAACACAAGGACAGAGGAGCAAGTTCTTTTGAAGAAAAGGCCATTGGATCTCTCCTGGTCCAGCTTAGCGTTTCCATCGCTTGTTCTATCACCTAAGCCCCTGTCACCATCATTTGTTTTTTTTTTACCTCCCTCCTCTAACTGGCAGTACCCCATAGTAGACATGTGCACTGCCAAAAAATTTGTTTGTTTTCTTTTTCGTTTTCTTTTTTTTTTAATTTTTGAGTCATTCGCTATGATCATTCGAAATTCGAAATCCAAAAATTAGAAAATTTGAAAATTCAAAATTCAAATATCTGAAAATTCAAAAATCTGAAGTACTAACTAACTAATAATAACTAACAAATAACTTCTTCAGGTCCGCGCTATAGCCGAATGATGGTTACAGCGCGGACCTACCTTGCCAGGAGTATGTCAATAGACGTCCTCCCATGCCCGAGCGGCGCGCTCTGTGATCAGCTAGTCTATGAGACTCGGCTGATCACAGGTTGGAGTAAGGGGTTGATCCCGACCCCTTACCACATGATCAGCTGTCAGCCAATGACAGCTGATCATGTGATGTAAACAGAGGCGGCAATCAGCATGAGGAGAAAAAGAGGGACATCGGTCCTGATCAAGGAGAGCTGCTGCCAGCTCATCTGTGCCAACCTGTGCCACCTACCAGTGCACAACAGTGCCGCCTACCAGTGCCCACCAGCACCACCTACCAGTGCCCACAGTGCCACCCATCAGTGCCACCTATCAGTGTCACTAATCATTGCCTCATCAACAGTGCCGCCCATCAGTGTCACCTACCAGTGCCCATCAGTTCCAGTCAGTGGTACCTATCAGTGCCCATCAGTGCCACCCATCAGTGCCATCTTATCAGTGGCCATCAGTGCCACCTTATCTGTGCCCATCAGTACCACCTTATCTGTGCCTATCAGTGCCCACCAGTGCCGCCTCATCAGCGCATATCAATGAAGGAGAAAAATTACCTGTTTGCAAAATTTTATAACAAACTATGAAACATGATTTTTTTTTTCAAAATTTTCCATCTTTTTTTGTTTAGCAAAAAATAAAAACCCCAGCTGTGATTAAATACCACCAAAAAAAAGCTTTATTTGTGTGAAAAAAAATTATAGAAATGTAATTTGGGTACAGTGTTGTATGACTTTTTTTTTTTATATTGTGAAAGATAATGTTACGCTGAGTAAATTGATACCCATAGGTCTAGCTCTAGAACTATTGCTCTCGCTCTAACGACCTAACGTGAGGTATAAACAATACCTCATATGTGTGTTTTGAACACTGTTTTCATATGCTGGCGCTACTCACGTATGCATTTGCTTTTGCACGTGAGCTCGGCAGGACAGGGCGCATTTAATTTTTTTTTTTCTTATTTATTTTACCTTTTATTTTTACACTGTTCTTTAAAAAAAATTGTGTCACTTTTATTCCTATTACAAGGAATGTAAACATCCCTTGTAACAGAAAAAAAGCAGGACAGGACCTCTTAAATATGAGATCTGGGGTCAAAAAGACTTCAGGACTCATATTTACACTAAAATGCAATAAAAAAAGAAAAAAAAAGTCCCTTTAAGAGCTATGGGCGGAAGTGACATTTTGATGTCGCTTCCACCCTGCAATGGTATGGAGGCGGGTGGTGGCCATCTTCCTCTCACTCATCTCCATACCTACCAGGAGAAAGTACCCGATCGCCTCAGTCACTGCCGACAGCTCTGGTAAGCGGCGGATGGCACCGGACGCGGCGGGAGGCCCGCTCCTGCCGCTGGTGAAAGTGATCTTGCGGCGAATCCGCGGAAAACGGACAGCCCACTGAAGAAGAGGATACCGGGGTTATGGCAGCTAGCTGCTGCCATAACAACGATATTCCTCTTCAAAGTAGTGACGTAAAACAACGGCGGGTGGTCCGGAAGTGGTTAAAGAATTTTAAATTCCCAATATGCACAACAAGTTTTTATTATTATTATTAATTCATTATGTTCCATTCGTTTAGATGTGGCATTCGTTATTTCAGATAATTCGTAACCTCGGATAAATTCGTATTCATTACGTTCACTAACAGCCAAATTTGATAGGAAATTACAATACCTATAATTTAATGGTTAGTAATAGTTATTACTAGTTAGTTATTATTTCAGATTTTCGTTCCTATTTTCTGATTTTCATTCTGTAGAGTTTTGGGATTTTCGTTCATATTTCCAGACTTTCGAATTTTTGTGTTGAAATTTTTGAATTTCCGAATTTTCGGATTTCCACATTTTCAAATATTCAGGATTTCAAATTTCGGAAGCATTTGTTAAACAGGTTTTTTGTTAATTCTAATAGTTCCAAATTAATGAATTTGTCGAAAAACAAATTTGGAACAAATTAGCTAGCAGCTAAGAAATGTTATGGTGATTCCAAGGCAACAGCTACCACTGGCCCTGTGAGATTAGCACCGTGGCCTTGTGAGATACCACATTTCCTTCTACCGTATGTCCTCACGTGTAGCAGAATGACAATAGGGCTTGACTTGACTACTGCAGAGGCAGATGCAACAGGTCTTGGACCTTTAGGTATAACAGCAGGGGGGTCGGGTAAAAAAAAAAAAAAATTAAAAGTCAGCAGCTACAAATACTGCAGCTGCTGACTTTTAATTGGACACTTACCTGTCCCTGGGTCCAGCGATGCGGGGGATCGAAGCCCCGCTCGTCTCCCCCTCCGTTCAGCGGCGCCAGCATTGCTACTGTGGGCGCCGGGCTGTGGCCGCTCAGTCACCTGGGACCTGTAATGGGTCCCAGATGATTGACAGCGGCGAGGGAGCAGAGCGGAGCCCTTCCTGTGCCGAGGGAGAAGTGATGTCACCAGCCCAGGCACTGGAAGGGGCAGACTACGAGGGACCCCCTAGCAATTTAGCATTTAGAGGTAAGTTAAAAAAAAAAAATATCCAAATGTTTTTTTGTTTTTTTGTTTAGGATTTTTCAAGTATTTTTGTTTTTTTGGGTGGAACCCCACTTTAAGGAACATTTGCACTTTAATGCTAAGGGGTCATTCAGTGGGTGATCCACCAATTAATAATAAATGCATGATTTGCACATTTACAAAGTGTGAGATTGCAGTAAACATTACAGTAAAAAAAGTTTATTAGCAGAACATAAAAATAGAGTGGAAGGCTGGTTTGTGGCTAAACACAGCTTCAATGACCATTTCAGTTAAGATAACTTCTATGCTATGCACACACGATAGGATTTTCCAACAACAAAACCGTGGATTTATTTCCGACGGATGTTGGCTGAAACTTGTCTTGCATACACACGGTCGCACAAATGTTGTAGGAAATTCCGAACGTTAAGAACGTGGTGACTTACAACACGTACGACGAGCCGAGAAAAATGAAGTTCAATAGCCAGTGCGGCTTTTCTGCTTGATTCCGAGCATGCGTGGAACTTTGTGCGTTGGAATTGTGTACACATGATCGGAATTTCTGCAAACAGATTTTGTTGTCGAAAATTTGAGAACCAGCTCCCAATGTTTTTCCGGAAATTCCGACAGCAAATGTCCGATGGAGCCTACACACGGTCAGAATTTCCGACAACAAGCTCACATCGAACATTTGTTGTCGGAAAATCCTATTGCGTGTATATGGCATTGGACTAAATCTTCTATGTTCCTTTGCCCCTGCAAATACTCAGTGGGATTTGGTACCTGTGTCAAAACAAACATTGTGTTTCACACAACATGACCTTTACCTTTCCCATTGTTCTGTGATAGCTGCTCCTGGCAGTGCTGGGGGGCGTACTGTGTACTGGGCCTACCTATCGGTGAAATATGAGTTCTGATGAGCTACTACTAATTTTCTTTTGTGAAAAAAAAGTCAAACAATGCTTATTTGTGTTTACAGAATTTGTTTTACTCTTTTAAGCAATGAAAAATGACTAAAAATTGTACTGCACGAAAAAGTTTATTGAATATAAAAGAACATATATGCACCCAGTTCCCTGTTGCATTGAATATAATATATTATAAAAGCGTACACATATATATCTTTGAGGAATAAGCACATCAGTGCTGTTAATGACGTTCATGGTTACACCTTCTCTTCGGTTGCGTTCACTTTTTGTGATACGACTTTGCCGTCTACCACTTCCTCCACAATTGTAGTGACTTTCCTGGTTTTATTTGGTTCTGATGAAAACATTAAAAGGAAAACATGTTAAGTTCTTTATAATGTGTCGATGACATTAAACAAATTTATTTGAATTTATTCCAACCCAGCAAAATCAGACAAGTCCAAACCTAATGCCGCGTACACACGATCGGAATTTTAGCCAGAAAAAACTTGGATGATTTTTCCGACGGAATTCTGCTCAAGCTTGCCTTGCATACACACGGTCACACAAAAGTTCTCTGAACTTTCGACCGTCAAGAACGCAGTGACGTACAACACTACGACGAGCCGAGAAAATGAAGTTCAGTGCTTCGTGATTTTTTGCTCGTCCGAATTGCATACAGACGAACGCATTTTTGGACAGGAACTTTTCCCGACCGAAAAATAAAGAACATGCTCTCAATCTTTTGCTGGCTGGAATTCTGCCAGCAAAAGACCGATGGAGCATATACACGGTCGCATTTTCCGACAAAAAGCTCTCATCAGAGTTTTGCTGGCGGCATTTCCAATTGTGTGTACGCGGCATAAGAGTTATGTAACACAGGTGCATGCTGATGCTGGCGACAATTAAACAGCCTCAGGATTGCCAAGTGACCAGCCTCTAGCGGGGCCAGCAACATGTTGGTCCCCTGCTGCCCCCTTTTTTAAGGTCTCCCATGTTACTTGGTTTAATCACCCATATGATATCAGTCTAAATATGTAATTAATCCATACCTTGATATGCCTAAGCTTGCTGCTGGCCAAGCTTCTAAATACACAGTTGAAATGCATACAGGTGAACCGTTTTACGTCCCACAATATTTGTAACTTTGTTCACATAACCTAGGAGGTGACATCACTACTACTAGTATAGTTAAATAAAAATGTTTTCGCCTATCCCCAGCCTGTTGATTGGACAATTAAGGAGCATCAACAAACTGATACAATTTGTATGCTATCCCCTCCTGTAAACATGTTCACTATGTTAGACTGACAGCATTGTGCAATGCTCTGTTCGACTTACACCACTGCCTATCACAATCCTCAAGTAGAGGAAAACACAGGAAGCTGAAGCAGAGACAGATGTAGGAACTTATACTAGTGTATACTAATGTATGGATTTTTCTAATAAATACCTAACTGGATCAAAATGGGTTTAATATTTGGTTTAAGTTCAGCTTTAAACAAATCTTGTTAAGACAACCCGTTTTTGCAAAAGACACAATTACTTACCCTTCACTGGAACTGGTTCAGGTTTGTATTGCCATCTAAAAAATAGACAAGATTTGATAAAATGACGTTAATTTAATTTTGAAAATAAAAAGAATGTGCTTGGGGGAATTCATAAATTTAGAAATTCAAAAAAGTCTTTTGTGGGAATATACAGATATGCAAACTACACAAAAATAAATATCAATCGCACAGGAATAAAATATAGAATTTTATTACTCCATTATTTTGGAAATGTATAAAAAAGAAATAGTGAAATTGGTTCAACCCGCACTACTGTATACATCAATGAACCATAAATGAGATACCCAAATCTCTATAAACAGGGTCTTGTTCCAGTTAGGGAAGATACAATTTTTTCTAAGCATATTCTGTGATCATGTATCCAACATTTTTACTGGAAAAACGTCCACCTTTTCAATGGTTCATGTGTACTTATATATAAAAAAATATTCAAAATGTATCTGTTCCATATACCCGTAAAGGAGAGGTATGCCCAAAGCTCTTTTGAACTTACTTCTCCTGTAGGTTACAGGAGTGCACTTAGTTCTGCTCTCCTTTGACCCTTTTTCATAGAGCCAGTTCAGGCTCCGGAGAGATCCCAACTTTAATGTCGGGATCCACCCAGATGCCTGGTCCAGCAGCTGGCTCAGCCTCTCAGCACACTGAGAGCCAGAGCCAGCCTCTTCCTCCCCCTCCACAACTCTCCCCAGTGAGTGCTGGAGGGGCAGAGCAGAGAGCCGGTGACTGAGAGTCACTGGCTTTCTGCTCACCGAAGACGAAGAACTGAGCGATCAGCAGTCTTTGATTGCTCAGTTCTTGGTCTAGAGGTTACAGGGGACAGCTGTAGATGGAACCAGTGCTACAGCCATGTAGGTGAGTATGATTGTTTTTTTCGATTCCCACACTTTTTTTAAAGCCTTTTAAAAATGTTAATTATTGACATGCTCCTTTGTTGCATCCTCGTGTCAAGCTGCATTCCTTTGGTCTAAATAGTGTGCACATATCTGAGCAAAGTGGACAAATTTCCTTTTGTTTTTTTTATTATAATATATGTTTTAGTATGTTTTTGGCATATAAAAAATGTATGCTTACACTTTGTATGTCAAGCCTTTGTACGGTACCATGAAAGTCCATAGTAACCTCAGTCCACATTCCTCTCTATACATTTGATAGGACGTAGGTACCTCTTCAATGTTCTATTATCACTGGCCAAAGATGGTCCACACCGATGTACCCACCAATACATTGGGTCCACTCCCAATACAGATCTGGCCCAGGTTATTTAAATACATGGTAGGAAACAGTGATTATGGTAGGGAGATCACACCGTTGTAATATTCAAGTCATAAGACGCCAGGTGCTGACTCAACCCACTAGGCTCTGCCTATAATTCAAATATAATTTTTGTTTAAATTGGCCCTTTAACAGGGCTGTTACTCTTCACTATTCTGTCTGAGGCTTATATAAAATGTATTCTCACTCTAACTAACCCGTAAACAATTAGTCACAACCACCACTGACCCTGACCATTCCTACTACTAAAGACACTAAGAAGATGGAAGAGCATATTCTGTATCCTTCTAATGCTTTTTATTTTTTTGTTTCCACAGAAGGAAGAAGGAACTAAGGTGCTATGAACCCTTGTCTCTTGCTACCTCTACAGTGTACCTCCTGACACAGAAACTTCATCACGCTTCATGATAAGAATTACCTTAATGAAATGTAGTTACCTGTATCCCCTGTACATGGTTTCATTATACTAACCAATAACCAATAAATAAATGTTTATAAATTCAAGTCTTGTATGTAAGTAGACCCTAAACTTGCTTGGTGAAATATACTTCCCTAAGGATCGGAAAACATCTTTCATCACAAATTTATTCCCTTGTTGCTCTTGCAACCCTCTCTAGACTGAAGATGAGAATTCCCACCAATGTTTTGCCACTTGAAACTTACGGCTCTCCATCAATCAGTCTACGGTATGTTTCAATTTCCATTTCCAGACGGGTCTTGATGTCCATCAGAAGTTTGTACTCTGCATTCTGACGTTCCATATCACTGCGGACCTGGCAGAGCTGCTCTTCAACGTTTCCTACACGGACCTGTAGCTGTGACAGCTGTGTGCCATAACAACACTCTGTTTCTTCCAATGAGCCCTCCAAGGAGCATTTCTGTTTTTGAAAAATACAAACAATAAATGCAACACACAGTAAATGATTAATTCCATGTTGTTTTGTTTTTTCTGTTTAAGGAATAAGGTGTCAAATTGTATCTGCTAGACTGTGCTGGGTTTTTAGTGATACGAAATTAACAAAACTAGGACTGTATAATGATGTAAATAAAAAGAAAACAACAATATTCAGACATCACACTGCCCCATGCATACCTAAATCTTGGGGGGGGGGGGGGGGGGGTGGCAACATACCATTTGTGCAGATTCTGCAGCTATAAAATTGCCATCTGGGACTTAGGGGTCCATTATACAAGGTGTGGGCCCAATGGGTACTGAGACCTCTCACCTTGTTACATAGACTTGTGTCATGAACAGGGGTAAGGCTCAGAGACCAGTTGCTATAGCAGTAGTGGGACTTCCACCGACCAGCGGGATAGGTATACAAGCGTGTCACCCTGGTGGATGGTGGGCTCATCTGGGGTGCGGGGTCTAAGTACTAACCGATTTTCACCAGAGCTCCTGATGGTAGAGATGGATTTAGCTGCGTGTTAGTACCAGGTCACGATCGCCCCACTAGGAGGTGAGCAAGCCGAGGTCCAGTAGTGGATAAAGCAGGTAAGGATCAAACAGAAGCATATTCAGTAACAGGCCAAAGGCCAGTAACAAGTAGAAGTGTAGTCGAGGAACAAGCCAAGAGTCGGTAGCGAGTGGTAGCAAAGATATCGATGGCGGAAGGGAAGACATAGTGAGATATTGGCTGCAGAGAGCACAATAATCTGTCAACCTGGAAGTGCAGAGACATGGCTTAAGTCAGGAAGTTCATGGGAGGAACTAATAGTTCAAGGTTCAAGACAAACAGGGTTTAAGGTAGGATCCTTCAAGGAATTGTTCAGGAACTGTCCAGCATTCTAGGTAGCTCAGAAAGATGAGACGTTGCCTGACAGAGCAGAGGTTCCAGATTCAAATCAAGGACCTTGCTTTGGACAAATTGGACACTGCTCACCTCTACAGTAGCTGCCAATTGATATACAATACTTAAGTATTTTAACATAGCCAGTAGCTGAATAGGAGGGAGGCAAAAAATGCACTTACACAGCGGCCTCTTAGTGGCACTGCCTGCCACTGGATGATGTGTTATATGATTATTTTAGTAAGAACATTTACTAAGTATTGTAAACAGGTGATGATCCCGCGCTATCACTTTAAATAGTGTAACTTAACTGGCACAAACACCGATTAGCAAATCCATAGCTAAAAAGGTGCAATGAATGATGGAGTGATGGTGTTGCGCTGTCAAGCATCAATATATCAAAGGAGTTGATCAAAATTAATATGTGTAAATAAACTTCCAATAGCATATAGTATACATAAACCGAAAAATAAATAAGTGCAAAGAAATAAATAATAATAAGTAATAGCAGCAATGTGCAAAGTGACCACACTCATGCCAACCAAGTAATTGTGCATTGGCTGATATATAACAAAGTTTAGTCCAGGTGCAGAGACAGCAGTGCCAAATGAGTTGAAAGGGTAGATAAACCATCTCTTCCAACCAAAAAATAGTTGACTGGTGTCTATTTCCTTATAGTTGTTGTGACAGCTCAGTGCTCTCTAGCAGCTCACCTTACTGCGTATGTTCGTGCCCATTAAAAAATGGAATGTGCACACAAAAAACTGGTGTGAACGAGCCCTCCGACTGAAGTGCCCCAGAATTGTGCACAGTTCTAAAAGGGTGCCTTGAGTGAAAATAGGTTGAAAAACATTTAACATGATAGTGATTGTGAAGAATGCTCCTTACAGTTGTGGTCAGTGGGAAGAATGCTCCCCTTACAGATACAATAGTTAAAAAGATCATTGGCGTCAGTGGTTAGTCATCTGAGAGGCAGATATTGCTTATTGCTAATGAAACCCGTGGAAACCTATGAAGGGACCTTAGGGTTTCATGGAAGCCTAGCTGAGAAAGGCTGATCAAAAGATGTTTTTTCCAAGTTTCCTAAACCATAAAGAGTCTTTTGACTCCTCTATACATCTCCTGTTTTCTAATTCCACCTACAGTTCTCTAGCTAAATCTATCCAAAAATGTGCATGGGTGACCAGAGGAAGGAAACTAAATAAAGAAAAAATCAAGGATTTATAAATTCTTGGGCTTGGTTAATCACCCTATTTATGGCAATATACAATATGGCTATAAGAAAAGAATGTATAGGAAAAATTACCATAGCAAGTTGTGCTTGAAGCTCAATTTCCAGTTCTTGCAATGTGCGTTTAAGATCCGTTAGCTGAGATTTATGGGTTTCAACCAGCTTACTGCTGTGTGAGATCTCCTGGTTCAGTTCTGTACTCTGCCAACACAATAGACATAATTTACGAAAATTCAGATAATCAGATTCTAAGAAATAAAAAAAAAACAGCCTAACCTGTAGCCTACAGTTCAAGATTACCTTTTCTCTAAACCATTCTTCAGCCCTTTGGCGGTTCTGTTCCGCAATTTCTTCATACTGAGAGCGCATGTCACTCAGAAGTTTGCTTAGGTCAATACCAGGTGCTGCATCCATCTCCACACTAATACCTCCCTTCTGTCCTCGGAGAGCATTCATTTCCTGAGTGAGAAATTGAGAAAATCAGTTGTAAATCCATACTGCAAATGTTTTTTGTTGCACATTCCCAGGTTGTCAGCCAACTAATAGAAACTTTTACTAGTTTCATTGACAGCTGCAACAAGAAAATGTATGCTACCACTAAGGATCCATGCATACTGGGCTTAAAAAACGCTGCTTCTACAGGAGTTTTGCATTTTTCCTGTAGAAGCAGCTCAATGTTAACCCATGTGTCCATGCACATTAGAATGTTTGGAGGCATATTTTAAGCTCACAGTTTAGAGGCCGAAAAAAACCCTTCTGGTTTGCGTTTTTGCATGGAGTTTGGCAGAAAAAAATGCTATAAGTTCCTAAATGCTAGTACTAAAACACTGTATTTGAGTGTTTTTTTCTGCCAAAAGAACTGGCATTTTTTTTAAGCCCAGTGTGCATGGACCCTTATACTGTAGATAAAGATTTGCTCATTGTTAGTTTAGACCAGTTTTTAATCTTTCCCCATTTGCACCCCTTTCAAATGCAGAAAGCAGTTTTTGAACTCCCAATTTGGTGATAAAGCAACAGTAATCTCATGGGTATCTCTAAATGTAAGAATTTGATGGAGTGATAAACATCACAAGTGCCTAAAAAGATTGAAAAATGTATCAAGGTTTAATCAAGATTACATATGTAAATGCTTGCTGTAGATCCAATGTTGATGCACAACAACGCTTTAGCTATTGGCCTACCACCACCATTCTTTATAAACAGAATCATAAATTCTGAAAGCCCATCCTCACATCCATAGCAGTCAGTAGCACAACTAGAACCTTCAGGGCCCTGGTGCAAGAAACCATGAAGGGCCCCCCGCCCCTGGCCAGGGCCCTTCCCTCGTGTGGAGCGTCAGGGCCTGGTCGCAAGTGCAACCTTTGTGACCCTGGTAGTTCTGCTACAGGTATCAGTAGATTTTTATTTTTTGTTTATTTATTTTTACAATATTATTTTTTAACAACTTTTTGGGATCCCCTTTGGGGGTCTTTGGTGACATATCTGAGGTCCAAATAGACCTCTGAAGTTTTACTTTTTTACTTTTACTTTTTAAACAGAGAAAGGAGATTGAGGACACAGCCCTCAATCTCCTTCTCTGCAGTCTCACCTGCACTGAATGGGAATAGCTCTGTACAGAGTTTCCTGTTTATTCACAAATGGAAACATAGTAAACACAGTTTTCTATGTTTCAGTCATAAATGGACAAAGTCAGTGATCAGTACAGATCACTGACTCTCAATTCAGAAAAGGAAGGGGAAGGACCATTCAAATCTAGCAGAAGAAAAGATAATATCTCTTCATTTACCTCTTCATGGTTCCTCTTCAGGCATTCAATCTCTTCCTTAAGGCTTTCAATCTGAGGTTCAAGGTTTGACTTGGTGAAGATCAAATCATCCAATACTCTACGGAGGCCGCAGATGTCTGATTCAACACTCTGGTGGAGTAATGCCTCGTTCTCATATCTGAAATTGAATATCCCATTACATAAGTTATTTGAGTTTTTGAGTGGATACCTCAGTCTTTTCATTATTAGGTTGTACCTAGCAAAGACATTTTTTAAATGACACGATTTCCTTTTGCAGTTAGAAAGGTTAAATGGATTATGAGTAATAAATCTTTCAGTGTGTGCACCTTTTCTGATACCTTCTGTCTAAAGCCTCGTACACACGATCGGATTTTTGGCCAACAGAGCGTCAGACTTTTGTCCGAAGGAAGTGTGGCAGGAACTTGTCTTGCATACTAACGGTACACAATTGTTGGCCAACAAACATGAACGTAGTGACGTACTACGTGCAATTTCAGCTCTTGGGCGCCACCCTTTGGGCACCTTCTGCTAATGTCGTGTTTGGTGAGCATTGATTCCAAGCCCGCGTCTTTGTACTTTGGACTTTTATGTGACAGACTTGTGTACAGACGATATGAAAATCCTAAAAACAGACCGTTGTCTGCTGAAAATGTACTAGCCTGACATCCAACATTTATTTGCTGGCCGAAAGTTGGACAACAATTGTCTGAAGGAGTGTACTAACGGATTTTAGGCCAACAGTCTGTCATCACACAATCCCATGCCAACAATCGGATCGTGTGTACAAGGCTTAAGAGGTATTTCTCTTTATTTAGATATAAAATTCTGTTTCTGTCTTGGAATAAGCCTTGAGCCCACTCAATATTCGGCATGCAACAGGTATAAAAGGGAATGAGATCTGGGACCACAGCAGCAATACATATAAAATTCTACTTAATATGTTGAAAGGGGTAATGGAAAGTGGCCAATATCCCTTGATATTGGCCACTTTCCATTACCCCTTTCAACATATTAAGTAGAATTCTTAAACATAAACCAACAAACAAATAGATATATATTTTTCTGAATCAATTTTTCTTTTTTACTCTCAGGGATTCCTTTTTGCCTCAGTATATTCCTCTGGTCTGGCCATCCTCGGTGGAGTGCATGAGAGACCTCCCTTTTTGCCCCATTTCTCTGTCAGAAACCTTTTCCTGCATAAGACAGACATTCTTTATGATTGACCCATTTTCAGTCCAACAATCTGATGCCATTCCAGTTGCAAGGTCCTATGGTAACCAACGAACCATTATTTCAAACATCTTTACTAATCCACCATATGTGAGTGTTAAAATATCAAATCAAAAATTTGATAATTGTCTTTGAGCTCTATGTCTTGGATTTCTTTGAAACTTATTTTCTGTACATTTAACTTCATTTTTAGATAAGATTCTGTTAAATCGTCACATCCCTGAAGAAGAATTTGACATATATATCGAAACGCGTTGGGTGTAAAGAAAATTCATTATCTGCTTTTTTACAAATATTATACATGTGATGTATGAACAATCAATGCCCTGCTATAATTGTTTTTAAAGTTTTTTCAATAAAATTTATATTTTTATAGATATTTTTGTATATCAATTTACTATGTTGAGTGCCTTAAAAGTCCATTTAGGGGAACGTTTTTGCTTTCTTTTGAATAACTCCCCTATGTAGGTCATTTTGGCCAGACCTTACACATGGCTAAGAACTCTCTACTGCTCCACCTCTAAGTGAGAGGACTAGGACATGGTGATTGGGTATTCAGGAACCCAGCTCTGCATTATGGCAAGAGGTGGAGAGATGCAACATGCGCTAGGGTTAAGGTTGCAACCTTTTCTTCAAGTCAAACCCGAACACTTTAGCGGCGCACAGCAATCTTTTTTTATAGTGTGAACTATACATATATTTTGTAATTAAATGACATTTCTAATCAAATGAAGTTAATCACAAGAGTCCCATTTACATCAGAGTCCACAGAGTTCCCCTTTTACTTCTGAACTCACAGAGTTCCCTTACACTGTAAGGGGGGGACTCTGCAGACTCTGATAATGGAGAACTCTGGGGACTCTAACATAAGGGATGCTCTGGGAACCTAAAATCCTAGGTAGGGTTGCCACCTCATTCCTTTAAAACTAAACACATATTAATTACACAGGTTCTGTGGCTGATTAAGGTGGTAATTAAACTCACTTGGTGCCTTATCTGCATTACATTAGCCTCAGAACCTGTGTAATTCACATGTGCCTGGGTTTAAAGGGATAAGGTGGCAATCCTACATGTTACCTAAACCTTAGAGTGATGGGTGTCTCAGGTGGATGAACAGAGCCATCAGGGAAGCAAAAGAAAAATAAGTACCTGTATAGAGGTAAACAAATGTCTATACAGAAAAATGTTGGATCACAGGGGGAGAGTTACTAAAACTGGTGCACACAGAATCTGCAGCTGTGCAAACTAATCAATAGGTTTCTAGATTTTAGGCCAGGTTCACACTGATACGACATACACTCCGACTTTGGGAGCACTGCATGTCGCATGACGTGTATAAATCAATTGTTCCCTATGAGAGCCATCTTAACTGGCCTGACACAAGCCGGTCAAACTGAAAAAGGTTCCTGCACTACTTTGGTCCGACTTTAGTTCTACTTCAGCCCATCGAATATCATTGAAGTTGGATCAAAGTCGGATCATCATCTTAACTGATCCGACTTTGGCATGCAACTTATGCTCTGAGGATTTTGAAGGGGATCCCCACAAAAAAAAAAAACAGCGTAGGGTTCTCACCGAAATCCATACTAGACCCTTGTCCGAGCATGCCGCCCCCCTCCTGAACCATACCAGACCACATGCCTTCAACATGGGGGGGGTAGGGGCTTTGTGTCCCCACCCCAAAGCACCTTGTTCTCATGCTGATGGGGACAAGGGCCTCTTCTTGACAACCCTGGGCAGTGGTTGTCTGGGTCTATGGGCAGGGGGCTTATCAAAATCTGTCCCCAAAGCACCCACCCCCCATGTTGAGGGCATTTGGCCAGGAGGGGGATGGGGAGCTTGCTCGTCACCAGTTTTAGTAAGTCTCCCAGATATTGTCTAGGATTACAACCTTCTGTCCCAATGACTAGTTTGGCTTATCTTCAAGTGATGATAAAAAGTCTGCATGTAAAGCAAGAATATGCGTTTAACTTACTTCATTCTGAAATCGTCCAAAGCCAACTTGGCATTATCAATCTGCAACACAATCCTGGCATTTTCTGTACTTTCCACTAAGATCTAGGAATAAAAAAAAAGTATAGTTTATCCTTTAAGTCGTTTTGGCAAGTGAAAAGAAATCCCTCACCCAAATCTTTTATCCCTCAGGAACTCTGGTGGAAAGATCTATAATTCAGAATTCCCAACTATCAAGGTCCTTATAAGAAGGATCACAATGATAATATTAAAATATATATGTATACTTGTTTTACATTAATTAAGAAAGGGAACATCGCATACACCGAACCAAGAGTTGTAATACAGACCATAGTCAGCGGGAAGAGCACACACTAATTATATATTTTTTTTAAATATCATTGTTGCAAATGTAGCAGATAGAGTGATGCTACCTCTTCATGTAAGAGGACCTATGAGTCTGAAAGGGGCAGAGTCAAAAAGTAAAAGAGGGGAAACTTGAAAAAATTACCAGGGGAGAAAAGATGGTGATTGATTCACCTCAACACCATGTATCAAAAACAGAACTATACATTTTGAGCCATATTTATAAACAGGGCTTTTTTTCTCCAACACTAGGTGCTGGAACTCAACCACGACCCCCCAGAACTCCTCCACCCACAAACACCCTCCAAATCACATTAAATAGTGGGTGTGCTCAGTCAAATTTCACGAACAGTAGGAGGGTCTTAAAGGGGCATTAAATACCAGGATTGCATTACAGAGTGCAGAGTTCAGGGGTGTTACACACAGAGTGCAGAACTGTCACTTGTAAACACAGAAACAGGACTTCTGTGTTTACAAGTGATTGTGGTGAGCAGGCCCCCCCCACGGGTCTGAGCCAGAGGTGGTGGAACTGAGTTCCACCAAGTTCCCCCTGAAAAAAAGCCCTGTTTATAAAGCAGTTAATCTGATATTAAAGCAGAACTTTATCCATAACAAAAAAGTTAATGCTCTTTAGCAAGGAACATACATTTCAGATTAATATTTATGGTACCAAATTACTGTGTGCTATAAATTGCATTCAGCATTGTTCCTGTTCTTCTTGCTGGAGGTTGCTATTTTGCTGAAGTACAGAGGCCCTGAGCAGCAGTAAATCTTTAGGCTGTCAGCAGATCGCACAGTGCCAAACAATAGTGAGCAACTGAGCATGTGCAGAGCAGGGTTAGACAGTGTATTACTGGATTTTAAACAGTACAGGCACTTATTTTCAATGTTTTGTTATACAATATTATTATTATTTTATTTTATTCACCTTACACCTCTGTATTTAAATGACAGTAATTGATTCACCACCAGTGAATGTTTGGTCAGGCTGGGTTCACGCTGATGTGATGCCGGAACCACATCGATTCCTGTGCGGGTTCCCGCATCGCATCAGACTCACAGGCAGTTTACACTGCTTTCTGCGAACCGCTGACACCCCCAAATCATTTCGCAGAAAGCAGTGCGAACTGTGAAATCGGACGGGGATCGGATCACATGGGTCTAAACACCCATAGGATCCGATTCCAGTGCAGACCAAACAAAGGGTCCTGCACCATTTTGGTCTAAATGCGATGCGATTTACGCTATGGCTGAATTTGCATCGCACAGAAATGGAATGTGATGTGCACAGCATTAGTGTGAACCCGGCCTAAAAGTCCCATTCACTGCTTTATAAAAATGCTCCATTATGTAGACTGGCCCTTTTAGGATGCAGTGCAATGGCCTGCCTTTTATTACTAAACTTTTAATATAAACCTTTGTATAGTATTCTTATTGACCTCAGACCTCCATATCAATTTACTGTTTATGTGATAAACAAAATATAGTGCTTTATTTTATATAGTCAAGTGATTTCATAAACTATCTGCTGGCCTTACATAGTAGACTAAAGATGAATGGCTCATTACTGATTTTGAGGGACTGTCCCTGATTTGGAGCAATGTCCCTCTGTGTCCCTCTTCCCTCCTCATTTGTCCCTCATTTTGGTCTGATCTACAGTGGGGACGGAAAGTATTCAGACCCCCTTACATTTTTCACTCTTTGTTATATTGCAGCCATTTGCTAAAATCATTTAAGTTCATTTTTTTCCTCATTATTGTACACACACCACCCCATATTGACAGAAAAACACTGAATTGTTGAAATTTTTGCAGATTTATTAAAAAAGAAAAACTGAAATATCACATGGTCCTAAGTATTCAGACCCTTTGCTGTGACACTCATATATTTAACTCAGGTGCTGTCTATTTCTTCTGATCATCCTTGAGATGGTTCTATACCTTCATTTGAGTCCAGCTGTGTTTGATTATACTGATTGGACTTGATTAGGAAAGCCACACACCTGTCTATAAAAGACCTTACAGCTCACAGTGCATGTCGGAGCAAATGAGAATCATGAGGTCAAAGGAACTGCCTGAGGAACTCAGAGACAGAATTGTGGCAAGGCACAGATCTGGCCAAGGTTACAAAAAAATTTCTGCTGAACTTAAGGTTCCTGAGAGCACAGTGACCTCCATAATCCTTAAATGGAAGATGTTTGGGATGACCAGAACCCTTCCTAGAGCTGGCCGTTTGACCAAACTGAGCTATCGGGGGGAGAAGAGCCTTCGTGAGAGAGGTAAAGAAGAACCCAAAGATCACTGTGGCTGAGCTCCAGAGATGCAGTCGGGAGATGGGAGAGAGTTGTAGAAAGTCAACATCACTGCAGCCCTCCACCAGTTGGGGCTTTATGGCAGAGTGGCCGGACGGAAGCCTCTCCTCAGTGCAAGACACATGAAAGCCCGCATGGAGTTTGCTAAAAAACACCTGAAGGACTCCAAGATGGTGAGAAATAAGATTCTCTGGTCTGATGAGACCAAGATAGAACTTTTGGCCTTAATTCTAAGCGGTATGTGTGGAGAAAACCAGACACTACTCATCACCTGTCCAATACAGTCCCAACAGTGAAGCATGGTAGTGGCAGCATCATGCTGTGGGGGTGTTTTTCAGCTGCAGGGACAGGACGACTAATTGCAATTGAGGGAAAGATGAATGCGGCCAAGTACCGGGATATCCTGAATAATAACCTTCTCCAGAGTGCTCAGGACCTCAGACTGGGCCGAAGGTTTACCTTCCAACAAGACAATGACCCTAAGCACACAGCTAAAATAATGAAGGAGTGGCTTCACAACAACTCCGTGACTGTTGAATGGCCCAACCAGAGCCCTGACTTAAACCCAATTGAGCATCTCTGGAGAGACCTAAAAATGGCTGTCCACCAACGTTTACCATCCAACCTGACAGAACTGGAGAGGATCTGCAAGGAGGAATGGCAGAGGATCCCCAAATCCAGGTGTGAAAAACTTATTGCATCTTTCCCAAAAAAACTCATGGCTGTATTAGATCAAAAGGGTACTTCTACTAAATACTGAGCAAAGGGTCTGAATACTTAAGACCATGTGATATTTCAGTTTTTCTTTTTTAATAAATCTGCAAAAATGTCAACAATTCTGTGTTTTTCTGTCAATATGGGGTGCTGTGTGTACATTAATGAGGAAAAAGAATGAACTTAAATGATTTTAGCAAATGGCTGCAATATAACAAAGAGTGAAAAACTTAAGGGGGTCTGAATACTTTCCGTCCCCACTGTATATAGTTGTATATAAAATGCACTTTTTATCTTTCAAAAAGTGATTCCCAGTGCTAAACATTTCAACCAAATTCTAAATTGATGCATTTGTAAATTTTAAAAGGCAATATAAAGGAAAAGTAGTGTTAAAAAAAGCACTTGTGTATTTCCTTAACCTTTTTTTGGTTAATCCTCCTTTAAGGGGGTGTGGCAGGGGGCGTGTCCTATGCCTACATGCATTTTCTAGTAGGTGTCCCTCATTCCTATCTCAAAATGTTGGGAGGTATGTTAATAACATGTCAAACTTTACTACATAACTACGTTGGTACATTCGTCAACCAATCCGATTTTGGTAGTTTTTTTTTTTGTTTATAGCAGAGATGAGATCTTATGGGTGACTGTTGCGTTATTGTACTCTGCACTTTGCCTTATCTAATGGATAGGCACATTCAGTAAGGCAGTGCAAAGAGCAAAGCAGAAGTGAACAGAACAGTAATCCCTAGCAACCAAAATATTTACATTTATTTAAATCTAATGTAATGACTGAAAAAATAATTCCAATGGGATCCTTTGGATTACTGTTTGCTTTACTGATCAAGTCTGAATGTGTAAGGACATACAAGGTGCAGACTTCAAAGATGCTTTACTACTCACTGAATACACATAAAAAAAGAAAATCTTCAAGGCCAACTCCAAGTAATACATTTTCTCACCGAGATGTACGCTTAGAAATATATGTAGTCTGCCATTGCTGATATTGCCTTCTGAAAATGCTACTTGTCTGGACATAACACTGATTGAAGGCTTAAATACTTTCTAAGTCACTGATCTCATTCTGAGGTCACTGGGTACATGCTTGTGCTTGGCCACTTGGCCAGTGACTCTGAAAGTATTTCAACCTGAAACAGCCAAAAAGCCAGCATTTTCAGAAGGAGTTAAGCAGTGGCAGTCCTTATTTTACCAACAGAGCTTCTCTTTAAGCAGAATGAACACTGGCTTTTATAACCCACTCAAGATTTTCAAGCATTTCTTGCAATACTAAAGTAGAACACTGTTGATGTAATAATCATCACTTGCAACCTTTAGAAAAACCCAACATCACTTGCTGAAATTATCTATCATGTTGGTCCATCTCTGCTAATGATGAGCATTGTTCTATGTCCCTCACATAAAAGCAAATATTCACTTAGGGTGCCCGCTGAATGGTCGGCTGAGGGAAATTAACTGAGGATTTAGAGGTTGGTGAACCTTTAAACTTCCATTGGCATATCTTAAAGGGAGCCTGTGCTGCAATTCCTGACCAATTTGGAAAATACTACTTGCCAAGTTATGTTGTTCCATTTAGTGTGCAGACTGAATGGTCAATCGAGGCTGAGGGGAAGTCACAGGTGATTTGGAGGCTAAAAAACTTTAACAGCAGCTGATGAACCTGTAAACTTCAATTTTTATATTTTAAAGTGAGCCTGTGCTGCCATTCCTGGCCATTTTTGGTCAGCAGTACTTGCTTGGTTGTCATGTTGTCCTAGGACAGTAGTTAGTGAATCCCTGTCCTGGAAAAACTAAGCAGATTATCAAAATACAAAACTAAATTGTTGTCTTGGATGAGTGACTAACTAGTGAACCTTATTAATCAATGTAGCAGCCAGGCAACTGTCATTTTCAGAAGAAGTTTAAGAATGTCTACCTAGGTATTACTATGACAGGTTCATTTTAATAATAGTACAAAAGGGCAATAAACTGTGTACCCATAATTTAGATATAAATTATATTAATGATCTTTACTTTGGTTGATATCCTTCTAGAATGTTTAAAACATAATGGCTAATCTGTAAATTAGTCCTCAAATGTACCTTGTTTTTGAGATCTTCAATAATGGCAAAGTATTTACTGTAGTCCCCTGGGATGTTTTTGGGCTGGTGTTTTAGGTACCATTCCTTGATCTTTGCTTCAAGCTCAGCATTGGCATCTTCTAAGGCTTTCACTTTGTCCAAGTAAGAGGCCAGTCGGATGTTGAGGTTCTGCATGGTCTCCTTTTCACCTGCATGCAAGAGGCCATCGCTGGAGCTAAAATTGGTGCTAAAGTACTCAGATCCTTTATTCAGGTCTAAAGCCAAACTACTGATTCTGTGGCCGCTTATACTGCCACCCATCGATGATCTAACTGACCCACTCTTCCACTGGCAAGACATGGTGTTGAGTGCTAGCTCCAACTTCCCTGAATTTCAAAGAGCTACTGGTAAATCTACAAAACCTTGCTTGCATAGACTTATTTATACTTGTACTTTGGGTGGGTGTAGTACGTTCTTCTTTATTTTTTACTATAAAACAACTCGTAAATCCTTGATGGATTAATATAAAATGAACATATGAATAGGTTCCTCATTTTGTTTTGTTTTCTGTCCTCGGGCAGTCTGGCTTGCTTTCATTGTTTCTGTTCAGTTTCTGATAGGTGTTAAATCTGTAGTATTTTTTTTTAAACTTTGAAGTTTGTCATGTTTTCTCTGGCTTCAGTAATGACAAAAAGCCGGTCGTGAACATTATTATGTGAAGTTTTATATACGATATTTCTAAGGCACTGTCTAGCCAAAGCTTTCAAGGCTTTTTGAAGTTGGGAATTGAGTCATGTATTAAGAAATAATGTATGTCTTGCATTGTTGTGAATGTCGGATAACATTTAGTAACACAAATCAGAAATGTTAAACCTGGGAAGATACTATAGTATAGGTTTGCCATTTGGCTTTGCAGTACGTTTGGAGCACCCATCCAGCCATAATATTTTAAATTTTTTTGCCTTGAAGTTTTGGTGTCCTAGGTAGATTCCCACTACTGAAACTATCTTCATTGAGTTTATATATTCATGTTCTTGTCAACCCAACCACAAAGTAGTAGCTAAACTTGCTTCTGTCTAGAGCAGAGTAAATGCAAAATCCGATCCGGGTGGGGACATATTCTCAGATAGCATATGTTTTATTAAACCTCTCCCCCCCATCCATAGACAGATTTTAGCTTAATTTTTTGTTTTACATCATTGGGGAGATTTCCCTTCATATCTGTTCCATAGCCAAAACAGGAAGTGAGACTAAATCCCCCTTTCAAGTGATTGAATCGCTGGTTGTCACCAGATTCACCAGAACTAGTATCCTCATTGAAAGTATTTTCCCTCTGTTCCTGTTCTGGTGATACCCCAAAATTTGAAATAATTTTCCCACTTTAATCTACAATGGTAAACAGGAAAAATAGAGATGGCAAATTTCCCTAATAGAGGCACAGACAGCAATAAAAACCTGACAGGTGTTCTAATCTTCCCCACTCTGTTCAAAACAAAAAAAAAAAAACTTACTTTTATTTTTCTTCATTTTGAAGTTACTAAATGACAATTAAAATGACAGCTACAGAAAGTGTAATAGTAGGTTTGATTGCCTGTTACGGTAGCAGTATGTGGCAGCTAAAAAAGGGGGTTTTCAATCAGCACATCAATATAAAAGTTTTCAAAGCACTACAAGTCAGTTGATAGTCCCTTAGGCCTGATTCCCAACTATGCCTTTTTAGTGCTTTTTGCATTTTGCAGATTTGCACTACAGAACGTGTTCCATAGGAAACCTTGTTAGATGGACTGTAGTGCAAATCTGCAAAATGAAAAAAGCACTAAGCATGAAAAGGGGTGAATCATGCCTTAAAGAAGCTAAAATATGATTGCTTAACAGTATAGTTTTAGCATATCCAAGTATTGAAAGACTTTGCATTGGCAAGAGAAAAAGAGATCGCAAGTAGATAATGACCAAAAGGATAGACATATACTAGTAAGGGTAGGATGGTACTTTTTACGGCCTTCAAAATTACCGCAATTGCTGCTCAACATCATTTCAAAGGTTTTCCCTACCCAACCTCACTCACCAGTCCTAAACATTATTGAGCCCTTTGGAAAGTACTGGACCTCAGTGACTATTCTTTCATTCCTAGAATAGTCTTTTTTTTGTTCTTAAAGGATTGTACAAACCTTGCCTATTTACAGTTGAGAACGTGTTTGCCAACAATCCATGAAGGATTGAGAATGTTCTGAAGGCAAAAATTTCCCCAACCCTTAATTGCTGTTCAAATTTGTTTGATATTTTTTTTAGAGCGTGAACTCAATATGGAAATATAATCTTTGGGAAAATTTAATTGTGGTTGGATAGTATAAAATAGACATTACAGCAAAAAAAAAAAAAAGCAGAAGACTCTGTGGCCTTAATTTTAACTCCATAAATTGGTGAACTAGGTGTTATACATTTTGGTGAATTGGGGGTTATAAATTTAATTTTTGGATAAACATGCTTTATCATTTTTTTAATATTATTAGAATATAAAAAAATATAGAGGGGTTCACTTTATATGTTCCTCATGGTCAGGGGCACCCATGTGCTTGCCTGCTGGAAGCAAGTCAGTTGTACATAATCCCTCCATTCCCTGGCAGCTGCTCCTAGGCAGTGGAGGCTTGGTGAAGTCTGGTACCGATCAGCAACAAGCTGATATTTTAGGCTTCATTTTGCAGCACCCATTCAATGCTGAAGAACAGAGGCCTTTTATTACTGCAACATGAATGCTGCCTATCATTTAGTGAAACTGTCTATCAAATTGGGGGCATATAGGATGGGGGGCTAAGCACTTTGTTTAATAAGAAAATTGGTGATTTGCATAAAATTTCAGATAACTATAAATCTTGTCTGAATCTGCTCATTTTTGTGCCAGATGTGATTGCTGGTTATTTTTTATCCTACTGAATAATTTACCTTTTTGAGTAGTTTGCTATAAATTATAAGCTCTTCTGAGGAAGGAACTGACTACTGATGCTATATAAGAAAATATTAAGAAAATATTAACACAGCATGTTCCCCCATAAAGCCAAAGTAATTTTGGTTTAGCAAATTAAAAAGTATTGCTAGGTGTGACAGCAGGCAGGTAAAATCACCTGGTTGCATCCAGGATGGCAAATGTGTTCCAGATTCAGGCTCTGTGCCACTGCCAAGCTATCCCCCTCACATAGGTTATATTAGTTTTTTTTTCTTTGCTGTCTGTGTACCATTGGGGAATTTTCCCTTCACTTCCTGTCCCAGAGACACAACACAAAGTTATAGGAAATCTCCCAAAGTGAGGGAAATTCCCGTCTTAAACAGTTGTCTCTGGAACTGGTGTCCCCATTGAAAAATTTTCCCTTAACTCTCGTTTTTGGGAAATTTTGAGTTTGCCCTCACTTTCTTTCCTGGTGACAATGATCATCAGTATAAATGGAGGGGTGAACCTCCCCAACAAGGACTCAGACAACAATAAAAGCTTACATACAGTCCAATGAGATAATTCAAAATTATCCAAAGGGATAAATGCAAAAAGTTTTCTAGTATGATACTAGAATGTACAATTTTCGTTTAACCAGTACAGTATTCGTCGGAAAAAAAAAATCAGAAGACCAAGACCACGCATGCTCTGAAATGCAAGAATACATTATAATAGAACATAACACATTACTTCACTTCTGAAGTTGTATTGTGTCGTACGAGAATTTGCATACATTTTGTAACCTCTTTATTTTCAGATATGGAGTCTAGAATGCAAAAAAAAAAACAAATTGGACGATCATTTGTCCGATATTCTCATCATGTGTACCAGGCTTAACTCTTCTCCACTCAAAAGCAAAAACAAACATTTTGTGTATAGATGTCCTTAAAATGAATTCATACATTATAATCACACTATACTAACCATATAGCAACTGCTAAATTTTCTCACATTGGTCAACATCATAGTATATAAGAATTTTATTTTACGAGCTCATAAATCTAGTTTAATTAGGTCAATAAAATATACTGTCTTGATTTAACAAGTGCTGAAGTCTTCCTCTGGATTCTATGATGGTTACATAATGCAACTAAAGGTATCTGCAATATGAACTTCGAAACATGGAACATAGCTGACAAATGGCGTTCAACGTTAAGTGTGATGGATGTGTCAAAAAATACTAGTATTACAATCTTGTATCTCAGGAAGATTTAGCTGTCTATTGCTGGGGTTTGGCTATCAAAACGCGGCTAATCAAAGCTGTGTTTTTGTCTGCCTGTCAACAAAATTAACATTTATAGACAAAGAAGGTGAATATAATGGGCTGTAATTCTGACACATCTGCTTCTTGTAATCTGTTCAAATTTAAATGTTAAGAATTGCCAATAACTCTTGACAAGCTTCTACATATTTATTTACAATGTTTAGACCTCATGCAAACTAGGCTCTTCTGTACACTTTTCTCCTGACAGGAGAAAAGCAGCGTTAAAAATGTGTCTAAAGCCATATTTTTTATAAAAACGTTTATGCGCTTTCAGGCGAATCAAGCGTTTGGGCGTTTATTCATTTCATTGACCAGAATTCACTGGTCAGAATAAAATGTATTTTGGTGCGTTCATATTTGTGTCTCAAAATACCTCTAAACTCCTATAAAAGTCCATGTGTGCATGGACACAAGTTGGAATTTTTAAAGGAAAATAGACTGTGTACTTTGAAATGCAGTTGCTCCAGAGCTTAGTAACCTCCCTGGCGGTATGATTATGTTAGATTTTTGGTGCTGAAAGCGGTACCATTATTTTGCATGGAAATTTGGAGTTTTATATTGTAGTGTGCACACATAAGTAAAGTGCCCGACCACCGTAGCTGTGTATTGAGCTTACCGGATGGCAAGCTTAAAAGGCAGGTGGCTGTAGCCCAGCCAAGGCCTTTAAGCTTGCTGATGACCACAATAGGAACAGTATTGGGATGGTGAAGATCACTCACTAGGACCCGCGTCCGGCATCCATATATCAGTAAATTGCCCAGAAGAAAAGAGAACTTCTGTTTGGAGAGGATTAGACATTCAAGACTTCCTTGCTCATGGCATGCAGGTTCCCCATAAGATATTTTGCATGGAAATTTGGAGTTTTATATTGTAGTGTGCACACATAAGTAAAGTGCCCGACCACCGTAGCTGTATATTGAGCTTACCGGATGGCAAGCTTAAAAGGCAGGTGGCTGTAGCCCAGCCAAGGCCTTTAAGCTTGCTGATGACCACAATAGGAACAGTATTGGGATGGTGAAGATCACTCACTAGGACCCGCGTCCGGCATCCATATATCAGTAAATTGCCCAGAAGAAAAGAGAACTTCTGTTTGGAGAGGATTAGACATTCAAGACTTCCTTGCTCATGGCATGCAGGTTCCCCATAAGATGTCAATACTTCATACAGACATAAGTGCTGCCACCTATCTGTGATTTATGTGTCTCCTCCGATAGCAGACATCTCCATCCCAGTCTAAAGAACCCCCGGTCCTGGGCAGGTCCCCGCCAGCATCATGTATACCACGTGATGGTAACAGAGAGGAGCAGCAAGACCCCACTGATGATGCAAGCAACCCCAGTGGGCGCCCGCTCATCTCCGCCAGAGCGTGGGATGGAAACAGCATGTTCCCGCACCAGGGCGTCCAATGATGCCAAGTGCAGGGCATGCACTCATGCCGCCAATGCGCCGAGGTCAGACCCTCCCTATCACGGGTAGAGATGAGCGGGGGAGGGAAATGAGAAGCCGCAATTAACCAGACCCACCACCCATGGGCTGGATGGGTGAAAGGATGGAGTGTATGAATACACCCATCGCACTTGAGTATCTCTAAAACAACATGTCCACAGATACAATCATTATTTCCTTCATTCAACCCTGCTACTATTAATGAGGTTGCTAAACTTTTATCTAACACACATCTAACCACCTGCCCCTTGGATCCTGCTCCCTCGCAAATGCTATGCTCACCCTCTGACTCGATTTTACACTCTCTAACTCACATTTTCAACCTCTCCCTCTCTTGTGGCATCTTCCCAAAGTCTCTAAAACATGTGCTAGTCACCCCCATACTTAAAAAGCTCTCACTGGACCCCACCAATCTTAACAACCTATGTCCCATCTCCTTACTCGCCTTCTCTTTCAAACTTCTTGAAAGACTGGTCTACTACCGACTAAGCAACCATCTGACCATAAATAAACTTCTTGATCCCCTTCAGTCCGGATTTCGCACTCAACACCACGGAAACTGCTCTCAAATGACCTACTAACAGCTAAAACCAGTGGACACTATTCTGTGCTACTTCTCCTGGATCTCTCTGCTGCCTTTGACACAGTGGACCACCCCCTCCTCCTCAATAAACTCCACTCCTTTGGTCTCCGTGACTGTACTCTTCGCTGGTTCTCATCCTACCTATCTCACCGCTACTTCAGTGTCACTTACAACTCTACTATCTCCTCTTCCTTTCTCCGTTGGGGTCCCCCAAGGTTCTTTTCTTGGACCTCTCCTTTTCTCAATCTACACCACCTCCCTGGGTCAATTGATTGCCTCCCACAGCTTTAAATATCATCTCTACACCAATGACCCAAATCTATCTTTCTACCCCCCAGCTCTCTCCATCTGTCTCCTCATGCATTACCAACGTACTAGCAGACATATCAGCCTGGATGTCACATCACTTCAACCTCAAACTCAAACCTCAAACTCAACCTATCCAAAATCGAGCTCATGATATTTCCTTCCTCAGGTGCCACTTCCCCGATTTCTCTGTCAATATCAACGGCTCAACTATCAACCCATCTCCCCTTGCCAAAGTCCTAGGTGTAATCCTGAACTAACCTTTCGGCCCACATACTATCACTATCCAAAATTTGCCGCCTCAACCTCCACAACATCTCCAAGATACGTCCCTTCCTAACCAATGTCACCACAAAGCTTCTAATCTACTCCCTGGTCATCTCCTGCCTCGACTACTGCAACTCCCTCCTCATTGGCTGACCTCTAAATAGGCTATCCCCACTTCAGTCCATCATGAACGCTGCTGCCAGGTTCTTCCACCTCACAAACCGCTCAGAGTCTGCTATACCCCTTTGCCAATCCCTCCATTGGCTGGCATTCAGTCACCAAATTAAATTCAAGATACTAACTATAACTTACAAAGCCATCCACAACCTGGCCCCCAGCGACATCTCTAACCTAGTCTCAAAATACCAACCTAATCGTTCTCTTTGCTCCTCCCAAGATCTCCTGCTCTCAAACTCCCTTGTCACCTCATCCCATGCTCGCCTTCAGGACTTCTCCAGAGCCTTTCCCATCCTCTGGAGTGCTCTACCCCAATCTGTCCGATTTTCTCCTACTTTATCCACTTTCAGACGATCCCTGAAAACTCATCTCTTCAGAGAAGCCTATCTGACCCCCACCTAACAACTGTACATTTATCTTCTCAATCAGCACATCACCCACAGTTATTACCTCTTGTATCTTTTGACCTTCCCTCTTAGATTGTAAGCTCTAAGGAGCAGGGCCCTCTGATTCCTACTATATTAAAGTGTATTGTATTTGTACTGTCTACCCTCAAGTTATAAAGCGCTACTATTGGCGCTATATAAATCCTGTATAATAATAATAATAATAATAAAACAACTATTATGGGAGAATGGTATATTAGTTGATTGACAACTGTCAAGTAGTATAAAGAATAAAGATATATTAATGAGAAATAGATGAGAGTTTGTGTTCTATATATGAGTATTGAATCGATCTGTAGATCAATGGGACAATAAATAAATAAAAGTATTTGAGTATAAGGTGGGGCAGGTCGCTGGGGGAGCGGGTGTCTATCACTCATAAGCAAAAAAAAAAGCTAAAAAAGAATGTGACCTGACACAACCTGAGACTAACATCGGCATGTCTCCATCCCTAAACATATGTGAGAAAAGTTGGAGGGTAGAGTTGGGACTTTACATGAGGCATGTTGATGTATATGATGATATATGAGATAATTATAAATATAAATAAATTGGATGTCACAATCCCCTAGGGGCAATTCATGATAGTAACAATAATAAGCATGATTAACCAATAAGATAAAACATTTATGATATAAAATATAATCATAAAAAATCCACATAATTGATAAAGTAATAATATATTTAATAATGAATAATTCATCCACCTACTGTCCAAGAGTGGATAGCCTTAATTAACAATGTGCTACCCTATAACAAAGGGATCTATGCTCACAGAGGATGTCCTGCCAAATATGAAAAGATTTGGGATGCCTGGTGGGAAAAAGCCTCCACATGTAATGAGCTGGATGAGGACTCTGCCTGACCAGGGGGAATGCAGAATAGGCAAATTCTCCTTAAAGTACACTAGTGGAGTCAAGAGGTGCTATGCCACTGTCAACATTTATTTGTGTCTGCATTATTATTTTTTATGCTTTCTATTTTATACCTTTCTCTCCTTGAAACTGTACAATGATTGCATCATAATTGCTAATATCTCGTAACCATATATTCTTTTCGAATAAAGAACGTTATTTGTAAAAAAAAAATAAAAATGAATAATTCATTACTAGACATGATTTGTGACAAACAATGAGAATCATAAAAAGTCAAATACATGAATTCTCATTGTTTGTCACAAATCATGTCTAGTAATGAATTATTTATTATTAAATATATTATCACTTTATCAATTATGTTGATTTTTTATGATTATATTTTATATCATAAATGTTTTATCTTATTGGTTAATTATGCTTATTATTGTTACTATCATGAATTGCCCCTAGGGGATTGTGACCTCCAATTTATTTATATTATAATTATCTCATATATCATCATATACATCAACATGCCTCATGTAAAGTCCCAACTCTACCCTCCAATTTTTCTCGCATATATTTAGGGATGCTGATGTTAGTCTCAGGTTGTGACAGGTCACATTCATTTCTAGCTTTTTTTTTCCTTATGGGTGGTAGACACCCGCTCCCCCAGTGACCTGCCCCACCTTATATTCAAATACTTTTATTTATTTATTGTCCCATTGATCTACAGATCTATTCAATACTCATATATAGAACACAAACTCTCATCTATTTCTCATTAATATATCTTTATTTCTTATACTACTTGACAGTTGTCAATCAACTAATATACCATTCTCCCATAATAGTTGTTTTAGAGATACTCGAGTGCGATGGGTGTATTCATACACTCCATCCTTTCACCCATCCAGCCCATGGGTGGTGGGTCTGGTTGATTGCGGCTTCTCATTTCCCGGGGTTGCGATGCGCTCAGGTCCCTCCCCCTGCTCATCTCTACCCGCGATGGGGGCGGGGTCTGACCTCGGTGCATCGGCATCATGAGAGCATGCCACGCACTCGGCACCTTTGGACGCCCTGGTGCTGGAACGTGCTGTTTCCATCCCACGCTGTTGCAGAGATGAGCGGGCGCCCACTGGGGTTGCTCACATCCTCAGTGGAGTCTTGCTGCTCCTCTCTGTTACCATCATGTAATATACATGACGTTGGCGGGGACCCACCCAGGACCGAGGGTTCTTTAGCTTGGGGCAGGCCGGCGTCTCACTTTACAATTTTTCACCACGAGGAACAGACCTTTACGTATCTAACTTCTCTGTAGTTTAGGTAATTGGGGATCTTTTCTTTTACATACCATACACACACACACACTTACACCTTCACAAACTTACACATACAGTACATACAAACATATATTTATATACACTAGCATATATTCACACACATACAAATTCATATAATTTTATTTACACACAAGTAATTATTTGTATTTGCATTAATCACACCTATCCTTAGGTGTGTGTATGTATATCATACATATATACATACACTAGATCTACATACATTCTTCACTACTCACCACACACATATATTGTCATGTTAGTCACTAGTCCCACTTAATTTTCACTGTTATTAATACTATCGCATTCACTTATCTTACTTTACTTATCGTATTTTTTTGGTACACAGAATTTAGACAGATGCTAATTATGCACATATCCTACACCATGCTTTTGTGCAGTAGCTGTCAGCCTTGCTCCATGGCTTTTTCCTCCCCATAGTCCCTATGGGGGTCTCCCACCTCAACCCCAGGTGAGATACTTATACCAGGCCACCGTCAAATCCCATTTCTGGAGCTGGTTATAACTTATGGGCTGCTTTGTAAGTAGTACAGAAAATTGCTCTTTCCTTTACCCTTAGGGAAAAGTGCACTCACAGACAGTTTATTCAATTACTATATTTATTAATTACAGTATTTATTTATTTTGTAGTTCAACTCATGCATGCAACTCCTGATAATTGGCAACAGGCCATGAAGCGCGTTGAATGTTCATCCAAGGATGCCAAGTCAAGTTTGCTCTAATAACCGTAACAAATCACTATGTTTATCGTCTGTATATATCACGTGAATCATGTATCCATTATTTTTATGTAAAAAGAAATATGCATAGATAAAAGATTGCAGCATTAACAGTGCTAGCATAATATCCTAAGACATTCAGTGCAATAAACGCATTCACTGTGGGCTAAAGGTGTCAAACACAAATGAATGAGTGACATAAAAGTACATGCAAAAGTCCTTAAATGAGTGTACAGTGCCGTGTCCCATCAGAGCTTAAAAGCATTCTTATTCTGAATACCATCACCGATCCACCACGTGAACACCCCTTTGGTGATGCACTCACTGCAATAAAGAGTTAACTAAGCCTGGTGTCTCCACAGGGATATAAGGTCAAGCTGGACGCTCTCTCAAGGTAACCAAAAATCTTTCCTGGGACGGCTCAGCTCAGCGGATGTAACTTAGAAAAACACAAGGGAATGCCCTGCATAGTGTAATACTGTCATTTATTAGAAACACAAAACCCCCACATACAAATTGTGCTTACAGGATGAATCAATAAAAACAGCGTGTCATATTTAGCCTGTACAATACAGTGTAACGTCTTCTCACCGCATGCTGGAACTCAATAGAATCACTGGCCGCGATGAGACCTTGGATGACGCACTCTGTGATTGACAAGGGAAAGCCACGTGGTCACGCCCTAATGCGTTTTGTCATCACGTCTTCTTCGGAGGGTGTGGCCACGCTGCATGGCTAGTCCATTAAATACTATAGGAGGGCGGGCAATCAACTCTGCATGTGACGAGGCACATCACGAGCGTCACCGCTGTCAGAACTACCCAGATGAGAACACATTGTGCACGATATCCCCTATGCATAGACTCCAGCGTGACTGCTATAACATGATCACACATAACATCTCATACATTTTATATCATGCTAAGCCTTAACTTCAAAGCAAGTAAAAAATGTAAATAAACTGACTGTATATATATTAACCCAGAAAAATAATCAAGGGTAATCCAATGTATATAAAACCAGCTCGAATAAATGCTAGAATTGAATTGAACATGTATATATTTACCAAGATCCTTATGAGTAACCAAATTAATTAATTACATTAAGGATAACGGCAGATCCTAAACTCATGGAAAAAGGCCAAGCCCATCAATGAGAGATGGGTGATAAGGTGGTAAAAAAGGTTCTGGATCCTCCAACCAGGCCTCAAATGTTCTGGGATAGAGCTGTTTTTTACGCCTGCAGGAAGTGCAAAGCGTGCCAACAACTGAATACCCACATTAGGGGTCTTAGCAGAATTAGATCTACTGCTAATGGTGCTAAATTTCAAATTAAGGAATTTATTTCCTGTGCATCCACTCATGTGGTGTATGCCTTGGAGTGACCCTGTGGCCTTATGTACGTTGGCAGGACCAAGAGGACTTTGGGCAAGAGGGTATTTGAACACATATACAACATTTTGATTGGATATAAGGACCATAGCGTCTCTTTGCACTTCAGACATAAACATGATAGGAATCCGGCAGGACTGAAGTTTTGGGGGATAGATAAGTTATACCCCATCTAGAGAGGCGCCAACCTTGTTCGAGAGCTTTCCAAACGCAAAACTCAATGGATCTGTTTGACCAATACACTCAGTCCGAATAGAATTAATATCGAGCTTGATTTAAACTGCTTTATTAGTAATTATTAGACCCTTTTGGTGACAATGGGCACTCTGGGGCAGAGTCCTTCTCTCATTGATGGGCTTGGCCTTTTTCCATGAGTTTGGGATGTGCTGTCATATTTAATAAAATTAATTTAATTTTTTTTAAAAATTAAGTTTTAAATCTCTATTCCGATAAATATACCTTGCTAGCAAGATCCCTTTTCATTTGTTTATATTGGGTATCGGTTACTCATAAGGATCTTGGTAAATATGTACATGTTCAATTTAATTCTGGCGTTTATTCGAGCTGGTTTAATATACATTGGATTATGCTTGATTATTTATATATACTCAGTTTATTTCCTTTTTTTACGATTATGGTTTTATTTGTAATGATTTTTTTCTTTACTACATATTATTGTTGTGAAGTTGCTGTACTCGCACATATTTATTCTAGCTGTATTGCAGTTTTTTTTATTTTTCAATTCGTATTTTATTTTTCAATTTGTACTGATATTTTATATTTACATATCATAACATGTGAGTAGGAGTTCTGTGACCTGCTTTATTCACTGTTCTTATAATATTATGCATAGCTGTGTATGTCCTTTAGCATTACTTTGAAGTTAGGGCTTAGTATGATATTCGATGTATGAGATGTTATGTGTTATCATGTTGTAGCAGTCACGCTGGAGTGTCTGCATATGGGATATCGTGCACAATGTGTTCTCATCTGGGTGTGCTGGCAGCGGTGATGCTCGTGATGTGCCTCGCCAAATGCAGGGTTGATTGCCCGCCCTCCCATAGTATTTAATGGACTAGCCGTGCCACGTGGCCACGCCCTCTGAATAAGACATGATGCCGAAATAATCATTTAAGGACTTTTGCATGGACTTTTATGTCACTCATTAATTTGTGTTTGACGCCTTTAGCCCACTGAATGCTTTTATTGCACTTAGGATATTTTGCTGGCGCTGTTAATGCTGCAATCTTTTATCTATGCATATTTCTTTTTATATTTTGTACTTTTATAATAGCTGCTATAGTGCATTACTCTTTAATCCTTGGAGCGCTGGGATCAGTTACACTTGTTACTGATATTTTTTAACATTATGCATGCATCTATCCATTATGCATATAGGGCTTGCCCTGCAGAGATATGGACAGGCCGTCAATGGCTGAGAGCACTGACCGGAATGTTCATCAGGGTCCGCCCCCCTGTCAGAACACAATAGCTCAGCAGGGCAGATCACTGTACTAACAATGAATTATTAGTACATTGGCTCCGACCTAAGCTGGGTTGAACAGAAAAAAAATTGTAGTGTGTAGGAGGCTTAAAACTCTTATTCAGTTGTTTGCCTTAGTCTTGTAGATTTAAAGCAAACCTTTTTATCTCTTGTAGTGTTTATTCCTCACCCTGCTGTATATTAAATTGTTTTGTTTTTGTTGGCTTATATCAGGTAACTTACGATATACTTGTAGCAAGGTCTCTGGCCTCCTTCAGTCTAATGAAACCTCCAGGGCCAGAGATAGCTGACATCCTTCAGTATGTGGTGGGTTGTGAGGCATAGTGGGTGCAAGGTAGAAGTTATTGGGCGCCAGACACTTCTTGAATGCAAACAAAATGTTTATTTCTCTTACAAACTTTTATGGGGGAAAGAGGGTTAGGGCCATGACCCCCTTGAGTAGTTGCAAGTTTAATTAGCAGACTCCGAGACTTCAATAAGAGGACAACCGTGCAGGGAAAAGCCTCCAGCAAGAAGCCACATCTGTGCGTGCATGAATGCTGCCTCTTATGGCAACAGTCTTTAACAGTTCCTAACACAAACGTTCCTTCACTTTCACTACAACTTCTCCTTGTAGTTCTTCAGCCCACTGAGCTCTCTGTCTCTCACTAGACCCTCTGATTCACTACCACTGAATCCCTTGAGCTCCTCCAATCTTTACGGTGGTATCTTCCTCAAGTGTCAGCCCCGCTTTTCTGCTGGGTCCCTAGTTTGGCGCTTCCAATACTTCTCAAGCTTCACCCCTGCTAGCCTGCTCGGTCTCTGACTTGACACACAAGGCTGCTCTGCAAGCATCACCTCTGCTGGCTGGGTCCCTGACTTGATCACGTTTGAAGTTTCCCGATTCTCCATGGTGCTCATTCAGTGGGAATGTGACTCCGGTACTTGCTTCAGTTGCTCACTGTGGTCCCTGGTAATAAGGCGGATGGCCCCTTTGTGGCTGACCATTGACAGGTTCTCCGGCCGGCAGAACCGTCACTTTTGGTTGGACTGCAAGCCGCAATCGGACAGTGTCAGTAGGGCAGTAGATGGTCTCAGTAGAGCAGTGGATGGTGTCAGTAAAGCAGTGAACGTGTCAGTAGGGCAGTGGATGGTGTCAGTAGAGAAGTTGATTTGGTCAGTAAGGCTATTTTTGTAGCACCCTCTAGTGTACTAGAAGAGTAGATTGTTTTTTATTTTCTTTGTGTTTAGTGTACGTAAATTTGTGCAGGCTTGGCTGGCAGCCAAGCCTGCCTGTGTTTTTGTTCCTGGGTTGGGCAGAGATCCAGGGAGAGCTGGATGACTCACAGGCAACATCATTAAAACCTCCCCCCTACTTCTAGAATGTACTGAAACCTTCTAGAAGAGTGGGAGGGGAGGTAAGGTGGAGCTGCCCGGAATATTCTAAGGGCCCTGACCAATCCCCAACTTGGTTTGGCAGGGGGCAGGCCCCCTCAAATAGTCTGGGTCAGCCCAGCTGGGAGGAGAGGCCGGTTGGAACCTGGACATGGAGTGTTAGGCTGTCGTGGCCTTTGAGGGAGCCCCCAAGTCTGGGGGGGTGAGCTTGGGCTTGAGCCCTGGGCTCGGGTGCAGACAGGACCTTCTAAAAACCCACAGAGGTTTCCTGGCCAGGAGGCACTGAAGCAAGGAGAGGACAGTGGAACAACACTGCCAGGCAAGTCAGAAAAGGAACAGCCAAGAGGGCTGGTGAGTGACACACATTTAGGAGGACTGGGAGGCACGCCTGAGAGGACTTGGATGGAGCAGTCTGGGATGGGCGCAGAGCCATTCAGGAGGACTTTGGTGGCATAGGCAGTGGGAAGAGACAGCTGCAGCCAGTAGGGCTGGCAGTGCTTGAAGAGGTGGTACTGGGAGCAGTAGCCACAGACAGCTAGTATCATTTTTGCTATAGGGGCCCAAGGTCTCTGCCTGCAAAGGGCATCCATCCAGACCTAGCTGAGATTGTGCTGAGTCTGAAACCTATTCTAGCTCGTTCTGGGAGTGATAGTCTACAAGCAAGTGTGTGCTGGAGTTAGAAGAGGAGAGAATGTATATACTGGAGTGTATATAGTTCAAGTCCCTACAGAGTTTTCATTTCAATCGTTTTTTATTGTGCATTTTCAGGTTACAAACATTGTCAACGTGTCATATTGCCGTTTTGGAGATATATGAGCATATAACAGATATATAACGTAGGCATAATGGTAAAGATTGTCTGGAAGTACAAATCTTATTAGATGAACTCAGGTTTATGTGGTATATCTTAAATTATGCCATAACAGTTTCCTTCATTTATACAAGTGAACGTTATAATCTATGCAACAATATTATTTGGGGTGGAGGGGGAGGGGATGGAGACCTGCAGGAATAGACTACCAATTATTGCTAGTTTATGTGCATTTTATACCAGTTAGACCAGGGGTTCCACATTCGTCTCAGCTTGGTGAAGGCCTGGTTATTTTTCGTCAGGAGAATTTCATAGTCATGATAGGTTTGGACCATCATAATGATGTCTAGAACAACTGGAGGTTTAATATTTTTCCAGAGTTTAGTTATGTTTCGCCTGGCTGCCAGTAGTATGTGGGTAATTACTTTTCTGTGAGTTGTAGGTATGGAATCTATATTTAGGTTTAGTAGGGCCAGGTCAGGTGATGATGTTATATTCAGTCCAGTAATTTGTGAAAGAATCGAAAAGACTTCATGCCAATAGTGTCGTATGTTTGGGCATTCCCAGAAGGTATGTAATAAGGAACCCGGCGAGTCGCAATTTCTCCAACAATTGGGGGATGTGCGTTCGTCGAATTTGGCTATTCGTTCTGGGGTTAAATAACGCCGTTGAACAATGTTCTGTGTAAGTTCCCACAGTGCTGTGCATTTTGTGGCCTCAGATGTGGATTTAAGAGCCCTCTGTATATGGTCTGCCTAAATCTCGTTCCCATTGGTTGAAGGCCAGGAAGTGTTGGAATCGAGTCTTTTCTTGCAGTATATTATTGAATAGGGAGATACCTTTACCTCCAGAGGAATAGGGTGAATAGTATGCTATTGCTTTCACGGGAATAGAGATCAATAGTTGTGGGTTGCTCTGGAGGCAGTGAGCGATTTGCAGATATTGGTAATAAGATTCTGGGCTAAGTTGTAGAGCTGTTTTGAGTGTGTGGAAAGGTTTGATCATACCCTTTTGGACTAGGACTGTTAGGGATAGAGATTCATGTTCAGGCAGTTATGTATATGAAGGTCGGGAATAAGTCATTTAAGAACACCCTACAGAGTTTTCGTTGATCAAATGGGCATCCCATATGCACCCTTCTCCACCCACCTTCCATTCCCCTAATAAAAAAAAAAAAAAAAGCAAAGCTGCAAGGATTGTGTCTTGTCTCTGAGTGACTGGAAATTCAAGTGCCTGGCTGTGCAGGGTGGGAGACAACCACAGTCACCACCTTACCACCTTACGGCAGTAGTGCTACATTTTATTTTTTATTATTTTTCACCATTTTATTTTATTTATTTATTTTTTATACTTTTATTTTATTTTCAATTTTTTTTTCACTCACACTCCTCAATCTCTATCTCTACAGCCTCATCTTATGAATGAACACAGTGAATGATCGGTACCTACTGGACAGGAGGGTTGACGGGATCGGCATATACTGGTACCTATCCTCTGTATTCTCCTCCTGCAGCCTTTGAATGCTGGCAGGAGAGAGAGGAGGAGAAGCAGGCTTTCAGTGACTGCAGAAAGAATATAGAGGGGATCGGTTCCAGTGTACACGGCCCCACTGCCCCTCCTGTCACAGTGTAAAACCGAATGGAGCATGGGCAGAGTTACCATTGTGAGCCCTATGACCCCTGAAGCTACGCCAGTGGTCACCTACGCTAGTGCAAACTCCTTAGAGAGCAGTGCTCTAGCTGTCATGGTACAACCTAAACTGCGAATACATCTTTCTATTCAATGGTCACAGATAACAGGACTATCCAAAATAATAAAAAAAGTGGTAGAGTTTAATTTTAAATGGAAGCAAACACCATTCATGATGTCAATGCTACATGTGTAGTTCATGTACAGGCATGTCCCATGATATCTCTTACACAAGTCTGTGTACTACATAGTGGCCTGCACAAGGAGATAAGCCTTGTATTCGCATACAGAAACTTTTATTACAACATAATAAAATCTTCATTATGATCCACCCAGTAGAGCTCTGTTCGCAAAACGGAATTTATAATACATAATTATTAACAATTATGGCAATTGTACTCATCCCTGTCAACATTTATCTTTCCTCATGAGATGGGAAATGGGCTGAAACTCCTTCTGTAATCCTTTAAAAATCCTCTAATTTTAAGATATTGTGCCGTGCGAAATGACTGATGGGTGTGACGGGTAATAAACTTGGTTCAGACATATCTCTGCTGCTATTGCCTGACAATTCTATTTAGAAGCCACAGACATCTTTAAAAGATGTAAAGCAGATAATGAGAAGGCAAGATTCCAATGTATTTTTATTAACCAAGGCGCTTTATGTACCCTTAAAACATTTGAAACTGTTTCAAAGGTCCAACCTACTGTTCAACTGATGTCACAAAGAATACTGAACACTACTCTATCCAACATAACTGCAATGTGTATTTTTAGAAGAAACCTTTTTGGAGAGAAACATGGAGGCTACCATTGCTGACCTCTCTCTACATATGCTAGCTATCTTCCTGTCATGCTGACCCTTTGACTTCCATAATTTGAGACACTAACCTAGATCAAGTATGCAAATAAGGACCTTTGGATCTGCATACCTATTCTAACTGTTTTATTTGCCAAAGAACTTGTATTTTTGTTAAGATAGTCTTAAGATTTACCTAGACCTGCCAAATAGCATAGCCAGGTTGGTGACCAGCTTGTGATTGGGTAGCAAAGGAACAACATCAAATCCATAAGATCCTGTGCACACAGCACACCTGATTGTTTCCTAATGCAGCCCCTCCCTCTCCCCGTGATATTGTTTTAGGGATTAAAAGAGGCTAAAACAAGTCAAATTCAATTACTTACATTGGTTACATGGAAAATAAATGTAAGCAGATTGTTATATCATGTTAACTTATTGGGGTTAATTTACTAAAGGCAAATACACTGTGCACTTTGCAAGTACATTCGCACTCTGTACGTGCAGTTGCTCCAGAGCATAGTAAATGAGGGGAAGCTCTGCTGACTTCCATCATCCAATCATGTGCAAGCAAAATTGCTGTTTTTTTATTTTTTCTTGCATGTGATTGGGTATTTCTTGCAGAGTGAAGCTTTACCCCATTTACTAAGAAAATTAGTGGTGTTCTTCTGATCCTATTAGTACAGTGCCGCAGGCAGCTGCAGAATTTACAAGTTAGTTTAGTGCATCCTCTGCACGGTGTGCACCTAAAGCTACCTGAAGAAAATTAGTGGTGTTATTTTGATCCTATTAGTACAGTACCGGAGGCATCTGTTGTATTTACAAGTTAGTGTAGTGCGTCCTCTGCACAGTGTGCACCTAAAGCTACCTGAAGAAAATTAGTGGTGTTCTTCTGATCCTATTAGAACAGTACCACAGGCAGCTGCAGTATTTACAAGTTAGTGTAGTGCATCCTCTGCACAGTGTGCACCTAAAGCTACCTGAAGAAAATTAGTGGTGTTCTTCTGATCCTATTAGTACACTACCGCAGGCAGCTGCAGAATTTACAAGTTAGTTTAGTGCATCCTCTGCACGGTGTGCACCTAAAGCTACCTGAAGAAAATTAGTGGTGTTATTTTGATCCTATTAGTACAGTACCGGAGGCATCTGTTGTATTTACAAGTTAGTGTAGTGCGTCCTCTGCACAGTGTGCACCTAAAGCTACCTGAAGAAAATTAGTGGTGTTCTTCTGATCCTATTAGAACAGTACCACAGGCAGCTGCAGTATTTACAAGTTAGTGTAGTGCGTCCTCTGCACAGTGTGCACCTAAAGCTACCTGAAGAAAATTAGTGGTGTTCTTCTGATCCTATTAGTACAGTGCCGCAGGTAGCTGCAGTATTTACAAGTTAGTGTAGTGAGTCCTCTGCACAGTGTGCACCTAAAGCTACCTGAAGAAAATTAGTGGTGTTCTTCTGATCCTATTAAAACAGTACCACAGGCAGCTGCAGTATTTACAAGTTAGTGTAGTGCGTCCTCTGCACAGTGTGCACCTAAAGCTACCTGAAGAAAATTAGTGGTGTTCTTCTGATCCTATTAGTACAGTACCACAGGCAGCTGCAGAATTTACAAGTTAGTGTAGTGCATCCTCTGCACAGTGTGCACCTAAAGCTACCTGAAGAAAATTAGTGGTGTTCTTTTGATCCTATTAGTACAGTACCGGAGGCAGCTGTTGTATTTACAAGTTAGTGTAGTGCGTCCTCTGCACAGTGTGCACCTAAAGCTACCTGAAGAAAATTAGTGGTGTTCTTCTGATCCTATTAGTACAGTACCGCAGGCAGCTGCAGTATTTACAAGTTAGTGTAGTGCGTCCCCTGCACAGTGTGCACCTAAAGCTACCTGAAGAAAATTAGTGGTGTTCTTCTGATCCTAATAATACCACAGGCAGGCAGCTACAGTATTTACAGTTAGTGTAGTGCGTCCTCTGCACAGTGTGCACCTAAAGCTACCTGGAGACAATTGCTGTTGTTCTGCTCCTATTAATACCACAGGCAGGCAGCTACAGTATTTACAGTAGGTGTACTGTATCCTCTGCACAGTGTGCACCTAAAGCTACCTGCAGAATCTTAGTGGTGTTCTTCTGATACTAATAATACCACAGGCAGGCAGCTACAGTATTTACAGTTAGTGTAGTGCGTCCTCTGCACAGTGTGCACATAAAGCTACCTGGAGACAATTGCTGTTGTTCTGCTCCTATTAATACCACAGGCAGGCAGTTACAGTATTTACAGTTAGTCTACTGTGTCCTCTGCACAGTGTGCACCTAAATCTACCTGAAGAAAATTAGTGGTGTTTTTCTGATCCTATTAATACCACAGTTAGGCAGCTACAGTATTTACAGTTAGTGTACTGTGTCATCTGCACAGTGTGCACCTAAAGCTACCTGAAGAAAATTAGTGGTGTTCTTCTGATCCTATTAATACCACAGGCAGGCAGCTACAGTATTTACAGTTAGTGTAGTGCGTCCTCTGCACAGTGTGCACCTAAAGCTACCTGGAGACAATTGCTGTTGTTCTGCTCCTATTAATACCACAGGCAGGCAGCTACAGTATTTACAGTTAGTCTACTGTGTCCTCTGCATAGTGTGCACCTAAAGCTACCTGAAGAAAATTAGTGGTGTTCTTCTGATCCTATTAATACCACAGGTAGGCAGCTACAGTATGTACAGTTAGTGTACTGTGTCATCTGCACAGTGTGCACCTAAAGCTACCTGAATAAAATTGGTGGTGTTCTTCTGATCCCATATTAATACCACAGGCAGGCAGCTACAGTATTTACAGTTAGTGTAGTGCGTCCTCTGCACAGTGTGCACCTAAAGCTACCTGAATTAAATTGGTGGTGTTCTGCTCCTATTAATACCACAAGCAGGCAGCTACAGTATTTACAGTAAGTGTACTGTGTCCTCTGCACAGTGTGCACCTAAAGCTACCGGCAGAAAAGTAGTGGTGTTCTTCTGATACTAATAATACCACAGGCAGGCAGCTACAGTATTTACAGTTAGTGTAGTGCGTCCTCTGCACAGTGTGCACCTAAAGCTACCTGAATAAAATGGGTGGTGTTATTCTGATCCTATATTAATACCACAGGCAGGCAGCTACAGTATTTACAGTTAGTGTACTGTGTCCTCTGCACAGTGTGCACCTAAAGCTACCTAAATAAAATTGGTGGTGTTCTTCTGATCCTATTAATACCACAGGCAGGAAGCTACAGTATTTACAGTTAGTGTAGTGCGTCCTCTGCACAGTGTGCACCTAAAGCTAACTGAATAAAATTGCTGTTGTTCTGCTCCTATTACTACCACAGGCAGGCAGCTACAGTATTTACAGTTAGTGTACTGTGTCTTCTGCACAGTGTGCACCTAAAGCTACCTGAAGACAATTGCTGTTGTTCTGCTCCTATTAATACCACAGGCAGGCAGTTACAGTATTTACAGTTAGTGTACTGCGTCCTCTGCACAGTGTGCACCTAAAGCTACCTGAAGACAATTGCTAATTATTAATTCCTATTACTAATAATACTACAGACAGGCAGTTGATTCTGCTAGCTGCAGTATCAGTATATATATACATCCCAGCTTTGTGCAGCTACAACTCACTGCTGGCCATTAGTATGTCTGGAAGGCCAACAAGGAGAGGCAGACAGCCACAAGCCAATAAAAGAGGGCAAGCAGGCCCTGTGGCAACAGTGCTGGTCTTGGAAACGGTGCATCCTCATCAGCACGTGGCCGTGTTGAGCCGCAACATGCGGAAGACTTGGTAGAGTGGATGACCAAGCCGTCCTCATCCTCCTCATCCTCTCTCTTCCAGGCTCAGGCCTCTTGCCTCAGCTCAATGGCATCAATCACTCCTTCCCTAGCCCCACCATGTCCTACTGAGGAGTCCCCCGAACTGTTTGACCACAGTGTTGGGTACATGCTCCAGGAGGATGCCCAGCGTTTTGAAGGCTCCGATGATTGTACCCAGCTAGAGGAAGGCAGTAAGGTGAACCCAGAGAGAGGGGTGCCCAAGAAGGACAGCAATCTGGCAGTCATGTTCCCCCAGCTGCAGCATACTGTCAGATTTGCTCCAGTGATGAGGAGGGAGGGGATGATGAGGTCACTGACTCCACGTGGGTGCCTGATAGGAGAGAGGAGGAGGAGGCACATCACCAACGAGGCAGGATGCCCTCCAGGGGCCAGCTTAAGGGCAGCACACTGACTGCATCACACCACAGAGCTCCGCATGCGCAGGGTGCTGCTGTCTCTGCGCGTTATTCCAAAAGTTCTTTGGTGTGGGCCTTTTTCGAGACGAGTGCATCAGATCCCACCGCTGCTATTTGCAACATATGTCTCAAGCGAATCTCGCTTGGCCAAAACATCTCCCGCTTAGTTACCACATGCTTGACCAGACATATGTTGACCTGCCATGCAGTTCGTTAGCAAGCATACCTAAAAGACCCACACCAAAGAACAAAGAGGACCTCTCCTTGCTCCTCATCAGCTGTGATCTCCAACCCCACCATACCTTCAGTCCTCTCTGAGACCTGCACTGAGAGGAATGAAGGTGTAGAATTAGGTGTGTCACAGCCAAGTACTTGGGGGCAATCTGCTATCAGTACACCAACGTCATATTGTACCAGGCAAATTTTCCTGCCCCAGCTGCTGCACCGCCGAAAGAAGTTCGCTCCCAGCCATCCACATGCCCAGCGGTTGAATGCTAGCTTGGCTAAATTATTAGCACTTCAACTGCTGCCTTTTCAGTTGGTAGACTCTGCCCCCTTCCGTGAGTTTGTGGAATGTGCGGTTCCTCAGTGGCAGGTTCTCAAACGCCACTTTTTCTCACGGAAGGCGATTCCGGCTCTCTACCGGCATGTGGAAGGCAATGTCTTGGCCTTGCTGGACAGGGCGGTCAGCGGTAAGGTGCATATTACCGCTGACTCATGGTCCAGCAGGCATTGACAGGGACGTTACTTATCTTTCACTGCTCACTGGGTGACTCTTCTGCCTTGCAGAACGGTCTGTGCAACGCGTTCCCAGAGACTGGGAGGTTACAAACTCCTATTCCTGGACAACGTGTTGCTGAGGCTTCGGTCAGTCAAAGAAGGAGTGGTGGAGAAGGTGGCCGTCTGACCGATGCATTCAGACAATTTTTTAGTCCGCAGTCCCAAAGTATGATCAGTTCCAGCAACCATCGCCAGCGTCTGTTTTACATGGTGCAGGAATACCTAGGGGCAAGATTTGACTTGGACACCTTTCCCACCGAAAATCCTCTGGGTTACTGGGTCTTGAGGATGGATCACTGGCCAGAGCTTGCACAGTATGCAATTGAGCTTCTTTCGGAACGCACATTCAGTGCTGCTGGAGGTTTTGTAACCAATCACAGGGTGCGCCTGTCCACCGACTCGGTCGATCGACTGACCTTCATAAAAATGAATCAGTCTTGGATCACCACCAGCTACCAAGCACCTCATGGTGATGTAACCGAATATTTTTTTTTGAAATGTCAGATCCCTTCAAGACTGCCTATGCTGATGCTGAGTGACTATCCTGTTATGCTGAGTGACTATCCTCTTCCTCCTCAATGATCATGCTGATAGCTTTTAAGAATATTTTTGGTTCTGGGCGCCGCCACCAGTGGCTAAGGCCCAATTTTTCAGCCCCTGTTTAACAGGGGCGTGCAATTACAATTTTTGATGCAATATTTTGCAAGGAGGGTTCGTTGCTGCACTCAACTAGAGTATGTGTGAGGGGTTGCAGTGTTGTGGCACCAGCACCAGTGCCTAAGGCCCAATTTTTCAGCCCCTGTTTAACAAGGGCGTGTAATTACAATTTTTGATGCAATATTTTGCAGGAGGGCTCATTCCTGTGCTCCAACTAGAGTATCTCTGAGGGGTTGCAGTGTTGTGGCACCAGTGCCTAAGGCCCAATTTTTCTGCCCCTGTTCAACAGGGACATGTAATTACAATTCTTGATTTAACATTTCACAGCAGGGCCTGTTTCTGTGCCCACCAAAAGTAACTGTGAGGACTTACAGTGTTGTGGCACCAGCACCACCACCACCAAAGGCCCAATTTTTCTGCCCCTGTTCAACAGGTGCATGTAATTACAATTCTTGATCTAATATTTCACAGCAGGGCCCGTTCCAGCTCCCACCAAGAGTAACTGTGAGGACTTACAGTGTTGTGGCAACACCACCACCACCACCAAAGGCCCAATTTTTCTGCCCCTGTTCAACAGGTGCATGTAATTACAATTCTTGATCTAATGTTTCCCAGCAGGGCTTGTTTCTGTGCCCACCAAGAGTAACTATGAGGGCTTACAGTGTTGTGGCACCAGCACCACCACCACCAAAGGCCCAATTTTTCTGACCCTGTTCAACAGGGGCATGTAATTACAATTCTTGATCTAATATTTCACAGCCGAGCAACACCACCAAAGGCCCAATTTTTCTGCCCCTGTTCAACAGGTGCATGTAATTACAATTCTTAATCTAATATTTCCCAGCAGGGCCCGTTTCTGCGCCCACCAAGAGTAACTGTGAGGACTTACAGTGTTGTGGCACCAGCACCACCAAAGGCCCAATTTTTCTGACCCTGTTCAACAGGGGCATGTAATTACAATTCTTAATCTAATATTTCACAGCAGAGCCCGTTCCTGCACCCACCAAGAGTAACTGTGAGGGCTTACAGTGTTGTGGCAACACCAACACCTAAGGCCCCAATTTCTGCAGAGTATATAGGGCAGGCCCCTAATTTCAAACATCCAACTTACAAACGATTCCTACTTGGAAACGGAAGGAGACAACAGGAAGTTAGATGAAATCTACCCCTAGGAAGGGAAATTCTCTCCTGCAAGAGTTAATATGGGAAAAACGTGTCTCCTCTCCACTGATGCTTTATTACCAATCCTTGTTTCACTAAAAACCCCAAATTGTCAAAAAACATTTGTCATCGCGACTGAAAGTGAGGTAAAATCTTCTGAAGAGGTGTACAGACAGCAAAACAATTGTCACAGGGGTGATAACCCTTCCCTATGTTTTCCAAAAAGCTTAAAAATATATTTTTTGGCTTGAGCTACACTTTAAAAATGTACCAGTTAAAAATTACAAACAGATTTTACTTAACAACAAACCTACAGTCCCTGTCTTGTTTGCACCGCCTGTATACTGCTGTTCAGAGGGCCTGGGGCCCCAAGCCTTTCCTTTTTAATTTGGGTGCGGGGTTCCCCTTAATATCTATACAAGACCTAAAGGGCCTGGTAATGGACTGGGGGGGGGGGGGGGGGTACCCATGCCGTTTGTCTCACTGATTTTCATCCATATTACCGGGACCGGACATTACATTAAAGCCATAAGCAGTTTTAAATGACTTTTATTACTTTAAAAATGTCATTTTGTGCAGGGACTGTTCTAAGCACGGGAAACATGCGCCACATTACAGGCATACTATAGACACCCCCCCAGGTACGATATTTAAAGGAATATTTCACTTTTTTTTTCACTTTAAGCATCATTAAAATCACTGCTCCTGAAAAACGGCCATTTTTAAAACTTTTTTTGCATTGATACGTGTCCCCTGGGGCAGGACCCGGGTCCCCAAACCCTTTTTAGGACAATACCATGCAAATTAGCCTTTACAATTAGCACTTTTGATTTTGAACGTTTGAGTCCCATAGACTTCATGGGGGTTCTAACGTCCGTGCGAATTTTCGTCCGTTCGCAGGTTCTGGTGCGAATCGAACCGGGGGTGTTCAGCTCATCCCTAATATCCACTGCATTCTAGTCTAGCCAAGCCTATATCTGACTGCAGGCCATTGCTGGTGTACGTTTTCAAATACACTTTCAGGCAGGCAGGCAAGTTATTCAGTGATCTGCAGTGCATTAAATATATATACAGTCTCCAACATATATATATATATCAACTGCATTCTAGTCTAGCCAAGCCTATATCTGACTGCAGGTAGTTCCTGGTGTACATTTTCAAATACACTTTCAGGCAGTCAGGCAGGTGATTCAGTGATCTGCAGTGCATAAAATATATATACTGTCTCCTACATTTATATCCACTGCATTCTAGTCTAGCCAAGCCTATATCTGACTGCGGGTAGTTCCTGGTGTACGTTTTCAAATACACTTTCAGGCAGGCAGGTAATTCAGTGATCTGCAGTGCATAAAATATATATACAGTCTCCTACATATATATATATCCACTGCATTCTAGTCTAGCCAAGCCTATATCTGACTGCAGGCCATTGCTGGTGTACGTTTTCAAATACACTTTTAGGCAGGCAGGTGATTCAGTGATCTGCAGTGCATTAAATATATATACAGTCCCCTACATATAAATATCCACTGCATTCTAGTCTAGCCAAGCCTATATCTGACTGCAGGTAGTTCCTGGTGTACGTTTTTAAATACACTTTCAGGCAGGCAGGCAGGTGATTCAGTGATCTGCAGTGCATAAAATATATACAGTCTCCTACATATATATATCCACTGCATTCTAGTCTAGCCAAGCCTATATCTGACTGCAGGCCATTGCTGGTGTATGTTTTCAAATACACTTTCAGGCAGGCAGGAAAGTGATTCAGTGATCTGCAGTGCATTAAATATATATACAGTCTCCAACATATATATATCCACTGCATTCCAGTCTAGCCAAGCTTATATCTGACTGCAGGCCATTCCTGGTGTACGTTTTCAAATACACTTTCAGGCAGGCAGGCAGGCAGGTGATTCAGTGATCTGCAGTGCATAAAATATATATACTTTCTCCTACATATATATCCACTGCATTCTAGTCTAGCCAAGCCTATACATGACTATAGGCCATTCCTGGTGTACATATTCAAAGACACTTTCAGACAGGCAGGCCAGGCAGGTGATTCAGTGATCTGCAGTGCATGAAGATATATATACAGTCTCCTACATATATATCCACAGCATTCTAGTCTAGCCAAGCCTATACCTGACTACAGGCCATTCCTAGTGTACGTATTCAAAGGCACTTTCAGGCAGGCAGGTGATTCAGTGATCTGCAGTGCATAATATATATATACAGTCTCCTACATGTATATCCACTGCATTCTAGTCTAGCCAAGTCTATACCTGACTACAGGCCATTCCTTGTGTACGTTTTCAACGACACTTTCAGGCAGGTAGGCAGGTGATTCAGTGATCTGCAGTGCATAAAGATATATTTACAGTCTCCTACATATATATCCACTGCATTCTAGTCTAGCCAAGCCTATACCTGACTGCAGGTCATTCCTGGTCAGGGGCGGACTGACAACTCATGGGGCCCCCGGGCAATAGGAGACCATGGGGCCCCCCGTGTCCCTGCCACACATTACATACATTGGTCTCTACCCCCTTTAGCTGCAGAGGCAGCAGCTGAGGATGTACACATGCTGCGGCAGGAATTATACCCCCTGTTGCTCTTGGTGGGTGATCGTGACCCAATCAAGTAAATAGGGCCACTCTGCAAACACCCAGCAACCATGTGTAATGCACGCAGTAGCAGCATGCTAGTGTGGGATCCAAGGGCTTAAAGCAGGTTATGTGATGAGGCAATACAACACCTCCTTATAGCCTGCTTTAGCTGCTTGATCGCTGTACTGCATAAGGTTGCACAACCTTTGCAGAGCAAGCCCCATGCCAAGCGTGACAGGGTGTATAATTTCTGCTGAGGCTGCAACATGTGTACACCCCTGGACCCCTAGGATGGAAGCAGAGAGGGATCCCTGGGATGGAAGCAGAGAGGGGCAAAGGCTGCGGACATAATACGGGAGGTGGACAGAGGCTGCGGACATACTGCAGGTGGACAGAGGTTGCGGACATACTACAGGAGGTGGACAGAGGCTGCAGACATACTGCAGCTGGACAGAGGCTGCGGACATACTGCAGGTGGACAGAGGTTGCGGACATACTGCAAGTGGACAGAGGCTGCGGACATACTGCAGGAGGTGGACAGAGGCTGCGGACATACTGCCGGAGATGGACAGAGGCTGCGGACATACTGCCGGAGATGGACAGAGGCTGCGGACATACTGCAGGAGGTGGACAGAGGCTGCAGACATACTGCAGGAGGTGGACAGAGGCTGCGGACATACTGCAGGAGGTGGACAGAGGCTGCGGACATACTGCAGGAGGTGGACAGAGGCTGCGGACATACTGCAGGAGGTGGACAGAGGCTGCGGACATACTGCAGGAGGTGGACAGAGGCTGCGGACATACTGCAGGAGGTGGACAGAGGCTGCGGACATACTGCAGGAGGTGGACAGAGGTTGCGGACATACTGCAGGAGGTGGACAGAGGCTGCGGACATACTGCAGGAGGTGGACAGAGGTTACGGACATACTGCAGGAGGTGGACAGAGACTGCGGACATACTGCAGGAGGTGGACAGAGGCTGCGGACATACTGCAGGAGGTGGACAGAGGCTGCGGACATACTGCAGGAGGTGGACAGAGGCTGCAGACATACTGCAGGAGGTGGACAGAGGCTGCGGACATACTGCAGGAGGTGGACAGAGGCTGCGGACATACTGCAGGAGGTGGACAGAGGCTGCGGACATACTGCAGGAGGTGGACAGAGGCTGCGGACATACTGCAGGAGGTGGACAGAGGCTGCGGACATACTGCAGGAGGTGGACAGAGGCTGCGGACATACTGCAGGAGGTGGACAGAGGTTGCGGACATACTGCAGGAGGTGGACAGAGGCTGCGGACATACTGCAGGAGGTGGACAGAGGTTACGGACATACTGCAGGAGGTGGACAGAGACTGCGGACATACTGCAGGAGGTGGACAGAGGCTGCGGACATACTGCAGGAGGTGGACAGAGGCTGCGGACATACTGCAGGAGGTGGACAGAGGCTGCAGACATACTGCAGGAGGTGGACAGAGGCTGCGGACATACTGCAGGAGGTGGACAGAGGCTGCGGACATACTGCAGGAGGTGGACAGAGGCTGCGGACATACTGCAGGAGGTGGACAGAGGTTGCGGACATACTGCAGGAGGTGGACAGAGGCTGCGGACATACTGCAGGAGGTGGACAGAGGTTACGGACATACTGCAGGAGGTGGACAGAGGTTACGGACATACTGCAGGAGGTGGACAGAGGTTACGGACATACTACAGGAGGTGGACAGAGGTTACGGACATACTGCAGGAGGTGGACAGAGACTGCGGACATACTGCAGGAGGTGGACAGAGGCTGCGGACATACTGCAGGAGGTGGACAGAGGCTGCGGACATACTGCAGGAGGTGGACAGAGGTTGCGGACATACTGCAGGAGGTGGACAGAGGCTGCGGACATACTGCAGGAGGTGGACAGAGGTTACGGACATACTGCAGGAGGTGGACAGAGGTTACGGACATACTGCAGGAGGTGGACAGAGGTTACGGACATACTGCAGGAGGTGGACAGAGGTTACGGACATACTGCAGGAGGTGGACAGAGACTGCGGACATACTGCAGGAGGTGGACAGAGGCTGCGGACATACTGCAGGAGGTGGACAGAGGCTGCGGACATACTGCAGGAGGTGGACAGAGGCTGCGGACATACCGCAGGAGGTGGACAGAGGCTGCGGACATACCGCAGGAGGTGGACAGAGGCTGCGGACATACTGCAGGAGGTGGACAGAGGCTGCGGACATACTGCAGGAGGTGGACAGAAGCTGCGGACATACTGCAGGAGGTGGGCAGAGGCTGCGGACATACTGCAGGAGGTGGACAGAGGTTGCGGACATACTGCAGGTGGACAGAGGTTGCAGACATACTGCAAGTGGACAGAGGTTGCAGACATACTGCAAGTGGACAGAGGTTGCGGACATACTGCAGGTGGACAGAGGTTGCAGACATACTGCAAGTGGACAGAGGTTGCAGACATACTGCAAGTGGACAGAGGTTGCGGACATACTTCAGGAGGTGGACAGAGGTTGCGGACATACTACAGGAGGTGGACAGAGGTTGCGGACATACTTCAGGAGGTGGACAGAGGTTGCGGACATACTACAGGAGGTGGACAGAGGTTGCGGACATACTTCAGGAGGTGGACAGAGGTTGCGGACATACTACAGGAGGTGGACAGAGGTTGCGGACATACTTCAGGAGGTGGACAGAGGTTGCGGACATACTGCAGGAGGTGGACAGAGGTTGCGGACATACTACAGGAGGTGGACAGAGGTTGCGGACATACTTCAGGAGGTGGACAGAGGTTGCGGACATACTACAGGAGGTGGACAGAGGTTGCGGACATACTTCAGGAGGTGGACAGAGGTTGCGGACATACTGCAGGAGGTGGACAGAGGTTGCGGACATACTGCAGGAGGTGGACAGAGGTTGCGGACATACTACAGGAGGTGGACAGAGGTTGCGGACATACTTCAGGAGGTGGACAGAGGTTGCGGACATACTACAGGAGGTGGACAGGGTTGCGGACATACTACAGGAGGTGGACAGGGTTGCGGACATGATAGTGTCCTCCTCACCCCCTCACAGTAGCCTCCTCCTCTGTCCACCATCATATTACTTCTCCACATCAGTGCTGTGTCCTCCTCCTGTGCCCATTTCACCTCTCCACAGGTCAGGGCAGCACTGTGCTGCCCTGACCTGTGGAGAGGTGAAATGGGCACAGGAGGAGGAGGACACAGCACTGATGTGGAGAAGTAATATGATGGTGGACAGAACACATCAGTCTCTGTCCCTCTCCTGCATGCCACAGCTTCACCCTCTACCGCCTCCGGGCTCCCACTGATGTCCCCCGTTCTCACTCCCCACAGTTTTACTCTCCTCCTCCTTCTCAGTCCTCACCCCTGCTCGGCTTCTCTGTCTCTATCTCCTCTGCCATAGTGTGTCCCGAGCGTCTATTTGAAAATGGCGCCGGCCGGCGCCATCATGTTACTGCGCATGCGCCGACCGCCCGAGCGCGGACGAGCTTTCACGAGCCCGGCCGGCTTCGGAGCGGCGCATGCGCAGTTCCATGGTCGGCTCGCGGCCATCTTTTTTACGGGCACCGATGCCCATAACGGCGTTACGGGCAGCTTCAAAAAGCGGTTAATTCTACGGGAGTTTGGCAACACTGTGGGGCCCCCTGCTGGACACCGGGCCCTCGGTCGGCGCCCGATTGACCTAATGGTCAGTCCGCCCCTGTTCCTGGTGTAATTTTTATAGTAAACTTCAGGCGGTGTTTTGCTAATCCAATTTTACAGCATGTCTGGAAGGCCACCAAGGAAAGGCAGACGCTCACAGGCTACTAAAAGAGGGCAAGCAGGCTCTGTGTCTACAGCCAACATCTGATGGTCATGGACACAGTGCATCCTCAGCATGTGGCCGTGGGGCACGCTTGTCCTTTTTTTCAACAGCTGGCTGTGTTGAGCCACAACATGCAGAAGAGTTGGTAGAGTGGATCACACAGCCGTCCTCATCCTCCTCATCCTCTGTCACCCAGGCTAAGACAAGTTTGGCTGTCAATGCAGCTGCCAAAGCAGCCTATTCCATTGACTCAATGGCATCAGTCACTCCTTCCCTAGCCCCACCATCATGTCCTGAGGAGTCTCCCGAACTGTTCGACCACAGTGTCGGGTACATGCTGCAGGAGGATGTGCAGCGTTTTGAAGGCCTCCGATGATGGTACCCAGGTTGAGGATGAAGGCAGTAACGTGAGCCCAGAGAGAGGGGCTGCCCAAGAAGGACAAGAAACTGGCAGTCATGCAGCATACTGCCAGGTTTGCTCCAGTGGCGAGGAGGGAGGGTATGATGAGGTCACTGACTCTAAGTGGGTGCCTGATAGAAGAGAGGAGGAGGCACATCTCCAATGAGGCAGGATGCCCCCCAGGGGCCAGCTTAAGGACAGCCAACCAATTGCATCACACCGCAGAGCTCCACATGTGCAGTGCGCTGCTGACTCGCGTTTTTTCAAAAGTTCTTTAGTGTGGGCTTTTTTGAGACGTGTGCAGCAGATCGCACCGTTGCTGTTTACAACATATGACTGAAGCGTATCAAGCGTGGTCAAAACAGCAGCCACTTGGGCACCACATGCTTGACCAGACAAATGTTGAGCTCCCATGCAGTCCGTTGGCAACAGTACTTAAAAGACCCACACCAAAGAACAAGGCGGACCTCTCCTTGCTCCTCATCATCTGGGATCTCCAACTCCACTATACCTTCAGTCCTCTCTGAGACCTGCACTGAGAGGAATGAAGGTGTAGAATTAGGTGTCCCAAGCACTTGCGGATAATCTGCTAGCGAGGCACCTAAATCCGATTGTATCAGACAAATTTCCCTACCCCAGTTGCTAAACTGTCAAAAGAAATTCGGTCCCAGCCATCCACATGCTCAGCGGCTGAATGCTAGTTTGGCTAAATTGCTAGCACTCCAACTGCTGCCTTTTCAGCTGGTAGACTCTTCCCCCTTTCGAGAATTTGTGGAATGTGCGGTACCTCAGTGGCAGGTTCCCAATCACCATTTTTTTTCTCAGAAGGCCATTCCGGCTCTCTACCGCATGTGGAAGGCAATGTCTTGGCCTCGTTGGACCGGGTGGTCAGCGGTAAGGTGCATATTATCGCTGACTCATGGTCCAGCAGGCATGGACAGGGACATTACCTTTCTTTCACGGCGCACTGGGTAACCCTGCTGGTAGCTGGGAAGGATGCAGGATAAGGTGCAGTAATGTTGGAGCTTGTTCCGCCACCTCGCCTCCAAAATGCTGGTAGTGGTGATTCTGCCACACCTCTCTCCTCCACCCCCTCCTCTTCGTCTTTCTCTATGGCCTCTTCCTGTGCAGATTTTTGAAGACTCAGAACCAGCGGTGTTCCGTAGGCATTCTAGGGGCTACGCAAGCACTCATGCAAAAAGATGCCATGTGGTGCTTGAGTTGGTCTGCTTAGGGGACAGGAGTCACACCGGGGCAGAGATTCTGGCATCTCTGCAAGGGCAGGTTCAGATGTGGTTGATGCCAGGAATGGTTTGCAACAATGGCACCAACTTCCTCTCCGCCCTCCAACAGGGACACTTGACCCATGTTCCCTGTTTGGCTCACGTCCTTAATTTGGTGGTGCAGCGGTTCTTGTGAAGGTACCCTGGTTTACAGGATCTCCTGAGGCAGGCCAGGAAAGTCTGTGGGCATTTCCACCAGTCATATAATGCCAGTGCTCGGCTGGCTGACTTTCAAAAGGAATGCAACCTGCCCAAGAACTGCCTCATCTGTGACATGCCCACCAGGTGGAACTCAATGTTGGCAATGCTGCAGCGGCTGCACACGCAGCAGAGGGCCATCAATGAGTATTTGTGCGAGTATGGCACCGGGACAGGGTCAGGGGAGCTTGGCTTTTTTTGCCATGCCAGTGGCTAATGGACAAGGATGCATGCATTGTCCTGTCACCATTTGAGGAGGCCACGAGGATGGTGAGCAGTTACAGTGCATGCATCAGTGATACTGTCCCTCTTGTCCTCCTGTTGGAGCACACGCTGCATGGGATAATGGATAGGGCACTTGAGGCAGAACAGAGGGAGGAAGAGGAGGACTTTCTTACCTCTCAAGGCCCCCTTTATCCAGACAGTATTCCTGCAGGCCCGCCTATCACACAGGAAGAGGAGGAGGAGGATTGTGTCAGCATGGAGGTGGAGCCTGGCACTCTTCAAGGGATCATTTTCAGTCCCCAGAAACCCATGGACTTGTACGTGGCTGGGAGGAGGTGGCTGTGGATCATGTAGTCCTTAGTGACCCAGAGGACTCCGGACCAAATGCTTCAGCAAACCTAAGCTGCATGGCCTCCCTGATCCTGCAAAGCCTGCGAAAGGACCCTCGGATTCGTGGTATCAAAGAGAGGGATCAGTACTGGCTGGCAACCCTTCTTGATCCACGTTACAAGGGTAAGGTTGCGGAACTTATCCAGCCTTCGCAGAGGGAGCAGAGGATGAAACATCTTCGGGAGGCCTTGCAGAAAGGTTTGTGCAATGCGTTTCCAGAGCCTGGGAGGTTGCCATTTCCTGGTCCTCCTGGACAACGTGTTGCTGAGGCTTCGGTCAGTCACAGAAGGAGCGGTGGAGAAGGTGGCCATCTGACCGATGCATTCTGACAATTTTTTAGTCCACAGCCCCAAGGTCTGATCGGTTCCAGCAACCATCGCCAGCGTCTGATTTACATGTGCAAAAATACCTTGGGGCAAGATCAGACATGGAGACCTTTCCAACCGAAAATACACTGGGTTGCTGGGTCTTGAGGATGGATCACTGGCCAGAGCTTGCACAGTATGTAATTGAGCTACTGGCCTGTCCTGCATCCAGCGTTCTATCTGAACGCACATTCAGTGCTGCTGGAGGCTTTGTAACCGATCACAGAGTGCGCCTGTCCACAGACTCGGTTGATCGGCTCACCTTCATAAAAATTAATCAGTCTTGGATCACCAGCTACCAAGCACCTGGTGCTGATGTAATCGAATAATTTTTTTATGAATGTGAGATCCCTTGAAGACTGCCTATGCTGATGCTGAGTGACTATCCTGTTATGCTGAGTGACTATCCTATTCCTCAATGTTCATGTTGATAGCTTCTAAGAACATTTTTGGTTCGGGGCACCACCACCAGTGCCTAAAGCCCAATTTTTCTGCCCCTGTTTAACAGGGGCATGTAATTACAATTTTTGATCTAATATTTCACAGCAGGGCCCATTCCTGCACCCACCAAGAGTAACTGTGAGGGCTTACAGTGTTGTGGAAATACCACCACACCACCACCAAAGGCCCAATTTTTCTGACCCTGTTCAACAGGGGCATGTAATTACAATTCTTGATATAATATTTCACAGAAGGGCCCGTTCCAGCGCCCACCAAGAGTAACTGTGAGGGCTTACAGTGTTGTGGCAACACCACCACACCACCACTAAAGGCCCAATTTTTCTGACCCTGTTCAACAGGGGCATGTAATTACAATTCTTGATATAATATTTCACAGCAGGGCCCGTTCCAGCGCCCACCAAGAGTAACTGTGAGGGCTTACAGTGTTGTAGCAACACCACCACACCACCACTAAAGGCCAAATTTTTCTGACCCTGTTCAACAGGGGTATGTAATTACAAATCTTGATATAATATTTCACAGCAGGGCCCATTCCAGCACCCACCAAGAGTAACTGTGAGGGCTTACAGTGTTCTGGTACCACCAACACCTAAGGCCCAAATTTCTGCAGAGTATATAGGGCAGGCCGTATAGTATATACAGGCGGTCCCCTACTTTCAAACATCCTACTTTCAAACGACTCCTACTTACAAACGGAGGGAGACAACAGGAAGTGAGAGGAAATCTATCCCTAGGATGACATATTCTCTCCTGTAAGAGTTACCGTATATACTCGAGTATAAGTCGATCTGAATATAAGCCGAGGACCTACTTTTACCACAAAAAACTGGGAAAACTTAATGACTCGAGTATAAGCTGAGGGTGAGAAATGCAGCAGCTACTGTAAGTGGAAAAGAGGGTCAACAATGCCCTTCTGCAGCTGCATGCCTCACTGTGTCTATTGCACACCTCACTGTGTCTATCGCATACCTCACTGTGTCTATTGCATACCTCACTGTGTCTATTGCATACTTCACTGTGTCCATTGCAGACTCCCTGTCCATTGCAGTCTCCCTGTGCAGATCTGCCTACCTCAATGTGCCCATTGCAGCCTACCTGTGCCGATCTGCAACCTCTCTGTGTCCATTGCAGCCTCCCTGTGCCAATCTGCAACCTCTCTGTGTCCTCTCTGTGTGCATTGCAGCCTTCCTGTGCCAATCTGCAAGCTCTCTGTGTCCTCTCTGTGTCCATTGCAGCCTTCCTGTGCCGATCTGCAAGCTCTCTGTGTCCGTTGCAGCCTTCCTGTGCCGATCTGCAAGCTCTCTGTAGGGGGAATGCCATTTAAATGAAGCAGTGAGCGGTCGGGATGTCCCCCTGATCATTCTGCATACCTGATCAGCGTGTCATGCAGGTCAGATGGCAGCCATTTCAGTGTACAAAAGCCATGCCTCCAACTCGTCCTCGTCTGTGATAGGCAGAACACTCAGTTTCCCAGCAGTCAATGTTCAGCCTATCACGGACATCCTCTCTTCCTCGTCCGTGGGATGATAGGCTGAACACTGACTGCTGGGAAACTGTGTTTTGCCTAACACAGACAAGGAGGAGGCGCGGCTTTTGCTCACTGGAATGGCCGCCGTCTGTCTGCATGACACGCTGATCAGGTAGGCAGATGGCAGTGACTCGAGTATAAGCCGAGGGGGGCACTCTCAGCACAAAAAAATGTGCTGAAAAACTTGGCTTATACTCGAGTATATACGGTAATATGGGGAAAAGGTGTCTCCACTAATGCTTTATTATCACCAATCCCTGTTTCCCTAAAAACCCCTAATTTTCAAAATCCAATTGTCAATGGGACAGAAAGTGAGGTGAAATCTTCTGAACAGGGGAACAGACAGCAAAACAAATGTTACAGGGGTGATGATAACCCTTCCCTATGTTTTCCAAAAAGCTTAAAAATAGATTTTTTGGCTGGAGCTACACTTAAAAAATGTACCTGTTTCAAATTACAAACAGATTCAACTTAAGAACAAACCTACAGTCCCTGTCTTGTTGGAACGCCTGTATACTGCTGTTCAGAATATATAGGGCCTGGGGTCCCACGCCTTTTCTTTTTTTAATTTGGGTGCAGGGTTCCCCTTAATATCCATACAAGACCCAAAGGGCCTGGTAATGGGCTGGGGGGGGGGGGTACCCATGCTGTTTTTCTCAATAATTTTCATCTGTATTGCTGAGACCCGACATAACATTACAGCCGCAAGCAGTTTTAAATTACTTTTATTCCTTTAGAAATGTCATTTTGTGCAGGGACTGTTATAAACACGGGAAACATGTGCCACTTTACAGGCATACTATAGACACCCCCCAGGTATGATATTTAAAGGAATATTTCACTTTTATTTTTTCACGTTAAGCCTCATTAAAATCACTGCTCTCGAAAAAACGTCCGTTTTTAAAATTTTCTTTTGCATTAATACATGTCCCCTGGGGTAGGACCCAGGTCCCCAAACCCTTTCTAGGACAATAACTTGAATATTAGCCTTTAAAATTTGCATTTTTGATTTCTCACATTCAAGTCCCATAGACTTTAACAGTGTTCGAATGTTCGTGCAAACTTTCGGTCCGTTCGCATGTTCTGGATGCGAACCAAACCAGGGGTTGTTCGGCTCATCCCTAGTAGTTTGTTTGAATTTTGGAGTGATACCATTTTTAACCACAATACCGGGCACTTTTACCCCCTTTCTGCCCAGGCCAATTTTCAGCTTTCAGCACTGTCACACTTTGAATGAAAATTGCACGGTCATGCAACACTGTACCCAAACTACATTTTTAGCATTTTGTTCATACTAATAGAGCTTTATTTTGATGGTATTTCACCACTGGATTTTTTTGCTAAATAAATAAAAAAAAGCCCATTTTTTTTTTTTTAAAACCCACATTTTTCTTTTTTCTTTTGCAAATAAATAATCTTTCTTAATGAATTTAGGTGAAAACTTATTCTTTGGTGAAAATAACCCAAATCAGTGTATGGTATACAGTGGGGAAAATAATTATTTGATCCCCTGCAGATTTTGAAAGTTTGCCCACTTGCAAAGAAATGAAGGGTCTATAATTTTTATCATAAGTGTATTTTAAATGATAGAGACAGAATATCAACCAAAAATCCAGAAAAACACATGATACAAATCTTATAAATTGAGTTGCAGTTCAGTGAGTAAAATTAGTATTTGATTCCCAAGCAAAACATGACTTAGTACTTGGTGGAGAAACTCTTATTGGCAAGCACAGAGGTAAGATGTTTCTTGTAGTTAGTGACCAGGCTTGCACACACCTCAGGAGGTATTTTGGTCCACTCTTCTTTACAGATCTTCTCTAAATCTTTAAGGTTTTTTGCTGTCACTTGGCAACTCGAAGTTTCAGCCCCTCCATAAATTTTCTATAGAATTAAGGTCTGGAGACTAGCAAGACCACTCAATGACCTTAATGTGCTTCTTCTTCAGCCACTCCTTTGTTACCTTGGCGGTATGTTTTGGGTCATTGTCATGCTGGAAGACCCATCCAGGACACATCTTCAGTGTTCTGGCTGAGGGAAGAAGGTCCTCATCCAAGATTTTACAATACATGGCATCGTCCATTGGCCCCTCAATGCGGCAAAGTCGGTCTGTACCTTTAGCAGAGAAACAGCCCCAAAGCATAATGTTTCCACCTCCGTGCTTGACTGTAGGGATGGTGTTCTTAGGGTCATAGTCAGCATTTTTCTTCTTCCAAACATGGCGAGTCCCCCTCCTCAAGAAGGCACATGTACAGTCATGACAATAAACATCTAAATGATACAGAGAAGGATTGGGAGAAAGTGCTGTGGTCAGATGAGACCAAAATTGAACCCTTTGGCATTAACGCGACTTGCTGTGTTTGGAGGAAGAAAAATAACCATCCCTACAGTCAAGCAAAGAGGTGGAAACATTATGCTTTGGGGCTGTTTCTCTTCCAGCATGACAATGACCCAAAACATATTGCCACAGCAACAAAGGAGCGGCTTAAGAATAAGCACATTAAGGTCATGGAGTGGCCTTGTCAGTCTCCAGACTGACTACAGTCTCATGTATTTTTTCTGGATTTTTGATATTCTGTCTCTATCGTTAAAATACAATTGTGGTAGAAATTATAGACCCTTCATTTCCTTTTAAGTGGGCAAACGTACAAAATCTGCAGGAGATCAAATAATTATTTTCCCCACTGTATATGAAAATTGATCAGTCCTGATGTACTGACAACCTATCTAATTTCTTGAGGCCCAAAAAAGCCAGGACAGTACAAATATCCCCCAAATGACCCCTTTCTGGAAAGTAGACAGTCCAAGGTATTTAGTAAGAGGCATGGAAATTGGGAATTTTTGTCATAATTTTGTGGAAAATGAAGAAATTAAATTTTTTTTTTAATTTTTTTTATTCATACTGTCATTAGTGCAGTATAGTGTCATCATATAACTGGTGTGGTGGTGATCAGGGACACTGACTGGTGACAGTATGCCAAAAAAAAATTGGCCCAGTCTGAACCATGTGATCACTGTGACCAAACACAGCTAGCAACAATTGTATACAATGGATGGCGTGAAAGGAAGCTGCTGCGTGGCGCGACCTGGGAGGATGTCAAATGACGTCTAACCTGAAGGACTAGAAGTCGGTGCCGGCATCATCCGCCCATAGTCCTGTCAGTAACTGGTTAAGAGATTGCTATGCTAGCTCATTCTGGGAGTGATAGTCTACAAGCAAGTGTGAGCTGGAGGTAGAAGAGGAGAGAATCTATATACTGGAGTATACTGGAGTGTATATAGATCAAATGGGCATCCCATATGCACCCTTCCCCATCCACATTCCATTCCCCTAATAAAAAAAAACAAGCAAAGCTGCAAGGATTGCTTCTTGTCTCTGAGTGACTGCAAAAATTTGAGTGTCTGGCTGTGCAGGGTGGGAGACAACCACATTCACCAGCGGCCCTTACAGAGGTAGCGCTACATTTTTTAAAATTATTTTTCACCATTTTATCTTATTTATTTATTTATTACAATTTTATTTTCTATTATTCTTTTTCACTCACACTCCTCAGTCTCTATCTCTGCAGCCTCATCTTATGAATGAACACAGTGAGTGATTACTATACAGATTACTATATGATACCCCTTCATAGTTCTTCTTGAGTCACACAATCTCATCAGTCAAGCTTTCATTCTGAGACTTAAGGTCATGTTTAGCCAAGCTGAGGTCATCTAGTACTTTGTAGAGACCATTAGGGCTGATTCACACTGGCACGGCTTTGAAGCCATGCCGCACAGCGCAACTTCATTGCAGCTTGCATAAGACTTACTTAACAGAAGTCAATACAAGTCGTTCTGAAGTCGCCTCAAAATAGTGCAGGAACCCTTTTCTAAGTCTGAGCGACTTTTGTCGCTCTGATTAGAACGGTTCCATTGCTCTTAATGGAGCGTGACTTGTCAGGCGCCTGACTGACCACTTTATGATAGTCTGCTTTATGGCTTCTACTAAGTGCTGCTTGGATGGCCATTTACGATCAGACTCATTAACAGGCTCTGCAGATATCTGACCAACATGTTTTAGCTAGAATTTGTGATGGCCTGATCCTTGTCTTGAGTTGTGTTCTAGTGTGAGGGTGCAATCTTGCTTGTGACTTTGAAAAGTTGTTGCATCAGATTCATCAGATTCAAATCTAAGCCCCTATTTATATTTAGGAGTTTTGTAGTTCGAAGGTCCATAACACTAAGCAAGGCAAATCTCATGTTATTCAACTGACTCTGTTAACATCTGAATCTTCAGATGGCAGTAACTCAACACGTGAAGCTCGAAAAGATACATGAGCTACTTTTGAAGCAATATGGGGCATTGACTTCAGTTGTAGCCTGCAAAAAAAAAAATGGAAAAAACAAGTAAATGTCCAAAAGAGGTTCCTGTATGGCACTTCCTGCTTAAATTGCATAAAAAACTGCCTACATACACTATGCTTGAGTGTGAATAAATGTTTTCTCACAGATTTGTGAATTATGGAGACAAGAGAATGACACTGTTTACAACTTGACTTCCCCCCTCTCCCCATTCAGTTTGGGGGTCATCAAACCTCAATATCATCACAGAACGATTATACTTATCCATCCAGATGTTATAGCATTCCGATGTTATAAAATTGTTATCCATGCCACAATTCCCAACATTATCAGTAATACTAGACATGTTAATTTATCACTCAGCTCAAAAATGTACAAAGCATCCTCATTATTTTCATTTTCATATAACTACTAGGTTCTCAGAATAGTTCTTGGCTATGCTCTTTATGTTGTTGAAAGAGTCAGACTTTGATTCTTTTAATGTTGACCAGATTTATACATTGGGTCATCCACTCCATACTTATATTTTAATTATGAGCAAAGGTTAAATTACCAAACCATCTTATTTAAAGCAGCCCTAGACTTTGCCAATGTTTTCAGAAACTGCTGCCAACTATAAACTGTAGCTTATGAAAAACCCATTAGTGCAATATCAATGAGCACAATTTGTACTCAAGGCTTCCCCAAGAGACCCAGATATGCTACCACTGGGTGCTGTCCATTTACCTTTCAAATAAATGTAGCCAGATGATTATTTAACTTTTTTTTTCCTTTGTGTATTATTGATATTTTCTATTGTGTATTATTGATATTTTTGTTCTTGTTTTTGTCCTACGCCCTGCGTGGCAGTTTGTCTCAGTGGTGTTAAGTATAAAAACTTTATTTAAATAAAATCTGACTTAAAAAATGGAGGGTTTGAGAAACACTGGCTGCACTCACTGTGTGTGACCGGATGGTGAACTGGAATATTGCTGGGACTAGTAAGCTGCTTCTATGTGGATTTACTATGTGCTGCAAGAGAGAGAGACTGAGCCCTTTTGGAACTGAACATGCAGCCATATAGTAGCTTTATTGCTGCATGCAGGCTTGACTATGACTATTCTCATATGCACCAACAGTATAACTGGGCCCCAACGCTAGTCAGCTGAAGAGTTAGGACTAAAGACTGTGCCTTTACAGATGCTACACAGAGACCTTCACCTATTGCTCATGACAAGAGGTACCTCTCAGAGACATTGCACCATATCTTAGCCATTCTCCTAGGCAGCTCTCTAGATTAGTTATAGCATAATTATTCACATTTCAGTTAATGTTTATATGCACTGCTTATTGCTAATCTGGCTGATTTATGAGTTGATTCAAGTCTAGTGGTACAGAACTCTAACCTAAGTCACTTCAGCCTAAATATCACATTGTTTATCTGACTGTCTGAATCTTTCCTCTGTGTGCTCATTTATGCTCTATCCCATAGCAATACATTAAGTTCATTTACTACTAAACAGTCTTATATCAATTTCCTGATACTAATTTACAGTCGGGTTAAAGGTATCCACACCTGTGTCCCTATAAGTGTGTGCAGCAACTTTCACTTAACCAGGTGTGCCAGAGGGGCTGAGGCGCAGAACAGAGAGCCCAAATTACCGTGGGCTCCTTTGGGGGTAACACTACATAATATAAAGTGGAGCCAGGGTCTCAGTCAAAGCCTGTGAATAAAGGCATATTTCCCGTTCAGTGAGTCATGTCAATGCACTCTGCTGGGCCGTTGGCATATATCCACACCAAGGGGGAGTGATGAGGTATAGAGACTGGGTTTAGCTGTTTTTGACTTTTAAGAAAATGTAAAAATCACTGAACTAATTTGGGAGACAGTGCTGTAGAAAGGAAAAATTTCACTTGGTCTGCTGGTGGCTTTCCAACTCTTCAAAAACCAATGTTATCTTGGTTTTTCTGTTCACTATTCATTTAGGCTTCTTTAGAGATGGCAGCAATTGGAGAAAAACTTGTTCTGGTCCAGGATTAGCTGCTGAATGCTGCACTACTAGACATGTTATATATATGCATAATACATTTATATATGACATGGTGTAATGATCTGAATTTGTGTAGCTGTCCATAGAATCCAATCAGAAAATGGCTTACGTTTAGGATAGGGTTGCCACCTGTCCGGGATTCACCCGGACAGTTCGGGTTTGGAATCTTGCGTCCGGGTTTCAGACTGCATGAAACCCAGACACCTTATTCAGATTGGACTATGGCTTCCCAGCAGGGTTACTGTCTGCAGCTGTCTAAGCTGAGAGTGTGTGTTACACTCTCTTTCATGCTGCCCAAAGCCTGCACTAACAATACTAACAGTTCCCCCACCCCCCGCCTCCCACACTGATGGGAGAGGAGAGAGGGCTTGATCTGCACCTCTTCCTTCTGGCCCTATCCCTCTGTGTCTGCCCACACTCCTTAGAAAAGGAAAGTGCAGGCTGGAAATTTGAAGTCCAGCAGCCTCAGATACATCTGGATGAGAGGTGCTGACTGCCAAGGGGTGATTCCATCTCTGTCTGTGACTGAAGTCTCCCCCTTCTATCTCCTGCCTTTGAGTGAGTACACTAAGGTAAATTAGGGTTCTCAGAGCACCCCTTACTTTAGAGTTCCTCTTTACACCAGAGGCCACAGGTATTCCCCCTTCAATGAGAGTCCTCTCCGTACATCAGAGTTCTCAGTGTTCCCCCTTAGATCAGGGTTTCCAGAGCATCCCTTATATTAGAGACCCCAGAGTTCTCCCTTAAATCAGAGTCTGCAGAGTCCCCCCTTACAGTGAAAGGGAACTCTGTGAGTTCAGATGTAAAGGGGGAACTTTGGACTCTGATGTAAAGGGTTACTCTTCTTATTAACTTCATATGATTAGAAATGTTATTTATGTTATATTATAACTATATATGTTATGTAATGTTATATTATAACTATATATGTATAGTTTATACTAAAAAAACAAATTTCTGTGCGCTGCTAAAGTGTTCGGGTTTGGACCTACAGTGTGCCACCAAAAACAGTTTTTTTTACCAGTTTCCTATCCCTCCCCTTTTCATTTTTTGTACATCACTCATGCTTGTCCTAAACTACAAAACAAGGCAAGGGTGCATGAAGTCAGTTCGTACTATGTTCCTTTTCAGAGTTGAAATGCGATGCGAGTCATATTTTAATAAAAAATATGCACGTTTTGTTATCGACCTGAAACCTATGTTTTTACTTTTACTTAAGAGTTTAACTTTTTTTATAGGAAGAACCAGTAAGGCACCTCATAGCCCCCTTGTGAAGGAAGGAAGAGCTTTCTGTCCCTGAAAAGTCTCTGAATTGGATTGTTACTTGTTAACAACCCTTAAAGTGGATGTAAACCCAATGTCATCCTTTCTAAACTACTGCCATAGGGGTTATCTATAAGGATATACATGTCTCCTGCATGTATCTTTACCTGTCACATGTCTCCCCTCTGTCTGTTATGAGACCCGAAAAACTGCAGATTCTGTGGGCGGGTCTGTTGTCTGGAGCTTGGTGGGTGGAGTCGTGATGTCAGTAGACTCCCCGCCCACCTCTACACTCCCCTTGTCAATATGCATTGTCTTCTGTCTCCTTTCTAACACTGAACTTCTGCTATGATCTCAAACATCCAGTGAAAAGACAGGAAAGTAACCACATGACTTCAGCATGCCAAATCATGCTGAGGTGTGGAACAGCCAATCCTGGCAGAGCTGCTGAAGAAAGGAGGGGGGGGGGAATTAAATATAATGCCTGTGTCTTAGGCTGTCACTCACAGCAAGGGGGAGTATTTGACAAAGTTTTTGTCAGTTTGTCAAGATTTTTCTCAATGAACAATAAAAGAGGATTGCTCAGAGATGGATTAACTCTGTGTGGCAAGACTGGGCTCAAATGATAGGAAATCTTATACTCTACAGTATGATATATAAAAAAAAAATCGGGTTTACATCCACTTTAAACCCCTTTTACTTAGAGCTCATGTGATGTTAAAGGTAAATTGCGAACATAGTAATAAAATCATTTGCCATGGTTTAGAACTTGGCATCCCGGTCCTATCCTTTCAGTCACTGATCTGAAACAGGAACACAGAACAGAAGATCAGGCTTTAAGGCCTCACTGGCTACATGCTTATTCCAGGTCCATGATTCAGATCAGTGAAACCAGCTTTGGGATTACAGAGTTAGAGCCTGTATATTTGAAAGAAAACACACTCCTATATTTAGTGTGTATAGTAACCACACAAGAAGAGAAATGGAAATTTAATATGTGGCACTATTACTGTATATGCAATACATTGTAAATTAAGGTGTTTTTAAACAGATGAGATTTAAAGCTAATTTATTACCAGAAATAACCAAGTGTCTAAACTACCTTTTGCTTCTAACTAGATGTTTCTTACCCAAGTTAGATAACATTTATCCCAAATCACACATATTTAGAGACACTTTTTGCATCAGAAAAAAAAGCTTTATTTAATCAGAAATCAGAACAGAAGATAGAAGCACCTCATATTATATTAAGCAATATCAGAATTGAGGAAACAGAACTCTAGGTTAGCTCCATGAGAACATCAGAAAAGGTTTTGGAGACTGTAGGCGTAAATGATACAGGAGGGCTTCTTGATACCAATCAGAACTTCTCCTCGCATTCCCTAACTTGCCTGGACATTGGACATGGTTTTCCATCAATGAATTCCTCAACATAGGTTTTTATTTTTCTAACTTTGTGTGGCTCTGAAAGGAAAGCATTTGCATTAGTTACTGAAAGTTTTCAGTTACAGAATGTGCTAAAGTATGTGTAACATGGTTAAGGTGTATGCCTTCTATACACATAGTGAGTGTGACACAGTGGGTCTTTCTCTTGTATTATTCTTGAGTTGGTTCTCATGTTGTGTAGGTTACTGAGCACAAATTTTCTAGTGTGTATGGATGTGGCCAAGGATGGATTTCTACATAGTCACTTTAGACTATGGCCTAGGGCTGCAAGGGGCGCATATAAAAGGATCCAGACTCCTTGCCTACCACTGGTTCCTCTTTATTACTACCCTTGCATAGCTTAAACATTTTTTCATAGCCAGTATACTGGTTACATAGTTACATAGTTAGTCTGGTTGAAAAAAGACACAAGTCCATCTAGTTTAACCAATACAATTCAATGGTTACAAATCTGGATCTGTATTCATAGAACCCAACTACTAGAAGAACAAGTGGACCATTTTTCCTTCTTTTATAATCATCAGCTAAGCTCTACTGACATAGCATAAGTAAATGGTCTTTTTCAGCCTCTCCATCCTCATTCCTACCTTGTGCAGCAATGAAGTTTGAAATTGTTAGTATGATGTTACTCAACTGAGGTGGAGGGTGTGTGGTAGATGGCAGTTGTCATAGGCGACAATAAGTATACATCCAGCCCTGGATGAGAGACATGAGTCTCAATCTAAACTACTCTCTAATGTGCAGCATAATATGTTGGTCATACGATGCAATGTGTGTTATAATATGTATGCACTTTGCTAATATAACTATTTACTTTGGACATACAAGACCCAGCAACAGGGTCATTTATTTGATTCACCCATCTTCCCAATGCTGTCATATAGGGGTGAAGAGACAGTCCTCAGTCCTGTTTATGCTCCAACAAGTCAGTGTGGAGCTAACATGGGATTTTTTTCCTTGTTTCCAATGTAGTGGTGGAGGAGAGAGAAAAAGGTGAGTTCATGCTTCTGGGGTGGGGGTATCAAATGACCGTGTAAGATGATGTTCATTTAAAAAAGTTCTGCCCCTTTTTTATGTGGCTACTGTGGTAAAAATAATTGTTATTTGTACTAACAAAGACAGCATGCAGTTTGCTTAACATTCAGAACTACTTTACAGACCACCAATCCAGAGCAAGGAGGAATGGTTTCATGTTTCCTAAGCTAAAGAGTCTTCTGACTCCTCAACATCCTATGCAGCCCCTTCTCTTATGCTTTTCTAAAAAGAGAAAGCAAAAAAGTACTCTTGCGCACAGGTGTGTTGGCTAGAAAGTCCCAAGGGTTCAAGAAGGACTATGGATTTCGGCCTTGCTGCTCTCAGAGGATGGGATTGTCCTAGTATTAAACAAAAAGAAAAAAGAGAGCGCACCAGCCTAGCGCATTATCCTTGACAGATTTATTTAATTAAAAGCAAAATAAAAACTACTCACAAAGGTCGAAGAAAAATTCGCATAGCAATGGCGCAGAGGCAATTATTTCAGTGGTAGCAGTTTTCCAGGTCCCAGGAAGGAGACATACGGACTACTACTGGCTAATGCGTTTCGAAGGTAACCCTTCTTCATCAGAGCCTTAGTAGTGTTAATCTCATGTTGGCCTCTTATACACATGTCAAACTAAACCGACCAGTCTGGTTTAGTTTGACATGTGTATAAGAGGCCAACACGAGATTAACACTACTAAGGCTCTGATGAAGAAGGGTTACCTTCGAAACGCGTTAGCCAGCAGTAGTCCGTATGCCTCCTTCCTGGGACCTGGAAAACTGCTACCACTGAAATAATTGCCTCTGCGCCATTGCTATGCGAATTTTTCTTCGACCTTTGTGAGTAGTTTTTATTTTGCTTTTAATTAAATAAATCTGTCAAGGATAATGCACTAGGCTGGTGCGCTCTCTTTTATCTTTTTGTCTTATGCTTTTCTTGCTGGGTTAAGCCACAAATGTCCAGAGGCGGCCAAAAGTCAGACACAAAATAAAGGGTAAAAGTAAGTCTTTACAAAGCTCCTGTAAACATAGATATTATAACACGTAACTAAAAATATATTATCTAACATGTGAGCAGTCATTAATAATGACTGTTAATCCACCAGAACATATTTTCAGAATGATTCACTTTTACTAAAGTCTATCAAGAGAAAAATACTTTAATCTGCTTACCTTTAGCAACCTGAATGTGCTGAGGGGGTTTGACTGAGCTATAATAAAGAATGAAAATAGATATATAATTTTTAGACCGATTTCTCAGTTTGCCAAGGGTCGTTATTACCATATACTGATAGAGTTAAGTATAAATACAAATAATATTTACAGTATAGGTAACAATGTCTTAACAAAACTTTTCTTACATGGGTTGTCCATCAAGTAAGCAGCGGTAGGTTTCAATTTCTCTCTCCAGTCTAGTCTTGATGTCAAGAAGTTGATCATACTCTAAGCCTTGTCTCTCCATATCTGTCCTTACTTCACATAACTGTTCCTCCAAAGAGCTTATTTTTGCCTGGATTTGCCGAAGTTGCATGCAGTAGTTACCTTCTGTTTCAGCCAAGGAGCTTTCCAGTGTTCTTTTCTAAAGAAAGAGACCATTCAATGTGTATCTAGTCCTTAATATATAATTAGATAGATCATTATTGCCAGACTTACACTTACCGGTATATTGTTTGGATGATAGCTTACTATTTACTTTGCTTAAAGCACATGCAAACCCAAACACCAAGATCTCATAAGTGTTAACATAATTTCAAAAGTAATTTCCCATTTCCCCAGAAAACCCGCACGGAACAATGATGTGCAGCTGCTGATTGAGTGCATGTATGTGGACTGTAAGGAGGCTGCAGGAGATCAACAGTCCTAATATGCTATATTTTGTTTTTACAAAAATTGCATTTATTTGATACACAAAATGCTCTAGAAAACTAAATGTCATTCATGTGGGGTTTACATGTACTTTAACCTGTTGGTGGTGATTGCAACTTAGAGTCCGTAGATAGATCTTGGATACAGCAATATTCAACTGGAACCCAATCATTTTGGATCAAAAGACATAACATAACACAAACTTCGAAGCAACACTATTAAAAAGATTGAATACATCTGGTTTAGACTATGGGTATTTACATATACAGAGGAAAGCATTGAAAATATTTTTTTTTAAAACAAAAAACATATAAATAAAGGTAAATGCCATTATATGAAATACAAAAATCCCTCCTAACAAACAAAACTTTTTTCTAGATTTTTCTAGGTAACCACATCTATAGCAAATACTAATTGAAGATAAAAGATGGTAATAATAGAAACGCTATAAGTATTTTAGCCTTACAGTTGCAAGCGCAGCTTGTAGTTCAATCTCTAGAGCTTGTACAGATCTCTTCAGATCAATAATTTCATTTCTACTAGATTGGACCTGCTCAGCACCAGATGAAATTTCCTGTTTGAGGGCTCGACTCTGAAACACAACAATCAAAGAGTTTGGAAACAGAACTGAAAACAGTTTAGTCTACATTTATAATGGCAGTAATTTGGCTTCCTTTTTTACCGCTTCAAGGAATTGAGCTTCAGCCTCCCTTCTGTTCTTATCTGCTAAATATTCATAGTCAGATCTCATATCATTCAGGATTTTGGTGAGGTCATTTCCCGGAGCAGCATTCATCTCCACAAAAAGTTGTCCTGTGACTCCTTGGTAGCTCTTCATTTCCTGAAACAAAAAAAATAAAAAAGATATAGTTGAAGTGTCTGGAAGGGCTAGGTGACTTTTTCGATTCACCAGAAAGACTAAAACTTCTAGCACAGCATATGAAACAATAGTACATGTAAAATGACAGAGTGTAGTAAAAGACATTGTGAGGATTACTTTATGATACCTCTTCATGGTTCTTCTTGAGACACACAATCTCCTCCATCAAGCTTTTAATCTGAGACTCAAGGTCACATTTAGCCAAGCTGAGGTCATCTAGCACTTTGCGCAGGCCATTAATATCAGCTTCAACATTTTGACGGAGACAGAGTTCATTTTCAAACCTGAAAGGCAGAAAATGTGATAATGTGATCCATGTGCAAAGTAAACAATACACAACACCGATATATTAACTATCTAAAAAAAAATACATTTTTGATCAGAAACTTACTTGAGCTTAAAATCATCGGCTGCCAAACGGGCATTGTCAATTTGGAGGACAACTCTTGCATTATCCACAGTGGCTACCTGAATCTATACAAAATGACAAATGTTTCTAATCAAACCTGTTTAGATAATGTGATTTAATGAATTAACTTTGTAATGCATTGTTTCTTTATCCAAGGAAAATATTTCATCTGCTTAAATACATGATGCAAAAACTGAAAACATTTCCATAAAGTACCTTTAATAAATAAATAAATAAATAAATACAGACATTCTTCATTTTTGTTTTTAGCTTTCATGTATAGTTACCACCATAATTTTTTTTTAAGTCAATACCTGCTTCTTGAGATCTTCTATGGTTTGGTAATATTTGCAGTAGTCCTTCACTTGCTTGTTATCATTGCTGTGCTGTTCATACCAAGCTTTAATTTTGCATTCAAGGTTACTGTTGGCGTCCTCTAAATCTTGCACTTTGTGCATGTATGAAGCCAGGCGGTCGTTAAGATTTTGCATGGTTTCCTTCTCACTTCCAATGAGAAGGCCATCTCCACCAAACATTGCACCACCAAAGCCACCACCAATGGATCCTGCACTAAAGCCACCAACAGCTCCTCCACTCAAGCTCCCAACACCAAAAACACCACAACCTTGGTTGGCACCAAAGCTTCCTGCACCACATGTAGCTCCAGAACTTCCAAGAAAGGAGCAAATGGCTGTTCCATAATTTCCAGCTCCGACAGAGCGTCTTGAGGAAGCAAATGTTTTTGAGTAAAACATATTCTTGGTATGATAGCCCTCAAAGTAGCTAGATGAAAGAAATAGCAAGCTTAATCTCTGTTAAAATCATTAGCCTTTATATACAATATCTTGTGGGTGGTTCAGTTTCCTACAACTCCCAAACTCATGTCTGGCTCTCAAATTCTTGATGAAAGGTTAATTGAAAGATAAAGTTAGTGTGTCCACTTGGCCTACTTTGGAGAATGCCTTAGGCTGCTTGTTACGATAAAACAATATAGGGATGGAGCATGGATAAATATTTTTTTCTTTAATCCTTTAAATCCAGACAATTAATGTATGTTTTGAAACTCTTTACCCTCCCCGAGTTATTTTTATAGATGAAAATTAAGTGTGAATTGGCAAGCCAAATGCCAGCTAGAGATTGCATGACTGATTCTTGAGAAACAATACCTCAAATGTTGATCACTACCGTAGAATTGTCAAATGGGTATAAGAAGTTTTATGGGATTGAAAACACTTCATAATTAGTTTACACTTTTTTTTACGTGTACACAACAGCAACTTATAGAAACATAAAAGATTGAAGGCAGAAAAAGACCAAGTGGTCCCTTGAGTCTGTCACTTTTTTTTAACCATTTTATCTAAGTATAGATCTATGCTTGTCCTAAGCATGTTTATATTCACTTACTGTTGACTGACTTACTACATTCAAGCATCTTTTTTTCAGTAAAATAATACCTTTTAAGGTTAGTTTTGAACCTTTTAGGATATGTTCATGTCCCAGTGTTTTTGATCGTAGCTTAACCGCTTCAGCCCCGGAAGATTTTACCCCCTTCCTGACCAGAGCACTTTTTGCGATTCGGCACTGCATCGCTTTAAAGAGGACGTAAACCCTGATGGGTTTTACTTCCTCTTTTGCTCACTGTATAGCCGGCAAATTAAAAAGCATAATGTGCTAGTATGCATGCATACTGGCCCATTATGTGAAACTTACCTGCAAAAGAATCCAGCGATATCCCCTGTGTAGGCAGCGTCCATCTTCAAGCCCCCTCTTCCTTCTGGGCCGCGGACTCCGGCTCTGTGATTCTTCGGACCCGAGTGACGTCACTCCCGCGCATGCGCACAATAACGGCACACGCTAGGGAAGAAATGGCACAGAGTTTTGTTTCTTCCCCGCACATGCGCCGTTAACTCTATCAGCGGACTACAAGTGAAATATCTGCTAAACGAGCGCACGTTTAGGCGATATCTCCACTACCTATAGGTAAGCCTTATTCTAGGATTACCTATAGGTAGAAGTCCCAAAAAAGGGTTCACAACCACTTTAACTGACAATTGTGCAGTCATGTGACGTCGCACCCAAACAAAATTGACGTCCTTTTTTCCCACAAATAGTGCTTTCTTTTGGTGGTATTTGATTATCTCTGCGGTTTTTATTTTTTGTGCTATAAACAAAAAAAGAGCATCAATTTTGAAAAAAACGCAATATTTTTTACTTTTTGCTATAATAAATATTCCCCAAAAATATATAAAAAAATGATTTTTTCCTTAGTTTAGGCCGATATGTATTCTTCTACATATTTTTGGTAATAAAAAAATCGCAATAAGCGTATATTGATTGGTTTGCACAAAAGTTATAGCGTCTACAAAATAGGGGATAGTTTTATGGTATTTTTATTTTTAATTTTTTTATTGGTAATGGCGGCGATCTGCGTTTTTTATCGGGACTGCGACATCATAGCGGACACATCGGACATTTTTTACACTATTTTGGGACCATTGTCATTTATACAGCGATCAGTTAATTGTGTCCTAGGGAGTGATTCTAACTGTGGGGGGAGGGGCTTCAACACACACGACAGTGATCACTGCTCTCGATGACAGAGCAATGTTCTCTGTCCTGTCACTAGGCAGAACGGGGAAATGCTTTGTTTACAAAAGCATCTCCCCATTCTACCTCTCCGTGACATGTTCGCGGGCACCCGGCGGACATCGAGTCCGCAGGACCCGCGGTCACGGAGAGTGCGCCACCGGGTGATGTTGACCATGCCCCCTAAAACGTCACAGTCCCAGCATGCCCAGGGACTGTGACGGCATAAGGGGGCGGGGTCTCCGCCTATATAAGTCACATCAGAGTGCTCAGAGACCAGTCCAGCCGGAGAGACCGTTGTGTCAACATCTGGAGAAGAGAAGAGGGAAGAAGACAAGAAGCCAGAAGTCCGGACCTCCGCTGGCAAGAGAGCGGCATGAAGATAGCAGAGGAGCCGGTCGAAGAACTGGAACACCGGGAGAAGAGGAACCGGAGGGACCCCCGAAGCTGGAAGAAGACCCCCCCGAGCTGTCTAATAAATTACTTCAACAACCTGTGTAGTGTGTTTTATTATTGACACTTTTTCCCTAGGTGAATGGGTAGGGGTACCATGTACCCCATACTCATTCACATGGGGGGGGCCGGGATCTGAGGGCCCTCTTATTATAGGGGGCTCCCGGATTCCGATAATCCCCCCGCCCGCAGACCCCAACAATTAATGGCCAGGGATGTCGGGAAGAGGCCCTTGTCCTCATCAACATGGGGACAAGGTGCTTTGGGGTGGGGTGGCCCCGCAGGGCGCCCCCTCCCCCAAAGCACACACCCCCCATGTTGAGGGCATGCGGCCTGGTACGGTTGAGGAGGGGGGGCGCTCGCTCATCCCCACCCCCTTTTCTGACCGGCCGGGCTGCGTGCTCGGATCGGGGTCTGGTATGGATTTTGGGGGGGACCCCACGCCGATTTCTCGGCGTAGGGGTTCCCCTTAAAATCCATGCCAGACCTAAGGGCCTGGTATGTCCCACGACGGGGCTTGCAAGGTGTCAATCTAGCCGGCCAGATTGACTTCCTTTTCTAGTCCCATCGTACCCGAGTCACATTCAAAATGAACAGACTTGTCCGTGTGTGGGCAAGTCCGTTCATTCTGAAAGTCCACCGTAACTCAGGCGAAAGTCCGTCGGAAAGACGGGCGGACCTAGCCTGCCGGAAAGTCCGGTCGTGTGTAGGCAACTCCGTCCATTGAGAAAGTCCGGCGGTAGTCTGCCGGACAGTCCGGCGGGATGAACGGCAGACCAAGTATGCCAGAAAGTCTGCTCGTGTGTACACGGCATTAGAGTATTTTGGGTTTTTTTTGGGACTGCACTATATGTTTTTTTTACATTGTATTTTTTGTTTTGATTGTTACATGGCACAATTTTTGGTGATGTTCTCTTTGTAATTGTAAGTTTGTATTTGGATATCACATATTCTAAATTCTTGCTATGGACACTTTATTTATTGAGAGATTTGGGATAGCGCTGCAAATGTATTGTTTTTTTATATTGTTTTTTATTTTATATCTTTGCGTGTAAATCACTTGTAAGTGTCAGCTGGCTGTCCACATACACTCATATTTTGGTTGCATATACAGTAACCTTCTTTATTTTCAATTTACATTATTCATGCTTTCTTTGTACTGTACCTTTTACAGAATTGATTTAAAATGTCAGAGTAAACCTATAATGATTCTTACCCTAATAAACTGCCACTTGAGTTTACTAGGTGCCTGCAGGTGACCCCAAGATCCCTGAAATTCTGGGTCATATTGGGAATTGGAGGTTTGGTCCACCTATACCCACTGTCACCTATTAGTAAGGTTGGTAATTACAGTCAAGACATAAATTGATTTGCAGTTGGTAGGAGGGAACAGGACAAATCTCTGACTTTCTAACTGAAGTCATTATTTGCATAGTAGCTCATCACTTGATTCTGAGCTCCCTGTGTGCTCTGATTATAAGCTGAATTTTCTTGCAGATGCTTAGAAGGCCCAGTAAATGAATACAAGTGCTCCCAAAGCTGTTCTGCATCCACTTGACCTTCAAGAAGACTTTACCCTCTTCATGACCAGGGCATTTTTTTGCTATCCGGCACTGTGCTACTTTAACTGGCAATTGCGTGGTCATGCAACTCTGTACACAAATTAAATTTTTATAATTTTTAACAAAAATAGAGCTTTCTTTTGGTAGTATTTGACCACCACTGGCATTTTTATTTTTTTGTGATATAAACAAAAATAAAGATGGAAAATTTAGAAAAAAACTATATTTTGTATTTTCTGCTATAAAATTTTTTAAAATCTAATTTCTTCATTAATTTATGCCAAAATGTATTCTGCTGCATGTCTTTTGTAAAAAAAATCCCAATAAGTATATATTATTTGGTTTGTGTTAAAATTATAGCATCTGATATCTGGAAACTGGAATGTTTTTTTTTCATACTAGTAATGGCGGGACTGTGATAGTATTGTGGGCAATCTTACACTAGCTGATGCTGGCTGGGGGGTACCCTAACTGACTGACACTTATACATCAATAGTGACACTAATACTAATACTATACACTGTCACTGTACCAGGGCTCTTTTTCTCAGAGAATAGGTGCAGGAACCCCCCCTCTTCTGAATCACTTCTTGTCTCCACCACCTACCCACTTCTGAGAACTGTTCCTTGGTTTCACCCCGCATCCACCTTCCAGTACTGCCCCTTTTAGAGAATACGGAGCCAAGTATCATTTTGTGTTGCTAGGGAATTTGTTAATGATAGTAAGAAAAGTATTAAAATAGATCCCCCACAGCCAGCAGCAATAGACCTCCCAGCACCAATAGATTTGATCAGAAACAATAGACCCCCCAGCAACAATGGACCCCCACAACAAAATACCACCCAGCAGCAACAACAGATGCCACCAACGTCAATAGACTCTCCAGCAGCCAGTAAAAATAGACCCCTCTTTGTCAATTGTAGATCTCTTCCAGCAATAATTGACCCCCAGCAACAATAGATCCCCCACCGGCAACAATAGACCTCCCAGCAACAATAGACCGCCATTCAAAAATAGATCTGCTCCAGCAACAATAGATCGCCCAGCAGCCAGCATTAATAGACCCTTCAGCCCACCCCAGCACCCCTTGCCATTACACACAGTACACAGTGCTGGAGGTGCCGGAACTGCATTCCCCCGCGTTCCCGCTGAAAAAAGCCCTGCACTGTACTAATACGGGGTTAACATCTAGGGGTGATCAAGGGGTTAAATGTGTACCTAACAATGTTTACTGTGTGCATTATGTGCTGCTTTTACTAAGCGATCTTGTTTTTTTTTCCCTGCTTTGCAGCGAATAAAAAATCAGCAAATCAATGATCAGTGTTCAGAGCTCTGTGTTGTAAACTTGTCCCTTTCGTGAATGACAGAGCTGATCAGTGGGTGCCGGCGATCAATCATTGGCCGACACCCACTAATCGGCTTGTGCTGTAACAAATCACAGCATAACCGGGGCAGTGTGCGCACGCGTCCCCTACCCAGAAGCGCTCATCACGTATCATATATGTGATCCAGTGCAAATGGTTATGGAGGCCATTCTTAGTGCTGTTATATAGACAGTATATACATATAGGTAAATGCCCTACCCCTGAAACGTGTTGACTGCATCTGATGTACTTAACCAATAAATGTTCCAAAAATAACTTTAGATTATATATACTTTTGTAATAGGCACACCCATCCAAGAATGTATTTATGAAGAAGCAACATTGTCACCCTAGGACAAGAAGTGTGTTAAAACTTTAGAAATCTTCCCTCCCTCCTCATCTCCATAACCATGGGCGTCCGCAAGGGTGGTCAGTGGACAGTGGGATGGACAGGGGGACAGTGGGATGGACAAGGGGACAGTGGGATGGACAGGGGGACAGAGGGATGGACAGGGGGACAGAGGGATGGACAAGGGGACAGAGGGATGGACAAGGTGACAGAGGGATGGACAAGGGGACAGAGGGATGGACAGAGAGATGGACAGAGGGATGGACAGAGGGATGGACAGAGGGACAGAGGGATGGACAGGGGGACAGTAGGATGGACAGGGGGACAGTGGGATGGTCAGGGGGACAGTGGGTTGGACAGGGGAACAGTGGGATGGACAGGGGGACAGAGGGATGGACAGGGGGACAGAGGTTATGGAGATGAGGAGGGAGGGAAGATTTCTAAAGTCTTAACACACTTCTTGTCCTAGGGTGACAATGTTGCTTCTTCATAAATACATTCTTGGATGGGTGTGCCTAATACAAAAGTATATATAATCTAAAGTTATTTTTGGAACATTTATTGGTTAAGTACATCAGATGCAGTCAACACGTTTCAGGGGTAGGGCATCTACCTATATGTATATACTGTCTATATAACAGCACTAAGAATGGCCTCCATAACCATTTGCCGACCGCCTCACGCAGATTTCCTGCAGCAGAACGGCTGCTCTGCACTGGATCACATATATGATATGTGGGATGGACAGGGGGACAGAGGGATGGACATGGAGACAGGGGGACCGTGGGATGGACAGAGGGATGGACAGGGGGATGGACAGGGGGATGGACAGGGGGAACTTGGGATGGACAGGGGGACAGAGGGATGGACAGGGGGACAGAGTGATGGACAGGGGGATGGACAGGGGGACAGAGGGATGGACAGGGGGACCGTGGGATGGACAGGGGGACCGTGGGACAGAGGGATAGACAGGGGGACAGAGGGATTGACAGGGGGACCTTGGGATGGACAGGGGGACCGTGGGATGGACAGGGGGACCGTGGGACAGAGGGATGGACAGGGGGACAGAGGGATGGACAGAGGGATGGACAGGGGGATCGTGGGATGGACAGGGGGACCGAGGGATGGACGGGGGGACAGAGGGATGGACAAGGGGACAGAGGGATGGACAAGGGGACAGAGGGATGGACAGAGGGATGGACAGGGGGACAGAGGGACCGTGGGATGGACAGGGGGACAGAGAGATGGACAGGGGGACAGAGGGATGGACAGGGGGACCGTGGGATGGACAGGGGAACCGTGGGATGGACAAGGGGATGGACAGGGGGACAGAGGGATGGACAGAGGGATGGACAGAGGGACAGTGGGATGGACAGGGGGATGGACAGAGGGATGGACAGGGGGATGGACAGGGGGATGGACAGGGGGATGGACAGAGGGATGGACAGGGGGATGGATAGGGGGATGGACAGGGGGATGGACAGAGGGATGGACAGAGGGATGGACAGGGGGACCGTGGGATGGACAGGGGGACAGGGAGACCGTGGGATGGACGGGGGACAGGGGGATGGACAGGGGGACAGAGGGATGGACAGGGGGACAGAGATCAGACTGCCTGCTGCTGACATAAATCAAATAACAGGACTACAGAGTGGAGTCTTCCTCCCCCTCCCCAGGCTCAGCAATCAGCAGCAGCTCCCTTATAAAAAGAACAGCCATTAACCATCCTAATTCCTCCTCAGACCACAGCCTGCCTGCATAACAGGAAACCCCCCCTTCTTCCCCCTTCTCCTGTCAGATGAGGAGCACAGCAGACTCACTCAGCTCTCTGCCTACAGCAGCTCTGCTCCCTCCCCAGCGGTCTATCTAGAAAATAGCCGGCAGCTCAGCAGTCCTCATACCTACATTGCTTCTGGGCTCTCTCTCTGCTCCACCCCTCTTCTTTCATCTTTCTCTCGCCAGATGCAGAGGCACCATGTGACACAGAGGCTTTTAAAAGGTAGCACCTCTGCACAGCATTCTAAATCAATCCACCCCCCTCTCAGCCGGGATTAACTAAACATCAGCGGCTTATGCGGCTGTATCCCTCCTCTTCAAAAAGAGTCCCCAGCCAAGTAGCAGACAAGATTCACAGCAGGTACAATATTATTTAAAAAAAATAGTGTGAATTTTATGCCAATACCTCAGTGGAATTTTTGGGGGTGCTATGAGGGTGCTTGAAAAATGTTTGGGGGGGGCACACCCAAGCACCCACCTGGCGCTGCCCCTGTGCACATGGTGGGTACAGTTACATTACATCACATGGTGGGCACTGCACTGCACATAAAGCTCCTGGAGACTGAGGACCTGTATATGCAGATCCTGTGAAAGAAGCCAGGCAGCACTGACTGCTTCGGCGCCCCTCCTCTCCTCAGCTCGCGGCGCCTGGGTGCAGTGCACCCTGTGCACCCACTTTGCGGGGGGCACTTGACCCCCCTTGCGGACGCCCATGGTTATGGAGATGAGGAGGGAGGGAAGATTTCTAAAGTCTTAACACACTTCTTGTCCTAGGGTGACAATGTTGCTTCTTCATAAATGCATTCTTGAATTGAGCTTATTTTACTTCACAATCTCTTGTGTACCTCCAGGCTCTTTTTAGCCTATACAAAGAGGGAAAGGTGGCACACTACAAACTATAGATTGGGAAGAATCACTGACATTTGGCCACACTCAATTTAGCCACACACACACATTTTGCGGCGCGCTTCGCGCACCAGGTCAGCACCCTCTATTTTTGTTACAGCACCTGCACAGCACCCCCAAAAATTTTGGCCTGGAGCCACCCCTGCATGTGCAGTTCCCACTTTATCATGATGTACTGTGCCCACCATGTGCAGTGCAGTGCCCACCATGTGATGTACTGTGCCCACAATGTAATGTACTCTGCCCACCATGTCATGCACTGTGCCCACCATGTGAAGCGCAGTGCCCACCATGTGAAGCGCAGTGCCCACTATGTCATGTACTTTAACTGTGCCCACCATGTGATGTGATTTACAGTGCCCACCATGTGATGTACTGTAACTGTGCCCACCATGTGATGTACTCTGCCCACATGTGGTGTGGTGTTGCCACTGTGTAATGTGCTGTAATGTACAGTGCCCACCGTGTAATGTGCTGTGCCCACCATGCAATGTGGAGTGGTGTGCTCTCCGTGTAATGTGCTGTGCCCACCATGTCATCTTCTGTGCTGTACAGTGCCCAGCATGTAATGCGGAGTAGTGTGCCAACTGTGTAATGTTCTGTGCCTACCATGTCATGTGCTGTGCTGTACAGTGCCCACCATGTATTGTGGAGTAGTGTGCCCTCTGTGTAATGTGCTGTGCCCACCATGTCATGTGGTGTGGTGTACTCATATGTAATGTGATGTGGTGTGCCCACATGTGGTGTGGTGTGCCCACTGTGTAATGTTCTGTCAGAACGGGGATGTGTTTGTTTACATTGGCGGATCCACGTTCTACCTCTCTGTGGAGCGATCGCGGGTGGCCGGCGGACATTGTGGCCGCTGCCTACGTGCATCAGTTCCCCCGCCATGCAGTGGGTGCACGCGTGCACCTGCTATAGCTCTTAAAGGGACCGCCGTATCAGTATAGTGATTCGCGGGAACTAGCCAACCTGCTGCCGTATAATGATGGTGGCTGGTCAGCAAGTGGTTAAAATTATGCCCCCCCTGAAAAAAGTTCTGCGGACGCCTATGTCCATAACATACGCAGAAGGAGTTCTGTAGTTCACTTAGCTGAACTGGGCATTGCTGATACCATTACTTGGGATAACCCTGCAGAGGACACAGGAAAGCACTGGATTTCTGGCCAGATCAACAGGCATTTTTTTGCTCTTATTAAACAGATACAGTATAAAAAATACGGTACTTCCAATGGTGTACTTAACAGACCAAAAGTGAGCAAATAAGAAAAGTTTTATTGTTAGGGTTTACTTAAACTTAGTAAAGGTACACAATAACCACAATAGATACCACGATACAGAGCTCTACCCACCATCAAGAAGTTCAGATAAGATGGATACAAGTTTATACAGCTACCATATTTTTGCTACTGAAAATAATGTTTTCTGATAATTTTTACTACCTGTACAAAATATGTGACATTATTCTTTGCAAAGTATTGTTAGAAATGTATTTATTTATTTATTTTTTATAACATTTGTATCATGTGTTTTTTCTGGATTTTTGATATTCTGTCACTATCGTTAAAAATACACCTATGATAGAAATTATAGACCCTTAATTTCCTTGTAAGTGGGCAAATGTACAAAATCTGCAGGGGATCAAATAATTATTTTCCCCACTGTATATCTGAAAATTGATCAATCCTGATGTACTGATCTCATTTCTTGAGGCCCAAAAACGCCAGGACAGTACAAATATCCCCAAATGACCCCTTTCTGGAAAGTAGACAACAGTCCAAGGTATTTATTAAGACTCATGGCAGGTTTTTTGAAATTGGGATTTTTTATCATAATTTTGTGGAAAATTAAGAAATTATTATTTTTTATTTATTTCTTTTTTAAACATACTGTCATTAGTGCAGTACAGTGTCATCATATAACTGGTGTGGTGGTGATCAGGGACCCTGACTGGTGACAGTATGCCCAAAAAAATTGGCCCAGTCTGTACCATGTGATTGCTGTGACCAATCACAGCTAGCAACAATTGTATACAATGGATGGCTTGAAAGGAAGCTGCTGCGCACTGCGACCTGGGAGAATGTCATATGATGTCTACCCTGAAGGATGAGAAGTTGGTGCCGGCGTCATCTGCCCGTAGGCCGGGCAGCAACCGGTTAAGCTAACTAAATAGATTGCTATGCTAGCTCGTTCTGGGAGTGATAGTCTACAAGCAAGTGTGAGCTGTAGAAGAGGAGAGAATGTATATACTGGAGTGTATATAGTTCAAGTCCCTACAGAGTTTTCATTGATCAAATGGGCATCCCATATGCACCCTTCCCCATCCACATTCCATTCCCCTAATAAAAAAAACCAAACAAAGCTGCCAGGATTGCTTCTTGTCTCTGAGTGACTGCAAAAATTTGAGTGCCTGGCTGTGCAGGGTGGGAGACAACCACATTCATCAGCGGCCCTTACGGGAGTAGCGCTACATTTTATTTTTTATTATTTTTCACCATTTTATTTTATTTATTTATTTTTTACAATTTTATTTTATTTTCTTTTTTTTTTTTCACTCACACTCCTCAATCTCTATCTCTGCAGCCTCATCTTATGAATGAACACAGTGAGTGATTACTATACAGATTACTATATGATACCCCTTCATAGTTCTTCTTGAGTCACACAATCTCATCAGTCAAGCTTTCAATCTGAGACTTAAGGTCACATTTAGCCAAGCTGAGGTCATCTAGTACTTTGTAGAGACCATTAGGGCTGGTTCACACTGGCATGGCTTTGAAGCTGTGCCGCACAGCGCGTCTTCATTGCAGCTTGCATAAGACTTACTTAACAGGAGTCAATACAAGTCATTCTGAAGTCGCATAAAAATAGTGCAGGAACCCTTTTCTAAGTCTGAGCGACTTTTGTCGCTCTGATTAGAATGGTTCCATTGCTCTTAATGGAGTGTGATTTGTCAGGCGACTAAGTCGCCTAACTCTGACCACTTTATGATAGTCTGCTTTACGGCTTCTACTAAGTGCTGCTTGGATGGCCATTTACGATCAGACTCATTAAGAGGCTCTGCAGATATCTGACCAACAGGAACCCTTTTCTAAGTCCGAGTGACTTTTGTCGCTCTGATTAGAAGTGTTCCATTGCTCTTAATGGAGCACGACTAGTCAGGAGACAAGTCACGGCAGTGTGAATCGAGACTTAAAGGGGTTGTAAAGGTTCAGGGTTTTTAAAAAAAACAAACAAACAAACATGTCATACTTACCTTCTCTGTGCAGTTGGTTTTGCACAGAGTGGCCCCAATCCTCTTCTACTGGGGTCCCTTGGCAGCTCTCCTGGCTCCTCCTCTTCTCGAGTGCCTAGTCAGAGAATCGTTCTCCTTTCGTGGACACCCATGCGGGCACGCTCCCGTGTCCTCCTTCCGCGTCTATTCACACAGAAAGCAGGACTCGCCCCACCCCCCCTGGCGCCCGCGTCATTGGATTTGATTGACAGCATAGATAGAATGCATAGAGGTGAAAAAACTTGAGGGTTTACAACCCCTTTAATATCAGCTTCCACACTTTGATGAAGACTTGTCTCATTTTCAAACCTGTATGGCTGAAGGTGGTATTATTCAGCTATTGCTACGTATATATAAAATAAACCCAACATTTTTGTGGTTTTGGAAATGTGTTGTTAATTTGTAGGACAATGCTTGCATTATCCACAGCGACTGCTTGAATCTATAAAAATAGTTTATGATAATGTGATTTACTGCCTAATCAGTTGTTTTTCATATGAATGACAAGATATCCTGCATACCTAGGGCAATAATACTTAGGTCTGCATTTATTTGGTAATAGTTATTCTAGTCCTCTGAACACTGTATGATAGTCTGCTTTACAGCTTCTACTAAGTGCTGCTTGGATGGCCATTTACGATCAGACTCATTAGGCTCTGCAGATATCTGACCAACATGTTTTAGCTAAAATTTGTGATGGCCTGATTCTTGTCTTGAATTGTGTTCTAGTGTGAGGGTGCAATCTTGCTTGTGACTTTGAAAAGTTGTTGCAGCACAAACATCAGATTCAAATCTAAGCCCCTATTTACATCTGGGAGTTTTGTAGTTCGAAGGTCCTAAACACTAAACAAGGCAAATCTCATTAGGGATGGGCGAACGGTTCGGCCCAAGCATAAGTTCGGGCCGAACTTTCTTTGTTCGGATGTTCGGCTAACAGCCGAACAAACGGGTCGTTCGACCGTTTGTTCAGCCCCCCGAACCAACCACAAGGCATTGCGGCACTGAACAGTGCATTGCAAGTCGTGATTGGCTGAAGCAGTGAAAGCTTCAGCCAATCAGGGCACAGAACACTGTCAGAGTCATGATTGGACACTATCATTATGGCTTTATCCAATCAAGGCTCATTCCCGCCCCACAGTATAAAAGTATTCTCTCAATGGCAGCCATTTTCAGTGTGATTTTGGCGTGGAGAGAGATAGAACAGGGCTCTGTTCAGTGCTATTAGTTAGTGTGCTATACTGAGCTATTTTGCTTCAATTGTCAGTGGAGAATATTATTTTAGTGTCAGTCTAGGGATAGTGTGAGTGTAGTGAGGAGGACCATCATTCAGCTTTTCATAGTGTGCAGCTAGAGTAGGGACAGTTCAGATAGTTTCAGTGTAGTGTAGTGAGACCGTGTCAGTAATCTTGACATTAGTATATAGCTAAAGTAGGGACAGTTCAGATAGCTTCAGTGTAGTGACGGTTGGACACCGTCTATTTGATTGCGTTACTGACAGTTTAACGCCATATCGTATTGCGTGCGCTACTGCCAGTTTAACGCCATATAGTTTTGCGTGTTTTACTGCCAGTTTAACGCCATATAGTTTTGTGTGCGTTACTGCCAGTTTAAAGCCATATAGTTTTGCGTGTATTACTGCCAGTTTAATGCCATATAGTTCTGTGTGCGTTACTACAAGTATGTTTGGCACATTATATTGCAATATATTATATTGTATCCGTCGAGTGTGTCTGTGTAGTGTGAGTACTCAAATTAAAGGGCACCAAACACTTACATTGATTAAAGTGCATCTACGTACAGATTTCAGCCAGTTTAAAGCCAATAGTTTTGTGTGCGTTACTGCCAGTTTAACGCCATATTGTAATGCGTGCATTACTGCCAGTTTAATGCCATATCGTTTTGCGTGCATTACTGCCAGTTTAATGCCATATCGTTTTGCGTGCGTTACTGCCAGTTTAACGTCATATCGTTTTGCGTGCGTTACTGCCAGTTTAACGCCATATAGTTCTGTATGCGTTACTACAAGTTTAACGCCATATAGTTCTGTGCGTCACTGTACATTTGGCACATTATATTGCAGTATAGTATATTGTATCCGTGGAGTGTGTCTGTGTAGTGTGAGTACTCAAATTAAAGGGCACCAAACACCTCTTTACATTGATTAAAGTGCATCTACGTACAGATTTCAACTTCTCCTTTACATTTGCTTATATGCACCGCCCCTCCCAATAATGTCTGGGAGAACAACAAGGAGAGGCAGACGTTCCCTTGGCACTGTAAGGGGACCAGCAACAAATGTGTCCACAGGCAAAGGTGGACGTGGTGGTCTGTCCTCAGGCAGGGCATCGTTTCCTCTGTTTAGTGAGTTTGCCGTACTATCCAGCCACAGCATGCAGAGGAGGGGGCAGGCTAGCTTACTAAACCTTCCTCATCCTCCTCATCCTCTGTCGCACAAGCAGAGACAAGTGTGCAGTCCCTTGCAGTTGCCAGAGTGGATAAACCTGCCTCCTTGTCCACATCTATTCCTGCCATAGCCCTAACATCAGCCATTGAGGAGTCAGCTGAGTTATTTGACCACAGCGTCAGCTCCTTGATGATGCCCAGCCATTATTGGATTCAGATGCTAGTTCTGAGGTTGAGGATGACAGGAACATGAGCCTAGAGAGAGGGAGGAACACTGGCAGACAAATTGGCATTCATGTTCCCTAAGCCGCAGTGTATTGCCAAGTTGTCTCCAGTGGTAATGATGAAGATGGAGGAGATGGAGATGATGAGGTCACTGATGCGACTTGGGTACCAGATAGAGCAGAGGAGGAAACTGAAGGTGAGGCGGCACAACCCCAAGGAGGTCGGCATCAAGAAAGAGTAGAGAGCAGCCACCCTATTCCATCACATTCTGCAGCTGTTATCTCCCGGCCCACTCCCCACAGCTCAGCTGTCTGGGCCTTTTTCAGCACATCTGCAGCAGATCGCACTGTTGCTATCTGCAAACTGTGTCACAGGCACATCAAACGTGGCAAAAACACCAACCATTTGGGTACCACATGCCTAACAAGGCATTTAACGTCCAACCACTCAGCCCTTTGGCAAGAGCACATAAAAGCCACACAAAAGGGGCACAAATCTGTCCCTCCTCCTCCTCCTCCTTATCCACTTCAGTCTGCCCCTGCGATACCAAGGCATTACCTTTCAGCAGCCTCCACTGACAGGGATGATGGTAAAGCACAGGGTGTCCAAGGTCCTAGCAGCTCATCTACCAGCAGCACACCACCAGTTGTAGACTGTAGCCCGCAAATTTCTCTGCCCCATCTTCTGCAGCGGAAAAAAAATACAGTGCCTGCCAGCGTCTGAATACAAGCTTGTCAAAGTTGTTGGTTCTCTCTACTATCACGTGGAAGGGAATGTTCTGGCATCATTGGGCAAGGCAGTCAGCCATAAAATCCACCTTACTGCTGACACATGGTCCAGCAAGCATGGGCAGGGATGATATATTTCATTCACAGCACACTGGGTAACGCTGCTTGCAACTCGAAAGGATGCAGGACAGGGCTCAGTGCTGCAGCTTGTTGTGCCCCCACGTCTCCATACAGCTGGTGGTGATGATGCCAGACCTGTGAGCTCTACCCCCTCCTCCTCCTTCGCCACCTCTATGCCCTCCTCTGCAGAATGATCTTATGAACATCAGGTACCCCTTAAGCGTTCAAAGGGCTTTTCCCAGAGTCAGGCTAAAAGGTGCCATGCAGTGCTTCAGCTGGTGTGTTTAGGGGACAGGAATCACACCGGAGCAGAGATTCTTGCAGCTCTGGAAGGACAGGCCCAGAGGTGGTTCACACCACGCCAGCTGGAGCCAGGAATGGTGGTGTCCGATAATGGCTCAAACCTCCTGTCCGCCCTTAGACAGGAAAAGTTGACACATGTCCTCAATTTGGTGGTGCAGCATTTCCTAAGTACGTACCCAGGGTTGCAAGATGTACTAAAGCAGGCCAGAAGAGTCTGTACCCATTTCAGGCGGTCATACACAACCAGTGCTCGGTTGGCTGAAATTCAGCGGGAAGTCCACCTGCCCGTAAACCGCCTGATTCGTGACATGCCCACCAGGTGGAACTCAACTTTGGGAATGCTACAGCGGCTATACATGCAGCAGAGGGCCATCAACGAGTACTTGTGTCAGTACGGCACGACGCCAGGCTCAGGCCGCCTCAGCTTTTTTTACCCACGCCAATGGCTGATCATCAAGGATGCATGCACTGTATTGTCACTATTTGAGGAGGCCACAAGGATGGTGAGCAGTGACATTGCATGCATCAGTGACACAATCCCTGTTGTGTTCCTACTGGAGCAGACTCTGCGTGGCATTATGGACAGAGCACTGGCGGCAGAGCAGCAGGAGGAAGAGGAGGACTTCCTTTCCTCTCAAGGCCCACTTTATGCAGACACCATCATTCCTATGTCACAGAACACACAGGAGGAGAGAGGGGAGGAGGATGAGGAGGAGGATTCTGGCACTTTAATAGGCTTTGAAGAAGAGGAAGACATGCGTCAATCTGTAAGCGATGGCTTTCCAATCCCAAGACCCTTGGGAGTAGTACGTGGCTGGGAGGAGGAAGTTCCAGATGCTGTCATCCTGAGTGACCCCGAGGAGTCTGCTTCTCAAGCCTCTGCAAATTTGAGGGGCATGGGCAACCTCATGCTTCAAAGCCTGTGAAAGGTCCCAAGAATATGTGGCATAAAGGAAAAGGATGAGTACTGGTTGGCAACCCTCCTAGACCACGGTTATAAGGGGAAGGTCTCTGAACTCATCCCGTCCCCACAGAGAGTGCAGAGGATAAAATCTCTTGAGGACACATTAAAGAGGATTTTATTGAACTTTTTTCCTGACCCTAGTAGGTTACAGTGTGGTGGAAAACGTCGTTTTGAGTCTTCCGTTGGTCAATAAAGGAGCGTTGGAGAAGGCATCCACCTAAGTGAGGCATTTCGGTATTTTTTTAGTCCTCGCCGCTCAGGGCTGTCAGCTTCCACATCCCATCAGCAGCGTCTGCATCACATGGTGGCCGATTACCTCGGGACCAAAACAGAGACGAAGAGCTTTCCAGCTGACAATCCACTGGCTTACTGGGTCATAAGAATAGACCACTGGCCAGAACTTGCCCAGTATGCTATTGAGTTGTTGGGCTGCCCTGCATCCAGTGTGCTTTCAGAACGGCATTCAGTGCTGCAGGAGGTTTCGTTACTGATCATAGAACGTGTCTGTCCACAGACTCTGTGGATCATTTGACTTTTATAAAAATGAATCAGTCCTGGATTACCAGATATGAAGCCCCTGATGCCGCTGTCATTGATTAAGTCTTTTTGGGATGTGAAATCTCTGCAGGACCTTGAGGCTGCCTAGCTTTGAGGGTGTTCAATCATTTCATCTGGAAGAATGTTTTTGGTATAGGTTTCATGGACACAATTAACACCCAAAGACCAATTTTTCTGCACCTGTCTGACAGGTGCATATCATTGCAATTTTTTACAGCAAGGTAAATTCTTGCTTTCATCAAGAGTACCTCTATAGGGTTACGGTGGGAAGGCACCACCGACAGCCAAAGACCAATTTTTCTGCACCTTTCTGACAGGTACATATCATTGCAATTTTTTACAGCAAGGCAAATTCTTGCTTACATCATGAGTACCTCTATAGGGTTACGGTGGGAAGGCACCACCGACACCCAAAGACCAATTTTTCTGCACCTGTTTGACAGGTGCATATCATTGAAATTTTTTACAGCAAGGCAAATTCTTGCTTGCATCAAGAGTACCTCTATAGGGTTACTGTGGGAAGGCACCACTGACACCCAAAGACCAATTTTTACGCACCTGTTACTTCTATCCAAATTCAAAGTGACACCAGAATGTATCCAAAAAGTCTCTAATCTTGTTCCCAGTGCACTACATTGTGGCCTCATCATACACCCTGGATTCCCAGCTGTTGCTGAACAAAATAAAGGCAGCTTGCAGGAAAAATGTCATGTTTTTTTGGCTTTATAAATTAAATGATTGCTGCAGCAGATTCTAGACATGGTACAGATCTGCCACTTTACAGTTAGACTAAGGGGACCCCCCTGGCACTATATTGGAAGGAATTTTTCATTTTTAGGCTTTCACTTTAAAAATCAAAAAATCACTGCTCATTTAAAAATGAAGTTTTTTACAAACTTTTTTTTTATTGATCCATGTCCCCCAGGGCAGGACCCGGACAATTGTATGCCTAATTACTTGCATTTAAGCCTTCAAAATGGGCACTTTTGATATTTGACGTTCGGGTCCCATTGACTTTAATGGGGTTCGTTATTCGGGTCCGAATGTTCGTGGTGTTTGGACATTCTGGTCCGAACCGAACAGGGGTCCATTGGGCCCATCTCTAAATCTCATGTTATTCAACTGTCTCTGTTAACATCTGAATCTTCAGATGGCAGTAACTCAACATGTGAAGCTCGAAAAGATACATGAGCTACTTTTGAAGCAAAATGGGGCATTGACTTCAGTTGTAGCATGCAAAAAAAATGTGTAAATGTCCAAAAGGGGTTCCTGTATTGCACTTCCTGTTTAAATTGTATAAAAAACTGCCTACATACACTATGCTTGAGTGTGAATAAATAAATTCTCACAGATTTGTGAATTATGGAGACATTAGAATGACACTGTTTACAACTTGACTTACCCCTTCTCCCCACTCAGTTTCATCAAACCTCAATATCATCACAGAACGATTATGCTTATCCATCCAGATATTATAGCATTCAGATGTTATAAAATTGTTATGGCTTTATCCATGCCACAATTCTCAACAGTTTCAGTAATACTAGACACGTTAATTTATCACTCAGCTCAAAAATGTAAAAAGCATCCTCATTATTTTCATTTTCATATAACTACCAGGTTCTCAGGATAGTTCTTGGCTATGCTCCCTATGTTGTTGAAAGAGTCAGACTTTGATTCTTTTAATGTTGACCAGATTTATATATTGGGTCATCCACTCCATACTTATATTTTAAATATGAGCAAAGGTTAAATTAACAACCATCTTATTTAAAGCAGCCCTAGACTTTGCCAATGTTTTCAGAAACCGCTGCCAACTATAAACTGTTTAGCTTATGAAAAACCCATTGGTGCAATGTCAATGAGCACAATTTGTACTCAAGGCTTCCCCCAGAGACCCAGATATGCTACCACTTGGTGCTGTCCATTTGCCTTTCAAATAACTGTAGCCAGATGATTATTTAACCTTTTTTTCCTTTGTGTATTATTGATATTTCCTACTATATATTATTGGTATTTTTGTCCTACGCCCTGCGTGGCAGTTTGTCTCAGTGGTTTTAAAGTATAAAAACTTTATCTAAATAAAATTTGACTTAAAAAAATGGAGGGTTAGAGAAACACTGCACACACTGCACTCACTGTGTGTGACCGGATGGTGAACTGCAATATTGCTGGGACTAGTTAGCTGCTTCTATGTGGATTTAATATGTGCTGCTAGAGACAGAGACTGAGAACTGAACATACAGCCATATAGTAGCTTTATTGCTGCATGCAGGCCTCACTATGACTATTCTCATGTGAACCAACAGTATAACTGGGCCCCAACGCTAGCCAGCTGAAGAGTTAGGACTAAAGACTGTGCCTTTACAGCTGCTACACAGAGACCTTCAACTATTGCTCATGACAAGAGGTACCTCTCAGAGACATTGCATCTTATTATTATTATTATTATTATACAGTATTTATATAGCGCCAACAGTTTCCGTAGCGCTTTACAACTTGGGGGTAGACAGTACAAATACAATACACTTTGATACAGTAGGAATCAGAGGGCCCTGCTCCTTAGAGCTTACAATCTAAGAGGGAAGGTCAAAAGATACAAGAGGTAATAACTGTGGGTGATGTGCTGATTGAGAAGATAAATGTACAGTTGTTAGGTGGGGGCCAGATAGGCTTCTCTGAAGAGATGAGTTTTCAGGGATCGTCTGAAAGTGTATAAAGTAGGAGAAAATCGGACGGATTGGGGTAGAGCATTCCAGAGGATGGGGGAGGCTCTGGAGAAGTCCTGAAGGCGAGCATGGGATGAGGTGACAAGGGAGTTTGAGAGCAGGAGGTCTTGGGATGAGCGAAGAGAACGATTAGGTTGGTATTTTGTGACTAGGTTAGAGATGTAGCTGGGGACCAGGTTGTGTATGGCTTTGTAAGTTATAGTTAGTATCTTGAATTTAATTCGGTGACTGAGTGGCAGCCAATGGAGGGATTGGCAGAGGGGTGTAGCAGTTGCTGAGCGGTTTGTGTGGTGGATGAGCCTGGCAGCAGCGTTCATGATGGACTGAAGTGGGGATAGCCTATTTAGAGGTAAACCAATGAGGAGGGAGTTGCAGTAGTCGAGGCGGGAGATGACCAGGGAGTGGATTAGAAGCTTTGTGGTGACATTGGTTAGGAAGGGGCGTATCTTGGAGATGTTGCGGAGATTGAGGCGGCAAGCTTTGGATAGTGATAGAATGTGGGGTCGAAAGGTTAGTTCAGAGTCCAGGATTACACCTAGGACCCTGGCGTGGGGAGATGGGTTGATAGTTGAGCCGTTGATATTGACAGAGAAAGCAGGGGAAGTGGCACCTGAGGGAGGAAATATCATGAGCTCGGTTTTGGATAGGTTGAGTTTAAGGAAGTGATGTGACATCCAGGCTGATATGTCTGCTAGTAAGTTGGTAATGCGTGAGGAGACAGATGGAGAGAGCTGGGGGGTGGAGAGATAGATTTGGGTGTCATCAGCGTAGAGATGATATTGAAAGCCATGGGAGGCAATCAACTGACCCAAGGAGGTGGTGTAGATTGAGAAAAGGAGAGGTCCAAGAACAGAACCTTGGGGGATCCCAATGGAAAAAGGAAGAGGAGAGGAGGAAGTAGAGTTGTAAGTGACACTGAAGGAGCGGTGTGATAGGTAGGATCAGAATCAGCGAAGAGTACAGTCACGGAGACCAAAGGAGTGGAGTTTTTTGAGGAGGAGGGGGTGGTCCACGGTGTCAAAGGCAGCAGAGAGATCCAGGAGAAGTAGTACAGAATAGTGTCCATTGGCTTTAGCCATTAGTAGGTCATTTGAGAGTTTAAGGAGAGCAATTTCCGTGGAGCGTTGAGGGCGAAAACCGGACTGGAGGGGATCTAGAAGTTTATTCATGGTCAGATGGTCGCTTAGTCGGTTGTAGACCAGTCTTTCAAGAAGTTTGGAGGAGAAGGAGAGTAAGGAGACTGGACGTAAGTTGTTGAGATTGGTGGGATCCAGTGAGGGCTTTTTTAGAATGGGTATGACTAGCGCATGTTTTAGAGAGTTTGGGAAGATGCCACAGGAGAGGGAGAGGTTGAAAATGTGAGTTAGAGAGTGTAGAATCGAGTCAGAGGGTGAGCGTAGCATTTGCAAGGGAACAGGATCCAGGGGGCAAGTGGTTAGATGGGTGCTAGATAAAAGTTTAGCAACCTCAGTAAAAGTAACAGGGTTGAATGAGGGAAGTAATGATTGTATCTGTGGACATGGGGTGTTGCATGGGGGAGGTTTTTGCGCATTGGTGATCTCCTCATGAATTGTATCAATCTTAGTTTTGAAGTGATCGGCAATCTCCTGGGCAGTGAGTGAGTTGGTGGGTGGAGGCAGTGGAGGACAGAGTAGAGTATTGAAGGTAGAGAAGAGTTGACGTGGACTGGATGAGAAGGTGTTAATGAGTGTGATAAAGTAGGTCTGTTTGGCAGTGTGAAGGCAGGAGTAGTATTTAAGGAGGGCAGATTTATATTGTGTGAAGTCTTCCTGGGTCTTAGTCTTATGCCACAGGCGTTCAAGAGGGCGGCTACGTTTTCTGAGACTTCTGGTGTCATCTGTTTGCCAGGGTTGTAGCAGTCGGGGCCTAATTCTGCGTGTAGTGAGGGGGGCAAGCTTGTCTAGGGAGGAAGACAGTGAGCTGTTGTAGATGAAAGTAGCTTGGTTGGGGCAGGACAGAGGTGAGATTTTGTCATAGAGGTGATCAGTAGCAGAGTAGAGAAGAGAAGGGTTGAGGTGGCGAAGGTTTCTACGGGTAACCGTTAGGCGGTTGGAGGGAGAAGAGGTGGAAGACAAGGAGAGAGCAAAACTAATAAGGTGGTGATCAGAGAGTGGGAGTGGATTGTTGGAAAGGTTGCACGGAGTGCACAGATAGGAGAAGGCAAGGTCGAGGGTGTTGCCGTTGGAGTGGGTAGGAGCCTGTATCCATTGCTTCAGGTCAAGCGATGAGGTGAGACTGAGAAGTTTAGAAGTAATAGTAGTATTAGTGTTAACAGGGATGTTGAAGTCCCCAAGAATGATTGTGGGGATTTCAGCAGAGAGAAAGTAGGGTAGCCAGGCAGAGAAGTCATCAAGAAAGGCTGATACTGGTCCAGGGGGCCGGTAGATGACAGCAATTCTTAGAGAAATGGGAGAGAATAGACGAAGGCAATGTGCCTCAAAAGAGGAGAGTGTCAGAGAGGAAGGTGGGTGAAGTACCTGATAGGTGCTGCATGGGGCTAGAAGGATTCCCACTCCACCTCCCTTCCGTCCACTTGGTCTGGGAGAGTGAGTCCAGAGAAGGCCCCCACGGGAGAGGGAAGCAGGAGAAATTGTGTCCGATTCATGAAGCTAGGTTTTAGTAATGGCAAGTAGGTTAAAGGAATTTGTGATAAAGAGGTCGTGAAGGGCGGTGAGTTTGTTGCAGACAGAACGTGCATTCCACAGGGCACAGGAAAAGGGGGGGCTGGTTTTGGAAAGAGGAATAGAGACCAAGTTCTGTGGGTTATGGCTCCTGCCAGAGGGTGTAGGGGGATGGGAGCGATGGGCAAAGACAGATGATGGTGGCCCAGGGTTTGGGGATATGTCACCAGAGATTAGGAGAAGCAGGAGGGTGAGGGAGGTAATGTGGGAATGTGATTTATGTGAAGGGGCATGTCTCAGAGTACTGGAGGTTTTATCAGTGTATGGATGTAGAATGAGCCAGAGTTGGTAGGAGCAGTAGTAGGGAGAAGACAGAAGGCATCTTAGCCATTATCTTAGCCATTCTCCTGGGAAGCATTCTAGATTAGTTATAGAATAATTATTCACATTTCAGTTAATGTTTATATGCACTGCTTATTGCTAATCTGGCTGATTTATGAGTTGATTCAGGTCTAGTGGTACAGAACTCTAACCTAAGTCACTTCAGCCTAAATATAACATTGTTTATCTGACTGTCTGAATCTTTCCTCTGTGTGCTCATTTATGCTCAAACCATCATTTGCTCTATCCCATAAAAATACGTTAAGTTCATTTACCACTAAACAGTCTTATATCAATTTCCTGATACTAATTCACAGTCGGGTTAAAGGGGGCTCTCTGTTCTGCGCCTTAGCCCCTCTGGCACACCTGGTTGAGTGAAAATTGATGCACACACTTATGGGAACACAGGTTATGCAGAACAGAGAGCCCAAATTACCGTGGGCTTCTTTGAGGGTAACGCTACATAACATAAAGTGGAGCCAGGGTCTCAATCAAAACCTGTGAATAAAGGCATATTTCCCGTTCAGTGAGTCATGTCAATGCACTCTGCTGGGCCGTTGGCATATATCCGCACGAAGGGGGAGTGATGAGGTATAGAGACTGGGTTTAGCTGTTTTTGACTTTTAAGTAAATGTAAAAATGGCTAATTTGGGAGACTGTAGAAAGGAAAAATTTCACTTGGTCTGCTGGTGGCTTTCCAACTCTTCCAAAAACTATTGTTATCTTGGTCTTTCTGTTCACTATTCATTTAGGATTCTTTAGAGATGGCAGCAATTGGAGTAAAATGTGTTCTGGTCCAGGAGTAGCTGCCGAAGGCTGAACTACTAGACATGTTATATATGTGCATAATACATTTATACATGACATGGTGTAATGATCTGAATTTGTGTAGCTGTCCATAGAGTCCAATCAGAAAATGGCTTACGTTTTTGACCTACAGTGTGCCACTAAAAACAGATTTTTTGACCTGTTTCCTATCCCTCCCCTTTTCATTTTTTGTACATCACTTATGCTTGTCCTAAGCTACAAAATAAGGCAAGAGTCAGTTTGTACTATGTTCCTTTTCAGAGTTGAAATGCGATGCGAGTCATATTTTAATAAAAAATATGTACGTTTTGTTATAGACCTGAAACCTATGTTTTACTTAGAGTTTAACTTTCTTTATAGGAAGAACCAGTAAATGGAAGCAGTAAGGCACCTCATAGCCCCCTTGTGAAGGAAGGAAGGCACTATTACTGTATATGCAATACATTGTAAATTAAGGTGTTTTTAAACAGATGAGATTTAAAGCTAATTTATCACCAGAAATAACCAAGTGTCTAAACTACTTTTTGCTTCTAACTAGATGTTTCTTACCCAAGTTAGATAACATTTATCCCAAATCACACATATTTGGAGACACTGTTTGCATCAGAAAAAAAGCTTTATTTAATCAGAAATCAGAACAGAAGATAGAAGCACCTCATATTATATTAAGAAATATCAGAATTGAAGAAACAGAACTCTAGGTTAGCTCCATGAGAACATTGGAAAAGGTTCCGGAGACTGTAGGCATAAATGATACAGGAGGGCTTCTTGATACCAATCAGACCTTCTCCTCGGTTTCCCTAACTTGCTGGGACACTGTTTTTCCATCAAAGATTTCCTCAATAACGGTTTTTATTTTTCTAACCTTTTGTGGCTCTGAAAGGAAAGCATTTGCATTAGTTACTGAAAGTTTTCAGTTACAGAATGTGCTAAAGTATGTGTAACATGGTTAAGGTGTATGCCTTCTATCCACATAGTGAGTGTGACACAGTTTTGGCACTGATGTCTTAAAGTAGCCTTGGGTCTTTCTCTTGTATTATTCTTAAGTTGGTTCTCGTGTTGTGTAGGTTATAAGCCAAGACCTAGGGCTGCAAGGGGCACATTGCAGCCACCGATGCATATAAAAGGATTCAGACTCCTTGCCTACCACTGGTTCCTCTTTATTACTACCCTTGCATAGCTTAAACATTTTTCATAGCCAGTGTACTGGTTACATAGTTACATAGTTGGTCTGGTTGAAAAAAAGTCCATCACACAAGTGACACAAGTCCATCTAGTTCAACAAATACAATTCAATGGTTATAAATCTGGATCTGTATTCATAGAACCCAACTACTAGAAGAACAAGTGGACCGTTTTTCCTTCTTTTATAATCATCAGCTAAGATCTACTGACATAGCATAAGTAAATGGTCTTTTTTAGCCTCTCCATCCTCATTCCTACCTTGTGCAGGAATGAAGTTTGAACTTGTTAGTATGATGTTACTCAACTGAGGTGGAGGGTGTGTGGTAGATGGCAGTTGTCATAGGGGACAATAAGTATACATCCAGTCCTGGATGAGAGACATGAGTCTCAACTACCCTCTAATGTGCAGCATAATATGTTGGTCATATGATGCAATGTGTGTTATAATTTTGTATGCACTTTGCTAATATAACTATTTACTTTGGACATACAAGACCCAGCAACAGGGTCATTTATTTGATTCACCCATCTTCCCAATGGAATATATATATGCTGTCATATAGGGGTGAAGAGACAGTCCTCAGTCTTGTTTATGCTCCTTCAAGTCAGTGTGGAGCTAACATGGGATTTTTTTCCTTGTTTCCAATGTAGTGGTGGAGGAGAGAGAAAAAGGTAAGTTCATGCTTCTGGGGTGGGGGTATCAAATGACCGTGTACGATGTCCATTTAAAAAAGTTCTGCCCCTTTTTCCTGTGGCTACTGTGGTAAAAATAATTGTTATTTGTACTAACAAAGACAGCATGCAGTTTGCTCAACATTCAGAACTACTTTACACACCACCCATCCAGAGCAAGGAGGAATGGTTTCATGTTTCGTAAGCTAAAGAGTCTTCTGACTCCTCAACATCCTATGCAGCCCCTTCTCTTATGCTTTTCTTGCTAGGTTAAGCCACAAATGTCCAGAGGTGGCCAAAAGTCGGACACAAAATAAAGGGTAAAAGTCAGTCTTTTAAAAGTTCCTATAAACATAGATATTATAACACGTAACTAAAAATATATTATCTAACGTGAGCAGTCATTAATAATGACTGTTAATCCACCAGAACATATTCTCAGAATGATTCACTTTTACTAAAGTCTATAAAAAGAACAATACTTTAATCTGCTTACCTTTAGGAACCTGAATGCACTGAGGGGGTTTGACTGAGCTATAATAAAGAATGAAAATAGGAATATAATTTTTAGACCGATTTCTCAGTTTGCCAAGGGTCGTTATTACCATATACTGATAGAGTTAAGTATAAATACAAATCATATTTACAGTATAGGTAACAATATCTTAACAAAACTTTTCTTACATGGGTTGTCCATCAAGTAAGCAGCGGTAGGTTTCAATTTCTCTCTCCAGTCTAGTCTTGATGTCAAGAAGTTGATCATACTCTAAGCCTTGTCTCTCCATATCTGTCCTTACTTCACATAACTGTTCCTCCAAAGAGCTTATTTTTGCCTGGATTTGCCGAAGTTGCATGCAGTAGTTTCCTTCTGTTTCAGCCAAGGAGCTTTCCAGTGTTCTTTTCTAAAGAAAGAGACCATTCAGTGTGTATCTAGTCCTTAATATATAAATAGATAGATCAGTATTGCCAGACTTACACTTATACTGTTTGGATGATAGCTTACTATTTACTTTGCTTAAAGCACATGCAAACCCAAACACCGAGATCTCATAAGTGTTAACATAATTTCAAAAGTAATTTCCCATTTCCCCAGAAAACCCACACGGAACAATGATGTGCAGCTGCTGATGGAGTGCATGTATGTGGACTGTAAGGAGGCTGCAGGAGATCAACAGTCCTAATATGTTATATTTTGTTTTTACAAAAATTGCATTTATTTGATACACAAAATGCTCTAGAAAACTAAATGTCATTCATGTGGGTTTTACTTTAAACTGTTGGTGGTGATTGCAACTTAGAGTCCGTAGATAGATCTTGGATACAGCAATATTCAACTGGAACCCAATCATTTTGGATCAAGGGACATAACATAACACAAACTTTGAAGCAACACTATTAGAAAGGTTGAATACATCTGGTTTAGACTATGGGTATTTACATATACAGAGGAAAGCATTGAAAATATTTTTTTGAAACAAAAAACATATAAATAAAGGTAAATGCCATTATATGAAATACAAAAATTGCTCCTAACAAAGAAAACTTTTTTCTAGATTTTTCTAGGTAACCACATCTTAAGCAAATACTAATTGAAGATAGAGCATGGTAATAATAGAAGCATCATAAGTATTTTAGCCTTACCGTTGCAAGCGCAGCTTGTAGTTCAATCTCTAGAGCTTGTACAGATCTCTTCAGATCAATAATTTCATTTCTACTAGATTGGACCTGCTCAGCACCAGATGAAATTTCCTGTTTGAGGGCTCGACTCTGAAACACAACCATCAAAGAGTTTGGAAACAGAACTGAAAATAGTTTAGTCTACATTTATAATGGCAGTAATTTGGCCTCCTTTTTTTACCGCTTCAAGGAATTGAGCTTCAGCCTCCCTTCTGTTCTTATCTGCTAAATATTCATAGTCAGATCTCATATCATTCAGGATTTTGGTGAGGTCATTTCCCGGAGCAGCATTCATCTCCACAAAAAGTTGTCCTGTGACTCCTTGGTAGCTCTTCATTTCCTGAAACAAAAAAATAAAAAAGATATAGTTGAAGTGTCTGGAAGGGCTAGGTGACTTTTTCGATTCACAAGAAAGACTAAAACTTCTAGCACAGTGTATGAAACAATAGTACATGTAAAACGACAGAGTGTAGTAAAAGACATTGTGAGGATTACTTTAAGATACCTCTTCATGGTTCTTCTTGAGACACACAATCTCCTCCGCCAAGCTTTCAATCTGAGACTCAAGGTCACATTTAGCCAAGCTGAGGTCATCTAGCACTTTGCGCAGGCCATTAATATCAGCTTCAACATTTTGACGGAGACAGAGCTCATTTTCAAACCTGCAGGGCAGAAAATGTGATAATCCATGTGCAAAGTAAACAATACTAGCTAAAAAAAAAAATACATTTTTGATCAGAAACTTACTTGAGCTTAAAATCATCAGCTGCCAAACGGGCATTGTCAATTTGGAGGACAACTCTTGCATTATCCACAGTGGCTATCTGAATCTATACAAAATGACAAATGTTTCTAATCAAACCTGTTTAGATAATATGATTTAATGAATTAACTTTGTAATGCATTGTTTCTTTATCCAAGGAAAATATTTGATCTGCTTGCATATTGAATACATGAAGGCAAAAACTGAAAACATTTCCATAAAGTACCTTCAATAAATAAATAAATAAATACATTCATTCTCCATTTTTGTTTTTATCTTTCATGTATAGTTACCACCATAATTTTTTTTTAAGTCAATACCTGCTTTTTGAGCTCTTCTATGGTTTGGTAATATTTGCAGTAGTCCTTCACTTGCTTGTTATCATTGCTGTGCTGTTCATACCAAGCCTTAATTTTGCATTCAAGGTTACTGTTGGCGTCCTCTAAATCTTGCACTTTTTGCATGTATGAAGCCAAGCGGTCATTAAGATTTTGCATGGTTTCCTTCTCACTTCCAATGAGAAGGCCATCTCCACCAAACATTGCACCACCAAAGCCACCACCAATGGATCCTGCACTAAAGCCACCAACAGCTCCTCCACTCAAGCTCCCAACACCAAAAACACCACAACCTTGGTTGGCACCAAAGCTTCCTGCACCACAAGTAGCTCCAGAACTTCCAAGAAAGGAGCAAATGGCTGTTCCATAATTTCCAGCTCCGACAGAGCGTCTTGAGGAAGCAGATGTTTTTGAGTAAAACATATTCTAGGTATGATAGCCCTCAAAGTAGCTAGATGAAAGAGATAGCAAGCTTACTCTCTGTTAAAATCATTAGCCTTTATATACAATATCTTGTGGGTGGTTCATTTTCCTACAACTCCCAAACCCATGTCTGGCTCTCAAATTCTTGATGAAAGGTTAATTGAAAGATAAAGTTAGTGTGTCCATATTTTTTTCTTTAATCTTTTAAAGCCAGACAATTAATTTATGTTTTGAAACGCTTTACCCTCCCAGAGTTATTTTCATAGATGAAAATTAAGTGTGAATTGGCAAGAAAAATGCCAGAGAGAGATTGCATGACTGATTCTTGAGAAACAATACCTCAAATGTTGATCACTACCGTAGGAATGTCAAATGGGTATAAGAAGTTTTATGGGATTGAAAACACTTCATAATTAGTTTAAACTTTTTTTACGTGTACACAACAGCAACTTATAGAAACATAAAAGAGTGATGGCAGAAAAAGACCAAGTGGTCCCTTGAGTCTGTCACTTTTTTTAACCATTTTATCTAAGTACAGATCTATGCTTGTCCTAAGCATGTTTATATTCACTTACTGTTGACTGACTTACTATTTTCAAGCATCTCTGTTTCATTAAAATAATACCTTTTAAGGTTAGTTTTAAACTTTTTAGGTTAAGTTCATGTCCCAGTGTTTTTGATCGTAGCTTAACCGCTTCAGCCCCGGAAGATTTTACCCCCTTCCTGACCAGAGCACTTTTTGCGATTCGGCACTGCGTCGCTTTAACTGACAATTGTGCGATCATGTGACGTCGCACCCAAACAAAATTGACGTCCTTTTTTTCAAACAAATCGTGCTTTCTTTTGGTGATATTTGATTATCTCTGCGGTTTTTATTTTTTGCGCTATAAACAAAAAAAGAGCGTCAATTTTGAAAAAAACTCAATATTTTTTACTTTTTGCTATAATAAATATCCCCGAAAAATATATGAAAAAGCTATTTTTTTCCTCAGTTTAGGCCGATATGTATTCTTCTATATATTTTTGGTAAAAAAAATTGCAATAAGTGTATATTGATTGGTTTGCGCAAAAGTTATAATGTCTACAAAGTAAGGGATAGTTTTATGGCATTTTTATTAATAATTTTTTTTATTACTAATGGCGGCGATCTGCGATTTTTATCGGGGCTGCGACATTATGGTGGACACATCGGACATTTTTTAAACTATTTTGGGACCATTGTCATTTATACAGCAATCAGTGCTATAAAAATACATTGATTACTTTGTAAATGACACTGGCAGTGAAGGGGTTAACCACAAGAGAGTGATTCTAACTGTGGGGGGAGGGGCTTCAACACACGACAGTGATCACTACTCTTGATGACAGAGAGCAGTGATCTCTGTCCTGTCACTAAGCAGAACGAGGAAATGCTTTGTTTACAAAAGCATCTCCCCATTCTACCTCTCCGTGACATGATCGCGGGCACCCGGAGGACATCGAGTCCACGGGATCCGCTGTCAAGGTCACGGAGAGTGCGACACGCGCGTGTGCCGCCGCAGCACCGCTGGCAGCATGCGCCCGCAGCACCAGTGGCAGCGTGCGCCCGCAACACCGCTTCTTAAAGGGGACGTACCTGTGCCAACCAGTGCCATTCTGCCAACATAAACCGGCGTGCACTGGTCGGCAAGCGGTTAAAGTGTTTGTTACCCTAAAAAAAAATTTAAAAAATAGATTCTGTTCCCGTAAAGCATGTTATACAGCACATTGCTTGTTCTGTGTTATTTGGCCCCCGTATAACCTAAAAAACCTGGCTGATCCTGCCTAGTTCTGCCCTCCCCCTATAAACTGACCACAGTTTATCATGGCTTCTGAGCCCTGACACAGTGGTCAGTTTACGTGCCTCAGTCATCCGCAGCTCTCCTCTCTGCTCTCCCCCATTCTCTCCCCCCTCCCCTCCCTGCCTGTCAGTTCGAGACACTGTCTGCTCCTCTGCTCCTGCTGCTATAAAAAAACTGTATTATATTTATACCATCACAACTGTTATATATCGCTATGTGTCCCAGTGCCTGTGCTATATAAAAACTATTAATATGTGTGTTGAGTGAGCTACTCTATTTGCAATACACCACTCTGTTTAGCATTGTGTACACACAAACATTCTAAACGCATAATATATACCTTAATTGAATAATATTTCCATAGACATCAGTATATAAAACAGCGTAACACAAAATTCAAAATGTTCCAGCATACGAAAAAAAAACCCACATTCATGTGTATATAAATTTTAACATGTGAGTTTCGCAAAAACAAACAAAAATAAAAATATTGAAAAATATCACAAAAAATTATCACAAAAAATTATATAGTGTCCAAAAGTCCATGTGCAAAGTGCAATGTGCAATAAATTCAAAGGTTACTGTGCAGCCTTCCTTCAAGTTTACAACATTTAATATCCGTGATTCATCGTGACATAATCACCACTTCCGTGACAAACCACCACCATATGGATTGGCCACTCACCAGATGTTTAATGAACAATGCGCCTTCGGTTCATTAATAGGGATAACCACTCCACCTGGTTCATATATGTGCTGTCCCCCATGCGCTACATATGAGCCCTAGTTTTCCTCATAGAAAATATATAAACAGCGATCATTGCGCAATAAGTTTAAAAAGCTGTTTATTTTAGCCAAATAAAAGAATACAAACTCACATTTAAACGTGCCCTCGAGCCGGCACTAAGCTGTTCCAGCAGTTAAGGATGGGTGTAAAGATGGCGTGGTTACCGGTGTGCGATATGAACTTCGTCCACACTCGGCTTGCACTTCACCCCTCGCTCTCGTCTGGACCGGACATAACGTAATCACGTGACCAAAAAATCTCCCAGCAGCCTCTACGCGTTTCGCATCATAGTGTGCGTCATCAGGAAGATTCACAAAATTTATATACAATGAGGCCACTGGGGTTGAACGTGGAACTTGACGTCAATTGCTATTTAGAGGATTATTAAGTATATTTCTGTATTTTTTAATTTTTTTTGTGTTTTTTTCTGTATTTTTATTCTTATTTTTATTTTTATTTGTAGTTTTATTTTCTTAATTTTATTTTTATTTTCTATTTTTATTTTTTATTTTTATTTTTTATTTTTTTTATTTTTATCTTTATTTTTATTTTTATTATTTTGATTTTGATTTTTTATTTTTATTTTTATTTCTATTTTTATTTTTCATTTATTCTCATTTATTTTTCAAATTTTTCCAAGGTTTTCAAGTACATATATTTTTTTTGAGTTTTTTATATATTATATATTTCAATTATGGACTAAATGCTTTATTTTGGTTTTAATTTTGAAGTAGGTCTAATCTAAAGTTTTGATAATTAAATTTTGAATTCAATTATATTATCTAGGGAGTTGTAAAAGCTTCTCCAACAGCTTTAGATGGGCAAGCCTCGGTGAAAGAAAGAAATTTAATTATATCTTAGTATAATCACAGCATAACTGGAAAGAGAACAACTCTTAAGTGGGTAAATAACCACAGTTAAAATGGCGGCGTAACTATTTCCGGGGGCATGTAAGTAAAACATATTGAACTGAGTGTGGGCATAGGCCTTTAGTCAAAATGGCGGTTACACAACTTCCGGTAAAATAGAATATAAATAATGTATCACACCAATCACAAAGCAGCTTCCTGATGACACACACTATGATGCGAAATGCGTAGAGGCTGCTGGGAGATTTTTTGGTCACGTGATTACGTTACGTCCGGTCTGGACGAGAGCGAGGGGTGAAGCGCAACCGGTAACCACGCCATCTTTACACCCATCCTTAATTACTGGAACAGCTTAGTGCCGGCTCGAAGGCACTTTTAAATGTGAGTTTGTATTCTTTTATTTGGCTAAAATAAACAGCTTTTTAAACTTATTGCGCAATATTCGCTGTTTATATATTTTCTATGAGGAAAACTAAGGCTCATATGTAGCGCATGGGGGACAGCACATATATGAACCAGGTGGCGTGGTTATCCCTATTAATGAACCGAAGGCGCATTGTTCATTAAACATCTGGTGAGTGGCCAATCCATATGGTGGTGGTTTGTCACGGAAGTGGTGGTTATGTCACGATGAATCACGGATAATAAATGTTGTAAACTTGAAGGAAGGCTGCACAGTAACCTTTGAATTTATTGCACATTGCACTTTGCACATGGACTTTTGGACACTATATAATTTTTTGTGATAATTTTTTGTGATATTTTTCAATATTTTTATTTTTGTTTGTTTTTTGCGAAACTCACATGTTAAAATTTATATACACATGAATGTGTTTTTTTTTCCGTATGCTGGAACATTTTGAATTTTGTGTTACGCTGTTCTATATACTGATGTCTATGGAAATATTATTTAATTAAGGTATATATTATGCGTTCAGAATGTTTGTGTGCACACAATGCTAAATGGAGTGGTGTATTGCAAATAGAGTAGCGCACTCAACACTCATATTAATCCTTTTTGCACCAAATGTTTTTTTTAATGCAGCAACTCAAATTTTAAGGGAAATATTATTGTTTAGTACACAGTTTTTTGCGCCGGTGACACATATACGTTCATTTTTTATATAAAAACTATGCCAAATTCTATGTCTCCCAGTGCTCATGTGACTGCTCATCTCTCTGCTTCTCTCCTCTCCTCCTCTCCGGCTGACATCAGTGGGAGTTCTCAGTCTCGCCCACCATAGCTGTCAGCCGGGGAGAGTAGAGAGCCAAGGAGTCACATGAGCACCAGGAGATGCGCTGAGATAAGGTAGAAATCTGCATTGTTTTTATATAGTACAGGCACCGGGACACATAGTGTTATATAACAGATGGGATGGTATAAATATAATATAGTGGCTTTACAACCACTTCAATATTGAAGAGACTGGTCTCCTGAGCCTTATTCACATTCAAAGCTTTCAGCTGTGAAACCCCCTTTTCCTTCTTTCCTCAACAATGTACAGTATGTATTATCCCTCAGACCATTTTTGTTGTCCTTCTCTGGACTCTTTCTTTCTATCTATATCTTTTTGTAAGTGAGGTCTCTAGAACTGGACACAGTGATTCAAATGAGGTCTAACTAAAGTACTATATATACCGTCCTGCTAGTGATCCCCCCAGTGAAGCAACTCAGAAATCTTTTTGCTTTCTCCACTGCCAGGTTACACTGTTTGCTCATCTTCGATCATCTGAAATAAGCTCGTTAAGTCAAGGCTGCAGAAAATTGAATGCAGCATGTCGAGTTGATAGGCAGTACTGTCTGTCAAACTTGGCTGTTCAAGTCAATGGGGCCACGTCGCCACTAGGGATGAGCCGCACACCCCCCGGTTCGGTTCGCACCAGAACCTACGAACGGACCGAAAATTCGCATGAACGTTAGAACCCCATTGACGTCTATGGGACTCGAACGTTCAAAATCAAAAATGCTCATTTTAAAGGCTAATTTGCATGGTATTGTCCTAAAAAGGGTTTGGGGACCCGGGTCCTGCCCCAGGGGACATGTATCAATGCAAAAAAAACTTTTAAAAACGGACGTTTTTTTGGGAGCAGTGATTTTAATGATGCTTAAAGTAAAAAAAAAAAAAAGTGAAATATTCCTTTAAATATCGCACCTGCGGGGTGTCTATAGTATGTCTGTAAAGTGGCGCGTGTTTCCCGTGCTTAGAACAGTCCCTGCACAAAATGTCTTTTTTAAAGGAAAAAAAATCATTTAAAACTGCTTGCGGCTTTAATGTAATGAAATATTACAATATGGATGAAAATCAGTGAGACAAACTGAACGGGTACCCCCCAGTCCATTACCAGGCCCTTTGGGACTTGTATGGATATTAAGGGGAACCCCGCACCCGAATTAAAAAAGGAAACGGCAGTATACAGGCTCTGTACTCTGAACAGCAGTATACAGGCGGTGCAAACAAGATAGGGACTGTAGGTTTGTTGTTAAGTAGAATCTGTTTGTAATTTTGAACTGGTACATTTTTAACGTGTTTAGCTCCAGCCAAAAAATCTATTTTAAGCTTTTTGGAAAACATAGGGAAGGGTTATCACCCCTGTGACATTTGTTTTGCTGTCTGTGCTCCTCTTCAGAAGATTTCACCTCACTTTTTGTCCCAATGACAAATGTTTTTTGAAAATTTGGGTTTTTTTGCGAAACAAGGATTGGTGATAAAGCATCAGTGGAAAGGAGAAATGTTTTTCCCATGTTAACTCTTACTGGAGAGAATTTCCTTTCCTAGGGGTAGATTTCATCTCACTTCCTGTTGTCTCCTTCTGTTTGCAAGTAGGAGTCGTTTGTAAGTTGGATGTTTGAAAGTAGGGGCCTGCCCTATATACTCAGCAGAAATTTGGGCCTTAGGTGTTGTTGTGGCCACAACACTGTAAGCCCTCACAGGGCCTTGCTGTGAAATATTAGATCAAGAATTGTAATTACATGCCCAACAGGGGACGAAAAATTGGGCCTTTGGTGGTGGTGGTGGTGCTGGTGCCACAACACTGTAAGTCCTCACTCGCACTTGGTGGGCGCAGAAACGGGCCCTGCTGTGAAATATTAGATCAAGAATTGTAATTACATGCCCCTGTTGAACAGGGGCTGAAAAATTGGGCCTTAGGCACTGGTGCTGGTGCCACAACACTGTAACCCCTCACAGATACTCTAGTTGGAATGCAGGAACGAGCCCTGCTGCAAAGTATTGCATCAAAAATTGTAATTACACGCCCCTGTTGAACAGGGGCTGAAAAATTGGGCCTTAGGCACTGGTGCTGGTGCCACAACACTGCAACCCCTCACAGATACTCTAGTTGGAATGCAGGAACGAGCCCTGCTGCAAAGTATTGCATCAAAAATTGTAATTACATGCCTCTGTTAAACAGGGGCTGAAAAATTGGGCCTTAGGCACTGGTGGTGGCGCCCAGAACCAAAAATGTTTTTACAAGCTATCAGCGGGATCATTGAAGAGGAAGAGGATAATTACTCAGGATAGTCACTCAGCATCAGCATAGGCAGTCTTTGAAGGGATCTGAGATTTCAAAAAAAATTATTCGGTTACATCAGCATCAGGTGCTTGGTAGCTGGTGGTGATCCAAGACTGATTCATTTTTATGAAGGTCAGTCGATCGACCGAGTCGGAGGACAGACACACCCTGTGATCGGTTACAAAGCCTCCAGCAGCAGTGAATGTGTGTTCTGAAAGAACGCTGGACGCAGGACAGGCCTGTAGCTCAATTGCATACTGTGCAAGCTCTGGTCAGTGATCCATCCTCAAGACCCAGTAACCCAGAGGATTTTGGGTGGGAAAGGTGTCCAAGTCAGATCTTGCCCCTAGGTATTCCTGCACCATGTAAAACAGACGCTGCCGATGGTTGCTGGAACTGATCATAGCTTGGGGCTGCGGACTAAAAAATTGTCTGAACGCATCGGTCAGACGGCCACCTTCTCCACTGCTCCTTCTTTGACTGATGAAGCCTCAGCAACACGTTGTCCAGAAACAGGAGTTTGTAACCTCCCAGTCTCTGGGAACGCGTTGCACAGACCTTTCTGCAAGGCCTCCCGAAGATGTTTCATCCTCTGCTCCCTCAGTGATGGCAAGATAAGGTCCGCAACCTTACCCTTGTAACGTGGATCAAGGAGGGTTGCCAGCCAGTATTGGTCCTTCTCCTTGATACCACGAATACGAGGATCCTTACGCAGGTTTTGCAGGATCAGGGAGGCCATGCAGCGTAGGTTTGCTGAGGCATTTGGTCCGGAGTCCTCTGGTTCACTAAGGACGACATGGTCCGCAGCCACCTCCTCCCAGCCACGTACAAGTCCATGTATTTCTTGGGACTGATCCCTTAAAGACTGTTGCTGATGCTGAGTGCCAGGCTCCACCTCCATATTGACACAATCCTCTTCCTCCTCGTCCTCTTCCTGTGTGATCGGCGGGCACGCAGGAACACTGTCTGGATAAAGGGGGCCTTGAGAGCTAAGGAAGTCCTCCTCTTCCTGCCTCTGTTCTGCCTCAAGTGCCCTGTCCATTATTCCACGCAGCGTGTGCTCCAACAAGTGGACAAGGGGGACAGTGTCACTGATGCATGCACTGTCACTGCTCACCATCCTCGTGGCCACCTCAAATGGTGACAGGACAGTGCATGCATCCCTGATCATGGCCCACTGGCGTGGGAAAAAAAAACAAGCTCCCCTGACCCTGTCCTGGTGCCATAGTCGCACAGGTACTCATTGATGGCCCTCTGCTGCATGTACAGCCGCTGCAGCATGGCCAACGTTGAGTTCCACCTGGTGGGCATGTCACAGATTAGGCGGTTCTTGGGCAGGTTAAACACCTTTTCGAGGTCTGCCAGCCGAGCACTGGCATTATATGACCGGCGGAAATGCACACAGACTTTCCTGGCCTGCCTCAGGACATCTTGTAAGCCTGGGTACCTGCCCAAGAACCGCTGCACCACCAAGTTAAGGACGTGAGCCAAACAGGGCACATGGGTCATTTGTCCCTGTCGGAGGGCAGAGAGGAGGTTGGTGCCATTGTCGCAAACCACCATTAATGCCTTAAGTTGGCATGGCGTCAACCACCTCTGAACCTGCCCCTGCAGAGCTGACAGAACCTCTGCCCCAGTGTGGCACCTGTCCCCCAAGCACACCAGCTCAAGCACCGCATGGCATCTTTTGGCCTGCATACTTGCGTAGCCCCTTGAGCGGCTACGGAGCACCACTGGTTCCGAGGACAAAGCACAGGAAGAGGCCATGGAGGAAGAAGAAGAGGAGGGGGTGGAGGAGAGAGGTGTGTCACAATCATTAGTAGTGGCATTTTGGAGCCGTGATGGCGGAACAACCTCCAACACTACTGCACCTTGTCCTGCTGGCACTCCTTACCAGCTACCAGCAGAGTCACCCAATTCACGGTGAAACTTAGGTACGTCCCTGTCCATGCCTGCTGGACCATGAGTCAGCGGTAATATGCACCTTACCGCTGACCGCCCTGTCCAGCGAGGCATGGACATTGCCTTCCACATGCCGGTAGAGAGCCGGAATCGCCTTCCATGAGAAAAAGTGGCGTTTGGGTACCTGACACTGAGGAACCGCACATTCCACAAACTCATGGAAGGGGGCAGAGTCTACCAACTGAAAAGGCAGCAGTTAAAGTGCTAGAAATTTTGCCAAGCTAGCATTCAACCGCTGGGCATGTGGATGGCTGGGAACGAACTTCTTTCGGCGGTGCAGCAGCTGGGGCAGGGAAATTTGCCTGGTACAATCTGACGTTGGTGTACCGAAAGCAGATTGCCCCCAAGTACTTGGCTGTGACACACCTAATTCTACACCTTCATTCCTCTCAGTGCAGGTCTCAGAGAGGACTGAAGGTATAGTGGGGTTGGAGATCTCAGCTGATGAGGAACAAGGAGAGGTCCTCTTTGTTCTTTGGTGTGGGTCTTTAAGATACACTTGCCAACTAACTGCATGGCAGGTCAACATATGTCTGGTCAAGCATGTGGTGCCCAAGCGGGAGATGTTTTGGCCACGCGAGATACGCTTGAGACATATGTTGCAAATAGCAGCGGTGCGATCTGATGCACTCGTCTCAAAAAAGGCCCACACCAAAGAACTTTTGGAATAACACGCAGAGACAGCAGCGCTCTGCACATGCGGAGCTTTGGGGTGTGATGCAGTCAGTGTGTTGCCCTTAGGCTGGCCCCTGGAGGGCATCATGCCTCGTTGGTGATGTGCCTCCTCCTCCTCCTCCTCTCTTCTATCAGGCACCCACGTTGAGTCAGTGACCTCATCATCCACTCCCTCCTCATCACTGGAGCAAACCTGGCAGTATGCTGCAGGAGGGGGAGCATGACTGCCAGATTGCTGTCCTTCTTGGGCACCCCCTCTGTCTGTGCTCACATTACTCCCTTCATCTAGCTCAATATCATCATCAGAGCCTTCTAAGCGCTGGGCATCCTCCTGGAGCATATACCCAACACTGTGGTCAAACAGTTCGAGGAACTCCTAAGGAGGACATGGTGGGGCTAGGGAAGGAGTCACTGATGCCATAGACCCGAGGGAAGAGTCCGCCTTGGCAGCTGCTTTGCCAGACAAAGTACCCTGAGCATGGGTGAGAGACCAAGTCCTCCGCATGTTGCGGCTCAACACGGCCAGCTGCCGAAAAAAAGGCCAAGCGTGTCCCATGGCCACGTGCTGATGAGGATGCACCATCTCCACGACCAGCACTGTTGCCTCTAGACACAGAGCCTGCTTGCCCTCTTTTATTGGCTTGTCACTGTCTGCCTCTTTTTGTTGGCCTTCCAGACATACTAATGGCCTGTAGCTGCACTAAGCTGGGATATATATATATATATATATATATATATATAATTATATATATATATATATATATATATATATATATATATAAAATTAGGGCTGAAACAACTAATCGATTAATCGACAACTAATCGATTATGAAATAAATCGATTACTATTTTCATAATCGATTAATCGGCCAGTAACATAATGGGGTTAAAAAAACTAAAATTAGCCCTATATAGTACAAAAAGAGCAAATAATCTCTACTGTAAATATTACTTTCACTGTTGCACAGTAAAAAAACGATTTTTTTTTTTTTTTTTTTTTAACTCCATTATGTTACTAAATGTCTTAGTCCTGGTTCCCACCCATGTGTTTTTTGGTGCTTTTTGCAGAAATGCACTACAGTTCATTTAACGTTCACATCTATGCTTTTGTCAGCTGCTGTGTATTTGGAAAGGGTCAAGGATCTTTTTCAATGCAAAACGGTGGTTTTTTGGTTCAATATACTTCAATGGAGAAGCTGCAGAAAAGCATGTAATATTACAGTTCTGTTTGAAAATCTGCAAAACAGTCTAGAATTTTTTTTCTTTAAATAAAAAAATTTGATCTGAGTCCAGATTCAACCTCTAATAGTATATAGAGTATATCTCTTCTGTCTGTTATTCTCAGAGAGGATTAAAGAATTTACTCCCTAACCGTATAGTTGGTTATTTATTTTTACCCCTGCGTATAAAGATATTTAGGAATAAATTGCCTTTTTTTAAACTTTACATATTAACTAAATTATACACCACACTTCTTTTCAAGGTTATTAACCGATTAATCGATCAATCGAAACAATAATCGGCCAACTAATCGATTATGAAAATAATCGTTAGTTGCAGCCCTATATAAAATATATATATAATATATATATATATAATATATATATATTGATACTGCAGCTAACAAAATCAACTGCCTGCCTGTAGTATGAGAACACCACCAACCTCCTACAGGTAGCTTTAGGTGAACACTGTGCAGAGCTCGCAAAAAAATAACTTGTAGCTTATTTAGCTGCCTGCGGTAGTGATAGGATCAGGAAAACACCACCGACCTTCTACAGGTAGCTTTAGCTGAACACTGTGCAGAGCTCACAAAAAACTAACTTGTAGTTTTAGCTGAACACTGTGAGGAGGACGCACTACACTAAGTTGTAGCTTTAGCTGAACACTGTGAGGAGGACGCACTACACTAACTTGTAGCTTTAGCTGAACACTGTGCAGAGGTCACACTACACTAACTTGTAGTTTTAGCTGAACATTGTGAGGAGGATGCACTACACTAACTTGTAGCTTTAGCTGAACACTGTGCAGAGGTTGCACTACACTAACTTGTAGTTTTAGCGGAACACTATTCAGAGGATGCACTACACTAACTTGTAGCTTTAGCTGAACACTGTGCAGAGGTCGCACTACACTAACTTGTAGTTTTAGCTGAACACTGTTCAGAGGACGCACTACACTAACTTGTAGCTTTAGCTGAACACTGTGCAGAGCTTGCAAAAAACTAACTTGTAGCTTATTTAGCTGCCTGCGGTAGTGATAGGATCAGGAAAACATCACCAACCTTCTACAGGTAGCTTTAGGTGAACACTGTGCAGAGCTCGCAAAAAAATAACTTGTAGCTTATTTAGCTGCCTGCGGTAGTGATAGGATCAGGAAAACACCACCGACCTTCTACAGGTAGCTTTAGCTGAACACTGTGCAGAGCTCACAAAAAACTAACTTGTAGTTTTAGCTGAACACTGTGAGGAGGACGCACTACACTAAGTTGTAGCTTTAGCTGAACACTGTGAGGAGGACGCACTACACTAACTTGTAGCTTTAGCTGAACACTGTGCAGAGGTCACACTACACTAACTTGTAGTTTTAGCTGAACATTGTGAGGAGGATGCACTACACTAACTTGTAGCTTTAGCTGAACACTGTGCAGAGGTTGCACAACACTAACTTGTAGTTTTAGCTGAACACTGTTCAGAGGACACACTACACTAACTTGTAGCTTTAGCTGAACACTGTGCAGAGGTCGCACTACACTAACTTGTAGTTTTAGCTGAACACTGTTCAGAGGACGCACTACACTAACTTGTAGCTTTAGCTGAACACTGTGCAGAGCTCGCAAAAAACTAACTTGTAGCTTATTTAGCTGCCTGCGGTAGTGATAGGATCAGGAAAACACCACCAACCTTCTACAGGTAGCTTTAGCTGAACACTGTGCAGAGCTCGCAAAAAACGAACTTGTAGTTTTAGCTGAACACTGTGAGGAGGACACACTACACTAACATGTAGCTTTAGCAGAACACTGTTCAGAGGACGCACTACACTAACTTGTAGCTTTAGCTGAACACTGTGCAGAGGTCGCACTACACTAACTTGTAGTTTTAGCTGAACACTGTGAGGAGGACGCACTACACTAACTTGTAGCTTTAGCTGAACACTGTGCGGAGGACCCACTACACTAACTTGTAGCTTTAGCTGAACACTGTGCAGAGGATGCACTGCACTAACTTGTAGTTTTAGCTGAACACTCTGAGGAGGACGCACTACACTAACTTGTAGCTTTAGCTGAACACTGTGCAGAGGTCGCACTACACTAACTTGTAGTTTTAGCTGAACACTGTTCAGAGGACGCACTACACTAACTTGTAGTTTTAGCTGAACATTGTGCAGAGGTCACACTAAACTAACTTGTAGCTTTAACTGAACACTGTGAGGAGGACGCACTACACTAACTGTAAATAGTCTAGCTGCCTGACTGTGGTACTAATAGGATCAAAAGAACACCAGCAATTTTCTTCAGGTAGCTGTAAATACTGTAACAAGACAGTAGGAAGATAACAGGAATGGATCTAGCTAAACTGAATACAGTGTATATATATATATATATATATATATATATATATATATATACAACACCTGGGATGCATATATATACACAATACACTGTAAGTGCAGCTAACTCACTGACTGTCCTGCCTAATCTAGCTAACTCAAATGAAATTACACTGTCTCTCTCTCTCTAAGCACGCAGGAACACACTACACAGGGCTGCCATGAAGGCGGCCTTATATAGTGTGGGGAGTGTTCTAAACCCCCTGAGCCATAATTGGCCAAAGCCACTGTGGCTTTGGCCAATTACAGCTCTCTCTGCTGACGATTGGCCAAGCATGCGGGTCATAGTGCATGCTTGGCCAATCATCAGCCAGCAATGCACTGCAGTGCTGCAGTGAATTATGGGCCGTGACGCGCCACATGAATTTGGCGCGAACGGCCTATATCGTTCGCAATTTGGTGAACGATCGAACAGACGATGTTCGAGTCGAACATGGGTTCGACTCGAATGCGAAGCTCATCCCTAGTCGCCACCATGAGCTAAACCCTTGGCAGCACATTAGCCTCGTTATAAATTCCTGTTCATCAAAAAAAACAAAGCTAAAAAATAAACTCCTGAACGCAATGTAAATGAGATCCAGCATGGATAGCTTTTCAGAGGCTGGACTAGTATGGACTAAGCCTAATAATGGCCATTTTTACACCAACCTTTTATATATATATATATATATATATACATGGTTTATATATATATATATATATATATATATATATATATATATATATATATATATATTTACATACACACACAAACTATATTGTCAAAAGTATTGGGACACCATCCTTTACACGCACATGTACTTTAATGGCATCCCAGTCTTAATTTGTAGGGTTCGATATTGAGTTAGCCCACCCTTTGCAGCTATAACAGCTTCAACTCTTTTGGAAAGGCTGTCCACAAGGTTTAGGAGGGTGTCTATGGGAATGTTTGACCATTCTTCCATAAGCGCATTTGTGAGGTCAGGCACTAATGTTGGATGATAAAGCTTGGCTCACAGTCTCCGCTCTAATTCATCCCAAAGGTGTTCTCTTGGGTTGAGGTCAGGATTCTGTGCAGGTCAGTCAAGTTCCTCCACCCCAAACTCACTCATCCATGTCTTTATGGTCCTCTGCTCTCCTGGCTTTACCCCTCCTCCCTGGGCCAACTGATATTAGTGGGAGCCATTGGTTCCTACTTCTGTCAATCAACTGTAGTGACGAGGGAGTGGGGGGCGGTGTCAATTGACGGAGAAGTGGGGCTCAGGAGCGAGCCTGCATGAGTGCCAACCATTGGAATCAGTTTCCAATTGGGGGCACTAGCAAGAGAGGAGGAGCCATGCACATCGGTGGGGGACCCAGGAAGAGGAGGATCTGGGATTTGTTTGCACAGTACGGGTAAGTATAGACATGTTTGTGTAGGAAGAACACTGTATGGCTAGTCATTATATTCATATGCAATCTGGGAATTTGGTGCTAGGCCCCTTTCACACTGGGTTTCTGATCTGTTTTTCAGGCGGATCGGAAGGCCCACACATTCCTATGGACAGGCAGGTATAAATGGACTTGTGTCTGTTTACAACCGCCTACCTTTGGGTCCCGTTTGGGTGGAGCAGATCAGAGATAGCCGGGTGTAAACAGACAGTGGAGTCTGTTTACTCTCGGCCGCCTATAGAGTCATCCACCCACTCCGATCAGCAAGGAATCAGCTCACAGATGCCTGGCCTGCTGATTGGAACAGAGTCTGTCCCATGTGATTTTTTTGGGACTGCATTATATGATTTTTTTTTTACATTGTATTTTTTGTTTTGATTATTGCATGGCACAATTTTTGATGATTTTCTCTTTGTAATTGCAAGTTTGTATTCGGATGTTACATATTCTTAATGCTTGCTATAGACACTTTTTTTGCAAATGTATTTTTTTTTGTAAGTGTCAGCTGGCTGTCCACATACACTCATAATTTGGTTGCATATACAGTAACCTTCTTTATTTTCAATTTACATTATTCATGCTTTCTTTGCACTGTACCTTTTACAGAATTGATTTAAAATATCACAGTAAACCTGTAATGATTCTCACCCCAATAAACTGCCACTTGAGTTTACTAGGTGCCTGCAGGTGACCCCAAGATCTCTGAAATTCTGGGACATATTTGGAATTGGAGGTTTGGCCCACCTATACCCACTGTTACCTAGTAAGGGTGGTAATTACAGTCAAGACATAAAATGAGATGCAGTTGGTGGGAGGGGACAGGACAAATCTCTGACTTTCTAACTGAAGTCATTATTTGCATAGTAGCTCATCACTTGATTCTGAGCTCCCTGAGTGCTCTGAATATAAGCTGAATTTTCTTGCAGATGGTTAGAAGCCCCAGTAAATGAATACAAGTGCTCCCAAAGCTGTTCTCCACTTGACCTTCAAGAAGACTTTACCCTCTTCATGACCAGGGCATTTTTTTGCTATTTGCCACTGCGCTACTTTAACTGGCAATTGCATGGTCATGCAACTCTGTATGCAAATTACATTTTATCAAAAATAGAGCTTTCTTTTGGTGGTATTTGAACACCATTGGGATTTTTATTTTTTTGTGACATAAACGAAAAAAGATGGAAAATTTAGAAAAAAAGATATATTTTTTATTTTCTGCTATAAAACATATCCTCTAAATAAAATTTAAAAATCTAATTTCTTCATGAATTTAAGCCAAAATGTATTCTTCTGCATGTCTTTGGCAAAAAAAAATCCCAATAAGTGTATATTGTTTGGTTTGTGTTAAAATTATAGCATCTGGTATCTTGTAAACTGGAATTTTTTTTTTATACTAGTGTAGCGCTGGTAGATTTTTTAATCTTTAGCTGATAGGTTAATCTAGTGGGTCACTTTATAGGAAGTTAGATTGGCCTCTGTTCCAGGTGTTCAATTCCAGAGAATGTTCCAAAGAATACTAAGGAAAGGTATTTGAGCTTCCCTGCAGCTTTCCTTCCGCCTCTTTCCTGCTACTTTCCTCTAAGTGATTTACAGGAATTGAAAATAAGAAATGTGCGTGAGTCCAGAAGTATAAAAAATGGAATAAAAAAGCTAGAAGCAAGAAATGACATCGTAATAAGGCAAGCGGAGAAGGGAGGAGCCATAGTTGTCCAATCTAAAGTTGACTACAATGAGGACCTTAACCGTCAGGTTAATGATAAAGATACTTACCAGCTACTATTAAACAATCCAACGATAAGATATAAAAAAGAACTTGCTAAGGTCATACAGAAAGGAGAGGATAAAGGTCTCCTAAATAAAAAAGAAGCAACGTATCTACAACCAAAAACCTGTAAGGTACCTGTAATTTATACGCTACCGAAAATACACAAGGATAAATTTAAACCCCCAGGACAGGAAGGCCTATAGTGAATGGGATTAATTCGGTGGGAGCACGTATTGGTGAATATATCGACTGGTTTTTACAACCAGTGGTCAAGATCACGAGATCCTATTTAAGAGACACCAAACATCTTATCCAACTCCTCAATGAAGTTAATTTGAGTGATGGTCCCGTATATTTGGCAACTGCAGATGTCTCATCCCTGTATACGGTCATCAATCATGATGAAGCTATACAGGCAACAAAGTGGGCTTTGAGAAAGCTGAGTAATCTGAAATGCAAGCAAAGGAGATTTATATTAGACTGCTTGAAATACAGTTTAGATTCCAACTATTTTTGGCATAATAATAAATATTACAAACAGATATGTGGAATTGCAATGGGTGCAAAATATGCACCTAGTGTTGCTAACCTTTATATGTCAGAGTGGGAAGAAGAAGCACTTTATAACAATCGACCGCAACAGTTGATATTTTACAAACATTTTATTGATGATATTTTTATAATCTGGAGCGGTAATAGAGAAAGCCTCAGCGACTTTTGCTTTAATCTTAACACCAATAGTAAAGGTATAAAACTAACGTGGGAAATTAGTGATGAGCAAATCAACTTCCTTGATCTTCAAATAAAGAAAGAAGGAACCAAGATATGTACCCAAACGTACTTCAAAGCAGTGGATAGGAACAGCTATCTGCCTTTGGATAGCTGTCACCATCCAATATGGTTGCAGAACATACCAAAAGGCCAGCTGGTTAGACTGAGAAGAAACTGCACCAGTAAAGAAACATTCCTAGAACAGGCCAAAATGATTGGAGAAAGGTTTGTCCAGAAGGGTTATGAGATCAAATTCATAGAAGACAAAATTAATGATGTCATTGCAATGAATAGAGGAAAATTGATACAGGACGGAGAAAAAACTCATAACCAACAAGAGAATGTACCCATCATTATGGATTACAATATCCAACATAAACAAATCGAAAAAATAGTTAAAAAACATTGGGAGATTATTAAAATGGACCGACACTTAGGGACTATTCTATCTAACCAACCGAAGTTTGTATATAGGAGAGCTCCAACTTTAAGGGACCGCCTGGCAAAAAACGTTGTAGATCCCCCACAAAAGAAAAAGTTTTCCTTCTTTGAAGGTAAGGGGTTTTATCCATGCAAAAATTGTTATACTTGCAGACACACGAGAGAAGATAAAAAGAAGAAATTTAATTTTACATCTTCTGTCACGTTACAGAACTATGAGATAGAAGATTTCATCTCGTGTAGGAGTGAGGGAGTCGTCTATCTTTTGGAATGCCCCTGCCGGATCCAATATGTCGGCAGAACCAAAAGAGCACTGTGGATAAGATTAAAAGAGCATGTACGTAATATCAAAAAAAGTTTTGATAAACATAGTCTTTCCAAGCATTATGCACAGTACCATAATAGTGACCCCTCATCATTGAGAGTGTGCGGAATAGAGAAATATAAAGCCCATTGGAGAGGCGACAATAAAATTATCAAGATCAGTCAGACTGAGTCAAAATGGATTCATGAATTACGCACTTTAACGCCGTCTGGACACAACGTAGAATTCGATCTAAACTGTTTTATTTCCAATTTTTAATTGTAATTCATATATACTGTATATTTATGGTTTTAATTTCATTAATTCGAAGGAGTCTTTTAACTAATGATTTCAGTAGATGCTTGACACATTGTGTCCCTCTATTTTGGATCACAGGTTGGGGAGTTTTGGTCCAATCAGCAAATTTCTTGATTAGCATTGAGTTGAAGATCAAACTATGGCTTAGAAGAATTTTGATAGATGTTGCCGTGTGTGAATATCTGTCAAAACATTTGTTTTATTGTGTCCATCATTCATATTTATATATGCATTAAGACTTTTAGGTGTAGAGCTAGACATTTCCCCTATTTTCAGCTCAATATGCCTTTTGTGTTGTCCTGCTAGGTGTGTCAATTATCTATTAAATGCCATGTTCTGAGTCACCATTAGATGGCACAAGTGATAAGACACCTCCTAACTAGTATTTTCCCCATTCCATTTGTTTAACACGCCCATTGTTTCCTGCTGGATGTAGTAATCATTTATCAGCTGTCATTTCTTGAGTCACCACTAGATGGCACAAGTGAAAGTAATGCCACAGCTAATATTGATTTTTTTAATACATAATTTTTATTTGTTTTAATATTGTCAAATGAATTCCTCAGTTTATGTATGAAGCAGTATTATTAATGCATTGCCACTAGCATATATTAAAGCGAGTTTTTACACATATAGGAGCGGATTTTTAACAATGTTTACATCGTTGCCATGATGGCGGTGCTAATATAAGCTGGCTAGCAGGCACCGGACTCCTCATCCCTTTGATAAAGTCACGTGCTGTGACGCAACGCGTCAGGGTAGGAGGAGCCAGGTTCCGACGCTTCCCGGGGACGGCCGTACCCGGAAGCCTTATTGTTTCTGCTGTACTCTTGCTGACAGTTTCGGTTTTTAATGTAAGTTACTACTTTTTAATAATAAACCTGTATTGAAATTACTTCACTATGGAAGCCTCTCCTTCTTCCTTAATATCATGCTGGGGTCTGTGTGAGCGCTGGTGATCAGGAGAGAAAGTTTGACACACGCACACCCTTTGGAAGAGGGGGACAGCTGTTGGATCATCATCCCTTACAGAGAAATATTAATCATCTGCCTGATTTGGCCCATTGGGGGCCGCTGATTAAGGTGAGAGGCTGGGGGAAACACCTGTGTGCTGCACCTGTTTTTCAAGAGAAAGAATCCAGCACAAAGTCACCTCACTGGCACGTCATGATTAATTACCTGTATGGACATTATGAATCACAATGCATGAAGCAATAGTTTCTTGGACTTGATCACATTTATGTCACAGTTTTTTCAACTTTATAAGTAATATTTCTAGGTGGGAGAGATTTTTGGGGGTTCATTTCAGAGTTGCATTTTTATATATATATATGCATGGTTTGCACATATGTCACTGTTCTTTGCACTTGATCACGTTTACTTACATATGTGACATAGAGTTGTAATTTTTATATTGCACTACAGTTGCTTTGGCAGCATCCAGTCACCCACATTATTTATTCTGTGTATTATTTTAATTATTTTCTATTGGATTCCACTTATTATGTTGAGGAAAATTATGCACATTGTATGATACTCTTTGAGGAATTGTTTTCCATTCTAAAATATTTTATTTTATTATTATCATTAAGTTTAAAATCACCTCACAGTTTCTACATAGTTTGGTTGAAGAACATTATATTCATTGGATGATTTGTGTTAATCTTATCAGGAATGATGACCAGCATTTAACTACTCAGTTGGTTTGGCTGCCCCCTAATGGAAGAAGTTAGTATTGCCTATTAAGGAAGTATTGAAGATTGTCTATTCAGGAAGTATTGAGATTTATGGTATCTCGAGATTTTGATTTAATATGAGTGGTACACTTAGACTAGCGCCACATACTTTTGACTATCATCACTGAGCTTTCCTGCAGCTTTCCTTCCGCCTCTTTCCTGCTACTTCCTTTATTGTTTGTTCATTAAAGCATTGAAAAATCTACTCAAGCGTTAGTGTCTACATCATCCAGAGGTAAACTCAACGGGACCCTAGACCCGGTGCGGGTGAAACAGAGGTATCAAGAGTGAAGGCAACAGCCCGCTTTAAACCAGCAGCTCCACCGAGAGTTAGTGCTACACTAGTAATGGCGAGACTGTGATAGTATTGCGGGCAATCTGACACTAGCTGATGCTGGCTGGAGGGTACCCTAATTGACTGACACTTATACATCAATAGTGACACTAATACTAATACTATACACTGTCACTGTACTAGTGACAGGGTAGGGGTTAACATCTAGGGGTGATCAAGGGGTTAAATGTGTACCTTACAATGTTTACTGTGTGCATTATGTGCTGCGAATAAAAAATCAGCAAGGTCCCCTGTCAGTGATCAGAGCTCTGTGTTGTAAACTTGTCCCTTCCGTGAATGACGGAGCTGATCAGTGGGTGCCGGCGATCAATCATTGGCCAGCACCCACTGATCGGATTGTGCTGTTACACATCATAGCATAACCGGGGCAGCGTGCGTGCATGTCCCCTACCCAGAAGAGCTGATCATGTATCAGATACGTGAACCAGTGCAGAGCAGCCACCCTGCTGCAGGAAATCTGCGTGAGACGGTTGGCAAATGGTTATGGATGCCATTCTTAGTGCTGTTAGGAGGTGCTAAGAATTTGACAGGGGTGAGAGCAATAGAAGGGACTTTTTGAGTTGAAAACATATACTTGTATATGTATATACTGTGTGTATGTGTGTGTATATATATATATATATATATATATATATATATATATATATATATATATACACTGTATATATACACTATAATACCAAAAGTATTGGAACGCCTGCCTTTACACGCACATGAACTTTAATGGCATCCAAGTCTTAAGCCTCGTACACATGATCGGACTTTTCGCCAACAAAACCGTGGAATTTAGTCCGAAGGGTGTTGGCTCAAACTTGTCTTGCATACACACAGTCACACAAATGTTGGCCAACAATTACGAATGTAGTGACGTACTACGTGGTTTTTCAGCTCTTTAGCGCCACCCTTTGGGCTCCTTCTGCTAATTTCGTGTTAGTAGAAGTTTGGTGAGTGTTGATTCGCGCTTTTATTTTTGCGTTTTTCATTTCATTTCGAGATAACATGTTATTTATTATTGGCCTTGGAGTTATTGCTTTGACATTATTTTTTTGGTTGAATAATGATTTGATTTGGTAAATTTTCTATATTTTTGGATGCATAGAATGCACTTTTTGGTTATTTTCTATAGGCAGATAGCATGTCTAACTTTATTTTTTTTTTTTTTTAATGCACAATAAAAAATTGTGGAGAATAATACTTGGCTATGTGTTTTACTTCAAATGACAGTTTGGGAGTAGGCAGTTACATTTAAAAAAATACAATGTAAAATTGACAAGGGACACCAACATAGTTGTATCTTTGTTTTTAAAAACTATGGGATAATTGTGTTGTGGTAACTTGCATTATTATCCCATTAAAGAAGCAGAGAATTGTGCGCTGCATTTGGAGATTCCATAATTTGCCACATCACAAATGTTAATTCTCCATTACGAACGCTAGTTTACAAGACCGACCACTTCTGCTTCCGAGCATGCGTGTTTCTACTTTGGACTTTTGTCCGATGGACTTGTGTACACACGATCGGAAAGTCCGACAACACACATTTGCTGGCGGAAAATTTGAGAACATGCTAGCCAACATTTGTTGGCGGAAAGTCTGCCGACAAATGTTCGATGGAGCATACACACAGTCGGACTTACCGCCAACAACCTCACATCCAACATTTCCTGACGGAAAATCCAATCATGTTTACACGGCATATGTCCGTAGGGTTCAATATTGAGTTGACCCATTCTTTGCATCTATAACAGCTTCAACTCTTCTGGGAAGGCTGTCCACAAGGTTTAGTAGTGTGTTTTGTGCACTGGTGCGCAACCATGTTGGAACAGGAAGTGGCCTGACCTCAACCCGATAGAACACCTTTGGGAGGAATTAGAGCAGAGACTGCGAGCTGGGCCTTCTCATCCACATCAGTGCCTGACCTCACAAATGCGCTTCTGGAAGAATGGTCAAACATTTCCATAGACACACTCCTAAACCTTGTGGACAGCCTTCCCAGAAGAGTTGAAGCTGTTATGGCTGCAAAGGGTAGGCCAACTCAATATTGAACCCTATGGACTAAGACTGGGATGCCATTAAAGTTCTTGTGCATGTGAAGGCAGATGTCCCTAACCCTGAAACGTGTTGACTGAATCCCATGTACTTAACCAATAAATGTTCCAAAAAGAACTTTAGATTATATATACTTTTGTATTAGGCACACCCATCCAAGAATGTATTTATGAAGAAGCAACATTGTCACCCTGCAGGAGGACAAGAAGTGTGTTAAGACTTTAGAAATCTTCCCTCCCTCCTCATCTCCATAACCATGGGCGTCCGCAAGGTGGGTCAAGTGCCCCCCCCCGAATCAAGTGCACAGGGTGCACTGCACCCAGGTGCCACGAGCTGAGGCAGAGGAGGCGCGCCAAAGTAGTCAGTGCTGCCCGACTTCTTTCACAGGATCTGCACATACAGGTCCTCAGTCTCCAGGAGCTTTAGGCAGCTGTGTATGGGAGGGGTGCTGATGTCATCCTGCAGGAGCCCGGGTGGAAGGAGCTCTACCATGCTGATAAAATTGCTTCTATGCTTCTATCTGGATTTAATATGTGCTGCTAGAGAGAGAGACTGAGCCCTTTTGGAACTGAACATGCAGCCATATAGTAGCTTTATTGCTGCATGCAGGCTTGACTATGACTATTCTCATATGAACCAACAGTATAACTGGGCCCCAACGCTAGCCAGCTGAAGAGTTAGGACTGAAGACTGTGCCTTTACAGATGCTACACAGAGACCTTCACCTATTGCTCATGACAAGAGGTACCTCTCAGAGACATTGCATCATATCTTAGCCATTCTCCAGGGAAGCATTCTAGATTAGTTATAGTATAATCATTCACATTTCAGTTAATGTTTATATGCACTGCTTATTGCTAATCTGGCTGATTTATGAGTTGATTCAAGTCTAGTGGTCTAGTGGTACAGAACTCTAACCTAAGTCACTTCAGCCTAAATATAACATTGTTTATCTGACTGTCTGAATCTTTCCTCTGTGTGCTCATTTATGCTCAAACCATCATTTGCTCTATCCCATAGAAATACGTTAAGTTCATTTACCACTGAACAGTCTTATATCGATTTCCTGATACTAATTCACAGTCGGGTTAAAGGTATCCACACCTGTGTCCCTATAAGTGTGTGCATCAATTTTCACTCAACCAGGTGTGCCAGAGGGGCTGAGGCGCAGAACAGAGAGCCCAAATTACCGTGGGCTTTTTTGGGGGTAACGCTACATAACATAAAGTGGAGCCAGGGTTTCAGTCAAAGCCTGTGAATAAAGGCATATTTCCCGTTCAGTGAGTCATGTCAATGCACTCTGCTGGGCCGTTGGCATATATCCGCACCAAGGGGGAGTTATGAGATATATAGACTGGGTTTAGCTGTTTTTGACTTTTAAGAAAATGTAAACATGGCTAATTTGGGAGACTGTAGAAAGGAAAAAATTCACTTGGTCTGCTGGTGGCTTTCCAACTCTTCCAAAAATCTCTTGGTCTTTCTGTTCACTATTCATTTAGGCTTCTTTAGAAATGGCAGCAATTGGAGTAAAATTTGTTCTGGTCCAGGAGTAGTTGCTGAAAGCTGCACTACTAGACATGTTATATATGTGCATAATACATTTATACATGACATGGTGTAATGATCTGAATTTGTGTAGCTGTTCATAGAGTCCAATCAGTAAATGGCTTACGTTTTGGACCTACAGTGTGCCACTAAAAACAGATTTTTTGACCTGTTTCCTATCCCTCACCTTTTCATTTTTTGTACATCACTTATGCTTGTCCTAAGCTACAAAATAAGGCAAGGGTGCATGAAGTCAGTTCATACTATGTTCCTTTTCAGAGTTGAAATGCGATGTGAGTCATATTTTAATAAAAAAATATGTACGTTTTGTTATAGACCTGAAACCTATGTTTTACCAAGAGTTTAACTTTCTTTATAGGAAGAACCAGTAAATGGTAGTAGTAAGGCACCTCATAGCCCCCTTGTGAAGGAAGGAAGAGCTTTCTGTCCCTGAAAAATCTCTGAATTGGATTGTTACTTGTTAACAACCCTTAAAGCAAACACCTTTTACTTAGAGCTCATGTGATGTTAAAGGTAAATTGCGAACATAGTAATAAAATCATTTGCCATGGTTTAGAACTTGGCATCCTGGTCCTATACTTTCAGTCACTGACCTGAAACAGGAATACAGAACAGAAGATCAGGCTTTAAGGCCTCACTGGCTACATGCTTATTCCAGGTCCATGATTCAGATCAGTGAAACCAGTGTTGGGATTACAGAGTTAGAGCCTGTATATTTGAAAGAAAGCACACTCCTATATTTAGTGTGTATAGTAACCACACAAGAAGAGAAATGGAAATTGAATGCGTGGCACTATTACTGTATATGTAATACATTGTAAATTAAGGTGTTTTTAAACAGATGAGATTTAAAGCTAATTTATTACCAGAAATAACCAAGTGTCTAAACTACTTTTTGCTTCTAACTAGATGTTTCTTACCAGTTAGATAACATTTATCCCAAATCACGCATATTTAGAGACACTTTTTGCATCAGAAAAAAAGCTTTATTTAATCAGAAATCAGAACAGAAGATAGAAGCACCTCATATTATATTAAGAAATATCAGAATTGAGGAAACAGAACTCTAGGTTAGCTCCATGAGAACATCAGAAAAGGTTCCGGAGACTGTAGGCATAATGATACAGGAGGGCTTCTTGATACCAATCAGATCTTCTCCTCGGTTTCCCTAACTTGCTGGGACACTGTTGTTCCATCAAAGATTTCCTCAACAACGGTTCTTATTCTTCTAACCTTTTGTGGCTCTGAAAGGAAAGCATTTGCATTAGTTACTGAAAGTTTTCAGTTACAGAATGTGCTAAAGTATGTGTAACATGGTTAAGGTGTATGCCTTCTATACACATAGTGAGTGTGACACAGTTTTGGCACTGATATCTTAACGTGGCCTTGGGTCTTTCTCTTGTATTATTCTTGAGTTGGTCCTCGTGTTGTGTAGGTTACTGAGCACACATTTTCTAGGGTGTATGGGTGTGGCCCAGGATGGATTTCTACATTGTCACTTTAGACTATGGCCTAAGGCTGCAAGGGGCACATTGCAGCCACCCATGCATATAAAAGGGTCCAGACTCCTTGCCTACCACTGGTTCCTCTTTATTACTACCCTTGCATAGCTTAAACATTTTTCATAGTCAGTGTACTGGTTACATAGTTACATAGTTAGTCTGGTTGAAAAAAAGTCCATCACACAAGTGACACAAGTCCATCTAGTTCAACAAATACAATTCAGTGGTTATAAATCTGGATCTGTATTCATAGAACCCAACTACTAGAAGAACAAGTGGACCATTTTTCCTTCTTTTATAATCATCAGCTAAGATCTACTGACATAGCATAAGTAAGTAAATGGTCTTTTTCAGCCTCTCCATCCTCATTCCTACCTTGTGCAGCAATGAAGTTTGAACTTGTTAGTATGATCTTACTCAACTGTGTGTGTGTTATAATTTTGTATGCACTTTGCTAATATAACTATTTACTTTGGACATACAAGACCCAGCAACAGGGTCATTTATTTGATTCACCCATCTTCCCAATGCTGTCATATAGGGGTGAAGAGACAGTCCTCAGTCTTGTTTATGCTCCAACAAGTCAGTGTGGAGCTAACATGGGATTTTTTTCCTTGTTTCCAATGTAGTGGTGGAGGAGAGAGAAAAAGGTGAGTTCATGCTTCTGGGGTGGGGGTATCAAATGACCGTGAACAATGTCCATTTAAAAAAGTTCTGCCCCTTTTTCATGTGGCTACTGTGGTAAAAATAATTGTTATTTGTACTAACAAAGACAGCATGCAGTTTGCTCAACATTCAGAACTACTTTACAGACCACCAATCCAGAGCAAGGAGGAATGGTTTCATGTTTCCTAAGCTAAAGTCTTCTGACTCCTCAACATCCTATGCAGGACCTTCTCCTTTGCTTTTCTTGCTGGCTTAAGCCACAAATGTCCAGAGGCGGCCAAAAGTCAGACACAAAATAAAGGGTAAAAGTAAGTCTTTTAAAAGTTACTATAAACATAGATATTATAACACGTAACTAAATATATATTATCTAACGTGAGCAGTCATTAATAATGACTGTTAATCCACCAGAACATATTTTCAGAATGATTCACTTTTACTAAAGTCTATAAAAAGAACAATACTTCAATCTGCTTACCTTTAGGAACCTGAATGCACTGAGGGGGTTTGACTGAGCTATAATAAAGAATGAAAATAGGAATATAATTTTTAGACCGATTTCTCAGTTTGCCAAGGGTCGTTATTACCATATACTGATAGAGTTAAGTATAAATACAAATCATATTTACAGTATAGGTAACAATATCTTAACAAAACTTTTCTTACATGGGTTGTCCATCAAGTAAGCAGCGGTAGGTTTCAATTTCTCTCTCCAGTCTAGTCTTGATGTCAAGAAGTTGATCATACTCTAAGCCTTGTCTCTCCATATCTGTCCTTACTTCACATAACTGTTCCTCCAAAGAGCTTATTTTTGCCTGGATTTGCCGAAGTTGCATGCAGTAGTTTCCTTCCGTTTCAGCCAAGGAGCTTTCCAGTGTTCTTTTCTAAAGAAAGAGACCATTCAGTGTGTATCTAGTCCTTAATATATAAATAGATAGATCAGTATTGCCAGACTTACACTTATACTGTTTGGATGATAGCTTACTATTTACTTTGCTTAAAGCACATGCAAACCCAAACATCAAGATCTCATAAGTGTTAACATAATTTCAAAAGTAATTTCCCATTTCCCCAGAAGACCCGCACAGCACAATGATGTGCAGCTGCTGATGGAGTGCATGTATGTGGACTGTAAGGAGGCTGCAGGAGATCAACAGTCCTAATATGCTATATTTTGTTTTTACAATAATTGCATTTATTTGATACACAAAATGCTCTAGAAAACTAAATGTCATTCATGTGGGTTTTACTTGTACTTTAAACTGTTGGTGGTGATTACAACTTAGAGTCCGTAGATAGATCTTGGATACAGCAATATTCAACTGGAACCCAATCATTTTGAACCAAGGGACATAACATAACACAAACTTCAAAGCAACACTATTAAAAAGGTTGAATACATCTGGTTTAGACTATGGGTATTTACAGAGGAAAGCGTTGAAAATATCTTTTTAAAACAGAAAACATATAAATAAAGGTAAATGCCATTATATGAAAAAAAAAATCCCTCCTAACAAAGAAAACTTTTTTTCTAGATTTTTCTAGGTAACCACATCTATAGCAAATACTAATTGAAGATAGAGGATGGTAATAATAGAAGCATTATAAGTATTTTAGCCTTACCGTTGCAAGCGCAGCTTGTAGTTCAATCTCTAGAGCTTGTACAGATCTCTTCAGATCAATAATTTCATTTCTACTAGATTGGACCTGCTCAACACCAGATGAAATTTCCTGTTTGAGGGCTCGACTCTGAAACACAACCATCAAAGAGTTTGGAAACAGAACTGAAAATAGTTTAGTCTACATTTATAATGGCAGTAATTTGGCTTCCTTTTTTTACCGCTTCAAGGAATTGAGCTTCAGCCTCCCTTCTGTTCTTATCTGCTAAATATTCATAGTCAGATCTCATATCATTCAGGATTTTGGTGAGGTCATTTCCCGGAGCAGCATTCATCTCCACAAAAAGTTGTCCTGTGACTCCTTGGTAGCTCTTCATTTCCTGAAACAAAAAAATTAAAAAGATATAGTTGAAGTGTCTGGAAGGGCTAGGTGACTTTTTCCATTCACCAGAAAGACTAAAACTTCTAGCACAGTGTATGAAACAATAGTACATGTAAAATGACAGAGTGTAGTAAAAGACATTGTGAGGATTACTTTATGATACCTCTTCATGGTTCTTCTTGAGACACACAATCTCCTCCGCCAAGCTTTGAATCTGAGACTCAAGGTCACATTTAGCCAAGCTGAGGTCATCTAGCACTTTGCGCAGGCCATTAATATCAGCTTCAACATTTTGGCGGAGACAGAGCTCATTTTCAAACCTGCAGGGCAGAAAATGTGATGATACATGTGCAAAGTAAACAATACAGAACACCGATTTATTAACTATCTAAAAAAAAAAATACATTTTTGATCAGAAACTTACTTGAGCTTAAAATCATCGGCTGCCAAACGGGCATTGTCAATTTGGAGGACAACTCTTGCATTATCCACAGTGGCTACCTGAATCTATACAAAATGACAAATGTTTCTAATCAAACCTGTTTAGATAATGTGATTTAATGAATTAACTTTGTAATGCATTGTTTCTTTATCCAAGGAAAATATTTCATCTGCTTGCATATTGAATACATAAAGGCAAAAACTGAAAACATTTTCATAAAGTACTTTTAATAAATAAATAAATACAGTCATTCTCCATTTTTGTTTTTATCTTTCATGTATAGTTACCACCATATTTTTTTTTTAAGTCAATACCTGCTTTTTGAGATCTTCTATGGTTTGGTAATATTTGCAGTAGTCCTTCACTTGCTTGTTATCATTGCTGTGCTGTTCATACCAAGCCTTAATTTTGCACTCAAGGTTACTGTTGGCGTCCTCTAAATCTTGCACTTTTTGCATGTATGAAGCCAAGCGGTCATTAAGATTTTGCATGGTTTCCTTCTCACTTCCAATGAGAAGGCCATCTCCACCAAACATTGCACCACCAAAGCCACCACCAATGGATCCTGCACTAAAGCCACCAACAGCTCCTCCACTCAAGCTCCCAACACCAAAAACACCACAACCTTGGTTGGCACCAAAGCTTCCTGCACCACAAGTAGCTCCAGAACTTCCAAGAAAGGAGCAAATGGCTGTTCCATAATTTCCAGCTCCGACAGAGCGTCTTGAGGAAGCAGATGTTTTTGAGTAAAACATATTCTCGGTATGATAGCCCTCAAAGTAGCTAGATGAAAGAAATAGCAAGCTTAATCTCTGTTAAAATCATTAGCCTTTATATACAATATCTTGTGGGTGGTTCATTTTCCTACAACTCCCAAACCCATGTCTGGCTCTCAAATTCTTGATGAAAGGTTAATTGAAAGATAAAGTTAGTGTGTCCATATTTTTTTCTTTAATCTTTTAAATCCAGACAATTAATTTATGTTTTGAAACTCTTTACCCTCCCAGAGTTATTTTCATAGATGAAAATTAAGTGTGAATTGGCAAGCCAAATGCCAGCTAGAGATTGCATGACTGATTCTTGAGAAACAATACCACAAATGTTGATCACTACCGTAGGAATGTCAAATGGGTATAAGAAGTTTAATGGGATTGAAAACACTTCATAATTAGTTTACACTTTTTTACGTGTACACAACAGCAACCTATAGAAACATAAAAGATTGAAGGCAGAAAAAGACCAAGTGGTCCCTTGAGTCTGTCACTTTTTTTTAACCATTTTATCTAAGTACAGATCTATGCTTGTCCTAAGCATGTTTATATTCACTTACTGTTGACTGACTTACTACTTTCAAGCATCTTTGTTTCAGTAAAATAATAACTTTTAAGGTTAGTTTTGAACTTTTTAGGTTATGTTCATGTCCCAGTGTTTTAGATCGTAGCTTAACTGCTTCAGCCCCGGAAGATTTTACCCCCTTCCTGACCAGAGCACTTTTTGCGATTCGGCACTGCGTCGCTTTAACTGACAATTGAGCGATCGTGTGACGTCGCACCCAAACAAAATGGATGTCCTTTTTTTCAAACAAATTGTGCTTTCTTTTGGTGGTATTTGATTATCTCTGCGTTTTTTATTTTTTGCGCTATAAACAAAAAAAGAGCGTCAATTTTGAAAAAACTCAATATTTTTTACTTTTTGCTATAATAAATATCCCCCAAAAATATATAAAAAAGCTATTTTTTTTCCTCAGTTTAGGCTGATATGTATTCTTCTACATATTTTTGGTAAAAAATTGCAATAAGCGTATATTGATTGGTTTGCGCAAAAGTTATAATGTCTACAATGTAAGGGATAGTTTTATGGCATTTTTATTATTAATTTTTTTTTATTAGTAATGGCGGCGATCTGCGATTTTTATCGGAACTGCGACATTATGGCGGACACATCGGACATTTTTTACACAATTTTGGGACCATTGTCATTTATACAGCGATCAGTGCTATAAAAATGCATTGATTACGGTGTAAATGACATTGGCAGTAAAGGGGTTAACCACTAGGGGGCGATGAAGGGATTAAGTGTGGCCTAGGGAGTGATTCTAACTGTGGGGGGAGGGGCTTCAACACACGACAGTGATCACTGCTCTTGATGACAGAGAGCAGTGATCTCTGTCCTGTCACTAGGCAGAACGGGGAAATGCTTTGTTTACAAAAGCATCTCCCCATTCTACCTCTCCGTGACATGATTGCGGGCACCCAGCGGACATCGAGTCCTCGGGATCTGCTGTCATGGTCACGAAGAGTGCGATACGCACGCGTGCCGCCGCAGCACCGCTGGCAGCATGCGCCCGCAGCACCGCTTCTTAAAGGGGACATACCTGTGCCAACTAGTGCCATTCTGCCAACATAAACTGGCGTGCGCTGGTCGGCAAGCGGTTAAAGTGTTTGTTACCCTAAAAAAAAATTTAAAAAATGTATCCTGTTCCCGTAAAGCATGTTATACAGCACATTGCTTGTTCTGTGTTATTTTGCCCCTGTATAACCTAAAAAGCCTGGCTGATCCTGCCTGGTTCTGCCCTCCCCCTATAAACTGACCACAGTTTATCATGGCTTCTGAGCCCTGACACTGTGGTCAGTTTACATGCCTCCGTCATCCGCAGCTCTCCTCTCTGCTCTCCCCCCTCCCCTCCCTGCCTGTCAGTTCGAGACACTGTCTGCTCCTCTGCTCCTGTTGCTATAAAAAAAACTATTATATTTATACCATCACAACTGTTATATAGCGCTATGTGTCCCAGTGCCTGTGCTATATAAAAACTATGCAGATTTCTGTCTCCCAGTGCTCATGTGACTGCTTGTCTCTCTGCTCCTCTCCTCTTCTCCTCTCCGGCTGACATCAGTGGGAGTTCTCAGTCTCTCCCACCATAGCTGTCAGCCAGGGAGGGGAGAGAGCCAAGGAGTCACATGACCACCAGGAGATGCTCTGAGATAAGGTACAAATCTGCATCGTTTTTATATAGCACAGGCACCGGGACACATAGTGTTATATAACAGATGGGATGGTATAAATATAATATAGTGGCTTTACAACCACTTCAATATTGAAGAGACTGGTCTCTAGAGCCTTATTCACATTCAAAGCTTTCAGCTGTGAAACCCCCTTTTCCTTCTTTCCTCAACAATGTACAGTATGTATTACATTATCCCTCAGACCATTTTTGTTGCCCTTCTCTGGACTCTTTCTATCTATATCTTTTTGTAAGTGAGGTCTCTAGAACTGGACACAGTGATTCAAATGAGGTCTAACTAAAGTACTATATATACCGTCCTGCTAGTGATCCCCCCAGTGAAGCAACTCAGAAATCTTTTTGCTTTCTCCACTGCCAGGTTACACTGTTTGCTCATCTTCGATCATCTGAAATAAGCTCGTTATGTCAAGGCTGCAGAAAATTAATTGCAGCATGTCGAGTTGATAGGCAGTACTGTCTGTCAAACTTGGCTGTTCAAGTCAATGGGGCCACGTCGCCACCATAAGCTAAACCCTTGGCAGCACATTAGCCTCATTATAAATTCCTGTTCATCAAAAAAAACCAAAGCTAAAAAAAAACTCCTGAACGCAATGTGAAAGCGATCCAGCATGGATAGCTTTTCAGAGGCTGGACTAGTGTGGACTAAGCCTAATAATGGCCATTTTTACACCAACCTTTTATATATATATAAATATATTTATATGTACATGGTGTGTATGTGTATATATATATATATATATATATATATATATATATATATATATACACAAACTATATTGTCAAAAGTATTGGGACACCATCCTTTGCACGCACATGTACTTTAATGGTATCCCAGTCTTAATTTGTAGGGTTCAATATTGAGTTAGCCCACCCTTTGCAGCTATAACAGCTTCAACTCTTTTGGAAAGGCTGTCCACAAGGTTTAGGAGGGTGTCTATGGGAATGTTTGACCATTCTTCCATAAGCACATTTGTGAGGTCAGGCACTAATGTTGAATGATAAAGCTTGGCTCACAGTCTCCGCTCTAATTCATCCCAAAGGTGTTCTCTCGGGTTGAGGTCAGGATTCTGTGCAGGTCAGTCAAGTTCCTCCACCCCAAAATCATTCATCCACGTCTTTATGGTCCTCTCCTCTCCTGGCTTTGCCCCTCCTCCCTGGGCCAACTGATATTAATGGGAGCCATTGGTTCCTACTCCTGTCAATCAACTGTAGTGACGAGGGAGTGGGGGGCGGTGTCAATTGATGGAGAAGTGGGGATCAGGGGCGAGCCTGCATGAGTGCCAACCATTGGAATCAGTTTCCAATTGGGGGGCACTAGCAAGAGAGGAGGAGCCATGCATCTCAGTGGGGGACCAAGGAAGAGGAGGATCAGGGTTGCACTGTGCACAGTACGGGTAAGTATAGACATGTTTGTGTAGGAAGAACACTGTATGGCTAGTCATTATATTCATATGCAATCTGGGAATTTGGTGCTAGGCCCCTTTCACACTGGGTTTCCGATCAGTGTCTGTTTTTCAGGCGGATCGAAAGGCCCACACATTCCTATGGACAGGCAGGTATAAACGGACTTGTGTCTGTTTACAACCACCTACCTTTGGGTCCTGTTTGGGTGGAGCAGATCAGAGATAGCCGGGTGTAAACAGACAGTGGAGTCTGTTTACTCCTGGCCGCCTATAGAGTCATCCACCCACTCCGATCAGCAAGGAATCAGCTCACAGATGCCTGGCCTGCTGATTGGAACAGAGTCTGTCCCATGTGATTTTTTTTGGGACTGCATTATATGATTTTTTTTTACATTGTATTTTTTGTTTTGATTATTGCATGGCACAATTTTTGGTGATTTTCTCTTTGTAATTGCAAGTTTGTATTCGGATGTCACATATTCTTAATTCTTGCTATAGACACTTTTTTTTGCAAATGTATTGTTTTTTTTATATGGTTTTTTTTTTTATATCTTTGGGTGTAAATCACTTGTAAGTGTCAGCTGGCTGTCCACATACACTCATAATTTGGTTGCATATACAGTAACCTTCTTTATTTTCAATTTACATTATTTATGCTTTCTTTGCACTGTACCTTTTACAGAATTGATTTAAAATGTCAGAGTAAACCTGTAATGATTCTTACCCCAATAAACTGCCACTTGAGTTTACTAGGTGCCTGCAGGCGACCCCAAGATCCCTGAAATTCTGGGTCATATTGGGAATTGGAGGTTTGGCCCACCTATACCCACTGTTACCTAGTAAGGGTGGTAATTACAGTCAAGAGATAAAATGAGGTGCAGTTGGTGGGAGGGGACAGGACAAATCTCTGACTTTCTAACTGAAGTCATTATTTGCATAGTAGCTCATCACTTGATTCTGAGCTCCCTGAGTGCTCTGAATATAAGCTGAATTTTCTTGCAGATGCTTAGAAGCCCCAGTAAATGAATACAAGTGCTCCCAAAGCTGTTCTGTATCCACTTGATCTCCAAGAAGACTTTACCCTCTTCATGACCAGGGCATTTTTTTTTTGCTATTCGGCACTGCGCTACTTTACCTGGCAATTGCATGGTCATGCAACTCTGTATTCAAATTACATTTTATCAAAAATAGAGCTTTCTTTTGGTGATATCTGACCACCACTGGGATTTTTATTTTTTTGTGACATAAACGAAAAAAGATGGAAAATTTAGAAAAAAATATATATTTTTTATTTTCTGCTATAAAACATATCCTATAAATAAAATTTTAAAATCGAATTTCTTCATGAATTTAAACCAAAATGTATTCTGCTGCATGTCTTTGGTAAATAAAATCCCAATAAGTGTATATTGTTTGGTTTGTGTTAAAATGATAGCATTTGGTATCTTGTAAACTGGAATGTTTTTTTTTTTTTTATACTAGTAATGGCGGGACTGTGATAGTATTGCGGGCAATCTAACACTAGCTGATGCTGGCTGGAGGGTACCCTAACTGACTGACACTTATACATCAATAGTGACACTAATACTAATACTATACACTGTCACTGTACTAATGAAAGGGTAGGGGTTAACATCTAGGGGTGATCAAGGGGTTAAATGTGTACCTTACAATGTTTACTGTGTGCATTATGTGCTGCGAATAAAAACTCAGCAAGGTCCCCTGTCAGTGATCAGTGCTCTGTGTTGTAAACTTGTCCCTTCCGTGAATGACGGAGCTGATCAGTGGGTGCCGGCGATCAATCATTGGCCAGCACCCACTGATCGGCTTGTGCTGTTACAAATCATAGCATAACCGTGGCAGCGTGCGCGCATGTCCCCTACCCAGAAGAGCTGATCATGTATCAGATACGTGAACCAGTGCAGAGCAGTCACCCTGCTGCAGGAAATCTGCGTGAGACGGTTGGCAAATGGTTATGGATGCCATTCTTAGTGCTGTTAGGTGGTGCTAAGAATTGGACAGGGGTGAGAGCAATAGAAAGGACTTTTTGAGTTGAAAACATATACTTGTATATGTATATACTGTGTGTATATATATTATATATACACTATATTACCAAAAGTATTGGAACGCCTGCCTTTACACGCACATGAACTTTAATGGCATCCAAGTCTTAAGCCTCGTACACACGATCGGACTTTAAGCCAAGAAAACCGTGGAATTTAGTCTGAAGGGTGTTGGCTCAAATTTGTCTTGCATACACACAGTCACACAAATGTTGGCCAACAATTACGAATGTAGTGACGTACTACGTGGTTTTTCAGCTCTTGAGCGCCACCCTTTGGGCTCCTTCTGCTAATTTCGTGTTAGTAGAAGTTTGGTGAGTGTTGATTCGTGCTTTTCTTCTCGCGTTTTTCATTTATCGCTTTTCATTTATTTTCGAGATAACGTGTTATTTATTATTGGCCTAGGAATTATTGCTTTGACTTTTTTTTTTTTGTTGAATAATAATTTGATTTGGTAAATTTTCTATATTTTTGGATGCATAGAATGCACTTTTTGGTTATTTTCTATTGGCAGATAGCACGTCTATTTTTTTTTTTTAATGCACAATAAAAAAATGTGGAGAATAATACTTGGCTATGTGTTTTACTTCAAATGACAGTTTGGGAGTAGGCAGTTACATTTTAAAAAATACAATGTCAAATTGACAAGGGACACCAACATAGTTGTATCTTTGTTTTTAAAAACTACGGGATAATGGTATTATGGTAACTTGCACAAATAAAAAAAAAAAAAAAAAAAACATAACAATATTATTTTTGATATCACTAGAAAAAAAAAACCTTTGAAAATTAGTTTGCAAAAACTCTATCAGTATCACCAGCAAAGCAGCTTCATTATTATCCCATTAAAGAAGAAGAGAATTGTGCGCTGCATTTGGAGATTTCATAATTTGCCACATCACAAATGTTAATTCTCCATTACGAGCACTAGTTTACAAGACCGACCGCTTCTGCTTCCGAGCATGCATGTTTGTACTTTAGACTTTTGTCCGACGGACTTGTGCACACACGATCGCAAAGTCCGACAACGCACATTTGTTGGCGGAAAATTTGAGAACATGCTAGCCAACTTTTGTTGGCGGAAAGTCCGCCAACAAATGTCCGATGGAGCATACACACGGTTGGACTTACCGCCAACAAGCTCACATCCAACATTTCCCACCGAAAAATCAGTTCGTGTGTATACGGCATATGTCCGTAGGGTTCAATATTGAGTTGATCACTCTTTGCATCTATAACAGCTTCAACTCTTCTGGGAAGGCTGTCCACAAGGTTTAGTAGTGTGTTTTGTGCACTGCTGCACAATCATGTTGGAACAGGAAGGGGCCTGACCTCAATCCGATAGAACACCTTTGGGATAAATTAGAGCAGAGACTGCGAGCCGGGCCTTCTCATCCACATCAGTACCTGACCTCACAAATGCACTTCTGGAAGAATGGTCAAACATTCCCATAGACACACTCCTAAACCTTGTGGACAGCCTTCCCAGAAGAGTTGAAGCTGTTATAGCTGCAAAGGGTGGGCCAACTCAATATTGAACCCTACTGACTAAGACTGGGATGTCTTTAAAGTTCATTTGTGTGTAAAGGCAGGTGTTCCTACCCCTGAAACGTGTTGACTGCATCTGATGTACATAACCAATAAATGTTCCAAAAAGAACTTTAGATTATATATACTTTTGTATTAGGCACACCCATCCAAGACTGTATTTATGCAGGTGCTGTAACAAAAATAGAGGGTGCTGACCTGGTGCGCGAAGCGCGCCGCAAAATGTGTGTGTGTGGCTAAATTGAGTGTGGCCAAATGTCAGTGATTCTTCCCAATCTATAGTTTGTAGTGTGCCACCTTTTCCTCTTTGTATAGGCTAAAAAGAGCCTGGAGGTACACAAGAGATTGTGAAGTAAAATAAGCTCAATTCAAGAATGCATTTATGAAGAAGCAACATTGTCACCATAGGACAAGAAGTGTTTTAAGACTTTAGAAATCTTCCCTCCCTCCTCATCTCCATAACCATGGGCGTCCGCAAGGTGGCTCAAGTGCCCCCCCCAAAGCAGGTGCACAGGGTGCACTGCACCCAGGCGGTGCGAGCTGCGGCAGAGGAGGCGCGCCAAAGCAGTCAGTGCTGCCCGACTTCTTTCACAGGATCTGCACATACAGGTCCTCAGTCTCCAGGAGCTTTAGGCAGCTGTGTATGGGAGGGGTGCTGATGTCATCCTGCAGGAGCCTGGGAGGAAGGAGCTCTACCATGCTGATAAAATTAGGTCAGTAAACAGGGGTTGTGCAGAAACGGACCTTTGGGGGTGAAATGAGGAAATAAGTGAGGAAATAAGAAAAGTTTTATTGTTAGGATTTACTTACACCTAGTAAAGGTACACAATAACCACAATAGATACCACGTCACAGGTCTCATTCCCACCATCAAGAAGTTCAGATAAGATGGATACAAGTTTATACATCTACCATATTTTTTCTACTGAAAAACATTTTTATGATAATTTTTACTACCTGTACAAAATATGTGACATTATTCTTTGTAAAGTATTGTAACAAATGTGTTTTTTTTTTTTTTAATGATTTCCTTTAAACTGCATGTAAACATGATAATTGTTTAACAAAGAATAATGAACCATGAAACCAGCGTCATACAGTAAACAATTATCATAATTACAATGCTGCCATACTTAATTTATAGCTTTAATTATTTTTTGGTGTGAAGGTACTGTTTATCTGTGGCATTCATAAGCCATGCTGTTACATGATAAAGGCGGGCACCCAACATCAACTTGCAATGTTAACAGACTGGGTGAAGCCTGTGCAAGCGTCTGGAACATCATCTTGCATCATATACTTTTTATGAGTTTTTCTTACTGTTAATTAGCCTGGGTTTTTACTGTAATATTAAAGACAGCATGTGTGTGGCCAAGTGGAAATCTTGCTCCCCCATGTGTCTGGGATGGGAAATACCACTACGGTAGTCAAAGGGCCCAGTAGCAAATGAACAAAAGTCTTCTCTTGCAACTTATGAAATAAACATGGACACAGTTGCTGGAGGAGAGCTTCATGCCCAGGACAAGGCACACAGTCCAAACTCTGGATTCGGCTGGTTCTCTGTACACCAACTTCAGCGACCTCTTGTCCCAATAAGCCAGGCAGAGCCTATGCATGTAATCTTCTTTAGTGCTCACTATACCCTTTCCTAGGACAGAGTAGACACCAGGTATACCAACCCTCATTGAATGAATAAAGCCCCCTCAAATGCCGAGCATCTCTCCCTTTTTTTTGACTTACCATCACATAATAAAGAAAATATGGCAAACATTTAGGATGAACAAACAGCCTTTCCTATTGGTTCCTCTTCTATTGGTAAAGTAATCCATTCTAAGTGACAAAAAGCATCTTTCCTTCATATAGTGCATCCGGAAAGTATTCACAGCACTTCACTTTTTCCAAATTTTGTTATGTTACAGCCTCATTCCAAAATTAATTAAATGTATTATTTTCCTTAAAATTCGACAATCAATACCCCATAATGACAACATGAAAGAAATTTGTTTGATATCTTTGCAAATTTATTAAAAATAAAAAAAAACAAAAAGTCACATGTACATAAGTATTTACAGCCTTTGCCATGACACTCAAAATTGAGCTCAGGTGCATCCTGTTTCCACTGATCATCCTTGAGATGTTCCTACAACTTGATTAGAGTCCACTTGTGGTAAATTCAGTTGATTGGAAATGATTTGGAAAGGCACACACCTGTCTATATAAGGTCCCACAGTTAACACTGCATGTCAGAGCACAAACCAAACCATGAAGTCTTCCAAGCCATGAAATCCAAGAAACAGGATTGTATCGAAGCACAGATCTGGGGAACATTTCTGCAGCATTGAAGGTCCCAATGAGCACAGTGGCCTCCATCATCTGTAAATGCAAGAAGTTTGGAACCACCAGGACTCTTCCTAGAGCGGGCCGCCCGGCCAAACTGAGCGATCTGGGGAGAAGGGCCTTAGTCAGGGAAGTGACCAAGAACCCAATCACTCTGACAGAGCTCCAGCATTTCTCTGTGAAGAGAGGAGAACATTCCAGAAGAACAACCATCTCTGCAGCACTCCACCAATCAGGCCTGTATGGTAGAGTGGCTAGACGGAAGCCACTCCTCAGTAAAAGGCACATGATAGCCTGTCTGGAGATTGACAAAAGGCACTTGAAGGACTCTCAGAGCATGAGAAACAAAATTCTCTGGTCTGATGAAACAAAGATTGAACTCTTTGGCCTGGATGGCAAGCATCATGTCTAGAGGAAACCAGGCACCGCTCATAACCTGGCCAATACCATCCCCACAGTGAAGCATGGTGGTGGCAACATCATGCTGTGGGGATGTATTTCAGCGGCAGGAACTGAGAGACTAGTCAGGATCGAGGGAAAGATGAATGCAGCAATGTACAGAGATATCCTTGATGAAAACCTGCTCCAGAGCACTCTGGACCTCAGACTGGGGCAAAGGTTCATCTTCCAACAGGAAAACGACCCTAAGTACACAGCCAAGATAACAAAGGAGTGGCTACAGGGCAACTCTGTGAATATCCTTGAGTTGCCCATCCAGAGCCCAGACTTAAACCCAATTGAACATCTCTGAGGAGATCTGAAAATGGCTGTGCAACAATGCTCCCCATCCAACTTAACGGAGCTTGAGAGGTCGTGCAAAGAAGAATGGGAGAAACTTCCCAAAAATAGGTGTGCCAAGCTTGTAGCATCATACTCAAATAAACTTGAGGCTGTAATTGGTGCAAAAGATGCTTCGACAAAGTTGAACAAAGGCTGTGAATACTTATGCACATGTGATTTTTTTTTGTCATTATGGGGTATTTTAAGGAAAATAATTAATTTAATCCATTTTGGAATAAGGCTGTACCATAACAAAATGTGGAAAAAAGTGAAGCTCTGTGAATACTTTCTGGATGCACTGTATATCCTGGTGTTCAATCAGTTCCCAAAAATAGGTGACTTTCTCTGTCCTCCTATCTCTTTTATTTCCAGGGGTAATTCCACCCAAAGAGAGACGAAGGCTTATTGAGGCTGAAGAAGGAAGGGGTATGTAGCATAAATCTTATGGTTTTTATATTGCGATGAATCAATCTAGAACAGGGAGGAAGTTTAAAAATGTTAAAAATGGGAAAAAAAATTAAAAATGTAAACACAATTGTGCTCTGTTGTGGTAATGTTTATCAGGAAAACATTGGCTTAGGGGTAAGAAGGCATTTGCCAATACTAAAAATTTATGTTGGGCTGGTGGCCTTTGTGGAGATACATTCAGAAATTGATCAGAGAGGTGCCTGCAGTCAGTAGCAAATGGTGGACATTATATAGCTACCAGCAACCCATGCTTATGCCGCGTACACACGGTCGGAATTTCCGACAACAAATGTTCGATGTGAGCTTGTTGTCGGAAATTCCAACTGTGTGCATGCTCCATCGGACATTTGTTGTCGGAAATTCTGACAACAAAAATTTGAGAGCTGGCTCTCAAATTTTCCGACAACAAAATCCATTGTCGGAAATTCCGATCGTGTGTACACAATTCCGACGCACAAAATTCCACACATGCTCGGAATCACGCAGAAGAGCCGCACTGGCTATTGAACTTCATTTTTTCTTGGCTCGTCGTACGTGTTGTACTATGCAGCTAGGTATATGGGGTCTCCGTACCACAGGTTTGGTCCCAGTTACTTTTGGGGGAACCAACCACTAGGGAAGGAGCCTGAACACCAACCCCCTTGCTACCAGAGGACCTGTCATCTTCGCCAGGTACCATGCTTTCCGGCTTCTGTACATTCCCACCAGTTTATGGTTACCTGTGGCAACAACGCTCCTTCTTTAATGCTCCTACAGATTTAATCTTTTGTAGTGGCTTTCCTCCTGTACCCCGTGTAGTGCTTTACAGGCCCTGTTCTTATGATAAGCCAAGTACCATTATGCACTCCTTTTATGTAGACCAGGCATGAAACAGTTAACAACTTTACTGATCATTCAGCAACACAGTTCAACAGCACAGCACATATGAAACAGAGTCCAGGCTTAACTAACTAATGTAAGCTACCCAGGTTTATACCTTCCAGAGAAACAAAGTCTATTAAGCAAAAGTCCATTATGGTAGGTTCCTAGTCTAGAATGAATCGCAGCAGGTTGACCCATAAGGGAGGCCTACGTGTTGCAGCAGTTCTTCCTCTGTTAATCCCATGGGGAAAAGAGCTCTGAGCCCTCCCCTGGTATTTATGTGGCTTGCAGCAGGGGGCAGAACTCAGAAAGCCAGGGAAAAAGAGTCTAGACACAGTTAACCACTTCTCATACTGGGCAGCCTGAACTGTTTGCATAACTACAGAGTGCAATGAATACAATACTAGAAATACATTTACTGACACCCCACAAGCATCTGCTTACACGTCTCCTTGTATTCTCCCTGGTTTTATTTCTCTACTGTGTTTTATTACTTTGTTGTCAGCATGGTAATTTCACTCCTATCCTGTCTTAATGATTGTTTGTTCCTGTAAATAATATCAAGTTAACCCTTTTGCTGCAACTCTTTAGGCAGATCTCTTTGCAGGGCTTGCCCTGTTCCTAATACCTTTGCATTTTTATTGATGTGCCCTGAATGTTGTGTTCATTTCAGGGCGGGTCATCACTGGGGACGGAAGCAGGACCCAACATCTCAGCAGCTTGCTTTTAATAGCCTGGGGATAGCTTAGAGCATCTCTCTTCATGACTCTGTTAAGAAGTCATGTTTTTATGTTGTATCAGCAAGACAGGAGGTGTTGAGAACTCTCCCCAGTGAGGTCACTAAGAAAAAAAAAAGTTTGGACTGAATGTCTCCTTGAAATTGGACTTGAAAGTATATATAAAACATAAATAGTTCAATCTCAGTGTTTGTTGATGATACATAGCTAAGCAGGCCAATAATTTAACAACAAGATATAACAACTTTACAAGAAGACCTAGTTAAAATTGAGGCATGGACAGCTAAATTGCAGATGAGGTTCAATGTAGGAAAATGTAAAGTAATATACCTGGGAGCTAAAAAATATGCATTGAAGTTACATGTTAAGGGGAGAACCTCTGGGGAAATCAAGGATGAAAAAGGATCTGAGGGTCCTCATAGAAGACAGACTTAGCAATAGCATGCAATACAAAGCTCCAGCAAGCAAGGCCAAAGGCCAGCAGATTCTTAGCATGCATTTAAAATGGTAAAAGAGATAAAACTATAATTCTGACACTTTACAAAACTTTGATTCAGTCACATGTTGAATTTGCTATTCAACTCTGGTCACCAAACCTGGGGAAGTATGTCCTTGAACTGGGGAGAGTCCAGAGAAGGTCACCAAAGCTAATAAGGGGGCTGGAGGACCTCAGTTATGAGCAATGACTACAAACATTAAACTTCTCCCTTTAGAAGAGAAGCTTAAGAAGGTATATGATAGAGATATACAAATCCTTGAATTGTTGACTAACATTGGAAAGAAACTTTTTAATCTTATGTTTATAAAAAAGACACCAGCCACACAATGAGGTTGGATGAGAAATGGTTCAATCGTAAACTGCATAAGAGATTCTTTATTGTTAGAGAGTAGGGAAATGGAAAAAACTTTTAGATGTGTTTCTTATTTCTATAAGCCAAAATGAAAAATTTGTTTTAAATATACATTAAGGCCCCTTTCACATACAAATGCAGTTGTTATTGCTTGCATTAAAATGCATTGTACTATGTGTTGCCATGCACTGCACAGACATGGTCTATGTATTTTGGGGATACAAATATATATTTCCTAAAGAGCTCCTAATGCACAGCCAAACAAAAAATGCACATGATTCTTCAGGGTCCACTTGTCACCCTAAATATGGGTGTAACATGGTCTTAAAGGTGAAGTTAGCTTTTAACTTTTACCATAGACCTGCTGGATGGTTTAATAATAATATAATGTATTCTCTGGATGAAAACAACCTTGTTTTTTTTAAGCCTTTTTCACTCTTTAATTTCTTAAAATAAGCCATATGCCATAGCTTTTTTGAAATAATATAGTGTAAACTGAATGAAAAAGTAGAATTTGGTTTTGGGTGAATTCCACAAGGTTCACTTATCTGTCAATCCTAGTAAAATGCTTGAAGGCTCCAACATGGACATTTCCCTTTATGATGCTGACTCTAGTCTTTGGAACAACACACTATAAACCTGGTCCATCCCTCTCTTTTTCTTATAAACTTAAACTAAAACTAATAGTTTAGCTTGCACCTCCACTTCTCAAGCACTGTCCTCTGCCATTGTACAATCCAGTAGGAAACCCTTTGCAGCTGCAAGATTAATTTCAGTCCAGTATTCAGTAGTCATAGCTCAGTCATTGGGCAATGTTTTGAAATACACTTAATTGTCTAAAGTTTTTAGACGCCTGCCTTTACATGCACATGAACTTTAATGGCACCCCAGTCTTCGTTCATATGGTTCAATATTGAGTTGGCCCACCTTTTGCAGCTATAACAGCTTCAACTCTTCTGGGAAGTCTGTCCACAAGGTTTGGGAGTGTGTCTATGGGAATGTTTGACCATTCTTCCAGAAGCACATTTGTGAGGTAAGGCACTGATGTTGGATAAGAAGGCCTGGCTCGCAGTCTCCGCTCTGAATATATCCCAAAGGTGTTCTATCAGGTTGTGGTTGGCACTCTGTGCAGGCCAGTCAAGTTCCTCCAACCCAAACTCGCTCATCGATGTCTTTATGGACCTTGCTTTGTGCACTGGTGCGCAGTCATGTTGGAACAGGAAAGGGCCATCCTAAAACTGTTCCTACAAAGTTAGGATCATGAAATTGTCCAAAATGTCTTGGTATGCTGATGCCTTAGGCGTTCCCTTCACTGGAACTAAGGGGCCAAGCCCAACCCCTGAAAAACAACTCCGCACCATAATCCCCCCTCCACCAAATGATTTGGACCAGTGTAAAAAGCAAGGTCCATAAAGACATGGATGAGCGAGTTTGGGGTGGAGGAACTTGATTAGCCTGACCTCAACCCGATAGAACACCTTTGGGATGAATTAGAGCGGAGACTGTGAGCCAGGTCTTCTCGTCCAACATCAGTGCCTGACCTCACAAATGGGCTTCTGGAAGAATGATCAAACATTCCCATAGACACACTCCTAAACTTTGTGGACAGCCTTCCCAGAAGAGTTGAAGCTGTTATAGCTGCAAAGGGTGGGCCAACTCAATATTGAACTCTACAGACTAAGATTGGGATGCCAATAAAGTTCATGTGCGTATAAAGGCAGGTGTCCAATACTTTTGACAATACAGTGTATCAGCAGACTCTTTTCAATATCTCTAAAATGTTCCTATACTAATCAACAAAGGTTTTGGGGAATGGGGTCTCTGGTTCACCTGACCTGTAACTAGGAAATACAGTAAGTGTATATTAGAACCAAAAAGCACAATGTAATGGCCACATCTTCAAGAGTGTGGTCCAGTTAATCTGCCCTCACTTTTTCTGGGATGGTAGAAGGGTATACCATCAAGAGACACACCCCAACATAGATACACGCATAGGTGTTCCATCTACACATATGCACAAATATACATAGGTACTTCATTTGTACACCCACATTGGTACCTTGTCTATACACACACACACTTACATAAAAACACACATGAAAGTCAGATTTATATCACTGCACATAGCAGCATTTATTAAACGAGAAGAAGAAAATACAGTATTTCATTGGACATTTACATCTTTCACTGAGCCAATGGTGACAGATAGAAAAGCACCCCAAGACAAATGTGGTAGGAAAATAATTTTTTAGAGCACACATTAGACTGTTAGGGATAATAGATAGAGGAATAAAACAGCTCTAACATTTTTACAATTCACATTTTTTTTGTTGACCAATCATAATCTCCCTTTTAATTTAACTGAAACAGCAAAATTAAAATATAGATATTTTCGGTTGGGATAAGCAAACAAATGGTTCCTTTAACCTATTTTTTAACCTATTAACCTGTCGCTAACAGGTTGATATTTTAAGCTGTTGTGCACCAAAAGTAAGATAGCAATTGGATCTTTCTGGCTTATTTCTGCTGATGGATCTCATTCACATTGGTTGAGACATTTCTGCTGTCCATTCTGTCTTCAGCAAATGCGGTCCCTGCCCCGCTTCTTCTGTGATCTGAGAATAGGAAAGAGAAAATGGTAAAGCTTAGAGTATAATGAAAGGCATTTTTTTTTTAAGTTTTGGACAGAGAGGAGATGGATTAGGACATCTGTTAGGTTTTTAGTGTTTCTTGTGCCCCCCTTTCCCTGTTAGGTAGATTCACCCTCTGCATTTGTCCTGTTTACCGTCATTATCAAAAGTGAAAGTAAAACCCCAATTTGGGGTTGTCCCCAGAACAATAATAGAGGGGAAATCTTCCAATGAGGACTCTAGTTCTGCTGGAGCCCCAATGGATTCCCTTAATTTGCAGGCATTTCATCTCACTTCCTTTTTTTGGTGAAGGGATGGAAAGTAAAGGTAGATCTCCCAAATGGGACACAGATGGCAAAAAAACTTGACAAGGGTTGTAACCATCCCTGACTCTATCCAAAGTGAAAAAAAAAAGCTTTTCCTACAGTTCTTCTTTAATTGCTTATTAATGTCTGATATGAAGAACAAGGAATAGTGGCATACAGAAACCCAGAGAAACCAATCAAAGACTAATATTTTAAAGTGCTGATTCAATATCAATATTTCAGATTATAGTATTCTGGTGCCAGGATTGCCACACACAAGCTTTTGGTGCAAGACTGCATGCTATCAGTACAGAGGCCTACAACATACAGAGCAAGGCAAGTATGCAGTAGAATAACGGTCAAATATTGTTAACAGTCTTTTTAAAACCAGCACTTCTGTACACCCCAGTTCGGGTCATGGTCACAGCGTTTAGGCCTAAGTGGGATCATGGGATTCTTTCCATTAGAGTCTCCAGAGATATATTAAAACAGAGTCAACCTGCCAGCAACCATCTATTGGCTGGGCTGACCCTTTAACTGCATATACACATAAATCACCAAAGACGGAGCTTAGTAGATGTTGCTGCTGTGCGCCAAGTTTTTCTTGGTGCTGGAATGGGAAAAGTTTACTGAACCATATGGTCTGTTTCATTAGATAGCAAAACCCCGTTTGCTTTTGTCGCTGTGAAATGAATATGACTAGCTGCCTTGGCTCATGCTGAAATGATTAGTGGTGGTTCAAGCTGGAGATGCCAGCCAACAAAGCTGATAATATGAAGATCAATACACTATGGGTGCAATAGGTGTGTAGTGACATCAAGTACATAGGGGTTTAGGGCCTTGATATGATTTCCATCCATACATTAGTATAGTTAAAAAAAAAATGATTATGCTACATTTTTCTGTACTTACCTGAGACTGAAGATGAAGCTGACCTTCCTCCTTGTCTTGATGAAAAATTACCATTACCATGACCGTTATCATTACCGTTACCATAACCATTACGGTGCACTGAACTTCTGCACAAAAAATAACAAATTGGCATTGCTGAAATTGGGATGTACACATTGTTTATAATCAATTCAAATATTTAACAAATAATACTATATAGCATAAACAAAGCCATCTTAAGATATTGGCGGAATCGTCTTTAGCCAATCTGCATCAGAAAAGTGACTACTGCTATGTGGGGAGGGTGGAAACACTAATCATCACTTGATTCCTTAAATATTTGCAAGTACAGCTGTTTGAATGACAATTTAGGTGTCCAGGCAATCACAAGTAAATTGTATGTTTCTTTGCAAAATTACAAAAAATAAATAAATAAATATATATATATATATATATATATATATATATATGTATATATATATATATATATACCGGTATATATATATATATATATATATATATATATATATATATATATATATATATATATACCGGTATATATATATATATATATATTTAAATCTATATCTATATCTTTATAATACACCTACCTTTCTTCATCTTCTAGAAGCTTGTGGTAAATGTCTATCTCATTCTCCAGCTTGCTTCTGATGTCCAGCAGAAGCTTGTACTCTCGTGACTGGGTTTCCAGTTCATGTCGGAGAGCAAACAGCTGATCCTCCAGGATCATCACCTTGTCTTGAATGTCAGTCAGCTCATCATAGTATCGACCTTCTGTCTCTGCCAGTGCGTTCTCCAAGGAGTTTTTCTATTTATTTGAGGGAACATTTATGACTTTTTATTTAGGAGAAAAAACATCTCAGGCCATTACCAATACACCCATGGTATAATCCATAATCCAAATAGAATCTTCAGTATAAATTAGAAGTATAAAATCTGTTGGGGGTGCTAAATGTATATAATATTGGGATTAATACTGTACCGTGGCACACTGTGTCTGCAGTTCTATCTCCAAATTCTGTACAGTGCGTCTCAGCTCCATAACTTGACTCTTTTGTGACCCAATCTGTTCATTGCTATTAGATATCTCGCTCTTCAGCTCGTTGATCTAAAACAGAAGGTACAGAATTTTGCAGTAAAAATACACATCAGGAAATTGAGGATGCATAAGCATTTCATCGGGGTCGAACTGGAGACCCCCTCCTGTTAAACAAATGGGAAGACCATTACCACAACAATATGATTTTTTTTCCTCCAAAGAAAGTATGTGTTTTCATGTTAGTGTTAAGGGAAAACATATTATCAGTTAAGTCACCTGTTGCTGGTATTCTTCCTCGGCTTTTTTGCGATTTGCTTCAGCCAACTCTTCATACTGAGACCTGGTATCATTCAAGATTTTAAGAATGTTGAATCCAGGAGCAGCGTCCATCTGGACTGTCACGTCACTAGAGACACCTTGCAAGGCCTTCATCTCCTAGAAATGATAAGTTAGTCAACTGATAACTAATGTCAGTGACAAACACATTCCTAAGTGTATAAATACATGACTTCTGTTATCTTCCATGTGTACTCTACAAGCAGTAATAATAACTATTATATTTATGCACAGATCTATATTAACATAAAGCTTTGGTGGGTTAGCACTAGAGGAAGGAAATGTAAAATAATGTGCCTATGCCAATATGAATTCTAATAATGCTACTGGTTTGACCTATACTACCCAAATCTGTCTATCAGCATATGTATATGGCTAATGCATGTCTTACCTCTTCATGGGTTTTCTTACGGTATGCAAGTTCTTCCGTTAGGCTCTTAAACTGAGCTTCAAGATTGGACTTATCATAGGACAAGTCATCCAGAACGTTACGTAATCCAGAGACATCGGCATCCACATTTTGAAACAGGCTGCGTTCACTTTCATACCTGAAAACACAAACCATCATTCGTAGGGATTATGAGATATTTTTTTGTCTGCAATATTCTTTTAGTAGCCAGGACTGCTGAGCATGACAACAATCTCCAAAGCAATATTAGCCCTACCATTAAATATACAATACTAGTATAGTACATAAATAAAACTTCACCCAACAAAACACACACACATTTGCAGTGAATACATTTCATAATACATTTTTTTTTTTTTGGGTAGAGTAGAGTAGGGTTTGAGCCCCACCAAATTTTTCGTACAGTTTGCGTTCTTTGCTAGAAGTTCTCCCCAAACCTTGTCACAGGCCTTCAAGTGATTCTCCATATGACTATATAAAGAATGAACTAAAGAGAGGAAGCAGAAACCTGCTCTATTTCACCCTAAAATTATTCGGCTTAGATCCAATTTGGTTCAGAGATCAATGTTGTAAATATTTTCCAAATTTACTGTACTCTGGGAGCTGCAGTTCACATTTGTTGCCGGCAGGTGGTGCTGTGTACCTAGAAAACGGGCTTTAACTAGCTTTGCGTTATTTATTTATTTTGTTTTATTACTGTTATAATTGCATTAAGGAGGAACTATACACCTTAAAGGATCTTAGTTGTTGGTCCGGTTGGTGAAAACAACACTCTTTCTAAAGACACCTCATCCCAATGAAGACTAAATCGAAAGTGGAGAATAGGGGGGATTTTTGCGGTGTCAGATATAGAGATAAACAATTGACTTGTTATGAATAAAATATAATATTTATTTATTTCTTCTTTTTTAAGTATATTTTGATAATAAATATTATATTTTATTCATAACAAGTCAATTGTATATCTCTATATCTGACACAGCAAAAATCCCCCCTATTCTCCTCTTTCGATTTATACACCTTAAACATTTTGTCAAGTGGTTAGGAATGGGAAATTTGTTTCAGCCCATTTGCCATTATGCCTCACTATACACAGTCTTGTTAGAGAAATCGCTTTTTGTTAGATTTAGGGTTTACGTACATTAGAACAGCATTTAGTTATTGACTGATAGCAGAGATTTGTTTTTAGATCAAATTTACTGTTAAGGGAATTGCATAACTGTACACTTTTTTTCACTTACTTTCCTTTGAAATCATCTACAGCCAGTTGAGAATTGTCATTTTCCACAGTGAGATGATTATTATCCAAAATAGAAGAAAATATCTATAAGAATATAGGGAAAAACAAAATAGGATGAGCTTAACATGTCCAAGCACCTGGATTTCAAATAATAAATTTAGAATGTAAAAAGCTGTATGTAATATAATGCCTATGAATAATGTGGCAAATTTGTGCAATTTTAACATAGTATAAGTCACTCCTTTAGTTCATAATAAAAGAAAGCTGATTTGATAATCACAGGAAACGTGCCTTGCAACACCTTAGCATTAGTGTGTATTGGCTGTTGGTATATCATTACTCTTACTACATTATTGTGTTTAGGCCTAGGAGGTGCCCGTAACTGCAAAGCAATTGTGGATCTGCATAAGTATATATTTATAACCATATATTTAAAATTTCACAATGTGCATTTAAGTCTCATGTTTTTTTCACTATGATTCATATCTCTACAACTAATGTACAGTTGTCTTTAGCAACACACACCTAGCAGCCCTAACGAGTTGTCTTCCTGTTTTATGATAATAGGGTTTGACCAATAGAAATATGTTTCTTCTATACAAATTCAATAGATATAAGCTTAAAGTAGTGGCTGGAAGGCTTACCTTATCTTTAAGTTCTTCAATAGTCTTATAATATTTAGTGTAATCGACTTTTTGAAGTTTATGGGTCTCATACCAGTTTTTTATCTTGACTTCAAGTTCTGCATTAGAGTCTTCTAGAGCATGCACTCTGTCCATATAGGTAGCCAAGCGAGAGTTAAGATTCTGCATGGTTTCCTTTCCTCCAGCTTGATGAAGACTAACTTCTCCAAGGGAACAATTGCTAAAGCCTCCTCTTTGCCCAGAATTTCCTCCACAGACTCCACCGGAGCCTTGGTGGTTAGCTGAACCTCTGCTAGAAAAGCCCCCTGTTGACTTGCTGCTAAAACTACCACTATGGCTTCCATTCTGCCCACCAGAATGACCACCCCCTAAACCAGTAGATCCTCCAGAGCTACCAACATGGTCCCCACTTTGAGCAATTCTAGAGCTGCCTCTATGTCCTCTGGAGCTGTCTCTATAGCCTCCACTTTGTCCTCCACTGGAAGAACCACTTGTATATCCACCAGAGCCGTCACCATGACTTCCACCTTGCACATTCCTAGAAGCGCCAGCAAATCCCCTGGAACCACTGTCATGGCCTCCATGTTGCCCTCTTTTAGAGCCACCTCTATTTCCATCATAGCTGACACCTTGGCTTCCACTTTGTCCTCCATTTGACACAGCAACATGTCTCCTAGAACTATTGTCATAGTCTCCACTATGACCTCCACTGGAGCCACCTGTATATCCCCTAGAACTTCCACCTTTGCTTCCACTTTGTTCATCCATGGACACAGCATCATGTCTTCTAGAACCAGTTTCATAGCCTCCACTTTGCCCTCCACTGGAAGAACCACTTTTATATCCACCAGAGCTGCCACCATGGCTTCCTCCTTGCACATTCCTAGAAGAACCAGCATATCCCCTGGAACCACTGTCATGGCCTCCACTTAGACCTTCACTAGAGCCACCTATATATCCACCAGAGCTGCCACCCTTGCTTCCACTTTTTCTGCCCATGGACACAGCATCATGTCTCCTAGAACCACTGTCATGTTCTTCACTATGACCTCCACTATAGTCACCTGTATGTCCACCAGAACTGCCACCCTTGCTTTCACTTTGTCTGCCCATGGACACAGCATCATGTTTCCTAGAACCACTGTCATATTCTCCACTGTGACCTCCACTAGAGCCACCTGTATATTCACCAGAGCTGCCACCCTTGCTTCCACTTTTTCCGCCCATGGACACAGCATCATGTCTCCTAGAATCACTGTCATATTCTTCACTATGACCTCCACTAGAACTACCTGTATGTCCGCCAGAGCTGCCACGTTTGCTTCCACTTTGTCCTCCCATGGACACAGCATCATGTCTCTTAGAACCACTGTCATGTTCTTCACTATGACCTCCACTATTGCCACCTGTATGTCCACCAGAGCTGCCACCCTTGCTTCCACTTTGTCCGCCCATGGACACAGCATCATGTCTCCTAGAACCACTGTCATATTCTCCACTATGACCTCCACTGGGGCCACCTGTATATCCACCAGAGCTGCCACCCTTGCTTCCACTTTGTCCAACCATGGATGCAGCATCATGTCTCTTAGAATCACTGTCATATTGTTCACTATGACCTCCATTAGAACCACCCGTATGTCCACCAGAGCTGCCACCCTTGCTTCCACTTTGTCCGCCCATGGACACAGCATCATGTCTCTTAGAACCACTGTCATGTTCTTTACTATGACCTCCACTAGAGCCACCTGTATGTCCACCAGAACTGCCACCCTTGCTTCCACTTTGTCCGCCCATGGATACAGCATCATGTCTCCTAGAACCACTGTCATATTCTCCACTTTGACCTCCACTGGGACCACCTGTATATCCACCAGAGCTGCCATCCTTGCTTCCACTTTGTCCACCCATGGACGCAGCATCATGTCTCCTAGAATCACTGTCATATTGTTCACTATGACCTCCATTAGAACCACCTGTATGTCCACCAGAGCTGCCACCCTTGCTTCCACTTTGTCCGCCCATGGACACAGCATCATGTCTCTTAGAACCACTGTCATGTTCTTTACTATGACCTCCACTAGAGCCACCTGTATGTCCACCAGAGCTGCCATCCTTGCTTCCACTTTGTCCGCCCATGGACACAGCATCATGTCCCCTATAATCACTGTCATATTCTTCACTATGACCTCCACTAGAGCCACTTGTGTATGCCCCAGAGCTACCACCCTGACCTCCACTTTGCCCTGCCTTGGAAATGCCACCATGTCCACTGGAACTGCTATCATAGCCTACATTAGATTCACTGCTTGAGTAAACACCAGGACCACCAACAGAGACACTACTCGAACCACCTTTCTGATTTCCAAATGAGTCATTTCCTGAACCATGATCAGATACAGAGATCAAGTTTCTTCTGTGGTCACTTCTGTTCATGTTATTAGCTGTTTCCCTATGTTCCTGACCTGAACCACCATGAGTGTGTTCCTCGCCATAGTTTCCAGCAGAAGTTTCCCTAGCATTTGGCTGCTTTTGGGTATTACTTCCAGGACCAGTAACATGCTCATCATTGTGGACACCAGAAGATGTATGCTGATCATCTCTATCTTCACAGCCTTCAGTTTGTTCGCTTGATGTTGAAGTCCCATGGGATTCCTGGTGGGTTGACATTTTCTTCAAGGGAGAAATGTAGACTTCCTAGAGAAGAGATGATTGTCAAAACACACAGTAACACCGAAGTGACTATGGCATTTTATACCCAAGTGGGTGTTACGTGGCAAAATTCTATAAACTATTGAATGTTACAATGTTACCAACCTAGAATCTCTATGTACTTATTTATAATGTTTAATAACTGACTTCAAGAATATTTCTTTAAAATTGGGTACTAGTTTGAGACTGGATCACATTTCAAAGCAGAGACAGGTGGAGTTAAGTCTGAGCTTTATTGCTATAATTTAGAAGTTTAATGTTTTTACTATATATTTTTATTACCATACCAACGGAACACAGTATTAAAATGTCTCTCTTCTGACAAAAGAGAAAATAAACCTATTGGAATTGGAGCAAACAACATTCTTACTTGAATAGTCTGTATGTAGTGCATTCCTGAACTCTGGACTGTGTATGTTCTGCACTGCTGAACCCTGCACTCTGAATGGAGTGCACTTCTGAGCCCTACACTCTGTATGGAGCGCACCCCTAAACCCTGCACTCTGTATGCAGTGTATGCCTGAACCCTGCATTCTGTACAGAGCACGCTCCAGAACCCTGCACTCTGTACGCAGCGGTCTCCTGAATCCTGCATTCTGTATGCAGGACTTTCCTGAACCTAAAACTCTGTGTGTAGCGAACTTCTGAACCCTGTACTATGTACATAGCGCACTTCTGAGCTCTGCATGTAGTGCCCTTCTGATTGCCGCACTCTGTATTTTCTGTACGCAGCACACTCCTGAACCTTGCAACTCACGCCTGAATCCTGGACTCTGTATGTAGCACACTTCTGAAGCCTGCACTCTGTACACAGCACATTCCTAAACTCTGCACATAGTGCACTTTGCACTTTGTATGCAACGTACTCATGAACCCTGCACTCTGTACGTAATGCACTCCTGGTATTTAACAATGCCCCTTTAAGACACTCCCACTGTTCAATTTGGCCGCACCCACCATTTGATACAGTGTGCTCCACCCCCACAGGGTTGTTTTGTGTCCATGCCCTGATTTTCAGTATACACACAATTGCACTGGTGTTTAATAATCCCACTCAAATCACCAGCAGCCAATAGGATAAAATGTTCCTTAACCCCTTCATGCCGACTGTACGCAAAAACCCACTGGACTGGGCTTTTTTCAGAGGAGCCGCATATTTGCATATCTCTCTTTCGGCTGGGTGCGCGCTACACAGCACATTCCCAGCACAAAGCCCGGGGTCTCCTGGAGAGCCCTGGGCCCCATACTGACAGTCAGGACCCCGGGTCACCTGATTACTGTGATAGCTTCTGATCAGTCACTGTGTTTTCTTTCTCTGTGACTCTTTTCTTTTCTCCTTGCAGAGAAAAAAAAAGTGTGTGGAAAAAAAAGAATAATATTAATAATAAAAAATACCTAGATCAAGGTTTGATCTAGGTCAGTGCCAGGGTTAGTGTTTGGGTCAAGGTCAGGGTCAGTATTTTTATTTTTACTTATAGTATCAGTGTCAGTTGGTGTCCATGTGTTTTAGGCAGGATAAAAAAAAGCAAAATGGGCACTCTTGATTTTGGGCTGTACTACGGGTACAAACAACAGCTAACATACACATATGTGATATCGTTGCAATCGTCAAGAGCAGGAGAATTTAACTTGGGTTGTTTTTGGTGAAAGGTTATGGTAGTAGCAAGAAATATACAGCTAAATTTAAAAAAAAAATTTACTATTTGGGCCAGTTTTTACCATTTACCACCAAAAGAAAGCCCGATTTGTCCTGAAAAAAACATGGTAGTAGTTGTGATGATATGTACAATTTTACTAACACATGTCAAAGTTTCAAAATTGTGCTTAGGCATTTAGATTTGTTTTACCCGTAGGCACAAAGGGGTTAAATTAAATGGGTCTTTTTGTCAAATAGACCCCCCCCCCTAAAAAAAAATAAATAAAAACAAGCAAAAAACTGAGTGATAACATTTTGTCAACACAATAATTTTTACTGATTTTAATGAGTAGTAATCAGGGCTTTTTTTTCAGTGGGAATGCAGGGAACGCAGTTCTGGCACCTCCAGCACTGAATGAGGCGCTGGAGGGTCTACTGATGCTAGCTGCTGGGAGATCTGTTGTCTTTAGGGGATCCATTGTTGTGGGGGTCTATTGTTGCTGGGAATGTTTGTTGTGGCTGGTGGGGGTGTCAATTGTTTCTGGAGGATCTTATGTGGCTATGGGGTCAATTCTTGCTGGTAGGGATCTGCTGTTGAGGGAGGGGTCTATAGTTGCTGGCTGCATGAGGGTCTATTGATTCTGGCTCCTGGGAGGCCTACTGTATTGTTTCTGGTGGTAATCTGTTGTTGTTGGGGGATATTTTGTTGCAGGGGTTCTATTGTTGTTGGGGGGATATATTGTTGCTGGGGGGGTCTATTGTTGCTGGAGTGTATTTTGTATCTGGAGAGGATGTATTGTATTGCTTTTGTTATTATCTTGGTTCTGTATTTTCTGAAAGGGGCAGTACTGGAAGGTGGGTAGGGGTTGGAACCAAGGGACAGAGGTCGAAGGTGGGTAGGGGGCAGAGACAAGGGGTGACTCAGAATGGAGGAGAACCTGCACATATCCTTGTGAAACAAAAACGCCCTGGTGGTAATAATAAAAAAAAAATGGTGTACATAACATGGTGTTTTCTATATTGGTAATCATTATAAAGTTCTTAAAGTTCTGCGGCAGACCCTAATACAGGGGTTTTTTTTTAGTCAGAAATATGCTGGATTCCTCTAAACTATTGAGCTTTGCAGACATCACACTTTATTAATTCATTCATTTATATTTATTCCTGGAAACATGTCACTTTGTCTATTCAGGGCAAAGTAACAGGTTCACTCGACAGCCTGCTGACCTGGTTGTCAACTGTAGCCTTGTGAAATATCCAGTTCTTCTTTGTATGGTAAAGCATGTGACCCTCTCACATTTATCTTATAATTAAGCGTTGAAGGGTTTGTCCTGTCCATAAATTATCCCTTTGCATTTTTATTGGTGTTTTGGTGAGTGTCAGGTTCAGTTCAAGGTTGGGTCATCACTGGGGTTGGAAGAAGGACTCAATGTCTCAAGAGCTCCCTTTTAATAATTGATTGGGGAAGGCTTAGAACATCACTCCTCCTGACCCTGTTATAAGTCATTATTTTATGTTGTGTCATTGAGAGAGGAAGTGTTGAGACATCACCCAAGTCAGGTCACTGATAGCAATAAAAACTGGACAGATGTTCTAACCAATTTCCTCAAATTTAAAAAAAAACTTTTGTCTGGATAGCTACTTGAAATTGGGGCTTGAAAGTACACTATATATACTTTTTTTTTTAACCTTGGAAAGTGTTATGCCCCGTGCACACAATCGGACTTTCCGACAACAAAACCGTGGATTTTTTTTCGAAGGATGTGGGCTCCAACTTGTCTTGCATACACATGGGCACACACATGTTGGCCAACAATTACGAACGTAGTGACGTACAAGACTTACGTGATATCTCCATTACAAACGCTAGTTTTACAAGACCGAGCGCTTCCGGCTCGTACTTGATTCCGAGCATGCGTGGACTTTTGTGCGACGGACTTGTGTACACACGATCGGAAAGTCCGACAACAAACATTTGTTGGCGGAAAATTTGAGAACCTACTAACCAACATTTGTTGGCGGGAAGTCTGACAACAAATGTCCAATGGAGCATACACACAGTCGGACTTTCCGCCAACAAGCTCACATCCAACATTTGTTGTCGGAAAATCCGATCGTGTGTACGGCCCATTAGAGTGTTGGTACCCCAGTCAGATTTTTTTCTCTTGTTTGCATTCGGACTGGAGAGGTTCATCTTCTCTATTTGTCTGGGTGATCCTTGTTAGAGAAAATTACATTTTTATAGCTGTCATCAGAACAGGAATAAATATTTTTTTTTTACAATGGGGCACATGTTCTTGTGAAAACATACCCAGGGGTTTTATCCATTCTATATGCTAAAACAAAAAAATGGTTTGTTTTAACCCTTTCATGACTAAGCCTATTTTTGAAATTTGGTGTTTACAAGTTAAAATCCGTATTTTTTGCTAGAAAATTACTTAGAACCCCCAAACATTATATATATATATATTTTTTAGCAGAGAATCTAGAGAATAAAATGGAGATTGTTGCAATATTTTAAATCACACGGTATTTGTGCAGTGGTGTTTTAAACGCAAATTTTTGGGAAAAGGGACACTTTTATGGATTTTAAAAAAATCAAACAGTAAAGTTACCCCAATTTTTTTCTACAATGTGAAAGATGATGTTACGCCGAGTAAATAGATACCAAACATGTCATGCTTTATAATTGCACGCACTCGTGGATTGGCGACAAACTACGGTACCTAAAAATCTCCATAGGCGACGCTTTAAGTTTTTTTTACAGTTACCAGGTTAGAGTTACAGAGGAGGTCTAGTGCAAGAATTAGTGCTCTCACTCTGATGATCGCGGCGATACCTCACATGTGTGATTTGAACACCGTTTACATTCCGTATGCGTTTTCTTTGCTGCGCGAGCTCACAGGGACGGGGGCGCTTTAAAAAAAAACATTTTTCTTATTTATTTTATTAATTTTTATATTTATAAATTGTGTTAAAAAAAAAAATTTGATGACTTATATTGCTGTCACAAGGAATGTAAACATCCCTTGTGACAGTAATGGTGACAGGTACTCTTTATGGAGGGATTGGGGGTCTAAAAGACCCCCGATCCCTCCTTTGTACTTCAAAGTATTTAGATCGCCAAAAACGGCAATTCTAAATACTGTGTATCTTTTTAAAATCGGCGCCATTGGCAGCTGAGTAAACGGGAAGTGACGTCATGACATCGCTTCCGCATTTACATTTAGTTCCAGCCTGCCCCCAGCCGCCGGAGGCAGCCGATTGGCCAACGGGCCTCCCTCCCGTTCGATATCAGCGGCGGGAGGTGGCGGGAGGGGGGGACGTCCCCTCCTGCTTCTCCGGCATAACAGCCGAGCGGCTTTTAGCCGCATCAGTTGTTATACCCGGAAAGCCGATCGCCCGCTATAAAAAACGGTACCAGGATGATGCCTGCAGCTGCAGGCATCATCCCGGTATAACCCCGGAAAGCCGAGTACACACATCTGCGTACGCTCAGCGGGAAGGGGTTAAATATACATAAAGGCCCCTGTCGCATACATGTGCACATTTTATCACTTTTATGAACATACTATGTGTTGGCTTGCACTGCTCAACACACATGGTCCATGCAGTTTGAGGGTGCACCTACTTATTTCTAATAGACTTCTTATGCACAGTCATGCAATAAAATGCACATGACTCTTAACACACTGGAATGCATACAACAGTAGACACCCGTGCTTCATTATAATTGAGAAAAAGGGTCTTATGTGGTACTCAGTGGGTAGAAAAAGGGCCGCTGATAAGGCAGTACAGCCAGCTTCCTGTATTGGGTCCAGGCCCCATCAGTTCAAAAGTGGGGCCCAGGCACCTTCTGAGCAGGAGGGCCGGCTGTACTGCCTTATTGATGAAACTTGTGACTCTTGTAGATCCCCCTGCAGCACTGATGCCTTCTCCTCCCCCTCCTTCTACCAGCTGTGATGCAGGGGGATTGGTTTTAATAACTGTGCCCCCTTCCACCTGCTTTTGGGCCCCTCTCCCCTGCAATGCTGTCAGCTTCCCTTCTCTGCCTGCCACCAGCAGCTGCCGAGGGCACACAGAGGGATTGTTTCAGGATGATGAGCAGGGGGCCAATAAATATGTCATATTGAACCAGCTCCTTCCATTCCTGAACAAACACAGTGAGCAATTGGTACAGATCACTCACTGTGTCCATTCATCACTGAAGTATAGTAGACTGTGTTTGTGAATGAACGGGAAGCCACAGGGCACTTCCAATTCATTCACTGTCCAGTGCAGCTGAGGCTGCAGAGAAAGGGACTTATGAATCTATGTCCTCATAACCTTTCTCTGTTTCAAATGTGAGACATCAGGGGTCTGTTTAGAGACCCCCCAACAGGGCAGATAAAAAAATGTAAAAAAATAAAATAAAATAAAATTCTAAAAAAAGTTCTAAAAAATAATTTAAAAAATATAAGGACTCATGCACACGTGTTTTGCTCTCTGAAGAGCAGTCATCATTTGGATCACTCTTCAGAGCATTTGACAGGCGGTGAGGAAGCAGCATATTGCCTTCTCACAGCCTACTTTAACTCCGCACAGCTTGCCGGGCATTTGCAGAGCAGCGCTATTTACTTGAATGGGTCTTGTTAGAAAGGTGTATAAATTCTGCCATGGCTGCGAAGCATAGCACCACGGCCATGGCATTTTAACAAAAATATTGTTTGAAATTTTGGAAGGGCAAGGAGCCCTTTCAGGCTGTATGGGGCTCCATGATTTCTAACAGCAGCCCTGGGTAGAAGCACTTTGAAAAATCATATGAAATGGATGGTATGGTTGCACGCCAACATGCACGTACAGCAATGCTCGTTAACACATGACTTAGGAGACATACCCTTTATACAGGGGCGGACTGACCATTGAGCCACTTGGGCACTGCCCGAGGGCCCTGGGCCACTAGGGGGCCCCATCAGGGTTGCCAGCCTCAGTAAAACCAGGGACAGTATGTAAAAATCTGTGTTTTTTTTACATCTGTCTCTGAAATGTCCCTTACCGACATCCTTTTGGTCTAAAAATCCAGAGATTATAGCTGCCCCACCTCTCCAGTACCTTCTCAGCCAATAGAAACATGTCTGTGTATACTGTGTGTAGATGTATGTGTATACTGTGTGATTGTATACTGTGTGTATGTGTATACTGTGTGATTGTATACTGTGTGTGTATACTGTGTGGCCCCATAATCTCTGATTGCCTGGGGGCCCCATAATCTCCTGTTGCCCAGGGGCCCCATGAGTTGTCAGTCCACCCTGCCTTTATATGTGTGTTGTAGTTTGTAGTACTGAAACATTTTTACTTGCCAATTAAAATTAAACTCAGAGATGAGACCCTTCGTCAGGAGGGTTAGGTTAGGGGGCCCTGAAAAGCGATTCATTCCATATATGTGAATATATGTGAATTAACTCTTTATTACAAATTAATTTATTCTAATTTTTTACAGTTGACCTGCTGGATATCTCCATTATTGGTATGCTTTAACCAGTTAAGGACCAGCCACCACAGTTATATTGCGGCAGGTGGGCTCCCCTGGGCGAAACGCCGTAGCAGTATGTCGCCCACTTTAAGACCACTAGGGGGCGCGGCGACGGAGCCGTTGCGCATGTGCGGCAGCCGCGATGTCCGCCGGGCACCCGCGATCGCTCCCGAGAGAGACAGAATGGAGATCTGTCAATGCAAACAGACAGATCTTCATTCTGTCAGGAGAGAGGAGACAGATCTGCCATTCATACTGATTATGAACAGCGATCGGTCTGCTCCTCCAGACAGTCCCATCCCCCCACAGTTAGAAACACTCCCTAGGACACACATTTAACCCCGTGATCGCCCCTTAGTGTTAACCCCTTCCCTGCCAATGACATTTATACAGTAATCAGTGGCTATTTTTAGCTCTGATAGCTATATAAATGTCACTGGTGCCAAAAAAGTGTCAAAAGTGTCTAATCTGTCCGCCGCAATGTCGCAGTCCCGCTAAAAATCGCAGATCACCACCATTACTAGTAAAAAAAATATATATATTAAAAATGCCATAAATCTATACCCTATTTTGTAGACGCTATAACGTTTGCGCAAACCAATCAATATACACTTTCTGCGATTTTTTTTTACCAAACATATGTAGAAGAATACATATCTGCCTAAACAGGGGAAGAATTTTTTTTATTTTATTTTGTTTTTTTGGATAGTTATTATAGCAAAAAGTAAAAATATTGTTTTTTTTTCAAATTTTGTTTGGGTACAGCATCACACGACTGCACAATTGTCAGTTAAAGCAACATAGTGTGATATTTCAAAAAATGGCCCGGTCATTAAGGGGGCAAATCCTTCCGGTCCTTAAGTGGTTAAGGTGATACTAAACACACACTGTTTAATTTACATTCTCGCTTCTATTACTGTATATGGATGATGGCACTGTAATTATTTTAATAATAACAAAAAAATATATAGGTTCATTTTTCCTGAACGATATGCAGTCATATGACCCCCGCAGGAGCCGCTGGTGAAGGTTGGTATCTCCCACCCTGCACAGCCAGGCACACAGCATCTTCCACCACACTCTGGAGACACGAAACAGTCCTTGCAGCTTTGTTTTTGTGTTTTATTTGGGGAATTGAACTTGGATAGCGTTGAGAGTATTATGGGATACCCACTTGATCAAACTCAGAACTCTTCAGGGTCACAAACTGTATACAGCCAGTATATCCACCCATAGCGGATGCCCCACAACCCCAGCTGCCTCCCCAAGCTGGCTGCCGCGATGTACACAGGCTCTCTAGACAGGGAGAGCGCGCCTGTCAGCTCTGCAGGGGATATTACCCCCTCCCTTTTCTCCTCCCTGACCTTGGTAATGCGAGCGGCGCTCGCACAGACATTCGCCTGCTCTCTGCTCCCTCCCCTATGCTCCTATTGGCAAGAGGAGAAGTCGAGTACAGGAGCCAATCTGAGGGACTGTGACAAGCTGCAGGAGCAGCCGCAATGGATTCTGGGACATGTAGTGCCCATACGAAATGGCCCTTATACGCTTTTATGGGGACAGGAAATACAAAAGTCCATGATGCTCTGGTAGGGGATGATGAGAGTCTCCATTTTGATTTCCTGAGGGAAGGCAGACTCCAGGAGGGAGAGAAAGAGATTAGACCTAGGGGAGAGGTGCTGCCTCCCAGGTCAGTCCACCATGTGATTTCAGGCATCCACAGCCAGTCGGCGCATCCAGCCTGAGAGAGGGGGATCCCAGGTGCACATCCAGATGCACCTGCACCAACGGTGTGAAGCGTTCCAGTGTGAGGTGACCAGTCGGGTCACTAGAAGAGCCTGCCTGTTCCAGGATGTTCATTTGGGCCTTGACTGCAGGGTTGGGTGAGAGGGCTTTTGCCCATTTGGAGGAAACAAGGATATCCAGACAGAGTTAAATGGACACTGTATACAGACATCATTGCTGTTAGTCATCTTGCTGACACTTGTAGTAGCACAGGGATAAAGGATAAGGCCATTCATTCACAGAGACACGGTATACAGACACCATTGTCCTTTCACCTTGCTGAGGAAGATACTTCATTCTTTACTTGATCATCCGGGCCAGTTGTATTGTTTGGCCATACTTTTCAGGAGTTTAAGTGCACTAACGAGAGTGGCTAGCTAAAGATACAAAGCCTCATCTCTCTTCAAAAGAAGTGAAGCTGCTAGTGCCATATTGGCCCGCACACACATATTCAGGGCTCTGTATATGCAGTGGGTGTGTGGGACAGTTTATCTGTGAAGTTAAGCCATTAAATATTGATTTGAATACAGTGTTTGGAGTTGGGACTGTGGTATCAGGGGATAGAAGAGAGAGATCTGACATAAAGAGGGGCATTCCTCTGCACTCCTCCTGCCTAGACTCAAAGAGCCAACCTGAGTAAAGGTAACCAATCTGGTACAGATTGCTATATTGTGATTTATTGTTATTGAAGGGTTTGCCTCTGCTCTTGGGGTTATTCTCAGGTTTTGAATCCCCTGAAAGCAGCCTGAATATAGTATTGAGCTATATATACAAAAAAGCAAAATACTCTTGCGCACTGGTGTATTAGCTAAAAGATCCCAAGGGTTCAGGAAGGACTAAGGATTTCGGCCTTGCTGCTCTTAAGGATGGGATGTCCTAATGTCAAATGAAAAGAAAGAAAAAAAGAGTGCACCAGCCTAGTGCATTATCCTTGACAGATTTATTGATTAAAAACAAGATAAAATCTACTCACAAAGGTTGAAGAAAAAAATCGCATTTGTATATGCCACAGCGGCGATTAATCCAGTGGTAGCAGTTTCCAGTGGTAGTGGTTAACAGTCACGCCCAGTCCGGGCGGGACTGTGAGCGGCGCTGGAAAGAGCCGAGTACATCCGACTATGTGTATCTCGGCGGCGCTCGTTCAGCTCCGCCGAGTCCCTCCGAACTCCGCGGCGCCATATTTAAGACTACATGCTATGTGTATGTTGGTGGCGATCTTTCAAGCGATCTGTCCAAGCATGTAATGGACACTGGGGGCAAAGCTGCACTGACCACTGGGGCAAGGCTGCACTGACCACTGGGGCAAAGCTGCACTGACATGGCTGCACTGACAAGGCTGCACTGGGGCAAAGCTGCACTGACAAGGCTGCAGATGGACACTGATGAGGCTGCATTGATGGGCATTTTAATGTAAGTTTTTTTTTCCCTAAACTTCCCTTCTAAAAGTTTCTTTCCTTAAAATCCCCTCGTAAACTTGGGGTGCGTGTTATACGCCGGCGCGTGTTGTACGCCGATAAATATGGTATATTGTTACTGTTTGTTACTCTTTTCCACAGAAATATTGCAGTAAAGACAATTTCTGTGTTTTTTCATAGCGTGTGTGTTTCTCATTGGTCCTTGCATTTACACTATTGCCAGGTGTGCCAGAGGGGCTGTGATTGTTCTTAGGGTTGAGAGGCAGAGTACGTAACCAAACATATTTAAGCAGCTCCCTCCTGGCTGTCTTTCTTCCTGGAGATTCACCCAGCAGTGTTTTCCTGCTGTCCTCAACCTTGCTCCGTGCCTCCTGGTCAGGACACCTCTGTGTATCATGAAGAAGGTCCCATCCGCACCCGAGCCCAGACCCGAGGCCCCCCCCCAGACTGGAGGGCACTTCAAGGGCCACCGATAGCCTTACAATCAATCTTCCAAGCGAACTCCACTGCCCCAGCTGGGCTGACCCTGAGTAATTGATGGGGCCTTCCCCCTGCCAATCCATCTGTTGGGGATTGGTCAGGGCCCTCATGAATACTCAAGGCAGCATCTCCTCCCCTCCACTCCCATTCTTCTAGAACCTTCTACTAGGTTCTAGAAGTAGGGGAAGGTCTTAGAGACGCTGCCTGTGAGTCATACCAACCCTCTCTGAGTCACTCCCCTGGCCCAGATAAAACAACACAGGCTTGGCTGCCAGCCAAGCCTGACAATTGATCTACTCTGTGCAAAAAACTATTTACACTTCTAGCGTGCTATTTGAAATTAAATCTTTATTATTTTTTGGCAATAACATGGTGTAGATGGATTTCTGCCAGTTACAGGCTGTGTCACACCCATCTAGCTTGTGTCTTAGAATAAGAGAGAGATGAAGCCACCATTAATCCACATGTAATATCCCACCCCCACTGTGTTTAGCTGGTCGGCAGGCATGGAGAAGGAAGGAGGGAGTGGGCTGTGATTTTTCACTGTGTATATGCCTACAAGTGTGACTCTATAGTCACATGGTCTGCTCAGATGTGATAGGGAGGAAATGCTCAGCATAGAAACACACTGAAAACTGAGCATGTGCAGAGTTGTCATCACAGTTGCAAAATCCCTAGCTGAGCTGAATTGGAGACATGTTTAGAAGGTGGAAATAGAGAGCAGCAGAATCAACCAGGTTTTTGCAGAATACAGAAAACAAAATCTCATAGTGAGTATGAACAGCACGCAATACAGCATTTATTGATATTTTTTTATGATGTGGGTTTATTGATACTTTAACCACTTCAGTACCGGGCACTTTTACCCCCTTCCTGCCCAGGCCAATTTTCAGCTTTCACCGCTGTCGCACTTTGAATGACAATTGCGCAGTCATGCAACACTGTACACATTAGACATTTTTATAATTTTTTTTTTTCACACAAATAGAGCTTTCTTTTGGTGGTATCCAGTCACCACTGGATTTTTTTATTTTTTGCTAAATAAACAAAAAGAAAAAATGAAAATGTTTTCATTTCTAAACTATGGTATATTAATCTGAAAATTGATCAATACTGACTGATTTCTTGAGGCCCGAAAACACCAGGACAGTACAAATATCCTCCAAATGACTTTTGGACTTTTGGAAAGTAGGCAGTCCAGGGTATTCAGTAAGAGGCATGGCAAGTTTTTTGAAGTTGTAATTTTTTGTTAAATTTTTTGGGGAAAATGAAAAAATTTAAAAAAAAAATGTCCAGGTGTAAAAAATGCCACAAAGTAGGAATGCTTTCAGAAGTCCAAATCAAATCAATATAGGTAAGTTGGTCCAAATATCTTGGAAAACTAACCACAGATCTTCTGTGGATGTAGGCTGCCTCATATCCTTCTGTCGCTTCATGTAATCCCAGACAGACTTGATGATGTTGAGATCAGGGCTCTGTAACCATCAGTCACAGGACTCCTTGTCCTTCTTTATACTGAAGATAATTCTTAAAGACATTGGCTGTACCGATCTCATGCCGAACTTCTCCATGCTAAGGTTTATGCCTTTATTTAGCCAATTCACTTACTGAACAGCTATCCTGCAGGTCAGCAGGTGAGTGCCGCAGGAGGACAAGGGGAGCACGGGGGGGGGGGGGGGGGGGGCCGACAGCTGAAGAAAAAGGAGTGCCAGCTGGGTCTACATTTACTGGTACAGATCCCTGTATTTTCTGTGCAAATCATTTGGTGGAGGGGGGATTATGGTGTGGGGTTGTTTTTCATGGGTTGGGATTGGCTCCTTAGTTCCAGTGAAGGGAACTCTTAAGGCGTCAGCATACCAAGACATTTTGGACAATTTTATGCTCCCAACTTTGTGAGAACAGTTTGGAGATGGCCCCTTCCTGTTCCAACATGACTGAGCACCAGTACACAAAGCAACGTCCATAAAGACATGGGTGAGCGAGTTTGGGATGGAGGAACTTGACTGGCCTGCACAGAGTCCTGACCTCAGCCTGATAGAACAGAGCGGAGACTACGAGCCAGGGCTTCTGTCTTGTCCAGATTTCATTGTAAAAGCTTAATTGAACAAGCTGAAGTTGGAAGCTGATTGGTTACTATGTACAGCTGCACAGGATTCTGTGTGCACCAGTTTTAGTAAATCTCCCCCATAGTATTTATATGGGCCCTACATTTAAAGTGTTTGTTAACCCAACATTTCATATTCCTGATATATGCCTGCTGTACCATGAATGAAAAAGTATCCTGTTCTCTTTATATTGCTTCCTTTGTGTGAAATCCCTGGTGTTCCTGCCAGTCCCTCTGCTTTCCAATTAAAGGGGGTTGAAAAGGTTCAGGGTTTTTAAAAAAAAACAAAAACAAACATGTCATACTTACTTACCTCCGCTGTGCAGTTGGTTTTTGCACAGAGTGGCCCCGATCCTCCTCTTCTGGGGTCCCTCAGCGGCGCTCCTGGCTCCTCCTCTTCTCAAATTGCCAATCGGAGAAGAGCTCTCCAGTATTTGATTGACAGCAGCGGGAGCCAATGACTGCGCTGCTATCAATCTATCCAATCAGGACACGAGACTCCGGCCGGAGCTGGTGTGCTCGTTCCCGTCGTGGGAAACACAGGGCTCAGGTAAGTATAACAAAGCTTGTGGGGGGGGGGGGGGTGCTGAGTGACAGAAGGTTTTTCACCTTAATGCATAGAATACATTAAGGTGTAAAAACAGGAGGGTTTACTCAGCCCCTTTAAAAACTGACCACACTAGGCAGGAGAGAACAGCGTGGTCAGTTTTCTAGCTGTGCTAGGTACTCAGCCTGCTCTCCTCCAATGATCAGACTTGTCCTGACAGCCCCCACCCTGCACAGCCTTTCACTGGGATAATCAGTGCACTATTACTCCCCCTCCCCTAGAAGGTTTTACCCCCTTAATGACCAAAGCAGTTTTTGCGATTCGGCACTGCGTCATTTTAACTGACAATTGCACGGTCGTGCGACGCTGTACCCAAACAAAATTGTCCTTTTTTTCCCACAATAAAGCTTTCTTTTGGTGGTATTTGATCACCTCTGCGTGTTTTTTTTTTTTGCACTATAAACAAAAAAAGCGACAATTTTGAAACAAAACCCAATATTTTTTACTTTTTGCTATAATAAATATCCAAAAAATATATAATTCTTTATCAGTTTAGGCCAATATGTATTTTTCTACATATTTTGGTAAAATAATAGGTATAGGTGTATATTGATTGGTTTGCGCAAAAAAATTATAGCGTCTACAAAATAGGGAATAGACTTATGGCATTTTTATTATTTTTTTCTTTTACTTGTAATGGCAGTAATCCGCAATTTTTATCGGGACTGCGACATTGGCGCGGACAGATCGGACACTTTTGACACTTTTTTGGGACCATTGACATTTATACAGCGATCAGAGCTAAAAATAGCCACTGTAAAGAAAATATAACATTAAAATAAGTGTGGCGCTAAAAAAAATGTCCTTTATTGGGCAAAGCCAAACAGAATGGTGTCTGGAGGGCGATATGCACAACAAAGAATATTAATGAAAATAAGTCCTAAAAGGACTGTTGGTTGACACCAATAAGACAGATAAATAATCCGAACCGCAAGGTAAAGGGTAAGATATATGGGTGAATCATATAAAAAAGTATAGTGACACCTGAAGTGAACCAGTAAACAAACTAATACATGTGCATGTAATCAAAAGAGAAAATAATGTAGGAAGAACCACAAATCCTAAAAATAGGGAGGAGTGGTTCTATGCATAAGAACTAAAAATGTGAAGGTTGTGCACGTCACATAAGTGTGATGCACACAAAATAAAATTGATTGTGAAGAGAGAAACAATAACTAAAACTAAAAATACTAGGCTGCTAATACAACCAAAAGTCCATCTGGAACTCATATATAAATAAAATAGGTGACTCGAAGTCCAAATAATGCAATAGAAAGCGATCAGCAGCTGCCAAGATCAGTGTGGGAGGACCAATGGATCAAAGGATGGCATCCACGAATTGCGGTAATAAGCATCTGTGTGAAAGGTGTAGGCATAAATACCCTTACCAGAGATGGTGGACTCCCAGTCAGCGACTTGGGAGTCAAACGAGCTTGTATTGGAGTAGGGAGAGTGACTCCCATCGGACGAAACGCATAGGGTCTGTTATGCCTGTCTTGCCACCATTTGAATTTTAGCGCTACTTCCACTGTTTGTTTTTTTGAGGAGCCAGAGTGTTTTTACTACTTTGTTCTAATAAAGCTGGTTCTTAGCTGACTTACACTATGGGGAAGTCTCTGTTTTTTCCCTTCACCTCTGAGGATTGATATCCTGTCTATGGAAGCTGGATCTACAACAAGCACCTACCACTTATATCCTCGAAGGGATAGGTCGGTGAGATCAGAGTGATCGAGTCGGTGAATGTTGCCATCTCTCCATCATCTTCAACCGCTGGGAACCAGGAGCCACTCTCCCTACTCCAATACAAGCTCGTTTGACTCCCAAGTCGCTGACTGGGAGTCCACCATCTCTGGTAAGGGTATTTATGCCTACACCTTTCACACAGATGCTTATTACCGCAATTCGTGGATGCCATCCTTTGATCCATTGGTCCTCCCACACTGATCTTGGCAGCTGCTGATCGCTTTCTATTGCATTATTTGGACTTCGAGTCACCTATTTTATTTATATATGAGTTCCAGATGGACTTTTGGTTGTATTAGCAGTCTAGTATTTTTAGTTTTAGTTATTGTTTCTCTCTTCACAATCAATTTTATTTTGTGTGCATCTCACTTATGTGACGTGCACAACCTTCACATTTTTAGTTCTTATGCATAGAACCACTCCTCCCTATTTTTAGGATTTGTGGTTCTTCCTACATTGTTTTCTCTTTTGATTACATGCACATGTATTAGTTTGTTTACTGGTTCACTTCAGGTGTCACTATACTTTTTTATATGATTCACCCATATATCTTACCCTTTACCTTGCGGTTCGGATTATTTATCTGTCTTATTGGTGTCAACCAACAGTCCTTTTAGGACTTATTTTCATTAATATTCTTTGTTGTGCATATCGCCCTCCAGACACAATTCTGTTTGGCTTTGCCCAATAAAGGACATTTTTTTTAGCGCCACACTTATTTTAATGTTATATTTTCTTTACAATTTGTCTGATTGTGGTGTTGGCTGCTTTGCTCTCCGGTTGGCGCATTATTTTTATTTTTGATTTCAAAAATAGCCACTGATTACTGTATAAATGTCACTGGCAGGGAAGAGATTAACACTAGGGGGTGATCAAGGGGTTAACTGTGTTCCCTAGTGTGTGTTCTAACTGTGGGGGGATGGGCTTACTGGGGCATGACAGAGATCACTGTTCCCGACCACTGGGAACAGTAGATCCCTGTCATGTCACCTGTCAGAAAAAGGAAATGCCTTGTTTACATAGGCATCTCCCCATTCTGCCTGTGTACAAGGCAATCAAGGGCCGCCGGAGGACATCGAGTCCTTCTGACCCGCGGGCACGCTCCCGCCCACAACTGAGCCTGCGCGAGCCGCCGTACACCTACGGCGATTCACACGGGAGAGCCATCAGTGTCTGGTTCACCTGACCATTGTTCTGTCTTTTTTAACCACTTTCTGCCAATCACATACCTGGTACGTCATTTGACTTCAGGTGGTTGCCCCCCTCTTGCCACCTTCCGCAGCTCTCTCGAACGCTCCCCTCCTATCGGGAGACCCAAGCTACTAGCCAGCACGTCCGCCAATTAGTCAGAGACTCATATAAATCCCGAATCGGCTTTAATCGGGTCTCTGCTATGGTAACAATGACATGACATCTCTTCCTGTTAACTGGGATGTCGATGGTGCCATTTTTTTAAAAATTGCCAATCTTGGTGTTTTGAATGCTTTTAAGAGCAAAGGAGGGATTTGGGGTCTTATTGACCCCAGATCCCTCCATAAAGTGTACCCGTCACGTGCCTATTGCTGTCACAAGGATGTTTACATTACTTCTGACAGCAATGAAAGTAAAAAAAAAATAATTGAAAACAACAGTGTACAAAAAAAAAAAAAAATCATAATTGAAAAAAAAAAAAGTAAGTGCCCCGTCCCCCCGTGCTAGCGCGCAAAGGCGAATGCGTGTGTCGGTCCCCCACACACGCAAACAGCAAACAGCAATCGTCGCATACATGGTAGGTATCGCCGTGAACGTTGGATCACGGGCAGTAATTCTAGCACCAGACCTCCTCTATAGATATAAAGTGGTAGCCTGTAAAGGCTTTTAAAACATTGCCTATGGATAGTAAAATGTACGTAGTTTGTTGTCGTTGCGCGGGTGTGCACGATTTTAAATAACATGTTTGGTATTTTCTTTTTTAATAAATCTGCAAAAATGTAAACAATTCTGTGTTTTTCTGTCAATATGGGGTGCTGTGTGTACATTAATGTGGAAAAAAAATGAACTTTAATGATTTTAGCAAATGGCTGCAATATAACAAAGAGTGAAAAATGTAAGGGGTTCTGAATAATTTCCGTTCCCACTGTATATTGTGTTTTTTTTGCATTAACATTTTAGAAAGTGTACTTTTTCCAAAACTTTACGCTTGACAAAAACTGCTGTACAAATATTGTGTCATATAAAAAATTGTAAAACCCACCAATTTATTCTCTAGGGTCCCTGCTTAAAAAAAAAATATGCAATGTTTGGGGGTACTAAGTAATTTTTTAGCAAAAGAAAATGGATTTTCACATGTATTCACAAAGTGCCAGAAAGTGCCTGGTACAAATCTCCATCTAGACTTCCCTCCCTGCCACACAGTGTCATTCAAAGTTACAATAATGTGGATCCCATGTTCACTGAAATCATTATTTACACTGCAATATGTGGCATTTCAAGCATTGTAGGGCCTACTGCTGTGCCAAAGTGGCTTCTGACCAATATATAGCACCGACCGCTCCCCACATAGACCCCAATGGAGCCAATTGTCCTAAAGCAGAACTTCAGTCATTTTTTCAATTTTCCATCTATTAAATCTTCTGCCCTTGTTGTTTTAACTTTGGATAGTAAAACATTTTTTTGCAGCCAGACTCAGTGGAGGGAGATTTCTGCAGGAAGAGGTTTAACCTTAAACTATGTAGAGGGTTCTTTACTGTAAGAGCGGCAAGGATGTGGAATTCCCTTCCACAGGCGGTGGTCCCAGCGGGGAGCATTGATAGCTTCAAGAAACTATTAGATAATCACCTGAATGACCGCAACATACAGGGATATGTAATGTAATACTGACATATTACCCCACACATAGGCTTGACTTGATGAACTTGTGTTTTTTTTCAACCTCTCCTACTATGTAACTATGTAACAGGGGGAGACTGCAGTCATGAGAAATCTGCATTAGGGTGGTACTCCAAGCTTAGAAGCAAGCACAATTCTTGGCTCAATTAACTCTGTGCACTTCCACAGCGACTTCACACTTGCATAACTGTACATCTTCCACATGGTGCAGCACTTCTGAGGCGATACAACAGAGCCTGTATCCAGCTCCTCCAGCCTAGTTTCCATGTCACCTCACTCCCAGTGACATATTCAAGACTTCTCACTGTATTAAGCGCAAACTCTCTACGCATCTCTGAGCTTCTCTATTTCGGAGGATCTTCACTCTTCCCTGTGACGAACAGGCTAGCTCCATGCCATGATATTGGTCTCGCGTATGGGGCATCAGCCAGTAGGGAGAGGGTTAATCTCAGAAACTCGCTTGCTACCAGGGCACTCGCTCATCCCTGCTAAGTCACACTAGGGTTGATTTACTAAAACCGGGCAGTACAAAATCTAAGCTCTGCACAGAAACCAATCAGCTAATCAGCTTTTATTGTCAAAGTTTAATTGAACAAGCTGAAGTTAGCAGCTGATTGGCTACCATGCACAGCTGCACCAGATTTTGCACTCTCAAGTTTTAGTGAATCAACCCCATTGTTCTTATGCTGCCTGGCACCCAACACTCCTCTGGTTACTCACGGCAACAGCAATATAGCCTTTCACTTCTCAGCTTCACCACTTGTTAACCCTTGGTGGCTGTGACAGACCCAACCGGGACAAGAGCTTTTGGAGGGGACTAGGGGCTAGCCTTCTACCCACTGATTATGGCCCATGGAGGAGACCAGGGATTTTGTCTGCTTCTCAGACAGAGGAGCATGGAAAAGAGCTCAGTTCAGCCTTTTATCCCATGGAGAGAGCAGCTCATTCTCTAATGATTGAGAACAACATGAGTAACGCTAAGAACGAGGCTTGGATTAACTCTCTGAATAAAATATAATAAGCTGTTGATTAGCTTCTTATTAATTAGATCACTGTTAGCTGTTGGCTGTTCATAGGATGTACTAATTATATTACTGTTTAAAGTTTTTTTTTTTTTAGGATAATGTGATCAAGCTCTTATCTGATTGTGTGTGGTACAAATTCTGTGTGAGTTTTCAATAAAGAGTTCCAGTTTGCACCTAAGCTAGTGTTATCTAGTTTTTGGATGCAATTCTCAGCAATAGAACCTGGTTCCAAAGTAGAAGAAGCTGTATCTTAACGTTCTCTACATTCCCTGTTACAAGCCCTGTTTTTCTATACGCCTTACATGCACAACTTTACTTAAAGAACTTTAGACCGGGCAATTTGTAACCTTTAGAACATAATTAATGTAACACAGTCTCTCACAGATTCCTCCATATACAGCTCTTAATTTATACTAACTTAGGCTGCCCAGTTCATTCTTCTTAGATAAGAGAAGTGCCTTCAGCAAAGTCCATAACTGACTGGGTATCCCAGAAAGGGAGGCCACATGCTCAAAATAGAACTACATTCTGAAGCATTTCTTCCTGTCTATTCCCATTTGGAAGGCCAAGAGAGAGCTCTGATCAGCTGCCCTCCTTGTAATTATAGCCCACCACAAGGGGGCAGAGCTATGAACACCTGGGAGTTAGCAGTCTTAACCCGTTCTATAATCCCTTGGGCAGCCAGCTATGCAAGAACTCACTAGCACATACTTTATAATAACCACAGTGCAAACATTACCATTAAGTAGTGTGCACCCCTCAATTAGGCACCTGCCTACAAGCGGTCCCCAAACGGTGGCTGCAGGCAGGATGTGGTCTTTTGTTTTTGAGGATGTGGTCTTTTGCCTAACTTTATCCAGCTCTTGAAAAACTACTCCTTCCACTGACACTAAGGATGAGCACTATTCCTCCCATTGACACCAACAATAGGAGACTATTCTTCCTTCTGATGCCAAGGATGGAGCACTATTCCTCTAGTTGACATCAACAATGAGGTATTATTCTTCCCACAGATATAACTATTGAGCACTATTCCCCCCCATTGACACCAACGATGGGGCACTTTTCTCTCACTATTACCAATAATGGGGTACTTTTCCTCCTCCTACTGACCACAGATGCTATGTAATTTATTTGTTCTCACTCACCACCAAGTCTGAAACATTGTTTACTCCCACTGTCCACAGCCCGGCCCCCTAAAGTCTGAAGGACAGCAAACTGGACCTTTGTTTAATAAGTTTAGAGACCCCTGATCTTTGGACACACACACACATAGGTACCCTGTCTACACACACACATAGGTACTCCACCTGCACACACACAATTACACATAGGTACTTCTTCTACACAAATACATTGGTACCCTGTCTATATATACATACACATATACCCCTTCTACGTACATAAACAAAAAGATACACATGAAAGTCAGATTTATATCTTTGCACATAGCAGCATTTATTAAATGTTAAGGAAAAAGATTAGAATTTCAAGAGTGCAGATATAACTAATGACTGTTAGGGATAATGGTAGTGGAATGAAGCAGCTGTATGCATTTTGACAAATTTAATTTTTTTTGTTGACCAAATGGTTCCTTAACATATTTATTTGGCAATGAAGCTATGTTCTTTGTTGGGCTTCTTTTACTGCCAGCCTGGTATTGGTAGACCATTCCTCCTATGCCATCCCTAACATCCCATTAGAAAGCTGTCTCTCTGGAGTACAGAATATTCCCACCAGTGTGTGGTATACTGTGACCTCTTTAAAGTTTTCTAATTTCTAACAGGTTGATATTTTAAGCCGTTTTGTAAGTAAGATAGCAACTGGAGTTTTCAGATTTATTTCTGCTGATAGATCTCGCTCCTTTTGGTTGAGACAATTCTGCCATCCATTCTCTCTTCAGTAATTGCGGTCACTACCCGGCTTCTTCTGTGATCTGAGAATAGGAAAGAGTAAATGGTAAAGCTTAATTACTTATTAATGTTTAATCTAAAGTATAAGGAGTTGTGGCATACAAAAAACAAAAAACAGGACAACCAATCAATGACTAGCATTTATGGCCTGAAGTGCTGATCCATTGGGATAAAGGTCAGTACATCCAATACCAATTCTTCAAACTGGAGTATTGTCACACACAAGCCTTTGGTACAAGACTACATGTTATCAGTGCAGAGGCCTGCAACACAGGATAATGTGAGTATGCCACAGAATAGAGGTCAAATATTGTCCATCCATCCATCCAAAAGTGACATTTGGTTGGACTGACCCTTTAAATGCTTATACACATAAAGCCACAAAAGATGGAGCTTAGTAAATGTTTATGCAGTGTGACAAGTACTTCTTAGTGCTGGACCCAGATGGTTTGTTACATTATCCAAAACACATTTGTGTCTCTGAAATGAATATGACTAGCTGCCTTGGCTCATGCTGACGTGATTATTGGTTGTTCATTCTGGAGGTGCCAGCCAAAAGAGCTGTTAATATGAAGATCAATACACTATGGGTATAGTGCCATCAAGTGCGTGTGGGTGCGGGGCTTTGATATGATTTCCATCCATACATTAGTGTAGTTAACAAAAAAATAAAAATGATTTTTCTACATTTTGTTGTAGTTACCTGAGACTGAAGATGAAGCTGACCTTTCTTCTTGTCTTGATGAATAATTATTGTTATCATATCTGTTAGCATTAGAATTACCATTACCATAACTATTGCTGTGCTCTGAGCCTCTGTACAAAAATATAAGAAATAGACATAGATAAAATGGAGATGTACACATGGTTTAAAATCAATTCAAATATTTAACAATAATAATATATAGCATAAAGAAAGTAATCTCAAGTTATTGGTGTAATTGGCTTTAGCCAATCCTGCACTATGAGAAAAGTGACTACTGCCAGTGCTAAGTAGGGATGGTGGAAACACCAATTATCACTTCTTGATCCCCTTATATTTGCCTGTACATCTTTCTGAATGGCAGTTTAGAAATCCAGACAATCATGAAAAATAAATTGTATGTTTCTTTAGAAAAGAAAAAAAATCTTTCTAATACACCTACCCTTCTTCTTCTAGAAGCTTGCGGTACATCTCTATCTCATTCTCCAGCTTGCTTCTGATGTCCAGCAGAATCTTATACTCTTGTGACTGGGTTTCCAGTTCATGTCGGAGCTCACACAGCTCATCTTCCAGGTTTATCACCTTGTTTTGAATTTCGGTCAGCTCATCATAATATCGACCTTCTGTCTCTGCCAGTGCATTCTCCAAAGAGGTTTTCTATTTGAGGGAACATTTATGACTTTTAATTTCACAGAAGTACCATCTCAGCCTATCACCAACAAACCCAGGATATAACCCCAAATCCAAATAGAATGTTAAGTATAAATTAGAAGTATCAAAATCTGTCAGGCGGTTCTAAATGTATACAACATAGGGGCTGGTACTGTACCGTGGCACACTGTGTCTGCAGTTCTATCTCCAAATTCTGTAGAGTGCGTCTCAGTTCCATAACTTGACTCTTTTGTGACTCAATCTGTTCATTGCTATCAGATATCTCACAGTTCAACTCGTTGATCTAAAACAAAATACAGAATTTTTCAGTTAAATTACACATCAGGAAAATGAAGATGCACAAGCATTTCATCAGGAACTGAAAACCTCTTATGTGAAACTAATGGGAAGACAATTACTACAACAATATGATTTTTGTTTTTACAAAGAAAATCCATGCCTTCATGTCAGTCTTTAGAGAAAAGTCACCTTTTGTTGGTATTCTTCCTCTGCCTTTTTGCGATTTGCTTCTGCCAACTCTTCATACTGAGACCTGGTGTCATTCAAGATTTTAAGGATGTTGATACCAGGAGCAGCGTCCATCTGGACTGTCACATCACTAGAGACACCTTGCATGGATTTCGTCTCCTAGAAATCAATGATAAGTTAGTCAATTAATAACCAATTTCAGCAACACATTTTCAAGGGTTTAAATGTGACTTTTGTTATCTTCCATGTGTACGCTCTAAGTTTTAATAATAAAAATCATTATACTATCTTAACATAAAGCTTTGGTGGGTCAGAACTGGAAAAAAATGAAATGTAGTTCATGTACCTACTGGTTGGCCTATATTACCAAATCTGTCTATCAGCATATATGTATATGAAAAGTGCATTTTTTACCTCTTCATGGTTTTTCTTGCAGTATGCAAGTTCTTCTGTTAGGCTCTCAAACTGGGATTCAAGACTGGATTTATCCAAGGTCAAGTCATCCAGGGCTTTACGTAATCCGACGGCATCGGCATTCACATTTTGAAACAGGCAGCGTTCAGTTTCGTACCTGGAAACACAAACCATCATTGTTATGGCTGATGAGAAAATATTTTGATTGCAATAGTACCTTAGTAGCTGGGACTGTTGACCATGACAACAATCTCTAAATGCTATATTAGCCCTGCCTTAAAGTATGCAATAACTTGTAAGAGTATAGTACATACCGTATTTATCGGCATATAACACGCACTTTTTTCCCCTTAAAATCAGGGGAAAATCGCGGGTGCGTGTTATACGCCGATCCCCTGCGATCCGGAGCTGTCAGATTTTCAAAATCGCCGACTGCGATTTGAAAATGGCGCCGAAATACACAGTGCCGGTCCTCGCCTCTTCTCGGCCACTTTCGTCTTCACTCGAGCGCCGCCCGAACCTAGCCGAGTGTACTCGGCTAGGTTCGGATAGCTCCGCTTGGGACTACGAGTGGAGCCGAAAGTAAACGAGAGCCGCCGAGAAGGGCCGAGGACCGGCTCTGTGTATTTCGGCGCCGGCGGCGCCATTTTCAAATCGCGGTCGGCGATTTTGAAAGACATGATGGCAGGGATCACAGGATGCAAGGCTGCATTGGGGAAGGCTGCACTGGGGAAGGCTGCACTGACAAGGCTGCACTGGGGAAGGCTGCACTGGGGAAGGCTGCACTGACAAGGCTGCACTGGGGAAGGCTGCACTGACATGGCTGCACTGACATGGCTGCACTGAGAAGGCTGCAATGATGGGCATTTAAATGTAAAATTGGGGTGCGTGTTATACGCCGATAAATACGGTAAGTATAACTTCTCTCATTATTGTCCTAGGCTAAAATTAATCAACCAACAAAACATTCAGGAAAATACACAAATCATTTTTCTTTTCTTCCTTGGAATAGTACGGCAAGGTTTTAACCCCACAATGCTTTTTGTGCTGCTTGCGATCCTTGCGGGAAGTTCTCCCCACACATTTTAGCTACCCTCCAAGTGATTCTCCTTAAGAATATATAGAGAATGAACTAAAGTGATAGGTCAAAACTTACTTTCACCTAAAATTATAAAAGTATTCAGCTTAGATCCACTTTTAAACAGAGATTTACAGTAGTCTGTGAGATGCAGTTCCCATTTGTTGCCAGCAGGTGCCTCTGTGTACCTCAAAAATGAGTTTTAGCTCACTTTCCATTGTTTGTTTTATTAAAGTTTTTATGACATTTAGAAGAAATTATGCACTTTGAAGATTTTTTTAAAGGGGTTAATAGTGGGAAATATTTTTTAAGTCCATTTGCCATGATACCTCCATGTATATAATTTTGTTAGACAAATCTTTTTTTTGTTATATTTAAGGTTTACATAGACTAGGACAACATTGTAGTTATAAACTGAGAGCAAGCGCAGATCCAACTCACTTTCACACGAATTGTATAACTGTACACTTTTTTCACTTACTTCACTTTGAAATCATCCGCAGCCAGTCGAGCATTGTCATTTTGCACCGTGAGGTGATTTTTATCCAAAGTAGAAGAAAACATCTGTAAGAATATAGGGGGAAACAAAGTAGAATGAGCTTGACATGATAAATCTGGACTATAAATAGCTGTATGAGATATTATTTTCTTTCTGCTTTTTCAGTTTTGAAAAGCATTTGGAAATTGTTAGGACTTTTGCAGAGTTTTTATTGCTGTTTGTGTCCCCCTGGGGAGATTTTTCCACACTTTCTGTTCCAGACAGAGAACAGGAATTGAGAGCCTTTCCCTCACTTTCTGATTTGTTAACAACTACATGGTCACTGGGACTCGAGAATCACCCAACGACAAACATAGTAAAAAAAAAAAAAAACCTGTCTGAGCTTCTAATCCAAAAAATAGTCTGGCTGGATAATTCTTTGGACATTGCAGAAACACAAAAGGCTCTAGTAAGTTTTTATGATTATTGTTGCTTTGTTAAGTTTTAATACACCAATTTGATTAAATAATACATGTAATTTGTTCATATCTAACATATGCTGATCTGGCAAAGAGGGGTTGACTTAGTGACCCTGGGCCTTGGCTCTGTAGGGGCTTTGAAACCGGGAATAAATAAGGATAAAGGCAGAATAGGGTCTTAGCCAAGATGCATCTTTGGCCTCTGCCCCATCCCTTTGTTTGCCATTGATAGCCATTTGTAATAGGTACAGAGAAGCTGTCCAGTTTTCATTGTCTGTACTGACACTACTCCATCAGGAATCAAATGCTGCAAGTACTTACTCCTTTATGAAGTAACATGTCTTAGCATTATTGCTTATTGGCTGTTGATATGTCATTACTCTTACTACATGATTGTGTTTTTAGGCCTAGGAGGTGCCCATAACTGTTGTGCAAAGCAATTGCGGATCTGCATAAATATATATTCATAACTATATATTTGAAATTTCACAATGTATATTTAAGTCTCACGCTTTTTTCATTATGATTCTTATCTCCACGACTAATATATAGTTTTCTTTGGCATTGCACATTTCAAAGCTCTGAAGAGTTGTATTCATGTTTGATGATAAAGGAGTTGCTCAACAGAAATATGTTTCTTCTATACAAATTCATTAGCTATAAGCTTAAAGGATATGCTGGAAGGCTTACCTTATTTTTAAGTTCTTCAATGGTCTTGTAATACTTGGTGTAATCCACTTTTTGAAGTTTATGGGTGTCATACCAGTTTCTTATCTTAATCTCAAGTTCCCCATTAGAGTCTTCTAGAGCACGCACTCTGTCCATATAGGTAGCCAAGCGAGAGTTAAGATTCTGCATCGTTTCCTTTCCTCCAGCTTGATGATGGCTAACTTCTCCAAGGGAACAATTGCTAAAGCTTACTCTTTGCCCAGAATTTCCTCCGCAGACTCCACCGAAGCCTTGATGGTTAGCTGAACTTCTGCTAGAAAAGCCACCTGTTGACCTACTGCTAAAACCACCACTATGGCCTCCATTCTGCCCACCAGAATGACCACCCCCTACACCAGTAGATCCCCTAGAGCTGCTATTATGTCCTCTAGAGCTGTCTCCATAGCCTCCACTTTGCCCTCCACTGAAAGAACCACTTGTATATCCACCAGAGCTACCACCATGGCTTCCACCTTGCACACCTCTAGAAGTGCCAGCATATCCCCTGGAACCACTGTCATGGTCTCCACTATGACCTCCACTAGAGCCACCTGTATATCCACCAGAGCTGCCATCATGGCTTTCACTTTGTCCACCCCTGGACACTGCATCATGTCTCCTGGAACCACTGTCATATTCTCCACTATGACCTCCACTAGAGCCACCTGTATATCCACCAGAGCTGCTACCATTGCTTCCACTTTGTCCACCCCTGGATACTGCATCATGTCTCCTAGAACCACTGTCATAGTCTCCACTATGGTCTCCACCAGAACCACCAGTATATCCACCAGAGCTACCACCTTGAGCTCCACTTTGCCCTGCCCTAGAAAGGCTAGAACCACCACTTGAGTAAACACCTGAATAGCCACCACCAGATACACCACTAGAACCACCTTTCTGATTTCCAAATGAGTCATTTCCTGAACCATGATCAGACCCAGAGACTATGCTTCTTCTGTGGTCATTTCTGTAATTAGATAATTCATTATGGCTCTGACCTGAACCACCACAAGCCTGTTCCTCACCATAGTGTCCTCCAGAAGTGTTTCTAGCACTTGGATGCCTTTGGGTATTACCTCTAGGACCAGTAATCTGCTCATCATTATGGACACCAGAAGATGTATGCTGATCACCTCTATCTTCACAGTCTTCACTATGTCTGAAAGACCTGCTTGATGTTGAACTCCCATGGGATTCCTGGTGGGTTGAATTTCTGTAAGACATTTTCTTCAAGGGAAAAATGTAGATTAAGAGAGAAGAGGTGATTGTCAAAGCACACAGTAGCACTGCAATGTCTTTGCTACATTTTATACCCAAGTGGGTGTTGCGTGGCAAAATTCCATAAGAGTTTGAATGTTACAATGTTACCAACCTAGAAACTCTATATACTTATTTATAATGTTTAATAACTGACTTCAAGACTATTTCTTTGAAATTGGGTAGTAGTTTGAGAATAGATCACATTTTAAAATAGAGACAGGTGGAGTTAAGTATGAGATTTATTGCTATAATTTAGGAGTTTATATAATGTTTTTACTATATATTTTTATTATCGCAAAGGAGGAACACAGCATTAAAATATCTGTCTTCTGACAAAAGAGAAATTAAACCTGTTGGCATTCGAGCAAACAACATTCTTTCTCAAGTAGTGCATGGTTCTCAACTTAGAATAACCTTAAAGCAATAAAAAGTCATTATGCTATAAAACCACATAAAATTATAGGTAACAGTTTTGGTAAGGTAACAATGCACATGATGGAGCCAACAGCAGTTCCTCTGGAATGAACACTTGTTATGTTAAAGAATTTTCTCTCCAAACCAACAGTTTTATATTGATACCTAAAAACGTATTTTATCATTGTTATAGTCTTGCTGTAAGATGAGCGTGCAAATCCTTAGCCATGGCATGCAGTTATAGCTCTGCAGCTGCCAATCTATCATTCATTAGTCCTTTTTTTTAGTTTTTTTTTCTTTTAATATAATAAACATGTCCTACTCACATATTTTTTGCAATAGTTTTGCACAGAGCAGCTCGAACCCCCACTTCTTTGGCCATCACCAGTGCTCCTGAGTCTTCCTCTTTGGGGAGTGCCCCATCCCGAGCCACGCTACCTGTGTCCATTGATGCAGACAGCACAGCTCAGGTCCCTCCCCCAATCCCTTGTCACAATATTTGATTGACAGAAGCAGGAGCTAATGGCTCCCACTGCTGCCTCTCTCTCCTGTGAGGAGAGAGAGAGGAGAGCTGCTGCTCTCATGCAAAGCATTGGATTGACATTGGCTCATGTAAGTATTTAGAAGTGGCTGGGGTTTTACCTTAATGCAGAGAATGCATTACCTACTTGCCGACCAGCCGCAGTCGTTATATGGAGGCATGTTGGCTTCCCTGCACGAATCACCATAGCTGTACGGCGGCAGCTTTAAGGATTATAAGGGGCGCGCCACCCTGGTCCGCCAGCCACCCGCGATCATTACTCAGAGAGCCAGAACAGGGATCTGTGTATGTAAACAGACAGATCCCCATTCTGACAGGGAAGTAGAGAGAGATCTGCTGTTCCTAGTGACCAGGAACAGCGATCTCTCTCTATTCCGTCAGTACACTGCCCCCACAGTTAGAAACACCTAACTAGGACACACTTAACCCCTTGATTTCCCCCTAGTGTTAACCCCTTCCCTGCCAGTGACATCTATACAGTAATCAGTGGCTATTTTTAGCTCTGATCGCTGTATAAATGTCAACGGTCCCAAAAAAAGTGTCAAAAGTGTCTGATCTGTCCGCCGCAATGTCGCAGTCCCAATAAAAATCACTGATCACCGCCGTTACTAGTAAAAAAATTTTTTTTTAAATTAAAATGCCATAAATATATCCCCTTTTTGTAGATGCTATAACGCTTTGCGAAAACCAATCACACTTATTGCGATTTATTTTAACAAAAATATGTAGAAAAATTAATATTGGCCTAAACTGATAAAGCGTTTTTTTTGGGAGGATATTTATTATAGCAAAATTTAAAAATATTGTTTTTTTTTCAAAATTGTCATAATTTTTTTGTTTATAGTGCAGAAAATAAAAAACGCAGAGGTGATCAAATATCACCAAAGAAAGCTCTATTTGTGGGAAAAAAAAGGACATCAATTTTGTTTGGGTACAACGTCGCATGACCGTGCAATTGTCAGTTAAAGCGACACAGTGGCTGGTGGCAAAAAATGGCCTGGTCATTAAGGGGGAAAATCTTCCAGTCCTTAAGTGGTTAAGATAAAAAAACGTAAGCCTTTTAGAGCCATTTTCATGTATTATTGCTGACCCCCAGTTTTAAAAAAGATTCCCACTTTGCAGTGTACTATTTGACATACTGATAAAAGATATGGATTGGAAAGGTTTTGTCAACTTTAAAGTGGTGTTCCGGCCGAAATTATACTTTTTAAATAAAAATACCCCTATAATACACAAGCTTAATGTATTCTAGTAAAGTTAGTCTGTAAACTAGGGTCTGTTTTGTTAGTTTATAGCAGTAGTTTGTTATTTTATAAACTTACAGCAGGCCGTGGCCATCTTAAGTGTGGGCATCTGAAGCCAGACTGTATTTCTTCCTGGATCTCATCCTTGCAGATCTCGCACATGCTCAGTGAAGCACAAGCAATGTAATAGGTTTCAGGTCAGGTTTCCATAGCAACGGCAGTTTCAGAGGAAGTTGCCGCCCCTTCCCAGAAGGCATTGCAAACAGGAAATGATGCGATGGGCCGCGGCCAGGGAGGAGGAAGTGAAAAATGAACACAGCAGATATACAGTAAGTGCTGAGAAAAAAAATAAAAAAACATCCAATTTGTTTACAGTGCACAGTTTAGTGAGGGATGCTGAAGAGTTGTAAAAGTGGATGGAACTCCACTTTAAGAGGAACGCAAGCCAATATTTGCCATATTATTTAATTTCTTTGTTGAGGAGCCCCCAAATTGAAGTGCCTCAGGACCTCAAGGTCTAAATCTGGCGCTGGTCCTAATGGCATGAATCTTTGTAGCCTTACTATTTTGTGAATCTTAAATTAAAAAGGATTCAATCAGTGGGTAATTCCATATGTACTTAGGTGTTCTCTCCTTCTTAAGATCTGAAAAGAGTTGAAGAAACAAAGGGCAAATGCCCCTGCCCCGTACTATGATGGCTTTAAAAAAATAACAGGAAAGACCCAGTGAAATGTCAAAATTGGATTCCAGCAAGCACAACAATGTAAATATATTTAACACACTGCGACCTCATGTGACCATTGACATCATAATTGCAAAGCATGTCTGCACTAATACAATGTCAATGGTAATTTCTTCATATCTATAATGTTAAATCAGTGTCCAACATTTCAATTGAAAACTTTGGATGTGTGGGATTGGGGGCATGAGAGACCTTCAGTAATGAAGATTTCTGGCATGTTTCTAGGTATCTAGAAAGTATTTAGAAATGTTGACATTGTACACATGTTCATGCTATTTTGGGAGATGAAGATAATAATAGTAATAAACTGAAATATTAACAATGCTTTAAAATTAACTTTATCGTCAACAAAATAAGCACTTATAAATGCTAGCTCCTAAGTGACGGGAAGAATAAGTATCTCAGTTAAAGACTGGATAATGACTGAGGGTAGAGGATTTCTTACTTATAACTATAATGCATGTGACAGTTTATATCCTAACCAGTGGTGGGATAAGGTCATCCAATGTCCAGGGTGAAATAACAAAACTGAAGCCCCCACCCCACCTGAGCGCTGGTGTCAGTGACCACAACAAATAGCTGCCACCATTGGTCCCAGTTACTGCAATGATAACCCCCAGCATTGGTGCCAGTTACTGCAATGATAACCCCCAGCATTGGTGCCAGTGACCCCCATGTGACACCACTCTCTCTTTGGGCTGGGAATAACGTCATGTCAGAGGAGCAGGCTGGGACGAACAACCTTCACCGATTGTGCAGAGATCACTCTGCCTGGCAGTAATGTGCTTTCTTTTAGTGCAGGAGAACAGGGGCATTGTCTGAATGCAGTGAGACTGTGTAAAAGATCATAAGTTAGGCCCCTTCCTCTTCTTGTGTGCTGGCTTATTTCAATCAATATTTAAAAAATATAAACACTATGTAACATTAACAATACCCATTAGGTTGATTTTTACAGCTAGAAACTAGAAAAAATGTGACAAAATGTGAATATTAATAAGGGCACCAGGGGCGGCCCGTCCATTAGGGGCGCCCAGGCGCCGCCCCTCTCTCCTCTCCACCCCCTATATGCATTGAATAGATTCATGCATAGCATGAATCTATCCGCGGTCGCCCCCTATTCATGTGTTCGACCCCTTTCAGGTCACCTGCCACATGAATTACAGCGGCATAGGTGTATTTCTGATGCACCTGATTAGAGCTACAGGCTCTAATAGGCTTCAAAATCGTGTGGGCTCAGGTCGCAGAGCATGCATCCTGTGCCCATCCAGGTGTGTTGCAACAGCAAATGAATATTCGCTGTTGCAACACTGATCCTGCTCCCGGCCAATCAGGAAGTGGGTCTGGTACCCATCACCCGATTGGCTGACAGTACAAGCGATACTATTGGATGCCTTGCAAGGAGGAGAGAAGAGACGCACGGCGTCTCTATGAAAGGAAACACAGCCACTCCCGGGAGAGAGGAAAGAAGTGAGAGAGAGAGAGAGAGAGAGAGTAAAAAGAGGAGAGAAAGGGGGGATGAGCATACATTGTACACATTAACGAAACGCCACTGGTATTGATAGAGTGACCCAGCACTCAGCACCCCTCTGCCCTTCTGTAAGATGCTGTGCTGCTCTACATGAATTGGGCATCAAGGCAGCCAGGCTGGTAGAACTGCAGTGTCACTTCACTGATGATGGTCTTGCTGTAAATCCTTCCCATTCAACTGCGTCTGAGACACCTGTTACAGGTAGGATGGATCAGCTATGGGAATACCCATAGTTATCTGTTACTGGAACCCTACTGGGAGAATTATCCATAGGGTATATATTGGGTACACTTATGTACTATGGGCTATGCACTTAAAGGAGAAGTTCAGCCAAAGCTTGCTTGGCTGGGCTTCTCTTATGGATCACAGGAGTGCAATTCATTTTGCACTCCTGTAACCTGTTTTCTGGAATCAGTCCAGGCACCACATCACAACAGTGGAAGTCTGGATCCGCCAGGTGCCTGGACTGATACTCATCTCAGCCTCTCAGAGAGCCGCTGAGAGCCTGAGATGGCTGCTCCCCGCCCCTCCACAGCTCAGCGCTCCAGTGAGCGAGGAGGAGTCAGCAGTCTGCAGCTCTCTGCTCGGGGAGCTGTGAGAACCGAGCCATCAACGGTGTTCCATCGCTCGGTTCTCAGTGTAGAGGTGCAGGCGGACAGATGCAGCATTGGACTGATGCTCCAGCCACTGTGGTAAGTATGATACTGAAAAAAAAATACTTCTCTTTTAAGATTATGTCAATTATTAGTTTCTACCAATATGCCAACTTGTACAGTATGTGTTCACATGGATGTCAGCGTGTATGTATGGCAAGCTTTTGTAAAGATTTCAGCTTTGAGCAGCTATGTTGAAGCTTTTAAAGAAAATTTCAGTACCAGCATTAGCAACCTTATTCAGAGTGTTGACACTCATCCTAAACAAGTAGCAAAATTTAGTAGGCGTTCGACAAGCTTCAAGCTGTGCTGAAGTCTACTGAAGCCTGCTAGTGGCTTTTTCTATGATGGTCAGCACACAACTGAGATTCATTTTTAACCTCTTGTAATTGGTGCTTTCAAGGCTTCAACAGAGTTGTTCAAACTTGCCAAATTCTTTGCATACACTTTGCAAAAAAAGACTGTACATACTGCGCTTATATAAGCTGAAGCCTGTGTGAACAAGGTCTACCGTAAGAGTAAATGATTGAGGGAACAATCCCATTCCTACTAATACCAGCCTGGTGCAGTAAACGCCATAACATGGTTATGGCACATATACAAACTGTAGTAATTCCTACACCGTTCACCTGATTTGGATGTAAATACCTTCAAATTAAAGCTGAAAGTCTGCAGTTAAAGCACATCTTGTTCGTTTCATTTCAAATCCATTGTGGTGGTGTATAGAGCCAAAAAGATTAGAATTGTGTTGATGTCCCAATATTTATGGACCTGACTGTAGAAGCTGATTGGATACCATGCACAGCTGCACCAGATTCTGAGTGCTCCAGTTTTAGTAAATCTCCCCCACAATGTTCTATTATTTTTACCTCACTTATTAACCACTTGCCGACCGCCGCATGTACATTCCCGTCGGCAGAATGGCACGGCTGCGCAAATGGGCATACCTGTATATCATTATACATTACATTATATGTATAATTCGCCCCTGTGCCGGCACGCGCGCTCCCCCCCCACGTGCTCCGTGAGCGCACCGCGGGTCCCACAGACTCGAAGTCCGCTGGGTGCCCGCGATCATCTCACAGAGAGGCAGAACGGGGAGATGCCTATGTAAACAAGGCATTCCCTGTTCTGCCTTGTGATAGGACAGCTATCTGCTGCTCCCTGTCATCGGGAGCAGTGATCACTGTCGTGTCACTTGTAGCCCATCCCCCCACAGTTAGAATCACTCCCTAGGACGCACTTGACCCCTTCATCGCCCCCTAGTGGTTAACCCCTTCACTGCCAGTGTCATTTACACAGTAAGCAGTGCATTTTTATAGCACTGATTGCTGTATAAATGACAATGTTCCCAAAATAGTGTCAAAAGTGTCCAATCCGTCCGCCATAATGTTGTAGTCACGATAAAAATCGCAGATCGCCGCCATTACTAAAAAAAATAAAGGAATGATAAAAATGCCATAAAACTATCCCCTAATTTGTAGATGCTATAACTTTTGTGCAAGCCAATCAATATACGCTCACCAAAAATATGTAGAAGAATACATATCGGCCTAAACTGAGGAAAAAATTATTTTTTTAATATATTTTTGGGGGATATTTATTATAGCAAAAAGTAAAAAATAATGCTTTTTTTCAAAATTGTCGCTCTTTTTTGTTTATAGTGCAAAAAATAAAAACTGCAGAGGTGATCAAATACCACCAAAAGAAAGCTCTATTTGTGGGAAAAAAAGGACGTCAATTTTGTTTGGGTACAACGTCGCACGACCGCGCAATTGTCAGTTAAAGCGACGCAGTGCCGAATCACAAAAAATGGCCTGGTCATTCAGCAGCCAAATCTTCCGGGGCTGAAGTGGTTAAAAAAATATTTTTTTTTCCCTTTTCTCTTTTCTGTTCATATCATTGGGCCTTTTTTCATTACTATCACTTGTCATATCACACGTGATGGCAAACAGGAGTTCATTCACCAGGCTGTGGTTTTGGAAGGGATATTTTTATGACGCAGGATCCATTTTGAATACCTGGTCAGTACTGGAGGGCAAAAAGGTTGATGTTAGCAGTGGCAGTGGGACCACCATGATGCTTTTGAAGAAAGGGATGTGCTTTTGTAATTGATTTAAAATCAGAAAAAAAGAAAAATCACACAGATTTGAGTAGGTAGACTAGAAACATGTGAATTGACACACGGTCACACAGATCTGAGTTGGTAGAGTAGAAACATGTGAATTGACACACGGTCACACAGATCTGAGTTGGTAGAGTAGAAACATGTGAATTGACACACGGTCACACAGATCTGAGTTGGTAGACTAGAAACATGTGAATTGACACACGGTCACACAGATCTGAGTTGGTAGAGTAGAAACATGTGAATTGACACACGGTCACACAGATCTGAGTTGGTAGAGTAGAAACATGTGAATTGACACACGGTCACACAGATCTGAGTTGGTAGAGTAGAAACATGTGAATTGACACACGGTCACACAGATCTGAGTTGGTAGAGAAGAAACATGTGAATTGACACACGGTCACACAGATCTGAGTTGGTAGAGTAGAAACTGTAACGATATCAAGTACGGGACATGACAAGCTGTAGCTAGCTGCCATCTTGTGTGGAAGAAGCCATGACAGTTTTGCTAACCATGTAACCTCACAGAGAACTCTGAACTCCGTCTTCCCCACCTTAGGAATTCAAAGCTTTTTAAGTTCAACAGAAAAGGTTATCTCAACAGAGAAAACAGAGCAGGCTAAGTCAGTAGGAAAACATTTGTTGTAAGGGCAGTGTTCAGGCCTGTCGTAAAACTGTCACCCTCCCCACTCAGAGAACAAACAGACCTCGGTCGTAAAGTTTCTGAATACACCTCATAAGAATAGTTATGAAATTTCAGCATGTTTCATAACTTCTGACTTAGTAATAGCACAGACATAATCTGGACATATTTAGCTTCCTCAGATAATATGGAACGTTTCAAGTCCAGACACCCCTATGTCAGGTCATATGGGAAACCCCTGGGACCACTTATTCCTCCAAAGCAGGCTATACGTTATAGATATGGCATGTTTAGACTTGTTTTGAAGGAAATCTCAAGTTGAATAATAATATGGATATTTGGAGTCTGTCAACACTATAGATGCAGATATATGAATATGTATTACAAAATCACCTGGGATGTGGTCATGAGTGTAGACACCTCCCAGCAACCAACCCCTAAAACCAGCTGATCAGATGATTGGTTACTGGTCGCTGTCAACACCCCCTTTGATTTGACAGAAAAGAGGAGATGCCAAGACAATGGTGAGTTCTCCTTTTACCATCCAAGAAGAAACATCTGCCAAGTCGAGAACCGATTACCTAGCTCATCGATTGAACTCTGATCAACCCTCGGACATTAATTGCAAGTATCCTTCCTTCCCAATTCTACCTTATTGCTTTGTGGCTGTATATTGTCTTTATCTTTTGAAACATCTTTTTTCTGTAAATATTTTATTTGCATCAACTTTGACCTTTTCATAATAAACCCTTATGTTGAAAAGTGTTAACCTTGTCTCTAAAGCTCTTAATGCAAGCTATAAACGAACCTGCCTCTTGAAGGGCGCTACTGTTGTAGAGTAAGACTCTGAGCAGACCTGTCTGTAGTGGCAGTGTGTGTGGCAGACGCTTATTCTAGAATTATAATTGGTATTGCAAAATTACGAGTCTCCCCCGGCTCGGTCTTGTAAACGGGGGTGGTGGCAGTTAAAGGGTTAATTGTGTAATTAGCCCAGTGACAATCACTCTCAGGCTGCTCACACCTAGATTGTGGTCCTGCAAGCTGGAAAATCTTTGTGCTGGGCGCAGCTGAGAGTGGCATTGTTACGTAAGTGACAGCGTGGTGTGAGGTTGGCCGGTCCTTTGTCGCGAGTTAGCGAGGAGGGCAGGGATCTGACACCCGCGTTCGTCACATATTGGCTGGCAGCGTAGCGGGATAGTTTCGCATTAAGAGCATTCAGTGCATTGTTAGGAATTAGCTCTGCACTGAAGGATTGTAACCTTTGTGGAAACAGTCCTTAGAGACAAGCTGGTGCATATTTTTTGATTTTGATTTTTCCAAGTTAGACATACAGCAACAACTCTTTCCTACACCTTCTTCCTATCTCTTCTTTCTGTTCTATCTCTTCTGCTTGCAAAATGTCTGGGTTATCAGCATATAAAAAGATGAGCAAGAATGAACTGACTGTTGAGTGCACAGAAAGAGGAATTGACGTTGGTGGCAAAAATCGTGAAGGCTTGATACATGCCTTACAGGAGTTTGATATCCGTGCAGACCAGAACCTGGGGGAAACTGGACCAGAAAGGGTTTCCGCTACTCCAGAGCCCAGTGGTTCAGAGGCGGCCTCACCAGATGGGCAAGCAGAGACTGACACTGGAATACCACGGATTGTTACCTCCAAGTCACCACAAGAGCAGGCTAGCATCAGATTGCCTGAAACCATCATAGACTCTCTTCAAATGCAAGAAACTCTACAAAACCTCAGGGAGACGGATCCTGTGGTGTACTTGCAGTTTCTGGAACGCCAGGCCGAGCGGGAGGTACGCAGGGCTGAGAGGGAGGCTGATCGTCGGCACGAACTGGAGATGGCTAGGCTCCAGCAGCAGCGACAGGCTCAGAACCTCGGATCCCTAGAGCACAGGGATGCCTCTCTGCCAGTGACCCCGGCAGCCAAGTTTCCAGTTATGGAAAAGGACAGTGACATTGACGTGTATCTACTGTCGTTTGAAAAAACTTGCCGTCAGTACCATCTGCCCCCAGCACAATGGGCCCGGTACCTGACGCCAGGGCTACGAGGCAAGGCCCTGGATGCTTATGTCGAACTGTCAGAAGAACAGTGCGACGATTATGCGGCCCTAAAAGCTGCAATCATCCAAAAGTTTCAGCTAACCCCGGAAGTGTACCGGAAGCGTTTTAGGTCCTTGCAAAAGGGGCCTGGGGACTCATACATGGATGTGGTAGGTCGCTTACGCACCACATTCCGGCAGTGGACTAAAGGCTTGGAAGCCGATTCTTTTGAATCCCTGGAAGATCTTATGATTGCAGATCAACTTTTGCACATCTGTCCTACAGACGTCAGACAGTTTGTGCTGGAGCGAAAGCCAGCCTCTGCCAAAGCAGCAGCAGAACTGGCAGATACCTATATCCACTCTCGGGTATCTGACCATCGCAAGGCTCCTCTGAATGGCTGGAAAGGAGGGAAATCGCACATGGCAACCCCTCCTCTGCCTACCAAACAAGTTCCTCAGCAGCCGGAACCTGCAACTCCTGGAGCCAAGGCCTTCCTAACTGACAAACGCAAATGCTACAACTGTGGGGGAGCCGGACATCTTAGGGCGCAGTGCCCTGAGCAGAAGAAGACGACATCACCTGGCCATCCGGCTAGCAACCCTTCCGCTGTGCTGCTCGTCAGTGGGAAACCTCCCGGAACCAATGCCAACTTGCAGCCAGTCATCGTAGGCCACCGGACTGTAACAGGCTTTCGTGACACCGGAGCCGAAGTCACATTGGTCAGACCAGAGGTTATAGAAGAAACAGACATCATCCCAGAGAAGTTCCTTACCCTCACCGGAGTTGGGGGGACCCGTTCCTGTGTACCCCGTGCCTATGTTTTTATTGATTGGGGTGCCGGAAGTGGGATGAGAGAGGTGGGTGTCTCGGAGGAGATCCCCACTGCGGTGTTGTTGGGTTCTGATTTAGGTACCCTTGTTTCATACTATGCCCCTGCTAAAAGCACCCCAGATGCTCCCACGGATCTCTCTGGACCTACCAAGGTACTGTTTACAGATGTTGGGGTAATATCTGGGCAACCTGTAGATGGACAGAGGGAGGGGGAGGGTGGAGTGGAAGTGCAAGGTCCTCCTTCTTCAGAGACAGGAGAGGAGGCCCCCTTGCTAGTGAAGGTAACTGATGTATGTTCCAATGATGCTGAACTGATAAAGGTTAAATGTGATGATAATGATGATGAAGATAATGCTGATGATGATAATGATGATGATGCATTGCCAGTACTGGTGGTCACTCGTAGTGCTGCAAAGGCAGCCGAGGTGCAGGCCCTGGTCGCAGAACAGCAGGAGGAGGTCTCTGGGCCCTCTCCCTGTTCTGACCCAGTGGACTCCACCTCTGTTGAGCCTCAGCAGCTGTCCATGTTTGCCACAGGACTGCTGGCTGGGACCTGTTGTTCCGCCTTTGAAACTGCACTGCAGACAGACCAAACACTAGCACAGCTCAGGAGTCTAGCTGATCGCCCCCCTGCAGAGAATGACAAACAAAAGGTCTATTGGGACAAAGGTAAACTGTACAGAGAAAATATGCCTGCAGAGAGGAATGAGGCTGACCTAGGTAGCAGGCAGCTGGTTGTACCCAGTCAATTTAGGGGACAGCTGCTAAAAGTGGCTCATGAGATTCCCCTCGCAGGGCACTTGGGGATCACTAAGACCCGAGGGCGGTTGATACATAACTTTTATTGGCCTACAATGCTCGCTGACATAGCTGACTACTGTCGGTCCTGTGTTACCTGCCAGCGAGTTGGCAAGGCAGGGGATGTACACAGGGCTCCGCTAAAACCTTTGCCTGTGATTGACGAACCTTTTAAGAGGGTGGCAGTGGATATCATTGGGCCTTTGGCCATCCCTAGCAGTTCAGGCAAACGTTTTATCCTTACAGTTGTCGACTATGCCACGCGTTATCCAGAGGCGGTGGCTCTCTCCTGCGTCCGGGCAGACAAGGTCGCTGATGCTCTGCTGGGAATCTTCACAAGAGTGGGATTCCCGGCTGAGCTCATTAGCGATCAAGGCCCTCAGTTTGTGTCCGACTTGATGCAAGCTCTCTGTCGGAAAATACAGATGACGCATATCATGGCCAGTCCTTATCACCCACAAACGAACGGTTTGTGCGAGCGTTTCAATGGAACTTTGAAACAAATGTTGTGCACCTTTGTGCACTCCCAGGGTAAGGACTGGGAACGATATCTGCCTCATCTGCTGTTTGCTTACAGAGAGGTGCCTCAGCAGTCCACAGGCTTTTCACCATTTGAACTTTTGTATGGACGGAGGGTAAGAGGACCCCTGGACCTAATCCGTGAGAACTGGGAGGGCAAGATTGCCGACTCAAAGGTCTCTGTTGTGGATTATGTCCTAAAATTCAGAGATAAAATGGAGACGCTGGTGGAAATGGTGCGGGAGAACATGACCCAGGCCCAGACCAGGCAGAAAGAGTGGTATGACCGTAATGCTAGGGAGCGGACCTATGACATTGGTCAGAAGGTGTATGTTCTGCTTCCCCTGCGGCAGAACAAACTCCAAGCAGCATGGGAAGGCCCGTACACCATCACCCAGCGTCTGAATGATGTCACCTACTTGGTCAGGTTGGGAGAAGGGCGTAGACGGCAGAAGGCCATTCATGTTAACATGATCAAAGCCCATCATGAGCGCACGGCCTATGTCATGCCGGTCTGCAGCAGGCCAGAGCCCGAGGAGGCTGATCCACTTCTGGACCTGCTAGCAGACACCAGGGAGGTAGACTCAGAACTCCTGATAAACTCCAATCTTACCCCCACCCAGGTACCTGGACTGAAGCGAGTGCTGGCAGTACATGGTAGCAGGTTTACGGGAAAACCTGGGAGGACACACCTCGCTGTCCACCAGGTGGACACTGGGGCACATCCCCCCATTAAACAGTCGGCCTATCGCGTCTCCCTGGAGGTGCTGGCCGACATGAAAAGGGAGGTGGAGGAAATGCTGCAGCTGGGGGTGATTCAGAAGTCCCACAGTGCCTGGGCGTCCCCAGTAGTCTTGGTCCCCAAAAAGGACCAGACGACCAGGTTCTGTGTGGACTACCGGAAGCTGAATGCCATCACTACTGCAGATGCCTACCCCATGCCCCGGATTGATGAGTTGTTAGATAGGCTGGCGGCCGCCCGTTATATAACAATCATGGATCTGAGCAGGGGGTACTGGCAAATTCCTCTGGCCCCTGAGGCTCGGGAAAAGTCGGCCTTCATCACCCCATTCGGATTGTTCGAGTTTACCGTCATGCCGTTTGGGATGAAGAATGCCCCAGCTACCTTCCAGAGAGTCATGAATGACTTACTGGAGGGGCTGGAAACCTTTGCCGTAGCCTACCTGGATGACATCGCCGTGTTCAGCCCTACCTGGGAAGAACACCTGGTGCACCTGTCACAGGTCCTGGACCAACTGACGGCTGCCAATCTGACTGTAAAACCCAGTAAGTGTCAGATTGGCATGACTGATGTGCAGTACTTGGGACACCAGGTAGGAGGAGGTACCCTGAAACCCGAGACAGGGAAGGTTGAGGCCATCCTGGCCTGGCCTACCCCTCAAACCAAAAAGCAGGTTATGTCTTTCTTGGGGACCGCTGGCTACTATAGGAAATTTGTATGTAACTATAGTAGCCTGGCCAAACCTCTGACTGACCTAACCAAAAAGAAACTGCCCAAGGTGGTGTCTTGGACACCAGAATGTGAGCAGGCATTTCAGGCCTTGAAGGGGGCGCTGGCCAGCGCACCTGTGCTGCAGGCTCCAGACTTCACCCGCCGTTTCCTTGTGCAGACGGATGCCTCTGCCTTTGGATTGGGTGCAGTCCTGAGCCAGGTGGACGAGGCCGGAGAGGAGCATCCCATCCTCTACCTGAGCAGGAAGCTGCTTCCCAGGGAAGTAGCATATGCCACGATCGAAAAGGAGTGTCTTGCGATCGTGTGGGCTCTCCAGAAGTTACAAACGTACCTTTATGGACGGCACTTCACTGTAATCACAGATCACAATCCCTTGAGCTGGCTAAATCGTGTTGCTGGGGGGAATGGCAAACTACTTCGGTGGAGCCTAATTCTTCAGCAATACGATTTCACCATCCAGCATAAGAAAGGCAGCGCCCATGGCAATGCTGATGGGCTGTCACGACAAGCCGAGCCCGCCGGAGTCGGTTGCGTCAGGAGGGAAATTGTAGTTCCCTCCCATGCAACCACCTAAGGGGGGAGGTGTAACGATATCAAGTACGGGACATGACAAGCTGTAGCTAGCTGCCATCTTGTGTGGAAGAAGCCATGACAGTTTTGCTAACCATGTAACCTCACAGAGAACTCTGAACTCCGTCTTCCCCACCTTAGGAATTCAAAGCTTTTTAAGTTCAACAGAAAAGGTTATCTCAACAGAGAAAACAGAGCAGGCTAAGTCAGTAGGAAAACATTTGTTGTAAGGGCAGTGTTCAGGCCTGTCGTAAAACTGTCACCCTCCCCACTCAGAGAACAAACAGACCTCGGTCGTAAAGTTTCTGAATACACCTCATAAGAATAGTTATGAAATTTCAGCATGTTTCATAACTTCTGACTTAGTAATAGCACAGACATAATCTGGACATATTTAGCTTCCTCAGATAATATGGAACGTTTCAAGTCCAGACACCCCTATGTCAGGTCATATGGGAAACCCCTGGGACCACTTATTCCTCCAAAGCAGGCTATACGTTATAGATATGGCATGTTTAGACTTGTTTTGAAGGAAATCTCAAGTTGAATAATAATATGGATATTTGGAGTCTGTCAACACTATAGATGCAGATATATGAATATGTATTACAAAATCACCTGGGATGTGGTCATGAGTGTAGACACCTCCCAGCAACCAACCCCTAAAACCAGCTGATCAGATGATTGGTTACTGGTCGCTGTCAACACCCCCTTTGATTTGACAGAAAAGAGGAGATGCCAAGACAATGGTGAGTTCTCCTTTTACCATCCAAGAAGAAACATCTGCCAAGTCGAGAACCGATTACCTAGCTCATCGATTGAACTCTGATCAACCCTCGGACATTAATTGCAAGTATCCTTCCTTCCCAATTCTACCTTATTGCTTTGTGGCTGTATATTGTCTTTATCTTTTGAAACATCTTTTTTCTGTAAATATTTTATTTGCATCAACTTTGACCTTTTCATAATAAACCCTTATGTTGAAAAGTGTTAACCTTGTCTCTAAAGCTCTTAATGCAAGCTATAAACGAACCTGCCTCTTGAAGGGCGCTACTGTTGTAGAGTAAGACTCTGAGCAGACCTGTCTGTAGTGGCAGTGTGTGTGGCAGACGCTTATTCTAGAATTATAATTGGTATTGCAAAATTACGAGTCTCCCCCGGCTCGGTCTTGTAAACGGGGGTGGTGGCAGTTAAAGGGTTAATTGTGTAATTAGCCCAGTGACAATCACTCTCAGGCTGCTCACACCTAGATTGTGGTCCTGCAAGCTGGAAAATCTTTGTGCTGGGCGCAGCTGAGAGTGGCATTGTTACGTAAGTGACAGCGTGGTGTGAGGTTGGCCGGTCCTTTGTCGCGAGTTAGCGAGGAGGGCAGGGATCTGACACCCGCGTTCGTCACAGAAACATGTGAATTGTCACACAGATCTGAGTTGGTAGAGTAGAAACATGTGAATTGACACACGGTCACACAGATCTGAGTTGGTAGAGTAGAAACATGTGAATTGACACACGGTCACACAGATCTGAGTTGGTAGACTAGAAACATGTGAATTGACACACGGTGACACAGATCTGAGTTGGTAGAGTAGAAACATGTGAATTGACACACGGTCACACAGATCTGAGTTGGTAGAGTAGAAACATGTGAATTGACACACGGTCACACAGATCTGAGTTGGTAGACTAGAAACATGTGAATTGACACACGGTCGACACTGGGTTGACATCACAGACAGAATATGAGCTTGGAGGCAGATGCCTAAAATATGTGCATATTACAATAAAGAGTTAATGTCTGCTTTTGCAGGGGTTAACATGTGGTTTACCTTTCCCTTCAGATGTCACTTCCCACTTCTGAGGTGATATATGCAGGAGGAGGTCAAACCTTGTGGTCTGTCTGTGTATGGGAAGCTATCAGTGAGGATGATCTGTGTCAGCATATAAACTGGGAGACTGCTTAAGGAGAAAGGGTCGGGATGTTATATGAAGCATGCAGTAAAAAAGTGACAAAATAGTGACCACCTATTTGCCATGGCTTATACCACCTCAGCTCCCGTGGCTAACGATCCTCCCAGCCGGCCTTTAGCCCGCACCGCTCCAATACAGACCCTTAGTTTATCTGCCAATAGGGTGGGTATATTTTTTATCTCCTCTTACCCCTTTTTCCTCCCCCTTTCTCATTTTGAGACCCCTTTAATCATAACTATCAATTCATATTTTTAGATATTCTTACCGCATCTGCTCCTGATGAGTGGAGGTCATCCATGAAACGCATCAAGCTGTTTAGATGCTCTTATCATGTGTTTTATCTGAGGATTGTTACAATTATCCAATCTTTCACTGTACCATGCTGTAACATTTATGAATTCCTTATATATACAGTGTCAATATGGATCAATTAAGTCTGGCATTACTATGTTATTATGCTATTATGCTATGATGTTTATGTATGTTACATGTAGCAATAACTCACGGTGGAGCTGCTGATTGTTGCGGGCTGTTTCCATTACCTTTTTTACCTGTGATTTCACCAACACCGGGTCTAGGGTCCCGTTGAGCTTACTATCAGACAATGTAGGCACCAGTCACTTCAGTACTTTTCCAATGGGATATAACTGGAAGAAGTAGCAGGAAAGAGGTAGAAGAAGAGCTGCAGGGAAGTTCAAATACCTTTTCTTGGTGTAGCACTGAGTAATTGGAATCTTAGGGAACTTTCCTTTCAGGGTTAAATCTTTGCCCGCCCGGATAGGTCTCTCTCCCCAACCTAGCAGCCGGTACGCAGCACGAACAAAAAGTCTCTGCCACAGACTTGAATGAAACAAACTCATACGATCCTCTGCCACAGGATGTAGTGATTTTCGATGAACAGCAAACACAGTACCAGAACCTTTAAGCCGACCCGGCAGTACTTGTGCGGTAGGGTAGTTTAGGATACGTCCTCCAATCGAGTCACCAGGCCCTTCTTAAGACCAGCCTTGCATGGTCCCTTCCAAGATGGGTCCTCCCCTGGATCTTCCCGATTGTCCGGCTTCTTCCCGCAGGACAGACAGCACAGGACCATCCCAGCCATAGCAGGCCCCAGACAGGCTTCTGGGTCCACCTGCACGACTGCACATCCGTAACCCTCCAGGCCGGAGGGCTACGAGATAGCACTCACTGACACATATCTCTAGGCCAGGAGGGCCACGAGGCGGAAAAACCCCTAAATATGGCGTCTGTCCCATAAATACCCTCTCCCAGAATGCAACTCGGAGGACCACCTCCGCGGAGTTATCTCCGGGACAGAAGAGCACTCATACACTTTAGCATGTTGCCTTTCCAACACCGACCCATGGTGACAACGACACCCACAGGCACAGTGTGAAACTACACGCAACACAGCCAAACTGGAACAGAGGCTAAATCTGACAATAAACTGAATCTGAACTATGTACAGAACATATGACCCACTAAATTTACCTATAAGCGGTAGATTGAAAAATCTACCAGCACTACATATACATACATATGCAATAAAATGTTATTCAATAATAACAAATTTTGTTTACAATATATATGATATAGCGTTTTTAGATACCAATACTAACAATTTGCCAGAGCTATTTGTCACTTTTTTATTGCATGCTTCATATAAAGTCCCAACCCATTCTCCCTAAGCAGTCTCGAAATTAGGGATGGAAGTAACTAATTTCTTTGTCCTTTGCCTCATACAAAGTCCCAACCCTCTATTTTTTTGTTTTAATAGCATGTAAACTGGAGTGTACCCAGCAGGACCCTGGTACAACCAAAACCCAGTATAGTGTTAGTTGGGGTGGCTTGGGACTTTAGCGCACCCCACCAAGTGGCTTCCCAAATACAATGTTGACCTGTCAACCTTATGCAAATACAATGTGGACCTCCCAACTTTATACAAGTGCAATGTGGATTTCTCAACTCTACACTAATGCAATGTGGAATGCTCAACTTTCTGAGTTGGCGAGGAGGGGAGGAGGGCATCTTTCAGCACAAAGTATGTAAGCAAAGGTAACCCACCGTCATGTCCTTAGTTAGATCAGGAAGAATTAATATGAAAAAAGAAAATGATTAGTTAGGATTTTTTTACAAATCTGTGTATATATTGGGATGATTTTGGTGACATGGGGCCAGTTCTCAATTTCAGGAGATTGTCCCTGGAAGCTGCATGATAACCATCATATCTCATAACTCAGGACTGAGCTCTGCACTATAATCTGTGTGTACTACAATGTACACACCCATATCTCCCCTTCACTGATTGGCTGCACTTTATCCCCACTAACACCGATGCAGCGCCATTTTCCTCTTAGCTACACCATTGACACAGAAATTTTTTCCATCTAATGACACCACCGATGCAGGGTCATTTTTCCCATGTAATGATATCACCGATGCAGGGTCATTTTTCCTATCCAATTACATCACCGATGCAGGGTCATTTTTCCCATGTAATGACACCACCGATGCAGGGTAATTTTTCCTATACAATGACATCACCGATGCAGGGTCATTTTTCCCATCTAATGACACCACCGATGCAGGGTCATTTTTCCCATCTAAAGACACCACCGATGCAGGGTCATTTTTCCCATCCAATGACACCACCGATGCAGGGTCATTTTTCCCATGTAATGACACCACAGATGCAGGGTCATTTTTCCCATGTAATGACACCACCGATGCAGGGTCATTTTTCCTATCCAATGACATCACCGATGCAGGGTCATTTTTCCCATCCAGTGACACCACCGATGCAGGGTAATTTTTCCCATGTAATGACATCACCGATGCAGGGTCATTTTTCCCATGTAATGACATCACCGATGCAGGGTCATTTTTCCCATCTAATGACATCACCGATGCAGGGTCATTTTTCCCATGTAATGACATCACCGATGCAGGGTCATTTTTCCTATCCAATGACATCACCGATGCAGGGTCATTTTTCCCATCCAGTGACACCACCGATGCAGGGTAATTTTTCCCATGTAATGACATCACCGATGCAGGGTCATTTTTCCCATGTAATGACATCACCGATGCAGGGTCATTTTTCCCATGTAATGACATCACCGATGCAGGGTCATTTTTCCTATCCAATGACATCACCGATGCAGGGTCATTTTTCCCATCCAGTGACACCACCGATGCAGGGTAATTTTTCCCATGTAATGACATCACCGATGCAGGGTCATTTTTCCCATGTAATGACATCACCGATGCAGGGTCATTTTTCCCATCTAATGACATCACCGATGCAGGGTCATTTTTCCCATGTAATGATATCACCGATGCAGGGTCATTTTTCCCATGTAATGACATCACCGATGCGGGTTCATTTTTCCCATCTAATGACATCACCGATGCAGATTCATTTTTCCCATGTAATGACATCACCGATGCAGGGTCATTTTTCCCATCAAGTGACACCACCGATGCAGGGTCATTTTTCCCATGTAATGATATCAGCGATGCGGGTTCATTTTTCCCATCTAATGAGATCACCGATGCAGGGTCATTTTTCCCATGTAATGATATCACCGATGCAGGGACATTTTTCCCATGTAATGATATCACCGATGCGGGTTAATTTTTCCCATGTAATGACATCACCGATGCAGGGTCATTTTTCCCATGTAATGACATCACCGATGCAGGGTCATTTTTCCCATGTAATGACATCACCGATGCAGGGTCATTTTTCCCATGTAATGACATCACCGATGCAGGGTCATTTTTCCCATGTAATGACATCACCGATGCAGGGTCATTTTTCCCATGTAATGACATCACCGATGCAGGGTCATTTTTCCCATGTAATGACATCACCGATGCAGGGTCATTTTTCCCATGTAATGATATCACCGATGCGGGTTCATTTTTCCCATCTAATGAGATCACCGATGCAGGGTCATTTTTCCCATGTAATGATTTCACCGATGCAGGGACATTTTTCCCATGTAATGATATCACCGATGCGGGTTCATTTTTCCCATGTAATGACATCACCGATGCAGGGTCATTTTTCCCATGTAATGACATCACCGATGCAGGGTCATTTTTCCCATGTAATGACATCACCGATGCAGGGTCATTTTTCCCATGTAATGATATCACTGTTGCAGGGTCATTTTTCCCATGTAATGATATCACTGTTGCAGGGTCATTTTTCCCATGTAATGACATCACCGATGCAGGGTCATTTTTCCCATGTAATGACATCACCGATGCAGGGTCATTTTTCCCATGTAATGACATCACCGATGCAGGGTCATTTTTCCCATGTAATGACATCACCGATGCAGGGTCATTTTTCCCATGTAATGATATCACCGATGCGGGTTCATTTTTCCCATCTAATGAGATCACCGATGCAGGGTCATTTTTCCCATGTAATGATTTCACCGATGCAGGGACATTTTTCCCATGTAATGATATCACCGATGCGGGTTCATTTTTCCCATGTAATGACATCACCGATGCAGGGTCATTTTTCCCATGTAATGACATCACCGATGCAGGGTCATTTTTCCCATGTAATGACATCACCGATGCAGGGTCATTTTTCCCATGTAATGATATCACTGTTGCAGGGTCATTTTTCTCATGTAATGATATCACCGATGCAGGGTCATTTTTCCCATCCAATGACATTTCGGCCACTAGCGGGCGCTTTTACCCCCTCCCCACTAGCGGCCGAGAAAGGGTTAAAACCGCCCGCAATGCACCGCAATAGTGGCGCTTTGCCGGCGGTATCCCAGCGCTGCCCCATTGATTTCAATGGGGAGCAGCGGTGGAGGAGCGGTAAACACATCGCTCCAAAGAAGTTGCTGACAGGACTTTTTTTCCTGTCCTGTCAGCGCAGCGCTCCGGTGTCTGCTAATCCAACGGTAAAACGCAGATAAAAATAGCTGCGTTTTACCGCGGACGCTATAGGCAGCTCGGTGTGAAAGGGGTCTTAGAGTTTAAAACTGGAGCACACATAAGGGGCTAACAGTAGTGAAGAAGAAAAATGACCCTGCATCGGTGGTGTCATTGGATGGAAAAAAATCGCCCTGCATCGGTGGTGTCACTGGATGGAAAAAAATTACCCTGCATCGGTGGTGTCACTAGATGGAAACAAAATGACCCTGCATCGGTAGTGTCATCGCATGGAAAGAAATTACCCTGCATCGGTGGTGTCACTGGATGGAAAAATGCCCCTGCATCGGTGGTTGAGTTATGAGATATGATGGTTATCATGCAGCTTCCAGGGACAATCTCCTGAAATTGAGAACTGGCCCCATGTCACCAAAATCATCCCAATATATACACAGATTTGTAAAAAAAAATCCCTACTCTCTAATTTATAGTAGTCAGCTTATACAACAATTTTATCAATATGCCTTTGTTAATATGCCTTGAAATCAATTTGGATATATCAATAAAATACAATTTAAGTTCTCAGTAACTTATAGTTTAAAATAAGTTTAATTTAAAATCAATATATTGAAAATATATATAATTAAAAAACGTGCTCTGAATTGGATAAGAACCAGAACTTTCAACACTATAAGCCTGGTACTCTACCCACTATACTATAACTTAAGAGCTCTTAAATGTTGCTTTCTTAATATTTAATGTGGTTCATTATCTGTGAAACAACTGTATTTATCCAGATGAGTGAATTATGATCGTTTTGTTATGACCAGTCTCCTGAAATTGTGAACTGCCCCCCAGGGGAAACTGAAGATGACACCCTAATGATCCGATCTGCTCACCCTAATAATATATACACACTTTTTTCTTTGAATACTCTACGCTCTAATTTATAGTAGGCAGCATATACTACAACTTTGTGTGCTCAATATATCAGTGTGTGTTTGTTAATATACCTTGAAATCAATTTTGGATATATTGATAAAATACTATTTAAGCCCTCACTATCTCATATTTTCAAATATATATGTATAAAAAAATGCCCTCACCTGGACTAGAACCCACAACTTCTCCAATATAAATCTGCTGCTCTAACCACTACACTATCTCTCAGTAGTGCTTTGTATGTGCTTTTATGTTTAATATGAGGTTAATTGTATGTGAAACATTTCTATTATTCCAGAGAAGTAATTGCTATGATCAATCCGTTATGAACATAGACACACATTGTCCTGTTGCTTTCTAGCCATTCACAATTCCCTCATGTAGGGGCAAAAGTGCAATGTTTCCTACAAGTTGGGGTGCAGAGCTGTGCTGTGATGGCCATTGTGTTCTGTTATCTATGGAAGCTGTGTCCCCCCCCCCCCCCCCCCACTCACACGACCAGTGTAAATAAGATGCACACCTTTCCCTTTAATGGCTGCTGCCATCTGTCGTACCCCAACTTTAAGTCCCCCTTTATCCTTAACTATAGAGACGACACCACACCAAATGTTGGAGTAAAACTGGCCATAGCAGCCTTTTATTAACCAATATAAATCCATATAAAATATATATATATATCTGTAACATTTTAACGTAACAAAATCAACTGTCAGTTTCTCCTCCTGGTGGTCAATGACGGCACTTCCCAACGTAACTTCTGTTCCACATCTACACTGCGGGCCTTCTATCATAATAGGCCTACGGCCGTGATAACATCAGCCCAAAGACAACTCGTTACCCGCAGTGTCACCATTACCATCTTCAGCTAATCAGTGTTAACTGTACACACCAATAGGGGCCCATAACCGTTGAGTCCCCCCACACTTCCATCTCCTGGGTTAGTTACCATCATCAAAGACCACCACCACCGCCATTCATATGCTGCCACGACGTAATCCATCATACCACCTGTAAATAAAGCATTAACCCAAGATACACAACCACTTATTCAGGGAGGGTGGGTGGAAAACTTCTTTCTCTCTGTAACTCTCCCCGCAATGCTGCCCGGGACCCCTCCTGTCCCCTAAATAACCTAAACCCCTCCCCTTTCAACATTATCTGTACCCAATCCCCTCACCATAAATCTAAAACAACTTCCAATTTAACCCTAGCTGTACCCTTATCCCCCTGTCATGCCGGCCTTCTGCTAGCTTCATTTTATTCCACCTGCTCCAGGGCTCTCTTGACCAGTGTAAATAAGATGCACACCTTTCCCTTTAATGGCTGCCGCCATCTGTCGTACCCCAACTTTAAGTCCCCCTTTATCCTTAACTATAGTGACGACACCACACCAAATGTTGGAGTAAAACTGGCCAGAGCAGCCTTTTAGTAACCAATATAAATCCATATAAAATATATATATATATATCTGTAACATTTTAACGTAACAAAATCAACTGTCAGTTTCTCCTCCTGGTGGTCAATGACGGCACTTCCCAACGTAACTTCTGTTCCACATCTACACTGCGGGCCTTCTATCATAATAGGCCTACGGCCGTGATAACATCAGCCCAAAGACAACTCGTTACCCGCAGTGTCACCATTACCATCTTCAGCTAATCAGTGTTAACTGTACACACCAATAGGGGCCCATAACCGTTGAGTCCCCCCACACTTCCATCTCCTGGGTTAGTTACCATCATCAAAGACCACCACCACCGCCAAAGCTAACAAGGGTGACCCCCTTACCCTTGGGAGCCCCTCCACACACGCAGTGCCCTCCGAATCCCCTCCTCCAAACCCAGGGACCAAAGATCAATGCCGACTTCGGACAGGTGAACCCCATCCCTTCGCAGGTACAGCCCAACATCCTTCTCCAACTCCCAATGGCGAACTACCAAACCTCCATTCCGTATCACAAATTGGCCCACCCTTTTATTCACCTTAATCCTGGTTTTGTTTATGCGGTCTACCGACCGTGCCAACCTCCAACTTGTCCTGGCCACAATATCGGACCAAACAATCAACATCTCAGGGAAGGAAGTTCTTAAACGCAAGAAATCAATCTTGACGTCTTTTATGAACTCCCGACTGGGACGTCCACCCAGGTCGTTGCCTCCAACATGGAGCACCAACACATCTGGTGGTCTATCCAGGCGCGCGAAATGCTGTACTTCCGGCAACACCCTAGCCCATTGCATTCCCGGCCTGCCTACCCAACGTATACAAGCCTCTTCCCTGGGAATCCCTAACTGCCTCCCATTAGGTCTCATATCTGCTCGTTTTGCCCCCCAAAACACATAGGAGTGGCCCAATATCCATACGAGACCCCTCTTGATTCCATCTAAAAGAAAAGAAAAGACCACAGATAACCAAAGTCAAATAACATACACCATGATCAATCCCCTTAACCAAAACAAACCCCCATCCTTCCCCAAAATTCCATTACTGAGCCGCACTTCACTCGACAACTAAGTGTGGCAGCACATATGTACGAAATCTCCTAGATTCCCAGCGGCCAATGCGCTTAACAGACGCTTCGTCCAACCCACATCGGGCCGCCTCTGTGGCCACTCCAATGCGGAAGGAGTGCGAAGCATACTGCGTACCATCCAGACCCCCTGCTTTCAAGCATTTCTTGAAAACAGCCACAAACTGAAATTTTGTTAAAGGTGAACCGTCATTGTGGATTAACAAAGACCCCTCCCTCGACGGGCGTTGCCCCAAGAATTCCCTCATCGCACTCACCGGGCATACCGAAGAATCCGGCATCCGATATAGCTGCACCTTAACCCCTTTTCCAACCTGATCTGTTTTTGACCGTCTCAACCATACCTCCAAGCTAAACCCCGTGACCTTCACATCCTGTACCCCCATGCCCCCCGAAACCTTCCTAGAAGGGCTAACCAGCTCCCCTATCCTAAAGGCAGCAAAAAAGGCCAGCGAAAAAGCTGCCCGGAACAACAGCACCTCGTAAGCCGACGCACATACCGTGCCCAACTGATCAGATACCACCCGCAGGTTGTTAAAAGTCAATGGCCTCCTCGTATCCTGACTTTTCCGCGACCGCCGATAACCTTTCATCGCTTGTCTTACCAAAAAATCCTTGGTAAAATCCGTCCCCCCTTGCAGCTTGAACAAAAATGCCAGACCGGCGAGCTTGCGGTCCATCATTGAAACCGAGACCCCTTGCTCCAGATTCCTGGAGACAAAATACACCACCAGCAACCTCACGTCCCCAACTCCAGGGTCCACACCAACTTGCGCCCACCACTCGGACCACACTTTTTCATAAGCCCCCCAAGTGGATACACTCACCGAACCCTTTATCCATCGCGCGAGGGGTCCCAAACGATCGACCACAGCCCTCGGGGACACCGAACCCCTTGCTGATCTGCCGACGGAGCCAAGTCCCGGAATTTGTCCCACTGGAAACGAGACAAGGCGTCAGCCAACGTGTTATCTACCCCCGGAAGATGTACCGCATACAAAAAGATATTCAACTGCAGGCAGCGCAGCACCAGGTGCCGCAACAGCCGAACGACCGGTAGCGAGGAGGCTGAAATGCGGTTAATCACCTGCACTACCCCCAAATTGTCGCAGTTCAATCGGATCTTCAAATCCCTGAACGACTCACCCCAAACTTCCACTGCCAGCACCACCGGAAACAGCTCCAGCAGCACCAAGTTTTTGCAGAATCCCGCTTCCTGCCATTCCTTAGGCCATGGTTCAGCACTCCAATGCCCCTGGTAAAATGCCCCGTAACCCGACGACCCAGCTGCGTCCGTAAACAGCTGCAAATCGCAATTGCTCAACGGTCCCGACAACCACAGTGATTTACCATTGTATGTGGACAAAAAATTTGTCCCACACCTTCAAATCAGCCCGATGTTCACTGGTCACCCTAATAAAATGATGAGGGGACCTAATCCCTGCTGTAGCTGCCGACAGCCTTCGGCAGAACACCCTGCCCATGGGAATTATGCGACACGCAAAATTAAGCTTGCCCAGCAATGACTGCAGGCCTCTAAGCTGAATCTTACGCAACGCCACCGTCGTCCGGATCTCCCTTCTCAAAGCCACCAACTTATCCTCAGGCAATCGACATTCCATTGCCTCGGAGTCAATGACTATGCCCAAGAAACTAAGCACGGTAGTCGGGCCTTCCGTTTTATCCCGTGCCAACGGGATACCAAACGTACCAGCCATGTGTTGTAACGTGGCCAACAGCATAGCACACGTCTTAGATGCTGGGGGGCCAACGCATAGGAAATCGTCCAAGTAATGAATTACAGAATTCAAACCTGACACATCCCGAACCACCCACTCAATGAATGAGCTAAAAGTTTCAAACAATGCGCATGAAACCGAGCAGCCCATAGGCAAGCAACGATCGACATAAAACCTACCCTGCCAGCAACACCCCAACAACCAACAGCTGTCCGGGTGCACCGGGAGGAGGCGAAAAGCCGATTCGATGTCCGCTTTTGCCATAAGCGCTCCCTTCCCACAACGGCGTACCCAACCCACCGCTGCATCGAACGACGTGTACGAAACCGTGCAAGCATCAGGGTCGATCGCATCATTGACCGATCCGCCTTTAGGGAATGATAAATGGTGTATAAGTCGAAACTTATTCTGCTCCTTCTTGGGGACCACCCCAAGCGGAGAGACCACCAAATTCGGCAGCGGTAGTTCTTGAAATGGCCCGGCCATCCGGCCCAATGCCACTTCCTTCCCCAATTTTTCCCCAACTACACTGGGGTGACTCAGTGCAGAGCGTAAATTTTTTGCCACCGGCGGAATAACAGTCAATGAACTAGGGATTCTAAAACCTTCTAGGAACCCTTCCCGCAGAAGCCGGGCTGCCGCCCGGTCCGGGTACCTACTTAGGAAAGGCTGCATCTTTTCCACCTTCACTGGTGTCTTCCCTTTTGCTACCCATTTCTCCGGGGCGACCTTTCCCTTTTTTAAAACAACGGGATCCGGGGTGAGATCCACCGCAACCTGAGCATTCGTGTTTAAAACGACAGGCGCCCCCGAACTTACACGTCCCGTCATTGTATTGCCAACAGACGCCCCACTTTTTTGTGGCCGGCTGTCCGGGTGACACTGAACCGCCGGCCCCCCCTGGAAAAAACTGGTTCGGGGCCCGAGCCGAGGACATAAGCTTCATCCAGAGGCTAATGTCCTTGTGATCCCAGCGAAGGGAGGGGCGCACCGCCCTCCGTTGCCGGAACTGCTCGTCATACCTGAGCCACGCTGTACCCCCATACACCCTGTAGGCCTCACCAATGGCGTCCAAGTAGCAAAAGAGCGCCGAACAATGTTCAGGGTTCTTTTCGCCAATTACACTCGCCAGAATCGCGAACGCCTGCAGCCAATTAGAAAACGTGCGCGGTATCAGCCTATACCGCCGTTTTTCTTCATCTACCTTCTTACTGTCATCTGGCTTAACCCTATCCAGATTAAACTTCTCCAAGGGCAGCAGTGAAAAAATCTCCACATACTCCCCTTTCACGATTTTCTCCCGGACATCCGACTTCAAATGTGCCCCAAGCGGCCCTTCGAAGCAGACGTACACCTCGCATTTTGCGGCATCCGCAATGCGAACCACGTCCGTCCTTTTTGTCCCCGTCACCTGAAGCAACCACACTAGTGGCCGGGGCGGACACCACTGGGGGCGCCGTCCCCGTGGGGGGCGGCACACCCACCGCAGCCAGAAGGGGCACTGCCCCAACCACCGGCGATTCTGCACATGGAGGGACCCACACTGCAGTATGTGGTGCCCGCCCATCCGTACCTGGCGCAAACTTCTGGACCAATTCCCGCAAACCCCCCAACAAAGCCTGCAACTGTCCATCCGTGCCACCAGAAACAGGTCCTGAATCCGCTGGCTGGGGACCGGCCGTCGCTATAGCCCCCGATTGCAGCACACCCAATGCGGTCCCAGACCCCCCCATATCAGCCGCCCCCAACAACCCCTGCAAAGCATTGGTCAGTGTATGAGAGGACACAGGAAGTGACTTACCGGGCCGACCAGGGGGTGTCCCCGCCGCCGCTGCTCCCGAATCCGATGGCGCCGGACGCTCCTGCCTCTCTTCCTCCTCAGACCCGCTCAGCTCACCCTCGGACCGGTCACCGGGCGCTTGCAGGGGCTCCGTGTCATCCATCCCCGTGGAAGAGGGCCTGGATGCTGCCGTCTCCTGACCGCGCTGGCCCCGCCTCCCGACGCTGGCTCCTCCCATCGCAGTCACCGGCTTCGTCGCTCTGGATACCTGGCTGCTGGGCCTCCCACTCCTCCTGGAAGGGGTATCGCTCCGGACTTCCGAGCCGCCGGCCGGGGATGGGGAAAGCCCGGCGGCCGTTGACGTCATCCTCCCACGCTGAGACCTCCCCCTGGCTGTATGCACAACACAGGGAGCGTCCGGCGCCTCACGCTGCCCTCGTCGAGCGGGCGGGGGGGAAACGCTGGGTCCTGCTGACGCCCCGCCCACTGAGCTCCGCCGATGACGAGGATTCCGTCCAGGAACCACCACGGCAGAAACCGGGTGTCGTTTCGCCGGTGGACCTGACGGGTCCCGCTCCGGGGGGCTCCTAATGTGGCGTGCAGCTCTGGGGGAGGCTTCTGGTGAAAAGCGCTCCGGAGGCCGCGACCTCCGGGCGCGTGGAAGGTCCTGCCCCCTCACCTCCTCTCCAGCCTGAGGTCCGAGGAGTCTAGCCACTTGGCTGTGCAGCCATCCAGGGCCATGGGTATTCGCCGCACCCGCAGCTGGGCCAATAAGCTGTCTAATTCAGCCATCGCTCTCTAGCCTGGGGATACCGACAAACGAAACTTCTTTCTCTCTGTAACTCTCCCCGCAATGCTGCCCGGGACCCCTCCTGTCCCCTAAATAACCTAAACCCCTCCCCTTTCAACATTATCTGTACCCAATCCCCTCACCATAAATCTAAAACAACTTCCAATTTAACCCTAGCTGTACCCTTATCCCCCTGTCATGCCGGTGTTCTGCCGAGAAAGTTCCGCTCGGCGGATTAGTTCCCCCTCTACTGCGCATGCGCAGTAGAAGCCGGCGGAAATAGCCGAAGCGGAACAGCTGAAAATCAGCTGTACACGGCGCCTGTAAGAGGGCCCCTCGCGGGCTCGCTTCGCTCGCCACGCTTCGGGCACGGCCTCGCTGCGCTCGGCACTTTTAGATTCCCCCTCTAGGTCCACTTGGATAGAGGGGAAGGAATCTGGACCCAGAGCGCAGGCGCCGTGTACAGCTGATCGAAGCGTTTGAGCTTCGGCTATCTCCGGCGGCCAACAGTACTACGTGCTGCGCCTGCGCAGTACAGAGGGGGAACCTATCCGCCGAAGGAACTTATTCGGCAAGACACCGGCCTTCTGCTAGCTTCATTTTATTCCACCTGCTCCAGGCCTCTCTATACACACGTTTTCAGCATGGCTCTTTATGTTGGAGCAGATGACAGAGAAGGATAAGACAGCAGAGGAACCAGAGAACCCAGCACTGCCTTCTTCCCTATACTGTGTGCTGTAACTAAGATAGATTTACATATTCATATACAGAGCAGAAGACATGTATGTCTGCAGAATGATGATCTGTGGGCTGTGGGTGTTACTACATTATTGCTCATTGGTCCTAAAATCTTCCTATAGACTACTATATTTATAAACTCAGAATTCTGACTTTGAAACTCAGAATTCTGACTTTGAAACTCAGAATTCTGACTTTGAAACTCAGAATTCTGACTTTGAATCTCAGAATTCTGACTTTGAATCTCAGAATTCTGACTTTGAATCTCAGAATTCTGACTTTTAATCTCAGAATTCTGACTTTGAAACTCAGAATTCTGACTTTTAATCTCAGAATTCTGACTTTTAATCTCAGAATTCTGACTTTGAAACTCAGAATTCTGACTTTGAAACTCAGAATTCTGACTTTGAATCTCAGAATTCTGACTTTTAATCTCAGAATTCTGACTTTAAATCTCAGAATTCTGACTTTGAAACTCAGAATTCTGACTTTGAATCTCAGAATTCTGTATTTTTTTTTAAAACTTACAACTCTGAATTTCAATCTCAGAATTCTGAGTTTTAAAGTCCCGCGGGATTACCTTGCAGGCATGCTCCCGAGTCCAGCATTTGGCATCCATAGCTGCCGAATGCAGGACTAGGCCCCGCCCCCCGATGCTCGCATCATTGGATTTGATTGACAGCAGCGGGAGCCAATGGTTGCTCTGCTATCAATCTATCCAATCAAGAGCCGAGAACCCCGGGCAGAGAGACAGCACAACCCTGTGGGTGTAATTCAGGGGCTCAGGTAAGTAAAACGGGGGGCAGGTCACTGACAGGTGTTTTTTCACCTTAATGCATAGGATGCATTAAGGTGAAACCACACGTGGTTTTACAACCCCTTTAAGTTGGTCAGATGAGACTAAAATTGAATGATTTCGCCTCAACACCAAACAATATGTCTGATGGAAATCCAATACAGTTCACCATCCAATTAACACTATTCCTACAGTAAAGCATGGAGGTGGTAATATCCTGCCATGGGGGTGTTTCTCTGCAGCAGGGACTGCAGAAAATTGTCAATGGGAAGAAGGTTTTCCTTCCAACATGACAATGACCCAACGCACACAGCAAAAATGACCACACAGTGGTTGAAGGAGAAAAAGGTGAATGTTTTTGTATGGCCTGGTCAGAGCCCAGACTTAAAGCGGGGGTCCATCTATCTATTAAAATCTAAAGAAATAGGGGATTGGCGCTGTTCACTGGTAAAAAATAAATAAACAATAAACAGACTCCTAACACAAGGGAAGCATTACACCCCAATTCTAGGTGGGTGAAAAGTGTAACACAGTGTAAATTAATGTTTGAAAAAATTAATGTACGTGCTGAAAATAGTCACAAAAATGTGCAGACTACCCAAGGTGAAATACTAAAAAATATTAAAAAATACCATAAAATAAAATGGAGCTCCAAACAATAATAAAAGTGAGTAATCAATCAGGTGTAAAAGATAAAAAAAAATTTCAAAACCACAAAAAAACACAAAAAGTACACAAAAAATATTCAATGAAAAATATAAAATATATAAGTGAGTTATACCTAGGAGAGAGGACAAACACAGTGTTGCCCAATATAAATTAGTGTATATACTGGTGAAGCTGAATGGTGTTGAATGCAAAAAATGAAAAAAATATATATGAGCTACTGACATGTAGTGTGCATAACAATATTGGTGCACAAATAAAATCAAAAAGGTGAAAAAAAGACAAAATAAAATGTCCAAGCAACCAAAAAGAAAAATATTTTTAAAAAATACCAAAAAGAACGTGAATATTAAAACTATCGTTCAGTGTAAATAAACAGTTCTTGTGCAACAAGCTAGTGCATCTTCAAAGGTTGCAGGTAAGTCCGTCCCAATGAATGTATACTGTCCTGTGTGGAGTCCCCTCTAGTGCCCCCACTCACCGGAGCGCCCAACCCCTGCAGGGGTAATGAGCATGTAGATGTGAATCCGATGATCCAAGCGGTCGGTGTCCCCCTCACCACCTGTTTTCCACCTGTGTCACCAGATCGCTTTCAAATAGGCATCCATCCGGACCAATTACCATGTGCAGGGAGAAGAGAAGAGCCTCATAGTGTGATTCCAAATATAAATTTATTAAGCTCAAGCTTACAACAAACAAAAAAAATGAATCAAATAAAGAACTAAAAGGCTAAAATCAAACAGCACTCTGCCGACTGGCTCCACACGAAAAGCCGCAGACAGTGCAGTGTGAGCGGCGTGCGTTCCACAGCCGTCTGCTGAAACCGGAAGTGTAGGACAAAAACAGAAAGAAAAAAGGACGTATGCGTACCAAGAGGCCACGCCTTACACGTTTCGTCATCAAGACGTCATCTGAGGAGCGTCTTGATGACGAAACGCGTAAGTTGTGGCCTCTTGGTACGCACCTTTTTTCTTTCTGTTTTTGTCCTGCACTTTCGGTTTTGGCAGACGGCTGTGGAACGCACGCCGCTCACACTGCACTGTCTGCGGCTTTTCGTGTGGAGCCAGTCGGCAGAGTGCTGTTTGATTTTAGCCTTTTAGTTCTTTATTTGATTCATTTTTTTTGTTTGTTGTAAGCTTGAGCTTAATAAATTTATATTTGGAATCACACTATGAGGCTCTTCTCTTCTCCCTGCACATGGTAATTGGTCCGGATGGATGCCTTTTTGAAAGCGATCTGGTGACACAGGTGGAAAACAGGTGGTGAGGGGGACACCGACCGCTTGGATCATCGGATTCACATCTACATGCTCATTACCCCTGCAGGGGTTGGGCGCTCCGGTGAGTGGGGGCACTAGAGGGGACTCCACACAGGACAGTATACATTCATTGGGACGGACTTACCTGCAACCTTTGAAGATGCACTAGCTTGTTGCACAAGAACTGTTTATTTACACTGAACGATAGATTTAATATTCACGTTCTTTTTGGTATTTTTAAAAATATTTTTCTTTTTGGTTGCTTGGACATTTTATTTTGTCTTTTTTTCACCTTTTTGATTTTATTTGTGCACCAATATTGTTATGCACACTACATGTCAGTAGCTAATATATATTTTTTTCATTTTTTGCATTCAACACCATTCAGCTTCACCAGTATATACACTAATTTATAGTGGGCAACACTGTGTTTGTCCTCTCTCCTAGGTATAACTCACTTATATATTTTATATTTTTCATCAAATTTTTTTTGTGTACTTTTTGTGTTTTTTTGTGGTTTTGAAAATTTTTTTTATCTTTTACACCTGATTGATTACTCACTTTTATTATTGTTTGGAGCTCCATTTTATTTTATGGTATTTTTTAATATTTTTTAGTATTTCACCTTGGGTAGTCTGCACATTTTTGTGACTATTTTCAGCACGTACATTCATTTTTTCAAACATTAATTTACACTGTGTTACACTTTTCACCCACCTAGAATTGGGGTGTAATGCTTCCCTTGTGTTAGGAGTCTGTTTATAGTTTATTTATTTTTTACCAGTGAACAGCGCCAATCCCCTATTTCTTTAGATTTTATTATTATTGGATCGCACCTTTGGTGCTTTCCCTTTTGGGGGGCTGCAGTTCGGTCACAAGCCCGTCCTAAGCGCGGAACACCACTGTATACGTCCATCTATCTATTGTTTTTTTGTTTTTTTGAGTTCATTCACAAACTTTTCTTCTCAGCATTACATACTCACATATTGTGTGTAATATGTCCGCCTGTGTCAGATTTCGTCGGAAAGAATAACTTATATTATTCACTGCAGGCGGTTTCCATCTTCATTGTGGGCATTTGGGAGCTGTGCTCCCAGCATTCACCGCTCGTTCCCGCACATGCTCAGTGGCATCCTGGGAAGCCTGAGACTAGCTCCCAGGAGTCTGGGAGAGGCTAGAAACACGCCTACTCCCATGGGAGGAGAACCAGGAAGTGCAAAGAAAGCTGTGCATTGGAAAGCTGTGGAATGACCTGAGACAAGACTGCAGTTCACAAACGGTCATTATCAAATTTAATTGAATTTGAGCATTTCAGCAAAGTTAGTAGAAACATATATTCCAACAGACTAAAGGCTGTAATTAAAGCAAAATGTGGTCCAACAAAATACTGACATAAGGGGGTGATCCTTTTTCCAACTCATTGACTGTGTTTTTGAATTTTGAATTTTTTTTTATGACTTGTTGGTGTTATAACTTTCACTTGGATGTTATACGCTGCACTTATAAGTAAATACAGCTGGGCAAAACAAAAACTGTTTGTCTTCATTTCAGGCTGCAAAGCAACAAAATGTGATTATTTTAAAGGGGGGGGGGTATTATTTTCTATACATTATAGATCTTCACAGGTTTTCAATTAAAACTTTCTACAATCTGCAAGATGTCATTTGGATCAAGTCTGTCTGCCTACACTGCAGAGATTGTAAGTTACAGCTATCTCACCCCAACTGGATCAGTTATAAAGATCACACTAGCAAATCCTTAGATTGGGGAAGCAGAGCAGTATCCTTACTATGGGTACAGTGTTGCATGACTGAGTAATTGTCATTCAAAGTGTGACAATTGGCCTGGGTAGGAAGGGGGTAAAAGTGTCCGGTATTGAAGTTGTTAAGATAAGAAATTAGTCAATATTAGTCAATAAGTCAGTAAGTCTGTACTGGGAAAAGAACATCTACTGTAATAATAATTTGTTGTTCAGCTGTGTCTATGAGATATCTAAAAGCAATTATATCCCTAGGATGTAAGGCATTTTGCAGTTCCTCTGTTTATAATGTATGGAGGTGTAGCTGCAGTATGCTAATTGGCACAAACCCATTTAGCAGATACATTGCCAAGGGAAAAAAAAAATTACAATTAAAGATGAAATGATTGATGTGCCCTGAGGTGCCTGATCCTATGGGTGGGAACTGGTAAAATTAAATTGTTAAACTTTTAATTGAATTTTGAACAATTGAGTGATGAGTGTTTCTATTGATGTGGTTAATAAACTGGTTTATAAAGTTCCTTTAAGGCAATTTTGCAGTATTTTTTTAATTTATGGCTTTATTTTGTCATGAAATTGAAACTGTATTTTTTAAATAAAGTTATACTGTATGTTTTAAAACAATTTTTTTTACAGTTAAATATTTTTTTTTAAATTTACAATTAAACATGTAAAGCCTAATTCCAGTTTGGTTAATTTATTGGTAATTTTTGGTAAAAATTGGTCTCCTAGTTGCTTGGATTTTTTTTCTAAAAAAGCCACTTCGGCTGCTATTCTCAGCTTGTCTACCAGGCCATACATAGATTAAAATTTGGCTGGGTCAGCAGGGGCTGGACAAATTTTGATTCATGTATGGGCAGGCTGGTTGTACACAAGTCGATCGATAAACAACCAGCCTGTTGGAAATTTTTTTGTCAATCAGCTAGGTTGACTATATCTGACGGTGCTTATCAGTGTATTCTGATGGTGGGGAAGTCTCCCTGCTGTCAGAATATAAAAGCACAGCGGGAGGGATTCCCCCATCCACATAAAGTGTGTGGATGGAGGTCGAGTTATTTTCTTTCAACCGCCTGGTTAACTGAAAAAAAATGACTTATGTATGGCCAGCCTTATACACCCACTGATCCAGTGCTGCTCGTCTCCAGGGTTGAAGGACACCCAGTATAATTTAACTCACTTCCTGTGAGCCCAGGGCATGAACGCTCTGCCCTCCACCCTTGCCTTGCAGAAGTATGCTGCAGAGAGAATCACCATGCCTTTAAGCAGAGAACATGAAAAAAGTGTAGCGCTATCCCTGCAGGAGTGGCTGGTATTTTTGCCCAGGTCTTCCCACTTTTTAATCCATAAGCCAGTCACAGTATTTCCCACACAGCCAGGAGCGCACAATCTTCCGCTCGTTGTCTTCAAAGGCCAGTCTAGGGGATTCGTTTTTTTTGGAGAACTTGGATAGGGAAGGGATATAAGTAGGAAGTGGGATACTTCAAATTAAACTATTCACATGTGAGGGCAGCTTTCTTGGTAGAACTGTGTTGCAAACTGTACAGAATAGAGCAAGGTCCCTTTTTAGTAGAAGGAATTTAGTGGACCCTGCTTCTTCAAGACACCAGCCGGTGTCCCCTTTAGCCTACATCCAGCAGCTGACTTGTAGCACCCAGAGGGGGATTTAACAGCACCAGTCTCTAGGATCCTTTTACGGGGTCTGTGCTCACAAGGTCATGGTTGCAGGTCACCTTCTTCCATGATACCAGAAAAGATCCATGGACATCCTCCCTCAGTCAGCTCACCCACCTGAGGCCACATGGCAGCCTGTGCTGGGGAGAGGCGACAGGGCCCTTCCCAACTGGACCTCTCCTCTCCATACAGGCACCCAACATGCCTAGGGGCACCTTCCCTTGTAATTGGTTAGGGCTGTATGAATATTCATGTTTCCATATGCATGGTTTCTGCCTAATGTACAGCACTTTCCATAGTTGCTAGGACATAGGGAAACTTCAAGGCAGCGTGAGCAGCACCAAAGCACACAGCAGACTACACTAGCCGATCACAGTTCTCTGTTAAGCAGACAGCACATACATTTACCTAGCCGTCTCTCTGTTAAGAGGAGAACCTAAAAACTTTAATAAACTCATCCTAGCACCTACCTAGAAGTATGCATACATTATACGTTTTTGTTATTTTGGACCCTGTCAGCACAACGTACAGAGACTGAAGGGTTTCTGCAACCAGTCAACAATTGTTTTCTATGTGCCATTAGGTGGATGGCAGTGCATTGTGGAAAAATATACTGCAGCTCACCTGAAGTTAAAAAAAAAAAATAGTTAATAAAATAGTCAACAGGGCCTTTAGTTGTATGCCCTCCATGCAGTCACACAAAAGAGATTGTACAGTAAACTGGACAGTTTTAGCATGCGGCAAGTCCTCTGTGTATGTATGTGCTCATTGCTCTATCATATTTTCATTGTCAGATCCAACTTGCTGCTGTCATGGGTTGTCCTTTCCTTGATTGCTGAAAGTCTTGCTCACAGGTATGGTATACAAGGCCAACATATCAAGGCTGCCACGATAATGTGCTGGATATGTCTATGGGCAGGGGAAAGTAGCTGTCATATTGCAGGTCATGTAGACTTTAAAATGTTTATTGTTTCACAAGACACACACTAAAGTGGGACAATGAGCTGGAAATGGCTGCAAGGACTGGAAATCGACACAACTTGCCCATAGGAGAATCCAAAGGCCATCTAATAATTGGCCTCTAAAAATGGAACAAGGGCAAGTTATCTGCAGTTAACTGAAGAAGTGAAACCCCTAGGATTTAGGCCAGCCTGCTAATCAGTCTAGTGCAGGAGGCAACCCATGGCCTTCTTGGCGAGGTAATGGGGTGATATGGCAAGACTCCTCAAAGATTTCTGTGTAAGGTGGAGTTTGTGGTGACACAAGTAAACCCAACCCTAACACTAACCTATTCTACAAGAAAAACTATTTTGGCTGGTCTGTAATTGATTTTATAATTAGTTGATTGATACCTATGTTAACATTGCTTTAATTTTGGTCTGTGATATCCTCATTTACTCTAGAAGCAGGTTTTTCTTACTGTATTTGAGTTTTTAAAGGGAATAAATAGTGTTATATAACTAAATACACTGTGGTATCAGCAGCTTTGCTTTTGGCATCTTTTACAGTAGATAAACCCAAGTGGTGTTTTTTAGTGAGAATCCACACAGCAGGTAGCCAGACCCAAAACTATCCACAACCTGTTTATTATGCTTCTAGCATCAGAATAAACATAATCAGTTTTTCCTGTATTCAAATAACTTAGGCAGCTTCTTCGAGGCAACAACCTGTTAGAATAAACCCTAGCCTGTCTGGCTCTAACTATAAGCTACGTCAAAAAATTTATTAGGAAAATTTGTGTTCAAAACCCAAAAACAACTCAGTATTGCTTGCTCTAACTAGACACACACTATTTCCAAAAAGAGCGCAGCTTACGCGTTTTAAGGATGATGCCCTCTTCCTCAGAGCTCTGCGCCTTTTGGTGGACATGCGCCTGATGTTGTGAATGACATTGATATGCCTATACGTAATTTTCTTTTGTGAGTATTTTGGAATACTTGTTTTATTGCTAAAGAGTACTACAGTTATACACTAGGCTTGTGCACCTCCTTCCTATCTATGCTTATGTATAGAGCCACATTAATTTGCGTCTTTATGACTTCCTGCAGTTCAGCTTAATCATCTACATGTCTCCTAATATTTAATAAACAAACCAGGTCTATAATCAGCCAGAGTTCTATCACATTAGCTTAAAATGTTAACAGCAATGTTCATTGTAGTACTAAAAATGCAATTATTTATCAAAGGAAACCATGTATGCCTTGCATTGGAAGAGTTTATTTTGAATAGCAAAAAAAAGCAAAAGATAGATCTTCAAAGTACAATTACAGTTGAAAAGAGCAATACAACTGCACTGAGACATGAGTCGCCTACAGAGTGCTAAACCATGTGATCAAAGAACATATTGATCATGTGATCACTTCTAGACAGAATATAGAACACTTAAGAAGTTTTTTACAGGATTCCTTTTTGCTTGAGCAGACACAACCTCTGGTCATTTGCTGGTCATTTGAATATGCCTCTAATCATCAGCGGGCACTACTTGTTCCTTAACATTGGTTTTCACAAGTCTTCCATTTTCACGGATTTCCTCGACTATTTTCACTACCTTTGTTCGTGTTGGTCCTAGACAGGAGAATAGAGAAATTATTTTTGTGTGTGTGTGTTTATAATACCAGTGTTCTCATATGCAATTAAAGTTCTAACAGCCAGAGGAACCCTGTCCAAATGTGTTTAAAAACCTCTTTCATAAATGTCATGATTGCTCTTTGTTTGTCAATGTCATGCCATGTCACCCCTTAGACTCTGTCTGTTTCCTGGAGACATTGAGGATGCTTTGACTGTAAGCCTTTCCAGGGTACAACTACCCTTTAGACTCTGCTCTGAGCATTTATCACTTTAGTCTCTGCAGATGCATCACCAGCACCATCACCAGAAGCAGTCCTTCCCGTGACCATACCAGTGCCAGTGCACTCATTGCAGAGGATCCCAGATGATCAGAAGCGTAACAAAGAGGCAGTTTCTATCTTGATCATCAGTTTCATTATGAGACAGACCCTAGATGACCCCTTGTACTTCTGGACCCATGTGCAGTAGCACAGGCTGTAAACTCATTATGTTCTTTCCTGATTAACAATCCATTACATATGACATGGATAAGCAGCCCTATATTCAGTGAAGTAGTTGGTAATGTATAGGATTTAATTATCCAAGTCAATATTAGGAACTGTGAGTTTTAGGAGCCAATTGTAAGATTTAAACCTGTCCTGAAATGAAATCTGGAAGTCTGATTATAATCACTTGCATCTATTAGACCAGAGATTCTCAACCAGGGCTCCATAGAACCCTAAGGGTCCTTCAAAGGTTTTGGGGAATCCTTGAGCTGTAGATGACTGACCTCCTATTCGATTGTGTCTGCACAGTTTAGGGGCCAATGCCACCTGACAGAGCTACTATGAGACAAAAAGGTCGGGAAAGGCTATAATAGACCATAGACCATAGTAAATATAAAGAACAAGTTTAATATTTGGCTGTGTTATTCCAGAGCAATGAAAACAAAGCTCTTCCCTATTGAAACATCTAAACATAACTGGGTGATTCACAATGAAAAAGGTTGATTTGGCTGTAGACATACCTCCACAACCTGTTATTTTTATATATGGCCCAACTATATTGCTCTTTAAATGTTTAAAATGATTGTTCTGTTTAGAAGGGCATATAAATTATACTTATGTCACATTTTAGATATGAGACCCTGAAATGCAGTCACCTTGAGATCCTGAAGTACTTCCAGTTTGCGATCCAGTTTTTACTTCACCGGATCCTGATCCTGCACCGGAAGCTGATCCTGCACCGGATGCTGATCCTTTTCCAGCGCCACTACAATTATTGAAAGAAAATAGTATGTTGGCTTTTTAAGACCACAACAAGGACAAAATACGACTCACTATTTGTTCCCAGGGTGTTCTATTATGCTGTTCCTCATTGGCATTGCCATCTATTTTGTATGGCAGTGTGGGCACCAGGCACTAACCAGGGGACATTGTACCCTTAGTGTATGGGCATCCGTAAAGGAAACTGCAGAATCCAAATGAAATCCATACCAAAACAGAACTTATAAATGCAGTGCAGATGTCGTCATTAATATCTCAAAGTACTCTAGTGTGTTGCTACTTTTCACTATCAAGGAGCCTGCAATGGATGCTCTTTTTTTGCATTAGCTTAGAAGGACTCCATAGAACATAATGAGAATAGAACATATTCTCATACATATGAAGACATAAGTAATATACAATGTAGTGATTCATGACTTTATTACTGCCTGTCAGGAAGGCTCTGACAGAAGACAGAATAATGGCCGCAGACAAATCCCTGTTCCCCAACTGCCTGGAAGAAGAGAAGCATTAGAGCGTGCTAACGTGCAAACGCATATAAATGCGAATATGCAAATGCGCGTGACGCATTCTGTGACAGATAAGGGCGGGAAATGGACTATTTAAGCTGGATCAGCACCCAGGATCAGTGCTGTCTTGTCTACAGCGTTCTGTGATTGTCCTGTTTCCTGTTACCTGCATCTGCTCCTGAAATACTGACCCGGCTTTTCCTGACTATTCCTGTTATCCACCTGCATCGACCCCAGCTCATTCTTTGACCATTCTCCTGCCTTCATATTTGTACTCGATCTGTTTGTTCTGTGTATGACCCGGCTTGTCTGACTCTGCTTATGTTTCAGTCTCTTCAGAGCTACCAAATTGCTAGCACCTATCCATCTGCCACTGGAACCTGCTCTACGGCTAAAGTGCCAGTCTGTCCCTGCCCTCAGGAGATCCGTTGCCATCTGGCATACCACTCCACCAGTAGCCCAGCAGCAAGCACATCTACTACTACTACTCGTGCGACTCTGCACACCTGCGCCACCTATGTACTCTACCAGGATCCCTAAATCGGAGGTGTAAGAGAGGCCTTGCTCTGCATAGTCCAGGCTCTACCCATCAGGTACGTGACACTGCCATTTTACCTTTAATTTGTAATTTCTGTGGATATAAATGCTATACCAACTCTTTCATGTTCTGGAAAGACAAGTGTAGCACCCTTTAGTTAGTGAGGTGCTAGAGTGAAGGTTTTCTCTAGCAGTGTAGGTAAATTTAGGCAGGCCTGTTTGTTTTCATTCTGGGCTGGGAGTGGCTCAGGGTAGCAGCTGATGACCCACAGGCAGTGTCACTTCTCAGTTACCTCCCTCTTCCTTCTAGCATTAGAAGAGAAGAGTGACAGAGAGGTGGAGCTGTCTGTTAGACCCTGAAATGAAATCACCTTGAGATACTGAAGTAATTACAGTTTGCGATCCAGTTTTTACTGTACCGTATCCTGATCCTGCACTGGATGCTGATCCTTTTACAGCGCCACCTCTGTACTCTACCAGGGGCCCCAAGTCTGAGGTGTAGGAGAGGCCTTCCTCTGCATAGACCAGGCTCTTCCCATCAGGTACGTGACACTGGCATTCTACTTTTAATTTGTAATTTCTGTGGATGTAAATGCTATACCAACTCTTTCATGTTCTGGAAAGACAAGTGTAGCACCCTTTAGTTAGTGAGGTGCTAGAGTGAGGGTTTTCTCTGGCAGTGTAGGTAAATTTATGCAGGCCTAGCTGGTTGCTAGGCCTGTTTATTCATTCTGGGCTGGGAGAAGCTCAGGGTAGCAGCTGATAACGCAAAGGCAGTGTCACTTCTCGGTTACCGAGAGAGAAAGAGAGGTGGAGCTGCCTGTGGTATCTTAAGGAGCCCTGCCCAATCCACAACTTGGATTGGCAGGGGGCAGACCTCCTTAAATACCTGGGGTCGGCCCAGCTCGGGAGAAGTTGTCAGGTGGAAGAGAGAGTGAGAGAGGTGTGAAGGCTGTCGGGGCCTGAGGGGAGCTCCCCAGTCTGGGGGGGGGGTGACCATGGGCTGGGATCGGGTGCATCCAGGAGAAGTTACACAGTTACATAGTAGGTGAGGTTGAAAAAAGACACAAGTCCATCAAGTCCAACCTATGTGTGTAATTATATGTACGTATTACATTGTAAATCCCTGTATGTTGCGGTCGTTCAGGTGCTTTTCTAATAGTTTCTTGAAACTATCAATGCCCCCCGCTGAGACCACCGCCTGTGGAAGGGAATTCCACATCCTTGCCGCTCTTACAGTAAAGAACCCTCTACGTAGTTTAAGGTCAAACCTTTTTTCCTCTAATTTTAATGAGTGGCCACGAGTCTTGTTAAACTCCCTTTTGCGTAAAAGTTTTATCCCTATTGTGGGGTCACCAGTATGGTATTTGTATATTGAAATGATATGCCCTCTCAAGTGTCTCTTCTCCAGGGAGAATAAGTGCTCGCAAACTTTCCTCATAACTAATATCCTCCAGACCGTTTATTAGCTTTGTTGTCCTTCTTTGTACTTGCTCCATTTCCAGTACATCCTTCCTGAGGACTGGTGCCCAGAACTGGACAACATACTCTAGGTGCGGCCAGACCAGAATCTTGTAGAGCGGGAAAGTTATCGTTTTATCTCTGGAGTTGATCCCCTTTTTAATGCATGCCAATATTCTGTTTGCTTTGTTAGCAGCAGCTTGGCATTGCATGCAATTGCTGAGCCTTTCATCTACTAGGACCCCCAGGTCCTTTTCCATCCTAGATTCCCCCAGAGGTTCTCCCCCCCCCCAGTGTATAGATTGCATTCATATTTTTTGCCACCCAAATGCATTATTTTACATTTTTCTACATTGAACCTCATTTGCCATGTAGTTGCCCACTCCATTAAATTGTTCAGATATTTTTGCAAGGTTTTCACATTCTGCGGAGAAGTTATTGCCCTGCTTAGCTTAGTATCATCCGCAAATACAGAGATTGAACTGTTTACCCATCCTCCTGGTCATTTATGTACAAATTAAATAGGATTGGTCCCAGCACAGAACCCTGGGGGACCCCACTACCCCCTCAAACCATTCCGAGTACTCCCCATTTATCACCATCCTCTGAACTCGCCCTTGTAGCCAGTTTTCAATCCATGTACTCACCCTATGGTCCATGCCAACGGAACTTATTTTGTACAGTAAACGTTTATGGGGAACTGTGTCAAATGCTTTTGCAAAATCCAGATACACCACATCTACAGGCCTTCCTTTATCTAGCTGGCAACTCACCTCCTCATAGAAGGTTAGTAGATTGGTTTGGCAAGAATGATTCTTCATGAATCCATGCTGATTACTGCTAATGATACCGTTCTCATTACTAAAATCTTGTATATAGTCCCTTATCATCCCCTCCAAGAGTTTACATACTATTGATGTTAGGCTAACTGGTCTGTAATTCCCAGGGATGTAATTTGGGCCCTTTTTAAATATTGGTGCTACATTGGCTTTTCTCTAATCAGCTGATACCATTCCAGTCAGTAGACTGGCAGTAAAAGTTAGGAACAATGGTCTGGCAATTACTTGACTGAGTTCCCTAAGTACCCTCGGGTGCAACACATCTAGTCCCAGTGATTTATTGATGTTAAGTTTCCCAAGTTGAATTTTAATTCTGTTCTTTTTTAAACATGGAGGTGCTTCCTGTGATGTGTCATGAGGATAAACACTGCAGTTTTGGTTACTGAAGCCCCCGATTCCCTCATGGAGACTGAGGAGAAGAATTAATTCAATACCTTCGCCATCTCCCCATCCTTTGTAACCAGATGTCCTTCCTCATTCTTTATGGGGCCAATATGGTCTGTCCTCCCTTTTTTACTGTTTACATACTAAAAGATTTTCTTGGGATTTTTTTTGCTCTCCTCCGCTATGTGTCTTTCATATTCTATTCTATCTTAGCCGTCCTTATTGCACCCTTACATTTCTTGTAGCATTCTTTATAAAGTCTGAATGCTGATGATGATCCCTCAAACTTGTATTTTTTTGAAGGCCTTCTCCTTTGCTTTTATATGCATTTTTACATTGGAGTTAAGCCATCCAGGACTTTTGTTCACTCTTTTAAATGTATTACCCAATGGGATGCATTGGCTAATGCCCTTATTTAATATGCTATTAAAGCAAACCCATCTCTCCTCCGTGTTCTTTATTCCTAAGATTTTATCCCAATGTATGCCTTCTAGCAAGGATCATAGTTTAGAGAAGTTGGCTCTTTTGAAATTCAGTGTCTTTGTATTCCCCTTATGTTTCTTATTTGTGTGATCTATACTGAAGCCAATTGACATGTGATCGCTGTTACCTAAATTGCCTCGTATTTCCACATCCGTGATCAGGTCTGTATTGTTGGTAATCAGTAGATCCAGTAACGTTTTATTTCTAGTTGGGGCGTCTACCATCTGACCCATAAAATTGGCGAGCCTTAGATGAATGTTCGGTTCCCTCCGCCCAGTCTATGTCTGGATAGTTAAAATCCCCCATTATGATAACACTTCCCATCCTTGCTGCTAATCCAAATTGTGATAGGAGATCTGTCTCCCCTTCCTCTCTCAGGTTAGGGGGCCTATAGCATACTCCCAGTATTATTTTCCCCTGTGTCGAGATCCTGGAAGGAAAGGCAGACGAGAGCGCAAATAGAGAACAATGGGAGAGAACACTTTTAAGAGTCACCATGGAGGACTACTGGTCACAGCCAGGAGGGCTGGTGAGTGAGCACAGTCGGGGGGACTGGGGAGGCACACCTTAGAGAACTGGGAGATTGCAGTTTGAGGGATGGGTGCAGAACCAGTGAAGAGAGGACTGTGGAGAAGGGCAGTGGAAAGGGGTCTTTGTAGCCAGGCTGGCTGGAAGGGCCCGAAAAGAGCTATCTAGGAGTGGTAGCCAAATAGAGGACAGCTAGCACCTGGACTATTCTACACCACAGGAGGAAACAGTGAGCAGCAAGTGTTTGTGCTGGAGAGAGAAGAGTGAAGTGTATATCCAAGAGTGTATATAGGAGTCCTTCTACAACTTTGCACTAAATCTTCCAGGGCATCCCATAATTCCCAAATCCCAGTCCAAGTTTAATCCCCCTCAAATAAAACAAAACAAAGTAATGGACTGGTTTTTGTCTCTGAGTGACTGGAATGGATGTCTGGCTGGGCAGGGTGACAGGTGAACCACTACACACAGCAAGCCCTATAGGAGCATTGCTACACAATATTCCCATCATTTCACATCCCAATATACTACGTTTTCTTACCTATCTCCTTCCAGGAGTTTGCGGTATGTCTCAATCTCATTCTCTAGTTTTGTCTTGATGTCTAGCAGATCTTCATATTCTGCAGTCTGGCACTCTATCTCTGCCCTGATCTGTGCCAGTTGCTCTTCAATGCCAGTAATCTGTGTTTGCATCTGGGAAATCTTCATACAGTATTGTCCTTCTGTTTGTGCTAGATTTTCATCAAGAGATCTTTTCTGTTCACGAGAAAACAAACAAATCATTAAACTTATATTCTGACACAATCACACAGTCTACCATTATGTGTTATGCCTTTAATTTTGTACCATGGTCTGTAGTGACTGAAGTTCAATCTCCAGTGCTTGAAGTGTCTTCTTCAAGTCTGAAATCTCACTCTTGCTTGTCTGTGTTTGTTCTACTACAGTTGATATTTCTTTCTTCAAACCTTCGCTCTTGGGATAAAAAAAAAAATGAAATAAATAAAACTATAAGTTGAAGTATGCAAAGATCGTATGTATGAATATTGATAAACATTTGTAAGAACCCTTGAATGGTTTATTTATATCAAAATCGACCACAATCTTTTCTTCTGTTCATTTTTCTTTCAAAAATACAAAAAAAATCAAGCTGGCAATATCACACAAAATGGTTTAGGTCTTTCAGAATAGTCCATTAGCTGGCAACACTCAAATTCTTCCTGGATTTCTCAGTGGCCTTCTGAGACATGTAATCCCTTGAGAGTATTTTTGGTCAGCTTTTGACTTCTACAACCAGGTGAAAGTACCTGATTAGACACTTCCTTTTTTGAGTTCCTACACAATGTCCCAACCATCTGCTTCTATTAGTGTCATACTATAGTTTTTTTTAGAGAATCAAAACTTTAATATAGGTTAATGAAGAGTAAATGTTCCTTACCGCCTTCTTGAATTGTTCTTCTGCCTCCTTGCGATTCTTTTCAGCCATAGCCTCATATTGTTCTCTGAGATTGTTCATCTCCTTTAGAAGGTCATTTCCTGGTACAGCATTCAATTGTACGGTAACTTCCCCGGCAGATGTTCCATGGGATCCCTTAATCTCCTACAGATTAAAAAAAAACACAATAGCTTGTTAAAAGAAAAAATACAAAAAAAATCAGCTTCATACTTACCTTCAATATGGAGCTATCTGCCACAGTACTGTTTTTTTTTTTTCTTTTAATGCAATATATCTTTGGTCTTCAGGGTTGAATGACAGCAAGCATCAGTCAACCAACTTTCTCTGAGCCTAGGCTGTTATTGACCCATCCCTAGCCTGTGACTAGACAGTGAAGCAGGAGCAGCAAATTGATGAGCTCATATCTTCATCACTGATTTTGCACTCAGCATAGTCCATGTCAGCACATAAACTGACTGGCTCCTTTTGCTACTTTTTTTCCCACTCGAAGCTCTGATGTACAGGAATTACGAGAGTCTAATACAAAGCCAGATTCAATTACTTACATTGCTCAGATTAGACATATATATATTTAATAATAACGAATACAGAGCTGAGTTATTTTTGTATTTTATATCTGCCTTAAGCTCAGTGTTAAAGTTTAAGTTCAGTCAAAATGTTTCTTTAGTTTTGGATGAAGAGAGACAATTAGAACCCATTTTGAGTGACAAGGGTTTTACCAGATAGGCATTAATCAAAAATCTGCAATGGGGCAATAAAAACTTGACGTAAGTCCTAGCCTTCCTCTACCGAAATAATAAAAATAATTTTTATTTCTGTGTTGCTGTGGGAGATACAGTATTGCTGCACTTCCCATTTGGTGAAACTGTTGTCACCCGAACAGTAAAGACCTTACAGGGTTTCTAATCCCACCCTACCCTATCCAAAACTAAAATAAAATCATTTTGGATGAATTCACACCTTAAAACCAACAAATAGAGGGCCATGATGAGACTTTTTTAGATTTTACCTCCTCGTGGTTCTTCTTGAGAAGAGACATTTCTTCAGTAAGGCCTGCAAGCTGAGAGTCCAGATCAGATTTTACCATTGTCAACTCATCCAGGACTTTACGAAGGCCATTAATATCAGCTTCGACACTGCGTCGGAGAGCAAGTTCATTCTCATACCTGGCAAGGTAAACAAAAATATATATTGATCTTCAATAAATGCGCAGATATACTGTTTGCTTTTGGTCAAGAATTGTTATTAATTTTTTTTTATTCAGGGTTTATAACGTTATTACAGAATAAGAAGTTGTAACAAATATGATAAATTGAACAGTGCATTGCCAAGAGATGAAGACATGCAACTGTAAGTCTCTTTACATTCTGCACAACTCAGATGTGTAGGTAGCTTTAAAACATAAGAACATACAGTATCTTTTCCTTGTAGTGGTTGAGTTTGACAAACAGAAGCTTTCTCTTGTACTCAAGAGTGAGGTATCTGTGTTGGGGATTGCTAATACGGTGGAATATAAGGCTGTGTCCAGCTCTGCTTGTTCCTTCGTGATGGGTTACTTAGTGTATGATTATAGAGCATAGGCCATTATAAAAAGAGATTATGGTTGGTGGTGTAGTAAGCAACAAGTTAAAAGAATAGGCAACGTGGAAAAAAGTAGAAGATATAGCTGGAGAAGGCAGTACCATGGGGAGCAGTTTTGGGGTTAATCCACTTCAAAGGGCCAGTCATTAGGGAGGTAATGTTTGCTCAAGAATTTTAATGACCAAGGTGGCAAGATTTCCTGTCTTCTAGGGAAAGCTTGAAATGTTAAATTTGCCTAAGGATTTCCCTAAACAATTACCCTATGTCTTGAATCCTGAAAAATAGTAGAGCATTCCCTCATGTGTGGCTGTGTCTAGGCATGTGCATTTTCTAGCATAATAGCTGTATGTACAGTATATCAACAGTGTGAGGTTATCTAAAGCTGGATATACACTAGTAGAATTTTGATCATAAATGTTCATTTTTGCAACATTTGTTCAATTTTTCAAATGTTTAACGGGGTCAAATCAATGATCGTTTTAGACATAGTTACATAGTAGGTGAGGTTGAAAAAAGACATAAGTCCATCAAGTCCAACCTATGTGAACTGTACTGATAAGAAAATTGGAAGGAGCAGGATGGAAAGCTTTTCTCAAATCATTAAAATTCCAACTTTGAATGTGGTTTTCGTTGGGGAGGGGGGGGGGATCAAACATATTGTAATGTGCATGTTACTGTTTAATACATCTGGAATTCCATTCAAATAGCAGGTCTGGACACAATTTTAAGGGCCTTCAAACAAAATTAGTTGACCCAATGATGACAAGATGGAAAAATAAATTATTTTGTATTTCCGTGTGAATTTTCAAACAAAATTCTACTGGTGTATGACCATCTTCACAAGATTTGGTAATGTCACTACGGCAATACTCACTGTTCTCCTAAGGGCCTGCTGGAAAGGAGGAAAAGAAGCTGCACCTGGCAATTTTTATTTCTGCTTTATTGTTACTGGGCTTCTGTACTTTCTGCACTGTAGCTGTAGCTAAAGCTTTGATTTAAGGAGGAAAAGCTCTGCTTATCTACTAATATGGTCGCCTGATTTCCATAGTGTGGAAAAAGGCATGGCAAGTCAGTAATGGGGAGAAGATAAGTGTCAGATTAATACTGGTGATTAGTACTTAGTATTCCTTTTCCTTTTTTGCTAACAGCTTCCACAGTTCAGGTCCTCTTTAACAATAACTGGTCACAGAACAAATCAAGTCTTGTTGGGCTGACAGCTGTTGAAACCTGTAGGGAGTGTCAAAGATACATGACAGCCAATGGGATCTTTTATGCCACTTAATAAGCTGGCTGAAACCCACATCCTTTTTTTTCACTTAAAGTAGATCTGTGCTGGCAGTGCTTGAAGCTGAACATTTCCTTAAGGCTTGCACAGTTGTAAAGGCTCCTATACTATACTGAAGTTGCTTACTCTGACTTCACTGTACTTAGATTTCATTAGAAGCAAACGCAAGTTGGATAGAGCTCACCTCATTTCCTGGCTGGAAGACATCCAGAATCATTTAGGCATTTACTACCCAGCCTTACTGTCCCTTGAATTTCTCTTTCATTCATTGAATTACAGATATTTTAAATATGGGGGCTCAGCGTCACACATGGACATTACCTAGGGTAGCCTGCCTAAGAATGCCCACACCTCTAGACTGATATCCATCAATGAAAACATTTTTATATATGCATAACTCCTCCACATTCTTTAGTCAACTATCTGGTGCAAGGCAGGCCTAATGATTAATGTCCAGGACAGCCTTGTGGGAGTATGTCCTCACTCTGGGTTTAACTACTAGTGGCAGTAAGTAAAGGGACTGTGTTGATTAAATTCATAGACTAAAAGCATCTAGTCAATGGTCTTCCAGATGTTTTTGGTGAGGGCAATATGTAAAATAGCCAGTAATATTCTCAAGGATGAGAAAGAGTTGGAATAGAAATAAAAGGGTTGCACCTGAGGAGACCTTAGTGAATCTTGGTTGGGTTTGTGTAGTGGCAGCAATACCATGGTGAGAGTAATACAATTTATGCAGTGTGTTGTAGCTTTGTTGGTGGGAGGGTATTAATAGTAACAGATAATACTATCAGAAGTATAATATCATCATTAATCAAACACTTCCAGGTTTATGATAAGGATGCAAATGAGCAAAGTCTGCAAAGGATAGTATTACAGTACTTAAATTTTCCATATTACTTAAAACAGTGGCATCTTAATTCCACTATTTGGGGGCTCAGATTCCCATGTTATCCTTGTTCTGTAATCCTAAAAAGATCTAATACCCAAAGGATGCCACTTGTCAATTGACAGAGGCAGAGCCAGTTTAAGCCCATAACCTAGATGTTTTCCTTCCTCTGACTTAAGTAATCAGTCTAACCAATGGCTTTGCCTTTCCGACAGACATTAAAGTCAACTCACTTCATTTTGAAGTCATCTGCTGCCAGTCTGGCATTGTCACTCTGCAGGATTATGCGGGCATTGTCATTGCTGGCGGCAATGATCTGTAAGAAACAAATGAGTAGAGTAATCTCTGTTTTAATTCTAACATCCCTACAAGATGAATAAATGTCTAATCTGATAAAGTTAGCACAGTACAAGAACAGAATAAAAAGGTTTCCCTCTTTTATTTTTGCCACTGTTAGGTTACTGTAATAAAATGATGTTTCAGTAAAAATAAACAAAGAAAATGGACACAAATATACAGACTGGTGTGCCCACAAATAAGGTAGCTACCATAGGGTAGGGTAGCAACATTTAGCTCAAAATTTCAGCCCCATTTCCTTACACTAATAATTTTACTTGATTTGATTGTAGCCGTATTAGTACTCAATTTTCTCTGTCACTAATAATTTTCAAATCTTGCCATCTGAGTTCGTCACAGCTAGCAGCTTGATGGCCCAGTCCCACAAGTAAAGACTTTTAGTGCAAAACACACAGCACACCACCACTTGAAACACTTAGCTTTTCCTGAAAGTGTATGTCAATTTTATATTTTTTTATTTTATAGAGTGTGGATGGAATAGAACCACTCTTGGGTCTCTACATCTATCCAGGGCTCCATTTGAAAGATTTCCCCACCCTTACCATCCCGGTGACAACATTTTCACCAGACAGGGAGTAAAGGCAAAATCTACAAGAACTCAGACAAAAATATAAATAAAATATTTTTTTCATCAGAGTAAGGAAAGATTAGAACTACTGTTAGCTTTTCATTGCTGTCTGTATCCCTCTGCAGATTTTTCCTCACTTATTGATTCTAACGGAGCCTCAGATTGTAGTAAATAAACAGTTATAATTCTTTCCCTAATGTTTTATAGTCAGGCAAATCAGTTGTACTGCATATCTAAAGTGTTTAAAGTGTGCATTTTATTTAAGGCACACAACAAACTAACATGTACAAAGGGAGAAAATTATTCTCTTAAAATATCTATTAAATCAAACCTGCTCTACAAATATGTTTTAGCATCATTGACATGTTACTGGTATAATCACTGCAAGGTCCCTTTAGAAAGGAATACTGGCATTATTTACAATAAATCCCCCACATTTTTTATTGTAGCCAAATAAATAACAAATAACTTACTTTAGTCTTTAGATCTGTAATAGTGGTATAGTACTTAGTGTAGTCTTTTCCTGCTTCTCCTGTGCTACCACCAGACCTTTGCTTCTCCAAAAATTCCTTAATCTTTTTTTCATATTCAGCATTTGCTTCCTCTAGCTGTCGGACTTTGTCCAGGTATGAAGCCAAACGGTCATTAAGGTTCTGCATTGTTTGTTTCTCATTGTTATTTAAAAGGTTGTCACCTCCTCCATAGCCACCACCTACACCTCCAAATCCTGCATCAAAACCATCACCAAAACCTGCTCCAGCACCACCACCAAAACCTGCTCCAGCACCACCACCAAAGCCTGCTCCAGCACCACCACCAAAGCCTGCTCCAGCACCACCACCAAAACCTGCTCCAGCACCACCACCAGCTCCTTGGCCATAAAATGCTCCTCCTCCATGACTATATCCACCAGCTCCATGACTGTGTCCACCAGCTGCCTGACCAAAATCTCCGCCAAAGCCACCTACTCCACACTGACCATAACCACCAGCACCTCCACTATAGCCTCCTGAGGTGGAGCCCATGCTCACAGACTTGGAGGATTGTTTAAAAGAGTAAGACATGTTCAAGCAAAAGGTCACCCTATCCAGAGAAAAAAAAGAGCAGCTCTAGTGGAAAGAGTGATTTGTGAAGAAATATAATTCTCTTTATATAAGATGTAAAGGGTGTGCCGAATATTAATGTTTTCTTTTTCTTCACACAGTACAGTTGCTTGCCAAGGATTGCCACTGTTTATAATTTGGATCAATTATCATTAATCAGCTTGCATCACTCTAGCCGCTGGTCTTCTCTCCATTATGATGTTTGTCGCGTTGGCAGGATTTTTTGGGTGGAGTAGACCAGAACACCTAATAAGATAAATCATTTACATTTAATGTTCCCTAATAATTATCTATAAGGGCTGTGCAGTATGATGAGACACAACAAAACTAGATATGCTTTAGGATACATGTTGTTATCTGCTGGGAATTGCAATTTAAATTGGACCTGCTAATGAAATTGCCACAATGACACAGTTGTTACAATAGTGGATATAACCCATTCAAATGTATGTAAACCCAAACATCTAAATCCAGTATGCTGAGTAGGGATGAGCCGAATACCCCCCGGTTCAGTTCGCACCAGAACCTGCGAACGGACCGAAAGTTCGCGAAAACTTTAGAACCCCATTAAAGTCTATGGGACTCAAACGTTCAAAATCAAAAGTGCTAATTTTAAAGGCTAATATGCAAGTTATTGTCCTAAAAAGGGTTTGGGTACCCGGGTCTTGCCCCAGGGGACACGTATCAATGCAAAAAAATTTTTAAAAACTGACGTTTTTTCGGGATTTTAATGATGCTTAAAGTGAAAAAAAAGTGAAATATTCCTTTAAATATCGTACCTGGGGGGTGTCTATAGTATGCCTGTAAAGTGGCGCGTGTTTCCCGTGCTTAGAACAGTCCCTGCACAAAATTATATTTTTAAAGGAATAAAAGTCATTTAAAACTGCTTGCGGCTTTAATGTAATGTCGGGTCCCAGCAATATGGATGAAAATCAGTGAGACAAACGGCATGGGTACCCCCCCAGTCCATTACCAGGCCCTTTGGGTCTTGTAAGGATATTAAGGGGAACCCAGCACCCAAATTAAGGAAAGGCGTGGGGCCCCCAGGCCCTATATACTCTGAACAGCAGTATACAGGCGGTGCAAACAAGACAGGGACTGTAGGTTTGTTGTTAAGTAGAATCTGTTTGTAATTTTGAACTGGTACATTTTTAAAGTGTAGGTCCAGCCAAAAAATGTATTTTTAAGCCTTTTGGAAAACATAGGGAAGGGTTATTACCCCTGTAACATTTGTTTTGCTGTCTGTGCACCTCGTCAGAAGATTTCCCTCACTTTCTGTCCCAATGACAAATGTTTTTTGAAAATTTGGGGTTTTTAGTGAAACAAGGATTGGTGATAACGTATCAGTGGAGAGGAGACACGTTTTTCCCATATTAACTCTTGCAGGAATTTCCCTTCCTAGGGGTAGATTTCATCTCACTTCCTGTTGTCTCCTTCCGTTTGCAAGTAGGAGTCGTTTGTAAGTTGGATGTTTGAAAGTAGGGGCCTGCCCTATATACTCTGCAGAAATTTGGGCCTTAGGTGTTGGCGTTGTCACAACACTGTAAGCCCTCACAGTTACTCTTGGTGGGTGCAGGAACGGGCCCTGCTGTGAAATATTAGATCAAGAATTGTAATTACATGCCATTGTTGAACAGTGGTAGAAAAACTGGGCCTTTGGTGGTGGTGGTGCTGGTGCCACAACACTGTAAGTCCTCACAGTTACTCTTGGGGGCGCAGGAACGGGCCCTGGTGTGAAATATTAGATCAAGAATTGTAATTACATGTCCCTGTTGAACAGGGGCAGAAAAATTGGGCCTTAGGCACTGGTGCCACAACACTGCAACCTCTCACAGATACTCTAGTTGGAGCGCAGGAATGAGCCCTGCTGCAAATTATTGCATCAAAAATTGTAATTACACGCCCCTGTTAAACAGGGGCTGAAAAATTGGGCCTTAGGCACTGGTGCTGGTGCCACAACACTGCAATCCCTCACAGATACTCTAGTTGGAGCGCAGGAACGAGCCCTGCTGCAAAGTATTGCATCAAAAATTGTAATTACACGCACCTGTTAAACAGTGGCTGAAAAATTGGGCCTTAGGCACTGGTGCTGGTGCCACAACACTGCAACCCCTCACAGATACTCTAGTTGAGCATAGCAACGAACCCTTCTGCAAAATATTACATCAAAAATTGTAATTACACGCCCCTGTTAAACAGGGGCTGAAAAATTGGACCTTAGCCAATGGTGGTGGCGCCCAGAACCAAAAATGTTCTTACAAGCTATCAGCATGATTATTGAGGAGTAAGAGGATAGTCACTCAGCATAACAGGATAGTCACTCAGCATCAGCATAGGCAGTCTTCAAGGGATCTCACATTTCAAAAAAAATTATTCGGTACATCAGCATCAGGTGCTTGCTATAAGAGACACCGTATCATTCCAGCAGCACTCCTGCACACTGGATCCAGAAGGAAGATTTATCATTATTGTGTGCACAATAGATAATGTGGTATATACCTTAGTTAATCTGTATGCTCCAAATTGTAAACAAATACAGTTTCTTAAAAAAACCTTAAAGAAAATAAGATCAGTACAACAGGGTCAATTACTTATCTGTGGTGATTTCAACCTTGTACCTGACTATAGTATAGATTTGTCCTCTTGTCCCAAACGTTATACTTCACCGCTTACTTCCAACCCCCAACCCCCAATCCAACCCCCATTGATCCCACGGATACTTTAGACAAAGTATCATTTAAACATAGATCAGATTTTTATCCAGTGGGTTCTAGGGGCAAGGATCTTGATCTCTTTCAAAAAATGGTTGAGAGGGATTTGACTTACCTGGCTCACGACTGTCGCAAGGGACCGGTCACCAATCTTGAAAGGCTAGCTCTCAAAACACTGTCAGCTGATAATACAATTGTGATTAGAAATGCAGATAAGGGAGGTTCTGTTGTGGTTCTAGATTCTGTGGTCTACAGAGATGAAGCTTTACGCCAGTCGTCGGATGCTAGCACATATCAAAAGCTTTCAGGCGACCCCACCTTTTCCTTTAAACAAGTTTTGTTGTCACTCTTAGACAGAGCAGTTTGTGCTGGCATTTTTTAAGAAAAAGAAAAAGACCAGTTCATCCCTGAATATCCTATCACACCAGTGTTTCATCACCTACCCAAGGTCCACAAGGGGATGGATCCTCTTGTGGGCAGACCTATAGTCGCTGGGATAGGCTCACTTAATGAACGGCTTGGGGAATGGATTGACGGACAGCTACAGCCACTTGTGTATGGCCTCCCTGGGTTTCTCAGGGATACCAAACACTTACTTAGCCAACTACAAAGCATAGAGTGGCATGACCATTACCAGTGGATTAGCTGTGACGTCACAAGCCTGTATTCCACATCACTTGGGTATTCAAGCGATCGCTTGGCATTTAAAACAATCTGGCAAATTTTCTCTTGTTCTCCAGGAATTCATCCTACAGTCCCTAGAGTATCTTTTAAGCCACAATTACTTTATGTTTGACGGGGGCTATTATCTCTAAAGATGTGGCGCTTCCATGGGCGCTAAACTTCCGCCCTCACTGTCCAACCTATACATGGGTTGGTGGGAGAAGACTCACATCTTTGGACACGATAGCCCCCGCCGCAGGGATACTGCATTTTTTTGTCGCTACATAGATGACTTATTATTTATTACTTCTGACAGAGATGCGGACCTAAAACAATAGCTTTTGTACCTGAATAACAACAGTTTGAATCTAAAATTCACTGGAACCATTCAAACAGACACCATAGAATTTCTAGATGTCAGATTGATAGGTACTAATGGTAAAATTACTACCAGTCTGTTTCGTAAACCCACGGCAGGCAATACCCTTTTGAGAGCCGACTGCCCATCCGAGACACACCATTCGTGGTGTACCCTATGGGCAATTTTTGAGATTAAAGTGACTGTGCAGCACACCTGATATTTTCACAAGAGAGGCCACAGATATGAGTCAAAGATTTAGAGACAGAGGGTACTCTGACAAAACAATCAATAAAGCCCTTCTTAGGGCCAGTACAATCCCCAGAGAAGATTTACTTAGAGACAATCACAATAACCACCTGACATCCGGCCGTAGCCGAATGACGGCTTCAGCGCGGATGTCAATTCCCGGGAGGCCGTCATATGACGGCCTCCCCTTTCCTCGCTCCCCGTGCGCGCTCACGAGCGCGCAACAGGGAAATTCTGTGTTGGCCGTGTCCCTTGGACACAGCCAACCACAGATCGCTGTAAACGGCCAATCACAGCGGCCGTTTACAGCGCGATCGCTGCCTCCAATGAGAGATGATCTAAAATGTAAACAATTGAGATCATCTCTCATTGCCGGTTCTCTCTCCTCACACAGAGACAGCGTGTGAGGAGAGAGAGAAACTGTCAGCGATCTGTGAGTCTGTTTAACATTTACTGTGCCTACAGTGCCCACAGTGCCCATCAATACAGTGCCCATCAACACAGTGCCCCATCAATACAGTGCCCCATCAGTACAGTGCAGCATCAGTACAGTGCCAATCGGTGCCCACCTGTGCCAAATCGGTGCCCACCTGTGCCAATCGGTGCCCACCTGTGCCAATCGGTGCCCACCTGTGCCAATCGGTGCCCACCTGTGCCAATCGGTGTCCACCTGTCTGCCCAGCGGTGATTAGTGTCCAGCTGCACATCTGCACAATCAGTGACCACCTGTGTCACCTCATCAGTGTCCACCTGTGCCACCTCATCAGTGCCCACCTGTGCCACCTCAGTGCCCACCTGTGCCACCTCAGTGCCCACCTGTGCCGCCTCAGTGCACATCTGTGCTGCCTCAGTGCACATCTGTGCCGCCTCATCAGTGCCCATCTGTGCCGCTCCATCTGTGCCGCCCCATCTGTGCCGCCCCATCTGTGCCGCCCCATCTGTGCCGTCCCATCAGTGCCCAGCTGTGCCACCTCATAAGTGCACATCTGTGCAATCTCAGTGCACATCTGTTCCACCTCGTCAGTGCCCACCTGTGCCGCCTCGTCAGTGCCCACCTGTGCCGCCTCATCAGTGCCCACCTGTGCCGCCTCATCAGTGCCCACCTGTGCCACCTCATCAGTGCCCACCTGTGCCACCTCATCAGTGCACATCTGCACATCTGTTCCACCTCATAAGTGCACATCTGTGCAATCTCAGTGCACATCTGTTCCACCTCGTCAGTGCCCACCTGTGCCGCCTCATCAGTGCCCACCTGTGCCGCCTCATCAGTGCCCACCTGTGCCACCTCATCAGTGCCCACCTGTGCCACCTCATCAGTGCACATCTGCACATCTGTCCACCTCATTAGTGCACATCTGTTCCACCTCATCAGTGCACATCTGTTCCACCTCATCAGTGCACATCTGTTCCACCTCATCAGTGCCCCTCTGTGCCACCTCAGTGCCCATCTGTGCTCATCAGTGCCGCCTCATCAGTGCAGGCTTAGCAACCATGGCCAAAAGAAGCTTTTCCGCCGAGGAGGCGTACCAAATACTGTCCCAGGCCGACGAGAGCAACGGGGAGCTCTCTTTTTCAGATTCCCTTTCTGATTCCGAGTCGGACATAAACTATGAGCCAGTCCTCAGTAGTGAAACACTGAGTGACTCAGAGGAGGAAGAGATTCGGCCCGCCAAACGAAGGCGTTCTGGTGGGGAGGCAGTGGCATCTACCAGCACGGCAGTCCCGTCCACCAGCACGGCAGTCCCGTCCACCAGCACGGCAGTCCCGTCCACCAGCACGGCAGTCCCGTCCACCAGCCTGGCAGTCCCGTCCACCAGCACGGCAGTCCCGTCCACCAGCACGGCAGTCCCGTCCATCAGCATGGCAGTCCCGTCCACCAGCACGGCAGTCCCGTCCACCAGCACCGCAGTGCCTCGGCAAGGAAGGCCAAGGACCCAAGCCAGCCTTCCCTATGCCCTGCAGAACCCCTTGTGGCTTCCTCCTAATTCAGGAGAAGCCAACATTCCCCCTTTCACTGCCCAGCCAGGAGTCCAGGTGAACACGGAGAATTTTTCCCCAATAGATTTTTTTAATTTATTTTTTACCGAGGACATGCTGTCAAGTATTGTGGCCCAGTGCAACCTTTATGCACATCAATTCATTGCAAATAATCCAACATCCTACTATGCCCGTCCCTACGAATGGAGAGACCTAACGGTGGTGGAGTTGAAGGTTTTTTTAGGGCTCACATTTAACATGGGACTCACGAAAAAAAACACTTTGCTGTCCTATTGGTCAACCCGCCCCCTCCAACACCTGCCAATATACTCCAAGGTGATGCCCAGAAACAGATACCTCATGATATTGAGGTTTCTTCATTTCAACGACAATACCCAGTGCCCTCCCCGAAATGACCCAAACTATGATAGACTTTTCAAAATTCGGCCACTTTTAAATTATTTTTCTGCACTATTCCCCTTGCTGTTTACCCCAGACAAAAACATATGTGTGGATGAGTCCCTTCTTAAGTTTAGTGGCAGGCTTAAGATGAAGCAATATATTCCCAGTAAAAGGGCATGCTATGGGGTGAAGGTATACAAATTATGTGACCGAGTCACAGGTTACTTGTATGCCTTCAAAGTGTACGAAGGGAAGGACTCCCAGCTGCAACCCCCTAATTGCCCAGACTACTTGGGATCAAGCGGGAAAATTGTTTGGGATCTCACATACCCCCTACTGGAGAAAGGCTACCACCTGTACGTAGATAACTTCTACACATCTCTGCCCCTTTTCCACAACCTGCATCGGATGAAGACGCCTGCATGTGGTACCATCAAAAAGAACCGGAAGGGCTTTCCTCAAAGTCTGGTCAATAAAAAATTGAGAAAAGGAGAAACGGCGAGTCTACGAAACAACGAGATTTTGGCAGTGAAGTGGAGAGACAAAAGAGATGTATACATGTTGTCTTCAATCCACGATGATACCTTCATGGAAGTCCCCAGAAGAAATGGCCCCATACAGAAACCTAAATGTGTCTTTGACTATAATTTGTTTATGGGGGGAGTCGACTTGAATGACCAGATGCTGGAACCGTACCTTGCCACAAGACGGACATACCATTGGTATAAGAAAGTCGCAATTTATTTTTTTAATTTGGCCATCTACAATTCTTATGTCATTTATCGAAACTCCACCCAAAACCCCAAACGCTTCCTTGGCTACCAGGAAGACGTTTTCACTGCCCTTACATTCCCGAACGGCCCCCCAGAAAATATCCGATCTGATGTTCTAAGTCGACTCTCCGAACGCCACTTCCCAGATAAGATCCCTCCCAAATATTTTTGGCACTGCGGACAATATCTCTGCCTGCACTGACCCTGGACTTTATATGGACAGTAACCCTGCCTGCTGCCTGGACAATTGTGTTCGCCGCTGCTGACCAAGTCCCTGCCTGCTGCCTGGACCAGTGCTTTCCTCCTGCGTACAACTGCGCTACTACAACCACAGGTAATCTTTTTTGTTTACGCTTTGCTCAGCATAATGTATTTTGGGGTGTAATTCTTGGTATGTGCATGCTATGTGTCCCTGGAACACCTGACGGTGTTCCTTGCATGTTTGGCCTCTGTATGTGGCCAGGCAGTGAAAAAGTCCCACACATGTGGTATCGTAATACTCAGGAGGAGTAGCAGAATGTATTTTGGGGTGTCATTTTTGCTATCTAAATGCTATGTGTTGGAAATATCTTATAAACGGACAACTTTGTGTAAAAAAAAATGTGTTTTCATTTTTTTCCACATTTTCCAAAAACTTCTGGAAAAAAATAAACCATTCAAAAGACTCATTATGCCGCATAGATTATACGTTGGGGTGTTAGCTTTCCAAAATGGGGTCATTTTGTGGGTGTTTCCATTGTCCTGGTGCTCCAGGGCCTTCAAAGGTGTAACAGGTGGTTGAGAAATGTGATGTGTAATTTATGCTCCTAGAACACCTGATGGTGCTCCATGCATGTTGGGCCTCTGTATGTGGCCAGGCAGTGAAAAAGTCCCACACATGTGGTATCGTAATACTCAGGAGGAGTAGCAGAATGTATTTTGGGGTGTCATTTTTGCTATCTAAATGCTATGTGTTGGAAATATCTTATAAACGGACAACTTTGTGTAAAAAAAAATGTGTTTTCATTTTTTTCCACATTTTCCAAAAACTTCTGGAAAAAAATAAACCATTCAAAAGACTCATTATGCCTCATAGATTATACGTTGGGGTGTTAGCTTTCCAAAATGGGGTCATTTTGTGGGTGTTTCCATTGTCCTGGTGCTCCAGGGCCTTCAAAAGTGTAATAGGTGGTTGAGAAATGTGATGTGTAATTTATGCTCCTAGAACACCTGATGGTGCTCCATGCATGTTGGGCCTCTGTATGTGGCCAGGCAGTGAAAAAGTCCCACACATGTGGTATCGTAATACTCAGGAGGAGTAGCAGAATGTATTTTGGGGTGTCATTTTTGCTATCTAAATGCCATGTGTTGGAAATATCTTATAAACGGACAACTTTGTGTAAAAAAAAATGCGGTTTCATTTTTTTCCACATTTTCCAAAAACTTCTGGAAAAAAATAAACCATTCAAAAGACTCATTATGCCGCATAGATTATACGTTGGGGTGTTAGCTTTCCAAAATGGGGTCATTTTGTGGGTGTTTCCATTGTCCTGGTGCTCCAGGGCCTTCAAAGGTGTAACAGGTGGTTGAGAAATGTGATGTGTAATTTATGCTCCTAGAACACCTGATGGTGCTCCATGCATGTTGGGCCTCTGTATGTGGCCAGGCAGTGAAAAAGTCCCACACATGTGGTATCGTAATACTCAGGAGGAGTAGCAGAATGTATTTTGGGGTGTCATTTTTGCTATCTAAATGCCATGTGTTGGAAATATCTTATAAACGGACAACTTTGTGTAAAAAAAAATGCGGTTTCATTTTTTTCCACATTTTCCAAAAACTTCTGGAAAAAAATAAACCATTCAAAAGACTCATTATGCCGCATAGATTATACGTTGGGGTGTTAGCTTTCCAAAATGGGGTCATTTTGTGGGTGTTTCCATTGTCCTGGTGCTCCAGGGCCTTCAAAAGTGTAATAGGTGGTTGAGAAATGTGATGTGTAATTTATGCTCCTAGAACACCTGATGGTGCTTCATGCATGTTGGGCCTCTGTATGTGGCCAGGCAGTGAAAAAGTCCCACACATGTGGTATCGTAATACTCAGGAGGAGTAGCAGAATGTATTTTGGGGTGTCATTTTTGCTATCTAAATGCCATGTGTTGGAAATATCTTATAAACGGACAACTTTGTGTAAAAAAAAATGCGGTTTCATTTTTTTCCACATTTTCCAAAAACTTCTGGAAAAAAATAAACCATTCAAAAGACTCATTATGCCACATAGATTATACGTTGGGGTGTTAGCTTTCCAAAATGGGGTCATTTTGTGGGTGTTTCCATTGTCCTGGTGCTCCAGGGCCTTCAAAAGTGTAATAGGTGGTTGAGAAATGTGATGTGTAATTTATGCTCCTAGAACACCTGATGGTGCTCCATGCATGTTGGGCCTCTGTATGTGGCCAGGCAGTGAAAAAGTCCCTCACATTTGGTATCGTAATACTCAGGAGGAGTAGCAGAATGTATTTTGGGGTGTCATTTGTGGTATACACATGCCATGTGAGAGAAATAAGCTATTACAATGACAATTTTGTGGGGAAAAAAAAAAAAAAAAATCTCAATTTTGCAAAGAATTGTGGGAAAAAAATACAACTTCAAATAACTCACCATGCCTCTAACTAAATACATTGAAATGTCTACTTTCCAAAAAGGGGTTATTTGGGGGGCATTTGTACTTTCCTGGCTTGTTAGGGTCTCAGGAAATGAGATAGGCCTCAGTACATCAGATGTGATAATTTTTTTATGATTTGCACCATAGCTTGTAGACTCTAAAACTTTCACACAGACCAAATAATTTCCACAAATTTTTGGTTATTTTTACCAAAGATATGTAGCAGTATAAATTGTGGCCAAAATTTATGAAGAAAAATTACGAATTTGCAAAATTTTATCACAGAAATTAGAAAAAATGTGTTTTTTTTCAAAATTTTCGGTCTTTTTTCATTTATAGCGCAAAAAATAAAAAACCCAGAGGTGATCAAATACCACCAAAATAAAGCTCTATTTGTATGAAGAAAAGGACAAAAAAATCATTTGGGTACAGTGTTGCATGACTGAGTAATTGTCATTCAAAGTGTGAGAGCACTGAAAGCTGAAAATTGGTCTGGATAGGAGGGGGGTTTAAGTGCCTAGTAAGCAAGTGGTTAAACACAAAAAGAAGAAATCTGATAATGGTAAAAATGTATTGTTTTCACAGGATACCCCTGTTTTCTCTACACCTTTTAGTTCAGAATTTATCCAATTTACGGACATAGTAACTAAATATCTCCCCATATTATTTAATGACCCAGTTTACCACAAAATCCTTTCTAGGGGCATCAGGTCAGTCTCTCGCAGAGCACCTACGTTAGCCAGCACCCTTTCCCCCAGCCTTTTTTCATATACACGGCCAGAACCACACTGGCTGTCCTTTAAGGGGAATTTCAAATGTGGCATTGGGGGATGCAATTACTGTCATTATATTAAGAAGGGTGAACAAATACGATCTTACACCAATAACAAAACTTTTGATATAAAGTCATTTATCAATTGTAATACCCGATTTTTGGTTTATTTGATCACATGTGACATTTGCCACATTCAATACGTGGGTCGCACTACACGCCATCTAAAATACCGGCTATATGACCATCTATTTGACATAGAAAAAGATAGACCCACTAATGTTGCCAAACACTGGAATTCAATTAATTTCAAAGATACATCTAGTCTCTCCATACAAGGTATCGAAAAAATCGTTACATCAAAAAGAGGAGGTGATAGATTCAGGATGCTCTGCAAACACAAAGTATTCTGGATCTTTTCCCTTCACACTAGAATCCCATTCGGGCTTAACTTTGAGTGGGACGTGTCCCACTATTACGATTAAATATTCTCCTTGTCTGTTCATTAGCTCTATATATTCATCTATTTAATTTTACTGCCTGCTTAACATATCATATCATGTTCGGTTTAATATATTGTTTCCATCGGTGACACAATCAGAATTGCCACATTACATTAGATTGGCTAGATCCATGTCCCACTTCGTTTAATCAACAGCAGACCAGTCTGTCTACCACTGCTACCCTGTTTCCCCGAAATTAAGACCTAGCGTGATTGTCGGTGATGGCTGCAATATAAGCCCTACCCCCCAAATAAGCCCTACCCTGTTTCCTCGAAAATAAACCCTACCCTGAAAATAAGACCTACAAGGACTTTAACTAGGGCTTATTTGGGGGGTAGGGCTTATATTGCAGCCATCACTGACAATCACGCTAGGTCTTATTTTTGGGGAAACAGGGTATGACCTGGCTCTTTCACTTGAATTCCCCTTGTCGGCTCCTCTTCCCCTCCCCCCTCCCCTCTTTTTCTCTCCCCTCCCTTCCCCCCCCCCCCCCCCCTCTCTTCTATCCGACAAATCAGCTTTGCACCATACATGTGATTTATTTACAGATTTTCATCGGCCGATATACATATTATCTAGCAATTCTTTATCACACAGCCGACCATCTAATTTAATATGGCCATAATGCTGCTCTTATAGTTTCATTCACTACACGCTGTTTGTCTTCTTTTCTTCTTTTTTCTTCCTCTTCTTTCTTCTTTTTTCTTCTTTTTATTTAATTTTTCATTTACACTGGACTCCCATCTTATGGCTGGAATATGCACCTACATACTTCTTGAGAAATGCATTCCTCTTGTAGGTTGTGTGCGTTTCCTTACCAGCATCAGGGATATAGAGCATGCTATATTTGTGGTTTGATATATATCTTCAACATACCAGTAGCTTGCTCTGCCCTAATGTCATTGATACAAACTGCATATTTGTCCCTGGTTCCACACTTAACCTTTGGTCAGCAGCTAGGTTATTTATAAAAAGAGTTTTTGTCCACACTTGAAAGATAAAGCGCCTCCAACTCTGGTATGTATACATTTTTCTACACATTTATATATGTATATACATGAGTACTATAACATACCATAGTTGGGTGTTCTGCTGCAAGTATTGTTTTGGATATATATATTTCTTATATCTATACACCATATCATATTGATTGGAACATATTATATGTATACGTTTCTCGTTTTAGATGTCCTCCTTCTCCCCCTTTCCCCTCCCCCCTCCCCCTTACCTCCCCTTTTTCTCCTCTGACAACAGTGCACAGTCGGTACCAATGGACCGTTATGTCAAACTATGTATTGTATATACACATAAAGGAGAGGATTTTTGTGGGTATTTTGTGGGGATGTTTCTTATTCCCTTTACTTTTTATTTTTCTTCTTTCTTCTTACTACACATTTTGGGGATTGTGGGGGGTTCAGGAACCTTTACAAAACCATCAGAGGATCTGTTCAAATATATGTGTGCTCATTTTTAATGTGCAATGCTATGTATTGTCTTACTCATCTATGTGTTTGTTAAATGCTCAATCATATTCTGATACTTTTCACAGATTATTATGTAGTATAACGATACAATGTAGATGTGGAATGTTTTGTTTTGATACTTTTAACAAATTTAATGAATTATGCTGGAACTATGTACATATATTTATATATCTTTTACACATGGATGAATACTCTGTGTGCTCATTCTTTAATTTATTTGATGTGTCATTTGCCTATAACCGACATTGTCTTATTAGGGCATCATTTAGTGATCTATAATCACCGTATCTAATTATTTTCACATTTCTTTCTTCACATTCATATATATATTTTTTCACATATTGTTCACATACACTGTTTCTTTCTACTGACATAATAATGATTTCTACTCCATCACATTGACTACCACCAATAGCCGTTCCTTCCCATTGCACTTATATATATTTTGTATTATTTATTCATAATTCTATATTCACATTATAATTTTTCTTCAATTTTTTATATGCACCTTGCACATGTTTGCATTATTTATTCACTTTTTCCTTATTTTATTATCATTATTTTTCACTTGACACACATACATGCATACATTTTTTAATTTTTCCTCACACATATAATATAAATAAATCTTTTTACACATATAGAACGTTAAAATTAATCATCCATATTTATATATGTATTTTTTTCACACGTATTTTTAACATTCATCCACCACTCATTTTTTATATACATAATTTTTATACATAACTTTTTGTCTTTACACTATCTACACAATTTTCATTATCTCACACACTTTTTTACACATTCACTCAGATCATATACGATAATTCCATTGTGGATTATTCATATATCCATTTTCAATACTTTTCCACCACAATCATTTACACGAAATTATTTTCCACTTTTTTTTCTCTTTTTTAATGGGTGTCTGCAGTGGTTAGGTGTCCTTTTATGAAACTGAGATCAGCAGCGATCCCGAGTCTCACCGCTGATCTCAGCTCATAACCAGTTTATGAAACTGAGATAATCAGTGGAGAACATGTTCTCCGCTGATTATCTCAGCACAGTGAGAATTTGTAACTGACTTCACAGAAACGGCCAGTTTATGAAGGTGCGATCTCAGCACCTCACTGGCGATCTGTGACAGAATTCTCACTTTCTGATTCACCATTTCAGAAGTGGAGAATCAGAGTGAGAAGCCTGAAACTGGTGAAATTTATAGTGTATATATATATATATATATATATATATATATATATATATATACGTATAGATATAGATAGATAAATAGATATTTATTGATATATATAGACTATATCTATCTATAGATATATCTATATATAGATACATCTATTATATATATTTTTACATATATATATATAGATATAGATAGCTATATAGCTCTATATATATATATATATATATAGTGCATGCTTGGCCAATCATCAGCCAGCAATGCACTGCAATGCCGCAGTGAATTATGGGCCCTGACGCGCCACTCAAATTTGGCGCGAACGGCTCATAACGTTCGCAATTCGACGAAATGTCGAACAGGCGATGTTCGAGTCGAACATGGGTTCGACTCAAACTCGCAGTTCATCCCTAATACTGAGAATTGCAATTTAAAGTGGACCTGCTAATGAAATTGCCACAATGACACAGTTGTTACAATAGTGGATATAACCCATTCAAATGTATGTAAACCCAAACATCTAAATCCAGTATGTAGTTGTTTTACTTATCTCAAAAAGTTTAATTGTTTTATATGACCATATCAATTAAATCATAGAAGCGACCGAGTTACAAGATGGACGCTTAGCAAAGGAGCTCGGCTTGTCCACCGGAGACAATCTGCCACCATCCGAGCTCACCGGCAACATCCACAGCCCTACACGCCGCCACCACCTCGACACTGTCCAGCAGAACAGACCGAGGATGCCAAGGCGAAGGAAAAAACCCACAGCAGTCGCACAAACTATCCAGCTATTTCTCCACAGCCCCGTGCGGGCTACAACAAAATGGCGGTGGTGCTCGGGAACAATCACAGGCCCGGAGCGCACAACGGCAGCCACGAGATGACATCCACATCATCCCTCATGACCAAACCGCACAGTGAGTCCTCCTCTGGGACATCCAGTCCCTCCACGAGGAGTCCAGCCAAGTCAAAGCCGCGGAGAGACTCTCCAACCAGGCCACAGGCTGACCCAGGCATGTAGGTAAGCAGGCCCCAACATATCACCACAGCCCAGGACATACATGAAGGTGACCCAATTGCTGACTTCCCCATAGCAGACAGACCCATATCTGACATGATGCTGAAGAAAATGCTGCTGTCCCTACGGTCCTCACTCCAAGGTGACATGGTCAAGGGGATAAATAAATGCCAGAGGGAGGACCAAGCCTTAGGCCACAGGGTGGATCATGCTGAAGGCAAGATGGAGGAATACACCTCTTCATACAACATAATGGTGGAGGCCCACACAAAACTCCTATCACAACAATACGACAAACATTTTAGACGCTTACAGCTAAACTACTACGCCAACGCCAACAGGGCAGGCAAGTATCTAGCAAATAGACTGAAAGCAGCACGCACGAAATCCAGAATAGCATATCTAAAACACTGTACCTTACAACACAAAATTTTAAACCCGCAAGCCATAGCGAACCAATTTGCCGAATACTACGACTCATTATATAACTTGCACAAAGATCCCACTACGCCTCAGCCGACAGCAGAAAAAATACAAACAATTCTACAGGGGTTGAACCTCTCAACCCTCTCTGAACATCAACTAGTTTACTTAAATGCCACAATCACGACACTAGAGATAGAACTAGTCATAAACACACTATCAAACGGTAAATCACTGGGACCTGATGGCTTCACATACATACAGTCTTTAACAAAGCCGGATTCCGCAACCTTTCCCCAATAGATGCTGAGAGCACATATAGTAACCCTACCCAAACCAGGAAAAGATCCCAACACGCCGGCTAACTTTACACCTATATCCCTTCTCAGCTCAGACATCAAAATTTATGCAAACTACTAGCCAAAAGATTCACAAATATTATCCCCTCAATCATTCAACGCGACCAGATAGGATTTGTGAAGGGGAGACAAACCTCAGATGCAACTAGAAGAATTGTTAATGTGATACACCATGCTGAAAAAACTGGAACGCCTTCCCTGCTATTGTCTATTGACGCAGAGAAGGCATTCGACAGGGTCCACTGGACATGCATGGAAATGGTTTTATCCAAGTTTGGTTTCATGGGTTCCATAATGACAGCTATTCTGGCTCTGTATTCATGCCCATCTGCACAGGTATACTCAGCTGGCTATCCACACACTTCAACATCTCAAATGGGACCATGCAGAGGTGCCCCCTGTCACCAACTATTTTTAACCTGATGATAGAACCTCTAGCCGAGGCAATCAGAACACACCCCTTGATTATGGGTTTCCAGTTTGGCTCTAGCATGCACACCATAAACCTATTTGCGGATGATGGCATCCTGCTCCTGACTAACCCGCTTACATCCCTAAAACAGGCCCAAAAATTCCTACCGGTCTTTAGCGATATCTCGTATTGTAAAGTTAACTTCACTAAATCCTTGATCTTAGACGTAGGAGTACCGCCCCCACACGAGATATACAACAAAAACAACTACCTTATACATGGAGCAAGGGAGGTATTACCTACCTAGGAATTATACTAAAAAACACAACATCCGCACTTGTTGAAGCTAACATGATCCCGCTAACAGCCAGACTGGAAACTCAACTCAAGGATATGTCAAAAAAGAAGTATCCTGGCTAGGTAGAATAACAGCTTACAAAATGCTGATCTTACCACAAATTCTATATGTATTCCGCACCCTGCCGATTCACATACTGCACCTTTATCTCAAAGTTCTATCAACCCTAAGCTGGAGATACATATGGGATGGAAAAAAGCTAGATGCTCACTTATTAACCTCACATCCCACAGGAAAGCAGGAGGGGCAGGACTAGTGGACCTATACGACTACCTATGGGCAGTACGATTAGACCATATCAAATATTGGTTCCAAAAGAACAATACACCACTATGGGTAGACATAGAACAAGCGATATCACCAACGAAAGACCTAACTTTACTACTTATGGGCGACAGGTGGGCACCATGGGACACAACAATACTACCCCCCCCCCCCATGCAGATCTCATTAATGGCATGGAGATTCCTTTCAAAACAAAAACACACTGACACACAGGAAATAAACTACAAGTTACCATTAAACCTCCTAGAAACAAAAATCCCAATGTTATTGGTGATGAGGGACCTGGTAAACCGAGGCATCACACACATATCAGACATTTATATTGGGACACAGCATAAGTCTATGGACCAAATTATGACACAATACCAATTGCCGAATGACAAGATGTTCACATGTATACGAATCACACATTTCCTCAAATCGCAGCCAAGCCCACAGATAAAACTTCCGCCCAAAGTATGGAAATTTTACTCAACACCCAAACAAGATACAAAAGGAATATCTTTCGTTGACAACATCATTCAAAACAAACTAACATTCAAGATAACCATAGCAATGGGAAATGGGAGGCAGACATAGGCATCACCTTCTCAGATGAACAATGGCAACACACCTTCAGAGAAACACACAAAGCTTCACATTGTGTTAAACACTGGGAACTGGTAATAAAAATGGCAAACAGATGGCATTACACACCATATAGAATAGCAAGCTACTTCCCAGAAGCATCGCCAAAATGCTGGAAGGAATGTGGACAAATAGGAAACCTATTACACATGTTCTGGCAATGCCCAAACCTAAAATGCCTGTGGAACTGAGTGTTCCAACTAATTTCCTCCTTAACAGGAATGCTAACTTCTGTTCCTTTATGGAGGATTGGGCTGCCTCCAGGCCCACCTGCCCCTCATCTATCCATTTAATGCATGTGCTTCCATTTTGAAGATGCTTAAAAATTCAGTAGCGTTAGGACTGCAAGCATACACAGGTTGCTGTGAAGAGGCTTTGAAGCTTATGCATGCATTTGCAAATGCATGCTAACTAAACCCCTGTTTTTAATGCAGACTGTTGAACAGGTTAATTTGGTCAGTTGGCAGACTGGTTGGTAAGTTGAGCTATGGAATGCAGTGTTATAGCATGGGGGGTGCAGAGGGGGCCATGGCCCTGGCGCAACATTTAGGGGGGGGGGAATCCCATGCCAGGCAGTGTGTGTCGCTGCCGGCTCTGTCCCCCTAATGTTTACTTCCTGTGTCCCTAAGCTCAACTGCAGCTGGCACTCTGTGATTCGGTGAATGGGCTCATGTGTGGCGGCGGGGCTGGCCAATCCATGATAGTGGTGGGGCTGGCCTATCCGTGATGGCAGCTGGGCTGGCCTATCCGTGATGGCGGCCGGGCTGGCCTATCCGTGATGATGGCCGGGCTGGCCAATCCGTGATGGCGGCTGGGCTGGCCTATCCGCAATCACGGTTGTTCCTGATTGGAGTCCCGCCTCTGCCCCCACCTCATTGTGAACACCGCTGCTGCCTTCACCTCCTCCAGGCTCCCCCCTCTCCTCCAGACTGATGGAAGCTTCAAGCTGCAGGTGAGGGGGTGGATATGGTCTAACGAGAGAGGGAGCAGCCAGCCAGAGAGATTAGAGAGATAGGAAAAGCAGTTAGAGTCAGTATAAATAAAAACATGTCTGGTGTCAGTATAAGTGTAGTGTGTAGTGTAGAGTGCAGTGTAGTGGTCAGTGTACTGTAGTAATCAGTGTAGTGTAGTGGACAGTGTAGTGTAGTGGTCAGTGTAGTAGTCAGTGCAGTGAAGTGGACAGTGTAGTGGGCAGTACAGTGTTGTGTAGTGGTCTGTGTAGTGTAGTGGTCAGTGCAGTTTAGTGGTCTGTGCAGTGTAGTGGACAGTGCTGTGGTCAGTGTAGTAGACCCCATAGTGTAGTGGTCAGTGTAGTGGTCAGTGCAGTGAAGTGGACAGTGTAGTGGGCAGTGTAGTGTAGTGGTCTGTGTAGTGTAATGGTCAGTGCAGTGTAGTGGTCTGTGTAGTGTAGTGGTAAGTTCAGTGTAGTGGACAGCGTAGTGTAGTGGTCAGTGTAGTGGTCAGTGTAATGGTCAGTGCAGTGAAGTGGACAGTGTAGTGGGCAGTGCAGTGTAGTGGTCTGTGTAGTGGTCAGTGCAGTGTAGTGGTCAGTGTAGTGGTCTGTGTAGTGTAGTGGTCAGTGTAGTGGTCAGTGTAGTGCAGCGGTCAGTGTAGAGTGCAGTGGTCAGTATAGAGTGCAGTGGTCAGTATAGAGTGCAGTGGTCTAACGAGAGAGGGAGCAGCCAGCCAGAGAGATTAGAGAGATAGGAAAAGCAGTTAGAGTCAGTATAAATAAAAACATGTCTGGTGTCAGTATAAGTGTAGTGTGTAGTGTAGAGTGCAGTGTAGTGGTCTGTGTACTGTAGTAATCAGTGTAGTGTAGTGGACAGTGTAGTGTAGTGGTCAGTGTAGTAGTCAGTGCAGTGAAGTGGACAGTGTAGTGGGCATTTCAGTGTTGTGTAGTGGTCTGTGTAGTGTAGTTGTCAGTGCAGTTTAGTGGTCTGTGCAGTGTAGTGGACAGTGCTGTGGACAGTGTAGTGTAGTGGTCAGTGTAATGGTCAGTGTAGTGGTCAGTGCAGTTTAGTGGTCTGTGCAGTGTAGTGGACAGTGCTGTGGACAGTGTAGTGGGCAGTGTAGTGTAGTGGTCTGTGTAGTGTAATGGTCAGTGCAGTGTAGTGGTCTGTGTAGTGTAGTGGTCAGTTCAGTGTAGTGGTCAGTGTAGTGTAGTGGTCAGTGTAATGGTCAGTGCAGTGAAGTGGACAGTGTAGTGGGCAGTGCAATGTAGTGGTCTGTGTAGTGGTCAGTGCAGTGTAGTGGTCAGTGTAGTGGTCAGTGTAGTGGTCAGTGTAGTGTAGCGGTCAGTGTAGAGTGCAGTGGTCAGTATAGAGTGCAGTGGTCAGTGCAGTGTAGTGGTCTGTGCAGTGTAGTGGTCAGTGTAGTGTAGTGGACAATGTAGTGTAGTGGTCAGTGTAGTGTAGTAATCAGTGCAGTGAAGTGGATAGTGTAGTGGGCAGTGCAGTGTCGTGTAGTGTAGTGGTCAGTGTAGTGTAATGGTCAGTGTAGTGGTCAGTGTAATGGTCAGTGCAGTGAATTGGACAGTGTAGTGGGCAGTGCAGTGTAGTGGTCTGTGAGGTGTAGTAGTCAGTGTAGTGGTCAGTGTAGTGTAGTGGTCAGTGTAATGTTCAGTGCAGTGAAGTGGACAGTGTAGTGGGCAGTGCCGTGTAGTGCAGTGGTCTGTGTAGTGTAGTCGTCTGTGTAGTGTAGTGGTCAGTGCAGTGTAGTGGTCAGTGTAGTGGTCTGTGTAGGGTAGTGGTCAGTGTAGTGTAGTGGTCAGTGTGGTCAGTGCAGTGGACAGTGTAGTGGTCAGTGCAGTGTAGTGGTCAGTGCAGTGTAGTGGTCCGTGCATTGTAGTGGACAGTGCAGTGTAGTGGTCAGTGTAGTGGTCAGTGTACTGTAGTAATCAGTGTAGTGTAGTGGACAGTGTAGTGTAGTGGACAGTGTAGTATAATGGTCAGTGTAGTGGACAGTGCAGTGGATAGTGTAGTGGTCAGTGTAATGGACAGTGCAGTGTAGTAGTCAGTGCAGCGAAGTGGACAGTGTAGTGGGCAGTGCAGTGTTGTGTAGTGGTCTGTGTAGTGGTCTGTGTAGTGTAGTGGTCAGTGCAGTTTAGTGGTCTGTGCAGTGTAGTGGACAGTGTAGTGTAGTGGTCATTGTAATGGTCAGTGTAGTGGTCAGTGTAATGGTCAGTATAGTGTAGTGGTCAGTGCAGTGAAGTGGACAGTGTAGTGGTCAGTGCAGTGTAGTGGTCTGTTCAGTGTAGTGGACAGTGCAGTGTAGTGGTCAGTGTAGTGTAGTGGACAATGTAGTTTAGTGGACAGTGTAGTGTAGTGGTCAGCGTAGTGTAGTAGTCAGTGCAGTGAAGTGGACAGTGTAGTGGTCAGTGTAGTGTAATGGTCAGTGTAGTGGTCAGTGTAATGGTCAGTGCAGTGGAGTGGACAGTGTAGTGGTCTGTGTAGTGTAGTGGTCTGTGTAGTGTAGTGGTCAGTGTAGTGGACAGTGTAGTGTAGTGGTCAGTGTAGTGTAGTGGTCAGTGCAGGGAAGTGGACAGTGTAGTGGGCAGTGCCATGTAGTGTAGTCGTCTGTGTAGTGTAGTGGTCAGTGCAGTGTAGTGGTCAGTGTAGTGGTCTGTGTAGTGTAGTGGTCAGTGTAATAGTCAGTGTGGTCAGTGCAGTGGACAGTGTAGTGTAGTGGTCAGTGTAGAGTGCAGTGGTCAGTGCAGTGTAGTGGTCAGTGCAGTGCAGTGGTCAGTGCAGTGTAGTGGTCTGTGCAGTGCAGTGGTCCGTGCAGCGTAGTGGACAGTGCAGTGTAGTGGTCAGTGTAGTGGTCAGTGTACTGTAGTAATCAGTGTAGTGTAGTGGACAGTGTAGTGTAGTGGACAGTGTAGTATAATGGTCAGTGTAGTGGACAGTGCAGTGGATAGTGTAGTGGTCAGTGTAATGGACAGTGCAGTGTAGTAGTCAGTGCAGTGAAGTGGACAGTGTAGTGGGCAGTGCAGTGTTGTGTAGTGGTCTGTGTAGTGGTCTGTGTAGTGTAGTGGTCAGTGCAGTTTAGTGGTCTGTGCAGTGTAGTGGACAGTGCAGTGGTCAGTGTAGTGTAGTGTAGTGGTCATTGTAATGGTCAGTGTAGTGGTCAGTGTAATGGTCAGTGTAGTGTAGTGGTCAGTGCAGTGAAGTGGGCAGTGTAGTGGGCAGTGCAGTGTAGTGGTCTGTGTAGTGTAGTGTAGTGGTCTCTGTAGTGTAGTGGTCAGTGCATTGTAGTGGTCTGTGTAGTGTAGTAGTCAGTGCAGTGTAGTGGACAGTGTAGTGTGTGGTTAGTGTAATGGTCAGTGCAGTGAAGTAGACAGTGTAGTAGGCAGTGCAGTGTAATGGTCTGTGTAGTGGTCAGTGTAGTGTAGTGGTCAGTGCAGTGGACAGTGTAGTGGTCAGTGTAGAGTGCAGTGGTCAGTATAGAGTGCAGTGGTCAGTGCAGTGTAGTGGTCTGTGCAATGTAGTGGTCTGTGCAGAATAGTGGACAGTGCAGTGTAGTGGTCAGTGTAGTGTAGTGGCCAGTGTAGTGTAGTAGTCAGTGCAGTGTAGTAGTCAGTGCAGTGAAGTGGACAGTGTAGTGGGCAGTGCAGTGTTGTGTAGTGTAGTGGTCAGTGTAGTGTAATGGTCAGTGAAGTGAAGTGGACAGTGTAGTGGGCAGTGCCATGTAGTGTAGTGGTCTGTGTAGTGTAGTGGTCAGCGCAGTGTAGTGTTCTGTGTAGTGGTCAGTGTAATAGTCAGTGTAGTGGTCAGTGTAGTGGTCAGTGTAGTGTAGTGGTCAGTGCAGTGGACAGTGTAGTGTAGTGGTCAGTGTAGAGTGCAGTGGTCAGTGTAGTGTAGTGGTCAGTGTAGAGTGCAGTGGTCAGTGTAGTGTAGTGGTCAGTGCAGTGTAGTGGTCAGTGCAGTGGACAGTGTAGTGTAGTGGTCAGTGTAGAGTGCAGTGGTCAGTGTAGTGTAGTGGTCAATGCAGTGGACAGTGTAGTGTAGTGGTCAGTGTAGAGCGCAGTGGTCAGTGTAGTGTAGTGGCCAGTGCAGTGTAGTGGTCAGTGCAGTGTAGTGGTCCGTGCAGTGTAGTGGTCAGTGTAGGAATCAGGTAGTGTAGTGGTCAGGGTAGTGGACAGGTAGGGCAGTGTAGTTTAGTGTAGTGGTCAGGTAGGTCAATGCAGGCATCAGGTAGGTCAGTATAGGAATCAGGCTGGTCAGTACTATTGTAGGAAGGGAAGGGACTCAGGGAGTGCTAAAAGTATGCAGGTTAGGGGGTGCAAATTACTTGCCTTGCCCTGGGCGCTGACAACCCACGCTACACCACTGATGGAATGTTCTGTTTTTGTCTTTCATGTGATAGCCGTTCCATGTGCTCCTTGCTGTTAAGGCCAGTCATAGGTGGGGGCAGGGGCAATTTGTTTGTTACTGGTGTAACTATGGTCCGGGGGCACACTGTACACCTTTGCTGCCATTGTGCTCTTGCTGGGTGTCCAGTGTGCTCCTGTTCCTTTAAGGGGGATTGGGCTGCCTCCAGGCCCACCTGCCCCTCATCTATCCATTTAATGCATTTGCTTCCATTGTGGAGACGCTTATAAATTCAGTAGTGTTAGGACTGCAAGCAATACACAGGGTGCTGTGAAGAGGCCTTGCAGCTTATGCATGCGTTTGCAAATACATGCTAACTAAACCCCTGTTTTTAACGCAGACTGTTGGACAGGTTAATTTGGTCGGTTGGCAGACTGGTTGGTAAGTTGAGCTATGGAATGTTCTGTTTTTGTCTTTCATTAGGAATGCTAACCCCTCCTGACCCAGCTCTGGCAATCCTCCACTTAAACATAGAGAAAGTCCCGCCCAACGTCAGACCAGTCATTACTCACATCCTATTGGAGACACGCATACTGATACTGCGTAATTGGAAGACCACTACATCTATAAACCTATCAGACATTACGAAAGCAGTCCACAGGATCTATACGTTCGAACGTCTCATAGTGATTCATTCTATGCAATGTAATCTCTTTGACAAACGTTGGTCTATATGGCCCAAAAGACAATAACAATCAGCAAGGTTTCCTTGACAAGTTGATTTTTCAATACTTAAGTCTCGATCTACTGTTGTTATTAGTAACCACGCAAAAGAGCTTCTACGGATGTATATTGTGTATATCGAAATAACTTATTTTCTTTATACTCTGTTTATTTCTGAAATATTCAATAAAAAATATTGAAACAAAAAAAAATTTAAATCATAGAAGCAAAGTGTATCCACAGGCACCTCCTTTTTCTGTGGTGACAGCACTTATACAGACGGTTGGCACATCCTACCATAGCTACAGCAGTATAACTGTGATATTCAAGCAACACTGGAGCTCGTACATTCACAGGAAGCTTTTACAAAGAGCCTGCGGGATGTGCCAATCAAAGGAGAGAAAAAAAAAAGAGGAAAACTTAAATTTTTTGCACAAAACATGTCAATGACAACAGTTGCTCTACAGTTGCTCTACAATAGTTATTTTTTGCAAAGGTTTGGTTCTGCTCAAACTTCTTTAAGTAGCAAGGGAATATCCTTTTGTAAGTAATTGACCTCTGAATGGTTACTTGCTAGGCAATTTGCAGATGTTCTGCTTTTTTGTGAATGCTGCCATTGGCTCTGTCCTACAGGGTTAATCCCTTTTCACAGTCCCCCCCTCTTTGATCAAACTACTCATCTCTGCACCCCTTTACCCCCTGTACATTTCACCAATACTGAACGCTGGACCCCCCCCTTTCACCCACAATCACCTCTGCAACCCCCTGTACCCATTTTACAAATACTCACCTCTACACCCCCCCCCCTAATACACCTTCTTCATTAATACTCACCGCTGTACCCCCCGTACTTTTTCACCAATATTCACCTCTGCACTCCCCCAACCCTCTTTTACCAATACTCTTCTTTGCAATTCTCCTATAACACTTTTACACTAAGCAGTTTAATGCTAGTTAGTTCAGTCCTAACTAGACCCTCCTAGTTTCTTTCATGTTCCTTCAGTCAGTGTTCTTTGCAGACAAAACAGCGAACAAGTGCAGCACTACAATATTGAACATGTGAGAATAAACATGTAAGGTGAACACCGAGATTGCAGATGTGAAAAAATATCAAATATTGATGAAATATCTTATGTGAACACCTATTACAGATGCGAGAAAATATCAAAAGTCAAATGTTAATGAAATATCTTATGTGAAATATGGAACAGCAAAAGAAGTATATGAAAAAAGTCCATATGTAGAGTAATGTCTCTACAATTTGAAAAAATAAAATTGTGGAAAATTGAGCATCAATTAATGTCCTATGTAAATATGGAACAGCAAAATGAAAAACAATGACAAAAGAGGTTCATGTAAAAATAATGGAGGAATATCTCTTCAACTTGGAAGATGCCGATGAACATCTAGAGATGTACGAATATTCAATAGGAATGAGGGGGTACCCTTACCAGATCCGTAGGATGCACGTACCATATGGCAGTACGTCAGAAAGGCATAGGGAGATTCCCCCGTAGTATCCAGACTGGATGGTGTCTCCCGTGGTGTCCAAACCAGGTGGTGTCTTGTAGGCCGTAAACCCAAACCGATAATGGTAGGCACAAACAGAAGTGGAATGACTATCCCTCAAGTTCCCGGTTTCCAAGGGGGAACAATCCAGGAGTGATGGTTCAGCATGGAAGAGAAAAAAGGGGGCTCCACATGGTGTAGGTCAAAACAAATGGGATTTTATTGGAACAAATCACCATACAAGGATAAAAGTGATCACTAAAAGATAAAAATGGCAATGTGGGAAGCTAAAAATGCTAGCCCTACACGTTTCGACTGAATAGTCAACAGGGGCAAGTGTTCTTTGCAGAGACAGGGCTTAGGAAAGTATGTTCTTTGCAAAGAGAGAGTTTAGGAAAGTTTATTGTTATGTTACACTTTAAATAGAAAAAAACTTCCTCTGTGAAGTAAAATTGCTTGAATTCAGCATCCTGTGTCTTATTGGAAAGTTAAAGGGGTTGTAAAGTCTTGAGGTTTTTCACCTTAATGCATAGAATGCATTCTGTGCTGCAGCAGCCCCCCAGAGTCCCCCCTTTTATCCTCCATGAACCCGACTGTTTCAGTGTCAGGGATGAGCCCAGCAGCTCCAGTGGCTGTCTAGGGTCCTCATTGGATAGATTGATAGCAGCGGGAGCCTTTGGCTCCCGCTGCTGTCAATCAAATCCAGTGACACGGGGGTCAGAGGGGTGGGGTCGAGTCCTGTTGTCTGTGTCATTGGACGCAGCAGCAGGGCTTGGGAGCATGCCTGCACTAGTGCCCCCATGGTATGCGGCTCTCCGTGGGGGCACTCAATGAGGAGGAGTGGCCAGGAGCGCCGAACGGGCACCCCAGAAAAGGAGGATCGGGGCCACTCTGTGCAAAACCCTTATTCTTTTTAAAAACCCGAACATTTACAATCACTTTAAGCTGTCTATGGATAGTGCCAAGTCAGCAGGTGACCATGCTGTCTGGACAGACTGGGTCTAGATGTGTCAATGCATAAAGTGACATTTGAAACAGAACAGTGCGCTCGTCCAGTAAAACATGTGGGGATGGTTACCGCTTGTAAGGGTTAACTGCACAGTTATAAAGGATACATTTAGTACAGCACAATCATCAGTAAAGTAGTAATATAACATACATAAAACATAATATAAATGTACCAAAAAGAAAAAGTCTCTTAATATGCAAGCATATCAACATTGTAAAAAACGCTGTCTGGTTAGGAATGGTCGCGGAATAGCGTCCCCCACTGAAGAAGCCCATACGAGGACGCAACGCGTAAGGAGTCAGCAGCTGATGCTATCCCGCGACCATTCTTAACCAGGCAGCGTTTTTCACAGAGAGCACTAGATGGTATGTTTTCTGTTTTTATATGGCCGGTATTACATGTGAACATCCCACGAAGGAGAGAGCTGAGCTGTGAAAGCTATAAGGATATCCATCTGCACAGATCTCCATATATCCTCAAGGGGAACTGCATGCTTTGACTCTCTGGTAAAACAGAAGTCAAAGTTGGAGATGAGCTGCTAGAGAGCACTGGTGGTGGATTGCACGAGCACCTGTATTTGATTTATTGTGATCGTTGCACACAGAGGTGGCAAGAATGTTTGATCTAAGGATTTATTTGTTTGTTCCTAGTTTTGAAATATTTAGTTTTTTTCACGTTTCTGGGAAGAAGTGAATTTTGTTGATATACTTGGATATTAAGACACTTTTTCTTTTTGGTACACTTATATTGTGTTTTATGTATGTTTTATGGCTACTTTACTGATGATTGCGCTGTAATAAATTTATTCGATGTGAGGTGAAAACACTTTTTCCTGACACATCATGGCAGCACACACAATGGGTTGTGACTCCACCCCCACAACCTGACAGGATTGGTTAACTATAAATTTGATTTTTTTCCTCATCTGACAAGATTGGAACAGGATTCCGCACCCTTACCATATTTGTCCCACCAGGTTAAGCCTCTCCTGGCTGGAAGTCTCTCCTGTACAGCCTCTAAAGGAGCCTTTATGGAGGGAGCCCCAAACTGGTGGTCTCAGGGGCAAGTATTGCTGGCATTTACAAGCTTTAAAGAAGCTTAAAACATTGCAGTGGCCTCCTACCTTTATCCCCTATTCTTTAAAATGTCCATGGATGTCTATGGATGATGGCATTTTATTAATGAGGTTTTTTCAATAAAAAGAAGGAAGTAAAAAAAAAAAATGCACATCTGTATGCCGGTCTGAGGCTCAGCAATTTGGGAGGTCGAGGAAAGGTGTGTGTGTGTGTGTGTGTGTGTGTGTGTGTGTGTGTATATATACTGTGTGTACATATATTAATACATTGTGTGTGTATGAATGAATGAATGATTTGTAAAGCGCTGCAAATGCGAACTGAATCGCCTCAAGGCGCTAGATGCATTCTCTGTTGTCAGCTTCTTAGAAAAGGAAGGTCTTTAGTTTTTTCCTGAAGGCCTGGTGGTTTTCTTCCATGCGAATGTTGGTTGGAAGAGCATTCCATAGTCAAGGTCCTTGGAGTGCGAATCTTCGTTCTCCCTTTGCTTTGTAGCAGTATTTGGGAATGATAAGGAGGTTTTGGTTAGCTGATCGAAGACTGCGATTCGGTGTGTAGTGTTTTACTTTCTCCCGGAGATATAGCGGAGCGTTTCCTTGTATGCATTTGTGGGGTAGGCAGAGGGATATATATATATATATATATATATATATATATATATATATATATATATATATATGATGTGTGTGTGTGTGTATTATGCGTATTTGATATTTTCCTATCTAAAAACATTTTAATCTAAAATGCAGAAAGAAATAAAAAAAAAAAAAAAAAAAAAAAACCACTCGGCAAACTACTGACCCACAATGCCCAGTTCACCTACCCACAAGTCCAAATCACAGAACAGCCTGCTGGGTAGGGAGATAAAAGGGACAGGCGTGGCATGTTTCCGGCCTCTTGGGACGCCATTCAAAGTCTGCCTGCAGGGAAGTCTGTGTGTGACCGACAGACTGCGGCCTGGAAGGTGCGGAGCGGAAACGTTTGACCTCTGAGGAGCTCCAGAGCACAGTCAGCTGGACCAGTGTGCGGAGGGACCGGAGGATCCAAGATTTCTAAAGATTTCCTGCATTACAGTTACATCAGCCATCAGTAGGGGCTGCGCAGTGTGACGGCGCCAGCTTGGAATGGACTTAGACACCAGGAGATGAGCCTTGCAAGCCTTGGGACCTGGTGGGGTGAGCGGGCACTTGCCCAGATAAATACAGTGCACTGTTACCATTTAAACTAGTTGCTGGGATCTGTAGTCCCACAGGAGTGAGTTCATTCAGACATAGACTGTGTACAGTACAACTTCAGGGTTGTTTTTCCCTGTACTGCAAAGTTAATATTGAGTTGCAACCTTTTTTAAAGAAGAAGCTCTACAGGTGTCTTCTATGTGCAAACTTTCAGTTACCAGAACATCATTTCTATTATTAATTTGCTACCTACTTGTTTTATTACCTGGATTTGCAAACACTGCAGTATAATACAATTAAGCTAGCTGAAGAGGAAGAAGAAAAGAGACTTTGTCATTTCCTAATAAAGCATCACAACTTCGGGATTGCCGAGGAAACAGTGTACTGCAATCTAGGGGGAGCCTTTGAGTACATGATATGGACAAATGTATTGTATTTCACTGCTGCATGGTGCTTAATATTTTGCTGCAGGTTTGGTGTGTGCTCTGAGGTTGGAGTGGGAAGGTGCTCAATATCAGTGCTTTATCATATTGAACATAAGTCCCACTCATTGCCTGTCTGCATATACTTTGGTTTTCACATAAACCTTGATTGTTATTACTTTCATTCTTTATATTGTAATTACCTCTGTGTCTAATGTGCTAAACAAATTTCTTCCAGTAAACTGTTTATGTGGTTAATTTACAATTTGTGTGAGACTCTATCTATTACTACAGCTGGTGGAGTGACGGATACCAAGTTGACGGTAAATATACAGTACAGTGTGTTATTACTGTGTTTCTCTTTACCATTGGGTCTTACACTAACATTGCTATACAGTTGTGTCAAGGGGATCAAGCCATTTTCTGGGGTTGAGAGGCAGAGTGCAGGCCCAATCAATTATCAGCAGCTCCTTAGGGGGTCAGTGCTACACTTATAATCCTAAAGATCTCATCTGATGTAGCTACAGGAAACAGTAATGTGTACTGAGCATAGGCATCTACTGGCTGTGGCCTGTATAACAGAGAGTTTAACTTCTGTGGGACTACAAGTACCACCAGCAATCTGTGTGATTGTTGTTTAACAGCAGTGTCCTTAACTATGACAAGGGCTATGCCCGCTCACCACTCCGAATATGAGATGGATAGATCACGGTGCAGATGATGAGAGGACTCTAGTCGGAACTCTCTCTCTGTGTCTTTGCTCTGTAAAATGGCAGCAGCCGTGCCACACTGCAGCTCGCTGGAATCTGCATTGCAGGCGCCTCTGGATGACTTGGAACACCCGCCAGTCCCCTGCACTGAAGAAGCGATGCTGTCCTCAGAGATCCCATTGGGTATAGCTGCCTGACTCCCCGCTGTGTAGGCCACAAATCATGAGCAAATCCCTGTCACACAGACCTCCTGCTGGCAGAGTCAAAACGGTGTCCAGAGAGTGCGATCTAGGCCGCGCCCGCCCTTTTTTTATCCTCTCCCAGCAGTCTGTTCTGTGCACTCAGCATTCTGTTCCCTGTAGTTCACATCAGTCCTGCTGGCAGTGTCACTACCGCATTCTGAACTACACGTTCCATGATGCTTTGCTCTGAGGCCTCACACAGGAAGAAAAGAAACACACATATAGAGTCCAGCATACATTAGAGCAGGGGAGCCCAACCAGTGGCCTGCGGAGCCCTCTGATGTGGCCCGCGACCTCCTGCTCTGGGATGGCAGATTGGCAAGCCCAGATCACAAGTTGCCAACCTGCCATCCCAGAGCATCAGTGTTGTGAATAAGGCTGACGGTAGAGGAAGCAAGCAGCTGTGGAGCTGAGCCACATAAGCCATTGCTTCCTGTATAGAGCTGGCTCCTGTCACAGTGATACCAAATGCACTCTGCCTGGGTCAGCAATAGCTGGCGATACCTGAATGGAAGGCTGTTAGTAAAGGTCAATTTATTACTAAAATTACATTGTTTATATGGGCATATCTGTTCTGCAGGGTTACTGGGCTGCTTTGATCTGATCCACAGGTGTAGTGCATTGCACCTGCAGGTTACCTGTACTGAGCCATAGACTTCTGTTATTACCTGCAGGTTTGGCGCGCTTTCAGAAAGTGCACCACACTTGCAGGATATAAAAGAAGTTTATGGCAAAGTGCAGCTAACCCGCAGGAAAGCCACAGGTGCACTGCGCTGCACCGTTGTGAGGGTAAACTGCAGCATATTAGTGTAAATGCAGCCTTAGGCCCCTTTCGCATGATCAGTTCGACCCAATTGGACACTCCATTTACCTCTATAAGGCGGCACCCCCCTACCTCCAATTTGATTCGTTAAAAAAACAGAAGGGTATCCGTTCTCTTCCGTCTGGGCGAATCGGATTGGAGTACCCATAGCGTAGTGTGGACTGTGTCCATGTCCATTCTCCATATACAAAGTGGACACAGACTTGTCATAGTTACATAGTTATTCAGGTTGAAAAAAGACACAAGTCCATCCAGTTCAACCATAGAAAAAATAAATAAATAAAATAAAAAATATCGTACAATCCAATATACCCAATTCTTTACCCATAGTTGATGCAGAGGAAGGCAAAAACCTCAGTAGAGGATGCTCCAATTTGCTACAGCAGGGGAAAAAATTCCATCCTGATCCCCCAGGAGGCAATCGGATTTTCCCTGGATCAACTTTACCTATAAATGTTAGTACCCAGTTCAATTATGTACATTTAGGAAAGTATCCAGTATCCACTGGCCAGAACCACCTCTGGCAGGAGTCTATTCCACATTTTCACAGCTCTTATGCCCCGTACACACGGTCGGACATTGATCGGACATTCCGACAACAAAATCCTAGGATTTTTTCCGACGGATGTTGGCTAAAACTTGTCTTACATACACACGGTCACACAAAGTTGTCGGAAAATCCGATCATTCTGAACGCGATGACGTAAAACACGTACGTCGGGACTATAAACGGGGCAGTAGCCAATAGCTTTCATCTCTTTATTTATTTTGAGCATGCGTGGCACTTTGTGTGTCGGATTTGTGTACACACAATCGGAAATTCCGACAACAGATTTTATTGTCGGAAAATTTTATAGCAAGCTCTCAAACTTTGTGTGTCGGAAATTCCTATGGAAAATGTGTGATGGAGCCTACACACGGTCGGAATTTCCGACAAGGTCCTATCACACATTTTCCATCGGAAAATGCGACCGTGTGTACGGGGCATTACTGTGAAGAAATCTTTCCATATTTGGAGATGAAATCTCTTTTCCTCTAGAAGTAAAGAGTGCTCCCTTGTCCTCTGTGTTGACTGTAAAGAGAATAACTCAACATCAAGTTCACTATATGGACCCCTTATATATTTGTACATGTTGATCATATCCCCCCTTATTCTTCTCTTCTCATGCCCAGACCTGACCTTTTTACTATTAATATATTTAGAGATTTTTTGGGGGTTTGTCCTACTATCTATTGCAATCTGTCGTTCGTTTTGAATTTTTGCACCCTTGATTTCCTTATTACATATTCTGTTAAATTCTTTGTAACATTTAAACAACACTAGTGTTCCTTCATTTTTATATATTTTTAAAAGCTCTATTGTTTATAGCTTTTTTAACTTTGACTGTGAGCCACATAGGTTTTATTTTTAGCCTTTTAAACTTCTTGCCCATGGGAATATACTTTGCAGTGAGGTCCCAAACAGTCTTTTTAAAGAATTTCCATTTCTGCTCTTTGTTTACCGATGCCAATATTCCCTCCCAGTTTTAAATCCTGGAGAGCAGCCCTCATCCTTGGAAAATTTGCTCTCTTGAAGTTAAGTGTTTTTTATCTTTCCCGTATGTATTTCTTGTTTACAGCTAACATCAAATGAAATCGTGTTATGATCACTGCTACCCAAGTGTTCCTTTATCTGAACATTAGTAATAAGCTCTGCGTGGTTTGAGATTGCCAGGTCCAACAAGAGCTTCATTCCTAGTTGGGGCCTCAATAAATTGGACCATAAAATTGTCCTGTAATAGGTTTATACATTTTTGCCCTTTAACTGTCCCAGCAGTGCCATTACTCCAGTCAATTTCTGGGTAGTTAAAATCCCCCATTATTATCATCATCCCAGCCCTTGCAGCCCTTTCCATCTGTGCAAGGAGCTGAGTCTCCACCTCCTCGTTAACATTCAGTGGTCTATAACAAACTCCAATGATTAACTTTGAAATACGCACATCTATATGCAGTTCCACCCATAATGCTTCAGACTCATCACACTCTCCATCAACCAGGTCCTCTTTCACTCTTTCTTTGAGATCACTTCTTACATAGATACAGACCCTGCCACCTTTCCTTTTTACCCTGTCTCTCTGAAAGAGTGCGTAGCCAGGAGTATTAATAGCCCTGTCGTTGTTAACTCGCCTGTCATTGTTAATTGTTTCTATTCCCTTAGCGGTTTGTTTAACAAACAATACCAAGGCAGGATTTAAATTTAATGGAGGGAATTTGTGAGATTTTCTCTTAAATTTATTGGGTTGCTGTCTAACAGGCTGATTATTGTCTTCACCGTCTTCACTATCTTCGCTGTCTAAGTCATCTTCCCAAACATCATTGGAATGCTCACTTTTCTGTACAAGCAGATTTAGGTCCCGAAGGGCCTTAAAATCAGCTGCTGTAAGATTGGGAGCAATAATCTCACCCTGTCGTTTGCTTGTTATACATGCTTTTGAGAAGCAATTTACGAGCAAAGAGATAGATATCCTTCACCATTTCAAAATGATCCAAACTTTTTTTTGGACAAAAAGCTATTCCTAAAGAAAGTACTTGGCTTTCACTCAGTGAAAGTGAGTGAGATGACAGATTATTAATTTTTAATTTGCTTTCTAAGTGATTTGGATTGCAGTGGGCTCCTGTGCCTTCTGTGGTGTCAGTGCTTGAGTTAGAGAGATTTTGTCTAAAAAATCGTCCAAATGTGTTTGTGTTTTTGGGATTGCTCCCAAATCTTTAGCAGGCTTGATTGTTTTTCCTCTACATGTGTTCACCTCTTTGGTGCTGTTTGTATTAATTTGGGGGTGCCTAGAAGGGCCCCCACTTTTACTCCCACGTGTAGTGTGCATCTGCTGTGTTTCAGTAGTTCGTTTTTTATTAACCTGTTGGAGCTCCCCTTCCATATCCTGCTGTTTAGCAAAGGGGCCTTTTCTCTTTCTAAAGTTACGTTCTACATAGGATGAAGCTGAAGACGAAGTGTTAGATGGTGTATCCGAATTGTAATCATTTTTGGTGTTCTGATTCCTAGTGGACTTTTTAGTTTTATTTTTGAAATTCCTGTCTTGGTGCCATCTATATGCTCGGTTCTCACCAAAAGCATTTTTATCCCTCCAGTATTTCTTTTCTTTCTTTTGGAGGATTGTTTTACTAAATTCCTTTAGATGTTCTCTCAATTTACCTTCGAGAACAATATAGTCCTCATGTACTTTAAGTGGAATCAAACGAGCATAAAGAGCACCAATTTCTGTATCCACAGATTTTAATTGCTGTCTGTATTCATCTTGTAGTAGCATCATCAAATTTCTAGAACAGTCACTAAGTTTGGACTCCCAATTTTTCTTCAGATAATTTGAAATATAATCCAGAATTGGAAAGATTTGAATTCTCAATCGGATTAAGATTTTCTTGAATATATCTATCCAAGGATTGTATATGCCAATGTAAAGCAGATTTCTTTTCCAACACTTTGGTAAGACTGAAGAAAAGTGAAGTTAAATCAGATTTTACCTGTTCCTTGGCCTGATAGCTAGTCTGAATATTGGACATGAGTTCTTCCCAGTTTCCTCCCAGAAGGTCTCCCATTCCAAATCATTAAAGATGAGGAAAAGATGGACACAACAAAAAATTTTTTTAACCCAAGAAATAAACTGGCATCAAAAAGGCCCCAGTAAGTGAAACCACGTCTTACAAGAGGACAATTCTTGGAGTCTAGAAAAAGAAGAGTCTCTATATTGGGGGTCCACGTCAAGGCATAGGAGTCAATGTGATTTGGGTGTATTGTCCACCCTTTGAATTTAAATAGTAAATAGACTCCCATAGGTTGACGTGTAGATTGCCATCATTCCTTGATACTTGAAAAAATGCTGAACCTCAGAAGTGGGATTTTAAAGGCAATTCAAAAAGGAAAGAAAAGAAATAATAGTATAATAAAGAAATTATATACCGTATTTATCGGTGTATAACACACACTGGCGTATAACACACACCCCAAGTTTAGGAGGGAAGTTTAAGGAAAAAAACTTACATTTGAAGTGTCCATCTGCAGCCTTGCCCAGTGTCCATCTGCAGCCTTGCCCAGTGTCCAGCCTTGCCCAGTTCATCTGCAGCCTTGCCCAGTGATCATCTGCCGCCTTGCCCAGTGATCATTTGCCGCCTTGCCCAGTGTCCAGCCTTGCCCAGTGATCATCTGCAGCCTTGCCCAGTGTCCAGCCTTGCCCAAAATTGCAGCATTATCATTTTTTAATTGATTTAGCTGCCGCGATTTTTAAAATTATTGTGCCGCTCGCCGCTGCTCATTTCGCCGTCCCGCCCCTTGGCCCTGCTCTTATGATGGACACATCCCTGGTCCAATGGCGGCATGTAAAGGCTAGGAGGCGGGACTGCGAGCGGAGCTGAGTACACAGTACACTCGGCTCGGTCTTTTTCGGTGACGCTCGCTCTTCCACTCAGACAGCAGGGAGGTGGGATGGCGTGACTGCGAGTGCAGCCGAAAGGAGCCGAGCCGAGTACACAGTAAACTCAGCTCGGTTCGGTCTTTTTCAGCGGCGCTTGCTCCTCTTCCCCTCACAAACAGCGGGGATCGGCGTATAACATGCACCCACGATTTTCCCCTGATTTTAAGGGGAAAAAAGTGCGTGTTATACGATGATAAATACGGTATATAAAAAGAGCACAAAATTTATTATTGCAAAATATGACATATAAAAACAAGATTCATGTCTGAAAAACCACAAGCACAGCACAAGTGCATACATAGAATATTCTGTTGTTGTACAATTATACATAAAAGTGGTGACATCCTACTACAGAGGCATAGACCATATAAAACAAATAGTTCAGACGATAAGTAGCAGAGAATTCCAACGCGTTTCGAGAAAGTGCATACAATATACTCTTTATCAGGGACAGTTATCACCTCTGAAATTTAGAATATAATATAAGTACATTGAAGTACAGAATTCACATATAATCATTAAAGCGATTAATAGCAGTGTATGCATGACAATCCCTCAATACAAAAAAGCAAAATTAATATAAACATAATGAACGTACATATCGAATAAACTGATCTGGAACAGAAATTTCCTAGTATCCAAAAACTCATCCTTGTAGCTTGCAAATGCCTTTCATCACACAAAAGGGGCCATGGGGTAAAAAACCCAACAAGAGCATCAAAAAAGGAGATCCAATAAATGCCCTGCTCCTTATGAAGAAATAATCTGTAATCAAATTTTTTTAATTTCAGTTAACAAAATGCCTATAAACAATATACAGTGTCAAGGACACTATACAGTGTCACAATGTCACAAACAGAACCGAGCCAAGCCACCGAAGCATGGAAACCAGTGGGGTTGACACAGCCAGTTCCTCCATGGGGGAGGAAGGCCGGGTCCACAGCCAATCTCCCCAGGAGGAAGTAAGGCTGGGCCCTCAACACTCCCCCACACATAGGGGGGCCGGCAATGGTACACACAGTGCATTTAAAAAATATATATATGTTCATAGAGAAAGCCAAACTTACATGTTAGTCTGGCTCTTTCCACTTCAGGAAAGGGGGGAAAAAAGCCCAGATTGTAGTAACCCCTACTAGAATGCGTCCGACCAAAGGGCAGGACCACCTATAGAAGAGATTATTATATTAGAACGTGTATACACAAATGTTATAGTGTCCACCGGAGGCAGAGAGGTCACCACAGTAAGGACAAATCCCCAGAGAAATGGCAGACCATCACTCTCCAGTTTTCCTTCAACACTTCCTTCCACCCCAGCTGAGGCTTCCGACGTCCAACCTGGGCCTTTCACCCAGGAAGATGTGGAGGAGCCCAGCTTGAGCCAGGTATAGCATTGTTCAACACATTTCTTGTCCAAAAAATAATGATGTTAACTAGATGTTATTATTGATCACTAATTTCTGATTTAACAAAGTGTTTTACATATCAATAGACAGTAGTGGCCACAAATGATTGGGACAAGAATGACAAATGCTGGGGTCAGAATTATAGTCTTTTATATTTGTTAACATTCAATTTGCAACAGTCATGAGCTGAAAATTGTGTGTGATTGATGAACCAAAAACTAAAACTATGTCCCTTTTTCATACACAGGAAAGTCTCAGCCAGGAGGAGGCAGTGGAAAGTGGCAGCCAGGAGGTGGCCCAGTAGCCTGCCCGAATCCCGGGTCCCTCCCCTCCGCCTTCAAAAAAAAATGCTCAGGAAGAGAAGTAACCTGGAGGAGGCGGCACTTGGGCTACTGCGGAAGGCTACTGCGGCCCTCAGAACCCCCCCCAATATTCAAGAGTGCTATGCCTGCATGGCAGCCTGCAAAATGCTGGAAATGGAGGAGGGCCAACGCCTCTTCTGTAAGGAAGTTATCTTACAAGCCCTAAATAAGGGGTTGAGGGGCGAACTCACAAGCCAAAGCCAGGTTTGTGAGTTTGACCATTGTCCTCCTCCTCCTCCACCTCCTGCTACAACTCCAACACCAGAGCCACAGCCTGGAAGCAAGCGTGTAAGGAAGACAAGAGAGTGATGGCCTGGGTTCAGTCTGGTCTGACAAAAGACGCAGGCTGTCGTATGACCACAGCCTGGGGACATATATGTCACCTGCAGCTGTTCATGATCTCTTGGATTCCTAGACCAGATAATGCTCCCTATTATATGGACTCCTCATGCTACCAATTTTGGTTGTAAAATAGTTGATGTGTGCCCTGGGGTACAAAGCCTTCGCCAATTTCACCAGTTTATCCAGTGTTGCCTTCCTCTTTATTCTGTTATGAAATGGCTATTTTTTTTCACAAATACTTGCCTATGTGTTTTAGTACAAAAAGGAGTTTTTGTGAGTAGGCATGTATATTTTGAAAATACAATGTCAAATTAACAAGGGACACCAACACCAAACAATCTCCTTGAGGTTAAAAAATACAAGTTAATAATGGTGTTGTGGTAACTTGACACACAAAACGACAAAAAATATTATGTAGATCAGTAGATCAGCAGAAAAAATAGCTAAAGCAAAAAAGGAGATCTTGATTAAAAAAAAAAACAAAAAAAAGTAGATCACTATAAAAAATTAAAAATGGAGATCTAAATAAAAAATGATTACTATAAAAATAAATTAAAAACACTATTATGGAGATCTGAGGAAAAAAACAAACAATATTATTCATGAGATCAGAAGAAATAATAAAGAAATCAGTTTGTCAGAACTCTGTGAAGATCAGCAGCAAACAACTTAATTATTCTAGCATTATAAAGAAGAAGAGAATGCGCTGCATTAAAAGATTAAAAAATGTGCAGCGTGATGAATGAATGTGCTATCTCCATTACGAACGCTAGTTTTACCAGACCGAGCGCTTCCGTCTCGTACTTGATTCAGAGCATGCGTGCAATTTTTTGAGTCGGAATTGCGTTCACACGCTCGGAATTTCCCGACAAAATGTTGTCGAAAAATTTGAGAACCAGCTCTCAAATTTTTGTTGTCGGAAATTCCGACAAAAAATGTCCGATGGAGCCTGGACAACAAGCGCACAACCAACATCTCCCGTCGGAAAATCCGAGCGTGTGTACACGGCATTACAGTTGTGGTCAGAATACCATTCTTACAGACACTAAAAAAGATCGTTGGTGTAATGCTGCTAGCTTTGCCAAATGCCACTGGCCCTGGAACCATGAAGGGAACATTAAATGGGAGGTCAACAAGCCACAATTCATGGAACCCCTAGCAACCTCTGGAGGAACCCTGGTTGAGAATGGCTGGTCTAGAGTGACTGTAGTCTTTTCATAGATCATAGTATCACTCTGGAGGGCTATGATAATTTAACCATTGAAGTAATTGTGAGATGCTACAAGCACTATAGATATGTTTCCAGCTTTATTGGTATGATACTAGCCTCCATGTTAGATATGCCAGTCTGGCATATCTGGGGACCGTGACCAAGGCAAACTAATGTTTGCACTACTTCTGTTAGGTGTAGCGTCAGACTCAGGCAATACTAGTAAACCGTGTAGAAAAAAATAAAATAAAAAAAGAGGCTTTGCTCTTCATTCTAAATGTTTGCTGAATTAAGTCTTGGCATCAAAATGGAAAAGTACATGGATAATAGCCCGCAGGTATAATTTGTAATTGTTTTTATCACCAACACTTTCTTTTATATAATGAATTAAGTAGCATCAGCAACTGATATAACAGCTGATAATACTGCTTAAAATGATTAATAATAATGTACTCTGTGTGATAATGCTATTTATTGCACTACGCCCTTTGCCTAGCCATTCCTGTTATATGCTGTATCAAACTATAAGGGCTGATTTGCACCTATGCTTTGCAGGAATGGAGAATGAAACGTATGTTAAGTGCCCTGACACATTGTGATATGATTCATTTTGCATAGCTCCCCAACTTAATAGGGCAATGCACATGCGTCATAATGCTCTAAAGTACACGAAAATGCACCAGGGGGCTTTGCATCAAAAAGTTTGTGGAAATTTCAATATTTAGGATGTTTTGGTGCTTTGGCAGTTCATTGCATTCAGTGGTCTGGCTTAAAGCAATCCACATTAAGGCTGTATTCACACCTATGCAGTTTTAGTGCTTTTTGCATTTTGCAGATTTGCACTTCTACAGTCCATTTAACATGGTTTCCTATGGAACATGATCTGTAGTCCAAATCTGCAAAATGCAAAAAGCACAAAAATGCATAGGTGTGAATCCAGCCTAAGGTGTGACATAATGTGTGTTGACACACGTGCATTAACACACTAGTCAAATGTTAATTGGCCCTAATTTTTGAGAATAGTAGTACCACCTCTGAATTCAAAATGCACAAATCTGTCTTTATATTATAGAGCAGGATCAGTACATTTTATATATCTCATTTACAAGTAAGTAGTATTGTACAGTAAAAGGAAAGATCATATTTATAACACCAACTTATTTATCTAACAAGCATTCTGTCATGCAAAGATTATAATGAAATGCCCCGTACGCACGATCAGAAATTCCGCCAGCAAAAGTCGAATGTGAGCTTTTGGTCAGAAATTCCGACCGTGTGTATGCTCCATCGGACTTTTGCTGGCAGAATTCCAGCCAGCAAAAGATTGAGAGCGGGTTCTCTATTTTTCGGTCGGAAAAAGTTCCTATCCGAAAATGCGTACGTCTGTATGCAATTCGGACGCGCAAAAAATCACGTATGCTCGGAAACAATTCGACGCATGCTCGGAAGCTTTGAACCTTATCTTCTCGGCTCGTTGTAGAGTTGTACGTCACCGCGTTCTTGACGGTTGAAAGTTCAGAGAACTTTTGTGTGACCGTGTGTATGCAAGGGAAGCTTGAGCGGAATTCCGTCGGAAAAACCATCCAAGTTTTTTCAGACGGAATTTCTGATCGTGTGTATGGGGCATAAGACTATTTGCTATGCATTTTCTCATTTTGGCTACAAGATGGAGATAGGGAGAGGCTGACCTTTTCTTCTTGAACATGAAGAGGCACAGATGACACTGGGAAGTGAAAAGTTTTTTTTGGGAAGTGATACAGGGGGCTGTGAAGGAGTAAGGATGAGCTCAGGCATGATCGCCAGCTGCACGTGCAGAGCCCGCCAGGAGGTCAGCACTACACAGCACTAATCACAAGCAGTGAGACATTTCCCGATCTCTGCAGCCACGCATTGGGACAATGTCTCACTGCCTGTGATTAGCGCTGTGCAGTGCTGACTTCCTGGCGAGCTCTGCACATGCAGCTTGCGCACACGCCTGAGCTCATCCTTATGAAGGAGTGTGAAAGGAGAACTGTGTGCCCATGAGGGACAACCAGGCAGCCCAGTACCATCCAAGGCAAGAGAGCCCAAGCTACAAAAGCCCCTGGAGTTGTGCCAGCCTGGGCTCCTGAAGCAGGGGAGAGATCTGCGCTGCCCCAGCATCTTAATGCTGCCGAGAACTGTACGGAGGACAGTGTGGTGAGAGGACGGGTGCTGAGGAGAGTGCCATCTTGGAGAGAGAGAGACTGAGCCAGAGAGGGGAGGCTGAATTGTGGCTGAGGGAACGCTAGCAGAGAGAGAGAGGGATCAAGCCACTGAAGCCCCTTTGCTGTACAACAGTTTGCAACCGAAAGTGGAAAGAGACCCACACCACTAGAGGGAGAGAGGCTGAACCACCGTCGAGGTATCATCATGCTGCACTACAGACTGGATTTGCTTGGGCAACTCAGAGTGAGCGTACATCCCGCCAGAGGGATTATTATCGCTGGGTCTGGTGAGAGGGCCTTGCACTCATTATTTGTTATCGCTGCTATAGACTGAGCCATATAGATTGAGCCATAAAGACTAAGCCATTAGTAAATGCCTAACCTTCTACCCTAATACTGCCTGCAGGCCTTACTGCCGGCCGCGACACGCGCCAATGAGCTCCAACAGTTTAGCTAGAGAAGATTTACAATTAAAAAGACTGCCCCTAACCGTAATTATCCCGGAACCTTGGCTGTTTGCAAGTTAAAGGGGTACTATGCCCTTGTTTATGCATTTGAGTGCACTCAAAACAGTGTAGGATTATATTCATTCTTGCTGTGTTCTGGCTAATGATTTAAAACCATATTTCTTACATTTCTATTTGGGTATAGTTTTTTTTTTTTTTTTTTTTTTTTACAATGGTTAGCATAGGGTTGCCACCTGTCTGGGATTCACCCGGATAGTATGGGTTTAGAGTAATTTTGAATCACGTGTCCGGGTCTCCTGCCGCCTGTAACCCAGACAAATGATCCAGACCACACTGTGGCTCAGGGCTCCATCTGTTCAGCTGGGGGCCGGGGCAGGAACATTACTAGTGTTTCAGGCACAGGTTCTTATGCTGATACAGCAGTTCCCACAATTTAATCAGTCCCGATGCCCGCTTCTATAGTATCCGCCGGGGAATGAAATTGCCAGGAACCGCAGCTCAAAGATTACTACCCGGACTATTTGATGATTTTTGCCCCGTGTTCCCATGGCTTTTTTCTGGCAGAACTGCCGACGTTCTCAGAGAATGCACAGGTCAGATCCTACAGGAGGAGAAGAGGTGCCCGGAGACACTGAGGGTGAGGGCACTCGAACCCTGGACAACTTTACAGAGGACGAGACCGCTATAGAAGAAAGTCTGTCTGGCAGTGCCCTGTCAGTGTTCTGGTGTCAGTGGAGAATTGGAGGACAGCGCGCTGGATCGGGGATGGGAGCTCCAAGATCGGGGATGGGAGCTCCATGATCGGCCGAACAGCATGTCATTTATCACACAGACAGCTGACCAGGAACAGACTCTGCAGGAGACCAGCCACTGAATCAGTTACATTCACAATACTAGGCTGGGTAAGAAAAACACTGACCTGAGGAGGGGGGAACTCTTAGGATTCTTCGCTATCATCTCTGTGTTGTATGTGATAATCGGGAGTCAGGCCCGGTGCTAGCATAATACAGTGTCCTGCATATGAGCGAGAATAGTGTGTCCCCTCCACATGTCCTCCTGTCATTCTGCCACCCTCCCTGTCACTCTGCCTGCCCCTCCTGTCATTCTGCCCCCCTCCCTGTCATTCTGCCTGCCCCTCCTGTCATTCTGCCCCCCTCCATGTCACTCTGCCTGCCCCTCCTGTCATTCTGCCCCCCTCCCTGTCACTCTGCCTGCCCCCCTCCCTGTCATTCTGCCTGCCCCTCCTGTTATTCTGCCCCGCTCCCTGTCACTCTGCCTGCCCCCTCCTGTCATTCTGCCCCCCTCCCTGTCATTCTGCCTGCCCCTCCTGTTATTCTGCCTGCCCCTCCTGTCATCCTGCCCCCTCGCTGTCACTCTCCCTGCCTACTCCTGTCACTCTGCCTGCCCACCCCTGTCATCCTGTCCTCCTCTCTGTCACTCTGCCTGCCCCCTCCTGTCACTCTGCCCCTCCTGTCATTCTGCCCCCTCCCTGTCACTCTGCCCCTCCTGTCATCCTGCCCCCCTCCCTGTCACTCTGCCTGCCCCCTCCTCTGTCATTCTGCCCCCTCCCTGTCTCTCTGCCCCCTCCTGTCACTCTGCCCCCTCCTGTCACTCTGCCCCTCCTGTCATCCTGCCCCCCTCCCTGTCACTCTGCCTGCCCCCTCCTCTGTCATTCTGCCCCCTCCTGTCACTCTGCCTGCCACCTCCTGTCATCCTGACCCCCTCCTGTCACTCTGCCTACCCCCTCCTGTCATCCTGCCCCCTCGTTGTCACTCTCCCTGCCTACTCCTGTCACTCTGCCTGCCCACTCCTGTCACTCTGCCCCCCTCCCTGTCACTGTGCCTACCCCCTCCTGTCATCCTGTCCTCCTCTCTGTCACTCTGCCTGCCCCCTCCTGTCACTCTGCCCCTCCTGTCATTCTGCCCCCTCCCTGTCACTCTGCCCCTCCTGTCATCCTGCCCCCCTCCCTGTCACTCTGCCTGCCCCCTCCTCTGTCATTCTGCCCCCTCCCTGTCTCTCTGCCCCCTCCTGTCACTCTGCCCCCTCCTGTCACTCTGCCCCCCTCCCTGTCACTCTGCCTACCCCCTCCTGTCATCCTGTCCTCCTCTCTGTCACTCTGCCTGCCCCCTCCTGTCACTCTGCCTGCCCCCTCCTGTCACTCTGCCCCCTCCCTGTCACTCTGCCTGCCCACTCCTGTCACTCTGCCTGTCCCCCTCCTGTCACTCTGCCTGTCCCCCTCCTGTCACTCTGCCTGCCCACTCCTGTCACTCTGCCCCACTCCTGCCACTCTGCCCCCTATATATATACATATACACCCATGTGTGTTTGGGCTTTTTATTTGGGGTGCACAACCTAATGCAACAGGCTATGCACACCTATGAAGTGGATATTGGGTCTCTGATTAAAGTGTCATCCTGTCCTCCTCTCTGTCACTCTGCCTGCCCCCTCCTGTCACTCTGCCCCTCCTGTCATCCTGCCCCCTCCCTGTCACTCTGCCCTTCCTGTCATTCTGCCCCCCTCCCTGTCATTCTGCCCCCCTCCCTGTCACTCTGCCCCTCCTGTCATCCTGCCCCCTCCCTGTCACTCTGCCCCTCCTGTCATCCTGCCCCCCTCCCTGTCACTCTGCCTGCCCCCTCCTCTGTCACTCTGCCCCCTCCCTGTCACTCTGCCCCCTCCCTGTTACTCTGCCTACCCCCTCCTGTCATCCTGCCCCTTTCCCTGTCACTCTGCCTGCCCCCTCTTGTCACTCTGCCCCCCTCCCTGTCATTCTGCCTGCCACCTCCTGTCATTCTGACCCCCTCCTGTCACTCTGCCTGCCCCCTCCTGTCATCCTGCCCCCTCGCTGTCACTCTGCCTGCCCACTCCCACACCTGTCACTCTGCCCCCCTCCCTGTCACTCTGCCTCCCCCCTCCTGTCATCCTGTCCACCTGTCTGTCACTCTGCCTGCCCCCTCCTCTGTCATCCTGCCCCCTCCCTGTCACTCTGCCTGCCCCCTCCTGTCACTCTGCCCCCTCCCTGTCACTCTGCCTGCCCACTCCTGTCACTCTGCCTGCCCACTCCTGTCACTCTGCCTGCCCACTCCTGTCACTCTGCCTGTCCCCCTCCTGTCACTCTGCCTGCCCACTCCTGTCACTCTGCCCCCTATATATATATATATATATATACATATACACCCATGTGTGTTTGGGTTTTGATTTGGGATGCACAACCTAATGCAACAAGCTATGCACACCTATGAAGTGGACATTGGGTCTCTGATTAAAGTGTCTGAACCGCTTCACACGCATTAGATCGCTGGTGCCTGATAAACATGGAACAGTGCAGAGAAACACAGAAGGTAAGTGCTTGAGCCCAGGGGTTAAATAGTTCTGTTCCTTCCCCTGGCCCCCAACTGATTCCACAGAATATACTGGAATGGCTGAACAGCCGTACGGCTCATTTACACATGTGGTGCCCTCTGAAGAGCAATCCACATTTGTATTGCTCTTCAGAGGGAATTTGACAGGCAAGGAGGAGGTGTTATATCACCTCCTCACCACCTGTTTAAACCCCACAGCATCGCCCCACAATTTAATGCATTGCACATGGATGCGGGAAGCCCCCATTCACTTGAATGGGACACATTCAGCAGGAAATACTGCTGGCTGAACCGCACAGTGCAGACATGCTGCACTCTGATGAAAAGAATTTTGGCTGTGGCAAGTGTACATCCCCCTCTGCTGAATTTTCAGCTTGAGTGGAATGGTTGGGTAGCAGTTAAAACACAGCTCAACCTCTAATTTTTACTGTCCCCCAACCACAAGTGTAAACAGAGTCGCAAGGCACTCTGAAGAGTGATCCATAGTGGATCATGTTTTGAAGGTGGTGAAGAAGCGTTATGTTGTCTCCTCACCACCTGTTTTTGACCCCTAAAAACCTACGCCACTGTGCTGTAGCCATGTGCATTGCACACAGTTGTAGTGCAGCCCCATTCAGGTGAATGGGTTGAGTTAAGCAAGTGCAGTGCCGTGCACCACTAAAATGTTCGGGTTTGGCTTGAAGAAAAGGTGGCAACCCCTAGTTTAGCAGCCTGTGTTCAAATTTGTCTGCTGTGTGAAATTTTGATTAAATTGATTACTTATGTTAATCGGTATTAATAGATTAAGCATATTTACCACAAGACAGGTGTGTGCTTGTTTATTGGCAATTGGCAATACCCCGCAGTCAGACGAAAGGTATTGATCACCTGTGTTGTCATTTGTGCTCGCAGTGGTTTTGTTCAACCAGGTGTTAATAAAATAAAGTGTAGAGGGCGCTCTAGAACACTAAGTGATTAACTGAGCTGAATGGTTGATTAACCACTTAAAGTGGTGTTCTGGCCGAAATTATACTTTTTAAATAAAAATACCCCTATAATACACAAGCTTAATGTATTCTAGTAAAGTTAGTCTGTAAACTAAGGTCTGTTTTGTTAGTTTATAGCAGTAGTTTGTTATTTTATAAACTTACAGCAGGCCGTGGCCATCTTAAGTGTGGGCATCTGAAGCCAGACTGTATTCCTTCCTGGATCTCATCCTTGCAGATCTCGCACATGCTCAGTGCAGCACAAGCAGTGTAATAGGTTTCAGGTCAGGTTTCCAGGTTTCCATAGCAACGGCAGTGTCAGAGGAAGTTGCCGCCCCTTCCCAGAAGGCATTGCAAACAGGAAATGATGCGATGGGCCACGGCCAGGGAGGAGGAAGTGAAAAATTAATACAGCAGATATACAGCAGGTGCTGGGAAAATTTTTTTTTAAATATCCAATTCGTTTATAGTGCACAGTTTAGTGATGGATGCTGAAGAGTTGTAAAAGTGGGTGGAACTCCACTTTAAGCCCCAGACCATTTGGCTGGCCAAAGACCAGAGCACTTTTTGCGATTCGGCACTGCGTCGCTTCAACTGACAATTGCGCGGTCGTGCGATGTGGCTCCCAAACAAAATTGATGTCCTTTTTTCCCCACAAATAGAGCTTTCTTTTGGTGGTATTTGATCACCTCTGCGGTTTTTATTTTTTGCGCTATAAACAAAAAAATAGTGACAGTTTTGAAAAAAACTGCATTATTTTTTACTTTTTGCTATAATAAATATCCCCAAAAAATATACATTTTTTTTCCTCAGTTTAGGCCGATACGTATTCTTCTACATGTTTTTGGTAAAAAAAATCGCAATAAGCGTTTATTGATTGGTTTGCGCAAAAGTTATAACGTCTACAAAATAGGGGATAGTTTTATGGCATTTTCATTAATATTTTTTTTTACTAGTAATGGCGGCGATCAGCGATTTTTATCGTGACTGCAACGTTATGGCAGACAGATCGGACACTTTTGGTGCTATTTTGGGACCATTCACATTATACAGCGATCAGTGGGATTAAAAATGAATTGATTACTGTGTAAATGTGACTGGCAGTGAAGGGGTTAACCAGGAGGGGGCGCTGCAGGGGCTAAGTGTGTCCTAGGGAGTGATAATAACTGTGGGGGGGGGGGCTATGTGTGACACGACACTGATCACTGACACTGATCACCACTCCCGATTACAGGGAGCTGTTATCAGTGTCCTGTCACTAGGCAGAACGGGGAAATGCTTGTTTACATCAGCATCTCCCCTTTCTGCCTCTCCGCGAGACGATTGCGGGTATCCACGCGGACATCGAGTCTGCGGGACCCACAGTCACACCCTGCTCGCGGCAGGGTCGCGTGCACACCGCCACCGGTGCGCATGCGACCACATGGTGGCAAATTTAAAGGGACGTACCTGTACGCCCATTTGCCTGTCCGTGCCATTCTGCCGACGTATATGTACATGCGGCGGTCGGCAAGTGGTTAAACTCAAACAACTGATATTATACGAACAAATAAAGTGCAATGTGCCATAGATACTTGAAATATACACAAATGGTGAACACAACTGATAATGACAATATCTGGACCAAATAAGGCCGTGAAAAAGAAGAGTCCCAAAAAACACAAAGAAATCCAGAAAAATCTTCTGTGTTCAAATTCTTCCAAAGAGATGAATATTCCTTCATCAACTGATAAGAATACACCCCACATGCTCCTTATATATAATCTGCTTACCAGAGAATGGTGACCCCCTTTAATTAAAAAGTGAGTCAGAAGAAGCTTTAGCAGAAATATGCCTGCTACAATGGTGAAAGCTGTAGATATAAAGAACCTCTCCTCCGCAGAGATCATAGATGAAATATGTAAAAAGATAATAGGAACCAATAGCGTAATCCTGTTTATTTAAAAATTTAAAAGAATACAAATGCCAAATGGCTGCTTACATGGAGATGTGTCTTAGCTGCAAGCGTGTCTGGTATCGGAAGGTGCCTCGCGGCTAGCCCTCGTAGCTGGCGTGCGTTCCACCGTCACGCCCGGAACAACCAAAGGGACCTGAAGTGCGCGAAGTAATGTGACCAAGTACCGCGTCGACATACGTTTCGTTATTACGTCATCAGGAAGCATCTGAAAGGTGTGCCTAAGGGGCTGAGGCTGTTCTTGGAGTTGAGGCGCAGAACCCAAAATAACCAAGCAGCTCCTTTGGGGGTGGCGCTACATTTAGTAGAGGATAAATAAATGTTTTTATTTTGCCGAATCATGTTAAAGCATACTGTGATGGCAGGCAGAAAAAAAGTCTTCATAAATTTGTCTAAAAATCATAAAATACCTACATCAATTGGAATGCGCATTAAAGAAGGTGGAATAATGATACAGTAAACTTTCATATTAGGTAGTGTCCATCAAGTCAAAAAAAAAAATCAAAAAATGCCTACAGTCATTAGAATATACATGAAATAAGACAGAATAATGCTATAGTGGACCTCCATATTAGGTAAAATTTTAAAATGTCCATCAAGCCTAACACGTTTTTTTATTTTTTTATTTTGAGAAGCAGTGGGGAAGGATTACAACTCCTGTCTGCTTCCATCAAGGGCTCTTTCCCCACTTTATCAAATACGAAGTAAAAACTTTTCCGGGAACATACATTTCAAAGAAAAAAGAAACCCAGAGACCCTATTTTAAGTTGCACTTCCAACCCATGAGTTTTTGGGCATACATTTTTGTTTTGATTACGGCATTGGTAGTTTTCGATAGGGAACCTCCTGCCACTGCGAACTAACGTGCCCTACTTTAGCTGCCCAGTGTTTTTTAAACTAAAGTGGAGCTAAACATATCATTTACAGTCAAGGAAATTGCCATCTTAGCCACTGTGTGATTCATAGTCCTTTGTGGTGCTACTCACGCGATCAATGATGAGGTCAGCCACTGATGGCTTGACAGTTCGGTTGAGAGCTCCAGCTGTGACCGTTATCATTCATGGCATGCCTTGAATGTACTGTAACTGTTTTCGGAAATAGTTAAATTGATGGGTTTAGTTCCCCTTTAACACTCCTCTACCGGAACAAACACTATGTTATACCCACTTCCTGACCATGCCATGCCTAGTTTTCAGTGCTGTGATAGTTATTGACAAATGCTAGGCCATGCAACACAGTACCCAAATGAATATTATCACTTTTTTGTAGATAGGCCCGTTTCACATGAGCAGACTGATAGGGTCCACCTGCCAGTTTCTTAGGCAGACCCAATTGGATCCTCCATTTCCCTCTATGAAGCAGCAGATGTAAACAGACATGTGTGGCCGACCCCGCTTAACACAAGTTGATTGTTTAAGAAGCTGGAACATTTTTGGTAATCAGCTTCTGCAGCCACTTATCAGTGTATTCTGACACCGAAGAGTCCCAGCGGTCACTGGTCAGATTACAATGTCCTGGAAGAAAGGGATTCCTTCATCCACCTCGTTTGCATGGATGGAGGAACTTACCGTGTACAGCCAGCTTTAGTCTCTAAAAGTTGCCTACTGAAGACAATTGTAATGCCGCGTACACACGAACGGATTTTCCAACGGGAAATGTTGGATGTGAGCTTGTTGGCGGTAGGTCTGACCGTGTGTATGCTCCATCGGACAATTGTTGTCGGACTTTCCGCCAACAAATGTTGGCTAGCATGTTCTCAAATTTTCCACCAACAAATGTTTGTTGTCAGACTTTCCGATCATGTGTACACAAGTCTGTTGCACAAAAGTCCAAAATACAAACACGCATGCTCGGAATCAAGTACGAGCCGGAAGCGCTCGGTCTTGTAAAACTAGGGCTCGTAATGGAGATATCACATTTGTGACGCGGCAAATTATGAAATCTCTCAATAAAGCGCATTCTCTTCTTCTTTATAATGGTATAATAATGAAGCTGCTTTGCTAGTGATATTCACAGAGTTCTGACAAACATATTTCTTTTTTTTCTAGTGATCTCCAGAATATATATATATATATATATATATATATATATATGTATATATATGGTTTTTTTTTTTACCAGGGTCAAGCTGGGCTCCTCCACATCTTCTTCCTGGGTGGAAGGCCCAGGTTGGACCTCAGGAGCCTCAGCTGGTGTGGAAGGAAGTGTTCAGCGCAATGGCCTGGGTTCCGTCTAGTCGGACAAAAAAACGTAGGCTGTGGTAGTACCACAGCTTGGGGACATATACGCCATCTGCTGCTGCTCCGGATCTCTGGGAATCCTGGACTTGCTTGCGCTCTCTATTATATGTGCTTCTCAGGCTACCAATTTTCAACTTTAAATAGTTTGTCTGCCGTGGGATACACAGGCTTCACCAATTCCAACAGTTTTTCCATCACTGCCTTCTTTTTTATCTTGTTTGAATAGTCCCTGCCTTTTACTTGCCAGAGACATGGCAGCTCCTGGTATTTTTCGATAAAGTCAGGCAGGAAATCTGGGGCCGTGAATTTATCAACCACTTTATCTGCAAGACACAACACAAGACAAACCCTAATGTCAGGCTAAACTCTCATAATCTTGTCCCAATATAGGCCTCAATCTATAAGCAGTATAGGCCACTAACCACTGATGCCCCAATTTACAATTGTACCTTCGTTTGATAATGATCCTCCGTCCTCCACTCACAGATCGTACGTACGTCCTGTTATGCCTTATATACACTTCTCATGCGTGAAACTCATCCCTCTCCTTCTTTCTAGTGTATTCCGCGCCTCTTCTCTTTCGGGGCAGTGGACGGAGATACAGCAGGTGTGTGCTGTTATCAGCAACGACGAAAGCCCGGAGCAAGGCAGTTCCCAATCCAAGAGGAGAGATATAAGGCCTCAAATATGTTCTTTGAAGAGATGGTGGAGATGTGGACATCTTAAAGAGGACAAACTTTGATGGGAATCATGGGCCGTACAGAAACCCTAATGTGAGAAAGGCCAAGATCATGGCTAAGGTTGTCTGCACAGGAATTTTGGGGTACAACGATCCAAGGATCAATTGAGGAAACGCTGGTCAGACCTGAAATTGAGGGAGCAAGATCAGTATAGAAAGATCAGGAAAGTGCTGCAAAAAAGTATTTGTCCTGTGTTCCTATTATTATTATTATTATTATTATTATTATTATTATTACTTTCGTGCTCGTCCATGTGCTTTTCTTTACTGTTGTACAGTTAAAAATGCCAAGTTTGAGGTTCGTGGACACAGGAATCGTTCGTATTAAACATCGTTCGTTCGACCACTAGTACGTTGTTTTTGGCAGATGCAGGTTAACTACATTTGTTCAGGCCTATTTTGATTAAAATAAGTTTGTTACATTGTTGTCTAGATGTGTTTGAAACTATAATGAAATGACAACTTTATTCAGTGTCAGGAGAGCACACTCAGCAGCTGTTTACACATCTGGACGCAGGAACACTAGTATGGGACACCATAACACCCTTGTTATGGTGTCCCACGCAGGTGCTCCAGTGGATACTAGGGGTTTCTCCATGTGTGAAACTTGCACAAAACAGGTAAGTATTCCAGCTTTTGAAAGGGAAAAAAGCATTTTCTTTAGATTGTAAACTCTAATGAGCAGGGCCCTCTGATTCCTCTTGTACCAAATTGTAATGTAACTGTAATGTCTGCCTTTATTTTATTAAGTGCTGCGCAAAATGTTGGCGCTATATAAATCCTGTATAATAATAACAACAATAATGTATTCAGCTTGGAACTCTGCCAAAACAGACAATTGGAAGACACTTCCAAGCAATGTTTCATATTACTATTTCTAGCCTAACATATCTGTCTGCTAAGTATACCTTTTTTGTATTCACATAGGGGAGAAAAGAATAGTGACATCTGAGGACACCAGTAACCCCACACCGAATGAAGAAAGGCAACTCACCACACACCCTGAAGATGTGGATGCAGATGTTCAGGAAGTGCTGGGTGAAGTGGTAAAAATGGTGTCGACAACAGGTCAGTGTCTGGGACCACAGCTTCAGGTAATAGATGGATTCCTGCATATTTATAATACATGGTGTGTTTTTTTTTTATTTTTAGGTGATGTGGATGTTGTGGAAGAAGAAACTCACTTCAGCTGTGCAAGTGCACAAATCCTGATCAGGGAGATCATGGTGTGCAATCATGATTTGTAACAAATTAAACAAAACATCCATGATGTTCAAAAAAAATGCAACATCATAGATATTTTAGGAAAAATCTAAACAAAAATAAAATTTTCGAGTTGTCGTTATGTTGTACGTGTTTTTTCAGTTTTAAATTAATCGTAAAGCCAAATTTTGAAGATGCACACAGTGTGTCAACATGTGCTATCTCCCATCATGGGATATCAATGTACGTGTTTTGTGGGTGCAACCCCTTCCTCCAAACTAAAGTAGGTGAGAGGAAGGGGTGCACCCCCAAAACACGTCCATTGATCCCCCATGATGGGATCTAGCACATGTTGACACACTGGGGCTTATTTCAAAAAGGCAAAACCACTTTGCACTACAAGTACAATGCAAGTGCACGTGTAGGGCAAAGTGGATTGGCCTTTCTGGCTGCTCCACTCTGTCCGCCCCTCCACCTGGCTGCTCCACCCTTTCCTCCCCTCCACCTGGCTGCTCCACTCTGTCCACCCCTCCACCTGGCTGCTCCACTCTGTCCACCCCTCCACCTGGCTGCTCCACCCTGTCCTCCCCTCCACCTGGCTGCTCTACCCTGTCCTCCCCTCCACCTGGCTGCTCTACCCTGTCCTCCCCTCCACCTGGCTGCTCTACCCTGTCCTCCCCTCCACCTGGCTGCTCTACCCTGTCCTCCCCTCCACCTGGCTGCTCTACCCTGTCCTCCCCTCCACCTGGCTGCTCCACTCTCTCCTCCTCTCCACCTGGCTGCTCCACCCTGTCCTCTCCTCCACCTGGCTGCTCCACTCTGTCCTCCCCTCCACCTGGCTGCATCTACCCTGTTCTCCCCTCCACCTGGCTGCTCCACCCTGTCCTCCCCTCCACGTGGCTGCATCCACTCTGATCTCCCCTCCACCTGGCTACTCCACTCTGTCCTCCACCTGGCTGCATCCACCCTGTCCTCCCCTCCACCTGGCTGCTCCACCCTGTCCTCCCCTATACCTGGCTGCATCCACTCTGTCCTCCCCTCCCCCTGGCTGCTCCATCCTGTCCCCCCCTCCACCTGGCTGCTCCACCCTGTCTTCCCCTCCACCTGGCTGCATCGACCTTGTCCTGCCCTCCACCTGGCTGCTCCACCCTGTCCTCCCCTCCACCTGGCTGCATTGACCTTGTCCTGCCCTCCACCTAGCTGCTCCACCCTGTCCTCCCCTCCACCTGGCTGCATCCACTCTGTCCTCCCCTCCACTTGGCTGCTCCACCCTGTCCTCCCCTCCACCTGGCTGCTCCACTCTGTCCTCCCCTCCACCTGGCTGCTCCACTCTGTCCTCCCCTCCCCCCGGCTGCTCCACTCTGTCCTCCCCTCCACCTGGCTGCATCCACCCTGTCCTCTCTTCCACTTGGCTGCATCCACCCTGTCCTCCCCTCCACCTGGCTGTTTCACCCTGTCCTCCCATCTACCTGGCTGCATCCACTCTGTCCTCCCCTCCACCTGGACCATTGGTTTCATTAAAGGGCTTGGATGCCAGTGATGAATACTTTTATTTAAAGGGGAAGTTTGGGATTTGGAAAAAAAAGCAGAGTAAGGCCTAATAACACACAACAAAAGCTTGAAGAAGTCCTTAATGCTCAAGGGGGTTATGAAGGGAGAATATTCACATCATAGCCTGTGACCTTTTGTATTTGTGTGATCATTAAACTCCTAAATATTAAAAACACACCCTACCTTTTAAAAAAAAATTTAAATGCACCCATGGCGAAAATAGGAAAACGATACATTTATTTATTTATTTTCATTTGTTTGCTTTCAAGCCTGCAAAGCATTGCAACTGTGATTAGCAGATTTTGTGTGCAGAATTTTTCTCCAGCCCTTAGTTATGGAGCTGGAGGAAGTATCAATAGACTATGAGTGAGGAGACGTCACTGCACTTGTACTCCATCGAGAACTACGAGTTCCTCTGCTGTGGTTGGCAGATGGGACTTGTTGTCTTTGTGAATTGATAATATGGCTGTGCAGGTACAGCCATGCAGAGCCACAACAACAAAAAAATGTAATTAGAAGCCTGAAGGGAGAAGCACCCTGTGATTCAGGTAGAAGGGTGGCAGTTATAGTTGTGGTGGTGGGGTGCTGGGGAATGGCACCATGTTACACCCTTAGTATGGATGTAACATGAAATATGCTGTGATGGGTAGTCTTAACCTTCAAAGCTAAAGTTTAGGTATGCAAATTTTTGTAGCAGCGCCTACTACAGTGATTTCCAGCTACCATGGGAATGGGCCAGGTATAGCACATGCATACTTACATTGATCCAAGCTGGATCAATGTAACCATGCAAAAATATGCATACCTAAAGTTCAGCTTTAAAGCCAAACTGAAGTATGCCTTAAAAGTTGGAATATTAACCCATGATTTAGTCTGTGCCTCTGTAGTCTGCGAATAAAACTCATTAACAGCTAAGGCAGGGGTGTGTTGGACAGCTGCGGATAGACTCTTGATATTCGTCAGATCTTTATCTGCAGCCTACTACAGGCTTTTCTGTTGAATTGCCGATTTCGGCTATCCTGCTGGAGTCCTGCTCCTTATTTTAAAATACCAAAAATGTCCATGTAGTTAAAATGTATTTTTTCATCAAGGAACAAAGGCTACGTATATAACTTGCATAAGAAAAGTTTATTTTGTAAGTTGTGCAAAGCAAGAAACAAAGTCCTTAATGTACAGAAGACATTGGCGACAGCAACACAGCTGTTGTACACATCACTGGGAGATGGAGAATCTTGGCTCACACATATATGAACTTGATGATAATATTCTTTTAAACATCAGTTGTTCCCATCAAAATAAAACAGAACAATATTCTGATTCCAGATAAATAAGTATACAACAACTTTCGTTAATATATTCCATCTGGCTATAAAACATTCACAGACATCAATCACTATTGTTTGAATAGTTGAATTCACTTTGCTTGTTTGAGTAAGAGCACTTTACACGTCGCTGTTCGTCACTGTGTTACCAAAAAAGCCAGTATCAGTGTGTTTCCTTCCCAATACAATTGTGAAGGACAAAGAAATAGTATATATTTTAAAGGACAGAGTGATATATGAAAACAGGCTTCCAGTTTGCTTGAGCAGTCCCAATCTCTTCCATTCCTTACAGTATCCACGGTGTGTTTTATTTCCTTGTCGATGCTAAACATAAAACAGAATGTCATCAGAAATCACAAGGGAACCCAGTCTAAAAATTGGTGCACTGTCACATCAATAGCCACCACATCAGAGTCCTTAGTCCCACACTTCCTACACACCAAAATCTTCAGCCCCCCCCCCCCCCCCTTTTCCCCTTTCACATCAGTCTTCAGACCCTCCATCCCTTTCACATCAGAAAATTCAGCCCCCCAGCATGGCAGCGGGTGGGAGGCATAGCAAAATAAACAAGTGTGGATTACCTCTACTTCTGTATACTGTGGCTGTCTTGAATGCTGCCTGCCTGAACTGGTGTCATGCTTTTTCATAGTGCTGGTGGCCGGCCCAGACACAGTGCAACACCCTGGTTGAGAAATGCTGACCTGGGATACCAGTCAGCTACCTACAGCAGATCTCTAGGCAAATATAAATCACCCTTTATTTATAAGTCAATTTTTTCCTATTTCATAAAATGATTTAAAGTGGACCTTCACCCCATCAATGACTTCACGTGATTCCCTCTGTTCCCTGTTACACAATCAGGTATCACAATTTTTTGGAGGGGTGAATTAGGTAAATTTTCAGTGGGTCCTAGCCCCGCACTTTAGGGTTTTTCTCTGAGGCGAGAATGATGTTCCAGTCTCCTTCCCCTGTACCTAAATTTTCCTGGAAAATCACACATCCCAGAAAGTTTTGGGCAAATCTTTGCTATACTGTACATGTGCCATCGTGGGCCACCTCAAAGAACTGGGAAAAGACAGTCGGTCTCCTGATGACATCAGTAGGGAAGATGGTGACATGAGACCTAGATGGCTAAGATGGAGTGGTGGCTTACACTAAACAATGCTAGATTTTTTTGGGGGGGATAACCCACTCCAATGGTGGCTCTATTGGCAGCCTATCACTCGACATCCATCAATTGAAAAATCAAAAGAGCTGGAGGAAAAATAGTTCACGAAAAAGCACCTGCAAACAGTCAGATACAGTCATTTTTTAGGTATTTTGAAAGCTGTCGGTGCTGGCTGTCAAAATACAATATTCACAGCAAGAGATTTGTACATCTACGCTGTGTTGCGTGCAAGCTAAGTGGAAAAAAAATGCATGGCTAGCTTTAGTGGCACAAAGTTTACAACTGTAGGCCTAGAAAAGTGCATCTTTAAACCCCCCTTTAGCAGCAAGCTCTGGATTTTAATAGCAGTAGTGCCATCAACTTTCCACTAATTCGGCATTGGCATAATCTGCTGAAGCCTTCAGTGTGCAGTTTTTAGTATATTCTCTTTTTATCTTGCTTTACCTGTGTACTTGTAAACTATAAAGACAGATCTAATCTAATCCAGCTAAATTGGAGGATGGCTTTATTCCATGTAGGCCAAAAATGTTCCACAAGAACAAAAAGGAACCTGAGCATGTATCAGAAAACAAAATAAAACCATTATGCATTTGTTTGCAGGCTTGGGGGGCAGAATCATTTCCAGGCAACACACGATTAGAATGGGTACCAGTCGACTGCTCATAAGTAAGTGTATGCTATATTTTTTTATTGTTTTCAAATTTTTCAATTTAGATTTAAATGTTTTATTAAAAAGCCTCTATGAATGTACATGACTTGCTGAACATAGAGCATTAAGCAACCGAAATTTTAAATCTATTAGTCAACCTCTTCCAAGTCTATTTAATAAAGCTTTTACCCAAGATGCACACAGCTTTCACCCAAAACTCCATTAACAAAATTGTGAATCTTGGATGAAAGTGTGTGGATCTTGGATTAAAATTTTGATAAATAAATTCCGTTGTGTTCAAACTGTTTTGATTCCGGCAGAGATATACAAGTTACCCTAGACTTAATAATCACCTTGTTGAGATGTTGACGTGCTCGTTGTTGTTGCTCCTGTTTGTGTGGTTGTTGTCGAGTCACCTTTTACATTGCTGCTGCAGATGGAAAGCAGTTTTTTTTAATATATTGCCATTATAGACAAAACACTGTTCATGACAGATTATAATAAATGGACAGTGGCATACAGCTATATAAAGACTCAGGCCTTTTACATTCAACAGCAGGGAACATTCAACATTCATAATTTTTGGGAGTAAAGGGCTAGATGTGTAATTCAGTGGAATTATTGTATTTCACTGGGAGTGTTCGATATAATATATTTATATATCAATTAAAGCTGAACTCCAACCAAAAACAATTTTGGATATTTGCTCTGTAAAAAAAAAAGTGACCACTAATGAACACGTGTGGCTACTGCATGATCTCTATGGAGGACATGAGATTGTGACATTAATCTGTACCTCCTCCATTCACAGAATGCCCTAAATTTTGTGAAAGGAATGCAAGACTTATTATGAATGAAATTGTTACCAAGCAACCAACCTGCTATGGTCGGTGTACTAGAGCCATAGTTACATAGTTAGTCTGGTTGAAAAAAGACACAAGTCCATCTAGTTCAACCAATAAAAGGAGAAAAATAAATATATAATCCTATACCCACAGTTGATCCAGAGGAAGGCAAAACCCCCCAGCAAAGCATGATCCAATTTGCTTCCTGATCCCCCAAGAGGCAAACGGATATTCCTGGATAAACTTCACCTATAAAGCCAGACCTGTTCCAGTTTCATTACCATACAGTTTAAGATGGCAAATCAATTGGCCGAAGAGTTCAAACTTGAATGGAAGATGATGAGAAGATGGTAATGTCAGTGACAGCGGAGATCGTTTACACCACAACACTGGAGGGAGTTGCTTGGCAGGTAAATCTACAATAATTTACTAATTTGCAAGGCATACTAGTACATTAGTGCATAACGTTCCCGAGGCCATTTTTTACATTTTGTATGACCAGGTTTGATTCTACTTTAAGTGTTATGTTTATTTCATTGAGTGATCATACACCAATATTCTGCAACATAGGAAGGTCATCTTTTGTCAGTAATAGTGAGGACAGTGGTATACAAAGCTGTCTGGGTACATGCCACCTTCTGCAGTAAGCTTGGACCAGGTACCACAGTAGACAATATTCCCACCATTCTTCATTTGCAATGTAGTTTCTTACCTCTCATCCAAGAGTTTGCGGTATGTTGCAATCTCGTTCTCTAATTTTGTCTTGGCGTCCAGCAGATTCTCATAGTCTGCAGTCTGGCACTCTATCTCTGCCCTGATTTGTTCCAGTTGCTCCTCAATGGCAATAATCTGATTCTGGAGATGGGCAATCTTTACACAGTATTGTCCTTCTGTTTGTGCTAAGGTTTCTTCTAGAGATCTTTTCTGATAATGAAAAAACAGCACAGATGAACCACTGACCTAAAATACAGGCTGAATTTGCATATGGATAAAATTATATCTGAGAGAAATAAATAAATACATTTGATGTGAAATTTAGTTATGTTTCTGATATTTGTCCCAATAAAAGCCCATTGCTATAATTAAAGCTCACAAACATTAAGGGCTGCCTGTAAAGAAAAGATGTAACCTTTATCAGTTCCACAGCCCATGCCTCTGATCTTCGTTCACTTGAATGGCAAAAGAATTCTGAAGAATCTTCAGCATCCAAGACTTTTAGGAGTATCAGATGCCTGGTCGCCCTCTGCGCTTTGTGGTTTCACCCATTTGCCTCTAGGTCACTACTGGGCCCAGTAGTGGCATAGGGCCAACATAAACACAATAAGAACCAGGCATCCAACACAACTGCAAATGGTGGATGCTGAAGATTCTTCTGCAGTAGTAGCTCTTTGGCAGACCAAAGATCAATAAAGCAGGGCAGGTAAGTATTAAGCATCTTGATTTCAAGTTTTTATTATGACAATAGTTTATATAATCACTTCCCTTCCTTTTTCAATGGTTAACAGAAAGAATTTGGCCAAATGGTAATACACTATGAAATATTTCAAGGTATCCATCCCACAATGATGGAAATACAGAAACTGTGAATATGGTGAATATCCCCAGCGTGGACATACAGCAATTCAAATATAATGGGTGTCTTAATCTTTTTCAGGTAGATACTTTTTTATGATTCATTACTCCTTTTTATCTTCTGACTAAAATATGAATTTCTTTTAATTCTGTACCATGGTAAGTTGTGACTGAAGCTCAATCTCCAAGGCTTGAAGTGACTTCTTTAATTCAGAAATCTCACTCTTAGTGGTCGTCACTTCTTGTTGTCCCTCTTTTATTTCCTTCTTCAAACTTTCACTCTAGGACAGCAATGAAAATTAACAATTAAATACATTTTTCCAAGATCAATAACCAGAGTTACACAGGTATATTCTTTACTCCCAGTTCTTTTTCATTCTCCCAGCAAGCACAGCCGTTTTTTGAGTCCATTTTGCATCCTATAGTATGTCAGGACCCCAGGATATTAGCTTTGACATTAAAAACCTTACCTCTTGGAGTGCCCCACTGACATAAGTTCCCCAAAATGAAAAGTAGATGGACAACTCCATTATATAATAAAGTAGCTATGTAACATGGCAGTTGAATGGTAAAATGTCCTGTAGCAATCAGACCCTCAGCTTTGCTCTTGACAGGTCTCAAGGCCCATACTCCAGAAGGGAACACATCAGAGGTCCTGCAGTCAGTAGTTCAAGCATGTTGTATTATGCTACGTACGCTGATAATGTACTGCATTGCTTATACATGGCCCATATTGAAAGCATGCTAACCAACAACTTCCATCTTCCTCATCATCATTATCCTAGTGAGGTCTACAGAAATGGTAAGTTAACCAGGTACATCTACACTTTTTTTTGCTTGGCCATTGCCAGATGTTTCAATGCAAACCTGGAAAGTGTTCAAGGTCTGTTTAGTATATATGTACATAAAATCTCTTAATTCGGAACTCCTTAGATCCCTAATACCCAAGCTTGGGCTTGAGGGCTCCATGACAACTTTTAGAGTTTGCCACCTGGGCCTTAGACCCCACAGTTAGTAGTGGGAACATTTATTTTTAAAAAGAGTGGTAGTTTCTAGCAAATCTCCAGACTGTCTCCTATAGCATATTTCTAGTCATAACTACATCTTTCACATGCCCACTGACCATTTCCTATAATAAGTCTGCAGTCTCTATCAGTTTTCTATTGCATTACATATACTGATTATTATGTGTGACCCCTTGATGACATGTCATGACATGGGTCACTTTTAAATATCTCTATACCTCACAGTTGACAACCACTGCTTTTAATCACTTTAAAATAAATTGAAGTAAAATATAAAATATTCCTTACCATGCTCTTAAATTGGTCTTCTGCCTCCTTGCGATTCTTCTCAGCCATAGCCTCATACTGCTCTCTGAGTTCGTTCATTTTCTTTAGCAGATCATTTCCTGGAGCAGCATTCATTTGTACATTGACATCACCAACAGTGGTTGTTTGCTGTCCTTTAACCTCCTACAGATTAATTAAAAAGAAATGTGTTTTTTTTCATTATCATTGCATCATTACAAAAACCAACAAATCTCATTAGTATTGGTGAGACTTCTTTATACCTTACCTCATCATGGTTCTTCTTAAGAAGAGACATTTCTTCAGTAAGGCCTTCAAACTGAGATTCCAGGTCAGTTTTGGCCAGGGTCAGGTCATCCATTATTTTGCGTAGGCCAGCAGTATCAGCTTCTACTGATCTGCGCATAGCAAGTTCATTTTCGTACCTGACAAGAGGAACAAATGGAGCTAAATGGATTGCAATGTTCTAGTGTAAAAATATTAAAACAGTTATTTACAATGTATATTAAAGTGTTGTTACTGACCCAAACAGAACTTTTTTTCATGATATAAAGGTGGCATTCCTAGTATAGTAGCATAGCAAAAAAAAAAATGAAACACTGAATAGTCTTGGCTGTCAGGAGAAACATTCAAGCTGAGCTTTGGCCTTCAAGATTATTACTTATTATTAGATGAAACATGAAAATGCATGTTTTACCTTGTCAATGTGTGGACCTCTACTTTGTTGACTGTGAAAAGCAGAAGACCAACCCAGCATCAATTAATAAATCTCTAGAAACTTCATTGCATCTGTACATTATTTGTCTCATTTTGGGTATCATTAAAATACTGGGATAACGACCTCTCTTTTTCAGGGTAACATTATGCATCCCCTCCCTGCAGTGGCAGCACTTTCCGTGATGGTGACTTTCCTGGCTGCCAGTGTCACTTGGGGTTTCTTAAGAATTTAAAGTAGCCTACTTGATTTCTGAATACATGTTGCCACGCTAGCTGTGAATTTGGAGATCTATAACATCAGTACTACCATGGCAGCATAAACAGAAACAAGCAGAATGTGGGTGGCTAATCTGCATAGCAGGCAGACTAGAAAATGGAGTTCAGACAAAAGTCAAGGGTGGTGCTGCCATCACAGCGCCATGAATTTGAGATCAAAGCTGCCTTACTAGAAAATCTGTACAAAGGAAGGATAGAAAAACAAGTGATGAAGAATAATGAAGCATGCCTAAGATGCTACTATGTTTATTTCAAATATATTTTTCTAGTGCTTTTTTAGAGTCTGAATCTCTGCAACCTGCCCAGCTATCACCACCCTCACTTTTATAAATCCCCATTCCCTCCACAGTGTATTCTATGCTATACTATACCCCCTTTTTCAGATTTCTTTGGACCTGCCATGTGATGTACAGGGTTCTCTTTCTCTGGGTGTGGGCAGTCCAAAATATTGCAGAGAGTGGCACAGTCATCATCTTGTCAGCATCGCCCACTGCACGTAAGTGCAGGGAACAGAGGTTACACTCCTCAGGGGAGGTGACTACATGACATGCCGACCAATGATTGTGCTAGTTTGACATTTAATAATGTAAACTTACTTCATCTTGAAATCATCTGCTGCCAATCTGGCATTGTCGATCTGCAAAACTACGGTATGGTTATCATGGGAGGCTGCAATAATCTGTAAGACACAAACGAACACCATAAAAACTTGTTCTTGTTAAATAATATGTTACCCTAAAATTAATTATTAATGTTTTTCTAACATAATGTAAAGTTTTACATATGTGCTTTCAGAACATTCTTCCTTTTTTTTTTTGTACAAGAAAAAATGTTATATTGCGCAATGTATCAGTCCTTAAATGTGGTGGCTGCATTCATTTTCTGTTTACAGGCTCTTTTCCGTTTATTTTCTCCCAGTGGTCATGCCAGAAACATGCATTGAAACTTGTAATGCTCACTTGCTGTGCTGTATCTATGGAGGAGCAGCATTGTCACTCCTAGGGGCATGGTTCTAGAACACCTCACCCTCTCCTCTTCTCAATAACATAGAGGGTAGGTGTTTTGTAGTCCACACAGTGAGCTGGGAATAATGTAACTAATAAGAATGCAACGCAGACAGATAGCACAGGAAGTTATCTGCTAACAAGATTTCTGACAGGATCAACAGGAATATTTTTGCGCCTATCAAACAGATATAGCAAAACAAATTAATTCTTCATTGTATCAATGATAACATTTTGTAATGCACAGTGTGGCTAGTGAGATGTAATAAAGTAATCAAATAACCAATAAGCTGTCACAATTGTATAAGTGTGATAAGAAAATTATATAATTGATTCTTTAAAAAAAATAAAATACTTTTCAGTTTTTAAGTCAACTTTATTGCCTTGAAATCTCAGTTCACATCAAAGTTGGCGTGCTACTCGTATTATTCCACATTTGGCTCACTGTACAATATCAACTGAAAATATGGCTAGTAGGTTATTATCCTTTCCTAAATTTCAATTTAAAGCCCACCTCTAAAAGAAAAAAAAAAAATGTATTTTTTTTTAGCTTTTGATACAATCGAGGTGATACTTCTATCTATGGGCCTGTTCAGGCATGTCCCATAATTTCCTGTTCTGGTAAATGGATGACAGGAAATAAGGGTCATCTCCACAATAGGGTCACCAACAGCATATCAGTCCTTAGATGTATTGGTTTCTTTAATTCAGGCTTTTTTTCTTTTGTTTCTCCTGATGGTCCTGCCAGTAACACACTTCCTGTCCTTGGTGACTATGCTCACTCGTTGTACTGTATGTTTGGAGGAGCCGTTGTAACCCATCTTGCTATTCTGACTTGGACTACATAGACCTCCGCCTCTACTTACTGTATCTTTCTTACATAGGGAGGTGTAGTTTATAACAGGTGGGAAAGCTGATAAAGTTGTTTGAGTCAGGTTACAAAGATATTGGAACTCTGGCAAGATCCAAGTATTTGTAGAGAATGTACTTAGACTGAAAAAAATAATATCGAATGTAGACACCATATCTAAGGACTGGTAATCTGCAATATATTACATTTTTTGTTCTTGGATTCCAAACTATTTTAAACCCTTCCAGGTCTATTAAATTAACTGTCTGCAGCTGGATTTATTTTTCATCCCATATATCAAGGTGGCAAAATATACTATGCTATCAAGTTGTATATTGAAGAGTTGATTTATCTGTTAAGAGAGAAATATGGGGCTGTCATTGCCAACCTCTCTGAAAATGCTAGTTGCTTGGCTGTGTTTGACTTCAATGTGCCCAATTCACAGACCCAGAACAAGTAAAATAAAAGACTGTGAAAAGTAAGAATTCCTCATCTTTTTACTTTTTTCAGGTGAGCAACTCAAAGTATTAAGGCTCAAGCATCACCATAACAGCCAGATAGCTAGCATTCTTAGAGGGAAAGTACAACAATGGAAGCCTACAAATTTCTTTCATGACATATGTAATGTAAAACACTCAACATTAGACATGTGAAGAACTGAAGAGGAAAAAAAAAGGTTCTTGTCAGACGATGTATTATTTGTATCTATATTGATAGTACTACTATGGTTAATTTACTTTATATTCCTTTTAAATGACATTTATTTTATCCTTGCCAGTTTATTAAAAAGAGAATTCACTTCTATGGCAAACTTACTTTAGCCTTCAGATCTTCAATGGTCTTAAAGTAAGTGGAGTAGTCTTTTCCTGGTTCTCCTTGGCTGCTACCACCTCTTTGCTTCGCTAGGAAGTCCTTAATCTTTTGTTCAAGTTCAACATTTGATTGCTCTAACTGTCGGACTCTATCCAGGTAAGTAGCCAAGCGGTCGTTAAGGTTCTGCATCGTTTGTTTCTCATTCATGTTGTTGAAATACCCATCACCACCTCCATAACCAGCACCTGCACCACCACCAAAACCTGCCCCGGCAGCACCACCACCATAGCCTCCTGCTCCTCCAGCCCCACCACCATAGCCTCCTGCTCCTCCTGCCCCAAAACCTCCAGCTCCTTGACCAAAACCTTGACCAAAGCCAGCACCAGCACCTTGGCCATATCCACCACCATAGCCAAATCCATCACCTTGGCCAAATCCACCACCTACTTGGCCAAAGCCACCAGCACTACCACCAACACCACAGTATCCACCAGCACCAGCATTCATGCCTCCAGTGCTCATCATCTGAGAAGAAGAAGAAGTTTGATAAAAAGACATGTTCAAGCAAAGGACTCCTTATCCAGAATAAAACAGAAGAGCTCCGATAAGAGAGTGATATCTGAACACATTTAATTCTTTATATATAGGATCTAAGGGTGTGTCCTAGATGAATATTTATGTATTTATTTAACAAGCTTTGGATGGCTTGTCAAGTTATGTTTTATTTTACAAGTAGTAGATAGGTTGCCAGGTTATTGCCAATGTTTATCGCTTAAATCAATAATTACTAATGATCAGATTGCATCATTCTACCTGCTGGTCTTCACAGGCTTTTTTGATTGCAGCGTTAGCATGATTTTTGGGTGGAGTACTGGGCATGGTCAGAACACGAGCACAAACAGTACAGTTCTAATTGCTTCATAATTCTCAAGAAACAGGCATATTTATAAAGCCGCGAACCTGACAGCCACTGAACATTCACTGCAGGTGAATCTTCCAGGTGTATGTTTTTAAATGACAGTGATTGTCTCAACACATGTATAAGCTGGTGGCTGGGTCTCAGCTTTATCACCCCCGGCCCACCTAAATTCTAACATTACAGCTGGACAGGGTTATGCACATGCCACTGCAATTTTAATTCAAGCTGCAGAGTTTGACAGGCAGTACCGCCTGTTAAGCTCACGCGTTAATAGAAATTCATTGGCTTGTAGTTGCAGTGCAGTATTTTAATACAATTTCCCCCTTGGGATATAAGAAAAAAGCAGATATTAAAGAGGCAGTGAGGCCACCTCCTTAATGGCTGCAAGCCACTGATATACTGTCCTCTGAAAAGGACCTCTAAATCCATTGCAAGTAACTTTTCAGAGGGAGGTAAGCAATGCCGCCCATGTGAAAGTGCCCTTAAGTTAAACTTTTTAACCTTGATGGATTACAGTATTTAAAAAAAATGTAAACCCCAAATCTACTTTCAATATCAGAACTGCAGGAGGCACTGCTATAGACCTGACAGGCAGCCCAATGTCTAAGTGAAAAAGTATGCACAACATGTTACCAACACTGCTGCTAATTGTAGGGCATTGGCAGGGCTGATGATAGGAGGGTACATGTAGCCCTATGGAGCTCAAGGCCTCCTGCTCTTCCAGCGGGGCCTGGGGCCGCACACAGCAGCATCTTCCTGGCAGCTCTGTGCAGTGGTAGTGCTTAGAGGTGCAGAGACAATGGACAGCACCATGTAGGACCAGCACAGGGGATAGCAGGCAGCTGTCAATCACAAATCCCTGCAGCTAGGGCCCAGGGAACTCTGTCCTTGTTTAGGTGAGTGATGGCATCCTCCCTGCCAGTGACCCTGTCTAATTTATCATTACCAGCATCACACCTTGACTCCTTTTCCCCACCTCACCTCTGTGTTAGTGTCTAAACTGACAGCTCGTCAAAAAGAATCTGCATTCACAATGCTTTCAGAGGTGTTTGACAGATGGAAAGGAGGTAATGTCATACCTGCTCACCACCTGTTTAAACCCCATTTTTGCTGCACCAAAGTTCTGAAACCACATACACTGCACATGGTTGAGACCGGTTCCAGCACTTCCTTATTCACTTCATCGGGTTGCGTTCAGAGGGCTTGCTGAACATGAAAGGTAATCTCTGCTGTATGCGGTATGTGGTTAGAGGGTGTTAAAAACATGGTCCGACTGTGCATTTTTAACAACCCCCCCAACCGCAAGTCTTAACAAGCCCTAAATGGTAAGTAATTCAGGTGGGCTTTGCTACACAGTCACTTGTCCCCGTGTCTCCCACCTCTCTCTCCCCTCCCCCTCCCCCTCCCCCTTTTCCCTCTCTCTTCCCCTTCTCTTCTCCCCCTCTCTTTCTCCCTTCCTTCCCTCTCCCCTTCTTATCTCTCACCTCTCCCCCCCCCCCGTTTCCTTCCTTCTCCCCATTTTTTCACCCTTCCCCTTCCCTCTCTCTCCCCCCTCCTTCTCTCTGCCCTTCCACCCTCTCTTTCTCTCACCCTCTCTCCCCTCTTCCGTCTCCCTTTGTCACTTCACCTCACTTCACTTCTCCCTCTTCCCCTCTTATCTCGCCATCTCCAATTCTACCTTCTCTTTCGCTGACCCCCCCTCTCCCCACTTCCCGCCCCCCTTCTCCCACCCCCACACTCTCTCTCCCCTCTTTCGTCTCCCTCTCCCCCTTCACTTCTCTCTCCCTCTTTCTCTCTTCTCTCTCCATCTCTTACTTCTTCTCTCTCCTCCTTCCCTCTCTCCTTCCACCTTCTCTTTTCCTCACCCCCCTCTTTCCCCACTTCCCTCCCCACTTCTCTCTTCCCCCTTCTCTCTCCCCTCATCCCCCTCTCTCTTCTCCCTCCCTCTCATTTCTCTCTCCGTCTCTCCCCTCTTCTTTCTTCACCCTCACTTACTTCTCACTCCCTTACCCCCCTCTATCACCTTCTCCCCCTGTTTCTTTTTTTCTCCCCCCTTTCACCCATCCTCTTTCCCTTCCCTCTCTCTCCCCCCTCCTTCTCTCTGCCCTTCCACCCTCTCTTTCTTCCACCCTCACAACCTCGATCCCCTCTTTCCTCCCCCTCTCCCCCTTCACTTTTCCGTCCCTCCTTCTCTTGTCTCTCTCCTCCTCTGATTTCTCTCACCTTCCACCTTTTCTTTTGCTCACCCCCACTTCCCTACCCCCTTCTCTCACACCCTTTCTCCCCTCTTCTGTCCCCCCCCACTTCCCCCTTCCTCTTATCTCGCCATCTCCCATTTCTCTCTCCCCTTCTCTCTCCCTCTCCCCCCTCACTTCCCCCTTCCTCTTTCTCTCTTATCTCACCATCTCCCATTTCCCTTTCCCCTTCTCTCTCCCTCTCCCCCCTCACTTCTCCCTTCCTTTTTCTCTCTTATCTCGCCATCTCCCATTTCTCTCCCCCCCCCCCTCACTTCTCCCTCTTTCTCTCTGATCTCTCTGTCTCCCATTCTACCTTCTCTTTTGCTCACACCCCTCTCTCACCCCTTCTACCATCCCCACACCCTCTCTCCCCCTTCTGTCTTCCTCTCCCCCCTCATTTCTCTCTTCTCTCTCCATCTCTCCTTCTTCGCTTACCCTTCTCTCTTTCCTTCCACCTTCTTATTCCCTCACCCCATCTCTCCCCACTTCCCTCCCCACTTCTCTCTCTCACCTTCTCTCTCCCCTTATCACTCTCTCTTCTTCCTCCCTCTCACTTATCTCTCCCTCTCTCCCCATTCTTTCTCCACCCCTCTCTCATTTCTTTCTCCCTAACCCCTCTCTATCTCTCTTTCTTTTCTCTTCCTCTCTACCCCCCACAGCTCTCTCTGTTAGATGGAACCTGACCATGGCTGCCATTTTCCCTGTCCAAGGCTGCCCTAGGTCTTACATATTCCTACTCATGCTCACAGTTTGCCATTCTGTTTTCACTTTTTAATTGTAAAGTTAGGCAGATTACTTGTTGTGAGTATAGTTATTGTTTATATATTGTTTATATTGTTTAAATAACAATTCTATTAGTTTCTAATAGAAGTCTCTGTGAAATCTCAGGTTGTCAGTAAAAAATGCACCCTGTCAGTACATTTTCCAAGTTATGTTAGTAAAATAAAGTTGTGGGGGTTGGCAGCCCTGAAGTGGAGGTGGAGGTGGTAACCCTCATACTGAAAAGTTTGGAGATCCCTGTCCTATATGGTTAGGGTTACCTTCAGGCAAGTATGACTTTCAATCTAGGATAGAAGACCCAATGACCCAAAAACCCCAGAACACTCACTCCCTATCCCTATATCACTAAATCAGCTAATATGTTGTATATACACCGACCAGCCATAAAATTATGACCACTGACAATTAAAGTGAATAACATTGATTATCTCGTTACAGTGGCATCTGAAACTTAGTGGGATATTTTAGGCAGCAATTGAACATGTTGTGTGGAAAGCAGAAAAATAGGCAAGTGTAAGGATTTGAGCAACTTTGACAAAGGCTAATATGTAATGGTTAGACAACGGATCAGAGCATCTCCAAAACTGCAGTTTTTGTGCAATGTTCCTGGTCTGAAGTGGACAGGACCTACCAATAGCGTTTCAAGGAAGGAAAACTGGTGACAGGGTCATGGGTGGACAAGGCTCATTAATGTGTGTGGGTTGCTAAGGCTGGCCTGGGTAGTCTGATCTAATAGAAGAGCTACTGTACCTCAGATTGCTGAAAAAGTTCATTCTGGTTCCGATAGAAAGGTGTCAGAACACACAGGACATCACAGATTGTAGTGTATGGAGCTGTGTAGCTGCAGATCAGTCAGGGGGCCCAGGCTGACCCATGTCCACAGCCAAAAGCATCTAAAATGGACACAGAGCATCAGAACCAGACAACAGAGCAATGGAAGAAAGTGGTCTGGTCTGATGAATCACTTTTTTATATTACATTATGTGGCTACTTGGGGAAGAGATGACACCATGATGCACTATAGGAAGAAGGCAAGCGGCCGGAAGCAGTGATCTTTTACTGACAACTTGATGCTGGATACCACAGCATACCTTCAGAGATCTAGTGGAGCCCATGCCTCAACCATACCTCCCAACAATTTGAGATGGGAATGAGTGACACCTACTAGCAAACGTATGTAGGCATAGGACACGCCCCCTGCCCTACCCCCTTAAAGGAGAATTAGCCAATAAAAAAGGTTAATTAGATCCCCAAGGGCTTTATTTTTACCACTACTATTCCTTTATATTGGCTTTTAAAATTTACAAATGAAGCAATTTAGAATTTGGATGAAAGGTTTAGCACTGAGAAAAACTTTTTGAAAGATAAAAAGTGCATTCTATATACAACTATATAGATCAAACCAAAATGAGGGACAAATAAGGAGGAAAGAGGGACAGAGGGACATTGCTGAAAATCAGGGATAGTCCCTCCATATCAGGGACAGTTGGGAGCTTTGCCTCAACAAGTAAGAAATGTTTTGTTGGCCAAAGGGGAATCCACTCGATATTAGGGTGGGTGGTCATGTTATGGCAGGTGATCATAATGAATGTTGGCTTTCACCTTTTGTTGAGAGTGGTTATTTGGTTTATTCTATGCATAAATAAACTATACTCATACTGCAACCCACCAGATGCAATAACTAATTGTTAGTAAGGCTATGCCAAACTCTGCATGGAAACTAGTGCTATTTTATGCACGGGTACATATCGGTGCTCATAGGCCAGTACTTAGGGACTGCTGAACATACAGTATGATGGCATGCATGTGTGCAGTACTGATGTTGATACCAAACGACCTATATAAACTGGAGTACTTCATAGCGGTCTTCAGCTTGTTCCTTGTAACCTGAATCCTTACCTGATATTCTATCTTTCTATATATGACCTTGATTGTCTTGTGGCCTGTCTTTGGACCTTTACCTATTTGTTGTTTCCTGGCCTGATCCTTGTCTCTGGTTATTGCCTACTGATTCTGCACCACCGCTGTCCATCTGATCCTGACCCCTTCTTAATTTTGACTCTATCTCCTGAACTTCTACCTCCTCTACCCAACTGTTTTCGACTGTGGTCTGTATCCCCGCTTGTCTATATCTGATTCTTGTTTGGAAATCCTCATCAGTCTGCATGGTGCATCTGCTAAGAGACAGATCGCTGCTGAAGGAGTGCCGACAACATCTCCCTCGCTGCAAGAGGCTATCTCACCTGTCACATGTACACGCTTAATGGCAGGCTGCTAGAGAAACCTTTGTTACATTTCCCTAAGATTCCTAATCCCTAATTCAGGCTTTTGGTTTCTCCAGCATACCTGCTTAGGAAAGAGTCCATCTTTGGTAGAGTCCATGATTGGTGTATTGAGGAGGGACTGCAAGCCCCAGCAATCCTCCTGGACAGTGGGAACTCTGACTTTAGTACATCACTGGAAATACAGACTCTGGTGGTGGCAGGGAATGGGTCCAGCCACACCGAACTGACTGGTACAAAACCAGCAGAACAGCAACAAGAACCCCCTAGGCAGCTCTGGGGGGGGGGGGGGGGTCAGACCCAGGACATCTGCCAAACAAAACCTCGGAAGCACAATCAACTCGCAACTTCCATTAACCACTACCTGCCTACAAGCTTTTCAAACATTATTCTTCCATGCATACCACAAATAATAGATGGCTGATTTACTAACAGCCCTGCCGAAGCCCCACAGTCTCCCCTTACCCAAAAGATCCAAAGAGTGATCCTTTCAGCTCATAAACTTGTTTAAGGTGCCCTGTCTATATACGAAGATAATCATTTATATTTTACACATGATCCTGTTTTATTCCAAGTTACACCCTGTTCTATTACGGTGATGGGCATCCTCATTTACAAAGGGCCTTTGTACCCGGTAACTTCAGTAGAGTCTATTTATAACTGTCCTCCATCATTTTCTTGCCTCTTATAGGTGAGGAGTAGGTATGAGCTTTGAGTTCAAGTCGAACTCATGTTCGACTCGAACATCGGCTGTTCGCCAGTTCACCGAACAGCGAACAGTTTGGAGTGTTTGCGGCAAATTCGAAAGCCGCGGAACACTCTTTAAAAGTCTATTGGAGAAATCAAAAGTGCTAATTTTAAAGGCTTATATGCATGGTATTGTCATAAAAAGTGTTTGGGGACCTGGGTCCTGCCCCAGGGGACATGTATCAATGCAGGGGATAAAGGCATTGGGTTTCATGTTAGGATTACATTTTAGGGGTTGGATAAGTGAAGGGGTCGGTTTAACTGTTATGGGCTCACTTTAAATATCAGGAGACAGGTTTTTCTAAAGGGGTTATAGTTCCACTTTGAAACATTGCTAGGAGGTAATTTCCCCCAAAACCAATCCCCAATGCTGCTAGCAATTTTTCTCTTCAAATTTAAATTGCATAGCGCATGCTGCGGAGAGTTACGTTTTCCGAGCAGCTTTAGTAAAGGACATTTAAATGTGAAAGTTCAGTTGAATCCCCTCTATTTATTACTGTAATGCAGTCAGGCTGCATATGCAGTAAAAAAAGGAAGCAGTTGGAGTGACTTTTGAGCAGGACCACACATCTCCTGGACATTGCTGCAATCAACATCACCACACCAGGAGGGAGACCCTGACTGATGCTTTGTGTGTGAGCCATCAGTCTGACACTCCATTGGTCCAACACTCCTATGTGAACTATTTTAGCCCTTTCTGCATCACTTAGCAGTAAAAAAGGAAAGGGGCGGCATATTTATATTCTCTGTCTATGCAGAGTGTTCAGCTGGACTTTAGGTGACACTTGGGGGACTGTTGGTTTTCCTTTGCTTTCAGAACACAAGCCCTGAGCTAAAATCTCACAGTGATCCCCAGCGCTGAAAACATTGACTGCTTGTCCCTCAGTACTCATGATAAAGTCAAATGAAGTTCAGCTGTATTAATCTAATTCGTTTGAATAATTACTTTGTTGTATCTATTACGAAGGGTGGGAAAAAAACCGCACCCATTATTAATCAAACTGAAACCAGCAAGGACAGCTTACAGAGAAAGGAATATTTCAACACATATGCATTCATTTAACATATTCTTTTTTTTTTTTTTAATTATATGTTTATTGAGTGTTTTTCAGAAGAAAATACAGGGTTTGCATTTGTTGAGATAATAAAGGAAAATAAAAACAAAATGAAAAGGACAGTGTACAATAATGAACAAAGCAGAACATTGAATCCAGTAAATGGAATAACACATAAATGAAAATTGAGTAGTACAATCAAATATATTGCACATTAATATTTCAAAACTTAAATATACACCAGGGGTCCTGGGTCAGGGAAAAGGACATATGGAAAAGTTATGGAAAAGTTTTGTCGCCAGGCAATGTCACCATAGCCCAAGTGCCATCAAGATACAGGGAGGGATCCGTACTCAGATCCCACACTGGTCACAAGGATCCCATATCTTGTTGAACCGGGCCACGACATCACCCACTAGAGCAGTCATATATGCCATTCTCCGAATCTCTGAGATGATGTGTAAAAGTTGGGACTGAGCAGGGGGCGTAGAGGATAGCCAATGTACTAAGATAGCTCTTTTTGCCGCTAGTAAGATATATGAAGCCAATCTATTTAACCATTTCCCTATATCAGGGAAGGGTAGGCCCAAAAGACAATGTAACAGGTCCAGTGGAAGTGTGGTATCTAGCAACTGCTGGAGAAGTGACATTACCATTTCCCAGTAGGGGGATATCAGCTCACATGACCAAAAAATGTGATAATGAGTGCCTATTAATTTGTTGCACCTCCAACATCATATAACATATTCTAAAGTGCAGACATCAAACGCAAGTGAGTTCATTCAAAGTAAGCTTGCTCCAAAGTAATTCAAATATCATATGATGAAAAAATGTTTATGCAGAGGTTACCTCTACTGAAAACTACTTGAAATTAAAGAAAAAATAGACCCTGAGAAGGGATGAGCTTGTGCTTGTTTCAAACCAGTTTTGGGTACAAACCTGGTTGGCCATACTGGCCATTTGACTATGTTAGGTCAATGATGTCAAAAGCATCCCTGCTGCTTCTGCAAGTCAGCTGCAGGGCAGAAAGTCCCCCACTTGCAGCTCATTAGCCCAGGAAAGACATCCATATACAACTTTATTGCATTAGAAGTCAGGAGTACAATCCAAAAGTAGCCAACACATTTCAGGGTTCCAAGCGCCCACTTCATCAGAGCTAGAAAGAATATTTCGATTTCCATATCATATCCTCTCCACTGGATCATAATTAAAATCAAATAGTCAATCATAAAGGGAGTGTCAAAATAATATACAAAAATGAGAGCATGAGTGCTGAGCGCCCGGAAACTGATCTCTTGGTCGATTCATGCAGCGAGATTAGTGTATGTGTGGTGTCTTTTTCATTCCGGGGAGAGGGATTATGCCTACTATTCAGCTCCACATAAAACATATTCTAGTATTGTTTTTTTTATTCCACATAATCAATTGCATTCAGTAGAGGAAGTCACCACTGGGAAGATTACCTGGTCAGACCATGCGCCAATGTTCCTGAAATATAGCCTGTCAGATTCTCGACTCGCCGTTCCTTTTATGTGGAAACTCAATGAAAGCCTCCTACAGGACCGCTCGGTTTTGGAGGTTGTCCTATGATGGTATTTTTAGGCTAATGATATACCTGATTGTGACCCTGGACTGATAAAAGAAGAGTGACAAGTTTGAAAAAAACGCATTATTTTTTACTTTTTGTATAATAAATATCCAATTTTTTTGTTAACCACTTGCTTTCTGGTCACTTAAACCCCCCTCCTATCCAGACCAATTTTCAGATATCAGCACTGATGCACTTTGAATGACAATTGCGCAGTCATACAACACTGTTCCCAAATGAAATTTTTATCATTTTTTTCCCACAAATAGAGCTTTCTTTTGGTGGTATTTGATCACCTTTGCGGTTTTTATTTTTTGTTAAAAAAATTTAAAAAACGGAATTTAAAAAAAAAAAAATTTTTTTCTTATATTTTGTTATAAAATTTTAAAACAGGTAACTTTTCTCCTTCATTGATGTACGCTGATGAGGCGGCACTAATGGGCACGATAGGTAGCGGTGATGGGCACTGATGGGTGGTAGTGATGGGCACTGATGGGTGGCAATAATGGGCACTGATCTGTTATACTGATAGGCAGCACTGCTAGGTGGCACTGATTGGCACCACTGGTGGGCATTTATAGGTGGCACTTGTGGGCATTGATAGGTGGCACTTGTAGGCATTGATAGGTGGCACTCATGGGCATTGATAGGTGGCACTGGTGGGCACTGTGGGCACTGTCAGGTGGCACTGTCAGGGGGTACTGGTGGCACATATGAGGCATTATTGCCTCTTCCTCTCCTCAGTGCGAGGAGAAAAAAAATTATCTCAGAGCTTTTGTTTTGATCATGTGATCAGCTGTCATTGGCTGACAGCTGATCACATGGTAAGTTGCCGAGACCTCCCAGGAATTCAGGTTCGCGCTGTAGCCGTCATTCGGCTATAGCGCGGATGTCAAGTGGTTGAACAATTTTTTTCCCTCAGTTTAGGCTGATATGTATTCTTCTACATATTTTTGGTAAAAAAAAATCGCAAATTGGTTTGCACAAAAGTTATAGCATCTACAAAATAGGGGATAGATGTATAGCATTCTTATTTTTTTTTTTCACTAGTAATGGCGGCGATCTGTGATTTTTATCATGACTGCGATATTGCGGCGAACATATCGGGCACTTTACTGTATAAATGTGACTGGCAGGGAAGGGGTTAACACTAGGGGGTGATCGAGGGGTTAATTTTGTTTCCTAGGGAGTGTTTCTAACTGTACAGGGAGGGAACTCACAAGGGGAGGAGACCGATCGGTGTTCCTCTGTACTGGGAACACACCATCGGTCTCCTCTCCTCTGACAGGATGTGGATCTGTGTGTACACACACAGATCCACGGTCCTGCTGTGTTACCGGGCAATCGCGGGCGCCTGGCGGACATCGCGGCCACCGGGCACACGCATCGGGTCCCGAGTGACACGGCGGGCGTGCGCAAGCACCGGCGGTGGTGTGCGCGCACCCCCTGGTGGGCCGGGAAGGCGAGGGTGTCATATGACGCCCTCCCAGAATGAGAGCCGCGCCACCTGGCCATTATATGACAGCCGGCGGGTGGCAAGCGGTTAAACATGGGACTAGGATTGAACGAGAGAGAGAAGCAAAGTTAACAATTTTACTAACAGACATACATCGACTAGAGTTCTTGCATAAACAGGCTCCCACCTTAGTTGTGGAACAGGATCATTGACTGCCCGTAGACAGGCTACAGATTTAATTTTGTATAAAGCAAAAAGGGCAATACAGGTAGGACGAAAACAGAGTTATGAATACAGTATCAAATGTGGCAACTGCTAGCCAGGTCCCTGAGGGAACAGCAATTAATGGACATATATCCCAATGATTATGGGAGCGGATGGTGAAAAACTCATGCTACCTAGAGAAATAGCTCAGAGATTCGGTGCCTTTTACTCATCTTTTATCTCTTTACAGTTTACATATATATTCCCTGACCCAGACAGCGGTGGACGATTACTTGGCATCCTCTGGAATGCCAAGTCTTACGCCTACTGCATTGCAAGAATTGGAAACACAAATTACTGTACACTAGATGAAGTTCAGGAAGTGGTGAATTTGGTAAAAATGGGTAAGGCTTCTGGCCCTGATGGCTTCACCGCTCAATATTATAAACTCCTTTTTCCTATTTTTGGACCCTAGCTTGAAAAAATGTATAATGGATTGGGGGACTCAAGCTCTTTTCATACAAAATCTTTGAAAGCCCTAATTAAAGTACTACCTAAAGAAGGCAAAGATCCATCGCAATGTGGGAGTTATAGACTGATATCTCTTTTAAATACAGATGTGAAACTCTACTCTAAGATCCTCGCTATGTGGCTTCAACAACAATTACCCTCCCTGGTCCATTTGGATCAGGTAGGGTTTGTTCAGATGCGGGAAGCATGGGGCAATATTATTAATACATATACAGTACATGCAGCTAACTTAACTAAAATCCCATGTGTATAATAGACAATAGACTCCCAATTATTCCCCATTTTGGGGAACCCACAGTTTGAGCCAGGTTTGAGGAAGGGAACTTTTGGGGTATTGATGGACCAGGGGTTCTTTTAGGCCTCCCTCTTTGTGACACTGGGATCATGGCCCACGTTACTGCTGATGATATTGGGATCCACACCATATCAATTAGATTTCTGGCGGGCGGTGCAGCTGAGACATTTTCTTAACACCTTAAGTAGTTATGAGTGTAATTTAACACCATTTGAAGAATATTGCAATGGGAGTGTTTCACTTCCTCAAACTCTTTCAAAGATATACACTCTGCTGGCTGCCCCTGCCAGAGGATTTTCAACAACCATTTTTTAGGAGGTGGGAGATGGACTTGTACCGAGTCTTCTCAGAGGAGCAGCGTACCAATATAATACATAATATGTTTGAATCCTCAATTTTAATAAAAATGCAGGTAACAAACTTTAAGATTCTTTCTCAGTGGTACCGCACACCGGCTTTCCTTTACAGATGCTATCTGGATATATCCGACAGCTGTTGGCATTGTGAGGAGGAATGTGGGACATTACTGCATATCTTCTGATCTTGCTCCAGAATAGAGGGCTTCTGGGGAGAGGTCCGGAGATACATTCAAAAATTTAGCAGCCAAGAGATACCTGAAGCCCCGGCTTTTTTTTTATTACATGACTCTAGAATTACGGTTAAGTTGTAGATGAAATCTATTATATGAGATCTTCTGAACGCGGCTAAATCTTGTATACCACTTACCTGGAAGCAGACATAACTTCCATCTGTAGGAATGTGTCTTAAAAGGGTGGAGATGTTGAACCGTATGGAAGACCTGGTTTGAGCAGCCCGACAGAAGCGGGGCATATATCTGAAAACATGGTCCTTATGGAATCTTTTCATTAACTCAGAGGAGGGAAGAACTCTCATAGATGCGTGTTCTAATAATAATTGAACTAATAGATATGTAGCTTTTACGTACCCTGACGGGATGGTTTTTATTGATTAAAATGGGAAGGAGGAGACGGTTTGACACTTATGAATTATATAATAAGACCCCCCAGAGCCTCTAACACTTTTAGGGTCCCAGACATAAGGTTGTGTTACTGAGTGCATGACTGAGGGGAGATAGTTGCTTTTGATGCATTGGGTTGATATGTTTTTATGTTTTGGGGAAAATTGAACCTAATGTATAATGGTTTAGCAGATAGGTATCAATACCCTGTCATGTATGATTTCTGCAAAATGTATTCCTTGTTTTCTTCCAAAATAAAAAAGGTATAAATAGAAAATTTTAGCACTGTGAAACACTTTTTGAAAAATAAAAAGTGCATTTTTTATACAACTATATAGATCAGACCAAAATGAGGGACAGAGGGACTTTGTTCCAAATCAGGGATGATCCCTTGAAATCAGGGACATTTGGGAGCTATGGCATTAGTTAGTTAGGGCTGGACTCTGTTTCATTTGTGCTGTGTTGTTGAACTGTGCTGCTGAATGCTCAGTAAAGTTGCATTAATTGTTTCAAGCCTGGTCTGAAGTTATTCAAAGGGGTGCATGGTGGTACATGGCATATCAAAGTAACAGGGCATGTAAAGCACACACAGTGTATGAAACCAAGGCCACTACAAAACGGTTCACTCAGGAGGAGATTCAGAGCAAGAGAACAGTTGCCACAATTAACCATAAACTGGTGGGAATGTATAGCAGCCGATCAACAAAGCGTGGTACCTGGCATAGGTGGCAGGTCCTCCAGTAGTGAGGGGGTCGGTGTTCTGGCTTTCTCCCTAGTTGTCATTTGCTCCAAAAGTATCTGGGACTGAAAGTGCAGTACAGAGACCCCATAAACCTAGGAGGTGCTTCCATCTTCACCCAGTTTTCCTTCTGGGTTTGTTCTCTCTGGCTGATTGAATTGTCAAGTCGTGATGACATCACACCTGTGTATGCTTCTCCTATCATTTTGGCTCCTGATGTCTTCAAAGGATGTGGAATGAGAGGCGTAGGATGACAGGAGCAGTGTATATGACTAGCAGGGATGGGATGGTAGTACTACTGTACTGTTATTATGGGGTTTTTATATTGGTTCCACATTCTTCTTTGTGTTGTAATGTTTCCTAGACAAAAACAAGCAGTTGACCTTTGCAGTGTGCACACAGCCACACTGCATGGTAAAACTTTTTTATTGCCTGAAGTTCATCTTTAATATAAATCCAGGCAGAGATACTTACATTTTCAGCAGGTCAGCATACATATCTATTGTCTAGCAAGAAAAGCTTTGACACAACAGTGTAATGTTTAATATGTAAAACACACTATTAAATAGCAGGATATAATCAAGATCACAATGCAGATTTGTATCTTCTGCTATAAATAGGATATACAGCATATTTGGTGCCAATTCTAATATAAAGATCTTTTTGAGTCTATTACAACCACATTGTCCTACATGATGCTCATGGCATGGCAATGCTTTGGCTTCAATACATTTTAAGTATGCATTGTGGGTTTTGCACTACAGAGTTGGTTTTGTACTGAGGATTAACACATGTTAGCTTTTTGAGTGCTGCACTGAGCAACAATACAGAGTGAGTTTTGCACTGAACCCCAATGCAAAGTTGGGGTTTTTGTTGTGACAAATAAGTGCAATGCTTAACTATATAAACATAAGAACATCCCATAAGGGATAAAAACAGTGCAAACAAATGTGAACAAATAAAGTGCAAAGTGATAAATATTAAAATAAATAAAATAAAATTAATCACATAAGTCCATAAAGTCTCCTTATAAATAGATCAAATATATGTGAAACCAACGTGCAAATCCATGTGCTCAATGATGAAAAACAAATGTATAGATGAAATGATCTCTTCACAATCATCCACCTCTGTGCTTATTATCAAAATCCTGTGCTCCCTCCACCGGATGTGCCCTCGTCTTATATACTTTAAAACCGTGCCTTTATAAATCGTTAATCCTCTGGAACTCTCCTCTTAGTATTTTTCCTCTTTTGTAGCTGCTTATGAACTTCAATCACATCAATGACATGTAAAGCAATCAGACATTGCAATAGTGCTTTATCATTTTTAAAAATGTATTCAAAACATACAACATAAATGCACTCACATTTGGAAATACTTAAACAGGCATGCATATATTGCATATGCCACTAGTGCTAGGACAAATGTTTCACCTTCCCAGCGATTCCACAGCCGTCGGTGCTCACTCTGTCTGTTACACTCTATCTGACCCTTCCTTGTTCAGTGTTCCTCGCCGTCTTAGGTCCCTCCTACTAGTTTTGTCACTCCTAGTGACTTCCTCAGGGAGATATGTTTATATCTCCCTGAGGAAGTCATGAGATATGATCATATCTCCCTAGTTTCTAGAGAAATCACGAGGAGTGATGAAACTAGTAGGAAGGACCTGAAAGGTTGACGAATGTGGAACAAGGAAGGGGCAGATAGAGTGTAATGGATGACTGCAGAACTGGTGGGAAGGTGAAACATTCGTCCTAGCACTAGTGACATATGCAATATACACATGCCTGTTTAAGTATTTCCAAATGCGAGTGCATTTATGTTGTTTTGAACACATTTTTAAAAATGATGAAGCACTATTGCAAGGTCTGATTGCTTTACATGTCATCAATGTGATTGGAGTTCACAAGCAGCTACTAAGGAGGAAAAAATACTAAGAGGAGAGTTCCAGAGGATTAAGGTGAGGGCACACCTGGTGGAGGGAGCACGGGATTTTGATAATAAGCACAGAGGTGGATGTGATGTGAAGGGATTGTTTCATATATACATTTGTTTTTCATCATTGAGCAAGGGGATTGGCACGTTGGTTTCACATATATTTGATCTATTTATAACGACACTCTATGGACATATGTGATTTTTTTTTTTACATTTATTTTAATATTTATTATTTGCACTTTATTTGTTCACATTTGTTTGCACTGTTTATATCCCTTATGGGATGTTCTTATGTTTATACAGTTAAGTGCTGTGCTTATTTGTCATAATTGTTTTTTGCACATATTTTAAGGAAGTGTGGGAAGTGTGGGCATCTGTGCTGAACTAGTATAGCAGCTCACAAGGTTTCATAAATTTACGTTTGGGGTTTTTGTTGTGTTATTGTTGTGGGATAAAGACATTTTTACCCACACATCTCATTAATGTTAATTAGCATATGTATTATTTTTACCCAATAGTTAAATTACTCAATGTGCATTTTTTATTTCTGAACTACCCTTAGATATGATGGTCTATTTTAACAGAGGTAACAAGAGTTCAATGCCAGAAAGTCATATAAACAGCATCCATAGGTCAAGGTAAAAAGGCTGCAATGACAAAGTCATAGACATTTTTTATGACTTTGGCATAGAAACATTGGGACAGCTATCAATTTCACTCCTGTATGTCAGTCCAGATTTCGGTGGCGATTTCACAGACATCTGTGCAGGTTTCTGTACAGATGTCAATGGAAATCGCACCCCGAAATCACAAAAAGTAGTACAGAAACTACTTTTTGAAACCAGTGCAGCGCTGCAAATTGTGTCATTTCCGGCAATTGCCACCGATTTGACATGTCAAATCGCATGTCAAAACGCACCAATGTGGACCAGGGCTTATACTTTTAGTCTCTGTGTTTTACCAACTCATGACTCAAGCTTATGGTCCAATGGGGCATTTTGTGAACAGGTTTGAGACAGAAGATCATCCTAGGCCTCGGTATATATTCTATTAAGGCTAGTGAGGAACAATTATAGTCTTCTGAGTAATTTCCTTGCACTAGTACAATACTGAACCCCAAAAAGTCTGTATTACAATGAAAGATACATATAATTTGGTGATACATTGTCCTATTCCATTGTGCCTTGTCTATAGCAAACAACTTACAAGTACAGAAATAGCTCCATCAAAATTTAAAACTCACTGTAGTAGCAATCACAGTTATTTGGCATCTAAATTCTCTAAACAGGTAAGGTGTAGCTTTTGTTGAAAAAAAAGAATTTATCCTGAACCACACAATCAACTGCTGTCCTCTTGCAAATCATTGTCAGAAAAAATTACTCTAGGGGTGAGTATTTTAGCTCAACGTTAGCTCCTAAAAATGTAAATTATGGGGACCGAATCTCCTGAACAGGGATATAATGATTAGGGAAAAGGTTTATTTAGTAGTGAAACCTTGTTAACTAGGTTAACGTAACCTTGTATATCAGTAGAAATATTTCTATTGCAGGAAAAATTGTTAACCCTTTCTTACTCTATTCAAAAGCATAAAAATGTGGCTATGCATAAAATACATTGTTTAGTCATCAAAGATATCCAAAAGGGTTTATTTAAGGCCGAATACCCTCAAATTGTTAACGGTGGTTGTAAGCATGTTCCAAAAAAACTCTATGCTAAAGTATGGCCAGAATTTATAGTCATGTCTCCTGCCGGGCTACTGTCCTTTCATGTAAGTTGGGAGCTTACCCCCAGCTCTAATTTGCTAAAAGACAAAATTCAGAGAGTAGTGGTTAATGATTCTTACTCTGAATGGTCTAAGATTATCAATGGTGTACCCCAAGGTTCAGTGTTGAAACCCTTATGCTTTAATATCTTTATAAATGATTTAGGGTCTGGGATTAAAAGTACCATTTCAGTCTTTGCAGATGACACCAAGCTATGCAGTGGAATAATGTCCTTACATGATGTCTTTAACACACAAGCCGAACTTAATGCACTGTTTAATTGGGCAACTAGGGGACAAAATGAGGTTTAATGTTGATAAATATAAAGTTATGCACTTGGGGTCTAAGAATATGCATACATCATACATACTAGGAGGAGTACAACTGGGGGAATCCATGGTGGAGAAGGATCTGGGGTTTTTGGTAGATCATAAGCTTAAAAGAGAAGTAAAGGAATCCTTTTCTTTTAGATTCATACTTACCTAGGTGGATGCAGCATCGTTCCAATGCTGCACCTGTCCCCTGGCGCCTCTGCACTTAAAACACAGATCGATCGAACACCGATCGAACACAGCCGATCACTCGGTTTTCAGAGCTCCATGAGCAGAGACTTTAAGTCACAGCTCTCTGCTCTTTTTCCTCCTTGCTCATTTGTGTGCTGAGCTGTGAAGTGGGGGGGGGGGGGGCGGCCATCTCAGGCTCTCAGCAGCTCATTGAGAGCCTAAGACGGGTATCAGTCCAGTCACCTGCCAGACTTCCATTGTTGGGATGATGCAGTGCCTGGACTGACATTGGTGACATCAGCAGAGAGCAGACTTCAGTCCGCTCTCTGCTAAAAACAGGTCACAGGAGTGCAAAACTAACTGCATTCTTGTGACCCATAGGAGAAGTGCAGCCGAATGAGCTTTGGCTGGACTTCTTTAATAATAGCATGCAATACCAAGTTTATCTATGCAAAGTGAGCAAAGTCCTTTCTTGTATTAAGAGAGGCATTGACTCCAGAGAGAGATATCATTTTCCCTGTGTACAAATCATTAGTAAGATCTCATCTGGAATATGCAGTTCAGTTTTGGGCACCAGTTCTCTAAAAGGATATTGGGGAACTGGAGAAAGTGCAGAGAAGGGCAACCAAACTGATAAGAGGCATAGAGGAGCTCAGCTATGAGGAAAGATTAGAGGAACTGAATTTATTCTCACTTGAGAAGAGGAGATTAAGAGGGGATATGATCAACATGTACAAATACATAAGGGGTCCATATAGTGGACTTGGTATTGAGTTATTCCCTTTAAGGTCATCACAGAGGACAAGGAGGCACTCTTTACATCTAGAGGAAAAGAGATTTCATCTCCAAATACAGAATGGTTTCTTCACAATAAGAGCTGTGAAAATGTGGAATAGACTCCCTCAAGAGCTGGTTCTGGCCAGCTCAGTAGTTGTTTTAAGAAAGGCCTGGATTCTTTCATAACAGTGGTGGCCCGTCCATTAGGGGCCCATGGGTGCCACCCCCCCCGTCCATTCGTCCAGCCCCCTAATTTACATGCAGGGTGCTGGATGCATGCATTCAAATCAGGTTTTTTTTGTTTGTTTTTGAAGCAAAAGATTAGAGCAAGAGGCTCTAATAGGCCTCTGGCTCTATGTAACTGGGAACTAACATTTATAGGTAAAGTTGATCCAGGGAATATCCGATTGCCCCTCGGGGGATTAAGAAGCAATTTTTTCCCCTGCTGTAGCAAATTGGATCATGCTTTGCTGGGGTTTTTCACCTTCCTCTGGATCAACTGTGGGTATAAGATTGGGCATATGGGATTTTATGATTTTTTTTCTCTTTTATTGGTTGAACTAGATGTCTTTTTTCAACCTGACTAACTATATAACTGTAGCTTGTGCACAGTTTTTTTTTCCTTATTGAGGAAAGGATATTTCATGCTAATCATGTATTACCTGTGTCCCATTGTATGGAGTGAAAGAGGGTCAAGTCGTAGGTATAATTTCAGGTTTGAATTTTATTTGTCACAATACAAAGAGTTAACAGCCAACATGTTTCGGGGATGATGCAAACATCCTCCTTCATCAGACCTTAAATTTATTGTGCCAGACTGATTTCCTTTGAGCTGGGAGCTGCTGTACATTCCTTCACGTCAATGAGGGAAAGATAACTCATTAAGTTTTTTCTTTGTAATTTTTATTTGTCACAAGAAAAAAAAATCTATCAAGAGTTAATAGACAAAATGTTTCGGTGGTAATGTCCAAATCCCTCCTCTTCAGGGCTTAGATGTATGTATGATGTAGGAGGAATCTGAATGGGTGGTAAATTCCGGATTGTAATTCTTCATAAACTGTAGCTCGCCCAGTTAGGGTGTCTGGAAGCCTTCTTCTGCACCACATAAGCAGCAATAATCAATACCTCTCTCTAGCTATAAATTCAGCAAAAGTCTTACCTTATAAGGGGGAATCCTCTGGGCTATTAGGAAATCAGTGTCCTGTTGTGCTTGTACCCCATATTGCCTAACAGTCATATAACATTTTCTCTACCGTACTCAAAGCTCACTATCACAAAGGCATCAAAATATATGAAGATACTAAATGTAGATTCCTCGTAAAGCACAGCACTGTACTTTTACGAGAAATCTATATTTAGGATCCTCATATATTTTGGTGTTTATAGGATATTTTAGTATAGCAGTTGGTTTGTATTTCACTTTATTTGTGTGTGTGTATTTTACACATTCAGTTCAACTAGCACTTATTATTTTACTATTGTGCAGAGGGGTTATTATTATTATCATGAAGGCATACTGCCACGGGGATTTTGGAGACTCTCCCAGCAGGTTCTATAACCTGTTGCACAACTGGTAGTATACTACCTAGAATAAACAAGTCAATACGAAAATGCACAACTCTAATGCCCTGTACACACGATAGGATTTTCCGATGGAAAATGTGTGATAGGACCTTGTTGTCGGAAATTCCGACCATGTGTAGGCTCCATCACACATTTTCTATAGGAATTTCCGACACACAAAGTTTGAGAGCTTGCTATAAAATTTTCCGATCGTGTGGTTGATTTACTAAAGGCTAATCCACTTTGCACAAGTGTACTGCAAGACCCCTAGAAAGTGCACTTGCAGTGCACTTGGAAGTGCAGTCGCTGTAGATCTGAGGGGAAGAGCTGCTGATTTTTATCATCCAATCATGTGCAAGCTAAAATGCTGTTTTTTATTTTCCTTGCATGTCCTCCTCAGAGGAGGAAAGTGGAAAGTGGAGGAAAGTGGATTTGCCTTTCATAAATAACCCCCATTGCAACTGTTTAACACTCCATTGTGTCTCCATACAATGTACCATCACTGCAACATTTGCAAAATATGATATATTGAAACTGTAACTGTAATCTATTTACTTCTACTACGTGTCTATTGCAAACCTAGCTTTATGAGTTAAAGAGTAAAGGTGAAAAAAGAAAGCAATCACCAAACTACAAATGCCATCATGTAGCAACACTGGAGTGTTGCTAAAGTTGCAATATTAATTCACTTTACCTTTATGTAGTCTAACGCAACCAGGTCTTCAGAGACCATCTAACAGTGTCAGTGAAAAAAGTCTATGTTTACATTTCCTAGAAGTATCGTAATTCTCTCTCAGCACCCTGCATCACCCGTCATATTCAAACTTTGAAGGCAGATTGGTGCCTGGGAGAAATGTCTTAGTGCTGTCTTTCGTTTATATCAGACTTGTCTGTGAGAAGCACTAAGGAGACTTTCATTTGTGTTCCAGTATTTCGAATGACTTTAGATCACCAACAGATCATTTACAATGTACAATATACACACCCTTTATTCTTTAGCTGCACCCTTTAAAACTCTGCCCACTTTTGGCATGGCATGCTTTAAGAATTATTCTTTTCCTTTGTCTTAAATATGCACACACTGATAGACTTTTGTATTTTGTATGAAGATCGCAGCGATGTAGGGCAAGTTGTTTTTTTCTGCTCCCCTTTTCCAGCTTATAAAGAACATTTTCTTATGTCAAAGTAAAAGCTTAAAAATTATTTGGTAATTCAAAGGGCAGTGTGCATAGTGTATTAAGCAATCGGAATATATCTTCTAGTAAACTGAAATGTAATTGGATGCCTTGGTCAGGGCATACGCCATACATCATTGTGGTTCTTTTCACTGCCTTATTGAATGAGCTCAGCAGTTTATATTTTGATGGTAAATTGACAGGTGAAATATTGCCACCACTGGGCCCACCATATCTCTGTACAAAACCCGAGCTGTAATAATTCCATCCTTAAAATGGATGTAAACCCTCACATATACCCAGTGAAGTGAACAGCCTCAGATGATATACAGGGATGAAACAAATCTCCCTACATAAGTTTTACTTGTATATCTGCTGTCTTCAGCTTTATATACTGTTTAGAAAGTTCAGATCATGCTAGGGGATTTTCTCTTCCTAATCAACAGTGCAGTGAAGCCTGGGCATACAACCAAGACAGCTGATTGGAAGAAAGGCACACACCCCTCTCCTCATAGGTAGAGACTTTCAGATCTGTTCTGAGAATTTGCCAGAAGTTATCAGGCTGATAACAGAAGAACGGAGCAGGAGAAAGCAACAGGACATAGTGCTTGGAAGAGGGATAAGAAAACACTGCAGATATATGTGCCCAGCTTAAATTTCATGAATCGGGTTTACATCCACTTTACTGATAAGAATCAGACCACACATAAACTATATATAGCACTCACTCTCAGAGGAACCGCTGAGAATTTACCTAGTTCTCCATAGTTAGCACAGAGACTGCCAGTCCATGCACACTGACAATACAGGCTTAGTCTAGGATAGGGGTAGGCGACCTTATAGAGGTGGCGATCTACCTGAACAACATGGGAGAAATCAAAGACCACCACTTCCACCTGCCAATCGTGACCCATTCAAGTAAATGGGGACATTCTGCAAGTACCCCGCAATTGCATGTGTAGCACACCCCCTAAAGAGCCACAGTTGAAGGGGACACCCCACCCTGCACAGCCAGGCACGCCAAAATTTCACAGGCATTGTCAGGAGCCAGGGAGCGTCTCCGCTCGCCGGGCTCCGGTGCGCATGCGCGGGGGATTATCGCTTCACCGCACACCCGTCCGCGGCCTGATGGTGCGGGTGCCCGGTAGCGCGTCACACTGACGCGCTCGCCGGGCAGGGAGACTATTTCTGACGGCTCCAGCGCCCAGTCGGGTTGCTGGTTTGTCGTCAGCTCTCCCTGTTCCCTGTGCCTGTTTAAACCTCTGATATCTGCCTGTCTGTGTACTGAACCTTGGCTTGTCTAAATAACTACTCCTCCGGATTGCCCTAATTACCTGCCTGATCTGTGTACCAAACCCTGGACTGTTTAACCACTACTCTGCTGGATTGCCCTGATTACTTGCCTGATCTGTGTACCGAACCCTGGACTGTTTAACCACTACCCTGCTGGACTGTCCTGATTACTTGCCTGCTCTGTGTACTGAACCCTGGCCTGTTTAACCACTACTCTGCTGGATTGTCCCTATACCTTGCCTATTCTGTGTACTGAACCCTGGCTTGTTAAAACACTACTCCGCTGGACTGTCCAAATACCCTGCTTGCTCTGTGCACCAAACCTTGGCCTGTTTAACCATTACATTACTGGACTGCCTGATACCCTGATCACTACCTGCTATATACCTAACCTCTGCTTATTATTCCAGTCCTGCCTCTGCCTTACTGCGCCCTGATCTTCGGTCTCTCCTGCAGACCCCAGGACACCCGCTTCCAATCTTGGAACCTACTATCTACCGGAAGCCCGTGCCTCCGCGTGCCCTCAGCTTCCTGTACCCATTTCGGGGGTCTGGGTGCGCGTGGTCGTAAGGGCGAGCCGCTCTCGGCATCTCGGCCTCGGTGAGTATTAGTCCGTGACAGTACAAACCAGCCAGATGTCCGAGGCCGACAGAGCGCGCTCTCCTCTGGAGATCCTGTGCCAACAAGTATCTACCCTCGCTGAATCAGTACAGAAATTACAGGAAGGTTATACCCAGATTGATAACCGTCTTCAGCAGATCACAGGGTCGCTACCTTCCGCAGCTCCTGCACCCAGCAGTGGGGGTCCGCTCCCTCAAGCTTCTGCCAACCCCACCGTCGTCATGGCACTTCCTGAACCCAGGGTCCCTGCACCAGAACGGTTCTCGGGAGACCGTAAGAAGTTTAGGGCCTTCAAAAACGCCTGTTCCCTCTACTTCGCTCTACAGCCGAGAACCTTCTCCTCAGAAATCGTCAAGGTGGGATTTGCGATTTCCTTACTATCCGAAGAACCCCAAGCTTGGGCCCACGGCTTGATGGAACAGAGCAGTCCTGTCCTGAACACCATCGAGGCCTTCTTTGAGAGCATGTCCCAGCTCTACGATGACCCGCAGCGTATGGCTACAGCTGCGGCCATCCTGCACCATCTGTCCAAAGGAAGAAGACCTATTGAGGACTATACTGTGGAATTCCGTAAGTGGGCGGCCGATACAAATTGGAACGAGCCGGCCCTACGTTATCAGTACCGCCAAGGCTTGTCCGAGTTACTCAAGGACGAATTAGCTAGGATGGAAACCCCTGCTTCACTGGAAGAACTCATTCAAGCAGCCACGAAGCTAGATAGGCGACTGCGAGAGCGACGCTCAGAGCGGTTCCAGGGGTCACGCCCCACCTGGGCGTTGCCAAGACCCCACTCCGCACAAACTCCGACCTCAACTTCAGCTGCTGCTGCCCCGGTCCCTGAGGTCGAACCAATGCAGCTCGGCTTGGTTCGAGGCCCGCTAACCTCCGAAGAGAAGCAACGCAGGCGACAGTCCAACCTATGTCTCTACTGCGGAGGAACTGGACATTTCCTGCGCAGCTGTCCGATCAGGCCCAGTAAGTCTCCTCAGCCAAATGTATTGAACTATCCAAACAATAACATTCCCAAGACTTACGTGATGTTGTTTATTTCCCTACAGCTTCTGGAAGGGGAGACTCGCTTGCAGGTCATCATTGATTCCGGAGCATGCAGTTGCTTCATAGACTCTGCCTTGGCGCACAATTTGAATCTTACTCTAAAAACTAAAAAGCAGGATCTACGAATACATCTGTATGACGGATCCCTTCCTTGCTCAGGTCCCATCACCCAGGAGACTCAACCTATTCCAGTAATCACTGATTCCGGCCACCGGGAGTTCTTACGGCTCGACTTGATTCATTCACCCATCTTTCCTGTTATACTAGGCTTACCCTGGTTACAGGCTCACGATCCACAGATTAAATGGAGCACTAAGGTAGTATCCTTCTCCTCTCAGTATTGCTCTCAGCACTGTTTGCTCCCGGCTCCCAAAGTTTGTGCCACAATGGTTGTGCCATCAGGCAATCTCCAACATGTTCCCTCCGAGTACCTTGAGTTTCAAGAGGTATTCAGTAAACAGATGGCTGACCGCCTACCACCTCATCGGTCCTACGACTGTCCAATCAACCTCCTTCCTGGATCCGAGATTCCATTCGGCCGGATATTCCCTCTCTCAGAAACCGAGCTAGAAGCTCTTAAACAATACATAGACGAAAACCTCAAGAAAGGCTTCATCCGTCCTTCATCTTCACCCGCCGGAGCGGGTATCTTTTTCGTTGGAAAAAAAGACGGTACCTTAAGACCCTGTGTAGATTATCGACAGCTCAATAACATCACAATTAAGAACCGGTATCCGTTACCACTCATCCCCGAGTTATTCCAGAGGTTCCGATCAGCTAAGGTGTTCTCTAAACTTGATCTCCGGGGGGGCCTACAATCTCGTCAGGATCAGGGCTGGAGACGAATGGAAGACGGCTTTTAGGTCCAGATTCGGGCATTTCGAGTACTTAGTGATGCCATTCGGACTCTGCAATGCCCCAGCCACCTTTCAACACCTGGTGAATGACATATTTCGAGAATATTTAGATGACTTCCTTGTTGTATACCTGGACGATATTTTTATCTTCTCCCTTACTCTAGAGATACACAAGAGGCACGTAAAGAAGGTTCTTGCCATACTTCAACAGCACAAGCTATACCTGAAAGCTGAAAAGTGCGAATTTGAAAAATCAACCATACAGTTCCTGGGATTCATACTTTCAACCAATGGGGTCGCAATGGACCCACAGAAGATTCAGGCAATTCAAGAGTGGCCGGCCCCATCTAACAAGAAAGGAGTACAGAGGTTTATAGGATTCGCCAACTGCTATCGGAAATTTACTGTTGGATTCTCGGCCATCGTGGCACCTATTACCCAATTAACTCGTCAGCACAGTTCTTTTCAGTGGTCCGCAGTCGCTCAAGAGGCTTTCCTAAAGTTAAAGAAGTTGTTCAGTTCCGCCCCAATTCTATGCCATCCTGACCCGACTCAACCCTTCGTATTAGAGGTGGACACATCCAAGATCGCAACTGGAGCTATTCTCTCCCAGAGACAGGGACCGAAGGCCATTCTACACCCGGTAGCTTTCGCCTCTAGGAAACTCAGTCCACCGGAACTCAACTACGATGTGGGTGACAGGGAGCTGCTGGCTATAAAGTTCGCTTTAGAGGAGTGGAGGTATTTGCTGGAAGGGGCAGTACACCCGGTCATGATCTTTACGGATCACAAGAATCTTGAGTACCTCCGAACAGCAAGACGACTAAAACCCCGTCAAGCCCGTTGGGCCCTCTTCTTTTCCCGTTTTAACTTTCATATAGCCTACAGACCTGGAGCAAAGAACGGGAAGGCCGATGCTCTTTCGCGGATGTTCTCAGCAGACTCTCAAATATCAACACCAAGCACGATCCTCTCTCCTCAAAACTTCCTCGGATTAACTCAGGCAGACTTAATGTCATCCATCAGATCCTCATTGGGCTCATGCACAGAACCAGTAGTGCACTCCTTAAAGAAATATGAAGACCTCTTCTGGATTAAAGGAAAAATATTTGTACCTCAAGTGACTCGGCCCTTAGCTCTTAAGATGTGTCACGACCATAAGATGGCAGGACACTTCGGGAATAAGAAAACGGCTGAACTTCTTTCTCATTCTTTTTGGTGGCCAGGATGGAGAAGGGACTGTAAAGAATATGTGGCGTCCTGTTTTCTGTGCCAGCGGAACAAGGGCCCGAACACCAAATCCTGGGGCCTGCTCAGACCTTTGCCCATCCCGGAACGGCCATGGGCTGATGTGTCCATGGATTTTATTGTTGACCTACCTACCTCAGAAAATTTTTCTACCATCCTTGTAATTGTCGACCGCCTCTCCAAGATGGCCCATTTTTTGCCCATGAGAGGTGCTCCCTCTGCCGTAGACACAGCTAGCGTCTTCTTAAAAGAGGTTGTTAGGCTCCATGGGATACCAAGAAGCATCGTGTCAGATAGGGGCGTTCAATTCACGTCCAAATTCTGGAGGGAACTCTGCAAGGCCCTGGGCATCAACGTTTGTCTCTCTTCAGCCTATCACCCCCAAAGCAATGGCCAGACGGAGAGCACCAACCAGACGTTAGAGCAATACCTCCGCTGCTTCTGCTCGGGTTCTCAGGATGATTGGGCGAGTCTTCTTCCCTACGCTGAATTTGCGTACAACAATTCAATTCATGACTCTACCAACCAGACTCCCTTCTGGGCCAATTGTGGATTCCATCCCACGTCCTTTGCTAACAACATTCCCGAAATGGCAGTTCCTGCAGTCCAGGATAGGATAACCTCGTTGCAATCTAACTTTCAGAAGATTCAAGACATATTACACAAGGCACAGGAAGACTACAAGAAACAGTACGATCGGGGCAGAAAGGCAAACCCAAAGTTTGACTTAGGAGAGGAGGTCTGGCTGTCCAGCATTAATCTTAGATTACCATTGCCATCTCGAAAGCTTGGACCTAAGTTCATTGGGCCTTTTCAAGTCAAGAGGATCATTAACCCTGTGGCTGTTGAGCTAGCACTTCCCAAGACATATCGGATTCATCCTGTTTTCCACGTGTCACTATTGAAGCCTGTGGTGCCTAGTTCTTTCCCGGGAAGAAGAGAACCTCCTCCTCCGCCAGTCAGAATCGATGGCGAGAATGAATTCGAAGTGGAATCCATTCTGAGTTGTAGGAAGAAGGGCAGGCAGCTACAGTATCTGATTCAATGGAAGGGGTACCCACCTGAAGATAATTCTTGGGAGCCCGCTAGGAATCTGCACGCTCCACGGTTAATTCAAACTTTTCACCAAGATCATCCAGAATTGATGGCTAGCCTTGGCGTCCAGTGTCCGCCCTTAGGAGGGGGGCACTGTCAGGAGCCAGGGAGCATCTCTGCTTGCCAGGCTCCGGTGCGCATGCGCGGGGGATTATTGCTTCGCCGCACACCCGTCCGCGGCCTGATGGTGATGCGCGCGTGGGTGCGCGGCGGACCTCGTGTGCGCGCCGTCGCCCGTGCGGGTGCCTGGTAGCACGTCACACTGACGCGCTCACTGGGCAGGGAGACTATTTCTGACGGCTCCAGCGCCCAGTCGGGTTGCTGGTTTGTCGTCAGCTCTCCCTGTTCCCTGTGCCTGTTTAAACCTCTGATATCTGCCTGTCTGTGTACTGAACCTTGGCTTGTCTAAATAACTACTCTTCCGGATTGCCCTAATTACCTGCCTGATCTGTGTACCAAACCCTGGACTGTTTAACCACTACTCTGCTGGATTGCCCTAATTACTTGCCTGATCTGTGTACCGAACCCTGGACTGTTTAACCACTACCCTGCTGGACTGTCCTGATTACTTGCCTGCTCTGTGTACTGAACCCTGGCCTGTTTAATCACTACTCTGCTGGATTGTCCCTATACCTTGCCTATTCTGTGTACTGAACCCTGGTTTGTTAAAACACTACTCCGCTGGACTGTCCAAATACCCTGCTTGCTCTGTGCGCCAAACCTTGGCCTGTTTAACCACTACATTACTGGACTGCCTGATACCCTGATCACTACCTGCTATATACCTAACCTCTGCTTATTATTCCAGTCCTGCCTCTGCCTCACTCCGCCCTGATCTCCGGTCTCTCCTGCAGACCCCAGGACACCCGCTTCCAATCTTGGAACCTACTATCTACCGGAAGCCTGTGCCTCCGCGTGCCCTCAGCTTCCTGTACCCATTTCGGGGTCTGGGTGCGCGTGGTCGTAGAGGCGAGCCGCTCTCAGCATCTCGGCCTCGGTGAGTATTAGTCCGTGACAGGCATTTAAGAGACAAAGAATGGTCTGTGACTTTGTTTTTGTGGTTTATTGAGGGTTAATAATTTGGATGTGGATGGGAGATTTTGGCATGTCCACTTGACTTCAAAAACAACACTTTAACAATACAGATGAGCCGAACACCCCCCTGTTCGGTTCGCATTAGAACTCCCGAACAGAGAAAAAGCTCTGACCCGAACGGCAAACCCTATTAAAGTCTATGCAACGCGAACTTTACAAATAAAAAGTGCTCATTTTGAAGACTTATATGCAAGTAATTAGCCATAAAAATGGCATTGGGGTCTGGGTACTGCCCCTGGGCGCACACGTACCAATGCAAAAATTGCTTATAAAAAGCTTGTTTTTACAGGATCAGTGATTTTATTGATGCTTGAAGTGCAACAATAAAATGACAAATTCCTTTACATATAGTACCTGGGGGGGGTCCCCTTAGTCTAGCCTGTAAAGTGACGCATCTGTAGAATGTATAGAACATGCTGCTGTTCACTGCATCAGGGCTCAGAATGCACTATGCAGTGCAGTGCATTGCAGGGCGCTCAGCGGGGCTTAGCTCTGAGCCAAACTAAATTTTCCTACACTAACAAAAGTAAACTACAAAACCTATCCTACATCTAGCACACACTAGAGGCGATACAACGCCACCTCACCGCCTGATTTACCTCTTGGTTGCTAGACTACACACTTCCAGAAAGCGCACCAAACCCGTAGGACATAATAGAAGTTTACGGCTCAGTGTAGCTAACTCACAAGAAAGCTGTGGATAAACTGCACGGCATCAGTGTGAAAGCAACCTAATAGTTGTTATTCTTGTTATTGGTGCTATTATGCCTATTGCTAAGTAAAACTGCTATTGTGTCCAGTGAATTGCTTAAGACACTGACCTGACAAACTTTTCTTTCTGTGTGGTAGTTGCTGCTGGTGCTGCTCTGTATGCTGCTTGCAGGGATAAGAGTCAGAGTGCAGTTGATATCACGTTACATTGCAGCCGGCAGGACAGAGTAGGTATCAGTTTATGTGGCTGAGTTCTCCCTCCGCGTCCGGTCCCTCCTTTACAAACTGCACTGTCTTTGATGCTCTCGGATGGCGGGGTTGGCAGCCCGGGGTGAGATCAACCAGTCACCTGTGTGCGATTAACCGGTAGATTGCGATAAAAGGGTTGTCGACCCCCAGTCTAGGTGATGTCTTTTTAGAATTTTTTGCTGAATAACGGGAGAGAGGAGTTCATAGATCAGGATACTCCAAATGATAGCTGAAATAACAGGACAGCTTTTCAATAATCTTCTCTAAGCAACCTTTTCTGGAGGTAGCAGGTATATATAGGACTCTATAGTAGCAGTCCCAGTCCATATGGCATCTTCTGGCACTTAGTTCCCTTTTAGCACTTGCACACTCAAGAGTCCACAGCAAGATCACTCACAATGTCCTAGGAGCTCTCTTCCACCCAGCATCCAAAGGTAGATCCTCAATGAGGGAGACAATGGTTCCTTCTCCAGACCAGGACCCCAGGACAGTGCCCTCCAGAAAATAATCCTTTAGCATTTTTTTTCAGGCCCTCAACCCAGCACCTGCTGAGGCCCAGACTGCAATTTCTTGTCTCACTGTTCTCTCTCTATCTTCCACCACCTTTCCCTCCAATCACCTAACCCTCATCCATAGAAACTTTCGCAACTTCAACTCTTCTCTCCTCTCTTCTGCTACTGACCACCTTTGTGACAAAATCTCTCCCCTGTCCTGCCCCAACCAAGCCACTTCCATCTACAATAAATCCCTGTCCTCCACCCTGGACAAGCTCGCTCCCCTCACTACACGTAGAATCGGGCCTCGACCCCTACAACCCTGGCAAACAGATGACACTAAAATTCTCAAAAAATGTAGTCGCGCTCTTGAGCGTCAGTGGCACAAGACCAAGTCTCTCAAAGACTTCAACCAATACAAATCTGCCCTCCAAAAAAACTGTTCTTTCCTCCACATGGCCAAGCAGACCTATTTTACAACTCTTATTAACACCTTCTCATCCAGTCCCCGTAAACTTTTCTCTACTTTCAACTCACTTCGTCTTCCACCGCCTCCACCCACTGACTCACTCACTGCCCAGGAGATTGCTAATCACATCAAAAACAAGATTGATTCAATCTGATGTTGATGAAATTGATGATGAGATTGATGAAATCTCCACTCTACAGGTATCTCCCCCAGTTAAGACCCCATATCAACAGGTACAATTGACACTCCCCTTATTCAAATCTGCTACTACAGACGAAGTTGTTAAACTCCTTTCTAACGCCCACCTAACCATCTGCCCCCTGGACCCTATTCCCTCTGGAATACTACAATTGCCCTCTGACGATATCCTACACTCTCTAACTCACATCTTCAATCTCTCCCTCACCTCTGGCATTTTCCCCAATACACTAAAACATGCACCGGTCACCTCCATACTTAAAAAAACATCCTTGGACCCCACCAATCTTAACAACCTACACCCTATCTCCTTGCTCCCCTTTTCTTCTAAACTCCTTGAACGCCTGGTTTACAACCAACTGAGTGACCACCTCATTAAGAATAACCTTCTTGATCCCCTTCAATCTGGATTTCGCCCTCAACACTCCATAGAAACTGCCCTTTTAAAACTCACAAATGACCTACTAACTGCAAAAACCCACTGACACTATTCTGTACTCCTACTTCTGGACCTTTCAGCTGCCTTTGACACGGTTGACCACCCCCTCCTCCTCAAAAAACGTTACTCCCTTGGCCGCTGTGACTGTGCTCTTCAGTGGCTCTCATCCTACCTATCCCAACGCACCTTCAGTGTCACTTACAATTCTACTTCCTCCACTCCTCTTCCCTTCTCCATCAGGGTCCCCCAAGGTTCTGTTCTTGGACCTCTTTTATTTTCAATCTACACCTCTTCCCTGGGTCAGCTGATAGCCTCTCACGGCTTTCAATATCATTTCTACGCTGATGACACACAAATCTATCTTTCCACCCCTCAACTCACTCCATCAGTCTCCTCACACATCACTAACTTACTAACAGACATATCTGTATGGATGTCACACCACTTCCTGACAGATAAGTCAGGGGAAGAGGCACGTGGGGGAGGAAATATTTGTTTAGTTTGGTTTTGGACAAGTTGAGTTTGAGGAAGTGGTGTGACATCCATACAGACATATCTGTATACAGACATATCTGTATGGATGTCACACCACTTCCTCAAACTCAACTTGTCCAAAACCAAACTAAACTAATATTTCCTCCCCCACATGCCTCTTCCCCTGACTTATCTGTCAAGAGCAATGGCACAGCCATCCACCCATCCCCACATGTCAGCGTGCTAGGTGTTATCCTGGACTCTGAACTCTCCTTTCGGCCCCCTATCCAATCACTTTCCAAAGCTTGCTTCCTCAACCTCCGCAACATCTCTAACTACATCCCTTTCTAACCAATGAAACCACAAAGCTCCTGATTCACTCCCTGGTTATCTCTCGCCTTGATTACTGCAACTCCCTCCTCATTGGCTTACCTTTAAATAGACTATCCCCCCTTCAGTCCATCATGAATGCTACTGCCAGACTAATACACCTTACAAACCGCACAGTGTCTGCTACCCCTCTCTGCCAATCCCTCCATTGGCTGCCACTTGCCCAACAAATTAAATTCAAAATACTAATAATAAGTTACAAAGCCATCTACAACTCTGCCCCTAGATACATCACTAGTCTAGTCTCAAAATACCAACCTAATCGCCCTCTTCGTACCTCTCAAGACCTCCTGCTCTCTAGCTCCCTCATCACCTCCTCCCATATCCGCCTCCAGGGCTTCTCCCGAGCCTCGCCCATCCTCTGCAATTCGCTACCCCAATCTGTTAGACTGTCTCCAAATTTATCCACTTTTAGGCGATCCCTGAAAACTTTCCTCTTCAGAGAAGCCTATCCTGCCTCCATCTAACAACTGCACTATTTTCTCCATTAGTTCAACCCCACACAGCTATTACCCTTTTGTAACTTGACCCTCCCTCCTAGATTGTAAGCTCTAACGAGCAGGGCTCTCTGATTCCCCCTGTATTGAATTGTATTGTAATTGTACTGTCTGCCCTAATGTTGTAAAGCGCTGTCGGCGCTATATAAATCCTGTATTATAATAATAATAATAATAATAATGTTCCAGGGGTAGCAGCTCCAGGAAAACCCTCACTGGACAGAAAATAACAAACTGGAAAGCCCCTCAAAACATTTTTTTTACCTCTGTAGAAACCTCCTGGACACCTTCTTCCAGGGTTGTCTGGAGCATGATAAATAAACAAGCTGGTCCTTCGACTCTCCCTACCCTTTATTCTGGAAGTAAGTGGGAGGAATCAAACAGCTAGGAAACACTGACCAGACAACAACAATTAATTACTGCTCCATTGACTACAGTGGAGCCAAAAACTAAATTTAAAATGGAACTACTCACCTCCAAAGATGCAGTGTCCCCAACTCCCTGGACGGCTGGTGGCATCTTCTTGCGGCCAGCTTCTGGGTCTCGATTGCTGGCCACTTTCATTGGCAGGAGTGACATCACTCCTGTGCATGTGCAGGAGTTGAGTCAGATTTGGCATTGCGCATCTGTACAATGAGCTGCGCATGCGCGCCTTACTGTACAAGGGCAGACAGGCATGTAAGTAACTTTAATGCAGAAGAGGCAAAGCATATCTCTTCTGCATTGGAATTCCTGCCTTCTCGCCCCTTTTATAATTTTAGCTGTAAGTTCTACTTTAACCTAACTGCCTAAATAGAGGATGGTGCTACATCTATGAAATATCAGAATGATGAGTATTTATTGTTCATGTACTGTTGACTGACTGTATAGCAAATTGAACCAAATAAGTTCATTTAAATAATATAATTAGGTTAAACAAAAACTCATAAGTTAATAATTGCATTGATGTTTAGATTTCAAATAACACTATCAATTATATCTTGGTGTATAAAACCTGGGAGTTGCTAATATTCAAATCAAACCTGATGCTTAAAAATAATATTTTGAAGATGCTATAAGAATATCGGGACTCAGTGAGAGCCTTGCTGCATCTGTCCCCACCCTTATTATGTCTATTATATGAAGCAAAAAAAGAAATCACAGAAACCTGACATTTTAACAGGGGTGTGTAGACTTTTAATATCCACTGTTACATCGTTGGTAATAATGGTGTCTTGCTCCCCGCTGTTGTCTGTCTCTTTAGCCACACCTGTGGGATGTCCCTGCACTTGCCCCGGGGGGTTCTAATGGTGGAGAATCTTCTCCCCTGGTCTGGGTTGGTGGCAGATTGGAATTTGGCCTCAGTGAGCAATACAGAGAATGTAAGTGTATTGCATATCATGTTGTACATTAAAACGTACTATGCTGTATATACAGTATCTCCCAAAAGTGAGTACACCCCTCACATTTTTGTAAATATTTTATTATATCTTTTCATGTGACAACACTGAAGAAATTACACTTTGCTACAATGTAAAGTGGTGAATGTGCAGCTTGTATAACAGTGTAAATTTGCTGTCCCTTTAATTTTCTTACACATACAGTATGTAGGACTGTAAAGACTCTAAAATCCCCATACATAGTTCTTTTTACAGAAAGGTCAGAACTATTGTATATGGTCAGTTTATCTACAAATAGCATTTAGTTCTTCTTTAAAATTGATAAATTATATTTTAATATACTCCATATTAGTATGTAAGCAGGGCCGTCTTTAATATTGATTGGGCCCTGGGCAAACATTTTCTTGGGCCCCCCTACATGCAATTTCACTCTTCACATGCTCTGAGACATACAATAAATAGCAGCTAGACTCAAAATGAGTTTACTGAATGAGATCAGGCAATGATTGCGATGGTTGCCAGAGGTTACCAGAGGTTACAGTGTATTATTACCGCACACTGACTGGTTGCTAGAGGTTACAGCACACATTATGGGTCACTGTTTATTTTCTAGAGGTTACAGCACATTACTTCTGCTTGTTTGGTTACTAGAGATTACTGTACATCAATACTGCTCACTGATTGGTTTCTAGAGGTTACTGGACATCTATACCACTCACTGATTGGTTGCTAGAGGTTACTAGACATCTAAACCACTCACTAATTGGTTGCTAGAGGTTACTGCACGTTATTACTGCTCACTAATTGGTTTCTAGAGGTTACTGCATATCTTTACCGCGCAATGATTGGTTGCTATAGGTTACAGCACATCATCTCCTCACTGCCTGCACACCATGAACTGGGGAGGTGACGGGAACCCATCAATAGACAGAAAACTTCTAGGAATCCTAGGACTCCTGGGATCAGCGGCAGTGCTTGAGGAGGGGGGTTGGGATCAGTGGCAGTGGGGGGGGATGGGATTAGCTAGGAGGCAGTACGCTGTGGCAAATTCTGAATCATGTAGAGGAAAGCTGGGAGGCATTAGTAACAGAACTTCACACTGAGATATCGGGACACAGCATGGGACTAAAACTTCAAGGGGAAAGGGAATTTAAACCGGGATAGTTGGCAAGTATGAGGCAACTGCTTTGGGCCCCACAATAATGATGGGGCCCAGGGCAGCTGCCCCTTTTGCCCTGCCTTAAAAACGGTCCTGTATGTAAGTATATACTGTACTCGTCATTTACCATCTGATGAATAAATACTGTATGTTGTACATTGCAGTATTCCGATTAGTATTGATGCAAAAACTATCCAACGTCAGCTAAGATTGAGAAATAAATGTGTCTGAAAATTAACGCGCCAATCCAGCCATGAAGGGGCAAATACTGCAGAATACCTCTTGTAGACACCCTGAGAGACAGCCTGGGGTTGGACCTTTATAATACCTTAGCCAGCTCTCATAAAATCATAGACAGCGGGCATTTGAGATAATTCATCTCCTGTCTCTACACCCGGAGGATACTTATCACATGGTCAAATGTTTGTTGACACCTGATAATCACCTCTACATTTTATAGGCAATCATATAAGTGTACCAGACCACCACATCTACACTATATGAGCAAATATAAGTCAACATCCCAAAAACACGTGGCAAATGTTTGGGGAAGGCCATTCCAATTTCTGTTCCGTCTCTGCGCACAAAGTCTGGTCAGTAAAGACATCATTTGATTTGATTTGATTGGTGTGAAAGTCAAGAGTCCTTAGCTGCACCATACTGAACACCTTCAGGATGAACTGGACTGTCAATTGCCAGCCAGACTTCTAGTCCAACTCTAATACCTGACTTCACAAATGCTATTCTGGGTGAATGTGCACAATTGCCCACAGGCACACTCCACAATTTTGTAGAAAGCCTTCCCAGAATATCAGAGGTCCATACAGCCACAAAGGGGTCCAGATTAATATTAATGCTCATTGTTTTGTATTAGAATGTCCAAACAAGCTTATATAGGGATGGCCAGGTGTCCAAAAAACTTTGGGAGCCCTCTTTGTTCTCTTTGCACAATACTAGAAAATATAAATAGCATTCTCTTCACTCAATGCTAGGAAAGAGTATTATCATATTTTTAGGTTAAAACATTTAAAGAATGCAGAAATTGTAATAGTAAATTTTAATTATCCAGGCAGTTATTTTATAAAGTTTTATATACGAAGTTACTACAAGAGGCCAACTGCAAATATCATTCAGTTGACCTGAGTATTATTTTCAGTTTACTACTCGAGTAAGGTGCGAACCTCCAACACAGATCTATTCTTAATCTAAGTGAGATACCTGTAATTAAGTATAATTTACCTAGATACATGCCTCCTTGAAATTACCAGTGTATACTCTAATAATAAATGCTAATATGGGGTTGACCTTTTATACTGTTTCCAATGTGTACTCTAATATTAAATGCAAATATAGGGTTGACCTTATATACTGTTTCCAAAAATGCTAGCAAATGAAGAGTAGGAAGTATATGAAGAATTCAACACATATATTTCATAAAACACTCAGTTCTACACAAGATTACATTTTTGTATAGCCAAAACTAGCCATGGCTTAAGGCTTAATGCAGTTGACAATTAGGAGCACATTCTTGTGTGCAGTAAAATGTCCTAGATTGTTGTCCTGCACACCACTGCCATCTGGCCACATCTTCATTGATGATGCCTCTGCAATGCCTATGGAGTTTCACTGATTTCATAATTTAATGTGCACTGGTCTGTGCAGCTTGCGTGTAGTTCTGGTTCTCCCACTGTGATGTTGTTTTTTCCCCAGTTTTCTCTTCTTCTTGTGTACTGTTCAAGACCAGATATAGTGAATGTGGGGTCCTGGGTTTACTAATAGTTTAATTTTAGTTAACTTTTTTTTTATTTTGCTTACAGTTAAAATTGCCCCATGGCTATGAAGGAGGAACACAACAGATAGTGCAAAGCTGTTGAAATTGATGACAGCCTCAACTTGTGTGTCTAAATGACAAAATGACTAGCACCATGCAACAACCTTGGGAATTACCTTAAACAACATTTATTAGTTAAAAAACACAAATTTACTCACAAAAGCCATATGACTGTAGGCATACAGTATAAAGTGACCTAAACCACAGTCACTACTCAAGTCAAGGATCTGGGCGTCATATGTAAAAACCTGAGCATCACTCCACAGCAGGTACAAGATTTGATGTGTTTTAAGGGGTATACCTTCTTCCTCAGAACTCTGGCTATCAAGTCCTTCTGTTTGAGTACTGTGTGTTTTTTACATCACTGATGTGGTGATTTTGTCTGTTTAACTCAGCAACGTGGTGTTTTTGTCTGTTTAACTTGTGTGTTGTTAGAGCCTGGAGTCTGTTTTGTTAGTGACCTTTGTCGGGGTACAACACAGACTTCTTTTTTCCACAACAGGTAACATTTAGGCAGCAACTCACCCACACATGAGATTTGGGTGGTAATGTAATTAATACCATTACACATGCAAAATATGATGGAAGGTACACATATTGTTATATTATAGTATCATTAGTACATTATGTTATATAAGTACACCTTTGAGGGTATGGAGGTGGGATTGCCAGCTGGCCAGTGTGTTTTACTACCCTGGCTGGTAAAAAGAGGACTTGTCTGTGTTATTAATAAGAAAGAGATCATAATGGTTGCTATTTTTTTCCCCAAGAAACTTATTTAGAGGATGAGGCCAGTTTCAAAGATATTTTTTGTAGTGTTATTGCTAATTAGAAAGCCATTGTACAGTGAGGTCACAGCTCCAGTCTTAGGTGAGTTGTTATCTGTATATCTCTTCACATTCAGATCTTCCAGAAAATGTTAAACAAATGCATTACACTACAGCAGTGGTTCTCAACCCTGTCCTCAAGTACTCCCAACAGGCCGTGTTTTGGGACTTTCTCTTAGATAAAATAGCTGTCCAAAATACCAAGTGATTGACTTTGATTTAAAGCACCTGTGCAAGATAAAGGAAAACCTGCAAACATGGCCTGTTGGGGGTACTTGAGGACAGGGTTGAGAACCACTGCACTACAGCACAAGAAGAAACAAGGGTAGGAGTGGCACCTCATTACTTATGCTACTTATTGTGCTGCCCTGCACTGAATCATCCTGGAAGAGCCGCACCTGTAATTCATATTAGAATCAATTTCAGACTACCAATTCCAATTTTTTTTTTTTTTTCAATCCTTGTGAACTCAATTAAACTTGACTTTTCATTCACTTGATGATACTGAAACAGTCAGTGGAATTGTACTGGGAAGTTGGTGGTTGAGAAATATAGTCACAAGCGTTCTGTTTGTGTAAAGTCATTGGCCATACAGTTATGTACATAGCTGGAATAGACATGGGGAGGGGGGCTATTTTACTTGTCAAAGGATTTGTATTTCTGCCCATGTGATCTTGAGATCTACGAAGCCTGTTAGAATGTTGACCTGCCTTTTCCAATGCCGAGTCACCTCCCCAATGTCATACAGTATATTGACCAGACAATTATAAGGCTATGGCATGCCAATGAGGTTATCTCTGTTCTTCTGCCAGCTTGTTCTCTGTCAACGTATGTGCATGTAGTGGGGCCTCACTCAGAGCAGTGAACATCTCCTTTGTGGGTGCCATGGGTGGGGAGTTTGATGTAGGCTGATATCAGGAAATTTTCGGTTACTTAGTATAAATTGAAATACCAAGATCAAGGCACTGTCTACAAACTAAAACCAGATCCTTTTCCTAAACTGGGCTAAATCCTACTAACTCAGCTTCAGCTTGTGAACATTGCCCTACACTCATTATATTGATGCTCCTCCGTGCATCGAGGAATAGTATTAACTGTTTGTAGAATTTTTGGTAACCACTATACAGTTGTTTCTTACATTTGCCCCAGATTCTATGACTGAACATTTATTTTTGGAGTATATGGTTATATCCACTTTCATAAGGACAGCAAATTCGGGGAAGGCTCCACAGTGGGGGACTTGGCAACTTTTAAAAATCTGAGGTTGTAACCTTTTCCAACTCTATGCAAAATTTAAAAAATGGCTTTAGGTCTAATGCAATGTTTGTTGCTCCTCATGGTATAAAAGGAATGCTTGGGCAATCCTATGTGGTATAAAGTGTTATAATACATTTTACAGGTATGTAAAAAATAAGGATACATCATTGAAATTGTTAACTTTTTCAACATATTTGAACAGGTAAACATTGGATCTTCATTCAAACAGTAATATACTTGAATATAAACACAAGGAAGATTATTAGTTTTTTTATTTAACTAAAATACCAGAAGATGCGATGGTGTACTGTGGAAAGAGTAACTACACCCCTGATTTCAGAAGCAGGTGTTAACTCCTTTACAGGCAGTCCCCGGGCAATGAACAAGACAGGGTCTGCAGGTTTTTTCTTAAGTTGAATTTGTATGTAATTTGGAACAGGTACATTTTTCATGTATAACTCCAGCCAAAAAATTACATAAGTGAATTGTTATAATAAATCTCACCAATTCAACAACTTCGTGCTTCTGGCAATGCAGTGATGTGCGATTCCACTACTGTAGCCAGCAAGCTAGCCTCCCAGAGGTTTCCAGGACCAGTGTAGAGCACAAGCGTCTGAAAGAGACATAATGCTGCCTTCGTTGTAAGTACGAGTCATTCGTAACTCGAGCGTTTGTAACCGGGGGACTGCCTGTAATAGAAATAACTTCTTGTGGGTGTTTTGCATAACTACCCACCAGTCTCTGACATGAATTCAGAAAAGCTTTTGACCATTTCTTTAGTGGCAAGATGCTTGTAGGTTCCTTTGCACAACCTATCCAGTTTAAATTCCCCCACAGCATTAGTTACATCGTTAGTCTGGCTGAAAAAAGACACAAGTCCATCTAGGTCAACCAATAGAAGGAAAAATAAGCATATATCTCACAAAAGTGAGTACACCCACATTTTTGTAAATACTTTATTATATCTTTTCATGTGACAACACTGAGGAAGTGATACTTTGCTACAATGTAAAGTAGTGAGTGTACAGCTTGTATAACAGTGTAAATTTGCTGTCCCCTCAAAATAACTCAACACACAGCCAATAATGTCTAAACCCTTGGCAACATAGGTGAGTACACCCTTAAAGTGTCCAAATTGGGCCCAAAGTGTCAATATTTTGTGTGTCCACCATTATTTTCCAGCACTGCCTTAACCCTCTTGGGCATGGAGTTCACCAGAGCTTCACAGGTTGCCACTGGAGTCCTCTTCCACTCCTTCATGATGACATCATGGAGCTGGTGGATGTTAGAGACCTTGCGCTCCTCCGCCCTCTGTTTGAGGATGCCCCACAGATGCTAAATATGGTTTAGATCTGGAGACATGCTTGACCAGTCCATCACCTTTTCCCTCAGCTTCTTTAGCAAGGCAGTGGTCTTACAGGTGTGTTTGGGGTCGTTATCATGTTGGAATACTGCCCTGTGGCCCAGTCTCCAAAGAGAGGTGATCATGCTCTGCTTCAGTATGTCACATTTCATGTTGGCATTCATGGTTCCCTCAATGAATTGTAGCTCCCCAGTGTCGGCAGCACTCATGCAGCCCCAGACCATGACACTCCCACCACCATGCTTGACTGTAGGCAAGACACACTTGTCTTTGTACTCCTCACCTGGTTGCCGCCACACACGCTTGACACCATCTGAACCAAATATGTTTATCTTGGTCTCATCAGACCACAGAATATGGTTTAAGTAATCCATGTCCTTAGTCTGCTTGTCTTCAACAAACTGTTTGCAGGCTTTTTGTGCATCATCTTTATAAGAGGCTTCCTTCTTGGACGACAGTCTTGCAGATCAATTTGATGCAGTGGCAGACTGACCCCCACCCCTTCAACCTCTGCAGCAATGTGGCAGCACTCATATGTATATTCCCCAAAGACAATCTCTGGATATGGCGCTGAGCACGTGCACTCAACTTCTTTGGTCGACCATGGTAAGGCCTGTTCTGAGTGAAACCTGTTCTGGTAAACCTCTGTATGGTTTTGGCAACCGTGCCGCAGCTAAGTTTCAGGGTCTTGGCAATTTTCTTATAGCCTAGGCATCTTTTTGTAGAGCAAAAATTATTTTTTTCAGATCCTCAGAGAGTTCTTTGCCATGAGGCAAAGGTGCCATATTGAACTTCCAGTGACCAGTATGAGAGAGCGAGAGTGACAACACCAAATTTAACACACTTGCTCCCCATTCACACCTGAGACCTTGTAACACTAACGAGTCACATGACACCGGGGAGGGAAAATGGCTAATTGGGCCCAATTAGGGGTGTACTCACTTTTGTTGCAAGCGGTTTAGACATTAATGGCTGTGTGTTGAGTTATTTTGAGGGGACAGCAAATTTACACTGTTATACAAGCTGTACACTCACTACTTTACATTGTAGCAAAGTGTCATTTCTTCAGTGTTGTCACATGAAAAGATATACACAGTGGCAGCGTTTGAGGGCATAGTGGCAGCGTTTGATGGGCACAGTGGCTGCGTTTGATGGGCACAGTGGCAGTGTTTGATGGGCACAGTGGCAGCGTTTGAGGGCATAGTGGCAGCGTTTGATGGGCACAGTGGCAGCGTTTGATGGGCACAGTGGCAGCGTTTGATGGGCACAGTGGCTGCGTTTGAGGGCACAGTGGCTGCATTTGAGGGCACAGTGGCTGCGTTGGATGGGGCACAGTGGCTGCGTTTGATGGGGCACAGTGGCTGCATTTGATGGGGCACAGTGGCTACAATTGATGGGCACAGTAGCTGCGCTTGATTGCACAGTGGCTACAATTGATAGGCACAGTGGCTGCGTTTGATGGCACAGTGGCTACAATTGATGGGCAGGGTGGCTGCAATTTATGGGCACAGTGGATATTGCAATAAAGTACTCCATCAATGCTGAAATCAATGCAAACTCAACACCTCAGCCGATTTTCTGATTGGCTCTCGGGTTTTGCCACCATCATTCATAGTAAGGGAAACCGGCCGGTTCCCTACTGCATATGTGTGAAGCGCGTTGCTCTTTCTGAATGGCCCAGTGGAGGAAAGAGGAGGGGGGCCGAACTTCAGAGGGGCCAGCGCAGTCTCTGGCGAGTGGGGAAAGGTAACTGTCAAAAACAGGTACCCGTTCCCCCCTCCCCCCTGAAAAGTGCCAAATGAGCCTAAAGAGGAAGGGATGTGGTTTACAGATGATAGGGTGGGTCTTAAACAGGAAGGGGTGTGGCCTTGGCAGGAAGGGGTGGGCCGTATTTAAATTAGGGGATGCATGAGTTTTATGAGTTTTGTGTTGCCCTAGTCAGGCCTAGGGCAGCACAAAACCTAAATACACCACTGGCGTTCTGACGTCAGTTCTGACAGCTATATGGTCCGGCTCTCATGCGTTTTGTCATTATGACTTCGTCTGAGGGTGTCACATGACGAAATGCATCAGAGCAGGACCATGCAGCGACTGGAAGTGATGTCAGCATGCCACTGACAATGACAGATTGAGAGTGTTAGCGTGGTGAGTGAGACACCATTGATTGGGATGCCAGATGAGTTCTTACTAATGACTTGTACAGGGGCAAAATTATAGCTCTCTTTCTGGAGTCCATACCTCTCTTAATACAAGAAAGGATTTTTCAATGGGATTTAAATCAGGGCTTTGCATAGGCCAATCTATAACCCTCCATTTCTTCTTTGTTAGTTTGCTTCAATTTTTGGACAGAATTCCTCACCTTGTTATCAAGCACACATTGATGTGATGCGGAATTCATTGTTGACTTGATGGCTGCGAGCTGCCCAGGCCCTGAAGACGCAAAGCAACATTTTCACCACTATGCTTCACATGCTTAAGTATTTTAACATATATGATATTTTGATTTAGGAGAGCTTTTTTCCCTTTTTGATGCTAATTTGGGATACACACAGGAGAAAAAATTGTGATCTAGCAATAGTTGGATCAAATCTGCTCTAGCTGCTAGAGAAAGCTGGAAGAAGGATCCCAAACTGTGCAGGACACAAGACCCCCCACCACCACACCTCCCCTGGAAAAACATATGTGGGCAAACACTGAATAGCAGTACCATCAGTGGCGGCTGGTGCCCAAAATTTTGGGGATGAGGGGGCGGAGACAAACTGAAAAATTCTAAAAAATAACCCCATCAACTGCAGCCACTGTGCCCATCAAATGCTGCCAGTGTGCCATTAATTGCAGCCACTGTGCCATCAAACGCAGCCACTGTGCCATCAATTGCAGCCACTGTGCCCATCAAATGCTGCCAGTGTGCCCATTAAATGCTGCCAGTGTGCCCATAAAATGCTACCACTGTGCCATCGAATGCTGCCAGTGTGACAAACCAGCCCCCCCGGTATACCTGGCACTTACCCTGTCTTGGTGGGGCAGCGGGTGATGGTGACGAGCGGGGTTCTTCAAGCCAGCGTCCCCTGCCGTTCTCATTTCCCAACTCCCGTCCTCTCCTCCTGATAGGCGTCCAATAGCGGTGCCTGCCATTTCAGCTAATCAGGAGATAGGTAACCAACCTGAGCACCTGATTGGCAGAGAGGTGGTCCAGTGTTAGGAAAGCGAAGACTCATTCGCTTTCCTAACACAGCTGAGTGAACTGTGAGTGCCAAGCATGGCGCTCGCCGGTCACCGTTTTTGACGCCTATTAGAGCCTATGGCTCTAATCAGGTGCTTCAAAAACACCCCCTGCCACTGTAATTCAGGTGCCCGGTGCCCGAAAAGGGTCGGACGCCTGAATGGGGGGGGGGTTGCAGCGGCGGCCATGGATAGATTCACGCAATGCACAAATCTATCCATAGTGCACAGAAGGGGTGGCAGGAGAGACGGGGCGGCACCCGTGCGCCCTTAATGCACGGGCCGCCACTGAGTAACATTATAAATCATATTTGTGGGATTGAGAGAGAACAGAAAATGGAAACGAATACATAGCACCCATGTGAACGAGGCCCTAAGCTTTAATGAAAGAAAAAGAAGGAAAGTGCATTTAACCAGACTTATTTACAAACATCAACATGGGTAGTTTGCCACATTTGTACCCCGTTTTCTTCCATTTCATATTTCAATCAATTATTAAAAAGTATGTTTATTCTATTTCCTAAATGTTAGGCTCCATATTCGTTTTTTTCTATTTTTTCTTCTATAGTCAACTTCTGAAAACCGAATTAGCAAATAGTTACAGTATTAATACATGACTATGATAGCGACAAGCATAATTATTTTTAGGCCCCCCAGGTAGGTTTCTGCATGTCCTTCTTTCTGTTTCTAATATAATAATGTTAATTATATTAACTAATAATAAAAAATAGGTATGTTAAAAGAATCTTTTAGCACCATTTAAATAGCTTCATATTGTTGCATGCAATGAATAATGTAATAGTTGTTGACAAGCATGGGGTGATCCTGAGTTTAAAGTGCCATGTTCATTCTTAATTTAATGAGAGCTCCACTCCATAAATGTTCATTTTATTGTACATGATAGTAATTTCTTTGTTCCAGACATTGTTAATATTTAGTCATATTCCATAAATAGCCCATCTAATGCTCTTCTTGTGTCCTCATGTTATAAGACTAGCTAAAAACAGTAACTACACCACCACCACCTGCAGGCTCAATATGGGTACTACACACAATAACAGTAGATGTCGTTTATCTTGTTTAATCAGTTTACACATTAATATGTGCATTGAGTAATGTTGATCAATGTTGGCCTAACAAGGACACAGAGGAAAATATTAGTTTTCTCTGTGCCCTGTCCACATCATACAGATGCATTGGTGTGCAATGCTTAAAATGTAGGATATCTGCATTTTTTTGCAGCTCAGTACAATGAGCTGCAAACCCATCACAGCGTGCTGTTTTGCATAAAGTTGAGTGAAATGACATTTTATGGTACTTCAATCAAGCTACAAAAAGAAAACCATAAACAGTACAATAAGTTGTAACAAAGAATTGTCCAGTCCCTGCACAATGCACAGCAGCTCACAGCATTATAAGGAGCTTTACATGCATGGAGTGAACGGGCACTAAAAACTCAGTAAGCTGAGTGAATAATCCCTTGCAAAGTGAAGTGCCTATTTGCCTTTAGTAATTCAACCGCTTATGTCTATGTGTCTTGGGCATGATGTTCCTAATAAAATATAAGCACTATGGCTTAGTGTTAGCAGTTCATATTTCCAGCCCTATGGTTCTCAACAGTGGCAGCTAGGGCGCCCACGTGTCCCAGATTGCTCGGAATGAAAAAAAAAAAACACACCGCCAGCGGCCTAGTCCGCCACCCTGTCCTGATAAACATTTGCCGATTCGCTGAACTGGTTGCTAGGGCTGCCCCACCTCGCGTCTAGCAACCAGTGACGTTGGCCGACACATGGGCACCCTACGGCTGAGCGAGTGAGCGAGGCCTTACCCACAGCTGCCCTGCGCTGAGCAGTGCGCCTCCGAGTCCACCCACCGGCACCTCCTCTCCTTCGCTTCTCTGCCTCCGGCCGCAGCAGCAGAGAGAGAGAGCAACCACAGTCACCAGAGCGTCTTCATTCCGTATCTCCTCCTCCTGAGTCTCCTGACTGGTAGTGGCACTGCTGGTAAGCCAGGATCCAGCCTGTGCCCACTGCCCGTCCCAGGGCCGACTACTCCCGCAGCCGCTGCCTGCAGCACATGCACATTGCCAGCAGTTCGACTTCTCCAGTTCTTCTCCTGAGCCTCCTCCCGCCCACGAGGGCCACGACCCGACTCCTAGCCACCAGCCAAACTTCCAGGTTAGTGTACTCACTATTTTATGAGAACATGAATGCTTGCATTCTTGCAATCATGTATTGCTTTTAACAATGTTCCTTCTAGATACTGTATTGTACTATTCCTTCTAGATACTGTACTGTATACTGTATGTTTGTAACAATAAAATTTCATTGTCGTTGTGTTGTGTGTATATATAAAAAGCCCTTTCACACTGGGGCGGTGCGGGGGCCGGCGGTAAAACGGCGCTATTTTTATTAGATGCTTTACCGTTGTTTTAGCGGCGATATTCGGCTGCTAGCTGGGTGGTTTTAACCCCCGCTAGCGGCACAAAAGGGGTTAAAACTACCTGCAAAGCGCCAAAAAGCACCTGCCGGCGGTTCTGCAGCGGTGCCCATTCAGATCAATGGGCAGGAAAGTGTATACACAGATGCTCCAAAGATGCAGCTTGCAGGAGTTTTTTTTAACGTCCTGCAAGCGTACAGCTCCCATACCCTGGAGAGACAGGAACAGCTCTTTACAGGCGCTATGCAGGCGCTATTTTACATGCGACGTTGTACCCAACCAAAATTGATGTCCTTTTTTTCCTATAAATAGAACTTTCTTTTGGTGGTATTTGATTGCCTCTGCGGTTTTTATTTTTTTGTGCTATAAACAAAAATAGAGTGGCAACTTTGAAAAAAAGCAATATTTTGTACTTTTTGCAAAAAAATTGGCAAAAAAAAAAAGTATCAAAAACCAACTTTTTTTGGGCGGGCGCAGGTGCGGGAGGGAGGGGGGATGTCCCTGAATGGCAGTTTGGAAATGTGGTCACCCTAGTGGCAGCTGGTGCTACATTTTTAATTTGGGGGGGGGGGGGGGCGGCAAAGAAACCACCCCCCACCCTGTCGCTCACTCGCGATATGGTTGGGTAGATGGCGGGGTCATCGTTCTCCTGCTCCCCGGCAGTCTCAGCTCAGTGTCTGTCTGGTTGCTGGGGACGTTGCTGGGCTCTGTTTTTCCCAGAGGAAGGGATGGGTAGGAAGTGCCCAGATAGAAGAAGCCGGCTCGGGCCAGGTGATGGAGGGACACCGAGCCCGACCAGTCACCGGAGCAGAGGAGCGGTGACTGGTCAATCGGGTCTTAAGACCCGCTTCTTGATTAGCCAGGAAGGGAGGACGTTCTGGAGACCGGCAAATCAGGAAGCAGGTCTTAAGACTCGATTGGCCGGGAGGGGAAGCAGGAAGACAATAGCAAATAATAATTCACACAAGTGCGTGGGCTGCGGGCGCAGTTCTCTGCCTCCCCAGCCTAGCCTTTTTTGAAGCCAATTAGAGCCTCAAGCTCTAATCATGTGTTTAAAAAAAAACCCAGTTGAAATCCAATGCGTCCGGCGTCATGCATGGAGATTAGGGGCCAGGCGCATGGATATTAGGCCCTGTATATATATATATATATATACAGGGCTTTTTTTCAGGGGGAAATTGGTGGAACTCAGTTCCACCACCTCTGGCTCAGACCCTTTGGTGCCTGCTCACCACAATCACTTGTAAACTCAGAAGTCTGGTTTCTGTGTTTACAAGTGACAGCTCTGCACTCTTTATGTAATGCAATCCTGGTATTTAGTGCCCCTTTAAGACCCTCCTACTGTTTTCGTAAAATTTGACTGAACACACCCACTATTTGATGTGATTTGGAGGGTGTGTGTAGGGGGAGAGGTTTTGTTGGGCCGTGGTTAAGTTCCAGCACCTATTGTTTGAGAAAAAAAGTCCTGTGTATATATATATCCAATTATACATGCAAATATTGTATGCATATCTAACACGTTTTGGAGTCAATTAGCTCCATCTTCAGGGATAACTCAAATTATTTTAAATTTTATGTTTTTACATTAAGAGCAGTGTACACACAGCCAGCATGAGAGGGACACAGAGCAAAAGCCACGCTTCTCCTCCACAGCAGCTCTGTGTCCCTCTCATGTTGGCTGTGTATGCAGCACTCTGAATGGCTGCATGTAGAGTTGTAGCACAGAGCAGGAGAACACAATCAAAGGAGACTCATATGGGACTCCGTGTGTCCTGGCGGCACAGGAGACACAGAGAAAGTGGGGATATAGTAGCATGGCCAATTAAAATTGTTAAAAAATGGCCAATTAACCACTTCCGGATCACCCGCTGTCGTTTTACGTAAGTACTTTGAATAGGAATACCGTTGTTACAGCAGCAACTAGCTGCCATAGCCCTGGTATCCTCTTCTTCAGCGGGCAGTCTGCTTTCAGATAAAAGTGGTCTCTGTGGCGGATTCGCCGCGAGATCACTTTTATCGACGGCAGGAGAGGCCCCCTTCCGCCACGCTCTGGTGCCTTCCACCGCTTACCGGAGCCGTCGATATCGGCGGAGACAATCGCGTCTTCTTGCTGGCTTGGTATGGAGATGAGTGAGGGGAAGATGGCCCCCACCCATCTCCATACCATTGCAGGGCAGAAGCGATGTCAAAACGTCATTTTATTTTATTTATTTTTTCAAATGACATTTAATTTTATTTTTATTTATTTTTTTTATTGCATTTTAGTGTAAATATGAGATCTGAGGTCTTTTAGACCCCAGATCTCATATTTAAGAGGTCCTGTCATGCTTTTCTTCTATTACAAGGGATGTTTATATAAAAGTGACACATTTTTCTTAAAAGAACAGTGTAAAAAAAAAAAAAAAGGTAAAATAAATAAGAAAAAAAAATGTGAACGTGCCCCGTCCCGCCAAGCTTGCGTGCAGAAGCGAACGCATATGTGAGCAGCGCCCGCATATGAAATCCGTATTCAAACCACACATGCAACCTGTAGAATTTTTTAAACGTCACCTATGGAAATTTTTAAGGGTAAAAGTTTGTCACCATTCCACGAGCGGGCGCAATTTTGAAGCGTGACATGCTGGGTATCAGTTTACTTGGCGTAACATTATCTTTCACAATATAAAAAAAATTGGGCTAACTTTACTGTTGTCTTATTTTATTTTTTTTAAAAAGTATATTTTTTCAAAAAAAGTGCACTTGTAAGACCGCTGCGCAAAATACGGTGTGACAGAAAGTATTGCAACGATCGCCATTTTATTCTCTAGGGTGTTAGAAGAAATATATATATATAATATTTGAGGGTTCTAAGTCATTTTATAGCAAAAATAGTTTTTAACTTGTAAATACCAAATCTCAGAAAGAGGCTCAGTCCTTAATTGGTTAAAAAAGGAAGCTGCGTGGAGGAAATTAAAAAAAAAAAATGGATAAAATAAATGCAAGTTATGTTATTTTTATCTGATTTTGAAAACAAAAAGTGGCTTTAGGGATACCAGTCAGGTATTATTGCTATACAGTAAAAATAAGAATTGAAGTGCCACGCCATTCTTCAATAGTTCAGATATAATTTTGTTCCAGTAAAGGTCAAAGGGACATCCAAGGGAGTAGCTAACACATTTCAGGGGCCCAAAAAACATAACTCTCTTCAGGTCTTTTAATAGGAAATAATGTATAAGGACTGTATATTGATTGAAACTTGAATAATAAGTTATCCAGTGTGAACATTTGCAAAAATCTCATCAGCAGCTAGTTTGGCAGCTTAACCCCCCACCCCTAAAATCCACCTGTGCCTGTGGTGAAAGGCTTCAAATTTTCTTAACCTTCCCCATGCTTCCACCCATGGCAATTAGGATCCTAAATATTGCAAGAAGCTGCACCCATGCTGTGTGCTAGCATCTTCTCACAAGATTTGAAATACTCAGAGTTCCTAAGCTTTGCCAGAAGGATTATGATGTCATCTTCACCCAGGTACTGCAGGCGACAGCTGGGGGAAAGGCAAGAATGTTTTTAAGATTTTTTTTCTATAGGCAGGTTTGGGGATTTTATACGAGGGGGTGTTCCACTATTGCATAAGAGGACCTTGCATGCCAAAAGTGTTCCATTGCATCAACCTTCTATCCACCCCTTATAATTAAATTGGTTATTATGAAAAAAAACAAACTCGTAAAATGGAAGGAAAAGTGCTTAAAAAAACATCAGTTTAACCAATCTTTTGCCCATGAATCCAGGCCCCATTTACATTTAAGCTGAGCAGCATTAGTCAATGTTTGGGCTCCATCATTGGTGTCAGTTGTAGGAATAATACCCCATTGTCGATATCATAGGAAGGAATTGTGTCCCAAGGGTCAGATAAAGGCAAGCAAGGGACCGCATCTGTCATGCAGGCCACAGACGAGAGACCACTGTTTTAAGCTAATAGAAGGCTAGTTACTTCGTAAAAAATGCTTGTAAAAAATACCCATTACACGCGTTTTTCAGGAGCTCCAGTTGAATTCTATCGGAGCCAAAACATATGAGTCTGCCCCAAAAGAAGCTCATGCTCAGGTGTGAATTGGCACACTTGGAAATCCTAGTATTTAGTCTTAAAACGCTTCTGGTGAAGCTTCACATCACGATTCAAATCGCTCATATGTGAACATGGTTGGTCCAGTTATTTTGTGCTAAAAGACCTTCCTCTTCCCTGTCTCAGAAAGTGGGATTGTATAGAGGAAGAGGCTGGGTTCCATGCACCCCCATATCCGGGCATACCAGATACTTCTCTCCATTCCTGGCAAACAGAGCAGCCGGAGAGTGAAGGGAAAGTAACCATGTGCAATTAGTGGGACATCGTAAGAAGGGTACCTTAATTCCAAGTTGTCCCAATTAGCAAATTTCTATAGGTGAAGGTCAAATGCCTCTTATTATTTACCCACATCATTTTTCTTGATGCTCTGTGTTTTAGATTTTTCCTTGGATTTATAACTTAATATAATTTTGAAGATGTCCAGGGAAGGAAAGATTATAGGAAGGGTACCTAAAAATTCCAAGTGGTCTCAATAAGAGTAAACCTTTTTTTTTTTAACATAAGGGGGACTTCTACATATAAAGAGTTTTGATAGACATTGTTAATAGAATGATCATAATATAATGTTTTTCATACTGAAAACCACAAGCTGATACATTTTGGGAGCTTGCTTAACAGTATTTCAGATGTGGCTTCTGATTTCTCAATATTTTAATAGAAATTAGATACAGTGCCTTGAACAAGTATTCATACCCCTTGAAATTTTCCACATTTTGTCATGTTACAATCAAAAACGTAAATGTATTTTATTAGCATTTTATGTTATAGACCAACACAAAGTGGCACATAATTGAGAAGTGGAAGGAAAATGATAAATGGTTTTTAAAATGTTTTACAAACAAATATCTGAGAAGTGTGGCGTGCATTTGTATTCAGCCCCCTTTACTCTGATACCCCTAACTAAAATCTAGTGGAACCAATTGTCTTCAGAAGTCACCTAGATAGTAAATAGAGTCCACCTGTGTGTAATTTAATCTCAGTATACATACAGCTGTTCTGTGAAGCCCTCAGAAGTTTGTTGGAGAAGCTTAGTGAACAAACAGCATCATGAAGGCCAAGGAACACACCAGACAGGTCAGGGATAAAGTTGTGGAAAAGTTTAAAGCAGGGTTAGGTTATAAAAAAAATATCCCAAGCTTCGAACATCTTATGGAACACTGTTTAATCCATCATACGAAAATGGAAAAAGTATGGCACACCTGCAAACCTACCAAGACATGGCCGTCCACCTAAACTGACAGACTGGGCAAGGAAAGCATTAATTAGAGAAGCAGCCAAGAGATCCATGGTAACTCTGGAGGAGCAGCAGAGATCCCTAACTCAGGTGGGAGTCCTGTTTGCAGTTTGCGAGAAGCCATGTGGGGGACACAGCAAACACGTGGAAGAAGGTGCTCTGGTCAGATGAGACCAAAATTGAACTTTTTGACCTAAAAGCAAAACGCTATCTGTGGTGGAAAACTAATACTGCACATCACCCTGAACACACCATCCCCACCGTGAAACATGGTGGTGGCAGTATCATGTTGTAGGGATGCTTTTCTTCAGCAGGGACAGGTCAGAGTTGATGGGAAGATGGATGGAGCCAAATACAGGGCTAAATACAGTGCAATCTTAAGCCGTGTACACACGAGCGTACTTTTCCACCGACTCGACTGGTCCGATGGAACAAATCCGTCGGATAATCCGACCGTGTGTGGGCTTCATCGGACCTTCACCTGACTTTTTCTGTTGAAAATCAGATGGACTTTAGATTTAGAACATGTTTCAAATCTTTCCGAGTCCAGTCGAAAAATCCATACGTCTGTATGCTAGTCCGAAGGACAAAAAAGGACGCAAGGGCAGCTATTGGCTACTAGCTATGAACTTCCTTATTCTAGTCCCTTCATACATCATCACGTTCAAACCAACGGACTTTCGACCGTGTGTGGGCAAGTCCGGTCATTTGAAAGTCAGTCGGAAAGACCGTCAGACCTTTGATGCTGAAAAGTCCGCTCGTGTGTACGCGGCATTAGAAGAAAACCTGTAATGCCGCGTACACACGTGGACTTTTCAGCTACAAAAGACCGACAGCTTGTCTGACAGACTTTCAACAGACTTTTGGCGGACTTTCTAACGACCGGACTTTCCTACACACGATCACACCAAAGTCCGACGGATTCGTACGTGATGACGTACACTGGACTAAAATATGGAAGTTGATAGCCAGTAGCCAATTGCTGCCCTATCGTCGGTTTTTGTCCGTCGGACTAGCATACAGACGAGCGGATTTCTGGGTTTGGCGGAGTTATGATGTAAAGATTTGAAGCATGTTCCAAATCTAAAGTCCGTCAGATTTGTGACTGGAAAGATCCGCTGAAGGTCCTGTGAAGCCCACACACGATCGGATTGTTCGCCGGATTTGGTACGTCGGCGTCCATCAGACCAGTCCGGTCGAAAAGTCAGACCGTGTGTATGCGGCATTAGAGTCTGCAAAAGACTTGAGACTGGGGCGGAGGTTCACCTTCCAGCAGGTCAATGACGCTAAACATACAGCCAGAGCTACAATGGAATGGTTTAGATCAAAGCCTATTCATGTGTTAGAATGGCCCAGTCAAAGTCCAGACCAAAATCCAATTGAGAATCTGTGGCAAGACTTGAAAATTTCTGTTCACAGACGCTCTCCATCCAATCTGACAGAACTTGAGCTATTTTGCAAAGAAGAGTGGGCAACAATTTCACTCTGTAGATGTGCAAAGCTGGTAGAGACATCCCCAAAAAGACTTTAATTGCAGTGAAAGGTGGTTGTACAAAGTATTGACTCAGGGGGACTGAATACAAATGTACCCCACACTTTTCACATATTTATTTGTAAACAATTTTGAAAAACATTTATCATTTCCCTTCCACTTCACAATTATGTGCCACTTTGTGTTGGTCTATCACATAAAATCCCAATAAAATACATTTACGATTTTGGTAGTAACATCACAAAATGTGGAAAATTTCAAGGGGAATAAATACTTTTTCAAGGATCTGTATTTCTCTATTCCTGGATAAGAACTGCGCAATAAGGTGATGTAAGAGATGTAGAATAATTAAAGATTTAAACTCCACCTTTAAGACCGTATTAAATAATACACCCAAATTTAAGGTGTAACGTAACATGGTGCCAAGCAGATACCCCACCCCAAAAACAGCCCCCCTCCTCTGACAGCTCGCAGGGATTCTTGTCCCCTGCAGCAGTTGTCAGATTTTACATTGCAGCAGCTGTGCAGGTGATCATTCATTCACAGAGATCACAGACGGACTTGTAGTTCTCAATAGCACAGACTTAGAGCTGGAGGAAGAGTCTGCGGGAGTAATAAAAAACAATAATTAATGCACAATTTTGTTCATGCAAATATAATTTTTTTTTTTTTTCAAAAGGTGGGCTTAGCCTTTAATTTCTGCCAATTAAAAAAAACTTTCCCTTTCAGTTGATGCTAGAATATCTATCGGAAAAAGAAAAAAAAATGAATTTCTTACCTGAAGGTGTGGTCATGTGACAGGCTCTGTAATGAGAATTGAAATTGAAATGCCACACCACTGCTAAATTGTCCAGATTCAACTTTATTCCAGTCTGGGGTACAGTCCAAAAAAATGGGACAGGCTGTGCCCCTATTCTTCTCCTTGTTTATCAGGTGGGGATTTTTTTTAGTGTCTATGACATTCCCTGGTAATGTGGACATTATCTTTTGGGAAGGCTATCAAAGGGTCCTCTACTTTTATAGAAGTGAAGTCATGAAGTCACAACACAAGGGGTAAAATTAAGCCCCGCTGGCCGTAAAGAGTGAAGCTTGCAATCAGTCGTCTCATTTACCGGATGAGGCGCCAGAGATTGTCGAGTTCTAGCTTAGACCAATATAAATATGTATGTAATTCCTGTGGGATCCCTCTAGAAGCTGGAAATCACAGCGTGAGGCACCGCTATTACAGTGATTGCTGCTTCCACTGTGCTGAGTGGTTGGCTTGCTGCTTACTGAACACAGTAAGTCGCTCATTCAGCACAGTTACTATTAAGAAACACTCCTCATTCTCTTAATGAATGCAAAATGTTCTCTGATTGGCAGTGCCATCTTAAGAGCATTATGGCCCCGGGCAATACAGTGCACTGGGGCTCTGTCTACACAATCACGCACAATTGCCCATCAAATGCAGCTTTACTGTGACCGTGAATGCAGCCTCACTGTGCCCATCAAATGCAGCCTCACTGTGCCCATTAAATGCAGCCTCACTGTGCCCGTGAATGCAGCCACACTGTGCCCACCATTGCAGCCTCACTGTGCCCGTAAATACAGCCTCACTGTGCCCACCATTGCAGCCTCACTGTGCCCACCACTGCAGCCTAACTGTGCCCACCACTGCAGCATCACTGTGCCCATGAATACAGCCTCACTGTGCCCACCATTGCACCCTCACTGTGCCCACCATTGCACCCTCACTGTGCCCACCATTGCACCCTCACTGTGCCCATGAATACAGCATCGCTGTGCCAATTAATACTGACTCACCATCGCCTGGTAACACACACACACACACCGGGCATCTCCTCCTGTGTATCACGGAGCTGGCTGGGTCTGTGTTCGGCGGCCGTGCTGTAACAAGGTCCCGCCCCCCTAGACTGGCTTGTGTGATAGGCGGAACACTGATTCAATCTACTATTACACGAGCCAGTCGATGGGGGTGGGACCTTGTTACAGCACGGCTGCAGAACACAGACCCAGCCAGCTCCGTGATACACAGGAGGAGGAGGAGAGAGGATAAGAGCAGAGTGCTGCAGCCACAACTCAAAGCGGCCCCAGGGCAGGCGGCCTACTGGGAAATTTCCCAGTATCCTGGTAGGCCAGTGGAGCCCTGCCTGGGGTCGCTGGGCAGGTGGGGCCCCCGGGCAACTGCCCAGCATGCAAAAAGACGGCCCTGCTGATTGGATGAGGTGCAGATCATGATGCCACCAATCTGCTTTTCCACCTTGTCCAATCAAAGAATGCTTTGCATTTATTGAGAAAATGAAAGGTGTTCCTGGAATGGAACCATGCCAGATGAGTAAACCACTGGGGTTGATTTATTAAGTGCAAACTCTGGTTTTAACTCTGCATAGAAACCAATCAACCTCCAGGTTTTTTTTGTCAAAGATTAATTGAACAAGCTGAAGTTAGACGCTGATTGGCTACCATGCACAGCTGCACCAGATTTGGCACTCTCCAGTTTTAGTAAATCAAACCCATTGTGTTCACATTGCAGTAGGGCAGCCACTCGGCACAGGTTCCTGGAAGCTATAGGCGATCACTGGAGTAGCGGTGCCTACTACAGTGGTCTCCAGCTTCCACAAGGATGCCACTGGGATGGCACATACATACTTACATTGGTCCAAGCTGGACTAATATAACTATGCAAAAATCCAAACCTAAACTTCAGCTAATAACCATAATGGTTACAATGAATGTGTAGAATCAGGAACTCAAACTTAGATATGCTACCATCAATACAGTCCCAGAGAGATATAAGAAAGTGTCAGGTAGTCTAATACTCCTGCATCTACCAAAAATTTAAATATCAGTTTTGGGTGGACTGACATTTGAAAACTACAGAACAGCTAGGACCAAGTGGTTAGGGACTTATAGCCCCAGGAAGACGCAAGGTATTGCGAAACATGTAGGGCGGTGCATTGTGCTGACGCCATCACGCCACATGTGACCCCGCCACGCGGGTGTTTTGGTTTTTTTTTTGTTTGTCTAGCCGTCTTTTTACTATTCGTTTGTACATGTCATTTGCAGGTTATCCGCATGTTTTATTAATAAAGAGCTTTCGATTTTACTACACGATTAGCGTCCCTTGTCTTCTCGCTTTTCCACTCGGGGCTTGGAGCCAGAGTGTGTTTCATTTCAGAGCCAGACAAGCTATTGTATCGGGTTCAATCCGTATCCCTGTGTGACACCTCTACCCATCATTTGAAGCGAACTGCAGACCAGAGATACCAGACATCAGACGTTCCTACAGTCCCCCACAGAGGGTAATCTGTCTGCTCAAATGACCCTGCGCTGGAGGGGGTCCACCTTTTCTGGTAAGGGTCTTCACATACAGATTGCCACCTTGACACTGTGATCCATTCTTCCACCATCTACGCCCCAGGGAAGTGGGGGCAGGGTTTTCAGCATCTCACCTGTACCATCTCCTACTTTGGAACTCATCTATCTCTGCACATATCTATTTATGCTACATTTTCAACCTATTGTGGACATTATTATATGTTTTGTTTATTGCACTTTGGGATGTGGATGCATTTTTTCACATTATGATTCACTGTTCATTATATTGCATATATGCACTTTAGTTACATTTGTGCCTATATACCACTCATGATCTTCCATAGGAATATCATATATGTTTATTTATTTTTTGAGGGACTTATTGCAGCTTCAAACACTTGTGGTGACAACGAATACCTTGCCATGTCCCCCAAAGCTTCCTTTGTAATTCGAATTAAGCTTCAGGGGAAACATACAGAGTATAAAATACATTAATAAAGGCTCATTTAATTTCCATTTTCTTCATTATTTCAAGCATGTAGGACATGAACAGGATATTAAAAGCTGTGTTTTTTTAAACCAAGCTTTTTTTGACACTTCCTTCCCTCAAAAGCACCTAAAATCCCATACAAAACATGTTTACAGATGTTTGTGCAAGTACAATCATGGTCTTTTGCCAATAATTAATACAGTCAAATGTCAGCATACATTAATAAAATACAGCATGCTTCAATCACTGTTATCTCTTGCATGCTCTATTGCAAGAGTATGTTCTTTGATCATGGCGTCATCGTGTTGCTCTCTTGCTTCTTGAATAATTCTCATTATGGTGTCACATACACACAAGTTATCCAACCACATACATCACTATTACTAACAGACTTTTTTAGTAAATTTGAAGGGCTGTGGTTAGTACTTTTGCCTTGCAGGACTAGGATCACCAGTTTGAATCCCAACCATGACACAAACTGCATAGTTTGCATGTTCACCTTGTGCCTGGGTGGGTTTTCTCCCACATCCCAAAGACACATTGGTAAGTATATTGGCCCTAGTATGTATATATATGTTTTTCAGGTTTGGCTGTATATTGCTTGAAGGCAGGTATGGATGTGAATGTACAATATATCGTATGTAAAGCATACCCTCTGGGTTGAATTAAAAAAAACTGTACAAATACACGTTCGAATCTTTGATAGTTTGCAAGTTGAATGTTCATGATTAGGGGACTTACTGCACTTGTAATAAATGAATAGACCTGTACCTTTTGCTGGGGGAATGTCTAGGCCCGATTCATGCTTTCTGCTTGAGATTAACAGTTGACACCAGGTGCCCCAAAGAGAGGTTGCCAGAGGGGCCCTGTCAAAATTTTTATATGGAGCCCCATGGTTTTTAGTTACACTGCTAGATAGAATAGTTAACTTGGTACAAAAGGGAACAAGACTGAGATGCACTGGAGGAGAGCCTCCAGGGCAATGGATTAAATAGGGAGGTGTAGGGGAGCTTAAATACAATTTTGAAGACATCTCTGATGCAAACTGATTGTTTCAGTTGTGTAGGGTGCCTAGCGCATCATATAAAAATATAATTGTTGTCACCACAGGGTGGCACTGTGGACAACACAATTAATATTATACTATACCGTGTCCTAGAGTGAATATGCATAGGAATTGGAAAACATTTACTTTTCAGGCATATTGTACTATTGTTTAAAAAATTAACAAAGTTTATTTAATACAAATCAAACATGAAAAAGACTAAGACACGGATAAAAAACATTTACATAGGTGAATGGTAACAAACCAACCAGACCAGAGTTCAGAATTGACCCTACATGGACTGGGTTGGTAGGTTGACAAAAGGTTCTTATGGCTTGGCAATGGAACCCCTAGAGAATATCACATATACAGTATCTCACAAAAGTGAGTACACCCCTCGCATTTTTGTAAATATTTTATTATATCTTTTCATGTGACAACACTGAAGAAATGACACTTTGCTACAATGTAAAGTAGTGCGTGTACAGCTTGTATAATAGTGAAAATTTGCTGTCCCCTCAAAAACCCTCACCACACAGCCATTAATGCCATTAAACCGCTGGCAACAAAAGTGCAGGTGTGTTAAATTTGGTGTTATCGCTCTTACTCTCTCATACTGGTCACTGGAAGGTCAACATGGCAAGAACTCTCTGAGGATCTGAAAAAAAGAATTGTTGCTCCACAAAAAGATGGCATAGGCTATAAGAAAATTGCCAGGACCCTGAAACTGAGCTGTAGCACAGTGGCCAAGACCATATAGAGGTTTAACAGGACAGGTTCCACTCAGAAATAAACATTTGAGTGCTGCCAGCATTGCTGCATGGGTTGAAGAGGTGGTGGTGGGGGGGGGGGGGGGGGTCAGCCTGTCAGAGCTCAGACCATTTGCCGCACACTTCATCAAATTGGTCTGCATTGCTGTCGTCCCAGAAAGAAGCCTCTTCTAAAGATTATGCACAAGAAAGCCTGCAAACAGTTTGCTGAAGACAAGCAAACTAAGGACATGGATTACTGGAACCATGTCCTGTGGTCTGATGAGACCAAGATAAACGTATTTGGTTCAGATGGTGACAAATGTGTGTAGCGGCAACCAGGTGAGGAGTACAAAGACAAGTGTGTCTTGCCTACAGTCAAGTATGGTGGTGGGAGTGTCATGGTCTGGGGCTGCATGAGTGCTGCCGACACTGGGGAGCTACAGTTCATTGAGGGAACCCTGAATGCCAACATGTACTGTGACATACTGAAGCAGAGAATGATCCACTCCCTCCGGAGACTCGGCAGTATTCCAACATGATAACGACCCCAAACACACCTCCAAGACAGCCACTGCCTTGTTAAAGAAGCTGAGGGTAAAGGTGATGGACTGGCCAAGCATGTCTCCAGACCTAAACCCTATTTAGCATCTGTGGGGAATCCTCAAATGGAAGGTGGAGGAGTGCAAGGCACTGGTGAACTACATGCTCAAGAGGGTTAAGGCAGTGCTGGAAAATAATGGTGGCCACACAAATTATTGACATTTTGGACCCAATTTGGACATTTTTACTTAGGTGTGTACTCACTTTTGTTTTGTTTCCCCAAAGACAATCTCTGGATATGGCGCTGAGCACGTACACTCAACTTCTTTGGTCGACCATGGTAAGGCCTGTTCTGAGTGAAACCTGTTCTGGTAAACCTCTGTATGGTTTTGGCAACCGTGCCGCAGCTCAGTTTCAGGGTCTTGGCAATTTTCTTATAGCCTAGGCCATCTTTTTGTAGAGCAAAAATTATTTTTTTCAGATCCTCAGAGAGTTCTTTGCCATGAGGCAAAGGTGCCATATTGAACTTCCAGTGACCAGTATGAGAGAGCGAGAGTGACAACACCAAATTTAACACACTTGCTCCCCATTCACACCTGAGACCTTGTAACACTAACGAGTCACATGACACCGGGGAGGGAAAATGGCTAATTGGGCCCAATTAGGGGTGTTCTCACTTTTTTTGCAAGCGGTTTAGACATTAATGGCTGTGTGTTGAGTTATTTTGAGGGGACAGCAAATGTACACTGTTATACAAGCTGTACGTCCACTATTTTACATTGTAGCACAGTGTAATTTCTTCAGTGTTGTCATATAAAAAAAGATATAATAAAATATTTACAAAAATGTGAGGGGTATACTCATTTTTGTGAGATACTGTATATACATATGGAGTGATCCAATCATATACCATATAATAGTCGTGTATAGAGGGGGGTTGAAACAGCCAAACCAGAATAGATCAATTCTGCTTCAAAGTTCAAAAGGTACAATCAAGAATTGCTCAACTAGTTTTGCGCTCTGGACGTGCTTCTTCTGGAGCTATATCAATATCTATGTAAAGAGGAAAAGGTATAAATTTGTCACTGAGGTGAAACAGCCAGGTAACACAGGGAAATCACAGGGCATGCCCGGTCATTATAGAACAACTATAAATGATGGTAGTAAAGTGTATTGTATTTGGTATATATGTAGCACCCTCTACCAATGGGTAGGTGCTAGTAACAGGATTTTTGTTAAATAGAATGTCATGCTGCAAGCTAGGCCTGTCTGTTTTGATCTGGGGGGCTGAGAGTGGTTAGTGTAGCAGTGGGTGTGACCACCTGTGCTATAGTTCTGAGGCACCTCCCCTGCTTCCAGGGAGAATGTTCTGAAAGAGGGGCAGGGCCTGGAACTGGAGTGGCAGACAGCTCATGTGGGAGCCCTGACCCATCCCCAACTGGCATTGGCAGGGGGCGGGCCTCCTATATAAGCTGAGGTGACATGCCACTGGGGGGAGTTGTCGGCTGAGTGAAGTGGAGAATAGAATACTAGACAGCCGTAGGGGGGGGGGGTGCACCGATCGCAGGAGGAGGCCCGGGGAGAACTGTGAGGGAACTTTGCCTTTACACGGTCATTGGCAATGTCCTTATCATTACGCGGTCAATGAGAGGGTACTCCTGGTGCAGAGGGACAGGTGAAGCTGTCGGAAAGTATGGTTCGGTCAAGTTCTCAATCAAGGACTCAGGACAGAGGAAGGTCGGTGAGTGTACCACGGTGGAGGGCTGAACGTGCCAGGAAGTCTGTGCGGGAACTTCACTTCTACACGGCTAGTAGTGAAGACCTTTTAATTACACGGTCAATTGTGAGGAGTCCTGGATCAGAGGAGAGACTGTGGGGAAATGTGTCAAATTGATGTGGCCTGAGGGCACAGGATTTGCAAGCTGGGCTGTCTGGGAACAGTAGTCCACTGCTCAACATTTGCTTTTAAACTACTATTCCTCTGGGGAGAGGTGCTGCAGGCCTCTGGCCTAGTAGCAGCGAGCAGCCAGAGCCAGCTCGAGGAACTATTCAGAGTGGGTCCTTCTTGCTTACAGAAGAAGATGTGACATACTTTATACTGACAATCACTGGATAAGTTTGTGCAGGAGGAGAAAGTTTCTGGGAACATCACCCTTACACGGTCAAGAGTGATGTCCTCATCCTTACACGGTAATGGGTGAGGAACTTCTGGAAACAATATTCTGTGGGATAAAAAACAATAGGTTTGGGATTTTATATGAGGTAAAGACCATATGGGTCATATATCTCCATCCCTGTCTAATAGAAAAAGCATGGAGGAGGAAGGGAAACAATGGGGGGCAGTTGGGACTTTATATGAAGCATGCAGTCTCAGGGACAACCAGCTATTAATAATATAATTGCTTGAATATATACAGTAGGACCATAGTAGATAAAATACAAATGAGTGATGATGGTCGTAAAACCCTTTAGGATCCCAAATGCACCTACGCATGTATAAGGTACATAGTCTCAGGGATAGCCAAACATCAATAGTATAGATATAGAAATTTATTGAAACATAATAGGACCATGATTAATAGAGTAAAAGCAATAATTAATAGTGGTAGTATGACCCACAATTTCATCTATATACACATACATCCTATTGATCCACATAATAAAACAGTGTTTACAATGGTGGGAATGTCCTCCAGACTAACTAGTCTGTCAAATGTGATAGGGAAGGGACCCTGGGTAAGGTTTCTCAATCCTGCATCACAAATAAGATATAAAATGTATAGGTATAATATATAAATTCAGACACGGCTTTAATGAGCTATATAAATATACAGACACGGCTTCAATTAGCTCGACGCGTTTTGTGGTTTGGTATTCCCACTCATCAGGAGGAAAGCACGTGATAATAATCTGAAACGAGATGAATGGTTATCCAATATTTGGCATACAACAGAAGAAATGCTATACAAAATTGGGGCGGGACCAATTACATAGTAATAACTTACATACAGGTCTGCTGTGTGTAGGAGGCATGGTAGAGCACTGGGTAACGGGGGCCCACTGGTAGTGTCTGGCACGGGAACTGAGGGAGCGCGTGGAAGGACGCGACTCAACAACACAGCCCCAACCAAAGTGGACCGGCATCCATGAATAGATCCATGTAAGACTGAGAATGAGTGTAAATAAAATTGTCCATTAGGAATAGTGTCAGCAGTGACAGTGGTAACAATTCTAAAAGATAGCATAGTATAGTATCTGGTAGTGACACTGGGGATGAAGGATCGGTGATATGACTGGTGTATAAGATAAAGCCTCCATAGTGGGAAAATGGGGGGTGGGTGAGTAACAATGAATACTAACAGTAGCATATATGGTGGAGAAGAGAAATGGGTAAATGAAGCTTACTAGTAACAACAACAAAAAACTAAATAACAAAGAATTGGTGGAGAGTGGATGACACCTAAGGTAGGGAAGTGAAAAACCTGTCCATACCTAGTTGATAGCGCAGTGTGTGTGGATGGATCCGAACAGGACAGGAGGCCACCGAGGACAGGGCTATATGGGCATGACCAAGGTACGCCCCCAACGTCACGCAGCGTGCAAGTGGGGGATGAGTGCGTCAACATCCGGGCATCATAAAGCGCCTGGCATCTGGCGCCAAAATACCCCCAAGAGGAAGCACGCAGATGGATAAACACCCCCATGTGCACTAGCGTTCTTTATAGAACGCGTACAGGGGGAGAGATGCGCGTGACGTCGACGCGCAGTGTGTGGCACCTGCCCACCCCGACGTGGAAGGAGGGGGGTGGGGGGGAAGATGAACCATCAGTGCACTTCGCAGTTCCTGGCACAGACAGGTAGCCGGAAAGGGGTCCCGGCCCAGAGTCTCCGACCTACAAAGACACAGCAAAAGCAACTGACCACGGAGTCTGCAAGCATTGATAAGCCCAACATCCCAATAGACATCACACTTCTGTTATATGTAGGCAGAGAAGAAAGGAGGGAGGACAAAACCATAAATAACCTATATAAAATAAACATCAACAGGAAACATAGTAAATGTGTTAGTAAAAAGTAGCTTGATATGGTAATGCTGTATGCTTCCATCCCTATATTCAATTTAGATAAAAAACAATTGGTTTGGGACTTTATATGAGGCAAAGACCATATGGGTCATATATCTCCATCCCTGTCCAATAGAAAAAGCGTGGGGGAGGAAGGGAAACAATGGGGGGCAGTTGGGACTTTATATGAAGCATGCAGTCTCTGGGACAACCATCTATTAATAATATAATTGCTTGAATATATACAGTAGGACCATAGTAGATAAAATACAAATGAGTGATGATGGTCGTAAAACTCTGCCCCCCATTGTTTCCCTTCCTCCCCCACGCTTTTTCTAATAGTCTGTGGGAGTTAAGCAGAGGAGGAGCAATAGTCTGCATGGTGATGCAGGGAAAAATACTGTGACTGTTAAACATGCATATATTTTCTTCAGGCTCAAACTAAGTGTTAATCTACAAAACTCTTTAAAATATGATGGCAATGATAACCTGTTCTATGGGCATCCCATATACCCCTTTCCCCAACCAAGTTGTACCCCCCAATAAACAAAAACAAAACACAGCAAATTACTTTTTAGTGTCACTGCAAAGTGATGTATGGAGTCTGGCAGTGTGGTGATATGGTGGATGTTTGTTACTAGTGGCAACTACACCGCTACATATAGGATCCTTATTGATTTACAAAGAGGGTGGGTAATCCCTTACACGGATATTCTTAAAGGATGTTTCACTATGCATGTGCACATATACCTGTATACAATGCCTTGAAAAAGTATTCATACCCCTTGACATTTTCCACATTTTGTCATGTTACAACCAAAAACATAAATGTATTTTATTGGGATTTTATGTGATAGTCCAACACAAAGTGGCGCATACTTGTGAAGTGGAAGGAAAATGATAAATGGTTTTCAAATTTTTTACAAATAAATATGTGAAAAGTGTTGCGTGCATTTTTATTCAGCCCCCTTTACTCTAATACCCCTAACTAAAATCTAGTGGAACCAATTGCCTTCAGAAGTCACCTAATTAGTAAATAGAGTCCACCTGTGTGTAATTTAATCTCAGTACAAAAACAGCTGTTCTGTGAAGCCCTCAGAGTTTTGTTAGAAAACCTTATTAATATTAATAAGTTGTGAATACTTATCGCATTGTCATATTATGTTTGTGTGGCAATGCAGTTATTGTAATTACCGTTTATACCAGTCTCAGTAAAATTACATTCTGGCTAATTACAATTGGTGTGAAGTGTTGTTCATTCCCCTACAGGTGGAACAACGGATACCCAAGTAATGGTAAGGGTACATTATTGGTATATTGTTATTGTGAGATTGTCCTTTGTTTTCCAATATTTTTATTCAAGATTTTACGCAAAATAAAGTTTTACATGTTCTGTTTGAGGTATAAGAACCAACAACAAGACATTTATACAAAATAATCGTACAAAAATAAAAAGAACAAAATGAAAGAGATAGGGAGGTTACACGACAGATAATTCCATATGATTGTTAATTCTTTATGGCGTTTCATGTATAGCCTGAGGAGTCTCAGGAGGAGAATTCTCACTCCCAAGCTCCCCAACCTAGTGCAACTTGTATATGATCCTCCCATAACAGCTTTAGGGCTTCGATCAACCCTATACTCTTTAATGCTTATTATATTTGATAGAGTTACAAGAAGGAAAAGGATAGAACAGTAGGAAGTAGAGGATAGAGAGAAGAAAAGGGTGGGGAGGTGCACTCCTGTCTTAAGGTGAGGGAGTTTTAAGTATTCCCTCGCATTATGTATTCGAGATATATTTTAACCAAGGGTCCCATATTCTTTCAAACAAATGCATTTTGTCATTTAATATAGCGGACAAACGTTCATTAACCATAATCCATGACAGTTTAGATTTGATGAGATAAAAGGGAATCGTTGGAGACTTCCATGATTTCGCTATCGCTATTCTTGCTGCAACAAACACAAAATTTATGAGTTTTCGCATATATTTCGATGTGCCATCTACTGGGTGTCCCAGCAGCGCTTGCAAGGGCGACTTCATTAAGTTCACTTGGGTTAATGAATATATAAAATTGTATGTACGGATCCAAAATCTACGTACTTTTGGGCAGGACCACCATGTGTGTATCATGGTGCCTTCGTTGTTGCATCCTCTAAAGCACTGCGGGGAGGCCCCCGGGACAGAAGCTGCCACTTTCACTGGAACCATATACCATCTCACCAGAACCTTGTAGTTTGCCTCTATTAAGGAGGTATTAATGTATGACTTGGAAGCCTGGAGAGATATTTTGTGCCATTCTTCAACTGTTAGGTTGATACCTGTATCTTGTTCCCATTTTTCCATATAAAACAATTTCTGAGAGGATGATGATAAAATACCATATATCAATGATATGTGGCCCGAGTGCTTATCTATGGTTCTGCAGAAATTTTCCATTTGAGTGGATTTAGTTAAATCCGAACTACGGTTTAATGTAGTTAAAAAATGCGCTATCTGGGAATAGCGGTATATTTCTGTATTCGGTAGTTGGTACTTTTCCTGCAGAACCTGTTTAGATATAACCCCTCTGTGGTCGCATAAATCTGCAATCCGTAACAGTCCCTTGTTAGTCCACCATTTAAACTCGTGGGGGCAGAGACCCGGGGCGAAGACAGGATTATTTAATAATGGGGCCAATGGAGTATGAGGAGATTTAAACTTATAAGTAGTTGCTAGTCTATCCCACAGATCAAATGACAAGGACAGTGTGGGACACATTATTGTCGGTCTGTCCTTCGGTTTCATCCACATTAGGTGGCATATCTCCTTATTGGGAAATAAAGCTTTTTCCATTTTCATCCAAAGTGGGTTTGATTGTCGGGTATGGAATCGTGTTAGCTGTGCTAATTGTGCTGCATGATAATATTTTATCAGATCTGGTACCCCCAATCCCCCTTGCAATTTGGGGGTGTATAATGTTCGTCTATTCACCCTGGGTCTCTTGTTTCCCCAGATAAATTCCAGGAGTTTATTTTGGAACCTCGCTAGGTCTGCTCTGTCTATTGCTATGGGGAGGGTTCTGAACAGGTATAACACCTTTGGAAGAATAGTCATTTTTAATGAGTACAGTCGACCGAACCAGGATGGGGGATTATTTGACCATCTTTTGAGATCCTCCAATAGTTTTTTAAATAAGGGGGGGTAATTATGTTTATATAATGTGGCTAGCGATGGGGTAAGAAAGATACCTAAATATGGAAGAGCTGTATCTTTCCACTGGAATGTGTATGAGTTTCGTAAAGCACGAATTATGTGTGTTGGTAATCGTACATTAAGGGCTTGGGATTTCGAATGATTTACTTTTAGGCCTGAGATTGACGTGAAGTGTGTTAGTAATATGTGCACGGTAGGTAGTGTGGTGATCGGAGAGGAGAGGAGCAGCAGCAGGTCATCTGCAAATAACGCACACTTATGTTCCCTGTCACCACTCCTCACTCCCAGTATGTCTGGGTGGGCTCGTATCTTTATAGCTAATGGTTCCACTGCTAGAATGAACAACAAGGGGGACAGCGGACATCCCTGCCTGGTTCCTCTGTGTATGTCTATTTGCTGAGACCGGAAACCCTTGACAATTAGGTGTGCTGTGGGAGTATGGTAAACGTTTTCTAATGTCTTCAAGAAATTAGGACCAAACCCATAGCGTTTCAATATGAAAAATAGATAGTCCCATGAAATGGAGTCAAAGGCCTTGTGTAAGTCCAGAGAGACCAAAAGTGCTCCTCTCTGGCCTCCCCCGTCCCACCCTGAGTTCAGAGCAGATATTATATTAATGATTCTTCTAGTTTGATCTGAGGCCTGACGATTGGGTACGAATCCCACCTGGTCTGGGTGAATATATTTGGATATAAATGAATTCATTCGAGTGGCCAAAACTTTAGTCATTATCTTTAAGTCCAAATTAATTAGCGATATTGGGCGGTAATTTGCACAGTCTCCATGATCTTTATTTGGTTTGGGTATTATATGAATATAGGCAGTATTTTCATGTGATGGGAGTGGGTTTCCTTTTCTAATTTCATTGAAGAAAGAGCATAAATGGGGAACTAATATTTCAGTGTATTTTCTGTAATAATGTCCAGAAAAACCATTGGGGCCCGGTGCTTTGGAGGGGTTTATGTGTTTAATAGCTGCGGCCACTTCTCCTGCTGTGAATTCCGCCTCCATTAGTTCTGTGTGATCCCGTTCCAATGTGGGTAATGTAATATCACTGAGAAATTCCTCAGCCTTGTTTGCCTGTAGAGGTGTAGGGGTGTCATATAATTTGGAGTAAAAAGAACAAAATTCTTGTAGTATTAATTGTGGATCCTGTGTAGTCTGACCATTATGTAGACGCAATTTAGGTAGAGCTGGTGTGTAAAGTCTAGGAGTTAGTTTCCGAGCTAGAAGTTTGTTTGGTTTATCTCCCATGGTATAGTATCTATGTTTAGCCCATCTTATATTTTTTTCCGCTTTTGTGGTAAGGCTCATATTTAGGGCTGTGCGTGCGGTATCAATCTGGTCTCTAAGATCAACGGCTTGATTAGTCTTTTGGTCCCGTGTGAGGCGTTGAAGTTCTTCTGTTTGTTTTTTTATCGTAAGTTCGCGTTCTCGTTTTGCTCTAGAGGCAAGCTGAATCAACTTACCACGAATGGTGGCCTTGTGTGCTGCCCATGTTATCGTAGGGGACGGGGATGAGGGGAGATTGTTTTGGAAATATTCCTTAATAGCTAGCTCTATCTCCTTTTCAATGATGGGATCATTCAATAAGGATTCGTTTAATCGCCACGACGACGGTGCTGATTTTGACCATAAATCAACAAGAGTGATTTGTATTGATGAATGGTCAGACCAAGCCATGGGGATGATTTTAGTCGATGAGATAAATGAAAGTAGTGGGGAGAGTGTAAATAAATGATCTATGCGGGAGTATGTCTTGTGGACATGGGAATAAAACGTGAAGTCTCTGGACGTGGGATGGGCATTTCTCCATACGTCAATCAAGTCATAACTATGGAGTAAACGAGCAATCTCTCCACTTTGTTTCGGGGTGTGTTTTAGGAGCGTTTTGCTTGGGTTGGATTTGTCTAGTATTTGATCTAAAGAAGTATTGCTATCTCCTCCTAAGATCACGTGACCTTCCACATGTGGCATTATTGTCGTTAGCATTGTGTGTAGGAACTGTTTTTGTCCTGTGTTAGGGGCGTAGTAGGAGAGTAGTGTAACTACCTTATCATGTATTTTCCCCTTAGCCATAATATAACGTCCTTCTTTATCCCGGATGATGTTAATGGGAGAAAATGGTATATGTTTCGCTATGCAGATTGCTACTCCCCGTTTTTTATCTGGTCCGTTCGACACAAAAAACGTGGGGTATCGTGCGTGTAAGTATTTAGGTGCAGATGTTTTGGAGAAATGTGTCTCTTGAAGTAGTAAGATATCTATTCTCATTTTGTGGTATTGTTGGAAGGCTTTGGTTTGTTTAACCGGTGCATTCAAACCCTGTACATTATGTGTTAATATGTTGAATTTAGTGGAGGATCTATTGGTCATATTTGGTCGGTAAACCGTACTCACGTTTTGGAGATCTTCTCCGCTGTGTAGAAAGAATCCATTTCTGTATCAGGAGTGCACCAAGAGAGAGAGAGATTAGAAGGGGAAAAAGAGAAGAAATAGAGTTAGAGATATATTGCGCTTTGTTCGTTAAACTATAACCATAACAATTCAACAGTACCCTTAGGTAAAAAATAACCATCGCACTATTTGGTAGTGCGATCTCAGGGGTTTTCAGCCCCATAATATTGTAAAGTTGCCTCCACTCAATGAGTAGAGGCAAGTTCACTAGGAGTGGCATGTGTTACTGCCCCGACCTTTCTTGTGCTGTAACTGAAAAGGACCCAAAATAAGAACAGGGGGAGACGGGTGTGAGAAAAAAAAAAAAAAAAATTCTTTTCCTTTTTCTTTTGGAAGGGGGAGGGAGAGTTCCCAAATGAAGAGCATTTTCTTTAAGTAGAGGGGGGAGGAGGGGACCAGACCTCCAACTTGACTCATAGAAGAGGAAGCAGGAGGGGGGGGGGTGGGGAGGGGGTCGATGTATTATCAAATTGTTCGCCTGATTAGGTATTAAGGCAGTCTGTAGTCATTTTTTGCAGATAGAAATCCTTCGGTAGTTTTATATCAGCATCCGGCAAGATTTGTCAGAGTAGTTTGGAAGATGATCCATTGAGATATTGTTGGGCGCTCAGGTGAAAGGGTGCGATTTCCTTGAAGATGATCTTCTTTGTTGAGACCATATGGGGGAGATCGGGCGACCATCATTATTTGGGGAGTCGGAGTGATGGGAATCTCTATTGATTATTCACAATTCTAGGAGTAGCTCCTCTCCCGACTGAAAATTTGTAAATGAATGCGACTTCCCTCTGTACGTAAAGGACAGTCTAAATGGAAAGGACCAGCGGTACTTGATCTGATGGTTAATCAGGTGAGTCAGCAAGGGTTTCAGTTGTCTTCTCTTCTGGATCGTCGTCTGTGATATGTCAGCAAAGATCTGTACTTTACTTCCTTGTAGCAAAATATCATCTTTGTTTCTTGCTTCCAACATTATTTTTTCTTTGACCCGATAAAAGTGAGGTTTGACTATCACGTCACGTGGCAATCCATCGGGTCTGGGAGCCGTGAGGGCTCTATGGACCCTATCTAATTCCAGCTGGTGTGGTGTAATGTCAGGTATTAGATCCTTCATCAGAGCATGAACAACTCCTTCCACGTCAGTTATAGATTCGGGGAGGCCACGCACGCGAAAATTATATCTTCTCGACCTATTTTCAAGGTCTTCAATTTTGGCATTGGCTTGATCCAATTGGTCTTGTAATGATGAAATCATTCTGGAATTTTGATTAACTCTTTTTACAGTACCATCCATTTTGGATTCTATGGTGTCTAGCCTGTCTCCTATGTTTTGGAAATCATCTTTTATCCCTGTGGTTATGATTGTGCAAGCTTTGGAAAGTTCCTGTTGTAGGAGGGTTGAAAATCTAGCAAGTAGTATGGCATCTCCAGAGTAAGCAGCGGGTTCTGATGTTTGAGGTTGTATTGAGCTACTTTGGCTTAGTGCTATTTCTGCTATTTCTGCCATGTGTCTGTCTGTAGATGAGGCAGGAGAGTTATTAAACTGCGCTCTGTCTGGAGAAACTGACAGGGGAGACATATTCAGATCGGCTTGTCTGGGGGTCTGTGGTTCTTCCTGGGATTGGGACGAGAAGGGGTCCCGTCCCAAATCATCTATGGATGTTTCTGGATGCGGATGGGTACTTTGCTGGGGCGCCATCTGTGTGATGGAAGGCCTTGGCTGTGATGAGGCGCCAATCTTCCTCTGGGCCCTCTGGTTTAATGGGGGTGCTAGCTGTGGGGAATGTTGCTGGGATCGGGGGACATCCCATCCCTCCTCCTCCATCCCCCGCACCCTACCGGGCTCCGGTGTCCGTCCCTCCGCATGGTATTCTGTTCCATGTGTTCCCCTCTGTGTTCCGGCCGCCATCTTAGGCTGAGGGGATTGCTGCTGGGCCCGAGTGGAGCGGGGCTGTTGTGGCTGTTTTTCGGCCTTCTTGGAGCTCCCCACGGTCCCCCGCTTCATGATCCGCTCCCGGGATGTATGCTAGCGATCCGGTGGCGTCCCGTTAAGCTGTTAATAGCTTCTTTTAGGTCGGGGCTTACGGAGCTCGGTCACAGCATGTCCTGCTCCGGCGCCGCGCGCATGCGCACTTGTGAGATTGTCCTTTGTTGTTAAGCTTTACACCAACACTGTTCCACAGTTGTGTCAAGTGGGTTGAGCCAATTCATTTAGGGGTAAGATAGCAGAGTACAGGCCCAATCAAATATCAGCAGCCCCCTCGGGAGTAATTGCTACATATGCATCAAGGAGCTAGCTAAATGCTAGATCAACCACCGGCTATGGCTCAATATAAATGGGCCAAAACAAGTGTCTTAGAATATCGGGGTCCCGGGAGATGATCCTGCCTAGCAGGTTTAATCATGTTGATTTCTTAATTATCACAGGGCCTACAGCAGTGGGATCTTCCAATCATAACTCTATTTTTTATTGAACTGTTCTCATACTAGAAAGGCAAGTGATTTTCCATTGGATTCCCTATCATACAGAATGAACAAGTTGAGCAACAAAAGTCTAGGAAACGGAAACCTTCATTTTGACCATAAAGAAATACTGCCTGTTGGCCATTCAGGGTAAAGCATACCCATTCATCCATACCCCTTACCACCTGCCTTATGCTCTACAGGAGTGGGGCTTCCATTGAGGAGCATGGGACCTCTTTCATGCGAAAATACTTGGGCTTCAGAGGTCAGTTTTCAGGCACCAACTCTGTCATGTGTGTGTGTTGGGTTGCAGGGGACGGGAATGTCATCTAAGCTATGATGATGATGATGAACTCCTGCAGTGGGGAGGTGATGAAGGAGAATGGAGAGAATGGATGTGTGGATATACCTTTCTAGGGGGGTAGGCTATAAGGAAATATTGTGATTCTGGCCTAAATGTCCTTTTACCTTAGGGAAAAATGATTGCAGGGAGATCACCTTACTGAAAATGCCATGAAATATAAGAAACTGGTGACTGTTTTAATCCTCTGGTACACACCCAATGCTGTATACCAGCCTTGGGAATAGTTGGCCTTCTGTATAAATCATTCCCATTATCACTAACCTAAAACTGCAAAAACACCAACAAAGTATATTGCTACTGTACATAACAAGGGCAGCACCCTGATGAACATTGAAAGGAGTAGGCTTTGTGCTTATAGGGAATAACATGTGAAATTCAGAATGATGAGAATACTAGAGGCTTGTTTTTAATTGAAAGAAAAATGGTATCCCCTATGGTATTTTATAGTGGAGCAGGTCTGAATCAGGAATAAATCAGTTACGCTGTCACCTCGTTCAATCAGTGAACACTTTGCATTACCTCAGAAAACGCAAAGCATTTTTCGAATGGCACACCGTGCTGAGCCTGAGCATCCAACCTTCTATGTTCACAATGCAGCAGGCCAACCACTCAGCATGGGATCTGGAAGCAGGTGGAGTTAATACCTGATATTTCGATATAAAGAATTTTCTTGTTTTTTTTTCTTAGACCAGTTATTGTGAATATGCATAAGAAACTAACCTACGGTATTTAAAAAGGTACTGAGCAAAGTGCTATAACAACCAATTAAATAAAGACACAAAACCAGAGGGTGAGGTCACAACTTTATTAATTTTGTATAGTTCAACCTTAAAAAAACAACCAATGATTAACCTGTGCCAGTTACATCTAAACCATGAGCATGTTAAAGCCATAAACTTCATCTGAATGCCTATCCTTACTGTAAGTTCGGATAGACATTTGACTACTGCAGGAATCAAATTCAGGGCAGAAGCCATTACCAGCAAAACTGATGCTGCCAAGTCAACTTCCACCATAAGTTATTAACCAACCAGCTAATGCAGAAAAGGAGGGCGGTAAACTCCACCACTGTCTTCAAATTAGTGGCCTGCACCCTAGCACCTACCTAAATAGGCTCACCTGCCCATCCCCCCCACCCCACCCCATCTAACAGTTGTAATCAAGCTTTAATTTAACTATAAAACATTAGTATGTGCAACCCATGCACCATCACTAGCCATGCATGCAGCAGTCAGGGCTCCCGTTCACTAGGTCTCCAGACCAGAGGCCATTGGGATGTTGAACAGTGTAGACCTGTACGGCAATGCAGTAAACTCAACACTTGATGTCACTGTGCTACAACTAATCAACACCTACAAGCCCATCAGAAAAATCAATGAATGCCAATTTCCTTTTCAGAACCTTAAAATGTTTGTGTCATGGCTGTTAGTTGACTTTATATCTTTTGCCAAGTAGATGTGTCATCATCATTATTAATTAAAAGCAGATTATTGAAGAGAGATTTTCTAGTCTGGGAGAGATGGGTGAGGGAGGCTTTCCCTGTGAAAGGAGAATATACTTCTTGTGCTATAGGGTATTCTCCCACACTGAGCTTCCCCAGATAAACCGGTTCTGGAATGTTCTGTAGACTCCAAGCAATTGAACAGATGCACGTCTGTGCTTGTGTCAGTGTGCATGCGTTAGGGTGTGTGCAGGAATGTGTATAATGAGCACATTTCACATTATCACACAATTTAACCATTCTGTTTGCAGGAATTTAACTTTAACTGTATAGTGTGATATGTTGGGTGTACTGGCTCAAGTGTAGTCCATTGTCCAGTGAGTTCACACCAGTCAGTAACGATGTTTCAGGGTTTGGTGGCTAACTTTTATTTAAAACAAACAGAAAGACCAACATAATAAATGGTTGCCCTTGCAGGGGTTTCCACCATTCAAACATGAAAAATAAATGACAGTAGCCTCCTGGCTCTCTCTTGCAGCACAGCTGTAATCATCACAAACTGTGGAATATTTTGCATTTCATTTGGAAATCAAGTTCCCAGAGTCTGGAGGAAGAGTGGAGAGGCACAGAATGCAAAGGGCATGAGGTCCAGTGTGAAGTTTCCAGTCAGTGATGATTTGGAGAGCCATGTCATCTGTTGATGTTGGTCCACTGTGTTTTATCAAGTCCAAAGTCAGCGCAGCCCTCTACCAGGAAATTCTAGTGTACTCCATGCTTCCCTATTTCCAGCAGGACTTGGCACCTGCCCACACTGCTAAAAGTACCAATACCTGGCTTAATTATCATGGTATCACTGTGCTTGATTGGCCAGCAAACTCGCCTGACCTAAACCCCATAGAGAACCTGTGTTGTGTTGTCAAGAGGAAGATGAGAGACCCCAGAACCAACAGTGCAGGTGAGCAATCTGGGCTTCCATAACTCCTCAGCAGTGCCACAGGCTGATCGCCTCCATGCCACGCCACATTGATACAGTAATTCATGCAAAAGGACCCCCGACCAAGTATTGAGTACATACTATACTGTACATGGACATACCGTATTTATCGACATATAACACGCACATTTTTCCATCGATAATAGGGGGAAAATCACGGGTGCGTGTTATACGCCAACAGCGTACCTCGGAGGGGAAGGAGGCGGGCGAGTGCTGCCAGAAATAACCAAGCCGTCATCTCCTCTCCGCTCGGCTCTCCGCTCGCTCTCACTCGGCCCTAACTCAGCTGCACGTCACATACACAGTCCCCCCTCAGCCCCGGCATTGGACCAGTGTTCTGTCTATCACAGGAGCTAGTCCAATTCCGATGGCGGAGGCGGGACTGTGTATGTGACTGTGAGCCGAGGAAACAGATGACAGATTCCCAGAGAATCCTCCAGTCCGCAAGTGTATTCCCGCCCTTCCCTGCTATACCACACCCAAGGCTGTACACTTGACATGCCTTTCTCCGCAGCTCTCTCCCGACCTCACCCCTCCCGAATCATCTGTGGAGCCACGCCCCATTACGTCTTTTTCGGACCGTTCGCTCACTCTGCTGGCTCTGCTCCCAAGGCATTCTGGGATGTGTAATCTTTTAGTCATTAGCGCAAAACGCTGGTGACCGCAGCCTGTGGCATTCATGACTTTACTTTAGTCTCCAAATAAAGAAACCAGGAAGTAGAATGAGCCTCCTGTACTGCAACGTAGTAGTTCACAGAGCAGTGAGCTGCATCCTCAAGAAATGCCAGCTGTGACCCCAGAAGTGATTTAATACACACCGCTCCCGGGGTCACTAGTCGCAAGAGGGATTGAGGAATGATTTCATAATAGAGATGTGAGCTGCATTGACGGGGGAGATGGGCACAGAACAGGCTGCAGATGGGCACAGAACAGGGGGCATTGATTCTCACTGACCATTATTTTGCTTCAAAGTGGTTTATGTAAAAAAAAGTTTTTTTCCTGAAACTTCCCTCTTAAATTGGGGTGCGTGTTATACGCCGATAAATACGGTACTTTTCATTAAGCCAACATTTCTGTATCAAAAATCCTTTTTTTATTGGTCTTATGTAATATTCAAATCTTCTGAGATACTGAATTTCGGGTTTTCACTAGCTGTAAGCCATAATCATTAAAATTAAAAGAAAGAAATGATCAAAATATATCACTCTGTGTGTAACACATCTTTAAAAAATATGAGTTTCACTTTTTAAATTGAATTACTAAAATAAATGAACTTTTTGATGATATTCTTATTTTATGAGATGCACCTGTATATATCCAGCAACAATGGATGGTTTGTATGATAGCTGCATACTCCATCAGCATCAGATGCTCATGCATGTGTTGCAATAGGTGACTAAATCTCAATTTAGGTCCCTGTAGCCACGCCCACGTAGGAGTTGCTGAATGTTGTGGTTCACCTGTCACCCTGCCCAGCCTAGCATCCATCTCTCAGGCACTCAGAGACACAGACCAGTCCATAAGCTTCGTTTTTTTTGTTTTTTATTGAGGGGATTGAACTTGGATGGGAATAGGAAATGATGGGATGCCCAGAAAGATTCAGTGCAACTTGTTTGGGACTTCTATATACACTCCTGTATATACACTCCAGTCTTCTCTCCAGCACAACTCTTGCTTAAGACCTCTTTCCCTTGCTCCTCCACCACTTCACTTGTTGCAGACCGTTACTCCTAGGGGCTAGCTAGCACCACATGGTTAGGTCTGACACTAACTCAACCGGCTTCAGTGAATTGCCTTTTGCAGGCAGGGACCGCAGGCTCCTGTAGTGTAGCAAATACAAAAGTTCTTGGTTCTAACTGTTCTCTTCCCAGCTACTGATCCCAGATAGCTTTCTTCAGGCCCTGCCAGCCAACCTGGCTGCAATGACCTCTCTCTACTGCCTTTCCCACAGTCCACTCCTCTGGCTTGCACCCATCTCAAACTGCAAACTCCCAGTACTCTCAGGTATTCCTCCCCTGTCCTCCCGACTGTGCTCCACTCACCAGCCCTCCAGGCTGTGACCAGTTGTCCTGCCTGGAGCCTCTTACCAGTGTTCTTTCCCTCTGTCCTTTCCTTGCTCTCTCATGTGCCTCTCTCCCAGCCCAGGATCTCTTCTCTCCTCCTGGATGCACCCGAGCCCTGGCTCAAGGTCACCCCCCCCAGACTGGGGAGCTCCCGTGGGCCCTAACAGCCTCCACACTCTTTCACTCCAGCTCTTCCACCCGACAACTCCTCCCCAGTTGGGCTGACCCTAGGTATTTAAGGAGGCCTGCCCCCTGTCAATCCAAGTTAGGGGTTGGTCAAGGCTCCTTAAAATACCCCAGGCAGCCCACCTCTCCTCTCCTACTCTCTTTCTAGCACCTTCTAGAAAAAAGAGGGAGGTGACAGTAATGCTACCTGTGAGTCACTCAGCCCTGCCCTGAGCCACTCCCAGCCCAGGATGAAAACAAACATGCCTAGCCATAAGCTAGGCCTGCCCAAATTTTCCTACCCTACAGAAAAATCCTCACTCTAGCACCTACCTAACTAGAGGGTGTTACATCCCTTTCACATAGGTGGACTGATCGGGTCTGCCTGTCAGTTTTTTAGGCAGACCTGATTGGACCATCCATGCCCTCTATGGAGCCGATCTTATCCTATCCATTAAAAACAGACGGATGGTGGATCCGTTTCCCATACGTCAGTCAGATGGAAACGGACAGGCAGTCCGTTTCCATCCAATCGTCCATAGAGGAAAGCAGACATAAGCGGAGCGGGTACAGACCTGCCATCCGCCTGCTCAGTGAGAATCAGTGGACAGATTTCCCGCTGAGCAGGTAGATCTGCTGGCGAAGTCCACCCATCTGAAAGGGGCTTTAAGGTTTACCAACCCAATACAGTACATAAAAAATATACTTTTGTGATATAATTTTAAGCAGCAGACTTCATTGGTTTTGTATGTACAGTATATATTCATTTGGTCATATCCGACTCTCAGTGAATCTATGGGCCAGTACCCTAGGCACCATGGCAGGTGTGCATGAGACCCCTTTTCTATAGAAATGCCTTGGTGAATTGGTCACCAGGTCTTTGGTCAGGCCTGAGACTGGCATGCAGAATGTGATAACATATGTGCATAGCCAAGTTGTATACACACTAGGGTCAATTTAGATATGAGCCAATGAACCTACCAACATGTCTTTGTTGTGGGAGGAAACTCACACAAGCACAGGGAGAACTTGCATATTCCATGCAGACAGAACTTGTTCACACGAGTGGCAGGCCAATCTGCTGTAAATTTCTTTTCAGTCAGCGGGAGGGGATATGTTCTCTCGTCACTGCTTGTTTAACTCTAAAAAGCTTACACGCATTATTCAGCTGCGGTACTGCTCACTGAATTTGATGGTGGGTATAGTATTTGGCGTGGCTGTGAAGCAAAACATTGTGGCTGCTGCACATTTACAACCTTCTCTGCCCGCTATGTTGGGTTAAGGAGCTTGGTTAAACTATGTCTTAGCCACCTATTTTTTCTGCCCCCACTGGCCTCAAGTGAGCACAAGCCTATAGTGTCCTGGCTTGGTTGAGATTTAAACCAAGGACCCCGTAGCTGCAACTCATAGGTACTAACCTTTAAGCCACTGTGATGCCCTTGGTTATATTTTGGAGTAAATATCTGGGGGTGCCCATATTTTTTAAAGCAGAACTATAGGCAAAACTTTTTTTCAATAGTTATGGTTATAACCATTGTCTTTTTTTGCCATCTGGTTCCAATTGGGGAGATTTCCCTTCACTTTCTGTCCCATAGCCATAACAGGAAGTGAGGGAAATCCCAGCAAATTAAGGAAAATATCTTGGGGTCTCCCAGGTCACCAGAGCTAGTGTCTCTATTGGAAGATTTCCCTTCTGTTACTTTTCTGGGGACAACCCAAGATTGGGGATTTTCTTTTACTTGATACGGTGATAATGGTAAACAGGACAAATAGAGAGGGTGAGTCTCCCTAATGGGGGCACAAACAGCAATAGAAACCAAATAGATGTTCTAATCCATATCCACGTTATTCATTCGTTTGGGAAAAAATAAATCATTCTTTTTTTTCCCACTATTTCTTCCCAATAAAAACTAAGGAATTGTCAGTATCAAAACCTGCTGCCAAATTAAAGCCCTATCTGCCCCCCAATCCCTAAAAAAAATGGCTCTGGTTACAAATGCTAAATAGTCTACGATGGAAATGAAACATCTCTGAAATGAAATAATTAATACTCAGGGATTTAGGGAGAAAAAAGCCGCAGGACCTAGGTGGAGAGACATGTACTTGCCTATTATCTCATACTTCTGCAAGATTTTTATATAAAAAGTGAGATCTGGTGATAGGGTCTCTTTATCTCATAGATACCAATCTGGTATATGCTGCCTTCTTCACTTTACACTGGATTACGTCCTTTGTCCTATAAGGCAGATGCAGTTTTCTTTTTGCGCTAAAAATTTTGCTGCCTTATGTCTTCATTTGCTTTGTTAAATATGAGTTCTTTCTCATACATGCATGCTTCTCTGTCGCTGCAGTGTGACATTCTTACAGCACCTGTTGAGTCAGGAAAGTTCAGTATAATTATGGCGTGAGAAGGGAGTGTCTGGAATGAGATTCTTCCCTTTTCATTATTAAACAAGCACATTTTCTCACACAAACAGGCTGTAAATCTGTCACTCAACTGCCTGTAAGTCATAGAGGTGTAAAAAAAGCATGTTTTTTGAGATTCTTTAGTAAAGCAGTGCGCAAAAAATAATAATGTGTTAAGTGCATTGATCGCCAACCCTTGGTAACCAATCTGATATCACCTACAGTAGCTGCAATAATATTTGTGGAATATGTACACTATATTACCAAAAGTATTGGGACACCTGCCTTTACACGCACATAAACTTTAATGGCATCCCAGTCTTAGTCCGTAGGGTTCAATATTGAGTTGGCCCACCCTTTGCAGCTATAACAGCTTCAACTCTTCTGGAAAGGATGTCCATAAGGTTTAGGAGTGTGTCTATGGGAATGTTTGACCATTCTTCCAGAAGTGCATTTGCGAGTTTAGGCACTGATGTGCACGATTCATGCCAAGGGTGTTCTATTGGGTTGAGGTCAGGACTTTGTGCAGGCCAGTCAAGTTCCTCCACCCCAAACTCACTCATCCATGTTTTTATGGACCTTGCTTTGTGCACTGGTCCAAATAATTTGGTGGAGGGGGGGTTATGGTGTGGGAGTACTTTTCAGGGGTTGGGCTTTGCCCCTTAATTCCAGTGAAGGGAACTCTTAAGACATCAGCATACCAAGACATTTTGGCCAATTTCATGCTCCCAACTATGTGGGAAAAGTTTGGGGGGGGCCCCTTCCTGTTCCAATATGACTGCGCACTAGTGCACAAAGCAAAGTCCATAAAGACATGGGTGAGTGAATTTGGGGTGGAGGAATTTGACTGACGTGCACAGAGTCCTGACCAGAACCCAACAGAACACCTTTGGGATGAATTAGAGCAGAGACTGTAAGCCAAGCCTTCACGTCCACATCAGTGCCTGACCTCACAAATGCACTTCTGGAAGAATGGTCAAACATTTCCATAGACACACTCCTAAACCTTGTGGACAGCCTATCCAGAAGAGTTGAAGCTGTTATAGCTGCAAAGGGTGGGCCTACTCAATATTGAACCCTACAGACTAAGACTGGGATGCCATTAAAGTTCATGTGCGTGTAAAGGCAGGTGTCCCAATACTTTTTGACAATATAGTGTATGTATAGTTATAGCTGTCAATTAAATGAATTGACTTTGTACATTGCTCTTGCATAAACGAACAATCCTTTTTGCACATGTTGTAGTATAGTCATGATCAGATGATGGTCTTCATATTCTACTTTGAAAAAAATAATTCTATAAAGTGTATGTGTTGGCAAAACCTAAAACGTACATCTGGCAATACACCAATAGTATTTCCTGCAAACTTTTCTTGTGAGCATTTGATCTTGCAATCATTGAGTCAACTGATATAGCATAAATTGGAAGCATATGCATATGCAAATGTAAACACACATATTGGGGCACCTACATACAAAAACCTTGACTATACACATGCTATAAATCGCCGCACATGCCAGAGTGAGATCAAAAAATCTAGGGCCAGTTATTCACATTTAACTCTAAATTGTAGAGACTAATAAAGCATTGCCTATGGTAAATTTAGGGTACCGAAATGTGTAGCTTTTTCACAGGCTTGACATGTTTGGCATCTACAACAATCAGCCATAGTTTCATGACCACCCACCTTATATTGAGTAGGTCCAATTTTGCTGCAAATGCAGCCTTGACCCATAGAGGCATGGACGCCACTAAACCTCTGAAGGGGTGCTATAGTATCTGGCACCAAGCCATCAGTAGCAGATCCCTTAAAGGAGTTGTACAGACTCAAGGTTTTTCACCTTAATGGATTCTTTCTACAGAGCATGGGCCCAGCAGCTCCAGCAGCTGTCTCCGGTCCTCATTGGATAGACTGATAGCAGCAGGAGCTATTTGTCAATCAAATCCAGTGACACGAGAGCCGGAGGTGGGGCTGAGTCTTGCTGTTTGTGTCAATAGATGCAGAAGCTGGACTCAGGAGCACACCCGCATGGGTGCCCACAGGGAGGCACCTTGAGGCGATTCAGTTCGCATTTGCAGCGCTTTACAAATCATTCATTCATTCAGGGAGAGATGATATGTAAAAATTAAAAAAAAACCTTTACAATCACTTTAAGTCCAGTAAGTAATTGGATTGAGATTTGGAGGCAAGTCAACACCAAAAAACTGGTTGTGTTCCTCAAACCAATCTTGAACCCTTCTTGCAGTGTGGCAGGATGCATTATCCTATTGAAAGAGGTAACTGCTGTCAGGGAATACTTTTTCCATTAAAGGGTGTAGTTTGTCAGCAAGAATGTTTAGGTAGGTGGTATATATCAAGTAACAACCACATGAATTGTGGAACCCATGGTATCCCAGCAGAATATTGCCCAAAGCATCATACTGTCTCTGACAGCTTGACTTCTTCCCATACTGCATCCTGATGCCAACTCTTTCCCAGGTAAGTGATGGATAAGTGATGTGACCCACCCATCTACATGATGTAAAAAAAAAAAACGTGATTCCAAAGACCAGGCAACTATTGCGCTAATATTGTGTGACATAAGCATTGAAACTACCATCATTTTATTCTCCACGGTCTCTGCTTCAGAAAATATAGGGACAATTCACACCAGTGCTTTTTAGCGCAGATCAATGGAAGGACATCCGAAAATCAATCATTGAATGTGTCCTATTCACACCATATCGTTGCGTTGCGCTAAACGGCACAATGTATGTCAACAGGCATCAAAATGCATGTCAACGGACGTCAGCGCATGTTAAAACGTGACTAAAATGGAGGGAAATGTATTTTAGCGCAAGTCAGTCTGAAATGGCCATATAATGTTTTGGGGATTTGAAGTAAGCTTCATGCCTAAAATGATTTTTTAAATGTAGGCAAAAATGCAAATACAGCTCCGGCACCAAGAGTTAAAAGCACATGCGCATTACAATATGGACGATGTTTCCCAAATGGAAATCACATTCATGGTTAGAAAAAAAAAACACCCTCCTTGCCGCAGTGCATATGTTTTGCTGCATCTAGAAGCCCGTGTAAAAGGGCCCTAACTTACTGAACCGGAACAGGTATAGAGCTATAAATTCTGACTTTAATCCCTTTGGGACTGTATTTAGGCTGAGTTCACACTAGTGCGATTTGGATGCAGGTTTCCTCGCATCCAATTTGCACAGCAGGAGATTGAGACCGGCTCTCTATGGAGCTGGTTCACATATCTCCGCAGCGGCTCCGGTGTGATTTGCACAAGAGCCCTATGCATCTTTCTGTTCGTTTCAGGTCCGAATTCAGCCAAAAATGTGTGCTGAAATCAGACCTGAAATGGTGAACGAGGACGCTCCCGCTGTGAGTTGCTGCGTATTCATATGTGAACCCAGCAGTGGCGGCTGGTGCTCAAAATTTTCGGGAGGGCGCAAACAAACTGAAAAAAAAAAACATCAATTGCAGCCACTGTGCCCATCAAACGCAGCCACTGTGCCCATCAAGAGCAGCCACTGTGCCCATCAAGAGCAGCCACTGTGCCCATCAAGCGCAGCCACTGTGCCCATCAAACGCAGCCACTGTACATAGAAATTGCCGCCACTTTACCATAAAACACAGCTACTGTGCCCATCAAACGCAGCCACTGTGCCCATCAAATGCAGCCACTGTGCCTTTCAAACGCAGTCACTGTGCCCATCAAGCGCAGCCACTGTGCCCATCAAGAGCAGCCACTGTGCCCATCAAGAGCAGCCACTGTGCCCATCAAGCGCAGCCACTGAGCCCATCAAATGCAGCCACTGTACCCATAAATTGCCGCCACTGTGCCATAAAACGCAACTACTGTACCCATCAATTGCTGCCAGTGTGCCCATCAATTGCCGCTACTGTACCCCATCAATTGCTGCCAGTGTGCCCATCAATTGCCGCTACTGTGCCCCATCAAATGCTGCCAGTGTGCATCGCCCAGGAGTCGGGACTTACCTGTCTCGCAGCGTGGCGTCCTCCATGTCCAGGCTCCTCGAAGATAGAGGAGGAGCCAGCAGAAGAACCGGACACCGGGAGAAGAGGTCAAACACCGGGAGAAGAGGTCGGAGAGCGGGAGAAGAACAGGACACCGGGAAAAGAGGCTGGAGAGAGGTCGGAAGAAGACCCCCGAAGTCAGAAGAAGGCCCTCGGAGCTGTCCAAGAAATTACATTAAAAAGCTGTGTAGTGTGTTTTTTTATTGACACTTTTTTTCTAGGTGAATGGGTAGGGGTACGATGTACCCCATACTCATTCACATAGGGTGGGGGGCTGGGACCTGGGGGCCTCCTTATTAAAGGGGGCTCCCGGATTCCGATAAGCCCCCCCGATCGCAAACCCCGACAACCAACGGCCAGGGTTGTCGGGAAGAGTCCCTTGTCCTCATCAACATGGGGACAAGGTGCTTTGGGGTGGGGGGCCGCAGGGCGCCCCCCTCCCCGAAAGCACCCACCCCCACATGTTGAGGGCATGCGACCTGGTACGGTTCAGGAGGAGGGGGATGCTCACTCGTCCCCACCCCCTTTCCTGACCGGCCGGGCTGCGTGCTCGGATAAGGGTCTGGTATGGATTTGGGGGGACCCCACGCTGTTTTCTCGGCGCAGGGGGTTCCCCATAAAATCCATACCAGCCCTAAGGGCCTGGTGCAAGGTGTCAATCTCGCCGATAAAAGCGGCGAGATTGATTTCCTTTTCTAGTTCTGTCGTACCCGAGTCACGTTCAAAATGAATAGACTTGTTCGTGTGTGGGCAAGTCCGTTCATTCAGAAAGTCCATCGTAACTCCGTCGGGAAGACCGGCGGACATAGTCTGCCGGAAAGTCCGGTCGTGTGTAGGTAAGTCCGTAGTCCGGTCGTGTGTAGGCAAGTACGTTCGTAAAAAAAGTCCTGCGGAAGTCTGTCAAAAGTCCGTCGGAAAGTCCGTCGTACCAGTCCGGTCGGAAAGTCCACCCGTATGTACGTTGCATTAGAGTTATTCTCAAGTTAATTAACATGTAAGCTGGTAAATTTGGTCTGGGTGTCTAAGCTCTGGTCACGAAAAGATTAATCTGACTTTTATTGGCCATGTGCTCATTTTGGGTCAGTGAATTAAAAAGCTATAGGCAGACAGTCAACTAATAAATTCAGAAGGTCAGCAATGACAGCCTATGTGATGGTTTCCTTTTAAATTATTTATTATTACCAATTCAAGTTAAACCCCCTTGTGCATTAGCTTGTATGTTCTGGGCTTTGTACAGTATATACGTGTTGTTTCAGACAGATCAGCCCTCTTGCTCACCAGGTAAGCTGCTCCAGCTCAGACGGTGATCACAGGGTGTGGTGAGATGTATGTTGCAAACGGCCTAATTTCTTATATCATTAACTATTATATAATGTTACTATACTTTTCATTATATCAATCACACATCATTCCCCCAGGATGCTCCTCTCAGGCCTAGGTACAGTGATCGTAGCTCAAGAACTGCTTTAAACCCCCTTGCTCATACCAAAGATCAGTGCAGGACCTATACTTGGAGGAACCTTTGTCCTCTTCCAAGTTTGTGAGGCAACACAGTACTGCACATGTGCAGCCTATGCTCCTTAGAGCCTAGTAGAAAAATTGTTAGCCCACCCCTTGCAGCTATAACAGCCTCATTCTGGGAAGGCTGTCCACAAGGTTTAGGAGTGTGTCTATGGGAATGTTTGACCATTCTTCCAGAAGCCCATTTGTGAGGTCAGGCACTGATGTTGGACAAGAAGGCCTGGCTCGCAGTCCCTGCTCTCATTCATCACAGAGATGTTCTATCGGGTTGAGGTCAAGACTCTGTGCAGACCAGTCAATTTACTCCCAAACTTGCTCATCCATGTCTTTATGGACTTTGCTTTGTGCACTGGTCCAAATCATTTGGTGGAGGGGGGATTATGGTGTGGAGTTGTTTTTCAGGGGTTGGGCTTGGCCCCTTAGTTCCAGTGAAGGGAACTCTTAAGGCGTCAGCATACCAAGACATTTTAGACAACTTAATTCTCCCAACTTTGTGGGAACAGTTTAAGGATGGACCCTTCCTGTTCCAACATGGCTGTGCACCAGTGCACAAAGCAAGGTCCATAAAAACATGGATGAGCAAGTTTGGGTGGAGTAAATTGACTGGCCTGCACAGAGTCCTGACCTCAACCCAATAGAACACCTTTGGGATGAATGAGAACGGAGACTGCGAGCCGGGCCTTCCCTCACAAATGTGCTTCTGGAAGAATGGTCAAACTACCCTATAGACACACTCCTAAACCTTGTGGGCAGCCTTCCCAGAAGAGTTAAAGCTGGCATTCCAATACTTTTGGTAATATAATGTATATATATATATATATATATATATATATATATATATATATATATACATATATACTGGAGGACAGGCAGGCTGGGATAGATGTGTTCACATGCCTAGAGTGGTCAGTTTGAAATAAGAAAGCAGGGGGGCTGGCAGGATCACCAGGTATTTCACACAAAGGAAACAATGCACAAGGGTACAAAGGTACAGGATACTTTTTAACATAAGTACATGGTACAAAAGACACATATCAGAAATATGAAATGTTTGGGTAACATATTCTTTAATGTGAGGAAGTTGAGGGATCTTAGATTGTTTAAAAGTAGAGTAATCCTTTAAAGAAGAATTCCAGGCATATTATATTTTTGTATAGTTACACTGGTCCAGTTTGGGACAATGAAACGCTACCTGACTGATGCCCCATTAATCTGGAAATCTCTGAAGTAGACACCGCTACTTGAATACAGGAGGTCGGCCGCTCAGCATGGGCACCATTCAGGGAATGTTTTGCATTTTGTTAATGAATGCAAAGCATTCTCTGATTGGGCGAGGTGGAGGGGCAGGGTAGTGACATCATATTCTACACCCTCACACTAAGCCACCACCTTGCAATTAGTATCAGCATTGTCAGGAAGTGCTGTGAATGGCAGGATCTGAAGACTTACCTACACTTTAAGGAGGGCAACAGCTAAACCCATGCACCATGTACAGCTAAGAGATGAGAAAAGAAGTCAATAACACAGGAAACCTATAAACCTTTATTTAGTGTCTGGTGATGTGGGCTTCATATATTACAACTCTGCAGGCAGTATAAGGGGGAGCTTTAAAGGTTAAGGAACTCCTGCTGTGTTCAGAACCCCTACTTGTACACGTTTTTTTCATCCCTGAGCTGTAAATGCCATAATAATGTGTATACTTTGGAGGAAAATGCAAGCTTTACCTACTTGAATAGTTGAATATGACTATTTTTCATGACAGGTTGGAGGCAGTAGACCATAAATTCAGAAAATGAATTAGCAGGCCCACAGGCATATCCGGGAGCAGTAGACATAGTAGCTTCTACTTGTTTAGCAGGTTTCCTAGAACTGCACACAATGAATGATGGCTATATTAGGTAAGGTCTTTCAAAAGCTTTAGCACAAACTCATGAGGATTCAGTATAATCCTCTATGCTTTTAATACTTGCCAATAAAATGATGAGTTCTCATCAGTTATTTAGGACACAGGTATTAGGCTTGTGTTTTACCCACGCCCTAATGCTAAATGTATGTGGGAAAGAACAATTAGGTGTTCTGAGTTCTGCTCCGACATAAACACCCAGCTCACTATTGGATGATATTTAGCAGAAGATAGCAATTGCTTGACTGTTGTGTGTTCACATTGACCATCCCATATCTAATTATTTTTCTACTGATACTGAAACAGAAACTCAGGTGCCTAAGAGCATGTATGATAAATACAATTTTTCTTCTGTTTTTGATCGGGTATGGAATGGGTACGACCCATGTTGGGTTTTGTAAATGTGTGTGTGCAATCAGGGAGACGTCTCTTCATTTCATGTAATAAAGACACAGCAAAAAGAAAAAGGAAAGTTCTTCAAAGCAGTGCCAAGAGAAGATCATCCACTGCCCAGGGAAAAGATGGCAAATTGCCCCCCCCTGAACTTATGAAGAGGAGGGGAGAGAGAGCACAGCCCGCACCTCCTCCCAGCTCTCTCCTCCTCTCCTTGCTTTTTCCAGCGCTGGACTGACAGAAGTATTGATGTCGCTGTCACTATTTCTGACAACCTTATAGTAGAAGGAACTTGCCCCCATCCCTACAGTACACGCTGCGCCCAGGGCAGCCGCTCCTTCTGCCCACCCTTTGTCCCAGCCCCGCTTCACAAGTAAGGGGAATTCCTCACGTAGGCTTTGGTCACATGAGAATCCAGGGGGCAGTAGAAAAAACAGGTGATTGAGCTGCAGTTTTAACACTTGCTGACCACCCACTTGAAGAAGAGCATACAGCCGCTCAGGGCTGTACACACGTAAAAATGCAATGCTTTGCTTCATGGCAGCAATAAAAATGAATCCCCTTGCTGCATTTGGTGTTGAAATGCAACCCATTCAAGTGAAGAGCCATGCCACAACTGCCCTGTAATGCAATGTATGTGGTTGCAGTGATGAAGAGGCGACAATTTGGCTCCCAGCTGCTTCTCCACCGCCCTCCGAAAAGTAATCCACTGAAGATTGTTCTTAGTGGGGTGCCAAGTGCTGCCACCCGTATCAATGGAGCCTTAGGTAGTTGTCATGGACACAGTTGTCCCCATTAGATTCATTTCCACCACCTTCTATTTCATGGCGACATATATGTTTTGAATTTACTTTGGAGGCAGTAGACCATCACTTTACCATCACTTTCTGTACCAGAGACAATGGTTACTAGCAGGGACACAGCCAGCAATAAAAACAAAAGACCTAACCATTCCACATTCTATTCAATATTAAAAAAAGTTTACACTATAATTTTATCAGCTTTTCTAGCCATACACACTAGAAGGCATTCAGAAGCGTAGCCTGTATCTAAGTACCCTGGTCAAGCCTTTGGAGCAGAATAGGGGAGGTGCTTTGTCGATATCTTAGCAGAGGAAAGTGATCAGACAAAGTTTTCTGTCCAATCACTAAACCCCCCCCCCCCCCCACACACACACACTAAAAAGAGCAGTATATGCAGCTAGGTTCCTAGGCCCGAAAAAATAACGGGAGTATCTATCCCTATAATACAATGCAGAAAAACCCACAAAGGGGTATGGGAGGGAATTGGGACTATACGATACCTTGGAAATAATGAAGATAGATGAAAATGATATAGAAGTAAAAAAATTCCTCTTTAGTTTGAAGGAGGTTTCAAATCTGCTTGTTTAGGCGCTGGTCAATTAAAAGCCTTCTTGCCAGCACTTTCAGAAATATTTTTTCCTCAACTGGGTAAACCTCAGGATAGAAGCTAGGATCCTTCCCACCATGTGGAGGAGTCCTCATTTCTTCCTTCTGCCATTTTATCCCTTGTGCTGGCCTTTGGGATCAATGGGACCTTGTATGGCACTGTTATGAGCCACAGATATACAGTTTTTTTGCTCTTCCACATATTAATATACCTGTTATTTTAGCTGATATATTATATTATTTTCAAGTGGACATCTTTATTTCCTGAAGAAGACAATCTAAAATCCCAATTTCCTCCCATACCCCATTGTGGGTTTTTCTGCACTAAAAATAGCAGTCTCCTATCTCATTGTCAGAAACCATGAAATCAGACCGAGACAGAAGTACAGTTAAATCACACTTGTTTAATAATAAAAGTAAATAGAACAAACGTAGTCAAAACATAGCCAGAGTTCAGGAACCAGAACGGATAGTCAGACAAGCCAAGCGTCAGAGAGCCGGAGATTAGCGTAGTAAAACAGCAAGCAGGATCTGGAGCCGGAAGGGATGTCAGCCAAGCAAGCCTTTTAACAGGAATGCAGGAGAGCGTCTCTGTGATGTTGACTAAGGCGAAGGCAAAGATCCTCTGGGCTGGACGGCTTAAGTAGGCAGTACTGATGAGCAGGATATCATCAACAGCTGAGTAACTGTGGAGAGAAAGGAGCTGGCAATTAGCTGACAGCTGAATGGCCAGCTCAGAGAAGGAAGGGCTGAGCCCAGCCCTGACACTAATACTGTATTTATGTTTGAGTTGGCTCCCTAGTGTTTGGAAAATTAAAAATCTTTGGATTGCTATTGTGATGGTGTGTTCCCCCTGCCCTGGCTAATTGCAGCTAAAGGGGTCCATTTGTAATGGAGACCAGATATTGTTATCCACTCTCCATTATATTTCTAAGTTCTACTGCATTCTGTGGCATACATTTTGTGACCCATTCATAAAATGCAGGGCCGCGGTTTGGAGCCTGCGGAATACTACAGAGTTCTGCCTGCTTAGCACAGCAGAGATAACTCTGTGAGTAAAGGAGAGTCGCTCATGTGTCTTTGACAGGTCAAGTGATTGGGTTAGGGTGTGGAACTCTTTTTTTGAACAGTGGCACTGCCATACTACTGCTTTTAAGATGCAGTAGTATGGCACACAAGTGTTCATAACCCCTGCACTGATTCTCTGCTACACTCCACTATGTAAAAAAATATTCCTGTGTGATAATGAACACTTCCAGCACCTAGAAGCACTCTCTATAATTAACCCATACATGGCATAATAATCCACCTAATTTGATCAAATCTGTTTTTTTATAATTGGCACGTGCATGGCCTCCCTTGCCCATGTGTTTGCACCATTGACACTTACGTAATAGTTTTTAGAGAACCAGATGTAAAGGTTACTCTGAAAAGTGACAGCGAATCTGAAAATGTGGACGGCAATCCTTCTAATCCACCCATAGTAAGAATCTCAGAGATGCTTGCTACTAAAATAATGATAAATGTTTGAAACTTGCACTGGAGGGTTATACAATGGTATTTTTCTTGGGGGATATAGTAAAACAGGTCACATTGATAAAATTCCTAACGTTTTGCAATGACAGCTTTTTAGAGTAAAAGTGACAAATGTTGGCCATGCAAGAGACGATAAGCAGCGCCTGCTGACTCGACTCCCCAGTGCGTGAAATTCAGTAAGTGCACAGTGGGCTCCATCTACCCTGGGGTCCATGTACACTGCACACATCCATGATATGTCCATTACAGCACATAACACAGGAAAGTAGTTTTAAAAAATTCAGCAGGTTTCTTTTGCTTTTTGCTGATGGTGCAGAGATAAAAGCTCATAGGGTTATCAATCACACACATAAACATAGGTGACATATTTTTTCCAGGTCATTGTCTCATAAGGTAACCCTAAATGGATGGAGATGATGATTGATCCCATATTTGTCTTTCCTCGTAGGTTCTTTCCATACACATTTGAGAGTTGTCGAAATATCCAACTGTCCTTTGGCATCAGTGCTCCCAAGCATTACCAATTACTGTCTATGTCCTATTAATGAAGAGGAGCAGGGTAGGGACACTGAAGACACCTCAAGCGCAGGCTTGTCACGGCGAGATCACCTCTGTTGCCCCAGTGAGGACGTCCAATAGGACAAAACGCATAGGGCGGAGTTTCAGTGGTGACATTATCACACCCGCCTGGGCGCTGGATGCTTTGTGTATTTGATGCCTATTTTACTCTTTTCATGTGTACGTAGATTGCCTTTTTTTTAATAAACATGGTTTTGGATACTGCACAATGAGTGTTCCTCTTCCTCTCTGCATGTGACTGTTTGATTTCATTTGTGGCAGGGAGTATATTGCCCCATTCTGGTTGTCTGAGGGTGGTCTAGGAGCACCTAATGGAGTTATGTACAATTGTTGAATATGCCTAGTGATCCTGATCAGGAGTGGAGCTGCATTGTACTTATCCATCCATCCAATTGAGGGTTTTCTCACTAAGGTGCAGCCAGACCTTTCAAAGAGGTCTTAGTGTCTGTAAGAGGTGATATTATTCCTTGGTGGAGCACATTTGGGTGATCACCTGAAGCACAGGATTTGTATGAATTGCACCGGTGGATCATTTTATTATTATTATACATTTTTTCTATGACCTTATTGGGACTGATTTTTTTTTTGTCCTATGAATTTTATGAATTACAGGACTATTGATTCATATTTATATTAATTTTGCGTTTTTTTTTATTTTACTTTATTGATTCACTTGTTAATCAGGTATTTAATTTGTTTAAGAATTACAGTATGTAAGGTGCTGTATATGCACTTTAAGGAGCACAACACGCCCCCTTTTTGATATTGATGTTTGTATTGTTATGTGAAATATAGAGTGCAGCTGTCTTTTTGACTGAGATTTTTTCACATTTTTTCCTTTATTGATTTTTGATACACTGAGTGCAGAATATCTATTTTATTGCATTGTCATGGGGAGAACCCTAGCAATCACACAAGGTTATGTCACTTGGCCAAAACCTATGGATGAGCCTTGACCGGCATTGTCTAAGTATGCACCACAAACTTTGGATCATCACCCAATGTGACCAAAAACAGCTGGGTGCCTATGGGCAACTTATGACCTTATATCAGCTATACCCACTGTTTTCTGTGGTTACATGATATAAGGTACATTTAAAAAAAAAAAAAAAAAAAAAAACTTATTTTCTACACTCCCTAGACCAGTGATGGCGAACCTTGGCACCTCAGATGTTTTAGAACTACATTTCCCATGATGCTCATGCACGCTGCAGAGCATCATGGGAAATGTAGTTCCGAAACATCTGGGGTGCCAAGGTTCGACATCACTGCCCTAGACCTTGATGAGCAATAACAGTAGTTTTTACTGGTCATGACATAGGGGAATTGTCTAGGGTAGCTTAGATGCTTAGTGTCTGAATATAATCTCGGGCATCATCTGACGGGCACACTGGCTATGAAAGCTTGGTTCTGAAATGTTCTTTTTTTATGATGTAAAAATACATTTTTATTACTAAGATCTACTTCACATTAGTTTTAATAGTATTAATAAAGTCATCATCCAAACTAACCTGCCAAACCAGAACCTTCTACAAACCTACAACCATTTTCTCAGAAGCGTAGTAAATCCCCTGGAGAATGTTAGGTGTTTGCAAAATCTACAGAGATCGAGTTCTTACATACCTATCTTCTGTACTAAGAGCTTGTAAAATGTTATAAAAAATCCTTGCTGACAGACATGGCACAAAAAGGATCACAACAGCTCTTATATACTTTTATTTAAAGTTTTATTACTATCATTGTGTGTAATAGGCCAATAAAACCTGAAAAACATTTCTTTAGTGTCCCGGCTGCCACATTCAGAAGAGATAGTTTAAAACACGAATGCTAAATTTGCAGTCATTTGTCGGCCTTTCATATATTGTAACTTTCTGGCCGTTAGGGCTGAGCTAAGGTTCAACATGTCCATATTTGGACAATATCAGTGACCAGTAGGGATGAGCTAGGGTTCAACATGGCCATATTTGGACAATGTCATTGACCAGTAGGGATGAGCTTAGGTTCAACATGGCCATATTTAGACAATGTCATTGACAAGTAGGACTGAGTTAAGGTTCAACATGGCCATATTTGGACAATGTCATTGACAAGTAGGACTGAGCTAAGGTTCAACATGGCCATATTTGGACAATGTCATTGACCAGTAGGACTGAGCTAAGATTCAACATGGCAATATTTGGACAATGTAATTTAGCAGTAGGACTGAGCTAAGGTTCAACATGGCAATATTTGGACAATGTAATTTAGCAGTAGGGTTGAGCTAAGGTTCAACATGGCCTTATTTGGTCAATGTCATTAAGCAGTAGAGCTGAGCTAAAGGTTCCAAGTGGCCATATTTGGACAATGTCATTGAGCAGTAGGACTGAGCTAAAGGTTCCACATGGCCATATTTGGACAATGGCATTGAGCAGTAGGGATGAGCTAAGACTCAACGTGGCCATATTTGAACTATGTAATTTAGCAGTAGGGCTGAGCTAAGGTTCAACATGGCCATATTTGGACAATGTCATTGAGCAGTAGGGCTGAGCTAAGGTTCCACATGAAACAAATTATGACAATGTCATTGACCAGTAGGGATGAGCTAAGGTTCAACATGGACTTATTTGGACAATATCATTGACTAGTAGGGATGAACTAAGGTTCAACATGGGCAATTATGGACAATGTCATTGTAGGCAGGGAATTCCAATACTGCTGTCGGCCTGCTCTCATGTGACGGTTTGCCACAAACTGAGTTTGGCCGGAACCTTAGCTCATCCTTACTGGCTAGCTTTCCTCAGGGAAAAACATGAAAGCTGAACTCCGGGTTACTTTTAAATTTGGCTCATTACTTGGGAGTTTATTTTTAAAAACAATTTCAGAGCTATTAGTTACATATTGTAGAAAGAGTGAAACTCTGCTCCAGGTAAGTCTTCGCCTATCCCAGCTTCACTGCACACTAATGGGTGCTGGCCCTGTTTGTAGCAGAAGTCATGATGTGGAGAAGAATCTGGTTTGCCATACTTCCATAACATAACCTTTATTGAATCATCCACAGAGACAGTCCACAATACACAAACAAGGGGAAGCGTTTCACACCCACTTCAGTGAATTATCCTAGTTACATATTGTTACATAGTTCATACTCATACTGTGACATTGCATGTACATTCATTATGTGCGAATGAGGGAAAAAATTCATGTTTTTAGGCTATTTGCTATCCCGGTTGAATGTTAATGAAATACCACAATTTGGAGACTATATGAAGTGGATGATCACCACCAACGTGTGGTGGAATAGAATTGAAAGTTCAGGGTCGATTGATGATGTGTTTTTGTGACATTGTGAATCATCTATGTATTTTTTTTTCGATAGGTCTACATGTAAGGGTGCAAAAAAATACAAACAAAACGGAAAAAAAAAACAAAAACATCAACTGGCCCTGTACAATCAATTTATTTTTTTGTGCCACAATGGATCAACTTGGGTCAGTAGCTGGGTCACTTGGCTTCGCTATTTTCATCCCACTTAATCCATGCCAGACCATTTTGTTGAACAAGACATAAATTATTCAGTATTATTGTATAGTGTGGATGGCTTCAGTTACAATAGTGCTCAGGGGTAAACAACTTTGGCACTCCAGTTGCTGAGGAACTGCAGTGTATGATAATACAAAAAACACACTTAATAGTTTAAAGAGTCTACTTGGCCGCTGAAGTTCTCCATGCATTGCTGTCCTTCCATGCCACTATATTGAGCTACCTGTTCATGCATGTACAGACCTGCTGCCTTTTTGTGCTGCACATAGGATTGCATCACAGGTCACCAGAGCACAATGCTCTATGGTGCAGAAACTTAAACAGGAGTGTTAAGCTGACCCTAGATGGTTCAGGCTGAAAAAACAGAAACAAGGTGGATGGAGGAATCTGCCCTCTTTTCGTTGGGACATTGTATTCTGACAGTAGGACTCTCCACTGATCAACAAAGTATTTCCAGCTTGTCCATTTGGCAGAAGTCAATGTTAAGTGTGTCACACACATAGCGAAATTTGGCTGGTTCAGCAGGAACCAAATGAAAGTAGCTACATGTGTGTGGTTAGGGTGAAGCTTGGTGTGCCACCAGCAAGAATACATCCAGAGGCCAAGGAGGGTGAAAAACAGTAAATTGTTCCATTTGAGGTTTTGGAACGATGCCAACAGCTTTTGCAGTGAGGAGCAGAAATGAGGTTGGCCTGGTCCACACCACACGTAATCCCTGCACTTTCCTTACTCCTCAGGAACTTTTCCCTGCCGCTAAGCTTTGTCCCTGCCAGATGGGAAACCTGTCCCTACACTAACAACTCACATAAAGTGGGCCAAACCTGGGAGTCGGAGTCTTAAATAGACTCTGCCTGGCCCAAGATGGCCACCAAAGTCACATTGGGTGCCAGCATCCAATCGAACAGCTGTCTCCCTGTTACTACAGGAAGTCATAGAGGAACCAAGCTCCTCACCACTTCCTTCCTCTTCTGCATTAGCACTTACAGTGGGGGATAGAGACTGCACCTGCCTACATGTGTAGCGCTGTTTGCTAATGGCTGCAAGCACTGATCAATGAGTTCTGATGGGGGTGGGGAGGGTTCCTGCTGTCATAATACAAAGACACAGAGTGAGAGATCCTTGCATCATCATCACTTGTCAAAATGTTTGTGTATACGCTGCTTAAAGAGGAACTCCATTCTCCTGTGTGAAAATTAACAGTTAGCATTTACAAAAACTATAGCTGTTGACTTTTAATAAACAGCCACTCACCTGTTCCATGATCCAGCGATGTGCTCACCCTAGCCGGTCCACCTTCTGTCTTTGGTGCAAGTATCTTAACTATGGGCACCCGGCTGTGAGTGCTTGTGGCTTCAGAGCTGGGTGCTCACTGCGCATGCGTGAGCTGTGTATTGTGAATGGTCCTGCAGTCTTCTGGCACCTATCACGTGTCCCAGAAGACTGCAGGGGGGGGAGAACTTCTGCTTCCGATTGCCTAAGCGATCAAAAGCGGAAGTGGGAGTGGGTACCTGTCAAAATCAGGTACCTGCTCCCCCCCAAAAGTGCCATTACTGAAAGAGGAGCAGGGAAGGAAGCCTTAAAGCGGAACTTCGCTTTTTGCGTGGCGCTTCACTTTAATAACCAGCTTCTGTTGAGAGGGGATGGCCACACACTGCTCGTAGTTCGTCCAGTCCCTGCTGAACCAGCCACATTTTGATCCTTCTATGGTCAGCTTTACTGTGTACACTCTCAATAAGGCAATAGGAAAAAAAAGGGCCAACTTTCATCTGGGCAAAACATGGAAGCTAAACTACTTTTAAATTTGGCCCATTACTTAGGACTAGGGTTGCCACCTTTTCTTCAAGTCAAACCCGAACACTTTAGGGACGCACAGCAATTTTTTTTTTATACATATATTTTGCTGATAAATAACATTTCTAATCATATGAAGTTAATAACAAGAGTCCCCTTTACATCAGAGTCCACAGAGTTCCCCTTTTACATCTAAACTCGCAAAGTTCCCTTACACTGGAGAACTCTGGGGACTCTAACGTAAGGGATGCTCTGGAAACCCTGATCTAAGGGGGAACACTGAGAACTCTGATGTATGGAGAGGACTCTGATGTAAGGGGGAGCACTGTGCGCTCTGGTGTAGACAGGGGTGGATCCAGGGGGGGGAACGGGACAATTGCCCCCTCCGAGAATGTGGGTCAGTAAATGTGCTGGCACTGGCAGGCGTCTCTGAGGTAAGAGAGCCGGCGGGCGGCTCCGCGGCTGAAAGACAGCGGTGGGGAGAGACAGCAGATCTCGGGCGGCTCCGTTGGGGACTGGGGAGAGACAGCTGTGCGGCTCGGTGACAGGCAGCGTGAGCGGCTGCTGGCCAATCAGGGAGCCGGCAGGCAGGGGAGCAGAGGGATAACATCATCTCTCACCGCCCAGCGCCTGTCCTGCATCCCTGCAGTTCCGCCCTCACTGTGTGTGCAGTGTGCAGGCAGCCGCGGCAGCAGAGAGATTACATCATCTCTCTGCTGCTTGACTGGGACACAGCAAGAGATGATTATAGCAGGCAAGTAACAATCCACAACGTGTGGGATGGGACGTGGCAAGTAACAATCCGCAACATGTGGTATGGGACGTGGCAAGTAACAATCCGCAACGTGTGGCATGGGACGTGGCAAGTAACAATCCACAATGTGTGGCATGGGACGTGGCAAGTAACAATCTGCAATGTGTGGCATGGGACGTGGCAAGTAACAATCCGCAACGTGTGGCATGGGACGTGGCAAGTGACAATCCGCAACGTGTGGCATGGGACGTGGCAAGTGACAACCCGCAACATGTGGCATGGGACGTGGCAAGTGACAATCCGCAACGTGTGGCATGGAACGTGGCAAGTAACAATCTGCAACGTGTGGCATGGGACGTGGCAAGTAACAATCCGCAACGTGTGGCATGGGACGTGGCAAGTAACAATCCGCAACGTGTGGCATGGGACGTGGCAAGTAACAATCCGCAACGTGTGGCATGGGACGTGGCAAGTGACAATCCGCAACGTGTGGCATGGGACGTGGCAAGTGACAACCCGCAACATGTGGCATGGGACGTGGCAAGTGACAATCCGCAACGTGTGGCATGGGACGTGGCAAGTAACAATCCGCAACATTTGGCATGGGACGTGGCAAGTGACAATCTGCAACGTGTGGCATGGGACGTGGCAAGTGACAATCTGCAACGTGTGGCATGGGACGTGGCAAGTGACAATCTGCAACGTGTGACAAGTGACAATCTGCATCTAGTGACAGGCGACATGGCAAGTGGCAATCCGCAATTTGTGGCAGGTGACAGTGGCAAGTGACACGCTCGGGGCTCCCACTGATTCTGCATTGTGGTGAGTTGAACTATTTCTTTTTTTATAACAATGTAATAATAGTAATAATGCGCTTCAAACATCCTGACATCATAACAACCATGGTGCAGTGATGATTGAAGCGCTAACACCAACCATTTCCCCATTAAATTTACCCCTCCCGAGATTAGGCTCTGGATTAGGCTCTGGATCCGCCCCTGGGTGTAGAGGGGAGCTCTGATGTAATGGGTGCTCCGAGAACCCTGATTTACCTTAGTGTACTCACTAAGAAGCAGGAGAGAGAAGGGGGAGACTTCAGTCACAGACAGGGATGGATGGTGAGCTCACTTACCCCTTGGCAGTCAGCACCTTTCATCCAGATGTATCTGAGGCTGCTGGATTTCAAATTTCCGGCCCCCACTTTCCTTTTCTGAGGCACAGCTCCGGAGATTGGAGTGTGGACAGACACAGAGGAGTAGGGGTGGGGGGAAGAGGTGCAGATCGAGCCCTCTCTCTTCTCCCATCTGTGTGTGAGGGGGGCACTGTTAGTGCTGGCTTTGGGCAGCACGAAAGAGAGTGTAAGAGACACTCTCAGCTTAGACAACTACAGCCAGCAATCCTGCTGGGAAGCCACAGTCCGGTCTGAATAATGTGTCTGGGTTTCAGGCAATCCGAAACCTGGACGCTTGTTTCAAAACACAAACTGTCTGGGTTAATCCTGGACAGGTGGCAACCCTACTTAGGACTGTATTTTTTTTAATTGTAGAACTATTAGTCACATATGGTAACATATTGTTACATATTTTATACTCATACGATACTGTGAACTTGCATGTACATTCGGTCTGTGTGAATGGGAGCAAAAATACACGTTTTTAGACTATTTTCTCTCCATGTTGAATGCTTTTCAGGGAAATACCACATTATGGCCACTAGATGGAGCAGATGATCATACCAAATAAATGCTTGTCGTCAGCTCCATCTGGTGGCCATAATATGGTATGGAAAGAAAATGTAAACTGCAATGTTTAATGGACACCAGCCTACATGCTAAAATGTGATCTATGACAGAATTGTATTTTTCTGTGTCCCCCCATACAAATCAGAATTTCTGTACAGTTCAACCTGCACTTTTTAAATTGTATGCTGAGATTGTAACGCACATAACCAGCTTTAGTCATAGAAAAAAAGAGGGGCTTATTGCTAATCTTTTCAAGGCCTTTTCTTCATTTTTTTTCACAAGAAAGAGGCCTTTTCTTTTTTAAAAAAAGTTGTGTGGCTGTCATTTGGTTCTAATTGCTTATGTACTTTGTGGCACTGACCTGAAACAATATGCTTACCAGGAATTCTGACTTCCTAAGGTGTGTACTTTTTACAAGTCCGTGACCCGGAAAGTCTACAAACTAAAAACTAGGATTGTGGAACTTTGGAGGTGCCAAAAAGACTTCATACAATATAAAATCAATTTCCTTTATTATACAAAGATTTCTTAATAAAATATCATAATATATAGTGGTTGTATCCACCTATTGTAATTATCTGTGCACAAAGTACATAACCACAGAAGGAGAAGAAGGGAAGGTACTGGGCTGGCACTGATACTCTATAATGCAAACAACCAAATAAGTTAAAAAAGAGCCAACTAAATAAGATATAATAATAATAGAATGTATTTCACAATTTTACATGATAATGCATTTATAGGCATGATCCATATGATTTATTAAGTTTACTACTTGTCACTTTTATGAACTGATTGATTTTTATATATGATTTATATGTATCTGGGATTTCAAAAGGATAGCGCGTCACATTTTGATTTGAGAACTAAATAAGTCCCTTTGAGCTGCTTGTTTTTACAAAAATTAAGATTTCTCCTAATAGTAAATATAATACGTTTGCTAAGATCAATGAATCAAAATAACCACAAGAGGGCGCCCAAATACCACATACTGTCGGCTTTGGAAAAGTAATGACACCCACCATCCAGAATTTATATCTAGGGGTAAATAATATTATGAAATATACTAGTATCTCAATTGGGGAGGGCATTGCCAAAATACTAATAGCATAAATGGAAAACCGAATTACATTCCATATGACCCCAAATGTTTTTTGTTTTTTTTTTCAAATACAGTGCCTTTTAAAAGTATTCATACCCCTTGAAATTTTCCACATCTTGTCATGTTACAACCAAAAGCATAACCGTTGTGAGAGTGAGAACCCCAGTCTCGGTTAAAATGAGGGTAAAATGGACACAGGACTCTGAAAGAGGCAGTTTGAGAAGTTCCAGGGGAAGATTTGTGAGCAGAGAAATTTAGGCTTTATGTTTTCTCTGGATTTTATAAGTCTGGATTGGGGCTGGAAACTTGAAGACTTCAAAGAGCATTGGGAGGGATGGAGTCTTCAGTCTTGTGTCCGGGCTTTCCAGAAGTTCTGCAGGTTGTGTGTGTGTCCAGGATAGGTCCACACACCCGTTATAAGGCAGAGCTGAGCATAGCTCAGGGGAGGTGGGACAGGAGTTGGTGTTGGAGCAGTTGCTGCAGCCAGGAGGGAGGTGTACTACTATTTTTGCTTGAAAATGTATACTTTATTTTGCAAGAAAATATACAAAAAACAAATACTTCAACAGGGTACATTCCACTCTGTACTGCGACGCAGCTCCTAAATACACTACATAACAATACAGTTCCAAGCATACAAATAAATTACATTCATCCTGCGGTATGATGCCTGATGTGTTGCGCAGAGTAATAGTGCCCTGAAACATCACATCATGCATGACGCCGCATTACCCTGAAAGCATTACTTCAAGAACATGTCACGAAATGTCAAGTAATATACTGTCAAATAGCATTCAAATGGGCGACGGGTGTGATGGGGGGGGGGGGGAGTCGGTGGGGTAGGGGAGGGAAAAAACAGTTGAAAGGCACGAAGCTTTATTGAACTGCCAAAGGATACACGGGGGGGGGGGGGGGGAATCTTCAGACCTCCTCTTCCTCCTTAAAGTCCATCCGAATACATCATTTTTATACTGCATAGTACATTTAATTACAAAATGTTTTCTCTTTGTAGGACAATAGCCATTCCTTCCAAAGACACCTTCTATGTACAGTAAAAAGCCTTCAGCTTCTGAGCACCACAATCTTGTTTTTGAAATCAGTGGTGCCCAGTAGACAGTGGTCCTTCACTCCTCTGATGTGACTGCAGGATCCAGTGCACCATCCGAATAGCGGGATGCACGCCAAAGACGTTCAGCGAAGGGTTTTTGCAATGACAGCACACTGCTCACTCCCACCCAAAGCAATGCTACCAACACAGAAACAGGGCTTAGTATGGTGATTATCCCAATGGTTAAGCCCTGTTGTGGTTGAAACATGTTGGGGGCATGGATTTGGGTGGGAGTGAGCAGTGTGCCATCTTTGCAATAAAACTTGGCTGGAACTGAATGTGTTAGGTATGTACTAGTTATTATTATAGTGGACTTCAGTGACGCAAGAGTAAACTCTAGGGCTTTGACACCCAGTTTAATGCAGGGAATCAAGGAGGATACAGGCTGGTCTGTGAGGTGTCTGTGTTGTCTACTACAAGATCCAGTGCATGCATGTCAGGGAGAAAGCCGAGCAGTGGCACAGTGCTGCATCTAAATAAAATAAATAATAATAAATGCATATAAATATTCCCTATCAAAACTCATAAGCTATCATATTAATTGGATTGCATAGTGAAACTCATGCAAAAAGCTTATACAGTATGGTAATACAGCAGGCTATGCCCCAAAAAACACAAACAATATTAATCAATAACAAGTCCATCAATCATCTTCAATCAATCACTGGCGATGGTTTGTGTTTTATTTTCCGCCTGCAGTGAGCTATGCCTCCAAACTGTTCAGTACCAAATATGTCTCGTTTCTCAGATCATTCATAGATAGATAGTGACTTGTGTTTTGTTTCACTTTCAGCATGCAGATGATTCATGTAAATAAAATAATACACATCATTGCGCAATGATCAAAAGAAAACCAAGGTAAATGCTCAAGGTGATGCACTCACATAAACCCAGTTTTTAAGTCAGGCACACAATGGAAACAATCAGCCGCTACGAGCATGACTCCTCAATACCGCTGCTACCGTGCTGGTGACTCGCAACGGTAGTCCTCGTCACTAGCTCCTCCAACACGTTACGTCACAGACCACATGACTTTTTCAAGGAGAGAAGGAGAGAAAGTCACATGGTCTGTGATGAAAAGCGTGGGAGGAGCTAGTGACGAGGACTACAGTTGCGAGTCACCAGCGTGGTAGCAGCGGTATTGAGGAGTCATGCTCATAGTGGCTGATTGTTTCCATTGTATGCCTCACTTACAACTGGGTCTTTATTCTTTCCTGAAGAAGCCACTTGGGAAACGTGTTGACAAAAAGAGGATGCTTTACCACAAGGCCCTTCGTTATCATTTACTATACTGTAAACTTTGTAGGCAAGAATGTTGATAACTAGCTATTCTTTAGACCAAAGAGTTTTGTATAAGAGACATATATAATTAGCATGGAGTTGTTTTTAGGGTCATATGTGACCCATTACAGTTATTATTAATTACATGTAAATAATAAAGCTTTGTTTAAGATTTTAAAATGTGTGGTCTCAATTGTACTAGTAAAGTCCAACTATAGTTTTTCTGTTTGCTTTTCTGTGGAGAAGAGGAAATGAGCAGATGTATGAGCAGAGGTACTGGGCATACACTGGCCTTGTCTTTGAGCAAAGATCAAAACAATATTTTTTACTTTCTGCTTTCTGGTTTGCGTGAAAGTTATAGCATCTACAAACTATGGTACATACAGTGCCTTAAAAAAGTATTCATAATCCTTGAAATTTTCCACATTTTGTCATGTTACACCCAAAAACGTAAATGTATTTTATTGGGATTTTATATGATAGACCAACACAAAGTGGCACATAATTGTGAAGTAGAAGGAAAATGATAAATGGTTTTCAAAATGTTTTACAAATAAATATGTGAAAAGTGTGGAGTGCATTTGTATTCAGCCCCCCTGAGTCAATACTTTGTAGAACCACCTTTCACTGTAATTACAGCTGCAAGTCTTTTTGGAGATGTCTCTACCAGCTCTGTACATCTAGAAATTTTTGCCCATTCTTCTTTGCAAAATAGCTCAAGCTCAAGATCTGTCAGATTGGATGGGGAGCGTCTGTGAATAGCAATTTTCAAGTCTTGCCACAGATTCTCAATTGGACTTACAGTGCCTTGCAAAAGTATTCACCCCCCTTGGAATTTTTCGTGTTTTGTTGCCTCACAACCTGGAATTAACATGGATTGTTTGAGGATTTGCATCATTTAATTTACAGAACATGTCCAACACTTTGAAGATTTTTTTTTTCTTGTGAAGCAAACAAGAAATAGGACAAAATAACAGAAAAAGTCAATGTGCATAACTATTCACCCCCCTAAAGTCAATACTTTGTAGAGCCACCTTTTGCAGCTCTCACAGCTCCAAGTCGCTTTGGCTAAGTCTCTTTGAGCTTGCCACATCCTACAACTGGGATTTTTGCCCATTCCTCCTTACAAAACTGCTCCAGCTCCTTCAAGTTGGATGGTTTGCACTTGTGAACAGCAACCTTTAAGTCTGACCACAGATTTTCCATTGGATTGAGGTCTGGGCTTTGACTAGGTCATTCCAACACCTTAACATATTTCCCCTTAAACCACTTAAGTGTTGCTTTAGCAGTGTGTTTGGGGTCATTGTTCTGCTGGATGGTGAACCTCCGTCCTAGCCTCAAATCACACACAGAGTGGTACAGGTTTTGCTCAAGAATATCCCTGTATTTAACCCCATCCATCTTTCCCCCCAACTCTGACCAGTTTCCCAGTCCTGACTGCTGAAAAACATCCCCACAGCATGATGCTGCCACCACCATGTTTCACTGTGGGGGATGGTGTTCTTTGGGTGATGTGATGTGTTGGGTTTGCGCCAGACATAGCATTTTCTTTGATGGCCAAAAAGTTCAACTTAATCTCAAAAGACCAGAGCACCTTCCTCCATACATTTTATGAGTCTCCCACATGCCTTTTAGCAAACTCAAAACGTGCCATTTTGTTTTTTGCTGAAAGTAATGGCTTTCTTCTGGCCACTCTGCCATAAAGCCCAACTCTATGGAGCATACGGCTTATTGTTGTCCTATGTACAGATACTCCAGTCTCTACTGTGGAACTCTGCAGCTCCTCCAGGGTTACCTTAGGTCTCTGTGCTGCCTCTCTGATTAATGCCCTCCTTGCCTGGTCCGTGAGTTTTGGTGTGCGGCCGTCTCTTGGCAGGTTTGCTGTTGTGCCATGTTCTTTCCATTTGGTTATGATAGATTTCAGGGCCGGTGCAAGGATTTTTGACACCCTAGGCGAAACATAATTTTGCCGCCCCCTCTGGCTCCGCCCCTGACTCCACCCCCTTTGCCAGTGTTAAATGGTTTGATTCAACCCTCTAACTGCTACATCTGCAAGACAGCTTGTTCTTTTGAAAAACAACAGACTTACAAGCAGGATCACCCGGTGAATATAAGAGAGAAAAACCTAAAAACAAAAAACAAAACTGTAATGCAGCCACCCATCTAAGAATTGGTAAGCTGCAGTATAATATTTTGCTTTGCTTTATTACCACTTTAAGTGGATAAAGTTAACCAAGTAATTCTGTTATACATTAATGTATAGGCAGATGATGGGAAGGAAGGAGTTAAACAGACTGGAGTAAAGCTACTTCCAGTGCTGGCAAGGAGAGATAGAGAGAGAAAAAAAAGAGAGTGAGGGGGTCAGGGAGAGAGAGAGTGAGGGGGTCAGGGAGAGAGAGAGTGAGGGGGTCAGGGAGAGGGAAAGAGAGAGAGGGGGGGTCAGGGAGAGAGAGAGAGGGGGGGTCAGGGAGAGAGAGAGGGGGTCAGGGAGAAAGAGAGAGAGGGGGTCAGGGAGAGAGAGAGAGGGGGTCAGGGAGAGAGAGAGGGGGGGTCAGGGAGAGAGAGGGGGGGGTCAGGGAGAGAGGGGGGGGGTCAGGGAGAGAGAGAGGGGGAGAGAGGGGGGTCAGGGAGAGAGAAGAGGGGAGAGAGAGGGGGGATCAGGGAGAGAGAGAGAGAGTCAGGGAGAGAGAGAGGGGTCAGGAAGAGAGAGAGAGTCAGGGAGAGAGAGAGGGGTCAGGGAGAGAGAGAGGGAGAAGGGGGGGTCAGGGAGAGAGAGAGAGAGAGAGAGAGAGGGGGTCAGGGAGAGAGAGAGGGGGGCCAGGGAGAGAGAGAGAAAGAGAGAGGGGGGTCAGGGAGAGAAAGGGGGGTCTGGGAGAGAGAGAGAGAGAGAGAGAGAGAGAGAGAGAGAGAGAGGGGTCAGGGAGAGAAAGGGGGGTCTGGGAGAGAGAGAGAGGGGAGAGAGGATGGTCAGGGAGAGAGAGAGAGGGGAGAGAGAGGGGGGTCTCTCCCTGACCCCCTCTCTCTCCCCCTGACCCCCCCTCTTAGGGAGAGAGAGGGGGGTCAGGGAGAGAGAGAGGGGGATCAGGGAGAGAAAGAGAGAGGGGGGTCAGGGAGAGAGAGAGAGGGGGGTCAGGGAGAGAGAGGGGGGCCAGGGGGAGAGAGAGAGGGGGGCCAGGGAGAGAGAGAGGGGGGCCAGGGAGAGAGAGAGGGAAAGAGAAAGGGGGGTCAGGGAGAGAAAGGGGGGTCTGGGAGAGAGAGAGAGGGGGTCAGGGAGAGAGAGGGGGGGCAGGGAGAGAGAGAGAGGGGGTCAGGGAGAGAGAGAGAGAGAGAGGGGGGCCAGGGAGAGAGAGAGAGAGGGGGGGGCCAGGGAGAGAGAGAGGGGGGTCAGGGAGAGACAGAGGGGAGTCAGAGAGAGAGAGGGGGGGTCAGAGAGAGAGAGAGAGAGAGAGAGAGAGAGGGGGGGTCAAAGAGAGAGAGAGAGAGAGGAGGGGGTCAGGGGGGGAGAGAGAGAGAGAGAGAGAGAGAGAGAGAGAGGAGAGAGAGGGGGGTCAGGGAGAGGAAGGGGGTCTGGGAGAGAGAGAGGGGGGTCAGGGAGAGAGGGGGGGTCAGAGAGAGAGAGAGAGAGAGAGGGGGGTCAGGGAGAGAGAGAGAGAGAGGGGGGGGGGGCAGGGGGAGAGAGAGAGAGGGGGGGGCAGGGGGAGAGAGAGAGAGAGAGAGAGGGGGTCAGGGAGAGAGAGAGGGGGGCCAGGGAGAGAGAGAGAAAGAGAGAGGGGGGGTCAGGGAGAGAAAGGGGGGTCTGGGAGAGAGAGAGAGAGAGAGAGAGAGAGAGGGGTCAGGGAGAGAAAGGGGGGTCTGGGAGAGAGAGAGAGGGGAGAGAGGATGGTCAGGGAGAGAGAGAGAGGGGAGAGAGAGGGGGGTCTCTCCCTGACCCCCTCTCTCTCCCCCTGACCCCCCCTCTTAGGGAGAGAGAGGGGGGTGAGGGAGAGAGAGAGGGGGATCAGGGAGAGAAAGAGAGAGGGGGGTCAGGGAGAGAGAGAGAGGGGGGTCAGGGAGAGAGAGAGAGGGGGGCCAGGGGGAGAGAGAGAGGGGGGCCAGGAAGAGAGAGAGGGGGGCCAGGGAGAGAGAGAGGGGGCCAGGGAGAGAGAGAGGGAAAGAGAAAGGGGGGTCAGGGAGAGAAAGGGGGGTCTGGGAGAGAGAGAGAGGGGGTCAGGGAGAGAGAGGGGGGGCAGGGAGAGAGAGAGAGGGGGTCAGGGAGAGAGAGAGAGAGAGAGAGAGAGAGAGAGGGGGGGCCAGGGAGAGAGAGAGAGAGGGGGGGCCAGGGAGAGAGAGAGGGGGGTCAGGGAGAGACAGAGGGGAGTCAGAGAGAGAGAGGGGGGCAGAGAGAGAGAGGGGGGGGTCAGAGAGAGAGAGAGAGAGGGGGGTCAAAGAGAGAGAGAGAGAGGAGGGGGTCAGGGGGAGAGAGAGAGAGAGAGAGAGAGAGAGAGAGAGAGAGAGAGAGAGAGAGAGAGAGAGAGAGGGGGGGGGCAGGGGGACAGAGAGAAAGAGAGAGGGGGGTCAGGGAGAGGAAGGGGGTCTGGGAGAGAGAGAGGGGGGGCAGGGAGAGAGGGGGGGTCAGAGAGAGAGAGAGAGGGGGGTCAGGGGAGAGAGAGAGAGAGAGAGAGGGGGGGGGGCAGGGGAGAGAGAGAGAGAGAGAGAGAGAGAGAGGGGGGGGGGCAGGGGGAGAGAGAGAGAGAGGGGGGGGTCAGGGGAAGAGAGAGAGAGAGAGAGAGAGAGAGAGAGAGAGAGAGAGAGAGAGAGAGAGAGAGAGGGGGGGGGGGGGCAGGGGGAGAGAGAGAGAAGGGAGCAGTCTGATCAGTGAAAGAGCTCACTCACTTGGAATGGTCTCCAGGGGCTCACTGGTTAATTCAGCAGTTTTTCAGTGTGGCTGTTGCTGCTTGTTTTTATTCTTCCCGCCCACATCCTCTTCACAGATGGAGCGCACAGGAGGGACGGGACTCGGGAGAAGTGTGAAGCTGCTCTGGGTAGACATGCTGGAAGTGATTGGACAGAGCACACTGGAGGGGCGGGACTCAGGGAAGTGTGTAGCTGATGCTGATGTGTCATGATCTCAGAGCGCAGAGGGGGGGTTGGACACACATCAGAGCGGAGAGCTTCCTGCTGGGGGGGCGGGGAAGCTGCGTGGTTGCTGAACACATGGTGTCAGAGCGGAGAGCCGAGAGCCGCACGGGGGGGGCGGGGCGGTGCTGCACACATGTCAGAGCGGCTGCCTGGTGGATACTTGCAACCTCTTTGGACAGTGCGGGAGTAGAAAAGCCAGCGGCCAGGCGCCCTAGGCGGCAGTGCGCCCTAGGCGGTTGCCTAGTCCGCCTAGTGGTAGCACCGGCCCTGATAGATTTGATGGTGCTCCTAGGGATCATCAAGGATTTGGATAATTTTTTATAACCTAACCCTGACTTGTACTTCAACATTGTCCCTTGGTCTTCATGGCAGTGTTTGTTTAGTGGTGCCTCTTGCTTAGGTGTTGCAGCCTCTGGGGCCTTTCAAAAAGGTGTGTATATGTAATGACAGATCATGTGACACTTAGATTGCACACAGGTAGACATCATTTCACTAATTATGTGACTTCTAAAGGTAATTGGTTGCACCAGAGCTTTGTATGGGCTTCATAACAAAGGGGGTGAATACATACGTACATGACAATTATCAGTTTTTTATTTCTGAAAAATAGTTTTATGTATATATTTTTCTAATTTTACTTTATTAACTTAGACTATTGTGTTCTGATCCAGCACATATAATTCAGATTAAAAAAACATTGAACTAAAAAGGCTGTAATGTAACAAAATAGGTAAAAAGCCAAGGGAGGTGAATAATTTTGCAAGGCACTGTAGGTCTGGACTTTGACTGGGCCATTCTAAGACATGAATATGCTTTGATCTAAACCATTCCATTGTAGCTCTGGTTGTATGTTTGATGCTGCCACCACCATTTTTGGTGTGTTCAGGGTGATGTGCAGTGTTAGTTTTCCACCACACATAGCGTTTTGCTTTTAGGCCAAAAAGTAAAATTTTAGTCTCATCTGACCAGAGCACCTTCTTCCACATGTTTGCTGTGTCTCGCACATGGCTTCTCGCAAACTGCAAATGGCTTTCTTCTTACCATTCTTCCATAAAGGCCAGATTTGTGGAGTGCACGACTAATAGTTGTTCTGTGTCTCCCACCTGAGCTGTGGATCTCTGCAGCTCCTCCAGAGTTACCATGGGTCTCTTGGCTGCTTCTCGGATTAATGCTATACTATGCTTTTCCATGTTTTTATCTATGTATGATATTACTGTTATAATTATTTGCCATTCATGGTTGTAGATGAATAAAATAAATTTGTTCTACATTGACTGCTTGCCAACCTTGTCTTCATGCCTCATTTAAAGTCCCAAACCCTCCTTTTTCTATACAGAACCAGGGATGGAGATGCATGTTGCCATGCATCTCATTTAAAGTCCCACGCTTTTTCCATGTTTATGCATTTAGGGATGGAGGCAGAGATCAGGCTACCATACAGTCCATAAGCACTGATGCATGTCCCCCATAATATATGGTGGTTTGGTACTTGGTCGGTTTGCCTTCATTTAGGCTCTGTGGCCATATAAATTCTACATTCTACTATATTTTATGCTTGGGTTGGTTTGGGCTGTGTGACCAGTGGGACGATCATGGTCTTTGTGCTTTCCATCCTCGGGAGCTGCGATGCGGCACTGGTGTCCCTCCCCTTCCCCTCTTCTTTCAACCCGATGGCTGGAAGCGGGGGCTCGGGCGGGTACTTCCGCTAAGCATTAGCGCCATGCCATCGACCCGAGCGTGTGACGTCCTGATGGGCGTCGCATTGCCGGTGTTCTGTCAAATTCTCTAACCTGTCAGAAATGCCAACTACTTAACTTCAGGTTTCCAGCAGTAATTGGAGTTTTTGACGAATTGCTGGTTATAGACAACACCGGCAACCGAACAGAGTCCATTGCAGGATATTATGAGCAGAGATTCTTACTCCACTCCAATACTAGCCATCAAAATGGCCAACTCCGAGGCAGCAACAACTTTGTCCTCATTAGCCGCTGTGCTGTCAAAACAGCTCAATCTTCCTGTACTCTATTCGGTTGTCGTTGTTGTGTCCAACCACCAATTCATCAAAATCTCCAATTACTAAATGTTTAAATAAACTGGAAGTGACGTGGTTGGAGTTTCTGATGGGTTGGAGAAATTGACAGAACACTGGAGCACGCTAATCCATCCTTTTGACTGACAATTGTGAGGAGATGTCCAAGCCTCGGTGGGTGGCTCAGGCTGCTCTAGCGAGGACGCCTCCCCTCCACCGCCATGTCTGCATGACGCTGGGCGGGACGCAGGCTACGCAGGGAGTATTTAACACGCTCACTTGGCAGCACATAGCCTTGTGTAGCTTATCGTATACACACTTGCAACTTCGGCTCCGGATTTCAGCCTTGTGTAATTCAAGGCCCTTTCACTGTTTGTTTTATTTTCATGCTTAGCACCACTTGGTCTAATTGGTTAATAGGGATGAGCCGAACACCCCCCGGTTCGGTTCGCACCAGAACTTGCTGACCGATAGTTTGCGCAAACTTTCGAACCCCGTTAAAGTCTATGGGACTCGAACGTGAGAAATCAAAAGTGCAAATTTTAAAGGCTATTATGCAAGTTATTGTCCTAAAAAGGGTTTGGGGACCTGGGTCCTGCCCCAGGGTACATGTATTAATGCAAAAAAAGTTTTAAAAACGGCCGTTTTTTCAGGAGCAGTGACTTTAATGATGCTTAAAGTGAAAAAATAAAAATGAAATATTCCTTTAAATATCGTGCCTGGGGGGTGTCTATAGTATGCCTGTAAAGTGGCACGTGTTTCCCGTGTTTAGAACTGTACCTGCACAAAATGACATTTCTAAAGGAATAAGTCATTTAAAACTGCTTACGGCTTTAATGTAATGTCTGGTCCCGGCAATATGGATGAAAATCATTGAGAAAGAAGGCATGGATACCCCCCCTCCCCCCCCAGCACATTACCCAAATTAAAAAAGGAAAGGCGTTGGGCCCCCAGGCCCTATATACTCTGAACAGCAGTATACAGGCAGTCCAAACAAGACAAGGACTGTAGATTTGTTCTTAAGTAGAATCTGTTTGTAATTTTGAACTGGTACATTTTAAAGTGCAGCTCCAGCCAAAAAATCTATTTTTAAGCTTTTTGGAAAACATAAGGAAGGGTTATCACCCCTGTAACCTTTGTTTTGCTGTCTGTGCACCTGTTCAGAAGATTTCACCTTACTTTCTGTCCCAATGACAATTGGATTTTTAAAATGTGGGGTTTTTAGTTAAACAAGGAACACTTACAGGAGAGAATTTCCCTTCCTAGGGGTAGATTTCCTCTCACTTCCTGTTGTCTCCTTCTGTTTGAAAGTAGGAGTCGTTTGTAAGTTGGATGTTTGAAAGTAGGGGCCTGCCTATATACTCAGCAGAAATTTGGGCCTTAGGTTTGGTGTTGCCACAACACTGTAAGCCCCCACAGTTACTCTTGGTGGGTGCAGGAACGGGCCCTGCTGTGAAATATTAGATCAAGAATTGTAATTACATGCTCCTGTTGAACAGAGTCGGAAAAATTGGGCCTTTCGTGGTGGACGGTGTGGTGGTGTTGCCACAACACTGTAAGGCCCCACAGATCAACTATTGTAATCACAAGCCCCTGTTAAACAGGGCCTGAAAAATTGGGCCTTAGGCACAGGTGCTGGTGCCACAACACTGCAACCCCTCACAGAAACTCTAGTTGAAGCACATGAATGAGCCCTGCTTGCATCAAAAATTGTAATTACACGCCCCTGTTAAACAGGGGCAGAAAAATTGGGCCTTAGCCACTGGTGGCAGTGCCCAGAACCAAAAATGTTCTTACAAGCTATCAGCCTGAAAATTGAGGAGGAAGAGGAGAGTCACTCAGCATAACAGGATAGTCACTCAGCATTAGGGATGAGCTTCGTGTTCGAGTCGAACCCATGTTCGACTCGAACATCGGCTGTTCGGTCGTTCGCCGAATTGCGAACGATATGGGCCGTTCGCGCCAAATTCGTGTGGCGCGTCACGGCCCATAATTCACTGCGGCATCGCAGTGCATTGCTGGCTGATTATTGGCCAAGCATGCACTATGACCCGCATGCTTGGCCAATCACAGCGCCGTCAGTAGAGAGAGCTGTAATTGGCCAAAGCCAGGGTGGCTTTGGCCAATTATGGCTCAGGGGATTTAGTACACACCCCACACTATATAAGGCCGCCTGCACGGCGGCCCTGTGTAGTGTGTGTTCCGGTGTGCTGAGAGATAGAGAGAGAGAGAGACAGTGTCATTTGATTTGAGTTAGATAGATTAGGCAGAACAGTCAGTCAGTTAGCTGCACTTACAGTGTATTGTGTATATATATGCATCCCAGGTGTTGCATATATATATATACACTGTATTCAGTTTAGCTAGATCCGTTCCTGTTATCTTCTATCTAGACTATTTACATTTAGTGCAGTGTGTCCTGCTCACAGTGTTCAGCTAGATCCGTTCCTGCTATTTACATTTAGTGCAGTGCGTCCTGCTCACAGTGTTCAGCTAGATCCGTTCCTGGTATTTACATTTAGTGCAGTGCGTCCTGCTCACAGTGTTCAGCTAGATCCGTTCCTGCTATTTACATTCAGTGCAGTGCGTCCTGCTCACAGTGTTCAGCTAGATCCGTTCCTGGTATTTACATTTAGTGCAGTGCGTCCTGCTCACAGTGTTCAGCTAGATCCGTTCCTGCTATTTACATTCAGTGCAGTGCGTCCTGCTCACAGTGTTCAGCTAGATCCGTTCCTGGTATTTACATTTAGTGCAGTGCGTCCTGCTCACAGTGTTCAGCTAGATCCGTTCCTGGTATTTACATTTAGTGCAGTGCGTCCTGCTCACAGTGTTCAGCTAGATCCGTTCCTGCTATTTACATTCAGTGCAGTGCGTCCTGCTCACAGTGTTCAGCTAGATCCGTTCCTGGTATTTACATTTAGTGCAGTGCGTCCTGCTCACAGTGTTCAGCTAGATCCGTTCCTGCTATTTACATTCAGTGCAGTGCGTCCTGCTCACAGTGTTCAGCTAGATCCGTTCCTGCTATTTACATTCAGTGCAGTGCGTCCTGCTCACAGTGTTCAGCTAGATCCGTTCCTGGTATTTACATTTAGTGCAGTGCGTCCTGCTCACAGTGTTCAGCTAGATCCGTTCCTGCTATTTACATTCAGTGCAGTGCGTCCTGCTCACAGTGTTCAGCTAGATCCGTTCCTGGTATTTACATTTAGTGCAGTGCGTCCTGCTCACAGTGTTCAGCTAGATCCGTTCCTGCTATTTACATTCAGTGCAGTGCGTCCTGCTCACAGTGTTCAGCTAGATCCGTTCCTGCTATTTACATTCAGTGCAGTGCGTCCTGCTCACAGTGTTCAGCTAGATCCGTTCCTGGTATTTACATTTAGTGCAGTGCGTCCTGCTCACAGTGTTCAGCTAGATCCGTTCCTGCTATTTACATTCAGTGCAGTGCGTCCTGCTCACAGTGTTCAGCTAGATCCGTTCCTGGTATTTACATTCAGTGCAGTGCGTCCTGCTCACAGTGTTCAGCTAGATCCGTTCCTGCTATATACATTTAGTGCAGTACGTCCTGCTCACAGTGTTCAGCTAGATCCGTTCCTGTTATCTTCCTACTGACAGGCAGGCTTGTCTGGTTACAGTATATAAAGCTACCTGAAGAAAATTACAGGTGTTCTTTTTGATCCTATTAGTACCACGGTCAGGCAGCTAGACTATTTACATTTAGTACAGTGTGTCCTGCTCACAGTGTTCAGCTAGATCCGTTCCTGTTATCTTCCTACTGACAGGCAGGCTTGTCTGGTTACAGTATATAAAGCTACCTTAAGAAAATTACAGGTGTTCTTTTTGATCCTATTAGTACCACGGTCAGGCAGCTAGACTATTTACATTTAGTACAGTGCGTCCTGCTCACAGTGTTCAGCTAGATCCGTTCCTGCTATTTACATTCAGTGCAGTGCGTCCTGCTCACAGTGTTCAGCTAGATCCGTTCCTGGTATTTACATTTAGTGCAGTGCGTCCTGCTCACAGTGTTCAGCTAGATCCGTTCCTGCTATTTACATTCAGTGCAGTGCGTCCTGCTCACAGTGTTCAGCTAGATCCGTTCCTGGTATTTACATTTAGTGCAGTGCGTCCTGCTCACAGTGTTCAGCTAGATCCGTTCCTGCTATTTACATTCAGTGCAGTGCGTCCTGCTCACAGTGTTCAGCTAGATCCGTTCCTGCTATTTACATTCAGTGCAGTGCGTCCTGCTCACAGTGTTCAGCTAGATCCGTTCCTGGTATTTACATTTAGTGCAGTGCGTCCTGCTCACAGTGTTCAGCTAGATCCGTTCCTGCTATTTACATTCAGTGCAGTGCGTCCTGCTCACAGTGTTCAGCTAGATCCGTTCCTGGTATTTACATTTAGTGCAGTGCGTCCTGCTCACAGTGTTCAGCTACATCCGTTCCTGCTATTTACATTCAGTGCAGTGCGTCCTGCTCACAGTGTTCAGCTAGATCCGTTCCTGCTATTTACATTCAGTGCAGTGCGTCCTGCTCACAGTGTTCAGCTAGATCCGTTCCTGGTATTTACATTTAGTGCAGTGCGTCCTGCTCACAGTGTTCAGCTAGATCCGTTCCTGCTATTTACATTCAGTGCAGTGCGTCCTGCTCACAGTGTTCAGCTAGATCCGTTCCTGCTATATACATTTAGTGCAGTACGTCCTGCTCACAGTGTTCAGCTAGATCCGTTCCTGTTATCTTCCTACTGACAGGCAGGCTTGTCTGGTTACAGTATATAAAGCTACCTGAAGAAAATTACAGGTGTTCTTTTTGATCCTATTAGTACCACGGTCAGGCAGCTAGACTATTTACATTTAGTACAGTGTGTCCTGCTCACAGTGTTCAGCTAGATCCGTTCCTGTTATCTTCCTACTGACAGGCAGGCTTGTCTGGTTACAGTATATAAAGCTACCTTAAGAAAATTACAGGTGTTCTTTTTGATCCTATTAGTACCACGGTCAGGCAGCTAGACTATTTACATTTAGTACAGTGCGTCCTGCTCACAGTGTTCAGCTAGATCCGTTCCTGTTATCTTCCTACTGACAGGCAGGCTTGTCTGGTTACAGTATATAAAGCTACCTGAAGAAAATTACAGGTGTTCTTTTTGATCCTATTAGTACCACGGTCAGGCAGCTAGACTATTTACATTTAGTACAGTGCGTCCTGCTCACAGTGTTCAGCTAGATCCGTTCCTGTTATCTTCCTACTGACAGGCAGGCTTGTCTGGTTACAGTATATAAAGCTACCTGAAGAAAATTACAGGTGTTCTTTTTGATCCTATTAGTACCACGGTCAGGCAGCTAGACTATTTACATTTAGTACAGTGTGTCCTGCTCACAGTGTTCAGCTAGATCCGTTCCTGTTATCTTCCTACTGACAGGCAGGCTTGTCTGGTTACAGTATATAAAGCTACCTTAAGAAAATTACAGGTGTTCTTTTTGATCCTATTAGTACCACGGTCAGGCAGCTAGACTATTTACATTTAGTACAGTGCGTCCTGCTCACAGTGTTCAGCTAGATCCGTTCCTGCTATTTACATTCAGTGCAGTGCGTCCTGCTCACAGTGTTCAGCTAGATCCGTTCCTGCTATTTACATTCAGTGCAGTGCGTCCTGCTCACAGTGTTCAGCTAGATCCGTTCCTGGTATTTACATTTAGTGCAGTGCGTCCTGCTCACAGTGTTCAGCTAGATCCGTTCCTGCTATTTACATTCAGTGCAGTGCGTCCTGCTCACAGTGTTCAGCTAGATCCGTTCCTGGTATTTACATTTAGTGCAGTGCGTCCTGCTCACAGTGTTCAGCTACATCCGTTCCTGCTATTTACATTCAGTGCAGTGCGTCCTGCTCACAGTGTTCAGCTAGATCCGTTCCTGCTATTTACATTCAGTGCAGTGCGTCCTGCTCACAGTGTTCAGCTAGATCCGTTCCTGGTATTTACATTTAGTGCAGTGCGTCCTGCTCACAGTGTTCAGCTAGATCCGTTCCTGCTATTTACATTCAGTGCAGTGCGTCCTGCTCACAGTGTTCAGCTAGATCCGTTCCTGCTATATACATTTAGTGCAGTACGTCCTGCTCACAGTGTTCAGCTAGATCCGTTCCTGTTATCTTCCTACTGACAGGCAGGCTTGTCTGGTTACAGTATATAAAGCTACCTGAAGAAAATTACAGGTGTTCTTTTTGATCCTATTAGTACCACGGTCAGGCAGCTAGACTATTTACATTTAGTACAGTGTGTCCTGCTCACAGTGTTCAGCTAGATCCGTTCCTGTTATCTTCCTACTGACAGGCAGGCTTGTCTGGTTACAGTATATAAAGCTACCTTAAGAAAATTACAGGTGTTCTTTTTGATCCTATTAGTACCACGGTCAGGCAGCTAGACTATTTACATTTAGTACAGTGCGTCCTGCTCACAGTGTTCAGCTAGATCCGTTCCTGTTATCTTCCTACTGACAGGCAGGCTTGTCTGGTTACAGTATATAAAGCTACCTGAAGAAAATTACAGGTGTTCTTTTTGATCCTATTAGTACCACGGTCAGGCAGCTAGACTATTTACATTTAGTACAGTGCGTCCTGCTCACAGTGTTCAGCTAGATCCGTTCCTGTTATCTTCCTACTGACAGGCAGGCTTGTCTGGTTACAGTATATAAAGCTACCTGAAGAAAATTACAGGTGTTCTTTTTGATCCTATTAGTACCACGGTCAGGCAGCTAGACTATTTACATTTAGTACAGTGTGTCCTGCTCACAGTGTTCAGCTAGATCCGTTCCTGTTATCTTCCTACTGACAGGCAGGCTTGTCTGGTTACAGTATATAAAGCTACCTTAAGAAAATTACAGGTGTTCTTTTTGATCCTATTAGTACCACGGTCAGGCAGCTAGACTATTTACATTTAGTACAGTGCGTCCTGCTCACAGTGTTCAGCTAGATCCGTTCCTGCTATTTACATTCAGTGCAGTGCGTCCTGCTCACAGTGTTCAGCTAGATCCGTTCCTGCTATTTACATTCAGTGCAGTGCGTCCTGCTCACAGTGTTCAGCTAGATCCGTTCCTGGTATTTACATTTAGTGCAGTGCGTCCTGCTCACAGTGTTCAGCTAGATCCGTTCCTGCTATTTACATTCAGTGCAGTGCGTCCTGCTCACAGTGTTCAGCTAGATCCGTTCCTGGTATTTACATTTAGTGCAGTGCGTCCTGCTCACAGTGTTCAGCTACATCCGTTCCTGCTATTTACATTCAGTGCAGTGCGTCCTGCTCACAGTGTTCAGCTAGATCCGTTCCTGCTATTTACATTCAGTGCAGTGCGTCCTGCTCACAGTGTTCAGCTAGATCCGTTCCTGGTATTTACATTTAGTGCAGTGCGTCCTGCTCACAGTGTTCAGCTAGATCCGTTCCTGCTATTTACATTCAGTGCAGTGCGTCCTGCTCACAGTGTTCAGCTAGATCCGTTCCTGCTATATACATTTAGTGCAGTACGTCCTGCTCACAGTGTTCAGCTAGATCCGTTCCTGTTATCTTCCTACTGACAGGCAGGCTTGTCTGGTTACAGTATATAAAGCTACCTTAAGAAAATTACAGGTGTTCTTTTTGATCCTATTAGTACCACGGTCAGGCAGCTAGACTATTTACATTTAGTACAGTGCGTCCTGCTCACAGTGTTCAGCTAGATCCGTTCCTGTTATCTTCCTACTGACAGGCAGGCTTGTCTGGTTACAGTATATAAAGCTACCTTAAGAAAATTACAGGTGTTCTATTTGATCCTATTAGTACCACGGTCAGGCAGCTAGACTATTTACATTTAGTACAGTGTGTCCTGCTCACAGTGTTCAGCTAGATCCGTTCCTGTTATCTTCCTACTGACAGGCAGGCTTGTCTGGTTACAGTATATAAAGCTACCTTAAGAAAATTACAGGTGTTCTATCCCAGCTTAGTGCAGCTACAGGCCATTAGTATGTCTGGAAGGCCAAGAAGGAGAGGCAGACAGTCACAAGCCAATAAGAGAGGGCAAGCAGGCTCTGTGTCTAGTGCTGGTCGTGGAGACGGTGCATCCTCATCAGCACGTGGCCATGGGACACGCTTGGCCTTTTTTTCGGCAGCTGGCCGTGTTGAGCCGCAACATGCGGAAGACTTGGTCGAGTGGATGACCAAGCCGTCCTCATCCTCCTCATCCTCTCTCACCCATGCCCAGGGTGCTTTGTCTGGCAAAGCAGCGGCCTCTTCCCTCAGCTCAATGTCATCAGTGACTCCTTCCCTAGCTCCACCATGTCCTCATGAGGATTCCCTCGAACTGTTTGACCACAGTGTTGGGTACATGCTCCAGGAGGATGCCCAGCGTTTGGAAGGCTCTGATGATGATACTGAGCTCAATGAAGGCAGTAACATGAGCACGGACAGAGGGGGTGCCCAAGAAGGACAGCAATCTGGCAGTCATGCTCCCCCTGCTGCAGCATACTGCCAGGTTTGCTCCAGTGATGAGGAGGGAGGGGATGATGAGGTCACTGACTCAACGTGGGTGCCTGATAGGAGAGAGGAGGAGGAGGAGGAGGAGGAGGAGGTGGCACATCACCAACTAGGCAGGATGCCCTCCAGGGGCCAGCCTAAGGGCAGCACATTGACTGCATCACACCCCAAAGCTCCACATGTGCAGGGCGCTGCAGTCTCTGCGCGTTATTCAAAAAGTTCTTTGGTGTGGGCCTTTTTTGAGACGAGTGCATCAGATCGCACCGCTGCTATTTGCAACATATGTCTCAAGCGTATCTCGCGTGGCCAAAACATCTCCCGCTTGGGTACCACATGCTTGACCAGACATATGTTGACCTGCCATGCAGTTCGTTGGCAAGCGTATCTAAAAGACCCACACCAAAGAACAAAGACGATCTCTCCTTGCTCCTCATCAGCTGAGATTTCCAACCCCACTAGACCTTCAGTCCTCTCTGAGACCTGCAGTGAGAGGAATGAAGGTGTAGAATTAGGTGTGTCACAGCCAAGTACTTGTGGGCAATCTGCTTTTGGTACACCGACGTCAGATTGTACCAGGCAAATTTCCCTGCCCCAGCTGCTGCACCGCCGAAAGAAGTTTGCTCCCAGCCATCCACATGCCCAGCGGTTGAATGCTAGCTTGGCAAAATTGCTAGCACTTCAACTGCTGCCTTTTCAGTTGGTAGACTCTGCCCCCTTCCGTGAGTTTGTGGAATGTGCGGTTCCTCAGTGGCAGGTACCCAAACGCCACTTTTTCTCACGGAAGGCGATTCCGGCTCTCTACCGGCATGTGGAAGGCAATGTCCATGCCTCGCTGGACAGGGCGGTCAGCGGTAAGGTGCATATTACCGCTGACTCATGGTCCAGCAGGCATGGACAGGGACGTTACTTAAGTTTCACGGCGCATTGGGTGACTCTGCTGGCAGCTGGGAAGGATGCAGGACAAGGTGCAGTAGTGTTGGAGGTTGTTCCGCCACCACGCCTCCAAAATGCTGATTGTGACACACCTCTCTCCTCCACCCCCTCCTCTTCTTCTTCCTCCATGGCCTCTTCCTCGGAACCAGCGGTGCTCCGTAGGCGTTCAAGGGGCTACGCAAGTACGCAGGCCAAAAGATGCCATGCGGTGCTTGAGCTGGTGTGCTTGGGGGACAGGAGCCACACTGGGGCAGAGGTTCTGTCAGCTCTGCAGGGGCAGGTTCAGAGGTGGTTGACGCCACGCCAACTTAAGGCAGGAATGGTGGTTTGCGACAATGGCACCAACCTCCTCTCTGCCCTCCGACAGGGACAACTGACCCATGTGCCCTGTTTGGCTCACGTCCTTAACTTGGTGGTGCAGCGGTTCTTGGGCAGGTACCCGGGCTTACAGGATGTCCTGAGGCAGGCCAGGAAAGTCTCTGTGCATTTCCGCCGGTCATATAATGCCAGTGCTCGGCTGACGGACCTCCAAAAGGAGTTTAACCTGCCCAAGAACCGCCTAATCTGTGACATGCCCACCAGGTGGAACTCGACGTTGGCCATGCTGCAGCGGCTGCACACGCAGCAGAGGGCCATCAATGAGTACCTGTGCGACTATGGCACCAGGACAGGGTCAGGGGACCTTGGTTTTTTTTCCCCACGCCAGTGGGCCATGATCAGGGATGCATGCACTGTCCTGTCACCATTCGAGGAGGCCACGAGGATGGTGAGCACTGACAGTGCATGCATCAGTGACACTGTCCCCCTTGTCCACCTGTTGGAGCACACGCTGCGTGGAATAATGGACAGGGCACTTGAGGCAGAACAGAGGCAGGAAGAGGAGGACTTCCTTAGCTCTCAAGGCCCCCTTTATCCAGACAGTGTTCCTGCGTGCCCGCCGATCACACAGGAAGAGGACGAGGAGGAGGAGGAGGAGGAGGAGGAAGATTGTGTCAGTATGGAGGTGGAGCCTGGCACTCAGCATCAGCAGTCTTTAAGGGATCAGTCCCAAGGAACACATGGACTTGTACGTGGCTGGGAGGAGGTGGCTGCGGACGTTGTTGTCCTTAGTGACCCAGAGGACTCCGGACCGAATGCCTCAGCAAACCTACGCTGCATGGCCTCCCTGATCCTGCAAAGCCTGCGTAAGGATCCTCGTATTCGTGGTATCAAGGAGAAGGACCAATACTGGCTGGCAACCCTCCTTGATCCACGTTACAAGGGTAAGGTTGCGGACCTTATCTTGCCATCGCAGAGGGAGCAGAGGATGAAACATCTTCGGGAGGCCTTGCAGAAAGGTCTGTGCAACGCGTTCCCAGAGACTGGGAGGTTACAAACTCCTGTTTCTGGACAACGTGTTGCTGAGGCTTCGGTCAGTCAAAGAAGGAGCGGTGGAGAAGGTGGCCGTCTGACCGATGCGTTCAGACAATTTTTTGGTCCGCAGCCCCAAGGTATGATCGGTTCCAGCAACCATCGCCAGCGTCTGTTTTACATGGTGCAGGAATACCTAGGGGCAAGATCAGACTTGGACACCTTTCCCACCGAAAATCCTCTGGGTTACTGGGTCTTGAGGATGGATCACTGGCCAGAGCTTGCACAGTATGCAATTGAGCTACTGGCCTGTCCTGCATCCAGCGTTCTTTCGGAACGCACATTCAGTGCTGCTGGAGGCGTGGTAACCGATCACAGGGTGCGTCTGTCCACCGACTCGGTCGATCGGCTGACCTTCATAAAAATGAATCAGTCTTGGATCACCACCAGCTACCAAGCACCTGATGCAGATGTAACCGAATAATTTTTTTTGAAATCTCAGATCCCTTCAAAGACTGCCTATGCTGATGCTGAGTGACTATCCCTGAGTAATTATCCTCTTCCTCCTCAATCATCACGCTGATAGCTTGTAAGAACATTTTTGGTTCTGGGCGCCACCACCAGTGCCTAAGGCACAATTTTTCAGCCCCTGTTTAACAGGGGCGTGTAATTACAATTTTTGATGTAATACTTTGCAGCAGGGCTCGTTCCTGCATTCCAACTAGAGTGTCTGTGAGGGGTTGCAGTGTTGTGGCACCAGCACCAGTGCCTAAGACCCAATTTTTCAGCCCCTGTCTAACAGGGGCGTGTAATTACAATTTTTGATGCAATACTTTGCAGCAGGGCTTGTTCCTGCGTTTCAACTAGAGTGTCTGTGAGGGGTTGCAGTGTTGTGGCACCAGCACCAGTGCCTAAGACCCAATTTTTCTGCCCCTGTCTAACAGGGGCGTGTAATTACAATTTTTGATGCAATACTTTGCAGCAGGGCTCGTTCCTGCGTTCCAACTAGAGTGTCTGTGAGGGGTTGCAGTGTTGTGGCACCAGCACCAGTGCCTAAGGCCCAATTTTTCTGCCCCTGTCTAACAGGGGCGTGTAATTACAATTTTTGATGCAATACTTTGCAGCAGGGCTCGTTCCTGCGTTCCAACTAGAGTGTCTGTGAGGGGTTGCAGTGTTGTGGCACCAGCACCAGTGCCTAAGGCCTAATTTTTCAGCTCCTGTTCAACAGGGGCATGTAATTACAATTCTTGATCTAATATTTCACAGCAGGGCCCTGTGAGGGCTTACAGTGTTTTGGCCACAGCAACACCTAAGGCCCAAATTTCTGCTGAGTATATAGGGCAGGACCCTACTTTCAAACATCTAACTTACAAACGACTCCTACTTGCAAACGGAAGGAGACAACAGGAAGTGAGATGAAATCTACCCCTAAGGAAGGGAAATTCTCTCCTGTAAGAGTTAATATGGGAAAACAATTTCTCCTTTCCACTGATGCTTTCCAATCCTTGTTCCACAAAAAAACCCAAATTTTCAAAAAACATTTTTCATTGGGACAAAAAAGTGAGGTGAAATCTTCTGAAGAGGAGGAAAGACGCAAAACAAATGTCACAGGGGTGATAACCCTTCCCTATGTTTTCCAAAAAGCTTAGAAAAGATTTTCTGGCTGGAGCTAAACACATTAAAAATGTTCAAAATTACAAACAGATTCTACTTAACAACAAACCTACAGTCCCTGTCTTGTTTGCACCGCCTGTATACTGCTGTTCAGAGTATATAGGGACCTTTCCTTATTTTAATTTGGGTGCGGGGTTCCCCTTAATATCCATACAAGACCCAAAGGGCCTGGTAATGGACTGGGGGGTACCCATGCCGTTTGTCTCACTGATTTTCATCCATATTGCCATGACCCGACATGACATTAAACCCGCAAGCAGTTTTAAATGAGATTTTTTCCTTTAAAAATGACATTTGGTGCAGGGACTGTTCTAAACATGGGAAACACGCGTCACTTTACATGCATACTATAGACACCCCCCAGGTACGATATTTAAAGGAATATTTCACTTTTTTTTTTTTACTTTAAGCATCATTAAAATCACTGCTCCCGAAAAAACGGCCGTTTTTAAAAGTTTTTTTTGCATTGATACATGTCCCCTGGGGTAGGACCCGGGTCCCCAAACCCTTTTTAGGACAATACCATGCAAATTAGCCTTTAAAATGAGCACTTTTGATTTCGAACGTTCGAGTCCCATAGACGTCAATGGGGTTCTAACGTTCGTGCGAACTTGCGGTCCGTTCGCGGGTTCTGGTGCGAACCGAACCGGGGGGTGTTCGGCTCATCCCTACTCAGCATCAGCATAGGCAGTCTTGAAGGGATCTCACATTTTAAAAAAAATATTCGGTTACATCAGCATCAGGAGCTTGGTAGCTGGTGATCCAAGACTGATTCATTTTTATGAAGGTCAGCCAATCGACCGATTCGGTGGACAGGTGCACCCTGTGATCAGTTACAAAGCCTCCAGCAGCACTGAATGTGCGTTCCAAAAGAACGCTGGATGCAGGACAGGCCAGTAGCTCAATTTCATACTGTGCAAGCTCTGGCCAGTGATCCATCCTCAAAACCTAGTAACCCAGAGGATTTTCGGTGGGAAAGGTGTCCAATTCTGATCTTGCCCCTAGGTATTCCTGCACCATATAAACCAGACGCTGGTGATGGTTGCTGGAACCGATCATACCTTGAGGCTGCGGACTAAAAAATTATCTGAACGCATCGGTCAGACGGCCACCTTCTCCACCGCTCCTTCTCTGACTGACCAAAGCCTCAGCAACACGTTGTCCAGAACCAGGAATTTGTAACCTCCCAGCCTCTGGAAACGCGTTGCACAAACCTTTCTGCAAGGCCTCCCGAAGATGTTTCATCCTCTGCTCCCTCTGCGACGGCAAGATAAGCTCTGCAACCTTACCCTTGTAATGTGGATCAAGGAGTGTTGCCAGCCAGTAATGATCCCTTTCCTAAATACCACGAATACGAGGATCCTTCCGCAGGCTTTGCAGGATCAGGGAGGCCATGCAGCGTAGGTTTGTGCAACACATTCGGTCTGGAGTCCTCTGGGTCACTAAGGATGACATGATCCACAGCCACCTCCTCCCAGCCACGTACAAGTCCATGGATTTCGTGGGACTGTAAATAATCCCTTGAAGAATGCTGCTGATGCTGAGTGCTAGGCTCCACCTCCATGCTGACACAATCCTCCTCCTCCTCCTCTTCCTGTGTGATCGGTGGGCTAGCAGGAACACTGTCTGGATAAAGGGGGCCTTGAGAGGTAAGGAAGTCCTCCTCTTTCTCCCTCTGTTCTGCCTCAAGTGCCCTGTCCATTATTCCACACAGCGTGTGCTCCAACAGGTGGACAAGAGGGACAGTGTCACTGATGCATGCACTGTCACTGCTCACCATCCTCGTGGCCTCCTCAAATGGTGACGGAACAAAAACCAAGCTCCCCTGACCATGTCCTGGTGCCATAGTCGCGCAGGTACTCATTGATGGCCTTCTGCTGCGTGTGCAGCCGCTGCAGCATGGCCAACGTTGAGTTTTACCTGGTAGGCATGCCACAGATTAGCAGGTTCTTGGGCAGGTTAAATTCCTTTTGGAGGTCAGCCAGTCGAGTACTGGCATTATATGACCGGTGAAAATGCACACAGACTTTCCTGGCCTGCCTCAGGAGATCCTGTAAGCACGGGTACCTGCCCAAGAACCGCTGCATCACCAAGTTAAGGACGTGAGCCAAACAGGGCACATGGGTCAGGTGTCCCTGTCAGAGGGTGGAGAGGAGGTTGGTGCCATTGTCGCGAACCACCATTCCTGGCTTAAGCTGGTGTTGCGTCAACCACCTCTGAGCCTGCCCCTGCAGAGCTGACAGAATCTCTGCCCCAGTGTGGCTCCTTTCCCCCAAGCACACCAGCTCAAGCACCGCATGGCATCTTTTTGCCTGCGAACTTGCGTAGCCCCTTGAGTGCCTACAGAGCATCACTGGTTCTGAGGACACAGCACAGGAAGAGGCCATGGAGGAAGAAGAGGAGGGGGTGGAGGAGAGAGGTGTGTCAGAATCACCACTAGTAGCATTTTGGAGGCGTGATAGCAGAACAACCTCCAACACTACTGCACCCTGTCCTGCATCCTTCCCAGCTGCCAGCAGAGTCACCCAGTGGGCCGTGAAAGATAGGTAACATCCCTGTCCATGCCTGCTGGACCATGAGTCAGCGGTAATATGCACCTTACTGCTGACCACTTTGTCCAGCGAGGCCAAGACATTGCCTTCCACATGCCGGTAGAGAGCCGTAATCGCCTTTCCGAAAAAAAGTGGCGTGAGAGAGGATGAGGAGGATGACGACGGCTTGGTCATCCACTCGATCAAGTCTTCCGCATATTGCGGCTCAACACGGCCAGCTGCCGAAAAAAAGGCCAAGCATGTCCCATGGCCACGTGCTGATGAGGATGCACCGTGTCCATGACCAGCACTGTTGCCTCTAGACACAGAGCCTGCTTGCCCTCTTTTATTGGTTTGTGACTGTCTGCCTCTCCTTGTTGGCCTTCCAGACATACTATTGGCCTGCAGTGAGATGTAGCTGCACAAAACTGGGATGTATATATATATAACAATTATACTGCAGCTAGCAGAATCAACTGCCCGTCTGTAGTATTATTAGTATGAGAACACCTGCACTTGTCTTCAGGTAGCTATACTGTAGGTGGAACTGTGCAGGGTACACAGTACAGTAACTTGAAATACTTCAATGAGCCTACACAAGCACCTGGCTTCAGGTAGCTATACTGTAAGTGCAACTGTGCAGGGTACACAGTACAGTAACTTGAAATACTTCAAAGAGCCTACACAAGCACCTGGCTTCAGGTAGCTATAATGTAGGTGCAACTGTGCAGGGTCCACAGTACAGTAACTGGAAATACGTCAAGAGCCTACACAAGCACCTGGCTTCAGGTAGCTATACTGTAGGTGCAACTGTGCAGGGTACACAGTACAGTAACTGGAAACACTTCAAAGAGGCTACACAAGCAACTGGCTGCAGGTAGCTATATTGTAGGTGCAACTGTGCCGGGTACATAGTACAGTAACTGGAAATACTTCAAAGAGCCTACACAAGCACCAGGCTGCAGGTAGCTATACTTGCAACTGTGCAGGGTACACAGTACAGTAACTGGAAATACTTCAAAGAGCCTACACAAGCACATGGCTTCAGGTAGCTATACTGTAGGTACAACTGTGCAGGGTACACTGTACAGTAACTGGAAATACTTCAAAGAGCCTACACAAGCACCTGGCTGCAGGTAGCTATACTGTAGGTGCAACTGTGCATGGTACACAGTACAGTAACTGGAAATAGTTCAAAGAGCCTACACAAGCACCTGGCTTCAGGTAGCTATACTGTAGGTGCAACTGTGTAGGGTACACAGTACAGTAACTTGAAACACTTCAAAGAGCCTACACAAGCACCTGGCTTCAGGTAGCTATACTGTAGGTGCAACAGTACAATAACTGTAAATACTGTAAAAACACCTGCCTGCCTGTCAATATATTAGGAAGAGAAGAACAGGATCTAGCTAAACTGAATACAGTGTATATATAAATATATATACAACACCTGGGATGCATATATATACACAATACACTGTAAGTGCAGCTAACTGACTCGACCTGCCTACTCTATCTAACTTAAATGAAATGACACTGTCTCTCTCTTTGCTTATCTCTCTCTCAAGCCGGAACACACTACACAGGGCCGACGTGCAGGCGGCCTTATAGAGTGTGGGGCGTGTACTAAACCCCCTGAGCCATTATTGGCCAAAGCCTCCTTGGCTTTGGCCAATTACGGCTCTCTGTACACACAGCGCTGTGATTGGCCAAGCATGCGGGTCATAGTGCATGCTTGGCCAGTCATTAGCCAGCAATGCACTGCGATGCCGCAGTGAATTATGGGCCGTGACACACCACTCGAATTTGGCGCGAACGGCCCATATCGTTTGTAATTCGGCGAACAGCCGAACACATGATGTTCGAGTGGAACATGCGTTCGACTCGAACACGAAGCTCATCCCTAATCAGGATTTTGCAAAAGCATTTGACACAGTTCCCCATAAACGTTTACTGTACAAAGTAAGGTCCGTTGGCATGGACCATAGGGTGAGTACATGGATTGAAAACTGGTTACAAGGGCGAGTTCAGAGGGTGGTGATAAATGGAGAATACTCGGAATGGTCAGAAGTGGGAAGTGGAGTCCCCCAGGGTTCGGTGCTGGGACCAATCCTGTTTAATTTGTTCATAAATGACTTGGAGGATGGGGTAAACAGTTCAATCTCTGTATTTGCGGACAACATTAAGCTAAGCAGGGCAATAACTTCTCCGCAGGATGTGGAAACCTTGCAAGAAGATCTGAACAAATTAATGGGGTGGGCAACTACATGGCAAATGAGGTTTAATGTAGAAAAATGTAAAATAATGCATTTGGGTGGCAAAAATATGAATGTAATCTACTCACTTGGGGGTGAAGCTCTGGGTAAATCTAGGATTGAAAATGATCTAGGGGTCCTAGTAGATGATAGGCTCAGCAATGGCATGCAATATCAAGCTGCTGCTAACAAAGCAAACAGAATATTGGTATGCATTAAAAAGGTGATTAACTCCAGGGATAAAGCGATAATTCTCCCACTCTACAAGACTCCTGTCCAGTTCTGGAAATGGAGCGAGTAAAGTAGGGCAACAAAGCTAATAAAGGGTCTGGAGGATACTAATTATGAAGAGAGGTTGTGAGCACTGAACTTATTCTCTCTGGAGAAGAGACGCTTCTGTTACAAATACCATACTGGTGACCCCACAATAGGGATTAAACCTTTTTGCGGAAGGGAGTTTAATAAGACACATGGCCACTCATTAAAATTAGAAGAAAAGAGGTTTAACCTTAAACTGTGTAGAGGGTTCTTTACTGTAAGAGCGGCAAGGATGTGGAATTTCTATTCCACAGGCGGTGGATTCAGCGGGGGGCATCGATAGTTTCAAAAAACTATTAGATAAGCACCTGAACGACCGCAACATACAGGGATATACAATGTAATACTGACATATAATCACACACATAGGTTGCACTTGTTTATAGTTACATAGTTAGTAAGGTTGAATAAAGACACCAGTCCAACCTGAGTGAGTGTGGGTGCGTGTCTACAATTATCCCTATTTATTTAAGGTACCCATATAGCGCCGTCAATTTCCGCAGCACTCCACACATATATCGCACACTCACATTGGTCCCTACCCTCAAGGAGCCCACAATCCAAGGTCCACAACTCACATTTATATACTAGGGCCAATTTTGGACAGAAGCCACTTAACCTACCAGCATGTCTTTGGAGTGTGGGAGAAAACTGGAGTACCCGGAGGAAACCCACGCAGGCACATTGAGAACATGCAGACTCCAGGCAGGTAGTGTCGTGGCCATCATACAGGAGTATTCTTAGGTACACCCGTGTGAACAAGGCATTGGGTTATGTGCTTGTAGGCTAGGTTAACATCAAGCTATTTCCTGCGTGTCACATTTGTGCAAGCACAGCAAAAATGTCCCTACACCTTTTCAAAACCATAGCCACACTGAAACTGCATGATGCTTTTGCACGATGTGGTTTCATGCACCTGAAAATGTGCTGCATTTTCATATGTGTGGGGTGTCATTAGGAATCAATGGCACCCTTGCACGTCTGCTAAAGAGCAGCATGATTTGCAGGTGCTGGAACGTGTGCGATTTACATGCATTCCCGCACCCGCATAAGGTCACATTCATAAGGTCCACCTGTCAGTTTTTTTAAGCAGACCTGATGGGAAGGTCCATGCAGGCCTATAGATAGGTGAGTGTGAAATGTTTCTTATCATGTACTTGCTAGTGAGTGAGGTCCAGGTTATCAAGGAACACTGGAACATCTTGTATATATTGCTTCAGTTCCAGCACATGATCCATCTACCAGGACCACATTACAACCTCGCCTAGTGTATGAACCCACCCAGCGCCGTTATTGAGACTAGGGAAGGGAAGCCATGGTGAGATTACCCACCAAGACTTACTTCCTCCACTGAACAAAACATCCCACAGATGTCAAAACAGCCCTTTAAAGGCAGCAACATGAGGATTCATTTGTAAATAATTACAACCGACACTCGAACCTGAATCCATTTTTAAAGGGGCAAGACAATCATAAAGAAAAAAATAAATATATAAAACAGCATCAAAAATGGATATAATCCAGGGATGGGTATCAAAACCCAGGTGAAAAGGCTAAATGGAAGAACATAGGGAGAGAGGGAGAGACACCAAGGACGCCACCCGAAAACAAGGCCACATGCCTAAAGTGGGGTCCCCAGCATCCGGGATGGCGCCCTGGGCACTCACATGACCACCTATTCCCCAAGCCAAACTCAGGCTATAAAGGGACACCAAGGGACCAGGCCAAGTTAGGAGTCAGAGTGACACACCATCAGATGAACTTCACAAAAATAATATAATAAATTTGTACATTAGAAATGCAGATTAACCATTGCCTAAGCCCCTTAATTCATAAGTATAAAAGTAATTGGTGGCAAAGGATATGGAAAACCAAAGCACATTGCGATGAGAAATCATCCCACGATCATGGTTAGACCTATAGAAACGACTTAAATGCATCATTTAGCCCTGGATGTTTGATAGCGGACAGATTGAAAATCCATTTTGTTTCTCCCTGTAGAAGCAAGTTGTCTACATCACCACCTCTCTCATTTAGGGGGATGTATTCCAAGGCAAAAAACCCTCATCTTTGTAGCATTAAATTGGTGATAAAGCCCTATGTGGCAACTGATAGGACTCTCAAACTTCTTTGCATTTACCAATCCAACGTAATCCCCAATTCTATGAAAAAATGGCCTTTTGGTCTTTCCAAGGTAGAACATACCACATTGGCATTCCATATAATACACGATGCCTAGCGATTTGCAATTAACAAAGAAATGAGGTCTATACATTCTGCCATTGGGCAACAACATTTCTTGCGCCTCCCAAATGTATTGGCAGAAGTTACATTTGCCACATTTGGCAGTACCACCAACTTTGGGAAATCCTTTCTTCCTAGAATGTACATGGTGACTATGAACTAGTTTGTCTCCTAATATTGAATCCAATATCATTTTTTATTGAATCCACATAAGTAAATGGATATTGACATACTAACAAAAGTTAGTAAGCCAAACAGATCTGCTCCAGCTGGAATGCAACAGCTGGAAGTGCTGGAGTCAAATGGTCCCATGGTCTGTTACCATATTTAATGCCATTTGGTATTAGGTTGGCTAGCCATTGGGGAATCCTGTTGCAAGACCCCATCCTAAAGCATACCTTACCCCAAGTCAAATTCACTTATTAAAGAGCACGCAATATCAAAAGCCAAGTTGCCCCGAGCCATCCCAAAACTGCTGCTGTATCAGGCCCCAGAATGGGAGGTCTTTTTTTAAATCTGGTAGGCATGTATAGATGCCACAGGAAAAAAATGCTTAACTTACGCTTTCGTCTCCAATGGCCTCATGTCCTTAAGGCTGGGTTCACACTATCTTCGCATGCAGCTCATAGCAGGGGTCTGATGCATCCCCGTTCACCGTTTCACGTCCAATTTCAGCCCCAATTTTTTTATTTGGAATGATGGGCAGCTTCAATGACCAATATGAATGTGCAGAAGGCAGGAAAGGGATGGGCAAGTGTGAAACCTTTATTCAAGAAGGTTTAAGAGGCTGCTGCAGATATGTGTGGCTGTAGGTGCCTAGACTTCATACCTACTGCAGTCTACCCATATTCTCCTAGTAGAATGTCTACTAAAAACAGTTGAGCCAGAAAATGTTACTAAGGCCTGAATTTCCAGTGAAGAATAAGACCATCCTGATTTTGGATACATAGCAGCAAAGGACAACTGATCCAGTGAAGGGGCAGTAGTGATCAGGGACGCCCTTCTATCCTGCCCAGTTAATGTCCACTCCCTGTAGAAACTAGACCGACCGAAAATGGATGATATATGGGTCATTGTCATCATGTGTATTTTGGGTGTTTAGCTGCTTTTACCTAATCTGTAAAAGTTTTTTTAAAAAGAGAGGAATTTTTCATTTTCATACCTTCACTGACAGCATTAGGGTAGGTTTAGACCTGTATCTAAACCATTGCTCCTCTGAAATACGGCTTTTTAGAGCTGTTTGACAGGAGGGGAGGAGGCAATGTGATGCCTCCTCACCTCTAATTTTAACCTCATAATTGCTACACAAATGTGCCGTAACCACGTGCATTGCACACGTTTAAGATGCTTCCTCTTGCTCTGATCATTTCTGCCCTCAACAGAACTTTTTAGAACAGAGCTGGGAAATCTGGTAGAGATACTTCATCTACAGTAGTATAAAAATTAGATGGCTGATTCATTCTATATGGGTGGAAGGACTTGAAGAGACCATGCATGGTCCAGTACATGTGGTTGGTGTGACTTTAAAGCTGAACTTTAGCCGAAAAAACTTTTTGACATGGGCACTGTAAAAACAAATCCATCCACACTAACAATGTGTGTCTAGGCTGCAATGTTATATACAGTACTAGCTTTCATTATCCCCCATACAGTGCAGTCCATGCTGAACATTCAGCTCTGAGAGTTTGAGTTCCGTTATGATCACAGTGGGTCCCTCACACTCCAGTACCTAGATTTGGGAAACAGCTTGTATTTTCAGTGAATACAAGTTGCTCTGTGATTGGAAGAAGGGAAACTGCCATTGCAGGAGGTGATGAAGTGATCTAGCAGGACTTAATTTTTCTAACTACATTTCCACTTAAACTCATGTTTATGGACCAACTAAGGACAAGAAAGTTGAAGTCTGGGATACTTTTACATTTGGCTCATTATTTAGGGTTGTATGTAAAAAAAAAAAAAAATGCAGAGCCGTTCACCCTTTAAAATTGCATTTATGTTGGTTTAGTGCGAATGAGGGCAAACATTAATGTTTTGAGACTCTTTTCTCTACAGGTCGAATGTTTTTCATTCATACAGAATACAGTGAATTGGGAAAATATCATATTTTTCATACATTATTTGTCATCTCGTCATTGTCTCGTCATTGTCATCTAGTGGCTATAATGTGGTATTTCCTAATTAATTCTATTTCTTTTGAGTGAAAACATTTGACCTGGAGAGGAAATAGTCTAATAACATTGCCCCTATTCACACAGAAAGAATGTACATGCAGTTTTACAGGATGAATAGCTCTGCATTTTATATTTATTTTTTTTATATATAAATACAAACCTCACTGTCCCTATCTACATTATCAATGTGTATTTTGTTTTAACCACTTCCCGTCTGCGTTATAGCTGATAGACAGGTACAGCATGGGTCTCCAGTTCTGGGAGGAAATCCTAGGACGTGCGTGCCTCCCGTGTGCCCCCACCCCCCCCGGGGCATGTATCAATGTATCGGGCGCCCTGTAACCGTTGGGTGCTGTAATGCTGAATTTCGATGAGGACTGAGATGATACCCAACTCTTGGCTCACCTGGGGAAGTTTATGAGCTGAGGGCTTTAAATCACAGGAAATTCTTTCTTTTTAATTGGAAATAACAACCTCTTTGGCTTTGATTTACCAAATGAATATAAAATGTCCCCCTAACTTGGTAAATAAGTTGAAGAGAGTGGAGTACTTGGCTGGGGGAAGATGTACATTTGTCTACCAAGCCAGTGTTAATATGATATGCTGGGTTGGTGGCTTTGAGTCAGGATACTGTCCCATTCAAACATGGATCAGAATGGGTCTTAAAGTCATTAATAAATAATGTATAATATATAGGTGCATGATTCCTGTTCAGACCTGTGATCTAAGTATCTGGGATAAGGAGGTCTTCTAGCTCCATCTTCCTTGTTTTGCGGTCCCTAGCTACCATGGGACTGAATGCCAGAGCTGCAAGGATAGCGTATTTAAAAAGGTGTGTCACAATGAACGATGTACTCTAAGAACACATACCTTCCTTTTTCCATGACCATCAATCAATATGGAAACATGACACTCCTTTAGTCCTTCCCAACGATTAAAGGGACAGCTGATTGTGTTTGCTCCCCAGACTAAACATTCACAGTGCTTCCTTGGGAAAAGACATTTTAGCTTCATTACTCAATTATTCTTTAGTTCATCCCCACCATTAAAGGGCCAATTAGTTGTGTCTGATCCCCCTCTCCAGGCCAAATGTTTTGAGTCCTTTCTTGGGTGAATAAATGGTAACTTGATTACCCAATCATTCTTTAGTTTGTCCCAACCATTGAAGAGCATGTGCTTGCCCCCCAGGTCAAACGTTCCTAGTCCTTTCTTGGATGAAGAAGTGAAATGGTAACTTGACTACCCAATCATTCTTTAGTCAGTCCCTACCATTGAAGGGCCAGATGTGTTCTGTTTTCCCCCCAGGCCAAACATTCTCAGTCCTTCCTTGGGCAAAGAAGTGTTAACTTGATTACCCAATGATTCTTTAGTCCATCCCAACCATTAAACAGCTTGTATTTGCCCCCCAGGCCAAATGTTACCAGCCCTTCCTTGAATGAAGAAGTTTTAACTTGATTACCCAATCATTCTCTAGCCCATCCCTACCATTACAGGGCCAGTTGGTTTGTCTTTGCCCCCCAGGCCAAACGTTTCCAGTCCTTGCTTGGGTGAAGAAATGTTAACTTGATTACCCAATCATTCTTTCGTTTGTCCCAACAATTGAAGAGCATGTGCTTGCCCCCAGGTTAAATGTTCCTAGTCCTTTATTGGATGAAGAAGTGAAATGGTAACTTGATTACCCAATCATACTTTAGTCAGTCCCTACCATTGAAGGACCAGATGTGTTGTGTTTTCCCCCCGGGCCAAACATTCTAAGTCCTTCCCAAAGAAGTGTTAACTTGATTACCCAATCTTTCTTTAGTTCATACCAACCGTTAAACAACTTGTGTTTGCCCGACAGGCCAAATGTTCCCAGCCCTGCCTTGAAGTTTTAACTTGATTACCCAATCATTCTCTAGCCCAGGGGTCTCCAAACTATGGCCCTCCAGTTGTTCAGGAACTACAATTCCCATCATGCCTAGTCATTGCTGTGAATGTGAGAGTTTTACAACTCCTCATGGGATGTGTAGTTCCGCAACAGCTGGAGGGCCATACTTTGGAGATCCCTGCTCTAGCCCATCCCTACCATTAAAAGGCCAGTTGGTTTGTGTTTTCCCCCCAGGCCAAACGTTCCCAGTTCTTGCTTGGGTGAAGAAATCTTAACTTGATTACCCAATGATCCTTTAGTCCATCCCAACCAATAAAAAGCTTGTGTTTGCCCCCCAGGCGAAACATTCACAGTCCTTCCTTGGGTGAAGAAATGTTAACTTGATTACCCAATCATTCTTTAGTCAGGCTCTACCATTGAAGGGTCAAGTGTGTTGCGTTTGCCCCCCAGCCAAATGCCCCCAGGCCAAATATTCCCAGCCCTTCTTTGAACAAAGAAGTTTTAATTTGATTACCCAATCATTCTCTAGTCTGTCCCTACCATTAAAGGACCAGTTTATTTGTGTTTGCCCCCCCCCACCCCGGCCAAACGTTCCCAGTCTTTCCTTGGATGCGGAAGAGTTGCTCTGTGATTGGAAGAAGGGAGACAATCCATTGCAGGAGGTGATGAAGTGATCTAGCAGGACTTAATTTTTCTAACTAAATTTCCACCTAAACTCATGTTTATGGACCAACTAAGGACAAGAAAGTTGAAGTCTGGGATACTTTTACATTTGGCTCATTATTTAGGGTTGTATGTAAAAAAAAAAAAAATGCAGAGCCGTTCACCCTTTAAAATTGCATTTATGTTGGTTTAGTGTGAATGAGGGCAAACATTAATGTTTTGAGACTCTTTTCTCTACAGGTCGAATGTTTTTCATTCATACAGCATACAGTGAATTGGGAAAATATCATATTTTTCATACATTATTTGTCATCTCGTCATTGTCTCGTCATTGTCATCTAGTGGCTATAATGTGGTATTTACTAATTAATTCTATTTGTTATGAGTGAAAACATTTGACCTGGAGAGGAAATAGTCTAATAACATTGCCCCTATTCACACAGAAAGAATGTACATGCAGTTTTACAGGATGAATAGCTCTGCATTTTATATTTATTTTTTTTATATATAAATACAAACCTCACTGTCCCTATCTATATTATCAATGTGTATTTTGTTTTAACCACTTCCCGTCTGCGTTATAGCTGATAGACAGCTACAGCATGGGTCACCAGTTCTGGGAGGAAATCCAAGGACGTGCGTGCCTCCCGTGTGCCCCCCCCCGGGGCATGTATCAATGTATCGGGCGCCCTGTAACCGCTGGGTGCTGTGGACACAGCTTTCTACTAACATCCAGTCGATCTGAGCAATGCTGAATTTCGATGAGGACTGTGATGATACCCAACTCTTGGCTCACCTGGGGAAGTTTATGAGCTGAGGGCTTTAATTTACAGGAAATCCTTTCTTTTTAATTGGAAATAACAACCTCTTTGGCTTTGATTTACCAAATGAATATAAAATGTCCCCCTAACTTGGTAAATAAGTTGAAGAGAGTGGAGTACTTGGCTGGGGGCAGATGTACATTTGTCTACCAAGCCAGTGTTAATATGATATGCTGGGTTGGTGGCTTTGGGTCAGGATACTGTCCCATTCAAACATGGATCAGAATGGGTCTTATAGTCATTAATAAATAATGTATAATATATAGGTGCATGATTCCTGTTCAGACCTGTGATCTAAGTATCTGGGATAAGGAGGTCTTCTAGCTCCATCCTCCTTGCTTTGCGGTCCCTAGCTACCATGGGACTGAATGCCAGAGCTGCAAGGATAGCGTATTTAAAAAGGTGTGTCACAATGAACCATGTACTCTAAGAACACATACCTTCCTTTTTCCATGACCATCAATCAATATGGAAACATGACACTCCTTTAGTCCTTCCCAACGATTAAAGGGACAGCTGATTGTGTTTGCTCCCCAGACTAAACATTCACAGTGCTTCCTTGGGAAAAGACATTTTAGCATCATTACTCAATTATTCTTTAGTTCATCCCCACCATTAAAGGGCCAATTAGTTGTGTCTAAACCCCCTCTCCAGGCCAAATGTTTTGAGTCCTTTCTTGGGTGAATAAATGGTAACTTGATTACCCAATCATTCTTTAGTTTGTCCCAACCATTGAAGAGCATGTGCTTGCCCCCCAGGTCAAACGTTCCTAGTCCTTTCTTGGATGAAGAAGTGAAATGGTAACTTGACTACCCAATCATTCTTTAGTCAGTCCCTACCATTGAAGGGCCAGATGTGTTCTGTTTTCCCCCCAGGCCAAACATTCTCAGTCCTTCCTTGGGCAAAGAAGTGTTAACTTGATTACCCAATGATTCTTTAGTCCATCCCAACCATTAAACAGCTTGTGTTTGCCCCCCAGGCCAAATGTTCCCAGCCCTTCCTTGAATGAAGAAGTTTTAACTTGATTACCAAATCATTCTCTAGCCCATCCCTACCATTAAAGGGCCAGTTGGTTTGTCTTTGCCCCCCAGGCCAAACGTTTCCAGTCCTTGCTTGGGTGAAGAAATGTTAACTTGATTACCCAATCATTCTTTAGTTTGTCCCAACAATTGAAGAGCATGTGCTTGCCCCCAGGTTAAATGTTCCAAGTCCTTTATTGGATGAAGAAGTGAAATGGTAACTTGATTACCCAATCATACTTTAGTCAGTCCCTACCATTGAAGGACCAGATGCGTTGTGTTTTCCCCCCGGGCCAAACATTCTAAGTCCTTCCCAAAGAAGTGTTAACTTGATTACCCAATCTTTCTTTAGTTCATACCAACCATTAAACAACTTGTGTTTGCCCGACAGGCCAAATGTTCCCAGCCCTTCCTTGAAGTTTTAACTTGATTACCCAATCATTCTCTAGCCCAGGGGTCTCCAAACTATGGCCCTCCAGTTGTTCAGGAACTACAATTCCCATCATGCCTAGTCATGGCTGTGAATGTGAGAGTTTTACAATGCCTCATGGGATGTGTAGTTCCGCAACAGCTGGAGGGCCATACTTTGGAGATCCCTGCTCTAGCCCATCCCTACCATTAAAAGGCCAGTTGGTTTGTGTTTTCCCCCCAGGCCAAACGTTCCCAGTTCTTGCTTGGGTGAAGAAATCTTAACTTGATTACCCAATGATTCTTTAGTCCATCCCAACCAATAAAAAGCTTGTGTTTGCCCCCCAGGCGAAACATTCACAGTCCTTCCTTGGGTGAAGAAATGTTAACTTGATTACCCAATCATTCTTTAGTCAGGCTCTACCATTGAAGGGTCAAGTGTGTTGCGTTTGCCCCCCAGCCAAATGCCCCTAGGCCAAATATTCCCAGCCCTTCTTTGAACAAAGAAGTTTTAATTTGATTACCCAATCATTCTCTAGTCTGTCCCTACCATTAAAGGACCAGTTGATTTGTGTTTGCCCACCCATCCCGGCCAAACGTTCCCAGTCTTTCCTTGGATGCGGAAGTGTTAACCTGAATACCCAATCGTGTGCAAGAAAAAATTAAATTAAACATAGTATTTTCTTATTCACTTTGTTAAATAAAAAATACACTATGATGGCTATACAGAATGCCTTGCTTGCAAACGTTTATTGAATAGGCATGCAAAAGTGAACCAAAAGCATATGTAAAAGAAGCAAAATCAATGACTGATCATTGAGCTATTCTGTTTTTGTTTTACATTTTTTCTATGCTTTCTGTTTTTGATGTTGAAACAACATGTCCATCCACTATATCTTCATAGAAGGTCATAACTTTTCTGGTTTTGGTTGAATCTAAATAAAGAAAGAATGGCAGTCAACAAAAAACAAAACAAAAACCAAAGCATAAAAAACAAAAAGAAAATAAAAAGATAGAGGGAGACAGATTTACAAAAGGAAGCAAGTAGAGATGTACTATATATGACAAAAGGAGGTGTCATGTAGATTAGGTGGTGGGTGCTAGCATAAATATTTACCTTTGGATCCCACTGAACCTGTAGACTTTTGAGTGGTGGACGAAGAGGAAGAGAGTCCCAAAGACCTTTAACATAGAGCCAACTCATTAGTATCACTATCTTGGGAAATATCTCTAATTTTCTTCTAATATACTCCTTTGACTTACCCTCCTCCCTCTAGTAGGATGCGATATTGCTCAATCTCCTTCTCCAGCCTGCTTTTGATATCCAGTAGTTGTCTGTACTGATCACTCTGGCGTTCCGTGTCAAACCTTATTTGAGACAATTGTTCTTCTACCCCATCAATAATGTCCTTCAGTTTTGCAATCTGAGCGCAGTACCGACCCTCTGTTTCTGCCAAGGTCTGTTCAAGGCTCTTTTTCTAAAGGTTGATAGTAATAATAAAAAAAGTTTTAAAGTAATATGGATAAAAGTAATAAGGAAAAATGGTGCCCATGTCAACATACTAGAACATATTTGTAATTTCTCTAGGGCAGCCTTTCTCAGCCTTTATGACATGGAAGAACCCTTGAAATAACTTTCTGGCCCCAGGGAACCCCTGCTAATAATTTATTATATCTACAGCTCATGGTACATTAGTGTGATGGCCACTAGGAACAATATATATCTCTGGTCAGTGGGAAGAATCCCACCAGATATCTCTTACAGATAGCATAAAAGATCATTGGTGTCAGTTGGAACTTATCTGAGAGGGGGACATTGGTACTTGTTCAAAGAATACCAAGCAACCTGTTGAGGAACCCTAGGGTTTCATGGAACCCTGGTTGAGAATGGCTTCTCAATACATTCAACTTCTATTTGGATATACTCTATTTGAACTTGGCACCTTTTATTTTTTTTTTTTTTTTTTTTAGTTTTATTATAAAGCGTCAATTAATATTTCCCCATATCTTTTAACAGCCAAATTTATCAATCCAAGGGTTACTAAAAATAACCTTCTCCAATAAGCTTAAAAGGGTTGTAAAGTCAGAAGATTTTTTTATCTTAATGCATTCTATGCATTAAGATAAAAAGCCTTCTGTGTACAGCAGCCCCCTCATCCCCCCATAATACTTACCTGAGCTCCCTCTAGATCCAGCGATGTTGCAGGAGTGTCTTGGCGTCCGGGACTCCCCTCTTCATTGGCTGAGACAACAGAGCAGCGCCATTGGCTCCCGCTGCTGTCAATCAAAGTCAGCCAGCCAATGAGGAGAGAAAGGGAGCGGGGCCAGGCCATGGCTCCGTGTCTGAATGGCAGCAAACTGCTTTCTGTGGGGGCACTCAACAGGAGGGAGGGGCCAGGACCACAGAAGAGAGACCCGAGAAGAGTAGGATCTGGGCGGTTGCTCTGTGCAAAACCACCCCACAGAGCAGGTAAGTATAACATGTTTGGTTTTTTTCAACTAAAAAAAACAAGACTTTACAATCAATTTAAAAGGAATTGTGTTGTTGTCCCAATATAAAAATATGTCAGCCAGAATGAATAGGGTCAGGCCCATCAACAGGCATGCCTGTAGAGCTGTACCAAAAAAAAAAGTCTTGACCAATGTGTTAGAAATTAAAGTTATGATTTTATATAGTGTAGTACACTAATAAGTGGCTGAAAAAGGTGCATACATGTATGTTTCTATATGCTGTAATTGACAGAATGAGTTCATTCTTCAGACCTAAGAGGTTTGGAAATATTTAGTTGTTTTAACACATTGGGGGTTATTTACTAAAGGAAAACTCACTTTGCACTGCAAATGCACTTGGAAGCAAAGTCGCTGTAGACCTGAAGGGGACATGCAAGGAAAATAAAAAACAGCATTTTAGCTTACACGTGATTGGATGATAAAATCAGCAGAGCTTCCACTCATTTCAGATCTACGCCTTAGATTTAGAGCCACTGCACTTCCAAGTGCACTTGCAGTGCAAAGTGGATTTGCCTTTCGTAAATAACCCCCATTGCTTTTAATGTGATAACCCTATGGGGTTGATTTACTAAAATCTGTAACTGCGTAGAAACCAATCAGCTTCCAGGTTTTTTTTTTTTGGTCAAAGCTTATATGAACAAGCTGAAGTTAGAAGCTACCAGTTTTAATAAATCAACCACTATGTTCCTTGACTAAATAAAAATTATATTTTTTACTGTATCCATATTCTTAGATACACACATACATTCACTCTGTACAAGAGAGCAAGTAATGCTTAACGCTGTATCATTTTATTATGTTTTTTTTTTTTTTTTGTACAATTACATTTTTTTATAATATACAAGAAGATGTCTTTAGTCTTACAAATTTTTTTGTAGGGCATGATACTTTCTAGGCAGAATGATTGATACGTCTGCTCATCCTTCTTTCATAGATTATGTTTCTTTCATAGAAGCTGTGGTACGCCTTCTATAAAAAGGATTAGCTGGGCAGAAAGGGCGAGCAAAGTCAGGATCTCTTGATGAGAGTCTGTTGATAGCCCCTTAACTGTGTTAACCCCTGCTGCACCAGAAGATTAGTGTGGCGGGGGTGGGGCATGGAAATAGGAGGTTTTCAATGAAAAGAAGAGGAATCAGCACCAGGGACAGATCCTACTGCTTGTAGATTGTGTCCTGTGTGCTGATTTTCCTGGTTTTTTTTTTTTTAGTCTCCTGTGCAGCAGCAATGGGAGAGGAAGGGGCAGTACTTAAGGCTAATCATATGTCCTACTTGCACACATGCTCAAAAAGAATGTGTTAATAGGAGGGAAGAGCAGAAAGATGACCTAATCAGCTCAGTTGCGGCTCTTTTACTGTCCATTCACAGACTTGGTGTAGTGGTGGAGTGACCTAGCTGAGTAGCATAACTGCAGAAGAGAAAAGCCAGGTCAGGACAGTCAATCAAGTCTATATAATATTATTATGATGTTCCTGTGTCATAAAATGTGTGACTTTACACTCAAACTTACATCTGGGTCCAAAACCTTAGTCTTACCATTGCCAGCTGGGACTGTAGCTCTATCTCCAAGCTTTGAAGTGATCTCCTTAAGTCTGTAATCTCTGTACTCTTAGTCTGAACCTCCGCTACCCCAGCTGAGATTTCTTTCTTCAGCTCATTGCTCTAAAACAGCAAAACAACATGTCAATTCTGGTTTTAAAAATATTTGTCATTTATATCAGTACACGGTCTTGTAGGTTTATTATATTTTTCATGTATATATGCTGGTATATGACTCACCTAGAGGCATATTTATAAAGCATGTTACATTTCATCAATAATGCTCTGATTCAGTGGTTGAATTATTCCTGTATATATTAAAAACTCCACTGGGAAGATTTACTGGTAGTTAATGTTTGGTGCCACATTCACCAATTTATAGATGTGTGTACATCGGCAGCTGACCTCACAAATGCTCCTTTGGCTGAATTGGCTCAAATTGCCACAAACTCCAAAACAAACTGGAAAGGGTAGGTGGGACCCCACATTAATCTCCTTAGTTTTGGAATGGGATGTCTAACAAGCTTATTTAAATGTGATGGTCAGGTGCAACAAAATTTTGGTCAGAGAGTGTACTTTATGGTGCAACTTATTACCAGTATAAAAGGAGCAATAGCTGCTAACAACTGGTCAACAACCTCGTGAAAAACAGTATAATGTGCTGATGAAAACTCATGTGATCACTTTCTATACCTGCTGCAAAAACTGAGCTTCAGCATCTTTCCTGTTCTTCTCAGCCATGGCCTCATACTGCTCCCTCATGTCATTTAGGATTTTGGTCAGGTCAATGCCTGGAGCTGCATTCATTTCAACGGTGACCTGTCCAGTTTCTCCACCAGCCAGAGACCCCATCTCCTAGTTGGGTAAAAGAAAACAAGATCAACATGTGAAAACTGTATTTTTTCATACTATTATGCATTTTATGTTACTATGACATACTAGAAAACACTGCCACACAAACCAGTGGACCTTCTGGAGCTCAGACTCCTTAAGAGAACAGGTATATTGGATACATGCTTTATGAGTTTAGATGCGTAAATAATAAAAATCTGCTTTGATTGCTCACTTTCCTTCTGCAATCTGATCTATTTTGCTCACATCGCTAAAACTGCTTAATGCTGCTGGACCTTTTAATACATTTTTCTTTATATTAAGGCTTTTTTGAAATAAGGATTTAAGCAAAATTTCATCCCTCATCTTGGTAGACAAAAGATACATGCATGTGGGCTTCTAACAATGCCTATTACATTCTGTATGCCTTTTAGTATTAGGTATGTGTTTTAAGGGCAAAGGCCAGAAATGTTTTGCATTGTCTCCCTGACTTTTATTGGAACAAAGTTGTATCTGGACTTCTTCGCAGTGGTGTGGTGCTTCAACTTCCATTTTTGTTACAAATAAAAAAATGGGATGCTCCTTCTCAAAACTCCTGATGCTGAAGGCCACCATATTCTTCTGCACCACTGACATTGCATAAGAACTGGGGATTGAAGAGTTATATGGAACTTACTAGCCCACCATGGGAGCCATTGGACAGTTACCTGTTCAGCACTGTGCATAAAGAATGGAGTTGACTTTTGAAGATTCAACCACTTGACCCAACCTGAGTTGTGACAGTGAATCCACATATACTATCGCCCTCAAGTTGAACCTCTAGATCAGTGGTTCTCAACTCCAGTCCTCAGGACCCACCAACAGGCCAGATTTTAAGTATTACCTTGGGGAGATACAGACTAGAATACTGCAATCACTGAGCAGCAAATGATATCACCTGTGATGTATTTCAGTTATCTTGCAAACCTGGCCTGTTAGTGGGTCCTGAGGACAGGAGTTGAGAACCACTGCTCTAGATTGTATATGGTTTAGCATACGTGGCCATGTGTGTGTGGTGATCATGTATATGGATTTTAGTTTGCCTTTTCAATATCGAATTGCCCTTCTGAGTATTTCTTAGCTCATACAGTTAATAAAAGTGAACCATTTTGCTAGACCCCCACCGCCTAAACAAATAATCTATAAATAAAACATAAAAAAATGTTTTGCAAAAAATAAAAAATAAATATTCACCTTGAACCCCTTACTGTTGCCTCCTGGCCACTAAAATTTCTACAAGAATGCATTCCTGGGATTCATTCTTATGGAATTTTGTGCTCCCATCTTGTTCAGGAGGCTGTGGCGAGGCACAGTGATATTACCCATGCCTTTCCGGAATCTGAGAGGAAAGTTTTTTTATATCTTTTTTTGTTAACACTTTAATATCATTTTTTTGGGGTTTTTTTTTTGGAACTTTTTGGGCAGGGGGCCATGGCAGGGAAAAAGACCTTCCATTTTCATTTTGAAGGTCAGCTTTGAGCTAATCTACTCTGTCCTAATTTTAACTGTATAGCAATTTAAACAATAATGTTAAAAATACCTTTTTTTGCGGAATAATTCAATGAGATAGCATACTGGCTGCTAAAACAACTTATAAATGTATCTACATTAGTCAATCAAAGCAAAGTCTTCCAATTACATAGCAATGAATACAGAATTCTGGTAAGTTGCATTCATGCACGGACAGGTCTCCTGTAAAAGTTCCATTGCTCAAGGGGGAACATGGACTGCTTTCCTCTGTCATTGTTGGATTTAGGCCACCTACATGCACTTAACTTCTAAATGTTTACATAAAAGATAATAATAGGTTATAAGAGCTTACATGTGCTACTAAATTGAAATCTGCACAATTCCTGCCACTTTCAGGCTTGCTTGGTGTTAATGAAAAAGGCATTGATACAATCCAGGGCAACCAGTATTGATGCCACTCTCAGCAAATTAAAAGGACTTTTTTTTATAAAAAGCTCTATCTGTCAACATTTCTTTTTAATCATGCACCTTTACAGTTAGTCGTGCCTGCCTGTTGCTGTGGTATGTTTGTTGGTAGGGGTTAATTTAGTGCCCCTTTTAAGGGAGAACTTTTCTCAAAATGCTCCCAGGAAGTGAGGTGAGTTCACATTCTACCTGGCAGGATCATAGCTTAGTCAGTGTTTGGTAGGCTATGGGAGTAGGTATGCCTGGTTGGAGAAATGGATTAAGGACTTGCTACCCCTGTATGGGCACCACTGTACATGGTTGTGGAAGGTACACTGCCATGTAAAGAGGACTTGTTATGTTACTCCATGACAGAGAATTCATTTATTTGGACTGTTACTATTGACTGCCTCAAATACAATAAATGGCCTCTGGCTAATTTGGAATGATTGCAGTGGATGCCTGTTAACATTGGAGATGTGAGTTGGGAGAGCACCTCTTTGAGCCTTAGTGCTAGACTGGTGCTTCTCAGGAGTGTGGAGTGTGTAGCTGACTTTGTCACTGTTGGCCCTGTTGCTGCTGCCTTGACTCCCAAGAGCTTGTGCATAGAGAAGGGTTCTTGGGGAATCTAAATCTAGGGCTTTGTCTACATAACCAGGAACTGAGCTCCCAACAGCTGCCCCTGTAGGATTTTTTTTCAGTCCTAGTGAATACATCATAGGGAGTAGTACAATCTCTAGGAAAAAAGTAAAAGAAACTGCTAATGCTGGGATAGGCTCTAGAAAGTATTGTCTGGGGGGTACATTTGGGTCAAACAATAAAAACCTTATTTCTATCTATAGTATGTTATTACATAATCAAATTTGCTCATAGCATACAGTATGCTGCTTTTACTTTTTGCAGCGTTGCACAATGGCTGTTCATTTAAGTGGTTCTAAAGGCTTTAGGTTTTTTACCTTAATTCTTTCTCTGCATTGAGGTAAAAAACCTTCTGCATCTAGGATACCCCCCCCCCCCCCCAGCCTCCTAGTATACATAACTGAGCCTGATCTTTATCCAGCACTGTGCAAAAGAGCAGCAATTCTCTCCTCTCTCTCCCTCCTCACTGGGCAGATTAATAGCAGCAGGAGCCATTGGCTCCCACTGCTGTCAATCAATCCTGTGACAAGGAGCAAGGGTTGGGCCGAGCCCCACTGTTTGTAACTATGGATGCAGGAAGCGAGCCACGTGAGCGAGCCCACATGAGTGTCCCCCTAGGGAGAGGCTTCCAATTGGGGGCACACATCAGTGGGGGGAGGGGCCAGGAGCACCAATGGGGGGCTCCAGAAGAGGGGGATTGGGGATGTTCTGTGCAAAACCATTACACAGAGCAAGAAAGTATAACATGTTTATTTTTTTTTTTAAATGTCCGAAGGTTTACAAACATTTTAATGCTTCTCTTATCTTCCCATAGGTCTACCAGACTAAAGCTGGACATACACGGATCAAAATTTGTCCAGCCGGGACCAGACAAATTTCGAACAGTGTGTGGACATCTGTGGTAATGATTAAGCACAAGATCTATGTGTGAAACGCGTCTACGTGACCACAGTTTGGTGTTTCTGGTGTTATCTTTGTGAAGCAAAATAAAAGGGAACTGGAAGTTCTGGATGTGCAGCCATTTCTTTCTTCTTTCCAAGTTTCCCATGGAGGCGGGTCGGGGCTAGCACTCTGCAAGATACTCCAATCAGCCTTATCTTTATACACCTGGAGCAGCGGTTCTTTTTCTTGTGGACATCCGTACTTGACCAGAAATCAATCGTTTGATCAACTTTTGTTGAAGGGACATACTGAAAACATTTCTTGATCAGCAGCTAGAGCCAGTGAGCAGGGTATTCTGACAGTGGTGGCTTCAGCTGTCAAAATACAATGTCCTGGGGGGCGGGGGGGATTCCTCCATACACCTTGTTTGTGTGGATAGAGGAACAAAAAAAAACTGGTCTATTGCCAGTTTAAGAGCAATGAGCTATCTGCAATCTCTACACCTTTAAATGCTTCTAGTAGCCAGAGACCATATGACGTCAAGCTTTGTGTCACATAAGAAAGCTCATATTTTAGATTCAAGCTGACCTTGATAAATCTTCAGATGATTGGTAGATGATCACAGTTACTGTGCCAGTTAGGGGAACCTCTAAACCAGAGGTCTCCAAACTTTATAAACAAAGGGCCAGTTTACTGTCCTTCAGACTTAAGGGGGTCCGGACTGGGGCCTTTGGAAGTTGAAAAAGTCCTGATGTCAGTGGGAATAAACCATTGTCCCATCTTTGGTGTCAGTGAGAGGAACAGCATCCCATCGTTTGTGTCAGCGGGAAGAATTGTGCCCCATCGTTGGTGTTATTGGGAAGCATTGTGCCCTACCATTAGTGTCATTGTGCCCCATCTTTGGTTTGATTGGGAGGAATTGTGCCCCATCTTTGGTGTGATTGGGAGGAATTGTGCCCCATTGTTGGTGCCATTGAGAGTAATTGTGCCCCATTATTGGTGTCATTGGGAGGAATTGAGCCCCATCTTTGGTGTCATTGGGAGGAATTGTGCCCCATCATTGGTGTCATTGGGAGGAATTGTGCCCCATTGTTGGTATCAGTGGATGAAAATAGTGCCCCAAGGGCCAGATAAAAGCAGGCAAAGAGCCGCATCTGGCATCCGGGGTGCAGTTTGGAGACCACTGCTCTAAAGCTACCCACTTTTGAATTAGGAAGTACACACTATTCTTCACAACGATTTTCCATCTTTTCAAACTTTCTATTTTCTCAAGAAAAAAGAGAGAAGGAAGTTGCTGACATTGTGTGCACTATTGTAGCCATACGAAAAATTGTCATTGTTCCAATCAATGTCTGGCTGATGTCCTCTTGTTGTAAAAAAAAAAACATCTGATTATCTATGAAACGTTTTACTTAGTGTTGACAATTTTTTGTAACATTTTTACCTCCGCATGATTCTTCTTGAGATATAATAGTTCTTCTGTTAGGGATTCAATCTGTAATTCCAGATCAGACCTGGACATGGTCAGCTCATCCAAGACTCTACGCAATCCATTGATATCAGCCTCTACGCTTTGGCGCAAAGCCAGCTCATTCTCATATCTATGGAAACATCACAGATATAAGTAGACTTTTACCTATGCCCATCTTGTTAGGAGATATCCACTACATAAGAAAACATGTTCCAATATCGAACTTACTTTAGTCTGAAGTCATCAGCTGCCAACCTGGCGTTGTCGATCTGCAAAATGTACTTGGAGTTTTCAATAGTTGCAGAAAGTATCTGAAATGGGAAAGATTGTAAATAACTGGTGCAATATACAGTACAGTGAAACCTCGGATGATTGCGAGTAACGTTGTTTACGAGTGTTTCGCAATACGAGCTATTTAAAAAAAAAAAATCCTGACTCAATTTGCGAGCGCTGTTTGTGAGCAGGATTCAAGACGCTGGGGTGTGCAGTACCGCATTTGGCCAGAGGTGCGGGGGCGCCGGTGACATTTGGAGATGCTCAGAGACACTCTGTTTCTGAGTGTCTCAGAGCATCTCCAGCGCTCCCACACCTCTGGCCACATGCGGTACTGCATACACCAGCAGTCACCGTGGAACGAACTTTCTGAGTTTCCATTGATTCTTATGGGGAAACTTGCTTTGCTATATGAGTGCTTTGGATTACCAGCTTGCTTCTGGAATGGATTATGCTCGTAATCCAAGGTACTACTGTATATTACTAGTAAACATAAAAACTATGTAAAAACATACACTGGTAAACTATATGAGAAATAGATGTGGTAAAAGCTCAAGTCACAGCCAAAATCAAGACTAAAGCAGGCCATACATGGGTTGAATTCCAAAAGAATTTTCTTAGTTAAGATTTTCATAAGAAATTTCTTTCGAATTTCCCACCATTAGTGGTCAGCAATGGACGATTTTCATGCTTGACTGGTCGGGCACGTTGGAAATTTTTGGAATAACAAACAAATATCTAATCAATGATGGGAGAATCGTGCGAGAGATATAATCGAAAAAGAAATGAGCATGAGTGCAAGAAAAGAAAATTCCTGAAAACAAAAAAAAGATTCCCGGCCAAAATTTTTTTTCCCCGTAGCAACATGAGGTGAAATTGAGGGCTTGGTTTACCAAATTTCAATAGTGGCTCCATTGGATCATAAAATGCACAAAATTTCAAAAGAAAATTCATTCAGAATGGGACCTATGTATGGCCTGCATTAGACTGTATACAGTCATATCCAAATCAAGTGTCAGCATGTTGTACAGTATATAGGAGCCCTAGTGCTGCCCCTCCCTCTCCCAATCTATGTTCTAAGACTGGACATACATTATCCACTTTTCTTGTACAACTTTCCTTTAGATTTACTAAAACCATATAATATGAGGTCAGACCTAAACACTCTCAAATTGTTTGAAATCAGGCATGCCCTTGCACCAGAGGCGTCACCAGGGGGTAGCTATTGGGGCTACAGCCCCGAGCCTCTTGTCCTGGTCCTAGAATGCAGGGGACAGGGGCGGACTGAGCCGTGGTAGCGCTGGCTCCGGCTCCAGCTCCAGCTCCGCCCCCCCACTCTACACTTGGTCACTGGTTGCTATAGCCGCCTAGCGGCTAGCAACCAGTGACGTCACTGCCCGGCATTCAAAGCGGAGGAGGATTGCACTTCCTCCTCCTCCGCGCTAGTTCTCATGGGGCCTGCCTTTCTGGACTGGAGTGGCCCTCCGGTGGCGCTGTGGACCGATCAGTCCTATCCCAGCCCGCTGTGACTGGAAGAGGACATCGATCGGCGCTCGGGCGGGCGGCTCTCCTCTCCTCTGGCTGCCTCACACACCAGCACCACGGCTGAGCTGCTGCTGCAGGACCTGGACACAGGTAGGTCAGTCAGTGTGTGTATGGCAGGTACCAGGTCAGTGTGGGTGGGTCAGTGTATGTAGGTCAGTGTGAGTGGGTCAGGTAGGTCAGTGTGGGTCAGGTAGGTCAGTGTATGTAGGTCAGTGTGTGTGGGTCAGTGTATGTAGGTCAGTGTGGGTCAGGTAGGTCAGTGTGTGTGGGTCAGTGTGTGTGGGTCAGGTAGGTCAGTGTGTGTGGGTCAGTGTATGTAGGTCAGTGTAGGTCAGTGTGGGTCAGGTAGGTCAGTGTATGTAGGTCAGTGTATGTCAGGTAGGTCAATGTATGTGGGTCAGTGTGTGTGGGTCAGGGTAGGTCAGGATATGTCAGGTAGGTCAGTGTGGGTGGGTCAGTGTATGTAGGTCAGTGTGTGTGTGAGTCAGGTAGGTCAGTGTAGGTCAGTGTGGGTAGGTCAGTGTGTGTGTCAGGTAGGTCAGTGTGTGTGGGTCAGTGTATGTGGGTCAGATAGGTCAGTGTATGTCAGGTAGGTCAGTGTATGTAGGTCAGTGTGTGTAGGTCAGTGTGGGTCAGATATTTCAGTGTGTGTGGGTCAGGTAGGTCAGTGTGTGTGGGTCAGTGTAGGTAGGTCAGGTAGGTCAGTGTGGGTGGGTCAGTGTATGTAGGTCAGTGTGGGTGGGTCAGTGTATGTAGGTCAGTGTATGTAGGTCAGGTAGGTCAGTGTGGGTGGGTCAGTGTATGTCAGGTAGGTCAGTGTGGGTCAGGTAGGTCAGTGTATGTAGGTCTGGTAAGTCAGTGTATGTAGGTCAGTGTGTGTATCAGGTAGGTCAGTGTGTATCAGGTAGATCAGTGTGGGTCAGGTAGGTCAGTGTATGTAGGTCAGTGTATGTCAGGTAGGTCAGTGTATGTAGGTCAGTGTATGTCAGGTAGGTAGGTCAGTGTGTGTATGTCAGGTAGGTCAGTGTGGGTCAGGTAGGTCAGTGTATGTAGGTCAGTGTGGGTCAGGTAGGTCAGTGTATGTAGGTCAGTGTGTGTCAGGTAGGTCAGTTTAGTGGTCAGCATTGATGGGCACTGGTAAGCCAGGAAGCAACCAGCAAGTCAGCCTACCCCTGCCACACAACCACACAACCCCTCCGCCCAACCAAAAAAACCCAGCGCCACTAGTATGCTATACATACTAGCTCATGATGCCTTTGTACTGCAGGGTGTTTTTTTTTTTTTTTTTAGAGAGGGTTTACTTCCTCTTTTTAAAGGTAAATCTAAAGAAAATAAGAATAATAATAAAAGATAATGAGACAAATTATAATAAGAAGAAATGTGTGTACAATTTATGGCCAGCCTTGGAATAAAGGAAGCTAATATTGTATTATGTTCAGTTAACTACACATGCTACAGTAAAAAGTCAGTTTTACATTTTTGGCAGTACTTTGAAAACTCATCTCTTTAGGGAAGCCTCCAACTAATCTTTTATCACTTCCACCAGCTCATTCCACACAGTTACAACCTCTTGTACCACTTGCCCCACCCTATTAGATTGTGAGCTCTTATGAACAGGACTCTCTTAACCCTCTTGTATTTTATTGTATTGTAACTGTACTGCCTCCCCTTTATATTGTAAAGCACTGCGTAACCTGTTGGCGCTATATAAATCCTGTATAATAATAATACTTTTTAATGCATTTTTCACCAAAAGAAAATATACCACCATCTAATAAATTGTATTTAACATCCAATCAGTAACAGTGTTAAAGCCTAGTACACACGATCAGAATACTGTATAAAAAATACAGCTTTCGAATCGATCGTACAATAATCTGATCGTTAGTACACTGCTTTCATCCGAAATTATCAGAAGGGGCAAAAAACGAAAACTTTTCTCATACGATACCAGATCGTACAATTTACGTTTAATCAATACAGTTTTTGTCCGATAATACATCACAAATACAATACAAATTTTTATTCTGTCTTATAAGAATTTTCGTACTTTAGTAACTGATTCGTTTTCGATATGGAGACTAGCATGCAAAAAAACAAACAGACAATCATTCCTCCAATAATCTCATCGTGTGTACTAGGCTTTACGTATTTTTGTAAATCATCGGTCACTGTAGGGACACTCAGAAAACAACTGTTTCCTATGTGTCCCATTCACACTGCAACACAGCCTAGCGATGTGCTAAAATGCAGATATGCTGCATTTTATCACAGCGCATCACAATGCCCACCATTGCACTGAATGAAGTGCACGTTTTGTATACTTAAAATAAAGTTAGTACAAAACAAACAAAAAAAGGGAGCAGTGCAATGCGAGTAATCATGCATCACACTGCCCCCTAGCGCAGCAGCAACGCAATTAAACTCTCTGGCTGTTCTGCAATTTTAGAGGGGCAGTGTGAATTGGCCCTAAACTTTAAATTGCCCTTCAATAAGGCCACAGTGTACAAGTAATAGGGGCATTATATTTTTCAAATACAAATACTATTTTTTCAAATACAAAATATTGGGACACCTGCCTTTACACGCACATGAACTTTAATGACATCCCAGTCTTAGTGTGTAGGGTTCAATATTGAGTTGGCCCACCCTTTTTTGGGAAGGCTGTCCACAAGGTTCAGGAATGTTTGACCATTCTTCCAGAAGCGCATTTGTGAGGTCAGGGACTGATGTGGACGAGTACCTAAACCTTGTGGACGGCCTTCCCAGAAGAGTTGAAGCTGTTATAGCTGCAAAGGTTTGGTCAACTCAATATTGAACCCTGCAGACTAAGACTGGGATGCCATTAAAGTTCATGTGCGTGTAAAGGCAGATGTCCCAATACTTCTAACAGTATAGTGTATTTTTATGAGAGGATGGGGGAGATCATGGAGGAAGTCCAGGGTCTCCATTTCTAAATCAGCTTTAAATTTACATTATTTGATGTTTTTCTTCAGTTCCTGCTTGACCAACACTGAGGCAAGGAGAGTGCTTCTCAATTATACTGGAAATGGAGGAGGTATTTGCTGTCTAGCCCCAGTTCCATATGTAATGATTCAGGCTACACTTCTGTACGTTTTTTACTGTTTTTGCACAGAGGTCATTTGGCAATGATGACTTCATACACCAATGGTCAAGATACTAGCTCAACACATGTAAAAGTATTCAGTCATTGTATTTCAATATATTTCCCACATGATTGGGATGTTTTCATGGGTTTGAATATACAGAAATCCAGATGTTGCTCAAAGCTATGAAAGTCAAACCAATAATATAATACTACACATAGAACTGTAATGTATATGTAATCAAAGTTGTACAATTTTTCAGTAATAGAATGTATGTATAAGCAGCACTGATTAGTCACTATAACAATGTGTCCCAACCTCTATTGTGCATAGGTTTCAGTTAACTTTGCATTTCTACTACAGCTTGATCATCCAGTTAGGGCAACCTGCAGGAGCTCACACCAGCCACTGCACATTTGGATAGGCTTTGTGCCTAGGCCATTTAGACTTTCAAGAGTGAATAGTTGGGAATATATGAAAAAATTACATTTTTGAAATTACCCCTGACCACCTTTTCACATATTTGGTCTGTGCAGGACAAGCAGTGATTTTCTTCTGCATTTTCCAGAAGAAGTTGCATTAAAAAAATATGTTCTGAGTGCATTTTAATGTAGGCTCTAAATGGCAGTAATTGTTATCTCACTAAATGTTCTCGATAAAATGAGGTAGGCACAAAGCATAGCTGCTCAAATCATTTTTTCATACAGTATAATTATACAAAATGTGTGGGTATCACATTGTCCTACCTTATTCCGGAGGTCATCAATAGTATCAAAATATTTGCTATAGTCTGCTGCTCCAGCACCCGTAGTGGAACCTGGACGTTGGTTTTCATACCATTCTTTTATTTTGCGCTCAAGTTCGGTATTGCTGTCCTCTAAGGACTTGACTTTGTCCAAGTAAGTAGCTAAACGGTCATTGAGATTCTGCATAGTCTGTTTTTCATTGGAAGCAAGTAGACCACCACCTGCACCAAATCCTCCCCCACCAAATCCCCCACCGCCTGCTCCACCATATCCTCCAGCAAATCCTCCACCGCCTGCTCCACCATATCCTCCAGCAAATCCCCCACCGCCTGCTCCACCACTTCCTCCAGCAAATGCCCCACCGCCTGCTCCACCACTTCCTCCACCAAATCCCCCACCGCCTGCTCCACCATATCCTCCACCAAATCCTCTACCAGCTCCCCCACCATATCCTCCACCAGCCCCTCCACCATATCCTCCACCAGCCCCTCCACCAAATCCTCCACCACTAAGCCCGCCCTGCTGACCTGCTCCAAAGCCAGTACTAAATTCACTACTGCCAAGGCCACTATCATAATAATCACCAAAACCTTCACCATTCATCACTAACCCTTTTCCTCCACTAGATGACATCCCTGAACTTTTACTTGATTGCATATAGAATGACATTATGAATGAAGTGCTAAACTAAAGTTGGAGAGATATCCCTGTTATATGGAGCAGACCACAGTACGGACCTCCCTTATATATAAAGTTTAAATGGGTGTAGCCTCTTGTCTTCCTTTACTGGGAAAGATTATTGTGTAAGTTCGGTGGTTTGGTGCCCAGCTGGGTAATTTATTCTTCTTCAATATGTTCCAATCCGCACAAATATTTTAGCTCAAGGCTATGTTTATTAAATTAAAAGGTGAATATGGGTGGAGTGACTTTAAACTGTCATTATATTATCTTTAAGCTGCTGAAGCCTATCTAGACCTGCCTAAACAAATTACTTATGCTTTATATTGTAATGTTTGTGCTGGAAGCAGCAATATGTTTGCCAATTAATAGATAGGCTCTGCTGCCCAGGTTGTAGTTTCTCTTTTACTCGCCAAAGTTACATTTTGATATGTGCCAGAGGACAGGCACAGATCAAAAAAAGGTGGGTGAATTAGAACGTATGGACTTTAAAAAACGATAACCATTTTATAGCATATTATAGCTATTTTAGGACTATACGAAAACAAGACTTTGCAAAGGCAGCTGGGTGACATATCACCTCTTCACTGCCTCTGAAAAGCAATTCACCACGGGGCAGCAATAATGGTAACACAGATTCTGAATGAGCACTTTAAGCCCCCATTCCACCCTCAGAGCTCCCTTAGATCCCCTTTTGTTCCATGCACCCATCAGAGCCCAGCTTCCCTCCCCTCTTACATCCCACTGACACCAGTCCTCCTCAGACTGACACCAGTGATGCAAGGTCATTTATTTCCACTGACATTGATGCAGGACTATTCTTTCTCTTAGCAACGCCACTGCCACAGTGCCCATTTTTCTTTCATAACACCACCGTCACAGCAACAATTTTTTCTTCAAGTGATGCCATTGAAGCAGAAACATTTTTTCCTTCAAGTGACACCAGCGAAGCAGGGCCACATTTTCCTTCAAATGACACCACTGACACATGGACATTTTTTCCTTTAGTGACACCTCGAAATGTGTTGATGGTGTGTTTTAAACTTTTCTTATGATGATTAAATGCCAACGTTCCTGAAGAAGCCACAAAAAAGGATATCAGGGAACTGGAGAGAATGCAGAGAAGGGTAACCAAACTGATAAGAGGCATGTAGGAACTCAGCTATGAGGAAAGATTAGAGGAACTGAATTTATTCTCTTTTTAGAACAGGAGATTAAAGGAGGGGGGGGGGGGGCTGGATATGATCAACGTGTATTAATAAATAAGTGGTCCATATAGTGATCTTGGTGTTGAGTTATTCAATTTAAGGTCATCACAGAGGACAAGGGGCACTCTTTAAAGTGGTTGTAAACCCTGTTACACCACTTTTACCTATAGGCAAGCCTATAACAAGGCTTACCTGTAGGTACCTTGAATATCTCTTAAACTTGCACAGTTTAGGAGATATTCAGTATATGCACTGCTGCCGACGTCATTGGCGCATGCGTACTGAAGAAACGGGACACTTGCGCATGCGCGGGAGTGACTTCAGCGCTGTGATTGGCCGGAGCCGTGAATCCGGAATTAACTCCGGTGGAAGATGTCCGCTCTGTAATCAGAGGGCCGATGCTGATCCAGGGCATTGTTCTAAGGTAAGTATTTCATAATGAGCTAGTATGGCTTTGTCTTGCAGGGTTTGTTCTTTTTTTCTCCCAAGGTTTACAACCTCTTTAAGTCTAGAGGAAAAGAGATTTAATCTCCAAATATGGGGGTATTCTGGTGATTCTGGCCATCTCAGTAGATTGCTTTAAAAAAGGGCCTGGATTCTTTCCTAAATGTACATATTATAAGTGGATTCTAACATTTATAGGTAATGTTGATTCAGAGAATATCTGAATGGCTCTTGGGGGAATCATGAAGGGATTTCTTCCCCTGCTGGAGCAAATTGGATCACGCTTTGCTGGGTTTTTTCCTCCCTCTGGATCAACTGTGGGTAAAGGATTGTGTAGCGGTACCCCCGTGAGGGCTGCTGATTGACTCTATACCCCACTGGCTACCCTGACTCTGCAGATCCTCTCTTAGCTCTGACACCTTGGGTTCCATTCTGCAATAGGATGAGAAACTCACACAATGTCACTGAAGCACTCAGAAAGTTTACTAGAGTGAATAATGGAACACAATGAACAGTATGAATAAACACAAACGATAATTGACAGTTGATATCACTTAATTCAGATATGCAAAACTGTTAACCTTATAGTCACCTCTAGGAGTATATGTAAACAGGTGTACAGTGGGATAAGTATTCAATATATTATAATAATATTCTTTAAATACTTATATTAAACACCTTCCCACTGAGGCCACAATACACACACCAAATTGCAATACAATATTCCTTACATTCAAGAACACAATGTAATGTCTAACATGTACTCAATGACTCCCCCTAGGCTGTAATTCAAAGTCAAAACTACAAGTTGAACAGCAGCGCTTGGCAAAAAAAAGGAAGATGGTAAAAGTTCTTTAGTTCCAGATATCTTCAGCTAGCCTGTTGTTTAAACTGCAGTATTTGTAATCCACAAAACAAAGGAGAAGAAATGACTGTAGAATAAATGGTATGTCGATAATTGCTTAACTGAAGAAATATATCACTTGTACATTCCTCTTTATGTGTGAGTGTAATGCAGTACTGACCTTACAGTGCAGGGGAAAGAACAAAGCTCAAAGTTCAGGTGTATGATGCTTGTGAAGAAGTAGATTCACCTCCGTGGAACTACAAGTCTCACCAGCAGTCTGTAAAAAGAACTCACTCTGCAATACTGTACTCTCTACTGGAATGGGCGGGTGCCCTCTCACCACAATGGACTCAAAGGCTGTGAGGCTTCGTCCAGAATCCCTACCTGATGTCTCCGTCTGGTGAAAATGGCGCCGCCGCGCTGTGCTGCAACTCCGGGTGGGCTGAAGTGCAGGGTCTTCCAGTAGTTCTGAAAAACAGATCGATCCGATTGCTAGGACGACAAAGAAGTACTCTGAGATCCCTCAGAGGCTGGCGACTTGGCTCCACGCTGTATAGGCCATAGTCTCTTACTCCTGGTCACACACAGACCTCCTGCTGGCAGGTGTTGAAATGGCGCCCAGAGAGGCTGAAATCAGGCCGCGCCGATCCGTTTATTACTGCTCCTAGCAGGCAATGCTGTGCACTTTGCATTGTTTGTATTGTAGTTCAGAGTTGATCCAGCTAACAGAGTCACTTCCTCCTCCAAACTACATCTTCCACAATACTTTGCTGCGTTCCTTCTCATGGATAAAAAGAACATCCTAATATGTTGTTATGGCGGGCGAGCGGCGTGTTACGGCATGCTACGGCGGGCGCGCAACGATCACATTCAATCAGGAACCGATCAATCCCCAGGACCAGGCCAATGATTTCTGGCCTGGACCTGGTGATCGCTCCTGACTAATGATTTCCTTCCCCTGTCTGCGTAACTGTAAACACTGACAGGGGAAGTGATGTCATCTCCCTTGTGTCGATCTTTTCTGTTCCAGACCGAGAGGAGAGAGCATCAGAAAAGTGAGTTGCACCAACACTACATTGACACCAGGTCACGTAGGCACACATTCATCCCCCGATCACCCCCTGATCACCCTCGATCACCACTTGTCACTGTGTCACCCAGTACAGCAATCAGATTTTTTTTTGATCGCTGTACTAGTGTCATTAGTGACACTAATCAGTGTTAGGGTAATTAGTCTTAGGCCCAGATAGGACTAGGGACCCCCCCTAACCCCTACAATAATGGTTTAACCCCTTGATTACCCCCGTCGCCTGTGATCACAGTATAAGTGTCACGGGTGATGCAGTTTAGCTAGTTTTTTTTTATAGCATGATCAAAGTTAGGTTTTAGGGTCAGATAGGGTCTGCGTCGCCCCAGGCAGTGTCAGGTTAGTGCCAGTACCGCTAACACCCACGCACGCACCATACGCCTCCCTTAGTAGTATAGTGTCTGAACAGATCAATATCTGATCTGATCAGAACTATATTAGCGTCCCCAACAGTTTAGGGTTCCCAAAAACGCAGTGTTAGCGGGATCAGCTCAGATATCTGCTAGCACCTGCGTTTAGCCCCTCTGCCCAGCCCAGCCCACCCAAGTGCAGTATCGATTGATCACTGTCACTTACAAAACACTAAACACACATAACTGCAGAGTTCGCAGAGTCAGGCCTGATCCCTGCAAATGGGCTGGGGGAGAGAGGCTGCTTGAGATGTAATAATTTGCTCGCTGTGAAGTGGAGGAATAATAAGAATGTTTTCGTTCTTACCTCCCTTCATGCAGACACGACTGTCCAAATTACTACGGTGACTGGTGTTGTGGGGAAACCCCTCTGTCCACGAATATAACCAAAATATGGGATTGGTGGACCTCAACGACCAGTTGTTGGCGCTGTACCTAATTGCCCGTAAGGCCAGACGCTGGTATAAAAAAGTGTCTGTATACTTATTTCAATTGGCTTTGCGGAACGCTCATGTGCTATACAGAGCTTCAGGACAGACTGCATCCTTCCTTAAATTCCACAAAGAGATCATTAGAGCCCTTCTGTTTCCAGACAGTGCTCTGGCCCAACTTCCCAGTGCAAATGCAGTAAGCCGGCTGCATGAGAGGCATTTTCCGCATGTCCTCTCTGGTACCCCTACCCAAAGAAACCCCCAAAGAAGATGTCGTGTCTGTAGAAAGCGCAGATTTAGGCGTGACACCCGCTTTTATTGTCCCTTCTGTCCTGACCAACCTGGTCTTTGCATTTGTGACTGTTCTGAACGCTATCACACACCAGTTGAGTATTAGCGTAGGGTACAGCACCACACAGTCATAGGCACACGTACACAGGGTCTTGGGGTCTCGAAAGATGTGATGGCCATCACATTTTGAGAGACCCTAATCTTCAACGTTCAGTTTATAGGTTTTTTTTTTACAGTTTTTTTAAAAGTGAAAAAAGTGAAAAAAAAACAAAAAACACAAAAAAAAATAAATAAAAAAGCCAAAAATAGTTGTGGTTGCATTTTTCTTCTCTCTCTCTCTCTATTGTTCTCTCTCTTATGTTCTCTCTCGGTTTTATTTTTACTATGTTTTATTGTATTTGCTTTGCAGGTATGGTATCTTATACTGTAATGTTTGTTTTATTGTTAACCATCATTTGCTTAGCAGGTACGCCATTCAGCTGCAGCGCGGATTTATTTATCTTGACAGCAACAGCGTTTGCTCCCATGATAGATAAAGCCGTGACTCCAGCGCTGTAGGAGGTGATTTCACCGACCACAGTAAAAAAAAAAGAGCATATATGCCGAAGCATGGGGGCAGCAGGGGTGGAGGAGCGATTTGCTCCAACCTTTTGGAGCAGATGCCCCCATGCTTCAGCATATATATATTTTAGGCACAGATTGTGTTAAAAAATGTTTTATTTTTTACTATTTTTTTTGTATTTGCTTTGCAGGTCTTATGCCCCGTACACACGGTTGGATTTTCCGACGGAAAATGTGTGATAGGATCTTGTTGTCGGAAATTCCGACCGTGTGTGGGCTCCATCACACATCTTTCATCGGATTTTCCGACACACAAAGTTTGAGAGCTTGCTATAAAGTTTTCCGACAACAAAATCCGTTGACGGAATTTCCGATCGTGTGTACACAAATCCGACGCACAAAGTGCCACGCATGCTCAGAATAAATAAAGAGATGAAAGCTATTGGCTACTGCCCCATTTATAGTTCCGACGTACGTGTTTTACGTCACCACGTTCAGAATGATTGGATTTTCCGACAACTTTGTGTGACCGTGTGTATGCAAGACAAGTTTGAGCCAACATCCGTCGGAAAAAATCCTAGGATTTTGTTGTCGAAATGTCCGATCAATGTCCGACCGTGTGTACGGGGCATTACTGTTATACTGTAATGTTACTTGTAATGTTACTTTGTTTTATTGTTAACCATCATTTGCTTAGCAGGTACGCCATTCAATTGCAGCGCAGATTTATTTATCTTGACAGCAACAGCGCTTGCTCCCATGATACATAAAGCCGTGACTCCAGCGCTGTAGGAGGTGATTTCACCACCACAGTTAAAAAAAAAGAGCATATATGCCAAAGCATGGGGGCAGCAGGGGTGGAGGAGCGATTTGCTCCTAACTTTTGCGGGCGGATGCCCCCATGCTTCAGCATATATAAATGGCGCATGTATGCCCATCATTAGAAGTGGGAGGATGAAGGGAGGTATTCTAATGGTGGGCATACCCACCGATCAATCTTTTTTTTTCGTTCAGCCCACAGGCTGCATGAAAAAAAAGATTACAATATATGCCCAACAAGGACCAGCAACGTACTGTTATGTTGCTGGACTTTGAGTGGTTATACCAGAATGATGCCTGCAGGTTTAGGTATAATCTTGGTATCATTATTTTCAGCCAGAGGTCAGCTTTCATGTAAAAGCAATCCTAGTGGCTAATTAGCCTCTAGACTACTTTTACAAGCAGTGGGAGGGAATGTCCCCCCCCACCGTCTTCCATGGTTTTCTCTGGCTCTCCTGTCCCAACAGGGAACCTGAGAATGTAGCTGGTGGTTCCGCCAGCTGACCATAGAGCTGTTCAGAGACCAGAACGGCTCCAATCATCTCTATGGCCTAAGAAACCGGAAGCTACAAGCATTTCATGACTTAGATTTTGCTGGATGTAAACAGCGCAATTGGGAAATTGGGAAAGCATTTTATCACACCGATCTTGGTGTGGTCAGATGCTTTGAGGGCAGAGGAGAGATCTAGGGTCTAATAGACCCCAATTTTTTCAAAAAAGAGTACCTGTCACTACCTATTGCTATCATAGGGGATATTTACATTCCCTGAGATAACAACAAAAATGATTAAAAAAAATGAAAGGAACTGTTCAAAAATAAGATAAAAAAGCAAAAAAAAAAAAAAAAAAAAAAAACAACAACCCCTGCTCTTGCGCGAATGCAAACGCAAGTGTCGGTCTGGCGTCATATGTAAACAGCAATTGCACCATGCATGTGAGGTATCACCGCAAAGGTCAGATCGAGGGCAGTAATTTTAGTAGTAGACCTCCTCTGTAAATCTAAAATGGTAACCTGTAAAGGCTTTTAAAAGCTTTTAAAAATGTATGTAGTTTGTCACCGATGCACGCTTGTGCGCAATTTTAAAGCATGTCACGTTTGGTATCCATGTACTCGGCCTAAGATCATCTTTTTTATTTCATCAAACATTTGGGCAATATAGTGTGTTTCAGTGCATTGAAATTTTAAAAAAGTGTGTTTTTACCCCAAAAAATGAGTTTGAAAAATCGCTGCGCAAATACTGTATGAAAAAAAAAAATGAAACACTACCCCATTTTAATCTGTAGGGCCTATGCTTTAAAAAAATATATAATGTTTTGGGGTTCAAAGTAATTTTCTCATGTAAACAAAAAGTGTCAAGTGATTAGAAGAGTGAGTGATATGTGACATAAGCTTCTAAATGTTGTGCATAAAATGCCAGGACAGTTCAACCCCCCCCCAAAAGACCCCATTTTGGAAAGTAGACACCCCAAGCTATTTGCTGAGAGGCATGTTGAGTCCATGGAATATTTTATACTTTGCCACAACTTATGGGAAAATGACAAACTTTTTTTTTTTGCACAAAGTTGTCACTAAATGATATATTGCTCCAACATGCCATGGGCATATGTGAAATTACACCCCAAAATACATTCTGTTGCTTCTCCTGAGTATGGGAGTACCACATGTGTGAGACTTTTTGGGAGCCTAGTTGCGCACGGGACCCCGAAACCAAGCACCGCCTTCTAAAGGCCCATACACATGATAGGACTTTGTACAAACTTTCCCGTGGATTTTTGTACAAAGGGCGTCGGCCGTAAACTAATTAAGCATACACACGGCAGGACTTTTTCAGCCAACTTTCACCAAATCACGTGGTTTTTCAGCTCTTTACCGCCACCCTTTGGTCAACTTCTGTATTGTTGTCTGATCTTTTGCATTGGTTCTGCACTCTGTGGCGGGGCTATTTCAGATGGCTTTGGCGGCCAGTCGGGTTGCTGGTTTATCGTCAGCTTCCTGTCTTGTGCCTGTTTCCAGTTTGCCATACCTGACTACCTGCTGTGACCCGGACTGTTCCTGACTACGATGCTGCTCTCCTTGATCTGACCCTCGGCCTGCCTAACGGACCTTGCTTGATCTGCCTACCAGTGTTTGACCCTCGGCCTGCCTAACGGACGTTGCTTGATCTGCCTACCAGTGTTTGACCCTCGGCCTGCCTAACGGACTTTGCTTGATCTGCCTACCAGTGTTTGACCCTCGGCCTGCTAAACGGACTTGCTTACCTGCTTTACCCGGATTTGACCCCTGGCCTGTTTCACGGACTTGTTTACTTCCTCTGGTACCTGATTCCTCTGTCCTGCACCAGACCCTCAGCCAGTTCCTGGATCTCAGCTAATCCTCCATACAGCTCTCCAGTCTTTCCAAGGAACTCATCCATGCTGGTGGCCCGTGCCTCCATGTGCCACCTGTTCCCTATATCACTTTCGGGGGAAGGGGTGCGCGTGGTCGCAAGGGCGAGCTGCTCTCGGCATCTCGGCCTCGGTAAGTACTACCCATGGCACAAAGTTTTGAAAATTGAAAAAAGGAAAAAAAAAAGAGAAAAAAAAAATTTTTCTTTTCTTTCTTCATTTTCAAAAACACATGAGAGCTGCAAAATACTCACCATGCCTCTCGGCAAATAGATGGGGGTGTCTACTTTCCAAAATGGGGTCGTTTGGGGGAGTTTTGTGCCATCTTGGCATTTTATGGCCTTCCAAACTGTGATAGGTAGTGAGAAGTGAAATCAAAAATGTACGCCCTTAGAAATCCTCCTGAGTATGGGGATACCACATGTGTGAGACTTTTTGGGAGCCTGGCCGGTGATTGGTTTTCGGGGCCCCGTACAGGTGTAATTCCACATATGCCCATGGCATGTTTAAGCAATAAATCATTTAGTGACAACTTTGTGCAAAAAAAAAAGAAAAAAAAAAGTTTGTAATTTTCCTTGTGGCAAAATATAAAACATTCCATGGACTCAACATGCCTCTCAGCAAAAAGCTTGGGGTTTCTACTTTCCAAAATGGGGTCATTAGGGGGGGGGGGGTTTGAACTGTCCTGGCATTTTGTGCCATTTTGGCATTTTATGGCCTTCAAAACTGTGATAGGTAGTGAGGTGTGAAAAAAAAAATGTACGCCCTTAGAAATCCTGAAGGCGGTGCTTGGTTTTCGGGGCCCCGTACACGGCTAGGCTCCCAAAAAGTCCCACATATGTGGTATCCCGTATCAGGAGAAGCAGCAGAATGTATTTTGGGGTGTAATTCCACATATGCCCATAGCATGTGTGAGCAATATATCATTTAGTGACAACTTTGTGTAAAAAAAAAAAAAAAAAAAGTTTGTCATTTTCCCACAACTTGTAGCTTGGGGTGTCTACTTTCCAACATGGGGTCATGGGGGGGGGGGGGGGGGGTTGTGCCATCTTGGCATTTTATGGCCTTCAAAACTGTGATACTGTAGGTAGTGAGGAGTGAAATCAAAAATGTACGCCCCTTAGAAATCCTGAAGGCGGTGCTTGGTTTTCGGGGCCCCGTACGCAGCCAGGCTCCCAAAAAGTCCCACATGTGGTATCCCCATACTCAGGAGAGGCAGCAAAATGTATTTTGGGGTGTAATTCCACATATAACCATGGCATTTGTGAACAATATATCATTTAGTGACAACTTTTTTTTTTTTTTTGTCATTATTCAATCACTTGGGACAAAAAATTAAATATTCAAGGGGCTCAACATGCCTCTTAGCAATTTCCTTAGGGTGTCTACTTTCCAAAATGGGGTCATTTATGGGGGGGGGTTGTATTACCCTGCCATTTTAGCAACTCAAGAAATGAGATAGGCAGTCATAAACTAAAAGTTGCGTAAATTCCAGAAATGTACCTCAGTTTGTAGACGCTATAACTTTAGCGCAAACCAATAAATATACGCTTATTGACATTTTTTTACCAAAGACATGTGGCTGAATACATTTTGGCCTAAATGTATGACTAAAATTGAGTTTATTGGATTTTTCTTATAAAAAAAAGTAGAAAATATCTTTTTTTTTTCAAAATATTCAGTCTTTTTCCGCTTATATCACAAAAAATTAAAATCGCAGAGGCAATCAAATACCATCAAAAGAAAGCTCTATTTGTGGGAAAAAAGGACGCAATTTTTGTTTTGGTACAACATTGCATGACTGCGCAATTACCAGTTAAAGCAGTGCAGTGCCGAATTGTAAAAAGTCCTCTGGTCTTTGACCAGCCAAATGGTCCGGGGCTGAAGTGGTTAATACATAGAGGTTGGCTGTGATAGTTGTCAATGTACCGTATATATAAAGCCATTTTCCTTTAATTTGGTATAGACTAAATACTCAGGTATTTCCTTCTTTCCCCATCTCTACTCTTTTCTCTTGGTAATTTTCCTTAGTGGTAGTTGGCCAGGTCCCAACAGCATCACCACAAAATGACAGTTCAGAGAATTTTTGGTGAATGAAGGCTGCACACCTGGACCTGTGACACCTCACAGGGCACTTGCCTATCTTCCTGGTTCCACTATAAGGACTACAAAATCTTGACGTCTCTCATAGAAGAATGGTTCTCATTACTACTTGAATGATTGCTTCTTATTTCTGAGATGCACTTACTAGCTTTTCTTCTAATTCTGAAAAATGTTACAATAATATGAACCTCTGTCATGTTTCATTTAGCCATATATTGAAGAAATTTTCCTTCACTTCCTGTCCTGTAGACCAGCCCTCAAATTTTCCACTTGCCTACTCGCATTTTGCGAGTGGAAAATTGTTTCTGGTGAGGGGTGCCTCGGTTCAGGGGGGCATGATGGGAGTCATTCTCCCAGCTATCATCCCCAGGGTAAGAGAGAGTGGAGGAAAAGACAAGCTTGCCGGATCACAGAACAGGGATAGCCCACTGTAAAGCTTACATTAGAATTGCCGTCGGCTTGTGGTCACACACAGCCCCACCTCCTGACCTGCGCCTGTGACAGACAGAACACATCCCAGCATTGGACCGGTGTCCTGTCTATCACACGCGCCGGGTCAGCTGTTACAGCGGCCTATCCCCGCTCTGTGATCTGGCAAGCTCGCCTCTTCCTCTACACAGGTCACACTGCAATGATGGGCACAGGCGAGGCTGCATTGGTGGGCAGAGGTCACGCTGCAATGATGGGCACAGGCAAGAATGCATTGGTGGCCACAGGTCACGCTGCAATGATGGGCACAGGTGAGGCTGCATTGGTAAGCACAGGTCACACTGCAATGATGGGCACAGGCGAGGCTGCATTGGTGGGCAGAGGTCACGCTGCAATGATGGGCACAGGTGAGGCTGCATTGGTGGGCAGAGGTCACACTGCAATGATGGGCACAGGTGAGGCTGCATTGGTGAGCAGAGGTCACGCTGCAATGATGGGCACAGGCAAGGCTGCATTGGTGGGCACAGGTGAGGCTGCAATGGTGGGCACAGATGAGGCTGCATTGGTGGGCACTGGTCACATTGCAATGATGGGCACAGGTGAGGCTGCATTGGTGGTCAGAGGTCACGCTGCAATGATGGGCACAGGCAAGGCTGCATTGGTGGGCAAAGGTAACGCTACAATGATGGGCACAGGTGAAGCTGCATTGGTGGGCACAGGTCACACTGCAATGATGGGCACAAGCGAGGCTGTATTGATGAGCACTGGTCACATTGCATTGATGTGCACAGGTGAGGCTGCATTGTTGGGCAGAGGTCACGCTGCAATGATGGGCACAGGTGAGGCTGCATGGTGGGCAGAGGTCACACTGCAATGATGGGCACAGTCAAGGCTGCATTGGTGGGCACAGGTGAGGCTGCAATGGTGGGCACAGGTAAGTTTGCATTGGTGGGCACTGGTCACGCTGCAATGATGGGCACAGGTGAGGCTGCATTGGTGGGCAGAGGGCACGCTGCAATAATGGGCACAGCCGAGGCTGCATTGGTGGGCACAGGTCATGCTGCAATGATGGGCACAGGCGATGCTGCATTGGTGTGGACAGGTCATGCTGCAATAATGGGCACATGCGATGATGCATTGGTGGGCAGGGGTCACGCTGCAATGATGGGTACAGGCGAGGCTGCATTGGTGGGCACAGGTGAGGCTGCAATGGTGGGCACAGGTGAGCCTGCATTGGTGGGAACTGGTGGGCACTGGTGAGGCTGCACTGATAAAGTTGTTCATGTTTATTTTTGTGACTTAATTCTGAATAAAGCATTTAAGTGTCATTTCATGAGATAATTTACGAGGACGTGTTTAGGGGTGGGGCAGGGTAGGGGTTGGGTGGGGAAACTGGTGATGAGTAACCCTTAAGACCTGGCTAGCACAGTACCTGCCCGCGAGAATGTGTTTCCCATCGCGCTGGTTCTTGGCGACAGGGTACTGTACATCTCGTGCTGGCTGCAATAGGAAAAACACATTTTCCTATTGCAGCGAGCGCAAGAAAGAATTCCCCTCCAGGAGCATACCAGGCCCTTAGGTCTGGTATGGATTTTAGGGGAACCCCCTACGCAGAAAAAACGGCGTGGAGGTCCCCCCAAAATCCATACCAGACCCTTATCGGAGCACGCAGTCCGGCCAGTCAGGAAAGGGGGTGGGGACGAGCGAGCAGCCACCCTCCTCCTGAACCGTACCAGGCCGCATGCCTTCAACATGGGGGGGTGGGTGCTTTGGGTAAGGGGGGCGCCCTGCGGTCCCCCCACCCCAAAGAACCTTGTCCCCATGTTGATGAGGACAAGGGCCTCTTCCCGACAACCCTGGCCGTGGGTTGTCGGGGTCTGCGGGCGGGGGCCTTATTGGAATCCGGGAGCCCCCTTTAATGAGGGGGCCCCCAGATCCCGGCCCCCCACCCTATGTGGATGAGTATGGGGTACATCGTACCCCTACCCATTCACCTGGAGGAAAAAAGTGTCAATAAAAAAACACACTGGACAGGTTTTTTAAGTAATTTATTAGGCAGCTCCGGGGTCTCTTCCGACTTCGGAGGTCTCTTCCGCCTTCGGGGGTCTCTTCCGACTCCTCCGCTCTCTCCGGCCTCTTCTCCCACTCTCAGGCCTCTTCTCCTGGTCTCCAGTTCTTCTCCCGCTCTCCGGTTCTTCTGCCGGGCTCCTCCGCTATCTTCTGTCGTCATAAGGGGCGGGGTCACTGGGTGACATCACCTGGTGACCACGCCCTATGCCTATATAAGTCGTTGCGCACCTCGCACACGGCATTACAGCGGGAGAGAGCATCGTGTCAACATCGGAAGATGACTGGAGGGAAGAAGATGACGGAGAAGACCGGGCCAACACTAGCAAAAGAGCGGCAAAAGAACAGAAGATATCAGAGGAGCCCGGCAGAAGAACCGGAGAGCGGGAGAAGTACTGGAGACTGGGAGAAGAAGCAGCAGAAGAGGCCAGAGAGAGCGGAGGAGTCGGAAGAGACCCCCGAAGTCGGAAGAGACCCCCGGAGCTGCGTAATAAATTACTTTAAAAACCTGTCCAGTGTGTTTTTTTATTGACACTTTTTCCCCCCAGGTGAATGGGTAGGGGTATGATGTACCCCCATACTCTTTCACATAGGGTGGGGGACCAGGATCTGGGGGCCCCCTTATTAAAGGGGGCTCCCGGATTCCGATAAGCCCCCCGCCCGCAGACCCCGACAACCAACGGCTAGGGTTGTCAGGAAGAGGCCTTTGTCCTCATCAACATGGGGACAAGGTACCTTGGGGTGGGGGGGCGCAGGGTGCCCCCCTTCCCCAAAGCACCCACCCCCCCATGTTGAGGGCATGTGGCCTGGTACGGTTCAGGAGCGGGGCCGCTCACTCGTCCCCTTTCCTGCTCAGCGCTGGCTCCCGCGACAGGGCTCGCTGGTGTCAATCTCGCCGATAACAGCGGCAAGATTGACACAATATCGCGGTCACCTACTGTAGCTCACGACTTGAAACTTTGAGCCCTGCTGTAGACATTAAAGGAAGTGACAGGCAATGGAGTTGATCTACTAAAACTGGAGAGTGCAAAATCTGGTGCAGCTGTGCATAAAAACCAATCAGCTTCCAGTTTTTTTTTTTGTCAAAGCTTAACTGAACAAGCTGAAGTTACTGTAGAAGCTGATCGGCTACCACACACAACTGCACCAGATTTTTCACTCTCCAGTTTTAGTAAATCAACCCCAATCTCTCTGAAGTAAGGGAAATCCCCTCTAAGATAGTTATTACTGGTCGTGTCCCCAGTGGAAGATTTCCTCTCAATTACTCTTGTAGTGACAACTCATATTTTACGCTATCCCTCCTTCAGCCCTTTCATTTGCAACACTATCATTGGTGATTTAATTGTACCTTGGACCCTTGGTTCTTTCCAGTTCAGAGGCCCCCACCAGTTTAATGAGATTATTTAGAAAGTTGTCATTTTCTCATTTCAGGTATGAAAGTACAAAAGCTTTTAAGTGATGGCGTCCCACTAACTCCGGAGCTTCCCACACACACCCCATCGGGACCCACCTAGTATTATATGACTGTCTCAGGCCGCAACCCTCAAAAAATTCTGCATTTGCCAGCCATATGCATGCTATGTCTCAGACAAGGAGCTTTCCTGTTCTGCTCACTCTCCACACCCCTAGTCACTCTTGACAACTATATGTGCTCTTAGCTGGGGGGGGTCACCTCTCACTTCAGGCCTGAAGGTTTTCCATTGTTACTGGATAGCACTTCTCCCTGCCTATCCATCAATGGCTCCTAGCTAGACGAGATTTGTTCACCGTTGGGCACACTCAGATCTCTCTTCATAAAACGGGAACTTTATGAGATGCTCTATCTAGCATGGCTTAACTTTGTCCTATTCCACCTCTCAGCAGCAAGGTTACTAGAGCTCCACTTCAGTCAGAAGCAGTCAGAAGCTTGGTCCAACATAATTTTATTATATCAGTTCACAGTGCAAATCCACCAGCTAATATCTTCTTATAGCAATCAGCAGTCCCATACAGTTTGGCAGTGAACCTTCATATGCCCATTAGCAGGGGTGCCCATCCCTGGGGTGTTAAGAAATAAAGCTTTTGTCTGCTATTTCATGCTCTCTCTGTTGGCTTCTCTCTTCCCATCAGCCAGCTATTTACTCTTGCTAAGCTCCTCCCACACTATTTAAAGAGGAACTAAAATCTCTATACTTACCTGTTCAACAGTCCTGCGCCAGCATCTTCTTCTGTGTGCCAGTCTTCAGGCCTCTTCATTGGCCAGTGGGGGATGATGTCACTTTTGCGAATGTGCAGGAAGTCATCATCCTGGCACTCGTAGACTGACTTAGAACTGCAAAGTTGAGCTGAACAAGGCATGGCAAGTCGGTAATATGGAAAAGATCAGCTATAGGGTGACTACAAGTGATACTGGTTACTAGTCCTTTTCCCTCTGCCTGCTTTTTTGGGCACAGTTTACAGACTTTAGTTCCTCTTTAAGTGGCATTTTTAATCCCCCCTCCTTGAATCTGCAGCCCTAGGCAACCGTTTATTCTTTTTATTATCCACCACCAACATCAGGCAAATAAGTCCTGGTTCCGAACTGATTCATTAAAGAACTGGAGGATCTCTCTTAGCTTGACGTTGAGCCATTGAGCGGACACATGTATCTTCCCCCATCGGTTGCCACCCTAATCCAGCTTTCCTCTTTAGCATGCTAGTCATTCCCAAAAGACATGGAAAAGGCATTAAAGTATTACACAAGAAAAGAAAGGTTAGAATTTAAATATGATTTATTTCCAATAGTATACCCAAGAGGCAATAATTTTGTGTGCTAGTTTTAATTAATGTATCTGAAACTATTATGCTTGAGGTGCTTTATTACTTCTGAATATTAATGAGTTAGGCATAATCTGTGAGCATACTTTGCACAATTGCAACAAGATAAGACAGCTTGCATTTACCTGCCAAGTACATTTTTAGATGATTTTGGCATGCTTTCAGCTGTTTCAGTTGAAGATCTGACTCTCTTATATCTAGCAGCAGGGAAGCTAAGAACACTGTTATAAATATTCATTTCAAACCAGATATCTTTGTGGAATTTCATTTGTGTATTTACTGTAGTTGCAACAAAAAATATTTCATTGCAGGTGTTCGTGTATTTCTAGACTTGAAAACAGCAAACTGGGCACTTTTGATAGTAATGATGGATGGGAAGATTATGCCAACCCACCTACTGAATGGCAACCCAAAGCATTGTTACAGTAATGGCAATGCACCCAACACTATTACAGCGCACCACAACCCAGAATTCATGCATTGTGGTGCATTTGTTAGCGGCCAATGCACCAGAACTGACGCCACAACGCAGGTGCGTAATGAAGGTGTGTTTGAGTGTAATTCACAATGGCCGAAAGGCAATAATGTAAGTGAAGACACGATTTTTGTACTCACCATAAATTTATTTTCTTGGAGTCCACTGAGGAACATATTGTAGGAAGTCATTCACCTTCGGGGTATACTGAAAGAACTTGCTCTACATCTACAATAAATCTTCTCCTATGAGACTTTGTCACTCATCCTATACTCTATTTAGTTTTGAACATTTTTGACAAATGCATTTACAGTTTTAACATTTTATTGCATTTGGCACATTGACACTGCAAGGATTGTTGTGGTGCAATATCAATGTCTAAAGTTTGGGAAAACCTGTCCTACACCCAGCTTTCTTCTTTCTGTAATATAATCAGCAGTAGTCAAATCGTTGCTTATACATTGTTATAATTCCAATCCAATATAAACATAGATCCGTTTGGTTATAGTCTCCCTTAAGTCCACTCAAGCCTTTATTTGAATCTTCTAAGCCCTGACAAAGGGGGAGTTGTGAAATGCGTTGGCTTTTTTTATGTGACGGTATTGCGAACAATTAAAGGCACTTTGGACTCTTTCACTTTGTGATTTGGTGCCCATGTGTATACTCTGAACAATGACAAGTTTACAAGTGTTTTTGTTCCTGAGCTCGTGACTTGAAGGAGGGTCTAACCCTTTCTCAATCCACTAAAAAAAAAAAGGTTTGGTTAGAGTTGCACTTTAAGGGCTGGATGATTTTCAACCAATGGCTTTCACAATTATAATGTTCAAAAAGTATGGTAATACTTTGGCCAAGGGAATTAACCAGATGCTTTTGCACGGTCAGGAATGGATTTTTACCCTTCTATGAGTTGCCCGTTGCCCGGGGTATTTATTTGTAGTCTTCTTCTGCAACTGGAACTTTGAAGACTCTGAATATGACTGACACCTCTTTTTTCAACTCAGTAGTTATCTATACAAAATAGCGTAACAACTGAAAAAACTCACCAATAAGTAAGATATAGTGAGGATTTTGTACTTTTTACTACATAAACTATATGAAATATCCTGCAATTACCTCCCCTCCCACAAGCGAGTCTTTTAATGCCCCTTCACTTGTCCATACATGCTACAGTTGTAGAGAAACCTGTTACTTATTATTATTTATTTTTGTATTGAATCTTTTTTTTTTTTTTTTTATAGATTTTAGGAAGTCACAGTTACACCAACCAATCCACCACATGTCATGTCACAAGTCAAAATCAGTTGTTCAGACATTTGGAGCAGTCCATGTAGACTAGGGGACATTATGTGTTATAAGCACAGTATAAGTGAAAAAAAAGTTAAAAAAAAGATTGAAAAGAGGGGATGGGGTTTAGGCATCAGTGACTTCATAATTCTTAAAGTGGAGCTCCACCCAAAAGGGGAAGTTCTTCTTTAGGGACTTGTCCCCCGCTCCTCTTAAATAATTGGCACTTTTGAGGAGCTGTAGGCGAGTGGGTACACGATTTTGACAGGTACCCACTCCCACTTCCGCTCTGACCCCCTAGGCGATCGGAAGTTCTCCTCCCTCTCAGAAGACTGTACCCACCATTCACGATAAGTGGGCACCTGGCTGTGAAGCCGCACGCTGTCACCTCCGGGTTGCCCATAGTTGAGATGCCAGCGTAGAGGAAAGAAGATAGCGGGTGAAACCGACTGGGGTGAGCGCACTGCTGGATCGTGGGACAGGTGAGTTGCTGTTTTTTAAAAGTCGGCAGCTACAGTTTTTGTAGCTGCTGACTTTTTTTTTTTACAGGAGGCTGCAACTCCGCTTTATATAACAGTATTGCATTGGAGTAACAATCTGAGTAGGTTTTCAAGGTTTCATTAGGGAAATGTTCTGTGTACAGGATCCACTCCTGTGACATGTTCCACTGGGTTCTAATAAACCCATTGTAAAAAATATATTCGAAATATATATACTCGCGCTAATGATGTACAAAATACCATAAAGTGAAAACAAATTAACAAGTGCATCTGCTGTACAAATATATAAGATACAGTGCTAGCAAACACAGTATAAGTGGAATTGAAAACAATGCATTGATAATAAACGTAAAAAACTCCATATAAAGTGACTGATGTGCTCGAATCCAAAAGTGCAAAGTGCTCCAAAATTTTCAAGGTGTACCACAACACCCCCTCCTGTGTCCCCACTCACCAGATCAAATGGACCCCCAGCCTTTCAGTCTAGGGTGCCGTTGGTAATCTATGTGTAAAATATATTAATAGAATATTAATGGCAAATGCTTTTTTCAAGTTAATAGATTATCAACTGTTGAGTCACATAACTTTTAATCGGCCATCTGTCTAGTTTACAACAACTATACGTAAAGGTGCCCTTAAGGGCTTCTGGTTGTGTGCGTGGGAAAGATAAAGTTCTATGAGTATTTTGTTTCTGACATTCATATTTATAAACTACTGTAAATAGGAATAATTAATCTCACCACAGGCAATAACAAGGGGCTACCTCCTATCAGTCCATTGTCTGAAAAATATAACAGGTACTTGGCTAAAATTTTCCAAACTCCACCCATTAAAAGATGGCAAAATGTGAATAATTGCTTATAATATAGCATTTTTGATTATATGTTATTTCCAAAAGGATTCTAGTTTTGATCATGTTTTATATTGGTATAGGGGACTAACAGGGGAACAAAGCCACACATTAGGAAGTGGATGGGTCAGAGGAGTTAATTTTATGTTCATTAAGTGATTGCAACTAAGGTATGTTGCTGGTTCCTGAACACAGACTCCATACGTCTTGTCTCCGGTATATAGACTTAAAGGCCTCTTTCACGCAAAGGCAGAGGCGACCTGTCCATTAGGGGCACCCCCCCTTCTCTCTAGGCCACCCCCTGTATGCAATGGATCGATTCATGCATTGCATAAATCTATCCATGGCTGTCCCAGCCACCCCCTATTCATGCATCTGGCCCCCTTTCAGGGCGCATGAATTACAGCGGCCAGGGTTTTTTTTATAAGCACCTGATTAGAGCCAGAGACTCTGATATGCTTCAAAATAGGGTGAGCTGAGCTTGGGTCGCAGAGGATGCGCCTGAAGCCCACCCAGGTGTGTTGCAACGGCGAATGAACATTCGCCGTTGCAACACTGATCCTCCTCCCGGGTCTGATACCCTTCACTCGATTGGTTGAAAGGACAGGCGATCCTATTGGATCCTAGGAGGAGGGGAGGAGACGCACAGCGCAAGCGAGGAGAAGAGCCGCTGGCCGATGCCTGGATGCAATGTTCTCGCCGATGCCTGGATGCCCGGTCCTCGCTGATGCCTGGATGCCTGATCCCCGCCGCCGCTCTGATGCCCACAGATGCCCAATGCCCAATGCCCACCGCCTAGATGGGGTAAGTGCCAGTGTACTGACCGGCAGACAGTGGGCGGTTAATAGGGGTTAATGGGGGTTTGAGTTGCCGCGGGGGTGCGGGGGGGTGGGGGGTTCGGTTGTTTGCCGCCCCCAAACAAAAAAAACACCAGCCGCCACTGCACAAAGGGTCTGACCAGGTCCACCTGAAAAACTAACAAGTGGACCATCCATTCACCACAATGGACCAGCGGGTGTAAACGGACTTGTGTCCACTAATAAAAAATGGTTCCACCCTTCTCCGTCTAGACGGGGGATCGGATCGGAAGGCAGTTGGGTGTAAACGGACAGTAGGGTCCGTTTACTCTCGGCTGCCCATAGAGCAGAGTGGGCTGTGTTCATGTCTGCTCTACATAAACTGAGTGGACACGAACCTGTAATCTGCCCACTCTGCTTTGATCAGCAGGGGATCAGCAGATAGACCCCCTACTGATCTAAACAGAGTCCACCCCATGTGAAAGAGGCCGAAGTTTTTTATACACATCATTATGTGCATAAGGCCATGTCCATTCCAATGAACTGGTGGGCAAGGCGTCCTTTTGGAGGAATGAGTCAGGGGATGAAGGACACAACCAGAGTCAGATTTTCTTTCTTTATTGTCCATTGATGGACCTGGAAATTGTAGATAATCTTAGACCAATGAGTTATACAGCACAATGGGACTCTTGAATATAAGGTGTAAGACACAGCTCAAGAACCTGGTGCTCAAAGAATATGTTAGATTTTGTGACCTCAGAGGCTTTATTTCTCATGTAACTTCTGAGCTGACGAGGAACCCCCGTGAGCTTCTTTGCCTGTGGGAGTTCTGTGGAGGAGACTATCTTCATATTATAATCCCAGGAGGGGAGGTGCAAAGTTAGTAGTGACATATCCCAACATATCCCAACAGTAATTAAAGCAAAAGGTGGTTAAAAAAAATACAGACATGGGGGGGGGGGGGGGACGACACTTTTCCCAACTCAGTGATTCTGTTTTTTTCTTTTTTTTCTGACATATTGGTGTTATATCCTTCACTTGGATGTTATAAGTTGCACCAGTAAATACAGCTGAATAAAACAAAAACTGTGTCTGTTTTAATTCCAGGCTGCAAAGCAACAAAATGTGATTAATTTAAAGGGGGTGATTCTTTTCTATACCCACTGTAGCATCCTCATGACCCCCACCCCAATCCTCACTCTCTCAGCCATTGATGTTCTGACCACATGGTGTTACCTAACACTGCATTTGCACTAGTCTGAACTCTACCTCCCTGTCATTTCTGCAGGTTTCTTTTCTAAGCTGTAAAGTTTCTTTTTTAAGTTCCTTTATCCAAGAGACACATTAACATGTGAAGAAAATCTATTTACTAAAGTATGATTTACAAAAGTATTGATTGTAGAGATTTCTGAATGTTTCACTTACAGTATAACAAAAGACATCACTAGTCATGTAAGAGGCAACATAGACTTTACTGAATCAAAAAGAAAATAAACTAAATTTTTTTCATTTTGAACAGTATATTGCTCAAAGCAGGACTAAACCTACCAATTTGACACTAAACAATATCCATATTCTCCAAAAAATAATTGATACACATCCACCTCTTAATGGTCCTGCTTTCTATTTTTAGTCATTATTAGCCACTCGCTAACAGGAAGTCCGACCACACCAGCAAAAAAAATAAAAATGAATTTGGAGATTTGGAAGAGGTTGAGAGCAATAGAAGGTATTATTTTGAGCTAAAAATACATACTTGGAATAGAATTTTCTTTTTTTTAACCCCTTGGCGCTGGTTGCCGCTGACCCTTTAAGGAGTTTGCTATTCCGGGAGGCGGGCATGGCTTATGGCCACGTTACTGCCGTGACTGGCTGTCACGGCAGTCACTCGATTATAAAGGTCCCGATTGCAAACAGCGATTGGCAACTTTACTTGAGCCGCTGGTCACTGTGTCGGGAGCGCGCAAGGCGTGCGCTCTCGGCACAGCACTGGCGCTATTGCATGAAAATATGCAGCTACTCGACACCAAGGCCCAGCCGCCGAGAGGCCGCATATTTGCATGCACTCAGCGCAAAGAGGTTACCCGGCAATTTAGTGTAATTTTACCTGTTTCCTAAAACAGTTACATTCAATGCAGGCCTGTGGTAATAATAACTGTCATAGTTGCCAGTGTGCTCTCAAATGAACGTTCAGGTACTCAAAAATGGGCTGTTATACATGATCACATGTGCAGAAACTAAGATGGCTCCATTCTTGGCTGTAATGGATAGGAAGGTTTAGTTCCGCTTTAGGAGTCCCACCATAATCGAGCCCCACCTAGTGTTGTCCCTTATTACTTTTTTCTTTTGTGTTCCTTTTCTTTTCAGTTCACCTTTTGTTCAACCTCCTCAACTCTTGAAGACACAACTTGTCCATCAATCACTTCTTCTTCAAAGGTTTTCACTTTTAGAATTCTGGTTGGATCTAAAATGAAGATCAGTTAAGTGCATTAATGAGGATTCTAAGGTCAAAGTTTTGTTTAAAATAAAATCACACTAAAGCTAGGATTTATGGGAGCAGATGCAAAGCTTCCAGCATCAAGGCTCACTAGGTGTATTGCCCCTCCTTGAATCAGTGATTGGTTGATCCAGCCTAACAATGCCTACAATATACAACTCAACCATTGCAAAGTCTTTTCTCATCCTTTTTGCCAATTTACAACTTTGGATCTGGTGGCTGAGAGGGCCCATAGCAAATGTTAGGAATACTTGCCAAATGACCCCTTTAGAAGCTTGAAACAACTTTGACTAAAACAATTATTTTATTTTGACAAAGGCATACATTATATATGAAGGGAAAAAAAGTGCTGATTCCCCCATGCACACATTCAAGGTGGATGGGGGAATCGTTCCCACAGTGCTATTGTGGCGGGGTGCCTCCCCTGTTGGTAGAATACAACGATCAGTGTTGCCAACTATAGCTGGCGGCACTGATCGATCTGGAGAAACACGACAAGCTGGTTGTACACAAGTCAATCAATAGGTTGAATTGTGTACAACCAGCTAGCTCATGTATAGATCGAAATTTGGATGGTTTCTGCTGAACAAGTCAAATTTCAATCCATGTATGGCCAGCTAAATTTCCCCATTTTTTTTAATAAAGGTATACATTTTATGATGGAAACCAAATGCTTGCTAAGGGTCTGGCCTTCGGATTAACTATTTTTCACTGATAGACACCTATTCGTTAGCTAATCCTGGATCCAGCTATTCTTTTCTAGGGTTAAGAATAGACCATCAACTGAAACGTCAATCTTAGCCAGTAGCCACATTCTACAAGATAATTCTGTTGGTGCAGTCTGCTAAGATCTGGTCTGTAGACAACCAAATTGTCATCTAATTCTCCCAGCTGGTAAATGAAGCTTTTATTACTTTAACTTTATATTTTTGTAGACATTGTTTTCCTAAAAAGACATTACCTATTATAGTATTGGGTTACCTTGAACAAGCTCTACAGAGGATATTTGAGATTCTATTGTGGATGATGAGGAAACTTCTGAGGTTGATTCTGTTGAAAATTTACTGACTGTGGATTCAGTCAATTTGCATACAACGACTTTCGATTCAGTTGCTGTGGATAAGCTCTGGGAAGAGGACTGACTGTGGGAATAAAGTATCAAGATCAATACATCATAATATAGCCGGTAAATGTTTAATTTAAGAGTTGATTCCTGTAATTTCAGTATTAGGTATCGAATAATGTATTGATGTCTCCAGGTGCCAAACATAGGAATACCAACATGCAAACATTTAGGAAAGACAGCACATACTGCATAACCCAAATGGTTCTTCTGTGCAAACTTTATCACACGTTTAATTCATAAAAATCTGCTTTTTTTAGTTACATGTTGTCACTTGATCCCTAACCTCTGTCTCAATCCTTTGCACAGGGAGCAGTGGGTGGAGTTTTTCTCTGTGGACTGATGTCAATACAGGAAGTGACGTCGTCAACTTAGACTTCAGAGTATGTCGACTCATTTAAAGAGAAACTGCAGTTTTCTCACATAATTTGTAATAAAAAACATCTTTGCCATTCTGAAGCTTCCCTCCTACCACTTTGCATATTATTTTATATATACTGTGACAAATATGCTGCAGAAATCTGCCTCCACTGAGTCTGGCTGCATTTATTTTAACTGTGGGCAGCTGAAGCTGCTACCTGTTCATTTCCTGGATTTACACAGACACACAGAGGCACTACAGCTCTGCAGCTCTGATTGGCCCTCTTATGACTCATCCCCCCTCCCTTCCTGGCAAACTCTCATGAGAGTGAGAGAGCGGTGCACAGACCGAATGTACATGCGATTTCACATCACAGTATGAGTATAAAATATGTAACAATATGTTACCATATGTGACTAATAGTTCTACAATAAAAAATTAAAAAATAAAATACCGTCCTAAGTAGGGTTGCCACCTGTCCAGGATTCACCCAGACAGTTCGGGTTTTGAATCATGTGACTGGGTTTCAGACCACCTGAAACCCGGGCGCATTATTCAGACCGGACTATGGCTTCCCAGCAGGGTTGCTGGCTGCAGTTGTCTAAGCCGAGAGTGTCTGTTACACTCTCTTTCACACTGCCCAAATCCAGCACTAACTACTCCCCCCCCAACACACACACAGATGGGAGAGGAGAGAGGGCTTGATCTGCTTGCTCCTCTTCCTCCCGCCCCTATCCCTTTGTGTCTGCCCACACTCCAATCCAATAATTTGACATTTGAAGCCCAACAGGCGCTGATACATCAGGATGAGAGGTGCTGACTGCCAAAGGGTAAATGAGCACACCATCCATCCTGGTCTGTGGCTGAAGTCTCCCCCTCCCCCTTCTCTCTCCTGCCTCTGAGTGAGTACACTAAGGTAAATTAGGGTTCTCGGAGCACCCCTTAAATCAGAGTTCCCCTTTACACCAGAGGCTACAGTGTTCCCCCTTACTTTACAGTCCTCTCCGTACATCAGAGTTCCCAGTGTTCCCCCTTAAATCAAGGTTCCCAGAGCATCCCTTATGTCAGAATACCCAGAGTTCTGAGTTACATCAGTCTGCAGAGTCCCCCTATTGCCCTGTACACACGGTCGGACATTGATCGGACATTCCGACAACAAAATCCATGGATTTTTTCCGACAGATGTTGGCTCAAACTTGTCTTGCATACACAAGGTCGCACAAAGTTGTCGGAAAATCCGATCTTTCCGAACGCGGTGACGTAAAACACGTATGTCAGGCCTATAAACGGGGCAGTAGCCAATAGCTGTCATTTCTTAATTTATTCTGAGCATGCGTGGCACTTTGCGCGTCAGAATTGTCCATACACGGTCGGAATTTACGTAAACGGATTTTGTTGTCGGAAAATTTTATAGCCTGCCCTCAAACTCTGTGTGTTGGAAATTCTGCTGGAAAAAGTCCGATGGATCCCACACACGGTCGGAATTTCCGACAACAAGCTCTGATCGCACATATTCCTTCGGAAATTCTGACCGTGTGTACAGGGCATTACAGTGTAAGGGAACGCTGCAAGTTTAGATGCAAGAGCAAACTGCAGATTCAGATGTAAAAGGGAACTCTGTGGATGCAGATGTAAAGGGGAACTCTGTGGATTCAGATGTAAAGGGGAACTCTGTGGATTCAGATGTAAAGGGGAACTCTGTGGATTCAGATGTAAAGGGGAACTCTGCAGATTCAGATGTAAAAGGGGACCTCTGTGGACTCTGATATAAGAGGGGACTCTTGTGATCACCTTCATATGATTATAAATGTTATTTAATCACAAAATATATGTACTGTAAAAAAAAATTTGTTGTGTGCCGCTAAAATGTTCAGGTTTGACTTGAAGAAAAGGTGGCAACCCTAGATGTCATAAGCTTAGGCTTTTTACCAGACAAGAAACAGGAAGTGGGCTGTATAAGGTATTTACTGGCAGAAAAAAAATGTTTTACTATCTAAAGTTAAAACAACAAGGGCAGAAGATTTAATAGATGGAAAGTTGAAAAAATGACTTAAGGGTCCGCTTTAAAATAAACCAAACATCAGAAGGGCAGAGATTTAGAGAGTAGTGCTGTTGGCTCAGCACAGGAAACCATGTTAAAATAAGGGAGGAGGTCAGATCTCAAGGTAATTTGTGAAGGGCTGTTAGGATCTCTTAAAGGGAGGTCCCCCCTTTTGGTTGTCTGGCAAAGGGCTTATCGATATAGGTCCCCTGTTGCACTCTGCAACTGCACTTTGCAATGTGCACAGTCTATTTTGTCTTCAGTAAATCAACCCCAAAGTGTCGGGTGGATGGAATTACAGCAGATGTGGAGTGAGTGAAGAGAGATTTCTGTTAAAATGGGCTAAAAACTGGAACTGCACACTAGTTTGTGAGTACCTTTTTGGGAGAGAAAACTCCTTTGCTTGGGAAGAGAAAGAAAGCTTAACGAGAAAGTGTTATTTATGGGAAAGAACAAGGGTCTATTTTAGCACCTGGATACCGTAAGAAAGGGCAATAGCCATCATTTAATATGGTGACTTCAAACCAACGTTGTGGATGCCACTCAGCTGTAGGAATCACAATCAATAAAGCCAACCACTGTGAGTGAAGGCTAGGAGCTCATCCCGGCTCCAGAGAGCAATGTACAGGCAAGAAAATGTTTGTATGAACCGCACTTCTCTGCAAACACCAGGTAAGAAAGTGTAACAGCTTCAGCCCAATCTCCAGCCAGGCCATGTCCCCAACATGTATCATTCTGCCCCCAGAGCTTAATCCTGGGGATGAGGGTTCCATACTGATTGGCTCAGGCTGTTACATTCTCTTTGCAGAGATGTGCGGCTCATATGGACATTTTCTTCTCTGTATGTCGCTGAAAAAGTTGCTGTTTCTTACTGAAACTCTGTTATGGTTAATCCCTCTGGAGTAAAATCTGTTAGTTTTAACCAAACCCAAGTGGACATCATTCTGATTCCAACTAGAGAAAGGAATACAAAGAATGATGCCTAGCATCGAAGTAAGCCCTGTTTGTGCAGCGAGGACTGCCATGCCTAGTGACTGCTCTTTCCTAGAAATAGTAGGTACTGAATTCTAAGGAAGCCGCCAATGGGCAGCTTTATTGCTATCTATTTCCCACTAGGAAGATTCACTTTCTGTCCTGCATATGCAATGGGAAACAAGAGAAGCACTCTCTAAGGTGGAGAGAATACCCATCTTAGAAAGCTGTTCCACTTGAATGATTTTTCCTCACCTCTTGTTTGGTGACAACTCTAAAATGTTCCCATCCCTTTGGCCCCTTTTACACGGGTGCCTCCATGAAGCGGAATCTGTTTGTTCGGCGGGGATCTCTCTGCTGATCCCCACCAAGCAGGTCTACATAGCAGAGTGGACACAGTCCTGCTCTCTTCTATGGGGCAATCGTATGGAAACAGACCACCTGTCTGTTTCCATCCGATCCACCAGACGGATGGGAAATAGGACCACCATCCGTCTGTTTTTGGTGGACAGGATCAGATCGGATGGCGCGTGTGAAAGAAGCCTTTCTGTCTCACTCCCTTGGAAATACAGAGGCAAAACAAAGGGGATTTCAGAAACTATCTAGACTTCAAATGAGCAATTGTTAGAATAATTAATCAGTGAATAGGCAATAGTGATGATATGTGAGCAACAAATGGGAAACTTTGAAAATATGACAGCATCAAATGGTCAATCATGACAATATGTTTTTATCTAGTGACGTCAGTAGTTGACAAATCCATCAATATATTTCTTTGCACTCACTCTAGTTCTCCCTCCAGCAGGTGTCGGTATGTTTCAATTTCCAGTTCTAGTCTGGTTTTGATATCAAACAATTCTCTGTACTCCAGGCTCTGATGTTCTGTGTCTGATCTGATCTGTATTAGCTGCTCCTCTGTTCCACTAATGACAAGCTGGAGCTGCTGGAGCTGTGCTCTATAACGGTTTTCTGTTTCAGCCAGGTTGTCTTCATAGGATTTTTTCTGAAATTTGTTTTATAAAAAATAATTAGTTACGGAAGTATGCATTCTATAGTTATAAGCTGGTGTTAAAAATGTGAATGGTCTGTCTGTTTGTTCCCTCCCATAATCCAAAAACATACTGCTCAATAACTGGCCTACATTTCAAACTGGGCATGATGAGAATAGGACCCCTTTCATATCAGCGGACCGATCGGGTCCGCCTGGATCACCCATTGTCCTCTATAAGGCGGCAAAAGTCAGCGGATATGCGTCCGCTGTCACCCGCTGGCATCCGATCCAATGCGGTCAGCTAAAAACAGACAGGTGGAGATATGTTCGCCATCTGTCCAGAGGATCAAATGACAGTCAGATGGAAACAGACATTTCCATCAGACCGCCCCATAGAGAAGAGTGGGCTGTGTCCATGTCTATGTCTGTTCTGCTTAGCGGACATGGACCTGTCATCTGCCTGGCATGGATTCCACCCTGTGTGAAAGGGACCTATGGATTAAAGCTGTACGCTTTGGGGCATGAACAATTTTGAATGGGTCAGTGTAAATAGGTTCTCAACAAAAGTCTAATGCCCCGTACACACGGTCGGTTTTTACGATGGAAAATGTCCGATCGGAGCGTGTTGTCGGAAATTCCGACCGTGTGTGGGCTCCATCGGACATTTTCCATCGGATTTTCCGACACACAAAGTTGGAGAGCAGGAGATAAAATTTTCCGACAACAAAATCCGTTGTCGGAAATTCCGATCGTGTGTACACAAATCCGATGGACAAAGTGCCACGCATGCTCAGAATAAATAAAGAGATGAAAGCTATTGGCCACTGCCCCGTTTATAGTCCCGACGTACGTGTTTTACGTCACCGCGTTTAGAATGATCGGATTTTCCGACAACTTTGTGCGACCGTGTGTAGACAAAACAAGTTTGAGCCAACATCCGTCGGAAAAAATCCTAGGATTTTGTTGTCGGAATGTCCGAACAAAGTCCGACCGTGTGTACGCCCTATAATTGTGAAGACACCAACATGAGTGTTTCGTGTTAAGTGTGCAAAGATCACAAATATGAAATAATGAAATAGTGTTCAAAATTAACAGGCAAAATCTGAATGATTTCTGGATACAGTCCTCCTAGTATTCAGCGATCATCAGACGGGTTAGTCTTCCACCACCATCACTGGTCACACAGTCGACTCACCAGAATGTAGTGACTCCCATTACAGGAGTCAGAAGCGTTTGTATGGAAAATGGCACATGGAATTGCGGCTTAATCTGAATACTGTGGAGCTGAAAATGCTGTGACTTGACTGGACTTTGGATGGACTTAGTTGTGGAACCCTTAGTGCGGGATTTGGTCATAAAAAAACCGTCAATGCCATAGATTGGGAAAAATATATAAAATGTTCCCATGGTGAAGTATGTCAAAAAGATTTATTAAAAATGTCATAAAAAACAAAGTGAAACCGCATGAGTTACATCAAAGTTTGTGCAGACAATCTTCACACAAACAAACGCCGCTGGTGCTTCAGCTGCATAGCAAAGGCGGAAGTGACGTGTCACGCTCAGTATACCCTACCGGTTTCGTCAGTAACGCTCTAACGTCATCAGGGGTCGTGAGGGCGGACACGTCGCCTCCATCTAAATACAACCGCCAATTTAGGATATCCAATCCAGTGCCATCCTTGATGATTGAAGAAGAAAATGTGATTAGGATTAGCTGGATGGATATAAACTTCAAAAAGCTAATATATTATGATGTTATTGGTCAGATAAATTTACACTGCCATCATGTGGCTAAAGAACCAAACTACAATTACATGTCAAGTTTGTTATAAACAAATTTGTTATAACATCTAGGCTGCTATCTTGTGGCAAAAACGTCAAACTGCACTTAACAAAAGACATTTATTAAAAAGCCATCTTGTGATAAAAAGGGGAAATAAACAACAATTATGATAAATGGTTAGTCATTGTCTGGCCCTGTGGGTTACAGTACGTGGGACGTACCAAAAGAAATCTGTGTATACGTATTAACGAAAATCTCACCAACATAAAAAATGGGTTTTTAAAACACAGCCTCTCCAACCATTTCAGAATCCATCACAATAGGGACCCCAGTTTGGCCAGATTTTTTGGCATAGATAGAATAGATGCTGATTGGAGGGGACGGAATATGGTCCAGAGAATATAAAAAAAAAAATGGAATGGATATATAAATTAAATACACTTACTCCGGCAGCTATCAACGTTCATATTAATTTGAATTGTAATCTGTCTAATTACTGAATTATTGTGAAAGGGTAATCCATTCCAGTCTCATTTTTGACATCTAGTTTTGAAATCTGGCCACTAGTAGGCAGTACCTCTTATGAGCAACCATGTATCATAATTGTTATTTATTTCCCCTTTTTATCACAAGATGGCTTTTTAATAAATTTCTTTTGTTAAGTGCAGTTTGACGTTTCAGCCACAAAAAAAGCAGCCTAGATGTTACAATATATTTGTTTATAACAAACGTGACATGTAATTGTAGTTTGGCTTTTTAGCCACATGATGGTAGTGTAAATTTATCTGACTAATAACATCATGATATATTAGTTTTATGAAGTTTATTTCCATCCAGCTAATCCTAATCACATTTTTTTCTTCAATCATCAAGGATGGTACTGGATTGGATATCCCAAATTGGCGATTGTATTTAGATGGAGGCGACGTGTCCGCCCTCACGACCCCTGATGACGTCAGAGCGTTACTGACGAAACCGGTAGGGTATACTGAGCGTGACACGTCACTTCCGCCTTTGCTATGCAGCTGAAGCACCAGCGGCGTTTGTGTGAAGATTGTCTGCACAAACTTTGATGCAACTCATGCGGTTTCACTTTGTTTTTTTATGACGTTTTTAATGAAATCTTTTTGACATACTTCACCATGGGAACATTTTATACATTTTTCCCAATCTATGGCATTGAAGTTTTTTTATGACTAAATCCCGCATTGACGGTTCCACAACTAAGTCCATCCAGTGTCCAGTCAAGTCACAGCATTTCCAGCTACACAGTATTCGGATTAAGCTGCAATTCCATCTGGCATTTTCCATACAAGCGCTTCTGACTCCTGTAATGGGAGTCACTACATTCTGGTGAGTAGACTGTGTGACCGGTGATGGTGGTGGAAGACTAACCACCAGGGCTTTTTTTCTCGGAGAATAGGTGCAGGAACTTCCCCCATCTGAGTCAGCCCTTGTCTCTGCCCCCTACCCACCTCTGACCACTGTCCCTTGATTCCACCCCCTACCCACCTACCAGTATTGCCCCTTTTAGAGAATACAGAACCAAGTATCATTTTGTGGTGCTAAATCATTTGTATGGAACATGTTAATGATAAAAAGAAAGGCAGTAAAATAGATCCCCTGCAGCCAGGAACAAAAAAATCCCAGCAATAGATCCCCACACAACAATAGACTCCCCCAGCAACAATGGACTCCACCCCAACAACAATAGATTCCCTGCAGCAACAGTGAACCACCCACAACAAAATATCCACCCAAGCAACATTAGACGCCCCCCCAGCAGCAACAACAGATCTCCCAGCAGCCAGCATCAATGGATCCTCCAGCAGCCAGTAAAAATAGACCTCTCCCTCAACAGTAGATCACTTCCAGCAACATAAGACCCCCCCCCCAGCAACAATAGATCTCCCATCAGCAACAATAGACCCTCACACAAAATCAGATCCCCATCAGTGACACTAGATCCCCCAGCAGCCAACATCAATAGACCCTCCAGCACACCCCACACCCCATGCTATTACATACATTTAGTGCTGGAGGTGCCGGAACTGCGTTCCCCCGCGTTCCCGCTGAAAAAAAGCCAGGCTAACCCCTCTGAGGATCACTGAATACTAGGAGGGTTGTATCCAGAAATCATTCAGATTTTGCGTGTTAATTTTGAACACTATTTCATTATTTCATATTTGTGATTTTTGCACACTTATCACGAAACACTCATGTTGGTGTCTTCACAATTGGACTTTTGTTGAGAATGCATTTAATATCAGTATTTATTAGTTTTTGTGTCAAGAAATTGACCATTTTTTGCACTTTCACTTTGCAGTAGAGCGCGGTTTTAATTAACTTGTTAATTATTATTTCTATTTAAAGTAGAGTTCCACCCACTTTCTACAACTCTTCAGCATCCCTCACTAAACTGCGCACTGTAAACAAATTGGATATTTTTTAATTTTTTTTCTCAGCACTTACTGTATATCTGCTGTATTCATTTTTCACTTCCTCCTCCCTGGCCGCAGCCCATCGCATCATTTCCTGTTTGCAATGCCTTCTGGGAACTTCCTATGACACTGCCGTTGCTATGGAAACCTGACCTGAAACCTATTACACTGCTTGTGCTGCACTGAGCATGTGCGAGATCTGCAAGGAAGAGATCCAGGAAGAAATACAGCCTGGCTTCAGATGCCCACACTTAAGATGGCCACGGCCTGCTGTAAGTTTATAAAATAACAAACTACTGCTATAAACTAACAAAACAGACCTTAGTTTACAGACTAACTTTACTAGAATACATTAAGCTTGTGTATTATAGGGGTATTTTTATTTAAAAAGTATAATTTCGGCTGGAACACCACTTTAATATTTTTATACAATGTGCTGCTCTCATATAAATTTCACATATTAATTGATTAATCGAATATTATCCCATCTGCGCGGGTTGGTGGTATTTTCCATCTTATTCAGTGTAAATAGGGCTTAAAATAGAACTACAGACAAATTTTGGGTAGAGAAATGGAGGGTTATAACCGCTATCAGGTTTTTTTTTGCCATCTGTGTCCCATTGCAGAGATTTACCTTCACTTCCTGTCCCATAACCAAACAGGAAGTGAGAGGAAATCTCTGCAATTTAAGGGAATTCCTTGGGGACTCCCAGGCCACCAGAATTATTGTCCCCATTGGAAGATTTCTCCTCTGTTACTTTTCTGGGGACAACCCAAAATTTGGAATTTTCCTTTACATTTGCTTTCAATAAAAATGGTAAACAGGATAAACAGCGAGGGTAAATCTCCTAAACGGAGACACCGACCACGATAAATACAAATTACAAACATTCTAATTCCTCTCCACTCTATCCAATACTAAAAAAAAAGTTTTGCCTTTACAGTGGAACATTAACGACTAACGCAGATAACGAGCGCTTTGAAAGACGAGCAACTTTTTTTTTTTAAATCCTGACTCGGTTTGCGAGTGTTGTCTCGCAAAACTAGCAGAATTTAAGCTGTGGTGTGCTGTACCGCATTTGTCCAGAGGTGCGGGGGCACCGGTGACACTCGGAACGTTTCGGAGCTGTTCGGAAATACTCGGAAATACTCGGAAACACTTGGAAATACTCCGTTCCCGAGTGTTTCCGAGCCTTTCCGAGGGTTTCCGAGTTCAGCCAAGCTGTCCCGAGTATTTCCGAGGCTCTCCGGCTCCCCCCCACCTCTGGCCACATGCGGTATTGCATGCAATAGAAATTATCTTTGTTTCCATTGACTATGGGGAAACTCGCTTTGATATGCTAGTGTTTTGGATTACAAGCATTCTACTGGAACGGATTATGCTCGTAATCCAAGGTTCCACCATAGTTATACTTTAATAAGGAAACACATTGTGACCAACTGAATATTTATTTATAGGAACTTGAACTTGGCCTCATGCATGACATGTGGCTGACTGAGGAACAGATTATGTTTTTCTCAATCAGTGTCTCAATTGTTACATGTTTAACCTGAAAAGGTTAACTGGGAGAGAAACAGAAATCTTTTTTTCGGTCAGGCAATACATGCACAAAAGACTTATTTTTTTATGATCCATAGGTCCATATATATGAAACTTTTGATGATGCTGTGTATAGATTACAGTTTATATATTATTTCATAATGCAGAGGCTAACCATTTTCTTTTTTTTCTTTTTCAGCTTAATCAACTTTTTATAGCTTTCGAAAAATGAGATATACAGTCCAGTTTTCAACAGTGCTAAAAGTGATTGTAATCGATCACCTTGTATAACAACCGATTCAGTTTAACAGCTTGCCGACCAGCCGCCGCAGTCGTACTATGGCAGGTTGGCATGGCTGCACAAATCGCCGTCATTGTACGTCGGCCGCTTTAAAAAGCTAAAAGGGGCATGCGCGATGTCCGCCGGCCACCCGCGATCGCTCCATAGAGAGCCAGAACGGGGATCTGTCAATGTAAACAGACAGATCCCCATTCTGTCAGGCAAGTAGAGAGAGATCTGCTCTTCCTAGTGATTAGGAACAGCGATCTCTCTCCTCCTCCAGTCACTAAACTCCCCCCAAAGTTAGAAACATCTCCCTAGGGAACACTTAACCCCTTGATCGCCCCCTAGTGTTAACCCCTTCCCTGCCAGTGACATTTATACATTAATCAGTGGCTATTTTTAGCTCTGATCGCTATATAAATGTCACTGGTTCCAAATGAGTGTCAAAAGTGTCCCATCTGTCCGTTGCAATGTCGCAATCCCGCTAAAAAACGCAGATTGCCACCATTAATAGTAAAAAATAAATAAATAATAAAAATGCCATAAATCTATCCCCTATTTTGTAGACGCTATAACATTTGCGCAAACCAATCAATATACACTTATTGCGATTTTTCTTTACCAAAAATATGTAAAAAAATACATATTGGCCTAAACTGATGAAGAAATTTTTTTATTTTTTTATTTTTTTGGGGATATTTATTATATCAAAAAGTAAAAAATATAGTTTTTTTTTTTTTAATCAAATTTGACGCTCTTTTTTTGTTTATAGCGCAAAAAAATAAAAACTGCAGAGGTGATTAAATACCACCAAAAGAAAGCGCTCTTTGTGGGAAAAAATTACAGAAATTTTGTTTGGGTCCACCTTACACGACCGCGCAATTGTCAGTTAAAGCGGCCCAGTGCCGTATTGCAAAAAATGGCTTGGTCATTAGGGGGCAAATCCTTCCGGTTCTTGAAGCGGATGTCCGCCCCCAAAAAAACCTAAAAGCCAGCAGCTACACATACTGCAACTGCTGGCTTTGATTAATAGTACACATACTGTACCTGTCCTGGAGTCCAGCAATGTCAGCACCGCAGCTGATGTTTCCATCCATTGCGGGTAAGGGGACCCGGCAGTGTAGCCTTATGGCTTCACGCCGGGAACCCTACTGTGCAAGCGCGAGGCCCCACTCCTCTCTTCTACTGGCGCAGAGGGAGCCCCGCGGTGACATCATGGGCCGTGGCGCGGACTCCCGGAAGTGGGAACAGGATATCCTGTCCCCCCTCCCCCCAAAAGGTACCAATTGTGGCACCGGAGGGGGAGAGGAGACAAATGAGCAGAAGTTCCACTTTTGGGTGGAACTCCGCTTTAAGTGGTTAAAATAGAAATAGAAGGCAAAGCATTTCTATATAGAAAGTAAAAAAAAATGTTAATAACCTTTTCCCGTTTATAAGTGATTACATATCCTCTGTTCTCAGCTGCATAAGAGCTAGGGGAGGAGAAGCTGCAGCACACTGAACTGCCCTAGTGACTTTGCAGGGGTGGGGGAGTGTCAGGACAAGTCTGATCATTGGAGGAGAGTATAACTAGAGAACTGACCACTTTCCAGCTTAGTATGGTCAGTTTTTTATAGTAAAACAGAGGAATTGGAAGGAACACCAGTGATTTCACACATAGGAAGCATTAGAGAACAGGAGACTTTTTCACAAAGGTACACGTTGCAGCAAACACATATTAGGAATATGTTCGGCTTACATAATCTTTAATGAAGTGTCTCTAAACCTTTTATCAGTTGCGGCACCCTTTAAAGCGGAGCACCGCCGAAATTTTTTTTTTTTAAAGTCAGCAGCTACAAATACTGCAGCTGCTGACTTTTAAAACATGGACACTTACCTGTCCAGGGCTCCTGCGATGTCGGCACCCGAGGCCGAACCGTCTCTCAGTCCTCGGGTGCTGCCGCCTCCATCTTCGGTAAGGGAATCAGGAAGTGAAGCCGTGCGGCTTCACTTCCTGGTTCCCTACTGCGCATGCGCGAGTCGCGCAGCGCAATACGGATGGTCCCTGCTGTCTCTGGGACCTGTGTGTTTCCCAGCAGACAGCGGGGAGGGAGCAGAAAGTGGCGTAAATAACTGCAGATTCTGCGGTTATCTATGCCGGAAGTGGGTACAGATACCTGTAATATACAGGTATCTGCACCCCCCTCCCCCCTGAAAGGTGCCAACTGTGACACTGGAGGGGGGGAGGAATCCGATGAGTGGAAGTTCCACTTTTGGGTGGAACTCCACTTTAAATAATGCACAACCTTGAGGCACCCCGTTCTAAAGTGTAAAAAAATAAACGTATAGATCTACATATCACCGCAACATCTACATACATTGACCCCAGTTCTGGCAGAAAGAGGCAGGTGAGGAGGAAATAAGAATGTCCATAGGTGCCCAATGTCCTTCTATCAACCCATGACGTCATTGGTTGTAAGGAAGCTGGCACCTGGCCTACACGGTGCCCAAGGTTGTAATGGTGCACAGAAAAAGCTTGTGGCTTTGTGTTACCAGAAAAAAAAAGCCAAGCCTGATCCACCTGACAGTTTTTGGGCAATTTTAAGCCATTTTAAGAGATTTTGCCAAGGTACCCCCAGAAGAACCCAGAAGGCACCCCAGGGTGCTACAGCACCAGGTTAAAGAAGGCTGCTTTAAGGATAGCTTTTGTGATCATATTTTTCAGATACCTCATAAACAGTTTTGTCTATTTACAATACATGAGTTCCAGAGCATGTATCAGTCTTATTTTATGTATGGTATCCTAAATTCTATTGACAGATACAGTATCATTTACTACCTTAATAAAATCGAACCTGAAGTTCACAGAGGGTTTGAGTGTATGGGTATGGGCTTATGGGTTGTTTCCTGTTTGCTACACCATTAAAGAAGCTCTTATAGTCCATCAGTAAACCACCCAGTCAGGAGATATGCATTGGTGTTAATAAATAATACGTTTTTCTTGGCTGATTAAGCACAATTTGTGTGTAGATGATTATATTATCATTTAGATTTACCATTGTAAGCAGAGACTGGAGCTCAGCCTCTAATCCTTGGAAGGAACGTCTTAGGTCAGAGATTTCACTCTTGCTTGTCTGCACTTGTTCCACACTAGCTGAAAGTTCCCTCTTCAGCTCATTACCCTAAAATAAAAAAAAAATCTTGTTAATTTCTTATGGTCTTATTTAAAGCATTATCTATTGTAAAAAATTAAAAATCACATATTAATTTTACAGAGTGTTTCAATTATTTCTAGCCTTCTTCTAGTAAGCACTTCAGTGCCAGAAGGTTTTACCCCCACTTATGACCAGGCCATTTTTTGCTATGCGGAACTGCATTACTTTAACAGACAATTGCCTGGTCGTACAATGCTGTACCCAAATGAAACTTATAATATTTTTCAAATCTATTGTGGGGGTGTATAGCTCCAAAAAGATTAGAATTGTGTCGATGTCCCAATATTAATGGACCTGACTGTATGTCTATGGTAAAAAGAAAAAATCCCAATAAATGTATATTGATTGGTTTGTGTGAAAGTTATAGAGTCTAAAAACTATGGGCTTTATACTGGATTTTTTATTTATTTATTTACTTATTTTATGCTAGTAATGGTGGTGATCAGCGACCTATATTGGGACTGTGATAATGCGGAGGGCAATCAGACACTGGAGGGAACTAACTGCCACTGACATCACCAGTGACAATATTACAGTGATCAGTGATAAGAATATGCACTGTCACTGTACTAATCACACTAGGCAGGAAGGGGCTAACATCTAGGGTGATCAAGAGGCTAAATGTGTGCCTAACAAGTGTTTATGTTTGTACTGTGTGCTGCTGTTACTGGGGATCTAGTTGTTTTCATTCCCTGTTTAGCAAGGAATGAACAAACAACTAGATCCCCTGTCACTAAACACAGCTATGTGATGTTTATATTCACAGAGCTGCATTCAGTGAAGCTCACCGCTGATCACCGGGTGCCGCCGATCAATCATTGGCTGGGACCTGGTGATCGGTATGCGCGGTGACGAATCACAGCACAGCCAGGCCAGCGGGTGCACACTCTCCCCCTGCCCCAGCACGCGGATCACATACTAGGTACATGATCCAGGCAGAGAAGGACACTTTTCCGCCGTATATGCAAGTTAAACAGCTGGCAAGTCGTTAATCTGAATGATCTTGAAGTTTGTAAAATGATTTTGTGAAGATCCCCACACATTTACCTTATTTAATTATGTGACACGTATTCACTATGCCTTGTAAGCAGGCACTGCTGGGTCACATAATTAACAGAGCCTGCCTTGTGAACTACAGAGGCGCTGAGAGGAGGTTATTCAGGAGGTAAAATCAGTACAGGAATCATTGTTTTGCAGGCAGCAAGGTACCATGGGATATGTAGTCCTTAGACTTTGAAAGTAAACAGCAGAGGAGATGCTGCAAAGCATTCAGGGAATCCAGGAAGTTGTGGAAAGAGATGGGCAGCAGACAGGCAGCACTCATGACACTAAAGGAGATAAGTAAGCTTATATTGGATTGTTAAATATACAGTGTATTGTTATAAAACGAAAGTGCACGCTGTGACCATGGAACTCCTTTAATTCTTCTGATAAATTCAAATTATTATATATTTTGTACCTGATGCTTAAAGAAAGTTCTACATAAGCCAGTTGTCACAGCGAATGAAGCCAGTTTATGCTTATTCGGCTGATCACATCCAAACTACATTGATAGGGAAAAAACAATTCTAACAATATTAGATCAGGATATTACATAGTTAAAATGATGCCATGATGACCACAGTCATCTATGTGTCTGATCTTCGCATTCTGTGTTGTTTCTATTGCCACATAAATAAAAATCAGTTTTTTGGTTTGGGAACTGAATGACCAGCTATTTCAAAGTAGATCATAATTAAATAACTAAATTACTAGCAGAAATATTTTTTATCCAACTGTGGATATATCTACAAGGTTATGAACACTTTAATGTTTGAAAAAGGTCCACCTTACCTTCTGTAGAAACAAAGCCTCGGCATCTCTGCGGTTCTTCGCAGCCAGAGCTTCATAGCCACTTCTCATGTCATTCAAAATCTTAGTGAGGTCTACTCCCGGAGCAGCATCCATCTCTACATTGACCGCGCCGGCAGCACTGCTTCTAGCAACATGTGCTTCCTAGGTATTGGTAGAAAAGTTTTTTTATATTAAAAACTCACATCAAATTTATTCATGTACTTAATTTCAGGATAGAGGCTCTGAAAATGAATGCACATACATGACTATTGTCTAGAAAAATTGGGGAAAAAAAGTGGAGCTGTTGCTTGTGGCCTCCAAATTTGACTGAATAAACTGAGCCCATATGTTACACATTTTTTTGGTAAAGGCTAACAAACTGATCAGTCAAAATTATTCAATAGTTATCTTGCGTTCAATGCTGGCCATAGGTATGCCATAATGTACAGTATGTAGGCCATTTTTGCTGTTCCTTTAATTCTGCACAATTCCTATTGGCCACTGAGGCTTCCCATTATAGTGATGAATTTATAGGAATGTGTCGGGACAGGACCTAGTAGCAAGCCTCAATTCTACCCAGAAGTGTAGTAGCCCCATCAGAAGCCTGGCATATAGGAGAACCATTGGATACTGAAAGCTACAGCAGGGCGCCACTGGGTGCTTGCATTTTAGATGTATCAGCAGCATTTAGCATTCTTAAAGTGACAGCCTTAGTGGTTTTATTGATCATTTATGCATCACTGCATGTGTACCCCTCTCCAAAGGTGTCTTGCATATATTAGATATTTATCAAGCATGATTCAAGCATACTGCTTACTTTCTCATGATTCTTCTTCAGGTAGGCCAGTTCTTCATTCAAGCTCTCAAACTGAGTTTCAAGGTCTCCTCTAGACAATGTAAGGTCATCTAGAACTTTTCGGAGCACATTAATATCAGATTCCACACTGTGGTGGAGAGCCAGCTCAGTCTCATACCTTTGGGAAATACAAATAAAATACATTTTAAAGGACACATTCCAGAGTATATTTCATAAACCAGTTTTTTTTTTTTTACTCAGTTGGGTTTATTTGTATTTTTTAACAATGTAAGTACAGGAAAATACCTTTTAATTTGGCAGAAATCCAGTGGCCTCCTAATGTCCTGTTTGAGCTGACAACTCTCAGTGACTTTTCACAAATATCCCAACCAGTGTTGGCTGCCCTGCCTGCTGAACTACAGAACCATACCTACCCCCCCCCCCAACTACCCATGCACTCATTGCTTTATATAATATTTCCCAGCATCGCATACTGCTGCTTTGACTCCCAAGAGTCTGCTTACGCATTGTGCACAGAGAAAGGGCTTTTGGGAGATGTAGTTCTGATGGTGTGCAAGTGTCAATAGCAGCTGACCTTTCGGCAACTTTCCCTGCAAGGTTTTTCAAACTTGGTGATGACATTTAAAATGATATATTCTAGAGTGGGAGAGGAAGAGTTGGAGATACATTTCTGTAATGGTTGGAAATACTCTTTAAACTTTTTGGATTTGTTCATTGCAGGAGAAATAGTAGCAATCAGTCCTAGTAAATTAAAACATTTCCAACATTGAAAGCCAACAAAAAATAAATGCAGAGAGGTCTGCTAAAGTAATATTTAAAAAAAGGTTTTCTAAAGGGTTCTTTATTATAAGAGATGTAACAAAAGTAAACATTCTTCAACCAGTGATGGGACTAATGGGTGTTTGAGACCAAACCAGAAAGGACATGAGTAAAATTGGACATTGGTCTTCGAATAGGGAGGTTCTTGTTGTCATTTTTAAAGGTTGGATTTTGCATTATATCTTTATCAATTTAACAAATACATCATTTGTTGAAATAGTACTTTAACATTATAATGAACAACTGACTTACCTTACTCTGAAGTCATCAGCTGCCAGTCTGGCATTGTCAATTTCCAGGACAAATTGAGAGTTCTTAATTTTGGCAGCCAGGAGCTAGTAGAAAAAAAGTTTATTTGTATAACTTATATGCTCTAATACCTACAGGTGATAAACAGTTTTCCATCATAGTATTGTAGAGAAATCAATAGAAAAATTCTGATGAATCATTGTGAATGTTAATGTTTGGATTAAATGCATAAATCATCTTTAGTAAACAGAAATATTATATTAACTGTAAATTAAAAAAAAATTGTTATTATTAATGCGTTTCATCTATATATATGATTAGTAATTAATGAGGTTGTTAGAAATGTATTTAGAAGTACAACCATAATTTACCTTGCTCATCAAGCCATTGATGGTATCGTAGTATTTACTGTAATCTTTGGCTGCAGAGCCAGCTCCAATGCTAACTTGCTTATCATACCAACCACGAATCTTGATCTCCAGCTCGGTGTTGGCTGCTTCCAGGGCCCTGACTTTTTCTAGGTAAGCAGCCAGGCGGTCATTTAGATTTTGCATGGTTCCTTTCTCACTTCCAGACAGGAAACCAAAGCTGCTGGATTCTGCCCCTCCAAATCCAGCAGAAGAACTGAAGGAAAAACCACTGCTGGATCCACCACCAAAGCCTCCACCAAGGACTCCACTAAAGCCTGCACCAAGATTTGCAGCAAAGCTAGGTTGAAAGCCAGCACCACCACCACCACCAAAACTTAGTCCAACACTACTTCTAAAACGTGCAGCCTGAGGAGGTTCATGGTTATGGCTATAGAAGGTCATGGCTGATGTGTTGGAGGGCTTGTTCTGTCACACAAAATGTGTTAGAAGCAAAAAAGGACAGACCTGTGGACTTAAGGACCTCTTTACCTCTATTTATATATCCCCTACACATATATTTATTTATGTATGTAGGGAGCAGTGGGTGTTTTATTTTCCAAATGAACTTCCTCCTAGAGTTTTGTTCTCAGCCTAGTCAACACCTGTTTGTCACCTACTATGATGGAGTGTGTTTAAACTTATATAAATAACGCTGCCCTTGGGCTGTTTGTCACATATACACTGGAGTAGGCAAATTCCTCTTTCCTCAGAAGTTTGTTCTTCAATCCTTCTATCTCATTTGCTATCGGCATCATGGTATGAAGCTGTGGAACATGCTCAGGCCTCATACGCTAAGCACTGATGACCCCTGAGTCTCACCACACAACACCCCAACACTAAATGTGCCTGTCAATTGAATTTATATACACATATTATATGTATTTCATTGCCATTAATTTAAAAAAATTCCACCTTGTGCACCTCACTGTGTAGTCCATTCCAGATACAAACTAGTTTAATATTTACATGCCTGTTACATACCACCCTCTATAGACAGTCCTAAAACAGGCAGCCAATGTCTCTCCCTTACCCATAGTGGTACCTTATTCAGGTAGTACAACCTAAAAACACCAATTCTATTCCTCCAACTGTACTGGTCATGCTAAGCCCTCTTTGCAGTTTACTTTTTTCTGGTGTAATGATACAGTCATGCAGTTTCTGGCCCGATCTGTCTATCATGCACTCAGCCAGGGAAGGAAGGGTGTCCGGCAGAGTGCTGAGATAGGAATTAGTTGATGAAAGTCAAAGAATATGCGTTCATTCACACCAGATCCATTGAGCTCTATTGAGAAAGGGTTTAACGCTGCAGTTTAATAGCTTTTTTTTAAAAAAGAGAGCTGCAGTAGCAATAATAATAATTATAATGATACTTTATATTATTACTTAAAGTGTTACTAAACCCAGGACCCCGCATTCACTATATCTGGTCTCTCACAGTACACAGAACATGGCAATAGTTTTACTAAATATACATTTCTAAATACCTTTTCTCATCAGCAGTTAGAGCAGTCTTGTGACTTCTATCGGTGTCTAGAAGCTTGTAGGAGTTTTCTTTCTGCTCTGACCATCCTATGAGGTTGCAGGACCCCTGACCCTCTGTCTGGACAGTGCTGATTGGCCCTGTGCTGATCACATGCACTCTCCCAAGAAAAAAAAAACTCTCTAGCAATACATACCAAACAGACCATGTGCAGCTTACCCCATAGCCTCTGTTCTATCAGGTTTGGGGACTGTGGAAGAAGGGGAGGAACAGAGAAGACAGGATCACACAGCATTTTTACACAATGCAGAGGATTAACCCCTTAGGTTCAACAGTGAGTATAACAAGCATGCTTTACTGTATTTACAGACTGATTTTACTGTTGAGGGTTTAGTAATACTTTAATTGTTTTTGCCCCTGCACACAATTATTATATAACCTTAAAGTGTTAGTTCACCTTTTAAGAAAAAATATAAAGGTCAACTAACACCGTAAATCTTTCCCACCCTCCTGGTCCGCTATACATATTTCTGTGTTTAATAAGCCTGCCCAAATGGTAAAGCAGTCTGAAGTCTGAAATCCCTTCACTTCTTCCTCTTCTTTCTACAGGACTTCTAGGATGGATCGAAGCAATTCTGATTGGTCAGTGTCAGGAGCGTGAAGCACTCCTGCTCCATTACAGCTGCTGGTCTCATTCCAGAATCCAGGTTTTAGTTGAGATGCAGACTCCCTGTCTGCTTCTCCACCTGTAAGGTGATTGATATATAACAACCTTGATTTAAGCCAGCCAAGCCTGCAGTCTCATGCTTGTGATATTATGTTTAACATATGCTCCCAGGTCCCTGCTTGTCTGCCCGGTAATCTGTTTGGATCCCCCTGTTTTATGACCTTGGATTGAAACTCAGACTATTCTCTAAACTCTGCTTGCCTTTTGATTACGGATTGACCCTGACTATTCTGAACCTTGCCTGCCTTGTACCTGGACTGTCATTTACCTATTCTTCCTCTCTGACAACTGCAATTACCTGTTTGCTGTGCTTAGTTCGCACCTGCCCCAGCACACTGGCCAAAATAGATTTGTGTATAAATCCTGGGGGCAACCAAGTAGACCTGCTTGCCTTATAGGAAAGGGGGCTGCTATAGGTGAGGAACACTGAAGCTAGCTATAGTGCCTGACCACCTACGTTAAGGGTAAGCGTGACAGTCAGCAGCGGCACAGAGCATTACTCTGATCTATCCTTGAAGTCCTGCAGAGAGAAGAGGGAGAAGAGTGGGGATTTCAAGTTTTCATACCACTGTGCTGGCTGTGTGGGTAAGTACAGTAGGCACCAAGGTGGGTGTAGGGTGTTAGTTCACATTTTAATTTTTTATGAAAAGGTGAGCAATTTAATACTAGCTTCTTTAACCACTTCAGCCCTGGAAGAATTTACCCCCTTAATGACCAGAGCATTTTCTGCGATACGGCACTGCATAGTTTTAACTGACAATTGCGTGATCGTGCTAAGTTGCACCCAAACAAAATTGATGTCCTTTTTTTCCCCACAAATAGAGCTTTCTTTTGGGGGTATTTGATGACCTCTGCAGTTTTTATTTTTTTGCGCTATAAACAAAAAAAGACTGACAATTTTGAAAAAAAACCCATATTTTTTACTTTTTGCTATAATAAATGTCCCAAAAAAAAAAAAAAAAAAAAAAAAAAAAAAATAAAATATATAAATATATAAATATATAAATTTCTTCCTCAGTTTAGGCCAATATGTATTCCTCTATATTTTTTTGTTAAAAAAAATCACAATAAGCTCATAGTGATTGGTTTGCGCAAAAGTTACAGCGTCTACAAAATAGGGGATAGATTTATGGCATTTTTGTTACTCATTTTTTTCTATCAGTAATGGCGGCAATCTGCGATTTTTATCGTGACTGCGACATTGCGGCGGACAGATCGGACAGTTTTGACACTATTTTGGGACCATTCACATTTATGCAGCGATCAGAGCTAAAAATAGCCCCTGATTACTGTATAAATGTCACTGGCAGGGAAGGGGTTAAACATTAGGGGCGATCAAGGGGTTAAGTGTGTTCCCTAAGTGTGTAGGGGGGATGGGCTCACTAGAACATGACGGAGATCACTGCTCCCGATCACCGGGAGCAGTAGATCCCTGTCATGTCACTAGGCAGAACAGGGAAATGCCTTGTTTTCATAGGCATCTCCCCATTCTGGCTCTCCGTGTCATAATTGCGGGCAACCGGCAGCCACCGGTGGACATCGCCGTGCACGCACCTGATAGCCTGCAATGACGGAGGGATGTACGGGTAAGCCCATTTGCGTAGCCGTGCCATTCTGCCGACGTACATCGTCATGTAGCGGTCGGCAAGCGGTTAAACTGTGGGTTCTTATTACTGAATTTCAAATCTCACCTGTTCCATTTTTACATGCTGGAACTTTTTACAGCCTTACAAAGACTGTGAAAGGCACACTGGTTGTAAAGAGAAAGTAAACTCTGCAATTTTTTTTTTTTTAACCATCCCTGCAAAGTAAAGGCATAATGTGCTAGTATGCATCGCACATTATGCAACACTTACCTGCAAACAAAGCCTGCATCGCTCCCGCTGCAGGCCGCATCCATCTTCTCCCGTCTTCCTTCAGGGGCCACGGACTCACAGCTGTATGACTGGCATGACTTTTTGGGAGCCTAGCTGTGTACAGGACCCCGAAAACCAATCACTGCCTACAGGATTTCTAAGGGCGTAAAATGGTGATTTCACTTCCTCACTACCTATCACAGTTTTGGAGGCCCTGAAATGTCAAGATAGCACAAACCCCCCAAATAACCCCATTTTGGAAAGAAGACACTTCAAGCTATTTGCTGAGAGGCATGTTGTGTCCATGGAATATTTGATATTTTGGCATAAGTTTCAGGAAAATTTAATTTTTTTTTTACACAAAGTTGTCACTAAATGATACATTGTTCAAACAAACAATGGTAATATGTGGGATTACACCCCAAATAGATTCTGGTGATTCTCTTGAGTACGGGAATACTACATGTGTGAGACTTCTTGGGAGCCTAGCCACGTACAGGACCCCAAAAACCAAACACCGCCTTCAGGCTTTTTAAAGGCACAGTTACGGAGGCCCTGAAATATCCAGATAGCACAACCCCCCCCCCCCCCCAAAATGACCCAATTTTGGAAAGAAGACACCCCAAGATATTTGCTAAGCGGCATGGTGAGTATTTTGCATATCTCATTTATTTTTGAAAATGAAGAAAGAAAAGAAAAAAAATTTTTTTTTTTCAATTTTTAAAACTTTGTGACAAAAAGTGAGATCTGCAAAATACTCAACGTGCCTCTCAGCAAATAGCTTGGGGTGTCGACTTTCCAAAATGGGGTCATTTGGGGGGGGGGGGGGTTGTGCTATCTTGTCATTTCATGGCCTCTGAAACTGTGATAGGTAGTGAGGAGTGAAATCAAAAATTGACGCCCTTAGAAAGCCTGAAGACGGTAATTGGTTTTCGGGGTCCTGTACACGGTTAGACTGCCAAAAAGTCCCACACATGTGGTATCCCCGTACTCAGGAGAAGCAGCAGAATGTATTTTGGGGTGTAATTCCACATATAACCATGCCATGTTTGAACAATATATCATTTAGTGACAACTTTGTGTAAAAAAAAATATATAATATTTTTCTCGAAACTTGTGGCAAAATATCAAATATTCCATGGACTCAACATGCCTCTCAGCAAATAGCTTGGGGTGTCTACTTTCCAAACCTGGGTCATTTTGAAGGGGGTGGGGTGGGGGTTGTGCTATCTTGTCATTTCAGGGCCTCTGAAACTGTGATCGGTAGTGAGGAAGGGAAACCACCATTTTACGCCCTTAGAAAGCCTGAAGGCGGTGATTGGATTTCGGGGTCCTGTACATGACTAGGCTCCCAAAAAGTCTCATGCATGTGGTATCTCCGTACTCAGGAGAAGCAGCAGAATGTATTTTGGGGTGTAATTCCGCATATAACCATGACATGTTTGAGCAATAGATCATTTAGTGACAACTTTGTGCAAAAAAAAAAAATGTAATTTTCCCGCAACTTGTGGCAAAATATAAAATATTCCATGGACTCAACATGCCTCTCATTAAATAGCTTGGGTGTCTAATTTCCAAAATGGGGTAATTTGGGGGGTTTTGTGCTTTCTTGGCATTTTATGGCCTTCAAAACTGTAGTGAGGAGTGAAATCAAAAATTTACGCCCTTAGAAACCCTGAAGTCAGTGATTGGATTTCGGGGTCCTGTACACGGCTAGGCTCCCAAAAAGTCACATGTGGTATCCCCATACTCAGGAGAAGCAACAGAATGTATTTTGGAGTGTAATTCCACATATAACCATGGCACGTGTGAGCAATATATCATTTGGTGACATTTTGTGTAATTTGATTTTTATTATTTTTTCATTTTTCAATCACTTGTGACAAAAAAATAAAATATTTAATGGGCTCAACATGCCTCTCAGCAATTTCCTTGGGGTGTCTACTTTCTAAAATAGGGTCATTTGGGGGGGGGGGGGGGGGGGTTGTACTACCCTGCCATTTTTTCACCTCAAGAAATGACATAGGCAGTCATAAACTAAAAGCTGTGTAAATTCCAGAAAATGTACCCTAGTTTGTAGACGCTATAACTTTTGCGCAAACCAATAAATATACGCTTATTGACATTTTATTTACCAAAGACATGTGGCTGAATACATTTTGACCTAAATGTATAACTAAAATAGATTTTTTTGGATTTTTTTTTATAACAAATGTAGAAAATATCATTTTTTTCACAATTTTCGGTCTTTTTCCATTTTTTATAGCGCAAAAAATAAAAATCGCAGAGGCAATCAAATACCTTCAAAAGAAAGCTCTATTTGTGGGAAAAAAAGGACGCAAATTTTGTTTGGGGAACAGCATTGCATGACCGCGCAATTACCAGTTAAAGCAGCGCAGTGCCAAATTGTAAAAAGTGCTCTGGTCATTGAGCAGCCAAATCCTCCGGGGCTGAAGTTTTTTAATAAATCTTTCAGGCCCATATGTGCACTAAAGGTGCTCAGTGATATAAGTCCATCAATATATATCCTTAAAGGTATATGATTCCAGTGGATCCTTGTGACAGTGCTCCAAACTTAATTGAAAGGTGCCAACACTCTTGTGCTACCCCCTTTGTGATTATCCTCACCTCATAGCGCGTGACCGCACATTAAACCCACCCAGCTTTTATGCAGCAGTTGAGAACAGAGGGTATGTGATCACTTCAAAAAAGGGGGAAAAGGATAGGCTCATAAAACGGCTCAGGAACCTGCAAAGCTTTTACATCACAGAACCCAGGAGTGGTTCAACAAGCGGTATCTGACTTTACTGTGCGGTCACGCCCTCTGAGGTGAGGATAATCACAAGGGGGTGGCACATGAGTGTTGGCACCTTTCAATTAAGTTTGGAGCACTATCACAAGGATCCACTGGAATCATTTACCTTTAAGGATATATAGTGATAGACTTATATCATTGAGCACCTTTAGTGCACATATGGGACTGAAAGATTTATTAACTCAATAGGTTTTAAATGTGTTAACAACATTTTTTCATATACTGTTTATATATACAATAGCGCTTTGATTGCATTAATAAGAATACATTAAACTATATATTTGGATGTTATATTATGGAACACTGGTAATGTTTTTATATTTTTTTTGGCACTTACTTATAGGATGCACATTGGTCATACATTATAGCACAACACTGATTTTTTATTATATATTTAGCACACCTTTATGAGATTGTGAACATTGTCAGCAGCTGATAACTATCACACTGATTGATTTTCTCTGATAGCTCGCAAGATCCTCTTGTCATTCTAATGCCGCGTACACACAATCGGATTTTCCAACAGGAAATGTTCGATGTCAGGCTGTTGGCGGAAAATCCGACCGTGTGTATGCTCAATCAGACAATTGCTGTCGGACTTTCCGCCAACAAATGTTGGCTAGCATGTTCTCAAATTTTCCGCCAACAAATGTGTGTTGTCGGACTTTCCGATCGTGTGTACACAAGTCCGTTCTACAAAAGTCCAAAGTACAAACACGCATGCTCGAAATCAAGGACGAGCTGTAAGCGCTCGGTCCTGTAAAACTAGCATTCGTAATGGAGATATCACATCGGCTCGCTGTACGTTTTGTACATCACTACGTTCGGAATTGTTGGCCAACATTTGTGTGACTGTGTGTATGCAAGACAAGTTGGAGCCAATACCCTTCGAACAAAATTCCACGGTTTTGTTGTCGAAAAGTCCGATCGTGTGTACGCGGCATTAGAAGAAAACCTGTTAGATTCTGCAAAAGACTTGAGACTGGGGCGGAGGTTCAACTTCCAACAGGACAATGACCCTAAACATACAGCCAGAGCTACAATGGAATGGTTTAGATCAAAGCATATTCATGTGTTAGAATGGCCCAAAGTCCAGACCTAAATCCAAGTGAGAATCTGTGGCAAGACTTGAAAATTGCTGTTCACAGACGCTCTCCATCCAATCTGACAGAGCTTGAGCTATTTTGCAAAGAAGAATGGGCAAAAATGTCACTCACTAGATGTGCAGAGCTGGTAGAGACATCCCCAAAAAGACTTGCAGCTGTAATTGCAGTTAAAGGTGGTTCTACAAAGTATTGACTCAGGGGGGCTGAATACAAATGCACGCCACACTTTTCACATATTTATTTGTAAAAAATGTTGAAAACCATTTATCATTTTTCTTCCACTTCACAAGTATTTGCTACTTTGTGTTGGTCTATCACATAAAATCCCAATAAAATACATTTACGGTTTTTGTGGTAACATGGCAAAATGTGGAAAATTTCAAGGGGTATGAATACTTTTTCAAGGCCCTGTAAATGATCAGCATAATAAACTTGGTACAAAGTTAACACTCTAAAGAGGATCAGTTTAAAAAAAAAAAGTCAACAGCTACAAATACTGTACAGATTACAGTGCCTTGAAAAAGTATTCATACCCCTTTACATTTTCCACATGTTGTCATGTTACAACCAAAAACGTAAATGTATTTTATTTGGATTTAATGTGATAGACCAGGAGATAGATGAGGATAGATAGGAGATTGATAAATGGTTTCCAAAAATGTTTACTAATAGATATGTGAAAAGTGTGTGCGTGCATTTGTATTCAGCCCCCTGAGTCAATACTTTGTAGAATCACCTTTCTCTGCAATTACAGCTGCAAGTCTTTTTTGGATATGTCTCTACCAGCTTTGCACATCTAGAGAGTGACATTTTTGCCCTTTCTTCTTTGCAAAATAGCTCAAGCTCTGTCAGATTGGATGGAGAGCGTCTGTGAACAGCAATTTTCAAGTCTTGCCACAGATTCTCAATTGGATTTAGGTCTGGACTTTGACTGGGCCATTCTAATACATGAATATGCTTTGATCTAAACCATTCCATTGTAGCTCTAGCTGTATGTCTAGAGTCATTGTCCTGCTGGAAGGTGAACCTCAGCCCCAGTCTCAAGTCTTTTGCAGACTCTAACAGGTTTTCTTCTAAGATTGCCCTGTATTTGTCTTCATCTATCTTCCACTCAACTCTCACCAGCTTCCCTGTCCCTGCTGAAGAAAAGCATCCCCACAACATGATGCTGCCACCACCATGTTTCACAGTGGGGATGGTGTGTTCAGGGTGATGTGCAGTGTTAGTTTTCCACCACACATAACGTTTTGCTTTTAGGCCAAAAAGTAAAATTTTGGTCTCATCTGACCAGAACACCTTCTTCCTTATGTTTGCTGTGTCCCCCACATGGCTTCTTGCAAAGTGGAAATGGGACTTCTTATGACTTTCTTTCCACAATGTCTTTCTTCTTGCCACTCTTCCATAAGGGCCATATTTGTGGAGTGCACAACTAATAGTTGTCCTGAGGACAGATTCTCCCACCTGAGCTGTGGATCTCTGGAGCTCCTCCAGAGTTACCATGGGCCTCTTGGCTACTTCTTTGATTAATTCTCTCCTTGCTCGGCCTGTCAGTTTAGGTGGATGGCCATGTCTTGGTAGGTTTGCAGTTGTGCTATACTCTTTCCATTTTCGGATGATGAATTGAACCGTGCTCCATGAGATGTTCAAAGCTTGGGATATTTTTTTTAATTACCTAACCCTGCTTTAAACTTCTCCACAACTTTATCTCTGACCAGTTTGGTGTGTTCCTTGGCCTTTATGATGCTGTTTGTTCGCTAAGGCTCTCCAACAAACCCCTGAGGGCTTCACAGAACAGCTGTATTTATACTGAGATTAAATGACACACAGGTGGACTCTATTTACTGATTAGGAGACTTCTAAAGGCAATTGGTTCCACTAGATTTTAGTTACTATTATCATTTTCCTTCCACTTCACAATTATGTGCCACTTTGTGTTGGTAAATCACATAAAATCCCAATAAAATACATTTACGTGTTTGGTTGTAACATGACAAAATGTGGAAAATGTCAAGGGGTGTGAATACTTCTTCAAGGCACTGTAAAGGCAACTTAAAAAAAAAAAAAAGAAAGCTGGATGCACAGAACATAACTGGCTATTAATAATTATAAGTAATAACACTGTAGAAAGACGGTTTTATTCCTGTTGGAACAAATGGGACCATGCTTTATAAAGGATGTTTGCTTTCCTCTTGAGCAACTGTGGATTTAGGTATCTTAGGATGAAACATTTTATATTTTTTCAATTGCTTGAAATCAATGCAGAAAAAAAAGTAATTGGGCCCTCGTATTGCCGACCCCCCCCCCCCCAAAAAAAAACTCATTCCTACACTGCTCCTCCTTGAGCACAGTGTGCAGAAAAATGAATCGAGCATGCCAATTTTATGATAAAAAAATGTCATCTTCACTCTCTCAATCACAAAAAGATTTTTTATAAAGTAAATGCTGTAAACTACTTTAGTAGTGAGAAATTAACATCCTGCACTCTCACGCCTCAGATTAGCCCCAATTCATGCACTCTCACACCTCAGATCACTGTCCCCCCTGCAAATCTGTTTTACCACTGTAACCCCCTGCACATCTGCCTCACCACTGTAACCCCTGCACTTCTGTCTCATCACTGTAACCCCCTGCACATCTGCCACACCACTGTACATCTGCCCCACCACTGTTCTACCCTGCACATCTGCCCCACCTCTGCTCCACCACTGTAACCCCCGCGCTCATCTGCCCCACCACTGTAATCCCCTGTACCTCTGCCCCACCACTGTAATCCCCTGTACCTCTGCCCCACCACTGTACCACCCTGCTCATCTGCCCCACCAATTTACCCCCTTTCTCATCTGCCCCACCAATGTACCCCCTTTCTCATCTGCCCCACCAATGTACACCCTTTCTCATCTGCCCCACCAATGTACACCCTTTCTCATCTGCCCCACCAATGTATCCCCTTTCTCATTTGCCCCACCACTGTAACCCCCTGCACATCTGCGCCACCACTGTACTACCCTACACATCTGCCCCACTTCTGTACCCCCCCTGCTTATCTGTCCCACCACTGTAACCCCCTATACATCTGCCCCACCAATGTTCCCCCTTTCTCATCTGCTCCACCACTGTACCTCCATGCACATCTGCTCCACCACTGAACCATCTTCTCATCTGTCCTAACACTGAACTTATCTGCTCATCTGCCCCACCACTTTAACCCCCTTTCTCATCTGCCCCACCACTGTACCGCCTGCACATCTGTCCCACCTCTGTTCCCCCTTCTCTTCTACCCGACCGCTATAAACCCCCTGCTCATGTGTTCCACCAATGTACCTCCTTTCTCCTCTACACCCCTCTGCACATCTGCCCCACCTCTGTACCCCCTGCTCCTCTGCCCCACCGCTGTAACCCTCTGCTCATCTGTCCCACCAATGTACCTCCTTTCTTCTCTGTCCCAACACTTAAACTCCCCCTGCTCATCTTTCCCACCACTGTAACCCCCTTCTCATATGGCCCATCACTGTACCCCCCTGCTTTTCTGTCCCACCGCTGAACCCCCTTCTTATCCCTCCCACCACTGTACCCTCCTGCACGTCTGCCCCACCACTGTACCCCCTTGCTCTTCTGTCCCATCACTGTAACCCCCCTGCTCATCTGCCCCATCAATGTACCCCTTTTCTTATCTGCCCCACCACTGTACCTCCCTGCACATCTGCTTCACAACCATATCCTCATGCTCTTCTGTCTCACTACTGAATCAACTTCTCATCTCTCCTAATACTGAACCCATCTGCTCATCTGCCCCACCACTGTAACCTGCTTTCTCATCTGCCCCACCAATGTATCTCCTGCACATCTGTCTCACCTCTGTACCCCCCTGGTATTCTGCCCCACCTCTGTTCCCCCTGCTCTCCTGCCCCACCACTGTTCCCCCTGCTCTCCTGCCCCACCACTGTTCCTCCTGCTCTCCTGCCCCACCACTGTTCCTCCTGCTCTCCTGCCCCACCACTGTAACCCCCTGCTCATCTGCCCCACCAATACATCTCCTTTTACATCTGCTGCACTGCTCTACCCCCCCTGCTTTTCTGCCCCAACACTGAACCCCCTGCTCATCTGGCCCAAAATTGAACCCCCCTGCTATTCTGTCCCACTGCTGAACCCCCTTCTCATCTCTTCCCCCACTGTACCTTCCTGCACATCTGCCCCACCGCTGTACCTCCTGCTCTTCTGTTCCACCTCTGAACCCCTCCTGCTCATTTTTCCCACTACTGTACCCTCCTGCTTATCTGCTCCACCGCTGTACCCTCTTTCTCATCTATGATATGCAGAGTGGTGAAAGGAAGCAGAGATGAGACACATCCACCTGTCCTGGCACACTTATCCTGCTGACCCAACTTGCATCCAGCCCAAGTGCTTGTATGTGATGTATGTGATGTCACATACAAGCATCTGGAATGGATGTGCAATGATGAGCTCAGTTTAGGGGCATTTTCTGAAAGCAGTGGGCCTGTGTGCAGGATCATAAGTTGGGCCCCCACAGCTGAGAAAAAGTGGTTGGGTGTCATTTTCACTGCGCTGAATACTGGTTCTGGCTTAAAGGGACACAGACAGTGGTGGCTTGTGAAGTTTTGGGATGGGGGGGCGCCAGGCCCCGCCCTTCCTTTTTGACCCCTCCCACTTGGTGAAAATGGGTGTGGTTTCAGCAAAATAGTGGGCGTGGCTCTAAGGTGGTGTGGTTAGTGTCTGAGATGAATGAGGGATGGAGAGAGAGGGATGGAGGGACAACAGGCCCAGATCCTACACAACAATAGAAATATGTGTATTCTAGAAAGTTTAACAATCAGCAGATAAAGATACTCCAAACACCTGGTGTTAGTGCTTCAATCATCCCAGCACCATGGTTGTTATGGTGTCAGGATGATTGAAGCGCATTATTTCTATTATTACATTGTAATATTAAATTAAATCATTCAACTCACCATAATGCAGTATCAGTGGGAGCCCTGAGCATGTCACTAGCCACGTCGCCTGCCACCAGATGCCATCAGGTGTCCCCAGTGGAGTCCCTCCTTACATCAGGTGCCCCCAGCGGAGTCCCTCCTTACATGCAGCCTGTGTCACATAAAATGCAGCCTGTGTCACCACCAAATTGCAGCAGCATGTGTCACCACCAATTGCAGCAGCATGTGTCACCACCAAATTGCAGCAGCATGTGTCACCACCAAATTGCAGCTGCATGTGTCACCACCAAATCGCAGCAGCATGTGTCACCAAATCGCAGCAGCATGTGTCACCACCAAATTGCAGCAGCATGTGTCACCAAATTGCAGCAGCATGTGTCACCAAATTGCAGCATGTGTCACCACCAAATTGCAGCAGCATGTGTCACCAAATTGCAGCAGAATGTGTCACCAAATTGCAGCATGTGTCACCAAATTGCAGCAGCATGTGTCACCAAATTGCAGCAGCATGTGTCACCAAATTGCAGCAGCATGTCACCAAATTGCAGCAGCATGTGTCACCAAATTGCAGCGTGTGTCACCACCAAATTGCAGCAGCATTTGTCACCAAATTGCAGCAGCATGTGTCACCAAGTTGCAGCGTGTGTCACCAAATTGCAGCAGCATGTGTCACCAAATTGCACCATGTGTCACCACCAAATTGCAGCAGCATGTGTCACCAAATTGCAGCAGAATGTGTCACCAAATTGCAGCATGTGTCACCAAATTGCAGCAGCATGTGTCACCAAATTGCAACATGTGTCACCAAATTGCAGCAGCATGTCACCAAATTGCAGCAGCATGTGTCACCAAATTGCAGCGTGTGTCACCACCAAATTGCAGCAGCATGTGTCACCAAATTGCAGCAGCACGTGTCACAAAATTGCAGCATGTGTCACCAAATTGCAGCAGCGTGTGTCATCAAATTGCAGTGCGTGTCTCCATATTGCAGCAGCATGTGTCACCAAATTGCAGCATGTGTCACCAAATTGCAGCAGCGTGTGTCACCAAATTACAGCAGCGTATGTCACCAAATTGCAGCAGCGTGTGTCACCAAATTGCAGCATGTGTCACCAAATTACAGCGTGTGTCACCAAATTACAGCATGTGTCACCAGATTGCAGCATGTGTCACCAGATTGCAGCATGTGTCACCAAATTACAGCGTGTGTCACCAAATTACAGCATGTGTCACCAGATTGCTGCATGTGTCACCAGATTGCAGCGTGTGTCACTAGATTGCAGCGTGTGTCACTAGATTGCAGCGTGTGTCACCAGATTACAGCATGTGTTACCAGATTGCAGCATGTGTCACCAAATTGCAGCATGTGTCACCAAATTGCAGCAGCATGTGTCACCAAATTGCAACATGTGTCACCAAATTGCAGCAGCATGTCACCAAATTGCAGCAGCATGTGTCACCAAATTGCAGCGTGTGTCACCACCAAATTGCAGCAGCATGTGTCACCAAATTGCAGCAGCATGTGTCACAAAATTGCAGCGTGTGTCACCAAATTGCAGCATGTGTCACCAAATTGCAGCATGTGTCACCAAATTGCAGCAGCGTGTGTCACCAAATTGCAGTGCGTGTCTCCATATTGCAGCAGCATGTGTCACCAAATTGCAGCATGTGTCACCAAATTGCAGCAGCGTGTGTCACCAAATTACAGCAGCGTATGTCACCAAATTGCAGCAGCGTGTGTCACCAAATTGCAGCATGTGTCACCAAATTACAGCGTGTGTCACCAAATTACAGCATGTGTCACCAAATTACAGCGTGTGTCACCAAATTACAGCATGTGTCACCAGATTGCAGCATGTGTCACCAGATTGCAGCATGTGTCACCAAATTACAGCGTGTGTCACCAGATTGCAGCGTGTGTCACCAGATTGCAGCGTGTGTCACCAGATTGCAGCGTGTGTCACTAGATTGCAGCGTGTGTCACTAGATTGCAGCGTGTGTCACCAGATTACAGCGTGTGTCACCAGATTGCAGCGTGTGTCACCAAATTACAGCGTGTGTCACCAAATTACAGCATGTGTCACCATCAAACCCCCCTCCCCCGGTTACTTACCTTGCTGTGTGTTGTCCTCTCCAGCGGTGTCACCTGGAGAGCTCCGTTGTTCTCATACTTCCTGCTTCTCTCTCCTGGGCGCAATTGGAGAGAAACAGGAAGTGACATCATACTCAGATGTCAATTAAACCGCCCGGCCATAGTAATAGATACTAGGGCCGGGCGGAAGCTACTCGGCACTCAGAAAGCGCCGCAAGGCAGGCTAAACGCCCGCAAATGAAGCGCCACGTATGCAATCTCGTGATTGCATAGACGTGGTGCCTCCCATAAGTGCACTGTGTCCGGCGTCGCACTGTATCCGGCGTCTGAACACAGTGCACTTAAGGACCTTTTTGTGTATTTTTTTTTTTAAGGGCCAGCTTTAAAAAAAAAAAATTTTTGACATTTTTTTTTTTTTTTTGAGACTGCCTGGAGGGGCGGCGGCGCCCAGGGGCCCCCTATGGATGGACCGCCACTGGACACAGAGTGCTGGGGTTCAGTAGTAAGTGACACAAAGGTTCAGGAATAATTTCAACAAAGTTCCCAGAAGCTCAACAGTAATTCCACAAACTGTCACCTGATTGGGTGTTTCTCATTCACAGTGAAATCCCTTCTTTCTGAGATTGGTAGTGGCAACCAAGCGAGTCATCTTCCTACAGATGGTGGATGGGGCTAACAGGACTGTGATTGGCTTTAGGAGTGGCCAATGACAGTCCTCCTCCTCCTGGAAACAGAACTCTAGCAGAACTACACCCAATCTCTTCCCCATCACAAAAGCTGACGATCGCAGCTACAGCAAAGTTAGAGGACCAAACAATGTTTCCCATCTCTTACAATGTGTGGGGGCACAGGGCCTCCCCCTTAGTGCAGGTGGGGTTTGGGGAATTCTGAAATTGGAATGCATTAGTGTCTCACTGACACTTCCCTGCACTGCTCTGCTGATGGGGAGGGAGTTGGTGCCGGAAAAAGAGGCTTTGTGTGCCGCTTGCAGCACCAGTGCCGGGGGTTGCCTACCCCTGCATTATACTGTGTAAAGTTGCAACATTTTATGGGCTCGAAGACATACAATTTGAAAACGTCTGTATTTAGCTTTATTGCTAACATTAGTCTGATACCACTATATTATATGTTTTGAATAAGTAGATCTACAATTTGTTAATACTGACTTAAGGGCATTTGATTAACCACTTTAGCCCCGGAAGGTTTTACCCCCTTCATGACCAGGCCATTTTTTGTGATACGGCACTGCGTCGCTTTAACTGACAATTGCACCCAAACAAACTTTATGTCCTTTTTTTCCCACAAATACTGTAGAGCTTTCTTTTGGTGGTATTTGATTACCTCTATGTTTTTTGCGCTATAAACAAAAACAAAGCGGAAATTTTGAAAACAAGCAACACATTTTACTTTCTGCTATAAAACATTTCCAAAAAAAAAAAAATGTATTCATCATTTTAGGCCAATTTTTAGGCCAAAAGTTATAGAAAGTTATAGCGTCTACAAAATAGGGGACAGATTTATGCCTTTTTTTTTTTACTAGTAATGGAGGTGATCAGCGATTTTTAGCGGGACTACAACATTGCGGCGGACAGATCGGACACCTAACTACCATTTTGGAAACTTTTTTTGGGAACCAGTGCCATTACTAGATTAATCAGTAAAAATATGCACTGACATTGTACTAATGACACTGGCAGGGAACTGGTTAACATCAGGGGCGATCAAGGGGTCAAGTGTGCTCCCTCACTGTGTGTTCTAACTGTATGGGGAATGGGCTCACTGGGACAACACACAGATCTGTCTTCCTGCATAGCAGAAAGACAGGATCTGTGTGATCTCCCCTGTCAGAATAGAGATGTGCCTTGTTTACACAGACAGATCCCCGTTCTGTCACTGCTGATTAGCTCCCCCGCTGGCCAATGGGAGCGTGCACATGCCTCCGGAGGTGCACGCATGCCCACAAAAGCTAGTGCACGAACCACATGTACGGCGATTTGCGCAGCCGAGCCACCTTGCCATAGTATAACTGCGGTGGGTGGTTGGCAAGTGGTTAATGCGTTGTTTTACCTTTACGATTGTTATACTCAAACTAAAAATTCTGAGAAATGAATAGGGGGGAAAAAAGCAGTAAAATAGACATTTAGAGTGTGTAACTGATGTCTAACTCTAGCAAAAAGTTTTTTGACCATTTTGGAAAGCATGTGGAAGGTTTATAACCTATGTCATTTTTATGGCTGTTTTTTTTTTGTAATTGCTTCTATCATGCTGTTACGATGTTTATTAATGTCATATCGGTTCCTGTGGACCTGTTTCTTGTGATAAATAAAAGATAACCTATGTCATTTTTATGGCTTCAAAACCTCCATTAGGAACATTTATCGTCATTTTCTGTGTTTCCCCTTTAAAGACACTTCCCCTCACTTCTTTATGTTCTGGTGTTTCTGGAAGATGATTTGAGGAAAAATTCCTCCAGCATGGGTCAAACACAGCAAAAAAAAAAAAAAAGGTAGATCTTCTAATCCTACTTTAACCAAAATGTACAAGTTTTGGCTAGAATGAAGCTTTAGCTATATGTATTAAATGCATGTTTCGTCTCTGTCCTCTTAACAGAAGATATGCCATAGTTAGAAAGGATGCAGGCTTTATTCAGTCAATTTTGTAAAATTTTACTTTAGAGCAAAAGCATTAGATAGGTGTCCCAACACAACCCAACGCCGCCTTTTCTTGTCTTCACCATTGGCTTTCTTTAATGTAACCTTTCTTTTTATTTCCTCATCTCTTCAAACTGCTCACTTCTTGATGACACTACCTTCCCATCTACCACTTCTTCAATGATGGTCTTCACCATTACAGCTCTGGTCGGTGCTGCAAATGAAGATTTTGATTCATAGTTATTTTAAAACCCATGTTCTGCTTGTAACTGAAGTAAAAATACAACAACAAAAAATGCTGTGCAAGAGTAACATTTTTATAAATGTATATCTCTTATGATGTAAACTGGGCATTCAATCTGTTTGTTGCCACCAATCAGTATATATGCATATGCTAATCCTGGATCAGCTGAGAAATCCAACTCAGCCAGTTGCCATTTCCGTCACAATCAACCTATTAGCGATATATTCTCAAGTCTGTAATAGCCCATTGGCAACCATGTATTTATATAATCGGAGCCATAACTAGCAATTACAAGACCTCATAGCAAAATGTTGATAGTGCCCCAATCAGTGGTATGCAGCTATAATGAACCCCTAAAACTGTTATGAAGTATGGAATCATGCGTGCATATTAACAACTCTCTGGAGCCCAGCAGTGGATGGTGCCCTAAGGCCCATGTTGACTGGGTTGGGGGGCTTATAGATGAAGGGCCGATACACCGTGATGAGGGTGTCCCGCACTAACAAACAATGATATCTAATGAAATTCTGGAGAGCTGCCTGTCGAAAATCTGCCTATGCTAAAGGGGAAAATGGTTGTAGCCAATTCCCTGTAGACCAGGGTGCCACCTAGCTGTCAATTAGGAGGCTATATGGCCACTATACTGGTGGTCAGAGGTGGGTAGCGTATATTGAACTTTTGCAGGTCTCCTAACACAGGTGGCTGCTGTAACTGAACACCTACAAATTGTGTCCAGGCAATCTGAATGGGTCATTCCATGGGTCATAATGCTATTTCCACTTCAAAAGCTGTTACCATGTTGCTAGATAGATCAAAACTAGTCTGTAATTCTCAGCCTCTGGGTCAACAAACAAAAATCTTTCAATGAGAAGGTGAAACGGAGACACAAAGTAAGTGAGTTTATATAATGACCAGGTGCCCTATCCATGGGTTGCACATTAACTGCATGAGTTGCTATAGCTGTAGTTACGCCCTTGTATTCAACTCTGTAATTCCCGCAAGATAAAACTGATATCATCTCATGTTTATGAATACCTTTTAATGTATTTGTTAAACAGATATTAACCAGTTGTTAGTGTCCTGTTACCTTTGCTGGAGTCTACAGGGGATGTCTGTGATATGGTATTTGAAGATGAGAAAGTCTGTTCATCTGACACTGTTGAGGAGGAAGATGCAGACTCGGAGGATGAGCTCTGGATGGAGAGTTTACTGCAAGAACAAAGGTTTATGATCAATTCATCAAAGAATGAATGAAGGTACAAGCTTTCAGGCAATCAGCATACTTTTGCACTTCTCTGTAGAAAGGTAGTTAGGGTTGAGGTTAAGGGCTTTACTACTTAATGGGACATATACTTGTGAGTGGGGATTAACAGGCCCTAGTGGGGACACTGTGGAACAGGACTCGCTAATGCCTGCACGTTAGGTGGGAGACGCTGTCAAGTGAATTCAGCATTAAGACGGCACTCCAGATATAGAAGCAACCCAGTCAACTTACACAGTTAACACTTTGTAATCTGTGATCATACTTCTTTCACTTTTGACACTACTACACTATGGACACAATTGTCCATAGTGTACATTGTCCACTGTTATACTGTTGAGTCTTGTGCTGGATGCTGGAGTGAACAGTTCCAAAAGTTTAACAGTTGTGGGGACTGTTCTACAACAAAAAAACTCTTTCTCTATATCCAAGTGGTCCTCACAAACCATCTGCAGGGTCTTTTTCCTCTTTTGGCCCCAGTGGGTCCTCTGGCGCCCCCCCTCGGGTCTGTGTGGTGCGGGGGAGCTGGGTCACCTTTTTTGGGCTAGGTACCACTCTGTTGAGGCACGCTACCTCTGTTGTTGGATCTCAGGCTCAAGCAAACTAGGAGCACTTTTTGCACTAATGTTTTTAATCTGCATGGTCTGAAAGGGCTGTCATCCTACTATATAACATAAAGTATTCTTGCTTAATTACACCCTTGAAGAAGGAGAGATACACATGTACTCCGAAACGCGTCAGGTGCAAGTATCACTAGTCCATTACTTGTATCATGTTATGATGGCAGCACTGTATAATCTGTTCTAATACATTTGATGTGATTTTTCTACATGTTTTGTATTTACTATATTTAATAAATATTTTTCAAACTAGATTAATTCTCTTAAATAACTTTTGTGCCTTTAAAGTCCACCACAAGGGGTTTTTGTTCTTTTCTATAGTCCACTGTTAGAGATCACCTCTCCCCAGGGGTGCAACATTTCTGAGCCGCCACTGCAGAGCGTGCATCAGTCTCCACCAACTCAGCTGTCCCGTCACCTCACTCCCAGTGATAATGTTTCATATGTTACTATTGAATACAGGAAACACACTTCTCCGTAGATCCATGCTTGTTCCCCTCCCAGGGTCCCACTACTAGACATGTGCACTGCGAAAATTTTTTGTTTTTTTTAGTTTTCGTTTCATTCATTTTTTTGTCTTTCATTTTTTGGATCATTTGTTATGATTGATATTCGTTATTTCGAATAAATTCATAACTTCGGATAAATTTGAATTCGTTACGGTCCATTAATTTAGATGCGGCATTCGTTATTTCGATAATTTGAAAATTCGGATAAATTCAAATGCATTATTTTATTCGTTTAGATGCGGTATTCGTTATTTCGATAATTCATAATAATTCGAAAGAACGAAAATCTGAAGTCCGAAAATACGAAAAAAAGAACGAAAATCAGAAAAAACAAAAAACATTCAGATAATTGCTATTATAATTAAAATATTAAGTTTATTAACCATTATTATATTTGTTTTATCAATATTATTATTTATTAATAATAATTAATAATCATAATAATAAAAACTATAATAATAGGTTTAAACTATTAATTTATAGGTATTGGAATTTCCTTTCAAATTTGGCTGTTAGTGAACGTAACGAATACAAATTTATCCGAAGTTATGAATAATCCATAATAACGAATGCTGGATAATTCGTAACTTCGAATGAATTCATATTCATTACGTTCACTAACAGCCAAATTTGAAAGGAAATTCCAATATCTATAATTTAATCATTTATAACTATTATTATAGTTTTTGTTGTTATTATTTTTTGTTAATAAATAATAATAATAATCAAAAAACTATAATATTGGTTAATAAACTTAATATTTTAATTATAATAAAAATTATCCAAATGTTTTTTGTTCTTTCGGATTTTTGGATTTTCGGATTGTCATTCTTCATGATTTTCTGATTTTTGAATTTTGTGATTTTCGTTCTTATTTTGGGATTTTCGTTCTGATTTTTGGACTTTCTGATTTTCTAATTTTGTCATTTTCGAATTTTCATTCTTTTGAATTTTCGTTCTTTTAAAAAATGTGTTTTAAAAAAAATTTGTTAAACGGTCTTTCGTTAATTTGGATTTTTCCAAATTAACGAGTATGCTGAATTCTGCCGAAAAACAAATTTGGAATGAAAAAAATTGCCCATGTCTACCCACTACATCTTCTGCCATAAATGCAGGGTAGGTTCCTAGGTACTCTGTGCCACAAAATTGGTCACAGTAGCAGGGGAACTGGTCATCAGTGAAGGGGCAAAGCATAACATCCCTTCACCACCAGAGTATCCGTCACCCCAGCCATGTCACCCATTTCCTGGCTGATTGACTGCAGTAGCATGTGGCACCAATATCGTAGTCATTAGCAACATAAATAATGCATCCTTTGGACAGTTTTCCTGCTTGTTAGACATTGGTACTTTATCTTCTTAAACATATCTAGTCCTCTGTTGTAAGCCCTCTTTTTTGATACGCCATGCATGCACACCTTTAGTGACTTCAGAACAGGCTAGAGTAGATGAACAACAAAAATATTTACAACTTTAGATGAGACATTTGAAAGTATGTTCAACACATTCTGAACAAAGTTCTCTAGTGCCACTGAATAGTGCCCCATGAGGTAGCCTTGCCGTGCTTAGGTAGAGATAATCCATGAGGTAGTGATAATCCATAAAAGGTAGTAAATCCATGACTGGCATCATAAGTCCATGTATGTCCATACCTCTCTTAGAACCCTGACTGGGCCCCCCCCCCAAAGGGGTGGTACACCTGGCATCATAACAGCTACATTTGGCAGTCTTTCCCCTAGCTGACCTATCTGGGGCACTAAAGAGCCCCTATTTATATGGCATGTCCTGTAGGGGGCAGTAACCTTCTTAAAAAGAGTGGGAAAACCTGGCTAGCAGTGGTAATTCTTCCTCACAGCAACTCACAGGTCAACTAACGATGGCTTCTACACACAAATACAGTTGATATATCCAAACCGAGGATGTATAACTAAACAGAAGAAAAACTTTTAATACACAGAACATTTTGGAAGTGTCTGCTTACACACTGGCCACTTTATAAATGTTCATCTTCAGGTTAAGAATTTTGAGTCAATGTCCTTAGCACCCTCAGAGCCTCTTATGTTTTCCCAAAAAACATTTAGAAACAAACCATCTATGGCAAAGCAACAGGTTCCCTTCAATGGCCTTCCCAGGAGCACATACTTAATTTCATTTCAGTCCACTGCAGCTCCATTCAGCAACTGGGAGCAAAAAACAATACACATATTTCCAAGTATTGAGGAGCATTTGACTCACTACTCTTTCTTTTGTGCCTGATGTGTGTGTGTAATAGCCCTAGAAGTAAAACCCGTTCCGATTGATCCACTGTTAAAATGGTTCCTTCTTAAAGAAGCAAATTTATGATTGAAGTCTGGTGTAGACTAGGTAGTAGATTCTTGAATTCTAGATTCTTGAATGTGTATGGAGGAGCGCCTGGTACGCACGAAAATAAAAAAGTGAGAAAGGAGCCTATAATATCAGTAACTTTTTATTTCCTGCACTTACCCTAGTTCTCCCTCCAACAAGTGGTGGTACGTCTTAATCTCCATCTCTAGTCTTGTCTTGATATCAAGAAGCTCTCTGTATTCCAGGCTCTGGTGTTCCATGTCTGCTCGGATCTGACGGAGCTGTTCCTCTAGCCTGGTGATGATGAGCTGGATCTGACCAAGCTGTTCTCCATAATCGGCTTCCGTTTCCGCAAGTGTGTCCTCAAAGGTTTTTTTCTAAAATGTTGGATGACAAATAATTTCAGTAAACCATGTTGTGTCCTTTAGTCCAGTGGTCTCCAAACTGCGGCCCGGAGGCCAGATGTGGCCCTTTGTTTGCCTTTATCTAACCCTTGGGGTACTATTTCTCCCACTGATAAGAGACACTATTCTGCCAACTGACACCAACAATGGGGTACCACTCCTCCCAATGATACCAATGATGGGGCACTATTCCTCCCCCAATACAAATGTAGTGATGTTTACTCCCACCGATGCCAGAAAAATTTCCACTCCTGCTGGCCACATTTCAAATCCCTTAAAGTATAAAAGCAAAATAAATAAACTGCCCCTTTTTTTTTAGCCTGGTACACACTACAGTTATTGGTCGGGAGCCGCTGTACTAACCATGCAAGGTTAGTACAGCGATCTCCCCTGCTAAGCTGTTGTGTTCTGACAGGGGGACAGCCACCCTGCAAGAACATTCTGAGCACATCCGACAGAAGCCAGTCAGACAGACTGACATACTCATGGACAGAATGTCGGATGGTATTTTTTGTACTGGCTAATGTCTTCCGACATTCTGCCCCTGTGTATGGGGCTTAAGAAAGTTTTGAGATCCCTACTTTAGTCAATTAACATGTAATTTATGAAAAATAAAATCACTATTGGTACTATTTTTGTAGCAAACTAGAAAACCCTTGGAAGGATGGCACTCGCTCCTGTACCACTTGGGGCACTTGTCCTAACAGCTTGTCCATCCTAGAGAAGAGGACGGGATGGAGCTGTCAAAAATATAAGAGTTTTGGGCAAGCTTCACTGCATACAAAAAAGCCTACATGTATGGGAGGAGAATAAATGGATATTTTAAAAATTGGATTAGTTTAAAATTATGGAATAGTGTCCATGGACTGAATAGGAGATTTTTGTAGTCTTGCAACACTGCTCCTCAAATGCGGTAAATTACTGTTGTCACCATAAGGCTAAAAAGTGTGTTTTTATCAGGATTGTAGGAAATGGTGGTTAAAAACAAAACGACCATTTGTATGCCCAGTTATTACATTACTCCCACTAGCTGTAGCAACAGGACTTGCCTCTGGCCGTACTATAACAACCACATTTCTTCCCACATTTTAGGTCTATTCTACAACTGGATCACCAGGTGAAAATAAAGTGAATAAATCCTGAAAAAAACAAAACGAATGCAGCCACCACATATAAAAGACTGGCAAGCTGTAATACATTACACTTTTTGGGGTTTATATATGTTCTAAATGCTTAGCACTCTTGCTTTGTAATGCCTAGACCCTTGGTTTGATTCCCTCTCAGAACACTAGCTGAACTTGGATGTCTTTCCAGTGTATTTTACTCAAAACTGACTTTGTTGGGTGGATGTGGAAGGGGTATTTGGCTCTGCACTTTGTGCTGTCAGTGCATAACATGTATGAAGTTAAAAAAGGTGCAAAAAAAAAGTAGGGGTTAAGGACTAACAGATATTAAAGAGCAGCTCCAAAAAAGCCCCCAAAAAATTAATATTAGGGCACTTACCTGTCCAAGCATCCAGAGCCGATTCTTCAATCGGCTATCCAGTGCTGGCACTGCCATCTTGACCTTTGAAGTGTCCCAGAAGGCTGCATGGAAGGAGGTGGGTCAACTGAGCCGGAAGTGGGAGTGGGTACCTGCCAAACCAGTTACCTGTCCCCCCCTGCACCAGAGGAGGGGAGGCATGACAAGCGTGGTTCAGCTTGAACAAATGTAAGTATGTATGTGCCATACCTGGCTGATATCTATGTAAGGTGGAAACCGCTGTAGCAGGCACCACTACTACAGTGATCGCCGCTAACTTCTGGGTCCCATGCTAAGCAGCTAATTGGAAGAGAAAGTAGAGTGACAACGACATGAGCTCATCAATGTGCTTCTTTTCTTTTCACTGTCCAGTCACAGGCTGGGGCCTGTCCAGGATGACTTGGGCTAAGAGGAAATGGTCATCAGGCTGAGGACATTAGTTGCAGAAAAAAAGTACTGAGTTGGGGCTTTCTGGATTGAAGTTGAACATTGCAGCAATAGTTTGTTTTGCTTTTTTTTCTTTTAAAAGCTATATATTTTACCTTATTTTTGGGAGGCGTTCTACTTTAACCCTTTTGTTGCTGTGGGTTTTACAGACACTCCCTTGTGTGCGTATTTTTTACTGAAATGTTTTTGCAGTAATATTGTGTGAAATAAAAAAATGAAACTAACACTATTTTATTCTCTAGGGTGTCTGCTTTCAGAAAATACATACTGTTTTTTGGGGGTTTATGTAAGTGGTTTATGAGACCTAAAATTATTTTTTAAACAAATATGCAAAAAACATCTCTGGCAAAGGGTTAAAGCAGCATGTTTTCTAAAACAAGACCTTCTTATAAAAATGGGTGAAATTTTAACTCCACAGTTTAGATTCTATATTAGTTTCTTGGCTTACCAATGACAGTAGAGACTGCAGCTCAAGCTCAAAGCTTTTGAGGGTTCGTCTGAGATCCGTGATTTCGGTCTTGCTTGTATTTACCTGTTCCACACCTGCTGAAATTTCTGTCTTCAGTTCATTGCTCTAAAATGGGAACATTTTGATGGCTTTTTCTGTTTTCATTATTTTATTAAATAAAAAAAAAATAAAAAAAATAATTCATAGACAAAAATACTACCACACGAGGGACAATGGGCTCCATTCACAAAACCATAGAAATATGCCAACTCACTAAGTCAGTGCGGTCCCTGCTGGATATGTATTAATACAAAAGAAGAAAGCTGACTAGAATACCAGTGAAAGGGACGCTACTTTCACAGGACATGCGTGATGTATCAAAAACAACTAAGTTCAATTAAAGCCTGTTCAAACCAAAAGTGGAACTTCCTCTCATTTGTCTCCTCTCCCCCTCCAGTGCCACAATTGGCACCTTTCTGGGGGGAGGGGGGACAGGATACCTGTCTTTGACCCCACTTCTAGGAGTCCGCGATGCGGCCCATGACATCACCGCGGGGCTTCCTCCTCCTCCCTCTGTCGCTGGGCCAGTAGGAGAGAGGAGCGGGGCCTTGTGCATGCGCAGTAGGGTTCCCGGCGTGAAGCCGTAAGGCTACAGTGCTGGGTCCCCTTACCTGCAATGGCGGTGGCAGCATCCGACTGCTGATGGAAACGTCAGCTGCCGGACCAACATCGCTGGACTCCAGGACATGTAAGTGTCCTATTGTTAAAAGCCAGCAGCTGCAGTATGTGTAGCTGCTGGCTTTTAATTTCTTTTGGGGGGGCAGACCTCCGCTTTAAGTAAATACTAAATATCTGTAAAAATTTCAAATATTGAATGAAAATAGTATCAAATATTACACACATATATAAATACTATTTTCCCCTGGTAACCTCTGGAGGAACCCTCGGCTTCCATGGAACCCAGTTTGAGAAACTCTGTTTTAAAGTCATCTTTGCTGTGATATTTGGCGAAGTCATTGCTATATCTTTGGGCAGGTCTATTTTTTTCTTGTTAGAGAATACTCATTGTCATTCTCTGATGTTCTTGAAAGTGTCACTCTGGTATCCATCTGTCAAGCCTTCAAACTGATGACACCCCTCTCCTAACAGCTCAACAGCTCAAGTTCCACACCTTTGTAAGAATACCTATCTGTTCATAACCCAGTTTTGTCTTGTGAATATTTGAGCCAAAAATATCTCTAAAAATAATTGTGAATGAGTAAAGTCTCCCCGGCACTACATATGACACACAGTATGTTTTAACAAGGATTAGACCATTGTGATATGCATGTACATTGTTTTGTGTTTGGAGTGATAGGGAGGTTTGCAGCAAATGATGTATATGCTTGTATTTACACAAGAAAAAGTCTCCAAAAATTTGGCAAAATGATCGTAGAAATTAGATATAATTCACTATTGGTAATGGGGTTGATTTTCTAAAGGCACATAGAATGAGGGCTTTGCAAGTGCAGTTACTCCAAAGCTTTGTAAATGAGGGGGGACCTCTGCTGACTTCCATCATCCAATCATGTGCAAGTAAAAAATAATTGTTTTACATTTTTTCCTGCATGTGATTGGGTATTCTTTGGAAAGTGAAGCTTTACTTCAGTGGCGGCTGGTGCTCAATATTTTTTGTTGGGGGGGTGGGGGGCAGCAAACCAACACCACCACCCCCCCCTTGCGTGGGAGACAGACGGGATTGCGGCAAACCCCTACCCCTGCCGGAGACATATGGGATGGTGGCGATCCCCCCTCCCCCGCAACGGTAGACGGATGGGAAGGTGGAGGTCAGTGGCCTCCTTACCTTAGGAGGCAGAAGATAAGGATCCGGGATAGGGCTACTGCTCTTCACTCCAGCTACTCCTCGAATGTCCTAAGACTCCCCTGCACCCTGCATGGACGGGCCGCCACTGTTTACCTCATATACTAATCTCTAAAGAAACTTGCAGGGTAGAATTATAGGCAAAATTTTTTTTTTTTCATTTTGGATAGAATAAGGAAAGATTATAATCCATGTCAGTTTTCTTTTTTGCCACCTTTTAGAACATTACCCCTCTATTACTTTTCTGGGGACAACCCACAATTTAGGATTTTCTTTTACTTTTACTTTCAATGATAATGGTAAACAGGACAAATAGAGAATATGTTCTAATTCCTCTCCACTCTATCCAAAACTAAAAAAAAGTTTTTCCTTTAGTTATACTTTAACTACTTCAATACCGGGCACTTACACCCCCTTCCTGCCCATGCCAATTTTTAGCTTTCAGCGCTGTCGCTATTTAAATGACAATTGTGCGGTCATGCTACACTATACCCAAACAGAGTTTTTATCATTTTGTTCCCACAAATAGAGCTTTCTTTTGGTGGTATTTGATCACCTCTGTGTTTTTTATTTGTTGCTAAACAAATATAAAAAGACCTAAAATTTTGAAAAAAAAAAAAGTTTTTCTTTGTTTCTATTATAAAATTTTGTAGATAAGTATGTTTTATCCTTCACTGAAGGGCACTGATAAGTCGGCACTGACGGGCACTGATAAGGCGGCACCGATGAGGTGGCACTGATGGGCACTGACAGGCACTGATGATGGGCACTGATAGGTGGCACTGATGGGCACTGGTAGGCGGCACTGATGGGTGGCAATGATATGCAGCACTAATGGGCATTGATAGGCGGCACTGATAGGCACTCATGGGTGGCACTGGTGGGCACTGATAGGCAACACTGATGGGCACTGAAAGGCTGCACTGATGGGTACTTATGGGTGGCACTGATAGGTGGCACTGCTAGGCACTGATGGGCACTGATAGGCGTCACTGCTGGGCACTGATACGTGGCACTGATGGGCACTGATATGCGGCACTGATAGATGGCATTGATAGGCATCACTGATGGCAATGGCACTGGCAGGCATTGGGGATGGGCACTGATTGACATTTCCCTGGTGGTCTAGGGTGGCATACCTGGTGGTCCAGTGCGGTGGCAATACCTGGTGGTCCTGGTGGCATCCTGGTGGTCCTGGGTGGGCATCCGAGGGGGGCTGCACTGATAAACACTCAGCACAGACCCCCCGTCAGGAGAGCAGCCGATCGGCTCTCCTTTGCTCGCGTCTATCAGGCGCGAGTGAGGAAAAGCCGATCAATGGCTCTTTCTTTTTACATCGTGATCAGCCATGATTGGCTTTACTGAGATCGGTGTATCGGTGTGTCAGACTGACACGCCGCACCACTGATTGCTGCGATGTGCTCCCCCACAGGCTTGCAAGAGCGGCCGTTCTGGGCGCAGTCATATGATGTCCACCCAGAACAAGAGTCGCACCGCCCCCCCCCCCACCCCACGCCGTCATTTGACGGTGGATGGGCGGCAAGTGCTTAAGTAAATCAACCTCAATAACTTCCATATTTGCATATTTAGATTTCTATGCACTACTGTTGCGAAAACTGACCCAAAAAGGCAGAGACTACTCAAAATTGGCTATTATATTGTTACATTCCTTATATACCGCATGTCTGGACCACTACCTAATTACTGCATGCCTTTAATTATTTATTCACTTCTGTGAATTGACTTTAAACCCTTTTAATTACCATTAATTTACTATTTAGTTTTGAGTGTTTTGCAGTGAATACCCCAAAACGGTATAGTGAATTGACAATTGCAGGATCGTATGCGTTATTTAGGAAAAATGTGTCTGGACACTTACATACCGCGTGCTATGTGGTTCTGTGAATGGAGCCCAATGTGACAGAAGGGTAAATCCTTTGAGTCCCAATCTGTTGACCATCACCACATTTATAGTAGAGAATCCTCCCCTGGCAATCAATCACAGGTCAGGATATCGATTAGTCAGGATGGAAAATTTGTATTTGGTCTTTTTAAGCGTGGTTATTTTTTTGTTAATAAAACCATCTGAACATTTGGGTACCAAAAGGCTGGACACTGCAGGTCTACAACATCAATCCTTAAATGTGTGTAGCGCTACCCCATAGGGGCCACTGGTAATAGCTGGTTCTTTCCCAATAGTACAGAGGCTGCCTACCACCGCAAGCACCAGTCCATTTAGACCGGCCCCCAATAACACAGTCTAGAGGATGTCTTTTTGATACCTTTTGCTTGAAAAAACATTAACAGGAGAGGGGTTAGGGCATAGGATACTCCAAAGAACAATTAGCAAATAGCTATGGGGAAACAAGCTTCTGCTTAGGTAAATTTGAATATTGGACGGTCTAATGCCTCACAGCTGTAGACCATGAGCCAAGTTTCTTTGGCATCTGGTTACGTTGAGCCACTGCACAACTATTGGCAACCAATGTGGTTTCCCAAACAATGCACAGTAACAAGGGGGCAATCTTCTCCAGGTTCACACTCCATGATTCTGCTGAAGACAGGGAAATGGACAGAATTCTGAGACCCTATTAGAATGGTATCAGTCCACTGATACCACTGGGACTTACATCCCTAAAACCACACAGTCACCAGGAAACAATTTAGGGTCACCTCCAGATGTGGTCCAGTGAGGGAGATAGTCCAAATCCCTTGTGGTGAAGTTCTACAGCCTGCTTCTCAGGCGATCCATCCAGGCCCTCAGCCTTGACATCGCTGAGGCCTCAAGAACAGCTACACAGCCCTTTAGCTGCCTAGGGGCAGAAGCCCTTCATACTTTGTAACTCACCCAGCTCTCCAAGGTTTCAGACTATCTATCACCTTTCTAGATCCTTTTTGGAAACTCCTCTCCAGTGATTGGCTGAAACTTGATAAATATTGAGACTGTTTATTTGAATCTCCCTCCCTAGAAGTAGAGGGAAGCAATCAAACTCCCAGCATGTGAAACCCTGAACAGACCAGAACAAATAATCACTGCTCCCCTGACTAAAGAAGGAGCTAAAAACTAACTTTGCCTAGCATCCCATGCTAGGAGGGTGCTACACATACAACAAAATCAAGCAAACAATATATTTGCTCATCCATGTATATATTTGCTAGTGTATAATTAACCTTTAAGACTCCATCTTACCTTCTGTGCAAACCAAGCCTCGGCATCTGCTCGGTTCTTCTCAGCCAGAGCTTCATAGTTAGTCCTCATATCATTCAGGACTTGAGTGAGATTTATTCCTGGAGCGGCATTCATCTGTACATCAACTTGGCCTGCCGAACTGCTTCTTGCAACATGCATCTCCTAAGACATTTGTTTAAAGCTCACATTAAAAAACGAATGTATTTGATTCAAAATATTCAAAACAGTCATTCTTGAAGTTGATGCTAAAGAGGCATTATGGGGCATGTTTATAAAGAACAAATCAAATAACATTGGAGCTCTAGCCACTAGTGCCCAATCAGATTCTATGTCTCAAGTTCCAAATAAAACATTTTCATAGCCATGAGATGGCGAGTAGAAATTTTTAAAGCAGAATGTTGTTTTTTTAGTAAAGAGAGACACGCTTTCATATAATACTGTTGTGATATTAACATTCATACTGGTCAATTCACTAGAAACCAGTATAGCAATAGGTACTCCACCCCCCCCCCCCACCCATGTTATTTCCCTCTTAACTGTAGTCCTGTGTTCTCTTGAAAACACATACTTACCCACACAGCAAATCCATCGTTGTCCCACTCCAATCCACTGTTCAGGTGCCAAACAGCGGGTCCTGTGCCGCCATCTTGGTCCCCTTCAGCTGGCTACTTCTGAGTGCAGGCACTGAGCTCTGGTGGTGGCTTCAGAGCTGCCCCCTGTCCTGCCCACTGGCCACTCTGTTTGCCAAGCCTGCAGCCACCTAGGAGATGTGATGTAAGTATTCTGGGAGCTGAAGGACCAGGTACATGTAATTCTGGGATAGGCTGGGATGCCTAGGGGGGCAAAGCCAAAAATAAAAACAAATACAAGTGATAGGTAGAAAAAAATATTTAAAAAATTTCCAGCAATTGTGTTTTTGGAGGCAAGAAGTGTTAACATGGAAGCAGCAAACAAATACTCTTGCGCATGAGCGTCATGTCCGGGTAATCTAATGTTCAAAGGATAATTCCTCAGGCCTTGCTGCCCTCCAGGATAGAGGTATCCTAACAATCAAGAAAGGGAATAGAGTGCACAAGCTTTGTGCATTATCCTTTAGTAAATTTATTTGTAAAAACAGATTGGCTGGCTTACATGTTTCAAAGGAATTCCTTCTTCCTCAGAGCTTTGAGGAAGAAGGTATTCCTTCGAAACATGTAAGCCAGCAGTGGTCCTAAAGTCTTCTCGTTCACCATCTAGAGACTGTCATATCTAGATTGACTGACACCATTTGGAGGCTTTTACAAAACTAATTATTTTCACATGTTTGTGAGTAGTTTTTAAACTGTTTTACAAACAAATTTACTAAAGGATAATGCATAAGGCTGGTGCGCCTTCTTTTCTCTATTCTCTCTCGTGTTAACATGGAACTAATGTCCTTTTTCTATGTAAATAGTGTACTAAAGCGCTGATATGTGAGATCAATAAAAAAATGTATATAAAAAAATGAACAATTGAAAAATTGGATAAATGAAAAAAATAGGAAATAACCAAATAATCAAGCTGCACCCATGTGAAAAGTGTTCTGATACGACTAAAATATAAATAATTCTGCCAATGAATAGTGCGCTAAAAATTAACTTCCTATTTAGGTAAAGAGACAAATAGCCATACCATAAAATACCAATAAATCATATATAGTGAACTTCCTATTTAGAAATGCAAAACCATGTCAATAAGGCAAATATCAATACCACAAATTATCAACCTGCATATGATATAATCAATCTGAAAAATAAGGGCAAAGAAAAATATATATATATAGATCCCTGGATAGATGCATACAAAGGTCCAAAAGAAGTTGTAAATTGGCATAGGAAAAACCAGCACAGTTCACTGTTGCTTATTGATTCAATAGACAGCTGTCTGCAACGTAAGTCTCTCCCCTGCACTTCTGATAGACCAGGCTGGTTGTTTTTAGATTCTTCCAGCCATGTGTTGCATTCATGTAACCAAAAAGAAGAACATCATTGTGCAATGAACAAAACCTCTATGGTACTCTCTTTGTTAAGCATAAGTGTTTACACTCACATGAGATACAAAGTAACAGCGCATGAACCATTCAGTTGCTCACTGCGATCTCACTCCTGGCACAGTATGCTGTGTCTAACGAACAGGCACATCGGATGACATCACTGGCTCCCTCCGACGCGTTGCGTCACATGTCATGTGACTTTATCAAAGGTAGCCATGTGACCGCAAGACTCCATATTTATACTTGTTATAGCGTGTCGGTTGTCATAGTGACTTCGGTGGTCATTAGAACATCATGTTGATTTAGTGCTTGTAAGCTTTATTAGATAATATAGACACATCACATAAAATGTAATAAAACAATCTAATAGACACTTAAAAGCTGAACCAGAGTATGAACTTAAAATGTAAATCAAAAACTTGCTCTTCCATTACTAACAATAGGCTGCTAATTACCTACTCCCTCCAGTGGTCAACTGATGTAATTGCTTCAACTTGCAGCACATAGACTCATTCATTAGTAATGAATAGAGATATCAACAGGAGATTGTATCAAATGAATTGCAGAGATCAATACTGTTACATACTCAATACTACGGGATATCTACCTGTGTATATATACAATAAAATAATTACACAATACATATTTATAAAATAGATATTTCATAAATATGTATTGTGTAATTATTTTAATGTATATATACACAGGTAGATATCCTGTAGTATTGAGTAGTATTGAGTATGTAACAGTATTGATCTCTGCAATTCATTTGATACAATCTCCTGTTGATATCTCCATTCATTACTAATGACTGAGTCTATCAACAGGAGATTGTATCAAATGAATTGCAGAGATCAATACTGTTACATACTCAATACTACTCAATACTACAGGATATCTACCTGTGTATATATACAATAAAATAATTACACAATACATATTTATAAAATATCTATTATTATTTATATTGATATTATAAATATCAATTATTTTATTGTATATATACACAGGTAGATATCCTGTAGTATTGAGTATGTAACAGTATTGATCTCTGCAATTCATTTCATACAATCTCCTGTTGATATCTCCATTCATTACTAATGACTGAGTCTATGTGCTGCAAGTTGAAGCAATTACATCAGTTGACCACTGGAGGGAGTAGGTAATTAGCAGCCTATTGTTAGTAATGGAAGAGCAAGTTTTTTATTTACATTTTAAGTTCATACTCTGGTTCAGCTTTTAAGTGTCTATTTGATTGTTTTATTAAATTTGATGTGATGTGTCTATATAATCTAATAAAGCTTAAGGGCGCTGAATCAACATGATGTTCAAATGACCACCGAAGTCGCTATGGCAACCGACACGCTATAACAAGTATAAATATGGAGTTTTGCGGTCACATGGCTACCCTTGATAAAGTCATGTGACATGTGACGCAACGCGTCGGGAGGAGCCAGTGACGTTATCCGATGTGCCTGTTCGTTAGACACAGCATACGGTGCGAGGAGTGAGATTGCAGTGAGCGACTGATTGGTTCATGCGCTGTTACTTTGTATCTCATGTGAGTGTAAACACTTATGCTTAACAAAGAGAGTACCATAGAGGTTTTGTTAATTGCGCAATGATGTTCTTCTTTTTGGTTACATGAATGCAACACATGACTGGAAGAATCTAAAAACAACCAGCCTGGTTTATCAGAAGTGCAGGGGAGAGACTTACGTTGCAGACAGCTGTCTATTGAATCAATAAGCAACAGTGAACTGTGGTGGTTTTTCCTATGCCAATTTACAACTTCTTTTGGACCTTTGTATGCATCTATCCAGGGATCTATATGTATATATTTTTCTTTACCCTTATTTTTCAGATTGATTATATGTTATGCAGGTTGATAATTTATGGTATTGATATCTGCCTTATGCACATGGTTTTGCCATCCTAAATAGGAAGTTAACTATATATGATTTATTGGTATTTTATAGTATGGCTATTTGCCTCTTTACCTAAATAGGAAGTTAATTTTTAGCGCACTATTCATTGGCAGAATTAATGTCCTTTTTCTGCTTTAGGAAAGTGAAAAAGAAACACCATACCCATCAGGTCATCTTCTTGGTATTGTTATCTTCTCCTAACGTATTGATGTTGGCATAGGAGATCTAGTTAATGGGCAGGTGTCCAAAACCACCACCTTCATCAGGGATGAGATTGAAAACAATATAAATAGACTAGAAGTGAAGTTATATTTTTTCCATTGCCGTTATTTTCCTGCAGAACCAGCTGTTGACAAGATCTGTGCTTGCCATCACACTGGAAGAAATACCATTAAAGGAGAAGTGCAGCCAAAACTCGTTTGGCTGTACTTCTCCTGTGGATCACGGGAGTACAGTTCGTTCTGCACTCCTGTGATCTGTTTTCAGCAGACAGCAGGCCCAAGCCCGCTGTTGGCTGTCATGACAGTGCCGATCCAAGCTGGGGAAACATTGCAACTATATAGTCGGGAACCACCATATCCACCGGGACCGGCACCCGGCTCAGCCTTTCAGCTGGCCACTGAGAGCCTGAGTCAGCCGCTATTGGCCCGGCCACAGCCTAGCACTTCAGTGAGCATGCGGGGGTGAGGGTTGAGCAGAGCAGGCCCATGGAGCACTGAGAACTGAGCGATCAGCAATGTTTGATCACTCAGTCCTCAGTCTTAGAGCTGGCAGGGGACCAATGCTGCATCCACCTAGGTACTGTAAGTATGATCTCTAAAAAAGTCATTTTCCAAACTTCTCTTTTAAAGGTTCTGTTCACTTCTAGTCCATTTATATTATTTTCAATCTCAAGCCCTGATTACTCGTTATGGAGCCCTGAAATGCATTGGAAACTTGTTCGATTTCCCCCTTGACCTTTATTGGAATAAACTCTTATATGATCCTGTTGATAGTGGTGTGGGGCTTCAATTTACATTTTTGTTACATTATAGTAAAGTTAAAGTCTGCACTGAATAAGCCACAGCAAAACACTAAAGATTTAATAAAAACAACTTTTAAAGCGTAACTCCACTTTTGTTGAGAAAAAACATTCCCCTGTGGGTGATCTCTGTACATTGCAAGGATTTTTAACAAACTTTATTGCAGATTCCTACCTTTTGTTATTCTGAAGAAATCCCTGTGTGTTTGTCTGTGTCCATGTGGGAAAGTGAGTCTAATGGGAGTGGTTTCATAATTATTAATCAGCTGTGCACCTGCAGGGCTCTAATGAGCAAAGCTGCTGGGCCTGCATCCCTTTAGGCGTGTATTCCTATTGAAAGCATCTCACCAAAAATGACAATGAAATGTTGCAGGGGATGCCGGAAATCTGACTTGTGCAGCCTTTTGGGAAAATCAGTGACCTAATCACACAAGCAGGAAATTATGTTTCTGGGCGGCGTTCTGTACACATTTTGTGTACATAACACCTCCAGGTAGCCATATTACATTGCATTTTCAGAAATTTACAGAGTTGCAGATTGAACGGGAAAGGTAATTTTTATTAAAATTAAATTACTATATGACTTGTATCGCAATTGTATACACTATGCTATTTTTTTCTTTATTTGCTATTTTTTTTGTCCACAAAAGTGGAGTTACCCTTTAAGTCCATTCTGGATTGTGTAGCAAAAAAAACTTCACAACTCTAAATTCAGAGGAAAGTGTATAGTTAAGCCTCATACACACGATCGGATTGTTGGCCAACAAAACTGTGGACTTTTGTCCGAAGGGCATTGGCCCAAACTTGTCTTGCATACACACGGCCACACAAGTGTTAGCCAACAATTACAAGACGTACCACGTTGTTTTTCAGCTCTTTAGCACCACCCTTTGGGCTCCTTCTGCTAATTTCATGTTAGTAGAAGTTTGGTGAGTGTTGATTTGCGCTTTTCATTTCGCACTTTTCATTTCACGCTTTTCATTTAGCACTTTTCAGTTCGTTTCTGAACGGCCGTTCGTCAACTAGACATGTTGCGGAATTGGAGGAGATAACGTTTTATTTATTATTGGCCTTGGAGTTATTGCTTTGACATTGTTTTTTTAGTTGAATAATGTTTTGATTTGTTATATTTTCTATATTTATGGATGCATAGAATGCACTTTTTGGTTAAGTTCTATTGGCAGATAGCATGTCTAATTGTATTTGTTTTTTATTTTTTTTAATGCACAATAAAAAAATTGTGGAGAATAATACTTGGCTATATGTTTCAAATGACAGTTTGGGAGTAGGCAGTTACATTTTAAAAAATACAATGTAAAATTGACAAGGGACACCAACACAGTTGTATCTTTGATCTTAAAAACTACGGGATAATGGTGTTGTGGTAACTTGCCCAAATAAAAAATAAAAAGTATAATAATATTATTCTTGATATCTCTAGAAAAAAAGCCTTTTAAAATTTGTTTGCAATAACTCCATCAGTATCACCAGCAAAGCAGCTTCATTATTATCCCATTAAAGAAGAAGAGAATGTGTGCTGTATTTCGAGATTTCAATATTTTCCATGTCACGAATGTTAATTCTTCATTACAAGCGATAATTTACAAGACCGACCGCTTCTGGCTTGTCCTTGCTTCCGAGCATGCGTCTTTGTAGTTTGGACTATTGTCCGACGGACTTGTGTACACACGCTCGGAAAATCTGACAACACACATTTGTTCGCGGAAAATTTGAAAACCTGTTATCAAACATTTGTCCACGGAAAATCCAACAACAATTGTCCGATGGAGCATACCAACAACAGCCTGACATCGAACATTTTCCATTGGAAAGTCAGATCGTGTGTACGAAGCTTTAGAGTCTAGTAGAACTATGCTTTGCGCATGGCAGCCATGCAGCTGCCTGCCTATTGGATATATGCCCACCATGGCCAATTTGGGCCTATGCAGGAACCTTCACATACTTTTGTAGGTAAAAAAATATGTTCTTCAATGTGTGACATCAGTGCACTTAGCCCTATAATGCCCTGTACACATGGTCGGGTTTTCAGATGGAAAATGTTCGATGGGAGCTTGTTGTTGGAAATTCCGACCGTGTGTATGCTCCATCGGACATTTTCCATCAGAATTTCTGTCACACAAAATTTGAGATCTGGATCTCAAATTTTCCGACAACAAAATCCGTTGTGGTAAATTCCGATCGCGTGTACACAATTCCGACACACAAAGTTCCACACATGCTCGCAATCAAGCAGAAGAGCCGCACTGACTATTGAACTTCATTTTTCTCGGCTTGTCATACGTGTTGTACGTCACCGCGTTCTTGGCATCCGGAATTTCCGACAAGATTTGTGTGACCTCGTGTATGCAAGACAAGTTTGAGTCAATATCCGTCAGAAAAAATCCATGGATTTTGTTGTCGGAATGTACAATCGTGTGTACGGGGCATAAGTGTGACCCACAGCAAAGGTTCTCTGCAGTTTGCTGAATCCACTGTCTACCCTAATTAATTACATAGAGTATATTCGTTTTTTGGCAAGCATCTGTTTTTCTTACCTCCTCATGGTTCTTCTTGAGGTAGGCCAGCTCTTCTGAAATGCTATCTACTTGGAATTCAAGGTCACGTCCAGACAGTGACAGCTCATCCAGGACTTTGCGGAGGGCATAAATATCAGCTTCTACATGCTTGCGGTAAGATAGCTCAATCTCTTTCCTTAGGGAAAAAAAATAGTATTTATTTAGAAAAGGCCACATCTCAGGATATAACGCACACTTTTTTTTAAATAAGGCAATGCAAAAAGTCATCATTTTACTGCACTGAGCAAATTAGTTTGTCTGACTAAATAATGCTACATTGGAATACATTTTATTAGTAGTGAACAAATAAAAAAACTATTTAACATTTTGATGGAGTCAACTAATTGTACGCAGTTGTACTGATGTGGTGTACTGTGTTGTATTGATGTACAGTTCTATCAGGGGATGTACTGTGTTGACAGGAGGAGAGAGCGGTGAGAGGAAATAACCAGTTTGTTTCTACTCCTTCACTATCCAATCACAGGCTGGGCAAGGGGAGCTGACCTATCTGTGTTGCTTAACTGCATCAGAGAAATGTCAGGCGCCAGATCGTGCTACGGTTGTTGTAAATCTCATGATTGGATGGACATAACCACAAATTCTTTTCACACCTCCAATATACAGTAGGTCTTTCAATTTGCCTAGAGTTCAGCTTTAATTCAGGTTTCACTTTCCTTTTTTATTATATGGGCTTTGTGACCCAGGAATTATTTTTTTGTTCCAAACTCAATAATGTGTATTACTGCTTTTAAATTACAAAAAAAATTTTAAAAAACCCACTTTTGGCTGAAGTCATCAGCAGCCATTCTGGCATTATCAATTTGCAGTTCCGTGGCAGAGTTTTCAAATTTGGCAACCAGGATCTGAAAAACAAAAGACATTTATTTAACGTGTTTGTGTACTTTGATAGATAGCTAAGAATAGGAAAGGATCCTCTGTGTGTTGAACAAGGAGCCACACAAATATATCTAAAATATATATTTTTTTAATGTTCATTACTATTTTTATTTATATACAGTATTTCACATAGGATGCAGTAAGGCAGTGGTTCTCAACCTTCCTAGTGCCGTGACCCCTTGATAAAATTTCCCAAGTTGTAGGGACCCCTAACAGTAAAATTATTTTCGTAGTGTGGGTTGTCAAAACCCGAAGCAAGACAAGTAATTTGCGCCCCTGACCCATGGACATTTAGCGCTTCCTGAGTCCCTTCCACTTGTACAGTATTAAAACCCCTTATGGTACATTTTAGGATGTACCAGTCTTTCCCTTTGTTTTCCTTTTATCTCTCTCTATTCTAATTTCTTGTTTTTTTTCCCCATCCCTCTCTCTAGCCATCTTTCTTGTTCTTTCTCTTATTCTTCCCTCTCCCTTTTTCTTTGTTCCTCCCCCTCTTTTCCTCTCCCTTCCATGGGGGGGGGGTTAATAGGATGAGTGGCAGTGCTGGCGGGGAGTTGGGATGAGTGGCAGTGGCAGTGCTTGGGGGGGGGGGTGAGTTCTGATCAGCCATCTTAGGCGCTCTTGATCAAGGTCATCTGCTGATCTGAGAACTGTAGTGGGGACTTTTAATGGCAACACTATTCACAGGTAGTGTTACCGACTTTGTGGTGTCTCGTAGCAGTGACATCTATGCGGAAATCAGAAGATAGGGTCCTGCTGGGCGGCTGCGAAAAGGCTTGGAGAGCAGCGTGGGCTTCAGGAACAGCCCAGGATCTGGTGACCCCTGGCAAATCGTCATTCGACCCCCGAGGGGGTCCTGACCCCCAGGTTGAGAACCACTGCAGTAAGGTGAAAAAACATGAACCTTTACAACCCCTTTAAGATCTCAGCAATCGTAAGCTTTGGAAAAATAATCATCTAATTATTGTTAATAGTTTATTCAATAATGATTTTGTTTTGTTTTGTAAGGTTTTTGTAATGTTCTCTGGAACCAAGAAGTGTTTTAGGCTGGGTTCACACTATTGCCACATGCGGCTTACAGCAGGGGGACCGGTGCATCCCCGTTCACCGTTTCAGATCCGATTTCAGACAGAATTTTTGGCTGAATTTGGACCTGAAACAGACCAAAAGAGGCACAGGACCCCTGTGCAAATTCTCACCAGAGCCGCAGTGAAGATATGTGAACCGGCTGCATAGAGAGCCAGTCGCAATCTCCTGCTATTGCGAATTGGATGCAGTGAACCCGCATCCAATTCACACTAGTGTGAACCCAGCCTCAATGTATTGCTTATTATCGCAGATGTGTGGTAGACACAACTCTGAACAGGTATCTCCTGTGTCTTACAAAATGTTCAACTCAGCATTCAATTCTTTTCACTAGTCTTCTTCATTACATTATCCAGTAAGCATGCAGTATATTGCTAAAATGTACTATTTGCACATTTTGTTTTTAGCAAGTTTGAGTTTCTTTGTAGACACATCAGCTTAGCTATATGCAGGGCTGTCTTTAAGGCAGGGCAAAAGGGGCAGCTGCCCTGGGCCCTGTCATTGTTGTGGGGCTCAAAGCAGCTGCCTCATACTTGCTAACTATCTCAGTTTAAAATGCCCTGTCACTTGAAGTTTTAGTCCTGTGCTGTGTCCCGATATCTCAGTGTGAAGTGCTGGTACTAATACTGCCCTGCTCTGCCCTATTGTTGTGTACAGATGACTCACCTGCAGACCCTGTGTTTACATGTAAACAACATGCATTCATATGTAAATAGTGGCAACATTAATAAGTAAACAGCTGCGGCCAGCGGCATTATTATGTAAATAAAGGCGGCATTCATATGTATATCATGCCCTCCTGCAGTGAGAAGATGATGTGCTGTGACCTCTAGCAACCAGTCAGTGAGCAGTAATACTGTACAGTAATCTCTAGCAACCAATTAACAAACATAAATCATTTGCTGAAACCTCTAGCAACTAATCAGTGAGCCGTAATGTGTGCTGTGACCTCTAGCAACCAGTCAGTAAGCAGTAATGATATGCTGTAACAGCTGGCAACCAATCACAATTGTTGCCTGATCTGATACAGTAAACTGATTTTAAGTCTAGCTGCTATTTATTGTATGTCTCAGAGCAGGTGGAAAATGAAATTGCTTGGGGGGGGGGGGGCAAGAAAATTTTTGCCCAGGGTCCAATCAATATTAAAGACGGCCCTGGTTATTTGCTTATACAAAGATAATGTATGTATTGGTAGAAGTACGTTTAGCAAAAAATCGACAACCTACCTTTCCCTTCAAGTCATTGATCGTGTCGTAGTATTTGCTGTAATCACTGGCTGTAGTGCCAGCTCCATCGCCAGCTTGCTTCTCATACCACTCATGGATTTTGATCTCCAGCTCAGTGTTGGCTGCTTCCAGGGCCCTGACTTTTTCTAGGTAGGCAGCCAAGCGGTCGTTGAGGTTTTGCATGGTTTGTTTATCACTTCCAGCAAATCCACCAAAGCCGCTGGATTGTGCTCCTCCAAAGGCAGCAAAAGAGCTGAAGGAAAAACCACTGCTGGATCCACCACTAAAGCCTCCACCAAGGCCTCCACTAAGATATCCACCAAGGCTAGCTCCATGTCTGCTTTCGTCAGAATAAGGATTTGCAATCCTATAGAAGGCCATGGTGCATGTATTGGTGGGCTTGCTCTGACTCAAAGAAAGTGCAGAAAGCAAAAAGTTAGAAAGCAAACTATGGTCCTTGGCTTCTTCACAAATATATATCTATATGTGTATACAAACTGCAGCGGGAGGGGCACTTTCCACTGAATTCCTCCTTGAGATTTTTTTTAGTCCGGTATATGAAAATATGTCACCTGCTTCGACAGAATGAGTCCATCCTTACAGAAATGCTGCAGCCGTTTGGCTCTTCTTTACGTGTTGACTAGAAACTTAGAGACAAGCTCCTCTTTCCTTAGAATGTTGTTCTGCAGGCCCTCTCTCTCACCTTGGCTTACGTCATAATGGCATTAACATTACAATATGCTCACAGCTTCAGGCAACTGCCAAGCGGCATAGAGGAGGCACAACTATTATTTTTTAAGGCAATTCAGTTTTAGATAGAGTTGAACAGACATATCGACATATGAAGGCTCAGAGTACTGTGGTCATTTGCCCTCTATGGTCACACCAGCTATAAAGTTAGAATTTAGATACCTACTGTGACAAAATGAGTCCATTTCTTTAGAAGTCATTCAGCCTTTTGGCTCTTTGCTAAAAGGAACTGACGCTAAGATTTGTTGCTGAAGAACAGGAAAATCCAGATTGTTATTGATTGTGTCTAAGTAGGAAAAACATGCAGTGAATATCTTTGATAAATGTGGCCAAGCTTCAGATGTCAGTAACCTGCTATAAAGACAGAGTGCAATTGATCATATTGATTATTACAATGTGCCTGTGTGAAAAACACAATAGCTCCTTGCCAATGAATAAACTTTAGCTAACATTAACTAGATTTAAATGATAACTAAACACAAGAACCAAATGTAATACATTGCAGTGTACATTTCTTAGATGTTCTGGCTGCCTTAGTCTTCTTTTTTTTACACACCTAACAACATTTTTAGTAAAAACAAGAAATACCTGCTGATCTTGCCACAAAGTAGAAGTCCTAGAACTTAGACATTTGCACTGACAAAAAATGTGTTTGTTTTTGTTTCATTTGTTTTTTTGATTTTTTCGGAAATTCGAAATTTCGGAAATTCGGAAATCCGAAAATTTGGATTTTTGAATTTCCGAATGTCTGAATTTCCATATTATCGAATTCCCAATTTTCGAATTTGCAAATTTAGAATTTTCAGATTTTCGAATTTTCAGATATCCGAAGTTTCGAATTTGCGAATTTCTGAATATTCGAGTTTCGAATTTCCGAATTTTCAAATTTCCCAATTTCAAATTTTCGAATTCCGAATTTCCAAATTTTCAGAATTTGGAAAATCTGAAAAAAAGAAAGAAAATCAGTAGAATTCGAAATAATAACTAACTATTAAATTATAGGTATTGGAATTTCCTTTCAAATGTGGCTGTTTGTGAACGTAACTAATGCAAATTTATCTGAAGTTACGAATGTCGAAATTTCTGAAATTTCTGAAATTTTCAATTTCCAAAATCGTCAATTTCTGAAATTTAGAATTTTCCAATTTCCGAAATTTTCAATTTCTGAAATTTAGAATTTTCGGAAAATTTGAAAATTCAGAAATTCAAAAATTCGGGTTTTTCAAATTTCAGAAATGGAAAAATTCTGAAGTTTCTAAATCTTAGAATTTTCGAATTTCCGAAATTTCGAATTTCCGAAATTTCGAATTTCCGAAATTTCGCATTTCCGAATTTTCGAATCTCCTACTTTCGAATTTCCGAAATTTGGAACTTCGGAACGTCTGAATTTCCAAAATTTTGAAGTTCCGAATTGTAGTTTTCGATTTCTCCAATTTCCGGAATTTTCCAATTTCCGAAATGTCGAAATTTCTGAAATTTCCAATTTCCAAAATCTCCAATTTCTGAAATTTAGAATTTTCCAATTTCTGAAATTTAGAATTTTCGGAAATTTGAAAATTCGGAAATTCATAAATTCGGGATTTTGAAATTTTAGAAATTGAAAAATTCGGAAGTTTCGTAATTAACAAATTTGTCAAAATTCATTAAAAAACTAATTCGGAACTATTCCTTCCACTGACACCAACGATGGGGCGCTGCTCCTCCCACTAACACTGATTATGGGGAACTATTTTCCCCACCGATACCAATAATGGGGTACTCTTCCTCCCACTGACACCAACAATATATCAAATTGCACATGTCTACTAGAACTAACTATGTTTAGAATGGCTCCCACCCACCTTCTATTGCCTATACTAACTACCCTGTAAAAGGAAGATGCATATATTTACCTATTCCCAAAGCACTCCAGTCCAGTCACGTGATCCCCATGGCAGCCAGCTTCAGGGGAAAGGAGAGAGCTCTGACAATGGATAGAATGCCTGGGTGGTGATGTCATCCATAGGCTTAGGCTGGCCATACATTATACAATTTTCTTATTCAATTTTCCTTTAGATTTACCAAAACCATATAATATGAGGTCAAACCTAAACACTTTCAATTGCATGCAATCATGCAGGCCTTTACACTACATAGTAGAAGATAAATCTAAAGGAAATTGAATAAGAAAATTGTATAGTGTATGGCCAGCTTTACTATGGGGCATCTGTTGTCGGCACACCCAGCTCTCCCCTGAAGCTGGCCACTGGGAGCTGTTCATGTGATCAGAGTGCCATGAGAATGGGTAAGTAAAGGCATCTTCCTTCTGCAGAGTAGTTAGTATAGGCGTTAGAAGGCGGGTGGGAGCCACTTTAGGCATAGTTAGCTCTAGCCTGGACTTCTACTTTAAGTTTCTTTGTCACTTCCTTTCAGTTATCTTCTGTATTCTACCAGTTGCCCTGTCCCAATGTGTTAAAGACGTAGAAACACACACGTTTGCTGTCCATATCAGGAGAACAGCCTAGGGTGACAATCATGGCTCCCTACATAGATACAGTGGAGGAGTAATGCATCCACCCAGCAACAGGAACTGTGTTATTTGCAGGATTACCAGGTGAAAATAAAGCAGAAGAAGCTTGAATAAAGAAAACAAATACAGTTATCACATCTAAGACCAGTAAGCTGAAATATATTATATTTTTCATTTGGGGCTTAGATACACTTTAAGGGAAGGAGAGGATGAGAAGCTAAATGTTTCAGTTGTACTCCATTCTGCTAAAGCAGTGGTCCCCAAACTGTGGCCCGGGGCCAGATGCAGCCCTTTGCTTGCCTTTACCTTGGGGCACTTTTCCTTTCACTGATCCAAGATTTTTCCTCCCACTGACACCAACAATGGGTTATAATTCCTGCTACTGACACCAATGACAGGGCACTATTCCTTCCATTGATACCGCTGAAGGGGCACTATTCCTTCCACTGATACCAATGATGGGGCACTATCCCTTCCACTGACACCAACAATGGGGCGCTATTCTTCTCTCACTGACACCAACAATGGGGCACTATTCCTTCCACTAACTAATTCCCACATTGATGCCAATGACGGCGCACTATTCCCACAACTGACACCAAAGACAGGGCACTATTCCCCCTCACTGACACCAATGGCAGGGCACTATTCCTTCCACTGATACCAATGATGGGGTATAAATCCTGCTACTCACATTAACAACAGTGCACTTTTTCCATATTGATGCCAATGATGGAACACTATTCCTCTCACTGATGCAAGACTATTCCCCCACTGATACCAACAATGGGGTATAAATCCTGCTACTCATATTAAAGCGGAGGTCCACCCTAAAATAAAAAATTACATTAACATTCTCCAAAAAAATCTATAAAAAATTTTGAAAAAAAAAAAAATGTATTTACCAGAAACGCCTGTTGCTAGGCAGTCTTCCTAATCTGCAACTTCCTATACCACGAAGCTCTTCTTTTTCTTCCTCCCTCGCATGTTCTTCTGGGTAATGGGGCGCGCTGTCTTCTGGGACCAGTGTGTGTCCCAGAAGACAGCCTGCCATTCACAAAGCGCAGTAGCAAATGGGCAGTGAAGCCGCAAGGCTCCACTGCCTGTTTCCCTTAGTTAGGATGGCGGCGCACGGCTCACAATCCGATGGATGGATCGGCCTCGGGGGGGGGGGGGCGATATCACGGGCTCCCTGGACAGGTAAGTGTCCTTATTAAAAGTCAGCAGCTACAGTGTTTGTAGCTGCTGACTTTTTTTAAAAAAATTGTCTGGAACACCGCTTTAACAACAGTGCACTTTTTCCCATATTGATGCCAAAGGTGGGACACTATTCCTCTCACTGACACCAATGATGGGGCACTATTCCTCCCACTGACACCAATGATGGGGCACTATTCCTTTTACTGAAGCAAGACTATGCCTCTCACTGACACCAACAATGGGGTATAATTCCTGCTACTGACATCAACAACAGTGCACTTTTCCCCATATTGATGCCAAAGATGGGACACTATTCCTCTCACTGACACCAATGATGGGGCACTATTCCTCCCACTGACACCAATGATGGGGCACTATTCCTTTTACTGAAGCAAGACTATGCCTCTCACTGACACCAACAATGGGGTATAATTCCTGCTACTGACATCAACAACAGGGCACTACTTTCCATATTGATACCAAAGATGGGGTGCTCTTCCTCCCACTGACACCAACAATATATCAGTTTTCTTCTACTGACACCAACAATGGGGCACTATTCCTCCCACTGACACCAACGATGGTGCACTGCTCCTCCCACTAACACTGATAATGGAGCACTATTTCCTCCACTGATACCAATGATGGAGCACTCTTCCTCCCACTGACACCAACAATATATCACTTTTATTCTACTGACACCAACGATGGGGCACTATTCCCCCCACTAGACACCAACAATGAGGCACTATTCCTCCCACTGACACCAATAATGGAGCACTATTTCTCCCATTGATACAAATGATGATGCACTATCCCTCCCCCTAATGCCAAAGATGCACTGTTTACTCCCACTGTCGTCAAGACAGTTTCTACTCCTATTGGCCAAAGTCTGGCCCCCCTCAAGCCTAAAGGACAGTAAACCGGCCCTTTGTTTAGAAAGTTTAGAGACCCCTGTGCTATAGCAACCAGAAAACTGGAACCATCTGCAGGATTCAAGATATACAGTATATAGCATGTAGCCAGGAGTTGTCTAATATTGCCTGCATATCCAGGAGACACTTTACAATATTGCTACAATGTCTGTTTTCTCCTAGTGTCCAGCCTGGATTCTATGTCATCACATCCTGCAGTCAGGGTGAATGAGAACTAAGAAGTGAGCAAAGCATCTTGGGACATGTAGTCCAAAGATCCAAGTTCTATACTCTGTCAGACTGTTATGGATTGTTATGGACCACAAATCCCAGCCGGCTGGTGAGTAGAACATAATGCTGGGAGAGAATATAAAAAGCCTGTGTGGGGCACCAAATCGCTCTTGGGATCATGACCCTGATCTGCAAGCAGTGACTCAGTGTCAGATAGTGCTGCGGCCTATTTGCTGTCTCTGCAACACAGAAAAGGAGAGTCATTGCAAGCAGGTGCAGGAGCATCCACTTCTGGCTATTTAGTGGCAGCTCGGAGGCAGCTCTCATCATCACAGCCACACCAGATCCAGCCAGACTGTGGCATGGTGCCGGAGGTCGCTGGGATTGGTGAGAGGGCACTTGCCCAACCTCCTATAACAAGGGACACTGCATGCAGACACCATTGTCTTGTTTCCCTGACTAAACCTGTAGGACTTTGTGCTACAGTTACTTATTGCTAAGCAGCGACAGGGTTCCTCCTGCTTGCCAGAATTTCACAAGCATATTTAGCATCACCCTGCTTGCCAGGACACCTTAAACATACTTTATTCCACCCTGCTTGTCAGAACACCTAAACTGTACCACCAGAGAGCTACATGAAGACACATGGCCTTCTTTCCTCTGAGAGACCATATCATTCACACCCCCCCCCCCCCCAGGCATTAAATCCATTGGTGCCATAAGGATCCCATACTTTCACCCAGGACTCAATTACTAAATGAGCGGGTCTAAAGACATAAAGGTTAAATTGTTTGAACTGAACTAAATACAGTGTTTATACGGTTCATTTGGGACTGTGTTGGGGAATAGAAGGGAGCGGTCTGACACAAATCTGGTCATTCCTATGCCTCCTTCTGCCTGCACCCATGGGGCTCAATCCAAACCAGAGTTTGTTGGTTCAATATACAGTATGTGCTTGCTTTACATTTCCTTTAACTGTTATTCTTTGACTGTTTCTGCTGTCAGGGTTATTTGTTGCAGTAAATCCTCAGCAGGTGTCAATTGTAAGTTACTGAGTCTACATTGCTAAAATATCTTTCAGAAAAATAAGATTCAACTGCCTTACTTGTGTTTCTAAGTGCTTTTTGTTACAACAAGAATGTCGGAACCCAGAGTGTCAGAGGTGTCGGAGGACTTGCAAGGTTTGGGCAACCATTGGGTTACAGATCTTTCAAGCGTCCCTCATTGGGGTAGCACTACATATATATAATCAGTACATTATCCTTGAAATGCATTTGTTTTTATTTGACTTGAGCCACACTATGAACTGCTTTTTTCTTACAATTTCAGGGTCACCCATATACAGAGAGAACAATATACAGTGTATATTTAAACATAATTTCCTACAGAATTCCTGGTAAAAGCTTGGCAGCACTATTGTTCTACAACTTAGTGTAGACTAAATAGGGGGCAATTTTTAGAGCTGGTTCTCATGGCCTTTAACCGGCCATAGATGATTCTAATCTCGGCTGGTTCAGCAGCAACTGGCCAAGATTTGAACCATCTATAGGCAGGCTGAACGTACACAAGTCGAGCTATCAATCAACTTGGGTAAAACCAGCATGTTGGATTTTTGGTATGCGATTATTACAATCACTGTGTTCTCCAGACCCCCCCCCCCCCCTCGGGCAAACCTAAAAGCTCTGCAAGAGTGATTTTCTTTCCTGCAACCAGTGCTTGCAAGAATGAAAATTGCATCATCTATGGCCTGCCTTAGTCACAGGGTGCTACACTGCCCCCCTAAGCTCTTAGGGCTTGATTGATTGATTGATTAATTAGCATTTTTCTCTTTCAATATTTTTTATTGTAGAGTTTTAAACATCATGTATAAAAAAAAAAACTTATACAATATCAACATAAATATGAACAAATATTCAATGGCCTTATTGTAATAATCAGAATGCATATATAGCAATAGAGTTAGGCCTAAAATACAGTCTCTGTTCAATGCAGCAATCTTATGTCTGGGGTTGTGATGCCGCTGTATCCGGAGCCTACTGCAAAGTTTTATGTATAGAAAAATCTATAAAGTAGTGTTCAGATAAACTGTATGTCCACATATCTCAATTACATGGAAAAGGAGGGAAACCTTAATTGCCAAGAATTGTTTCAGTGCCTAATAACACACTACCTTAAAGAGCGATGAAAATAAAGAGGCTTCATGGTCTCCCATTGGCATCCAATTATAGATTCTTTAAAAGGCATAAAACAAAAAAAATAGGCTAATAAAATAAAGAAAATTAGATTTTCTGACCCGTCATCGTCACATTGGTTTTGGAGCAGATAGAAAGTGAGGCAACCATCTTTAGTGTGCTCAATATAATATCATACTGGGTCCAATTTAAGACAGGAGCCAATTAACCTTCTTGTAGCATGTCTTTGGAGTTTACAGGCCAAATAAATCCTTGGTCAGCCTCCTCCCACATCTTTTTATGCAGTTTTATGGTTTAAAATTTGAGGCAAATGCAGATTTGCAAGGTGCTCAGCTTTACCTGATGCATCAAGAAATGTGTGAACAAAATGAAATAAAAAAGACTGAATAACACAGGCTGATAATTCTGTACTCTGGTTTCTTCTGACAGCTGTCACCTCCCAACAATGGCACTGGATCCTGCACTGATGTGTGGCGTTAGCACTAGACCGATAGAAGTGAAAGCTGGTTCTGATCAATATACCATAAGGTGCTTTCTTCAAAGAAGCAAATCGGTGGTGAAAATATAGTGTGAGTGGGCCCTGTTCTGGTCCTAGGCTGATCCTAACCTCTCTAATTGAGGAATGCATGGTACAAAACATTAAATGCTTAAGAGCATCAAATACAGCCAATGCGTTTTAGGGGAAAAAGCCTCTCCCTTCTTCAGGGTTTCAGAAAAATGCGCTAAGCAACCTGTGCAAGGCTTAATAAAGACTAGCATCTACTGATGGTAATAAGGCATACTGGCATTGGCTGTATTTGATGTTCTTAAGCATTAAATGATTCAAAAACTCCTTTATATGAGATGAACTTTTGTTCCAGGTGCTCCAAACTATGCCCATTGTACCCCGCTCCTTTTTTTGCTACTTTACAATTTGCTTTCACAAGGTTTATTTGGTGATATAAGAAACCTAGTTTAAAAAGGAGAATTATATCTTCCCCAAAGAAAAGGGGGGTGTAGGGGCACTGGATCTATACTATTATCATACTGCAGCGGTTTTGACCCGGTTAGTGAATTGGTTCCATCACTTTCACCCTAATCAATGGGTTCAGATAAGCAAATAATTGCCCCTTTCGATCTCCAAGTGCTTTCTTGGTTAAACACTTCTGCCCGTGGCCCACTCTCTGCCTTCCCTTTCAGCTCATTTTTTGCGTGTCTGGGGTAAACTACAAACTCACTTTGGTCTTTCCCCCAAAGTGGGACCAATGACTCCTTTATTCGGTAATCCACGGTTTCTGCCGACAGTGGCGCGGAGTCGCTTTCTGTCATGGAGTAAGAAGACAAGCTGCCAAACATCTCAAATCCTAAACCAGGGAACTCTTCCATTATTATCAAGTCTGATTCGTATACAGCAGCAATCAATTATACATTGGCCGTAATATAGGCAATTATTGTCCTTTTTATTGTCTTTTCCTACAAGAGATGTATTTAATAGAGAATTGGATACTTTTGAGTTTCTTCTTTTACAGGAAACTATACCAGACCATATTCTTTCTACAGTATATAGGGCTCTTGTCTTGAAAACCTATCCACATTTTCTGGAATACACAGATAAGTGGATATTAGATTTGAATATTCAAATTTAACCAGAAGAATGGGAAAGAGCATTTACTCTTACTCACTGTATATCATTAGCAACTAGGGCACAGGAGACGAATTTCAAGTTTCTCTCCCGTTGGTATAGATGCCCGACGTTGCTTCAATAAAATGTTTCAGATCTATGTTGGCGTTGTCATGCCACTAAGGGTTCGTTAGTGCATATCTGGTGGGAATGCTCATATATCTATGATTTTTGGGGTGTGAGTCTTCAGCTATATACACGTGCAACTGTGATAACTGTTCCCAATATGCCACAAATTACTTTGTTATCCTTTTCTTTGGGCTCTTATAAATACATCAAAAATGGCCTTTTTAGGCATTGGTTGACAGCAGCAAGAACGGTCATACCACGCCACTAGTGATCGGCCCATGCCCCACCTTTGATTGAGTGGGTAATGGCAATGGACCATATTGTAATGATGGCGATGTCCTTGTCACGTGAATTGGACACATATGAACAATGTTGCCAAATATGAATTCCATGGAAAATGTTTAGGGAATCTTCTGAAATAAGAAATATATATGTGGGTCGGTTGTAAGATTTCCAGGACTAACGTTAAGATGAGGGTGGAGATGTTGGTATGTACGGTTGCCTATCCCTGACTGTGCTAGTTTTTTTTTTTATATGTCTTACACCCTTGTGGGAGTGGAAGAGGGGGGGTAGTAGCCATAGACTATAATTTGGTTGGGGTGTCCAGCAATTTGAGTAGTCAGATAGACTATTCTATTTATTTTCCATAATATATAAGCAGGGCTTTTTTTCAGCGGGGACGCGGGGGAATGCAGTTCCGGCACCTCCAGCCCTGACTGTATGTAATGGTAAAGGGTCTATTGATGCTGGCTGCAGAGGGATCTATTCTACCTGGAGGAGATCTATTTTTGCAGGGGGGTCTATTCTTACTGGTGGGGGACCTATTGTTGCTGGGGGTGGGTCTTATATGACTGAGGGGTCAGTTATCGCTCTGAGAGATCTACTGTTGAGGGAGGGGACTATTATTGCTGGCTGCTGGAGAGTCTATTGATGCTGGCTGTGAGGAGCTCTGTTGTTGCTTCCCGCGGATTTTGTTTTGGGTGGCCCATTGTTAATGTTGGGATCTATTGTTGCTAGAGGGGGCTTTATTGTTACTGGCTACAGGGGATCTATTTTACTACTTTTCTTGTTATCATTAACAAATTCCAAATTACTTATCACCACAAAATGATACATGGTTCTGTATTCTCTAAAAGGGCAGTAATGGGAGGTAGGTAGAGGGTAGAGGAGGAGAAAAGGGGTGACTCAGAAAGGGGGAGTTCCTGCACCCATTCTCTGAGAAAAAAAGCCCTGTCTATAAGTGAACATATTGTTGGAATATCCAAATAATACCTTAATTATTTGAGGCTATTATATGTGAAGAGGTATACATAGGGGTTTATATATATTTCATATTTGTTTATGAGTAATATGTCTTATGTGATGTATATGTCTTTAATGAAGTATGAAGAATGAAGTATGTTGAAATATTATTTTCTTTTCTTTATATGGTAAAACTATGAACATTTCAATAAAATCAGATTGAAAACTAGGTGCTCCACAGTGCACATCCAAGAACTGGATCGTACATGACAGTTAAAAGAATACTGAGGAAACCATGGACTATTCCATTCTCTTTCCCGCAACCATGGGGTAAAAAACCTTACTACAGGGGGACAGGAAGCTTATTATCGCTGGCGTTTTACTGTGAGCAGTGTTTTTTGTGTATACCTACACAAATGTGATTTGCCAGGAGAGTTTAAAGTGGTTGTAAACTCTTACACACCACTTTTACCTACAGGTAAGCCTATAATAAGGCTTACCTGTAGGTACCGTGAATACCTCCTAAACTTGCACTGTTTAGGCGATATTCACTGTATCAGCATGTGCCAACGTCATAGGCACATGCGCCCTACTGAAACGGCTCACTCATGCCGTTCTAACAGCCGCTGTGCCATTACCGGCGGCTCCCGCGCGCATGCAGCTCTGGCCAATCACATCGCCAGAGCCCGCGATGCCCGAAAATAGCTCCGGGAGACATGTCGCTGGCCACAGCGATGTACCGGGACCACTGCGGGGGCTTTGATCTAAGGTAAGTATTTCATAATGAGCTAGTATTCTATGCATACTAGTTGATTATGCCTTTTGCCGTGTACACACGAGCGGAATTTCCGACAGAAAGAGTCCGACGGGAGCTTTTCATCGTATATTCCGACCGTGTATATGCCCCATCTGACTTTTTCTGTTGAAAATTCAGACGGACTTAGATAGAGAACATGTTCTATATTTTTCCAACGTAACAAATTACTATCGGAAAAACCGCTCGTCTGTATGATGTTCCGACGCACCAAAAACGACGCATGATCTGAAGCAAGTATGAGATGGAAGCTATTGGCTACTGGCTATTGAACTTCCCTTTTCTAGTCCCGTCGTACGTGTTGTACGTCACTGCGTTCTGGACGGTCGGAATTTGGTGTGACTGTGTGTATGCAAGACAGCTTGAGCGGAATTCCGTCGGAAAAACCTTCAGAGTTTATTCTGACGGCAAAAACTCTTGCAGCAGCCCCTGGTAAAATTCTTGTAAGGGCAGCTGCAAGAGTTCATTACTTGGAAGAGGTCCTAGAATGTGAGTGGGGAAAGGAATAAAGCAATCTATTAATTTGAATCTCTTAATTCTTTGTTTTATTTTTTATATTTATTATAATATATAAATATAATATATAAATATAAAAAATAAAACAAAGAATTAAGAGACTCAAATTTATAGATTGCTTTATTCTTTTCTCCACTCACATTCTAGGACCTCTTCCATCAGTTAGAAATGCGATTTTACTTACCCTCTGTGGTCAGCTGATCCTCTGGCTGGGTTTGCTTCCCGATTTAAGTAGCTCAACTATTTGAGTTTGCATTCAATCCGCGATTTCAATGACTTCTCCTGAAGAAGCCACGGCGTGTGGTGAAATTAATCCTTCGGTTGCACTATTATAAGATTGTTTCAGTATATTGAATGTAAACTCTTTTTACAAATATGCTTTTATCAATTTTTCTAAATAAAATATGAATTTTTTTACATTTTGTGTTACCCTTTTGCACCTTTAAAATCCCAGTTCCCTCTATGTTTTGTATATTGCATACTTTAGTGATGTGGTGCCAATACTTATATTGGATGTGAGGCAATTATTTATATCTTGCCACAAAGAGTTAATCCAGCTCTGAACAATCCTCTTTTATTGTTCAGTGAGATAAATCTTGAAAAACAGAGAAAAACTTTGTCAAATACTACCCTTGCTGTGAGTGACAGGTGATTTACATATCTCGTGCACTAGCCTAAGACATGCATTATTTTTTAATTCCCACCCCCACTCCTTTCTTCAGCAGCTCTGCAAGGATTGGCTGTTCCACACCTCAGCATGATTTGGCATGCTGAAGTCACGTGGTTACTTTCCTGTCTTTTCAATGGATGTTAGAGATCATAGCAGAAGTTCAGTGTAAGAAATACACAGGAGAAAATGCATATTGACAAGGGGAGTGTAGAGGTGGGTGAGGAGTCTACTGACATCACGACTCCACCCACCGAGCTCCAGACAACAGACCCACCCACAGAATCTGCAGTTTTTGGGTTCTCATAACAGACAGAGGGGAGACATTTGACAGGTAAAGATACATGCAGGAGGCATCTATATCCTTATAGATAACCCCTATGGCAGTAGAAAGGATGACATTGTGTTTACATCCACTTTAAGGGTTCTTGTTTTCTGCTCTTCTCACAACTGGGCATTTAGCTAAGTATTCTGATTTATATATCTCTACTACTATCCTCAAAAGCAGCAGGGCTGGTAATAATAGCAGTAGCCACAAAAGCCTTTTTGATTTTGTAGCAAGGTCCCAGGCCTACTCCGGTCTAATGAGAACCTCCAGGGCCAGAGATAGCTGACATCCTTCTGTATATGGTGGTTTGCAAGGCAAAGTGGGTGTAATGCAAGGTAGATTTATTGGGCGCCAGACACTTCTTGCAAAAAGATTTTATTTCTCTTAACAAAACTTTGAGAAAGAGGGTTAGAGCCAGGACACCCTTAGGTAGTTGCAAGATTAATTGTCAGACTCCGAGACTTCAACAGGAGAACAGCCATGCAGGGAAAGGCATCCAGTGAGACGCCACATCTACATGTGTAGGAATGCTGTCTCCTATGGCAAGAGCCTTTAACAGTTCCTAACACAAAGTGTAACAGTTCCTTCACTTCCACTACAATCACTTCTTGTAGTCCTTCAGCCCACTGAGCTCCAAGTCTCTCACTAGACTAGTTGATTCACTGCCACTAAATCCCTTGAGCTCCTCCAATCTTTACTGTAGTATCTTCCTCAAGCATCACCCCCGCTTTTCTGCTGGGTCCCTAGCTTGGCACTCAAGATACTTCTCAAGCTTCACCCCACACAAAGCTGCTCTGCAAGCAACACCTCCACTGGCTGGGTCCCTGGCTTGATACCCACTGAAGTTTCCCGATTCTTCACCGTCCCCGGTTGGTGAAAATTGGGGAGAATACTGCTCCGGTACTTGCTTCAGCTACTCACTGTGGTCCCTGGTAATAAGGTGGTTGGTCCCTTAGCGACGACAGCTTCCCTTCTACCTCTGACCAAGACATGTTCTCTGGCCGGCAGAACCGTCACTTCTGGTTGGACTGCAAGCCGCAATCCCAACCCTGCGCTGCTCCCTTGCTTCTGAATAGGCCCTCAGACAGCCTAGCAGCTAGATGTGCCTGGGATAGCCCCAAACTCTGGCCTAGCAGCCCGGGCAGTACAACACACGTTCACCCAGACAGCCATCCAGGTGGCACAGAACACTAATCACCCGACTCCACCCAAATATACAGGTTCTCCCAGTAGGCCAAAGGAGTTAAGAAAACCCCTGCCCATCGGCTGGGATACCCCATATACCCATAATCGGACCTTGCTTTGCCCTTCTCATATCTAATGCCACCAGGTACCCGGCCACCTAGCAGCAAAAAAGAGAAGTGCAGCAATTACAGACAAAGGTAGCTATACCTGGCAGGTACATTTAGGAGTAACCCTGTCTAAACACCAGGGTGCTACAATTTGTTGGCTGCTTTTTTTTCTTGCTGTAGAACTGCATTTAGGGTTGTATGTAGGGATTGGAATGGATAGAGATGGATTGTCTGGACTGAACTATGGTCTCAAAAAAAGTAACTGATGATCCCTTACATATTATTTGTTCTATAGACTCTTTTGAGTTCGGTACACTTGCTCTTGTCCTTTCTCTATAGTCAACCTTATTTTTCAAAAATACATGTGACAATTGTATAGGGCCAATTGCAAATGCTGCAGCATCATCATGTGAGGGCATAGAGGGCTATGCTTAAAGTGGTGCTTCTCATATCAGTGGGTAAACTGCGCAGCGGGTTAGACAAGAATAAGTAGGTATAAGCAGCTGGGGGTAGGGGGTAACATTTACACAAACTTGTTGATTTAACCTTCATGAGCTAATGAAAGAGTCACTTTAGGCTGATTCATACCAAAACTGCAAAATTTGTTCTCATCATTAAGGTTTTGAATATCCCTTTATGTGAAAAGGTATAAATACATGTTGCAACCTTTCTCCACCTACAGTGGAGACGGAAAGTATTCAGACCCCCTAAATTTTTCACTCTTTTTTATATTGCAACCATTTGCTAAAATCATTAAAGTTCATTTTTTTTCCTCATTAATGTACACACAGCACCCCATATTGACAGAAAAATACAGAATTGTTGACATTTTTGCAGATTTATTAAAAAAAAAAAAAAAAACTGAAATATCACATGGGCCTAAGTATTCAGACCCTTTGCTGTGACACTCATATATTCAACTCTGGTGCTGTCCATTTCTTCTGATCATCCTTGAGATGGTTCTACACCTTCATTTGAGTCCAGCAGTGTTTGAATATACTGATTGGACTTGATTAGGAAAGCCACACACCTGTCTACATAAGACCTTACAGCTCACAGTGCATGACAGAGCAAATGAGAATCATGAGGTCAAAGGAACTGCCTGAAGAGCGCAGAGACAGAATTGTGGCAAGGCACACATCTGGCCAAGGTTACAAAAAAATTCTGCTGCACTTAAGGTTCCTAAGAGCACAGTGGCCTCCATAATCCTTAAATGGAAGATGGAACCCTTCCTAGAGCTGGCCGTCCGGCCAAACTGAGCTATCAGGGGAGAAGAGCCTTGGTGAGAGAGGTAAAGAAGAACCCAAAGATCACTGTGGCTGAGCTCCAGAGATGCAGTGGGGAGATGGGAGAAAGTTGTAGAAAGTCAACCATCACTGCAGCCCTCCAACACTCTCCTCAGTGCAAGACACATGAAAGCCCATATGGAGTTTGCTAAAAAAACACCTGAAGGACTCCAAGATGGTGAGAAATAAGATTCTCTGGTCTGATGAGACCAAGATAGAACTTTTTGGCCTTAATTCTAAGCGGTATGTGTGGAAAAAACCAGGCACTGCTCATCACCTGTCCAATACAGTCCCAACAGTGAAGCATGGTAGTGGCAGCATCATGCTGTGGGGATGTTTTTGCAGGGACAGGACGACTGGTTGCAATTGAGGCAATTGAGGGAAAGATGAATGTGGCCAAGTACAGGCATATCCTAAACCTTCTCCAGAGTGCTCAGGAGCTCAGACTGGGCCAAAGGTTTACCTTCCTACAACACAATGACCCTAAGCACACAGCTAAAATAATGAAGGAGTGGCTTCACAACAACTCCGTGACTGTTCTTGAATGGCCCAGCCAGAGCCCTGACCTAAACCCAATTGAGCATCTCTAGAGAGACCTAAAAATGGCTGTCCACCAATGTTTACCATCCAACCTGACAGAACTGGGGAGGATCTGCAAGAAGGAATGGCAGAGGATCCCCAAATCCACGTGTGAAAAACTTGTTGCATCTTTCCCAAAAAGACTCATGGCTGTATTATATCAAAAGGGTGCTTCTCCTAAATACTGAGCAAAGGATCTAAATACTTAGGACCATGTGATATTTCAGTTTTTCTTTTTTAATAAATCTGCAAAAATGTCAACAATTCTGTTTTTCTGTCAATATGGGGTGCTGTGCGTACATTAATGAGGAAAAAAAAATGAACTTAAATGATTTTAGCAAATGGCTGAAATTAAACTAAGAGTGGAAAATTTAAGGGGGTCTGAATACTTTCCATCCCCACTGTATGCAAACTCTTTTGGCCATTGAAGTCAGTGAAGATCTGAGGTGAACACATATTCTGACTGCACTGCCATTACCTAACAAAGAATTGAGATGCCCTAGGCTGATCTCAAAATCTCCAACTTGCCTGCAAGTAAATTCTTCCAGGCAGTAAGGTGGAAAAGTATTTGTTGCTTTTTAAAAGTCTTCATTCAGGCTGGTGCATATTTACTTGTTGAGATGCTCAATTTGATAAAGTTTTATTAATTATAGAGATTACGTAGCATGAATGTTTCACCAAAAAACACAGAAAATACATCATTAGTTATTTGGGATGCATTAAAGGCTTTATTGAATAAGAAAAAAATAAGAAGTACAATTGCACTGGATTGTTTGTCTCAATAAAAACTTTTGCGAAAAAAGAAGAAGTACAATTGCTTAAGAGCCCCACCACAAGCCAGCACCATCTTTCCTCAATGTGTTCTTTCAATATGGCTTTTCTTTTTTACTCCAAATTTTCTTCAATCTCCTCAACTGTTGAGGATACAACTTTTCCATCCACCATTTCTTCCACAATGGTCTTCACCTTTCTGGTTTTGGTTGGGTCTGCAATGAAGATCATTTTATCACAATTATAAAGATTTTAGGACCCATGTTTTGTTTGCAACTGAAATCACACTAGGGGGCATATTTATAAAGCAATTCATTGCAGGTGAACCTTTCCAGGTGCATGTGTTTTAAACGACAGTGATTGATTCCCATGCAGTGAATATTTATACATAAGTTCCCAAGGCTAGGTCTTTATGGATGCTGGATACAGATGCAGAGCTTCCACCACCCAATAAGTGTTGTACCTCCCCTTGATTCAGTGTAAGTCAATGAGGTGATACATCCTAAATATTGCATATAATACACGACTTGACAACTGCCAACGCGTCTAATGAGCCGTTTGGCTCAACATTGACAACATTGAACCTGGTGGTTGGGAGGGACTCTGAGCAGATATTAAGAATGCTTGTCAAGTGACCCTTTTAGAAGCTTGAGTAGACCTAGCCTAAAAATGAATACTGCAGAGTAGTCACTATTTTCCAAAGTTATGCATTATATTATTAAAAATATATAATTATTTTATCAGTGATAGTGCATGTACTGTATGTATGATCCCCCTGGGATGAGGCACTTGTATCTAGGGTTTATAATAGGCTGGGAATTTATTTCCCAGCCAGCAGCCAGTTCCTCCAAGATCATTCTACCAGTGCTGTCTGCTGAGACCTGTGATGTCCTAGACAACCAATTCTGCCAACTTGCGAAATCAGGCTTACAGCCTATGGAGTTGATTTACTAAGGCAAATAGGTTGCTCATTTTGCAGGGGAAGTTGCACATTGCAAGAGAATTTTCCTCAGAGCTTAGTGAATGTGGTAAAACTTCACTTTGCAAAAAAAAAACACCCAATCAAGTTAAAAAAATAAATGTCAAAACCTGCATTTTTGCTTGCACATGATGGAAGTTCTGGGGGGAAATTCCCTTTGCAAAATGGACATTCTATTTGCCTTCAATCAACCCCTATGTGTACCAGTACAGCCATTTATACTATTAGGTTACCTTTAACAGCCTCTACAAAGGAAGTCTGTGATGTTGTTGTGGATGATAAGTCAACACGTGAGGATAAGTCTTTTGAAGATGATTCTTTTTCAGATGATTTTTTTGTGGATGATTCTATTGCAGATGAATTAACTGAGGTTGAAGATGCTGTCACATTGGATTCAGTCAGTTCGGTAAATGAGGATGAGCTCTGAGAAGAGAACTCACTGTGGAAAGAAAGGTTCATGTTCAGTGCACCAAAATACAGTCATTATTTTTAATAGGTCTAATAGGTTAGAAAATTAAGGTCACACCTGTTTCAAGCACATAGGTTTACTAAAGGCGAATAGACTGCACACTCTGCAAGAGCAGCTGCTCCAGAGCTTAGTAAATGAGCAGAAGCTCTGCTGACTTTCATCATCCAATCACGTGCAAGCAAATATGCTGTTTGCTTTTTTTATTTTCCTTGCACGTGATTGGGTATTTTTTGTAAAGTGAAGCTTTACCTCATTTACTAAGCTCTGGAGCAACTGCACTTGCAGAGTTCACAGTCTATTTTCCTTTAGTAAATCAGCCCCATAATGTTGTTTGTCTGCATGGCTCTGTCTGTAATATGATATTATATGGCATCACATTGTCATCAATATCTAGTGATGTCAATATTAATCGAATATAGCATATTACCTTTTAAGAGTTTCATAACTTTTCAGTGTCCATTTGTACATTTTTGAAGCATAAATTGAAATAAAAAAAAAACGTTTTATTACTTGAACTCACTCTAGTTCTCCCTCCAGCAGGCGACGATAAGTTTCAATCTCAAGTTCCAGTCTGCTTTTGATATCGAGCAGCTCTCTATACTCAAGGCCCTGGCGTTCTGTGTCTGATCTGATCTGGAAGAGCTGCTCTTCTGTTCCACTGATGACGGCCTGGAGCTGTTGGAGCTGAGCGCCATAGCGGCCATCTGTCTCAGCCAAGGTGTCTTCAAGGGATTTTTTCTGAAATGTATTAAAAAAATTATTTGTTACATTATCTTGCTTTCTGTATTTAGCAAAAAAGATACTCAATTTATTGGCTTAACTGAAAGCTGACCACGATGAGTGTGGTAGGGACCTTAGGCTCCATGCTTAGGTGCATGGACTGATTTAAAGGGATCAATGTTGTCTACTATGAAGTACTATAGAGTATGTCAGTGCTACACAAATAAGTAAAATAAATAGGGCTTAACAGGATGCAACATTTAGAAGTTCTTTAACATGGTGGAAACACTATGGGGTTAATTTACTAAATCTGGTGCAAGTGCGCATAGAGACCAATTAGCTTCTAGGTTTTATTTTCAAAGCTTAAAGGAGCTGTAAAGGCAGAAGGTTTTTTTTTATATTAATGCATTCTATGTATTAAGATAAAAAACCTTCTGTGTGTAGCAGTCCCCCCAGCACCCCCCAATTACCTACCTGAGCCCCTTCTCTCTCCAGCGATGTCCACGACACTCCTCCTGATTGGCTGAGAAGGAGCAGCGGCGCTATTGGCTCCCGCGGCTGTCAATCAAAGTCAGTCAGCCAATCAGGGGGGAGAGGGAGCAGGTTGAGGCTTTGTGTCTGAATGGATACACGGAGCTCTGACTCGGCTTGGGTGCCCCCTGTAGCAAGCTACAGGCTGAGGGACACTCAAAGGAGGGAGGGACTAGGAGCAGCGAAGAGGGACCCGAGAAGAGGAGGATCAGGGCTGCTCTGTGCAAAACCAACTGCACAGAGGAGGTAAGTATAACATGTTTGTTATTTTTTAAAAGAGAAAACGAGACTTTACAATCACTTTAAAGGGGTTGTAAACCCTAAGGCTGGGTTCACACATCTGCGGTGCGAATTCCAGCTCCGTTTTCTCTGTGAAGAGAAAAAACAGCTGTTCAGCGGTTCCTCTCCTCTGTAGCTGCGGATCAGTGGGAAGGGAGAGGGAGGAGATGTAGTGAGGAGAAGGAGAGAATTTGTTTTCAGAACGGAATGCATCTGCGAATCAGAGTCGTTCCCATAGAAGGTAATGTGCTTGTAATTCGCACCGCAATGCCCAGAAAACGCACACGTTTTTTGGGCAATGCGCAGTGCAAATGCAACGCACATATGTGAACCAGATGCATTCAAATGAATGCATTTTAAAATGTCCTGTGAATTGGATGCGGTGTAAGCCGCATCTAATTCGCATAGGTGTGAACGGGGCCTCAAGGTTTTTCACCTTATTGCATTCTATGCATTAAGGTGAAACACCTCCTGTGATGCAGCACACCCCCCTATTTAGTTACCTGAACTCGGTCTTTCCTGCGACGGGGACGAGCACACCAGCTCCAGCCGGTGTCTCAGGTCCTGATTGGATAGATTGATAGCAGCGCAGCCATTGGTTCCCGCTGCTGTCAGTCAAATCCAGTGATGCAGGAGCCAGGGGGGCGGGGCTGAGTCCTTCTGTCTGTGACAATAGTTGCAGCAGCAGGACACGGGAGAGTGCACCTATGAGTGCACCGAGGGAGAGCGGCTCTCCAACGGGGCACTCGAGAAGAGGAGGAGCAAGGAGCACCACTGAGGGACCCCAGAAGAGGAGGATCGGGGCCACCCTGTTAAAAACCAACTGCACAGAGGAGGTAAGTATGACATGTGTGTTTAAAAAAAAAAAGAACCTTTAGATATCCTTTAATTGAACACGTTGAAGTTAGAAGCTGATTGGCTACCATGCACAGCTGCACCAGATTTTGCACTCTCCAGGTTTACTAAATTAATCCCTGTTTTACCATTCGAGGCTCTTCCCTTTTTTCCACAAGAAAAGAAACCTTTCTCTACATATTTACAGGAACTTTACGCCAAACTAGCAGGGAAAAATTTAAAGCCCATTGGTGTTAGAGATGATGGGTGGACCGACATATCTAGTCTTATGAGCTAAGAGTGATACATTTAAATATACCCTGTATATGATGGCAAAACATGTTGGGCGGGGCCTGACTGGTGACATAATTATGCCTGCCGAGTGGTTGCTGCGGCAGCATTCTTACTATGTGCTGTTTTTATCTAACTTTGTAAGTACCTGTCTCAAGTTTAATAAATGCTGGTCTAGCACTTTTACACTATTTGCGGCCTTTGTTCCTTTTTCCCCAGTGATGATGACATCTGGCCTGGTGTGTTGATCCTTGGAGTCGCTGAGATTCAATAGTGGGCATCCTGTTGTGGATCATTGCTGAGTGCCTGGATTTGCCTATTTACAACATGCTGTATTGATCTCTTTCATAAGGGATCAATCCAATGTTGTAAGAGGCTTTAAATTGTGGTGGAGGACATAAGGTGTTTCATCCTTTCCATTTCAAGAGTTATTCACTTTCTTGGTGAACTGCTGGAGTTTTCCATTTGGACATTTGGTATATGGACTCACTTTCAAAAACCGTTTGATATAAGATTTACTATTATCAGACTATTTGACACTTTGAGTACATTTTTTTTATTCCTTTGAGTTTTTATTTCATACTTTTGTTAAGTGCTATTTATTTGTGTTGATGTGCACCTATTATATATTTATGTAATTATTTCTACATCTATGCCTGGCCTCATGCCAATCATAGACTGTGTTTCCCTCTTAGCTAACAGTTATTATCTCCTAAGTTCTAAGTTCTAACCTGCAACAAGGAGAGAGAAATGGAAATAGATTTTCAGTTCGACATTTCTATCAAATTATTTCTTGACTTACCATTGCCAGCAGAGACTGGAGCTCAACCTCTAAGTTTTGGAGGGAACGTCTGCTGTCAGAAACTTCACTCTTGCTTGTCTGTACCTGTTCCACGTTGGCTGAAATTTCCTTTTTCAGTTCATTGCTCTAAAACAAGAAAATGTGTGTGTTGTTTTTTTTTTATTATTTTTTTTATGATATTCTGTTTTAATTATTCTAATTCATTTATATGTGAAGCCTAAAGCATTACATGGAGTAGATTGCAGAGAAAAAAATAATTTTACACTTATTCTACTGATCAGCTCCAAAGCACATTTTTAAGGAAAAAGCTCAGTTTATATTGGATAAGAATATCAACTAGTCAGGATGGTCTCACGATGACGGCACTTATCCATATCTCTGGTCTTTGCATTTTGGGTTGTTTACATTGTCACCTAAATAATACATTTTTTTGGCTTAGTAACTTAATTGCCAGGTATTTGGGCCAGGTAAAGTTGATGATAAGTGAACAAGTACATTTAGGAAAGATATTTTACTCAAATGTGGATGGATCTACCAGGGTATGGGTGCTTCAAAATGTGAAGAGTCTCCACCTTACCTTCTGTAGAAACAAAGCCTCGGCATCTCTACGGTTCTTAGCAGCCAGAGCTTCATAGCCACTTCTCATGTCATTCAGAATCTTAGTGAGATCTACTCCCGGAGCAGCATCCATCTCTACATTGACCCGGCCGGCAGCACTGTTTCTGGCAGCGTGTACCTCCTAGGCATTGATAGCAAAGACATTGTATATGAAAAGCTTACATCAAATCCATTCATGTACTTCGTTATTGAATGTAGAAATAAGACTGTTGTTTAGAAAGACTGAAACAAATAAAAGTGGAACTTTTGCTTGTGGCCTCCAATCAGATCTTACATATAATTTTGTATAGTAGAGTAGATACTTGAAATGTAGTACATTATTTAAGTGTAGAGGGTGTTTTTAAAGTTCACAAACGGTATACATAAGAAACATGGTAAGATTTTGGTTGGTCCATACAATTTTCTTGGTAGTCGCATGATATGAAGGACATTCCGTTTAATATGACTAAATACATTGAAACTGGCCCATGTGTTACACAATTTTCACAAAAGGCTATCAAACTGATCTTTGTGTGTCTGTTCTTTATACCTGTCAGTAGAAGATAGATTTCTTAAAGTGACAGTCTATTTTATGTTTGGTTTATTAATAATGTATGCAAACCTCTACCCCAAAAGTTTCTTGGTGTTTTGCATATATTAGCTTTTCATCAAATATGATTCCAGCACGCTGCTTACCTCCTCATGGTTCTTCTTCAAGTAGGCCAGCTCTTCATGCAAGCCGTCAATCTGAATTTCAAAGTCTCCTCTGGACAGTAAAAGCTCATCTAGGACTTTGCGGAGGCTACTGATATCAGAATCCACGCTCTGACGGAGAACCAGTTCATTATCATACCTTTGGAAAAATTCAAATAAAATACATGAAAAATAAAAAGTCAGATGCTGGGGGTGTCATTTGCATATTGTTTTATATAGGGATTTTGTTTCAGGAATTTGTTTTAAAACTTAGTTAATGTGGTAATGTTTCAAGGAAAAAAAAAGTGCACCAGGAGCAAGGCACCTGACACACCCGCAAGCAGGATTTCTTAAAGTGTAAGTTTACGTTTACAGAAAAGGTAAGGTGAACTTCCACTGGACCCCCTCCCCACCCCCCCCGGTCCCGCAAACCTGGAGTCTGGCGATCCCCCGCACTGACAGCTTGTATCAACGCTGTACCGGTCCAGGGATTTCAAATCCCTGCGACTTTCTCTACTCTTTGCCCACAGTGACAATTAGAATCTTGCTGACTAGGTAGGTTTTGGAGATTAAGCTGAGGGAATTTCTAAGCCCCTGACCAGTGAGGTGGCAACCCGGTGTGTCAGTGCCGGTGATCACTGCGCTCCAGGTCAACGGGACTGGGGTGGTGAGGAGGGGGTCTTGTGTAATTTCACCTTACAGATTTTTCTGTAAAGGTGAAGTTACCCTTTAAGCAGGGTTCCATGGAACACTAGGGTTTCTCTAGAGGTTGCTAGAGGCTCCTTGAGCAATGAGCAATTTCTGCCTCTCAGATCAACTGACACCATTGATCTTTTTGGCTATCTTCCCAATGACCACAAGTGTAAAGAGCATTCTTCACACTGACCATCACACTAATGTATCATGAGTTGTAGGTATAGTAATTTTTAGTGGAGGTTTCCTGAGAATGGAAAATTATTTCAAGGGTTCCTCTGTTTTGAAAAGGTTCAGAAAGGTTACCAGGAAGTGTGCTGGACAGTGAAAATATTTCAGCAGCAAAATTAAGTTCAGCATTGGCAGCAAACCAAGTAAGTATAAAAGCGTATCCAAACCCCCCTCCTCCACCCCCCAAAAAATTTTATATAGTACACATTACTAGTCTTGTGGTGGCTGCTAGTGCACATTACCAGTCTTGTGGTGGCTTAGTTTCCTTTTTTCAGGCTAAGAACATTTTTGGCAGTACAAAAAATATTTTTTTTGCCAGAAATGTAGTAACCTTTTGGCTTTCTGTGAGCTGAAATAAGCAAAAAACAATCTTATCTTTCTTTCGAAAACTAAAACTACTAATCCCATCAAATGAGCATGTCAAGCCTAGGCGACATCGTTCAAAAGTGGACATTGGTCTCTGAGTATGGAGAATTTGGTTGCCATTATAGGAGAGAATTTAAATGACTAACTTTTACCTAAGGTGCTACTATGTAATGCATGTTTTTCTGTGACTTGCCATTGATTGCCTTTTTCTAAGTTGTGCATTTTTATATATATCAACTAGGGATGAGCTTCAAGTTCGAGTCGAACTCATGTTCGACTCGAACATCGACTGTTTGCCAGTTCGCCGAACAGCGAACAATTTGGGGTGTTCGCGGCAAATTCGAAAGCCGCAGAACACCCTTTAAAAGTCTATGGGAGAAATCAAAAGTGCTAATTTTAAAGGCTTATATGCATGGTATTGTCATAAAAAGTGTTTGGGGACCTGGGTCCTGCCCCAGGGGACATAGATCAATGCAAAAAAAAGTTTCAAAAACGGCCGTTTTTTCGGGAGAAGTGATTTTAATAATGCTTAAAGTGAAACAATAAAAGTGTAATATTCCTTTAAATTTCATACTTGGGGGGTGTCTATAGTATGCCTGTAAAGGGGCGCATGTTTCCCGTGTTTAGAACAGTCTGACAGCAAAATGACATTTCAAAGGAAAAAAAGTCATTTAAAACTACTCGCGGCTATTAATGAATTGCCGGTCCAACAATACACATAAAAGTTAATTGATAAAAACAGCATGGGAATTCTCCACAGGGGAATCCCGAACCAAAATTTTTAAAAAAATGAGGTGGGGGGTCCCCCTAAAACCCATTCCAGGCCCTTCAGGTCTGGTATGCATATTAAGGGGATCCCCGGCCAAATTTTTTTTTAAAAATGGCGTGGGGTCCCCCTCAAAATCTATACCAGACCCTTCAGGTCTGGTATGGATTTTAAGGGGAACCCCGCGCCAAAATTTTAAAAAAATGGCAGGTCGCAGGAAAAGAGGGGGGGATAAGAGAGCGCCCCCCCCTCCTGAACCGTACCAGGCCACATGCCCTCAACATTGGGAGGGTGCTTTGGGGTAGCCCCCCAAAACACCTTGTCCCCATGTTAATGGTGACAAGGGCCTCATCCCCACAACCCTTGCCTGGTGGTTGTGGGGGTCTGCGGGCAGGGGGCTTATTGGAATCTGGAAGCCCCCTTTAACAAGGGGACCCCCAGATCCCAGCCCTCCCCCCTGTGTGAAATGGTAAGGGGGTACAAAAGTACCCCTACCATTTCACAAAAAACTGTCAAAACTGTTAAAAATTACGAGACAGTTTTTGACAATTCTTTTATTTAAATACTTCTTCTTTCTTCTATCTTCTATCTTCCTTCAGTTTCTTCCCCCATCTTCTTCTTCTGGTTCTTCTGGTTCTTCCTCCGGGGTTCTCTTCCAGCATCTCCTCCGCGGCATCTTCTTCTCTTCATCTTTTTCTCCGGGCCTCTCCGCATCCATGATGGCATGGTGGGAGGCTCCCGGTGTGTGACGCTTCTCCTCTTCTGACGGTTCCTAAATAACGGAGGGCGGGCCACCCGGTGACCCCACCCCCCTCTGACGTCACGGAGAATGCCACAGGGAAGTCCCTGTCAAGTTCCCATGCGTCAGAGGGGGCGGGGTCACCAGGTGGCCCCGCCCTCCATTATTTAAGAGCCATCAAAAGAGGAGAAGCGTCACACAGCGGGAGCCTCCCTCCATGCCATCATGGATGCAGGGCGGCCCAGAGAAGAAGATGAATAGAAGAAGACGCCACGGAGGAGATGCCGGACGAGAACACCGGAGGAAGAACCAGAAGAACCAGAAGAAGATGGAGGAAAAAACCGAAGGAAGATAGAAGATAGAAGAAGCATTTAAATAAAGGAATTGTCAAAAACTGTCTCTTGTCATTTTTAACATTTTTGACAGTTTTTTAGTGAAATGGTAGGGGTACTTTTGTAACCCCTTACCATTTCACACAGGGGGGAGGACCGGGATCTGGGGGTCCCCTTGTTAAAGGGGGCTTCCAGATTCCGACAAGCCCCCCGCCCGCAGACCCCCACAACCACCAGGCAAGGGTTGTGGGGATGAGGCCCTTGTCCCCATCAACATGGGGACAAGGTGTTTTGGGGGGCTACCCCAAAGCACCCTCCCAATGTTAAGGGCATGTGGCCTGGTACGGTTCAGGAGGGGGGGCGCTCTCTCGTCCCCCCCTCTTTTCCTGTGGCCTGCCAGGTTGCGTGCCCGGATAAGGGTCTGGTATGGATTTTTGGGGGGACCCCACGCCAATTTTTTTTTTCATTTTGGCCTGTGTTCCCCTTAATATCCATACCAGACCTGAAGGGTCTGGTATAGATTTTGAGGTGGACCCCACGCCATTTTTTTTTTAAATTTTAGTTCGGGGTTTCCCTGTGGGGAATTCCCATGCCGTTTTTGTCAATGAACTTTTATGTGTATTGTCGGACCGGCGATTCATTAATAACCGCGAGTAGTTTTAAATTACTTTTTGTCCTTTGAAATGTCATTTTGCTGCCAGACTGTTCTAAACACAGGAAACATGTGCCCCTTTACAGGCATACTATAGACACCCCCCAGGTACGAAATTTAAAGGAATATTACACTTTTATTGTTTCACTTTAAGCATTATTAAAATCACTGCTCCCAAAAAAACGTCCGTCTTTAAAACTTTTTTTTTGCATTGATCCATGTCCCCTGGGGCAGGACCCAGGTCCCCAAACACTTTTTATGACAATAACTTGCATATAAGCCTTTAAAATTAGCACTTTTGATTATTCATGTTCGTGTCCCATAGACTTTAACGGTGTTGGCATGTTCGAGCAAATTTTTTGCCTGTTCGCAAGTTCTGGTGTGAACCGAACAGGGGGTGTTCGGCTCATCCCTAATATCAACTCATGAAAGCCATCACATGTTGACATGCTACTCATAATTATAATGAACAATGGACTTACTTTAGTCTGAAGTCATCAGCTGCCAACCTGGCATTGTCAATTTCAAGAACAATTCGAGAGTTCTCAATGGTGGCAGCCAGAATCTAATAAAAAAAAATAGTTTTTATAGTTTATATACTATGATATCAGTTTTACTTTGCATTGCACACACATCTATTATTAAAACCCTGAAGAATGAATGTGAATATAATAGTTGGATTGAATACAAACTCAATCTTTCTAAAACTGAGCTTTTAATATTTCCTACTTCCCAGCCCGCCCCCCTCCATGACTTTACCGTTAAGATCAACAGCACAATCATTGGTCCCTTCACACATGCCAGGGTCAGCCCCCACATCCAATCACTGGCTAAATCTTGCCGCCTTAACCTCCGCAACATCTTCAGAATTCGACTCTTTCTGACTAACGACACCACAAAGCAACTTATTCACTCCTTGATTATTTCCCGCCTTGACTACTGCAGCTCTCTCCTTAACCGATTCCCGACCGGTGCACGCCGATGTACATTGGCAGAATGGCACGGCTGGGCAAATGGGCGTACCTGTACGTCCATTTGAATTCCCCGCCGTGCCATTGCGTGCGCGCCGCCGGCCGGGAGCTCCGTGAGTCGGGTCGCGGGTCCCGCGTACTCGATCACCACGGGGATACCCGCGATCGCCTCACGGAGAGGACGAATGGGGAGATGTCGTTGTAAACAGCATCTCCCCGTTCTGCCTAGTGACAAGTGTCACTCGATTTCTGCTCCCTGTCATCGGAGCAGAGATCAGTGACGTCACACACAGAGCCCAACCCCCTACAGTTAGTAATCACTCCCCTAGGACATACTTAACCCCTCCCCGCCCTCTAGTGGTTAACCCCTTCACTGCCAGTGTCATTTACACAGTAATCAGTGCATTTTTAATCGCACTGATCGATGTATAAATGACAATGGTCCCAAAAATGTGTCAAAAATGTCCGACATGTCCGCCATAACGTCGCAGTCACAATAAAAATCGCTGATTGCCACCATTACTAATAAAAAAAAATGATTAATAAAAATGCCATAAAACTATCCCCTATTTAGTAAACGCTATAACGTTTGCGCAAACCAATTAATAAACTGGGCAAATGGGCGTACCTTATTGCAATTTTTTTTTACCAAAAATACGTAAAAGAATACGATCTGCCCAAACTGAGGAAAAGATTTTTTTTTTATATATTTTTGGGGGATATTTATTATAGCAAAATGTAAAAAATAATGCGTTTTTTTCAAAATTGTCGCTCTTATTTTGTTTATAGCGCAAAAAATAAAAATCGCAGAGGCGATCAAATACCACCAAAAGAAAACTCTATTTGTGGGAAAAATAGGACGTCAATTTTGTTTGGGAGCCACGTCGCACGACCGTGCAACTGTCAGTTAAAGCGACGCAGTGCCGAATCGCAAAAAACGCTCTGGTCAGGAAGGGAGTAAAATCTTCCGAGGCTGAAGCGGTTAATGGCCTACCCTTATGCAGGCTATCCCCCCTTCAGTCTATTATGAATTCTGCTGCTAGACTAATACACCTCACTAATCGACCTTGACTGCTGCCCCTCTCTGCGAATCCCTTCACTGGCTTCCTCTACCCCACCGTATAAAATTCAAAATGCTAACCATAACATACAAGGCCATCCACAACAGCGCCCCCAGCTACATCACCAACCTCATCTGCAGATATCACCCAAACCGTCCCCTCCGCTCCTCCCATGACCTCCTGATCTCTAGCTCCCTTGTTACCTCCTCTCATGCTCACCTTCAGTACTTCTCCAGAGCCTCTCCCATCCTCTGGAATTCCCTGCCCCGGTATATCCGATCAGCCCCTAACCTGTCCACCTTTAGGAGATCCCTGAGAAATCACTTATTCAGGGAAGCCGATCCCACACCCACCTAACAACTGTCCCCGAGCCACCCTCCATCAAATAAGTCCCTGCATTTATGTAATTGTGCTGCCCCCCCTCTACATTGTAAAGCGCTGCGTAAACTGTTGGCGCTATATAAATCGTTAATAATAATAATAATACATACTGTACATATAGTTTAGCTCATATTATTTTACCCTTGAGTGTAAAAATAAAAAAAGATAATATTATTAATAAATTAAATAATATAGTCTTCACTCTTGATGGCTAAAAAAAAGATGGCTAAAAAAATGATACAAGCAAAAATGTACCTTTATGTCAAATCTAATTCTGTCAGACCTTTGTGTAATGTAGTTTTTTTTAATAGCAATTGTAGTCTAATTTGTTCTGATACTCTATAAAAGTCTTTTATCCACTGAAAAAAAATAAGTATTTAAAATATATGAAAAATCAAACCTTTTTGTTTTAGATAGCGAATAAAACCTCAATAAAATTTTTTTCCTCTTTCTGTCCTGAGAGGCATAGGAAATGAGATGAAATCGTTTCATGGTGAACATAATTCCAACCTTAGAGAGTTATCATAGGACCATATGTTGTCCCAATTAGTGAAATTTCCCTCACAATTTACTTTGGTGACAATTCACATTTTTTTGGATTTCTCTTGACTTTCTGTCTTGGTGACAATATTCACCCGCACAAATAGAGGGTTGAATATACCCAGTAAAAAAATCTTTTACCTCAGAGGCTTTTAAACACAGCTGCCTACAATTATCCATAACGTACCTTGCTCCTCAAGCCATTGATGATGTCATAGTATTTGCTGTAATCTTTGGCTTCAGCACCAACTCCAGCGCCAGCTTGCTTTTCATACCAACCACGGATCTTGATCTCCAGCTCGGTGTTGACTGCTTCCAGGGCCCTGACTTTTTCTAGGTAGGCACCCAGGCGATCATTTAGATTTTGCATGTTCGCCTTCTCACTTCCACCGAAAACACCTGAGCTGCTGGATTCTGCCCCTCCAAAACCACCAGAAGAGCGGACGGCATTGCTGGATCCACCTCCAAAGCCTCCCCCAAGGTCTCCACTACCAAGATTTGAAGAAAAGCCAGCACCACCACCAAAACCAAACCCAACACCACTTCTAAAACTTGCAGCCTGAGGAGGTTCAAAACTATAGCCAAAGGAGGTCATGACTGATGTATTGGTGGGCTTTTTGTTCTGTCTAGAATGGGTAGAAGCAGAAAAGTACAGATCTATGGTCTTCAGGGTCTTTATTTATATATGTATATAGGGTGCAGGGGGTGTTTCATTTTCTAAATGTAATTCCTCCCAGAGTTTTGTTCTCAGCCTAGTCAACACCTGTTTGTCACCTACTCTGATAGAGTCAAGTAAAACTTACAGACATGATGCAGCCCTTGGGCTGTTTGTTGCATATAATCTGTGCTAGGCAAATTCCTCTTTCCTTCAGAAGCTTGTACTACAGTCCCGCTATCTCATTTGCCATCGGCATCATGGTATGAAGCAGTGGATCCCATTCAGACCTAATATGCTAAGTCATGATTATTTTAGAGCCTAATCACCTGTCATCCCAAAAGTAAATGTGCTTGTCAATTGAACTTCTATACATGTTATATTAATTTAATTGCAAATAATTTAGAAAAATTTCTAAATTCTGTCCATTCTTTATTTTTAGCTTATATACTAACCCCCATATAGAATAAAACAATAACTAAAAAATAACTAAAATATGCAGTCAGGGTCATTCCCATACACATAGTAGTGTTGCATAAACTCCCCACTGAGTATCCCCCATGCCCTGCTAAATTTCATTCTTCTCCCAGAGTCATCCCTCCATAACTCTAGTTACATTCCTCCAATTACACTGGTCATGCTACTCTAGTTCTTTTATGCATGAACTGATCTTTTACAGTGTAAAAGAGTTAAGGTCCATGTGTAAAATGGACATCATATAACGTCCTGGACTTGAAGTGGAGATATCAGGATTATTTGTGCAGCTACAAGCATCACCCAGATACCCTTTTTTTTCAGCCGGTGATTTCCACCCATGTAAAAGACATCTTGGAGGCTGTTTAGTCGCTTGATTGCTTTTACAGGCGTCAGGAGGGGATGAACCCCCCCTCCCGCCACCCTCTGGTACTTCTCTGGTCTTTCCCGTATGATCAGGAAGCTGAAGAATGAATCCGCCGCCGCTGGTGATTTACCATAGAGCTGGCCATGAACCAGATTATCCCCGGCCATCTCCATGGCCCTCGGAGGCCAGCAGCAATGTCATGACATCAATTCCGGCCAATGTAAACACTCCTGTTTTTCTAGTTGGAAAGCCTGAGATAGTTTTTTTTTTGTTTATCTCAGGCTTTCCAGCAGAGGAGAGATGTGGGGACTTATAGACCCCAGATCTCTCCGTAAAGAGGACCTGTCATGCCCTATTCCTATTACAAGGGATGTTTACATTTTTGTAATAGGAATAAAAGTGATCAAAAAATAGAAAAATTAAAGGGAAAGTATAAAAATAAAAAATAAAATAAACAATACATTTTTTTTAACCACTTCCGGAGTAGCCGCCGCAGTTATACTGCGGCAGGTTGGCTCCCCTGCGCGAGCTGTCGTAGCTGTACGTCGGTTCTTTAAGACGCCTCCGGCGGTGCGCGCGCACCCGAAGCGTGCCCCTGGAGCCGATGCGAGAACCCACACGTGTGTGTGTAAACACACACACATCCGGGTTCTCCCAGGGGAAAGGAGACAGATCGTGTGCTCATACTAAGTATGAACACTGATCTCTCTCTTCCCCTAGTCAGTCCCATCCCCCCTACAGTTAGAACACACCTAGGGAACACAGTTAACCCCTTAATCGCCCCCTAGTGTTAATCCCTTCCCTGCCAGTGTCATTTATACAGTAATCAGTGCATTTTTATAGCACTGATCGCTGTATAAATGTCACTGGTCCCAAAAATGTGTAAAAAGTGTCCGATGTGTCTGCCGCAATATCGCAGTCCCGATAAAAATCACTGATCACCACCATTACTAGTAAAAAAATAATAATAATAAAAATGCTTTAAATCTATTCCCTATTTTGTAGACGCTATAAGTTTTGCGCAAACCAATCAATATATGCTTATTGCGATTTTTTTTACCAATAATATCTAGAAGAATACATATCGGCCTAAACTGAGGAAAGAATTTGTTTTTACAAAAAAATTGGGGATATTTATTATAGCAAAAAGTAAAAGATGTGTTTTTTTTCAAAATTGTCGCTCTTGTTTTGTTTATAGCGCAAAAAATAAAAACCACAGAGGTGATCAAATACCACCAAAAGAAAGCTTTATTTGTGGGAAAAAAAGGATGTCAATTTTGTTTAGGTACAACGTCACAGGACCGCGCAATTGTCAGTTAAAGCGACGCAGTGCAGTATCGCAAAAAGTGCTCTGGTCAGGAAGGGGGTAAATCCTTCCGAGGCTGAAGTGGTTAATGAGTTAATCCCAGTCTAGTGGTACAGAACTCTATTTTAAGTTACCTTGGCATAGCGATGATACTGTCTAGGGGACTGTGTCTGAATCTACCTTCTGTGTGTCCATTTCTGCTCAAACCACCATTTATTCTACCCAATACATTGAGTTGATTTACCACTAAACAGTCTTGTGTCTATTTTCTGGCGCTAATTCATAACTGTATCGCAAAAAAAGACCTGGTCATTGAGCAGCCAAATCTTCCGGGGCTGAAGTGGTTAAAGGGCCCCCATCCCCTCAGGCTCGCACGTAGAAGCGAACGCATACGTAGTTCTCGCCCGCATATGTAAATGGCATTCACATGATGTGAGGTATCGCCAGGAACGTTAGAGTGTGAGCAATAATTCTAGCACAAGACTTCCTCTGTAACTCTAAACTGGTAACCTGTAAAAAAGCGATGCCTATGGTGATTTTTAAGTACCATTCCACCAGTGTACGCAATTTTAAAGCGTGATATGGCTTAGAATCATCTTTGACATTAAACAAAAAGAAAGGAGTAAATATTGTGGGTTTTTTTTTTCCTGAAATTGTTTTTTTTTCCAAAAAAAAAATTGCATTTGAAAAATTGCTGCCCAAATACCATGTGACATAAAAAATTGCAATGACTGCCATTTTATTCTCTAGGGTCTCTGCTCAAAAAATATATGTAATATAATGTTTGGGTGTTCTAAATAATTTTCTAGTTAAAAAAAATATGATTTTTACATGTAGGGGAGGAATGCCAGAATTGGCTTGGGCTGAAAGTGGTTAAGCCTTCACTCCTAGTAAGAAACTGTTGTGGTTTAGTAGTAATTAAAACAAGCCAGCAAAAACAAGTGTTGTAGCAATAATAATAACAATTATAATGATAGTTTATATTATTACTTACTGTACCTATAGGTATATGCACCTATTTTCAGCCCCCTCCAGTCCGATCATGTGATCTCACCTGTGTAAGCCAGCACTGCCTGCAGGGCAGAGTGCACTTGACAAAGGCCGGTTATGCCTGGGAGCAGTGATGTCATCCATAGGCTCCTACGGCCCAGGAAAAATAGGTAAGTATAGACATCTCTCTTAAGCCCCATACACACTATGAGAAAATTGGAAGAAAGATTCTATAGGTGGCACGATCGTTCGATTTTCTTATAGTATGTACACAACTTTGGACATCCGATTCCGACTTTACAAACGAAAATTTCCAAACATCAACATTTTTCTCCTACGTGTACAGAACAAATGATTTTTGTTTAATGTGTACTGTTTTTGTATAAGAAATATCAGATACGAAAGACTGCGCATGATAAGAAACAACAAATAACAAAAAAAAAAAAAGCCTTTGTCGTACGACAATTTTCGTACATAATTTCTATCTTCGGTTCCGAGAAAAAAACAGCCGATCGTTCGCCTGATTTTCTTATAGTGTAGTGTGTACCCCTCTTTACACAGGTTAGTTAGTTTAGGTGAGGAGTATATTTAGAACTAGTTAGGAAAAGATTGAATTCTACTTAAATTTGCAGGATTTCAAACCTCAGCTGTCTTATCAGTTTTTACCTGCTGGAATATTTTACAGATTTAGGAAGCTTGTGTTACAGAGTCCATTTCAGAGTGCTGGCCAGGACAACCATTAGCCAGCTACAGTGAAGACCACTTCCTTGCTAGTAACACCAATAACTACCCAAGCATGCTACAAAGTATATTATCGCTTATTATTTAAGAGACTTCATATTGAATGCACCTGCAGCACTTTCGGATCAGTGGACCAGGCTGTCAATGCTGATGCTGCTGCCATCCACACAGTTTCACTTTCTCTCCCTGGCTGCCATTAAGCTGAGGAGTGACCATGTGGGAAGAGAGAGATGACCGTAGTACATTAGGGCTGCACTTGCAGCTGACTGAAGACCTGTCCACCACCTGGGTACTGATTGGGATAGGAAAACAGACTGCTGGGAGCCACCTGGAATTATGAAGGAACGTAATCCATCTCTAGAAGACAGCGTCTAAGCTTAGTACTGGATGGGTCTACAAGCCCCAGGAGGACAGAGAGCTGCAGAAGGAGGAAAAGAGAAGCCTGGGTTGAGGGCAGTCTAACATGGGATGTAAGTGGTGATCAACGACTGAGCTGCTGAGTTGGAGAGCTGCCTAATGTGAATGTTTACTGCAGTGCTGGAGAGAGATTGGGCTGCCATATCTGCACAGAGGACACAGATGTCGGAGTGATCCAGCAAGTAGAACAAAAAAGGTGTCACTGGTTTTGTGAGAGATTGCCATTACCGGGTCCAAAGTCACCACCAATGCCACTGGTTTCAGAAGCCAGGAAGCTGGAGGAGGCTTAACTATTGACTGTAAATTGGTGAAAGGCCATAGGCCACAACTTCATTATCCATTTCACAGACTTCAGAGTGGTGAGAGGCCACTGGCCACAACTTCCTTCAGCACTTCTTAGAGGTCACCTTGCCATAGGATACAATTTGCGCATCTATGCCCTATAGCTTACCATGTACACCTTAGAGCAGGAACTCTGGGCTCCAATGTTAATAGTACACTGACTGAGAGAGTTTAGATACTTAAGCCGCATACACACGATCAGATTTTCCGACGGAAATTGTGTGATGACAGGCTGTTGGTGGAAAATCCGACCATTCGTACGCTCCATCGGACAATTGTTATTGGATTTTCCGCGGACAAATGTTGGATGGCAGGCTTTAAAATTTTCTGCGGACAAATGTCTGTTGTCGGATTTTCCGAGCGTGTGCACACAAGTCCGTCGGACAAAAGTCAAAACATGCATGCTCGGAAGCAAGGATGAGCCAGAAGTGGTCGATCTTGTAAACTAGCTGTCGTAATGGAGAATTAACATTCATGATGCGGCAAATTATGATATCTCGAAATGCAGCGCTCATTCTCTTCTTCTTTAACCTCCCTGGCAGTATGATTATTTCAGATTTTTGGTGCTGAAAGCTGTACAATTATTTGGCATGGAAATTTGGGTGTTTTATATTGTAGGCCTGTAATTCTTAGGAATAACACACTTAAATCTGTCCAAACAACAATCTAGTAGACATCCCGGTATGATAAAGTTTGAAACACTAAATCATAAATCATAATATAATAAATAACTACAAATAATTATAAGTAATAATATAATAATAATATCAAATTATTCAATAATGTAATCAAATCAAAAACACTGAAATTTGCTCAGTTGCAGAATTGTCGCTGTCGTTACTTTCAGTGTTTGATGACGGATTTCCCCACAAAATGCTATCGCTCAATTCTGCAAGAGATTCTAATTTATTATCGCTGTTTTCTAGCTGGTCTAAACCTGCTTTTGATGTAAAGGGACGGTTTTGGTTGCTATGGACAATCTCCAGTTTCCAGGCAAAAAGAACAGTTTTTATAATATAAAACTGCATGCAGGGCACGGGAGAAACCATTAGGGACAAAAGGGAGTTGAAATAAATTGATACAGTAATGTAATCTGTAACGTATTTAATCGGCGTATAACACGCACCTTTTTCCCCTTAAAATCAGGGGAAAATCGCGGGTGCGTGTTATACGCCGACCTCCGCTAATTGTGATCGATCAGAGCGATTGCCGCCGACATACACATATCCGTGTGTAGATTTAAATATGGCGCGGAGATTGTAGGGACTTGGCGGAGCGGAACGAGCGCCCTCGAGATCACAGGGACTGGACGGAGCCGAGATACACATAGCCGAGTGTTCTCGCCTCTTCTCGGCGCCGGTCACAGTCCCGCCCAGTCCCGTCATTGGACCTGTGTTATGTCCATCATAGGGCGGGACTGGGCCTGACTGTGAGTGGCGCCGAGAAGAGCCGAGTACACTCGGCTATGTGTATCTCGTCTCCGCCCAGTCCCTGTGATCTCGGCGGCGCTCGTTCCTCTCCGCCGAGTCCCTGCAATCTCAGCGCCATATTTAAACCTGTCCAAGCCTGTAATGGACACTGGGGGCAAGGCTGCGCTGGGGCAAGGCTGCAATGGACACTGGGGCAAGGCTCCACTGGGGCAAAGCTGCACTGACAAGGCTGCACTGGGGCAAAGCTGCACTGACAAGGCTGCACTGGGGCAAAGCTGCACTGACAAGGCTGCACTGGGGCAAAGCTGCACTGACAAGGCTGCAATGGACACTAGGGCAAAGCTGCACTGACACTGAAAAGGCTGCAATGACACTACAAGGCTGCAGATGGACACGATAAGGCTGCATTGATGGGCATTTTAATGTAAGTTTTTTTTCCTTAAACTTCCCTCCTAAAAGTTTTTTCCTTAAACTTCCCACCTAAACTTGGGGTGCGTGTTATACGTCGATAAATACGGTATGTATTGTGTTTTTTACTTTTTGAATTTGGCACCGTTCTCCATCTTCATGTGTCGCAACGCTCGCAGGGAACGGAGCCCGGGCACAGTGATAGATCGAGCAGGGGACGGCTCGTTCACACTGCGGGGAGACATCGCAGGATCCAGGGGACAAGGTAAGTAAGCTCTTCCTGGATCCTGCGATGCGATCCCGAGTCTGGCTCTGGGTTACCGCTTTTGGTACTGAAAATCCACTCCGAGCCAGACTCGGGAATACCGTCAGGGAGGTTAATGGGATATTAATGAAGCTGCTTTGCTGGTGATACTGATGGAGTTATTGCAAACGAATTTTAAAAAAGGCATTTTTTTTTTCTAGTGATATTAAGAATAATATTATTATGCTTGTTATTTTTGTTTTGGTGCAAGTTACCACAACACTATTATTCCATCGTTTTTAAGATCAAAGATACAATTATGTTGGTGTCCCTTGTTAATTTTACATTGTATTTTTTAAAATGTAACTGCCTACTCCCAAACTCTCATTTGAAGTAAAAAACAAATAGCCAAGTATTATTCTCCACAATTTTTTTATTGTGCATTAAAAAAATAAAAAAAATAAAATTAGACATGCTATCTGCCAATAGAACTTAACCAAAAAAGTGCATTCTATGCATCCAAAAATATAGAAAATATAACTAATCAAATCATTATTATTTAACCAAAAAATTAAATAAAAGCCTCATGCATGTAATTCTTAATATAGGGGGTCAACAATGCCAAGAGTTGGTGAAAGCAGGGGCCCGTCATCCGGAGATAGTTCCTAAAATCATCCGGATTATTCTTCTGGAGCTCCCGTAGCAAAGTCATGTGACATAATTGGTCACGATGAATAAAGCAACCAATTTTTGGTCCAAGAAATCCTCCTCCTCCTGTTCCTGGACTGGACTTGGGTCAAAGCAATAACTCCAAGGCCAATAATAAACACGTTATCTCCCCTGATTCCGCAACATGTCTGGTTGACGAACGGCCGTTCAGAAACGAAATGAAAAGTGCAAACTGAAAAGTGCGAAATGAAAAGTGCGAAATGAAAGGTGCGAATCAACACTCACCAAACTTCTGTTAACACGAAATTAGCAGAAGTAGCACAAAGGGTGGCGCCTGACAATTAAACTTCCTCTTTTTCGGTTTGTAGTACGTCTAGTACGTCAGTACGTTCGTGTTTGTTGGCTGACAATTGTGTACTATTTGTATGCAAGACAAAATCCAGGCACACGGCCTTCGTGTGAGTCTAAGGTCTGAGGTTTTGTCCGATCGTGTGTACGAGGCTTAAAAGAGGTCTTTTCATTGTTTTTGGTGTTGGACAAAATTGTTATCTGTCATTGCTTATTGCTATTGCCATTGTTACTTTATGGGGTGTATTACCCAAAATAAAACTTCTTTCTTTAGCCTTGGTGTGGCAGAGCATGTGATGTTGCCAGAAGGGTTGTTGTCACTCGGAATCAGGGGACCTATCTCTAGCTATCCAGGGGTGCAGTATCACCTCCTTAATGCCTCTCAATTTCTCTGATGCTGCTCTCTGAAAAGTGATCCACTGTTGATCACGTTTTAGGGTCCAATGAAGGTAAAAATGAGCCCTTACTATGTAGACTTATGCTTCAAACCCCTCCCACTAGTAGTGAAGTTCTTCAAGAGCTTTAAATCGCTTGTAGACATGTTCAAGAAAATGTTTGTACAACGTTGCATCCTTGGGTGACACTAACGGGCATTCTGCCCAAATCCTCTTTAGTGTGGTCTAGCTACTTGAAGGAGCATTACAGTAATCACTTCACCATAACATGCACAGTACCTTGTTACGACACTCCACCGCACTTCCTTGCCAGCTGAGCCAGGTACTTCTCTTGGAATAGGCCACTTACAAAATCAGAGATGAGTTCAGTTGGTTTTCAATGCTTCACCTGCAGTAATAGCAAGGCATACAATACATGTTATTACACATTCTGATGGTAGCTGTTGGTACTTTCCCCTTAGGAGGCATCCTCTGTCTTATACCCATTACTAGTTCTTTCTACCCCCATGTGTTCTCCAGCCAGGAAATGACACTTGCTTGAAGAGCTAAACCATTTCTAAAATGGTCCCATAGGTGTCAGCTCCAACCTCTGTCTCCTTTCTTCTTAAACTTTCCGCCCAAACGCTTTCTAGTTCCACACAGCCCTTCATATATAGCTTAGGATGGCAGAAACTGAGAACTGTCCTAACACCTAATTACACTCTGTAACCCCCCCCCCCCCACACACACACACACACAGGAAAAAAAAATATCTGTAGCACCCTCCTGGATACAGTAGGTGCTAGGATTAGGAGAATATGTGTTAGGATTTGGTAAATTTAGTTATGGGTCACTGTACCCAGTGGAGCTGCTGTTCATTGCTAGGCAAATTAAGTTCTGGCTCACTGTAACCAGTGTGGCTGTGTTGATTGTTCTGGCCCATTCTATGTTTCAGTGGCTGAAGAGTCGACTGCTTCCCCTTGGCTGGTCCAGAAAGGTCTGGAAGTTAGTGGTCAGGAAGAGTCTAATCACCAGTTAAACATTCATACAGCCCTGACCAATCCCTGGGAGAGGTGCCCAGATGGTGACTGGGGGTCTGTATTAGAGTCAGAGAGCAGCTGGGTCTTTTTCCCGAGAAGGAGATCACAGCTTAAGGGGGGCTGCTTGCCCCCTTAGGCCATCCTGCCATGCGGGGTGTTGAGGCCTCATGTGGGCAACCTGGAGGCCTGCTTTGCTGTAAGCTGACTGAGGAACTGGGCTCTGATAATCTAGTCTGGTAACACAGGGTAAAAGTGTTGCAAGAATATTGGAAGGAAGAAACCAATTTTCCAAGAACATTTGTGAGCACAGACTGGTGAGAGAGATCCTAGAGACTGTGTGCTGATGCCATCCCTCGTGTGCTAGAGTCAGTGTGTTTAAAGGGGGCATTCAGTCCTGAAGAGCTCAATCTATTTAAAGTGATATTAAAGTCTCGATTTTTTTTGTTTAAAAATAACAAACATGTTTTACTTACCTGCTCTGTGCAGTGGTTTTGCACAAAGCAGCTCAGATCCTCCTCTTCTCAGGTCTCTCGCTGGCTCTCCTGGCCCCTCCCTCCTGCCAAATGCCCCCACAGCAAGCAGCTTGTTATGGGGGGCAGCCAAGCTGAGTGCTGCCTCTCTCTCTCCTCATTGGCTCACTGACTTTGATTGACAGCAGCGGGAGCCAATGGTGCCCGCAGTGTGTCTCAGCCAATCAGGAGAGAGTCTTGAACAGCCGATTCTTGCATGCAACATTGGATTGAGATGGGGCTCAGGTAATTATTAGGGGGGCTGAGGGGGGCTGCTCCACACAGGTTGTTTATCTTAACCACTTGCCGACCGGGCCATAGCCGAAAGACGGCTACAGCGCGGTCGGCTTATTCTGGGTGGGCGTCCATGGACGTCCTCCCAGAATGTTGCTCTCGCGCGCCCCCGCAAACATCTGTGACCGCGGTGATCACGGATCGCGGTAAATGGCTGCTTATGGCGGCCGTTTACCACGTGATCGCTCCGTCAAATGACGGAGCGATCACTTGTAAACAAACTGGCGTCATGACATGACGCCGGTTCCTCCCTCCCCTCTCTGTACCGATCTGTACAGTGCGAGGGGAGAGAGGGAGAGGGGGAGAGATCGTTTTTAGCAGCGCTGTACGCTGGATCTGTAGTGCCCACAGCGCTGCCCTGTGCCCATACTGTGCAATACTCTGCAATAATGTCCAATACTCTGCAATACCCTGCAATACTCTGCAATACCCTGCAATACTCTGCCAATACTCGCCAATACCCTGCCAATACTTTGTAATAAATGTTAACAGAAACAAAGATTTTTTTTTTTTTTTTTTTTTTTTACCAAATTTTCAGTCTTTTTTGATTTATAGCGCAAAAAATAAAAAACCCAGCGGTGATTAAATACCACCAAAAGAAGACTATATTTGTGTGAAAAAAAAGGACAAAATGTTCATATGGGTATAGTGTTACATGACTGAGTAATTGTCATTCAAAGTGTGAGAGCACCGAAAGCTGAAAATTGGTCTGGTTAGGAAGGGGGTTTAAGTGCCCAGTTGTCAAGTGGTTAATGCATAGAATGCAATTAAAATAAACAACCTGTCTTTAGAACCCCTTTAATTCCTAACCTAGTGAAAGTACTTTGCTTGAACTGTGCAGAAAGGAAGATTAACCTCCTCAAGTTGCTATTACAGAGCTCAGTCTATCGTTTACTTGTACAAGGACCTGGCTCACAGCTCATCAAGGGAAAGTTCAGTGTCCTTGTAGGCAGGTGCAGTCTATTTTCTCCACTGCAGGTGGCGCTCAACCAAAGCAGCACTGCAAAGGGGGAGACAATCAAGAGCAACCTAGTTCCTCTATGGTTTCCTGGGTCACAAGGGGCAGCTATACAATTGGAAGTTGGTACCCCATGTGACTCTGGATGCCATCTTGTGTCAGGCAGAGTCTATGTAAGTCCCTGGCTCCTAGGTGCGCATTTCGCGTGTGGCTAGAGTAGGGCCTGTATGTCAGGGACGGTGCTTAGTGTCAGGGTGAGTGTCTATCTATCTAGCTGGAAGGCCACAGGTTGAGCACCCGTGCCATACACTATGTGAATTTTTGCTGGTTTCTGATGAACTTGCTAAAAATTGCTCATTGAGTAGCCCTATCACAGCTCTCCAACCTGAAATCCTTTGACTAAATCATTGACAATAATTGAAGGAGCTGGGTGGAAAATTGTCAGCCTGTTCATGTTATATGACAGTGGAGGGTGCCAGCTATCAGAATACAATAGCCACAGAAGAAGATTTGTCCAACTTTGTTGTATAGAGTGTGTAGCCAGGTGCTTGGCTAGGAATGAATAAGAGTGAGAGAAACACTGGCTGCAGCTGCTCTCTGTAGCTGCTGCCCTGAGATGCTGAACTGGTTAACAGCTATATCAACAAGAGAAGGGAGCTGTTGAGTAGGAAGAGTTCAATAGACAGAGTCAGGCAGCACTGCACTGTGGGAACTGTAGTCCAGAGGAGAAATACTCTACTGTAATCAAGGTTTTTTCAACTGCATTTCAACGAGGGAGATTTCCAGGAGAAGGAGAAAGAACTGCATTTTCTCATGGCTGTACAAGACACATCTTCCTCTTGCCATGAGGAAGGATATTGCGGTCCAGTGTGCACCATCATTGCTGCATATCGGTGGCTGAAGCGGCATCTGCAGTGATGAGTTTGGAAATGCTGACAGCCAGAGTCACCTGGGTGTAGAGCGGAGAGTGGACTAATCACTGTGTGTGACCAAATGGGGAGCTGCAATATCAATGGGACTAGTGGGCTGCTTCTGTGTAGATTTACTATATACTGCCAGAGAGAGAGAGAGACTGAGCCCTTTAGCAACCATACAGTAGCCTTATTGCTGCATGCAGGCTTGACTGCGACAATTCACATGTGCGCCAACAGTAAAACTGGGCCCCAATGCTAGCTGGCCGGAGAGTTAGGACTAAAGACTGTTCCTTTACAGCTGCTACACAGAGACCTTCACCTATTGCTTATGCTAAGACAGGGGTAGGCAACCTTTGAGAGGTGGAGATCTACCTGAGCAACATGGAAGAGAGCAAAGATCCCCGGGCTGCAGCACCCTTTTTTAATTCTTCTTTTTTTTTTAATTAACTAGCAAGGCCCCAATAAAAGCCATGAAGAAAATGTTTAAAAATATAATAAAACAATTGTCACTGTAAAAAAAGGTGTATATACTTACCTATTTTATCCTGCCTCGGCCCAATTAGGTGAGCTTACCTGTGTCAGTCAACAGCGGCTGCAGAGGAGAAATCGCTTGGTGACCGCTAATAAAGCTTTGTGGTGATGTAGTGGTGATGTCACACATAGGTTCCTATGTCACAGTTGTAATTGGTGCTCCCTCCTCTTCCCTACATACGCCGCTGGATCACACAGGCGAGATAACATGACCAGATTGGAGCAGACTGAAAATAGGTTAGTCAGCATTGGTGTTAGGGGAAAGGGGGTGGTAGGCAATTTTTAAGGCTAGCGCATGCTGTTATTCTTCTTTCAAACTACTCCTCCCTATTGGTGGTTTGTGACAGTGTTAAAGCGGAGCTCCACCCAAAAGGGGAAGCTCCACTTGTTTGCACCCTCCCCCCCTCCACTGGCACTTTTTGGGGGGAACGCATACCTGGTTTTGCCGCCGCAATCTCCCCCACCTTCCCCTCCAGTCTTTTGGGACACATCACAGATCACAGAAGGTTACGGGGCAATTCACAAGGCGCATCACTGCTTGTGCATGCGCAGTGGAAAACAGACTGTGAAGCCGCAAGGCTTCACTGCCAATTTCTCTTACTAGAGATGCCGGTTCCTGCACCCGAAGCCAATTGAAGAATCGGTTTGGGTGAGGACATTGCGGGATCCCTGGACAGGTAAATGTCCTTATATTTAAATTTTTTGGGGGGAGCCTGGAGCTCCTCTTGCTGCAGCATAAAGGGGTTAATGAACACTACTGACACAGGTGCCACTAATGCAGCACAAAAAGGTATTCAACTGCCACTGGTCACTAATGCATCAGTGACCAGTGGCAGCACATTAACCCCTTCATGCTGCACATTACTAATGTCATTATTAATTATCCCCTTCACAGCCGCCCCTGCACAACCTCCCCAACTGGCAATGTAACACAACATTACACTGTGAAAAGTAAATCTGTCAGCCAGTGCCTGCTGCCTTTGATATTTCTTACTTGCATTTACTTCATGCTCCCTCGTGGTTCCGGCGCCACTCTCCGTACCTCTCCCGCCTCCCAGCCTCTGAATGACAGCAAAGCAGAGGCCAGGACTAGAAATCCTCTGTCGGGTGGAGATCACTCTGCCTGACAGAAGTGTATGGATTCTATCTAGACTGGTGCCGGGTGCACCGAGCTGCAGCTCTGCATCAAAGGCAGGACTTTGGCTTTACTCAGCTTCACATGTTCATCGCACAGGTGGCAGGAGCTGGTGGGCATGTCGGGTCGTGATCTACCTGTCAGATAGCCGTGACAGGTAGCCCGTGATCGATGGGTTGCCGACCCCCATGCTAAGAGGTACCTCTTAGGGGACACCGCACCATATCCTAGCATAGGGTGACCAGATGTACCCTGTTTCTAGGGACAGTCCCCGGACTGAGGACACTGTCCCCGGACCAAGTCTGTCCCCGGTTTTGTGCCCGGACTCAGGGGCGGCGCCAGATAGGAGCTTGGGGGTGCTTTTTCTTTAAGCACCCCCACACAGCACCCCCAAAATTCATATACCAGTTCTTGTATGTGTCACAGTGATTTTTAAAATGTTATTCTACCTGTAAATCCTGTACTGATGCCAGGAAGCTTGGGGCTCTTTTTTTCCTGTGGATGGATACAGTAGCTCCTGCCACATAAGCCGACGATCTTTAGCTAGATCCACTGGCGGCTGGTGCTCCAAATTTTTTGGGGGGGCGCAAACATACTGAACCCCCCATCAATTGCAGCCTCACTGTGACCATCAAATGCAGCCATTGTTCCCATCAAATGCAACCACTGTGCCCATCAAATGCAGCCACTGTGCCCATCAAATTCAGCCATTGTGCCCATTGTGCCCATTGTGCCCATCAAATGCAGCCACTGTGCCCATCATACGCAGCCACTTGTGCCCATCAAACACAGCCACTGTGCCCATCATACGCAGCCACTTGTGCCCATCATATGCAGCCACTTGTGCCCATCATATGCAGCCACTTGTGCCCATCATATGCAGCCACTTGTGCCAATCAAATGCAGCCACTTCTGCCCAGTATATGCAGCCACTTGTGCCCCATCATATGCAGCCACTTGTGCCCATCATATGCAGCCACTTCTGCCCAGTATATGCAGCCACTTGTGCCCATCATATGCAGCCACTTCTGCCCAGTATATGCAGCCACTTGTGTCCATCAAATGCAGCCACTTCTGCCCAGTATATGCAGCCACTTGTGCCCATCATATGCAGCCACTTCTGCACACACCACATACACTGTATATAACATTCGAAGAAAATGTGCTTATAATATAGTTTACCATTTACCAATAAAAAAAAAAATGTCCCCGGATTTCAGTTTTCTGGTCAGGAAGGGGTAAATCCTTCCGGGGCTGAAGTGGTTAATGAGTTAATCCCAGTCTAGTGGTACAGAACTCTATTTTAAGTTATCTTGGCATAGCGATGATACTGTCTAGCGGACTGTGTCTGAATCTACCTTCTGTGTGTCCATTTCTGCTCAAACCACCATTTATTCTACCCAATACATTGAGTTGATTTACCACTTGTGTCTATTTTGTGGCGCTAATTCATAACCAAGTTGAAGGTATCTAAACTTATGCCTTGTACACACGATCGCACATTCCGACAACAAAATCCTGGATTTATTTGCGATGGATGTTGGCTCAAACTTGTCTTGCATACACACAGCCGCACAAATGTTGTCGGAAATTCCGAACGTCAAGAACGTGGTTATGTACAATGCGTACGACGAGCCGAGAATGAAGAATGAAGAATGAGAATGAAGTTCAATAGCCAGTGCGGCTCTTCTGCTTGATTCCGAGCATGCGTGGAACTTTGTGCGTCGGAATTGTGTACACACGATCGGAATTTACGACAACACATTTTGTTGTTGGAAAATTTGAGATCCAGATCTCAAATTTTGTTTGCCGGAAATTCCAATGGAAAATGTCCGATGGAGCCTACTCACGGTCAGAATTTCCAACAATAAGCTCCCATCGAACATTTCCCATTGTAAAATCTGACCGTGTGTACAGGGTATTACTGTGTAAACTTACCTACCTGCCTGCCTTTCACTCAACCAGGTGTTGGCCGGCGTGACAATTGGGAGAAGAGACTGCCTGCAGCAGATGGATGACATCATCTCAATCTAGGCGAAGATCCTTAATTGGAGCTCAGTACTACATTTTAATGACATAAAGCAATGCTTTCTTGATAAATAATACTTCAGCTGTAAATGATCACGTCAGGAATTTTTGCAGACTTGTAAAGATACTGAAGGACCCACTTTAAACAGGGAGGCTGAATGGGGCTAAGTCAAACACAGAGCTCCCTCTTGTTGTTACTCTACAAATTGTTATGTGTTGTACAACGGCATAAAAGATGGTCAAAAAGTTACTTTTAAAAACAAGGAAAAGGGGGCGCCACTGAATATATATCAAATAAAATTTATTATTAAAAATAGCATCCACTCACATGTGGGACTGGAGAGTAGATCACAGGTACATCTCGTGGCACACAATGGAGGGAAGGACTACAAATGTCAGCAAGTCCAATAGCACTGGCATCACTCAGATGGGCTAAAGATGAGCTGCGCTGAGTCAGACGTAGTTAATGGGCACACCACGGACAGGAGGGCAGAAGAGCCGTATGAAGTAGTGTGGGTTCCTGGAGTGGAGGATATGAGGGCGTCCAGCCCGTTGCTGTCAGTGTAAATCGAAAGTCCCAGCAGATCGTCCGGCATCCGTGATGATATGGAGAGCACGGCCGTGTGATCGGAGCCAAAGCGAGGCTAGGATCGCAAACACTGTGGCGCCGGGTTGTGACGTCACTCCTGTGCGACGCGTTTCCGAGATAGCTCGCTATCGATAGAGAGGATAGCGGCACTCCTTTGTCAAGCATAGGGCAATGGTGTACAACAGAGGTATTATATAGTCAATGGGGGGGAGGGGCCTTAGCAGGGAACATTCAATACAAATAAAAAACATTGGTAAAAGACAAATAATCATGATAACGGACTTCCCATGGACATATAATGGAAAGCACATAAGTATAGCAGCATATGAACCATAGAAAAAAATCATAATGATAATAATGACAGGTGGGGGATGCAGGATGAGAAGGTCACCAACAATAAGACAAAAAAACAACAACAAAATTACATGGAGGGGATCTTCCACATTTAAAGGGTAAGTATGAGCAATCTTAATTCATAAATAAAAAGTGAAAAAATGAAAAAAATAATAAATAAATAAAAATAATAATAGAAAATAAAATAAAATAAAATAAATAAAATTAAAAATAAAAAATAATAAAAATGAAAATAAAAATAAATGTAAAAATAAATGATAATGATGATGAAAAAAATGATGGTGAAAATTGGTAAATAATATGGATAATCTGAACTCCAAACATGTAAAGGCTGTGACAATATGAACTAAAAATACGACAGGATGATAATCATGATAATAAGAATAATAAAATGATGGACTAAAATATTAAGTGGAAAATTAATATGAATTGGTCGGTATTAAGTAGTCAATAAATAAAGATGTGTGGTAGTGGTAATAACTCAGGACTGATATTAGTACCACATACATTATCAACATGTAGCACAATCTGTGGAGCACAACAATATATGTATATGATCTTCAAAAAATTAATTAATTGGAATTTTAGTATATGATATATAATATGTGCATAAGGAACACTGACGTTTATACAGAGCAAATATATGGAGGGTGTCCATTCTTTCGAACACTAGTGGCAGAATATGAAAAAATAAAATTAGTATTATGTATACATTAGTACTAAAAAATATATATATATAAAAAAATATATATATATAAATATATATATACATTTCATCACAAAACAGTGGAGATTTCTATACTCTCGTTAAGGCCACCAGGCGAAAGAACGTCGAGAGTATAGATCCAAAAGGTTTCCCTGGCGCAAAGCCTTTTGAAGCGTTCTGCTGCAGTAAAACATGTAGGAATTTGTTCAATGACCCACACACGTAGGCCAGAGGTGGATTTATTATGAAATTCTGCATAATGTCGCGGCACGCTGTGCATGTCCTTCCCTCCCTCTATAAGTCGACGATGTTGTCCAAATCGCTGTCTTAGAGGGCAGATGGTTCGGCCCACGTAAATAAGACCGCAAGGGCAGGTGAGGGCATACACCACAAAATTGGAAGAACAGTTATAAAAATGATCCAGCTGGTACGTTTTATCCTTATAACAAAAAGATTTCTGTCCATGTGTGACGTAAGGACAGGTTTTGCACAGCACCTTTTTGCATTGAAACATGCCAACTAGGGGTAAGAGGGTGATGGAATGGTTGGTGAGCTGACTAGATGGCAGAGAAAGTAATTTGCTAGGAGCGATTTTGTTCTTTAAATTGGGGGCTTTCCGGTATGTCACTCTAGGTATGGTAGGAATGATGGTATTTAGAAGGGGATCCTGTAATAAGATATCCCAATGTTTTCTCATTATTTTTTCCATTTTCTTATGTTGAAAATGGAAGGTGGTAATGAATCGCATGGAGTGATCAATTTCCCCTTTCTCTGGTCTCGGAGGTTTGCCCTTGGAGTAGTAGGTACATGCCTCATCGACCAGGTCATTGGGATAGGATTTTTCTGCGAATTTTTTCTTTAGAGAAACACTAGATGCATCATAGTCGGAGTCAAGGGTGCAGTTCTGTCTAAGGCGACAGAACTGCCCTTTTGGTATATTTTTAATCCACTTGGGGTAGTGGCAACTGCGGAAGTGTAAGTAAGAGTTGCCAGCCGTGGGTTTGGTATGATTTCGAGCTATGATGTTCTCCTCTTTGTGGCCCAATTCCAGGTCCAAAAAGACTAAAGTCATTGGGTCAAGAACATGAGTAAACGCAAGTCCATATGGATTACGATTACAATGTTCCACAAAGAGGGAAATGGAGTCGACAGGGCCATCCCAAATCACGATAATATCGTCGATGTATCGCCCAAAGAAAACGATATTAGCTGAATGCGGGTTGTTGTACCAGATGTAATTCTTCTCCCAATATCCCATAGCCAAGTTGGCATAGGAGGGGGCGAAGTTGGCACCCATGGCGGTTCCTTGCAGCTGTAAGAAGAAATCGCCATTAAAGTCAAAATAATTGTGACACAGACGAAGCCAGCCGTGTGGTACAGTCTGCCCTTACCAGCGGAGTCATCACCAAATTGGAAGCTTCATTTTTTCTAAAATCGTTTTATCAGGTACCGTATTTCTACCATCTACCCAAGGTCCATAAAAATTCCACCAACCCCCCTGGCAGGCCGATTGTGGCCGCAATGGACAGTGTTACTACTGGCCTTAGCCAATATATTGATTTGTACTTACAGCCCATAGTACAGCAACTTCCATCTTTCATTAGAGATGGATCCCATCTGTTAGATCTGTTGGCCCCCTATAGGTGGGAATCCTCCTACACTTGGCTCTCGTTGGACGTCACGTCCTTATATACTTCCATTCCACACCAATTTGGACTTCAAGCATTAGAATTCTTTTTAGCCCAAGACCCCATGCTCAATGCCAGGCAGGCCAAATTTATTTTGGAAGCCACAGACTTTTGTCTGTGTCACAATTATTTTGACTTTAATGGCGATTTCTTCTTACAGCTGCAAGGAACCGCCATGGGTGCCAACTTCGCCCCCTCCTATGCCAACTTGGCTATGGGATATTGGGAGAAGAATTACATCTGGTACAACAACCCGCATTCAGCTAATATCGTTTTCTTTGGGCGATACATCGACGATATTATCGTGATTTGGGATGGCCCTGTCGACTCCATTTCCCTCTTTGTGGAACATTGTAATCGTAATCCATATGGACTTGCGTTTACTCATGTTCTTGACCCAATGACTTTAGTCTTTTTGGACCTGGAATTGGGCCACAAAGAGGAGAACATCATAGCTCGAAATCATACCAAACCCACGGCTGGCAACTCTTACTTACACTTCCGCAGTTGCCACTACCCCAAGTGGATTAAAAATATACCAAAAGGGCAGTTCTGTCGCCTTAGACAGAACTGCACCCTTGACTCCGACTATGATGCATCTAGTGTTTCTCTAAAGAAAAAATTCGCAGAAAAATCCTATCCCAATGACCTGGTCGATGAGGCATGTACCTACTACTCCAAGGGCAAACCTCCGAGACCAGAGAAAGGGGAAATTGATCACTCCATGCGATTCATTACCACCTTCCATTTTCAACATAAGAAAATGGAAAAAATAATGAGAAAACATTGGGATATCTTATTACAGGATCCCCTTCTAAATACCATCATTCCTACCATACCTAGAGTGACATACCGGAAAGCCCCCAATTTAAAGAACAAAATCGCTCCTAGCAAATTACCTTCTCTGCCATCTAGTCAGCTCACCAACCATTCCATCACCCTCTTACCCCTAGTTGGCATGTTTCAATGCAAAAAGGTGCTGTGCAAAACCTGTCCTTACGTCACACATGGACAGAAATCTTTTTGTTATAAGGATAAAACGTACCAGCTGGATCATTTTTATAACTGTTCTTCCAATTTTGTGGTGTATGCCCTCACCTGCCCTTGCGGTCTTATTTACGTGGGCCGAACCATCTGCCCTCTAAGACAGCGATTTGGACAACATCGTCGACTTATAGAGGGAGGGAAGGACATGCACAGCGTGCCGCGACATTATGCAGAATTTCATAATAAATCCACCTCTGGCCTACGTGTGTGGGTCATTGAACAAATTCCTACATGTTTTACTGCAGCAGAACGCTTCAAAAGGCTTTGCGCCAGGGAAACCTTTTGGATCTATACTCTCGACGTTCTTTCGCCTGGTGGCCTTAACGAGAGTATAGAAATCTCCACTGTTTTGTGATGAAATGTATATATATATTTATATATATATATTTTTTTATATATATATATTTTTTAGTACTAATGTATACATAATACTAATTTTATTTTTTCATATTCTGCCACTAGTGTTCGAAAGAATGGACACCCTCCATATATTTGCTCTGTATAAACGTCAGTGTTCCTTATGCACATATTATATATCATATACTAAAATTCCAATTAATTAATTTTTTGAAGATCATATACATATATTGTTGTGCTCCACAGATTGTGCTACATGTTGATAATGTATGTGGTACTAATATCAGTCCTGAGTTATTACCACTACCACACATCTTTATTTATTGACTACTTAATACCGACCAATTCATATTAATTTTCCACTTAATATTTTAGTCCATCATTTTATTATTCTTATTATCATGATTATCATCCTGTCGTATTTTTAGTTCATATTGTCACAGCCTTTACATGTTTGGAGTTCAGATTATCCATATTATTTACCAATTTTCACCATCATTTTTTTCATCATCATTATCATTTATTTTTACATTTATTTTTATTTTCATTTTTATTATTTTTTATTTTTAATTTTATTTATTTTATTTTATTTTATTTTCTATTATTATTTTTATTTATTTATTATTTTTTTCATTTTTTCACTTTTTATTTATGAATTAAGATTGCTCATACTTACCCTTTAAATGTGGAAGATCCCCTCCATGTAATTTTGTTGTTGTTTTTTTGTCTTATTGTTGGTGACCTTCTCATCCTGCATCCCCCACCTGTCATTATTATCATTATGATTTTTTTCTATGGTTCATATGCTGCTATACTTATGTGCTTTCCATTATATGTCCATGGGAAGTCCGTTATCATGATTATTTGTCTTTTACCAATGTTTTTTATTTGTATTGAATGTTCCCTGCTAAGGCCCCTCCCCCCCATTGACTATATAATACCTCTGTTGTACACCATTGCCCTATGCTTGACAAAGGAGTGCCGCTATCCTCTCTATCGATAGCGAGCTATCTCGGAAACGCGTCGCACAGGAGTGACGTCACAACCCGGCGCCACAGTGTTTGCGATCCTAGCCTCGCTTTGGCTCCGATCACACGGCCGTGCTCTCCATATCATCACGGATGCCGGACGATCTGCTGGGACTTTCGATTTACACTGACAGCAACGGGCTGGACGCCCTCATATCCTCCACTCCAGGAACCCACACTACTTCATACGGCTCTTCTGCCCTCCTGTCCGTGGTGTGCCCATTAACTACGTCTGACTCAGCGCAGCTCATCTTTAGCCCATCTGAGTGATGCCAGTGCTATTGGACTTGCTGACATTTGTAGTCCTTCCCTCCATTGTGTGCCACGAGATGTACCTGTGATCTACTCTCCAGTCCCACATGTGAGTGGATGCTATTTTTAATAATAAATTTTATTTGATATATATTCAGTGGCGCCCCCTTTTCCTTGTTTTTATCTTAGTACATTGGATCTGGCTTTGGTTCCTTTCGGTGGCTGCCTTGAAAGACTCTTTTTATACTTACATATACAGCTTATGTATATGTTTGTATGGACCCTGCCTTTGTGCGTATAGGCTACAGTATACAAGGTATATGGTATTGCGCCTTCTTTTACTTGTTTTAAAAAGTTACTTTTAGGTACATGTTGACCTATAAAAATACAGTATTGTTCAATTTCAGCTTTTATTTCTTATGGAATATTTTTTTTATTTTTTAATGATACAGGCAGAAAATTGATGCACTGTATCACACTCACTAGATATTATATTGCTTCAGGTACTTATATAGTATCATCAATTTTGGCAGCACTTTACATACTGTATACCTTAACCCTTTCATGACTAAGCCTATTTTTGAAATTTGGTGTTTACAAGTTAAAATCCATATTGTTTGCTAGAAAATTACTTAGAACCCCCAAAACATTATGTATATTTTTTAGCAGAGAATCTAGAGAATAAAATGGAGATTGTTGCAATATTTTATATCACACGGTATTTGTGCAGCGGTGTTTTAAACGCAAATTTTTGGAAAAGGGACACTTTCATGAATTTAAAAAAATCCAAACAGTAAAGTTACCCCAATTTTTTTGTATAATGTGAAAGATGATGTTACACCGAGTAAATAGATACCAAACATGTCACGCTTTATAATTGCACACACTCGTGGAAAGGCGACAAACTACGGTACCTAAGAATTTCCATATGTGACGCTTTAAATTTTTTTTACGGTTACCAGGTTAGAGTTACAGAGGAGGTCTAGTACTAGAACTATTGCTCTCGCTCTGACAATCGTGGCGATACCTCACATGTGTGATTTGAACACCGTTTACATATGTGTTTAAAAAAAAAAATGTTTTCATGACTTTTATTGCTGTCACAAGGAATGTAAACATCCCTTGTGACAGTAATAGGTGGTGACAGGTACTCTTTATGGAGAGATCAGGGGTCTAAAAGACCCCCCATCCCTCCTTTAGACTTCAAAGTATTCAGATCGCCGAAAACAGCGATTCTGAATACTGTGTACTTTTTAAAAACCGGTGCCATTGGCAGCCGAGTAAACGGGAAGTGACGTCATGACGCGTTTACAATTTGGAGGCTGGAACGAAGCCACCCACAGCTTCGTTCCTGCCCGCCCCCAGCCGCCAGAGGCATCGGATTGGTCACTGAGCCTCCGGATTGACCGGAAGGCCCGGTAAGAGCGGCGGGAGGCGGCGGGAGGGGGGGACGTCCCCTCCCGCTGCTCCGGTATAACAGCCGAGCAGGTTTTAGCCGCATCGGTTGTCATATATGGGTAGCTGATCGCCGGCTCGAAACAACGGTACCGGGATGATGCCTGCAGCTGTGGGCATCATCCCGGTATAACCCCCGAAAGCCGAGTACGCATATGTGCGTACGGTCGGCGGGAAGGGGTTATATTGTACATTTACATCAGTCCCTGCCCTCAAGGAGCTTATAATCGAAGGTCCCCAACTCACATTCATACATACACATACTAGAGTCTTTGGAGTGTGGGAGGAAACTGGAGTACCCAGAGAAAACCCGCACAGGGAGAACATGCAGACAGACTCTCGAGTACTGCTAGGCAGAAGTCCTAACCATTTAGCCACTGTGCTAACCTTCATTTGTTTCCATCATTAAAAAAAATATTGTTTTCTTTATCAGATTTTTTTTTCTCCCTATCAGCTTTACCAATGTATATATACAGTATACAGTGCCTTGAAAAAGTATTCATACTCCCACACTCCAAAGACATGCTGGTAGGTTAAATGGATCCTGTCTAAATTGTCCCTAGTATATGAAAGTGAGTTAGGGAACTTAGATTGTAAGCTCCTTGAGGGTAGGGACTGATGTGAAATGTACAATGTATATGTAAAGCGCTACGTAAATTGACGGCGCTATATAAGTACCTGAAATAAATAAATAAATAAATACCCCTTGAAATTTTCCACATTTTGTCATGTTACAACCAAGAACATAAATGTATTTTATTGGGAATTTATGTGATAGACCAACACAAAGTGGCACATAATTGTGAAGTGGAAGGAAAATGATAAATGGTTTTCAAAATGTTTTACAAGTGTAGCGCCCACCTGTTTAGGTGAGTGCTATAATAGAAAGATAGGTGTAGAATTAGGCCAAAATTGCCAGTATTTCACCCTGCGGTGCATACTGGTGGGTTAGATTGGCATGGGAGTTTACTAGAGTAGAGGAGGGTGTGACCTCTTTGCAATCTGCTTGGACAGTTTCCTCTATTTTCTAGGGTTTGGCCTGGAAGATAATAGGAATACAAGTTAGAGTGACAGGCAGATCTGGAAGACCCCTCTGGACCAATCATTAAATTGTTTGGGCGGAGGCAGGACTTTTATTTAAGGCTTGGTCGCATGTTCCTGGGGGTTGGTCGTGTAGTTCTTTTTTGGAAGATGTAGGATTCAGGAGGATCCGTGGGTGCTCTCCCCTTCGGGGGAGAGGGACATGCTTTCTGGGCTATTATGCTCATGGGAGTTGGAGAGATCCAGATGGAGGATGCATATACCAGTACAGCTTTAGTGTTTTCCCCTGCGGAGGAGAGGGACAGCAAGATGTGCAGATAAAAGAGAGACTGCAGTAAATCCTTCTAAAGATTGCCGTTACTGACAAACCAGGACTGGGAGAGGATCTTCTGTGCGCAGCATGGATGATCGCTCAGCAACACATGTGAGTGTAACCCAGGGGAACAGTCCTTCTGAAGGACTTTGTAGGAATTAGTGTGTGGGTTCAGGAGAACAGAGCTGGGCTTTAGAGTGCTAATACCCTGGAGGAATCAGAAAGTCATTTCCTGAACTTTATTCAGAGTATCGTTCATGGAGTTAGAGTCAGAAGGACTGTACAGTCAGGAAGTGGTGGCTAACCGGAGGAGGCAAGATGCATTACCTTATGAGAATCCATGCCAGATAGAAGCTTCAGTAACGGGGGTTTTGTTTATTCAGGATTCAATGTTGTGTATCTTCGTCACTTTAACCACTGGAAGTTATTCAGAATAACTTTCCAGTGCAGTGCAGCATTTCACATGGAAACCGCAATAAAGATGTACATAGTTCAACTGTTCAATGACTGTCTGTGTGTCATACTTGGTTGGGAAAAAAAAAGGGTAATGGAAAGCGCTTCAAGCTAGAACGAACTTTTAGCCGCTCCTACGGGAGTAGGGCGCTTCATGGAGGTCCCACCAAGATTTTACTAGCCTGTAAGCCCATTACCCTTAACAACCTGGCAGACAGTCCCAGCATTACAGTGACTGTATCCCGGATAGTCCCAAGGGGATTATTGCAGGTGGCTCTAACTTATACAGAGATGTCTGGCGTGGGTACAGCGCCAGCATCACCACTGTTTGCTACAATTTACCCTGCTGCACAGTCGGGAATATGATGGAGGAGAGGCTATCTCTTTTACAGTTTGGGGGATCCCAAGGAACATTTCCACTGTGTTAAAGTCAGTTAGCTGCTCTAACCTGCAGTTCTACAAAGCCTGCCACCAGGTGTCGCTGTGGTGCGGCCAACAAATGTAGAGTTACAGTTCCTCGTGCACTGAGCCAACAAGCTGAGGGGCGGATCCACACCCTAGAGGGGAGGGTGTCAGCATTCAGTGTGCCACGCGCCAGACACAAGGCGGAGGAAGATGGCGATGCGCATTCAGAGTACGCCAGCCATGCAGCAAACTGTCGAGCAGGACCAAGTCCTCGTGGACACTGGCATCCGCCTGGAGCTTACTGGAGGACTAGCGCTCGGAGTAGTAGAGGGCGTGGAGCAGCTCTGCATGCTGTGCCCTGCAAGCCAGAAACCTACAGTGGGGGTCCGTGCTTGGGCCCGCTGCGGACACTGCGAATCACAGCTCACACGCCTGGGACCTGTTCAACAAGAGGTCCAGTACTACCATGCCAGTCCCATAACCGGACTTTGTAAGCCTCAAATGCAGATGACCGGAGTGGCCGGAGAGGGCCGAGAGTCGTCTGTGTTCGCAGTAGCAGCAAAGGAGTTCCAGCCTGGTTCCAAGGAATCGGAGGTTCAGGTAGGACCTGATGGGGAGGCCTGTGGTTTGGTTGGGGCTCCAGGGGTTGCTAAAGTAGTTGAGCAGGCCCCAAGATGCTCCCTTGAAATGCCAACCATTGTAAATAAGCCCCTTTTTGAACCTGTCCAGAGGGAGCCATGTGAAGAAGATGGTGATATCTCGGGTGAGCTGGACAGGGGAGATAAGGGCCGGGCCATAGACTGGGGGTCACCAGAGATGCTGGACAGGTATGGGTCCGTCGAACGCCTGTTTGAGTGGTCATCCCCAGAAGAAGGCAGTTCTAGTGAAGATGAAGTGTTTCTAGAGAGCTCCACATTATTGGAGGCTTCTACAGGAGTTACAAGGGACACAGCCATTTTCATCAAGCCTTCTATACCCCCCATCAGACTTTCTTCTACAGTTAAGCAGACTCCCTCTCACAGCTCTTCCTCATTTCAGCAGAGGGCTATCAAGGCCCCTGATGCATGTGTTTTGCCAGGGAGGGGAAGACCAAAGGAATTACCTCACCTGTCAAGGTTTCAGAGGGATGTACAGAGGAGAGTGGTGCAGGAATAGGGGTATGATTATCCTTATGTTCCGGAGTCAATCATGACTGTTGTTGAAGTTTCCAGAGAAGAATGGGAAGAGAGTTAGTGTGGGACTACTTACACGTGCCCAAGCCGCAACACACCCCAGACAGTGAAGTATGGATTCGGTTTCAGGACATCTTTAGGGAATGGAAACTGGGGAGGGCTATCAATAAGGACAGGGTCTTAGTCCTTAAAGCGGGTCAGCACACTCGCAGCTTCTCAATTTCGGTAAAGGGGATAGGAGAGTCCCGGAAGAGACTACCTGATCCCCGCTATTATTTGTGAGCAGGACTCTGGTGTAGGAGCTGTCACAAAGGATTCCGTTAATTGTCCTATCCTATGACTACAAGTGAGTATCCGGAATAGGGTGGGATTTTCCCAAGGACTGCCAATAAAGGGTAACAGCCATAGTGCCTACTTGGCCAGTAAGGACACTTTTGTTCTTGCTATCCCTGTCCATCACTTTGTAGTTTGTTATATTCAAAAGTCTCCCTGTTGGAGTCATTCACAAAGTGTTTGTGCTTTTGGACTTGAAAAGTATTTATACCTGGCGTGACCATACAGGCTCTGTTCTGCAGGAGTCTGTAGACTTCTTTTGAAGGAACAGCAGTCCTGGTGGTATTTCACATGCCAAGAAAATTTTTTTTATGTGTGTATAGATAGAATGAAGTCTAGGATGCATATCTATGTTTCTTTACCGGTATCTTCAAGACGACTGTCTGTGTGTAAATACCTGTAGAGATAGGTATCCATAGATAGGAATTGTGTAAGATTGTATGTGATTATTATCTTTGTACATACACTTTTGTTAAATACTTTTATGCTATGTTTGCACACAACACTTCAGTTGGGGAAAGTTAGAACGACTGTTTCCTGGTTAGGGGAAAGGTTTTTCCCACAACTGGGGACAGTTGTGATTAAAGGGGGGGGGGGGGGTATATGTAGCGCCCACCTGTTTAGGTGAGTGCTATAATAGAAAGGTAGGTGTAGAATTAGGCCAAAATTGCCAGTATTTCACCCTGCGGTGCATACTGGTGGGTTAGATTGGCATGGGAGTTTACTAGAGTAGAGGAGGGTGTGACCCCTTTGCACTCTGCTTGGACAGTTTCCTCTATTTTCTAGGGTTTGGCCTGGAAGATAATAGAAATACAAGTTAGAGTGACAGGCAGATCTGGAAGACCCCTCTGGACCAATCATTAAATTGTTTGGGCGGAGGCTGGACTTTTATTTAAGGCTTGGTCACATGTTCCTGGGGGTTGGTCGTGTGGTTCTTTTTTGGAAGATGTAGGATTCAGGAGGATCCGTGGGTGCTCTCCCCTTCGGGGGAGAGGGACATGCTTTCTGGGCTATTATGGAGAATGCATATACCAGTACAGCTTTAGTGTTTTCCCCTGCGGAGGAGAGGGACAGCAAGATGTGCAGATAAAAGAGAGACTGCAGGAAATCCTTCTAAAGATTGCCGTTACTGACACACCAGGACTGGGAAAGGATCTTCTGTGCGCGGCATGGATGATCGCTCAGCAACACATGTGAGTGTAACCCAGGGGAACAGTTCTTCTGAAGGACTTTGTAGAGATTAGTGTGTGGGTTCAGGAGAACAGAGCTGGGCTTTAGAGTACTAATACCCTGGAGGAATCAGAAAGTCATTTCCTGAACTTTATTCAGAGTATCGTTCATGGAGTTAGAGTCAGAAGGACTGTACAGTCAGGAAGTGGTGGCTAACCGGAGGAAGGCAAGATGCATTACCTTATGAGAATCCATGCCAGATAGAAGCTTCAGTAACGGGGGTTTTGTTTATTCAGGATTCAATGTTGTATATCTTCATCACTTTAACCACTGGAAGTTATTCATAGTGACTTTCCAGTGCAGTGCAGCATTTCACATGGAAACTGCAATAAAGATGTACATAGTTCAACTGTTCAATGACTGTCTGTGTGTCATACTTGGTTGGGAAAAAAAGGGTAATGGAAAGCGCTTCAAGCTAGAACTAACTTTTAGCCGCTCCTACAGGAGTAGGGCGCTTCACAAGTAAATATGTGAAAAGTGAGGCGTACATTTGTATGCAGCCCTCCTGAGTCAATACTTCGTAGAACCACCTTTCACTGCTATTACAGCTGCAAGTCTTTTTGGGGATGTCTCTACCAGCTTTGCAGATCTAGAGAGTGACACTTTTGCCCATTCTTCTTTGCAAATTAGCTCAAGCTCTGTCAGATTGGATGGAGAGCGTTTGAGAACAGGGCCACAAGGCAAACTAGGCAGCTGCCTAGGGTGCCCTGTTGCCTGGGGCACCCAGCCACTGGTGTTCCTACTCTCTTCTCTCTGCAGGAAGCAACTAAGTCTCAGCATCAGCTCGCAGCCACCGCTCCGTTCGCACATAGTGTCAGAGGCGCAGCGTCGGCAGAGGACTGTGTCTGTGTCCCGACTTCCAAATGAATGGAAGCAAGCAAACATTCACTGATGGGCACTAGTAGGCTGCATTGATGGGCTCTGGTAGTCTGCATTTGATGGGCGCTGGTGAGGCTGCATTGATGGGCACTGGTGAGTCTGCATTGATGGGCGCTGATGAGGCTGCATTTGATGGGCGCTGGTGAGTCTGCATTGATGGGTACTGGTAGGCTGCATTGATGGGCGATGGTAGGCTGCATTTAATGGGCAGTGGTGAGGCTGCATTAATGGGCACTGGTAGGCTACATTGATGGACGCTGGTAAGGCTGCATTTTATGGGCGCTGGTGAGGCTGCATTTGATGAGCGCTGGTGGGCTGGGTGGAGTCAGGAGTGGAGCCAAGGGGGGGGGGGGGCGGCAAAATGTGGTTTTGCCTAGGGTGTCAAAAATTCTTGAACCAGCCCTGTTTGGCTCAGATTACATGGTCTAGAAACACTAGCAAGATCCAGGACATTTGCAGAAATACTTGTATAGCAAACAGAGATCTGGGATTTTAGGTTTAAATCTAAGTGGATTGCTAACTTGTGTGCCAAAACACTGCATCTAAAAACAAAAAAAGCAAACAAATGTAGACATCAAAGAAATTATTCTGCAACCAAATAATTAAATGCCTTATTGTTCCATAAAACCCAAAAAAGCCTCATTTTTGTATTACTGCATAAACAGTATTGAATGTAGTTTTTTTTTTTCATTCTTTAACCACTTGCCCACCGGCTCACCCTGATATACGTTGGCAAAGTGGCACGTTCCCGCGAATCGCCATACAGGTACAGCTTCCCCTTTAAGAGCCGCCGGAGTCACGTGCCCACACCAGGGAGGGGGACCCGATGCGCGTGGCTGGCGGGCGCGATCGCCGGCGGCCATCTGCGATTGCAGGAACGAGAGCTAGAAGCTGAAATGGCGATTTGTGTGTGTAAACACACAAATCCCTGTTCTGTCAGGGAAGAGGAGACATATCGCTTGTTCCTAGTAAGTAGGAATAATAATATGTCTAATCCTCCAGTCAGTCCTATCCCCATACAATTAGAAACACTAATGAAGGATCATATTTAATGCCTTGATCGCCCCCTAGTGTTAACCCCTTCCCTGCCAGTGACATTTACACAGTAATCAGTGCATTTTTATAGCTCTGATCGCTGTATGAATGTCAATGGCCTCAGCAATGTGTCAAAAGTGTCCGATCTTTCCGCCGCAATGTCGCAGTACCGCTAAAAATCGCAGATCACCGCTATTACTAGTAAAAAAGAAAACATAGATTGTAGATGCTATAACTTTTGCGCAAACCAATCAATATACGCTCATTGCGATATTTAAAAAAAAAAAAAATATGTAGAAGAATATATATCGGCCAAAACTGATGAAGAAATTTGTGTTTTAAAAACATTTTTGGGGATATTTATTATAGCAAAAAGTAAAAAATATTGTTTTTTTTATTCAAAATTGTCGCTCTTTTTTTGTTTGTAGCGCAAAAAATAAAAAACGCAGAGGTGATCAAATACCACCAAAAGAAAGTCCTATTTGTGGGAAAAGAAGGACACCAATTTTGTTTGGGTACAACGTTGCATGACCGCGCAATGGTCAGTTAAAGTGACGCAGTGCCGTAGCGCAAAAAATGGCCTGGTCATTAAGCAGCCAAATCTTCCGGTCTGTAAACGGTGAACTCACCACTTGGACAACTGATCAACACAGATCTAGTGTTATGGGTTTCCAGCGGTCTGATACCCCCTTGCATACTGTTCAGGGAGCACAAGCACTCTTGATTGTAGCACAGCAAAGGGGTGTATCCATGCCCCCGTAGGGGTTGCTGAATGTAATGGTTTACCTGTCCCCTGCCAGCCAGACATCCATCTCTCAGTCACTCAGAGACATAGAACTGAACAGTCCATAAGCTTTTTTTTTTTTTTATTTGAGGGGATTAAGCTTGGATGGGAAATGGGGAGTTATGGGATGCCCCAGAATATTCAGTGCAAACTTGCTTTGGACTTCTATATACACTTCAGTATATACACTTCAACTGTCTCTCCAGCACAAACACTGGCTGCACACTGTTCCTCCTCTAGCACTTCCCTTGCTGCAGACTGTTACTCCTCCAGACATGCTAGTACCACATGGTAGGCCTGACACTGCTTCACCCAGGCCTCGGGCAGGGATCTCAGCCACTGTGGTGTAGATATAGTTCAGGTGCTAGCTATCCTCCATTCAGCTACCACTCCCAGATAGCTCTCTTGAGGTCCTGCCAGCCAGCCTGGCTGAAATGACCTCTCTCCACTGCCCTTCTCACAGTCCTCTCTTCTGGTTCTGCACCCATCTCAAACAGCAATCTCTCAGTTCTCTCAAGTGTGCGTCCCCAGTACTTCCGACTGTGCTCACTTACCAGCCCTTCTGGCTGCAACCAGTAGTCCTCCCTGGAGGCTCTTAGAAGTGTTCTCTCCCGCTGGCCTTTACTTTCTCTCTCATGTGCCTTACCTCTCTCATGTGCCTCTCCTTCCAGGATCTTGTCACTCCTCCTGGATGCATCCGAGCACCAGCCCAGGGTCACCCCCCCCCCTGCGCAGCTCCCCGTGGGCCCCGACAGCCTCCACACTCTTTAACTCCAGCTCTTGCACCCGACAACTCCTCCCCAGCTGGGCTGACCCCAGGTATTTAAGGAGGCCTGCCCCCTGCCAATTCAAGTTGGGGATTGGTCAAGGCTCCTTAAGATACCCCAGGCAGCTCCACCTCTCTTCCCCTCCTCTCCTTTTAGCACTTTCTAGAAGGAAGAGGGAGGTGACAGTGAAGTGGTGCGGCCTGTGAGTCACCAGCTGCTACCCTGAGCCACTCCCAGCCCAGAATGAAAACAAACAGGCCTAGCTGGTTAGCCTAAATTTACCTACTCTGACAACAAAAATCCTCACTCTAGCACCTAGATAACTAGAGGGTGCTACAAGGGGAATGTCAGACTGCTGAAAACCTGGACTGCAGTATTTTGTGTTGAGCAGCAGTCCAGAGCTCCAGTGTGGTGCCGATATAGGATATTCTAACTCTAGCTTGTAAGTGGGCCCTGATTCGCTGACAGTAAAGACCATGCTGGCCAGAGGCTACGTCCATCGTCCTTCTGCTCAAGATAGAGATATGGTACACACATGCCTGAAATAGCTGAATAGCCGTAAACTCTGCTATTTTTGGTCACTCACATTCTTTAAGGTCCACTTCCAGAAATAAGGAATGTCCACACATTTAGCCTTTTAACCACTTGCCGACCGCCTCACGCCTATATACGTGAGCAGGTCGGCACGGGCAGGCAAAATCACGTACCTAGTACGTGATGCCTTCCCTCGGGCGGGGGGTCCGATCGGACCCCCCCCGGTGCCCTGAGTGGTCGGCTCTCGTTCGCGGGCGATTAGGGGTCAGGGGGAGGCCATCCATTGATGGCCACCCCCTCCCGATCGCTCCCACGAATCGAATGCTTCCTCTCCCTCTGTAATGTAAACAGAGGGAGAGGAAGTGATGTCATCTCTCCTCGAGCCGGTCCTTTTGATCCGACGCCGAGGAGAGAAGACATCCAAGTAAGTGCACCAACACCACACATTCAGTAGAACACGCCAGGCACACTTTTCACCCCCCTGTCACCCCCCGATCACCCCCCGATCACCCCCCTGTACCCACTGTCACTCTGACACCAATAGCAGTTTTTTTTTTTTTTTTGCATTGGTGTCAGTTTGTCAGTTATAAGTGTTAGGGTAGCCCCCTTTAGGTCTAGGGTACCCCCCCTTAGGTCCAGGGTACCCCCTAACCCCCCCTAATAAAAGTTAACCCCTTGATTACCCCCCGTCACCAGTGTCGCTAAGCGATCGTTTTTCTGATCGCTGTATTAGTGACACAGGTGACGCTAGTTTAGGGAGGTAAGTATATAGGTTCGCTGTCAGTGTTTTATAGCGACAGGGACCCCCATATACTACCTGCTAAAGGTTTTAACCCCCTGATTGCCCCCTAGTTAACCCTTTCACCAGCGATCACCGTATAAGTGTTACGGGTGACGCTGGTTAGATAGTTTGTTTTTTGTAGTTTATTATAGTTTATTACAGTTTATTATAGTTTATTATAGTTTTAGGGCACCCGCCGTTTATTACCCTATAAAGGTTTAACCCCCTAATTGCCCGGCGGTGATAGAAGTTAAGTTTTTAGGATCAAATAAGGTCTGCGTCGCCCCAGGCAGCGTCAGGTTAGCGCCAGTACCTCTAAAACCCACGCACGCAGCATACACCTCCCTTAGTGCTATAGTATCTGAACGGATCGATATCTGATCCGATCAGATCTATACTCCCCAGCAGTTTAGGGTTCCCTGAAACGCAGTGTTAGCGGGATCAGCCCAGATACCTGCTAGCACCTGCGTTTTGCTCCTCGGCCCAGCCCAGCCCAGCCCACCCAAGTGCAGTATCGATCGATTACTGACACTTACAAAACACTAAGCACACATAACTGCAGCGGTCGCAGAGTCAGGCCTGATCCCTGCGATCGCTAACAGTTTTTTGGTAGCGTTTTGAATCAGTCGCTGACAGTCGGGAGCTTTTTTGCCTGTGAGTCTCACTAGTGTACCCCTAAATTTAGAGGCCAAAATGGCAAATCGAAGGTACACTAGTGAAGAGGCCTACAGGATTCTGAGCATGACAGATAGTGAAGAGGAAGTCACTCATCTGTCAAGTTCAGGCTCAGAATACGATCCTGTAGAGGACAGCGGCTCCATGACAGATAGCTCTGACGACGGAGTTGTGGTCCCTGCTAAGGTCAGGCGTACCAGACCCCGAACTTATGCTGTCCTTGAAGTGCATGAACCGCAGGGCTCTCGTAGGGAGCAGAGAGGTACTAGCGCCGCTACTCCTTCTGGTGAACTGGCAAGCACCAGCGGCCTAGTACACCCTGGTCGTACATCCAGCACTGCAGTATCACGTGGTGACGTGGCGAGTCCCATAAGTGCAGTTCAAGCTGGCGAGGTGGCAAGCACTAGTAGTGTCCCGCTGCCACCAAGAAGACGAACACAGGCCCGTCGTGCCCATAGTGCCCTTCCTGCTGCATTGGCCAATCCGAATTGGGTACCCACCACTTCTGCAGCACCCGTACTTCCCCCTTTCACTGGCCAACCCGGAATTCAGGTGGAAACAGTTGACTTTATGCCACTGGATTTTTATTCGCTGTTTTTCACCGAAGATCTCTTTAGATCTATTGTGGACCAAAGCAATTTATACGCTGGTCAATACATCGCCACTATGCCCCAGTCCACCCTTGCCAGAGATTGGAGACCAATTACGGTCTCCGAATTTAAGATCTTTCTGGGCCTTTCCCTCCTCATGGGGTTGAATAAAAAGAGTGAGTTGCGGTCATATTGGTCCACTGACCCAATTTACCATTCACCCTTGTTCTCTGCTTCCATGGCCAGGGCACGATACGAGCAGATTTTGCGGTTCATGCACTTCAACGACAATGAACTCTGTCGTCCTCGTGGAGACCCTGAATACGATCGGCTCTACAAAATTCGGCCCCTCGTAAACCACTTCAACCAACGTTTTGCAGACTTGTTTACCCCCCATCAAGTTGTCTGCGTTGATGAGTCCCTGGTTAAATTTTCTGGCCGCTTGTCATTCAAACAGTACCTTCCCAGCAAGCGTGCCAGATACGGGGTCAAGATGTATAAGCTCTGTGACAGGGCCACAGGCTATACATGTAGATTTATGGTTTACGAGGGCAAAGATAGTCACGTAGAGCCGACAAACTGCCCTGACTACATAGGAAGCGCTGGCAAGATAGTGTGGGACTTGGTGTCACCCTTATTCGGAAAGGGGTACCACTTGTACGTGGACAATTATTATACGAGCGTGCCACTTTTTAGCCACCTTTTTGATCATCAGATTGGAGCATGTGGCACCGTGCGACCTAATCGCCGGGGCTTTCCCCAGCGGCTTGTAGATTCCCGTCTTAGGCTGGGGGAGAGAGCCTGCTTGAAGTATAATAATTTGCTCGCTATGAAGTGGAGGGATAAGAAGAATTTTTTCGTTCTCACCTCCCTTCATGCAGACACGATGGTCCAAATTCCTACGGCGACTGGTGTTGTGGAGAAACCCCTCTGTGTCCACGAATATAACCTTAATATGGGAGGGGTGGACCTCAACGACCAGTTGTTGGCGCCGTACCTAATTGCCCGTAAGGCCAGACGCTGGTACAAAAAAGTGTCTGTTTATTTATTTCAATTGGCTTTGCTGAATGCTTATGTGCTATACAGAGCTTCAGGACGGACTGGATCCTTCCTTAAATTCCAGGAAGAGATCGTCAGAGCCCTTCTGTTTCCAGACGGTGCTCCACCTCACCATCCCCAACCAAATGCAGTAAGCCGGCTGCATGAGAGGCATTTTCTTTATGCCCTCCCGAGTACCCCTACCCAACGAACCCCCCAAAAAAGATGTCGTGTCTGCAGCAAGCGCGGATTTAGGCGTGACACCCGATATTATTGTCCCCTCTGTCCTGGGAATCCTGGTCTTTGCATTGGTGAATGTTTTGAACGCTACCACACACTAGTGGAGTATTAGCGTAGGGTACAGCACTGCACAGACTAGGCACACTTCCACAGGGTCTCCCAAGATGCTGTAGCATTTTGAGAGACCCAAACCTGGTACCAGTTAAAAAAGTTAAAGTTACAAAAAAAAGTGTAAAAAAAACAAAAAAAAGTAAAAAAAAGAAAAAAACACAAAAAAAATATAAAATAAAAAAACCAAAAATAGTTGTTGTTTTATTGTTCTCTCTCTATTCTCTCTCTATTGTTCTGCATTCTATACTGCAATGTTTTATTGTTATGTTTTTATCATGTTTGCTTTATAGGTATGCAATTTTTTTATACTTTGTTTTTTTTATTGTTAACCACCTTTGTGTTTTCAGGTACGCCATTCAGCTGCAGAGCGGATTTATTTATCTTGACAGCAACAGCGTTTGCTCCCACGATACATAAAGCCGCGACTCCAGCGCTGTCGGAGGTGATTTCACCACCACAGTTACATACTTCAGCATATATGCCGAAGCGTGGGGGCAGCAGTGGGTGGAGGAGCGATTTGCTCCTGCCTTTTGCGGGAGGATGCCCCCATGCTTCGGCATATATATATTTTTAGGTAGGCACAGGTTGCGTTAAATGTTTTATTTTTTACTATGTTTTTTTTGTATTTTGCTTTGCAGGTATGGTAAGTAATACTGTTATACTGTAATGTTACTTTGTTTTTTTGTTAACCATCATTTGCTTAGCAGGTACGCCATTCAGCTGCAGAGCGGATTTATTTATCTTGACAGCAACAGCGTTTGCTCCCACGATACATAAAGCCGCGACTCCAGCGCTGTCGGAGGTGATTTCACCACCACAGTTACATACTTCAGCATATATGCCGAAGCGTGGGGGCAGCAGTGGGTGGAGGAGCGATTTGCTCCTGCCTTTTGCGGGAGGATGCCCCCATGCTTCGGCATATATATATTTTTAGGTAGGCACAGGTTGCGTTAAATGTTTTATTTTTTACTATGTTTTTTTTGTATTTTGCTTTGCAGGTATGGTAAGTAATACTGTTATACTGTAATGTTACTTTGTTTTTTTGTTAACCATCATTTGCTTAGCAGGTACGCCATTCAGCTGCAGAGCGGATTTATTTATCTTGACAGCAACAGCGTTTGCTCCCACGATACATAAAGCCGCGACTCCAGCGCTGTCGGAGGTGATTTCACCACCACAGTTACATACTTCAGCATATATGCCGAAGCGTGGGGGCAGCAGTGGGTGGAGGAGCGATTTGCTCCTGCCTTTTGCGGGAGGATGCCCCCATGCTTCGGCATATATATACGGTGCATGTATGCCCATCATTAGAAGTGGGTGGATGAAGGGAGGTATTCTAATGGTGGGCATACCCACCGATCAATATCTTTTTGTCGTTCAGCCCACAGGCTGCATGAAAAAAAAGTTTACAATGTATGCCCAACAAGGACCAGCAACGTACAGGTATGTTGCTGGACTTTGAGTGGTTATACCAGAATGATGCCTGCAGGTTTAGGTATCATCTTGGTATCATTCTTTTCAGCCAGTGGTCGGCTTTCTTGTAAAAGCAATCCTAGCGGCTAATTAGCCTCTAGACTGCTTTTACAAGCAGTGGGAGGGAATGCCCCCCCCCCCACACCGTCGTCCATGTTTTTCTCTGGCTCTCCTGTCCCAACAGGGAACCTGAGAATGCAGCCGGTGATTCAGCCAGCTGACCATAGAGCTGATCAGAGACCAGAATGGCTCCAAACATCTCTATGGCCTAAGAAACTGGAAGCTACAAGCATTTCATGACTTAGATTTCGCCGGATGTAAACAGCGCCATTGGGAAATTGGGAAAGCATTTTATCACACCGATCTTGGTGTGGTCAGATGCTTTGAGGGCAGAGGAGAGATCTAGGGTCTAATAGACCCCAATTTTTTCTAAAAAGAGTACCTGTCACTACCTATTGCTATCATGAGGGATATTTACATTCCCTGAGATAACAATAAAAATGATAAAAAAAAAAATAAAAATGAAAGGAACAGTTTAAAAATAAGATAAAAAAGCAAAAAAAATAATTAAAAAAAAAAAAAAAAAAAAAGCACCCCTGCCCCCCCCCTGCTCTCGCACAAAGGCGAACGCAAGCGTCGGTCTGGCGTCAAATGTAAACAGCAATTGCACCATGCATGTGAGGTATCACCGCGAAGGTCAGATCGAGGGCAGTAATTTTAGCAGTAGAGCTCCTCTGTAAATCTAAAGTGGTAACCTGTAAATGCTTTTAAAGGCTTTTAAAAATGTATTTAGTTTGTCGCCACTGCACGTTTGTGCGCAATTTTAAAGCATGTCATGTTTGGTATCCTTGTACTTGGCCTAAGATCATCTTTTTTATTTCATCAAACATTTTGACAAAATAGTGTGTTTTAGTGTATTAAAATTTAAAAAAGTGTGTTTTTTCCCCAAAAAATGCGTTTGAAAAATCGCTGCGCAAATACTGTGTGAAAAAAAAAAATTAAACACCCACCATTTTAATCTGTAGGGCATTTGCTTTAAAAAAATATATAATGTTTGGGGGTTCAAAGTAATTTTTTTGCAAAAAAAAATAATTTTTTCATGTAAACAATAAGTGTCAGAAAGGGCTTTGTCTTCAAGTGGTTAGAAGAGTGGTCGATGTGTGACATAAGCTTCTAAATGTTGTGCATAAAATGCCAGGACAGTTCAAAACCCCCCCAAATGACCCCATTTTGGAAAGTAGACACCCCAAGCTATTTGCTGAGAGGCATGTCGAGTCCATTGAATATTTTATATTGTGACACAAGTTGCGGGAAAAAGACAAATTTTTTTTTTTTTTTTTTTTTTTTGCACAAAGTTGTCACTAAATGATATATTGCTCAAACATGCCATGGGAATATGTGAAATTACACCCCAAAATACATTCTGTTGCTTCTCCTGAGTACGGGGATACCACATGTGTGAGACTTTTTGGGAGCCTAGCCGCGTACGGGACCCCAAAAACCAAGCCCCGCCTTCAGGCTTTCTAAGGGCGTAAATTTTTGATTTCACTCTTCACTGCCTATCACAGTTTCGGAGGCCATGGAATGCCCAGATGGCACAACCCCCCCCCAAATGACCCCATTTTGGAAAATAGACACCCAAAGCTATTTGCTGAGAGGTATAGTGAGTATTTTGCAGACCTCACTTTTTTTCACAAAGTTTTGAAAATTGAAAAAAGAAAAAAAAAATACATTTTTCTTGCCTTTCTTCATTTTCAAAAACAAATGAGAGCTGCAAAATACTCACCATGCCTCTCAGCAAATAGCTTGGGGTGTCTACTTTCCAAAATGGGGTCATTTGGGGGGGGTTTGTGCCATCTTGGCATTTTATGGCCTTCAAAAGTGTGATAGGTAGTGAGGAGTAAAATCAAAAATGTATGCCCTTAGAAATCCTGAAGGCGGTGCTTGGTTTTCGGGGCCCCGTACGCGGCTAGGCTCCCAAAAAGTCCCACACATGTGGTATCCCCGTACTCAGGAGAAGCAGCAGAATATATTTTGGGGTGTAATTCCACATATGCCCATGGCATGTTTGCACAATATATCATTTAGTGACAACTTTGTGCAAAAAAAAAAAAAAAAAATTGTCACTTTCCCGCAACTTGTGTCAAAATATAAAATATTCATGCCTCTCAGCAAATAGCTTGGGGTGTCTACTTTCCAAAATGGGGTCAATTGGGGGGGGGTTTGTGCCATCTGGGCATTTTTCTGGGCATTTTATGGCCTTCAAAAATGTGATAGGTAGTGGGGAGTGAAATTACAACTTTACACCCTTAGAAATCCTGAAGGCGGTGCTGGGTTTTCGGGGCCCTGTACGCAGCTAGGCTCCCAAAAAGTCCCACACATGTGGTATCCCCGTACTCAGGAGAATCAGCAGAATGTATTTTGGGGTGCAATTCCACATATGCCCATGGCCTGTGTGAGCAATATATCATTTAGTGACAACTTTGTGCAAAAAAAAAAAAAATTCTCACATTCCCGCAACTTGTGTCAAAAAATAAAATATTCCATGGACTCAACATGCCTCTCAGCAAATAGCTTGGGGTGTCTACTTTCCAAAATGGGGTCATTTGGGGGGGTTTTGTGCCATCTTGGCATTTTATGGCCTTCAAAACTCTGATAGGTAGTGAGGAGTGAAATGAAAAATTTATGCCCTTAGAAATCCTAAAGGCGGTGATTGGTTTTCGGGGCCCCGTACGCGGCTAGGCTCCCAAAAAGTCCCACACATGTGGTATCCCCATACTCAGGAGAAGCAGCTAAATGTATTTTGGGGTACAATTCCACATATGCCCATGGCCTGTGTGAGCAATATATCATTTAGTGACAACTTTGTGCAAAAAAAAAAAAAATTGTCACATTCCCACAACTTGTGTCAAAAAATAAAATATTCCATGGACTCAACATACCTCTCAGCAAATAGCTTGGGGTGTCTACTTTCCAAAATGGGGTCATTTGGGGGTGTTTTGTGCCATCTTGGCATTTTATGGCCTTCAAAACTGTGATAGGTAGTGAGGAGTGTAATCAAAAATCTATGCCCTTAGAAATCCTGAAGGCGGTGCTTGGTTTTCGGGGCCCCATACGCGGCTAGGCTCCCAAAAAGTCCCACACATGTGGTATCCCCGTACTCAGGAGAAGCAGCTGAATGTATTTTGGGGTGCAATTCCACATATGCCCATGGCCTGTGTGAGCAATATATCATTTAGTGACAACTTTTTGTAAATTTTTTTTTTTTTTTTTTTTTATCATTATTCAATCACCTGGGACAAAAAAAATAAATATTCAGTGGGTTCAACATGCCTCTCAGCAATTTCCTTGGGGTGTCTACTTTCCAAAATGGGGTCATTTGGGGGGGGTTTGTACTGCCCTGCCATTTTAGCACCTCAAGAAATGACATAGGCAGTCATAAACTAAAAGCTGTGTAAATTCCAGAAAATGTACCCTAGTTTGTAGGCGCTATAACTTTTGCGCAAACCAATAAATATACGCTTATTGACTTTTTTTTTACCAAAGACATGTGGCCGAATACATTTTGGCCTAAATGTATGACTAAAATTGAGTTTATTGGATTTTTTTTATAACAAAAAGTAGAAAATATCATTTTTTTTCAAAATTTTCGGTCTTTTTCCGTTTATAGCGCAAAAAATAAAAATGGCAGAGGTGATCAAATACCATCAAAAGAAAGCTCTATTTGTGGGAAGAAAAGGACGCAAATTTTGTTTGGGTACACCATTGCATGACCGCGCAATTAGCAGTTAAAGCGACGCAGTGCCAAATTGTAAAAAGTGCTCTGGTCAGGAAGGGGGTAAATCCTTCCGGGGCTGAAGTGGTTAACAATTGTACTGTTGCAGACACATAATGAACAGATCTTTTTTTTTTTTTTTTTTTATTATTTTTTATTAAAGATTTTCAAGTACAAAACATAGTACAAGTTTTTTTCTTAAAGTACAAAACATGAGAACACACGTTAATCAGAGACAGGTTTGAAGTGTACATTGTAGGGTGAATGATTTTTACAATCTTATTACCTTGTTAGTCATGTATAATGAGATATTAATTTATTTAACATTGTGTATTTCCATGAAACAATAGAGTGAAAATGTAGAAAAAGAGGGAAGGGGGAAAGGAGGAAGAGTGGGGCAAGGAATTGGAGGGGGTTGTGGAAAGGGAGAGGTGATGGAGTGATGTAGGTATGTTATGTTTTTCATTAACTATTCAAGTTTAGCTGAGGTCTAGTGAGGGATAAATACTTTGTGAAGTATTATTTCAAAAAACTTCAAAAAAAAAAAACTTATAGCCACCCGCCTGGATGACAGTGATACACTCCTGGCGCACTAATCTTTTTTTTTTTTTTTTTAATTGTCTCTAAAACAATCCGACCATATCTTCCAATGTTTATCAAAGGAAGGTTTCTGTTCAGTTCTTGCTGCTATTAATGATTCAAAAATATAATTAGTTTGTGTTATTGCTAGGGCTTCTGATACATTGGGCACGATATTTGTTTTCCAATAATGAACAGATCTTGATCATCACATCCCCACCTCCACCCTTTTCTGGCTCAACATCAAATATTATGCACCAAACAAGTCCAAAATTAGCATATAACTGCTGCTCAGCACTTCCATTGCAAACCTCCCAACTTTTTGAGATGAGAACGAGAGGCACTTAGTAGCAAAAAGTATGTAGGCATAGGACACACACCCCCGCCACGCCCCTTAAAAGAGTTATACAAAATAAAATGATTAGTTAAACCCAAAATAACACTACTTAAACTGGCTTTTGAAATTTACAAATGCAACAATTTAGAAATTGTATGAAAGGTTATCACTGGGAAACACTTTTTGAAAGATAAAAAGTGCATTTTATATACAACTATATAGATCAGACAAAAATGAGGGACAAATGAGGAGGAAGGAGAGACAAATGAGGAGGAAGGAGGAGGAGGAGGGTGGAGGGACAGAGCGACTTTGTTCCAAATCAGGAACAGTCCCTCAAAATCAGGGACAGTTGGGAGCTATGCCATTGTCCTCACTGTAGGTACCCCCTGCCCCAGGCTCTTCTAGTTCAGATTTATGAGAATTACACTAGCCCCATTTACCATACTCACTGAATCACTTCCTCCTCCCTGGCCGCGGCCCCCCTCGTCATTTCCAGTTTGCAGTGCCTCCTGGGAGACGTGTGTCATCAATCCCAGGAGACAATAGGCATTGCTGAAAATCGTCTTTTAAATTAAAACATAGTGGCGCTGTGTTTCACATACAGTGGGGACAGAAAGTATTCAGACCCCCTTACATTTTTCACTCTTTGTTATATTGCAGCCATTTGCTAAAATCATTTATGTTCATTTTTTCCTCATTAATGTACACACAGCACCCCATATTGACAGAAAAACACAGAATTGTTGACATTTTTGTAGATTTATTAAAAAGAAAAACTGAACTATCACATGGTCCTAAGTATTCAGACCCTTTGCTGTGACACTCGTATATTTAACTCAGGTGCTGTCCATTTCTTCTGATCATCCTTGAGATGGTTCTACACCTTCATTTGAGTCCAGCTGTGTTTGATTATACTGATTGGACTTGATTAGGAAAGCCACACACCTGTCTATATAAGGCCTTACAGCTCACAGTGCATGTCAGAGCACATGAGAATCATGAGGTCAAAGGAACTTCCTGAAGAGCTCAGAGACAGAACTGTGGCAAGGCACAGATCTGGTCAAGGTTACAAAGAAAATTCTGCTGCACTTAAGGTTCCTAAGAGCACAGTGGCCTCCATAATCCTTAAATGCAAGACGTTTGGGATGACCAGAACCCTTCCTAGAGCTGGCTGTCCGGCCAAACTGAGCTATCGGGGGAGAAGAGCCTTTGTGAGAGAGGTAAAGAAGAACCCAAAGATCCCTGTGGTTGAGCACTAGAAATGCAGCCGGGAGATGGGAGAAAGTTGTAGAAAGTCAACCATCACTGCAGCCCTCCACCAGTCGGGGCTTAATGGCAGAGTGGCCCGACGGAAGCCTCTCCTCAGTGCAAGACACATGAAAGCCTGCATGGAGTTTGCTAAAAAACACCTGAAGGAATCCAAGATGGTGAGAAATAAGATTCTCTGGTCTGATGAGACCAAGATAGAACTTATTGGCCTTAATTCTAAGCGGTATGTGTGGAGAAAACCAGGCACTGCTCATCACCTGTCCAATACAGTCCCAACAGTGAAGCATGGCGGTGGCAGCATCATGCTGTGGGAGGTTTTTCAGCTGCAGGGACAGGACGACTGGTTGCAATCAAGGGAAAGATGAATGCGGCCAAGTACAGGGATATCCTGGACGAAAACCTTCTCCAGAGTGCTCAGGACCTCAGACTGGGCTGAAGGTTTCAGCCAACAAGACAATGACCCTAAGCACACAGCTAAAATAACGAAGGAGTGGCTTCACAACAACTCCGTGACTCTTCTTGAATGGCCCAGCCAGAGCCCTGACTTAAACCCAATTGAGCATCTCTGGAGAGACCTAAAAATGGCTGTCCCCAAAAAGGTTAAAGGGACTTTAACGGCAACTCATTTAAAATGTAAAATTTATTTTATTGAGTAGAAAAGGTATATATATATCAAAAAAAGACATATAACAAGGAAAACAAAAACAATGTCATACAATCTATAAAAAACTATACAACGATATACTGTATGTGCAAGGTTTGAAAGACTATGTTCAATGGTCTTGCCACGAAATCTTACGCGTTTCGGGACTTAAGTATAATGTCCCTTCATCAGAGACGGAACGTGGATCATAGACCTATTATACAATGAAATAATAATAAAATAAGTACAAAGAACAATCATGTATAAATGATATTTACAGGTATCACGTGTATGTCATTTGGTCTATTGTGACCGTAGATAAAAAGAGCACAACCTACCAATGCATAACAGTAACGGAGCATCTATGTCAGAATAGCTGCAGTAACGGTGTCAGATACCCCAGGTCTGGCAGATGAAACAAAGACCTGAAAGCATCGGCTGGCCCAACTCTATCCACACTGATCAAACCCAGGAACATAAGGTGGCATCCCGCAGCTCCGCCAAAATAGACTGCAACCAAGTCGCAGGTACTACAACATTCCGTATCACCTGCGAAATAGAAGCATGTGCTATATAGTGAAGACTTGCCAAAGGCTCATAAGCGGTTCAGGAAATCAGAAAATCAAAAGACAAAGGTGGGGGTAGGTAAGAGGGCTGTGTTCATACCAGGATGTTCATAGGTCAGGCCACAACAGTCTGCATCACCATAAGCGAAAGGAAAATGTTGCTGAGTATGTGCAAGCACAGATCGAACCAGGGCATTAACCCATATGAGGGCTAGGTCTGTGAACAAAGCAGAGAGGGGATAAGATAGTAATGGCAGCCCTGAGAATATCAAATTCAATGAACAAACAGTATGGCTGGGTCACAGCCATCCGAGGCTAGTACTTACAACAAAGTGTAGTGTGGAGTCTTGGTGAGGCATGGGTTGATTGCAGGAGCGTCCGGGCCGGTCACCGCCAAGTGCGGTAATGATGAGCCTGTTCAGGTGCATCACTAGAATATAAGGAGACTGGGAGGGCGTGATATAGCGTGACGTGCGTCTAATCAGCGCAGCGCCATCGCATCAATCATACAGTGGAGGTGTGTGAGGGGGGAGCGGTCGCGTCATAACGCCACACCCACTGCACGTTCCCGTAAGGCATAGCTTGGTGGTTGCCTGGCAACATACCAGGCAACTGGGAGGGCGTGGTGTGGCGCGACGTGCGTCTGAACAGCGCAACGTCGTCACCTCAATCACACAGTGGGGATGTGTGAAGGGAGAGCGGTCGCGTCATAGCGCCACGCCTACTGCACGTTCCCGTACTCAGGACGAGAAACAACGTGCAGCTGACAGGCAGCCCCGCCCACCAAGCAAAACCACAACAGAACAGACGGAGCAGTGAAGCATAGTTTAGTGGTTGCCTGGAAACATACCAGGCCAACGCTATCTCATAGGGATTCAGGGAGATTACTTAAGCCTCAAAGAGCAGTTCATTTAGAGCAATGCTCAAGTAAAACTGGATACTATATAGCCTGTGCAGCCCGGTCTGGGATTAACCCATTAGGACAGAAGAGCCTGACAAACTCAATGTGTGGTTTGCATAGCCACACTATTTTAACCCCTTGGGAGCCTGAAGCCTCAAAATATTCCCGTAGTAAGTGCAACACAGGAGTAAGACAGAGTATGTTTGTTTGTGTATACCTGACAGGACCGCAGGGGTCCCCCCAAGAGACACAATCCCACCCAGAGTAGAGGGAGGGACCGTGGTGGGAAAAGGATCCCGAGCCGCCGCTGCACGGCCCACCCCACAGAAAAATCTGAGAGGGGAGTCATGCAAAGGCAGCCCACCGATGCAGAAAAGGCAGACGGGCGGACCACCCGCCACAAAATGGCGGCTAAAGTGTCCGCCAGAAGGCCAAAAGGAAGGGCCCCCCATAGGCCTACCAAAAGGAGGCCCGGGGGGCCCCCCCTGCGCCGGGTGGGACAGGGAGGGGTCAGCCGAACCAAAGACAACCGCACGCCCATGGATCCGACATGAAATGCTCCGACATCAGCAGAGTACAGGGGTCATTAACAAAACATCATATATGTAAATTGTACATCATAGACACATAACCTGGCAGTTAGATTTTCTAGAGACCGAAAAAGATGATAAAGAACAGCCATAAAGTGATGATATGCATTTATGGTTGAGGCATGGATGGGTAATGACTATGCAGGGGGTCTGTAAGAAGGAACTATAGGTCCTTCTCACAAAGACCAGATGTAAAGCCCTCCAAGAACGGTCTGTAGCTAAACTGCTCATTGAGGCCCTGGGGTGAGGTGGCAGCAAGGTCCATAATCCAGCGAGCCTCTCGCTGAAAAAGGACCTTATTCCAGTCTCCGCCCCTCGGGTTAGGATGAATTCTGTCCAAAAAAAGAAATTGAATTTTTGGAAAGACCCCGTAATGTTCGTTAAGAACATGTCTCCCCAAGGGGAAATCAGGGTCTGCTTTTTTCATTGAGGCAATATGTCTGGATGCCCTTATAGAAAATTTCAATTTGGTCTTGCCAACGTAAAATCGCTGGCATTGACATGTGAGAAGGTACACTACCCCCTCAGTTTTACAGTTGCAGTAGTGGTGGGGGGTGTACTTTCGGCCATTGGGGAGAGTATAGTTAGGGTTTGTATTGATATATTTACATATCGAACATCCCCCACATGTGAATGTCCCAAGTCTTTTGCATGGGTCATTGCGAAAGTCACCAACGAATTCACTATTGACTAGTTGGTCCTTTAGGGAACTTGCACGTCGATACGTAATGGAGGGTCTTGCCGAAATATGAGGGCGCCCCCTCTACTCTGGGTGGGATTGTGTCTCTTGGGGGGACCCCTGCGGTCCTGTCAGGTATACACAAACAAACATACTCTGTCTTACTCCTGTGTTGCACTTACTACGGGAATATTTTGAGGCTTCAGGCTCCCAAGGGGTTAAAATAGTGTGGCTATGCAAACCACACATTGAGTTTGTCAGGCTCTTCTGTCCTAATGGGTTAATCCCAGACCGGGCTGCACAGGCTATATAGTATCCAGTTTTACTTGAGCATTGCTCTAAATGAACTGCTCTTTGAGGCTTAAGTAATCTCCCCGAATCCCTATGAGATAGCGTTGGCCTGGTATGTTGCCAGGCAACCACTAAACTATGCCTCGCTGCTCCGTCTGTTCTGTTGTGGTTTTGCTTGGTGGGCGGGGCTGCCTGTCAGCTGCACGTTGTTTCTCGTCCTGAGTACGGGAACGTGCAGTGGGCGTGGGGCTATGACGCGACCGCTCCCCCTTCACACATCCCCACTGTGTGATTGAGGTGACGACGTTGCGCTGTTCAGACGCACGTCGCGCCACACCACGCCCTCCCAGTTGCCTGGTATGTTGCCAGGCAACCACCAAGCTATGCCTTACGGGAACGTGCAGTGGGCGTGGCGTTATGACGCGACCGCTCCCCCCTCACACACCTCCACTGTATGATTGATGCGATGGCGCTGCGCTGATTAGACGCACGTCACGCTATATCACGCCCTCCCAGTCTCCTTATATTCTAGTGATGCACCTGAACAGGCTCATCATTACCGCACTTGGCGGTGACCAGCCCGGACGCTCCTGCAATCAACCCATGCCTCACCAAGACTCCACACTACACTTTGTTGTAAGTACTAGCCTCGGATGGCTGTGACCCAGCCATACTGTTTGTTCATTGAATTTGATATTCTCAGGGCTGCCATTACTATCTTATCCCCCCTCTGCTTTGTTCACAGACCTAGCCCTCATATGGGTTAATGCCCTGGTTCGATCTGTGCTTGCACATACTCGGCAACATTTTCCTTTCGCTTATGGTGATGCAGACTGTTGTGGCCTGACCTATGAACATCCTGGTATGAACACAGCCCTCTTACCTACCCCCACCTTTGTCTTTTGATTTTCTGATTTCCTGAACCGCTTTTGAGCCTTTGGCAAGTCTTCACTATATAGCACATGCTTCTATTTCGCAGGTGATACGGAATGTTGTAGTACCTGCGACTTGGTTGCAGTCTATTTTGGCGGAGCTGTGGGATGCCCCCTTATGTTCCTGGGTTGGATCAGTGTGGATAGAGTTGGGCCAGCAGATGCTTTCAGGTCTTTGTTTCATCTGCCAGACCTGGGGTATCTGACACCGTTACTGCAGCGATTCTGACATAGATGCTCCATTACTGTGATTACCAAATGACATACACGTGATACCTGTAAATATCATTTATACATGATTGTTCTTTGTACTTATTTTATTATTATTTCATTGTATAATAGGTCTATGATCCACGTTCCGTCTCTGATGAAGGGACATTATACTTAAGTCCCGAAACGCGTAAGATTTCGTGGCAAGACCATTGAACATAGTCTTTCAAACCTTGCACATACAGTATATCGTTGTATAGTTTTTTATAGATTGTATGACATTGTTTTTGTTTTCCTTGTTATATGTCTTTTTTTGATATATATATACCTTTTCTACTCAATAAAATGAATTTTACATTTTAAATGAGTTGCCGTTAAAGTCCCTTTAACCTTTTTGGGGGTAATTTCCTTATATATTCTGACTTTGGGGATGTTGGCAACAATCATGATATAGTTGAACAGGCACCCTCCCTCCTCTTTCTCTAAAAATGGCTGTCCACCAACATTTACCATCCAACCTGACAGAACTGGAGAGGATCTGCAAGGAGGAATGGCAGAGGATCCCCAAATGCAGGTGTGAAAAACTTGTTGCATCTTTCCCAAAAAGACTCATGGCTGTATTAGATCAAAAGGGTGCTTGTACTAAATACTGAGCAAAGGGTCTGAATACTTAGGACCATGTGATATTTCAGTTTTGCTTTTTTAATAAATCTGCAAAAATGTCAACAATTCTGTGTTTTTCTGTCAATATGGGGTGCTGTGTGTACATTAATGAGGAAAAAAAATGAACTTAAATGATTTTATTAAATGGCTGCAATATAACAAAGAGTGAAAAATTTAAGGGGGTCTGATTACTTTCCGTCCCCACTGTAAGTATAGTGATACCTAATCTAATAAAACTCCAGTGTAGTGGAGTGTGTTAACATTCCAATGGCGAACAAAAAACATGTGCACTCATATAAATAATGAAGATAATAGGTGAATAAAGTAAGCGTGTGTACCAATAGTACATACATTGAAATGATGATGACAACACTCCATACACTATTAATTAAAAATGATGATGAAAAAAAGTCCATGCATAGTGCTGTGTGTCATACGTATGAAGTAAAATGAAAGGAATCTTCCTATGCAATTAAACTTCCATCCACCACACCCATCGTGATTGTGATCCACTCCTATGGAACCGCACTCACCACAAAAAATTGCCTTGCACTCTCATGCTTGGCACATAGGCATTAGACAGCCCCCCCCCGGGGCTAATCAGGGTAAATGAAGCTCTTCAATTTACAGTAGTGCTCATGGTGATGGGGTATATCCACATGACAAGAAACAATGCTTCCAGTAGCATGATACCGTAGAAAACATTTATTAAAATAAACAGACAAAATCTTCAACCATTGTACTCACACTTTTCCAATGTTAAGAAGGCATAAAAGATAAGCTTTATGTAAACAAGCTGTGGCGATGTACTGTGGTCACAGCGGACCCGGGATGCAGTGTTTTAAGACCTCACCCTTCCCCTCGTTGGATTCTCAGCAGCGCAAGGTAGTCCCAGCCGACCAGTACAGAGCGTCACACGTCACAAGCAGATGATAGGTTGCCGTACAGCCACGCCTCCGACATGTTAAGTAAAGTTGAATTGAACCCAGAAAAAAAACATAGGTTAAAGCATCCCCTGAAAGGTGGTGGAAGACCACCTACTGCAGAAGAACATATGGAGGTGACCATATAGCGGAAGGGTGAGGTCTTAAAACACTGCATCCCGGGTGCAGTTCCATAGGAGTGGATCACAATCACAATCGGTGTGGTGGATGAAAGTTTAATTGCATAGGAAGATTACTTTCATTTTACTTCATACGTTTGACACACAGCACTATGCATGGACTTTTTTTCATCAGCATTTTTAATTATTAGTGTATGGAGTGTTGTCATCATCATTTCAATGTATGTACTATTGGTACACACGCTTACTTTATTCACCTATTATCTTTATCTATGATGAAGTCACGTGATGACGTAACGCGTAGGGAGTGGCTTTAGGTTGACAGTGCACCGGAAGTGACGTAAGAGTGGCGTTCGGACGCCTCGTGTGATGATTCTTGCTTGTTTTTAACTTTTATATTGTAAGAGTCCAGGATTACTTTTGAAATAAACCTTATTTGGATTTTACGTACTACACTATCTGGAATTTCTTCTCCCTCTACCTCTACCTACCCTCTCTTGTTCCTTTGTTCCCCCCGCCCTTCCCTCCCCCCCCCCCCTAAGCGGAGGTGACAGGTTCAGAAGAGGACTTGGATGGGATGTCTATTGGAGGTCGGTTTGTGAGTGATGTAGAGGTCCCTCTAGCGGTGGATATTTGATTATACAACAGGATCATTCCCTTATATATGGACCTAGAGTGATACTTGGCCGTGTATGCAGTGAAACAAAGGGCCCCCTGGTGGCTGAAGTGGTGACTACACAACGGATCCCTGTTCATTCTATGCCTGATTTTCAAGTTATGAAGGTGAGGGTTCTGTGAGCTCATTCCTGGATCCATACTTCTCCATGCCCACTGTCTGTTTGGACCTTCCTGATATTTTTTGCACAGACACTTTTTTATATACACTTTGCTATATATTTATTTTTAAGAGACGATTAATTATTTTTCGTGGTTTTTGGATTTATCCATATTTATCTTACACATTTCTACTTAAAAGGATTATCTTGTGTTCACCTTTAGACATTATAAGGTTATTTATATGTTTGGCTTTATTTGAGTTTTTTACTGTAGCGCGGGATCATTTTTAGCCTTAGTTTCACTGTGAGTGGATTGTGATACACTTTAGGTTCTGCTGCAGACAGTTGTTATTTTATTTATTACACTACACCTTTATTCATTTTATGCCATTTTATCACCTCACCTTTGATGTGTATTAGTTTGTTGTAGCACATTTAACCACTTAAGGACCGCCTCACGCCGATGTACGTCGGCAAGGCGGCACGGGCAGGCAAAATCACGTACATGTACGTGATTTGCCTCCCGCGGGTGGGGGGTCCGATCGGACCCCCCCCCGCCGCCCGAGGCGGTCCCGTTTTGTCCCCCGGCGATCGGAGACGAGGGGGAGGCCATCCGATCGTGGCCCCCCCCTCGCGATCGCCGCCGGCCAATAGGAACACTCCTTTGCTGCTGTATGCTAAACAGCAGCAAAGGAAGTGATGTCATCTCCCCTCGGGTCGGTATTTTCCGTTCCGGCCCGAGGAGAGACGACATGTGAGTGAGTGCACCAACACTACACACACAGTAGAACATGCCAGGCACACTAAACACCCCGATCCCCCCCCCGATCACCCCCCCCCCCCCTGTCACAAACTGACACCAGCCGTTTTTTTTTTTTTTTGTTTTGTTTTTTTTTTCTGATTACTGCTGCTGTCAGTTTGTGACAGTTACTGTGTTAGCACAGTTACTGTTACCCCCCTGTAGGTCTAGGGTACCCCCCTAACCCCCCCTAATAAAGTTTTAACCCCTTGATCACCCCCTGTCACCAGTGTCGCTAAGCGATCATTTTTCTGATCGCTGTATTAGTGTCGCTGGTGACGGTAGTTAGTGAGGTAAATATTTAGGTTCGCCGTCAGCGTTTTATAGCGTCAGGGACCCCCCTATACTACCTAATAAATGTTTTAACCCCTTGATTGCCCCCTAGTTAACCCTTTCACCACTGATCACCGTATAACCGATACGGTTGACGCTGGTTAGTTTGTTTATTTTTTATAGTGTCAGGGCACCCGCCGTTTATTACCGAATAAAGGTTTAGCCCCCTGATCGCCCGGCGGTGATATGCGTCGCCCCAGGCAGCGTCAGATTAGCGCCAGTACCGCTAACACCCACGCACGCAGCATACACCTCCCTTAGTGGTATAGTATCTGATCGGATCAATATCTGATCCGATCAAATCTATACTAGCGTCCCCAGCAGTTTAGGGTTCCCAAAAACGCAGTGTTAGCGGGATCAGCCCAGATACCTGCTAGCACCTGCGTTTTGCGCCTCCGCCCAGCCCACCCAAGTGCAGTATCGATCGATCACTGACACAAAACACTAAACGCATAACTGCAGCGTTCGCAGCGTCAGGCCTGATCCCTGCGATTGCTAACAGTTTTTTTGGTAGCATTTTGGTGAACTGGCAAGCACCAGCCCCAGGCAGTGTCAGGTTAGCGCCAGTACCGCTAACACCCACGCACGCACCGTACACCTCCCTTAGTGGTATAGTATCTGAACGGATCAATATCTGATCCGATCAGATCTATACTAGCATCACCAGCAGTTTAGGGTTCCCAAAAAACGCAGTGTTAGCGGGATCAGCCCAGATACCTGCTAGCACCTGCGTTTTGCCCCTCCGCCCAGCCCGGCCCAGCCCAGCCCATCTAAGTGCAGTATCGATCGATCACTGTCACTTACAGAACACTAAACGCATAACTGCAGCGTTCGCAGAGTCAGGCCTGATCCCTGTGATCGCTAACAGTTTTTTTGGTAGCGTTTTGGTGAACTGGCAAGCACCAGCCCCAGGCAGCGTCAGGTTAGCGCCAGTATCGCTAACACCCACGCACGCACCGTACACCTCCCTTAGTGGTATAGTATCTGAACGGATCAATATCTGATCCGATCAGATCTATACTAGTGTCACCAGCAGTTTAGGGTTCCCAAAAACGCAGTGTTAGCAGGATCAGCCCAGATACCTGCTAGCACCTGCGTTTTGCCCCTCCGCCCGGCCCGGCCCAGCCCACCCAAGTGCAGTATCGATCGATCACTGTCACTTACAAAAGACTAAACGCATAACTGCAGCGTTCGCAGAGTCAGGCCTGATCCCTGCGATCGCTAACAGTTTTTTTGGTAGCGTTTTGGGGAACTGGCAAGCACCAGTGGCGTAGTACACCCCGGTCGTAGTCAAACCAGCACTGCAGTAACACGTGGTGACGTGGCGAGTCCCATAAGTGCAGTTCAAGCTGGTGAGGTGGCAAGCACTAGTAGTGTCCCGCTGCCACCAAGAAGACAAACACAGGCCCGTCGTGCCCATAGTGCCCTTCCTGCTGCATTCGCCAATCCTAATTGGGAACCCACCGCTTCTGCAGCGCCCGTACTTCCCCCATTCACATCCCCAACCAAATGCAGTCGGCTGCATGAGAGGCATTTATATATCCTCCCGAGTACCCCTACCCAACGAACCCCCCCAAAAAAAGATGTCGTGTCTGCAGCAAGCGCGGATATAGGCGTGACACCCGCTATTATTGTCCCTCCTGTCCTGATAATCCTGGCCTTTGCATTGGTGAATGTTTTGAACGCTACCATTCACTAGTTGAGTATTAGCATAGGGTACAGCATTGCACAGACTAGGCACACTTTCACAGGGTCTCCCAAGATGCCATCGCATTTTGAGAGACCCGAACCTGGAACCGGTTACCGTTATAAAAGTTAGTTACAAAAAAAGTGTAAAAAAAAAAAATATATAAAATAAAAAAAAATAGTTGTCGTTTTATTGTTCTCTCTCTCTCTATTCTCTCTCTCTATTGTTCTGCTCTTTTTTTACTGTATTCTATTCTGCAATGTTTTATTGTTATTGTTATTGTTATTGATTGTTATTGTTATTGTTATTGTTATTATGTTTTATCATGTTTGTTTTTCAGGTGTGTAATTATTTATACTTTACTGTTTACTGTGCTTTATTGTTAACCATTGTTAACCATTTTTTTGTCTTCAGGTACGCCATTCACGACTTTGAGTGGTTATACCAGAATGATGCCTGCAGGTTTAGGTATCATCTTGGTATCATTCTTTTCAGCCAGCGGTCGGCTTTCATGTAAAAGCAATCCTAGCGGCTAATTAGCCTCTAGACTGCTTTTACAAGCCGTGGGAGGGAATGCCCCCCCCCCCCCCACCGTCTTTCGTGTTTTTCTCTGGCTCTCCTGTCTCAACAGGGAACCTGAGAATGCAGCCGGTGATTCAGCCAGCTGACCATAGAGCTGATCAGAGACCAGAGTGGCTCCAAACATCTCTATGGCCTAAGAAACCGGAAGCTACGAGCATTTCATGACTTCGATTTCGCCGGATGTAAATAGCGCCATTGGGAAATTGGGGAAGCATTTTATCACACCGATCTTGGTGTGGTCAGATGCTTTGAGGGCAGAGGAGAGATCTAGGGTCTAATAGACCCCAATTTTTTCAAAAAAGAGTACCTGTCACTACCTATTGCTATCATAGGGGATATTTACATTCCCCGAGATAACAAAAAAAATGATTAAAAAAAAAAAATATGAAAGGAACAGTTTAAAAGTAAGATTAAAAAAGCAAAAAAATAATAAAGAAAAAAAAAAAAAAAAAAAAAAGCACCCCTGTCGCCCCCTGCTCTCGCGCTAAGGCGAGCGCAAGCGGCGGTCTGTCGTCAAACGTAAACAGCAATTGCACCATGCATGTGAGGTATCACCGCGAAGGCCAGATCGAGTGCAGTAATTTTTCCAGTAGACCTCCTCTGTAAATCTAAAGTGGTAACCTGTAAAGGCTTTTAAAGGCTTTTAAACATGTATTTATTTTGTTGCCACTGCACGTTTGTGCGCAATTTTAAAGCATGTCATGTTTGGTATCCATGTACTCGGCCTAAGATCATCTTTTTTATTTCATCAAACATTTGGGCAATATAGCGTGTTTTAGTGCATTAAAATTTAAAAAAGTGTGTTTTTTCCCCAAAAAATGCGTTTGAAAAATCGCTGCGCAATTACTGTGTGAAAAAAAAAAATGAAACACCCACCATTTTAATCTGTAGGGCATTTGCTTTAAAAAAAATATATAATGTTTGGGGGTTCAAAGTAATTTTTTTGCAAAAAAAAATAACTTTTTCATGTAAACAATAAGTGTCAGAAAGGGCTTTGTCTTCAAGTGGTTAGAAGAGTGGGTGATGTGTGACATAAGCTTCTAAATGTTGTGCATAAAATGCCAGGACAGTTCAAAACCCCCCCAAATGACCCCATTTTGGAAAGTAGACACCCCAATCTATTTGCTGAGAGGCATGTCGAGTCCATGGAATATTTTATATTGCGACACAAGTTGCGGGAAAGAGACAAATTTTTTTTTTTTTTTTTTTTTTTTTGCACAAAGTTGTCACTAAATGATATATTGCTCAAACATGCCATGGAAATATGTGAAATTACACCCCAAAATACATTCTGCTGCTTCTCCTGAGTACGGGGATACCACATGTGTGAGACTTTTTGGGAGCCTAGCCGCGTACGGGACCCCGAAAACCAATCACCGCCTTCAGGCTTTCTAAGGGCGTGAATTTTTGATTTCACTCTTCACTGCCTATCACAGTTTCGGAGGCCATAGAATGCCCAGGTGGCACAAAACCCCCCCAAATGACCCCATTTTGGAAAGTAGACACCCCAAGCTATTTGCTGAGAGGTATAGTGAGTATTTTGCAGACCTCACTTTTTGTCACAAAGTTTTGAAAATTGAAAAAAGAAAAAAAAAAATGTTTTTTCTTGTCTTTCTTCATTTTCAAAAACAAATGAGAGCTGCAAAATACTCACCATGCCTCTCAGCAAATAGCTTGGAGTGTCTACTTTCCAAAATGGGGTCATTTGGGGGGGGTTTGTGCCACCTGGGCATTCCATGGCCTCCGAAACTGTGATAGGCAGTAAAGAGTGAAATCAAAAATTTTCACCCTTAGAAATCCTGAAGGCAGTGATTGGTTTTCGGGGTCCCGTACGCGGCTAGGCTCCCAAAAAGTCCCACACATGTGGTATCCCCATACTCAGGAGAAGCAGCTAAATGTATTTTGGGGTGCAATTCCACATAGGCCCATGGCCTGTGTGAGCAATATATCATTTAGTGACAACTTTATGAAAAAAAAATAAATAAAAAAAAAAAAGTGTCACTTTCCCGCAACTTGTGTCAAAATATAAAATATTCCATGGACTCAATATGCCTCTCAGCAAATAGCTTGGGGTGTCTACTTTCCAAAGTGGGGTCATTTTGGGGGGTTTTGTGCCACCTGGGCATTCCATGGCCTCCGAAACTGTGATAGGCAGTAAAGAGTGAAATCAAAAATTTACACCCTTAGAAATCCTGAAGGCGGTGATTGGTTTTCGGGGCCCCGTACGCGGCTAGGCTCCCAAAAAGTCCCACACATGTGGTATCCCCATACTCAGGAGAAGCAGCTGAATGTATTTTGGGGTGCAATTCCACATAGGCCCATGGCCTGTGTGAGCAATATATCATTTAGTGACAACTTTTTGTAAATATTTTTTTTTTTTTTTTTTTTGTCATTTTTCAATCACTTGGGACAAAAAAAATAAATATTCAATGGGTTCAACATGCCTCTCAGCAATTTCCTTGGGGTGTCTACTTTCCAAAATGGGGTCATTTGGGGGGGTTTTGTACTGCCCTGCCATTTTAGCACCTCAAGAAATGACATAGGCAGTCATAAACTAAAAGCTGTGTAAATTACAGAAAATGTACCCTAGTTTGTAGACGCTATAACTTTTGCGCAAACCAATAAATATACGCTTATTGACATTTTTTTTACCAAAGACATGTGGCCGAATACATTTTGGCCTAAATGTATGACTAAAATTTAGTTTATTGGATTTTTTTTATAACAAAAAGTAGAAAATATCATTTTTTTTCAAAATTTTCGGTCTTTTTCCGTTTATAGCGCAAAAAATAAAAACCGCAGAGGTGATCAAATACCATCAAAAGAAAGCTCTATTTGTGGGAAGAAAAGGACGCAAATTTCGTTTGGGTACAGCATTGCATGACCGCGCAATTAGCAGTTAAAGCGACGCAGTGCCAAATTGGAAAAAGACCTCTGGTCCTTAGGCAGCATAATGGTCCGGGGCTCAAGTGGTTAATAGCGCGAAGGCTTTTTTATTCATATTATCTTTATATGATTATATATGAGTGCACACGTATTTGTTATTATTATTTTGGACACCTAATTAATTTATTCACTGTTTGGGTTTTATTATTACCATCTGGAGTTTTATTAGATTAGGTATCACTATACTTATGTGAAACACAGCGCCACTATTTTTTAATTTAAAATACTATTTTCATACTTATATATTTAAGTTGGCAGCTTTAGACACTCATTTTTTGCACAGGAGCGCAGTGGTGGATTATCAAGTCTTGTTGCGCGGAACTTGATTACCGTCCTTCTTATACACAGTGATGGGTGGTGGGGGAGGTGGCTGGAGCATCTCAGCTCTGATTACATACAGAGCCCGGGGTGACAGCACAGCCACACCATGTACTAATGATTTATATTACAGTGCTATGATAGGGGCAATTTTGATGGGGGTGGTATGATGGGGGCATTTTGATGGGGCAATTTTGATGGCGCAATTTTGATGGGGGCAATATGATGGGGCAGTATGACGGTGGCAATATAATGGGGCAATTTTGATAGGGGCAATTTTGATGGGGGCAGTATGATGGGGCAATTTTGATGGGAACAGTGTAATAGGGGCAATTTTGATGGGGGCAGTATAATGGGGGCAATTTTGATGGGGGCAGTATAATGGGGGCAATTTTGATGGTGGCAATATGATGGGGCAATTTTGATGGGAGCAATTTGATGGGGCAGTTTTTATGGGGTCAATAGGTGGGGCAGTTTTGAAGGGGCAATTTTGATGGTGGCAGTATGATGGGGCAATTTTGATATTGTCAGTATGATGAGGCAGTTTTGATTGTTTCAGTATGATGGTGGCAATATAATGGGGGCAATATTATGGGGCAATTTTGATGGAGGCAATAAGATGGGGCAATTTTGATGGGGCAATTTTGATAGTGGCAGTATGTTGGGGCAATTTTGATGGGGCAATATGATAAGGCAATTTTGATGGGGGCAATTTGATGGGGCAGTTTTGATGGGGCAGTATGATGGGGACAATTTTGATGGGGGGCAATTTGATGGGGTAGTTTTGATGGGGGCAAAATTTTGATGGTGGCAGTATGATGAGGCAGTTTTGATTGTGGCAGTATGATGGTGGCAATATAATGGGGGCAATTTTGATGGGGGCAATATTATGAGACAATTTCGATGAAGGATGGGGCAGTTTTGATGGGTCAATTTTGATGGTGGCAGTGTGATGGGGCAATTTTGATTGGGGCAATATGATAAGGCAATTTTGATGGGGGCAATTTGATGGGGCAGTTTTGATGGGGCAGTATGATGGGGACAATTTTGATGGGGGCAATTTAATGGGGCAGTTTTGATGGGGGCAATAGGATGGGGCAATTTTGATGGTGGCAGTGTGATGGGGCAGTTTAGATGGTGAGTATGATGGGGCGATTTTGATGGGGGAAATTTGATGGGGCAGTTTTGATGGAGCAATATGATGGGGCAATTTTGATGGTGGCAGTAAGATGGGGCAATTTTGATGGTGGCAGTATGATGGGGCAATTTTGATGGTGGCAATTTGATGGGGGCAATTTTGATGGTGGCAATTTGATGGGGCAGCTCCTGCAAAACGTAATTACTTTTTAAAAGATGCTAATTGTAAATGATATCCCTTGTTTCTGTGCAGAAATATTTGTAAATGTAGATAAACTTCCTGGTTCCTGGAGGGGGAGGGGAGAGGTTTTCATAATTAAGGAACAGCAACTTCTGTTGCAGGAAACCCGATCTACAACCTATCACACTGCTCGTGCTGCTCTGAACATGTGTGAGATCTGGAGGGGCATGCTGGGTAACCAACATGCATGGAAAACAGGAAGAGATACAGTCTGGTTTCAGATGCCCACACATGAGATTGCTGCGGTCTGCTGGGACTTCATAAATTAAGAAAAAAATGCTGCAAAAATACAAAACGGACCTTAGTTTACAGCATACCTTTACTAGAATACATTAAGCATAAGGATTATAGAGGTATTTTTATCTGAAAAGTAAAATTTTGTCCAGAACACCGCTTTAATGCATAAATAATGATGAGTCCTACTATCCCTAATAGGCTTTTTTATTGCTCAAAGACAAGCATGCAAGACCAGCTGCCATGGGGCTGCCTAATTTTTAATATAGGTCTCGACATATGTGTGATGCTGAACCCTAGCCTCACCTAATAAAGTATTGTCCAGCTAACAATGTAGTATCCCTAACAAACACCTGTGCAGAAGTTGTGCCTATTTCTGATTGTATAAAGTCCCCATTTGGTTGGGCTGTGTTCCTGCCCTCTTTTGCCAACCACAGTCCTGTTTTTGTCCTGTCACTTCTCTGGAATAATGCTTTCGGCCACCATCAGTGTATTAGTCCAGTATAAAGCCAAGAGCTATTCCCTAAATCAGCCATTTTAAACTAGGGTTCCTTTAAAGGCTGCTGGGGTTTTAATGTGCAGTGAGCAGTGGTGGATTGCATAGTTCTATAAAAAAAGTCATTTGGCAGAGCCAATGGTGTGGAATTAGTTAACAGTGTAGGAGGGCACTATACTAACCACTCTTGTAGGGTAAGGGGCATTCTTCTCACTGACTACCAATGTAAGGGGCATTCTTCCCACTGACTACCAATGTAAGGGGCATTCTTCCCACTGACTACCAATGTAAGGGGCATTCTTCTCACCGACCACCAATGAATAGGTCATTCTCCTCACTGACTACCAATGTAATAGGGTATTCTTCCCACTCACTAGCAATGTAATATGGCAGTCCTCCCTCTGAGTACCAATGTAAAAGGGTATTCCTCCCACTGACTACCAATGTAATAGGGCATTCCTCCCACTGACTACCAATGTAATAGGACATTCCTCCCACTGACCACCAGTGTAAGGGGGCATTATTTACTGACCACTACCCTAAGGTGGTTTCCTTTTCAATGAACACCAATACAAGAGAACCCTTCTCTACTGACAGTGACCACCAATTTACATTAACCAAGAATATAAGGTTCTATTTTATGACTGATCACCAATGCATAGGGACACTGCAATTTTTATTGTCTGCATTTATTTTCTAGCAATAACTGTTTTTTGGGGGGGGGCGTATTAAAAATTACCCTCTCTAGGTGTAAAATGTGTACCACATTCTTTATAATTCTGTTCACAACTATGAGATGTACCCTAAGATGTAGACATCATTTTGGGAAGAAGTTCCCTGAGAACTGCTGGTTATTTTAAAGGTTTTCTCTGTGGTAAAAATGTTGGGAAAGCCTGCCTTTAATTAAGACTGTACCTATTTAGTCTATGGGGAGAATTCTGGCATCTGGGCTCACCCCCTGTGTAAGTCCAACTAAGTTCAACACCAAAAGGAAAAAGTCTAAATACTAATAATAAGGATATAAAGGAAAGTAGCATGTATGCCAAAAACACTATCCAATCCATGTGTGTGGAGAAGCTATAATTGTAGGAAATAGTTTTCACTTAGCTTAGCTTTCAACTTTAGTTTATTTATATCATAATGAAATTAGCAACAGAAGGAGTGGAAACAGCCATGACAGCAGGAATAATAAAACTCCAAGGTGAGTAGGAGATACGAATGGAATGACCAGGAGGAAGGGGGGTGGGCTACCTGCTACAGCGGTTCACAAAACCTATAAGTAGTCCTTGGGAGACTGAGACAACCAGATGGATCTTGCTCTGCCTGTTGGATTTTTAACATATTTAAATGCTACAGAAGGAATCAGGTTCCAATGTGAACAGACCAGGAATTATTTTGGGGAGATATTACCAAAGATGGCCCTTAGATGGTATAAGAAGCCACTAGATGACTTAGACAACTAGATTGCACCTATAACTGATACATTTTTGATGATATATTATTGCTATTTGTCACAGTGCACTACAATTAATTTGTTATATAAATGTATCACCTCTGACCCAAAAGACATCACAAGTTGAGTGAGATGCAAGAAAATTTTTATTGAATCAAAAAGAGAAACAACTTCATGTCTTATTCATTTATAGCAAAAGAATTGTTAAAGTGCCCGCCACAAGCCAGCACCACCTCTTCAAGTCCACAGAGTGGTCTTCCTTCAATGTTGCTTTTCTTTTTAATTCACCTTTTCTTCAACCTCCTCTACTCTTGAGGACACGACTTTTCCATCTACTACTTCTTCAACGATGGTCTTCACCTTTCTGGTTTTGGTTGGGTCTGAAATAAAGATTAGTAAATTGTATTAATATAGTAGATGTTCTGTCTGCAAATTATGTCACAATTCTTCTAAACACATACTGAAAACATAACTTAAAAAAATATAACAGAACACACTAAATTATTTCTTTAAAACTTTATTGTATATTTTATTGGCCATAGCATTATTTAAAGGGTAACCTTAAATGATTCATAAATGACATCCTGGCTAAAACCAAAATATCAATAATCAATACAGTCACATTGTCCATCCAAATATACTTGACAACTAAACCCCTACTGAAAAAACACCATGACAGTGAATAATTAGAAAGAAGGGGGTGTGTGGGGCCCGTGATCAGGTCCAGGGAGCTGGGGAAGAAAACAGGGGGCGGCAGCGGGTTTAAATAGGGTCCAAAAGCGCAGGTCACTTGTCCGCCATTTTTTTAAACCAATGAAGGCCTGTTAAGGGTAAGGGAGAATCCTGTTGCAACAGCCAATAGCAACCTTCCAATGCAAAGCAATGGAAGCATGGCCCTTTGTACCATCCCATGGGGTCCCACAGACCACTGGGGACCCTTGCATACTGTTCAGCGGACATTTAATATACATTTGGTATGGTTGTTTGCAGGCAGCTGGCAAGAATTCACTAAAGTTTTGCAGATGTCATCCAAAAGATGTTTGGCTAGGCAACAACAACCTCCTAACAAAGTATAAAGGGATATTGGGTTGTGTTGTTATAATTCCATATACACCTTGATGCTATTTGGGTTGGCCCAAAGATTCTGAAAGTGGAACTAGGCCCACCAATGCCTTGAATAATAACTGTTACAGGCACCATTGTGCCTATGTTTGCTACTCTCAATTAAACTGCCAAGCCCCATCAAATGGCTGATATCACAGTTGATCACATGTGCAGCACCATGACAACCTCAGATCAAACAGAGGCTAAGATGGCAGCTTCTTTAGCTGTAAAGGATAAGAGGGTTTACTTCTGCTTGAAGACCATTCTCCTGACCAGTGCCCTTCAGCTACTAGAAAAGGTCATTTAGCAACTGGCTATTTCAACCACTTTTATGTCCTGATAGCCCTCCAGCAAACTACTGGATATTGCAGATGATGAAATTTCATTGCAAACCAATGCTCTGCTGCTCAGATTCCTAGCCTAACTGCTTTTTGAACAGTTGAATTTATTTATCTTGACAAAAGTTCAACTTCGTAGAAAGGATTACAGCTAGCAAAGCAAATGCCCAGTGACTTCTTCTTTCTCTTTTAGCTATAAAATTATCTCCACATTTTCACAAAACACTATCCACCAAAAACACTTATCTACCAAAAACCCGAAACCTATAGTTTTTGTCTTTGATTATTTATAGGCTATCGGATGAAGAAAAGAATCAAACTCAACCAGCTGCTTTACCTATTGCTGTCTGATGAAGTTTATGTTAGCCTTTGGGCAACCAAATCATCAGCTGCTTTGGCAAATTTTGACAAGACCAGGATAATATCACCTCATGCCTAGGAGCACCTTTAGATTGTTAGCTTCAGCAGGCATCAACCTGCCATTACATTGTTAGGTTACCTTTTTTGGAATCTATAGAAGATGTCTGTGATTTTGTTGTGGATGATGAGGAAACCTGTGAGTTAGAAACTGATGAGGAGGCGCCTTTGCTTGCTGAGCTTGATGAAGAAGAGCTCTGGGAGAATTGACTGTGAAAAGAACAGTTCATGATTAATTTTTTTGGAAGCAACATTAAGGTTGGGTTCACACTGATGTGAATTGGATGCAGGTTTCACCATATCCAATTTGCATGACAGGCTTTCAGTGGAGTGTGACTGGCTCTTAATTTCAGGTCTGAATTCAGGCAAAAATTTAGGCCTGATTCTTCCCTGAAACAAAGAACAGGGATGCATTGTACCTCTGCTGTGAGCCATATCCACACACAGTGTGAACCCAGCCTAAAACTTCAAATATAGACAGTAAAGTCAAGCCTGTATGTATTTCCTACATATGTAGTGCTGTGGTGACGTCCCCTCACTTATAACTTCCTGCACTCACAGGATGTCTTCAGTCTTCCAGGTTGAATACAACTGAGCGTCATGCAACCCGAAATACCGAGGACATCTAGTGGCAAAAAAGAACTATGGGACAGTGCTGGAGTGCAGGTTTAAAAGCGCTGTATATATAACTGTGTTATATACCAAATATACCTTTTAACACTTCCCATACATTCCGCTGAACTTCCATACTGTTTCACCTGCGTCAATCAAAATGCAAAAATAGTAACTTTTTATTTCCTGCTCTCACCCTAGTTCTCCTTCCAGCAGGCGGCGGTATGTTTCAATTTCCATCTCTAGTCTGTTCTTGATGTCAAGCAGCTCTCTGTACTCATTGCTCTGGCGTTCCATGTCTTGTCTGATCTGTATGAGCTGTTCTTCTAATCCGCTGATGACATTCTGGAGCTGCTGAAGCTGTCCTCCAAAACGGCCTTCTGTTTCTGCAAGGGTGTCTTCAAGGGATTTTTTCTAAAATTTCACAGAAAAAAACAATCTCTAAGTCCTTTTTCATTTTATAGTTAACATCTCATATTTGTTAATAGATCATTTTATGTAAAACCCTTTTTTAAAGAAATCCTGCTCTCCAAAGGTGATATGACCAGTCTGAAAAATGTTTGCATCGGTTGGACAGTACAGACAACTTGCATGGAGCTTGTCTGTTCCTCCAGTGTTTACTGTTTGTCATTTTCCTTCAGGTGTAGTAGATTTTGTTTCATTAATTGAACCAGAATTGACCCTTTTGAGAGTACTTGTTAGAGACATTACACGGTGCATTTAAGGAGGGTGTCCGTAACATGTCTACACTACCTAAATGTGTACAATTATTAGGAGTTAAATATATCTAAAGTCATTTTGTTTTAGCAGTTATTAAAGCAAAACATTTTTAAACCCCTGTTGAGTTTTTGCAGTCCCAGCTTTTTATTGCTGTATCACTGTTGAAAATTTTACTATTGCCTCCTGTCTTGATTACCATGGTGTCACTTGGACAGGAAGTGGGAGGACATCTTCTCAAGGAGACCACAGACAGCAATAAAAACCAAAATAGGGATTGTTAAAAACTAAAACGTTTTACTGGAATTATACTTTGACTATACAGCACTTGCTGGCATGCAGAATATTTACATATTGATTATTTATGTTATTTAACTTTGCTTGAACTTCTTTAGCAACTTTTGGGTAAATGTAAAGCAGAACTTAAGCTGGCCATGGATGGATCTAAATTTGTCCAGTTCAGCAGGATGGATCAACAGCATTCATATTTTTTTACATTTTCTGCAATTACAGAAAAATACCTGTTGATCCTAATAGAGATCTTGTGTATTGTAATGTTCTGTGAATTGAACTGACATCTTAAGCAAGTTTATCAGCTTTCTCATCTACCCTTTATCTTGTGAACAACAAAGCAACACCTATGTAATGGAGAAAAGGAGAGGGGAGGTATTTGTAGTCCAAATCAACCTAGGCTGACTACACTGCTCCTATATAAATACTGTATGGTGAGTGAGTGTTGTCACCCTAGGACAGGAAGTGTGTTGGAAGATCACCAGGTGAGAATAAAGGTAAAAGCTCTAAAACATGAATGCAGCCACTATGACTATGGTTTGGTAAGCTGAAATATAGTAAGTTTTTCTTTTTTTTTTTGTTTAGGTATTATTCTCTTTTGTTGTCCAAAAATGTTGGCCAAGGTAAGAGTGGCAGGAGTTGTATTCTCTGATCCCCCCATACAAGTTAAATGAGACACATGGTCATGTAACCAGGCAGAGCAAGAAGAGTTTTATCAAATCTGAAAACTGAACAGGTTGTATTTGTCATAAACCCCTCTAACCTGGCGTATGGTTAATTCTTACTTAAAGAGGAGTTCTAGTCAAAAAAAAAAATAAAAGTCAGCAGCTACAAATACTGCAGCTGCTGACTTTTAGATGGACCGAAGCCCCGCTCGTCACCCCCTCCGTTCAGCGGCGCCGGCATTGCGGCGCCGCGCACCATGATTGGCCGCTCAGTCACCTGGGACCTGTAATGGGTCCCAGATGATTGACAGGAGGGAGGGAGCAGAGCCGAGCCCTTCCTGTGCCGAGGGGGAAGTGATGTCACCAGCCCAGGCACTGGAAGAGGCAGACTACGAGGGACCCCCTAGCAACAGGCATTTAGAGGTAGGTTAAAAAAATATATATATATCCAAATGTTTGTTTGTATTTTTTTTTAGGATTTTTCATGTAGTTTTGTTTTTTTGGGTGGAACCCCACTTTAAGAACAATTAGATATCAATCTGGAAAACATGTTTGCTTTTACTTGAATTGTGCGTTTTTTGTTTTTTTTTAATTGTCAGATTACATTGGGGGCTTAAATGTTTACTCAATATTTTATTTTTTGACTTACCATTGCCAGCTGAGACTGCAGCTCAATCTCTAAGCCTTGGAGGGTACGTCTGAGGTCGGAGATTTCGCTCTTGGTTGTCTGCACCTGTTCCACACCAACTGAAATTTCCTTCTTCAATTCATTGCTCTAAAATGGTAAATATAGCTTTTTGGTTACTTCTGATCTTCAGTTTCGGTTATTCAAATAAAAATTCTAAACATACGGGCAGAGTACAGGGAGCCCTACATTGAGAAAATTGGTAAACCAGTTGTAGACTTGATCTGCTGATGATCTCAAATTGTATAGGGCAGTCTTTCTCAAACCTTTTGCTATGAAGGAATCGCTGAAATAATTTTCAGGTCTCAGGGAACCCTCACTAATATGATTAGACATACAGCTCATGGTACAGTAGAATGATCAGTAGGATGTAGAAAGTTAAAAAGAAAAGAATAACGAATGAGGTTTACTTACTAATCAAGATCTTCTGGGGCTACTCCTCAATGGGGTTTGCTTAATATTCCTCTAAAGTTTGCTAGGGATTCCTTAACATTAGAACTTTTCAAGGAACCCCAGCCCTAGCAAACCTCTGGAGGAGTTCTAGGATTATACAGAACCCTGATTGAGAAAGACTGGTATAGAGCAACACATTCCCTTTGACAAACAATATGTGGTCAGGATATTAACCAGGATGGAGAGTTTGGCAGTATAAGAACAACACTCCTTGATTAATACGTATGGTCTTTTCTTGTTATGTTTTTTTTGTATTGACAGAAATAGTTTGGACGTTGCATTAGATCTTAGTATGCCAGTGCTGACTCTAAGTAAGTGATTACCTTTGGCAAAGACAACTTTATCCAACAATGGATGGATCTGTATGCATATGGGCAATTTAATTTTTTCCTTACCTTCTGTGCAAACTGTGCCTCAGCTTCTCTGCGGTTCTTTTCAGCCATAACTTCATAGTCGGCCCTCATGTCATTCAGAATCTTAGTGAGGTCTATACCTGGAGCAGCATCCATCTCTACGTTGACCTGGCCAGTGGCACTGCTTCTTGCAACTTGTAACTCCTTTTCATCAGTAAAAAAGAGATTGTGTATGAAAAAATTACATCAAATCCATTCCTATGATTCATAAAACAGAAGGATTCTAAAAACAAATGCCCAAAGAAAAACACTGCCTGTGCTTGTTTCTAAAGATTGCAGAAAATAAAAAATGAAATTATTGTCATTAGCATCTAATCAAATGCTGGTATTTTTTTCCAGTGCAGAGTAGATCATGTAAACTCATTGATACTCAATGAGTCACAGGAGGAACATAAAGCCATAGACTACACAGAGATGATTGCCTAGTCAATTTAATCAACTTTATCAACAACCATGTAATACCAGGGTCTAACAGTTAGTTAAATAATTGTTTTAGATTGACCCCTCTATTACATGAATCCTGTTGAATTGACCCTGCAAAATCATACTATGTAGGGCTTGCATGAGTATTATACTAATCATGGACATGAGGTGGCAATGGGAAGATCTTACCACCGAATGATCATAATTTGGATTCCCTAGAATAATCATACCATAAACATATATGTTCGTATTAATTCATCACAAATGTTTATAGTAAACAGAGCTATGCTTTATACATGGCAGACTGGTAGACTGGTACCAAGCAGACTGGTACCAAGACAAACAACTGGTAACAAGGTCATCTACATGAGGTGTGAGTATTTCCTAGGAAGTTGGATCAGCAATAGAGCTTGGTACAGCTCACTACTATGGCATGCAAATAAAATATGTGTATTAGGTTTATTCAGTACTATAATTGAGGTCCACATTATTATTATTAAACAGAATTTAAATAGCGCCAACAGTCTGTGCAGTGCTTTACAATGTAGAGGGGGGACCTGACAATTACAATACAGTTCAATACAGAGGGGACAGGGGGGCATTTGAGCCTGCCATGAAAAGTTATTTTTGTGGTTTATTGACCCCATTTTCTACCGTTACATCTTGTATATTCTCATTTTGCTTACCTCCTCATGGTTCTTCTTGAGGTAGGCCAGCTCTTCAGCCAGGCTCTCAATCTGGAGTTCAAGGTCTCCTCTGGACATTGTGAGCTCATCCAGGACTTTGCGGAGGCCATTAATGTCAGCTTCCACGCTCTGGCGGAGAGCCAGTTCATTCTCAAACCTTTGGAAAAAAAATATTATTTAAAAAGAGCCACATACTAGATTATAATACACAAAGCAGGGTTTGTAGAGATTCTGTTGGGCATTATGTGATCAGTCAGTGCAAAGAACCATATATTTTCTATACTTTACAATGGTCCATGTCGTATCAAATAATGATAATATTGGATCTTTAGAGGCCCCAGCTTAAAAAACTCTGGGCCTCAGCATCAAAAAATGATTGCATGTAAACCCACTCTAGCGCTAGGTACGTCAAGTGCTTGAGTGTTCATTCATTCCAATGGCCAGAATAAATCAATATCTTGGGCAATGGAATGAATGAACGCCCGAACATTTGACACGCCTCCTCTACCGGAGTATAGGCACCCAGGGGAGGAAAAAGAAATGTGTCATGGTGGTGATAACCTATGAAGGGGTGGGTCCATGACTCCTTTCACTGGATGTCCTTAGTCTCCCAGGTTGAATGATGCTGGGTGTTTGTAACACAACAGACTAAGAATATCTAGAGAATTATTACAGGGGTCAGTGCTGGACAAGAGATGAGTATTGCAGAGAGAGCTGTTCTATTTCTTAACCAGCTGGTGGACCTTTTGTTCAAAAAAATTAGCCCGGACCTGAACTGTAACACACAAAGGCATTATTTAAACCTCATTGAAGTCAATGATTTAAAGACAATAGACCCAACATTTAAAAAAAATAAATAAAGCATTTTTCCAGAAGGAACACAATAAAACTGATACATGAGCTAAGAAAGAAGTCACAAGACCCACTGCAGCTCATAAAATATCTATCACTTTTTTATTATTTGGGAGCTCTCATTGAAAGCTCTCATTAAAATTAGAAGAAAAAAGGTTTAACCATAAACTACGTAGAGGGTTCTTTACTGTAAGAGCGGCCAGGATGTGGAATTCCCTTCCACAGGCAGTGGTCTCAGCGGGGGGCATCGATAGTTTCAAAAAATTATTATATAAGCACCTGAATGACCACAACATACAGGGATATACAAGGTAATACTGACTTATAATCATATACATAGGTTGAACTTGATGGACTTGTGTCTTTTTTCAATTTCACCTACTATGTAACTACTATGTAACTATGTATTTTGACGCTTTTGATAAAAATTGGATGGAGCCGCCGATACTTCTACCAATGGCCTAAAATTGCATGAAGTCAACTACAACCCAGTCAGAATTCATCCTTTGTGGTTGCAAGTGCAACAGATAGCCTTTGCAAAAGGTTTCTTTATAGTACAAAGAATGAAAAAGTAGATTGTGTTTCCACAACCAATGATACTGGCTGGTGTTTAGGTATGAGCAGAAAGGACGTGGACAAAAATGGACTATGGTTTTAATTACAGAGTAGGGAGTTGCTGGTTTCTAAAAGATCAAAAGGATTACTTTGGCATAATTTATAAGCTGTTCAGAACAATAGGTGTATCTTACCTCCCTTGAGACTAGGAATTTTAAAGATTAAAGGATAAACTCAACATACTTTTTTCAATCAAGCTAATATATACAAGCCATTTTAAATTGCAATTATAACATAAATCTGACTTACTTAAGTCTGAAGTCATCAGCAGCCAGCCTTGCGTTGTCAATTTGCAGGACAATGCGAGAGTTGTCAATAGTGGCAGCTAGGATCTGGTGAAAAGAAAGACAGTTTATTTTGTATACTGACATAAGGTGATGAAAGGACCGTGATGTGTTAGGCAAACAACCATAACAGAACCTTAAGAAATGAATGTTTTTGTATGGATAAAGAATATGATAAGGGCAAGAGAGAGAAACTCAATTTTTAACTCATAGCGTAGACATTTCTTACCTGATTGCAAAGTGAGTTTTAAGTACATTTAGAAAAATGAACACACACAATGTATATATATCTACATCTATATATACATCTGTATATACATCTTCGTCTGTCAATAAAATAACGTATGCTGAAAATAACAGTCATTACTTATTCTGTCCTGGTATGCTAGTATAAGCTAAGCTTTTATTGGTAAGTATAGGTTTTCTGAGTGTAAGGTATGCCAGGCATAGGCTTCCACTGTGGCAAACAACATTTTAAAAAAGTCACAGCTGTCTACAGTTATCTACTGCTGTCATCAGCCCAGCATTTTAGCTTTCCTCAAGCACACTCTAGCACCAAGTAATGTTATATTAAATGTACCAGGCACTTCCAAAGAGTTTAGCATTTACAAAGTTACTATGAAAAATGTTACTATTTCAAGTTGATTGCAAAACTGGATTTACTTAATAATATATATTAAAAATTTGTTTTTGCAAGGGTGTTAATGATTTTTTAATTATATTTAAAACAAGAATGCAATATACCTTGCTTCTCAAGTCATTGATGATATCATAGTACTTGCTGTAGTCTTTGTCTCCACCGCTAACACCAACGCCAACTTGCTTCTCGTACCACTGGCGGATCTTGAGCTCAAGCTCAGTGTTGGCTGCTTCCAGGGCCCTGACCTTGTCTAGGTAGGAGGCCAGGCGGTCATTGAGGTTCTGCATTGTCTGCTTCTCGCCTCCACCCATGCCCAGGCTGCTGGATCCTGATCCTCCAAAACCAGAGGAAGAGCTGAAGGAAAAGCCACCACCGGATCCGCCACCGCCGGATCCGCCACCGCCGGATCCGCCACCAAAGCCTGAACCAAAGCCGCTGCTATAGCCACCGCCATAGCCACCGCCTGCACCAAAGCTGCTTCCACCATAGCTACCTCCTGCAAAGCTGCTGCCACCACCACCATAACCACCTCCATAGCCACCGCCAGAGCTGGAAACTTGATATGATGCTGAGCTAAAACGCCCGGCCATGGTGGATGTATTTGTGGTTTTGCTCTGACCCAGAGAATGTGTTAGAAGGAAAAAGTGTGGCTGCCAAGTCTAATCTTCAGCCTGTATATATATATATATAGACTGCAGTGGGTGTTTCACTTTTAAAGTGACCTTCCTACTGGATTTTTTTTTTCACCCTGGTCAACACCTGTTTGTCACCTAGTCTGACAGATTTAGTCCATCCTTACAGAAATTATGCAGCCCTTGGGCTGTTTGTTATATGTTGACTAGAAACTGGGAGAGGCAAATTCCTTTTTTCCTTTTAGAGGCTTGTTATACAGCCCCCTCTCTATTAACTTGCCTTCAGCATCAAGGTATCAGGTTTACAATCTGCTATCAGCTTCAGGCATTTAAAGTCTTGCACAGAAGAGGCTTCTGCATTAGGTCAGCCTGATAGCCATGCATACAACTCATTTTTTACACATGAAGATATGGTTGAGATAAAATTGAACAACACGTAGCAAATATGTCACATTATCATATACATTTTTAGGATATATTCAATCACTTTTGTGACAATTTTGTAATTATTCAGTACTTTTATGCACTATCATGTGTGGAATTCTTCTCTAAACACAAGCAATTTTACTTTTTAATATTTAATATAGATGCTTTTGCACCGGCTGAATCATGATGTACTACAGTCAAGCAAAATGTACATACTGAGCTTAAAGTGAGTTAAAAAAAAGTTCAAATGGCATTTATATGCAATAATAAATGCTTAAAACACAGAAAGCACAAAAGTATACTGGCCTTGTGAAGTAAATAAAAACACTTTATGAAAGGCTTGCTCACACCATATCCACTGAGGCTGAGCCGCATCGATCTGTGTAGATCAACCCAGGTGCAAGGGCGCATAGTAAGCAATGTGCCCTGTTCACACCATACATGTACAGTGGTGTGCATCGCATAAAAATACAGCATGTCTGCATTTTTACACAATGCAAATTATCTAACCACATTTCTCTGCACTGGGGACACAGTGGTATTCTTTGACATTGCAATACAGTTAAAAAAGTTAAAAAGTGTATTGCATTGTAACAAAATGCATGCCGGGGCTAGCTTTATACTGAGCATAAAGCACCCCAGCTGGTATGATTGAGCCCTAAAATTTGATTAAAAAAACCCATTAACAAGCATATGTGTAGTTCATACTGAACTATATCCAATAGCATCACTTGGTAGTAAATCTACAGAAAGTCCATTCATTAGTAAATTGGTGTAACTGATATTTGGAATTGCCACCTCACAGTGTGCGTCTCTACAGCCAACACATTTTTGGGAGGAGCTTCTATCTTCAGAGCCCAGGGCTCTGAGGTGGCATTTCTGAGATTTATTATACTCTGGTGGCATGTGTTTTGTATCGTTTATGAATGTTGCAGCTTACATTGGACTCCTTAGTATTTGACACTTCCAAAAGTTGTTGGATGTCTGTGTTCCTCACCATGTGTTGTGGTTCCATCCTCCAGCGCCTACGTTACTGCAGTGTCCTGTGGTAATGTACGGTTTCAGAAGATGGAACCAAAGCACGTGATGGGGAACACAGACATCTGGCACTCCCAGAAGTGTCAAATGCTAAAGAGCCTGATGGAGGCTGCAGTGCTTGAACAGAGGGTAGGTAGGAGGCACAGCTGCCAGAGAGATGAGTATAATAGCTCCTCCATAGCAGGGAAGTGTCATTTACTTTTTGTAGCTGAAAGACAGGGTCACCTTAAAATAATAGCGTTTGCAGTGCTATCTGCATTAACAACAATTCACACAGCAAGATCAAATTCTTAGTTTTGATTGTTGTTTAATTAGTTGTGCTTGTAATGATCTGATATAAATTGCTCTAAATAACAATAAAGTGCAAACTATTTGGAGCCATACCAACCAGTAAGATTCCTTCCTGCACCTTTAAGGTAAAAAATCATCAAAGTAATGCAAAATTTCATGGATTTACCAGATTCTCACATCCACCATTCAATGTAAATCAGACCATCAACACTACCCGTGGCTGCCTGAATACCCAAAGAGTGACTACATCTGATTGAATGCAGTCATAATTTGACCAACAAATATTTTCCACCTAACTCCTTCAATTCTGAAATCCAGTTTTTTTTTTACCTGGATGGTGTTGATAGGGCAACCCACAGTTGATTTAGCAGGAACCAGATGAAATTCAAACTGTGTATAGGTAACACACTAAAGTCTACATCTTATCATGTGAACAAACAGTCATGCATCTCACTCCAAGAGCGTACCTACAGGGGTCGCAATTGTGACCCGGTCCTATGCTGCAGGGGACCCGTACAACCCCCCTGTACACCTGGATAGGAGGAGCGGCGGTTGGATGCATGTAGAGGAGCAAATCTCTACATTTTCCTCCTGCCTGCAGGAGGGAGAGGAGGAGAAGCAGGCATTCAGAGGCTGCAGGAGGGAAATGTAGAGATTGGCTCCCCTACATGCAGCTACCCCCCCCCCCATGTGCTCTTTCATGGTTTCTTACAACCGGGTCCTGAAGATTCTAGTTATGCCAGTGTCTCACTCCATACATGGCCAGAGTATTACAAACAACGAGAACATTAGTAGTAACTAATCTAGGTAATGCCTAGATTAGTTGGCCAGGGGCAGTCTTCAGAAACTGTAAATTTTCTATAGACACATCATCAGTTCCAGAACCAACTTCAATCAACAGGACTAAGTGACGGTCATTTTACAGGCTAAAGCACACCCATGTACAGTATTTCCCATTCTGTTCTTGCTGTGAAACTGTATTCTGACACATACACATACCAAAGTGTAATTATATTTTCAAGATTTACGAGTTCATTCTTATGCTGCTTAGGGCTCTGCATTTCAGTGTGATTTGTTAACTTGTTTCTTTATAACCGCCATAGAAGTCCTATTCTAACTAGAAGTGCAGACCAAATTGACTACAGTCTTTTGCAACCTGTTTCCCTCTAACTGGTGTGAAACTAAAAATTAAACTGTATATAGGCAAGTGGCATGGGCTGGTGGCCGTCACTGAAACCAAAGAGCGAGCTTCCACTTTGTTTGGCTGGCAGTGCGTAGAGGTGCATTATTTTGATGATTGTTCAGCCACTTCCTTGTCTGGCTGCCAGTACATGGCCACCATTTTCTACTGGCACTAGTAGGAGCCTGACACAGAACTGATATGCCCTTTGGCTCCTGGCGCCATCTTGGGAGAGCATGTTTCTAATGTTAACAGAGAGTTCTTGAGAGATTTTGGTGACCATCTTTGATGCAAAGGGGCTACATGTCCACTGAGGCATGTCCTCAGAATTAGAATTAGGAACAGGTTGCAAGTGAGAGGGGCAGTGCAGGCTACGGTTTAACTTCTTTGGGAAGAGATATGTTGGAGAGAGGAGACTAGCAGCTCAGCTTGGGCCCAGGCAGTGGAAGGTAGACCACCAGGCAGCTGGGTCCAGTAAAGCATTCTTTATTTAGAGAGTCACAGGTTAGGAAATTTGGTCTGTATAGACACTTTAGGAAGCTTGCTTCGGGCAACCCCATGTAAGCTCTTCAATATTTCTCTGCATTGTGTTTGCCAGTTCACATGCCTTGAGTTCATATTCTCTGTCCTGCAGTGGACGTACACTAAGGGGCGAGGATGTTCATGACATCATTGACCTAATATGGCCATATTAGATCAATGTTTTTGACCTAATATGGCCATGTGTCCATATTAGATAAATGATGTCACAAGCATGCTCGGTCCTTTGTATACATAGAATACATGGGAATCTCCCACCCGCAACTCGTTGGCCCAACAATGATAGCTAAAATCTGTGTTTAGACCAAACCCAAGCTCATTACTAGTCGGGACCAGGCAAAGCACATACAAATAAATAAGGAGGTAAATATAAACCATGAACTTGTACAAATAAAAAAGTTTAATACTTGGAGGGACACAGTTGGTTCTTTTTAAAATCATAACACATGACACATGACAACAATATTAATTGAGCAAAAAGTAAATAATGACTTACTGCTAAGCTTAAGATAGCTTAAAGACTGATTATTGTCAGCACTGCTTTGCTTCATATTTTTTTACATTTAGAGCTTGTTCTTATTGGTGAACAAGGATCACTCTTCAGAGGGCATTTGCCAGGTGGTGAGGAGGCTGAAAACCACACTATGGGTCGTGTCCGGCAAGAGCTGATTGGCTACCATACACAGCTGCACCAGATTTTGCACTCTCCAGTTTTAGTAAATAAACTCCAAGGGGTATAAGTTCTGGCATGTGCACACCTTCAGTCACTGCCTCTGCAGCTAAAGGGGGCAGTGTGGGGTGGTAAAATTGTGGCTCAATCACATGGTGTTTCTGCCCCCAACCGCTTCTGTCAACAAGCCCTTAGGGTGACATCTTAAAAGCGGAGGTATGGCTAAGCTGTTGCTTTAAACAGAATGCACATTTATAAAGCACAGCAGTAAGATTTACAAAGGTAAAGATTACTCCACCAGCTTCAGGAGAATTAATGGCATTGCAAAAAAAGAAATAGGTGGGAGGAAAGCCTGGTCATGTGCCCTGTCCTCCAATCAAGGAACTACCCCAGGCTCTACACATATTTATTTGTAAAAAATTTGGAAAACCATTTATCATTTTCCTTCTACTTCACAATTGTGTGCCACTTTGTGTTGGTCTATCACATAAAATCCCAATAAAATACATTTACGTTTTTGGTTGTAACATGAATGATGTCTCTACCAGCTTTGTATATCTAAAGAGTGACATTTTTGCCCATTCTAACACATGAATATGCTTTGATCTAAACCATTCCATTGTAGCTCTGGCTGTATATTTAGGGTCGTTGTCCTGCTTGAAGGTGAACCTCCGCCCCAGTCTCAAGTCTTTTTGTAGACTCTAACAGGTTTTCTTCTAAGATTGCCCCCTATTTGGCTCCTTCTTCCCATCAACTCTGACCAGCTTCTCTGTCCCTACTGAAGAAAATCCCCACAAACATGATGCTGCCACCACCATGTTTCACGATGGGGATGCTGTGTTCAGGGTGATGTGCAGTGTCAGTTTTCTGCCACACATAGCGTTTTTCTTTTAGACCAAAAAGTTAAATTTTGGTGTCATCTGACCAGAGCACCTTCTTTCACATGTTTGCTGTGTCCCCCACATGGCTTCTTGCAAACTGCAGACTTGTTATGGTTTTCTTTGAACAATGGCTTTCTTCTTGCCACTCTTCCATAAAGGCCAGATTTGTGGAGTGCACGACTAATAGTTGTCCTGTGGACAGATTTTTCTACCTGAGCTGTGGATCTCTGCAGCTCCTTTCAGAGTTACCATGGGCCTCTTGGCTGCTTCTCCGATTATTGCTCTCCTTGCCGAGCCTGTCAATTCAGGTGGACCGACAATGAACAGTCTGTTAGATTTGTTTTGTGTTTTTATTGAGGGATTATAACTTGGATGAGGTTAAGGAAAATGATGGGATATCCAGAATCAATAATAGAATCAATAGGATGATCAGTTGAAACCTCTATTTACACTTCTAGAGCTCCAGTCTCCTCCAGCACAAGGCTTATTCGCAAACGGTTCCTCTCTCTCCTGTACAATACTTGGTTCCAGGCACAGCTAGCACATGGTAGGCCCAACTCTGACTCTGTCAGGCCCTAGCAACTGCCATTTGCAGGCAAGGGCCACGGGCCCGTTTAGTGTAGCATCAAATAGTGGAAGAAAAGTATTTTAGTGCTAGCTGTCCTATGGTGGACTACTGCTCCCAGTCAGTCCTCTTCAGGCCCTGCCAGCCCTCCTGACTGCAGTTGCCCAACTCCACTGCCCTAGACATCACAGTCTCTTCCGCTGGCTCTACATCATTTCAGACTGCACACTTCAAGTCTGCTCCGGCATGCCTCCCAGCTCTCCTGACTGTACCTGCCACTCACTGACACCTGGCGGATCCCTCTTGGAGACTTTGCCTGGCAGTACCTTTCACTGTCCTCTCCTGCTCCTGGTTAGGACACCCCTGTGGTTTGTACGAGGGTCCCTTCCACTCCCGAGCTCCAGCCCAAGGTCACACCCCCCCAGACTGGGGTGCTTCCCCAAGGGCCATGACAGCTAGTGCTCCGTCTTCCAGTTCTTCCACCCGACAACTCCTCCCCAGCAGGGCTGACCTTAGATATTTAAGGAGGCCTGCCCCCCTGCCAATCCAGGTTGGTGACTGGACTGGTCAGGGTTCCGTAGAACACCCCAGACAGCTTCACCTCTCTTTCCCAACTCTAGTCTAGAATCCGCTAGAAACTAAAGGGAGGTGACAGAGAAATGATGCTGGCCCGAGAGTCACTGCTACTGCTCTAGACCACTCCCAGGTCACACAGATCAAAACAAACAGACCTAGCTTGCTGCTAGGCCTGATTAACTTTACATGCACTTTTTTTAAAAATCCTACATCTAGCACCTACCTAAAGTGGAGGGTTCTACAGGTATTAGAGTAAAGGGAAGCTGAATACAAATGCACGCAACACTTTTCACATATTTATTTGTAAAAAAATTTGAAAAGCATTTATCATTTTCCTTCCACTTCACAATTATGTGCCACTTTGTGTTGGTCTATCACATAAAATCCCCAAAAATACATTCACGTTTGTCTTTGCAACATTGGGCAGCACAGTGGTGTAGTGGGTAGCACTCTTGCCTAGCAGTAAAAAGGGTTGCTGGGTCAAATCCCAACCCTGACACTATCTGCCTGGAGTTTGCATATTCTCCCTGTGCCTGTGTGGGTTTCCTCCCGCACTCCAAAGACATGCTGTTAGGGTAATAGGCTTCTGTCTAAATTGGCCCTAGTATATGAATGTGAGTTAGATTGTAAGCTCCTTGAGGGTAGGGACTGATGTGAATGTACAATGTATATGTAAAGTGCTGTGTAAATTGACAGTGCTATATAAGTACCTTAAATAATAACATGTAGAAAATGTCAAGGGGTGTGAATACTTTTTCAATGCACTGTATATCTGGCCCTTACAGGCTGCAAAAAAAATTGGTCTTAGAGCAGCATATAAACATGTCTGAGAAGGCGGAGAAGTATTATTAGTGGTCTATTTCCATCCCCCTTTTGATTCTAAGTATATCTTTCACTCATAAGCTGGAAATAGCTTGACGATTGCCGATAAATTTTTGTGGTTAAGAAACTGGCTTTTCACTTTCTTATTCTTTGTCATTGTCATTAAGAGATGTCTATGTCCTTAAGAGATAGAATTACAAGCTAAGAAGTCTGTAATCAGATGAATGCATAAACAAGGGTCAAGAGTTTTCAATGTTTAACATGACAAAACCTCCTCACGTGCTTCATATGCAATATGTCAAGTGCAGGTGTGGGAAAACTGCTATGAGAACACAGCAGGTGCTCCAAAAATGTATTTCTGAAGACCATATTAGTCTTTACCAATGATAAGGCATTTAATTAAAGACTTTTTGTTACAAAGCCAACCACCTCTGTCATTAGGATCTGCTGGAAGCAGACATTCTCTGACTCCAGTGTAGGATAGTAACTCATCTAGGGTTTACTTCCTCTTTAAGACAAAGGGTAAAGCTGGCCATACACTGTAAGATTTCTCTTGTTCAGCCCTGTGAACTAAAGAAAAGCAATCTATTGATTCCCCCATCCATACTTGATTGCATGCGTGGATGAGTATTTGGACAGCCAGCACTCATGGCTGGCAGAATAGCCAAACAGCGACTACATCTGACTGAGTTTGGTTGATAATTTTTCTTCCAGCTCCTTCGATTTTTAAATCAAAGGATCTCAGGAGGGAGCAAAAAGGGCCACTATCGGCTTGACTTTTAGCAGATTCATCAGGAATCGGCTGAAATTAGCTCCGTGTATGGTCAGCTTAATGTGGACAATACAAAACACCCAGCAACACATCAGAAAATACATTAAAAAATATCACCTAGGTTTTTTATGGGGCCCCAATGGTTCTAACAGTCATATGCATGTAAAACAATTAGAAAAAAAGAATCGATCCTAACTGTCAGTTGTGGGACAGCATGGCCCCTACTTAATCTCTAATAATTAGAAAAAAATAATCAGTCATAACTGTCATTTGTGGGACAGCATGGCTCCTACTGACTCTCTAATAATAAAAAAAAGAATCAATCCTCAGAGCCGGTTCACACGGGGGCGACTTGTCAGGCAACCTAACCGCCTGACAAGTCGCCTCCCGTTCTGTACAATGGAACCGTTCTAATCGGAGCGACGCAAGTCGCTCCGACTTAGAAGAAAGGTTCCTGTACTACTTTGGGGGCGACTTGCATAGACTTCTATACAGAAGTCGTCTTGCAAGTCGCCCCGGCAGTCGTGTGCAGGTCGCCTCGGTGAGGCGACCTGCAAGTTGTGCCGCCTCTGGGGTGAAACGAGGCTCACTGTCAGTTGTGGGACAGCATGGCCCCTACTTAATCTCTAATAATTAGAAAAAAAGAATCAGTCATAACTGTCAGTTGTGGGACAGCATGGCCCTTACTGACTCTCGATTATAAAACAGGATAGGCAAGTTTTTTCTAAACAGGGCAGTAGTGGGTGTAAAACTGGCCATAGATGGATAAAATCTCGGCCGGTTCAGCAGGGACTGGCCAAGATTTGTTCCATCTATGGGCAGGCTGGTTTCATCCAAATCTATTGATTGGTTGACTTAGGTAAAACCAACCTGTCATATTTTTTACACGTAATTACCGCCAGAGGCTGTAGCTACTACCAGTAATCATTGTGTTCTGCCAGCAGAGAAGGCTCCAGAAGAGAAGGCAGAAAACAACAGCCCTGCGGGAGGGGTTCCCCCATCAACACTGACTGTGTTGATGACCAAATAGAGCGATTTTCTTTTCTGCAACCTATGGTTGCAAGATTTTTTTTTTAATTATCTATGGCATGGGTGCTCAACCTGTGGCCCTCCAGGTGTTTCGGAACTATGAGGCATTGCAAGGCTGACAGTTACAAGCATGACTCCCAAAGGTAGAGGCATGATGGAACTTGTAGTTCTGCAACAGCTGGAGGGCCACAGGTTGAGCACCCATGATCTATGGCTTGCCTTAAGAAGCAGAGAAACAAGAGCACACTTCTTGTTGGGACAAGTTTTTAAAGTTGGCCATATACAAGTAGGAAAAATCTTGCCATCACGGGGTCAACTAACTGCATTCGAAAGCCCCTAACATTCCATCCAGACCCACTACTTGAATAGAATCCCATTTCAAAAACAAGAATCAACATGTTGTAACTGTCAGTTGTGGGACAGCATGGCTTCTACTGCCTCTCAATTATAAAGCAGGATAGGCAAGTTTCTCTAAATGTGAAAGTGCCATCATTGGGTTAACTAAATTAGTTTGATGGCCCCTAAGATTTCATCCAGACCTGCAGCTTGAATGGAATTCCATACGTAATAAATTAGTTTGTTTTGTGCCTAAAACATGTAAATTTTTTTCCGTATGTTCCAAAAAAAACAAGAACTGCATATCAATGGTGGCTACTACTGACTCTCAATTATACCATTATAAAGCAGGGCATAGGGTGTACATCAGCAGAACAATGAGGGAATATTTTGGGACAGGCTTTCTAAGCTGCCCAATATCTAGTTCACTTCAAATATTAGGAACCAATAGGAAATATTGGCAATCAATAGAAACTCTTTACTAGTTTGCATTTCCTCTACAAAAAATGCTGCTTTCGAAGCAATCATACGATAATCTGATCATTAGTACACAGCTTTCGTCCCAAATTTTCCAAAGAGACAAACATGAAAATATTTCTTGCATGATACCAGATCGTACTATTTTTGTTTAATCTGTACAGTTTTCATCCGAAAATACAATACAAATACATTACATCTGTTCTAAATTTTTATTCTGCGTACGAGAATTTTCATACTTTAGTAACCTCTACATTTTCAGTATGGAGACTAGCATGCAAAAAAAAAAAACGGACGATCATTCCTCCGATAACCTCATTGTGTGTACTAGGCTTTAGGGATCTGTAAGCTCCTTGAGGGTAGGGACTGATGTGAATGTACAGTACAATACATACACTATGATGTCCATTTATGAAGCAGTGAAAAAATTTCACTGCTTCATTCTCTGGCATTCTCAGAGGAGATCGTTCTCCTCTGGATGCCAGTTTATGAAGCTTTGTAGATCGCTTCACCTTTGAAGGAGTGAAGCGATGTACAAACGCTTCAAACAGTGGAGAACGCGCCTGATACTGGAATCTCGTGAGACTTTACGAGATTACAGTACCAGAAATTCACCGAAACACAGAGAAGTCAGTTTATTAAGTAGGGATGGGCTTTATGTTCGGGTCGAACATGAGTTCGACTCTAACATTGGCTGTTCGCCGAATAGCGAACAATTTGGGGTGTTCGCTGCAAATTCAAAAGCTGCGGAACACCCTTTAAAAGTCTATGGGAGAAATCAAATGTTTTAATCCTAAAGGTTAATATGCAAGTTATTGTCATAAAAAGTGTTTGGGGACCTGGGTCCTGCCCCAGGGGACATGTATCAATGCAAAAAAAAGTTTTAAAAACAGCCGTTTTTTCAGGAGCAGTGATTTTAATAATGCCTAAAGTGAAACAATAAAAGTGTAATATTCCTTTAAATTTCGTACCTGGGGGGTGTCTATAGTATGCCTGTAAAGTGGTGCATGCTTCCTGTGTTTAGAACAGTCTGACAGCAAAATGACATTTCTAAAGGAAAAAAAGTCATTTAAAACTACTCGCGGCTATAATGAATTGTCGGTCCCGGCAATACACATAAAAGTTCATTGATAAAAACGGCATTGGATTCCCCCACAGGGGAACCCCGAACCAAAATTAAAAGAAAAAGCGGGGGTCCCCTCAAATTCCATACCAGGCCCTTCAGGTCTGGTATGGATATTAAGGGGAACCCCGCGCCAAAATTTTTTAAAAAATGAGGTCCCCCTCAAAATCTATACCAGACCTGAATTTTAAGGGGAACCCCGCGCCAAGATTAAAAAAAAAACCCATACCAGACCCTTATCCGAGCACGCAACCTGGCAGGCCACAGGAAAAGAGGGGGGGACAAGAGAGCGCCCTTTATTAATGTCTTCTTTTTTTTTTCCCCGCTTCTTCTTCCATCTTTTTCTGGTCTTCCTTCCGTGTTCTTCTTCCTCCATCTTGTTCTTCCCCGCTTCTTCCTCTATCTTCCTCCGCTTCTTCCTCCAGTCTTCTCGTCCGGCATCTTCCTCTGGTCTTCTCCGCTTCGTCCTCTGGACAATCTGCCTCAATGGGAGTCTCCCGCTGTGTGACGCTTCTGCTCAGGTGACAGCTCTTATATAACGAAGGGCGGGGCCACCCGGTAACCCCCCCCCTCTGACGCATTGGGACTTCCCTATGGCTTTCCCCGTGTTGTCAGAGGGGGGCGAGGTGGGGGCGAGGTCACCCGTTTATGTAAATGGGTAGCCCCCCAAAGCACCTTGTCCCCATGTTGATGGGGAGAAGGGCCTCATCCCAACAACCCTTGCCTGGTGGTTGTGGGCAGAGGGCTTATCAGAATCTGAAAGCCCCCTTTAAAAAGGAGACCCCCAGATCCCGCCCCTCCCTGTGTGAATTGGTAATGGGGTACAAATGTACCCCTACCATTTCACAAAAAAAGTGTCAAAAATGTCAAAAAAAGACAATAGACGGTTTTTGACAGTTCCTTTATTAATGTCTTTTTCTTTCCCCGCTTCTTTACGTAAACGGGTGACCTCGCCCCCCTCTGACAACATGGGGAAAGCCATTGGGAAGTCCCCGTGTGTCAGAGGGGGGCGGGGTCACCGGATGGCCCTGCCCTCTGTTATATAAGAGCTGTCACCTAAACAGAAGCGTCACACAGTGGGAGACTCCCATTGAGGCAGATCGTCTGGAGGACGAAGGGGAGAAGAAGAAGACTGGAGGAAGATGCCGGACGAGAAGACTGGAAGAAGAAGCGGAAGAAGATAGAGGAAGAAGCGGGGAAGAACAAGATGGAGGAAGAAGAAGAACACCGAAGGAAGACCAGAAGAAGATGGAAGAAGAAGCGGGGAAAGGAAATAAAGGAATTGTCAAAAACCATCTATTGTCTTTTTTTAACATTTTTGACACTTTTTTTGTGAAATGGTCCATTACCAATTCACACAGGGGGGCAGGATCTGGGGGTCTCCTTGTTAAAGGGGGCTTCCAGATTCTGATAAGCCCCCCACCCGCAGACCCCCACAACCACCGGGCAAGGGTTGTGAGGATCAGGCCCTTCTCTCCATCAACATTGGGACAAGGTGCTTTGGGGGAGCTGCCTGGTTGTGTGCTTGGATAGGGGTCTGGTATGGATTTTTGAGGGGGACCCCCACGCCATTTTTTTTTAAATTTTGGGGTGGGGTTCCCTTTAATATCCATACCAGACCTGAAGGGCCTGGTATGGAATTTGGGGGGACCCCCCATGCATTTTTTTTTAAATTTTGGTTTGGGGTTCCCCTGTGGGGGAATCACATGTGATTTTATCAATTAATTTTTATGTGTATTGCCGGACTGACAATTAATTATAGCCGCGAGTAGTTTTAAATGACTTTTTTCCCTTTAGAAATGTCATTTTGCTGTCAGACTGTTCTAAACACGAGAAACATGCGCCACTTTACAGGCATACTATAGACACCCCAACAGGTACGAAATTTAAAGGAATATTATACTTTTATTGTTTCACTTTAAGCATTATTAAAATCACTGCTCCAGAAAAAACGGCCGTTTTTAAACTTTTGTTTGCATTGACACCTGTCCCCTGGGGCAGGACCCAGGATTCCCAAACACTTTTTTAGACAATAGCATGCACATAAGCCTTTAAAATTAGCACTTTTGATTTTTCATGTTCGTGTCCCATAGACTTTAACGGTGTTCGCATGTTCAAACAAATTTTTTGCCTGTTCGCATGTTCTGGTGCGAACCGAACAGGGTGTGTTCAGCCCATCCCTATTATTAAGCAGTGATTAATTATCACTGCTCAATACACGGACAGACAGTGTGGTTAATGCTAATAAAATAAAGAGTCCCCCTACATAATATATATATATATATATATATATAAATAAATAATATATATATATATATATATATATATATATATATATATATACACATTATATATATGTATACACATAAATATGACAGGGGGACATGGTTACTGTCTTGGGGGGTCTGATCGAGGTAGAAGGAAGTTAATAATCTTCCTTCTTTCTCCTCCGATGCCTCGGGATTCACTCTTCACTCCCCGATTCTCCACCTCTGAGCTGCTGAATCGGGGAGTGTGAATTCTTATACATATCGCCAGTGAAGTGCTGAGATCGCAGCTTCATAAACTGGCTGTTTCTGTGTCAGTCAATGAGGATTCTCAGTGTGTGGAGATCATTGGTGGGAGAACATTTTCTCCCCCGATTATCCCTGTTTCATAAACCGTTTATGGACTGTGATCAGTGGCAATCCTTGGGATCACCGCTGTTCACAGTTTCATAAACGGATACCTATATCACCAAAGGCATTGGGACACCTGCCTTTACACGCACATAAACTTTAATGGCATCCCAGTCTTAGGCCATAGGGTTCAATATTGAGTTGGCCCACCCTTTGCATATATAACAGCTTCAACTTTTCAGGGAAGGCTGTCCACAAGGTTTAGGACTGTGTCTATGGGAATGTTTGACAATTCTTCCAGAAGCGCATTTGTGAAGTCAGGCACTGATGTTGGATGAGAAGGCCTGGCTCACAGTCTTTGCTCTAATTCATCCCAAAGGTGTTTTATCAGGTTAGCAAGGCCCATAAAGACATGGATGAGCGAGTTTGAGGTGGAGGAACTTGACTGGCCTGCACAAAGTCCTGACCTCAACCCGATAGAACACCTTTGGGATAAATTAGAGAATGCAAGCCAGGCCTTCCCGACCAACATCAGTGCCTGACCTCACAAATGCGCTTCTAGAAGAATGGTCAAACATTCCCATAGACACACTCCTAAACCTTGTGGACAGCCTTCCCAGAAGAGTTGAAGCTGGTATAGCTGCAAAGGGTGGGCCAAATCAATATTGAACCCTACGGACTAAGACTGGGATGCCATTAAAGCAGTGGTCATCAACCCTGTCCTCAGGGACCACTAACAGGCCAGGTTTTATGTACTACTTTGGGGAGATGCAGACTAGAATACTACAATCACTGAGCAGCAAATGATATCACCTGTGATGTATTTCAGTTATCTTGCAAACTTGGCCTGTTAGTGGGCCCTGAGGTTAGGGTTGATGACCACTGCATTAAAGTTCACGTGTATGTAAAGGCGTCCCAATACTTTTGGCAATATAGTGTATGTAAGGTACTGTGTAAATTGTTGGTGCTTTATAAATACCTGTAATAAAATATTTCCATACCTTAGACAGGCTTGGTCCACTGTTATCAACATTAGGAAAGCCACCCTGATTAATTCCATGCAGCCATCATTGGAGTGCATATATGCAGAGATATAAAGAGACTGCAGGAGATCAGCAGCACTAAAGCCGGCCATAGACGGCGCAATTTTCTTTCTTGCAACCACAGTTTGCAGGAAAGAAAATTGTTTAGCTCTTCTATCAACACAGTCAGTGTTGATGGGGGAATAACTCCTACGGAGCTATTGTGTTCTCCTGGTGTGTGTGGGGGGGGGGGGGGGCATAGGGGAGCCTTCCCTGCCAGGAGAACACATAGTGATTATTGCTAGTGGCTTTACCTGCTGCCATCAATTGCATGAAAAATCCAGCATGCAGGTTGCACTAGCATGACAGTGTAGATCGTCTTTCAGATTTTAATTGTATTTTTTGTGGCCAACCTCAATCAGCACTATGACCTTTCATTCCTTGGCTTACCTCTAACCCTTCTCTCCCCTCCCTGTCCTATATACTCGGTTTAATGGCCCATTACTTTCTCCAGTTTTGCCTCCAGCAGTCTGTGACCTTATTTTCTTTTACCTTATACTATCTTATCTCTTCTTTTTTTGAAAATGTCTGCACAAGACCAGGTCCACAGGTTCCCCAGAGGCCCATTACAGATGGCCATCAAAAGAATGCAGCCCCCTAATGCCAAAGCTAAAAGACACCTAAATCCAAGAAGAGTTTAACAGTCTTTAGACATGGTGGCTGCATTCGTGTTGTTTTTTCAGGCTGATAAAATCTTCAGCAAGTTGAAGCGAGTTCCACCCGCCAAAAAAAAAAAAAAGCATTAATGTGCTTAAATAAAATTAAAGAAAAACATTTGGAGAAATTTTTTTTTTTACTCACCTCTAAATGCCTGTTGCCCTTATAGTTTGCTTCCTTCGGCGCCTGGGCTCTTGATGTCACTTCCCTCAGCGCAGGAAGGGAGATCACTTCTCCCCCCTCCCTCTTGTCAATCATCTGGGACACGTGACCGGTCCCAGATGATTGCACGGCCAGGGACGGCGTGCGGTGCTACTCGCGCATGCGCAGTGGGTGCCCGGCTGTGAAGCCACAGCCGGGCGCCCACAGTTAAAATGCCAGCACCGCTGATCGGAGGGGGAGACGAGTGGGGCTTCGATCCCCCCCGCATCGCTGGACTCTGGGATAAGTAATGGTCTTATTATTAAAAGTCAGCAGCTGCAGTATTTGTAGCTGCTGACTTTTAATTTTTTATTGGGAACCCCGCTTTAAAGTCCCACTTAGCAATAATGGCTCTTTCAGATGGGTGATTGGAAGGCACCCCCCAGAATTATAGCAATACAGCTAGACAGGACAGTACATATGGCTAAGATGCTTTACGTCAGAGCAGCTGCATTATTAACTCGGGTGTAGAGTCTGCCAAGTGGCAACGACTGTCAAACTCGCCCATTGAGTTCTTTGGGTATTCATCGAGTTCACTGGGACATTAAAGCCTTAAAGCGGAAGTAAACCCATCCATAAAACAGTTTCATTTCCAGCACGTGCTGTAACACTCCCATTGGTTGTGCTCTCAACCAAACTGTCAAACCATCCAATGGCTGGTGTCATAACTGAGCACATGTGAAGCATCATGGCAGTTGTAGATTAAACAGAGGCAAAGATGGCAGCTGGCTTGACTAAGAACAATAGGGGGGTTTACTTCCACTTTCAATCAGACCATGAGGAAGAACGATATAATGCCTCCTCACTGTCTGTCAAATACCCTCTGTAAAGCAATGTGAGGGCACCTCAAATGTGAGAGCCCTAAGAGTGCATCAAGTGCCTACTGTACCCCTTCTCTCCTGGGCAGATCAAAGGTCAGGGTCAATAGTGGCAGAGGCTTTGGGTCAATAGTGGTAATGGTTAAGGCACATGGACGGCAGGGTTCAGAATAAGGCATGTGCTGAAAGATGGTCGTGGCACACTGCAGCAAATTAAAGTGGAACTTCACCTAAAAAGAGAAGTTATGCTGATCCACCTTCTTATCCCATCTTCTGCCTGCACTGGAATTATTTTTTTCTGGGAGTGAGTGATATGTCACATAACTCACCTCTGTCAATTAGTGGGCCTGCAAGTTCCAAGCTATATTGATGAGGAGGGTGCAGCTCGCTACCCCACACTGCACCCGGGGCAGCTGCCCCTCCAGCCCCCCTCATCCAGGACCTGGTGACAACCCTAGTTCCATCCATAGATACAGTGAAGTGATATAGAGTAGCCACCAGGACAGGAAGTGTGTGATTGGTGGAATGATCAGGTATAAATAAAGGGAAAAAAAGCCTAAAAAAATAAATTGATTACAATCACCACAGTTAAGGATTGACAAGCTACAATGTATTACATTTTTTGTTTTATGTTTAGATATACTTTAAGGCAAAAAGCTTAAAAAGACAACCTATTAATGCTAATTACTGATTCTTTATACTCGTGTTTAAAAATTAAACATAATTGATAGTTTGAAAAGTAACATAACATGACATAACTTAAAAAAGTGAGCATTTCACACCTGTGTGTTTTACTACCAGGTGTTACTAATCCTAAACCTCCGGCTATTGTGTACTTTTACTTATATTGGTACATTCCACATTTGTGTAGTTTTTGGTGGTGCTTTTGCATACCGCCCAACCTTTTGAGATGGGAACAAGGGAAACCTATTAGCAAAAAAAAGTATGTAGGCATAGGACACACCCTCTTAAAGGAGAATTACACACAATAAAAATTTCTTTATATTGGTTTTTGGAATTTACAAATGCAGCAATTTAGAAATCAGATGAAAGGTTTAGCATTGAATGAATGAATGAATGAATGATTTATAAAGCGCTGCAAATGCGAACTGAATCGCCTCAAGGCGCTGGATGCATTCTCTGATGTCAGCTTCTCAGAAAAGGAAGGTCTTTAGTTTTTTTCTGAAGGCCTGGTGGTTTTCTTCCATGCAGATGTTGGTAGGAAGAGCGTTCCATAGTCGAGGTCCTTGGACTGCGAATCTTCGTTCTCCCTTTGCTTTGTAGCGATATTTGGGAATGGTAAGGAGGTTTTGGTTAGCTGATCGAAGACTGCGATTCAGTGTGTAGTGTTTTATTTTCTAGCGGATATATGGTACGGCGTTTCCTTGTACGCATTTGTGGGTGAGGCAGAGGGTCTTGAATGTGATCCGTTTCTTCACGGTTAGCCAGTGTAGTCTCTTTAGGGAGGGGGAGATAGATTCCCAGGGTTTTTTTCCTGTTAACAGTCTTGCCGCCGTGTTTTGGATGAGTTGTAAGCGCGCAAGCTGATATTGGGGTAGTCCTACGTAGAGCAAATTTGCGTAGTCGAGTCGGGAATTGATGATTGTTCCCACAACTGCTTCTTTGTCCTCTTCTGGGATGAAGGGGATGAGTCTACGTAGTTGGCGGAGGAGATGGTGGGATCCGCTCACCACTGATCCTATTTGTGCATCCATTGTCATTCCTGAGTCAAAAATGACTCCGAGACTCTTGGCTTTGGTGCTTGGGGAGATGGTCTGTCCAAGGATGGTGGGAGGTGTCCATGTAGTCTTTATTTTGGAATTTTTGTTAGCTTGTAGGAGAAGAAGTTCTGTTTTTGATCCGTTGAGTTTGAGGGAGCTAGTGGTCATCCAGTCGTCTATTAAGGAGAGGCATTTCTGTAATTGCTGATGAAGGTCTTTTTGTCCGTTGATACGAAGGTAGAGTTGGGTGTCGTCAGCGTATGAATGGAAACAAAGATCAGTTTTCCTGATGATATTGAGAAGTGGGCGGATGTATATGTTGAATAGTACTGGTGACAAGGGTGATCCTTGAGGGACTCCGCAGGAGACTGCCCCGGTTTCCGAGGTGAATGTACCTAGTTTCACTGTCTGGGAGCGATTCAGCGAGGCAGACGAGTAAAGTGTTGTGGTTCACTGTGTCGAATGCTGCGAGACTCTGTTCTCCGTCATCTGCTGCTTCAAGGGCATCATCCCATATTTTGAGAAGTGCTGTTTCTGTGCCATGGCCTGGGCGGAAGCCTGATTGCAGAGGATCCAGGAGTTGGTGTGTGTCCAGGTGGCGTTGTAGCTGTTGTACTACCGCTTTCTCCATAATCTTGGAGATGGCGTTGAGGCTAGTTATTGGTCTGCGGCAGTTAGGGTCCTTAGGGTCGAGATTGGCTTTCTTTAGCAGAGGTTTGACGATGCCTTGCTTGAGGGAGGTTTGCACAGTCCCTTCTTTGAATGATTGATTTATGAGCTGTGTTAGGATAGGAGCCAAGATGTCGGAACATTCTTTAAGCAGTTTAGTGGGGATGATGTCGTTCGGTGATGTGCTGTCTCGAAGGCTTCTGATGATGTTTTTGGTTGTGTCTATGGTGATTGGGGATAAAATGAAATTCGGTGGTTGAGTGATGTTTGTGTCAATATCCTCTTTTTGCTTTGGTTCAGTGAGGGTGATCGTTGTTTTCTGATGGATTGGATTGATTGGGAAACACTTTTGAAAGATAAAAAGTGCATTTTATATACAACTATATAGATCAGACCAAAATGAGGGACAAATGAGGAGGAAAGAGGGACTTTGTTCCAAATCAGGGACAGTTGGGAGCAATGCTTTTTGCAGTTTCTTTGGTGGTTACAAAGAGTTCTATTGAAATGACATCTCATGCAAATCACACAGGTGCTGCATTTTAACCAAAGCAGGTGAATGCACATGAAAACTGTGTCTCAACATAGGCCTAAGACAAAGCTAACACACCAGAATTTAGGAACTTACACTATATTAGCAAAAGTATTGGGACACCTACCTTTACACGCACATGAACTTTAATGGCATCCCAGTCTTAGTCCGTAGGGTTCAATAGTGGGTTGGCCCACCCTTTGCAACTATAACAGCATCAACTTTTCTGGTAAAGCTGTCCACAGGGTTTAAGAGTGTGTCTATGGGAATGATTGACCATTCTTCCAGAAGCGCATTTGTGAGGTCAGGCACTGATGTGGATGAGAAAGCCTGGCTCGCAGTCTCCACTTTAACTTATCCCAAAGGTGTTCTATCTGGTTGAGGTCAGGACTCTGTGCAGGCCAGTCAAGTTCCTCCACCCCAAACTCGCTCATCCATGTCTTTATGGACCTTGCTTTGTGCACTGGTGCGCAACGTAGGTGATTTAAGACATGTATCTCTGCACTTCCTGTTTGCCAGATTATTGTAATCTCTCTAGCTGATATCTTGCTCCTTGAATACCTGCTGCTACCTTAAAGTGTTATTAAACCCAGGACCCTGCATTCACTATATCTGGTCTCCCACAGTACACAGAACATGGAAATGCAATTATTTAAGTAAATATGAACTGCTAAATACCTCTTTCCATCAGCAGTATATAGCAGTCGTATGACTTCTATGAGTGTCTGGTTAAAGCTTGTAGGAGGAGTTTTCATTCCATTCTGATTGTCCTATGAGGCTGCAGGATCCCTGGGCCTGTGCAATTCACACGCTTTTCTAATCAATTCTATTCAAATTCATATGTATATTCTACTGTTTTTTTAATTATATTCTTTTCTTTTCGAATTTCAGAAGATGGTTATATTCTTTCTATTTTATGCTATTCATTTTTTATTCTATTCTATTTGTTTCTATTCTATTCCGTTCTATTCTTTTATTTTCTATTCTATTTTGTTCTGTTTTACTCTACATATATACTTTTTCTTTATTTCTGATATTTTTTTTTCTTTATTTTTTTTCCCCCATTATTTTCTATTCTATTTTATTCTTTTTGGAAATTGGAAAACTATTCGAATATAAAAACTTTTCGAATTCAAAAACTTGGAATTTGAAATCAATAGGTATTCGAAATTGATTCAAAAACTATTCAATCTATTTGAATTTGAATAAATGAAACGAATTCCGAAAAAGAACTAAACGGGTTAAACTAATTTATCTAAACAAATTTATGTAAATAACGAATCGAATTGGGAAACAAAGCAAATGTTTTCGTTCTGCACATGTCTATTTGTTATGCCATTGTATGTAACATAGACATATTGAGAATGAACAACTATCAGGAGCTTAAATAGACCCTCTGATGCTATGAGACACCTTAGCTTGTCTGGTATGTAGCAGACATTGCGGGATGCCAGCTCATAAAATATAAGCATGTATGTTTATGTGAGTTTCAGGAATTAGAAATATCTTCTGATGGTCAGATCAGTTTCGGGGGTTGTGCCCTTAGCTAACATCTAGAATGTCTGTTTGAAAACTCTAAAATAAAAACTTTCCTAACCTGTGCATCTAGCATTAAATGTGTTTTATGTTTTATATTAACCACTTAAGCCCCGGAAGAATTTACCCCCTTCCTGACCAGAGCACTTTTTGTGATTCGGCACTGCGGCGCTTTAACTGACAATTGCGCGGGTGTGCGACGTTGTACCCAAACGAAAATTACGTCATTTTTTTCCCCACAAACAGAGCTTTCTTTTGGTGGTATTTGATTACCTTTGCAGTTTTTATTTTTTGCGCTATAAACAAAAAAATAGCGACAATTTTGAAAAAATGGCAATATTTTTTACTTTTTGCTATAATAAATATCCCCCAAAAATTCCTCAGTTCCTCAGTTTAGGCCGATACGTATTCTTCTACATATTTTTGGTAAAAAAAAAAAATCGCAATAAACGTATATTGTTTGGTATTCGCAAAAGTTATAGCGTCTACAAAATAGGGGATAGTTTTATGGCATTTTTATTATTCTTTTTTTTTTATTATTAGTAATGGCGGCGATCTGCGATTTTTATCATTACTGTGACATTCTGGCGGACACATCAGACACTTTTGTCGCTATTTTGGGACCATTGTCATTTATACAGCGATCAGTGCTATAAAAATGCAGATTACTGTGTAAATGACACTGGCAGGGAAGAGGTTAAACACTAGGGGGCGATCAAGGGGTTAAGTGTGTCCTAGGGAGGGATTCTAACAGTGGGGGGGAGGGGCTACCACTGACATGACAGCGATCACTGCTCCCGATGACAGGGAGTAGTAGATCCCTGTCATGTCACTAGGCAGAACGGGGAAATGCCTTGTTTACAAAGGCATCTTCCGCTCCATGACACGATCGCACGCGCCCACAATGCCGCTTCTTAAAGGGGACGTACCCATACGCCAATTTATATCGTCGATGTATATCATCGTGCGCTTGTCGGCATGTGGTTAACCGCTTAACAACCGCCCTCTGCACCGGACCACGTGCCGGGTAGGTGATGTATGCGTCGGGGAAGACAGCGCACCAGCTAACCCCGCTGTGCTGCGAATGGCTGCAGCATCAACCAATCAGCAGTTGCTGATTGGTCGCTGGCAGCCGACGATCGGCTCTGGGGATTACCAAAGAGAGGAGAGAGAGAGAAAGAGAGAGAGATAGAGAGAGAGACCCGGCTCATGGAAGACAACATATGGGCACATATGAAAACGACTGACTCTGACAGCACTTCAGCAGTTCAACACAGATGACTTCCATGAAAGTGACAGTCACCAGGCAGGCCTGGTCCCCAGCAGCCCACTCTTCCTGGCTCAGGGACAAGAGGGAAAGAATGAGCACACAATGAAGCTGAATTTGACTTACAGCAGGCAGCACAGATGATAAATAGCTCACCTGCTACAGTTACAGTCTCCCTCTCAGCATAATAGTCTGCCAGCCACTTACTGTCTCCACCATGAAGTCCCCTCCGCTCTACCCACTCGGCTGATGGTGGGGGTAGGGGCACAGTGCTGTGGTGGTGGGAATCCCTGACTCCTCACAGGCACCGTCAGTCATAGTGTGGCTGGCCAGGTTTCGGTCTCCTGCCCACAGCCCGCTCCACTGATATACTGCCGAGACGCGCCGCCGTCCACTCAAAAATGGCGCCAGATGGCGACATTACGTCACTTGCTCACTGCGCATGCGCCCGCCCAGTTGAAAAAGGGTGAGTGTCTTACGAGGCAGGCTTCAGAGCGGCGGCGCATGCGCAGTATAATTGTTGTCCCGCAGCTATGTTTTTTACGGGCACCGCTGCCCGTAACGGCCATTTACGGGCAGCCCAAAAATGGGCTGAAAATTATGGGCTGCCCGTAAATTACCGAGCGGTTGGCATCAGTGGCCAGAGTGCTGGGGGGATATCTGGGGTGTAGAGGGGTAAGAGTGCTGGGGGAATATCTGGTGTGTAGTGGGGCCAGAGTGCTGGGGAGGCATCAATCTAGCAGATATATTATATGCACAGGACAGCTTTGTTACTTTATGTATGTAGTATTTTGCCACTGTTTCTTTGCTGTACAGAATGATTGTTCATGTAGTTAATGTGGAGCTCCACCCAAAAGGGGAAGCTCCGCTTGTCTGCCTCCTACCTACTTGATGTCTGTTTACCTGCACTGTCTCCATTGTAGGGGCCCCAGAGCATTACTTTGCCCAGGGGCCCATGATGCTATTAAGACAACTCTGCCCAGCGGACATCGTGCCCCCCTGGTGGTCTTAAAGCGCTTGACGTATAGCTATGGCGATTTGCCCAGGAGAGCCACCCTGCCGCAGTATAACTGCAGCGGCTGGTCGTCTAGTGGTTAAAGTGATTGTAAATTTTTTTTTTTTCTTAAAAAAACAAACACGTCATACTTACCTGCTCTGTGCAGTGATTTTTCACAGAGCAGCTTCGATCCTTTTCTTCTCGGGTCCCCCAACGACGCTCTTGGCTCCAACCCCCCCCTCCGCTGAGTGCCCCCATAGGAAGCTGCTTGCTATGGGGGCAATTGTGCCTGCTCGCTCCTGAGCCCGCTGTCTGTGTCAATAAGACACACAGAGTGGGGCTTGGCCCTGCCCCCCGCTCCCTCATCACTGGTTCTGATTGACAGCAATGGGGACCAATAGCTCCTGCGGCTGTATATAAGCCAATGAGGAGCGAGAGACCCAGGAGAGCCTCAGCTATTGTGCACATCACTGGATTGAGTTTGGGTACAGGTATATATTTGGGGGGGCTGCAAGGAAAGGAGAGGGGTTTTTACCTTACTACTTAGAATCCTAGAATGCAGTAAGATATAAAAAAACAAAAAAAACCTTCTGCCTTCTCAAACACTTTAAGCCGGCCATAGATGGTTCAAATTTCAGCCAATTCGCATGACATGCAAGTGTGACTGGCTCTCAATGGAGCCGGCTCATACAGGTCCAGAGCAGCCGCGGTCCGCATACCAAAGGGGTCCTGTGCGTGTTTGCACATATGTTAACCTGGCCTTAAGGCTCGTACACACTATAAGAAAATCGGGCGAACATTTTCGTCCATAGAATTCTCGTACGATTCTCATATAGTGTGTACACAACTTTTGACAGCCAATTCCAAATTTTTGTCCGAAAATTCTCAAAGGGACAAACTCCAAAATTTTTCCTGTACGGGAACAGAACAATCGTTTAATATGCATGGTTTTCGTATGAATTTTCGTTCACCGGTTCCGATTTGCTGTGAATCATTGAAAAAAATTGGACGAATGTTCGCCTGATTTTCTTATAGTGTGTACCCCAATTTAGGGTTACAGGGAGAGATAGTGTTAGGGTTACAGGTAGAGTTAAGTGGGGTACGCACTATAAGAAAATCGTGCAAAATCGAAACAGATGAAAGAAAATTTGTATGAAAATTCTTACGAATATTCTCGTACGACAAAGGCTTTTTTTGTTGTTTATTGTATCTGATCATGCGCAGTTTTTCTTTTCTGATTTTTCTTGTATGAAAATCGTACGAAAATGATACACATTAAACAAAAATTGTTCGTTCTGTTACCGTTCGAGAAAAATTTTGGAGTGTGTCCCTTCGGGAATTTTCGGACGAATCGGCTGTCAAAAGTCGTGTACACATTATACGAAATTCGTACGAAAATTGTTTGAACGAAAGTGTTTGCCCGGTTTTCTTATAGTGTGTACGGGCCATTAGGGAAGAGTTAGTATTAGAGTCAATGCTCGGACAAGGTCCCCCAGCACCCAAGGTGAAAAGGCCAAAGTAAATCCATCTCCTATAAGGTGTATATGTCTTCAGCAGCAAAGGTTGTAGGTCTTTGGCGCCCCCTCCTGCTGAAGCACTCAAGGGTTGGTATTAGACTTACGGGAAGGGAAGTGTTAAACCAGCCATACACGGCTTGAATTTTGACAGATTCTTGTGGATGGATCAAAACACATGGGTGGCCCTGCCAGCACCACCAGGCCCAAGAAAGGAGGAATCGAAGGAGCAGTGACTCACAGCTGTGAGTGCTAGCTGTTGGAATACAGTAGCAGGCAGTGGGAGATTCCTCCATTCACACTATTTCTTGTCATTTGGGGAATCTATAGATTTCTTTACATTTATGGCCACCTTCAATGTTACAGAGTTAGTGTTAGATTACAGCAAGGGTTAGTGTAAGTATAATAGGGAGAGTTAGTTTTACAGGGAGAATTTGTGGTAGAGTTACGGGGGGGGGGGTAGTTTTGGGGTTACAGTGATGGGTAATGTTAGAGTTACAGGGAGGGATAGTTTTGGGGTTACCGGGAGAGTGAGTGTGATGATTACATGGAGGGTTAGTGTTAGGGTTACAGGAAGAGTGGGAGAGTGTGTGTGTTAGTTACAGGGAGGAGTAGTGTTGGGGTTATAGAAAGAGTAAGTATGATGGTTACAGACAGGGAGGGCTTGTTATAGTTAATGTTACAGGGAGGGCTAGTGTTAGGGTTAGGGGGGCTAGTTTTGAGGTTATAGTGAGGGGTAGTGTTAGGGTTACATGGGGAGCTAGTTTTGAGGTTACAGTGAGGGGTAGTGTTAGGGTTACAGGGAGGGATGGCTTTGGGGTTACAGTGATGGATAAGGTTAGTGTTAGTTTTAAGGTTACAGTGGGGGTAGTGTTAGGGTTACAGGGGGGTAGTTTTGAGGTTACAGTGAGGGGTAGTGTTAGGGTTACAGGGGGATAGTTTTGCGGTTACAGTGAGGGGTAGTGTTTGGGTTAGAGGGGGATAGTTTTGAGGTTACAGTAAGGGGTAGTGTTAGGGTTACAGGGGGTAATTTTGAGGTTACAGTGAGGAATAGTGTTAGGGTTACAGGGGGGGTAGTTTTGAGGTTACAGTGAGGGGGTAATGATAGGATTAGGGGGAGGGTTAGTTTTGGGGTTACCGGGAGAGTGAGTGTTATGGTTACGGGGGGGTTAGTGTTGGGGTTACAGGGAGAGTGAGTGTGATAGTTACAGGGAGGGGTAGTATTGTGGTTACAGGAAAGATGAGTGTGCGGTTAATGTTAATGATGCAAGGAAGAATAGTGTGAAGAAGTACTTAGGGAAGGCATTGATTTATGCATTAGGAGCTCTATACCAAAAACTACCAGTGCCAATCTCCTGTCACTAACAGATCCTTGGCGTGATCATAGGATGTCCTGCTGTACTTGATACATGGATATGTGCCAAGTTTTAAAATATTCCATGTCACTATTTAAAAAATTTCCTAGGAAAGTAAACTGATCCTCTAATCACCTCTACAACTCATCGCCTTAACTTCATTCCCTCTCTACAGGGCCCACACAATACAAAGGTAAAAACCTGTGCTTCGAGCATTAGGAGGTTAAGGTTACAAAACGAGGCTTAATGCAGATAAAGCAAAAAATATTACTAATATTATAAAAGAATACTATTTCTCTCATCTAAGATTTATAAAATAGGATGTCAAATTCAGATGATTGATGCAGTGATGCTATACCTTATGCATGGCGTGAGAACGATACTACTAGAAAAAGCATTGCACCAAAAAAATAAGTAAAAAATAGATATGAGGTCACCCTGCACTACATAGTTATTGTGCAATTTTGTATAATGTATGGTCACCTTTAGGGCTTGTTTGCACTGCAATCCCCATGTTTAGTTTGCAGTTCCGCATGCGTTTGTGGTGTGTTTTTTTAGCATTATTTATTTCATTCATTTTTTTAATGAGTTGCATTTAGGGCTTTTTACATTTTTTACATTTTTTTTTTTTTTTTTTTACTGTTGCATTTAGGGCTTGTTTACACCGCAGTCCCCAAATCCAGTGTGCATTTCCACATGCATTTGCAGTGCACGTTTGGTGAGTATGCAGTGTGTTTTTGGGCAATATTTATTTTATTTATTTTTTCTGAGTTGCTTTACCATGTGTTTACAATGCAGTCCAGTGCAAAAAAAATTGCAGCATGCTGTAATGCCCTGAAAAAGGTAAGGGCAGGAGGGTATCTCGCACTGGAACCAGCAATGAGTATGGGCGAGTGGGATGCTTAAATACCCTCCGGGCTCCTCCCATAAATTTAGGCCACCATACTGGCCTTCTTATTTATGGTCATGGGAGACATGTGAATCACATAAACACGCGACAAGACTTACAACATAATTAGACCTGAAGTGTGCCTTGATGGTCTGGTCGGTATGCCAGGAAAAGGGGGAAAAAGACTCAGATAGGGAAATAGCTCTTTGTTGATTTCTTGTGGTTATTGGGCCAGCTTGGTGAAGGCTTGTGCCATTTCTTCCTGAGGATTTGGGATGTAGGTGGCAAAGCAAGCAGACTTCCATAGGCCTAGTTTCTTGATTACGTGGTCTGGTACTCCATGTTGGGAGGCAGCTGAGGCTGCTCCAATCTGGAAGAATGTCCAGAGAACTGACTGGGGTTGAAGTCCAAGTTCCAAATGATTCATAAGCGCACTGTGGGATCCGAACACATGGTATGGGTGACTCTGCGAGTTGGCAACAAATTGACATAAGAAAACATGGTAACGAAACCTACCTAACACAGTGGCCGTGCGACTGGGTCCGCATAGGTCTGAAGCGAGTATGTGACGTATCCGAAGAGTGTGGCGTGCCGCCGTGTATGATACTCACAACATGACTCGATTTTTTGGCAAGTAATGGGGGGGGGGGGGCTTGGGGGGCAGCACCGTGTATGAACGATTCGTAAGTTCCACGGTGGGAACTGAACACGGTATGGGGGATACAACGAATGGCAATGATTTCGGACAAGATGCGAATGCAAAGTAATGACTCCTACCTGCGACAGCGAGCCATTATCGAAAAAACCACAAATGAGCAACCGCAGCAAACTACTCGGAAACAACAGACTCACGAACACGCAGTGAGCTGAAGAGTCGGCCTGGTGACGTAACGAATCATGCACTGGAACCGACAAAGAGTATGGGCGAGCGGGCTGCTTAAATACCCTCCGGGCTCCTCCCATAAATTCAAGCCACCATACTGGCCATATATATATATATATATATATATATATATATATATATATATATTTTTTTTTTTTTTTTTTTTTGCACGTGCAAGCATCACAATGGTAAGTGGAGAAATATATTCATTTTTCCTGCATATGCGTCCATACTGCCTTTTAAAACACATTCGACCAAAAAAGACCCAAAAGCCAAAGTGAATGCTGTATGAGCTTCTTCAGACTCGCAATATACAGGTCATTGTTGTAGACAAGTACCAGAATCAATTATCATCTTGATCAGACAGGATGAAAAATTGTGCTCTTCTTCTTCTATTTAATAATTAAGCATAGGCACAATAAGTTGGCCCAGCATTTAGCTAATAGGAAACATTTGTTAGATAAAAGAGTGATGCATCCAGAGTCTCACACAATGCTTATATTCAGTAGAAGTAAAAAAAAGTAAAATAAAAAACAAGAGACCAACGTCATGAGGCAACAGCAATGACACCTAAACGCCTTACAGCCGCTGCTATACGATCCTCTGAAAAGCGATCCATCGCAGCCTGTTCACACTGTTGTGCTGTGTTAGGGACAACACTATGCCATGTGTTAATGTACATTGCATTATGGCAGGCCATTCGGTTTATTGGGCTTCCTAGCACACCAAAATATTGCATGTAGTATTTTTTTGTAACATAGTGAGTGCACTATTGTGTGTCTTGGTGAGCTGCAATGAATGTCCATTGGCAGGGTGTCTTGGGGTAAATGAATGGCTCCACATTGCACATGGTTCACATTTGCTCACAGAATCTGATGCAGCTGTGCATAGTAACCAATCAGCTTCGAAATTCAGCTTGTTCAATTGAGCTTTGACAATAAAACAAAGAAGCTGATTGGTTACTATGCATAGCTGCACCAGGTCCTTTGTGCACCAGTTTTAGTAAATCTCCCCCAATGTCAAGGTCTGCATTGCATCAATGCATGCTATTATGCATTGCGATAACCTACTGGTTTGGATGGGCCCTTAAAGAGGAACTGTAGTCTGCTCACATAATTTATAATAAAAACATCTTTGCCATTCTGAAGCTTCCCTCCAACCACTTTGCATATTATTTTATATATACTGTGATTCTGTACTTGCCAAATTTACTGCAGAAATCTCCCTCCACTGAGTCTGGCTGCAACCATTTTAACTGTGGGCAGCTGAAGCTGCTGCCTGTTCACTTCCTGGATTTACACAGACACACCTCCAGCTCTGCAGCACTCATTGGCCCTCTTATGACTCATCCCTCCTCCCTTCCTGGCAAACTCTCAAGAGAGTGAGAGAGAGAGCTGTGCATGATGTCATACGCCTAGGCTTTTTACCAGGCAAGAAACAGGAGGTGGGCTGTATAAGGTATTTACTGGCAGAAAAAAAATGTTTTACTATCCAAAGTTAAAACCACAAGGGCGGAAGATTTAATAGATGGAAGGATGAAAAAATTACCGAAGTTTGACTTTAAAACTCAGCAAAAGCCTGTAGGATCCATTTAAATCTATGCATGTGTGTAGAGGTCAGTCTCTTTTGTAGCATTTGGGTGCACTGTTATACTTCACAGTGCATATAAATGCGCAAAGAAAATGCACTGACGCGTATCTCCAATGCGTTTTTAAATTAAGGTGGATAGGGTTTACAACCATTGATCAAGGCACTATTTTTTTCTTTTTTTTTGGCAACGGCGGCACTTAGACACATGTGTTTTCTTGCATTGCATCACGTCCATTAAAGCGCAACAGTATAACTGATCCCTCAATTTTTGGTTTGGATAGAGTAGCAAGGACAGTAAGGTGAAATCTCTCCAATAAGGGGACAATATAGGAAAAAAATACATTTTAAATCTAAAATGCAAAACATAAAATTAATTCTCCCCTACTGTATCCAAAATGTTCAAAGAATTAGGGTTGAAGTTTATCTATTCAGACAGGTTTGATCGAGATTGACAGAGTCGGAGGTATTGAAGTTGTCGCTAAGGGTGCGGCCCTTAAATATTATTTCCTTCTTACTCTTACGGGCTTGGGTTAAACATGTTTGGCAGGTTTCCACACATTGAAAAAAATGCATTAGATCTAGAAACACGCAGGCTCAGTAATGAAAAGAATCAAAGGTGTTTTATTTGTGATGAATGAAAACATTTAATTCATAGTTCCATGGGATCAGCATAAGATTCACAAACCATATAGTAGATAAGTACTACTGTATAATACTTTCAAATATATTATATGAACATAAAATACTTTAGCAATCACTTCCATTAACATTTTATTGCTGAACTAGCAAAGTTGCAAAAAAAATAGTTTCAGTGCTTAGTCACGGCAGATGACATTTCATTTTCATTTCATGGCATGGTCCTTTTCAAATCCATGCGTGTTAATGCAGCCATGTCAAATCAAGGGAGTCACCTTGTTCTACACCCTTTTCACCCTGTAGATAGTAAGCTTATGAATGAACACAATAAAAATGGTTTTGAGCAGACAAGAATAGTGTAGTGCACTTAGCCGATAGCAATAGACCAAACTCATGACTGCTGAGAAGCTTAGGCTTATCCTAACCCCACTTATTTAATCCACAACCAACTTTGCCCCCCCAAAAATACACATAGACCACTTTTAGTTGGAAGTAGGGCAAGGTCACAGCTTTATTGAACATATCAGTATAACAACCTTTGAAATACCAATAACCATGCCGGTCATGGTTAAACCGTGAGCATCTATAAACAAACCGTATAGTCTAAGAAGCATGTCTCCACCATCAGTGCAAGACAGGCATTAAACTGACCCCGTAATTAAACTTGAGGGCTTAGCCCATAAAGTAATACCAATTGCTGGCAAGGTAAAACTGCCAAGGAAGTTGTGACGAAACACACAATGGGCGAGTGGGTGGGCAACTCTTGTGACATCAAATTCTCTGGAAAGTAGTGGGACGTGCCTCTGCGTAGCCTTTTCTAGAGTTACGGCTCCACCCAGTCACCTTGTGCCATTGTAGCCAATCCCAATGGAGCCACTCCGACTCCTTGATTAGGTTAACGCCCCGCTTGGTTGCCAAGCATCCAGCAGTCCAGGCTCCCTTTCCTTAGGGCAGGGCGGGTCAAGGGGCCTTCAGTTCCAGGATGCAAGAGGTACAATGCATTGAGCATACAGACATATTGTAATAATGTAGCCCTATCTGGGGGCCCCCTTTTAGCAGTCGGAGCTGCCTAGGCCGTGGCATCTTTGTGGTTGCATTGCTGTTTGTTTCTTATCCCCACCAGTGACTGACAGATGGTAGAGGGAACAGCATCTTGATTGGCCACACCTGTGGCTGAAACAAGTCCTGCCCACCATGATGACCAGAATTTCTGAAGGCAATAAATCTATACTACTAAGCTAAACAAAGTCCACTTACTGCAGAGACTGGAAATGGGATCTGTGACTAGTGACTAGTTCTAAGGTCTCCTTCTGTAGATCTGATGTCAGCTCTTCTTGATTGGAAATGGCTTGGGGGTACAGAAGCAACTTCTGCAATCCTTAATACAGTGATGGATATGTATTGTCTTTGTAGGCACCAATTTTTTTTTAATGTTTAAATTACTTCCAACAGCTTCCCTAATAGGGTCCTCTTCTATCCCAGGCCCCATAGCAACTGTCTGGGCTAGTTGGATATTGTTATGCCACTGGACCTGTTCACTGGAGCCATCCCTGGAAATATGGAAACGGTAGCAATTCTTTCAAAAACGCATACCTGTAGGAAATATAAAACAGAGTGGAGAGAATGGTACAAGTATCGTAGCACAGCACATCTGGTCATATATTTGCATCTGAATTATACATTCTCTAGAAGTGCTTTGAGACAATTAGGAACCTGAACCATGCCTTGTTAAGGTATGTTAAAATGGTGATCCCGTACGAATGACCTTTGTTCAGGCAACTCCTGCTATAGGGTGATAACACTGTCACTGCCTCCTTAATATGCTTCTGCGTACTGAGAAAAAAAACTGTAAAATTTGATTCACTCAGTTCAGCGATATCCGCAAAATGGTTGATGAATCTTAATTTTGGACAAATTGAATTGGGAGGAGAATCCTGATGGTCAGTTTTAGCCATTTATAGTGCTAATTTGCACCTTATTGAAAGGGGCTGCAGGAAACTAACATAGGGGGGCCTGGCCAATGGCAAAAAGAAACATAGGATTGGAGGGTGCTTTTCACTCTGCTTTCAGAGTGTCATTGAAAATACAAATAGCCAAGAACTTCAGAGGCACCAGGATTTACATGCTTGTGTCATCTCTGAGCCACCATCTCAATCTAGGAAGTTGAAGCTGACCCTGGATGATGCCAGAACAAATATAGCTCTGTCCTTCTGGAAAGAAAAGCAGATGAAGGCATTGTCAGAAAGAGTAATGTCATATTTGTGAGTGGCAATAAATGCTTGGAAGTGTTACACATAAATATTACTTAGCATGCATGCAATATACAGCATCTCACAAAAGTTACATAGTTAGTAAGGTTGAATAAAGACACCAGTCCATCCTGAGTGAGTGTCTACAATTGACCCTATCCCTGTACACCGCGTATCATTAAGATGTTCATTTATTATATCATTATGTATGTAAGGTACCCATATAGCACTGTCAATTTATGCAACGCTCCACACACATCGATCCCCACCCCCAAGGAGCCCACAATCCAAGGTCCCCAACCCACATTGCTACACTAGGGCCAATTTACCTACCAGCATGTCTTTGGAGTGTGGGAGGAAACCCACGCAGGCACAGGGAGAACATGCAAACTGCAAGCAGGTAGTGTTGTGGTTGGGATTTGAACCAGCGACACTTGTTACTGCTAGGTGAGAGAGAGCTACCCACTACACCACTGTGAGTACACTCCTCACATTTTTGTAAATATTTTATTATATCTTTTTACTTTATATCTGTGACAGCACTAAAGAAATTACACTTTGCTACAATGTAAAGTAGTGAGTGTACAGCTTGTATAACAGTGTAAATTTGCTGTCCCCTCAAAATAACTCAACACACAGCCATTAATGTCTAAACCACTGGCAACAAAGTTGAGTACACCCCTAAGTGAAAATATCCAAATTGGGCTCAATTAGCCATTTTCCCTCCCCGGTGTCATGTGACTCGTTAGTGTTACAAAGTCTCAGGTGTGAATGGGGAGCAGGTGTGTTAAATTTGGTGTTATCGCTCTCACTCTCTCATACTGGTCACTGGAAGTTCAACATGACACAACATGGCAGCCCATGGCAAAGAACTCTCTGAGGATCTGAAAAAAAAGAATTGTTGCTTCACATAAAGAGGGCCTAGGCTATAAGAAGATTGCCAAGACCCTGAAACTGAGCTGCAGCACCGTGGCCAAGACCATACAGCGGTTTAACAGGACAGGTTCCATTTAGAACAGGCCTCGCCATGGTCGACCAAAGAAGTTGAATGCACATGCTCAGCATCATATCCAGAGGTTGTCTTTGGGAAATAGACCCATATGAGTGCTGCCAGCATTGCTGCAGGGATTGAAGGGGTGGGGGGTCAGCCTGTCAGTGCTCAGACCATAAGCCGCACACTGCATCAAATTGGTCTGCATGGCTGTCATCCCAGAAAGAAGCCTCTTCTAAAGATGATGCACAAGAAAGCCTGCAAACAGTTTGCTGAAGACAAGCAAACTAAGGACATGGATTACTGGAACCATGTCCTGTGGTCTGACCAAGATAAACGTATTTGGTTAAGATGGTTTCAAGCGTGTGTGGCGGCAACCAGGTGAGGAGTACAAAGATAAGTGTACAAGCATGGTGGTGGGAGTGTCATGGTCTGGGGCCAATATGTACTGTGACATACTGAAACATAGCATGATCCCCTCCCTTCGGAGACTGGACCACTGGGCAGTATTCCAAGGTGATAACAATCCCAAACACACCTCCAAGACGACCACTGTCTTGCTAAAGAAGCTGAGGGTAAAGGTGATGGACTGGCCAAGCATGTCTCCAGACCTAAACTGAGCATCTGCGGGGCATCCTCAAGCGGAAGGTAAAGAAGCGCAAGGCCTCTAACATCCACCAGCTCCGTGATGTCATCGTGGAGGAGTGGAAGAGGACTCCAGTGGCAATCTGTGAAGCTCTAGTGAACTCCATGCCTTAGAGGGTTAAGGCAGTGCTGGAAAATAATGGTGGTCATACAAAATATTGACACTTTGGGCCCAATTTGGACATTTTCACTTAGGGGTGTACTTACTTTTGTTGCCTGTGGTTTAGACATTAATGGCTGTGTGTTGAGTTATGTTGAGGGGACAGCAAACTGTTGTACAAGCTGTATACTCACTACTTTACATTGTAGCAAAGTGTCATATCTTTAGTGTTGTCACATGAAAAGGTATAATAAAATATTTACAAAAATGTGTGGGGTGTACTCACTTTTGTGAGATACTGTATGTATAGGAAGCTAGGTCCTCTTCAAGGTTTCAGCTACTGCTTTGTACATGTTCTTGTAAGTAGTGTGTTCTCTGAAAGGTCAAGGTTCGGGAACAGCTCAAAAAGTTAGTAAATCCATTACTTCTAAATTGGTGTCTTCCAGCTCCATTTATCAAATTTTTCTGTATTTTCTTACACAAATGTGTTAAATGGCCAGTCCATCTAAAAAGATTATTTTAAAAAGCCCACCCTTGCAGTGGACCCTTCCCAACTGCACATTATGCCTAGAGCGTGGTGGAATAGGCATTATTACTTACCCTATCTGGTGCTGCCCTCTTCTTTTTGAAGCTCTGAACTGTGGGCAGTACCATCATAATATTAATTCTACATTGTACATGGCGAGGATGAGTGTACATCCACAGCTGTGAGTGGCTGAGAGAGGAGGCTGCCAGGGGCCATTCATGTCACTGGAGGAGCCCTGCTTGAACACAGAATAAGGTAAGTATTTAACCCTTGAAGTGTGTGTGGAAGGGGGCACCACACTCATAATTTCTCTAAATCCTGGAGTTGGGCTTTGGGTTGGGCATAGTGGGTTCAGTCAGCCCTTGGCTTCTTATCTAGGGGAGTCGCAACAGGGAGCTTTGGATGCTACCATCTATCTGTTTGAGTGTTCCAGCTCCTCCTGTTGCATTCATCATTATATAAAATAAAAAACTCAGGCAAAGTGAAAATCCCTTGTAATGACCACAGCAGGTGTGCAGACCCTAGGACTCAATGCAGAGGTCCCACCAATAGTCACCAAGAGATGTTCGACATTGTGGTTTATGTTCCACTATCGATAAGGATGCCACTTGGCCAGTATTTTATCAACTTGGCTGGTAAAATGGGACTTGCTGACGATATCATAAATATAACAGAGATTAAAAAGCTGGTAGAAAAGTGTCCAAACTTAAAGTTATCTCAAATCTATTTTCTTCAAGCAAAATAAAATATTGGTGGCAGCACCCACATTGTGCACTGCTTCTTCTAGATCTTCTGCATTCCAATTGTCCCATTCATCAGATCCCTGCTCAACAGCCTTGATTTTTTTGTAGGGTGGACTCTTTGGCTTGAGGGGTTTCTTCTGAAGCCACCCTTATGGGCGCTCACAAAATACTGTATATGCAACTGCTGCTTGCTCTGGAGGTGCAAAGAATGATAACATTGTGGCACTGGCCTGTATGCACCACGGTGCTAAGAGCAAATTTTTTCCCCTCTAACCATTAGAAAATCAGACAAACCTTTTTAAAATGAAAAGTTGTGAATGAAATTCTACTAGCGTATGACCAGCTTTAGGCTTGGTGATACTTCAACCATCTACCAAAACCACAATTTTAGTTTAGGGTGGGCTCAGTGTAATTAGGTAATTAGGTAACATCAGAAAGCAGAATGAAAAGATTGTTTAGGTAAAACCAATGCTGAAAGTCTGAAACAATGCAGTTATGAGAATCAGAATACAAAATATTGTACACTTTTTGGATTCCTGTTTAAATGCTAATAAAAGGCAGGGTCTTAGTAATACTAAACCATTCTACGAGTCCCAAAACTGTCAACGGTTCTTCACATTGTGTTATCAGTGCACAATACAAAATACATACCAGAATAAGTGTGTCAAAGTCTGGACAAGCCTCCCCCTCAGGTGGTTACACCTGATTTACCAAGGCTGTGACTTTGCTGACCTCCTGATGTGCAGAGACAAGCTTCAGCAATCTCATACAAGAGACAGATTCACTAAAGAATTATCTAATGTGTCTGGCTGTTCTTCTTGGGATGCATTGGGAGTCATTTTTACATGCAATTCATGTTGCATTCATTTTCATTTTAATTAATTAAATATATTATTATTAGTATAATTATAATAACATACATACATAACATACATTTAGACACATTGGGATTGATTTACTAATACTAGAGAGTACAAAAGCTGGTGCAGCTCTGCATGGTAGCCAATCAGCTTCTAACTTCAGCTTGTTCAATTAATCTTTGACAAAGCAAACCTGGAAGCTGATCTTTCTATCCAGAGCTGCATCAGATTTTGCACTCTCCAGTTTTAGTAAATCAACCTCCTTGTCATTATGAAGAGCTCATCAATTGATCTCAATACAAAAGGCCAACATACCAAAAATGCACGCAGGACTGTTTTCCATTGCACCTTAAAGTGATTGTAAACGATCACCTTGTAAAACGACCCATTCAGTTTAAAATAGAAAAGGCTAAATTTTTTTGCATAGATATAAAAAAAAAACGCTATAAGTCCCGGTTCACATATATGTGATGTGGGAACCAGTGCGAATCCAGTGCGGGTTCCCGCATCGCATGTCACTTGCCGGGGTTTGCACTGCCCTCTGCGACTGCTGAGGGTGTCAATAGTTAATGACATCCCCAGAGCAGTTTGCAGATCGCAGTGCGAACTGTCAAATGGTGCAGCAATTAGATCGCATGGGTGTAAACACACATGCAGTCGGATTCCAGTGCGGACCAAAAAAGGGTCCTGCACCATTTTGGTGCGAACGTAATGCGATTTCAGCCATACATTTTGTATGGCTGAATTTGCATCGCACAGACATTGCATATGACCTGCACAGCAATGCGGTGTGAATCACATGTGATGTCTGTAAATGCTCTAGTGTGAACCCAGCCTAAATACTCGTTCCCTCTGTTCTCAGTTGCATAAGGGCTTGGGGGAGGAGAAGCAGCAACACACTGAGCTTGCCAGTGAATGGCTGTGCAGAGGGGGGGTGTCAGGACAAATATGATTATTTGAGGAGAGTATACTGAGTTCACAGCATAGCTAGAGAACTGACCATGATGTGCTCCCCTGCTTGGTGTGGTCAGTTTTTAATAGGAAAGCAGAGGGACTGGCAGGAATACCAGGGATTTCACATAAAGGAAGCAATACAAAGAGAACAGAGACTTTCTCATACAAGTACACAGTACAGCATTCACATATCAGGAATATGAAGTTTTGGGGTAATAAACGCTTTAATGCAAAGAGCTGGTGTGAACAAGTTATAAATTAAAATAATTAGAAAGACTAGATGTAAACCCATTCATACATTTCACCTGAGTTGAAAATTGGATTTCAATGCATCTGGTGTGGTTAGACTCTTAGCCTGGGTTTCACATTTGGGCCGCATGCGGCTCACAGCAGGGGTCTGGTGCGTCCCCATTCACGGTTTCAGATCTGATTTCAGCCTGAATTTTGGGCTGAATTCGGACCTGAAATGAACCAAAAGACGCACAGGTTTTTGTGCAAATCGCACCGGACCCGCTGCGGAGATATATGAACCGGATCCATAGAGAGCCGGTCAAAATCTCTTACTATTGTGAATTGGATGCGGGGAATCCGCATCCAATTTACAATGGTGTGAACCCAGCCTTAAGAATAGTACACAGGGACCGAGTGTCAGGCGGCATCGGCCGGTTCAATAGAAACCAGCCGTCATTCGGCCCCTGAGTATGGCAGCTGGTCCGACAGAAGCTGGTCGTTCGGCTGGCTTCTGTCGAAGTGCCATGGCCGAAAAAGGATGGCCTACCTGCCAGAACACTCCAGTCAGTGCTCTTCGCCATCACTGTACTAGCATCAGATTGTTAGTACAGCAGCTCTGACCGGAGCTGTCAGTTTTTTTCAATCAACCCACTGGGTTGAACAAAAAATAAAAAGTAGTGTGGGTGTGTACGAGTCTTAAGGCAGGCCACACATAATTCATTTTTTTCATTCAACCAGTGGGTTGAATGAAAAAAAAAAAGAACCAATTCCCACTCAATGTGGATGGGGGAATCCTCCCACTGTGCTATTGTATTTGGCATAATACAATGATCAGTGTTGCTGGCTATAGCCAGCGGCACTGATCGTTCAAGAAAAACAAGTCAGGCTGGTTGTACACAAGTCCATTGATAGATTGACTTGTATACAACCAGCTAGTCCATACATGGATTGAAATTTTGCCAGACCCCGCTAAGCCGGCCAAATTTCGATCTTTGTATGGCCAGCTTAAATCACTTTAGATAAGATAATTATCTTAACTTGGGTTTTACGTAAAAGAGAAGTATGTAGTTTCAATTTTTCTTTGCAGAATCATACTTACCTAGGTGGTTGCAGTATCGGTCCCCCACAGGCTCATTGAGAACCGAGCAATCAAACACCACCGATCGCTCGGTTCTCAGGGTTCTTTGAGCAGAGAGCTGGTGACTGTCAGTCACTGCCCCCCCCCTCAAGATACCCTCAGGAGACCCTCCCAAATGATTAGAAAGCACTAAAAACAAGTATTTATTAACTATTTCATCCATTCTGTGAGAGAACAGTGTGAGTAGCAGCTGAGAAAGCAGTGTGCTTGTAGCTAGCTGTTATTTTTTAGTTGGTTTGGTAATATGGATCCCATGATGAGCATGTGTGAGGAAATGCTCCTGATGTTGCTTTTGCTGAAGCTCCAAAGACGTAGAAAATTGCGTGAGAGGACCAGAGTTCGTCACTACTGGACACGTCCATTGATGGCTCAGCGCATGTCCACAGGATACTTTCTAATATGTATGTTCATCTGCGTAATTACCCTGAGAATTTTTAAAATTTTACACGCATGTCAATTGCCACCTTTGATGTTCTCTTGAAAAAGGTTAGAGCCCGTCTAGTTCGCATGGACACCAACCTGAGGAAAATGTATACCACCAGAGGAACTTCTGTTATATCAAGCTTGCATACAGTGATAATTGAGTTTTTGGTGTGTTTTTAGCATTTTCAAGGCTCAAAGGTAATAAATAAAATGTTTCCCTTTAAAAACACTACTAGACGAAAACGCACCTAAACGCGGGTAGCCGCGTTTGGCATTTCAAATGCCGCTAAAGACAGCTTCTGAACGCATTTTTTTGGGTTCCAAAAAGAGCCACTAAACACGACTGCCTATAAACGACTATAAACGACCCAGTGTACATGTACTGATAAGATAACATAGAGGAGAGTTAAGGAACAGCTGAAAAAAATGCCCAACTGCTCCTAAACATCCGTTTACCAGCAGTAGTATACATGAGGCCTTAAATGTTAGGACCAAGTTAAAGTATACACATAATATATTGTAAAGCCCAAAGGGATTTTGTTTTGTTTTGAATAAAGTAGGGAAATGTCAACCCCCCCACCACCACCACCGTCAGTATATTTTTTGCTGTCTTTATACCATTGGGATCCTGAAAACACAACGGGAAGTGAGGGGATATCTCTACAAAAAAAGGAACATTGCCCATTTTAGAGAGTTGTTACTGATACATGTGTTCCCATTAGAGAATTTATTGTCATTTCTTGTTCTGGTGACAACTCTAAAATATTGGATTTCCCATCAAGTTTTGGCGACAGTGGTCACCAGGATATAATGAGAGGGGGGATCTTCCTAGCAGGGACACAAAAGCTAGACAAGCAATCCTAATTGTTCCACATTCTATAAAAAATAAAATAAAAAATTGTCTATACCTACACTTTAAAACTTTTGGAAATGTACCAAATACAGCTGCAAGACTGCACGTGCATGAGGGGAGTACTGTCCTCAGAGTTCCTGGGTCTGTGTCTTCTTTTAATGGTTTTTTAAAATTGTTCATCAAAACTTTCCGATTTGTATGATTTTTTTTTTCTCTACAAACACCACATTCACATTCAGAATTTACTTTGTTCAAGAAAAATTTTCTATCCTGCTCCTTTCAATTTTCATTTTCCTAAGGCCAAAAAATGAATGTCAATTGAACCCCACTAACCATTGCAAAATTGCATGAAGGTTAAAAAAACAAACGTTTTGAACAAATTTCTGCTGGTGTATGGCCAGCTTTAGAATACAGATGGTGAAGATTTAGCTTCATTGTAGATGTTCAAGTTTATTTCATGGGCCTGTGTCTTCCAACTAAGATTAGTGACCCAATCTGCATGTAAACAGTCAGGTTGTCTAAGGTTGTCTATGGTCCTTGGAATATTCAAAAACACCCTTGTGAAATATTATACATCATCTCCAGGCTAGGTGATACAAGGTCATTCAATCCTATCAGACAACATTCCTCATCACTTTTCAGGGCCCCTTGAATGACCTTCTGTGAGATAATGGAAGTCCTTTCTTTAGAAAAATCCAGTTTGTCCACTAATGTTTATATATGTTTAAATTTCACTGCAAGTGTGTACAATGTTGCCGGTCAGCCTGATTTCTGCTTCAGTTTGTTGTATTGGTAAAGCTAGTCATGTAGGATGAGCTCATAAACAATAGAAAAAGAGTGCTACGAGCTGCAAGTGGTTGTTACCTTTGACTGAGAATAGTTTGTTTGAAAATCAAAGCTGTTCCCCCAGTCTGGCAACTCTAGTACAGCTAGATGTGATGACTATTATAGTAAGGCATCTCAAAACTATTTTGCTAGAAATGCAGTTCTAAGTATAGGGATCTAGAGTGGAGGACTGGTAAGTGCAATGTACATCATTCAATCAAATAAAAATGTGCAAACTGTAGGAAAGTATAATGACACGAAGGACCCAACCAGATGGTCTTGGCAGAGTGATTAAGAATGGAAGTTTATTCCAATGTCTTTAAAGTCAACATATTTTGGGGTCTATATCTCTACCCCTTTCATTAGGACTATGTAAAATAAAAAATAAAAGGATGCCACTAGTACCATTATTATTAATTCCCTGGAATCGGCCTTCGAAGTCTTGGCACAGGCCAGATGTTAAATTGTTCCCTCTAGACTATGCAGGTTCTGGATCAAAGTATTCAAATTCTTACAAAGCATATTCTCTATTTGCATTCCTAAACACTCGTGGCTAGTACTCCCTCACTCCCAGTAGTAGTAGTAGAAATTGTAGTAGCTACTTTGTTGGAAGGGGCCTGGTGGAACATTGTCCTTGATCCAGATTTTATGCCCAGTAATACTCCTGCGCACAGCCACTACTGGGACTCCCAATATTCGTTTTTTTAATTTTTTTATGGTGAATGCTGAAACCCGGTATATCATACAACATGTATTACTTTCTTTTGTATTTTGCTTCTTTTAATACTTTTGTATTATGACTAAAATACTTGATATGGGTTTTTCTCTGTTGTGATTGAGAATGTATAAGTAACTTGTGTGTCTTTTCTTGTCTTCAAATTACAACTATAGCCTTAGCACCCATGACTTGCATCTCTGTTACCTATTTTCTAAACCTAAAAAAAACTAGTGAGACCCTAAAATATACATTAAAGTGTTACAAAACCTAGGACATTCACTATATCTTTTTTCCCACAGCACACAGAAATGCAATTTTAGAAAAATCTAAACTGCTAAACTGCTAAATAACTTTTCTCATTAGTAGTATATAACAGTCTTGTGACTTCTATCAGTGCCCAGCCAAGCACTGGTTTGTAGGAGGAGTTTTTGTTCTCTTCTGACTGGCCTATGAGGCTGCATGACCCCTGACCCTCTGTCTGGACAGTACTGATTGGCCCTGTGCTGATCACATGCACCCTCCTCCAAAAAAACTCTCTAGCAAAACACACCAAACTGAGCATGTGCAGAGTGCCCCCAAGGTTCTGTGCTATCAGCAGATGGATTGGGGACTGTAAAATAGGGGAAGGGGGTTCAAAGAAGACAGGATTAAACAGCCTTTTTACACAATGCAGAGGATTAACTCCTTTGGTTCCACATTGGGTATAACCAGCATGCTTTACTGCATATACAGACAGATTTTAGTAACTCTTTAAGTAATTATAAGAATTATCACGCTAGGTTCAAAAAGCTAAAGAACAATGACACAAATGTTATTATTATCATCACACTTTTATTACATGCTATTTTTTAAATTATGTTGTTCTTGCTAATTATTGATGTTATTGTTGTTTAACTTTTTGAACTTTGTGTGATAATTTACATTGCTATTTTTCTTTTCATTTTACATGTTAGCCCTGATGAAAGGGGCAGAACTAGAGTACCAAACATGTGTTAGATTTACATTTTTCCATTGGGAAAAAAAACCATGTGTTTAGAGTTGAATATTGTGGCGTGGTGCTTCAATTGTTCATCACTTATCCGTACTACGACCCAAGGTGATCGTGGAAGTTCTATGGTGTGTAGAAGCAGAGAGCCCAATATTCAGATACTCTACATTTACATCTTTAATGCAACATTTCATGATAACAATAACAAGGACACAAAGTAATCACACAAAAAATCCCCAGGGTTCCAGAGTCTCTTATCCATTTTTCTAAGATGGTGTTGGCAGGCAGGGTGGCAGTCACCAAACTTTTGTTATACACAGGAAAGTCTGGATACATGGGATGAGTGGATGGCTGGTAGCCCTGCCACACTAGACCATGGCCTATGTAGGTTATACAGAAATCTAGCTTTGCTTTTCACTAAACTTGATTTTGAAGCTATGAAATTATCCATATCTGACCACTATTTCCCCATAATATTCGCATGGGGGTTTTAAGAAACCATAATAGTATAAGGCGCTCAGTGTAACATTTGCGTTGCTATTTACATGGATGTAAACCTGATTCATGAAATTTGAACTAAGCACATATATCTGTAGTGTTTTCTGCTTTCTTCAAAGCCCTAAGTCCTGTGTCTTTCTGCTGTTTCGTTGCTCTGTTATCAGCATGATAACTTCTGACAAGTTCTCTGTCAACAAGATAAAACCAGCCTGAAAATTGTGTCGAGGGAGGTTGCATTAAATAGATTAGCAGAGAGCTTGACTTGTCACAGCACAGCTCTGCAAGTCTCTACCTATGTGGAGTGGGGTTGTGTGCCTTTCCTCCAATCAGCTGTCATGGCTGTATGCCCAGACTTCACTCCCAGTGCTAAACAAAAAGAGAAAATCTCTAACACGATGTTCACTTTCTAAAGAATATCTAAAGCTGAAGACAGCAGTGATAAAAGTAAAACTTATATAGGGAGATTTTTTTCATCTCTGTGTATCATCTGAGGCTGTTCACTTCACTGGTTATAGGTGAGGGTTTACATCCACCATCCAACCTATGGTTAATACATTGTTATGGTCTTTGTTGTGTACAAGTCTTACTTTTAAGCTGTCACTGTTTACAATCTCCTGCCTCCCTCTTATCAGTGCTTCCCTCACCGTCTGCTCAGGTTCTCAAGCACTAAAAGTCCCATGTTTCTGTGGGCACTACCATACTGTGCTTATAAAGTTATTCCTAGGCAGCTCTTGCTGTGAGCAATAAAAAAAACAAATTTGTGCCTTAGTAAATCACAAGAATACCAAACAATAAATACCAATATAGGTGTAAATCTAAACACATATGATACACAATTGTGTAAAATCTTAATGTGAACTAGTGCAAAAGAAGTCCATATACATTGTGCAATCTTGAGTGCTTGGTTCTCAGGGTATCCCCTGTAGTGAATATTCCACTTCGCGCTGACAGTTTACACACCGCACTCACCAGATGGTGATGACTCCCTTACTGTACAGCAAGGGAAGTCATAAAGGCTTGTAGGTCCCTTGGGAGACCTGTCCCGATGATCCTAATGGTTTCCTGGTGCAGATCTTTACTCCTCCTTGATGTAATCCCGGTGTAACTCCGAGGTGGAATATTCACTACAGACGATACCCTGGGAATCAGGCACCTAAGCACTCAAGATTGCACAATGTATATGGACTTCTTTTTTCACTTTAAGATTTTACACAATTGTGTATCATATGTGTTTAGATTAACATATGTGTTTAGATTTACACCTATATTGGTATTTATAGTTTGGTATTTTTGTGATTTACTAAAGGCACAAATTTGTTTTTTTACACTTCACAGCAAGTGCTGCCTAGGAATAACTTTATATTGGAAAAACGCCCCTGTTGGAAATATTAGACAGCAGCTGCATAATCTTTGTTTAATTTAGCTACACACTAATCAGTGTGTTCTGACAGCCAGGAAGGCTCCCTCAGAACACAATAGCACAGAGCGAGGGATTCCCCAATCTATCTTGAATGTGTTGATGGGAGAATCTGGTAATTTTTTTCATTCAACCTGCAGGTTTAACAAAAATAAAATTATTAATGCATGGCCAGCTTTAGAGTATCATAGTAGGTAAGGTCGAATAAAGACAATAGTCCATCCAGTTCCACATCCTTATTACCCGACAGTGAAAAACTCCCTGTGTCCTCTTACACTCCTTGAAACTGAATAGTTTTTTCCCATGCTGGGATCGCCATTGAGGTATTTGTAAATAGCCAACATATCTCCTCTCAAGCGTCTTTTCTCCAGCGAGAATAAATGTAGTGTTTGTAGTCGTTCCTCGTAATTGAGGTCCTCCAGTCCCCTTATTAGTTTTGTTGCCCTTCTTTGGACTCTCTCCAGTTCCAGCACTTCCCTTCTGAGGACTGGTGACCAGAACTGGACAGAATACTATAGATGTGGTCTAACCAATGTTTTATAAAGTGGTAGGATTAAAGGTTTATCCCTGGTTTATATCCCTTTTGTAAGCATGCTAATATTCTGCCGGCTTTGGTAGCTGCAGCTTGACATTGCATGCCATTTCTCAATCTGTCATCTACTAGGACCCCCAGATCTTTCTCCATCCTTGATTCCACCATTGGATCTTTCCCTAATGAGTAGTTTGCATTTATGTTTTTTGCCCCCCAAGTGCATTACTTTACATTTCTCCACAATAAACCTCATTTGCCATGTAGTTGCCCACTCCATTATTTTGTTCAGGTCTTGCTATAAAATTTCTATATCTTTATGTGAAGTTATTGCGCCACTTAATTTTGTGTCGAGCTACACGAGGATGTGATAATGAACAATTTTGAACATCAGACTTGTTCTCACTTGAAGAGATCTTCCGACTTAAAAATCTCCATGCCTGGCTTATCGCCTTTTCTAATTGGGAACAGAAATGAACATTTTGAGCCTTGCATCTACTGTGCCAGGTCCAGGTGCTGCTACAGATCATGGGTAAATATCTCATCCCACTTCTGTGTTCTTAATGAAACACTTGGCCATTAGTGGTCAAATGTAGCCCTGATTTCTACTTTAGCATTTTGCAGTTTGAAGCTCACAACTACAAAACGCTCAACAACCAAAATCCCATGCTTTAAAATTGTGCCTGTTCACATTTTAAAGCAGAGTTCCAGTGCCCCAAGTCAAACTTTTTTTTTAATACTCCGCTGTAATTTGGACCACTTTATATGCAACATTTAGCTAGTATTATTAGTGTAGTCCTTTTCATTTATTTAGGTTTAAATAGAGTAAAACTACCTGGATCTTGGAAGCAGGCAGGGTCCATGTCCACTGTGGGCATCTGAAGCCCTCTTGTATCTATTTCCGGGATTCGGTGCAGCTGGCTACTCAGCATGCACCTCCCAATCTCACGCCTGCGCAGTAATGCCACCGCATGGCGCTCCTTTCTCCTGACACGTTGCCATAGCAATGAATTTCCCGCCCAGGTTGCTATAGCAATCTGTCAATCAGCGGACATCACGTTCGCATGATCCTCTCATTCGTGTCATTTCCGGTCTAAAAATAGCACTAAATTATTAGGTGACTCTCTTGGACTCCTGGGATACATGATGCCGATATCCCAGGTGTCCATGGGAAGAACCTAATTAGATCATCGCCTAGGCGGCCGGAGCCGGAAGTGCTCTAGAAGATAATGAATTAAAGGTATTTAGAAAAAAAGTTACCATTTAATAACGAAGTAGGGATGGGCATTGGATTTATTGAAAGTGAAAAAAAATGAGTGGAACTCCGATTTTACTCTCAGATGCCTGTAGATTAACTCCTGAAGCTAAAAAAGGTACGTGAGCTACTTTTGAAGCAGAATGGGACCAATAGGCTTTAATGGTAGCACCTGAAAAAAACAGGAAGCCTAAAACTTTTTGTTTTTCAAGCCTAAGCAACCATCTCCTTCTCCTGGTATATAGTTATCTATTGGCTAAAACAAAAGCACTCAAACTTTGCATATGCCTATAAAAATTTTGAAAAAGGCACCGACAAAATACTGTAAAATTGCCTGTAAATGTTCAAGCTCAGGTGTGACTGCAGCCTAAAGCCTAGTACACACGGGCTGAATGTCAGGCGACATTCGGCCGGTGTGTATCACAGCCGGTCCGTCAGAAGCTCAGCCGGCTTCTGTCAGACGTGCATGCTGGAAAAAAAGCGACCGACCAGCTCCCGATCAGCGTTCTCAGCCAATGGCAGAGAGCGCTGATCAGAGTGTTTCAGTGGGGGGGGGGTGTCCCCCTTTCAGAACACAACAGCTCATTGGGGGAGATCACTGTACTAATTTCGGATCGCAGCTGTCAGTTTTTTTTTCGTTGGGTTGAACAAAAAATAAAAACAGCTAGTGTGTACCAAGGTTAGAAAGAACATACCACTGAACAATCAGATGGTATAAGTTTATACCATAGGCAGACATCCCGGCACCAAACTTGTCTTAGAAGAACAATGATGACTGCTTGGGAAATGTTTGCACAGTTCATGGATTGACCACCCCAATTTGATTATAAGACTGATTAAGAAAGTCAACAATCATCTCTGTAACTTTAGCTGCGAAAGGAGCACAAGTAAAAGTAAATGCAGACATCATGCGTAACCTGTTTACCTGTGTATACTTTTTGTGTGAGCTATTCATAAACTGGGATCTCCAACATTAAATCTGAGATGGGGTACAATGCATATAATAGCTCCACTAATTCTCTTGTTAGTAAATCCATTGTATGCTTGTTCTCCAACTGTCTATAGATGTTGTTCTATCAAACAGCACAGTGTATACAGATGAGCTGCAAAGTCTTGTATGAGTGTGACTCATTCCTTAGGATTGTCCGTTTACCTTGTCTCCTCAGGCTGTCATCATATGCAATAGTTAAGAAGGATCAAAAACTTTGTAAAAACCTTGAAAATTATATGCTTCCTCTAAATGAGTTTGAAAATGGCTTTTCAAAGTCAGAAATGTGTTCATGGGTAAATAGAAACAATCTCTAGGAACAATCAGTCAACTGTGGATTGCTAACTTTGCCAGTGTGATAATGTTAAAAAGTCCACTTAATTCATCTGTTTTTATTTTAAACTATATTAACCTCTTGCCGTTCACGTAATGCATATTTGTGGCAGCCAAAAGGGTGGGCATCATCACCCACATGCCACACATACACTATATTACCAAAAGTATGGGGACGCCTGTCTTTACATGCACATAAACTTTATTGGCACCCAAGTCTTAGTACGTAGGAATCAGTATTGAGTTGGTCCACCCTTTGCAGCTATAGAGCATTTGTAAGGTTAGGCACTGATGTGGAAGAGGCTTGGCTCGCAGTCTCCGCTGTAATTCATCCCAAAGGTGTTCTATAGGGTTGAGGTCAGGACTCTGTGCAGGTCAGTCAAGTTCCTCCACCCCAAACTCGCTCATCCATGTCTTTATAGACCTTGCTTTGTGCACTAGTCAGCAGTCATGTTGGAACAGGAAGGGGCCATTCCCAAACTGTTCCCACAAAGTTGCAAACTGTTCCCGCAAAGTTGCATGAAATTGTCCAAAATGTCTTGGTACGCTGACACCTAAAGAGTTCCCTTCACTGGAACTAAGGGGCCAAGCCCAACCCCTGAAAAACAGCCAGTGCACAAAGCAAGGGACAAAGTGCTTTGGGGTGGGGGGGGCAGAGCCACCCTGCCCCAAAGCATCCCCCTCATGTTGAGGGCATGTGGCCTGGTATGGTTCAGAAAGCGGGTGCTCGCTCATCCCCTCCTTTCTCCTGACATGCCGGGCTGCATGCTCGGATAAGGGTCTATTATGAATTTTGAGGGGGACCCCACGCCATTATTTTTTTTTTTTCATCTTGGTGTGAGGTTCCCTTCAAAATCCATACCAGACCCAAAGAACCTGGCATGGATTGGGGGGAACCCCAATCTGTTTTTTTTTTCCGAAATATTTTATTGCTGGCAATTCTTGTTTTTACATTCAGCTGTCAGCGGGAAACGCGTTTTTGGTGCGGCTCCATTGAAGTCTATTACATGCAAAGGGCAATCTGCTGCGGGAAAAAAAGGCCATGACCTTTTCCAAAAATGTACTGGCTGAAAAATGCATTGATGTGAATGTGTATCACAAGAAACCATGTTAAATGGACTGTAGTGCATTTCCAAAAACTGCAAAACGCACAAAAAACACATGGGTGTGAACCTAGCCTAAAGCTGACCATACACCAACAGAATTTTGTTTGAATGTTCATATGAGGAAGGGGTAGGTTCACATACAGTATGTAAACACCCACTTTTTACATCATATGACCACTGTGATTTGTGTCTCTATGACCAATCACAGTGATTCCAAAGGTACAGAGTCTGTCACACTGTCTGTGACCCAGAAAGTTTTTGTTTGATTGCCATGCCAGTGTTTCGAATCCCACGTTCAATTTTGGGATGCACATATACATTGCAATAAGCAATTTTTTTCCTAAATGAAAACAGCATTCACAGGTAGAATTTTGTTTATTAACCACTTCAGTCCCGGGAGGATTTGCCCCCTTCCTGACCAGACCATTTTTTTGCGATAAGGCACTGTGTTGTGCGAAGTTGTACCCAAATAAAATTGACGTCCTTATTTTTCCCACAAATAGACCTTTCTTTTGGTGGTATTTGATCACCTCTGTGTTTTTTTAATAAAAACGATATGACTTTTGCGCAAACCAATCAATATACGGTTATTGCGATTTTTTTTTAAACAAAAATATGTAGAATAATACATATTGGTCTAAACTAATGAAGAAATTTGTTCTTTTAATTTTTTTTTTTTTGGGGGGGGGATATTTATTATAGCAAAAAGTAAAAAATATTGGTTTTTTTTTTCAACATTATCTTTTTTTGTTTATAGCGCAAAAAAAAACAAAAAACGCAGATGTGATCAAATACCACCAAAAGGAAGCTCTATTTGTGGGGGAAAAAAGGACATTGATTTGTTTTTTTTCCCATCACTGCGGACAAACAAGTGACCCCAATAACTAATAGAAAACCAAACAAAAGCCTTTTTTTAACAAAATTCTACTGGTGTATGGCCAGCTTGAAGTAGAACAAAAGCCTCCATTTAAAAAACTGTGAGCAGGCAGGCTTATCATTTTGCAATCAAATACACCTACCTGCCTGCTCGCAGTCCTTGTGAGAATGTATAGTGAGCTGTGCAAGTGCAGTTTAGTTTATAGTCCGGTACAGATTCTGTGTGTTTGGATGAGTGAACTCCTGCATATGCACAGGAGTGGCGTCATCCATTGCTGGCCAGTGAAAGTGGCCAAAGCCCATCTGGAGGAAGCTGGGTAAAAGATGCTGGTTCTAGTGAGGAACTTCAACCCATTGAAGGAGAGGTAAGTATATAAAACATACACTGCATACAAAGGTATAGGCAGCTGAACTTACGTGTGTGCAAATCATGACTTTTCCTGAAAAATGTGAGCTTAGTTCTGCCCACTCTTGCCTCCTAAGTCTCCTTATTGGTCACTAAGACCACCCATCGCACTAAGGATTCAAAAAGGAAGTACGTAAAGTGGATAGAAGTGAGACCAGACTGGACTTTTATAGAATAATTCTGTATTAGAATAAAACTTCAGTTTCCTGTATCCTTGGACAGTTTTGACATACATTTTTACCGAAGGTAACCTTGACTGGTTTCATTTTTTATCATATGCTCACTTTGAAATAACTAGGTTTGGGGTGGGTGCCTTCTAACAATTTGCTGACCAGGCCTTTTTCTGACACTTGTTTACAAATTTAAATCAGTATTTTTTTCTAGAAGATTACTAAGAACCCCCAAAGATGATATATTTTTTAGCAGAGACCCTAGAGAATAAAATGGTAGTTGTTGCAATTTTTATGTCACGGTTTTTGATCAGCGGTTTTTCAAATGCTGTTTTTTGGGAGAAAATACATTTTAATGAATAAAAAAAACATCATATATACCCCAATTTTTTTTGTATAATATGAAAGATGATGTTACGGTGAGTAAATAGATACCTAACATATCATGCTTTAGAATTGCACGTGTTTGTAGAATGGTGCCAAACTACAGTACTTAAAAATCTCCATAGAGGACACTTTAAAAATTTCTACAGGTTACCAGTTTAGAGTTACAGAGGAGATCTAGTTCTAGAATTATTGCTCTCGCTCTAACGCAGAGATACCTCACATATGTGGTTTGAACACCGTTTACATACAGTGCATCCAGAAAGTATTCACAGCGCTTCACTTTTTCCACATTTTGTTAAGTTACAGCCTTATTCCAAAATGGATTAAATTCATTATTTTCTTCAAAATTCTACAAACAATACCACGTAATGACAATGTGAAAGAAGTTTGTTTGAAATCTTTACAAATTTATTAAATAATAAAAAAGAAAAATTCCCATGTACATAAGTATTCACAGCCTTTGCTCAATACTTTGTTAAAGCACCTTTGGAACTAATTACATCCTCAAGTCTTTGTGAGTATGATGCTACAAGCTTGGCACACCCCTTTTTTTGTGCAGTATCTCCCATTCTTTTCAGGACCTCTCAAGCTCCATCAGGTTGGGTGGGGAGCGTCGGTTCACATCCATTTTCAGATCTCTCCAGAGATGTTCAGTCAGGTTCAAGTCTGGGCTCTGGCTGGGCCACTTAAGGACATTCAATCATTTGTTATCTTTGCTGTGTGCTTAGGGTCGTTGTCCTGTTGGAAGATGAACCTTCGCCCCAGTCTGAAGTCCAGAGCGCTCTGGAGCAGGTTTTCATCAAAGATGTCTCTGTACATTGCTGCATTCATCTTTCCCTCGATCCTGACTAGTCTTCCAGTTTCTGCCCCTGAAAAACATTCCCACAGCATGATGCTGCCACCACCATGCTTCACTGTAGGGATGGTATTGACCTGGTGATGAGCAGTGCCTGGTTTCCTCCAAACATGACGCTTGCCATTCAGGCCAGATAATTCAATCTTTGTTTCATCAGACCAAAGAATTTTGTTTCTCATGATATGACAGTCCTTCAGGTGCCTTTTGGCAAACTCCAGGTGGGCTGTCATGTGCCTTTTACTGAGGAGTGTCTTCCGCCTGGCCACTCTCCCATACAGGCCTGATTAGTGGAGTGCCGCAGAGATGGTTGTTCTTCTGGAAGGTTCTCCTCTCTCCATAGAGAAATGCTGGAGCTCTGTTAGAGTGATCATCAGGTTCTTGGTCCCCTCCCTGACTAAGGCCTTCTCCCCCGTTCGCTCAGTTTGCCAGGGTGGCCCGCTCTAGGAAGAGTCCTGGTGGTTCTAAACGTCTTCCATTTATGGATGATGGAGGCCACTGTGCTCATTGGACTCTTCAATGCTGCAGACATATTTCTGTAACCTTCCCCAGATCTATGCCGTGATACAATCCTGTCTCTGAGCTCTACAGACAATTCCATGGACTTCATGGCTTAGTTTGTGCTCTGACATGCACTGTTAACTGTGGAACCTTATAGAAACATCTCAAGGATGATCAGTGGAAACAGGATGCACCTGAGCTCAGTTTTGAGTGTCATGGGAAAGGCTATGAATACTTATGTACATGTGATTTTTTTCATTTTTTATTTTTAAAAAATTTGCAAAGATTTCAAAGATTTTTTTTTTTCGCATTGTTATTAAAGGGTATTGTTTGTAGAATTTTGAGGAAAATAATGAATTTAATCCATTTTGGAATAAGGCTGTAACATAATAAAATGTGAAAAAGTGAAGCGCTGTGAATACTTTCCGGATGCACTGTATGTGAGCATGACCTACGTATGAGTTCACCACTGTGCGCGAGCATGTGGGGACGGGGGCCCTTCAAATTTTTTTTTTAATTCTTATTTATTTTATTCCACTTTTTTTATTTTTACACTTTTCCCTTAATTTATTTTTTTGATCACTTTTATTACTAGAATTATTGCTAGAATTTATCGCAAGAATTTTAAACATTCCTTGTGATATCGATAAAGCATGACAGGTCCTTTTTATGGCGAGATCTGGGGTCAAAAAGACTCCAAATCACCTTTAAAAGCAAAAGATCAAAAAAAATGTTTTTATCTTTTACTTTAAGAAAAAAAAAGCCATGTTAACAGAGATCGAGAACCAGAAGTGACGTCATGATGTCGCTCCGGTCTTCCAAGGGCATAGAGATGAGCGGCGGCCATTTTGCCATGGCTTCTCTCTATGCCAAGCCCCCGCTGGCACCAGATGGATTCCCAGTCTCAGCGGTCAATAACATAAGTCCAGGAACCACCAGGAAGCGGCGGGGGGCACCCCTCCCACCCCTTTTGAAAGTAATCCTGCGGCAAATCACTTTTATCTGAAAGTCTGCCGTCTGAGGGAAAAGAAAGTATCGGGTACTGGCATCTAGCTGTGGCCATAACCCCAGTATTTAAAGTCAAACAAATTATGTATTTTTCTAGTTAGGCGGTTGGCAATGTGATCATAATTGGTTGGTTTTCAAGATGAGGCCGTGTAGTTCATTCTGTTTCTCTGTGGAGCTACACCACTGGAAGACAAGTCTCACCGCGATACCCACCACACCAAGTTGGAGTAAATTTTGGCCGTAGCAGCCCCTTTATTAATCAATAAATTTAAATGAACATAACCATAAACATCTGATATTCGCGTTGGTCTTTGCAGGCACTCCACATAGCATCTGTTTAATAATAATAATGCACTGCTGTACCTTTTATATATGATAAGAGGCCTCTAGCTGACATACTGGCTTGGAGACAACCAACTGACCGCAGTGCACCCGTTAACCAAATTCCAGCTAAACCACCGTTAGCTGGAATACCACCATTGGGAACCATACCAGCGATGGGTCCCGAACTCTCCTTATCCGAGGTTTCTTCATTCACCCGCAAAGACTAACATCCGCCACAGCGCCCAAGGGGAAAACCTTACCCTTGGGTGCCCCTCCAACCCCAGCGCTCTCTAGATGCCACTGGCAAACACAGAGCTCACATATTAATCCCCCCAGCATCAGAGGTAAACTCCGTCACCCCGAAAGCACCTCCCAGTATCCTCTTCCATCTCAAATGCCCGCTGACCAGCCTCACCATTCCTAACCCCAACATCAGCTGACATCCCCATTCACCTTGTCGGTAGCTATTTCCATCCCCTCTACCGATCGGTCCAATCTCCAAATCCTCCGAACAATGATGTTGGACCCCACAATCCGCATCCCCAGGAAAGCCCTACGGATGTGCCTAAATCTATCTTCATAACCCTCGTTATGTGCCACATGGACTTTAAGCCCCACATGATTACCGTCGATGTGTGACCAACAACGTCCGACGGCCCCTGTACAGTCTTGCCATGCTATGCACTCCCGACACCATCCTGCTCCCCATCACGCCCGGCACTCTTACTTACCAAGCACAGGCTTCTCGTCTAGCAATGCCTCATGGTGTCCCCTCATACGCACTGTCTGCTTCACTTGTCCCCCTCAACCCATATGAGGGCCCTCTCTCCAGCTCAGACCTTGTGTTGCCCTTGAAATAGAAGAAAAAATCCACCGGCCATAACAACGGCATGCAAAAAACAGGCATACCCCCCAGCAAAAAACCACCAGCATCCCCGCTCCTGTAATCGTGTAACAGGTGGGAACGACAATACCACTGGAACCTACTCGGTTCCCCCTGAAAATTCACTTAAACGGCCATAAACCCGACCCACACCTGGCCGCCTACATACTGATGAAATAGTACAAAATGTATTTACCCCCACACCTAACGCCCTTAAACCTTTCAGCCAAACTGCCTTGAAATCTGGACGTAGGGACCGGTCCTAATGTCGCCACAGTGACCCCCCCCACCTTCGGGCTCACCGTTAATAAACCATTATTGCCCCTCTTGAGCCTTACCCACCCCTGTACCTCTCGGAAGAGCTAACCTGCTCGCCGATACTACCAGCCCGAACAGAAAACACCAGGGAGAAAGCCATTATGAACAAAGAAACTTCCTCGAATGATAAAACCTGACAAGCCTAGTGGGCTAAAAACATTCCGCTGAATCTACGACCCAGTGCGCCCCGTGTCCCGGTGCTTACAAGAGAGCCGATACCCTTTCAGTGCTTGTCCTAACACTTGTAATGAAGAACCAGCAATATGCGATTTAAAGAAAAAATACCCAACCCACTAACTCAGGGTCTGCGAAACCCAGTACAGAACCAGCAACCCTCCCCTGGGCCCTCCTGTTCCCACTCTGCTTGATGCACCAATGACAGGCGTTACTGCCAAACCCCACAGGATACAGCCCAGATCCCATGCCTTACTGCCTTTTCAAGCCCTCCGGAACCAACCCCCAGGCAATACACCCCCGGCATACTGGAAAATGAACCCCTTCGTTGCTCCGGCGCCAGCACCCCACACCCGGGATCCATACCCACCGTAAGCTAGACCAAGCTTTTGCTATGACGTTCTCACCCCCGAGAGGTGAACAGCACCACTAAACCAATGACTGCAGATCTCCAAACCCCAAATGTCGGTGCGGCCTGACCGCCGGCTGAGACGGGGCAGAAACCATATGGTGACCCGTATCCCCTTATGATGTCCCCTTGGAAGCGCCTGACAGCACCCCAACATACTCACCCCTCCTACCACGGCCGACACCACTGAAAACAATACCAATTACATACATTATGTATCCCACGGCGTACTTCACGAATGCAAAAGGGAACCCTACTCCACCGGATTAAGAAGGAAGCCCCACAGCCTGTCGAGCCGATCGCATACCCGTAAAACGCTTTATTGCCATCACTAACCTGCCCGAACACCCCCCAATGAGCCTTTTATTACAAACCATTAAATCCCACATTCCCAAGAAACAATTTTAATGCAGATAATACAGCCAATGCATAACAACTAAACCTACCTCAGCTTGTGCCCCATATAAGGTCTATGCAGGCCTATATACTCGCGATTGTATAATTAATAGGGATGGGCTGAACACCCCCCGCTTCGGTTAGCATCCAGAACATGCGAATGGACCGAAAGTTTGCGCGAACATTCGAACACCGTTAAAGCCTATGGACTCAAACGTGAGAAATCAAAAGTGCGAATTTTAAAGGCTTATATGCAAGTTATTGTCCTAAAAAGGGTTTGGGGACCCGGGTCCCGCCCCAGGGGACATGTATCAATGGAAAAGAAAGTTTTAAAAAAGGACGTTTTTCGGGAGCAGTGATTTTAATGATGCTTAAAGTGAAAAAATAAAAGTGAAATATTCCTTTAAATATCGTACCTAGGGTGGTGTCAATAGTATGCCTGTAAAGTAGCGCATGTTTCCCGTGCTTAGAACAGTCCCTGCACAAAATGACATTTCTAAAGGAATAAAAGTCATTTAAAACTGCCTGAGGCTTTAATGTAATGTCGGGTCCCGGCAATATGGATGAAAATCAGTGAGAGATATGGCATGGGTACCCCTCCCAACCCATTACCAGGCCATTTGGGTCATGTATGGATATTAAGGGGAACCCTGCACCCAAATTAAAAAAGGAAAAGGCGTTGGGCCCCCAGGCCCTATATACTTTGAACAGCAGTATACAGGCAGTGAAAACAAGACAGGGACTGTAGGTTTGTTCTTATGTAGAATCTGTTTGTAATTTGGAACAGGTACATTTTGTAAGTGTAGCTCCAGCCAAAAAATCTATTTTAAAGCTTTTTGGAAAACATAGGGAAGGGTTATAACCCCTGTAACATTTGTTTTGCTGTCTGTGCCCGTGTTTAGAAGATTTCACCTCACTTTCTGTGCCAATGACAATTGGATTTAGAAGATTTTGGGTTTTTAAGGGAAACAAGGATTGGTGATAAATCAGTGGAGGAGACACCCTTTTCCCATTTTCACTCTTACAGGAGAGAATTTCCCTTCCTAGGGGTAGATTTGCTCTCACTTCCTGTTATCTCTCTCCGTTTGTAAGTAGGAGTCGTTTGTTGGATTTTTGAAAATAGGGGACCGCTTGTATATACTATACGGCTTGCCCTATACACTGTAAGCCCTCACAGTTACTCTTGCTGGGTGCTGGAACGGGCCCTGCTGTGAAATATTATATCAAGAATTGTAATTACATGCCCCTGTTAAACAGGGGCAGAAAAATTGGGCCTCAGGCAGTGGTGGTGGTGGTGGTGCCACAACACTGTAAGCACTCACAGTTGCTCTTGGTGGGGGAGCAGAAACGGGCCCTGCTGTGAAATAGTAGATCAAAAATTGTATTTACACGCCCCTGTTAAACAGGGACAGAAAAATTGGGCCTTAGGCACTGGTGGTGGTGCCACAACACTGCAAACCCTCACAGATGCTCTTGTTGAGTGCAGGAACGAGCCCTGCTGCAAAATATTACAGCAAAAATTGTATTTACACGCCCCTGTTAAACAGGGACAGAAAAATTGGGCCTTAGGCAGTGGTGGTGGTGCCACAACACTGCATCCCCTCACAGATACTCTTGTTGAGCGCAGGAACGATCCCTGCTGCAAAATATTACAGTAAAAATTGTAATTACACGCCCCTGTTAAACGGGCAGAACAATTGGGTCTTAGCCACTGGGGGTGGTGCGCAGAACCAAAAATGTTCTTAGAAGCTATCAACATGAACATTGAGGAGGAATAGGATAGTCACTCAGCATAACAGGATAGTCACTCAGCATCAGCATAGGCAGTCTTCAAGGGATCCCACATTCATAAAAAACTTAATCGGTTACATCAGCATCAGGTGCTTGGTAGCTGGTGATCCAAGATTCATTTTTATGAAGGTGAGCAGATCAATCGAGTCAGTGGACAGGCGCACTCTGTGATTGGTTACAAAGCCTCCAGCGGCACTGAATGTGCATTCCGAAAGAACGCTGGATGCAGGACAGGCCAGTAGCTCAATTGCATACTGTGCAAGCTGTGGCCAGTGATCCATCCTCAAGACCCAGTAACGCATTGGATTTTCGGTTGGAAAGGTCTCCAAGTCTGATCTTTCCTCTAGGTATTCCTGCACCATGTACAACAGACGCTGGCGATGGTTGCTGGAACCGATCAGACCTTTGGATCGCGAACTAAAAAATTGTCTGAACGCATCGGTCAGACGGCTACCTTCTCCACCGCTCCTTGTGTGACTGACCGAAGCCTCAGCAACACGTTGTCCAGGAGGACCAGGAAATTGTAACCTCCCAGGCTCTGGAAACAAATTGCACAAACCTTTCTGCAAGACCTCCCAAAGATGTTTCATCTTCTGCTCCCTTTGCGACGGCAAGATAAGTTCCGCCACCTTACCTTTGTAACGTGGATCAAGAAGGGTTGCCAGCCAGTACTGATCCCTCTCCTTGATACCACAAATCCGAGGGTCCTTTCGCAGGCTTTGCAGGATCAGGGAGGCCATGCAGCATAGGTTTGCTGAGGCACTCGGTCCAGAGTCCTCTGGGTCACTAAGGACCACCTGATCCACAACCTGCCAGCCACATACAAGTCCATGGGTTTCTGGGGCCTGAAAACGATCCCTTGAAGACTGCTGCTGATGCTGAGTGCCAGGCTCCACCTCCATGCTGACACAATCCTCCTCCTCCTCCTTCTCTTCCTGTGTGATAAGGGGGCCTGCAGGAACACTGTCTGGATAAAGGGGGCCTTGAGAGGTAAGGAAGTCCTCCTCTTCCTCCCTCTCTTCAGCCTCAAGTGCCCTGTCCATTATTCCACGCAGCGTGTGCTCCAACAGGTAGACAAGAGGGACAGTATCACTAAAGCATGCACTGTCACTGCTCACCATCCTCGTGGCCTCCTCAAATGGTGACAGGACAGTGTATGCATCCTTGATCATGAGCCACTGATGTGGCGAAAAAAAGCCAAGCTCCCCTGACCCTGTCCTGGTGCCATGCTCGCACAGGTAGTCATTAATGGCCCTCTGCTGCATGTGCAGCCGCTGCAGCATTGCCAACGTTGAGTTCCACCTGGTCGGCATGTCACAGATGAGGCGGTTCTTGGGCAGGTTGCATTTCTTTTGGAGGTCAGCCAGCCAAGCACTGGCATTATATGACCGGTGGAAATCCCCACAGACTTTCCTAGCCTGCCTCAGGAGATCCTGTAAGCCCGGGTACCTGCACAAGAACTGCTGCACCACCAAATTAAGGACGTGAGCCAAATAGGGAACATGGGTGAAGTGTCCCTGTCGGAGGGCGGAGAGGAGGTTGGTGCCATTGTCGCAAACCACCATTCCTGGCTGAAGCTGGCATGGCATCAACCACCTCTGAGCCAGCCCCTGCAGAGCTACCAGAATCTCTGCCCCAGTGTGGCTCCTGTCCCCTAAGCAGACCAACTCAAGCACCACATAGCATCTTTTTGCCTGAGTGCTTGCCTAGCCCCTAGAACGCCTACGGAGCACCGTTGGTTCCGAGGACAAATCTCCACAGGAAGAGGCCATAGAGGAAGAAGAAGAGGAGGGGTGGAGGAGAGAGGTGTGGCAGAATCACCACTACCAGCATTTTGGAGGCGTGGTGGTGGAACAAGCTCCAACAATACTGCACCCTGTCCTGTATCCTTCCCAGCTGCCAGCAGGTTTACCCAGTGCGCCGTGAAAGAAAGGTAACGTCCCTGTCCATGCCTGATGGACCATGAGTCAGCGGTAATATGCATCTTACCGCTGACTGCTCTGTCCAACGAGGCCAAGACATTGCTTTCCATATGTCGGTAGAGAGCTGGAATAGCCTTCCGAGAAAAAAATTGGCGTTTGGGAACCTGCCACTGAGGTACCGCACATTCCACAAATTCTCTGAAGGGGGCAGAGTCTACCAGCTAAAAAGGCAGCAGTTGGAGTGCTAGCAATTTAGCCAAACTAGCATTCAGCCGATGAGCATGTGGGGAAGCGTCCCAGGATGCCGAGGATCCGCGCGGCTGCTGGCCTCGCCTCCTCGCACCGGATCCGCCCACGGAATCCTCGTTGCTGTGCCCGGTCCCGTCTGGGGGGGTGAGGGGCAAATCAGTCCCCCAGCCTGTCTCCTTCTGCTGTGTACCCACTCTGCCTGGTGCATTGAGAGCCGCTGGCCGTGGTAGTGGAGGCCTGGCGGCCGCCTCTGACCGTCGTTTTACCCCGCCGAAACTCAGCCCCCCGCCGACTCACTGTCAGGGTGGGGGGGACCCACGTGTTCCTCTTGGTGCGGGATGGCTGCACACAACCTCGGTGCTCCCCAAGCACCCAGCCTGTCCCCCGCTGCCATGCATCCTTTTTGTCCTCCCCTGGTGCCCGGAGAGCCGCCGGCCATGGCAGTGTAGGTTCGCCTCCCACTGTCGCACCGTAGGCTTCAGCCCTGAGGGCCGCAACTCAGTCCCGGGACCCTCCCGCCTGCCGAGTGCCACCCATGGGGGGAACCCCAAATGTAGGCGTCGTGATCGCGGGTGATCCCGGATGGGTCCAACCAGCCATCCGGCATGCAGCCTGCCATGTGTGAGGAGGCCTGGGAGAGGGGCTCAGCGGCACAAAACTACCAGCATCCGGGGACCCCTCCACTGCTCCCGGCCTGGAACCTACGGCACCTACCTACCCCGCACAATCCCCCTCCCTGAAGGCATACATCCCGCTCCCCATGCCTCCATACCCATCCAAAGCAGCCCTGCGGCACCAGCTTGTTCCTCCACGCTGCTGCAAGCTTGCTCCTGTACACTGCACTGATGCCGGGGGAGGGGCCATCTCCTTTTTACTCTCCTGTCCCCTCCTCCCAAAGCTCCTCCAATCAGGTAAGACCTCTCACTTCTGTCTGTACCCTGTTAACACTGTCATGCCAGCCCTCTGCTATTTCTTCATTTTATTTCTTTTTCGCCCCGGGCTTTCCTTTCCTGGAGGAGAGTTGAGCAGTAGCCCATATCTACAGGAGAGTCCAGTATCCCATGTAAGGGGGGTTATATAGTGCCAAAAAGTCCAGCATCTTCATCCCCTGCCTCCCTCCTAAGGTCAAGCTAAATAGATAAAGCCTTGTTGAATCATTCTTATTGTGGAGTACTTAAGTAAAGACTTCCATTGGCTTCCCACCAAGATTATTTATACCACTACTCTGTGACACCTAAAGTCACACTACTCACGTCAATGTTGGAAACCTCCAGTGGTCACCTCATTGACTACACCAGCCACACAACCCAAACTGAAATCAAACATCTCTTTACTCTTGACTAAGACCCACCTGGTCAATAAATCATTGAAATACATCAGGCATACTTGTGTTCTACTCTACACTACTTAAAATTTAGCAGGAGGTGTGGGTAAAAAAATATTTGTTTGGACGCCACTTAGCTCATTGATCAACCATTATCAACCTATTATAGAATTAAATGGTTTGGGATTACTATGTAAATAAATTATAATTCCCAAATGGAACTATAGCCTGTTACAAACATTTCTAATATTTACCATTGTAAATTAGTGTTCCTAATGGCAGCAATTAATTAACATTGTTATTCTATAAATAATTTATGCTAATTCCTAGGTGCAGAAAACTGTATCAACCAATCAGAGTCCATATTGTGCTGTTCTAACTTCACTAGAGTCAATTCTAATTGGTTATTAGTCTACCAGATTTATGGCAGGATCAACAGGTATATTTGTGCACACATATGTATTTAACAGGCCAAATTGGAGTGAAAATTATTTGTAAGGGTCCTTTCACAGGGGCTATCCGATCAGGTTCACCTGTCAATTTTTCAGGCGGACCGGAGTGGACCCTACAGTCTCTTCTATGGAGTGGTGGATGTTGCCATCTGATCTGATCCTGCCAAAACCAGACAGATGGTGGTCCTATTTGCCATCCATCTAGTGGTTCAGATTGGATGGAAATTGATGGGCGGTCCGTTTAGATCCAATTTCCCCATAGAGAACAGCTGGACTGTGTCTGCTCTGCACAGTGGAGCAGACATGGATTTGTCATCCGCCTCCTTAGCAGGGATCAGTGGAGTGATCTCTCGCTGAGCAAGCGGAATCCGCTACACGGAGGTGCCCGAGTGAAAGCGGTTTACATATATGTTATTGGATTTCATTAATGCTGCTAGGATTTCATTAAACCTAGCTAAATGCTTTAACACTAAAGAAATGGCTGCACTCCAAGATCCATCAAAATTCGTATTTAATGAACGAACATCCCAAGTGTTACAGACAGTTCAAATGGTAGACGCGTTTTCACACACTAACAGGTGCGCCTATTCATTACCATTATGGTAATGAAATACGAATTTTGATGGATCTTGGAGTGCAGCCATTTCTTCAGTGTTGATCGTATGCAGAGGCGAGCCGAGGCGGGCACCCGTGATATAATTAGGCTTCCTGTCTCACCTGGAGCAGCGAGTTCTTTTGTTTGGATATTTAGCTAAAAGCTTTGCCAAGCTGGTTGTACACACAGCTCATATGCAAGTTAAAGCCCACGTAAATAAGGCCTAAAAATGCTTTACTGAATAATTTCAAAAGAATCATATACATTGCTGGAAATGAGACTTGAAAGTCTTCAAACATTTTTTTTGAATACAGTCATTTTTTTTTTTTTCAAACTGAGGAATGACTTTTTTTGTAAAACGTGTTCCTTTTGATCCCTTTGATATACAATCCTGTCTTGTCAGGGCGGTATTTTGACTCAGAGTTCCCTCAGGCACTGCGCTCTATCACACCCTAAATGAATAGCTGGTCCTTTCGCCTTCACATTTACTTTGAGTGTACACCGCCACTCTGAATTTTTAAAATCTAGGTGATTTCCAGAAGTCATGGAGAAAGGGAAAACTACACTATATTGCCAAAAGTATTGGGACTCCTGACTTTACATACACATGAACTTTAATGGCATCCCAGTCTTAGTCTGTAGGGTTCAATATTGAGTTGGCCCACCCTTTGCAGCTATAACATCTTCAACTCTTCTTGGAAGGCTGTCCACAAGGTTTAGGAGTGTGTCTATAGGAACGTTTGACCATTCTTCCAGAAGAGCATCTATGAGGTCAGGCACTGATGTTGGACGAGAAGGCCTGGCTCGCAGTCTCTGCTCTAATTCACCCCAAAGGTGTTCTATTGGGTTGAGGTCAGGACTCTGTGCAGGCCAGTCAAGTTTCTCCACCCCAAACTCGCTCATCCATGTCTTTATGGACCTTGCTTTGTGCACTGGTGTGCAGTCATGTTGGAGCAGGAAGGAGCCATCCTCAAACTGTTCCCACAAAGTTGGGAGCATGAAATTGTCCAAAATGTCTTGGTATGCTGATGTCTTAAAAGTTCCCTCCACTGGAACTAAGGGGCCAAGCCCAACCCCTGAAAAACAACCCCACACCATAACCCCCCCTCCACCAAATGATCTGAACCAGTGCACAAAGCAAGGTCTATAAAGACATGGATAAACGAGTTTGGGGTTGAGGAACTTGACTGGCCTGCACAAAGTCCTGACCTCAACCTGATAGAACACCTTTGGAATGAATTAGAGACTGCAAGACAGGCCTTCTAGTCCAACATCAGTGCCTGACCTCACAAATGCGCTTCTGGAAGAATGGTCAAATGCTCACATAGACACACTCCTAAACCTTGTGGACAGCCTTTCCAGAAGAGTGGAAGCTGTTATAGCTGCAAAGGGTGGGCCAACTCAATATTAAACTATACAGACTAAGACTGGGATGCCATTAAAGTTCATGTGTGTGAAAAGGAAGATGTCCCAATACTTTTGGCAATATAGTGTATAAGAGGGGTACTCCATCCAATAGTCATACTTTAGTTTTTGGTGTAGGATGGAGAATTGAGTTATTGGCTTCTTACATCCTCTCAAGGGATCTGCACTTGTGTTATCTTGACGCTTGCTATGCTCATTACAAGGGGCTCCTACTGTCTCTTCTACACTCCCTCTATTGGTCCATGTTTTTCTGCTACCCTTACAACAGGTGTTCCAATCAGAGTGTCCCATTATGTCAAATATTTCCATTAGAGTGTAAGGCTCGATTCACACCTATGCATTTTTTGTGCTTTTTGCATTTTGCAGATTTGGACTACAGATCGTGTTCCATAGGAAACAATTTTAAATGGAATCTAGTGCAAATCTGCAAAATGCAAAAAGCACTAAACTGCATAGGTGTGAATCCAGCCTTATATCAGGTGTACCAAACACTGTGCCCATTAGGTGTCTCCAAAACAGTGACCCCTTATATCAGGTGTTTCGTTCAGAGTGTACACCTTACATAAGATGACCCATAGAAAAATAAATAAATAAAAAAAGATGTCCCCATCACAGTGCCACCTGATATGTCATATCCCCATCACAGTGCCCCCTCACATAAGGTATCCCCATCAGGGTGCCCTTTACATCAGGTGTCCCCATTAGAGTGTCCCCATTAGGAGCAGCTATAGTTTCTGCTTCTCCTTCTGGTATCCTGGTTTTGGTTATGGCATTCTCTTTGTCTGTCTGTCCATCTGCAAGGTGATTGATGTGGCCAGACATTGGGTGGAGACCAACCTGATTTAAGCCAGCCAAGCCTGCAGTTTCATGCTTGTGATAGAATTTGATAATGTGTGTAATACTTGATCAAACGCCCTGTCTGTCTGCCCTGCCAGGCCGAATTGGATTTCCCTGTGTATGACCTCAGATCGGATAACAACTATTCTTTGAACTCTGCCTGCCTTTTTCCTGGACTGTCATTGAACCACTCTGCCTGCCTGCCAACCGCAAGTACCTGCTTGCTTTGCTCAGTTTGCACCTGCCCTGGCGTAATAGAAAGGCACTATAGCATTGTGTATAAGACCTAGGGCAACCTAAGTACTGGTAGGCCTGATTGCCTTATGGGAATGGGGGCTGCTATAAGTGAAGAACACAGCAGTCAGCTATAGTGACTAACCATCTGCGTCTGGGGTAAGCGTGACACCACCTTACTTCAGGTTTCAGCATCAGAATGCCAACTTACATTATGTGCCCTCATCAGAGTGCTCCCTTACATCAGAAGTCCCTATCAGGGTGCTCTCTTGCAAAAGGAGGCTGCATTACATTGTTCCCCTAGATTAGGTTCCCCCATCACAGTACCCCCTGAAATCAGGTGTCCCTATCACAATATCCTCATACATCAGGTGTTCCCAGAAGGATATACCTATCAGAGTGCCCTCTTATATCCTGTGGCCCCATTAGAGTGCCCCATGACATCAGGTGCTCCCTTAAATCAGTTGTCCCCATCAGATTGTCCCCTTACTTCCAGCGTCCCTATGAGAGTGCCCCCTTATATCACATATCCCGATCAGAGCGTCACCTTACATCAACTGTCCTATCTGAGGACCCTCCTACATCAGCTATCCCCATCAGTTTGCCCTCTTACATTAGCCGTCCCCATCAAGTCCCCACCTTACATCAGCTGTATCATTCAGAGTGCCCCCTGACATTAGGTGTCCTCATCAGAGTGCCCCTTTACATCAAGTGTCCCCATCAGAGTGCCCACTTACACTATTTTCTCTCCAGGTTGTATGTTTTTCATTCATAGAGAATAAGAGTTAATCAGAATAATTCAGCACTGCAGCCACTAGATGAAGCTGATGATCATACTAAATAAGTATTGGGTTCCTAAACTCATTAGCTCCATCTAGTGGCTTTAATGTAGTATTTTCCTGATTCATTACCTTCTGTGTGAATGAATAACATTTGACCTGAGGAGGAGATAGCTTAATAACATTCAATTTGTCCCCATATGCACAGAACAATTGTACATGCAATTTTACAGGAGAAATAGCTTTACAATTTTTCTTTCTAAATATATATATAATTCTTGCCTTGTACAGTCTTGCACACATCTGAAATTTAATAATGTTCAGATGATTGAGGTCAATTATAAAATAAATTAAGAAACTATAAAAAAATCAAAATCAAATCAACGAATAATAGAATATGTCTTAGTCAGCGAGAAGAGGACTGTGAGAACTGTGCTCTGTGTCATGGTAAGTACACACCTACACACCTCACCACAATTTCATAATCTATGGACCTCCAAACAAGCTCTGTCTAGATCATAATTCACTGTGTTCCATCATTGGAAGAAAACCAGTGTTGTGGTTAGGAAATTGCCTATTTTCATGCCAAAAAAGTAGCAATAACTCCTAGATATTCTTTACTGAATATAAAACTCTTTTATTGTCAAATTACAGACTAAACGCTTTCTTACCATCGACTGCCACTTTGCAGCAGTTGGAAGAATTACAGACTCGATGAATATAAGATGGGCTTGTCCACAGGAAAAAAAGGTTTTGGGTGTTAGGTCCACATCCACACTTTACGCTTTGTAAATGTGCTTTTTTTTGTACCGTTTTATACATTTTTTTTGCACGTTTTTCATCCGGCAGCATAGAGCAGCCCATTTATTTGATTGTACTCTCCTATGCAAGACAAATGCGCCTGCAACTTTTTACCGCACGTTTTAGCGCCTTTGTTGCAGGACAAAAATGCGTGTTTGCTGGCTGCGTCTGGGATGCCATTAACAATTAAGGGCATCGCAAGCACGACACATGTTTTTCGTGTTTCTATGCATGTTTCCGGATTGCGCAGATGTGAATGCGGCCTAAAATGTTTTACTAAACATTCTTTACCCTCAATCATACATTCTTCATTTCATATTTTTATCACAGACCATCAAAATGCTCTTATGCAAGCAGTGGGCTGGCACTTGGGAGGAGTTATGCAAATATCAAAACACATTGATGGGTGGGTGTTAGCCAATAGGAACACTTTTTTAAGCTGAACTCCATCCTTCCCTTCCCTGTACTGAAATTGCTTATTCAGATTTCACTGCACACTCTAAAGCCTCGTACACACGATCGGATTGTTGGCCAACAAAACCGCAGACTTTTGTCCGAATGGCGTTGGCCCAAACTTGTCTTGCATACACACGGTCACACAATTGTTGGCCAACAAATACGAACGTAGTGACGTACTACGTTGTTTTTCAGCTCTTTAGCGCCACCCTTTGGGCTCCTTTTACTAATTTCGTGATAGTAGAAGTTTGGTGAGTGTTGATTCACACCTTTCAGTTTGCACTTTTCATTTCGCACTTTTCATTTCGTTTCTGAACAGCCGTTCGTCAACCAGCCATGTTGCGGAATTGGACTAGATAACGTGTTATTTATTATTGGCCTTGAAATTATTGCTTTGACATTATTTTTTTGGTTGAATAATGATTTGATTTGTTATATTTTCTATATTTTTGGATGCATAGAATGCACTTTTTATTTAAGTTCTATTGGCAGATAGCATGTCTAATTTTATTTGTTTTCTTTTTTTTTTCATGCACAATAAAAAAATTGTGGAGAATAATACTTGGCTATGTGTTTTACTTCAAAGGCAATCAGGCCTACTGGTACTTGGTTGCCCTAGGTCTTATACACAATGCTATAGTGCCTTGCTATTACACCAGGGCAGGCACAAACTGAGCAAAGCAAGCAGGTACTTGAAAGGAGAAGAAGCACACTGAGTTCATCTCTCTGTCACTCTGCTCTCTCCTCCTATGAGCGCTACAGTACAACACAACCGATTGTATTGTGCTAATTTTCCATCTCCCTCTGAGCTGCTCGGTACTGACTGCACAGTAGACTGTATATATCAAGGTAAAATTCAAATACTTACAATGCTCCTATTGAAAAAAAAATGTTGGAATGTTGGAATCCATTGTCATAGCTTCCAACTGTCCCTGATTTGGAACAAAGTCCCTCTGTCCCTCTTTCCTCTTCATCTGTCCCTCATTTTGGTCTGATCTATATAGTTGTATATAAAACACACTTTTTATCTTTCAAAAAGGGGTTTCCAGTTCTAACCCTTTAATCCAATTTCTAAATTGCTGCATTTGTAAAATTTAAAGATCAGTGGTAAAAAACAGCACTTGTGGGTTTAACCAATATCTTTTTGTGTTTTATTCTCCTTTAAGGGGGTGTGGCAGGGGGTGTGTCCTATGCCTACATACTTTTGCTAATAGGTGTGCCTTCTTCTCATCTCAAAGAGTTGGGAGGTATGCATTGTTCATGTGTTTTTGTACAACTACAAATATATTCTTTATTCAGTAGATGGCAGTCTTTAGCTACATCTATTACCATACTCTATGTCTTCTTCCTGTATAATGTTCCTGTCTGCAGTTAAGCAGCAGATGAAGCCCATGTGGAGTGTGCACTGTCTGTTCTGCATGGCTATATACAGAATTTCTAACTGGTTATGGGCCCAGACACCCAATCATAGCCTGCTACAGCAACAGTGCAAGGAACAGAAAAAGAAAGAAGACCATAAAAGAAGAAACCAGGCCACACGTAGCTTCAATCAGGAAATGAGAAGATCAATGCAAGAAGAAAGCATATTCCAGTCTGGACTTGGTTCCATATACCCGCCAGGATACAATGGGAAAAAGGCTCCCCAGGGTGCCCATTACTATGGATTAAATTCCTGAACCTCTCCCTAAAAAGGCCTCACTCTAGGGGACTCCTGGCCCTGTCCAATCCCAATCCCCAGCCATCCGCCACATACCTGCTTCAGACCTTACAGCAATGATCCCCAATTGCAGCCTTTACTAACCATAGTCTGTTTCCAAAGGATGTTCCCATCTTGAGGTTAGGAGAAGGAAGAGTCCACACAAAGAACAGCTACCTATTTACTTGAATGATGATAAAACACAGAATTACTGACAATGAATACAGGGTGGGCTTGTTCACAGGGAAAGATGTTAGTATTTTTAGGTTAGGGCCCCATTCACACTTCATGTTTTGCAAATGAGCATTTTTTTTGTTTGCGTGACATCATAGGGCAGCTTCTTCATTTGAATAGTCCGCCTCATACATGACAAACACGCCCAAGAAGCCCCTGGAGAGCTTGGCACACTTTATTTACCGTGCGTTTTAAACCCGCATTTACTGGCCACAGGTGCCATGAACGACTAAGAACACCTCGCATTTTTTCTGCGCTCGTTCCTGAAACACACAGATGTGAATGAAACTCCATATGTTTTATTAACCACTTGCCTAACGGGCACTTTTACCCTCTTCCTGCCCAGGACAATTTTCAGCTTTGAGCGCTGTCACACTTTGAATGACAATTACGTGGTCATGCTACACTGTACCCATATGGAATTTTTATCCTTTTTTCACACACATGGAGCTTTCTTTTGGTGGTATTTACAGTTTTTTTTTTGCTAAACAAACGAAAAAAGACCGAACCTTTTAAAAAAAAAAAAAAAGTCATAGTTTGTTATTTACTGATAGGGTGAGGAGGAACTGATAGGCGGCACTAATGGGCACTGATAAGTGGCACAGATGGGCACTGTAAGGTGACACTCAGAGGTGACACTGATGAGGAGGCACTGGTGGGCATGCACTGATAATCAGTGCCTTGATTATCAGTGCTTATGTCCCTTTAACACAAGCCGGTAAGTGGCTTTCAGCTTTCATGCTGTTAGCCTAAGGGCCGGTTCACACTGCTGCAATGCCAGACATCACATTGCTGAGCAGATCACATGCAATGTCTGTGCGATGCAAATTTTATCCATACAGATAGTATGGCTGAATTTGCATCACATTCGGACCAAACTCGTGGAGGACCCTTTTGTTGGTCCGCACCAGAATCGGATCGCATGGCTGTTCACACCTATGCAATCCAATTCCGCAAATTTCGCTGCATTTTGCAAACTGATTGTGGGGTGTCGTTAACTTAACATACACCCCGCAATCAGTTCGCATGAACAGGTTTGCAATTTAGATGCGGTGCAAATTTGCAGAGAATTCGCTGTGAATACGGGCCACCTCTAGTGTGAATCGAGCCTAAGGAAAGAAAAGTGGATGACCTGAAAGTGTGTTTACATCCATGATCAGCTGTCATTGGACACAGCTGACCATGAGGTAATGGGCCGCTGTGATTGGTCCTTTACCCTGATCTGTGATCAGCTGTGTCTGAAAGCCGTAGGGGGTGCACAGGCAGCGCGATCACGGGAACATGTCTATGTGCGCCCTCCTGGCAAAGTTAGCCCGCGCTGTAGCTGTCTGTCAGCTATAGCGTGGGAGGAAAGGGGTTAAAGAATACTCCTCCCAGTCATACATTTTTCATTTCATATTTGTAAAACAGGCCATCGATGTGCTCTGATTTATACACCGCTCCTAAAGCGCACCTGCCAATTGAAGTCAATGGGCAGCGCTGATTAAGCGCCTGCAAAGCACTAGTGGCCGAAAAGCGCCTCTAAAACTACAGAAAAGCGCCGCTAGTCTTACCGCCGACGCCCCACGCTGTCATTGTGAAAGGGCTCTTAAAGTGGTTTTAAAGGCTCAAGGTTTTTTGCCTTCATGTATTCTATGCATGACGGTAAAAAAATGCAGACAAGACAAGCTGCTTGCTGTGGGGGGCACTTGACAGGAGGGAGCGGCCAGGGGCGCTGGCGGGGGACCCAGGTAGAGGAGGGTCGGGGCTGCTCTGTGCAAAACCACTGCACAGAGCAGGTTAGTATGACAAGTTTGTTATTTAAAAAAAGAAAAAAAAGCTTTTAATACCACTTCACGCAGTGGGCTGGTTCTTGGGAGGAGTTATGCAAATATCAAAATGCCTTGATGGGTGTGGTGTCAGCCAATAGGAATACTTTTTTTAACTACTTAAAGACCAGCCGCCACGGCAGGTTGGCTCTCCTGGGCGGATCATCGTCATGGTACGTCGGCCGCTTCAAGACCACTAGGGGGCGCGCCCGTGGCGTGAAGCCAGAGCTGATGTCCGCTGGCCACCCGCGATCGTTCCTCAGAGAGCCAGAGCGGGGATCTGTCAATGTAAACAGACAGACAGGAGAGGAGAGAGAGATCATCTGTTCCTAGTGATTAGGAACTGCAATCTCTCTCCTCCTCCAGTCACTACACTCCCCCCAAAGTTAGAAACATCTCCCTAGGGAACACTTAACCCCTTGATCGCCCCTAGTGTTAACCCCTTCCCTCCCAGTGACATTTATACAGTAATCAGTGGCTATTTTTAGCTTTGATTGTTGTATATATTTCAATGGTACCAAAAAAGTGTTCGGTCTGTCCACCGCAATGTCGCAGTCCCACTAAAAATTGCTGATCACCGCCATTACTTGTAAAAAAAAAAATTATAATAAAAATGCCATAAATCTATCCCCTATTTTGTAGATGCTATAACTTTTGTGCAAACCAATCAATACACACTTATTGCGATATGTAGAAGAATACATATTGGCCTAAACTGATGAAGAAATTAGTTTTTTTTACATTTTCTTTTTTGGACATTTATTATAGAAAAAAGTAAAAAATATTATTATTATTTTTTTTTTAAATTGTGTTTTTTTTTTTTTGTTTATAGCGCAAAAAAATAAATAAATGCAGAGGCGATCAAATACCACCAAAAGAAAGCTCTATTTGTGGGGAAAAAAGACATACATTTTGATTGGGTACAATGTCGCACGACCGCGCAATTGTCAGTTAAACCAACGCAGTGCTGTATCACAAAAAATGGCCTAGTCATTAAGGGGGCAAATCCTTCCAGGGATAAAGTGGTTAAAGCTGAACTCCAGCCCTCCCTTCAGTCTTGCACAGTAGTACTGGCTCCTCTCCTGTACTGAAATTGTTTACTCAGATTTTACTGCACACTCTGAGCTTCTCATAGTTTGCATAGGAAGCTGCAGCAAATCAGATAGAGTCTTATTTTCTGTTTGGAGCACATCCAACATCATGTAGCTCTTTTCTCCCCAGCCTGACTTTCCCTGACCCGCCCCTTTCATTTACTGGATTTCCATTATTTATTTTCTCCCAGGTCTGCCCGTTTCCTTCATTAGATTTTAGTTCTCCAATCATGAAGGCAAAGCATCACCTGTGGACATCACTTAGGATGATGTTCCTGTAAATATACATCCCACCTATATACTCGATCTCCTTCAAAATGACACCCAGAGTATTATTATATCGTCATATTGTTCATGTAAATTGCTGTTTTTTTGTTTTTTCTTTTTTTCTGTATGTATTCTTTATATACCATTTGATGTTTTTTAAACATTGATTATTTGTATGATCAAACATTTTTTTATATACACTGAATAAAATAGATTTTTTTGTATTACCCAAGTGTGTGTTGCCTGTAAAGTCCCATGGAAGGGGGATTTCTCTTTTTCTTAAAATGGATATATAATAAAGTATGTCATAAAAACAGAAACTTTGTGTAATTAAAAATTTTATATTACTATGTTAACAAGGGGGGAGGAAAACATAAGCAGATCAAATTTTGGCTTTAAGCAACATTTCTGGGAATCCTTTAAGTGCCTCTGAAATGCCAATAAATGTCTGAGCAAAGGGGCCCTTGTGCAATCACATTTATCTTTGCACATTTTTCTGTGGTATGTCTCATAGCCCGAAACTATTCTACTTTACAAAGCAGTCAGTGTGATGGATCTCCTGGAAGTCATAAATCCATCCTGGTCAGGGAGATCCCTTTACTAGGACTGGTGTCAGGGCTTCTGTTATCATTATGGGGGAACAGTGACACCTGCTGGTGAATATTGGGAATGAATGAAAAGGAGACTGTGCCTGTTAACTGATATATCTCTGATGCACAGAGAGGGGTTGGGATCAGGTTGGTTGTGTCTCCGGTAGAGCCGGATTATCCACAAGGTAACCTAAGTAGGAGCCTGGAGCCCAGTCCAGGGGGCCCCGCATAGCAGTCCAGGGGGCCCCGCATACCAGTCCAGGCGACCCAGCATAGCAATCCAGGGGGCCCGCATAGCAGCCCAGGGGGCCCAGCATAGCTTTTAGGTATGCTGGGCTAAAAGCTTTAGGTAGCTTTTAGCTTTTAGCTAGGCTCCTGCGGTGTACCAGGGGTCAAATCTGCATACCTGGCTGTCACATCACACATGTACTGTAGGCAGTTAGTGTCCATGCCAGCTTTTCTGTGACTATTATAACCCTTATCAATATCAACTAAAGAGATGGGGAGGGCCCAAGCTCCTACTTTGCCTAGGATTGGCTTAAGCTGGCCATACACTATACAATCTGGTTGTACAATCTCTGTACAACCTTCTACAGATTTGCCAAAACTATGTAATGTGAGAACAAATCTAAACAATCTATTTCATTTGTAGCCGATCAGGCAGGCCTCTTACATTGCATAGCTGATCGTAGAGCTAAAGAAGATTGCACAATTCAATTGTATAGTGTATGGTTAGCCTTAATCCATCTCTGGTTGAGTTGTTTCTGTCTGATTTTTCAATACATTGATGTCAGATCACCATTTTATCCCAAATCATCACCTCCATCTATTCCATATAATATGGTATTTTCCTGATTCACTCTATTCTGTGCGAATAAAATTTGACCTGGGGAGAAAATAGCTTAATAACATTCAATTTGCCCCCATTTACACAGAACGATTATACATGAAGTTTTACAGTAGAAGTGGCTCTACAATATGTTTTTTTTTTTTGCTTATTATTAATAATGTTTGGGCACCGGACTGAACACAGGGTGTATTTATGAAACATTTACATGCATCTATATTCACTGTGTGCGAATGTGAAAATATTTATTTATTTATTATTTATATTTTATTTTATTTATTTATTTATTCCAGTGGTCTTTTGACCAATCCTGTGACATCACTGATCCTGCCGTCTGTATATTCCTTGTGTGTGTGTAATATATATATATCTATATCTCTATATCTCTCTCTCTCTCTCTATATATATATATATATATATAGAGAGAGATATAGATAGATATACATATATATACATATAATTTTTTATTAATATATAATAGAAAAAATAAATATACAGTAGTACCTTGGATTACAAGCATAATTCGTTTCAGAAGCATGCTTATAATCCAAAGCACTTGTATATCAAAGCAAGTTTCCCCATAGGAATCAATGGAAACTCAGATAATTCCATTCCAGTATCACAACTAGAGTATGCAGTATCACATGTGGCCAGAGGTGGGGGGGCACCGGAGACACTCGGACACGTTAGGAGACCACTCGGAGACGCTCAGAGACAGTCCAAGTGTCTCCAAACGTCTCTGAGTGTCTCTGAGCGCTACCGGTGCCCCGCACCTCTGGCCCACATGCGGTACTGCACACCCCAGAGGCTTGAATCCTGATTGTCTTGCGAGACAACGCTCGCAAATCGAGTGCAATCTGAGGTTTTACTGTATATATATATTTTAATATACATATATTGCAATTAATATATATATATATATATATATATATATATATATATATATATATATATATATATATTTTTTTTTATATATATATATATATTATTATTATTATATTTTTTTAACTATATTAGTGGTGCACCAAAATGAAAATTCGGAACCAAAAATTCATAAAACAAGTGGAGGCGCAACAACTAAAACCATGGAAAAATGAATAAAATCTGCAATAAAACTGTAAAACGATCAATCATAGATCTGTGACCAGTCCGTTTTGTTTTATATACACAGTCTATATAAAAGTCTATGTACAGATGGTGAGAAGGGGTTAAAAGTCTAGAGTAAGCAGGGCTGCCATCACATTAGAACAGAAACCATGTTCCAGGGAGCTGCAAAAAAAACAAGGAGAGAGGCGCCTCTGGGTGCAGACGTTTTTAACAAGCTTTAATACACATAAATTAGTCAAACTGACATTTCAGCAGAAAGTGATAGGCATAAAAGTATAGACATGGTTATGTCACGGTGGAGATCCTGAGTCCTGGGCCTTGTAGTTCCTTTGTCAAAACAGTCTGGTCAGAGAGGTGTCCGCCATTAAGATGGTTATGCCGGCTCCGGAAGACAAACTCGAGACGAGACGTGAGGCGCAGGGAACAGCAGGCTGCAGGGGGTGACATCACCAGTAGTGGACGCGTTTCTTGAGTAGGCGCGCTGCGGTGTACTGGCAAGCCGCACTCCCGATCGGCGAACCGGAGAAAGAGTCCAATCATAGAGATTTCCGGTGACCAGATGGTTCCCAGTCATCTCTATGACCTACGGAGGCCCGGGCCCGACGTTATGACATCACGTCCGGCCGGCGCAAGTAAACAAAACCGAGAACTCAGCTGGAAAGAAAGAGATCGCTCATTTTTTTTTTTTTACCCTCAATCTTTCCAGCCCTTATAGACCCCACATCTTCCAATAAAGAGGACCTGTCATGCCCTATTGCTATTATAAGGGATGTTTACATTCCTTGTAATAGGACTAAAAGTGATAAAAAAAAGAGAAAGTGTAAAAGAAAAAAAATTTAAGTAAAATAAAGAATAAAAAAAAGTTTTTAAAGCGCCCCTGTCCCCGTGTGCTTGCGCACAGAAGCGTATATAAGTTGCGCCCGCATATGTAAACCTCCTCTGTAACCTGTAAAAATTTTTAAAGCGTCGCCTATGCAGATTTTTAAGTACCAAAGTTTGGCGCCATTCCACAAGCGTGCGCAATTTTAAAGCATTACATGTTAGGTATCTATTTACTCGGCGTAACATCATCTGTCATAGTATACAAAATAATTGGGCTAACTTTACTGTTTTGTTATTTTTTAATTCATGAAACCGTCCTTTTCTCCCCAAAAAACAGGTTTGAAAAATTGTTGCGCAAATACCGTCTCTGCTAAAAAAAAAACACATATATAATGTTTGGGGGTTCTGAGTAATTTGTTAGCAAATAAAATGATGATTTTTAAATGTAGGAGAAAAGTGCCAGATAAGGCCCGGTATGGAAGTGGTTAAAGAACGTTTCCAGGTTCCTGACTTATTCTCTTAATAAAACTGGACTATGGGAATAGCAGAATAAAATTAATATTCTAAAAACTAAACTGCCACACGATGTCGCTGGTGAGCTACAGATACAACTTGGGCAAAATATTGAAAGGACTTTTGCAAACTTTCTTGTGCGTCCAGCAGGGGGCAGTATAACATAGCAAACAGTGCTATGGAGAACATTAGTCAGTCAATATTAGTCAATACACCTGGTATTAGGTTAAAAAATAAATAAATAATAATTGAGAAATAAAATACATATTACAAAAAAGTAGATCTAGGTCAGTGTCAGGGTTAGTGTTTGGGTCAAGGTCAGGAACAAAGGTCACTATTTTTTGGACATTTTTTTTTGTATCTGCTTGCTGACTGTATAATGTACATATACGGTGCCAAGGCGGCTCCCCTGTGCAGAACCATGTACCGGTACATGATCCTGCATTTCCGGGTCTGAGGCACACACGCGCGCTGCTGGCGACCCAGTCCCGCTGTGATTGGACACAGCGGGAGCCAGTCAACGGTCCTGGTGGACTCAATTTTTTTTAACAAAAATATGTAGCAATATACATATTGGCCTAAATTTATGAAGAAATTAGATTTATTATTATTTTTTAATTGGATGTGTTTTAAAGCAGTAAGTAAAAAACAAGATTTTTTTTTTTCAAATTATTTGCTATTTTTTGTTTATAGCACAAAAAATAAAAACAGCAGAGGTGATCAAATACCATCAAAAGAAAGCTCTATTTGTTGGGAAAAAAAGGACATCAAATATGTTTGGGTACAGCGTTGCATGAACACGCAATTGTCAGTTAAAATAACGCAGTGCGGTATCGCAAAAAATGGCCTGGTCATTAGGGGGGTAAATCTTCTGGGGGGCTAAAGTGGTAAAATTAGAATCAGTGTCAGTGTGTTTTAGCTAAAACACACTGAAAAATGCGCACTATTGATTCTGGGCTGTACGGCGGGTATAAACAACAAATGACATACACATATGTGGTATCGCTGCGATCGTTAGGAGAAGGAGAATTTGTTTTGAGGGGTAGGTTATGGTAGTAACAAGAAATATACAGCTAGATTTTTAAAAAAAATTTTTTGTTTTTTTTTAACTATTTTGGGCCAGTTTTTCTTTGATAATAAAAAAATAAATCAGGAGATACCGGTATCTATTACCATTTACCACCAAATGAAAGCCCAATCTGTCCTGAAAAAAACAAGGTATAATTCACCTGCATGCACTAAGTTGTTGCAATGATATGTACTGTTTCACTAAGACATGTCAAAGTTGCAAAATTGGGCTTAGGCATTAAGATTTGTTTTACCCTTAGGTGTGAAAGGGTTAATCATTTATAGCCTATGTAAAGGCTTTTTTTTTTGTTTTGGCTAGAGTGGGAAAGAGTTAGAACCCCTGTCATTTTTTTTTTGCTCTGTGTGTGCCTGTTGGGAGGATTCCCTCCTAGATTTGTCCTGATGACCATCGTCACCGAATCAGAAAGTACTGGTTAGGATGACTATAGCCATATTAGTTGACTTACAACAATACAATTAAGGATTCATGCGCTTGGCATATGCGTATTTTCGGCATGGGGCGCAGGTTCTTATTGGCGGGCAGGCAGTAGATCCTGTGTAAAATATGCAACTTAAGTACTCGCTTTTAGATGCGTGCAATCCTTCTAATGGCTATGCGTGCGTTTACCTATGTTTATGCAAATATATGCATAAAATATGCAGATCTGTGCGGCCCTGGACGCAGCCCTGTCCTACATTTTTTTTGTAAGCTGCTGAACGCAGTGCACATTTTTGGTTGTAGTCGCTGCTATGTGTATGGCCTCATTGATTATTATACAGTGGGGGTTATTTACGAAAGGCAAATCCACTTTGCACTGCAAGTGCACTTGGAAGTGCAGTCGCTGTAGATCTAAGGGAGACACGCAAGGAAAATAAAAACAGCATTTTAGCTTGTACATGATTGGATGATAAAATCAGCAGAGCTTTCCCTCATTTCAGATCTTCCCCTCAGATCTACAGCGACTGCACTTTCAAGTGCATTTGTAGTGAAAAGTGGATTTGCCTTTCATAAATAACCCCCATTATCTCACAAAAGTGAGTACACCCCTCACATGCTTGTAAATATTTTATTATATCTTTTCATGTGACAACACTGAAGAAATGACACAATGTAAAGTAGTGAGTGTACAGCTTGTATAACAGTGTAAATTTGCTGTCCCCTCAAATAACTCAACACAGCCATTAATGTCTAAACCACTGGCAACAAGTGGTTTAGTGAAAATGTCCAAATTGGGCCCAAATTGTCAATATTTTGTGTGGCCACCATTATTTTCCAGGACTGCCTTAACCCTCTTGAGCATGGAGTACACCAGAGCTTCACAGGTTGCCACTGGAGTCCTCTTCCACTCCTCCATGACAACATCATGGAGCTGGTGGATGTTAGAGACCTTGCGCTCCTCCACCTTCTGTTTGAGGATGCCCCACAGATGTTCAATAGGGTTTAGGTTTGGATACATGTGTGTTTGGGGTTGTTATTATGTTGGAATACTGCCCTGCGGGCCAGTCTCTGTAGGGAGGGGATCATGCTCTGCTTCAGTATGTCACAGTACATGTTGGCATTCATGGTTCCCTCAATGAACTGTAGCTCTCCAGTGCCGACAGCACTTGTGCAGCCCCAGACCATGACACTCCCACCACCATGCTTGACTGTAGGCAAGATACACTTGTCTTTGTACTCCTCACCTGGTTGCCGCAACACACGCCTGAAACCATCTGAACCAAATAAGGACATGGTTCCATTAATCCATGTCTTTAGTCTGCTTGTCTTCAGCAAGCTGTTTGCGGGCTTTCTTGTGCATCATCTTTAGGAGAGACTTCCTTCTGGGACGACAGCCATGCAGACCAATTTGATGCAGTGTGCGGCGTATGGTCTGAGCACTGACAGGCTGACCCCCCCACCCCTTCAATCTCTGTAGCAATGCTGGCAGCACTTATACGTCTATTTCCCAAAGACAACTTCTGGGTATGATGCTTAGCACATGCACTCAACCTATTTGCTCAACCATGGCGAGGCCTGTTCTGAGTGGAACCTGTCCTGTTAAACCGCTGTATGGTCTTGGCCACCATGCTGCAGCTCAGTTTAAGGGTCTTGGCAACCTTCCTATAGCCTAGGCCATCTGTAGAGAAACAATTCTGTGTTTACAAGTGACAGTGGTGAGCAGGAAGCAGAGGGCGAGAGCTGGAAGTGGCAGAATGGAGTTCCGCCACGTCCTGGCTGAAAAAAAGCCCTGGGTGCGAGGCCCACATGAAATGGACTGACGGGCTGGATTTGGCATGTTCTCTAAAAGGTACTTGCGCTACTTTTGACTAGGCATGAGCCCGATGTACGAGTCGCACGTAAGTGCGACTCGAACATCGGGTGTTCGCCGAATAGCGAACAATTTGGGGTGTTCGCGGCAAATTCAAAAGCCGCGGAACACCCTTTAAAAGTCTATGGGAGAAATCAAAAGTGCTAATTTAAAAGGCTTATATGCATGGTATTGTCATAAAAAAGTTTTTGGGAACCTGAGTCCTGCCCCAGGGGACATGTATCAAAACTGTCGGTCCCGGCAATACACATAAAAGTTAATTGATAATTGATAGAAACGGCATGGGATTCCCCCACAGGGAAACCCTGAAACAAAATTTAAAAAAAAATAAAATGCATGGGGGTCCCCCCAAATGCCATACCAGGCCCTTCAGGTCTGGTATGGATATTAAGGGGAACCCCGCGACAATTTTTTTAAAAAAAATAGTGCGGGGGGGGGGGTCCCCCTTAAAATCCATACCAGACCCTCCAGGTCTGGTATGGATTTTAATTGGAACCCTGCACCAAAATTTAAAAAAAATGGCGTGGGGTCCCCCCAAAAATCCATACCAGACCCTTATCCAAGCACACAACCTGGCAGGCCGCAGGAAAAGAGGGGGGGACGAGAGAGCGCCCCTCCTCCTGAACCCTACCAGGCCACATGCCCTCAACATTGGGAGGGTATGTTGGGGTAGCCCCCCAAAGCACCTTGTCCCCATGTTGATGGGGAGAAGGGCCTCATCCCCACAACCCTTGCCCGGTGGTTGTGGGGGTCTGCGGGTGGGGGGCTTATCGGAATCTGGAAGCCCCCTTTAACAAGGGGACCCCCAGATCCCACCCCCCTGTGTGAAATGGTAACGGGGTACAAATGTACCCCTACCATTTTACAAAAAATGTGTGAAAATGGTAAAAAAAAAGGACAATACACGCCTTGGGACAAGTCCTTTATTAAAAAAATAAAAATATAAAACTGTCCCCACAAAGTCTTCTTCTTCTCTCGCTCTGACGGACTGAAAAAGAAAAAAAAAAGCCACACGCCGCCTATGATCTGCCTCAATGGGAGGCACCCGCCGTAATGACTGGCCTCTCAGGTGACAGCTCCTTTTTAACTGAGGGCAGGGCCACACGATGACGTTGCCAGGTGACCCCGCCCCCTCTGATGCACGGGGACATCCCTATGGCTTTCCCGTAGCATCAGAGGGGGCGGGGTCACCCGGCAACATCATTGTGTGGCCCCGCCCTCAGTTATAAAGGAGCTGTCACCTGAGAGGCCATTCATTATGGCGGGTGCCTCCCATGGAGGCAGATCATAGGCGGCGTGCGGCTTTTTTTTTTCGGTCCGTCGGAGCGTGAGAAGAAGAAGAATAAGACTTCGTGGGACAGTTTTATTCTTCAATTTTTTTAATAAGGGACTTGTCCCAAGGCGTGTATTGTCTTTTTTTGACCATTTTCACACATTTTTTGTGAAATGGTAGGGGTACATTTGTACCCCGTAACCATTTCACATGGTGGCTGGGATCTGGGGGTCCCCTTGTTAAAGGGGGCTTCCAGATTCTGGTAAGCCCCCTGCCCGCAGACCCCCACAACCACCTGAAAAGGATTGTAGGGATGAGGCCCTTCTCCTTATCAACATGGGGACAAGGTGCTTTGGGGGGCTACCCCAAAGCACCCTCCCAATGTTGAGGGCATGTGGCCTGGTACAGTTCAGGAGGGAGGCGCTCTCTCGTCCCTCCTCTTTTCCTGCGGCCTGCCAGGTTGTGTGCTCGAGTAAGGGTCTGGTATGGATTTTTTTTTTAATTTTGGCACGGGGTTCCCCTTAAAATCCATACCAGACCTGAAGGTTCTGGTATGGATTTTGAGGGGGACCCCCACGCCATTTAAAAAAAAAAATGGCACGGGGTTCCCCTGTGGGGGAATCCCATGCCGTTTTTATCAATGAACTTTTATGTGTATTGCCGGGATCGACAATTCATTATAGCTGCAAGTACTTTTAAATGACTTTTTTTTCTTTAGAAATGTCATTTTGCTCTCGGACTGTTCTAAACACGGGAAACATGCGCCACTTTACAGGCATACTATAGACACCCTCCAGGTACGAAATTTAAAGGAATATTACACTTTTATTGTTTCACTCTAAGCATTATTAAATACACTGCACCCAAAAAAACTGCCGTTTTTAAAACTTTTTTTGCATTGATACATGTCCCCTGGGGCAGGACCCAGGTCCCCAAACACTTTTTATGACAATAACTTGCATATAAGTCTTTAAAATTAGCACTTTTGATTTTTCATGTTCTTGTCCCATAGACTTTAACGGTGTTCTCGTGGTCAAACTAATTCTTTGCCTGTTCGCATGTTCTGTTGCGAACCGGGGGGTGTTCGGCTCATCCCTACTTTTGACATTTGATGGAAGTAGGCAAAAAAAAGTGAAAAAAAAGTGCAAAAATGCACGATTTTAAGGTGCTCCCATAATACAAGTTAATGGGGTTATCAACACGTGATCCTGAATCAAAGAAGCTTCAGTATGCATTACACTCAAAAACACACAAAATAAGCCTCACAATCATCTACATAACCTAAGCTCAAGTGCAAATGGGGACTACCTTGCCCATGTCTTCTGAATCACGGCAAAGCAAACAGTTTATTTTATTGCCCATTCCTTATCAGCAAATGCTCAACATTTCTTATCTGTCTGCCCCTCTGTTTCACTGCCGGCCGTGAGGAAAAGAATGTTAACCTGCTTCTGCCGACTGTATTCATATATATGCTGCTGCAGGACAGATGAGCCTTAAAGAATAAGTTAACCTTTTTACAAAAATTTAAAAGGTGAGCTAACTCCAAATATCCTGGCCACACCTCCAGACCCCACATAGCGGCAATGATGCCCTCGTGCTGCCTGTGTAGCAGTCCATAAACCATACGCTGCAAAACTCCTGGAGTGAGTATCCATCATAATGCTTACAATTGGTCAACGTAGCCATGTGACCATGCTGACCAATGAGAAATGCATCTGGGGATTCTTCTTCTTTCGCTAAGGTGTCCAAGAGGAAACAAAGTTCTTCTCATTGGTCAGCACAATCATATGGACATACTGACCAATGAGGGCTTGCACTTGCCAGCATTTTGATGGATACTTACTTTTGGGCTGTGTATTGTGGTGACAGACCGTCAGCACAGGGCATCATAGGGTCCAAGGGGTGGCCAGAATATTTGGTGTTAGTTGTCATCTTTTACAAACTTACACTTTGAGACTCGACCGCCATGCATGTGTCCATGGTGAACTGCCATTCTGGGCTGAGAAAAAGTGTTTACTGCACACACCCAGCAAAGTGACTGAGCTGGAGCATACAGCTCCTGGTCATTGTTTAAGGTCAGGGGAATCTGATCATGTGACAAGCAATCTCAGATGTCACATGGTCAAGAAGCCATCCTCCAAGCCTTAAGACCCTCTTAAAGGGCTGCAGGAGAGTAGCAGCAAGGAGTTCATTTCTGAGTTTCTGAAGCCAGAGATTACTCAGGATTGAGGACTCCTCCCCCATTGCCATCTGACAGAGCTGAGCTAAAACCAAGTACCAGCATCGTACAGAAAAAGAAGATGGGAGGGGGGAGGTGAAGTTCTTTTGGGCATAGTCAAAATGTACTTTAGTCACTAAAGTGAAAGCCCATCTTGTACTGTCATGCGTAATAAGTCATGCTTTTGATAACCCAACACCAACGCTTTGAAAAAAGAATACCCGCAATGTAGCAGTCAGAACAGATTTTTATTTAATCTCAAGATTAAATTTACATTAAGGAAAATTGAATCAATGCTTAGCCCTTTGCACCCCCACAAGTTCCAATTTGCTCTGCAAGAAAATCTTGACCTTTCATCTTAATTCATCTTCTCTTCAACCTCCTGCACAGAGGAGGACACGACCTTCCCATCTACCACTTCCTCCACAATGGTCTTCACTTTTCTGGTTTTGGTTGGGTCTGGAATCAAAATCAGAAAATTGCATTATTGTTGGATCCCATTTTCTGTCTGTATTCAAAATTACTCTATGGTAGGATTCCCAGGGTGATTTCAGGCCCCTTTATATGCCTTAGACCAGGGGTGATCACACTACTGTCCATGGGCCCCATCCGGCTGATCACAAGATTCTATCTAGCCCGCAGCTAGGGTCAGTGGGGGGGTCAACCCTCCCATGTAATGGGGACCCTGATGGGGGGGGCTCTGAGGGGGATCCTGATGGAAGGGGAACTTCAATAGAGACCCAGATGGAAGGGGGAATTGTGGTGGGGACCCTGATGTAAAGAAGATTTAGATGGGGAACTTGATTAAGGAGGGACTCTGATGGGGACCTTGATGTAATAGAGGACCTGCGATGGGGATTTTTTTCTACCCCCAAATATTTGTAAATGTACAATGTGCAAATGTGCCCCTTGTATATAACAGTTTGTTGATCCCTCCTTTAGACTTCAATGCTTTCCCTGCATCTACGAATGATGAGTATTTGTGGTTCATAGGCAAAGTGTTCAGGGTATCTGCCCAAACCTTAGTTTTATTTATCCCTAATACCCTACACCACCTGCTAAGCCTATTGAGAAACTATTTCAGCCCCGGAAATGCAGGCTCGAGGCTTTTCTGTTAAAAATTTCAGCCTTGAGCCTGCAGATAAATGCTGCAACCTATAGGCAGCAGTATTCTTCTGTGATGTCACCTATCCAATAGTGTAACTGTTATGCCCTGTACACACCGTCGGATTTTCCGACGGAAAATGTGTGATAGGACCTTGTTGTCCGAAATTCCGAATGTGTGTAGGCTCCATCACACATTTTCCATCGGAATTTCCGACACACAAAGTTTGAGAGCTTGCTATAAAATTTTCCGACAACAAATTCCGTTGTCGGAAATTCTGATCGTGTGTACACAAATCCGACGCACAAGGTGCCACGCATGCTCAGAATAAATTAAGAGATGAAAGCTATTGGCTACTGCCCCGTTTATAGTCCCGATGTATGTGTTTTACGTCACCGTGTTCAGAACGATTGGATTTTCCGACAACTTTGTGTGACCGTGTGTATGCAAGACAAGTTTGAGACTACATCTGTCGAAAAAAATCCATGGATTTTGTTGTCGGAATGTCCGATCAATGTCCGACCGTGTGTACAGGGCATTAGAGTTACATTACAGTTACATTATTAAATTATTATTATTAAGTTACATACAGTTACATTATTAAAAATAATAATAATACAACCAAGAATCCCTTGGAAAGGTTGGGAAACCCATGTTTCAGCTCACGATGCACCTCTTATGTCTCAGTCACCCTGTGCCACAATGGTGACTGAGACATAAGAGGTGCATGGGGAGCTGAAACATGGGATTATCATAAACATCAACACAGAACTCCTTCATACAGTAGCAAGAGCTCCAGATGAGACAATGTCTCCTACATTGTACAGAGGCCAATGTGATTAGCTCTCTCAACTAACATGTTGAGTTCAGAATTAAACAAATCAAGAATAGTGTATTCTGTGGATAATATTGTGGATAAATATTACTGTCCCATTTTAAGTAATCCAGTGCCCTGATTACATCCCTAGATGTCCCCCTGTGAAGAGATGCCGCTGATCGGCTCTTCTCTCCTCACACTCTGTCAGTGTGAGGCGAGGAGAGCCGATTACCAGCATTTCCTTGTTTACATGTGACCGGCTATGATTGGACATAGCCGATAACATGGTTAAACAGCTGGAGTGGCCGTTCTGGGTTGCCGTCATATGAAGGGGGGTATAACCTATGTAAAGGTAGGCCAATGAGGAGGGGGTTCTAATCCTTATCCATGCTATCCAAAGCTAAAACTAAAAAAAAGGTGCTAGCTTGGCATACACTATACGTGAGCAGAATTGAGCGTCAAAATATATGACGAGCTTCTGATTGTCTTTTACAGTAGCAACAGCAATTCATCACTAAATATTCATTTTTTGGGAATTACAAATTCTGATGCAAAAATAAACAATGTAAAATAACTACTACAAGTTTATGAATTGGCATTAGCGTGAATGTGAGAATGTGGAACAAAAGAAAGTATTACCTTTTTTCTCATCAATAGATGCTGCCTTTACTGGTACAGCTGCAGCGGATGATGATGCTGCAGAGGATGATGAGGAAGATACCTTGGAAGAGGAAGACTTAGAGGTAGAAGATTGCCTGGAAAAAAAAATTGGTATGGAGTTGTGAAAATATATCACTTAAGTCAACTGGAAGTGAAAGATGTGAAAAGCCAAGACTTTCTTTGCAATTCCTCTCCATGACATGTTCAAGCCCTCTTTTATCTATGACCAGCTTTACGTGTCAACATATAACTGAAATGATTTTAAATCTCATTAGAAAGAAAGACTGGCAAATGTTCATCATTGTCAAAGTCTGTGTCCAGCTGCTTTATTTAGATTAGTCTGAGAATTTGATGCTTCCCTCTACAAAAATTCTGAAGGGTCAGCTTTTTAAAAAAAAATAGATTTTCATTTAAAGGAGATCCTGATGGGCTGCATTAGCTACTGGCTTCTTATATCTACTGCTAACTCTGCTCCTGTCCATCTGGGAGCTTTGTTTGTCTCCACCCTTGTTTGAGTGTTCTAGCATCTCTTGTTGCATTTTCCTTAAAACAAATGAAAAATACAACTACAATTGGGAAACCCTTATAGTGAATACAGCAAGTGTACAGAACCAGGAACTCAAGCATGGAGATCTCACCTATAGAGTCCCTGAGAGAAATCAGGAATCTTCAGGTGATGTAACCCTATATCATCTGCCAAAACTGTAATATTATTTTTAGGTGCACTGACCCCCTAATGTGTATGAAGAAACAAGTCAGCCACATTCCAATGACATCACTCCGACATGTTTAACCCACAAAAGGCTTAATCATAGACGTCTTTATTATTAAACCCGTCTTGGGTGAAACAATTCAAAGTGAGAATTAATCTGGGTGAACTCGGGGGAATTCTGGATGAAGTTGATCTGGGTAAGCTAGTCCTGGAATAATAAAGCTTTGTGAAGGCTTATGTCATTGGAATGTAGCTGACTTATTTGTTCATTCCATGTGGGGAACATTGACGAGGTCCATGAGCCAGCATCTGACACCACAGAAATGGACGGATGGCAGGCTTTCAGCAGCATTTCCTTTTAGGGTTTTGATGTTTATGCTGAGTCTGGTCAAAAATAAATGTTCATGCAGAAACCAGTCAAGAGTTTTGCTCATGGATGCTTAAATTGTGCCTTCAGTCCTCCCCCTAAATCTATGAGCACCTTTATACATATACAAATGAAAATCAGTTTTTACATATACTATTTACTTTTCTCTTTATATCCATTTCCTTTATTGGTTCTACAATGTTTCAAGGTACTTTATTTTAGGCACTCACCCCAGTTCTCCGTCTAGCAGGCGACGGTATGTTTCAATCTCCATCTCCAATCTGTTCTTGATATCGAGCAGCTCTCTGTACTCCATGCCTTGGCGTTCTATGTCTGATCTGACCTGGTAGATCTGCTCCTCTAGCCCACCGATGACAAGCTGGAGCTGCTGGAGCTGTCCTCCATAACGGCCCTCTGTCTCAGACAGGGTATCTTCAAGGGATTTTTTCTAAAAAATAAAAAAAAGTGTAAACATGGTATTATTTTTGTGTGCATTTTTAGTACTTCTCATAGAAATATCAAATGTAGCCAATAGCTTTAAATAAACAGTATATCCAATTCCAAACATTATATTATTAAATAAAATAAAAACTAGCAAGTTTATCATCCTTACAGATTGCCATTTTGTTTTATACATCTATACTACATATATGGCCAAAGCCATGCATCAATGAAGTTACACCCCCTTTGTGGGTATATCACCCTCCACACTTCTGGGAAAGCTTTTCACAAGATTTTAGAGTGTGTCTGTGGAAATGCATGTACATGCAGCCAAAAAAGAATACTGATGTTGAACAAGAAGACTTGTTTTACAATGTGGCACAGACATGCTGAAACAGAAGAGAAGGTTTTCCCAAACTGTTGCCACATAGCTAAAAGTTTACAATTATCTAAAATATCTTTGTTGGTCAAAGCATTGTCTGTACCCTTCACTGGAAATACCTGAACCCAATAATGTAAACATATACAGGTACATGTGATGGTCAGGGGTATACAAGCTTTTGGCCAAGTACGTTTAACTTGGACAGAAACTCTCAGAAAATGGCTGGCAGCATGTAAATCTCTCTAGGGTTTATCAGAATGGATCCTGTCCTCTTAAATGATCTGGTACTTAGATTTTGTATAAAAACTTCCACCTACTAGATAAAAGTTCCATATCTCGAAATAGACAAAAGTACCTGCCTGTATATATAAGGTGTTCCTAGATTTTGCCTGTATTATATGCACTTCATTTGACTTACCATTGCCAGCTGAGACTGCAACTCTATCTCCAAGCCTTGGAGGACACGTCTAAGGTCAGTGATTTCAGACTTGGTTGTTTGCACTTCTTGCACACCAGCTGAGATCTGCTGGTTCAGTTCTTTACTCTGAAACGATCATGGATGAAGAAGATATGTGACCATATTGCAAAATGAAGCCAGACATGATAGGCAGAAGCAATAACCTCCTCAAATCTAAAGACTTTTGCATTGGACATAGCATGTGTTATCCAGGACAAGGATCATCTGCGCTGGTATTCTTAAGCCGTGCACACACCAGCGAAATGTCCGACAGAAAAAGTCAGATGGAAGCTTTCCATCGTCTATTCCGATCGTGTGTAGGCCTCATCGGATTTTTTTCCCCGAAAATTCTGACTGACCTAGAAATGGAACATGTTCTAAATATTTCCGATGGAACCAATTCCTATCGGGAAACCGATCGTCTGTATGCTGTTCCGACGGACCAAAAACGACGCATGCTTTGAAGCAAGTACGAGACGGAAGCTATTGGCTACTGGCTATTGAACTTCCTTTTTCTAGTCCCGTCATAAGTGTTGTACGTCACCGCGTTCTTGACGGTCGGACTTTGGTCGGACTTTGGGTTGACCACCAGTAGGCAAGACCGCTTGAATGGAATTCCGTCGGAGTTCCGTCGGAGAAACCTTCGGAGTTTATTCCGACGGCAAAACTGGTCGTGTGTATGCGGCATTCGATTTAATACTGAACTCTAGGCGGATATAAAAGGAACACAATAATTCAACTCTGTAATCATTAATACAATGTCACTTTTGTGACATCTGTGCCTGTTCAGTTTTTGTCCACATTTTGACACTGAATTGTGGCAGACCTGTGTTGCATCTATTGGCGGCCAGATATAAATGGACTTGTATGTTTATATTAGGTTATCTCCGATTCCTCACATATAGGTCTGAAGATGTTTATTTTTTCTGGACCTGGGTGGACTCAGAGATAGGTAGATGTAAACAGACACAAGTCTATTTACAGCTGCCTGCCCATAGACCTGCATGAAGCTTGCATTCAGGTCCTCCTGAAAAACTGATTGGAAAGCCCGATTGGAACGCCCGTGTGAAAGGGGTCTAAATTGTGCTGCATCTTCTTCCCCCTACCCTCCTTTTTCAAAATATGCTGGTTACTGCGACAGTACAGGCTCCATTACATTTCCATTTATATGTAGATTTCCATCTCACCTTCTGGGCAAACCATGCCTCTGCGTCTCGGCGGTTCTTATCAGCCAGGGTTTCATAATTTTCTCTCATGTCATTCAGAATCTTAGTGAGATCTATTCCAGGAGCAGCATCCATCTCTACATTGACCTGGCCAGAAGAACTGCTTCTTGCCACTTGCAAATCCTAGGCAAAAATAGAAGAAAAGATTATGTGACATTTTCTGATGTTCTAAGAAAATTATTTTAAAGCTGTTATAATCGAATAATTAATAATAAGCCATAAATACTAACGCACAGTTTTTTTAGCGCTAGCTATTTTGACAAGCCTGATTCTGAACATTATATTTTAATATTCTAATACTTTGTATAATATTTGCACAAATGTCAGCATAGGCAGACATTTTATATTTAAAGCAAAAAGTTTGTGCTCAATAATCGACTGTTTTTTTGAGCTTTGAAAGAAGCACCACAGGAAGTCCACAGGTTTTTATGCCTTAGATATTATGCTGAATATTTTATGTTAGTGTTGTTAAAAGATTCAAACGAATGTACATAGATTAAAAATATAAAGAAAAACAGGCATATTTTTTTTAAAAAGTGGACTCATTCCACGAGGCAGTATAAAACCTCTCTCTGACCTCAGTGGCGCCCAGATAATCAGTTGTATATTTGGTTACAGTGGGTAATCTGACTGTGTTAGATTGTTTAGGGGTCTAGTCATGCTTTATATCAGCAGTTATGACTGCAAATTGACAGTACTGTTCTATAGAAAGTAGAACGTGAGCATCAGAGGAAAATTTGAGAAAATGAAAATGAACTTACCTCTTCATGGTTCTTCTTGAGGTAAGCCAACTCTTCTGTTAGATTATCATATTGGATCTCCAGGTCTCCTCTGGACAAGCTCAGGTCATCCAAGGCTCTGCGGAGGCCACCAATGTCACCATCCACAGCCTGGCGGAGAGCCAGCTCGTTCTCATACCTTAGGGAGAAAACAGTAGTTCAAATCAAACCAAATGACTATAAATTGTTGAACACTGTATTGATACTCATATTTTCACTTGGGATGCAAGTGAGCACTCAAAATATACTACATATGGGGTTCATTGAACATTTTAGGGCAAAAAAATGTGGCTTTAACCTTTCATCAGAGGTCAGCCTTCTGAATGAAGCTTACATACTCTATGAAATATCTTTGTAGCATGGCTGCCTCTTCAAAATTCCTTATTTAATGGGCAGCTGCCCAAAAACTTACAGACAGCTCAAAAATGTATTGACATACTGTCTTAACAGCACTCAATTGTCACAGTGATAACATAGCTAATTTTTGACTGTAGAACATTAGTAGTAACATTTCAACAATCACATAACGATTATGCGAGAGAGGAACAATGCTCGGGCACCTTGACATCTTTCTTGAAAATGTGTCCAAACTATATTAACATTTTTAGTTTACACAAAAATAGATCTTCTGTTTAACTTACTTCAATCTAAAGTCATCAGCAGCCAGTCTGGCATTGTCAATCTGCAGGACAACCCTGGAGTTCCCAACAGTGGCATCCAAGATCTAAAATGGAGAGTAAAATACAATTATTTTACATATTGGAATACCTCTAGTACTTCCTAATTTCGTTGCACTGGTATCGGTATCAGTGGCGATACTTAGCATTTGTTAAGTACTTGTACTTGTGCAAATGTTCCGATACCTTCAAGAGTCCGGTGTGTTTTCGTTCAGCGGTTCAGGTGCAAATTTTTTGTGTATGACACTGGAAATCACACCTGAACTGTGTTCCTGTACACTGGTTCAGGTGTGATTCTGGTCTGAAATTTAGCCTGAATTCACACATGAACCGGACCCAAAGATGCACTGGACCCTTTTTCAATCCAGATCGAGTCCGCCCTGGACATGTGTGAACCGGCTCTATTGAGAGCTGGTCACACTTACCTGTCATGCGAATTGAATGCGGGGAAAGCCGCAACCTATTCGTATATGTGTGAACCCAGCCTAAGGTTGCTAATATAAATTATTTATTGTAAACTGTTTAATATTGTACATTGTGCAAACACTTCATTCACCTTCACTGCCAAGCTATTCTTGCACTGCAGAAGTTGACATCCTACTAATTATTTTTCTTTGTCTATTAACAGGTTCTAGGTTGAGAGCATGTGCATATCAGGTGATGCGAGTTCTGCAACAACAAAATCGCATACACTGTAAGTGTTGATGGGGGAATACCTCTCATGGAGCTTTAGTGTTCTCCCGGCAGTAGGGGGGGGTGTGTATTTAGCGGGGAGCTGGGAGCTGTCCCTGCTGGGAGAACACAGCGATAACCACATTCTAGAAATCCGACATGCTTGTTGTACCCAAGTTGACTGCTGGTTGTTCCCAAATTGATTTATGGATCGACTTGGGTACAATCAGCCTGTCCATATATGGATCAAATCTCGTCTGGTCCCTGCTGAACTGGCCGAGTTTCGAACAATCTATTGTCGGCTTAAAGCGGAGTTCCACCCAAAAGTGGAACCTCCACTTATCTGCTTCCTCCCGTCCCTCAGAAGTTCGGCCCCCCTCCTCCTTCCTCTGCCGCCGGGCCAGTTAGAAAGTGCAGCATGCTTCGCGCATGAGCAGTAGGGAACTGGCTGTGAAGCCGAATAGCTTCACTGCATTTATCCTTAGTGGTAAGTAAGTAATTATGTGTACATAATTCCGATGCACAAAATTCCACGCATGCTCGGAATCAAGCAGAAGAGCCGCACTGGCTATTGAAATTAATTTTTCTCGGCTCGTCGTATGTGTTGTACATCACCGCGTTCTTGACGATCAGAATTTCCGACAAGATTTGTGTGACGGTGTGTCTGCAAGACAAGTTTGAGCCAACATCCATCAAAAATAAATCCAGGATTTTGTTGTCGGAATGTCCGATTGTGTGTACGCAGCATTATACTTAGGAATAATAATGAAAAACTGTTATTGTGTGCATTTATAAAAAAAATGGCATTTTTTTTTAACAAAAGTAAACTTTGGTTGTAAGTAATGAAAAAGGCAAAAATAATGGTAAAATTATATTTTTAATGGGTCACTGAAAAAGTACAATATACCGCATCAGGGTAGTGATAAGGAAGCTGATTTACAAACCAAGTGAAAACCAGGAGAATTTTTGGATTCTCCTGAACATATGTACACAAAACTGTGCAATCTTCAATAAATCCGGCAGTTATTCAATCATATATATTTTATACAGTAGGTCAGCAGAACTATATAAAATTATTCAGAAGAAATAAATTGGGATGATTTGCCAATTCTTATAATTCGATCATCCCTGCTTGAGAAGTGAATTGTCATTTTTGTTCTTCTATAAAATATATAATTTTAACAACAATCTAGTATTTCAACACTCTTAACTCTATCATTTCATCAGAACCTACCTTTCCCCTCAAGTCATTGATGATTTCGAAGTACTTGCTGTAATCTTTGGCTCCTGCACCTGCTGCATTACCTACTTGCTTCTCATACCACTCACGGATCCTGTGCTCCAGCTCACCATTAGCTGCTTCCAGGGCCCTGACTTTTTCTAGGTAGGTAGCCAGACGGTCATTGAGGTTCTGCATGGTCTGCTTATCATTTCCAACGAAGTTACTTGAACCCCCAGCATTGAAAGAAAACCCAGAATTGGCTCCCCCACTTGATCCACCACCAAACCCTCCACCATAGCTTCCACCTCCGAAGGAGCTAGCACCAAAACCACCTCCAAAGCCACCGCCGCTTCCAGCTCCAAAGGAGCTACCACCATAGCCACCACCTGAGCTTGAAACTTGATAAGATGATCCTGAGCCAAAGCGGCCAGACATGGTGGAAGTACTGATGGAGGCACTCTCAGGTAAAGGAGATGAAGAGATGATGTGGATGTGGATTACGGTCTGTAGCTTCTATATGTATAGTTTTCAGTGGGCGTTTTAAAGTGGAAATTCACCTTGAGAAAAACAGTTTGACCAGGCAACAGCTGCTGCTGGTCCTACCCCAAAATTAGAAATCTTTTCTTACAGCAATTATGTAACCCTCAGGCTTTTTGTATAATGTTATGACTAGAATCAGGGAGGGGTACATTCTTTTTTCTCTAAAAGCTTATCCCCATATTTGTTTGCTCCGGGCTTCCATGAATGCTGCAAATTTTACGGTCATCTGTGTGCTTAAGGCAAAATTAACGAACTTTAAAAAGGTTTGTTTGGCATGCAGTTATTAAGACATTGCATTTCCCCATGACCATAAACAGTTTGCTCAACAACTAGAAATGCTGTAACAATTTTAAATATAAATTGTATTCATCGTTATATAATAATATCTATTTTGTTAGGCTGCAAAATGTATCTTAGTTCCAACAAATGTCAATTATTGTCATTAAAATCTTAAAGTATAAGGAAAGCCAAAATGTTTCTTTTTAGATTTGGATAGCATGGTGAGGGTTACCCATAAGGGGGATTCATTCTTGCTGATTGTCCTGATCACCAATGTCATATGTAAACAAAATAAAGATCCAAAGGTTTGAGTTGCCACCAGAACAGGAATAAAAGGGAAACTTTCCAATGGGCATACCAGTTCCTATGGCAATGTTTTAAATTGGGAGTTCCTGCAAATTAGAAGGATAACTTTCTACTACCTAGTGAGTCTACAGGACAGGAACTGAGACCCAAATGGAAAAAAGAAGAAATGAAAGCAGTTTTAACTCCTATTCTGTACCAAAAAAAATTCAAACAGTTTGGCTTTAGATATACTTTAACAAGTTTTCCAATGGGTTACAGTCTGCATTTTATAAAATAATAAACTATCAGCTCTAATATCTGTGTAACAGTCTAATGAAGGCTTGGTAATATTTCTTAATACAACCATTGTGCATAATGGACAGCATAGCCAACCTAGGCTATAGCCTAGTATGGAAAAGCTGCCAAGGATGGCACACAGTCACTCACGCATGTAAATAACTGTCAGGCTGGCTATAGACAGAGTGAATTTCTTTCTTGCAACCTGCAATGGAGTGAATTTCTTTTCCTGCAAATTGATTCCCCCATCAACACAGACAGATAGTTTTGAAAGGATAATCCCTCTCACTGAGCCAAGACATCCTCTCTGGAGAAGACAGTGATTATTGCTAGCAGTGATAACAGGCACTTGCAATAATCATGTAAAATGCGGCAGACTGATTGTACCCAAGTTGATCGATCAGTTCCAGTTCCTGCTGAACTAGCCGAGATTCGAACCGTCTATAATTTCATAGTAGGTAAGGTTGAATAAAGACAATAGTCCATCCAGTTCAACCTGTGAAGGTGTATGTGTGTCAACGTCGGTATTCATTCCCCATATCCCTGTATGTTGTGTTCACTAAGATGCATGTCCAAGAGTCTTTTAAAAATATCAATACTCCCCGCTGGCACCACCGATTGTGGAAGAGAGTTCCACATCCTTATCACCCTGACAGTGAAAAACCCCCTACGCAGCTTAAGAATAAACCACTTCTCCTCCAATCTCATTGTGTGGCCAAATGTCCTCTTACGCTGTGATCACCATTGGGGTATTTGTATACCGCTATCATATCTCCTCTCAAGCGCCTCAGGGAGAAATCATTTAGTGCTTGTAGAAGTCCTCCAGCTTGCTTATTAATTTAGTTGGCCTTCTCTGGACTTTCTCCAGCTCCAGCACATCCTTCCTGAGGACTGGTGACCAGAACTGGATGAATACTTCAGGTGTGGCTAAACCAGTTTTATAAGGTGGCAGGATTATCGTTTTATCTCCGGAGTAAATTTCCTTTTTTATGCAAGCGAATAGTCTTCCGGCTTTGCTTGCTGCAGCTTGACATTGAGTGCTATTGCTCAGTCTGTCTTCTATCAGGACCCCCGGATCTTTCTCCATCTTATATTTCCCCTAGTAAGTAGTTTGTGTTTATATTTTTAGCCTCCAAGTGCATCACTTTACATTTTTCAACATTAAACCTCATCTGCCATGTAGTTGCCCACTCCATTATTTTATTCAGGTCTTCCTGTAAAATTTCTATATCCTGATATGAAGTTATGGCCCTGCTTATATTTGCGTCGTCCGCAAAAACCGAGATTGAGCTATTTATACTGACCTCTATATCATTTATGAATAAATTAAATGGCCTACTTAAGTATCACATTCCATTAAATACAAGGTTTCTGATGGCCATCTTGCCTGCCAATGCCTTCTATCTGTATCATCATTGTTGCTGTCCCTTCAGTCTGCCTTGTATTTGACTGTAGCTGGAGTGGAATACTGTATTGCCAAACTGTTCAGTGTCCTCCCAGGTCTGATTGGATTATCCATTATAGACACTAAGTAGTAATTAATAGGGATGAGCTTCGTGTTCGAGTCGAACCCATGTTCGACTCGAACATCGGCTGTTCGACCGTCCGTCGAATTGCGAACGTTATGGGCCGTTCGCGCCAAATTCGTGTGGCGCGTCACGGCCCATAATTCACTGCGGCATCGCAGTGCATTGCTGGCTGATGATTGGCCAAGCATGCACTATGACCCGCATGCTTGGCCAATCACAGCGCCGTCAGTAGAGAGAGCTGTAATTGGCCAAAGCCAGGGTGGCTTTGGCCAATTATGGCTCAGGGGATTTAGTACACGCCCCACACTATATAAGGCCGCCTGCACGGCGGCCCTGTGTAGTGTGTTCCGGTGTGCTGATAGAGAGAGAGACAGACAGTGTCATTTGATTTGAGTTAGCTAGATTAGGCTAGATCTGTTCCTGCTATTTACATTTAATGCAGTGCGTCCTGCTCACAGTGTTCAGCTAGATCCGTTCCTGCTATTTACATTTAGTGCAGTCAGTGCGTCCTGCTCACAGTGTTCAGCTAGATCCGTTCCTGCTATTTACATTTAGTGCAGTGTGTGCTGCTCACAGTGTTCAGCTAGATCTGTTCCTGCTATTTACATTTAGTGCAGTTCGTCCTGCTCACAGTGTTCAGCTAGATCCGTTCCTGCTATTTACATTGAGTGCAGTGCGTCCTGCTCACAGTGTTCAGCTAGATCTGTTCCTGCTATTTACATTTAGTGCAGTCAGTGCGTCCTGCTCACAGTGTTCAGCTAGATCTGTTCCTGCTATTTACATTTAGTGCAGTCAGTGCGTCCTGCTCACAGTGTTCAGCTAGATCCGTTCCTGCTATTTACATTTAGTGCAGTGCGTCCTGCTCACAGTGTTCAGCTAGATCTGTTCCTGCTATTTACATTTAGTGCAGTGCGTCCTGCTCACAGTGTTCAGCTAGATCCGTTCCTGCTATTTACATTTAGTGCAGTGCGTCCTGCTCACAGTGTTCAGCTAGATCTGTTCCTGCTATTTACATTTAGTGCAGTGCGTCCTGCTCACAGTGTTCAGCTAGATCCGTTCCTGCTATTTACATTTAGTGCAGTCAGTGCGTCCTGCTCACAGTGTTCAGCTAGATCCGTTCCTGCTATTTACATTTAGTGCAGTGCGTGCTGCTCACAGTGTTCAGCTAGATCTGTTCCTGCTATTTACATTTAGTGCAGTTCGTCCTGCTCACAGTGTTCAGCTAGATCCGTTCCTGCTATTTACATTGAGTGCAGTGCGTCCTGCTCACAGTGTTCAGCTAGATCTGTTCCTGCTATTTACATTTAGTGCAGTCAGTGCGTCCTGCTCACAGTGTTCAGCTAGATCTGTTCCTGCTATTTACATTTAGTGCAGTCAGTGCGTCCTGCTCACAGTGTTCAGCTAGATCCGTTCCTGCTATTTACATTTAGTGCAGTGCGTCCTGCTCACAGTGTTCAGCTAGATCTGTTCCTGCTATTTACATTTAGTGCAGTGCGTCCTGCTCACAGTGTTCAGCTAGATCCGTTCCTGCTATTTACATTTAGTGCAGTGCGTCCTGCTCACAGTGTTCAGCTAGATCTGTTCCTGCTATTTACATTTAGTGCAGTGCGTCCTGCTCACAGTGTTCAGCTAGATCCGTTCCTGCTATTTACATTTAGTGCAGTCAGTGCGTCCTGCTCACAGTGTTCAGCTAGATCCGTTCCTGCTATTTACATTTAGTGCAGTGCGTGCTGCTCACAGTGTTCAGCTAGATCTGTTCCTGCTATTTACATTTAGTGCAGTTCGTCCTGCTCACAGTGTTCAGCTAGATCCGTTCCTGCTATTTACATTGAGTGCAGTGCGTCCTGCTCACAGTGTTCAGCTAGATCTGTTCCTGCTATTTACATTTAGTGCAGTCAGTGCATCCTGCTCACAGTGTTCAGCTAGATCTGTTCCTGCTATTTACATTTAGTGCAGTCAGTGCGTCCTGCTCACAGTGTTCAGCTAGATCCGTTCCTGCTATTTACATTTAGTGCAGTGCGTCCTGCTCACAGTGTTCAGCTAGATCTGTTCCTGCTATTTACATTTAGTGCAGTGCGTCCTGCTCACAGTGTTCAGCTAGATCCGTTCCTGCTATTTACATTTAGTGCAGTGCGTCCTGCTCACAGTGTTCAGCTAGATCTGTTCCTGCTATTTACATTTAGTGCAGTGCGTCCTGCTCACAGTGTTCAGCTAGATCCGTTCCTGCTATTTACATTTAGTGCAGTCAGTGCGTCCTGCTCACAGTGTTCAGCTAGATCCGTTCCTGCTATTTACATTTAGTGCAGTGCGTGCTGCTCACAGTGTTCAGCTAAATCTGTTCCTGCTATTTACATTTAGTGCAGTTCGTCCTGCTCACAGTGTTCAGCTAGATCCGTTCCTGCTATTTACATTGAGTGCAGTGCGTCCTGCTCACAGTGTTCAGCTAGATCTGTTCCTGCTATTTACATTTAGTGCAGTCAGTGCGTCCTGCTCACAGTGTTCAGCTAGATCTGTTCCTGCTATTTACATTTAGTGCAGTCAGTGCGTCCTGCTCACAGTGTTCAGCTAGATCTGTTCCTGCTATTTACATTTAGTGCAGTCAGTGCGTCCTGCTCACAGTGTTCAGCTAGATCCGTTCCTGCTATTTACATTTAGTGCAGTGCGTCCTGCTCACAGTGTTCAGCTAGATCTGTTCCTGCTATTTACATTTAGTGCAGTGCGTCCTGCTCACAGTGTTCAGCTAGATCCGTTCCTGCTATTTACATTTAGTGCAGTGCGTCCTGCTCACAGTGTTCAGCTAGATCTGTTCCTGCTATTTACATTTAGTGCAGTGCGTCCTGCTCACAGTGTTCAGCTAGATCCGTTCCTGCTATTTACATTTAGTGCAGTGCGTCCTGCTCACAGTGTTCAGCTAGATCTGTTCCTGCTATTTACATTTAGTGCAGTGCGTCCTGCTCACAGTGTTCAGCTAGATCCGTTCCTGCTATTTACATTTAGTGCAGTGCGTCCTGCTCACAGTGTTCAGCTAGATCTGTTCCTGCTATTTACATTTAGTGCAGTGCGTCCTGCTCACAGTGTTCAGCTAGATCCGTTCCTGCTATTTACATTTAGTGCAGTGCGTCCTGCTCACAGTGTTCAGCTAGATCCGTTCCTGCTATTTACATTTAGTGCAGTGCGTCCTGCTCACAGTGTTCAGCTAGATCCGTTCCTGCTATTTACATTTAGTGCAGTGCGTCCTGCTCACAGTGTTCAGCTAGATCTGTTCCTGCTATTTACATTTAGTGCAGTCAGTGCGTCCTGCTCACAGTGTTCAGCTAGATCCGTTCCTGCTATTTACATTTAGTGCAGTGCGTCCTGCTCACAGTGTTCAGCTAGATCTGTTCCTGCTATTTACATTTAGTGCAGTCAGTGCGTCCTGCTCACAGTGTTCAGCTAGATCTGTTCCTGCTATTTACATTTAGTGCAGTGCGTCCTGCTCACAGTGTTCAGCTAGATCTGTTCCTGCTATTTACATTTAGTGCAGTGCGTCCTGCTCACAGTGTTCAGCTAGATCTGTTCCTGCTATTTACATTTAGTGCAGTCAGTGCGTCCTGCTCACAGTGTTCAGCTAGATCTGTTCCTGCTATTTACATTTAGTGCAGTGCGTCCTGCTCACAGTGTTCAGCTAGATCCGTTCCTGCTATTTACATTTAGTGCAGTGCGTCCTGCTCACAGTGTTCAGCTAGATCCGTTCCTGCTATTTACATTTAGTGCAGTGCGTCCTGCTCACAGTGTTCAGCTAGATCTGTTCCTGCTATTTACATTTAGTGCAGTCAGTGCGTCCTGCTCACAGTGTTCAGCTAGATCCGTTCCTGCTATTTACATTTAGTGCAGTCAGTGCGTCCTGCTCACAGTGTTCAGCTAGATCTGTTCCTGCTATTTACATTTAGTGCAGTCAGTGCGTCCTGCTCACAGTGTTCAGCTAGATCCGTTCCTGCTATTTACATTTAGTGCAGTCAGTGCGTCCTGCTCACAGTGTTCAGCTAGATCTGTTCCTGCTATTTACATTTAGTGCAGTCAGTGCGTCCTGCTCACAGTGTTCAGCTAGATCCGTTCCTGTTATCTTCCTACTGACAGGCAGGCTTGTCTGGTTACAGTATATAAAGCTACCTGAAGAAAATTACAGGTGTTCTATCCCAGCTTAGTGCAGCTACAGGCCATTAGTATGTCTGGAAGGCCAAGAAGGAGAGGCAGACAGTCACAAGCCAATAAGAGAGGGCAAGCAGGCTCTGTGTCTAGTGCTGGTCGTGGAGACGGTGCATCCTCATCAGCCCGTGGCCATGGGACACGCTTGGCCTTTTTTTCGGCAGCTGGCCGTGTTGAGCCGCAACATGCAGAAAACTTGGTCGAGTGGATGACCAAGCCGTCCTCATCCTCCTCATCCTCTCTCACCCATGCCCAGGGTGCTTTGTCTGGCAAAGCAGCGGCCTCTTCCCTCAGCTCAATGTCATCAGTGACTCCTTCCCTAGCTCCACCATGTCCTCCTGAGGATTCCCTCGAACTGTTTGACCACAGTGTTGGGTACATGCTCCAGGAGGATGCCCAGCGTTTGGAAGGCTCTGATGATGATACTGAGCTCGATAAAGGCAGTAACATGAGCACGGACAGAGGGGGTGCCCAAGAAGGACAGCAATCTGGCAGTCATGCTCCCCCTGCTGCAGCATACTGCCAGGTTTGCTCCAGTGATGAGGAGGGAGGGGATGATGAGGTCACTGACTCAACGTGGGTGCCTGATAGGAGAGAGGAGGAGGAGGAGGAGGAGGAGGCGGCACATCACCAACGAGGCAGGATGCCCTCCAGGGGCCAGCCTAAGGGCAGCACATTGACTGCATCACACCCCAAAGCTCCACATGTGCAGGGCGCTGCAGTCTCTGCGCGTTATTCAAAAAGTTCTTTGGTGTGGGCCTTTTTTGAGACGAGTGCATCAGATCGCACCGCTGCTATTTGCAACATATGTCTCAAGCGTATCTCGCGTGGCCAAAACATCTCCCGCTTGGGTACCACATGCTTGACCAGACATATGTTGACCTGCCATGCAGTTCGTTGGCAAGCATATCTAAAAGACCCACACCAAAGAACAAAGAGGATCTCTCCTTGCTCCTCATCAGCTGAGATTTCCAACCCCACTAGACCTTCAGTCCTCTCTGAGACCTGCAGTGAGAGGAATGAAGGTGTAGAATTAGGTGTGTCACAGCCAAGTACTTGTGGGCAATCTGCTTTTGGTACACCGACGTCAGATTGTACCAGGCAAATTTCCCTGCCCCAGCTGCTGCACCGCCGAAAGAAGTTTGCTCCCAGCCATCCACATGCCCAGCGGTTGAATGCTAGCTTGGCAAAATTGCTAGCACTTCAACTGCTGCCTTTTCAGTTGGTAGACTCTGCCCCCTTCCGTGAGTTTGTGGAATGTGCGGTTCCTCAATGGCAGGTACCCAAACGCCACTTTTTCTCACGGAAGGCGATTCCGGCTCTCTACCGGCATGTGGAAGGCAATGTCCATGCCTCGCTGGACAGGGCGGTCAGCGGTAAGGTGCATATTACCGCTGACTCATGGTCCAGCAGGCATGGACAGGGACGTTACTTAAGTTTCACGGCGCATTGGGTGACTCTGCTGGCAGCTGGGAAGGATGCAGGACAAGGTGCAGTAGTGTTGGAGGTTGTTCCGCCACCACGCCTCCAAAATGCTGATTGTGACACACCTCTCTCCTCCACCCCCTCCTCTTCTTCTTCCTCCATGGCCTCTTCCTCGGAACCAGCGGTGCTCCGTAGGCGTTCAAGGGGCTACGCAAGTACGCAGGCCAAAAGATGCCATGCGGTGCTTGAGCTGGTGTGCTTGGGGGACAGGAGCCACACTGGGGCAGAGGTTCTGTCAGCTCTGCAGGGGCAGGTTCAGAGGTGGTTGACGCCACGCCAACTTAAGGCAGGAATGGTGGTTTGCGACAATGGCACCAACCTCCTCTCTGCCCTCCGACAGGGACAACTGACCCATGTGCCCTGTTTGGCTCACGTCCTTAACTTGGTGGTGCAGCGGTTCTTGGGCAGGTACCCGGGCTTACAGGATGTCCTGAGGCAGGCCAGGAAAGTCTGTGTGCATTTCCGCCGGTCATATAATGCCAGTGCTCGGCTGACGGACCTCCAAAAGGAGTTTAACCTGCCCAAGAACCGCCTAATCTGTGACATGCCCACCAGGTGGAACTCGACATTGGCCATGCTGCAGCGGCTGCACACGCAGCAGAGGGCCATCAATGAGTACCTGTGCGACTATGGCACCAGGACAGGGTCAGGGGACCTTGGTTTTTTTTCCCCACGCCAGTGGGCCATGATCAGGGATGCATGCACTGTCCTGTCACCATTCGAGGAGGCCACGAGGATGGTGAGCACTGACAGTGCATGCATCAGTGACACTGTCCCCCTTGTCCACCTGTTGGAGCACACGCTGCGTGGAATAATGGACAGGGCACTTGAGGCAGAACAGAGGCAGGAAGAGGAGGACTTCCTTAGCTCTCAAGGCCCCCTTTATCCAGACAGTGTTCCTGCGTGCCCGCCGATCACACAGGAAGAGGACGAGGAGGAGGAGGAGGAGGAGGAGGAAGATTGTGTCAGTATGGAGGTGGAGCCTGGCACTCAGCATCAGCAGTCTTTAAGGGATCAGTCCCAAGGAACACATGGGCTTGTACGTGGCTGGGAGGAGGTGGCTGCGGACGTTGTTGTCCTTAGTGACCCAGAGGACTCCGGACCGAATGCCTCAGCAAACCTACGCTGCATGGCCTCCCTGATCCTGCAAAGCCTGCGTAAGGATCCTCGTATTCGTGGTATCAAGGAGAAGGACCAATACTGGCTGGCAACCCTCCTTGATCCACGTTACAAGGGTAAGGTTGCGGACCTTATCTTGCCATCGCAGAGGGAGCAGAGGATGAAACATCTTCGGGAGGCCTTGCAGAAAGGTCTGTGCAACGCGTTCCCAGAGACTGGGAGGTTACAAACTCCTGTTTCTGGACAACGTGTTGCTGAGGCTTCGGTCAGTCAAAGAAGGAGCGGTGGAGAAGGTGGCCGTCTGACCGATGCGTTCAGACAATTTTTTGGTCCGCAGCCCCAAGGTATGATCGGTTCCAGCAACCATCGCCAGCGTCTGTTTTACATGGTGCAGGAATACCTAGGGGCAAGATCAGACTTGGACACCTTTCCCACCGAAAATCCTCTGGGTTACTGGGTCTTGAGGATGGATCACTGGCCAGAGCTTGCACAGTATGCAATTGAGCTACTGGCCTGTCCTGCATCCAGCGTTCTTTCGGAACGCACATTCAGTGCTGCTGGAGGCGTGGTAACCGATCACAGGGTGCGTCTGTCCACTGACTCGGTCGATCGGCTGACCTTCATAAAAATGAATCAGTCTTGGATCACCACCAGCTACCAAGCACCTGATGCTGATGTAACTGAATAATTTTTTTCAGATCCCTTCAAAGACTGCCTATGCTGATGCTGAGTGACTATCCCTGAGTAATTATCCTCTTCCTCCTCAATCATCACGCTGATAGCTTGTAAGAACATTTTTGGTTCTGGGCGCCACCACCAGTGTCTAAGGCACAATTTTTCAGCCCCTGTTTAACAGGGGCGTGTAATTACAATTTTTGATGTAATACTTTGCAGCAGGGCTCGTTCCTGCATTCCAACTAGAGTGTCTGTGAGGGGTTGCAGTGTTGTGGCACCAGCACCAGTGCCTAAGGCCCAATTTTTCTGCCCCTGTCTAACAGGGGCGTGTAATTACAATTTTTGATGCAATACTTTGCAGCAGGGCTCGTTCCTGCGTTCCAACTAGAGTGTCTGTGAGGGGTTGCAGTGTTGTGGCACCAGCACCAGTGCCTAAGGCCCAATTTTTCTGCCCCTGTCTAACAGGGGCGTGTAATTACAATTTTTGATGCAATACTTTGCAGCAGGGCTCGTTCCTGCGTTCCAACTAGAGTGTCTGTGAGGGGTTGCAGTGTTGTGGCACCAGCACCAGTGCCTAAGGCCTAATTTTTCAGCTCCTGTTCAACAGGGGCATGTAATTACAATTCTTGATCTAATATTTCACAGCAGGGCCCTGTGAGGGCTTACAGTGTTTTGGCCACAGCAACACCTAAGGCCCAAATTTCTGCTGAGTATATAGGGCAGGACCCTACTTTCAAACATCTAACTTACAAACGACTCCTACTTGCAAACGGAAGGAGACAACAGGAAGTGAGATGAAATCTACCCCTAGGAAGGGAAATTCTCTCCTGTAAGAGTTAATATGGGAAAACAATTTCTCCTTTCCACTGATGCTTTCCAATCCTTGTTCCACAAAAAAACCCAAATTTTCAAAAAACATTTTTCATTGGGACAAAAAAGTGAGGTGAAATCTTCTGAAGAGGAGGAAAGACGCAAAACAAATGTCACAGGGGTGATAACCCTTCCCTATGTTTTCCAAAAAGCTTAGAAAAGATTTTTTGGCTGGAGCTAAACACGTTAAAAATGTTCAAAATTACAAACAGATTCTACTTAACAACAAACCTACAGTCCCTGTCTTGTTTGCACCGCCTGTATACTGCTGTTCAGAGTATATAGGGACCTTTCCTTATTTTAATTTGGGTGCGGGGTTCCCCTTAATATCCATACAAGACCCAAAGGGCCTGGTAATGGACTGGGGGGTACCCATGCCGTTTGTCTCACTGATTTTCATCCATATTGCCATGACCCGACATGACATTAAACCCGCAAGCAGTTTTAAATGAGATTTTTTCCTTTAAAAATGACATTTGGTGCAGGAACTGTTCTAAACATGGGAAACACGCGTCACTTTACAGGCATACTATAGACACCCCCCAGGTACGATATTTAAAGGAATATTTCACTTTTTTTTTTTTACTTTAAGCATCATTAAAATCACTGCTCCCGAAAAAACGGCCGTTTTTAAAAGTTTTTTTTGCATTGATACATGTCCCCTGGGGTAGGACCCGGGTCCCCACACCCTTTTTAGGACAATACCATGCAAATTAGCCTTTAAAATGAGCACTTTTGATTTCGAACGTTCGAGTCCCATAGACGTCAATGGGGTTCTAACGTTCGTGCGAACTTGCGGTCCGTTCGCGGGTTCTGGTGCGAACCGAACCGGGGGGTGTTCGGCTCATCCCTAGTAATTAATTATTTCTCATGCAACAGTGTCTGGGCTATTCACCTGTGAAGCAAGGTATTTAAGGCATATTAGCATCAGTTAAAATACTTGATGTGCAGCAGGTAGTTCAGCTCATTATCACTGCCAATGTTGAAACATACAGATATGGGTTTTTCAAGGCACTGAAACTTGTGTTCATCAGAATTAAGCAAGATGAATTTGGTGAGCCAGCAAAAAAAAAGTCCACAAGATCAAGTCAATATTAACTGCATCCATACCCCACTGACCACAGGCCTTTTAACTACCACACCTGACACTGGGACGTTTTTCCTTTCACTGTTCAGCAATGTAAGGGGCCATATGACACAACCTCCTGTGTTTTACATTGCATTTTCCTGGCTGCTTTGTATACTGCGTAGATATGACCGCTGCATTCTGTACACTATGTTGTGATTATATAGTCCTTACTAAAGTTTTTTTTTTCCTCAATAGTTGCTCTTTGCTGCTTAGTTTGCCAATTAATACTCTGCCTTCATTTTTCCTTCCTTGGCCACATGTCCTACCATCCCACAGTGTCTCTCAAGTTCCAAAGTTGGGAAGTATGGTATACTACTGTAAGTACTTAAAGTCTGCCATTCTCTTTCAGTCATCCCTTCTAGATATACTGATGAAGAGTGGAGGAACTGTCTCTCCCAACCTCAGCACCTCTACTATAGTCTTCAAGTTGTGTGCAATGATATCTGATCTTGCCTGGGGACAAGTATAAATCCAGTCCTGTACACACGTACATGACAGCGACAAGAGAAAAACAAGGTATAATTGGTTCTCTTGAAAACTAAATATGTCTATGTCTTTTCTCTATAATAAAGTTAATTTTTTCTGTCTTCGGTTAAGCAGCAAAGTCCATGTGAACTGTGCACTGTCTGTCTGTTCTGTAGGGCTATATACAGAATTTCTAACAGATGCCTGGTGGAGATCAAGTTGGAGAAGGGGCTTTTCCTGCACCTATTGTCCAACACCCCTGGTAGTGATGACAAAATGTATGAAGACACAGAGTGGCACAAGGGCCGGTGTGGTGGGCTACGCTTGCTGGTGCTTGCACAATGCGGATGACCGTGGATCACCAAACAGCAACAAGAAATTGGAACTCTGTGATACTTGGTTGGCAGACAGAAACATAGTCAGGGCACAAGCAAGAAGGTCATCAACAGCCTGGCAGTGAGGTGCAGGAACGATAGGCATAGGCAGAGTCAGGATACAAAGTCAGGATTGATATACAGCCGGGCAGCAAGGTATAGGAACGTAGGACAGGTGCAGAGCCAGCGTACAAGCTGAAGTCACCTTACGCAGGCACTTATCCAGAAGCTAGTCACGAGCAAAATAATATTATTTATCATTACACTTTAAATGGGCTCTGATGTCTGTGACTGGTAGGAGGGGTTCCCAAACGTTCTGCGCTGTGAATGGCTGCACAGTGGCATCTTTGAGAGCCCATTCTCCAGCTTTCAATAGACAGTATGTGACCGTGAGCTGTCAGGGATAGCTGGGTCATAGTTCTTGGGATGCCTATGAAGAACTACGCAGCAATGTATATGTATGGCTACTGGGCATTAAGGCCCAACCGCACCGTCACCACAAATATGCATTTAGAGTTCATAATTGGGTTCAACAAGTCCGAGTCTGCCAATATTATGAAGTGGTAATTACATGACAACCCTGGAAACTAGTTGCGATTGCAAACATTTGGTTTTGTAGCAAGACAATTAGGTTCAAGAAAAAAAGGATGTGGTTATTCCAGTTGTTTGTACATTTGTAAACTCGGAATGTTTAAAGAATGATAATGAAATCTGGACTTTCTAGCTTTTATTAATAATACATTTTAATGTGTAATTTCATGTGCCTTTTTGTGGTACTAGTAGCTAGTCTCGTATAGGAAATTGCTACCTTCTATGGCAACATGCATGTACTTGGGAACCACAGTAGCCTTAAAACTTTCAGCAATTCCCTATTGGTTCTTTAACACAATAGATGATCTTAGACTAAGCTTAAAACACCACTGAAAGCTGGGGATTCTGTTTCGATGATCCACAGGAATGAAGGGGGCAGGTGTATTAGTGTGCCCATCCAGAGCAATGTGTGTAGTAGATAGAAGAGACACCACTCCCCCAACCAGCCACCATAACATACAAGTGAGGATCAGTTTTAGCTTACATGTCTGCACCAACTAACCACTCCCTCTGATGCATTTTGCTCCACCCAAGGGGGACGTAGTCCTTAGTCTAAGTCTGGGCGGGGCGAAATGCATCAGGGCATGATTAGTTGGTGGAGACATGTAGGCTGAAGCCAATCCTAACTCTTATGTCATGGTGGCTGTTCGAGAGAGCAACGTCTCTTCTATCTACTACAATAGATGATCAAATTGAAGTTCTGGATGGTAAAAGGGAGTGGGTTTTCCCTTGATTTTTTTGGGGGAAAAAAAAGTCATGATTTTCATAGTAGAGCATTCAGAGATTCAAAGCTTCTTGGACAATTCTGGAAACAGTAGGAATTGTATTTTCAAGCACGCAACTGATTTCATGGTTAGCAATCCAATATACTGGTAACTTGGCACTTTTTTTACAGTTGGGAAAATATAACTTCAAATGTTCATGAAACAATAAAAATTTGTAAGCTGATCCTCCATCAAAACTACATATAAATTCGTTCTGTGTGGATGGGGAAAAATTGAATGCTCTTAAGCTATGCTTTCTGCAGTTCAAATGTGTGAAAATAGAAAATACTACATTATGGCCACTAGATGGCACTGACTGTCATAGGATGCTTCTTAGCTCCATCTAGTGGCCATGATACTGTATTTTCGATAGAAGAACAGCTATGGGAATTTTTTTTATAAATATTCGTCATAGAGTCATATAATCAAAATTTTCTTGGCTAACATGTAAGGTTCATGGTGTCTATGACAACATACCTCAGGCATTAAAATAAAACTGGTAGTTAAAGACAAAATAAATCATATGCAGAAATTACCGGTATAATATATCTGTAAGTGTAAATGTCAAACATGATCAGATATACATATAATTCATGGTGTGAAACAATAAATACAATTCATGGTACAGTATAAAAATCAACATAACATCTCATATATATGATAAATAATGGATCTCATGGTGTAGTTGCAAATACATGTGTGAAAGATATAGTAAAATATATAAAGATGGATCGCTGGCTGCTCATCCCCTGATTTACCCTGTAAATGCTGCAATACTGTGCTCCAATCAGGGGATTGCGCATAGTTGCAGGGCTGTTGCGACGTGGCCCCAAACACTTTTTATGTGTCACTTTTGGCAACAGTAGCACCCTCTGTATGTTTGCCATGTGTACAGCCCAGAGCAGTTATATGTCTGTGTTCTAGCCTAGGAGGGGGCTCAACTGTCTAATTTTACTGCCCCAGGTCACACAAGTGAATAAACCCTTAAAGAGGAACATTACCCAGGGTTTCTAAAAATTAAACGTCAACCACTGCAAATACTGTAGCTGCTGACATTTAACATGTAGGTACTTATCAGCCCACTGAATCCCGCACTGTCTTCCGCAGAGCCAATTCTTTGTCAGGCTTTGGATGCCTGGTTCTGCCATCTTAAATGTGGTAGCCGGCCACGACTTTCTGATGCTTCACAGATATCTTCGCTCTGCGCATGAGCTAAATTACATGGCTCTGTGAAAGAGTTCCTGCAGCCCCTGGTACATGTCATGCATCCAAAGAGGCCATGGGCAGGGGGGAAGGAGGAGCAAACTGAGGTCATCCTCGTCTAGACAAGAACTGAGGAAGTGGTAAGCTATACAAGAATGGCAACCACCCCAATTTATAACTAGATTTTGAAGTAAGTTGTATATGGAAGGGCATTACACAACACAAAAGATTTTGCAGCACACTTACCAGCTATTCTGCAAATAAAACTAATTGACCCTGTCTAGCAATTTACAGAGGTTTTAGTTGGATACATTTGCAAATATATGTGGAAGCTGCACTGCCTCACCCAGGTTCCTCTGTAATATGCAGTCCTAACTCTGTGTTTGAGAGTCTCCATGTTGGAGTGTATATAGCAGTGGATACATTAAGGGCAGGCATACCTAGAGGGAGCACATTCCTCCTTAAAAGAGCAGGGACACATTACAAGTCCAGCAAGAGAACAATGGCAGCTGAAGGTGTCCAATGCAACCTCATGCCAAAATCAGTAAGCAAGCTATACAAGAATATGCAACCACTTCAATTTATATCTAGCATTTGAAGTGTTGGACTATGCTACCAGTGCTTTTTGCCACAAGCCATGCCATTAAAGAGCAGATGGCACCCCCTTAATGGTGGTTTGCAAGGTGGTGCCCTGTAGATATGTAACCATTGAGCAAGGACCATCATTACATTTTTGTATTTACATAGTGAGTGTAATTATGTTGCTCTTTGATAGTTTATTTGTGGTCTGGTTAACTCTCTATATTTAAAGTTAATTCACACTTGGATGGATATAATCCTAATGGTTGCGGATTTGACAGAACAAAAAACTCTCTATTCTCCTGAAGAACTCATTCTGGGCGAAACACGTTGGGGATCATTTTATGTAATGTTTGTGTTTCCATCAACACTTTATGGACCAAGTTGTGACTACTACAGATCTGGTGCCATACTTTTAGTGTTGGAAATAAGTAGTGTTGTTCTAAAAATTAATATGTATTGAGGGGGTGAGTACTAATGTATGTCTTGCTTTTAAGAAAAAGGGGGTGGTTCATCCCTTATTTGTTTTAGGATTTCTATGAAAAAAAAATATTATTTTTAAATTGCTTGCAATGTTTTTCTGAGATCGAGAGGAGAAAAGAAGAAAGCCGATAAAGAAGAAAGCCGATAACCGACTTCTGTTACAGGGCCATCAGTCCCAACCTGTGCCCACCAGTGCCACCTATCAGTGCCAACCAGTGCCACCTATCAGTGCCCACCAGTGCCACCTATCAGTGCTCATCAGTGCTGCCAATCAGTGCCCATCAGTGCCTCATCATCAGTGCCACCTATCAATGCCCTTCAGTGCTACCTATCAGAGCCCATCGGTGCCCATCAGTGCTGCCTATCAATGCAGCCTCAGCAGTGCCCACCAGTGCTGCCTCATCAGTGCCCACCAGTGCCGCCTCATCAGTGCCCATCAGTACAGCCTATCAGTGCCCATCAGTGCAGGCTCATCAGCGCACATCAATGAAGGAGAAAAATTTTCTGTTTGCAAAATTTTAAACTATGAAAAAATGTTTTGTTTTCCTTTCAAAATTTTCGGCTAGTATTACATTGTATATCCTTGTATGTTGTGGTCGTTCAGGTGCTTATCTAATAGTTTTTTGAAACTATTCATGCTCCCCACTGAAACCACCGCCTGTGAAAGGGAATTCCACATCCTTGCCACTCTTACAGTAAAGAACCCTCTACGCAGTTTAAGGTTAAACCTAACTTCTTCCAATTTTAATGAGTGGCCACGTATCTTATTAAACTCCCTTCCGCTGAAAAGTTTTATCCCTATTGTGGGGTCACCAGTAGGGATGAGCCAGCGGTTTGTGTCGAGCATAACCCGGCTTGCCTTGACCTGCTCTTCTTAATCTCCCGGCTTGACCCTTTGGCTTGTACCCTGACTTATTCCTGCCTGCTCCCTGTATCTGATCCCAGCCTGGCTTATGGACTCTGACCTTTGGTTACACTGATCTTGCACTGTCTTACTGTGAATGATCCCTGGCCTGGCTCCTAACTAAGCTATCCGGTCTGCTCCACTGGTGCGCATCTCCTGGACTTTCCAAGCACGCCTGCCTTACAGTATACCTTGCCTGTCCCAGAAAGCTCCTGGCAACCAGCTCCAGCAATCAGGCAACCCATGTTTCTGTGGGCACCACACCTCCTGTGTCACCTTCAGGGGTGTGCTGCACTCCGCCGCAAGGGGAGCCCTCCCAGCATCTCGGTCTCCTACCAAGTTCCTGACATATAGGCCCCCTAACCTGAGGGAGGAGGGGGAGAGGGACCTCCTATCACAATTTGGAATGGCGGCAAGGATGAGAAGTGTCATAAAAATGGGGGATTTTAATTATCCAGACATAGACTGGGCGGAAAGGAAGCGCGCATTCATTTAAGGCTCACCATTTCCCAAATGTCCTAGAGGACAATTTCATGGGTCAGATGGTAAATGTACCAACAAGAAACAATGCATTACTAGACCTACTGATTACTAACAATACAGAATTGATTGTGGATGTAGGGGCAACTTAGGAAACAGCAATCACAGGTCAATTACAGTAGTTTCAGAATAAATCACACAAATAGGAAACATAAGTGGAATACAAAGACAATGAATTTCAAAAGAGCCAGCTTACAGAAACTACATTCCTTTTTAGAAGATACTTAATGGGATAAAATCCTAGGAAAAAAGAACATGGAGGAAAAGTGGGTGTGCTTTAGGAGCATATTAAATAAGGGTATAAGCCAGTGCATCCCAAAGGGTAATACATTTAAAAGAGCTAATAAAAGCCCAGGGTGGCTTAATGCCAATGTAAAAATTAATATAAAAGCAAAAGGAGAAGGCCTTCAAAAAATACAAGGCTAATTGATCATCATCAGCATTCCAACTGTAAAAAGAATGCAATAAGAAATGTAAGGATGCCCCAACTGTAGATCTTTAGGTCATCTCCTACCTGTTTATATAAACTAGCTCAACATGTTCAGTATATTGAGTAGCCCACATTGACTCTATGTTTCTGTTTTAGTGTCACTATACCTTATGTTTAACAGCTACACACCCACTCATTGCTTTTCTATAAGTTTTTTTTTTTTTTGCCTCTGTTTACGCAATGTCTAATCTACTTTGTAATGCTTGATAAAATATCAATAAACATTATGTTTAAAAAAAATGTAAGGGTGTAATCAGGGTGGCTAAGATAGAACACGAAAAGCACATAGCGGAGGAGAGTAAGATAAATCCCAAGAAATTCTTTAAGTACATATAGTAAAAGAGGGACGACAGATCATATTGTCCACATAAAGAATGATGAAGGGATTTTGGTTACAAAGGATGGTGAGATGGCAAAGGTTTTAAATGTATTCTTATCCTCAGTCTTCACGAGGGAAACAGGGGGCTTCAGTAACCAAAACTGCAATGTTTATCCTCATGACTTGTCACAGGAATCACCCCCATGGTTAACATGGTTAACAGAGGATAAAATCAGAAACAGACTTGAAAAACTTAACATAAATAAGTCACCGTGACCAAATAGCTAGCAACCAAGGGTCCTTAAGGACTCAGTCAAGTAATTGCCAGACTGTTGTTCCTAATTTTTACGAACAGTCTACTGACTGGTATGGTACCAGCTGACTGGAGAAAAGCCAATGTAGCAACAATCTTTAAAAAAGGAGCAAGATATATCCCTGGGAACTACAGACCAGTTAGCCTAACATCAATAGTATGCAAGCTCTTAGAGGGGATGATAAGGGACTATATACAATATTTTAGTAATGAAAATGGTACCATTAGCAGTAATCAGCATGGATTCATGAAGAATCATTCTTGCCAAACAAATCTATTAACCTTCTATGAGGAGGTGAGCTGCCATCTATATGAAGAAAGGCCCACAGACGCGGTGTATCTGGATTTTGCAAAGGCATTTGATACAGTTCCCTATAAATGTTTACTACACAAGATAAGGTCTGTCGGCATGGACCAAAGGGTGAGTACCTGGATTGAAAACTGGCTACAAGGGCGAGTTCAGAGGGTAGTGATAAATAGGGAGTATTTGGATTGGTCCAATGTGGAAAGTGGGGTCCCTCAGGGCTCTGTCCTGGGACCAATCCTATTTAATTTATTCATAAAGGACCTGGAGGATGGGATAAACAGCTCAATCTCAGTATTTGCAGATGATACTAAGCTAAGCAGGGCAATAGCTTCTCTGCAGGATGTGGTAACCTTGCAAGAAGATCTGAACAAATTAATGGGGTGGGCAACTACATGGCAAAAGAGGTTTAATGTAGAAAAATGTAAAATAATGCATTTAGGTGGCAAAACATGAATGTAATCTACTCACTAAGGGGAGAACCAATGGGGGAATCTAGAATGGAAAAGGACCTGGGGGTCCTAGTAGATGACAGGCTCAGCAACAGCATGCAATGCCAAGCTGCTGCAAGCAAACCCAATAGAATATTGGCATGCATTAAAAAGGGAATTAACTCCAGAGATAAAACGATAACTCTCCCTCTCTACAATACTCTGGTCCAGCCGCACCTGGAGTATGCTGTCCAGTTCTGGGCTCCAGTCCTCAGGAAGGATGTGCTGGAAATGGAGCGAGTACAAAGAAGGTCAACAAAGTTAATAAAGGGACTGGAGGATCTTAGATATGAGAAAAGATTACAAGCACTGAACCTATTCTCTCTGGAGAAGAGATGCTTGAGAGGGGATATGATTTCAATGTACAAATACCGTACTGGTGACCCCACAATAGGGATAAAACTTTTCCACAAAAGAACATTTAAAAAGGCTTGCAGCTATTCACTAAAATTAGAGGAAAAGCGATTAAACCAGAAACTGCGTAGAGGATTCTTTACGGTAAGAGCGGTAAGAATGTAGAATTCTCTTCCACAAGCAGTGGTTTCAGCAGGGAGCATAAATAATTTCAAAAAACTATTAGATAGGCACCTAAATGACCACAACATACAGGAATATACAATCTAATATTGACATAAAAGCGCACGCACACACAGGTTGGACTTAATGGACCTGTGTCTTTTTTCAACCTTACCAACTATGTAAATTGTCCAAAATGTCTTGGTATGCTGACTCCTTAAAAGTTCCCTTTACTGGAACAAGCAGGGTTTGAAACAGGAAAATCTGGATGCTGCACACCGGATAAAGTTGAAAAAATCTTCTTTATTGTAAAACTTGGATCATCAAAAAATACAGGACAATCAGGCAGATAGTACAGACACAGCTACTGGAACAAGCCAAACCCCTGAAAAACAACCCCATACCATAATCATCCCTCCACCAAACTTTACACTTTGCACAATGCAGTCAGGCAAGTACTGTTCCCCTGGCAACCGCCAAACCCAGACAGGTCTATCAGATTGCCAGACAGAGAAGCATGAGTCCAGTGCAGGAGTGCTTTACACTGCATCTGACGCTTTGCATTGCACTTGGTGATGTAAGGCTTGAATGCAGCTGCTCGGCTATGGAAACTCATTCCATGAAGCTTTCTACACACTGTTGTACTACTCTGTAGGACACAGAAGTTTGGAGGTCTTTAGCTATTGACCCTGCAGACAGTAGGTGACTTCTGCACACTGTGAGCTTTAGCATGCGCTGACCCCGCTCTATAATTTTTCATGGCTGAGTTGCTGTTCCCAGTTGCTACCACTTTGTTATAATACCACTAACAGTTGACCATGGAATATTTAGTAGCAATTTCACGGGTGGACTTATTGCACAGGTGGCAACCTGTCACAGTACTACGCTTGAGTTCACTGAGCTCCTTAGAGCGACCCATTCCATGGGTTTGTAGAAGCAGTCTGCATGCCTAGGTATTTGATTTTATACACCTGTGGCCAACTGTGAATGGAACACCTGTGTCAGGGATCCACCAGCACGGTAGGTGCGAACAGGCGTGTGCACATGCGCACGCGCGTCGCTGGTCAATCTGAATATTGGCATGTGTGTGAGCCCCACCACGCGCCATGTGCGCAACGACTACGGTTGCAACGAGTACTGGTGTGCGTGCAATGGGTGCTCGCGAGCGCGCGCTAATGCTGTTTGGCGCCAGTGGCCCTATAAGAGGAGCTCAGCTGCACTTGTGCGACGCTGTTCGTCTGTAGCTCTGTACCCAAATTCCTGATTCTGGTATTTGTTCCTGGGATCACCGACCCGGCTTCTGTCTGACAACTCTGACCTCTCCAGTTCCGACCCCGGCTTGATTGACCCTGCTTTTGAATTTCTGCCTGACCTCTGTTGCCGAACCTTGCCTGCCTTCTGACCTTGCTCCAGCCAGCTGCTCCAGCCTGCTTGTCTACCCATTCCGATCCGGCCTGCCTGACAAATCTTCTGCCTTGCTCCATGTGTGCTGTGTCCTGTCCAGGTCTTGTAGCCGTTGCTTCGGCTACCGCCGGTTCTGTGGTCGCTGGTCTGCTGCCTTCCAGTCATCTCCTGCAGTTCCACCTTCCTGGGAGTTCTCATCCAGCATCACGTCTGCTGCTGCAACCTGCTCAGACACTCCTACCCCGCTGTGCTCACGGGACCACTGTCTCCATTGCAGTGGGCCCTGAACCAAAGTCGTAAGAGAGGTCTTCTCCTACCAAGACAGGCTCAACACCAGGTATCTAACAACCTGAATCCAATGATTTGGAGGTGTATCACAATACTTTTGGCAACATAGTGTATGTTTATGCCCTCTGTTGAAGTCGGGATGATGAAACGCATCAGAGCATGACCTTATGGCGACCGGAAGTGAAGTATGCATGTCACTACCAGGAAGGAACAGCCAGATACTATCAATGCAGTGAATGAGGTGGATGGCAGGTGGCATTCTATACTGATTGGTAATAATACACCGTTTGTTTTATTTCAACAAAATGTCTGTTACAATTTATGTTTTATGTTGTGTAATGCCCCGTACACACGGTCGGATTTTCCGACGGAAAATGTGTGATAGGACCTTGTTGTTGGAAATTCCGACCGTTTGTAGGCTCCATCACACATTCTCCATCGGATTTTCGACACACAAAGTTTGAGAGCAGGCTATAAAATTTTCCGACAACAAAATCCATTGTCGGAATTTCCGATCGTGTGTACACAAATCCGACGCATAAAGTGCCACGCATGCTCAGAATAAATAAAGAGATGAAAGCTATTGGCTACTGCCCCGTTTATAGTCCCAACGTACGTGTTTTACATCACCGCGCTCAGAATGATCGGATTTTCCGACAACTTTGTGTGACCGTGTGTATGCAAGACAAGTTTGAGCCAACATCCGTCAGAAAAAATCCATGGATTTTGTTGTCGGAATGTCCGATCAATGTCCGACCGTGTGTACGGGGCATAAGTGTGTTTTTTAAGGGGGTGGTCGCCTTGAATAAATATTTAAAACGGTATCACGCTATGTGGAGCCTTTTTTTACATGACTAAACCATCCTGGGCGATGAGCTGTTTGAGATAACCAGACCGAATGGGAGACACCTGGTGTGTTCAAGGCTTTTGAATTACATCCCTATCAATAATTAAGTAGAATCCTTCACCTATCAATTGAACTGTCTCATCGTCTATCAACATACTATTGATTTCTCATGTCTTTACATGTGAATGCTGGTCATATTTCATTTATTTGATTAGAGTGCTGCTTTGAGTATTGGAACATTGTCTATATGGACTAAGGCTTTTTTTACTTATGTGTATATTTATGTTTTATTTAAGTGTCTGCTTTTATGTACATAGACTTACGTCATATACATCATATACATAATACATATATGTTTTCTACATATACGTTTTGAGAACTTCATTTTTTCCTAAGCACTGAGCGGTGCAATTAAGCCTTTTTAGACACTGAGATTATTACTATAGTGTATGTTGAGTTGTTCTCAATACATACTATATGACGACGTGCCTTGGATATAGAGGGCTATAACAAAGGTTCTGAAAGAAAATACCGTTTATAACTAAATGTTGATGCTGTAAGCGATCGATGTAAGACACAGCTTATAGACAGGTTTATTGAGTCACAGTTTAATAATATGAAATTACAGTATCTTACAAAAGTGAGTACACCCCTCACATTTTTGTAAATATTTTATTAAATCTTTTCGTGTGACAACACTGAAGAAATGACACTTTGCTACAATGTAAAGTAGTGAGTGTACAGCTTGTATAACAGTGTACATTTTCTGTCCCCTCAAAATAACTCAACACACAGCCATTAATGTCTAAACTGCTGGCAACAAAAGTGAGAACACCCCTAAGTGAAAAATTCAAAATGGGCCCAATTAGCCATTTTCCCTCCCCGGTGCCATGTGACTCGTTAGTGTTACAAGGTCTCAGGTGTGAATGGGGAGCAGGTGTGTTAAATTTGGTGTTATCGTTCTCTCACTCTCTCATACTGGTCACTGGAAGTTCAACATGGCACCTCATGGCAAAGAACTCTCTGAGGATCTGAATAAAAGAATTGTTGCTCTACATAAAGATGGCCAAGGCTATAAAAAGATTGCCAAGACCCTGAAACTGAGCTGCAGCATGGTGGCCAAGACCATACAGCGGTTTAACAGGACAGGTTCCACTCAGAACAGGCCTCGCCATGGTCGACCAAAGAAGTTGAGTGCATGTGCTCAGCATCAGAACCAGAGGTTGTCTTTAGGAAGAAGACATATGAGTGCTGCCAGCATTGCTGCAGAGGTTGAAGGGGTGGAGGGCCAGCCTGTCAGTGCTCAGACCTTACGCAGAACCCTGCATCAAATTGGTCTGCATGGCTGTCGTCCCAGAAGGAAGCCTCTTATAAAGATAATGCACAAGAAAGCCTGCAAACAGTTTGCTAAAGTCAAGCAGTCTAAGGCCATGGATTACAGGAACCATGTCCTGTGGTCTGTTGAGACCAAGATAAACTTATTTGGTTCAGATGGTGTCAAGTGTGTGTGGCGGCAACCAGGTGAAGAGTACAAAGACAAGTGTGTCTTGCCTACAGTCAAGCATGGTGGTGGGAGTGTCATGTTCTGGGGCTGCATGAGTGCTGCTGCCACTGGAGAGCTACAGTTCATTGAGGGAATCATGAATGCCAACATGTACTGTGACATACTGAAGCAGAACATGATCCCCTCCCTTCAGATACCGGGCCGCAGGGAAATATTCCAACATGATAACAACCCCAAACACATCTCCAAGACGACCACTGCCTTGCTAAAGAAGCTGAGGGCAAAGGTGATGGACTGGCCAAGCATGTCCCCAGACCTAAACCCTATTGAGCATCTGTGGGGCATCCTCAAACGGAAGGTGGAGGAGCGCAAGGTCTCTAACATCCACCAGCTCCGTGATGTCGTCATGAAGGAGTGGAAGAGGACTCCAGTGGCAACCTGTGAAGCTCTGGTGAACTCCATGCCCAAGAGGGTTAAGGCAGTGTTGGAAAATAATGGTGGCCACACAAAATATTTACACTTTGGGGCCAATTTGGACATTTTCACTTAGGGTGTACTCACTTTTGTTGCCAGCGGTTTACACATTAATGGCTCTGTTGAGTTATTTTGAGGGGACAGCAAATTTACACTGTTATACAAGCAGTACATTCACTACTTTACATTGTAGTGTCATTTCGTTAGTGTTGTCACATGAAGATATAATAAAATATTTACAAAAATGTGAGGGGTGTACTCACTTTTGTGAGATACTGTATATGTTTCTGCCAATTGTAATAGTCTATTAGGCAAAATAATACCTTAAGATAAGTGCACTGCACGTAATTAATTGTACAAAAAAAAAAAACCTGTAATAGTACAGATGATAGAGATTTTGTATGGTTGACTGTATATGTCATGAAGGGCCTGAGGAAAAGAAGTCTTCATAACATGCCTTTTCGAACTTACGTCAATACTTTCTAGAAAATTCTTCATGGCCGAGATGGAATTTAGTAAATTGGCATTGGTCAGTGTCATGCAACTTCACACCAGTAGGGGCAGTAATAACTGGTAAGTGCAAGGCTGTTTTACAACTTGCTTATATCGCTGCATATTTCTTTTAGAAACGTAAAAACAAAAACAGGAGAGATTAGGATTATCCACTTGACCTCCCCCCACCTTCATGACCAGGACCTTTCTTGCGAAATGGCACTGCATTACTTTAACTGACAATTGCGTGGTCATGCAATGCTGTACATAAATTAAATTTATGTCATTTTTTTCCCACAATTTGGGCTCTCTTTTGGTGGTATTTGATCACCACTGCGTTTGTTATTTTTCGTGCTATAAACAAAAAAAGACCGAGTTTTGAAAAGAAAATATATTTTTTAATACTTTCTGCTAAAAAACTTATCCAATAAAAACATCTATTTTCTTCATAAATTCTGGTCAAAATGTATTCTGCTATTTTTGGTTAAAAAAAATCCCAATATTGATTGTTTTGCCCAAAAGTTATAGTGTCTACAAACTATGGGATATATACTGGAATTTGTATTTTTTTTTTTTTTTACTAGTAATAACGGCGATCAGCAACTTATAGCAGGACTGCAATATTGCAGTGCACATTCTGACACTGACACTTTTTGGGAACCAGTGACTCTAATACAGTGATCAGTACTAAAAATATACACTGTCACTGTGCCATACCTCCCAACTTTTTGAGATCGAAAAAAAGGACACCTATTAGCAAAAGTATGTATGTATAGGACACACCCCTTACCACGCCCCCTTAAAAGGGAAGTATACAAAAAAGAATTGTTAAACCCACTGCTTTTGTGCTTTTTTTAACCACTACTATTCCTTTATACTGACGTTTGAAGTCTACAAATGCAGCAGTTTAGAAATTGGATAAAAAGTTTAGCACTGGGAAACACTTTTTTAAAAATATAAATAGTGAATTTTATATACAACTATATAGATCAGACCAAAATAAGGGACAAATGAGGAGGAAAGAGGGACAGAGGGACTTTGTTCCAAATCAGGGACAGTCCCTTCGAAATCAGGGACAGCTGGAAGGTATGACTGTACTAATGACACTGGCAGGGAAGGTTAAAGTTAAGTTAAACAGCTAGGGCGATCAAAGGGTTAAATGTGTGCCTAGCCAGTGTTTTGGTGTAAACTGTGTGCTGCTTTTACTAAGGGACCTGATGGATTTTCTTTCCCTACTTTGCAGGGAAAGAAAATCCACATAGCTCCCAACTGTCCCTGATTTCGAGGGACTGTCCCTGATTTGGAACAAAGTCCCTCTGTCCCTCTTTCCTCCTCATTTGTCCCTCATTTTGGTCTGATCTATATCTTTGTATATAAAATGCACTTTTTATCTTTCAAAAAGTGTTTCCTAGTGCTAACCCTTTCATCCAATTTCTAAATTGCTGCATTTGTTCATTTTAAAAGCCAATATAAAGGAATAATAGTGGTAAAAAAGTTCTTGTGTAGTTTATTAACTTTTTTTTTTGGTTAATTCTCTTTTGAGGGGGTGTGGCAGGGGGCGTGTCCTATGCCTACATACATTTGTTAGTAGGTGTCCCTCATGGGACAGCAGGCAGGAATCCCTAATAACTAATAACTATAGTAACTTATAATAATAAACTCAGACAAGTGTTGGATAAATAAGGCAGCGGCTGCTTTATTATTGGTTTAAAGACAATATTATATTCATTATAATAAAACCAACTCAATAACTTAAAACAACCTAGCCACTACGGCTCAGGCTGCATAAATATTAACAGAAACCAAAATTATCCACATCATAAATCAATATTAGATAACTTTCAAAAACAGATTTGTCCCCCTTTGTATATAATTTTTTTTTTTTTTACAAAGGTGACACCACCACATAATTACAGCCGCGACAGAAAACAAAAATTTTTTTTGGGGGGGGGGAGGGGAACACCACAGCTCCTGTCTTCTGAGGCGAATGAGCCTGACTAGACGGAACCCCGTTTATATAGCCCTATATTTCACTGGATCTGACCAGATTTATCCAGCTTTCATCCCTAGTACCCCCAAAAGCCTGGGAAAGTCACATGTACTATTCCCCCAGGCCATGTGAGCACCAGGTGTCCACCTGAGAGCCTTAGCTGGATCCCAAAGGAGGGGAGACTTGAAACTGCCCCATCCTGCCGCTCTCCCATGAGGAAAAAGGGGTTATTGAAACCATTTACCCCTTTTTCCTATCATTCCCATCTTAAAATGTTGGGAGGTATGAAATCCATAGCTTCTCCGCTGTCCTGTGTGTCTTCCAGATGATCGGCAGGTCCCGGTGGTCAACCATTGGCCGGCATCCGCTGATTGGTATCTGCTATGTCTAATCAGAGCCCGGGTCGGTGCCCGCGCACGCGCGCCCCCTACAGGTAGTGTCGGACGTACATAGTACATAGTACATCATCCAGCACAGAAGAGCTTGCCGCCATATATCTGTGTTATACAGTTGGCAAGTGGTTATACTACTGGTCTATAAAGATAAATCCAGCAAGCAGAAGATATAAAAGGGAAACAACAGACTAATGAGGTCATCTCTGTCTTTCTGTTAACATTCATGTTCATTTTTTGCACAGAGGAGCCTGACTAGCTCAGAATACTGACCCCTCCTCTCCAACACTCAGTTATACAGATTACAGGAGGCTTATACCTAGACAGGCTTAGAGGCACAGTCCACCTTTACCAAACCTTTACCAAAAAAACAACGTATGCCTACAGAGGGACGCCTGTAGATTAAAACAAGCTGTGCACCTTTTACCAATGTTGAATGATGCCCTTATTACTAACAGAGTAGAAACCTGCATTAGAACATATATTTTTTTTCCTTGCAAGATTGTTGCTGAGAACTAGATAGTTATCATTTCAACAGTTCCTTTCAAATGTCAAGGCTTCCGTGTATAGCCCTGAGGTCCTTGTAATAAAACCATTAGTCTGGCCAGCTGTTCCTCTCCTGGTTGTGAATGATATATGAAGATCGTCATACAAAGCAGACAACTTAAAAGTAAGCGTGCCCCGGGGAGCTTTGTGGTGCATGAATAATTGATCAAGTTTACCGGTTTCCATCTTTCAGTTCATTTTCAAAACAGAGACTTCTGATTATACTAACAATAATTCTGTATTAACCACTTAAGGACCGAGCCTCTTTCTGGGATTTCGTGTTTACAAGTTAAAAACAGTTTTTTTTTGCTAGAAAATTACTTAGAATCCCCAAACATTATATATATTTTTTTCTAACACCTTAGAGAATAAAATGGCGGGCGTTGCAAAACTTTCTGTCACACCGTATTTGCGCAGCGGTCTTACAAGCGCACTTTTTTTTGAATAAAATAATAAAATAAAATAAAATAATAATAACAGTAAAGTTAGCCCAACATGTCATGCTTCAAAATTGCGCCCGCTTGTTGAATGGCGACAAACTTTTACCCTTAAAAATCTCCATAGGGGACGTTTAAACAATTCTACAGGTTGCATGTTTTGAGTTACAGAGGAGGTCTAGGGCTAGAATTATTTGCTCTCAATCTACTGATCGTGGTGATACCTCACATGTGTGGTTTGAACACCGTTTTCATATGCGGGCGCTGCTCACGTATGCGTTTGCTTCTGCACACGACCTCGGCGGGACGGGGCGTGTGTACATTTTTTTTTATTTATTATACCTTCTATTTTTTATTTTTACACTGTTCTTTTAAAAAAAAAAATTGTGCAACTTTTATTCCTACTACAAGGAATGTAAACATCCCTTGTAATAGAAAAAAAGCATGACAGGACCTCTTAAATGTGAGATCTGGGGTCAAAAAGACCTCAGATCTCATATTTACACTAAAATTCAATAAAAAAAATAAAAATAAAAATTTGGCATTTGGAAAAAAAAAAAAAATACCTTTAAGAGCCCTGACTGGCTGTGGATGCCTGAAATTAAGCGGTGGACTGACCTTGGAGATAGCACCTCTCCCCTAGATCTAGTATCTTCCTCTGCCTCGTAGAGTCTGAGAAATCTCCTCAGATCAGCAAGATAGAGTCTCTAGTTCCTTTCCCCCAGAGCAGGCTGGCTATTGTAGTTCTGTCTCCATAGAAAGCTATGGGGCCGTTTTAGAAGGGGACTATATTTCCCATGATCCTTTGCAGCTGCTGCTTGTTAAAGTCCTTCTGATTTGCTCCTCCCTCACAGAAGAACCTTGGTCAGCTTGGCCAGGCCGCAGGATATGCAGGGCACCTGCTACACAAGTAATACAGCATTTGATAGTCTTTAACCCCCTCCCGCCCGGCCTATGACAGCTGAGCAGGAGCCCGGTTATCCTGAGAGGATGTCACATGACGTCCTCCCAGGATTGCACCTCATGCGTGCCCCATTGACACCCTCACACGGCCAATGACATATGACTATACCGGCCTGCTTCTGGTACCACATGAGCGTGCATTTCACATGTGGCTAGAGTAGGGACCAGTCACCCGTCTGCCAGCTGCTTAGCATCAGGGAGAGGTTCCAGATGAGCAGAAAAGTGCAGGGACACGCCATCCTTCCTGGAAGCCTCCCCGCTTGGGTACGGACCAGCCAGGCCACATTCAAGACAGATGCTGTAGGCACTCCTGAGGCCTTCTGCTACTATTCATTGCTGTTACATCCTGTGAGTGCTCCTGGTGTGGTTGCCTTCCCGCTGTGCTTGTTGTGTATTGCTAGACTTCAATTTAAACAAATTTCTGCTTACTGCATCTGGACTCTAATGCTGCGTACACATGATCGGACTTTCCGCCAACAAAACTGTAGATTTTTGTTCGGAGGTTGTTGGCTCAAACTTGTGGTGCATACACACGGTCACACAAATGTTGGCCAACAATTCCGAACGTGGGAACGCGGTGACGTACAAGACGTACGACGAGCCGAGAAAAAGGAAGTTCAATAGCCAGTGCGACTCCTTCTGCTTGATTCTGAGCATGCGCAATGTTTTGTGAGACAGACTTGTGTACACACGACAACAAAGTTTTGTTCGCGGAAAATTTGAGAACCTGCTAGCAAACATTTGTTGGCAGTAAGTCCGACAGCAAATTTTCGATGGAGCATACACACGGTCGGACTTTCCAACAACAAGCTCACATCCAACATTTACCGTCGGAGAATCTGACCATGTGTATGCGGCATAAATGTTTACTGCCACTGCACCACGCTGCACAGTTAGGCCATACTCTATATTAAATCTTCTGATGTCCTCTCCTAGAGTCATTTGTTACTGTGTTTTATTACACTGCTGTCAGCCAGGTTGTTATGCTCTTTATTACCCACTGCATGTGGCAAGGCCTTATAAAGGTGATAAGAGGACAGGAAAATCATAGATCCTCAATTAACAATTGTTTGTTTCTGTATTTCATTTTGGATTAACCCTGGCATTGCTGTATCTGTTTAAACCAAGCTTTCCTTTGCAGGGCTTATTCTGGCCTTACTAAAACCCTTTTTGCATTGTTATTGATGTGACAGTATTAGGGTTCATGCACACAAGCACATGAAGAAGTGTTTGTTTATGTGCCCAGAAGTAGCATACAGCCGAGCCAGGAAGACTGTTAAAAATCAGTGAAAGTTTGCGGTTTTAAGGATCTTTACGCACATCTGAGCGTGGACTTGTGTACAAGTACAGGTGGGCTGCTCTAGATATAGACCGATTGCATTCAAGGCCACAATCAAAGTTTCAGATACATAAACTATATTGTTAAAAGTATTGGGATGCCTGCCTGGAAGAATTGCCAAATATTCCCATAGACACACTCCTAAACCTTGTGGAAAGCCTTCTCAGAAGAGTTGAAGCTGTTATAGCTGCAAAGGGTGGGCCAACTCAATATTGAACCCTACTGACTAAGACTGGGATGCCATTAAAGTTCATGTGCGTGTAAAGGCAGGCGTCTCAATACTTTTGACAATATAATGTTTGTTCTTGGTACTCTGGCATCATAAGGGGGCGTGGCCTCAGAGTCCCTGCGCATGCTGGGACCATGACGTCGTAAGGGGGCGGGGTTACCGCCTATATAAATGGCTCCGCAGCTCGCACACAGCATTCGAGCCGGAGAGAGCGTCGTGTCAACATCGGGGAAAAAGAAAAGAGAAGAAGCGGAGAGACAGCGGCGACAAGACAGCGGCGACGAGACAGCGGTGGCGAGACAGCGGCGGCGAGACAGCGGTGACAAGATAGCGGCAGCAGACCGGGCCCCTCGCTGGCAATAGAGCTGGAAGAAGATAGCGGCGGGGCCCGGGAGAAGAGGCCGAACACCGGGAGAAGAGGCCGAACACTGGGAGAAGTCGGAAGGAGACCCCCCGAAGTCGGAAGAAGACCCCGGAGCTGACTAATAAATTACTGTTAAAACCTGTGTACTGTGTTTTTTTTATATTGACACTTTTCCCTAGGTGAATGGGTAGGGGTACCATGTACCCCAAACTCATTCACACAGGGTGGGGGGCCGAGATCTGGGGGCCCCCTTATTAAGGGGGGCTCCCGGATTCCGATAAGCCCCCTGCCTGCAGACCCCGACAACCAACGGCCAGGGTTGTCGGGAAGAGGCCCTTGTCCTCATCAACATGGGGACAAGGTGCTTTGGGGTGGGGGGGGCCCGCAGGGCGCCCCCCTCCCCCAAGGCACCCCCCCATGTTGAGGGCATGCGGCCTGGTACGGCTCGGGAAGGGGCGCTCGCTCGTCCCCACCCCCTTTCCTGGCCGGCCGGGCTGCGTGCTCGGATAAGGGTCTGGTATGGATTTGGGGGGGACCCCCACGCCGATTTTTCGGCATAGGGGGTTCCCCTTACAATCCATGCCAGACCTAAGGGCCTGGTATGCCTCCGAGGGGGGAACCCATGCCGGTTTTTTCATTTAAAATTTGGCGCTGTGTACCCGCCTCAGGATTCATACTAGACAGCTGTCAGCGCTGCCTGTCACTCATCGCGGAAGGAAAACAAAGTTTTCCTTTCCCGATGAGTGAGCCATCTCGGCGCTGGCTCCTGCGACGGGGCACGTAGGTGTCAAATCTCGCCGAGAAGTGCGGCGAGATTGACACAATATCGCGGTCACCTACTGTATTTTACAATGCTAAAACATTTCATTTAAAGAGCTTAACGTACCATAATGTCCCTTAACCTCAATCAATTGTCTTGAAACTTTTCACAGCCTAAGTTCTCAAGTTCTCAAACCTATTTAAGAATTCCAGATCGTTTGGTAAATCACCCCAAAAGTTATTCACATTTAACCATTTTATTACAATCCTTAGGCTCCATGAACACTAGGAGCAGAAAAAACGTCAAGGTTTTTAGCTTAACCACTTGCTTACCGGGCACTTAAACCCCCCTCCTATCCAGACCAATTTTCAGCTTTCAGCGCTGACGCACTTTGAATGACAATTGCGCAGTCATACAACACTGTACCCAAATTTTATCATTTTTTTCCCCACAAATAGAGCTTTCTTTTGGTGGTATTTGATCACCTCTGCGGTTTTTATTTTTTGTTAAAAAACTTTAAAAAGACCGAATTTTTAAAAAAAAAATTAATTTTTTTTTTATATTTTGTTATAAATTTTTTTAAAAGGGTAATTTTTCTCCTTCATTGATGTACGCTGATGAGGCGGCACCAATGGGCACTGATAGGTGGCAGTGATGGGCATTGATGGGTGGCAGTGATGGGCACTGATTGGTGGCAATAATGGGCACTGATCTTGTACACTGCTAGGTGACACTGATTGGCACCACTGGTGGGCATTGTTAGGTGGCAATGGTGGGCATTGATAGGTGGCACTTGTAGGCATTGATAGCTGGCACTTATGGGCATTGATACGTGGCACTGGTGGGCACTGTAGGCACTGTGATGTGGCAATGTCAGGTGGCACTGGCAGGGGGTACTGGTGGCACAATTGAGGCACGTATGAGGCATTATTGCCTCCTCCTCTTCGCGACCGATGTCCCTTGCTGCTGAGCCGGTGATCGGCTTTTTTTTTCTCCTTGCACTGTCAGCGCACGTGCACAGGGGAGGCCGTCATATGACGGCCTCCCGGGAATGCAGGTCTGCGCTGTAGCCGTCATTCAGCTATAGCGCGGATATCAAGCGGTTAAAAAACGTGGCATAAAAGACACAAATAGAAAGCATATTATACAAAGTTTAGGTGAGTCTATGAGAGTTTAAGCATTTTAGTTTATAGGCGTTTTTTGCACTACACGCCCCTCTGCAAAAGTTTTACTCTCAAAATAACCAGAATTCATTTCACACTGCATTGCATTTTTACTAAAAAGGGTTGAAACTTGACGTTCAGATCAGAAAAACTTCAAACGCCTGTAGAATTGACGTTTTTTAAGTCCAGTGTGCATGGAGCCTTAACCAGTTGCAGACTTTGGGCACACTAGACACGCCCAAAAACATGTCATCAGTGTGAACAGGTCTAGTACATCTAGTCCTTCTGCTCTGCTGCCAGGACCCTTCTCTGTCTCAGTACCCAACAGGAGCTGTCAAAAAAAATATGTAGGCTGGCAATGTTTATCAACAACCAGATCACAGAAAGTTACATTGAAACATTGTATCAATTGTAACTTTCTGTGTTTTGCATTCACAGATTAAAGGGCTGAACTTCAATTTGCAGGTGAAGAGAGTTAAAGCAACCTTGACAAGTAAAAAAAAAAAAAATGTTTTTTTTTTTAATTAATTGTTCCTGTGTTGAATTCCTTATTAACCCTTTAGTTTTCTCTAATCAGCACTGATTAACTCTATATTCTCCTTCTCTATTCAATTGTAATTTTCCTGCTGATTTTTTTTCTTTTCTATTTTATTAACTAATAGTTAAACTTTTTTTTTCTGTTTTTTTGTTTGCTTTGCTTATTAATATTTTTGACACCTGTTTACATATATATACCTAAAGAAAGAAAAAAAATGCCTTTTGTTTAGTTTTATTACATTTAATTGTCTAAGGATTGCAAAAAATAATTATTGTTGCAGGACAATATTCACAAAAAGAAAGCCTTGTTTGTCCTTAAAAAAAATGCATGTATTATGTTGTTATCTTAAGTCAGAGGTTAGGCAAGCTCGGCACTCCAGCTGTGGTGAAACTACAAATCCCATCATGCCTTTGCCACTAGGAGTCATGCCGGTGATTGTCAGGGTCTTGCAATGTCATCGCTGGATCTAGATGGGACTCAGGGTAATGGTAGGGGGGCTGCTGCACACAGAAGGCTTTTTATCTTAATGCATAGAATGCATTAACCACTTCAGCCCCGGAAGGTTTTACCCCCTTCCTGACCAGAGCACTTTTTACAATTCGGCACTGCGTTGCTTTAACTGCTAATTGCGCGGTCATGCAATGCTGTACCCAAACGAAATTTGCGTCCTTTTCTTCCCACAAATAGAGCTTTCTTTTGATGGTATTTGATCACCTCTGCCGTTTTTATTTTTTGCGCTATAAACGGAAAAAGACCAAAAATTTAGAAAAAAAATGATATTTTCTACTTTTTGTTATAAAAAAAATCCAATAAACTCAATTTTAGTCATACATTTAGGCCAAAATGTATTCGGCCACATGTCTTTGGTAAAAAAAAATGTCAATAAGCGTATATTTATTGGTTTGCGCAAAAGTTATAGCGTCTACAAACTAGGGTACATTTTCTGGAATTTACACAGCTTTTATTTTATGACTGCCTATGTCATTTCATGAGGTGCTAAAATGGCAGGGCAGTACAAAACCCCCCCAAATGACCCCATTTTGGAAAGTAGACACTCCAAGGAAATTGCTGAGAGGCATGTTGAACCCATTGAATATTTTTTTTTTTTGTCCCAAGTGATCAAATAATGACAAAAAAAAAAAAAAATTACAAAAAGTTGTCACTAAATGATATATTGCTCACACAGGCCATGCACATATGTGGAATTGCACCCCAAAATACATTTAGCTACTTCTCCTGAGTACGGGGATACCACATGTGTGGGACTTTTTGGGAGCCTAGCCGCGTAAGGGGTCCCGAAATCCAAGCACCGCCTTCAGGATTTCAAAGGGCATAAATTTTTGATTTTACTCCTCACTACCTATCACAGTTTTGAAGGCCATAAAATGCCAAGATGGCATAAAACCCCCCCAAATGACCCCATTTTGGAAAGCTGACACCCCAAGCTATTTGCTGAGAGGCATGTTGAGTCCATGGAATATTTTATATTTTGACACAAGTTGCGGGAAAGTGACAATTTTTTTTTTGCACAAAGTTGTCACAAAATGATATATTGCTCAAACATGCCATGGGCATATGTGGAATTACACCCCAAAATAAATTTTGCTGCTTCTCCTGAGTACGGGGATACCACATGTGTGGGACTTTTTGGGAGCCTAGCCGCGTACGGGGCCCCGAAAACCAAGCACTGCCTTCAGGATTTCTAAGGGCATAAATTTTTGATTTCACTCCTCACTACCTATCACAGTTTTGAAGGCCATAAAATGCCAAGATGGCACAACCCCCCCCCAAATGACCCCATTTTGGAAAGTAGACACCCCAAGCTATTTGCTGAGAGGCATGTTGAGTCCATGGAATATTTTATTTTTTGACACAAGTTGCGAGAATGTGACAATTTTTTTTTTTTGCACAAAGTTGTCACTAAATGATATATTGCTCACACAGGCCATGGGCATATGTGGAATTGCACCCCAAAATACATTCTGCTGATTCTCCTGTGTACGGGGATACCACATGTGTGGGACTTTTTGGGAGCCTAGCCGCGTACGGGGCCCCGAAAACCCAGCACCGCCTTCAGGATTTCTAAGGGCGTAAAGTTGTGATTTCACTCCTCACTACCTATCACATTTTTGAAGGCCATAAAATGCCCAGATGGCACAAAACCCCCCAAATGACCCCATTTTGGAAAGTAGACACCCCAAGCTATTTGCTGAGAGGCATGTTGAATCCATGGAATATTTTATATTTTGACACAAGTTGCGGGAAAGTGAAATTTTTTTTTTTTTTTTGCACAAAGTTGTCACTAAATGATATATTGCTCAAACATGCCATGGGCATATGTGGAATTACACCCCAAAATACATTCTGCTGCTTCTCCTGAGTACGTGGATACCACATGAGTGGCACTTTTTGGGAGCCTAGCTTCATACGGGGCCCCAAAATCCAATCACCGCCTTCAGGATTTCTAAGAGCGTTAATTTTTGATTTCACTCCTCACTACCCATCACAGTTTTGAAGGCCATAAAATGCCAAGATAGCACAACCCCCCCCCAAAATGGCCCCATTTTGGAAAGTAGACACCCCAAGCTATTTGCTGAGAGGCATGGTGAGTATTTTGCAGCTCTCATTTGTTTTTGAAAATGAAGAAAGACAAGAAAAACATATATTTTTTCTTTTTTCAATTTTCAAAAGTTTGTGACAAAAAGTGAGGTCTGCAAAATACTCACTATACCTCTCAGCAAATAGCTTTAGGTGTCTATTTTCCAAAATGGGGTCATTTGGGGGGGGGGTTTGTGCCATCTGGGCATTCCATGGCCTCTGAAACTGTGATAGGCAGTGAAGAGTGAAATCAAAAATTTACGCCCTTAGAAAGCCTGAAGGCGGTGCTTGGTTTTCGGGGTCCCGTACGCGGCTAGGCTCCCAAAAAGTCTCACACATGTGGTATCCCCGTACTCAGGAGAAGCAACAGAATGCATTTTGGGGTGTAATTTCACATATTCCCATGGCATGTTTGAGCAATATATCATTTAGTGACAACTTTGTGCAAAAAAAAAAAAAAAAATTGTCTTTTTCCCGCAACTTGTGTCACAATATAAAATATTCCATGGACTCGACATGCCTTTCAGCAAATAGCTTGGGGTGTCTACTTTCCAAAATGGGGTCATTTGGGGGGGTTTTGAACTGTCCTGGCATTTTATGCACAACATTTAGAAGCTTATGTCACACATCACCCACTCTTCTAACCACTTGAAGACAAAGCCCTTTCTGACACTTTTTGTTTACATGAAAAAAATTTTTTTTTTTGCAAGAAAATTACTTTGAACCCCCAAACATTATATATTTTTTTAAAGCAAATGCCCTACAGATTAAAATGGTGGGTGTTTCATTTTTTTTCACACAGTATTTGCGCAGCAATTTTTCAAACGCATTTTTTGGGGAAAAAACACACTTTTTAAAATTTTAATGCACTAAAACACACTATATTGCCCAAATGTTTGATAAAATAAAAAAGATGATCTTAGGCCGAGTACATGGATACCAAACATGACATGCTTTAAAATTGCGCACAAAAGTGCAGTGGCGACAAACTAAATACATTTTTAAAAGCCTTTAAAAGCCTTTACAGGTTACCACTTTAGATTTACAGAGGAGGTCTACTGCTAAAATTACTGCCCTCGATCTGACCTTCGTGGTGATACCTCACATGCATGGGGCAATTGCTGTTTACATTTGACGCCAGACCGACGCTTGCGTTCGCCTTTGCGCGAGAGCAGGGGGGGATAGGGGTGCTTTTTTTTTTTTTTTTCTTTATTAATTTTTTGATTTTTTATCTTATTTTTAAACTGTTCCTTTCATTTTTATTTTTTTTTATCATTTTTATTGTTATCTCAGGGAATGTAAATATCCCCTATGAAAGCAATAGGTAGTGACAGGTACTCTTTTTTGAAAAAATTGGGGTCTATTAGACCCTAGATCTCTCCTCTGCCCTCAAAGCATCTGACCACACCAAGATCGGTGTGATAAAATGCTTTCCCAATTTCCCAATGGCGCTGTTTACATCCGGCGAAATCTAAGTCGTGAAATGCTCGTAGCTTCCGGTTTCTTAGGCCATAGAGGTGATTGGAGCCATTCTGGTCTCTGATCAGCTCTATGGTCAGCTGGCCGAATCACCGGCTGCATTCTCAGGTTCCCTGTTGGGACAGGAGAGCCAGAGAAAAACATGGAAGACGGTGGGGGGGAATCCCTCCCACTGCTTGTAAAAGCAGTCTAGAGGCTAATTAGCCGCTAGGATTGCTTTTACATGAAAGCCGACCGCTGGCTGAAAAGAATGATACCAAGATGATACCTAAACCTGCAGGCATCATTCTGGTATAACCACTCAAAGTCCAGCAACATACCAGTACGTTGCTGGTCCTTGTATTGTAAACTTTTTTTTCATGCAGCCTGTGGGCTGAACGAAAAAAAGATATTGATCGGTGGGTATGCCCACCATTAGAATACCTCCCTTCATCTGCCCACTTCTAATGATGGGCATACATGCACCATTTATATATGCCGAAGCATGGGGGCATCCTCCCGCAAAAGGCAGGAGCAAATTGCTCCTCCACCCACTGCTGCCCCCACGCTTCGGCATATATGCTGAAGTATGTAACTGTGGTGGTGAAATCACCTCCGACAGCGCTGGAGTCACGGCTTTATATATCGTGGGAGCAAACGCTGTTGCTGTCAAGATAAATAAATCCGCGCTGCAACTGAATGGCGTACCTGCTAAGCAAATGATGGTTAACAAAAAAACAAAGTAACATTACAGTATAACAGTAATACTTACCATACGTGCAAAGCAAATACAAAAAAAAACATAGTAAAAAATAAAGCATTTAACGCAACCTGTGCCTACCTAAAATATATATATGCCGAAGCATGGGGGCATCCTCCCGCAAAAAGCAGGAGCAAATTGCTCCTCCACCCACTGCTGCCCCCACGCTTCGGCATATATGCTGAAGTATGTAACTGTGGTGGTGAAATCACCTCCAACAGCGCTGGAGTCAGGGCTTTATATATCGTGGGAGCAAATGTTGTTGCTGTCAAGATAAATAAATCCGCGCTGCAACTGAATGGCGTACCTGCTAAGCAAATGATGGTTAACAAAAAAACAAAGTAACATTACAGTATAACAGTAATACTTACCATACCTGCAAAGCAAATACAAAAAAAAACATAGTAAAAAATAAAACATTTAACGCAACCTGTGCCTACCTAAAATATATATATGCCGAAGCATGGGGGCATCCTCCCGCAAAAGGCAGGAGCAAATTGCTCCTCCACCCACTGCTGCCCCCACGCTTCAGCATATATGCTGAAGTATGTAACTGTGGTGGTGAAATCACCTCCAACAGCGCTGGAGTCACGGCTTTATATATCGTGGGAGCAAACGCTGTTGCTGTCAAAATAAATAAATCCGCTTTGCAGCTGAATGGCGTACCTGAAAACAAAAAAGTGGTTAACAATAAAAAAAAAAAAGTATAAAAAAATTGCATACCTATAAAGCAAACATGATAAAAACATAACAATAAAACATTGCAGTATAGAATACAATAAAAAAGAGCAGAACAATAGAGAGAGAATAGAGAGAGAGAGCAATAAAACGACAACTATTTTTGGTTTTTTTATTTTATATTTTTTTTGTATTTTTATTTATTTATTTATTTTTTTTTAACACTTTTTTTAGTAACTTTAACTTTTAACTGTAACTGTACCAGGTTTGGGTCTCTCAAAATGCGATGGCATCTTGGGAGACCCTGTGTTAGTGTGCCTAGTCTGTGCAGTGCTGAACCCTACGCTAATACTCCACTAGTGTATGGTAGCGTTCAAAACATTCACCAATGCATAGACCAGGATTGTCAGGACAGGAGGGACAACAATACCGGGTGTCACGCCTAAATCCGCGCTTGCTGCAGACACGACATCTTTTTTGGGGGGCTCATTGGGTAGGGGTACTCTGGAGGACATAAGGAAAATGCCTCCCATGCAGCCGGCTTACTGCATTTGGATTGGGAAGGTGAGGTGGAGCACCATCTGGAAACAGAAGGGCTCTGACGATCTCTTCCTGGAATTTAAGGAAGGATCCAGTCCGTCCTGAAGCTCTGTATAGCACATGAGCATTCAGCAAAGCCAATTGAAATAAATAAACAGACACTTTTTTGTACCAGCATCTGGCCTTACGGGCAACTAGGTACGGCGCCAACAACTGGTCGTTGAGGTCCACCCCTCCCATATTAAGGTTGTATTCGTGGACACAGAGGGGTTTCTCCACAACACCAGTCGCCGTAGTAATTTGGGTCGTCGTGTCTGCATGAAGGGAGGTAAGAATGAAAACATTCTTATTGTCCCTCCACTTCATAGCGAGCAATTATTATACTTCAAGCAGGCTCTTTCCCCCAGCCTAAGACGGGACTCTACAAGCCGCTGGGGAAAGCCCCGGCGATTAGATTGCACGGTGCCACATGCTCCAATCTGATGATCAAACAAGTGACTAAAAAGTGGCACGCTCGTATAATAATTGTCCACGTACAAGTGGTACCCCTTTCCGAATAAGGGTGACACCAAGTCCCACACTATCTTGCCAGCGCTTCCTATGTAGTCAGGGCAGTTTATCGGCTCTACGTGACTATCTTTTCCCTCGTAAACCATAAATCTAAATGTATAGCCTGTGACCCTGTCACAGAGCTTATACATCTTGACCCCGTATTTGGCACGCTTGCTGGGAAGGTACTGTTTGAATGACAAGAAAATTTAATCAGGGACTCATCAACGCAGACAACTTGATGGGGAGAAAACAAGTCTGCAAAACACTGGTTGAAGTGGTTTACGAGGGGCCGAATTTTGTAGAGCCGATCGTATCCAGGGTCTCCACGAGGACAACAGAGTTCATTGTCGTTGAAGTGCATGAACCGCAAAATCTACTCGTATCGTGCCCTGGTCATGGAGGCAGAGAACACGGGCATATGGTGAATTGGGTCAGTGGACCAATATGACCGCAACTCACTCTTTTTGGTTATGCCCATGAGGAGGGAAAGGCCCAGAAAGATCCTAAATTCGGAGACCGTAATTGGTCTCCAATCTCTGACAAGGGAGGACTGGGGAATAGTGGCGATGTGTTGACCAGCGTACAAATTGCTTTGGTCCACAATAGATCTATAGAGATCTTCGGTGAAAAACAGCGAATAAAAATCCAGTGGCGTAAAGTCAACTGTTTCCACCTGAATTCTGGGTTGGTCAGTGAAAGGGGGAAGTACGGGTGCTGCAGAAGTGGTGGGTTCCCAATTCGGATTGGCGAATGCAGCAGGAAGGGCACTAGGTGCACGACGGGCCTGTGTTCGTCTTCTTCTTGGTGGCAGCGGGACACTACTTGTGCTTGCCACCTCGCCAGCTTGAACTGCACTTATGGGACTCGCCACGTCACCACGTGATACTGCAGTGCTGGATGTACGACCAGGGTGTACTAGGCCGCTGGTGCTTGCCAGTTCACCAGAAGGAGTAGCGGCACTAGTACTTCTCTGCTCCATACGAGAGCCCTGCGGTTCTTGCACTTTAAGGACAGAAGAAGTTCGGGGTCTGGTACGCTGACCCTAGCAGGGACCACAACTCCGTCGTCAGAGCTATCTGTCATGGAGCCGCTGTCCTCTACAGGTTCGTATTCTGAGCCTGAACTTGACAGATGAGTGACTTCCTCTTCACTATCTGTCATGCTCAGAAACGTGTAGGCCTCTTCACTAGTGTACCCTCGATTTGCCATTTTGGGCTCTAAATTTAGGGGTATACTAGTGAGACTCACAGGCAAAAAAGCTCCTGACTGTTAGTGACTGATTCAAAACGCTACCAAAAAACTGTTAGCGATCACAGGGATCAGGCCTGACTCTGCGAACGCTGCAGTTATGTGTGCTTAGTGTTTTGTAAGTGTCAGTTATCGATCGATACTGCACTTGGGTGGGCTGGGCTGGGCTGGGCCGAGGGGCAAAACGCAGGTGCTAGCAGGTATCTGGGCTGATCCCGCTAACACTGTGTTTCAGGGAACCCTAAACTGCTGGGGGGTATAGATCTGATCGGATCAGATATCGATCCGTTCAGATACTATAGCACTAAGGGAGGTGTATGCTGCGTGCGTGGGTTTTAGCGGTACTGGCGCTAACCTGGCGCTGCCTGGGGCAACCCAGACCTTATCAGATCCTAAAAACTTAACTTATATCACCGCCGGGCAATTAGGGGGTTAAACCTTTATAAGGTAATAAACGGCGGGTGCCCTAAAACTATAATAAACTATAATAAACTGTAATAAACTATAATAAACTACAAAAAACAAACTAGCTAACCAGCGTCACCCGTAACACTTATACGGTGATCGCTGGTGAAAGGGTTAACTAGGGGGCAATTAAGGGGTTAAAACCTTTAGCAGGTAGTATATGGGGGTCCCTGTCGCTATAAAACACTGACAGCAAACCTATATACTTACCTCCCTAACTAGTGTCACCTGTGTCACTAATACAGCGATCAGAAAAACGATCGCTTAGCGACACTGGCAATGGGGGGTAATCAAGGGGTTAACTTTTATTAGGGGGGGTTAGGGGGGTATCCTGCACCTAAAGGGGGGTACCCTAGACCTAAAGGGGGCTAACCTAACTGCCCTAACACTTGTAACTGACACAAACTGACACCAATGCAAAAAAAAAAAAAACTGCTATTGGTGTCAGAGTGACAGGGGGTACAGGGGGGTGATCGGGGGGTGACTGGGGGGTGAAAAGTGTGCCTGCGTGTTCTACTGTAAGTGTAGTGTTGGTGCACTTACTTGGATGTCTTCTCTCCTCTGCGCCGGGATGAAAAGACCGGCTCAAGGAAGGATGACATCACTTCCTTTCCCTCTGTTTACATTACAGAGGGAAAGGAAGCATTTTCATTCGCCGGGAGCGATCGGGAGGGGGTGGCCAACAATGGATGGCCTCCCCCTCACCTCTCATCGCCCGCGAACGAGAGCCGACCGCCTATGGCACCGGGGGGGGGTCCAAACGGACCCCCCACCCGCGGGAGGCAGATCACGTACGGGTACGTGATTCTGCCTGCCCGTGCCATTCTGCCGCAGTATATATGCGTTAGGCGGTCGGCAAGTGGTTAAAATAAATAAAACTTCTGACTTTAAAATCCCTTTAACCGCTTCAGGCTTGGAAGATTTTACCCCCTTCCTGACCAGAGCACTTTTTACAATTTGGCACTGCGTCGCTTTAACTGACAATTGCGCGGTTGTGCGACGTTGTACACAAACAAAATTTGCATCCTTTTTTTCCCACAAATAGAGCATTCTTTTGGTGGTATTTGATCAACTCTGCACTATAAACAAAAAAAAGCGCGACAATTTTGAAAAAAAGCAATATTTTTTACTTTTTGCTATAATAAATATCCCCCAAAAATATATAAAAAAACCACATTTTTTCCAGAGTTTAGGCCGATATGTATTCCTCTACATATTTCTGGTAAAAAAAAACCGCAATAAGCGTATATTGATTGGTTTGCACAAAAGTTAAAGCGTCTATAAAATAGGGGATAGAATTATGGGATTTTTATTATTATTATTTTTTTTACTAGTAATGGCGGCAATCTGCGATTTTTATCCGGACTGCGACATTATGGCGACACATCGTACACTTTTGACACATTTTTGGGACCATTGCATTTTTACAGCGATCAGTGCTAGAAAAATGCACTGATTACTGTAAAAATGTCACTGGCAGGGAAGGGGTTAACACTAGGGGGCGAGCAAGGGGTTAATTGTGTTCCCTCTGCATGTTCTAACTGAAGGGGGAATGGGACTTGCTAGGGGAAATGACAGATCGCTGTTTACACACACAGATCCCGTTCTCGCTGTGTCACGAGCAATTGCGGGTGCCCGGCGGACATCGCGCCCACCGGGCACTAGCATAGTCTCTGTGGGCGCGCCCCTAGTGGCCACAGGGCGAAGTGATGTAACATAACATCATTTCACCCAGCCAAGCCATGCTGCCGCAGTAAAACTGTAAAAAGTAAAAATTCGAGTGGCGCGTCACGGCCCATAATTCACTGCGGCATCGCAGTGCATTGCTGGCTGATGATTGGCCAAGCATGCACTTTGACCAGCATGCTTGGCCAATCACAGCGGTGTCTGAACAGATAGCCTTAATTGGCCAAAGCCAAGGAGGCTTTGGCCAATTATGGCTTAGGGGGTTTAGTACACGCCCCACACTATATAAGGCCGCCTGCACGGCAGCCCTGTGTAGTGTGTTCCGGTGTTCAGAGATAGAGAGAGAGAGACAGACAGACAGACAGACAGTGTCATTTGATTTAAGTTAGATAGAGTAGGCAGGTCGAGTCAGTTAGCTGCAGATACAGTGTATTGTGTATATATATGCATCTCAGGTGTTGTATATATATATATATATATATATATATATATATATATATATATATATATATATATATATACACTGTATTCAGTTTAGCTAGATCCTGTTCTTCTCTTCCTAATATACTGACAGGCAGGCAGGTGTTTTTACAGTATTTCTAGTTACTGTACTGTGTACCCTGCAGTATAGCTACCTGCAGACAGGTGCTTGTGTAGGCTCATTGAAGTATTTCCAGCTACTGTACTGTGTACCCTGCACAGTCTGACCTACAGTATAGTTACCTGCAGACAGGTGCTTATGTAGGCTCATTGAAGTATTTCCAGCTACTGTACTGTGTACCCTGCACAGTCTCACCTACAGTATAGCTACCTGCAGCCGAGTGCTTGTGTAGGCTCATTGAAGTATTTCCAGCTACTGTACTGTGTACCCTGCAAAGTCTCACCTACAGTATAGCTACCCGCAGCCAGGTGCTTGTGTAGGCTCATTGAAGTTTTTCCAGATACTGTACTGTGTACCCTGCACAGTCTCACCTACAGTATAGCTACCTGCAGCCAGGTGCTTGTGTAGGCTCTTTGAAGTATTTCTAGTTACTGTACTGTGCACCCTACACAGTCTCACCTACAGTACAGCTACCTGCAGCCAGGTGCTTGTGTAGGCTCATTGAAGTATTTCTAGCTACTGTACTGTGTACCCTGCACAGTCTCACCTACAGTATAGTTACCTGCAGCCAGGTGCTTGTGTAGGCTCATTGAAGTATTTCCAGCTACTGTACTGTGTACCCTGCACAGTCTCACCTACAGTATAGCTACCTGCAGCCAGGTGCTTGTGTAGGCTCATTGAAGTATTTCCAGCTACTGTATTGTGAACCCTGTACAGTCTGACCTACAGTATAGCTACCTGCAGCCAGGTGCTTGTGTAGGCTCACTGAAGTATTTCCAGCTACTGTACTGTGTACCCTACACAATCTGAACTACAGTATAGCTACCTGCAGCCAGGTGCTTGTGTAGGCTCATTGAAGTATTTCCAGCTACTGTACTGTGTACCCTGCACAGTCTGACCTACAGTATAGCTACCTGCAGCCAGGTGCTTGTGTAGGCTTACTGAAGTATTTCCAGCTACTGTACTGTATACCCTGCACAGTCTCACCTACAGTATAGCTACCTGCAGCCAGGTGCTTGTGTGGGCTCTTTGAAGTATTTCTAGTTACTGTACTGTGTACCCTACACAGTCTCACCTACAGTATAGCTACCTGCAGCCAGGTGCTTGTGTAGGCTCATTGAAGTATTTTACAGCTACTGTACTGTGAACCCTGTACAGTCTCACCTACAGTATAGCTACCTGCAGCCAGGTGCTTTTGTAGGCTCATTGAAGTATTTCCAGCTACTGTACTGTGTACCCTGCACAGCCTCACCTACAGTATAGCTACCTGCAGCCTGGTGCTTGTGTAGGATCATTGAAGTATTTCCAGCTACTGTACTGTGTACCCTGCACAGTCTGACCTACAGTATAGCTACCTGCAGCCAGGTGCTTGTGTAGGCTCATTGAAGTATTTCCAGCTACTGTACTGTGTACCCTGCACAGTCTGACCTACAGTATAGCTACCTGCAACTAGGTGCTTGTGTAGGCTCATTGAAGTATTTCCAGCTACTGTACTGTGTACCCTGCACAGTCTCACCTACAGTATAACTACCTGTAGCCAGGTGCTTGTGTAGGCTCATTAAAGTATTTCCAGCTACTGTACTGTGTACCCTGCACAGTCTCACCTACAGTATAGCTACCTGCAGCCAGGTGCTTGTGTAGGCTCATTAAAGTATTTCCGGCTACTGTACTGTGTACCCTGCACAGTCTCACCTACAGTATAGCTACCTGCAGCCAGGTGCTTGTGTAGGCTCATTGAAGTATTTTTAGCTACTGTACTGTGTACCCTGAACAGTCTCACCTACAGTATAGCTACCTGCAGCCAGGTGCTTGTGTAGGCTCATTGAAGTATTTCCAGCTACTGTACTGTGTACCCTGCACAGTCTCACCTACAGTATAGCTACCTGCAGCCAGGTGCTTGTGTAGGCTTACTGAAGTATTTCCAGCTACTGTACTGTGTACCCTGCACAGTCTCACCTACAGTATAGCTACCTGCAGCCAGGTGCTTGTGTGGGCTCTTTGAAGTATTTCTAGTTACTGTACTGTGTACCCTACACAGTCTCACCTACAGAATAGCTACCTGCAGCCAGGTGCTTGTGTAGGCTCATTGAAGTATTTTACAGCTACTGTACTGTGAACCCTGTACAGTCTCAACTACAGTATAGCTACCTGCAGCCAGGTGCTTTTGTAGGCTCATTGAAGTATTTCCAGCTACTGTACTGTGTACCCTGCACAGCCTCACCTACAGTATAGCTACCTGCAGCCAGGTGCTTGTGTAGGCTCATTGAAGTATTTCCAGCTACTGTACTGTGTACCCTGCACAGTCTGACCTACAGTATAGCTACCTGCAGCCAGGTGCTTGTGTAGGCTCATTGAAGTATTTCCAGCTACTGTACTGTGTACCCTGCACAGTCTGACCTACAGTATAGCTACCTGCAACCAGGTGCTTGTGTAGGCTCATTGAAGTATTTCCAGCTACTGTACTGTGTACCCTGCACAGTCTCACCTACAGTATAGCTACCTGCAGCCAGGTGCTTGTGTAGGCTCATTAAAGTATTTCCAGCTACTGTACTGTGTACCCTGCACAGTCTCACCTACAGTATAGCTACCTGCAGCCAGGTGCTTCTGTAGGCTCATTGAAATATTTCCAGCTACTGTACTGTGTACCCTGCACAGTCTGACCTACAGTATAGCTACCTGCAGCCATGTGCTTGTGTAGGCTCATTGAAGTATTTCCAGCTAATGTACTGTGTACCCTGCACAGTCTCACCTACAGTATAGCTACCTGCAGCCAGGTGCTTGTGTAGGCTCATTGAAGTATTTCGAGCTACTGTACTGTGTACCCTGCACAGTCTCACCTACAGTATAGCTACCTGAAGCCAGGTGCTTGTGTAGGCTCATTGACGTATTTCCAGCTACTGTGCTGTGTACCCTGCACAGTCTCACCTACAGTATAGCTACCTGCAGCCTGGTGGTTGTGTAGGCTCATTGAAGTATTTCCAGCTACTTTACTGTTTACCCTGCACAGTCTGACCTACAGTATAGCTACCTGCAGCCTGGTGCTTGTATAGGCTTATTGAAGTATTTCCAGCTACTGTACTGTGTACCCTGCACAGTCTCACCTACAGTAGAGCTACCTGCAGCCAGGTGCTTGTGTAGGCTCATTTAAGTATTTCTAGCTACTGTACTGTGTACCCTGCACAGTCTCACCTACAGTATAGCTACCTGCAGCCAGGTGCTTGTGTAGGCTCATTGAAGTATTTCCAGCTACTGTACTGTGTACCCTGCAGAGTTGCACCTACAGTAGAGCTACCTGAAGACAAGTGCAGGTGTTATCATACTAATAATACTACAGGCAGGCAGTTGATTCTGCTAGCTGCAGTATAATCAGTATATATATATATATATATACATATATATATATACATCCCAGTTTTGTGCAGCTCACTGCAGGCCAATAGTATGTCTGGAAGGCCAACAAGGAGAGGCAGACAATCACAAGCCAATAAAAGAGGGCAAGCAGGCTCTGTGTCTAGAGGCAACAGTGCTGGTCGTGGACACGGTGCATCCTCATCAGCACGTGGCCTTAGGACACGCTTGTCCTTTTTTTCGGCAGCTGGCCGTGTTGAGCCACAGCATGCGGGAGACTTGGTCGAGTGGATGACCAAGCCGTCCTCATCCTCCTCATCCTCTCTCACCCAGGCTCAGGGTACTTTGTCTGGCAAAGCAGCTGCCAACGTGGCCTCTTTCCTCGGCTCAATGGTATCAGTGACTCCTTCCCTAGCCCCACCATGTCCTTCTGAGGAGTCCCTGGAACTGTTTGACCAAAGTGTTGGGTACATGCTCCAGGAGGATGCCGAACACTTTGAAGGGTGGTACTCAGCTAGAGGAAGGCAGTAACGTGAGCCCAGAGAGAGAGGGGGTGCCCAAGAAGGACAGCAATCTGGCAGTCATGTTCCCTCTGCTGCAGCACACTGCCAGGTTTGCTCCAGTGATGAGGAGGGAGGGGATGATGAGGTCACTGACTCCACGTGGGTGCCTGATAGGAGAGAGGAGGAGGAGGAGGAGGCACATCACCAACGAAGCAGGATGCCCTCCAGGGGCCAGCTTAAGGGCAGCACACTGATTGCATGTGCAGGGCGCTGCTGTCTCTGCGCGTTATTCCAAAAGTTCTTTGGTGTGGGCCTTTTTTGAGACGGCATGTGGAAGGCAATGTCTTGGCCTCGCTGAACAGGGCTGGCAGCGGTAAGGTGCATATTATCGCTGACTCATGGTCCAGCAGGCATGGACAGGGACGTTACCTAAGTTTCACAGCACATTGGGTGACTCTGCTGGCAGCTGGGAAGGATGCAGGACAAGGTGCAGTAGTGTTGGAGGTTGTTCCGCCACCACGCCTCAAAAATGCCACTAATGGTGATTCTGACACACCTCTCTCCTCCACCCCCTCCTCTTCTTCTTCCTCCTTGGCCTCTTCCTGTGCTTTGTCCTTGGAACCAGCGGTGCTCCATAAGCGTTCAAGGGGCTACGCAAGTACACAGGCCAAAAGGTGCCATGCGGTGCTTGAGCTGGTGTGCTTGGGGGACAGGAGCCACACTGGGGCAGAGATTATGTCAGCTCTGCAGGGGCAGGTTCAGAGGTGGTTGACGCCACGCCAACTTAAGGCAGGAATGGTGGTTTGCAACAATGGCACCAACTTCCTCTCCGCCCTCCAACAGGGACAACTGACCCATGTGCCCTGTTTGGCTCACGTCCTTAACTTGGTGGTGCAGCGGATCATGGGCAGGTACCTGAGGCAGGCCAGGAAAGTCTGTGTGCATTTCCGCCAGTCATATAATGCCAGTGCTCAGCTGGCAGACTTCCAAAAGGAGTTTAACCTGCCCAAGAACCACCTAATCTGTGACATGCCCACCAGGTGGAACTCAACCTTGACCATGCTGCAGCGGCTGCACACGCAGCAGAGGGCCATCAATGAGTACCTGTGCTACTATGGCACCAGTACAGGGTCAGGCGAGCTTGTTTTTTTTTCCCACGCCAGTGGGCCATTATCAGGGATGCATGCACTGTCCTGTCACCATTTGAGGAGGCCACGAGGATGGTGAGCAGTGACAGTGCATGCATCAGTGACACTGTCCCCCTTGTCCACCTGTTGGAGCACACGCTGCGTGGAATAATGGACAAGGCACTTGAGGCAGAACAGAGGCAGGAAGAGGAGGACTTCCTTAGCTCTCAAGGCCCCCTTTATCCAGACAATGTTCCTGCGTGCCCGCTGATCACACAGGACAAGGAGGAGGATTGTGTCAGCATGGAGGTGGAGCCTGTTACTCAGCATCGGCAGCAGTCTTTAAGGGATCATTTACAGTCCAAAGAAACCCATGGACTTGTACGTGGCTGGGAGGAGGTGGCTGCGGATCATGTCGTCCTTAGTGACCCAGAGCACCCCGGACCGAATGCCTCAGCAAACCTACACTGCATGGCCTCCCTGATCCTGAAAAGCCTGCGGAAGGATACTCGTATTCGTGGTATCAAGGAGAGGGATCAATAGTGGCTTGCAACCCTCCTTGATCCACGTTACAAGGGTAAGGTTGCGGACCTTATCTTGCCGTCACAGAGGGAGCAGGGGATGAAACATCTTCGGGATACCTTGCAGAAAGGTCTGTGCAATGCGTTCCCAGAGACTGGGAGGTTACAAACTCCTGTTCCTGGAAAACGTGTTGCTGAGGCTTCGGTCAGTCAAAGAAGGAGCGGTGGAGAAAGTGGCCGTCTGACCATTGAATTCAGACAAATTTTTAGTCCGCAGCCCCAAGGTATGATCGGTTCCAACAACCATCGCCAGCGTCTGTTTTACATGGTGCAGGTATACCTAGGGGCAAGATCTGACTTGGACACCTTTCTCACCGAAAATCCTCTGGGTTACTGGGTCTTGAGGATGGATCACTGGCCAGAGCTTGCACAGTATGCAATTGAGCTACTGGCCTGTGCTGCATCCAGTGTTCTTTCGGAACGCATATTCAGTGCTGCTGGAGGCTTTGTAACCGATCACAGGGTGCGTCTGTCCACCGACTCGGTCGATCGACTGTCATTCATAAAAATGAATCAGTCTTGGATCACCACCAGCTACCAAGCACCTGATGCTGATGTAACCAAATAATTTTTTTTTAAAAGTCAGATCCCTTCAAGACTGCCTATGCTGATGCTGAGTGACTATCCTGTTATGCTGAGTAATTATCCTCTTCCTCCTCAATAGGGATGAGCCGAACACCCCCCGGTTCGGTTCGCACCAGAACCCGCGAACGGACCGCAAGTTCGCACGAACGTTAGAACCCCATTGACGTCTATGGGACTCGAACGTTCGAAATCAAAAGTGCTCATTTTAAAGGCTAATTTGCATGGTATTGTCCTAAAAAGGGTTTGGGGACCCGGGTCCTACCCCAGGGGACATGTATCAATGCAAAAAAAACTTTTAAAAACGGCCGTTTTTTCGGGAGCAGTGATTTTAATGATGCTTAAAGTAAAAAAAAAAAAGTGAAATATTCCTTTAAATATCGTACCTGGGGGGTGTCTATAGTATGCCTGTAAAGTGACGCGTGTTTCCCATGTTTAGAACAGTCCCTGCACCAAATGTCATTTTTAAAGGAAAAAATCTCATTTAAAACTGCTTGCGGGTTTAATGTCATGTCGGGTCATGGCAATATGGATGAAAATCAGTGAGACAAACGGCATGGGTACCCCCCAGTCCATTACCAGGCCCTTTGGGTCTTGTATGGATATTAAGGGGAACCCCGCACCCAAATTAAAATAAGGAAAGGTCCCTATATACTCTGAACAGCAGTATACAGGCGGTGCAAACAAGACAGGGACTGTAGGTTTGTTGTTAAGTAGAATCTGTTTGTAATTTTGAACATTTTTAATGTGTTTAGCTCCAGCCAAAAAATCTTTTCTAAGCTTTTTGGAAAACATAGGGAAGGGTTATCACCCCTGTGACATTTGTTTTGCGTCTTTCCTCCTCTTCAGAAGATTTCACCTCACTTTTTTGTCCCAATGAAAAATGTTTTTTGAAAATTTGGGTTTTTTTGTGGAACAAGGATTGGAAAGCATCAGTGGAAAGGAAAAATTGTTTTCCCATATTAACTCTTACAGGAGAGAATTTCCCTTCCTTAGGGGTAGATTTCATCTCACTTCCTGTTGTCTCCTTCCGTTTGCAAGTAGGAGTCGTTTGTAAGTTAGATGTTTGAAAGTAGGGTCCTACCCTATATACTCAGCAGAAATTTGGGCCTTAGGTGTTGCTGTGGCCAAAACACTGTAAGCCCTCACAGGGCCCTGCTGTGAAATATTAGATCAAGAATTGTAATTACATGCCCCTGTTGAACAGGAGCTGAAAAATTAGGCCTTAGGCACTGGTGCTGGTGCCACAACACTGCAACCCCTCACAGACACTCTAGTTGGAACGCAGGAACGAGCCCTGCTGCAAAGTATTGCATCAAAAATTGTAATTACACGCCCCTGTTAGACAGGGGCAGAAAAATTGGGTCTTAGGCACTGGTGCTGGTGCCACAACACTGCAACCCCTCACAGACACTCTAGTTGAAACGCAGGAACAAGCCCTGCTGCAAAGTATTGCATCAAAAATTGTAATTACACGCCCCTGTTAGACAGGGGCTGAAAAATTGGGTCTTAGGCACTGGTGCTGGTGCCACAACACTGCAACCCCTCACAGACACTCTAGTTGAAACGCAGGAACAAGCCCTGCTGCAAAGTATTGCATCAAAAATTGTAATTACACGCCCCTGTTAGACAGGGGCAGAAAAATTGGGTCTTAGGCACTGGTGCTGGTGCCACAACACTGCAACCCCTCACAGACACTCTAGTTGGAATGCAGGAACAAGCCCTGCTGCAAAGTATTGCATCAAAAATTGTAATTACACGCCCCTGTTAGACAGGGGCAGAAAAATTGGGTCTTAGGCACTGGTGCTGGTGCCACAACACTGCAACCCCTCACAGACACTCTAGTTGGAATGCAGGAACAAGCCCTGCTGCAAAGTATTGCATCAAAAATTGTAATTACACGCCCCTGTTAGACAGGGGCTGAAAAATTGGGTCTTAGGCACTGGTGCTGGTGCCACAACACTGCAACCCCTCACAGACACTCTAGTTGGAATGCAGGAACGAGCCCTGCTGCAAAGTATTACATCAAAAATTGTAATTACACGCCCCTGTTAAACAGGGGCTGAAAAATTGTGCCTTAGGCACTGGTGGTGGCGCCCAGAACCAAAAATGTTCTTACAAGCTATCAGCGTGATGATTGAGGAGGAAGAGGATAATTACTCAGGGATAGTCACTCAGCATCAGCATAGGCAGTCTTTGAAGGGATCTGAGATTTCAAAAAAAATTATTCGGTTACATCTGCATCAGGTGCTTGGTAGCTGGTGGTGATCCAAGACTGATTCATTTTTATGAAGGTCAGCCGATCGACCGAGTCGGTGGACAGACGCACCCTGTGATCGGTTACCACGCCTCCAGCAGCACTGAATGTGCGTTCCGAAAGAACGCTGGATGCAGGACAGGCCAGTAGCTCAATTGCATACTGTGCAAGCTCTGGCCAGTGATCCATCCTCAAGACCCAGTAACCCAGAGGATTTTCGGTGGGAAAGGTGTCCAAGTCTGATCTTGCCCCTAGGTATTCCTGCACCATGTAAAACAGACGCTGGCGATGGTTGCTGGAACCGATCATACCTTGGGGCTGCGGACCAAAAAATTGTCTGAACGCATCGGTCAGACGGCCACCTTCTCCACCGCTCCTTCTTTGACTGACCGAAGCCTCAGCAACACGTTGTCCAGAAACAGGAGTTTGTAACCTCCCAGTCTCTGGGAACGCGTTGCACAGACCTTTCTGCAAGGCCTCCCGAAGATGTTTCATCCTCTGCTCCCTCTGCGATGGCAAGATAAGGTCCGCAACCTTACCCTTGTAACGTGGATCAAGGAGGGTTGCCAGCCAGTATTGGTCCTTCTCCTTGATACCACGAATACGAGGATCCTTACGCAGGCTTTGCAGGATCAGGGAGGCCATGCAGCGTAGGTTTGCTGAGGCATTCGGTCCGGAGTCCTCTGGGTCACTAAGGACAACAACGTCCGCAGCCACCTCCTCCCAGCCACGTACAAGTCCATGTGTTCCTTGGGACTGATCCCTTAAAGACTGCTGATGCTGAGTGCCAGGCTCCACCTCCATACTGACACAATCTTCCTCCTCCTCCTCCTCCTCCTCCTCCTCGTCCTCTTCCTGTGTGATCGGCGGGCACGCAGGAACACTGTCTGGATAAAGGGGGCCTTGAGAGCTAAGGAAGTCCTCCTCTTCCTGCCTCTGTTCTGCCTCAAGTGCCCTGTCCATTATCCCACGCAGCGTGTGCTCCAACAGGTGGACAAGGGGGACAGTGTCACTGATGCATGCACTGTCAGTGCTCACCATCCTCGTGGCCTCCTCGAATGGTGACAGGACAGTGCATGCATCCCTGATCATGGCCCACTGGCGTGGGGAAAAAAAACCAAGGTCCCCTGACCCTGTCCTGGTGCCATAGTCGCACAGGTACTCATTGATGGCCCTCTGCTGCGTGTGCAGCCGCTGCAGCATGGCCAACGTCGAGTTCCACCTGGTGGGCATGTCACAGATTAGGCGGTTCTTGGGCAGGTTAAACTCCTTTTGGAGGTCCGTCAGCCGAGCACTGGCATTATATGACCGGCGGAAATGCACAGAGACTTTCCTGGCCTGCCTCAGGACATCCTGTAAGCCCGGGTACCTGCCCAAGAACCGCTGCACCACCAAGTTAAGGACGTGAGCCAAACAGGGCACATGGGTCAGTTGTCCCTGTCGGAGGGCAGAGAGGAGGTTGGTGCCATTGTCGCAAACCACCATTCCTGCCTTAAGTTGGCGTGGCGTCAACCACCTCTGAACCTGCCCCTGCAGAGCTGACAGAACCTCTGCCCCAGTGTGGCTCCTGTCCCCCAAGCACACCAGCTCAAGCACCGCATGGCATCTTTTGGCCTGCGTACTTGCGTAGCCCCTTGAACGCCTACGGAGCACCGCTGGTTCCGAGGAAGAGGCCATGGAGGAAGAAGAAGAGGAGGGGGTGGAGGAGAGAGGTGTGTCACAATCAGCATTTTGGAGGCGTGGTGGCGGAACAACCTCCAACACTACTGCACCTTGTCCTGCATCCTTCCCAGCTGCCAGCAGAGTCACCCAATGCGCCGTGAAACTTAAGTAACGTCCCTGTCCATGCCTGCTGGACCATGAGTCAGCGGTAATATGCACCTTACCGCTGACCGCCCTGTCCAGCGAGGCATGGACATTGCCTTCCACATGCCGGTAGAGAGCCGGAATCGCCTTCCGTGAGAAAAAGTGGCGTTTGGGTACCTGCCACTGAGGAACCGCACATTCCACAAACTCACGGAAGGGGGCAGAGTCTACCAACTGAAAAGGCAGCAGTTGAAGTGCTAGCAATTTTGCCAAGCTAGCATTCAACCGCTGGGCATGTGGATGGCTGGGAGCAAACTTCTTTCGGCGGTGCAGCAGCTGGGGCAGGGAAATTTGCCTGGTACAATCTGACGTCGGTGTACCCAAAGCAGATTGCCCATAAGTACTTGGCTGTGACACACCTAATTCTACACCTTCATTCCTCTCACTGCAGGTCGCAGAGAGGACTGAAGGTCTAGTGGGGTTGGAAATCTCAGCTGATGAGGAGCAAGGAGAGATCGTCTTTGTTCTTTGGTGTGGGTCTTTTAGATACGCTTGCCAACGAACTGCATGGCAGGTCAACATATGTCTGGTCAAGCATGTGGTACCCAAGCGGGAGATGTTTTGGCCACGCGAGATACGCTTGAGACATATATTGCAAATAGCAGCGGTGCGATCTGATGCACTCGTCTCAAAAAAGGCCCACACCAAAGAACTTTTTGAATAACGCGCAGAGACTGCAGCGCCCTGCACATGTGGAGCTTTGGGGTGTGATGCAGTCAATGTGCTGCCCTTAGGCTGGCCCCTGGAGGGCATCCTGCCTAGTTGGTGATGTGCCACCTCCTCCTCCTCCTCCTCCTCCTCCTCTCTCCTATCAGGCACCCACGTTGAGTCAGTGACCTCATCATCCCCTCCCTCCTCATCACTGGAGCAAACCTGGCAGTATGCTGCAGCAGGGGGAGCATGACTGCCAGATTGCTGTCCTTCTTGGGCACCCCCTCTGTCCGTGCTCATGTTACTGCCTTCATTGAGCTCAGTATCATCATCAGAGCCTTCCAAACGCTGGGCATCCTCCTGGAGCATGTACCCAACACTGTGGTCAAACAGTTCGAGGGAATCCTCAGGAGGACATGGTGGGGCTAGGGAAGGAGTCACTGATGACATTGAGCTGAGGGAAGAGGCCGCTGCTTTGCCAGACAAAGCACCCTGGGCATGGGTGAGAGAGGATGAGGAGGATGAGGACAGCTTGGTCATCCACTCGACCAAGTCTTCCGCATGTTGCGGCTCAACACGGCCAGCTGCCGAAAAAAAGGCCAAGCGTGTCCCATGGCCACGTGCTGATGAGGATGCACCGTCTCCACGACCAGCACTAGACACAGAGCCTGCTTGCCCTCTCTTATTGGCTTGTGACTGTCTGCCTCTCCTTCTTGGCCTTCCAGACATACTAATGGCCTGTAGCTGCACTAAGCTGGGATAGAACACCTGTAATTTTCTTCAGGTAGCTTTATATACTGTAACCAGACAAGCCTGCCTGTCAGTAGGAAGATAACAGGAACGGATCTAGCTGAACACTGTGAGCAGGACGCACTGCACTGAATGTAAATAGCAGGAACGGATCTAGCTAAACACTGTGAGCAGGACGCACTGCACTGAATGTAAATAGCAGGAACGGATCTAGCTGAACACTGTGAGCAGGACGCACTGCACTGAATGTAAATAGCAGGAACGGATCTAGCTGAACACTGTGAGCAGGACGCACTGCACTGAATGTAAATAGCAGGAACGGATCTAGCTGAACACTGTGAGCAGGACGCACTGCACTGAATGTAAATAACAGGAACGGATCTAGCTGAACACTGTGAGCAGGACACACTGTACTAAATGTAAATAGTCTAGCTGCCTGACCGTGGTACTAATAGGATCAAAAAGAACACCTGTAATTTTCTTCAGGTAGCTTTATATACTGTAACCAGACAAGCCTGCCTGTCAGTAGGAAGATAACAGGAACGGATCTAGCTGAACACTGTGAGCAGGACGTACTGCACTAAATGTATATAGCAGGAACGGATCTAGCTGAACACTGTGAGCAGGACGCACTGCACTGAATGTAAATAGCAGGAACGGATCTAGCTGAACACTGTGAGCAGGACGCACTGCACTGAATGTAAATAGCAGGAACGGATCTAGCTAAACACTGTGAGCAGGACGCACTGCACTGAATGTAAATAGCAGGAACGGATCTAGCTGAACACTGTGAGCAGGACGCACTGCACTGAATGTAAATAACAGGAACTGATCTAGCTGAACACTGTGAGCAGGACACACTGTACTAAATGTAAATAGTCTAGCTGCCTGACCGTGGTACTAATAGGATCAAAAAGAACACCTGTAATTTTCTTCAGGTAGCTTTATATACTGTAACCAGACAAGCCTGCCTGTCAGTAGGAAGATAACAGGAACGGATCTAGCTGAACACTGTGAGCAGGACGTACTGCACTAAATGTATATAGCAGGAACGGATCTAGCTGAACACTGTGAGCAGGACGCACTGCACTGAATGTAAATAGCAGGAACGGATCTAGCTGAACACTGTGAGCAGGACGCACTGCACTGAATGTAAATAGCAGGAACGGATCTAGCTAAACACTGTGAGCAGGACGCACTGCACTGAATGTAAATAGCAGGAACGGATCTAGCTGAACACTGTGAGCAGGACGCACTGCACTGAATGTAAATAGCAGGAACGGATCTAGCTGAACACTGTGAGCAGGACGCACTGCACTGAATGTAAATAGCAGGAACGGATCTAGCTGAACACTGTGAGCAGGACGCACTGCACTGAATGTAAATAACAGGAACGGATCTAGCTGAACACTGTGAGCAGGACACACTGTACTAAATGTAAATAGTCTAGCTGCCTGACCGTGGTACTAATAGGATCAAAAAGAACACCTGTAATTTTCTTCAGGTAGCTTTATATACTGTAACCAGACAAGCCTGCCTGTCAGTAGGAAGATAACAGGAACGGATCTAGCTGAACACTGTGAGCAGGACGTACTGCACTAAATGTATATAGCAGGAACGGATCTAGCTGAACACTGTGAGCAGGACGCACTGCACTGAATGTAAATAGCAGGAACGGATCTAGCTGAACACTGTGAGCAGGACGCACTGCACTGAATGTAAATAGCAGGAACGGATCTAGCTAAACACTGTGAGCAGGACGCACTGCACTGAATGTAAATAGCAGGAACGGATCTAGCTGAACACTGTGAGCAGGACGCACTGCACTGAATGTAAATAGCAGGAACGGATCTAGCTGAACACTGTGAGCAGGACGCACTGCACTGAATGTAAATAGCAGGAACGGATCTAGCTGAACACTGTGAGCAGGACGCACTGCACTGAATGTAAATAACAGGAACGGATCTAGCTGAACACTGTGAGCAGGACACACTGTACTAAATGTAAATAGTCTAGCTGCCTGACCGTGGTACTAATAGGATCAAAAAGAACACCTGTAATTTTCTTCAGGTAGCTTTATATACTGTAACCAGACAAGCCTGCCTGTCAGTAGGAAGATAACAGGAACGGATCTAGCTGAACACTGTGAGCAGGACGTACTGCACTAAATGTATATAGCAGGAACGGATCTAGCTGAACACTGTGAGCAGGACGCACTGCACTGAATGTAAATAGCAGGAACGGATCTAGCTGAACACTGTGAGCAGCACGCACTGCACTGAATGTAAATAGCAGGAACGGATCTAGCTGAACACTGTGAGCAGCACGCACTGCACTGAATGTAAATAGCAGGAACGGATCTAGCTGAACACTGTGAGCAGGAAGCACTGTACTGAATGTAAATAGCAGGAACGGATCTAGCTGAACACTGTGAGCAGGACACACTGCACTGAATGTAAATAGTCTAGATAGAAGATAACAGGAACGGATCTAGCTAAACTGAATACAGTGTATATATATATATGCAACACCTGGGATGCATATATATACACAATACACTGTAAGTGCAGCTAACTGACTGACTGTTCTGCCTAATCTATCTAACTCAAATCAAATGACACTGTCTCTCTCTCTCTCTATCGCTCAGCACACCGGAACACACACTACACAGGGCCGCCGTGCAGGCGGCCTTATATAGTGTGGGGTGTGTACTAAATCCCCTGAGCCATAATTGGCCAAAGCCACCCTGGCTTTGGCCAATTACAGCTCTCTCTACTGACGGCGCTGTGATTGGCCAAGCATGCGGGTCATAGTGCATGCTTGGCCAATCATCAGCCAGCAATGCACTGCGATGCCGCAGTGAATTATGGGCCGTGACGCGCCACACGAATTTGGCGCGAACGGCCCATATCGTTCGCAATTCGACGGACGGTCGAACAGCCGATGTTCGAGTCGAACATGGGTTCGACTCGAACACGAAGCTCATCCCTACTCCTCAATGATCATGTTGATAGCTTGTAAGAACATTTTTGGTTCTGGGCACCGCCACCAGTGGCTAAGGCTCAATTTTTCAGCCCCTGTTTAACAATTACAATTTGTGATGCAATACTTTGCAGCAGGGCTCGTTCCTGCGCTCCAACTAGAGTATCTGTGAGGCGTTGCAGTGTTGTGGCACCAGCACCAGTGCCTAAGGCCCAATTTTTCAGCCCCTGTTTAACAGGGGCGTGTAATTACAATTTTTGATGCAATTCTTTGCAGCAGGTCTCGTTCCTGCACTCCAACTAGAGTATCTGTGAGGGGTTGTAGTGTTGTGGCACCAGCACCAGTGCCTACGGCCCAATTTTTCAGCCCCTGTTTAACAGGGGCATGTAATTACAATTTTTGATGCAATTCTTTGCAGCAGGACTCGTTCCTGCGCTCCAACAAGAGTATCTGTGAGGGGTTGCAGTGTTGTGGCACCAGCACCAGTGCCTAGGGCCCAATTTTTCAGCCCCTGTTTAATAGGGGCGTGTAATTACAATTTTTGATGCAATTCTTTGCAGCAGGGCTCATTCCTGCGCTCCAACTAGAGTATCTGTGAGGGGTTGCAGTTTTGTGGCACCAGCACCAGTGCCTAAGGCCCAATTTTTCTGCCCCTGTTCAACAGGGACATGTAATTAGAATTCTTGATCTAATATTTCACAGCAGGGCCCGTTTCTGCACCCACCAAGAGTAACTGTGAGGACTTACAGTGTTGTGGCACCAGCACCACCACCATCACCAAAGGCCCAATTGTTCTGCCCCTGTTCAACAGGGGCATGTAATTACAATTCTTGATCTAATATTTCACAGCAGGGCCCTGTGAGGGCTTACAGTGTTTTGCCAACACCAACACCTAAGGCCCAAATTTCTGCAGAGTATATAGGGCAGGCCCCTACTTTCAAATATCCAACTTACAAACGACTCCTACTTGCAAATGGAAGGAGACAACAGGAAGTGAGATGAAATCTACCCCATGGAAGGGAAATTCTCTCCTGTAAGAGTTAATATGGGAAAAACATTCTCCTTTCCACTGATGCATTATCACCAATCCTTGTTTCACTAAAAACCCTAAATTTTCAAAAAACATTTGTCATTGGGACAGAAAGTGAGGTGAAATCTTCTGAAGAGGAGCACAGACAGCAAAACAAATGTCACAGGGGTGATAACCCTTTCCTATGTTTTCCAAAAAGCTTAAAATAGATTTTTTGGCTGGCGCTAAGCACGTTAAAAAAGTACCAGTTCAAAATTACAAACAGATTCAACATAACAACAAGCCTACAGTCCCTGTCTTGATTGCACCGCCTGTATAATGCTGTTCATAGTATATAGGGCCTGGTGGCTCCACACCTTTCCTATTTTTAATTTGGGTGTAGGGTTCCCCTTAATATCCATACAAGACCCAAAGGGCCTTGTAATGGACTGGGGGGTACCCATGCCGTTTGTCTCACTGATTTTCATCCATATTGCCAGGACCCGACATTACATTAAAGCCGCAAGCAGTTTTAAATGACTTTTATTCCTTTAAAAATGTCATTGGATGCAGGGACTGTTCTAAGCACGGGAAACACGCACCACTTTACAGGCATACTATAGACACCCCCCAGGTACAATATTTAAAGGAATATTTCACTTTTTTTTTTCTTTAAGCATCATTAAAATCACTGCTCCCGAAAAAACGTCAGTTTTTAAAACTTTTTTTGCATTGATATATGTCCCCTGGGGCAGGGCCCGGGTCCCCAAACCCTTTTTAGGACAATACCATGCAAATTAGCTTTTAAAATTAGCACTTTTGATTTCGAACGTTCGAGTCCCATAGACGTCAATGGGGTTCTAACTTTCGTTTGAATTTTCGGTCCCTTCTCAGGTTCTGGTGCGAACCGAACCGGGGGGGGGGGGGGGCTGTTCGGCTCATCCCTACCAGTGAAGGGCTGTGCGATCAAAGAAAGGTTTGGCGCCAGTCATTTTAAGTACATTTTTAAATGCTTCATTGGAGAACTCAATAACTGACAGAAGGCATGGGGCTGAGAACATCCATGGCAAAACTAGATTAGATCATAACTCCAGACTCACCAGTCCCTTTCAGTATTCCACAGTGCAGAATCAATAGGAGCACAGGCTGGCGCTGGGTATTAGAGAAACAGCTGAATAGAGAATAGACATAAGATCTTCAGTAGGAGGGACACCAGACTTGCTCCTTAGGTCCCTTCCAGTAACAGATACCTTCAGTAGCCATCCAGCATCTCTGGTTCTCCTCCTCAATCAGCATGTGAGGCCTCTTCTAGGCTTGAGTCCTAGTCATACCTTTCCCACACTTGAGCATTCCCATCTCCAGGACAAGCCTGGATGTGGGCTGTATGAAGACTGAGCATATGGCAATTCTCCTAAGTATATATGCACTTCCCCAGCATGCACCACTGGCCAAGAAACCCCTAGTGAATGGCTGGTGAGCACACACACACACATAATATTCCCCCATTGTGCTGTCCCACACTACAGCCACTACACAAAAGGTGGTAGGGGCTTCACAAGCTTAATGTCACTCACTTGTTTTGTGGAAAACAAAAATCCATGAAACATCTAGGATAGGTTTGGGGAAGCTGAAAGTTGTGCAAAGTTTCAAGGCAATTGATTAAGGTTTAGGCACTTTATTGTAAGTTAAGCTCCATTAAGCTCCCCAAAAAAATAAGCTTAACACCTTCATTTTCTTTGTGGGAGACCAAAATCCATAGGATAGGTTTGGGAAGTTGAAAACTTAGGTTATGCAAAGTTTCAAGACAATTTATGAAAGTTTAGGCACATTATGTTACATTAGGATCTTTTTACACTGAGCCACATGTTTTGGGATTGTAAAATATAGCTTAATGTGAATAATTTTTTGGTGTGATTTAACAAATGAGCTGAAATGTTCTGAGTATGTTGGCATGGATAGAGTCTTCTATTGTATGAAGTTTGGGGGAAATTGGTTAACGTTTAAGGTCTTTTTTGTACATTAAGCCACATTAAGCTCCCCAAAAACAAGCTTAATGTCCCTAGTTTGCCTTGTGGGACACCGAATCGCATGTAACTTATAGGATAAGTTTGGAAAGTTAAGATCTTACTCTGCGCAAAGTTTTAGGGCAACTGATTGAGATATAGGCACTTTATTACACGTTTATCTACATTAAGCTACATTAAAGCAGAGTTCCAGTCCCCAGTTCAATTTTTTTTAAGACTCCACTTCAACTTGATCCACTTTATATGCAATCTTTTTTTCTATTCAAACATAAATAAAAAGATCTGGATCTCGGAAGCTGGCAGTGTCCGTCTCCACTGTGGGCATCTGAAGACCTCTTCTATCCATTTCCGGGAATCAGTTTAGCAGGCACCTCCACATCTCGTGCCTGCGCAGCAATGCCACAGCACGGAGCTCCTTCCTCTTGAGTCCTGACATGTTGCCATAGCGGCGTCGGCGGATGTTCCGTCAATCATCGTGAGATTTCGTCACTAGGCGATTCACAAGGACTCCTAGGATACATAACGCTGTTATCCCAGTGGCCCTTGCACATCACCTAGTGACGTAATCGCCTCAGCGGGGATTACCGGATGTCATGGTTATGCAATAGAGTTTGTTTGTCAGCTTACCTGTCTCCATGTGTTCATCTCTAAAGACCAGCTGTCTCTCACCTGACTGCTTTTATTAACTTTCCTCTAGCATGGCTCCACCCCAGCTCCTATCAGAGAACTCTATATTAACCTCTGCACTATAGCCCTGCTGATCAACCTTTGTGTGTTTGGCTTCCTGTTCCTGCCTGCCATGTGCTCTACGTTTGTTTCTGTTACCGACCTTGGCGTATTCTCTACTATTCCTGTCTGCTCGTGACCCTGACCTTTGGCGTGTCCCCCACCATCCCTGTTTGCCTGTGACCCTGAACCTTGGTGTGTACTCTGTTGTCCTTGTCTGCTTGTGGCCCTGACCTTGGCTTATTCCTTTACTATCCCTATCCTCCTGTTGCCTACTGTGGGTGTGAGCTGGGGGACCCTGGGGGTTGCGACCTGGAGCCAGTTGCAGCCCAGTCCATCCTCACCACTAGAGGCTCTGGTGAACACCTGCTGGCTCTTAGACTCCGCGCCCCAGGGAATCCTACGCTCTAACCCCGGTGGGATCCGTGTTGGTGTTCCAGCGGCCCTGCCTTCCTTACACCCGACTCCCATCCGCAGCAGTCAGCCGTAGGGTCCACTACCTTGCGGTGCACTCCTGATCCCAACGGTGTGCATCTATCACCTAGCCTCAAGGTGACCTGATAGTTTGATCAGCCATGGACCCGGCTGACGTGCCTCTTCCTGCAGCCGATCCATTACAGGGCATAGTTCGCAGACTCGAGACCCAGGAATCTAATCAGACTCAGGTGATGCTATTCCTTAAGGATCTAGCTTCCCGCTTCGAGCAGCTCCAGGCCTCCTTGGGAAACCCGAACCTGCAGCCTCAAGTACAATCAGCAGCTGCACCTATCGCACCAGTCGCAGCCACACATTCATATTTACTGCCAGCTCCGTCTCGTTTCTCTGGGGACTCCAAGGCCTGCAGGGGCTTCCTCAGCCAATGCACCATTCATTTTGAGCTCCAGCCTCAAAACTTTCTGTCTGATCGGGCTAAGGTAGCCTATATCATTTCCCTGCTCTCTGGTGAAGCTTTAGCTTGGGCTGCCCCCCTGTGGGAGAAGAATGACCCGGTGGTTTCCAGCCTGTCCGACTTCTTGAAGCTTTTTCGTAATATCTTCGAGGAGCCAGCTCGGGTTTCTTCAGCGGCTAGTGCACTTTTACGCCTTCGCCAAGAATTTTGTTCAGTGGGACAATATGCGCTTCAGTTCCGTATCCTCACAGCTGAATTGAGCTTGAACAATGAGGCCCTGGTCGCAACCTTTTTGCATGGCCTCTCTGACTGAGTGAAGGACGAATTAGCAGGAAGAGCCATCCCCGCCGGTCTGGACGATGTAATTTCCTTGTGCAATCAGACTGTCATTAGTTTCCAGGAGAGGTCCCTAGAAAAAAGACGCCAGCACCCCCTAGGTCCTAGTCAGCCAGAACTCTTCCCCCGTCGCTCTGTGGAGCATCCTCTGCCTGCTGAGGAACCTATGCAGCTGGGCCGGACCAGACTAACCCCCGAAGAACGTGCTAGATGCAGAACTCTGGACTTGTGTCTTTATTGTGGGGGCAAGGGTCATTTTCGTGACTCCTGCTCGCTTCGTCCGGGAAACGCTCGGGTCTAATACATTTGGAAGGTGGAGTATTGGACCCAGAAACATCACCTTCTCGTCTTCTTCTTCCGGTGTTCCTCCATGTAGGCCCTTCTCCCCAATCAGTCCTAGCATATCTGGACTCCGGGGCTGCCGGCAATTTTATGGACTGGAGAACTGCTTCTTCTATGAAGCTTACCCTTTCTCCTCTCGCTATACCACTGGTAGTCTCTGCAATTGATGGCACTGTGCTCCCAGGGGGCCCTATACATTTCCAGACGCTACCTATTAGGATGTCGGTAGGGATACTCCACCAGGAGTGGATTTCCTTCCTCATTCTACCCAAGGCCTCTACCCCCATTGTATTGGGCCTTCCTTGGCTACAACTCCACTCGCCACATGTGGACTGGGTCTCTGGGCAGATCCTGGCTTGGGGTCCTTCGTGTTTCTCATCCTGTCTTCTCAAGGTGGTTCCCAAGGAGAGACTTCCCATTGCTACCGCATCCGTATCTTCTGATCTTCCCGCTGCATACAGCGATTACTGGGATGTGTTCTGTAAGAAGTCTGCTGAGGTGCTTCCTCTCCACAGATCTTTTGACTGTGCCATTGACCTTGTATCTGGAGCAACTCTGCCCAGGGGACGTACCTACCCTCTGTCCATTCCAGAGATCCAGGCCATGTCTGAGTATGTCGCCGAGAATCTGGAGAGAGGTTTCATCCGGAAATCCTCGTCGCCTGCAGGAGCAGGGTTCTTTTGCATTGCTAAAAAGGATGGTACCCTCAGACCCTGCATCGACTATCGAGGGTTAAATGCAGTGACCATCAAAAACCGATACCCCTTACCTCTAATATCTGAGCTATTTGACAGGTTGAAGGGGGCTTCCATTTTCACCAAGTTGGATCTCAGAGGTGCATACAATCTCATTAGAATACGGGAAGGTGACGAATGGAAGACTGCTTTTAACACTAGGGATGGGCATTATGAATACCTGGTTATGCCTTTTGGTTTGTGTAATGCTCCAGCTGTGTTCCAGAACTTTGTCAATAAAATCTTCAGGGATCTACTGTATCAGTTTGTTGTCATCTATCTGGATGACATTCTCATCTTTTCCGAAAATCTGTTTGCTCACAGAAACCATGTCCGCACCATTCTTCAGTGCCTTAGAGAGAATAATCTCTATGCCAAGCTGGAGAAATGTTCCTTTGAATGTCCTGAGGTCCTGTTTCTGGGATGTTTTGTTTCTAGTGTGGGTCTTCGCATGGATCCCGGAAAGGTCTCGGCCATTACCAACTGGCCCCTTCCTGCTAGCCTCAAGGCCACACAGCTCTTTCTTGGCTTCACAAATTATTATAGGCAGTTCATAAGGAATTACTATTCCATTGCCGCGCCTATTGTCGCTTTAACCAAGAAGGGTGCGAATGCCAAAGACTGGCCTTCCGAGGCTGTCTCTGCGTTTCACGATCTGAAACAGGCCTTTGTTTCTGGACCTCTCTTGAGGAGACCAAATCCTGGGGACCCATTTTTTATTGAAGTAGATGCTTCTTCGATGGGGGTGGGAGCTTTGCTTCTTCAGTTCTTTGAGAAGAGACGTCAACCATGTGCGTTCTTCTCCAAAAAATTTTCTCAGGCAGAGCGAAATTATGCCATTGGTGATCAGGAACTTCTCGCAATTAAATTGGCGTTGGAAGAGTGGAGTCATCTCTTGGAGGGTTCCCCTCACTCCATTACGATCTTTACTGATCACAAGAATCTACAATATCTACAGAATGATAAACATCTGAACCCCAGACAGGCCAGGTGGAGTCTCTTCTTTTCTCGTTTTAAATTCACGATTATGTACAAACCTGGTTCCTGCAACGGTCGGGCTGATGCGCTCTCTAGGTCATTTGACACTTTGGACGAGGAGTCCACCCCTGATCCTGAGCCGATTATTCCGACCTCATGCATTGTTGCCCATTTTACCACCCTGGAATCAAAAATTCCTCCTGGCAAGACCTTTGTTCCCACGGAGCTAAGAGCTAAGATCCTTCATTGGGGACATGATTCCAAGGTGGCAGGTCATGCTGGGTTCCTCCGATCCTTCCTGCTCATCAGACGTCTCTACTGGTGGCCTAACCTCCGCTGATGGTAAAGATTACGTTAAGGCTTGTCATGTCTGTGCTCAGTCTAAATCTTCCACACAAGCCCCTGCTGGTTTTCTCATGCCCTTGCCCATTCCTAAGGAGCCCTGGTCTCACATTGCCATGGATTTTATCACTGATCTTCCACTGTCGGAGAATAATACAGCCATTTGGGTGGTAATCGATCGGTTCTTCAAGATGGCTCATTTTGTTCCTCTTCCTGCTCTCCCTTCTGCCTCTGCCTTGGTTCCCATTTTTGTACGAGAGATTTTCCGCCTTCATGGTGTTCCTTCCCATGTCGTTTCAGACAGGGTCGTTCAGTTTACGTCCCGTTTTTGGAGAGCCTTTTGCAAATCCCTCAACATTACCTTGGATTTTACCTCTTCTTACCATCCCCAATCCAATGGCCAGACTGAGAGGGTTAATCAGGAGTTGGAGGTCTTTCTCCATACCTTGGTCTTAGCTCATCACGATGATTGGGCATCACTACTCCCGTGGGCAGAGTTCTCCCACAATAATCATGTCAACGTCAGTTCTCAAAAAACACCCTTTATCACTGTTTATGGAAGACATCCTCAACTCCCTCTTCCTATGACCTGTTCTTCCGACATTCCAGCCTTGGCTACTGTTCAGGAATCATTCAATTCCATGTGGGCTGACGTTCATGATTCCCTCCAGAAAGCTGCCAACAAATTCAAGAGTTTTGCTGACCGTCTCAGGCGTAAGCCGCCTTCTCTTCAGTCAGGAGACAAAGTCTGGCTCTCCACCAGGAACATCAAACTCCGGGTTCCTTCTCTCAAATTTGCCCCAAGATTCATTGGTCCGTACACCATAACTTCTAAACTGAATCCGGTTTGTTTCAAGCTTCAGATTCCCAAAAGCCTCAAAATCTCTAACTCCTTCCATGTTGCCCTTCTGAAGCCTTTAGTCCTCAATAAGTTCACTTGTCCTCTCTCTACCGCAGCGCCGGTCTCTGAGGATAATCAGGAGTACGAGGTTAGCCAAATTTTGGATTCCCGACTCTGTAGAGGCATTCTCCAGTACCTCGTGCATTGCAAGGGGTTTGGTCCTGAGGAGAGGTCATGGATCAAGGCTTCTGAGGTCTTTGCACCTCGTCTGTTGAGGAAGTTTCATTTGAAGTTTCCCTCTAAACCTGGTCCTAGGTGGGGAAGGGGGAGGCCTCGTAAGAGGGGGGGTACTGTCATGGTTATGCAATAGAGTTTGTTTGTCAGCTTACCTGTCTCCATGTGTTCATCTCTAAAGACCAACTGTCTCTCACCTGACTGCTTTTATTAACTCTCCTCTAGCATGGCTCCACCCCAGCTCCTATCAGAGAACTCTATATTAACCTCTGCACTGCAGGCCAGCCCTGCTGATCAACCTTTGTGTGTTTGGCTTCCTGTTCCTGCCTGCTGTGTGCTCTACGTTTGTTTCTGTTACCGACCTTGGCGTGTTCTCTACTATTCCTGTCTGCTCGTGACCCTGACCTTTGGCGTGTCCCCGACCATCCCTGTTTGTCTGTGACCCTGAACCTTGGCGTGTACTCTGTTGTCCTTGTCTGCTTGTGGCTCTGACCTTGGCTTATTCCTTTACTATCCCTATCCTCCTGTTGCCTACTGTGGGTGTGAGCTGGGGGACCCTGGGGGTCGCGACCTGGAGCCAGTTGCAGCCCAGTCCATCCTCACCACTAGAGGCTCTGGTGAACACCTGCTGGCTCTTAGACTCCGCGCCCCAGGGAATCCTACGCTCTAACCCCGGTGGGATCCATGTTGGTGTTCCAGCGGCCCTGCCTTCCTTACATCCGGACTCCCACCCGCAGCAGTCAGCCGTAGGGTCCACTACCTTGCGGTGCACTCCTGATCCCAACGGTGTGCATCTGTCACCTAGCCTCAAGGTGACCTGACACCAGAAATGCCAGAGAAAAAAAGATAATTAAGGTATTTCCTTTTTAAAAAAAAAAGAATTTCCATGGCGAAAAGGATTTTTACAGGGGATACCAGAGTGAGGAACTGTGTAAAATGGGTGGAACTGCACTTTAAGCCATTTTCACATTAAATGTTTTAGCATTGTAAAATATAGCTTAATGTGAATAACTTTTGTTGTGATTAACCAAATGAGCTGCAATTTTCAGAATATGTTGGCATGGATAGAGTCTTCTATTGTGTGAAGTTTGGGGGAGATTGGTTAACATTTAAGGTCTTTTTTGTACATTAAGCCACATCAAGCTCCCAAAAAACAAGCTTAATGTCCCTAGTTTGCCTTGTGGAAAATCGAATCGCATGAAACTTCTTGGATAAGTTTGGGAAGTTGAGATCTTAGGCTGTGCAAAGTTTCAGGGCAATTGATTGAGGTTTAGGTACTTTATTACACGTTAAACTACATTAAGCCATTTTCACATTAAATGTTTTAGCATTGTAAAATATAGCTTAATGTGAATAACTTTTGTTGTGATTAACCAAATGAGCTGAAATTTTCAGAATATGTTGACGTGGATAAAATCTTTTATTGTGTGAAGTTTGGGGGAAATTGGTTAACATTTAAGGTCTTTTTTGTACGTTAAGCCACATTAAGCTCTCCAAAAAACAAGCTTAATGTCCTCAGCTTGCCTTGTGGTACACCGAATCGCATGAAACTTCTTGGATAGGTTTGGGAAGTTGAGAACTTAGGCTGTGCAAAGTTTCAAGATAATTGATTGAGGTTAAGGCACATTATGGTACGTTAAGCTCTTTACATTAATCGTTTTAGCATTGTAAAATATAGCTTAATGTGAATAACTTTTGGTGTGATTTACTAAATGAGCTGAAATTTTCAGAATATGTTGGCATGGATAGAGTCTTCTATTGTGTGAAGTTTGGGGGAAATTGGTTAACATTTAAGGTCTTTTTTGTACGTTAAGCCACATTAAGCTCCCCAAAAATCAAGGTTACTTGCCCCTAGTTTGCCTTGTGGAACACCGAATCGCATGAAACTTCTTGGATAGGTTTGGAAATGTAAAAACTTAGGCTGTACAAAGTTTCAGGGCAATTGATTGAGGTTTAGGCACTTTATTACACGTTAAGCTACATTAAGCCATTTTCACATTAAATGTTTTAGTATGTCCCTCTAGAAACTGATTTGCAGTTTTTGGTACAGTGCCTTGCACAGGTGCCCAGGTTTTTGCACGCTGAACTGCACCATGGTCTCAACTCCTTTTGTCTGCTGTACATTTCTACCAGTTGGATCAGCACTGATTTTTGAACCTTGTAAAGAATATGAAGCAATCCTTTCCACCACACTGTGCCAAAGTCTCTATGGCCAAGCATGCATATGCCCCTAGCTTTGGGGACATTATCCCATTTCCATCATCTGGACAGGAAGTAATAAGAAATCTTCCCATTCCCAGCAGGGATATGAACCAAGCTCATGCCCATGCTCAAAGAAATGCGCATGCAGAACAGTCCACAGAACTGTGCACAGAATAACGCCCCGTACACACGGTCAGACTTTCCGTCATGAAATGTGCGATCAGAGCTTGTTGTCGGAAATTCCGACCGTGTATAGGCTCCATCGGACAGTTTCCATCGGAATTTCCGTCGCACAAAATTTGAGATCTGGTTCTCAAATTTTCAGACAACAAAATCCGTTTGCGCAACTTCCGATCGTGTGTACACAATTCCAACGTACAAAGTGCCACGCATGCTCAGAATAAATTATGAGATGGAAGCGCTCGGTCTGGTAAAACTACCGTTCATAATGGAGCTAGCACATTCGTCACGCTGCAAATTTAAAAATCTTTTAATGCAGCGCATTCTCTTCTTCTTTATAATGCTAGAAGAATGAAGTTGTTTTGCTGCTCATATTCACACAAAGTTCTCACAAACTGATTTCTTTATTATTTCTCGTGATTTCATGAATATAATTTTTCTTATTTTCGTCAGATCTCCAGAATTTTTTTTTTTGGTTTTTTATAGTGAATTTTTTTTTATTGTTTTTTTTAATCAAGATATCCTGTTTTATTTATTTAATTTTTTTGGTGATCTCCCTAATTCTTTTGGTGGGTTTTGTGTGTCAAGTTACCACAACACCATTATTATCTTGCATTTTTTAACCTCAAGGAGGTTGGTTGGTGTTGGTGTCCCTTGTTAATTTGACTTTGTATTTTTGAAATGTACCTGCCTACTCACAAACAAACTGTCTTTTTTGAAGGAAAACACAAGTATTTGTGAAAAATAAATATCCCTTTATTAGGGGTCATAACCAAATAAAGAGGAAGGCAACGCTGGAGAACTTGCTGAAATTGGCGAAGCCTTTGTACCCCAGGGCAGACATCAATAATTTGCCAGCCAAAATTGGTGGCCTAAGGAGTAATAGTGAGCACAATCCGGTCCCAGACTACAAGAGATCAGGAACAGCAGCAGATGACATATATGTCCCCAGGCTGTGGTCATACCACAGCCTGCATCTTTTGTCAGACCAGACTGAACCCAGGCCATCACTTTCTTGTCTTCCTTCCACTCTTCCTTCCAGGCATACATCCAGGCTGTGGCTGGGGTGTTGGAGGTGTGGCAGGTGGTGGAGGAGGATGGTCCAACTCACACAGGTTGGTTTTTGTTGGTGATTTCGCCCCTCAAACCCTTATTTAGTGTGAGGTACATGATTTCCTCACACAAGAGGCGTTGGCCCTCCTTCATTTCCTGCAGTTTGCATGCAGCCATGCAGGCAAAGGCCTCTTGAAGAGTGGGGGTGGTTCTAAAGACAGCAGAAGCCCCCCCCCCCAATCAGCCTGAGTGCTGAATCCTCCACGTTCCTCCCCTTCCTGGGCCTTTTTGGTGGAAGGCGGAGGGGAAGGACCTGTGATTCTGTCAGGCTACTGGGCCCGGCCACCTCCTGGCTGCCACTAACTCCTGCCACCTCCTGGCTGCCACATTCCACAGCCTCCTACTGGCTGTCACATTCCACAGCCTCCTTTTGGCTGCCACATTCCATGCCCTCCTCCTGGCTGAGGCTTTCCGGTGTATGAAAAAGGGACATAGTTTTAGTATTTTGGTCATCAATCACACTCAATTTTTAGCTCATGACTTTTGCAAATTGAATGTTAACAAATAGAAAAGACTGTCATTCTGACTCCAGCATTTTTCATTCTTGTCACAATCATTTTTGGCCACTACTGTCTATTTATATGTAAAACACTTTATTAAATCAGCAATTAGTGATCAATAATAACATCTAGTTAACATCATTAATTATTTGACAAGAAATATGTTGAACAATGCTATACCTGACTCAAGCCGGGCTCCTCCACTTCTTCCTGGCTGGAAGGCCCAGGTTGGATGTCGGAAGCCTCAGCTGAGGTGGAAGGAAGTGTGGAAGGAAGGGTGGAAGGAAGAGTGGAGAGTGATGGCCTGACTTCAGTCTGGTCTGACAGAAAATTCAGTGTCTCATAGTACCACAGCCTGGGTACATACATGTCATCTGCTGCTGCTCCTGATCTCATGGAAGCCTGGACCTTCTTGCGCTCCCTAAGATATGTGCTCCTAAGGCCACCAATTTTTATTTTTAAATAGGGGATGTTTGCCGTGGGGACGTGCGGCTTCACCAACTCCAGCAGTTTCTCCATTGCTGCCTGCCTCTTTATTTTGTTATTATATTGTGGATGTTTCACCTGCCACAGACAGGGCAGCTCCCTGTACTTGTCTATGAAGATTGGGAGAAAGCTGTGGTCTTTGAACCCATCAATTTTCTCTGCAAGACACAACACAAGACAAACCCTAATGTCAGGCTAAACTCTCCTAATCTTGACCCAATATAGGCCTCAATCTATAAGTAGTATAGGGCCAGTGATGCACCAAGTTAAAAATTGTACCTTTGTTAGAACGATCGTCGCTTCTGTTACTTCGTCCTCCGCTCACAGATTGTACGTACGACGCATGCGTGTTACGCTTTACATACACTGCGCATGCGTGAAACTCTGCCCGCCCCTGATGTTCTTTCTAGTCTATTTCCAGCCCCTTGTCTTTCTGCGCAGTGGGGAGAGAGAGCACATGGCGGAGACACAGCAGGTGCATGATAATCTCAGCAACGAGGACAATGAAAGCCCGGAGCCACGAACGTCCCGATCCCGGAGGAGATTTAAGGCCTCAAATATGTCCTTTGTAGAGATGGTGGGGATGGTGGACATCTTGAAGAGGGCCGACTATGATGGGAAGTATGGACCGTACCTAAATCCAAATGTGAGAAAGGCTAAGATCATGACTAAAGTTGTGAAGAGTCTGCCGAAGAATTTTGGGGTACGACGATCCAAGGATCAACTGAGGAAACGCTGGTCAGACCTGAAATTGAGGGAGCGCGATCAGTACAGAAGAATTAAGAGAGTCCTTCTAAAAAGTAAATAGTTGTCCTGTGTTCCTATTATTATTATTACTTGCATGCTGCTCTATGTGCTTTTCTTTACTGTTGTACAGTTAAAAATGGCAACTTTCATGGTCATGGGCACATTAATCGGTCGTAGGAAACATTGTTCGTTCGCCCACTAAAATACGATGTTTTGGGCACATGCAGGTTAACTACATTTGTTCGGGCCTATTTATATTAAAAGAAGCTTGTTGTCTAGTTTGTAACTAGAATGAAATGCAAACTTGATTCAGTGTAAAGGAGAGGTCACTCAGCAGCTGTTTACACATCTGGACGCAGGAGCACTAGTGTGGGACACCAGAACAAAGTTTTTTGGGTGTCCCACACAGGTGGTCCAGTGGATACTTGGTGTGTCTCTATGTGTGAAACTTGTCCAAAAAAGAGAAGTATTTTGTAAATTATATAAAAATGTCTTCAGCTTGGAGCTGTTTCATATTACTATTTCTGCCCTCCAATATCTGTGTGCTAAGTATACCTATTTTTTATTCACATAGGGGAGAAAAGACTCGGGACATCTGAGGACACCAGGGACCCCCCACCTCCTAAAGAAGGGGAAGTCACCAAAACCCAAGTAGAAGAGGAGGAGGGAAACGTATTGGAAGTGGGCGAAATTGTCACCACAACAGGTGAGTGTCTGAGACCACAGCTTCAGGTAATAGATGGATGCCTGCATATTTATAATACATGGTGTGTTTTATTATTTTTTTTAGGTGATGTGGATTTTGTGGAAGAAGAATGTAATTTCACCAGTGAAAGTGCCCAGATCCTCATTGGGGAGATAATGGGGTGCAATTGCGATTTAGAAAATCTTAAGCAAAACATCAATGATGTTCAAAAAAAAATGAAGAACATTATTGATGTTTTAGGGAGAATCTAAACCACACAAAAATGTTACACTTTTTTATTGTGTATTTGTGCTTTTTAAAAAAAATTTAAAGTATTTTAAAAGCCAAATTTTGAAGATGCAAGTGCACTTGAAGTGCAAAGTGGATTTTCCTTTAGTAAATAACCCCCGGTGTGTCAACATGTGCTATCTGACATCACAGGAGATCAATGTACGCATTTTGTGGGTGCAACCCCCTCCACCCAACTAAAGTAGCTGAGAGGAAGGGGTTGCACCCCCAAAACACGTCCATTGATCCGCCATAATGGGAGCTAGCACATGTTGACATTAGGTATGGGATCAGGAGGGAAATCCCCATTTTGACTCTCAATTTGTGTGCATCTTCAAAACTTGGCTTTTACAGGGGTGACATCACCCCATATGATGAACCAATATCAACACAGATTGGACATACTAATGTCTGATATTGCCTTCACTTTATCAAAGTTGAACTTTGTAAGTTCCTGAGTTGTGTATGTTATGCTTTGAAACATGCCTGTTTAACCAAAAAAGGCTATTTCTAATTAATGTTACAAAAAATTATGTTATACAACAAAGATGTTGGTTTGTTCAAAAACCCTTTTATAAACACACATGTGAACGTGCTTTGAGTAAAAAGTTTGAGACTCAACAATGTGTGGCTTCTTATTTCAATGCTCAACAGCATTTTTTGTAGTAAGTTGGTGTGTACAGTGACAATGGGGGTTATTTACTAAAGGCAAATCCACTTTGCACTACAAGTGCACTTTCAGTGCAGTTTCAAGTGCACTTGTAGAGCAAAGTGGATTTTCCTTTAGTAACTAGCACCCACAGTGCTTTATAATTTCCAACAATCACACCATTTTCGTGACTCACAAAAATTAGTTCATGGTGCTTACAATTATGAATATTTTTAGCATTAATGCATTACATACATTAACAACAAAAACAAGGTGTGTGTGTAGCAGACCCACAACATAATAGTTAGCTGAAGAAGAGATTGTCACCTCATGTATCAAAGAAATTACATTTCCACTATTGAAGAAAATGCCCCCCCCCCAAAAAAAGCCCATTGGAGAACCTAGGAGACAGCTAAAAGAAACACAAGCAGTAAATCAAATGAAATATTATTTCAGATTCTAAAAAATATTTATTGAAAAAATGTCTCAGACATTTGCTAGCATATCAATGGCCCCCCTACCCGCAAAGTTTTCCAGATATTTTTGTCTCACTTAGCGGGTGCTGTGGGGGGGCAAGCCAGGACGGCCAGCTTCAAGTGCCGTCAGGGTTGAAGTATCAGGAAAGCCGGCCTCAGTCCCAACTGAGGCCACATAGTTTGTTGCATTTTTGCGAAGAAAATTGTGCAGAATACAGCAGGCAAGCACAATATGGTTCAGTTTATTTTCCGCCATGTGGATTGGTGTCAGAAATAGGCGGAACCGGCTGGCCATTATCCCGAAAGCGTTCTCCACCACTCTTCTGGCTCTGGCCAGCCGGTAATTAAAAACCCTCTGGTCCGGGGTGAGGGTCCTCATGGGAAATAGCCTCATCAGATGTTCACCCCGCCCAAATGCTTCATTAGCAACAAAGACAAACGGGAGTCCTTCCACGTTCTCTTCCGGAGGTGGCAATCCCAAGCCACCACTTTGGAGATGCTTGTAGAACTCCGTTTGGGCAATGACTCCACCATCTGACATCCGGCCATTCTTCCCCACGTCCACATAGAGGAACTCATATGTCGCCGACACCATCGCAGTTACTCTTGGTGGGTGCAGGAACGGACCCTGCTGTGAAATATTAGATCAAGAATTGTAATTACATGCCATTGTTGAACAGTGGTAGAAAAATTGGGCCTTTGGTGGTGGTGGTGGTGGTGGTGCTGATGCCACAACACTGTAAGTCCTCACAGTTACTCTTGGTGGGCGCTGGAACAGGCCCTGCTGTGAAATATTAGATCAAGAATTGTAATTACATGCACCTGTTGAACAGGGGCAGAAAAATTGAGCCTTTGGTGGTGGTGTTGCCACAACACTGTAAGCCCTCACAGTTACTCTTGGTGGGCGCAGGAATGGGCCCTGCTGTATATTAGATCAAAAATTGTAATTACATGTCCCTGTTGAACAGGTGCAGAAAAATTGGGCCTTAGGCACTGGTGCCACAACACTGCAACCCCTCACAGATGCTATAGTTGGAGCGCAGGAATGAGCCCTGCTGCAAAGTATTGCATCAAAAGTTGTAATTATACACCCCTGTTAAACAGGGGCTGAAAAATTGGGCCTTGGTGTCACGTACCTTACAGTGGAGTCTGAAATGACGAGGGTGGCCTCTTGCACGGTCCCGGTCCTAGCGTCCCTGGAGGTTGAGACAGGGTTGCTAGGGAGGCGGAAGGGTGCAGGTGCCTGCTGGCAGGATCAGGAATCCAGAAGTCTTCGGAAGGAAGCTGAGATGCTGATCCCTGGATGGATGCAGGAGAAGTCCAGCAGAGGAACTTGCAGGGTCAAGGCAGGCAGGAGTTGGCAACGTGCTGGCAACGAGCTACACAATCGGCAGGCAGATACGTGGTCAGGGACTGGCGAAGGTTGGCAACAAACTGGCAGTGGGGTACCGAATCGGGAGACAGAGCTGTAGTCAGGAGTCCAAGCCGGGTTCAATACAGGAAGCAAGGCAGGCAGAGATGTAGGGGTGATCCGAGAGGGTGGTCAAGGCAAACAGAGGTTCAAGATCAGGGTCAAGTAAACAAGGCAACAGCAGGGGTTCAGGAATGAGCTGAGACAATCCAGCACTGATGCTAGTCTGCTGATCGTTTAAATAGGGCGCCTTGCGCCGTGATTCGTTGGTGTGTGAGCGTGCACGCGCTGACGTGCCCTCGTTCGTACGATCGCATTACATGCGTGCCCAGTCCGGGGCTCGCTCGTTCTTACCGTACGTCCAGCTGGCACCCGGGAACGAGCGTTTGTGATGGTTCTCTGACATTGCCCCCTCCTTAAGGGCAGCCTCCGGATGCCCACCTGAGACCTCCTTTCTGGATGAGCACGATGAAAAGCTTGTATGAGTCTTGGGGCATGGAGGTTCGCTTCTGGTTCCCAGGAGTTTTCTTCTGGACCAAAACCCTTCCATTTAATTAAATATTGATTTTGTCCCTGCCTTCTCCTGCAATCTACAATGGTCTCAATTTCGAACCCTTCTTCCCCATCTACCATTATGGCCTCTGGGGGCCCTCTTTCACGACCTGGAAAGGGATTAACCACATAAGGCTTCAACAAGGAGGTATGAAACACAGGGTGAATCTTAAATGAGTCGGGAAGTTCGAGCTCATAAGCCACTGGATTAATTTTTCTCTTGACCGGAAAGGGTCCTAGGTATTTAGGTCCCAATTTCCTGGATGGACAGGTAAGTTTTAGATTCAAAGTTGACAGCCACACACGATCACCAACCTTCAAATCCAGTTCTCCTCTCCTCTTCCTGTCAAAGAACCTCTTATTAACCTCTTGTGCTTTGGCAATGGTATCCTTTAGCACCTGGTTATTGGTAGCAAAGAAATTTAATCTGTCCTGAACTGCAGGCAAAGGAGAGTCCGGAATCAATGTAGGCAAGAAGGAAGGAAGAAACCCGTAGTTGGAGAAGAAGGGTGATTGGTTGGTGGCGGTGTGAGCAGAGTTATTAAATGCAAATTCTGCCAGCGGCAGAGGCCCAATCTTCTTGGGAGAAGGAGGTGAAGCAACGCAGATATTGCTCCAGCATTTGGTTGGTACGTTCAGTCTGTCCGTTGGACTGGGGATGATAAGCCGATGAAAAGTTGAGTTTGATGCCCAGCGCTTCGCACAGTGCTTTCCAAAATTTTGAAGTAAACTGTACTCCTCGATCCGAGACAATGTCACTAGGGATTCCATGCAGTCTAACAACCTCTTTAACGAAGACTTTAGCAGTTTCAGTTGCTGAAGGGATGAAATGTGACATCCTGGAGAGGCGGTCTACCACTACAAAAATAGATGAGAACCCCTCTGATGGAGGGAGCTCTATGATAAAGTCCATTGCGATTTTATCCCAGGGTCTCTCAGGAATGGGTAGAGGTCTTAATAGTCCCCATGCTTTGTTCTTGCTGTTCTTGTTCCTGAGACAGATTGAACATGAGCCAACATATTTCCTGCAGTCCTTTGCTAAACTAGGCCACCAGAAATGTCTCCGGACCAAATCCATGGTTTTGTATCCCCCGAAATGGCCGGCCAGTGGGTAGTCATGACACACTTGTAGGATGGTAGCATGTAAATTCTGTGGTATGAAAATTTTATTACCCCGCCAATAGAGCCCATCGTTCTCCTGAAGGTCTGTATCTGGAGACAGAGAGACTTCCCTGGATGCTTGACGGATCTGTGACATTAGGTCGGTTTGAATAAGTAGAAAATTTCCAGCCTGTAGGATAGTATCAGTTTGAGGTGGAACTTCAACTTCTGTAAACATACGCGATAACGCGTCAGGTTTCACATTCTTGGAGCCGGGCCGGTAGGTTATGTGGAAGTTAAAGCGTGAAAAGAGAAGAGCCCACCTTGCTTGTCTGGGCCTGAGGCGTTTGGCGGTCCTGAGGTATTCCAAATTTTTGTGATCCGTGAAGATCAGTATTGGGTGTGTTGCTCCTTCCAAGAGGTACTGCCACTCTTCTAAAGCCAATTTGATTGCCAACAGTTCTCGGTCCCCCACATCATAGTTCCTTTCTGAAGGTCCCAACTTCTTTGAGAAGAAGGCCACAGGGTGCATTAGAGTCTTTGGTCCTTGGCGCTTGGACAGGATGGCCCCTACGTCACTCTCTGAGGCGTCCATCTCCAGGATGTATGGAAGAGCGGGGTCAGGGTGCTTTAATAACGGAGCTGAGGTAAAAAGTGCCTTTAACTTATCAAAAGCAGCTTGGGCTGCCTCTGTCCATTGAAAACGGTTCTGTTTCTTGGTGAGCTGGGTGATGGGCATGATGATACCGGAGAAGTTTTTAATGAATTTTCTGTAGAAATTAGAGAAGCCGACGAACCGTTGTACCCCTTTCTTATCAGTGGGAGGTGGCCAGGACGTTATAGCTGCGACTTTTTGAGGATCCATTGCCATACCTCCTGTAGAAATCACCAGTCCGAGGAAGTGGATGGTCTGCCATTCAAATTCGCATTTCTCGGCCTTGGCATAGAGTCCATTTTGTTTTAGCCTCAGAAGGACTTATTTCACATGGACACAATGAAGATCTAAGGAGGCTGAGAAAACTAAGATATCGTCTAGGTAGACGATCATGAATAGATCTAGAAAGTCTCTGAAAATATTATTCACAAAATGCTGGAAGGTTGCTGGAGCATTGCATAATCCGAAGGGCATGACGAGGTATTCAAAGTGGCCAAAACGAGTCCGGAAGGCAATTTTCCACTCGTCTCCTTCCCTGATTCTGATCAGATTGTAAGCACCTCGTAAATCCAACTTGGTAAATACTCTTGCAGAGCGGAGTCTCTGGAGCAATTCTGGAATCAGAGGCAAGGGGTAGCGATTTTTAACGGTGATCCGGTTTAACTCTCTGTAATCCACACATGGACGGAGCGAATGGTCTTTCTTTTCAACAAAGAATATTCCTGCCCCGGCTGGTGATGTTGAGTGACGGATGAACCCCTTCTTGAGGTTCTCATTCACATAGTCTTTTAGGACTGCGAGTTCAGGCTCTGACAGAGGAAAGATCCTCCCAAATGGGATTTCTGCCGCTGGTAAAAGTTCAATCGGGCAATCGTAGGCCCAGTGCGGGGGAAGAGTATGTGCTTTTTGCTTGTCGAAAACATCCAAGAAATCGTGGTACACAGATGGGACAAGGTCTTGGGGTTCGGATACTGGTTTGAGACACCCAATAACTGGAGCTGTGTGGTGGAGGATCTGGAGACAGTTTTTGAGACAGTAGGAGGACTGGAAGACTACCTGGCCGGTTGTCCAGTCTATCTGTGGGTTGTGTGCTTGCAACCATGGCATTCCTAAAATGATCGGAAAAAGTGGTGAAGATATAACGTCCAGGCACAACAGTTCTTGGTGATTGGGTAAGATGTCGGCAGGCAAAGGTTGGGTTTCTTGGATGATAGGCCCAGATTTGATGTTGGACCCATCAGCTAATCGGATGAACAGTTTGCGTTGCTTCGATCGCAGCGGAATGTTGTGTTGCAGGGCAAAGGCACGGTCAATGAAGCAACTGCAGGCACCGGAGTCAATTATGGCCTGGATCTGAAGCACCCCTTCTGGAAGCTGTAGAGAGACAGGAACAGCAATGTGAGTCATTCTTGCTAGAGTTAATGCATAACAATCAAGAAGAGGAGAGTCACACTTACGGGTCTTGTTGGGACACATATTGGCGTAATGACCAGCTTCCCCACAGTAGAGACAGAGATTATTCATATGACGGCGTTGTTTTTCTTCCGGAGTCAAGGGTGCACGAAGCAAACCCAACTGCATTGGTTCTGGAGGTTCAGTGGTAGGAGCAGATAGTGGGGGTGTGGAGGTAGGTAGGCGACTGTGTACCCTGGGTAGCATCCACATGGGCCGATACTGGCTGGCCCTTTCAAATCTTCGCTCCCTCAGCCGGCGATCGATCTGAATGGACAGTTGAATTAGTTCTTCTAGGGAATCGGGGATCCCCACATGAGCTAGTTCATCCTTGAGTGCCTCCGAAAGCCCTGAACGGAACTGAAAACGGAGAGCGGCGTCGTTCCAATGTGTGTCGGAACTCCTCCGTTTAAAGTCTGTAACATAGTCTTCCACGGGCCTACGACCCTGCTGGAGGGTGTGGAGGCTGGCCTCGGCTGTGATGGTACGCTGGGGATCATCATACAGTTTGGTCATTTCATCCAAAAAAGAGTCCATGGTACCCAGCAAGGGACTGGCTTGTTCCAGTAAATGATGAGCCCAGGTCTGAGGTTCTCCCTGCAGTAATGAGATGATGAACCCCACCTTAGTACTTTCCAAAGAAAAGGTGCGGGGCTGAAGCAAGAAGTACAAATGGCAGGCATTCCTGAAAGCACGGAATTTGCTGCGGTCACCCATAAATTTCTTCGGAGCAGGAACTCGTGGTTCTGGGGGTGGCACCACTACTGTGGGTGTAGAAACTGGAGTTGATGATGCAGGTGCTGTGGTCCGAGGTGCTGAGATGCTTGGAGAGAGAGATTCTACTCGTTGTTCAAGTCGCTGGTAGCCATCTTGCAGGCCCTGAACTGCTTGCGTGAGATTTGCGATCTGTTGACACAGAGCGTCCATAGCTGAGGCCCCCCTTTCAGACTCCATTTGGCTGGATTGTACTGTCACGTACCTTACAGTGGAGTCTGAAATGATGAGGGCGGCCTCTTGCACGGTCCTGGTCCTAGCGTCCCTGGAGGTTGAGACAGGGTTGCTAGGGCGGCGGAAGGGTGCAGGTGCCTGCTGGCAGGATCAGGAATCCAGAAGTCTTCGGAAGGAAGCTGAGATGCTGATCCCTGGATGGATGCAGGAGAGGTCCAGCAGAGGAACTTGCAGGGTCAAGGCAGGCAGGAGTTGGCAACGTGCTGGCAACGAGCTACACAATCGGCAGGCAGATACGTGGTCAGGGACTGGCGGAGGTTGGCAACAAACTGGCAGCGGGGTACCGAATCAGGAGACAGAGCCGTAGTCAGGAGTCCAAGCCGGGTTCAATACAGGAAGCAAGGCAGGCAGAGATGAAGGGGTGATCCGAGAGGGTGGTCAAGGCAAACAGAGGTTCAAGATCAGGGTCAAGTAAACAAGGCAACAGCAAGGATTCAGGAACGAGCTGAGACAATCCAGCACTGATGCTAGTCTGCTGATCGTTTAAATAGGGCGCCTTGCGCCGTGATTCGCTGGTGTGTGAGCGTGCACGCGCTGACGTGCCCTCGTTCGTACGATCGCATTACGTGCGTGCCCAGTCCGGGGCTCGCTCGTTCTTACTGTACGTCCGGCTGGCACCCGGGAACGAGCGTTTGTGACGGTTCTCTGACACTTGAGCACTGGTGCTGGTGACACAACACTGCAACCCCTCACAGATACTCTAGTTGGAGCGCAGGAATGAGCCCTGCTGCAAAGTATTGTATCAAAAATTGTAATTACACGCCCCTGTTAAACAGGGGCAGAAAAATTGGGCCTTAGTCACTGCTGCCACAACACTGCAACCCCTCACAGATACTCTAGTTGGAGCGCAGGAATGAGCCCTTCTTCAAAGTATTGCATCAAAAATTGTAATTACACACCCCTGTTAAACAGGGGCAGAAAAATTGGGCCTTAGCCACTGCTGCCACAACACTGCAACCCCTCACAGATACTCTAGTTGGAGCACAGGAATGAGCCCTGCTGCAAAGTATTGCATCAAAAATTGTAATTATACGCCCCTGTTAAACAGGGGCAGAAAAATTGGGCCTTACCCACTGGTGGCGGTGCCCAGAACCAAATATGTTCTTACAAGCTATCAGCATGAAAATTAGGGAGGAAGAGGATTGTCACTCAGCATAACAGGATAGTCACTCAGCATCAGCATAGGCAGTCTTGAAGGGATCTCACATTAAAAAAAAATATTCGGTTACATCAGCATCAGGTGCTTGGTAGCTGGTGATCCAAGACTGATTCATTTTTATGAAGGTCAGCCGATCAACCGATTCGGCGCACCCTGTGATTGGTTACAAAGCCTCCAGCAGCACTGAATGTGCGTTCCGAAAGAATGCTGGATGCAGGACAGGCCAGTAGCTCAATTGCATACTGTGCAAGCTCTGGCCAGTGATCCATCCTCAAGACCCAGTAACCCAGAGGATTTTCGGTGGGAAAGGTGTCCAAGTCTGATCTTGCCCCTAGGTATTCCTGCACCATGTGAATCAGACGCTGGCGATGGTTGCTGGAACCGATCATACCTTGGGGCTGTGGACTAAAAATATGTCTGAACGCATTGGTCAGACGGCCACCTTCTCCACCGCTCCTTGTTTGACTGACTGAAGCCTCAGCAACACATTGTCCAGGAGGACCCGGAAATTGTAATCTCCTAGGCTCTGGAAACGCGTTGCACAAACCTTTCTGCAAGGCCTCCCGAAGATGTTTCATCCTCTGCTCCCTCTGCAATGGCAAGATAAGGTCCGCAACCTTACCCTTGTAGCGTGGATCAAGGAGGGTTGCCAGCCAGTAATGATCCCTCCCCTTGATACCACGAATACGAGGATCCTTACGCAGGCTTTGCAGGATCAGGGAGGCCATGCAGCGTAGGTTTGCTGAGGCATTTGGTCCAGAGTCCTCTGGGTCACTAAGGACGACATGATCTGCAGCCACCTCCTCCCAGCCACGTACAGGTCCATGGGTTTCTTCGGACTGTAAATGATCCCTTGAAGACTGATGCTGAGTGCCAAGCTCTACCTCCATGTTGACACAATCCTCCTCCTCCTCCTCATCCTCTTCCTGTGTGATTGGCGGGCACGCAGGAACACTGTCTGGATAAAGGGGGCCTTGAGAGGTAAGGAAGTCCTCCTCTTCCTCCCTCTGTTCTGCCTCAAGTGCCCTGTCCATTATTCCATGCAGCGTGTGCTCCAACAGGTGGACAAGGGGGACAGTGTCACTGATGCATGCACTGTCACTACTCACCATCCTTGTGGCCTCCTCAAATGGTGGCAGGACAGTGCATGCATCCCTGATCATGGCCCACTGGCGTGGGGAAAAAAACAAGCTCCCCTGACCCTGTCCTGGTGCCATAGTTGCATGGGTACTCATTGATGGCCCTCTGCTGCATGTGCAGCCGCTGCAGAATGGCCAACGTTGAGTTCCACCTGGTGGGCATGTCACAGATTAGGCAGTTCTTGGGCAGGTTAAATTCCTTTTGGAGGTCAGCCAGCCGAGCACTGGCATTATATGACCGGCGAAAATGCACACAGACTTTCCTGGCCTACCTCAGGACATCCTGTAAGCCCAGGTACCTGCCTAAGAACCGCTGCACCACCAAGTTAGGTACATGAGCCAAACAGGGCACATGGGTCAGTTGTCCCTGTCGGAGGGCGGAGAGGAGGTTGGTGCCATTGTCGCAAACCACCATTCCTGGCTTAAGCTGGAGTGGCGTCAACCACCTCTGAACCTGCCCCTGCAGAGCTGACAGAATTTCTGCCTTAGTGTGGCTCTTGTCCCCCAAGCACACCAGCTCAAGCACCGCATGGCATCTTTTTGCCGGAGTGCTTGCGTAGCCCCTTGAATGCCTACAGAGCACCGATGGTTCCTAGCACAAATCAGCACAGGAAGAGGCCATAGAGGAAGAAGAGGAGGAGGGGGTGGATTAGAGATGTGTGGCAGAATCACCACTAGTAGAATTTTGGAGGCGTGGTGGAGGAACAACCTCCAACACTACTGCACCCTGTCCTGCATCCTTTCCAGCTGCCAAAAGAGTCACCCAGTGCGCGGTGAAAGATAGGTAACGTCCTTGTCCATGCCTGCTGGACCATGAGTCAGCGGCAATATGCACCTTACCGCTGATCGCCCTGTCCAGCGAGGCCAAGACATTGCCTTCTATATGCCGGTAGAGAGCCGGAATTGCCTTCCGTGAGAAAAAGTGGCGTTTGGGAACCTGCCACTGAGGAACCGCAAATTCCACAAACTCACGGAAGGGGGCAGAGTCTACCAACTGAAAAGGCAGTAGTTGAAGTGCTAGCAATTTAGCCAAGCTAGCATTCAACCGCTGGGCATGTGGATGGCTGGGAGCGTACTTCTTTCGGCGGTGCAGCAGCTGGGGCAGGGAAATTTGCCTGGTACAATCTGACGTCGGTGTACCGATAGCAGATTGCCCGCAAGTACTTGGCTGTGACACACCTAATTCATTCATCTCAGTGCAGGTTTCAGAGAGGACTGAAGGTATAGTGGGGTTGGAGATCCCAGCTGATGAGGAGCAAGGAAAGGTCCGCTTTGTTCTTTGGTGTGGGTCTTTTAGGTATGCTTGCCAACGAACTGTATGGCAGGTCGACATATGTCTGGTCAAGCATGTGGTGCTGAAGCGGGTGATGTTTTGACCACGCAAGATACGCTTGAGATATATGTTGTAAATAGCAGTGGTGCGATCTGATGCACTCGTCTCAAAAAAGGCCCACACCAAAGAACTTTTGAAATAACGCGCAGAGACAGCAGCGCCCTGCACATGCGGAGCTCTGCGGTGTCATGCAGTCAGTGTGCTGCCCTTAAGCTGGCCCCTAGAGGGCATCCTGCCTCATTGGAGATGTGCCTCCTCCTCCTCCTCCTCTCTCCTATCAGGCACCCATGTGGAGTCAGTGACTTCCTCATCATCCCCTCCCTCCTCATCACTGGAGTATGGCAGTATGCTGCAGCTGGGGGAGAGAGGATGAGGAGGATGAGGAAGGCTTGGTCATCCATACCAAGTCTTTGGCATGTTGCGGCTCAACACGGCCAGCTGCCGAAAAAAAGGACAAGCGTGTCCCACGGCCACGTGCTGATGAGGATGCACCGTGTCCACGACCAGCACTGTTGCCTCTAGACACAGAGCCTGCTTGCACTCTTTTATTGGCTTGTGACTGTCTGCCTCTCCTTGTTGGCCTTCCAGACATACTAATGGCCTGCAGGGAGATGTAGCTGCACAAAGCTGGTATGTGTGTATATATATATATATATATATATATATATATATATATATATATATATATATATATACTGATTATACTTCAGCTAGCAGAGTCAACTGCCTGCCTGTAGTATTATTAGTATGAGAACACCAGCAATTGTCTTCAGGTAGCTTTAGGTGCACACTGTGCAGAGGACACAGTACACTAACTGTAAATACTGCAGCTGCCTGCCTGTGGTATTAATAGGATCAGAACAACAGCAATTGTCTTCAGGTATCTTTAGGTGCACACTGTGCAGAGGACACAGTACACTAACTGTGAATACTGTAAATACTGTAAAAACACCTGCCTGCCTGTCAGTAGATTAGGAAGAGAATAACAGGAACGAATCTAGCTAAACTGAACGGACGGAAAGTATTCAGACCCCCTTAAATTTTTCACTCTTTGTTATATTGCAGCCATTTGCTAAAATCATTTAAGTTCATTTTTTTCTTCATTAATGTACACACAGCACCCCATATTGACAGAAAAACACAGAATTGTTGACATTTTTGCAGATTTATTAAAAAAGAAAAACTGAAATATCACATGGTCCTAAGTATTCAGACCCTTTGCTGTGACACTCATATATTTAACTCAGGTATACAACACCTAGGATGCATATATATACACAATACCCTGTAAGTGCAGCTAACTGACTCGCCTGCCTACAGTATCTAACTTAAATTTAAATGACACTGTCTCTCTGTCTATCTCACTCTGCCGCCGCAACACACTACACAAGGCCACCACGCAGGTGGCCTTATATAGTGTGGGGTGTGTACTAAACCCCCTGAGCCATAAATGGCCAAAGCCACCCTGGCTTTGGCCAATTACGGCTCTCTGTACAGACGGCGCTGTGATTGGCCAAGCATGCGGGTCATAGTGCATGCTTGGCCAATCATCAGCCAGCAATGCACTGTGATGCCGCAGTGAATTATGGGCCGTGACGCGCCACTCGAATTTGGCACGAACGGCCCATAACGTTCGCAATTCAACGAACGTTCGAACAGGCGATGTTTGAGTCGAACATGAGTTCGACTCGAACTCAAAGCTCATCCCTAGTCAGCAGATAGAGGATTGGTATCGGTTGACTTAGCGATTGGGGGGAGGGAAGGTTACAAATTATTTTGGGACCCCCCAAAAAAAGGCTAGGTGGATATGGGCCCAGCATAGCATGCTGGGGAGGTTAGTGAAAGCAAATATGCATGAAGGACCAAAAAGGAAGTTTAAAAAATTTAAGAATGCATGAGGACAAAAGGGACAGTCACTGCATATTACAATCATGGTAATTATGGAATGATGAAAGATATACAATACATTAGCAAACATTAAATACATATAATGTGATGTTAAAGGAGAAATCTTACCTTAATATAGTCCTTCTGCAGGACCTGAATGATGGCAGAACAGGTCTCTGGAATAATGATCCCCAGAGCCTGGGGGAGATGCCTTTCGAGAACTTGATGCCTTGCAGACTTCTCCCTGTCGCCAAGTACCGCAACGTGGTGACTAGCCTGCTTCGTAATATAAGGGGACAACAAAGCCAACAAATAGTGAAAAACGGGGTCCGTCATCCGGAGATAATTCCTGAAATTATCAGGATTATTCTCACGGATCTCCCGCAACAAACACATATGAGAGAATTGGTCACGCTGGAGTAACCAATTCTTGGTCCATGAACTCCTGACCGCCCTGTTCATGGACTGGGCTTGGTTCAAAGTAAGAACCCCAACACCAAGCCCCTGCACAGCATGAACTCTACCACGAGTACGTAACTGCAACATGGCTTCAAAACGGTCAGCTGGTCAGGACGAACAAACAGAATGCACTGAAAAACAGCAAGGCCTGAGAAGAGCGAGCTGAAAATCAGATACAGGCGGACAAGAACGCACTGAAAAAACAGATACGAACTGACTACACACACTGAAAACCAGATACAAACCCACAAGCACAAACTGAAGAGCAGTAATGGACTGAAAAGCACGAGTCTGAAAAGCGCGAATCGTCTCTCACCAAACTTCTACTAACACTAGATTAGCAGAAGGAGCCCAAAGGGTGGCGCACTTGGTTTTGAACTTCCCTTTTCTAGTCCCGTCGTACGTGTTATACGTCACCGCGTTTTTGACGTTTGGAAATTCAGACAACTTTGTGTGACCGTGTGTATGCAAGACAAGCTTGAGCCAACATCCGTCAGAAAAAAATGTATGGATTTTGTTGTCGGAATGTCCGATCAATGTCCGATCGTGTGTACGGGGCATTAGGACCGTGCACTCATCTGCTTGTGTATGTGTGCATGAGTTTTAGTGTGCTCCTGAGTATGAACATGCTTGTTTGAATTGACTTTGGTGCCCAGTGGCCTATTTAAAGCATTGCAGGACTCAGTATCATTGCTGAGTGGTCATCAGTTCCTTTTGCATGTGACCTGATTCCGTGCTTACATTTACAGTATATGCTGACATGGCTTGTTGACTCTGCTTGTTGTGGAACCCCTGTTGCTGACTCTGGCTTGTAACCCGACTTTGCCACTTTCCTTTCCAGGACTTAGTCTACTTGCCCGATACTGACCTTGGCCTAGCCTGACTCTGCTCCTGGTTCTTGATTCTGTACCTCTGCTGCCTGGTTATTGTCAACTTCTGCCCATTTGAGATCCTGCATCTGTCAATTTGCTTACTGCACGGTCCTTAGCTCCGCTTCTACCACCTGGAATTATGGGGGATGTAGTCACCAGGAGGCAGTTCTCTATCAAGCCAAGGTCTGGATGGGACTACAGGTCCCAAGAGGACAGAGAGCTGCAGGAGGAGAAAATAGAATAGAGAAGCCTGGGCTTGGGTCAGTCTACTCAGTCCTGAGTTGCTGCCAACGTAATTTGTTTTGGATGTCAGAGAGCAGGAGGAGGCTCAATTACAGACTGCGTAGTGGTGAGAAGCGTTAGGCCACAACTTCCTTGCTCACTTCTCAAAGGAACAGTGTCAGGTAAGGACCTTAAGATACAATTTGGGTATGTACACCCTGTACCATGAGATCCGTTTAAACCTGAGATCTCCAACACAGAAACATTAGGCCCCAATATTCAATAGTACACTGGCCAGTGGGTGGGGTTTGGAGAGATTAAAGGACCTTTTAGTTTTAGTACCAGCCTTTAAGTTAGGACCTTCCTAGATTCAGGGTTGTTGGAATACATTGTTCATTTGTATTTTCTGCAACAAGTACATTAGCCAGTAGATGGCTGTGTTTATACGTTTGTAGCAGCATCTATGGTATACGCTATGTCAGGGATCTCCAAACTTTATAAACAAAGAGCCAGTTTACTGTTCTTTAAACTTTGGTGGGCCAGACTGTGGCCACTGGGAATATGATTTTTTTTCTAGCATCAGTTGGAGTAAACAGTGCCCCATACAGTGGGGATCGAAAGTTTGGGCACCCCAGGTAAAAATGTGTATTAATGTGCATAACGAAGCCAAGGAAAGATGGAAAAATCTCCAAATGGCATCAAATTACAGATTAGACATTCTTATAATATGTCAAAAAAAGTTAGATTTTATTTCCATCATTTACACTTTCAAAATTACAGAAAACAAAAAAATGGCGTCTGCAAAAGTTTGGGCACCCTGCAGAATTTATAGCATGCACTGCCCCCTTTGCAAAGCTGAGACCTGCCATGTCATGGATTGTTCTCAATCATCATCTGGGAAGACCAGGTGATGTTAATCTCAAAGGTTTTAAATGGCCAGACTCATCTGACCTTGCCCCAACAATCAGCACCATGGGTTCTTCTAAGCAGTTGTCCAGAAAACTGAAAATGAAAATAGTTGACGCTCACAAAGCTGGAGAAGGCTATAAGAAGATAGCAAAGCGTTTTCAGATGTCAATATCCTCTGTTCGGAATGTAATTCAGAAATGGCAGTCATCAGGAACAGTGGAAGTTAAAGCAAGATCTGGAGGACCAAGAAAAATATCAGACAGAACAGCTCGCAGGATTGTGAGAAAAGCAATTCAAAACCCACGTTTGACTGCACGATCCCTCCAGAAAGATCTGGCAGACACTGGAGTTGTGGTACACTATTCCACTATAAAGAGATACTTGTACAAATATGGTCTTCATGGAAGAGTCATCAGAAGAAAACCTCTTCTACGTCCTCACCACAAAAATTAGCTTTGGAACTTTGCAAATGGACATATAGACAAGCCTGAGGCATTTTGGAAACAAGTTCTGTGGACCAATGAGGTTAAGATAGAACTTTTTGGCCGGAATGAGCAAAGGTACGTTTGGAGAATAAGGGGCAAAGAATTTAATGAAAAGAACCTCTGTCCAACTGTTCAGCATGGGGGTGGATCAATCATGCTTTGGGGTTGTATTGCAGCCAGTGGCACAGGGAACATTTCACGAGTAGAAGAAAAAATGGATTCAATAAAATTTCAGCAAATTTTGAATGGTAACTTGATGCGATCTGTGAAAAACCTGAAGTTAAAGAGAGGATGGCTTCTATAAATGGATAATGATCCTAAACACACCTCAAAATCCACGGGGCATTACATCAAGAGGCGTAAACTGAAGGTTTTGCCATGGCCTTCACAATCTCCTGACCTCAACATTATTGAAAATCTATGGACAGACCTTAAAAGAGCAGTGCGTGACAGACAGCCCAGAAATCTCAAAGAACTGGAAGACTTTTGTAAGGAAGAATGGGCAAAGATACCTCAAACAAGAATTGAAAGACTCTTGGCTGGCTACAAAAAGCGTTTACAAGCTGTGATACTTGCCAAAGGGGGCAGTACAAGATATTAACTCTGCAGGGTGCCCAAACTTTTGCAGGCGCCATTTTTTTGTTTTCCGTAATTTTGAAAGTGTAAATGATGGAAATAAAATCTAACTTTTTTTGACATATTATAAGAATGTCTAATCTGTAATTTGATGCCATTTGGATATTTTTGTATCTTTCCTTGGCTTCGTTATGCACATTAATACACATTTTTACCTGGGGTGCCCAAACTTTCGATCCCCACTGTATTTGATATTAGGGGCAGGAATAGTGCCCAATTGTTGATGTCATTGTCAGGAATTATGCCCCATTGTTGGTGTCAGTGGGAAGAAGAGTATCTCGAATCAGTGCGATGAATACTGCTCCAAGGGCCAAGTAAAGGCAAGCAAGGGGCCACATCTGGCCCCCGGGCCACCGTTTGGAGGCCACTGCTCTATGTCTTTTCCCTGAATAAAGTTTCCTGTTTTCTGTCTTCAGCAGTAAAGCCCATGTTGAGTGTGCACTGTCTGTTCTATAGGGCTATATACAGAATTTATAACAAGGGTTCAGATATAAGGACAAAGATCCTCCCATTGTTTGTGGTGATTTACAAAATTGTTATCTGTCATTGCTTATTGCTTTTCGCATTTCATATGTTTCTTTGTGGCGTGTATTTCGCAAAATAAAAGTTCTTTCTTTAGCCTTAAAGGGGTTGTAAAGGCAGAGGGTTTTTTTTATCTTAATGCATTCTATGCTTTAAGCTAAAAAGGCTTATGTGTGCAGCAGCCCCCCCCCCAGCCCCTCTAATACTTACCTGAGCTCCATCTCTATTCAGCCATGTTCACGAGCGCCTCAGCTGTCCGGGACTCTCCCTCCTGATTGGCTGAGACACAGCAGCGGCGCCATTGGCTCCCGCTGCTGTTAATCAAACTCAGTTAGCCAATCAGGAGAGAAAGGGGGCTGGGCCAAACCGCAGCTCCATGTCTGAATGTATACATAGCCTCTAGAAATAATCACTGTGTTCTCCCGGCTGGGGCGGTTCCCTCCCTCCGCCCCCTGCCAGGAGAATGTAATGGCCAAATGGCTCCCCGGGAGGGATTCCCCCGTAAACACTAATGGTGTTGATGGGGAAATCAAGCTATTTTTCTTTCCTGCAACCCATTGTTGCAATAAAGAAAATCTCTCTGTCTATGGCTGGCCTTAGTGTATCAGAGGGCGTGGCATTGACAGAAGGGTCATTGTCATCCGGAATCAGGGGACCCATCCATCAGCAGCTCCTTTGAGGGTAATTGCTACAATCGCTTAGGACCCCATTCTACCATAATCTATATATGTCTGAAGCTCATCATTTCATGCAGACTTATTTTCACTTTGCATACATGCAATTAAGCTCTTGAGTCATAAACCTGAGTTTTCTTAGGACAAGCCCTCTTAACAGACATGATATCCTTTCATCATTACCAATGCCTGAATTGTACGTTGTGTCACCCAGTCTTGTGTAACCAGCTTTATCTTTTGTGTGTAGTTCACACACTGAAATAACCATAAATAACACTTTAAAAATATTAAGCACCACACCCTTTGAGCTGTATTATGGTCTTCTGAAAGTCACAATCATTTCATGTTAGTCTATTGTCACACTATTAGGCTGTTATGAGTCATGGCTGATTAACCCCTTTATTTTTTTTTTGCTTTGCATTAGTAGTTTGGAAAGGTTAAAGTATGTCTTTTACAAATGTGGGGACCTGGTTGAGATTCTACGTGAGCTATAACGTGAAAGGTGTAGCCTTTATCTTATCTATTGAGTGCCCAGGCTGTTCCTATACAAATATGCTCATATAAGGAAATCAGTGTTTGGGGGTGGTGGATTCTTTTTTGCAGTTTTCCTGAAGTTTTTCCACTTATAAAGTTTCCCAGTGCTGTAAAATTTCCATGTTGGTCCTGTCTATAGGGCTGTCTTGATGGTAGTTTTGCTCAGTGGAGGAATAAAAGAGAATGAGAAATGTAATATCAGAAGTGACCAGTGGCAGGCGCTGATATCTAGCATAGTGCAAAAAAAGAGAACCCTCTCTCTATGCGATTGTCAATTTTGGTGCTCCTATCTACATTTTTTAAAATGATTCACGCAATTTGTATTTATTGATGCTTTCAGCATTACTGAATCTTTGATTTTGTCTGTAATGGTCAAAAAAAATAAAAAAAATGTATTCAGAATGGATTAACATGTACAATTTATTTTATAGCTAATTTGCACATTAATTAGTTTAATTTATTTGGATTTTATCACTGATCTTTCACATCAATTAATAATTTTTTTGATGATTTAGTCTTCAGTGGCGCGGTGGAGGTATTGTCTGTTTGAAGGGCGGTTTACCATTCAGGATACCTTTATAATAATATTGCATATTTGTTTAACTGGTCTAATAAAATTACTTTTTGGGTAAACACAGTGTTGTAGCTATGGGATAACAAAAAGTAACAATTGTAACAGGCCCAAGTTTCAGGACTATTGTAGGACTTCTTTTCCCACCCAAGTGATAGTGGTACAGGCATTTAAGATAACTACTCTACATGGGGGGCGTGGCCTGGACATGGCCGAGTAGAGATGTGCGAGTACAGAGCTCCCGGCTACCCACCACCTACCCTGGCTAAACCAGCTCTATTTTCTTTACAATGCTCTCAGCCAAGAAGCGACTCAACAAACGGAACAAAAAGAAAGACAGCCCGGTCCCTACAGCCCCTTCCACGGGTGAGATACAGAGACTTTTTTCGGCTCTCCCAGTCAGGGACGCCAGAATCCAAGATGGTGACACAGACACTGCATACCAGGCTGATGATGGGTGAATCCTCTCTGTCAGCTTTGAATAAGAGGGTTACCGACTTAGAGACCTCCCAGAACGGTCATGCCGAGGCTACGGTCGAACTACAGCTCCGAATGGAAGAGATGGAGGACTGAAGCCGAAGAAATAATCTGCGCCTTCGCGGATTGCCAGAGGCTACAATCCTGACAGACCTAACAGCCACAGTCACTGACATCTTTAGGAAGGTGGTGGGCAAGCAACTCCCGGAGCGAGTAGAGTTTGATTGGATCCACAGAGCCTTGGGCCCCGCCCGTTCGACTCCTCCAGACCCTGGGACGTAATCTGCCGACTCCACCGCTACACCCACAAGGAGATCGTGGCCCGCGGAGCCTGGGAGATGGGAGAAGTGGAGTTTGATGGTGCATCAGTGAGGATCCTGCTGGACCCCCCCAGGGCAACACTACAGTGTTGAGCTATACTGAAGCCACTCTTAGACCTGGCCAGGAGGCACAATGCAACTTACCGGTGGGGCATCCCCCTGTCGTTTACCTTCCGGAAAGACCAGCGGTCCTTCGTGCTGAGATCCCCAGAGTTCCTGCCAGCTCTCTTCACCTTCCTGGTGGCGGAACCGATAGAGATTCCAGATTGGCTGGGCTACATCCCATGCGTACAAGGCCGACCGAGCGTTCCAGGGTCTTGCGGAAGTTTCCAGCGCAGACCGCAGAGAAGCAGACGCCGCTTGCGCACACTATTCCAAGAGGAGATCCGGGAAGCATGAGTAAACACCCGCTGCATCTACCGCACTGTCCTGATTCCTTTTTGCCCACACCTGCCCCCCACTTGACCCCCAATGGCATGCACTCCTCCCCTAGCCTACGGACCACCTTTGGAGGTTGGGAGCCCACTCTTCCCCTTGACTAAGACACCTCCACGGATATCACCCATATGTGGCTGCTCCGCCTCCCCCCCACGAAGCCTGGATGCTGCCTTATTTCCCGAGATCATCCTGGTCAGTGTGCACTCCCCCACCCTGCTAGAAGCAGGCACTGTGTCGCGGCTAGAACTCAGTACCCGACCCCACTCAAAGTGTTTATTTATTTATTTATTTTTCTGCCGCTACATTGGGACCAGGGCGGGTGGGGGAGTTATTTTGCTTTAAATTTGGTGCTGCCTCAAGGTGTCATGGTTAAATATAATGCTTTAAAATGCCTACACGTTAAAAGTTATTTTAGTTTGTTGCTTCAAATGTTATTGTAGTTTTAGGATGTGGTCGGGGTGGGTGGAGGGATCAGAGCCTCTCTCCTTGGTCATTCACACCTACTCCCCCCAATAGGCCCTCGCACACATCTGGTGCTCCGGTAGTGGGCAAACTTCAAGCTAATTGCTTGTATAGTTAACTTTTCCCCAGCAGAGACAGGAAACTCTGCCCTGTCCTAACTCCCACTCCCACCTACACACCTCTCACCCCTCTCCCCCCCACTCTATCTCTACCCCCTTCTTTCCCACTAGTCTACCTAGTCCACTCCCCCACTAGCATTTCCTTCCTCTTTCAGTGCCCCCCCTCTTTTGCTCTTTTAAAGAGATGGCGGTGGACTCCATAAAAGTGATTTCCCTCAATGCGAAAAGTCTAAATATCCCTGAGAAGAGACGCATGTTGTTACACAAGCTCAAAAGCTTGCATGCAGATATCACCTTTATCCAGGAAACACATTTCAAAAACGATAAACTCCCTTTCCTTAAAAACAAGTACTACCCTCTGACACGGGCAGAAGAAAAAACAGGGGGACTTTCGGACTTTGTAGGCACAGTAGCTTCAAGTATTTATATCAAAAGATAATTTATTGAAAAAACATATACATAGAATATTGGTTAAAAACCACAAATCACAAAAATATAACGAAATAATAAGTAGATCGATTGCTATACAAGACCATCTATATATGGTCCTATAGATGGTCTTATATAGCAATCAATCTACTTATTTTTTCGTTATATTTTTGTGATTTGTGGTTTTTAACCAATATTCTATGTATATGTTTTTTCAATAAATTATCTTTTGATATAAATACTTGATGTTACTGTGCCTACAAAGTCCGAAAGTCCCCCTGTTTTTTCTTCTGCCAATATAGTTTTAGGACGTGGCACGCTTATACCTAAACATGTATCCACAGTACCACTCTGTGTCATGATACTTCCCTTGTTGTATTCTACCCTCTGACATACCATTACACTAATCCTACATCCAAATCCATCTTAATTTAGCAAATTACCTTGGCAATCCCAGGCGGTCGTCACAGACCCAGAGGGACGCTTTGTGTTCCTTAAGGGACTGATTGGAGATGTGCAATTTACACTAGCAACGCTATATGCTCCCAACGACCACCAAGATAGGTTCATCAAGCATGCACTGAAAAAACTACTAGAGTTCAGAACGGGCCAGCTTTTTTTAGGCGGGGACTTCAATGTCCCTATGATCGTCTCCTCAGATACCTCCTCGGGCACCTCCTCCATCTCCGCAAGCCCTGCATAGAGCTCAACTGATCGACGTGTGGCGACTACAACACTCGGGTGAACGAGATTATACATTTTACTCCCCACCGCATAAGTTGTATACCAGAATAGATCTCTTCATGATACCTCATGACCAACTTCATCTAGTGAGCTACACCACCATTGGCCAAATTACGTGGTCAGACCACGCTCCCATCTCCCTTAGGTACACCCTCTCAGAGAGACCCTCGCCTAGATCCCGATTCTGGCGCCTGAATGGGAGCCTACTGCAAATCCCTGAGATACTGGCGGACGTGACTAAAGAAATGATTCTATACTTTCGGGAAAATGACATACAAGACTGCGACCCAGGCTCCCTTTGGGAAGCACATAAGACGGTCCTCAGGGGGATTCTTATCAAACATGGAGCGTGTGTCAAGAGAGAACGCAACATACAGCTCGACATCTTACTCATCAAACTATCCGCCACAGAATCGCGACATAAACACACTCCCTCGCAGGTGCTGGAGATAGAGTTAGGATCCCTACGTAGACAGGTATTGGACCTGTTACACTATAGGGCCAAAGCAGCCCTACAATTTAGTCGTAAACTAACCTATGAGTCAGGAGACAAATGTGGGAAGTTGTTAGCCAGAACGGTCAGAGAACTGAAATCGGTGGCCTATATTCCCCAGATTACATGCCCCAAAGGTCAAAAAGCCACGACTCAGACGCAAATTTCACAAGGATTTGGTGCCTTTTAATCCTCGCTATACAATTTACAGGACAGCCAGGCCACCCAAGCGGACATAGAGGACTACATTACATCCTCTCAGCTCCCGTCCCTACCAGCGGAGATCCAGGGAGAACTAGATGAACCACTTTGGAAGAACTGCAAATGGCAGTGAACTCCATGAAACCGGGTAAAGCCCCGGGCCCAGATGGCTACACCATCCAATATTATAAAACTTTCCTCCCGATACTGGGCCCGCGGTTAGTGAACTTCTTTAATTTCCCTAGAGACACCCTGAGGGCTCACATCTCCTGGTTAAAGCAAATGCGTACTCTCGACGCCGCTTCCTATAGGGAATGGGACGAGACAAGGATGCCCTCTGTCCCCCCTCTTGTTTGCTCTCTCCCTAGAACCATTCCTTAACATGATTAGGCTAAACCCAGACATAAAAGGTCTCCCAGTAGGAGACTCCCAATGTAAAATGTCGGCCTACGCGGATGACCTCCTATTCTCCCTGACAAACCCCATGATCTCCCTACCTAACCTGCTAAAGGAATTTGATAGATACGGTGCAATCTCCCATTTGAAAATTAACTTCTCCAATTCGGAGGCGATAGGCGTATCGATCCCCCACCAAGCCCTGCTCACCATGCAATCTAGCTTTCGGTTTAAATGGACAAATACGGGCTTAAAATATCTTGGCATACATATCCCATCTGACACATCACGCACATACGAACTTAATTTCCCTCCTCTCCTTGCCAAGACACGCACTCTCCTAGATAAGTGGCACACAGGACTCCACTCCTGGTTTGGCAGATGTAACCTCATAAAAATGAGCATATTGCCCAAATTTCTCTATCCAGACCCCTCCCATACAGATCCCATTTTCCTTTTTTAAACAGGTCCATGCCCTCTTTACCCGATTTGTCTGGGCTCACAAGAAACCCCGGCTCAGTCAAACACAAATGACGCTCCCCAAACACTTTGGTGGTCGGGCTCTACCAGATATCAGACAATACTATTTGGCCACTCACTTAGGCCGCATACTAGACTGGAGACGCAATGCGTCGACCAAACTTTGGGTGCTACTCGAACAATCCCAAACCCACATACCCTTGAAGGGTATGCTATGGTGCTACAACAGTTTATCCCCTGAGCTGAAATCACATCCGTTAATAGGCACCACGCTGAGGCACAGCTTCCGGGCTGCCATTCACTCATCCCTCATGACCAGAAATTCACCACTGCTCCTGATACTTGGACATCCAAGCTTTACTCCTGGTCTGCACCCGTCAGAGTACTCTATATTAAAAGACTCCGGTTGTGACCATGCAACCAAATTTGTTTCTAGAAGGAAGTGGCCTTCAATTCTAGACCTTACTGAAGCAACGGGACCCTTCCAACTTCCCTTCTGGAAAGCAGTGCAAATCCACCACTTCCTCCATTCAATACCCAATCCCCAGAACTTTACCCGACAACTGACGACTTTTGAGGACCTTTGCTCTGGCATGGGCCCAATATCACATATACTATCTCAAACATACGCCCTACTAAACGCACCCCCGGAACAACCACAATTACCTTGTATGTCTACTTGGGAAACAGATCTGAACCTCACCTTCTCTACATCACAAAAACAATGCATCATCAATTTTGCTCTTAAATCCTCCCTGTGAACTAAAACGCAGGAGATGAACTTCAAGTTGTTAACCAGGTTTTACCTGACACCTTCTAGACTACACAAATGTTTCCCCTCCTCCTCGGACCATTTCTGGCACTGCGGGGAAGAGGATGGTTCGCTACTACACATTTTCTGGTCCTGTCCCAGACTGCAAAGTTTCTGGGGAGACATCTGCCACATCATACAAGAATTCACGGAATATGTCATTCCAGAGGATGCGGCGTTCTTCCTCCTACACCACTCAAAAATTTGGCCAAAGCATACAAGAAATCACTAGTTAGACACCTGCTTAATGTGGCTAAGGCATGCATACCCCTTTTTTTGGAAACAACAGTCCCCACCAACCTCTGCACATTGGCTGAGAAAAGTAGAAGAAGTAAAAAAGATGGAGGACTTAATCCTTACTGCACAACATAGGCGTGAAACCTTCACGAAAACTTGGGATATATGGAACATCTTCATTTTTTCTGATGAAGGGCAGCACCTCCTGGGGTCCTAGACTCCCTCTAACACCTAGCTTCTATGTACCCTGTCTGCCACCGCCATGCCTTCTGCTTGTCCCTTCTCACACACCTCCCTCCCCTCCTTCCCCCCCTCCCCCCTTAGCTGAGTCCCTTTCCTTTACCCTGAAGTAACCCAGACACTTATGTCCCGTACACACGGTCGGACTTTGTTCGGACATTCCGACAACAAAATCGTAGGATTTTTTCCGACGGATGTTGGCTCAAACTTGTCTTGCATACACACGGTCACACAAAGTTGTCGGAAAATCCGATCATTCTGAACGTGGTGACGTAAAACACGTACGCCGGGACTATAAACGGGGCAGTGGCTAATAGCTTTCATCTCTTTATTTATTCTGAGCATGCGTGGCACTTTGTCCGTCGGATTTGTATACACACGATCGGAATTTCCGACAACGGATTTTGTTGTCGGAAAAAATTATATCCTGCTCTCAAACTTTGTGTGTCGGAAAATCCGATGGAAAATGTCCATTTTTTTTCCATCGGAAAATCCGACCGTGTGTAAGGGGCATTATAGTGTTTGGGCGGTCAGAAAAGGTGAAACAGGACTAAGGGTGAGCTCCTTACCTCTTGATGTTCCCATGGAATTGATTATTTGTGAACAATCATCACTTAAGCAACGAGTACTTGTTCTGAGGTTTTAAAATGCCATGTAATTGAAAATGTAACCTATTTGCAATTATCTCATGCACTGTATATGGGCTTTGCAATTGCTGAAATGTTCTCATCTCTTTTGTACTATTGGGGCCTCGCCCTTTTTTCTGGTGTTTAATAAAACTTTATATTTGAAAAAAAAAAACTACTATACATGGCCATTGTAAAGCTACCGTGGCAATGACAGGTGTAATGCTTTCCGTCTATCTATTAAGTTCTTGTGGTAAAACCAAAGGAAGCTTTGACTTCTGAAGTGTATCAATGTTTTACTAAACAGGGAAAAATCTGCACATACAAACTGTAGGATGCACAATACAACACTACTTCTAGCTTACAAAATATGCCTGCAAATATAAGCATGTACAATATGTACACATTAAGTAAACTAAACAGTTACTCAACTTAGGGATCAAGATGTCCTTCATAGTTTCTTGCTCAGAGTCCAACTCACAAAAGCGTCTCCAAAGTTATCCAGCTTCCGGCAGCCATGTCTTCCTCTTTGTCCTCCAAAACCTCTCTTTACCAAACACATGTTTCTTCTTCCACCTCTTCCCAAGCCCTTCCCACCCATTTCCTGCATACACCAACTTCCTTCAAAGAACATCCTGTCTCAGTTATTTACATATCAATGTAGGGGATAGGGCCTCTGTAAACATATTCTGTTACTAAACCTAACTATATTATTGCAATAAAGTCACTATACAAATGGCCATAGCAACACATATCACTTCTTGACTTTATAGGATAATATAGTTAACTTCTTAAAGGCTTTTGTCCAGGAAAGGGCGAAATAAACCCCCCGTATTGTAAATGGGAGGAAAAAATTCCCTTTCGATCCCCCATTTGGGCGGTCAGACTTTTGTTTTGTCCCTGGAAGGCTGCAACATTACTTTTGAGCAGAGTTAACAATGTCTTTTAGCAGTTTGTAAAGAAAGTCCCAGATGAAAGTCTCTTGTCCTTTGGTCATAAGGAAATGCTCAGATAATAGTCCACTCCAATTCAGCCATCATCAGGAAATCATCCGCATCTTCCTTAGGCTCTCTTCTGGTCTGCCTCCTTCCATCCAGCATGGTCATCTGCTCTACCTGCTCCACCTCTCGATGCTCAATACCTGAAAAGAGTAAGAGACAAAGCAGATTATATGTTCCTTCCAACTGTGCCAAAAACATAGCTCACTGCACACATTTCTTTATCTGCCCATTTCTAACTGCAAAATTATTGTAGGGTGCCCACTGTTGTCTTGAAACACTTTCACGGAAAGGCATTGACTTCCAACGTAACGAATGAACTTGCATGTCTCTCCGTGCTGTCCTGGGAAGCACACAGGCCTGCTGTTGTCCAGTCTTCACAGCATGAAAAAGACCAAAAAATTCCCCTATGGTGGGATTTTCCAGGCACTACCATAAATAATACAGTATAGGTACAAAAATAGTTTTTATTACAAAAATCGAACAAAGTAGATAATTTAACAAAATATACAAATCAAATACAGAAACTATGTACAATGGGATACGTCAAAAGCAGAGTACATATCGTTAAGAATACAAATAGCATAACAATGGAGAAAAGACCAAAGGTCGGGATATAATAAGTCTCACTGAACCGACGCGTTTCAGAGAATCCTTCATCAGGGTTCACCAAGTGAGAGTTACCATCTATGGGATTACAGAGTAAGAGAAAGTAATTAACATCACACACAAAGCAGATGACAGTCCCCCCACACGAAGTGAAGGTATGTGTGAAAGTCATACTCACTTCCAAAGCACAAATGCTATAAGAGTATCCAAGGCATAAAATCAACTTCACAAAGGTCTCCCAGGCCGTGTGCATGTAAAGGTAGCCTAATGGCTGGCCATACAGGATGGTATTGTAGAAGACTGATGTAACAGAGGAAATCCCAATTTGTGCTAAAAAACGTCGCGCGTGAGGGTTTGGCGCGGCGTTTGTGCGCAGGCTGGGGTCCAAACGTCTCAGGACCTGAAACCAAGGACACAACCCCATAAATAACGTTAATTTAAACCGTCAAAGTGTGCAGTGATAGCTGCTAGGATCAATAGTATATCAGATCCCAAAACGTGTAAGGGGTATGTACACATATGTAGGGACCAGCAATAGGGAACATACCTGTGAACTGGATACAGAGATGAAACCTACAGTTTGTCATGTAGGGGAGCGGCTGAGAGTCCGGCCACCATACAGCTACAGGTAGTAAAAAAGACCTGGTTTGGAGAAAAGAAGGTGATTCTAATGTAGGTGGGTATATTCCAATAATAAGGAAAAAAGGCCAAACAGCATCTTGAATAAACATTAAAAAAAAACAGAGGAAAGGAAAATTACCCAAATTGCTATAAATCACCTTCTTAGTCAGCCCAGGGACACAGCATCAGTGAAACGTTCTCCTCCAATCACAAGATCAGAGTGAATGGGCTCAGTGTTTATATCCACCAGATTATGCTGTCAGCTGATTATAATGAAGATCAGCTGAAAGGATGTGTATTGCCCTGAGCTTTCTCATCCCACCCCCCAACAGCTGAATAGTTATCAGTCTGAAAGGGATGTGCACTCAGCCCAACAGAGGAAATCCCAATTTATGCTAAAGAACACCGCGCCTGAGGGTTTGGCGCGGCGTTTGTGCACAGGCTGGGGTCCAAACGTCTCAGGGCCCGAAACCAAGGACACAACCCCATAAATAACAATAATTAAAACAGTCAAAGTGTGCAGTGATAGCTACTAGGATCAATAGTGTATCAGATCCCAAAGTGTGTAAGGGGTATGTACACTTATATAGGGACCAGCAACAGAGAAAATACCTGTAAACTGGATCCAGTTTACAGGTATGTTCCCTCAGGCGCGGCGTTCTTTAGCACAAATTGGGATTTCCTCTGTTACATCAGTCTTCTACAATACCATCCTGTATGGCCAGCCATTAGGCTACCTTTACATGCACACGGCCTGGGAGACCCATGTGAAGTTGATTTTATGCCTTGGATACTCTTATAGCATTTGTACTTTGGAAGTGAGTATGACTTTCACACATACCTTCACTGGGTGTGGGGGGACTGTCATCTGCTTTGTGTGTGATGTTAATTACTTTCTCTTACTCTGTAATCCCATAGATGGTAACTCTCACTTGGTGAACCCTGATGAAGGATTCTCTGAAACGCGTCGGTTCAGTGAGACTTACTATATCCCGACCTTTGGTCTTTTCTCCATTGTTATGCTATTTGTATTCTTAACGATATGTACTCTGCTTTTGAAGTATCCCATTGTACATAGTTTCTGTATTTGATTTGTATATTTTGTTAAATTATCTACTTTGTTCGGTTTTTTTAATAGAAACTATTTTTGTACCTATACTGTATTATTTATGGTAGTGCCTGGAAAATCCCACCATAGGGAAATTTTTTGGTCTTTTTCAAGACTCATGGGATGTGGCACATACTGTTTACAGCTCTTTGTCAGAGCCTTCCTCTTTTAGTCTTCACAGCATGGCACATTTTTGCAAAATGCCCCATTTTATGGCAACAGAATCACTTAATGTGACTGAATCTACCATTCCCAACCATTTGCTTCCACTTCTTAAACAATGCTGGTGTAGGAATCCCATCTATTTCCTCTCTAGGGACCCCCACCTTAAGTAAATCAATCTACATGTGTCTTCTGGGGATCATAAGCCTTACCTTTTTTTGTATCTTTATCAACTCTGTCATTTGAGCTGATCAAATCCTCTGCTTCCTGGTTATGAGAAGTAACAGTGGCACATGTCCTACTTCTGCTTACAGGCTTCAGGCATTTGTCCTTTGTTAGGGCATCATTAGACTTGGTCATGAGGGCTGCACATCGCTCATTCAAATCTTCAGCTCGGCCTACAGGGGTTTGAACACGCTTCAAAGCCACTGCAGGTTTAACTTTGATTACCCTCCTTTCTAAATCTTTTGCCTTGCTTGCAGTTTCTTCCAAACACTTGGATGCTACTGCAAGCTGCTCCTTCAGTAAATCTCTTTCTAATTCTGCCTTTTCCCTCTTTTCAGATTCAATATGTAGAGCATGCAGGAAGTGCAAACCAAACACAGCAACTGCTCACATCTCTCCCTTACTGAACCCAAAACTTTTGAGACTAAAATCTGAGGAAAGATCAGAGACTCCACCCCCCCCCCTCAAGCTCTGTTCAAAGGAGAAGCATATACAGCCAGCTCCTTTGCAACAGACATCCACTGACTATTTCTGGCCCAGATAGGAAGGGTGCATGCCTTCAAGTCCTCCTGGACACCAGAAACCTTTGCAGCCTTACTCTTCCTAAACAGTGTACGCAGCATCTTCCCCCAGCACAAGCAACAAAACACACCACAGAAAACAGATCTGCTTCAGTTGAAATTTTAGCACAAATTCAGGCCACGAGCCCCCATTGTAATGCTTTCCATCTATCTATTAAGTTCTTGTGGTAAAACCAAGGAAGCTTAGACTTCTGAAGTGTATCAATGCTTTACTAAACAGGGAAAAATCTGCACATACAAACTGTAGGATGTACAATACAACACTACTTCTAGCTTACAAAATATGCCTACAAATATAAGCGTGTACAAAATGTACACATTAAGTAAACTAAACAGTTACTCAACTTAGGGGTCAAGATGTCCTTCAAAGTTCCTTGCTCAGAGTCCAACTCACAAAAGCATCTCCAAAGTTATCCAGCTTCCGGCAGCCATAACTTCCTCTTTGTCCTCCAAAACCTCTCTATCCCAAACACATGATTCTTCTTCCACCTCTCCCCAAGCCCTTCCCACCCATTTCCTGCATACACCAACTTCCTGCAAAGAACATCCTGTCTCAGTTATTTACATATCAATGAAGGGGATAGGGCCTCTGTAAACATATGCTGTTACTAAACCTAACTATATTATTGCAATAAAGTCACTATACAAATGGCCATAGCAACACAACAGGTAAAGAAGGCTCCCCAAGTTAGGCCTATCTTATCACCACAGCTGGAGTGCCAAGGTTGCCTACCCCTGCTCTAGGAGCTTCAAAGACTGTGGACAAACACTATTAGGGACCAAAGGAGCGCATCAACCATTGAATAGTAACTTCATTGTTTTAAAGTTGTCTGCCTGATATGCTGAGCAAGATGTTGTATTATTTTGCATATGAAAAGTCTTTAGTAATATTCCTGAGCATTCAAATGTCTGAGCCTCTGTTTTCTCTAGCAGCACTATCAAAAACATATTTACAGAGAAAGGTGGAGTAAGCAGTGGTTGAAAGGATGGAAGACTGGGCACTGGGTGTAGTGTGAAGAGGGTGTACAAAAGTAGCCATACTGGAAGGGGGAAGGATATTGCTCTGATTCTATGCCTTGGGAAGGATTCAGAGAATTTGAATTTCTAGAGGAGGATGTGTGAAGCATTCTGGATTGAGCTTTTGTGACCCAGGGATGAGAGCTGGGTAATGTCAGTAGAGGGATTGGGGTGATGCCCCCACTCAGATAACCCAATGAGTGCGTAGATTGGGTGCACTGGTCGAGTGTGTAGCCCTGGAAGCTCCCGGTGTTGGATAGTTTAGACTCATAAGATATTTTCTTCATGTGGCCCAAAGTATGGCTTCTTGAGTTTGACATTGAAGATCTGCCACTGCCAACCTAGTCTTACCTACTTACTGAATACAATTTTAAAATACAATAAAGACAAAAAGAGTCAGCCAGCAAATTGCCTAGTGTTTCTGAGAAAATATGTCAACTGTGCTGACCGTTTTAATCTGAGTATAGCATCCAACTGAACTAAATTTAGCAGATCACTCACAGTACTTCAAACTGGGACCACAACTCTTTACCAATTGCTGTTGTGCAGTGCAGAGGGATATAATAGCAGGTACTGGGCTTGGAACACTTTAGCGCATTTCAGGGTTCAGTTCAGGGTGATTTAAAGAATACGGATGGTAGTGACTATAGTCATTGAGCCTGTAGCACTGTCAGGTCCAAAACTTTAATGTCAGTAAAATTATAGCCATTTAGCAGGCAAACGGTATCCCCAAGTCAGTATGAAGGCATCATTATTTTGTTTAACCGGAATGTAGCTTGAATGAATTATGATCTGTAATTTACAGAAGTGGTATACCTTTGTAAAATTCATTGTCCTGAACAACAGTTAAGGAGACGTGACTCAGACAGTGACAGTTTGTTTTTCTTACTCCCCTTTAGGCTTTAGACACACAATTCACCTACAGTATACAAGCATGCTTATCTAAGGAACTCTCAAGTGCATCTTTAGCTTTGTAAGAAGCACTTAAAGAAGCATTTACTTTGAATGTAAATAGTAGTAATATAGCCATTCATTTGGAAATGTGTCCTCATTTGCCCTTATGGGGGGCTGTGTGAAGTTTTTGCCAGGCTCCTCGTCATTTTTTAGTCCTTTGAACTCAAACATTTGTGAAGGACATACAATAATGCTAAACACTTATCAAAAATACTTCAAATGCATAGTAGTGATGAACAGAAAGCAAATAAGTTGGAGGAGGGACTCTGTCCCCTCCCTGCTTGCTCTGTTCAGATGGTGCTGTGCGGAATTCTGCCAGGCTCCTAGGATTTTTCAAGCTCTTACTAGATACTCAAACATTTTTGAAGGACATTAAGTCATATCAAATCACCATCTGGGATACTCAAAGTACATCTTGGTAATGCATATAAATAATTGAAAAGACGTCATGCAGAGAAATGAAAGTAATGCTTTATTGAAACAAACACAGGTACATATGCTGGATTGATGGATATTGTCATAGTGTGTTTGGCAAGTCAGAACAAAAAAATTACATTATTGATATTGCCATGCTTTATATGTATTGGTACAAATGGTATTTGCGATGTGAATTTCATAAGCGAGTCTTTGTTCTGCAGCCATTGTACATCAACTGTAGCTCATTGTATCTGAATTGTTACCAATCTAATTAATCGCTTCTTCCAATTCCTTCATTTCAGAAGAAACAACTTCTCCATTGACTATATTTTCAATAATGGTCTTTACCTTCCTTATCTTTGTGGGATCTGCAATACACAAGAGTTGGACTTTTAAATCATTCTCCTCTTAAACAATAACCTGCATTAAAAGTTGTTAGCATTCAGACTGGTTGAACCTAAAGACTCCCTGTCATAAACAGCCCATAGATGATTTCATTTTTTTTCCTTCCACCACAAGTGGAAGGAAAGAAAATAGCTTGATTTCCACATTAACACAGTCAGTGTTGATAGGGTAATGCCTCCCGCAGCACTATTGTGTTCTGCTGGTGGGGTGGGGAGGGAAGCCTTCCCGGCTAGTAGAACACAATGATTACTACTAGCAACTGTAGACGCTGGCAGTAATCGCACTTAAGAAATCCAAAAGGCTGGGTATAATATAAATTCGATCGGCTTGGAAAAAGTCCGCCCATAGATGGATCAAATCTCGGCTGGTCCCTGCTGAACTGGCCGAATTTTGATCCATCTTTGGCCCGCGATACCTGTTTTTTTACATTTTGCCATCTTATACTGGCCATATCCATTACATTCCAATTGCACAATTGCACATCTTCTTTAGATATATGAACAATTATGTAGTTTGAGGGCCTGCCTGGGCAGTACGTTCAGTTTATGATGGGTAGTTGTTGGTAAATCCAAAGTAGATAGTACAATAGGTTTGAAAGGTGTGTGGGCAGGATAAGGCATGTAAAAATCATGCAACACTTCCTCCCAGGCCTTACTTTTTTGCCAGTAGCCAGAAATAATTAGTAGAGACAAAATGCTGTCTGCTTAATATTAAAAAGCTAACACCGAATTGCTAAGTGAACCAATCAAGAGTGTGATTAAGATATAGGAGATAGCTACATGTTATTTTAGGTAAAAAGAGACTTGTGTGAAAGTTTTTGTGAATTTGTAGAAATGTTTCCTTTTGTGGAATCACCCTGTTCTCATTACATAATCTGACCCATTAATGGTCCCAAGATAGAATGGGTTGGTTCCACAGACTTTCACACATTCCATTTTGTACTTGGACGTTCAACATTTGCCTTGACACATTTCATAGTGATTTTAATAAGGTTACTTGTGTAGCCTTTTAAATGCTGGCATATGTTTCTGGGATATGTTTCTGAAGAAAGGGCTTGGATAAACTTGAATAAGCTGTGAGCTACAGCGTTACAGAACAAGTCCAGCAGAATGTGACTCACTACTATCAGTCATTAGTTGTCACTGGAACAGGAATAGAGGGGAAATCACCCAATGAGAACAAACTGTCCAATGACAGCTATCAAGGTGAGGAGAACCGAGGAGAAATCTCTCCAAGGGAAGAGGTTCTATTGCTTGTCCACACTATCAGGGACTTGATTGATTGCCATTTGCTTTTAAGTGACTAAAGAGATGTTGTAATCAAAGAGGAAGCAAAGGACCACTGGATGCGCTACGGCTATGTCAAAAAGTGACCTTTGTTGCAACACAACGTACAGTATATGTAGACTTGTGATGCCTTCTTCAACAGTTGATAATCTCAAGCAGGGACAAAACCTTACCTTTTTTGGAGTCCACTGATGATGTCTGAGATTGGGTTTGTTGCACTGTGAAACTTCTGTTATTACAGAAAAAAAAGATCTTAGTTTAGAATTTTGCTTTATTTGTACCGGAAACTTCAACATATCGTTAAAAGGAAACACAGCTATACCAATTGAGTCACTTGTAACTTGACCTTTGTCACATTACAAATACTCATTCCTATTCTATCACTAATATCACACCTTTAAACATACACAAAAACAAAAAACCCAACAACAGAGTTGACCACTTGACCATTTTAAGTCACCTAAGTTGTAATAGTATAGGGGGAAGGAATATTTGGGCAACAAGATGTGTGACTAATATGCCAATTTTTCATTTTAATTGAAAGAGTACGTTTGGAAAAAAAACAAAAAACAGATTTAGCGCATCTATGCAATAACAAACAATTGTACCATGTTTTATCCCTTTACAAATGCTACAAGCACAGAAAAATAACAGTTTGCCATAAATCCAGTGTGCTCCTTATTTCCAGTTTGGGCTAAAAACTCAGTGACTTTGTTGTGCTGAAATCCCAAGCAGTGCTATTAACCCTGCCAGCTAGACGACAGTACTCTACCTATCCCCCCATCCCTCTGTGTCACACACCACATGCATACATTTATTTTATTTCCAAACAAAACAATGCCACTGCCTTGACTCCCAAGGGCTTCCCCACACATTGTATGTAGGAAAAGGGCTCTTGTAGTTCTGGGGAGGTGCCTACGTCAAGAGAAACTGTGGTCCCAGGAACTGTCCCTGCAGGAAATTTACGAGCTTGGTCATGAAATCATGGAGAATAATAAAAGTTGTTTCTCACTAGAGGAACATGGTAGCAAAATGCTGTGACTTGCTCTAGAGGGGAGTTTGTGGTTGGGTAATGTTTGGACATACCCTTTATCTCTGATCAAATTTAGTGAAGACAATCTTATTTGGCATCGTTCTCCGTCTCTTAGCAAACTCGTCTTACCCTAGTTCTCCCTCTAGCAAGCGTCTGTAGGTTTCAATCTCCATTTCCAGTCTGGTCTTGATGTCCAAGAGTCTTGCATATTCTGCCCTCTGTCTTTCCATGTCTGATCTGACTTGCTGCAACTGTTCTTCGACACTGCTGATTTGGATCTGAAGCTGGTTCAGTTGTACACAGTAACGACCTTCTGTCTCGGATAATGTTCCTTCCAGGGAGTTTTTCTAGGGGTGAAAAAAAATGTTGTATGGCTTTCCTCTAGCAAAGGAAATGATAGAAATAGCATTTAAATTTCAATTTAAATGTTGATGTTAATGCCATTTAACTACTTGTCAATAAAGTTAGTCTAATTAAAGGACTGGTCCTTTTTGAACCACAAATAGTAACCACTTTAAAATGTTAAAACATTAATTTATGCTAATGTGCCCTTTACCTTATTCCATATATCACCAACAGAAAGCCATTATTAACAATGTTTTTTTTTTTTTTAAAGAATATGGTCTATTAAAAAGATACCCACTCCAATGGTCCATAATTTCTAGTAAAAATCTCCCTAAGGTTGTGTTAAATATGGAAATCCATTAAAACTGTTTTGTAGACAATCATTAGAAATGGTTGCATTATAAAGAAAATATTTAATATTAACAATAAAAAATTATACTTACCATGGAGATTTGTGCCTGTAGTTCAATTTCAAGACTTTGTAATGTGCGCTTGAGGTCTGAGATCTCAGTGCGGCTAGTTTGGACTTCTTGTACACCAACGTGAATTTCCTTTTTCAGTTCACTGCTCTGAAACGACCAATGTTAGAATTCTGATAAGAATTTTCCAATTAATTACAACTTAACACGATAAAAGCAGAATGGAAAAGTGGTAAAGCTTTCTATAGTGATGTCTAACCTTCTTAAGGAACCATGCTTCAGCATCTTTGCGGTTCTTCTCTGCCAGTAGTTCATACTCGGCTCTCATTTCATTCAGATGTTTGGTTATGTCCACACCTGGTGCAGCATCCATCTCAACACTGACTTGACCGGTACCACCCTTAAGAGAATTCATCTCCTATTTATGTAAAGCATACACATTTATTAAGATGCAGGTCATTTTAGTATATAGTATATTGTGCCACAGTATCCAATTTTTAGCATCATTTACATTTTGTCCTCTATAAAAGTGCCTGATTTACACATTGCATGATGTAGTAGCATTAGATTTAAATGAAGACTTCTATAACCAGTATCCAATGCCTAACTTATATGTATTATTAAGACAAATAACATGATCCAGGCATTTGCTGGAGTTATTGCCTTTGGACCCATCCCCTTGACTTAAATGCCTTTTCAAGGGGCATAACCCTTGAAGTGGTGAGTGCCAACATGTATCTTTGTCTGAAATGTCAGATCTGCCTACCTCTAGATGATTCTTTTTGAGGAAAGCCAGTTCTTCATTCAAAGACTCAACCTGCAGTTCAAGATCAGACCTGCCAAGTGTCAACTCATCCAAGACACGTCGGAGGCCATTAATGTCAGTCTCCACACTTTGGCGTAGGGTCAATTCATTTTCATACCTGGCATGGAGTAGGAACATGAATTATTGGCTGCCTTACTTAAACATTTACTTAATTTACTAAACATTCACTATTTCTTCAAAATCAAAGAATGACTTTACTTTTGTCTCCTTTTACACCTGTCCATTATGGTTAGGTTTGTTACAATATGCATGTTAATGTTAAATTCTGTATGCGTGTGTTAATGTGTGTTGTGTTAAGGAACTCATCATTTTTTTTTTTGCAGGGCACTGCAATGGCTTAGTTGTCATCTATTGTACTATTGCTTTAGGATGCTATTCTAAACACAGAGTACCATGCATTACGGGGCTGTTTTGGTAACAATTTTATTTTGTGTTACTGCAATGCAGAGGTGTAGAGCCAGCCTTGCTTGTTTTCTTTAGAAAGAAGTCAGAGCCTACGTAGAAAAGCCCATCCACTGCAAGCATGTTGCAGAAAATGACCTTTGATCTCTGTATTGAAGCAGTGGCCCTTCTATGCAGCATGCTTTTAGGGGACAGGCTTCTCTACTCAGGCTGTGGCTGCTTTCTTAATAAAGTATGTTTTAAATGATTCTTTGTAGTTCTACTTATTATACATAACTACAGAAAACATTATGCTTTCCATTTGACTCTTATTAGCTGTGTGGTTTGATAGACAAGCACCAGAAAATCTTGAGTTGGGTGGCATCTACGTTTAAACAGAAATCTGTTGAGACGACTCATTATTCAACAGTCAAAGCACTTCTGAAGATTACTTACTTCATTCTGAAGTCATCAGCAGCCAGTCGGGCATTGTCAATCTGCAGGACCACTCTAGCATTGTCTGTACTGGCAGCGATAATCTGTTGGACACAAAGCATGAAATCTTCATTGGCCTTTGATCATGATACACCTCACTTTGCTTGACATATCTTATCTTTGTATGACATGTTAATACAAGTAGTTGACGACACTCATTAGCTAATCACCTGCCCAAGGGAACAGGAAATGGATTACAACATTCCAGTAAATCTTTCAGCATTCGCACCTGCAAAACCTGCTGTCACTTTGTACAACATGTAAACCGTTTTATCAGTGTACCAACCAACGGAAACATACCATAGTATGTATATTTTAAACCTATCTACAGTCTTCCAGGCCACCTTCAAGACAACATTTCTGTTAGCTTAGCTAAAGATGATCACAGTCATCAGAGAGCATGAGCCTAATATGGCCGTGTCTGTGGGCTCAACATGAAAACACCTCCTGTCCTTAATTGAGCTTTCTTGGTGATTATGGTTTTCCTTTACCAATTTGCTATTGTCTTCTACAACATGCGCTCTTCTTCAGTGCGCCTTCCCACCCTCCTCATAGGAACAATTGTACATGTTTATGCCATGGAAAAGTGCATTTCTTTTCAGTACATTTTTTATTTCGAACAATTATCCGTTCACTATATCATTTAAGATTCGGCATTTGGCTATGTTATTGAAGTGTTAAAACTTATGTCAGATTGTATTATTATCTCTGTCCCCCCTGGGACTACTGTTGCTGGCATAGAAAGTGATTGGACATCCAAACTTTTGAAATTATCACTGGAAAACAGGCTAGTAGCAAATGTTGCAGTGGGCACCTGCTGCATGGACAGTTGTTTAAGAGGGAATATGCCTTCTCCAGGTCAAGAAATGAAGGGAAGTATCTCCAATGGGGCACAGATAGAAATAAAATCCTGGCAAGTGTTCTCATCCTTCCCCATACTCTTACCCATACTCTATCCAAGGTTTAATTAAATGGTTAAGGATATAATTTAATGCCAATTCCTGATGATATTTGATGATTCTTCAGTCTTACTATTGGGGAGTCACGTGCAACAAGTAGACAAATGTATTAGCTGCCTGTTTGCTCAGGGTCCATTCCTCACTAAGTAGGATCAGCATCACAGTCAGTCAACTAGCATTTAGAAAAAAGAACTGCGAGCCTAAAGCCGTCTGTAGCTGGGGTGACTTTCTTTCCTGCAACCAAGGGGTTGCAGGAAAGAAAATAGATTGATTTCCCCATCAACACAGTCAGTGTTGATGGTGGAATCCCTCAGTTAGAGCTAATGTGTTCCCCCAGCGGGAGGGGGGAGGGCTTGGGGAGTCGTCCCTGCCGGTAGAACACAGTGATTATTGTTAGCGGCTGTGACCGCTGGCAACAATTGCATAAAAAGTCTGACAGGCTGGTTGTACCCCAGTAGATTGAGGGATTGAGTTGGGTACAATCAGCCTGCCCATAGATGGTTTGAATCCCAGCCAGTCCCTGGCCAAAATTCGAACAGTCTATGGCCAGCTTAAGTATCAGTAGGTACTTGGTAATCTGCAAACCATCTCCTATAAGCCTTGAGATGCCTGGTACATGTGACTTAAGTGGTCTAGCCTTCTCTGATTTTGGAGATAAGCCTTGACCATGAGGTATCCTCTCTTCGCTGTTGGCTGCAGAGTAGCTCTCATAATAATCCTTAGGATGGAGCTTAGCTTTGGCTATATGGATCATGTCCAAAGTTGGAGAAGTCAAATAACTGGGGCAAAGAAGGGCATTTTCTAGGTGGATAAAGATATTACTAGGCCTCTTAAGGGTGCCTGCTATCTTTAAGGAATTTAAAGGCATCCACAAACCTCACTCCCTAGCCACCAAACAATCATTTTAAGGAATGATCTTTGTACAAACATGCAAATGTGAATTAGGAAAACTTGCATGTCTGTGCCTATAAAGGAGTGCTGTTGGTGCCAACCTGTTTCAGAGAAAGCATTAGTAACTAGTGACTGTCAGGAAAAATTCATCGCTGACAACTATGGATTGTCTTGAGAAAATCGACCAGAACTGTGGAAGTGCCTGCAAAAATGTATACATTCCCCAGTTTGTTAATGGTCGAATCAAGTGAACATTCTATATTATGTTGGCCCCCCTAATTAAAAAAGGCCAACAGGTTCACTTTAATCAAGCTTAAAATCTTATGTCATGTTATGTTATGTTTCAGATTGGTGGTCAGAGGGCAGTAAAAATAGGCGACTGAGCTGCAATTTTACAGCATAACCCACCCGAACAAGCGGCACCGCTTGTCGAACTTTAAGTTAATTGTAGCCACGCAGCAACCACCTGCAATACTCGCGATTGCTGTGCGGTGGTGCAGCATTATATGGTTTTAATCAGATGGTGAGCACCAGCTGTCAAATGCCCTATAGAAAGCAATCTGAACATAAGGGCACCACATTCCACCTCAAGTGTGACAGTGTCCTTAATGTGCAATGATCAGTAACTTACAATATTCAATCATATTTCAGATTGCTGCAGCCAGGTCAATAAAATATGCAAACTGCCTAGTAATTATGGTCTACTACAGTTTGTATTATTTCTTTGTCTTAGTTTGGGAACATGAAGTTCTGCCCAAAACAAAATCCTTTCTACTTCTCGCTACGGCAAAATGTATGGTCTTGCCACAGCAAGACCAGAAGACATTATTTAGCAATCGTAATTATGGGACTCGCTGTCTTTATGGCAGTTCTTTGCAAAACATCACTGAGTAATCCACAAATATTGCCATTAAGCAATCAAGAAAATTTATAAGAATGAGAAAATGATACATAATTTAATATTGAATCCACAATATTGGTTCAAAGCTGTTTATCTTATAGATAATTAAAAATAATGATGTTGTATTAAAGTTAATCTTCTTTAATGTGTTCTTTATTGTACAGTACATTGATGTTCCAGTTCTTACTTTTTCATTTACAATATTATCTCTTTGATTCTGCTTCTATGGCACACAAACGAAAGCATTGTTTGCCGTCAAAGGGAGCATGTTTTTATTATCCCTCAGTGTATATTGGACATGTTAGCAAAGTTTCAGACACAGAAAACCTTTTATCCCGAGAGCCTGCAGGCAACTGAATGGCAGGTGTATGCAAACAGTAGAAACACACACTTATCCATCATCAAAGTACTGTGACACATCCAGATCAGTAGTTACACTGTCAATTTTTCTTCCACGTTAGTCAACAAATTTAACAAAATAAAATAAAAAATTAATTAATTTAAAAAATTGTGTATTTCAAAAATAAATAAATTAAATTAAAAGTAAACAGGTGCTCACCAGGCTGACTTACTGTCTTATTCACTTACAGCACTGATATGCCAAATTATTGTAAACATTTTCAGAAGGCTTAAAGCGGACCTGTGATGACAGATGTATGGTGGTTTCCATTTATGGTCTCTGCTTCTGAAAATACTACTTTCCTTACTGTCACGCTGATACTATCTGAAATTTGAAATGCAGCTAGGTACACAGAGCAAGAGCACATTTCTACAATTTAGCCTTGCCTAATCTTATCTGATGCCACGCATTGGTCTATGGTTCCAAGCCTTTAGCCCTGAAGAAGAGGTCAAACCCCAAAATGAGTTGGCTACTTTCTGTTTACAGGTTTTTCATATCAACAACATTTTGTAACAATCTGAATTTATTTGAGTAATATGCAAGCTGAACACAGTGCACATAAACACCTTCTTGTACACAACCCTACCCTTAGCTGTTAAGGGCTTAAGATATCATCTTCTCCTAGGCTGGTTACATGCTCAATTTCATAGAATCTTTGTAAGTGTAATACTGTTTTATTGCTATTAAATTTTATGTTAAAAAAATGCACTAGGTCTATGTGTCCTGTGTTCTGCTTTTATCATACATTTAGCTCTAGGCCATCTCTGTCTATTGTTGATGTCCTTCAGGACCAGTACAGATTGAAGCTATCTGCACATCTTTGCCTGGCATTGCTGAGCCCCATAGTCGCCAAGGTAATTTCTACATATCCAAATATGAGCAAAAGTTAGCCTATTTTTTTATCATATTATGTGAATATATTTTACAAGTTCTTTGAGACATTCCACAACCATCCTTTGACTTACAGGTACTTTTTGGTGCCCCACTCCAGGGTCCTGAAGCCCTGGATCTGTAACATACAAATTTTACCACTTCTTGACAGTGTTGACGTCCTGCGTGCCATTATCGCCTCCTGCACATCCCTACTGGCCCATCATAATGATGGGCTACTTTCCTGTCTATTAAGAAGATACAAGGAAAAACAGGTAACTAGGATTCAGATGTCAACAGAGAATGAAATGCAGAGTTGTAGCCTTCTCAGTATCTGTGAGAGTATCAGTAGGTTTGCTTTAAGAATTTACCCTTTAATTGGCAAGGTTTTTTTGAGACCTAGACCAAGTTTAGCAGTGTCAGTATGTCAGCTAAATTGGCAATAACTCTGTGACAAGTTTGATTGCTTGACATTGGGTCTGAGAACTAGGAGCACACACAACTGCACATTACTGTTTCTCTGCTGCAAGTCTATTTAATCGTCTCAGACCAAGGGGCCCTTAGACTTACACTTAGACTTTAAAAGTTCTATTGCAGTCTAAAAGGGGTTAAATGGTAATAATAACGTGTTTTTTCCATCTTCTTGATACTGTGGATTTGATTTACTAGAACTTGAGAGTGCAACATCTAGTGTAGCTGTGCATGGTAGCCAATCAGCTTCTAGCTGCAGCTTGTTCAACTATGTTTTGACAAAAAAAAAAACTGGAAGCTGGTTGGTTTCTGTGCAAAGCTGCACTAGATTTTGTATAGCAACCCTTTTATCTTATAGTAAAACACTACCATTATCTTGGAACACAACTGCGTGTCATCTGTTAAAGACTATTGTAATCTGAGTGCAGCCCTATGTATTGTATAGCAGGTATAAGTTTCTGCATATTTATACAAAGTACAGTAAAAACTATAGAACAGCATGTTAAATCTAAGAGGACTGATTCATCTGAAGGTAGAATACCTATTTAAAAAGAATGGTTTTGCATTTCCAATGGCTGCTTGATAAGGCAGCATGCAAAGTATAGAAGTAATAACCCATTCAAATAATCAAGAGTCATCTTTTAGACTTGATCCAGTAAGGTAAGCTTATTCTGTATAATAAAGCAGATGTAACGTATGGTTTTATAACCATGCACTATAGACTCATAATATACTTTTGGATAATCATAGTTTTTAGCTCTGCTCTGTAGATAAATAAGGAAAACCGCTTCTAGGCATCCTTGTCCCACTGCATCTATAGAGGATAATTATTAACAACAGGTTGTATTTCAGTATGACGTCATGGATTTAGCAGAAAGTAACCCGATAACCCTCCGGTTTATGTCCCTTCACTCAATACCTCTTTATTATTTATATTTATAATGGGAAAAACAGTAAAGGAAAAACTTCACAACTTCCCATAGGGATTTGCTTAGTTTGTCTATATGTTGTATACAGAAATATATAGTAAAGTTATGATTTTGTGCAGTGATCCAAGCGCTTAATGCCTGCTGAACAGAGAAAATTAAGTTAATGCTTTGTTTAAAATGCTTATTCAATGAATGACGATGTGCTAAATACAGCAATATGGGAAAGCCAGACCAGCCTTTGGCAACCTTTTTACCCCAGAGGAACCCTAAAACAAAGTAACCCTTATCTAAACGCTCTATATATTGGTGGACAGTGGGACAAATTACTCCCTTACAGTGGTGGTCAGAATGTTACCCTTACAGACAGCTAAAAAAGATCATATTTATCATGCTGTTGGCTCTGCCAAGGGGCATTGGCCCCAGAACTATGCAGGCACCATCAGGTCAATCAGTCTCAGCTCAAGGAGCCCCTACCATCCTCTGGAGGAACCCTGGTTGAGAATGGCTAAGACAGACTAACATTTTGCTACAGTCTGGTCAATGAAAGATGCATTTTGATTGGCAGGTCTGTTAAAGCAATGAACATTGCTTTTTGCCTTACTTAATATACCTGTATTACGACGACAAGCAGAAAAGGCACCCAAAAAGACAAGAATTGCTGTCTCTTGCTGGTTCTATAACATAAATAATGGTTGTGGGCCAAAACAACACTATACTGCCAAAAGTAAGGGGACGCTTGCCTTTACACGCATATGAACTTTATTGGCATCCCAGTCTTAGTCTGTAGGGTTTAATATTGAGTTGGCCAAACCTTTGCAACCATAACAGCTTCAACTCTTCTGGGAAGGCCGTCCACAAGGTTTAGGAGTGTGTCTATGGGAATGTTTGACCATTCTTCCAGAAGCGCATTTGTGAGGTCAGACACAGATGTTGGATGAGAAGGCCTGGCTCGCAGTCTCCGCTCTAATTCATCCCAAAGGTGTTCTATTGGATTAAGGCCAGGACAAGTTCCTCCACCCCAAACTCGTTTATACATGTCTTTATGGACCTTGCTTTGTGCACTGGTGCTCAGTCATGTTGGAACAGGAGGGGATCATCCCCAAGCGCTGTTCTCACAAAGTTGGGAGCATAAAATTGTCCAAAATGTCTTGGTATGCTGACGCCTTTATTGGAACTAAGGGGAAAAGCCCAACTCCTAAAAAACAACCCCACACCATAATCCCCCCTTCACCAAATGATTTGGACCAGTGCACAAAGCAAGGTCCATAAAGACAAGGTCCCATAGACACACACCTAAACCTTGTGGACAGCCTTCCCAGAAGAGCTGAAGATGTTATAGCTACAAAGGGTGGGCCAACTCAATATTGAACCCCTCGGACTAAGACTGGGATGCCATTAAATTTCATGTGCGTGTAAAGGCAGGTGTCTCAATACTTTTGACAATACAGTGTACTTCCCCCTGCTTTCCTGATCCTACCATTTCTTCACTTGGTTGATGATGGTTCTGTATGAGGCAAAGACAATAAAGGACTTTATGTAAGGCAGAGGTGCTGTTTGGCCGCTTAGGTAGAAGCAGCCAACTAGTACTTCTGCCCTATACATAATCCAGTGGCTGGCCAGACCCAGAAGGCATCCGCTCCAGAGAATATGTAATTATGTTTTGGTTGTTACTGCTAATTTATTACTAGGAACAGAATGATGGAGCAATAAACCTAAATGTAACATTTGACCTAAGGTCCACTTTAACTTCATGTATTGAAATCTCACTGACAGCCTCCCATAACCTCATACAGAACACAGACCCAGAGGGTATCCATTCCAGTGAACATCCAAGTATTTCATTGTTGTTACTGTTAACGTGTTCATGGGAGCAAATAAATGGAGAGGTACAGCTGAATTTAAAGTTTGTCCTGAAGTCAGCCTTAACTTCAGGTATCAAAATCTCACTAACGCCTCCAAAGCCCCTCATAGAGAACCCAGTGGCTGGTTAGCAAAAGCATCAACATCTAAAGATTTCATGGCAGTTACTCTTAATTCATTCATAGGAGCAGCTTGGTAACACAATGAACCTACATTTAACATTTGACCAGAGGTACTTCATGTATAGAAATCTCACCAATAGCCTCCAATAGCCTCCCAAAGCATCATGTGGCACCCACTAGCTGGTCAGGCCCAGAGGACATCCATTACAGTGAACATTCATTTTTAATGGCTGTTGCTGTTTATTTATTCATATTAGCAGCAAGGTGAAGCAATGGCTGTAAATTTAAAGTTTGACCTGAGATCCACTTGAACTTCATGTAATGAAATGTTACTTTTGGCATCTAATAAGCCTCACATGGCCTAATACAGTTGATTGCATGGAATGCAATTGCATAGAAAAAAATGCAAATAAAATTCTCAAAATGTTCACTTTTCTGCAGAAAACTTTATATATGTATTTAGGGTTGTCTTAAATAGCATTTAACATACGATCACTTTTATTTTTTAGAAAATGTAAAAGATCAAATTGGTTGCTAGTTACGTGTATACATCAAAGATATAAATGTAACAGCAACGGTAACATGTATTTTATAATAACAAAAAGTTTAAGCATTCAAGTTAATGAAAGATAAATTCTACTTATTTGCTTTTGTTTTCCCTTCTTTATTAATCCTTATTATGGAGCTCACCTTTCTCTTCAAATCTTCAATGATGTTGAAGTACTTGGAGTAGTCTCCTCTTTGGTGGCTGTTTATTGAGCTGTGCTGTTCATACCACTCTTTAATTTTCTTCTCCAGCTCAGCATTAGCAGACTCCAGAGCTCGCACTTTATCCAGATAGGTTGCCAGACGATCATTCAGGTTTTGCATGGTCTGCTTCTCCCCACCCAAGAAGAGCCTATCGCTGCCGCCAAAGCCAGCGTTGCCACCAAAGCCGCCAGCGCTTCCACCAAAGCCACCAGCGCTTCCATAGTTGACAGCGGCGCTTTGGGACACCAAGCCACCGCCAAATCCAGCTCCAGACAATGAGGAGCTGCTGAACCCTCCATAGTTGCTTCTGCTGGCCTTCTGGCTGGATGACCTTACTTGGTAACTGCTCACAGACATGATGCAGGCAGTAACGATGCACAAACTGGAGAGACTCTTAAGTTGAGACTGATGGAGAGAGGATGCAGGAAGCTGAGCTCACTGGCTCTCTGTGTCACCTTTATACTGGAGAGTGGGTGGGTCTCTAGGTGTTCAGTCTGCACATTCCTCCTCGAGCATTTTTTTATGGTCTGCTTACCTGTTTTGCTGTGCCCACCTGTTTGAAAAAACAGATGTAACATGCATCACTTGTGAAACATGCCTGGAGCGTTTGTGGTCCAGGACAATAGAGAAGAGGCGGGGTGAGATTTAACTTTTATGAGAATATTTTTCCTGTTATTCTGATCTTACTCCCTTCTTTTTTTTTTTTTTAAATTGATTTAAAGACACGTTCTATGCCTTAGGGACCATCAGTAAGCAATTAGAGGTGTCTAGGGTAATTTTTATACAATCTTACCTGAAAAATACTATATTACATCTCTGCCTCATTGTCTTTGATTGATTGATAGAATCTTGTTAATATGTTTTAAATATTTCTACATGCTACACTGTATGTGTTATTTCATATTGCTGTTAAATTTTAGATTTCCACTAGTGCACCTTGGTTAGACATCTCCAGTAGGTAGAAATATTGAGTATTAGATTTATTAATTGAGTTTCTATATTTAATTATATTATATTTATATGAGTGCTAATAACTAGAGGCTAAAATCTTGGGGACACGCCCTATTGCCTCTTTTTCCTTTATAACTGCATTACTCTGTATTCGCTGGCAAAAGTCCTAGGCTGAAAATATCAAGCAATGCCATCTGATTTTACAACTAAGATCTTTTCTTCTGAAAAAAATTATTTGGTCTTATACAGTCATAACTTAAATTCTTAAAAAAATGTGCTATCTTAAACCGGTCTCCTAACTTAAATTGTATGTGATTCCATGACTGAAAATAATGGTCATATATGTAATAATTGTCTAAAAAACAGAAATAATGTAAAAGTAAAAAAAGCTGCATGATGTTCCAAAAAATGTAATGCACATTGAATGGTTGTACAAAATACAAATATTCAGTTTAACAAAGAATGTCCAGGGCTTTTTCTCAGTGGAAATGTAGTGGTAAACATTAAATGTATGTACTGGCAAGGGGTGCTGGAGTGTGCTGGAGGATCTATTGTAACTGAGAGGATGAAGTGTTGCTGGGGGGGGGGGTCTGTTTTTGCTGGCAGGGGATCTATTGTTGTTGAGGGGGTTGTATATTGCTAGTTGATCTACTGTTGAGAGGGAGAGTCTATTGTTGCTGTCTGCTGGAAGGTCTGTTGATGCTGGCTGCCGGGGGACCTATTGTCATTGAGAGGGTGCATTGTTTATAAGGGGTCTTTTATTGCTGGTGGGAGATCTATTGTTGTTGAGGGGGTATTATATTGCTGGGGGAGATACTGTTTTGAGGGAGAGTCTATTGTTGCTGGCTGCTGGAGGGAATATTGATGCTGGCTGCTGGGGGATCTGCTGTTGCAGGGGAGTCTATTGATGCTGGAGGGGTTCTTTGTTGCTAAGAGAATCTACTGTTGAGGATGGGGTTCAATTATCGCTGGCTGCTGGGGGATCTGTTGTTTCTGGGAGGGGGGTCTGTTGCTGCTGCGTTTAGTCGGTTCATCAGGAACCAAATTACGATCCATCTATAGACAGGCTGGTTGTACTGAAGTCAATCTATAGATCTATATCTATATATTGATGCTTATTGATTTGTTGCCAATAAAAAATTTAAACATAAAAGTGTGCTGACTCAGCCCAACAGACGCCATATATTGCTAAATATCTCTTTTGTGTGGATTAACCCTTTATTGCACCTCTGAATATTTCTTATTTACTGCTCTGGATAGCCACATATATTAAAATTTTTCTTTCAGTACAGTGCTTCGATCTTTGTTTCTATTAAAAATGCTGTAGCTGCTATTTATAAGTTAACTTTATGGCAATGCCAGATGACTGTATATGGTTTTCCTATCCCATGAGGATGACTCTTTCAAGCTGTATGTGTCTGTGTGTATCAGTACTGCTGGGAATTTGCTCTCCATGATGCTGGATGCAACAGGGCACAGTGATCTCTATTCTGGTCTGTGCTGTCTCTAGTTTTCAGGAAGTAGAGGATAAGTGGTGTTTTTGTTTAATATTTGCTTATTGATCAAAGAAAAAGGCATACAAAATGTACGACATGAATGTTGCAAAGTGGAAAAAAACATATGCATAAACGTATAAAGTAAACATTGTCCACAGACACACAGGAACAGGAAAATGGATAATAAGGGACATACAGATCTGAGTATTGACCTGGGTCCAAGAGGGTGGGAGAGTAGCAAATGCAATTTCACAAAATAAATGAAACAAATAGTTGAAAATTTCTGGGGGAACAGGGGAAGGGATATGGGAAGAGGAGGGATAAGGGAGATTGTAGAAGAAGAAATAGAGGGTAAAAGGTGAAATCAGTAAGAGAGGAAATAAGAAGAAAAGAAGATAAGAGGCTGGTAGTCGATGGACTTCACATGGCATCACAAATCAAACAAAGTTGCATATCAATAGGCTAAGTCTACATATCTAAAGACTAATTGGTTATGAGGGAGGGGTTGGTTGAGAGCATTTAGGGGACACATACAAAATGTCCTTGTGCCCAGCAGAACTTTTAAATTCGTTCCACTGGGCCAATGTTGCGGTGTGACGCTTAAGGTTGTCTCTGGTTATAAGAGTGAGTTCTTCCATAAGACAGATGATGTTTTCTGCTGCTTGTATCCAATTTTTCAGTGAAGGGGCAGAAGGTTGACCCCAAATGGCGGGAATGAGGGCCTTGGCGGCGTTCAACAGGTGTGGAGTGAGGGAACGCTTGTAAGAACCAGCTGTTTCCATTGTATTGTGCAGAAGTATAGACCGCGGATCCATGGGTAGAGAAGAGCTTATTTGATTCACAAGATGAATAATGTTTGACCAGAAAAGTTGAATTACTGGGCACGACCACCAGATGTGTGCGTTAGAAGCTGTGTTCCCGCAATTCCTCCAACACAGCGGGGAACTGGAGGGGAACATATTGTGCAGCTTAGATGGGGTATAGTGCCATCTTGTCAACAGCTTGTAGTTCATTTCGGCTGTCTTGGAGGAAATAGAAGAAACATCAGCAAGCTGTAATATTTTATCTCTCTGTTCATTAGAAAGGTGAGAGTTCAAATCAGACTCCAATTTGTTGAGGAATTCCGGGTATGAGGGGTTATGAAGCTGGAAGATAGCTTTATAAAACTGCAAAATACAATGGAGGGGAGGATCTTTGTGAAAGGATATATATTCAATCGGTGTTAATTCTTGAGTATTTCATATTGGACGTGGTAAAGAACGGACAAATTGTTGTAACTGTATGTATCTCCATCTGTCCATGAAGGTGATCTGTTTGGAGTCAAGGATATCTGTTAGGGGTCTGAGGTTCCCCCCTTGAGTGAGATGATGAAGTAGGAGAGGGCCTTCAGGTGACCATGACTTAAAGCCAGTGTCCATATTACCAGGAAGAAAAAAGTTGTTAGTTATTTAGTTAGTTGTAGTCCCAAGAGAATTTTTTGTGCAAAGATTCCCAGACTGCAAGTGTGGAGGTAGTTAGTGGTGACATATTAGGCGACAGATCAGTGCCACACAGCTCATGTTCCAATTGTACCCACAATTTAGTATCACTAGCATATTTCCAATCGGAGATTTTGGATAACGCAATGTCATGATAATATGTTTTAAAGTTTGGAAGAGCCAGACTTCCTGCATTTTTGGCACGGAAAAGGGTCACACGGGATATTCTAGGATGTCTGCCCTTCCAAACAAAGCGGGATATCATGGTCTGTAATATTGAGAAGAACCCTACAGGCACACCCAGAGGCAACATTTGAAAGATGAAGAGAACCTGAGGTAGTATGTTCATTTTGAAAATGTTTATTTTACCTTACCATTGTAGGAGAGAGGACCATTGTCTCAAGTCTGATTTAATACTGTTGAGCAAGGGAATATAGTTGCATCTAAAGAGGGAGTGGAGGTGAGGGGTAAGATGGATACCTAGGTATTTTAGCGTGTCTGTTTTCCAATGAAAGGAAAATTGAGGTTTTAATTGCGTAAAGATGGAATTGGTAATATTAATATTTAGAATTTCCGATTTGGAGAGGTTTATTTTAAAATTAGACAATGTTTGGAAAGTTTGGAAGGTGGACATAAGGTTTGGTAGGGAAATTTGCGGTTGTTGGATAAAGAACAGAAAGTCATCCGCATATGCTGTGTATTTGTGTATTCTAGCGCCCACTTTGATTCCTTGGATGCTGTTGTTATGTCTGACATGCTAAAAAAGGTTTTGAGTAAAATGGCGAACAACAGGGGAGATAATGGGCATCCCTGTCTAGTTCCATTATGTAGTGTTGGAGGGTCGCTTAATGTTCCATTAATTTGAATTTGAGCCGTTGGGAGAGAATACAGGGAGGAGATGTAGTAAAACATTTTGGGGCCTAGACCAAAGTATCTGAGAGTCATATTAAGGTATTACCAGTCCACCCTATCAAAAACTTTTTCAGCATCAGTGGGTAAAAGGAGGGTGGACTGGGAGCACCTCCAGATGTGATGAATTAGTGAGAGGTGCATAGGGAATTATCCCTGGCCTCCCTAGCTGGGATGAAACCTGTTTGGTCTGCCGAAATCCATTTGGGTAGAAGAGGTAACAATCTAGTGGCCATAACTTTGGCAATAAGTTTGGTGTCAAGATTTAATGGGATATGGGGCGGTATCTGCCACAAAGGGTGGGGACTTTACCCGGTTTGGGGATGATGGTGATATGGTTCACACATGAACAATATTGTTCTTCATTTCTTATTGTTTAGTAGAATATAAAGGAGTTATCTATTAATCATGGCTGTACTGTTGATACCATGTCCTGCCTAATTGTATTATCTTATTACTTTCTGTGCTAAGTTGTATAATTGTATTGAAGCAAAGATCCCACAAAGAAGCTTGTTATATTCAAGCCACTGAATCAAAGAGTAACTTTCTTTCATCCTTTCAGACAAATAGGACAAGAAAAGGGAAGGTTCAGATCTCAGAGTCAAATGGGACAAGAAGAGAGCAGGTTCAGTTTTTGAGAACAAGAGGGCAGGTTTGGACCCCAGAGACAAATGGGACAAGAAGAGGGCATGTTCAGACCTCAGAGCCAAATGGGATGAGAAGAGGACAGGTTCAGACCCCAGAAAGAAATGGAACAACAAGATGGCAGGTTCAGACCCAATAGCCAAATGGAATAAGAAGATTACAGGTTCAGACCCCAGAAACAAATGGAACAACAAGATGGCAGGTTCAGACCCCAGAGCCAAATGGGACAAGAAGAGGGCAGGTTCAGTCTTTGAGAACAAGAGGGCAGGTTCAGACCCCAGAGACAAATGGAACAAGAAGAGGGAAGGTTCAAACCCCAGAGACAAATGGGATTAGAAGAGGACAGGATCAGACCCCAGAGACAAATGAGACAAGAAGAGGACAGGTTTAAATCCTAGAGACAAATGGTATAAGAAGGGGTCAGGTTCGGACCCCAGAGACAAATGGCACAACAAGAGGACAAATTCAGACCCCAGAGACAAATGGGACAAGAAGAAGGCACATTCAGACCTCAGAGACAAATGGAACAAAAAGAGGACAAGTTTAGACCCTAGAGGCAAATGGGACAATAAAAGGGCAGATTCAGACCCCAGAGACAAATGTGGCAACAAGAAGGGTCACAACTGTTACAAAAGTACCTGGACCGCCAAAGATTATCAAAATGCAAGCTTTGCATATTCTTTATCGCCTCTACCCCCATAATAAAACACAGCATGGCACATTTAAAAAAAGCACACACTAGGCCCACGGTGCCTAGGTAAGAGTGAAATCACAGGCATTCAGAGAGATCCTAGGAAATTTGAGAATCCCAAATCCCAAAAAAAGTTGCTCTGGCCCTTTGCCTGGAGTTTGGCTTTAAATGCAAACTTTATTTAAGAAACTTTATTTCTTTTTAAAAATACAGCATTATTACATTATTATGGGCAATATATATTTGTCTTTCTGAATTGTGACAGTAATCCTAATTTGTGCATCCAGGGCGAGGTTTCAACAAAGTACGTCTGCCATTCCCTTAATGCTTCATCACCTCTTAAGTTCTCGTCAGCTGATATTGTGAAACCTGACAGTTTCCACACAGATAGAAGGAGAGATAATCATTATGTACCTGGGTGGGAGCCTGATTTCACAAAGTATTCTCTTGGTATGCTTGGCTGTTCTCCCCAACACTTCCCAGAAAGAGGCTGATGATTTATCGATGAGACGGGTGAGGCTCTGTGTTATTGAATCTTTCAAGCCAGCTGCCAGAAAACCAGTTTTCTGCTTGACGAAATGATCCCCTATTCAGAGTCAGACAGCCATGAAGGTACAGACAACATGACAAAGTGTACAGTACCTGTGTTCTGCGGGCTGTTCTGTGTTTTGCTGTCAAAACAATGTGAATTTATTTCATGTAGCTTCTGACAGAATCATTACTGAACACTGACTATAGTGTAGCCTGGAGACATAGTCAGATATGGGTGACCCACGATGGTGAGGCTGCACAATATCGAGAGGTAATGAAGAAGCGACATAATCAGACATGTTTTTGAAGGCCTAAAACCTGGACTCCAACATTACCCTCAGCTTTGCACATTTGTATAGGCTCTTCTCCTGTACCGAAAATTCTTATGCCCCGTACACACGAGCGGAATTTCCGTTGGATGGTTTTTCTGACGGAATTCCGCTCAAGCTTGGCTTGCATACACACAGTCACACAAAAGCTCTCTGAACTTTCGACCGTCAAGAACGCGGTGATGTACAACACGACGACCAGCCGAGAAAATGAAGTTCAATGCTTCCGAGTATGCGTCGAATTGTTTCCGAGCATGCGTGATTTTTTTGCGCGTCGGAATTGCATACACACGAACGCATTTTCGGATAGGAACTTTTTCCGACCGAAAAATAGAGAACCTGCTCTCAATATTTTACTGGCGGGAATTCGGCCAGAAAAAGTCCGATGGAGCATACACACGGTCGCATTTTCCGACCAAAAGCTCTCCTCGATCTTTTGCTGGCCGAATTTCCGATCGTGTGTACGGGGCATTAGTCTGATTTTGCTGCACACTGTGAGCTTCTCACAGAAGCTTCTCACAGCTTCTCACATAGAGCTTCTAAATTTTCTTACCTCTGTGTCCTGGCATCACTCATTTTCTGAGTAATTTTCAAAAATGCATTCAAAGTTTCTCTTCCTGCTTCATGATAGCTTCTGCCACCTGGGACTGTTGTTTCTTGAGCGAATAAGGGACTACAAGTCCATCATTTCATTCACTGTGTGCCTCATAAAAGGGGTTGGTCGGGCACATGAATACGTTTTTTACTCTGCTTACCTCAGCTTTCACCTGCCCCCTGTGATCTCTATACACTATGACTGGAGGAGGGACAGCTTGGGGAGACACACACACATAGTTGCCAACAGTCCTGATTTTCCCGGGACAATCCCGATTTTGGGACCCTCGTCCCGATTGGAGGCTGTCCCGAATCAGGATTTCCATCAGGAAAATCGGGAATGTTGTTTTCTTTAATTTTTGGAGCAGCTGGCTCCAGCAAAATGGCCGCTGGCGCCGCCGCTAGACCTTCCCCCTAGTGTTCAGTGGAGAGAGGAAGGGGGCTCGATCCGTGCAGCCAATGAATCGGCTTCTTTAGCTGCACGGATCGGCCCCTCCCCTCTCCACTGAACACACAGCGCCGGTGTCTTGCCTAAAAGTTCCCCAGCTCAGCTATTTCCGCCGCCTCGTACTGCGCAAGCGCTGCGCCTGCGCAGTACAGGGGGGTCCTTACTTGCTGAAGGGAACTTTCTCGGCAGAACACCAGCCCCTCCTGGACGTGTGGTGGTGGGCGTTATGGGAGGGGAGGGTCTGCACTGAGGGGGGTCTGCACTGAGCCGGGTCTGCACTAATAGAGGGGGGCTGCACTGAGGGGGGTCTGCACTAATAGAGGGGGGTCTGCACTGAGGGGGTCTGCACTAATAGAGGGGGGGCTGCACTGAGGGGGGTCTGCACTAATAGGGGGGCTGCCCTGAGGGGGGTCTGCACTGAGGGGGGTCTGCACTAATAGAGGGGGGCTGCACTGAAGGGGGTCTGCACTAATAGAGGGGGGGCTGAACTGAAGTGGGTCTGCAATAATAGAGGGGGGCTGCACTAAGGGGGGTCTGCACTAATAGTGGGGGCTGCACTAATTGAGGGGGGTCTGCACTAATAGACGGGGGTCTGCAATGAGGGGGTCTGCACTGATAGAGGAGGATCTGCACTGATGGAGGGGGGTCTGCACTGAGGGGGTCTGCACTGATGGAGGGGGGTCTGCACTGAGGGGGTCTGCACTGATGGAGGGGGGTCTGCACTGAGGGGTCTGCACTGATGGAGGAGGTCTGCACTGAGGGGGTCTGCACTGATGAAGGAGAGTCTGCACTGATGCAGGGGGTCTGCACTGATAGAGGGGGGTCTGCACTGAGGGGGTCTATACTGACTCTGCTGGGGGCAACTGATGCGAGGACAGACTCTGCTGGGGGCACCTGATGCAAGGAGGGACTCTGCCGGGGCACCTTATACGAGGACAGACTCTGCTGGGGACACCTGATGCAAGGACAGACTCTGTTGGGGACCCCTGATGCAAGGACAGACTCTGCTAGGGGCACCTGATGCAAGGACAGACTCTGCTGGTGGCAGGCAACGTGGCAGGTGACACACTCAGGGATCCCACTGATTAGGCATTATGGTGAGTTGAATGATTTAATTTTAATGTAATAATAGAAACAATGCACTTCAATCATCCTGAGACCATAACAATCATGGTGCCGGGATGATTGAAGCGTTAACACCAGGTGTTTGGAGTATCTTTATCTGCTGATTGTTAAACTTTCTAGAATACACATATTTCTATTGTTGTGTAGGATCTGGGGCTGCTGTCCCGTCATTCCCCTCTCCCCCTTTCCCTCTCCATCCCTCATTCATCTCAGACTCTAACCACACCCTCTTGAGCCACGCCCATGTAAGCCACGCCCACTATTTCATGTAAACCATGCCCATTTTTCGCACGCCACACTTGTATTTTTATTGCTAAGCCACGCCTACAAACGAATGCCCCACCCCCTAATTATTTACGGCTCCGCCTCCAGCCAAAAAAGTGTTGCACATATTTTTTTTTGTAATGTTGGCAACTATGCACACATCCTGTCTCACTAGGCTCATATAATACAAAGAATAGGAATTTGGAATTGCAAGTGAGATATACAAAAACACTGCAAAGTCCCAGTACATATCTCAATATACTATGTATCACAGAAACAATTTCTTCTCTCAATCTCTTTCTTTATAATTATCTCTATTTCTCTCTCTGTCTCTTTCTCGCTCTGTATCTCTCTCTCTGTAAATTAGCTCCTGCCAAATGATATCTGCGGATCCTCAATGCTGCAATATAAGCAAAGGGGTGGAGGTCCCAGTGATGTCATTGACCTGGTGTGGTCATGTCTGTTTATAGTTAATGAAGTCATTTGGAGACCCCTGCCCCTTTGCAGGAGTTAAAGGGGTTATAAACCCTTGTGGTTTTTCACCTTAATGCATTCTATGCATTACGGTGATAAAACTTCCGCAGAGCTGCAGCCCCCCAGTGCCCCCGTTTTACTTACCTGAACCTGGTTTTCTTCTACCCGGGGAGGTGCACACCAGCTCTAGCTGGTGTCTCGTGTCCTGATTGGATAGATTGATAGCAGCACAGCCATTGGCTCCCGCTGCTGTCAATCAAATTCAATGATGCGGACGGCGGGGGGGGGGGCTAGGCCGAGTCCTGCTATCTGTGTCAATAGAAGCGGGACTCGGGAGCACGCTTGCACGAATGTCCCATAGGAGAGCTACTAGCGCCGCTGAGGGACCCCAGAAGAGGAGGATCGGGGCCACTCTGTGCAAAACGAAGGAGGTAAGTGGAGGTAAGTATGATATGTTTGTTATTTAAAAAAATAAAAACATGAGGGTTTAGTAACCCTTTAAGTTCAGACATGTCAACTGGTGGTGTTTTTTTTTTTAGTATATGTGCATCGGCGGGTGTTGGGCATCATGGGGGCATATATATACAGTACATACAGTATATATATTTTATTCTTTATATGTATACATAGTATATAATATACACTGAATTACCAAAAGTATTGGGACATCTGCCTTTACACGCACATGAACTTTAATGGCATCCCAGTCTTAGTCCATAGGGTTCAATATTGAGTTGGCCCACGCCTTGCAGCTATAACAGCTTCAACTCTTCTCGGAAGGCTGTCCACAAGGTTCAGGAGTGTGTCTATGGGAATGTTTGGCCATTCTTCCAGACCTGCATTTGTGAGGTCAGACACTGATGCTGGACAAGAAGGCCTGGCTAGCAGTCTCCGCTCTAATTCATCCCAAAAGTGTTCTATCGGGTTGAGGTTCAGGACCCGCTCATCCATATCTTTATAGACCTTGCATTGTGCACTGGTCCAAATCCTTTGGTGGAGAGGGGATTATGGTGTGGGATTGTTTTTCAGGGGTTGGGCTTGGCCCCTTAGTTCCAGTGAAGGGAACTCCTAAGGCATCAGCACACCAAGACATTTTGGACAATTTCATGCTCCCAACTTTGTGGGAATAGTTTGGGGATAACCCCTTTCAGCTCCAATGTGACTGCACAAGGCAAGGTCCATAAATACATGGATGAGCAAGTTTGGGGTGGAGGAAATTGACTGGCCTGCACAGATTCCTGACCTTAACCCGACATTAGAGACTGTGAGCCAGGCCTTCTTGTCCACATCATTTCCTGACCTCACAACTGCGCTTCTGGGAGAATGGTCAAACACACCCATAGACACACTCCTAAACTTTATGGACATACTTCCCAGAAGAATGGAAGCTGTTATAGCTGCAAAGGGTGGCCCAACTCAGTATTGAACCCTACGGACTAAGACTAGGATGCTAAAAAAGTTCATGTGTGTGTAAAGGCAGGTGTCCTAATACTTTTGGTTATAGTGTGTAGATGGACTTGTGTCTTTTTTCATCCTGACTATGTAACTATAAACAATATATACAGGGGGTTAAATAAGTATAGAACACGCCACCATTTTTCTAGGTAAATATATTTCTAAAGGTGCTATTGACATTAAATTTTCACCACATGTTGGTAATAACCCAGAAGAAACGGAAACAAATAAGTTCAGAATTGAAGTTATGTGTAGTAAGATGGAATGACACAGGGAAAAAGTATTGAACACTTAAAGAAAGAGAGGTACAAAAAGGCATGGAAAGCCAAAAAAGCGGGTTGAAATCTATCAGTAATTAGAAAGCAATCCTGCCCCTCGTCAGTGCAAATTAATATCAGCTGCTTCAGTCTGAACTAATGGCCTATAAAAAAGGCGTCTCATTACCAAGGTATCACACAAGAAACATCTCATGATGGGTAAAAGCAAAGAGCTCTCTCAAGACCTTTGCAGCCCTATTGTTGCAAAACATACTGATGGAATTGGTTACAGAGGGATTTCTAAACTTCTGAATGTTCCAGTGAGCACTGTTGGGGCGATAATCCGAAAGTGGAATATAATTTCACCATAAACCGGCCATGACCAGGTGCTCCTCACAAGATTTCTGACAGAGTGAAACAATTTCTCAGAAGTGTTGTCCAAGAGCCAAGGACCACTTGTGGAAAGCTTCAGAAAGACCTGGAATTAGCAGGTACAATTGTTTCAAAGAAAACAATAAGTAACGCACTCAACCGCCTTGGCCTGTATGCACACTTACCACGCAAAACTCCATTGCTCAAGAAAAAGCATGTTGAATGCACAACATTTAGACAAGCCTGTGAAACACTGGCAGAATATAGTCTGGTCAGATGAACACCCCCATACCAACAGTGTAGTTTGGAGGTGGGAACATCATGGTTTGGGGCTGTTTTTCAACATACGGTACTGGCAAACTTCATATCTTTGAAGGAAGGATGAATGGAAAAATGTACCAAGACATTCTTGATAAAAATCTGCTGCTATCTACCAGGATGATAAAGATGAAACGAGGGTGGACATTTCTGCAAGATAATCATCCTAAAAACAAGGCCAAGGAAACTCTCACATGGTTTTAAAGACAGAAAATAAAGCTGATAGAATGGCCCAGCCAATCACCTGACTTGAATCCAATAGAAGATCTATGGAAAGAACTAAAGATCAGAGTTCATAGAAGAGGCCCACGGAGCCGTCAAGATTTGAAGACTGTTTGTGTGGAAAAATGTGCCAAAATCACAACTCAGCAATGCCTACGACTAATTTCTCCATACAGGAGGCGTCCTGAATCTGTCGTTACTAGAGATGAGCCGAACACCCCCCTGTTCGGTTTGCACCAGAACATGCGAACAGGTAAAAAATTTGTTCGAACACGCGAACACCGTTAAAGTCTATGGGACACGAACATGAATAATCAAAAGTGCTAATTTTAAAGGCTTATATGCAAGTTATTGCCATAAAAAGTGTTTGGGGACCTGGGTCCTGCCCCAGGGGACATGGATCAATGCAAAAAAAAGTTTCAAAAACGGCTGTTTTTTCGGGAGCAGTGATTTTAATAATGCTTAAAGTGAAACAATAAAAGTGTAATATCCCTTTAAAGATGAAGAAGATGAAGAGAAGAAGATGAAGAGAAGAAGATGAAGAGAAGAGCGGGAGCCTCCCTCCATGCCATGGATGTGGAGCAGCCCGAGGAGAAGAAGGGAAGAAGACGCCGCGGAGGAGATGCTGGACGAGAACACCGGAGGAAGAACCAGAAGATCCAGAAGAACCAGAAGAAGATAGAAGAAAGAAGAAACATTTAAATAAAGGAATTGTCAAAAACTGTCTCTTGTCATTTTTAACATTTTTGACAGTTTTTTAGTGAAATGGTAGGGGTACCCCCTTACCATTTCACACAGGGGGGAGGGCTGGGATCTGGGGGTCCCCTTGTTAAAGGGGGCTTCCAGATTCAGATAAGCCCCCCACCCGCAGACCCCCACAACCACCGGGCAAGGGTTGTGGGGATGAGGCCCTTGTCCTCATCAACATGGGGACAAGGTGCTTTGGTGGGCACCCTCCCAATGTTGAGGGCATGTGGCCTGGTATGGTTCAGGAGGGGGGGCGCTCTCTCATCCCCCCTCTTTTCCTGCGGCCTGCCAGGTTGCGTGCTCGGATAAGGGTCTGGTATGGATTTATGGGGGGACCCCACACCATTTTTTTTTTAAATTTTGGCACGCGGTTCCCCTTAAAATTCATACCAGACCTGAAGGGCCTGGTATGGAATTTAGGGGGACCCCCCAGGTCATTTTTTTTTGTAATTTTGGCCGGGTTCCCCTTATTATCCATACCAGACCTGAAGGGCCTGGTATGGAATTTAGGGGGAACCCCCTCGTCATTTTTTTTTAATTTTGGCCGGGGTTCCCCTTAATATCCGTACCAGACCTAAAGGGCCTGGTATGGAATTTAGGGGGACCCCCCACGTAATTTTTTAAAAAAAATTTTGGTTCGGGGTTCCCCTGTGGGGAATTCCCATGCCGTTTTATCAATGAACTTCTATGTGTATTGTCGGACCGGCAATGCATTAATAGCCGCGAGTAGTTTTAAATGACTTTTTTTCCTTTGAAATGTAATTTTGCTGTCAGACTGTTCTAAACACTGGAAACATGCGCCCCTTTACAGGCATACTATAGACACCACCCAGGTACAAAATTTAAAAGAATATTACACTTTTATTGTTTCACTTTAGGCATGATTAAAATCACTGCTCCCGAAAAAACGGCCGTTTTTAAAACTTTTTTTTGCATTGATCCATGTCCCCTGGGGCAGGACCCAGGTCTCTAAACACTTTTTATGACAATACCATGCATATAAGCCTTTAAAATTAGCACTTTTGATTTCTCCCATAGACTTTTAAAGGGTGTTCCACGGCAATCGAATTTGCCACGAACACCCCAAATTGTTCGCTGTTCGGCAAACTTGCGAACAGCCCATGTTCGAGTCGAACATGAGTTCGACTCAAACTCGAAGCTCATCCCTAGTTGTTACCAACAAAGGATTTTGTACGAAGTATTAAAAAAAATTCAGTTAGCGTGTACTTTTTCCCTGTGTCATTCCATTTTTTTTACACATAACTTAATTTCTGAACATATTTGTTTTGGTTTCTTTGTACAGTGGGGCAAAAAAGTATTCAGTCAGCCACCAATTGTGCAAGTTCTCCCACTTAAAAAGATGAGAGAGGCCTGTAATTGTCATCATAGGTATACCTCAACTATGAGAGACAAAATGTGGAAACAAATCTAGACAATCACATTGTCTGATTTTTGAAGGAATTTATTTGCAAATTATGGTGGAAAATAAGTATTTGGTCACCTACAAACAAGCAAGATTTCTGGCTCTCACAGACCTGTATCTTCTTCTTTAAGAGGCTCCTCTGTCCTCCACTCATTACCTGTATTAATGGCACCTGTTTGAACTTGTTATCAGTATAAAAGACGCCTGTCCATAACCTCAAACAGTCACACTCCAAACTCCACTATGGTGAAGACCAAAGAGCTGTCGAAGGACACCAGAAACAAAATTGTAGACCTGCATCAGGCTGGGAAGACTGAATCTGCAATAGGCAAGCAGCTTGGTGTGAAGAAATCAACTGTGGGAGCAATAATTAGAAAATGGAAGACATACAAGACCACTGATAATCTCCCTTGATCTGAGGCTCCATGCAAAATCTCACACCGTGGGGTCAAAATGATCACAAGAATGGTGAGCAAAAATTCCAGAACCACACGGGGGGACCTAGTGAATGACCTGCAGAGAGCTGGGACCAACGTAACAAAGGCTACCATCAGTAACACACTACACCGCCAGGGACTCAGATCCTGCAGTGCCAGATGTGTCCCCCTGCTTAAGCCAGTACATGTCTGGGCCTGTCTGAGGTTTGCTAGAGAGCATTTGGATGATACAGAAGAGTATTGGGAGAATGTCATATGGTCAGATGAAACCAAAGTAGAACTGTTTGGTAGAAACACAACTTGTCGTGTTTGAAAGAGAGAGAATGCTGAGTTGCAACCAAAGAACACCATACCTACTGTGAAGCATGGAGGTGGCAACATTATGCTTTGGGGCTGTTTCTCTTCAAAGGGAACAGGGCGACTGATCCGTGTACATGAAAGAATGAATGGGGCCATGTATCATGAGATTTTGAGTGCAAACCTCCTCCCATCAGCTAGGGCATTGAAGATGAAATGTGGCTGGGTCTTTCAGCATGACAATGATCCCAAACACACTGCCCGGGCAATGAAGGAGTGGCTTCGTAAGAACCATTTCAAGGTCCTGGAGTGGCCTAGCCAGTCTCCAAATCTCAACCCCATAGAAAACCTTTGGAGGGAGTTGAAAGTCTGTGTTTCCCAGCGACAGCCCCAAAACATCACTGCTCTAGAGGAGATATGCATGGAGGAATGGACCAACATACCAGCAACAGTGTGTGACAACCTTGTGAAGACTTACAGAAAACGTTTGACCTCTGTCATTGCCAACAAAGGATATATAACAAAGTATTGAGATGAACTTTTGATATTGACCAAATACTTATTTTCCACCATAATTTGCAAATAAAGTCTTTCAAAAATCAGACAATGTGATTGTCTGGATTTGTTTCCACATTTTGTCTCTCATAGTTGAGGTATACCTATGATGACAATTTCAGGCCTCTCTCAACTTTTTAAGTGGGAGAACTTGCACAATTGGTGGCTGACTAAATACTTTTTTGCCCCACTACACTCACTATCTCTAGACTGACACTAAACTAATATTCTAAACTGACAATTAAAGCAAAATAGCACAGTATAGCACACCAACTAACTAATAGCACTGAACAGAGCCTTGTTCTATCGCTTTCCACTCCAAAATCACACTGAAAACGGCTGCCATTGGAAGTATACTTTTATACTAGGGGGCGGGAATGAGCCATGATTGGATAAAGTCATGATGACAGTGTCCAATCTTGACTCTGACAGTGCTCTGTGCCCTGATTGGCTGAAGCTTTCACTGCTTCAGCCAATCAGGGCTTGCAATGCACTGTTCAGCGCCGCAATGCATTATGGTTGGTTCAGGGGGTGAACAAACGGTCGAACGACACGTTTGTTTGGCGAACATCTGAACAGCAAAAGTTTGGGCTGAACTTATGCTCGGGCCGAACCGTTCGCCCATCCGTAGTTACAAGGTCTCAGGTGTGAATGGGGAGCAGGTGTGTTAAATTTGGTGTTATCGCTCTCACTCTCTCATACTGGTCACTAGGAGACAACATGGAACCTCATGGCAAAGAACTCTCTGAGGATCCAAAAAAAAGAATTGCTGCTCTACATAAAGATGGCCTAGGCTATACGAAGATTGCCAAGACCCTGAAACTGAGCTGCAGCACGGTGGCCAAGACCATGCAGCAGTTGAACAGGACAGGTTCCACTCAGAACAGGCCTCGACATGGTCAGTTAAACAAGTTCACATGCTCAGCATCATATCCAGAGGTTGTCTTTTGGAAATAGAATCACGAGTGCTGCCAGCATTGCTGCAGAGGTTGAAGGGGTGGTGGGTCAGCCTGTCAGTGCTTAGACCATACGCCGCACGCTGCATCAAATTGTTTGCATGGCTGTCATCATAGAAGGAGGCCTCTTCTTAGGCTTTATGCACATGAGACGCCAGTGCAAACTCTGCTGAACACATGTTTTTAAAAGCTGAAACTGGCGTTTAGAAACGCCCGTTTGCTGCGTTTGCATACTGCGTTTAGCCGCGTTTTACCGCGTTTGCGTCTAGAAGCATCTGCAGAGCAGAGAATGACATTTTGCTGCCCAACTTTGGGGCCCCGTATCTCAGGGCCACTTGGTGCTAGGAACCCCAAATTTGGTGTGCTAACACAGTGGAACACTACACAATAGCCAATTTGGGGGTCCTAGCACTAAGTGGCCCCCGAGATACGGGGCCCAAAAGTCGGGTTGCAAAATGTCAAGCACTTCTGCAGCAGAAAATGAATATGTATGAATAGATATGTTGTAGTGTTAGTTCCACTGTGTTAGCACACCAAATTTTGGGTTCCTAGCACCAAGTGGCCCCAAGGTCGGGTCACAAAATGTCAAGCACTTTTCTGCAGCAGAGAATGACATTTTGTGACCCGACTTTGGGGCCGCATATCTCGGGGCCACCTGGTGCTAGGAACCCCAAATTTGGATATGTTGTAGTGCTAGTTCCACTGTGTTTGCACCTCTAGCACCAAGTGGTCCTGAGATATCGGGTCGCAAAATTTCATTCTCTGCTGCAGTTTACCATCATATTTCTGTGTTTTCTGGTCCAAAAAATAGGGTTCCTTTAAAAACATTTATAAACGCAAACGCGGTACCAGAGTTTAGCCACATTTAGCCGCATTTAGCCGCGTTTGGTGTCTGAAACTTAGAAAACTTTTGCGTCTGAACCTGTTTTCTTCTGGAAAAACGAGGTTAAACGCAACTGCCTAAACACGCCAAAAAAACGAGACTGTGTACATGGACACATAGGATAACATTGAATGAGTTCAGGGGCAGTTGAAAAAAGTGTCCAGTTGCCTCTGAACGCGCGTTTAACAGCGTCTCGTGTGCATGAGGCCTAAAGATGATGCGCAAGGAAGACCGCAAACAAATTGCTGAAGACAGGCAGACTAAGGACATGGATTACTGGAACCATGTCCTGTGGTCTGATGAGACCAAGATAAACTTATTTGGTTCAGATGGTGTCAAGTGTGTGTGGTGGCAACCAGGTCAGGAGTACAGAGACAAGTGTGTCTTGCCTACAGTCAAGTATTGTGGTGGGAATGTTATGGTCTGGTGCTGCATGAGTGCTGCCGGCACTGGGGAGCTACAGTTCATTGATGGAACCATGAATGCCAACATGTACTGTGACATACTGAAGCAGAGCATGATCCCTTCCCTTCGGATACTAGGCCGCAGGGCAGTATTCCAACATGATAATGACCCCAAACACACCTCCAAGACAACAACTGCCTTGCTAAAGAAGCTGAGGGTAAAGGTGATAGACTGGCCAAGCATATCTCCAGACCTAAACCCTATTGAGCATCTGTGGGGAATCCTCAAATGGAAGGTGGAGAAGCGCAAGGTCTCTAACATCCACCAGCCCCGTGATTTCTTCGTGGAGGAGTAGAAGAGGACTCCAGTGGCAACCTGTAAGCTCTGGTGAACTCCATGCCCAAGAGGGTTAAGGCAGTGCTGGAATGTAATGGTGGCCACACTTAATATTGACACTTTGGTCCCAATTTAAACATTTTCACTTAGGGGTGTACTCACTTTGTTGCCAACAGTGTAGACATTAATGGCTGTGTGTTAAGTTTTTTTGAGGGGACAGCAAATGTACACTGTTATACAAGCTGTACACTCACTACTTTACATTGTAGGAAAGTGGCAATTCTTAAGTGTTGTTAGATGAAAAGATACAATAAAATATTTACAAAAATGTGAGGATGTACTCACTTTTGTGAGATACTGGATATATATATAATTCTAATCTTTTTGGCTATATACACCACCACAATGGATTTGAAGTGAAACGAACAATATATGCTTTAAAGGGGCATTCCGTCATTAAAAAAATTAAAAGTCAGCAGCTACAAACACTGTAGCTGCTGACTTCAAATAAGTACTTACCTGTCCTGGGTGCCCGCGATGTCGGCCACCCGAGGCCGACCCGTCCCTCGGCTCTCAGGTCCCGGCACTGCCATCCTAGGTAAGGGAAACAGGCAGTGGAGCCTTGCGGCTTCACTGCCAGTTTCCTACTGCGCATGCGCGAGCAGCACGGCGCTTTGTGAATGGGACGCAATGTGTTGTGGGACACACAGTTCCCATAACACACCACGCCCCATTCCCCAGAAGACAATGCGTAGAGGAGAAGACTGAAGATCACCGCGGTGTAGGAAGAGGCAGATTAGGAAGACTGCCTAGCAACAGCCATTTTACGTAAGTAAAAACTTATTTTTTTTTTTTCCTCCATTTTATTAGGTATTTTTTGGTGCATTTTTTTTATAGGGTGGACCTCCACTTTAACTGCAGACTTTCAGCTTTAATTTGAGGGTATTTACATCCAAATCAGGTGAATGGTGTAGGAATTACAACAGTTTGTATATGTGCCTCCAACTTTTTAAGGGGCCAAAAGTAATGGGACAGATTGACAATCATCCATCAAACTTTCACTTTTTAATACTTGGTTGCAAATCCTTTGCAGTCAATTACAGCCTGAAGTCTGGAACGCATAGACATCACCAGACGCTGGGTTTCATCCCTGGTGATGCTCTGCCAAGCCTTAGTGCAACTGTCTTCAGTTCCTGCTTGTTCTTGGGGCATTTTCTCGTCAGTTTTGTCTTCAGCAAGTGAAATGCATGTTCAATCGGAATCAGGTCAGGTGATTGACTTGGCCATTGCATAACATTCCACTTCTTTCCCTTAAAAAACTCTTTGGTTGCTTTCTCAGTATGCTTCGAGTCATTGTCCATCTGCACTGTGAAGCGCCGTCCAATGAGTTCTGAAGCATTTTGCTGAATATGAGCAGATAATATTGCCCAAAACACTTCAGAATTCATCCTGCTGCTTTTGTCAGCAGTCACATCATCAATAAATACAAGAGAACCAGTTCCATGCCATGACACTACCACCACCATGCTTCACTGATGAGGTGGTATGCTTTGGATCATGAGCAGTTCCTTTCCTTCTCCATACTCTTCTTTTCCCATCACTCTGGTACAAGTTGATCTTGGTCTCATCTGTACATAGGATGGTGTTCCAGAACTGTGAAGGCTTTTTTAGATGTTGCTTGGCAAACTCTAATCTAGCCTTCCTGTTTTTGAGGCTCACCAATGGTTTACATCTTGTGGTGAACACTCTGTATTCACTCTGGTGAAGTCTTCTCTTGATTGTTGACTTTGACACACATACACCTACCTCCTGGAGAGTGTTCTCGATCTGGCCAACTGTTGTGAAGGTTATTTTCTTCACCAGGAAAAGAATTCTTCGGTTATCCACCACAGTTGTTTTCCATGGTCTTCTGGGTCTTTTGGTGTTGCTGAGCTCAGTTGATTTGGCCACACCCAATGTTTTTGCTATCTCTCTGATGGGTTTGTTTTGGGTTTGTTTTGGTTTTTCAGCCTAATGATGGCTTGCTTCACTGATAGTGACAGCTCTTTGGATCTCATATTGAGAGTTGACAGCAACAGATTCCAAATGCAAATAGCATACTTGAAATGAACTCTGGACCTTTTATCTGCTCCTTGTAAATGGGATAATGAGGGAATAACACACACCTGGCCAGGGAACAGCTGAGCAGCCAATTGTCCCATTACTTTTGGTCCCTTAAAAAGTGGGAGGCACACATACAAACTGTTGCAATTCCTACACCGTTCACCTGTTTTGGATGTAAATACCCTCAAATTAAAGCTGAAAGTCTGCAGTTAAAGCACATCTTGTTAGTTTAATTTCAAATCCATTGTTGTGGTGTATAGAGCCAAAAAGATTAGAATTGTGACGATGTCCCAATATTTATGGACCTGACTCTATATTAATCAGTCATAACTTTATGAATATGAAATCTGACAGGTTAACTGAATAACATTGATTATCTCATTACAATAGCATCTGAAAGCCAGTGGGATACATTAGGCAGCGAGTAAACATGTTGCCCTGTGAAGCTGTTGTGTTGAAAGCAGAAAAAAGGCACAGTTTGTTTTGTATGGGACTGAATAGCTGCAGACCGGTCAGGGTGCCCATGCTGACCCATGTCCACAGCCAAATGTGCCTACAATAGGCATGTGACCATCAGAACTGGACCACAGAGCAGTGGAAGAAAGTGGCCTGGTCTGATGAATCACGGTTTCTTTTACATCATGTGGATGGCCATGTGAGTATGCGTCACTTGGGGAAGAGATGGCAATAGGATGCACTATGGGAAGAAGGCAAGTAGGCAAAGGCAGTGTGATGTAGACATGTGCATTACGAAAAAATTTGTTTAGTTTAGTTTTGATTCGTTAATCTAGTTATTTTGTTTAGTTAAATTCGGTTGATTCGTTCAATTCGTTTTCGGAATTTGTTTTTGGAATTCGTATTCGGAATTTTCGAATTTTCTTCGCATTTACCGATTTTTTTCATTTCAAAACGATCCAATCCATAAATTTTCGAATCGGTTGAAACTAAAATGTTTTATTGTTTTCGATTCGAATGCAGCAAAGTGAACAAACAAAAGAAAAATCTTCATCAAATGATTACAATGACTCTTTAAATCACCTCTGGCTTAACAGAGCTATCAGCGTGATGATTGAGGAGGAAGAGGATAATTACTCAGGGATAGTCACTCAGCATCAGCATAGGCAGTCTTTGAAGGGATCTGAGATTTCAAAAAAAATTATTTGGTTACATCAGCATCAGGTGCTTGGTAGCTGGTGGTGATCCAAGACTGATTCATTTTTATGAAGGTCAGCCGATCGACTGAGTCGGTGGACAGACGCACCCTGTGATCGGTTACCACTCCTCCAGCAGCACTGAATGTGCGTTCCGAAAGAACGCTGGATGCAGGACAGGCCAGTAGCTCAATTGCATACTGTGCAAGCTCTGGCCAGTGATCCATCCTCAAGACCCAGTAACCCAGAGGATTTTCGGTGGGAAAGGTGTCCAAGTCTGATCTTGCCCCTAGGTATTCCTGCACCATGTAAAACAGACGCTGGCGATGGTTGCTGGAACCGATCATACCAAAAAATTGTCTGAACGCATCGGTCAGACGGCCACCTTCTCCACCGCTCCTTCTTTGACTGACCGAAGCCTCAGCAACATGTTGTCCAGAAACAGGAGTTTGTAACCTCCCAGTCTCTGGGAACGCATTGCACAGACCTTTCTGCAAGGCCTCCCGAAGATGTTTCATCCTCTGCTCCCTCTGCGATGGCAAGATAAGGTCCGCAACCTTACCCTTGTAACGTGGATCAAGGAGGGTTGCCAGCCAGTATTGGTCCTTCTCCTTGATACCACGAATACGAGGATCCTTACGCAGGCTTTGCAGGATCAGGGAGGCCATGCAGCGTAGGTTTGCTGAGGCATTCGGTCCGGAGTCCTCTGGGTCACTAAGGACGACAACGTCCGCAGCCACCTCCTCCCAGCCACGTACAAGTCCATGTGTTTCTTGGGACTGATCCCTTAAAGACTGCTGCTGATGCTGAGTGCCAGGCTCCACCTCCATACTGACACAATCTTCCTCCTCCTCCTCCTCCTCCTCCTCGTCCTCTTCCTGTGTGATCGGCGGGCACGCAGGAACACTGTCTGGATAAAGGGGGCCTTGAGAGCTATGGAAGTCCTCCTCTTCCTGCCTCTGTTCTGCCTCAAGTGCCCTGTCCATTATTCCACGCAGCGTGTGCTCCAACAGGTGGACAAGGGGGACAGTGTCACTGATGCATGCACTGTTACTGCTCACCATCCTCGTGGCCTCCTCGAATGGTGACAGGACAGTGCATGCATCCCTGATCATGGCCCACTGGCGTGGGGAAAAAAAACCAAGCTCCCCTGACCCTGTCCTGGTGCCATAGTCGCACAGGTACTCATTGATGGCCCTCTGCTGCGTGTGCAGCCGCTGCAGCATGGCCAACGTTGAGTTCCACCTGGTGGGCATGTCACAGATTAGGCAGTTCTTGGGCAGGTTAAACTCCTTTTGGAGGTCCGTCAGCCGAGCACTGGCATTATATGACCGGCGGAAATGCACACAGACTTTCCTGGCCTGCCTCAGGACATCCTGTAAGCCCGGGTACCTGCCCAAGAACCGCTGCACCACCAAGTTAAGGACGTGAGCCAAACAGGGCACATGGGTCATTTGTCCCTGTCGGAGGGCAGAGAGGAGGTTGGTGCCATTGTCGCAAACTACCATTCCTGCCTTAAGTTGGCGTGGCGTCAACCACCTCTGAACCTGCCCCTGCAGAGCTGACAGAACCTCTGCCCCAGTGTGGCTCCTGTCCCCCAAGCACACCAGCTCAAGCACCGCATGCCATCTTTTGGCCTGCGTACTTGCGTAGCCCCTTGAACGACTACGGAGCACCGCTGGTTCCGAGGAAGAGGCCATGGAGGAAGAAGAAGAGGAGGGGGTGGAGGAGAGAGGTGTGTCACAATCAGCATTTTGGAGGCGTGGTGGCGGAACAACCTCCAACACTACTGCACCTTGTCCTGCACCCTTCCCAGCTGCCAGCAGAGTCACCCAATGTGCCGTGAAACTTAGGTAACGTCCCTGTCCATGCCTGCTGGACCATGAGTCAGCGGTAATATGCACCTTACCACTGACCGCCCTGTCCAGCGAGGCATGGACATTGCCTTCCACATGCCGGTAGAGAGCCGGAATCGCCTTCCGTGAGAAAAAGTGGCGTTTGGGTACCTGCCACTGAGGAACCGCACATTCCACAAACTCACGGAAGGGGGCAGAGTCTACCAACTGAAAAGGCAGCAGTTGAAGTGCTAGCAATTTTGCCAAGCTAGCATTCAACCGCTGGGCATGTGGATGGCTGGGAGCAAACTTCTTTCGGCGGTGCAGCAGCTGGGGCAGGGAAATTTGCCTGGTACAATCTGACGTCGGTGTACCAAAAGCAGATTGCCCACAAGTACTTGGCTGTGATACACCTAATTCTACACCTTCATTCCTCTCACTGCAGGTCTCAGAGAGGACTGGAGGTCTAGTGGGGTTGGAAATCTCAGCTGATGAGGAGCAAGGAGAGATCCTCTTTGTTCTTTGGTGTGGGTCTTTTAGATATGCTTGCCAACGAACTGCATGGCAGGTCAACATATGTCCGGTCAAGCATGTGGTACCCAAGCGGGAGATGTTTTGGCCACGTGAGATACGCTTGAGACATATGTTGCAAATAGCAGCGATCTGATGCACTCGTCTCAAAAAAGGCCCACACCAAAGAACTTTTTGAATAACGCGCAGAGACTGCAGCGCCCTGCACATGTGGAGCTTTGGGGTGTGATGCAGTCAATGTGCTGCCCTTAGGCTGGCTCCTGGAGGGCATCCTGCCTCGTTGGTGATGTGCCGCCTCCTCCTCCTCCTCCTCCTCCTCTCTCCTATCAGGCACCCACGTTGAGTCAGTGACCTCATCATCCCCTCCCTCCTCATCACTGGAGCAAACCTGGCAGTATGCGGCAGCAGGGGGAGCATGACTGCCAGATTGCTGTCCTTCTTGGGCACCCCCTCTGTCCGTGCTCATGTTACTGCCTTCATCGAGCTCAGTATCATCATCAGAGCCTTCCAAACGTTGGGCATCCTCCTGGAGCATGTACCCAACACTGTGGTCAAACAGTTCGAGGGAATCCTCATGAGGACATGGTGGAGCTAGGGAAGGAGTCACTGATGACATTGAGCTGAGGGAAGAGGCCGCTGCTTTGCCAGACAAAGCACCCTGGGCATGGGTGAGAGAGGATGAGGAGGATGAGGACGGCTTGGTCATCCACTCGACCAAGTCTTCCGCATGTTGCGGCTCAACACGGCCAGCTGCCGAAAAAAAGGCCAAGCGTGTCCCATGGCCGCGTGCTGATGAGGATGCACCGTCTCCACGACCAGCACTAGACGCAGAGCCTGCTTGCCCTCTCTTATTGGCTTGTGACTGTCTGCCTCTCCTTCTTGGCCTTCCAGACATACTAATGGCCTGTAGCTGCACTAAGCTGGGATAGAACACCAGTAATTTTCTTCAGGTAGCTTTATATACTGTAACCAGACAAGCCTGCCTGTCAGTAGGAAGATAACAGGAACGGATCTAGCTGAACACTGTGAGCAGGACACACTGTACTAAATGTAAATAGTCTAGCTGCCTGACCGTGGTACTAATAGGATCAAATAGAACACCAGTAATTTTCTTCAGGTAGCTTTATATACTGTAACCAGACAAGCCTGCCTGTCAGTAGGAAGATAACAGGAACGGATCTAGCTGAACACTGTGAGCAGGACGCACTGTACTAAATGTAAATAGTCTAGCTGCCTGACCGTGGTACTAATAGGATCAAATAGAACACCAGTAATTTTCTTCAGGTAGCTTTATATACTGTAACCAGACAAGCCTGCCTGTCAGTAGGAAGATAACAGGAACGGATCTAGCTGAACACTGTGAGCAGGACGCACTGTACTAAATGTAAATAGTCTAGCTGCCTGACCGTGGTACTAATAGGATCAAATAGAACACCAGTAATTTTCTTCAGGTAGCTTTATATACTGTAACCAGACAAGCCTGCCTGTCAGTAGGAAGATAACAGGAACGGATCTAGCTGAACACTGTGAGCAGGACGCACTGTACTAAATGTAAATAGTCTAGCTGCCTGACCGTGGTACTAATAGGATCAAATAGAACACCAGTAATTTTCTTCAGGTAGCTTTATATACTGTAACCAGACAAGCCTGCCTGTCAGTAGGAAGATAACAGGAACGGATCTAGCTGAACACTGTGAGCAGGACGCACTGTACTAAATGTAAATAGTCTAGCTGCCTGACCGTGGTACTAATAGGATCAAATAGAACACCAGTAATTTTCTTCAGGTAGCTTTATATACTGTAACCAGACAAGCCTGCCTGTCAGTAGGAAGATAACAGGAATGGATCTAGCTGAACACTGTGAGCAGGACGCACTGCACTAAATGTAAATAGTCTAGAAGATAACAGGAACGGATCTAGCTGAACACTGTGAGCAGGACACACTGCACTAAATGTAAATAGTCTAGAAGATAACAGGTACGGATCGAGCTGAACACTGTGAGCAGGACGCACTGCACTAAATGTAAATAGTCTAGAAGATAACAGGAACGGATCTAGCTAAACTGAATACAGTGTATATATATATATATGCAACACCTGGGATGCATATATATACACAATACACTGTAAGTGCAGCTAACTGACTGACTGTTCTGCCTAATCTATCTAACTCAAATCAAATGACACTGTCTGTCTCTCTCTCTCTCTCAATGAACGCCGGAACACACACTACACAGGGCCGCCGTGCAGGCGGCCTTATATAGTGTGGGGCGTGTACTAAATCCCCTGAGCCATAATTGGCCAAAGCCTCCTTGGCTTTGGCCAATTATGGCTCTCTGTTCAGGCGGCGCTGTGATTGGCCAAGCATGCGGGTCATAGTGCATGCTTGGCCAATCATCAGCAAGCAATGCACTGCGATGCCGCAGTGAATTATGGGCCGTGACGCGCCACACGAATTTGGCGCGAACGGCCCATATCGTTCGCAATTCGCCGAATGGGCGAACAGCCGATGTTTGAGTCGAACATGGGTTCGACTCGAACACGAAGCTCATCCCTAATCATTAACACTGATTATAATGATGTATTGAGGAAGATTCATATTTGAAATGCGTTGGTTCATCCCACTTGGTCTTGGTTTCTCAACAGCAAGATCTGATATTATTCTTGTACCATGTGGAAATAGGAATGTATACCAGTGATATGCTATGTACTAAGGTGCCATATGTATTTTTCTTGATCAGCCTTGTTTTTTTAGCAATTCTTTTATATTTAGTTTAATCAATAAACTTTTGAATTTCAATGAGTTGTTTTTGATTGTAGTTTTTTAGTTCTTTATGTGCCTTGAAAGTCCCATCTGTCACTCTCATCTATACTTTTTGTCTGGATTCTATTGTATGGCTCAATTTTTTCCTTAAATTTAAATATGAGTGATCTCCCCGGCCATGTAAAGGATCAGCAGGAGGACCCCCCTTTTATCTCTGGACGCTACTGTACATATCAAGGACTCTTTGGGGCTTGTTCTTAAGTGCCACAAAAGTATCACGGCCATGGCATATATACAGCCCTGAGCGGATGCATGCGCTTCTTTGAGTAGGCAGTCAGAAAAATGCTGCTTAATTGTCATGAGCCCATTTTTGCTGCAAAAGATAAAACAAAGCAGAGGGTGCAGAATCAAGAGCAGTGTAAAAGACTAATCCCAAAAGCAGACAATTACAGACAGACCCGAGGAACTACAAGGCTCAGCGGGATACTAAGCGCCACAAAAAATTTGGGTAACCTAAGCTTTTTGGCTTTCTGAAAGGCATAAAGAAGCACAACGTATTATTTTTCTTATACGTTGTAAAAAACGTGATAATAAAAGACTTTAACAGTGATACATTGCTTTGTCACTGAACGTGACATAACAGAAATTCAAAAAGGCACCAAACTTTCAAGGCATCAAAAAAGCATGCAAATATATTGGATGGGATATCCATACTAATAAGGGATGTGCAGTGAGGTCAGTGGCTGGTGAGGCACTGGCTAATATCAGAGCCAGATACACACAGGTTACATACGCCACGATCTTTGGAGCGAGAGCAATAATTCTAGCACTAGATCTCGTCTGTAACTCTAATGCCCCGTACACACGGTCAGACTTTGTTCGGACATTCCGACAACAAAATCCTCGGATTTTTTCTGACGGATGTTGGCTCAAACTTGTTTTGCCTACACACGGTCGCACAAAGTTGTCGGAATTTCAGATCGCCAAGAACGCGGTGACGTCAAGCACGTACGACGAGACTAGAAAAGGCCAGTTCAGAACCAAGCGAGGCACCCTTTGGGCTCCTTTTGCTAATCTCGTGTTAGTAAAAGTTTGGTGAGAGACGATTCGTGCTTTTTCAGACTCGTGGCTTTCAGATCATTTTCTGCCGTTCAGTTTGTGCTTGTGGGTTTGTATTTGCTCTTCAGTGCGTGCAGTCAGTTCGTATCGGAGTTTTCTGTGCGATCTTGTCCGCTCGTTGCTGTTTTTCAGGTCGCTCTTCACAGGCCTTGCTGTTCTTCAGTGCGTTCTGTTACTTCGTTCTGAGCAGCCGACCGTTTTCTAGTCATGTTTCGTATGCGTACTCCTCGTACAGTTCGTGCTGTGCGGGGGCTTGGTGTTGGGGTCCTGACCTTGACACAAGTCCAGTCCATGAACAGGGTGGGGAGGAGTTCATGGACCAAGAATTGGTTGCTTCAGCGTGACCAGTTCTCTCATATGCCTTTGCTCCGTGAGATCCGTGAGAATAATCCTGATGATTTCAGGAACTTTCTCAGGATGACAGATCCCCGTATTTCACCGTTTGTTGGCTTCGCTGACCCCCTATATCAGCAGGCAGGATACCTGCATGAGGCAAGCCATCACTCCGGAGCAGAGTGTTTTTAATTACCGGCTGCCCAGAGCCCGAAGAGTGGTGGAGAACACATTTGGAATCCTGGCCAGCCGGTTCCGACTATTTCTGACACCCATCCATATGGCGGAGTATAAACTGAACCATATTATACTGGCGTGCTGTGTTCTCCATAATTCCAAAACTCCAAAACATTCAGCCAACTATGCTGGCTCAGTTGGGCCTGAGGCCGGAATACCAAATACATCAACAATGACGGCACTTGAAAGCGGCCGTCCTGGCTTGCCCTCCCTGAATGCCCGTGATGTCCGGTTACGATACCTGGAGTTCTTTGCGGGTAGGGGGGCTATCAATATGCCAGACAATCTGTGACACCTTTTTCAAATAAAAAACAACCAAAAGCAATTCTTGGTGGACATTTACTGCTTGTGTTTGTTTGAGCTGACCCTGACAGAAATGTGTTGAGTGAAAACGACGTAAGCAGAAAATGTCGTGATTGGGTAACCTTATAAAAAACAGTGTTGGCTGGTACTTCCTAAATGCCAAAACACATTTCACTACAAGTGCACTTGCAACTGCACTGAACCTGCACTTGTAGTGCAAAGAGGATTTGCCCTTAGGAAATAACCCCCATTTTTGCATAAAACAGCTATTACATCACCCCAAAAGTGTTGTAGTGTTGAGACAATAATCCACACATTCTTGAGTAAGGCACTTTTTTATACCTGCACAATCACATGTGCATTTACCAAAGGTTTTTAAAACAAAACAACATGTTTGTTGTATAACAATTTTTGGGGGGGGCATTATCAAAAATCTAAATATCCATTTCAGATAAAACAGGCCTGTGTAAAACCAACAAAAAAGCCAAAAAACTTGAACTTACAAAGTTCACATTAGGTAAAACCTGAAGGCTATATCAGACATCAGTATTTAGGAACTGGGTTTGATATAGCATTCAGATGGGGGGAAATCACCCCTGGAAAAGCCAAATTTGGAAGATGCACACCAATTTACAAATGTCCACATGTGCTATCTGCCATCAGGGGGATCAAGGGACGTGTTTGGGGGGAGCAAGCCCTTCCTCAACGCTACTTTATAATTGAGGAAGGGGTTGCACCCCCAAAATGCGTCCATTGATCTCCCGTGATGGCAGATAGCACATGTTGGCACACTGTGTGCATCCTCCAAATTTGGCTTTTCTAAACATTGTAAAAATTTTAGTAAGATTGGACCACGATAAAACAGGTGATTTTGTGGGGTTTAAATTCGCCCCAAAACATCAATGATGTTATTATTTTTTTTAATAACATCACTGATTTGTTGCTGGATGTTTTGCAATTGGAGATTACACCCCATGATCTCCCCTATCAGTATCTGGGCACTTTCAGATGTAAAGCGTTCTCTCTCCCTCACATCACGATCACCTAAAAAGAGATAAAGAACAAAAAAAAAGGTCTCAAAAATCTGCCAACATCCATCTCTTTTACCTGAGCCTGTGGTCGCAGACACTCACCTGTTGTGGTGCCAATCTCCACCATGTCTTCTTCTTCCTCCTGCTCTTCTTCTTGGGTAGGTATTTCCCCTTCTTCCAGAGGGGGGGGGGGTCTCTGGTCTCCTGGGATGAGGGGTGTCCGAGTCTTTTCTCCCCTATGTAAAACAAAAATGGTATACTTAGCACACAGATATTTGATGACAGAACTAGAAATAGGAAACATTGCTTGGAAGTGGGGTACAATTTTCTATTTTAGCCGAGTTCAAAGATGTCTTTTTTTTATTGTCCTTTGTCAAGCTGCAATACTTTACCTGTTTAGTACAAGCTTCACACATGTAACCCCCCCTATAGTATACATTGGAGCATCAGTGTGCCCCCCCTAAAAAAAATGGTGTTCTTGTGTCCCACACTAGTGCTCCAGTGTCCAGATGTGAAAACAGCTGCTCAGTGTCCTCTCCTTACACACAATCTAGTTTGCATTTCATTCTAGTAACAAACCCATCTACATAAACAAATATTTGGCATCCAAGTAGGCCCCAAAAAAATGTGGGAAAATGCATATGGCCTAAACAATGGTGTTCTAGAGGCCGAACGAAAAATGTTTGATACGAACGAATAATGGGCCCATGAACATTAAAGTTGACCTTTTTAAACGTTACAATTACTAAAAGCATATGGAGCAGAACGAACGGAATAAAGACAGAAAGAATATGAACACAGCACAACTACTTACTTTTTTGCAGCACTCTCCGGATCTTTCGGTACTGCTCCGGCTCTCTCAACTTCAGGTCCGACCACCGCTTCCTGAGCTGATCTTTAGACCTTCGTACCCCGAAATTCCGCTCAAGACTCCTGACCACTTTACCAATGATTTTAGCCTTTCGGATGTTGGGGTTGGAGTAAGGCCCATATTTTCCGTCATAGTCGGACTTCTTCATGATGTCTACCATCTCCAACATCTCCCCAAACGACATATTTGTGGCCTTAAAACGTCTCCTTCTGGATCGGGATGTGCCTGGATCCGGGCTTTCCTCCTCCTCCTCCTCGTTGCCAGAATTAGCATGCACCTGTTGTAACTCCGCCATCATGCTCTTCCCCCACTGCGCCGAACGAAAAGGGGCGGGGAATAGACTAGAAAGAACGTCAGGGGCGGGCGGAGTTACACGCATGCGCAGTGTGTATAAAGCGTAACACGCGTGCGTATTACGTACGATCTGTGAGCGGAGGAAGGAGCATTGGACGCGCCGATCGTAAGAACGAAGGTAAGAGACAAACTTGGGCCTATACTGCTTCTAGATTGAGGCCTATATTGTAACAAGATTAGGAGAGTTTGGTGTGACATTAGGCTTTGTCTTGTGTTGTGTCTTGCAGTGAACATGGATATCTTAATGAGAGATACTGACTTCATGTCACTATTCATTGATATGCTAAGTGAGCTGCCCTGTCTGTGGGAGATTACCCACCCCCATTTCAAGAACCAAGCAAAGAGGAAGGCAGCACTGGAGCAATTGTGTGAAATTGTGAAGCAGGTGATCCCCACGGCAGACATCACTTTTTTAAAGATTTTCATTGGTGGCCTGAGGAGCACATATCTGAGGGAGCGCAATAAAGTCCTGGATTCACAGAGATCCGGAGCAGCAGATGACATCTATGTCCCCAGGATGTTGTACTACGACAGGCTGCATTTTCTGGCAGGCCAGACTGAACCCAGGCCATCCCTCTCCAGTCTTCCTTCCACGCTTCCTTCCCCCCTGGCTGAGGCTTCTGACGCCCAACCTGGGCCTTCCAGGCCATATGTGGAGGAGCCCAGATTGAGCCAGGTATAGCATTCCTCTAAATATTTCTGCTTGTCCAATCAATGATGTTAACTAGATGTTAGTTGGGAGTACTAATTTATGATTGTGATTGATGATGCAAAAACTATAACCATGTCCCTTTTTCATACACAGGGAAGTCTCAGCCAGGAGGTGGCCGGGCCGAGCCGGCTGGCTGATATCAAGGTCCCTCCACCCCCCCTGAAAACAGAAAGTGGCAGTAGGAGGAGTGCCCTAGAGGAGGCGGCTATCAGATTTTTTTGGAGGGCTACAGAGGTCCTGGGAGCACCACACACCAGGCAGGAGAACCTTGCGGAATTCATTGCCTATAAAATGCAGAGGATGGAGGAGGGCCAACAAGCCATGTGTCAGGCCCTCATATCAGAGGCTCTGGAGAAAGGTGTGAGGGGCCACATTACACCTCACACACAGCTTTGGGATGGTCCTCCTCCTCCTCCTGCAGGTCCTCCTCCTCCTCCTCCCTCTCCTCCAGGTCCTCCCAGTCCTCCTCCAGGTCCTCCCAGTCCTCCTTCTCCTCCAGGTCCTACTCCTCCTCCTGCCACATCTCCTACTGCACAGCCACAGCCCGGAAGGAAGTGTGAAAGGAAGACCAGAGAGTGATTGCCCTGGATCCAGTCTGGTCGGCCAAAAGATGCAGCCTCTTGTGGTACCACAGCCTGGGGACACTGATGTCATCTGCTGCTTTCCGAGTCTCTGTGAATCCCGGACCAGACTGCCCTCCCTTAGATATGGACTCCTCAGGCCACCAATTTTGAGGTTTAAGAATTGATGTCTGCCGTGGGGGTCCCAGGCTTCACTAATTTCTCATGTTGATCCAGTGTTGCCTTCCTCTTTGTTTGGTTCTGATCCCTTAATAAAGGATTTTTGTTTTGAATTATACTCTCCTATGTGTTTTACTTCAAAAATGATGGTTTGTGAGGATTCAGGTACATTTCAAATATACAATGTGAAATGAACAAGGGACACCAACAACAAACAATCTCCTTGAGATTAAATAATAAAAGATATCAATGGTGTTGGGGTAACTTGCCACACAAAACACACACAAAAATATTCTGGAGTAAAAATAAAAATAACATTGAACAAAGATCAGCCTTGGAAAAAATCCAAACATTAAAGAAAAAAAAAGGCTTAAAAAGAAAAAAAAAAAAACATAAAAAATATAAAACTGTCAGATGTGACAACTAATAACAATATATTGAGGGAATCCCACTAAAAAAACACAAATCAAACTTTGTGAGAAGTGTGTGTGAATATGAGCAGCAAAACTACTTAATTCTTGTCACATTATAAAGAAGAAGAGAGTGCGCTGTATTAAACCATTTTTTACATTGCAGCATGACGAAAGTGCTTTATCCATTACGAACGCTAAGTTTACCAGAACGAGCTGTCCCGTGTCGGAATTTCTTCTGAGCATGCGTGGCACTTTGTGCGTCGGAACAGGCCACACACACGGTCGGAATTGACGCGATCGGATTTTGTTGTCGGAAAATTTTATCTCCTGCTGTCCAACTTTGTGTGTCGGAAAATCAGATGGAAAATGTCCGATGGCGCCCACACACGGTCGGAATTTCCGACAACACGCTCCGATCGGACATTTTCCATCGGAAAATCCGACCGTGTGTACGGGGCATTAACATGTAACCTGTAAAAAATGTTAGTGTCACCTATGGAGATTTATATGTACTGAAGTTTGGCGCCATTCCGCAAGTGTGCGCAATTTTAAAGTGTGACATGTTAGGTATCTATTTACTCAGCGTAACATCACCTTTCACATTATACAAAAAATCAGACTAACTTTAGTGTTTTTTTTTCTATTCATTAAACAGTTTTTTTCCGGAAAAAAAAGTGTTTGAAAAATTGCTGCGCAAATACCGTGTCACATAAAAAGTTGCAATGACCACCATTTTATTCCCTAAGGTGTCTGCTAAAACAATATATAAAATGTTTGGGGGTTCTGAGTATATTTCAAGCAAAAAAAATTATGATTTTTATATGTAGGAGAGAAGTGTCAGAATTGGCCTAGTTGGCAAGGGGTTAATTACCATAAGTAAGAAATATGCAAAAAATGATTACATATTGTTTTTAAGGTAATTTACTACATTTTTAAATGTGTACTGAAGCAGGTGGCTTAATGGACACATTACTGAAGTTTGAAGTTTGAAGTTATAACTTCAAACCAGTATTTTGCCCCCACCCCACTAATTTATTAAATTATTATCTTATAACATATAGCATAATAATATTATATGATTTAGCTTGATTAAAACAGTGCATTTTCAGCTGCAGCAGATTCTCCATCTTAACTGTGTGAGAAAAACATGGGATTATGGGTAAATCTTATACCCATAAACCCATGTTTTTTCATTCTAGTTAAGAGGCTGGGCTGGAAGGGAGCATGTGTCTTTTAGAAACTTGTCCCCTTCTATGACACTGTAGTGAGAGGCGTGCCTCCACTGCAGCATTTTTATTGGACAGCTTAGGCCAATGGTACTTTACCATTGGTCCAAGGCTCCAAGCTGTCCATTGAACTCAATGCCTCTGACAAGAAGTCAGAGACACTGTGAGCTCAGCCTCTTAGTCTGCTGCAAACAGTGTGCCAGCTTGTATTTAAACTGACTGCTCTGTATGTAGCTTCTGACAACCTGCTCAAAGAGCTCCGTATCTCCAGAACTATGGGTGGCAGGCATAGGTGTGCGCAGACCATGGCATTAGGGTGTGCACCCAAAGCTCAAACACACGTGTGTGTATATGTATATGTATATATATATATATCTCAGTAGAGCAGTGGACGGTGTCAGTAGGGAAGAGATTGAGGTCAGTAGTTTATTTTTATTATCATAACCTTTTTACAATTTTTCTATTTTTTACAATTTTATTTAATAATATATTATTATTCTTAATATTTTTTTTTATATATACAATTTTTTAGGAGCTCCATTGGGGGGCTTTGGTGAGATATCAGAGGTCTAAACAGACCCCTGATGTCTCACTTTTAAGACAGAGATTCCCCAGTCCCTTCTTCTGCAGCCAAGCAGCAGGGGGAATCTGTGCAGCACAGAGTGATTAGGGTGTGCCCAGGCACACCTGGTGGGGGGGGGGGGGTGTTACAGTCCTGCCTGGCATCACTCGATCACAACATAGCAACATCTTACCCCCCTCCCTTCCCTGTAACACCCTATTACATGCTCAGAGAATTGCAATCTTAATTTTGTTGTAACTTGACAGAGTGGGTTTAAAAATGTTTTTAGCCAACATTTACTATGTTTATACTATTGGAAAAGTAACGCACAGGTCCTATTTTGGCGCTCTGCCTGCAATTCTCAGTAAAACGTAATGTGCCCTGTTTGACTTAAACAATGTTGCTATATTGTTGACAAAATGTGCTTCTTACTCTCAAGGGCACTTAAGACCTGCTGCTGACAGCTTTAAGGATTAGGACAGGTTTTTATAGTCCTTGATGGCTGGAGTGCAAAGGAGTAACATGCATGATTGCCTTCTGTATCCTAAACAAAAAAATGTTTCAGTGCTTTTTCAATGGCCTCTCAATTCTGTTTGCAAAGCAACAAGAAATATTATAATTATCTATCTATCTATCTATCTATCTATCTATCTATCTATCTATCTATCTATCTATCTATCTATCTATCTATCTATCTATCTATCTATCTATCTATCTATCTATCTATCCATCCATCTATCTATCTATCTATCTATCTATCTATCTATCTATCTATCTATCTATCTATCTATCTATCTATCTATCTATCTATCTATCTATCTATCTATCTATCTATCTATCTATCTATCTATCTATCTATCTATCTATCTACAGTCAGGTCCATAAATATTGGGACATCAACACAATTCTAATCTTTTTGGCTCTATACACCAACACAATGGATTTGAAATGAAACAAAGATGTGCTTTAACTGCAGACTTTCAGCTTTAATTTGAGGGTATTTACATCCAAATCAGGTGAACGGTGTAGGAATTACAACAGTTTGTATATGTGCCTCCCACTTTTTAAGGGACCAAAAGTAATGGGACAATTGGCTGCTCAGCTGTTCCTTGGCCAGGTGTTATTCCCTCATAATCCTATTTACAAGGAGCAGATAAAAGGTCCAGAGTTCATTTCAAGTGTGCTATTTGCATTTGGAATCTGTCACTGTCAACTCTCAATATGAGATCCAAGAGCTGTCACTATCAAGCCATCATTAGGCTGAAAAAACAAAACAAAAACATCAGAGAGATAGCAAAAACATTAGGTGTGGCCAAATCAACTGTTTGGAACATCCTTAAAAAGAAATACCCTCAAATTAAAGCTGAAAGTCTGCAGTTAAAGCACATCTTGTTTGTTTCATTTCATCTATCTATCTATCTATCTATCTATCTATCTATCTATCTATCTATCTATCTATCTATCTATCTATCTATTGATTTTCAAGTGAAAAGCAATCATCTAGAATAACTTGCAGTTACTGTAACAGGGTGCATAATCGGCCAAATGATCAGACAGAGAGTAACTGTACATCTCAGTTTACTAAATAGGTGCAAACTAGAGTCAGTAAAGCAAAAAAGGATCAAAAAGGCAAATAGCATAAATATACTGCATAATGATAAAAAACAGATTGTGAAAGCTGCACCAACATGGACTTTTCACTGCATTGCCTCTATGGCTCAACCAATATGACTCCATAACAGTTGTCTCCAAACTGTGGCCCGGGGGGCCGAATTTGGCCCTTTGCATACCTTTATCTGGCCCTTGGGGCACTATTCCTCCCACTGATACCAATAATGGGACATTATTTCCCTGACACCAATGATAGGACATTATTCCTCCCAATGACACCAATGATGGGGCACTATTCCTCCCTCGGATACCAATGATGGGGCACTATTCCTCCCACTGATACCAATGATGGGGCACTATTCCTCCCACTGACACCCACAATGGGGCACTAATATTTCTCCTAATACCAAAGATGAGACATTGTTTACTCCCATTGACCACAGTCGGCCCCCCTAAAGGCTGAAGCAGTTAACTGGCTCTTTGTTTGTAAAGTTTGGAGACCCCTGCTCTTTAACAATAGAGAGCGTAGCTGAGAATCACAATTTTGTAAAAAGTTTAAAACACAAACAGTTATTTTCACTTATTGTCAGCTTATTATCATCCCCCTTAGTGAAGTCCAGGATAGCTCTAATAAAGATACTGGAGGATGTCTGGAGAGATCTCTGGGCTGGAGATATAGAGGGGCCACCCCACTGGAACACTCTGGTAGAAATTGGGGAGGGACCCCCCGTGGTTGCAGGGTCTTCTGGAGAAGCTGAGCACGGCTGCCACGGCTGCCCACACGCTGGTTCTAAAGGTGAGGAGTACCTCACATGTGGCTGAACATCACTTGTCTAGCTACCTCTGCCTCATCAGGTGTGGCCTCTCTGCACTTCTGAGGGAGGGAAGTAGATAAATGTATTTTCCCTGGGCATGTCCATGAACCCAGTAAGTTGTAGGAAAAGGAGTTAAAGGGTTAAATGACTGTAACCTTAGTGGAAGCAGTTCTTAAAGATAAATTGGTGCATAATATATATTTTTTAGATTTATAGAGACATTAACACACAGTTCCTTCCCACATGTTGTTTTTCTATCCTATATTTTATTTTGCAATCATGTATGCTATAGCAGAGTACAAGAGAATGAACAAGGATTAACTGATGAATGTGTGTCAAGCAAGGAGTGTCAAGCAAAGGAGGGCTTGCCTTATCATTTACATAAGGCAGTTAGCCAGGCAAGGCAGATTCTAGAGGAGCCTACAGCAAAAGGGGTTCCATCTATCTCAGGTACAAGTGTTCTAGCACATTTCAGCTGGTTGAGTGTACAAGGACAGAACCTAAAGTACTGAGATGAATGGAACCTCCAGTCCACAGCCTGAGAAGGCCAGCGCTAGAGTGTCTACATCCAACATCAATCCTTCCAGTTGCAGGAACCACTGCAAAGTATAATGGCTCAGGATTCTTTGGCATACCTACAGTTTCTCAAGTGGCAGGCTGGGAGAGAGACTATGGAGCATCAGGCTGAAAGGGAAACTGTCTGTCTTAGCCTGGAGATGACTAAGCTATCGTGATAGTAACAGGCTCAAACTCTTGATTACCTTAAGCACATGGAAACACCTTTGGCTGTGAGCCATGCAGCCAAATTTACAGTCAAGGAGAACAACAGTAAAACTGAAACTTATTTGTTATCCTTTAAAAAACATGTTGATAGTACCACTTGCCAAAGAAACAGGAAAGTCCGGTATATGACGCCAGGGCTGTAGGTCAATGTGGAATTGCCCACTGAGAAGGATTATTTTGAAGTCATAAAGAATTCTATAAAGTGGAATTCTAGGATTTTACTAATATTAGAACTGCCCCCACCCATTCTAATGCCGCGTACACACGGTCGGACTTTTTGTCTACAAAAGTCCGACGGACGCCGACGGACCAAAGCTGGCTGACAATCCGATCGTGTGTGGGCTTCCCCGGACTTTCAGCTGACTTTTTCAGCCGCAAATCTGACGGACTTTAGATTTGAAACATGCTTCAAATCTTTAAGTCGTAACTACGCCGGACCCAGAAATCCACTCGTCTGTATGCTAGTCCGATGGACAAACACCCACGCTAGGGCAGCTATTGGCTACTGGCTATAAACTTCCTTATTTTAGTCCGGTGTACGTCATCACGTACGAATCCGTCGGACTTTTGTGTGATCGTATGTAGGCAAGTCCGTTAGTTAGAAAGTCTGCCGCAAGTCCGCCGCAAGTCTGCCAAAAGTCCGTCGAAAGTCTGTCGGACAGGCTGTCGGACTTTTGTAGCCGAAAAGTCCGACCGTGTGTACGCAGCATAACACTTATACTAACTAACCTGTAGAAGAAAGATGCATATACAGTACTTATCTATTTTCAGGCCACCCCGGTCTGGTCACATGATCGCCAGCTAGAAGCACCTTCACTGGACAGGACGGAGTAAACCTATGGGTGACATCACCTCTTAGGCATTCCAGCCAAAAGCTCTCTTCTCTGTAGACAGCGTTGGCTGAGACAAGAGAGATTATGTGACTGGACCGGACGGGCCTGAAAATAGGTAGGTATATACAGTACACTCACCGACCACTTTACTATGTCGCATACACACGACCGGACTTTACGGCATACTTGGTCCTGTGGACCGGAGTCCGTCGGATAATTCGATCGTGTGTGGGCTCCAGCGGACTTTTTTTCCCCAAAAGTTCGACAGACCTAGAAATGAAACATGTTTCAAATCTTTTCGACGGACTCGAGTCCGGTCGAAAAGTCCGCTCGTCTGTATGCTAGTCCAACGGACAAAAAACGACGCTAGGGCAGCTATTGGCTACTGGCTATGAACTTCCTTGCTTTAGTCCGGTCGTATGTCATCACGTACGAATCCGTCGGACTTTGGTTGATCATGTGTAGGCAAGTCCATTCATTCGGAAAGTCCGTCGTAAAGTCCGTCGAAAAGTCTGCCGGACAAAGTCTGCCGTAAAGTCCGGTCGTGTGTATGCGGCATAAGCTACACCTGTTCAATAGCTTGGTAACACAAATTGCTACTCAGCCAATCACATGCCAGCAACTCAATGCATTTAAGCATCTAGACATGGTGAAGATGACTTGCTGAAGTTCAAACCGATCATCAGAATGGGGAAGAAAGGAGATTTAAGTGACTTGGTTGTTGATGCCAGACTGGCTGGTCTGAGTATTTCAAAAACTGCTGATCTACTATGATTTTCATGCACAACCATCTCTAGGGTTTACAGAGAATGGTCTGAAAAAGAGAAAATATCCAGTGAGCGGCAGTTGTGTGGACCAAAATGCGTTGTTGATGTCAGAGAAGAATGGGCAGACTAGTTCAAAATGATAGAAAGGCAACAGTAACTCAAATAACCACTCGTTACAACCAAGGTATGCAGAATACCATCTCTGAACACACAACACATTGAACCTTGAAGCAGATGGGCTACAGCAGCAGACGACCACACCGGGTGCCACTCCAATCAGCTAAGAAGCTAAGAACAGGAAATTGAGGCTACAAATCACACAGGCTCACCAAAATTTGACAACAGAAGATTAGAAAAATGTTGCCTGATCTGATGAATCTCGATTTCAGCTGTAACATTCAGATGATAGGATCAGAATTTGGCGTACAACATGAAAGCATGGATCCATCCTGCCTCGTATCAACGGTCAGGCTGGTGGTGTTGGTGTAATGGTGTGGGGGATACTTTCTTGGCACACTTTGGGCCCCTTAGTACCAATTGAGCATCATTTGAATGCCACGGCCTACCTGTGTATTGTTGCTGACCATGTCCATCCCTTTATGACTGCAGTGTATCCATCTTCTGATGGCTACATCCACCAGAACAATGCACCATGTCACAAAGCTCAAATCATCTCAAACTAGTTTCTTGAACACAACAATGAGTTCACTGTACTCCAATGGCCTCACAGTCACCAGATCTCAACCCAATAGAGCACCTTTGGGATGTGGTGGAATGGGATATTTGCATCATGGATATGCAGCCAACAATCTGCAGCAACTGTGTGATGCTATCATGTCAATATGGACCAAAATCTCTGAGGAATGTTTCCAACACCTTGTTGAATCTTTGCCACAAAGAATTAAGGCAGTACTGAAGGCAAAAGGGGGTCCGATCCAGTACTAGCAAGGTCTACCTAATAAAGTGGCCCGTGAGTATACATCTTTCTTCTACAGATTTGTTTAAATAGGTGTTAGAAGGAGAGTGGAAACAGTTTTAAGACTAGTTAGTGTTATCCCAGAAGACTACTTTAAGTAATAATTGACACCAGTAGTATACTGCAAGAGATTCAAGTTGCTGCAGAAAGGACCTTGAGATACACAGATGTGGTAAGCTACTTACACGCCACATACTAATACTGGAATGAAAGACTGAAATACATTTCCCCTTGAGCCCCTGATGATCCAGGATCAACTCACACAGTCTCAGAGAGAAGATCAACAGCACTCCATCCACAGTGAAGGAGTGCAAGCCTGAAATTGCCAAAGTGACAGCAGAAGTAGCAGATAAACACTAAAGTATTTGACCAACACAGGGCTCTCCCAGTGGCTGTTGCACCTCTGCTGCACCTGTTAGCCAAGCTTCCCAGTGACTAGAACCTGGAGCTCCTGGTAACAAGCTGACATTATTATTATTATTATTTAGGATTTATGTAGCGCCAACAGTTTACGCAGCGCTTTACCAGGGGCGGATCCAGGGGGGGGGCAACAGGGCAATTGCCCCCCCCGAAATAATAGCACACACACTCTTAATGTAACTGTCTCCTGCGCTCCGCTGCCGGCCCGAGTCTCTCTCACATGTGCCGATCAGCGGCGCCGAGAGAGAGACTCGCGTGTGGTATGTACGGGTGGCGGCGGCGGTCACTGACACTGAAGGTGGGTGGAGCCTCTTCCCTGCTCTGCACTCGTTGCTAGACGCCAGGCGGCCCTGGCATTAGCAACGAGTGACGTCACGGTCAGTCACACTCACACTGCAGTGAGTGAGTGAGTCACGGCGTCACGTCGGAGGTCGGACTCGAGTCTCTCAGAGCCGACCGACGTGACAGTGTGACAGGGCCTGGAGCGGGCGGCTGCTGTGTGACTGAGGCTGAGCGAGGCAGCGAGCAGGCAGGTGTTGAAGCCGCTCCCCTTCTGATAATGTGACTGAAGGGACGTTGCGTCGCGGCCATCTTGGTACTCCCGCACTTGTCCACAGTAAGCCTAGTGTTTGTAAGTCGGCAAGCGGACATCTTTATACACCCACCAGAGTCTTGCTTATCATAGTTATTTTCAACAGTAAACTCAACTTATATTTCACTAAATAAGCTGAGTTTACTATTAAAAATAACTGTGAAAAGCAAGACTCCGGTGGGTGTATAAAGATGTCTGCTTACCGACTTCTAACTCTAGTCTTACTGCTGACAAGTGAGGGTGTACCAAGATGGCCGCAATGCAACATGCTTTTGCATGCATGTTCTGATGAGTTACAATATCTCTCACTGCCCGCCCTCACTCTAGGACACATCCACTGGCAACTTGGCAAGTGACAATCCGCATGTTGTGGCAGGCGACATTGGCAAGTGACAATCCGCATGTTGTGGCAAGCGACATTGGCAAGTGACAATCTGCATGTTGTGGCAGGCGACATTGGCAAGTGAAAATCCGCATCTTGTGGCAGGCGACATTGGCAAGTGACAATCTGCATGTTGTGGCAGGCGACATTGGCAAGTGACAATCCGCATCTTGTGGCAGGCGACATTGGCAAGTGACAATCCGCATCTTGTGGCAGGCGACATTGGCAAGTGACAATCCGCATCTTGTGGCAGGCGACATTGGCAAGTGACAATCCGCATCTTGTGGCAGGCGACATTGGCAAGTGACAATCCGCATGTTGTGGCAGGCGACATTGGCAAGTGACACGCTGCATCTGGTGGCAGGCGACGGTAGCAAGTGACACGCTCAGGGCTCCCAATGATTCTGCATTATGGTGAGTTGAACGATTTCATTTTACATTACAATGTAATAATATAAATAATGCGCCTCAATCATCCTGACACCACATCAACCATGGTGCTGTTATGATTGAAGCGCCAACACCAGCCATTGCCCGACAAATTGCCCGCAAAATTTTATGGCAGTGCCCCTCCCGAGACTAGGCTCTGGATCCGCCCCTGCGCTTTACAATATAAAAGGGAGAGAATACAGTTATAATACAATAAAATACAAGAGGATTAAGAGGGCCCTGCTCAGAAGAGCTTACAATCTAATAGGGTGGGGCAGGTGGTACAAAAGGTTGTAACTTTGGGGAATGAGCTGGTGGAAGTGGTAGGAGATTAGTTGGAGACCTGATAGGCTTTCCTGAAGAGATGAGTTTTCAGGGATCGCCTGAAAGTAGCAAGAGTAGAGGATAGCCGGATAGATGGAGGTCCAGAGGATGGGAGAGGCTCTGGAGAAATCCTGGAGATGAGCATGGGAGGAGGAGATGAGAGAGCTTGAAAGCAGGAGGTCTTGAGAGGAGCGGACAGGTCGATTTGGATGATATTTGGAGACAAGATTAGTGATATAGCTCGGGGCAGAGTTGTGAATGACTTTGTATGTTGTAGTTAGTATTTTGAATTTAATTCGCTGGGTGATTGGGAGCCAGTGTAGGGATTGGAGTAGAGGGTTGGCAGACACTGAGCGGTTGGTAAGGTGGATAAGTCTGGCAGCGGCATTCATGATAGACTGAAGAGGGGATAGCCTATGGAGAGGTAAGCCAATGAGAAGGGAGTTGCAATAGTCAAGGCAAGAGATAACAAGGGAGTGAAAGAGGAGCTTGGTGGTTTCATTTGTTAAAAAGGGGCGAATTTTAGAGATGTTACGGAGGTGAATTCTACAAACGATTGGATTTGAGGCTGAAATGACAAGTCAGAGTCTAGGATTACACCTAGTACCCTGGCATGAGGGGAAGGACTGATGGTTGCATTGTTGATTTTGATGGAAAAGTCATGGAGGGGGGCACGGGCGGGGGGGGGGGGGGAATATTAATAGCTCAGTTTTAGAGAGATTTAGTTTAAGGAAGTGGTGGGACATCCATGCTGATATGTCAGTTAGTAAGTTAGTAATGCGGGAGGAGACTGAGGGAGTGAGGTGAGGAGTAGACAGATAGATTTGGGTGTCATCAGCGTATAAGTGGTATTGGAAGCCGTGGGCAGTTATTAAGTGACCGAGGGAGGAGGTGTAGATAGAGAAGAGAAGGGGTCCAAGAACCGAGCCTTGGGGGACCCCCACAGAAAGGGGCAATGGAGAGGAGGAGACAGAGTTGTAGGTGACACTGAAGGAGCGCTGTGATAAAAAGGCAGAGAACCAGGATAGAGCAGAATCTCGGAGGCCAAGGGAATGTAGTTTATTGAGAAGGAGCGGGTGGTCAACAGTATCAAAGGCCGCAGTGAGGTCAAGTAGTAGGAGTATGGAGTACTGGCTGTTGGTTTTAGCAGTTAGTAAATCGTTAGTGAGTTTTAGTAAGGCAGTTTCTGTGGAGTGCTGCGAGCGAAAGCCAGACTGTAAGGGATCAAGAAGGTTATTTTCATTGAGGTAGGAGCTAAGACGGTTGTAGACTAAGCGTTCTAGAAGTTTAGAGGTGAATGGGAGCAATGAGATGGGTCTTAAGTTGTTCAGGTCAGTAGGGTCCAGTGAGGGCTTTTTAAGAATGGGAGTGATCTGCGCATGTTTAAGAGGGGAGGGGAAGATGCCACTAGAGAGGGAGAGATTGAAGATGTGGGTGAGGGAGCATAGGATAGAAGAAGAGGGTGACCGTAGTAGTTGTGAGGGAACAGGATCCAAAGGACAATTTGTTAGGTGGGCATCCGAGAAAATTTTTGTAACCTCTTCCGTAGTAGCCAATTCAAAAGAGGAGAATGTTGAATGTGCTGCTAGGCAAGGTATGTTGGGTGGGGAAGATGTACGCACAGTGGAGATGTCCTCACGAATTGCATCGATCTTGTCTTTGAAGTGATTGGCAATCTCTTGGGCAGTGAGTGAAATAGTGGGTAGAGGGGGTGTTGGAAGAAGCAGGGAGGTTGAGAAGAGCCGACGGGGACTGAATGACAAGGAATTAATAAGAGAGACAAAGTAGGCTTGTTTGGCAGCACGGAGGCATGAATTGTATTTTAGAAGGGCAGATTTATATAGGGTGAAGTCTTGCAGGCATTTGGTTTTACGCCACAGTTGTTCAAGAGCACGGCAATGTCTCTTGAGATTTCTAGTGTTGTCAGTTTGCCAGGGTTGTAACGGTCGGGGCCTGATTCTGCGTGTGGTTAGAGGAGCAAGTGCATCTAGTGATGATGAGAGTGAACTGTTGTAGACGGAGGTGGCCAGGTCAGGACAGGACAGGGGAAAGATTATGTCATATAGTTGGTCAGTAGCAGAATAGAGAAGAGAAAGGTTAAAGTGGCAAAGGTTTCTACAAGTAATTGTTTGCTGCTTGGAGGGATGGGTGGTTGGAGGCAAGGATACAGTGAAAGTAATGAGGTTGTGATCAGATAGAGGAAAGGGGGTGATGGTGAGGTTGGCAGGGTTGCAGAGATGGGAGAATACAAGGTCAAGGGTATTACCATTAGAGTGAGTGGAAGTATGTGTCCATTGGGTTAGGTCAAAAGATGAGGTTAAATCGAGAAGTTTAGCTGTAGTTGGGCTATTAACATTGACAGGAATGTTGAAGTCACCAAGAATAATGGTGGGTATTTCAAAGGAGAGAAAGTAGGGTAGCCAGGCAGCAAAGTCATCAAGAAAGCGTGATACCGGTCCTGGAGGCCTATAAATTGCTGCAATCCTCAGAGAAATGGGAGAAAACAGACGAATACAGTGCATCTCGAAAGAGGAGAGGGATAGAGAGGGAGGGACAGGAAGGACTTGGAAGGTGCTTTGTGGGGATAGAAGGAAGCCAACTCCACCTCCTTTCTGTCTGTTGGGTCTGGGGGAGTGAGTCCAATGGAGACCACCATGGGAGAGGGCAGCAGGAGAAGCTGAGTCAAAATTTTGAAGCCAGGTTTCTGTTATGACGAGTATGACGAGAATACTGTTATGCCTGATTCTGCGTGTGGTTAGAGGAGCAAGTGCATCTAGTGATGATGAGAGTGAACTGTTGTAGACAGAGGTGGCCAGGTCAGGACAGGACAGGGGAAAGATTATGTCATATAGGTGGTCAGTAGCAGAATAGAGAAGAGAAAGGTTAAAGTGGCGAAGGTTTCTACAAGTAATTGTTTGCTGCTTGGAGGGATGGGTGGTTGGAGGCAAGGATACAGTGAAAGTAATGAGGTTGTGATCAGATAGAGGAAAGGGGGTGTTGGTGAGGTTGGCAGGGTTGCAGAGATGGGAGAATACAAGGTCAAGGGTATTCAAGCCATGAGAGATGAGTATTCAAGCCATGAGAGATGAAGAGGTCATGTACAGATGTTAGCTTGTTACAGATGGAGCGGGCGTTCCAAAGGGCGCATGAGATTGGTGGGGTGCTTTGAGGAAGCAGGGGGGTAGAAATTAAACTGAGTGGATTGAGGTGGTTGCCAGAGGGGGAGGGGTATTGGATATGTGGCTTGCATTTGGAAAATGGCGGACCAGGATTAGGAGAAATGTCACCTGAGACTAGGGATGTGCATGAGCGCACGTGTCTAGTGGCCCTGGTGTTTATGTCAGCATGTGGGTGCAGCAAATGCAGGAGATGATGGGTGCCATAGTAGAGAGAGGGTAGGAGTGAGGGTGATATTTGCATGCTGCAGGGAAGAGAGGAGGGGTAGAGTAAAGATCATTTGAGGATAGAAGACACCAATGTGAGAAGGAAGAGAAAAAGGAGCATGTTAGTGGATAGAGAGTGGGAAACGAACCTAATATACAATAAATGTCAAAGCTGGTTTGCTTGTCGTCTTGCAGAGTGAAGCAGAGTTCTTGTTGTTATTCATGCAGCTTTAGTTATCCTGCTTTCGTTAAATTGCATCGGTGAAACTGCGCATCACTCGTAACAGAGCCACTCAGGACAGAGCCATGATGTCTGCGCCTTGCCCCTGTCTGCGCCACCCCATAAGCTGCCATAAATTTATAGGGAGACTAAGCTGGGATGCATTTCTCAGTTGGTCATTATTGGGTCTGATGTGAGACACCTGCATATGGGGAGGAGATGGCCAGGGCCAGACCAGCTACAGACACAGGCTAGGGTCGTAAAGCTAATTACCTCTCTTGATCACTCAAGTCACATGGAGTTGAGAATCAATCACCAGTAATATTGCTATTGCAGTGTGTTTGTTATAGAGCTAGCAGTAAATATGGAAGTTTAAAGATATGGCAGCAGGAGACAATTACCAAAAATATTTAACAGCAAAGTCAGCAAAGTCAGTTCAGTAGGGATGTACAGATGGATAGGAGACAATTACCAAAAATATGAGCAAATACCTACAGATCAAGACTTGTGGAAGGTCTGTACACATCAAGAATACCTGTCCTGAGCAGAAGAGGCCAATTGCACCTAGCTAACCAGCCAGCACTCATTTCTCTGTGCTGATTATCAGTGGAAAAATGAGGGGCAACAACACAGCCCCAACCCACAGCTTGTCATGATTGGTAGCTGAACTGTTACTGGCTTATGGGATACTGTCACAGAAGTCACGCTCATTTGCTTGAGCTGGTGTACAAACATGCAGTTCATCTCAGAAAAATTCCTTACACTCACTGGAGTTTGGGAAACCTGCTCACATGTACCTGGTGTATGGGTTTTAATTGATTGGGGGTGGGTAGTGGAATGTTTGAGGCTAAGAGGTTAGAGTCCTGAATGAAATTCCCATGCTGGTGCTGCTAGGCACAGACCTGAGGGCTCTGGTCTCATACTATGCATTTTCTGATGACAACCAGGATTCACCAACCAGAACACTTTGAACATACCAAGGTACTGTTTAAAGATACCCATATCCCCTTTCCTTGCCCAAACTTGGTGGACTCAGTCTCTGTTGAGCCTCAGCTGCTCTTCTCATTCACTATAAGGCAGTTGGCTGGGACTTGTAGTACTGTCTTTGAGCAAGAACTGAAGACTAACCCAACTCCCAGCCCTCCTGTGGAGCAGGACAAAAAAAATGTTTACTAGACAATGCAAATTTGTACAAGGAGGATCTGCCCACCAAAGGCAGTGAGGTAGACATGGTGAATTGCAGCTCTTTGTACCTGACAAATTTTGGGGACAGTTTTTGAAGGTGGCACAGAAAATTCCCCTAGCAGGTCACTTGGTAATCACCAAGAAGAATTAAGAAGAATTTTTTTCTGGCCTAAAATTCTTACAGCCTCCTCTCCCAATCGATGCCTCTTACAGAAAAACGCAGCGTTGGGTGGAGCCTGAGGACCTGTATCACATAGGGGATTGGGGAGGGGAAGAACCCGAAAGGGTGGGTTCAAGAAAAGGGGTTACTCTATGCAACAATAGAATATGGAGTTGGTATAGTGATAAAATCAATTTTATTCATCTTATACATAAAAAAGAAACACAATTTACTAAATCATAAATAGCAAAAATGGTAATACAATTAGGCCTTGAATAAACCAGACAAGACAGACTTGACAAACAATACATCTAAGAAACATATATTGCTACCCAGTCAGGGCATATTGCAGTTTGCCACATTGGCCTAATGGTTAAGTCAATCAGTCAAATTATGTTGGATTACAATGTGGGTTCCAATTTAGTGTTTAGACTATAGTGTAGGCCCCTGTGGCATTATGCAATGGGAGAGTGTTAGACACTGTGGAAGAAAAGACACCTGTGATGTGATAAGGCAGGGTGTGATTCTGTTGTTGTTTTGGTATTGGGAGTTAACTATTCCTCTAAATTGGATATAGGGCAGTGTAGACAGATCATCCCAAAACCGTATTAACCACTCTATAGTTATCTGGAAGTCACCACTTTCCAGCTGATCAGCTTCAGCCACGGCTGTGTGTTTTTTAGCTGCAACTATGTTGGCTCTGCTTGTGCCTTTGATGTCAGTTGTCCATCGTATGGATTAAAAGGATTTTAGACCTACTGCACAATGAAGAGCCTCTTTTTCTCTTAAACACTTTACCACATGCTTTGAGCGGCTTTGCCGGAATAGTGACCACAAGGGAATATTCCTGATTGCCACCCTAGTAGTTTGAACTGTCTGACGTGGAGGGAACCCTGTCTCAACTTCGGATCAGCTGTTCCTGACAGAAGAGACAACCTGTTTGAGCTTGTACGATCTCTGTAATAGGGGTTCAGCACTTCTGGTAAGCAGCCCCCCTTTTTCTTTACCTTTACACCGCTTATGAAGATATAATGAAGACATATTGAAGACAACACCGTTTTCACTGAGGAACTGCACCATTAGTTCTTAAATTGACTGTATATTTATTCACATTTATTTCATTTATTAAGTTTGTCTATTTATTTAAGTATATTTTGGGTAGCGCACTTAATTTTCTTTTATACTAAAATTCTTACAGCCAACTACCATTAGTCTTGTGTAACCTGCCAGCGGGTTGGCAAAGTAGGAGATGCTCACAGAGCTCAGCTACAACCTTCTAATATAATTGATAAATGTATTAGGAGGGGATCAGTGGATTGAATTGGGCCACTAGCCACCCCCAGCATTTCAGGCAAACTATAATGTTTATCCTAATAGGATTGGACTATGCCACCTGGTATTCAGAGGCCGTGGCACTATCCTCCTTCAGGGTGGACATGGTCTCTGATGCTGGAATTAACCCCTGAATGATTCTGATGTTACCCTGGAGATACACATACCACACACTGGGAGCCACTGCCATGAAGTACAATATAAACTCTTACAACAAAAAACTCCCACTATGTAGACAGAAGAGGGAGAGGGATAGCAGTTAGGACTTGCCACAGGATATACAGTACACAGAAAACGAAAACAAATACATAAAGTAAAAAAGCTAATTGATTTCACAAGAGAAAATAATTTATTTGGGGATAAAGAATACTAGTACTAACTTCTACATGATAATCACATTGATAACAGTGTTCTTTAAAACATATCCAGGTATAAAGCCAGTGGTTTGGCAGCAGGGGTTGGCTCTGCCAAATACTCCTTGTCTGTCGTTACAGTGTTTATACAGTTTCATAAAGCATTTTGTGATATATGAATGTCATAAGAATACAAAAGTCCAGCCGTGTAGGGTAAGTTTATTTGCGTATGCCGTAGCGTTTGTTTTCCTTCCATTAACTTTTCAGTATGTCTTCATTTGGGTATTAGGCTGTAAAATAAAAAAAAGGCTTATGTTGATTATGTATAGTGCAGACTTGGAAACAAGTCAGGACACTGTCATTCACACCTGTCCTTAATACTCTATTTTCCCATAGACAATGTTATTAGAAATCTATGGTTCAAGGTTGACGTTCTGGAGCTATGCTGAACAATCCCCTCATCCTTGCAAGGCTTATGTCATGGCTATTACCATTGGCTCCAACACATGAAAGAGGTAGTTATATTGTTAATACTTGATCATCTAATATTTATGTGACATAATATCTTTTAATGGCCCTTTTTACCCTTTTGAACTTGGAAGTTTTATTATTGCCATAGAACCTACAGTACTTGACAATAAAGAGAATCTGGGTAAAGTGCTCTTGTGAGAAACCCCCCCCCCCCCCAACCCCCTGATATCTTCTATGCACTGTCCTGTTTTTCTGTTGGACCATAATCTTAACCCTGTGTAAGGTCTGCATTTGATCATGTCAGAACTTACAATATGTTATCTTTTACACATCAGGTGATGATTTTTCGGGTCTTGAAATTGGCTGCCCGGACCCGTGTGCGATATCTTGGGAGAAGCTTTGGGTATTTATTATTAAAGGCTCGATAGAGCCTCGATAGAGGGTGTGTTTTTTTTTTCTTATAAAAGAGCAAGGGCAACGTGACAAGTTCTCTTTAATGTAGAACTCCAGCCAAAACTTTTTTTTCATAGAGAGTGTAAGGGTTAGAACCTTTACTTCATACCACAGATGCATTACAGGAAATATAAATAGAATTATTCCCCAAATTAATGTAAAATTCTCTTTCGACAGGTGTCCCCAATGAAAAGTACTCTCTCTATTCTTGCATTGATAACAACTATTACATTTTGGGCTTCTACTCACTTTCTGGCCTGATCACAATAATCACAGAGAATCATAGAGAGGACACGTCTACTTAAAGACCAAGACTTTTCTTGCACTTTTTGTTTAAATCAGTATTTTTTAGCTAGGAAAATACTTGTAACCCCCACACATTATACATATTTCTTTTAGCCTAGACCCTAGGGAACAAAATGGCGATTGTTGCATTTCTTTATGTCACACAGTATTTTTTGTAAAAAATACACTTTCATGAATAAAACAAAACAAAACACAATATATATAAATATATATATATATATATATATATATATATATATATATATATATATATATATATATATATATATATATAAATATATATATATATATATATATATATATATATATATATATATATATATATATTTATATATATATATATATATATATATATATATATATATATATATATATATATATATTTATATATATATATATATATATATATATATATATTCCCATTGTTTTGTAAAATATAAAAGATGATGTTATGCCCAGTAAATAAATACCTAACATGCCAAGCTTTAAAATTGCGCACGCTCGTGGAATGGCGACAGACTATGGTACTTTCCATAGCCAATGCTTTAAGGTTACCTGCTTAGAGTCTAGCACCAGAGTTATTGCTCTTGCTCTAACGTTCGTGGTGATACCTCATGTTTGGTGCAAAAACCGTTGACATATGCATGCACGACCTATGTATGCGTTCGCTCCTGCGCACAAGCACGGAGGGATGGGGGTGCTTTACATTTTTGACATTTTTTTTCTTTTTTCTTTAATTTTTTTATTTTTACACTGTCCCTTTAATTATTTTTTTTATCACTTTATTCCTATTACAAGGAATGTAAACATCCCTAGTAATACAAATAAATATGACAGATCCGCTTTATGGAGAGATTCGAGGTCAAAAAGACCCCAAACCCCCCTTTACCTTTAAAAGCAGAAGCAAAAGGCCCAAACATGTTTTGATCTTTTACTTTGAAAAAAAAAAATTGTTTACTTCCTCCCTAGACAAAGTGACGTCATGATGTCGCTCTGGTCCTCCACGACCATAGAGGCGATCTCTGATCTCTGTTCATCTCTGTGACCAGGTAGCTGCACCGTCGAGTGTTTTCTCAGGGCATGCCGCTGAAAACAGTAAGCCAGAGAAACACCATTGAGTGGCCGGAGGAGTGGGGGGGTGCGTTCCCTCCAGCCGTTTCTGAAAGTGATCAAGTGGCTAATGGGTCACTCTGACCACTTTTCATTAGAAAGTCAGCCACCGGCTGAAAAAAAAAATACCAGGGTTATGGCTGATAGTTTCAGCCATAATCTTGGTAAACCACTTGCAAACTGCAACGTATATATACAACGTATTGCGGTCGGCAAGTTGGTAATAAAGGCCTATAAGAGGTTCTAATCTCTCGTCGCTCTTTCTAAAAAGCTCACAAAACCCCTTTATAGTTTCTAAAAAAATTATAACGATGTCTGTAAAAACTCCCTGGGATCAACATAAGTAGATCTGGAACAGAACTCTTTATCGGACAAGAAGCTGACCAGTGAACCAAGCCATTGCTGCCTACAGTAACTGAAAAATGTGTTTTGGGTAAATTTAGTCTTATTATTTCAGGGATTTTTTAAAATATTCACTGTGCCATTACCAACCTAGTTCCTCCATCTAGAAGGCTACGGTAAGTTGCGATCTCAGCCTCAAGACGTGTCTTTAAACTCAGGAGAAGAGTGAATTCCGAGACCTGATGATTGACATCTCTTCGTGTTTGTTGAAACATAGATTCAACATGGGTAATATTTTCTTGCGCTTCTGTCAGCTGCATGGCATATTGAGCATTCACATTGTCCAAAGTTGCATCTGCTGCATTTTTCTGCAACACAACAATAAAAAACAATAGATTATTAACCCATGAAAATAATAATAATGTGTGCCTAAATACATGTTAGATCTATTTTAAAACCAGAATGACTGTATTACACACTTGGACTGTAAGGGAAGGGATGTAAAAGAGATATAACTTTGCCTGCTGTTAGGGAACATCTCTGGCAATAGTTCAAAAGATTCAGAAAAGCTGGGTTACATATTTCTATATGTCTACCTGACAAGCTAAATGGAGGCTTATTGTCAGTTTTGCATGCTGAGGGTGATATAAATATTTGGGGTGACCTTGTGAGATCCCTCTTATCCCTGAGTTCCTCCCTGGTGAAGGACATGTGTTTCAAGGCTCGACATCCTAGGCCTGATGCCTAGGGAGAGTACCCATGTGTTCATAAGACAAGGCCTGAGTCTGGGACCTGGGTGCGTAGTGCCTTGCTTACCTAGAAAAAGTGGAGCCAAACCTGGGAAGGAGCACCAGGGAGAAACTTCAGCTGGAGTTGCCTAGGAAGCTGAAATTTAGCTTGGATTTCACAGGTAGTCTTGTGTAATGCCCAGGAAGTCTGTGCTGCATCTGTTTCACAGTTGAGAGTTCAAGAATGACAGGATATCGGCTTCCCGGCTGTCTAGGGGGCGCACATGCACCCGCCACACTACTCTGGAGCGCATGCGCGTGCCTGGCGGCTGCGATGTCTGCCAGGCACCCGCGATTGCTGGTAACAGAGCAGGGACCTGGATCTGTGTGTGTGTAAACACACAGATCCACGTCCTGTCAGGGGAGGGGAGACAGATTGTGTCCCCTTCCCCTACAGTTATAATCACTCCCTAGGTAACACAGTTAACCCCTTGACCGCCCCCTTGTATTAACCCCTTCCCTGCCAGTGACATTTATACAGTAATCAGTGCATTTTTATAGCACTGATCGCTGTATAAACGTAAATGGTCCCAAAATAGTGTCAAAAGTGTCCGATATGTCCACCGCAATGTCACGGGTCACGATAAAAATAGCAGATCGCCGCCATTACTAGTAAAAAAAAAAAAATAATAAAAATGCCATAAATCTATCCCCTATTTTGTAGACGTTTATCTTTTGCGCAAACAAAACAATATACGCTTATTGCAATTTTTTTTTACCAAAAATATGAAGAAGAATACATATCGGCCTAAGCTGAGGAAAAAATTTCTTTTTGTTTTTTAAAAATTGGAATATTTATTATAGCAAAAAGTTAAAAATATTGTGTTTTTTTTAAAACTTGTCACTCTTCCTTTGTTTATAGCGCAAAAAATAAAAAACGCAGAGGTGATCAAATACCACCAAAAGAAAGCTCTATTTGTGGGGAAAAAAATCAAAAAATTTAATTTGGGTACATTGTTGCATGACCGCGCAATTGTCATTCAAAGTGTGACAGTGCTGAAAACTGAAAATTGGCCTGGGCAGGAAGGGGGTGAAAATGCCCTGTATTACGAGGTTCTATTTGCAAAGTTATTTGCTGGATATAATAAAATATCTAATATGTTTTGGAAGCCAAGTTATCCTTTAACCACTTCAATACCGGGCACTTTTACCCCTTCCTGCCCAGGCAAATTTTCAGCTTTCAGCGCTCACACTTTGAATGACAATTGCGTGGTCATGCAACACTGTACCCAAACTAAATTTTTATCATTCTGTTCACACAAATAGAGCATTTTTTTTAAACGTTTTTCTTTGTTTATTTTATAAAATTTTGCAAGATAATCTTTCTTCATGAATTTAGGCCAAAATGTGTTCTGCTACATTTCTTTGGTGAAAATAACCCAAATCAGTGTACATTATTTAGTTTGTAGCAAAGTTATATAGTCCACAAAATATGGTATAGATCTGAAAATTGATCAATCCTGATGTACTGATGGCTTAACTCATTTCTTGAGGCCCATAAATGTCAAGACAGTACAGATAAAAATATTTTTTGTTCATTTTTTTTAATGTATTTTTTACAAATTCTTTTTTTTTAACACACTTTGACCAGAGCAATATAATGTTTTCATAGGAACATTGTACTACTCTGTGGAAGTGATCAGTATATTTTTTTTTACATATTATGATTACATATAGCAATGAATTTCAATGCTATATGCAAGAGTTTAACCAAATTAAATTGATTCATTCAGTTTGTTTTGTTGTGATTAGCTGTGATTGGCCAGAGCTAATCACATGGTACAGATTGGCCCAGTCTGTACCATGTGATCACACTGACCAATCACAACTAGCAACACAATTGTATACAATGGATAGCTTGAAAGGAAGTCATCCATTGTTTACAACTGTCATGTGGCCTGCTGTGATTGGTTACAGTGGTCACATGGTACCGGCAGTGGGCCGGTATAGTGAACAGTCTTCGGCTGTGTTCGGTGGACGCAGCCGGTGACAGATCGCGTGGCCCCGCGATCCGGGAGGACGTCCACCTAGAAGGACAAGAGGTTCCCACCAGCATCATCTTGCCACGGGCCAGGTGGGAACCGGTCAAAACAACCCTATGCCTAATAAATGGGATAAATGCCAGCCCATTCAGTGGCTGGGGAGTTAGTTGCTTGATCCAGGCTTGGGTGCTACCCAACATGGGTGTATCATATAGCTTGTTTCCCGCTCCTGGCTGTGGTTCCTCCCATAAAGTATGTATTGGCTGGTGGGTGAAACCACAGCTAGCAGTTGGGGCCACACCCAGAAGTGTAGGATAACAGTGACACCAGGAGCTCTACGAGAGAGTGAAGGATTCACTTGCTGCCTACAAGACAGGAATGTGTACAAATATTTGAAACATAGCAACAGGGTATCTTTAAAAAGCCGTCATGTAATGGAAACACCTTATACCAATTAACCATGTGTCAACTTTTTTTTATCTCTGATTCTGAGTATAATATGGAGCTAAGATGGGTGTGGACATTTTGAACACGAATTTATAGATAAGTCAATGTAATTGTCAGTTTGTGTCATTAATTATGACTCAACAGACAGAGAAGTGACATAATGACATTGCTTAAACAAATAATATGATGGACAAAACTTAAAGTGAAAAATTGCATTCTGAAATCATTTCATTTTTTTGACAGTTTTGAAAAAAAATTAAACCATCCTGTACCAGGAAGTTCCTCTTGAAATCTAAACTTTTAGCTCACAATGTTAACTCGCTATGTCAAAGAGAATTTACGGTAAATACTAACCGAAAAACTCCAGCCAAAAATGTATTTGTGTTTTAGGTGGACAGAAAGGGTTGGAAGTTCACTCCGGTTTTTATTGTAGTCAATGTCTGAATTGGGGAGATTTCCATTTGCTCCCGTGCTAGTGATGTGAAATTTCTCCATTAGAAACAGAAAAAAGAACAATGCTATTTTATGATCATTGGAAAACAAACCCTCAGTCTTATTGCTTTGTGTAACCTCCTGCCCTGATGACCCCTGTCCCCTTTATATCCTGTACTGTTATCCTATTGGTTTCACGCTAATTGAGACACAGACAGCAAGAAAAACATCATAGAGGATCTAAACCCTCTACATTCTTTTCACAACTAAAAAACCAAAAATATGAAAAATTTTTTCTAGTTTTGGATAGATTGCAGAAGATCCTCCTGTTCTGCTGACAAGGGACAGGGAGTAAAAGAAAATCTCTCAAGGCGGCAATCAGATATGATATGAGTTTTAACTTTTCACTACTCCATCCAAATTAAAAAAAAAAATAAAAGCTTTTGGCTTTGGATATATGTTAACAACCAACTGTGTTTTCCATTGCCACCAATTAGATTTTAGTTTTATGACAGTCAGAATTTGACAACCTGAAACTAATTGGTGGACGAAAATTACATTTTTTGGGGAACTTTGATGAAAGAAGACTAAATAAGACAAAATAATTGATGTCACCATGGTACCTGAGACATAGAACAGAATGTAAAGTTAATTCTCCAGAACAATATTTTTCAACAATGCAGACAAGACTGTGTATACTACATTATGTCTTAGAGATTAATGACCTTGCTAAGTTCAGACTGGCATTCTATTTCCAGTTCTTGCACGGTTTTCTTGATTTCTGTTAATTCCTTCTTGCACTTCTCTAGTTCAGTGGTGTTGATGTGCACCTCCTCATTCCATTCTTCCACCTGCAATGAAATAATAATGATATTGGTATCCAACAATTGCCATTCACATTTATTGTATTTGCTCAATTGTACACACGCCAATCCTTCTTTCTAATTCATTGTAGGCATTCTTACCTTAGTTTATAGGATCTAGTAAGCATTTTAATGCTGTACCAAGAAATACAGTATACCACCTACACAACAAGTCCATGGAGTCCATAGAACTTACGGACATCCAACACTTGGACTTTAAACTTCTTCTATAACTCTGTGTAAATACTATAAATGAATATTAACATATGATTCCAATCCATAAAGTGCAAATGCCAATTACGATTGTTTGAAAAAAAAAAAAATATATTGAATAATATTGTGCCACAATATGTGAATTCCTCTATTGCAAAATAAATGTTCAAACACAATTCCAAAGTGTTATGGTCATAAATTCTGACAAGCCCTGTGTTGACACGCGTTGGGGAGGGGCCAGGACGGTGGAGAAACCAGCTGAGACATTGATCTCTCAGCGCGGTGGCTAGAAGCACAAACTTTACACCTATTGGATTGGGAGTTTCGTTTATCCATGCTTTGTATAGAATGGTGTGCTGGTAGCACCTCTAATATGTGAGTACAATGGCATATGTTATACAATAAATTTGAGTTGAAACGTTATCACACTATCCAGTCTATTTCTTTGCATATATGAATTAAGGACATCCACAGTGAAGGATCTGACGATTTGCAGAGTCCATTAACCTTGTGACCAGTGTTGGTTCTACTGCTCATTTGACCAAACTTAGCTGTGCTGTCGTAACCGCTGTGGTGAGCGCAATCACACAGGGGGGGAGCATGTGTGTGAAGTCACTAAAAGTTTTAATCTGTGAAGCACTGTCACAAGTCACTGAATATTTGATCTTATATGGACTGAATATTTATTTATGACATTTTGTATCATGAGTAATATCAATTGTTCACATTGAATTAATGCAGCATAACACAGTTATTTTTTATTCTGCATTTTGCACTTTGGGATTGTGTTTGAACATTTATTTTGCACATATTGTGGCATAATATTATTCAATATTTTTTAATGTATTTATTCAAATAATCACAATTGGCATTTGCATTTTATGGATTGGAATCATTTGTTATTATTAATTTATAGTATTTACACAGAGTTATTCATAGAGCGCGGCACAATTTATCTCTTTTTGTTTGGTTTAACACAGCTTATGGGAGTGTAACTGGTGTCAGCAGCCAAAAGAAATTACATCATCTCTTCTCATTTATTGGTTGCTCCTTTAGACCTATAGTCTATTATATTGGTAGCTTGCAAGATCTTTTATTTATTATGTTGAAACTTCTTGTGTTTGCTCAATGGCCCACCTTCTAATCTAGTCACTCTGTTCCTCTTTCTGATTTATTGTAGGCATTCTTATCCTATGTCCTCTAAGATCCAGTTGACATTTTAATGCTGAACCTAGAAATATATCATCTACACAGCAAGTCCATGTAGTCCATAGAACTCACAGACATCTCTTACATGTTCAGGAGTCTTATTTGGCTAAAGATTTGCCATTAAATGCACTCTGTACTGTAGGTGTATGAAGTACCTCTAGAATCCTTCACTTTTTTAATCAGACAAGTATTTTCTTTTTTTTAGATATTTATGCCTTTTGTATCACTTCTTTTTCTTGTATCAATAACTATGTGTGCCAGACCCAATCAGGACAGAGGCTTTTGGAGAGGACAGTAGGGTAGCCTCTTGCCTACTGACTATGGACCCTGGCATTTGAGGGAGCTACAACAATTCAGGAAGATGTCCTGTTATATAATGCAAGATGACATTACCACATTTAGCAATCAAGGAAGCCATGATGGTCTCTGTCAACTTGAAACTCAGAGAACAAGTATGTCAAAAGGAAGCTGGTTAATGAGACTTGGACAGCCCTGGGTCTTCTTGAATACTAGTGCCGAACTGTCTGGGTGGGTACTGGTATCTAGGCTTGTCTAGGTGACTAGTTGTTATTAATTAGCTTACTGTTTAATTAGCTTAATTTTTATGTTTATGTTAGCTGTTCATTAGATGTACTGACATTTACAGTTTGCATTGTTTAGGATAATGTGAGCAAGCTTTTACCTGATCTTGTGTGGTATATATTCTGTGAATTTACAATAAGGTCAGTTCCAGTTTTCATCTAAGCTAGTGTCATCTAGTTCTTTGTTACAATATTCAGCTATAATACCTGGTTCCAGAGTGGAGGAAGCTGTATCTTGACGGAGGCTCCCAGGTTGGGTGCCAGGCGGTCCCTCACACTATATATGTATATTTACTGTATACTATTGAGTTCCTTAAGAGCTCATTGACACTTCAGTGCTGCATTAATGAACGAGCGTTGGGCCCTGCAATAACATGCATAATGTTAGGGGAGCATGTTAATTTTTAATGGGCTGCCAACCTACCACAAAGCAGCCAAAATCAGACATGGGCCATTTTTTTCCAACACAGCACAGTGCAACACATGACATGTACATTGTGATATTCTGCAGTGCAGGTGCATAAAGAAACTATGCGTGCCACTAATAATTTGTTAACACTGTAATTATGAATTTTCTCTATTTGTTACTTTTAATATTCATCAGTAATGACTTTCTCACCTTTTTATCAAACCAGGATGCTACTTCAATACGCTGTTTTCCAATCATCTTCTCATATTGCTCTCGCATATCCTCCATGGTTTTGCCAAGGTTTACAGTTGGAGCAACATCCACTTCAACATCAATGGAACCAGATGATTGCTTATGAAGTTCGCTTATCTCCTGCATAGGGTTAAATATATAAATCGGAATAGCTTATTAATGGATAGCAATGAGGCTATGCAGAACCCACCACCCAGAACCCACATTAAAGTATACAACCTCACTCCAACTTCAAAAAATATACAGTATTTTGGCTCCATTTCTTCCCTCCAAGTGATGTAACAGAGGTCTTTTTGATTCGAGGAAATCTTCCTTTAATCAGGAGAAAGGGTGCCTATGGTTGGTACACGAAGGTCATTCTACAGAAGTAATTGTAGGAGTAAGATATTTTTCTGTGTGGTGCAGACACCCATGCTCACCACATAATTGCTTACCAAAGTTACCCTGGCCTGGGGGAACATATAGTTGGGAATTTATGCCAAATTAATTGGGTACCAATTGAAGGATGGAAAATCTCAAAAGAAAAAAATCTCCCAAACGGGGACGCAGGCAACAATAAAAAGCTGAAAGAGATCCTAACTAATTTCTGCTCTATTTATACTAAAAAATAAATAAATAAATATTAAAAATTTTGACAGGTTAAATGTGTCTGTGCATGGCACATTGACTGATTTAGAGAGTAGATATTGTTTGCATTATTTGTGTATTTTATGTGAGTAATATACGGTATTTATCCTGTGTTTGCAAGATCTCTCTATGGATGAGTTTATCTGAAAAATAAACAACACAAAGTGACCATAAGGAATTTGCCTTTAGATACCTTTCCTGGTGCTTTCCTGTAGTTAGTGTCATCTAAACAATGCCAGACTAGAATTAAAAACAGACGGCCAAGCCAGCCCACTACTGTATACATTAATAATAATATTATATGGGATTTAAATACAAAATGAAGGGAGACAGTGCAGTTGAAAAAAAAAAAGTCAAGACAAGAGGGTTAGGAGGGCCCTGCTTGTGAGAGTTTACAATTCATGACCATTATAGGGCCACAACGCAGGATAATTTCTTGGTTATTTTTACTATATGTAGCACCCTCTAGCTAGTGTGCTAGTGTACATAGTTGTTAGAGTAGGTAAATTTGGTTTGGCTGGCAGCCAAGCATGGGTTCAATCCGGGTCAGGGCTAAGTGACTCAGGGAGGCTGGATGACTCATCAAGCAGCACCTCTGGAAACACCCCCTGTTCTCTAGAACCTTGGAGAAGCTTCCAGAAGTAGAGGGTGAAGTATAGGAGGAGAGATGCTTGGAGTATTGAGCAGTGACCCAGTCAATCCCAACAAAAGTGGACTGGCAGTGGACGGGCACCTCTTAAATACTCCTGGGTCATGCCAGCAGGGGCAGTCAGGTGGAAGATGGAGAAGGAGTGCTGAAGAGTCTGTCAGTGGCCCTTGAGGGTGCCCCCTAGTCTGGTGGGGTGGCCTTGGGCCTGGGGCTCAGGTTCTGGAGGGACCATCTCTAGCACACGAATATATGATATCCTTCCTGGACGCACAGGAGTAAGTGTGAGGACAGTGGGAGAGAATCAGCATGTCCAGGAGTTCTCCAGGATAAGTCAGCCGGGTGTGCTGGTGAGTGTGCAGTCTGGGAGGACTGAGGAGAAGTAGCCAGGAGGGCTAGCAAAAGGGATAGCTGCAACTAAGCAGGCTGAAAGTGCCTGAAGAGGTGGTGCTGGAATCAGTAGCCACAGTGATGTAAGGTGGACACTGGACTTTGCTACACAACCAAAGGGGCCCAGGGGCCCTGCCTGTAAAGGACTCTTGCTTTGATATGGCTGAGTGCTTTTCCAGATCCACTTAAAGTGTCCCAGCTGAGTCTATTTTTGCAAGCAAGTGAGTGCTGGAGGCAGAAGAGGAGTGTATATAGAGACTGTGTACAGCTGTATATAGGGAGTGTTGTCCCTGAAGAGTTTTTCTGAAGCCAAATGGGCATCCCATAATACCCCTATCCCCATCCAAGTTTAAATCCCTCACTAAAACACAAAAACAAAGTTCTGGACTGTTCACTGATTCAAGCGTGCCTGTGGAAATTTGGTGTGCTTGGCTGTGCAGGGTGGGGGATTCCAGTTCACCAGCGGACTTCTACATAGGGTGAGCTACATATAGAAACTCTTAAAGTGTCAAAAATGTACCCTAAAATCTGCCTCTAGAGCAGCCTTTCCCAACCTTCTTACTAAGGAGCAACCCTTAAAAAAGTTATCAGGTCTCACAGAACCCTTAGGGCTCTTTCACATGGGGAGGATCAGTGATGATCCGCCCCGTGAACATCCGCTTGCTCGCCCAGTGAACATCTGCTCCGCCGATCCCCGCTGAGCAGGAAGATGACAGGTCCATCGCTGCACCTGTCCTGTCAGAGCGCCGCCCTCCTTTATGGGGGATCGGGTGATGACGGACCGTAGAGTCCGTCGTCACCCGATCCGATCCGAAAACGGATGGAAAAGTAGGTTTTTCCTCCGTTACACTTTTTCAGATCGGAGCGGACATGTCACCGCTGACATCCGATGCTCCATAGACCTCCATGGAGTGTCCGTTCAGGTCCGCCTACAAAACTGACAGGCGGACCTGAACGGACAGTCCTTGTGAAAGAGGCCTAAGTGTCTTTTTTTTTTTTATGTCTACAATCAGTAAATTAGCAACAGCAGTCTATAGTGAAAATTGTAGACATTTAACAGACAACATTTTACTGACTGTGAATAGTGTAATGACTCCTTACATTGGCGGCATTGGTGTACATCTGTGTAGATTGGAGATCAACCTACCAATGCTCTCGCCTCAATGAATCCTTGGTAACCTCAGAAGGATCCCCAAGGTTCCACAGATCCCTGGTTGAGAGAGAGATGCTCTCATTGAGGCCAGTGCATTTTCTACTTACACTGGCCATCCCCAAAAAAGTCTGAAGGAAAGTAAACTGGCCCTTTGATTACAATTTGATTACAAAGTTTGGAGACCCCTAGTCTAGAGTATATGCCAATTTACTTTTTTCTTTTATTTTCCAGTGGTGAGAAATCTATGTATATACATGAAATGGGACTGAGAGGCAATGCTGACAACACTGGTTAGTATTTCAGTGTAGCAAGGGTACTGTGTTGCCAGCCAGACAGGAAATTAGGAGCATACTGGATTTCTGGCAGATAATTAAGTCTTTTTCTGTATTTGCAATAGTTTGAAAGTGATAAAACATGGGCTGTGTAATGAAGAGATGTGGTGATTTTTTTTTTCTTACATTTGTTTTACTTTTTCTTGACATACACAATAATACTGCATAAATCTCGTCAGACACACCTGTCCTTCAGGTTACCAGTCTGCTATCAGAGGATTCTCTGGCACACTCAATGACCCACTCTTTACAAATATTACATATTTTATGGAACCAGGTGGTAATTATTCAGGAGCTAACAATACAAATGCCATTACATTGTGTCATGTTTAGTTACCACTCCTTTTAAAATATCTACTGGAATTTCAGTAAATACAGAGATGACTGACAATCATGTATTAAACTTTAATACAGTGTATTAAACTTTGTGTAATTTAGTGATTATATTATTTTTACCTATTTAAGGTGTCAGTAAAGTTGTCAGAATGGGCTATGCCCTACTACGGATTATACTGACTAAGAGGCTATCTGAGACACTATGCAATTATAAGGTCAGAACTAAGAATGAGCAAAATAGAGAGTTTTAATTTGGGAGAATATTAGAAATGTCAGCAAAATGTCCATAATTTGGCAAAATGCACTAAAGTCAAAGGAGAGAGCAAAAGTAATTTAGTTTTTACAATGGGCTTTAGTCTGGCTTGACAGCTTTGCAGTGCTGTATCACACTGTACTGTACCATGCGCTACACCAGGAAAATACAGCATGTGCATTTTTTTTGTTGGTGCTGATGCAGCCCATGCAAAATGAATGGTATGCCTCAGGAAATGCACATTGATGTACAATATACTACATCCATGCATACATTAACAATTGTGCATTTACTTCCCTTAAAGGTGTGAAGATGGCCTAAAATGGCCCCTGGTGATTACAAAAGCTATTTTTAACTTTCCTAAACCTGTTTTGTGTCCAAAAAAGTCTCTTTATTAGGCTCATTTATTAGACACGAGCACACTGAAATATTTTGTTTCAAAATTTCGGTTTCGTCTGAAAAATGCATTTATTATGTCACTCCCAAAATGCGTTTTTATTGATTTTGTTTTGTTAAAAAATGCATTTGTACAAAAATCCAAATTATATAAAGTTGAATCTGTCAATTGAAGGCTTATGGTGTCTGTCGGAAGTTCTAAGAAGATTCGACGAAGCAGCTAAACTGTACAATGCCGTGATCATACATTTCGAATGCTCCACCCACAAGCTATAGTAGAATTCCAATGTTGTTTGACAAGTAATCAGTGGTGTATTTAGGTTTGTGCTGCCCTAGGCCTGACTAAACGCATGCATCCCCCTAAATTAAAAACGGCCACACCCCTTCCTGTTTAAGACCCACCCTATCATCTGTAAACAACAACCCTTCCTCTTTAGGCTCATTTGGCACCTTTCAGGGGGGAACGGGTACCTGTTTCTGACAGGTACCCTTCCCCACTTCTGGGAGACTGCGCTGTCCCCTCTGAAGTTTGCCCCCCTCCTCCTTCCTCCACTGGGCCATTCAGAAAGTGCAACGTGCTTTGCACATGTGCAGTAGGGAACCGGTCAGTTTCCCTTACCATGAATACTGATAGTGGCAAAACCCGAGAGCCAATCCGAAAATCGGCTGAGGTGTTGACATCGCTGAATCCCTGGACAGGTAAGTGTCCTAATATTAAAAGTCAGCAGCTACGGTATTTTTAGCTGCTGAGTTTTAATGCTATCACGGGGGGGGGGGGGGTGTCTCACTGTGCCCATCAATTGCAGCCTCACTGTGCCCCATCAAACGCAGTCACTGTGACCATCAAATGCAGCCACTGTGCCCATCAAATGCAGCCACTGTGCCCATCAAATGCAGCCACTGTGCCCTCAAACGCAGCCACTGTACCCATCAAATGCTGCCACTGTGCTATCAAATGCAGCCACTGTGCCCATCAAATGCTGCCACTGTGCTATCAAACGCAGTCACTGTGCCCATCAAACGCAGCCACTGTGCCCATCAAACGCAGCCACTGTGCCCTCAAACGCAGCCACTGTGCCCATCAAATGCTGCCACTGTGCTATCAAATGCAGCCACTGTGCTATCAAACGCAGCCACTGTGCCCATCAATTGCAGCCACTGTGCCCATCAATTGCAGCCACTGTTCCCATCAAACGCAGCCACTGTGCCCCATCAAACGCAGCCACTGTGCCCCATCAAACGCAGACACTGTGCCCTCAAACGCAGCCACTGTGCCCTCAAACGCAGCCACTGTGCCCATCAAATGCTGCCACTGTGCTATCAAACGCAGCCACTGTGCTATCAAACGCAGCCACTGTGCTATCAAACGCAGCCACTGTGCCCATCAATTGCAGCCACTGTGCCCATCAATTGCAGCCACTGTGCCCATCAAACGCAGCCACTGTGCCCCATCAAACGCAGCCACTGTGCCCCATCAAACGCAGACACTGTGCCATCAAACGTAGCCATTGTGCCATCAAACGTAGCCACTGTGCCATCAAACGCAGCAACTGTGCCCTCAAACGCAGCCACTGTGCCCTCAAACGCAGCCACTTTGCCCATCAAACGCTGCCACTGTGCCCATCAATTGCAGCCACTGTGCCCATCAATTGCAGCCACTGTGCCCATCAATTGCAGCCACTGTGCCCATCAAATGCAGCCACTGTGCCCCATCAAACGCAGCCACTGTGCCATCAAACGTAGCCATTGTGCCATCAAATGAAGACACTGTGCCCTCAAACGTAGCCATTGTGCCATCAAACATAGCCACTGTGCCCTCAAACGCAGCCACTGTGCCCTCAAACGTAGCCATTGTGCCATCAAACGTAGCCACCGTGCCCATCAAATGCAGCCACCGCGCCATCAAATGCAGCCACTGTGCCATCAAACGCAGCCATTGTGACCTCAAACGCAGCCACTGTGCCCATCAAATGCTGCCACTGTGCCCATCAAATTCTGCCAGTGCCCATCAAATGCTGCCAGTGCCCATAACACTGATCTACTTTATTAAATCATTGTACCTGCTGTCCTGGGGGTTTCCCTCGTGCTCCTCTCTCCTGACGTCACAGCCCCAGGGCCGAGAAGAAGATTCACTGCAGGAAAGCAGTGCAGGGGAGGGTAGGCGGAGCTTAAGGCTTCACCTGTCACCTGTTGCTTATGGGGGCACGAGTGACACACGCCGCCCCCCCCCGCATGAGAGAAAGCCCCCCCACCCATCTTGCTGATTCCCGCCTCCCGCTGCCGCCTCCCGCACACATGCAGCCCACAGCGGCCGGCTTTCTGTAGCGGCGCCGTGGTGTATGAGCGTGCTTGTCAGAGTAGGGGGGCGTGAGATACACGCCTCCACCCTCTGACAAGCATGCCCATACACAGTGGCGCAGCTACAGAAAGCCGGCCGCCGTGGGCTGCATGTGTGCGGGAGGCGGCAGTGGGAGCTGGGAATCAGCAAAACGGGTGGGGGGGCTTTCTCTCATGCGGGGGGCGGCCCTTTTTGCCGCCCCCCGTGAAGTGCCGCCCTAGGCCTAGGCCTTGTCGGCCTAGGCCAAAACACAGCCCTGCAAGTAATAATTATAATTATTAATTATTATTACTAGTCGAACAACATTAGAATTCTTCTATAGCCTATGGGCGGAGCATTTGACTGTAAATGTCGCGGCGATCATATGTTTTTAGCCTTTTCATTGAATCTTTATGTCAAACGGTATTACCGCAGGTTCGATAGACACAGATCACTATTGTCACATGTCGAATCTTCTATCTATATCGAACTGTTGTCGCAACGATACGAAAATATAATGGATACCAAAATAAAGCATTTTTTTATTTCGGATCTTTCGGATTTCCGAATTTTACGAGTTCGTTATCGTTTTGTTCAAACGAACACGAAAATCCCAGAAATTTGGGTGAAAATGCATACGGATGATATTGAATGCACGTCTAACATTTATAAGACATTGAAGGCTCGATTGGAGTGCCAGCTGCCACAGTACCATGCTTAAGCTATGTATTCCTCTTTATTAGATCCCCCTGGATAAAATAAGAAATCAGATTCCAGAAGTGTTGATTCCTGCAAAGATGTCACCAATGATTTCTGTTGATCGAAGCAGCAGCAGATGGCAAGGACAGCAGGTGAGGTAAGTATTAACCTTCAATTCTAGAGAAGTTTTTTCGGACTTTGATATTGATGATATGGGGTATTCCTAAATAGAGATACTCTGTCTCTCTCCATCTCTATAAGAATATGTGGGCAGGAGTTAGTACCCCTTTTAAGGAGACCCTTACCTGGGTGGGTTTTGTGGATGGGGCTAGTTTAGTCCTGTATAATCTAGAGCCAAATAAGCCTTAGGTATAGAACCCTTCAGAGTATGCCTGGAACAGGCCTCATTGGAGAACCCACCTATGGGGACCTACAGTAAGGACAGTGGAAGGGTAGAGTGTTCATCCAATGTTAATGTTAGACTTGAACTGTGCAGAATTTTTGGTTTTGGGACAGAAAGGGTGGAGGTGAAGAACTGATCATTATGCTTCTGCTACAGTAAAATTGTTAAAAGGCTGAACATGTGGACCTTTGTTATTCCTGGAGGTGGGCCTCGGGCCTGGAAAATATGAGTGACCGAAGATGATAACATCTCCACTTAACTGGTTTGTGTGTACCCTATCTCATTCCTGAACAGGAGAATGATTGGAGGGACCCTAGGCCAATATGGTCATTGTTGCCAGCGAAATGGGGCCATGCTACATATACAGTATCTCACAAAAGTGAGTACACCCCTCACATTTTTGTAAATATTTTATTATATCTTTTCATGTGACATCACTGAAGAAATTATCTAAAGTAGTCAGTGTACAGCTTGTATAACAGTGTAAATTTGCTGTCCCCTCAAAATAACTCAACACACAGCCATTAATGTCTAAACTGCTGGCAACAAAAGTGAGTACACCCCTAAGTGAAAATGTCCAAATTGTGCCCAATTAGCCATTTTCCCTCCACTGGTGTCATGTGACTCGTTAGTGTTACAAGCAGTGGCGGCCCGTCCATAGGCGTCGCCCCCCCTCCAGGCAGTCACAAAAAAATAAAAAAATAAACAAAAAACATACATTTTTTTTTAAAACTGGTCCTTTAAAAAAATTTTGAAAAAAAAGAAAAAAAAGGGTCCTTAAGTGCGGTGTGTTCGGACGCCGGACACAGTGAACTATGGGAAGCGCCACGTCTATGCAATCACGAGATTGCAGACGTGGCGCTTCATTTGCGGGCTTTTGCCGGGCGGTTTGATTGACATCTGAGTTAGATGTCACTTCCTGTTTTCTTTCTCCCATTGTGCCCCAGAAAGAAAACCGGAAGTATGAGGAGCGGACTCCTCCATTGCCGCTGCCAGTAGAAGGAGACACAGCAGGAGAGGACAACACAGCAAGGTAAGTGCCGCTGTTCCAGTCCAGCCCTCCCGCAGAGAAGGGGGGAGGTGGGTTTGATGTGATACAGACTGCATTTGATGTGACACGGGCTGCATTTGATGTGACACAGGCTGCATTTGATGTGACACAGGCTGTATTTTATGTGACACAGGCTGCATTTGATGTGACACAGGCTTCATTTGATGTGACACAGGCTGCATTTGATGTGACACAGGCTGCATTTGATGTGACACAGGGGCACCTGATGTAAGGAGGGACTCCGCTGGGGGCACCTGATGCAAGGAGGGACTCCGCTGGGGGCACCTAAAGTATGGAGGGACTCTGCTGGGGGCACCTGATGTAAGGAGGGACTCTGCTGGGGACACCTGATGTAAGGAGGGACTCTGCTGGGGGCACCTGATGTAAGGAGGAGGGACTTCGCTGTGGGCACCTGATGTAAGGAGGAGGGACTCCGCTGGGGGCACCTGATGTATGGAGGGACTCTGCTGGGGGCGCCTGATGTATGCAGGAACTCTGCTGGGGGCACCTGATGTAAGGAGGGACTCTGCTGGAGGCACCTGATGTAAGAAGGGACTCTGCTGGGGGCACCTGATGTAAGGAGGGACTCTGCAGAGGCACCTGATGTAAGGAGGGACTCTGCTGGGGGCACCCGATGTATGGAGGGACTCCGCTGGGGGCACCTGATGTATGGAGGGACTCTGCTGGGGGCACCTGATGTAAGGATGGACTCTGCTGGGGGCACATGATGTAAGGAGGGACTCTGCTGGGGGCACCTGATGTATGGAGGGACTCCGCTGGGGGCACCTGATGTATGGAGGGACTACGCTGGGGGCACCTGATGTAAGGAGGGACTCCGCTGGGGGTACCTGATGTATGGAGGGACTCTGCTGGGGCACGTGATGTAAGGACGGACTCCGCTGGGGGCACCTGATGTAAGGACGGACTCTGCTGGGGCACGTGATGTAAGGACGGACTCCACTGGGGGCACCTGATGTAAGGACGGACTCTGCTGGGGACACCTGATGGCATCTGGTGGCAGGCAATACGCTCAGGGCTCCCACTGATTCTGCATTATGGTGAGGTGAATAATTTCATTTTATGTTACAATGTAATAATAGAAATAATGTGCTTCAATCATCCTGACACCATAACAACCATGGTGGCGGGATGATTGAAGTGCTAACACCAGGTGTTTGGAGTATCTTTATCTGCTGATTGTTAAACTTTCTAGAATACACATATTTCTTTTGTTGTGTAGGATCTGGGCCTGCTGTCCCTCCATCTCTCTCTCCCTCCCTCTCCCTCCATCTCTCGTTCATCTCAGATGCTAACCACACCACCTTAGAGCCACGCTCACTATTTCGCTGAAACCACGCCCATTTTTGCCAAGTGGGAGGGGTCAAAAAGGAAGGGCAGGGTCTGGCGCCCCCATCCTAAAACTTCACCAGCCGCCACTGGTTACAAGATCTGAGGTGTGAATGGGAAGCAGGTGTGTTAAGTTTGGTGTTATCACTCTCACTTTCTCATACTGGTCACTGGAAGTTAAACATGGCACCTCATGGCAAAGAACTCTCTGAGGATCTGAAAAAAAGAATTGTTGCTCTACATAAAGATGGCCTAGGCTATAGGAAGATTGCCAAGATCCTGAAACCAAGCTGCAGCACAGTAGCCAATTCCATACAGGGGTTTAACAGGACAGGTTCCACTCAGAACAGGCCTCACCATGGTCGACCAAAGAAGTTGAGTGCACATACTCAGTGTCATATCCAGAGGTTGTCTTTGGGAAATAGACGTATGAGTGCTGCCAGGATTGCTGCAGAGGTTGAAGGGGTGGGGGGTCAGCCTGTCAGTTCTCAGACCATATGCCGCACGCTGCATCAAATTGGTCTGCATGGCTGTCGTCCCACATGAAGCCTCTTCTAAAGATGATGCACAAGAAAGCTGGCAAACAGTTTGCTGAAGACAAGCAGACTAAAGACATGGATTACTTGAACCATGTTCTGTGGTCTGATGAGACCAAGATAAACTTATTTGGTTCCGATGGTGTCAAGCATGTGTGGCACCAACCAGGTGTACAAAGACAAGTTTGTCTTGTCTACAGTCAAGCATGTTGGTGGGAGTGTCATGGTCCGGGGCTGCGGGCTGCATAAGTGCTGCCAGCACTGGGGAGCTGCAGTTCATTGAGGGAATCATGGATGCCAACATGTACTGTGATATACTGAAACAGAGCATGATCCCCTCTCTTCAGAGACTGGGCCGCAGGGCAGTATTTTAACATAACGACCCTAAACACACCTCCAAGACCACCACTTCCTTGCTAAAGAAGCTGAGGGTAAAGGTGATGGACTGGCCAAGTATGTCTCCAGACCTAAACCCTATTGAGCATCTGTGGGGCATCCTCAAACGGAAGGTGGAGGAGCGCAAGGGTTAAGAGGCTTAAGGCAGTGTTGGAAAATAATGGTGGCCACACAAAATATTGACACTTTGTGCCCAATTCAGACATTTTCACTTAGGGGTGTACTCATTTTTGTTGCCAGTGGTTTAGACATCAATGGCTGTGTGTTGAGATATTTTGAGGGGACAGCAAATTTACACTGTTATACAAGCTGTACACTCACTACTTTACATAGTAGCAAAGTGTAATTCCTTCAATGTTGCCACATGAAAATACTTTTGTGAGATACTGTATATTTATTGTGCAGTGTATCTATGTATGGATTTACTAAGTCGATCACTGAAGTAAACTGTACAGTAGATGGCCTACATTAACAGATTCAGCTTTCATACAACCTAGTTTTTTAATCCTGTAGACAAATAAGCAATTTTCAGTCTAACCTTGAGCCAAATGCCATTAATATTAACTGCCTAATAAACCAATATATGCACATGTTTACCACTTGCTTGAAGAGAAGAATGACCAAAGCTTGTTTGGTTATGCTTTTCATGTGGATTACAGGTGTGCTTTTGCACTCCTGTGACCCAGAATTAGCCAACAGTGGGCTAAAGCCTGCTGTTGACTGATGTCAAAGAGCCACTGTAGTCTCTAGATGTTCCACTTAGATGCCTGACCGGCAGCTGATTTAGCCTTTCAGCACACCACTGTGAGCATGAGCCAGCCACTCCTGCCTCCTCTCCTGCCAGGCGCTCCAGTGAGTGCTGGAGGGGCAAAGCACAGAATGATGACTGACAGTCAACGCTCTCTGCTCAGAGTGAACACAACAACTGATTCATCAGCTGTCACATGATCATTCGGGTTTACAGGCATTACATTATATGTGAGTAGGCATGTTAGTTTTATTTACTTCACGCGCTTCTTTTATCTCCACTTACTTCAGCATGGTTCTTCTTGAGGTAAGCCAGTTCCTCATTCACATTCTCTATCTGTGTTTCAAACTCAGCCCTGCCAAGAGTGAGTTGATCTATAGCTTTACGCAGCTCAATGGTGTCTTTTTCAGTCATGAAACGGAGAGCTTGCTCATTCTCAAACCTAGGGGAAAATTTATCCGGTTACAAATGCTACGTTATAGTTCTAAAATGATCTTTTCTTCCTTCAGCAGCTACAATTATCCATGCTCAATTTTTTTGTCACTGTGCCATATCGGTTTTAATTTCTAAAATGGAAGCCAAAGAATCATAATAAAGAAATAGTTCAGTAGTAGTCCCCCAGTTCATACACTGCAATACATTGTGAACAAAAATTACTTCTAAAATCAGATCATAGTACCCTGCTATCTTTTTTTTAAAGATACAACTTAGGCGGAGGCATTCCTGCAGATGCTCTAAATTTTTTTTTTTACCAAAAATATGTAGAAGAATACATATTGGCCTAAACTGAGGAAGAAATGTGTTTTTTTATATATTTTTTGGGGATATTTATTATAGCAAAAAGTAAAAAATATTGCTTTTTTTTTCAAAATTGTCGCTCTTTTTTTGTTTATAGCGCAAAAAAAAAAAAAAACACAGAGGTGATCAAATACCACCAAAAGAAAGCTCTATTTGTGGGGAAAAAAGGACGTCAATTTTGTTTGGGTACAATATCGCACGAACGTGTAATTGTCAGTTAAAGTGACGCAGTGCCGAATCGCAAAAAAGGGCTTGGTCAGGAAGGGGGTAAATCCAGGCTGAAATGGTTAAAGGCAAATCCACTCTACAATACAAGTATACTTGTTGTAAATCTGAGGGTAAGCACTGGTGATTTTATCATCCAATCGTAGAAACAGAGATGCTGTTTTTTTATTTTTTCCTTTCATGTCCCCCTCGGATCTCCAGCAACTGCACTTCCAAGTGCACTTGTAGTGCAAAATGGATTTACCTTTAGTAAATAAACCCCAAAGTCCAAGATACCTACTAATTTGGGGTGTACACAGCAAAATGCTAGAGTGCAATTTACTTAATGGGGTAACTATTTAGACTGACCTGTGAGTCCCCAAGGAAAGACATTGGTAGAGTTTTACCCTCACTTCCTGTTTGGCACAGGAAGTGAATACATTTGAAGGAGAAAGTGGCAAAATTTGGGAGGTGTCTGCACCCTATTAGGGGTGCAGACACCCCCAAAAACTGAGAAGACTTCTAATCCCTCTGCACTCTATCCCCAAGCAAAAATAAGAAAGGATTTCATTTAGTTTAACTTTGCAAAGACACATTCCTAAGTTCAACTGAGATGCATGTCAATGGCCCATTTAGACCTTGTGTAATAGAAAACACCAGTTGTCTTTCGCTAGAAACATTTGTTAGTCCAGTCCTGGAAATCTGCTTTACTATTAATTTCCATAAAAATTGGGTTCCTGCAGCTAGATGCGCAACCGCTGTGTGCACAGATCTGGTTCCCAGAAGCGGTGACCAGCACACAGGAATGACATCACACCCCTACAGAAAGTTGCTTGTACTGCTGCTAATTTCTTCCCACCACACCCTGCTCACTGAGGAAGAAATGATCTTTATTTGCAAATCAAGATAGTTTTTTATTTTTTTTTTACATGGAGTGGTGTTTGTGTGGGAGGAAGCCAGAGTACCTGGAGGAAACCCACACAGGCACAGGGAGAACATGCAAACTACAGGCTGATGGTGTCACGGGTTTGATTTGCACCAGAAACCCTTTTTGTTGCTAGGTAAAAATGCTGACCACTAGACCACTGTGCTGCCCAAATGCATATCTATAGATGTAGGCTAGTGTCCACCACAGCAGAGAGAAGTTGGGTAGATTCCACACTCCCAATTCTGTAGGCATATGGTCTAGCACAGGGGTCTTCAAACTTCAGCCCTCCAGTTGTTCAGAAATCACAATTCCCATCATGGAGAGCCGTAGTTTGAAGATTCCTGATCACTCTAGCATGTCTTGAAAAAAGGTGGGTTCTCATGTGCCTTGTATGATGCCCAAGAAATATCGTTTGGAAAATACAAGTGGGTCATGGCACATCTACATTCCAAATTTGGCACTTAAGATATTCATGCACTATGCAATCTGATTGGCCAATCTCTGTTCAACTCGATATTTAGACAAAATAGGTATTAGGAAGATGCACTTGAACAATTAATTCAAATTATAGGAAATCAATCAGGCTCTTGCACTAAATCTAATTTATTTAAGATCTAACTGATTGCAGTGTATGGTCACCTTTAAAGATCAAGATCTGATACATACATATAAATTTCTGGGGAAAATACAGCAATGTTTTGTTGCCACTAGAGTGCTCCACCTCTGCTGCCTACACAAAGCCATGGGATCAATTCATTGTGGTTGTACCACTATGATCCATAGGGATCTGGGCCAAATTTGGTAGTACCTAATTTATTAATACTTTCTACTGAAGAGCAATAATGTAAAAGGTAAGACATCAATTGATGGAGACAAATGAAGATTGACAGTTATGGAAAAGATCCAGATAGAACATTAATGTTAGAACAAAGAACCCGTTTACTTTAATGCCTTCCATCCCAACAGCAGTTATTCACTTTTCGTTCACTCTCATGTTCCTCCATTCAACCACCGGGAGTGTGAAAAGGAACCTTGTATGCCCTTGTTAGAGTATACACAGGGCTAAGGACTCTTGTTCTGCCTCCATGTGACAGTTTTAGGCCAATCACCAGGAAAGACAGTGAGTCATATGCTACTCCATACCCAGAACTACTAGATATATTTTTCTCCCCTGGCAACTGAGAGGGGTGGAAGGGGCTGAAAAAATGGTGTACTTCTATGAAGGAAGACCTTAGAACCAAACTTTTGCTTTCCCCCTTATGGGAAAAGCACATGTTTTCTTTAAGTTAGCAAATTCACAGGGGCGAAAAAAGTTAAAATTTTCCTTACTTTATTCTGAAGTCATCAGCTGCCAGCTTGGCGTTGTCTATCTGGAGCGTTATGCTAGCATTTTCCATAGTGGCGCTTATGATCTAGCATGATGAAGCAAATTAATGAATTATTAAATTATTAATTCATGAATAAACAAACATATACATCAACTGAATTAAATAAATCTTATATTTGGCTACATTTAGTAAAAAAAATGAATAGATCTTTAAACCAAAGGCACTCATAGACATTGGATAGCATTGAAACAATGGAAAGGTGGGGTGGGGATTTTTTGAAGTGCAAAAATATCATCAAATATATTCAATAAAAAAGGAATTATTTCTTATTTTGAGAAGCAAAACAAAAAATATATATATATAAAAACAAAGGACACAGGCACGTACAATACTGTTATTATGATGTTAAACAGGACAGCGTGATAAAAAATCCCAACATGTTTCACCCATAGATTGGGCTTCTTCAGGGGGGCTGTCTTTTGGAGATACAGGCCTTCTGTGTCTCCACTCCCAGGGCAGTGCAGGCTGCTGGAGCCCCTTGGGACATGATGTGCTGCCACATACTCTCAGCCTGATGAGTACCTCCAGTGCTGCTAGGCAGCAGGCTGCTGGAGCCCCTTGGGACATGATGTGCTTCCACATACTCTCAGCCTGATGAGTACCTCCAGTGCTGCTAGGTAGCAGGCTGCTGGAGCCCCTTGGGACATGATGTGCTGCCACATACTCTCAGCCTGATGAGTACCTCCAGTGCTGCTAGGTAGCCTTTCCAAGTCCCTTGGCTTTCAAGTTTCTTTTGGGTCCACATTCTGGTCCTTTTGTTCCCTCTGTGACCCCCAGTCGCTTGTGGTGACTTGCATTGTCAGCCTCTGGGGAGACTGTGGTAGGACCATCGCCCCCATTGTTTCGGGTGAACTGGGCTAGAAGCATTGCCCTGGGAGTGGAGACACAGAAGGCCTGTACCTCCAAAAGACAGCCCCCTGAAGAAGCCCGATCTACGGGTGAAACATGTCGGGATTTTTTATCATGCTGTCCTGTTTAACATCATAATAACAGTATTGTACATGCCTGTGTCCTTTGTTTTTATATATATATATATATATATATACATATATATATATATATATATATATATATATATATATATATATTGTTTTGCTTCTCAAAATAAGAAATAAATCCTTTTTTATTGAATATATTTGACGATATTTTTGCACCTCAAAAAATCCCCACCCCACCTTTCAATTGTTTCGATGTCAGCTTGGGGATGGTGCCATTATCTAGCTGTATTTTCCATGACCAAATATCTGTTCATCGGATAGCATTGTCAGTTGGATCTCTGAAGATTTATGGAACCCTCAAAGAGTCCTGCACAACCATGACTAGGCAAGAAAGTGATTGGAAATGTTGGAAAATGTTGCCCAATTGCTACCATTTATGTTGTGTTTGCAGCAAGGGAGGTTATTTTTCCATTTGTTCCTGCTAAGCACTAACAATTCAGCCAACTGAGTGGTTCTTTTTACAGCCAAAACTAGCAGAACTAGCAGTCATATATTGAATTTCTAATGCCGCGTACACACGAGCGGACTTTTCGACCAGACTGGTCCGACGGACCGAATCCGGAGGACAATCCGACCGTGTGTGGGCTTCATCGGACTTCCGACGGACCGTTGAAAATCCGACGGACTTTAGATTTGAAACTTGTTTCAAATCTTCCCGCGGGAACTCCGCCGGACCTAGTTCCTATCGGGAAGCTCATTCGTCTGTATGCTGGTCCGACAGACCGCATACAACACAAGGGCAGCTACAGCACCTGCCCGCGATAATGTTTCCAACGCTATCCTATCGCGCTTGTTCTTGGCGACAGGGTACTGTACATCTCGCGCTCGCTTCGATAGAAAAAACACATTTTCCTATTGCAGCGAGCGCGAGAGGGAGGCGACGATGTCCCTTAGGTCTTATAAGGATTTTAAGGGGAACCCCTATGCCAAAAAAATGGCGTGGGGGTCCCCCCAAAATCTATACTAGACCCTTATCCAAGCACGCAGCCTGGCCGGTCCCGGAGCATGCTAGGACTGTGGCGTCATAAGGGGGTGGGGTCACCGGGTGACATCACTTGGTGACCACGTTCCATGCCTATATAAGTCAATGGACACCGCTGACACAGCATTACAGCAGGAGAGAGCACCGTGTCAACATCGGAAGAAGAGAAGAGGGAACAAGACTACGGAGAAGACCGGGCCACCACTAGCAAAAGAGCAGCAAAAGAGCAGAAGATAGCGGATGAGCCCGGCAGAAGAACCGGAGAGCGTGAGAAGAACCGGACACCGGGAGAAGAGGCCGGAGAGCGGGAGAAGAGCCGGACACTTGGAGAAGAGGCCGGAGAGAGAGGAGAAGTCGTACTCATTCACATAGGGTGGGGGGCCGGGATCTGGGGGCTCCCGGATTCCAATAAGCCCCCTGCCCGCAGACCCCGACAACCAACGGCCAGGGTTGTCGGAAAGAGACCTTGTCCTCATCAACATGGGGACAAGGTGCTTTGGGGGAGGGGGGCCCCCCTCCCCCAAAACACCCCCCCTGGTGAGAGCATGCGGCCTGGTATGGTTCAGAGGGAGGGGCGCTCGCTCGTCCCCACCCCCTTTCCTGAGCGGCCAGGCTGCATGCTCGGATAAGGGTCTGGTAAGAAATTTGGGGGACCCCATGCCATTTTTTTCAGCGTAGGGGGTTCCCATTAAAATCCATACCAGACCTAAGGGCCTGGCATGCTCTGTGACGGGGCTCGCAAGGTGTCAATCTTGCCGATAAAAGTAGCAAGATTGACTTCCTTTTCTAGTCCCATCGTACCCGAGTCACATTCAAAATGACCAGACTTTAGTCCGTGTAAGTCCGTTCATTCGGAAGTCCACCGAAAGTCAGTCGGGAAGATGGTGGGACCTAGTCTGCCGGAAAGTCCGGTCGTGTGCACAGGGCATTACTCTTCTCTGATGTTCTTAGCCAACTTAAAAAGACATTATCACTTTGCTCTTCAGGCAAAAGTGACAGTGTAATGCCCCGTACACACGAGTGAAATTTCCGTTGGAAAAATCTTGGATGGTTTTTTCGACGGAATTCCACTCAAGCTTGGCTTGCATACTCACGGTCACACAAAAGTTCTCTGAACTTTCAACCGTCAAGAACGCGGTGACTTACAACACTACGACGAAGTTCAATGCTTCCGTGCATGCGTCGAAATTGTTTCTGAGCATGCGTGGTTTTTTGAGCATCGGAATTGCATACAGACGAACAGAATTTCCATCAAGAACCTTTTGCATCAGAAAAATAGAGAACCGTTTCTCAATCTTTTGCTGGTGGAAATGCAGACAGAAAAAGTTGGATGGAGCATACACACGGTTGGAATATCCGACCAAAAGCTCCCATCACACTTTTTTTGACGGAAATTCCGACCGTGTGTATGCAGCATTAGTTTAAAGCCCCCAACCAATTGATACTCACTACTAGGAATGGGCGAACGGTTCTGCCCGAGCATAAGTTTGGACCGAACTTTCACTGTTCGGAAAACAGCCAAAAAATTGGGTCGTTCGATCGTTTGTTCAGCCCCCTGAACTGACCACAATGCATTGCAAGCCCTGATTGGCTGAAGCAGTGAAAGCTTCAGCCAAACAGGGCACAGAGCACTGTCAGAGTCATGACTGGACACTGTCATCATGACTTTATCCAATCATGGCTGTATATTTACAGTATACGGTCAGCAAGCAATTAAAGAATGGGTAAACCCAACATTTAATATTCCCGATATGTGCCTGCTGTACCATATACTTGTATTAAAAAGTATCCTGTTCTCTTTGGATAGCTTCCTTTTTGTGAAATCCCTCTGCTTTCCTATTAAAAACTGACCACACTAAGCAGAACACACCATGGTCAGTTCTCTAGCTATGCTGGGAACTCAGCCTGCTCTCCTCCAATGATCAGACTTGTCCTGACACACACCCTCTGCACAGCCTTTTACTAGGAATATCAGTGTGATGCTGCTTCTCCTCCCCCAACTTTTATGCAGCTGAGAACTGAGGGAATGTGATCACTTTTAAAAAAAAAAAAAAAGTTGTTTTTCTTTTTTTATATGTATACACAAATGTTTTACCTTTCAATTCAATTTTAAACTGAATAGGTTGTTTTACAAGGTGAGGGGTTACAATCATTTTAATTCACACTGCTGATGTTGCAAAATTCATACAACAGACACAGACTGCACTTTTGAGGCAGTCCTGCAGGCAAATGCAAGCTTTTTAACTGACTTTCTCCAAAATTCAGTATGTAATATAATTAGTATACAAACATTTGTTTGATCAAGCACAGCAAACACTTTAGTGGCTTGTCAGTACTTGAGTCATTTTACCTCCCAATTTACCAAGAGATGTAGTTTAATTTTAAAATGTCTTTATTGGATAATCAAAGGTCTAATTTCTTTACAAGCAAAATTAAATGGCAAAGAAAATAAAATCTAATAAAACATTTTCAAACCACTACAAAAAACAATTAAGTGTGGAGAATTGTACTCCACAGTAATCTAGGCAAAGTCAAATTAATACAAATGTTAGGATTATGGTTTTGCTTGTAAATCTGTCGTGTAGATACTATAAATTGGAATTAAAAAGCTTAGTGGTTTTCCAAAGAAAAAGTAGCCAACAGCATTTTACCAACTATAATATGGTAATAAAACATTATTACTCTTTACAAGATTGTTCTACAAACTCTAAGGCCTTAAGGTAGTTGTACTAGAAATGAAACTGTGTCTCTTGTATTCCAGCATATATTGTTACAGAATGTATGGTACCAAAATATTTCTGAAATGCTGATTAAAGCATATAAACGAGCAAGTATTCAACCACTTTCTTTCTGATTTTAATAGACATAGCAACTTAAAAAATCTCAATAGAATATATTATTATCTGGAGTAATGTGGAGAATTAAAAACAAACTCTAAAATCCCATTTGGGGCCCTAAGGCTCATATTGCATACCTCCAGGCTATAGCAAATTTCTATTTGTAATACTAAGTTTGAATGGGTGAAACTATGGGGGGGCTTGATACCTAAAATAAACCTTCCCATTCACTAAACATGTAAACATAGCTCAATCCTCGTAAACTACTCCATCAGCCGTTTCAGACACAGTCCTTGTTTCCCCAAAATGTAGCCCATGATGACTAAACACAGGACCGGTGCAAGGATTTTTGACACCCTAGGCGAAACCTCATTTTGTCGCCCCCGCTGGCTCCACCCCTGACCCCACCCTGATTTGCCCTGCCCATGTGTCAGGAGGTGGTGCTTTACAGGAAGCATCGGCTCTGCTTTCTCTAGTGCTGGCCTCTAATTACACTACCAGTCGGAAGGAGCAGCTGCCTGAGACTAAGTTAATTACATGTTGCAGCCTGCAGAGCATGCAGACATGGAGGGAAACCAGTGGCCGGGCGCCCATAGGCAGCAGTGCGCCCTAGACGGTTGCCTAGTTTGTCTAGTGGTAGCAGTGGCCCTGACTAAACAACTCTGTTACTGATATGCAAATTTTGACCGTTCCTCCTAGTGGCTGACATAAGCTGCCTGCTGCCCTCCCACAGAAATCAATAGCAGATGACTATCACAGGAGGGGCAGAGGTATCTATGACTCCCTGACATTTTCTTTTCTATGCTGTATGAAAGACGAGGTCTGAGATGCCATTGTTTGTCTGGTAGCAAACTTTTCCTTTTTGAAAGACAAGATGGTGATGCCAAATGGTATAGATGGACATACTGGAGCAGAGCTTTTATTCACTGACCATACACGGGTGTGTTGATTATTAACTGAGTAGTTAAAATTTTGTGAAAAATTTTCCTAGGGTCAATGCACTCTGGCTTAGGGTCCATGCATACTGGCTTGCTGCTCCTAGAGGAGTTTAGGGTTTTGCCTATAGATGCAACTAATGTTATCCTATGTGTCCATGCACATTAGGTTGTTTAGAGGCATAGTTTAAGCTCAACGTTTAGAGGCATAAAAAAAAAAAACCTTTAGGTTTGCGTTTTTGAGAGCAGTTTTGTGGCTCCCAAAAACGCTCCTAAACGCTAGTACAAATAGGCTCAAAAAATTATCACAATTAGCTTTTTTTTCTGCCAAGAGCACTGGCATTTATTTAAGCCTGTAGTCATGGACCCTTAAAGTGACTCTGTTGCTATTTTTAAAAACTGAAATAAACAACTCCCTACAAAACTGCGAATAACCGTCTTGCTGCCTACACTGCTGAACTATGCAGAGCTCAATGAATCTTGCTAAAAAATGTTCTATGTTCGAAATTTTTATGACTGTAGAATGTTGGCATCCCCAACTGTGCTCTGTGGTTCCATTCATCAGTTACTATATAAATACAGAAGAAATAAGAGAAAATATTTCTTAGACAGTTGTTACCAGAACAGGTCTCTAGATTTCCTCTTTGATATTGTTCTGGAGACAACTCAAAATTTTGGATTATTCCTCATTTTCAGTTCTTGTGATAACGATGAACAGGACACCAGGAGAGGGTAAAGCTAAACCCCAGGGACAAAGACTGACCCTCAGGGGTTCTTACACCTTACAACACTTTTCAAACCTACAAAAATTTGTTTTGCTTTGTCTTTCTGGTGGTACATAAAGCACCATGGGAAAGATTTTAAGTGAGGAAAGAAAAGTTGAGCCTCAAGTGAATCTAATTGGCTCTGTGAAGGTAAAGTACTAGCCTGTTTAAGCAGTTATCAGTATTATGCAAAGCATAATACATTGCCACAGCTACTATAAAGTTATCAAGTTGGTAGATGTCATATCAAGAGTGTTTATATCACAAAATTTAGGGATAATGATGCCAGACAGGGCCTACGAAATAGTCCCTTTCCCCCCATTCCATCTATTTGAGATTCATCAGCCAGAAAGCAGGGCTGACGTTAGGGGGAATCGTTGCGTTGGGGGGACAATTACAGAACAATGCACAGTCTGTGTCTCTCCCTGGTACCTGCAGGGAGAGGCACAGACTGTGGATTGTCCTGTAATTGTCCTGCCACACTGATCATCCTCCCTGGGCTGCCCACATCTGATCCCCCCCCTGTGTGCCCGAGTCCCCCCTCATCCTCATGCAGTGCCACCAACTTCCCTCTCCCACCAGCTGCTGAGGGCACACATGTGGATAGAGAGAGGGGAAAGGGGCCGTTAAATATTTAATTTACCAGCCCCTTCTGTGACAGACCTAGCCGGGACAGAGGCTGTTGGAGAGGACTGAATGCAAGCCTGTTGCCTTTTGATTATGGGCCCTGGATTTTCAATGGAACAATACTCTTTGTGAGGTGAATGAGAAATCCAGTCTGAACTGTACTAATCGGACTCCGTCCTGTATATATGTATATATTGTATGTTGTTTGATTCTGTTGGGGACTCTTTGCTGTGGATTTGTGTCCCTGAAGAGGGAGGGGGGATTCCTCCAGCAGCCCCCTGCTGATAAGACTGATTCATTCTGTTGGGACACATCCTGTGAGGAGATGCTGGTATCATCAGCTCCAACTACCTGTGTTTATGTTAATTGAAGGAGCTGATCACATTGTCCTCTATACAATGTAGGAGACGGGACGACTCCTATTGGAGCTGCAGCTATTGTGTTTATACTACTGTGTGAAGCTCGGTGCCCACAAGTCTGTCATCTGGTCTGGGTACATTTTTTAGTTAATTAGCTCATGTTAATTATGTTAATTAGGTTACAGTTGTATTGTTAGAGGAGGTTCCAACGGCATATAAAGTCTTGTAACTTTGATTCATAATAAACAGTTCATGGTAGCAACAAGCAAGTGTCGCCTTGTTTTGTGCTCAGAGAGGTTGGAATATCTGATATCTGTATACAGACTGGGAGGAAGTGGTATATGACGGAAGCACTCAAGCGGAGTGTGGGACGTTCCGTGACATTGGTGGCAAGCAACGGGAAAGCTTCCTGCAGTCTGGGACATCCATCTGGATCCAAGGTCCAGATAGCAGGAGAGGAGAGGTACAGATACCAGCCGCCATGGATGAGGAATTCAGAAGGAGGTTGCGAGAGATGCAGTTACAGCACAGAGGACCAGTATCAGAGCAGGTCCTGCTGGGATGGTATGATTCTATTCGCTGCAAACTCTGGAAGGAAGCGCTAGCCCGTGAGCAGCGACACCAGGGAAAAGTTCTCCCCTTCATCGAGGAAAGGTACTGGTCGCAGTATGGACTGCAGGTGCGGTTTTTGGGAGAAAAACCACACAAGAAGCAGACAGCTGAATTAAGCAGGCTGGTCTGGGCAGAGATAAAGCTGGATGAGAGCTAAAGAGCCCTCCGGTGGCATGTATCCCAAGCATGTCCCTGGATAGCGGATGACAGCCCAACGGAAGGCTTAAGCTACGGCGGCTTGGGACTGTTGTATGTGAAGCTCACAGGGGACTCTAACTTTGGAAGTGATTTGGAGTGGCGGTTGGACCAAATCATGGATTTCAGAGAAGGGCTACTGAACATTCCGGAAGTGCACTGGGCACTGGAAGATTTGGAGTTTCTGGCCGTTCAGGAAAGGGAACTAGAGATCGCCTACAGACGGCTGCTAGACATTGCTCAGTGCCAGGGCTGGGCTCCCTTTGCCTGGGACTATCAGGAAATACCAGCTGACAACCCTGAAATCCTGGCTGAAGAGTCGGCAATGTGGCAGAGCAATAGTGTGCTTTGTCAACCTGCCCCGCAGCTATTGAGGCGGAGGTCTTATGGCGGATGCAGCAAGTGCTGACTGACCTTGATGATCCTGTTTCTGCATGGGATGATATTGGATGGAGGAATGTGCCTGTCCAGCAGCATGCCAGAGAATCTGCAGTGTAGAATCTGGAGATTGCCATCCCCAAACCTGAAGTGCTGACAACAGGGCAGAGCTCTGCTAACCTCTGCCCAGCACTGATAGCATCTTCTGGATTCCATGGACCGGAGACGGTGAACCTTCATCCCCAGACACCAGTTGCAGAGACAGGGGATTTGATAGACTTTTCTGCTGAGGAAGAACCATCGAGTGAGCCCCCAGCAGAAGAGTTGGGATTAGGGCCAAACTTCATTGCGCTCTGCTCAGCACTGATGGCATCTTCTGAGTTCCACGGACAGGAGATGGTGAACCTCTATCCACAGACACCAGTTATAGAGGTAGGGGATTTAATAGACTTTTCTGCTGAGGAAGAACAACCTGATGAGCCTCCAGCAGAAGAGCTGCTATTGGGCCCAAACTTCACTGTGCTCTGCCCCGCACCAACAGCAGTATCTGTGGAGTTACAGGGAACTTCCCCAGTTGAAGCACCGGCAACCGGGCAGAGTGCTACCAACCTCTGGCCATCACCGGCAACAACTACAGAGTTCCAGGGAGGTGGGGCAGTCGGCCTCCCACCCCAACAGGTAGCCGGAGCAGATGGTGTGGGGTTTCCAGCAGAAGGGCTGGCAACAGGGCCGAGTAATGCTGGACTCTGCCCTCAACTAACAGGAGATGGATTTCCTGTGAAGGTGGATGGGACTTCAGTCTCCACCTGTATACTCCAGGGATGCTGGGCAGTCGGCCCAGATCCCCAACAGCATGACAGAGTGAGCCCAGTCACCCTGTCTTCTCTCCAGCGGCAGAAAGGACTCCAGGGAGAAGGGCCAGTCCAGGCCTCTCCCCAGCGGCAGATATGTTCTCTGAGAGAGGCAGAGGTTGGCTGGGTGAGTAATACTCTGTTTGGAACAATTTGTTTGGGGTACTGTGTGGGTACAGGCAGTAGAGGACTGGAACTACTGACTAACTTCGGAGTCAACCCGTCTGGGGTCTCCTCCTGTGTTAGTCTCCTGCAGAAAGGGGAGAAATGTGACAGACCTAGCCGTTGGAGAGGACTGAATGCAAGCCTGTTGCCTTTTGATTATGGGCCCTGGATTTACAATGGAACAATACTCTTTGTGAGGTGAAGGAGAAATCCAGTCTGAACTGTACTAATCGGACTCCATCGTGTATATATGTATATATTGTATGTTGTTTGATTCTGTTGGGGACTCTTTGCTGTGGATTTGTGTCCCTGAAGAGGGAGGGGGGATTCCTCCAGCAGCACCCTGCTAATAAGACTCATTCATTCTGTTGGGACACATCTTGTGAGGAGATGCTGGTGTCATCAGCTCCAACTACCTGTGTTTATGTTAATTGAAGGAGCTGATCACATTGTCCTCTATACAATGTAGGAGACGGGACGACTCCTATTGGAGCTGCAGCTATTGTGTTTATACTACTGTGTGAAGCTCGGTGCCCACAAGTCTGTCATCTGGTCTGGGTAATTTTTTTAGTTAATTAGCTCATTTTAATTATGTTAATTAGGTTACAGTTGTATTGTTAGAGGAGGTTCCAACGGCATATAAAGTCTTGTAACTTTGATTCATAATAAACAGTTCATGGTAGCAACAAGCAAGTGTCGCCTTGTTTTGTGCTCAGAGAGGTTGGATATCTGATATCTGTATACAGACTGGGAGGAAGTGGTATATGACGGAAGCACTCAAGCGGAGTGTGGGACGTTCCGTGACACCTTCCTTTTCCGAATTGGACACAGTGAGCGATTGGTATCGAACGATCCTGTATCCATTCATAACTGAGCATAGTAAACTGAACAGCCTCTGTGTCCTGTTCACTCATCTTCAGTGCAACCAAGGCTACAGAGAAAGGAGTTTCTGTATTTTTTGTAATTTTTTTGGGAGGGAGGGGGTTGCTTGTCTGGTAAGCTGTACGGGGCCTCGTGATTTCTAAATTTAGCCCTGCCAGAGAGCCACATTTTTGGGGATCACAGAATCATTTGGGTTTCAACATCTAAAGGACAACACCCCTGATCTATGCCCCACATACAGTATCTCACAAAAGTGAGTACACCCCTCACATTTTTGTAAATATTTTATTATATCTTTTCTTTCATGTGACAACACTGAAGAAATGACACTTTGCTACAATGTAAAGTGGTGAGTGTACAGCTTGTATAACAGTGTAAATTTGCTGTCCCCTCAAAATAACTCAACACACAGCCATTAATGTCTAAACCGCTGGCAATAAAAGTGAGTACACACCTAAGTGAAAATTTCCAAATTGGGCCCAATTAGCCATTTTCCCTCCCCGATGTCATGTTATTTGTTAGTGTTACAAGGTCTCGGGTGTGAATGGGGAGCAGTTGTGTTAAATTTGATGTTTTCGCTCTCACTCTCTCATACTGGTCACTGGAAGTTAAACATGGCACCTCATGGCAAAGAACTCTCTGAGGATCTGAAAAAAAGAATTGTTGCTCTACATAAAGATGTCCTAGGCTATAAGAAGATTGCCAAGTCCCTGAAACTGAGCTGCAGTATGGTGACCAAGACCATACAGCAGTTTAACAGAACAGGTTCTACTCAGAACAGGCTTTGCCATGGTCGACCAAAGAAGTTGAGTGCATGTGCTCAGTGTCATATCCAGAGGTTTGGGAAATAGATGTATGGGTGCTGCCAGCGTTGCTGCAGAGGTTGAAGGGAAGGGGGGTCAGCCTCTCAGTGCTCAGACCATGCGCCGCACACTGCATCAAATTGGTCTGCATGGCTATCGTCCCAGAAGGAAGCCTCTTCTAAAGATGATGCACAAGAAAGCCCGTAAACAATTTTCTGAAGACAAGCAGAGTAAGGCCATGGATTACTGGAACCATGTCCTGTGGTCTGATGAGACAAAGATAAACTTATTTGGTTCAGATGGTGTCAAGCGTGTGTGGTGGCAACCAGGTGAGGAGTACAAAGACAAGTGTGTCTTGCCTACAGTCAAGCATGGTGGTGGGAATGTCATGGTCTGGGGCTGCATGAGTGCTGCCAGCGCTGGGGAGCTACAGTTCATTGAGGGAACCATGAATGCCAACATGTACTGTAACATAATCAAGCAGAGCATGATCCCCCCCTTCGGAGACTGGGTTGCAGGGCAGTATTTCAACATGATAATGAGCCCAAACACACCCCCAAGATGAATAGTGCCTTGCTAAAGAAGCTGAGGATAAAGCTGATGGACTGGCCAAGCAAGTCTCCAAACCTAAACCCTATTGAGCATCTGTGGGGCATCATCAAACGGAAGGTGGGGGAGCGCAAGGTCTCTAACATCCACCAGCTCAGTGATGTCATCACGGAGGAGCAGAAGAGAACTCCAGTTGCAACCTATGAAGCTCTGGTGAACTCCATGCCCAAGAGGGTTAAGGCAGTGCTGGGAAATAATGGTGGCCACACAAAATATTGACACTTCGGGCCCAATTTGGACATTTTCACTTAGGGGTGTACTCACTTTTGTTGCCAACGGTTTAGACATTAATAGCTGTGTGTTGAATTATTTTGAGGGGACAGCAAATTTACACTGTTATACAAGCTGTACACTCATTAGTTTACATTGTAGCAAAGTGTAATTTCTTCAGTGTTATCACATGAAAAGATATAATAAAATATTTACAAAAATGTGAGGGGTGAACTCACTTTTGTGAGATACTGTGTATAATCCATTAAGGGAGCAGCAGGTAATATTTCTAACATTCTTCATACATTAGTATTATAATCCAATAATGTTACAATAAAGTTGAGTTACCTGATTTTGCAGATTCCTTAAAACCTGAAAATGATGGTCATTATTTCTTTCCAAGTTCACAGTATTCTTGCTGTACCACTCTCTAATTTGTGCCTCTAGATGGGCATTAGAATTTTCCAAAGAGTGGACTTTATCTATGTAGGAGGCCAGTCGGTCATTCAAATTCTTCATGGTCTCCTTCTCATTCCCAAAAATTCTCATTTCTTGGTTTCTGAACTGTAGATGATCCCCAGCAGTCACTATGTTTTGTGAAGTAGCAGAAATTCTGGTGCCCAGACCTCCTGCTCCAGCATAAACACTGGAAGCATACCCACCTGCTGATACTTTTCTGTAACTTATTCCACCAATGCTGGGGCCCTGGACAGAGCCAGCTTTAACAGTGGTCACCTTCTTGAAACCAACTTGACTGTACATTTTCTAAAAAAATATATAAAACTAGGGAAATATCAAGCTCTTTCTAGGATATACCAGAAGTTAGACTCTTCCTTTGAGCATTTGTAGTTACCCAACGTTAGACTAACTGTATTTAAATAGTACATTTTCCATGGTATGTTTAAACATTGATCAGTTGGCAGGTATCATTGTCTGGTGGTGTCATCTCCTGTAGGTCACTGGCCTGTATCAGGAATGCTTTATTTGTTCTTCTCTCTATTTAGTAACAACTGTGGAATTTCAAGGGTCAGCCATCAACTAACTTTTAATGCTGACTTGTAAAATCCCCCCAGCAAAATGATATTTGGTTCACCTTTTTTACTATGTAGGATTTGCTGCCATTGGTCTCTAAGTATGTTACCATTAACTTTCTGGCTTGTAAAACTTTAATCCGGAAAGAGATAAACTAATTAAATTGCCCCTCCCCCAACAGATAAAGATTGTATTTCTTGTATTTTTAAAGGATGTGCTAAAATACAGTAATTTTCACCTTAAAGCTGAAATTTATTCTGCCTATGTTTTGCCTTTTTGGGTTCTTCCCTCTCCCTCATCAACATGCTAATAACATTTCAAAATAAAAATGCTCTGTTTTTATTATATTCTTTATTTTAGACCCAGTGATGTCCTCACTGGGTCTCTGTGCTTCTCTATGCAATGCAGGCCGATTATTTTTGGTGGGAAGGTCTCACAGGGTGCTGTACATAGCTTGCTGAAAACATCACAGCACCCTGCCTCAGTACTCTTCTCAAAAGCCCTCAACCTTGATGCAAGTGGGCTCCTTTTAAGAGGAGTTATATAAATATTACATTTTAACAGTCTGGAGGAGTAGGAGTTCCTAGGAAGACTGCATTTTAATGTGGGCCACTTTAGGTACCACCCACCCCCATGGTAAACCTACTTGATTGAAATAAGTAAAATACAATAAATTAAAGGGGTTCAGAGACAGTAAGACAGGGGAGGAAAGATTAGTGGTCTCCAAACTGTGGCCCAGGGGCCATATGTGGCCCTTTGCTTGCCTTTATCCTTAGGACATTAATCCTCCTACTGATACAAGACACTGATACGAGACACTGGCAGTGGCAATGGGGAACCATTTCTCCTATTGACACCAACAATAGGGCACCATTTTTTCCTATTGACACCAACAATAGGGCAACATTTTTCCTATTGACACCAAAAATGGGACACCATTTCTCCTAATAACACCAACAATGGGACACTATTCTTCCACCTAATACCAAAACAGAAAATTTCTATCAAATACTTACTGTAATTTTTGTTTCCTGATGGACTCCATGGCAGCCTACATGTGGGTTAACCCCGCCCCCTCATAGGACCCTTCTCCCATAAATCTTTGTTCTGGGCCAGAGGCCATGTTCCATAATATAACCTACTCCAGCCACTGGGAGGGAACTTCTGCTGCCATGGAGTCCATCAGGAAAGGAAAATTACAATAAGTTTTTGATAGAAATTTTCAGTTTTCCTGACAGACTCCATGGCAGCCTACATGTGGGAAATAACTAGCCATACACACCTGAGTGGGCAAAGTGCTGGACAAAAGAAAAAAGGTCTAATTGGCACCATCAACAGACAAGATACGTAAACCAAATTTAACAGAAGATAACGAGCCTGGCTCTACGCAGTATTGCGCCATGAATGTGTTAATTGAAGACCACAAGGCCACTTTGCAACTTCTGGAGGCCGCCCATGATGTAGACACGCTACTGGTTGAGTGAAGGGTCACCGCTTCTGGAGGCGCCAAGCCCTTAGCTTTGTAGGCCCACTGAATGGCCTGAACAATCAATGCTGCAATAGATCTGGAAGAGGAACGCATTCCCTTATTCTTTCCATGAAAAAGAACGAACAGGTGGTCGGACTGACAGAACGGAGCTGTAGCTTCTAGATGCTGACTCAGAGCTTTCCCGACATCTAGGAGATGAACACTAGAATCTCCCGTAGATCTAAACGTTGGAAGAGCAATCTCCTGATTGTCATGAAACACAGATGAAACTTTTGGGGTTTGAACCCAACATAGGAATCAAAACTACCTGATCAGGAAAAAAGGTTAGAAATGGCTCCTTGAATCCCAGAGAGGTGATTTGACCCTCTTGACCAATGTTATAGCCACCAGAAAGGCATCTTTTAGAGAAAGTTCCCTATTAGAGGACTGATCTGTATGTTCCAACTCTCTTCCTGAGAAGAAATCCAGGACAAGGGGAAGATCCCACTTAGAAAATTTTGGCTTTTTCTGAAGTCTGAGCCTTACTGCTCCTCTGAAGAACTGCCGAGTAAGAGGGTGTCTGGCCAAGTTAACGCCCCTAAAGGCAGAAATTGCAGAGACTTAAACCTGCAGTGAGCTGACTGACAAGGAGAGATCCAAGCCCGATTGTAGGAACCCCAGGATATCATGTATCTTTGGATTATTGCAAGACCCTGCAGTGGAAGAGGTGTAGTCTGCAATTTCTTTCCAAATCCTCTGGTAGACCCTGTTGGTACCTGCTCTTCTGACATTCAGTAATCTGGAGATGGCACCACTTGGACAGTCTAGGGCCTCCAGCCTTCCCCTCTCAAAAACCAGACCATCAGATGTAGATGGGCCGGGCATGGATGTAGAGTTGCCCCTTGTGATAGGAGATCTGGTCTGGAGGGCCCGGAAGCTGGGTCCCGAAAGCTGAGTTGCATCAGCAGGGGAAACTATGGCCCTTTGGCCAGTACGGGACTATTGCCACAATCTCTGCTTCTTCCATCCTGAGCCTCGACAGAAAACCGGAGAATGACAGGAACTGGGGGAAAGGCATAGGACCTGTGGAACCGCAAATGGTCTGTCAGAGCATCTACCCAAAAAGCCTGGGGACAAGGAGACCTTGTGTAGTATCTCCCTAGTCTGAAGTTGCATGGGGAGGCGAACAAGCCTACTTCCGTAAAGACTCCCAGGGACAGGACCCACTCGAAGACTTCGGGGTGGAGAGTCCACTCATTGTTGTCTAGGGAAACTATCGACAGAAAATCTGCCTGAACGTTCTGGACTCCAGGGAGATAGGAAGCTGTCAGGTTGGCTAGGTTCTTCTGGGCCCAGGTCAGGATGCGCTCAATTCCTTCATCAGGGATTGACTGCGAGTACCTCCCTCTGTCTCTTGATGTATGAGACTGCCTTTGTGTTGTCCAGTCTTAGGAGAACTGAGGCTCCTGCTGTTAAGTGGTGAAAGGTCTGTAGAGCGCAGAACACTGCCCAGAGTTCCAGAAAATTGAAGACTATTCTGTGAGAAGGAAATCTCTATATGCCTTGGGCTACCTCTGTCAAGCAGAGAGCACCCCAGCCCCTGTTGCTGACATCTGTTGTGACCGTGAACCAAGACACGGGTGCAATGGAGTGATAATTGAGCAGGTTCCTCTGCTGTAACCACCAAGGAAGGCTCTCCTGCATGGATAAGGTTATTCGGATAGAGTGATCCCAAAGCCCTGGGTTCCACTGCTGGAGGAAGCCCTTCTGGAAGGGCCACATTTTCCACTGAGCCCACATAACCATGGGTGTTGTTGCTGCCATGGTGCCGATGCTTTGTAGGCATTGTGAGGCTCGGAGATGAGAGGAGGACATTGCAAGCTGAACTCTGTGCTGGATCCCTGGAATTTTTTCCGGGGGCAAGAAGATGGTGCTCTTGAGAGTATCAAATTGAGCCCCGAGGAATACCAGGGACTGCATAGGATCTAGGTGGCTCTTTAACAGGTTCAGTAGCTAACCGAATTCGAGTAGAGTGGAGATGACCTGGGATCTGTGGATTAGCAACTGCTACCTGTCCCGAGATAACAACAGCAGGTTGTCCAGATAATGATACAGACGGATACCTCTGGTCCTGATCAGTGCCACGACAGCCAACATGAGTTTTGAAAACACGCGAGGCGATGTCGTAAGCCCAAAGGGCAGACAGGTGAACTGCAGATAGACTTGATCGACAGCAAAGCAAAGATGCTATCGAGACATGGAAGTAAGAGTCCTTCAGGTCTTTAGACACGAGCCAGTCATGGCTGGATTGCCTGACGAATCGTAAGTAGTGTCTCCATCTTGAATTTCTCCTTCTTGATGAAAGAATTCAAGTGGGTTAGATCTATAACTGGTCTCCAGGAGCCGTTCTTCTTCAAAACCATGAAGAGGGGCGAGTAGACCCCTTGAAACTTGGAACTTGTTGCAGCGCCCTGAGCCACAAGAGAGTCTGTATAAGACAGGAGAATTTGCTTTTTCTCTTCCGAGAGAGGCATGGATGTGGGTATGAATCGAAGAATGGGTGGGCTGCTGAATGTCCAGGCATTGCCGGATGAGACTGTTTTGATGATCCAATAATTTTTGATCGAAGCTGCCCAGACATGTTGAAAACAAACTAAGCAAGCTTCGACTTGCTCTGTCTGGGCAGGCGCAATATCAAAAAGTCTTAGGGGCTTCCCGTCCACCAGAAGATGCCCTTTTTGAAAACTTCTGGCCTGAAGGCTGGTTTTTCTTCCAGGTCTTCCTGAACTCACAGCCAAGCCTATAGCGGTGAACAACCCTTGCTCGATCCTTGCCTGGGCTGAGTTCTCTTCTGGTTTAGCAGACGACGATCCTGGGGAAGGAATCCCGTCTTGCCCCCTGTGGCATGGGTGATGGCACGGGTGATGGCACTGTCCAATTTGTTCCCAAAGAGGGACGAACCCTCAAGGGGAATCCTGCACCAGGGTCAGCTACACTATATGTAAAATTTTTAATATGTAATATTTTACATATAGTGTTATCTTTTGGAAATCTTACAAAAGAATGTTTTGCTTGTTCAACCCCTTTAAGCTCTTCACTTCTTCCTCACAAACCCTTAAGATGAATGATTTCTTAACCGACAGAAGGATGAGCAAATAAACAAAAATAAGGCACACCTTTTTTATGTATCCTTTCATGGGGGATGAGTGCCCATACACTGCCTAGAAGATTCATGGTGGGGAGAAACATTAGGATCCATCCTTATCAAAAGACCCGAGGCTGGGGTAGAAAGCCACACGCCTGCATGATCTCCTGTAACAAGAGATCTTAGGAGCTGGTAAGGGGTAGCATTTTTATTGGTGGAGGAAGCCTTCTGTCACCACGCTCTTCTGGGTGTTATGGTCGTATGATTCACACCGCATGGATGCTTGTCTTGCCTACCCTTGAAGGATTGTTCTGCCAATGAACTTTTTTCCTTTATATCTTTGGAATGGACGAAAGTTAGGACCATATGGCCTTGGGAGAGGTGTCACCCTCTAGACCCAGGTTCCAGCCCTGAGGCTTTAAATTAGAAACACAGCCCTATAAATCTCAGATGGGAAGGCTTCCCAAGGAAGGATGGACCCATAAAAAACAGGGGACTGTTGTGTCAAAGGTTGGTAGCTTACAAGACTGGCAAGACTTTTTGTAATACAGATCTAAAACAGGACACCCAAAGTGACTGGCAGGTAAACTGCAATGACAGGAAATTTGCACTTTGTCCACTTTCTGTAGGTGAAGAAGGGCAGGTCCAGGTTTGAATGCAGTCTAACTCTTTAATAATGAACTTAATAGGAGGTGGAGGAATACCCCAAAACTTCAAAGTGAGTCTCTGACAGCTTTTCTGGTTGGAAATCATTGGGTGGGTCTCAGCATTCAGAAGTATCTCACAGAACTGGTGAACAGCCCCACACACCTGGAGGTTCTAGTGTTTCTCAGGTCCAGGGATAACTGTAGCATAGACAAAGTTAGATCCACATGGTCTCCAGAAGGGCATCACTCTCTAGACCCAGGTCCCACCACTGTTGCCTCGAACCAGAAACAGAACCTTCTCAATCAGCCACCCTCTACCCAGAGGAGAGGGTGTCCCAAGGAAGGATTGACACTTGTAAAACAGGTCACAACAGAGAAGAACTATGATGTTGGGGATCGAGAGCTCCTTGCAATTAAAGTGGCTCTAAAAGAGTTGAGGCATCTGCTGGAAGGAGCACCCTGTTCAATATTAATTTGTATGAACCACAAGAACCTTGGGTATCTAAGAACTGCTAAGCACCTGAAGCAGCGCCAAGCTTGATGGGCACTCTTTTTCTTGAGGTTCGTCTTCCACATCACCTACAGACCTGGGTTAAAGAATGTCAAATCTGATGCTCTATCATGTTTGTTTGACGATCCAAAAGAAGAACTGGTACCAGACACCATTCTGCCTGTGGGGAATTTCCTATTGTTGCAAATCAACCTTCTGTCACAGTTGTGGCATGCTTCTGGGGGTGCTCCCAGTCTTATATGGGTCACTCTGCAGGTGAAAGATGGACTGTTGTGGAAAGGAGATAATCTCCATGGACTTTATAGTGAAACTTCCACCATCTGAGGGTTGTACAGCCATTTTTGTTATGATCGAATATCTAAAAGGGCCCACCTCTTGCCCATGAAAAGCCTACCAGGGAGACTGCATGGGTCTTTGTCAAGGAAATTGCCAGACTTCATGGGGTTCCCGCAAATATTGTCTCAGACTGAAGTGTCCAGTTCACATTGAGGTTTTGGGGAGCATTGTGGAACTTTGAAAATTAAATTACCTCTGTGGTCATCTTATCGCCCACAGTCCAATGGGGAAATGGAAAGAACTAATCAAACCTTGAAGCAATACATTTGTTTTTTTAACCCCTTTGTCTAGAATGACTGGGTGTCATTTATGGCGTTAGTGGAATTTGCTTACAATTCCAGCCATTCAGCCACTAAGCAGTCCCCCCCTTTTCACTAATTAGGACTTCCATCCTACCTTTGTACCTGATCTCGTTCCTGAGTCTTCAGTTCCAGCCATTCAAAGCACTCTGGATTTCTTCACCCGCAACAATAAATTGTTGCAGGAAGCATTAACAAAGGTGCAGAAGGATAACAAGAGGGCGCTTGATAAGATGAAAAGGGGGAACTGATCTTGCAGCCAGGTGACCAGGTATGGCTATCAATGATGAACCTGAACCTGGCCTGTCCCTCAAAGAAGTTGGCACCTAAATTTGTGGGTCCATTTCCAGTAAGAAGAAAGATTAATGATGTATCTTATGAACTGACTTTGCCAGAATCTTTTAAGGTCTACCCAGTGTTTCATGTATCCTTGCCTAAGCCTGCAGTACTAGATCCTTTCTGGACTGCAGAAGGAGGAGGGACCAGATACAGTAGCTAATTAAATGTAAAGGATATGGGCCAGAGAAAAATTCCTGCAGCCTGAGCACAATGTGCATGCTGTAGAATTGATTTGTGCATTCGTCCACAGTTACCCACAACAGAAGAACCAGTTGGGTGTCTGGAGGGTGCCTATAGGGAGGAGGCAATGTCAGGGAAGGCTTGCTTATAGCACACACAATGTTTCCAGGCGCATACATGTTCACATGCGCAGGCCAGCAACTTTGTACAGGCATGCGCATATGCACAAGCACGTATGTCTAGGCGCACCCCTGTCACCAATACTGGCACCAAAGATGCTATTTAAACAGGGCTGCATCACTGGCTCATTGCTGTTTTGTCTACAGCGTTCTGTGTACTTCATTACCTGTTCCTGTGCCTGACCTCTGATCCTGACCCAGCTTGTTTCTGACCACGCTTGTATGCTGCCTGTCCTGACCTCAGCTTTTCCCTGGAATTTGCTTTTGCCTTCTGTTCTTGCCTGATCTACTTCACCATTGCTGACCTTGGCCTGTGACCTGACTACTCATCTGCCTGCCGTTTATGCCTGATCTGACTGTTACCGATGTGCCTGACCGTGCATCAAGTCTCATCTAGCCTGTTACAGTACTTCCAGTCCAGTAAACTCTCATCAGGTCCCTGCTCTCTTGCCAAGCATCTGCAGTGGCGTCTCCAGCTTTTTATATTTAGGGGGGGCACATGGGGGGACAGGGACAAAAGTCGGGGGGCAACTATAAAATGCATATATAGATATAGATATATAGATATATATCTATATATATCCTGGGGCCCTTTACTACGACCCCACAACGGCCCTTTCACATGTTCTGCAGTGAGCTCCCTTCCTACTGTATTGGGGCCCCCCCAGGGTGGCAGAAAACAAGATATATATGTCACCAGTAGGGATGAGCCGAACACCCCCCTGTTCGGTTCGCACCAGAACATGCGAACAGGAAAAAAATTCGTTCGAACACGCGAACGCCGTTAAAGTCTATGGGACACGAACATGAATAATCAAAAGTGCTAATTTTAAAGGCTAATATGCAAGTTATTGTCATAAAAAGTGTTTGGGGACCTGGGTCCTGCCCCAGGGGACATGAATCAATGCAAAAAAAAGTTTTAAAAACGGCCGTTTTTTCAAGAGCAGTGATTTTAATAATGCTTAAAGTCAAACAATAAAAGTGTAATATCCCTTTAAATTTCATACCTGGGGGGTGTCTATAGTATGCCTGTAAAGGGGCGCATGTTTCCCGTGTTTAGAACAGTCTGACAGCAAAGTGACATTTTGAAGGAAAAAACACATTTAAAACTACCGCGGCTATTGCCGACAATACACATAGAAGTTCATTGATAAAAACGGCATGGGAATTCCCCACAGGGGAACCCCGAACCAAAAAAAAAAAAAAAAAAATGATGTGGGGGTCCCCCTAAATTCCATACAAGGCCCTTCAGGTCTGGTATGGATATTAAGGGGAACCCCAGCCAAAATTTAAAAAAAAAATTGACGTGGGGTTCCCCCTAAATTCCATACCAGACCCTTCAGGTCTGGTATGGATTTTAAGGGGAACCCCGCGCCAAAAAAAAAAAAAAAAAACGGCGTGGGGTCCCCCTAAAAATCCATACCAGACCCTTATCCGAGCACGCAACCTGGCAGGCCGCAGGAAAAGAGGGGGGGACGAGAGTGCGGCCCCCCCCCCCTCCTGAACCGTACCAGGCCACATGCCCTCAACATTGGGAGGGTGCTTTGGGGTAGCCCCCCAAAACACCTTGTCCCCATGTTGATGAGGACAAGGGCCTCATCCTCACAACCGTGGCCGGTGGTTGTGAGGGTCTGCGGGCGGGGGGCTTATCGGAATCTGGAAGCCCCCTTTAACAAGGGGACCCCCAGATCCCGGCCCCCCCCCTGTGTGAAATGGTAAGGGGGTACTTACCCCTACCATTTCACTAAAAAACTGTCAAAAATGTTAAAAATGACAAGAGACAGTTTTTGACAATTCCTTTATTTAAATGCTTCTTCTTTCTTCCTTCATCTTCTTCTTCTTCTGGTTCTTCTGGCTCTTCTGGTTCTTCCTCCGGCGTTCTCGTCCAGCATCTTCTCCGCGGCGTCTTCTATCTTCTTCTCCTCGGGCCGCTCCGCACCCATGGCATGAGGGGGGAGGCTCCCGCTCTTCTCTTCATCTTCTTCTCTTCTTCATCTTCTTCTTCATCTTCTTCTTCCTTCTTCTCTTCTTCCTGTCTTCTCCGGGCCGCTCCGCAGCCATGCTGTGGCATGGAGGGAGGCTCCCGCTGTGTGACGGCGTCTCTTCGTCTGACGGTTCTTAAATAGCGGGGGGCGGGGCCACCCGGTGACCCCGCCCCCCTCCGACGCACGGTGACATGACGGGACTTCCCTGTGGCATTCCCCGTGACGTCACAGGGAAGTCCCTCAAGTCACCGTGCGTCAGAGGGGGGCGGGGTCACCGGATGGCCCCGCCCCCCGTTATTTAAGAACCGTCAGACGAAGAGACGCCGTCACACAGCGGGAGCCTCCCACCATGCCAGCATGGCTGCGGAGCGGCCCGGAGAAGACAGGAAGAAGAGAAGAAGGAAGAAGAAGATGAAGAAGAAGATGAAGAAGAGAAGAAGATGAAGAGAAGAGCGGGAGCCTCCCCCCCATGCCATGGGTGCGGAGCGGCCCGAGGAGAAGAAGATAGAAGACGCCGCGGAGAAGATGCTGGACGAGAACGCCGGAGGAAGAACCAGAAGAGCCAGAAGAACCAGAAGAAGAAGAAGATGAAGGAAGAAAGAAGAAGCATTTAAATAAAGGAATTGTCAAAAACTGTCTCTTGTCATTTTTAACATTTTTGACAGTTTTTTAGTGAAATGGTAGGGGTAAGTACCCCCTTACCATTTCACACAGGGGGGGGGCCGGGATCTGGGGGTCCCCTTGTTAAAGGGGGCTTCCAGATTCCGATAAGCCCCCCGCCCGCAGACCCTCACAACCACCGGCCACGGTTGTGAGGATGAGGCCCTTGTCCTCATCAACATGGGGACAAGGTGTTTTGGGGGGCTACCCCAAAGCACCCTCCCAATGTTGAGGGCATGTGGCCTGGTACGGTTCAGGAGGGGGGGGGGGCCGCACTCTCGTCCCCCCCTCTTTTCCTGCGGCCTGCCAGGTTGCGTGCTCGGATAAGGGTCTGGTATGGATTTTTAGGGGGACCCCACGCCGTTTTTTTTTTTTTTTTTGGCGCGGGGTTCCCCTTAAAATCCATACCAGACCTGAAGGGTCTGGTATGGAATTTAGGGGGAACCCCACGTCAATTTTTTTTTTAAATTTTGGCTGGGGTTCCCCTTAATATCCATACCAGACCTGAAGGGCCTTGTATGGAATTTAGGGGGACCCCCACATCATTTTTTTTTTTTTTATTTTGGTTCGGGGTTCCCCTGTGGGGAATTCCCATGCCGTTTTTATCAATGAACTTCTATGTGTATTGTCGGCAATGCAATAGCCGCGGGTAGTTTTAAATGAGTTTTTTCCTTCCAAATGTCATTTTGCTGTCAGACTGTTCTAAACACGGGAAACATGCGCCCCTTTACAGGCATACTATAGACACCCCCCAGGTACGAAATTTAAAGGGATATTACACTTTTATTGTTTGACTTTAAGCATTAATAAAATCACTGCTCCTGAAAAAACGTCCGTTTTTAAAACTTTTTTTTGCATTGATCCATGTCCCCTGGGGCAGGACCCGGGTCCCCAAACACTTTTTATGACAATAACTTGCATATAAGCCTTTAAAATTAGCACTTTTGATTTCTCCCATAGACTTTTAAAGGGTGTTCCGCGGCATTCGAATTTGCCGCGAACACCCCAAATTGTTCGCTGTTCGGCGAACTTGCGAACAGCCAATGTTCGAGTAGAACATGAGTTCGACTCGAACTCGAAGCTCATCCCTAGTCACCAGCATACCAAGAAAATATAAGGATCCAAAGCAGTGGGAGAACTATCAGGGTTGCAAAGGTTGTCTTGCCTCCGGGCCCTGGTGTTCTGCCACTGTGGGGTTTCCCAGCCTCCTCTTGCTGTCCTGCCCCTGCTATTGACTGCTCTGGTCTGGCATCTCTTGGAATTTACAGGCTGGTTCTCCTGTCCTAAGGATGGGAGAAATCAGTCTGTTTTTTCAGTAACTGAGAGTCCTGGTGGAGTCCTTCCTGCAACTCACTCTTCTCCCTGCCAATGAGGATGCAGGGGAAGGAGCAGATCGGGCGGCCATGGTTGTGTGAGCGCTCACATTATGCAGTGTCAGCAAGCAGAGGGAGGGGGGAGGAATCACCCGCAGGAACTGACTGGGGACTCTCTCCCTCTTAGACATCGATTTTTTGTAAAAAAAAACAAAACATTTTATTGGGGGGGCACATCATAATGTTGAGGGGGTCAGGGCCCCCTCTGGCCCCCTCTAGGGGCGCCATTGAGCATCTGCAGCCTGTCGATGGCCCGACTACCTGCCAGTCTACTACCAGCCAGCTTTCTGTCTGCTGTGAGCTGTCTCCGTCTCCTGACTTCTCGGTGAAGCTACAGCTACTTCGAATACTAGTGTGGACTACTGGACTCATTACAGGCACTCGTACCTTGCTGCATTCTTGCAGCCACTGTTCCATACCCAGTGGCTCCTGAGCCAGGGCTCATACAGAAATTTTGTACCAGGGCTGCTGATAAGGCAGTACAGCCAACTTTCCTATACTGGGCCCCATCAGTTCAAAAGGGGGGCCCAGGCATCTGCTGAGCAGGAGGGCCAGCTGTGCTGCCTTACTGCAGATACAGATCCTCTTCTGTCTCCCCCTGCAGCTCTGATGGCTTCTCTTCCACTCCCTCTCTCCAGCTGTGCTGCAGGGGGATTGGTTCTAGCATCCGCGTCCCCATCCCCCTGTTTTTTGGGCCCCCATGTGCGCCCACTTTCCCTCCAGCTTTGCCAGCTTCCCTCCTCTCCTCTCCCACTGGCAGCGGCTTCAGGCACACAAGGAGATGTTTCAGGATGGAGAGCGTGGGAAGGGCCAGGAAAAATTCATATAATATTGATTTTAGTGTACTTTTAGCGAAAATATAATTTGATATTATGTTGGGGGTGGGGAGGGGGAGCGGAGCCCTTTTAGGTAAGCAGTATGGGACCCTGTTTTGTACTAACCCTAAATTGATGCAGATGAAAATTTAGTAGTTTTGATGTTTCAAGCACCACCCTCTGCTTAACATGAGTGGGCTTTCTGACTATTCAGGCCCAAATGAGAGTGCCTATGTAAAACCCACATCCTAGCCACTATATAGTCACCATTTCCATGCTCCATTACTGCTTATCCTTCTAACACAGTAGCCACCAAAATACCTGATATCGGCTAATGCAAGCACTCAGAGTGAGCAGTAACATCACCCCATCTGCCATGTTACAGTGTCATTTGCTAAGTTTGATTACTGCATCATGGGAAGAGGTCACCCATACCTACACCATTTTCAGAAGCATAGGATATTTTACAGTGCCAAAAGGAAAGAGTGGTGGAGCAGCAATGGAAAGTATTAGGGAGCTTATAAAAAGGTGGAGGGGTTGACTTTACTCGTTATGCTCAAATGTAATATGTACCAGTCTCATTCATTGTCAAAGGAAAAGATCCATAAGCTGCACATCATGAAGCAGACCCATGTGCATGAAGTGAGATGAATGTGAGCCTCAGCCTGGACTCCAGCCAGGCCACACCCCCAATTATGTTCTCTCCTCCCCTTGAAGCTTACTCATCATACCTGCTTCATGATGTGCAGGTTATGGATCTGCAGTTTGGAGCTAGGTCAAGCTTCCTGTGCCTGCCTGCACTTACAGCGGTCTAGTTGGACTTTACCTCTCTACCTTTTGTCTTTTTGGTGTCATTCGTTACCGAATTACTCATTGATTCTACTGAATCAGCTAAAGTAGCTCAGTCAGACCCTCATTCTGTACCTGACACAGTCAATATCAGACAGACTCACTCCAGAAAAAGTGAACAGTAGTAGGAAAAACTTTAATAGAGGACCAGTGGGTTCAGGAACTAAAACAGGCCATCCCACCAATGGAGTCAGTAGTTAAAAAAGGGAATGCACTAGGTTTGCAGTCAGGTTTGGCTTGACTGACCCTTTATTTTTCATTGTCATCTAAGTGGTCAGGATCACTACCTTATCATGGTTGGAGGTAGGGGGCTTGCAAATCTTTGTGATATAGCAAGCTACTGTATACACTTGGAGCTTATGTTGCTTATATGACCACCTTTACTAGAGATGTCAGATAGCAAAGGCCAGACTAAAGGTGCCCAAACACATGAATTAAAAGTCACCTGGTCTGACCATTTTTTTTTTTTTCATTTTTCAGGCAACTGCTAAAAGTCTTGTGTGACAGATTTCAGAGAGGGGGTTATATTGCATACATTAGAAAAAAAAATTAAGATCACTATTTCCTCAAATATAAGACAGCGTCAAGACAATCTGGAGCATGTCTGTTTCAACTTACCTTCCTCCCTCCAGAGCCTAAAGCTGCAATTCATGATATAATTTTCTTATTTATTTCCTTTAGATTTCAACTATGTAGTGCAAGAGCCTACTTGATTGCAGGTGTTTAGGTTTGACCTCATATTACATGGTTTTGGTAATTCTAAAGGAAAATTGTACAAGAAATTTGTATAATGTATGACCAGCCTAAGTGTAAATACTTATATGACCCAAATTTTCCTATTTAGGGTTGTGGCAAAAAACATTTTGACATAGTTGCATAGTGCTTGCATAATTGACAATTCTATGATGTCTTGCGTAAGCTATAAAGTGATCCAGTTTATTAATGGTGAAGCTATTCATCAAAAAATGTAATGGAACCAGTAATAAAGATTGACCTTTGCTTAATGCCTTAGCCCCAGTTCCCACTATGACCCGCATGTGAATCACACAGGAAACTGCACCACATTCCTGCGCAATTCACAAGTGATTCAGTGCGGTGCAATTTGAGCCCATTAATGTTGAATGGGCTCAAATCGCACCACCGGCACCTTTTTTGGAGCCACGCCGCAACCGCATCACATGGTTGTTTTGTACCATGCTATCTGGTATAAGCAATCCGCTTTGCGTTTTTAATCCTTTTAGGGTGTTGTTAACTTTGTATTAAGATTCACAGCGGACCACAAACACAGTGTGATTGCAATGCTATGTGGAAAAGCACAGGGATTGCTGCGTTTTCTGCACCGCATATGTGTGAACCTAGGCTTACCCCCCATTGAGCATATTAGGTATGACAGTGATTATAAAGTGGCTTTCCAGATTTGTTTAAGAAAATGCATGTCCTATCATTTGGTTGCAGAATACTATATGAGACTGTTAAAGGCAACAAGATAAACATATGTTAAGATTTTTATTTGTTAGTGCATGTCAAGTCATTTTCATAAACTGTCTTATAGTTCCTGGCACATATACCAATATTATATTTTCACTTTTGATGTGATTGCATTATGCTTGGTAGCTTCTCTTCAATTTCTTTAACTTCAGTGGCCACAACCTTCCCATCAATCACCTCTTCTACGATAGTCTTTATTTTGCGAGTTCTCAACAGTTCTAAAATGAGAGTAACAGGTCAAGTATGTTAGTTTTGGAGCTAGACACAAGAGTAAAGGATATCCCGAGGGCAGATAGGACAAATTGCAGAGAGATCAATGCTTTTGGAACAATAATGTTTTCTTCCTTCTCTTCTCACAGCTATCATTCAAAGACTAATATGCATGACTATTCATGGGTATTTAGAATGTCTAGACATGTGATTTATCTCTTGACTAATACTATTTTTTCACTAGGGGTAGTACGACTGGAAGTTTTGTTAAAATCCTCCCTCCTTGCAAAGTACCTTCTTACCATGTTAAGGGAACAGGGGCTTATTGGAATATGGAAGCTCCCTTTATAATAATATAATATGATATCTGCCTGGCTCAGGGGAATGATTATGGTGTACATTAAATTAAATAAATTCCCACTATGTACATTTAGCATCAATCACCTCTTCCAGCGACCTTCAGTGGCCCTCCGCCCGACAATGTTGCCTCATCGTCAGGATGACCTGCTGCACCTCCACCCAGTACTGTAATAACATTGTTCATTAATACCAGCTAATAAACAGCATCCAGGTCTTCCTCCGGGTGAACTGGGCAAAAATTATTAGTTCAGCAGTTCACCAAACTCTGAACTCATGTTAGACCTGAACCCGAAGCTCATCTCTACTCAAAAATCTTCCAGGAGGGCATGAGGGTCCACACAAAGTGGATCCTTCCTTTTTCTTTTTTCTATTAACAAGTAACAATTATACATAAAACACATTAAAAAAAAAAGGGGAGCCCTTAACGCACCCTTCACCGAACAGGAAATTAAAAATGCCATAACCTCGCTACCCAATGGAAAAGCACCAGGACCAGACGGCTTGACCGGGGAATACTATAAACAATTCGCCCCACAGTTAACACCTCACCTCACCGACCTTTTCAACAACGCTGCCTCCTCTTCCAACTTCTCCAATGAATATTTAAAAGCTTTGATTATAACGCTACCGAAACCAGGGAAGCAGCCGAACACCCCACAAAATTTCCGCCCAATCTCATTATTAAACCTAGACCTAAAAATTTACGCAAAAACAATAGCAACAAGACTAATTGCAATCATGCCCACCCTTATCCACCAAGACCAAACTGGGTTCACGAAAGGCAGACAGACTTCTGACGCCACTAGACGGATGATTAACCTCATCCACCATATAGAATGCACTGGAACGCCTTCTCTGCTTCTATCTCTAGATGCAGAGAAGGCGTTCGATAGAGTCCATTGGTCTTACTTGAAGGCGGTTCTACAGAAGTTTGGGTTCCAGGGCACTATTCTGAGCGCCATCATGGCACTCTACTCCTCACCTGAGGCCCAGGTATATGTAGAGGGCATGCTTTCACGCCCATTCTCCATTACTAATGGCACCCGACAGGGGTGCCCCCTGTCCCCCCTCATATTCAATATGCTAATGGAACCACTTGCGGAACATGTCCGCTCCCACCCACAAATCTCAGGCCTAAAAATTGGTAACTCCCACCATAAAATCAGTCTTTTCGCCGACGATGTGATTCTCATCCTTACCAACCCGACTGCTTCCCTGGGTGAAGTGCAAAAACTACTAGACTGGTTCAGCTCGGTATCGTACTATAAAGTGAATACGACTAAGTCCTTTATACTAGACATTAATATTGACGCTACCACGAAAAACCTTTTACAGCTACAATACCCATTTGCATGGGCCGACACTGACATTACCTACTTAGGCATCCAACTACCACGAAAAACCAAACACATATACCAATACAACTTCTTACCCCTTCTCCAACACATTCAAGCGACATCACAACAAATATCAAAACACGAAATTTCATGGACAGGTAGACTTGCAGCATTCAAGATGATATGCCTCCCCCAAGTCTTGTACCACTTCAGAGCTCTACCCATCCCTCTACCTGTCTCCTTCTTTAGAACTCTTCGTACAATCTTTAACAAATTTCTATGGAAAGACAAAAAGCCAAGGTGTGCCCACTCCACTCTGACTAAACACAAACTAGCGGGAGGTACGGGTTCCATAGATTTTGAGGATTATCACTTGGCAACCATACTAGCCCAACTTCCCTCCTGGTTTCAAACCCATCCGTCAACACAATGGGGACAAATAGAGAAGGCTTCACTCACCCACTCTAACCTTACAACATGGATACTTAGCATACCGCTAGGCACCATAATCCCAACTGCTATATCACCAACTATGAAAGCCACGGCTCAAGCGTGGAAGAAACTATCAACCCTCTCGCCGTCTACCCCCACAATGATGCAATCCCATATCCCCTTAAGCACCTTGCTACACCTAATGCCTGAACTATCATTATCAACATGGAACCTCAATGGCATCCATTATCTACACGAGCTATTACATAACAACCACATCAAACCATTCCCCCAACTACAATCAGAATACGCTCTGCCTTCGATTGAACACTATACCTACCTCCGCATACGCCACTGTCTGAAAACTATCCCCACCCCTCTATACTGTATCCAATCTAAAACCTGGGACTACCTCACTAACCCTACCTCGAAAACGAAAGGAATCTCTTACTTCTACAACATCATACACCAAAAATGCATCTTCTCAAAACTGAAACCACATCACAGGTGGGACATTGATCTTGCGTACACCTACTCAAGTGATCAATGGCAACATGCCCTCAAGTCCATATATACAGCCACCAAATGCGCGGCCCTCTGGGAAATGACCCAGAAGATATCCCTGCGCTGGTATATGACACCAGCTAAAATAACATCATTTAACCCACAAATTCCCAACACTTGTTGGAGATGCAAATCCTCCTCAGGTGACCTGTTTCATGTATTCTGGGCATGTCCTGCCCTTAAGAAATACTGGGAAAATATTTTCCATCTAATATCACAAGTAACCCGCACCAGGATCCATCCACAACCGGCGCTTGCAATCTTAAACTTAAATATAGAAGAAATACACCCCACATCCAGACTTATAATCACACATATTCTACTGGCGGCCAGACTCAATATTGCTAGACAATGGAAGTCCGACAATCCCCCGACATTAACACAAGTTGTAGACACCGTGGCCCTGCACTACAGCTATGAGATAACAACTGCAGAATACACAGGCCATGCAGCACGAGCACACAAAAACTGGCAACCATGGACTGATTGGACTAAAACTGCACACCCCACATAGTAACACAACACCTTAGATCTCACTTTCTTGACCGAGCAATATGTGCAACTCTACTGGGAGACATTTCTACTCAAATCACAAAGTTCTTAATAGACAAATGTGGTGAACATGTTTGGATATGCGAAAAGGCCTCTCCGCTTCAGGGGCACTAAAGATCCCACATGGGGTGCCCCTCCAGCGGAATGGCCTAAATGTACTCAATAACACTCTCACCAATACATGTTTACTACTGGTTACATTTAAACACTGTTTGTAGACTTATGTTTATATGTTTATATCACATATGTTTAATCAAACGTCGTTGCACGACGTACAATCTCGAAATTGTACTCTGTATTTCCTTTGTAAAATCAATAAAAAACGATAAATGGAAAAAAAAAAAAAAGGGGAGAAGATTCTGAATGGTTGGTATAAGTGTACCCAAATACCCAATCACCCAATCACCTCACCAACCTTCCAATAGCTTGGATGTTGGAGGCTGGTGAGGTGATGGCCCAAGTCTGTCTCGCTTTGAGGATTACGCATGGTTCTGGGGGTGTCTCTCCCCTTCTGGGGGGTCTTATGCCTGGATAGCCACATGCATCTTGGGTAAGAAAATAAAGCGGTAAAGAAGAAATGTGATGCATATCTGTATTTATATTGTAATGCCCCGTACACACGGTCGGATTTTCCGGTGGAAAATGTGTGATAGGACCTTGTTGTCAGAAATTCCGACCGTGTGTAGGCTCCATCACACATTTTCCATCAGATTTTCCGACACACAAAGTTTGAGAGCAGGCTATAAAATTTTCCGACAACAAAATCCGTTGTCGGAAATTCCGATCGTGTGTACACAAATCTGACGGACAAAGTGCCACGCATGCTCAGAATAAATGAAGAGATGAAAGCTATTGGCCACTGCCCCGTTTATAGTCCCGACGTACGTGTTTTACGTCACCACGTTCAGAATGATCGGATTTTCCGACAACTTTGTGTGACCGTGTGTATGCAAGACAAGTTTGAGCCAACATCTGTCGGAAAAAATCCATGGATTTTGTTGTCGGAATGTCCGATCAATGTCCGACCGTGTGTATGGGGCATTATACTTTGTTATTGTAAAAATGCACTGTCTTTTATTACATAGATTGAAATATAGATTCTGATATGTACTGCTCCGGATGAAGTAGCTTGGGCTGTGAAACGTGTAGAGCTCATCGGTGACCCTGTTCTCCTCCCTCTTTGTATTTAATTTATTTATAGTACTGTACATGGTCCATTTTTGGACAGAGCAGTTGTTTGACTTACAATTGTAAGAAACTTGTAGATGGCTGGATATTTGTTTTGGGTAAACCTATACCAACGATTCAGAATCTTTCCCCCTTTTTATAATGTGTTTTTTGTATAATCTATTTATATTATGTAAAATGAAATTATGTATGTTAATATGTGGCTGTCATTATTTGATACCTTAAAATCTCAAGTACTTAGGTATTTTGTGATTGTAACTAATAGGGTGTGGCACCTTTTATACTACCCGTATTTTGGATTTATAACAAGTAACAATTATTGACAGACAGGCAGCAAAGACTGGAAAATTTTTTTTTTACCATTTGCCAGCTTTAGCCAGATACAGTTTGAAGCAAAATAAGCCAGAATGCAACCTTAGGGCCAATGTCGACTTTTGGAACACACATAAAGTGCAGGTCAATTTTAGCAGTACACATGACAATTTAGAAGCTGCTTGTCCTTGTTTGGTTGTATTTCAGGGGGAGCCAAAAAAGGTGAAAAGGAAGGCAACATATACATACATAGGATGGAACCAACCAAGAGTGGTACAAGCACAATGCTTGTACTACTCTTCCAAACATAAAAATTGAGCAGATGTTGCTCCTATTTAACAAAGGGACGCAAGCCCCTTGTTAATTAGGAACAATCAGTGAGCTTCCTATAAAAAAAAGCATAGCTAACAATAAAATAATAAATGTTTACATACCTTTTAGCTTTTCATCTTCCTCTATGGATATACTGTAAAATGAAAATAAGCTAGAAATGTCAATTGTCAAAAATATTATATATTTTTAGCATTTCTGACAAATAAACATATTCATTATAAAGGATTTATATTTGTACAATGTTATATTTCAGCGTAAATATCAAATATGAAAATTATATTTTGAATAGCATAACTATATATGTCCCAGGTTTTCCATGTCAACTTTATGCACATCTTTTGTTAGTGCTCAGCCATGCAATATTATTGGATAGAAACTGTACAGTGTATCCAGGCGGTAACTAACCTAACCCTTAGGTGCCGAGCACACGCAAATATGTGGATTCTCGGAAGCCGGGCCTTGGCACAGAGGGGCTGCATATCTGCATGTATTAGCGCCGAAAGATCTGTGACATGAGTGCTCCTGGCACAGTAACCGGCAGCTCACGAAAAGCTCCCAATCGCTTCTTATGATCGAGAGTTTTGCGATCATGTGACTGCCGTGACACCCAATCACAGCGGTCACATGGTCATAAACCCCGCCCGCCTTGCCTTCCGGAATGCCAAACCCCTTAAAGGGCCGACGGGAGCCGGCACAAAGAGGGTTAATTATTACTCCTATCATAGAGGTTTTTTTTTTAAAATCTGGTAGACTCCCTGGCTCCCACAAAAACTATCAGTACTCTACTTACACTTTTCTTCTTCTACGCCAGAAAACATATTATTCTCTCGTGGAAATGGGCTGCTGAGCCTACCCTGTCGGTCTGGAAGGCCCTGGTCAGTAAGGCTCTGCCATTTTCTAAAGCTACCTATAGGGGATTGCCTGCAAACTTTGATAAGGTTTAGGGGGGCTGAGTAAATGCTATATCCACTGTGTCAGATTAATTGCTTTGTGACATTTATCTGTTTGCTTGGTGTATTCTACCTAATTTAAGCTCCTCCGGCAACCCGCCAATTGGTTTTATCATATTATCAGTAAATTTGTATGTAAATTTGCCTCCTCTTTACGGATCACCAGGGACAAGACTTATTCTGTGGTTGTATTCAGGGTTTGTCCTTTATGGTGCTTTAAGTAACCCTTTTCCATGAAACTTGTTACTGTATGTTACTACTTCTCATTGCTTATGTTATTGACTACTGGTTTTGCCATTATAGCCAATGGTGCTGTAACACCTTTGTTTTACTGTCTTTTTTCTTGTGCTATTTACTGTTTAAGATTTGTAATTGTATTATAATTGGAAAAGCAATAAAAACTATTTAAAAAAAAATAATAGCATGTTGTTTTTGAGGGCTTTCCCAATTGGCTAATCTACATATCCTTACTTTCTTGTTTCTGATTTTTCCTAAAAGCTGGCCATGTACATAAAACAGTGAATTAATTTGCTAACCATATCAAGCCATGAATGGAATTTTTTTTTTAAACGATTGGTACATTTATACAAACATTCTTGGCCACTAACAAAATCATTTTCAGACACTCCTGTCGCAACAAAAAAAAGCCGCAACACCTCTGCCTCCATGGGAGGCTCCCGCCGAGTGACGCTTCTTCTCGATGACATCTGTTATATAGCTGAGGGTGGGGCCACTCGGTGACGTAAACGGGTGGCCCCCTCTGAAGCCACGTGATGTCAGGGGAAGGCGGGGTCACCTGTTTACATCACTGAGTGGCCCTGCCCTCAGCTATATAACAGCTTTCATCGAGAAGAAGCGTCACTCGACGAGAGCCTCCCATGGGGGCGGAGGTGTTGCGGCTTTTTTTTTTTTCGGATCGGTGGCGGCGTGAGATGAACCTACATTGTGGGACATTTTTATTTTTTTATCTTTTAATAAAGGACTTGTCCCTAAGTGTCTCCTGTCTTTTTTACTATTTTTGACACATTTTTTTGTGATTTGCTAGGGGTACAATGTACCCGTTACCAATTCACATGGGGGGGAGGCCGGGATCTGGGGGTCCCCTTGTTAAAGGGGGCTTCCAGATTCTGATAAGCCCCCCCGTCCACATACTCCCACAACCCGCAAGGGTTGTGGGGATGAGGCTTTTGTCCCCATCAACATGGGGACAAGGTGCTTTGGGGGCTACTCCAAAGCACCCTCTCCATGTTGAAGGCATGTGGCCTGGTACGGTTCAGGAAGGGGGGCGCTCTCTCGTCCCCCCCTCTTTTCCTGCGGGCTGCCAGGTTGCGAGCTCGGATTAGGGTCTGGTATGGATTTTGGGGGGATCCCTACACCATTTTTTAAAAATTTTGGCGCAGAGTTCCCCTTAAAATCTATACCAGACCTGAAGTGTCTGGTATAGATTTTGGGGGGGACCCCTACACCATTTTTTTAAAAATTTGGCGCAGGGTTCCCCTTAATATTCATACCAGACCCAAAGGGCCTGGTAATTGACTGGGGGAGGGACCCATGCCGTTTTTTTTCAATGAGTTTAATCGATATTGCAGAGACCCGACAATTTATTACAGCTGCAATTAGTTTTAAATTACTTTTTTCCTTTTGAAATGTCATTTTGCTGCTATACTGTTCTAAACACGGGAAAACTGTGCCACTTTACAGGCATACTAAGGACACCCCCCAGGCACGATATTTAAAGGAATATTTCATTTTTCACTTTAAACATTATTAAAATCCCTGCTCCCGAAAAAAACAGCAGTATTTAAAACTTTTTTTGCATTGATACTATGTCCCCTGGGGCAGGACCCGGGTCCCCAAACACTTTTTATGACAATAACTTGCATATAAGCCTTTAAAATGAGCACTTTTGTTTTTTTATGTTAGTGTCCCATTTACTTTAACGGTGTTCCGCGGCTTTCGAATTTGCCGAAAACACAACATATTGTTCATTGTTCGCCGAACATCCGAACTTATGCTTGGGCCGAATCGTTCTCCCATCCCTAGCCAGAAGTGCTTTAAGTGCCAGAGATTGCTACATGGACTGGGGTTGGTCTTATGGAGTCTTAGATAAACTGGGGATTCCCTACTACCTCCTGGAAAGGCTGCTGTAAGAAGATTATTGACAAGTTTGTCCTCCATTATTGCTATTGATCATTTTGGAGTATCCTGTGATCCTAAACCCCTCTCCTGTTAAGGTTTCTTTAAGCAATAAATCTTAAAAAGACATTGCCTAGACTGTGTTATTGGAGCCAGTGTGAACGCTCTGGTGCTTGCCGTGGTGGGGAGCCTCTGTGTTTTTAGAGAAGGACCAGGTATTACCAGTGGCACCTATGGGGGTAGCTCTACACTGATAACAACCAGTGGTGTATGCCAATAACCACAGATATAACATTTACTGCATGATATGGCCATGTTTAATAATCACCTCATGTCCTAAAATGCAATACTGATCATTGTATTCACTATGAACTCTGTACCTACAAATACGTCTCTGGTCTATACTAAAATAAAATCACTCCTATCTCACCTCGTCTCCTCCCCCTCCAGTAAACGACGGTACGTGGCGATCTCCATTTCTAGACGGATCTTGATATTCAGAAGAAGCTCATACTCTTGAGCCTGACGTCCCATGTCTGTTCGTATCTGTATCAGTTGAGCTTCTTTATTGCTAATAGTTCCTTGTATCTGGGCCAGATTTGCAGCATACTGAGCATTTATATTATCTAAGATGGCACTTAAAGAATCTCTCTGTAAGAAGAATAGACAGATATTAAATAAGGAGATTGCCAATCATTTCAAAAGCAAAATCGACACAATTTGTGATGAGATATCCAGCATCCAGTTTCTTCCCCCAACCAACACATCAGGTCCAACCGCACTCAATACTCTACTCCTTCAGCCTTGTTATCACTGAGGAAGTTGCCAAACTCCTCTCCATGGCCCACATCACCACCTATCCCCTGGACGCTATTCCCTCACAATTACCGTGACCACCTTCCTGCTCTATCCTAAACTCTCTAACCCACATCTTTAACCTCTCCCTCTCCTCTGGCACCTTTCCCTCCCCACTGAAACATGCACTGGCTACCGCCATACTTAAAAAAACCCACCTGTTTGAATAACCTAAGACCCATGTCTCTGCTCCCGTTTGCCTCCAAGCTTCTTGAACGCCTTGTCCACGACCATATGAGTTGCTACCTCACTGACAACAATCTTCTCGACCCCCTACAGTCTGGCTTTCGCCCACAACATTCCACTGAAACTGCCCTACTTAAACTCACCAATGACCTACTAACTGCTAAAGCAACGGCCAGTACTCCATACTCATACTCTTGGACCTTTCTGCTGCTTTTGACACAGTTGACCATCTGCTCCATCTCAACAAACTCCACTCCCTTGGCCTCTGTTAATCTGCTTTTTCCTGGTTTCCCTCCTACCTATCTCAGTGCACTTTCAGTGTCACATACAACACCATCTCCTTGGCTCCTCTTGCTCTTTCTGTTGAGGTACCCCAAGGCTCCGTCCTTGGGCCCCTCCTATTCTCTCTCTATAACTCTTCCCTGGGCAAGTTGATAACCTCCCATGGCTTCCAATACCACCTCTATACTGACGACACCCAGATCTATCTCTCCACTCCTCAACTCACACCCTCAGTCTCCAAAAAAACTCATTCACTCCTTAGTTATTATAATAGCTACTGGGAAAAGAAGTGTAGTTTAGGGGACATTTCGAGAGATCCATAAGCTTTTGCCCAATTATTTATCTCAGTAACATTTTAGATGGAAACCTGTGCTTTACCCATGCAAAACACACTAGCCTTTCATTCACTCTTTCCATGTGTCTGCCCACCCACATGTCTTTCCCAGTTGCTTATGTGATAGGTGGCCATCAAGCCTGTACCTCGTAGTAAACCTTCCTTATCTCTAGGACATGTCCTTGATGCCAGTCTTGCATTGCAGACCAACCAGTAGCTTGCGTTGGCAGTCATATGCCCTAGAGAAGGGGAGGTTTGGCTTTGATCTGTAGATTTGACTAGCTGCAGAGGAAGCCTGCTATATAAGAATATGATATCAGTGATGGCTACTGGGGAAAGAAGTGTGGTTTGGGTGACACTTTAAGAGATCCACAAGCTTTTGCCCAAATATTGACCTCAATAATGTTTTAGAAGCAAACTTGTGTTTTACCCATGAAAAACATACTTGCCCTTCTTTCACTTCCCCACCATTCAGCCACTCAGAGTAAAGAAAATTATCTGTACTTTTAGGTATAGAAGGACAGGTGTTACCACTGGTACATCATGATTGCACCCGTACTATCACAAGGGGGTGGAAAGAAAGCCCTTAGCCCTGTGTAAGCTCAGACTATGGTTGCCAACTCTTTAAACCCAAACACATAAATTACATAGGTTGGCCGATTAAGGTGGAAATTAAACTCACTGGGTGCCTTATCTGCATTTAATTAGCCTCAGAACCTATGTAATTCAAAGGTGTTCGGGTATAAACAACAGAAAGCACTCACATGAGTGTAGACGGGTAGGCCGCACACCCCATAAAGTGCATGAAAAAATACGAGAACCCCCTATCGGGGCTTTAAAGCAGCCAATAAAGTGCAGTATAGGTAGTTCATTTCAGTGATTTTTTAATATGTTATTTATACTTTTTGTATCAATAAAATGGAATTTTTTCAACTACCTATACTGCACTTTATTAAAGCTACGATAGGGGGTTCTCGTATATTTTCATGGTGTTCGGGTATAAAGGGAGGAGATGGCAACTCTAGCTCAGACTCAAATAAATCAAAGTGGCGAGGGGAAGAGGAAAGTTGTGTGGGGGATTCAAAGTTTTATGAGAAAAGTGCAGGTGTGCTTTAAGCCAAACAAATAGTCTAATGCAGTGTTTCTCAACTCCAGTCCTCAAGGCGCCCCAACAGGTCATGTTTTCAGGCTTACCATTATTTTGCACAGGTGATTTGATCAGTTTCACTGCCTTAGGGAAATCCTGAAAACATGACCTGTTGGGGCGCCTTGAGGACTGGAGTTGAGAAACACTGGTCTAATGTGCTGGGCAGCTTACAAAGGTTACTAAGATCAGTGCCTGGGGAAAGATGTTCGAGAGCAAAGGCAGAACTGCAAAAAAATACTAAAATAACATAAAATCTGTAAGTTGTGTTGTATTTTTAGTACTATACCATACATTAGTACTATACATCACCCCAGATTGAAATTTGTACTCTCTATGTTAAGGAAAAGGGGTGGTGGGTGTTAAGCAAGCTAAAGCCAAATTCATAACTCAACTGAAATGGTCTTTCACCTGCAATTATACAGTGCAGTGTCTAAGCCACACCCCCTTTTTATGACCACACCCAAAGTCAAATTTTTAACTTTTTTTTTAACTAAATCTAAGTGAATAATATTCAGTTGCAATTTATTTGTCTCTATTTGAGCAATTTTTGGTCTGATTCTCTTCCAAAATTTTCAACCACGTTGAAAGTGCAAATAAAAACATATCTCCATATAATAAAATATATTTTCCAGAAATGGTAGCAATGATGCTGACAGCCGTACCTTGTTCTGTTCCGCTTGCAGCTCTATTTCCAGGCCTTGTATACTGCGATGCATCTCTGTGACACGTGTCTTGTTATCTTGTAGTTCACTTGTATGGGTTACGATCTCCCTGTTTACCACTTCTATCTAGAAAGCAGCAGAAAAAGATTGCGCATAAGATGGGTAAGAGGATATTTCGTAAAATTGCGTCCTTTATCAATCTGATAAAAAACATGGATCTCTTTTTCTGGGTTCTGTTGTGAGCTCTGCATCAGATCATGTATTTTGTACAATGCTGATTAGCTGTTTTTAATATGGATGTAAAGACCTGCCATATCACATGAGATCATCTGTGTGTAACAGAGCATCTAGAAATGAGGTTACATCAGGCTATATAATGAAGCGATGAGCTGCTAACCAGAACAGGTTTCAGCTGAACACCAAATGTAAACAGTAATAGGAATTTATTTTGGCTATAGATATTTAAAAGCGTATTTAAGAACAGAAATTATATTGCAGTTTACCAGTCCTTATATTACGGTAGTTTTCTTTTTCAGTTGTTTTCCCTTTATTTGCATCTGCTGATCCTGCCAGTAGTACACTTCCTGTCCTAGGGTGACAACGCTCCCTCACTGTACTGTATCTATGAAGGAGCAGGACTGTCACCCTAGGACAGGACTACAGAAAATATTCCCCTCTCCTCTTCTTCATAACACGGGGGTGTTTTATAGTCCACAGAGAGAGAGAGAGCTGGGAAAAATGCAGAGGCAGAAGGCACAGGAAGTTATTCAATTACTAGATTTCTGGTGGGGTCAACTAATAGTTTGTTGTACTTATTAAACAAAGACTTTCAATGGATAATTAAACAGATCAAAAAGTGGTTCATTGTTAGAGTTTACATACCCTTTAACTGTAGTAAAGGCATATGAGGTGATATCAAAAAGTTTTGAGACTAGCTCTGTTTACATGAAAGTACTTTATTTATCTATGTTTACACACTATCACCTTCAAAATAGTCCCCTTGCACAGTAATACAGCACTCCTAGCGTTCCTGCCATTTCTGGAATGTGTCCTGCAAGTCTTCTTGTCGAAGCGTGTCAAGCACCTTCTGTGATTTGTGCTGGTGTCAAAACGGCAACCTTTGAGCTGGATCTTCATCTTCGGGAAGAGGGCAAAATCCACAGGAGACAAATCCGGCAAGTTGGGTGGGTGCAGAAGTGAGATCATGTTTTAGGTGAGGAACTCACGTTTGCTCTAACTTGCGGTCCACGATGAAATAGCTGACGTGGTAACGCACCTGGTCAGAATAGCACCAGTTGCACAGCTCCCGATTTACACGGGACAATGTCTTTTGGCACACTGACTTATGAAGGTCCGTGCCCCCTGTGCGTGCAGCCTTGTGCTGCCATCTGTTGGCGTGTTACAAAACTAGTCTCAAAACTTTTTGATACTACCTTGTATAGTGGTGTTGTGTACATTTTACTCATTATGGCTAGGCTGAAAAAATAACATTGAATTTTATATAAGCATGCCAATATAAAACCTTGCATCTGAATATGTTGTATTTTTATATCCAGCCAGCAAATTGAGTTATTAGCTTCTTTCCACATGCTTCCCAGACTCTCTTTAGCATCTCTGTTGAAATCCTATTGTTTACAGATCCCAGTAGGTCAAGGTTAAATTTACACGCACTAATAAATGAGGCAAAGCAATGATTTATTCTGATCTCTTCCTCAGGTTCTAAGACAGAATGTCAAAGGAAAAAGTCTCTTAATAAAAGCCACAGTGCTCTGATAATTGTGGGTCTAGGTGCACCTGTTTACTTGGTATAAGATTTAGTACACCCACCAAAAAACATTTGTCTAAGAGACTGTTATTCTGAACTAAATATTCTAGAATCTTACAACAGTAAATAAAGCCCAGTGATATGGATACATACCTTGGTTTCAAACTGATTTTTTGCATCTTGGCGTATTTTATCACACACTGTCTCACACTGGAGTCTCATATCATTCAAGACCTTGGCCAGATCCAAAGAAGGTGCTGCATCCATCTCCACATTGACTGTTCCTCCAGTTTGGCTGCGGAGAGCTTGAACCTCCTGTATAAAAAAAAAAAAATAGAGGACTTTGATTTATAAAATCTTTTCCGTGATAGCAGTTCCCATTCAGAGCAAGTTTGAAGGATATATGCCGTTCGTGTTGCCATTTTTGTAGTTCAGGTGAAAAAATAAAGTTTACGTTTTAAATTTGATATCCGGGTATGGCAATTATTACAGATATTTCAGTGGTCCAATTTGGACCAATGTAAGTGTGTATATACTTTACCTGTGGGATCCTTGTGGAAGCTGAAAATCACTGTAGTAGGCACTGCTACTACAGCGATTGCTACTAGCTTTCAGGTCCAATACCAAGTGGCTGTCCTGCTGCATTGTGAACACAGGAGGTCTTTGCTTGGTACAGGTGCCATTTAGAGAACACTTTGCATTAAAACATTCTCTGTCTGGAAATGGTGGGACAGTGATATCATGATCTCCACCTTGTCCAATCAAAGAACACTTTGCATTCATTGGGAAAATGTTCTCTGAACGGCACCCATGCTGAGTGAGCAAACCCCTGTGCTCAGTAGGCAGCAGGGCAGTTGCTTGGCATGAGACCTAAAAGCTAGTGGAGATTAGACACGTGCAATTTGTTTCGTACCGAATTTGTTTTTTAACTAATTTTTACAAATTATTTAATTCGGAAATATCCAAATTAACGAAAACCTGTTTAACAAATTTTTCTGAATATTCATAAATTTGAATATTAGAAAATTCGTAAATAGGAAAAGTCATGAATTTGTAAATCCGAAAATTGGAATATTCGAAAATTCGGAAATTTGAAATTCAAAAATCCTAAAGCCCGAAAATTCGAAAATCTGAAATAATAACTAACTAATAATAACTATTACTAACTATTAAATTATAGGTATTGGACTTTCCTTTCAAATTTGGCTGTTAGTGAATGTAATGAATACGATTTTATCTGAAGTTACGAATTATCCGAAATAACAATGCCCTATCTAAACTATTGGAACATAACAAATTAATAATAATAAATAATAATAATAATAAAAACGTTTTATTATTATTAATTATCTGTTCTGTTCCATTTGTTTTGATGCGTCATTCGTTATTTCGGATAATTCGTAACTTCGGATAAATTCGTATTTGTTACGTTCACTAACAGCCAAGGCAGGCTGCATATGCATGCAGCTAGGTAATGCCCACATGTGATGCTAAATTAAAGAGATGGGCTATAGACAGTAGGACTGGGGAGGAATGAGCTGGATGATGCTGGAAGTCCTCCAGCCAGGAAATTGCAGTACAACTGTGCAACACTGGAGGTAAGACTGAAGTTCAGCTATTTGTTGTAGATGTATGTTTACTGTTCAGGTTTTTGTGATTCATTACTCCCACAATTAGAATATCACTAAACTCTGGGACCTCAGCTTATTCTATTTCACCTCACTGTTTTCTCAAGTCTCTTTCCTTGAGGGTGAAAACTGAAGATGCCCCACCAAGAGAACTGTGAAAATGACGCTGACCTCATCATGGTTCTTCTTCAGATACATCAGTTCCTCTTGCAAATTCTCGATCTGCACCTCAAGCTCGGATCGAGTCAGGCTGAGGTCATCAATCACTTTTCGAAGACCGGCAATGTCTTTGTCTACTCCGAATCTCATAGCCTGCTCAGTTTCAAACCTATAACACATAAGTTGAAAGAGGTTGGAACATCACAAAAAGTCTTAAAGTGGATATAAATTCAAAATGTTTACATTTTTTTTAGGTTTGGATAAAATATCAGGTGGTTTACACCCTTATCAGGTTTTTATTGCTGCCTATATTCCTGTTCGGGAGATTCACGTTGTTGGTTTGTCCTAGTAACCAAAAGAAAGTAGGAGAAGATTAAAAAAAATGGAGTTGTCACCAAAACAGAAATAAGGGGGACACATGTTCCACTGACACAATTGGTCATACAAGAATAGATTTTTGATTGGATATTCAAAGAAAAAATGGTCAGAAATGGTCAGAATTGGTCAGAACATTCTTTTTTATGACATTATTGAGTCAACTAATTTCTTTTGAATGCCTTTAAAATTTCATCCAGACCTGCTTTTTGAATGGAATCACACACACACAATTTCCTTTTTATACCAGCCATATCTATAAATGGACCTAGGCCGGTAAGAGGGGCTCCCGGTCTTTCTGCACCAACTTCACTGTGCTGGCATCATTGGTAGCCCATCCTACCAGCCCCTGATAATCAGAATGTGACCGTGAGCTGTTGGTTATATCTCGGTCACAATTCTGGGGATGCTGATGAAGTGTGCCCCAGAACTACACAGCGAATGTAAGAATATAGAGGTCCTAAACAGGTTAAACGTGTTTCATTACATTCACAGTTAGAAATTTGTTAGTTTGAGAAAAACGTCCATCCTGCTCCTTTTAATGTTCTCATGACTACAGTCAAAACAAACTTTGATTTGACTCTATGAACCATTATAATATTGAGCAAATGTTCCAAAAATTAACATTTTTGACCAAAATTCTGCTGGTGTATGGCCAGCTTAGTTGTCTAAGAAAGGAGGGAAGAAAAATACCCAATAATTTGAAACATGGGAAGCATAGGGCTCACACCCAACCTCCCACGTGACAGAGATGGTGAGTACAGATTGGCTGCTCAGGGAAAATCTGGGTGAGGTATGAGCCCTCAACCCCATAGCAAGCTCCAGTGAGGATCAACTAAAATTAAAAAGAGTCTTTTAAAGGGTTTCTTCTCCTCCTCCTCCTGGTGACAAATGGATTGTGTGTGTGTGTGTGTGTGTGTGTGTGTGTGTGTGTGTGGGGGGGGACTAAGGGAAGGCCAGCTTTAAAGTGAAGCTAATAATATAACAACCTATAATAAAATAATTCAATGCAACATCTATTTATCACAACAATAGAACCACTGGAATATTCCTGGTTCCAAATTAATGTAGAGTGGTCTTTTTGGTAACTACATCAACTGCAGTATAATTAACCTGATTATGGTTTATGCCTGGTTTACCCAGTTGGCCAATCAGATAAATCCATAAAAGATCTCCAATGTATCCACTAGTATGTTGTTATTGCTACTAGTCCTTGTCCCAAGATCTGGAGTCATATTGCGTATACCCAAAATTGTGTTGCATCTTGAACATGAAAATATAGTTATCCAAGCGCATAGCTACAGCCATAGAAGATCTGGCTGCCATGGGGCCCAAAGGCTGGAAGAGGCCTTATTTATGTCTGAAAATTAACTTCTATTGAAAGAGCAGCCCACTTAAAACCCAAACCCGAAAATACTAAATACTGAAACGTATTGAGAAAACTAAGTTAAAGTCTATGATGAAATTTAGGAACATTTCTTTTGAGCAATTCAAAGATGTATTCCTATCTATCCGAAAACATGTCTATTGTTGCTATAGACTAGATCTCTAAATATGATGAACTATATTTGTGGCAGCCCTGCCTAATGATTTTTGGGAAATAGAAGAAAGATGTAAGGCGCTGCATCTCCTAAAGCAGTAGGTGATTTCTGTTTTTTTTTTCTATGTTTTCTTAAGTAGTGTAGAGGGAATTCTTTATTCTTAGACAGCTCTTCCGGTAGTGGATGCTGAAGGATGGCTCTTTGGGTAGGGACTAGGTGAGCAAGGAACACTAGGTGAAGCATAAAAAAAAAGCGCAAAAGCAAAACACATTGAGGCTGGGTTCACACTTATGCGAATTGGATGGGGACTCCCTTCATCCAATTCACATGACAGGAGACTGTGACAGGCTCTCAATGGAGCTGGTTCACACAGCCCCGGGACAGCCGCGGTCTGCATCGGAAAAGGGTCCTGTGCGTTTTTGGCTCCATTTCAGATGCAAATTCAGGCAAAAATTTGGACCTGATTCACACCTGAATCAGTGTACAGGGATGCACCGAACCCCCAGCTGGGACCAATGTGAATTCAGCCCAAGTCAAGATCTAATTTTATTTGGACTCTAATATCATGAAAAAACAACCTTTTTCCAGGGTTAAAAGGTCCCCTTACATCAGGGATGATTGCTTCATGTGCTGTGCTGGCAGAATGTGGAGTATTAATCCCTGAATAACATGGACTTTTCAAAGCCACCAAAACGTATTGGTTTTTATGATGCAAGATACTAATAAAATGAAATCTTGACTTTTTTATGTTCTGCTTTTGGAGCTTTTTTTCTTGCACACCCAGTCCCTAATGGTCATTGGGAGCAAGTGGAGTCAGTTATGTATGTGCCTGCTCCTCAAATGCATTACCATTACTGACACACAAAGCACAGGAATTATATTTCTACTGGATTAAAGAAACAAAGTTTTTTTGTTCCCTTTGTTAAGAGATGCTGGGGAGGTGGTATAACTACAGACATTTTTTTGTTTTTGCGCACTGCTGCTCATCTAACACTTAGCAGAGTGATGTCTTCGTTGGTGTACTGCCCATTTTTCATTGTCACAGTCACAGTCTAACTTCAGTGTAGTCTACAGAGCGGCCTGCAGGGATGTCTAAAACCTGTCTGAGCTGTCTGGCAGGAGTGCCTGAATCACCACGTAATCAAGAATGGGCGCACATATTTACCAATCCCTGCACAGATTTACCCATACCTTGCAGGTAAGAAAGTTTTCATGCAGTAATTCAACTTTACATTTAGCTGTTTGCTTGGAGTTCAGCATTCAGTGCAGCTGTCTGGATAAGCTGGCGTGTGTCTTTAACAGACAGTACAACATTTGTACAGACTCAGTAGCTAGCTCTATGGGAGGTGACCATTACCTTTATTGTCCCTTATAGAGCTCCAGGCAAACAAACCACACCATCTCCTGAATGTTTTGAGTACTTTGCAGGTGTTCTATTTTATGTGTGAAGATTAGACTGTATGCTTCTTAGGGCAGGGTCCAGCTGAACGTTTTACTTGTGACAAGTTCTGCATTGCAAGCTAACTGATTTAATTTTAAAAAGTATGTATTCTTAACTTTAAAAGTCCCATCTACTAAAAAGTATGTATTCTTAACTTAAAAAGTCCCATCTACTGTTCCCAGCTTCCTCCAGATCTCTAAATTTACCTTTTTGCTGCTGTGACCAATTAACTTTTAAGAAGTAGCTTGGTTCATTTTCCATGGTCTCACTGTATGTTGGAAGGTAATGACCCTCTCTTGCGCGTTGGATTTGTAGTGGGTTTAGAGCAGTGCACAGTACAAATTCCATAGTCTATGGTCCTAGTCCATCTCAGGAGCAAGAGAGGGTGGCTATGTTCCTACATACAGTGGAACCATGAAGAACCAACATACAGTAGTCGCCCTCTAATGTGCACTACTTGTTGCAAACAAAAAGAATTGAGAGGGAAAGGAGAGCTCATGGAGGATGCTACAAGAATTCAGTAAAAAACAGTAACAATAATTTAATGAAAAATTTATTACAGGGTCATTAAAACATAAATGTGTCTGAAATAATTTAGAAAACTAAGGATATTGTTTAGCGCCACTCTAATGTTCCAGCTGTGGATAATGATAAGCACTTGTTAATAAAGGAAATTAATATAATATGTTTCATATAACCCAATATCAAATGATGTCACTTAAATGATTTGCCACTTCCAGGTGGTTACCATCAGACATATTTTAGCTGTAATTACAATTAATAGTACCACAACCTTTTCAGTAAAAGGGTACGTTTTACCATCTGTGTCCTTTATACTGGAGTGGTCAGAAAACCAACCCTGACATGTAAAGTACCATAGTCTAAATTAATGTATCTGATCTTGACCCTCTATACAGCTTAAACCTTGGTGTCATTTATAGCCAACATAGGCGTGTAGAGTGTGGACAAGTTGTAGTGATTTATAAAGTTGGACAGTCACTATTTGTGACACAACCCTCCCCCGTGCCTTACTATTGGCTTGTGCTCCCCCGTTACAGTGATGGGCCAATAGAAAAGCTGGCCATACACTAGTAAATTTTCAAACTCACATTTGTACAAAAATTCCCAGTACATTTGATGATATGAAAAATGTTGTCTGAAAGTACTTCAAAATGTTGTTCGCTTTTAACATTAGATTTTGGAACCAATCGATGCTCCCGGGAAAAGAAAGTAATACTAATTGTAATGCCGCATACACACGATCGGAAATTCGGCCAGCAAAAAAACGATCAGAGCTTTTGGTCAGAAAATGAGACCGTGTGTATGCTCCATCGGACTTTTGCTGGCGGAATTCCCGCCAGCAAATGATTGAGAGCAGGTTCTCAATTTTTCGAGAAAAAGTTCCTATCCGAAAATGCGTTCATCTGTATGCAATTCGGACGTACAAAAAATCACGCATGCTCGGAAACAATTCGACGTATGCTCAGAAGCATTGAACTTCATTTTCTCGGCTCATTGTAGTGTTGTACATCACCGAGTTCTTGACGGTCGGAAGTTCAGAGAACTTTTGTGTGACCGCGTGTATGCAAGGCAAGCTTGAGCGGAATTCCGTCGGAAAAACCATCCAAGTCCAAAACCAACCAAGTTTTTTTGGACGGAAATTCCGATCGTGCGTACGCGGCATTAGAAATTTGTTTGTTCAAGACAAATGTTCAATCCTGATTCCAGCTCTACTGTTCGCAGGACTACTAGCCCACCTGGCTGCTTCTCCACCAGTCCACTCAGCTGCTCCGAAGATCTCCCAGGACAAAGGACAGGAAGGTTTAAGCACAATGCTGTCCTCCAGAAAGGCTTGCTACTTGTGGCAGTGTGAATCCCTGAGTGTGCTGATGTACTCACACTGTACTCCTTGCTCCCTGCTGCTCCTTAGGCAAGATTACTTTCAAAACGCACTAATGTCAGGATCCTTTCAAGCCAGTCTGAGCCCCAGCCTGGAGGGAAAGCCTGTTCCGCAGATTTAGAGGTCCCCTCCTAGGCCACCAACAACTTGTTCAGCACTCCATCTTCCATCTGTTTTCCTTGCTGGCATGACTCTTTAAGGGCTCGCTCAGCCACCTTGCCTTGTCCTCTACCTGAGGATTGGCCAAGTTCCCCAAAGTATGCAGATCAACCCTCCTGGCCTCCACCCACTAAATTCTAGAAGGTTCTCCAAACTTCCAGAACCAAGGGGAGGTACCAGAGACATCCCTGTATGAGTCATCCAGCCTGACCTGCAGTAAACCTTGACCCAGATTCAGACTCACTTTACCATGAGTAACACAAATAAATTCACCTGTACTAACCTGATAGCACACTAGAGGGTGCTATAATAAGACAATTGAATGTTGAAGCGAAAAATTTCTAATGACATTCTACTAGTGTATGGCTAGCATTAGCGGTAAAGCTAGTACATTGTAAGCTGGGCGTTGCTTGCATCGGGGGATTTAGGAGTGTATGTAGGGGATCAGAAACTCTTTTGGCAGGTAAAACAGCAAGCATATGTATTCCAACTGTGCATTTAGCTATTTGCTCAGAGTTCTGCATTAACCAGTCACCGACTGCCGCGCGCCGATGTATGTCAGCAGAATAGCACGGGTGAACAAATGGGCGTACCTGTACGTCCCTCCCTCTCCATGGGTGGGTGAAGGCCATGAAATGCCAAGATAGCACAACCCCCCCCCCCAAATGACCCAATTTTGGAAAGTAGACACCCCAAGCTATTTGATGAGAGGAATGTTGAGTCCATGGAATATTTTATATTTTGGAATTTTTTTTTTTGCACAAATTTGTTACTAAATGATCTATTGCTCAAACATTCCATCGGCATATGTGAAATTACACCCCAAAATACATTCTGCTGCTTCTCCTGAGTACGGGGATACTACGTAATTTGCAACCTAGCCATGTACAGGGCCTCGAAAACCAATCACCGCATTCAGGCTTCCTAAGGGCGTAAAATGGTGATTTCACTTCCTCACTACCTATCACAGTTTTGGAGGCCCTGAAAAGTCAAGATAGCACAAAACCCCCACAAATGACTCAATTTTGGAAAGAAGACACTTCAAGCTTTTTGCTGAGAGCAATGTTGTGTCCATGGAATAATGGATATTTTGCCACAAGTTTCGGGAAAATTACATTTTTTTGGGGGGGGATAACAAAAGTGTGAGACTTTTTGGGAGCCTAGCCGCGTACAGATGGCGTACAAAATGTATTTTTTTTTTCTTTTTTCAATTTTCAAAACTTTGTGACAAAAAGCGAGATCTGCAAAATACTCAACATGCCACTCAGAAAATAGCTGGGGGTGTCTACTTTCCAAAATGGAGTCATTTGGGGGGGGGGGGGGTTGTGCTATCTGGGCATTTCATGGCCTCTGAAACTGTGATAGGCAGTGACGAGTGAAATAAAAAATGTACGCCCTTAGAAAGCCTGAAGGCAGTGATTGGTTTTCGGGGTCCAATACGCGGTTAGACTGCCAAAGTTCCACACATGTATCCCCATACTCAGGAGAAGCAGCAGAATGTATTTTAGGGTGTAATTCTACATATAACCATGCCATGTTTGAATAATATATCATTTAGTGATGACTTTGAGCAAAAAAAAAAAAAAAAAAAAAAAAAGAAAAGATTTGTTATTTTCCCACAACTTGTGGCAAAATATAAAATATTCCATGGACTCAACGTGCCTATCAGCAAATAGCTTTGGGTGTATACTTTTCTAAATGGGGTAATTTGGGGGGGGGGGGTATTGTGCTATATTGGCATTTTATGGCCTTCGAAACTGTGATAGGTAGTGAGGAGTGAAATCAAAAATGTACACCCTTAGAAATCCTGAAGGCGGTGTTTGGCTTTTGGGGTCCTGTATGCGGCAAGGCTCCCAAAAAGTCTCACAATGAGGTATCCCCATACTCAGGAGAAGCAGCAGAATGTATTTTGGGGTGTAATTCCACATATAACCATTAGGGATGGGCGAACGGTTCAGCCCAAGCATAAGTTCAGGCCGAACTTTGGTTGTTCGGATGTTCTGCGAACACCGAACAATATGCGGTGTTCGCGGCAAATTCGAAAGCCGCTGTTAAAGTCTATGGGACACTAACATGAAAAATCAAAAGTGCTAATTTTAAACGTTTCTATGCAAGTTATTGTCATAAAAAGTGTTTGGGGACCTGGGTCCTGCCCCAGGGGGCATGTATCAATGCAAATGTTTTTTTTCAAGTGCCGTTTTTTCGGGATCAGTGATTTTTTTAATGCTTAAAGTTAAACAATAAAAATGAAATATTCCTTTAAATATTGTGCCTGGGGAGTGTCTATAGTATGCCTGTAAAGTATTGCATTTTTTCTGCTTTTAAAACAGAACCACAGCAAAATTACATTTCTAAAGGAAAAATTGTCATTTAAAACTGATTGCGGCTGTAATGAATTGTCGGGTCTTGGCAATATAGATAAAACTCATTAAAAAAAGAGCATGGGATCCCCCCCAGTCCATTACCAGGCCCTTTGGGTCTGGTATAAATATTAAGGGGAACCTCGAACCAAGATTTTAAAAAAAATTGCGTGGGGGTCCCCCTAAAATCCATACCAGGCCCTTTGGGTCTTATATTGAGATTAAGGGGAACCCTGCGCCAATTTTTTTTAAAATGGCATAGTGGTCCCCCCAAAAATCCATACCAGACCCTTCAGGTCTGGTATGGATTTTAAGGGGAACCCTGTGTCAAAATTTTTTAAAAATGGCGTAGGGACCCCCCAAAATCCATACCAGACCCTTATCCGAGCACGCAACCTAGCAGGCTGCAGGAAAAGAGGGGGGATGAGAGAGCGCCCCCTCCTCCTGAACCGTACCAGGCCACATACCCTCAACATGGGGAGGGTGCTTTGGGGTAGCACCTCGTCCCCATGCTGATGGGGACAAGGGCCTCATCCCCACAACCCTTGCCTGGGCGGGGGGCTTATCGGAATCTGGAAGCCCCCTTTAACAAGGGGATCCCCAGATCCCGGCCTCCCCCCTGTGTGAAATGGTAATGAGGTATTTTCACAAAAAAAGTGTCAAAATGTTAAAAACAGACAAGACACAGCTTGGGACAAGTTCTTTATTAAAAAAAAAAATGTCCCATGATGTTCATTTATCTTCTTCTATCACTCCGCCCGGACTATAAAAGGAAAAAAAAATCTGCATCTGATCCGCTTCCATGGGAGGCTCCCGCCATCTGACGTGTCTTTGCTTATGGCAGCTCTTATATAACTGAGGGCAGGGCCACCCGATGACGTAACTGGGTGACCCCGCCCCCCTCTGGCACCACAGGGACTTCCCCATGGCATCAGAGGGGGGCAGGGCCACCCAGTTACGTAAACGGGTGACCTCGCCCCCCTCATGGTTATTAGGCATGAGCCAAACAGGGGGTTTGGCTCATCCCTAATAACCATGGCACGTGTGAGCAATATATCATTTAGTTACAACTTTGTGTAATGTTTTATTTTTTTTTGTCATTTTTTTAATCACTTGTGACATAAGAAATTAAATATTCCATGGGCTCAACATGCCTCTCAGCAATTTCCTTGGGGTGTCAACTTTCCAAAATAAAGTCATGGGGGGGGGGTTGTACTGCCCTGCCATTTTAGCACCTCAAAAAATGAGATAGCTGCGTAAATTCCAGAAAATGTACCCTAGTTTGTAGACGCTATAACTTTCGCGCAAACCAATAAATATACACTTATTGACTTTTTTTTACCAAAGACATGTGGCTGAATACATTTTGGCCTAAATGTATGACTAAAATTTAGTTTATTGATTTTTTTTTATAACAAAAAGTAGAAAATATCATATTTTTTTTTTAAATTGGACTTTTTCTATTTATATAGCAGAAAATAAAAATCGCAGAGGCAATCAAATACCATCAAAAGAAAGCTCTATTTGTGGGGAAAAAAGGACGTAAATTTTGTTTGGGTACAGCATTGCATGACCGCGGAATTAACAGTTAACGCAGCGCAGTGCCAAATTGTAAAAAGTGCTCTGGTCATTGAGCAGCCAAATCCTCCGGGGCTGAAGTGGTTAATACTCAAAAAACAATGTTCGGGGTAACTTTTTACAGTATCATATATTGTCATCTTGGTTGGATTTACCAACAGGCAAACTAGGAAAAAGGTAACTTTTCCTTAAGGGGTTATTAGCCCCCCCCCCCTTTTAATCAGTAGAAATACAGCTCCCTATTTTCTAAGCCAGGTAAAAGCCAATAAAAAAAATGTTCTTTGCAAAAACATAATCATAGCAGAGGGACATTTTTAGAGCTCCGAAGGTTACATGTGGATAATAAAAATAAAGTCTGGTTTTCAGACATATTAATATGTATATGGGTTTGCTTACTTGAGTCTGAAGTCCTCTGCAGCTAATTTAGCATTGTCAATCTGCAGCAGGATTCTAGCATTGTCCAATGTGGCATTGAGAATCTGCAAAAAACACAAATGCTTATTGAATTACATTATTATTAGTATAGTCCACATTTATTTGACCCTTTCTTAAATTATAAAAAAATGGCAAAAAAAGTAATTTTCCAAAAGAAACAAGATTAAAAATTAGTTTCTTCTCATATCACAACAACTAACCAGTAAAGGGCTCCGTTCATTTTAATTATATACACAGATTTAATTTGCTTTATTTTTAGTAGGTTTAGTTTATATGTGTTGTAGTAGATGTTCCATATAGCAATTCATTTTATAAGATTCAAACACCCTTAAAGTGGTTCTAAAGCCTGGACATTGCTTACCTTAATGCATTCCCTGCATCAAGGTAAAAAATGTCCCAGTGTTTGATCACCCTCTCACTCCCCTTTATACTTACCTAAGTCCAATTTTGATCCAGTGCTGTACCCACCTGCAGCAGCTCTCTCCTCTCTCTCTCTGCTCACAGAGGCAGCAGATGTAGCCATTGGCTCCTGCTGCTGTCAATCAAATCCTGTGAGCAGAAAATGTGTGTGTGTGTGTGTGGGGGGGGGTGTTGAGCCACACTGTGCGTGCACACGCACACAGCCAGGGTTGGGATTGAGCCTGCAGATGTGCCACCATAGGAAGCAGCTTCCTATAGTGGCACACCAACAAGAGAAGTAGCCTAGAGCGCTGGTGGGGGACCCCAGAAGGAAAAATGTCAGACTACTCTGTGCAAAACCATTGCAGAGTGCAGGTGAGTATAACATGTTTGTTGTGTCAAACTTGTTTGTGTTAAAATTCTACAATCGATGAGTTTCAAACATTATTCAATGTGAATATGTATTAACCTGTACCCGTCCGCGCTATAGCCGAATGATGGCTACATCGCGGACCTACATTGCCGGGAGGTTGTCAATAGATGTCCTCCCCTTTGCATGCTCCCGCGCGCACCCTCTAGCGCACACACGACGCGTGCTGTGATCACCGAGTCAATGAGACTCAGATGATCACAGATCGGAGTAAGGGGCCGATCCTGCTCTCTTACCACGTGATCAGCTGTCAGCCAATGACAGCTGATCATGTGATGTAAACAGAAGATCGGTAATCCTTTTTTTTTTCTCCTCACGCTGACGGCATGAGGAGAAAAAGGGCCGATCACCGGCTTCTGTGTAAAGGACATCGGTCCAGAAGAGGAAGATGCACAGCCACCTCATCTGTGCCCACCAGTGCCTCCTGCCAGTGCCACCTGCCAGTGCCCACACAGTGCATATTAGTGCCCACCAGTGTATATCAGTGCCACAAATCAATACCAACTATCAATGCCCACGAGTGCCACCTATCAATGCCCACCAGTGGTGCCAATCAATCCTCAGTGCCACGTAGCAGTGCTGCCTATCAGTGTCACCTACCAGTGCCCATCACTGTCCATCACTGCCACCCATCAGTGCCCATCACTGCCACCTATCAGTGCTCATCAGTGTCAGCTATCAGTGCCACCTATTAGTGCCCTTCAGTGCCACCTATCAATGCCCTTCAGTGCCGCCCATCAGTGCCCATTAGAGCTGCCCATCAGTGCCACCTCTCAGTGCCACCTCTCAGTGCCCACCAGTGCCACCTCATCAGTGTCCACAGTGACGCCTCATCAGTGCCCACCAGTGCCACCTATCAGTGCCCATCAGTGCCGCCTTATGAGTGCCCATCAATGCAGCCTATCGGTGCCCATCAGTGCAGCCTATCAGTTCCTATCAGTGCAGCCTCATCAGCATACATTAATGAAGGAGAAAAATGACCTGTCTGCAAAATTTTATAACAAAATATAAAACTGTTTTGTATTTTTTTTTTCATAAACAGAGGTGAACAAAAAAACACCAAAAGAAAGCTCTATTTGTGGGAAAAAAGTGATACAAATTTCATTTGGGTAGAGTGTAGCATGGCCGCGCAATTGTCATTCAAAGTGTGACACCACTGAAAGCTGAAAATTGGTCTGGGCAGTAAGCAAGTGGTTAAAAAGTCAACAAAAAAAGTGTAACCTGCAGTGCTGTGTAACCTGTTTAAAGCAGGTTTAGTTTTGCATGATAAAAACACATTTATCACTGCTAAAACAACCTGGAAAAAATGCCTTTCATTATCTGATATAATTCAAATAGTACTGGTTTGGGGCGTTGATGAAAAAAGGTAATTCCACAGTTAAAAATATGCTGCCAAAATACACTGTTACTAAAACTGTCCAAGAAAATCATTCTTACTGCCAAGTACAGATTTAAGGCATCATCTATACCTGTAATTTAAAGGATTAGTGTATTTTGGCCATTAGAGCCAGAGAAATATGCCCTTTCTCTTGCCATATTGTTTTTTACAAGTTCACACATTTTTTTTTTTTTGCAAGTTTGCCGAACTTTTGGCAAACTGAACCTTGGTGGATTCGCTCATCCTTAGATGTAATTGCAGCATGCATGCATAGTTGCCAACAGTTTCGATTTTCCCGGGACAATCCCGATTTTGGGACCCTCGTCCCGATCGGAGGCCATCCCGATTCGGGGTTTTGCCCATGTCCAGGGAAATCGGGAATGTTTTTGGCTCTGCAGCAGTTCTGGCTCCAACAAAATGGCCTCTGGCGCTGCCGCGAGATCTCTTTCCCCTTGTGTTCAGTGGAGAGGGGAGGGGGCTCGATCCGTTCAGCCAATGAATCGGCTTCTCTCTTCACAATTTTCCTGCACACTGAAGCCGGGGTTAGCTGCACGGGTCGGCCCCTCTCCTCTCCATTGAACACGAGGAATGAGAGGAGACACATGGAGCTGCAGCCAACCCTTTGTCTCAGCTGTGGAGTAGGTTGGAGCTTGTGACAGAACACACAGATCTGTAAGAGGCATTCTGATGGGGACACCTAATGTAAGAGGCACTCCGCTGGGGACACTGACCACAGGGGATACCGGATGTAAGAGGCACTCTGCTGGGGACACCTGATGTAAGGAGGGACTGCACTGGGGACACCTGATGTAAGGAGGCAATCCGCTGGGGACACCTGATGTAAGGAGGGACTCTGCTGGGAATGCCTGATGGAAGGAGGGGCTCTATTGGGAATGAAAATGTAAAGGAATACAGCGCTGTCAGGAAAATCATAGCATGACACACATAACTGGATTCAATTTATAGACTCCAGATTGAGTTAATGAGCTGCGGTTAAAAATGCGAGATACCCACACTAGAAATGTAAAATTATAAAATTATTATTTAAATTATTGGGAATGCCTGATGTAAGGAGGCACTCCGCTGGGGACACCTGATGTAAGGAGGCACTCTGCTGGGAATGCCTGATGTAAGGAGAGACTCCGCTGGGGGGCACCTGATGTAACGAGGGACTCTGCTGGGAATGCCTGATGGAAGGAGGGACTCTACTGGGAATGCCTGATGGAAGGAGGGACTCTACTGGGAATGCCTGATGGAAGGAGGGACTCCACTGTGGACACCTGATGGCATCTGGTGGCAGGGGACACGCTCGGGGCTCCCACTGATTCTACATTATGGTGAGTTGAACTATTTCATTTTATATTACAATGTAATAATAATAATAATAATGCGCTTCAATCATTCACACACCAAAACAACCATGGTGCCGGGATAATTGAAGCACTAACACCGGGTGTTTGGAGTATGTTTATCTGCTAATTGTTAAACGTTATGGAATACACATATTTCTATTGTGGTGTAGGATCTGGGCCTGCTGTCCCTCCATCCCTCTTTCTTTTCTTCCTTCTCTCTCCTTCCCTCCCTTTTTCTTTCTTTCTCCCTCCATCCCTCATTCATCTCAGACTCGGACCACAATCCCTTTAAGCCACGCCCGCTATTCTGTTGAAACTACGCCCATTTTTTCCGCAGCGGCGCACTGCGCATGCCACATTTTTTCTTCCCCCTCTACACCACACCTTAAAACGCATGCCCCGCCCCCTCATTATAATAAGACTTTGCCCACAGACAAAAAAGTGCCCCTCTAAATTTTTTTACAATGTTGGCAACTATGTGCATGCGAAGACGTTACTTTATCTACGGCCGCCCAATGACCAAAGAAAGTAGACACCAGGCTCAAGAAGACATCAGTGGCACATAGAGTGACAAGGGGAAGTGGACCTCCCACCTCTGATGTTTGATGTATAGGGACCTTCAACCTCTGATGTATAGAGATGGTTTCTAGGCCTGATCACTCCCCCCCCATACCTAGAAGAAATGGGTAGTGTCCCTAGCTGTGACACAGAAAGGAATGGAAGGGGAGCACAGCTAAGGTAACTAAAAGTAAAAAGAAAAGGAAGAGATGCTGCGAGAACCAACCAAACCATATAACAGCAATCTGAATTGGTTAATAAATATACAGTATGTATATACAGTATCTCACAAAACTGAGTACACCGCTCACATTTTTGTAAATATTTTATATCTTTTCATGTGACAACACTGAAGAAATGATACTTTGCTACAAGTGTGTACAGCTTGTATAACAGTGTAAATTTGCTGTCCCCTCAAAATAACTCAACACACAGCAATTGATGTCTAAGCCACTTTCAACAAAAGTGAGTACACTCCTAAGTGAAAATGTCTAAATTTCCCTCTCCGGTGTCATGTGACTCGTTAGTGTTGAAAGGTCTCAGGTATGAATGGGGAGCAGGTGTGTTAAATTTGGTTTTATCTTTCTCACTCTCTTATACTGGTCACTGGAAGTTCAACATGGCACCTCATGTCAAAGAACTCTCTGAGGATCTGAAAAAAGAATTGTTGCTCTACATAAAGATGGCCTAGGCTATAAGAAGATTGCCAAGATCCTGAAACTGAGCTGCAGCACAATGGCTAAGACCATACAGTGGTTTAACAGAACAAGTTCCACTCAGAACAGGCCTCGCCATGGTTGACCAAAGAAGTTGAGTGCACGTACTCAGCGTCATATCCAGAGGTTGTCTTTGGGAAATAGACGTATGAGTGCTGCCAGCATTGCTGCAGAGGTTGAACGGGTGAAGGGTCAGCCTCTTAGTGCTCAGACCATACCCCGCACACTGCATCAAACTGGTCTGCATGGCTGTCATCCCAGAAGGAAGCCTATTCTAAAGATGATGCACAAGAAAGCCTGCAAACAGTTTTTTAAAGACAAGCAGATTAAGAAAATGCATTTAATGGAACCATGTCCTGAGGTCTGATGAGACAAAGATAAACGTATTTGGTTCAGATGGTGTCAAGCGTGTGTCGCAGCAACCAGGTGAGGAGTACAAAGACAAGTGTGTCTTGCCTACAGTCAAGCACAGTGGTGGGAGTGTCATGGTCTGGGGCTGCATGGGTGCTGCCAGCACTGGGGAGCTACAGTTCATTGAGGGAACCATGAATGCTAACATGTATTTTGACATACTGAAGCAGAGAATGATCCCCTACTATCAGAGACTGAGCCGCAGGGCAGTATTCCAACATGATAAGAACCCCAAACACACCTCCAAGACCAACACTGCCTTGCTAAAGAAGCTGAGGGTAAAGGTGATGGACTGGCCAAGCATATCTCCATACCTAAACCCTATTGAACATCTCTGGGGCATCCTCAAACAGAAGGTGGAGGAGCACAAGGTCTCTAACATCCACCAGCTCCATGATGTCATCATAGAGGAGTGGAAGAGGACTCCAGCGGCAACCTGTGAAGCTCTGGGGAACTCCATGCCCAAGAGCATTAAGGCAGTGCTGGAAAATAATGGTGGCAAAACAAAATATTGACACTTTGGGCCCAATTTGGACATTTTCACTTACGGTGTACTCACTTTTGTTGCCAGCGGTTTGGACATTAATGGCTGTGTGTTAAGTTATTTTGAGGGGACAGCAAATTTACACTGTTATACAAGCTGTACACTCACTACTTTACATTGTAGCAAAGTCATTTCTTCAGTGTTGTCACATGAAAATATATAATAAAATATTTACAAAAATGTCAGGGGTGTACTCACTTTTGGGAGATACTGTGTATAGAGAAATATTTTTAGTACAGCATTAAATGAAAAAGTGTTCATTTCATAGCACCATCGGCAGCTCCCTTGGAAGTTGAAGCAAACTCTGGAAGACAAGCAGAAGAAGGACAAGGCAAGCCAAATTGAGTGCATGTATGTATGTAGTGAATGATTTCATTGAAAAGTGAAAGAAGGCCAAATGGCTACTCACATTGTATAAGTGAGAATCAAGCACACAAACTAATAGTGGTGAAGTCCATCAGAAGATGTAAACAAGCTTGTAAGACGGCCGGATACCAGGAAGTGATTGTAATAAAGTAGAAATATAGGCACAACAATCATAGAATGGATAATACTCATCAAAAAAGACAAAATATGTATGCATGTATATATGTAAACAAGGAGAGAGAAGAATTAGATATAAGTTAAAAAGTATATTTATATATGCAAAGAAAAAAATATATTTATATATGCAAAGAAAAAAAAAAAAATATATATAGATTATATACAAAAAAAAAATACTAGATATAAATGACATGTATATAAGGAAAAAAGTATTTAAAAAATATTATTATATATGAAATTTTATGCAAAAAGGAGAGTTAATCACAGTTAAAAGTGTGATAATAATAGTGATCACTAACCACAATATTTTAAATTTAAGATTTAAAATGACCAATTTTGAAAAACCAATACATATATACACATAAAATATATCCTACATAAAATATATATGTAAAAAAATACATAGAAAATATACACAACATGTATATATGTATACACATAAATACTCATGGATAACCATAGGAAGCAAACGTGAGACATCTATAAAGATGTCAACATGTGCAACAATGGGGGGGGGGGGCATATATTTGTTGTCAAACCTGTGTCAATAGGTCCAAAATGCAGGTGACAAGTATCTATGTCCACAAGTGCACGTAGGTCCCCACAAACAACCAGAATCATTTAAGATTTAAAATGACCAATTTTGAAAAAAAAATTTAAAAAAATTATATATATATACACATAAAATATATCCTACATAAAATATATGTAAAAAAAAACAATAAAAAAACATAAAAAATCTACAGAACATTTACATATTTATACATAGATACAATAGATGGGGATGACAACCTAGTTGCTTGGTCTCAATATTCTCACGCTTCCCTGTCCATTTTACACACTTGTTTTAGACCAAAATCTATTTTTAATCCTACTCAGTCTAAAGGCCCTTACTTAGCGACTTTTTATCAGGTAGTTTTTAAAGAACTCACTGACCTTTGTCTATCTGAATCTTCTAGGCCTCATTATTCTGTTAATAATTTAAGTTCCCAAGAACACATAGCCCTAAAATTATTGAGCACTAAAGCTGATATTATAATCAAGCCACCTGACAAGGGAGGAGAAATAGTGCTACAAAACAAATCAGATTACCTTGTGGAGGCCAAAGGCCTCCTTTCGGATATTGGTACTTATGAGAAATTGAGATCAGATCCCCTGCCCAAATTTATTGAGGAATCAAATTTAATAGTGGCACAAGCCCAGGGTATACTGAGCAAAACAGAGGCTGCATTCTTTCGTAAACCTTTTTTCCAAGTACCCTATGTGTATCATTTGCCGAAAATCCACAAAGACATTAATAATCTACCGGGATGTCCTATAGTTGCTTCTATGAACAGTATTACCACCAGTTACTCGTTATATATAGACTTTTCTTCAACCCTTGGCACAGTCCCTTCCCTCCTTTATTCGCGATGGTACACACTTGATAGAATTATTATGCCCTTACACTTGGGAGTCCTCCTATTTATGGGTATCTTTAGATGTATGCTCTTTATACACTTCTATACCCCACAACGTGGGACTCCAGGCCTTAGCCAATTTTCTTGATACTAATTCTATCCTTAATACACATGTTACTTTAATTCTTTTGGCTACCAAGTTTTGATTGGAGCACAATTACTTTCAGCTATGGGTGCTAATTTTGCACCTAGTTATGCAAATTTGATAATGGGACTGTGGGAGACCAGGTGCATTTGGGCTGACAACCCTTTCTCTGCACACCTGGTCTTCTATGGTCGATACAATGATGATATTATTATTATTTAGTTCTGTCAACGAGTTTGTTACTTATTGTAATAATAATGATTTTGGTTTATCATTTACTTCTGTTATGGACTCTGAGTCCATTTGCTTTCTAGACCTAGAACTATTTCATATTAATAATTCTATTATTGCTAAAAACTATACGAAACCCACGGCTGGGAAATCCTTTTTACATTATTCTAGCTATCCCCACCCCAGGTGGGTCAACAATGTACCTAAAAGTCAATTTCATCATCTAAGACATAATTATACCAGATTAGATTATTATAAATCTCAATGCACTACCCTCAAGAAAAAGTTTATTCATAAAGGCTATCCCATTAACCTCATCGATGAAGCTGCCTCCCTCTACCAAACAGAAATTTTGCCCACCCCTTGGACACAGAGTTTAGAACCAGTAACAAGATACATTACACAATACCATGTGAGTTACAGGAAAATGGAACATGTTTTTAAGAAACACTGATCCATTCTCACCCATTTATCTTCGTCTCTGTCTGCTGTACCTAAGCTTGCATATCGGAGGGCCTCTAACATTAAAAACAAAATTGCCCCCAGCAAAATGAAACTTCAGAACAAACCTACTACATTAACACTTATGCCCTGCACACACGATAGGATTTTCCAATGGAAAATGTGTTATAGGACCTTGTTGTCGGAAATTCCGACCGTGTGTAGGCTCCATCACACATTTTCCATAGGAATTTCCGACACACAAAGTTTGAGAGCTTGCTATAAAATTATCCGACAACAAAATCCGTTGTCAGAAATTCTGATCAAGTGTACAGAAATCCAACGCACAAAGTGCCACGCATGCTCAGAATAAATTAAGAGACGAAAGCTATTGGCTACTGCCCCATTTATAGTCCCGACGTACGTGTTTTACGTCACCGCGTTTCAGAACGATCGGATTTTCCGACAACTTTGTGTGACCGTATGCAACTTTGTGTGACCTGTATGCAAGACAAGTTTGAGCCAACATCCATCGGAAACAATCCATGGATTTTGTTGTCGGAATGTCCGATCAATGTCCAACCGTGTGTACAGGGCATAACACTGATAACACTTGCTCCCATGTTACCCATGGTAAAAAAACTTTTCCGGCTAATATAGATACACAAGTCCATCAAGTCCAACCTATGTGTGTGATTATATCGAAACTATTTATGCCCCCCGTTGAGACCACCGCCTGTGGAAGGGAATTCCACATCCTTGCCGCTCTTACAGTAAAGTAATAGTAAGACTTTTACTTTAAGCTCCGTTTTCATTTGTTCTACGACATATGTTGTCTATTGTATATCCTGTCCGTGTGGGCTTCTATAGGTTGGTAGAACCATTAGGGCCCTACGTGTCAGGTTGGGGGAGAACCGACAAGATGTCCAAGCTGGCAATCCACTATACTGTATTTCTCGTCATTTTGCTGTTCACCATCAGAAAACTATTGCTGATCTTCAGGTTTGGATTATTGAATCCATACCGGAGAATTGAATCCAACGTCTCTGTAGACAAGAGACGTTCTGGATTTATACTTTGAATACTATGATACCCCATGGCCTAAACGAGGAAATAGAAATTAATATAGTCATATACCGTAATAACTATTTTTCATTTATTTGGTCTATCATTATACATATACATAGATATAGATATAGTGGCTAGTAATTATTTTAATGGATATTTTTGCATTATTTTCAGGTTCAGGGACCACCTTTTCCTTTTTCGTCCTCACAGCTTCCCCTTCCTTTGTGCACCCTTTTCTCTTCCATTGAGTCCATCCTTTTTTTCTCCTTTTTTGGGGGGTAAGTAATAAGCTACAATCTCATTACACATCTGGTCTTGCGTACATGGTTCTGGTTGTTTGTGGGGACCTACGTGCACTTGTGGACATAGATACTTGTCACCTGCATTTTGGACCTATTGACACAGGTTTGACAACAAATATATGCCCCCCCCCCCCCCCATTGTTGCACATGTTGACATCTTTATAGATGTCTCACGTTTGCTTCCTATGGTTATCCATGAGTATTTATGTGTATACATATATACATGTTGTGTATATTTTCTATGTATTTTTTTACATATATATTTTATGTAGGATATATTTTATGTGTATATATGTATTGGTTTTTCAAAGTTGGTCATTTTAAATCTTAAATTTTAATTATTGTGGTTAGTGATCACTATTATTATTACTCTATTAACTGTGATTAACTCTCCTTTTTGCATAAAATCTCATATATAATATTTTTTAAATATTTTTTAAATAATGTTTTCCTTATATACATTTGATTTATAATATTTATATATATATATATATATATATATTATATATTTTCTTTGCATATATAAATATATTTTTTTCTTTGCGTATATTAATATACTTTTTTTTAACTTACATCTAATTCATCTCTCTCCTTGTTTACATATATATATATGCACACATATTTTGTCTTTTTTGATGAATATTATACATTCTAATATTACTGTGCCTATATTTCTACTTTATTGCAATCACTTCCTGGTATCCCTTGGTATATTCGTAATACTTCCAGCCATCTTACAAGCTTGTTTACATCTTTTGACATTTTCACATGTTACCGACGTCAGCCTATAAGTGATGGACACTATGAACTACCAATTAGATCTGAGGAAAAAGCGGAAGCTTTGAAACGTCCAAGTGTCACTTCCGGTTCACGGATTCCATTGAGCTTGCGTTCCACGCTGGAATGCTTTTCCGGTTCCCAGCCGAGCTGAACATCCAGGCCGCTCTGCATCTCCATCTTTTGCAGTTATAGTTATAATAAGACGCCTGCTGGGACACCTCTATCGATGCTACCTTGGACCGCACAGTGACCATGGACTTCACACCTATTAGTTTATGTGTTTGATTCTCACTTATACCTTGTGAGTAGCCCTTTGGCCTTCTTTCACTTTTCAACAAATCGTTCACTGCACACTGCACTCAGTTTGGCACACCTTGTCCTTCTTCTGAAGGTAACTAAAAGTGGAATGGGAAAGGTGAGGTGGGGGGACCTTTGCAGGAACACTGTCACTTTTCCCTACATTGACAAGGTGACAGCGTCTCTTCTATAAGAGTAAGGGCGTCCATAGGCGTTGGATGACAGTCTTGCAGCCCAGCTGGTTTGACCACATCAGGCATGGATCTAATATCTGTGGGGTGGCATACAGCAGCCCTAAATAAGTACTACAACAAATTGGCACCCATCTGCACACTCTCTCACCATATAGTAAGCTCCTCTTAGTAAAAAATGGCGTCATCTTGGTATCCTACCCTTTAGAGAACCCCCTCTAACATGTTTTGCCCAGCAGGAGCTTAATCATAGAAGCCCGAATGAGTGTTCTCTAGAAACAAAGCAATCGGACTGGACAGCTATTATTTTCCCAGACCCAGGGCTGCCTGTGAGTGGCTCCCCCCTCCATTGCTGTCAAGAGTAGGGTTTTAGGCAATAGAGAACACTATATTGAGTTATACATTCCTAAGAAATCAATACAAAAACTCAACATACAAACATACAAAGACTAAAATAGACAGATGAAGTACAAGGGATTATTTGCATTGGCTTAAAACCAAGCCTTGGTGAGCTAAACTTTGTTTTAATCTGTATCTAATGGATTTCTTTTGGTACTTGATGCCAGAACTTCATGTACGCTCCTAGCAACTACTAAAGCTATGCCTAACATGTCAACAAGCACATAATTACTTGTTATTAGAAAGTGGTTTCACTGACTTAGTAGGAAAAGTATTGAGTAATTATTGTATAATATTTCAACATCGGGGAACACGGTAGCTTTTCATTAGTGGAATACAACCTGGCTTGCCAAAACGTAATTATATTCCTATAACAAAAAGTTGGCAGCCCCCATTTACAGCATTCATTGCTTATAGATGAAAATATCAATAGCAGACAACCATTGTTTTGTGACTATCTCTCCGAGTTATTTGGATATGAGAGGTGATGCATAGATGGGTGTGTTAAGGTTCCCCTAATTTTACTTTGGTTGAAAGGTTTCTTGTACAATGGTGCTTTTATACTAAAGTTCCCCTCCCTCAATCATTCACTTGCTTCCATTGCAGTCTACTATTTTCACTGTGATCATATTTCAAAGTCCAACCAACCCCCAGCTTAGCCAGGTTTTAGTCATTTGATTCTATAGATTATTTCTTCAGTCACATGTAATGCTAGAAATACAGAACTTTGATTATATTCAGTATATGCAAGTACATAGAATTATGTCACGATGCTGTGAATTTCTGTGAATAAATGTAAGAGAGAATTCTTATTAATTATTTTTCATAAAGATGTATGAAATCCTTATGGTTGAAAGGGGTTATGTGCTGTGCCTATGCAGGACAAAGCAACAGGTTCACTTAAAGCTGAAGTTTAGGTATGGCCATTTACATGTAGGTACATTGGTCTAGTTTGGACCAATGTAAGTATGTACACTATATTACCAAAAGTATTGGGACATCTGCCTTTACACACACATGAACTTTAATGGCATAAAGTCCCATCCGCACATTTGATGATAGAACACCTTTTAGATGAATTAGAGCAGAGACTGCGAGCCAGGCATTCTCGTCCACATCAGTGCCTAACCTCACAAATGTGCTTCTGGAAGAATGGTCAAACATTCCCATAGACATACTCCTGAACCTTGTGGACAGCCTTCCCAGAAGAGTTGAAGCTGTTATAGCTGCAAAGGGTGGGCCAACTCAATATTGAACCCTACAGACTAAAGCCTCATACACACAATCGGATTTTCGGCAGGGAATTGTGTGATGACAGACTGTTTGCCTAAAATCTAACCGTTAGTATGCTGCATCAGACAATTGTTGTCCAACTTTCTGCCAACAAATGTTGGATGGCAGGCAAGTAAATATTCGTCGGACAACTGTCTGTTGTCAGATTTTCGTATCGTGTGTATACAAGTCCGTCACACAAAAGTCCAAAGTACAAACATGCATGCGTAGAATCAATGCTCACCAAACACGACATTAGCAGAAGGTGCCCAAAGGATGGCGCTCAAGAGCTGAAATTCCAAGCAGTACGTCACATTGTTGGCCGACAATAGTTTGCCGTTAGTATGCAAGACAAGTTCCTGGCACACGCCCTTCGGACAAAAGTCTGCCGAAAATCCAATCATATGTACGAGGCTTTAGACTGGGATGCCATTAAAGTTCATGTGCATGTAAAGGCAGGCATCCCAATAGTATTGGTAATATAGTGTATGTTTGATACCTGTGGGATCCCCATTGAAGACACCGCTGCCATAAGGCTGCCTGTGAGTGGATTTCCCCTCCATTGCTGTCAAGGGTTCTTGCAACCAAAGACTGCCTATTTAAGAAATTAAATGGAAAAGGATACATCATAAGCATACATGTCTGATCATGCACTAAGGTCAATGACAAGTCCTAATATGAATCAAATAGTGAAGAAACTTGAGCAATAGAGAACACTTAATTACGTTATATATTCCTAAGAAAGCAATACAAAAACTCAACACCCAAAGACTAAAATAGACAGATGAAGTACAAGGGATTATTTTCATTGGTTCAATGAGAAAATGCAAAGTCTTTGGTTAATAGCGCCCATGCCAAGCAAGTGACTTTCTGTGTTCAAAGTTCAGCAGGGCAGCCATTAGCAGTATTCCCCAACCCCGTCCCATTTGCCAGACAGCTTTGCTTTCTTATAAATGTGGAGAAGAATATAATAAAACACACGATGAAAGCAAAATAAATAACTGGGGTTAATACAGTTAATACTATCATCACATTTAATAACTGCTTACAGTTACCAGAATACAGTATTTCTGTGGCCTTTTTGGGTTAAGTGTGGGCACACATGCCGTTTGTGCAGACTGTGGGGGTTAGAGCCCTGTGGGCAGGGCAGGGCCCACTCAACCCGCACACATGGTGAAAAGGGGCATAAAAGGGCACCTCTCCTCTTGCCTGGGACCAGGCGGGGCTGCGGATATGTGTAAGTCAACATTAAGTCGGAACCCCGGCTTGTACAATGTGAGAAGTAGCGTAATGTATAGAGCTATTCTGTAAAATAAAAATTCCTCCACTACACACCTTCACCTGGTTAATGTTGCAGTTAGGAGGAACAGTGCTGAGCCCATGCCCTCTCCACCAGCGCAACATAACTCAGCCACCTCACTCCCAGTCACAGAATAATGTCCCGTTGTGCACTTCATGTGTCCACTTAATTACGTAACCCCCATTCTCCCATACCATATGGCTGAATACACGTAGCCTCCATACTGCAAATACCGCTTTACAGTCCCTGTTGTTAAAAGAGAAGTATGGGAATGTTTTTTTTTTTTTTTAATTCATACTTTTTTAGATGGATGCAGCATTGGGCAGATGCTGCATCTGTCTCCCTTCATCTCTAAGACTTAGAACCAAGCGATCAATCACCGCCGATCGCTCAGTTCTCAGAGCTCTCTAAACAGAGAGCTGGTGACTGTCAGTCACTGGCTCTCTGCTTTGCCCCCCCCCTATGATCATTGGAGCGCTGGGCTGTGGAGGGGGCAGGAGCGGCTGACTCAGGCTCTCACTGACTCTGAGAGGCTGAGCTGGGTCCAGGCATGTTGGTGGATCTTGACTATATGGTTACAATCATTCCCGAGCCCACAGCTGGGTCCCTGACGTCAGCTGACAATGGGCTTCAGCAGGAGAGCTACAGCCAACTAGCTTTGGTTGTACTTCTCCTTTAATTTACCACCATGCAGCCCCTTTGAAAAACTTTGGTACAGTTTTAGATGCTTTACTGAAATTCTTGAAACATCACAAACTCTAAGTAAAAATCCAGTCTCATAAATAACGTGCACAAATTCTCCCTAACTAGCTAATCTTGGGCATACCTTTACAGGTAGTAGTCCATATTTGGGAAAGTTCTTGTAGGTGAATTCCCTTTGGGTGGTAGTGGAGGATGGCTCCAGGCTACATCTTCCTCTGGACTGAACCTTCTTTCCTTCCCATACAGTTCTGCTCACTCCCTGAACCTGGTCTTCCCCATTATTTATAGGCTGCACAGGGAGGAGGGCAGAACCCAAAAAGCCTAGAAAAACGGCAGACCCAGAATTAACCCTTCTCTACCTGTCTAACTAATGGTAACCCACCAAATAGCACCTGGCTGCCTAGAGGCCTATTTATCTTAAGCTGGCCATACCTGTACATGGATCGAAATTTGTCCGGTTCAGCAAGGATCAGTTGAATTTTGATCCATGTATGGGGGCAGTGGTTGTGCAGAAATGACTTCTCTACAACCAGCCTGGAAAAATTGTCAATCTAAAAATGTTGTGGGGAAGTGTCGTTGCTGTCAGAATACAATAGCCCAGCAGCAGTGATTCCCCCATCCTCCTCAAATGTGTGGATGGGGGAATGGGGTCAGTTTTTTTCATTCAACCTGCTGGATGAATGAAAAAAATGGAATCATGTATGGGCTGCCTTAGATGTGGGTAATGCATTTTTTGGGACCCCCACCCTTTGATGTCAAAGCCTACAAATCACATTTGCAACTGCTTCATAGGTAAACACTGCAGCAATGTAAGCTACATGGATACAGGTATGACGTTGGTTATTCAGTTATTTTTTGAATGGTGTCCAAATAAAAAATAAATAAATAAACGTGAATCAATTTAAACTGTGGTTTCCAGTTAATCCCTGTAGCTGTAATAAGATGTCAGTTGAAACATCGAGACCAAGTTGTGATGCTACCATTTAATCATTACAAAGAACCCACACATACCATTACCTCTGTCATGTAGAAAACACTGCATCTTTTATTACCTTGAACAAATAATTGGATTATAAAAAACCACAACAGTTAAAGCAGTATTAAAACCTCTGCGTTTTAGCTTACCATATTGAGCAAATAAAATAAAATTCCCCAGTAAACTATTTGTTAAAATTGTTAGCCCAGCACTTGCAGTTTATAACTTTCAATGCTGCTGGCTGCTCAGTACTGCTTTCCTAAACTTCCAGTTATCACAGGAAAGAGTCTATTAACTTCGGGATGGGAGGGCGGTGAAGGAAGGAGGAGCAGGGTAGTGCCTTGCCATCCTATGCTATGGGGCGGTGTGTTTCTATTGATGCACACAGTGTAGAGAGACACAATACTAGTCCCTACAGGTAAGGGTCGCTCCATAGGATGCTGCATGAGAAAGAAGCCACCCTGAAACCAGTAACCTGGGGAAGCGGTTACCAGCTTAAACAGGAACATAGGCAAGGATTAAAAGATATTTAGTTATGCTGGGTGCACACTATATGTGGGACGGCTCTCAGCAGGGGGTCCGGTGTGTCCCTATTCACCATTTCAGGTCCTAATTAGGTCCAAATTTTTGCCTGAATTTGGACCTGATACGGAGCCAAAGACGCACAGGACCCTTCTGCTGTGCGCTCTGCGGCCGCCCTGGAGATGTGTGAACCGTCTCCATTGAGAGCCGGTCACACTCTGCTGTCATGCGAATTGGATGCGGGGAAAACAGCAATTCAATTTGCATAAGTGTGAACCCAACCATAGTGACTAGATCAGCTGCTGAAATTGCTTAAAACTGAGGGTTTCCTATCCCTTTAACAACCAGTATGTAAGCAGGTGCAGGTCCCCCTCGATTCTGGAGATGGACCTGTGCCATTACTGCAGATGGAGTTAAAATTGTCTGCCTAGGTACTCCATCAGTATCTCAGAGGAGCCAGCTGCCTGATTGGACACTGAAACCTCTTGCAATCTTCGGTCGCCATCTCAGTTTGGGACCTTATAATAGAATTTCCACGTCATTCGAGCATGCCTGGAGCAAGTGGTAGGTTAGAGACAGAGACCCTACTGTTGATGGAAAGTGCATAGCACAGGCAGGGCGTATCTGCCGTGAGACAAACAATATGTTTGCCTTGGGCGGCATTTGTCATGGGGGCGGCATTGATCCCCAGGTTACTGCGCTAAAGCCGAATAACGGCTACAGGGGGGTCATCCAGTTCTGGGAGGGCATCTATTGGTACCCTCCCAGAACTGGGAATTGCACCAAAATCCTAGCATGCAAGTGAATGCATTGGTCAGTAATAATTGTACTTGGCTTTAATTATTATACCCCCCACACTGTATTGGATCCTGCGGTACTGTTCCAGGATTTCTCAATGTAGCAGAATCTCTAACCTCTTCCAGTCTAATGAGAACCTTTGAGGCCACAGACCACTGACACCCTTCAATATCTACCTCCAACCACGACAGGTTCTCCGGCTGGCAGAAGTCCCAACCCTGCGCTGCCCTCTTACTTCTGGATAGGCCCTCACACAGTCTGGCAGCCCCATGCCCCCCAGGATAGACCCAATCTCTGGCCTAGTAACCTGGGGCAGACGACACATGTCCACCCAGACAGCTGTCTGGGTGGCACAGAACAGTGATCACCTGATTCCACCCGAATATATAGGCTCTCCCAGCAGGCCAAGGGATTCAAGAAAACCCCTGCCCATTGGCTGAGATACCCCATATACCCATAACCTGACCTTGAGTTGTCCTTCTCATATCCAGTACCACCAAGTGCCCGGCCACCTAGTGGTAGAAGAGAAAAGTACAACAAGGCCCAACTTAGGGAGAAATCAATGGATCTCTAACAATTTAATTATGGTAGCTACCCCTGACAAGGAATTTGGTGAGGAGCTCCCTGACTAAACCCCAGGGTGCTACAACAATAATCCTGTTGCCAGCCTGGTCTAGGCAATGTCCAACTGCCAGGTGCTGGGATGTTCACTCCAGATCATTTCCTGCAAAGTGATAGCCTTTCAATAGAAAAAAACAATCACTTGGCCACATTCAGCAAATTGATTTAAACCCCTGCCTATCAAAGGAGTTAGAAAGTCTGTATCCAACACCAACAGAACAGAAAAACAGTGCACAGTCCACATAGTTACATAGTTACATAGTAGGTAAGGTTGAAAAAAGACACAAGTCCATCAAGTCAAACCTATGTGTGTGATTATATGTCAGTATTACATTGTATATCCCTGTATGTTGCGGTTGTTCAGGTGCTTATCTAATAGTTTTTTGAAACTATCGACGCCCACCACTGAGACCACCGCCTGTGGAAGGGAATTCTACATCCTTGCCGCTCTTATCCCGCGTACACCTGGTTGGATTTTCCAACGGAAAATGTTGGATATGAGCTTGTTGTCGGAAAGTCCGACCGTGTGTGTGCTCCATCCAACATTTTCTCTCAGACTTTCCGCCAACAAATGTTTGCTAGCAAGTTCTCAAATTTTCCGACAACAAAACTTTGTTGTCGGAAAGTCCGGTTGTGTGTACACAAGTCCGTCGCACAAAAGTTCACGCATGCTCGGAATCAAGCAGAAGGAGCCGCACTGGCTATTGAACTTCTCGGCTCGTCGTACGTCTTGTACGTCACCATGTTCCTACGTTCGTAATTGCTGGCCAACATTTGTGTGACCGTGTGTATGCAAGACAAGTTTGAGCCAAGATTCTTCGAACAAAAATCCACGTTTTTTTGTTGGCGGAAAGTCCGATCGTGTGTACGGGGCATTACAGTATACAAGAACCCTCTAAGTAGTTTAAGGTTAAACCTTTTTTCTTTTAATTTTAATGAGTGGCCACGTGTCTTGCTAAACTCCCTTCCGCGAAAAAGTTTTATCCCTATTGTGGGGTCACCAGTATGGTATTTATAAATTGAAATCATATCCCCTCTCAAGTGTCTCTTCTCCAGAGAGAATAAGTTCAGTGCTCGCAACCTTCCCTCATAACTAAGATCCTCCAGACCCTTTATTAGCTTTGTTGCCCTTCTTTGTACTCGCTCAATTTCCAGTACATCCTTCCTGAGGACTGGTGCCCAGAACTGGACAGCATACTCTAGGTGCGGCCAGACCAGAGTCTTCTAGAGTGAGAGAATTATCGTTTTATCTCTGGAGTTGATCCCCCTTTTAATGCATGCCAATATTCTGTTTACTTTTTTAGCAGCAGCTTGGCATTGCATGCCATTGCTGAGCCTATCATCTACTAGGACCCCCAGGTCCTTTTCCACCCTAGATTCCCCCAGAGGTTCTCCCCCCAGTGTATAGATTGCATTCATATTTTTGCCACCCAAATGCATTATTTTACATTTTTCTACATTGAAGCTCATTTGCCATGTAGTTGCCCACCCCATTTATTTGTTCAGATCTTTTTGCAAGGTTTCCACATCCTGCGGAGAAGTTATTGCCCTGCTTAGCTTAGTATCGTCTGAAAATACAGAGATTGAACTGTTTACCCCATCCTCCAGGTTGTTTATGAACAAATTAAATAGGATTGGTCCCAGCACAGAACCCTGGGGGACCCCACTACCCACCCCTGACCATTCTGAGTACTCCCCATTTATCACCACCCTCTGAACACGCCCTTGTAGCCAGTTTTTAATCCATGTACTCAACCTATGGTCCATGCCAATGTACCTTATTTTGTACAGAAAAATGTATATGGGGAACTGTGTCAAATGCTTTTGCAAAATCCAGATACACCAGGTCTACGGGCCTTCCTTTATCTAGATGGCAACTCACCTCCTCATAGAAGGTTAATAGATTGGTTTGGCAAGAACGATTCTTCATGAATCCATGCTGATTACTGCTAATGATACTGTTCTCGTTACTAAAATGTGCCTAACTGCAGACAGGAAACAGGAAGAGATTTACTAAAGCTGCTGCACTCAGAAGCACGTGCACCTGTGCATAGCAGCCTATCAGCTTCTAACCTCAGCTTGTTCAATTAAGCTTTGGTTTCTGTGCAGAAATGCACCTGATTTTGCATTCTCCAGCTTTAGTAAATAAACCCCATAGAGTTTACCATAGATGCACAAAAAAACATATAAACACTGCCATGTACTGGCTGATGTAGTTGTTGCACAAAATATATGAACAATGTATTCCAACAGAGCTGAAAAAACATCTTATTAGGGCAATGAAATCAAATGGGGTCCTATTTGACCTTCCCTATGACATCCAGTGGATATGGGGTCAGCTTTGATCTTTTAAACAAGAACCTTTTTAGTGATGATTGTATCAAAAATGTTGTGTGTGTGTGTGTGTGTGTGTGCAAATTGGATAAAATATTATAGAATAAAAGCACAGAAAATCATATTGTAGTAAGAGAATTACAGAATGCGTGGCTAACAATAATGAGCAAGACATAAGCTGTAATTGACAACTTTTTTAAAGTATTCAATTGAAACATGAAAAAAGGGACGTAAGGTTCTGAAGAAGATACTGTACATACTGGTTGTCATCTCTCAAAGGTGATTATAGTGCAAAGTTTTTGGAAAATACCGGATGACAGATAATTACCACCCTTTGTACACACCAGCAATTTCCAGTTTTTATAACCATATAAGGTTACGGGTACTGAGAAAGAGGGTGTGGTGCTAAATGTGGAAAGAGAGCACACACTTTTTATCCTATACATTCCTTCCAGGTTTAATGTGCATATACTGTATACTTATTATGTTTTATCAGCATGTATAGTAACTATTACCCTTCAGCTGTCCATCACCTAGATAGTCCACTGACAACTAAGAATGTAAGTAAGGCATTATTTAATCACTTGATCTCTGGAAGATTTACCCCCCTTCATGACCAGGCCATTTTTTGCGATACTGCGTTATTTTAACTGACAATTGCACGGGTCGTGCGGTGCTGTACCCGAATACGATTTATGTCCTTTGTTTCCCACAAATAGAGCTTTCTTTTAGTGGTATTTGTTCACCTCTGCGGTTTTTATTTTTTGCGCTATAAACAAAAAAAGGCTGACAATTTTGAAAAAAACAAACAAACATATTTTTGACTTTCTGCTATAAAACATATACAATAAAAAAAAATGTTTAAAAAATCTAATTTCTTCATAAATGTAGACCAATATGTATTCTGCTACTTTGGTAAAAAAAATTAAAAAATCCCAATAAGCGCATATTGATTGGTGTGCGCAAAAGTTATAGCGTCTACATATTTTTATTTACTTTATTTTTATATTTTAGTTTTTTTACAAGTAATGCCAGCGATCAGCAACTTATATAGGGACTGTGACACTATCTGACACATTTGACACTTTTTGGGGACCAGTGACACTAATACAGTGATCAGTTCTAAAAAATATGTACCGTTACTGTACTAATGACACTGGCTAGGAAGGGATTAACATCAGGGGTGATCAAAGCATTAACTGTGTGCCTAGCCAGTGTTTTACTGTACTGTGTGAGGTGGAATTCATTGCCTGCTTTGCAGAGACACAAATTTCATCCCTTCCCTCCTGTCAGAACGACAATCTACCTTGTTGCAGTTCTGTCTCTCTGCCTAATGACTGACATAGGGTACTTGCATGCGCCGTGAAATCAAAGTGGAAGCGAGCCGCCTGCAGCGCGCATGCGCACCCCCTAACCTTCTGTGTCAGATCACTTGTATATATACGTGATCTGGCGCACAGGTGATGCCATATAACAGTAAAACTGTCCCATTACTAATGACACTGGCTGGGAAGGGGTTAAACATCAGCAGCGATCAAATGGTTAACTATGTTCCTAGCCTGTGTTTTAGTGTACTGTGGGAGGTGCTTTTACTAGGGGAAGGCATTGATCCATGTTCCTGCTTTGCAGAGACACAGGATCCATGCCTTCACTCCTGTCAGAACGGAGATCTGCCTTGTTTACATGGGCAGACCACCGTTCTACCTCTGTGCTGGATGATTGGCGGGTGCCAGTGGACATCAAGTCTGCATAACCCACAAATAAGCTCCCGCTGTGTCTGATCACAGCGGGAGGCCGGTGGTGCGTATGTGCGCCCCAACCCGGAAGTGCCGGATCACATACTAGGTATGTGATCCAGTGCAGCAGTGCCACCTTGCCGCTGTCTATTTAAGTTATACAGTCGGCAAGTGGTTAAACAGTCATGTTGAACAAATACAAACACACTAAAGAGTACCAAATTGAGAAAAATAGCACTATAGGGGGTCACATTAGTTTTTACTGAGGTCACATATAAAAACTGTAGAATCTAATACAGCATTTTGGAATTAGATTCCAGTATTAGAGTATTGTAGCCCGTTAACCAAAAAAAAAAAAAACTCTCCATGTATACATGGCTTTAGATCCAATGCGCAGGCTTTAAGTCGGGGGTCTCATTTAAATTCCTCAGAGCCTAGAAGGTACTCCTTCGAAACGTGTCAGCCAGCAGTGATTCTGAGGTTCTCCTCTCTGCTTTCTGGAGACTGTTGGTTCTATGATTGATCGCCACATCCAAGTGGTCTTCACAAGTTTTTTATTCATCACATGTTTGTGAGTAGTATTTTACAAATTTTTTTTATTAATAAATTATCTTGGGATAATGCACAAGGCTGGTGCGCCATTTTCTTTTTTATCTTTTCTGTGACTACTAGGATATCCCCTATCCAAGAGGGCCCCAAGGCCAAAGACACTATCCCTTGAGTCATCAATCATCCAGCCATCACACTAATGCGCAAGAGTGTTTGTTTGCTATTACTTTTTCATACAAGTACATGGTACAGCAGGCATATATCAGAAATATGATGGTTTACATATTCTTTAACCCTTTAAAGATCCTGTAAGTACAGAAAAACAAACTGTAACTGTTGTAGACTGAATAGTATCAGTCCAGCCTAGATGTCCGTAGGTAAACTACTAAATCCCTTCTACTGTCCTCACCTCCTCAACATAGGGGCTAACTGTTCTGTAGTCCAGGATAGGGAGGACTAAATAGCACTACAGAGGATACAGGACAGCTCTGAATTTCTGAAAAAAAATCAAGTTACAGTAAATCATTTTGTGGATGGGGAATTATGGTGTGGGGTTGTTTCTCAGGGGTTGGGCTTGGCCCCTTAGTTCCAGTGAAGGGAACTCTTAAGGCGCCAGCATACCAAGCCATTTTGGACAATTTCTTTCTCCCAACTTTGTGAGAACAGTTTGGGGATGACCCCTTCCTGTGCCAACATGACTGCGCACCAATGCACAAAGCAAGGTCCATAAAGACATTGATGAGCGAGTTTAGGGTGGAGAGACTTGACTGGTCTGCTCAGAGTCCTGACCTCAACTGGATGGAACACCATTGGGATGAATTACAGCAGAGACTTGAGCCAGGCCTTCTCATCCAACATCAGTGCCTGACCTCACAAATGCGCTACTGGGAGAATGGTCAAACATTCCCATAGACACACTCCTAAACCTTGTGGACAGTCTTCCCAGAAGAGTTGAAGCTGTTATAGCTGCAAAGGGTGGGCCAACTCAATATTAAACCCTACGAACTAAGACTGGGATGCCATTAAAGTTCATGTGTTTGTAAAGGCAGGCGTATCAATAGTTTGAGTAAAATAGTGTAGATGGAAATAAAATGAACCCAGTGACCAATGGTAATTCCTTTCGGTTTACTTGGTATATATGGGCATTGCCAACATTTTTGATCAGCAAATACTCATGTTTATAGAGTACAGATTGTTTGAACAGTCCAAATATTCCTGCCATAAATTTATATGAGCAATAAATACCTAAGCCAAACCTTTCATTATGAGATGTAATGCTAATATGCACAAATTGCAACTGTACCTGATTGGATGCTATGGGCAATACAGAATTTTTATTTCCATTTTGTCTAGGTACAGAACCTATTATAAGACAAAACTGGTGCTGCAAATCCATGAACATTATTCCTGTAAAGAATAATAACTAATGGGATTCAACAGGATATCAGTTACTTGCTGTATTGTCAAATAAAAGTTAATCAGTGATTGGCTGCTCTGGGTCACCATTATTGATCAATAATCATTTTGCTCCACTATAATCAAGCAAAGAGCAGCATGACGTGTAAAGTAACCCAAGGCAGCCAATCAGCTTGCATTGTTCAGGTGTATGACTGCACTGAGTGTATAGAAGATTAAATCAAATTGCTTGCTCTGGGGTGCAGCACTTTGCAATGCCTTTAACTATAAACCTTTAACATTGTATCTTTTAATGCATCTGTAATCCTACATAAGAACACAAGGTTGCACAAAAACCTGTGCATTGTACATTGGGCTGTGCTGGGGGTGGATGCTGCCTTAGGCACCCATTTGTGCCATCCACCCCAACATTGTTGGGTGCTAAGTTGTTGTGCATTGGTTGTAGTGTTCACCTGCACTATCCCAAGGCTGTGCAAACTATATAAATCATATATAATAATAATAATAGAAACCAATTGCGCCGTGCAGCCCAGGGGAAGAACATACACAGTGCTGAACATGCACTGAGAATGGAGTGTCCAGTATAGACACCTTGGCCTCAGTACCTTCGTCCACCATGCCTCCATGAGTGGCTTTATGGGCAGCGCCACACTGAGTGTACACTGTAATTTGTAGGTTATGCTTATACAGTACGAAAATATACTGAGCTTGAAATGATAAAAAGGAATGCAAAATATGATGTGCCTCAAAATGTGATGATCCTCCCTCCTGCTTAGATTTTATCTCAAGAGGTGCTCAAATTTATTGTGCCCTATAATATACTGTACCTTAACCTTTGGCAGACATTCAGAACCAAAAATGCAAAGCTGGGAATAAAAAAGGCCTGCCATATGAAACACATGAATATAAATTATCCCGAAACCTTCTCAGAATATTTGGGCACCACCAACCATAACTAGCTAAATGACTATGGGGTAAGGACAACTGCTAGCCATAGCATCTCCTGCTGTTATATTAAAATAGAGATAATGGAGTATATACAGTCATGTGAACCCTTAGAGTAGCTGACAGGTATTCACAGCCCTTCTGACAAACCATCCTTCAGGTATATTGCTCTAGAATTTCCAGATCCCAGGTCAAGATCTCCCAACCAGCTTTGGTTCAAGAGCTGCATTCAGCTAAATGGCTTGATTTCAATAAACCAAAATGAAGTTAAAGAGGGAAAACAAAGACGAGGACTGAGAAAAGGCAATACCCTGGTCCACAAAAAAAAAAAAACCTTATGCAAATATTAGGTTCCTGAGAACCTGGTATTTTCTAGCATTATATGTGATAGAAGTTGGGCCTGGAAACAGGCCACTTAGAGACTGAGCACTGCATTGCTAATGGCATAAAGTACACGTGTACACGTACCCCATACCTGAAAATATTTGATTTTTCACTGCGGCTCCAGCAATTGAAGAGGGTTTTGGGGACTGCTGTAAAGGTGGGATCAGGTATCTTCGGGGTTAGATTTTGCTTTCTTTACCTTTGATAACGTTTTATCCTAGGGGACTCAGTTGTCACCCATTTTGGTGTGATAAATAGACCTCTGTAAAAATGTACTTGAAAGCCCGAGGTGGTATATTGCTCTAGACCAGGGGTAGGCAACTTCGACCCTCCAACTGTTTTGAAACTACAAGTCCCATAAGACATTGCAAGACCCTGACAACCATAGGCATGACTCCTAGAGGCATGATGGGATTTGTAGTTTTATCACAGCTGAAGTGCCGAGGTTGCCTACCATTGTGACCTTTCATATAGATTTGATTTAAAGAAAAAGAAGTTATAGAAAAAAAATCACAAAGTTTAACTAATCTTTTTGGGGCATATCAATTCTTCATGGTCTGCATTATTGAGGTTTGGAAGAGGTGTGCCCTTTACTTACATAGTTTGTGTTAAAAGGTGCCCCTCTTCATGTCTCAGAAAGTTGGGAGGTATGGTTTACTTTAATAAAGCAGTACAGATTGCAAAATTGGGTGCGCTTTCCAGTAAACCATAGCAGCCAAAAATTGAGATTTTGGGGCTTGGTAAAACGTTTATTCTTTTTTGGCTGCTTTGGACTAATACCCTTTACACATAGCATTTTGCACTGATGCATGTAATGCATGTAATGAAATAAGCCAGGCTCTCTAGACACAAGTAAATTAAAAAAAGTTAAATTAAACATAACATAATGTGATGTCTGCACTAGACAATTTACTGCTAATTAATAATTAATATTTTATACCCAGTAGCTAGCCGCATGATGCCAAAATCAACACAACAAAACATGAAAAGACTTTCTTTGTTTCACATTATATGTCTATTGTGGTTGAAGTATAGAAAGATGATGATCAATGGGTGTGTTCCTTAATGGATGCTATTGTGAATTATTATTTTCTTTTTAAAATTAAAAATCAACATGACTGGAGAATTTAGTCATTATGGCGTTACCTGATTTTTCAGGCCCTCAATTGTTTGGTAGTAGTTATTGTAGTCGCGTTCTACAAAACCGGAATTCTTGACATGCCATTCTTTGATGCGTAGTTCAATCTCCGAGTTTGCCTTCTCCAGGGAACGTACTTTGTCCAGATAGGTTGCCAGGCGGTCATTCAGGTTCTGCATTGTCTCCTTCTCATTACCGCCAAGCAGAACATCGCTATTAGTGGTGAGCTGGAAGCTGCTGCTGAAGCCACCTGAGCCATAACTTGGACCAGTTGAAATTTTGGTGCCATATCCTCCAGCACCACCATGGACACTGCCAGCGTATCTTGTGTTGACCACCTTATTGTAACCGCCTCCAGACAAAATTGGGGATCTATCGATAGAACCCATCCTCTTGTATAAGACTTGGCCGTAGGACATGATGGCTATCTGTTGACTGGCAAGTGAATGTGGACCTGGCCAAGGTGTGCAGTGTGGAATATGAATGTTGCGTGTATAACTCTTTATATATACAGGAACTACCGCACCTCCTAGGCTTGTAAAAGCTCACTTTGCCTTCTTTTGCTGATAAGAAATGTATGAAAATATCAGGCAAATATAACCTTTGAGTCCTATTAATTCTACTGGCTTTCCTATCCAATTACACACCTTAGAAGTCTATTACACACTGTTTTGTGTCCACAATTATTCACAATTGCACTATTGAACAAACAGACCTATAATCTGAATTATTTTTGTCCTTTATTTATTCCTTACTTCTGCCTGCATGCCTTTTTTTTTTCTTTTTCTTGCTTTGCTTTTAGGGCTGGACCCAAGTAGCCAGTATAAATTCCTAACTTTATGAATGAAGTTTATTATTAGTAACACACAATTTTTCTTACATACAGAAAAAAGTTAATATTGGAAAGTAGCTGTTTATATTATCCACAGCACATATACTGGTATATGGTAGCTAGGGATGAGCTTCAAGTTTGAGTCGAACCCACGTTTGACCGTTTGTCAAATTTCAAACGTTATGGGCCGTTCGCACCAAATTCGAGTGGCGCGTCACGGCCCATAATTCATTGCGGCATCGCAGTGCATTGCTGGTTGATGATTGGCCAAGCATGCACTATGACCCGCATGCTTGGCCAATCACAGCACCATCTGTACAGAGAGCCGTAATTGGCCAAAGCCAGGGTGGCTTTGGCCAATTATGGCTCAGGGGGTTTAGTACACGCCCCACACTATATAAGGCCGCCTGTGTTCCGGCAGCGGAGAGATAGACAGAGAGACAGTGTCATTTGATTTAAGTTAGATAGAGTAGGCAGGCGAGTCAGTTAGCTGCATTTACAGTGTATTGTGTATATATATTCACCCTAGGTGTTATATATATTAACTTATATAGTGTGGGGCGTGTACTAAACCCCCTGAGCCATAATTGGCCAAAGCCACCCTGGCTTTGGCCAATTACGGCTCTCTGTACAGACGGCGCTGTGATTGGCCAAGCATGCGGGTCATAGTGCATGCTTGGCCAATCATCAACCAGCAATGCACTGCGATGCCGCAATGAATTATGGGCCGTGACGCGCCACTCGAATTTGGTGCGAATGGCCCATAACGTTTGAAATTTGACAAACGGTCAAACGTGGGTTCGACTCAAACTTGAAGCTCATCCCTATATATATATATATATATATATATATATATATATATACATACATACACTGTATTCAGTTTAGCTAGATCCATTCCTGTTATTCTCTTCCTACTGACAGGCAGGCAGGTGTTTTTACAGTATTTACAGCTACCTGAAGAAAATTGCTGGTGTTCTTCTGATCCTATTAGTCCTATTAGCTACAGTATTTACAGTTAGTGTAATGCGTCCTTTGCACAGTGTGCACCTAAAGCTACCTGAAGAAAATTGGTGGTGTTCTGATTCTATTAGTACCGCAGGCAGCTGCAGTATTTACAGTTAGTGTAGTGCGTCCTCTGCACAGTGTGCACCTAAAGCTACCTGAAGAAAATTGGTGGTGTTCTTCTGATCCTATTAGTACCGCAGGCAGCTGCAGTATTTACAGTTAGTGTAGTGCATCCTCTGCACAGTGTGCACCTAAAGCTACCTGAAGAAAATTGGTGGTGTTCTTCTGATCCTATTAGTACTGCAGGCAGCTGCAGTATTTGCAGTTAGTGTAGTGCGTCCTCTGCACAGTGTGCACCTAAAGCTACCTGAAGAAAATTGGTGGTGTTCTTCTGATCCTATTAGTACCGCAGGCAGCTGCAGTATTTACAGTTAGTGTAGTGCGTCCTCTGCACAGTGTGCACCTAAAGCTACCTGAAGGAAATTGGTGGTGTTCTTCTGATCCTATTAATATCACAGGCAGGCAGCTACAGTATTTACAGTTAGTGTACTGTGTTCTCTACACAGTGTGCACCTAAAGCTACCTGAAGACAATTGGTGGTTGTCCTGGGTATGCAGTAATCTTTCTATGTCAGCTTACCTTCTCCTCATGTGTTCAGACTAAGAGGCCAGCCACTCACACCTGGCTGGTTTTATAACCTCTCCTCTAAGCATGGCCCCACCCCAGGCCCTATCAGGGAACCCTATATTAACCTGTGCAGTGCAAGCCAGCAGGTCTGATCAACCATTGTGTGTTAGCTTTTGTGTGTACTTGCTGTGTTTCCTACGTCTGATTCCAGTTACCGACTTTGGCCTGTTCTTGACTTTCCCTGTTTGCATGTGACCCTGAACCTTGGCGTGAACTCTGTTGTCCTTGTCTGCTTGTGGCCCCGACCTTGGCTTATTCCCTTTTCCCTATCCTCCTGTTGCCTACTGTGGGTGTGAGCTGGGGGACCCTGGGGGTCGCGACCTGGAGCCAGTTGCAGCCCAGTCCATCCTCCCCACTAGAGGCTCTGATGAACACCTGCTGGCTCTTAGACTCCGCGCCCCAGGGAATCTTACGCTCTAACCCTGGTGGGATCCGTGTTGGCGTTCCAGCGGCCCTGCCTTCCTTACCACCCCGACTCCCATCCGCAGCAGTCAGCCGTAGGTTCCACTACCTTGCGGTGCACTCCTGATCCCAACGGTGTGCATCTGTCACCTAGCCTCAAGGTGACCTGACAGTTTGATCAGCCATGGACCCGGCTGATGTGCCGCTACCAGCAGATGATCCGGTGCAGGGCTTAGTTCGCAGACTTGAGACCCAGGAATCGCATCAGACCCAAGTGATGCGATTTCTTCAATATTTGGCATCCCCTTTAGAACAGGTTCAGGCCTCATTAAGACCCCCGGTTCAACAACCTCAACCGCTATCTGCTGCTGCACCTATCGCACCAGCCACACATTCATTACAACTGCCAGCTCCGGCCCATTTCTCTGGGGACTCCAAGGCTTGTAGGGGGTTCCTTAGCCAGTGCACAATTCATTTTGAACTTCAGCCCCAAAACTTCCTGTGCGATCGGGCGAAAGTAGCCTATATTATATCCCTCCTGTCCGGCGAGGCGCTAGCTTGGGCTGCCCCTCTGTGGGAACTGAATGATCCAGTGGTTTCTAGCCTGTCTAATTTCTTGAAACTTTTTCGGAATATCTTCGAGGAACTGGGTCGTGTCTCCTCAGTGGCTAGCGCTCTTTTACGTCTCCATCAAGAGTCCGCTTCTGTGGGACAGTATGCTCTTCAGTTCCGTATCCTCACAGCTGAACTGAGCTGGAATAATGAGGCCCTAGTTGCAACCTTTTTACATGGCCTCTCTGATAGAGTGAAGGATGAATTAGCAGGAAGATCCCTTCCTGCTGATCTGGACGGTGTCATCACCTTGTGTAACCAGATTGATATTCGCTTTCAGGAGAGGGCCCTGGAAAAAAGACGCCAGCAGTTCCCGTTTCTTAGGCAGTCTGAGCTCCCAGTCCCTTCTCTTCGATCTGAGGAGCACCCCCTGCCTGCTAAGGAACCTATGTAGCTTGGCTGGACCAAGTTGTCTCCTGAAGAACGCGCTAGGTGCAGAACACTGGGCCTGTGCCTCCATTGTGGGGCCAACTGTAATTTTCGTGACACTTGTTCTCTTCGTCCGGAAAAACGATCGGGGCTAATACATCTGGAAGGTGGAGTATTAGACCCTGAAATATCACCTTCACGTCTTCTTCTTTCTGTGTTCCTTCATGTCGGTGCTTCCTCTCGTTTGGTCTCCACACATCTGGATTCCAGAGCCGCTGGCAATTTAATGGATTGGGAAACTGCATCTTCCATGAGACTTACCCTTTTGCCCCTTTCAACACCATTGGTGGTCTTGGCGATTGATGGCACTGTTTTTCCAGGAGGTCCTATCCGCTTCCAGACCCTCCCTGTTAAGATGTCGGTAGGGACACTCCACCAGGAGTGGATATCCTTCCTTGTCTTACCTAAGGCTTCATCTCCTATCATATTAGGTCTTCCTTGGTTACAGTTCCATTCTCCACACATTGACTGGATTGCTGGACGGATCCTGGCTCGGGGTTCCTCCTGTTCCTCTTCCTGCCTACTCAAGGTTACCCCAAAAGAGAAACTTCCTGTTGCCACCATGCCAGTATCTTCTGCTCTTCCCGCTGCATATAGCGATTTCTGGAATGTCTCCTGCAATAGTCGGGCTGAGGTACTCTCTGGGTCATGTGGCACTCTGGATGAGGAGCCCACCTGTGAACTTAAGACGATCATTCACTCTAGTTTGCATGGTCATTTACCTTTGCCTGTTCCTGGACCCCTTGGACGCACACCCAGGCTGACTCGTCCACCAGTTCCACAGTCGCTATGCCCTGTGATGCGATTCTGGTGGTTGCTGGACCTGGCAATGCTATTCAGTCGGCCTATGCCCAGTGAAGCTATCCAACTTGACTTCTGTGACACATCACTTTCTAACCAACCTGGTCTCAGGGATCCTCTGACTTCTGCCCAGTCTGATGATCCTGTGCTGGATGTCCAGCTCATCTTTAAGGGTCTGGGGGACCCTGCTCAGACTCCTGATGGTCTTCTTATGCCTTTACCCATTCCTAAGAAGCCTTTAGCCCTCAATAAGTCCTCTCGTCCTCTCCCTACCTCGGTTTCGGTCTCTTAGGATAATCTTAAGTACGAGGTTAGTCAAGTTCTGGATTCCTGGTGCTGTAGAGGCATTCTTCAGTACCTCGTACATTGGGAAGGGTTTTGTCCTGAGGAGAGGTCTTGGGTCCCTGCATCTGAGATCTTTGCGCCTCGTCTGTTGAGGAGGTTTCATCTGGAGTTTCCCTTTAAGCCAGGGCCCAGGCGGGGGAGGGGGAGGCCTCATAAGAGGGGGGGGTACTGTCATGGTTATGCAGTAATCTTTCTCTGTCAGCTTACCTTCTCCTCATGTGTTCAGACTAAGAGGCCAGCCACTCACACCTGGCTGGTTTTATAACCTCTCCTCTAAGCATGGCCACACCCCAGGCCCTATCAGGGAACCCTATATTAACCTGTGCACTGCAAGCCAGCAGGGCTGAACAACCATTGTGTGTTAGCTTTTGTGTGTACTTGCTGTGTTTCCTACGTCTGATTCCAGTTACCGACTTTGGCCTGTTCTTGACTTTCCCTGTTTGCCTGTTACCCTGAACCTTGGCGTGAACTCTGTTGTCCTTGTCTGCTTGTGGCCCGACCTTGGCTTATTCCCTTACTATCCCTATCCTCCTGTTGCCTACTGTGGGTGTGAGCTGGGGGACCCTCGGGGTTGCGACCTGGAGCCAGTTGCAGCCCAGTCCATCCTCACCACTAGAGGCTCTGGTGAACACCTGCTGGCTCTTAGACTCCGCGCCCCAAGGAATCTTACGCTCTGACTCTGGTGGGATCCGTGTTGGCGTTCCAGCGGCCCTGCCTTCCTTACCACCCATCCACAGCAATCAGCCTTAGGGTCCAATACCTTGCGGTGCACTCCTGATCCCAACAGTGTGCATCTGTCACCTAGCCTCAAGGTGACCTGACAGTGGTGTTCTTCTGATCCTATTAGTACCCCAGGCAAGCAGCTACAGTATTTACAGTTAGTGTACTGTGTCCTCTGCACAGTGTGCACCTAAAGCTACCTGAAGAAAATTAGTAGTGTTCTTCTGATCCTATTAGTACCACAGGCAGGCAGCTACAGTATGTACAGTAATTCCCTGTACACACGATCGGCATTGATCGGACATTCCGACAACAAAATCCATCTGATTTTTTCAGACGGATGTTGGCTCAAACTTATCTTGCATACACACGGTCGCACAAAATTGTCGGAAAATCTGAACGCTCTGGACGCGGTGATGTAAAACACGTATGTTGGGACTATATACGGGGCAGTAGCCAATAGCTTTCGTCTCTTAATTTATTCTGTGCATGTGTGGTACTTTGTGCGTCGGATTTGTGTACACACGATCGGAATTTAAATGATCAGATTTTGTTGTCGGAATATTTTATATCCTGCTGTCAAACTTTGTGTGTCGGAAATTCTGACGGAAAAAGTCCCATGGAGCCCACACACGATCGGAATTTCCGACAATACGATCCGATCGCACTTTTTCCGTCGGAAAATCCGACCGTGTGTACAGGGCATTAGTGTACTGTGTCCTCTGCACAGTGTGCACCCAAAGCTACCTGAAGAAAATTGGTGGTGTTCTTCTGATCCTATTAGTACCACAGGCAGGCAGCTACAGTATTTACAGTTAGTGTACTGTGTCCTCTGCACAGTGTGCACCTAAAGCTACCTGAAGAAAATTGGTGGTGTTCTTTTGATCCTATTAGTACTGCAGGCAGCTGCAGTATTTACAGTTAGTGTAGTGCGTCCTCTGCACAGTGTGCACCTAAAGCTACCTGAAGGAAATTGGTGGTGTTCTTCTGATCCTATTAGTACTGCAGGCAGCTGCAGTATTTACAGTTAGTGTAGTGCGTCCTCTGAACAGTGTGCACCCAAAGCTACCTGAAGAAAATTGCTGTTGTTTTGATCCTATTAATACCACAGGCAGGCAGCTACAGTATTTACAGTTAGTGTACTGTGTCCTCTGCACAGTGTGCACCTAAAGCTACCTGAAGAAAATTGGTGGTGTTCTTCTGATCCTATTAGTACCACAGGCAGGCAGCTGCAGTATTTACAGTTAGTGTACTGGGCCCTCTGCACAGTGTGCACCTAAAGCTACCTGAAGAAAATTGGTGGTATTCTTCTGATCCTATTAGTACCACAGGCAGGCAGCTGCAGTATTTACAGTTAGTGTACTGTGTCCTCTGCACAGTGTGCCCCTAAAGTTAGCTAAAGACCTAAAACTACCTGAAGACAAGTGCTGGTGTTCTCATACTAATAATACTACAGATAGGCAGTTGATTCTGCTAGCTACAGTATCAGTATATATATATACATCCCAGCTTTGTGCAGCTACATCTCACTGCAGTCCATTAGTATGTCTGGAAGGCCAACAAGGAGAGGCAGACAGTCACAAGCCAATAAAAGAGGGCAAGCAGGCTCTGTGTCTAGAAGCAACAGTGCTGGTCGTGGAGACGGTGCATCCTCATCAGCACATGGCCGTGGGACACGCTTGTCCTTTTTTTCGGTAGCTGGCCGTGTTGAGTCGCAGCATGTGGAAGACTTGGTAGAGTGGATGACCAAGCAGTCATCATCCTCCTCATCCTCTCTCACCCAGGCTCAGGGTACTTTGTCTGGCAAAGCAGCTGCCAATGCGACCTCTTCCCTCGGCTCAATGGCATCAGTCACTCCTTCCCTAGCCCCACCATGTCCTCCTGAGGAGTCCCCCAAACTGTTTGACCACAGTGTTGGGTACATGTTCCAGGAGGATGCCCAGCATTTTGAAGGCTCCGATGATGGTACCCAGCTAGAGGAAGGCAGTAACGTGAGCCCAGAGAGAGGGGGTGCCCAAGAAGGACAGCAATCTGGCAGTCATGTTCCCCCAGCTGCAGTATACTGCCAGGTTTGTTCCAGTGATGAGGAGGGAGGGGATGATGAGGTCACTGACTCCACGTGGGTGCCTGATAGGAGAGAGGAGGAAAAGGAGGAGGAGGAGGCACATCTTCAACGAGGCAGAATGTCCTCCAGGGGCTAGCTTAAGGGCAGCACACCGACTGCATTGCACCGCAGAGCTCCGCATGTGCAGGACGCTGCTGTCTCTGTGCATTATTCCAAAAGTTCTTTGGTGTGGGCCCTTTTTGAGACTAGTGCATCAGATCCCACCGCTGCTATTTGCAACATATGTCTCAAGCGTATCTTGCATGGCCAAAACATCACCCGCTTGGGCACCACATGCTTGACCAGACATATGTCGACCTGCCATGCAGTTCGTTGGCAAGCGTACCTAAAAGACCCACACCAAAGAACAAAGCGGACCTCTCCTTGCTCCTCATCAGCTGGGATCTCCAACCCCACTATACCTTCAGTCCTCTCTGAAAGCTGCACAGAGAGGAATGAAGGTGTAGAATTAGGTGTGTCACAGCCAAGTACTTGCGGGCAATCTGCTATCGGTACACCGACGTCAGATTTTACAAATTTTCCTGCCCCAGCTGCTGCACCGCTGAAAGAAGTTTGCTCCCAACCATCCACATGCCCAGCGGTTGAATGCTAGCTTTGCTAAATTTCTAGCTGCCTTTTCAGTTGGTAGACTCTGCCACCTTCCTTCTTTGTGGAATCCTCAGTGGCAAGTTCCCAAACGCCACTTTTTCTCATGGAAGGTGATTTCGGCACTCTACCGGCATGTGGAAGGCAATGTCTTGGCCTCACTGGACAGGGCGGTCAGCAGTAAGGTGCATATTACCGCTGACTCATGGTCCAGCAGGCATGGACAGGGACATTACCTATCTTTCACCGCGCACTGGGTGACTCTTCTGGCAGCTGGGAAGGATGCAGGACTGGATCCACGCCTCCAAAATTCTACTGGTGATTCTGCCACACCTCTTTCCTCCACCCCCTCCTCTTCTTCTTCCTACATGGCCTCTTCCTGTGCTGATTTGTCCTCGGAACCAGCAGAGCTCCGTAGGCGTTCAAGGGGCTACACAAGTACGCAGGCAAAAAGATGCCATGCGGTGCTTGAGCTGGTGTGCTTGGGGGACAGGAGCCACACTGGGGCAGAGATTCTGTCAGCTCTGCGGGGGTAGGTTCAGAGGTGGTTGACACCACGCCAGCTTAAGGCAGGTATGGTGGTTTGCGACAATGGCACCAACCTCCTCTCCGCCCTCCGACATGGACAACTGACCCATGTGCCCTGTTTGGCTCACGTCCTTTACCTGGTGGTGCAGCGGTTCTTGGGCAGGTACCCAGGCTTACAGGATGTCCTGAGGCAGGCCAGGAAAGTCTGTGTGCATTTCTACAGGTCACATAATGCCAGTGCTCGGCTGGCTGACCTCCAAAAGGAATTTAACCTGCCCAAGAACCGCTTAATCTGTGACATGCCCACCAGGTGGAACTCATTGTTGGCCATGCTGCAGCAGCTGCACATGCAGCAGAGTGATATCAATGAGTACCTACGCGACTATGGTAGCAGGACAGGGTCAGGGGACCTTGGTTATTTTTCCCCACACCAGTGGGCCATGATCAGGGATGCATGCGCTGTCCTGTCACCATTTGAGGAGGCCACGAGGATGGTGAGCAGTGACAGTGCATGCATCAGTGACACTGTCCCTCTTGTCCACCTGTTGGAGCACACGCTGCCTGGAATAATGGACAGGGCACTTGAGGCAGAACAGAGGGAGGAAGAGGAGGACTTCCTTACCTCTCAAGGCCCCCTTTATCCAGACAGTGTTTCTGCATGCCCGCCGATCACACAGGAAGAGGAGGAGGAGGAGGATTGTGTCAGCATGGAGGTGGAGCCTGGCACTCAGCACCAGCAGCAGTCTTCATGGGATCATTTACAGTCCGAAGAAACCCATGGACGTGTACATGGCTGGGAGGAGGTGGCTGCGGATCATGTCATCCTTAGTGACCCAAAGGACTCTGGACCGAATGCCTCAGCAAACCTACGCTGCATGGCCTCCCTGATCCTGCAAAGCCTGCGGAAGGATCCTCGTATTCGTGGTATCAAGGGGAGGGATGATTACTGGCTGGCAACTCTCCTTGATCCACATTACAAGGGTAAGGTTGCGGACCTTATCTTGCCATCGCAGAGGGAGCAGAGGATGAAACATCTTCGGGAGGCCTTGCAGAAAGGTTTGTGCAACGCGTTTCCAGAGCCTGGGAGGTTACAATTTCCTGGTCCTCCTGGACAATGTGTTGCTGAAGCTTCGGTCAGTCACAGAAGGAGCGGTGGAGAGGGTGGCCGTCCAATTCACATGGTGCAAGATTACCTAGGGGCAAGATCAGACTTGGACACCTTTCCCACTGAAAATCCTCTGGGTTACTGGGTCTTGAGGATGGATCACTGGCCAGAGCTTGCACAGTATGCAATTGAGCTACTGGCCTGTCCTACATACAGCGTTTTTTCGGAACGCACATTCAGTGCTGCTGGAGGCTTTGTAACCGATCACAGGTTGCGCCTATCCACCGAATCGGTAGATCGACTGACCTTCATAAAAATGAATCAGTTTTGGATCACCAGCTACCAAGCACCTGATGCTGATGTAACCGATTTTTTTAATGTGAGATCCCTTCAAGACTGCCTATGCTGATGCTGAGTGACTATCCTGTTATGCTGAGTCACAATCCTCTTCCTGCTCAATTTTCATGCTGATAGCTTGTAAGAACATTTTTGGTTCTGGGCACTGTCACCAGTGGCCAAGGCCCAATTTTTCTGCCCCTGTTACACAGGGGCATGTAATTAAAATTTTTGATGCAATACTTTGCAGCAGGGCTCATTCCTGCGCTCCAACTATAGTATCTGTGAGGGGTTGCAGTGTTGTGCTACCAGCACCAGTGCCCAAGGCCCAATTTTTCAGCCCCTGTTCAACAGGGACATGTAATTACAATTCTTGATCTAATATTTCACAGCAGGGCCCATTCCTGCGCCCACCAAGAGTAACTGTGAGGTCTTACAGTGTTGTGGCAACACCACCACCACCAAAGGCCCAATTTTTCTGCCCCTGTTCAACAATGGCATATAATTACATTTCTTGATCTAATATTTCACAGCAGGGCCCGTTCCTGCACCCACCAAGAGTAACTGTGAGGGCTTACAGTGTTGTGGCAACACCAACACCTAAGGCCACAATTTCTGCAGAGTATATAGGGCCTGCCCCTACTTTCAAACATCCAACTTACAAACGACTCCTACTTGCAAACGGAAGGAGACAACAGGAAGTGAGATGAAATCTACCCCTAGGAAGGGAAATTCTCTCCTGTAAGAGTTAATATGGGAAAAACATGCCTCCTCTTCACTGATGCCTTATCACCAATCCTTGTTTCACTTAAAACCCCAAATTTTCAAAAACATTTGTCATTGGGACAGAAAGTGAGGTGAAATCTTCTGAAGAGGTGTACAGACAGCAAAACAAATGTTACAGGGGTGATAACCCTTCCCTATGTTTTCCAAAAAGCTTAAAAATAGATTTTTTGGCTGGAACTACACTTTAAAAATGTACCAGTTCAAAATTACAAACATATTCTACTTAACAACAAACCTACAGTCCCTGTCTTGTTTGCACCGCCTGTATACTGCTGTTCAGAGTATATAGGGCCTGGGGGCCCCATGCCTTTCCTTTTTTTAATTTGGGTGCGGGGTCCTCCTTAATATCCATACAAGACCCAAAGGGCCTGGTAATGGACTGGGGGGGTGGGGGGGGGGGTACCCATGCCGTTTGTCTCACTGATTTTCATCCATATTGCCGGGACCTAACATTACATTAAAGCCTCAAGCAATTTTAAATGACTTTTATTTCTTTAAAAATGTCATTTTGTGCAGGGACTGTTCTAAGCACGGGAAACATGTGCCACTTTACAGGCATACTATAGACACTCCCCAGGTATGATATTTAAAGTAATATTTCACTTTTATTTTTTCACTTTAAGCATCACTAAAATCACTGCTCCCCAAAAAATGGCCGTTTTTAAAACTTTTTTTGGCATTGATACATGTCCTCTGGGGCAGGACCCGGGCCCCAAACCCTTTTTAGGACAATAACTTGCATATTAGCCTTTAAAATTAGCACTTTTGCCTTCGAACCTTTGAGTCCTATAGACTTTAATGGGGTTCTAAAGTTTGCGCAAACTTTCGGTCCGTTCGCAGGTTCTGGTGCGAACCGAACCGGGGGGTGTTTGGCTCATCCCTAATGGTAGCATCATAGCTGACTATTGCACCTCTGCACCTTCTGACAGTTCCATTCTCTCCCTACATTGCTTTTTCCAGGAAATTAAGGGGGCATGCTTTGACACAGTGCTGGGGAAAGATCCTCTGGCACCAAGGCAAAGATGCCAAAGTTCATATGTGAGTAGAAAAAAACAACAATAAAAAGAAGATGAAGGAGTTTGTAAAAATGAAAGGATTAAAGCAGAACTTGTACTTGTAAACATTTGTGATACGGGAGGATATTTTTGCTTGCGGAGGAGACATACTATACTATGTCTCTTCTGCAATAAAATATTCTTACCTTCTACTTTGAAAATGTCTTAAACTTTTCACTGACCTGAGCATGTGCAGCTCATAATATAATTCCGACACCTGCAAGGTAAACTCCTGTGCACCTGCAAGTTCCGCTATCCCTGACAGGCCAATCAAGATGTCCAAAGATCCTGAACCCAGAAGAAGCCAGTGAGAAGATGTCAACACTGTTGAGATGTCAATCACTTTAGTTCAGCTTTACTAAGGATTAATAAGGGGCTAATGCAGACCCTCTTATTACTGCTCTAGTGCTTGGTGATTGGTCCAGCACCATCAGATGGGGAAATAGTTATTTGCCTCGTCTAAGCTCCGACTAGAGTTACTTGGAGTTTGTAGAGTGGGCTTCACATGAACCAACTTCTGAAGAATAGACATTATGTGGTGCACCTACACATCTCACCTCAGGGCTATCTGTAAACCTTTCCCTGGGTTCAGGACTACCAAGCTAGCCAACATAATTTCCCCAAACCCAGGACTCTTTTCTTGCTTCTGATTCCTGGGGAAAGCTCAGATCCTATCTGCTGCATTAAGTTTCCTTGGCCGACCACTGCATCTATGGTCCTCAGTGTTGCCCGTTTCTTTGTGCTTCTTCAAAAGAACTTATACATCAAATCTTGAAACCCCAGTCTGCTTTGAAATCTTTGCCTGGAAGAGACTTTGCTGATGCAGTATAACTGCCTTGTATCTTGTTGCTGTGCTCAGTCTTGCCATAGTTTATGACCTGAGATATGAAACTGTCTTTCACAAACTCAGCTTAGTAGCAGAGTGTGGCTGTTCCTCACCCAGTTTTAAGCCTCCTACACAGTTGTTTCTGTTTCAGTTAATGACTATGTTTCAACCTATATATGAAATTGATGATCATTAGCATCATTAGATCATTTGATATAATTGGTTAATCACGCACCTGACTCTAATCCTACAAAATCCCTGACTTGCAAGTGCAAGTGTACAAAGTGTGTAAGTGTAATGCCGCGTACACACAATCGGACATTCTGACAACAAAACCGTGGATTTTTTCCGACGGATGTCGGCTCAAACTTGTCTTGAATACACACGGTCACACAAATGTTGTCGGAAATTCCGAACGTCAAGAACGCGGTGACGTACAACACGTACGGCGAGCCGATAAAAATGAAGTTCAATAGCCAGTATGGCTCTTCTGCTTGATTCCGAGCATGCGTGGAACTTTGTGCGTTGGAATTGTGTACACACGCTCGGAATTTCCGACAACAAGTTTTGATGTCGGAAAATTTGAGAACCAGCTCTCAAACCTTTGTTGTCAGAAATTTCTACAGCAAATGTCCGTTGGAGCATACACACGGTCGGTTTTTCTGACAACAAGCTCACATCGAACATTTGTTGTCGGAAATTCCAACCGTGTGTACGTGGCTTAAGAATTGATGCTGGTTTGAAGCTGAAGGGCAGTCACAGCAAATATTGTTTTGATTGAGATTTTTCTTCTGTTCGCTCACTTTAATTTTTTTACATGAATAAAAATAAACAATTAAAATATATACTTTTAAAAGCATTCTTACGTTACAGCATTTTTTCACACCTACCTAAAACTTTCCCACAGTATTGTATGTGTAACATTTCGAATTCCACCTGTAAAAGAAAAACACTTGTGGAGGAATGTAAAAAAATATTCAATGGTGATGTCATAATCCTTCCGGCAATATTCTGGGAATACTGAGGATCCCAAATCTCACAAGAGGACACTTCTGCTCTGTGATGGAGCATCTTACTGTGAGATATGGAAGACGCTCCCAGGATATTACCAAAAGGACTGTGATATCACTTTCTCCTCTGCATATGGTAGGTATATTTTATTATATTTGTGAATTGTGGAGATTTTATATATTTTTAAGCTTTTTGAATTAAACTTTTTTTTGTCATTTTTAAATATATAAATCAGTGGCGTCCCTAGGGTTGGTGTCACCCGGTGCCAAAAAAATTGGTGTCACCCTCCCCTCCACCAACTACCTCAGTACAGACCCCCCCTCCACTAACTACAGACCCCACTCCATCAATATAGCCCCCCTCCCTCAGTACAGACCCCCTTCCATCAATATAGACCCCCCACTAAGTACAGACTCCCCTCCCTCAGTACAGACCCCCTCCATCAGTACAGACCCCCGCTCAGTGCAGACCCCCTTTCCTCAGTATAGACCCCCCACTAAGTACTGACCCCCTCCCTCAGTACAGACCCCCCATCAGTACAGAAACCCTCCCTCAGTACAGAGTCTGCAGAACCCCCTCCATTAGTATCAACCTCCCACCTCAGTGCAGACCACCCCATCAGTACATACACCACCCCCCCCCCAGTGCTGACCCCAATCAGTATAGAATCCCCCCTCAGTGCAGACTCCCCCATCAGTATAAAATCCCCCCTCAGTGCCAACCCCCATTAGTATAGAACCCCCCTCAGTGCAGAGCCCCCATTAGTATAGAACCCCCCCCAGTGCAGACCCCCTATTAGTATAGAATCCCCCTCAGTGCAGAGCCCCCATTAGTATAGAATCCCCCTCAGTGCAGAGCCCCCATTAGTATAGACACACCCTCAGTGCAGAGCCCCCATTAGTATAGAATCCCCCTCAGTGCAGAGCCCCCCATTAATATAGAATCCCCCCTCAGTGCAGAGCCCCCCATTAGTATAGACACCCCCTCAGTGCAGAGTTCCCATTAGTATAGAATCCACCTCAGTGCAGAGCCCCCCATTAATATAGAATCCCCCCTCAGTGCAGAGCTCCCCATTAGTATAGACACCCCCTCAGTGCAGAGCCCCCATTAGTATAGAATCCCCCTCAGTGCAGAGCCCCCCATTAGTATAGACACCCCCCTCAGTGCAGAGCCCCCCATTAGTATAGAATCCCCCTCAGTGCAGAGCCCCCCATTAGTATAGACACCTCCTCAGTGCAGAGCCCCCATTAGTATAGAATCCCCCTCAGTGCAGAGCCCCCATTAGTATAGACACCCCCCTCAGTGCAGACCCCCCATTAGTATAGACACCCCCTCAGTGCAGAGCCCCCATTAGTATAGAATCCCCCTCAGTGCAGAGCCCCCATTAGTATAGACACCCCCCTCAGTGCAGAGCCCCCCATTAGTATAGACACCCGCTCATTGCAGAGCCCCCATTAGTATAGAATGCCCCTCAGTGCAGAGCCCCCCATTAATATAGACACCCCCCTCAGTGCAGAGCCCCCCATTAGTATACAATCCCCCTCAGTGCAGAGCCCCCCATCAGTATAGAATCCCCCCTTAGTGCCAACCCCCATTAGTATAGAACCCCCCTCAGTGCAGAGCCCCCATTAGTATAGAACCCCCCTCAGTGCAGACCCCCTATTAGTATAGAATCCCCCTCAGTGCAGAGCCCCCATTAGTATAGAATCCCCCTCAGTGCAGAGCCCCCATTAGTATAGACACACCCTCAGTGCAGAGCCCCCATTAGTATAGAATCCCCCTCAGTGCAGAGCCCCCCATTAATATAGAATCCCCCTCAGTGCAGAGCCCCCCATTAGTATAGACACCCCCTCAGTGCAGAGCCCCCATTAGTATAGAATCCACCTCAGTGCAGAGCCCCCCCATTAATATAGAATCCCCCCTCAGTGCAGAGCTCCCCATTAGTATAGACACCCCCTCAGTGCAGAGCCCCCATTAGTATAGAATCCCCCTCAGTGCAGAGCCCTCCATTAGTATAGACATCCCCCTCAGTGCAGAGCCCCCCATTAGTATAGAATCCCCCTCAGTGCAGAGCCCCCCATTAGTATAGACACCCCCTCAGTGCAGAGCCCCCATTAGTATTGAATCCCCCTCAGTGCAGAGCCCCCGTTAGTATAGACTCCCCCCTCAGTGCAGACCCCCCATTAGTACAGACACCCCCTCAGTGCAGAGCCCCCATTAGTATAGAATCCCCCTCAGTGCAGAGCCCCCATTAGTATAGACACCCCCCTCAGTGCAGAGCCCCCCATTAGTATAGACACCCCCTCAGTGCAGAGCCCCCATTAGTATAGAATCCCCCTCAGTGCAGAGCCCCCCATTAGTATAGACACCCCCCTCAGTGCAGAGCCCCCCATTAGTATAGAATCCCCCTCAGTGCAGAGCCCCCCATTAGTATAGAATCCCCCCTCAGTGCAGAGCCCCCCATTAGTATAGAATCCCCCCTCAGTACAGAGCCCCCCATTAGTATAGAATCCCCCTGCACATGTCCACCCACATACTGTATACATAAAGTTTACAGACCTCAGAACAGCGCGGACCGGACGATACACACAGCCGTGTCCCTCGGGCTCCTCCTCCTCCTGTGTGGATGTAAACAGAGAGGAGGGGGAGGCGGCTTCAGTCCGCTGTGCTGAGGGACACAGCGCAAGTCCCGTGGCGCAGATCAGGGCAGCGTTAGCGGTGCGTGCCGCTACCTACGGGTGTCACCCCTCTGGCGGGTGTCACCCGGGTGCGGCCCGCACCCACCTAACAACGCCACTGATATAAATACAATTTAGTCATTATTAAGCAAAACTGCATCATGTGTCCCCACGTGTAGTCTTAGTATGTATGGCCTTACTTTGGCTCATTGAAATTTTTGGTAAATGTGTTCCATTGCTGAATTGCAAGTTCAAGGTCTCCTTTAAAGTACAACTAGTTATTTAGTTTATTTTAGTTTTGGATAGAGAGGAGATGGATTAGAACACCTGTCAGTTTTTATTGCTGTCTGTTTCCCCTATTAGGGAAATTGGCCTACTCTATCCGTCCTGTTTATAATTACTATTCAAAGTGAAAATAAAAGAAAATCCTAAAATTTGGGTTGTCTCCAGAAAAGTAATAGAAGGGAAATCTTCCAATGGGGACACACGTTCTAATGACCTTGGGGTCCCCAAGTAAATCCCCTAATTTGGATGGATTTCCTCTCACTTCCTATTTTGGCTATGGCACAGGAAGTGATGGAAAATCAAACCAATGGGACACGCGAAAAAAAAATCTGCCAAAATTTAAAAAAAAAAGGTTTGCCTATAGTTCTACTTTGATTCCAGATTAATCTGGGTGGTAAAAAAATGCCACAGATTATATCACACTTTGAAGAAGATGGTTTGATTATTCTTACTGTTTTACTAGTTTGATATGAAAAGCAGAATGTTTTGATGAACTTGAATTTAAAGGGGTTGTAAACCCTCAAGGTTTTGCACCTTAAAGTGGAGTTCCACCCAAAAACGGAACTTCCGCTTTAAGTGAAGGTGACCCCCTGACATGCTACATTTGGCATGTCATTTTTTTTTGGGGGGGATACCCTCTTTTTAGGGGTGTCCAGCTCCCACTTCCTCCTCTGACTCCGCGGAGCCGGAAGGAAGTTCACCTCTCCCCCCTCCCTCCGTGCAATCTTCTGGGACACGTCACAGGTCCCAGAAGATTGCCCGGACAATCACAGCGTGCAACGCGACTCACGCATGCACAGTGCGTGCCAGGCTGTGAAACCACAGCCAGGCACCCACAGTCACAATGCCGGCGCCGAGGAAAAGGGTTTGGTGAGAGGAGCGGGGTTTCGTTCGCCCACATCGCTGGACTGTGGGACAGGTGAGTGTCCAATTGTTAAAAGTCAGCAGCTACACTTTTTGTAGCTGCTGACTTTTATATGGGTGAAACTCCGCTTTAATGCATTCTATGCATTAAGGTGAAAAGCCTCCTGTGATGCAGCAGCCCCCCCAGAGCCCCCCTTTTACTTACCTGAACCCGGTCTTTCCAGTGACGGGGACGAGCACATCAGCTCCAGCCGGTGTGTCTCGGGTCCTGATTGGATAGATTCAAAGCAGGGCAGCCATTGGCTCCCGCTGCTGTCAATCAAATCCAATGATGTGGGGGGCGGGGCCGAGTTCTGCTGTCTGTGTCAATAGACGCAGCAGCAGGACACAGGAGCACACCCGCACGAGTGCCCCAATAGAGCTACAGCGAGGCACTTGAGAAGAGGAGGTGCCAGGAGCGCCGCTGAGGGACCCCAGAAGAGGAGGATCAACGCCATTCTTTGCAAAACCAACTGCACAGAGGAGGTAGGTATGACATGTTTGTTTGTTTTTTTGTTTTAAAAACAAAGTTTTAGATATCCTTTAGATTGGTGTTTAAATGTATAAAAAGAGGAACTAAAAACTCACATTAATAATTTACCACATACTATTCTTCTGCTTACACAAAAGGACAAAGTGTATAAGACAATAAAGTTCTTATGACACATTATGGTTATTGTAATAAATCATACACAGAGGATGATAAAAAAAGGAACCTGACGAACACCCAAAATTGGCCGCCCCACCTGTGAGATGGCGGCGAGGGTGTGTATCGTTATCTTTATGATTAATCCAGAGACAGGGGCGCGGGCTGGTGTGATTGACACTTCCCCACACAAAGGATAATTCGAAGAATGAAAAGTGACTTTTTTATTTTTATCTTTCTTTTTTCCCTTTTTTTCTGTGTTTGTTTTTTATAAAGAGTGTGGGGGAGGGGGGGTATGTATACCTTACAAGGGTAATGTTATTGGTTTATTAACCTGGTTGTGGCCCCAGCTTCTGCGTGGTGGCTCCTCGGCCCTGTTTGGGGGTTCGGGGGCGATGCTGGCACAGTAAGGTCGGGCTGGTCTCCATGCTTACCTGGGGGTGATGGCAGGTTAGCCGCTGTCTCCGGGGGCCTGGGGATATCATATAATTCTACCTTCAAATGTTTTGTTTTATATGTTTGATTTTTGCTGCTGATGCTGGTTCTAGCTGAATGTTTTACTTGAAGCTTTTTAGATTCTGTGCACAATATTATTTAACAGTTTATAGTGATTTGATATAGGCCGCACAACCCACAAAAAGTTGCAATTACACTCTTATGGTTTGCTCTCTTTCGAGCTCTCCTCAATACACTTATCTTTTTTGTCTTGCTCTTCTTCTCTCCCCCTCTCCTGGTCTCTTCTTTTTTTCTCCCCTCTTCCCCCTTTTTCTCAGTCCAAGGGGTGCTCGGCTGGAACAATGCATAAGAGTCCCCTCCCGCTCAAATGACAATAAACTGGTTGTCCCTGAATGTCCAGGGCATGAATTCCCCTCAGAAAAGGATCAAGATTTTTAAGTACCTCAAACAACAAAAAATAGACATTGCATCTCTGCAGGAAACTCATTTTGCTTCATCCTCCTACCCCAAATATTTTGCGGCGGATTATCCCCATGTCTTTCTGGCCAATGCCTCTACTAAACAGAGGGGTGTCATGATTGCCCTACGCATTTACTTGCAGTAAACAAATAGCAGACCTAAATGGCAGGTACCTAATTCTCTAGGGAACCATCCAAGATTCAGAGGTTACGATTATGACTTATTATGCCCCGAATAAAAATCCGGGACCTTTCCTGACCCTGTCTGTGCCTTATTGAGCTCTCACCAAAGAGGCACATTGCTTTTGGCAGGTGACTCTAATGTGGCATTGAACCCCTCCCTAGACAACTACCTTTCGGATCACAAACTCCTTTCCCCAGCAGCTAAAACATTTCAACATTCACTGCAGCATGATTTAGTAGATGTTTGGAGGGAATTTCATCCTATGGGCAGGGATTACACCCACTATTCCCACCCTCATCACTCTCATTCCAGGATTGATCATATGTTCGTTCTTCGTAAACACCTTCCCTTAATAGAATCAAGTTCCATATTATCGGTTCCATGGTCAGACCACGACCCTATTCTTACGGTGTGTAACTCTCTACTCTGTAAACCACAATTCTCCCCTTGGGTGATGAATGACTCTCTTCTGTCATACAAAGAGATCCTTAAAGACATCCACAAGGCCTTGGTAGAATATTTTAAATTGAATCAGGCTCAGTTTCGTCTCCTGTTACATTATGGGTAGCATATAAGGCAGTTTTAAGGGGCCACATCATCTGCCTGGCGTCTAAACGCAAAAGGGAAAGGGCACGGGTACGTCATGATCTGGAGGCTAATCTGGAAACAATAGCAAAAACCTTTAAACAATTCCCCACCCCCGCTAACCGCAAACTCTTAGATAAGGCCCGCACAGAGCTTGACTTATGTTTGACGGACGAAGCGGAAAGCACATTACGATGGACCCGACAAAAATGGTACGGCAAATCCAACAAACCAAATGCAATGTTGGCCAAAAAATTGCGAACATTTGTCCCTAAATTCGCTCCCATTACACTACGTACCTGTCACAACACTCTTACCAGTAACCCACAGCGAGTACTGGAGGAATTCCGGTATCGCCTTACTAAACTGTACTCTGCACCTGACTATTCTCCCACCCAAGACCTTAAAGCCTTTTTGACCAATCTATCTTTACCTTCCTTGTCTGAGGCCCATACATCCCTGATGGATCGGGACATACAAGTCTCGGAAGTCCTCCAGTGTATTAAAGAATTGAAAGTGGGTAAAAGACCGGGTTCTGATGGATTTACGGCACTTTACTACCGGAAACCAGCAGATGTTATTGCCCCCCACTTAACTAATATGTATAATTCAGTCAAGGAAAGTCACCTATTCACATCCAACTTGTTGACCGCCAACGTTATGATCCCTAAACCTGACAGAGATCACTCCTCGTGGGCTTACTTCCGGCCAATCTCACTAATCAATATTGACATGAAATTTTTAACCAAAATCTTAGCTAACTGCCTCAATTCTTTTCTACCATGCCTGATAAAAAAGGATCAAGTGGGCTTTGTCCCAAGAAGACAGGCTAGTGACGCCATAAGGCGTCTCCTCCAAATACAGCACATCGTCCATAAGAGGTCCCTAGAAACAATGTTTTTGTCATTAGATATCAACAAAGCTTTTGACACCTTGTCGTGGCCCTACTTGCTACAGGTACTTAAACGTTATGAATTCGGGGCCTCCTTTACGAGGTGGGTTTCTGCTATCTACGACTCCCCTCAAGCCAAAGTGAAATACTGCGGGTTTGAGTCAAACATCTTTCCTATTAAAAGGGGTACCCGTCAAGGCTGCCCACTTTCCCCACTTTTATTTATTTTGGCACTGGAACCCCTGGCGGAGGCCATACGATCTCATCCGGATATAGCGGGAGTCGAGGTGGCAGGCACCTCGCATAAGTTATCCTTATTTGCGGATGACATTCTACTGACCGTCACTAAACCAAGAATCTCCCTCCCAAATCTGCTTTCACTTTTAGATACCTTTGCCACCTTCTCGGGCCTATCAGTCAATCCCACCAAATCCAGAGCAATGTCAATCAACCTCTCCCCCTCAGAATTAGAAGCCCTACAATCCACATTCCCTTTCCAATGGATGGAAGCATTACCCTACCTTGGGATCCGGCTCACTCCAAACTACTCAGGCCTATACCATGCCAACTATCCTATGCTTTCCTCCTGGTCCACCCTTCCATTGTCGTGGTTCAGAAGGATTGCAACCATCCGTATGACTTATCTCCCAAAGTTGCTATACTATTTTCGAGTCTTACCGGTCCAGGTCCCTTCCTATGTTCTCCGCATACATCAACGAAAAATTATGCAATTTATTTGGGGTTCAATAAAACCCAGGATTAAAAGACAAGTGTTGTATGCCCGTAGGATCAATGGTGGCCTCTCGGTTCCCAACCTTCAAGCTTACTATACGGCAGCGACCATTGCCCCACTATCCCATCTCCATGAGAAACAGCAAATGCCACTATGGGCCACTATTGATATGGTGGACTCATACCCGATACCATTGGCCTCCCTCCCTTGGCTCCCTCCAGCCCATCGCCCAACCACTATAGGTCCATGTTTGGCCCACTCTCTTCGTTTATGGGACTCAGTCAAATATTCTGCGGGCTTAATCTCTCCTCACCTTCCCCTGCTGCGCCTTCTCCAATGTCCATTATTCCCACCTGGACGCGATAATCCGTTGCAATTTTCGTGGTGGACTGAAAATGGCTTCACTGATGTCCACTCTATGTTCACCCCTACCAAGATCATCCCATTCGCAGTTTTACGTTCCTCCTATAACATTCCCCTCAGAGAGCACTACAGCTATATACAAATCCGACACTTCCTCCAAACCCTAATAAAATTTCAACCAATCCCCTACACGTTAACTCCATTCGAAAGCCTTTGCAGATCACGGCCCCAGTCTCCGGGTCTGATTTCTTTAATATATACGGCCATAATAGGCTCCAAGAGACCACCCCTGAGATCATATCACTTTCAATGGGAAGCGGAACTGGGGAGGAGATTGGACCCGGAGGACTGGCAGGTCATGACCATTACACTGTCCAAATGCTCTAAAAATGTACTCTTCTTGGAAAATGCCTATAAAGTACTTTATAGATGGTATTACACCCCAGCCAGATTGGCTAGTTTCATCCCAGCATATTCCCCTTTGTGCTTTTGTGGGTGTTCTCATGAGGGTACAATGGCACACATCTGGTAGCAGCGCCCCAGGGTTTGTAGACTATGGGTCAGAGTCTATGCATTGCTTCGTAACCTCTTCCATACTAGTATAAAAATGGATCCCTTTGAAGCTATATTGGGGAAACCGATCATTGAATTACTAAGGCCAGAACGCCAACTGGCATCTCATATTTTTACTGCAACTAAATTAACCATAGCAAGGGCCTGGAAGACCCCGGCTCTCAGCTTCAAGGCAGTCAAAAATCGGGTAAATGATATTATGGTTAACGAGAAATTGACGGCCGTGGCATCAGATACGCACGACAGATTTCTTCGAGTATGGCAGCCGTGGGTAGCGTACTCCCATCCATCCCGGTTTGATTCCACATTACTCTCTCTCTAGTATAGCTCCATCCACCCCACCCCGTGGACTCCCCCCCTTTTCTTCTTTCTCCTTTCGCTGCTTTTTTCCCTTTCTCTATAACCTACGGTATACTCCTATTTCATCCTCTTTCTGGTCCTCCCCCCTGTTATCCCTTCTTTTTCCCTTCCCCTTTCTCAGCCTTCATAGCCCACAGGATACGCCTTGTGGGCCTTAGACACATATTGTGAACCAAATTGTGAATACCTTTATTTATTTTCACTATAATTTGCCATATTTCATATATACTCATTTTTATTCACTGTTCTCACCACAAATGTTATACAAAATTCTGCAACTAGTTTCGTAAAATGGCGGAACCCAGCGTCTCGCCATATAAATGTTAATTGTTGATACTATAAGAATTAAATTGTAATCTGATGATCTGATGCAGAGCCTAATGTCATTAACTATTATGTTTGTAATATTATAAGTTACTTCAGTATGTACACATAATGTGTCTTTCATTATATATCTGTACTGACATGTTGATATTTCTGATCAATAAACCCATCTGTACAAAAAAAGGAACCTGACATATATACATAACGAGGACCTGCCACTTTGTGGCAGATATTCTGTTTTTGTTTGTTTTTTTTTTTTATTCAAGTTTTATTGAAGGTTTTTTGTGAAGTACAGATAGTACAGAGTTGTACAGTAAGGTAAAGACCTGGAGGTGACATAACATCGAATACCAAGTAGCCACGAGTGTGTTGTAACTTCATCAATGAAATACTAGAAGTAGTAACATAAGTCAAAGGGGACGATAAGGTATACGGATGAGGGGTAATTGAGATTACTAGTTACTAGTACATGGTTCTGAAAATCCAAGTAAGAAGATTGAAAGGAGTAGTTGTATCAATAGGGGGGGGGGGGGTGGTGGTATATTTTGTCAATGGGGGAGTTTAGCTTAGCATATGGGAACTCAAAACAGAGAATAGGACCAGTAATGTTGTATAGGTGGGTCATGGATGGTTCTTTATATAGTATGGGGAGAGGAGAAAGGCAATGTGAGGTATTGTATAACTGAGAATGAAACAGATCAGCTAAGTGGGGTGTATCTGGAGTCATGAAGCAAAGGGTGCCAGCGTTTGTAAAATTTTGGAGTAGTTAGATGGGCTTTTGCAAATAGCCCTTCCATCTTACAGTGATCGTTTAGAGTGGCAATCACTTCCTGAAGAGTTGGAGTATATGTAGATTTCTATTTGCGAGCAATAGATAATTTTGCTGCAATGAGAATATGGGTGACTAAGGAATGTAACAAAGGAGGCCATTTCTCCAGCCCGATACCAAGAAGGGCCATTTGTGGGGTTAGTCTAACACAAGTACCAGTTATTTCAGTAAGAAAAGCATCTATTTGAGACCAGAAGGAAGATAGAATAGGGCATTCCCACCAAATGTGTGATGGGGTACCCTCCATGTTACAAAGTCGCCAGCATTTGGGAGAGATTGTAGGCTGTATTTGAGCCAGTTTGGTAGGCATGTGTTACCAGTTGAGGTATATCTTCATAGTCTTCATTCCCAATGGGAAATGTTTTTGGAGAAGAGGCGTGGGACTTGGAGGGCAGAATGCCATTGTTGAGTAGAAGTGGAGAATTGAAAAGTTCTCTCCCAGTATTGCATGGGTGGACTTTTCTCATCAGTCAGGGGAGCTGTGAGTAGTCCATATATCAGAGAAGTACCATTCACATGGGGAGATTTGGAGCTGTAGAAGTCGATTAACTTATAGGTGAGCGATGAGGAAGACCAGGACAGGGAGGATAAGGCGTATCGAATCCGTGGGTAGATATAGAGGTCTCTGTTGGAGATGTGGAAGGTGTTAATCAGATGTTGGAAGGAAGCAAGTCCCTAGGGAGGGTATAAGTGTCCAATGGTAGATATCCCCTTTGAGGTCCATTGGTTGACAGGTAAATCCAGGGAAATAAGCTGTACGGAGTATAGAGGGAAAGGAGATAGAGTACAGTATGAAGAGTGAGACCTTGGTAATTTGTGAGATATTCTGTTTTGATGTTTTTGGTTGGAAAACCCTTTACTTATTTCCAGTGCATAGACTTTTTAGTGCATTTTTCAGGTGGAAACAGTGACAGCCCGTCCATAGAGGGTGCATGGACGCTGCTCCCCTTATCCATGCATCCGGCCCCCTGATCTACATACAGGGATGCCGGGCCATGGATTCCAATGGGTGTTTTTTTTAAGGTAAGGTTACAGAACTCATCCTGCCTTCACAGAGGGAGCAGAGGATGAAACATCTTCAGGAGGCCTTGATATATATTATGCTTTTAATGTGCAAACAGTAGTAATGTATTTTGTGGCCTTGGAGAAAGCATACGGACTCCTTAGGACTATATGGGATGCATAATGGGCTTCTTCTGACATATTACCACTTATGTAGGAGACATACAAGTATAAACTGACCCATACGCATACATCCCAGCCATTGAACTACAATTCTTATAGTTCCTAGTATTTTGTATCAGGAGGTATAACACTGAATCTCTTCTGTACACTAACTTGAAGATCTGGGTGATAAATATAAAATAACGTTTGCATAAACGTTCCCCTGTATAGGCTGAGCCAAACAGGTTTTCCGGTAGCGCCGTTTTTCCCTATTATTTCCTAGTATCATTACAGTGTTGTGGCACCACCATCACCCAAGGCCCAATTTTTATGCCCCTGTTTAACAGGGGCATGTAATTACAATTTTTGATATAATATTTCAATGCAGGGCCCGTTCCTGCACCCAACAGGAGTATCTGTGTGAGGGGTTACAGTGTTGTGGCACCACGACCACCACCCAAGGCCCAATTTTTCTGCTCCTGTTTAACAGGGGCATGTAATTACAATTTTTGATATAATATTTCACAGCAGGGCCCGTTCCTGCGCCCAACAAGAGTATCTGTGAGGGCTTACAGTGTTGTGGGAATATAAATAATAGTAAAAAACCGCGCTTAGGATAGATATATGTGTAAAGTTTTACAGGTTGCTGCCTCCCTTATACAAGGACGCTCACTAGGGGTGTCCTGCAAAATAATGATACTAGGAAATATTAGGGAAAAACCGGAAAACCTGTTTGGCTCAGCCTATACAGGGGAATGTTTATGCAAACGTTATTTTATATTTATCACCCAGATCTTCAAGTTAGTGTACAGAAGAGATTCAATGTTATACCTCCTGATACAAAATACTAGGAACTATAAGAATTGCAGTTCAATGGCTGGGATGTATGCGTATGGGTCAGTTTATACTTGTATGTCTCCGACATAAGTGGTAATATGTCAGAAGAAGCCCATTATGCATCCCATATAGTCCTAAGGAGTCCGTATGCTTTCTCCAAGGCCACAAAATACATTACCACTGTTTGCACATTAAAAGCATAATATATATAGCAAACAAAATAAAAACCATATATAGATCCAATAAAATTGATTCCTGTAAGGGAAAAAGAATTACATGCACAGTGGGCGTATCTGGGGATCCCAATATTCAAACAGTTCATATATCGTGGTAATAGTAGGAGTATGTAGCAAAGTCCCATGCAGTTCATGCGACAATCAGACACGTAATTTTTCGGAGTGACTTTCGTGTATACAGGGTTGAACGGTGACTTCTGTGATCCCCCTTAAATTGCTCACTCACCAGATGTCGGAACCCCTACAGGGGTATCAGACCTGTACTGTTACACAAGGACTTTGCTGCTGGTTGCTGCTATGTTCCAAGTATTTCCAATTTGCATGCTGCAATTACTCCTCATATGTCAGGAAATAAAGAAAAAGGGCTTCCATAGTGTGATACAGTCCCAAAAAAATATTTTTATTTAAAATAATTTAAAATCCAAATCCATAAAATAAAATGTAAAAAATGAAAACACAAAAAATTACTTGAAAGGATGCACAAGTCCAAAAAATGAGCTATCCTTCACCCACCCAATAACCACTGGGGGGGTTGGTTGGCGCTCCAATATATGTTTGGATGTTGTGCTCAGTCACTGTCCTCAATGTGGGTACAGACTGGGGGAAGCAGCGATCAGCTGGAGATGAGCTACGTTCCTCCCCTTGCATAAATATCTTAGTCTGCAGATGCGTGGTACCGCCGCTGAAGACGTCAGGAGACGAAGCGCGCACGACGGACCCACGCTTGCTGTGTCACTTCCTGGAGACCAGTGGGAGGAACGTAGCTCATCTTGTGCGTCCTTTCAAGTAATTTTTTGTATTTTCATTTTTTACATTTTATTTTATGGATTTGGATTTTAAATTATTTTAAATAAAAATATTTTTTTGGGACTGTATCACACTATGGAAGCCCTTTTTCTTTATTTCCTGACATATGAGGAGTAATTGCAGCATGCAAATTGGAAATACTTGGAATATAGCAGCAACCAGCAGCAAAGTCCTTGTGTAACAGTACAGGCCTGATACCCCTGTAGGGGTTCCGACATCTGGTGAGTGAGCAATTTAAGGGGGGATCACAGAAGTCACCGTTCAACCCTGTATACACGAAAGTCACTCCAAAAAATTACGTGTCTGATTGTCGCATGAACTGCATGGGACTTTGCTACATACTCCTACTATTACCACCATATATGAACTGTATGAATATTGGGATCCCCAGATACGCCCACTGTGCATGTAATTCTTTTTCCCTTACAGGAATCAATTTTATTGGATCTATATATGGTTTTTATTTTGTTTGCTATATATATTATGCTTTTAATGTGCAAACAGTGGTAATGTATTTTGTGGCCTTGGAGAAAGCATACGGACTCCTTAGGACTATATGGGATGCATAATGGGCTTCTTCTGACATATTACCACTTATGTAGGAGACATACAAGTATAAACTGACCCATACGCATACATCCCAGCCATTGAACTGCAATTCTTATAGTTCCTAGTATTTTGTATCAGGAGGTATAACATTGAATCTCTTCTGTACACTAACTTGAAGATCTGGGTGATAAATATAAAATAACGTTTGCATAAACATTCCCCTGTATAGGCTGAGCCAAACAGGTTTTCCGGTAGCGCCGTTTTTCCCTATTATTTCCTAGTATCAGTACAGTGTTGTGGCACCACCATCACCCAAGGCCCAATTTTTATGCCCCTGTTTAACAGGGGCATGTAATTACAATTTTTGATATAATATTTCAATGCAGGGCCCGTTCCTGCACCCAACAAGAGTATCTGTGTGAGGGGTTACAGTGTTGTGGCACCACGACCACCACCCAAGGCCCAATTTTTCTGCTCCTGTTTAACAGGGGCATGTAATTACAATTTTTGATATAATATTTCACAGCAGGGCCCGTTCCTGCGCCCAACAAGAGTATCTGTGAGGGCTTACAGTATTGTGGCACCACTGCCCAAGGCCCAATTTTTCTGCCCCTGTTTAACAGGGGCATGTAATTACAATGTTTGATATAATATTTCAATGCAGGGCCCGTTCCTGCGCCCAACAAGAGTAACTGTGAGGGCTTACAGTGTTCTGGTGCTACCAACACCTAAGGCCCAATTTTTTGCAGAGTATATAGGGCAGGCCGTAAAGGTATATATACTGCTGTTCAGAGTATATAGTGCCTGGGGGTGCTGTGCTGTTATAAACATGGGAAAGATGCGCTACTTTACAGGCACACTAAAGAGAAACCCCCCAGGTATGATATTTAAAGGAATATTTAATTTTATTGTTTCATTTTAAGCATTATTAAATGCCACTGCTCTCGAAAAAATGGCCGTTTTTAAAACTTTTTTTTCCATTGATACATGCCCCCTGGGGCAGGACCCGGGTCCCCAAACACTTTATGACAATAACTTGCATATAAGCCTTTAAAATGAGCACTTTTATTTTTCACATTTGTGTCCCATAGACTTTAACGGTGTTCGCGTGTTCGAACAAATTTTTTGCCTGTTCGCATGCTCTGCCGGACCGGGGGGTGTTTGGCTCATCCCTACTGTCACACTTTTAATGACGATTGCGCAGTCATTCCACACTGTACCTATATGACATTTTTATCATTTTTTTCACACAAATTGAGCTTTTTTTGGTGATATTTAATCACCACTGAGTTGTTTTTTTGCTAAACAAACAGAAAAAGTCCAAAAGATTTGTTTAAAAAAATTTTCATAGATTGTTATAAAATTTTGCAAACAGGTCATTTTTCTCCTTCCCAGATGTGCGTGATGAGGCTACACTGATGGGCACTAATAGGCTGCACTGATAGGCACTGATTGGGCAGCACTGATGGGCAATGATAGGTGGCACTGATGGGCAATGATCAGGAGGCACTGATGAGGCTGCACTGACAGGTGGCACTGATGAGCACTGATAGGCAGCACTGAAGGGCACTGAGAGATGGCATTGTTAGGCAGCACTGATGGGTGGCACTGATGAGCACTTGTAGACAGCACTGATAAGTGACACTGATGATTAGGCACTGATTGGCAGCACTGATTGGCAATGATTAGCAGCACTGGTCGGCAATATTGGGACTAATGTCCCTTTAACAGAAGTCGGTTATCGGCTTTTCTCTTTTTTCCTCACGCTGTCAGCTTGAGGGGAAAAAAGGCTGATAAACAGCTTCTGTTTACATCGTGTGATCAGCTGTCATTGGCTGACAGCTGATCATGTGATAAAGGACTGCTGTGATTGGCCCTTTACCCCTATCTGTGATCAGCGCAAGCATGGAAGGACATCCCTCCCAGCATTGTAAGCCTGTGCTGTAGCCATTTTTTGGCTATAGCGCAGGCGGGAAGGGGTTAAAGCATGACATGTTGAGTATCTATTTACTCAGGGTAACAACATCTTTCATATTTTATTAAAAAATTGGGTTATATATTGTATTTTATTCTTTTTTAATTGATTAAAGTGTATTTTTCCCCCCCCCTAAAAAAAAATCGCTGCACAAACACCGTGTGACAAAAAAATTGCAATGACCGCTATTTTATTCTCTAGGGCCTCTGCTAAAAATATATATATAATATTTGGGGGTTCTAAGTAATTTTATAGCAAAAAAAAAATGATTTTTAAATATATAAAAGAAGTGTCAGAATTGGCCCGGTAGGCAAGTGGTTAAAGGGTATTTCCAATTTCAGGGAAAAAATATATTGAATACAAATAATATAACATATACAATTGCTACACATGCTATGTTGTAATTTATTCTTATTAAAATCCAAGTTGCTGTAATTTTCTGTAAAATTTTCTGCAAGCTCCCAGATATCGCCCCTGCTTATGTGTTTGGGTCACTGATTTTTCCAGAAGTCTGCACTAAGATACTAAGATATAAGGCACATTTTTTTTTTTCCACAAGAATAAGATATAAGTGACATTTTACACACCCCCTGCAATAGGAATTTAAGTTTTGGTGAGATACTCCCCAATGAGCACATACTTCTAAAGGGATGCAGACACTAAAACGTTTATTTTCAGAACACTGAGAGTGCACCAGGTGATTATAAAGAACCATTCACTCCCATTCAGATTCAGTTTGAAAAAAACACAGTACAGTACATACAGCTATGTCTACAGAGTTACAAAGGGTAGGAATCTGCAACAATACTTGGTAAAATCCCCGCAATGTACATTTTTTTTGTAATTGCTTTTTTTTCAAAGAGGGTACGGTTTACAACCCAGGTAAGTGACATAAAACATATATTTTCAAGTAACAGGAAGAAAAGTGTCACCTCAACAAATGTACAAACCAACTGCACCAGCAATACCCTAATCAGATGGGCACATATAATATAACGGTTTCAAGAATCATTGACAGCAGGTAGAGCTGGGGGAATTTACAAGTAACTATAAAGGGGGACCCTAGCATAAAACATAAATGTCAAGCTGTGCTAGAGAATAAGATTCATACAGTATCGGGATGCAGAGCGTCCCGATGGCCAGTTGGATTAGAATGAAACCTAAAGTTAAAATAAAAATAAAGGTGTATGCGGATATAAGCTATATTCAAAAAAGTAATACCCACAACTAGGCCTAATATCCACATAAGGAAGGACAAGAGAGAAGGGATTAAATAGACAGGGAGGGAGGAGAATGAAATAGTAGGTGTCCCTAGTTTGGGAAGAAAACAAGGTCAAGGAAGAGAGGAGAGAAAGGATAAACAGATAGTAGGCAGTTGGTACCTCTCGCCCAGGTGAGTAGAACTAAATTCAAGAGGTCAGCCAGATTACGAGACCTCCTAGAGATATGCATCAGTATACACAAAGTGGTGCCAGGGTCTCCAGGTCTCACGAAAGGTCTCCTCCCGGTTATGTAAGGTGGCGGTGAGATCTTCCATATCTGTCACGTACCTGGTAGGTGGAACCCGGAATGCAGAGAACGGCCTCTCGTATGTCTCTGACTTAAGAACCCCTGAAGGTGTGAACAGGGACTCGAAAGTACAGAGGGGCACAAGTGCCTGACTGGAACACTGAAGTAGAAAGCAGGATCCTGTAGTCAGCAGGGAGATGCACTGTAGTCCTGTAGCAGGTTGCAGACAGCAGGGAGGTGCAATGTAGTACTGTAGCAGGATGCAGATAGCAGGGAGGTGCACTGTAGTCCTGTAGCAGGTTGCAGGCAGCAGGGAGGTGCAGACAAGCCGGGTCAAGGTACTGGCGGAAAGATCAGGTACAGAAGGGCAAACCAAGAGAATAGTCAGAGTCCAAGCCAAGATCGGGGCGGGCAGCAAGCAGGTAAGTCAGGAACAAGCCAAGTAAGTACTGGATACAGGAAAACTGGTAACAAGGTAGCAGGGGTCTCAGGAAACGCTGTAGACCGGACAGCAAGGCGGCATTGAAACAGTCTTCTTTAAATAGCCTATCTTTGGCGCCAAGTGGCGCTATTGCGCATGCACGTTAGCGCTATTGGCGCTATTGCGCATACGTTTGTTAGCACTATTAGCGTTATTGGCGCTATTGCGCGTGCGCGAGCGCTGGTTGGCGCTTCTATGCACAGGCATTCGTTTAACCCTCAATCTGCTGGGAAAACTGCAAGAGGGCTTTTCCTGACAATATCTCTCAGTTCATTTACTTTAGAAAACCACAGGGCTTTAGATGGCGGGGTCTCCGATCTCCAACAGAGGGGGATGCACTCCTTAGCCGCGTTCAATAGTTGGATTGTAAGGGAGGCCTTGTATTTCTTAATCGGTGAAAGATGGAGCAAACAAGCCGCAGGATTCCCCTCCAAGTTGACATTTGTCAGATGCTTGGTCATGCCGGTCACCTCCTGCCAGAATGGTCCGTGCCTAGGACAGTCCCAAAAGATATGCAACATTGTACCCTTAGCGTTGCCACACCGCCAAAACAGACTAGGAACTTGAGGGAAGAATCGGTGTAGAGTGGTAGGTACTCTGTACCACAGAGTCAGAATTTTGTAGCAGGTCTCTTGGACTCTGGTAGCTATAGAGTACTTCTGTGTAAAATGAAGGATCTTCTCTTTCTGGGAGTCGGTGAATCAGGTATCCAGGTCCGATTCCTACTTGGACAGAAATAAGGGGACAAAGCCTTCCTCAGGTCGAATCAAAAGGGTGTAGATTGTCGAGAGACTATGGCGGACCGGATCCCCTCGGTGACAAATGTTTTCCAATTCCGTGAGCTGTCGAGATATGCCCGGTGTCCGCAGACACCTGTGAAGAAAGGTACGCAGCTGGAAACCACTCCAGAGGTCCAATGGGGGCCTCCGGCAGAGGAGGAAAGTTGACCGTCCAGATCTGCAATGTACATTGATCACCCAGAGGGAATTGTTTTCTCAGCAAAAGTTGAGTTTATCTTTAAGGTAAACTACTTTTCGTTTCATGAGGAAAACTAAGTGGATGTTCTGATTTCTATATAGTAGAGATGAGTTATTCGAACCACATGAATATTTTAATTCAAAAAGTTCAGTATATCCAATCAAGTAGATGCTACATATTTGTTGGCATGTCCAAAAAAAATATACTGTACTGCAATCAGCTTGTAAGATGTGTGAACAGTTTAACCTTTGCACAAACCACAAAAGACTTTGCCACTAGGTGCTAAATAATGCAGATACTGAAAATGCCTGCAACAGCAATTCCCCAGTGTAAGTTATGTCACTAAGGATTTTCACCACTTAACATTAATTTATGTCTCATTACACACTTACCATTTAAGCACCACACATTTTTGGTTTCTAAAAATATTTATCCAACCAGGATTAGTGCTTCTCCAACTTTGTCAATTTTCACAAGATAATGTGAACTATTATGATACTCCCTTGGGCTATGACCGTTGCTGACACAGCTCGTAAACATACATTTTATTGGAAATGATGACAGACATATGGCAGATATATAATAACTATCATAAGATTAGCTCATAATTTAAAGTTTCCATGGGTTTATGTATTATTGTTTAAGAAGTGTAGTTTTAGGGTTATGGAGTGTAATAGCCAAGAATGTTTTGAACAGTCTCGCCTGGTATGGTAAGGTCTGATCAGTTTTCAAGAAATGCCAAATCAAAGAAAGTAATTTTTTAAGTAGATATCATAACTTTCTACTGAACAAAAAGAAATATGAGGGTCTCGCTGTTTCTATGTTTGAAATACAAAATCTGTTGTGTGCACAGTGACATGGTTATGCTTTAGCAACTTCATTAGGTGAGCCTATTTCTGCTGTGTCTTTGACCTTCTTTGATATAATTGATGCTCCTAGAAGGGTTTCTTCATCTGTCCACAGAGTGAACTCCGTTAAGGATCTCAGCAGAAGCCTTTACTGAGCGATCTTTCTACCTAAAGCACTAAAGATTTGGATGTACAAGTGTACCTCAGCTGAGAAGATTCTGATTAGACATGTGTGGTTCGATTTGTTCTGAATTGAAATTCGAACAAATTTTTATATCCAAATTTCCGAATTACAGTAGTAACAGATTTAAATAAATCCGAAATAACAAAATCAAAATGTCAGACGAAATTCGAATTTGAATAGTTTTTTAATCGAATTTGAATTTCCGAACAGAATAAAATAGAATAGAAAATAAAGGAATAGAGTAGAAAAGAATAAAATAGAATATAATAACATAGAATAGAAAAAAAAAAGAATAGAAAAAAGGGATAGAATAAAAAATAAAAGAACAGAATAAAATAGAATAGAAAATAAAGGAATAGAATAAAATATATAATAGAGTAGATTAGAATAAAATAGAAAGAATATAACCATCTTCTGAAATTTGAATTTTGAATAGAATGAATTTTAATTTGAATAGAAAAGAATAGAATAGATAATAAAATAATAGAATAGAATAAACAATAGAAAATAATAGAATAGAATAGAAAGAATTTATGCAAAGGCTCCTGGCCTTTGCATAACTAGTTCCATTGCTACGGTGAGAACGCCAGAGGTTATCCTTGAGGTGGGATGCTGGTCAGTGGCGGCTGGTGAAGTTTTAGGATGGGGGGGCGCCAGACCCCGCCCTTCCTTTTTGACCCCTCCCACTTGATGGAAATGGGCGTGGTTTCAGCGAAATAGTGGGCGTGGCTCTAAGGTGGTGTGGTTAGTGTCTGAGATGAACGAGGGATGGAGGGAGAGGGCGAGGGAGAGAGGGACAGCAGGCCTAAATCCTACACAACAAAAGAAATGTGTATTCTACAAAGTTTAACAATCATCAGATAAAGATACTCCAAACACCTGGTGTTAGCGCTTCAATCATCCCGGCACCATGGTTGTTATGGTGTCAGGATGATTGAAGCTCATTATTACTATTATTACATTGTAATATAAAATGAAATCGTTCAACTCACCATAATGCAGAATCAGTGGGAGCCCCGAGTGTGTCACTAGCCACGTCGCCTGTCACCAGATGCCATCAGGTGTCCCCAGCAGTCCCTTCTTACATGCAGCCTGTGTCACATCAAATGCAGCCTCTGTCACATCAAATGCAGCCTCTGTCCCCCCCCCAAATGCAGCCTCTGCCCCCCCCCCAAATGCAGCCTCTGTCCCCTTACATCAGAGTTGCCATCAGTGTCCCCCCACAGCATGTGTCCCCATCAGAGCCCCCCACAGCAGGTGTCCCCCACAGCAGGGTGTCTCCATCAGAATCACCCCACAGCAGGTGTCCCCCATCAGAGTCCCCCCACAGCAGGTGTCCCCATCAGAGTCCCCCCACAGCAGGTGTCCCCATCAGAGTCTCCCCACAGCAGGTGTCCCCATCAGAGTCCCCCCACAGCAGGTGTCCCCATCAGCGTCCCCCCACAGTAGGTGTCCCCATCAGAGTCCCCCCACAGCAGGTGTCCCCATCAGAGCCCCCCCACAGCAGGTGTCTCCATCAGAGCCCCCCACAGCAGGTGTCCCCTATCAAAGCCCCCCACAGCAGGTGTCCCCCATCAGAGTCCCCCCCACAGCAGGTGTCCCCCATCAGAGTCCCCCCCACAGCAGGTGTCCCCCATCAGAGTCCCCCCCACAGCAGGTGTCCCCCATCAGAGTCCCCCCCACAGCAGGTGTCCCCCATCAGAGTCCCCCCCACAGCAGGTGTCCCCCATCAGAGTCCCCTCCACAGCAGGTGTCCCCCATCAGAGTCCCCCGCACAGCAGGTGTCCCCCATCAGAGTCCCCCCCACAGCAGGTGTCCCCCATCAGAGTCCCCCCCACAGCAGGTGTCCCCCATCAAGAGTCCCCCCCACAGCAGGTGTCCCCCATCAGAGTCCCCCCCACAGCAGGTGTCCCCCATCAGAGTCCCCCCCACAGCAGGTGTCCCCCATCAGAGTCCCCCCCACAGCAGGTGTCCCCCATCAGAGTCCCCCCCACAGCAGGTGTCCCCCATCAGAGTCCCCCCCACAGCAGGTGTCCCCCATCAGAGTCCCCCCCACAGCAGGTGTCCCCCATCAGAGCCCCCAACAGCAGGTGTCCCCCATCAGAGTCCCCCCCACAGCAGGTGTCCCCCATCAGAGTCCCCCCACAGCAGGTGTCCCCCATCAGAGTCCCCCCACAGCAGGTGTCCCCCATCAGAGTCCCCCCACAGCAGGTGTCCCCATCAGAGTCCCCCCACAGCAGGTGTCCCCATCAGAGTCCCCCACAGCAGGTGTCCCCCATCAGAGCCCCCCACAGCAGGTGTTCCCCATCAGAGCTTCCGACAGCAGGTGTCCCCCATCAGAGTCCCTCCACAGCAGGTGTCCCCCATCAGAGCCCCCCCACAGAAGGTGTCCCCATCAGAGTCCCCCACAGCAGGTGTCCCCATCAGAGTCCCCCAACAGCAGGTGTCCCCCATCAGAGTCCCCCCACAGCAGGGTGTCCCCATCAGAGTCCCCCCACAGCAGGGTGTCCCCATCAGAGCCCCCCACAGCAGTTGTCCCCATCAGAGCCCCCCACAGCAGTTGTCCCCATCAGAGCCCCCCACAGCAGTTGTCTCCATCAGAGCCCCCCACAGCAGTTGTCCCCATCAGAGCCCCCCACAGCAGGTGTCCCCATCAGAGCCCCCCACAGCAGGTGTCCCCATCAGAGCCCCCCACAGCAGTTGTCCCCATCAGAGCCCCCCACAGCAGTTATCCCCATCAGAGCCCCCCACAGCAGTTGTCCCCATCAGAGCCCCCCACAGCAGTTGTCCCCATCAGAGCCCCCCACAGCAGTTGTCCCCATCAGAGTCCCCCACAGCAGGTGTCCCCCATCAGAGTCCCCCCACAGCAGGTGTCCCCATCAGAGCCCCCCACAGCAGGGTGTCCCCATCAGAGCCCCCCACAGCAGGTGTCCCCATCATAGCCCCCCACAGCAGTTGTCCCCATCAGAGCCCCCCACAGCAGTTGTCCCCATCAGAACCCCCCACAGCAGTTGTCCCCATCAGAGCCCCCCACAGCAGTTGTCCCCATCAGAACCCCCCACAGCAGTTGTCCCCATCAGAGCCCCCCACAGCAGTTGTCCCCATCAGAGCCCCCCACAGCAGTTGTCCCCATCAGAGCCCCCCACAGCAGTTGTCCCCATCAGAGCCCCCCACAGCAGTTGTCCCCATCAGAGCCCCCCACAGCAATTGTCCCCATCAGAGCCCCCATAGCAGTTGTCCCCATCAGAGCCCCCCACAGCAGTTGTCCCCATCAGAGCCCCCCACAGCAGTTGTCCCCATCAGAACCCCCCACAGCAGTTGTCCCCATCAGAACCCCCCACAGCAGTTGTCCCCATCAGAGCCCCCCACAGCAGTTGTCCCCATCAGAGCCCCCCACAGCAGTTGTCCCCATCAGAGCCCCCCACAGCAGTTGTCCCCATCAGAGCCCCCCACAGCAATTGTCCCCATCAGAGCCCCCATAGCAGTTGTCCCCATCAGAGCCCCCCACAGCAGTTGTCCCCATCAGAGCCCCCCACAGCAGTTGTCCCCATCAGAACCCCCCACAGCAGTTGTCCCCATCAGAACCCCCCACAGCAGTTGTCCCCATCAGAGCCCCCCACAGCAGTTGTCCCCATCAGAGCCCCCCACAGCAGTTGTCCCCATCAGAGTCCCCCACAGCAGGTGTCCCCCATCAGAGTCCCCCCACAGCAGGTGTCCCCATCAGAGACCCCCACAGCAGTTGTCCCCATCAGAACCCCCCACAGCAGTTGTCCCCATCAGAGCCCCCCACAGCAGTTGTCCCCATCAGAACCCCCACAGCAGTTGTCCCCATTAGAGCCCCCCACCAGAGCCCCCCCTCAGCAGGTTTCCCCCCGATTCTCCACACAGCGGTACTTACCTTCAGTCTCCTGCGGTGTCCTCCTCCTCACACTGGCAGCAGCATTCTTCCTGCTTCCTCTCTCGGGCGCAATGAGAGAGAGAACCAGGAAGTGACATCTGCCTCAGGGCAGATGTCAATCAAATCTGCAGTGCCAAGTAGCTTCCACCCGGCGCCTGTAGTATGTATTACTATGGCCGGGCGGAAGCTACTCGGCGCTTCAGAAAACGCCCCAAGGCGGGCTAAACGCCCGCAAATGCAGCGCCACGTCTGCAATCTCGTGATTGCATAGACGTGGCGCTTCCTATAAGTGCACTGTGTCCGGCGTCGCACTGTATCCGGCGTCCGAACACAGTGCACTTAAGGACCTTTTTTTTCCTTTTTTTTTTTTTTTTTAAAGGGCCAGTATTAAAAAAAATGTTTTTTTTATTTTTTTTGGACTTTTTTTTTTTTTTTTGTTTTTTTTTTTGCTGCCTGGATGGGGGGGGGGGGCGGCGCCCAGGCGCCCCCTATGGACGGGCCGCCACTGATGCTGGTGGAGTTAACTCCTCAATCGACATCCATTGCACACTGATCTGTGTTTATGGAGTTAGTTGGTAGATTGTATATCAATCAATCGGGACAACTATGTACACAACACTTCTCCAATCTCCTCCTGCACAACTCTTGCTTGCAGACTATTGCTCTATCTCTCCTCCTCCTGCACAACTCTCGATCTTCCAGGAGCAGCTAGCACATATTTAGGCCTGACACTGGCTCAGCCAGGCCTAAGTAACTTGCCCTTTGCAGGCAGGGACAGCGGGCCCCTATGGTGTAGCAGAAAATAGAAAGTCTTTTGTGCTAGCTGTCCTATAGGTGGACTACTGCTCCCCGTTAGTCTTCTTCAGGCCCTGCCATCCCTCCTGGCTGCAGCTGCCCGACTTCACTGCCCATGACATTGCAAACCTCCCTACTGGCTCCACACCCAGCTCTGAATGTTTCCTCTCAGTCCTTTCTGGCATGCATCTCCGGTCCTCCCAACTGCACATGTCACTCACCAGCCCTCCAGGCTGCAACCAGTGGTTCCCTCCTGAAGACTTGTCCAGCAGTACTAGCTCCTGCTGTCTTCTCCTGCTCCTCCTGTGTCTCCTGTTCAGAGCCTCCACGATTTCCTGAAGGGCTCCATCCTGCACCAGAGCCCCAGGCCCAAGGTCACCCCCCCCAGACTGGGGAGCTTCCTCAAAGGCCCTGACAGCCTAGCACTCCATCCTCAGTAGGGATGTGAAAAATAAAAGTGCTAATTTTAAAGGCTTATATGCAAGTTATTGTCATAAAAAGTGTTTAGGGACCTGGGCCATTCCAGGACAAAAAAATATAAATTGCACCTTTCAAACAAAAAATTGCAGACATATCTCACTAACCTGTAATGTTATGGCGCCTTTTGTTTTTTTGTCTTGCGGGTGCAGTAATAGATGTCTAAGTGTGTTTACTGTAAGCTTTATATACACGATTATAGTGTTGGTGTGTTTTAGGTGCAAGAAATTCTGATCATTCCATCATTTGTCAAACGCTGGGCTGGGCAGAGCCGTCTGCATGCCTGGCTATAAATTTGTTAAGGTGACAGGCCTTGTCTTACTATTTCCTTTGAGAATTTATGGCCTGACACATTGCTTGGGTTGGGCTCAACAAATCATTTTTTTACACTTGTATATATATCAAGAAAATCATGGTGGAGGTAGTAGTAATGTCTTTTTTCTTGCTTTGTTGTTTCAAGCCTTGCAAGATCAGACATGTTTACCTGGATTTTCATGAGCACTATCGCATTTCTTGGGGGTATGAGCACAGATTGGGCATAACAGTGTCTATGGGCAGACTATAGGGCATGGAAGGCCAATAGAGATTTAAAGGGGTTGTATCGGTTCGTTTTTTTTTTTTTTAAATAACAAACATGTCATACTTACCTCCACTGTTCAGTTCGTTTTGCACAGAGTGCCCCGATCCTCTTGTTCTGGGGTCCCTCGGCGGCTGTCTCGGCTCCTCCCTGCAATAGCTAACCTCCATCTGGGAATCTGGGAAGCTCTATCCCAAGGGGGTTAGCTTGCGGGCGCGCTTCCTGTCATACACGCTGCATCCATAGACACAGCGTGTATGACTCGGTGGGGCCGCATCATTGGATGTGATTGACAGCAGCATGAGCCAATGGCTGCGCTGCTATCAATCTATCCAATGAAGAGAAGACCGGAGAAGCCTGGGCAACGATCAAGCGTGGGATCGAGCATGGGACTTTCGAGGGCTCAGGTAAGTAAACCGGGGGGCTGGGGGCCGGTAATCATCAGATGTTTTTTTTTCACCTTAATGCATAGGATGCATTAAGGTGAAAAAATATGAACCTTTACAACCCCTTTAAAGCTAAATTCCAAGCAAATACACACAGAAATACATACACTCAGCAACAATAGATCCCCCACCAGAAACAACAGACCTCCTCAGCAATAGACCCCTAGTGCTGGAGGTGCCTGAACTGAGTTCCCCCGCATTCCCGCTGAAAAAAAGCCCTGCATACACTATATGCAGGCTGTTTTACCTGCCAAATGACTTCAATTTCAGTGCATCCAGTTCAGTGCATCCAGTTCAGAAATGTATACAGCTCTGCCACACAACCAGGATTTGGGTTCCTGGAGGACTGGGCCAACTTCTAGGCGACAGGGGGAGGGCCCAGAGGTAGAGGTAGTCAGAGCGGAACATATTCCTGAGGGTAGTATTGGGGGCATTATTGGTAGGTTGACTAAAGCACATAAACCCAAGGTAAGTATAGTAACAAGTCCTAGTTGCAATCTCGGAACACCCAATAAGAGGATAGTATGCGACCGGTCTAAACTACGTGGCATGTTCACCAATGCCAGGAGCCTGGTGGACAATATGGGTGAACTAGAGATACTGTTGTATGAGGAGGATTTGGATTTTGTGGGAATGATTGGCTGGCAACCATTCAAGGATATACTCTCGCAGGGATAGAGAGGGTAAAAAAGGGGGAGGGTATGCCTATATCCTAATATAGGCATACCCTCCTAATTTTTACTGACAGTCTACTAACTGGAATGGTACCAGCTGATTGGAGAAAAGCCAATGTAGCACCAATATTTAAAAAGGGCCCAAAATACATCCCAGGGAATTACAGACCGATAGTATGTAAAATCTTGGAGGGGATGATAAGGGACTATATACAAGATTTTAGTAATGAGAACAGTATCATTAGCAGTAATCGGCATGGGTTCATGAAGAATCATTCTTGCCAAACCAATCTATTAACCTTCTATGAGGAGGTGAGTTGCCATAAAGGAGGGCCCGTAGATGTGGTGTATCTGGGTTTTGCAAAAGCATTTGACACAGTTCCCCAAAAACGTTTACTGTACAAAATAAGATTTGTTGGCATGGACCATAGGGTGAGTACATGGATTGAAAACTGGCTACAAAGGCGAGTTCAGAGGGTGGTGATAAATTGGGAGTACTTGGAATGGTCAGGGGTGGGTAGTGGGGTCACCCAGGGTTCTGTGCTGGGTCCAACCCTATCTAATTTGTTCATAGATGACCTGGAGGATGGGGTAAACAGTTCAATCTCTATTTGCGGATGATACTAAGCTAAGCAGGGCAATAACTTCTCCGCAGGATGTGGAAACCTTTCAAAAAGATCTGAACAAATTAATGGGGTGGGAAACTACATGGCAAATGAGGTTTCGTGTAGAAAAATGTAAACGAATGCATTTGGGTGGCAAAAATCTGAGTACAATCTATACACTAGGAGGAGAACCTCTGGGGGAATCTAGGATGGAAAAGGACCTGGGGGTCCTAGTAGATGATAGGCTCAGCAATGGCATGCAATGCCAAGCTGCTGCTAACAAAGAAAACAGAATATTGGCATGCATTTAAAAGGGTATGAACTCCAGAGATAAAGCGATAATTCTCCCACTCTACATAACCCTGGTCCGACCGCACCTAGAGTATGCTGTCCAGTTCTGGGCACCAGTCCTCAGGAAGGATGTACTGGAAATGGAGCGAGTACAAAGAAGGGCAAAAAAGCTAAAAAGGGTCTGGAGGATATTAGTTATGAGGAAAGGTTGCAAGCACTGAACTTATTCTCTCTGGAGAAGAGACGCTTGAGAGGGGATATGATTTCAATTTACAAATACCATACTGGTGACTAGGGATGGGCCGACCGTACCCCTGTTTGGTTCGCACCAGAACCTTTGAACACCGCAAAAGTTCGGACCCGAATAACGAACCCCAATAAAGTCAAAGGGACCCAAACGTCAAAAATCATAAGTGCCCATTTTGGAGGCTTATATGCAAGTAATAGGGCATACAATGGGTATAGGGCCCTGCCTGACATGTATCAATAAAAAAAAAGTTTGTGAAAAATGTCATTTAAAAATGAACAGTGATTTTTTTTAATTCTTAAAGTGAAAGCATAGAAATTAAAAATTCCTTCCAACATAGTGCCTGGGGGGTCCCCTTAGTCTACCTGTAAAGTGGCAGATCTGTGCCATGTCTAGAATCTGCTGAAGCAAAAATTGCATTCATAAAAATGAAATTTTCCCTGCAAGCTGCCTTTAATTTGCTCAGCAACAGCTGGGGAGTCAGTGTGTATGATGAGGCCATAATGTAGTGCACCAGGAACAAGATTAGAGATTTTTTGGATACATTCTGGTGTCACTTTGACTTTGGATAGACGTAACGCGTGCGTTGGTCTTTGGGTATCATGGCGCCTTCCCACTGTAACCCTATAGAGGTAGTCTTGATGAAAGCAAGAACTGGCCTTGCTGTAAAAAATTACAATGATATGCACCTGTCAAACAGATGCAAAAACATTGGCCTTTGGGTGTCGGTGGTGCCTTCCCACCGTAACCCTATAGAGGTACTCTTGATGAAAGCAAGAATTGGCCTTGCTGTTAAAAATTGCAATGATTTGCACCTGTCAAACAGGTGCAGAAAAATTACTCTTTGGGTGTCGGGGGCACCTTCCCACCATAACCCTATAGAGATACTCTTGATGAAAGAAAGAATTGGCCTTGCTGTAAAAAATTACAATGATATGCACCTGTCAAACAGGTGCTGAAAAATTGGTCTTTGGGTGTTAATTGTGCCCATGAAACCTATACCAAACCTATTCTTCCAGATGAAATGCTTGAACACCCTCAAAGCTAGGCAGCCTCGAAGTCCTGCAATGATTCCACGTCCCAAAAACACTTAATCAGTGACATCAGGGGCTTCATAGCTGGTAATCCAGGACTAATTCATTTAAAAAAAAATTTCAAACGGTCCACGGAGTCTGTGGACAGACACGTTCTATGATCAGTAACAAAACCTCCTGCAGCACTGAATGCCCATTCTGAAAACACGCTGGATGAAGGGAAGCCCAACAACTCAATAGCATACAGGGCAAGCTCTGGTCAGTGGTCTATTCTTATGACCCAGTAAGTCAGTGGATCGTCAGCTGGAAAGCTCTCTATCTCTGTTTTGGCCCCAAGGTAATCGTCCACTATGTGATGCAGATGCTGCTGATGGGATGTGGAAACTGACAGCCCTGGGCGGTGAGGACCAAAAAAATTCCGAAATGCCTCACAGGTAGATGCCTTCTCCAACACTCCTCTCTTGACCAACAGAAGACTCAAAACTATGTTTTCCACGGCACTGTAACCTTCTGGAGTCAGGAAAAATGTTCAATAAAATCCTCTTTAACGTGCCCTCAAGAGATTTTATCTTCTGCACTCTCTGTGGGGACGGGATGAGTTCCGAGACCTTCCCCTTATAACGGTGGTCAAGGAGGGTTGCCAACCAGTAATCATCCTTCTCCTTTATGCCACGTATTCTTGGGTCCTTTCAAAGGCTTTGAAGCATGAGGTTGCCCATGCTCCTCAAATTTGCCGAGGCTTGAGAAGCAGACTTCTCGGGGTCAATCAGGATGACAGCATCTGGAACTTCCTCCTCCCAGCCACATACTACTCCCAAGTGTCCTGGGGTTGGAAAGCCATCGCTTACAGATTGACATATGTCTTCCTCCTATTCGAAACCTATGAAAGTGCCAGAATCCTCCTCCTCACCCTCCTCCCCTCTCTCTCCTTCTGTGTGTTCTATGACATACAAATGATGGTGTCTGGATAACGTGGGCCTTCTGAGGAAAGGAAGTCCTCCTCTTCCTCCTGCTGCTCTGCCTCCAGTGCTCTGTCCATAATGCCAGGCAGAGTCTGCTCCAGCAGGAACACAACAGGGATTGTGTCACTGATGCATGCACTGTCACTGCTCACCATCCTTGTGGCCTCCTCAAATGGTGACAATACAGTGCATGCATCCTTAATGATCAGCTATTGGCGTGGGGAAAAAAATGGAAAATCTGTGCGTAGATGCACTTTGATCGATGTAAAGAGGTGCTTGGTGCACTTTAATTTGAGTACTCACACTACACATACACACTCCATGGATACACTATAATATACTGCAATATAATGCGCTTTAAACTGGTAGTAATGCACACAGAACTATATGGCGTTTAACTGGCAGTAACAAACCCAGAACTATAAGGCGTTAAACTGGCAGTAACGCACGTAAAACGATATGGCGTTAAACTGGCAGTAACGCACACGGAACTATATGGCGTTAAACTGGCAGTAACACACACAGAACTATATGGAGTTAAACTGGCAGTAACGCACACAGAACTATATGGCGTTAAACTGGCAGTAATGCACGCAAAACAATATGGCGTTAAATTGGCAGTAACGCACACAAAACAATATGGCGGTAAACTGTCAGTAACACACGCAAAACGATATGCCGTTAAATTGGCAGTAATGCACACAAAACAATATGGCGTTAAACTGGCAGTAACGCATGCAAAACGATATGGTGTTAAACTGGCAATAATGCACACAAAACGATATGGCATTAAACTGACAGTAACGCACACAAAACAATATGGCGTTAAACTGGCAGCAACACAAACAGAACTATATGGCGTTAAACTGGCAGTAACGCATGCAAAACGATATGGCGTTAAACTGGCAGTAACGTACGCGAAACGATATGGCATTAAACTGGCAGTAATGCAGGCAAAACTATATGGCGTTAAACTGCCTGTAACGCACGCAAATATTTATGGTGTTAAACTGCCAGTAACGTACAAAAAACAATATGGCGTTAAACTGGCAGAAACGCACACAGAACTATATGGCGTTAAACTGGCAGTTAAACTGGCAGTAAAGCACGCAAAACTATATGATATTAAACTGGCAGTAACGCACACAGAAGTAAATGGCGTTAAACTGGCAGTAATGCACACAGAAGTAAATGGCGTTAAACTGGCAGTAACGCAATCAAATAGACAGTGTTCAACCGTCACTACACGCTAGCTGAACTGTACCTACTCTAGCTATACACTAATGTCAAGATTATTGAGATGGTCTCACTACACTACACTGAAACTATACAGTATGAGCTGTCCCTACTCTACACTAATAAATGCAAGAATGACACGGTTTCACTACATTACAGTGAGCTGTCCCTACTCTAGCTGAATGATGCTCCTCCTCACTACACTCACAATAATCCTAGACTGACACTAAACTAATATTCTACACTGACATTTGAAGCAAAATAGCACAATATAGCACACTAACTAACTAATAGCACTGAACGGAGCCCTTTTCTATCTCTCTCCACGCCGAAATCACACTGAAAATGGCTGCCATTGAAAGAATACTTTTATACTGTGGGGCAGGAATGAGCCATGACTGGATAAAGTCATGATGACAGTGTCCAATCATGACTCTGACAGTGCTCTGTGCCCTGATTGGCTGGCAATGCACTGTTTAGCACCACAATGCATTGTGGTCGGTTTGGGGGGCCGAACAAACAGTCGAACTACCCATTTGTTTGGTTGTTCCCCGAACGACCAAACAACGAAAGTTGAGCCCATGGCCACTCATTAAAATTTGAAGAAAAGAGGTTTAACCCTAAACTACGTAGAGGGTTCTTTACTGTAAGAGCGGCAAGGATGTGGAATTCCCTTCCACAGGTGGTGGTATCAGCAGGGAGCATTGATAGTTTTAAAAAATGATTAGATAAGCACCTGAACGACCACAATATACAGGGATATTCAATGTAATACTGACATATAATCACACACATAGGTTGGACTTGATGGACTTGTGTCTTTTTTTAACCCCACCTACTATGTAACTATGTAGCTGTTTTTTGAGAGAGAAAAAAAACATTCTCAAAAAGGGTGAAGGTCACTGTGCTATGAAATTCTTTAGTTACCTTTGAGTCCCAGATTATCTACTCCATATTCTGTTAAGCCCTTATGAACAGGGTGATGTTGGGCCCCTGAAACACGTTTGCTGTAGCCAATTAATATTTGGAATAAACTTAATTTCAGAGTCAAACCTTTTGATGTGGCACTTCCTGATAGCACTGACGGCTGTCAGAGTACCTGAACAATGCCTCCAGCAGAGAATTGTTAGCCGGGCTCCTTCAACAAAAGTTGGTTGAAAAATAGATGTGGAACCAGATGGCGCTGACAAGGCCACTCATGAAATGAATTTTGATCGGTCTATGATCCGCTTTACAGAACATGTCCCTGCCAAGCATGTGACTTGACAGTGAAAGGAGAATCAGCAATCTCTCTATCACTCTGCTGTTTCCTCTTATCAGCATGATCTTGGTTAACATATGAGTACTGCAGCACAACTGATTCACTTCTTTCTAGGTTCATAACTGTTTAGCATTTGGGCTACTGGCTTCAAGAGAAGCAGCTAATACTTCATGCTATTAGTAAGAGGACTTGGAGGCTTCATATTATTGCCAAGCCTGTTTAGGGGGTACATATTTAAAGGCCCAGTGTCAACTGAAGGGTTTAGGGTTAATCTGTGCTTTGCTCATACAGGGTCCTATGCATTGCTTAGACTTAATTTTCCTTCCCCCACCATACCAGACCACGTGTCATTAACATGAAGAGGAGGATTACCTTACCAGTGGGCACCCCACTGGCAAAGCACCTTGTCCCCATATTGATGAGGGCTCATGGTTGTGGGGATCTGTGGGTGGGAGGCTTAATGGAATCTGGAAGCCCCCTTTAACAACAGCAGGGCACCCTGGTACCCTCCTCCATGTGAATGAATAAGGAGTAGATTGTTCATTCACATCAGTCCCTACCTTTAAGGAGCTTACAATCTAAGGTCCCTAACTCACATTCATACATACTAGGGACAATTTAGACAGGATCCAATTAACCTACCAGCATGTCTTTGGAGTGTGGGAGGAAACCCACGGAGGCAGAGGGAGAACATGTAAACTCCAGGCAGGTAGTGCCGTGGTTGGGATTCGAACCAGCAACCCTTCTTACTGCTAGGCGAAAGTACTATCCACTACACCACTGTGCCGCCCCTACAACATCTATATTTTTAACATCTATATTTTGACCTGAAAGGTAAATCATATTGTGCTAGTATGCATCACACACTAGCACATTATGTGAAACCTACCTGAAAACAAAGCATTCCAGTAATACGCTGTCAACGCTGGAGGCCATTTCCATCTTCACCCATCTTCCTTCTGGGTCTGCGGACTCCAGCTGTATGCTTGGCCAGAGCCACGATGACATCATTCGCGTGCATGCACAGGGGAGCCGCTGTTTACAGCACAGGACTCTGAAGGAATGGCCCAGGCGACGATGATATCATCGGCTGCATATACAATAAATGTCTCTATGGAGATCTAGGAGATATTTACACTACCTATAGGTAAGCCTTATTATAGGCTTACCTCTAGGTACAAGTCAGAGATGGGAGTTTACTCCCACTTTAAACCAACCTTTTCCTATGTAAATATCAGTTTTGCTGTAGTAGCTTGTATAAATCATACATATGTGCCAATTTACAGACAAGGTCAAGGCATTCCCAAGCATATTTTTTGCTGCCATTTTTCAATTTGGTAATTTTTCCTTTTAAGCATTACTAAAATTGCTACTCCTCACCAAAAATCATTTTTAACACATTTTTTGCTTTGGTACATGTCCCCTGGGGCAGTGCCCAACCCTTAACCCCCTTGCCATTGGTGTGTCAATTCCCAGCTATTAGCCTAGAAAATGGCCATTACACTTTTTTTTTATATTCTGCTCCCATTGACTTCAGCAGGGATTTGGCACGCACAGTTTAATCATAATTGTCAAACCTGCCTAAATGGAATTCAGGTGCATTAGGCTTATCACTATTCCTTATACAAGAGTGGCTAAAACATATTGTAGCAGTACCCCTGTAGGGGCTGCGAATGTGGTTATAGCAATCCGCCAATCACCCTGCTGCCAACCCCTCATCAATCATCATGGCCTTGGCCTTGTTTATGGATTTCCACTGTAGAGTCCTTACTGCAGACTATTGCCTCTTCTGTTATCTATCTGACTAAAGATTTACTACTCACAACTTCCAGTTAAACAAGATGAATCACTCTGAATAATTCCGCTGTGTTAGACTGATGTGGTATCCCTGCTACAGAATAAAGAGCCAAAGGCCTATACTGCCTATCTTCCATGGCTCAAAGAACTAACAGCCCCACAGTCTCTGGAAGCTGTTGCAAACGTGAACTTGACACATGATAAACGACAGACTATTGCTCCAGCCTGTCCACTTCTGACCATACTGTATTCCCCGGCCACACAGTATGCTACGCTACTCTCTCCAGTACTTCTGCTTCTTCAAAGTTACACTGACCTTCTCCTTGTATAAAAGTCCTGTGTTCCCCGGTCACAGAATCCACATCGCATGGGGATGTGTGGTATAGCACCTCAGCACGCCATGCTGTCTTTCCTGTGCTTCACAACTCTTCCCTGGAAGCATGTGACCCCAGCCTATATAGGAGGCCTGCCCCCTGCCAATACAAATTAATGATTGGTCAGAGCCCCCCACATGAGCGCCTGCCACTCAGATCTCAAGTCCAACCTCCCTTCCAGAAAAATTCCACTGAAAGCAGGAGAGGATCTCTGAGCCAGAGTACAGGTGGCCACACCCCTCACTATACAGACACTCCCACTCCCAAATCAAAACAACCAGACCTGGAATAGAAATACAGACCTGGCTAAATGTACCTGCCACTAGTCCTGCAACTAGAAAAATACTAATCTAGCACCTACCTAAAAGTAGAGGGTGCTACACTCACCCCCCACTAAAATCACAACTGTCCTCAGTTGTAGGAAAAATAAATGGAAAAATGTCTCCTTAAGCAAGGAGAAAGGGCATCTCATAACAATTTAGTTGAAAAGGGGAATGGGTAAAAGGAACAAACTTGGATTGGAATAACATGGTATAAAATTACAAAATAACACAGAACATTTGTACAAATTATACTTCCTGACTGCAGAGCCCTGCAACTATCAGGTACATACAAGCAGAACCAGAGCATTGCTCCCTAGGGAGGAATACTCTGCTTACTGCAGGTCTTCATCTGTTTCCATCGATGGGGATAGACAGCCGTCACTTCCCAGGGTTTCCTAAGAGAAGACATAAATCAATCACAAACTAACTAACAGACTGACTAAAAATGACACTTCACCAAACAGAGGGGGTTATGATCCTCTTTCTGGTGACAGGATAGTAATAGATCAAAGTGGCATGGGTTCCCTGACAGGATTGTCACCCCCTCAAAAGGAGTCTAAGAGACCTCTTGCAGGATGCAACCTGGACAGACACGCCAGTGGTGAGACATATATGCCGTAGGCCAATATACTTTCTGTTTGGCTCCTAAACAGAAGTCTCCTTTTTTTTTTTTTTTTTTAGCAAATGTAGCAAAGGGGATAAACAGGGACAGCACACCCTAGTGTCCATGACTTGTCCTTGTCAGGCACCCTGAGTGGCAGTCCTGTAAAACAGTCATTGGGAAAGCCCACCCTAACCCAGCTACCCTCTTGCAGTCAAACATGGGTAAACTTGAACACATCTGTGGCTACCTCACCAGTAGTCCTGCTCACAGATAGTAACGTGGCTCCAGCAATCTCTTGCGACTGTCCCCTTCACCTCTTACTGAAATTGAGTAGCTCCGAGTATGCTGTGCAGCTTTAAGAACCAGAACTTTGTCCTTATAGATGGCCCTCCCGAGCTTCCACTCTCTATGTATGTCCTTGAACTGGACCCAGACCTCACTTTCTGGCGTCCGCTGGGGTTTTGGGACATGAAGATAGTCCCAAACCAAGTCATCCTCTCACTGCTCCCGGGAGTTCTCCACTATCTCCATGACATGGTCCGGAACATATGGGTAGTCCAGGCCCCACTCTTGTGCAACTCTCCTCTGTACATCTCTTTGAAACCGGGAAAGTCTTGGCAGTTCTTTGGGCCTTCCCCGCCCAGGCAGAACACAAAAGTCGGTGGCTTTGTTAACCCATTGCTGATATTTTGATGCTCTGGTAGGAAAAGCATTTTATACAATACTGAAAGGGGGTACAGGGGGTAGTGGGGATCTTAATGGCCCCTCCGGTGCTCCGACGGAAGTCCCCTCAGAAACGGAACTTTCCAAAACCCATGGCTCCTCATCGCCTGATGAGGCCTCTTCGGGGGATGACCACTCAAAGAGATTCTCAATAGAGCCGTATTTCTCCAACAATTCAGGTGACCCCCAGTCCACAGCCCGGCCCTTGTTCACCCTGTCCGGCTCTCCCGTGACTGCGGCTCCTTCCGGACAGGCACAACAAAGGATTTACTCCCAGCCGGTTCCTCAGGGGTTTCCTCCAGAGATTGCCCACTAACACTAACAACCTCTAGGTCCCTGGCCAGGCTACAGGCTTCCCCAACAGTTCCTACCTGGTCCTTCGATATCCCCGATTCAGCCGAATCAGACGGGAGCTCCTTCACTGCTGCAGCAGGCGACACACAGCCCTCTTTGACTCTCCGGGTCACCTGAACTTGCAGTGAGCAAAGTCCGGTAATGAGACTGGCAGAGTAATATTGGACCTCCTGTTGTACCGGTCCCAGACGAGTTAACTGGGCGCCACAATGTCCGCAGCGGGCCTAAGCACTGACTCCAACTGTGGGCTTCCGACATCTAGGACACAACATGCACAGTCTTTCCACTCCTCCAATGACTCCCAAAGCCAGTCCACCGGTGAGCTCCAACCGAATACCGGTGTCTAATATCTATTAAGACCCGATCCTGCATCTCAGATGGCCACTGCATGGCAGATGCGCTCTGAACACTTTCCGCCATCTTCCCGCACCTCGTGTATGGGCGTTGCACGCTGAAATTTGTTAAAACTTTTCCTCTGGGGCGTGGCTCCACCCCCCCCACTTGTTGGTTCAGTGCGCGAGGAACTGTAGCTATACATTTTCATGGTGCCCCTCAGTGACACCTGGTGGCAGGCACTGTTGAACTGCAGGCTAACTTGGCAGCAGCCACCGATTACACAGAAGAATGCCTCCATGTGATGTCCCAACTGTAAGAGACCGATTCCCAGCAGTCCCCGTCCGCGACACCCTCTTGTGTCCGTGTTTCCAAGGGCAACAGCGACATCCACAACCTCATTCCACATTTTCAACTGTGTTAGCAGGATAATAAAGTTAAAGGCAAGATAGTGGGTAATGTCTGCGCTGTACCCACGCCAGACACATTTGTAATCCTAAAAGGCACGATGCCGCTGTGGTTGTCACGTATGACAGCACAATGATTACAGTCACTGAATTGCAGGACCTGTTACTTTTGTGAGAACAAGTCCGGTTTGGTTGTCATGGGTAACAACCTGTAAAAAAAAAACATTTTTAAAGCAAACACATAGTCCCTTCCTCTCGGTGCATTCCAGTGATTAACGGTTACTAGGGGTGATGGCCAGCAGGTTAACTGTGAAGGCAGATCTCGGTGGGACCTCCAAAATGTAGCAGTACCCCCTTAGGGGCTGCGAATGTGGTTATAGCAATCCGTCAATCACCCTGTTGCCAACCCCTCATCAATCACCCAAAAGACAATAAACAGTCAGTTGCTCCGTTTTCTTGATTTTATTTGGTGGGATAAACTTGGAGAGATACGAGGGATATATGAGATGCCCATAAAGATTTCAGAAGGATCGGTTATCATCCATGGCCTTGGCCTTGTTTATGGATTTCCACTGTAGAGTCCTTACTGCAGACTATTGCCTCTTCTGTTATCTATCTGACTGAAGATTTACTATTCACAGCTTCCAGTTAAACAAGATGAATCACTCTGAATAATTCCCCTGTGTTAGACTGATGTGGTATCCCTGCTACAGAATAGAGAGCCAAAGGCCTATACCGCCTATCTTCCATTTCTCAAAGAACTAACAGCCCCACAGTCTCTAGAAGTTGTTGCAAACGTGAACTTGACACATGATAAACGACAGACTATTACTCCAGCCCATCCACTTCTGTCCATACTGTATTCCCCGGCCACACAGTATGCTACGCTACTCTCTCCAGTACTTCTGCTTCTTCAACTGACACTGACCTTCTCCCTTTATCAAAGTCCTGTGTTTCCCGGTCACAGAAACCTAATAACTGGCCTACTTCCTCCACTTGATCCTCTTTATAGTCAAGCACTGTGTTCCCCGGTCACAGAAACCTGATGCAATCCGCAGAGATGAAGATCCTCAACTTTAACTCCTTCCCCGCGGCTCCTCCATCCCTTCTCCACGCACAAGGCACATCCCCACATAGGGATGTCTGGTATAGCACCTCAGCAAGCCATGCTGTCTTTCCTGTGCTTCACAACTCCTCCCTGGAAGCATGTGACCCCAGCCTATATAGGAGGCCTGCCCCCTGCCAATACAAATTAATGATTGGTCAGAACCCCCCACATGAGCTGCCTGCCACTCAGGTCTCAAGTCCAACCTCCCTTCCAGAACAATTCCACTGAAAGCAGGAGAGGATCTCTGAGCCAGAGTGCAGGTGGCCACACCCCCCACTATACGGACACTCCCACTCCCAAATCAAAACAACCAGGCCCAGAATAGATACACAGACCTGGCTAAATTTACCTGTCACTAGTCCTGCAACTAGAAAAATACTAATCTAGCACCTACCTAAAAGTATACAAATCTTAAAGCAAAAAAGTGATATATTGTAGGATTTTTCCTTTATTTTAATCTGTTCATTGCAATTTATCTAAACCCAGGAACAAAAAATATATACACTCACCCACCACTTTATTAGGTACACCTATTCAATTGCTTGGTAACACAAATTACTAATAAGCCAAACACATGTAGCACTAACTCACGGTGGAGTTGCTGGTTTATAACGGTCTGTTACCTTCACTTTCGCCACCTCTGTTTCACCAGCACCGGGTCTAGGGTCCTGTTGAGTTTACCTCCGGACAATGTAGGCACCAGACACTTGAGTATCTTTTCCAATGCTTTAATGAACAGGTAATAAAGAATGTAGCAGGAAAGAGATAGAAGGAAAATTGCAGGGAAGTTCAAATACCTTTTCTTAGTATTCTTTGGTACATCATTAGGAATTGAACGTTTGTAACTGAATATACTCCCCTTGTGGGATTCAATCTTTGCCCACCTGGATAGGTTTCTCTCACTCGCCAGCAGCCAGTACGTAGCATGAACAAAAGTCTCTGCCACAGACTTGTTTGGAGTAAAACCCATACGATCCTCTGCCACAGGATGTAATGGTTTATGGTGAATATCAGACACAGCACTTGAACCTTTAAGCCAACCCAGCAGTACTATGCAGTAAGATTACTTCAGGATACGTCCTCCAACTGAGTCACCAGGCCCCTCTCCAGACCAGCACTCTGCATGATCCTTCCATGACGGGTCCTCCCCTGGGATCTCCTCAGTTGTCCAGCTTCTTCACACAGGATAGACAGCCCAGGACCATTCCTCTGCTGCTGTGGTAGGCCCCAGACAGGCTTCTGGGCCCACCCACACGCTGCAGCGACGTGGGCCTCCGGATCGGAGGACCACAAGGTGGTACTCCTAACGCATACCTGTCGGCCAGGAGGGCCAGCAGGTGGCTGAAAACGAACCCCTAAACATGGCGTCTGTCCCATAAATACCCTCTCCCAGAATGCAACTCGGAGGACCACCTGAGTTGTCTCAACACTGAGTTGTCTCCGGGACAGAGGAGCACTCATACGCTTCAACACGTTGCCTTTCCAACACTGGCCCATGGTGACAACGACACCCACCGGCTCAGTGTGGAACTACACGCAACTCAGCCAAGCTGGAACAGAGGCAAATCTAACTTCACCTAACAAGTAACCCACTAGATTTACCTATCAGCAGTAGATTAGAAATCTACCAGCGCTACATACATGTCAGCAACTCAATGCATTTAGGCATCTAGACATAGTGAAGATGACTTGCTGAAGTTCAAACTGAGCATCTGAATGGGTAAGAAAGAGGATTTAAGTGACTTTGAATGTAGCATGGTTGTTGGTGCAGACGGGTTGGTTTGAGTATTTCAAAAACTGCTAATCTACTGGGATTTTCACACACAGCCGTCTCTAGGGTTTACAGAGAATGGTCCAAAAAAGAGAAAATATCCAGTGAGCGGCAGTTGTGTGGACGAAACTGCCTTGTTGATGTCAAAGGTCAGAGGAGAAGGGGCAGACTGGTTTGAGATCATAGAAAGGCAATAGTAACTCAAATAACCACTCGGTACAATCAAGGTATGCAGAATACCATCTCTGAATGCACAACACATTGAACCTTGAAGCAGATGGGCTACAGCACTAGAAGACCACACCGGGTGCCACTCCTGTCAGCTAAGAACAGGAAACTGAGGCTACAATTCGCATCAATTTCAGCTGCGACATTCAGATGGCAGGGTCCGAATTTGGTGTAAACAACATGAAAGCATGGATCCATCCTGCTTTGTATCAACAGTTCATGCTGGTGGTGTTGGTGTAATGGTATGGGGGATATTTTCTTGGCACACTTTGGGCCCCTTAGTACCGATTGAGCATCATTTAAATGCCACGGCCTACCTGAGTATTGTTGCTGACCATGTCCATCCCTTTATGACTACAGTGTACCCATCTTCTGATGGCTCCTTCCAGCAGGATAATGCACCATGTCACAAAGCTTAAATCATATCACATGTAAGGAAAGGGTTAATACCGCACTAAGCCTAAAAAACAAACATAGCAGCAACTAATAAGTGGGATACATACACCTAGAAAAAATGAAAGGAAAATAGCTGTGCTGAAGGTTATACAGGTTATAGTAATAAACCAATGTGAACCAAATAAGTGAAATTCTAAAATTAAAATAATAATTGTATAATGACCCAAAAACAAGAGTGAATATTATAAATAACAATAAAAATAATGAAAATATAATTGCAAAACACAATATTGTAAATGTTGTGACAAATACAAAATAATCTTCCACCACCATTGAGTGCTGATCACCGTAAGGAATATGCGCTTACCCGAGGCAAGCAAAAAACAGCTTGCGGCTATAACCCAGCCCAGGCCTTTAATGTTGAGACCATGGATGGATCACTCAAAACATCAACCGGAACTCCGTGTAGCCGCCACCCGCTAGGATGTATAAAAGTGGGTATGCAAGTATTGGCCGGGAAAACAAAAACGAAGCTCCCATAGTGTATTACCGTAGTAAAATGTATTATTAAAAGGTAAAGATTGCACTTACAGACAAAAGTAGATAAAAAGCATGTAAAGCCGGCCGGCTTGCAAGCGCCCGTCCGCTCGGAAGGTCTACCGCGCTGACGTCAGCGCTGACGTCATCGCAGTAGACCTTCCGAGCGGACGGGCACTCGCAAGCCGGCCTAGGTTGACAACGATAACTCACTGTACTGTATTTATGGAGGAGCAGTGTTGTTGCCCTAGGACAGGACGTGTGTTAAGACTTCAGAACTTGTCCACCCCTTCTCATCGTTATAACTTAGGCGAGGGATGTTCTGTAATGCACCAACATGAACTGGGAACCTATTCTTATAGTGGAAACTGAGCCGATAGGCCTTCCATGGTCCATTGTGGCAAAATTGGCAACAGTGGCACCTGGGGTTTTCTTTTGCTTTCCTCTGGAGTCTGGACCAATGTTGCAGATCTTGTGAGGATTTGAGCTTATTCACATCTGTTTTTTGCAACCTTAGTAACTATAACTGTGCGCTAATTTCTTTAGTCTCAACACCTCAATGCAGATATCAGTTACATTTGTGGTTAATAATCTCAGATCTTTATGATACACTTGCCATGTGAGCAGGTTAGCCCAGTGCACACACCTCTATACATGTTTGGCATGCAAGCATGGCGCTCAGCCACCTCTTGGCTACAGCTGACTTTGATAGAAATGTCAATATGTACTAGAGCTCGCATTCCTGATTAACTGATTTGATAATTAAATATTTCTTGTCATAATATTTTTATAATATTTTTTTTTTAACAGGCAATAGAGTAGAGAGTAAAACTTTGTTTTTTGATACTTAGAAGGCTTCAAACTGAATAAAATATCGATATATACTTACTTTCTGCTTCTTCAGGCCACTTCATTAAAACATTTTTAAACCCCAACACAAAAATGTAATATATTGTAGCCAAGCCGTCCTCAGATGAGTTTGCTGAATTAGTTGTCTTTTTTCTTGCTCCTTTTTTTTTATTTTCACTTCATAGCACACTTATTATCCTTGGGTGACTACTTTTACTCCTCCTCTAGCTATGTAGGGCACCATCATTGTCATTCAGGCTGTACATCAAACACGTCGGACCTTGTTCATCTGCATTACATGCGGGTTAGATGGGATTAGTAGTTTATATAAGAAAGACAAGATTGTTTTCTGCGTCCCGGTCAGCTTACAGGAAGCGACAAGGACCCACCATTTCTGGCAAGATCCGCGTGTTTTTTTTCTGTTCTTGCTGAAAATTTTCACAGAATGAAAAAATTAAACCAAATGCAACTACAACATCTAAGGACTGATAAGCTGCATTATGTTACATTGTTGTTCTTAGGTTTAGCTATCCTTTAAGAAGAAACCTCCAGGTGAAGTTCCACCGTTTCCCTACTGTGCATGGTGGTTCTTCCTGCTAACTTTACGTCACTACAGGGCCCAAAGCTTTCTAATTTTGTTTTAATTGCATTAGCAGTTCTATAATTAGTTTATGTGGCTGCTTTAAAGTTGAATGAAGTTGGCCGGTTAGTTTTTGCCATAATAACACACTTACTAAGTGTACTGAGTGTACTCTCCTCTAGCAGTGCAGAGACTTAGCAGCCCCCCCCATCAATTCCTCCCAACTGTTTCCATGCTGTTCCTCTTTTTCAGGGTCTGCCATCTTACGTCACTCATCGGGTGGGTCACTTCTCTGCTTTTTGGCTAAGTTTAAGTGTAATATCTGTTCTTATTAATTTTGGGGAACAAAATACCAGTTTTCTTTTCTTGGGGTGCCAGTTAGTAATTCCTGATATAATAAGGTGGGTACAATGAGAGAGTTCCTATTTCTCCGGGGTTGATTCTGGTTTGGTTTACCAGGATTGTTCCTGGTCAAAGGCAGATGTCTTTCTAAGTACTAATGCCTTTCTGGTAGAAATGGGGCTGCATTTGTCTGGTCAGGGGCTGGGAGGTGCAAGGAGCTCCCTGTGATGTGCCCCTTCAGGGTGGCATCCCAGGGGGCCAGAAAAACACCTTGGGAAGTTGCACACTATGGTGTTACACTAACACTTGGTCACATCACTTTATGCTTTTCTTGCACATGCCTTTGATTAGCTTGGAGCAATTTTAATACCGGCCCACTGTGTGTACATCCCATAGCACTTTTTTATTTTGACTATTCTTTCACTGACACTTTCGCTGCATATGTGTTTTTTATGCACAGAGGCATAAATAGAGGGTGGAGGTTATCAGGGCCTGCCCTGGTGTCAAGGGGAAAATTTGTGGCTTTTTTCCCTTTTTCCTCTCCTCAACTGGGGGTCTCCCTTTGGGAGGGCCCCAAACAAGTACTTGGACCACCGGCTTTGGAAGGTCCCTAAGGAAAAGGGTCCACCTGGCTTTGGCTTAGGTAGACCATGGAGTACCTTGCCCCTGTCAGGAGCCTTGTGCCCCAGGGGGTTCAGAGTTTGAGGCCCTTGCTCTTCAGAGAATTGACCATTTCTGAACCCTTGTGCAAGTTTTTTGTTTGCTATGATTTCACAGTCTACTTTTTTGTTTACTGGGGATCAAAAAGCACTGCAATGTGGAGCTTCACAGAAAAAATCGAAAATTGGGTGGGCATTGATAACAGAAATCCTGTGTATGTGTGCTGGAGTTACAATATCCTGGCACCCGACTACCAGAATCTTACAAATGCCTGGAATGGGACTGTACAGCGATTTGGGTATGTGCCACAGTCAGCATACAGATAAAAACAATTCTATACAGATTTATAAAGTCTTTTCTACCAAGAGACTCTACATGCTGATAGATGTTTGTATTAAAGATTTAGTTCTCCTTTAAATTGCTATTTAACCAGCTAAGGACCCATGCAGATCCTAGAATCCTTCCTAGTGTTGCCACCCTATAACAGTGCTTAAGAAGGACTTTTGTGGGAGAATCGTCAAGTATTATTTTAATAAAGCTGCAGATTGACAAATGTTAAAAATTGTACACTGCAGGGTTAAAGTAGAACTATAGGTAAAACATTTTTTTTTTTTACAATTTGGATAGAGCAAGGGAGGATTATAACCCCTGTCAGACTTTTTTTTCACCATCTGTGTCCCATTGTGGAGATTTCCCCTCACTTCCTGTCCCATAGCTAACCAGGAAGTGACAGGAAATCCCTGCAAATTAAGGCAATTCCTTAGGGACCACCGGGTCTCCAAAACTTGTGTCCCCATTGGAAGATTTCCTCTCTATTACTTTTCTGGGGACAACCAAAAATGTGGATTTTTCTTTTACTTTCAATGATAATGGTAAACAGGACAAATAGAGAGGGTGAATCTTCCTAATGGGGGCACAGACAGCAATAAAAACGCACAAGTGTTCTAATCCCTCTCGACTCCATCCAAAAATGAAAGAAAAGTTTTGCCTTTAGTTATACTTTAACCTCCTCGCGCCTGCGCTATAGATGAAAGACAACTACAGCGCGGCACTCAATTGCTGGGAGGGCGTCCCTGGACGTCCCTGGACGTCCTCCTATTTACATCCTCCCTGCGCACCGCCGTGGGCGCACATCGAGGGAAATCTGTGTTGGCCGTGTCCTTTGGACACAGCCAATCACAGATCGTGCTAAATGGCCAATCACAGTGGCCATTTAGCATTCCATCTGAGTGTCCAATGAAAGATGATCTCATATGTAAACATATGAGATCATCTCCCATCGCCGGTTCTTTCTCCTCACACAGAGACTGCGTGTGAGGAGGGAGAGCGACCTCCAGCTGCAGCGTGAGTGTGTGAACACAAAAACAGTGCCCACACACAAAAACACACATGCCCACAGTACCTATCAGTGCCATCTGTCCCCAGTGCCACCTGTCAGTCCCATCTGTCCCCAGTGCTATCTGTTAGTTCCATCTGTCCCCAGTGCCACCTATCAGTGCCATCTGTTCCCAGTGCCACCTGTCAGTGCCATCTGTCCCCAGTGCCATCTATCAGTGCCGCCTCCCCCCAGTGCCACCTGTCCCCAGTGCCACCTGTCCCCAGTGCCACCTGTCAGTGTCACGTGCCATCTTTTATCAGTGTCACGTGTCATCAGTGCCACGTATCAGTGCCATCTGTCATCAGTGCCACCTGTCAGTGTCACGTGCCATCTGTTATCAGTGTCACGTGTCATCAGTGCCACGTATGAGTGCTATCTGTCATCAGTACCACACCAGTGTCACGTGTCATCAGTGCCACGTATTAGTGCCATCTGTCATCAGTGCCACATCAGTGTCACGTGCCACCAGTGCCATGTATCAGTGCCACCTGTCATCAGTGCCACATCAGTGTCACGTGTCATTGTCCTGGTGCTCCAGAACCTTCAAAAGTGTAATAGGTAGTCAACAAGTTAGATGTGTAATTTATGCTCCTAGAACACGTGATGGCTCTCCCTGCATGTTGGGGCTCTCTATGTGGCTAGGCTGTGAAAAAGTCAGACACATGTGGTATTGTAATACTCAGGAGGAGGAGCGGAATGTATTTTGGGGCGTTATTTGTTGTATACACATGCCATGTGAGAGAAATAACCTATTACAATGACAATTTTGGGGAAAAAAAATCTTAATTTTGCAAAGAATTGTGGGAAAAAAACCATCAAAAACCTCACCATGCATCTTACTAAATACTTTGGAATGTCTGCTTTCAAAAAAGGGGTCAATTGGGTAGTATTTGTACTTTCCTGGCTTGTTCAGGTCCCAAGATATGAGATAGGCCACCAGTCAGGTATGATTAATTTTTCATGATTTGCACCACAGCTTGTAGACTCTATATCTTTCACAAAGACCCAATAATATCCACTAATTTGGGTTATTTTTACCAAAGATATGTAGCAGTATAAATTGTGGCCAAAATGTATGAAGAAAAATAATCATTTGCAAAATTTTATTACAGAAACTAAGAAAAATGTGTTTTTTTTTTTCAAAGTTTTCGGTCTTTTTTCATTTATAGAGCAAAAAATGAAAAACCCAGAGGTGATCAAATACCACCAAAAGAAAGTTCTATTTGTGTGAAAAAAAGGACAAAAAATTAATTTGGGTACAGTATTACATGACTGAGTAATTGTCATTTAAAATGTGAGAGCACTGAAAGCTGAAAATTGGTCTCGTCAGGAGGGGGGTTTAAGTGCCCAGTAGGCAAGTGGTTAACAGCCGGAGGTCATTGTAATTCCCAGCACACCTTTCCTTTATGACGTTCGATTCCAAAGAGCATGAGGATCTAAGAACAATTAATTATGGTAACCTGGTAAGAATATTCCTTGTTGACTTACCCTGTATAGAAGATGAGCAGGAACTGGAAAGATGCCAGAAATATGGAATTTGCACTGGAGATAGTATCGTGTAATATTTAATCTAATTACTAGGCAATGGTGGATAACAATAAAAAGTTGGCCATGACATAAAAGGCGTACCAACTTTATAATAAGGTTATGTATTGCCACATATGTTATTGATTAATTAGACTATTACAGATTATGTAGTATTGTTTTATTAAAGTGTATATAATAAAAGTATCTACTCATGAGTTAATATTTTAGTAATTTGGTAGATTCTAAAAGAGGTAGACCACTAAAGAGATTTTAATATCTCACAGAGAGTTCATTAGTGAGATCTCTGTTCCTGGGTCTGCACACATACTGTGCCCATTATGGAGGTTTCTCTTGGAACGTACTTTTTTTTTACAATATGAAGAATGCAATATGTGACACTAGAATACACAATGGTAGTTGGGGGCACCAACAAAGAGTTGGAAGTAATGACAGGAGCTTGCGGTGCTGGAGTAACTAAATACACAAGCATCTGGGCTGACTTGGGCTATCAGACACTACCTATAACTTTAATAGCACTTGTTGATGCACTCATCCTCTAAATGCTAGGGCCACCCTCCAAGTCCTATACTCCCCTGTCCCCAATCCAGTGTGCTATTGCTGACTAGATTGCACTGCTGCTTCCCAATATCTGAAATGTGTGAACGAGAAATAATAATATATGCTGAAACAATAATGTTTGATCAAGTCCAGTGACTAGAAAAGCAAGTAAAAACGTGAATTCACAACTGGTAAAAAACTCATTAAAGCAAATGTCCATAAATATAAAGAACTTAGGGTCCACTCTTCACGTGATACTCGGACAGTAGAGATAAGTGGCTGGCCGTTAGAATGCCAGAGATAGTGTATCTGCCACCAAAGAAGATATACAGTATATCACAAAAGTGAGCACACCCCTCACATTTTTGTAAATATTTTATTATATCTTTTCATGTGACAACACTGAAGAAATTACACTTTGCTACAATGTAAAGTAGTGAGTGTACACCTTGTATAAAGGTGTAAATTTGCTGAATCCCCAAAATAACTCAACACACAGCCATTAATGTCTAAACCACTGGCGACACTGAAAATGTCCAAATTGGGCCCAAAGTGTCAAAATTTTGAGTGGGCACCATTATTTTCCAGCCCTGCCTTAACCCTCTTGGGCATGGAGTTCACCAGAGCTTCACAGGTTGTCACTGGAGTCCTCTTTCACTCCTCTATTATGACATCACGGAGCTGGTGGACGTTAGAGACCTTGCGCTGCTCCACCTTCCGTTTGAGGATGCCCCACAAATGCGAAATAGGGTTTAGGTCTAGAGGCAAGCTTGGCCAGTCTATCACCTTTACCCTCAGCTTCTTTAGCAAGGCAGTGGTCATCTTGGAGGTGTGTTTGGGGTCGTTATCCTTTTGGAATGCTGCCCTGTAGCTCAGTCTCGAAGGGAGGGGATCATGCTCCGCTTCAGTATGTCACAGTACATGTTGGCATTCATGGTTCCCTCAATGAATTGTAGCTCCCCAGTGTCGGCAGCACTCATGCAGCCCCAGATCATGACACTCCCACCACCATGCTTGACTGTAGGCAAGACACACTTGTCTTTGTACTCCTCAACTGGTTGCAGCCATACACGCTTGACGCCATCTGAACCAAATAAGTTTATCTTGGTCTCATCAGACCACAGGACATGGTTCCAGTAATCCATGTCCTTAGTCTGCTTGTCTTCAGCAAACTGTTTGAAGGCTTTCTTGTGCATCATCTTTAGAAGAGGCTTCCATCTGGGATGATACCCATGCAGACCAATTTGATGCAGGTTGTGGCGTATGGTCTGAGCACTGATAGTCTGACCCCCCACCCCTTCAACCTCTGCAGCAATGCTGGCAGCACTCATATTTCTATTTCCCAAAGACAACCTCTGGATATGATGCTGAGCACATGCACTCTGGGAACAGGTGAGTATAAATCTGGTAGAGGCATAATGGCCTACCATATACGTTGGCCTTTAAATTATTGGTCTAAACTGATAACTGTTGGTGGAGTCAAGCACTGGTTTCTTATAACATGCCAGGTCCTTGAAGGGGATTATTTCCTTTCATCTTTCTCCTTTAAGTTGAAGACTTTGCTCCTTAAAGCAGGATTAAACTCAAATTTTAAAATTTACATCAGCAAACTTATATTACGTACTTGTGGTAGATAGCAGCTTAATCATCCATATCCTTTTCATTGCTGAGATATCACTCTAAATTGTTTTGGTGACATCAGTCAACTAACCAAGGTGCAGTTGCCAGCTAATTCCTGGCATCCTGACCACGCCAAGTTATGCAGAATGTTGTGCTTTGATCACTTCAGCATCTATCCTTGGCAAAGCGCTCCCTCTCACCATTCTCAATGTCTGTCCTGAATACCCATGGGCAACATCAATGGGGTTTGTACACTCTTGTTGATGCGACACCTTCTTTTTTGGCTGTTGACTCACCTCTTCCTTCTTGAAACCCCATGTGGCTAACAACATCCTGGGGGCCTGTGTCACTTTCTTTATTGTCTGAATACATGTGTGGCATCTACTGTGGGTGGTAGGAAGGACATGGGAAGGAAAGCCATAAAACAATCGAAGATGGCACCAGCTTGCATTAAGCAATCATTTCGATCTACAAATGAAAGTTTGGAAAATAGAAAATCTGTTCTGATCCATTAAGCTTTGGTCAAAACCACCTTTTTCTTGTCATGCTGAGTGATTATTTGTAAGTAAAACATTGTTTTAAGTTATTAAATCTATGATCAACTGTTCATTTATCGTTTGGGGTGTGTAATAATAGGAGGCGCTATAACATTAATGAATTATGCTAAATTTTGTGCATATACAAATAAAGTGCATGGTTCTCGATTAGATCATAATTAATGGTTAGTTAATAATCCAGTGTTGAAATCACAGTGTTTTTAAATATTCCCTCAAAAACCAAAAAAACAAAACGTCCATAAATCTTTTGTGATGCAACTTCAATCTTTACACCATCACCAATGGCAACAACTTCATGAGAAAACATCCGGTGGATGTGAGTGAAATTCCTACTCACCAAACCACCGTGACCCTTTAACTAAAAAGGTCAGATGGAGCTTTTTTATTTTGGGTCTGTGGTCTTGCTGGTATATCAGAGGAGATGTGGCTGAAATCTTGTTAATACTCCACCGCAATATCATTCAGAAAAAATGAAAAAACAGGACCATAATGTAATACAGTTTTAATTTAAAAAAACATTTAAAAACATGAGCCAAATGGCCGCTTACATTGGTAGGTGCCTTTCCTCGGCGCTGGAGATAAAAAGCATCTGTCACCCGGTAGATGGAAGGGATAGCCGTCCCGCTCGCGCTGTGATGACCAACGCTTCCTAATAACGTTGTGAAGATGAAACGTATGTCGAGGCGCATCCCGGTCACATTACTTCCGAGCACTTCCGGTTTCTGTCTCAACGCAGCGGTGGAATGCAAGCCGATCATTACAGTGTGAGCGGGACGGTTATCCCTTCAATCTACCTGGTGACAGATGCTTTTTACCTCCAGTGCCAAGGAAAGGCACCTACCAATGTAAGCGGCCATTTGGCTCATGTTTTTAAAAGATTTTTTTAATTAACCACTTGTCGCCCGCCCACCGTCAAATGACGGGTGGGGGGTGCAGCTCTCGTTCTGGGTGGACGTCATATGGCGGCCTCCTAGAACGACTGCTCCCGGCGACCGCAGTCACGTCGTGTTGCTAGGACACGGCGCGACCCTGATCTGTGTAAAGAGCCGTGGCTGTGTCCAAACACAGCCCTTCACATGTAAACACGAAGATGTCGGTAACCAGCGCTCCTCGCCTCACACTGACAGGGTGTGAGGAGAGGAGAGCTGATTAGCAGCATCTCCTCACAGGGGACATCTAGGTATGTAATCAGGGCACTAATCACCAGTTAAGTGCCATTAAGTGCCCACCAGTGCCAGCAATGATTTCTCACCACTGCCAGCAATCAGTGCCAACCAGTGCCCACAATTGCCACCAATTTGTGCCCACAAGTGCCAGCACTCAGTGGCCATTAGCAATGCCAGTCAGTGCTGGCTATCAGTGCTGCCTATCAGTGCCCATCACTGCTGCCCATCAATGCTCATCACTGCTGCCTTTTAATGCCACCCATCAATGCCCATCAGTGCTGCCCATCAGTGCCCTGATTACAATTAAGTGCCCACCAGTGCCAGCAATGATTGCTCACCACTGCCAGCAATCAGTGCCAACCAGTGCCCACAATTGCCACCAATCTGTGCCCACAAGTGCCAGCAATCAGTGACCACTAGCGATGCCAGTCAGTGCTGGCTATCAGTGCTGCCTATCAGTGCCCATCATTGCTGCCCAACAATGCCCATCACTGCTGCCCATCAAAGCTCATCACTGCTGCCCTTTAATGCCACCCATTAATGCCCATCAGTGCCGCCCATCAGTGCCCTGATTACAATTAAGTGCCCACCAGTGCCAGCAATGATTGCTCACCACTGCCAGCAACCAGTGCCAACCAGTGCCCACAATTGCCACCAATCTGTGCCTAAAAGTGCCAGCAATCAGTGGCCATTAGCGATGCCATTCAGTGCTGGCTATCAGTGCTGCCTATCAGTGCCCATCACTGCTGCCCAACAATGCCCATCACTGCTGCCCATCAATGCTCATCACTGCTGCCCATCAATGCCACCCATCAATGCCCATCAGTGCCCATCAGTGCCATCCATCAGTGACACCTATCTGTGCCCACCAGTGCTACCTATCTGTGCCCATCAGTGCAGATTATCTGTGCCCAGTGCCCACTAGTTACACCCATTAGTGCCGCCTATCAGTTCTCATCAGTGCCACATATAAGTGCCACCTATCAGTGCCCATAAGTGCAGCATATTCGTGCTTCCTCATCATCAGTGCCACCTAATCAGTGCCCAAAAGTGCCACCTCATCAGTGCCTATCAGTGCAGCCTATCAGTGCCCATCAGTGCTGCCTCATCAGCGCCCATCAGTGAAGGAGAAAAATTACTTATTTACAAAATTTACTGACAAAAAATAAGAAAAACTTATTTTTTTCAAAATGTTTGGTCTTTTTTTTTTTTAGGAAAAAATAAAAAAACAATGAGTGAATAAATGAAAAAAAGGTGTAGCGCTTAAACTTATATGCAAAGTTCAAAATAGGAAAAAGTTCTACGCATAAGTAAAGTGGAGCCAATCAGAGCCATCACCATCGAGGAGAAACAAAAGCTTCTATTGGACGAGATCCACCATGAAGGGAACTTCAGAGGGGAATAGAAATACTATCACCATCACCCAAACTGACTGACCCTTACCATCAGTGTATGGGTTATACACATAACTTGTAATCAAATGATGGAAAACGATCTTCCTAGAAACAAAAGCGGTCCTCTGCTCTTACAATCCCAAAGCATTCCTCTCTCTCCAGACCAGGTGAAAAATCCTAGGAGACCCTCCTCACAACAGGATAAAATGCCAGGTGCGTTCTGGTGGGCGTATGAAATCTCGGGAGTTGTAAACATGTGTGGAGTACAGAAGGAACGCTCATTGCGCAAGATACATAACCAGGGGTATTTATTTGTAGAAAATAGGGTAAACAAACTCACATTCAGTAAGAAATTCAACAGCAGTAGGAAGCGACCAGCGCTTCTAACCATCAAGATGGCCGCCGTGTCTCCGTCCAACCACGTCCAGCGTCAGACGTCTCTGACGTCGCCCAACGTTTCTTCATCAACATGTGTCTTCAGGGGCGTGGTTATGATGCATACGGACGTTTATTTATAGGAACAAAGAGGCTAGACAGGTGGAAATCGGATGCGTTCTAAGGTCCGGAAGTGTGAAATTACAAAATCGGAACCAACGCATCTCAAAAGGGCTCTAATATTTAACAACAAGAGACTTTTAATAAGAAACTAACGGTAATAAAAACCGGATTGTGCAAATACAAAACTTGAAAAGTAGATAAGTAAATAATAACATAATAAAGCATAAAGAGATGGCTAAACTGTATTACGTTATGATCCTGTTTTTTCATTTTTTCTGAATGATATTGGGGTGGAGTATTAACAAGATTCCAGCCACATCTCCTCTGATATACCAGCAAGACCACAGACCCAAAATAAAAAAGCTCAATCTGACCTTCTTTTTAGTTAAAGAGGTCATGGTGGTCTGGTGAGTAGGAATTTCACTCACATCCACCGGGTGTTTTCTCATGAAGTTGTTGCCATTGATGATGGTGTAAAGATTGAAGTTGCATCACAAAAGATTTATGGACGTTTTATTTTTTTGTTTTTTGTTTTTTGATTAAATATTTAAAAACACTGTGATTTCAACACTGGATTATTAACTAATCATTAATTATCATGTAATTGAGCACCATGCACTTTATTTGTATATGCACAAAATTTAGCATAATTTATTAATGTTATAGCGCCCCTTATTATTAGACACCCCAAACCAGACAGGGCTAGCACTATTGCACTTTGTGGGGAGCAGCTTATATATATTCACAATTATCTAGCACTAATTTATTTAGCTATTCCATAGTGCAAGGTTCTTCTCTTTTTCACTTGTTCATTTATCATTATCTATATTACTAGTATTAGAGGGGCCAGGGATAGACCCTCCAGGGATCATTCAGAATATTGAATGTGCCTAGGGGTGCTTTTTTGTAGCTTTAGGAAGGTTTGTTGTCATGCATCAATGTGCATTTCTTTAGTGCATTCATACAGTCAGGCCCATAAATATTGGGACATCGACACAATTCTAATCTTTTTGGCTCTATACACCACCACAATGGATTTGAAATGAAATGAACAAGATGTACTTTAACTGCAGAATTCCAGCTTTAATTTGAGGGTATTTACATCCAAATCAGGTGAATGGCATAGGAATTACAACAGTTTCTGTATGTGCCTTCCACTTTTTAAGGGACCAAAAGTAATGAGACAGATTAACAATCATCCATCAAACTTTCACTTTTTAATACTTGGCTGCAAATCCTTTGCACTCAATTACAGCCTGAAGTCTGGAACACATAGACATCACCAGATGCTGGGTTTCATCTCTGGTGATGCTCTGCCAGGCCTCTACTGCAACTGTCTTCAGTTCCTGCTTGTTCTTGGGGCATTTTCCCTTCAGTTTTGTCTTCAGCAAGTGAAATGCATGCTCAATCGGATTCAGGTCAGGTGATTGACTTTAATAAAGAAAAAGATGCACAAAGAAACCACTACAAATAACAATAAATATTGCTGTGAACAAATTCTCTAAAACATGATAATATGAAAAATTGAGTGGTGTATCAAAAAACAAATAGTCCATGTGATATAAAAAATAAATGAACAAAACCAAAAGTAAATTTATCAAAAACAGAATATCCCAAAATGATCCTTCAAAATTTAGGAGATGCAAAAGTTCTTCACTTAATCCGAAAAGCAGGGCACATAATCATTCAAATCATCTAGAATACGGAGCATAAAATGCAAATACAAACTGCTTACCAGATCCGTTGGATCTCAAATGATAGAGATCAGAAGCGCTTGTGCATTAGCCTGCCGGCAGGTGAACTTACAATGATTGAAAGCAGAGAGGAATCCACCTGTTTATCCAGGAATCAGCAAGGACAAAACTTCACTCTCCGGGACACTCTCATAAAAGCCAAGATCTGGGTATTCTCATGTAAGGAGGAATACAAGAGGGCTTCATGGTGCAGTATGTTCCAGCAAAGGTGTTTATTTAAAAAACAAATCATACAAAGTCCATACATTTAAGCAGGTAAGAAAAGCAGGTTTGAATCAGCCGCAGTGTCTAACAGTCAGCTGTTCAGCGTGGTGATGTCACAGGCTCATGCTCTACCCAGGTGATTGACTTGGCCATTGCATGACATTCCACTTCTTTCCCTTAAAAAACTCTTTGGTTGCTTTCGCAGTATGCTTCAGGTCATTGTCCATCTGCACTGTGAAGCGCCATCCAATGGGTTCTGAAGCATTTTGCTGAATATGAGCAGATAATATTGCCCGAAACACTTCAGAATTCATCCTGCTGCTTTTGTCAGCAGTCACATCATCAATAAATACAAGAGAACCGGTTCCATTGGCAGCCATACATGTCCACGCCATGACACTACCACCACCATGCTTCACTGATGAGGTGGTATGCTTTGGATCATGAGCAGTTCCTTTCCTTCTCCATACTCTTCTTTTCTTTAAATCACTCTGGTACAAGTTGATCTTGGTCTCATCTGTCCATAGGATGTTGTTCCAGAACTGTAAAGGCTTTTTTAGATGTTGTTTGGCCAACTCTAATCTGGCCTTCCTGTTTTTGAGGCTCACCAATGGTTTACATCTTGTGGTGAACCCTCTGTATTCACTCTGGTGAAGTCTTCTCTTGATTGTTGACTTTGACACACATACACCTACCTCCTAGAGAGTGTTCTTTATTTGGCCAACTGTTGTGAAGGGTGTTTTCTTCACCAGGGAAAGAATTCTTCGGTCATCCACCACAGTTGTTTTTCATGGTCTTCCGAGTCTTTTGGTGTTGCTGAGCTCACCGGTGCATTCTTTCTTTTTAAGGATGTTCCAAACAGTTGATTTGGCCACACCCTTTGTTTTTGCTATCTCTCTGATGGGTTTGTTTTGTTTCTTCAGCCTAATGATGGCTTGCTTCACTGATAGTGACAGCTCTTTGGATCTTATATTGAGAGTTGACAGCAACAGATTCCAAATGCAAATAGCACACTTGAAATGAACTCTGGACCTTTTATCTGCTCCTTGTAAATGGGATAATGAGGGAATAACACACACCTGGCCATGGAACAGCTGAGCAGCCAATTGTCCCATTACTTTTGGAACCTTAAAAAGTGGGAGGCACATATACAAACTGTTGTAATTCCTACACCGTTCACCTGATTTGGATGTAAATACTCTCACGTCAAAGCTGAAAGTCTGCAGTTAAAGCACATCTTGTTTGTTTCATTTCTTATCCATTGTGGTGGTGTATAGAGCCAAAAGATTAGAATTGTGTCGATGTCCCAATATTTATGGACCTGACTGTATGTGTTTTAATGCATGTGGACACGCATTTTCAATGTACTTTTGAATTTAGAATTTTAAGAAGTGTTAATAGCCATTGACCAAAGCTTGTTGACAAAGAGTTAAAAGCAACAGAGTAAGTAGGCCCTCTGTGTTATAGAAAACAGGAAGGTGAATGAACCTATTGGCATCCACCCAAAAATGAGTTATTATGGAGCGAAGAAAAGGTGCATGAGCTGTGCTGGCAGCGCACAACACATGTCGTACACTTGTAAAGTACTTTGGATTTTGTGCCAAGTACGATCAAGTAAAAAGGCAGTACCCATCTTGTTAGCTAACAAACAGGTACATAGGTCGGGTTCAAAAGAGGTTATCTTAATTGTGGTTCATTTGCCAGTTCCAAGTAAGTTTTTATAGGGTGAACAAAGCATAAATGAACAGTTACACAAAGAGGAAGCTAATGCAAAGCATGTTATTCACACTAGTTAAATAATCCACAATTTCCCTATTAGATTATAGGAGAAGGACATACATGCTTTGGTGCTGCCATATCAAGAGTCACCTGAGCATCCAAGAAAATAGAGATATTTCTTGGAAATAGTGAATACTGTGACTTTAAAGTGGACCTTTTAGTTGCTTTGTAAATCAGCCAGATTACATTTCTGACCTGTCACAATATAAAGCTACCCTACCATTTTTCTAAAAAGTTCTACCTTTTACCATTAAAAATTATAGGCTGACATCAGGCTAAAATGATGTCATCGGTCTGCTGCAGACAGGAGGAAGCATTTCCTTTGTCTACTCTTTAAAATACGTATGTTATATGTTTGCTATTTTATCATGATTTATCAGCTATCAGCTTGACTTTTTTAACCTGGATTGTAGTTGGGTTGGTTTCCTGACCATTCATAACCTATTTATTCTTTATATAGTGGTGGCAACTAGGGAAAGAGTGAGATATGTTTCCTTTTGTCAAGTAAGAGATAAGAAACTAGTTGAATGTTTACAGATTATAACCTTACATTGTATATAACATGACAAATAACATCCATTTTTAAGTATAATAAATGAGATTAGTTTAGGGATTGGGGTACATTTGGGTTATATAGAATTTAACAAGTAAAAGGCGCAATGCTCAGATACTGTACCTCAATATGACAATATATGGTACATAATAGTTCAGGAGCAAGTGTCAAGGAAGAAATAGGTGAGTCTGTCAGGACTGCCACCACGGAGACCAGAAGCAAGTTCCAGTAAAACTAGGAAAGTATATATCATAAACAATTTAGTATAAAAACAATATCCATTCACATGGAAAGAAGTAAAGTTGAGTTTGAGTGCATCTCTGGGCTGAGGAGGTGGGACTACAGGTCACAGTGAGTCCGCTTCTGACTTGAAAGATGCAGCACACCAGATCCCAGGAAGGATAAGGTGGAACTATGGGTCACAGCGAGTCCTCTTATAGCTGACAAAGTGCAGCACATAGAAACCCAGAGAGGTTGAGGTGGGATCACAGAAAGTCCGCTTTGCAGGGTGTAGATTCCATTGAGGATTAGGGTAGTGAAGCGCCAGAGCCTGTGACAAGCTGCGCTGCAGCTTCGCGATTCCCGTCCGGTGTCCGCAATGATGGGAAACGGGCGTACGGTGAGGATCCCGAATGAGACTTGGAAGGCAAACAGCGTGACGCCAGTTTGTAATGTCACTATAATGCGACGCGTTTCTGAGCGTGCGTGCTATGAATGGTATGATAGCCACGCTCCTTTCTCAAGCATAGGGAGTGGAATCAAAGGGCAGTGTTTAAATGATGAAGCGGAGTCAGAACAAATACATCTGAACAGGGGGAAAGAAATTAGTAATGATGGCAATACACAATTATAAAAAGGACCACTAGACATAAAAAACAATAATTTAATATACTGTAATTTTATAATAAGCAAAGAAATACGGTATATAAAAATATTTAATAATTAATATTAAAAAATGAAAAAATGAAAAAATTAAATAATGAATGAAAATGACTAGTACCATAGACGTTCATAATGTGATATATTAATACTAAAAAATACTTTAATATGAATTTATAAATATGAAAATATATATATTAAATATATTAGGAAGAATATATATAATAATAATTAATGAGAAGCTTAATCAATTAATCAATATATAGTATATTATAAAATAAATTAGCCAACATAAAAAGGAGAGAATTATGTTCTATAATATGACAATAAAATAGAGGGAGAGAAAATAAAGAAAAAATCTGAGGGGGGAGGTTGAGTTGTCGATATATAAAAGGGCACAGGGGGAAGGAGAGAGGGGAAGGGGCTAATATTGGGCAATGGGTGCAAATTGGAAGATATTAGCCATATTTGGCCTAGTACAATACATAATATTCTATATTATCTCTAATGTCATGGCCAGATTACCACATACTCACTGGAATACGAACCCACTACCCCCATATATAAGATAAATATATATATATATATTAAACATGGCTAAAAACTAATGACGTCCAATAGTCTGTCTAAAAAAGAAGAAGAATCATAGTACAGTCGAAATCTCGATACCCTCCTTTAGGCCACCTGGCAAGAGAACATCGAGGTTGTATATCCAGAAAGTCTCTCTGGCGCATAGTTTCTGAAAACGTTCAGCTTCTGTCAAAGGATTTGTAATTTGTTAGGCCAGCGGTGGATTTTTTGTGAAACTCGGGGAAGTACCGTGGGACACTATGCATGTCTTTACCCCCTTCAATGAGTCTTCTATGTTGGCCGAACAGCTGCCTAAGGGGGCAGATTGTGCAGCCAAAATAGATTAATCCACAGGGGCATGTGAGGCAAAATCTGATGAGTAGTTTTAGAAATCATCTAACGGGTAGGTTTTACCTTTGTAGAAGAAAGATTTTTTGCCATGCTGGACAAAAGAACAGGTTTTGCAAAGAGCTTTTTTACATTGATACATGCCCACCAGGGGTATGAGGGTAGTAGGGCTGGGGGTAGTGTGAGTGGTTTTTAATTTACTGGGGACAATTTTGTTTTTAGGGTTAGGGGCTTTTTGATAGGGGACTTTAGTTACCGGTGGGAGGATGGTTTGGAGATGGGGATCTTGTTGTAGAATGTTCCAATGTTTACTAAGTATTTTTTCCATTTTTTTAATATTGAAAGTGAAAAGTAGTAATGAATCTGGTAGAATGGTCTGTCTGTTCTCTTACTGTTTTGCCAGGTTTGCCCTTGGAATAGAAGTCACATGCCTTCTCTACTAGTTCCTCCGGGTATTCCTTGTCCATAAATTTCTTTTTTAGTGGGATACTTTGTAATTATTATTATTATTATACAGGATTTATATAGCGCTAACAGTTTGCGCAGCGCTTTACAACATCAGGGAAGACAGTACATTTTTAATACAATTCAATACAGGAGGGATCAGAGGGCCCTGCTCGTTAGAGCTTACAATCTAGCATAGTCAGTATCCAAGGTACAATTCTGTTGTAAGGGACAGAACTAAGTATATTTTGTATCCATTTTGGATAGTGACAACTCTTGTGGTGCAAAAACGAATTGCCAGCCATTGGCTTGGTATGCAAAAAAATATATATATAACAGGGGCAAATTTCATAACTATGTACTAGTTGTACATTAAAGTGGTTCTAAAGGTTAAGGTTTTCTTTAACTTAATGCATTCTATGCATTAAAGTAAAAAACCTTCTGGGTACAGCCACCCCCCCCCATACTTATCTGAGCCCCATCTCGATCAAGGGATGTGCATGAGAACAGCAGCTCTCTCTGGTCTCCCTCTCTGCATTGACTCACACAGCAGTGGGAGCCATTGGCTCCTGCTAATAACCCTCTGAGGAAGCCACACGTCCCTATTGCGTAACACATAGGGGAAGGGCCAGTCTGATGTCACGCTGAGGCGTACACCGAGAGAACATTGTGGTAACACATTGGGGGTCATTTACTATAGCGTCGCAGAGCTATTCACATTAATTAGCGCTAAAACAGTATTTACTATAGCGCTGGTGAAAAAATATTGCCAAAATCGAATTTACTATAGCTCCCTGAAAAAAAATAGCACCCAAATCCTTACTCTGCTAAAACCTGGACTAGTGCACATGGGAATAATGTTTAGAGCATGATATAGTTGCCTAAATGGTACTGAAATATGCAGTATATTGTTTAAAGATAATCTGCTTTTAAACGGTGTGAAAAAATTATTTCTACACTGAAATAACTTTAACCACTAAAGCCCCAGGCCATTTGGCTGGCAAAAGACAAGAGCACTTTTTGCGATTCGGCACTGTTGCTTTAACTGATAATTGCGCGGGCGTGCAACGTGGCTCCCAAACAAAATTGGCGTCCTTTTTTCCCCACATATAGAGCTTTCTTTTGGTGGTATTTGATCACCTCTGTGGTTTTTATTTTTGCTATAATAAATATCTCCCAAAAATATATAAAAAAAACATTTTTTTTCCTCAGTTTAGGCTGATACGTTTTCTCCTACATCTTCTTGGTAAAAAAATCGCAATAAGCATTTATTGATTGGTTTGCGCAAAAGTTATAGCATCTACAAAATAGGGGATAGTTTTATGGCATTTTTATTAATATTTTTTTTTCTAGTAATGGCGGCGATCAGTGATTTTTATCATGACTCCGACATTATGGCGGACAGATCGAACACTTTTGGCGCTATTTTGGGACCATTCACATTTATACAGCGATCAGTGCGATTAAAAATGCATTGATTACTGTGTAAATGTGACTGGCAGTGAAGGGGTTAACCACTAGGGGGCGCTGTAGGGGTTAAGTGTGTCCTAGGGAGTGATTTTAACTGTGGGGGGCTGGCCTACGTGTGACATGACACAGGTCACTGCACCCGATTACAGGGAGCTGTGATCAGTGTCAGTGTCACTAGGCAGAACTGGGAAATGCTTGTTTACATCAGCATTTCCAGTTCTTCCTCTCTGTGAGACGATCGCGGGTATCCCCATGGACATCGAGTCCGTAGGACCCACGATCACATTCACGGAGCTCTCAGCGGCGAGCGCCCACATGCCGCTTCCTAAAGGGCAATGTACAGGTACATTATTATGTCTGTACATGCCCTTCTGCCGACGTATATCGGCGTGAGCCAGTTGGCAAGCGGTTAAAAGTCTGAGAAGATATAAATGCTCAGACATGCAAACTATTCTCATTTTAAGAAAATGAAGAAAATGAACAAGCCGCTCACAGGATAACCACTTTTAAGTAATAGGAAACGTCCTCCCACAGCCTCACAGGTGCTGGCTCTGTGCGATGAGTAGAGAGCAAAATAGAAGAGTCTGGATGGCTGCACCTTTATTGTGATAAAAGACCCAGGTCACATGAAAAATGGACGCACAGGACAACTGCTAGCTAACGCGCTTCACATCAGTGGATGCTTACTCATAGCTAAGTAGAAGGTTATCACAGCTGAGACATATAACAGGTAAGTAATTAAAAACATATGTAACACCTGACAGTTTACATTGAACACTAAACCAAGCGGTAAAACTCACACCCCATGCTCATTACAAATGTTAACCCTCTAGTGCCCAGATAACAGCAAATATGAAAATTAAAAAGATTAAGCTAAAAAACATTGTTAGTATATATGATAGAAATCTGGACAATCGCAAAAAATCGCACACTACCTGGGATAAATGTCAAACGAACCACATATGATGGTGTGTTAATATAACCATTATAAATTACACGTATCAAAATGAAGAGGAAAAATAGAAATATGAAAACTGAAAAAACACACAAATCAAAAAGTGTAAACAAATGTATTATAAATGTATACACTATGTGGGACAATTTTCAATACCAAAAGTGCTAGAAAGAAGCGAACCTCATTCACATTCCAGGGGACCCTTTCAAAAATTGTTGAAATGATGTCAATATAGTTGGAAAATTACAAGAGCAAATAGCCAAAAATGTATTATCATATCGATTGATTTCTTTTAATACTATGCCCCTATAATGGGATATTTCATAAAGCATTCAGGCAGTAGGGTACACTGGTACATGAGTGTGGACCAACAGCTCGAACATATAGCTACAATATGTCAAAAATATAAACCAAATGTATACATGAACCCTAAAAGACCACATTCTCATTTTAACTCCCATGGCTTTTCTACAGAGTGCTATAGTAAATACCAAAATTAGCGCTGGGCTAAAATGCATTCTTGAGAATGAATCCACGCTATATAGTCCAATGCAAGTTTCAGCCATTGATTCTAATGGTACAATTGTAACTTCCCCAAATAAATACTTTTAATGTTGAGAAGAAATGTATGTTTCTCTGAAATTAATTTTCCTTGCAACAACGTTGCTTCTTCTTTATCTATTTTGTTTTTAAAGCAGAGTTCCATACAATTAAAAGTCATCAGCTACAAAAAGTGTATGTAGCTGCTGACTTTTAAAAATTAGACGCTCACCTGTCCCACGGTCCAGCGATGCGGGCGCACGAAGCCTCGCTCCTCTCCCCCTCCTCTCCACAGCGCTGGCATTCTAACTGTGGGCGACCGGCTGTGGCTTCACAGCCGGGCACGCACTATACACGTGTGAGCTGCGCTGCACGCTGTGAATGGTCGGGCAATATTCTGGGACCTGTGACATGTCCCAGAAGATTGCAGGGAGGGAGGGGGGAGAGGTGCCGCGGAGCCAGAGGAGGAAGTGGGAGCTTGGTGCCCTTAAAAACTGGTTACCCGCCCCAGCCCCAAAAATGACATGCCAAATGTGGCATGTCAGGGGGTCACCATCACTTAAAGTGGAAGTTCCATTTTTGGGTGGAACTCCGGTTTAAGAATGCTAGAATGTGGAATGTTTTGATGTTTTGGTAAAATATATTTTTCTCTGTCACTTTCACTTGTTACTCTCCATCTCACAAAAATCTTTACCCAAACTCACACAGGTGTCTTTACAAACCACAAACAAAACCATTGCTGATGCAAATTTAAAATGAGTCACAATTTTGTGTGTTTTTCCAAATTATCATAATTTGAGCCCAAATAATATGATATGTGTACCAACATCAGAAATCAAAATGTAATTCCCAAAAATCAGAGGGTAACATCACTATTCTACACTGACACACCAAGAACCACCAAATATCACAGAATAAATCAAGAAGAAGAATTCTTGAGTAATGTAATGAAAACGATATCATTAGCAGTAATCAGCATGGATTTATGAAGAATCTCTCTTGCCAAACCAATCTATTAACCTTCTTTGAGGAGGTGAGCTGCCATCTAGATAAAGGAAGGCCCACAGATGTGGTGTATCTGGATTTTGCAAAAGCATTTGATACAGTTCCTTATAAATGTTTACTGTACAAAGTAAGGTCAGCTGGCATGGAGCTAAGGTTGAGTACATGGATTGAAAACTGGTGACAAGGGCGAGTTCAGAGGGTGGGGATAAATAAGGAGTACTCAGAATGGTCAGAGGTGGAAAGTGGGGTTACCCAGGGTTCTGTCCTGAGACCAATCCTATTTAATTTATATATAAACGACCTGGAGGATGGGATGAATAGCTCAATCTCTGTATTTGCGGATGATACTAAGCTAAGCAGGGCAATAACTTCTCCGCAGGATGTGGAAACCTTGCAAGTAGATCTGAACAAATTAATGGGGTGAGCAACTACATGGCAAATGAGGTTTAATGTGGAAAAATGTAAAATAATGCATTTGGGTGGCAAAAATATGTATGCAATCTACTTACTGGGGGGAGAACCACAGGGGGAATCAAGGATGGAAAAGGACCTGGGGGCCCTAGTAGATGATAGGCTCAGCAATGGCATGCAATGCCAAGCTGCTGCTAACAAAGCAAACAGAATATTGGCATGCATTAAAAAGGGGAGAGAGGTAAAGCGGTATTTCTCTCACTCTACAAGACTCTGGTCCCAGCCTCACCTGGAGTATGCTGTCCAGTTCTGGGCACCAGTCCTCAGGAAGGATGTGCTGGAAATGGAGCAAGTACAGAGAAGGGCAACAAAACGAATAAAGGGACTGGAGGATATTAGTTATGAAGAAAGGTTATGAGCACTGAACTTATTCGCTCTGGAGAAGAGACGCTTGAGAGGGCATATGATTTCAATTTAAAAATGCCATACTGGTGACCCCACAATAGGGATAAAACTTTTCAACGGAAGGGAGTTTAATAACACACATGGCCACTCATTAAAATTAGAAGAAAAGAGGTTTAAGCTTAAACTGCGTAGAGGGTTCTTTACTGTAAAAGCAGCAAGGATGTGGAATTCCCTTCCACAGGTGGTGGTTTCAGCGGGGAACATCGATAGATAAGCTACTAAACTACCACAACATGCAGGGATATACAATGTAATACTGACATAAAATCACACACATAGGTTGGACTTGATGGACTTACCTACTATGTAACTATGTAATTCCACCACCTATATGTCAAAAGAAATGCAGTATATGTGTATTTAAGTGTAGGAGGTTTCCACATGTGGCAGGTCTGTGGCTTAGAGGTTTGAACTTCTGCTTAGCATCTCTGAGGTTCTCGGTTTGAATACCAAACATACTGCTTCATGTAGAGAAGTTGTCTCACCTCCCTATGTTGTTAAACATAAGTCCTGACTCAGGTCCTAAAGCTATGTCTAAATGTAGCATTTATGTGTAGGAGGGTTCCATCACCATTGTAAATCTTGCCGGATACACTATCTAGCCAAAAGTATTGGGTCGCCTGCCATTACACACATGAACTTTAATGGCAGCCCAGTCTTAGTCCATAGGGCTAAAATTTGATTTGGTCCACCCTTTGCAGCTATAACAGCAGCTGAAAAGGCAGTCCACAATGTTTAGTGTGTCTATGGGAATGCTTATTTATTCATCCAGAAGCGCATTTGTGAGGCCAGGCATTGATGTTGGATGAAAAGGCCTGGCTCGCAGTCTCTGCTCTAATTCAGCCAAAAGGTGTTCTATTGGGTTGAGTTCAGGACTCTGTGGAGGCCATTCAAGTTCCTCCACCCCAAACTCACTCATCCATGTTTTTATGGACCTTGCTTTGTGCACTGGTGTGCAGTCATGTTTTAACAGGAAGGGGCCATCCCCAAACTGTTCCCACAAAGTTGGGAGCATTAAATTGTCCAAAATGTCATGGTATGCTGATGCTTTAAGAGTTTCACCCTTCACTGGAACTAAGAGGCCAAGCCCAACTCCTGAAAAACAACCCCACATCCTAATCCCCCCTCCACCAAATGAGTTGGACCAGTGCACAAAGCAGGGTCCATAAAGACATGGATGAGTGAGTTTGGGGTGGAGGAACTTGACTGGCCTGGACAGAATCCTGACCTCAACACAACAGAACACCTTGGGAATGAGTTAGAATGGAGACTGTAAGCCAGGCCTTCTCGTCCAACATCAGTGCTTGACCTCACAAATGCACTTCTGGAAGAATGGTCAAACATTCCCATAGACATACTCCTAAACCTTGTGGACAGACTTCTCAGAAGAGCTGAAGCTGTTATAGCTGCAAAGGGTGGGCCAAATCAATTTTGAACCCTACGGATTAAGACTGGAATGCCATTACAGTTTGTGTGCGTATAAAGGCAGGCATCCCAATACTTAGGACAATATATTGCATATTGCTTGTGACACTGAGCATGGCTATGGACTTAGGGCTGGCTCACACCACAGAGATGCAGAGAACATGTGCGGGGCTGCCTGGTGGCAGTGGGTAGCAGTTCCATCTAGCAGCACTGGTGTTGCTGGTTCAATTCCCCATCATGCTAATGCTTGTGTTGAAGTTTATATGTTCTCCCTGTGTGGGTTTCTCACCACAATCTGAAGACAGGCTGGTATTTTATCTGTCTCCTGTCAAAATAGTCTCTTTTTTTTTTAAATCAAAAAGGTTTTTATTGAACATTTTGTTAAATACATCTTCCAATGCACAATGCCACACATGTCAGTAACATTCTCATACGACTTATACAACACAATTACTTTCAATGGTGTTACATATCCCATTAGTCCATACTATTCGATTTAAAATAGCACCCGATCTTCCTCCCACCCCGCAAACAGTACTTATCCATCCCTTGTATGGTTAACGTTACATCTAAGAACACTGTAAAAGCCTAGTCTTTACCAGTTCTCCCGGGCTAATTCCAGGTGTGTCTAGCCATCTAGACCATATGCGTTCAAACCTGTTCGGGCAGCCCCTGTGTTGGTATATGTATTTTTCCATAATAAGGGTCTTACCCATATGTGTTATCCAGGTTTTAACCGAGGGCGGTATTGCAGACTTCCATGCCATTAGGATAAGTTTCCTAGCTTGAAACAAAGCCCTGGATAAGGCCACTCTTGTCTGTTCCTCAGGGACTACATCTTCCAAAACCCCCAGCAAACAATGCAGAGGGTCTACTGGTACCATTGTTTGAAACACTCCATTCAGTGTATTAACCACCTCATGCCAATACCGATGTAGCTTCGGACATCGCCACAGCATGTGTATAAGGTCCGCACTGTGCTGCCTGCAACGGCAGCACAAGGGGTCCACCACTCTGCCCATCCTGTGTAATTTTATTGGAGTATACTGCACCCTAAGTATTAAATATAATTGGGAGACTTTTTGCGCCACATTTAGGGAGCATGTAGGTATGCCTTGTAACGCTTCTTCCCATTGATCCCCTGTTATCTGGCCAAGGTCCTTCTCCCAAGCTTCTATTGCCTTACAGGGATAGGCCTGTAAGTGTCTGGTAAGTAGCATTTGATAACACATGGAAATAATCCCTTTTGTTACACTGGAGGATTGTAGCATATGAAACTCTTCCCACTCTCCAGCATCTGCCTGCGCAGCAGCCGCATGCCGAAGCTGTAGATAAGAATAATACATATTATCTGGAAGATTGAATGCGGCCTGCAACTCTGCAAAGGACAGCAATCTGCCATGTTTAAATATGTGAAACAGCATGGTCACCCCGTGAGCCCTCTATCTGGGCTCGTGCTGTAACTTAGCCAGCTCCACGTAAGTATGGTTTCCCCATATTGGGCTGTACTCTGTGAATCCCTGCACCCCCTGGAGTTGTCTTCCTTTGTTCCATATTTTCTGCAACAAGGATAGCGTTGGGGTTTTTTTTATTAGATTTTGCAAACATTTGTGCCTCCAGACCCATGGGAATGGTCTCAGCATTTGTTGCAAAAAGCATCAATCGTGCTGCGGAGCCCTTCGGGTCATGTGTCATAGAGCCTACCAGATGCTGCAATTGTGCTGCAATATAGTGCAGCCAAGGGTTGGGACCGCCAACCCTCCGCCGTCTTTAGGATACTGTAACTGCTCTAGCCGAACCCTGGGAGCTTTGTTATGCCAGAGCAGTCGCCTAGAGAGAGTGTTGACTACTCTGAAAATCTTTAGATGTATCACTACTGGTGAGTTATGGAGAAAGTATAATAATTGTGGCATTAGAATCATTTTAATTAAATTTGCCTTAGCAGCTAAAGACATCATAAGGTTGTTCCATGTATTGATTTTGTCACGGAAACGGGACAGTAGTGGAAATATATTTAGGGAACTGTAATCCCTAATGTTTGGTAATATTTGGATGCCTAAATATTTAAAACTGGTGGTCACTGGAATAGGACAAGAGTCAGGCAGGATCACTTCCTGACATTCGTCCAACATCATCAGGGCTGATTTAGACAAGTTTATAGTTAGGCCGGAGAACTTTCCAAACTGTTCTATTATGGCCATCACTCCTATCAATGACTGGCTAGTGTCTCCCAAGAAGAGCAACATGTCATCCGCATATAACATGAGCTTTTCATGCAAGTAACCATATTTAAATCCCTCAATCTGTGGGCTGTCCCTTATCAGCGCCTCCAAAGGTTCTATTGCGATTGCAAAGAGCGGGGGGGACAGCCGGCATACCTGCCTCGTCCCCCTGCCCAGAGCAAAAGCGTCCGACATCCTATTTGCCACTCTGATGTTGGCCTGGGGTGCTGCATATAATAGCTTTATCCAAGCTATAAACCGTTGTCCAAAACCAAACTTAGCTAGTGTCGCCCATAAATATCTCCAGCTGACACTGTCAAACGCCTTATTGGCATCTAAGGACAGAAGTGCTCTGTGACCCCCGTTATCAGCTTGTACTTGCATGTTCATATACAACCTTCTAAGATTTGTAGCTGTGGATTTTTGTGGCATAAAGCCAGCCTGATCTGGGTGTATAATGGAGGTAATTATCCCGTTGACCCGAAGTGCCAGAACCTTGGCAAGGATCTTTACATCACTTTGGAGCAAGGAGATGGGCCTGTAAGAGCCTGGATCAACCGGATCCTTCCCCGGCTTAAGTAATAAAATCACATTTGCTCTGGTCATGGAGTCTGGTAATTTACCCTCGGCCAAACTGGTGTTAAAGACTCTAAGTAGTTCTGGGAACAATTTCTCCCCATATTGAGTGTATACCTCCATTGGAAGACCGTCATCCCCTGGCGCCTTACAGGTAGGGAAAGAACTCGCCGCCACCTGGAGCTCTTCCAAAGTTATTGGAGCATCCAGTTGTCTTGCCTCAGCGGGCAATGAGGGTAAATTGATGTTTGTCATGAATGCGTTTAGGTCTTCATCAGAGTAGGCCTCTCTGGACTGGTATAGGTCCATATAGAAGTTGGTCAGCTCGGATACAATTGCATCGGGTGATTTGACTATCTTGCCATTGGCAGCATGAATGGCTCCTATGGCTGGTGATTGTTGTTGGGATTTTGCAATGTTTGCTAATAGGCGGACCGTCTTCTCCCCCCTCCTCATAAAACGCCAATTTCGTGAAAAATCTTTTATGTTCTGCAGCGGAGGATCTCACGCGGTCCAGGGAATCCTGAGCCGACATCTATGCCTCCCTTGCAGAATCCGTAGGATCCGTCAAAATAGTCTCAAATGTAAGAAAGTTAGTTTTGGACTTTAGATTGGAAGCTCATTGCAGCCATGGACTGATGTTAATGTTTGTTAGCACTAATCATGCCCAGGGGCTTGGACATTTAAAATTGTAGGGTTTACACTGCACAAGTACGTATGGTTAGAAAACTGTTGCTTTGCTTATGCAAAAGACAGAAAATCCCCCTAATGGGGCTTTAATGCAGCCAGTAGTGTGTAAAAAACAAAATACAAAAAAGGTGTAGTGATGGCCATTTTTAATCAGTTAATACAATAGGTACTGACAGCAAGGGTTTAGGACATGGACTTGAATCCAAAGATGAAAAATAGGGAACAATAACAGAGGGCAGTGTACAATGCAAATACAAATACATCACAGGCAACAGTAATACAATAGCACAAAGATGTTGGTTGTGTGAGATCCTGACGCGTTTCGACCCCAATGGGTCTTCTTCAGAGGATAGGTATGTATAAAAACTGTAAAAATGTAGACATATGTCAAGCAATTTCAAGCCAAAACAAAAAGAAAGAGTATGTAGACAATTCCATATGGTGTATCTTTACCAGTCACGATGTACTCGATGGTTACAAGTGGCCATAATGGGAAAAAGTATCCCTCTCGGTGTATCCCCAATATCCTAACGGGTGGGCCAGTCACAAGGGGAGCGAGTGCCACCCACACGTCTTGCAAGGAATCACACACCATATATCCCCAAAGGGGTGGAAGGAGAGAGAGAATGGGGTACACACTGCACCTGCGATAAAGTTACAATATATATTTATTAAGTGGCGGGTTCCAAAATAGGATATGTACAGCAAAAAAGTCAAGAGGAAGAAATAACTGTTTGCTATTGCAATTGCGGGGGTTCAGGCTGGGTAACGGGCGTGATGGGATGACGATTCCATGCAAGAGGGAAGACAACAGGGATAACAGGTGTGAGGGAAAAGAGTGAGGGAAAATGAGTGAGGGAAAAGAAAGGAAGGAAAAGATGAGTGATGAACAGGGATGGGATAGAGGGGAAAGGAAAGAAGGGGAGGAGCGACGGGGAAGGTATGGTAAGGTAAGGAAAACACATATATAATGCATGGGTCGGCTCCCAAATCACGTCCGTATGTGTGGGAACCTGAGAACACAGAAAGAAAATGTGGCAGCCAGTGAGTGTGGGAGAGGCCCATCGAAGGGCCAGAAGGAGTAAAAAGTGAAAAAGACCGTGAATGATCGTGAACCAAACAAAGAAAGGAAAGAAAAGAAAAGAAAAGAAAAAGCCCCCAAACAGGTTGTGAGTATGTGAGTGATATGTGAAAAAAACGAGTGAAAGAAGGTGGCATAGAAAGTGAACTAGATGAGGTTACCAATAAGATGATAAAAAATAATCCATGATAGCACGGAATGGGTGGATCGGAATTTAAAGACAAGATGAAAAAAAGGAAGAAGTTATCACATCAGTGGTGTGAACCGAGCGTGGTGAACGCAGTGAGAAAGTGTATAGATTGGTAAAGAATATGTACTTACCACCAAATGGGATAATAGGGCAGCACAGAAGCGTCCGGTGGAAACAAATAGTCCAACTGGACCTTCCCTAATGCCAACCTCATTTATAGAGGAACTAATTTGCCAAAGTATCCCGCAGGTGCAGGTGTCCCTCCCCCTCCAACCATTCCCCCATGAGGGAGGAGCGACGCAATAGCGGCGCCCTTGGTGTGACTCCCTCGGCGTTCCGGAAGAGGAATTCTCCCGGATCCACCGTCACCCCCGCCGCAACTGCGTAGGCGTCGTGACGTCACGCGCACGCCCGTGGTATCGCGCGTGCGCGGGAGGCCAGGACGTCCGGAGGGGATCCGGAACGCCGCTGGCAGGGATAGAAATAGCGTCCACCTAGTGGGCGCTTGGAGAGACGCAGGACCCTTTGCGCCTCCCCACCCTGCCAGGAAGGCATGTGTGTCACATCTCCACCCCCCAAGAGACCTGGCCTCCCGGGCCACTGAATGGTGGTTAGGGCACAGAGAGGGGGGGAAAAGAGGGAAGGTCAAAAAAGTAGTTAAAGGGCCATAAATGGATTGTTCTATCGTGTGTTGGCAATGACATACCTATAGTTAACACTGCCCCTCATAATCATGGAAATAGTTGAATGCAATGGGTAAAATTAAGCCATCAAGACTATACAAGACAAAACAATTTCCAAAAGAGAAAACGGTGAACTGGTTGATGTGTCAAAACAGCATCCCTGCAACAGCGAAATGATTTATTCGTGATGTGGAATCCCATGGGTTGTATCCTAGGTTGCTGGGAAATGTAAAATTATATTTACTGTAATTGGTTATCCAGCTGGATAAGTTGGATAACAGGGGTTATTAGATAATGTGTCTATCCCATTGGGGAAACATTTCAACCAGCATATACAATCCCATGGGGAAAAGGTTACCAAAAATAAAGTAACAAACATCTATCGTAAAAATGGGTCTCAGGGTATTGATGCTAAGGCAGGTCCTCACAGGAGGAGGTAATACCTGCCAGAAGAGACCCTCACAGGGACGTTGGGCACAGACAACAGTTCACAGTTTGTGTCTGGACTCGAGTGTCAAAGCGGCGGGGGAGGGGTGTTTAACCACCCAAAATTTGGCAATAAGAAAAAGGACACTCTTGAGTACGGACAGGGAGGCTGCACACCCCGAATATAGAATTCAAAAGACAGAAAATCCCCCTAATGGGGCTTTAATGCAGCCAGTAGTGTGTAAAAAACAAAATACAAAAAAGGTGTAGTGATGGCCATTTTTAATCAGTTAATACAATAGGTACTGACAGCAAGGGTTTAGGACATGGACTTGAATCCAAAGATGAAAAATAGGGAACAATAACAGAGGGCAGTGTACAATGCAAATACAAATACATCACAGGCAACAGTAATACAATAGCACAAAGATGTTGGTTGTGTGAGATCCTGACGCGTTTCGACCCCAATGGGTCTTCTTCAGAGGATAGGTATGTATAAAAACTGTAAAAATGTAGACATATGTCAAGCAATTTCAAGCCAAAACAAAAAGAAAGAGTATGTAGACAATTCCATATGGTGTATCTTTACCAGTCACGATGTACTCGATGGTTACAAGTGGCCATAATGGGAAAAAGTATCCCTCTCGGTGTATCCCCAATATCCTAACGGGTGGGCCAGTCACAAGGGGAGCGAGTGCCACCCACACGTCTTGCAAGGAATCACACACCATATATCCCCAAAGGGGTGGAAGGAGAGAGAGAATGGGGTACACACTGCACCTGCGATAAAGTTACAATATATATTTATTAAGTGGCGGGTTCCAAAATAGGATATGTACAGCAAAAAAGTCAAGAGGAAGAAATAACTGTTTGCTATTGCAATTGCGGGGGTTCAGGCTGGGTAACGGGCGTGATGGGATGACGATTCCATGCAAGAGGGAAGACAACAGGGATAACAGGTGTGAGGGAAAAGAGTGAGGGAAAATGAGTGAGGGAAAAGAAAGGAAGGAAAAGATGAGTGATGAACAGGGATGGGATAGAGGGGAAAGGAAAGAAGGGGAGGAGCGACGGGGAAGGTATGGTAAGGTAAGGAAAACACATATATAATGCATGGGTCGGCTCCCAAATCACGTCCGTATGTGTGGGAACCTGAGAACACAGAAAGAAAATGTGGCAGCCAGTGAGTGTGGGAGAGGCCCATCGAAGGGCCAGAAGGAGTAAAAAGTGAAAAAGACCGTGAATGATCGTGAACCAAACAAAGAAAGGAAAGAAAAGAAAAGAAAAGAAAAAGCCCCCAAACAGGTTGTGAGTATGTGAGTGATATGTGAAAAAAACGAGTGAAAGAAGGTGGCATAGAAAGTGAACTAGATGAGGTTACCAATAAGATGATAAAAAATAATCCATGATAGCACGGAATGGGTGGATCGGAATTTAAAGACAAGATGAAAAAAAGGAAGAAGTTATCACATCAGTGGTGTGAACCGAGCGTGGTGAACGCAGTGAGAAAGTGTATAGATTGGTAAAGAATATGTACTTACCACCAAATGGGATAATAGGGCAGCACAGAAGCGTCCGGTGGAAACAAATAGTCCAACTGGACCTTCCCTAATGCCAACCTCATTTAAGAGGAACTAATTTGCCAAAGTATCCCGCAGGTGCAGGTGTCCCTCCCCCTCCAACCATTCCCCCATGAGGGAGGAGCGACGCAATAGCGGCGCCCTTGGTGTGACTCCCTCGGCGTTCCGGAAGAGGAATTCTCCCGGATCCACCGTCACCCCCGCCGCAACTGCGTAGGCGTCGTGACGTCACGCGCACGCCCGTGGTATCGCGCGTGCGCGGGAGGCCAGGACGTCCGGAGGGGATCCGGAACGCCGCTGGCAGGGATAGAAATAGCGTCCACCTAGTGGGCGCTTGGAGAGACGCAGGACCCTTTGCGCCTCCCCACCCTGCCAGGAAGGCATGTGTGTCACATCTCCACCCCCCAAGAGACCTGGCCTCCCGGGCCACTGAATGGTGGTTAGGGCACAGAGAGGGGGGGAAAAGAGGGAAGGTCAAAAAAGTAGTTAAAGGGCCATAAATGGATTGTTCTATCGTGTGTTGGCAATGACATACCTATAGTTAACACTGCCCCTCATAATCATGGAAATAGTTGAATGCAATGGGTAAAATTAAGCCATCAAGACTATACAAGACAAAACAATTTCCAAAAGAGAAAACGGTGAACTGGTTGATGTGTCAAAACAGCATCCCTGCAACAGCGAAATGATTTATTCGTGATGTGGAATCCCATGGGTTGTATCCTAGGTTGCTGGGAAATGTAAAATTATATTTACTGTAATTGGTTATCCAGCTGGATAAGTTGGATAACAGGGGTTATTAGATAATGTGTCTATCCCATTGGGGAAACATTTCAACCAGCATATACAATCCCATGGGGAAAAGGTTACCAAAAATAAAGTAACAAACATCTATCGTAAAAATGGGTCTCAGGGTATTGATGCTAAGGCAGGTCCTCACAGGAGGAGGTAATACCTGCCAGAAGAGACCCTCACAGGGACGTTGGGCACAGACAACAGTTCACAGTTTGTGTCTGGACTCGAGTGTCAAAGCGGCGGGGGAGGGGTGTTTAACCACCCAAAATTTGGCAATAAGAAAAAGGACACTCTTGAGTACGGACAGGGAGGCTGCACACCCCGAATATAGAATTCAAAAGACAGAAAATCCCCCTAATGGGGCTTTAATGCAGCCAGTAGTGTGTAAAAAACAAAATACAAAAAAGGTGTAGTGATGGCCATTTTTAATCAGTTAATACAATAGGTACTGACAGCAAGGGTTTAGGACATGGACTTGAATCCAAAGATGAAAAATAGGGAACAATAACAGAGGGCAGTGTACAATGCAAATACAAATACATCACAGGCAACAGTAATACAATAGCACAAAGATGTTGGTTGTGTGAGATCCTGACGCGTTTCGACCCCAATGGGTCTTCTTCAGAGGATAGGTATGTATAAAAACTGTAAAAATGTAGACATATGTCAAGCAATTTCAAGCCAAAACAAAAAGAAAGAGTATGTAGACAATTCCATATGGTGTATCTTTACCAGTCACGATGTACTCGATGGTTACAAGTGGCCATAATGGGAAAAAGTATCCCTCTCGGTGTATCCCCAATATCCTAACGGGTGGGCCAGTCACAAGGGGAGCGAGTGCCACCCACACGTCTTGCAAGGAATCACACACCATATATCCCCAAAGGGGTGGAAGGAGAGAGAGAATGGGGTACACACTGCACCTGCGATAAAGTTACAATATATATTTATTAAGTGGCGGGTTCCAAAATAGGATATGTACAGCAAAAAAGTCAAGAGGAAGAAATAACTGTTTGCTATTGCAATTGCGGGGGTTCAGGCTGGGTAACGGGCGTGATGGGATGACGATTCCATGCAAGAGGGAAGACAACAGGGATAACAGGTGTGAGGGAAAAGAGTGAGGGAAAATGAGTGAGGGAAAAGAAAGGAAGGAAAAGATGAGTGATGAACAGGGATGGGATAGAGGGGAAAGGAAAGAAGGGGAGGAGCGACGGGGAAGGTATGGTAAGGTAAGGAAAACACATATATAATGCATGGGTCGGCTCCCAAATCACGTCCGTATGTGTGGGAACCTGAGAACACAGAAAGAAAATGTGGCAGCCAGTGAGTGTGGGAGAGGCCCATCGAAGGGCCAGAAGGAGTAAAAAGTGAAAAAGACCGTGAATGATCGTGAACCAAACAAAGAAAGGAAAGAAAAGAAAAGAAAAGAAAAAGCCCCCAAACAGGTTGTGAGTATGTGAGTGATATGTGAAAAAAACGAGTGAAAGAAGGTGGCATAGAAAGTGAACTAGATGAGGTTACCAATAAGATGATAAAAAATAATCCATGATAGCACGGAATGGGTGGATCGGAATTTAAAGACAAGATGAAAAAAAGGAAGAAGTTATCACATCAGTGGTGTGAACCGAGCGTGGTGAACGCAGTGAGAAAGTGTATAGATTGGTAAAGAATATGTACTTACCACCAAATGGGATAATAGGGCAGCACAGAAGCGTCCGGTGGAAACAAATAGTCCAACTGGACCTTCCCTAATGCCAACCTCATTTATAGAGGAACTAATTTGCCAAAGTATCCCGCAGGTGCAGGTGTCCCTCCCCCTCCAACCATTCCCCCATGAGGGAGGAGCGACGCAATAGCGGCGCCCTTGGTGTGACTCCCTCGGCGTTCCGGAAGAGGAATTCTCCCGGATCCACCGTCACCCCCGCCGCAACTGCGTAGGCGTCGTGACGTCACGCGCACGCCCGTGGTATCGCGCGTGCGCGGGAGGCCAGGACGTCCGGAGGGGATCCGGAACGCCGCTGGCAGGGATAGAAATAGCGTCCACCTAGTGGGCGCTTGGAGAGACGCAGGACCCTTTGCGCCTCCCCACCCTGCCAGGAAGGCATGTGTGTCACATCTCCACCCCCCAAGAGACCTGGCCTCCCGGGCCACTGAATGGTGGTTAGGGCACAGAGAGGGGGGGAAAAGAGGGAAGGTCAAAAAAGTAGTTAAAGGGCCATAAATGGATTGTTCTATCGTGTGTTGGCAATGACATACATACCTATCCTCTGAAGAAGACCCATTGGGGTCGAAACGCGTCAGGATCTCACACAACCAACATCTTTGTGCTATTGTATTACTGTTGCCTGTGATGTATTTGTATTTGCATTGTACACTGCCCTCTGTTATTGTTCCCTATTTTTCATCTTTGGATTCAAGTCCATGTCCTAAACCCTTGCTGTCAGTACCTATTGTATTAACTGATTAAAAATGGCCATCACTACACCTTTTTTGTATTTTGTTTTTTACACACTACTGGCTGCATTAAAGCCCCATTAGGGGGATTTTCTGTCTTTTGAATTCTATATTCGGGGTGTGCAGCCTCCCTGTCCGTACTCAAGAGTGTCCTTTTTCTTATTGCCAAATTTTGGGTGGTTAAACACCCCTCCCCCGCCGCTTTGACACTCGAGTCCAGACACAAACTGTGAACTGTTGTCTGTGCCCAACGTCCCTGTGAGGGTCTCTTCTGGCAGGTATTACCTCCTCCTGTGAGGACCTGCCTTAGCATCAATACCCTGAGACCCATTTTTACGATAGATGTTTGTTACTTTATTTTTGGTAACCTTTTCCCCATGGGATTGTATATGCTGGTTGAAATGTTTCCCCAATGGGATAGACACATTATCTAATAACCCCTGTTATCCAACTTATCCAGCTGGATAACCAATTACAGTAAATATAATTTTACATTTCCCAGCAACCTAGGATACAACCCATGGGATTCCACATCACGAATAAATCATTTCGCTGTTGCAGGGATGCTGTTTTGACACATCAACCAGTTCACCGTTTTCTCTTTTGGAAATTGTTTTGTCTTGTATAGTCTTGATGGCTTAATTTTACCCATTGCATTCAACTATTTCCATGATTATGAGGGGCAGTGTTAACTATAGGTATGTCATTGCCAACACACGATAGAACAATCCATTTATGGCCCTTTAACTACTTTTTTGACCTTCCCTCTTTTCCCCCCCTCTCTGTGCCCTAACCACCATTCAGTGGCCCGGGAGGCCAGGTCTCTTGGGGGGTGGAGATGTGACACACATGCCTTCCTGGCAGGGTGGGGAGGCGCAAAGGGTCCTGCGTCTCTCCAAGCGCCCACTAGGTGGACGCTATTTCTATCCCTGCCAGCGGCGTTCCGGATCCCCTCCGGACGTCCTGGCCTCCCGCGCACGCGCGATACCACGGGCGTGCGCGTGACGTCACGACGCCTACGCAGTTGCGGCGGGGGTGACGGTGGATCCGGGAGAATTCCTCTTCCGGAACGCCGAGGGAGTCACACCAAGGGCGCCGCTATTGCGTCGCTCCTCCCTCATGGGGGAATGGTTGGAGGGGGAGGGACACCTGCACCTGCGGGATACTTTGGCAAATTAGTTCCTCTATAAATGAGGTTGGCATTAGGGAAGGTCCAGTTGGACTATTTGTTTCCACCGGACGCTTCTGTGCTGCCCTATTATCCCATTTGGTGGTAAGTACATATTCTTTACCAATCTATACACTTTCTCACTGCGTTCACCACGCTCGGTTCACACCACTGATGTGATAACTTCTTCCTTTTTTTCATCTTGTCTTTAAATTCCGATCCACCCATTCCGTGCTATCATGGATTATTTTTTATCATCTTATTGGTAACCTCATCTAGTTCACTTTCTATGCCACCTTCTTTCACTCGTTTTTTTCACATATCACTCACATACTCACAACCTGTTTGGGGGCTTTTTCTTTTCTTTTCTTTTCTTTCCTTTCTTTGTTTGGTTCACGATCATTCACGGTCTTTTTCACTTTTTACTCCTTCTGGCCCTTCGATGGGCCTCTCCCACACTCACTGGCTGCCACATTTTCTTTCTGTGTTCTCAGGTTCCCACACATACGGACGTGATTTGGGAGCCGACCCATGCATTATATATGTGTTTTCCTTACCTTACCATACCTTCCCCGTCGCTCCTCCCCTTCTTTCCTTTCCCCTCTATCCCATCCCTGTTCATCACTCATCTTTTCCTTCCTTTCTTTTCCCTCACTCATTTTCCCTCACTCTTTTCCCTCACACCTGTTATCCCTGTTGTCTTCCCTCTTGCATGGAATCGTCATCCCATCACGCCCGTTACCCAGCCTGAACCCCCGCAATTGCAATAGCAAACAGTTATTTCTTCCTCTTGACTTTTTTGCTGTACATATCCTATTTTGGAACCCGCCACTTAATAAATATATATTGTAACTTTATCGCAGGTGCAGTGTGTACCCCATTCTCTCTCTCCTTCCACCCCTTTGGGGATATATGGTGTGTGATTCCTTGCAAGACGTGTGGGTGGCACTCGCTCCCCTTGTGACTGGCCCACCCGTTAGGATATTGGGGATACACCGAGAGGGATACTTTTTCCCATTATGGCCACTTGTAACCATCGAGTACATCGTGACTGGTAAAGATACACCATATGGAATTGTCTACATACTCTTTCTTTTTGTTTTGGCTTGAAATTGCTTGACATATGTCTACATTTTTACAGTTTTTATACATACCTATCCTCTGAAGAAGACCCATTGGGGTCGAAACGCGTCAGGATCTCACACAACCAACATCTTTGTGCTATTGTATTACTGTTGCCTGTGATGTATTTGTATTTGCATTGTACACTGCCCTCTGTTATTGTTCCCTATTTTTCATCTTTGGATTCAAGTCCATGTCCTAAACCCTTGCTGTCAGTACCTATTGTATTAACTGATTAAAAATGGCCATCACTACACCTTTTTTGTATTTTGTTTTTTACACACTACTGGCTGCATTAAAGCCCCATTAGGGGGATTTTCTGTCTTTTGAATTCTATATTCGGGGTGTGCAGCCTCCCTGTCCGTACTCAAGAGTGTCCTTTTTCTTATTGCCAAATTTTGGGTGGTTAAACACCCCTCCCCCGCCGCTTTGACACTCGAGTCCAGACACAAACTGTGAACTGTTGTCTGTGCCCAACGTCCCTGTGAGGGTCTCTTCTGGCAGGTATTACCTCCTCCTGTGAGGACCTGCCTTAGCATCAATACCCTGAGACCCATTTTTACGATAGATGTTTGTTACTTTATTTTTGGTAACCTTTTCCCCATGGGATTGTATATGCTGGTTGAAATGTTTCCCCAATGGGATAGACACATTATCTAATAACCCCTGTTATCCAACTTATCCAGCTGGATAACCAATTACAGTAAATATAATTTTACATTTCCCAGCAACCTAGGATACAACCCATGGGATTCCACATCACGAATAAATCATTTCGCTGTTGCAGGGATGCTGTTTTGACACATCAACCAGTTCACCGTTTTCTCTTTTGGAAATTGTTTTGTCTTGTATAGTCTTGATGGCTTAATTTTACCCATTGCATTCAACTATTTCCATGATTATGAGGGGCAGTGTTAACTATAGGTATGTCATTGCCAACACACGATAGAACAATCCATTTATGGCCCTTTAACTACTTTTTTGACCTTCCCTCTTTTCCCCCCCTCTCTGTGCCCTAACCACCATTCAGTGGCCCGGGAGGCCAGGTCTCTTGGGGGGTGGAGATGTGACACACATGCCTTCCTGGCAGGGTGGGGAGGCGCAAAGGGTCCTGCGTCTCTCCAAGCGCCCACTAGGTGGACGCTATTTCTATCCCTGCCAGCGGCGTTCCGGATCCCCTCCGGACGTCCTGGCCTCCCGCGCACGCGCGATACCACGGGCGTGCGCGTGACGTCACGACGCCTACGCAGTTGCGGCGGGGGTGACGGTGGATCCGGGAGAATTCCTCTTCCGGAACGCCGAGGGAGTCACACCAAGGGCGCCGCTATTGCGTCGCTCCTCCCTCATGGGGGAATGGTTGGAGGGGGAGGGACACCTGCACCTGCGGGATACTTTGGCAAATTAGTTCCTCCTTAAATGAGGTTGGCATTAGGGAAGGTCCAGTTGGACTATTTGTTTCCACCGGACGCTTCTGTGCTGCCCTATTATCCCATTTGGTGGTAAGTACATATTCTTTACCAATCTATACACTTTCTCACTGCGTTCACCACGCTCGGTTCACACCACTGATGTGATAACTTCTTCCTTTTTTTCATCTTGTCTTTAAATTCCGATCCACCCATTCCGTGCTATCATGGATTATTTTTTATCATCTTATTGGTAACCTCATCTAGTTCACTTTCTATGCCACCTTCTTTCACTCGTTTTTTTCACATATCACTCACATACTCACAACCTGTTTGGGGGCTTTTTCTTTTCTTTTCTTTTCTTTCCTTTCTTTGTTTGGTTCACGATCATTCACGGTCTTTTTCACTTTTTACTCCTTCTGGCCCTTCGATGGGCCTCTCCCACACTCACTGGCTGCCACATTTTCTTTCTGTGTTCTCAGGTTCCCACACATACGGACGTGATTTGGGAGCCGACCCATGCATTATATATGTGTTTTCCTTACCTTACCATACCTTCCCCGTCGCTCCTCCCCTTCTTTCCTTTCCCCTCTATCCCATCCCTGTTCATCACTCATCTTTTCCTTCCTTTCTTTTCCCTCACTCATTTTCCCTCACTCTTTTCCCTCACACCTGTTATCCCTGTTGTCTTCCCTCTTGCATGGAATCGTCATCCCATCACGCCCGTTACCCAGCCTGAACCCCCGCAATTGCAATAGCAAACAGTTATTTCTTCCTCTTGACTTTTTTGCTGTACATATCCTATTTTGGAACCCGCCACTTAATAAATATATATTGTAACTTTATCGCAGGTGCAGTGTGTACCCCATTCTCTCTCTCCTTCCACCCCTTTGGGGATATATGGTGTGTGATTCCTTGCAAGACGTGTGGGTGGCACTCGCTCCCCTTGTGACTGGCCCACCCGTTAGGATATTGGGGATACACCGAGAGGGATACTTTTTCCCATTATGGCCACTTGTAACCATCGAGTACATCGTGACTGGTAAAGATACACCATATGGAATTGTCTACATACTCTTTCTTTTTGTTTTGGCTTGAAATTGCTTGACATATGTCTACATTTTTACAGTTTTTATACATACCTATCCTCTGAAGAAGACCCATTGGGGTCGAAACGCGTCAGGATCTCACACAACCAACATCTTTGTGCTATTGTATTACTGTTGCCTGTGATGTATTTGTATTTGCATTGTACACTGCCCTCTGTTATTGTTCCCTATTTTTCATCTTTGGATTCAAGTCCATGTCCTAAACCCTTGCTGTCAGTACCTATTGTATTAACTGATTAAAAATGGCCATCACTACACCTTTTTTGTATTTTGTTTTTTACACACTACTGGCTGCATTAAAGCCCCATTAGGGGGATTTTCTGTCTTTTGAATTCTATATTCGGGGTGTGCAGCCTCCCTGTCCGTACTCAAGAGTGTCCTTTTTCTTATTGCCAAATTTTGGGTGGTTAAACACCCCTCCCCCGCCGCTTTGACACTCGAGTCCAGACACAAACTGTGAACTGTTGTCTGTGCCCAACGTCCCTGTGAGGGTCTCTTCTGGCAGGTATTACCTCCTCCTGTGAGGACCTGCCTTAGCATCAATACCCTGAGACCCATTTTTACGATAGATGTTTGTTACTTTATTTTTGGTAACCTTTTCCCCATGGGATTGTATATGCTGGTTGAAATGTTTCCCCAATGGGATAGACACATTATCTAATAACCCCTGTTATCCAACTTATCCAGCTGGATAACCAATTACAGTAAATATAATTTTACATTTCCCAGCAACCTAGGATACAACCCATGGGATTCCACATCACGAATAAATCATTTCGCTGTTGCAGGGATGCTGTTTTGACACATCAACCAGTTCACCGTTTTCTCTTTTGGAAATTGTTTTGTCTTGTATAGTCTTGATGGCTTAATTTTACCCATTGCATTCAACTATTTCCATGATTATGAGGGGCAGTGTTAACTATAGGTATGTCATTGCCAACACACGATAGAACAATCCATTTATGGCCCTTTAACTACTTTTTTGACCTTCCCTCTTTTCCCCCCCTCTCTGTGCCCTAACCACCATTCAGTGGCCCGGGAGGCCAGGTCTCTTGGGGGGTGGAGATGTGACACACATGCCTTCCTGGCAGGGTGGGGAGGCGCAAAGGGTCCTGCGTCTCTCCAAGCGCCCACTAGGTGGACGCTATTTCTATCCCTGCCAGCGGCGTTCCGGATCCCCTCCGGACGTCCTGGCCTCCCGCGCACGCGCGATACCACGGGCGTGCGCGTGACGTCACGACGCCTACGCAGTTGCGGCGGGGGTGACGGTGGATCCGGGAGAATTCCTCTTCCGGAACGCCGAGGGAGTCACACCAAGGGCGCCGCTATTGCGTCGCTCCTCCCTCATGGGGGAATGGTTGGAGGGGGAGGGACACCTGCACCTGCGGGATACTTTGGCAAATTAGTTCCTCTATAAATGAGGTTGGCATTAGGGAAGGTCCAGTTGGACTATTTGTTTCCACCGGACGCTTCTGTGCTGCCCTATTATCCCATTTGGTGGTAAGTACATATTCTTTACCAATCTATACACTTTCTCACTGCGTTCACCACGCTCGGTTCACACCACTGATGTGATAACTTCTTCCTTTTTTTCATCTTGTCTTTAAATTCCGATCCACCCATTCCGTGCTATCATGGATTATTTTTTATCATCTTATTGGTAACCTCATCTAGTTCACTTTCTATGCCACCTTCTTTCACTCGTTTTTTTCACATATCACTCACATACTCACAACCTGTTTGGGGGCTTTTTCTTTTCTTTTCTTTTCTTTCCTTTCTTTGTTTGGTTCACGATCATTCACGGTCTTTTTCACTTTTTACTCCTTCTGGCCCTTCGATGGGCCTCTCCCACACTCACTGGCTGCCACATTTTCTTTCTGTGTTCTCAGGTTCCCACACATACGGACGTGATTTGGGAGCCGACCCATGCATTATATATGTGTTTTCCTTACCTTACCATACCTTCCCCGTCGCTCCTCCCCTTCTTTCCTTTCCCCTCTATCCCATCCCTGTTCATCACTCATCTTTTCCTTCCTTTCTTTTCCCTCACTCATTTTCCCTCACTCTTTTCCCTCACACCTGTTATCCCTGTTGTCTTCCCTCTTGCATGGAATCGTCATCCCATCACGCCCGTTACCCAGCCTGAACCCCCGCAATTGCAATAGCAAACAGTTATTTCTTCCTCTTGACTTTTTTGCTGTACATATCCTATTTTGGAACCCGCCACTTAATAAATATATATTGTAACTTTATCGCAGGTGCAGTGTGTACCCCATTCTCTCTCTCCTTCCACCCCTTTGGGGATATATGGTGTGTGATTCCTTGCAAGACGTGTGGGTGGCACTCGCTCCCCTTGTGACTGGCCCACCCGTTAGGATATTGGGGATACACCGAGAGGGATACTTTTTCCCATTATGGCCACTTGTAACCATCGAGTACATCGTGACTGGTAAAGATACACCATATGGAATTGTCTACATACTCTTTCTTTTTGTTTTGGCTTGAAATTGCTTGACATATGTCTACATTTTTACAGTTTTTATACATACCTATCCTCTGAAGAAGACCCATTGGGGTCGAAACGCGTCAGGATCTCACACAACCAACATCTTTGTGCTATTGTATTACTGTTGCCTGTGATGTATTTGTATTTGCATTGTACACTGCCCTCTGTTATTGTTCCCTATTTTTCATCTTTGGATTCAAGTCCATGTCCTAAACCCTTGCTGTCAGTACCTATTGTATTAACTGATTAAAAATGGCCATCACTACACCTTTTTTGTATTTTGTTTTTTACACACTACTGGCTGCATTAAAGCCCCATTAGGGGGATTTTCTGTCTTTTGAATTCTATATTCGGGGTGTGCAGCCTCCCTGTCCGTACTCAAGAGTGTCCTTTTTCTTGTTGCTTTGCTTATGTGCATGCAAATGGATTTTGATCTTTGGCCCGTAGTTGGAGATTTGATGCACATAGCCAAGACTAACACAGTTGCGAATAGTATTATGTGTTACTGCTGATCAGGTATAATCCATTTAGACATACGTAAAGAGACAGATTGAAAGATACTGGTGGGTGTGTACTTCTATTGGGCGTATGTCAGTAAAGGACTGCAGTGGGAGGGGGGGAGTTAGTTTGGCCTGAGAATAAGCCAGTTTTTTTGCTGTGATTTGTGAGGAAGAAGGAATGATATTGTGTATAATGACAAAAGCCCCACTAGGGCTGTTTTCTGAAATTCTTGTGAATTTTTTCCATCAAACGTGGGTTTATATGGCCATGCTGTCATGCCCACAGACCCCCACAACCACCGGGCAAGGGTTGTGGAGATGAGGCCCTTGTCCCCATCAACATGTTGAGGGCATGTGGCCTGGTACGGTTCAGCAGGGGCATTCTCGCTCGTCCCCCTCCTTTCCTGTCCTCCAGGTTGCATGCTCGGATAAGGGTCTGCCATGGATTTTGGGGGGATCCCATACCAATTTTTTTTTTATTTGGCATGGAGTTCCCCTCAAAATCCATACCAGGCCCTTTGAATTTTGAGGGGGATCCCATGCCATTTTTAAAAAAAATGTTGGCGTGGGGGGTCCCCTTAGAATCTATATTAGACCCAAAGGGCCTGGTATGGACCTGGGGGGGAACCTTACACTGTTTTTTAGTGGGTTTTTTTGGCCGCAAGTTTTTATTTTTTTTACATTCACCTGTCACATTCACTAAACATCCATTCTGCCACTTGTCGCCACCGATCTGTCGCATCGGTGGCTCTGTTGACGTCTGACGTCATTGCGTCTTCTGACGCGGCTACGCCAGACGCTGCATGAGCCAGGGGATTGTCAGTGAGACGTCCTGTCTCAGATTCTGGACGCACAGGTGTTTCGCCAGGGCTCATCAATCGGATGACCCTGACAATCACCTGTTGAATTTAGCTCCTACCTATTGGACAATTCATGTATGTTTAAGCTTGGTCCCTCCCCCATACTCCCTTTTAAGGATGAGCTCCGGCGTGTTCGCATGCTGAACATGCCGAGCCCGCCAGGAAGTCGGCACGGCGCAGCGCTAATCACAAGCAGTGAGACATTTCCCAATGTGCGGCTGCAGAGATCGGGAAATGTCTCCCTACCTGTGATTAGCGCTGCGCCGTGCCGACTTCCTGGCGGGCTCGGCACGTTCAGCATGCGAACACGCCGGAGCTCATCCTTACTGCTTTTATTAGCCAGGTAGGTTTGCAATCACTTCTGCTGCACAGCCCAAACGACACACATGCTTTCTATCCTTGCAACATAAGATATAGGAACCCAGACAGGTCAGTATCATCTTTGGATGCTTTGAGCTCTAAACCCCCTTTTTGGTTGACTTTTCCTTACCAATGTGCAGGTTTGTCCCCTAGGGGTGTTACAAATTTGCTTTACATATAATCAGTGGTGGTGCATCCATAAAGGGCGCAGAAGCACCGCCCCCTCTCTCCTGGTACCACTCTATCACCATAGATAGATTCATGCATTGCATGAATCTATCTATGGTCACTGTGGACACCCCCTATTCAGGTTTCCGGCCCCTTTTTGGGCGCCGGGCACCTGAATTACAGCGGCAGGTTTTTTTTTTTGGAAGCACCTGATTAGAGCCGTAGGCTCTAATAGGCGCCCAAAAAGGTGAACGGCGGGCGCAATGCTGTGCATTTGCTGTTCAGTCAGCTGTGTGTTAGCAAAGCGAGGGAATTCGCTTTGCTAACACTGAACCGCCTCTCAGCCAATCAAGTGCTCGGGTCTGTTACCTGTCAACTGATTGGCTGAAACATCAGGCGCTGTGATTGGATGCCTGATAGAGAGGATGGAAGAAGACATCGAGGAGCATGCAGGACACCGCCGCTGACCAGCTGCGAGACAGATAAGTGCCAGGCAATGCACACTGGCAGCATTTGATGGAGCACAGTAGCGGCAATTGATGGGCACACTGGCAGCATTTGATGGGGCACAGTAGCAGAAATTGATGGGCACACTGGCAGCATTTGATGGGGCACAGTAGCAGCAATTGATGGGCACACTGGCAGCATTTGATGGGGCACAGTAGTGGCAAATGATGGGCACACTGGCAGCATTTGATGGGTACGGTAGCTGCATTTGATGGCACAGTGGCTGCACTTGATGGGCACAGTGGCTGCACTTGATGGGCACAGTGGCTGTGATTGGATGCCTGATAGAGAGGATGGAAGAAGACATCGAGGAGCATGCAGGACACCGCTGCTGACCAGCTGCGAGACAGATAAGTGCCAGGCAATGCACACTGGCAGCATTTGATGGAGCACAGTAGCGGCAATTGATGGGCACACTGGCAGCATTTGATGGGGCACAGTAGCAGAAATTGATGGGCACACTGGCAGCATTTGATGGGGCACAGTAGCAGCAATTGATGGGCACACTGGCAGCATTTGATGGGGCACAGTAGTGGCAAATGATGGGCACACTGGCAGCATTTGATGGGTACGGTAGCTGCATTTGATGGCACAGTGGCTGCACTTGATGGGCACAGTGGCTGCACTTGATGGGCACAGTGGCAGCGTTTGATGGGCACAGTGGCTGCGTTTGATGGGCACAGTGGTAGTGTTTGATGGCACAGTGGCTTTTTTTCAGTTTGTTTGCGCCCCCAAAAAAATTTTGAGCACCAACCGCCAGTGCATATAATGTTTCTATACTGAGCCAATCCTTGGTCCTCTTTCGCAAACATACTTAATATGTTACTTTTCCTTTTTATGATAGGTTCATATGTCCAGGTCACTTTGGCTTAATCCTTGTGAGCATTGATGTGTTGTGTGGTGAGGAAGGCGCTGCTACCTTTCAATACATATTCTTTGTACTTTATTTGCAATACTTTGGAATCATATAACACTGAATCGAGTGAGGCCTCTTATGGCCTGCCCCCCCCCCTTATAGAATATCTTATCTTGAGTCTTGAGAACATCTGGTGGAGTGGAATAGGAAGATTTCAGCCTCTCTTTGTGTCAATTCATCTTGTTGTGTAAAAAGTCACAAATTATGTAAGTACCCTTTGCAATTTGTTGATGTGATGCCATGTCTATGAAATGGAGAAGAAACAGCCACTGTATTCATAGATACCATTATATTTACTTATTATGAATGATTTTTGTATTATTCTGTTTTTTCTTTTGTTAATAGAATAAAACAGCATACCCCAGTTCAGACCCTGAAGAAGGAAATGAACACTATACCATTTTTCCAAGACATGTTGGGTACACTGCAAATACATTTTGGTCGACTGCAGGTCTCTTGTGTATGTTAGCAAACTCTTTGCTGTTTATATACAATTTTTTTTGTGTCATATATTATTGTTTTTTTAGGTATTTCTATTTTTTGTATACAAAGTCTATGCTTATGTGCATTTTCAATAAATGTTGTACTTTTTTATACTCTCTGTACAATTTGGTTTCACTTCCTATGCCCATACAATCCCTGGGGCATTTCCCTTTTTGCAATTTTTACTGGGTTTTTTTCGTGGGTTTTTTTGGCCAGCAAGTTTTTGTTTTTTTTACATTCACCTGTCAGCGGGGAACCCATTGGTTGTTAAGGATGCGGCGGCCGGGTTTACGGCCACTTGCTTAACAACCAGCTATATACTGTGAAAATACAAACCGCAAAGCTTACATCTTAATCAGCAGCATATGCTGAAAATAGGCGAATGAGCATGTGGTACCAACCATGCCCCATGAGCATGGTTGGTACCATAATATTAGAGAGGAAGTAAAGCCTCTGAAAAAAAAATACACCCTGCAAGACAAAGGCATAATGAGCTAGTATGCATAGCATACTAGCTCATTATGAATTACCTGAGATCGAAGCCCCCACATCGGCCCTCGTTCACCTCCTCTGACACCGCCATCTATCCCGAAGTGACTCCTGGGTATCGCGGCTCCGGCGCTGTGACTGGCTGGAGCCGCGATGACGTCACTCCCGCACATGCGCGCTGGTGCCGCCACTAACGGCATGATCGCCGTTAGAAACGGCACGCTCAGTGCGCCTGCGCTCGATGTCTACCATTGTGCCCATCAAACGCAACCACTGTGCCCATCAGTGCCGCTATTTCAGTTAACGGGCAATCGCGGGTGCCCGGCGGACATCGCAGCCGCCGGGCACACGCACCGGGTCCCGAGCAACGCGGCGGGACCCGTCATATGACGTCCACTCAGGATGGGAGATCCCATCTGTGGACGTCATATTACTATGGCTGGGTAGCGAAGTGGTTAAAGAGTTTGGTCAGGTAGGGGGTTAATAGAGAAGTGAATTTTTTATAGTATGAAGATGAGAAGCTATCTGGGCCAGGGGCGGTAGATGTCCTGAGAGATTTAGTTATTTTGATTATTTCCATCTCTGTACAGGGAGCATTAAGGGATTCTATTTGTTGTGAGTTAAGAGTGGGTAATTGGATATCATCTAGCCATGATTTTGAGGTTTGATTGAGAGGGGGTTATGGACTAGAAAGTAGATCCTTATAGAATGTGAAGAATATTTTTAGAACATCTTGAGGATGGGTAATCATGTTACCAGACTGATCCCTAAGTTTATAAATGTGAGGAGGTTTGTGTTCATTGTTAAGTTTTTTGGCGAACATAGCTGAAGGGGAATTGCTATGTAGTAAAAATTTAGCTTTTGAAAATCTGAGGGATTTTTCTGTATTTGCAGATAGTATAAGATCCAAAGCCTTGCGTTTGTCTTGAATTTGTTTTGTGATTTCTTGAGTTGAGTTATGTTGTAAATTATTGTATAAAAAGTTTAGATTTCTAGTAAGACTCTTGATATTGGCGAGTCTTCCTTTATTTTTGTTTGCCGCTAAACTAATTAGATGACCCCGTAGAACGGCTTTATGAGCTACCCAGAGTGTTGTAGGAGGAGTGTCATCTACCGCGTTTTCTGTAAAATAGTTTTCAATGTGTGATGTAGTAGATTGTATTATTGATGGGTCAGTTAAAATTGAGTCATTAAGTCGCCAATTGTAGGGGGAGGGTAAGAGTCCTATATGTGATGTATCAAATGAGGTGATGTCATGATCCGACCAAGGGCAGGGATGGATAAGTGCTTTGGAGGAGTTGGCTAACAAAATGGGAGTGCAAAATATATAGTCAAGTCTGGCATAGACTTCATGAGGATGTGAATAGTGTGTATAAGCTCTAATTCCAACATTGTGGGCCCTCCAAGAGTCCACCAGTTGGAATTTGTTTAGGGAGCGGTTCAATGATTTAGAGAACGCTTTGGAAGATAATGATGTCTTTCTTCTATCAAGGGCCGGATGTGAGGTTAGATTAAAATCACCGCCCAAAATTATGTGGGGAGAGCTATATCTATCAAGGGTTTCGAAGAAGTTCATTAAAAAGGTAGACTGAGATTCGTTAGGTGCATATATCGATGCTATAGTTATTGCTTTGTTATTTATCTGTCCTTTAATAAAGATATAGCGGCTATCTAGATCTTTGTATATATTTTGTATGTCTAAGACAATGGTATTGCGAATAAAAATGGCTACACCTCGAGTTTTGTTATGGAATGTAGTATAATAATATTGGTTATAGGTCTTGTTGAAATAATTAGGATGATTAGTAGCAGAAAAGTGTGTTTCTTGCATGAGTATGATATCAGCCCCTAGTCTCTTATAATGTTGAAAGGCCTTTTTTCATTCATGGGGTGAATTAAAACCTTGTACGTTGTGTGATAATATTTTAAGAACCATTGGTTATGGGTAAGAAATAATGTTTATGAAAAGAATCAAACTTATACACATAAAGTTGTATAACAATATAGAGTTCCATTGTGTGTTCAGAAAATACAGTGTCAAGAATATTTAAGAGTTGGGGAGAGTCGTGCAATGAAATTTGAAGGAACAGCCTGGATTGCATACCATACCTTGAAAGTATCCTGTAGTAACAAAGGTAAATATAACATTGCTTTATCTGTTATAACTAAAGATTATTACAATAACTTCCGATTTTTGAGAAAAATTTGTCATTGGCCTTAAGGGCAAAACTAACATGTAAAAACATAGAGTAAAACAGGAACATTGGGACAAGAATTATCTTGTCACTGAAATGTGAAATCAATTTTGAAAGACAAATCTGTCCTAGGCCTGCAATCACGGCCAGGTGCAACATCCCTATGAGTAAGGGTGTTGCAGTTAACCGCAAAAGTAGGAGGGGTGTCAATCCAGCGGCGGCGGACCTAACAGGCTATCTGATTAAACTAGCTTAAAACATTAAGAAATTGTAACCAGGGGGGTGAATGGGTTGGGAGGGGGAGGGGGGGGGAGAAGGGGAAACATCTTTTCTTTCTCTGATGTTAGAATGTAGGACAGGTGCTGAGAACTAGTTTCACCCAAAAAGGAGGCTAAAGGGGGAGTGTCAGAAGAGAGTTTGAATATATCTTTATACCTATTCCATAGTTGATAGAATTGAGCAATGATAATGTTGTATTTAATAAGATTACTATATGAAGTGGTATTCGACCATAATATTCCTTGTAGGTGTAGCGGGAAAATGAAAATGGTTTCGAATTGTTTCCATGGAATTTCATAGGTGGGTGTGAACCATTGGGTAAGTTGCGTTAATCTGGCGGCAAGGTAATAAAGCCATAAATTATTAAGGCCTAGGCCGCCTGTGGATTGAGGTCTATGCATAAGGGTATAGCTAAATCTGGGGTTTTTTTCCGCCCATATAAATTTGTTAATTTCTCTTTGAAGGGAAGTCAATTTGGATTTTGGAACATTAATTGGTAAGGCGTGGAAATATTATAGGAGTTTAGGGAGGATCGTCATTTTAATGGCACATATTCTGCCCAGGAAGGATATATGGAAGGATGACCAAGATTTTAAAAGGGATGTGATCTGAGAGAATAGTGTGATATAGTTGGATTTATATAAGAGATTGTGTGATGAGGGGATTGTGACACCCAGATATTTAAATGATTGAGGACACCATACAAATGGGAAGTTTTTTGATAATAGGGATTGAGTTTCTTGGGTATAATTAATTGGTAGAGCAGAGCATTTATTGGTGTTAATTTTAAGGCCTGAGATAGTGTTGAAGAATTTGAGTTCTTTAAGGAGAGATGGGATAGAAGTAAGGGGTTCTGTAAGAAAAATAAGTGCATCATCAGCGTATAAGCTAAGTTTGAAAACATTATCTCCCTTAGTATATCCTTTAATATCAATGCTGTTTCTAATTTTGTGGGCTAAAGGTTCAATTGCGAGGGCAAACAAAAGTGGTGATAAGGGGCAACCTTGTCTAGTTCCTCTACTGAGGGGGAAGAAATCAGAGTTATGTCCAGGGATTTTGATTCTGGTTTGAGGGGTGTGATAGAGTGTGTTAAATCCTTGCAGGAATTTATCTGAGGTTCCATATTTGGGCAGAAGAAAGTTGTGGTATGACCAGCTAGCGCTGTCAAACGCTTTATGAATATCTAAACTAAGGAGCCATAATTGGCGGGAGTGTATATTTGCATCTTGTATAATATTAGTGACTAGTCTAATATTATCAACAATCTGTCGTCCGGGGATGAAGCCAGTTTGATCAATATGTATTACATTTGTAATGACCGCAGCCAATCTATCAGAGAGCAGTCTCCCAAAGATTTTGAGGTCATTATTAAGGACCGATATAGGGCGATAGTTTTGGGGAAAAGAGTGGTCTTTGAGTGGTTTGGGGATAAGGGAGAGGTTAGCTAGGAGCATCTCATCTGGAAAGTGATTGCCATTAAGAATATGATTAAAGAGTTTGGTCAGGTAGGGGGTGAATTTTGTATAGTATGAAGATGAGAAGCCATCTGGGCCAGGGGCGGTAGATGTCTTAAGAGATTTAATTATTTTGATTATTTCCGTCTCTGTACAGGGAGCATTAAGGGATTCTATTTGTTGTGAGTTAAGAGTGGGTAATTGGATATCATCTAGCCATGATTTTGTGGTTTGATTGAGAGGGGGGTGTGGACTAGAAAGTAGACCCTTATAGAATGTGGAGAATATTTTTAGAACATCTTGAGGATGGGTAATCATGTTACCAGACTGATCCCTAAGTTTATAAATGTAAAGGGGGGTTTGTGTTCATTGTTAAGTTTTTTGGCGAACATAGCTGAAGGGGAATTGCTATGTAGTAAAAATTTCGCTTTTGAAAATCTGAATGATTTTTCTGTATTTGCAGATAGTATAAGATCCAAAGTCTTGCGTTTGTCTTGAATTTGTTTTGTGATTTCTTGAGTTGAGTTATGTTGTAATTTATTGTATAAAAAGTTTAGATCTCTAGTAAGACTCTTGATATTGGCGAGTCTTTCTTTATTTTTGTTTGCCGCTAAACTAATTAGATGACTCCGTAGAACGGCTTTATGAGCTACCCAGAGTGTTGTAGGAGGAGTGTCATCTACCGCGTTTTCTGTAAAATAGTTTTCAATGTGTGATGTAATAGATTGTATTATTGATGGGTCAGTTAAAATTGAGTCATTAAGTCGCCAATTGTAGGGGGAGGGTAAGAGTCCTATATGTGATGTATCAAATGAGGTGATGTCATGATCCGACCAAGGGCAGGGATGGATAAGTGCTTTGGAGGAGTTGGCTAACAAAATGGGAGTGCAAAATATATAGTCAAGTCTGGCATAGACTTCATGAGGATGTGAATAGTGTGTATAAGCTCTAATTCCAACATTGTGGGCCCTCCAAGAGTCCACCAGTTGGAATTTGTTTAGGGAGCGGTTCAATGATTTAGAGAACGCTTTGGAAGATAATGATGTCTTTCTTCTATCAAGGGCCATATGTGAGGTTAGATTAAAATCCCCGCCCAAAATTATGTGGGAAGAGCTATATCTATCAAGGGTTTTGAAGAAGTTCATGAAAAAGGTAGACTGAGATTCGTTAGGTGCATATATCGATGCTATAGTTATCGCTTTGTTATTTATCTGTCCTTTAATAAAGATATAGCGGCTATCTAGATCTTTGTATATATTTTGTATGTCTAAGACAATGGTATTGCGAATAAAAATGGCTACACCTCGAGTTTTGTTATGGAATGTAGTATAATAATATTGGTTATAGGTCTTGTTGAAATAATTAGGATGATTAGTAGCAGAAAAGTGTGTTTTTTGCATGAGTATGATATCAGCCCCTAGTCTCTTATAATGTTGAAAGGCCTTTTTTCGTTTATGGGGTGAATTAAAACCTTGTACGTTGTGTGATAATATTTTAAGAACCATTGGTTATGGGTAAGAAATAATGTTTATGAAAAGAATCAAACTTATACACATAAAGTTGTATAACAATAGAGAGTTCCATTGTGTGTTCAGAAAATACAGTGTCAAGAATATTTAAGAGTTGGGGAGAGTCGTGCGATGAAATTTGAAGGAACAGCCTGGATTGCATACCATACCTTGAAAGTATCCTGTAGTAACAAAGGTAAATATAACATTGCTTTATCTGTTGTAACTGAAGATTATTACAATAACTTCCGATTTTTGAGAAAAATTTGTCATTGGCCTTAAGGGTAAAACTAACATGTAAAAACATAGAGTAAAACTGGAACATTGGGACAAGAATTATCTTGTCACTGAAATGTGAAATCAATTTTGAAGGACAAATCTGTCCTAGGCCTGCAATCACGGCCAGGAGCAACATCCCTATGAGTAAGGGTGTTTCAGTTAACCGCAAAAGCAGGAGGGGGGTCAATCTAACAGGCTATCTGATTAAACTAGCTTAAAACATTAAGAAATTGTAACCAGGGGGGTGGATGGGTTGGGAGGGGGAGGAAGAAGGGGAAACATCTTTTCTTTCTCCGATGTTAGAATGTAGGACAGGTGCTGAGAACTAGTTTCTGTCCATAAGAAGAATAACACCAAGGTGGAAGTTCTTAGAGACAAGAGGCTAGGACAACAATGGTTTTATCTTCTTCTACTTCAGGAAAAAAAAAGGGGGGAGGGTGCAAAAAGTGAAAAGTTGCCACAGGTACAGAGGTTCCGTCTGTTTTCAAAGGGAAGGATGCACCGGAGGTAAAGAAGGCATCATGTGCATCAGTTTGGGAAAGCGTCTGAACTGGGGTACCTGACAGACAATGTTGGTTGAAAAAAAAAAAAAGTAAAAAGCGAAAAGATGTCAGTACAATCTTGTTAAAGAGAAAAGGAATATTTTAGAACGTGAACAGATAGTTCCAATATATGGTGGGGCGTAGTGTGTGTTCAAGGGGCCTGATCTTGAAATGGTTGACGCCATCTTCTTCGATCGTTTGTATTGCGTCTAGAGGACGGGGTAGACCAAATTGGAGAGGGTCTTAGAGCTGAAGGGAAACGGTTAGGAGGTTCTGGTTCCAGCACCAGCACCAGCAGTTCTTTGTCCTCAATAATGTTGTACACTGTATATGTAGAACCGTTGTAAGGAATAGTGAGTTTAAATAGAAAACGCCATCTATATTTTATTCTTGCTGCTTGCAGAATATTAGTGACCTCTTTCATCCTGCGTCTTCTGTCTAATGTGGCAGGAGAGATATCTGGGTAAATCTGCAGCTTTTTACCATCCAGGGCAATATTGGGCGAGTTCCTCGCAGCACGCATGATGTCCTCTTTGATCAGGAAATCTTTCATGCACATAATAATGTCTCTGGAGGGTTTAGGGCGTAATGCTCTGTGAATTCTATCGCATGTAAATGCTGATAATGGTTTGTCTGGAAAGAGGTTATGAAAAATCTTATCGACTGTGGGCATAAGATCTGTGACAGATTCTGGGACACCACGTAATCTAATGTTGTGGCGTCTGTTTCTGTTGTCTAAATCTTCGACTTGAGCTTGCATAAAAGCAAAGCTGTCAGCAAGTGATTCATAGTCTTTCCTTAGATCATTATGAGCAGGGTTTTTTTTCAGGGGGAACTTGGTGGAACTCAGTTCCACCACCTCTGGCTCAGACCCTTTGGAGCCTGCTCACCACAATCACTTGTAAACACAGAAGTCTGGTTTCTGTGTTTACAAGTGACAGCTCTGCACTTTGTGTGTAACCCCCATGAACTCTGTATGTAATGCAATCCTGATATTTAATGCCCCTTTAAGACACTTCTACTGTTTGTGAAATATGACCACACCCACTATTTGATAGGGTTTTGGGGGGGGGGGGTCGTGGTTGAGTTCCAGCACTTATTGTTTGAGAAAAAAGCCCTGATTATGAGCAAGTGAGAGCTCATCATGTTTTGTTTTCAAGATGTCTGTGCGATTGCCAATGCTAGCTATCTCTTGGGACAGGGCCGCAGTGGATTTGTGTACCTCACTTTCAATTTTGTCTACCAGTTTATCAAAAATGGTAGACAGACTGGCATCTAAATCAGCCTTAGAGAGGGGAGAGGTGTACCCACAGTTCCCAGTGTTAGATGAGGTGTTGGATGAGTTGGATGGATGTTTCCCAGGAATTGCATGAGTGCTGGCATGAGATCTGGTGCCGGCGCCATGTTGAGACATCTTCCTGCTCTGTTTAGATGCAGCGTCCAGGAGAAAGTTTGTGAGATTATGTTGTGAGCGTTTATAATGCCCAGATCTCTTTGTAGGCATGAACGGAGATGTTCCCCCTGTATTGGTGTCGTTTTCGCCGGGGTTTGAGCTATGTAGCCCTGGTGTTTCAGCCTGCAGTGATCGGGTCCAACGGACCTTACACTACTCGTGTCCTTCCCGCATCGCTTTAGTTGTCTTTTATGAAAAGTGTTTTTATGCAGAATTAAAAGAATATTACTATTGGTTTATGCTGGAGCGCGTCACCATTTATGATTATACATTGCCTCCTGCTGCTGTCAATCACAGCCAGTGAGCCAGTGAGGAGAGAGCGGGGGTGGGGCCAAGCCACACTCTGTGTGAATAGCAAGAGGCTTGCTATTGGGGGCACTCGACGGGAGGAGTCAGGACCGCCGACGGGGGCCAAAAATAAGAGGATCGGGGCTGCTCTGTGCTAAACCATTCCACAGAGCAGGTAAGTATAACATGTTTGTTATTTTAAAAAAAAATCCTTGATTCTGCGTACACGCGACCGGAATTCCGCTGAAACTTTCTTGCGTACACACGATCACACCAAAGTCCGACCATCAAGAACGCGGTGATGTACAACATGTATGACGCGACTAGAAAAAGGAAGTTCAATAGCCAGTAGCCAATAGCTTCCGTCTCGTACTTGCTTCAGAGCATGCGTCATTTTTGGTCTGTCGGAACAGCTTACAGGCGAGCGGTTTTCCTGGTAGGAATTGGTTCCGTCGGAAATATTTAGAACATGTTCTCTTTCTAGGTCCGTCAGAATTTTCGAAGAAAAAAAAAGTCCGATGAGGCATACACACGATCGGAATATACAATGAAAAGCTTCCGTCTGACTTTTTCTGTCAGACATTCCGCTCGTGTGTACGCGGCATTAGAATCACATTAAATTCTTATAATGGCTTATGCATGGACACAGTGACTAATCTAATAAAGTAAAACTATAGTCAAATATTGAAAAATAATGTTGTTCAGCTTTAAGAGTAGTGTCTCTTTGCGTCCTTTGTCCCCCCCCCACACACAAACTTACCCATTGATCCTGCCAGAACAGCCATTGTGAACCAGGGTTCCACCACAGGTTGCTTGGAGTTCCTTGATCTGTGGCTGATTAGCCTCCTATTAGATGGTACCGGGTTCAACACCACTTGGCAGAGCTATCAGCATGACACCAATGATCTTTTTAGCTTTCTGTGGGGGTGGGGCATTCTGACCTGCAATGCAAGGGGGTCATTTTTCCCACTGGCCACCAATGCAGGGGGTTATCTTCACACTGGCCACTCACAAAAGGGGCATTATTCCCACTGACCCCTAATGAATTAATTTTATCAAGGTTTCCTGAGACCACTACTGAGTTCCTCTGTAGCGGCTGTGCCAGACCATTAAATACTTTCCTACTACCTGTAAAAGGGTGACACTGATAACCTTATGCTACCTCTTTGGAAATATGTACAGAGTTGTCACCCTCATGCTGCTCCTTAAGGACTACAGCATGACTTTCCCATTTTGTGGCTAATAGCTGCGGGTTTGTGGCTAATAGCTGCAAGCTTGTTTATTAGTAACTATCCGCACATAGACCCACCCCTATTAGGTCCTGGTATGTATTTTGCACCGCTTAAAGGCTACCTCCCAGCTGCCACTTCTGCCAAAAACAGGCTTTATGACATTGTAATCTGTTTAACAGGCTACATATTACACAGGGATGCATTCAATTGACTCTCCACAGCCAGGCAGAAGAGAGTATGGGACAGTTTAAAGCAATAATGTTATACATCTTTATAGACATGTCAAAGTTTCTTCAATTTTGAAAGTGACAATGATAGCTTGAGAGAAAACTCCTAGCCATCAATACCGTATTTATCGGCGTATAACACGCACCGGCGTATAACACGCACCCCAATTTAGGAGGGAATTTTAAGGAAAAAAAAACTTTTAGGAGGGAAGTTGAAGGGAAAAAAAACTTACATTTAAACGCCCATCATTGCAGCCATGTCAGTGCAGCCTTGTCAGTGCAGCCATGTCAGTGCAGCCTTGTCAGTGCAGCCATGTCAGTGCAGCCTTGTCAGTGCAGCCTTGTCAGTGCAGCCTTGTCAGTGCAGCCATGTCAGAGCAGCCTTGTCAGTGCAGCCTTGTCAGTGCAGCCTTCCCCAGTGCAGCCTTGTCAATGCAGCCTTCCCCAGTGCAGACTTCCCCAGTGCAGCCTTCCCCAGTGCAGCTTTACCCAGTGCAGCCTTCCCCAGTGCAGTCTTCCCCAGTGCAGCTTTACCCAGTGCAGCCTTCCCCAGTGCAGCCTTCCCCAGTGCAGCCTTCCCCCAGTGATTCCAGCCATTCTGGGCTTCAAAATCGCCGATCGCGATTTGAAAATGGCGCCGCCGGCGCCGAAATACACAGTGCCGGTCCTCAGGTCTTTCCGGCGGCTGTCGTTCATTTTCGGCTCCACTCGTAGTCCCGAGCGGAGCTATCCGAACCTAGCCGAGTAGGTTCGGATAGCTCCGCTCGGGACTACGAGTGGAGCCGAAAATGAACGACAGCCGCCGGAAAGAGCCGAGGACCGGCTCTGTGTATTTCGGCGCCGGCGGCGCCATTTTCAAATCGCGATCGGCGATTTTGAAAATTTGACAGGTCGGGATCGCAGGGGATCGGCGTATAACACGCACCTGCGACTTTCCCCTGATTTTAAGGGGAAAAAAGTGCGTGTTATACGCCGATAAATACGGTAACTAAGACAAGGAAAGGAGATCTTGGCAATTTGTTTATCATATGCAGCCTGCACACCCTAAATTAATTCTACAGAAGAAAATAGGCAGCATATAATTTGGGGGTGCTATAGCTAAACACTGAGACTTCCTCAGAAATCCAATATACTGTATCTCACAAAAGTGAGTACACCCCACATATGTTTGTAAATATTTTATTATATCTTTTCATGTGACAACACTGAAGAAATTACACTTTGCTACAATGTAAAGAAGTGAGTGTACAGCTTGTATAACATTGTAAATTTGCTTTCCCCTCAAAATAACTCAACACACAGCCATTAATGTCTAAACCGCTGGCAACAAAGTTGAGTACACCCCTAAGTGAAAATGTCCGAATTGGGCCTAAAGTGTCAATATTTTGTGTGGCCACCATTATTTTCAAGCACTGCCTTAACCCTCTTGGGCATGAATATCACCAGAGCTTCACAGGTTGCCACTGGAGTCCTCTTCTACTGCTCCATGACAATATCACGGTGGATGTTAGAGACTTTGCGCTCCTCCACCTTCCCTGAAAAGATATAATAAAATTTACAAAAATGTGAGATACTGTAGAACTATCAATCAAAAAACAAGCTAGAAAAAAAAAAAGATCTCCCCACCCAAGGTCCCATTCTCCAAAATATAGCCATCTTTCTCCCTGTACTCAAGGCATTTCTAGACTGAATGAAAGATATACAGTAATTCTGCCACTGTGTTCATATGTGCCAAAATGGTCTCTTTCCAACTGGCTCCAGCTTGCAAGAAAAGACATTCCTGTGGATTGACATATGTGATGTCCCAGTGATTTTGAAGGGTCATTTTACCCAAAAGTGTTATTTTATTTATAAGTAGAATGTGGTGAACTTAGTCGGTCCCTGGATTCTTACATGACTTGGATACTCCCACAGTGCGATCTTCCCAATGTGTGTGTTATAACGATGGACCGAGGACGCAGAATGGCATGAGAGCCAAAGTTGCAGGCGAGCTATTAGGTAAGAGGAACAGATGACTGTGGACCACCTGATAAGAACCAAATGAAGGAACATTATAACAATATGAAAATTGGTGTTGCGCAGGCTCTTGAAGTGTGTCACAAAATTCAGTGCTATATGACTCTACCACTAAGAATAAATCAAGAATAAATCAATTATACAATTTATAAACAAGTAACAGTGCTTTACATAGTGTAGTCCATTGCAGAAAACATAAAATAATAAAATGAAAATGAGTTTGTTCTCCAACGATGATGTGCTAAATATAATCAACGTTTTCCCAATAAAGTGCTGTTTTCCTATGTATACAGTATATGTATACAGTTGAATCAGTGTGTTTCCACCTCCTCGTGTCACCTCTATGCTCCCAGAACTCTCACCTTAAAAGGCAACATTATAAGCCTAATGCCACGTACACACAATCGCACATTCCGACAACAAAATCCATGATTTTTTTCCGACGGATATTGGCTCAAACTTGTCTTGCATACACACGGTCACACAAATGGGAAATTCTGAACATCAAGAACGCAGTGACGTACAACACGTACGACGAGCCGAAAAAAAAGTTCAATAGCCAGTGCGGCTCTTCTGCTTGATTCCGAGCATGCGTGGAACTTTGTGCGTCAGAATTGTGTAAACACAATCGGAATTTACGACAATGGATTTTGTTGTCGGAAAATTTGAGATCCAGATCTCAGTTTTTTTTTTTCGCAAATTCTGACGGAAAATGTCTGATGTGACCTACACACGGTCGGAATTTCTGACAACAAGCTCCCATTGATCAATTTCGTCAAAAAATCAGACCGTGTGCATTATAGTTGTCATGTTGGAGTGATGCTACTTCAATCTTGGCTTGTTTCAGAGTGTCCCTGTAACACTCCTACTCCGACACTCAATCCTCATGTTAGGGTAAAAGAGAGTGATCCCCAATAGTGTAGTATTTTAAAAGCATTAACTTTATTAAAATAGCAGCTTACACTTGCCACTCTCTTGCATCAGTTCCGGTGCAGGATGCACTACGTGTTACGTCATGTCACGTGACTTCATCAGCACTATTATATTATTGGTTTTGACTACCTATCTAGCCAATGGGCCACTCACGGTGATTATCACCATTTTTGTTTGTTTTATTTTTACTTGGGTAGTGCAAAGGCACACTTGTACACAAATTTAAGTGGATGTAAACCCAATGTCATCCTTTCTAAACTACTGCCATAGGGGTTATCTATAAGGATATACATGCCTCCTGCATGTATCTTTACCTGTCAAATGTGTCCCCTCTGTCTGTTATGAGAGCCAAAAAACTGCAGATTCTGTGGGTGGGTCTGTTGTCTGGAGCTCGGTGGGTGGAGTCATGATGTCAGTAGACTCCCCGCCCACCTCTACACTCCCCTTGTCAATATGCATTTTCTCCTGTGTATTTCTTACACTGAACTTCTGCTATGATCTCTAACATCCAGTGAAAAGACAGGAAAGTAACCACATGACTTCAGCATGCTAAATCATGCTGAGGTGTGGAACAGCCAATCCTTGCAGAGCTGCTGAAGAAAGGAGTGGGGGTGGGAATTAAAAAATAATGCATGTCTTAGGCTAGTGCACGAGATGTAAATCACCTGTCACTCACAGCAAGGGGGAGGATTTGACAAAGTTTTTCTCTGTATGTCAAGATTTATCTCACAGAACAATAAAAGAGGATTGCTCAGAGATGGATTAACTCTGTGTGGCAAGACTGGGCTCAAATGATAGGAAATCGTATACTCTACATTATGACATAAAAAAAATTAAAAAAAAATTTCGGGTTTACATCCACTTTAAGGAATATGGTAGCATCTGATCAGAAGACAAGAACAAAGCCAGGACACAAGCCTAAGATCGTCAACAGCTGGGTAGCAAGGTATCAAATCAAAAGGTAGAAACAGTATCAGGATATGGGTCAAGGTCTGCAACAGTCAGATAGCAAGATACAGGAACGTCAGACCGAGGCAGAGTTGGGATACAAGCTGAGGCCACAATGGGCATACAAGGATCCAGATCAAAGCCAAGTCATACACGGGTAGGGAGACACAGCAGGTCAGGTCACAGGTAAATCAAATTTAAACCAGGAACTAGCGGAATGTAACTCAGAAATTTGTCCATGTCATCCTGCAGTTTATATATAGTAAGCTATTTGGTGGCAATTCCCGTGCCAAGAGTGCACGTGCAGTCAAGTGCTTAGGATGCACACTAATATGCCTGCACATGCACACTAATATGCATCTGGTAGTGGCCTTATGCCCAGAAACACACACATGTGCATGCACTGGTCTTCTCGTACTGGAACACACTGGACTTTCCTTACACTAGCTCTCGGTTCACAAAAAATCAACCATTGAACAGATGATCAGCTCTTGGATGTGTATTGAGGGGTACCTAGTACAGAGGATCCTATCTCTTAAAGTATTTTTTAAACATCTATTGGTTTTTAGCATCAGATACAGCCAATGTGTTTCGAGGGAAAGAGCCTACCCCTTTTTCAGGGCTTGAGTCAGGGATCCTCAAACTACGGCCCTCCAGCTGTTGCAGAACTACACATCCCATAAGGCATTGTAAAACTCTGACATTCACAGACATGACTAGGCATGATGGGAATTGTAGATCTTGAACAACTGGAGGGCCGTAGTTTAAAGACCCCTGGCTTAAGTAATGGATGTCACTGGAATCACCATGAAATACACTAGGAACCTATATTAGGCTTGATAGAGACTGGCGTCTCTTAGAAAGAAGCCAGTTAGGACTAGTTTAGAGTCAGTTTTAGGTGTTCTGGTACCTCTTGTTATATTCTTTACCAAATAGCCAACAAAGAGGCTGGGAACTTCATAATGGTCACAAAAGGCATGCAGACCTACAAACTCAAAGACAAAAATGAAATTAATAGAACACACAAGTCATATAGGAACTTGTCAGGTGGCTTACCTGTCATACATGTCAATTATGGGTGGACTTACCCATTAACAAACATTTATTTTTGTCTCTCTAGGCATATGCAACGTCGAGAAGGGTCTTATCTCAAGACTATTTAAAAAAAAATATTTTTAGATATGCTATTTGTTGTCAACGCCCAGTTAAGAATAAATATAAATGTGTTCAAAGTGACAGGAAGGTTTATTTTCCTTCAGGGTTCTCCTCAATCTTTTCTATCACCAGTTAGCGTGACGTTGAGTAAATACCATGACCGACTTTTCAAACATCAGAAAGAAAACTTGAAGTGGCCCCTACATCTTGGATTAACACATATAATAGATTTTTGCCCCAGACAGCATTTTAATCTTTTTTATACATTCTTTAAACTCATTATAGAAAGTCATCGTAACAAAAGAAAAACTGTTAGGATGTCATCGGTGATTTGTAAGGCAGTAATCTCAACCTCCGGCCACAGACTACTCTGTCTAACCCCTTCAATGCGTGATTGACTACATAGTACATAATAATGGAATGTATAGACTTCACATTTGCGAATGCACCCTGGCCGCAATTATATGAGAGAACCCCAATGGGGGATCCCACCATTAGCAGCAATTGAAAGCAATCGTCTATTGAAAGCAAAAGGATGCAGCCTGCCGACTCTCACAACTGATCGCGTCTACTTGCATGCAAGCGCTGTGATCACATGTGAGTGATAAGCCCTGGACGAAGACTGCCTGTGTCCAGAGCCAATCATTCTCATGTGATCATAGCATGTGTGATTAGACTCCCATTGCTTTCAATGGGGCTGTGGCTTGCAGCTAATTGCAGGAGCTCCCGCCAGTGGCGTAGCGTGGGGGGTGCAGGGGGTGCCGTGGCCCCGGGCGCGACATTTAGGGGGGCGCCAGTATGTGTCACTACTGGCTGCCTCCTCCTAATTTCAAGTTCCCGTGTCCCCGCACTCCGGCCGCCATGTTAAGTGTCCAGCGTCCTGTGATTGGGCGTATGGGGGTCATGTGAGGTGTAGGGCTGGCCTGTCCTCGATCGCTCCTGAAGTCCCGCCTCCGCACATGACCCCCATACGCCCAATCACAGTGCGCTGGACACTGAACAAGGCAGCAGCCAGAGCGCAGAAGAAAGAAACAAAAATGTAAGCTGTCTTCTTCTCCTCCTCCTCCGGACCGATGCAGGCCAGGACAAGAAGGTGAGAAAGAGACTGTAGGCAGGACAGTATAGTGTAGGCTGTGTAGTAAAGTGGTTAGTATAGTGGACAGTGTAGTGTAGTGTAGTATAGTGGTTAATATAGTGAACAGTGTAGTGTAGTATAGTTGACAGTATAGTGCAGGCTGTGTAGTATAGTGGTTAATATAGTGGACAGTGTAGTGTAGTATAGTGGTCAGTATAGTGGTTAGTATTATGGTCAGTATAGTGTAGTATAGTGGACAGTGAAGTGGACAGTATAGTGGTTAGTATAGTGGTCAGTGCAGTGGACAGTGTAGTATAGTGGACAGTATAGTGGTTAGTATAGTGGTCAGTATAGTGAACAGTGTAGTGTAGTATAGTGGACAGTATAGTATAGTATAGTGGTCAGTATAGTGGTCAGTGTAGTGTAGTATAGTGGTCAGTATAGTGCACAGTGTAGTGGACAGTGTAGTATAGTATAGTGGTCAGTATAGTGGACAGTATAGTGTTTAGTATAGTGGTCAGTATAGTGTAGTTTAGTATGGAGTTCAGTGTAGTGTAGTGGTCAGTATGGTGGTCAGTGTAGTGTGGTGGACAGTGTAGTATAGTGGTCAGTATAGTGGACAGTGTAGTATAGAGGACAGTGTAGTGGTTAGTGTAGTATAGTGGTCAATGTAGTATGGTGGTCAGTATAGTGGTTAGTGTAGTATAGTGGTATATATAGGGGTCAGTATAGTGTCGTTTAGTATGGAGGTTAGTGTAGTATAATGGTCAGTATAGTGTAGTGTAGTGGTCAGTGTAGTGTAGTATGGTGGAGAGTGTAGTGTAGTATAGAGGTCAGTGTAGTGTAGTATAGAGGTCAGTGTAGTGTAGTATAGAGGTCAGTGTAGTGTAGTATGGTGGACAGTGTAGTGTAGTATAGAGGTCAGTGTGGTGTAGTATGGTGGACAGTGCAGTGTAGTATAGTGGACAGTGTAGTGTAATATAGAGGTCAGTGTAGTGTAGTATGGTGGTCAGTGTAGTGTAGCATGGTGGTCAGTGTAGTGTAGTGTAGTGTAGTGTAGTATGGTGGTCAGTGTAGTGTAGTATGGTGGTCGGTGTAGTGGCCAGTGTAGTGTAGTGGACAGTATAGTGTAGTGGACAGTATAGTGTAGTGTAGTGGTCAGTGTAGTTCTCAGTGTAGTGGACAGTATAGTATAGTGGTCAGTGTAGTATGGTGGTCAGTGTAGTTCTCAGTGTAGTGGACAGTATAGTATAGTGGTCAGTGTAGTGGTCAGTGTAGTGTAGTGGGCAGTATATTGGTCAGTGTAGTTCTCAGTGTAGTGGACAGTATAGTATAGTGGTCAGTGTAGTGTGTAATGGTCAGTAAAAGAATCAGGTTGGTCAGTGTTGAAATCAAGTAGGTTAGTGTAGTGGTCAGTATATGAATCAGGTAGGTCAGTACTATTGTATTGGAGGGGACTCGGGGAGTGCTAAAAGTCCGCAGGTTAGGGGGCTCAAATTACTTGCCTTGCCCCGGGTGCTGACAACCCACGCTACACCACTGACTCACGCATATATTTGCATCCAGAGTCCTTTTGCAGGTGTAAATGCATCCTTATAATGATTTTTTAATATATTTGTATAATAGACCAGTTAATATTCAGATGTTTGTTTTAATGGTTTCAAATCATTTTTTCTATGTTTAATATATAATTATATATGTACATGTGGCAGCCATATTTTCTCATTGCATTCTCAGGTTCTGCTTCCTGCTTTGTAGTACCACACAACAGTTATGGTTTACTGTTCTTTCTCACAATGCAATATGAGTTGGACGACTTCTTAAAAATAATGCTTACTACATGGCATGGTTGATGTACTTTCTCAACATTTGTTAAAGTAGAAGTCCATTACAAGAGGGCTCCCAAAATTAAGCCGGGTTCACATATCTACAGCCGCGGTTCGCACTTGAATCAGACCCAAAGATGCACAGTACCCTTCTGCAATCCGGACCGTGGCCGCCCCAGATCTGTGTGAACCGGCTCCGTTGAGAGCTGGTCACACTCGCCTGTCATGTAAATTGGATGCAGAGAATCCCACATCTAATTTGCATATATTTGTACCCAGCCTTAAATGATTGAGCTTCCCGGATCATTCAGGCTGGGTTCATATATATGCAAATTGGATGCAGGTTTCTCCGCATCAAATTTGCATGACATGCAAGGGTGACTGGCTCACACAGGTCCGGGGCGGCCACAGTCCGGATTGCAGAAGGGTCCTGTGCGTCTTTGGGTCTGGTTCAGGTGCGAATTCAGGCAAAAATTCAGACCTGAACCAGTGAACAGGGATGCACCGGACCCCATGCTGAGAACCCCCGGCCACCACATATGTGAACCCTGTGGCTACAGGGGTAGAGATCACGCACTGTGCTTGCGAAAAATCGAAGTAATTGCGTTGTCAAAGGGATGAAATGGGAGGTTGAACAGTGGACCTTGTTACTGTATGGGTGGCATTTAAAAATGCATGCAGTCTTCAGGCCAATCCAGTGATGTAGTTGGTCCTTCCTCCTGAACAGAGCCATATAATGTCATATAATGACATTCAAGTGTCGCACAGTTCTGGAGTACTGTGGGCCCTGAAAGTAGTGTTGATGCACCCCAAAGTAGGCTTGTCCAGGACAGCCAGGGCTCACAGGAGGAAAATTGGATAACTCTGAGCATCATTCAACCCCAATTAAAACAAGTGCTGGTTCGGGTGGTGAGTCTGGGTTGGACATAGTGGTGAATACTTCAGCAGCTTTTCTTATTTTTAAAGATGCTGGACAATTTTGATCCAAAGGTGGTTTAGGACTTTAATATTATTATCACACTTTTCTGTTTAAAATCTTGTATTGTGAACTTTGGCATAGTGTTATCAGGTATTACTAACATTTCAAGTATGTGTGAACACCTATACAGAACTGTGCAGGATGGATCAATGCCTACCTATGGACTCATTCACTCCTCCAGCTCAGTGCTGAATACATAGTTAAACTGGATGTCAAAGTTAAATCATTAACTCTCTCTAGTTGTCTTTCTGCATTTTTGTGTCATCTTTGTCATTGGCGTTGTCTCGAAATCATTATTCATAGAGGATTCCTTTTGCTAGACAGAGCGCAACAGCATTATTCATCATGTATCTTAGTTTTCAACAAAATATTCACTTGCCCTTTAGAATCTTACACCTTGCTAAAGCTTTGTATGAAAAAGTAATCCTTTGTCAATTGTTGATGTGGATTGCTCATTGTAGATAATGGGGGTTTAGCAGTGAATGGGCAGAGACAAAAGACTCAGTCTATGCAAATTTATGGGTTCAAGGCTTTCCTACCCACTTCTACAGTATTGGTCCAAAAGCTGGTCACAGAAGTAGAGCTAATAGAAGAAGGTTTTAGCCTTCTGGCTAGCTTGTTCCCATCCTTCAGCATTCTTCTGCATCACAGAGGAGCACACCCATGTAAGGCTTCTTTATCTAACTGCTAACTGTCAAAGATTGAAGCGCCACACCAAAATTGAATTGTCCAGACTCAGATTTATTTGATGGTAAGATAAAATAAACTTTATCACAAATCCAACACGTTTAGGGGCTCAAAGAGCTCCCCTTCAGCAGGGCTTGAAAAGAGAGGTAATATATACTGGGCTGAAAGCAGTATATACATTTTATAACCAAACTGTTAAAACAGAGTCCGTCAGAAGCTGCTTTAAGCTGGGGATGTTTGTCACTGCACACAGGGCTGTAGAGAATTTTTTGCTTGGGGGTGGGTTTAACCTTTGGGACCCAGAGTGCTGTGAGTTACAGAGCGAATATCTGTTTTTTTTTTCGTTTTTTTCACAGCCAAGCTGGGGGTCAACGTCAGGGAGACACAGGAGAATGATTAAGCTGTGCAATGCCAGCACCTTAAAATAGCTGCCAGCCAAGATGTTCTGGTGGGAGTTGGACCCCCATATCCCACCCTTATCTACACCCCTGACTACATTCATTAAAAAGTCTTAAATGCTGAAAGAAGAATGCATGTTGGACGCAATTTAAGAAAGAATGATGCATTCTACCAATTCCAAACGCAAACTTAATATTTGGTGCATCCTACATTTGGGGCTAAATATCAATGCAGAAAGAATTTTCACTTAGATTAGTGAATAAGGTAAATTTGCAAATAATACTCAATCATGTGCAAGGAAATATGGATTTTTTCTTGGGCATAAATGGATGATTGAAGTCAGCATAACTTTACTTTGCTTTAATTTGCTTTGCTAAATAAACAGCCTGAAGTAAAACAATCTTAGTATAACCAAAATCATTGGCAACTATAAAGTCATGGATCAAGGCAGACTACTCAGTACCAGAGGATGCAGGATTCAGATTTATACAAAGGACATTTAAGGAGGAACTAAATTCCGCAAGCTGTGCCCAGAAAATAGAAGGTCAGGGGCAAATGACTAGTCTTGCATGTTTCCCTGTAGTTGATCTTTCCCCATTATTGACTTACCAGTTATAGGCCTAGGCAGCCTCACATACTGTACCATTAAGTGCTCTGCTATTTTTCAGGAGGAATTCCAGACAAAAGTGCTGTTTTTTCATGGCACTGCTTGGGCACAATTATTATTTCTAGGTGCTCCCTTTAATTTTAACAATTATAACTATAACAAAGCCAATCTTCACATTTTGAATTCAGTCCTGCACCTCATAGCTTACATGTTTTCAGACGCATGATGAGGTTTACACCCTTTGAGTCTATGATTTTTACCAAGAAGAGTGAGACTTGTTAGCTTTAGCAGGAGTACCACTACTAATGAAATCTTAGGTTGGAAGGATAAAAAAAATGCTCCTTTGCATATTTACTACATTCTGATCTGAGATACAGCAATGACTGGATCAGTTTTTATTGGTTCTCTAGGATACTTCCATCCACTAATACCCTTTGTTTGGAAAGGAGATGGAAAACGTCTTCATGAAGATGGTCCCTTCCCAGAAGTTGTCAAAACACTTCAAAAATTACCTTCAGGGAAACTTGAGAATTGCTCTGGAAAAAAAACATTATAGCTTCCCTTTAACTCTGTGGCGGCTTCAAATATGTACTCTACATGGCAATCAAAGTAAATGAATTGAGCTTTTTAAGAGATTTATGGAAATGAATCCCGTAATTCCTTAATTAGAGATTATTATAGTGAATACGCCTTATGTAACAGGCCAACTTTTGCAGGACAATAGCCATGTGGACAGATAGGCACTCTCTTTAGAGATTCTTATAGTTGGCAAGTTGCTACTAGCAATAGTATCACTAATGTCCAAACACAATGGGAAAGGAAGTACCCTAAATATGTTCAAGTGCATAAACCCATATATACTGTCAAAAGTATTGTGACGCCTGCCATTACACCTACATGAACTTTAATGGCATCCCAGTCTTAGTTGGTAGGGTTCAATATTGAGTTGGCCCACCCTTTGCAGCTATAACAGCTTCAAATCTTCTGTGAAGACTATGCACAAGGTTTAGGAGTGTGTCTATGGAAATGTTTGACCATTCTTCCAGAAGCACATATGTGAGGTCAGGCACTGATGTTGGACAAAAAGACCTGGCTTGCAGTCTCCGCTCTAATTCATCATAATGGAGTTCTATTGGGTTGAGGTCAGGACTCTGTGCAGGCCAGTCAAGTTCCTCCACCCCAAACTCGCTCATCCATATTTTTATGGACCTTGCTTTGTGCACTGGTATCCAGTCATGTTGGAACAGGAAGGGGCCATCCCCAAACTGTTCCCACAAAGTTGGGAGCATGAAATTGTCCAAAATGTCTTGGTATGCTGACGCCTTAAGAGTTCCTTTCACTGGAACTAAGAGGCCAAGCCCAACCTCTGAAAAACAGCCCCACACGATAATCCCCCCTCCACCAAATGATTTGGACCATTGCACAAAGCAAGGTCCATAAAGACATGGATGAGCGAGTTTGGGGTGGAGGAACTTGACTGGCCTGCACAGAGTATTGACCTCAACCCGATAGAACACCACTGGGATAAATTCGAGTGGAGACTGTGTGCCAGGCCTTCTCGTCCAACATTCATCAGTGCCTCACTCACAAATGGTCAAACATTCCCATAGACACACTCCTAAGCCTTGTAGACAGCCTTCCCAAAAGAGTTGAAGCTGTTATAGCTGCAAAGTCTGGACCAACTCAATATTGAACCCTACAGACTACGACTGGGGTGCCATTAAAGTTCATGTGTGTGTAAAGACAATATAGTCTATAAAATGATGTGTTATAAATGTGTTATACCACCACACAAACCAGTGAAGATCACCACTCAACGTGCCTCCAACTTATGACACACTGCTCACCATATGACATTGACCCCCAAATTATAGACAGGTTAAGTATATCCACCACACATCTGTGTTGGGGATTAAGATAATATACGCACCTGATAATAATGAAAAAAGGGGGGTGGTGGCGCTCCCTAGTTTGGGTAAGAGTGCCAGTTAGTGGTTAACTCAAATGTGATATACTGCAGATAAATATAATTAATTGTATATTATAGTGATTAGTGAACTGCAAATCCGTGAATAATGTGTATAACTGTTAATCACTTGAGCGAGGTAATCTGCCATATAACTTGGATATCCTCACTCAATTGACGTTTTTCCACTAGTGAATTTCACCCAATATATATTCCAAAGTGAATATTGGGTACATAAGACTCCACATAATTACCGTGCTTAACAATCATAAATAATGTGTGTTGATAACAGCTTTAGTGATTACAATACAATTATACACACTTATTAAAGAACCCTGTTATGGGAAAACCTTATATAAAACAATAAGAATGATAAAAATAGTGTAGGTGTCAGAGAGCTTACCTGATTGGGCGTCGTCGCGCGCCGGGGCGCGTTGGTGCGCGCTTTCCTGCGGGTGCTCGGGCGCCTGCTTCTGTGGGCACTGGTGTTGGCATGCCGGCTGGCCGTGGTGGATGCGGTGGTGCACAGGCACGTATGCCTATGGGCGCTGCTATGCGTTCGCCTGGTGGCGCTGGTGTGCATGCCGCTGTCCGGGGGCGCGCTCGGGGCGCGTGCGGGTGCGCGGGTGCCTGTGCGTAACGGTGCGTGCACAAACGCGGCGTTTGGCGCCAATCAGCCTATTTAGGCTTGCTTCTCCCTCTGATCAGTGCTGCCTGATCAACAGCTCCATGCCTAGTTCCTGTTTCCTGTTTCCTGTTTCCTGTTCCTAGTTCCTGTGATTCCTGTGTTCCTGATCTGTTGAGGACCCGGCTTGCCTTTTGGACTCTCCTGACCTCCGCCTGCATTTGACCCCGGCCTGTTTGACTTCGCTTCTGCCCACTCCTTCTGTACCTCTGCTGCCCGCCTGTTGCCAAAACCTAGCTTGTGCACTAACCTGTCTCCAGCTCCTGTTGAGCATCTGTTGTCTGTGCCGCTGACTATCATCTGCTGTTTGAAGACTGCTAACCTCCGGAACACAGACTCCTGCACAGGCTCTCATACCACTCCGCACTCATGGGCCTCCTGTCTGCTCTACCAGGGGCCGCGAGTCGGATACGTAAGGGAGCCTACCCTCTGCCCAAGTGGACTCACCGGTCTGGTAAGTGAGAGACCTGACAGTATCAGGCAGCCATGACCGAGTCCGGGCAGGGGGCCTCCCCCATGGATGAACTTTGTAGGCACCTTACGGGCCTTACCCAAGCAGTCAAGAGCCTACAAGAAGGCTACACCAGATTAGAGGGTCAGGTCCAAGCCCTCTCAGCTGCTCCTCCCCCCCAAGGGGCACCATCTGCTGGACTCTCCTCAGCACCCTCCGTAGTAATGCTTCCTCCGGAACCCAGGGTACCCACACTTGAGAAATTTACTGGAGATCGTCGCAAATACCGGGCCTTCCGTAACGCCTGCGAGCTTTACTTTGCGCTACAGCCTCGCACGTTCTCTCTGGATGCCACTAAGGTGGAATTTGTCATTGCACTGCTGTCCGGCGAGCCCCAGACTTGGGCTCATCATTTACTGGAGCAGAAGTCCAGATCCTTAAATACCCTGGACGCTTTCTTTCTGGCAATGTCCCAATTGTACGAGGACCCTCAACTTACTACTACTGCTGAGGCAGCCCTGCATTCCCTGCAGCAAGGCCGCAGAGCGGCCGAAGACTACGCAGTTGAGTTTCGTCGTTGGAGCTCTGATACAGAGTGGAACGACGCTGCCTTGCGTCATCAATTTCGGATGGGGTTATCTGATCCCCTTAAGGATGAACTGGCACGTGTTGGAATACCCCAGACTCTGGATGAACTTATTAACCTATCTATTCAAATTGACCGACGTCTGAGAGAAAGTCGCTCTGAGAGGTCCTCTGGTCACCCTCGTCCTATTTGGATGCTCCCTAGAGTTCCCAGTTTCCCCAACCAATTGCCTCTCTCCTCTACTTCAACCACGGAAGCACCCGAACCCATGCAGCTTGGTCTGCTCCGGCCATCCCTTACCCCGGAAGAGAAGATGCGCAGACGTACGCACAACCTATGCCTGTATTGCGGGGAACAAGGACATTTTGTGAGGATCTGCCCTAAGAAGATATGTAAGTGTCTGACGTCTTCTTCCGCTTGTGCATCTGTTTTGCCCAAACCTGGTAACCATTTGACTATCTCTGTTGTATTACAACTTCCCGGAAAGAACATCCCGGTGTCGGTCATTATTGACTCTGGAGCATGCAGTGGCTTCATCGATCAAACCTTTGTCAATAATCATGGCATTCCTCTTCAACCTAAGACCCAGGGTCTTGCAGTATTCCTAGCTGATGGCTCTACCCTTAGTTCAGGTCCAGTCACCTGTGAAACTGTTCCGCTACTGGCCACCATAGGCCCGGAACATCAGGAACTCTTACGTTTGGATGTCATCTCCTCCCCTCTCTTCCCAATCATTCTCGGAATGCCCTGGCTACAGGCACATAACCCCAGCATTGACTGGTCCACAGGAAGAATCCAATTCTCATCTGACTACTGCAGGCAACATTGCTTACGTGGGACCCCCGTCTCACCGACTCAATGTCTTTGTTTGGATTCGGATACCAAACTTTGCCCATCTCTTCCCGATGTCTATCAGGACTTCCAGGATGTCTTCAGTAAGAAGGGGGCAGAGACTCTTCCAGTTCACAGGCCTTATGACTGCCCAATAGAACTTTTACCTGGAACCGAAGTTCCCTTTGGAAGGATTTTTCCACTAACTGAGCAGGAGCTGGGCACCTTAAAAAACGACATTGACAAGAACTTAAAGAAAGGGTTTATCCGCCCTTCCACGTCTCCAGCCGGTGCAGGCATTTTCTTTGTGGAGAAGAAGGACCACACCCTACGTCCCTGTATTGACTACCGGGAATTAAACAAAATTACTGTAAAGAACAGATACCCGTTACCCTTAGTACCCGAGTTATTCCAGAGACTGGGAACCGCAAGAGTTTTCACCAAGCTGAATCTCCGCGGGGCATACAACTTAATTCGCATAAGAGAAGGGGATGAGTGGAAAACAGCTTTTCGTACTCGATTCGGGCACTATGAGTACCTTGTCATGCCCTTTGGCCTGTGCAACGCACCAGCCACCTTCCAGCACTTTGTCAACGATGTATTCCGTGACTTCCTAGACCTCTATGTCATAGTCTATCTGGACGATATTTTGATTTTCTCCGCCTCTCTGACCGACCACCGCAGGCATGTGCGAAATGTTCTCACCCGACTTAGGCAACATGGGCTCTATGCAAAACTTGAGAAATGTGAGTTTGAGCTTCAATGCATTCAGTTTCTGGGCCTGATCATCTCCCCTGAGGGCATCAAGATGGATCCCCAAAAGGTATCTGCTATCCTGGACTGGCCTGCACCTATTGATAAGAAAGGGGTACAACGTTTTATTGGCTTTGCCAACTTCTATAGAAAATTCATAAAAGGGTTCTCTTTGATAATCGCTCCTATTACTGAATCTACCAAACAAGGAAGTCGGTTTTGCTGGACTCCTAAGGCGCAGTCGGCCTTCGAGGAACTCAAGGCTCTATTTACCTCAGCCACTATTTTAAAACACCCCAACCCAGCTCTACCATTTGTGTTGGAAGTTGACGCTTCCGAAATTGCACGATGTGGGTGACCGTGAACTCCTAGCTATTAAGGCGGCCTTGGAGGAATGGCGTTACCTTCTGGAGGGTGCTGCTTATCCCATACTGGTCTACACGGACCATAAAAACCTGGAATACCTGAGAACGGCTAAGAGGTTAAGACCCCAGCAGGCCAGATGGGCACTTTTTTTTTCTCGATTCCGGTTCCATGTCACCTTCAGACCCGGATCCAAAAATATTAAACCTGACGCACTCTCACGAATGTTCCATGATTCCGAAGAAACCGCACCTCCAGATACCATCCTCCCCCCTGATAATTTCTTGCTTCTTCAGGAAGATCTAATCTCTCGAATCAGACGGGCTTCTATGGGGGCGACGCCGTCCGCTGGGACCTGTACCAAGGATGGCCTATTTTGGCATGAAGACAAGATTGTGGTCCCCGAAGAACTAAGGGTACAGGTATTGGAACTGTGTCACGATCACAAATTAGCTGGACATTTCGGCTCACGAAAAACGAGTGATCTGGTACTACGTACCTTCTGGTGGCCTCATCTCATCAGGGATTGTAGAGGGTTCATTGATTCCTGCAATACTTGCGCTAGAAGCAAAACCAGCCGGGCCAGAGCTTGGGGACTGTTAAAACCTCTCCCAGTCCCAGAGAGACCATGGAGCATGATCTCAATGGATTTTGTCGTTGAACTTCGGGCGCCTGCTTCTGTGGGCACTGGTGTTGGCATGCCGGCTGGCTGTGGTGGACGCGGTGGTGCACGGGCACGTATGCCTATGGGCGCTGCTATGCGTTCGCCTGGTGGCGCTGGTGTGCATGCCGCTGTCCAGGGGCGCGCTCGGGCGTGTGCGGGTGCGCGGGTGCCTGTGCATAACGGTGCATGCACGAACGCGGCGTTTGGCGCCAATCAGCCTATTTAGGCTTGCTTCTCCCTCTGATCAGTGCTGCCTGATCAACAGCTCCGTGCCTAGTTCCTGTTTCCTGTTTCCTGTTCCTAGTTCCTGTGATTCCTGTGTTCCTGATCTGTTGAAGACCCGGCTTGCCTTTTGGACTCTCCTGACCTCCGCCTGCATTTGACCCCGGCCTGTTTGACTTCACTTCTGCCCACTCCTTCTGTACCTCTGCTGCCCGCCTGTTGCCAAAACCCAGCTTGTGCACTAACCTGTCTCCAGCTCCTGTTGAGCATCTGTTGTCTGTGCCACTGACTATCATCTGCTGTTTGAAGACTGCTAACCTCCGGAACACGGACTCCTGTACAGGCTCTCATACCACTCCGCACTCGTGGGCCTCCTGTCTGCTCTACCAGGGGCCGCGAGTCGGATACGTAAGAGAGCCTACCCTCTGCCCAAGTGGACTCACCGGTCTGGTAAGTGAGAGACCTGACAGTAGGTATACATATGCAAACTAATAGTCCAAATGATATATTAAGTCCGCACTCAGGGTTAATAGCACAAATTGGAGAATATATGTGTATTCAAAAAATCTTGGTACACCTGTGCATGACTAATAGTCCATCCGATAGATAGGGTCTTCATTCATAGTGATTTAACACAAAAAACAGTGACTGTGAGTGTTTTCAGGAATTCCACTTGTGACTTTGTGCTCCCCCTCCAGAGTCCCCACTCACCAGATCCCCTCACCCCCACGGGGGTAATGCGCTTTTATTTGAACCCACTACGGTTGCTCCACCATCCTTATCCAAAGGCCTGGGATGTCCCACCTTCTTGCAGACGTTTTTCTGATGTACTCTGTGGTAGGCTCAAACAGATGAGAGACAGGCATGTATAATGGGTGTCATCTGTACTTATCCAGAGGATGCAGGGCTGGGACCGGTGTGTATCGAGAAGCCGTCCTCGGTAGTGAATTAAGCCTGAATTAAGCCCATGAAGCGTTTGCCAATGCCCCAACGTTCTAGCAGAGTAAAGCTGTAGGGCCAAGAAACCGAGTCAAAGACCTTGTGTAGGTCTAAAGAAAGAAGCATGCCCGATTGTTTAGGTCCCCTTTCCCAATTAGTCTGGAGTATGGAAACTATGTCAATTGCCCTTCTAATCTGGTCAAGGCCCTGTTTGCCTGGGATGAAACCCACTTGATCTTTATGGATGTAAGTATTAATAAAGGAGGTAAGCCGTTGGCTAGAATTTTGGTCATAATTTTCAGATCACTATTTATAAGGGATATTGGATGATAGTTACCAACTTCTTGCGGATTTTTGTCCGGTTTGGGTATTACCGCAACATATGCTGTATTGAGTTATGTGTCCATTGGGTCACCCCATTGGCATTAAGCAATTTTGTTAAATAAGGAACCAAGGTGTTAGCAAATATTTTGTAGTAGGGGTTCGGAAGACCGTCTGGTCTAGGGGCCGAGCCCTTCTTAAAGTCCTTGATAACTCCCAACACCTCCCCCTCAGTGAAGGATGCTTCAAGAATGTCTTTTTGTGTTGGGAATAGGGAGGGTATGGGAAGACCACCCAGGAACCCATTAATGGAGTTGTTGTTATTCGAGGTGTGGGGATTATACAGATTGCCATAGAAATCATTGAATGCTTCTAAAATTTTCAAGGTGTTAGTTGTAGTGCCATGTCCGGGGATTCTTATCTTTGGCATTACATAAGACTGTATTCGAGGTGACAATTTGGCTGCCAGCATGGAACCCAGCTTGTCCTTCGGTTTCTTCCTCCATCTTCTTCTTCTTCTGGTTCTTTCTCCGATGCCGGACGAGAACACTGGAGGAAGAACCAGAAGAAGAAGAAGAAGATGGAGGAAGAAACCAAAGGAAGTTAGAAGAAAGAAGATAGAAGAAAGAAGAAGAAGCATTTAAATAAGGAATTGTCAAAAACTGTCTCTTGTCATTTTTTTTTTACATTTTGGTTCGGGGTTCCCTGTGGGGAATTCCCATGCCGTTTTTCTCAATGAACTTTTATGTGTATTGTCGGACCGGCAATTCATTAATAGCTGCGAGTAGTTTTAAATTACTTTTTTTCCTTTGAAATATCATTTTGCTGTCAGACCGTTCTAAACACTGGAAACATGCGCCCCTTTACAGGCATACTATAGACACCCCCAGGTACGAAATTTAAAGGAATATTACACTTTTATTGTTTCACTTTAAGCATTATTAAAATCACTGCTCCCGAAAAAACTGCCTTTTTTAAAACTTTTTTTTGCATTGATCCTTGTCCCCTGGGGCAGGACCCAGGTCCCCAAACACTTTTTATGACAATTGCCTGCATATAAGCCTTTAAAATTAGCACTTTTGATTTCTCCCATAGACTTTTAAAGGGTGTTCCGTGGCTTTCGAATTTACCGTGAACACCCCAAATTGTTCGCTGTTCGGCGAACGGGCGAACAGCCGATGTTCGAGTCGAACATGAGTTTGACTCGAACTCGAAGCTCATTCCTACTAGTTGCCATCTCACAAGGAGAAGAGAACAAAAATATTGTGAAAAATATTGTGAAAAATATATCCGAACTAGAAAGAAAAATTATAGCCGAAATGGGGGATAAAATGACCCCAGGAACCGTCCTCGGTGGGACCCCCCCTCCCTGGTATTAAAAGTGGGGGGGTGTGGACCTGGTGAGCCAGTAAATTAACGTATATGGCCCCAGTGCAGAAATCATTAGCCAGTTCCATGAGGTGGTCCTTCCTCCAAAGTAGTGAGGAGTGGGTCACATAGATTCCTGCTTCTGGAAGTCAAAGGAGAACTGTCTAAGAATTATAGAACTGGTGAAGGAACATAGGAGGAACAAAGGAGAGATGACTCCTGGTAAAAGGATTCAGTCAAATCCAAAAGGCGAGTGGTAAAATGTCGGGTCAAAAATCACAGAGAAGTCTCATGATCATGCTAAGAAGATCACAGTGTGTGGCCATGTCTTTTCCGGCAATGCAGTCAGTTGTGGGACCGAGAGTGTTCCCTACGAGCACCGTGATGAATACTGTGCTGTCTGGAACTCTGCTTATGGATACTGGAGTTCGTTTGAAGCCGCAGGGGAGGTTTGTCCTGTATACCTCAGGAGATGTTGAGGGATTGGGCATGATCTGCCATCGATGCGAAGGATTGGCCGTGCATCTTCGTCCATTTGGCCGATGTCCGCAATGTGGAGAGTACTTGTTTGTGGTGGAGCAACCTACCACTTCGCCCCGTGCTTATGGGATGGATTGGGCAACAGGTATCGCCACAGTAGAAGCTGCTATCGCTACAGAGAGAGAGCGACAGGCCGCCACTTTTCTTGTCGTTACTGACAATGTTCCAGAAGGAGACACTGCTGCTGTTGTCTCATCAGGGGACATTACTTTGGCCTACCACCGCGGCCGAGGAATGGTCCTGAGCTGTCGGTCCTGTGTGACAAAGCTGGACAACCGAGGAGATCCCAGGGGAGGACCCGTCTTGGAGGGATCACGCAGCGTGCTGGTCTATAGAAGGGCCTGGTGACTCGGTTGGAGGACGTATCCGAAAGTAACTATACAGCATAGTGTTACCGGGTTGGCTTAAAGGTTCAGGCACTGTGACTGACATTCATTACAGAAAATCTGATACATCCTGTGGCAGAGGATCGTACGGATTTTGTTCCCAAGCAAGTCTGTGGCAGAGACTTTGATTCGTGCTGCGTACTGGCTGCTAGGCTGGTGAGAGAGGCCTATCCAGACGAGCAAGGAGTGTGTCCCACGAGGGGAGCGCATTCCATACAATATCTGAATTCTACCTGAACATTTGTTAAAAGAACCCTACAAGAAGATGTTTGAGTTCCTTCTGCAGTTTCCTTTCCGCCTCTTTCCTGCTATTTCCTAAGTCAAGTGTTTAATAAAGCATTGAAAACGTACTTCAGTGTTGGTGTGTGTGTCGTCCAGAGGTAAACTCAACGGAACGCTAGACCCGGTGCGGTGAAACAGAGGGAAGCAGAGTGAAGGTAACACATCCGCTTAAACCAGCAGCTCCAACGAGAGTTATTGCTACAAATACATACATTTTAAATTGACTTCTAAAGTAGAGTATACCTATAAAAGGGATTCCTAATAAGTCAAGATACAAGAAATGCAAAGGGTCACTCCACTGTGAAGCTGTTCAGCTTTTTATCAGATAGTTTCTGTGTTCAAAGTACAACTCCTACTCATTAACAGAGCGGGATTTCCAGTCCTAACAGCCCCTTTATGTCATTGTGTGCAAAGACCTGTTTACTCAATGACATCTTTTCCTGCAGTACAATTCTGTACCGGCTTTGATCTCTTGCTGTGTGTGCTTGTTAAGTGAAAAAAAAAATGACTCTTAAAACATAAGCAATCCTGAAATACAATCTACTGATTTATAAGCTAATTCCGTACATTTTTATACTGTATTTCATTTGTAAATCCCCCCTTAGACCTTTGATATAAGAGAAATACGAGATATCATGATTTTTACCCTTGTTTTACATAGACTGAACAAAATGCGTTAAAGCTGAACTTCAAATGGAAACCCCCACCCCATACTCTTAGCCATTTAAGGTTTTGATTTATTTATTTTTTAAGGAGCTTCTACGACTTGTTTCTTTTTTTATAAAAATAACAAACATGTTATACTTACCTGTTCTGTGCAGTGATTTTGCACAGAGCAACCCGAATCCTCCTTGTCTCGGGTCCCTCTTCTGTTCTCCTGGCAACTCTCTCCAGTTGAGTGCCCCCACAGCAAGCAGCTTGCTATGGGGCACCTGAGCCTGGCCGCAGCTCCCTGTGTCCATTCAAACATGGTGCTGCGGTTCGGCCCCGCCCCCTCTCTCTCCTCATTGGCTAACTGACTTTTGTTGACAACAGCAGAAGCCAATGGGGCCAGTGGCTGCTGTGTCTCAGCCAATCAGGAGGGAGAGTCACGGATGGCTGAGGCACTCGTGGACATCGCTGGATTGAGATGGGCTCAGGTAAGTATTAGGGGGGATGAGGGGGGCTGCTGCACACAGAAGGCTTTTTATCTTAATGCATAGATTGCATTAAGATAAAAAACCTTCTGCCATTCAATCCACTGTGACGTGATATATGCAGTGTTTTACTGGTAATAGAGACTGGCGATTGCAAGTCACTCTTCGGTGCAGCAGACCAGTCTTGTTGCCACTGCTTGCATGGTGACATCATGATAGCGCTGATTTATGACTAAAGGTCCCTTTGAAGACTTTCCAACCATAGTATAGCCAAATGACGGCTTCAGCGCGGCTGGATAGTTTTTCCTGACAACTTCCTGATTCCAACGAGCGCGGTGACGTCACGAGCATAAGGTCCACCCTATACGTTAGGACCAGAAGGATTTGTCCCTTTAGTGACCAGGCCATTTTTTGCGATATGGCACTGCGTCGCTTTAACTGACAATTGCGCGGTCGTGGGAGGCTGTACTCAAACAAAATTTATGTCCTTTTTTCCCACAAATAGAGCTTTCTGTTGGTAGATCATCTCTGCGGTTTTTATTTTTTGCTCTATAAACAAAAAAAGACAAACAATTGTGAAAAAAAACAATATTTTTTACTTTTTGCTATAATAAATATCCCCCCCAAAAATGTAAAAAAACAAATTTCTTCATCAGCTTAGACCAATATGTATCCTTCTACATATTTTTGGTAAAGAAAATCGCAATAAGCGTATATTGATTGGTTTGCTCAACAGTTATAGCGTCTACAAAATAGAGGACAGATTTATGTAATTTTTATTATTACATTTTTTTTTTACTAGTAATGGCGGTGAGGTTTAGCTGGACTGCGACATTGCGGCGGACAGATCGGACACTTTTGACACTTTTTTGGGACCATTGACATTTATACAGCGATCAGAGCTAAAAATAGCCACTGTTTACTGTATAAATTACACTAGCAGGGAAGGGGTTAACACTAGGGGGCAACCAAGGGGTTAGGTGTTCCCTAGGGAGGTGTTTCTAACTGTGGGGGCAGTGTAGTGACTGGAGGAGGAGACAGATCGCTTTTCCTAATCACTAGGAACAGACGATCTGTCTATCCTCCCCTGGGGGACCTGACAGCACGGGAAACTGTCTGTTTACATTGACAGATCCCCGTTCTGTCTCTCTCAGATGCGATCGCGGGTGGCCGGCGGCCATCACGGCCGCCAGCCATGCGCATCTGCTCCTGAGTCGCGCCCCCTAGTGGTCTTAAGGCAGCCGACGTATCATGATGGCAAATCGCCCAGGAGAGCCAACCTTCAGCAATACAACTGCGGCGGCTGGTCTTTAAGTGGTTAAAGTGTTACTAAACACAGGACCCTGCATTCACTGTATCAGGTCTCACACAGAACATGGAAATGCATTTATTTCAGTAAATATAAACTGCTAAATACCTTTTCTTATTAGCAGTATGTAGCAGTCTTGTAACTGCTATCAGTGTTTGGTTAAAGCTTGTAGGAGGAGTTTTCATTCTCCTCTGACTGTCCTATGAGGCTCCGTGACCCCTGACCCTCTGTCTGGTCAGTGCTGATTGGCCCTGTGCTGATCACATGCACTATCCCAAGAAAAAAAAAAAAACTCTCTAGCTATACACACCAAACCGAGCATGTGTATAGTGTCCCCAAGTCTCTGTACTATGGCCCTGCCAGAGCCCTGACTTAAACCCAATTGAGCATCTCTAGAGAGACCCAAAAATGGCTGTCCACCAACGTTTACCATCCAACCTAACAGAACTGGAGAGGATCTGCAAGGAGGATTGGCAGAGGATCCCCAAATCCAGATGTGAAAAACTTGTTGCACCTTTCCCAGAAAGACTCATGGCTGTATTAGATCAAAAGGGTGCTTCTACTAAATACTGAGCAAAGGGTCTGAATACTTAGGACCATGTGATATTTCAGTTTTTCTTTTTTAATAAATCTGCAAAAATGTCAACAATTCTGTGTTTTTCTGTCACTATGGGGTGCTGTGTGTACATTAATGAGGAAAAAAATGAACTTAAATGATTTTAGCAAATGGCTGCAATATAACAAAGAGTGAAAAATTTAAGGGGGTCTGAATACTTTCTGCCCCCACTGTAACAGAGGGGAAATCATCCAATAGGGACACTAGTTTTGATGACCTGGGGGGCCCCAAGAAAATCTCTTAATTTGCAGGGATTTCATCCCACTTCCTGTTTTGTCTATGGGACAGGAAGTGAAAATAAATGGGACGCAACCCTCCATTACTCTATCCAAAATGAAAATAAAAAGTTTTTCCTATAGTTCTACTGTAATAAAAGCTTTAACAAAAGCTGAAGATGCTAGACTAACACGTAGAGTAAATAGACGCTCTCAGAAGAGAAGAGCACTATGAGAGAGGGGGCTGCACAGGTTAACTAACGCTCATGGAGTTGTCAAATTTTCTAGCACCTTCAAAGGCACATTGAAGTGAATAATAAAAAAATAAAAAAAATGTATGGAAAAACACTGCAGGTAAGCATTTAGAAATACTTTTTTAATGTGCTTCTACCAGAAAGTTGTTGACAGGCCTCTATAGACATCAGGCTGCTAAAATCAGAAAAATGTCACAGGAGCTGACTGAAAGTATTTAGATTATTCCAGGCACATAGTTATGTAGACAATCACACCCTAAATACTTTGATTTCAGCTATGCCGTATCTGCCATGCCTTTCATGGACAACCTTGACTGTCTCTGAGTTAACACATACCACTGACTCACAATACTGCAATACCAATGTGCCACTAAAAAAATCAAACTTTCCCACTTCTTGGGTAGGAGAAGAGGAGCCTATTGATTCTACACATAATAAGGTGGAACTGAACCCTTGAGACGCCCATAAATATAAAGATATTTAGTTCCAGTCTATTTTTGCTCTATACAAGTGCTTTAGCTTACAGCTCTGCCTGTACTTGTAAAAAAAAATGCAATGCTACACCCAACACTGGCATCATATTTTACAATGGCCGTTGCTCCTCTTCCTGAAAACAGTCTGATGGCCTACAGAATTAATTTACAGTATATCTCCCATTGCCATTGTTGAGGGAAAAGCGCCATCACCCACCAGCCAAAAGACTTATACCAGCTTCTTGCTGATTCCCCAAAGTCAGATGATCTACAAGGCAACCTAGGCAGGAGCCTCAATCTCAGTGGATGCCCAAGGGGGCCCAGCACAGTTAATGATCCTGCAGTAAATTGGTTGCAATTAGTCAACACACAATTGGTCAAAATTCTGCAATTGGTCAGTGCTGTACCCCTACCTGTTCATATCAAATAGGAGGATCTACTTGTAGATAGTTAGTATCTGATAGGGAGAGGATATGTCAGTACAGAGAAGGCAAATTGGATGACTTTTCTATGCCTAGTACAATTATTAATGTAGCACTGCCCCCTGGAGGGCTGCTTAGAGTGTTCATGTTCATCTGCACCGCCCTGACCCTGTTAACCTTCCAGCCCTCCTGACACTCTAGGTTCAGACATTTTGCAGGCACCTGAATGACACTTCAACACAAGTTAGATAAAATATTCTCTTAGGTTTTAGTGGAACAAAGATACTGCATGTGGATAGGAGGATATGATTCAATTGAGTCTTGAATAACAGCCAAGACTCAGATGAGCAACCCCCCCCCCCCAAAAACAGTGAAATCAGAGTATATATATATATATATATATATATATATACTGCACAGGTGCAGTGTATACATACACATATGTACAGTGGAATAACAGCTAGAGAATAATTGGGTGATTATGAAAGAATGCACAAGTTACTGCAATGTGATACCACACTAAAGAGGAAGCCCAGGCCAGCCTATTAAACCTGTACATCCTAATAAGAGACCAGATAGATTCATGCCCTGTCCACACGATAGGATTTTCCGACAACAAATGTTGGATTCGAGTTTGTTGTCAGAAAGTCCGACCGTGTGTATGCTCCATAGAACATTTACTGTCAGAATTTCCGCCAACAAATGTTTGAGAGCAGGTTCTCAAATTTTCCGACAACAAAACTTGTTGGAAATTCAGAGAGTAAACAGAATAAGGTGAATTGAGCGCACTCTGGGTGAGGATGCAATTTGTAGGATGGCAGACATGTAATTACATAAAGTCCATAGTACAACGTCCATAAAAACAATAAGACAACTGGTATAAAGGAAGGCTGCCTGCTTGTAGATAGAAGTGGATCTGGAACAAAGACAGGAAGAGAAAAGTGGTGCCTTCTAAGCGTAGTAAGTTAAAATTTTTAATAGATTCAGCGTAAAATTTAACAGAACTTAACACTCAACAAAGCATGTATGATAGAAGTCATCCGCACTTGTCCAGACGGCTTTTTGGCATACACCGATCACAGTCTGCTCCTTCTGGACAAGTGCGGATGACTTCTATGATACATGCTTGTTCCCATCACCTGTTGGTGAGTGTATCTGTTATATTGTACACCGAATCTATTAAAAAATTTAACCTACTACGCTTAGAAGGCGCCGCTTTTCTCTTCCTGTCTGGAAATTCCGAGCGTGTGTACACAATTCCAATGCACAAAAGTTCACACATGCTCGGAATCAAGCAGGAGAGACGCACTGGCTATTGAACTTCACTTTTCTAGGCTCGTCATATGTGTTGTACGTCACCACATTCTTGACGTTCGGAATTTCCGACAACATTTGTGTGACCGTGTGTATGCAAGACAAGTTTGAGCCAACATCCTTCGGAAAAAAATCCACGGTTTTGCTATAGAAAAATCCTATCGTGTGTACAGGGCATAAGAAAAGGATAGGGACCCTTTAAATAGTAGTAACAGCAATGTCCAGTGTGCAAGGCCTGCAATGATCTTGCAGTTGGAGTTCTTTAAATTGTATACAAGATATAAGTCACAGTGAAACTAAGCCGGACAGCTCAAATTAGTTAGTGGAATTCCTTAAAGAACTTCCGGGTAACAGATGTCTATGTATAGTGTCTTATGTAATGTAATAAAGTAATCCCATGGGCAAGGTGTCTGTACACAGTGTTCAAGAGAGATAACGAGGCAAGAATTGTGACTGGCGGGCGGCAGCCCTCTCATCAATTGAAGAACCTGATAGGAACCTCCCGAACAATGATTCTCCATGAGATGTCCTTCTGCGTAACAAACAGAGATGGCCGACCAACGGCTAAACTCAGGCTGTCGTCGGATCCGTCTGATGGGGTGATAGAGTTGGCCCTCCGGGGCTGGGCTAGAGTTGCTCTATTGCCGCATGGTAGGCTGCAGCCCTCTCGCACAGCAGCAGAGGGGTGTTCACTTGATGGGGCCCAGGAAGAAGAAGAACGCGAGCTGGATCTGCTCGCCTTTTTATAGTTTTTCCCAGAGGTCTTTGGTGTTGCAGAAAGCCCTCTGGGATGTGTAGTTCAAGGATAGTTCCACAACTCCAGAATGTCTGCTCAAGAGACTACTAGTCCCACAATCCTCCCTGCTTGGCTCCGAGATATGATGTCAGTCACTAGAGCCCAGCACTAGAGGGACAAAGGAACAGTAGGAGAATGACAGGGGTGGTCTGCAGAACCAGGTAATCGTAGTCCACCGTCGGTTACACCAACACCGTCGGTTAGCCAAAGCTGCTACCTTGCCTAAGGCCCTATGCTCTCTTACTCCATCTTTGTGACACTCAGGATGAGCAAACATAAAACACATGTGCACTACACACTTTGGATGTTACATCTAGCTATACTGAACACTCAGCTGGATTTCAGTCAAAAAGACAGATGTAAAATATGTAGTTGAGCATTGTAAGGCATTCATATGTTAATATATTTGGGGGTCCAGTTCCACTTTAATTTAAAAGATTTGCTTACTTGAGTTCCTAGGTCTGCATACCTACAGTGTCAATTCCAAAAGGATTTTAAGATGACTACACTACTGTGCAAAAGTTTTAGGCAGGTGTGATTTAAGAATGCTTTCAAAAATAGTAGTGTTATTAGTTTATTTTTTATTAACAAACAAAATGGAAGAAATGGAGAGAAATCCAAACCAAATCATTATTTGGTGGGACCACACTTTCCCTTCAATACAGCATCAGTTATTTTAGGTACACTTGCACACAGTATTTGAAGGAGCATGGCAAACATATTGGAGATCTAACCACAGATCTTCTGCGGATGCAGGCTGCCTCAAATCCTTCTTTCTCTTCGTGTAATCCCAGACAGACTTAGACCCCTTTCACACTGGGGCACTTTGCAGGCACTACAGCGCTAAAAATAGCGCCTGCAAAGCCCCCTGAAAGAGCCGCTCCTCACACTCCAGTGTGAAAGCCCGAGGGCCCCTGGAAGGAAGAGGGGTGAAGATGAACGCTCGCTGCTAGTGGGGGCAGCGGTGACATCGCAGGCTTTGTTTTCAGGTAAGTGACACATAATGGGCTATTATGTGGTGCATAGTAGCCCATTATGCTTTACATGTTCAGGGAAATAAAGAGGAAGTAATACCCATCAGGGTTTACTTCCTCTATAATGATCCCTCAGTCTGTACAATTCCCCCAAGGGAACCAGTCATGTGTCTTTCATCTTCAGCATTACGTTTCCTTGGCCCACCACTACGTGTACGGTTCTCAACATTGCCCTTTTTTTGTGCTTCTTCAAAAGAGCTTGACCAGCACATCTTGAAACCCCAGTATGCTTTGAAATCTTTGCCTAGGAGAGATCTTGCTGATGCAGTATAACTACCTTGTCTCTTGTTGCTGTGCTCAGTCTTGCCAGGGTGTATGACCTAGGACATGAAACAGTCTTCCACAACCTCACCGTAGTATCAGAGTTTGGCTGTTCCTCACCCAGTTTTAAACCTCCTACACAACTTTTTATATGTGTCAGTCAATGGCTGTGTTTAAACCTTATATGAAATTGATGATCATTAGCCCCTTGTCAGGGCTGGGCTCAGTCCTTCCTTCTCAGAGCTAGCTGCTCAGCTTTGCTAATTGCCAGCTCCTATCTCTCCACAGTTACTCAGCTGTTGATGATATCCTGCTCGTCAGTCCTGCCTAGTTAAGCCGTTCAGCCCAGTGGATCTCTGCCTTCGCCTTGGTAAACATCACAGAGAGTATCTCCTGTGTTCCTGTTCAAAGACTTGCTTTGCTGACATCCCTTCTGGCTCCAGATCCTGCTTGCTGTTCCATTACATTGATTCCTGACTTCTGGCTTGGCTGACTATCCGTTCCGGTTACTGAACTTTGGCTGTGTTTTGACTACGTTTGTTCTTTTTACTTTTATTATTAAACAAGTGTGATTTAACTGTACTTCTGTCTCGGTCTGATTTCATGGTTTATGACACCCCTGCTTGGTTTAATTCATTAAAGTGATTGTAAAGTCTTGTTTTTTTTTTTTTTTATTAAAAATAAAAAACATGTTATACTTACCTCCTCTGTGCAGGTGGTTTCGCAGAGAGCAGCCTGGATCCTCCTTTTCTCGGGTCCCTCATAGGCTCTCCTGGCCCCTCCCTCCTGTTGAATGTTCCCACAGCAAGCAGTGAGCTATGGGAGCACCCGAGCCGAGTCTCAGCTCCTTGTGTCCATTCAGAGTCTCAGACGGCTGAGACATTTCTACAACATCGCTGGAGCTAGATGGACCTCAGGTGAGTATGAGAGGGGCTGCTGCAGACAGAAGGTTTTTTTTTTTAAGGCATAGAATGCCTTAAGAAAAAAAACACTTCTGCCTTTACAATCACTGTAATAATAATAATCCTACAACACCCCTGACTTTGTGCAAGTGTACAAAGTGTGCAAGTGTAAAAATTGATGCTGGTTGGAGTACTCACACCAAATATTGATTTTTCTTCTGTTCGCTCACTGTGTATTTTGTAAATTGATAAAAAGTAAAAATGATTATGAAAATATATATATATATATTTGAAAGCATTCTTAGGCCGGCCATACGTGTTTCGAACCTGGGCCGGTTCAGCAGGAACTGGCCGAGATTCGAACTGTTAATAGCCAGGCTGAATGATCGATCAATTTGGGTACAACAGCATGCTGGGTTTTACCTTTGATGATCACTAGTGGCTATAGCAGTATTATTATTGATCACTGCCTTATGCTCAGTCTTCCTACGCCAGGAGAAGAAAATTGCTGATACCCCTGTCAGAAATTTGCACCATGTATTACTGGCCTAACTTTACACCATTTCACACCTGCCCTAAACTTTTGCACAGTACTGTATACACATTATAATCTAATTATGCAATCTCCTTTAGATCTACAACAACTAAGTAGTGCAAGAGCTTATCAGATTGGATATTTTTTGAATGGACTGAACTTTGAATGGACTGTTCAGGAAGGCACTCACCCTACATAGTGAAAGCTAAACTCCAAGTATGATGTTAATTGCTTAACTGAGGAACCACTGGGGAAACTGACAATCATTGTAGTAGTTGGTGCTACTACAGTGATCACTCTACTCTTCCAGGTCCTTTGCTGAGTGGCTGCCCCACTGCAGAATGACCACAGGGGGTCACTTGTTCGGTGCTACCACCATTCACAGAATGTTTTTTCATGAATATAAGGCATTCTCTGATTGGGTGAGGTGGAGGCTGTGACATCACCACCCCTCCTCCCCCTCTTCAAATTTTGGTAGAGATGACCATCAAAACATAATACCACTGAGATGAACTATGGTATAAAAAAATATATACCTCCAGAAATATTGTATTATCAGCCTGCATGCTTACGTGACTGATAAATTGGGGGGGTTAAGCAATATGTCTGATAAGCAGTATTTAATTGTCTTCTGATTTTCTTTAAACGGCTCATGTGTTGCCCTTATCTACCATATTGCATTACATAGGTTACCTATGGTCCTTAACCTCCGGCTTTGGCAAATGATTTACTAGCGTTGTCATGTAACTAGTGTAAATAGTGAAACACAGGGGTGTGTGCATTACTTATATCTGTTAACCAAACTTTTACCACTCCCAGAGGAGAGACTTCCATATCTGACTAATAAAAAGAGAATGTATAATAGTGGTTCAAATATAAAGCTGAGGGACCATACACAGCTCTCATCTCACATCAGATGTCCAGTATTTGTCTATACAAAACTGAAGGCAAGCATAGGTTTCCTAAGATATACAATATATTCTCAAAAGTATTGGGACGCCTTTACACGCACATGAACTTTAATGGCATCCCAGTCTTAGTCCGTAGGGTTCAACATTGAGTTTGCTCACCCTTTACAGCTATAACAGCTTCAACTCTTCTGGGAAGGCTGTCCACAAGGTTTAAGAGTGTGTCTTCCAGAAGCACATTTGTGAGGTCAGGCACTGATGTTGGACAAGAAGACCTGGCTCGCAGTCTCCGCTCTAATTCATCCCAAAGGTGTTCTATCAGGTTGAGGTCAGGACTCTGTGCAGGCCAGTCAAGTCTACGCCAAACTCGCCCATCTATGTCTTTATTGACCTTGCTTTGTGCACTGGTGTGCAGTCATGTTGGAACAGGAAGGGGACATCTCCAAACTGTTCCCACAAAGTTGGGAGCATGAAATTGTCCAAAATGTCTTGGTATGCTAACGCCTTAAGAGTTCCCTTCGCTGGAACTAAGGGGCCAAGCCCAACCCCTGAAAAACAACCCCACACCATAATCCCCCTTCCACCAAATGATTTGGACTAGTGCACAAAGCAAGGTCCATAAAGACATGGATGAGCGAGCTTGGGGTGGAGGAACTTGACTGGCCTGCACAGAGTCCTGACCTCAACCAGATAGAGCACCTTTGGGGATAATTTAGAGCTGGGTCAGTGCCTGACCTCACAAATGTACTTCTGGAAGAATGGTCAAACATTCCCAAAGACACTCCTAAACCTTGTTGATCTTTTGCTTTAAGGAAAAAAAAAACATGTTTACATGGCCTGAGATCTAGACGTGACGTCATGACGTAGCTCCGGTCCTCCAAGGGCAAAGAAATGAGTAGCAGCCATCTTGCCATCGCTCATCTCTAAGCCAAGCCAACGTTGGCTCTGGATGGGTTCCCAGGCTCACTGATCGATAAGGTAAGCCCGGGAACCACCGGGAAGTGGCTTCTATAAGTGATCTCATGATGAATGAGGATGTCAGGGCTGGGCTCCTGCTACTTAATGAGCAGCTCCTTACTTTCAGTGCTCAGAAGGCACACAGCTGTCACTTAATTACCAGCCACTCGTTGTTACCACGGTGACTTACCTGGTTACCATCACCCTCCCTCATCAGTCCAGCGTACAGCCAGTCCCGTTTTGGCTGGGTTCACACTATACTACACGACAGTAGTACGACTTTCATCCTACTTTGCTCTGCGACATCAGTCCTACATTGGTCCTACATTGATCCTACATTGGTCCTACATCCATCCGACTTTCATGAACAGGATACTACTTTGATCCGACTTTTCAGATAGTATACTTGTCCTTTGACCAATTAAAAACTAACACACAACGGGAGGGGCTACAGCAGGGGGCAGGAAATAACGCAATATCGGATGTCTTGGTGTAAATCTTGAGGGGGAACTCCGCGCCAAATTTCAAATTAAAAACCGGCATGGGTTCCCCTCCCAGGAGCATACCAGGCCCTTAGGTCTGGTATGGACCTTGAGGGGAACCCCCTACGCCGAAAAAACGGCGTGGGGGTCCCCCCCAATCCATACCAGACCCTTATCCGAGCACGCAGCCCGGCCGGTCAGGAATGGGTGTGGGGACGAGCGAGCGCCCCCCCCCCTCCTGAACCGTACCAGGCCGCATGCCCTCAACATGGGGGGGTTGGTGCCTTGGGGGAGGGGGGCGTACTGCAGGCCCCCCCATCTCAAAGCACCTTGTCCCCATGTTGATGAGGACAAGGGCCTCTTCCCGACAACCCTGGCTGTTGGTTGTCGGGGTCTGCGGGCGGGGGGCTTATCGGAATCCGGGAGCCCGTGATGACCACGCCCCCTAAAACGTCACAGTCCCAGCATGCCCAGGGACTGTGACGGCATAAGGGGGCAGGGTCACCGGCTATATAAGTCAGAGCGGAGCGCCCAGAGTGCATTCCAGCTGGAGAGAGAGCGTTGTGTCAACATCAGAAGAAGAGAAGAGGGCAGAAGGCAGAAGACCGAAGACCGGGCTCCGCATAAGAGCGGCAAAAGAGCAGAAAATAGCGGAGGAGCCCGGCAGAAGACCCGGAGAGAGCGGAGAAGAACCGGAGAGACCCCCGAAGAGAAGAAGGCAGCAAACCGGGCTCCTCCGCTATAGCAAAAGAGCGGCAAAAGAGCAGAAGATAGCGGAGGAGCCCAGCAGAAGACCCGGAGAGTGCGGAGAAGAACCGGAGAGACCCCCGAAGTCGGAGGAAGACCCCCGGAGCTGTCTAATAAATTACTTTTAAAATCTGTAGTGTTTTTCTTTAATTGACACTTTTTCCCTAGGTGAATGGGTAGGGGTACGATGTAACCCATACTCATTCACATAGGGTGGGGGGCTTATTAAAGGGGGCTCCCGGATTCCGATAAGCCCCCCGCCCGCAGACCCCGACAACCAACGGCCAGGGTTGTCGGGAAGAGGCCCTTGTCCTCATCAACATGGGGACAAGGTGCTTTGGGCTGGGGGGGCCCGCAGCGCGCCCCCCTCCCCCAGGGAACCAACCCCCCCATGTTGAGGGCATGCAGACTGGTACGGTTCAGGAGGGGGGGGCGCTCGCTCGTCCCCACCCCCATTCCTGACCGCCCGGGCTGCGTGCTCGGATAAGGGTCTGGTATAGATTGGGGGGACCCCCACGCCGTTTTTTCTGCGTAGGGGGTTCCCCTCAAGGTCCATACCAGACCTAAGGGCCTGGTATGCTCTTGGGGGGGGGAAACCCTTGCCGGTTTTTTATTTAAAATTTGGCGCGGAGTTCCCCCTCAAGATCATCTGAGCACAAGTCGCGTGCCGAAGTCGGATCATGCGAGACAGCGATCCGACTTTGATCCGACTTCAATGATAGTCAATAGGCTGAAGTAGGATCAAAGTCGGACCAAAGTAGTACAGGGAGCATTTCTAAAGTCGGAACGACTTGTGTCGGACCAGTTAGGACGGCTCCCATAGGGAAACATTGGATTTCACACGTCATGTGACATGAGCTCCCATTGTCGGAGCGTTTGTCGGACCAGTGTGAACCCAAGCAGCTTGGCTCATTTCCAGTTCCATTTAACAGATTACTGGCCAGATCACCAGGTGAAAATAAAGTAGGAAAAGTAAAAAAAAAAGAAAAGTAGTGAAGTCATCTCATCTAAGGATTAGTAAACTGCAATATATTGTATTTTTTTGGGGGGTTTAATACCACTTTAATTTAAATTGCTTTACATAATAAATGCATCCAGTATGTTCTACACACATAGATTTTACACTGTATTGTCAAAAGTTTTGTGACACCTGCCTTTACACATACTTGAACGTTATTGGCATCCCAGTCTTCGTCCGTAAGGTTTAATATTGAGTTGGCCCACCCTTTGCAGCTATAACAGCTTCAACTCTTCTGGGAAAGCCATCCACAAGGTTTAGGAGTGTCTATGGGAATGTTTGACCATTCTTCCAGAAGTACATTTGTGAGGTCAGGCACTGACCCAGCTCTAAATTATCCCAAAGGTGCTCTATCTGGTTGAGGTCAGGACTCTGTGCAGGCCAGTCAAGTTCCTCCATCCCAAACTTGCTCATCCGTGGCTTTATAGACCTTGCTTTGTGCACTGGTCCAAATCATTTGGTGGAAGGGGATTATGGTGTGGGGTTGTTTTTCAGGGGTTGGGCTTGGCCTCTTAGTTCCAGTGAAAGGAACTCCTAAGGCGTCAACATACCAAGACATTTTGGACAATTTCATGCTCCCAACTTTGTGGGAATAGTTTGGAGATGTCCCCTTCCTGTTCCAAAATGACTGCGCACCAGTGCACAAAGCAAGGTCAATAAAGACATAGATGGGCGAGTTTGGCGTAGACTTGACTGGCCTGCACAGAGTCCTGACCTCAACCTGATAGAACACCTTTGGGATAAATTAGAGCGGAGACTGCGAGCCAGGTCTTCTCGTCCAACATCAGTGCCTGACCTCACAAATGCGCTTCAGGAAGACACACTCCTAAACCTTGTGGACAGCCTTCCCAGAAGAGTTGAAGCTGTTATAGCTGCAAAGGGTGGGCAACTCAATATTGAACCCTCCGGACTAGCACTAGGATGCCAATAACGTTCATGTATGTGTAAAGGCAGGTGTCACAAAACTTTTGACAATACAGTGTATAATCTATATGTGTAGAACATACTGGATGCATTTATTATGTGAAGTAATTTAAATTAAAGTGGTATTAAACCCCAAAACAATATATTGCAGTTTACCAATCCTTAGATGAGATGACTGCACTACTTTTCTTTTTTTTTACTTTTCCTCCTTTATTTTCATCTGGTGATCTGGCCAGTAATCTGTTAATTTGGAACTGGAAATGTGCTAAGCTGCTTAAATAGAAAAAAGGGACTGGCTGTAGGCTTGACTGATGAGGGAGGTTAAGTGCCGGTTCACATAGGGGCGACTTGTCAGGCGACCTAGTCGCCTGACAAGTCGCCTCCCGTTCTGTGCTACGGAACCGTTCTAATAGGAGCGACGCAAGTCGCTCCGACTTAGAAAAAGGTTCCTGTACTACTTTGGGGGCGACTTGCATAGACTTCTATGCAGAAGTCGTTTTGCAAGTCGCCTCGGAAGTAGTTTGCAGGTCGCCTCGCTAGGGCGACCTGCAAGTCGTGCCGCCCCTGTGTGAACCGGGGCTAATGGTAACCAGGTAAGTCACCGTGGTAACGAGTGGCTGGTAATTAACTGACAGCTGTGTGCCTTCTGAGCACTGAAAGGAGCTGCTCGTTAAAGTGGTGTTCTGGCCGAAATTATACTTTTTAAATAAAAATACCCCTATAATACACAAGCTTAATGTATTCTAGTAAAGTTAGTCTGTAAACTAAGGTCTATTTTGTTAGTTTATAGCAGTAGTTTGTTATTTTATAAACTTACAGCAGGCCGTGGCCATCTTAAGTGTGGGCATCTGAAGCCAGACTGTATTTCTTCCTGGATCTCATCCTTGCAGATCTCGCATATGCTCAGTGCAGCACAAGTGGTGTAATAGGTTTCAGGTCAGGTTTCCATAGCAACAGCAGTGTCAGAGGAAGTTGCCGCCCCTTCCCAGAAGGCATTGCAAACAGGAAATGATGCGATGGGCTGCGGCCAGGGAGGAGGAAGTGAAAAATGAATACAGCAGATATACATAGATGCTGAGAAAAAAAATTAAAAAATATCCAATTTGTTTACAGTGCACAGTTTAGTGAGGGATGCTTAAGAGTTGTAAAAGTGGGTGGAACTCCACTTTAAGTAGCAGGAGCCCAGCCCTGACATCCTCATTCATCATGAGATCACTTTTAGAAGCCACTTCCCGGTAGTTCCCGGGCTTACCTTATCGATCAGGGAGCCTGGGAACCCATCCAGAGCCAACGTTGGCTTGGCTTAGAGATGAGCGAGGGCAAGATGGGGATTTTATTGACAACATATTTCCTAATAAAGAGGACCTGTCATGCTGTAAGGCTATCACAAGGGATGTTTACATAAAAAAAATTTTTTTCTAGCACTAGACCTCCTCTGTAACCCTAAAACTTGTAGAAATTTGTAAAAATGTCGCCTATGGAGATTTTTAAGTACTGTAGTTTGGGGTCATTCCATGAGTGCTCCCAATTTTAAAGCAGGACATCTAAGGTATTTATTTACTCGGCGTAACGTCACCTTTGATATTTTCCCAAAAAATTGGGATATACTGTATATTGTGGTTTCTTTTTCTTTATTCATTAAAGTGTATTTTCTCTAAAAATAATGCATTTGAATCACGCTGCGCAAAAAACGTGTGACACAAAAAAATTGCAATGACCGCCATTTTATTCTCCAGGGCCTCTGCTCATTTTTACTTGTTTAGGAGAAGTCCTTCCCATCTGTTCTGTCTTCTAGGGCAGGGGTCTCCGAACTGTGGCCCGTGGGCCGAATGTGGCCCTTTGCTTGCCTTTATCCGGCCCTTGGGGCACTATTCCTCCCACTGACACCAGAGATGGGGAACTAATTCTCCCACTGAATCCAATTATGGGGCACTATTCCTCCCACTGACACCAGAGATGGGGAACTAATTCTCCCACTGAATCCAATTATGGGGCACTATTCCTCCCACTGACACCAGAGATGGGGAACTAATTCTCCCACAGAATCCAATTATGGGGCACTATTCCTCCCACTGACACCAATGGTGCATTTTTTTTTTACTCTCATTGACCACCAAGCCTACGGCATTATTTAATCCCACTGATGCCAGGGCATATTCCACTCCCATTGGCCACAGTCCAGCCCCCCCTAAGGTTTGAAGGGCAGTAAACTGGCCCTTTGTTTCAAAAGTTTGGAGATCCCTGTTCTAGGGGGAAGTCAGGCATGGCACCAGTGTGTTCTCTGTCCTGGATTTCAAGGTGCCATTTTGGGGAAGCCTGTGTCTCATTGGGCACTAAGTTCTCTAAGGATTTGGATGGCCATCTTTGAGAGAGAAGGGTCATATTTAGCCCTTGCTGTGTCATTTTGGTGAGCCCTGCAGTGTGGGGAAAGTAGGTAGGGACAGAGACCCTCCTGTGAGGGACTGATAGGCTGAGCCTAGGGCAGGTTCCTGCAGAATAGGGACAATTTAGGGACATCCTGTTGTACCCGGTGTTGACAAGAAGGAACCTCTCTGTGTATAATCAGTATATTGGTCTGGCATGAGCTTGTGCATCAGTGGGATGGTTCAGTATCTTTGTCAGCAGATCACAGTGATTGGCCACATGCAAATCTGCTTAACGGAGCAACCTATTGAATCTAAGCACTGTATGCATCCCTCACTAATGAAACACATATGGATAAGTTGCTAAAGTTGATTCTGAAAAAAATGTCACATTATTTTTCACTGCTGATTACTTGGCGCAGTAAGGGCATGTTCACACCTGTGGCTATACTGTCCTCCCCCCGCCATCTGAAAAGTGATCTGTTGTGGATTGCTTTTCAAAGGGCGTTTACAGGTGATGAGGAATCACTATGTCTTCTCATCGTCTTTTTTAATTATCAACTTAATTATCAACTTTTGGGGGGGGGGGGGTAAACCATTTTTTCTAATTATCAACATGTCGACCCACCACAACCGCGGCCCAGGGTCGTTTTTTTTATGCGGCCATGACATGTGTACAGACCTGAGTTTGGTTGGGCGGTCAGGGAATGGTAAAACCACAGCTCAACCACCAGCCTGTAACTGCAACACAGATTTCCAGAATGGGAGTGAAATGTCAGTGAATGTTCCTCCATCGGGCAAATGTGCTGCGGATCCAGTAAAGTGCTTTCGACGCCGAAAAGTGGGCAAATTAAGATTTGGCAAATCACCATCAGTGTTGCCAACCTCCCAGATTGAAATTTACTGACACAACACCCAAAATTTACTGGCACAGCCAAGTTTTTACTTGCATTTTCAAAATTAAAGTTTTAAGTGCAAATTTCTGTATTTAGGCTACAAACAAGAACAATACAAAATTAGCAATGTGATTTAAAGGGGTTGTAAAGGTTCAGTTTAAAAAAACAAACAAACAAACATGTCATACTTACCTCTTCTGTGCAGTTGGTTATGCACAGAGTGGCCCCGATCCTGCTCTTCTGGGGTCCCTCCACGGCGCTCCTGGATCCTCCTCTTCTCAAGTGTCCCGTCGGAGAAGCGCTCTCCTACAGGACACCCGTGCGGGCGTGCTCCCCTGTCCTGCTGCTGCGTCTGTTGACACAGACAGCAGGCCTCGGCGCCGCCCCCCACTTCATTGGATTTGATTGACAGCAGTGGGAGCCAATGGCTGCGCTGCTATCAATCTATCCAATCAGACACTGGCCAGAGCTGTACAGGGCTCGGGTAAATATAAAGGGGTTCAGGGGCACTGCTGCAGTAAAGAAGGTTTTTCACCTTAATGCATAGAATGCCGAGGGTTTACAATCCCTTTAAGATAGATATTAAGGCAAAAAACATATTTCTTATAGTAAGTCACAGCCATATTTTTTACAGGCAACCTTTTCCTGTCACTGGCATTTACTGGCAGGAGAAAAGTGCCCATTTTTTACTGGCTGCCAGTAAAAATACTGGCGGTTGGCAACACTGATCACCATTCACCAACTTTGTAAATACGGCACGGACACTTCACAGTATAAGTGCCATTATTCGACGTCAGTAAGCAGTATTAAGGGAAAACAGCACTTACTAATGACAAATGTTTACGTCTGCGTTGGAGCGCCATCTAGTGGTATATTTTTAACATTACAAGGATAAAACAGACCTGCATCAGATCCTATGAATATATTCCATAATCCACTGGATTTAACAGACATTATTGTTAGTATTATTTTTATACAGGATTTATATAGCACCAACAGTTTGTGCAGTGCTTTACAACATAGTCAAACATGGTAAAGCCCAACTCCGGGCTCGCCGCCTTCCCTTCCAGAGACCCAAAACAGTAGTATTTAATACCAACATTACATGCAAGGACCTCTTTTTTTTGGGTGGTCCTAGATTATGCAGAGATAAATACTATTATTATTATACAGGGTTTATATAGCGCCAACAGTTTGCGCAGCACTTTACAACGTTAGGGCAGACAGTACAGTTACAATACGATTCAATGCTGGAGGAATCCAAGGGCCCTACTCATACTGACATAATGACACCACATTCTATATCATTACACTGTGATTACGAAGTGCTGGTCTATGACACCTTGCATTCAGAGTATAGCCTCATTCTTCCAGGGTGAGTGACCCCAGGCATCATTCAACCTGGAGGAATAAGGACATCAAGTGTCTAAAAAGAAGTACTGCAGGGAATTGCTCCAGACTGAAGAGTTTTGCACGCTGAGCTACATTTTATGTTAAAAAACACAATATAGGGGTCTACTTTTATATTAATAAGAACAAAAAAATAATAATGATTAAAAAAAATTTCCCAGAGTTGGGCAGGGCTAGACTATCCTTATTGGAGCCAGAACTCCAGATTTTATTAATGAGAACGGTATCATTAGCAGTAATCAGCATGGATTCATGAAGAATCGTTCTTGCCAAACCTATTAACCTTCTATGAGGAGGTGAGTTGCCATCTAGATAAAGGAAGGCCCGTAGACGTGATGTATCTGGATTTTCCAAAAGCATTTGACACAGTTCCCCATAAACGTTTACTGTACAAAATAAGGTACATTGGCATGGACCATAGGCTGAGTACATGGATTGAAAACTGGCTACAAGGGTGAGTTCAGAGGGTGTTGATAAATGGGGAGTACTCAGAATGGACAGGGGTGGGTAGTGGGGTCCCCCAGGGTTCTGTTTTGGGAACAATCCTATTTAATTTGTTCATAAATGACGTGGAGGATGGGTAAAGTTCAATCTCTGTATTTGTGGACGATACTAAGCTAAGCAGGGCAATAACTTCTCCGCAGGATGTGGAAAACTTGCAAGAAGATCTGAACATATTAATGGGGTGGGTAACTACATGGCAAATGAGGTTCAATGTAGAAAAATTTTAATAATGCATTTGGGTGGCAAAAATATGAAAGCAATCTATACACTGGGGGGAGAACCTCTGGGGGAATCTAGGATGGAAAATGACCTGGGGGTCCTAGTAGAAGATAGGCTCAGCAATGGCATGCAATGCCAAGCTGCTGCTAACAAAGCAAACAGAATATTGGCATGCATTAAAAAGGGGATCAACTCCAGAGATAAAACGATAATTCTCCCACTCTACAAGACTCTGGTCCGGCCTCACCTAGAGTATGCTGTCCAGTTCTGGGCACCAGTCCTCAGGAAGGATGTACTGGAAATGGAGCGAGTACAAAGAAGGGCAACACAGCTAATAAAGGGACTGGAGGGTATTAGTTATGAGGAACGGTTGCAAGAACTGAACTTATTCTCTCTGGAGAAGAGACGCTTGAGAGGGGATATGATTTCAATTTACAAATACTGTACTGGTGACCACACAATAGGGATAAAACTTTTTCGCAGAAGGCAGTTTAATAAAACACGTGGCCACTCATTAAAATTAGAAGAAAAGAGGTTTAACCTTAAACTACGTAGAGGGTTCTTTACTGTAAGAGCGGCAAGGATGTGGAATTCCCTTCCACAGGCGGTGGTTTCAGCGGGGGGGTAGCGATAGTCTCAAAAAACTACTAGATAAGCACCTGAATGACCACAACATACAGGGATATACAATGTAATACTGACATATAATCACACACATAGGTTGGACTTCATGGACTTGTGTCTTTTTTCTACCTCACCTACTATGTAATTATGTAACTGGACAGGACAGTTGAAGGCAACATTAAATAAATAAATAAATCAGTTTCTATTTATAATAAAGGGTTAAAGGATGCACATGGAATATTTTTTATATTTTGCAGGAGGTATCACGTGTCTGGGATTTATTTGTTTCATGTAGTTATTTAAAAATGTCCCCGGACTGTAATTCCCAATTCAGTGTCTTAGGCCCAATGCATACTGCAGCTGTCAAACACCTGTTTTACAGGCATTTCACCTTTTTTTCTTTTATTTCCCCCTTCTATGTTAGTCTATGTGTTCATGCACACATAGGCGTTTATAGGCATATAGAGGCAGGGGTGTTTAGGGGCAGAAATCTGAATGAGAAGAGCTTTTGGACAGAAAAAAACAGATGCGTGTAAATGCGTCTACACGCTAGGAGTTTTGATAGCGTGTTCATTCATTGCAATGCGTTCATTCATTGCAATGGCCAGAATAAATGGCTATTCTGGCCAATGAAATCAATGAGCGCCCACAGGTTTAACATGCCTAAATGCATCTAAACGCATTTGAAAAATGCAGCTTTAGGAGCGTTTTTAACGCTGATTTTCTCTTGTCAAAAGAAAAGCGCTCAGAGAGCGTAGTGTACACGAGGCCTTACACACAATGTTAGTTTTAAAAAGTTTTATAGAGTGTTTACCTCTGTCTGCCAGCAGATGGAGACACAGACTACACAATAAAATTTACACCTCTTAGGGCGCTGTAACTTTGCTACCAGAGGTCGACAGTGTATGGTTTCTTAGACCTCACAAATTAACCACTTCAGCTCCGGAAGGTTTCACCCCCCTTCATGACCAGGCCATTTTTTGCTATTCGGCACTGCGTTACTTTAACTGGCAATTGCACAGATATGTAACACTGTACCCAAATGAAATTTATATAATTTTGCACACAAATAGAGCTTTCCATTGGTGGTATTTGATCACCACTGGGGTTTTTTATTATATAAATAAAAAAAGACCGACAATTTTTTACTTTCTGCTATAAAACATATTCAATAAAAAAAATCGTATTTCCTTATAAATTTTGGCCAAAATGTATTCTGCTATATGTCTTTGGTAAAAAATAAAAAATATATATATACTAGTAATGGTGGTGTTTAGAGACTTATGCCCCAAACACACAATAGGATTTTTCAACAACAAAACCGTGGATTTATTTCCGACAGATGTTGGCTTTAAACTTGTCTTGCATACACATGGTCACACAAATGTTGTCGGAAATTCCGAACATCAAGAACGCGGTGATGTACAAAACGTACGACAAGCCGAGAAAAATGAAGTTCAATAGCCAGTGCGGCTCTTCTGCTTGATTCTGAGCATGCGTGAAACTTTGTGCGTCGGAATTGTGTACACACGATAGGAATTTTCGACAACGGATTTTGTTGTCGGAAAATTTGAGAACCAGCTCTCAAATTTTTGTTGTCGGAAATTCCTACAACAAATGTCCAATGGAGCCTATACATGGTCGGAATTTCCGACAACAAGCACCCATCGAACATTTGTTGTTGGAAATTCCAAGCGTCTGTACGCGGCATTATAGTGGGACTGTGATAGTGCGGTGGCATTCTGACACTAAGCCCCTGTTCACGCCGGTACGACTTTTCAGCCGATTTGACAGTTCCAAATTGCATATGACTAGTCGCTCCCTATTGTCGGCAATGGAACTGTTCAAATCGGTCTAACTTTGTTGTGCCGCCCTGATTTGAAAGAAAAAGGTTTCTGCACATTCTGCGATTTCAGGTACAACTTGCATAGACATCTGAGCATGAAGTCGCACAGATGTCAGCCAAGTCACACCTGAACTCACACTGACCTGCGGCTTTGAAATCACGCTACTTCACTTGAAGTAGCACAATTTCAAAGTCATGTTTAGTGTGAACGGGGGCTAACTGACACTTTGTGGGAACTGACTAACTGACATCACCAATGACACTAATACAGTGATCTGTGCTAATAACATACACTGTCACTGTACTAATGACACTGGCTGGGAAGGGGTTAACATCTAGGGGCAATCAAGTGGTTAATTGTGTGCCCAGGAATGTGTAATGTGTGTAATATGTGCTGCTTTTTACTACAGATCGATCTGTTTCTTTTTCCTGCAGGGAAAAAAAACAAAGCAATTTTTCCCTCTGTACAGAGCCCTGTGTTGATTGCCAACACAGGGCTCTGGGCTGTGATTGGACACAGCCAATCAGCAGATCCCGGCCGTGAATCATTGGCGGGTGGAGGAAACCCGGAAATAGACAGCGACGCATGGGTACAACACCGTGCCTGTAGGAGCCACCCCGCTGCATATGTACTGTGGCAGGTCGGCAAATGGTTAAATAAATGCAAGTGTGCGTAGTTATTTAACCATGGGGAAAAATAAAAAAATTAGGTAGTCTGTTAAATCATCAATTGAGGAGGCAATATCGGCCTTTATTACTTTTTCATAGTTTTATCATCTGTAGATCCGGCAAGTAGATCCATTTTTTTCCAATTTCCTGTAACAGAATGACAACACTGTTTGTTCCGCAGTGAAACCACAGAGCAGTATTGTCACCCTGTGGACAGGATAGTCTACGTAGGACAAAAGTTCACAATTGAGGGTTACCGGCTCTAAGGAATGCCGATAATCGACAAGTGTGTTTACTTCGTGATCAGCTGTGATTGGACACAGCTGATCACATGGTAAAGAAAATCCAAAGCGTATACAAGCACACAGTACATATGGCGCTCCTAGAAAAAGTGCCAAGTCCCTTGATCCATTGGAACTTTCATCTGTATCTGTAGACCATCAACAGGGTAGAAGAATGGATGAGGCAACTGGATGAATAGATGGCTGAACAGGAGAAGGGACCGAGACTGGAACCTCTGCAGCTCCCACAGAAGATCTGGGTAGGATCATCTCAATGTAGAAATAAACAAACAGCAGGGCGCTGAGGTCAGTATCAAATAAAAAACACAAAAAAAAAATAGCACACTTATGTTAAAGTTAGCATGAACCTGCATGGATAGGGAACACCTGAGACCAAGCAGCTGTGATCAGTGTGAGGCTGTGAGCATTACTGAGCAAACAGAGACTGAGGATGACAGGGAGCCAGCCAGCTCAAGGTATGGCTATTAGCAGCAGCATTCTAAGCAGCAGACGAGGATGACAGCTGTCAAAATGCCTGGTAGATGTCGGGAGAGGGGGTGTGCATGACACGTCTCCAGGGACTTTGCCCTCTTTTTCAAATGCCTTTTAAAAGGGCATTTGAAAAAGAGGGCAAAGTCCCTGGAAATGCCTCATGCACATTTTGACAGCTGTCATCCTTGTGTGCAGCCTAGAATGCCACCGCTAATATCCATACCTTGAGTTGGCTGGCTCCCTGTCATCCTCGGTCTCTGTTTGCTCAGTGATACCCACAGCCTCACACTGATCACAGTTGCTCAATCTCAGGTGTTCCCTATCCATGCTGTGTCATGCTAACTTGAACATAAGGCCTCATGCACACTGACGTTTTTACAGCTGCTTTTTTGAGCGTTTTTTGCAGCTTAAAAATGCCTGTCTATGTTAGTCTATGGCTTCATGCCCACCTAGGCGTTTTTGAGCTGCAAATGGCATAGGCGTTTTTAAGCTGTAAAAAAAATCCAGGACCAGTGGGTTCTGAGAGACGTTTTTCAGCTGTAAAAACGCTCTAACGCTGATAAACGCTCAAAAACTTCGTTCACCAAAGTTTTTTAACATTTTTGATCCATTGCAAAAAAAAATAAAAAATTTTGAAAAAAAAAACGCTAAAAAATGCTAATGCAGAAAAACGCTAAAAAACGCTAATAAACGCTAAAAACCGCTATTGCAAAAACGTTGAAAAAAGCTGAAAAAAGTTTTAAAAAATCACTGCAAAGATACTGGCGTTTTCATAACGTTATTTTAACATCCCGTGTGCATGAGGCCTAAGTGTGCTGCTTATTTTCATAAATTGTTTTTTATTTGATACTGACCTCAGCGTCCTGCTGTTCGTTTTCTTTCACATGGTAAAGAGCCCTTTTGATTGGCTCTAGGACACAATGACCACAGAGTGCACCAGGTGCTTGCCGTTCTGAGAGGACATCAATAGACGCCCTTCCAGAACTGGACGGCCATGCTGTAGCCGTCATTTGGCTATAGCACGGTTGGAAAGTGGTTAAAGCTGAACTACAAATATAATCTTAATGTTGATATAATCATGATGTTGAGATCAGGGTTCTGGGGGGCCAAATCCTTACTTCCAGGACTCCTTGTTCTTTTTCACGCTGAAGATAGTTCTTAACCACTTCAATACCGGACACTTTAATTCCTTCCTGCCCAGGCCGATTTTCAGCATTCAGCTGAAACATTTTGAATGACAATTGCACGGTCATGCTACACTGTACCCATAAGAAATTGTTATAATTTTTTTCCCCACAAACAGAGCTTTCTTTTGGTGATATTTAATCACCACTGGGTATTTTTTTTTTTTTTTTGCTAAATAAAGGAAAAAAGACCAAAAATATTGAGAAAAAAAAACCCACATCTTTCTTTGTTTCTGTTATAAAATTTTGCAAATAAATAATCTTTCTTGAGAAATTAGGCCACAATGTATTCTGCTACATTTGTTTAGTGAAAATAACCCAAATCCGTTTATATTATTTAGTCTGTAGGATAGGTATAAAGTCCACAAATTATGGTATATACCAGTGTGTGTGTATATGTAGATTAGGGATGAGCTTCGAGTTCGAGTCGAACTCATGTTCGACTCGAACATTGGCTGTTCGCAAGTTCGCCGAACAGCGAACAATTTGGGGTGTTCGCGGCAAATTCGAATGCCGGCGGAACACCCTTTAAAAGTCTATGGGAGAAATCAAAAGTGCTAATTTTAAAGGCTAATATGCAAGTTATTGTCATAAAAAGTGTTTGGGGACCTGGGTCCTGCCCCAGGGGACATGGATCAATGCAAAAAAATTTTTTAAAAACGGCCGTTTTTTCAGGAGCAGTGATTTTAATAATGCTTAAAGTCAAACAATAAAAGTGTAATATCCCTTTAAATTTCGTATCTGGGGGGTGTCTATAGTATGCCTGTAAAGGGGCGCATGTTTCCTGTGTTTAGAACAGTCTGACAGCAAAATGACATTTTGAAGGAAAAAACTCATTTAAAACTACCGCGGCTATTGCATTGCCGACAATACACATAGAAGTTCATTGATAAAAACGGCATGGGAATTCCCCAAAGGGGAACCCCGAACCAAAATTAAAAAAAAAAAAAAGACGTAGGAGTCCCCCTAAATTCCATACCAGGCCCTTCAGGTCTGATATGGATATTAAGGGGAACCCCGGCCAAAATTTAAAAAAAAAAATGACGTGGGGTTCCCCCTAAATTCCATACCAGACCTGAAGGGTCTGGTATGGATTTTAAGGGGAACCCCGCGCCAAAAAAAAAAAAAAAAACGGCGTGGGGTCCCCCTAAAAATACATACCAGACCCTTATCCGAGCACGCAACCTGGCAGGCGCACTCTCGCCCCCCCCCTCCTGAACCGTACCAGGCCACATGCCCTCAACATTGGGAGGGTGCTTTGGGGTAGCCCCCCAAAACACCTTGTCCCCATGTTGATGAGGACAAGGGCCTCCTCCCCACAACCCTGACCGGTGGTTGTGGGGGTCTGCGGGTGGGGGGCTTATCGGAATCTGGAAGCCCCCTTTAACAAGGGGACCCCCAGATCCCGGCCCCCCCCTGTCTGAAATGGTAAGGGGGTACAAAAGTACCCCTACCATTTCACTAAAAAACTGTCAAAAATGTTAAAAATGACAAGAAACAGTTTTTGACAATTCCTTTATTTAAATACTTCTTCTTTCTTCTATCTTCCTTCATCTTCTGGTTCTTCTGGTTCTTCTGGCTCTCCTGGTTGTTACTCTGGCGTTCTCGTCCAGCATCTCCTCCGCGGCGTCTTCTATCTTCTTCTCCTCGGGCCGCTCCACACCCATGGCATGGGGGGAGGCTCCCGCTCTTCTCTTCATCTTCTTCATCTTCTTCTCTTCTTCTTTTCTTCTCTTCTTCTCTTCTTCTCTTCTTCATTTTCTTCTCCGGGCCGCTCCGCACCCATGCTGGCATGGAGGGAGGCTCCCGCTGTGTGACGGCGCTCCTCGTCTGACAGTTCTTAAATAACGGGGGGCGGGGCCACCCGGTGACCCCGCCCCCCCTCTGACGCACGGGACATGACGGGACTTCCCTGTGGCATTCCCCGTGACGTAACAGGGAAGTCCCGTCAAGTCACCGTGCGTCAGAGGGGGGCGGGGTCACCGGGTGGCCCCGCCCCCCGTTATTTAAGAACTGTCAGACGAGGAGCGCCGTCACACAGCGGGAGCCTCCCTCCATGCCAGCATGGGTGCGGAGCGGCCCGGAGAAGAAAATGAAGAAGAGAAGAAGAGAAGAAAAGAAGAAGAGAAGAAGATGAAGAAGATGAAGAGAAGAGCGGGAGCCTCCCCCCATGCCATGGGTGCGGAGCGGCCCGAGGAGAAGAAGATAGAAGACGCCGCGGAGGAGATGCTGGACGAGAACGCCGGAGGAAGAACCAGAAGAGCCAGAAGAACCAGAAGAACCAGAAGATGAAGGAAGATAGAAGAAAGAAGAAGTATTTAAATAAAGGAATTGTCAAAAACTGTCTCTTGTCATTTTTAACATTTTTGACAGTTTTTTAGTGAAATGGTAGGGGTACTTACCATTTCACACAGGGGGGGGCCGGGATCTGGGGGTCCCCTTGTTAAAGGGGGCTTCCAGATTCCGATAAGCCCCCCGCCCGCAGACCCCCACAACCACCGGCCAGGGTTGTGGGGGTGAGGCCCTTGTCCTCATCAACATGGGGACAAGGTGTTTTGGGGGGCTACCCCAAAGCACCCTCCCAATGTTGAGGGCATGTGGCCTGGTACGGTTCAGGAGGGGGGGGCCGCACTCTCGTCCCCCCCTCTTTTCCTGTGGCCTGCCAGGTTGCGTGCTCGGATAAGGGTCTGGTATGGATTTTTGGGGGGATCCCACGCCGTTTTTTTTTTTTTGGCGCGGGGTTCCCCTTAAAATCCATACCAGACCTGAAGGGTCTGGTATGGAATTTAGGGGGAACCCCACGTCATTTTTTTTTTAAATTTTGGCCGGGGTTCCCCTTAATATCCATATCAGTCCTGAAGGGCCTGGTATGGAATTTAGGGGGACTCCTACGTCTTTTTTTTTTTTTTAATTTTGGTTCGGGGTTCCCCTTTGGGGAATTCCCATGCCGTTTTTATATCAATGAACTCCTATGTGTATTGTCGGCAATGCAATAGCCGCGGTAGTTTTAAATGAGCTTTTTCCTTCAAAATGTCATTTTGCTGTCAGACTGTTCTAAACACAGGAAACATGCACCCCTTTACAGGCATACTATAGACACCCCCCAGGTACGAAATTTAAAGGGATATTATACTTTTATTGTTTGACTTTAAGCATTATTAAAATCACTGCTCCTGAAAAAATTGCCGTTTTTAAAAATTTTTTTTGCATTGATCCATGTCCCCTGGGGCAGGACCCAGGTCCCCAAACACTTTTTATGACAATAACTTGCATATTAGCCTTTAAAATTAGCACTTTTGATTATTCATGTTCGTGTCCCATAGACTTTAACGGTGTTCGCGTGTTCGAACAAACTTTTTTCCTGTTCGCATGTTCTGGTGCGAACCGAACAGGGGGGTGTTCGGCTCATCCCTAATGTAGATAGATAGATAGATAGATAGATAGATAGATAGATAGATAGATAGATAGATAGATAGATAGATAGATAGATAGATAGATAGATAGATAGATAGATAGATAGATAGATAGATAGATAGATAGATAGATATATCAATATATATCTATATATATAGATATAGATATCTATATCTATATCTATATCTATAGATATATGGAAATTGATCAGTCCTGATGTACTGACACCCTATCTAATTTCTCGAGGCCCAAAAATGCCAGGACAGTACAAATACCCCCAAATTACCTCTTTTTGGAAAGTAGACAGTCCGAGGTATTTAGTAAGGGGCACTGCAAGTATATTTGAAGTTGTCACTTTTTGTTACAATTTTTTTGAAAATTAAGAAATGGAAAAAATAATTTTCACTTTTTTTTGACACAAGTGCAGTACTGCTTTTTTAGATAACTGGTGTGGCAAAAAAATAATAATTTATTAAATTTATTTATGATTTTTTTACATACTGTGACCATTTACTGTGATTGCTTAAAACAGTGAATTTCAGTGTTATAAGCAACAATTTTTTTTTCTCAATAAAATCTATTCATTCAGTGTTTACTGTAGTGATTAGCTGTGATTGGCCACAGCTAATCACATGGTACAGATGGGCTGTGATTGGCCCTGTCTGTACCATGTAATCACTGTGAACAATCACAGAGATTAACACAATAGTATGAATGGAATGAATGGAAGCCATCCATTGTGTACAATTGTCATGTGATCTGCTGTGAGGGCCAATCACATGCCTCCCTGATGGTATGGCATGATGGAAAAATATCTTCCTGTATTTCGGCATTGAGCACTTTTGATTAAGTCCCAATGGGCAGGCGAAAATTCATAGGGGGCGTGGCTTACAGAGAAGCATAGGCTAAAGCCATTCCTTATTTCCATACTATATGGGCTGGCCAGGAGAGCCATGTTTTTTCATGTCTATGTCTATCACTTTTTGGATGAGTATATTCAGATACCGGCACCCCATCCTGAGAATTAAGGGAATAATCCCCTTATCAGCTTAGAGCAACACGCCAAGCTTTTTCTAACATAAGGAGGAGCCTGATGTAAGGCAGGTTCTGATGGAAACCCAGATGTAAGGGGGACTCTGATGGAGACTGTGAAAGAGGGCTTAGATGGAGAATCTTATGTAAGGTGGGACTCCTAATCTGAACTCTAATGGAAACAGGACTTTGATGGAAACCCTGATGTATGGGGACTCTGATGGGGACTGTGATGTAAGGAGGGCTTGGATGGGAACTCTGATGTATGGGGGACTTCTAAGCCAAACTCTGATGTAAGGGGGGTTCTGATGGGGACCCTGATGTAAGGGGACTCTGATGTGAGGGGTGTTATGGTTTTACTGAAGTTCTTTCTCTTTTGCTCTGAATCATATCATGCTGATTCCAAAAAAAAGTCCAAATAAAACTTCTTCATTTATTTATTATTAATTGATTTATAAAGTTGATTTTTTTTTTTACGACTGCAAATATTGGTAAAATATAGGTTGGTTGTGGCCCTCATGCTAAAAGTTTGGAGACCCACGTCCTTCACCACCCAAATTGTAAAAAATTCTATAGATACATTTAATCAGTCTTATTTCAATCATTCCTTTATTATTTATTAAATGTACATCATTCTGTAGAATAGTAGAATTAGCCCATTAAGTAGTAACTGCTACTAACAAAACCTCAAGGTATCAACCTACGATTTAGTGATCAATAAATAGCTTTATTTATTTATACAAAAACTTAATTCACATTCTCTTCTAATTCATGAAAAGCCGACGTGCCAGCACGTTCTGTGTATTTTCTTCCTTGATCTGCAACCAGTAAGCTCCTGGTGAGTGAGGACCTCGACTCTGAAACCAGAAACAAAAACACTAAAAACTTCAATGATGAAATTGTACGCTTATATGGAAATATTATAATGTCCTTTTAGACTATATTTTACAGTGAGAAGGTAACAACTTGTGGTATAAAATGGGCATCATCAGTTGGTAAAAAAAAATAACTAGATAATTCCTATGCCTTTTTTTGAATGGATGGTGGGGATTTAAAGGAGCCATAAAAATTATATTTTAGCTAAAGATTAAGTTTGATGGATGGAATCACCTACTAACGTATGTATATATCTGACGAGATCTCTCTGCTATAGTTTATTTACTTTTTCTCACCCGTTTTGTAGATTTTACCCACCTCGGGGGGGGGGTTGCCAAATTATCTTGTTGCAGTTGACCAGCTCTAAGAGAAGCTTCTTGGGGGAATGATGCAATCAGTCTGCCGCAGGCAGGCAAAAATATTTTCTTATTTTCCCCACCCTTCAGTGATCACTTACTGAGAATATTGTAACATTGTAACACTAAACACCACTAAAACCAATATAGTAAAGGGTCACTACACTGACTATCATTTTGCATTTATCAATTTGTGATTCACTAAGAGTGGTTATTTGTTACATTTATGATATTAGTGTTTTTTTGCACACATTTCTCATATTTATATTTTGGGTAGATCCTATATTTATATACTGATTGGAATTTTACACTCTAGCGCAGCGTATTTTTTTTTTTGGATTATTTGCACGATATATGAGACGTGATCTACGCATGGAGCTAAGTAGTGATTGTCTTTTGGCATAAGATCATTGTGGCTCTCAGGATTTTCTTCCTTTTTGCTTGCACTTTACCACTGACCACCTTCTCCACTGACCATCAATGTAATGGGGCATGGGGGGGGGGCGTGACCGGATGTTGAGGTGAGAGGTGAGAGAGGACGCCGTGACTGAATCCAGCCCTCTCCCCTCGCTCCGTCTCCGGCATCTGACACTGTGAGATCTAGGAGACTGCCCGGAGCATTGAACGAAGCCGCCGAAGCCGCCGCGGACGTGACTGCCGTACTGAGCCCAATTGCACGGTGCTCTCCCGGGAAATACATCGGAGGCGCCTGTCCCTGTGAGAGAGGAGGGCGCCGACACCCGGGATTGAGCTGTGCTGGAAACCCCCTGAAGGACTAAGCAGCATAGGATCCCGCCCGGAGTACTGGAGGGGTGAGTCGCTGGCTGTGTGTGCATCTACAGCATAAAAACCCAGCTGTGAAAGACATTATTACTGATATCCCGGTAAGGGGACTGTGGCTATACAGGCTCAGATCACAGGGCAGGGGGCTAGCATTGTGCATTGGCAAGGCAGCATACTGTCGGGAATGTCAAAGAAGAAGGGGATGGAGGATGGGCCAGCCCAGCAAGGGACAGGGGGTCTCGGAACCCGCAGCGCCAAGGAGAAGGGGAATCAAGCAGCCACTAAATTAGAGCGCTTTGCGCACACCCCAAATCAAACCCCTAACAAATCCAGTAATTTAGAGGGGGGCCAACAACAGGCGGGTCACCCTGGGAGGAGAAGTCAGACCCAGGAAAATGGGACTTTGGCAGCTCTATCATCAGCTATACCACTGGCAGGCTCAGCCGCAAGAGGGACCCTGGATAAACAACAAAACCTGGGCCTGGAAGGGGCGACAGGGGGAGACCAGGGCAGTTCGGGTGAGAGGGAGCCATCTCTGCAAGATATTCTTACAGCTGTCAATACCTGTAAGCAATCAATCACTGAGCTGTCTGAGCAATTTAAAAGTATTAGAGATGAACTGCTTATTGTTAAAGGGGAAGTGCGTACAGTTTGCACCCGCACAACAGCACTTGAGGAGAGATTCAGCCAAATGGAGGACGATGTGTACCCATTAAAACAAGAGGTGGCACTTATAAAAATCCAACTAAAGGATTGCTTGCAGAAAAAGGACAGTATGGAGAACAGGCTACGTAGAGAGAACCTGAGGGTACTTGGGCTCCCGGAGGGCTGTGAGGGGAATAACCCCATTCAATTCATGGAGGACTGGCTGAGGGAGAAGTTCGGCAGGGACTCATTTTCCAACACATTCGCCATTGAGCGGGCGCATAGAATAGGTCCCAAAACCCTAGCACCAGGAGGCCACCCCAGACCCTTTATTTTTAAGCTTTTATGTTTCCGGGACAAAGTCACCATTTTACAGAAGGCAAGAGAGTCAAGGAACATCCAGCATAATGGAGTTAGGATCTCAATTTACCCAGACTTCTCCCCTGAGCTGCAGAGGCAAAGAGCTAAATTTGGAGACTGCAAACGAAAGCTTCAACAACTCAGAATCAACTATGCGCTTTTGTTTCCGGCACGATTGCGTGTCTCAGCTCTGGGGGAGGTTAGGTTTTTTTCTACCCCCAATGAAGTATCAACTTGGCTAGAGAGTATTGAAGAGAGAATTAACAGAGGAGAGGGAAGTTAGGTGCCGTTTGGAACTTTCTCCTGTTTTTTCTTGGAACTTTTTATTGTATTATTTTTTGTTTTTTTCATTGGATTTTTGCCTGTTGATGTGGTAAATTGGGAGTGGAGTGGGGGAGGGGGGGATCAAGTAAATAGTAATATAATACACCTATAGAGAAAAATGCACAAATTACGCACAAGTTAATAGCACAAAATATTTTATTTTTGTTTTTCCTAGAGTGGGAAAGTCCCCCCCTTACTGGATCTGGTTCACGGTTGTTTCTTTTTTTTTTCAAACCTCAAAAAGTTTTCTGAAGGTCACAATGGAAGCCCGAGGGTTAGGCCCCAAAGTGGGCGTGGGGGTAAGAGGGGGGAGGGGGTGGGGGGGAGAGAAGGGGGGGTGTTGGGAGGGTGAGGGGGATCGGGGGGTGGGGGGTAGGGGGGAAGATGCACAAATATAATCAGAGGTGGAAGGTAGGGAGTGGTGTGAGTGGATATGATTGGATTCAGGCTGTTAGATTAGAGGGATGGGTAAAAGATAGGGAGATACACTATATACCCCCTTACTACATCTGTAATGGGAGATGGTTAGTTTTGATAGGAGACCAAAATATTGTAACGGCACTAGATAGAACGGCCCATGAGCATTGAAAGAGGGAGTGGTAAAATCCCGGATATGGGTAAAAGTATTAATATATGTTCATGGAACGTAAGAGGAGTAAAGGATAAGTTTAAAAAACAAATAATCTTCTCAATAGCCAAAAGGGGGAATGTCAAGATACTCTGCCTTCAGGAGACGCATCTGGTAAAAGATACAATTGAAACTTTAAGTAATAAGCAGTTCCGGACACAGTTTCACTCCACTCACTCATCATATTCGAGAGGGGTGAGTGTACTGATAAACACAGATTTGGCTTTCTCCTGCAGGCAGAGTAGGTTGGATGAAAAGGGAAGGTATATTTTCCTCTCTTGCTTAATAGAAAACAGAAGATATATATTGGCTAATGTGTATATCCCCCCCCCCCCCCCCATTTTGCACAGAGGTAATGGAGGACCTAGCCAGGTTTGTAGCAGACTTCCCTGGGATTCCGGTAATAGCACTGGGAGATTTTAATATGACGATGAACAGGAGTATAGACAGGTTCCCGTTAAAGCATGGAGCTGGAGAGGTCAACAGGAGTCCCCTTTTGCAGTACTGTGATGAACTAGGGCTGGTGGATATCTGGAGAAGGAGGCATCCTGGAGAGAGGCAGTACTCATGTCACTCCAGGACTCATGCCACCCTGTCCAGAATTGATCTTGTACTGGGGAATGAAGAGGCACTAAATGTAGTGGAGGAGATAACATATGAACCAAGAGGCGTCTCAGACCACACGCCAGTTATTGCCATCTGTGAGAGTAGGGGGGCAGTATGGCAGGGGGAGCTGGAAGATTAATCCCTTTTGGCTCGAACTTATAGGAGAGGAGGAGAAAATGATGGAGGGGTTGTCTGAATTTATTAGTATAAACTTAGGATTGGCTCCACTTAGGGTGGTCTGGGACTCCCTGAAGGCATATCTCCGAGGAGCTTTAATCCAGAGAATTGCGTATGTTAAGAAACAGTCGCAAGCCGAGGAAATGGGAGCTAAAGAAAATGCAAGACTGTCAGAGGCGCACTTCGTAGTAACACCATCCCAAGCTAATTATGAGTGCTGGGTGAGGAGGCAAGAAGAGTATAGTAGGGTACTCCGAGAGAAGGCAGAAAAGATTGGATCCTTTCAGAGGCGGAGCTTTTTTGGAGAAGGAGAGAGAATTGGGAAAGCTCTGTCTCTGATAATTAAGGCAAATGGCCCCCCGAGTGCAGTGCTGGCAATTAAAGGGAGGGAAGGAGAAATAAGAAAAAACACCCCGGATATAGTAGACGAATTTAAGACATACTTTGAGAAGTTATATAGTTCCTCCAGGGTAAATGTAGAGGGGGAAATGCAGGGCTTCTTTGAGGGGCTGGGGATAATCCCGGTATCAGAGGAGGATCGGGAAATGCTGGATGCCCCACTGACCCTTAAAGAATTGCAGAGGGCTGTTGGAGATATGGCGGCTCAAAAGTCCCCGGGCCCAGACGGCCTGCCCATAGAACTATATAAAAAATACGGGGAGGTACTGTTACCCTTATTACTGGAGGTATTCAATGGGGCTAGGGAGGAGGGGGCTCTGCCCCCCTCTATGGCAGAAGCCATAGTAATACTTCTGTTGAAAGAAGGGAAGAATCCAATAGATATGTCTTCATACAGGCCCATATCGCTCTTGTGTTCGGACGTAAAGATCCTGGCCAAAGTACTAGCTGCAAGGCTAAATAAGATAATCCCTAAACTAATACACACGGACCAGTCCGGGTTTATCCCAGACAGATCCACAAGATCCACAAGTAAGAATATAAGACGGGTATACCTTAATATGCAAATCCCCATAGAAAACAGCGGTAGGAGAGCAATTCTTTCGTTAGACGCAGCCAAGGCCTTCGATTCCTTGGAATGGCATTATTTATGGAAGGTACTAGCGGAATACCAGCTTGGCCCCGGGTTTGCTTGGTGGCTTAGATTGCTATATAGCGAGCCAAGGGCCAAGGTGAAAATCAACGGGCAGTGCTCGGTGTGGTTTCAGTTGAGCAGGGGTACGAGACAGGGGTGCCCTCTGTCCCCCCTGCTCTTTGCACTGGCAATTGAGCCCTTGGCGGTGGCTCTGAGGATGGCACAGGGCATACAGGGATTTAAGAGGAGGAGAGGGGTGGACAAAGTGGCCTTGTATGCCGACAATATTTTATTATTTTTGGCGGATACGCAGGATTCACTGGAAACAGCTATGAGGATAGTGAGGGAGTTTGGGGTCTTCTCTGGGCTACTGATCAATTGGGAGAAATCAATGATTCTGCCTATTGATACCCTGAGCGAGCCTCTCCCTCACCAGGCATCCCAAGTCCAAGTGGTCAGGCAAATGAAATACTTGGGGATTAATATATCTAGAGACCCAGGCCAGTATATATCCGGAAATCTAGTTCCATTGATGAAAAAGCTGAAGCAGAAGTGTCAAGTATGGAGACGCCTGCCCCTCTCGTTCGCCGGGCGTTGCAATCTGATTAAAATGATCTGGCTACCTTAAATCTTATACGTCCTGCAGAACTCTCCTGTTTGGATCCCCAAGCACTGGTTCAACAAAAATGGACAGTATGTTCAGAGAGCTTATCTGGAAGAAGGGGGTGGCTAGGATCGGGTTGGGGACGCTACGGCGACCAGAGGGGAAGGGAGGCTTGGCGGTACCAGATCCACGAGGCTACTTCCTGGCAGCTCAATTGCAACAAGTCGGAGGTAGTAATAGGCTAAGAGAAGCAGGAGCAGGGGGCAGCATCTTATTGAATGACACCAGACATGATACAGTGGCAGAGGGATTAGAGGCAGACTCATTTTGTACCAAATGTCCTACTACCCGGATGATGAGTAAAGTCTGGGTACAAGCTAAAAGAACTCTGGGATATGCCGGTTTCGCGGAATTTTCGCCACTTTGGGACAACAATAGCCTTAATGAGCTTAAAAAAATGGGGCGAGTAGAGGAATGGGACCGTTTGGGTATCCACTACCTTGCACAGGTATACAGGGCAGGGAGGTTGAAGTCCTTTCAGGAGCTGGTAGAGGAGTATGCGATCTCCAACAGGTCATTTTACAGATATCTGCAACTTAGGCATGCCTTGGAGGCACAATTTGGGAAGGAAGCGCCAGTGTGGTGCGAAATGACCTCTTTGAGAAAGCTGATCGATGCGGGATCCACAAAGGGTCTGATTTCGGGCATGCATGGATGCTTGAAAGCAGCAGCCCAGGAAGGCCCGATTGAAAATAAAAACAGGGCTAGATGGGAAAAAGATGTGGGAACACTGTCTGACGACCAATGGGATCAAGTCTTGGCGTTGGGTCCCAGGGTCACTCTCTCTACTTCACAAGTGATGTCTCACCTGTATTTATTACATAGAGCATATTATACGCCCCTGAAACTATTCAAGTGGGGCAAGAGACCCGACGCGAAATGTCAAAGATGTAGAGGGGGACATGGGGATTTGATCCACATGTTCTGGCGATGCCCCAAGCTGCATAGATATTGGAAAGGGGTAGTGGGGAAAATAAATTTAGTGTTTGGGACATCGCTGAGATTGGAGGCGGGGGAGTGCCTGCTGGGATTGATGGGGGAGGGAGGGATTTCAAAGGACATACAGACGGCAAGAGTTAGATGCTTGGCTCAGGGAAAAAAGCTTAGCGCACAGCACTGGCAAAGGAAGGAGGCTCCGACAGTGACAGAATGGGAAAATGCAGTAAGGGAAGTGATCTGTAGGGAAAAGTATATCTATAAGAAAAGGGGCAATTATAAGAAATTTGAGAAAATATGGAAAGCATGGTTGGATTGGGAGAGAGCTGGACCAGAGGTGGGGTGAGGATGATTTGGGATGAGAGTGATGTAGGGTATGTGTGAGGATGTATGACGGGTGAGGGGAGGAGAAGGGGGGGGGGGGAGACGGGAAAATGAAGAAATTATTTCTATCTTTCCCTTTTTGAAGGTTACAGCTTATGGATATATTGAATTGGTACATACTAGATGCAGAGAAATTTATGGGAATAATGGATGATTTTAATGAGCTGGTGATTTTAGTGACAGTCCCTATCTGTGTATTTCTTTTCTTCTATTTCTTTTTGATGTGATTGTTGTATATGCTGTAATGGATAACTTTTTCAAATAAAGAGATAAATAAATGTAATGGGGCACTTCATCAATGACCAGCTTTACTGACCATCAATATAAGGGGGCACTTCATCAGTGACTTCCTTCTTCACTGACCATCAATGTAAGGGGCACTTCACCACAAACCACCTTCTACAATGACCAACAATATAAGGGACACTTCATCACTGACCACCAATGTAAGGGGGCATTTCACCACTGACCACCTTCTCCACTGACCATCAATGTAAAGGGGGCACTTTACCACTGACCACCTTCTCCGCTGACCATCAATGTAAGGGACACTTCGACACTGACCACCAATGTAAGGGGCACATCACCACTGACCACCTTCTCCACTGACCATCATTGTAAGGGGGCACCTCATCACTGACCACCTTCTCCACTGACCATCAATGTAAGGGGCACTTCACCACTGACCACCTTCTCCACTGTCCATCAATGTAAGGGGGCACCACACCACTGACCACCTTCTCCACTGACCATCAATGTAAGGGGGCACTTTGCCACAAACCACCTTCTCCACTGACCTTTAATGTAAGGGTGCACTTCATCACTAACCACCTTCTCCACTGACCATCAATGTAATGGGGCACGTCATCACTGACCACCTTTACTGACCATCAATGTAAGCGGGGAATTCATCAGTGACTTCCTTCTCCACTGACCATCAATGTAAGGGACACTTCACCACAAACCACCTTCTACAATGACCAACAATGTAAGGGACACTTCATCACTGACCACCAATGTAAGGGGGCATTTCACCACTGACCACCTTCTTCACTGACCATCAATGTAAAGGGGGCACTTAACCACTGACCACCTTCTCCACTGACTATCAATGTAAGGGACACTTCATCACTGATCACCAATGAAAGGGGCACATCACCACTGACCAACTTCTCCACTGACCATCAATGTAAGGGGGCACTTCACCACTGGCCACCTTCTCCACTGTCCATCAATGTAAGGGCGCACCACACCACTGACCACCTTCTCCACTGACCATCAATGTAAGGGGGCACTTCACCACTGACCACCCTCTCCACTGACTATAAATGTAAGGGGGCACTTCACCACTGACCATCTTCTCCACTGTTAATGTAAGGGGGCATGTCATTACTTACCACCTTCACTGACCATCAATGTAAGGGAGCACTTTACCACCGACCACCTTTTCCACTGATCATCAATGTACGGGGACACTTCCCCAAAATCCATTAACCAGGCCACAGTATGTTGGATTTGCATTCTACTGATCTCTATAGCTGGTCTTGAATATTTGTGTTGTGCCTAAATTGTAGCATACTTACTTTGTCTGTTGTAGGAAGGCTCATGGATCACAGTTTCTATCCTAAAAGAAGAATGAGTTCCAATAGTGAACAAATCATCAAATAAAAATCATAAAACAGCACAACTACCTAAACTTTCTTTGTCAAACACTGTGTTTGTTTTACAGCAAAAGGTGTACAATATGTTCTCACCACAACTTCCTTGATTGAATACAGAAAGTTGAATTCAGCAGTTCTTCTGCTATTAGATACCCTCCAATGTCCCTGATTCCTTCCACACCACTTACAGGGGAGGCAGTAAGTGGAGACAGTGCATCCTGCCTGTTTTATATACTGAAAGGACGGGAGAAACCCTCAGAGCTCTCAGTATACACTTCCTTTAAAACCTTTTGCCCCAGTTAAAAGAGAGTAAAAACCAGAGAAAATACTCAGTAATGAAAATATAAGTGCTGACTAAAGTTTTGAATTAAATATCTTTACCTTTTCTCCTCATCATCCATCAATATGGCGTACGTTCTTATTTCCATCTCCAGAAGGTCTTTCAGGTAATACAATAGCCTACTGTCAGAAGTCAATTTCTCAGCTGCTGACCTTACATTTGCCAAAGCATCTTGTAACTTTAATACAGTTCCCTGTATACTTTCCAGATATACAGCGTAACCAGCTTTGATTTCATACAGTTCTGACTCCCGAGCAGATTTCTAGGAAAATGAGGACACCATAGGATTTGTTAAAAAGGAATTTCTGCTAAGGCCCTGTTGTCTTTAAACAACATACAGTAAAAGAGATACAGACTAATTAAATTTTTCATTTATACAGGTCATGGTTTATCTACTAGTAGTTGGACACATTCATCTGAACTTGTTCTGTTAGGTTGAAAATATTGTGTAGCTCACCCAAGCCACTTCTTTAGGAGCTTGGATAAGCTATGGTAGGCTAAGGTAATTTCCTTACACTTTTTAGAACTTGGATAAGTTATGAAACGTCTTCATCCCTGGGAGCGGACGATGTGTTCCCCCCCCACCAACATACTTTGCCATTCCCCCTTTTTTTCCTCTTTATGCTTGTTTCCCCCTACCTATCCCCTGGTCTGCCTAGGCCTTATACTGTATTACTAAGATCTCTTATCTTGCAGTCATAGCTGCCCTCGCTCATAACCCCCCTCTTTTTTTGTCAGCATTCTGCATCCCCCGTTAGGTTGTAGACAGCTCTCACATTGATAGAATCACTGACTGTGGTAGCCCTCTGAGATATGCCCACCTCTAATGCAGTACATCAGCAGTGATTTTTACTTGGGTACGCCCACACTTGTCCTTTGCATATATGGTTCCATTTTTACAACAACCTTGACCATCTATGGAAGTTATCTACAACCTTTTTTATCTCTACATTTAAATGCTCTATGTAGGATTGAGATGTAGTAATGACCAGATTACTTCTTGCTCCTTGCTTTCAATTGTTCTGGTACGCTTTGAAGAGTGGAAAAAGTTTCTGACTTGAATTAAGACTTATGCCGCGTACACATGAGTGGACTTTCCGGCGGACTAGGTTCCGACAAGATTAGTCCAGCGGACAATCCGATAGTGTGTGGGCTAGTCCGATAGCTTTTCGGGATAAAAATCCGACGGACTTAGAAATAGAACATGTTTCAAATCTGTCCGACGGACTCAAAGTCCGACGGACTAAAATTGGGAAAACTGTTCGTCTGTGTGCTGACGAACAGTTTTCCCAATTTTAGTCCGTCGGACTTTGAGTCCGTCGGACAGATTTGAAACATGTTCTATTTCTAAGTCCGTCGGATTTTTATCCCGAAAAGCTATCGGACTAGCCCACACACTATCGGATTGTCCGCTGGACTAATCTTGTCGGAACCTAGTCCGCCGGAAAGTCCACTCATGTGTACGCGGCATAAGTCTTAATTCAAGTCAGAAACTTTTTCCACTCTTCAAAGCGTACCAGAACAATTGAAAGCAAGGAGCAAGAAGTAATCTGGTCATTACTACATCTCAATCCTACATAGAGCATTTAAATGTAGAGATAAAAAAGGTTGTAGATAACTTCCATAGATGGTCAAGGTTGTTGTAAAAATGGAACCATATATGCAAAGGACAAGTGTGGGCGTACCCAAGTAAAAATCACTGCTGATGTACTGCATACGACGCAAGGGAAGCTATTGGCTACTGGCTATTGAACTTCCTTTTTTAGTCCCTTTTACATCATCACGTTCAAACCGAACGGGCTTATGAACGGACTTAGTCCTATCGTGTGTGGCCAAGTCCGTTGGTTCGGAAAGTCTGTTGGACCTAGTCAGAAAGTTCGTCGGAAAGACCCTCGGACCTAGTCCGCCGGAAAGTCTGCTCGTGTGTATGCGGCATTACAAAAAAGTTATGAAACGTCTTCAATGTTAAAGGACAAGTCCAGCTGAATGTGACTAAATACTACATGAGATGCACACTGTATTGTGAAAAGTTTCAGGACGCCTGCCTTTACAAGCACATGAATTTTAATGGCATCCCAGTCTTAGTCCGTAGAGTTCAATATTGAGTTGGCCCACCCTTTGCAGCTATAACAGCTTTAACTCTTCTGGGAAGGCTGTCCATAAGGTTTAGGAGTGTGTCTATGGGAATGTTTGATCATTCTTCCAGAAGCGCATTTGTGAGTTCAGGCCCTGATGTTGAACGAGAAGGCCTGGCTTACATTCTCTGCTCTAATTCATCCCAAAGGTGTTCTATTGGGTTGAGTTCAGGATTCTGTGCAGTACAGTCAAGTTCCTCCACCCCAAACTCGCTCATCAATGTCTTTATGGACCTTGCTTTGTGCACTGGTTCTCAGTCATGTTGGAACAGGAAGGGACCATCCCCAAACTGTTCCCACAAAGATGGGAGCTTGAAATTGTCCAAAATGTCTTGGTATGCTGATGCCTTAAGAGTTCCCTTCAATGGAACTAAGGGGCCAAGCCCAACCCCTAAAAAGCAACCCAACACCATAATCCCCCTCCACCAAATGATTTATACCAGTGCACAAAGCAAGGTCCATAAAAGACATGGATCAGCATGCAACTTTTATATTAGCTGTCCTCGATATTAAATACTTAGCATTTAATGACAACTAACATCCAGATGCAATAATAAAAAAAAAAAAAGAAGAAAAAAACGTTATATCTTTACTCAAATTTTCAGGGAGCAGTGACATATATCTTTAGCTCAAGCTGCCTGCCCATCACTGTTCAGCACATTTAGTGAGTGAAAACATAATATTCTGTTCCTCCATGAAAACTGGTACCTTTATTCTTTACAAACCAAGATATGTGTATGATCTGCTCAGGCTGTATGGGAATAAAGTCCTGTGCCCGCCGCTGTTAGTGCTGGCTGGGAAGCAAGCTCGTCTATGCTCCAAGCAATGGTAAAGAGTAGTTAGGTGTCCTGGGAGCAGCACATCAAGTCAAAACCTGCTGTATGATAGTGAATGTCTCAGCCTGAACCCCTGCCAGGCCATGCCCTCAACACATTTCACTATGTTTACCAGAGCTTACTCATGGGGAAGCTTCGATGATCAGAGTAAAGCGTGATGGGAACGTGGCCTTGCGGAGGTCCAGGCTGAGACTGCCATTCACTATCATACAGCAGGTTTTAACTTGATGTGCGGCTCCCGGGACACCTAACCACTCTCTACCTTTATTCTTTAATTAAGAAGACGTGTAAGATAGAATCTGGCAAATATGAAGGAAAAATGGAAAACCCATTTGTGTTGAGTGCCTCCAAAAATGTAACTCATTAATATTCGTATATTACCAAGCTATGTTGAACCTCAAGTTCAGTCTCCAGATCCTGCACTTTCCTCATTAACAAAGAAAGATGTCTCATTTGGCTTTGAAGAAGTTCTGTGTCCTTGCTGTTCTCCTGGGTGGTCTCCTTAAACTACAAGAAGAGACATTGCTTGTTAGATTGGCCAGTTTATAAAAGGTTTATATTCAAACAACATTCACTCATTATAATTCAGTATTCTTTTTTTTTATAAGCAATGTTCTTCTCCCGGCAGTCATTTTTAACAAGAGCAGAGGATTATTACTCCCTTTACTTTCCTGACACGGATATACCGGGGCTTAGAACAGGTGGTTGCCGCGGTCCAGGTCAGCAGGACAGGGGGGGCCAGGGGGCGAGGAGGGGGTCCTATGTAAGTTCACCTTACAGATTTTTCTGTAAAGGTGAACTTACACTTTAAAGATAAAAAACATGTTATACTGTGTGTAGTGGTTTTGCACAGAGCAGCCTGGATCCTCCTCTTCTCGAGTCCCTCGCTGGCTCTCTTGGCCCCTCCCTCCAGCCGAATGCACCCACAGCAAGCAGTTTTTTATGAGGGCACCCGAGCCGAGCCGCAGCTCTATGTGTCCATTCAGACATGGAGCCTTGGTTCAGCCCCCCTCTCTCTCCTGATTGGCTAACTGTCTTTGATAGCAGCGGGAGCCAGTGGCGCCACTGCTGTGTCTTAGCCAATCAGGAGGGAGAGTCCCTCGGACGGCTGAGGCACTAGTGGACATCGCTGGATAGAGATGGGGCTCAGGTAAGAATTAGGGGGGCTGAGTGGGGGATGCTGCACACTGAAGGTTATCTTAGAATGCATTAAGATAAAAAACCTTCTGCCTTTAGATCACTTTAAGCTACTACTGCAGTGTCTTTAATTAATTCTTGATGTGACAGAGCGTGTCCTAGCTGCCGTTCTGAATGGCTGCCTGATCCGGAGTTCTGCGCCAAGGAGGGTGATTACAGGGGCCCACTGCCCCCGATCACTACCTCCACTAGCAAGACCAGGACACAGGGAACCAGGCTGGATATGTCCCCCAAGAAGAATCAGCTTGTTAAACCTCGCAGCTTCTAAGATGGCGCTGAGAAGCTGCATAGCACTTCTCTCACACTGCAGCCTCGCGGGGACCCAGATCAGGAAGTACTCTCTGACATTGAGGACAACTCCACAGCCCTCTTTCCCCTGCAACATCTGATAAGAGGGTGGCTAACTCACCTGCACACTCTCCCCTCAAGGTCCCCTCTGATAAAAAACTTCACTGGGCTGACACTAACAATGCCCCAGCAGAACAGCAGGCTGATTACACTGAGCCATTAGCCAGCTTCCCAGCTAATGACACTGCAGCAACTGAATCCACTTTAAAAGCAATGCTGTTATCTCTACAGGCTGGCCTTCATGCTGAACTGCGCTCCTCTATCTCACAGTTATCTATCAGGATAGACCATATAGAGGATAGCACGGCACATTTAGAATCACAGATGTCTGAAGTCACTAAGGCAAATGGCAAATTTGTGGACACACATGAGTCACAAAATGAAATGATCCACAAACTCCAGCTGAAAGTCGCCGATCTGAGAGGATACCAGAAATTGTCAAGCCAAAAGAGTTGGTCCCTTATATACACCAATTATTTCTGAAACTAATATCTGATCTGAGCTCTAGGGACCTTCTCATGGATAGGGCCCATAGGATCCTGAAACCAACCTACCTTCCAGATACAACACCCAGGGACATTCTCGTCAGGGTCCACTTCTATCACAGTAAGGAGAGGCTCCTAAGACCCGCCAGGTCCAACCGGCCTTTATCACCTCCATACACAGAAGTGGCCCTGTATCAAGACATCTCTGCTGTGACTGCACAGAGAAGAAAGGAATTTGCTCCTATCACCCAAGCTCTCCGAGACAGCAGTATAGTATATCGCTGGGGCTTCCCGACAAAACTCCTGGTCACGTATCAAAATCAACACATCACTATCTCCTAACCCAAGGATGGCTATAAACAGCTACACAACTGGGGCTTCTCACCCTTGCCTCCACCGAATCACTCACAACACCAACCATCTTCCAACTCTAGGTCCACCTGATGATACTCTAGTCATTGACACCTAAAGTCCTCTGGTCTCTCCTGCCACAGTTCCTTTTCCTTAAGACGGTTGGCTTTTCATTTATCCATTATAGTTGTTTGGTAATGTTGATTTATCCATTTATTCATTATAGTTGTTGTTAATGGAGCTCTTAATGCCCACCTGTGGACTACTTCTTTTGGCACTACTTCAGTGCACACCCCCAGGCACACGCCAATTTACTTTTGTTAGCATTGTTAGCATTGTGAATTGAATTCTTGATTTGACTTTCACATTTCACATGCTCACACTTCCATATTTGTGCTATCATAACAAATATAGAGATTTATAGATTAGCCACTGGAGGGGGCAAATGCTCAGCTTGTCCTCTTTTTTTATCAACTGTTGAGATAAGATGAGTCTGAGAGTATATTGAGATTGCTATTATTAGGTGGGTTGACTCATAGGGGTTAATTTAGTAAAAAGTAGAGGATGTTCCCTTAGCAAGGTGAATGTTAACTTAGTTTGGTAAAAATGGAGAAGCAGCGTTATCCAATATCCAATAATGCGCAAGGGAAATTACTATTTGTACATCTGTGATATCCAGCAAAACAAGAAGCAGTGAAAATATGATTGCTCCACATACATATCCAAACTAAAAACTATATACAAAGTTTTTGAAATAGTAACATAAATTGAAAATGTTGTTTACTTCCAGCTGATCCCATCCAGAAAATAAAATACTATGCATTCCATTTTATAAATGGTGATTACTATTTTTTTTTTTTTATTAGATAGATGGAAGATACATTTTTAAGAACTCTTAAATATAATATAATTATCCAAACTTTTTCCTCAAGCAAGGATTCATAGTGTTGTTGATGATGACTGGCCATGGCCTTGTACTGCTCTCTCATCTTCTCCAGGGCATCTGTAAGCTCTGTTGGTTGCATGCTGTCCACCTCAACATTCACTTGGCACTTGGATTTTTCCTGTAGGAGACCCTCTCTTTCCTACAAATAAAATAAATATACCGTAGTTTATATACACTCACATGCAACTTTATTAGGTACACCTAAGAGGAATTAAGTGACTTTGAACGTGGCATGTTTGTTGGTGCCAGACGGGCTGGTCTGAGTATTTCAAAAGCTGCTGATCTACTGGGATTTTACAAAGTTACATAGCTACATAGTAGGTGAGGTTGAAAAAAGACACAAGTCCATCAAGTCCAACCTATGTGTGTGATTATATGTCAGTATTACATTGTATACTCCTGTATGTTGTGGTCGTTCAGGTGCTTATCTAATTTTTTAAACTATCCGTGCTCCCCGCTAAAACCACCGCCTGTGGAAGGGAATTCCACATCCTTGCCGCTCTTATGCCCTGTACACACAATAAGATTTTCTGACAACAAAATCCATGGGATTTTTTTCCGACGGATGTTGGCTCAAACTTGTCTTGCATACACACGGTCACACAAAGTTGGTCAGAAATTCCGAACGTCAAGAACGCGATGACGTACAACACGTACTACGAGCCAAAAAAAAATGAAATTTTAATAGCCAGTGCTGCTCTTGTGCTTGATTCCGAGCATGCGTGGCACTTTGTGCGTTGGAATTGTGTACACACGATCGGAATTTCCGACAACGGATTTTGTTGTCGGAAAATTTTATAGCCATCTCTCAAACTTTGTGTGTCGGAAATTCCTATGGAAAATGTGTGATGGAGCCTACACATGGTCGGAATTTCCGACAACAAGGTCCTATCACACGTTTTCCATTGGAAAATCCTATCGTGTGTACGGGGCATTACAGTAAAGAACCCACTATGCAGTTTAAGGTTAAATCTCATTTCTTCTCATTTTAATGAGTGGCCAGGTGTCTTATTAAACTCCCTTCCGCGGAAAACTTTTATCCCTATCGTGGGGTCACCAGTGTGGTATTTGTAAATTGAAATCACATCCCCTCTCAAGCGTCTCTTCTCAAGAGAGAATAAGTTCAGTGCTTGCAACCTTTCTTCATAACTAATACCCTCCGGTCCCTTTATTAGCTGTGTTGCCCTTCTCTGTACTCGCTTCATTTCCAGTACATCCTTCCTGAGGACTGGTGCCCAGAACTTGACAGCATACTCCAGGTGAGGCCAGACCAGAGTCTTGTAGAGTGGGAGAATTACCGCTTTATCTGTTCAGTTAATCCCCTTTTTAATGCATGCCAATATTCAGTTTGCTTTGTTAGCAGCAGCTTGGCATTGCATGCCATTGCTGAGCCTGTCATCTACTAGGACCCCCAGGTCCTTTTTCATCCTAGATTCCCCCAGAGGTTCTCCCCAGAGTAGATTACATTCATATTTTTGCCACCCAAATGCATTATTTTACATTTTTCCACATTAAACCTCATTTGCCATGTAGTTGCCCACCCCATTCATTTGTTCAGATTTTCTTGCAACTTTTTCACATCCTGCGGAGAAGTTATTTCCCTTCTTAGCTTAGTATCATCCGCAAATAGAGATTGAACTGTTTACCTCATCCTCCAGGTCGTTTATGAACAAATTAAACAGGATTGGTCCCAGCACAGAACCCTGGGGGACCCCACTTTCCACCCCTGACCATTCTGAGTACTCCCCATTTATCACTACCCTCTGAACTCACCCTTGTAGCCAGTTTTCAATCCATGTACTCACCCTATGGTCCATGCCAATGGACCTTACTTTGTACAGTAAACGTTTATAGGGAACTGTGTCACATGCTTTTGTAAAATCCAGATACATCACATTTGCGGGCCTTCCTTTATCTAGACGGTAGCTCACCTCCTCATAGAAGGTTAATAGATTGGTTTGGCAAGAACGATTCTTCATGAATCCATGTTGATTACTGCTAATGATACTGTTTTCTTTACTAAAATCTTGTATATAGTCCCTTTTCATCCTCTCCAGGAGCTTGCATACTACTGATGTTAGGACAACTGGTCTATAATTCCCAGGGATGTATTTTGGCTCTTTTTTAAATATTGGTGCTACATCGGCTTTTCTCCAGTCAGCTGGTACCATTCCTGTTAGTAGACTGTCAGTAAAAATTAGAAACAATGGTCTGGCAATTACTTGACTGAGTTCCCTAAGTACCCTCGAGTGCAAGCCACCTGGTCCCAGTGACTTATTAATGTTAAGTTTTCCAAGTCTACCTATAATTCTCTCTTCTGTTAGCCATGAGGGTGCTTCCTGTGATGTGTCATGAGGATAAACACTGCAGTTTTGGTTACTGAAGCCCCCGATTCCTTCGTGAATACTGAGGAGAAGAATAAATTCAATACCTTCGCCATCTCCCCATCCTTTGTAACCAGACTTCCTTCCTTATTCTTTATGGGGTCAATATGGTCTGTCCTCCCTTTTTTACTTTTTTTATACTTAAAGAATTTCTTGGTATTTTTTTGCTCTTCTCCGCTATGTGTCTTTCGTGTTCTATCTTAGCCGCCCTATTTGCACCCTTACATTTCTTGTTGCATTCTTTGTAAAGTTTGAATGCTGATGTTGATTCCTCAGCCTTGTATTTTTTGAAGGCCTTCTCCTTTGCTTTTATATGCATTTTTACATTGGAGTTAAGCCATCCAGGATTTTTGTTTGCTCTTTTAAATTTATTTTAAATACATTTTAAATTTATTTCCTAATGGGATGCACTGGTTCAAACCCATCTCTCCTCCGTGTTCTTTGTTCTTAAGATTCTATCCAAATTTATATCTTTTAGCAAGGTTTTTAGTTTAGGGAAGTTGGTTCTTTTGAAATTAAGTGTCTTTGTATTCCCCTTATGTTTCCTATTTGTGTGATTTATACTGAAGCCAATTGACCTGTGATCACTGTTTCCTAATTTTTCCCGGCATTTCCACATCCGTGATCAGGTCTGTGTTGTTGGTAATCAGTAGATCCAGTAACGCTTTATTTCTAGTTGGTGCATCTACCATCTGAACCATGAAATTGTCCTGCAAGACATTTAGTAAATGGCGAGCCTTAGACGAATGCGCAGTTCCTTTCGCCCAGTCTATGTCTGGATAATTAAAATCCTCCATTATGATGACACTTTCCATCCTTGCTGATAATCCAAATTGTAATAGGAGGTCCGTCTACCCCTTCTGCCTCAGGTTAGGGGGCCTAGAGCATACTCCCAGTATTATTTTCCCCTTAGTTTCATCCCTTTGGAATTCTACCCATAAGGATTCCACCTCCTCCCAAGCTCCCTTAGTGATGTCATTTCTCACATTCACTTGTACATTATTTTTGATATACAGGCATATCCCTCCTCCTTTTTTTACCCTTTCTATCCCTGCGATAAAGGGAGTACCCTTGAATGGTTGCCATGCAATCATGAGAGCTGTTGAACCAGGTCTCTGAAATTGCCACAAAATCTAAATCCTCCTCGTACAACTGTATCTCTAGTTCTCAGTTCTGGTCCTCCATTGGTGAACATGCCACATAGTTTAGACCGGTCGCATACGGTCCTCTTATTGGGTGTTCCTAGATTGCAAATAGGACTGTTTGTTGCTGTTTGTTACTATACTTACCTTGGGTTTTTGTGCTTTAGTCAACCTACCACTAATGCCCCAATACTACCCTCTGGAATATGTTCCGCGCTGACTATCTCTACCTCTGAACTCTCCCCCCGTCGCCTAGTTTAAAAGCCCCTCCAACTTTTTGGCTATCTTCACTCCCAGCAGATCTGTATCCTCCTCATTTAGGTGAAGTCCATCCTTTCTATAGAACTGGTGACCGACTGAGAAGTCGGTGCAATTCTCCAGGAGCCCAAACCCCTCCTTACTACACCAGCTCCTCAGCCACGTGTTTACTTCCCTAATCTCCCTCTGCCTTTCTGGTGTGGCTTGATGTACCGGTAGTATTCCTGAGAATACTACCTTGGAGGTCCTTTTCCTCAATTTAGCTCCCAAGTCCCTAAAATCGTTCTTTAGGACACTCCATCTTCCTCTGACTTTGTTCAGATGTGCAGCTGACAAATCTACAGCAACTGTGTAATGCTATCATGTCACTATGGACCAAAATCTCTGAGGAATGTTTCCAACATCTTATTGAATTTATGCCACGAAGAATTAAGGCAATTTTAAAGGCAAAAGAGGGTCCAACCCAGGACTAGTGAGGTGTATCTAATAACATGGCTGGTGCGTGTATATTCCTATAAGGCATACCTTGTAATGGGCTTCTGATTGCAGTCAGTGCTTTTAAAGTGTGTGTAAGTCCTAAAAAGGCGCTTCACCCCACTGCAGTGTTCTCTCAAGTAGTCTTATCTCCCTGCAGTGGTTTTATCTACAGACTACAGAAGACCTTCCTCTGATTTTTTAGAGATGAGGGGGGGACGGGGGGGGGGGGTTCTGTAGTCCCAACAGACTTCCTAAGAAAATATTATTTTATTGAAAGAGTAGTTGATGCTTGGAACAGCCTTCTGGCAGAAGTAGTGAGTCAGTCAACAGTAAGTGAATTCAAACATGCTTGGTATATAAACAGATCTATACCCATAGAAAAAAAAAAAAGGGCAGACTCGATGAACCTATTGGTCTTTCTCTGACATCACTTTTAGGCATGTGCACTGCCGAAAAATGTGTTCATTTTCTTTCATTCATTTTTTGGGTCATTTATTATTATCACAAATCGTAAATTTGAAAATTCGTAACTTTGTAAATTCAAAAATAAGATAGGAAATCGGAAAATTCGAAAGAATAACTAACTAATAATAACTAACTATTAAACTATAGGTATTATAGTTTCCTTTAAAATTTGGCTGTTAGTGAACGTAACGAATATGAATTTATCCGAAGTTACATATTATCCGAAATAACGAATGCCGCATCTAAACAAATGGAACGTAACAAATTAATAATAATAAACAACAATATGTAATGGAAATTTATAAGTTCTGTATATAATTGTATTGTATTTTGTATGTATTGCACTCTGCCCTCACTGTGCACACGGCACTAATAATGTTTTCAGTAAATGTTTACATTCTTTCGAGTCCTGATTAGAATTAGCCTGCCTATGTAACGCCCCTTGTTACCATAAACCTACAATTGTAATATTAATGTGATACCTACGTAATCATGTGCATAAAAACCTTCAATTGCGTCATAATAAAGCAGAACAGTAATTTGGAAAGATGCTGAGCGTATCTTTTGTGTCTGTTCCCTACTGCAGTAGATATTATTAATTTGGAACCACTAATCAATATGAGGATAGGAGTTGCCTATCATCAATTTAACCGAGTCAAGCATGGCGAGCTTTGCCTTAGGAGGGGATTCCAGGTGACCCTGAGTATCCGAAACGAGGAGCTTGAGACGATCCGGGAATTTCTGATAATCAGCCGGCTGAGGTAAGCCTTTTGCTTACATTTGAGTTATCAGACTTCCTTGATCGGTAAGGCATTTTTGGGACAAAGGGTACCTATTTTACTCCCCTTAATCGAACTGTATTGATTGGTGGTTATATGTTATGTTGTCCCTGTCTATTGTCCATTGGAGTGTTATAGATAAGAAAGGGAAGAATAGTGCTGTTCACAGGTATATGTAGTACATCTGCTAGATAAAGTAGTTTAGAGGCAAGAGGGTATAGGCACAAGTAGAGAAGAGAGAAGACTGGCCAGTCATTATGGGCATTGAATTAAGTAAGGGAATAAAGGGTAAGAGACCCTCAAAAATGCCCAGCGCAAGAGGAGCGCTACATATGAACCAAAGGTGCAGTTCCGCCTATACTGAGCCCCTAGATTAATAGTTAGAGTGGACATGGATCCACAATGGGTAACTGGGTTACCAAGGTCCACAGGGACTAAGAATCGTGCAGAGTAAATAGCTAAAGAAACAGTTATCAATGTGAGCAGGATGAATCAAGGGTGACAATAACACTAGACAGAAAGGGACATTTTCATGTTAAGTTGTGGTATGAATTTGGAGTCAGGCACTATAACTATTAGAGTCAGAAACAGAGAAATGAGAATTAAAACAGAATACTTTATATGTTGTCAGAGAGGAAGATGGGATGAGCACTGTGGCTCCCCATCTGATCATAGAATCATAGAAGCTAGATATAAAAGTTATTTAAACAAAATAAGGAAAGCAGAATTTAGGCAGGGAAATATTAAAGAGTTAAAAGAAAGTGAGAGAATGATATGCATGTGTTGTGTACAAATGGGAAAAATGTAAGCGATTTTAGAGAGAGATATTGGTGTATGTGTGTGCGAATGCTGGGACCTTTAGTTCTATTGCTTGTGTGTGTCATGTACGCAGATGTGACCCCCTCCTTTGTGCTCTCATGAAAGAAATGTGGCTGGGATGAGAGGTTAGTGATAAGCTGGAAGGACACCATTGCCAATTTCTGTTTTTTAGACAAAACATTTATAACAAAATGTGCCGGGTTAACGAATCTAATGGTAAACAATGTGATCACAATTATTTTGAATCTGTTTTCCAAACATGGTAAAATGAAGGTTACATTTAACTGTGTATTACACAAATTGAATATCCTTTGATAGTGGATTGCATTTAACAGTGCATTTAAAAAAAGGGAAATTAAGTAAAATTAAGTAGTAATGAGTATTAATTTCTAATATGAGTTTAACAATTTTATTAATAATATAGATATATTGAAACTGGTTTAGACAACCTTTGGTTGGAAATGAAGTCCAGGTTAATGGGGAAATTTGTAATAAATGGGATTAGTTTAGATTAAGATAACAATTTTGTAATTTTACATTTATACAATAAGCCCTTATTGAGAGAAAAAAAAAGATTAAGATGAGGTTGTTATTTTGTATAAAGCTGCCATAATATTTAACAAAGCCAAGATGGATGGAATACATAAGAAGTTCTTCTATAAAAATGAAATTTTAAGGGTTTTGATAATAACTTGATGTGCGGTCCATGATGTAAGAGTAATATTAAATAAAATTTAAATATAACAGACCCATCACATCAAGTCCACACACCCTGTTAGGATAGATGCCGCCTGCAGCCAGTTGTTTTATAGTTTTTGATGCTTTCTGGTCCATCATACAGATTGTTGGTCCTTTTGTTTTTATTTATTTTTATTTTTGAAATCCAAAGCAGAATGTGTGGATTGTGAAATTATGTGCCCCTTTTTCTTGTAAGTACAGTGGTATAAGCAGAAGAATAGTTTTGGATTTATGGACATCTCTGCATGACCGCAGGGTATTGTTATCATTTATTATAATATTGCCAGGAAAAAGTTGTCTTTTGAAACATGAAACTGGAGTTCTTAAACAAACAGTGTGATAGAACACAAGCCATTGTAATATATTTATGCAAGCTGGACCCAGTAATGAAGGGTTCACCCCGATATATCAGAGCTGCAGTTTTTATGCAAAGGTGCTATTAGACAAAGTTAGATATTGTTTTGGTCAACATTTAATTTTTAATGGTCCGACATTCTGTGCAGCAAATATACAGATAACTAAATGTTTGTCTAATGAAAGGTTTAAAATATGAGTTTGTTTATGTACAAATCTAACAATGAAAAATGCGTACATTTATTCAAAAGAAAGGAAAAGACACATGTGTTAAATTGATGTGGGAATCAGCTGCTGTGAGCCCAGTGCAGGACACACTCCCTGAAGACCCAGATATTACATTTTTTGTAGATTTGAGTATGCAGTTTATCACCCAGAAGGATACTCTGTATTCAAAGTCATTGGATCCTTTTTCCCCAGCTCAAGAAGCAGAGCTCCATGTTTTAGCAAAGCCTGTGAGCTATAAAAAGAGTGTATATTTATATAGATAGTCGAGATATAGAGAGCTTTTGGTTCCATTTAAAGGGCCAGAAGTTTGTTTTTACTTCGGCAGGTAAACCAACCAAGCATGCCAAGTTAATTTGATCGTCTGTTTTCAGCCTTCCAGGTTCTTGCTGAGGTAGCCATATTAACTTTCACACATGGAAGCAGACCAGGTGACTCTAAGGATGCTGCATTTACAGCCCCGGACACTTGATGGGTCTGTGCAACTCACAGATTCCACCCTAGTTCTGGCCCAGTATAGCTGGGATTAATAATTCAACTTTAAGGACCCCAGAACGAGAAGAACAAGTGGTCCACAGGGGGCAACTTCTTATGAAACAGGACTTTGGAAAAGGTGATCATTTATGTCTGCCAGCCACTCTTTTCCCTTCAGCTTGACACATGGACCGTGTCATGAGTCACAAGCAGTTATGGCTGCCTTAGTAAATGAGCGTGGGATAGAGCCAGGGTTCACCACAGTTGTTTTTATAACACACCACTTCTTGTTTTACCTGTTACCAAAGGTGTTACCAAAAGCTGAACATCCCTCCCAGAGATTACATAAAAGATATATCCAGATGCCCAAGTTAGGATCTTACGAGTATGCATTTTGTCTGTATGGACATGTTTTTTGGATGTCCAGTGGCAAATGCTACTGCAAAGGCCACAGTAAAAAGCGTTATCAGAAGTAGTTTGTAAGTACAGAGTGCCAGAAAGTACAGAGAGTAACAGAGGAAATCATTTTTTATAGGAGAGTCCTTAATAGAAGTTTTGAGGTTTTATTTTTACACCCCTTACTGTCTACAATGTAGCGGACAAAGTAGAGTAAGAAACTAGAAAACTTTTGCCTGAATGTTTTCTTATATTTTATGAAGCCCCTAAGGGGGATGTTGGACTCTCTCCCTATGGGATTTGGTTTGGGAGTGTGTTACTCACTTGCTTATATTTTGTCTCAGCAGCTGAAGTCCTCCATTTGGATCTCACAGAGAGAATGTTGCTGATCTTTTAAGGTTTTTGACAAACTCATTTATGTGTTTTCTCCCTAATTCCAGATCCTAAAAGTTTGGAAGGATCTAAAGCTAAAGCCAGGTGACTTTTGGATTGTTAAGAGACATTTATATATAAGGAAATGTTTGGAGACTCAATACAGCATCTATTTCATGTACAGTTTTTGCAAAACTTGAAGGAAAAGTCACCTGGATCCACACCAGACACTGCAAAAATGACTAAATTAAAGAAATCTCTGTGTTTGATTCGTTTCCCTCTTGTGATCACAGTCTAGGGTACTTTTTGATTCAATTACTTTAATTGTAAGGGATATATATATATTTGAAAAGTAGTTTAGCCATGTTGAAGTCATATTTGTCTTTTGTACGTCTTCCATTTTATGTAGAATTGTCTGTGTTTACATATGCTGATAAGTCAGCATGCCAACAATTAAGCTAGAAGGCCATTCTGGCCACAGGAGTGTACAGCCAGTACTCTGTAAATATGTCTTATCAATCATTTGTTTTTCACAATGAAAAGTCATTTTGTAATGAAAAAGTTGCTCAGCTATTATTTTCTCCACAATGGAGTTTTTTTTGCCTCTTTGGCCAGGACTACCTCCACCTAAGCATGTGAAGGTTCCAGGTTAAAGGTGATAGCAGGTATGGTTAGTGATCAAAATATTGATCAAAAGAGGGGAGACTGTAATGGAAATTTATAAGTTCTGTATATAATTGTATTGTATTTTGTATGTATTGCACTCTGCCCTCACTGTGCACACGGCACTAATAATGTTTTCAGTAAATGTTTACATTCTTTCGAGTCCTGATTAGAATTAGCCTGCCTATGTAACGCCCCTTGTTACCATAAACCTACAATTGTAATATTAATGTGATACCTACGTAATCATGTGCATAAAAACCTTCAATTGCGTCATAATAAAGCAGAACAGTAATTTGGAAAGATGCTGAGCGTATCTTTTGTGTCTGTTCCCTACTGCAGTAGATATTATTAATTTGGAACCACTAATCAATATGAGGATAGGAGTTGCCTATCATCAATTTAACCGAGTCAAATAACAATAATAAAAACTTTTTATTATTAATTTGTTCCATTCCATTTGTTTAGATGCGGCATTTATTATTTCAGATAATTCGTAACTTCGGATAAATTCGTATTCATTACGTTCACTAACAGACAAATTTGAAAGGAAATTCCAATACCTATAATTTAATAGTTAGTTATTATTAGTTAGTTATTCTTTTTCAAATTTTCGGATTTTCTAACTAACTAACTAACTAATAATAACTAACTATTACATTATAGGTATTGGAATTCCCTTTCAAATTTGTCTGTTAGTGAATGTAACAAATACAAATTTATCCAAAGTTACGAATTATTCAAAATAACTAATGCAGTTCAATCTCTGTATTTGCGGATGATACTAAGCTAAGCAGGGCAATCACTTCTCCGCAGGATGTGGAAACCTTACAAAAAGATCTAAACAAATGAATGGGGTGGGCAACTACATAGCAAATGAGGTTTAATGTAGAAAAATTTAAAATAATGCATTTGGGTGGCAAAAATATGAATGCAATCTATACACTGGGGGGAGAACCTCTGGGGGAATCTAAGATGAAAAAGGACCTTGGGGTCTTAGTAGATGATAGGCTCAGCAATGGCATGCAATGCCAAGCTGCTGCTAACAAAGCAAACAGATAATTGGCATGCAAACCACTTCCGGACCACCCACCGTCATTATATGTCAGTACTTTGAAGAGGATTATCGTTGTTATAGCAGCAGCTAGCTGCCATAACCCCAGGATCCTTTTCTTTAGCGGGTGGTCCACTTCAAGATAAAAGTGGTCTCTGTGGTGGATTCGCCTCAAGATCACTTTTATCGGCAGCGGGAGAGAGCCCCCCTCCCGCCGCGATTCGGTGCCCTCCGCCGCTTACCGGAGCAGCGGCGGAGGTGGTCGGACGTTATCCCTAGCTTGACATGGAGACGAGTGAGGGAAAGATGGTCTCTACCCATCTCCATATCAATGCAGGGCGGAAGTGACGTCAAAACGTCACTTCCACCTATAGCTCTTAAAAGGCCATTTTTTTCTTTGTATTTTTTTAAATGACAGAATTTTTTATTTTTTATTTTTTTTGCATTTTAGTGTAAATATGAGATCCGATGTCTTTTTGACCCCGGATCTCATATTTAAGAGGTCCTGTCATGATTTTTTTATTTATTTTCTATTACAAGGGATGTTTACATTCCTTGTAATAGGCATAAAAGTGACACAATTTTTTTTTAAGGGAAAAGTATAAAAATAAAAAATAAAAAGGTAAAATAAATAAGAACATTTTTTTAAAAAAATGTAAATGTGCCCCATCCCAACAAGCTTGCGTGCAGAAGCGAACGCATACATGAGTAGCGCCCGCATATGAAAACGGTGTTCAAACCACACATGTGAGGTATCGCCGCAATCGTTAGAGCAAGAGTAATAATTCTAGCCTAGACCTCCTCTGTAACTCAAAACATGCAACCTGTAGAATTTTTTAAACGACGCCTATGGAGATTTTTAAGGGTAAAAGTTTGTTGCCATTCTACGAGTGGGTGCAATTTTCAAGTGTGACATGTTGGGTATCAATTTACTCAGCGTAACATTATCTTATAAAAAAAAAAAAAATTGGGATAACTTTACTGTTGTCTTATTTTTTAATTCAAAAAAGTGTATTTTTTCCAAAAAAATGTGTGCGCAAATACGGTGTGACAGAAAGTATTGCAACGACCGCCATTTTATTCTCTAGGGTAAATGTAAAAAAAGGTGTTCACTCGGGCCTACAATACACCTCTCAGCGCCAAAGGAAAAATTACTGTTCAAAAGTAAAGGCAGTACCTATTAATACAAACACAGGTATCACCCAATTTGTTATCACAAAGAAGGTAAAGAGTTAAAATATTTAATTATAAAAAAGCAGCCCTTTAAAATATAAGTAAATTATAATAAAAAGTAGTATATATAAAACAATCAATAATTGTACTGTGATAATACACTACAAACAGTGCTAATGTTGAGCAAAAACACACAAGCATGTGGCCAACTTCACACAAAAATCCTTTAAGAGTAGTGAAGAGTTCAGAAAGTGGTTCAGAAAGTGTTCATAGGTGATCATAAAACAGAGTCTCAGTGTGCACCTTCCACCTGTCAGTTCGATTTCACCATGTGAGAACACACTCCCCTCAGGGGGCTAAACTCACCAGAGCTGAGAAATAAATAAGCCTCCAAGGGAAAAAAACTCTGAGCCAGGACTGCTACCAACACCACTCTGGGAGATTAACAGATGATAAGGGCATAATGCAGAATCAGTGGGAGCCCTGAGCGTGTCACTAGCCACGTCGCCTGCCCCCAGATGCCATCAGGTGTCCCCAGCAGAGTCCGTCCTTACATTAGGTGTCCCCAGCGGAGTCCCTCCTTACATGCAGCCTTGCTGTTGTCCTCTCCTGCGGTGCCTCCTTCCACAGCGGCGATCTGTGGAAGGAGGCACCGCAGGAGAGGACAACAGCAAGGCTGCATGTAAGGAGGGACTCCGCTGGGGGCACCTGATGTAAGAACGGACTCCGCTGGGGACACCTGATGGCATCTGGTGGCAGGCAACGTGGCTAGTGACACGCTCAGGGCTCCCACTGATTCTGCATTATGCCCTTATCATCTGTTAATCTCCCGGAGTGGTGTTGGTAGCAGTCCTGGCCCAGAGTTTTCTTCCCTTGGAGGCTTATTTATTTCTCAGCTCTGGTGAGTTTAACCCCCTGAGGGGAGTGTGTTCTCACATGGTGGAATCGAACTGACCGGTGGAAGGTGCACACACTAAGACTCTGTTTTATGTTCACCTATGAACACTTTCTGAACCACTTTCTGAAATCTTCACTACTCTTAAAGGATTTTTGTGTGAAGTTGGCCACATGCTTGTGTGTTTTTGCTCAACATTAGCGCTGTTTGTAGTGTATTATCACAGTACAATTATTGATTGTTTTATATATACTACTTTTTATTATAATTTATTCTCTAGGGTGTTCGAAAAAAAATGTATAATGTTTGGGGGTTCTAAGCAATTTTCAAGCAAAAAAACAGTTTTTAAATTGTAAACAACAAATCTCAGAATGAAGCTTGGTTCTTAAGTAGTTAAAAAAGGGATTAACTCCAGAGATAAAACGATCATTTTGCCGCTCTACAAGACTCTGGTCGGGCCGCACCTAGAGTATGCTGTCCAGTTCTGTGCACCAGTCCTCAGGAAGAATGTACTGGAAATGGAGCGAGTACAAAGAAGGGCAACTAAGCTAATAAAGGGTCTGGAGGATATTAGTTATGAGGAAAGGTTGCGAGCACTGAACTTATTCTCTCTGGAGAACAGGCACTTGAGAGGGAATAAACAAATGGAACAGAACAAATAAATAATAAAAAGTTTTTATTATTATTATTGTTATCTATTATTATTAATTTGTTACATTCCATTCCTTTAGATACGACATTCGTTATTTCGGATGATTCGTAGTTTCGGATAAATTCGTATACGTTACATTCACTAACAGCCAAATTTGAAATGAAATTCCAATACCTATAATTTAATAGTTAGTAATAGGAAAGGTATTTTTAGTTAGTTATTATTTCAGATTTTAAAATTTTTCGGGTTTTCGAGTTTTCGGATTTTCGGATTTCTGAATTGTCGAATTTACGAATATTCAGAAAAATTTGTTAAACGGGTTTTCGGTGTTTCAGATATTTCCAAATTAACAAATTTGTCGAAATTAGTTAAAAAATGAATTTGGAAGGAAACAAACTGCACATGTCTAGTCCCTTTTCTGTGTTTCTGTATGTAGCGCTACCCCCATATGAGCCACTAATTTTAACTTGTTCTACCCAAAACAGTGCAGAGGATACCAATCACACAGCAACAGTCCACTCACTCTGGCTCCATTAAACAGTCTAAGGGATATTTTTCATGATTTATTGCTTGTAGAACTTGTAACAGGAGAGGGGCGGGTGGTATGGGATAAAAATGGCATACTCCAAAATGCTGACTTGTAACAGGAGGACACATGTCACTAGGTGAAACTTCTTTGAACAGTCTTTATGCCAGAAACAAAGGGGATGGCCAGATATGAGATCCTGTAAGAGATGTCTCAGAGAGTAATGGCCCCTACACATGATCCGAAAATCGATCTGCCGTACGATATTCGGATCGTATGTACGGGCCATAAGCTTCTGCTGGCACCCCAAAAGCAGAACAGCACACAGTCACTAGGATCCTGAGCTCAGGTCAGTACTCACAATGTCCCAGAGAAGCTACACACCTTCCAACTTTCACCAGACACTCCTCATTAGACATGTGCTGTTCGTTTCCTTCCAAATTAATATTCAGGCAAATTGTTCGTTAATCGGAGAGTCGGATACAGTGGGGACGAAAGTATTCAGACCCCCTTAAATTTTTCACTCTTTGTTATATTGCAGCCATTTGCTAAAATCATTTAAGTTCATTTTTTTCCTCATTAATGTACACAGTACACACAGCACATCATATTGACAGAAAAACACAGAATTGTTGACATTTTTGCAGATTTATTAAAAAAGAAAAACTGAAATATCACATGGTCCTAAGTATTCAGACCCTTTGCTCAGTATTTAGTAGAAGCACCCTTTTAATCTAATACAGCCATGAGTCTTTTTGGGAAAGATGCAACAAGTTTTTCACACCTGGATTTGGGGATCCTCTGCCATTCCTCCTTGCAGATCCTCTCCAGTTCTGTCAGGTTGGATGGTAAATATTGGTGGACAGCTATTTTTAGGTCTCTCCAGAGATGCTCAATTGGGTTTAAGTCAGGGCTCTGGCTGGGCCATTCAAGAACAGTCACGGAGTTGTTGTGAAGCCACTCCTTCGTTATTTTAGCTGTGTGCTTAGGGTCATTGTCTTGTTGGAAGGTAAACCTTCGGCCCAGTCTGAGATCCTGAGCACTCCGGAGAGTTTTCGTCCAGAATCCAGATAATATTTTTTAAGCCAATCAAGAGATGGCTGAAAATGATGAGGATGTGTCCGGCATGCTTAAAAGTCTAGAAAGTCTGTTGGAGAAACAGATTAAGACGTGGTGGGACGTCTTCACATTCTCACATTACCAAAAGGAAAAATTAATTTTTAGGAGTTTGAGGTGGGATGTGCCCCCCCAAGATGGTCTTGAGGACCAGTGTTTTATGAATGAATGGTTGGAATTTTTTAACAGAGTGGGGAGGGAGTTACAAGATCTGGTACTCACTAGGAAACAAGTGAAATTGGGGAAGCTCAATGAACAAATCAACCACATTCGCAGCAAATTAGAACTAGTGAATGAGTCAAACCAGATGAAGGAATTTAATATTAATATGAAAAAGAAACTTGAAAAAGTTGATCGAGACACACAAAGGAAAAAAGTTAAAAAATATAATAGGGATGTGGCGGATTTTAAGAATAATAAAATTTATGCATGGCAGATCCCCACCCCAGGTACTAATGAGGCCCCCGCACCAGTTAAAGGAAATGGGAAAGTAACCAGTGCCCCTAAAGTAGACCAAAGTAAGAAAGCTGACAATAAGAAGGGTGGGGTGAGGTATGAACAGAGTACACCTGGGCATACTTATAATAATTATCCCCCTGCACAACATAGAGGGAACCAACTGAACGATTATTATGGCTCACCGAAACCCCCCAATCAATGAGAGGGGGACAACATGTTTATTACAATCAGGATGATTGGAAGGGCCCCCAAATGGAGAGATCCAATTATGGAGGGGATCAATATAGACAACAAAACTATGACAGTCATTATCAATATCAGTCATCTAATTATGGAGAGGGGAGAAGTCCCATACCAATCCACAATAGATATCTACCTCTGGAGGGGGATTATCACGGACCTCAACATCAAGAACAAGGCCCCCCACCTTTTTTAGGCCAGCGAGGGAGGAGGGGGAGAGGAGGGGGGACACCGAGAGGAAAGAACCACCCAACACACAACAGGGAAGGAATGAAGGGACCACAGCCATATACCAACAGGGCAATGGGACCATTCCCAGGAGGCGAAGGGGCTGCCGGGCAGGACGACGGCAACAACCCAAAAAAGAGATTGAGGGACATGTAAATACGGGTGTTTACAATTTAAGTGAAGTGACATTAAACGCCAAAGAGATGAATATTTTAAATTTGGGCCTTAAATGTGCTCCGAGGAGAGTGCTAAATAAATTTGGAGTGTACATTGACACTCATAAGTTTATTAGATCCCTCAACATCAAAAAATATTTTCTCAGTCACCCAGTAGTTTCTGCCTATAATGCCATGTCTTCTTCTATTAAAGTTGATAGCGGCCTGAGGAACAAGTCGCTATTTAATCCCCAAAACTCCAATAATCATTATGTTGAGGTATTCAAAAATCTAGTTTTGAAAGATCTAGACACCATTAAAGTAAAAGAGGAAGTGAATCCAAAATATATTAATGAAGGAATCAGGGCACTAGAGAAACGGAACAATATTATTATACGTCCGGCTGACAAGGGAGGGGGGGTTGTCATTCTGGATAAATCTTTTTATCACGGACAACTTTCAAATATGCTTAATGACCGCTCCACATATGAAAGATTAACCACTGACCCTACTGAGAAATATAGGGAACAATTAAATTCACTGGTTGAATGGGGATATGCCATTAACGCCCTGAATCTCAGAGAAAGAAGGTACCTTGTCCCTAGCGCATGTAGGATCCCAGTTATATATACACTTCCCAAAATTCACAAGGATGCCAAACTACCTCCAGCGTGCCCGATTGTAAACGGGATAGGATCTGTCACGGCGAGGTTGGGAGAGTACCTAGATAGGTTTCTCCAGCCAAGTGTAAAAATCACTAAGGTGTATCTACGAGATACCACCGACCTACTCCAAAGATTGGGGGAGATCTGTTTGAACCCTGCCGCTGACATCTTTCTAGTGACAGCAGACGTGTCCTCATTATATACGATCATTCAACATGAGGACGCCTCCCTGTCATTGAATTGGGCCCTGAGCAGGAGAGAGGACATTCCTGACATGCAGAAGAGGTTTGTGGGCCAGGCCCTAAACTTCTGCATGTCACACAATTATTTTTGGTGGAATGGGCACTTCTTCTCCCAACGGGTTGGCGTGGCTATGGGGGCTAAGTTTGCCCCCAGCCTCGCCAACCTGTTCATGGCTGAGTGGGAGGACAGATTCATTTTCAGTAAGTTTTTTCCCCAGTTGAAATTCTATCGAAGGTTCATAGATGACCTCCTGTTCATCTGGGAGGGATCTAGAGACTCCGTCGATGAATTTTTAAAATACCTCAACACTAATAATAACAACATTAAATTGGAGGCCCAGATCAGTGAAACATGCGTCAATTTTTTGGATGTGTCCATTGAAAAGAAGGAACAGTCTCTGGTGACTAGTGTATACTTTAAACCGACGGACCGGAACAGTTTTTTATCCATCAGGAGTGGTCATCACCCTGTATGGATAAAGAATATCCCGAAGGGACAATTCTTGAGGGTCCGCCGAAATTGTACTGAACAAGGGAAGTATTATACGCAGGCAAAGGTTTTAAAAGAGAGATTCCTCCAGAAAGGATACTCAGAAAAATCCATGGGTGACGTCATAGAACAGGTAGCTAATATACCAAGGGAGGACTGTTTGAAAAAGAAAGAAAGGATTAGATCTGAGGAAAAACACCAATGAAGCTTCATATCGAACTATCACAGTCAATATAGAGAGATAGAGACCATTTTTAAAAATATTGGTACATACTCCGTAGGGATCGACATCTAGGAGAGATGTTACCAGAAACCCCTAAGTTCATCTATAGGAGGGCCCCCAACTTTGGAGACAAAGTGGTAAAAAAAATTCTTGACCCTCCAGTTCAACCATCAATTAAAATTAATCTTAAAGGATTTTTTCCATGCAATAAGTGCATATGCTGTAGAACAGTGAGTAACAGGAGTAGGAGCACGAAGAGTATCACTAATCGAGCAAATGAAACTTTTGAAATTAAAGAGTTCATCACATGTAATTCATCATTTGTTGTGTACTTGATGTGGTGCCCATGCGGCCTGTTCTATATAGGATGCACGAAAAGACTACTAAGGGTTCGTATTTCTGAGCATTTAACCAATATAAAAAATGGTTTCAAGTATCACAGCGTGTCCCTCCATTTTAAGGAATACCATAACCAGGACCCCAGTCTACTACAGTTTTGCGGGATAGACATTGTATATCCATCGTGGAAGGGCTCAAACAGAATAAGGGATCTGTCTCAACGAGAAACCCGGTGGATATACCTCTTTAGATGTCTTTTCCCGGGGGGTTTAAATATAGAATTGGACCTCAACTGTTTCATTAATGATTATTAATAATAATTAGTGAGTGATGAGTAAGCGGTTGAGGTCCTTCTATATATGTCACCCTGATCCTAGATATAGAGAGGTTGAGAATCTATAACACCAACGCAATTATGAGATTTACCTACTAGTGGGAGTGACAGGGAGGGAGGATAGACTGGATGATAACATATTGCACTTTAGTAACCTTAGAAGGTGGATCAGAGATAAAAAATGTGTGTCGGTAGGGTTCTTTTAGGACACCCAGGAGTACCTGGGATGGACCGTAATGGGTTAAGTTTTAATTTTTATTTTACTTACTTTTTCAACCATTCAGTTTTAATGTTAATTATAGCTTTTTATAGTAATAAAAAATTTTTTAAAAAAGATTTTTTTAAATGTTTTATGAGATGACACTCCATACCTGCAATATAGAACACACGTAAAGATGATTGGTTATCTGCACTGCCTATGAGATGGGCTTGCGGGATTACCGAGTAGTTCTCTTGCAGATATATAGTTTCATACTCAACATTTGCAGTAACAGAAGTTTTTAAATGTATGTTGACCTGTGCACACAAAGCAATGTACACGTATGGTGCGAGCGGAGACACAGGGAGTGCGCAGGCGCGGTGTCATCATTACCGCGCGTCATACGAGAGAGGAGGGTATTTAAGAAAGATTGCCAGATAGCGCAGCCAATCCCATGAATAAGTCCCTTGTGACGAAACATGTCGGGGCGTGGCTACGAGGCAATCTGACGCGCTAGACGTAGGACGCTGTGACAGGAGGCGCCATACGTGAAAGCGGGGAAGTGGCTCCAGGAGACTCGGGGAACGGGTGAGAGTGTTTCCGAACACCTAGCTGCCTGGGTCCGCCGTGACCACCATACGCCCGTTTACTATTTGGAGAGTGTTTTTTGGTGATGACCATGTTTGCTGTGCTATTCTGCTTGATTCAAGTTTACGAAATGTGAGTTTAATGGTGGAGGAGAGTGTTGCTTTTATTAACCACTTACCAACCGGCCCATAGCCGAATGACGGCTGCAGGGCGGTTGGATAACTCTGGGAGGGCGTACTATGACGTCCTCCCAGAATTCCCCTCTCGCGCGCCCCCTGGGGCGCGCACCCGAACACATCCGTGACCGCCGGGTCCGGAGGACCCGGCGCATCACGGATCCCGGTAAATGGCCGCTGATCGCGGCCGTTTACCATGTGATCGCGCCGTCAAATGACGGCGCGATCACATGTAAACAGACCGGCGTCATCTGATGACGCCGGTTCCTCTCCTCCCCCTCTCCTCCCCGCCTGTGTACCGATCGGTACACAGTGAGCGGGGAGGGGGATGGATGGATGTCTGCAGCGCTGTGGGCTGTATGTGTAGTACCCACAGCGCTGCACAGAGACATCCAGGCATCCATCCATCCATGCTCAGCCATCCCCACTACACTGCAATGCTGAGCAATACTCTGCAACACCCCCACAATACTCTGCAATACCCCCACAATACTCTGCAAAGCTGTGCAATACTCTGCAACACCCCCACAATACTCTGCAACACCCCCACAATACTCTGCAACACCCCCACAATACTCTGCAATACCCCCACAATACTCTGCAATGCTGTGCAATACTCTGCAATACCCCCACAATACTCTGCAATGCTGTGCAGTACTCTGCAATACCCCCACAATACTCTGCAATACCCCCACAATACTCTGCAATGCTGTGCAGTACTCTGCAATGCCCCCACAATACTCTGCAATGCCCCCGCCATACTCTGCAATGCCCCCACAATATTCTGCAATGCTGTGCAATACTCTGCAATTCCCCTGCAATACTCTGCAATGCCCCCGCCATACCCTGCAATGCCCCCGCCATACCCTGCAATGCCCCCGCCATACTCTGCCATGCCCCCGCCATACTCTGCCATGCCCGCCATACCCCACCATACTCCGCAATACCCCACCATACTCCGCAATACCCCGCCATACTCCGCAATACCCCGCCATACCCCGCCATACTCTGCCATACTCTGCCATACCCTGCAATACCCTGCAATACCCCGCCATACTCCGCAATACCCCGCCATACCCCGCCATACTCCGCCATACTCCGCCATACTCTGCCATGCTCTGCAATACCCCGCCATACTCCGCAATACCCCGCCATACTCCGCAATACCCCGCCATACTCCGCAATACCCCGCCATACTCCGCAATACCCCGCCATACCGAGCCATGCTCAGCTGTACTTGGCCTCTGTATGTGGCCAGGCTGTGGAAGTCTCACACATGTGGTATCGCCGTACTCAGGAGGAGCAGGGGAATCTATTTTGGGGTGTCATTTTTGGTATGTACATGTTATGTGGTAGAAATATTGTATAAATGGACAACTTTGTGTTAAAAAAAAAATGTGTTTTAACCACTTCCCGCCCACCGGCCGTCATACAACGTCCTTGACTTTGTGCGGAGATATCTGAATGATGGTTGCAGCTACAGGCATCATTCAGATATCGGCTTTTTCAGCCGGCGATTCCCTACACCATGAGAATGATCATAGCAGCTGTTCCACTGCTTGATCGTTCTTACAGGAGGCGAGAGGGGATGTCCCCCCCTCCCGCGCTTCTACCGACTCACCGCTACGATCGAAGCCAGGATCGTTTTTTTTATTTTTTTTATTTCAGGCTTCCCAGCCTAGAGGCGAGATGCGGGGTCTTATTGACCCCATATCTCACTGTAAAGAGGACCTGTCATGCCATATTCCTATTACAAGGATGTTTATATTCCTTGTAATAGGAATAAAAGTGGTCAAAAATTTTTTTTTTGGGAAAAAAGCATCAAACTAAAATAAATAAAGTAAAATGAACAATAAAAAAAAAAAAAAATTTTAAAGCGCCCCTGTCCCTGCGTGCTCGCATGCAGAAGCGAACGCATACGTAAGTCCCGCCCACATATGAAAACCGTGTTCAAACCACACATGTGAGGTATCGCTGCGATCGGTAGAGCGAGAGTAATAATTTTGGCCCTAGACCTCCTCTGTAACTCAAAACATGTAACCAGTAAAAAATTTTAAAGCGTCGCCTATGGGGATTTTTGAGTAGAAAAGTTTGGCGCCATTCCACAAGCGCGTGCAATTTTGAAAGGTGACATGTTGGGTATCTATTTACTTAGTATAACTTCATCTTTCACATTATGCAAAAACATTAGGCTAACTTTACTGTTTTGGTTTTTGTAAAGCACAAAACAGTTTTTTTCCCAAAAAAAAGCGTTAAAAAAATTGCTGCGCAAATACCGTGCGAGATAAAAAGTTGCAACGACCGCCATTGTATTCTCTAGGGTCTTTGCTAAAAAAACATATATAATGTTTTGGGGTTCTATGTAATTTTCTAGCAAATAAATGATGATTTTTACATGTAGGAGAGAAATGTCAGAATTGGCCTGGGTGCTCCAGAACACCTGAAGGTGCTCCTCTGCATGTTGGGCCTCCGTATGTGGCCACGCTGTGTAAAAGTCTCACACATGTGGTATCGCCATACTCGGGAGTAATAGCAGAATGTGTTTTGGGGTGTAATTTGTGGTATGCATATGTGGTGTGTGAGAAATAACCTGCTAATATGACAATTTTGTGGGAAAAAAAAAAAAGTAAAAAAAAAACCTTGATTTTGCAAAGAATTGTGGGGAAAAAATGACAACTTCAAAAATCTCACCATGCATCTTTCTAAATACCTTGGAATGTCTTCTTTCCAAAAAGGTATCATTTGGGGGGTATTTGTACTTTTCTGGAATGTTAGGGTCTCAAGAAATTAGATAGGCCGTCAGTACTTCAGGTGTGATCAATTTTCAGATATTCGCACCATAGCTTTTGGACTCTATAACTTTCACAAAGACCAAATAATATCCACCAATTTGGGTTAATTTTACCAAAGATATGTAGCGGTATAAATTTTGGCCAAAATATATGAAGAAAAATTACTAATTTGCAAAATATTATAACAGAAATGAAGAAAAATGCATTTTTTTACAGATTTTTCGGTCTTTTTTCTTTTATGGCGCAAAAAATAAAGAACCCAGCGGTGATTAAATACCACCAAAAGAAAGCTCCATTTGTGTGAAAAAAAGGACAAAAATTTCATATAGATACAGTGTTGCATGGCTGAGTAATTGTCATTCAAAATGTGAGAGCACCAAAAGCTGAAAATTGGTCTGGTTATTAAGGAGGTTTAAGTGCCCAGTTGTCAAGTGGTTAAAGTTTATTGCGTTACTGCACTATTGGTTCGCTTTTCTTTGTTTCATGTGGAGAGTACGCTTGTATATGCTCTGGACATCCAACAGGAATTGAGTGGAAATTATCACTGTACCCCTTACTGTGTGGGAATAGCCTGTGAGCCGAACACGAGAGTGTAAGGCAAAAGTAGCTGGTGAGTTTGCTCGCTGAAGGGGAGTGGAGATCACAGTTCACAGCGGTGTGGTGGAAGATTTTTGTTCACTGAAGATCTGTATTATTTATGAATCATCACTCATATCACTACGTCACTACTTATTGGACTTTTATGTTACCAACTTAACATACACTGTATGAGTTTTTTTACACTAGAATATCTTTTGATTATTTTTGAGTGATACTTAATAGGTTGTCACCTTTTAGTTTATTGTGGTAAATTTACACATGTACATATATTTTTTTATAATTTGATTTCACTTGAGGTAAGGGCAGGTTTTAGTGAATCATTTATCATTTTATCCCTGTACTTGGCCGCATTCATCTTTCCCTCGATTGCAACCAGACGTCCTGTCCCTGCAGCTAAAAAACACCCCCACAGCATGATGCTGCCACCACCTTGCTTCACTGTTGGGACTGTATTGGATAGGTGATGAGCAATGCCTGGTTTTCTCAACACATACCGCTTAGAATTAAGCCCAAAAAGTTCTATCTTGGTCTCATCAGACCAGATAATCTTATTTCTCACCATCTTGGAGTCCTTCAGGTGTTTTTTAGCAAACTCCATGCAAGCTTTCATGTGTCTTGCACTGAGGAGAGGCTTCCAGGCCACTCTGCCATAAAGCCCCGACTGGTGGAGGGCTGCAGTGATGGTTGACTTTCTACAACTTTCTCCCATCTCCCGACTGCATCTCTGGAGCCCTGCCACAGTTTAGGTTCTTTGGGTTCTTCTTTACCTCTCTCACCAAGGCTCTTCTCACCCGATAGCTCAGTTTGGCCGGACGGCCAGCTCTAGGAAGGGTTTTGGTCATCCCAAACGTCTTCCATTTAAGGATTATGGAGGCCACTGTGCTCTTATGAACCTTAAGTGCAGCAGAATTTTTTTTGTAACCTTGGCCAGATCTGTGCCTTGCCACAATTCTGTCTCGGAGCTCTTGAGGCAGTTCCTTTGACCTCATGATTCTCATTTGCTCTGATATGCACTGTGAGCTGTAAGGTCTTATATAGACAGGTGTGTGGCTTTCCTAATCAAGTCCAATCAATATAACCAAACACAACTGGACTCAAATAAAGGTGTAGAACCGTCTCAAGGATGATCAGAAGAAATAGACAGCACCTGAGTTAACTACCCTGTTTCCCCGAAAATAAGACCTAGCGTGATTGTCAGTGATGGCTGCAATATAAGCCCTACCCCCGAAAAAGGCCTTCCCTGCTTCCCTGAATATAAGACCTACAAGAGCTTATTTGGGGGGTAGGGCTTATATTGCAGCCATCACCGACAGTCACGCTAGGTCTTATTTTCGGGGAAACAGGGTATATGCTTGTCACAGCAAAGGGTCTGAATATTTAGGACCATGTGATATTTCAGTTTTTCTTTTTTAATAAATCTGCAAAAATGTCAACAATTCTGTGTTTTTCTGTCAATATGGGGTGCTGTGTGTACATTAATGAGGAAAAAAATTAACTTAAAGGATTTTAGCAAATGGCTGCAATATAACAAAGAGTGAAAAATTTAAGGGGATCTGAATACTTTCCGTTCGCACTGTATATCCGAATACCTAAATTTCATTCTAAAAAAAGTTTACTGAATGCTCCGAATAACGAAACAAAATTTGTCCAAATTTTGGAAATTCAAATTGAAATTCGAATTGAATTTTACATCGAATTCCATTTGAATTCGAACTGTAAACATATTTCTGAAATCAAAGACTGTGTGTGTTATAAATTTACCATTTCGAAATAATGCTATTTTAGTTAAGCCAAAGGTGATTTAAGCTCTGTTTCCACTATTGCAACCCCAAAGTCGCGCGATTTACAGTGCGACTTTGCATTGCGATTTTTGCTGCGATGTCATGCGACTGGTGAAAACCATGTAAGAACAAGTCGCACCGAAGTCGGAACAAAGTAGTGTGAAAACCTTTTTTGGAGTCGCTGCGACTTGAGTCACACCAATTAGAACCATTGAAATACATGGGTTTGGACTTGCCATGCGACTTCACATGTGTCAAGTCGCACAACAACTCGCAGTAGTGGTAACAGAGCCTTAAAGAGTCATTGTAATCATTTGATGAATATTTTTCTTTTGTTTGTTCACTTTGCCACATTCAAATTGAAACAAATGTAACATTTTGGTTTCGACCGATTCAAAATTTATCGATTTGAACGTTTTGAACAGAGAAAAAAAAAATATCGGTAAATTCTTAGAAAATTCGAAAAATTACGATTCCAAATACAAATCCCGAATACTAATTGAACGAATCAACCAGATTTAACAAAACTAAATAATTAGATTAACAAATCTAAACGAAACAAAACACATTTTTTCATCATGCACATGTCTACTGCTAGACATGTGCAGGACAAAAAAATTTGTTTAGTTTCGATTCGTTATTTACATAAATTAGTTTAGTTAAATTAGTTTAATCTGTTTAATTTGTTTTAGGAATTTGTTTTGTTTATTCGGATTCAAGTCGATTCGATTTTTCTGAATTCGAATCGTTTTCAAATTCAAATCATTTTTAAATTCGAAAAGTATTCAGATTTGAAACTGAAAAGTTTTTGATTTTGAAAAATCTTCGAATTTGAATAGTTTTCGATTTGTTTTCCAAGAAAATAAAATATAAAATAAAGGAATATAATAGAAAAAATATATATTAGAATAGAAAAGAATATAACAGGAAATAAAAGAATAGAATATAATAGAGTAAAAAAGAACAAAATAGAATAGAAAATAAAAGAACAAAATAGAATAGAATAGAAACAAATAGAATAGAATAGAATTAAAAAGAATAGAATAAAATAGAATGTATCCATCCATCGAAATTTGAATAGAAAATATTAGAATACAAAAGAATAAAATTCCAAAAACAATAGATTAGAATATAACCATTTCATGAAATTCAAATAGAATTGATTGATTTGAATTTGAATAGAATAGAATAGGTTAGAATAGAATCCAAAATAGAAAATAACAGAATAGTATAGAAAAAAACAACAGAATAGAATAGAAAGAATATAACCATCTTCCTATTCTATTCTATTCTTTTCTATTCTATTCTTTTCAAAATTTGAATTTCGGAAGATGGTTATATTCTCTCTTTTCTATTCTATTCTTTTTTTTATACTATTCTGTTATTTTATATTCTATTCTAATTTATTTTTTTCTATTCTATTCAAATAAGAAATGATTCTATTTGAATTTTGGGAAATGGTTATATTCTTTCTATTCTATTGTTTTTTTAATTCTATTATTTTCTATTATAATCTATTCTATTCTTTTTTTCTATTGTATTCTTATGTATTCACATTCAAATTTATTCTATTTGAAATTCGAATTTCAGAAGATTGTTATCTTCTCTTTTCTTCTATTTTTTAAATGCTATTCTATTCTTTTTTATTCCATTATATTTTTTCTATTCTACTCCTATTTTCTATTCCATTTTTTTGTTTGGAAATCGAAAACTATTCAAATTTGAAAACTATTCTAATTCAAAATTGATTCAAAAACTATTTGAAACAATTATTTTGGATTTGTTTAAATTTGGTACTATTGTAATTTGAAAATTCGGATACATTCGAATTTCCAAAAATTTAAAATTTGTCCGAATTTCAGTTCGGAACGAAACAAACTGCACATGTCTACCTACTCCTCAGCAAGTTCTTCCAACCAGATCCTGAGGTGAAACTGCTAAGTTAGCTCCAAAGGTAATTAGGAATAAGCCCCCCCCCCCCAGCTCTGCTATTGCTGGAATCTTGATGAACATCAGCAGACTCCAGCAGAACTGCCTCAAAGGGGCAGCAGCCCCTGAGGCTGGGGACTTCTCCAGCAGGACAAGAACAGGTCTGCTCCAGACTGTAGACTATTTATGTCCCATCCCTCCCTCAGCCACCTACTGGGTGCACCTCCTTAGAAACTGGTTGCAGCACATAAAATACTCAGGCTGCCAAGTTGACTCCCCCAGTCCTCTATGTTCTGGAAGCCTTCAGAATGTAGGCTGAAGCAATTAAATCTGCAGCCTGTGAGATCTAAAACAGCCCAAAAAAAAAAACAACCACTACTCCAGGGATTATAGAGGTGCAAAAAATAAATAAATGAGTGCTGTTATTCTAGCACTCTACCTAGGATGGTGCTACATGTCTTTCTATGTTCCTGCCCTAAGTTGACAATGCTGCTTCTTAATAGACTGAGGGAGCTGAGTGAGCATTGTCATCCCTGGACAGAAAAGGTGTTACTGGAAAAATGACCAGCATTGGTGAATGGACCAGTGCTGTTCTTAGCCCTGTGTTAAGCCTCATACACACGATCGGACTTCAAACAAACTTTTCTGTGGATTTCTGTCCAAAGGGCATTGGCCGTGAACTTGCTATGCATACACACGGCAGGACTTTTTCAGCCAACTTTCACCAAATCATGTGGTTTTTCAGCTCTTTACCGCCACCCTTTGGTCAACTTCTGTATTGTTGTCTGATCTTTTGCATTGGTTCTGAGCATGCGTGTTTGTACTTTGGACTGAAGTCCTATTGATAGGATTTTGCACCATAGGACTTTTGTTGCCGGGAAGTTTGTCTGTTTGCACAGCCAACATTAGTCCGATGAAAACCGAAAAAGTTTGTGCGATGGAGCGAACACACGGTCGGATGTTGCCTTAAAACAGGTAATTTGCATGTTTGTTGTCAAAAAGTCAGATCGTGTGTATGGGTCTTTAGCTTTAACAGCTCAGAGCTTATTTTTTATTTTCCTTGCTCCTGGTACCTGAAATTGAGAAGCAGGGAGGAATTAGGAAGCTGAATATGTGCCATTTAGAAGCAGGGCATTGAAGCAAACATTTTGGCTGCATGGACAAAACAGAGGTTCACTTAAAAAAAGAATTTTGTAAGGATTGTGAGTCTAATGCCCCGTACACACAATCGGATTTTCCGACAACAAATGTTGGATGTGAACTTGTTGGTGGAAAGTCCAACTGTGTGTATGCTACATCGAACATTTGTTGTCGGACTTTCCGCCAACAAATGTTGGCTGGCAGGTTCTCAAACTTTCCGCCAACAAAACTTTGTGGTCGGACTTTCCGATCGCGTGTACACAAGTCCATCGCACAAAAGTTCACGCATGCTTGGAAAGTACGAGCCAGAAGCGCTCGGTCTTGTAAAACTAGCGTTCGTAATGGAGATATCACGTCCGTCTTGTATGTCACTACGTTCGTAATTGTTGGCCAACATTTGTGTGACCGTGTGTATGGAAGACAAGTTTTGAGCCAACAACCTTCGAACAAAAATCCACGGTTTTGTTGTTGGAAAGTCCGATTGTGTGTACAGGGCATTACAACAATAGGTCAGATAGCTTACCTCATTCAGATCTTGCTTAAGGTTCTCCAGTTCCTTAGTTAAGATCTGTTCCTCAACTTCCAAACAGCGTATCTCCATCTCCAGACCACTGCTGGCAGCTTTGAGCTTCTTCACATCATCTTTTATTGTATTTTGTAAGGTTAATTCTTCTCTATATCTGTATGATTTCAAGGAAAAAACATTTAATTGCGTTGTTTTTTATGATTGTCACGTATTTACTATGCCACATTTTTCACAATCATATTTCAAATATAAATGTACATACAGTATGGGGATTATCTCTTCTGTCAAAATCTTTATCATATTTGCTCATTTCCAGTCAACGGGTTAAGCTCTGGGGTCAAAATATACTAGGCTAATCTTAGCTTCTTCACTAAAGAATACCATTGTTACAGAGTTAAATAACTAAAGCTCATTTTACAAACAGGCAGCTGAATTGGCCAGGTGGTTGACTGATTCTCTCACTAATTACCTTTTCTCATCTACTCGCTATAGCAGTGTTTCTCAACCAGAGTGCAATCTTGGTTTTACTGAGGTGTCAACACCATGTGACCCAGTTTGTCCTGGATCGGCACAACAAGTTGCCATAGTGGGGGTGGCCTGGCCGCCAGCACAATAACAACCCATGATGCTCTAAGACAGTGTTTCTCAACCAGGGTGTCATGGCAGCCTGGGAAGCCCTCTGGATTGCCCCAAGGTGCTGCAAGTATGGGACCCATTTTTTCTATCGATCAGCATAATTGTATGCTGATCACCTTCACCATAACATCAAATAATAATTTAGGGTGAGGATGCATGGTGTCATTACTATGGTGATAAGGGTTGGCACCATGGCAATGGTGAAATGCTGCTCTATAACTATGCAGACTTTGAATGAGAAAGAGAGTCTGAAAGCAAACAGTCTGTGCAATGTTTGTTTTAGAAATTGCACAATTCCCTGCAACAATAATGCCCCGTACACACGGTCGGACATTGATCGGACATTCCGACAACAAAATCCATGGATTATTTCGGACGGATGTTGGCTCAAACTTGTCTTGCGTACACACGGTCACACAAAGTTGTTGGAAAATCCGATCGTTCTGAACGTGGTGACGTAAAACAGGTATGTTGGGACTATAAACGGGGCAGTAGCCAATAGCTTTCATCTCTTTATTTATTCTGAGCATGCGTGGCACTTTGTCCATCGGATTTGTCTACACACGATCGGAATTTAAAGGATCAGATTTTGTTGTCGGAAAATTTTATAGCATACTCTCAAACTTTGTGTATCGGAAATTCCGATGGAAAAAGTCCGATGGAGCCCACACCTGGTCGGAATTTCCGACAGCAAGCTCCAATCGCAAATATTCCGTCGGAAAATCCGACCGTGTGTACAGGGCATAACAGTGCACCCTTTATTGATTCGTTTTTGCAAAGGGAATTGTCATATAATTAGAAAAAAAAAAACATAAAACGGTTCAAACACTGCTTGCCCAAACACACGCTACTTGATTTTTTTGATTGTCTGTGATCAATCTGAAAATGTCTGCCTGTTTTCAAGCATTTGTCGCAAGTGTTATGAACTAGATTGAGACAGAATTAAAGTGGTGTTCTGGCCGAAATTATACTTTTTAAATAAAAATACCCCTATAATACACAAGCTTAATGTATTCTAGTAAAGTTAGTCTGTAAACTAAGGTCTGTTTTGTTAGTTTATAGCAGTAGTTTGTTATTTTATAAAATTACAGCAGGCTGTGGCCATCTTAAGTGTGGGCATCTGAAGGCAGACTGTATTTCTTCCTGGATCTCATCCTTGCAGATCTCGCACATGCTCAGTGCAGCACAAGCAGTGTAATAGATTTCAGGTCAGGTTTCTATAGCAATGGCAGTTTCAGAGGAAGTTGCCGCCCCTTCCAAGAAGGCATTGCAAACAGGAAATGATGCGATGGGCCGCGGCCAGGGAGGAGGAAGTGAAAAATGAATACAGCAGATATACAGTAGGTTCTGAGAAAAAAAATTAAAAAATGTCCAATTTGTTTACAGTGCACAGTTTAGTGAGGGATGCTGAAGAGTTGTAAAAGTGGGTGGAACTCCACTTTAACACAGTGGTCTGTCAAATCATTACTAAGTGATGTGATGTCCAAACTTTCCAAGCAAGGAGCCAGTTTACTGTCTTTCAGCCTTTAGGAGGCAGGCTGTGGCCAGTGGGAATAAACAATGCACCATCATTGGTTTTAATAAAATGGAAAAAGAAACCCCCTTAAAAGGTGACTTTCTAAGGCAGAAAGCATATGATTGTTGTACGGGTGGTAAGAAATCTAAATCAAATACGGTATTTATTGAACATTTTAGTTAAAAAATAGATTACGGCTGGTATATTGCCATATTAACAAAAACTGAGCAGGGATAAATATGTGAACAATGTTCTAAAATTTCTGTTAATATTGTGATGGTTAGTTTGAGGTCAATTGGAAACAGAATCTACCCTGAGGAAGTCTCATGAGCCAGTGACGTCTCTCCTGGGTGTCTCCGAGGCATGGAAGTTTTTCACGGAGAAGCCACCACTGCCAATCCCTATATACATATACATGCTGTGTACATGATTTTTAACATGTGAGTGCATCATATACACGTTTTAATAAATCAGTTTAACCCATAGCATATTGCACTATGAATGGATTTGTCTTATGTGTTTGAGTCGAATTCGGTGCTTAAAGGGGACAAACGCATTATGGAAGTGTCCACATGAATTGCATGGTGAATTAACAAGCAGGGCCATCTTTAAGGCAGGGAAAAAGGGGCAGCTGCCCTGGGCCCTGTCATTGCTGTGGGGCCCAAAGCAGCTGCCTCATACTTGCCAGCTATCCCAGTTTAAATTCCTTTGTCCTTTAAAGCTTTAGTCCTGTGCTGTGTCCCGATATCTCAGTGTGAAGTGCTACTACTAATGCTGCCCAGCTCTGCCCTATTGTTGTATACAGATGACTCACCTGCAGACCCTGTGCTAACATGTAAATAACCGACATTCATATGTAAATAGCGGTGGCATTACTAAATAAATAGCTGCGGCCAGTGGCATTGATATGTAAATAAAGGCGGCATTCATATGTATATCATTCTTCCCTGCAGTGAGATGATGTGCTGTAACCTCTAGCATCAGTGAGCAGTAATACTGTACAGTAATTTCTAGCAACCAATTAGCAAGCAGAAATCATTTGTTGTAACCTCTAGCAACTAATCAGTGAGCTGTAATGTGTGCTGTAACCTCTAGCAACCACCAGTCAGAAATGATATGCTGTAACCGCTGGCAACCAATCAAAATTGCTGCCTGATCTGATACAGTAAACTGATTTTAAGTCTAGCTGCTATTTATTGTATGTCTCAGAGCAGGTGGAGAGTGAAATTGCATGGGGGGAGCCCAAGAAAATTTTTGCCCAGGGTCCAATCAATATTAAAGACGGCCCTGCTAACAAGGCCAACTTATTTATCTGGGTTTATTGACCCTTATGCTCAATATTGGAGGTGAGTGAGCATTGCAAATGGTGGTTGATAATTGGAAACATAGTTTTGTATATTCACTTTTTTCTCCATATATTTACAGAGCATATTATTTGATTGCAGCACAGCCATCACATTGGACATTTTATTTTGCATTTGGGAGCACAATATTTAAGGAGTTTAGAAAGCTTATGGTCATGTAACCACTGTGATTGGCTGTCATGGTGGTCATATGATAGAAAAACTTCTGACTGCAAGCAGCGATTGCGAGCTTTCCATTAGCCGCCAGTCACTGTGCCAGGAGCATGGAGGGTGCGTGCTCCTCGGCACAGCTCTACTGGTGCAATTGCACGCAAATATGTGTCTGCAAGGCCTGGCCACCGAGAGGCCCATAATTGCATGCACTCGGCGCTAGCAGGTTGAAGGAACAGTGCACCATTTGATACGTTTTTCATTTTTATTTAAGTGATTAAGTACCCTGCTTGATTAGGGTGGACCATTTATCAGTCCCTTTCTCTACAGCCACACCTGCACAGAATGAATGAATAGGGAGCAATCTGAGGCTTCCTGCTCATTCTCAAACTGAAGTATAGTAAAGAGTTTACTATGCTTCAGTGGTGAATGAACACAGGAGTGATTGGTACAGATCACTCACTGTGCTCATTTAGGAAAGGGCGGGGCCAATAAATGACATCCCCCTGTGTGCCAGCAGCAGCTGCCGGCAGGATAGGAGGAAAGCCGGAAGCGCTGCAGGGGAAAGAGGCACACAGGGGGGCCTGGACAGCAGATGGAAGGGGAGCATGTGTTAGAACCAATCCCCCTGCAGTGCAGCTGGAGGGAGGGAGAGGAGAAGCTGGCAGTGCTGCAGTGGGTGACAGAAGAGGATCGTTGTCTACAGTAAGACAGTACAGCCAGCCCTCCTGCTTAGCAGGTGCCCAGGCCCTTATTTTGAACTGATGGGGCCCAGTACAGGAGGGCTGGCTGTACTGCCTTATCAGCGGCAGTACCCACTATTTCTTTTTTTAAAGCCCAAATTCAACCAAAACTTTTTGTTTCTGTTAGCTTTGTGTGAAGTTGGGAAGTGTAAAAGCAGTGTCAGATCCCATTGTAGTCATTTTATCTTCCTTCCTGTATGGCCACCATGATAGGCATAGAATGGTGAAGGGTGTAGAACTTTTCCTATGTTTATTGTTGCCCGTGTCCTAGATGGTGATTCCCTTCGCTTCTTGTGTGGTCAATGGGACCTTACAGAAATTCAACTTTTCCATTCTGTCTAACATTTACAAATGTAACAAGAAGAACTTCACAGAGATAATAAAACCAGTTAAAGCGATACTGAACCTAAATTCAAAAATGTACTATATTGCAGCTTACCAATGTGGTGTGTGGTGTGATGTGGTGGCTGCATTAGTTTTCTTTTCTTTATCCCCTCTGTTTTCACCTACTGATCTGGCCAGTAACACACCTCCTGGATTAGAGTGTCCCCATTCTGGATGGGGGGGGGGGAGGGGGGCAGGAAGTGTTAGATGGACTAACAAGTTGAAGCCAAACTCTAGCTAACACTATAAGCATTTGTAGCAGAGTATTTTTCCTTTTGGGCAAAGGGTTTACATACAAAAATTAAAATTGACAATTGTAAGCACCCCACTCAGTAGTGAATGGTTTGTTTTGAACCTATAACTGCTACATCTGCAGGAGAGCTTGTTCTTTTGAACAACAACAGACTCACTGGCTGGATCACCGGGTGAAAAGAAAGAAAAGAAAGAAAAGGGTAACTTACAGCCATCGCATCTAATGCCCCGTACACACGATCAGAAATTCCGTCAGAAAAAACTTGGATGGTTTTTCCGACAGAATTCCACTCAAGCTTGGCTTGCACACACGCGGTCACACAAAAGTTCTCTGAACTTTCGACCGTCAAGAACGCAGTGACGTACAACACTATGACGAGCCGAGAAAATGAAGTTCAATGCTTCTGAGCATGCGTCGAATTGTTTCCGAACATGCGTGATTTTTTTGCGCGTCTGAATTGCATACAGACGAATGCATTTTCGGATAGGAACTTTTGCTGACTGAAAAATAGAGAACCTGCTCTCAATCTTTTGCTGGCTGGAATTCTGCCAGCAAAAGTCCGATGGAGCATACACACGGTTGGAATTTCTGACCAGAAGCTCACATCCGACTTTTGCTGGTAGAATTTCTGATCGTGTGTAAGGGGCATAAGGGTTGGCAAGCTACAATATAATAAATATTTGCTTTTTGGTTTAATACCACTTTAATGATTATAGATAAGGAGATTTCACCACTAGAGTTCCCAAGAAATGAAGCCAGTTGGTGTTTTACCCATCTCAATCCATGATTAAAAAAAACTTTTTTGGTGTTTAACATTGTCTAAGCATTTCCCTGTATTAGTTGCTTTAGTTAGAGTGCCCAAATGGAACGATTGTCAAAAACGAATAGAATCCTTTTCTAGAACAGGTTTTCTCATGTTTTACTGCATCTTCTGGCCATTTTCCTAAAGGAAGGTCAGACATTCAATTTCCCATTCCTCAGTTCTGTCATACAGAGGAACCTTTGAGTTTCTGGTAATCTGTAGAACACCCAGGGTGGTCATGCATAACATGGTCTGAATAGAAGAAACCTATTACTATGGAAACAATGGAACTCACTTCTCTTTAAAGCCGTCTGCTGCTATTTTCATGTTCTCAATATTCAGCCAACATTCGGCATTGGCTTGTTTTGCACTTCTTATCTGAAGAACAAACAAAAAAAATAGTTTTAGCCAAGAGTTTTGTTTTGTTAGACTGAAGACCTTTTAGTAACATACACATAACGCATATGTTTGCACTCTTTTTAACATTACAGGCAGTCTACACAAGTTTTGGGCATGATTTCTGTAATAGATCCAAAACTAAGCTCTTAATATTTCCTCCCCCCATGTGCCTCTTCCCTTGATCTCTCTGTCAAGATCGATGGCACAACTATAACCCCATCACCGCATCCCAAGGTTCTACGTGCAATCCTGGACTCTGATCTATCCTTTTGGCCCCACATCCAATCACTGTCCAAAGCTTGTTGCCTCAACCTCCGCAACATCTCCAAAATACGCCCCTTCCTAACCAATGACACAACAAAGCTCCTAGTTCATGCCCTGGTCATCTCGTGCCTTGACTACTGCAAATCCCTTCTCATTGGCTTACCTTTCCTTAGGCTATCCCCCCTTCAGTCCATCGTGAATGCTGCTGCCAGGCTCAACCACCTTACCAACCACTCTGTGTCTGCTACTCCTCTCTGCCAATCCCACCAGTGGCTTCCACTCACCCAGCAAATTAAAATAAAAATGCTAACAGCAATACTAACAGCAACTTGCAAAGCCATCCACAACTCAGCCCCTACCTACATCAATAGCCTAGTCTCAAAATACCAACCTGATCGTTCCCTTCGTTCCACCAAGAACTCCTGTTTTCTAGTTCCCTCGTCACCTCCTTCCATGCTCGCCTTTTCCAGAGCCTCTCCCATCCTATGGAACTCCCTACCCCAATCTGCCCGATTATCTCCTACTCTGTTTGCGTTTAGAGGTTCCCTGAATACTCTCCTCTTCAGAGAAGCCTATCCTGCCCACACATAACAACTGTACTTTGATTTTGTCCATTGGCTCATTCCCCACAGTTATTACCTTTTGTATCACTTGACCTTCCCTTTTTAGATTGTAAGCTCTAACGAGCAGGGCCCTCTGATTCCTCCTGTATTGAATTGTATTGTAACCAGGGGCGGACTGACCATTCGGGCACTCGGGCACTGCCCGAGGGCCCCATGCCACTAAGGGGCCCCTTCAGGGTTGCCAGCCTCAATAAAACCAGGGACAGTATGTAAAAATCTGTGTTTTTTTTTTAAAAATCCCAAGATTATAGCTGCCCCGCCTCTCCAGTACCTTTTCAGTGTGTGTATGTGTATTCTGTGTGTGTGTGTATACTGTATGTGTGTGTGTGTGTATACTGTGTTGCCCCATAATCTGTTGCCTGGGGTCCCCATAATCTCCTTTTGCCTGGGGGCCCCTTAATCTCCTATTGCCTGGGGGCCCCATGAGTTGTCAGTCCATCCCTGATTGTAACTGCACTGTCTGCCCTCATGTTGCAAAGTGGTGCACAAACTGTTGTCACTAAATAAATCCTGTATAATAATAATAACATTAATTCCTATAATTGTCAGCTCCATCTTTTAGCCCAAATGTGGTATATTTTCTCATTGAGGTATTTTAGAAAGCTATATCGCATTTTGGCGGCTAGATGGAGCTAACGATCATAAGAATTAATCTATCCCAGAAATTACAGTTATAATTTGTGCAGCCTGCAATAACATGGCGGTTGTGCCATATGTGGAAACATACTGCAGATGTATCCCTCCACGTGCTGCCCTACATATTACAATATTTTGTGTGTAGCGCTACCGCCTTAAGAGGCGCTGGATTTTTCCATCATTCACTCTGCAGTCAAAAACCAGTCCAGGGTGTTTTGTTTTGTTTTGTTTTTGGTTTATAAGGGGATAAACTTGGATAGGAATGGGTAGGTATTGGATGTCCAGAACTGTATTTTGAATGTAACTTGAGGACTTGAAACTGTCTCTGGCTACCAAAAATCACAAGGCTGTCTTCCCGTAGGATAAAACAGATTGGCTCAACTGGTAAAGAAAGGTTTACAATCACTAAGCTGCTTTCTCGCTGTAGAAAAATGCCAAGGCACCTGGCTTCCCCTTTGTTACTCCAACCAAGAGGTGTAGGATAGCTGTACTGGCTTTAAGTGGCTCTAAGCTGTCCCTTGTCAGTAGCAAACTGAGTTTTGCACCTGGCTGCTTCTCCCCTAACAGGTTCTGCGGTGTAGTAGTTGAAGCTACTCCCTCAGTCCCTTTGATGAATCCTGAAGCATGTGACTGCTGAACAGGCCTCCTGCTGGGCAGGCCCCAATAGCTCCCAGGATGGCTTCAGCTAAGCCTAGCTGAGGCTGAAAGGGTGTGAGGCTTCTACTGTTTCTGGTTTCTCTTATTCTGGCTCCTTCCTTCTGCCCAGGGGCAGAGGCCCCTCAGCACAAGGGTCTCCTCTAGGCAACTGGACCCTGGACTTTGCTCTCCACATGGCCAAGCTCCAAAATATTTATGACCCGTACCTCCACCTTCTGAGCCGTCCCAACCCAGGGATTGGAGGACTCCATAAATATTTAGGCCTCGTCTCTTCTCCTCCGTCCTCTAAGTTCTAAAACCCTCCAACAGTTCCAGAAGCCAGGGGGGAGCAGCAGAGACTTAGCCCTTGAAGATCTGCCAGCTAACTTTAAACAAATTAACCTTGGCTCTTCTGCCTACAGAGGAGCCCAACTAAATTTTCCTACACTATACATGGTGGGTGCTACATGTGGAATATTCAAGAGCTAACCAAGACACTATAATTTCTCCACTGGTCACAGACCGTATTCTGTAGAACAGATATTTTAATAGTGCCATACATGCCTCCCATCAATGTAATTATTGCAAATAAAACAGATAAAGATCTCAATCCTTTTCCCACGCTATTTATGCAAGCGTTTGTTGACACATTATTTTTTTTTTCATATAGATGAAGGTACCCTTTGTTTATGAAAGGATATTCTGTTCCCTTTGGCTTCTGTGGTTTGCATTTCATTAAAAGGATGCCGATATCAACATGTATATACTGTTTTGATATTCAATGTAACAATTGTATTATTGCTAGCCTAGCATGCTGTGTGCTCCAATTACAGAGAAAATTATCTAGGTTATATAGTAAAAAAAGAGGTCATCTCTATTCAGGGGTGTAGATTTGGGGGGGTGGGTGATGTGGGGTTCCAATAATCCCCCTACCCCCCCCCCCTCCGGAGCACCCTGGCTGGTGGCTATGGGAGTCGCACGGCCTGGTCATTCTTAACACAGCAGCCTATGTCTCTCTGCTGCTAATGGGAAAGGGCCACAGGGAATGGGGAACTTTGACTGGCTGCATTAGCAGCTGGACTTTGGCACCACCCACTGGCAAGTGCGGTATGCTGGAGGTAATCAGCGGGACCCACAACAGGCAAAGAGAGCTGCTGGGAGACTGCAGAAAGAGAGGACACCTAACATGGATATGTCAAGCCACGCTCCCCTGGGGTTCTTTGTCGTTTTAGTGCAACCGCTGCTGACCTTTTATGTGTTTTTACTGCTCATATGAATTACTGCAAGATTTGGGTACAAGACCTGTAGCATATGTTACTGTGTACATAGTTAGTAGACTCAAACCTCTCCCACTGGTAGCGCAATTTTGCCACAACTACAATTCGCCACAGTGTGCCACCTATAATTTTCCTCCTATGGGTGCCCAAGGCTGAACCTCCCTCCAGAAAAAAAAAGGACCATTGCCTTGCTGTATTACCTTATGAACAAAAAAAAAAAAAACAATTATAATTAAATACCATCTGGGTAATGTTCAGAGAAGATACTAAAGACATAGCTCCCAACTGTCCCTGATTTCAAAGGACTTCCCTGATTTGGAACAATGGCTCTCTTTCCTCCTCATTTGTCCCTCATTTTGGTCTGATCTATATAGTTGTATATAAAATGCACTATTTATCTTTCAAAAAGCATTTCCCATTTCTAAACCTTTCATCCAAATTCTAAATGTCTGCTGCATTTCAAAAAGGTAGTATAAAGTAATAGTAGTGGTAAAAAAAGTAGTGGGTTTAACTAATAATTTTTTAGTATAATTCTCCTTTAAGGGGGCGTGACAGGGTGTGTGTCCTATGCCTTTTATATTTTCTAATAGGTGTCCCTCATTCCAAATAAAGTTGGGAGGTATGCTAAAGAGCACCTGAACTGTGGAAGCTAAAAAGGCAAGCAGAGGACTAAGGACTAGTCACCATATATACTGTACAGTGGAACCTCAGATTGCGAGTAACGTGGTTAACGAGCGTTTCGCAATACAAGGAATTCTTTTTTTTAAATCCTGACACGCATTTTGCAATACGAGCAATTCTTTTTTTAAAATCCTGACAAGGTTTGTGAGTGCTGTCTCACAAAACAAGCAGGATTCAAGCCTCTGCGGTGTGCAGTACTGCATTTGGCCAGAGGTGCGGGGGCGAGAGCGCCGGTGACACCGTTCGGAGCTGTTTGGAAATACACTGAAATATTCGTAAATACTCAGAAAGACTTGGAGATACTCAGTTCCCGAGGGTTTCCGAGTGCAGCCGAGCGGTCTCCAAGTATTTACGAGTCTCTCCGGCACCCCCCCACCTCTGGCCACATGCGGTATTACATGCAATAGAAGTCATTGTGGAACTAATTATCTTCATTTCCATTGACTTCTATGGGGAAACTCGCTTTAATATGCGAGTGCTTTGGATTACAAGCATTCTCCCGGAACGGATTATGCTCGTAATCCAAGGTTCCACTGTACTGTCTTTCTTTCCCCGAAGCTTTTCTCCAATAGTGACCTACTTTTTCTGTTCTGCTCTGCGTCTCTATGTTAAGGGTGCCCTCTTGGAAGAGAAGGAGGCTTTGTTTCCTCATTTTAAAGCCTCCCTGGTAAATGCTGACCTGATCACTGGTGAAGTATTGACCAACAAGCAACAGGAAAGTGGAAGTAGCACAGAGTCACACAATGAATTAAAAGGAAGCAGGGGGATCATTGCACTGCAGGTCCTCAGGTACAGCTTTATTTCCAGCAGATAACAGTGAGCAACACAGAAGGGACATTACCAAATCTCACTTCAAATCTGGAGAGACTAGCCATTTAGAGGTACAGTGCCTTAGATGATCTTACACTGCAGATATATAGCTATACATATATATGGAGCTCAAGGTGCCTTGAAATGAGAAGTGCACTGCTAGTATTTAAAAACAAGCCAAGGCAAAAGCTAAATATTTAATGCTTTGGCCAATGAACATTTCTAGATGTCCCCATATGATACCAAACCCACTTTTAATTTCACTTTAATAGTAAAAGCATGCAGCCGCTATGGAACCCAGAGCTGTCTGGTTACACAGTGATTTATGCAGCCAGTATGGGGCACGATGGAGCGGTGACGTCACAAGGGGGTGGGGACTATGGATGACTTTACCAGATGGCCATGCTCCATAGCTATATAACTAATGGCACATGCCAGAGCTAACACAACAGCGGGAGCTAGCGTCAGGAGAAGACAACAGGAGGAAGAAGAACCAGAGGCAGAAGAACCAGAGGAAGAAGACAGCAGAGGGAAAAGAACTGGAGAGAGAAGACATCAGCAGAGGGAGAAGAACTGGAGGAAGAAGACATCACCGAAGAAGGGAGAAGACCAGAGGGCGAAGACACGTTGTAGCTACTTTAATAAAGGATTTTGTCAAAAACCTGTGTACTGTTTTTATTTATTTTTGATACTTTTTTAGGGTGAATGAGTAGGGGTACAATGTACCCCATACGCATTCACATACAGTAGGGTGGGGGCCGGGATCTGATGGCCCCCTTGTTAAAGGGGACTTCCAGATTCTGTTAAGCCCCCTGCCCGCAGACCCCCACAACCTCCACCCAGGGTTATAGGGAAGGGGCCCTTGTCCCTATCAATATCTAGACAAGGTGCTTTGTGGTGGGGGGGCGCAGAGCCACCCTGCCCCAAAGCACCCACCCCCCCATGTTAAGGGCGTGTGGCCTGGTATGGTCAAGGAGGGGGCTGCTCACTCGTCCCCTTCCTTTCCTGACCTGCTGGCTGCATGCTCTGATAAGAGTCTGGTATGGATTTTGGCATAGGGGTTCCCCTCAAAATCAATACCAGACCCTCTGGTATGGTCTTGGGGGGGGAAAGCTGTTTTTTTTTTTCATTTTGGCGTGGGGTTTCTCTTCAAGATCCTCAGAGCATGAGTTGCACTACAAGTCGGATCATCATGATTCGACTTGGATGTGACTTATATACAAATCAATGGACTGAAAGTGGGATCAGTTAAGACGGCTCTCATAGCGAACCATTGATTTTGAATAGAGGCAGAGAAACGCTGCTAAAAGCTAACGCAGCTAAACGCCAATGCAAAAGGCTGCTAAAAGCGCGTTTTTACAGCCACTTTTTCCTGGCCTTGGTAGTGGCTTGTTTTTTCTAACACCTTGTGTTCATGAGGCCTTAAAGGAATGACCTCTGACATGGTGATTACAGAGGCAGAGGTCTCATAATGGTTTTAGTGTGGGGCTGTAAAACCCCTACAGCCATGGTTAAGAGGTTTTTCCAGTTTATCAGTACATTCATCCAATCCCTCTTTCAATTTGAATTTAAAAATGGTATTAATGGCATTTAAAAAGATTTAGATATTCACAATTTAACTCAGATGCCATCAACTTTCCAAGGGGAGAAAGAGGTTATGTAGGGAAAAGGCACACTCGTAGTTATGCAGACATGGTGTGCATTGGGAGGAGAAGTGCCTATATGCTAATTCCAGTGCATCACACTGTTTACTTTTTTGTTGGAACTTTGTTGAAATGTCATGACTGTTGGATACCAGATGTTATTCTACCCATATCTATACCCCCCTTTGTTCTTAATCCCTTATAAATTAAGACCACACCATTACATGGGGTATAAAAGGCCGTAGCAGCCTACTTTATTTATATAAAAAATACTTTTATTCAAAAATAACTATGGAAAAATATCCATCAATAAACAAAACAATAACGTACGGAAAAAAGAGAGCGTTGGTCTGGGCAATAAAATCTTGACACTCAATCCGATGGCCATCACCAAAAAGTATGGCACTGCAGTCCATCTCAAATATATCAAAAATTAGGCCTCAAGCCGACAAGCTGGCTCAGAGACTGCCAGTGACCGCAGTGCCCCCATATCACTTCTCGGCTAACCTCCGTTAGCCGGGAACCAGCATTTGGACCCATACAACGTCAGGTCCCACTCTTACTTGCCATCTTCCTTCCCTTGCGCAGACCAACGCCCGCCACAGCACCCTAAGAGTAAAACCTTACTCGCGGGTGCCCTCCCAAACCCGAAGAGCTCGCTGAATCCCGTCCTGCAATCCCAAGTTCCATAAATCAATTCCCACCTCATTGAGATGGACGCCGTCAGCCCTCAAGTACCTCCAGGTCTCAAATTCCAACTCCATATGCCTTATAGCCAAACCCCCACTATTAACTACAAATTTGCTCACTTCCCGGTTAATCTTCCTCCTGGCCCTGTTAACGCCTGCCACCGACCTGGCCATCCTCCAAGATCTACGAGCCACCATATCTGACCACACTATAATTGTATGGGGAAAATCCACCATCAATCACCGCACATCACATTTGATGTCCCGCGTGATATCCACCATGGAACGCAATCCTAGGTCATTACCCCCCGCATGAATCACCAAGATGTCCGGTGCTCTGTCTCGCTGGGAGTGGCGCTGCACTTCTGGCACTAATCTGCCCCATAACATACCCGGTATACCCAACCATTTTATGCATACTTCTCTCCTGTTAAACCCCAACTGCCTGCCCTCATGTCGAGCATCCCCCCTTCTTGCCCCCCAACACACATAAGAATGGCCCATAATCCAGACCAATCTTGCCACCGGACCTGAAATTAGAAGAAGACAAGAAAAACAAACCACTAACCATCTAGTGATGAAAAACCACTAACGTCTATAACTGAAACATTAACGACATCAACTTGCCTGCAATATTTCTCTTCCTCTTCCTTAACTTTTTTTTTTTTTTTTATATTCCTACCACCAAATGAGGACGTACATAAGATTGGAACCTGTTGGATTCCCACCTCCCAATACGTTTTACCGACTCCACATCGAGACCATGCTTGGATGCCTCTGTAGCAGCCCCAATCCTGAACGAATGGGAAGAAAATTCCCTTTCCTCCAAGCCTACCCCCTTCAAACATCTTCGAAAAACTACTGCAAACTGAAACCTGGATAACCAACTACCATCCCGATGCACTAACAAGGAACCCTTGAAATCTGGACGCACCGCTAAAAATTCCTTGACCGTGGCCACCGGGCACAAAGGGGAACCATGAACCGGAAAAACTTGTACCACCTTACCTTTTCCTACCTGATCCGTTTTTGACCTCTTGAAAAACACCTGCAACATCTCCTTATCCAACTTCACATCCTGGCACCCCAAACCCCCTTCTACCTTTTTTGAAGGGCTGACCAGTTCCCCTATCCTGAATGCCCCAAAGAACGCTAACACAAAGGCCACCTTAAACAACAAAACTTCGTATTCAGATGAACACACCACTTTCAATTGATCAACAACACCCCCCAAAATTTCGAAAGTAACCGGTCTCCTGGAGTCCCGCTTCACCACCGACCTCCTGTAGCCCTTTAGCGCTTGTCTCACTCGAAAATCTTTTGTTACGTCCGGCTGTCCCTGTAACTTGAACAGGAAAGCCAACCCTGCTAAGTTCGCACTAATCACAGATGCCGACATACCTTCCTCCATTTTCCTAATAATGAAATATAACAGTAACAAATTCACTTCCTGCCCGATCGGTTCCTCCCCAATCCCTTCCACAAAAGCCATCCACTCCTTCCATACCTTTTGGTATGCTGACCAGGTGCCCCCGCTTACCGACCGCTCAATCCATCCTGCGGCGACTCTGATGCTATGTCCCACATCCACTCGGGACAAGGCACCCCGCGTTGCTCCGCCTCCGGCGCCAACTCTCGGAACCTGTCCCACTGGAATCGAGACAACGCGTCAGCTATCACATTTTCCACCCCCGGTAAGTGAACGGCATGAATGAAAATATTCAACTGTAAACATCTTAACACTAAATGCTGTAACAACCTGATCACCGGCGGAGAGGACGCCGTGATTCTATTTATCACTTGCACTACCCCTAAGTTATCGCCATGGAAACGCACCTTCCGATCCCTGAAAGATGCTCCCCATAATTCCACTGCCAGCACCACTGGAAACAGTTCCAGTAGCACTAAGTTCTTCGTGAACCCTCCTTCTACCCAAGATTGTGGCCAAGGACCAGCACTCCACTGTCCCTGAAAAAACGCACCAAAACCAGTAGCACCCGCCGCATCAGTAAAGAGCTCTAAGTCAAAATTGCTGACTGGGCCCGACATCCACATTGCCCTGCCATTAAATGACTCCAAAAAGGTATGCCATACCCTTAAATCTTCCCTGTGCGTTTTTTTGATCCTAACGAAATGCCTTGGTGATTGTATGCCACTTGTGCTAGCCGCAAGCCTGCGGCTAAACACTCTCCCCATCGGTAGTATCCAGCACGCAAAATTAAGTTTCCCTAACACAGACTGCAACACACGCAACTGAACTTTTTGTAAACCTATTAAACCTGCAACCTCTTTTTTTAAATCCTCCAACTTGTCGTCTGGCAGCCTGCATTCCATTGCCTCCGAATCCAAGATTATGCCCAGAAATTTGATGACCGTGCATGGTCCCTCCGTCTTGTCCGCCGCCAATGGAATGCCAAATCTGTCAGTGATATGTGCCAACGTCGCCATGAGCACCGCGCAGATTCTGGATGAAGCCGGGCCGATACACAGGAAATCGTCCAAGTAGTAAATGACTGAATTCACCCCTGACACGTCCCTCACCACCCATTCCACGAACGAGCTAAATTGCTCGAATAACGCGCATGACACTGAGCAGCCCATTGGCAAACACTTGTCTACATAGAATTCCCCATTCCAATGGCAGCCCAGCAGTCTAAAACTTTCCGGGTGAACCGGCAGCAGGCGAAATGCCGATTCCACATCTGCCTTTGCCATCAAGGCCCCCTTACCGTAATGCCGTACCCATCCTACTGCCGCATCAAATGACGTATACGTCACCGAGCACTCCTCCTGGCCAATGGCATCATTCACCGACCCACCCTTAGGGAACGATAAGTGGTGAATTAGCCTAAATTTGTTGGGTTCCCTCTTGGGCACAACCCCCAATGGAGATACAACCAGATCTGCCAGAGGTGCCTCGGCGAAAGGGCCACCCATTCTACCCATTGCAACCTCCTTCTTCAGCTTCTCTGAAACCACCTCCGGATGTTGCAATGCAGAACGTAAATTTTTTGGCACAGGAGGAATAACCGATAACGTACTTGGGATCCTAAACCTTCCTCCAACAGGACTGCCGCTCTTCTATCCGGATACCTACCTAGAAACGGCCGCATCCTTTCTACTTTCACCGGAGTCCTCCCTTTTGTTTCCAGCGTCACCTGTTCGTCCCTTACTTTGCTTAAAGCATCTTGACGCTGGATGCGTTCCCCCGCAGCCTGTACACTCGTGTTTGTACTTACACGTGGCCCCAAACTTGCAGGCCCCTGTGTTGTACTGCCAGCAGCTCCCTTTCTTATTTCCTGCCGAGTGTCCCTGGGCTGAAGGTCCACCGGCTCCCCCCTGAAAAAACTGGTTAGGAGCCCTCGCCGTTGTCATCAGGCGCATCCACAGGCTGATGTCCTTGTGGTCCCAACGAAGCTCCGGACGCACCACTCTCCTCTGCCTGAACTGTTCGTCGTACCGGAGCCACGCTGTGCCACCGTATACCCTGTATGCTTCCCCTATCGCATCCTGATAGCAAAATAACGCGGAACAGTGTTCCGGCTGCTTTTCCCCGATCACACTTGCCATGATAGCAAATGCCTGCAACCAATTCGTAAATGTCCTAGGTATTAAACGATATCTCCTCTTCTCCTCGTCGTCTTTCTTGGAACTATCGGGTTTAACCCTATCCAAGTTAAACTTCTCTAGGGGCAACAATGAAAAAATTTCTACGTACTCACCCTTCCACAGCTTTTCTCGAACCTCCTGCTTCAGGTGAGCTCCTAATGGCCCCTCAAAACACACATATATCTCACAACGTGCTGCGTCCCCCAATCTAGTTATATCCTGCCTACCCGCGACTTCCTTAGCCGCCACAGCATTGTCCGTCCCCTGCTTATCGCCACTCGCCACTGCCTCCAGCACCGCGGGCGGTGCCGCCACCGCTGGCAAAGCTACTGTTACATCTGCGCTCCCAGTTGTCGGGACCCACGCCGTCGCCGGTACCGGAGCCGGCCGCTCTACCGCCTCAAACTTCTGTACCAACTCCTTGATGCCCGCCAAAAACCCTAATAAACCAGAAACCCCCCCAGCAGGCCCAACGCTTACTTCGCTAGCACTTGGCCCCCCGACAGTAACCCCTGTCCCTGCCATGTCATCACTACCTATAGTATGCCCTGATGTAAGAGACTTACCGGGCTGCACAGGAACCGTCCCATCAGCCGACCTTCCGCCTGCTGCTGCTGCTGCTCTCCTGGAAGGGGGGTGCGCCTCCTCTTCCGATCCGGATCCTTCCTCCACCACGCCAGGGATCTCCTCTTCCTCTTCAGATGAGGGCCCGCTAGGCCTGCCGACCAGAGCTGCCGCAGCCACCTCCATGTTTCCCCTCCTCTGCGCATGCACCGTTCCGCCCGACTTCCGGACAGCCTTCCCAGGACCGGTGTGGGAAACCGCAGTCCTGCCGGCCTCCGCTCTCCTGCTCACCATGCCCGATCGGCCTCTCTCTCCTCTCTTCTGGTCCCCTGCCGCAGATGCGGATGGCCCGGGCACCCCCGCTCTTGTCTTGGCCTGTGCTCCTGATGGGCCGCCCGCCATGTTCCGGGGGGCGGGGCTTGCGCTTCTCGCCGATTCTCTCCGCCTGGGCCTCAGCTCCGCTCTCTCCTCTTCCCGCCCCGCATTCCGGTCCACTGCGGCCGCATAACCGCTACTTCCTTCTCCCCCGGCCGCTCTTTTCGACGGTGGGCCCGCCGGGAGCCCCGCACCGGGACCCCGCTGCCGCTGTGATGTCCCTGGATGCTCTGGGGAGAAACGCTCCGGCGGCCTAGAGCGGCGCGCTCTGTTACCGGTTCTCCCGCTGTCCGCTCTTCTCCTGCCAGCGCTGCACCGACCGCTGCCTGGAGCCAAGCTGTGCCCCGCACCGCCGCTTCTTCCCTCAGCTGGGCCATGATCCGCTCGATCTCTGCCATGCTGCCACTGAACTTTCCACAACTTTCTGCTTGTACCTCCCAGGGCGGGCCTAGTATTTATCAGTCCCCTCCCTGTGTTATCCTCCCCCTCGGCACCTTGTCTCCACCCTCTCAATAATTAACCCTGTTACCTCCGTCATGTGCGCCTTGCACATACCTCATTTTATTCGGCTGCTCCAGGCTTTTCTTAAGTGTTTTATGAAGTTCTATTCACTACAGCGGCATCGCAATGCCCTGTTGTGGTTTGCTTTGCATCATGCTGTGCTGGAAAAAAAAGTTCTGCATGCATTGCATTGGTGTGGTGTACTGAAAAGGTAGTGGTGTGAACTGACTTTATGACCAATAAGCCCATTTGCCTTGTCTTTGCTTTGAGACTGCGCTGGACAAGGCTACTTAAAGCAGTCCAATGCAAATAGGTGAAAAAGGGTCCTTTGTAGATATACAGTAGATTTTTTATAGAGGTCCATATATCAGGACAACTAAGGAGGAAAGAGAGATAGTGGGGTTTGGTTCTAAAAGAGGGACAATCTCTCCAAATGAGGGACATTTAGGAGCAGTGCTGGGAATAAATGCCAAACTGCGTACCCTCCCCCCCTTCCCTTAGGGTTATGGTCAGGGCGCCCCCATGCCTGCAATTAACAATTGCGCCCAGGGCTTCCCCTGCTGCCCACCCCTGGTTCTGGCCCTGTTTAGGAGTTATGGTTTTATCCTACAGCATGTGGATGTGTAGCTAGACACAGCATGTCATGAACTACGCAACGTTTTCTATAATGCCTTCTACCATTGATACTGTCAACAGTCGTACCCATATACTACAGATAGGTGAGAATGATTGGGACCTTTTATGTTCCCCCTCTCCCTTCTATGTTTGTATATCCTTCCTTTTTGTTATATTTTTTATTATTATATCATTTTGGCATTTTTAATCTATTATAGATACCCCTAAATCCTGCATCTGCTCCTGATGAGTGGTAGTCTAACCACGAAACGCGTAGAGCTTTCCTATGATGATATGTCACAGTATCCATGTTAATATCTGTACTAGATTACGGTCCAATCCACCCATTGTTTCTATGCCTATATGTTGCTACTATTACAATTTTGGTCTACATATCCAAGGTCCATTACAATGTATATTATGTTGAGACAGCTATGTATTATCATGAATTGTTTAGACTTTATTAATTGAGACCTATGAGCATATTATTACATTTTATATTTTTTATTACTTTACATGTCTATGTATGCCTTTTGTAACAATAAACAATGCTTATACTGATTGGCTCATCCAACTCAGTAATGTGCTTCATATAAAGTCCCACTATCCATTCTCTATGTCCAATGTATCGGGGATGAAGGTATATATGCTTATTGCCTCATATAAAGTCCAATTTTTAGCTTTAGGTCCAGTTTATTTAACTACGCTAAAAACTTGAACCTTCAGTATATAAAATAACTCTTATGCCGCGTACACACGATCGGAATTTCCGACAACGGATTTTGTTGTTGGAAAATTTGAGAACCAGCCCTCAAATTTTTGTTGTCAGAAATTGCGACAACAAATGTCCAGCCAAAAATGCTAAATATATGATTTTTAAATGAATGGGCTGTCCTAATCTAACACAGGCTGGTGTGGATGCACTCGTACTATTTTATTTCTTTCAGATACTTGCCTGTGAGCTTTCAGTAACCAATAATCATCCCTTTTAAAAAGCAGTAGTATGGCTAGTATAAAAAATACAGCTATCTGCTTTACAGATGTGTTCTCTATTAAAATAATTACCGTATTTATCGGCATATAACACGCACTTTTTTCCCCTGAAAATCAGGGGAAAATCGTGGGTGCGTGTTATAGGCCGATACCCCCCCAATTGTATGTGATCGGAGCGATCGCGGCAATTGCCGCGATCGCCGCCGACATACACAGCCGTGTGGAAATTTAAATACGGTGTCCGGGTTTCAGGCAGACTGAAACCCGGACACATAGTTTCAAACCCTGACTGTCCGGATGAATCCCAGACAGGTGGCAACCCTACCATGTACCCACATGGATGTCAAATTGGGAGCAGCGGCTGTGTCCATGTAACCTCATCATCCTTATTGACAAGAAGGGGCACTGCTTGCATTCGATGCACAGAACATCTGTACGTCCCTATGAAGGCTAACGTGGTCACATAGGTGTACCCTTAAATACACCTATGTGACCAAGGCCTAACAAAATTTGACACATTTTTCAAAGATGGTTTTCCTGCTGCCGAGCTTCACACCAAGCAGCATAAGCTTGTAAAAATATTCAATAAAACACCGGAATATTTTTTTCTCAATGACCCATTCCTAAATACAGAGCTACCTAACGTTATCAAGATCACTTTCCCTGGGCTAGAGCTATTAAAAGACGATTGGCTCCTAGAAAAATCTGAGTAACTCTGGTTACTAAAATAAGTACCTTAGCTGGCAGTTTTAAATACAACTTAAACAGATGTCTATTTTCCGAACAGTGCCTCGGCAATGATGTGTGAGCAGCTTTCAGTGTACTTGATACATGAGAGTATAAGGTTAATGTACATGAGAGTATAAGGTGAATTTACATGAGAGTATAAGGATCTAGTGCTGTCATCATCCAGTCTACAGGTTTCCGGCACTGCCATCTTGCTTGTGGGAAGGTGGATGTGACTTCCTGCTGTTCACAGTAGTCTCCCCACTGCGCATGCGTGAGTCGTGCTGTTCTTTATGAATAGACCTACAGCCTCCTGGAACATGTGGCATGTCCCAGGAATTTGCAGGTGGGGGACAAATTTCCGCTCTGCTTGCCTAGGTAGAGCAGAGTCGAAGAGGGATCGGGTACCTGTCAGAAACTGGTATACACTTCGTCAATAAAAAAAAGTGAAAACGTACAGCTACAGATTGCAGGTGAGCATTACAGCAAATGCTGTTTTTTTTTTTAAATTTTCTCTATTACTGGGCTATGCTGACAGGTATACTGACCATACTGCGGTCTTTGTCTTGTTGCGTAGATATCTCTTCAATTCCTGCTCCAGAGATACAACAGGAAGTGAGTGGAAATCTCTTCAAAGTGAAGGGAAATCAACTTTTGAAAAGCTGTAACCAGAAAAGCTGTCCCTATTGGAAGATTTCCCTTCACCTCTTTCTCCAGCTTCATGTAACCAAAAAACATATGGACTTCCCATCACTTGTTGTCCTGGTAATAATGGTCTCCAGGACAAATACAGAGGGTGAATCAATAGAAACCTGTAACATGTTTAAGATGCTGGACTTGTGAATAATTTATAGTTGAATTATTCAGTCAGATGTTAATGGGGTGCAAAGGCTCTGGTGAGGCTGCTTTCAACACAGACAGGGTGCCCTTAAACTAGACTACCCAGAATTCAAAGTCCAGATATGGAAGATCTATTGAGAGTGCCAGACCAAGGAAACAAGACTTTAACCACTTGCCGACCGTGCTATGAGCAAAGGTTCTGGGGGGGGGGGCGTCTATTAACGTCCCTCCAAAACCACACACCTGGCGCTCCCTGTTCTTTGGACACAGCTGATCACAGATAGGGGTAAAGAGCCAATCACAGTAGCTCTTTACCATGTGATCAGCTATGTCCAATCACAGCTGATCACGATGTAAACACACTTTCTGGTTATCGACATTCCTTTCTTCACTCTGTCTTTACGTGAGGAGAGGAGAGAGCCAGTAGCCGGCTAGTGTGAAAGGGAACATCTGAACTGATAATTGGGGCACTGATAATTAGTACCCATCAGTGCAGCCCCAACAGTGCTCATCAGTTCTGCCTGTCAGTGCCAATCAGTGCCGCATATCAGTGCCCACCAGTGCCGCATATCAGTGCCTCCTCAGCAGTGCCCACTAGTGCCGCCTGATCAGTGCCCATCAGTGCCAACCAGTGCCGCATATCAGTGCCTCCTCATCAGTGCTGCATATCAGTGCCTCCTCAGTAGTGCCCACTAGTGCCACCTGATCAGTGCCCATCAGTGCCAATCAGTGCCAACCAGTGCCGCATATCAGTGCCTCCTCATCAGTGCCGCATATCAGTGCCTCCTCAGTAGTGCCCACTAGTGCCGCCTGATCAGTGCCCATCAGTGCTGCCTATCAGTGCCAATCAGTGCCAACCAGTGCCGCATATCAATGCCTCCTCATCAGTGCCGCATATCAGTGCCTCCTCAGTAGTGCCCACTAGTGCTGCCTGATCAGTGCCCATCAGTGCTGCCTATCAGTGCCAATCAGTGCCAACCAGTGCCGCATATCAGTGCCTCCTCAGTAGTGCCCACTAGTGCCTAACTAGTGCTCATCAGTGCTGCCTATCAGTGCCAATCAGTGCCGCATATTAGTGCCTCCTCATCAGTGCCCACCAGTGCCGCCTCATCAATGTCTACTAGTTCCACCTCATCAGTGCCCATCAGTGCAGCCTATCAGTACCCACCAGTGCTACCTTTTAGCGCCCATCAGTGCAGCCTCATTAGCGCACATCAGTGAAGGAGAAAAATTACCTGTTTGCTAACATAAACTAAGAAAAACATATTTTTTTAATTTTTTTTTCAAAATGTTTGGTCTTTTATCATTTGTTTAGCAAAAAAAAAATTCAGTGGTGATTAAATACCAAAAGAAAGTTTTATCTGTTTAAAAAAAAAACAATAACAACTTCATATGGGTACAGTGGTGCATAACTGCACAAATGTCATTCAAAGTGTGACAGCACGGAAAGCTGAAAATTGGCCTGGGCAGGAGGGGGGTAAAAGTGCCCGAAAGGCAAGTGGTTAATAAAATTTGTATTGCCAATGATGTTTTATAACATACAAGTACATTGAAGCCAGGTTTACACATGTGAGGCTGTGGTTTCCAGCCTGGGGTCCGGTGTGTTTCTGTTCACCGGTTCAGGTACGATTCAGGTCAGAATTTTGCACAGCACCCTTTTGGAATCCACACTGTGGCCGCCCCGGACCTGTGTTGAGAGCCGGTCACACTCGCATGTCGTGCGAATTGGATGCAGTGAAAACTGTATCCAATTTGCACATACGTGATCCTGGCCCAAACAGCAAACTGGATATTTTATGTCTTTTGTTGGACTCTTAGATGCCAATTTACTAAGACTGGAGCAAAGGCAATCTGGGAATGGCAACCAATCAGCTTCTAGCTCTCATTTTCAAAGCTTAACTGTACAAATGAAAGTTAGAAGCTGATTGGCTGTTATGCACAACTGCCCCAGATTTTTTCTGCACCAGTTTTAGTAAATTCCAATCCTAAATTGCATTGTCTAATGCTCACATTAGACTTTTTATACAAGCAATAAAAACTGACAGAGTTTACACTCCACTCGGTATCCAAAAATGGAAAAAAAATGTTGACTCCATATACATGTAAGGCTTGGTTCATACTAGCTGCGGCTGCAGCTCACAGCAGGGGGTCCGGGGCGTGTCTGTTCACAGTTTCAGGTGCGAATCAGGTCCGAATTTTTAGCTGAATTTGAACCTGAAACAGACCAGAAGACGCACAGGACCCTTCTGCAATTCAGACCGCAGCCGCCTCAGAGCTGTGTGAACCGGCTCTATAGAGAGCTGGTCACAATATCCTGTCATACGAATTGGATGTGGGGAAACCTGCATCCAGTTCTCATCAGTGTGAACCCAGCCTTAGGCCACATGCACACAGACCTATGTTCCTGTACATCATAAAAAGTGGATGTTTTTCAGTACAAAGAGGGCACAGGTGATGCTTGTAGCCTTCAGCCTGTCAAAATCAATGACCGGCTGAAGTATGCTTCAGTGGTACATTAGGGTTGCCACCTTTTCTTTAAGTCAAACCGGAACACTTTAGCGGCACACAGCTAAAAAAAAATTATAGTAAATGTAGTATAAACTATACATATATTTTGCTATTAAATAGCATTTCTAATCATATGAAGTGAATAACAAGAGTTCCCCTTTACATCAGAGTCCACAGAGTTCCACTTTTACATCAGAGTTCACAGAGTTCCCCTTTTACATTTTAACTCACAGAGTTCCCTTTCACTGTAAGGGGGGACTCTGCAGACTCTAATGCAAGGGAGAACTCTGGGGACTTTGACATAAGGGACGCTCAGGGAACCCTGATTTAAGGGGGAACACTGAGAACTCTGATGAACGGAGAGGACTCTAATGTCAGGGGGAACACCTGTGGCCTCAGGTGTAAAGGGGAATTCTGGTGTAAGTGGTGCTCTGAGAACTCTGATTTACCTTAGTGTACTCACTCAGAGGCAGGAGAGAGAAGGGGGAGACTTCAGTCACAGACAGGGATGGATGGTGAGCTCACTCACCCCTTGGCACCTCTCATCCTGATGTATCTGAGGCTGCTGGACTTCAAATTTCCGGCCCCCACTTTCCTTTTCTGAGGCACAGTGTCGGGGATTGGAGTGTGGGCAGACACAGAGGGGTAGGGGTGGGAGGAAGAGGTGCCGATCGAGCCCTCTCTCCTCTCCCATCTGTGTGTGTGTTTGGGGGGGGGGGGTAGTTAGTGCTGGCTTTGGGCAAAAAGCGAGTGTAACAAGCACTCTCAGCCATAGTTTAATCTGAGTCATGTGTCCGGGTTTCAGGCAGTCTGGAACCCGGAGGCATGATTTCAAACCTGACTGTCCGGGTGAATCCCGGACAGGTGGCAACCCTACTGTACATGGCTGTAAGCAAATCCAAGCAATGCTTGCATACAGGAATGAAAGCCTCGAACTTAGAAGGTCTGCGCTCGGCATATGTCCTTGTACGCATACAGCTCTTTTCAGATGTGCTTAAAGTGGTTGTGGTTTTTTAAACTAATACCTGCAAGACAAAGGCATAATGAGCTAGTATGCGTAGCATACTAGCTCATTATGTAATACTCACCTGAGATCAAAGCCCTCGTTGTGGTGCCCTACACTGGTTCGGCGGCCGACATCACTCCCGAGGGTTACTTCCGGGTATCGCGGCTCTGGCGATGTGATTGGCCGGAGCCGCGATGACGTCACCATGGCGGGAGCCGCTGGTAATGGCACACTCACTGAAGCAACGGCATGTATATGCCGCTACTTCAGTGCGCATGTGCCGATGACGTCGGCACATGCAAATACAGGGGATATCTCCTAAACCGTGCAGGTTTAGGAGATATCCTGGGTAGCTACAGGTAAGCCTAATTATAGGTTTACCTGTAGCAAAAAGTGGTCTGTAAGGGTTTACAACCAATTTAAAGCAGCATATATCAGCCTGTCATTGAATTGGACAGGCTGTGGGCTGTATGCACCACCCATGCCTCCTAGCACCTATGTGTATGAGGCCTAAATAAATGGGCTTTTTTTTGCAAAAGTTAATCAAAAAAAGATAATAATAGTATCGAAAATGAATTATTTTACCTGACTTTCCAGCTCGTCAATAGTCTTTAGATAACGACTGTGATCATGGTCTATTGCCCGTTTCTCGGACAGCTTCTTGATCTTCTCTTCCAGCTGTCGGTTGGCTTCTTCCAGTGTCCGCACCTTTTCTAGATAAGCCGCCAAGCGATCATTTAAATTGATCAAGACGTCTTTCTGATTGGGACAGTAAAAACCTCCACCGGCATTCTTATTTCCATGGTTTAGTCTGCGCCCGTTGTTTTGCCGTTGGCATTGTATCCTGACTAAATCGTCCACTTGCCAGAGTGACATTACGATGGGTTTAAGACGAGAGAATCCAGCAGGAGTTGGTAGTGCAGTCCTGCTAGTTTAGGACATGATCAGAAGAGTGGTTATACAGCTCCCATAGTAACACCAACGAAGAAGGAAATCTTATTGCTTAATCTTAGCTGTGTGTTATTGGCTTGGGAAGTGAACCGTGCCCGCCAGCTCAGATTTCACTCACCTTGGGCTCAGGATAATCATTTCTCTACTATTATTTACCTTGCTTGCTTTGCCTTTGGGGATTGTCAGGTTTGCAGTGTGTGATTACTCACCATGCGGCTTTAGTCTGGTCTGGCTGAAAACTCTAGCTGGAAGGGCCAGGCATTCCTGGAATGCCAGTGGTGACAAGGATCGAAAATACCTGCTTGTAAACTGGTAGAGCTAAAACTGTCTGCCTGGGAAGGAGATATGGAGACAGAGGCTGGTTTATTCTACACGGCCTGGGAAAATGCACTGTTTAGTATGAGGAACAGGATTTACAGAAAGAATAATCGCCCATTCTTCTGCGCTAGAAAGACATTTTGATAACAGCAGCCTAACTTCACCTGTACCGCTGCTTTTGTCAACCAGTATTTATCATCCAATTAGGCTCCTCCTGGGTGCTGCAAGCACAGGACCCAGTCTGCCCTTTAAAAAAAAAAATTGTATTATGCCCTGTACACACGGCCGGACTTTTCGACCAAACTTGTCCAACGGAACGAATCCGCCAGACAATTCAACCGTGTGTGGGCTTCATCGGACCTGCAGCGGACCTTTTCTGTCAAAAATGTGACGGACTTTAGATTGATGCAGTGTACACACGAGCGGACTTTTCGACCGGACTGGTCCGACGGACTGAGTCCAGCGGACAATCCGATCGTGTGTGGGCTTCATCGGACCTTCAGAGGACTTTTCCAGTCGAAAATCTGACGGACTTTAGATTTGAAACATGTTTCAAATCTTTCCAACAGACTCGAGTCCGGTCGAAAAATCCACTCATCTGTATGCTAGTCCGACGGACGAAAACCCACGCTAGGGCAGCTATTGGCTACTGGCTATCAACTTCCTTATTTTAGTCCGGTTAGTCTGGTCATACGTCATCACGTATGAATCCGTCGGACTTTGGTGTGATCATGTGTAGGCAAGTCCATTCGTTCAAAAGTCCGTCAGAAGTCCGTCAAAAGTACAACGAAAGTCCGCCGGAATGGCCGTCGGACTTTTGTTGCTGAAAAGTCCGCTCATGTGTACGCGGCCTGAGAACATGTTTCAAATCTTTCCAACGGATTTGAGTCCGGTCGGAAAATACGTTCGTCTGTATGTTGGTCCGACGGACGAAAACCGACGCTGTCGGACTTTGGTGTCATTGTGTGTAGACAAGTCTGATTCGACGGAAGTCCAGGGGTTAACACTAGGGGGAGTACAAGGGGTTAAATGTGTTCCGTCATTGTGTATTCTAACCCTGCTCTTCTGCCCCACCAATGTTCCCCCTGCTCATCTGCCCCACCACTGTACCTCCCTGCACATCTGAACTTATCTGCTCTTCTGTCCCACCACTGTAACCCCCTGCACATCGACCCCACCAATGTTCCCCATTCTCATCTGCCCCACCACTGTACCTCCCTGCACATCTGTTCCACCACCATACCCACATGCTCTTCTGTCTCACCACTGAATCATCTTCTCATCTGTCCTAACACTGAACTTATCTGGTCCTCTGCCCCACCACTGTAACCCCCAGCTCATGTGTTTCACCGATGTACCTCCTCGTGTAGTGAGAGGTGCACAGATCACCATGTGATGCCTCTCCCCCACCAGCATGACTTTACTGAGCTGCCCCAGTTAAAGTTATTTTTTTCAGTTTTGGATAGTGTACTCTGCTATATAGGGTGCTAATAGAGCAATTTTACCTCAATGCCAGTCACCATGGTTTTACCATTCAGGAAGTCATGGAAAATCTGCAACACAACAATAAAAATCTTATGGGGGTTCTAGACAACTCCTACTCCAGTGGTTCTCAACCCTGTCAAGTACCCCCAACTGGCCATGTTTGCAGGTTTTCCTTTATCTTGTACAGGTGCTTTAAATCACAGTCAATGGCTTGGTATTTTGGACAGCTATTTTATCTAAGAGAAATTCCCAAAACATGCCCTGTTGGAGGTACTTGAGGACAGGGTTGAGAACCACTGCCCTACTCTACCAAAAAAATAAAAAATCTGTCTGTGTTGCTATTGAAGGTTTTCCCCTCAATTTTTATCTGCTAAAACCATTGTCACCATGTCAGTAAGTGAGAAGAAATCTCTCTAACAGAGCCCCGGGTAGATTGTAAAGCTAGCACTCTAGTAGCAATGCACCTGCTTTAAAATCCTTTATTAAGCCATGAAAATGGGATGACATAATCTCTTGCTATGTTTTTCTGCCACTCCTGGCCTTGACCATAGCACAAGATAGCAGTAAAAACCCGTTACGATCTCCCCTACTCCAATCACGAAAAAACTTTCAGTCAAACGATTACAAGCCTTTTTTTTGAATGGAGGACAATGATGAGTCATCCACTGTAATCTGCATACTACTGCAAGAACTACAAGTCTCAGCACTGGACGTTTAACACTTATGGTACTTCAATCTCTATGGTGTTAGTTAATTTTAAATGGCCTGGCAATGCACAGGGACAGACCTAAATGCACATGGACAAAGACTAAAATATAATTATTTGGCCTCAACACTAACCGATATGCCAATACAGCTCACCTTCCTAATAACACGATTCCTACAGTAAAGCACGGAGGTGATACTATCCTTTTATGGGGGTGTCTCTCTACAGCGTGGATTGGAGCACTTGTCAGGATAGAAGGAAAATGGATGGGGCAAAATACCATCAAATTCTTGAGGAAAAGTTGCTGCCCTCTGCCAGAAAGTGGTCAGCGGGAAGAAGGTTTACCTTCCAACATTGACAATAACCCAAAGCATACAGCCAAAATGACCATGGTTAAAATGGTTGAAGCAGAAGAAGGTGAATGTTCTTGCATGGCCTAGTAAGAGCCCAGACTTAAACCCCATTAAAAATCTGTGGAATGACTTGAAGACTGCAGTCCACACATGGCCATCATCAAATTTACCTGAACTTGAGCAATGCTGCAAAGAGGAGTGGGCAAATATAGCAAAGTCGATGTGCAAAGTAGAGACATGTCCCAACAGACTAAAGGCTGGAATTAAAGCAAAATGTGGTTTAACAAAATATTGACATAAGGGGGTGATCCTTTTTCCAACACAGTGATTCTGTTTTTTTATTTTAATTTTTTCTGACATGTTGGGGTTATATCTTTCACTTGGATATTATAAGTGGCACTGAGTAAATACAGCTGGATAAAACAAAAACTATGTATGTCTTCATTTCAGGCTGCAAAGCAACAACATTTGATTATTTTAAAGGGGGTAATTATTTTCCATACCCACTGTACCTAGTAGCTGCATTGACTTTGGGTGCAATTTAAAAGGAAGGTGCAATTGATAACTATGAAGCGCAAAGATGACGAAAAGGAGCACAAAAGCCCTGTAGTTAGGAAAATGTTAGGAAAATGTTTTCACTGCAGCTATTGACTAATGAGACAACTGCTGTAGCTAAAAATGCACTGGGGTGTAACTGTGTGTGGTGTCACCAACTGTCAGTGAAACTAAGGCTACTTTCACAGTGAAAGTGCCCGGCGTGAGTGGTAAAACGACGATAGTTTTAGTGGCGCTTTACCATCGTTTTAGCTGCGTTTTTCGGCCGCTAGTGGGGTGCTTTTAACCGAAGAAAGAGTTAAAAAGCACCCGTGTTGCAACGCTGCCGAATCGCTTTGCAGGCGCTTCGGCAGCGCTGCCCATTCATTTCATTGGGCAGGGTCGGTTTAGGAGCGTTGTATACAGCGCTCCCAAAGATGCTGCTTGCAGGACTTTTTGTAACGTCCCGCAAGCGCACTGCCCCAGTCTGAAAGAACTCGGGCTTTCACACTGGAGAGGCATTGGAGGCATTTTTCAGGGGCTTTATAAGTGCTGTTTTTAGCTCTAAAACGCCTGAAAAACACCTCAGTGTGAAAGTGGTCTAAGCCTGGCCATACATTATACAATTTTCCTTTAGCTTTACCAAAAACCATATAATATGAGGTCAAACAAACTAAATAATTTTCTATTGTATCCTATTAGGCAGGCCCTTGCACTACATAGTTTAGGGTAAACCAAAGGAAAATTGTACAAGATAATTGAACATGTATGGCCAGCCTAAGAGAACCTGTGAGGTTGAACATTTTAATTCATTGTTAAATGTATTTTTCAATGCAGGTGGTGTTTCACCTGTAGCACCCTGGTGTTTAGTCAGGATGCTCCTCACAAATTTACTTGCCAAGAGTAGTCATCTTGGGTGATTGATAGAGATCTATTGATTTCTCCCTAAGTTTGGCCTTGTTGCACTTTTCTCTTCTACCATTAAGTGGCCGGGAAATTGGTGGTACTAGATATGAGCAGGGCAACCCAAGGTCAGGTTATGGGTATATGGGGCATCTCAGCCAATGGGCAGGGGTTTTCTTGAATCCCTTGGCCTGTTGGGAGAACCTACATGTTTGGGTGAGGTCAGGTGATCTTTGTTCTGTGCCACCTGAACAGCTGTCTGAGTAGACGTGTGTCGTACGCCTGACGCTACGCCAGAGATTGGCCCTATCCAGGGGGCATCTGGCTGCCAGGCTGTGTGAGGGCCTATCCAGAAGTAAGAGGGCAGCACAGGGTTGGGACTGCGGCTTGCAGTCCAACCGAAAGTGATGGTTCTGTTGGCCGGAGAACCTGCCAGTGGTCGGAGGTAGAAGGGAAGCTGTGGCCACAAAGGGACCAACCACCTTTACCAGGGACCACAGTGAGTAACTGAAGAAAATACCGGAACCATATTCTCACCGAACGGGCACGGTGGAGAATCGGGAAACTTCAGGCAGTGATCAAGTCAGGGACCCAACCCGCAGAGGAGTTGCTTGCAGGGCAGCCTTGTGAGTCATGCCTGGGACCTTGCTGGTTAGCAGGGGTGAATCTTGAGAAGTATCTTTAGTGCAAAGCTAGGGACCCAACAGGGAAGCGTGGGTGACGCTTGAGGGAGATACCACTACCAACTTTGGAGGAGGTCAAGGGATTCAGAGTCAGTGAATCAGAGGGTCTAGTGAGAGAACGGGAGCTCAGTGTTGAAGAACTACAAGAGGCAGTTGTAGTGAAGCTGAAAGAACTGTTACGTTTGAGTTAGGAACTGTTAAAGGACTGTTGCCATAGGAGACAGCATTGCTGCATGTGCAGAAGTGGCACCTTGCTGGGGCCTTTCCCTGTATGGCTGTCCTCCTATTGAAGTCTCAGAGTCTGCCAATTGAATCTCTAACTTCTTAAGGGTGTTCTGGCCATAACCCTCTTCCCCCCCAAAATATAAAAAGGACTGTCAAGAGAAATAAAACCTCTTTTACATCCACGAAGTGTCTGGCGCCCAATAAGTTTCACCATCTTTGCACCCACTATGCCTCACAACCCATTACATATTGAAGGATGTCAGCTACAGTATCTTTGGCCCTGGAGGTCCTCATTGGACTGGACAAGGCCTGAGACCTTGCTACACATCTGTGAAAGGTGTTAGTCTGGAGGTCAGGCCACCTGTTCATCTTCCTCCTTGACAGACGTGTTGTTTGTGCCCCAGTTTAGGCTTTAGGTCACTGCTCCGGTTTTTGGTATTTGCTAAAATGAAAACTATGTACAACTAGTAAATAATGAAAGAGATTATTTTCTTTATTATTACTAGTGCTGTTACTACAGACATCCCAACCTGAAAAACTCATTTCAGGGAGGTGGCAAACCCATTTCAGGGAGGTGGCCCCACGCGGCGTTTCGCGCAACCCCCCTTCCCCCCATCATCAGTGTCTGAAGAGTTACCGTTTACATCAGGGCAGCGGAAACAACAAATGGGCTCAGCCAACCTGCCAACAGACATTGGGAAGGGTCAGTGTGATCTGGACGCATATAGAGAAATGGGGAAATCACCTGAAATTTAAACCCTCCTTTTGATCAGTGTTCCTCTGCCCCCAGACAAGGTTACCTGGGAGAATATATGACCAGTCAGGATTTCCCTCCAAATGATTTCACCTGCCTCCCAGGTACCAGCACTCCTCTATAGCTCCCGCCATGTGTGTACACCACTCAGGGGCTGCCTGCATGGTCACCAGGCTTTGTGTGGAAGCACATAGAGAGCCAGCCAGGAACACAGTGCTGCCAGAGAAGACATTGCAGTGTATAACAGTAATGAATGCCGTCCTCACACTCACCAGCTCTCTCTCACTCGCTCCTGGACTCACTCCTCCCTCTATCGAATCTGACACAAGCTCCCACCACACAGCTGCTGCTCACCTCCCATTGGCTATCCCGGCTTCCTAACTCTCTCTGAGTTGGACTGGTGGAGGGCTGGGAGCTCAGTGATTGAGGGAGCTGCGAGAGGAGGGTGGAGTAACAGTCTGGGACACATAGGAAGTCCCGTGCCGCACCTACCTTGGCACAATCGATCCCCATAGCAATGCCACTGCCTCCCCTGGCTGGGAGGAGGGGGCGGCTCGGGCTGCTGCGGCTGACAGCCGGGAGATTGTGCCGCACTCGCGGGTGTCCGTGAGCCCGCCGTCAAATACGGGGTTCTCCCGCGAGTTGCGGGAGACTTGAGAAGTCTGTTACCAGTGTGAGATCCCTAAGAGGCCCCAGGACTATCAAAACTTTTCCTGTACACTCCTTACTTGAACCTGTTCTGTACAGTGACTGGACAAATTCTGATAAGTTATTTGCTCACAAATGTTTTAATGATCAATACCTCTTTTAGCAGGCTTTTATTACGTAGTGGGCTTTCCTCAGGGGCTGACCGCCAACTTTTGGCCCAGGGGGCAAGTACAACCCAGAGGTCCCATAGTGCAGCCACTCAGCCCTGATCCCAGACATTATAAAACAAAAGAATAGTAGTGAGGGTCTTACCTCACTAATTGGGTGTTAATCACCCAGCTGCTGACTCGACCGCTGGGTCTGTTCCCTCCCGCGCAGCTACATAGAATGCTGGGAGGAAGTGATAGGGTAGGTGTCAGTTCCGCCCTTAGGCTGATTTATTGCAGATAAGGCACTAAGTGAGTTTAATTACCACCTTAACCACTTCAGCTCCGGAAGGTTTAACCCCCCCTTCATGACCAGGCCATTTTTTGCAATACGGCACAGCGTTATTGAACCGCTTGCCGACCAGCCAGCGTCATTATACCGCGGCAGGTTGGCTCGGCTGCGAGAATTGCCGTAGGTGTACTTTGGTTGCTTTAAGAGCTCTAGGGGGCCCGCGACCCGTGATCACTCCTCAGAGAGCCAGAATGGGGATCTGTCATTGTAAACAGACAGATCCCCATTCCCGTTCAAATCCCCATTCTGACAAGGGAGTAGAGAGAGATCTGCTGTTCCTAGTGATAAGGAACAGCGATCTCTCTCCTCCTCCAGTCAGTACACTGCCGCCACAGTTAGAAACACCTCCCTAGGGAACACTTAACCCCTTGATCGGTCCCCTGGTGATAACCCCTTCCCTGTCAGTGACATTTATACAGTATTTAGTGGCTATTTTTAGCTCTGAACGCTGCATAAGCGTCAATGGTCCCAAAAAAGTGTCAAAAGTGTCCGATCTGTCCGCCGCAATGTCGCAGTCCTGCTAAAAATCGCTGATTACCGCCATTACTAGTAAAAAAAAAATAATAAAAAGGCCATAAATCTATCCCCTATTTTGTAGACGCTATAACTTTTGCACAAATGAATCAATATATGCTTATTGTGGGGTTTTTTACCAAAAATTTGTAGAAGAATACATATTGGGCTAAACTGATGAAGAAATTTTATTTATTTTTTGGATATTTATTATAGCAAAAAGTAAAAAATATTGTTTTTTTTTTCAAAATTGTCGCTCTTTTTTTGTTTATAGCGCAAAAAATAAAAACCGCAGAGGTGTTCAAATACTACCCAAAGAAAGCTCTATTTGTGGGGAAAAAAAGGACAAAAATTTTGTTTCTATACAACGTCGCATGACCGCGCTATTGTCAGTTAAAGCAACGCAGTGCCGTATCCCAAAAAATGGCCTGGTCATTAAAGGGGTTGTAAAAACCTGGCAGTGACCAGCCCCCCAGCCCCCCGTTTTACTTACCTGAGCCCTGGAACTTGACCCGGCGGGGATGTGCTGTCCCTCTGCCCGGGGTTCTCGGCTCTTGATTGGATAGACTCATAGCAGCGCAGCCATTGGCGCCGGGGGGCAGGGCCGGGTCATACATTCGGCGGTTATGAACGCGAATGCTGGACTCGGGAGCGCGCTTGCAAGGTAACCTGGGAGAGCACTTCTCTTAGGGGGTTATCTGATGTGGGAAGGAGCCGCGAGAGCCACCGGGGGACCCCAGAAGTCGATGTTTGGGGCCACTCTGTGCAAAACGAGCTGCACAGTGGAGGTAAGTACGATATGTTTGTTATTTAAAAGAAAACTTACAATCACTTTAAGGGGGCAAATCCTTATGTGGTTAAGTGGTTAACTGACAATTGCTCAGTCGTGCCACACTGTACCCAAATAAAGTTGATGTCCTTTTTTTCCCACAAATAGAACTTTCTTGGTGATATTTGATCACCTCTGCAGTTTTTATTTTTTGCACTATAAACAAAAAATTTAGAAAAAAAACAATATTTTTTACATTCTGTTATAAAATACATCCAATAAAAAAATGTAAAAAATCGAATTACTTCATCAATTTAGGCCAATATGTATATAGTGTATACTGTTTGGTTTGCGCAAAAGTTATAGCGTCTACAAACAATGGGATATATTTATAGAATTTTTATTTATTAATTTTTTTACTAGTAATGGCGGCGATCAGTGATTTTTAGTGGGACTGAGACATTGCAGTGGACAAATCGGACACCTGACACTTTTGAAATTTTTTTGGGGCCAGTGACACTAATACAGTGATCGGTGCTAAAAATATGCATTGTTACTGTACTATTGACACTGGCAGGGAAGGGGTTAACATCAGGGGCGATCAAAGGGTTAAGTGTGTCTCTAGGGGGAGCTTTCTAATAGAGATGGGCCGAACATCCCCCCCGGTCCGGTTCGCACCAGAACATGCGAACAGGCAAAACTTTTGCGCGAATATGCAAACCCTATTAAAGTTTATGGGACACGAACATGAAAAATCAAAAGTACTAATTTTAAAGGCTTATATGCAAGTTATTGCCATAAAAAGTGTATGGGGACCCAGGTACTGCCCCAGGGGATATGTATCAATGCAAAAAAAGTTTTTAAAACAACAGTTTTTTCAGGAGCAGTGATTTTAATAATGCTTAAAGTGAAACAATAAAAACGAAAGATTCCTTCAAATATTGTGCCTGGGGGGGGGGGGGGGGGGATCCCCTTAGTCTGCCTGTAAAGTGGCACATCTGTCTGATGTGTTTTACTGTGCCGCAGCAAAATGACATTTCTAAAAGTCATGTCATTGAGGCCAGGTTCACACTGAGCTGCGGGAATGAAGCCGTGCGAGTTCAGCTGAACTCGCACAATTTCACTCCCGCATGTCAGTCCCCATTTCGGCCACAATTTCAGAGACATCTTTGCAGGTTTCTGCAGATTTCTCCCCCCCACCCCAGTCCATACCAGGCCCTTTGGGTCTGGTATGGATTTTATGGGGAACTTCACACCAAAATGTAAAAATTAGAAAAGGCGTGGGGGTTCCCCCCAAAATCTATACCAGGCCCTTTGGGTCTGGCATAGATTTTAAGGAGAACTCCTCGTCAAAATCTTTTTAAAAATTGGCGTGGGGTCCCCCCCAAAATCCATACCATACCTTATCTGAGCAAGCAGCCTGGCAGGCCAGGAAAGGGGGGGGGAGCGAGTGCCCCCCCCCCTCCTGAACCATACCAGGCCTCTTGCCCCCAACATGGGGAGGGTGCTTTGGGGTCCCACCCAAAGCACCTTGTCCCCATATTCATGGGTACAAGGGCCTCTTCCCAACAACCCTGGCCATTGGTTGTCGGGGTCTGCGGGTGGGGGGTTTATTGGAATCTGGAAGCCCCCTTTAACAAGGGAACCCCCAGATCCCAGTCCACCCTCCTCTATATGAATGGGTATCGGGTACATTGTACCCCTACCCATTCACCAAAAAAAGTGTCAAAAAGCAAAAACCACAATAGACAGTTTTTGACAATTCCTTAATTTTAAAAAAAATATGCGGTAGTCGGTCGGCAAGTGGGTAACCATACACAGAACCTGTGTAATTAATATGTGTTTGGCTTTGAGCCCACGTTCACATTTGACCAATTTGGCATGCGATTTGACATGTCAAATACATGTCATACATGTGTCACGTACATATACGATTGATTTGGCTGGCTTTTATATTTTTTTCTTGCCATTGTATCATTAGCGGAAAAAGAGGGGATAGTAGTGGGACTTTGCGTGAGACATGTCAATGAATACAAGGACTAATTATTCAGGGTCAAAAGAGATTGACGAGAAACAAGTATTACATCTATAGTTCGTAAAATACTGTAATATCCATAAATGTGCGTATAGCCTGGGATACCATAATCCCAAAAGATTTTCGAGATGTGAATGATACACAGTAGTTTAATAAAATTATCGTAAGACATACTTCATAGGATACATCATACAACATAATTAAGCATATACAGGCAGTAAGATAGTGGACATAATTGATGTAATAGATGCAATTACAGAAAAATAAATATTATTCTTATATAATGAAACAATATCCATAAGTTGGTAACTCAACGTGTTTCTTGGCTTTCTACCAATCATCAGGAGTCAGATGCAAATTAACTAAAAATTAAAACAATAAAACATCTATTAGTATTTAATCGGTTATGGATAAGTAGAAAGTAAGTACCGAAGAAACGTATGTTTCAATAATGCTCACATGCAATTCATTGGTCAATGATAACCAATGTGCTGGGATATGTAAGTGGTCTGGGTCAACAAAGTCTCATCCAGGGTCGAGGCAGAGCACATACCTCCCAACCCCCGGGCCACAGCTGCCATAAGGGCCGTAGCACCCCAATATGTGAGCACCACCAGGTGGGAAGGATGCAACCAAGCCGCTGAGCACAGGATGGACTGTAAGAAAGAAGGAAAACAGTGTGAGAGTGAGAGGGAAAGGGGGTAGAGGTGGATGTGTGTATGTGTACGGGGATGGATGTATCAGTGAAGACTGCATGTCAAGGGATGGGTGGGTGTTTATGTGTGGATTACTCAAAAGTAGTAGGAAGTGTAGTGGGTCATGAGTGGTATAGGAGAGAGATGAATGTAACTGGTGATTGAATATGAAAAACAGGGGATGTGTATGCATAAGAAGGACAAGTCAGAATTGCAAAGTACTGGAAGGAAAGTGTGAAGGATGGATGTGATCACCTAGATGGTGCGGGTGCAGAGCAGATAGGTCGTTCCCCCACCACGGCGATGCATGGAGTGAGCCAGTCCAAAGCAGCCGCTAAATGCCACGGGCTGGGGACGTGCTTACGCCAGCATCATGTAGGGGCGTAATGACTGCATCGGAAAGGGGGGGGAACTCCCTCCGTGATACATCGATCACGGTGACCTCCCGCCCCCATGCCGCCAATGCCCGAGATGGAAAACCCCACTGACTCCCGCAGTGCAGCGCCACAAAGCACCGCATGCCGGACGTGCAAGCATGACGCCGATGCGCCAAGGTGCGGCCCACCCCCATCATGCCTTCTACTTCTCTGTCTGGCTTCAACCCTCACCCATAAAATCCCTGGGGCACCCTCTCTCTTTGTTCTCTTTATTGAGATTTTATGTGATAGGATCAACACAAAGTGGCACATAATTATGAAGTGCAAGGAAAATGATAAATGGTTTTCAAAATTTCTTACAAATAAATATCTGAAAAGTATGGCGTGCATTTGTATTCAGCCCCCCTGAGTCAATACTTTGTAGAACCGCCTTTCACTGCAATTATAGCTGCAAGTCTTTTTGGGGATGTCTCTACCAGCTTTGCACATCTAGAGAGTGAAATTTTTGCCCATTCTTCTTTGCAAAATAGCTTAAGCTCAGATTGGATGGAGAGCGTCTGTGAACAGCAATTTTCAAGTCTTGCCACAGATTCTCAATTGGATTTAGGTCTGTACTTTGATTGGGCCATTCTAACACATGAATATGCTTTAAACGAAAGTTCTAAACCATTCCATTGTAGCTCTGGCTGTATGTTTAGGCTCATTGCCCTGTTGGAAGGTGAACCTCTGCTCAAGTCTTTTGCAGACTCTAACAGGTTTTCTTCTAAGATTGCCCTATATTTGGCTCCATCCTCCTTTCCATCAACTATGACCAGCTTCCCTGTCCCTGCTATAGAAAAGCATCCCCACAACATGCTGCTGCCACCACCTTGTTTCACAATGGAGAGGTGTGTTCAGGGTGACGTGCAGTGTTAGTTTTCCGCCATACATAGTGTTTTGCTTTTAGTACAAAATGTTAAATTTTGGTCTCATCTGACCAGAGCACCTTCTTCCACATGTTTGCTGTGTCCCCCACATGGCTTCTCGCAAACTGCAAACAGAATTTCTTATGGCTTTCTTTCAACATTGGCTTTCTTCTTGCCCCTCTTCCATAAGGTCAGATTTGTGGAATCCATGACTAATGCCGCGTACACACGGTCGGACTTTCTGTCCTACTTGGTCCGGCACACTTTCCGACGGACTTTGTCCGCCAGGTGCGCCGGACTTTAAAACGGACAGACTTGCCCACACACGACCGGACTTTGCGGCGGGCTAAGTCCGCCCGTTTTTCCGACGGACTTTCGCCGGAGTTACGGCGGACTTTCAGAATGAACAAACCTGCCCACACATGGACAAGTCCGTTCATTTTGAACGTGACTCAGGTGCGACGGGACTAGAAAAGGATGTCAATCTTGCCGCTTTTATCGGCGAGATTGACACCTTGCGAGCTCCGTCGCGGGGCATGCCAGGCCCTTAGGTCTGGTATGGATTATAAAGAGGAACCCCCTCCTGAACCGTACCAGGCCGCATGCCCTCAACATGGGGGGTGGGTGCTTTGGGGGAGGGGGGCGCCCTGCGGGCCCCCCCACCCCAAAGCACCTTGTCCCCATGTTGATGAGGAACAAGGGCCTCTTCCCGACAACCCTGGCCGTTGGTTGTCAGGGTCTGCGGGCGGGGGGCTTATCGGATTCCGGGAGCCCCCTATAATAAGAGGGCCCCCAGATCCCGGCCCCCCACCCTATGTGAATGAGTATGGGGTACATGGTACCCCTACCCATTCACCTAGGGAAAAAGTGTAAATAATAAAACACTACACAGGTTTTTAAAATATTTTATTAAACAGCTCCAGGGGGGGTCTTCCTCCGTCTTCGGGGGTCTTCTTCCGTCTTCGGGGGTCTTCTGTCTTCGGGGGACAACATGGGGACAAGGTGCTTTGGGGTGGGGGGGCCCGCAGGGCACCCCCCTCCCCCAATGCACCCACCCCCCATGTTGAGGGCATGCGGCCTGGTACGGTTCAGGAGGGGGGGGAGCTCGCTCGTCCTCACCCCCTTTCCTGACCGGCCAGGCTGCGTGCTCGGATCGGGGTCTGGTATGGATTTTAGGGGGGACCCTACGCCGTTTTTTCGGCGTAGGGGGTTCCCCTTTATAATCCATACCAGACCTAAGGGCCTGGCATGCCCCGCGCTCGCCGCAATAGAAAAATTTGTTTTTCCTATTGCAGCGAGCGCCAGATGCAATACCCTGCCCTCGCGTCGTATCTGGTCCGTTGGACCAGCATACACACGAGCGGGCTTTCCGTCAGACCAGCACACAGACGAGCGGACTGTCCGCCAGAAACTGAGTCCGACGGAAAGATTTAAAACTTGTTTCAAATCTAGGTCCGGCGGGCTTTTGGGAAAAAGTCAGCCGGAAAAGTCCGTCGGCGCCTACACACGGGCGGATTGTCCGGCACACTCTGGTCCGCCGGACCAAGTATGCCGGAAAGTCCGACCGTGTGTACGCGGCATAATAGTTGTCCTGTGGACAGATTCTCCCACCTGAGCTGTGGATCCCTGCAGCTCCTCCAGAGTTACCATGGGCTTCTTGGCTGCTTGTCTGATTAATGCTCTCCTTTCCTGGCATGTCAGTTTAGGTGGACGGCCATGTCTTGGTAGGTTTGCAGTTGTGCCATACTCTTTGCATTTTTCGGATGATGGATTGAACAGTGCTCCGTGAGATGTTCAAAGCTTGGGATATTTTTTATAACTTAACCCTGCTTTAAACGTCTCCACAATGTTATCCCTGATCTGGCTGATGTGTTCCTTGGTCTTCATGATGCTGTTTATTTACTAAGGTTATCTAACAAACCTCTGAGGGCTTCATAGAACAGCTGTATTTATACTGAGATTAAATTACACACAGGTGGGCTCTATTCACTAATTAGGTGACTTCTGAAGGCAATTGGTTCCACTAGATTTTAGTTAGGGGTATCAGAGTAAAGGGGGGCTGAATACAAATGCACGCCACACTACGATATTTATTTGTGAAAAAATTTGAAAACCATTGATCATTTTCCTTCCACTTCACAATTATGTGCCACTTTGTGTTGGTCTATCACATAAAATCCCAATAAAATACATTTACGTTTTTGGTAACATCACAAAATGTGGAAAATTTCAAGGAGGACTTTTTCAAGGCACTGTATATCCAATACCGGAGATTGCATAACAATATTTGCCAGATATCAACAAAACACACAAACAAAATCTTCACTGTACTGATCACCACTGTAATCCAGCACAAATGACATAATGTATAAATCTAATAATAGAATATGATTGGATACAATGTATCAGTATATATGTTAACACTGGACAATATATACACAGAACATCATGACAATAGCTGATATAAACTTCAATAAGTAGAGAGATAAAACACTAGAAATAGAAACGTTTGGTATAAATAAATCCCAGAAAGAGAATGCTATGCATAGAGGAAATAATCAGGGCCAGATTAACATAGGGGCTGGTGGAGCTGCAGCTCCAGGCCCCTCCCTCAATATAGGCCCATGGCAGTGGCTTATCGATATCTGTGCGCCTTCCTGAAGGAAGAGGAGCCCTCTGTGCTCACATGGAGGAGACAAGTGTTAGTGCAGCCAAGTCCTGTCTCTGCCGATGCCTGACTCCTATCACAGGATCTGTTACACTCACACAGATCCTCAGTGTCTGGGAGCTGTCTGGGGGAGGGGCGCTGATGTTCTCCTAACCAGCAGGAGCCCGGGAGGAAGGACATCTTACATGCTGTTATGATAAGGTCAGTACATTTGTTAGGGAGATGTTGTGTAATTATTGTGCTGGGGGACAGACTGCTGCTCCCCCCATGTAATGTGCTCTCTTGTGCCCACCATGTCATGTGCTGTACATTGCAGTGCCCCCCATGTAATGTGCTGTGTCCAGTATGTCATACGCTGTACATTGCAGTGCCCTCCATGTAATGTGCAGTGCCCACCATGTCATGTGCTGTACATTGCAGTGCTCACTATGTAATGTGCAGTGCCCACCATGTCATGTGCTGTACATTGCAGTGCTCACTATGTAATGTGCAGTGCCCACCATGTCATGTGCTGTGCATTGCATTGCCCTTCATGTGATGTGCAGTGCCCCCTATGTCGTGCTGTGCCTTGCAGTGCCCACCATGTAATGTGAAGTGCCCACCATGTAATGTGCAGTGCCCACCATGTCATGTGATGTGCCATCCAGTGCCCACCATGTCATGTGCAATGCCCACCATGTCATGGGCTGTGCCATTCAGTGCCCCCCATGTAATTTGCAGTGTCCACCATGTCATGTGCTGTGCCATGCAGTGATCCCACCATGTAATGTTCAGTACCCACCATGTAATGCGCTCGCTGTGCCATGCAGTGCCCACCATGTCATGTGCAGTTCCCACCATGTCATGTGCTGTGCTGTGCCCACCCTGCCATGTGTTGTGCCCAGCATGTAGTGTGTTGTGCCCACTGTGTAATGTACTGTGCTGTTCAGCAGTGCCCACTATGTCATGTGCAGTTCCTAACATGTAATGTGCAGTTGCATTGCCCACCATGAAATCTGCTATGCCATGCAGTGCCCACCATGTAATGTGTTGTGCCCACCATGTAATGTGCTGTGCCCACCATGTAATGCGCTGTGCCCACCACGTCATGTGCTGTGCCATGCAGTGCCCACCATGTAATGCGCTGTACCCACCATGTAATGTACTGTGCCATGCAGTGCCCACCATGTAATGCGCTGTACCCACCATGTAATGTGATGTGCCATGCAGTGCCCACCATGTCATGTGCAGTGCCCACCATGTAAATTGCTGTGCAGTGCCCACCATGTCATGTGCTGTGTTGTGCCCACCATGTCATGTGCTGTGTTATGCCCACCATGTCTTGTGCTGCACCATGCAGTGCCTACCATCTAATGTGCTGTACTCACCATGTAATGTGCTGTACATTGTCCACCATGGCATGTGCCGTGCAGTACCCACAATGGAATGGGCTGTGTGGGGCTCACCATGTCATGTGCTGTGTCCACCATTTAATGGGCTGTGCTCACAATGTAATGTACTGTGTCGTGCAGTGCCCACCAATGTGCCCAATGGAATGTGGTGTGCAGGGCTCACCATGTCATGTGTGGTGTCCACCATTTAATGTGCTGTGCTCCCAATGTAATGTGCTGTGCTGTGTCGTGCAGTGCCCACCATGTCATGTGGTGTCATGCAGTACCCACCTTGTCATGTGCTGTGCAGTGCCCACCATGCCATGTGCAGTGCCCACCATATAATATGCTGTGCCCACCATATTATGTGCTGTTCAGTGCCCACTTGTAATGTGCAGTGCCCACCATGTAATGTGCTCAGCTGTGCCCGCGATGTCATGTGCTGTGCCCATCATATAAGGTCCTGTGCCCACCGTGTGCATGTGCTGTGTTGTGCCCACCATGCAATGTGCTGTGTTGTGCAGTACCAACCATGTCATGTGCTGTGCCCACCATATAATGAACTGTGCCTACCTTGTAATGTGCTGTATTAGGCAGTGCCAACCGTGTAATGTGCAGTGCCCACCATATAATATGCTGTGCCCACCATATAATGTGCTGTTCAGTGCCCACTTGTAATGTGCAGTGCCCACCATGTAATGTGCTCAGCTGTGCCTGCCATGTCATGTGCTGTGCCCATCATATAAGGTCCTGTGCCCACCGTGTGCATGTGCTGTGTTGTGCCCACCATGCAATGTGCTGTGTTGTGCAGTACCAACCATGTCATGTGCTGTGCCCACCATATAATGAACTGTGCCTACCTTGTAATGTGCTGTATTAGGCAGTGCCAACTGTGTAATGTGCTGTGCCCACCATGTAATGTACTGTGCTTTGCTTACCATTAAATGTGCTGTATCCATGTATCCACCATGTAATGTGTTGTGCCAACCATGTAATGTACTGTGCTATTCCCCCCCCCCCGTGTTATGTACTATGCTGTGCCTCCCACAGACTCACCCCCTCACTCCCACCCCCCTCTCTCTTTCACCCCCTCACCCCCTCTCTCTCTCTCATCCCCTCTCTTTCACCCTGTTCTCTCTCTCACCCCTTACCACCCTCTCTCTCTTTCTCCCTCTCTCTATTCACCTTTTTCTCACCCCCTCTCTCTCACCCCCCCTCTCTCTCTCTCTCTCTCTCTCTCTTATTCACCCCCTTGCTCTCTCTTTCCCCCTCCCTCTCATCCCCTCTCTTTCAACCCCCCATCTCGCTATCACCCCCCCCCTCTCTCTCTCTCTCTCACACCCCTCTCTCTCTTTAATTTAAATTTAACAAAAATTGTTTGCGTTTTCATTTTATTTATTTCCATAAAAAGGCCCACCAAAATCCTTACTTAGCACCAGGCCCATGTTGCTCTTAATCTGGCCCTGGAAATAATACACATTATTCTATACAATACAGATGGGATATGGCATATATCTAGTGCCAGGACTGAGAGTTATACACCATGGAGAGAGGATATATTGAAAACATAAATACAGTGTCAGGACGGGGGTGCAAATTAATGCAATACCCCAAATTAGAAATAGTGAATTGAATGCATCAGTGCCAGGAGGAGGAAGGGAAGAGAAGGGGCCAGGACAACAAAGGTGTAAGGATGCCAAAAGAGGGGGGCAGAGTGTCCACACAAATCCAATACCCCAAATTAGATATGGAATGCATGCATCAGTGCCAGGACAGGAAGTGTGGAAGAAAGGTGCAGGCGAAGGGTCCAGGGTGCAAAATGCAGAATGCAGGACATGGGGTGCAGGATGTAGGAGAAGGGTGCAGTGTGCAGGGTGCAGAATGCAGGACATGGGGTGCAGAATGCAGGGGGCAGGGGAGGGGTGCAGGAGGAAGGTGCAATGGTGCAGAATGCAGGACATGGGGTGCAGAATGCAGGGTGTGGGGGAACAATACAGTGTGCAGAATGCAGGACATGTAGTGCAGGGAGCAGCAGAAGGGTGCAGGATAAAGGTGCAGGGTGCAGGACATGTGGTGCTGAGTGCAGGACATGTGGTGCAGGGTGCAGGAGAAGGATACAGGGTGCAGAAAGTAGGACATGGGGTGTAAGGTGCAGGAGAAGGGTGCAGAGTGCAGAACGCAGGGTATGGGATGCAGGACATAGGGTGCAAGGTGTATTACAGTAATGCAATCCCCCACTCCCCTTGTGTCCTCCTGCATGTCCTTTGCATCCTCCGCAGCAGTGTCTGGGAGTAGAGTGGGCACAGAGGGCAGCTTGTGTGCATAAAACAACACATCCCTCCCTGGCTGGCTCCTTAGCTGACTGCTTTGTGGGCTTGCCCTGTTTACTTACAGTGTCCTTTTTCTCCCACTCCCCCCCTGTTCCACTTGGGCACGAAATGGCCAGGCCACATTCTGCTCTCTATACAGACGATGTCAGTCTGGCAGATACCTGCTCTCTTCATACTACTGGAAACCATATGTGCACCCGATTGAGCAGCCTTACCACTGGGTTTGTTGTAAATGTTGCTGTAATATTTCAGTACAAGTTTTCCATTGCACCTGACTGTGTGAATGATTTCTGCCGCATCACACTGCACCCCACCTACACATTGTTCATCTGTTTCTCTGTCTGGCTTCAGTACATCAGAAGTGAATTCCCCTTCACTGCTTGGATATCATTTGTGCTGTATGGCTTTACATTTCAGCCATTACTTCCATTAGGAAGATTGACTCTCTTTTCATAATTCTGAATACCCCTGGTAAAGGGGAACCAGCTTCTCGCTCTGCCATTTTAGGTGGCTTAGGCAGATCATTGTTCAAGCTTGTTGTCTTAAAGTGGGGTTCCACCCAAAAAACAAAAATACCTGGAAAAATTCTAAAAACAAAAAACAAAAAAACATTTGGATATTTTTTTTTTTTTACTTACCTCTAAATGCCTGTTGCTAGGTGGTCCCTCGTAGTCTGCCTGTTCCTTTGCCTGGGCTGGTGACATCACTTCCCCCCAGGCACAGGAAGGGCTCCGCTCTGCTCCCTCCCTCCTGTCAATCATCTGGGACCCATTACAGGTCCCAGGTGATTGAGCAACCAATCACGGCGCGCGGCGCCGCTCGCGCATTCAGAAAGTGCACCAAAAACATGGACATAATAGAAATAATAGGAAAAGTGCAGGTAACTCGCACGGAAACCATGAGTACACTGTGCAGTGTGAAAGCGCCCTTAGTGTTTACTACAGTTGCCCACCTTTAGTTGGACTGCTTTTGGAAATCCTAGTTGTCTCTGAATAATTGAGTTCTGTGTCCTTTACTGAACGGAAAAGAAAAATAGATTTTTGAATTTACAGTAAAATCTATGTCCAAGGAGCAACCCCAGTTTTCTCCCATACTCCAAAGACATGCTGTTAGGTTAACTGGCTCCTGTCTAAATTGGCCCTAGTATGTGTATGCACATTGGGGAAAATAATTATTTGATTTGCTGCAGATTTTGTAAGTTTGCCCACTTACAAAGGAATGAAGGGTCTATAATTGTTATCATAGGTGTGTTTTAAATGATAGAGACAGAATATCAACCAAAAATCCAGAAAAAAACACATACAAATGTAGTAAATTGAAATGCAGTTCAATGAGTAAAATTAGTATTTGATCCCCAAGCAAAATATGACTAGGTACTTGGTGGAGAAACCCTTGTTGGCAAGCACAGAAGTAAGATGTTTATTTGTAGTTGGTTACCAGGTTTTCATACATCTCAGGAGGGAATTGGCTCTTCTTTACAGATCCTCTCTAAATCTTTAAGGTTTTCTAAACTTGAAGTTGCAGCTCCTCCAAAAATTCTCTATAGGTCTGGAGACTGGCTAGGCCACTCCATGACCTTAATGTGATTCCTTTTTGAGCCACTCCTTTGCTGCCTTGGCGGTATGTTTTAAGTCATTGTCATGCTGCAAGACCCATCCACAACCCATCTTCAGTGTTCTGGCTGAGGGAAGAAGGTTCTCATCCAAGATTTTACAATACATGGCCCCGTCCATTGGTCCCTCAATGCGTCATAGTCTGCATTTTTCTTCCTCCAAACATGGCGAGTCGAGTTAATGCCAAAGAGCTCAATTTTTGTCTCATCGGACCACAGCACTTTCTCCCAATCCTTCTCTGAATCATTTAGATCAGGGATCTCCAAACTATGGCCCTCCAGCTTTTGTGGAACTACACATCCCATGAGGCATTGTAAAACTCTGACATTCACAGACATAACTAGGCATGATGGGAATTGTAATTCCTGAACAACTGGAGGGCCATAGTTTGGAGACCCCTGATTTAGATGTTCATTGGCAAACTTCAGACAAGCAGGATTTCAATCCATGGCAGTGTACTGTGTTACCAATGGTTTGTTTGGTGTCCGTTGTCCCAACTGCCTTGAGATCATTCACAAGTTCCTCCTGTGTAGTTCTGGGCATCACTTTTCTGATGATCATCCTTACCCCATGAGGCAAAATCTTGCATTAAGCTCCAGACCGAGGGAGATTGATGGTTATTTTGTATTTTTTCCATTTGCGAATAATCACTCCAACAATTGTCTCCTTCTCACCAAGCTTTTTATTGATGGTCTTGTAGCCCATTCCAGCCTTGTGTAGGTCTACAATCTTCTCCCCGACGTCCTTTGACAGCTCTTTCCTCTTGCCCATGCTGGTGAGGTTTGAATGGAAGAAAGAGATTCTGTAGACAGGTGTCTTTTACACACATAACGAGTTGTCCTTGGGAGCACCTTCTTAAATTGACAGGACTAATCTGTGTACCTGTCAGGGCTGGTCTCTCAGACCTCCCTTCTTAGCTCTCAGGTTGCTCAGCTGTCGGTTAATTGCCAGCACTCATCTTTCAACTGTGGCTCACCTGGTGATCATTTCCTGCTCGTCACTCCAGCCCGCAGCTAGCCCCTTCTGGCTATTTAAACTGCCTGGTTCTTTCTCCTGTGCCTTCACCTTGACTGGATCACCCCCAAATTGCTCTGCTTCCCCAGCAATTTGGGGGTGATCCAGTTCAATGCAAAGGGTTTCTCAACCAGGTTGGGATATCATTTGAGATGCTGCCCCAGGTGTTCCCCACGGACAGAAGCAAAGTAGGCTTCCTTATTTCTTTGCTTCTGATAGAGCCTTGGCCTTGGCAAACCCTCTTTGGGGATGCAAAAAACCCATTGTCCTGAGTTACCCTGAGTTTGTGGCTTCCTTTAAATGGGTATTTGATGTTCCTACACACTTCACTTCTGCTGCCAAGAGCCTTATGTCCATCAAACCGAGTATGAGAATGGTTGCCAATTATGCCATTGAATTCCGTAGTCTGGTAGCAGAGGTCGCTTGGAACAATGAGGCCCTTGTTGTTGCTTTTTCTCATGATCTCTCGGATAACATCAAAGATGAGATAACAGCCCGAGACATACCTATGGATCTGGAGAAGTTGATCACGTTTGCAATTCTCATTGACTCCAGACTCCAAGAGAGACCTTCCTTTAAGCAGCGCTTGCAAAAGCTTCCTGTACATTTGGCTCCAAGCTTTGCATTCCCACCCTTGCCTCCCTCACCTCCCATGCCTCCTGGTACCAAGTCGGCCAGTGGAGTGGAACCCATGCAGTTGGGCTTCATATGTCTCTCTGCGAATAAGAGGGCCTTTAGGAGAAGGAAGAGATTGTGCCTTTTTTGTGGCCAGGCAAGTCACTTTTTAAAGTCTTGTCCTACCCATCCAGGAAATGCCCGCACCTTGAGGCCGTGTAGGGGACAGACCTTAGGTGGCGTTGTTAAGTCCCCCGTTATCCTGAAGGATAAGCCCTTAGTTACAATTACCCTTTCTTGGTCTGAGTTGTCTATCGAGACACAGGCTTTAGTCGACTCTGGGGCTGCAAGCTTGTTCATAGACAGTGCCTTTGTGTCTAAGCACTTGATTCCGCTGCAGCTTTGTGCCACTTCACTTGCCATTGAGGCTATTGATGGGAGACCTCTACAGCCTGCCCAGGTGACTCATGAGTCGGCTCTATTGACCATGGCCGTAGGGGCCCTTCACCATGAGATAATCCAATTTCAAGTCATTTCCTCACCTCATTACCCTGTGGTTATTGGTTATCCATGGTTATAGAGGCACAACCCCTCTTTTGATTGGCTTTGTGCTGAGGTTCTTTTCTGGTCACCACAATGCAGTAAAACATGTTTTCGGAAAGTGGCAAAGGTCTTGTGCACCTCTTCACTCTCCTCCTTTGCCAGAGGAGTACCACTAATTGAGCGATGTCTGATAAACCAATGGAGTACTATGTTGCCAACGCACTTTCTCTAGGGTTCTTTCGCAAATCATCTTCTCTTGCCGGTGCTGGCTTCTTCTTTGTGAAAAAGAAGAGTGGTGAACTGAGACCTTGTATTGATTATAGGGGTCTCAATCACATCACGATTAAGAACACCTATCCGATTCCGTTGATTACGGAATTATTTGACCGCCTCAAGTGAGCTACTGTTTTCACAAAGCTCGATCTGAGAGGGGCATGCAATCTTGTGATGATCAAGTAGGGCAATGAATGGAAAACTGCATTTATTACCAGGACAGGACATTACAAATACCTTGTAATGCCGTTTGGTCTCTGCAATGCCCCTGCAGTTTTTCAGGAATTCATCAACGATGACCTCCAAGATATGTTGCAGCAATGTGTGGTGGTTTATCTCAACGATATTCTCATATATTCCAAATCCCTAGAGAGCCACCACACAGATGTCTCCCATGTGCTACAGAGGCTGAGAGACAATAATCTGTATTGTAAGTTGTCATTTTTACTGCCGGTTTTTCGATGAACCCAGAGAGACTATCTGCAGTTCTACAGTGGCCTTGACCCATAGGTCTACATCTGCTTCAACGTTTTCTTGGCTTTGCAAATTATTATTGGAAATTTATCTGTAACTTCTCTTCTCTGGTCAAACCCCTGACTGATATGACCAGAAAGGACCGTAACCCACAGAATTGGTCTCCGGATTCCATTAAAGCCTTTGAGTCTCTCAAGGCTGCCTTGGTTTCAGCTTTGTTTTAGCATCCTGATCCTACGTTACCCTTTATTCTTGAGGTTGATGCAGCTGAGACTGGAGTAGGAGTACAATTACAAGATTGGGGACAGAGAATTGTTAGCTATCATCTTAGCTCTTAAAGAATGGAGGCATCTGCTCAAAGGTACCACTGTGCTGGTCCTCATTTTGACTGACCATAAGAATCTCACATTTTTGTATTTCTAAACATTAATCTCCCAGAAGGGCGCGATGGGCTCCTTTTCTGTCAAGCTTCATTTACATAGTGTCATTCTTACCCATTCTTACCCAGTACTAAGAATGTAAGGGCTGACGCATTGTCAGTTTTTCTCCGCTTCCAAGATGGAGTCAGTTCCTGCTCCTGTGATACCTCCCAATCATATTCTGGCCACTGTTCATAGTACTCTCACTTCACCGTTGGGTGACAGAATTCTTGCCGCTCTGATGCATTCTCCTCCTGAGAAACCTGGTCACCACTGCTTTGCTCTAGACTTACCATTCTCCTAAGGCAGCTGACCCCCCCAGGGAAGAATCAACTCATTTGGGCTATTTCTCAACAATTTTGGTGACCTAGTCTCCGCGCTGATGTGACTGCGTTCGTAGCCCCTTGTTCCGTGTGTGCTCAGAGTAAGACACCACAACACCTTCCAGTGGGCCTCCTACAGTCTATACCGACGAAGAGAGGCCTTGGACCCCCCTGTCCATGGATTTTATTGTGGAGTTACCCAACTTCCAGGGCAACATCGTTATTCTTATGGTGGTTGACCGGTTCTCAAAATGCTACATTGTAACCCACTAAAGAAGTTGCCCACATCCAAAGAACTGGCATCCATATTTGCTTGAGAGATCTTTCGATTACATGGGTTACCCAAGGTTATCATGTCGAATAGGGGTAGTCAGTTTGTCTCCAGGTTCTGGCGAGTCTTTTGTGCACAGTTGGAAATTCAGCTTTCCTTCTCGGCGTATCAGCCACAGTCCAATGGGGCCGTAGAGCGAGCCAACCAAGCCTTGGAGCAGTTTCTACATTGCTATATTTCAGACCACCATAACAACTGGTCAAACCTCTTACCTTGGGTGGAGTTTGCTCACAATAGTGCCATCAATTTTGCTTCCCGATTGTCTCAGTTTATGGCGAATTATGGTTTCCAACCATCCATATTGCCTGACAGATTTGTTCCTAAAAGAATTCCTGCGTTAGAGGAGCATCTCCATGATTTTCGTTCCACTTGGGTGCAGGTCCAAGAGTCCTTGCGACGTGCCAGTGATAGGTACAGACTCCATGCTGACCACAGACACCCACCTGTACCTTCCTACCAGGTTGCGGAGAGGGTCTGGCTGTCATCTTGTAACCTCCGACTCCGTGTTCCCTCACTGAAACTGGCACCATGGTTTATTGGGCCTTTCCGTATTCTCCGTAGGATCAACCCAGTGGCTTACGCATTAGACCTTCCTTTTAACATGTGTATTTTGAATGTATTTCATGTCACCTTATTAAAACTTTTGGTGTGCAACCGCTTCACCACCTCGGTACCGTGTCTTTGCCCAGTTCAGGTGGAAAACCATGATGAGTATGAGATCATTGTTTCCCATAGGTTCCGTGGGCGCATACAGTACCTGGTTCATTGGAAAGGGTACAGTGCGGAGGAAGCTCTTGGGTCTCATTCTCGGATGTACATGTTCCTGTCCTCCTCCGTGTTTTCCATAGACATTTTTCCCTCAAACCCGGTGGCCCCCAGAGGGGGAGGGGTTGTTGAGGAGGGGGTACTGTCATGGCTAGGCTCTCTGCCCTCCCTTCTCAGCTCTCAGGTTGCTCAGCTGTCGGTTAATTGCCAGCACTCATCGATCCACTGTGGCTCACCTGGTGATCATTTCCTTCTCGTCACTCCAGCCTACAGCCAACTTCTTTTGGCTATTTAAACTGCCTGGTTCATTCTCCAGTGCCTTCGCCTTGGTCAAACATTTTAAGAGACTCTCTGCTGTGTTCCTGTTGAAGACTTGCCTGGCTGACATCCCTTCTGGTTCCTGTTTCTGTCTGCTGCCTCTGACTACGCTGATCTCTGGCTTCCTGATTTACTGGCTTGTTCTGACTACCCGGTTTGGCTACTGTACCCTGGCTATGTTTTGACTAAGTTTTCTATTTGTACTATTTTTTACCATTATATTAAAAGGTGTGATCTCCGTCTGATTCTCGGTCCCATGACAGTACCACAGGAGCACATACTTTAGCCAGTCTGTGGGAGCCAGAATTATTTGGATGGTTAGGGGATCAAATACTTATTTTACTCACTGAACTGCAACTCGATTCATAACATTTGTATCACGTGTTTCTTCTGGATTTTAGGTTGATATTCTGTCTCTATCATTTAAATTATAGACCCTTCCTTTCTTTGTAAGTGGGCAAACTCACAAAATCTGCAGGGGATCAAATAATTATTTTTGCCACAGTATGAATGTGAATTAGGGACCTTAGATTGTAATCTCCTTGAGGGCAAGGACTGATGTGAATGTATAAAACATATGTAAAGTGCTGTGTAAATAGATGGCGATATATTCTGTAAGTACCTGAAGTAAATAAACAATACATTTTTTTGTTTCATGGAAATGGGAAGGGTTATACCTGGCTAGCCAACTGCTCATTTTTTTCTCCAGTGTCCAATTCCACATGCAGACGACAGTATAACCCACTTGTCTCTGAATACCTAAATCCTGTGTCCCTTAGGGCTCATGTACACAGGGGGGGTTTAAACACTTCTCTGAACGCTGGAAACTGACAGCTGATAACCGACAGGGAAAAACTTCCACTTTATAGCTTTTACATACCACGTTTATGCGAGTTTAGCAGCGATTATGAGCGTTTGAGGTTGAAAGCATTTTTTAAAGGTAACCTTAGGAAACGCTCCCACAATGCATGAAAAGCAAGTAAATTAGTAACTATTTCAGCCATTCTGTGAGAGGAGAGAGCAGCAGAGAGAGCAGTATGCTTGTAGATAGTTGTCTTATTTTTTGGTGGTTTCACTATGGATCCCATGATGAGCATGTGTGAGGAAATGTGTGAGGAAACGTGTGAGGAAATGTGTATATAAATGTGTCAGGAAATGCTCCTGATGTTGCTGAGGCTCCGAAGACATAGAAAATTGCGTGAGAGGACCAGAGTTAGTCACTACTGGTTTCAACCATTGATGCAGGCAATAGCATGTGGTAAAATTTGTGTTTTTCAACATTTTTACATATTGAAGAATTATCAGAAATTCTTTAAAAAAACGCAAACGCGCAAAAACACAGTTTACCACGGTTAGGCCTCATGTACACTGCAGCTGCTAAACTCACATTGAGAAGCAGTAAGGCATTTTTTTCAGCAGTCCCTGAACTCTTCTCATATGTACTCACTCGTCGTTTATAGTAGTTTAGAGGCAGTTGAGTTCAATGAGGTTTTTTGAAAGCAGATAAATCCCATTCAGGACTGTAGTTTACTGGCATTTCAAACGTCAAACGCTTGTAAACGTGGTAACCTGCGTTTATGCGCATTTGCGTTTATAAGCGTTTTTAAAGTGGAATATGTAAAATGTGTAAAAAAACACAATTTTCACCACATGGAGAGAGTGAGAGAGAGATAGATAGAGAGGGATGGATGGAGAGGGATGGATGGATGGGGGATGGATGGATAGATGCAGAGGGATGGATGGATAGGTGGATGAATGGAAGGAGATGGATGGATGGATGGATGGATGGATGGATGGAGAGAGAGGGATGGATGGATGGAGAGGGATGGATGGATGGATAGAGAGAGAGGGATAGAGGGATGGAAGGAGAGGGATGGATGGATGGATAGAGAGAGAGGGATAGAGGGATGGAAGGAGATGGATGGATGGATGGAGAGGGATGGATGGATGGATAGAGAGAGAGGGATAGTGGGATGGAAGGAGAGGGAGGGATGAATTGATGGAGAGAGATGGATGTATGTAAAGAGAGGGATGGATGGAGAGAGAGGGTTGGATAGAGAGGGTTGGATAGAGAGGGATGGATAAAGAGGGATGGATGGATGGAGATGGATGGATATATGGATGGATGGAGAGGGATAGATGAATGGATGGAGAGAAAGGGATGGATGGAGAAAGAGGGATGGCTGGATAGCGAGGGATGGGTGGATGGATGGAGAGGGATGGATGAATTGATGAAGAGAGATGGGTGGATGTAGAGAAAGGGGTGAATGGATGGAGAGAGAGGGATGGATAGAGAGGGATGGATAGAGAGGGATGGATGGATGGAGATAGATGGATGGATGGAGAGGGATGGATGGAGGGGGATGGATGGATGGGTGGAGAGGGATAGATGAATGGATGGAGAGAAAGGGATGGATGGAGAAAGAGGGATGGATGGATAGCGAGGGATGGGTGGATGGATAGAGAGGGATGGATAGAGAGGGATGGATGGATGGAGATAGATGGATGGATGGAGAGGGATGGATGGATGGAGATAGATGGATGGATGGAGAGGGATGGATGGATGGATAGATGGAGAGGGATGTATAGATGGATGGATAGATGGATGTATAGATGGAGGGTCATGTATGGATGGAGCGAGTGGGATGAATGGATAATTGGAGAGGGATGGATGAATGGATGGAGAGAGATGGATGGAGAGAAAGGGATGGATGGATAGAGAGGGATGGGTGGATGGATGGATAGAGAGGAGATTCATAGTTAAAACACAAACAATTCTATCTACAAGCACTCTCTTCTCTTACAGAAAGGCTGAAATAGTTAATAATAGAAGCCTTATACGTGATTACAACCATTTTAGCAGCTATAGTGTACAGGCTTGTAAAAGAAGTACTCCAGTCCCTTTAATCAAGGCAGCCCCGTTTTTGCACATGCCCAGATGTGTGGGAAAACCACACACGCCCACATGTGCCATAGGGCTCTGCCAGGATCCAAAGCCCAGAGGCACATGGGTGCATGCACAGAATTCGGGTGGGGGGTATGAAAGTCATTCTAGTCTAGGCAAGAAATGCAGCACAAAAAAAATCTATTAGAAAAAAAAATGACAGTCAATTTAAGCAAAAGGTCTAGTTTACTGAACTGCAGGAAAGAAATTTTACGTTCAGTCCAAAATCCATTTTTTTTTTACCCGTATGGTTTAAATAATAGTACATTGGGGTGCTGCTTCTGTCTATAAGCCATTTTAAAACAGCTGAAGCTTTCCTTAAATGTTGTATTGTTCTGTAACACCATGTAGAGCTTTATGGCAACCCCCAAACCTGGAATTTTAAGGATTTTTGTACTTTAACCACTGAAGGCCCTCAAAAGGAACCTCTCGTTGTATGGTATTATAAAAATATATATATATTTTTGGCAATGGCACAGGTTCTCCATGGTAGTGACCTGTCTGCCTACAAATGGCCAGAATTAACTACCAAGATTTGCGCCCCATAGACTTCAATGCAATTTACCTGAAAATTCAGATATGAAGAATATCTAACAGGAAATTTGCCAGATTCGCTCAGCACTACCCATGCCTCAGATCTACTGTGAACAATCTTAAAATGGTTATTGGACAATAATAAACATAGGATCTACCTATTCAAAATCTGACTTTTTTAAATTTGCAGACAGCACACAAGTAGATGAGAATACCAGATGGTACTCTGAAGCACCATCTAATGGAGAAGCATGGTATAGCGCTTAACAGCGTACATTCCCTTTCTTGCGCTCACCATTTTTTTCCTTTTCAAACGTTTTTCAAAAGATTTTTTATCATAAGAACACTTTCATAGTTCCTAATGGCATAGCTATTTAAACATTGAAATTAGCAAATAGGCTAATGCTATGCAGGATACTCATATATACATAAAAAAACACCAGTGATTGCTTATTCAATGCAGGTTTGAGATCCAAACCTGCATTGAAGAATAACAACAGCAAAACAAAAGTTTGATTTAACCACTTGACCCCCAGGCCAGTTCTGACACTTCTTACATAAATGTAAAAAAACCTGCATTTTTTTACTGGATAATTACTTAGAACCCCCATACATTATATATTTCCTTAAAGTAAAGGCCCTGGAGAAACAATATTGTTTCAATTTTTCATGTCACGCGATACTTGCACAGCGGTTTTTCAAGCGCAATTTTTTTTTGGGGAAAAAAATATGCTTTCATGAATTTTAGTGCACACAAGTACAATATAATATCCTATTGTTTGGTAAAATATAAAAGATGATATTACACCAAGTAAATAGATACCTAACATGTCACGCTTTCAATATGTGCACGCCTACAGAATGGCAACCAACTCTGATACTTAAAGGGTAACTCCACTTTCGTGGAAAAAAAATTGCAAATAAAGAAAAAATAATATAGTGTGTACAATTGCGATACAAGTCATATTGTAATTGAATGTTATTAAAAAGTACCTTTCCATTTCAATCTGCAGCCACTGTAATTTTCTATAAATGCAAAGCAATATGGCTACATGGAGTTGTTCTGTACACAGAATGTGTACTGACCACTCCCCAGAAACATCATTTCCTGCTTGTGTGATTGACTCATCAATTTTCCCAGAAGTCTGCCTAAGGCCCCTTTCACACTTATACGACTTGTCCCACGATTTTGTACTGCAAAATCGTATGACAAGTCATTCTCCATGATTTTCAATGACTACCATTCATATTGGCACGACTTTAAGTCGTGCCGACTTGAAAGTAGTCCCTGCACTACTTTGGTCCAACTTCTATGCGAGTTGTACTCCATAGACCTCAATGTTAAACCCTGAAGTAGCATGCAAGTCGTGCCTGAATAATATAGACACGACTTCAGCACGACTTTGTAAGCACAAGCCTGGCCTCGCTATTCGGGAAAGGAAAACTTTTCTTTCCTTTCCCGATGAGCGACAGGCAGTGCTGACAGCTGTCTGGTATGAATCCAGAGGGGGAACTCCGTGCCAAGTTTTAAATAAAAAAACCGGCGTGGGTTCCCCCTCCAGGGGCATACCAGGCCCTTAGGTCTGGTATGGATCTAAGGGGAACCCCCTACGCCGAAAAATCGGCGTGGGGTCCCCCCCAAAATCCATACCAGACCCTTATCCGAGCACGCAGCCCGGCCAGTCAGGAATGGGGGTGGGGACGAGCGAGCGCCCCCCCCCCTCCTGGACCGTACCAGGCCGCATGCCCTCAACATGGGGGGTGGGTGCTTTGGGGCATGGGGGGGCGCAGTGCGGCCCCCCCACCCCAAAGCACCTTGTCCCCATGTTGATGAGGACAAGGGCCTCTTCCCGACAACCCTGGCCGTTGGTTGTCGGGGTCTGCGGGCGGGGGGCTTATCGGAATCTGGGAGCCCCCTTTAATAAGGGGGCCCCCAGATCCCGGCCCCCCACCCTATGTGAATAAGTATGGGGTACATGGTACCCCTACCCATTCACCTAGGGAAAAAAGCGTCAATAAAAAACACAGTACACAGGTTTTTAAAATAATTTATTAGGCAGCTCCGGGGTCTTCTTCCGACTTCGGGGGTCCTCTTCCGACTTGGGGGGTCTCTCCGCCGTCTCCTCCCGGTGTCCGCATCTTCTGCCGGCTCCTCCGCTATCTTCTGCAGCTCAATTGCTAGCGGTGGTCCGGACTTCTGCCTTCTTCTTTTCTTCCAGAGATGTTGACACGACGCTCTCTCCAGCCAGAATGGTCTCTGTGTGCTTCGCAAGGGACTTATATAGGCGGTGGCCCCGCCCCCTTATGCCGTCACAGTCCCTGGGCATGCTGGGACTGTGCCGTCATAAGGGGGCGTGGTCATCACCCGGTGACCACGCCCCCTAAAACGTCACAGTCCCAGCATGCCCAGGGACTGTGACGGCATAAGGGGGCGGGGTCACCGCCTATATAAGTCCGCTGCGGAGCGTTCAGAGACCATTCCAGTTGGAGAGAGCGTCGTGTCAACATCTCTGGAAGAAAAGAAGAAGGCAGAAGTCCGGACCACCGCTAGCAATTGAGCTGCAGAAGAAAGCGGAGGAGCCGGCAGAAGATGCGGACACCGGAAGGAGACGCCGGAGAGACCCCCGAAGTCGGAAGAAGACCCCGGAGCTGCCTAATAAATTATTTTAAATACCTGTGTACTGTGTTTTTTATTGACGCTTTTTTCCCTAGGTGAATGGGTAGGGGTACCATGTACCCCATACTCATTCACATAGGGTGGGGGGCCGGGATCTGGGGGCTCCCTTATTAAAGGGGGCTCCCAGATTCCGATAAGCCCCCCGCCCGCAGACCCCGACAACCAACGGCCAGGGTTGTCGGGAAGAGGCCCTTGTCCTCATCAACATGGGGACAAGGTGCTTTGGGGTGGGGGGGGGCCGCACTGCGCCCCCCATGCCCCAAAGCACCCACCCCCCCATGTTGAGGGCATGCGGCCTGGTACGGTCCAGGAGGGGGGGGCGCTCGCTCGTCCCCACCCCCATTCCTGACCGGCCGGGCTGCGTGCTCGGATAAGGGTCTGGTATGGATTTTGGGGGGGACCCCACACCGATTTTTCGGCGTAGGGGGTTCCCCTTAGATCCATACCAGACCTAAGGGCCTGGTATGCCCCTGGGGGGGAACCCACGCCGGTTTTTTCATTTAAAACTTGGCGTGGCGTTCCCCCTCTGGATTCATACCAGACAGCTGTCAGCACTGCCTGTCGCTCATCGGGAAAGGAAAGAAAAGTTTTCCTTTCCCGAATAGCGAGGCCAGGCTTGTGCTTACAAAGTCGTACTGAAGTCGTGTCTATATAATATTCAGGCACGACTTGCATGCTACTTCAGGGTTTAACATTGAGGTCTATGGAGTACAACTCGCATAGAAGTTGGACCAAAGTGCAGGGACTACTTTCAAGTCGGCACGACTTAAAGTCGTGCCAATATGAATGGTAGTCATTGAAAATCATGGAGAATGACTTGTCATACGATTTTGCAGTACAAAATCGTGGGACAAGTCGTATAAGTGTGAAAGGGGCCTAAGATACAAGTCAGATTTCAGACACCCACTGCAACAAAAATTTAATTTCTCTATTATACTCAGTTGCCTTTAAAATCCCAACCCTCCTGCGGGGGACCCCCCTTTTTTACAATTATGTACATGGGATGATGGCAACACTAGAGTCTACTTTTGGTGAATAATTCTTTATTTGGGGGAAGTGGTTAATTTAGGGAATTGCTTTAAGGCAATAGAGGCAGAAACAAAGCACCATGTTAATGCCCTACGGTTATAAAGGGCGAATCTGTTTTTAAAAAAATCACGCTTCAACAAAAAAGTGATATTTTAATTATAAATTATTCCTAGTGGGATGAGCAAGCACCAGGCTTCTTATATGTGTTAGATGCTCAAGTAGATTGATTGGCCACAGGGAGTCCTGCCTGACATAATTCCTGACTCTCTTTCTGTCCAAATGGGAGCTTTCAGTGTTCCCTCCCAACTTTAACTGTTATAGAATCTGCCAAAAATTCAAATATCAGTTTTAAGTGGACTGGCCCTTTAAAATAGAGTGTCATACTCTCTAATTTGCATTGTATAGATCAACACCTCTAAACTATGGCCCTTGGGCCACCTGCAGCCAGCTACTAGACTTTTTCTGGCTTTCAGCTAGGACCAGTGGCGTATCCTCGGTGGTGTATCCTCAGACTCAAAGTGCACAGACTGAACATTCAGATGAGTTGGTCTCCACCTATGCTTGGGCCCTGATGTAAGGGGCACTCTGATATGTAGCCAAGGGGGCTCTAAAGTGGTGGGAAGTTTCTGATGTAAAAGGTAAGCTCTGATGCGAAAAGGGGCTTCCGATGTGATAGGGAGGATTCTGATGTGAAGGGGAGAGGCCTCTAATGTGATAGGAGTCTTCTGATATGAAATTATTTGCTAATACAATTATTAATTGTATTTATTCATTAAATGGACAGGGGTGGGTAGTGGGGTCCCCCAGAGTTCTGTGCTGGGACCAATCCTATTTAATTTATATATAAACGACCTGAAGGATGGAGTAAACAGTTCAATCTCCGTATTTGTAGACGATACTAAGCTAAGCAGGGCAATAACTTCTCCTCAGGATGTGGAAACCTTGCAAAAAGATCTGCAAATTAATTGGGTGGGCAACTACATGGCAAATGAGGTTCAATGTAAAATAATGCATCTGGGTGGCAAAAATATGAATGCAATCTATACACTGGGAGCAGTGGCATCTCCAGCTTTCAAATTTAGGGGGGGCACATAGGGGGACAGGGACAAAAGTAGGGGGGCAACTATAAAATGCATATATATATATATATATATATATATATATATATATATATATATATCCTGGGGCCCTTTACTACGACCCCACAACGGGCCCTTTCACATGTTCTGCAGTGAGCTCCCTTCCTACTGTATTGGGGTCCCCCAGGGTGGCAGAAAACAAGAGATATATGTCACCAGCATATCAAGAAAATATAAGGATCCAAAGCAGTGGGAGAACTATCAGGGTTGCAAAGTTTGTCTTGCCTCCGGGCCCTGGTGTTCTGCCACTGTGGGGTTCCCCAGCCTCCTGCCCCTGCAATTGACAGCGCTGGTCTGGCATATCTTGGAATTTACAGGCTGGTCCTGCTGTCCTAAGGATGGGAGAAATCAGTCTGTTTTTTCAGTGACTGAGAGTCCTGGTGGAGTCCTTCCTGCAACTCGCTCTTCTCCCTGCCAATGAGGATGCAGGGGAAGGAGCAGATCGGGCGGCCGTGGTTGTGTGAACGCTCGCATTATGCAGTGTCAGCGAGCAGGGAAGGGGGGAGGAATCACCCGCAGGAGCTGACTGGGGACTCTCTCCCTCTTAGACATTGATTTTTTGTAAAAAATAAAAAAAAAATTTTTTTTTGGGGGGGGGGCACATGGTGGGGCACAGCATAATGTTGGGGGGGTCAGGGCCCCCTCTGCCCCCCCCCCTAGGGTCGCCATTGACTGGGAGGAGAATCTCTGGGGGAATATAGGATGGAAAAGGACCTGGGGGTCCTAGTAGATGATAGGCTCAGCAATGGCATGCAATGCCAAGCTGTTGCTAACAAAGCAAACAGAATATTGGCATGCATTAAAAAGGGGATTAACTCCAGAGATAAAACGATAATTCTCCCGCTCTACAAGACTCTGGTCCGGCCGCACCTGGAGTATGCTGTCCAGTTCTGGGCACCAGTCCTCAGGAAGGATGTACTGGAAATGGAGGGAGTACAAAGAAGGGCAACACAGCTATTAAAGGGTCTGGAGGATATTAGTTATGATGAAAGGTTGTGAGCACTGAACTTATTCTCTCTGGAGAAGAGACGCTTGAGAGGGGATATGATTTCCAGTTTAGAAATACCATACTGGTGACCCCACAATAGGGATAAAACTTTTTCGCAGAAGGGAGTTTAAAAAGAGGTTTAACCTTAAACTGCGTAGAGGGTTAGCGGCAGGGATGTGGAATTCCCTTCCACAGGCAGTGGTCTCAGCGGGAAGCATTGATAGTTTCAAAAAAACTATTAGATGAGCACCTGAACGACCGCAACATACAGGGATATACAATGTAATACTGACATATAATCACACACATAGGTTGGACTTGATGGACTTGTGTCTTTTTTCAACCTCACCTACTATGTAATTATGAAGCAGATTTTTTGGGGTCTGCGAATAATTGTAAAATGTACAATGTGTGGCCCTCATACTGAAAAGTTTAGCGATCCCTGGTATAGATAACCATACACCTGCAAGTTACAGCACATTTGTTAATGATAGCATGAAATAAGAATTACCACTAGAAACTAAACCACTTCAGCTCAGGAAAATTTACCCCCCTTCATGACCAGGCCATTTTTTGCGATACGGCACTGTGTTAGTTTAACTGACAATTGTGCTGTTGTGCAACAGTGTACCCAAATGAAATTTATGTCATTTTTTCCCCACAAATAGACCTTTCTTTTGGTGGTATTTGATCACCACTGTTTTTTTTATTTTTTGTGCTATAAACAAAAAAAAGATTGACAATTTTGAAAAAAAAAAAAATGTTTTACTTTCTGCTATAAAACACATCCAATAAAGAAATGTAAAACATCAAATTTCTTCACCTATTTAGGCCATTATATATTCTGCTACAAATTTTTAGTAAAAAAAATCCCAATAAGCCCATATTGATTGGTTTATGCAAAAGTTATAGCGTTTACAAACTATGGGGTACATTTATTTATTTATTTTACTATTAATGGTGGCGCCGGCGATCGGCATCTTATAGCAGGACTGTGATATTACGGTGGACAAATTGAACACTAACTGACACTTTTGACTTTTTTTGGGAACCAATGACACTAATTCACTGCTAAAAATATGCACTGTCACTGTACTAATGACACTGGCTGGGAAGAGGTTAAAATGCTATCTAAAGGTTAAATGTGTGCCTAGCTGGTGATTTTGTGTACTGTGGAAGATGCTTTTACTAGGGGAAGGCATGGAACCGTGTCCCTGCTTTGCAGAAACACAGGATCCATACCTTCCCTACTGACAGAACAGCAATCTGCTTGTTTACAGCGAGTCCGCTGTACCCGACAATAAGCTCCCACTGTGCATAATCACAGCGGGAGCAGCCGCCCTGTAGCAGTAAAACTGCTTTAGGGCGATCGTGAAGTGGTTAAAGGATATGCAAATCTAAGAGCAAAAATATATTATTATTGGAACTTTTAATATATAATAATAATTATTATTATTTCTGCTAAGAAAATTGACCTTCTAGTCTTTGTTTTAATGAATACTATTATTGATGTAGCCAAGTACTGGCTATATTGCTTTTGCCATCAATGGTCATTCCTTATAGCGGAACTCCAGTCATTTTTTCAACTTTCCATCTATTAAATCTTATGCCCTTGTTGTTTTAACTTTGGATAGTAAAACATTTTTTTTTCTGCCAGTAAATACCTTATACAGCCCACTTCCTGTTTCTTGACTGGTAAAAAGCCTAGGCTTATGACATCATGCACAGCTTTCTCTCTCTCACTCTTGTGAGAGTTTGCCAGGAAGGGAGGTGGTATGAGTCATAGGAGGGCCAATGGGAGGTGCAAGGCTGCAGGAAATCCAGGAAGTGAACAGGCAGTAGCTTCAGCTGCCCACGGTTAAAATGTCTGCAGCCAGACTTAGTGGAGGGAGATTTCTGCAGCATATTGGGCAAGTACAGAATCACAGTATATATAAAATGATATGCAAAGTGGTTGAAGGGAAGTTTCAGAATGGAAAAGATGTTTTTATTACAAATTATAAGAGCAGACTCCAGTTCCTCTTCAACAAAGATTTAATTGAGCTTTCTTCCCTCTAGTCAGAGGCATAACTAGAACCTTCAGGGCCCTGGTGCAAGAAACCATGAAGGGCCACCGGACCTCCGGCCTGGGCCATTCCCTCCGAGCCCAGAGTCCTTCCTACTGATCCCACGACCCTTTACAATCCCGCAGTGGATCTCTTTCACATGTTGTGCAGTCCTACAGTCTTGGGCTCCACCATGGTGGTGAAAGGCCAGGGCCCAGTTGCAAGTGCAACCTTTGCAACCCCGGTAGTTCTGCCAGTGGTGTCAGTGTGGACAATGAATGGTGTCAGTCAGTAGGACAGTGGACGTGGTCAGTAGGGCAGTGGATGTGGTCAGTAGGGCAGTCGAGGTGGTCAGTATGGCAGTGAATATGGTCAGTAGAGCAGTGGACATGGTCAGTAGGGCAGTGGACATGGTCAGTAGAGCAGTCGAGATGGAGGGCAGTATGTGTGGACAGCATGATGGGGGGGCAGTGTAGGGCAGTATGTGGGGACAGCATGATGGTAAAGGAGGGGCAGTGGAGGGCAGTATGGGGGAAAGCATGATGGGAGGGGTTGGGAGTGGAGGGCAGTATGTAGGGACAGCATGATGGGAGGGGGTGGGAGTGGAGGGCAGTATGTGGGCACAGAATGATGAGAGGGGAGGCAGTGGAGTGCAGTATGTGGGGACAGCATGATGGGAAGGGGGGCAGTATGTGGGGACAGCTTGATGTGAGGGGGGGCAGTGGTCGGTGGAGGTCAGTATGTAGGGACAGCATGACTGAAGGGGTGCAGTATATGAGGGAGCAGAGTGACAGTCAGCAGCACACCTGGAACACTATACTTGCTCTGCTAAGACATGAGAGTTTTTTGTTTACCAGGAGCGGCCTCGGGACAGGAAGTATTTCTCCTACTGTTCCGGCAGCAGGAACAGCCTTGAGGCAAGAAGCGGGAGCCGGAGTCGGGGGGGTGGAGCTGGGAGGCGGAGCTGGCAGGCCTAGGTACGGATGACTGCTTGCCTCTACACTCTGGATGCAGCTAGTACCAGACTGGATAGGAGGGCTGGCAGAGTGGCATATAGGAGAACTGATCCTGCAGCCACTGAAAGCCATGCAGGAGCCAGGAGGAGAATGGAAGTGATCAGTTCTCCTATATGCTGCCCCGCCAGCCCTCCTATCCAGCCTGGTGCTAGCTGCATCCAGAGTGAAAGTCAAGAGGCAAGCAGCCATCCGTACCTAGGACCGCCAGCTCTGCCTCCCAGCTCTGCCCCCGACTCCGGCTCTGGCTCATACAAGTATAGACAAACCTGACAGGGGAGCCCCCTCCAGCCTGGGGCTGGATAGCGACTCTTGCACCCCCTATAGTTACGCCCCTGCCTCTAGTGCCCAGCTTGGGGAATGTGTCATTTCCTGATTGCAGAGAGAGAGAGAGAAAGACCACTACTAAAAGCAGTGGATTGTGGGATATCTAGTCCAGAGGGCTGTGATTTTAATGCTGCTGCAAACAACAAGTTCAAGCTGGCTGGAGAGGGGAAGAATGCATGAAGGTATAAAACCTTAAGCCTTTCGAACAACTTTAAACTTTATATGTTTTTACATAGCACAGTGACACAGATTTAGCAGAGGGTAGCTCAGTTTTCATTGTTCTGCACATGTTATATGAGGTAGTACACACCATATTAGTAGCCACAGCTACCCTTTAGCTTTCAATAACACAATTTTGCACAGGTAAAATCACTAATATTTTGATAGACTGCACCTGTTTACACTCCCCCCTCTTTGACAGATGCTATCCTCTGCATCGCAACAGTAAAGAACAAATAACTGCAAGAACCTTAATTACAGCAACAACAGTAGCATATCAAACAACATAATCAGAGTGTTTTGCAAGGAGTTGTTGATGGTTGGATCGCATTGGGCGGCTGACCTCACTGTCCACCCTGGGTCTTCCTTCAGCAAGTCATCTTCTGCTTGTGGTTCCAGAGCCTTGGGTGGTTGGGGATCCACAGGGTCAGCTATACCCCCTTAATCTGAGCTCACAGTTGATTCCTCAGAGGAGTCCAGGGAGTTAGCAGCCTGGCAGTCTCTGAAATCGGCATCTTAGGCAGGTCAGTCCACGGTATTTACCCCTTTGGGATCAACAAGGGCCGGAGGCCCGGGTTTAATAGGTGACCAGTACCATTCCAAAGGAATCTCCTGTACAGAAGGAAGCCCTTTAATTGCTCTAGGCTTCCCCCCAAGGAAAAACTAAATAAGGCCGACAGCCTACATGTTCTTCTCGTCCAGTCCATCCACAGAGACCTCTGTGGATTACCATCAACACTATATATAACCCTGGCATCCTATGGTGCCCCTATACTGGCAGGGGCAGGCTGGTGTTTAACCCTAATAAGTCAGACTCCTGAGCTTCCCCTAATTTATGGCTATGGGGACACCTAGTACCTTAAGAAAGAACCTCTGTGCCCAACCCTACAGTATTAGTGCTTTCACATACAGTAAAGGTAGCCCATAGTTTAGATTTGCTGGTCCTTTAATACAGTAAAGTGAAAGGTTAAGACAATTGGCATAGAGCAACATAAAGTGTTACAGCAAAATAAAGAAGCACAAAAGCTATTGAAATAAACATTCATATTCTTAATTGTGTCTGCAGGTTCAAACTCAAATCTGGTAGATCCAGTTTGTCCAGCCCTACATGGCAAATAAATTCGATGACCTCATCCTTTTCTCACCATGGAGATAGTGTTTATACAATGTGGGAACAGCTTCCATTATTTACAGGGAGAAATTCTGTCACACAGAAGTGAAACACATTGATTTTCATAGAAGTTGCAGTACAGTCTGAGATATAGTACCATGTGGAAACAGCATGAATGTCTTAAAATGTGAAATTCAAGGTCAAGGAAAAGGTCACTAAATACAGTAGGACAATATTGTCAATCTGGTTTCATAAGATTTTCTCCAATAGTTGTACAATTTAACAATTTTAGCCCCGGAAGATTTGCTTGCTTAATGCCCAGGCCATTTTTTATTCCACTGGGTTGCTTTAACTGATAATTGCGCGGTCGCGCAACGCTGTAACCAAACAAAATTGACATCCTTTTTTTCCTACAAATAGAGCTTTCTTCTGGTGTATTTGATCACCTTTGCAGTTCTTAATTTTTGCACTGTAAACAAAAAAAGAGCATTGACATTTATACAGCAATCAGGGGCTGATGTACAGCTATGACGGTTCGCGGGAACGTGCCGACCTGCAGCATTATAATGACGGCGGCTGATCGGCAAGCGGATAATAAGAGATGAACTCCAGGTATGTTTTTTACTGCATATTTACATTGGTTCAGCTTGGATGCATATCCCATACCTGAGTGATCACTGTAAAAGGTGACAATCACTTTAGCGATCACCAGTGAGCTACAGTAATAGCAGTGATCCTCTGTGTCCAGTGGCGAGTGGCTGCCCTTCTGCATTGTAACCAGAAGGGGTCACTCAGTCAGCACTGCTGTCAATAAGAGAATGCACTAAATTTTGAAATTAATGTAAGGCATTCTAATTTGAAGAGGTGGAGATTGTGACATCACTGCCCCGTCTCTCATCTCATCCAGTCAGAGAACATCTGCACTGACTGACTCCCACACTCTGTGTTACATACTTCTGACCTCTTATGTACTTCTTATGCATGATCACCTTTACACCTATTTTAAAAAGCCTTGTGTTTACTAAGAGCAGTAGCTCAAGCAGAAATTGACAGACACAAGTGAAAAAAGCAGAGGAATGACTCATTACCATCTCTTATGAAATGCCTTATTTTGAAGTTTTTCACTCTATCTGAAAGCTGATTACTGCTATGCTGACATTTTAGCTAACCCATAATTCTCTGAAAATCCTTTTTTTTTTTCAAATATTACTTGTTTTGTTATAATGATTTCTATGTAAATGATTGTATACTGTACACACAATAGAACAACAGATATAAAACATAATGTTGACCTTAAAGCGGAGTTCCACCCAAAAGTGGAACTTCCGCTCATTTGTCTCCTCTCCCCCTCTGGTGCCAAATTTGGCACCTTTCAGGGCGGACAGGATACCTGTTTTTGACAGGTATCCTGTTCCCACTTCCGGAGTCTGGGCCACGGCCCGTGATATCACAGCGGGGCTCCCTCCTCCTCCCTCCTCCTCCTCTCCCTGTCGCCAGGCTAGTAGGAGAGAGGAGCGGGGCCTTGCACATGAGCAGTAGGGTTCCCGGCATGAAGCCATAAGGCTAAACTGCCGGGTACCGTTACCCGCAATGGAAACATCAGCTGTGGTGCCAACATCGCTGGACTCCAGGACAGGTAAGTGTCCTATTGTTAAAAGCCAGCAGCTTCAGTATGTGTAGCTGCTGGCTTTTATTTTTTATTTTTTGTGTGGAACACCGCTTTAAAATAGTTATAGAAAAGAAATCCTCTGCCAAGAGTTTAGCATGTATGGCTTGATTGCCAAGAACATCCGAGTGGCTGCTACAGTGTGTTCGGGCAGTGCCGGCGGGTCTGGCAGAGGTGGTGCCTAAGCGTTTCGTGTGATGCCACGGTGCAAGGAAGTCGAGCAGAGTGTCCGGAGCCTCATCTGTGGGTCTGCAGGACGGGAGCAAGGCAAGCCGGGAGTGGAACTGTGAGTGCTGTTTGGCATTCTAATTTAGGCATTCTAATTGGAAGAGGTGCAGGTATTCTAATTGGAAGAGGTGGAGAAAGAGCAATTGTATACATACAGTAGAAAAACAGATATAAAAACAACTAAAACATAATGTTAACCATAAAATAATTATAGAAAAGAAATCCACTGCCAGGAGTTTAGCATGTATAGCTTAATTGGCTGAATCTGAACCCAGACGAGAAAGAAGTACTTGTAATTGGTGAGCAGAAGCTAACAACAAAGTGGCAGAAACACATCCAGCTGGTTTAGACCTTGGGAATACAATTCTTATGTTCTCCATGTGAACAGCCTGTGCGTGGTTCTAGATACTAACCTATTGATTAAGCAACAGGTATCAAGTCCTCCTTCCACCATCTCAGCAATATTATGTTATGTTACTCTTGCAGGGGCCACTGAAATTGACTGGTTCTCTCCGGAACAGTACAGAGTCCAAAATCCACCCAAGCAACAGTACGCTGACCTTGGCTCCAATTAACAACCTAGGGGCTGTTTGTGATTTATTGTTGGTAAAACTTGTAACAGGAGATGGGTTGGGGCATGAGATACTCCAAATCAGTTAGTACTTAGCAATTAGAGGACAGTTTTTTCCTTAGTATTTATGGGTGTTGGCCAGTTCCCAGCTGTGAGTCCACAGCCTCGCAGCTGTTGACCATAAGGCAAGTCTGGCATCTGGTTACCCAGCTTCACTGCACAGCTATTAGTACCCAGTGCAATCTCAGGAACACTGCATAGTACAGGAGGGTGCTCTTCTCTAAGCTTACAATACACTGCTGAGGAGAGGGGAATGAACAGTAACCCTACACGAGCAATCCCAGTCCAAGCAACCTCTGGTACTTATATTCCAAAAGCACACAGTCACCAGGAATCAATTCAGGGTTATTACTCACATGTCCCCAGGACAACTGTCACTTTCCAGCCTCCTCTGGATCCAGCCCAGTGAGTGAGATAGTCCTTCTCTACACCAGATCCCTTGGTGAGGTGTGGTGACACCTCACAGAACAGCAACACAATCCACAGGCTGCATGGACAATAGCCCCTTAAGGCTTTGAACTCTAATTACTTGGGAAAGACAATCTCTTCAGGGTTCCAGCCTTGTTATCAGCTTCCCAGACACCATCTGGGCACACCTTCCCAGGAATTGGCTAGGCCCTGACCAATCTTCAGGTTGGTTATTTGAATTATTCATCCCTAAGCTCTAGAAACTTCTTCTGGAGGCAGGTGGAAATAATCAAACTCCCAGCCTTTGAAACCCTGAACAGACCAGGCCAAACAAACTCTGTTCCCATGAATGCAGAAGCAATCCATGCTTTTATAACATCCAGATTGGATTACTGCAACATCCTCCATTATAGTCTTCCTGAGAAAAAACTACATCACTTGTAGCTGACCAACCTCGTCACATCACCTCAATTTCTTCGCTCCCTACACTGGCTTCCAATCAAATGGAGGATATAATTGTAAGACAGGGCTTTAGCATTGTCAGCCTGCAACAAGAAATGCTGTTACTGGCAGGTAGGGATGGGCCGAACACTCCCCCCAGAACATCTCGAACAGGCAAAAAGTTCTACCGAACATGCAAACTCTATTAAAGTCTATGGGACACGAACATTAAAAATAAAAAGTACTAGTTTTGAAGGCTTATATACAAGTTATTGGCCATAAAAAGTGTATGGGGTTCTGGGTACTGCCTTAGGGGACATGTATTAAAGCAAAACAAAGTTTTTAAAACGATTATTTTTAAAGGAGCAGTGATTTAAATAATAGTTAAGGTGAAACAATAAAAATTAAATATTCCTTTAAATATCATGCCTGTTTTCTGTTAAAAAAAAAAAAAAATATCATGCCTGGGTGTCCCCTTAGTCTGTCTGTAAAGTGGTGCATCTGTACAATGTATAGAACATGCCACAGCAATAATGACATTTCTAAAGGAAAAAATGTCATTTAAACTTACTTGTGGCTGTAAGGTATTACCGGCTCCCGGCAATACAGATAAAAGAAAATGAAAAAAAAAAAAATGGCGTGGAGCCCCCCCCCTCGGGTCTGGTATGGATTTTAAGGGGAACCACAGAGCAATTCTTGTTTTAAATGGAGTGGGGTCCCCCCAAAATCCATACCAGACCCTTATCCGAGTATGCAGCCTGGCAGCTCAAGAAAAGGGGGGGTGCAAGCGAACCCCCACTCTGAACCATACCAGGCCACATGCCCTCAACATGTGGGGGTGATGGGGACAAGGGCCTCTTCCAGACAACCCTGGGCTATGGTTATCGGGTCTGTGGTTGGGGGGCTTATGGGAATCTGGAAGCCCCCTTTAACAAGTGGGCCCCCAGATCCCGACCCCCCCCATGTGAATGGGTATCAAGTACATCGTACCCCTACCCATTCGCCAAAAAAGTGTCAAAAAGTAAGAAACACAGGAAACTGTTTTTGACAAGTCCTTTATTAAAAAAGAAAAAAGAATTGTGTCCCTCAATGTAATCCATCTTCAATCACATCGCCCACTGGACCCAAAAAATAGAAAAAAAAGAAAAAAGCACCACCCCCTTATGACATCACAAGGCGTCATGTGACCCGCCCCTTGCCTATATAAGAGCTGTCAAAGCAGAGAGGAGGCAGACGGCTGGAGGCCTCCCAAGAGATGATAGAAGGGTTTTTAATTTTTTTTATTTTTGCTGCCGACGTGATTAACCACTTCAGTACCGGGCACTTCCAACCCCTTTCTGCCCAGACCAATTTTCAGCTTTCAGTGCTCTCACACTTTGAATGACAATTACTTAGTCATGCAGCACTGTACCCAAACAAAATTTTATCTTTTTTCTTATACAAATAGATCTTTCTTTTGGTGGTATTTAATCACCACTGGGTTTTTTATTTTTTTCGATATAAGTAAAAAAAGAGCGAAATTTTTATAAAAAAACAAGTTTTTTTAGTTTCTATTATACATTTTTGCAAATAAGTAATTTTTTTTCATGAATTTGGGCCAAAATTTATACTGCTACATACCTTTGGTAAAAATAACTCAAATTAGTGGATATTATTTAGTCTGTGTGAAAGTTATAGCCCAGGTTCACATTGCTGCGGGTTAGAAATTGTGCAAGTTCAGCTGATTTCAACCCGGCAGTGCAGTCCGACATTGGGGGCAATTTGACAGACATCTATGTGGGTTTCTGCACAGATGTCTATTGAAATTGCACCCAAAGTCACCAAAAGTAGTAGAGGAACTACTTTTGGGAATAGGTGTGGCATTGCAAAGTCGGCGTCGCACGGATTCGATGCTATTTCCGGCAATAGCTGCCGATTTGGCGTGCAATTTGACATGTCAATGACAATGTGAACCTAGGAATAGAGTCTACAAGCTATGGTGCACATCTTAAAAATTTGATCACACCTGATGTACTGAGAATCTCATTTCTTGAGGACCTGAAATATTCGGAAAGCACAAATACCCCCCAAATGATCCCTTTGTGTAAAGTAGACAATCCAAGGTATTTAGTAAGAGGCATGGTGAGTTTTTTTAAGTTGTAATTTTTTCCCACAATTTTTGGGAAAATTAAGAAATTATTATTATTTTTTTTTTTTACACAAAATTGTCATAATAACAGGTTATTTCTTACACACAGCATATGCATACTTCCAATTACACCCCAAAAATACATTCTGCTACTCCTCCTGAGTATGGCAATACCACATGTGTGAGCCTTTTTCACAGCTTGGCCACATAGAGAGGCCCAACATGCAGGGAACACCATCAGGCGTTCTAGGAGCATAAATTACACATCTAATTTCATTCCTACCCATTACACTTTTAAAGGTCCTGGAGCACCAGGACAGTTGAATTACCCAAAAAATGACACGTGCGGGTGTGCTCCCATGTCCTGCTGCTGCGTCCATTGACACAGACAGCAGGACTCGGCTTCGCCCCCGACTCCCGCGTCATTGGATTTTATTGACAGCAGCGGGAGCCAATGGCTGCACTGCTGTCAATCTATCCAATCAGGACCCGAGACCCCGGCTGGAGTGGGTGTGCTGGTCCCGGGCGCAGGAACAATTGGGCTCAGGTAAGTAAAAGGGGGACTCTGGGGGGCTGGTGCATCACAAGAGGTTTTTCACCTCAATGCATAGAATGCATTGAGGTGAAAAACCGTGAGGGTTTACAAACCCTTTAACTTTAGCTCTCAGAGGGGAAGCCTTAACAACCTATTGACTGTGCGCTCGGCGGGTGAACATCCCACTAAGTGCTCAGAAAGTTTGGATGTTAGGCGAGGCCCAAACTGTTTGCCCATCCCTAGTGATGCCTGAACACTGTAACCCCTCACAGTTACTTTTGCTGGGTGATTGAATGGCCCTGCTGTTAAAAATTAGAAAAAAAATAAATTGAAATTACATGCAGCCATGACTAATTTAGGGCACCCTGGTGTCGGGTCACATAGAGGCTGGGTGACAGATGTACACTGTTGGGATCAGGAGTGCACCGCAAGGTAGTGGACCCTATGGCTCACTGCTGCGGATTGAACCCTGGGAGGTTCAGGAAGCAGGTCTACTGGATCACTGACACAGATCCCACTGGGAGCTAGAGCATAGATTCCCCAGGGCGCGGAGTCTAAGAGCCAGCAGGTGTTCACCAGAGCCTTTAATGGTAAGGATGGACTGCGCTGCAGTCTGGCTCCAGGTCGCGGCCCACAGGGTCTCACAGCTCACGCTCACGGTAGACTACAGGAGAAGAGGAAGGAGGCAACAGGCTGGAACAACAAGGATAGTAAGGGACAAGCCAAGGTCGGGGCCACAAGCAGACAAGGACAACAGAGTACACACCAAGGTTCAGGGTCACAGGCAAACAGGGATGGTCGGGAACACGCCAAAGGTCAGGGTCACGAGCAGACAGGGATAGTTAAGAACAGGCCAAAGTCGGTAACAGGAATCAGATGTGGGAAACACAGCAAGTACACACAGAGGCTAACACACAATGGTTGATCAGCCCTGCTGGCTTGCAGTGCACAGGTTAATATAGGGTTCCCTGATAGGGCCTGGGGTGGGGCCATGCTTAGAGGAGAGGTTACAAAAGCAGTCAGGTGAGGGTCAGCTGGTCTCTAGAGATGAACACATGGAGACAGGTATGCTGATCGACAAATTCTATTGCATAACCATGACACCTGGGTTTCCCCGCATCCAATTCGCATGACAGGAGATTGTGTCCGACTCTCTATGAAGCCGGTTCACATATCTCTGTTGCGGCTGCTGTGAGTCTTCAGCCAAAAAATTTGTCCCTGAAACGGGGAACAGGGATGCACCGGACCCCTGCTGCGAGCCGCATCCGTCAGAGGTGTAAACCTTGCCTAAGATATTAAAATACTCACCCATGGTGTATATGTAGACTAGAAAATTAAATAAATAGCTTAACATAAATATGTTGATTCCATGAACTAAAAAAAAATCCTAATATTGTTTAAACTTACCTGCCTAATATGGGCTTCATTGTTCTTTTATAGCATCACCAGAGGCAAGGAACACACCATTGCTCTTGCTAGTAAATTCACTGAACCTTGTAAAACATCATGATCCAGAGATCAGGCACAGACTTGAAAGAGGTAAAACAATGTTCCAACATCATTCCCATATGGGTTTAAAGTAAGGTGACCAGATTTTTAAAATGAAATCCGGGGACATTTTTTTTTTTTTTTACTTGTAATGGCAGCAATCGACAACTCTTTGCCCGTCTCCGCCGCCGCCCGCCTCACAGCCTGTCAAGTCTAAAGCCCCATACACACTATCAGATTTTCTGCTGATTTTTTTCCTTCAGATTTACCAAAACCATATATTATGAGGTCAAATCTTAGGAGTTTCAATTTGTATGCAATCAGGCAGGCCCTTGCACTACATGGTTTTGGTAAATCTGAAGACAAAAATCAGCAGAAAATCTGATAGTGTGCATGGGGCTTTACTCTTCGGGCCCCGGCTACTACTGGGTGGGGAGCAGAGGAAGATCACTTCACCAGGGAAGGCAAGGAGATAAGCAGGCAAGCAGGTGGCTGGCCAGGACCTGAGCCAAGGCAGAAGAACATGCGAGTGGAGCTGAATGGGCATGAAACTGAAGAAATAGTCCCTCCGCTCCAACCAGCACATGATCATCAGAAAGGGGCACAGATATTGGAAAATATAAACCCCCATAAGCTAGTAGGAGCGGCAGAGGAGGGGGGGGGGGCAATTCAGATTTTTTCTTTTTATTCTGCACGGGCTGTCTTTGAAATTGCCCCAGCCCCTGTTCAAATCCAATCCGGGGACAAAACTGGGGACAGACTTGGTCCGGGGACAGTGTCCTCAATCCGGGGACTGTCCCCAGAAACCGGGGATGTCTGGTCACCCTAGATTAAAGTAATCACTACCCGGTGCACACATTGTGATGTAGCATCTTACACAACAAAGTCTCTTTTTATCACCTTTGGATTGACATCAGGTCATTAGGAGTATCCTGAACCTGTGTTCAGACATTCCCACTTACATGGCAAGGCCTTATTGCCTTTTAGCTTCAGAGAATCTGTCCTCATTCTCTAACCTCCTATAAAGAACTCATTCGCAACCCAGCAACCAGTGTCCTCTTTGTAGACTGGAGGAACATTTCTTCTTATTAAGAACATGACCATTTACAGGTATATGGTGGGATCAAAGGGGCCAAAATGCTGTAGACATCCCACCTGCTGCTATAGTTTAAGAAACAAATCAGTCGAGCTATTCTGTGAAAAATGTGGGGAATAATAACTATACAGGGAACACCTATAAGCACAGGTCTAATAAGCCCAATGGTACACCTGGACCTGCTCTGAATATTTTCTAATCAGTCTACATTTTGAACTATTTTTCTAAGACTGCTTTCACACTGGGGCATTGGCGGTAGAGTGCAGCGCTTTACTGTTGTTTACTGTTGTTTTTGCGGAGGTTTTCTGCCGCTAACGGGGTGATTTTAACCCCCGCTAGTGGCCGAAAAAGGGTTAAAACGACCTGCAAAGCGCCACTGCAGCAGCGCTTTGCCGTTGGTTGGGCGGCGCTGCTCATTCATTTGAATGGTCAAAGGCGCTTTATGAGCACTCCTTCACCACTCTAAAGATGCTGCTTGCAGGAGTTTTTTTAGCGTCCTGCCTGCGCATCACCTCAGTGTGAAAGCACTCTGCTTTCATACTAAGACTGCAGGGGAGCCGTTTTTCAGGTGCTTTGCAGGCGCTTTTTTTAGCCCAAAAGCACCATGATAAACGCCTCAGTGTGAAAGGGGTCTTAGTTATTTTGAGTTTCTAACTTCACTGTCTTTAGCCACTTGACGACCGCCTCACGCCGATGTACGTCGGCAAAGTGGCACGGACAGGCAAAATCACGTACAGGGTACGTGATTTGCCTTCCGCGGGTGGGGGGTCCGATCGGACCCCCCCCCCCGGTGCCCGAGGCGGTCGTCTTTTGTCCAGCGGCGAGCGGTGATGAGGGGGAGACCATCCGTTCGTGGCCCCCCCCTCGCGATCGCCGCCGGCCAATCGAATCATTCCTTTGCTGCTGTATGCTAAACAGCAGCAAAGGAAATGATGTCATCTCTCCTCGGCTCGGTAATTTCCGTTCCGGCCCGAGGAGAGAAGACTTCACTGTGAGTGCACCAACACTACACACACAGTAGAACATGCCAGGCATACAAAACACCCCGATCCCCCCCCAATCACCCCCCCCCCCCTGTCACAAACTGACACCAGCAGTTTTTTTTTTTTTTTTTTTCTGATTACTGCATAGTGTCAGTTTGTGACAGTTACAGTGTTGGGACAGTTAGTATTACCCCCCTTTAGGTCTAGGATACCCCCCTAACCCCCCCTAATAAAGTTTTAACCCCTTGATCACCCCCTGTCACCAGTGTCACTAAGCGATCATTTTTCTGATCGCTGTATTAGTGTCGCTGGTGACGCTAGTTAGTGAGGTAAATATTTAGGTTCGCCGTCAGCGTTTTATAGCGTCAGGGACCCCCATATACTACCTAATAAATGTTTTAACCCCTTGATTGCCCCCTAGTTAACCCTTTCACCACTGATCACCGTATAACCGTTACGGTTGACGCTGGTTAGTTTGTTTATTTTTTATAGTGTCAGGGCACCCGCCGTTTATTACCGAATAAAGGTTTAGCCCCCCGATCGCCCGGCGGTGATATGCGTCGCCCCAGGCAGCGTCAGATTAGCGCCAGTACCGCTAACACCCACGCACGCAGCATACGCCTCCCTTAGTGGTATAGTATCGGATCAATATCTGATCCGATCAGATCTATACTAGCGTCCCCAGCAGTTTAGGGTTCCCAAAAACGCAGTGTTAGCGGGATCAGCCCAGATACCTGCTAGCACCTGCGTTTTGTGCCTCCGCCCAGCCCAACCAAGTGCAGTATCGATCGATCACTGTCACTTACAAAACACTAAACGCATAACTGCAGCGTTCGCAGAGTCAGGCCTGATTCCTGCGATCGCTAACAGTTTTTTTGGTAGCATTTTGGTGAACTGGCAAGCACCAGCCCCAGGCGTCAGGTTAGCGCCAGTACCGCTAACACCCACGCGCGCACCATACACCTCCCTTAGTGGTATAGTATCTGAACGGATCAATATCTGATCCGATCAGATCTATACTAGCGTCCCCAGCAGTTTAGGGTTCCCAAAAACGCAGTGTTAGCGGGATCAGCCCAGATACCTGCTAGCACCTGCGTTTTGCCCCTCCGCCCAGGCGAGCCCAGCCCACCCAAGTGCAGTATCGATCGATCACTGACACTTACAAAACACTAAACGCATAACTGCAGCGTTCACAGAGTCAGGCCTGATCCCTGCGATCGCTAACAGTTTTTTTGGTAGTATTTTGGTGAACTGGCAAGCACCAGCCCCAGGCAGCGTCAGATTAGCGCCAGTACCGCTAACACCCACGCACGCACCGTACACCTCCCTTAGTGGTATAGTATCTGATCGCATCAATATCTGATCCGATCAGATCTATACTAGCGTCACCAGCAGTTTAGGGTTCCCAAAAACGCAGTGTTAGCGGGATCAGCCCAGATACCTGCTAGCACCTGCGTTTTGCCCCTCCGCCCGGCCCGGCCCAGCCCACCCAAGTGCAGTATCGATCGATCACTGTCACTTACAAAACACTAAACGCATAACTGCAGCGTTCGCAGAGTCAGGCCTGATCCCTGCAATCGCTAACAGTTTTTTGGTAGCGTTTTGGTGAACTGGCAAGCGCCAGCGGCCTAGTACACCCCGGTCGTAGTCAAACCAGCACTGCAGTAACACGTGGGGACGTGGCGAGTCCCATAAGTGCAGTTGAAGCTGGTGAGGTGGCAAGCACAAGTAGTGTCCCGCCGCCACCAAAAAGACAAACACAGGCCCGTCGTGCCCATAGTGCCCTTCCTGCTGCATTCGCCAATCCTAATTGGGAACCCACCACTTCTGCAGCGCCCGTACTTCCCCCATTCACATCCCCAACCAAATGCAGTCGGCTGCATGAGAGGCATTTTTATGTCCTCCCGAGTACCCCTACCCAGCGAACCCCCCAAAAAAGATGTTGTGTCTGCAGCAAGCGCGGATATAGGCGTGACACCCGCTATTATTGTCCCTCCTGTCCTGACAATCCTGGTCTTTGCATTGGTGAATGTTTTGAACGCTACCATTCACTAGTTGAGTATTAGCGTAGGGTACAGCATTGCACAGACTAGGCGCCATTTCACAGGGTCTCCCAAGATGCCATCGCATTTTGAGAGACCCGAACCTGGAACCGGTTACCGTTATAAAAGTTAGTTACAAAAAAAGTGTAAAAAAAAAAAAAATATGAAATAAAAAAAAATAGTTGTTGTTTTATTGTTCTCTCTCTCTCTATTCTCTCTCTCTATTGTTCTGCTCTTTTTTACTGTATTCTATTCTGCAATGTTTTATTGTTATTGTTATTGTTATTGTTATTGTTATTATGTTTTATCATGTTTGTTTTTCAGGTGTGTAATTATTTACACTTTACTGTGCTTTATTGTTAACCATTGTTAACCATTTTTTTGTCTTCAGGTACGCCATTCACGACTTTGAGTGGTTATACCAGAATGATGCCTGCAGGTTTAGGTATCATCTTGGTATCATTCTTTTCAGCCAGCGGTCGGCTTTCATGTAAAAGCAATCCTAGCGGCTAATTAGCCTCTAGACTGCTTTTACAAGCCGTGGGAGGGAATGCCCCCCCCCCCCACCGTCTTCCGTGTTTTTCTCTGGCTCTCCTGTCTCAACAGGGAACCTGAGAATGCAGCCGGTGATTCAGCCAGCTGACCATAGAGCTGATCAGAGACCAGAGTGGCTCCGAACATCTCTATGGCCTAAGAAACCGGAAGCTACGAGTATTTCATGACTTAGATTTCGCCGGATGCAAATAGCGCCATTGGGAAATTGGGGAAGCATTTTATCACACTGATCTTGGTGTGGTCAGATGCTTTGAGGGCAGAGGAGAGATCTAGGGTCTAATAGACCACAATTTTTTCAAAAAAGAGTACCTGTCGCTACCTATTGCTATCATAGGGGATATTTACATTCCCCGAGATAACAATAAAAATGATTAAAAAAAAAAATATGAAAGGAACAGTTTAAAAGTAAGATTAAAAAAGCAAAAAAATAATAAAGAAAAAAAAAAAAAAAACACCCCTGTCGCCCCCTGCTCTCGCGCTAAGGCGAACGCAAGCGGCGGTCTGTCGTCAAACGTAAACAGCAATTGCACCATGCATGTGAGGTATCACCGCGAAGGCCAGATCGAGTGCAGTAATTTTTCCAGTAGACCTCCTCTGTAAATCTAAAGTGGTAACCTGTAAAGGCTTTTGAAGGCTTTTAAACATGTATTTATTTTGTTGCCACTGCACGTTTGTGCGCAATTTTAAAGCATGTCATGTTTGGTATCCATGTACTCGGCCTAAGATCATCTTTTTTATTTCATCAAACATTTGGGCAATATAGCGTGTTTTAGTGCATTAAAATTAAAAAAAGTGTGTTTTTTCCCCAAAAAATGCGTTTGAAAAATCGCTGCGCAATTACTGTGTGAAAAAAAAAAAATGAAACACCCACCATTTTAATCTGTAGGGCATTTGCTTTAAAAAAATATATAATGTTTGGGGGTTCAAAGTAATTTTTTTGCAAAAAAAAAAAACTTTTTCATGTAAACAATAAGTGTCAGAAAGGGCTTTGTCTTCAAGTGGTTAGAAGAGTGGGTGATGTGTGACATAAGCTTCTAAATGTTTTGCATAAAATGCCAGGACAGTTCAAAACCCCCCCAAATGACCCCATTTTGGAAAGTAGACACCCCAAGCTATTTGCTGAGAGGCATGTCGAGTCCATGGAATATTTTATATTGCGACACAAGTTGCGGGAACGAGACAAATTTTTTTTTTTTTTTTTTTGCACAAAGTTGTCACTAAATGATATATTGCTCAAACATGCCATGGAAATATGTGAAATTACACCCCAAAATACATTCTGCTGCTTCTCCTGAGTACGGGGATACCACATGTGTGAGACTTTTTGGGAGCCTAGCCGCGTACGGGACCCCGAAAACCAAGCACCGCCTTCAGGCTTTCTAAGGGCGTGAATTTTTGATTTCACTCTTCACTGCCTATCACAGTTTCGGAGGCCATGGAATGCCCAGGTGGCACAAAACCCCCCCAAATGACCCCATTTTGGAAAGTAGACACCCCAAGCTATTTGCTGAGAGGTATAGTGAGTATTTTGCAGACCTCACTTTTTGTCACAAAGTTTTGAAAATTGAAAAAAGAAAAAAAAAATGTTTTTTCTTGTCTTTCTTCATTTTCAAAAACAAATGAGAGCTGCAAAATACTCACCATGCCTTTCAGCAAATAGCTTGGGGTGTCTACTTTCCAAAATGGGGTCATTTGGGGGGGTTTTGTGCCACCTGGGCATTCCATGGCCTCCGAAACTGTGATAGGCAGTAAAGAGTGAAATCAAAAATTTTCACCCTTAGAAATCCTGAAAGCAGTGATTGGTTTTCGGGGTCCAGTACGCGGCTAGGCTCCCAAAAAGTCCCACACATGTGGTATCCCCATACTCAGGAGAAGCAGCTAAATGTATTTTGGGGTGCAATTCCACATATGCCCATGGCCTGTGTGAGCAATATATCATTTAGTGACAACTTTATGGAAAAAAAAAAAAAAAAAAGTGTCACTTTCCCGCAACTTGTGTCAAAATATAAAATATTCCATGGACTCAATATGCCTCTCAGCAAATAGCTTGGGGTGTCTACTTTCCAAAATGGGGTCATTTTGGGGGGTTTTGTGCCACCTGGGCATTCCATGGCCTCCGAAACTGTGATAGGCAGTGAAGAGTGAAAGCAAAAATTTACACCCTTAGAAATCCTGAAGGCGGTGATTGGTTTTCGGGGCCCCGTACGCGGCTAGGCTCCCAAAAAGTCCCACACATGTGGTATCCCCATACTCAGGAGAAGCAGCTAAATGTATTTTGGGGTGCAATTCCACATAGGCCCATGGCCTGTGTGAGCAATATATCATTTAGTGACGACTTTTTGTAAATATTTTTTTTTTTTTTTGTCATTTTTCAATCACTTGGGACAAAAAAAATAAATATTCAATGGGTTCAACATGCCTCTCAGCAATTTCCTTGGGGTGTCTACTTTCCAAAATGGGGTCATTTGGGGGGGTTTTGTACTGCCCTGCCATTTTAGCACCTCAAGAAATGACATAGGCAGTCATAAACTAAAAGCTGTGTAAATTCCAGAAAATGTACCCTAGTTTGTAGACGCTATAACTTTTGCGCAAACCAATAAATATACGCTTATTGACATTTTTTTTACCAAAGACATGTGGCCGAATACATTTTGGCCTAAATGTATGATTAAAATTTAGTTTATTGGATTTTTTTTATAACAAAAAGTAGAAAATATCATTTTTTTTCAAAATTTTCGGTCTTTTTCCGTTTATAGCGCAAAAAATAAAAACCGCAGAGGTGATCAAATACCATCAAAAGAAAGCTCTATTTGTGGGAAGAAAAGGACGCAAATTTCGTTTGGGTACAGCATTGCATGACTGCGCAATTAGCAGTTAAAGCGACGCAGTGCCAAATTGGAAAAAGACCTCTGGTCCTTAGGCAGCATAATGGTCCGGGGCTCAAGTGGTTAGCCAATTCCATTTTTCAAGATCCATTTTCCAACAGAAGGTGTAGTAGGGTTTTCCAATTGCAAGTTATACTATATATTGGCATATTTCATTTATATTGTCATTTATTCTTGCCGCTGACTCGTTCATTAACTAGAGTGTGGGATTCTAGATGTGTATATGTAAATGTGATAGCAGTAGGATAATTTAGGTGCAGCTACCGTATAATTGAGCTCTTGACACTTCTATTATCCTGCAATACCAGAATGAACCAGTTATGTAGGGTGGAGACCAGCCTAAGAAGTGGTCAGGTGTATCCAAACAGGAACACATATATTTATTAATAAATATGTAAAGGTAAATACAAGCAAGCTGTGTCTTGTTTTAGTATCTTCTATTTAGAAGTAGAAACCTCAAGTATGAAGGTGGCCAGATTTGGCCAGGTTAATTAGAATGTATGCATAGCCAAAACTTGTTTAGTTTTAGTAGGGACGGGCTTTATCCCCTATTAGAGTATTTTTTGCTATCTGTGAGAGATTTTCCTTCACTTCCTATCTTGGAAACACAACAGGAAGTAACAGGAAGCCTCCCCAAATTGGGGAGAATTCTCATATTAGACAGTTGTCACCAAAACATTGTGAATTTCTTTATTGCTTTTACGACAACTCTAAAATGACTTACTTCATGTCTGTGTGTTGACACCTCCAGACATCATAGACCTTCACTTTGTGGAATATGTTCCTCAATGAGGGGGGACATCTTTTGGTGAGAGAACTGGAGTCCAGATGTGGGTCTACTGTGAGATTGAAATCCCCACACCTCAATAGTTGGCCATACCTACACGAAGCAATGGTCTTGAAGACTTTTCTCAGGAACCTGAGTTGATGTGAGTTTGTGGCGTATATGTTTGACCAAAGTGTATGACTTGGAGTTAGGGTCACCCGTAATGATAATAAATCTGCCATCCAAGTTTAGGTGGGATTGCTTGAGTTGAAAGGACACTGACTTGTTGATGGCTAGCAAGACCCCCTGTTTCTTCTCTGGAGTGCTTGCCATGAAGATGTGTGGATAGTCTCTTTGTGAGCAGTTAGGGGAGGCTGCGTTATGGAAATGAGTCTCCTGTATACAAACAATGTCTGCCTTGGCCTTGTTGGCCTCTATCCAGAGGGAGAACCACTTGGCAGGGTGGTTGAGGCCCTTTATGTGAAAGGAAAGGCCTTTCAGTGTCATGGTGATACCAGTAAGTGGAGGCGTGTCTGGGGTCAGTGGTTACATACCCGTCGGGTGTTTTGCTCAAAGATGGCACAAGGCATGGAACCAAAGGACTCGTATTGGAAAAACAGGAATGGTGAGGAAAACAAACTTCGTATAACCGTGTGAACATTCTAAAAAACAAGAACATAAAAAGGTGTCCCTTTGGAGAGTCTGGGAGCAGAGTCTGCTTCTTCACTTGAAGAGGGGACCTAGGGAAACAATCAAACATTCCCTTGGCCGGGGTGTGTGGGTGTCTGTGTGACTTAGATAGATTAGGAGCCATCTGTTGTTTTCTATGTGGGTGACCGATTGTGGGAGACCACCTGCCAATTGGGGATCAGGGTTTCAGGGTAGATGATGGTGGGAGACCACAGGAGGGGGGTCGGAAAGGATACCCCATTGCTAAAGAGCTCAGAGACCCTCATCCAGAGTTGTTATTCTCACTGTTGCTCCATTGTGGGTGATTGAGAGCGTGGCAGGATATCTCCATTTGTGGAGAATTTTGTGGTTACGCAGTGCTTTTGTGATTGTTGCCAAACTCCTTCACGGTTGTATAGTATGCTGTCAGAGGTCAGAAAGCAGTTGAATGGCAGAAAAACGCTCCGGAAGGCTGGCTGCTTGGCTGGAAGCGGGCATAATCATCTCTTTTGCCTGGAAAAAATCTACTCTCAGTAGCACATCCCATGGAATTTACAGTCAGGTCCATAAATATTGGGACATCGACACAATTGTAATCTTTTTGGCTCTATACACCACCACAATGGATTTGAAATGAAACAAAGAAGATGTGCTTTAACTGCAGACTGTCAGCTTTAATTTGAGGGTATTTACATCCAAATCAGGTGAACGGTGTAGGAATTACAACAGTTTGTATATGTGCCTCCCACTTTTTAGGGGCCAAAAGCAATGGGACAATTGGCTGCTCAGCTGTTCCATGGCCAGGTGTGTGTTATTCCCTCATTATCCCATTTACAAGGAGCAGATAAAAGGTCCAGAGTTAATTTCAAGTGTGCTATTTGCATTTGGAATCTGTTGCTGTCAACTCTCAATATGAGATCCAAAGAGCTGTCACTATCAGTGAAGCAAGCCATCATTAGACTGAAAAAACAAAACAAACACATCAGAGAGATAGCAAAAACATTATGTGTGGCCAAACCAACTGAGTGGAACATCCTTAAAAAGAAAAAACGCACCGGTGAGCTCAGCAACACCAAAAGACCCGGAAGACCACGGAAAACAACTGTGATGGATGACCGAAGAATTCTTTCCCTGGTGAAGAAAACACCCTTCACAACAGTTGGCCAGATCAAGAACACTCTCCAGGAGGTAGGTGTATGTGTGTCAAAGTCAACAATCAAGAGAAGACTTTACCAGAGTGAATACAGAGGGTTCACCACAAGATGTAAACCATTGGTGAGCCTCAAAAACAGGAAGGCCAGATTAGAGTTTGCCAAACAACATCTAAAAAAAGCCTTCACAGTTCTGGAACAACATCCTATGGACAGATGAGACCAAGATCAACTTGTACCAGATTGATGAGAAGAGAAGAGTATGGAGAAGGAAAGGAACTGCTCATGATCCAAAGCATACCACCTCATCAGTGAACCATGGTGGTGGTAGTGTCATGGCATGGGCATGTATGGCTGCCAATGGAACTGGTTCTCTTGTATTTATTGATAATGTGACTGTTGACAAAAGCAGCAGGATGAATTCTGAAGTGTTTTGGGCAATGTTATCTGCTCATATTCAGCAAAATGCTTCAGAACTCATTGGACGGCGCTTCACAGTGCAGATGGACAATGAACCCGAAGCATACTGCGAAAGCAGCCAAAGAGTTTTTTAAGGGAAAGAAGTGGAATGTTATGCAATGGCCAAGTCAATCACGTGACCTGAATCCGATTGAGCATGCATTTCACTTGCTGAAGACAAAACTGAAGGGAAAATGCCCCAAGAACAAGCAGGAGCTGAAGACAGTTGCAGTAGAGGCCTGGCAGAGCATCACCAGGGATGAAACCCAGCATCTGGTGATGTCTATATGTTCCATACTTCAGGCTGTAATTGACTGCAAAGGATTTGCAACCAAGTATTAAAAAGTGAAAGTTTGATGGATGATTGTTAATCTGTCCCATTACTTTTGGTCCCTTAAAAAGTGGGAGGCACATATACAAACTGTTGTAATTCCTACACCGTTCACCTAATTTGGATGTAAATACCCTCAAATTAAAGCTTAAAGCACATCTTGTTTGTTTAATTTCAAATCCATTGTGGTGGTGTATAGAGCCAAAAAGATTACAATTGTGTCGATGTCCCAATATTTATGGACCTGGCTGTATGTATCTTGTCAATAGCTAGATCCAGGCTTGTCAGGGATGGGACCAGGGAGCAGAATAGTTTGTGGGCAAACTGTTGCAGCTGGGAGTCAGGCACAGACTCAGGAACTCCTCTGAGCTTAATGTTATTTCGCCTAGACCTGTCTTCTAGGTCGGATACCTTGTCCCTTAACCATGCGATTTCTTCAGAGTGTGCAGCATGAGCGTCAACCATGGTATTTAACGAAGATGTATATTCACACATTGAGGACTCCATCCTATCCACTCTATCCCCAAGTCATGTAGGTCTCCTTTAATCTACTGAATGCATGTCATCATGTCGGAGTGCAGTGATGATCGCAGGGAGAGGAGCATCTCTTTAAGTACAGTGTCTGACACTGGTTGCCCCTGGGTTGTAAAGGCAGATATGGGATCTGCGGCTGGTTGGGGAGCCCCTGTTTGCTGGGTTTGTGCCATGCTCACCTCCATACTGGGGTCTTACAGAGTGCTGTGGGGTGAATTCCCGAGCGGCTTATACTTGTCCGGGCTGTGGGAGGTGGGTGTAGATAATGCTGATGAGTCTCCACTACCCTGGGATCAAGGTGTGCTGCTAAATTGCACTTGAGAAGTGCTGGGCCCTGCTGGATGCCACCATCACCACCATTTTGTTGTGGCCTGCGGTCACCGCCATTTTGTTGTAGCCCGCAGCCTACCTTAGTAAAGAATCCGGCCAGTTTACAGGGCTGTGGTGGGGCTTTTCCACGGCATGTCATTCTGCTGTGCTCTGGCTGCGCAATGGTAGTTCTAGAAGCGGTGTGGGGCTATTGATGGCTCCAGTGGTGGTGGATTACCCCGGGGTAGGGTTGCCACATCATCCCTTTAATCTGGGACACATATAAATTACACAGGTTCTGAGGCTGATTTAATGCAGATAAGGCACCAAGTGAGTTTAATTACAACCTTAATCAGCCACAGAACCTGTGTAATTAATGTGTGTCCTGGATTAAAGGGATGATGTGGCAACCCTACCCCGGGGGCTTTGCGGAGCTTCAGGCAATGCGGCCATCTTGCTGCTCAGTCAGCAACACCCCCGGAAATCCAAAATTTGAGTTGTCACTTAAATAGGAAAAAAAGAGTAAGGCTGCCCAAATATTAGAAAAGGTTATTTTTTCTGTGATCAGCCAGCAGGTTGATCAAAAAAATGTATAGAATCCCCCATCCACACAAGCAAGGTGAACAGAGGAATCCTCCCAACTGTGCTATCGCATTCTGACAGCAGGGACTCCTCCTCTGTCGGAATGCACTGATTAGTGCTGCAACTGATTGGCTGCAACTGCTGACTGAATGAACGTTTTCCACAATTCCATTTCCACCGAAGTTGATCTGTTGTTCTGTCGAGCAGGAACAGCCATAGATGAATTGAAATTCGGCCGTTCCCTGCTGAACTGGCCGAATTTCAATCTATCCATGGCCAGCTAAAAACTTTCAATTGAGGCACCTGTTTTTGTGATAACTGTCAGGTGGGATTTCTCTCAATTTGGAAAGAACTCCACTTACTTCCAGAATAGGAAGTGAAGGGAAATTTCCCCAGTGGACAAAGATGGCAAAAATAAGCTGACAGGGCTATTACCTATTCCCTACTCTATACAAAAAAGGGTTTGGTTTTAAATATAAAGCTTCTTTGAGACTGATTCCAGTTTAGCAGGCGGAGGTGTCACGTTCATTAGCCAGAAGGAAAATTACACCACCTATTTATTTCCTAAAATGATATCATTTGTTTTTCATCAGTCTTTATATATTGGCATTAGATGGAAAGAGAAGGGTTCTGCTGAAAGCTTCTTGATGATCTAGAATCTGCAAACACACCCAGATTTTAAATCCCATTCTAGTTATTCTTTTAGCAGGTTTCTTTAAAGTTGTTCTTCAGCTTCCCTTGCCAATGGTTTCACAGCGTGGAAACAGACGTGTGCTTTTAGCTCCATTTAGAAGTTCACGTGTTCAGTCCTTAAAGCGGACCTTCACTCTACTCACTAACTTTCATTCCATGCTTACACCCCTCCTCTATCACTATGTGATTTTTTTTTTAAATGTACCTTTTTGAGGGAACACATCCCTGCACTTACTGAATTAGGTCATGCATCCCAGAAGGCCTTTGGGTACCCCACAATGCATGAACCGTGTTGCATCATCTGGAGGTTGGCTGTCTCTTCCTGACCTTTGCAGCCAGCCCCTTGATGGTGTGCTACCATGCTTGCTTGTCATCAGGGGGCTGGCCAGAAGAGACAGCCAACTCAGATGTTGTCAGAGAGCAAGATGGCAGCACTGGAGCAGTAGATCTCTACAGAACACAGCTGGAATCGTTGCACATCACGTGAGTATGTTTTTTTTTGTGGTTAACCCTTCGAAAAAGGTAAAAGGCAACAGGCATGCAGGAAAGGATTGCAAACTTTTCAGACTTCACTAATTGCATGCTTGTTCCAGATCAGTGACTTACAAGGCCAGGATCAATATGACAGCCCCTGTGCCTACAGCTTTGAAAACCAAGGCATCCTTGAAATTTCTTCCTATAAAATATTTTACTTTAAAGAGATCAGGCTCATGTAAATAAACTAATCAATATGTATCATTGTATTTATAACCTTTTTTCCATATATAGTTTGTAATTATATACCACGTGCAGTGCTACACAATAGTTGTGCTTGATTGCTCATTCTTACCAAGTAAATGAGTTAGCCACCTAATTGAAAGCAATGCACTCCCTGTGACTGATGTCTAAAAAAGGGAGGTTGAATCACACAGATCTCTCTCTAATGCCCCGTACATACGATCAGAAATTCCGCCAACAAAAGTCGGATGTGAGCTTTTGGTCAGAAATTCCAACCGTGTGTATGCTCCATTGGACTTTTGCTGGCAGAATTCCAGCCAGCAAAAGATTGAGGGCAGGTTCTCTATTTTTCCTATCCGAAAATGCGTTCGTCTGTATGCAATTCAGACGCGCAAAAAATCACGCATGCTCGGAACCAATTTGACGCATGCTCGGAAGCATTAAACTTCATTTTCTCGGCTCGTCATAGTGTTGTACGTCACCGTGTTCTTGACGGTCGAAAGTTCAGAGAACTTTTGTGTGACCGTGTGTATGCAAGGCAAGCTTGAGCGGAACTCCGTCGGAAAAACTATCCAAGTTTTTTCTGACGGAAATTCCGCTCGTGTGTATGCGGCATAAAGGTAATTTAGAAAATTTCTATATTTAATACAATAACAAAAATATGGAAAGTCTTATAAAAAGGAATTTAAAGGAAAACATTAATGAAGTTGTTCTTTAATCTTTCTCTGCAGGCTGTCTGCTTTCTTGAAACAGTTATTCAAGCTCTCCTGGAACCGTTATGGTGAGCACTTATTCACCAATCTTCCCTGACAAGAATGAACCTGGAAACAATCAGCTCTGATCACTTCCGAGTTCAAAGCTGTCAATCTCTGACCTCCTCGACCAGGAAAGAAAGTTGATCGAGCACGATCTGTGCTAGGTCATCTTCAAATGAATGCATAGCTGCCAACTGTCCTGAATTTCCCGGGACATTCCCGGGACTTGGACTTCATTCCCGGATTTGTGGCGTCCCGGGAAATGTCCCGAAAAATTCGGTTCCGGTTTTTGAAACCGCCGCTAGAGGTCGGCGGCCGGCGGAGACATTGTCTCCGCCGGCCGCCATTTTGTTGAAGTTCAGGAAGACGGCTGGGGGGGGGCTAGACGAAGCTTCTGCGTCGCCGCCCACCCCCTGCCCCGCTCCGCCTCGGCCCGCCCCGCTCCGCCTCGGCCCGCCCCGCTCCGCCTCGCCCCGCCTACCCCCCGCCCCGCTGCCAGTCTGATATGGAAAGGGGCGGGGGTTCTAGGTGGGGGGTGAGCGCGCTCACGATGTGAGGGGGGGGGCACAGGGGACACCTGATGTGAGGGTGGGACACCTGATGTGAGGGGGGGGGCACTGGGGACACCTGATGTGAGGGGGGGGCACTGGGGACACCTGATGTGAGTGGGGGGGGGCACTGGGGACACCTGATGTGAGTGGGGGGGGGCACTGGGGACACCTGATGTGAGTGGGGGGGGCACTGGGGACACCTGATGTGAGTGGGGGGGCACTGGGGACACCTGATGTGAGTGGGGGGGGCACTGGGGACACCTGATGTGAGTGGGGGGGGCACTGGGGACACCTGATGTGAGTGGGGGGGGCACTGGGGACACCTGATGTGAGGGGGGGACACCTGATGTGGGGGGGGGGCACTGGGGACACCTGATGTGAGTGGGGGGGGCACTGGGGACACCTGATGTGGGGGGGGGGCACTGGGGACACCTGATGTGAGTGGGGGGGGGCACTGGGGACACCTGATGTGGGGGGGGGCACTGGGGACACCTGATGTGAGTGGGGGGGGCACTGGGGACCCCTGATGTGAGTGGGGGGGGCACTGGGGACACCTGATGTGAGTGGGGGGGCACTGGGGACACCTGATGTGAGTGGGGGGGGCACTGGGGACACCTGATGTGAGGGGGGGCACTGGGGACACCTGATGTGAGGGGGGGGCACTGGGGACACCTGATGTGAGGGGGAGCTCCGCCGGGGACACCTGATGTGAGGGGGGGGCACTGGGGACACCTGATGTGAGGGGGGGGCACTGGGGACACCTGATGTGAGGGGGAGCTCCGCCGGGGACACCTGATGTGAGGGGGAGCTCCACCGGGGACTCCTGATGTGAGGGGTGGCTCCGCCGGGGACACCTCATGTGAGGGGGAGCTCCACCGGGGACTCCTGGTGTGAGGGGGGCTCCGCCGGGGACTCCTGATGTGAGGGGGGCTCCGCTGGGGACTTCTGATGTGAGGGGGGCTCCGCCGGGGACTCCTGGTGTGAGGGGGGCTCCGCTGGGGGCACCTGATGCAAGGACGGACTCTGCTCGGACATCTGAAGCAAGGACGGACGGCTGGTGGCAGGCGACGTGGCTGGTGACACGCTCAGGGATCCCACTGCATTATGGTGAGTTGAATGATTTCATTTTATATTACAATGTAATAATAGAAATAATGCGCTTCAATCATCCTGACACCATAACAACCATGGTGCCGGGATGATTGAAGCATTAACACCAGGTGTTTGGAGTATCTTTATCTGCTGATTGTTAAACTTTCTAGAATACACACATTTTTATTGTGTAGGATCTGGGGCTGCTGTCCCGTCATTTCCCTCTCTCTCCCCCTCTCTCCCCCTCTCTCCCCCTCTCTCCCCCTCTCCATCCCTCACTTGTCTATTTTGGCTAGGCCACGCCTGCTGGTGAATGTCCCGCCCCCTAATTATTGGACAGCTCCGCCTACAGCCACAAAAGTGTCCCACATTTTTTTTTTACAATGTTGGCAACTATGTGAATGCAGAGGTGACAACAGGGGTCTATTGTCTCCTTAAAGAGAACTTGTCATCTGCACTATGCTATCACGTAGAAAGTTTATCAGCCTTTTGTGATAGCAATAACGTTAATTAAGTAAAAAAAAAAAAAATTGAAAAAAAATTTAATGTTTAATAATAAAAAATGTAAAAAAAGTTTAAAGCCCCCATGTACAGGCACTAGGGATGAGCCGAACACCCCCCGGTTCGGTTCGCACCAGAACCCGCGAACGGACCGCAAGTTCGCACGAACGTTAGAACCCCATTGACGTCTATGGGACTCGAACGTTCGAAATCAAAAGTGCTCATTTTAAAGGCTAATTTGCATGGTATTGTCCTAAAAAGGGTTTGGGGACCCGGGTCCTACCCCAGGGGACATGTATCAATGCAAAAAAAACTTTTTAAAACGGCCGTTTTTTCGGGAGCAGTGATTTTAATGATGCTTAAAGTAAAAAAAAAAAAGTGAAATATTCCTTTAAATATCGTACCTGGGGGGTGTCTATAGTATGCCTGTAAAGTGACGCGTGTTTCCCATGTTTAGAACAGTCCCTGCACCAAATGTCATTTTTAAAGGAAAAAATCTCATTTAAAACTGCTTGCGGGTTTAATGTCATGTCGGGTCATGGCAATATGGATGAAAATCAGTGAGACAAACGGTGGATCAAGGAGGGTTGCCATTACCAGGCCCTTTGGGTCTTGTATGGATATTAAGGGGAACCCCACATCCAAATTAAAATAAGGAAAGGTGTGGGGCCACCAGGCCCTATATACTCTGAACAGCAGTATACAGGCGGTGCAAACAAGACAGGGACTGTAGGTTTGTTGTTAAGTAGAATCTGTTTGTAATTTTGAACATTTTTAACGTGTTTAGCTCCAGCCAAAAAATCTTTTCTAAGCTTTTTGGAAAACATAGGGAAGGGTTATCACCCCTGTGACATTTGTTTTGCGTCTTTCCTCCTCTTCAGAAGATTTCACCTCACTTTTTTGTCCCAATGAAAAATGTTTTTTGAAAATTTGGGTTATTTGTGGAACAAGGATTGGAAAGCATCAGTGGAAAGGAGAAATTGTTTTCCCATATTAACTCTTACAGGAGAGAATTTCCCTTCCTAGGGGTAGATTTCATCTCACTTCCTGTTGTCTCCTTCCATTTGCAAGTAGGAGTCGTTTGTAAGTTAGATGTTTGAGGCTGGGTTCACACTGGTGCGACACGACAGCCGTCCTACTTTGGATCCGACTTTGCCCTGCGACATGAAGCCGGCATGTGTCCGACTTTCAATGAACGGGGATCCGACTTGGATCCCCGCCAATGCCCGGCATTGTTTGGTATGAATCTTTAGGGGGAACTCCGCGCCAAATTTTAAATAAAAATCCGGCATGGGTTCCCCCTCCAAGAGCATACCAGGCCCTTGGGTCTGGTATGGACCTTGAAGGGAACCCCCTACGCCGAAAAAACGGCGTGGGGGGGTCGCCCCCAATCCATACCAGACCCTTATCCGAGCACGCAGCCCGGCCGGACAGGAATGGGGGTGGGGACGAGCGAGCGCCCCCCTCCCTCCTGAACCGTACCAGGCCGCATGCCCTCAACATGGGGGGTGGTGCCTTGGGGGAGGGGGCGCGCTGCGGCCCCCCCACCCCAAAGCACCTTGTCCCCATGTTGATGAGGACAAGGGCCTCTTCCCGACAACCCTGGCCGTTGGTTGTCGGGGTCTGCGGGCGGGGACTTATCGGAATCCGGGAGCCCCCTTTAATAAGGGGGCCCCCAGATCCCGGCCCCCCACCCTATGTGAATGAGTATGGGGTACAGCGTACCCCTACCCATTCACCTAGGAAAAAAGTGTCAATTTAAAAAAAAAACACTACACAGATTTTTAAAGCATTTTATTCGACAGCTCCGGGGGTCTTCTTCCGACTTCGGGGGTCTCTCCGGTTCTTCTCCACGCTCTCCGGATCTTCTGCCGGGCTCCTCCGCTCTCTTCTGCTCTTTTGCCGCTCTTTTGCTAAAGCGGAGGAGCCCGGTCTTCAATCTTCAATCTTCTGCCTTCTGCCTTCTGCCCTCTTCTCCTGATGTTGACACGACGCTCTCTGGGGCTAGAATGCTCTCTGTGCGCTCTGCTCTGACTTATATAGGCGGTGACCCCGCCCCCTTAAGCCGTCACAGTCCCTGGGCATGCTGGGACTATGACGGCATAAGGGGGCGTGGTCATCGGGTGATGACCACGCCCCCTAAAACGTCACAGTCCCAGCATGCCCAGGGACTGTGACGGCTTAAGGGGGCGGGGTCACCGCCTATATAAGTCAGAGCAGAGCGCACAGAGAGCATTCTAGCCCCAGAGAGCGTCGTGTCAACATCAGGAGAAGAGGGCAGAAGGCAGAAGGCAGAAGGCAGAAGGCAGAAGATTGAAGATTGAAGACCAGGCTCCTCCGCTTTAGCAAAAGAGCGGCAAAAGAGCAGAAGAGAGCGGAGGAGCCCGGCAGAAGATCCGGAGAGCGTGGAGAAGAACCGGAGAGACCCCCGAAGAGAAGAAGGCAGCAGACCGGGCTCCTCCTCTTTAGCAAAAGAGCGGCAAAAGAGCAGAAGAGAGAGGAGGAGCCCGGCAGAAGACCCGGAGAGCGCGGAGAAGAACCGGAGAGACCCCCGAAGTCGGAAGAAGACCCCCGGAGCTGTCTAATAAAATGCTTTAAAAATCTGTGTAGTGTTTTTTTTTAAATGACACTTTTTTCCTAGGTGAATGGGTAGGGGTACGCTGTACCCCATACTCATTCACATAGGGTGGGGGGCCGGGATCTGGGGGCCCCCTTATTAAAGGGGGCTCCCGGATTCCGATAAGTCCCCGCCCGCAGACCCCGACAACCAACGGCCAGGGTTGTCGGGAAGAGGCCCTTGTCCTCATCAACATGGGGACAAGGTGCTTTGGGGTGGGGGGCCACACTGCGCCCCCCATGCCCCAAAGCACCCCCCCATGTTGAGGGCATGCGGCCTGGTACGGTCCAGGAGGGGGGGGGCCGCCAGCTCGTCCCCACCCCCATTCCTGACCGGCTGGGCTGCGTGCTCGGATAAGGGTCTGGTATGGATTGGGGGCGACCCCCCACGCCGTTTTTTCGGCGTAGGGGGTTCCCTTCAAGGTCCATACCAGACCCAAGGGCCTGGTATGCTCTTGGAGGGGGAACCCATGCCGGATTTTTATTTAAAATTTGGCGCGGAGTTCCCCCTCAAGATCATCTGAGCACAAGTCGCGTGCCGAAGTCGGATCATGCAAGACGGCGATCCGACTTTGATCCGACTTCAATGATAGTCAATAGGCTGAAGTAGGATCAAAGTCGGACCAAAGTAGTACAGGGAGCATTTCTAAAGTCGGAACGACTTGTGTCGGACCAGTTAGGACGGCTCCCATAGGGAAACATTACATTTCACACGTCATGCGACATGAGCTCCCAATGTCGGAGCGTTTGTCGGACCAGTGTGAACCCAGCCTTAAAGTAGGGTCCTGCCCTATATACTCAGCAGAAATTTGGGCCTTAGGTGTTGCTGTGGCCACAACACTGTAAGCCCTCACAGGGCCCTGCTGTGAAATATTAGATCAAGAATTGTAATTACATGCCCCTGTTGAACAGGAGCTGAAAAATTAGGCCTTAGGCACTGGTGCTGGTGCCACAACACTGCAACCCCTCACAGACACTCTAGTTGGAACGCAGGAACGAGCCCTGCTGCAAAGTATTGCATCAAAAATTGTAATTACACGCCCCTGTTAGACAGGGGCAGAAAAATTGGGCCTTAGGCACTGGTGCTGGTGCCACAACACTGCAACCCCTCACAGACACTCTAGTTGGAATGCAGGAACGAGCCCTGCTGCAAAGTATTACATCAAAAATTGTAATTACACGCCCCTGTTAAACAGGGGCTGAAAAATTGTGCCTTAGGCACTGGTGGTGGCGCCCAGAACCAAAAATGTTCTTACAAGCTATCAGCGTGATGATTGAGGAGGAAGAGGATAATTACTCAGGGATAGTAACTCAGCATCAGCATAGGCAGTCTTTGAAGGGATCTGAGATTTCAAAAAAAATTATTCGGTTACATCTGCATCAGGTGCTTGGTAGCTGGTGGTGATCCAAGACTGATTCATTTTTATGAAGGTCAGCCGATCGACCGAGTCGGTGGACAGACGCACCCTGTGATCGGTTACCACGCCTCCAGCAGCACTGAATGTGCGTTCCGAAAGAACGCTGGATGCAGGACAGGCCAGTAGCTCAATTGCATACTGTGCAAGCTCTGGCCAGTGATCCATCCTCAAGACCCAGTAACCCAGAGGATTTTCGGTGGGAAAGGTGTCCAAGTCTGATCTTGCCCCTAGGTATTCCTGCACCATGTAAAACAGACGCTGGCGATGGTTGCTGGAACCGATCATACCTTGGGGCTGCGGACCAAAAAATTGTCTGAACGTATCGGTCAGACGGCCACCTTCTCCACCGCTCCTTCTTTGACTGACCGAAGCCTCAGCAACACGTTGTCCAGAAACAGGAGTTTGTAACCTCCCAGTCTCTGGGAACGCGTTGCACAGACCTTTCTGCAAGGCCTCCCGAAGATGTTTCATCCTCTGCTCCCTCTGCGATGGCAAGATAAGGTCCGCAACCTTACCCTTGTAACGTGGATCAAGGAGGGTTGCCAGCCAGTATTGGTCCTTCTCCTTGATACCACGAATACGAGGATCCTTACGCAGGCTTTGCAGGATCAGGGAGGCCATGCAGCGTAGGTTTGCTGAGGCATTCAGTCCGGAGTCCTCTGGGTCACTAAGGACAACAACGTCCGCAGCCACCTCCTCCCAGCCACGTACAAGTCCATGTGTTCCTTGGGACTGATCCCTTAAAGACTGCTGCTGATGCTGAGTGCCAGGCTCCACCTCCATACTGACACAATCTTCCTCCTCCTCCTCCTCCTCCTCGTCCTCTTCCTGTGTGATCGGCGGGCACGCAGGAACACTGTCTGGATAAAGGGGGCCTTGAGAGCTAAGGAAGTCCTCCTCTTCCTGCCTCTGTTCTGCCTCAAGTGCCCTGTCCATTATTCCACGCAGCGTGTGCTCCAACAGGTGGACAAGGGGGACAGTGTCACTGATGCATGCACTGTCAGTGCTCACCATCCTCGTGGCCTCCTCGAATGGTGACAGGACAGTGCATGCATCCCTGATCATGGCCCACTGGCGTGGGGAAAAAAAACCAAGCTCCCCTGACCCTGTCCTGGTGCCATAGTCGCACAGGTACTCATTGATGGCCCTCTGCTGCGTGTGCAGCCGCTGCAGCATGGCCAACGTTGAGTTCCACCTGGTGGGCATGTCACAGATTAGGCGGTTCTTGGGCAGGTTAAACTCCTTTTGGAGGTCCGTCAGCCGAGCACTGGCATTATATGACCGGCGGAAATGCACACAGACTTTCCTGGCCTGCCTCAGGACATCCTGTAAGCCCGGGTACCTGCCCAAGAACCGCTGCACCACCAAGTTAAGGACGTGAGCCAAACAGGGCACATGGGTCATTTGTCCCTGTCGGAGGGCAGAGAGGAGGTTGGTGCCATTGTCACACACCACCATTCCTGCCTTAAGTTGGCGTGGCGTCAACCACCTCTGAACCTGCCCCTGCAGAGCTGACAGAACCTCTGCCCCAGTGTGGCTCCTGTCCCCCAAGCACACCAGCTCAAGCACCGCATGGCATTTTTTGGCCTGCGTACTTGCGTAGCCCCTTGAACGCCTACGGAGCACCGCTGGTTCCGAGGAAGAGGCCATGGAGGAAGAAGAAGAGGAGGGGGTGGAGGAGAGAGGTGTGTCACAATCAGCATTTTGGAGGCGTGGTGGCGGAACAACCTCCAACACTACTGCACCTTGTCCTGCATCCTTTCCAGCTGCCAGCAGAGTCACCCAATGCGCCGTGAAACTTAGGTAACGTCCCTGTCCATGCCTGCTGGACCATGAGTCAGCGGTAATATGCACCTTACCGCTGACCGCCCTGTCCAGCGAGGCATGGACATTGCCTTCCACATGCCGGTAGAGAGCCGGAATCGCCTTCCGTGAGAAAAAGTGGCGTTTGGGTACCTGCCACTGAGCAACCGCACATTCCACAAACTCACGGAAGGGGGCAGAGTCTACCAACTGAAAAGGCAGCAGTTGAAGTGCTAGCAATTTTGCCAAGCTAGCATTCAACCGCTGGGCATGTGGATGGCTGGGAGCAAACTTCTTTCGGCGGTGCAGCAGCTGGGGCAGGGAAATTTGCCTGGTACAATCTGACGTCGGTATACCAAAAGCAGATTGCCCACAAGTACTTGGCTGTGACACACCTAATTCTACACCTTCATTCCTCTCACTGCAGGTCTCAGAGAGGACTGAAGGTCTAGTGGGGTTGGAAATCTCAGCTGATGAGGAGCAAGGAGAGATCCTCTTTGTTCTTTGGTGTGGGTCTTTTAGATACGCTTGCCAACGAACTGCATGGCAGGTCAACATATGTCTGGTCAAGCATGTGGTACCCAAGCGGGAGATGTTTTGGCCACGCGAGATACGCTTGAGACATATGTTGCAAATAGCAGCGGTGCGATCTGATGCACTCGTCTCAAAAAAGGCCCACACCAAAGAACTTTTTGAATAACGCGCAGAGACTGCAGCGCCCTGCACATGTGGAGCTTTGGGGTGTGATGCAGTCAATGTGCTGCCCTTAGGCTGGCCCCTGGAGGGCATCCTGCCTCGTTGGTGATGTGCCACCTCCTCCTCCTCCTCCTCCTCCTCTCTCCTATCAGGCACCCACGTTGAGTCAGTGACCTCATCATCCCCTCCCTCCTCATCACTGGAGCAAACCTGGCAGTATGCTGCAGCAGGGGGAGCATGACTGCCAGATTGCTGTCCTTCTTGGGCACCCCCTCTGTCCGTGCTCATGTTACTGCCTTCATCGAGCTCAGTATCATCATCAGAGCCTTCCAAACGCTGGGCATCCTCCTGGAGCATGTACCCAACACTGTGGTCAAACAGTTCGAGGGAATCCTCATGAGGACATGGTGGAGCTAGGGAAGGAGTCACTGATGACATTGAGCTGAGGGAAGAGGCCGCTGCTTTGCCAGACAAAGCACCCTGGGCATGGGTGAGAGAGGATGAGGAGGATGAGGACGGCTTGGTCATCCACTCGACCAAGTCTTCCGCATGTTGCGGCTCAACACGGCCAGCTGCCGAAAAAAAGGCCAAGCGTGTCCCATGGCCACGTGCTGATGAGGATGCACCGTCTCCACGACCAGCACTAGACACAGAGCCTGCTTGCCCTCTCTTATTGGCTTGTGACTGTCTGCCTCTCCTTCTTGGCCTTCCAGACATACTAATGGCCTGTAGCTGCACTAAGCTGGGATAGAACACCTGTAATTTTCTTCAGGTAGCTTTATATACTGTAACCAGACAAGCCTGCCTGTCAGTAGGAAGATAACAGGAACGGATCTAGCTTAACACTGTGAGCAGGACGCACTGTACTAAATGTAAATAGTCTAGCTGCCTGACCGTGGTACTAATAGGATCAAATAGAACACCTGTAATTTTCTTCAGGTAGCTTTATATACTGTAACCAGACAAGCCTGCCTGTCAGTAGGAAGATAACAGGAACGGATCTAGCTGAACACTGTGAGCAGGGCGCACTGCACTAAATGTAAATAGTCTAGAAGATAACAGGAACGGATCTAGCTGAACACTGTGAGCAGGACGCACTGCACTAAATGTAAATAGTCTAGAAGATAACAGGAACGGATCTAGCTGAACACTGTGAGCAGGGCGCACTGCACTAAATGTAAATAGTCTAGAAGATAACAGGAACGGATCTAGCTGAACACTGTGAGCAGGACGTACTGCACTAAATGTAAATAGCAGGAACGGATCTAGCTGAACACTGTGAGCAGGACGCACTGCACTAAATGTAAATAGCAGGAATGGATCTAGCTGAACACTGTGAGCAGGACGCACTGCACTAAATGTAAATAACAGGAACGGATCTAGCTGAACACTGTGAGCAGGACGCACTGCACTAAATGTAAATAGTCTAGAAGATAACAGGAACGGATCTAGCTGAACACTGTGAGCAGGACGTACTGCACTAAATGTAAATAGCAGGAACGGATCTAGCTGAACACTGTGAGCAGGACGCACTGCACTGAATGTAAATAGCAGGAACAGATCTAGCTGAACACTGTGAGCAGGACGCACTGCACTAAATGTAAATAACAGGAACGGATCTAGCTGAACACTGTGAGCAGGACGCACTGCACTAATGTAAATAGTCTAGAAGATAACAGGAACGGATCTAGCTGAACACTGTGAGCAGGACGCACTGCACTAAATGTAAATAGCAGGAACGGATCTAGCTGAACACTGTGAGCAGGACGCACTGCACTAAATGTAAATAGCAGGAACGGATCTAGCTGAACACTGTGAGCAGGACGCACTGCACTAAATGTAAATAGCAGGAACGGATCTAGCTGAACACTGTGAGCAGGACGCACTGCACTAAATGTAAATAGCAGGAACGGATCTAGCTGAACACTGTGAGCAGGACGCACTGCACTAAATGTAAATAGCAGGAACGGATCTAGCTGAACACTGTGAGCAGGACGCACTGCACTAAATGTAAATAGCAGGAACGGATCTAGCTGAACACTGTGAGCAGGACGCACTGCACTAAATGTAAATAGTCTAGATAGAAGATAACAGGAAAGGATCTAGCTAAACTGAATACAGTGTATATATATATATGCAACACCTGGGATGCATATATATACACAATACACTGTAAGTGCAGCTAACTGACTGACTGTTCTGCCTAATCTATCTAACTCAAATCAAATGACACTGTCTCTCTCTCTCTCTATCTCTCAGCACACCGGAACACACACTACACAGGGCCGCCGTGCAGGCGGCCTTATATAGTGTGGGGTGTGTACTAAATCCCCTGAGCCATAATTGTCCAAAGCCACCCTGGCTTTGGCCAATTACAGCTCTCTCTACTGACGGCGCTGTGATTGGCCAAGCATGCGGGTCATAGTGCATGCTTGGCCAATCATCAGCCAGCAATGCACTGCGATGCCGCAGTGAATTATGGGCCATGACGCGCCACACGAATTTGGCGCGAACGGCCCATATCGTTCGCAATTCGGCGACCGACCGAACAGCCGATGTTCGAGTCGAACATGGGTTCGACTCGAACACGAAGCTCATCCCTAACAGGCACATACAAATGCAAACATGCACGTTGAGTGCGCACAAAAACAGCAATTGTGCTACACATATTGGATATGAGTGTAAGCAAAAATTTTAGGACCATCATTCATTGAAAGCTGATGACCTGTCAAGGCCTATAAAGTGTCCTTTATGGGGAATTTTGGGTACTGTAATTTTTGCCATTTCACAGGTGCACTCAAATTTTAGGCTTGACATTTTAAAAGTTTGGTATTTACTCAATGCAACAACGTCTTTTATATTTTACAAAAATGGGTATTATATTGTGTTTGTGTGTACTAAAATGAATGTGAGTGTATTTTTTTTATTTTTTTTTTACTGAACATGTGGAGTTTTTTTTACAGTGGTAGCAAACCATTATGCAAGACAATGGCATAATGTACTAGTACTAGCACATTATGGAATGCTTATCTTGGAACAAAGCCCTCCAGCAGTGCACTGTCACCACTGACAGGGCTTCCATCTTCATCCGTACATCTAACCAAAGATAAAAAAATCCACTGCAGCCTTACCTAGACTATGTGTGAGTTATTGGAAACCAGTACGTAGAACACCCCCTTACAACTATATTCACCATCACCCCTAGGGTGTTTCCTGGGGTGTGATCCACAAGACTACAACAGCATATAAATAAAAGGATTAGAGATCCACAAGATTGTTTTCAATGAGGAATCAACCGCATAAAAAGTTTCAACAGCTTTGTTAATCCAAAATTTAAAAAAAATATATATAAAAATACCTCCACCATTGCAAAAGGTTAAAATGACAACGTTGTCATCACAAGCCAGGCAGCTTCTGCAGTCATGCATCCATTCATACTCACATACCTAATTAAGGGGAATAATCATGGGAGGCAAAGTCATGAAAATTGAAATAATAGAGAATATATCTCCAGAGTCATAAAGTGCAGTGCAAGGTCACCTGAGCCCTATATGCAAATGGCTTGATCACCAATATCTGACCTTGACTCGATAAGGTGTATGGTTAGTAGGAAGTCCCACCATGATAGATGTAGTTGGGTGCTGGTGTGGACGGGGCCAAACTGTTTAGACCACAGATGAAAAATTAAGGTAGACTCTGCAAAGTGGTAATAAAGTTTGAGACCAGTAGCCTCTTCAGCAGTGTGGGGCCAGTCTGAGGGCAAATGAAGGCAGGTAGATTGTGTGTGCAGACAAGGAAGTGAAAGCTGTGCTGTGTTTGAGTGAGCCAATACCTGATCTAAGTATAGCAAGGTCAGTCAGGAATTCTCACCACACTCCATGCAGCATTTACATGGTCCTTGGGATCCCAGATGGGATCGGCTTCCAATGGAGATGTTCTCCCATGCACCACTCATCACCACTTTTGCCACGTGGGCAGTATTTCTTGGCTACTTCCTGGAATGGACATGCATGTCTGCAGTGGCCGGCCTGTGAGCTGACGTCACAGACGTGATGACATCATGCTCATGCATTTCACTCGCCAATTGAGCCCGGTTCCATCTTCACCCGGCCTCCTCTATCTGGGTTCATGTGCACTGGCCATCTGTCTGGCCAAGCCCTGATGACGTCACTCCCATGGGAGTCATGGCTGCGGCACAGAGTTCTTAAGGGATGGCATGGGTATGCTGTCCCTTCAGAGTGCATACAGTGATGTCCCCAGGTGCATGCAGTGTAAATATCTCCTAAACAGTGCAGGTTTAAGGGATATTCACTGTACCTACAGGTAAGCCTCATTATAGGCTTACCTGTAGGTACAAGTTCAAAAAAATACTTTACTTCCACTTTATTAAAAGTTGTGCTAATATAATGTGGCAACTTAGTTATTATTTTATGCTACAGGGTCTCTGCTTTCAGAAAATATATAAAGAATGCTTAAAGTGGTTGTAAAGGCTAAAGGTTTTTTATCTTCATGCATTCTAAAAAACCTTCTGTGTGCTGCTTCCCCCACAGCCCCCCTAATACTCACTGGAGCCCCCCTCAATCCAGCAATGTGCATGAGAGCCTTGGCAGTCCTGCGACTCCCTCTCCTCATTGGCTGTGTGCTGCTCCCTCCACAGCCCCCTAATACTCACCGGAGCCCCCTCTCGATCCACCGATGTGCACGAGAGCCTCGGCTGTCCTGGGACTCCCTCTCCTCATTGGAGGAGACAGCAGCAGGAGCCATTGGCTCCTACTGCTGTCAATCACAGCCAGTCAGCCAATAAGGAGAGAGTGGGGGGTGGGGCTGAGCCGTGGCTCTATGTGTCTTATGAATGCATAGAGCAGGGCTCGGGAGCGAGCACATACCAGTGCCTCCATAGCAAGTGGCTTCCTATTAAGGGCACTGGTCAAGAGGGAGGAGCGCTGGCGAGAGACCCGAGAAGAGGAGGATCGGGGCTGCTCTGTGCAAAATAATTGCACAGAGCAGGTAAGTATAACATGTTTTTTTTTTTTTGTTTTTTAAAGCTGAACATTTAAAACCACTTTGAAACAGAAGTTTAGGCATTATCTCACTCATGCAAAGTGTTCTCTGATTGGATGAGGTGGAGCGATGATGCCAAGATCTCCACCTTGTCCAATCAGGGAGCACTTTGCATTCACTGAGAAAATGCAAGGTGCTCTCTGAATGGTGCCTGTGCCAAGCAGCTGACTTTCTGTGTTCACAACGCAGCAGGGCAACCGCTTGGGACAGGTCCCAAAAGCTAACAGCAATCACTGTAGTAGCGGTGTCTACTACAGTGATTTACACTTTCCATGTGGATGCCACAGGTATGGCACATGCATACTTGCAAAGGTCCAAACTGGACCAATGTAACTATGTAAAAAAATGCCATACTTAAACTTCAACTTTAAAGAGATTAAAGTAATATTCAGGCCTGAAATGTGCTTTTTAACTCGTATGCAAAAAAAATCACTTGGCAGCAAAAGGGTTATACCGTCCTTCTCTGCACCTGTAAAGTGTAGCCACAGTACTACAGTATACTTACCTTCAGCCCATGTAAAGGAGCCTCAATGTAAAACCTAAGTGCAGCATCCCAAAATCAGGAAGTAGAGTATCTACTGAGTGTAATGACTGCCCCAATGTACAGTAACACACAAAATAACATTATAAAGTCCCCTTTCACACTGGAGCGGTTTTCAGGCGGTATTGCGCTAAAAATACCGCCTGAAAACCTCCCCTAAACAGCCTCCGCTGTTTGTTCAGTGTGAAAGCCCGAGGGCTTTCACACTGAAGCGGTGCGCAGGCAGGGCGGTGAAAAAAGTCCTGCAAACCGCTTCTTTGGAGCGGGAAAGGAGCGGTGTATTCACCGCTCCTTCCCCGCTCCTGCCCATTGAAATCAATGGGACAGCGCGGCTATACCGCGGCAATACCGCGGCTATAGCCGCGCTGTATGAGGGATTTTAACCCTTTTTCGGCCGCCAGCGGGGGGTAAAACCGCACCGCTAGCGGCCGAATACAGCTGCAAGAACGACGGTACAGCAGCGCTAAAAATAGCGCTGTTGTACCGCCGACGCCCCCACCGCCCCAGTGTGAAAGGGGCCTTACATAAAATTAACAATTTTATCATGTATAACTTAAAAATATTAAATAAATGATGCATTGTCTTTAACTATGTACTTTAACTATATACTGACATTGTAATAGGCGACTCTATCAAGGCTAGGTGATGATCCATTTCCTTTATAGGAATATGAATTAAAATATTTAATTAGAAAATTGATGACTCGCGCTTAAAACAAACTACAACGTGTATAGCTGAAAAGTATTCCCAACCTCATTGGAAACAAAATGTAAGAAAACATGTAAGCATATAATAATATATGACAAAACTGGGTGCAAGGTTTGAAAAGTGATCCAACCTCCCCTAAAGCAAATCTAAAAATATATCCAATATGATATGTCAAAACATTAGTGCAAAAACATAAAAGTGAAGGGCTGCAATATATAATGCAAGCAAATGACTAAAATGAAATAATGAAAAAAAGTCCATGAACAAAAAACACCCAAAAGTGATGTACCGTATATACTCGAGTATAAGTCGTTCCGAGTATAAGTCGAGGCCCTAATTTACCACAAAAAAATGGGAAAAACTTATTGACCTGAGTATAAGACGAGGGTGAGAAATGCACAGCTACTTTAAGTGGAAAAGAGGGTCAACAATGCCCATTTGCAGCATCACTGTGCCCATTTGCATGCCTCACTGTGCCCATTTGCAGCCATAGGTCCCCTGAACTTCAAACTTGGTAGTTAAGGGTTTCTAGATGCCTCCTAGCTGCAGCCAAAATTTGGGGTCTCTGAACCCAAAAGGTCCCGAAATGACATTGCTGCAGATAGACACAGTTGACTGAATTTGGGGCCCCGTATCTCGGGGCCACTTAGTGCTAAGAACCCCAAATTTGGTGTGCAAACCCAGAGGAACTAGCACCATAACATTTCCAAAGCTGGGGTTTCTAGCGCCAAGTGTCCTCGAGATACAGGGCCCCAAAAATCAGTTCAGAAAATGTCAAGCACTTTTCTGCAGCAGAGAATGACATTTTCCGAACCAGTTTTGGGGCCCCGTATCTCAGGGCCACTTGGTGCTAGGAACCCCAGCTTTGGATATGTTATGGTACCAGTTCCACTGGGTTTGCACACCAAATGTGGTGTTCCTAGCACTAAGTGGCCCTGAGATATGGGGCCCCAAAGTCGGTTCAGAAAATGTCAAGCACTTTTCTGCAGCAGAGAATGACATTTTCCGAACCGATTTTGGGGCCCCGTATCTCGGGGCCACTTCGTGCTAGGAACTTCAGCTTTGGATATGTTGTGGTACCAGGTCCACTGGGTATGCATACCAAATTTGGGGTTTCTAGCTCTAAGTGGCCCTGAGATACGGGGCCCCAAAGTCGGGTCGGAAAATGAAATTTTTTGCTGCAGAAAAGTGCTTGACGAGTATAAGTCGAGGGGGGCACTTTCAGCACAAAAAAATGAGCTGAAAAATTCGACTTATACTCGAGTATATACGGTAATAATAAAAAAGTCCAATTATATGAAATCCCAGGTGTGTGGGTCCACCACCATAGATGAAGTGCCTGGCCGCTTACCAGAACCCCATGACCCCCCATTACAGAGGGTCTAAATGGGCTGTGAAATCCTGCTACTCCAGACCGCCAGGGAATCAGGATGGAAGCTGGAATGGGACATCAGGAGCTGTGGTGCAGATGGATGGATCCACAGGGAAAAAGAGGCTCAGCCCTCAGCGAAGTATTATCATCATAAGGGGAAACAGAAGAGGGCTCCAATAGTGTAAAATCAGGTGATATTTATTAAAAAGAATAGTAAACACTCACATATAAATCAGGAAAAACTTCCTCTGAAGAAAGACGGTCTGTGGCACCAGCCGGATGTTCACAGACAGCCCGTCCTGCTCCGTCGTTGTAACTCCAGCAGGACGGGCTGTCTGTGAACATCCGGCTGGTGCCACAGACCGTCCTTCTTCAGAGGTAGTTTTTCCTGATTTATATGTGAGTGTTTACTATTCTTTTTAATAAATATCACCTGATTTTACACTATTGGAGCCCTCTTCTGTTTCCCCTTATGATGATATCACTTCGCTGAGGGCTGAGCCTCTTTTTTCCTGTGGATCCATCCATCTGCACCACAGCTCCTGATGTCCCATTCCAGCTTCCAACCTGATTCCCTGGCGGTCCGGAGTAGCAGGATTTCACAGCCCATTTAGACCCTCTGTAACGGGGGGTCATGGGGTTCTGGTAAGCGGCCAGGCACTTCATCTATGGTGGTGGACCCACACACCTGGGATTTCATATAATTGGACTTTTTTATTATTACATCACTTTTGGGTGTTTTTTGTTCATGGACTTTTTTTCATTATTTCATTTTAGTCATTTGCTTGCATTATATATTGCAGCCCTTCACTTTTATGTTTTTGCACTAATGTTTTGACATATCATATTGGATATATTTTTAGATTTGCTTTAGGGGAGGTTGGATCACTTTTCAAACCTTGCACCCGGTTTTGTCATATATTATTATATGCTTACATGTTTTCTTCATTTTGTTTCCAATGAGGTTGGGAATACTTTTCAGCTATACACGTTGTAGTTTATTTTAAGCGCGAGTCATCAATTTTCTAATCTAATTTTTGTGTGTTTGTGTCACATATAGGACTCTGCAGCACATATTATTAATATTAATCTCTTCTGATGCGCAGTTATTTTTCACTTTTTTCTTGCTAAAATATTTAATTACCAATTTGCATTATCACTTAAGGACCGGAAAATTTTCCCCCCTAATGACCAGGCCATTTTTTGCGATACGGCACTGCGTCGCTTTAATTGACAATTGCGCAGTCGTGCAACACTGTACCCCAAAAAAATTACATCCTTTTCTTCCCACAAATAAAGCTTTCTTTTCGTGGTATTTTATCACCTCTGCGGTTTTTATTTTTTGCGCTATAAATAAAAAAAGACCCACAATTGTGAAAAAAAAACAATATTTTTTACTTTTTGCTATAATACATATAAAAAAACCATGAATTTCTTATAATATGTATTCTTCTACATATTTTTGATAAAAAAATCGCAAACATATAGAGTCTACAAAATAGGGGAAAGATTTATGGCATTTTTAGTATTTTTTTTTTACTAGTAATGGCAGTGATCTGCAATTTTTAGCGGGACTGTGACATTGTGGCAGACAGATTGGACACTTTTGCCACTTTTTTGGGACCATTGACATTTATACAGTGATTAGAGCTATAAAAATGCACTGATTACTGTGTAAATGTCACTGGCAGGGAAGGGGTTAACACTAGGAGGCGATCAAGGGGTTAAATGTGTTCTCTCGTGATTGTTTCTAACTGTGGGAGGATGGGACTGACTGGAGGAGGAGACATATCGCTGTTCGTAATTACTACAAACAGCAGATCTGTTTCTTATCTCCTGTCAGAACGAGGATTTGTGTGTTTACATAGACAAATCCCCATTCTGGCTGTCGCGCCCCCCGATCGCGGGTGGGCTGCGGCAATCGCACCGTTGGTCACGTGCATCAGGTCCCCCGCCATGCTGCGGGTGTGCGCGCCTCTGGCGGCGCGCTCATGCCTGCTATGGCTCTTACTGGAGCCAATGTACGGGTATGTCGATTCGCGGGAACGAACCACTTTGCCGATGTATATGTGCGTGAGCAAGTGGTTAAAATGTAACCATTATATTAGAATAATTTCCTTCATTGTCTCTTGTGCTTTCATTGCTATGAAATATTCTTTGGTAATACCGAAGTTCTCAGTTATCCACATTGGTGTCACTTGCATTAATACACCTTCTATTTTAGCTGTGGTACAGTTCCTAGGTATACAATCTTTATAATGGTTTCTTTTGTAAAAGAGAAGCAGACCTAGAATTTCACTTTTCTGGATTTCAAGCGAATCCAATACAACTGGTCTGGAGAGGTGCTTCCAAGCTACTACCTCATGTGTAATGCCTGGTCAGCCTCAAGAACACAGCACTCAGCCTGGGAAGTCTTGGCAAATCCAACACATTTCGGCCATCGGGCCTTGATCATGGCTAAGCCATGATTAACCACTTCCCCCAGGTTGACATCATATGACGTCGGGGAAGTGGAGATATCTTGATAATGCCTGCAGCTACAGGCATCATCCAGATATCCTTTTTTTCAGCTGACGATTCCCTGCAGTGTAAAAGCCTTCATAGAAGACATGGATCGGAGGGTCCCCGGCCATCTCTATGACCCTCAGAGCCCAGAAGTGATGTTGTGATGTCACTTCTGGTGCCAGCAAATGTAAACACTGCTGTTTTTCTATTTTTTTTTTTAATCTCAGACTTTCCAACATAGAGGAGAGATGTGGGGACTTGTAGACCCCAGATCTCTCCATAAAAGGAACCTGCCATGCCCTATTCCTATTACAAGGGATGTTTACATTTCTTGTAAGAGGAATAAAAGTGACCAAAAAATAAAGTATTAAAGAGAAAGTGTAGAAAATAAAAAATATAATAAACAAAAAAAATAAATAAAGGGCACCGTTCCCTCGCATGCACAGAAGTGAACGCATACATAGGTCACGCCCGCATAAATAGCACTCAAACCACACATATATGAGGTATCACTGCAATCGATGGAGTGCGAGCAATATTTCTAGCACTAGACCTCCTCTGTAACGCTAATCTGGTAACCTGTAAAAATTTTTAAAGCATTGCCTATGGAAATTTTTAATTGCTGTAGCTTGGTATCATTCCACAATTGTGCCCAATTTTAAAGCGTAACATCATCTTTTATATTTAACTAAAAAAATGGGTTATCTATTATGTTTTCTTGCATTAAAATTAGTTACAATTTATTTTTTACCAACAAAATTGCATTTGAAAATGTGCTGCCTAAATACAGTGTGACATAAAAAACTTCAACGACCGCTATTTTATTTCCTAGGGTCCCTGTTAAAAAATATAAATATAATGTTTGGAGGTTCTGAGTAATTTTCTACCAAAAAAAATATGATTTTAACATGTAGGAGAGAAATGCTAGAATTGGCTTTAGTGGCAAGCGGTAAAGGCCTGATGGCCAAAACGCGTTGACTTTTTGGACTGTTATTCTCCTGCATTAATAAATGCTGACTTCCATGGCACCAGCCTTTCTCCCTAAGCATCCTTAGGGTTCTTGTTCACTGATGCCTAAAAAAAAGCATTGTATTTTTGTTTTGATTTTTCAAATATTCTTATTGAAAATTTGCAGTTTACAAGCCTAAAACAGAAACAGAAAGGAGTAAATGTACATAGTTTGTATCTAAACCATACAATGTTTTACTGCATTGATATCATGCAAAAAAAGCTGTGTTTTTAAGCATACCGATGTTTTGTTTTTTTTACTGAAGAAAATGCAGATCCTTGTTTATAATCTGCCCGTAAACATGCGCTGTGCATAGATCAGTAAAAAACCCCACAGAAATCTGTGTCAGTATCTTGCACACATACGCACATATGCATGCAATCACATGCAAATACAGGTGTACAATGTTAATTTGAAAAGATTAGAATCACGTTCTAGATGGCTACAATTTATTTTATGCATGTACGTGTTTATGCGCAAATACATTCAAAATAAATGCAATAAATTTCTGCCAGGAAAATTAATGGTCAAACATCAGTCCTGTGTGCAAGTACTCTTAAAGTAATTATTGTAATATAATGGCAGTCTGCATAAATCACACCAATATGATGTAACAGTTCTTTATTTTAGAGTATGATATAGAATGGACTTCAAAGTTACAAAGACATATATCAACATTCACAGCTAATGTATAAGTGCTTAGAGAAAATACAGAGAAGAGTCATTGGGAAACAGCAATTTATAAATAAATATAATAAACAGACTAAATCCACATTAAAAAAAAACATCTTCACTTATGTTATGAAGGTACTTTTAGTGCTGGAGCAGACAAATTTGGGAGCATTGTATTTAATTAATTTATTGCTATTTTTGGTACAGGGTAATCCATCACCCCCATGAGTTTGCCAACTGGTTACATACCTTTCAATAAAGACACCAACACTTAGCCAATACACCTCATAATTTTAATGAGGTCAAATTGCAGAAGACATATACAAAAAGCAGAGTCAATAATAAATATCACCAACCTTATGGGACTACAAAGGACCCCTTTCTCAAGAGACACACTTCCTGGCTAGTCCACCTAAAAAATCAGTTATAGGAGGAGTCTGGCTGGCTGCTCGAATCATTGCTTTATTACATCTTTTGTGGACTCGAGTGTTGATCTCTCTAAATACCATACCTGTACTCCCTGTATCCCCAACACTGACCCTTAAACTTGTATTCCCCAAAACCCCAATTCTTTACTATGAGAGTAAACCCTTGTTTGCATACTCACCTCCTCTGTGCTAAAGTCATAGCACAGGAATTGACTGCTTTAAAATGTTCCACTTTTAAATATTTGCTTAAAATTTGTGCAGTAGAACCTTACAAAAATAACTTCATAACACTTGATTGGATGACTAAAAGTGTTTGTAACCCTAAAAAAAATTTAAAAAATAGAGCTCCTGTTTCTTTATAGCAGAATAAACAGCACAGTGCTTGTGCTGTCTAATCTGCCCCTCTCTAAACTGTAAAAAACCTGGCTGATCCTGCCACTTCCTGTGTCCCCCTCTATAAGCTGACCACAATAATCAGGGCTGCTGAACCCTGATGATTGTGGTTAGCTCAGGTCTCTCTGTCATCTGCAGCTCTCCTCTGTACTCCTCTCCCTCTCTGCCTGTCAGCTCCCATGTCTGTGTCTCTGTCTCAGCCCCCCCTCCTGTTGCTATTCATATTAAAAAAAAACTTTACAAAACATCCTGGCAGCCCCTCTCCTTTATCCGGCGATAACTCATTCTGTACATGTTTGTTTAAAAAAGATGATTGTAAATATCTTTTTTGAGTTATCTTCAGGACACTCACCTGACTCCCGGCCGCTCTGCTACTACGATCCAGGGCTACAGTGGGAGGTGCCAAGCGCCATCACAGCGGTCACATGACTCCCAGTCGACGTCAGAGGGAGATCTTGGCTCCTCCCGCTGTAGCCCTGGATCGTAGTAGCAGAGCGGCGGTATTTATAGGCAGCTTTTTAAACAAACACTTACAGAGTGTGTTAGATAAAGGAGAGGGGCTGCCTGTAAAAGGCTCTTTTAGGGTTACAACCACTTTAAAAAAAATACATCTTCAATGAGTTAAACGAAGGATGTAGTCGTTTAGTAAATCAATTTTTTTTTTAAAAAGAGCCTATTTAATTGGATGAGCTCTACAGAGCTTTCAGCTTTCAACAATACTCATCTTTCATTGACCATCATCTCCTTTACACCTTTATGTATCCAATCTATTTAGTCAACCTTTCCCGACTTTCTAACTATTTCACATACCAAAGACTGATAAATTTGACTGTTATTGACAAAATATATTGGGACTGTTGTATGAAAACTTTAGGAAATGCAGCCTTGTTGGTGATAAGTAGGATGTGTGAGATTGAAAGACCAAGAATAGCTATAAAAAAAATATGTGGCTGTACCGAAAGTCAAAAGTGGGCATAATGTTTGTCTTAACTTACATAGGTTGTTCAAATTTCACATGTTGGTGGAGTAACTCTTCCTCTATAATAAATCTTCTTTTTTATTGCAGGTAAATAATGGATTCCAAGCAGAAGCAATGTGCGATCTTTGAGTTCCTGATGAAGGGGTGCAGGCTGTCCTATATTGATGGTCTCCCAGTGCATGGTTTGTCTTCAGTGCTGGTTTCCCTTTCTTTAAACTTCTTTGTCCATCTGTGCACATTGCTCCTGTCAATGTGTCATCTCCATAAACATTCTGTAGCCTTCTGTGGATGTCATACAGCCTGCATGCCTCCTTTGTCAAGACCTCAATGATGGCACATTGCTTCTGCTTGAAGTCCATCATTTACCCTCAGTGAAAAAGACGAGTTATTATAAAGGAATGGTTACTCTATCAACATGTGCAGTTTGAACAAACTACACACGTTAATAAAAAAAGTTATGTCCACTTTTGCATTACTTTCCGAACAGCCCTTGAAATAAAATTCTGGTAACATTGGTGGTTCAGATCGTCACACTATCCATTCAGCAGAATTGTATGGGGAAGATAATTCTGTAGCCAGTCCCGCGAAAGTTCTTCTTATCTAGATGACCGAACTGCTAGTTGTAGCTAGCTACATTCAGTTAGTCTTGTTCTGTAATGTTGAGTAAGATAACTGAGTTAGCTGTGTGGATATAAATTATAGGGTCCAGTTGAATGTGACTATCTGCTTTAGCTGGGGTTTTAAGATTTGGAACCAGGATAAAAAAAGAACATTTCAATTCATTTGAGCTAATTTATAAAAAAAAATGATCAATGAAACATGCTGCAGAAGTGGAACAGGTGTTTATATCAACCAATAAAATTCCATGTTTAAAAGAAAAAGATGTTTGGTTGGTTGCTGTGAGCAGTAGCTCTACTGTCCAGCTTCTGTATTGTTTTTTAAACTGGTACTTGGGGGCCAGTAAAGGCCCGTACATATGATACGAAAATCAGATGGGAAAATTTGTATGACGAGCTGTCTGCCGATTTTTGGATCGTTAGTACGGTGCTTTCGACAGCCAATTTCACTTTTTCGTCAAACAAAAGCTGACGAAATTTAAATTTTTGTCGGATGTAAACTCAACATTCGATTTTCCTTTCATTAGTACGGTTTTCATACAAAAAAAATCATAAGAGCAAGACAGAAAATGCTCAGAAAAATGCTCAGAAATGAAAGAATACATACAAAACTATACGAGGCTTAATAGATCCGGTTTTCTGGGCTTCCATGTAGGACCAAGAGTTCTTCTCTTTTTTTTTTTTGTTTTCATGCTACTAAGGGTATTTTTAAAAATTGCTAACTGGGGAAGGTTAAGTACTGAATGGACGTTTTCATGTTCTAAACTGTCCTATCAGCAGAAAAAGGAGAAATACAGCCAGGCACTTCATACCTAAAATCCATTATTGTTCTTTCAAAGAGTGCAGCCAAACCATAGACACGACAAATGTCCTCTAATTCTATCATTCTAATGCTATAGTCTTTTATTATTGAATTTATTGGTAGTCAGTTATCCATATACTCTCTTTATATAAACTTAGTGTATATTGGATAAAAATATGAACCTTGCCCTCACTATTTTTGTAAAAATTGAATTGCTGGTTCTAATAATTCAACCCATTTTTTTCTGTATTGTTTTAATCAGTATCTTTCAAAAAGAAGCACCAAATTAAACCTGTCATTTTATTATGAGAGCTGGAAAACATTGCCATGCGGTTATTTAGGATCAGAGTTCAAAATCTAGGATTTAAATAATTCTATAGTCTTTTTTTATTGAATTTAAAGGTAGTCAGATAATCACATGCTCTCTCTATATAAACATTGTGTATATTGAATAAAAATATGAACCTCATTTTTTTTTTTTTTGCTTATAGCTGTGAAGATTTAATTGCTGGTTCTAATAATTTAATACTATTTGGAGGAAGAATGAACAGTAAAAAGTACATCAGAACAATCTACAAAGAAAAATGTAACTTAGTAGAAATTTAAATAAATATTTTGAAGGTACAAATTTGTAGATGTTCCTTCACTGAAACATCTGCCTAGTTCTGGACACTTTTACATTCATTGCATGATACAAAGCAACTATATGCAAATACTAAGCAGAAAAGTATTGGAAACAAGGGAAATCATGTAGAAAAATGACCACATTTGATTAGAATTAAAAAAATATATAAATAAGCAGTAAATAGCAAAAATCACTTCAAAAGTATAACAAAGTAAATACAGTATGTGAGTCATTTGTAATACAGTAAAATATGTAATAAGTAATGTAACACAGAGAGACTATAAAGCCAAATTAAGTATAAAATATAAAATTGGATCAATAGATTCTACATACAGAAAAATGGTTATGTGTGTGCTATATTGTTTATTGCTGAGACAACCACAACCAGAAATCAAGAAAGTCACTCTCAGGGCATCTGTATGTAAGCAGCAGTCTGACACACTCATTGGAGAGCTCAGTCAGAACTCTCCAATGAGCAGGGGTTATTTTTTAACTTCATCATTTATATTTCCCATGAGTGGTTGGGCACTGATAGCTTAGCGCCATTCCTGGGTATGATCTGTGCCTGTTCTGACTGGCAAGCTCCAATTCTAACACAGCCAAGGGTATCAGACCACTATAGAGAGACAACTGCTTCAACACAGATAGCAGATTTCCTGTTCTGTGGTATATTGGCAGGGCACAGGCTTTTCTACTCTGGCAAGTATAGTTTGGTTCACCAAATTCCGAAATGACAAATACTGTAATGGGTATTTAACCAAAATATGATTTAAATATTTAATCTTGAGTATAATTCACCCAAAGTTGACATGGCAGATGCTAGAGATGCTGCCTAATCAAAATATGGAAAATACAACAATAAGAGTGGAAACAATCCAAGGGGAATGGTACACCCAGAGCTGAAAGCACACCTAAGTTATAGGCACATTTAATGGTTAGATTCCCTGAGAACGCAAAGAAAACCAGGGTGACACCACCTATTGTACTGTACCTAATTTCAATATAAGTTTTTAATGGAGTGTTGCTTCAAAAGGAAATCTGTCTTTTGCCTATTCAGGGCCCTATCTGCTAGTACTAGTACTGCTGGTTCCATTGCTTCTTTGTCACCTTTATCACTACTCAGATTTGGCTTAAGGTGGTTGTAAACCCCATTCATGAAATTTGATCTAAGCACATATATCCGTAGTGTTTACTTGTCTCTCTCCAAAGCTCTAAGTGCTGGTTCTCTCTAATGCTCTTGTTCCTCTGTTATCAGTTATAAGTCACTTCTGAGAAGTTCTCTAAAACATGAGATAACATGAGCTAAAAATTTGTGTTGGGGAGGGAGCTTAGAGGGAGATAAGCAAGGAGCTTGTCTATTCAGAATATAGCTCTGCATGCTCCTTAGTTTCTCTGCCTACGTGGAGGTGTCCCTTTTCTCCAATCAGCTCTCACAGCATATAAGTCCAGTCTCCCCACCCACCCCTAAGTACTGCTGAACAATAAAGAAAGATTTTTAACACAATCTGCACTTTTCAAAAGGCATAGAAAGGGGAAGACAACAGACATACAAGTAAAACGTATGTAGCAAGATTTGTTTAATTTCTAAGTATCATCTGAGGCTGTACACTTTACTCGGTATATGTGAGGGTTTACATCCGCTTGAAGTCCTGGGTTGGATACGTTTCAGCTAGCATGGGGATATTGGCTCTGCACAGGGCTTTTGGCCCTCTATTCACCTCACAGACAACATGCATCCTTGGCCATTAGCTACTCGAGTGTTAATTGCTGTGGGAGGAAAAGGAGATAGTCATGTTCCCCTCTACCAGGAAGTACATACTTTTTGGGGGTCTCAACTGGTGATCAGACTTGGTGGAGGGCAAAAAGAAGTTAAATACCAGCAGTGGGGAGCATCTGCTATGCAGCATATTTGTTACTTTGCCCTGGATAAGTAAAGTACAGGTTCACTTTAAGGTTAAAATGAATACAAGCTTTTTTCATTGTGCACTTAGTATACGCCTTTACATCAAAATTATATCACAAAGAACAAGAAAAGAAAATATAATGTAACATATTACATTCATTCATACCTCCATGTCAAAAACTATAATGCCTAAACAATGTTTAAACAAAAATTACACTCCAATTGAATATGATGGAGTATTTACAGTAGCAGACTCTAGGCTGTATATAAATAAATATTAATAGACACCATCTTCTTCAAAGTATTGATAAATTAATTGCCTGTATATTTATGCTATATTAATTGAACTATACTTACGTTACGTTTCATGAACGTAGTCATGAATAACAAAATTTATTTTCCAGCCTATAAAAATATACTAGCAGTGACATGTACTAAGCTCCCTAATGTCCCTAGGGTGTTATCTTTAGATAAAACGAGCGTAGCACTAGGTTCACATTTTTTCAGGAAAGTACAGTAAAAGGTAACCCTTGCAGGGAAACAAACTAGGTTTTGATAGATGATGTATGCCTGGCCGAATGAGCATTTTTTTTTTTCTTGGACATCTATTGCTTTTATGCTGGCAGTAATGTACAGTAGATATTTTCTACATTCTTTTTATTTCCCTCTGTACATTTGCGATAAATATTGGCACATGTAAACTAGGTTTAATCGCCTGCTTGCGATGTGAAGTTTTTTATGTCTCAGATTTCAAGTTTTCATGTCTTCACAGTTTTAGGGGAATCTCAGAAATTTTGGAGTTAACCACTGTTCCATTGACCATGTCTTGGACTATAGTCTTGACCTTGCGATTTGTATCTGAAAGAAGAGAAGTTTAAATGATTTAGTAGTTCAGTTACATGCACTTAAAGGGAAAAAAAATGTGCTTAGTAAGGTATTAATGAAATAAATATCTCAAAAGAATATAATATTAAAGTCCAATGAGCAGCAGCTGAATGTGAGATATACACAAAACAAACATGGGAAAGAGAAGCTGCACGCAGCTTCTCTTTCCCACAGTTACATGCACTGTATGCACCAGAAATTAATTTTAAGGGTCAAGCTGCTGCAAAGCTACAGTATAAGTAGAGTATTATAGCGGGAGACTTCAACTGTTATTCTATATTTTTGGGGGACTACAACAATGAAATTTTGCCGCTTTGAGTGCTCTTGGGTATTACCACTGATTCAGTTGCATAATATAATTTGACACTGTACAGTATCTCTTCCCTTGGACCTTTTGGAGTCCAGTCAAAACTGCATTACACTTGAAATCACTAGGGCCATTGACAAGAAAATTAGAAGTCTATCACTATTTTTTATTAATTTCACAATTCAACTTGTTTAAGTGTCAAAATTACCCTTAGTTTACGATTGGACATCATAGACTGGTTTATGTGTGCTGTACAGCAGTACTTAACCATATAATTAAAAAAAAAAATTAAAGTGGAACTTCACTGCATCTGAGTACCACAAACCAAAAACGCTATTTAAAGCGGGGTTCCACCCAAAAGTGGAACTTCCGCTCATCGGATTCCTCCCCCTCTCCGGTGCCACAGTTGGCACCTTTCAGGGGGGAGGGGGGTGCAGATACCTGTATAATACAGGTATCTGCACTCACTTCCGGGAATAGACTCCCGCGGGAGTCACGCCCCCTCCCGCACTCCCTCTCCCGCACTCCCCCGCTGTCTCCTAGGAAACACACAGGTCCCAGGAGATAGCGGGGACCATTGAGAATGCGCATCGCGACTCGCGCATGCACAGTAGGGAACCGGGAAGTGAAGCCGCAACGCTTCACTTCCTGATTCCCTCACTGAGAATGGCGGCGGCAGCACCCGAGGACCGAGGGACGGTTCGGTCTCAGGTGCCGACATCGCTGGACCCCGGGACAGGTGAGTGTCCTTATTTTAAAAGTTAGCAGCTGCAGTATTTGCAGCTGCTGACTTTTAATTTTTTTTTTTTCGTGGGACTCCCGCTTTAATAAATTTTTAATATTCAAAGAAAACTCCCCCATCCATCCATGTCTCCATGCTTTATTTTGCTGAGAAATCACTTTGAAAAACACCCCATAGCATTTCTGGCTGTGGCTGTCTTGAGTAAGGGCAAATGATTCATGTAGCATTTACTTTCTGGAAACCGTCTGCCATTAGCTCAGGCATGCAGGCAGGAGGGTGTGCTTAGCTGAGCAAACCCCTCCTCCCCTCCTGAAGACTTCTTGGATTTATGACATAATTTGCCTAGGCATGGAAAGCAGGAAGTAACTGAAGAAATGTATAATATACTGTCCTATCTATTTACTAATGCTAGCAGCATAAGGATTGAAAATAGACAATGTTGATTGGGAGAGTGAAGTTCTGCTTTAATCATTAACCTATACAAACTGTATTATAATCATTAAACATAACCTTTTGATAGTTCTCTTAACTCTCTTAACAAATCCATCAATCACAGGATCAGGCGTAAAATCAATTTTTTCAATAAAACAGTAAATTATATTACCTTTTAAGTTGGTAGATAGTTCACTGAAAAAAAAACAAAGAAACAAATATATGTCAAAAACAATAAAAAGTAAAATGTTTAGCCAGCTAAAATTGGATCTTCTAGCCAGGTTATATAAATTCAAGTATCTATATTTAGCACCCTCTAGTGTGCTAGATGTAGTTAGTTGTTAGTGTAGGAAAATTTGGCCTGGCTGAGAGCCAGGCTGGGGGTTAAATTTGGGTCAGTACTGAGTGACTTAGGGAGGCTGGATGACTCAACAAGCAGCATTTCTGGTGACTGCTTTCTGGAACCTTGGAGAAGCTTCCAGAAGAGGGTGAAGTCTAGGTGGAGCTGCTTGGATTGTTGATTAGGGCCCCAGCCAATCTCTAGCAAAATGGGCTGGTAGGGGGTGGGCCACCTCATAAATACTCATGAGTCATGCCACAGGGGCAGTCGGGTGGAAGATGGAGATGGATGGCTAATGAGGCTCTCGGTGGCCCTTAAGAGTGCCCCCAAGTCTGTGGGGGGTGACCTCGGGCCTGGGGCTCAGGTGCTGGAGAGACCCTCTACAACACATGGAGGAATCCTTCCTGGAGGCACAGGAGTAAGGAGAGGACAACGGGAGCAGGTCAGCAAGTCCAGAAGGTCTACTGAGAATTCAGCCAGGTGGGCTGGTGAGTGATCAGTCTGGGAGGACTGTAGAGAGAGAATGTCAGTCTGGGAGGACTGTGGAAGTAGCCATGAGGGCTAGTGAAAGGTAGCTCCAGTAAGGTGGGCCGGCAGTGCCTGAAGATCAGTAGCCACAGGAGGAATGTAAGTTCGAAAATGAACTTTGCTACAAAACCAAGGGGCACGGTGGCCCTTGCTTGTAAATGGCTTTTGCTTTGGTATGGCTGAGTGTCTTGTCAGATCCACTAAAGGTGTCCTAGCTTCCTTTTTCGGCATGCAGGAGGAATTGGTGTATATAGACTGTACAGAGGAGAAGTTGTCCTTGGAGTTGTCTAAAGTCAAGTGAGCCTCCCATAATACCCCTACTCCCCATCTGAGTTCTAATCCCTCAATAAACCAACAAAACAAAGTGCTGGACTGTTTTCTGACTCTGGGAGACTGTAAAAATTCAGTGTGTCTGGCTGTGCAGGGTGGGAAATTCCATTTCACATTCAGCTCCCTAGGGGGTGCGCTACATATACATTCTTTTTTTTTTTTTTTATGGTTGATATATGTTTATTGTCACTAGTTCAATAGATTAATACAAGCAATAACTCCATGGTCCGAGGGCACTAACAGCTGGCCCCCGACCTTCACAGTTTAAAAAGCACAAAAAGCAGTAAAACACATTAGAGGGGGCAGGAATGACGGGCGATCCAACAATTGTACCAGAGATGAAGGACCCACCTACGCTGCCCTGCACGTTAGGATTTTATGGGTGTATGGGAATGTACATACACATTCTAAACGAGTAGAAAATTTTTCAACAAGTCATTGTTGACCTCTGTAGCTGCATACACTGTGGAACAAGGCATGCTCAAAATTCACAGCAGAAGCAAAAAAGTTGTTCAAGTTGTTCCCTTAGCAGCTCAGCTCACTCTGCTACTTCTCCAGGAGCTCCTGCTCTGTGTTTGCATTAGAAATTAGAGGTGGGAGCAGGGTGAGTAGAGTGGGAGAATTGCTTATAAGACTGGAACTTGTCTGTGAAATTAGAGGATGAATTATTCTACAATGCCTGCAGCTACAATGGCCAGTAAGGACTTGTTTTTAAATCTCATTTACTGTTTAGTTTAAATATGCACATACAGTACTTGGAAGTCCAAACCAAAACTTGACGACATGTTCACTTTAATTTTATTGACTGTTTAGGTGTTTCTAGGATTTGTTTCCCCGAATTCTCAAATTATTATTTTGCCCATAGAGCGCAAGCATTTGTGGACTTGTGTGGGTAGACCAAGCAGCTAAAAACTGCTGATTACCCAAAATAAGTTATGAGAAGGTTTATTTCTGTGATGTACAGACAACACCTGCAGTTGCAATATATAAATACCAAAAAAAAGACAGCTTGCAGCACTTTCTGAACATATTACCTCAAAACGCATCTTCCATAGGGACAATAAGAAGAACATATGAAACATGCCTAACATGCATCAAAAATGCACAGGGCCTCTCACACAATGGTTTAAATGAAATACTAGGATTCTGGAGGTACCATGGCTTTGTGACTGTGTCAATATGACCCTCACATGTCATTATACCTGCTGTTGTTTCCATCTATCAATCTTCTGTAGGTGGCAATTTCATTCTCTAGACGACTCTTGATGTCCAGAAGGATCTTATACTCGTTGCTCTGTCGTGATAGATCATTCCTAACTCTGCTCAACTCGGCCTCCATCTGACAGATCAGTTCCTGGATCTTCTGGAGCTGTGCGCCAGCAGTGCACTGGGTCTCATCCAACGTGTTCTCCAGTGCCTGTTTCTAAAAGAGGAAAACAGATCCTTGTCAATGCCATGTGGTTTCTTGAAACCTTCATGTGAAATATACAGTAAATTAATTTCCTTTCACATCTGTGCTCTTTAAGTACAAGAATATGTTACAGTAGCTAAAGTCTATTTGGCTGAAAAAGTATGAATTTCAATAAACAGAAGAACTTAAAATATTTTCATTTCTAGCTTTAACCTTAAATCCAGCTTTAATGGAAAAGGGAATTCTGTTATGTCCTCGATGGAGCTACTCGGTAGAGGTCCATCGCCACTGTTTAGAATAGGCATTCCAATAGCCTTGTTCCCCAGTGTCCTTTCCTTTTCAAGCAAAGTCCAAAGAGGTGTGTTTGGAGCCTTTTCTTTAAAATGTTTTACTAATATAATTTTATGGAATTTGCCCAGGTAGCTCTTACACTGATGGGAGCTCTGGATGGCCTAGAATTTTTATCCCCGCCAGGTTGCCGTTTGATGGGCTGGATACACAAAGTTTCAATTGGGGCACAGAGCAAAACAGAGTGAGGTAATACTAGGCAGCCATACTGACTAGGTTCTGGTTTATGTAATACCATTGGATTAGCAGAGATTTTGCCAAGAACTTTCTCAAAATACTGCTAGAAGTAAAAGAAGAATGGCTGCACATCCAAATGCCTTTATTGAAATCACCGTGATGACACCAAGGACACCAGAAAATAGTCACGTAGACGCGTTTCACACATACATCTTGTGTTTAATCATTACCAAGCACAAGCTGTATGTGTGAAACACGTCTACGTGATTGTATTCTGTTGTCTTTGGTGTCATCACAGTGATTTCAATAAAGGCATTTGGAACCTTTGGATGTGTAGCCGTTCTCCTTTTTCTTCAAGTATCCCACTGGGTCTAAGCATTCATACAGCCATCGTGGATAAGCTTCGTAATGTGTCTAATATTACTTTCTATTGTCAGCTCCATCTACTGGCCATAATGTGGTATTATCATGACCTCATTTAGGAAAATACCGCATTATGGCCAATAGATGGAGATGCTGATCATAGAAAATAATATTAGACACAATACAGGGAATATTCACACTGCTAATGCTTTTAAAAGGAGACAGTTAAGTTGTCTCTGATCTGAGAACAATCAAGTAAGTCCATACAAAGTAAAGCTTGAGTTCCTGGGTCTACACACCTGCTTTGCCCATTGGATGTGTGTAAAAACATAGTCAAAACCAGTATTCATGTATGCTGCAAGCTCATTTATTATATATTGTGTGCCAAATAAAAACACACCTAATAAATAAATAGTTCTTACCCTGCTGAGCTCAGCTTGCATTTCAATCTCCAGATTTTGCAATGTGCGTTTCAATTCTTTGATCTGACTTTTGCTGCTTTGCAGAGCTTCTGTGTTTGTGTTCACCTCCTGTTGCACTGTTGTAGACTGAAAGACACAAAACATGGTGCTTAACATAGATAATTAGTAATTAAACAGCTTTTATTTGTAATTTGAAATGGAATTCATGTTGGACTTTCATCTCTTATGGGGTGCTTTGTGACTCAGTAAGCATGTCTATGTCCTTAAAGAGAGATACCTGTGCTGCCATTTGTAGCTTGAAAGTTACTTCTTATTTGTCAACCCTTTATACCATACCATTATACCCATTATACATATAGAGCAATTTCTTTAGTACTTGTTTACAAGAGCAGCAGGGGGCGGTTTAGAGGGTAAGACACAATGGACAGAGAAGGTACCCCTATACATTTTAGCATTGATCAGGAGCATTGCTAGCGTCGGACTCCAAGAGCACATGCCACTGCATCTCCTGCAGGATGCCCTGGGTCCCCAATGCCACAATCCTTGCTGCCCCACCACTGCTGCAGCCAGCATCATCTTCACCCCACCAGCTGTAGCTACCTGACACAGAACCAAGGGAAGCTTCTCCTGGGCTCCTCCTTGGCTCGGACATGTCATATGACACATACAAGGAGGAGCCTGGGATTAAGGAAATCTCCCATGCCCCGTTGTATCTGGTCTGATTTGGGGGGAGGTCTGATTTACGGGAGAGAGAATTTGTGCTGGGATAAGGAATTTGAAAGGAGGGGGGAGGATTTTGCGCTAAGAGGAAGGATTTGGGGGCTAGATGATTTGTGCTAGGAGGGTGATGGTGGGAGGATTTGTGCTAAGAGGAGAGATTTGAGGGAGATGATTTGTGCTGGGAGTGGGGGATTTGGAGGGAGGAGATAATTTGTCCTGGGAGAGTGAAATTGAGTAATGGAGGGGGTTTGTGCTAGAAGAGAGAAATTGGGGGTGTAGATTTGTGCTACGTGGGGGAATTTGAGGGAGGGGTAGGGAGAATCAGTGCTAGAAGGGGGGATGGGGGGTATTGGTGGGTCAGAGGATCTGTGTTTGCAGGTTTGGGCCAGGGAGGGGGTAGGTAGGAGAGGATTAGTGCTAGAAGGTAGACTTGGGGGGGGGGGGGGATTTTGCTGAGGAGGTGGAATTTGGAGAAAGGATTTATGCTCAGAGGAGCGATTTGGGGAGGAGATGATCTGTGCTGAGGTGGGTAAGTGAAAGGGGGGGATTGTGCTATTTGGTTACTTCTGACCTCTGCACTCTGTACAGTACACCCACCTGAACCAACCATTTTGTGCATTATGTACTCCTGACCCCTACACTCTGTGTGTTACATATTCCCAACCCCTGCATTGTGTGTGTTATCTACCCCCAAACCCAGCTCTGTATGCTAAGCTGGCCATATGCTCATCGAAATTCAGCCAATTCAGCAGGGACTGGCTGAATTTCAGTCAATGTTTCTGTCCTTGTCAGACAGAAGTCAAGTGTTTGATCGACATGTTGGAAAAATCTTCATTGACCAGCAGCATCAGCCAATCAACTACAGCCTGTCAGTGTATTCTGACAGTGTCAGGTGCCGCGGGCTGTGTGTGTTTAGGGGATGTGTGGATGGAAATAACGGTGTATGGCCAGCTTGAGAGACTCCTGCAGTATGGACACTATATTATACATTACAGATTCCTGCAAAAATATACACTATATTGTACATCACACACTCCTGCAATATATTGTACATTACACACTTCTGCACTATCTACATAATATTTTACATTACAGATTCCTGCACTATACATTATATTGTACATGACACACTTCTGCATTATACTTACTGTATTGTACATTACACTCTCCTGCATTATGTACATGATATTTTACATTACGTAATCCTGCACTATATACATTATATTGTACATTACACACTCCTGCACTATATTGTACATTACAGATTCCTGCACTATATACACTATATTGTACATCGCACACTCCTGCACTGTGTTGTACAACACACACTCCTGTACTATATTGTACATTACACACTCCTGCACTATATTGTACATTACACACTCCTGTACTATGTACACTATATTGTACATTACACACTTCTGCACTATGTACATAATATTATACATTACAGATTCCTGCACTATACATTATATTGTACATGACACACTCCTGCACTATATTTACTGTATTTTACATTACGCTCTCTTGCACTATGTACAAGATATTTTACATTACGTATTCCTGCAGCACTATATACATTATATTGTACATTACACACTCCTACACTATATTGTACATTACGCACTCCTGCACTATATACACTATATTGTACAATACAGATTCCTGCACTATATACACTATATTGTACATTATAGACTCCTGCAGTATGTACACTATATTGTACATTACACACTACTGCAGTATGTACACTATATTGTACATTACACACTCCTACACTATATTGTACATTACGCACTCCTGCACTATATACACTATATTGTACAATACAGATTCCTGCACTATATACACTATATTGTACATTATAGACTCCTGCAGTATGTACACTATATTGTACATTACACACTACTGCAGTATGTACACTATATTGTACATGGCACACTCCTGCACTATGTACACTATATTGTACAATACACACACTTCTGCATTATATACACTATATTGTGAATTACACACACCTGCTTTATATACACTATATTGTACAATACACACTCCTGCATTATATACACTATATTGTACATTACACACTCCTGCATTATATACACTATATTGTGCATTACACACTCCTGCACTATATACATTGTATTTTACATTACACACTTCTGACTTAAAGCATTCACACCCAAAGTTACAAGCTCACTGGATTTCTGTCAGAATGAACAGATATTTTTTACACTCATTAGACATGTTTTAAATCTAAATTCCAGTCAGACATAAAAGACACAAATGACGCAGCTCTGTAATTATAAAAAAAATATATATATATTTTTTTAATACAAGCATTGTAAGCACCTAAATTTGAATTTAAATTTTCAGGCTATTGCAGTCCCTGTAGAGCAGGGCTGCAACATGAGAGGAAGAAGCAGCACAAGGAACCAGTCAGTTCATGTGCTGACAAGAAGCATGTCGATAGGAGGAGAGAGCAGAGAGACAGATGAGCTCATCCCTGTGCTGCTTCTCCTTTTAATGTCCAGTTATATGATGGGGTGGGTCAAAGATGTCCTGGGCTCAGAGTAAGTGGGTTGAATGATGCTGGGTGCAGGACTGAGGACATCCAGTGGCAAAGAAAAGTACTGTAGGGGAAATTGCTGGAAAAGCTGATTTTTCTATTTATTCTTTTAATGGACAAATTATTTTTATCAAGACCAAAAGGGAGCAATTAAAAGTTAATTTTTAGGCTGGCCATACATGGTTCGAATCTCAGACGGTTCAGCAGGAACCGGCTAAGATTTGAACAGTTAATGGGCAAGCTGAATGTACCAAGTTGATCAATCGATCAACTTGGGTACAACCAGCCTGCCGGACTCTCTTGCAATTGTCGCTAGCGGCTGCTATAGCTGCCAGCGGTAATCACTGTCCTCTCCCAGCAGAGACTGCTTCCCCCCGCAGGTAGAAGACAATGGCCCAGCAGGAGGCTGTCTGTGTTGATGGGGGTGTCGAGCGAATTTTGCTCCGTGTATGGCCTGCCTAAGGGTTTACATACAGATTAAGCAATACAGTCTGGACACCTCGCAGCTCCCATCTCACAGATAACAGCAGCTCATGATTAGTTACCCTTCAATTCACTGTGCTATCTCCTCCAGTGAGAATATCCCTTGCCAGCCCATGTGTACTGTAATACAATTGATTTGCTCCTAGAGGGGTCCTGCCCTCTTCCAATCTAAAAGCCATGATACAGGACATTGATTATAAGAGGCTAATACTAAATCATTCTAGACACTTACACTAGTTGCATTCTTTTAATAAACACAAACCCACATTAATTGGTGTTGTTAAATCTGTTGGGTTCAGCTTTAACGAGGAACTGTAGTCTTCTCACATAACTTGTAAAAAAAAACATCTTTGCCATTCTGAAGCTTCTCTCCAACCACTTTGCATATTATTTTATATATACTGTGATTCTGTTCTTGCCTAATATACTGAAAAAATCTCCCTCCACTAAGTCTGGCTGCAACCATTTTAACTGTGGGCAGCTGGAGCTGCTGCCTGTTCACTTCCTGGATTTACACAGACACACAGAGCCACACCTACAGCTCTGCATCTCTCATTTTTCCCTCTTATGACTCATCCCCCCTCCCTTCCTGGCAAATTCTCACGAGAGTGAGAGAGAGAGCTGTGCATGATGTTATAAGCCTTGTTTTTTTTTTTTTGCCAGACAAGAAACAGGAAGTGGGCTGTATAAGGTATTTACAGGCAGAAAGAAAAAAATATTTTACTATCCAAAGTTAAAACAATAAGGGCAGAAGATTTAATAGATGGAAAGTTGAAAAAATAACTGAAGTTCTGCTTTAAGGCATGCTAAAATGCCATCAAATAATTCCACTTTAGCATGCTTTGAGTGCACTTGTTTGCAGATGTTTTAAATGCCTTGAGTGCAGTTTTATGAACAATGGGCATGGTATTTTCCCATTCATAATTTACAGTCTTAAGTTTATTTTTGCTTTGCGGAATTTTCTGCTTTAGTGCCCTAATGTCTGAGGCAAACACATTTAATTGCATTAATTATACTCATAACAGCCCATCAGTCATCTGCAGGAAATGAAGGGCATGATTGTATATGTAAAGTGATGGAGGCTGTCTGTTAATGCATGTTTTTCCTTTTCTTTACAATAACATAATGTTTGTATAGGGCCTGAGGTTAATTTATCACGAATGAACCGATTCCAGTTTGACCACCAGCCAAAATTGACGCAAGCCAAAATAAGATTGTATTAACATAAAATGTTGAACAAATGAAACATTTTTTCCATTTAGTCTATTATAAAGGGACATGTGTTGGCATGAGGCATGTGCCAGGGTTAAAGCACATACACATTAGCTAAGAGAGTAACGTGTATTCCACGAGCAAGCCTTGGCTTGTTCTTAGACAACATTCAAGAGCTGTTCTTGGCTTTAAAACCCAACTCAAGCCCAAACTTTTTTTTTATTTTTGATAGAGTAGAAGGTTGAGACTCAACTTTTTATTTTGCTTTTTATTTTGCTTTCTAATTCAGAAGATTTTTCCTATTTCCTATTTCTATTCTATTCCTACACTGTGTGTGGACTATTTTTAGGGGTCCAAAGATATCTTCTGGCTGTGCTACTTTGGACTATCCAGGTGTATGCACTTATTGGCACTACAGACAAGCGATGAATGTCATGGGCTCTTCAGTTGTCTAAAAATGTCCAGTACAAGGATAGTAATATACCAGACAACCAAATATCAAGGCTTGTACTCCATATTGGCCATTCATATGGGAACATCTAAATGGATCTACTGGACATGTTCACTGACTTTGGGTCTCTAGAAAGTAGCCTAGGTGTATCCACTGTTCCCCTTGGGGGGCACCAACTGGTCTGCCGATTCATTTGTCTGATGGTCAAAAGGGCAACTGTTTTACTGTGGAACGCATTGAGGAAAAGTATGAAATGAATGTGATATTGGAGCAATGGAAGGGTGAACTGTACAAATACATAAATATAACATATCCTAAGGGGCTATATGGAGAAGGTCAACGTACACCTAGATGGCTGCAGCATCGATCCAAGCTGCAGCTGTCCCCTGCCAGCTCTTTGCTGAGAACTGAACAATCAAAGACTGTTAATCGCTCAGTTCTTGGGCCCCAATTGTCAGTCACTGCTCTGTGCTCTGCCCCTCCATCACTCTCTGGAGCGCCTGATGTATAGGGAGTGGGAGCCGCTGGCTCAGCCTCTCAGCAGCGCTGAGTAATGTCATTTTTTCCCAATTGTTTGAATAGATATTTGTGTATTCATTTAACCATCAGCCTAAATATTGCAAACATCCACATAACTAGCTTTCAGATGTGAAAGTAGTAATTTGCTTTCCACTTTGTACATACGCTGTAAACCTTACATTTTGTTTAGCTGCTCTTTTAATGAACAGCACATAAATAAGGAACCAGAGACATTAAAAAAGCTGAACTCCAAGGAAAGAAAAAAATGCTCCCTTGCAGTGGGGCTGCCTTGCACTGATAGGTCTAGGGGACCGCAATAACCAATTTTACTTCCCTGATCCTCTGTTCCTGCAGACTCCCTTTAGGCCAGAAGTCTCCAAACTACAACCCATGGGCCACATTTCTTTTTTTTATTTGTGGCCCACCACTGAGTCTGAGGATACAGTGGTGTATCCTCAGACTCAGTGCACAGACTGAGAATTTAGATCAGTTGGTCTCGACTTCTGATGAGAACCCTGATGTAAGAGGAAACTCTGATGGGGACCCTAATGTATGAGAGAACGCTGATAGGAGCTCTGGTGTAAGGAAGAAACCCTGATATGAAAGGGGGGCTCTAATTGAGACCCTGAAGTAAGGGGGGGGTCTTTATATGAAAAGTGAACTCTGAAGGGATGGGGGGCTTCTGATGTAAAAGGGGGATTCTGATGTGGGGAGGGGGTAATGATGTGAAGGGGGAACTTCTGATGTAATGTTAGTTCTTGGAGAGGGTTTATTCATTCATATTTAAAACTGATTGTAAAGTATATGTTGTGGCCTTTGGATTAAAAAGTTTTGAAACCCCTGCTCTAGGCTGTAAGACCAGTCCCCACAGCCTCTTATCCCCTATGTTCCGGCAGTCGCAGGTCCTCTGACATCTGCAAGTCCAATACAGAGCCCACAGCCCTGCGGTATGCCAATGTACTTTTTTAGTGAAATTAATAGTTTTGGATTCTAAAACTAATGTTGTGGTGCTTTTGTTCTTTCCAAACTCCTCAATTTTGCTCAAGGCACTTTAGGGACCCTTTCATATTTAAGCGCCTCTTAACCAGAGCAGTTGGGCTATACAATGCTGGTTCTACTCTGTACTGAGCAACTTAACTATCTGTGAATCCACATGAATCCCATCCATACCTAGAATTAATGTACCACTGGCCACTGCTCCAGAACCAAAGCAAATCTGGAGCAATTGTAGACAACAGCTAGTCAGGTTTCATGTGAAAAATAAAACCTGAATATTTACTTTGTACAACTCAATTGCTTTTTGTTCCAGTTTTCTGAGATCCAGTTGTCCTAAACCAGTGCCTTCATGATTTATGCACATACACTGTTTATGTATATGAACACCCACGTACTTTATTTCATAGTCATCGCATTACAACTAGTTTTTTTGTTACACCAGGAGCCTAAGGATATCTGCTACACCAGTGCTTGAATGTGTAAGTTGACTCCAAATTTTATTACCTTCCTATGGGAAAGTATAACCCGACAAGTTATATTTCATGCACTGTAATTTCATACAATGGTGGCTAACAAGCCTGATATGCTATTTGCAATTTGTAATACATTTTATTATAATATCAAAGTGCTTGCTGCCCAAACATGTCATATCACTGATATGTGCCTGCTATACCATGTAGTTGTATGGATAAGTATCCTGTTCTCTTTGTATTGCTTCCTTTGTGTGAAATCCCTGGTGGTCCTGCCAGTCCTTCTGCTTTCCTATTAAGAATTGACCACACTAAGCATGGGAGCACACAGTGGTCAGTTCTCTAGCTATGCTGTGAACTCAGCCTGGTCACCTCCAATGACTAGACCTGTGCTGACAGCCTCTCCCTGTACATCCTTTCACTGGGAAGATCAGTGTACTGCTGTTTCTTCTCCCCCTAGCTTTTATGCAACCGAGAACAGAGGAAATGTTATCACTTATAAAAAAGGGAAAAAAAGGTATTTATATATATATATATATATATATATATATATATATATATATATATATATATATATATATATATTTTTTATTATTTTTTTTCTTTTCATATCTATACACAAATGTTTTACCTTTCATTTCAATTTTAAACTGAATTGATTGTTTTACAAGGTGAGGGTTTACAATCACTTTAAGCCGTATCTGTGACATATATCATGAATTCTGGTTGTACAGTTAGCCAAGGGGCATAAAGGAAAGATTTGCATGTCTCTGTTTGAAGGACAAACCAGGGGCCAGGTTGTTTAGCCGGTTCTTGGTCCAGGAATCTAAACTACTACAACTTTGCAATGATGGAGTGGAGAGACCCATCAAATTCACATACAGGTTTCCGGACATATCTGGCCAATAGACCTGATCAGGAAAACCCTTTACATGAAAGGTTTAAGGTCTCGCTATCTGGTCTCTGAGGATTGCATAACAGTAACCCAGATGTTCTAGTGGGTGCAACTGTGGAACCTGTCTGGTTACTCCAACAAGCCCGCCATCAAGAGAACATCTTTCACTCCTGAACTGAAATGGCTGCTACAAAAGTCCCAGGTGCAGCCTGTGACCTCTTTCTGAGACCTTCTCCAGCACCCCGCTTGTGTGAAACGATAATGAGGCATCAGGGTTGATTTAATAAGACTGGAGAGTGCAAAATCTGGTGCATCTGTGCATGGTAGCCAATCCGCTTCTAACTCCAGCTTGTTCAATTTATCTTAGACAACAAAATGGAAGCTGGATCCAATTTTGCGCTCTCCAGTTTTAGTAAATCTCTCCCAATGTCTTTTTCATTTCTTTACTGAAAGTTATCCAAATATTGGTAACATAGAAGTCCTTCTGCTACACAAGCTATAAAGGAGGAGGTTTCTGCAATGCTACATACTGTTGCCCCAAATGCATTCCTCTCAGATAAGTTCCCACTGACACCATTGATCTTTTTTAGTAATTTGCAAGAGGATAATTCTTCACAATGACCAAAAGTGTAAGGAGCATTCTTCCCCCTGACTATCACACTAATGTATCATGAGCTGTAGATATAGTCATTTTTAGCAGGGTTTCCCTGAGAAAGGAAAGTTATTACAAGGGTTCCTCTGTGTTGAATATGTTGAGAAAGGCTGGTCTGATTTATCATTGTTCTCCAGATTTCTTGTCCAGTTGCCTTTTACAGAGAGCCCACAAATGGGAAACTACATTCTCTCTTCCATCCCAAATATACAATTTGAACCCTCCTGTTATCTCCACCAATTCACTATATAGTCTCGCAAAAGAGAGGTGCAGATCAACCCAAATCACTGGGAACATGGCAGGGCTTATTACAAACAAAAGGCTTACTGTACCCTCTGTTCTGCTAGGGCTCTACTGTGCTTAGCTTTCTATTGCCGCGTACACACGAGCGGACTTTTGTCTGGCTGACATTTCGACGGACTTTACGACGGACTTTCCGAATGAACGGACTTGCCTACACACGATCAACCAAAGTCCAACGGATTCGTACGTGATGACGTGCGACCGGACTAAAACAAGGAAGGAAGTTCATAGCCAGTAGCCAATAGCTACCCTAGCGTTGGTTTTTGTCCGTCGGACTAGCATACAGACGAGCGGACTTTTCGACCGGACTCGAGTCCGTCTAAAAGATTTGAAACATGTTTCATTTCTAGGTCCGTCGAACTTTTGGGGAAATAAAGTCCGCTGGAGCCCACACACGATCGAATTGTCCGATGGACTCCGGTCCGCAGGACCAAGTATGCCGTAAAGTCCGGTCGCGTGTACGCGGCATTATAGGGACTTCAGATAAAATTAGCCTTTTAGTAGAAAAATAAGGAATGTAAAACATTGCTGACTGTATGAGTGACAGAACTTCCATCAAATGACTGTATTACCATTCTCTGGATATGTGAGGACTTTTCTTACCTGTTGTTTGTACAATTCTTCAGCATCTCTTCTGTTCATTTCTATAATGCCTTCATATTCCTTTCTCACTTCAGCAATATATTTGGCTAAGTCTGCACCTTTGGGGGCATCAACTTCCACATTGACAGTTGAACCTTGCTTTTGTGCTTGAGCCAGCTTCATGTCCTGTATGAGTAAGTCAGATAATTACATAACCATTGCATCCCAAGGCTAAAATATATTTTTAGTACTAGATTTGTAAAAAGTTTAAAAGAAATTTCAGCCCAAACTTTCTGTGCTAGTTTTGGATAGTACTTGGAAGGAATTGAATGTGTCAATGGAAATCTGATGACAATGGTCAAATGTTGGATTTCCATTAATTTGGGTAGACTGCTTTTAGTTCCTGCCATGTTTCTGGGACAGGTAATGAGGGTTATTCTCCTTAATGGAGACACGGACAACCATAAAAAAAAATTTTGCAGAGGTTCTAATTCTTCCCCACTGTCTATTATGATCTTATTCTGGGTCAGTGACTCAAGATATTAAAGTGTGAAGGTCAACATGACAACCAGGCAGCAAGCATTTGCAGAAAAAGTGGGCAGCAATGTCTTTATGTTTATTCCATGACAGGTTTCCTTTTAAAGCAGAGGTTCACACAAAAATAAAACCTCCACTTTTCGGAACCCTCCCCCCTTCCAGTGTCACATTTGGCACCTTTCAGGGGGGAGGGGGGTGCAGATACCTGTATAATACAGGTATTTGCACCCACTTCTGGGCGTAGAGACTCCCTCGGGAGTCTACGCCTCTTTCCGTCCCCCCCCCCCCCGCTGTCTGCTGTGAAACACACGGATCCCAGAGACAGCAGGGACTATCCGGATTACACAGCGCGACTCGCGCATGCACAGTAGTGAACCAGGCTGTGAAGCCACAAGGCTTCCCTTCCTGATCCCCTTACCGAAGATGGCGGCGGCAGCATCCGAGGACCGAGGAACAGATCGGCCTCGGGTGCCAACATCGCGGACGCCCTGGACAGGTGAGTGTCCATATTTTAAAAGTCAGCAGCTGCAGTATTTGTAGCTGCTGACTTTAAAAAAAAAAAACATTTTTGTGGGACTTCCGCTTTAAGGGTCAGTCCACCCTACCTATATACCAGTCTTTGGTAGATGTTAGAGAGTTACAACCCCTGAGAATTTCCTATGGCTGTATTAGTGAAATCTCTGGGCTGAGTTCCTAGATCTGCATACCTGTTGTTCCAATTACAAGGGGTTTTTATGGAGAATGGTGGGCAGGAAAAGAGTTGGAAATTATTGCAGGGTGACTCCAATGAATAAGTATTCAAACAAGTAAAAAGCCAGGGGTTGACTCCGTCCACCAAGGTCCACCAATAACTAAAATAGTACTTTTATGTGGCCTCACTCTTTACACAGTTCACACTTTGTGTTCCTAGGCATTGAGATGTGCTTATCAAGCATGCACAGTCAGATTTCCCCTATTATATGTATTACCTATACAATGTACAACAGAGTTGTACAGGGATTAATGGACTATAGAAAGATAAAGAGAAGCATGTATGTACAAACCAACAATTACCATTATAACATCTACAATATCGTAACAATGTCCAGTTCAAGGTTATCATCAGTGGCATTTTTTTATGGCTAAGTTTATTTTTCTCTACACTCTTTATGTGTTCTGAACACATTATATTCTGTCATTTTTTTGCAAGCGCTGTAGACAGTTACTGATACACACTTGTTACTTCTTCATTCACATGTCCATTATTCTCGTGTACAGTACCGTGAAAGGTACGTTTTGTTATTTGGGTGTGGATATTTGCTTATACCCTTATTGTTCTTCAAAACAGACTTCATTATCTATACATTTGTCAAAGCTGGTTGTTTCTGTTTCTTTTTTTCTGGATCAAATGACTGCTCGTATCCCTGAGTTATCTAGGCTTATGATGTAGATTGAATTTCTAGTTTCCCAGAATAAGCATATTATAACTATAGATAATTCATTTAGATCAGTATGCAGAAATCTAATCAACTATTACTTTTTATAGTAAGGCAATACATGGTTAACCATCCATGGGATGGCCTGCAAACAGAACAAGAGGTGAGGGCACTTCTATTTAATAGAAAAATGAATGATCCCTGAACCATACATACAGTATATTGTCAAAAGTATTGGAACACCTGCCTTTACACGCACATGAACAAGGTCCGTAAAGACATGGATGAGCGAGTTTGGGGTGGAGGAACTTGACTGGCCTGCACAGAGTCCTGACCTCAACCTGACAGAACACCTTTGGGATGAATTAGAGTGGAGAATGCGAGCCAGGCCTTTTCGTCCAACATTAGTGCCTGACCTCACAAATGTACTTCTGGAAGAATGGTCAAACATTCTCATAGACACACTCCTAAACCTTGTGGACGGCCTTCCCAGAAGAGTTGAAGCTGTAATAGCTGCAAAGGGTGGGCCAACTCAATATTGAACCCTACGGATTAAGACTGGGATGCCATTAAAGTTCATGTGCGTGTAAAGGCAGGTGTCTCAATACTTTTGGCAATACAGTGTACATTATTTTACATTCAGACTTAGGCCAAAAGGGAAATGTTCAAAAATGTTCCTCCTACTTAAGGAACTTACCAAGAGTAAGTAGGCCATGTGTAACTCCAGTTGACAGATTATCCGATTCACAAGATGGCCATAAAACTTGACTGTAGAGGAACTGGTTTCATGTGTAGATGTGGCCACCGATTCAACCATCCCACCCACACATTACCCATGCAAAAGTAACCAGTTTCTATGTAGCACCTAATTATTGTCTTATCTTGTGATTAGGTCTATAATCTGCCCAACAATCAGACCAAGTATTTGCATCTAGGTGCATCTTATGCCAGGCAATTTACTGTGAGATACAGGAGCGTGATCAAGTAGTAATGCATGTTTGTCATGGGTTTCTGGGGCAAAATTATAGGGTCCCCAGGTTTGGCAAACTCTACATTAAAACCAATCTTTGTATAAATATCTAAACAATTCTATAACAACAACAACAATGCAGCACTCCTATTGCTTTCCTAGAAAAAGGTGCCACAACTCTATATACATTGACTTATGAAGAGAACTAAGCTGTCCTGAAATCTTCCAGGACAGCTCCTCTCTGCCCTCCGACAGGGACAACTGACCCATGTGCACATGGTTGGACTTTCCGACAACAAGCTCACATCGAACATTTCCCGTCAGAAAACCCAATCGTGTATACGCGGCTTTAGTCTTCTCAGTTAAAAAATACAAAATATCACTTCATCTCTACATTTTCCTGTATAATCCATATACTTTATTTACAGTGACGTGGTTATTGGTTTATGCCCTGGCAGATCCCTATGCATTCCAAAGCTGGGCCACAAAGGAGTCACATGATCTGGTATGGCTCTTTGTATACAGGCTTGGTTCCCTTGCTCATATTTTAAGAAACCTCTTCATTCTTTTTTCAGTATCATTGTGTCTGCAATGTACAATTAATCTATTGTTAGTTGGTACGCCTGGTTCTCTGCCCATATCCAGTTAAACATGACAGCTAATAAAACCAGACATATTGTATGCAGAACAATTATCTTAGTATATGGCTTAGTAGTCTAAGCTGTTCTTCAGACTGGGGAACCAAAGTGATGCATTGTTTGTCCTGTCCTGTTTTATTTAATTGTGAAGTCCCTACTGGTACAATTCTATACTTGGAGCCATCCACGTCTTCTGGATAATACAAATATTATGCAGTGAATGGACATAACAGTACCTCCTCATGGCTCTTCCTCATGTAGATCAACTGTTTCCTCATTCCCTCCACCTCCATCTCCAGGTCTGTCCGGACAATGGTGAGGTTATCCATCACTTTGCGCAGGCCCTCCAGGTCCGTCTCCAAGGCTGCACGAAATGCTTTTTCTGTCTCATATCTGAAAAGACAAATCAACTATTTTTCAACTGCACCACAGGGTCATTTAAAACTTGCATATGGCGGAAATACTTAAAAAATAATAAATACATAAAAAATAATAAAGAAGTCATAAAGGTGAGAAAACAAATAATAACATAAATCCAAAACTTTTGTCTAGTTCTGGACAGCGTAGGGAATGCTTTTTCTGCTGTCTGTGCACCCATTACTTCCAGTTCCAGTGGCACAACAAGAATTGAGCGGAAAAATGGCAGTGCATCCAGTTGTCACCAGTATGTGTGTCTCCATTGGAAGACTTCTTCTTATCTTTTTTTCTGATGTCAAATTTGGGTTTTCTCATGACTTTTGGGTGGTCATCAGGAGAATCAGAGAGATTGAATCTCCCTAGCAAAGACACAGATACCAATAAGAGGGATTTCCAGACAGCTGTGTTAGGGCTCATGTACATTATTGCTTTTAGGTTCAGTGTAAAGCCCGCTGCCAGCAATCCTGGCAAGATCAATGGCGGGCTGAACCACACATGGCCCTAAAGGTGATTACCACTAGGAACAGCATGCAGAGTTTAGACGCCATATATTTCATACTGTCTTTTATTTGGCAGGACTTGCTGGCACTTGTGCCTCCCAGGTGCTGGAATATGCCCAGTTTTTATGCTCTATTGGAAAAATGCCTGAACATGTGCCCTTTTAAGGGTTGGAACACCACTGTAGAAACAAAATGCAGTTTGTCATCTGATTTATCTCTATAATTATCATAAAAAAGAGGGCCAGAGTGGAGAAAAAAAATTAAAAACGGCGTGCTTTTGTGTACGCGACTGAAAATGCTTAAGTAAGAACTGGTGCCACTAACTGCTCAATGCAGCCAAAAAATGTGATGCAAAGAAATGTCACCTCTTATCAAACCTCTTATCACCTCTTGTCAAATTTTAGGACCTGAAAAACCAATGCCAAAATCTCTGCATCAAAATCAAATCATCCACCATAGATCGCTATCATTATCATTTTCAACCACTGACTCCACTGAAGGATCTCAGAAGAAGCACACCAATCAAAAACTCAGCCTTTTGAGAAAGTAGTCAAGGAGTCATTTATCGACAGCTTTATCCTTCTCTAAGATAGTGATGTATTAATTTACTAAGAATCTCTACTATTTTATTTCACTTCTTTTCATGTCATTCCAATTTTTAGCAAATATTTTTTATTCCTCTACCATATTTTCTACTTATTACTAGAATGTTTAGGTCCCCATTCACAATTGAACTTGTACATACATTTTTTAGGGATTTTCATTTATTTTCAGGCTTGAGTATTTTTGTTTTAGCCAATGGAAAGCTAGTTACTAAGAGAAGAAAAAAAATAGTCTTTTGTGCATTTTCTGGCATTTTCCAAGTACTTCCATTGACATCTATAGGGACTAAACAGTAATGCCGCATCCACACGAGCGGAATTTCCGAAAGAAAGAGTCCGATGGGAGCTTTTCATCGTATATTCCGACCGTGTGTATGCACCATCTGACTTTTTCTGTTGAAAATTCAGATGGACATAGATAGAGAACATGTTCTATATTTTTCCGACGGAACGAATTACTGTCGGTAAAAACATTCGCCTGTATGCTGTTCCGATGCACCAAAAACGACGCATGATCTGAAGCAAGTACAAGATGGAAGCTAATGGCTACTGGCTATTGAACTTCCGTTTTCTAGTCCCGTCGTACGTGTTGTACGTTTTGGACAGTCAGAATTTGGTGTGACCGTGTGTATGCAAGACAGCTTGAGCGGAATTCCGTCAGAACTCTGTCGTAAAAACCTTCAGAGTTTATTCCGACGGCAAAACCGGTCGTGTGTACAGGGCATAAGACTCTGTCCCAAAGAAGCTCATGTATTTTTCTAAGCTTTGAGCTTATTCAAGCAACACAACACTTAGGTGTGAATGGGTAGCACTGAATATCATGGAAATCTTGATGTTGAGCGTTGAAGCGCTTTGGGAAACACACTTCAAATCAATTTGCGAAATTCCATTAAAGTAGAATGGAAACCCCATATAATGGGCACAGCAGGAGTGCTGAGCCAGGAACACAGCCCATATTTTTTCACCAATAGTGTCCCAGAGGAATGCAACAAACTTTTAGGTGTTACAACTCTTCAGCAGCAACCAAAAAATTGAAAATTGTATCAAATACTTACTATAATTTCCATTCCTGATGCCAATCCATGGAGGTGAATGTAAAGGAGTGCCCGAAATGCAGTAGTTGTGAAATAAACCGCTTTATTTGGAGTATAGATGGTAGAATGTAGCCAACACGTTTTGGGGGACAAAAGACTCCCCCTTCCCCAGGACTGATGTTTGAATATGGATCCTGTTACGGTCTGTCTGGGACCTGAGCATCAGGTCTAAGAATGTCTGACCGTCAGCTGAGGCTTGAGAGCTCAATGCTGCCTCTCAAGCCTCAGCTGACGGTCGAACTTTCTCAATCCCAGACCTGATGCTCAGGTCCCAGACAGACCCTACGGGATCCATATTCAAACAGCAGCCCTGAGGAAGGGGAAGTCTTTTGTCCCCCGAAACGCGTTGGCTACATTTTACCATCTATACTCCAAATAAAGCTGTTTATTTCACAACTACTGCATTTTGGCTGCTCCTTTACATTCACCTCCTTTGATCACTATGGGAGAAACCACCTGGCCGCACCCTGAGGTAGCAGCCCATACGCATAACAGGGTTTACCATCTTCACAAAACAACCGGGCATCAAACTTTGGAAAGAAACCTTTCTTATCTTGTCTTTTGGACCTCCTATCTATAATCAGTGACCAACCAAGTCAGTCCAGCGTGATCTCTACCCTTCAAGAATGACGCCAATCCACTGCAACATACCGTACATGTGATATTGCTTCGCCCCTATATCCACCCACATGACCTGTTTAAATCATAAAAGGAAAGCTAGAGCAACCTCCCTCATTCTCCATAAAAATAACAAGATCAAAAAAGGGAGGGTTCATATGCTGCCATGGATTAGTATCAGGAAAAGAAAATTGTGGCAAGTATTTGATGTAATTTTCCATTTTCCCAATGTCAACATGGCCCCAAACTTAAAGACATAAAAATAGACCTAGCTGAATAGGCCTCTATCACTTCTGGAGGCTCTTGTACGGCCGCACTATAAGTTTTCTGGATGATCTTGACACTCCAAGGTGACACGGTTTTGCTGTAGCTTCCTCCTTCAAACTTGCTTAAAGGAAACACAAACGGGCTCCCGAAGGATTTTAACTAGAAAGAGGCTTGAAGATAGGCATTTTAGACACTTGGTACATCCAGCATGTGCACAGTGCATGCGTGGACACCACAGCCGGCCTGGAGACCGGAAATGGCCACAAAACCTGGACCAGATTGTGCACACACGCCGGTCACAGGTAAAGCCACCAGTGAAAAAAAAAAAAACTGCAGACAAAAGAAAAAAATAAACTACCGGTAATTGCTCCCACAAAGGAAAAATAATAAAGCCTAATGAAGGTAGAGGCAAGGGAGAAAAAAAACAAAAAGGGATAGCACAAACCTGTGGGAGGAAAGAAAAAGCAGCACTAACTCCAGCACTAGGATTCAGCTCAGGTGTGCAGAGCAACACATGCAGCATGGACTTCAGCAACCAAAACCAGCTCAGGTGCACCACACGAGGTTCTGACGTCTCTAGTTAGAGAACTCCTCCGTTACAAAAGACCAATAGAAGGGGCTCCCCATCTTATTGGTGCATTTAGCAACCTAAGATGTGGGACAGCGCCTTGGAGAGGCTGAACTCAGGTTAACTCTGACTCAGTCGGCGGGTAGGGATTTATCACAACATCACAGTCTTGTGGGTATAGATCTTGAGGACAAAAGGAGAATGGGGAAGGCTGCTCTAGCTTTCCTTTTATAGATTTAAACAGGTCCTGTGGGTGGATATAGGGAAGCTATATCACATATATGCTCCCATGTAGGCGTCAGGTAACTAAAATATCAGTTCTTGGTGCACAGACCCTTTAAAAGAAACCTGTCTTGAGAAAATTCCACATTAGGCCACTAGATGGAGAGAAGTATAATAGGATTATAATTTCTGTTGATATTTAGCGCAATCTAGTGGCCAAATGCAGCATTTTCCGCTTTAAAGCAATGAAAAACATTTGTCCATAAGAGAAAACAAACAGCCTAATAACATTTGTTTTTTGACCCATTTACCAAAAATGAATGTTCATGCACTTTCACTGGGTGAATTGTTATGCATTTTTTTTATAACTAAGGGCAGTAGAATCAGTTTTTGCTGCATTCTACATCTGAAAATTCTAGCTGCCTGGCTGTCATGCTGATCCTCATGCTTCAGTACTTCAAGTCACTGACCAGAACTAAAATGCAGAGAAGGACTTTTTTCTAAATTACTATATTGAATAGACTTTTATCATTGTGTATCCTGTATTATTATGCAGTGAGAATAATTTCTAATTTCTTTGTTGTGTGGACAGGACTAAACATGCTCAGCCCACCCAGAATCCACAGCTTGCCTCCTGAAGCTGCTATGAGCTACACTTTGCCTAAGTGTTACAGGATGCATCCAATAGCCATTTTGTTCTGCACACATCACAGTCGTTAGTACACAGATCTACTATGGTAACCAATAAAATCAGAAATATGGGTGGGTGAAGAAGGACATAGGAATGAGAAGCATCATGAAAGAAATTACAAGCTTTGACTCTTATGCCGCGTACACACGGTCGGAATTTCCGACAACAAATGTTCGATGGGAGCTTGTTGTCGGAAATTCCGACCATGTGTGTGCTCCATCAGACATTTTCCGTCGGAATTTCCGAAAAACAAAATTTGAGATCTGGATCTCAAATTTTCCGACAACAAAATCCGTTGTCAGAAACTCCGATCGTGTGAACACAATTCTGACGCACAAAATTCCACGCATGCTCGGAATCAAGCAGAAGAGCCGCACTGGCTATTAAACTTCGTTTTTCTAGTCCCGTCGTACATGTTGTGCGTCACTGCGTTCTTGATGTTCGGAATATCCGACAACATTTGTGTGACCGTGTGTATGCAAGACAAGTTTGAGCCAACATCCGTCGGAAAAAAAATACACGGTTCTGTTGTCGGAAAATCCTATCTTGTGTACAGGGCATTATGTATCCACACAATAACACATCATTTCTAGGAATTGGTGTCCCCTCTAAACATGAGATCATTTATGAGCACTGTGCTACATTCGGTACAGAAGTGCAACATTCCTAATAGTGGAACATGGCTAGAGACGAGGATTCCCCAATGTTCCACCTTCTAAGCTTATTGTTTTAGAAAATCGGTGTCCCCTTTTTGCCTCTAAAAATGTAATTAATTTACTGATGTCATCTTTGCTGGATCCTGCTGAAGGAGGCTGGCGGCTAGCTTTTTTAATTCTATTTTTCTAATGGCCGGTAAGTGCTTCCATTTACCATGTTTAATCATCCCAAAAATACTTCTTACATTCACTGTAGTTTAAATTTTGGCACACACCAATTTATGCGTGTACAATTGCTTATGGTGCCTACAAGCGTAAATCACTGAACATGAAAATGTTTCTATTTTGATTCTATGGATCCCTATGCAGCACAATTTTATTCATGTAAATGCAGCTGTGTGAATAAGCCCATAGCCAACAATACTGCTGCATTCAGGCCTGTAAAAAACAATACAATGTATGGATCTATGAATGTAGCACTTTGGGCGCCTGTATATGTGAGCCCTGTATTTAGCACCTTATTTTTATGATCGTCCTTGACCCCATAGACCTCTCCCTCCCATCTGGGTGAAACACTATGGAAATACTGTTGAGGTCCGCCATTTCTTTGTGACTTTGTGAACCTTGCTCCACTGCCTGACCCACACAAGTCCATCAATCCCAACCTATACTCTGCTGCATATGCTCTTGTTACCTCTCAATAAATGATCATATTGAAGTGTGTGTGGCCACCATTAGAGATGTCACGGGCAAAGGAGTAGAGGGAAAACCTTTAATAGGGATGCATCTTCAAACACGGCAAAGAATACAATGTACAGAGGTGAAAATACAGCCTCAAGCTTGTCTTCCAGGACTCCAGAGTATATCGTTGTTTGAATGCATTCTGACTAATTATGATTAGAGTGAATTAAGTGTTTATTTGTATTTTTTACAACTTTAGTTTGCTATATGTACCTTTATCTCCAATTTTATTCCCATATAAAAAGATACGTTTTAGAAAGATAGGCCAGTAGGCATAGCAGCGCCGGTACCAGTCCCCTTAGGAAAGCCCTGGCTGTGGGATACGGACGATACACAGGCACAGGTTGGAACCGCCAGTTACTATTACTATTACATTCCTTGTTGGGGAGAGAAAGCTGTCTCTTGATACCAGAATAGCAGTAGTAGAGGGCACAATTTAAAAGGTAATCCCCTACTGTTTATGGGATAGAGATCACCGTGACTAATAATTATATATGATTACCATGTACTATGAATGATGAATTGTATATTTATTTATGTATCTTTTATGTACATGTTTTATATATATATATATATATATATATATATATATATATATATATATATATATATATATATATATATATAATATACATATATTTATTACTATTTATCAGTTGGCTCATGTGACCAGTGTACCACCTCTTAACCCCTCCCCTCTTTAAAGGTATGAGGGTGGGGTTTATTTGGGCTAATAGCTCACTTAGGTATGAAGGATGATGTGAAATCATTCATACCCAATTTGGCTCTGATGATGAAGAGGGCTTAACCCTCGAAATGTGTTAGCCTTCGGATGCTATGAAGGTTTACCATGCCACTGACTGAGGACTGTGGATCTTGGGGTAGTTTTATTGGCACCATTGTATTTGTCTTTTCTTGCCAAGAGTTTGTAAGAAGATTACGTTATACTTTTGAATAAAAAGGGTTATGTTGGTAATGCACTAATGGGGCATACACACGGTCGGACTTTTCGTCTACAAAAGTCCGACCGCCTGTCCGACAGACTTCCGGCGGACTTTCGGCAGACTTGCGGCGGACTTGTGGCAGACTTTCTAACGAACGGACTTGCCTACACACGACCACATAAAAGTCCGACGGATTCGTACGTGATGACGTACACCAGACTAAAATAAGGAAGTTCATAGCCAGTAGCCAATAGCTGCCCTAGCATGGGTTTTTGTCCGTCGGACTAGCACACAGACGAGCGGATTTCGGGGTCCGTCGTGGTTACGACGTAAAGATTTGAAGCATGTTTCAAATCTAAAGTCCGTCGGATTTGAGGCTGAAAAAGTCAGCTGAAAGTCCGGGGAAGCCCACACACGATCGGATTACCAGCCAGCTTTAGTCCGTCGGCGTCCGTTGGACTTTTGTAGACGAAAAGTCTGACCGTGTGTATGCCCCATAAGTCGGTGCGCCCTTTTAAAAAAAAAATGTTTTATTGTTTTCAAATAAAGTTAACATATGGATCCTCCAGATGAAGCCACGAGGATGGTGGCGTAACGCGTAGAGGTAGAGCCTGGCGGTGGGATTATCGACGCCATACGTGAGATCTGCTGGATTTTTGTAAGAAAAGTCTGGCTAACAGATGCGCAACTGCACACAAGCACGGGCACATCAGTGTGTGTAAAAAGGACTTGTATTGGCACATGCGCGGGCATGCAAAGGCGCGTGTCAATGTGTGCGCGCACACTTGCAGGTCTGGGCTCCAAGTAGTTTATTTAAACTGAACACTGACACATGATCCTTGCTGAGTGGTCTTTCAGCTAGTACCTGTTACCTGAATCTGATTTGTTCCGGTGTTCCTGTGTTTGACCCGGCTTGTACCTGAACCTCCTCTTGGACTCCTGCCTGCCTTCCTGTGACCCCGGCTTGTGTTTTGACCCTGTTCCTGCTCCATGCTCCTGTACTGCGCTGCCCGACTGTGTACCGAACCTGGAATGTATCCTGTCTTTGTCTCACGTTCCTGTACCTGCTCTGCTCGGCTGTTGATGACCTCCTGGCTTATGTTCCGACCAAGACTCTGCCTGCTGATGCAGCAACACGGAGTTCCAGTCCTCGGTGCCTATCCGGTGATCTGCAGCTATCGGGCTCCTGCCAAGACCTGTCTTGAGCCACCTGCTACATCGGCCCTCGTGCCACTTTGTGTCTTTCACTCCCTGTCATCTCTATCAGGGGTGCTAGACAGGAGGTGCAAGAGAAGCCCTCTCTACAGCTCAGTCTCCACCAGGTACGTGACAATTTTGTTCGTTTTCACTTAATGTGAGTGCATTGTATGAAGCTGAGGTGGTGAGGTTTGTTCAGACTTAGACCTAGGTACTGCACTTTTGGAAGCACTTTGGTCTTTCCATGTTATCCTGGAGTTGCCTGTGACCCCTGCCACCCCTGAAGGGGAACTAGATTATCAGCTAATAGCTTTCGAGCTCATTTGACCCTTTTGGGGTCTATGATGGAGGTGAGCCTGCATAGCACTTGGTGAAGGGGGCACAAGTCATGGAGTGGAGTCACATTGTGTGTTTGTGAAGCACGGCTCATAATTAGAGACTACTTAGAGCACTGTTTATAAGAAGATTTTCTCTAATAATATAACTGTGGACTTTTTTCATTTTTTGCACTTTACACTTTTCGTTAATATGTACAGTGGCACTTGCGCTTTGTTATGAAGTTTGTTCTTTTATAGTTCTATATGGACATATGTGCATTTAATTAGGTGGTTTTTATTAAGCAGTGCTACCGCATTTTATTTTTATGTGGACATACTTGCGTTTGAAGTCATCTAAGGCCAGCTTGGCATTTTCCATCTGAAGTGTTAGCTTAGCATCATTTGTATGTCCAGCGAGGAGCTGTAAACAGAGGTAGAAAAGAAGAATGAATTCTTAATCTTAATAAAAATCCAAACAAGGGATAGCAGTCAATAAATTACTAATTCAATCTAGCCACAGTTTTTAAATCAGAAAGTTCATGTATTCAGTTTATTTTAAAGTGTATGCAAACCCTCTTATTTGCTCCCTTTTGGTTTGCAAAATATATAATTGAAAGCATTTTTTTTATGTTGGTTTAAAAAGTAAATGAAAGAGGTAAAAATGCTCCGTGATTAACAGCGCTTGCTGCTATGTAATAAGCAAATTACAAAATAACAATTGCACACTATCACCTTATTGTTATTTTGTAATTTTCTGGTTACATAGTAGCAAGCGCTGTTAATCACGGAGCTTTTCTCCAGTGTATTATTTTTCACACATAACTCACAGGTTTGTAACAGCAGCTGTTTTTTTTTTACACAGTATTTTAAGAAACAGTGGAACCTTGGTTAACTAGTAACGCAGTTAACAAGCGTTTTGAAAGGACGAGTAACTTTATTTTTTTTATTCTGACTCGGTTTGCGAGTGTTGTCTGGCAAAACGAGCAGAACTCAAGCTAATGGGGTGTGCAGTACCGCATTTGGCCAGAGGTGCGGGGCGCCGGAGACACTCGGAACGTTTCGGACCACTTCGGAAATACTCAGAATTACTCGGAAACACTCGTAAATACTCCATTCCCGAGTGTTTCTGAGCCTTTCCAAGTTCTGCCAAGCTGTCCCTGAGTATTTCCGAGGCTCTCTGGCACCCCCCCACCTCTGACCACATGCGGTATTGCATGTAATAGAAGTCGTTTCCATTGACTTCTATGGGGAAACTTGCTTTGATAGGCGAGTGCTTTGGATTACAAGCATTCTCCTGGAACAGATTATGCTCGTAATCCAAGGTTGCACTGTATACATTTTTTTTGGTGTGGGTGTCTATATGCACTAGCATATAACCATTATATTAAACAGGTAAAAATACCTGTTGATCCTGCCATAAATCTTGTAAACTGATAACTTCCTGTATATTCTGCCTCTGTTACCTCTTACCAGTTTCACTGTTGTCAGTACTCTCCGTGGTCTACAGAACACCTGTCCCCTGTGTTGAGAAGAGAAGAGAAGGAGGTGTCCTGTAGTCCTGCCCTAGGTTGACTCTGCTCCTCAATAGATACAGTACAGTAAGTGAGCGTTGTCACCCAAGAACAGGAAATGTGTTACTGGCAGTGAAATTAAAGGGTAAAAGCCAGGAAAAAAGAGCGAATGCAGTCACCACATCAAAGGAATAGTAAGTTTCAATATGTTACATTTTTATCCTGGGGTTTGGATAAGATTAAATCCAAAGTCCACAGGAGCGATATACAGAGATCAATGATTGTACTTTCTGAAGCCTGTGTTATGTCATTTCCTCTCTCTCTCTCTGTCTCTCTCTGTATTCTCTATCACCCATCAAATTCAGACTTTCAAAGCAGGTTAAATAATCTTTGATGAATGTGAACAATCTTCCATCCTTTTTTGTGTTTTATTTTATATAATGCATTCTGTTAGATGAGAAAACAGAAAGGAGACTTCTGTGGGTGTAGTTAGAAATGATAAAATATTAAATGGTAAGCTAAGCATATATGAGCAGAGCATTCTTAACCATCCTGTATTTTATTGTATTGTAACTGTACTGTCTCGCTTTATATTGTAAAACACTTTGCAACCTGCTGGCGCTATATAAATCCTGTATAATACATATAATAATAAAAATGAATTTCCTGCAACACAAGCAAGGGGTTCTCAGATCACCAGATTACCAACAAAGGAGACAAGGTTTGATGTCCAGATGAAGAACTAAGTTATAAAATAGGTAGGCTTTATTCCAAGGGTTAAAACCCAATTCCAGCTTAATTGTACTCTTGTAGGCTGCAGCTGCTATACAAAGCAAGTCCTGGCTGTCATTTTGACAGCCTGAATTTGCTGGCATGGGTAGCAGTTGGAGGGAAAGAGAGTACAATGTACATTCTGAATACTTTGCTGATTTTTTTTTAGGGTGCGCTTCGAACGCCCATAGTTTACAAGAGGTTAAATGAAAAGCAGTTGAAATCACTAAATATAAAAACTAGGGTTGCACTGATAGCGTGTTTTTATCAGCGGATACAAGCATCAATACTTTCGGTCAAGTACCCGCCGATACTGAGTACTGATACCTTTGTGGGGTGCTATTTGAGCCCATACAACATGAATGGGCTCAAATCGCACTTCAAAAGAATTGCATGTGATTTGAACAGGAATGCGACGTGATTCCTGTTTGAATCGCATGCATTTTCCAGCACCGCTCTTGTGTGGACATAGGCTGAAATCACTATGACAAGCCTGGGTTTTACACAGGAGCGGTGCAGGAAACCGAATGCGATTCGGACCAAAATTGCACCGCATTCCTGTTCAAATTGCATGCGATTCTTTGCAGTGCGATTTAAGCTAAATTTTTTTGTATTGACTCAAATCGCACCGCAAACATATGAGTTTTGGGTATCGGAGCATTTTCACGAGTAGTTGTGTAAATACTCGGTATTGGTGAAACCCTGATAAAAACCCTTTTTGCTTATGATCTTTACCTTAGTAAAGCAGTTGAAGATGAACAGCTAAATATGCAGACAAAAAACATAAAGGAGCTGTCTATTCTATCAAAGGATTTGTATTTCTGTCTAATCAGTCGTGAGATTTACACAACTCTTGCAATAAGCACAGCCAGCACTTTCTCTGTTTCACTTAAAGAATACAACCCCTAGCCTGCTGAATGGATGGTTGAAGAGCAGTAGTTGGCTTTTTAGGTGATCTCTCTGCTCATGTTGGTCTCTCCTCCTATCACCGGGTTCCTTGGCATCTTAACCACTTGACCTCTGAAAGATTTACCCCCATTTTTTGCCATACAGCACTGCGTCACTTTAACTGACAATTGAGCAGTCATGCAACGCTTTATCCAAATTAAATGGATGTCCTTTTTTCCCCACAAATAGAGCTTTCTTTTGCTGGTATTTGATCACCTCTGCATTTTTTATTTTTTAGATAAACGAAAAAAATCCCTGACAATTTTGAAAAAAAAAAACCCAATATTTTTTACTTTCTGCTATAAAACATATCCAATAAAAAAAAAAAGGAAATATCTGATTTCTCCATAAATTTAGGTCAATATGTATTCTGCTACATATTTTTGGTAATAAAAAATCCCAGCAAGCATATACTGATTGGTTTGCGCAAAAGCTATAGCATCTACACACTATGGGATTTTTAAAATTGTTTTTTACTAGTAATGGTGGCGATCAGCGACTTACAGCGGTACTGTGCTATTGCGGTGGGAATTCTGACACTAACTGACATTTGGGGACCAGTGGTACTATTACAGTGATCAGTGCTAAAAATATGCACTGTCACTGTACTAATGACACTGGCAGGGAAGGGATTAATCAACAAGGGGCGATCAAAGGGTTAACTGTGTGCCCAGCCAGTGTTTTACTATACTGTGTGAGGTGCTTTTACTAGGGGGAAGACATGGAATTTATTCCCTGTTTTGCAGGAACAAAATTCCACCCCTACCGTCCTGACAGAATGGAGATCTGCCTTGTTTACATACGCAGATCGCAGTTCTGTCTCCCTGCTTAAAGACTGGCGGGTGCCAGAGGACATCGGGTATCCAGCACTCGCCGATCGGCTTTCACTGTGTGTAATCACAGCGGAAGCGAGCCGTCGGCAGCACGCATGCACGCCCCCTACCCGGGAAGTGTCAGATCAAGTATATATACGTGATCTGGTGCAGAGGTGCCGCTGTAGCGTCACATATGGCGACCCATCACATTTGGCTACCCGCTGGAGTGCGCATGCGCGACACCGCCATATGCATTCCAACACTTTTACGACACACTAAAACCGTCAGATAGTGTGACAGAACTGATGTTGAACTGCGCTTGCGCAGTTATTATGTGGCTCCACCCCTAAGTCCAGGTTCAAGCCCCACCATCCAAGTGGATATAGAGCTAGAATATAATTAGGCCGAGCGAAGTAAGGCCGTGCCCAAAGCGTGGCGAGCCCGCGAGGAGCCCTGTTGCAAAGTGGCCTGAACCTGGACTTAGGGGTGGAGCCGCTTTTACTGTGCTGTTTTGTCGTAAAAGAGTTGGAATGCATATGGCGGCGTCGCGCATGCACACTCCAGCGGGTAGCCAAATGTGATGGGTCGCCATATGTGACACTACACCGCCCTGTAGCAGTAACACTGCTAAAGGAAGGACCTGAAGTGGTTAAATAATGTTGTGCCTTAACAGCAGAACATACATAAAGTAAAATAAGAAATATTTTTTTCTAGGTTCAGACCTGTTCAGTTGTTATTTATTGATAAAAAAGAGTGGCCACACACACAAGCTAAATTTCAAAGCTTTGCAGATGTAGGTAGTAGTTACAGGTACAGTAGGTGACCGCGATATTGTGTAAATCTCGCCGCTGTTATTGGTTGAGATTTGACACCCGCAAGCCCTGGCTCGCTGATCGGGAAAGGAAAACTTTTTTTTCCTTTCGCGATGAGCGACAGGCAGTGCTGACAGCTGTCTGGTATGAATCATGAGGGGGAACTCCGCGCCAAATTTTAAATAAAAAATCAGCGTGGGGGTCCCCCCCAAAATCCATACCAGACCCTTATCCGAACACGCAGCCCGGCTGGTCAGGAAAGGGGGTGGGGACGAGCGAGTGCCCCCTCCTGAACCATACCAGGCTGCATACCTTCAACATGGGGGGGCGGCCCCCCCCACCCCACAGCACCTTGTCCCCATGTTGATGAGGACAAGGGCCTTTTCCCGACAACCCTGGCCGTTGGTTGTCAGGCTCTACGGGCGGAGGGCTTATCGGGAGCCCCCTTTAATAAGGGGGCCCCCAGATCCCGGCCCCCTACCCTATGTGAATGAGTATGGGGTACATGGTACCTCTACCCATTCACCTAGGAAAAAAGTGTCAATAAAAAAACACACTACACAGGTTTTAAAAGTAATTATTAGGCAGCTCCGGGGGTCTTCTTCCGACTTCGGGGGTCTTCTTCTGACTTCTCCGCTCTCTCCGGCCTCTTCTCCCGGTGTTTGGCTTTTTCTCCCGGTGTTCCGCCTCTACTCCCGGTGTCCAGTTCTTCTGCCCGGGCCCCTCCGCTATCTTCTCCCTCTCTTTTGCTAGCGGGGGCCAGGTCTTCTGCCTTGTCTTGTCCCCTCTTCTCTTCTTCCGATGTTGACACGACGCTCTCTCCCGCTGGAATGCTGTGTGCGAGCTATGCGATCACTTATATAGGCGGTGACCCCGCCCCCTTGTGACGTCACAGTCCCAGCATGCGCAGGGACTCTGGCGTCATAAGGGGGCGTAGGTAACCATGCTCGTCCCCACCCCCTTTCCTGACCGACCGGGCTGCATGCTCGGATAAGGGTCTGGTATGAATTTTGGGGGGGACCCCACGCCTCTTTTTCAGCGTAGGGGGGTTCCCCTTACAATCCATACCAGACCTAAGGGCCTGGTATGCCCCTGGGGGGGAACCGACGCCGGTTTTTTATTTAAAATTTGGCGCTGAGTTCCCCCTCATGATTCATACCAGACAGCTGTCAACACTGCCTGTCGCCAGGGCCGGATTAGCCACAAGGTCACCGAGGCCAGGCCTCGGGGCGGCAGTGGTGTAGGGGCGGCGCCGCTCCTGCAGCGACTTCGCGGCCGCCCCCCCTTTCGTGCTGCAGTCTATTATGGGCACCAGTGCCCATAGAAAAGATGGCCGCAAACCGACCACGAAACTGCGCATGCGCCGTTCCGAAGCCGGCCGGGCTCGGGAAAGCTCGTAAGCGATCGGCCGGGCGGCGCATGCGCAGTAGCGTACTTGCGCCGGGCGGCGCATGCGCAGTAGCGTACTTGCGCCGCCCGGCGCCATTTTTGAAAAAATAGCAAGTAATGTCCACCTTCTGGTGGCAGGCAGCATGGCAAGGGACATCCCAATCTGGTGGCAAGTGACATCCCCATCTGGTGGCAAGTGACATCCCCATCTGGTGGCAAGTGACATCCCAATCTGGTGGCAAGTGACATCCCCATCTGGTGGCAAGTGACATCCCCATCTGGTGGCAAGTGACATCCCAATCTGGTGGCAAGCGACATCCCAATCTGGTGGCAAGCGACATCCCCATCTGGTGGCAGGCAGCGTGGTAAGTGACATCCCCATCTGGTGGTAAGTGACATCCCAATCTGGTGGCAAGCGACATCCCCATCTGGTGGCAGGCAGCGTGGCAAGTGACATCCCCATCTGGTGCCAGGCAGCGTGGCAAGTGTTATCCCCATCTGGCGGCAGGCAGCGTGGCAAGTGACATCCCCATCTGGCGGCAGGCAGCGTGGCAAGTGACATCCCCATCTGGTGGCAGGCAGTGTGGCAAGTGTCATCCCCATCTGGCGGCAGGCAGCGTGGCAAGTGACATCCCCATCTGGCGGCAGGCAGCGTGGCAAGTGACATCCCCATCTGGTGGCAGGCAGCGTGGCAAGTGATATCCCCATCTGGCGGCAGGCAGCGTGGCAAGCGACATCCCCATCTGGTGGCAGGCAGCGTGGCAAGTGATATCCCCATCTGGTGGCAGGCAGCGTGGCAAGTGACATCCCCATCTGGTGGCAGGCAGCGTGGCAAGTGATATCCCCATCTGGTGGCAGGCATGGTGGCAAGTGACAAGAGATGGTGGCAAATGACACGCTCAGGGCTCCCAATGATTCTGCATTATGGTGAGTTGAACTATTTCAGTTTATATTACAATGTAATGATAGGAATAATGTGTTTCAATCATCCTGACACCATAACAACCATGGTGCCGGGGATGATTGAAGCACTAACACCAGCCATTGCCTTGAAAATTTGCCTGCGAAAAATCATTACCCCTCGCGCGCTTACCCTGAAGTATTTTTAGTCTGTACAATTAAAGCCAGTTATTTTCAGTGTTCTCATGTGTGGAGATATGTTTTTAATTGATCTATTGTAGAAGTCATCGATAAAGGACGTGGTGTGTGTGTGGTGTGTGTGTGTGTGGGGGGGAGGCGGCATTGAAGGACCCGGCCTTGGGGCGGCAAAGGGAGTAAATCCGGGCCTGCCTGTCGCTCATCGTGAAAGGAAAAAAAAGTTTTCCTTTCCCGATCAGCGAGCCAGCGCGATCGCGCTGGAAACACAGTCTCGCAGTCAGGTACTGTAAATGGATACCCTAAAGCACAAGCGTTTTCGATTTTCTAAAAGGAAAACATGGTAAAGTTACATGTCCATCCTATAAATAGGTAGGCGTTCTTTCATCTTAGCCTTTGTTTTTCTCCTCTCGGGTTTCAGTAGTATTTCCTGCAGGAGTAGCCCAATATTTTGCTGGTTTGTGTCAGTGACAAGGCGTGGGCTTCATGTTTGAAGTTCCAGCAATAACTTGCTAATGTAAATGTGTTAATCCATCTGTGGAATATTAGAACAAGGGTGGGACCCATGCAAACCTGCCATGTGAACAGCCGTCAAACAAAACATCTATTTAAATGATTACAAACGATAAAAGTAGTCTGACCTCAATAATGACTAAACCCAACAGATACCAAGCAGCTTGAGTACAAAAGATAAAAAAGTACACAGTGTCATTCTATAGGTGGGAGGGAAGAGAAGCTTTCCCACAGCAACCAATCCAATTCCATGAGTCATCTTTGTAGAGTGGGAGTAAAGAATGTAAGGAAGATTCTAATTGGGTGACTTGAAAGAGTTTTCTGCTCCTGTAGTTTAAAATTATACTTAAGAACTTTATTGAAAAAAAAATGTTTGTGGTCTTATATAAAGTGCATGTAAATCCTATTTTCTAATTTGCTCCCTTTTGGTCTATATAATGTACTTTTAGACATGTTTATTTAATCATTGGTTTAATTATTTATTTATTTATTTCATTACATCAGAGGCATAGCTGCAGGGGGAGATATCTACACTATATTACCAAAAGTATTGGGACACATGCCCTCACACGCAAATGCCTGCCTTTACTCCCAGTCTTAGTCCGTAGGGTTCAATATTGAGTTGGCCCACCCTTTGCAGCTATAATAGCTTCAACTCTTCTGGGAAGGCTGTCCACAAGGCTTAGGAGTGTGTATATGGGAATGTATAGGAAGAAATGTGCTTCTTCTAGAGAAGGCCTGGCTTGCAGTCTCTGCTCTAATTCATCCCAGAGGTGTTCTATCGGGTTGAGGTCAGGACTCTGTGCAGGGCAGTCAAGTTCCCCCATCCCAAACCCGCTCATCCATGTCTTTATGGACCTTGTTTGTGCACTGGTGCGTAGTCATGTTGGAACAGGAAGGGGCCATCTGTTCTCACAAAGTTGGGAGCATGAAATTGTCCAAAATGTCTTGGTATGTTGATGGTTTAGGAGTTCCCTTCACTGGAACTAAGGAGCCAAGCCCAACCCCTGAAAAACAGCCTCACACCATAATCCCCCCTCCACCAAATGATTTGGACCAGTGCACAAAGCAAGGTCCATAAAGACATGGATGAGCGAGTTTGGGGTGGAGGAACTTGACTGGCCTGCACAGAGTCCTGACCTCAACCCGATAGAACACTTTTGGGATGAATTAGAGGGGAGACTGTTATAGCTGCAAAGGGTGAGCCAACTCAATATTGAACCCTACGGACTAAGACTGGGATGCCTTTGAAGTTCATGTGTGTGTAAAGGCAAGCGTCCCAATACTTTTAGTAATACAGTGTATGTTCATAGGCTGCCCAACCATTCAACAATGAAAGGGGAAGGGCAGGCATCAGCAAACAGATGGGGGAAAGTTCTACGGCAATGGGGAAGGACAGACAGCACCAACATTTTGGTGCAGAATTTTACGGCAGTGGGCTGCTCTCCCTTCCTCAAATCTTCCTTCAACATGAAAATGGCCAGAGACGGTCTGGATCTGAAGTTCCACTGTCAAAGAATAGGGGTTGTATTCTGTGTTTTACAAAAACTGTTATGCTTAGTACTTAAATGTTTAGTTTTGTTCAATTTCAGTCCAACAATCTCTGATACAGGATAAAAGGGCACAGATCTGATTTGATAGCGCTGAAAGCCAAACGCTGGTCCAGACCAAGCCATTTTCACACCCGTCGTCACTATTTTTGTAAAACTTTTTATACATTTATATTTTTTATAACAAGGTTTTTTTTCATAAGGTTGTCCCTGTCCTGGTCAAGCACACATGGGCAGGGGTGACAAGGCAGTAACTAGAATCCTTGCAAGCAATCACATCTATGGACTTCTGGGTTGTCAAGGATGTACCAGTGGTTGAAGGTTGCCCAGTATGTATGATACTACACTGCCCTGCTGCACTTTTCATGTCCTTGGGGAACTTCAATGCAGGAAAAGTTGTGACAGAGAAGCGGACTTTAAAAAACCTGGGGTGAGGGTGTTTAGTGTTTAGTGTGAACAGCGTTTTTACTTTTATTTCCTGAAATGATGCAGTGGGGTGCTGTGAAAAAGGCAGCTTTTGAACGGACTGTTAGCAGCAACTGCCTGATGTGCAATAATTTCCTTAAAACTAATTCTAATCTAAAAACATTTGTCCAGCAGTGGAGGAGTTTAATGAGGGACAATTGTCTGAAATGTACTAGTGGCAAAATGAAGGTCTCTTGAGCCCCCTCTCTAGGGAAAGAGAGCCTTGACTGATGGGGCATGGCTAGGTGCTGGACAAGGGGAACAATTGGTTGAAACATGGGGGATGGGATGGGCCTGAGCTCAGGGAACATGTGCCCCAGGGAATTCTGGGTCTTTCGGAGGAGTCGTTTGGAAGAGCTGCCCACCCTCCTGCCCCTCTTTTTCCTCTGTTATGGTATGTCACAGCTTGCTGCGGTTTTTCTTGACCTTGCCAGCAGTTAAAGTGGAGTTCCACCCAAAAGTGGAACTTCCATTCATCGGATTCCTCCCCCCCTCCGGTGTCACAGTTGGCACCTTTCAGGGGGGAGGGGGGTGCAGATACCTGTATAGTACAGGTATCTGTACCCACTTCCGGCATAGATAGAATCTGCGGTTATTTATGCCACTTCCTGTCGCCCCCCCCCGCTGTCTGCTGGGAAACACACAGGTCCCAGAGACAGCAGGGACCATCCATATTGCGATGCGCGACTCGCGCATGCGCAGTAGGGAACTGGGAAGTGAAGCCGCAAGCCTTCACTTCCTGATTCCCTTACCGAAGATGGAGGCGGCAGCACCCGAGGACCGAGAGACGGCTCGGCCTCAGGTGCCGACATCGCGGGCGCCCTGGACAGGTAAGTGTCCATGTTTTAAAAGTCAGCAGCTATTTGTAGCTGCTGACTTTTAAAAGAAAAAAATTTCGGCGGAGCTCCGCTTTAATGTTGCTGTATGGGCTATGCCCTTGATGGAAAATTGGAAGTAGGCTGTCTGTCCAGCACTTATGGTAAGAACAGGCCCCTACTTCCCTCTTTTGGTTGAGTGCTCACAGTACGACTGTGACTAGGACTGGTTAAATATGTTTGCATGTTATGTGTTGGAATAAAGCTGTGGCCTTGCCCTTTCCAACCCAATGGTTGTAAGTGTGTTTATTTAATGGGGTAAAGGGCAAGTACAGGCAGGTGATTATCAATAAGAATGAGAACACAGAACACACAGCAGGGCTAGGCCCAATTTATTAAAGAGAAATAGCACAGGCTGGAGCTTTACTACAAGGACTAAGATAGTGCAAAGGATACAGCAGTGCAAAAGTGGTTAGTAGCAGGACAGTTGTAATTAGGTATACAAGTCTATATTGTATTGCTGGTCGGCAGGAGGAAAAGAAGGCCGGTGTCTGTAGTCAATGGGAGGAAACAATAAAAGGAAGGGAAAAAAGAAAGAAAAAATGCCTTCCATTGATAGCCAGGGGCAGTAAAAATGTCTGACATCTGTGGTGATAGGAAGGAAAAAATGTTCAGTGTTGGTGGGCAGGGGGAGAAAAAACACCCTAGTGTTGGAAATTATTGGGAGGTAATAGTGCCTGGAGTCGGTGGTCAGTGGGAAGAAATTAAATCTTGGTGTCAGTGGTCAACGGGAAAAAAAGACCCCTAGTTGGGAGGGAGTTACGAGGACTGGTGGGGAAATAGGGAGGGCATTGGTGCTCAATGGGAGGAGGGGAGTGACATTGGTGCTCTTTGGAGGCATGTTGGGACCTGGTACTCTGTTCAAGTCATTTCCTACAAGCCCCACACAAACCAGTCCCTGGGCACTTTTTCAATATCACTTGTTATGCTTTCCCTATCACAGCTAAGCACATTGTCAATATGGCTGGTGAGAACTCAACCTTTTATATCAGGAGCTGGCTTATTCAAAAGCCCCATTATTGGCTCTCCTAAACCACCAGGCCTAACTTCAAATGCAAGTTATATGTAGCTGGTTACTATGCATTAGTTCACCAAGTCTGGATTCTCCTCGAACCCATGTCAGACCCAAACCCGAATCTTATCCCTACTTAAAAAGAAGAACACCATCATGAGCAAGGCCATTGGAGTGACCATCTATGGTTAGCGATTAGCCCCTTATAGTTTGCAATCACAATGATGATCATTGGGTTTTCTGACAAAGTGCATACAAAGACACTTAATTGTAACTATGTAAAACTTTTTTCGATAGAGTGGGAAAGGGTTGAAACCGCTGGCAGGTTGTTATTGCTGCCTGTGTCCTAGTTAGGGAGATCCAACCTCAATATTTGTTCAGTGGCCATTATCATTAGGGGCAGAAAGTGATGGGAATTTCAACATTTTACAGATGTTGCCAGACCAGAATTACAATTTAATTTTTTTTAATGTTTCATTGGCAAATGTTTACCCCACCATGGAGAGATTTCCATTTCCCTGTTGTACTTCCAGGACTCGAAGTAAAAAGAAATCCTCTATTCGGCACATAAAATAAGTCAACAGGGGTTTTAATCATTCCTTACTGTAAGAGTAATAGTTTTGGCTTTAAATATTCTTTAAGTTTGGCCTTTTTTTTTCTTTTTTTTGTATCAGATTTGTAAAGTGAAGCTCCACTTTTACATCAGTTTTAAAGCTTTTCAATACGTGCGTGATAATGAATTTATCATACGCAAGATTCAGTAGCAGCTCCTATTATGTTGAAGGTGATGTTATGCTTGAGTAAGCGTGAAATTGGGCATTTACTAGATGTAAACATTGAAGCCAACAATAAGGGTGTCAGGACTCACAGTATGCGCCTAAATTGTCTCCAAGTCAAGTCTCAGTAATCCACTTTGCAGTTTATTAAGTCTAGACACTTAGCAATTGTCTTCCTTGCTGAGAAAGAGGTGCACAATATTAATCCTGATGTAACAAGCTCAGTATAACACTGTTGACAGCAAGGTTAATCTCATCTTAATTTTAAAAATAACAGTTTTAAGGTAATATGCTGAGTAGTATGCATAAAAAAGTTCTATTTCTTATCTTAGCCATTAAAAAACGTCACTGGTGGATTATGAAGGCCAGACGTCCTATATTCAGAATCTGCAAACAGCCTAATAAAGCCTAGTAAAGAATAGTAATACTTCTGAGCTCCACTCTTCGTCTCTCTCACATCACATCCATAAGCCTACCCAGAAAGACTAAAACAATAGAATTTCCATGTGTACAATTATTTTTAACTCAGCAGCTGTTCTGCAGCATCACCTGTAAGAGGGGTTCTATGATTGTCTAGAATTGGTGTCAAGAGCACAAGTTCCTACTATCGCTTTTGTCCTTCTTGAACATTGTCCCTCGTGCTAAGGCCTAATCCTCCAGCATATTGTGTCCCACTCCAGTCCACATGACATTCCCAGCCGTTGACCTTTATATAACAAGGAAGTAATGCCCTCGCATAAAACTAGTTTGCTTCACTTTACTGATGGAAGTTAGGAAATGGCATAACAGTCAACTCCCTTCGACATGCATTCCAGAGATAGTTGCACAGTCAATCACATTTAGTGGACGGTCCACAGTAGTCACATGTGAAAGCATTTACAGCACTTTTAGCAGCCATCTCTTCCCTAACAGTCTCTCCTCCATCATCAATACTCACAGCACTGGACTCTCTGTAGTCACCTCCTTCTTAGGTAAACCTCTCCCAGGACCCTTCAGAGAAGCAGCCTCTTTTAGAAAACTCTTGGCCTGGCCTCTTTGCAATACACCCTGGCCCCCGCCTCCACAAGGGACAGAAAAACTACAGCTGGCTCTTCCTGGATGCAAGTCTACTTCTCCCAGCCTCCTTCCCTGTCCGTGCTGGTGTGGGGTCTTTACCTCCCATGCCCCAAGTGTACTAGGGCTCCTCCCAACCTGGCTTATAACTGGGCATTGACTCCCCCATGACATCACTGCAGGAGGGCTCACTAAAAGGGGCCTAGCACCTGATGAGACTATCTGCTGTAACAAGACACTATACTGGCACAGAGCCACCTAGTGGCAGCTAGCTGTAGCTAACTACACCTGCCTACCCTCCTTAATCTACATTACTTTTTAGCAATATAGTGTGAATGAGCGAATTGGGGTGGAGGAACTGGACTGGCTTGCACAGAGTCCTGACCTCAACCTATTAGAACACCTTTAAGTTGAATTAGAGCAGAGACTGTGAGCCAGGCCTTCTCGTCCAACATCAGTACGGAGATCGAGCGGAGATCGAGCCGACGTCACAGGCGTCACTGGCGGTGGGCATGCAGGAAGTGCCTACCCACACTGCCGATGACTCCATTCAGTCTCCCTGACGAGGAACGCCGGACGTCCGGCAGCCCACATCGGTGACTTACCGATCTGATGAGCATACCTATTATGATCTTGTAAGTTGTTAGCACATTGTGGTCATTAAAGTGCACATACTGCCACTCTTAGATGGCGCTTCCTTTCTTCTTGTCTTCCCTGCAGAGTCACTTCTAGTTCCTCTACAGCGGCTGCCACTAAGTCTGCATACTGGACTTTTTCCATTGTGACTATTGTTTGTTATTTTAACCCATCTACCCAAGGGTTTTTGAATAGGGCTGACAGCCTTCAGTGCGCCGGATCTCGTCCCTCTTGTCTTTTGCAACTCTATGTACACTACAAACTGTATGATTGAATCGAGTCTGATATTGCTGTTTTACTAACCTGACAGCTTATTATTCTAAATAGGAAACCTTCATTTTGTTTGCAAATATTAAAGATTCTAACTACCTGCAAGAATAAGTCCTTACATTTAAAGAGCACCTGTCATTTCAGATCCAGCATGGCAGCGCCTGTTATCGGGCATCCACTCACCTGCTGCCGCCACGTCCCTCACCTTGTTGTGTCACTGCCGCATCACCAGCTATCCCATTAAAGTAAATGGGACTCAACAGCGGGTCAGAGGAGGAGCCGCTGCGGGACAGAGATGACAGTTGCTCTTTAAAAATGATGATTTAAATCAAGCCTTTTTACTAGTGATTTAAATTATGATTTAAATTCACTTGATTTAAATCAAATCCACCATGGTTAAATACTACTAAAGGGATGCAGACACTTCAACTTTTCACATCAGAACACTGAGAGTGCACCAGCTGATTATATTGAACTAGACCCTCCCATTTAGAATCAATATCCAAAGGACATAATCAAAGAAATCGCTATTTCTTCAGAGCAGAAACAGGTAGGAATCTGCACAAAGTTTGTTAAAATCCCTACAATGTGCATTGATCAACCAGAGGGGATCTTTTTTCTTAAAAAAAAAAAAAAAAAAGCAGAGTTAAGCCGCGTACACACGAGCGGAATGTCCGACAGAAAAGTCCGACGGAATCTTTTCATTGTCTATTCCGATCATGTGTATGCCTCATCTGACTTTTTTTTAGAAAATTCTGATGGGCCTAGAAATGGAACATGTTCTAAATATTTCCGACGGAACCAATTCCTATCGGAAAAACCGATCGTCTGTATGCTTTTCCGATGGACCAAAAACGATGCATGCTCTGAAGTGAAGCAAGTACGAGACGGAAGCTATTGGCTACTGGCTATTGAACTTCCCTTTTCTAGTCCCGTCGTACGTGTTGTACGTCACCTCATTCTGGACAGTCGGACTTTGGTGTGACCGTGTGTATGCAAGACCGCTTGAGCGGAATTCTGTCATAGTTCCATCGGAGAAACCTTCGAAGTTTATTCCGATGGCAAAACCAGTCGTGTGTACGCGGCATTACTCTTTATCGTCAGTCATCTGGAGGTATACCTAAACACCACTTCCGTCTACATGTTACTAGATGTACATGTTGGCTTGATAAACACGTTGGCTTGATGTACACATTGATTTTGATTTTAGAAGTCACATTTCTCTGGACACCGGGCACTCCTTCCTCTTATCTAAGTCTACATACTAAAATGGCCTTAAGGTCATATAGAAAAGCAGCAGCCCAATAACCGAGAGGGCCCATCACCACCATCCATCACTGAGCACTATCCACCTGAAGGCATTCCTTCCTTTTCACCCACACGTATACCCACTTAGGACCAATGACCAATCCAATCGGTCCAGCACGGCCCCCAACATAAGCTATCTACATGGTTGACTTCAGAATAAATCCGAAAAGGCCTAGGAGGACTGTGATTGCCAAAAACCATTAGAAATAGAGCATGGGCAAGGTACCAAGGGCACTCTTTAGATGGAATTTGTATTGTTTTTCCTTTGACCACTAACATAGACAACTACTGTATTTGAGCTTGTTGGGCATCCTATTACAAAACCATGGAAAAAATATGAAGTTGGTCTCTCTTTGCAGCTAAGACAGCCTCCACTTTTCATGGACGTCTTTCCACAGTATTTTTGTATCTCTGTGGGAATTTGTGCCCACTCAACCAAAACCCATTTGTGGGCGAAAGTACTTCACAAGCATCACTAACATTTTGTGATTGTGAAGTTTTATTTAAATACTAGGTGGTAGGATGTACCGACCCCCATTAAAATATATGTATTGAATTTCCAAACTCACTTTATGGCAGGATGTTAGGCGTAGTACACTCCCAATCCACACGCCACAAAACAAAAGAGCAGCTGCATTAATAGCAGTAGTAGTATATCTTTGTACAAATGACCCTGCATTCAGTTGTGCATGTCATAGCTTTACTTAATCCATGTGAGTGTATATACAACTAAACCATACATTTCACACACTCATAAAAATATCATTAAGACTAATCTTCTCTTTGGGCCTTTTAGAAGCGGATACAATTATCGCAATTAAAAGGCACGGTCACCCTCTATGTATGTGGTAATAGCAAAAAATGCTGAATGTTTAACATTGTTTAACAACATTGTATGCTGGGCTGGATCATAACATTCATATCTCTCATACACTCAGCCTGCTATTAGAATTAATAGAATGCCTAATTACCTAATTAGGTAAGTTTAAGCATTCATCCAACAAAATGCTAACTCAGCTATTGTACTCTACCCTACATCAGCAAGCATTAAAGATTAGTAAAACATATATTGTATTTTAATTATATCCCGCCATAACCAAAGAAGTAGAGTTCAACCTCACAGCAGTTGGGGGCCATCAGGTAGAGAGCAACAAGAGGCAGTGATGTTTCAGCAGCTGAAGCTTACTGTGAAGTGGGTTCCAGCGATGAGGAGGGGTGTATGTATGATGGTGTGGCAGACCACATGTGCCACCAATAGGAGGAAGAATAGGCAGAAATTCTATTGCTGGGATTCTATTGTTGCTGGCTGCAGGGGATCTATTTTACTGCTTTTCTTTTTATCATCAACATGTTCCATACAAATGATTTAGCACCACAAAAAGATACTTGGTTCTGTATTCTCTAAAAGGGGCAGTACTGGTAGGTGGGTAGGGGGTGGAATCAAGGGACGGTAGTCAGAGGTAGGTAGGGGCACCTATTCTCTGAGAAAATAAAGCCCTGGTCACTATCAATGTACATACAACTTTCAGCCATGATTCATACCTTATTCAATTTATTTCAATTGGAAAAATATGTGAATCTTGTGTAAGGTCAGGTAGATCTTGGGGTAAAACATTCAGTAACAGACCCTTTGTTGTCACCTGCACCCAAAGGTGCCTACTGTCTGTATTTATAGCACCTTTACTCTATCTAGATTTTTTTTTTTTTTTGTAAGAATGATAAATGCTAATGTACAAACCCATTCCAGCCCCCAATTGTGCTGTATGTGGAAGTGTATGCATAGTTCCCTGAATTCCTGGTAAATTTCATATTATTGACAGGGTAGTGAAATTATGGACTTCAGTAAGTAGTGTAGATTATCTACAATCTTTAGGGCCAGACAGGGAGTAAAATGTAGCCACAGCTTATAAAGCACACCAGCCCCATTTTTTTTTATTGCCGTTCCAGTACATTTATTTTTGGCACTGAGAAACCGGCTGGTTCAGTAGTAAGCTCAGTACTTTCATTGCTGAAAGCAAATGAAAACAAATCATTGAGATTTATCAATTATATAACACACAAATTAGTGCAAACAAATAAAAAAAAATGGTATAATATTTACATAGTTGGCTGTTTTCCTAAATTGCTTTATGATATTAAAAGAGTAGAGCAGGGTTTAAACCAAAATTTACAAACATACTTGCCTGGGTGGATGCTGCATTGGACCGATGCTGCATCTGTCCCCCACCACCTCTAATGCCATGTACACACAAGCAGACTTTTGACCGGACTGGTCCAACGGGCCGAGTCCGGCGGACAATTCGACCGTGTGTGGGCTTTATCGGACCTGCAGCGGACTTTAGATTTGGAACATGTTTCAAATCTTTCCGACGGGCTCGAGTCGAAAAGTCGCTTCGTCTGTATGCTAGTCCGACGGACGAAAACCGACGCTAGGGCAGCTATTGGCTACTGGCTATCAACTTCCTTGTTTTAGTCCGGTCGTACGTCATCACATACGAATCCGTCGGACTTTGGTGTGATCGTGTGTAGGCAAGTCCGTTTGTTGAGAAAGTCCGTCGGAAGTCCGCCGAAAGTCCATCGGAGCAGAGAGCTGGTGGCAGTCAGTCTTAGCACTGCCCCTCCAGTGCTCACTGAAGCGCTGGGCTGTGCAGAGGGCAGGATCGGCTGGCTTTAAAGTGATTGTAATCCCTCACATTGTAAAACAACCAATTCAGTTTAAGATAGAAACAAAAGACAAAGCATTTGTGTATAGATATAAAACAATGTTATAAACACCTATTTTTATAAGTGATCATATTTCCTCTGTTCTCAGCTGTATAAGAGCTGGAGGAAAATAAACATCAGCACACTGATCTTCTCACTGAAAGGCTATGTAGGGGGAGGGGGGGTACAGCATATTTTTTTTAATACCATATATGAAAAACATGGTATAACACATGGTACATCAGGCACACATCAGGTATATGAAATGTTGGGTTTACATATTCTTTAACATTAAAGTTGTGAACCACCCCGAGCCTGGACCAGCTAAGACATCAGCACATTATCACCTTAAAAATTGTGGCAAACATTTTGATTGCCTTGAGGTCTCTACTTTCCAAGAGGGGTTCATTTTGGTGGTGTTCGTACTGCCCTGACATTTTTCACAGAAAGTAAGGCAAAAAGTTTTTTTTTGTCAAAGTTTTTAGTCTATTTTCCTTTTATAGTGAAAAAATAAGAAAAATCTGTTGTTATTATATACCACCAAAGGAAAGATCCATCTGTCTCAAAAAATGACAAAAAATTTGTTTGGGTAAATCAGTAAAACTAAAAACTGAAAAATGTTCTGGCAATGAAGGGATATTACAGGCTGGTATTCAAGTAGTTAAGGAAAAAGTAAATTCTTGTGAGGATAGAGAGGACAAATGGTTTACAAGAGGTTTGAAAAAAGCCATCTATGTAAAACTGAAATAACCACCCTCTGTCTTCTACATATAATGCCGTTTTACTATCTCTACCCAAGCGTTTCAAAAACAATTCAAACCTTTATAGCCTTATAAACCAAAGTATTAACACCTATGCAGACATCCTAACACCAAGTATGGTATTATGTAACTAGGAAATGGTGGCAAAACAACTTTCACACCTCCAAACCCGTTCTTGGAAAGTCAGTCTTGGAAATGCAACATGGGGTAAATCAACATTCATTAGAATTGAAAATGTGCATTGGAGAAGCTATGAAAAGGCTTTAATATTTCAGAACAAGTCCAGTTGAATGTGACTAAATATTTAACTATACCATGACCTAGATAAATGGGAATCTTCACAGACATAAGTCAGCAATGAAAGGAATAATAGTAGTCCTATAGGAGTCCATTATAATCAATAGCTGCCCAAAGCCTCAGAGGTGCCTGCACAGTTAGCAGTTCTTCCCCTATGATGGAGTCCCATATACAGTATCTGCCTGAACCTTAGGTGCCTTGCTAGGTCATAAAGTGGATAACCTGCCCTGTCCTTCTAGTGGGCAGGTAGCAGTAGTATTCACCCTTTGGGAAATAAAGACTCGGTCCTATTCCTTTTTGACTTACTCAGGTTAACTCGTTAACTGCAGGAAGGGAAGACCAGTTCTACACACAGCAATACCACAGGGATCATGGGTGGAAACTTCAGTGTATAGTGGATTTAACAGTTTATGCCAGGGATATGCAATTAGCGGACCTCCAGCTGTTGCAGAACTACAAGTCCCATGAGGCATAGCAAGACTGACAGCCACAAGCATAACACCCAGAGGCAGAGGCATGATGGGACTTGTAGTTTTGCAACAGCTGGAGGTCCACTAATTGCATATCCCTGGTATATACATTATATGACCCAAGAATTTGAGTTTAAAGTACATGTATAGCCAAAACAATATTCAATTTGATTTGCGTAGGGAAGGGTGAGAATCCTTATCAGTCTATTTTTTTTTAATTTGATTTTTTTTTTAATTTGTCCCACTGGGGAGATGTTCCTTCACTTTCTGTCCAGGAGATTTATTTATTTTTTGGTGTTTATGGGGATAATTATTGTAATGATATGTTATTGTTTATTGTGTTACCTTTTCCATCATGCCTTCCTGGTCATGTCATACTTTCAGTTGTGTAAGTGTTGGAATGAAATATGGTGTGGTGAGGTTGGAATCTACAATGTGAAGGTGTCTACAACCACATATTTTTTCTATACCAGGCCACAATGGAAGATTGGACCAGTTAGGACCATGTGGTCTTTATTTGTCATTTCTGAGCACACAAAGCTCTCAACTGTCCATCTTCAGGAAGGATTGTCTCTGTGTCCCACTTTCCTCCTCATCTGTCCTGTTTTCGGTCTTATGTATATACCTCTATAAAAATGTAAAAATAGTGGTGAACAAAGGCACTTCTAGGTTTAACCTATAATTTTTTTCCATATTAATTCTTCATGGTCTGTAAAATTGGGTGTGGAGAAGGAGTGTGTTCTTCGCCTACCTAGTTTGTGATAAAGTGCCTCTCTTTCTCATCTCAATATGTTGGGAGGTATAAACACATACAAAAAAATGTGAAAACATTTTTGAGATAGAAATATGGCGGGGGAGTTAAAGACATCAGATGGTGTTTGTATATACAATGGTACCTTGGATTATGAGCATAATTCATTCCAGAAGAATACTTGTAATCCAAACCACTCGTATATCAAAGCAAGTTTCCCCATAGAAGTCAATAGAAAGTCAGATAATTTGTTCTACAGTGACTTCTACTGTATGCAGTACCGTATGTGGCCAGAGGTGGGGGGGGCGCTGGAGACATATGGAAACACTTGGAAACTGATCGGAGGCGCTCGTATGCACTCAGAAAAACGCGGAGAGACTTGAAAACACCGGCGCCCCCACACCTCTGGCCAAATGCAGTACTGCACACCGCAGAGACTTGAATCCTGCTTATTTTGTGAGACAACGCTTGCAAACCGAGTCAGGATTTAAAAATAGCTTGTATTGCAAAACGCTCATTAACTGCGTTACTCGCAATCCGAGGTATTACTGTACATGTACATTAATTGTTGGTACTTCTCCAATTGGGTACACCAGATCATTGCATGTTAATGCTATGAAGACAAGAAACAGAGGAAGGAAACGGAAATTGCTTATCTTAGGAGAAAATACCGACTGGACAAGGCATTCATACCTGCCAGTTGACCTATTCCTCCAAAAGGGGATGTCTGCTTATACCTTAGGCACAAAATAGTCACCCAGATATGGTGATGCTCATCTCACACTATAGTCAGTTAAAGGAAACCCGTGAATAACATATGCAGAGAAAAGCATTTAAAAAACAGTAATAAACCATCCTATTCTTTACAGCCAATAAAGCTGCCATCGTAGCCCGTGTTTGATCTGCAGTTGCCATGGTGCTGCACATGTGTTCAGCTATGACACCAGCCGTTTGTTGGCTTGACAGTGCACACAACTGTTACCCTCCTTAAAAACAATCCGTGGTGAAGCAATTTTCAGAGAGGGTTTGACAGGTGGTGAGAAAATTATATGTTGTCGCCTCACCCTCTGTTATAACCCCTAAAAGCCTGTACCAGCAAGCCACAACCGTGTGCATTGCCATTCACTTGAATGGGTCATGTTCAGTGGGTGATACTGCCCACCAAATGCTTCAGGGGGATCACTTTTGCTGTGATGTGTGGTTTGTAGAGCAGTAAAAAAAAAAAATGGCAAAACGTTTACACTCCCAACTGCGAGTGTAAACTGAGCCTTGGGATGAGAGCACAAGAAACTGTGAGAAACAGTTAAATCAATGGGTTGTGTTCCATTTTAGCCATCATCCTCTGAAGCAACATACTTACCTTCTTTTACCTCCCTGGCTCCCTTATTCATTCACTGTGAGCAAATTATGTAAACAAAGCAGTACTTCCGGGTATGGGGAGCATATAACATCCCTTTCTTCAATGTGACAGCAATAGTGTTAGGTGATTGGCCACTTTACTTTACTGATCCTTGAATGTGGTGGCTGCATTAATTTTTTTTTCTTTATTTTCACCTGGTGATTGAGCCAGTAACACACTTCATACGCCCTACAGCAGTTTTATGTAATCCGACTTTGCAAGGTATGGGGGCGCGCGTGATTACACACAGTGGGAGCCTATTGACGGGTAACAAGGACTCGATGTCCGCCAGCACCCGCCAATAATCCTGCAAGGAGAAAGAGTGGCGGTCTGCCTATTCCATTCAGTTACTGTGAGTGAATTAAAAAAACAAAGCTGTACTTCTGGGTATGGGGAGCATATAACATCCCTTTCTCCAATGTGACAGCAATGTTGTTTAGTGATTGGCCCCTCAGGTACCTAGATATAGACACACTTCAAGTCCTGTTCCGAAGTTACATTTTCAAAACACTACTAGACAACCTCCAAATTTACAAAAAGCTGTATAATTCCACATTTTTTTTTTATTTTTTTTTTGCGTACTCCTGTAAATTATTAGCTTGGCAATAGCCTGTAGATCCTGTTGATCTGCTTTCTACAGACCTTTTTCCCTTTGGTAAACTCTGCCTGGCTTCCTGCCTGAAGCAAACCTTATTGTCTATTTATGAAAATGAAGAACTGAAAAAATGAAGTCAATATGATACTTAGGTTTGTGAATATTGTATTTCTTGTGAGTTTCTTTTGTATTTGCAACTGAAATTTAATTTTCTTTTTTAACAAAGATATACACAAGGGACCTCCACAGTTTCTTTTCAAGCCTGGTTTTTGGGATGCACTTTTCACTGTAGACGGGAACTGTTGCTTATTGAGATAAACACATACTGTATATATTACATAGTTACATAGTTACATAGTAGGTGAGGTTGAAAAAAGACACAAGTCCATCAAGTTCAACTTATGTGTGTGATTATATGTCAGTATTACATTGTATATCCCTGTATGTTGCAGTCGTTCAGGTGCTTATCTAATAGTTTCTTGAAACTATCAATGCTCCTCATTGAAACCACCGCCTGTGGAAGGGAATTTTACATCCTTGCCACTCTTACAGTAATGAACCCCCTACGTAGTTTAAGGTTAAAGGGTTCTTTACTGTAAGAGCGGCAAGGATGTGGAATTCTCTTCCACAGGGAATGTTGCAAGTTTCAGGTTCATTTAAATGGCACTGAACTTCCTGCAGGTCTTTTTACATACCCAATCATAAACTCACACAGGAGTGAAATTTGGAGCAAACACGTGTGCCCGATGATGGCTTAGCCCCTAAACTTGGGGGGGGGGGAGGGTTTCTGTTCAGGTCACTGATGCACTACTACTGTGAACATTTGCTCACCAGACACTACAGGTCCACTTTGCCTCATTTTTCCAACATGTATAGCTCTTCAGCTCTTGGCATGTGGCACATTGGATGTCTTCAGCTGTCATTGTGCTTTGCCGGGCTTCTGGCATGTCCCTGAAGGAGAAAGTGCTGCCTCCAGGCATACCTGCCCTTAATTTATCCACTGATATATGTATTTTCCAATATGGAGACTCTCAAATATAAGAGCTGGGATTGCAGAGGGCCATTGACGAGGCAGTGTTGCATCCACTTAAATTTGCAAATGTTGTGCAACTAAATGTATTTATTTTGCTGGCTAGCTGGTAAGTGTGCTGGGAAACTCTTGTTTTGTTTGTGATGCATAGCTCTTCCTACCTGTACACATGATCAGAAAATCGTACGAAAAATACCGATTTGAAAGGGATCGTATGATAATCTGATCATTAGTACACAGTTTTCGAGAGCCGATCACGACAGTTCATCCAATAGTATCCGAAAGAACAAGCACGAAAAGTTTTCTTACACCAGTAAGCACCCCTGTCAGTAGTAAACGGTTTGTCCCAACCCTCTAAATACCACTGCAGATATACTGACTGGCTCAGTAGGTGAAAATAAAGGGTACAAGAGCCCAAAAATGAAAAATATTGAAGCCACCAAAATCAAGTATTGGTAAGCTGAAATATATTACATTTTTTAATGGGTTTAGAAACACTTTAAATTCATTCCTCTCTCAGGCTTCGAAAATGCTCAAGAAAGGCTGTACGTATGTGGATATTCGAGTTCAAATACTATAAAATACAGCGCTACATACTGTACACCTGTTCTCTACAAGCTTTTTTATATTTATGTAATAATATGTTTCATGGCAGTGCCAAGACAAAATATCAGTAGCAACAATTAAGCTAAGACCTTGGGCAATGATGACCTAAAAACCAAGCTAGTAAAAAAGACCTTATGCAAATAATTATAACATACACAGATTATCCATACCTAAAGCTGTACATCATTGTTAAAACATAAATATTATTATGAAAATTCTTCCGGATACAGTTTACACACACATCCGCCAACCTGGACTGGTCTACTCACAGCAGTCCTTGCAGCTGAAGCTGTCCATATGCCAATTGATGACTTTATGGCACAAGAGATGAAAACACAGGAGTAACTTAAGGTTACATTTGGAGAGGCACTTTCTACCACTAATAGCTAAGCTCATCCAATTCATCTAAAGGGAATTACGAACAAGCTGTGATTAGCAAGAGGGCTTTGGAAACTACAAAGTCAATGCTATATCTTTAGAGCAGCCTTTCTCAATCTTTTTACCCAAGAGGAACCCCTAAAATTATTTTCAGGTGCGAGGGAACCCTTACTAAAACCTTTGATAAGAGTTTAATGGGAAAAACACCTTTTACATTGCTGGTCAGTAGGAAGACTGCAGCCCTTATAGTGGTGGTCACAATGCCACCCTTACAGACAGCTAAAAAAGATAATTGGTGTCATGCTGCTGGCTATTGGTGTTGGCCCTGGAACTATGTAGGCATCATCAGATGGTTGGTCAATCAGATCAAGGAACCTCTAGCAAACTCTTGAGGAAGCCTAGGTTCCATGGAACCCTGGCTGAGAATGGCGGTATGTCATTTTTGAGTATGGCGATGTAGCTTTTGGAGCAACCACTTTAGCATCAAATACTTTGAGGTCTGACAAGGCTATAGAATAAAACATCAATTCAATCCATTAACTGTACTCAAATAACTAGCACTACCATGAGCATACTGTAGTTCTACGTAAATAACCCAAACTGAGTGTCACGTTGTGTTTGTATGTTCTCTCTATGCTGACATTGGTTTCCGCTTGGTACTCCAGTTTCCTCTCACATTCCAAAGACATGGTGTTAGGTTTATTGACTCTTGTGGCCTAGTATGTGTATTTATGAATGTAACACAGGGTCCAGGGACCTTAGATTGTAAGCTCCTTGAGGGCAGGGACTGATATGAATGTACAATATTCAGTATGTAAAAGCAGAGTAAATTCCTGACACTAAATAAATACCTGTAATAAATAAAACCCTAAAATTTAAAACAGCCACAAATAAAAAAGCTCATTAAAAGATAAAAAATAATAATCAGTGCCTGCTGAATTACTCCTCTTCAATCCAGCACTGTCCTCTGCGGGGTTTTATTTCCGTAACTAGATGTCTTCTTCCCACCGGGTTAAATGATGGCCCACTTCATTAAAACTATTTCTTCTAAACCCAAGCTGTCATAGACCTACTCCTAGCATGTGACTGGACAGTGAAAGGAGAAGAAGCACAGTGAGGAGCTCATCTGTCTATTACTCTGCTCTCTACTTCAATTGACATGATCCTTGCCAGAACACAAATTTCTGTTGAGCAATAGGGAAAAGATCGGCTGCAGGGATATCACAGGCAATGCTGATGACTAGTACTTTGCCCTCTGCCTGACTGTTTTTGGGTGCAGCTTCCACAGTTGACTTCTCAATATAATGCCTAAACTACCCACCTAACCCAAACATAAGAAAATTAAAAAAAATATCACAGCTTTATTACTGCCAATATAATTTTTTTGCACACTGAAAATCCAATCCTTATCAAGAACTAATCATTTTAGTTGAAGATTTTAGGATATTTTATAAAGTAAAAGTGAACCTGTGATGGGCTTAGGCAAAGCATAGGGTTGCCTTTAATGCCCCCGACCCCCACCCCCACCCCAGCAGCATATACTCACATTTTTTTTTCCCCTGCTTCACCTTTCTGCTGCAATAGTCCTCTTTAAACTTTTAAAGTTACTCTTGCGGAGCTTACATTCCTAGGCTCCCCCCGCCCCATGTGACAGCACAGGACCAACCATCATGCACCTGCCGTATGTTCACAAATTTTTTACAACATGTTATTAAGTATTGGGCAATATCCTTTATATGCCTTTTTAAACCAGGGTGTCTTATAGGTTCTTCAGGGGTTCCTTGGCTAAATTCCTAAAAATGCCCAATAATTGTTAACACGTAAGCTGGTGGGTCAAGACTGATTTTATTTTTTGCTACATAAAGACACAGGTTTTTATTTTGCAGGATTACAAACTTGAGTACAGTGCGGGCCAGCTGCTGGCATCCTAACAGCTGATGATGTCATTGGTTCATGCTGAGGATGTTGAACACCTTTACAGCATCTTGTTTGCCTCTCATCTGCCCCTCTCCATCAACACTGGAGTCATGTTATTATTAATATTATTATTATACAGTATTTATATAGCGCCAACAGTTTACGTAGCGCTTTGTTAACTTAGTGAGGGAGAGAAACTGAGGGAGAAGAGAAATGCTGGAACACTAGTCAGTACCAGTGTGCAAAGGTGTGTTTGCTTTGGAAAAATAAACCATCCTTAACGTCTTTGTGCCGGCCATACGCATATATGCGGTCTCTCGGCATGTGGGCCTTAACGGTGAGCGGCCCTGTGTAAACAACTTACCATGCTGAGGGCATGCTCCCAGCATGGTATCTGTCGGGGATCGGTAAGCTCCCGATGCATGTTAGAGATCGGGACCGCTGTGACAGCTAATCACAGTGGTCGCATGACTCGAATGCCTGCCTTCGCCTTCCGGCCCTTTAAGAGTTTTAAAAGCCAGGAGGCGGAGGCAGAGGCAGGCATTCAAGTCATGTGACCACTGTGATTGGTCAGCGCGAAGGGGTTAAGGTTGGGTGTCCTACATGTGTGGATACTGCTGTATTACGTAAAACTATTTGTTTTGTTTTTACATTTTAGAATGGAGTGTCCTAAGATTGTCCATAATTTTAAAGGGTTCCTTGAGGTTGAGAAACAGTGTCTTACATTTCACAATGTACTTGCTATACTGCAAATACAGGGTCATTGTGCCCAAAGAGGACATTTTAGATTAATGGTAGAGCCTGGGAGACCAAGTCTTCTTGTCTTAGATACTCCACCAAATAGAGTTCTTTACGATAATGCCGCATACACACGGTCGGACTTTTCGGCTACAAAAGTCTGACAGCCCGTCCGACAGACTTTCGACTGACTTTTGGCGGACTTTTGGCGGACTTGCGGCGGACTTTCTAAGGAACGGACTTGCCTACATACGATCACACAAAAGTCAGACGGATTCGTACGTGATGACGTATACCGGACTAAAATAAGGAAGTTGATAGCCAGTAGCCAATAGCTGCCCTAGCGTGGGTTTTTGTCCGTCGTACTAGCATACAGACGAGCGGATTTCTGGGTCCGGCGTAGTTACGACGTAAAGATTTGAAGCATGTTTCAAATCTAAAGTCCATCAGATTTGTGGCTGAAAAAGTCAGCTGAAAGTCCGGGGAAGCCCACACACGGTCGGATTGTCAGTCAGCTTTGGTCCGTCGGCGTCCGTCTGACTTTTGTAGACGAAAAGTCCGACCGTGTGTACGCGGCATTATTCTTGACTATCTTGAGATGTGTTCTGCCTACTTTTGCCTATTTCAGGATCTATCACAACCTGGAATATCGGTTTTGAGTGGACTGGCCCTTCTAAACCAGCATGAAATAGTTCTTCCTTCCATTGTATAGATAATCATACCCTGTCAAGTTTTCACACATATAAATAAAAGCATAAAATATGAGTTATCCCTAAGAGCTCAATTTAAGGAGGCACTTTATTTAAACAGTTATGACCAGGCTAACTTTACTGTGATTGATCAAGGGTAATTAAGCATTACAGTCATGTTTAAACACTGACCATTTACCTTAATAGTTGCATTTCTCACATACCTGTACACATTGAAGTTATGGATCATTATTACTCAGTGAAGCACATGCATATAAAATCAATCAAATATTTTTATTCTTTACATCATGCTTTTAACTGCATATTATAAAAATTATTGCTATCACACTTATTCTTCACGCCATACTATTTATTGCATAGTTGTCAACACAAATAGGGCAGGAAAGGCTTTCTGATTTTGTGGGAAGCATATAAGTGAGAAATAGACTTTTATTTGTAGATAGGGAAGGAAACAGGAGCATAAAGGTATCATCATGCCCAGACTCAGAGCTGGATTGAAGTGCAATGGTGCCTTGGGCAGAGGAAAATCTAAATTAGAGTGCTCAGTGACAGAGCCTCCGCTAAGAGTAGGCAGCAGATGGAAGATTCAAAGCAGGACCAAACCACTAATTGGGCCTCGAATATCATATGGCTAACGTGTCCAATTGTTTGGGCTGCATAAAGAGAACAAAGAAAATTATATTATGATGATCAATATACTTTTAATGTAGAAGTGACTAGTAGTACATGTTCCTACTTACTTTGATAGCCTAGGTATAAAATTCACACCAGGCAGCCCCCACCCCTTGACATTGTAGCTAGAAAGGTGAAGGCTGCTTGATAACCAATGCTCATCTCTGCTCCAAGCACTTGTAAGAGGAATGCTGAGGGAAAGGGCTGTCAGCTTTGCTAATAATCTGGCTATACGGAATTAAATGGTATCATGATGGGAATAGTGTATTATTGTGTCAACGTCTAAATACTTGTTATATTTTGCAAATAGGCTTCTCATTATCACACTTATAGCACAGGAGTTATATAGGGACACAAGTTCTGAGGAGATTCAAGGTAAGGATATAAAAGATGATAAGTAAGGGCCTCCACACTTACCCCTACCAATTTGAGACTGGTGTAGTAGATTGTCTTTCATAGGGGCCTTTTAGGCCTGATTCACACTTATGCATTTTTAGTGCTTTTTGCATCTTGCAGATTTGCACTACAGTCCATTTAACATGGTTTCCTATGAAGCACGTTATGCAAAATGCAAAAAGCACTAAAAATGCATAGGTGTAAATCAAGCTTTAGGATCTGCAATAGGAGTAAGAACTCTTTGCTGTCTTAACAGTAGTCCTTGGTTGAGGGAACTGCATTTAGTGATTGGCATCATTCCACCAATTTATTCAAGCTGATGTGTCATGGCCACTAAGACTTGAGCTTGTGAACAATATAGTAACCTTGCAACAACACAGGATCTCTTTTGGTTTAAATCAGTGGTCTCCAAACTACGGCCCGTGAGTTTAATGTGACCCTTTGCTTGCCTTTATCCCGCCCTTGAGACACTATCCCTCCCACTGATATGAGGCACTGTTCCTCCCACTGACACCAATGATGTAGTACTATTCCTCCCACTGACAGCAATGATGAGGCACTATTCCTTCCGTTGACACCAAAGGTGGGGCATACGTCCTCCCAATGACACCAACGATGGGGCACTATTCCTTCCACTGATATGAGGCACTATTCCTCCCACTGGCTCCAACAGTGAGGCGCCATTCTTTCCACTGACACCAACAGTGGACCATAATTTCTTCCAATGACAACGATGGGGCACTATTCCCCTCACTAGTAGCAATGACTACTGACCACCGATGCTATGCACAGTAATTGTTTTACTCCCACTGACCACCAAGTCTGAGATATTGTTTACTTCCACTGACACCAGGGCGTTTAATACCCCCTGGGCACAGTCCGGTCCCCCAAAAGTCTAAAAAACAGCAAACTGGCTCTTTGCTCAGCAGACTCCTGGTTTAAATTATTGCTGAGCTGATAATTATTTTCTGATAAAGTATTTCTAGAGCTGTTGTAGCCTGTAGTTGTGTTGCTTATTGGAATCTTATAATCATTATCCTCTTTGATTGCCCTTTGTGAATGACATGAAGTCATATTAACATCTGTCAATAATGATGTAATCATCCTGAGGAAATAATGAGATCACAAAATGATGTCACTAAAAGTAGGATGACAATTTGTAAATAAATATTTGCCTAGGGCTCTGGCCTATGCATTAGATTTTAAATAAATGTATGTGAACTGTCTTGCCTGACAAATGACTTATTCATGTCTAGTGATTGTGGTACACCTTCAAGACAGCAGAACCTTGTGCCTGACTTTTTGGAATGAACAGATAGCAAGACTAATTTACAAAGCTGTTCTCCAATCGAAACAATTACCCAATTTTGGTCAACCACATGCTATCTTTAGAATGAAATAATCAATTTGATTCCAATTGCCTTTTACACTCTATATCTACATTTGCATTTAGGGGATTATGGACAGGGATTGAGTAACCTTCCCAGAATGCTTTTCGCAATGACACTAAAGTATAATTTGGCCCATGTGCTGTACGCAGGGAAGCTGTTAGTTTCTACAACTTGCATGACCTCAGTTGACATTAGTGTATAGGGAAGAACTCCAGATATGTTTGAACACCCCTTCACCCACAGCTCCCTGGGTCTTTTTAATAAAAAAATATACATACCTCTTTCCTCTTTCCTGCGGTCTGATGACATCATACAAGCTTCCTCTTCTTTTTCCATGGCATTTGGAGGATGGAAATTCTTCCTAGACTGAGCATGCTCTGTCCGGGAGTACTGTGAGCTGAGCCTAGGGGAGTGAGGGGAGTGTCATCGACAGGCTGGACTCGCAGGAAATGAGTAGAATAGCGCGAATGTCACTCTGCTCAAGAAGACTGGTGGTACTGGACTAAGCAGGAAACTGTGGACATCGCTAGAGCTTGGGGGGGGGGGGGGGGAGAAAAGCTTGGGAGCTTTTTATTTAATACAGGAAGTGGAGGCTAAAAAGTAATTAAAAAGAAACTGATGATTACACTTTAAACTAGACTGATACAGCTGTCACCATTAACCCATAACCATAATACTGTCTAATTATCCTAATATTATAAACATCACTACATAGCTACAATAATTTTCATCATTTTTGTAGATATCCAAAATGATTTGTGGAAAAAAAAGCACTAGAGATAAACATACTGGATTGGATGGATTGGGGTTGATCTGGATTTTTGCATTTACAAAGCTGAAATGTAGCAATTATTTGGGAGTTCACTCATAACTTGTTTCAGAATACCAAAAGAAGAAATCAACAATCACGTAGTGGGATTTGAGGTGGATTGTTCCAACTGGGGTTTGAGTGGATTGTTCCGGCTCCACTGCTCAAATTTTAGGCCCAGGGTTGAGTTTTAAAAATGTGTTCATCTCTTCATAACTATATATATAACATACAACAGGGAATATGTGGTATATTTATTATATTTCAATATGTAGTACTTCCGAGGCTAACAGCCGCCAATCGAGTTGTTACTCTTATGACCATGACTTCAAAATCTCACTGAAGACAGGCTGCTCACTCCTAAGACATTGAGGTCTATAGCACATGTGAACAAAAAAGGAAAGAACATCTCGTTCTTGTGAGTTCCATTTTATTATCAAAAATGTGTGAAAAGGTACCCACAAGATGAACAAAACAATGTGCTGATCTATTATTTGGCAGATTGTGCCAGGAGTTATTGAGCACCTACTCCTTATGCAAATCATAATTTATAAAGACTAGACGCTCTGTCCTTTTTTTGTTCACATATGTATTATAGGTGGCTAAAGATCTATGTTGGTTGCAAGAGTAGTCATATATGGGTAGATTTTATATCTGTATAGATTTGCTTCTTTTAGAATAAAGTTGGTGTTTCCACAGATGAGTTGTGACTTAAATCCCAGCACTGTCATTCATATAAGACAAAAGAGTAGAGCATTGACAGTGCGGATGGAGCACAAGCACTAAGGGATAAACTGGAGACACCAGAAACGCTTAGAAGAATCAGAGGGCTAGAATAGAGACATGGTATTATCAGGGAGAACATGGGAGAGAAAAAGCACAGTAGTTCCGGAAAAAAGACAATGTAGGGAAAGGAAAGAGAGGATGCCGAAGAGGGAGAAACTGATTACATTTGGTAGATGATGTAAAGCAGGGATGTCCAACCACATCAGAGGGCTCTGCAGACCACTTCAAACCAGGGTAGAGCATGCCCATGCTCTGGGATGGCAGGTTGGCAAGCGCACATCATGATCGATGGGTTGCCAACCTGCCATCCCAGAGCATCCCAGAGTACATGGAACCAGCGCTGGCAGCGGAGGAAGCAGGTGGCCACAAAGGGAGCAGGAGCCGCATAAGCCATTGCTTCCTCTGTAGCGCCAGGTCCTGTCTCAGGTAGAGAGATACCAAGTGCACTTCACATGGAACCTTTCTAGCAGCCTGGAGAGCGATGCCAGCAGAAGATGGAAGAGGAAAAGGTCAGTGTATTAAACATCACATACACTGCACTTTTGCAAAGGGCCTATTATCAGCGTGCTTTCACGCTGATCCACAGGTGCAGTGCAATGCACCTGCGGCTTTCCTGCGTGTTAGCTGCACTGAGCCATAGGCTTCTATTATATCCAAAACTCCTAAATGCATGGGGTTGGGTGTGCTTTCAGAAAGTGCACTACACACCCACAAGATGTAATAGATGTCTATGGCTCAGTGCAGCTAGCCCGCAGGAAAGCCGAAGGTGCACTGCGCTGCACCTGCGTTATGGTTAAAACATAGCATCAGTGTGAAGGCAGCCTAATAGGGGGCTCCGGATAGTAAGGGCTCATTTATATTTGGGGTTTGGTAAAACCCAATAGTTCATTGAGGCTCGCAACCGGTTACCAAATGACTTTAATGGCCGTCGCTCTTCAAAAGGTTGAACAACCCTGATGCAAAGCATGCATTCACAAGCAGAGTTCGGTGGAGTTCGAGTTCCTAGGGTTCTTACAGAGGTTGCCAGGAGTTCCTTGAGCCAAAGCAATTGCTGCCTCTCATATAAGTTCCCACTAACATCAGTTATCTTTTTAGCTATACGTAAGAGGGGATCTTCCCACTGGTCACAAATAAAAGAAGCATCCTTCTCACTGGCTATGACCATTTGCAGTGAGGTGTGGCTATAGTAATTATTAGCAGGGGCTCCTTGTGACTAGGGGTTCCACTGTGTTAAAAAGTTGGGAAAGGCTGACATAGAGGATGCAAAAGAAGGTGCCATTGATGACTTTTACTAGAAGGAGCATAGGATACAGATAAGAAAGGCACCAACTATATTGGGGAGAAGGAACAGAGCAGGTGCAGAAGAGGAAGCAACTGAAGATATTGGGTTGCAGAGCAGTGAGAGCACTAACAGAAAGAAGGTGTACAGAAGGATGATTTGGAGAATGGGATTAGTTCAGGAGTTTGAGTGGTGAAAAATCTTCACAAAGCTGTAGAGCAGACAGGAGAGGAAAGTTTAGAAAGAAAAGGAAACAGATAAGGGAAGATGACAATGAAGGTAAGAGTGGGCACCCTGTAACACTGAGAAGGAGGAAAGTGAACACTGAAGTGGAGAGATGAGAGCCTGGTGGTACATGCTTCCTGAGAGTGTAAAAGTCAGTGTATGCAATGATCCCTTTATAGAAAACAGCAAGTGCTCTCTTTTCTCTCTTTATATTATATACTTATAGGACAGAGAACACAAATGAAGCATTTGCAAAAGAGGGTTATTACACCATAGTGCACAGATGACGTGGACAAATTTGAGAACATGCTTTAACCCCTTGCCGACCAGCGGCTGTCATTTTACTGCAGCAGGTCGGCACGATCCCGCGAGCCGTCGTAGCTATGCGTCGGCTCGCAGGATCGGGATAGCAGGCACAGCGGGGGGTGCCGATGACCGTCGGCCACGAGAGGCAGAAAAGGGAATTGTGTGTGTAAACACACAAATCCCTGTTCTGTTCTGTGAGGCGTGACAGATCGTGAGTTCCTATTAACTAGGAACCATGATCCGTCACTTTCTCTAGGTCAGTTCCCTCCCCCTACAGTTAGAAACACACCCAGGGAACACAGTTAACCTCTTGATCGCCCCCAGGGTTAACCCCTTCCCTGCCAGTGACATTTTTACAGTAATCACTGCATTTTTATAGCACTGATCGCTGTATAAATGCCAGTGGCCCCAAAAATGTGTCAAAAGTGTCTGATGTGTCCGCCATAATGTTGCAGTCCCAATAAAAATTGCAGATTGCCGCCATTACTAGTAAAAAAAATTAAAAAAGAAAATAATAAAAATGCTATAAATCTATCCCCTATTTTGTAGACGCTATAACTTTTGCGCTATAACCAATCAATATACGCTTATTGCGATTTTTTTTACCAAAAATATGTAGAAGAATACAGATCGGCCTAAACTGAGAAAAAAATAGCTTTAAAAAAAAAAAAAATGGGGATATTTATTATAGCAAAAAGTACAAAATATTGCGTTTTTTTCAAAATTGACGTTCTTTTTTTGTTTATATCACAAAAAATAAAAACCGCAGAGGAGATCAAATACCACAAAAAAAATCTCTATTTGTGGGGAAAAAAGGACGTCAATTTTGTTTGGGTGCAGCGTCACACGACCGCACAATTGTCAATTAAAGCGACGCAGTGGCGAATCGCAAAAAATGGCCCAGTCATTCAGCAGCCAAATCTTCCGGGGCTGAAGTGGTTAACAATGACAGGATGACAATTTGCTGACATTTACATGGATTATCTCATTACGATGACATCAGCAAGTGAACATGTTGTCCCTGAAGTTGATATGTTGAAAGCAGACAAAATTGGCAAGCGTAAATGACTTGACAAGGGTCAAATTGTAATGGATGGATGACTGGGTCAGAGCAACTTCCAATCTGCAATTCTTGTGGGATGTTCCCAGTCTACAGTGGTGAAGACCTACCAAAAGTGATCGAAGGAAGGAAAACCGGTAAACTGGGGACAGGGTCATGGACGGCCAAGGCTCAATTATGCACGTGGTGAGCGAAGGATGGCCTGTGTAGTCTGATCCAATAGAAGTGCTACTGTAGTTAAAATTGATGAAAAAGTTCACGCTGGTTCCCATATAAAGGTGTCAGAGCGGTGCATGTGTATGGGGCTGCGTAATGCATTTGCATCTGATTTCCCATGACTTTTACTACTCAGAAGCTATGCCTATGATGAGTTCTTCCCAGATTATATGCCTGTATCTGAAAATTTAAGGAGTTTATAACAGCTAGGCCAGTGTTAGGCAGAAAGTTGACCTAGTAACTTTTCAGGTTCCGTAGGACTATATTTACAGAAGCAGCATCATTTTTTTTAAATCTCCAACTTTTACCATTAAAATCAACCCTTGTGTGCTCCAACTGAGTGATGTTTCCAGGATTATGTCGGCTGCATGCAGAGATAAGTATTTACTCAGACATTGGGAAACTCAAACAATAAATGTGCAAATACCACAGTTTTCATTTCTAAACCAGCATTTTAGTCTAGGAAGTGGATGCTTACACACGTATTAACATGCACTTAACACGAACAACAACAAAATAATCTAATGTTAGGTCCACTTCACGCTGGCCCAAGTTGCTGCTCATTGTTGTCCTATACAACGTGTCATTAAATAAAATTATGCATTGTGTTCTGACAGCTGGAACCTATGGATTATCAAGGGGGTTTTGCCAAGTAGAGATGAAAGGATTTTAATATAGTTAGCTAGGATACAAGGAGAGAGACAAGCATTAATAGACACTTTTGCATCATAAGGGATTAACTAAGGGAGTGAAGAATATTTCATTGTTACCTGAGAGAACTGGCAAAACAACACATCACGTAAGAAGCATAACAATCAGTCTTACTAAGAAGTTTCTGTGTTTCTGCCAAGGTGGTTGATTTTAAAAGGTCAACCTACTTATACTTCAGTTACTTGTAAAAATGTAGTACATAGAGACACAAAGATATCACTGTTTGAAGTGCCCAGTCAAGACTCGGACAACAGAAAAGACTGGATCAGTGCAGCCACAGGCCATCCAAGCTGCTGCACACAAATAGCAGGAGGAAAGGTCACACTTGGTCCTCAGTCCAATAAAAATGTAGGTAGAAAAACATTAGAAACCTTCACAGGTATTTCTATGATGTGCATCAATGGACCCTTTGGTGACTCTTGTATGCAACTGAATTTTTGACAATAAAGCTGTTTAACTGAGGACCGCGTGTGGCTTTTCCTCCACCTACCATTATATGGGTGGAGTCTTGTGGGATGAATTAACTGATTGCTTCTTACATCTCTTGGGTCCACAAGCAGTGCAGTGCAGTTGTAGCAGATGGGTGGAGTTGGAAACTCAAGCACCAAGGTCCATGAATGAACTCCTGCCATGAAACTGGGGGTCGAGCGTGGTTGTACAATACATGGGTGAAGTCTGGTGGGGTAAAATAACTGACTGCTTCTTACATCTCTTGGGGATACCAGCAGTGGGCTACGGTTGTGGCAGATGGGTGGAGCTGGGAACTGAAGGACAAGATTTTGTCACTGTGGTACATGAATGACCTCCTGGCCTGAGACTGATGACCTGGTATGACTATTCCTTATTCTACAACATATGTGTGAAGTCTGGTTGGGTGAACCAACTTCTTACATCATGTGGGGACACCAGCAGTGGGAGACCAGCTGTGATGGATGAATGGAGCTGGGAACTCAAACATAAGATTTTGTCACCGTGGTCTGTAAATGACCTCCCAGCCTGAGACTGACGACCCAATGTGACTATTCCTTATTCTACAATATATGTGTGAAATCTGCTTAGGTGGACCAACTGGTTGCTTCTTACATTATGTGGGTACACCAGCAGTGGGAGACCACCTGTGGTGGATGATGAAGCTGGGAACCCAAACATAAGATTTTGTCACCGTGATAAATGAATGACCTCCTGGCCTGAGACTGAGAACGCGGTGTGACTATTCCTTTTTCCACAATATGTGTGAAGTCTGGTTGGGTGAACCAGCTAGTTATCAGTTTTGGAGGACTGTGCCTACCTTTCGACCTCTTGAGTTTATGGTGGCATGATCAAGAAACCTATAATCGAATCAGAAAGTAAATGTAAATCTCTGCAAAGTGAGAGTAAATCTCAACCTTTACCTTGTTTTAATGGAAACCATAAAATATTGGATTTCCCTTACTGTTTGTATTTGTCATGGTCGCCATGACAAATACTGAGGTAGCAATAAAACATGACAGGAGGTTCTACCTCTTACCCACTCTTCCCAAAACTGGCCATTGTAGGTGATATTTTTCACAGAGAATGACGGGGGGGCGAGACACTTACCCACACTTACTCGTCCTTGAAAGTCTTTCACTCTGACTGGAACCTTCACAATCTTTGACCATACACAGATTAAGATTCATAAGAGCTCCATTAATTTTTCTTAGTAAAAAATGCAACGGCTGGGTATTAGTCACAAACCCTAACTTGCTGCAAGTGCCTTCATGCAACAGCAATCATTTCTGGTTTGTGGTAAGATTTGTTTTCACACTTCTACATGGCCCAATAGTCACAAGGGAAGCTCGGGTTGGTTGTATAGGTTGTGAATGTGTGGTACTTAGCAACAGACCAAACATTAGCAAGTTCATCCCATGATTTCACTTTGAATTCACTGGCCAATGATTAAGGACAAATTCATCTGGCAGAAGGTCTAGAGTGCGTGGAAAAGGTACCCTGCCAAAAAAAATCTATTTACTTCAAGTACCTTCAGTCCTGACAAGTTCTTAAAAACTTGCGTGTATATTAACGTGTTTATTCTGTCCTCAGACAGGTGCTCATTGAACATTAGGAACATGTTTTATGTGTTTTTTTTAAAACCTCTGTCAGGTTTTTTGGGGGGGTCTGTGTTCCCACTGTGACCATTGTCTGTGGGACAGAAAGGGATGGGATATGAAAACTTTTACAGTTGCCATCAGAACAAGAGTGGAAGATAAAGGAGCAGGGCCAGGACAAGGGGTGGGCAGAAGAGGGAGCTGCCCTGGGCACTATAGTATCATGTGAGGTGGGGGGCGCTGTAGGGAGTTTGGGAGGGAGGGGATTTTTGTTGGAAGGGGGGGTTTGGGGGGCGGCAGGGGGTAGGTTTTGTTCTAGGAGGGAAAATTTGGGGGAGGGGGAAATGCTAAAAGTGGTGATTTAGGGGGACTTGTGTTGGAAGGGGGGATTTGGGGGGGTGGCGGGGGGTAACTATTGTTCTAGCAGGCAAACTTTGTGGTGGGGGACGCTTAGAGTGGTGATTTAGGGGGATTTGTGTTGGGGCAGAATCGGGGAAGAAGATTTGTGCTAGGAGGGGGGATTGGGGAGAATTTGAGCTGGGGGGGATTTGGAGAGGGGTGGAGAAGATGTGTACCCTAAGGGGAAATTTTAGGGGTAAAGGATTTGTGCTAGGAGGGGTGATATTCTTTGGGGGGGACACATTTAAGGCATGGGGGCAAAGATTTGTGCTAGAAGGGGGAATTTCAGTGGGGGGGCAGATTTGTACTGGGAGGAGGCGGAATTTATACTTAGCGGGTAAGCATGCAGATTAGTGCTGATACATCTTAGGGGTGATGCAGTTTGCCATGTTCGCCCTGGGCTTTAGATGACCTGGTTGCAGCACAGCTATGGACTGGAGACTTCTGTTATGGTGACAACAGTCTAACTTCCTGTTGCGTCTCTGAGACAGGAAGTGAGGGAAAGTCTTCCCATCGGGAAACAGACAACAATAAATAAACTGAGGAATTTTAACCATTCCTGACTCCCAGTTCTTAAAAAAAGGTTTGGTTATATGTACTGTACACTTTAAAGAGTCGGACCCCTAAGTTACTAAAATATAACGTGAAATAAAGTACAGTGAATAATCCAATCACCTGCATGGGGAATTCTCCAATTTTAGATTCCCAGTCACATAATTGGGTGTTGGAACTCAGGTTCACTTCTCACTTTAGCAAATCGGGCCCTTCTATTCTTTACAGCATCCTTTCTGAACCAGGGTTCCATTGAACCCTAGGGTAACTCCTGAGGCTGCTAGGGGTCCCTTGAGCAATAAGCAATGGTGAATTGATATTCCATTTACATTGATCACCAATGTCATGGGGCAATTTCCTACTAATCGCCTATGTGAAGGTTCACTTCTACACTGACCACTAACCTAAGGGGACGACCCAATTTCTAAATTTCAAGACTATTACTGAATTTTATTTTGTTGTATAGAGTAGGGGGTGGTACAACAAGTGTGTTTAATACACCAGGTAGACCACATTCTTTATAATTGTTTTTTAAAAAAATTCTACAACTTATGAATATGATAATCATGAACTGTAGTTTTCATCACTTTTTTGCAGGGGTTTCCCAAAACCTGAAAATGTTTTCAAAGGGTTACTCCAAATTTTAGAGTTTAAGAAAGGCTGCTACCACATTGGAGGTATAAATATAATATTCTATTTTTGAGTAGCTATCAAAAGCATTACAAATTTTAAAATTAAAAACAATTTTGCCAGTGTTTAATTCTGCCCTTCAACACTAGGCTTTGCATCCCAAGTAACAAAATTAAGTAAGCTTTTGAAAATTCTCTTAACGTTCAGTACCTGTGCTTGTAGGTCCGCGATGGCCTTCTCGTAGCTGCTGTAGTCTTTCTTCTTATTCTGACTCTTCTTTTTGTGCCACTCATTTATCTTCTTCTCCAGCTCTGCATTAGTCTCCTCCAGTGATCTCACTTTCTCTAAGTACGAGGCGAGCCGGTCATTTAAATTCTGCATGGTGTACTTGCCATCACTAGACAGCAGGTTGTCATTGAGATAATCCTTGGTGAAGTCAAGTCCCCCCAAGGAAGAGGAAAGGGAGGTAGATCTTGACCTAGACATCTGACTTCCTGGACTCATGCTGTAGTTGGAGGAACCAAAGGACTCCCCTAATCCTCCATTGATGGAGGTGAAGGATGACTGGAGCTTGCTAGAGTAGAGGCTCATGATCAGCTGTGAATCTTTACCAAACGTCAACTGTCATCAGCACGTTGCTGTATAGTAGAAGTGTATCATTGCTAGTGTACTTTATGTCTTCCCCAGTGGGAGTAGCCACATAGGGATTGTGTCATCTCATTAAGTACGTTGCTCAATCCTGCACCTCCGTGTTATTATTTTGAATAACAACCGAACCTCTCACTTCTTTTTTTTTTTAACCCTCATTCACATTATACTACCAAGGTGTGTCTAAGGTGGAGGAAGCTTTGCTAAGTTTCAAACTCTATTGTAATCGTACACAAGGGTAATGTCTGCTCAGTGTAGCTTTAGAAAAGAGCCGCAAAGAATTCTACGGCAACTCTCCAGATTCCGGAGTATAATTACACTGTCTGAAAGGTTAACCTCTTCCCTCCCAATACCAAATAAATGACGGCATCAGCAAGTTGGTACTTTGTTTAGAAATTCTGAAAAAGATTACTGATGCAGTTACTAACAGGCAACCAATGGGATGTCAGCTTTAACAAATGAAGGATGAGGGATGGTTTCCGAATTCCAGTTGCTATGGGTTACTGCAATTTGCACTTAACTGTCAACTGACTTTTTTAGAGGTCCAGTAAACTTCTCAGTTAAAAGGTCCTGTAAACTTTAAATGAAAAACTATATAAAATTGGGATATTTGATGTTCATGGAAGTTTTTCTGGGCAGTGTGTCGCTTTGTATTAGATGGAAAAAGAGGCGGAATTCAGTAACAATAAAAAATAAAATAGATAAGGTTTTTCTGGACAGTGTGTTGCTTTGTATTAGATGGAAAAAAAGGTGGAATAAAGATAAAAAAAATTGAAAATAAAATATAAAATAAATAAAGTTTTTTTCTGGGCAGTGTGTTGCTTTGTATTAGATGGAAAAAAGGTGGAATAAAGTAAAATAAAGTCAAAAATAGCATAAAAAATAAAACAAATACAGTTTTTATGGGCAGTGTGTTGCTTTGTTTAAGATGGAAAAAAGGTGGAATAAAGTAAAATAAAGTCAAAATATAATAAATGATAAAATGAGTAAAGTTTTTTTTTTTCTGGGCAGTGTGTTGCTATGTATTAGATGTAAAAAGGGTGGAATAAAGTAAAATAAAGTAGAAATAAAATAACGTTTTATTGGGCAGTGTGTTGCTTTGTATTAGATAGAAAAAAAGGTGGGATAAAGTAAAATAAAATACAAATAAAATAAAACAATAAAAAAATATAAACTAAAATAAAATGTGATACTACTTCCTAATAAATCATGTTTTTTTTATTTTATATTCATTTCTGATAATATTCTGATACATTCTTATGGCCATCATTGAAGTCTATTAGAAACCTCTTTTACATAAAGCATCTAATGATAACAGAATTTTTTTGCATAATAGATATTTGGAAAAGCAGCAGAAAGAGCCAGGGTGATGGGGGACTTCAGTAACCAAAACTGCAGTGTTTATCCTCATGACACAACACAGGAAACACCTCCATGGTTAACAGAGGACAGAATTAAAATTAGACTTGAGAAACTTAACATTAATAAATCACCGGGACCAGATGGCTTGCATCCGAGGGTACTTAGGGAACTCAGTCATGTGATTGCCAGACCATTGTTCCTAATTTTTACAGACAGTCTACTGACTGGAATGGTACCTGCTGATTGGAAAAAAGCCAATGTAGCACCAATATTTAAAAAGGGCCCAAAATACATCCCTGGGAATTACAGACCAGTTAGCCTAACATCAATAGTATGTAAATTCTTGGAGGGGATGATAAGGGACTATATACAAGATTTTAGTAAGGAGAACGGTATCATTAGCAGTAATCAGCATGGATTCATGAAGAATCGTTCTTGCCAAACCAATCTACTAACCTTCTATGAGGAGGTGAGTTGCCATCTAGATAAAGGAAGGCGCGTAGATGTGGTATATCTGGATTTTACAAAAGCATTTGACACAGTTCCCCATAAACGTTTACTGTACAAAATAAGGTCTGTTGGCATGGACCATAGGGTGAGGACATGGATTGAAAACTGGCTACAAGGGCAAGTTCAGAGGGTGGTGATAAATGGGGAGTACTCTGAATGGTCAGGGGTGGGTAGTGGGGTTCCTTAGGGTTCTGTGCTGGGACCAATCATAAACGACCTGGAGGATGGGATAAACAGTTCAATCTCTGTATTTGCAGACGATACTAAGCTAAGCAGGGCAATAACTTCTCCGCAGGATGTGGAAACCCAAAAAGATCTGAACAAATTAATGTGGTGGGCAACTACATGGCAGATGAGGTTCAATGTAAAAAAATGTAAAATAATGCATTTGGGTGGCAAAAATATGAATGCAATCTATACTCTGGGGGGAGAACCTCTGGGGGAATCTAGGATGGAAAAGGACCTGGGGGTCCTAGTAGATGATAGGCTCAGCAATGGCATGCAATCCCAAGCTGCTGCTAACAAAGCAAACAGAATATTGGCATGCATTAAAAAGGGGATCAACTCCAGAGATAAAACGATAATTCTCCCACTCCGGCCGCACCTAGAGTATGCTGTCCAGTTCTGGGCACCAGTCCTCAGGAAGGATGTACTGGAAATGGAGCGAGTACAAAGAAGGACAACCAAGCTAATAAAGGGTCTGGAGAATCTTAGTTATGAGGAAAGGTTGCAAGCACTGAACTTATTCTCTCTGGAGAAGAGACGCTTGAGAGGGGATATGATTTCAATATACAAATACCGTACTGGTAACCCTACAATAGAAATAAAACTTTTTCGCAAAAGAGAGTTTAACAAGACACGTGGCCACTCATTAAAATTAGAAGAAAAGAGGTTTAACCTTAAACTACGTAGAGGGTTCTTTACTGTAAGAGCGGCAAGGATGTGGAAATCCCCCTCCACAGGCGGTGGTCTCAGCGGGGAGCATCGATAGTTTCAAGAAACTATTAGATAAGCACCTAAATGGACGCAACATACAGGGATATACAATGTAATACTGACATATAATCATACACATAGGTTGGACTTGATGGACTTGTGTCTTTTTTCAACCTCGCCTACTATGTAACTATGTAACTATGTAAGAATAGTCAGGACAATAAATGATTCTTTTTAGTTGGTTCATCTTCTTAAATGATCACCAGAGTTTAAACTAATGTGTTAAAGTCCAGGTAAATCCTTGCTCTTCATTACTGTAAAGACTTGTTTACACCTGCTTTGTCCGCTGAAGAGCAATCCATGTTCTTATTGCTCTTCAGAGATGATTTGACAGGCAGTGAGGAGGTGTTATATCGCCTTCACATGGACTGTTTTAACTCCCCCCAAATGCTGGACTACTCTGCTGCAACCACATGTATTGAACTGGATGCACTAGCCCACCCTTTGCGGCAGGAGATATAATTTGTGCTGCAAAGAAAAATGTTGCGCCTGCAGCATGTCCCCAGCTGCTATGTCTGCAGCTAAAGAGGGAAACAGTTGAGGCAGGGGGCGTACATACAGGGGTCATAGGGGTCACAGCCCCAGCCCCATTCTCCAAGAGGCCTGTGCAGCCCCTTGTACACCTGGATAGGCGGGGTGGCGGGGAAGCATGTAGAGAAACCAGTCCCCTCCATTTTGCTCTTTAGCCTTTCAGGGGCTGCAGGAGGAAAATGGAGGAGATCGGTTCTTCTACATTCCTCCCCACAACCCCTCCTACCCACCTCCTGTTGTGATCGGGCCCCTGTGTGATCCCCTGGCCCCTCTCATCCCCTGCAGCGTTGCTGGGATCCTCCCTTTCCTCTCCCGCCAGCTGGTGCAGGGGATGTGTGAGAAATTGTCACGTTCTAGGTGTGAGGCTGAGGTGCTGAGAGGTCTCCCCTTGTGGCTGAGTGCAGCGCACCCCTGAGAGTGGTACAGGGAATGCAGTGCCAAAAGAAGCATTGTTTTCCGGTTACTGAAGTTTGATGAGCTGATCACCAGAGAGTAGCTGGAACAGGCAGGATGCACTGTAAGGCAGATGTGCTTGGGTGGTGCCAAATGTATGTGGCAGTGGAGCAAACTGGGAACAGAATCAGGAGCCAGGCCAGGGGTCATACACGGCAGATCAGTCAGAGATGGGTTCAGATAGCAGAACTGGAACAAGTTGGGATCATAAGCGGTGAGATTGGTAATAGCAGAGTGAGCCAAGCCTGGGTCAAACACGATGGAGAAGACAGGAGCAGAGTCAGGGTGCAAGCTAAGGGTCAAGCCAGGAGATCAGGATAAGAGGGTCACAACAAGCCAGGTCGGTAACAGGAGGTCCGAGAGTTAGGATACACAGAAGCACAGGGAAATACAGGGGCGCTGACGATAATCCAACAACATCATGCTCACAGCAGCAGGTTTAAATAGGCCTGTGGGCACCAGCATCTGTGATGCTATGTGCATGCCAGTGCGCATGCTCGTTTGCACTATCGCCCGTCTGCGTGTGCCAGTTTGCACCGTTGCGCATCTGCGTACGCAGGGAAGTTTGCCATATGCACCCATGATGGGTATTGGTAACACTGCCAGTTCTTCTGCGGCCATGTCCCTGACAGTGCCCCCCCCCCCAAGGGGCAGCCTCCTTCATTCTGTGCTGCTGAGGCTGTAGAGATGGAGATTGAGGTGTCCTTAATCTCCTTTCTCTGTTTTAAAGGTGAAACACGAGAGGTCTTTTTAGACCAAAAGCCTATTATATTATTATTATTTATTTAAGGTACCCATATAGCGCCGCCAATTTACACAGCGCTCCACACATACATCACACACTCACATCGGTCCCTACCCTCAGGGAGCCCACAATCTAAGGTCCCCAACTCACATTCATATACTAGGGCCAATATGTATTCTGTTACATGTTTTTTTTTTTTTTTTTTACCAAAAACAATAAGCGTATATTGATTGTAATCAAAGAGATTCCCCCATCTGGGCGGGTGCAGTGTGGTACGGCAGCAGTAACACACACTCAGTTCGGAAACAAATGAAAGAACTTGACTTGTATTGAAGTCAAAGTAAAACAGTAAAACAAAGTAAAACACTCCAAAGACATGCTGGTAGGTTAATTGGCTTCTGTCTAAATTGGCCCTAGTATAAGAATGTGAGTTAGGGACCTTAGATTGTAAGCTCCTTGAGGGTAGGGACCGAAGTGAATGTACAATGTATATGTAAAGTGCTGCGTAAATTGATGGCGCTATATAAGTACCCTAAATAATAATAATATCTAATAATAATAATAACAGTTCACAGCACGCCTGGTAGAAGGAAGCCCAACCGGGAACAATCATGGCTGACACTATCATGTAGCGAGCAGTTTTTAGCCGAGCTGACAGCATCTATCTTGAGGGGCCTGGCCAGACCAAGCCCAAGTGAGGAGGTTTCCAGGAGAAGCGACAGATCCCTTTACTTTCCATACTCATCTGGAACCTTTCCCTGCTGCTAATACTTTGCCTGATAAATGAGTGGCCTCTCCTTACACTATCCACACTCTAAATGTGCACCAAACCCAAGAGCCAGGATCTTAAATAGACTCTGCCTGACCCAAGATGACCACCAGAGTCACATGGGCTGTCATCATCCAACTAGATTGTTGCCCCAGTGACCCCCCCAGGAAACCATACAGGAACCATGTTCCTCCTGACTTCCTCTCCCTCTGCACTGTTGCTGCAGTTGAGCGCCATCTGCAGTGGAGAAAATAGACTGCATCTGCCTACAAACTAATGCAAGGTGCTCTGTGTTTGGAGGAGGGGTGGATGAATGTCACGCTCTCCCCAACTCCAATCACAGAGTGCCTTGAGCTGGAGTTTGAGCGACTCTGTGTGATCTGTGTACTCCAGCCAGAACTGTAACATTTGGAACATTGTTGGACATTGGACACTGATGGCACTGTATGCTGGAGGACCTAGGAAATGAAGACAAGCCTACCATAGTGCCTTCAGTGTTTGTGTTTCAAAGTGAATATTAGAGTTACACATAACATTGCAGCCTAGACGCAGGGGACACATATCATTAGCGTGGATCTACACTCACTGCTTAGTAACACAAATTGCTAATCAGCCAATCGCATGGTAGCAACTCAATGCATTTAGACATCTGGACGTGGTGAAGACGACTTACTGAAGTTCAAACCGAGCATCATAATGGGGAAGAAAGGGCATGGTTATTGGCGCCAGATGCGCTGGTCTGAGTATTTCAAAAACTGCTGATCTACTGGGATTTTCACACACCACCAGCTCTAGAGTTTACAGAGAATGGCCTGAAAAAGAGAAAATATCCAGTGAGCGGCAATTGTGTGGACCAGGAAAATTGGCGACTAGTTTGAGAATAGAAAGGCAACAGTAACTCAAATAACCACTTGTTACAACCAAGGTATGCAGAATACCATCTCTGAGTGCACAACACATTGAACCTTGAAGCAAATGGGCTACAGCAGCAGAAGACCACACCAGGTGCCACTCCTGTCACCAAAGAACAGGAAACTGAGGGTACAATTCACAGAGGCTCACCAAAATTGGACAATAGAAGATTGGAAAAACCTATTTATATAATAAACTCTGTCTACTATCATGGTCATTTGTTGTGGATTATCTACTTGTTGTTGACCTGTCTGTGTGACCCCAGGGTACACTTGGGGCTCCTTTTCCTCCCATGTGTCTACATTGTGCCGCCCACCCAGTCGTTTTCTTGACCGGGTGCGCGGTGATTGGTGGGACTCGGGTTTGTGCATCGGCTTCTGCTTGGTCTGCCATTTCTCTTTCTGTTGCACTAATCAGATTACGTGTGCATGGCAGATTCGGAGCGTTTTGTGTCATCACGTGAGGTCCCTGGTCTCCTCTGGCCCCGTCTCTGCTGCCGCCTCATTGGCCAGCTCCCCCCGCATCAGCAGTGGTTTGCGGCACATGTGCGGCAGCCTGTGACTATGCCGGTAATCGTCATCTCTGTCCAGAGATGACGTACTTCCAGCAGGGACACAGTTATAAACGGCTACCTTCAGATTGATCATTCAGGCCAGCGTTTGCTTCGGTGATTATACACTCAATCTCGGTCTCTTTCTACATATGGCTTCCGTAAATACAAGGTAAAACTTTGCCCAGTATTGTTTAACGCTCATGAGTGACTATCTGATAATACCGCTATGGTATTCTATTAGGCAGTACCGTTATTGAGTTGTTTGTGAACCTCTGAACAGTTTGCCTTATCTGATTAATGTTTTAGTGTTAATCATTAGTCTAGACCGTGGTGACAGACTACCTTCTTTTCTTATTTTTGTCCCGTCGCTTGTGGTTACCAACCATCGCCATTTTTAAGGCCTTTTCAATTACTGTAAGCCTTTTATTATCATTCCTTGTCATTCAACAACTATATTACTTGATGATTTGTTGCTTTTGTGGCATGCTCAAAATAGTTCATGGATATCACATGTTTAAATATAAATAGTTGTTATCAGAATGTACTTTCTATCTTTACTTTTTCTTGTTTTTTTTCTTTTTACCTTTTTAGAATTGTACCATAATCTCAATAGTGAGGAATACTTGATTTTATACGCATATGACCTCTACAACTTAATATTTTACAAATCTACCTATCTAAGTATCCATGCTATTGATACTCTGTAAAATTGGATACGCTACACAGGGAAATTCATTTTTCCATAGTTTATTCTAATATATAGCTGTGCTCTCATGGGTGGAATTTGCTCCTCTTCCCTCGGTGGTCACCAAACTTGGGTTCTCTTTCTTGTTGGATCCCACTCAAATGACTATTTCTCTGTTTACATTCTTCTGTACTGGATAAGATGTTTATATATATATATATATATATATATATATATATATACATATATATATACACATATACATACATATACACACATACCTCTCTCACCAAGGCTCTTCTCCAACGATAGCTCAGTTTGGCCGGACAGCCAGCTCTAGGAAGGGTTCTGGTCACCCCAAACGTCTTCCATTTAAGGATTATGGAGGCCACTGTGGTCTTAGGAACCCTAAGTGCAGCAGACATTTTTTTGTAACCTTGGCCAGATCTGTGCCTTGCCACAATTCTGTCTGAGCTCTTCAGGCAGTTCCTTTGACCTCATGATTCTCATTTGCTCTGACATGCACTGTGAGCTGTAAGGTCTTATATAGACAGGTGTCAAGTCCAATCAGTATAATCAAACACAGCTGGACTCAAATGAAGGTATAGAACCATCTCAAGGATGATCAGAAGAAATGAAGAGCACCTGAGTTAAATATATGAGTGTCACGGCAAAGGGTCTGAATACTTAGTGATATTTCCGTTTTTCTTTTTTAATAAATCTGCAAAAATTATATGTGATATTTCAGTTTTTCTTTTTTAATAAATCTGCAAAAATGTCAACAATTCTGTGTTTTTCTGTCAATATGGGGTGCTGTGTGTACATTAATGAGAAAAAAAAATGAACTTAAATGATTTTAGCAAATGGCTGCAATATAACAAAGAGTGGAAAATGTAAGGGGGTCTGAATACTTTCCATCCCCACTGTACATGTATAATTATTTGTTGTTCTTATATGCTCATCAGATTTTCAATCTCCTGAAGAAGCGCAATGGTGCGCGCAACATGTAGCGCAAAAAATCTTCCTGTGACTCCTGATTGTGACCCAACCACTCCATGCATTTCATTTTCTGTGGATAGTGATACCGGTTACATTATACCATATCTATTATTTTCTAGATTAATCCACTATAATTGGAGTTGTTATTTGAGTCCTCAGGGTCAAATGTTCTATGTCATCATTTTTATGATGTGTAAACGTTTTTATGTTTTACATAAGCTTTTTACCTTTATCCAATTAAAAATCCAATTTTTTATCTTAACTTGTGTGCCTACAAGTCCATTTTTGTAATTTCCAGTTCTTCTTCAAAGATTGGAAAAATGTTGCCTGGTCTGATGAGTCTCGATTTCAGCTACAACATTCAGATGGTAGGGTCAGAATCTGGTGTAAACAACATCAAAGCATGGATTCATCCTCCCTTGTGTGACAAACGCGGGTGTCAGATCCCTGCCCTCCTCGCTGACTTGCGACAAAGGACCGGCCAACCTCACACCACGCTGTCACTTACGTAACAATGCCACTCTCAGCTGCGCCCAGCACAAAGATTTTCCAGCTTGCGGGACCACAATCTAGGTGCGAGCACCCTGAGAGTGATTGTCACTGGGCTAATTACACAATTAATCCTTTAACTGCCACCACCCCCGTTTGAAAGACCGAGCCGGGGGAGACTCGTAATTTTGCAATACCAATTATAATTTTAGAATAAGCGTCTGCCACACACACTGCCACCACAGACAGGTCTGCTCAGAGTCTTACTCTACAACAGTAGCGCCCTTCAAGAGGCAGGTTCGTTTATAGCTTGCATTAAGAGCTTTAGAGACAAGGTTAACACTTTTCAACATAAGGGTTTATTATGAAAAGGTCAAAGTTGATGCAAATAAAATATTTACAGAAAAAAGATGTTTCAAAGATAAAGACAATATACAGCCACAAAGCAATAAGGTAGAATTGGGAAGGAAGGGTTGATCAGAGTTCGATCGATGAGCTAGGTAATCGGTTCTCGACTTGGCAGATGTTTCTTCTTGGATGGTAAAAGGAGAACTGCCCATTGTCTTGGCATCTCCTCTTTTCTGTCAAATCAAAGGGGGTGTTGACAGTGACCAGTAACCAATCATTTGGTCATCTTATTTTAGGGGTTGGTTGCTGGGAGGTGTCTACACTCATGACCACGTCCCAGGTAGATTTTGTAATACATACTCATATATCTGCATCTATAGTGTTTACAGACTCCAAATATCCATATTATTATTCAACTTGAGATTTCCTTCAAAACAAGTCTAAACATGCCATATCTATAACGTATAGCCTGCTTTGGAGGAATAAGTGGTCCCAGGGGTTTCCCATATGACCTGACATAGGGGTGTCTGGACTTGAAACGTTCCATATTATCTGAGGAAACTAAATATGTCCAGATTATGGCTGTGCTATTACTAAGTCAGAAGTTATGAAACATGCTGAAATTTCATACTTATTCTATTGAGGTGTATTCAGACAATTTACGACCGAGGCCTGTTAGGTCTCTGAATGGGGAGGGTGACAGTTTTACGACAGGCCTGAACACTGCCCTTACAACAAATGTTTTCTACTGACCTAACCTGGTTCTGTTTTCTCTGTTGAGATAACCTTTTCTGTTGAACTTAAAAAGCTTTGAATTCCTAAGATGGGGAAGAAAGGGAGTTCAGAGTTCTCTGTGAGGTTACATGGTTAGCCAAACTGTCATGGCTACTTCCACACAAGATGGCAGCTAGCTACAGCTTTTCATGTCCCATACTTGATATTGTTACACCTTGTACCAACAGTTCAAGCTGGTGGTGGTGGTATAATGGTGTGGGGGATATTTTCTTGGAACAATTTGGGCCCCTTCTTACCAATTGAGCATCGTTTAAATGCCACAAGCTACCTGAGTATTGTTGCTGACCATGTCCATCCCTTTATGACTACAGTGTACCCATCTTCTGATGGCTCCTTCCAGCAGGATAATGCACCATGTTACAAAGCTCAAATCATCTCACCATTGGTTTCTTGAACATGACAATGAGGTCACTGTACTCCAATGGCCTCCACAGTCATCAGATTTCATCCAATAGAGCACCTTTGAGATGTGGTGGAACGGGAGACTCTCACCATGAATGTGCAGCCGACAAATCTGCATCAACTGCGTGATATTATCATGTCAATATGGACCAAAATCTCTGAGGAATGTTTCCAACACCTTATGAAATCTATGCCACAAAGAATTAAGGCAGCTCTGAAGGGAAAAGGGGGTCCAACTCGGCACTAGCAAGAACTAGCAGAACCTAATAACGTGTATTTTTAAGGTAGCTTTTGGCCAAAGTTCAGCTTTAAAGCTGAACTCCAGGAACTCTGAAAGCTCTCCCTTGCGGTGGGGCTGAGCCCACACTACAAATGTTAACTGCTCAGTAGGTCTAGGGGGCATAGAAAAGCAGATTTACTTACCCAAATCCTTGGCTCCTACAGGTTTCTCTGTGCTGCTAAACCATTCTCTGTAGCCTCAGAGTGCTGTCTGCCAAGCATGTGAAGGGGTAAGTAAAAAAATGTTTTTTATCATCCCTGGACCAAACAAGCAGTTAACCCTTGCTGTGCGGGCTCAGCTCCCCTGCAAGAGAATGTTCAGGTTTCCCAGAGTCCAGTTTTAACCCCCTTGTGCCTAAGGGTAAAATAAATCAAATTGCCTAAGCCTGATTTTGCAACTTTGACATGTGCTAGCAAAACCATACATATTATCGTGCATCCAGGTGGATTATACCTTGGGTTTTTTTTTTCAGAACAAATTGAGCTTTCATTTGGTAGTAAATGATAATGGATATCTGTGTTTTTTTTTGTATTATTAAAGGAAAACTGGCCCAAAATAGTAAAAAAAAAATAATTTGTAGCTGTATACAGTATTTCTTGGTACTACCATACCCTTCCACCAAAGAACAACCCAAATTAAATTTTCCCGCTCCTGACGATCGCAGCAATACCACATATGTGTATGTTAGTTATTGTTTGTACCTGTAGTAAAGCCCAAAAACAATAGTGTGCATTTTACTTCTTTTTTTTTTTTGCTACCTAAAACACACTGATAATGATACTAATAACTAAAAATTCTGTACCCCCAAAAAATACTGACCCTGACCTTGACCCAAACACTAACTCTGGCACTGCTCTATATTAAACCTTTATCTAGGTTTTTTTTTTTTAAGTTTTTATTTTTTAATATTATTATTTCTTTTTTTTCACAAACTATTTTTTTCTGTGCAAGGACCTCCTTTCACAGGGAAAGAAAATGCAGGGACGGGCTTCACAGTGACTGATCACAGCAATCAGGTAAAGGGGTTAAAGAATAACTCCACTTTTGTTGAGAAAAAACAATCCCCTCTAAATGATCAATGTACATTGCAGGAATTTTAACTGCTCCGAAATAATAGCTGTTTGTTTCACCAAGTCTTTTGCAGCCTGAATCTGAGTGGGAGGGACTATTTCATTAACCACTTTCAATCCAGGCCAATTCTGACATTTCTTTCTTACGTGTAAAATTCATCATTTTTTTTCTAGAAAATTACATAGAACCCCCAAACATTATATATGTTTTTTTTAGCAAAGACCCTAGAGAATACAATAGCGGTCATTGCAACTTTTTATCTTGCACGGTATTTGCACAGCAGTTTTTCGAACACGTTTTCTTTGGAAAAAAAAAACATGCTTTAAAAAAAACAAACAAAACATTAAATTTAGCTGATTTTTTTTGCATAATGTGAAAGATGAAGTTATGCCGAGTAAATATATATCTAACATGTCACGCTTCAAAATTGCACACGCTCGTGGAATGGCGCCAAACTTCGGTACGTAAAAATCCCCATAGGCGACGTTTTAAAATTTTTTACTGGTTACATGTTCTGAGTTACAGAGGAGTTCTAGGTCTAAAATTATTGCTCTCACTCTAACGTTCGCGGCGATACCTCACATGTGTGGTTTGAACACCGTTTTCATATGTGGGCGGGACTTACGTATGCGTTCGCTTCTGCGTGCGAGCGCACGAGGACAGGAGCACTTTAAAAAAAAAATTTCTTTTTTTATTGTTAATTTTATTTTTTTAATTTGACACTTTAAAAAAAAAAAATATGATCACTTTTATTCCTATTACAAGGAATGTAAATATCCCTTGTAATAGGAATATGGCATGATCGGTCCTCTTTACAGTGAGATATGGGGTATATATAAGCCTGAAATTAAAAAAAAAAAAAAATAAGGATCAAGGCTTCCCAGCCGAGGCGGCGCCATTCATTTGAATGCAGAGGTCAGGCCTGAGGTCATAACATCGCGCCCGGCCTCCGAACGATCATAGAGACTCCGGCGACCATCTAGTCCACCAGAAATCTCTATGATCATCATCCGGGGCCAGCGGATCCTGTCTCTGACTCACCGATGGAATCGGTGAGTTTATCGAAGCACCGGAGGGCGGCGGGAAGGGGAGGCGTCCCCTCTCGCCGCCCATAAGAACGATCAAGCGGCGGAACAGCTGCTATGATCATTCTTATGGTGTAGGGAATCGCCGGCACTAAAAGATGATAATTGAATGATATCTGTAGCTGCAGGCATCATTCAGATATACCCCCGCAAAATCAAGGACGTCCCTGGACGTACCTTGGGCAGGAAGTGGTTAAAATTCCCTGGTACACTCTGTGTTCTAATGAGAAAGGCTGCAGTGTCTGCATCCTTTTAGAGATGATTAACCCTTAAGGAGTATCTCACAAAAACTGAAATTTCTAATGCATGGGGTGCATAAAATTCAACCTGTATCTTAGTGCAGACTTCTAGAAAAATAAGTGAGCCAATCACACACATAGGAAATTATATTTCTGGGGGTGTATTGTACACAGTGTACAGAAAGCCTCTAGGCTGCCATAGTGCACTGAATTTTACAGATTTTTTTTTTACAGGAAATGTAATATTTAATAACATTAAATTATATAATGGCTTGTGTAGCACTTGTACAGTATATGCTATACTATTTTTATATTTTTTTTCCATGAAAGAAAAGATACCTTTTAGGCATTGTGACAGCAATCAGTCCACTGAGGTGCAGAAAGTGTCACTCAGTACCATAGAAGGTACTTGAACCAGTAGGACAGTATAACAGCCAGGCAACTAGCATTTTCAGGAGCAGTAGTAGCAGCCCCTGCACTTTAGACATGACAGGTTCACTTTAACATACTTGTAAAACTTGTAGTTACTGTTTATACATCATTACTAATAGTGTCCTAACAATAACACATAATAAATATATTAGTCTACGGGTTTACAATAGCATCTTGCACATAGATGTGAACCAAATTCTCTCTTTCATTTTCAAACCAAATGACAGTTGTGACGAGAGTTGATTCTGACTGGCAACACAGACAGTTTTTATTTGTGACTCCTATTTACATGCTCAGTGAGCTCCTGATCCTCTCCTTTGAGTTCACGTCAGTTGTGGTCATGTGCACTGCTCTATGCACATTAAAAATCACATAGTCCATCTTCTACATAAAGTAGGACCATGGAGAATGAATGAAACCAACCTCTAAAAGGAAGGCAGATCATAGCAGCAAAAACAAAGGAATTTGGAGATTTGTAGAAGGCTTAATACAATAGAAGGGACTTTTTCTAGTTAAGAAAACATACATAAATAGAATTTTTCCTGGGGCCAGTACACACCACTATATGTACTGTAGCTACTCTGTGTCATCCATAAAATACAAATCCTTTATTAGCTACATAGTGAAACACAACTGTGACAGGCTAACGCGTTTCGGCTCTAGCAGCCATCCTCGGGTGCTATGTAGTAGGCTGCTACAGCCGAAACACATTAGTTGTGTTTTACTATATAGCTAATACAGATGTGCTTTTCATGGATGACACAGAGTAGTAGCCAGCTTGAATTTACTACCAAGTGTGGAGACACTTCAGCCAGAGCTCCGACCTGGCTACAGGAAGCTGTATTTGCGGTTGAGTGAGGGTAGCTTGCTTTTTCACATCACAGTTCCCCTGTTCCCGATGTGTTACTGCATGCGCTAGACATGTTTGGTTTGTATTGCTATGAATCGAAATGTGGACACAATTTTCCTTATTGGGAGATTTGGATGTATCTGAATTTCCAAATAACAATATTAACGAATTTCAACAAATCTAAAATAAATTATAACAAAACAACCAAATTCATTCAATTCATTTGGATGTTTGAGGCATCCAAAGTAACAAAAGATCTGAATTGATTTGTGAATAGCTGGTTGTTAAGGAGTGGGTGGCTGCCGTGTCCTTAACAGCCATGACACATCTGCTGTCAGCGCGATTCCCCACTGACAGCAGAATGTAAACAAACATGTGCTGTCATTAAAAAATGGAGTCTAGTATAAATTTTAAAGGGGAAACCCCATGCCAAAATGAAAAAAACATTTTTGTAGGGTTCCCCCCCCCCCCAAAATCCATACCAGAACCTTATCCACACATGCAGCCCAACAGGCCAGGGAAAAGGGGAAAAAAGCAAGTGGTTCCCCCTTCCTGAGCCATACCAGTCCACATGCCCTGAACACTGGGGTGTCCTTTGAGGGAGAGGGGCTCCCCCTTAAGCACCTTATTGTGTGGTCTGCAAATGGGGGGGTTTACAGGATCGTGAAGCCCCTTTTAACAGATACCCACCCATGTGAATGATTAGTGGTACATAGTACCCCTACTTATTCACCCCAAAAAAAAGTCAAAAGTAAATAAAAACACTAACACAGTTTTTGACAAGTGCTTTATTTATTTATTTAAAAAGTCCCCTGATGTAAAGCCAGCAGCAATCATGATGAACACCGGTCACAAACGGTCAGTTTTTCCACTCTTTTTTTCTTCATCTCACTTGTGCATGTGCATCCCAGTGCATTTATGATCCATTCCGATGCTTTTTTTTTCTGCGTTTTGCTGCATTCCAGATGCGTTCCATACAGAAAAAATGCAATATGTTCTACTTTTGTTGACTGCACTGGTGTGAACTAGGGCATTTAAAATACATGGAAAACACGGTGCATGATTTTTAATGCAGATAAAAAATACACTGGACTGCAACTGGTGTGAGCCAGCCCTTCAGCCCTTTAACCAGAGTTTAGTGTCACTTTAAGTATTGCAGTATTATACAAAAAAGCATTAATCATCAATTTATAGCGTCACCTTTATCAGGCCCTAAGGGTGTTCCACTGAGTTGTGACATATATATAAAAATATGCAAACATTTATGTACAACATGTTCAGTTATGAAATATAGAGGGGCAGCCATCATAGATATTGTAAAAACTGCACTTATAGCAGCAAGCTTGTGAAACTTGGCAAGTCCAGCAATAGACTTGCAGCTCAATTGGACACTGCCGAAATTGAACTACACATGAGTAGCTCTGTTTACATGCCAAAGAAGACTGAGCAGGCAGATAGGGTTATTTTATTGCAGAAGAAACATTTCATGTCTACCTGCTCAGGTTTTTTTTAGTTCTGGGATCAAAAGAGGGCACAGATCAGAAGCATTATGTTAATGGTACCAATGTGCACTTTTTGTAGGACCGATTTCCATTATTTGAACCCAAAGTAACGGAATTGGGGAAAGATTAGAACCCCAACTGGGTTTCAGCTGCTATTCAGGGCTCCATTAGAGAGTTTTGTCCTCACTTACCTTCATGGTGACAATGGTTTTACCAGACAGGAAGTGAGAGAAATTTGCAACACAGACAGAAACAATAATGTTTTGTCCAACTTGGACCAAAGTAAGTATGTATGTGCCATACCTGTGGGATCCCTGTGAAAGCTGGAAATCACTGTTGTAGGCACCGCTGCTACAGAGATCTCCACCAGCTTCAAGGTTGTTCACTCAGCACGGGTGACAATCAGAGATTCCCCAGTGAATGCAAAGGGTTCTCTGATTGGATGAGATGGATATTGTGACATCGCCACCCAGCCTCTCCACCTCATCGAATCAGGAAACGCATTGCATTCATTGAAAAACTGCAAAGTGTTCCCTGAAAGGCACTGGTGCTGAGCGGGAGACTCCTATGTTCACAATGCAGTAGGGTAGCATTTTGGCATAGGACCTGGAAGCTAGTGGAGATCACTGAGGTAGTGGTGCCTATTACAGTAGTTTCCAGCTTCCATGGGGATCCTACAGGCATAGCATATACACTCAGGGTCGGTTCACACTGGGACGACTTGGGATCCGACTTGTACGCCCTCAAGTCGCCCCAAGTCGCCCCAGAAAGAGATTCACATTTAAGTGAATGGGAGCATCTGAATAGACACTACTGAAGTCGCTCCGACTTCAGAGCGTACTCCCTGTACTACTTGGATCCGACTTGGTAGGCGACCTGTACCATAGAAATCAATGGAAGTCGCCTCCAAGTCAGATCTCTCTCTCAAAGTCAAGCGACTTTGCAGGGAAAACCCCTCCCTCCCAGAGAGCTGATTGTCCTGTGATTGGCCACAGCCGAAGTCGCCTGTCCTGGAGGCTACTTGAAGTCGCGTTGTAATTTGCTAAAGTCGCGCTGAAGTCGCGCCGAAGTCGCGTTGAAGCCGAGTTGAAGTCGCCGTGCAAAGTCGCGTTAAAGTCGTGTTGCCCCTGTGTGAATTGAGCCTTACTTTAGTCCAAGTTTGAACAATGTAACCATGTAAAAATTGCCACATCTGGAAATCAACTTTAGGACATACAGTAAATATTTGGCAGTAACCACCAGAAGTTTACAAAAAGCCAGCATGATCTAAGTCAGTTCTTGGTTCATCCATCACTGAGGCCCAATATCACTTCACAATTAATTTTTTAATGCATATTTGCTTTTTATTTAAATAAGTACTATGTATATTTAATCATCTATGACATTTCCAAAATTATTTTTTTTTCTCCTACTAAGCCAACCTATAAATAAAAAATTAACACTTTTAAAAGCTCCAGGGAAAACCAAACTTGTGTTCAATTGAGAAACTAGCTTGTTATCTATCTCTTATAAATGGCAATTTGAAACTCGGATTCTCTTTGATAGCGTTTGTTAAAAATATTTAAGGTGAGCTCTAAAGGTAGCTACCATATGTCTGAATCTCATTGTACTTAAAGAGGAAGTCCAGCCCCCCCCCCCCCCCCATGAAAAATTGAAAGTCAGCAGCTACAAATACTGCAACTGCTGACTTTTAATTTACTGTATGGACACCTACCTGTCCAGGGAGCCTGCAATGTCAGCACCCCAGCCGATATTCAGATCGGCTGTTGGGTGCAGCTGTCATCATCCCTGGTAGGGGATCCCGCCAGCGAAGCTTTTCGGCTTCACAGTCGGTTCCCTACTGCGCTGTGCTTTCTAATTGGTCTGGCGGTGGAGGAAGGAGGGGGGCAGAACCTCAGAGAGACCGGGCCGCGGCCCATCTCCCGGAATTGGGGAACAGCACCAAAAACAGGTGAAAGGTGCCAAATGTGGCAGCAGAGCGAGGGAGGAGACAGATAAACGGAAGTTCCACTTTTAAGTGGTACTTCACTTTAAATAGTTATGCTGCGTACACACGGTTGGACTTTTCGACCGGACTTGTCTGACGGACGCCGACGGACCAAATCCAGCGAACAATCCGATCATGTGTGGGCTTCACCTGACCTTCAGCAGACTTTTCCAGTCGCAAATCTGACGGACTTTAGATTTGGAACATGCTTCAAATCTTTACATCGTAACTCTGCCTGACCCAGAAATCCGTTCGTCTGTATGCTAGTCCAACGGACAAAAACCGACGCTAGGGCAGCTATTGGCTACTGGCTATCAACTTCCTTATTTTAGTCCGGTGTACGTCATCACGTACAAATCCGTCGGACTTTGGTGTGATCGTGTGTAGGCAAGCCCGGTCGTTAGAAAGTCCGTTGAAAGTCCGCCAAAAGTCCTTTGAAAGTCTGTCGGACGGGCCGTCGGACTTTTGTAGCTGAAAAGTCCGACCGTGTGTACGCGGTATAAGTCAACCAAATTTATTATTTAGGGTTTGGTAGATGCTGGAGAGTTTAACGATCCAACGTTTTATTTGATCTTTTAGGGACAAGGATGATGAGAAACATGTGTAAGGCATAGTCCTTAATTGGGAAGGGAAGAGGGCATGGCCAGGTGGCGCATCACTGGTGAAGCCAGCTTACTGATGAGGTCAAAGAAATAGATGGTGGCGTGGGACCGGTGGGGGGGGGGGGGGGGCGGTGCAGAGAAGAAGCAGATCTCAGCAGGACATCGCTGGATCCTTTGGGTGGTTGGGTACCTTGTGCTGGATCTACACCCAGGTAAGTGGGATTTAAAAAAGAGGGGGGGGCAGGGAGTGTAAAGTTCTGCTTTAATCTATTTATTATTTCAAGAAGGCATTTAGAAAGAAATAAGTGGAAAAGCCGCGCACTGGGCTAATAAATGCATGAATAAATTGGTATAAATAAACCTGTGAAAATGTATATAAAAATGTGAAAATATATGTGAAAAATTCCTTGATAATATTGAACTAATAAAAGTCCAACAACAAAGAAGGAAATCCAAAACTCCTTGACTGACCAATTATTGTTTAAAAGAAACAAATAAAAAGTCCCAACTGTTGAATGGCATGCTTACCAGATAGTAAGCCAAATCTAGCAGATGGCTTAAACTCAGCCTGGGCCTTTAAGGATCCAGTCACGGTGGATTGTGACAATTTTCACTCGTAAGATTGACGTGGATTCACAAAAATTCACCCAAAAAAAATATAAAGCAACATAGCGTAATACTGACAAAATAATATATATATAAAAAAAGAGAAAGAGACACTCACAAAGTGAGAAAATCATATAAACACCCAGTGCTTGGAGACAGCAGGTGACACACATAAGGCCTCTTTCATATTGATAAGGATTGTTTTGCAAATCGTGCAGGTAGTGGATCGTCTTGTAGTGAAAAAGATAGTGATTACACCAACACCACACAGAGGGTCTGCTTACCAGATATTATATAACAAATGTGAATAATATATCGGTCAACCGAATGCTAATTCGTGAAGGGGTTTTATGCGTGCAGCAAACCACATGGAGAGCCTGCTTACCAGATGTCAAACTTCGGTGAGCAAAATGACCCAGCCAGAGGAAACGACCAGCTTATATAGAGAGCGGTGTAGATCCATCATAACAGGTATGTCAAAGGCTCCACGATACACATAGTGTAAAAAATATAATGGCAAAAATAGTGTGATACCATTTAAACTTATTTATTTAAAGAAACGGAATAACACTTACAATGTATTCATTGGTTAAAAAGCGTAAAAACAATGCCGGCCAGCAACTTACAAACTCCCGTCCTCCTCAATGGGGCGACGTGGTGACGTCAGCACGTACCTCCCACACGCGTTTCGTCATAAGGTGACGTTTTCAATGGGGCCCATTGAAAACTCCAGTTAGTTAGACTAACAAACAAATGGCTACTGCCTTCACCTATAACTGGCCTTTGCAGCAAGGAGCACATGGAAAGACAATGTATGCAAAGCAAAACCAGAGAAATTCTCGGCTCTACTTACTGACGAGCCGGCTAACCAACCAAACTGTCATGTCTAACAGTATGCATTAAAAACAGGGGTTTAGTTTGCACACATTTGCAAATAAATGCATAAGCTACACCGCCCCGTCTAGGTATTCCAGTATCTGTAGTGCTAACTCTATACATTTTTGAAAGCCTCCATAGTAGAAGCACATGTATAATAATGGATAGAAAGAGTGCAGGTGAGCCTGGAGGGAGCCCATCCCTCCTTAAAGGCACAGGGGCACACTGGACACCCAGCATATAGCACCATGGAAGGAACATCCAGTACATCCCCTCACCAATATTTCAACAGTACAAACAAATGGTAACTGCCCCCACCTTTAACTGGCCTTTGCAGCAAGGAGCACGTGGAAGGGCGACTCATGTCAAACAAATGCAAAGAAATTCCTGGCTCAACTTACCCACCAGTCTGCAACCAACCAAATTGTCCTGTCTAACAGTAATTGTTAAAAACAGGAGTATAGTTTGTACAAATTTGTAAATACGTGCATACGCTACAGAGCCACTTCATGGCACCCCAGTATCTGTAATCCTAACTCTAATGCCGCGTACACACGGTCGGACTTTGCAGCTACAAAAGTCGGACAGTCTGTCCGACATACTTCCGGCGTACCTTCGGCGGACTTGGGGCAGACTTTCTTACGAACGGACTTGCCCACACACGACCACACAAAAGTACGCCAGTTTAGTACGCTGTGACGTACACCAAGTCCGACGAGACTATAAAACGGAAGTTCAATAGCCCGTACGACACCCTTTGGGCTCCTTCTGCTAATCTCGTGTTTATCTCGTGTTAGTAGAAGTTTGGTGAGAGACGATTCGCGCTTGTGAGACTCGTATTTTTCAGTTCGTTTTAACTGTTGTTCAGTCTGTGCTTGTGAGGTTTGTATCTGCTTTTCAGTGCGTTTGGTCAGTTGGCATTGAGAAATCTTTGTTTTATTGGCCGCTCGTTCCTGATTTTCAGGTCGTTCTTCACAGGCCTTGCTGTTCTTCAGTGCGTTCTGTTTAGTGCGTTCTGACCAGCCGACCGTTTTGAAGCCATGTTACCTGTACGTACTCGTCGTAGAGCTCGTGCATTGTATGTGCTTGGTGCTGTAGTTTATTCTTCAGCCCAAGACCAGTCCATGAACAGGGCGAGGAGGAGTTCATGGACCAAGAATTGGTTGCTTCAGCGTGACCAGTTCTGTCACATGCCTTTGCTCCGTGAGATCCGTGAGAATAATCCTGAGGATTTCAGGAACTTTCTCCGGATGACGGACCCCGTTTTTGATCGTTTGGTGGCTTTGCTGACCCCCTATATCAGCAGGCAGGATACCTGCATGAGGCAAGCCATCACTCCGGAGCAGAGGCTGGTCGCTACCTTGCGGTATTTGGCCACAGGGAGAAGCCTGCAGGACCTTAAGTTCTCGACAGGCATCTCCCCCCAGGCTCTGGGGATCATTATCCCAGAGACCTGTTCTGCCATCATACAGGTCCTGCAGAAGGACTATATTAAGGTAAGATATTTTTATTTTATTAGCATCACATGTTCTTTTATGTAATCTTTGATAAAGTAATGTATTTCTTGCTTCAAACACTACTTCCCATCATTGCAATATAGTGTGAATGTCCCCTTTTTATCCTCACACATGCTGGGATTTTTTCCTGTTATTTTTTGTCATGCATGTATAGTTTCCTTCAATAACCTTCCCAGCATGAAGTGATGGGAACATATCCACCTAGTCTACTCATTTTGAATGTATTTTGTTGGAGTGTATTTAGTGTGCTTAGAATTAGCAATTAGCTAGATTTCACAACCCCCCCCCCCCACCTGAACTCACTCCAAATAGTGTGCTGCTAATTAGCAATTAGCTAGATTTCACAACCCCCCCCCACCTGAACTCACTCCAAATAGTGTGCTGCTAATTAGCAATTAGCTAGATTTCACAACCCCCCCCCCCCACCTGAACTCACTCCAAATAGTGTGCTGCTAATTAGCAATTAGCTAGATTTCACAACCCCCCCCCCCACCTGAACTCACTCCAAATAGTGTGCTGCTAATTAGCAATTAGCTAGATTTCACAACCCCCCCACCCCCACCCTCGTTAAAATTTGCTTGAATGTTCTGTGGTGTTGATTTGTCTAAAGCAAATCTATGTTGCACTTTGCAAAATGCATGTGCACTCTACAAGTGCATTTGTTCCAGTGCTTTAGTAAATGAGCAGAAGCTCTGCTGATTTCCATCATCAAATCATATGCAAGCCTCAAAGTGTTTTCATTAATTGCCCTTGCATGTGATTGTGTACTGTTAGCAACATGAATGCCTTTTGACATTACCTCATTTACTGTAAGCTGGTTTGCAACTGCACCTGCAGAGTGCGACAACTGCAGTCTTGTAGCCTTTGTTATCCCTAAATTCCTGCGTGTTGTTAAAGTAATTTTTTTTGGGGATTTCACAACCCCCTAAAATGTAATCAATGTTCTATCAGAGGGGGTGAGCAATCTGATAAGTGTGCCTTTTTCCATATTAGTTATTCCAGAAGAATTAAATTATTGAATGTTATACTGATGCTGGGGAATAATGTTTTTAATTGTCTAATTTTCTTGCAATGTTAGCTTCCAAATTAATTGATTTTTGTTTTCTTGTTTGATTCCCCAGTTTCCTTCAACGCCACAGGAATGGCAGACTGTGGCATCCCATTTTGCAAGCCGTTGGGACTTTCCCAATTGTGGAGGGGCTATAGATGGGAAACATGTCCACATTGTGCCACCACCCCATTCGGGGTCATATTATTTTAATTATAAGGGGTTCCACAGTATTGTTTTAATGGCGGTGGTGTCGGCACACTATGATTTTTTATATGTGGACGTGGGGAAGAATGGCCGGATGTCGGATGGAGGAGTATTTGCCCAGACGGAGTTCTGCCAGCGTCTCCAGAGTGGTGGCCTGGGATTGCCACCTGATGAGGATAACGTGGAAGGACTCCCCTTTGTCTTCATTGCCGATGAAGCCTTCGCTCTGAGCAAGCACCTCATGAGGCCATTCCCCCAAAGAACCCTCACCCCGGAGAGGAGGGTTTTTAATTACCGGCTGGCCAGAGCTAGAAGAGTGGTTGAGAATGCGTTTGGAATTCTGGCCAGCCGGTTCCGCCTGTTTCAAACAGCCATTAATTTGGCGGAATACAAACTTAATTTTATAATTTTATCATGCTGCATTCTGCACAACTTTTTAAATAAGCATTCAGCCAATTATATAGGCACAGTTGGGCCTGAGGCCGGACAAATAGAAGCCAACCTTACAGGCCTGGATACTGTCCGTACTGGCTTGGCCCCCCAAAGTTCCCGTCAGGTTAGACAGCAATATGTTGATTATTTTATGGGTAGGGGGGCCATTGCAATGGGCCAGGATATATAATTTTTTTTACAATAAAAAAAATATTGCTGAAATCTGGCATTATATTTATTGCTTGCCTTTCTTTTGGGCTGTCTCCTAGGTTATGGTCGAGCAGTTGTAGTGCCAACTGTATTTGAATTTTAAAAATGTATAAATAAGCTCCATTGCCACTGTAAACAACTTTTTGACAATTATAACCAAACTGATACTGAGCCTTGAAATAACAAACCACACATTTGTTAAAATCCTATAAAAGGAGATGTTTTTATTAATGGTTGGTATGCATTCAGTTCTGCATTTAGTATAAAATGTTCCGAGACAAAAATATAATGGTATCTTAATGATGTAGCAAAATATAATTATATTGAAATATTTCTACCTAATCCACAAAAAAATATTTTGGGCTTTTGGATTTTCAAAAACAGGCTTTGTTTTTGGAAAATCAAGTTTTTTTTTTTTTTAAAAGCAAGTTTTTTATTTTTTTTTTTTGGTTTTTTAAAATCAATTTTTTTTTTTTTTTTGGTTTTTTAACATTAATTTTCTTAATTTTTTTGGTGTTTTCAAATCAATTTTTTTTACTTTTTTTGGTTTTTTAACATTAATTTTCTTAATTTTTTTGGTGTTTTCAAATCAATTTTTTTTTTTTTTTTGGTTTTTTAACATTAATTTTCTTAATTTTTTTGGTGTTTTCAAATCAATTTTTTTTACTTTTTTTGGTTTTTTAACATTAATTATTTATTCGATTTTTTGGTGTTTTAAAATCAATTTTTTATTTTTTTTTTGTTTTTTAACATTAATTTTTTGAATTTTTTTGGGGTTTTTTAAAATCACTTTTTTTTTTTTTTTTTGGTTTTTTAAAATCACTTTTTTTTTTTTTTTGGGTTTTTTAAAATCACTTTTTTTTTTTTTTTGGGTTTTTTAAAATCACTTTTTTTTTTTTTTTTGTGTTTTTTAAAATCACTTTTTTTTTTTTTTTGGGTTTTTTAAAATCACTTTTTTTTTTTTTTTTGGTTGTTTTTTAGAAAATCAATTTTTATTTTTTTGTGGATTTTTGACAGCCCTCCTTTTTGACATTAGGTTAAACAGCCATTTATGTTATGCCAAAAAAACAAAGAGAAGGCCCAGAATGGGGTCAGCAAAACAGGAAATGAAGGACATGATTGATGTTTTGGGGTTTAAAAAAGGGCATTTAGATTCGACCCAAAACATCAATCATGTCCTTCATTTCCTGCTGCATACGATCCAGCCTATTACGCATTTGATCCATGTCTTGATTCCAGCCCATTATTTGACCAATTAGACGTTGGGCACTTTCCGAGGTGAAATGGTCACTTCTTGTTGTTCCTAAAGTGGAATGAAACCAAAAAATGTCTTTACAAATATGCACACATACATAGTTTACCTTACCAGAAATAAAGCTGTTGTCTCAGACACTGACCTGGTGGGGTGGCCATGTAGCCTAATTCCTCCACATCCTCGGGGGTGTCACTGTTGCTTGAATGAAGCAGATCCCCTAAAATAGAGTAGACAAATTCAATTAAACAAAAGGCAGCCATGCATAGATTAACGTAAGCTGGTGTGTCAGACACTCACCTGGTGGGGTGCCCATGTCGCCCACCTCTCCTTCCTCCACATCGTCAATGGGACTTGGACTGATTGCCCAATCCTGTTTTGCTTGTGGTGGACTGTGTTCTTTTGGTTGGCTGAGTGATTTTTCCCCTATGTGAAACAAAAAATGAGTAATCTAATTAGCACACAGATATTTTAGGACATAATAATTTTCCAACATTTGTAGTGAAGTGGTTTGTGTAGAGTTCCTATTTTAGTTCAATATTTAAAATTATAAAGACATACCGGATAGATAGATATCAATATCTCAAAATATAGTTAATAATCTTTTGATCTCTCTCTATATCTGTAACAAAATCTCTAAATATCTAACTAAATGTAAATCCAAAAAATTAAGAGAATTTCAAATAGATATATAATATATAATATATATATATATATATATATATATATATATATATATATATATATATATATATATATATATATATATATATATATTTATATATTTATATATTTATATTTTTATATTTTTATATATTTATATTTTTTTATATTTATATTTTTATATATTTATATTTATATTTATATTTTTATATATTTATATTTTTATATTTATATTTAGATATTTATATTTATATATTTAGATATAGATATATATAGATATAGATATAGATATATATATAGATATATATATAGATATATATATATAGATATATATATAGATATATATATATAGATATATATATAGATATATATATAGATATAGATATAGATATAGATATAGATATAGATATAGATATAGATATAGATATATATATATATATAGATATATATATATATATATATATATATATATATATAGATATATATATATATAGATATATATATATATAGATATATATATATATAGATATATATATATATAGATATATAGATATATAGATATATATATATAGATATAGATATATATATAGATATAGATATATATATATATATATATATATAGATAGATATATATATAGATATATATATATATATAGATATATATATAGATATATATATAGATATATATATATATAGATATAGATATATAGATATAGATATAGATATGTAACGAGGTTTCTTCAAAGATCGTTTAGAACGATGAACAAAAATCGTATAGAAAGGAAAAGCACATGGAGCAGTATACAAGGTAATAAACACAAGAGAAAAACACGACAAGTACTTACTTTTTTTAAGAACTTTCCGGATACGTCGGTATTGATCCGGCTCCCTGATTTTCAGGTCAGACCATCTTTTGCGCAATTGATCCTTGGAGCGCTGGACCCCAAATGATGCCTGCAAAGTGTCCACGACCTTTGCCATGATTTTGGCCTTGCGCAAATTTGGCCGTGCGTACGGCCCATAATTGCCATCATAGTCGTCTTTGCGAAGAATGGCCACCATCTCCACCATCTCTTTGAAACTCATATTAGAGGCCTTAAATCTAGGCCTCACAGATTTGGTTGACGTTCCAGACGTTCCAGCCTGCGGGCTGTCTCCACTACCTGAGGTCGTCAACATTTCAGGTGTCTCCGCCATTCTTTAACTCCACTACGCGCCGTAACAAAAAAGGGGCGGAGAACATGAGTTCATTTCGAACGTCAGGGGCGGGCGACGCAGGCGGAGTTTCACACATGCGTAGTGTATAAAGGAGGGCCTTTCGCGCGTGTCGTACGTACGTTCTGTGCGTCAAATTAGGGGGCGGAGAACATGAGTTCATTTCGAACGTCAGGGGCGGGCGACGCAGGCGGAGTTTCACACATGCGTAGTGTATAAAGGAGGGCCTTTCGCGCGTGTCGTACGTACGTTCTGTGCGTCAAATTAGGGGGCGGAGAACATGAGTTCATTTCGAACGTCAGGGGCGGGCGACGCAGGCGGAGTTTCACACATGCGTAGTGTATAAAGGAGGGCCTTTCGCGCGTGTCGTACGTACGTTCTGTGCGTAGGTGATAGTGGACCAGGACGTTCCAAAACGAAGGTAATTTGAGATATATATTTTTTGGGGGGGGGGTTTATGGTCATGACTTTGTAGCAAGCGGCCTATATGGCTTGATAGATTGATGAGGCCTACATAGGGAGAAGATGATGAGGGGTTAGCAGAAACATATAATAAGTTTTTTTGGTCTTGTGACTTTCTCTTTTCCAGATATAATGAATCCCCTATTGAAGGATCCAGAGTTCCTTACTTCTTTTATTTCAAAGTATCGAGAGATGAGGAATTTGTGGGAGGTGAAACACCCTCAGTATTATAACAAGCATGTGAGGAAGTCAACGCTGGAGAGACTTCTGTCCTTTGTCCAGGAGACCATCCCTGGAGCAACAATGGAGACAGTGTACAAGAAAATTGGGGTCTTGAGGAACATGTATAAAAGGGAGCATAGGAAGATCCAGGAATCAAGGAGATCAGGAGCATCAGCAGATGATGTTTATGTACCCAGGCTGTGGTACTACAAACAACTCCGTTTTCTTGATGACCAGAATGAAGCCAGGGCATCACTTTCAACCCTTCCCTCCACCCTTCCCTCCACCCTTCCCTCCACCCCAGCAGAGGCTGATGAGGAGCAAGCTGGGTCTTCCATCCTGGATGAACCGGATATGACCATCTGGAGTCAGGTAAATTATTTTAACAAAGATTTACTGTACTAATATTAATGATGTTAACTGGATGTTATAATTGTCTCAAATAATTTAGCACTCCAAATTGTGTATACATATCAAATGATAGTAGTGACTAAATATGTTTGGCACCTGCTTGAAATAATTAGGGTGTCTGATTAGACTCTTTTATTAAAGAGATGTATTCACATTGAATTTGCTAGTCATGAGAAGCAAACTGTGTGTCATTGATGAACCCAAAAAAAGAAACTAAAACTATTGTCCTTTTTTTATACACAGGATGAGTCCATCCAGGAGGAATGTGGGGAAAGTGGCAGGCAGGAGGAGACCGGGCCCATGGACAGCCTGGAGGAGGCCGGATTCACCATCATCCTGGAGGAGGCTGGGCCCAGTGTCAGGCAGGAGGTGGCTGCTCCCAGTGAGGTGGCTGGGCCAAGTGAGGTGGCTGGGCCAAGTGAGGTGGCTGGGCCAAGTGAGGTGGCTGGGCCCAGTAGGAGCCTCACCCAATCCCAAGTGCCTCCCCTCCACCTTCCCAAAAAAAGGGCCAGGAAGGGGATGGTCACACAGGACGCGTCCCTGCGCCTCATGCAACAGGCCACCCGTTTTTTAACAAGCCCCCCCGAAGCGGAAGAAGCCTATGGCTGCTACTTAGCCAGCAGGCTTCTTCAGATGGATTGGGAGCAGCGCCTCATTTGTGAGCGCCTATTTGGGGAAACAATCCATAAGGGGCTGCAGGGCACGCTAACCAAAAACACCCAACTACATGAGGCAGCCCCCCCCCCTCCTCCTCCTCCTCCTCCTCCTCCTCCTCCTCCTGCCACAACTGAAACACCAGAGCCACAGCCTCAAAAGAAGGCTACAGGGAAGGCTACAGGGAAGGCTGCAGGGAAGGCTGCAGGGCAGCGTGGAGGAAAGGCTGCAGGGAAGAGAAGAAAGTGATGACCTGGGTTCAGTCTGGTCTGACAGAAGACGCAGGCTGTTGTAGTACCACAGTCTGGGGACATCTAGATCATCTGCTGGTGCTGTTGATCTCTGGGATTCTTGGACCAGATTGTGCTCCCTCTTATATGGACTCCTCAAGATCCCAATTTTCTTGTACACCGACTTTTTCCAGCGTTGACTTCCTCTTTATTTTATTTTGACCATGAATAAATGGATCTTTTTTGAGTTTAGCAAAAGACTTTTATGTGTTTTCTTTTAAATCATTGATTTTACACACAATGTTAAAAATTAACAAGGGACAACAATCTCATTGAGTTTTAAAAAAACACACCAAAAATACATTACTAATGTTAAGAATGTTCAAGTGGTAAGTCTTGAAAAAAAAATATATACATAAACAAAAACGGTGCTTTGGGTTAACTTTATCTAAAAATTAAAAAATAATCACTAGAAAAAAAAAAAAAAAGAATTATGGGTTCTTTGTGGTAACTTTACAAACCTAAAAAAAAAAAAAAATAAAAGGGAAAAAGTATTATTAGTATGGAAACATTGTTTATAAAAAGCATACTATATCATTCATGAGATCAAAGAGAAAAAGAATTCAGAAATCAGTTTGGGAGAACTCTGATTATGAACAGCAAAACACCTTCGTTCTTTAGAGCATTCGTAAAGAAGAAATAAAATGCGCTGCATTCAACGATCACAGATTTTGCAGCGTGATGAATGTGCTACCTACAATACGAACACTAGTTTTACTAGACCGAGTGCTTCCGTTTAGTTTTTGCTTATGAGCATGCGTCGTTTTTTTGTCCGTAGGACTAGCATACAGACGAGCGGACTTCGGGGTCCGTCGTAGTTACGACGTAAAGATTTGAAGCATGTTTCAAATCTAAAGTACGTCGGATTTGAGGCTAAAAAAGTACGTTGAAAGTCCGAAGCAGCCCACACACGATCGGATTACCAGCCAGCTTTAGTCCGTCAGCGTCCGTTGGACTTTTGTAGACGAAAAGTCCGACCGTGTGTACGCGGCATAAGTTTTGAGAGCCTCCACAGTGGAAGGAGAACTAGTTAGATGGACTAGTAGATTTAGATGGCCGTCACATAAGTGACTATGAATTGAAAGCCCCGCTCCAGCTAACACCTATCATTCACAGCAAAAGTTTTTTTTTTTTTGGGAGGGGATAAAGGTTTTACATAAGTTAATAAAAGCTGACCATTGTAAGCACCCCTGTCAGTGGTAAATGGTTTGTCCCAACACTCTAACTGCCACTTTTACTCGATAGCTTGGTAATTTTATATTTAGGCCATAGTATCACTTTAAAGGTTTAGTTCACCTTGATTAAAAAACTGCCTTTGCAGATAAGGGGGGGTATGTAGATAAAAAGAAACTATGCAGCTCTGACTAATGTTGAAGAATGCCCTTGTTATACGTGTAGGCCTTTTACGTACCTTCTGAAGCCTGACTGGAATAATTCCATTACATTGCTAAGTGAGGCCTAGTTGATACTGTACACGTCAACCATCATAAGAGTGAGCTGAGAGCCACTGTATCAGGGGAGGGAAAGCGCATCTAAAGGGGTATGAATCCCAAGAAAAAGCTTATTGTTGTGATGGTGGAGGTGAGCAGTAACGACTAGGCCTCACTTAGCAACCTCCTAGCAACGTCTTGTGAGTATTAGCCTACATCTATATCAAGAGCATTATTCTACTTTTTTTTGTGAAGGTGAACTAACCCTTTACATTAATTATCTCTTTTGATTGGTCTCTGTTTGAGGAGCATGCCTGTGATCATTGACTATTTGTAACATTACATGGTACTTAAGTATCAATGATTCTGATCCAAATAAACCAGAACAGTTTTCAACTGATTCAGTAGGTATGAATTGCTGGCTGGCCTCGAAATTTATGTGAGAGCAGCAATCCAATGTGGGCCTCATTGATTGTCATAATTAACCCTGTCTGTACTGTGCAAGCAGATGTTCATTTTTAATTGTAACTAGAATTTAACACAGTCTGTCCTAACATTGGGTTAATGGTGTAGGGGGTGGGCTTCCTGCATTGTATTGTTATTGGGACAGACTTGGGACAGACTCACTCTACAATTGTGCAAAAAAACTTTCAGTCAGCAATGACATCTCCCACTAAGAAACATCGATAATATTTTATTTATTTATTTTTTAATTTTTGAATGCATGCTGTACAGATGGGGGACACATAACAGACATATAGCGAGTTTTTCTTAGATTTGACTGCAAAGGTAGAAATATACATTAGGCTTCATTTGGGCTTTAACATGGTAATGATTATACACTATATTGTCAAAAGTATTGGAACGCCTGCCTTTACACGTCAATAAACTCTCATGGCATCCCAGTCTTAGTCCGTAAGGTTTAATATTGAGTTGGACCACTTCTTTGGAGTTATAACAGCTTCTGGGAAGGCTGTCCACAAGGTTTAGGAGTGTGTTCTATCAGGTTGAGGACTCTGTGCAGGACAATCAAGTTCTCCACTCCAAACTCATCCACAAAATATTGACAAAAGTATTGGGTCACCCCCTCCAAATAATTTGGTGGAGGGGGGATTATGGTGTTTTTCAGGGGTTGGGCTTAGCCCCTTAGTTCCAGTAAAGGGAACTCTTAAGACATCAGCATACTAAGACATTTTGGACAATTTCATGCTCCCAACTTTGTGGGAACAGTTTGGGGGTGGCCTCTTCCCGTTCCAACATGACTGCACACCAATGCACAAAGCAAGGTCCATAAAGACATGGATGAGCGAGTTTGGGGTGGAGGAACTTGACTGGCCTTGACTCAATTCGATAGAACACCTTTGGAGTGAATTAGAGTGGAGACTGCGAGCCAGGCCTTCTTGTCCAACATCAGTGCCTGACCTCACAAATGCTGTTCTGGAAGAATGGTCAAACATTCCCATAGACACACTGTGGACAGCCTTCCCAGAGTTGAACTGTTATAGTTGTAAAGAGTGGGCCAACTCAATATTGAACCCTACGGACTAAGACTGGGACGCCATTAAAGTTCATGTGCGTGTAAAGTCAGGTTTCCCAATACTTTTGACAATATAGTGTATCAGTCCCTATATGCAGCAGTTATCATATCTCACTAATCATGTCAAACTGGTCTAAGAACATGTGGCTTTCCAGGAACATCTTACACCATAGTGTTTATGGCATCACATGTACAAAGCAGTGATTTATACACGGTATATGAGAACTTGCACGTCTGTCATGCTATACTATCTTTACACATTATTACAATAAGTGAGTAGACTACTATTACAGGAAGGTACTCCTTAATTAGAAACAGAAAGCACTTTGAGAACAGATTCCTTCACATATGCTTGTGAATGTTAAAGTATGAAGTATGAATTATAATATTATTCTTCTTTTTCATTTGTAGATAACTACCGCTAATGAATTCTATAAAACATGGCTTAGTAAGGACACAGTAATTGTGTATGAAGATGACTTCTTTACCAAAGCGTTTACAATACAATTGAAAACCCTTAGGGCCCCTTTACACATGTGCGGTGCTTTAATACACACATTACAATAAAAACAGCCTATTATTTTGAATGGGTCAGCATGTGGGGAGTCACATGTTTGCATTGCAGTTCACTGTTGTACAATTGTGTTTTTCTTTACTGTGTATGTGCTTTAATGGTACCAATGCATTGACATGCGTTGCAAAAATGTACAGTAAAACATGCATTTTACCACAATTTTCCAAAGTCTTTAGGCTGCTTATGTGGCACTCTGAATCCTCTTCCTCCTCAGTCTTCTCCTAGTGGTAAGAAGTCCTTCAGATGGAAGAGAGTCTATGAGGTGAGATAGTACTGATTATTGTATATAGTACGATGTGTACTGTAGTACCCTCCTAGTTCAATTCAAATGTCCAGACTGAATATCGAACAGGGAAGGGAGTAGCCAATCCCCCGGGAGGTGTGCCCAGATGGTGGTTGGCTGGACCTCTGTTAAAAATAGTCTGGAGCCCTAAGGTGATGGTCTTTTCTCCCCCTGTCGGGATGGATCTGTGAGCAGGGGGGCTGCTTGCCCTGGGGTCATATGGAATAAATGCTGGACAACATTGCAAGAGACTGAACTTATAGACTGACTACGAAGAACCAGTGAATAGAGCCTCTTTTCTGCACTAAAACTTCTTTATGGTCCCCTGTCTTGAACTGTGGACTGTTCCAGTCTGCCTCTACCTGTGCTCATACTACTTCATGGTCCCCTGCCGTGAACCTCGGACTGTTCCAGTCTGCCTCTACCTGTGCTCATACTACTTCATGGTCCCCTGCCGTGAACCTCGGACTGTTCCAGTCTGCCTCTACCTGTTCTCATACTACTTCATGATCCCCAGCTGTGAACCATGGACTGTTCCCGTCTACCTACAATAGTGCTACTGTGAGTGTCCTTTGCCAACAATACATGATGTTTTGGAGTATCCCATATCCAATGGCGACCCTAGGGGGGGGGCCAGAGGGGGCCCTGACCCCCCCAACATTATGCTGGGCCCCACCATGTGCCCCCCCCAAAAAAAAAAATTTTTTTTTAAATTTTTTTTTTTTTTTTACAAAAAGGCAATTTCTTTTTGTTTGTATTCATATCGGATGTGCCGCATCTTACTCGGGCCTCCACTGGGGTAACACAGTCTCTATTGAGAGGGAGAACGTCCCCAGTCAGCTCCTGCAGGTGATTCCTCCCCCCTCCCTCTGCTCGCTGACACTGCATAATGCGAGCAGAACACAACCACAGCCGCCCAATCTGCTCCTTCCCCTGCATCCTCATTGACAAGGAGAAGAGTGAGTTGCAGGAAGGACTCCACCAGGACTCTCAGTTACTAAAAAAACAGACTGATTTCTCCCATCCTTAGGACAGGAGAACCAGCCTGTAAATTCCAAGAAATGCCAGACCAGCGCTGTCAATAGCAGGGGCAGGACAGCAAGAGGAGGCTGGGGAACCCCACAGTGACAGAACACCGGGGCCTGGGGGCAAGACAACCTTTGCAACCCTGATAGTTCTCCCACTGCTTTGGACCCTTATATTTTCTTGGTATGCTGGTGACATATATCTCTTGTTTCCTGCCACCCTGGGGGGAAGGGAGCTGCAGAACATGGGCTGTTGTGGGATCGTAGTAAAGGGGTAAAGGGCCCCAGGATAGATAAAATATATATAGATAGATAGATATATCTATCTATATATATATATCTATATATATATATAGATATATATATTTGCATTTTATATTGCCCCCCTATTTTTGTCCCTGTCCCCCCATGTGCCCCCCCTAAATATGAAAGCTGGAGACGCCACTGCCCATATCACCCCAACAACCCTCCCAAGCTCTGCTAGCAAAATTTTTTTAAAAGGGACTACACCTAAACTGATTAATGAGCCATTTGAGAAATGACTTGTCTAATCTACAAAGGCCCCTCCAGCGGTAGTGCTACATATAATATTCGGAAGTTGCCCATGTGATGCCCCATCACGTAGCAGGTCCAGGAAACCCAGCATTCAAAGTATGGTCCTCTGACTTCTGGGTTGAATGATGCTGGAAATCATTCATTCAATCTAGAAGATTGAGGACATCTTGTTTCAGAGAAGAAGATCTGTGTGGGACAGCTCCCTACTGAAGATGAGTATTTCAGCCCAAATCCAGCAGGCAGCACAAGCACTACAAGGGTTAGCTGCTCATTTAGGTCCAGGGGGCATAGAAAAGAAAATGTACTTAACTGATTTTCTGTGCTACTAGATTGTTTTCCACAGCGTCTTCTTCCCCATGCTGCAGCATTTGAAGGTCCTGACATAATCAAAACAAATACAGGGTCCAAAGCTCTACAAAGGATGTGATGATGCCAAGCAACAATGCACCACCGGAGCATGGGGAAGTTCCATCTGCCAGGGGAGCAAAGAATCAGGTAAGTAAAATGCTTTTACACCGCCCTAGACCTAAATATGCAGTGAACCCCTTCAGTGAGGTCGCAGCCCCACTGCTAGGAGAAATTTTCAGATTTCCCTTGTTTGGGATTTAATTTAAATTAAGAGCAGGAAAGCCTTTATTAGGTTATTATTGCTCCCTATAGTGTTCCTAAGCAGGAGGTTTCACCTCACTTCCTGGCAGAAAAGGAAGTAACAGAAAATCTCTCTAATGGGAACACAGACAAAAAACAAAAACAAAAACATTTGTTAGTAGAGAGGGGAAGGGTTATAACTTATGGCAAAGTTATGCCTATGCCTTTCTGTCCCCAGGACTAGCCACTCTTCTTCTTCTACCTATTACATTTTTGAAGGCCCTGGAGCACCAGGAAACTGTAAACGCCCACAAAATGACCCCATTTTGGAAAGCAAACACCCCAACGTATATTCTACGAGGCATAACGAACATGTCATTTTTCTCCAAAAGTTTTTGGAAAACATAGAATAAAACGCATTTTTTTAGGGGGCAGAGCTTGCCGAGGATCATGATGGCTGCATGAGAGCGGAGCTCTGGAGACATCGGGGACACACTTAGCAGCCAAAAATAGTCGTAAGCATCACTGAATTAGTTAGTGGGCACACTATATTCCAAGTTTATGTCCCAGTATTGGAGACACCCTACTAAGCTAAACTTTTTTTTCCCCCATCAAGTTTGAGTGGCTATATTCTACACCCAGGTCATAATGACCTATAACTGTTTTTTACGTTTCTCTTAACTATTGCTCTCCAAATCATTTACTGTTTATGTTCGCAGTTAGATATGTAGGCATCACCCTGTTTAAATGGACCCATGCTGGAACAAGTTCACATATTCATGATCAACTTGGAGATGTCATCCTCTATGGAACGGCTTGAAAAAGCTTGCCATCTGATGTAAGTGTTACATACACAGGCTGTACCCACAACTCCCACTTTATATATCACAATGACCATCACCTTTCTAACCATTAATGCCAAGAGTCTTAATCACCCAGCAAAATGGAAATCACTGTGAAAATAAGCAACTCAATATAACTGCGTTATTCTTTGTGCTCAGGATTCAGAAACACATTTCCATAGTCAATCCATGCCCAAATGTACCAACCCCAAATTTCCACACATTACTGCAAATACCACAGCTAAAAAACAAGGGGTACTAACAGCTATAAGGGACACAGATGCCTTTACATTACATAAAGTACTGGCAGACCCTCAGGGTCAGTACCTTATTCTGATATGCGATATTAACTCTACCACCTATACAGTGGTCAATATCTATGCACCTAATAAGCATCAATCTCACTTTTTACACCAAGTTCTCAAAAAAAATCCACCAGGTTCAAAAAGGCTTCCTCCTGCTTTGTGGAGACTTCAGTCTTCCCCCTGACCCCAAGATGGACTCTACTACACAATCCAACAGGCACCAGTACTCACTACAACTACTGCTGTATACTTATGATCTCTTTGATGCTTGGAGATGTCTCAATGGCAAGGAAAGAGACTACTCTTTTTTCTCTACGCGCCACAGAATCTATACAAGGCTTGATCTGGCTTACAGACAAATGGTTATTATCCAAAATTAAAACATCAAGGATCAATACCATCACTTGGTCGGATCATGCCTCGGTGATGCTCTCTGTCAGGGATCCACCAGCACCAGATCAGGGCGCTTGCAGGCGTCTAGGAGCCGGCGCGTCCCTGTTCAGACACAGCGCCAAGCTGCCACTGTTGCCGTGCGTCGGCGCGGCGCTCGGGCACGTGCGGGTGCATGGCGCGGGAGCGTGCACGAGCACGGGCGCGCGCGCGCTCGCGTTAGCGCCGGTTTGGCGCCAACCAGCACATAAAAGTTCCCCTGTTCCAGGGGAACAGTGCTGCTTCGTCTCAGCTCTGTGACTCTGCCTGAAACCTGAATCCTGATTGCTTGTTACCTGATTGACCCGGCTTGTTTGACCATCCGACCTGCTCCAATCCCGACCCGGCCTGCCTGACTCCTCTGCTGTCTGAATCTGCTACCGTTGCCGACCTCTGCCTGCTCACCGACTCTGCCTTTGCCTGCTGTTATTACCTGTGTGCCAGTTACCTGCCAACCCGGACTGTTTGACTCTGCTTGTGCCTGCCTTACCTGCTTGCTGTTGCACCATCAGCTTCAGCCTAGTGACTTCCTCACTTCCAGTGTATCAGTCTGCTGCTGTTCCAGTATCCTCTCACCTGCAAGTTCCACCATCCAGTGTGTCAGCCTGCTTCTGTTCCAGTCTCCTCTCACCTGCAGTCCGGCTATCCCAGGAGGGATCTCTACCTCTCATCAGAGACTTCACTCCAACAGGCACTCCTACCCCACTGCGCTCAGGAGACCACTGTCCCCACTCCAGTGGCTCCTGAACCAGCGTTGTATGAGAGGTCTTCTCCTACAGTCAGGCTCACCTACCAGGTACCTAACAGTACGAAGCAGCCATGACTGAGCCTGCAGGAGATTCCTCTCCACTGAAGGAGATATGCACTCACCTTGCGGCTCTTACCCAAGCCGTACAATCCCTCCAGGACAACTACAACAGATTGGAGGGACAAGTCCAGCACCTTGCAGGGCCTAACCCCTTGGCCGCCTCCTCAGCTGCAACCCCGGCACAGTCGGTTCCTGGTCCTTCCGTAGTAATGCTCCCACCTGAACCAAAGGTACCCACTCCTGATAGATTCTCTGGAGACCGGGCCAAGTTCCGGGCCTTTCGCAACGCATGCAAGCTCTTTTTCGCATTACAGCCCCGAACTTTCTCACTGGAGGCCACTAAAGTGGGATTCGTGATCTCCCTCCTACAAGGGGAACCCCAGACCTGGGCCCATCGTCTACTTGAGGGGGACTCAGCATTGACCCAGTCCTTATCTTCCTTCTTTGAAGCCATGGCACAGATATATGAAGACCCCCAACAGACTGCCACAGCTGAATCTGCTCTGTTCACACTCCAGCAAGGCCGCAGACCTGCGGAAGACTATATCATGGACTTTAGACGTTGGAGTGCGGACACTCAGTGGAATGACGCGGCCCTGCGTCACCAGTTCCGCTTGGGCCTATCTGAGGGTTTAAAAGATGAACTTGCCCGAGTGGGTGTACCAAACACTCTGGAGGCCTTGATTAACTTGACTATCCAAATCGACCGACGTATCCGGGAACGTCGATCTGAACGATCTGCTCTTCAATCCCGTCCGATTTGGATGACAACCAGAGCACCACTTCCAGCAACCCGCTATGCACCTTCACCCAGTCCTAATTCAGCTAATGTCTCATCTGACTCCGCGGAGCCAATGCAATTGGGCCTGATGCGACCTGCATTATCGCCTGAAGAACGGGCCCGACGCCGACAGCTCAATCTGTGCCTCTACTGCGGTGGGACTGGACACTATGTACTGAACTGCCCTGTCAAGTTAAGTAAGTGCCCGTCTGTTGTGTTTACCAGTCTCTCTGCCCTATCTGCGAACTCTACCCACATTGCCATTCCTCTGTCTTTACAGCTGCAAGAAGGGACTATAACGACCAACGCCATCATTGATTCCGGAGCATGCAGTTGCTTTATTGATTCAAACTTTACCAGCCAACACAACATTCCATTACGAGCCAAGACCCATGGACTTGCCGTATTTCTAGCGGATGGATCCCGCATCAGATCGGGACAAGTAACCCAGGAAACCCTGCCTCTGCCTGCTTCTACTTCCTCCCAACACAAGGAACTGCTGGTTCTTGATGTCATCTCCTCTCCCATGTTTCCCATCATCCTGGGTATCCCTTGGCTACAGGCCCACAACCCTTACATTCAGTGGACATCTGGAGAAGTGAAATTCTCATCCTCTTACTGTCTTGAACATTGTTTTAAGAAGGATTCGGATTCCTCTTCCACCCTACTTTGTTTAGACACCGACCAGAAACTTTGCCAGGTCATACCCAAACAATATCATGAATTCCTTGATGTTTTTAGTAAAAAAGGGGCAGACTCTCTTCCACCTCATCGCCCATACGATTGCCCCATCGAACTACTGCCAGGATCCGAAATACCATTTGGACGCATTTTCCCATTGTCTGAGAAAGAACAGGAAGTGTTAAAGACATATATAGATGAGAACCTGGCCAAAGGTTTTATACGCCATTCTACCTCTCCAGCTGGCGCCGGAATATTCTTCGTCACCAAAAAGGACAAGTCTCTCCGGCCGTGCATCGACTATCGTGAACTAAACAAGATCACGGTCAAAAACCGGTATCCTTTACCTTTGATACCTGAACTTTTCCAAAAATTAAGGACTGCCGTCATTTTCACCAAACTTGACCTGAGAGGGGCTTATAATTTAATCCGTATCCGGGCTGGACATGAGTGGAAGACAGCATTCCGAACCCGATTCGGGCATTATGAATACCTGGTCATGCCCTTTGGACTTTGCAACGCCCCTGCAACCTTCCAACACCTGATTAACGACGTCCTCAGGGACTTTCTAGATGTTTTTGTAATTGCATACTTGGACGATATATTGATTTTTTCAGAATCCCGTGAATTGCATCAGGAACATGTCCGCAGGGTGTTGGGTCGTCTCCGCTTACACAGTCTGTACGCAAAAGCGGAGAAATGTGAGTTTGAACAACAGAGCATCCAATTCCTGGGGTTAATCATCTCTGCAACAGGCATCAAGATGGACCCACAAAAGGTTTCCGCTGTTCTGGACTGGCCGGTCCCCTTGGACAAGAAGGGTGTTCAGCGGTTTGTGGGGTTTGCGAACTTCTACAGAAAGTTCATCAAAGGGTTCTCAGCCATAATTGCACCTATCACACAGTTAACCAAACAAAATATCCGTTTCTCCTGGAACCAACTTGCCCAAGACGCTTTCGAGAATCTCAAGAGACTGTTTACTTCAGCACCTATCCTCAGCCACCCGGAACCATCCTTACCGTTTATTTTAGAGGTTGATGCCTCTGAGATTGCGGTAGGTGCGATTCTTTCACAGCGCAAAGGTAGCAAGGAGATAATGCATCCTGTAGGGTTTTTTTCCCGTAAACTCTCCCCTGCGGAGAAGAATTATGACGTCGGTGACCGAGAGCTTCTTGCTATTAAAACTGCTCTAGAAGAATGGAGGTACCTGTTGGAGGGGGCTATGCATCCAGTACTAATCTATACTGACCATAAAAATCTAGAGTACCTGCGATCTGCCAAACGACTGAGGCCTCAACAAGCCCGCTGGGCTCTGTTTTTTTCACGTTTCTCCTTCCATATCACATACCGTCCAGGCTCTAAAAATGTTAAACCGGATGCATTATCACGTATGCATGACAACCCCAAGGACTTATCTACTCCTGACACCATCTTACCTGCAAACAGTTTTTTACTGCTGCAAACAGGTTTACTTTCCCTGATTAAGGAAGCATCCTCTGAAACAGCCAGACCAACGGGAATTTCTTTAGTAAGTAGAGATGGCTTGTTCTGGAAGGGAAGCCAAATTTTTGTTCCTGAAGACGTCCGGGTCAAGGTTTTAACACTTCTCCACGACCATCCTTTGGCAGGCCACTTCGGAGTCCGCAAGACCCTGGAACTAGTGCAGCGTACTTTCTGGTGGCCCAACCTGAAGGACTTTTGTGAAAAGTATGTTAGTTCCTGTCCCATCTGCATCCAGAATAAGTCATCCAGGAATCAAGCTTGGGGCCTATTGAAACCATTGCCTGTACCCGACAGACCATGGAAAATGATTTCTATGGACTTTATTGTGGAACTTCCATGTTCCGAAGGATGCTCAGTTATCTTTGTAGTTGTGGATCGTCTAACCAAAATGGCTCATTTCCTACCTTTAAAGGGAACCCCGTCCGCCACCGAGACTGCCCGCATATTTATCAAGGAAATCATCAGACTCCACGGAGTACCTGTAAACATAGTTTCTGATAGAGGGGTTCAATTCACTTCACGTTTCTGGAGATCCCTGTGTGAAACCCTAAAGATTGAATTGGCCTTGTCCTCGGCCTATCATCCTCAAACGAACGGTCAGACAGAAAGGACTAATCAGACCCTGGAACAATACATCAGATGCTTCACATCATTCACACAAGACGATTGGGTATCCCTACTACCCTTAGCAGAATTTGCTTACAATAATGCCAAACATTCTGCCACCGGTCAATCCCCTTTTTTCGCCAATTACGGCTTTCACCTAACCTTTTTACCTGATTTCCTTTCAGAGTCTTTGGTTCCAGCAGTACAAAATACAATGGAGTTCCTCAGTCACAACAGCCGGTTGTTGCAGGAAACAGTGTCCAAGGCCCAGGCAGATGGTAAGAAGATCTTCGACCAAAAAAGAAGGGGGGAGCTGAACTTACAAATCGGTGATCAGGTATGGCTTTCTACCATTAATATCAAGTTAGCATGTCCTTCTAAGAAGTTGGCACCCAGATTTATGGGACCCTTTCCAGTTAGAAGGAAGATCAATGAAGTGTCTTATGAACTGACTTTACCTGATTCATTGAGAATTCATCCGGTTTTCCATGTATCTCTGCTCAAACCTGCTATACCTGATCCCTTTCCTGATAGAGGGTCAAGACCTCCTGAACCTGTGGTAGTTAATGGCAGCGAGGAATTTGAGGTTGAGGCTATCCTTGATTGTAGAAGAAGGCAAGGGCAAAACCAATTTTTAATCAAATGGAAAGGTTATGGCCCAGAAAGTAACTCGTGGGAACCGGACAGTAATGTGCATGCTAGGCGTTTAGTACGCACCTATTTTTCTACTCACCCTGAGAAGAAGAGGTTGTTGGGCATCCGGAGGCTGCCCCTTGGGGGGGGGGCAATGTCAGGGATCCACCAGCACCAGATCAGGGCGCTTGCAGGCGTCTAGGAGCCGGCGCGTCCCTGTTCAGACACAGCGCCAAGCTGCCACTGTTGCCGTGCGTCGGCGCGGCGCTCGGGCACGCGCGGGTGCACGGCGCGGGAGCGTGCACGAGCACGGGCGCGCGCGCGCTCGCGTTAGCGCCGGTTTGGCGCCAACCAGCACATAAAAGTTCCCCTGTTCCAGGGGAACAGTGCTGCTTCGTCTCAGCTCTGTGACTCTGCCTGAAACCTGAATCCTGATTGCTTGTTACCTGATTGACCCGGCTTGTTTGACCATCCGACCTGCTCCAATCCCGACCCGGCCTGCCTGACTCCTCTGCTGTCTGAATCTGCTACCGTTGCCGACCTCTGCCTGCTCACCGACTCTGCCTTTGCCTGCTGTTATTACCTGTGTGCCAGTTACCTGCCAACCCGGACTGTTTGACTCTGCTTGTGCCTGCCTACCTGCTTGCTGTTGCACCATCAGCTTCAGCCTAGTGACTTCCTCACTTCCAGTGTATCAGTCTGCTGCTGTTCCAGTATCCTCTCACCTGCAAGTTCCACCATCCAGTGTGTCAGCCTGCTTCTGTTCCAGTCTCCTCTCACCTGCAGTCCGGCTATCCCAGGAGGGATCTCTACCTCTCATCAGAGACTTCACTCCAACAGGCACTCCTACCCCACTGCGCTCAGGAGACCACTGTCCCCACTCCAGTGGCTCCTGAACCAGCGTTGTATGAGAGGTCTTCTCCTACAGTCAGGCTCACCTACCAGGTACCTAACACTCTCGGTTGACAATACACCAAATGCAATTCTACATTCGTTTGGAGATCCAACCCACGGCTTTTCCAGGCTGATCCCTCCAAATCTATGCTCGCAAAGGATCTCACAGATTTTTTTGAATGTAATGCAAAATCTGTTTCAGACCCATTTGTAACTTGGAACGCCCATAAGGCGTATATGAGAGGTCTTCTCATCAAAATGGGAGCAAGGGCTAAGAGACAGAGGTGGCAGCGAATTCAGGATATTACTTCTAAAACTTGTGTCTTAGAAGACCATAACAAAATAAATACATCCTCACATATCTCTAAACAATAAACACAACTCAAATATGACCTACGACTAACACTACTTGACGATTTTGAAAAAGCTTCTAAGCGACTCAAGATGTCTTACTATGCAAACAACAAGGCTGGGAAACTCTTAGCTAACCACCTTAGAAGTCATAGACACAAAACAAAGATCCCCTATATACTGCATCCTGTTAATCAAGAAAAGCTGTACCACCCACAAGCTATTGCGGATGCATTTAGCTGCTACTATAGTTCTTCCTATAATTTGCAGAAGGACCCAAACACAATTCAACCTACACCCTCCCTGATCTCGGATTTTCGTGACAAGATCAAACTACCCCACTTGTCAGAGGAACAAATAGAGAAACCCAACTCCCCCTTTTCAGAAGCAGAGATCATTGATTCTCTACCTAACAATAAATCTCCTTGGCCTGACGGCTTTACAGGGAAATACTTCAAAACGTTTATAATATCGATACTCACCCCATATCTAGCAGATATTTATAACAATGCTGTCACCTCCTTCTCTTTTCCCTCCAAAATGCTTAAGGCATTGATTGTAGCACTACCGAAGCCCAGGAAGGATCCAAATATACCTCAAAATGCATGATCTATCTCACTGCTGAACAATTTAAAAATGTATTCTAATCTTCTAGCTAACAGATTAGTGGACTTATTGCCATCTCTCACACACTTGGATCAATCTGAGTTTACAAAGGGTTGACAGACAGCAGACGCAAAAAGATGTCTGATCAATATTATACATCTGGATAATAAAACAAGAACGCCTTTTATGCTCATTGCTTTGGACACAGAGAAGGCCTTCGATAGAATACACTGGGATTGCCTGGCACAGGTGCTTACACAATTTGGGTTTGTGGTTCAGATCTACTTGGCTATCATGGCACTATATACAACCCCATCTGCTCAAGTGTACATTTCAGGCATGCTTTCCACCCCATTTAAAATAACTTATGGGACACGCCAAGGTTGCCCACTCTCCCTGCTTATTTTTAACCTACTAATGGAACCTATGGCCACATATATTCGTTCCCATATAAGCAGATTTAGGATGATACACACACCATAAGTCTCTTCGCAGACTACATCATCCTAATGCTTACCAACGTTGAATCTTCCCTGGCTTCAGTTCACAAGCGTTACAGCTATTTAAAAGTGGGGGTTATTTACAAAAGGCAAATCCATTTTGCACTACAAGTACACTGCAAGTTCAGTTGCTGTAGATCTGAGGGGAACATGCAAGGAAATTAAAAAAAAAAAAAGCATTTTAGCTTGCACATGATTGGATGATAAAATCAGCAGAGCTTCCTCTGATTTCAGATCTTCCCCTCAGATCTACAGCGACTGCACTTCCAAGTGTGCTTGCAGTGCACGTAGTACAAAGTGGAGTTGTCTTTAGTAAATAATCCCCATTGTCTTATTACAAGGTCAATGAGACTAAATAGTATATTTTAGATCTAGGATTCTCTAATAAAACTAAACAAGATCTTTTTTAAAGATTTCCATATACATGGAAGGAAAAGGGAATCTCCTATCTGGGCATTACCCTTACTCCTAAAGTGTCTGAACTAGTCAAAGAAAACTATATTCCCTTTATGCAGTCTCTCCACACCAAGCTGAAGAAATTGGCAAAATATGAGTTATCTCGGCCAGGAAGGTTGGCAGCTTTCAAGATGCAAGTGCGCTTCACAACGCTGCCCATTCCTGTTCCTAACTCCTTCTCTTCCATACAATCCACCCTATTTATGGGTGGGGAAGAAGACACGTTGTGCATTCACTAGACTTATAAAATGTAGAAAAGCAAGTGGTGTAGGTAACACACACATACAAGACTACTACACAATCTTCATCCTAGCACAACTAAAAGGATGGTTTACCCCATCTCCAACTACCCTGTGGGCAGCATCAACAACATCAGCAACAACATCAGATTACAGGTGGAAGTCTCTATAATTATCTCATCTCCAGTCCCTTTCTTCCATGATCATACCACACCATAGGCCCTACCATTCAAGCATCTATAAGAGGCATGGTTTAACTACTCTAAGGTTCCCACTCTCAGCTCTTTCACCTCTCATACCGGGTATTTCCCTCACTAACTGGCAATCTAGTAGAGCTCTTTTGTTGGAGGACCTATATGTTGGCCCTGCACTCAAGACATTTAGAACTCTCCAATTGGAATTCTTTATTCCCCAATCTGGACACCACAGATATCTTCAAATCTCACACCTACTGAAACAGTCCCATGGATTATCCATCTCCTTACCTGGCAAATTGCCCAATACTACTTAGCCAAAATCACAAATATTAAGGGTATCTCATTACTCTACACCCACCTCAAAAAAAAAATGGAATTTAATAAATCACCACCTATTCAAGCATGGGAAAGGGATTTCGACAAGGTATATTCAGATGATCAATGGCAAAGAGCTTTAACTACAATGTATTCCTCCACCAAGAGTGCTAATCTGTGGGAACATTTTCAGAAGATCTTGTTACGTTGGTATCTTATACCACATTGCATATCCAGATTTGCCCTAGGTGTGCCTCCCTTGTGCTAGAGAAATTGTGGGGAGCCTGGAACTTTAATTCACATTCTGTGGTCTTGCCCTAGTATAACCCAATTCTGGCACCTAGTATTGAACCTCATAAGGCAGGTCCGAAGACTCAAATTAAGGCCAACACCAGGTTTGGTACTGTTATTCTTGTGGGTGGATTCTGTTCCTCCCCCCTGAGGATATTGATATCCCACATCCTTTTGTCAGCCCGACTTAATCTGGTCAGGCACCGGAAAGACCACAAGACCCCTGATATCCAGGAAACTATCCAGCTGATTAACACTTATTGTACCTATGAATTACTCTTTGCAGCCAGTGTACATAGATACCTAACCACTGACAAACTCTGGCAACCATAGACAGTGGTATAGAAAAATTCTCCAGCTCTTGCCCTAACCTCAATGTTTGATAAACTTACAAGGAAGTCTCGACTATAGTATACAACTGCAAATACTATTGTTACTGTTAATGTTTGTACTGTTTCTTAATGTTTTTTCTTCAACTTTGTGAGTTAATTGAATTATCAGTTTTGCAGAACAAATTCATGCACAGACCTCTCGTGGTTTGTATGACACCATAAATACTATCTGTTAACGAAGGACGTAGATTTAGGTATATTTACTGCATTAGGCACCTTTTGTTCCAATGTACTGTTTGGACTACAAAGTTTACTGTACTATTACTATGTAATGTATTCTTTACTCTGTATTTGTAAAAATCCAATAAAAACTTATTGTGAAAGAAACCCCCACATTTTTTACACATTTTTTATGGCACTGACTTGCGCTGATGAGGATCCATTGATAGGATGGCACTGATGAGCACTAATAGGGCACTGTAGTGGCACTGATGAGTACTGTAGTGGAACTAATGATCATTTTGGGGGGAATGATGACACTTTAGGGCACTGATGGTACTGTAGGTCACTGATGAGCACTCACTGATGGGCACTGATGAGCACTGTAGTGGCACTGTAGGGCACTGATGGGCACTGTAGGGGCACTAATGAGCACTGTTGTGGCACTGATGAGCATTGTAGTCGCACTGATGGCACTGTAGGGGCAATGATATGACACTGATGCCACTGTATGGGGCACTGAGATGGCACTGTAGGGACACTGTAATGGCACTGTAGGGGCACTGTGATGGCACTAGAGTTCCACTGTAATGGCACAGGATCATGCCAACTCACGCTGCTGTGGTGTTTTTCTCTCCTCTCACCGATACAACATGTGAGGAGAGGAGAGAAAAACACCACAGCAGCATGAGCTGAACTGGGCATGATTCTGGTTTGTTATCAAAGTAATCACTCTGTCACTGGAAAGAGCGATCTCGTGGCAAAGGGCCACTGTGATCCCGCGAACTAGGGTTGCACCGATACTAGAATCGGTATCGGTGCCGATACCGAGCTTTTGCATGAGCACTTGTACTCGTGCAAATGCTCCGATGCTTTACCCGATACTTGGGCAGCCTCAGAGATGATCTGTGGGGTGGTGGTGGGGGAGTTACAAGCACCGATCTCCCTGTATAGCTTTTCTGACAGCCGCTTCTCCTCCTCTCCCTCCCACCGCTGTCAGGGAGATTGGTGCTTGTAACTTCCCCCCACCGCCACACCAATCACCCCCGGCTGTCCCTCTCTGTGCTCCCCATGTTCTCCTTGGGGTCCCAATCCATTTAGTCCTCCCGGGTCCCCCTGTGTCCTCCCTGGCTCTCCGTGTCCTCCTCCAGGTCCCAATCCGTTTCATCCTTTGGGTCACTCTGCGTCCTCCTCGACTCTCTATGTCCTCTTCTGGTTCCCCCATGTCCTGGGTCTTTCAGGATGGAGAGCGGAGGAAGGAGCCAGTAAATCTGTCATTTACTGCCTCCCTTTTTTTTCCGAACGCACAAATTGTAAAAAATAAGATTGTAAAAAAACTACTGACACAGTCCATGCCTCATCAGTGCCACCTATCAGTGCCCATCAGTGCTTCATATTACTGCCACTGTCACATGACACAAAACATTTTTTCGCTAATCGGTATCGGCGAGTGATTGAAAAAAAGTATCGGTAGCTGTAATCGATCTTAAAAAAGTGGTATCGATGCAACCCTACCGTGGACTCAGCAATTACGGACACTACAGGGTGTGTGCGAGAAGCTTGAGCATGGGAGGCCGTCGAATAACAGCCTCCCAGAACTAGCCGGCCACGCTGTAGGCATAGCGTGGTTGGCAAGTGGCTAAATCCTATTTGAAAATCCATGAGCTCCACTAAAGTCTATTAGGGGAGAATTTTGATACTAAAATCTAACCATTTTCAAGACTTATGGACAAGCTATTGTCCAAAATGGGCATAGATTGCTGGGCACTACCATGGGGGACATTTAACAAAACAAAAAAAAAAGTTAAAAAAAAAATTTAAAAAATCATACAGCGGGGGAAGCATCCTTGTAATGTGAATTACATGTTTGGGAGATGATCTGTATGTGGTGTAACAGAACAATTCTATTTCATGGACAATGTCAGCAACATTGTATTATTATTATCATTTTATTTTCATATGTATTTACATTTTTTTTATTTTAGTTTTTTTTTCTGTATCTTATGGCATTGATACAATGTGTGGGTTCTACACAGCAAAGGCCAGGTACATATGCCATTCCCCTGCTCTGTCATCATAATATTTCTCTTTCCATACTTAGGGCATTTGAGGTATAGCTGCTAAGGGAAAACCTATGGCCATAGGCTGCCGCCCTTCTACAACATATGGGGGGGGGGGGGGAGCAGGGAGCAGCAATTGTAGGGGAAATAACTGACTAGTGGGAGAAGCAGGCAGACACCAGCCAAAAGCTTAGAATAGAAGCCTATGGCCATGGGCTTCTTACTTTTCCTCAAATCTTCTTTCAATGGTCAAAAATATGAAAGAGGCCATCTGGAGCATGATGCCTGTTGTCATAATGCTCTCTGATAGTGGCCAGTACTATATATGCAATTTTTACACCTTTTTAATTTTCTACTTTTTATTTCATTTTTTTTTTCTTGTAAAGCCATCCCTGCCCTGGTCAAGCAAACACAGGCAGGGACGACAATACAAACTCGGTACTACCTCAGACAAACCCTTCATCCTAGGACAGTGCAGAATCAAGCCCCAGCTCCTCATCCATTCCCAAAGATGCCAACTGTCCCGGATTTTCCTGGACAGTCCCACATCATGGCCCTCTCTCCCTCCGATGCTGTGGCCTGGGCAATGTCCCAGGATCAGAGCATCAACCTAATTTGAATTACTGCACGTGCACAGTAACTGAAAAGTGCATTGTGGGGGTCAGGCACTCAAGGAGCACATTGTTTCTGGTTGCCAGAACTACATCTTCTCCATGGGAAGGTTGAGTATACACGACTGTGTGTGTAACAAATCTTTATGCTGGAAATGCACTGTTGAATGACACTACAGCATCCCAGTTTATACACATGACTTGTAGCAGTAAGCTCTTACTACTAATCTCTGGGTTTATTGTCATCATTGAGTGTAGGTATAGAGGTCATTATAATAATTTAGATCTTTGTACTACATTAGGCTGATGTATGTATATAATAATCATATAGCCCATTCTTTTTTAGTCCATCACAGATTAAAATATTGTACTGAAGCAGAATCTATTTCAATTATAAGTGATAGATTTAGAGAGAATAGTATTATTTTACATCAATATACTGTACTGCATTAGGCTGATCTATGTATATAACAATATAGTTTGAAAAGCAGTTCAATTAGTGTTGGGCAGAGGTTGCCTGTATCCCTTTATCATAATATAGCATCAAACCATTTCTCTTTTTGGAACTTTAGCACGCAACCAATATATTCAACTAATTTTTTTTTTTATAAAAGTATACATTTTATTTAACATAACTAAAAAGGACCTCCATGAGGCTCGGCTCAAACATTTCTTAAAATCAACAATAGCAGTAAAACATTTATACACATGTTTGCTAGGTGGTGATACCCAAAACCATACATATATGGTTTTGGGTATCACCACCTAGCAAACAAATTTGTATAAATGTTATACTGCTATTGTTGATTTTAAGAAATGTTTGAGCCTCATGGAGATCCTTTTTAGCTATGTTAAATAAAATGTATACTTTTATAAAAAAAAAAACAAAAAAAAAGGAGTTGACTATATTGGTTGCGTTCTAAAGTTCCAAAAAGAGAAATGACTGGATGCTATATAATGATAAAGGGATACAGGCAGCCTGTTTGAATATGTTGGTTGCCATGCTATAATAATATAGTTTAGACGTGCAGGTTTTATTAAAGTATGTTCTTTTTTTATAAGAGTTTCCCACCTTCCTGTGCCAATTTGGGTAAGTCTACATTATTTTCCTTGCATCCACGCCCAATGGAGACTCGCCAGCTATGTTGGGTTATCTGCTTTAAAAGAGAGTCAAGGGTTGCTTGCATTCTAAACCTTTATCTGAGATCAACATTTTTAAGATCTACTGTATATTAGATAAGGGTACTGCTATAGATAGCTCTTTAGTCTGTATGTATTATCCATCTGTCACCAGGATATTCATTTCAGCAAAAATTTACATATAAGATTTTATGTGCAATTTACATGTTTTTTATTTATTTATACATGCATATTATGACCCTGTGAAAATGTCCAGACAATTGTCTAGACATCCAAAAACCCAGAGACTGATGCTGTGTGCCACCAAGTTGGGTGTGAACAGGAACAAGAGAGGGCCATGACATGTGTAGCCTTCTTTTGGGGGGAGTTATGAAAAATGGCCCTCCCCAAACTGGATATTCCGATAAACCTGTGGGCAAAGCGGAGAACAAGAACCTTCACTAAGTGGAAGAGTGGGTTTGATAATAAAGTTGGCAGTGCCCCCTCATAGGACAGGGCCCCTGAACAGAAGGGATTCCCTTCCTGAGAAATTAAAGAGCAGCTCTAGGCTCCTTCAGAAAAAATGTATAAAAAAAATACTGTAGCTGCTGACTTTTAATATTAGGACACTTACCTGTCCATCAATGCAGCGTTGTCCTCACCTGAGCCGATATTTCAAGAGGCTCACAGGTGCTGCCGCGGCCATCTTGGCTACGGGAAACTGGCAGTGAAGCCTTGCAGCTTAACAGCTGGTTCCCTACTGCGCTGCACTATGTAAATGGCCCTGCTGCAGGTGAAGGAATAGGGGGTGCGAACGTCCGGCTGAGTGTGCCATGATGAACCCAGCTGGAAGTGGGAGCAGGTACCTGCAAAACCAGGTGCTCGCTCCCCCCCCCCCAAAAGGTGCCAAATGCGGCAGCAGAGGGAGGGGGGGGGGCAGACAAGCAGAGCTTCCTTTTTTGGGTGGAGCTCCACTTTAATCAGCAATCTAAACAAAGTAATTGGGAGCGGAAGAGCTACTGAAACCAGCATATAACATTAACCAAAAGTATATAGATGCAAATCAGAAACAATACAAGCTTTATATAAGAAGAGATTAATAACAGTACATATATCCAATGTACAAACAGGTATCTGCAAATGGCCCAATAGGAGACCTCGGGGAATTGGGCCCATATGCCGGGAAATATATAGTTAAGTCAAGTTGCAGGGGCCCCTGAAGATATTGCAGCATCTATTTTTTTGTCGGAGACCCAAAGACAAGATCTGTGGTCATGGAGAAATCCTCCAACTGCTGTCCAATAAGCCTGGTACAGAGCTTCTCATCTTCAGGAACTGTGATGTGGCACTGGCACTCAAAATAAGTCTATATATTCTGCACTTTAGTCCCACTCCCTACTTAATAGTTTCTAACGTGACATGCAACTAGACTTCTAAGCTAATGATCCTGAGGTGGCCAACAGATGTCTAACCTGGCTTTAGCCTATGCTGGTTATCAAACCCTAAGCTAACACTAGCTATAGAATCCCAGACCAGAAGGGACAGAGTTAAGTAGAGTAACAGGAGCTGCATATAAACCACATTGCAATAAACAGATTTACCTACTAATATACTGGAAGGAGACCACTACACTTACAGTACAGTAGCACAGACTTAGCTATATGGCACGGTGCATGTGAATTATTAACAAGGACAGGGCAGAGATACTCTGTCACAAGGATTTAGATATACACTGAGCAGCTTCTGGTAAACTATTGGATCAAAGGAATACTTTCATAATAGCCCATCTTGGCTTGGGGTTTAGCAGCATGGACAGCCCTGTAGAAGCTCCAAATCTAGACTAGAAGCTTACAACCATATGCTTTAGTTAGCTCCCATGAGTAACCAGAGTGGCGGGGCAGTAAAAGGAAGGTAAGCATAAGAAGGGACTGGCAATCAAGTCAACCTGTTGCTTTGCCATGCATGAGCAAAACACAGGTTCTCTTTAAAGCTGATCTGCAGCCAACCCAAAAAAGCTAAATGTATATTTCTTATGCCCAATGATGCTCTAAAATGTATTACCTGTGCATTTCAAGGATTTTTTAAAAATAATTTTCCCTTATTGACAGCCCATGCAGATTAGCTGGGGAGTGTCTGTAGCCACCATGTGAGGAAATCCCTCTGAGTTAGACAAGTTTAGCCACCTTCACACCTCCATCTTTGACTACAGCAAATGTAGTTTGAATTTTTTAGAAAGCAGAGCATGGTTATGACAATTCCTCTCTCAGACCCGCTTTACCAGCTAGCCATATTGACAGGATACACGTTTTGAACAGAAATTAAAGCAATAAAATTAAAAGAACCAACATTTTAATTCATGAAAGCAAACAAAAAACATCCAGCTACAATGCATGACATTTTCTAGGTGGCTACAGCTTTACCGTTGAATTCCAGGTATGATCTGTATTGCATACTTACATTGGTCCAGCTTGCAACATACTGTACTTTGACAACAGGCACTGGGGCCATTCCAAAAACACCTTGTACAGTATTTTTTTCTAATATAGGAATAACTTGTATTCATTACAAATTAAAGGCATTCTAAAAATGGAGGCAGTGCTGGATGAGCACTGCTGGTATGAATTATGCATACTGTATACACATTGGTCCAATGGGGCAATATTTTGGCATATCCTGATATAATCCGAATCCCAACTTTGAGGGCATTTTGCCATTCGTATCTCATCACCCCCCCCCTTTCCATTTAGAAGCACAGGCTCTTCAAAAAAGCCGTCTACAACCTCTCCTTTGATGTTTTTTTGGTGTGGTTAAATCACAGTAGGACAAACAAGCATATAAATCATCGTTCATCAAATTCCCAACTCCAGAAAAACAAGTGTTAATTTTTCAGTAACATCATTTATGTGAGGACCTCTGTAGTGACAGACTCCACTTTATGTGGCTTGTAAAACCCTTGCCGCCATCGCACAATCTATACCCAAGGCAGGCGAGGCTGTAGGTGGCTAATTTATGCCGATGACATCATCCTCCACATTATAAGTAATCATGGGATCACCCAGCCTCACTTACATATCTGTCACATTGCTCAGAGAAACTTTTATTATGTTGGGAGATTTCTGGGCACGTTCAGTATCTGGAAAAACAGGATTGTCGCACTATGAATAACTTACTTTTTGCTGGAATACATAGCACTATGCTCAAAACATTAGGCAAGCACCAATTTGGCTTTCTTGGTATTCTTAACAGGTTTGTTTAAATCAAAAGAGCATGTACTCTGGGGCCATCAGGAAGAGATGGGCACCAATTGGTCAGACACTGTCACTTTGTCAATTCAGAGCAAAGTGACAGTGTGTTTCTAAAGGACCCTGCATTAGTTACATTACCTGTGCTACCTTGTAGCTCATTTATCTAATGCTGCCAGATAAAGTAACCTGTTGGTATGGGAGGAGCATGTGGCCTGCTCCTACTGACAGTCCAGGGGTCTAGCAGCCACTGTCACTTGCGGGGAGGATATCACCACTCCACCTAGCCTCTGACACCAACTGACATATTAAACTTCAGTGCCTGCAGCAGAGGCAGGAGCGACACTTGGTTGCTGGTAGGAATGGGCCAAATGCCCTCTTGTTTGGTTCGCACTAGAACATTCGAATATCTCAAAAGTTCGGAACCAAATAACCAACACCACTGAAATCTATGGGACCCGAAATGTAAAAATCAAAAGTGCCCATTTTGAAGGTTTATTGGGCATACAATGGTTATGGGGGTCCGGGTACTGCCCTGGGGGACATGTATCAATAAAAAAAGTTTGGAAAAACTTAATTTTTACATGAGCAGTGATTTATTGATGCTTAAAGTGAAAGCATAAAAATGAAAAATTCCTTTTAATATAGTGCCTGGGGGGGGGGTTCCCTTAGTCTACCTATAAAGTGGCGCATATGTACTGTGTATAGAAGCTGCTGCAGCAATAATTGCATTTATAAAGCCAAAAAAATTACATTTTCCGTGCAAGCTCTTTATTTTTATAAGCAATGGCTTGAGAAGCCAGTCTGTATGATGAGGCCACAATGTAGTGCACTGGGAACAAGATTAGAGATTTTTTGGATAAATTCTGGCTGATGTTGGGGCTATGGCAGATATAGATGTGGACAAGGAGGCAGGTTTATCCACTCTGGCAACTGCAGGGGACTGCACACTTGTCTCTGCTTGCGTGACAGAGGATGAGGATGATGAGGAAGGTTTAGTAAGCCAGTCCACCACCTCCTCTGCATGCTGTGGCTGGACAGCATGGGCAAACTTACTAAACAGAGGAAATGATGCCCTGCCTCAGGACTGACCACCACGTCCACCTTTACCTGTGGACACATTTGTTGCTGGCCCCCTTACAGTGCCAAGGGAACGTCTGCCTTTCCTTGTTGTCCTCTCAGACATTATTGGGAGGGGGCCTTGCTTATAAGCAAATGTAAAGAAGTTGAAATCTGTATGTAGATGCACTTTAGTCAATGTAAAAAGATGTTTGGTGCCCTTTAATTTGAGTACTCACTACACAGACACACTCCACGGATACAATATAATACACTGCAATATAATGCCTAACTGACTAATGTCAAGATTACTGACACGGTCTCACTACACTACAGTGAACCTATCTGAGCTGTCCCTACTCTACACTAATGTATGTATGAATGATACGGTCTCACTACACTACAGTGAAACTATCTGAGCTGTCCCTATTCTAGTTGCACACTATGCAAAGCTGAATGATGGTCCTCCTCTCTACACTCACACTATCCCTAGACTGACACTAAACTAATATTCTACACTGACAATTGAAGCAAAATAGCACAGTATAGCACACTAACTAATAGCACTGAACAGAGCCCTGTTCTATTTCTCTCCTCGCCGAAATCACACTGAAAATGGCTGCCATTGAAAGAATACTTTTATACTGTGGGGCGGGAATGAGCCATGATTGGATAAAGTCATGATGACAATGTCCAATCATGACTGACAGTGCTCTGTGCCCTGATTGGCTGAAGCTTTTACTGCTTCAGCCAATCAGGGCTTGCAATGCACCGTTCAGCGCCGCAATGCATTGTGGTCGGTTTGGGGGGGCGAACAAACGGTCAAACGACCCGTTTGTTCGGCTGTACGCCGAACAACGAAAGTTCGGCCCGAATGTATGCTCGGGCCAAACCGTTCGCATATCCCTAGTGACAGTACAGTGCATGCATCCTTTATGAGCTGCCATTGGCGTGGGGAAAAAACGACGAGCCGGCCTGAGCCTGTCGTTGTGCCATACTCACACAGGTACTCGTTGATGGCCCTCTGATGCATGTGAAGCCGTGGCAGCATTGCCAAAAACAAGTTCCACCTGGTGGGCATGTCACAAATCAGGCAGTTTACAGGCAGGTGGAATTCCCGATGAATTTCAGCCAAGCAAGCACTGGCTGTGTATGACCACCTGAAATGGCTACAGACTCTTCTGGCCTGCTTTAGCAGATCTTCCAACCGTGGGCACCACCAAATTGAGGACATGTGCCAGGTATGCGACTCTCAGAGGCCTTAATGGACTCCGGAGACCAACTCTTTGGGTTACCGTTGTTTGTCATATCAGTCAGGGGCTTGACCAGAGACGAAAAGTTGCGAATGCACTTCTGATAATAGTTGGCAAAGCCAAGAAAACACAGCAAAGGACGTAAACCCACAGGTTGGGGCCACTGTAGGACTGCTGAAAGTTTCTCTGGGTGCATCGAAAAACCAGCAGTGGAAATGACTAGGAATTTGTTCATGATGGAATTCGCACTTCTCCAATTTACAATACAGATTATTCTCTCTTTGTTTCTGAAGCACACGACAGACATCTGTGTGGTGGCTCTCCAGGCACTTGGAAAATATGAGGATATCGTCAACATAAACCACCACACATAACTGCAACAAATCTCAGAGGACATTGTTAATAAATTCCTGGAAAACTGCCGGGGAGTGTTACAAAGGCCAAAAGGCATTACGAGGTACTCATAATGGCCTGTTCTGGTATTAAACACAGTTTTCCACTCACCGTCCTCCTTAATCCTCACGAGATTGTATGCCCCTCTCAAATCAAGCATTGTGAAAACTATTGCTCCCTAGAGGCGGTCAAATAACTCTGTAAACAATAGAATCAGATAGGCATTCTTAATCGTGAAACAATTGAGACCCCTATAATCAATACAAGGTCTCAGTTCACCACTCACAAAGAAGAAACCAGGACCAGCAGGAGACGAGGATTGAAACCTGCAGATTAAACCTCGAGAAAGTGCGTCTGCAACATAGTCCTCCATGGCCTTATCCTCCAAGACCGACAAAAGGTAAACCCGGCCACAAGGGGTTATGGCACCAGGTTGAAGGTCAATTGTGTAATCATATGGCCGGTGTGGAGGCAAACTACCAGCTTGACCTTTGTCAAAGACATCGTTAAAATCGTGGTACTCCTCTGGCAGGGAGGAGAGTGAAGAGGTGCACATGACCTTGGCTACCTTCTGGAAGCATGTCTTACTGCATTGTGGCGACCAGGAGAGAACCTCAGCATGGAGCCAATCAAAAGAGGGGTTGTGCCTCTGTAACCAAGGATAACCAATAACCAGTGGAAACGTAGGTGAGGAAATAATTGGAATTGGATTATCTCATGTGAAGATCCCCTACTGCCATGGTCAACGGAACAGTCTCATGAGTCACATGGGCAGGCTGTAGAGGTCTTTCATCAAGAGCCTCAATGGCAAGTGGAGTGTCACGCAGCTGCAGCGGAATCGAGTGCTTTGATACAAAGGCAGCATCAATGAATAGGCCTGCAGCACCAGAGTCGATTAGAGCCTGCATCTCGACAGATGACTCAGCCCAAGAAAGAGTAACCAAAACCAGGAGCCTATCCTTCTGGATAACTGGGGACAAAACAATGCCACCTAAGGCCTGTCCGTGACAGGACCTTAAGGTTCGGGAGTTCCCTGGACGGGTAGGACAAGACTTCAAAAAGTGACCTGCCTGGCCACAATAAAGGCACAATCTCTCCATCCTCCTAAGGATTCTCTCATCCGCAGAGAGAGGCGTGAAGCCCAAGTGCATGGGTTCATCTTCACAGATCGACTCGGTTTCAGGAGGCATGGGAAGTGAGGGAGGCAAGGGTGGGACTGCAAAGTTCAGAGACAAATGTACAGGAGGCTTCCACAAGCGCACCTTAAAAGGGAGTCTTTCTCTGAGTCTGGAGTTAATGAGGATGGCAAACCTGATAAACCTCTCCAGCTCAGTGGGTATATCTCGGGCTGCTATCTCATCCTTGATGGTATCTGAGAGACCATGAGAAAAAGCAGCCATGAGGGCCTCATTGTTCCAAGAAACCTCTGCTGCCAGAGTACAGAATTCAATGGCGTAATCGGCAACAGTTCTCGCACTCTGTTTGATGGACATGAAGCACTTGGCAGCAGAAACGGAGCATGCGGGAACGTCAAATACCCTTTTAAAAGAAGTCACAAACTCAGGGTAACTCAAGACAACAGGTCTTTGCATCTCCAATAGAGAGTTTGCCCAGGCCAAAGCTCTCTCAGAAAACAAAACCTACTTTGCTTCTGTTCGTAGGAAACGCCTGGGGCAGCATCTCAAAGTATATCTCAACCTGGTTGAGAAACCCTCTGCATTGGACTGGATTGCCCCCAAATCGCTAGGGAAGTGGAGCGGGACCAGACATATCCCTTATAGAGGTAATACTTGAGGCGGGTGCCTGCACAGAGACTGGAGCAGCAGCAGGGACGGCCTGCAACACAAGTTGTACCGGAGCAGCCACAGTGGGAGATTCTAGGTGAGCCGTGCGACTCAGGAGCATTTGTAACGCCATGGAAAACTGATCCATGCAGTGATCCTGCTCATCCAATCTGGAAAAAATATTACCAACAAGTGGATTGACTGCATCTTCTGAATTCATAGCCTTTGCCTACTGTCAGAAACCATGAATCAGACTGAGACAGAAGTACAGATAAATCACACTTGTTTAATAATAACAATAAAAAAAAAAGGTAAACAGAGTAAACGTAGTCAAAACATTGCCAGAGTTCAGGAACTGTAACGGATAGTCAGACAAGCCAAAACGTCAGGGAGCCAGAGATGAGCGTAGTAGAACAGCAAGCAGGATCTGGAGCCAGAAAGAATGTCAGTCAAGCAAGTTTTTAACAGGAACACAGGAGAGATCCTCTAGAGATGTAAACAAGGCGAAGGCACAGATCGACTGGACGGCTTAAGTAGGCAGGACTGACGAGCAGGATATCAACAGGTGAGTCACTGTGGAGAGATAGGAGCTGGCAATTAGTTTTGAGAAGGAAGGGCTAAGCCCAGCCCTGATAGTTACCCAGTGTGCTGTGAACAAAATATATCGTTCATGACCATGCTTGCTGGACCACGAGTCTTGCCAAACGTAAGCACCCTATTGCTGTATGGCTTAATCCTTAGTGGGAATTATGCAGGGTCTGCGGTTTGGAACTAGCACTGGTCTGCTGCACCATGTAGTTCCTTGCGCCGCCCCTTCCTCTCTCCTCTCTCTATCCTGCTGATGATGGCCGGATTATATGCCTGATAAAGGGGCACGCATGCTCCGAACGCGAGCCTTCAAGCCACGCCCCCTGTTCTCAAGGGAATTGGGAATTGCTGTCAACCTCTCCTTAATAAGTGTGTTGGGAGGTACAGAGTGGTGCGGTGGCAGTATACACTCAGAGTCCAGTTAAAGATCCTCTGAGACACAGTGACGGAGCATTATGTACAGGTCTGCTAGAGTGGTATGGTTTGGCAGTGAAATCTGGGATGTCTTCAGGTTGAGCTGAACCAGGAACTGAACTTTAGACAAGGTGCAATTATCCACTCCCCTGGCACCTCCGCACCATGGAACGTGGCCCCTAAAGTTTGTTGTGAGCTCTGATAGGAAAGACCAGACTACCTCTTGGAAGGGTGCCAGGAGTAGTCTTGCTTCGGTGGCATGCGGACAACTACCACTTGTTTGGGCTGTTTCCTCGCTACCTTCTGGTGAGCTTCATAGACCCATATCATGTTGAGCCACAGAGCTCGCAGCCCGCAGTCTCACACACACTGGCCAGATTGTTCAAACAGGTCTTTTAACACGTTCATGCACAGAATAGGCACTGCTGAGCTTTCTGGGATGCAAGTCACCACTACTCCTACCTGGTCCACCGCTTAACACATAACACCAAAAGGCCTGTGACTTCCAAAACATAGTGGAGAAGAGGTACTATTCTGGAGTAACAGCATGGAGGGAACCTGCAAGATTGGGGATTAGGTAAGTAAACCTTTTTTTTTTCACTGCAATTGAAGATTTTATTTTTTTTCTGGAGTTCAGCTTTATGTGTGACCTTGTTTCATTCTGAAATTATGAAAAAAACTATAAGAAATACCTATAAGCCGTGCACCCTAGACAGAAAAAAAATATATGTATATACAATATAATATAAACCTCTCAGGAGCAGCTGGTAGTGAGACCAAGGTCTAATAATGTGTAAAGGAGTCAAATAATTAAATAAATGTCATACTGCGTTCGAATAATGTGTAAAAAAAACATTGAAATACCATGATTAAATTGTCAGGTGTCATATACAAACACATACATATTAAACATAATCAAACTGTAGTGATTATTAAATCAAAAAAGTCCATATAAAGCAACAAATTAAACCGCCACCAAAATCTTAAATCCGAGTGAATAAAGGAATCTTTTAGAAGTGAGTGTTGTCTTCCACAACACCAAGCAAACAGCCTACTCACCAGATCGATTTGACACCCGTTACAGGTAGTCAAACAAGCGTAAATCCCAATGAAGATAGCCTTCAGGAGTGAAAGACTGGTCCATGGCACGGAAGACTCCAACAATCGGTCATACATTTTAAAAAGGGAAGAAGAAAGAGCATAAAATGTATGACCGATCGTTGGAGTCTTCCATGCCATGGGCCAGTCTTTCACTCCTGAAGGCTATTTTTATTGGGATTTACTCTTGTTTGACTACCTGTAACGGGTGTCAAATTGAACTGGTGAGTAGGCTGCTTGCTTGGTGCTGTGGAAGACGACACTCACCTTGTTTAAAGATTCCTTTATTCGCTTAGATTGAAGATTTTGGTGGCAGTTCATGGACATTTAATTTGTTTCTTTATATGAACTTATTTGATTTAATAATCACTACAGTTTGATTAGGTTTAATATTTATTATTTATGTGTTTGTATAGGACACCCAATTTAATCACGGTATTTGAATGTTTTTTACACATTATTGGAGCGTGGTATCAAATGTATTTATTTATTTTATTTCTTTACTTATTATGAAATTAGAGGATATTGTAAAGGACGTGGATGGCCAAGCAGTGGTAATAACTGGTTCCATATAATTAACATCAAAAATAATTTTTATTGTAAACACTGCCCAAATAACCACTATACAGTCATATATGGGTGCAGAATAATGAGGCTATGGGCAAAAGGTTTGTTTTCTAAATCGTGGCCCTAGATCCTACATTGCTTGCAAATTAGTTTAACCTATTATTATGCATACAGTACATAAAAAAAAAACAAAAAAAAAAAACATTGCACTACAAAACAAATGCATTTCTAATTCAAAGCCTTAATGATTCATTACATTGTTAGTTGCTAATTATGGTACTGGAACAGTTCAGATTTTCTATATTACATGACGGGTGTAATGTAAACTTTTATTACCACTTAGATCTTTCGTAGAACACAGTCACTTTATAGGTGAGAATCACACATCCGGTTGGGGTCAGTTAACAACTGTTTACAACTGTAGGAAAGCACATGGTTCATATAAACACCTTCTATTTAATACGTCCCATAAAATTAGGAAATGAAACCGCAGCATGTGAATAACAATATTATACTGGGTGAAGCAGGCATCATGAACAAATAAACAAGAATGTTTAAGTTCTACAACCCTTCCTAATGTCATTTTTGTTTATGTTTTTTTACAGTTGTCTACTAAATTAAGGGGAGATGAATGTAATACACTGCTTTAGTGTAAAAATCCACCTGCCACTGGGAGTTCCTCCTGGCACAGCTGCCAATTGGTTGACTGATATAGTGGTGTCAGCATTACTACTCCCGTCACATAGGGCAGAGGATGAAAGAGATGAAGGGATGTGTAGGCTGTTCTCTTTCCTCCTCCGGTACTTCCTTCTGGCCACCAAAAGGATGTGTTTTAAGAAGAATTTTTATGAGCATTTAAAAATATAATACAGGTCAATACATTCATGCCTAAAAACCTTTATTACTGTAGCTTCTCCAATGCGAACAGTTCTGGAAAGTAAAGAAAATCTGTTCTTTCCTTGCTCTTGAGCATCTCTGCCCCTCCCCTGATAGCACAATTTGTGGCATCCTATTGTTCCTACATTTTGCCATTGCCTGCTTGTTGCCTCTGTTTAGTCTCAAGCAGCAATTTTGTTGCCCATGTATTGCCACAAACACCTGGTTATTGCCCTGTACTATCATGAATGTTTATTTGTTGACAGTTTAAATGACAGTCCTTTTTTGGGGAGTTTACTAGTGGAATGTCGAATTAGATGCCAGCTTTCTATATCTCTTTAATACAATGTGGGTAAAACGTCTTCACAGCATTGTGTGCCTACACCCCTCTTTAATGGCTATCTCTGAAATGTATTTGTTTATTGCATGTTATGAAGAGTATCAGGGCACGATTGCATCATAATTTGGCCTTGTAAAGCTAGGCAAGTTGAGCCGAACAACTTGGAATTCTGGTATTCTGGTAGAAATTGCTGCTGGAGATCATGGGACTTTTAAGAACTTTTCAACTTGACTGCAACTATATGAAACTGAGATGTAATTTCTACATAGAGTTCATCTTTATCCTCTTTTTGTGAAATAGTTAATGGCATTTTAAACAAGGTTGTTTTTTTGTTTTTTTATAATAAGCTTTATTGGATTTTAAGAACAAAAACAATATAAGCAAAGTATTCATGAAAGTAGATGGGTGAGAGAAGTATAGTCCTCGCTTTATAATTTAGCAGTGCAACAGAAAAAAAATATCCTTGGTGTATCCTAAATACAACATATAGTATCAAATATAAAACTACCAAATTGAGAGGATTAATGAGAAGATATGGAATGGACCATTTCCCCTAGGTTTTCCACAAGCAAGTATAACTGGGTGATGGGAGATAGGGCTGTCAGAGCAGTAAAAAAAAAAGGGGGGGGCGGGGGCTGGCTAATTTCCGGGCATCTGGGGGCCAAGAAAGATGGGAGGTAGGTCCCGACTGAGGTGGTGTTTAAGGGAAAGGAAAGAAGGGGGCGGCAAGGGGTTTGGGGGTACATCAGTAAAGTGGATGTTTGAAATGTCTGGGATGGGATGAAACCTTGGGGAGAGCTCTTCCCACCTTCCATCAAGTGGGAGGGTGGAGTCCCCCAGGATTTCACTCCAACATAGACCAGGACCACAGGGAATAGGGATTACCTGAGGTGCCGGTGTACCAAGTACCAAAACCATATGACAGGTTATTACATATCATATAGAGAAATACTTAGAGTTATTGCAGCACACATTTAAAATAGGGGGGCTAGGAAGACAGAGCAGGTGATGAGGAAATGAGTCGTGAGAGGGAAAAGGTAGAAGACTAGAGGAAGGTCCTGTAGCCTGGAGTGACAATGAGTGAAATTGGGATCCAGGGGGCCATCAAGTGTGCATCCACATGTCCATCCAAGGTTGAAGTTCTGTGTGTCGGGGACTTTGAAGGCAGAAGCTGCAGGGAGGACTCTTTATAAGTGTTAGAGAGGCTAGGAGGGGAACCTCTGGAATCCTGAAGAGCTCACAAAGCTATCCCGATCTATCATAGGGATGAATTTTGTGATAAAGTGGTACCATTTATTTCGGAAGCAGGTGGATGATCCCTGGTACAACTCCACGTCCAATTTTTCCTTTCGTAAGAGACTCATGAGTTCATGTTTCTCATCCAAAAGAGTGGGGGGGGGGAGGCAGTGGAGGCCCAGTTTCCTCAGGATGGCACGTCTTGCAGACATGAAACAGGTTAATAACCAGGCTTTTTTTAAGCTTAGTATGAGGGCGCTGGGTTTTGTCACGATCTGGAGGAGTTGCATTCAGGGAACGAAAAAGCAGGGGGAAGAAGCTTTTTGTCGGGGTGTTTCCCGGTGACAAAGTCTGCAAAGCTTTTGATTTGGTCCCAGAAATTTGAGAAGGGGGGAAAAGTCCAGAGTCTGTGGAGTAATGTCAGATTGCTTAGGGCACATTGGGGGCATAGATGTTTGCCCTGTGTTGAACTACGTGGTAGGTGGGGAATATATGCTCTGTGCATACGTTGTTCCCACCAGAATTCATTGGTGACGAAGGCACATGTAGTGTTGTATAGTGCAAAAGAAAAAGCTGCGCTATCACGTGAAACAAATAAAAAACTAAAATCAACTGCAGCTGCAGGCACACAACAAACTAAGTCGCAGATAATATGAAAGTAAAAAAGTGCAGCGCTATTCAGTGGGTGAGAGTGAAATAAATATGAGCAAATAAATAAATAGCTTTGTGTATAAAAGGATCAAGTAACAAAAACACCAAAGAATGTTAATATTGCAAAAGTGTGCAAATAAGTGACTCTGGATAAAATAACAATCTCAAAAGTCTATATAAACTAAAAATAAACAGTGTTGTAGCCCTCTAGAATTCGGTCGATGGCATCTGGGGATTGTAGCTCACTACACTAAGTTGCCACTGATGTGGAGTGGAACGGTTTGTTTAGGCGAGAGTGCAGAAGTTTATAGATGGTTGAGATTTTGAAATGTTGGGTTTCCAGGAGAGTGTCCATGATGGATGAACAAAATCTTTGAAGTTTTGTTGACTTAGACCTGTAGCATGGTGGATGGCCTGATGTACATAGAGGAAATGGTGGGCCAAAGTGAGATAGTATTTGGTAGTAATCTGTTGAGGTGAACCCGTGGAGGTATCAAAAAGTTAAGCAAATCTGTTTAGGCCATGAGAAGCCCACTCAGCATAGCCAGAGTGTTGTAGTGATTGGGGGAAGGTAGGGTTTCCATGTATTGGGAGATGGTTGGATACCAATCGGGAGAGTTTTAATTTGTGTCTTGTTTCACGCCATGCTACTAACGTATCACGTATTAGGAGATTGTGTTTGAGATTTAGAGGAAGAGACCTTAGGTTGCAGTGCAACAAAGCTGGTAGGCTGAATGGGCTTGTCATTTAGGATTCCAAGTCATAGTTGGAGTACTTTGAGTTTTGCAATAACCAGTCCAAACATACAATCATTAGACAGGATAGATTGTACAGTCTTAAATTGGGAAGATTGGCTCCCCCCTCGCTCCTGGACAAGCAGAGTTTGAGTAGTGAAATTCAAGGGCAATGTTTGTGGCAGAGAAAATTTGAAAGAGCTTTATGAATTCTTTGTACGTCTATATCCTGTGATAGTAGAGGGATAGTCTGCAGAGGGTAGAGGAGTCTGGCAAAGCTGATCATTTTGAAGAGGTGACACCTGCCATGGAGCGAGAGCTGGAGGTCCATCCACGTCTCCAGTTCGCTTATAACCTTATTGATAACCAGGGAGAAATGTAGGTGGTAAAGAGATGAGGGTACTTTGCTGACTTTTTCTCCCATATATGTAATGTTGTTTGGCCACAGTAAATGAGGCATTTGCCCATGGGGGGGGGGGAATCTAGGGTGGTATAGAGGGAGGATCTCGCTTTTGGAGAAATTTATACATAGGCCTGAGCAGGCTTGAAAGGAGGTAAAGATGTCTTGGATGTGTGGCATATCTGCTCTTGGATTTGATGAAATTAAAATGCCATCGGCGAATAGCGCTAGCCGTAGTTCTTGGCATCCTATAGTTATGCCATGCAAGTTGTAGTGGAATAGCAAGAATCAGGATAATGGTCCCAAGGCTGGATTAAACAGGAGTGGTGAAAGAGGACAGCCCTGTCTGGTTCCCTTATGGAGTTTGATGCTCTCTGAGATGTGACCAGCCGCAACAGTATTTGCTGTGGGGACTGAGTACACTGAGGGGACCAGATGTAAAAAAGGACCCAAAAATCGCCTAAGGACTAGTGACAGCCAGGAAAAACTAACGTTGTCAAAAGCCTTCTCCATGTCGAGTGAGATTATGGCATAATCCCCATCGGGGTTGGCTTTAGCGTGTTCAAGGTCCGTAATGACTTTGCGGATATTGGTGGAGGCTGAGCGACTTTGGGTAAAACCTGCCAAAAGGGGTGTATAAGAGAGGGCATTAGTCTGTTGGCTATAATTTTTTAAAGTAGTTTGGAGTTTAGGTTGAGGGAGGATATTGGCCTTAAGGAGCTTGGTTCTGTGAGTTTTTGCCTTTTTATTAATTTAATAAATGACTGGTATCCAGAAGGAAGGTATTTACCCCCCACTAGGAATCCCTGGTAGACTTTAACTAACGAAGGGAAAACTATGTCTGCCACCATTTTGTAAAATTCCAGGGTATATCCATTTGGGCCAGCAGCTTTTTCCATTGGTTAGGGAGGACATGGCTTTGGATACCTTCTGGTCTGTGATAGGAGTATTAAGGTGGATCAAAAGAGGGGCATCTATCTGGGGGAGGGAGATCTGGTCTAGGAAAGCCTGAGCAGTGGCCATGTCAATTGGGTCTTCACCATAAAGTGAGGCCTAGTACCGTTCTAAAACCGTGACGATATTTTTTGAGGATGAAGTGGTAGTTCCTTGGGTGTCTTTGAGAAGTGATATGTGTGTGGGGGTATAGGTGCCTTTGCATAGCTTGGCTAGTAGTTTTCCTGGGTTTGTTACCATATTTGTGGTATTTCAGGTCAAGGTGAGATTTATGTATTCGTTCCTGTGTTTCAGCCCACAGGTGGAAATTTTGATTGGCTTCTCGCCAGGATGTTTCCGTTCGTGGGAGAGTTGACATGCTTTAGTTGTGCTTGGGCCGAATGTAAGCGATCTCTCGCTTCACAGTAATTGAGGACTCTTTGTGAGTGGCCGCAAAGATGATAAACCTACTGCATAGCACAGCTTTTCCAGTTTCCCAAAAAAGATTGGGGTCTTTACCATGGGCCGCGTTAGTAGCTGCGTATTCTTCCCAGGTCTCATGTAGTACTCTGGAGAGATCTTGATTATGGGCAAGATGGGAGGAAAAACACCAGATCTTCGCAGAAGAGACCATGACGAGGCTGTGAAGACAGACAGATATGGGGCTGTGGTCAGAAATCACATTGTCATAAATGTAAGTGTCGGATGTACGCGGAAGAAGTGCAAAGTTGCAAAATAAGTAGTCAATTCTAGTGAAACTATGATGTGGTGGGGAGTAAAAGGTGTAGCCCCTGCCTTCCGGATGGGTCAGTCTCCAGATGTCTATTAACTGTTGAGCTTCCGCGAAGGTTGCAAGAGTGGAGCCTGAGGGCGTCGGAAGAGGAGGGTATGTCAGTTTGTTTTCTGAGGTGTCCATGACCCAATTAAATTCACTCCCACTAATAAAGAAAGGTGTAGGTAAGGGGACAAGTGAAAGGATACAGTTTGGAACAAAGTTTTAGTGGGGGAGTTGGGGGCGTACACAATAGTGATGACTAGATCTCTGTTGGAGATGCGTATATGTATAGTTAGGAGGCAACCTTTGTCATCTTGCCATACTGAGATTACCTCACAAGGTAGATTTTTGTTGATAAGTATTATTACACCTGCCTTATTTTTTACCGACGCAGATCCAAACATTTGGCAGACCCAGAGCTTTAGCATCTGTACAAAATCCAAGATAAACCAACAACAAAAGAAGCCTGGACTTCACTTTCTTCCACACGTAGAACTACTTCTGCATGACAGCGCAACCAGAGTGGGGGGGAAGGCATTTGTTGACCAAAGGTCGCATCTTATAGGAGACTTAGAGTCAAGTGTGGGGGAATCGAGGAGAAACTTTCAGAAACTGCAGCAATAGGAAGATCTGCCACTGCTCCGTTTAGGCTGAGAGTATTGCTCAGTTAAGTATACAACAGGCAAAGCATAACTGGTTTCAACAAGTCATACGATCATGGGGTTCAGTAAAGTGGCTAAGTATAACCTCAGAGGAGGGGTTGTAGGAGAAGGCTCATAAATGTCTGCTTTAATGGGGTTTATGTGATCCAGAGTCATCAGAGTAGCGGATCTTTTTTAGTGTGTCCTTGCATGGACTGCATTGTTCCCTGGGGTCAGCGGGGGGGATGCTTGTCTCCATCGGGGAGATCTTTTGCAAAATATTTAGGTAGGAAGAAGCTTCTTCCGGGTGAACAAAGGATATGGTTTCCCCTTTATGGTCGATGAGCCTCAGAGTAGCAGGGTATGCCAGAGTGAACTTTATGCCTTTAAGCTGCAGGGCTGAGCAAATTGACTGGAAGGCCTTTTTGCTTGCAGGACACCTCCTGTGAATAATCAGCAAACAGCATCAGCTTATGGCCATCCAATTGAAGTGCCCAGGCATTTCCAAAGGATTTTAGTATAGCTACTCTGCTCGAGTAGTTTAGATGATGATTGGGCAGGGGGTACGTCGTTCGTTAGAGGGGGCCCCCAGATGGTGGGCTCTTCCCACTGTACATGGAGTTGTGATTGCCAGAGTTTGGGGGAGGCGTGTGGAACAAATGTCAAGAGAACCGGGATTGTAGGTTTCAGGAAGGCCAATGATGCGCAGGCTGTTCCTGCGGGAGCAATTCTCTAAATCATCCAATTTATCTAATATGTACTGCTGGGTCTGGGATGTTAGAGACACTGCAGTGTGTGAGCTCTGGAGCCCTTCCTCCAGTTCTGATATGGGGTGCTCAGCCTCTGAGATCCTGCCTGCATGATCTCTCAGCTCTTTGCGGAGCTGATCTATGCCCGATGTGACTGCTCTGTCCACCACTGAGGTGATGGTGGGTGAAAGCAGCATGGCTACAGCCTGCGCTATCCTACCATCTTGGCGGTCTGAAGCTCTGATGAAGGCTGTGCGGGGATGGAGCCTTGTTCAGTGCCCGAGCCGCTGTGAATGAGGAAGCTGTCCATCCACGCTGTCCCAGGAGTGCGGGGAAGACAGATGGGTCAGGCTGTCGCAACCAGTGAAGGCAAGTAGCCGGCTTTGTAGCTGTCCCCTCCGGAGTCCTTGTATCACACTGCTCCTGCATGGGCACTGGAATCGGAAGTAAACAAGTTTGTTTTGCTATTGGAGGCATATATAAAGTCCCATAATTATGGTCTTTCAGTCTTTTGGTATTTTTTGTGAAATAGACAACCTACTGTTGCGAGATAACTACCTTAAACAGTAATATTTTTATTGATGATGCTAGCTCATAAATATTGGCAATTTTGAAGTATGCATTAATCAGGTCATGCAAGTGCAAAAACTTTTTATTTCAGGTCCAAAAAAAAAAAAGGATCAGACCCTACTCACACCTACTAGCTTAACATAGATAAGTGAATGCAGAGTGGATTTTCCATATTAATTTTTGCTTGGATAGGACATAACAACAACAGGTTGCATATGCTTGAAATTATGAACAGACCAACTGTGCCAACTCCATAGTAGACATTATAGGCCGGACTGGGTGTCCTTAGAGACCCAAGCTTGTGCCTCACTGGCAATGGATTTAATACTCTTGACTCCTTCGAGATATCGTAAAGCGATTTTGTACCCTACGCTCTCCCACTCTATACGTCTGTGGGACACGAGTTGTAGGAAATGGCCCCTACACTCTCACCACACACCAGTGGTTCCTCTCTTTGGCAATCCCCTGTTTCCACCCGTTATGCATACTGAAGGCTTTTGCTGGTGGTTGAATAAGGCTGCTTTCACACTGAGGTGCTTTACAGGCGCTATAGCGATAAAAATAGCACCTGTAAAGAGCCTCTTCTCTCACTCCAGTGTGAAAGCCAGAGTGCTTTCACACTGGAGCAATGCGCTGGCAGGACGGTAAAAAGTCCTGCAAGTTGCATCTTTGCAGCGCTGTAAAGCTCCCCTGCCCATTGAAGTCAATGGGCAGCGCCGCCGAACCACTGGAAATGCCTCGCTGCAGCAGCGGTTTTAACCCTTTTTAGGCCGCTAGCAGGGGTTAAAAGCACCCTGCTAATGGCCTAAAACCTCAGCAAAAACAACAGTAAAGCGGCTCTAAATATAGCGGCGCTTTGCCCCCGTGTGAAAGTAGCTTGGGGACTTTCTTGATCATAGAGGGATACTCCCTCTATCATACTTCATGAACAGCCTGGAGATGCACACCACCCCAAAGGCATTTTAAACTTTGCTCTGATCGAGGCTGGCTACAAAGTGCATGCCAGATGGTTATTGGTACCAAAACGTCTTTCGAAAATGTACCTGGGTTAGTCGGCCTCCTGCTTCAGGGGTTGTGGCCAGATAGGTATGTGTGTGCACGTATGGTAGACTTGTCCCAAAGGGCACCGCTTCTGGATGAGGGTACATTCCTTTATCTTTTCAGATACGATGGTCAATATTACTAAAGATGCAAATATTGCCCTACTGAACAAACCAGTATAACCAGTAACCAAAATATCCCGAGACACACACAAACCTTAAAGTGATTGTAAAGTCTTGATTTTTATTTTTTTTTTTGTTAAAAAAAGAATAAACATGTTATATTTACCTGCCATGTGCAGCGGATTTGCACAGAGCAGGCTAGATCCTTCTCTTCTCGGGTCCCTCTTCTGCTCTCCTGGCCCCTCCTTCCTGAGGAGTGCCCCCATGGCAAGCACCTTGCTATGGGTCACCCGAGCCAAGCTGCCAGCTCCGTGTATCCATACAGATACAGAGCTACGGCCCGACCCTGCCCCCTTTCTCTCCTCATGGGCTGACTGACTTTGATCAACAGCAGCGGGAGCCAATGACGCCGCGCTGCTGTTTCAGCCAATGAGGAGGGCAGTCCCGGGCAGCCAAGACAATCCTCCAACATCACTGGATAGAGATGAGGCTATTGTTACTGCTTGGAAAAGTCCAAGCATAGATATAGCTTTAATGAAGCGTAAACACAGGAGGATCATGCTAAATGAAAATTGTGAGTGTCTTGCGAGATAAACAACCCCTCTTCGATTAAATATGGTCCCCCTGGCTTGCCTACTTACAGGTTCCGAACACACTGTGCTGACTGCAGGAATGGTTGACAGAAGATCCCCGGACGGACTCCCTCTTCTTCATCCCTTTTTTTTTTTTACTTTTTCTTCTTTTCCTTTCTTTCTCTGCCGGTCTTGCAAACAGGTTCCTTTCCCATTTTTTTCTTTTCCGTACCTATGTTCAACAAACTAGTAGTAGTGGACAGCTGTATCTCCCACAACTGCCTAAAATGTTGTAAGACAATGGGGACAATATTTAAATCCTATAACACAAGTTAAAGCTATATTATTTTGAAGATCATTTCAAAAAGGTTACGCATTATTGATGCCCTAAATCTCAAGGTTTTTGCATGTACCACAAGCGGTCCCATTAGGATGTCTCTGATGGCCTTCATCCATTCATTATGGCATTATAGGTCTATATTATATAGCTAGTCATTAGATGTTTGACCTCCCTAGTTGTCTGAGTTTACAAGGGACACCATAGATGGTTCATCCCATTTGCTATGATCCCTTTATGTTGACACCCCCCCTTTTTTTTTTTTTACTTTTATGCATTTATGATGTTGAATGCATGGAGCTTGGCAAGGATTGTTCTCTGATCCCCCTTGTAATGGTCTTTCCTTATTCTGCTGAAAATATTCAATAAAAACAATTGAAACTTATGGACAGACAGCAATTCTTTGAAACTGAGATTTTTAGAGGTGAATGAAGAAGATCAAAATGAATAGATCCCACAAGGTGCAAATACATAAATTAGCTTGAGGACATTTTTTTTTTTACAAATGTCAATTAATAGAAAATTAAGAAACAAAGGTCACGTTGCCTAATATTTAATTGTTTTGCTCCTCTACATATTCTATAAAAGTTTCAAGCATATTCAAGAATAGTCAGTGATGCACAGTCACAGCACTCTGACACTATCCCAAATACCAAACAATGCCATGAATCATCTGTCTCAGTTACATCATCATTCCACACAGGCCTTTTTAACTAAAGTAGGTGAGTGGGCAGGAAATGTTTGACAAAATATGGAGTCCATAAACAAAATATGTATAATACAGAACCCTAAACCTGATGTTGTAAAAATGAGAGAACAAAGCCTTCTTATAAGTCACATGTAGTGGCCACCTGCTTTAGTGTATCAGATGTTTCTCAGTTAGATTAGGTGACACCCAGATCCAGCTTCAGACCACCCAAGAAGTTTCTCTGAAATGCTGTGCCTGTTACATTACGCTATAGAGACATAAATACTAATGAGAATTTAATATGTTATTTTTAATATGTTGATAAATGTAATATCTTACCAAAGGGGCATATTTAAAGCTGAACTCTATTCAGATATACACAGATTAATTCAGTTATGTATTTATAAAAAAAAAAAAAATCAAAATGATTTATAACTGTAACTATCATTAGCTTTGTATGTTGCTGGCACATTTTAGTGCTTAGCACTTGACTCCTTGGTTTCCAGAACTACCTACATGGAGTTTTCATATTCTCCCAGTGTTTGTGTAGGTATTTTCCAGGTACTTCGGTTTTCTCCCACACTTCAAAGTCATACTGGTAGGTTGATCGGCTCTAGGATTGATGGTGTGGCTATAGATATAGAGAGAGAGAATATTCAATATATTTTTAAAGAACTGTTTTTGTGGGTAAGAGGCATAGGGGAGGAGTATGGATGGTATAAAAGTGGGAAGTATGTGCAGGTGAGGGAGAGGAATGTGGAGGGTATAACAGTGGGCACTATGTACAGGATAGGAATGTGGAGGGTATAACAGTGGGCACTATGTACAGGCTAGGAGTGTGGAGGGGATGATAGTGGGCAGTATGTACAGGAGAGGAGTGTGGAAGGTATTACAGGGCAGTATGTAAAGGAGAGGAGTGTGGAGTGAAAGACAGTTGGCAGTATGTACAGAAGAGGAGTGTGGAGGGTATGATGGGGACAGTATGTACAGGAGAGGAGTGTGGATGGTATGAGAGTGGGCAGTGTGCACAGGAAAGGAGGGTGGAGGGTATGAGAGTGGGCAGTGTGCACAGGAGAGGAGAGTGGAGGGTATGATACTGAGCAGTATGTACAGGAGACGAGTGCGGAGGGTATGATACTGAGCAGTATGTACAGGAGACGAGTGTGGAGGGTAAGACAGTGGGCAGTATGTACAGGAAAGGAGTGTGGAGGGTATGACAGCAATGGCAGGCAATGCCAAGCTGCTGCTAACAAAGCAAACAGAATATTGGCATGCATTAAAAGGGGGATCAACTCCAGAGATAAAACGATAATTCTCCCGCTCTACAAGACTCTGGTCCGGCCGCACCTGGAGTATGCTGTCCAGTTCTGGGCACCAGTCCTCAGGAAGGATGTACTGGAAAGGGAGCGAGTACAAAGAAGGGCAACAAAGCTAATAAAGGGTCTGGAGGATCTTAGTTATGAGGAAAGGTTGTGAGCACTGAACTTATTCTCTCTGGAGAAGAGACGCTTGAGAGGGGATATGATTTCAATTTACAAATACCGTACTGGTGACCCCACAATAGGGATAAAACTTTTTCGCAGAAGAGAGTTTAACAAGATTCGTGGCCACTCATTAAAATTAGAAGAAAAGAGGTTTAACCTTAACTACGTAGAGGGTTCTTTACTGTAAGAGCGACAAGGATGTGGAATTCCCTTTCACAGGCGGTGGTCTCAGCGGGGAGCATTGATAGCTTCAAGAAACTTTTAGATAAGCACCTGAATGACCACAACATACAGGGATATACAATGCAATACTGACACATAATCACACACATAGGTTGGACTTGATGGACTTGTGTCTTTTTTCAACCTCACCTACTATGTAACTATGTAACCCAAAGTTCTCTTGTAAAATATCTGCTCACCAGACAGCCATGACCTCTTTAACCAAAGAAAAGGTCAGAATTTGCTTGTGCTGCTACCTTGCAGCTTGGTGTGGTATCTCAGACAGACCAACATTATGTTCTCCTCTCCCCCACAGCGGGTGACAGGAGTTGAGAAAAAGACAAAGTGGACCCAAATAGCGTAACATTGCTTGGTTTATTAAAACAACAAATGTTAAAAACAAAATGCCTGCTTACATTGTTAAGTGCCTGTGTCCTGGCACTAGATGATATCGCATGTGTGGTCGGATGGAGCCATGCTGAGCCCTACTCACGCTGGGATCGGCGTGCGTTCCACCGCCGCTGGAGATAGAACCGGAAGCTAGGACCCGGAAGTGATGTGACCGTAAGGCGCCTTAATGTACGTTTCATATTGCTACGTCATCAGGAAGCGTCAAGCAGTCTTAACATTTCTGAATTTATAAGCGATTCCACAATGGAAGCACATGCATTAAATGGATAGATGAGGGGCAGGTGGGCCTGGAGGTAGCCCAATTCCCCCTAAAAAGGAACAGGAGCACACTGGACATCCAGCAATAGCACAGTGGCAGCGAAGGTGCCCAGTGTGTCCCCAAACCATATTTACACCAGTAACAAACAAATGGCCCCTGCCCCCACCTATAACTGGCGTTCACAAGCAGCACATGGAAGGGCAAAATCATGAAAGACAAAAACAGAACATTCCATAGCTCAACCCACCAACCAGTCTGCCAACCGACCAAATTAACCTGTCCAACAGTCTGCGTTAAAAACAGGGGTTTCATTAGCACGCATTTCCATGCGTAAGCTGCAAGGCCTCTTCACGGCACCCTGTGTATGCTTGCAGTCCTAACGCTACTGAATTTAAAAGCGTCTCCACAATGGAAGCACATGCATTAAATGGATAGATGAGGGGCAGGTGGGCCTGGAGGCAGCCCAATCCCCCTTAAAGGAACAGGAGCACACTGGACACCAAGCAAGTGCTTTTTTTTTTACAAGAGCACTTTGGGTGTAGTTGGATGTTTGCAAGCTGTGGAGGATAACTACACATATTGATTTACCAACCATGTTTTCATTTGTTTGAACAATCACAGATGAATATGGACTTTCTTTATCTATAATACTCAGTGTTATGCATATTTAAATTTCTGTATATCCAAGTTGACATGCTATTTAGGCATCTGTTCACAAATTGTTATATGCAGGAACACTTCTAATTAATTGTCACAGCGCCCCCTATTACCACTTCACATTTATTGCACAGTAGGTTTCCTACAAGCTATTTGGGGAGCAGCTTAATTACCACTTTTATTAGGTATTGACACAAGGTTTTTTTCCACTCACGTTCATGAGGTGCTATTGCCGCCTCCTTGGTTTTTTTTTTACATTTGTGAATGGTATTTTTACATTGTTGGACTATGCTGCTACTGCGAGCGAGTTTGGCTGGCAGTTGCAGAGTGGCCCCATTGAAATTAAAAGGCGTGTTTGACAGGCGGTGCTGCCTGTCAAACTTTGCAGGCTGAGTTAAAGATGCTACAGCTAAAGAAATTACAAAAATTAGTACAGCCCTGTCCAAATGTATTTGTAAGATTTGGGTCAGGGACGTGAGGTGAGGTCAGTGGCTGGTGAGGCACTGGCTAGTATCAGAGCCAGATACACACAGGTTACATATGCCACAAACGTTGGAGCAAGAGTAATAATTCTAGCACTAGACCTTGTCTGTAACTCTAAACATGTAACCTGTAAAAAATGTTAAAGCGTCGCCTGTGGAGAGTACTGAGGTTTGGCACCATTCCACAAGTGTGCGCAAATTTTTAAGTGTCACACGTTAGGTATCTATTTACTCGGCGTAACATCATCTTTCATAGTATACAAAAAAAAATCAGGCTAACTTAAGTGTTTTTTTTAATTTTCTTTTTTATTCATAAAACTGTTTCTTTCCAAAAAAAAAAAAAAACACGTTTGAAAAATTGCTGTGCAAATACTGTGTAACATAAAAAGTTGCAACAACTGCCATTTTATCCCCTAGGGTGTCGGCTAAAACAATATATATATTGTTTGGGGGTTCTGAGTAATTTTCTAGCAAAAAAATATGATTTTTACATGTAGGAGAGAAGTGTCAGAATTGGCCTGGGTGGCAAGGGGTTAATTACTAGAAGTAAGCAATATACAAATAATTATTATATACTGTTTTTAAAGTAATTTACTACATGTTCAAAAACTGTACTCAAGCAGGTGGCTTAACGGACACATTACTGAAGTTTGAAGTTATAACCTCCAACCAGTAATTTCACAGTAAATAGATAAATAATAAAGTATTATGTTATAACATATAGCATAATAATATATGATTTAGCTTACCGTAATTAAAATAGTACCTTTTCAGCAGCAGAAGATTCTCATTCTCCTAATTAACTGTGTGAGAAAAACATGGAATTATTTGTAAACCTTATACCCCTAAAGCCATGTATTTCCTTGTAATTAAGAGGGCTGGGCTGGAAGGGAGCATGTGTCTCTAAATGGGCAGCTGGGGCCACTGGTACTTTACCATTGATCCAAGACTGCAAGCTGTCCATTGAGCTCAGTGCCTCCGACAAAAAGTGAGAGGCACTGTGAGCTCATCCTCTCAGTCTACTGCAAACAGAGTGTGCTTGTATTTAAACTGGCCATGCTAAAAGTAGCGTTTGACAGGCTGCACAAGGAGCCCTGTATCTCTGGAAACATAGGTCCTAGGTCTTCAGCTACTACCCCCCAAATTTGGGGTCTCTATGACCCTCAAAACGTGATCGTTTTTTTTTTGGTCCAAGGCTGCAAGCTGTCCATTGAGCTCAGTGCCTCTGACAAAAAGTGAGAGGCACTGAGCTCAGCCTCTCAGTCTACTGCAAACAGAGTGTGCCAGCTTTTATTTAAACTGGCCGCGCTGTAAGTAGCGTTTGGCAGGCTGCACAAAGAGCCCTGTATCTCTGGAAACATAGGTCCTAGGTCTTCAGCTACCTACCCCCCAAATTTGGGGTCTCTATGACCCTTGAAACTCGATCGTTTTTTTTTTCATTGTTATTTAATTTTTTTTTTCTTTTGGGTAAATGGGCCTATCTTAAGGTAAGGAGCCTGGAGTTGCAGCTCCAATACCTCCTATGTTAATCCAGCCCTGGGCAAGGGGATCTTCACCCACTCACCCCCCCCCCCCCCATTTCCGCTTACCAGGTATTGTGTTGAGTACATTTCAGATACTCACTAATTTACTACTAGACATATCAGCCTGGGTGTCGCACGACTTCCTCTCCAAAATATGCCCCTTTCTAACCAATGACACCCCAAAGCTTCTAGTTCACTCCCTGGTTATCTCTCGCCTTGACTACTGCAACTCCCTCCTCACTGGATTACCTTTACATAGGCTATCCCCCCTTCAGTCCATAATGATTGCTGCTGTCAGGCTCATCCACCTTACCAACCGCTCAGTGTCTGCTACTCCTCTTTGTCAATCCCTCCACTGGCTTCCGCTCACCCAAAGAATTACATTCAAAATACTAACAACAACTTACAAATCCATTCACAACTTAGCCCCCAGCTGCATCACTAACCTAGTCTCAAAATACCAACCTAATAATTTTCTTAATTCGGCCCAAGACCTCCTGCTCTCTAGTTCCCTTGTCACCTCCTCTCATGTGCTCCTCCAGGACTTTTCCTGCACCTCTCCCATCCTATGGAACTCCTTATCCCAATCTGTCCAATTATCTCCTACTCTGTCCACTTTTAGATGATACCTGAAAACCCTTCACTTTAGAGAAGCCTTTTCTGTCCCCACCTAACAACTATATTTTTATTTTCATCAGCTAAACTCCCACAGCTATTACTTTTGTATCACTTGACCCTCCCTCCTAGATTGTAAGCTCTAACAAGCAGGGCCCTCTGATTCCTCTGAAACCACTGGCGCTATATAAATCTTGTATAATATTAATAATAATAATACTCAGCTACCCAGAGGATCCAGCGTTGTCCTCCTGAGATCCTCTCCTCTTCTTCTACCGCTCAGTCCTGCACTGCCATGTGGTTTATGACATCATTTAGAGGCCCACCAGCATTTTCGGGTTCATCCAGCATGCCTTCCAATGACACTGGGCTGGGCACGCCCCCATCCTCTTTTGTGAATGAAGGGCTATGCTTCTTGGGATATGTGACATACATATCTCCCAGGAGGTATAGCAAGCACTGTAGACGAATAAAGTGCATGGTGGGGCGGGGGCCACATTTTTTTTTTTTTGAAAAAAAGGTAAATAAACAACAGCAAAAAAAAAAAAGATATGACTAATCATGTTGAGGAGGGGTGGAGAGGAGGGAAGTATTTATGGAAGATGAAGATTCGCTTTAAGTTCTGCTTTAAATTTCTGTATACTTACCTATTTTCAGGCCACATACATAATCTCCCAGGGAAGGGAAGAGAGTGCTCAGACAACAGATAGTAATGCCTGGGAGCATGATGTCACCCATAGGCTTCAATGTCCCATCTGTTTCCGTGCTCCCTCCTCTCCCCTGCAGACACAGGAGAGCTTGATCACATGACGGGACTAGAGCCATCAGAAAATAGGTAAGTATACACATTTGCGCTACACAGATTTCTTAGCATAGGTGTTAGGTGGGGGAGTGAACTACTAAGGCTATTTTCACACTGAGGGGCTCAAAAAATGCCTCAAAAACCTCTGGCGCTATTACCGCGCTATTACCGCGCTTTAGCCGCGTTAGTGCTAGTGTACAGGCCTTTTTAAGGCATTTTTCAAGTGCATTAGAAGCGTTTGATTTAGCTTACAACCACACTCCCCTACATCACATCCTGTGCACTTCCTGGTATTTCATAGGTGAAGCGAGAGAACAGAGAGAAGATGGAGTTTTCAGAGCTGCTGTTGCTGTATGTATGTATGTATGTATGTTGCTAATGTATTGGGAACAGGGGCGAACTGAACATTTGGGCACTCGGGCACTGCCTGAGGGCCCGTGGCCACTAGGGGGCCCCATCAGTTTTTCCAGCCTCAGTAAAAGCAGGGACAGATTGTAAAAATCTGAGTTTTTTACATCTGTCCCTGAAATGTCCCTTACCCACATGCTTTTGCTGTAAAAATCCAGAAGCTATAGTTGCTCCACCTCTCCACTGCCTCCTCAGCTAATGGAAATGCACTGTGCACGCCCCCTTCCCCCATGCAGCTTTTTTGACTATAGAGCAGGAGATGCCAACAGCTGGAGGAGAGGAGAAGAGAGGGAGGATGGAGGGGAGACAACATACATTAAAGGATGGGCTGCAGCCTAATAGCAGGTAAGCTGGTTGATCTCAACTAAATGTATTCTTGTCAGCACTTACCCTGGTGAGGGGGAGGGGGAGGGGGGAGGCTGTGTTTCCTCTAGCATGGCTCCTCCTGTCTCTGGGGATGTTAGATCGATCTTCTGTGGGAGAAGTACACTGCTCCTGGAGGAAGGACTTTCCGAACTTCTTCCACAATCTCTTGATACTCATCACCTGCTCACCACTACACAGGTACAGTCTCCTCCTCTCCTGTATCACCACATCCAATGTCTGTGAGCTGCTGAGGCACTACAAGTACCAGCATGCTATGAGATGGGGCAGCAGCAGTGTGTTCTATCAGGCTAATTTTTAGATGAAAAGTGCTGGCAGCTGGTGTGTGTGACTGTGTGTGTATTCTGTGTGTTTCTGTACACTGTGGGTGTATGTATACTATGTGTGTGTGTGTGTGTATGTATACTGTATGATCCATGTGTGCCCACTACCACTCAACAGAGGTCGATCTAACAATCAACTTCTGTTGAACAGACATGTTGGAAAAAAGCCACTCAATCAGCGGCTGTGTTGCCAACCGTCCACAGAGAGGAGAAAAATCCACTTGTTGCCATTGGGAGCCATCTGATTGGTGCACTGATGAGCTTATCCTCGGATCGGGCAGCAGGGCAGGTCTGGGTACACATCTGTATGATGACATCATGGCACACATCAAGCACAGTTTTTATTCACATGCCCCACTGCCGGATCTTAGGCCAACAACAGCAGTTCACTATTCAGCTGACTCCACAACTGCACATGCGCAATTCAGAATCTGCAACAAGTGGATTTTTTTAAAAAGCCTTTTCCCACCAGCTGCCTACCACACTTAGCACTAAGGTGAAAAGGTGTGTGTGTGTGTGTGTAAGGGGACACTGATGGAAGGTGTCACTCAGGGGGCTCTGCTGCAAGGTGCCACTCTGCGGGGCTCTGCCGTAGGGTTCCTCTCTGGGGGGCTCTGCCGTAGGGTTCCACTCTGGGGGTTCTCTGATGTAAGGTGGCTCTCTGGGGACTCTGATTTATAGGGCGACTATTGGGACTTGGATGTAAGGGAGGACTCTGATGTGAGTGTGGCCCTCATCCTGACTGCTGTGCTCTATATGTTGATTTGTTTGTTACTTACGCCTGACCCCTGTACTCTGTACATTATACTGTGCATAGACCTGATCAAGGTGTTCATCGTCTCAACAGTTGCTGGTTTTAATTAAGTTCTTCTGTAAGGTAGCTTCAGTAAGGGCCAGTTCACACCACATGCAGTCCAGTGCATTTTTTCCGCATTAAAAATGCATGGATAGTAGGTTATATAGTTTTCCAATGGCATAGTTTATACCAGTGCAGTCAGTTCCAGGAAAAAAAAGTAGAACATGCTACATTTTTCCTGTACTGGACTGACAGAAAGGCAGTAAATGCATCAAAAATGCACTGAAACACATCAAAAACGCACTGGACCCTAGTCAAGGAAAAAAAAACAGGAAAAGAAGAAAAAAAGCTTCTGGAGTGCACCCAGAAACACATTATAAATGTGCATGCATAAACTCATCCAGAACAGATCTAGAGTGCGTTTTTGTGGTGTGAACCAGCCCTAAGACAAAAATAGCTTTTTTTTTTGTGCAGAAAAACATATGTAATGGAAACATTTATTTAAAAAAAAATGATCCTTTGACTGAAATGTATTTGTGTCTGTGAGATTATCAGTTGCAACACAGTAATTCAATTTTTATGGGTACACGGACTGTGGTATGTTTGCATTGTATACAGCAGATGCAGATTCTGTTCAATCCACCTTTATATACCTTCCACTGGTCATGCCCCTTGTTCGCCATGGTGCACTATGCATGCCGCAGGTCAGCATCTCCCTGGTAGGGGGCCCAGGGGCCCATGATGCTGTTAAGGTGGTACTGCCTATGAAAAGTTACTGGTGCCTTTACTGGATCGCCAGCTTTAAGTCCCCTGCCACTCTGCATGTCGCTAAGCTTGGTGCCCCTCCGCATGGGTATGTCCACATTAATTTTGCGTCAAAAAGATGGCTGCCGCATAGCGGCCACCTGTAAGCCTGGGGTCCACATAATCTCTTATTGCCCGGGGGACCCCATGAGTTGTCAGTCCGCCCCTGATTGGGAATATATCCTTAAACAGAGGCAGAAACTTTGATTTTGGGTTCATCCCATCCTACAATCCCACGGCTCAAGAGGACAATTTGTCTTGCTTTATCAAGACTCGAGGGAGCACTCTATGAAGTTCAAAAATTACACAGGGATGAGCATTGTAACGTAAGTGAAAATGCCAGTCCCAATCCCCCACCCCTAGCCAACTTTGATCAGCTAAAGTTTGGGTTGAAATCTGTCTAACCGAACCCAAAACTCATCCTAAAACAAGACCTAGTAAATGGCTAGCCTATAATTACATCCCTAGTTTATGCTAAAATGAAACAAAGCAAGTAATAATTTGAAAAGTTCCCTAGAAAGGAAGCAAAAGATGCCGGTATAAGAATACACTTTTCTTTCCAATGACCCGTGTGTTAATACTCTGTCGTATTGCTGATCCTGGGCTGCTGCGGGTATTCAACGCTTTGGCCATGTCAATTAGCTGCTCATTCCACGGCACAATATGGTCCTCCCACCAGTTACCGCTCTACTACAGAGCGTGCAAGGTGGTGGGAGTAACCACAACATGCAGTGGGGGAGCGGTACCTGATGCACCCAAATTGTTGAATACCTGCAGCCACCAAGGATCAGACAAAGGCCAACGGAAAGGTAAACATATAGCATTTTCTTTGACAGAGTGGCTTCGTTTTACATTTGACCCTATAATAACAGGGTCACTTTAAAAACCATTTGGCTATTTAGTAGCATAACATCTTACAGCAGTGCTATCAAATGTTTTTTTTTTTTAATTAGGTATAACAATAGATTAAGATAGCAATCAGAATAATGAGTCTCCACCCATCACTGTCATTCCGTCAACATCAAGTATATTAAGTTCTCATGAAAAAGGGTGAAGCCAGCATGGGCCTGGAAGTGAATAGATTACAGCAATTTGTACTTATCTTAAAGGGAGGTAATCTGACTTTCTCACATCTCATTACCATGGATTCTCATTACTATGGCCTCTGAAATAATTAGATGTGGCTATATTGCATACCAATTGTTTTATTTAATCCTTTATTAATATGGATAACTACATTTATCAATAATTAATTGTTTATTCTGTTACTTTAAATAATACTTCTATGACATTATTAAGATGATAAAAGAAGTGACTGTCCTTCTGTGCGCTGTGCTGCCAATACTGATAATATCATGGAGCAATAGTTGCAGGCACATCACATTTCAAGAAAAAAGGGTAAAATTGTTATATGACCATCTGGGACCTTTTGTTCTTAATATGTGTGAAACAAAACAATGTTGGGGGTCATTTACAGTTATGTTGGGGGGAGTGTAAAACACATGATTTTACTGCCTGCCAACTGCTCTTGATAAGCTGCAACACCAGTGGCCGGAGGTGTACACGTGCTGTGTCTGCAATGCTTTGCTTTGTGGCCAAGGCAGGAATTTAAATTCCTGCTGTGATTCAGTCAGGTGAATGGAGCCACCATGCAACTATACTGTTGCAATGCACGCAGTTGTGGCATGGTGGTGTTAGTGTAGCATTTAGGAGTTTGAAACCGGTGGTGAGCAGGTGACATATCGCCTCCACACCACCTGTTAAGAGTGTCTGAAAAGTGATCCGAGCGTATATTCCTTGCTGCAAGTGTAAAAAAAAAGCCCTAGAACTTTACTGTTGTCTATAATCCTCATGAGAAGATACCATGTTACTACCCCATCTGGCCATGGCCAGAACTCCATTTACACTATATGCCTCCCTAGACCAACTGTCTTATACTACCCTCTCTACTTCTGTTTATTGACCATTTCTGGAAAAATGTATACACAACCCATCCTTCTCTCTCACCTAGCTCCCACCCATTCACCATTCTTAAAGGATCAAGATTGCGCTCAAGTAAATAAAAGGGGGGGGGGAGCTGCACTCAGAAGGCTTTTTACCATAATGCATTTACCTCCAGTCTGTAGAAGCACTTTTAAGTAAGGGATTAGTCAGAGGAGGTAAATGGGTAGAGATGGGGAAAGGAAGGAAGAAAGGAGAGAGAAAGATATACAGGACCACTATTTTACATTATATTTCCTTTAAGCTCTGTGCAAGGTAGTGTTACCACAGAGCCTTTATTACTTTTTGTATGTTACATACGTCTTCTGATTTGCCTGATCCCAATGCTTGGTGTAAAGTCCTTTGAGACATTTAAAGCTGAGATCTCTAAGCTGATTGTTGCACCAAACAACATAACTCTGGGCTGTTAGTATTAGGTGGACTCACTGGCATATTATAATAAAAAAGAGAATGGGCAGTGGCCCAGGGCCTAGAATTCCTGAGAGGCCCATAGGGATTCAATACACATTCCGTACTGAACTGCTGTTTGTAGTAAGCCAAAGCCAGTTACAGCTGGCTAGACTCCTGTAAATTTAGCCCAGCAATGCAGGATCGCTTGCTGAGGAGACTTTTTTTTCCCCCTCCGCTCCCCCTAGTGAGTGTCAGCTTAGGGAGAGAGAAGGATACCTGACTGTGATTTGTTGCTCCTGCACTACTGAAGAGGAGTTAACCCTAACAATAAGGCAAAGATGGGTTCCCATTGGCTGACCAAAGCAGGAGACTTGTGATTGGTCACTGTCCACACATTAAGGTCTGCCCACCAGCTGATGGCACAGAACTTTAAGACCTGTATGGCAGACAGGGGTCACAGGTGTATCTGATGGTTATGCCCCGCGGCCAGAGTGGGGGTTACCCAGCTAGTACAAGATGCCAGCAGGTGTAGCTGCAGAGATGACAGAGATAAGGGTGCCATTTAGCAGTGTTTGCTAGAGCCTGAACTTGAGCCTGGGACCTCCTCTAGGTCTGGCAATGACTCTTCTCGCTGAGCTACCTGAGATGCTGTACAGTGCCTTCTCTGATCCATTGGGCAACCCTGCCTTGTGACTTGACTTCTGCTGAACCTTGAACTCTTTCCTCCTTTCATGAAGTTGCTAATCTAAGCCACGTCTCTGCACTTCCTGTTTGTTAGATTATTATGCTATCTTCGGCCAGTATCTTGCTCTTGTCTTCCCTGCTGCTGTCCATATTTTGCTACCACTCGTTATTGACCCTTGGCTTGTTTCTCGACTACACTTCTGCCTGATCCCAACCTGCAACTACTTGTTACTGACCTTTGGTTTTTTTTACTGACTATGCTTCTGTTTGATCCTTACCTGCTTATCCACTTCTGGACCCAGTGTTGCTCACCTCCTGGTGGGCGATCCTGAGAACTGTGACCTGGTACTATCCCACAGAAAAATCCATCTCCACCATCAGGAGCTCTGGTGAACACCACACTAATGCCCCGTACACATGGTCGGATTTTCCGATGGAAAATGTCAGATCGGAGCGTGTTGTCGGAAATTCCGACCGTGTGTGGGCTCCATCGGACATTTTCCATTGGATTTTCCGACACACAAAGTTTGAGAGCAGGATATAAAATTTTCCGACAACAAAATCCGTTGTCGGAAATTCCGATCGTGTGTACACAAATCCGACAGACAAAGTGCCATGCATGCTCAGAATAAATAAAGAGATGAAAGCTATTGGCCACTGCCCTGTTTATAGTCCCGACATACGTGTTTTACGTCACCGCGTTTAGAACGATCAGATTTTCTGACAACTTTGTGTGACCGTGTGTATGCAAGACAAGTTTGAGCCAACATCCGTTGGAAAAAATCAGACGGATGTGTACGGGGCATTAGACTCCACACCTCACCTCATCTGCCAGGGTGACTGCCTGTGTATCTGTCCTGCTGGTCAGTGGTAGTCTTGCTACTGCTATAGCAACTGGTCTTTGAGTCTGACCCCTGATCATGACAGTGTTAAAGATGAGCAGAGACTGTTGCTGTGCTAGCCAGACCTGTGAACCTGTGTGCAAGGTTTGGTTGTGCCTGCCAGTGCATATCTTCAGGAATCCCCAGGGAGAGGCCTTAGATTAAAATGTCCCGATCATGTGCTGTTATATCTGTGCAAAGGTCTGGGGAGAGTACATAGGACTTGCTGCTGTGGGGGACCAAATGCTGTGTTGTCCCTAGAGGAATCAAAACTGCCGTAGGAGAAAACGCTATAGTGAACCCTTGCTGCTGAGAAAGATGTGGATGCTGTGCCAAGGTTAGGGTGAGTGTGTTGGAGAATTCCGCAAGGCCATATAATAGTGTTCCTGTACTTTGCAACAATTTGATGCTGATTGCTTAATGTTCCTGTTTTTGTGAGAAACTGTGGCTGTTTCTGGAGAATTTGAGTGAAGACTGCCTGGAGATGCTGTGGGTCACCAGCTTGAAAGGGTGCCCTTTTTTTCCGCCTCCCGCTTGCTCATCCCCCCTCATATTATGGCACAGCATTTTTTCACTACCTTTATTCAACACCCCATACATAATTGGCTGACATGCTAAGGTGACTGTCAATTTGCTTGGTATATGTGATATATGCTGGCTTCACAGCCCACAATGTCATGTACGTGCAAACCAATATTAAAATCTATATTTCTAAAAACCCTATAAAAACTTATTGAAACAGAAAGGTAGGGTCCCAAGGATAGGGGCAGGGTTTTTCACTGGTCATTGCGGGAACATCAGGGACCAAGGACTGCATCTGTGGTGAAATGTCGATGTATTCTGTTTTTTGTTGGGCCCTAACACAATCAGGACTAAGTTAAAATCCTACTGGCCAGTGGAGTAGGAATTTGCACAGAGACAAGCCATCTTATTATTATCTTAGGTGTGTTGTTGAGTTGTAAATAGACATTGTTTGTCTAACCTTTTCTTTTTAGAACCCTTGTGTTAATAAAGTCCATTGAAACAATTCCAGGCGTGTTGGTGGCCATTTGGGTCCAAGTACAGGGCTGGTCATCACTGATACGAGACATGATGATCCATTAAATCCAACAGCTCTTCTGGGGGTGGCACTACACAAGTCCTGAGGGTTTTTCTCTTTTTAGAAAGTGATTGGCAATTTGAATTGCAGTTAATATAGGTTTGCTTAATTATTATAAAATAATTATATACAATATATATTCTCTCTACCTGTATGCAGAAGCTTTGTTTTTTTTGTTTTATCTACCAACATTGCATGCAGGGGCGGATCCAGAGCCTAGTCTCAGAAGGGGCACTGCCAGAAAATATGTTTTTTTGCAGGCAATTTTTTTGGGGAAATGGCTGGTGTTGGCGCTTTAATCATCCTGGCACCATGGTTGTTATAGTGTCAGGATGATTGAAGCATTATATTATATTGTTATATAAAATGAAATAGTTCAACTCCCCATAATGCAGAATCAGTGGGAGCCCCGAGTGTGTCACTTGCCACATCACCTGCCACCAAATGCGGATTGTCACTTGCCACGTTACCTGCCAGAAGTTGCGGATTGTCAATTGCCACATCGCCTGTCACCAGATGCAGATTGTCACTTGCCATGTCACCTGCCACAAGTTGCGGATTGTCATTTGCCACGTCGCCTACCACCAGATGCAGATTGTCACTTGCCACGTCACCTGCCACAAGTTGCGCATTGTCACTTGCCATGTCGCCTGTCACCAGATGCAGATTGACTTTATTTGACAATAAATGTATATGTGGCCCCAACTTAAGAGGCGGTATCACTGAGTTATTCGTCCTATTTAATACATACATAATACATAATAGGTAATTAACCCTCCTACCAGACAGCCTGGGAATTGGATCTAGGGGAGACTATTGAGGAGGAGGTGTGGAAAAAATGGGCGATTACGGTGCACAAGGGTATTCTCAAAACTTCCCTAATTGAGGCAAAGTATAAGGTGTTATCGCACTGGGATCTCATTCCAACTAGGCTGGCAAAATATATCCTGGTATCTCTTCCGTTTGCTTTAGGGGATGCAGGCAAGAGGGTGACATGTTTCATGTCTGGTGGTCCTGCCTGAACGTACGACACTTCAGGATTAGAATGTTCAATTTGATCCACTCAGTGACAGGTCAGAACTTACCCACAGATGCCAAAACTGCATTATTTGCCGACCTGTCGGAGGAGATGCCCAGACACCTTGGAAATCTTATCTTTTTTATTTTTCTAGCAGCCAAAATAACTATAGCAAGAGCATGGAAATCGCTTGTGATTAATGTCTCGTTGGTGAAACACAAAATATCTTGGATTATGATTAATGAAAAACTGAACAGTATCCGTAACAATAAACAAGCTAGGTTTGACAAAGTGTGTACCACCAAGTACCTTAGGTGCTGGGACATCTTTTAGATGGAGGCTCAGACTGAGGGGACTGACTTAAGTCTCTTCTCTAATTTTCTTTCCTTTGTTTTTTCTTCGGGAGACAATGAAGGCTCTTCAATGTTAGTCACTCTAGGGGCTTGAGGTATAGTGTTAGGGGGCACTGAAATAACCCTCTGCAAGTAACGTTTCCCTAAATCTCCATGTAATCGAGATATGTGGATCTACAGCCTATTTTACCAATACTAAATTCTCCCATGTCCTGAAGTTTTGTAATAGGCTACTAAGTCCTCATGCACACGGACGTTTTTACAGCCACTTTTTTGAGCTTTTTTTGCAGCTTAAAAAGGCCTGTCTATGTTAGTCTATGGCTTCATGTCCACCTAGGCGTTTTTGAGCTGCAAGTGGCATAGGCGTTTTTAAGCTGTAAAAAAAACCCAGGACCAGTGGGTTCTGAAAGACGTTTTTCAGCTGTAAAAACGCTCTAACGCTCAAAAACGCTCAAAAATGCTCAAAAACGTCATTCACCAACGTTTTTTAGCGTTTTTGATCCATTGAAAAAAAAAAAAAAAAAAATTTGAAAAAAAAAAAAAACGCTCAAAAACGCTAACGCGGAAAAACGCTCAAAAACGCTATTGCAAAAACGCTGAAAAAAGCTGAAAAAAGTCACTGCAAAGATACTGGCGTTTTCATAACGTTTTTTTAACAGCCTGTGTGCATGAGGGCTAATACTGTGGGACTCACTGCCTTGGACATAAGGTTTTTATATTGGATAGAGCCTGTATGTTAGGCCTGACTTCATTATCCTACATGTATTTTGGTTATCACAATAAGGCTATCAATCACGTCAGAGAGTGCATCCTCTTGTTGACACTTATTCTGGTACTGTATATGTTTTTATATGATGTTTAAAACTCTACAATAAAAATTAATGAAAGAAAACTGAATGCAAACACTGTATACCAAATAAGAACTAGGCAATGAACTAAAATTATCCAAGGGTCCACGTTACAGTTGATCCAGAATTGGATCTTGAACAAGACAATCTAGGCAGGAGCCTAGGGCCTGGTGGATGTCCAGGGGGCTCTTCCATAACCTTCATGCTCCTACAAAAAACCAGGGGGTAAACTGTGTACCTGGCTGTCATGTCACAAGAAGGATGTACTTCTAGGCAGTTAGTATCTGATGCCATGCCAGTTTAGACAATGCAAACAGGATTTCTTCTCTATGCCCATTTCACTCAGCTAATCAGTGTCGATTGAAGGGCTCCATTCTGCCTTTTTTGTTGTTTGACATGTGTCGCCTTTCCATGTGCTCCTTGCTGTTAAGGCCAGTTATAGGTTGGGGTAGTTGCCGTTTGTTTGTACTGTTGTTTATTTAGTGAAGGGGCACACTGGGCACCTTCACTGCTATTGTGCTACTTGCTGGGTGTCCACTCCAGTGTGTCCCTGTGCCTTTAACCACTTCATCCCTAGACCATTTGGCTGGTAAAAGACCAGAGCACTTTTTGCGATTCCACACTGCGTCGATTTAACTGACAATTGCGCGGTCGTGCGACCTGGCTCCCAAACAAAATTGACGTCCTTTTTTCCCCACAAATAGAGCTTTGTTTTGGTGGTATTTGATCATCTCTGCGGTTTTTTTTTTGCGCTATAAACAAAAAAATAGCATCAATTTTGAAAAAAAAACGCATTATTTTTTACTTTTTTGCAATAATAAATAACCCCAAAAAATATATATAAAAAAAAAACATTTTTTTTCCTCAGTTTAGACCAATACATATTCTTCTACATATTTTTGGAAAAAAATCGCATTAAGTGTTTATTGATTGGTTTGCACAAAAGTTATAGTGTCTACAAAATAGGGGATAGTTTTATGGCATTTTTAATAATAATTTTTTTTTTTACTAGCAATGGCGGCGATCAGCGATTTTTATCGTGACTGCAACATTATGGCGGACAGATCGGACACTTTTGGCGCTATTTAGGGACCATTCACATTTATACAGCGATCAGTGCGATTGAGAATGCATTGATTACTGTGTAAATGTGACTGGCAGTGAAGGGGTTAACCACTTGGGGGCACTGTAGGAGTTAAGTGTGTCCTAGGGAGTGATTCTAACTGTGGGGGGGGGGTGGGCTATGTGTGACACGACACTGATCACCGCTCCCTATTACAGGGAGCTTTGATCAGTGTCCTGTCACTAGTCAGAATGGGGAAATGCTTGTTTACATCAGCATTTCTCCGTTCTTCCTCTCCGTGAGACGATCACGGGTATCCCCGTGGACATCGAGTCCGTGGGACCCGCGATCACACTCACGGAGCTAGCGGCGGGCGCGCGTGCGCCCGCAAGCCGCTTCCTAAAGGGCAACGTACAGGTACGTTAATATGCCTGTACGTGCTCTTCTGCTGAAGTATATCCGTGTGAGCCGGTCGGCAAGCGGTTAAGGAGGAGTGGGCTCCCTCCAGGCATACCTGCCCTCAATCTATCCATTATTATATATGTGCTCCTGCTATGGAAGCTCTCAAAATGTATAGAGTTCAGACTGCAGATAACACTGGGATGCCGTGAAGTGACCTCTGCAGCTTACGCATGTATTTACAAATGTGTGAAAACTAAACCCCTTTTTAACGTGAACTGTTCGGCAGGACAATTTGGTTTGTTGCAGGTTGGCTGGTAAGTTGAGCTGGAAATTTTTCTTTGTTGTTGTTTGGCATGCGTCACCCTTCCATGTGCTACTTGATGTTAAGGCCAGTTATAGGTTGGGATGGTTGCCCTTTGTTTATACCATTCTGCCTTAGGCCCTATTCACACCTCAGCTGAGCATCTTTGGTGATTTTTGTAGCTTTTTTAGCATCTGTGTAGGTATTTTTGAGTGTGTTTCAGGCTTGAGCACACCAATTGAAGGCTATTGGGGCCAAAATGCCTGATTCTGCCCCCAAAAACCTTGCCTTCTTGATGAGCTTCGAGCTTCAATTGTCGTTATGCTCAGGTGTGAATGGGCACTATTAAATATAACAGAAGTCCTAGTTTTTAACTTTGAAGTGCTTCAAGTGAAGCTTTAAATCGTGCTTCATAGTATTCAGGTGTGAACGAGATCCTCAAACGAATCCCCTGCTGGGCTTATGCTTCAACTTTAATTGATCAGTTTATACATTCATATACATTTCTTGAATCATTTTTTTTTAGTTTTTCTGTTGTGTGAGCTCCTCTAATGCAAAAGATGCAGTGGATCTGGCTTAGTTTAAGACTTTACTTATAATATTACATCTCAGCTGAGTGTGTTTGGTCTTTTGTTTTGTTTTTTTTAACATCTCAGGCATTTTTATTTACGTTTCAGGCTTGAGCACACAACTTAAAGACTATTGGGACCAAAATGTGTGCCCCAAAAGAACCTCATGTACTTTTTCAAGGGACACCATGCTGTGGTGTGAATGGGCACCATTAAATAAAAAGGAAATCCTAGTGTTGAGAGTTGTACTTCTGGTGAAGCTTTAATATTTCATCTCAGCTGAGTGTGTTTGGTCTTTTTGGGGCTTTTTTTTTAGCATCTCTTCAGGCATTTTTATTCACGTTTCAGGCTTGAGCACACCACTTAAAGGCTATTGGGACCAAAATGTGTGACTCTGCCCCAAACTAACCTCATGTACTTTTTCAAGTGTCGGGCTTCAAGTGACACCATACTGAGGTGTGGATGGGCATCATTAAATATAAAGGAAATCCTAGTGTAGAGAGTTTAAGTACTTCTGGTGAAGTTTTAAATCGCACTTTCAGGTGTGAAACAATCATCTTTTAATTAATCCACTGCTGGGAGGACTTACACTTCGATTTCAATGGACCACTTTATATTGATGGTGTTTTTACATTTCTTGCAATCTTTTTCTTAGTGGACACTCCTTTCATGCAAAAAATAACCTGGCTTTGGCTTGGTCTAAGACTTTAATTATAATAATTCACCTTATTCCAGTTTAGTAAACAGGTGAGTCTTAAATCAAAGATGGGTGTGGGTCACCTTTGTGATCAACACAAACATTTCTGGCATGCCGTGTCAGACTGTCTCTGTGGGTTTAGTTGTACGTTATTAATATACGCCAAATGTGTTTAGTCTTTCCTCTTCTACTCTACATCTAGCATTTTATACGTGTGTAATTACGTAGAATTTGTCCCTCTCGAGGCATGTTTACAAGGGGATCAGGATGTGGTGCCAAAAAAAGGGCTAAGTCACACCGTTATATCTTTTGAGTAAAATATGGGTTAGAGCAGGTGGCTTAAAAAAGATCCTGTTGTGATTATAATAAGTCTGCTAGACTGAAAACATCTATTACTGGCGTGTTTAATACTAATATTATACACAATTATGTTGCTTAAAATAAAGCTCTTTAATGCTTTGTTTCTTGCTCTGCTTATCATTTCAAGACTTGTCAAGGCCAATTCTAGTCAAAATTGATGTTTCAAAATTTGTTTGGCTGCTGGCAAATTAAAAGCTAAACTCCAGCCAAAAAATACAAGATAAACATGAGATGCCCATTGAAAAATAAACTAAAATACAGCATTTTCTGCTATATTACCTTTTAATCCAGAGATTTCCCCTGCAGTGGGAAGCAGCACAAGGATGAGCTTATCTCTTTGTCATTGTGTTTTCTACACCTATCAGCATTTTTCTTGTCAGCCCATAACCTGATTGGCTGCTTGTGCTGTTTCTTCTGCTCTTCTGCTGTGCGGGAACGGCAAAAGGCTGATACCACATCACAATCAGGTACTTTGACTGCTTACATTTAAAAAATACATTTAATAAGGTATTGCAACTTACATAACTGCATTGATTTGTTTCTTTTATATCTGCCTAGAGCTCAGCTTTAATCATATACTAACTTTGGAGACTCCATTAAGGAGACGGTACAACGCCCCCCACCCCCATTTCTGATCACACTGGGCAATAGAACCTGGGACTGTAGCTGTGACTGGTGGTGGACCTCTAACCCATTGGGCATGCATGGGGCAACTACTTCACTTTTATTATGGTTAAAGTCCCCCTAAATATTCCAACCACAATTTAGCGTTCTGGCCTACTAATATATCCATTACAAAGCCAGATTTTAATGTCATGCAGACCTGTTATATTTTCCATAATTCAGCAGCACAAGCAAACAATGTGGGGATTTTAACATGAATAGAATTAGCAATAAAATGATTGGTGGACATACATGATGATCAAGGACATACTGATAGCCACAGCAGAGCATATGACTGCTATAAGAAACAGAAGCACAGGCCCCTAGAACGTCTAGCTACAGAGAGATTTATGCAGGTAGCAGTAGTGTTTGGAAAATACATTTGCATAAATTAATATATATAAAGTTTGAGATGCTTTATACTATTGCCATGAAAACAGTTACTATTCTAAGAATAGTATTCTAAACCTAAGAAGATTAAAGAGACAAGTGGTCCCTTAAAATGCATCTATAGTGTTGCCAGGTGCTGGGCTACAGCAGTATGAAGAAGACATTGCCTTTTATTCTTCTCTCCCTCTACTGAGATACTGATGTTATGCTGCACAATTCTCACCCAGCCAGCAGTGGGAGAGCTAAAGTCAAGCAAGCCCATAGATTTATAAGTCGCAAAACATCCTGGGAGTTGTGGTTTTAGACGGCAACCATATAACGGAACCAATAGACTCCTTACACTACAGATCCCAATTAACAGTGTACAGTAGGAAGAGTGGAGAGATGACTTTTTATTCATCTGCCTGGGAAAGTTCTTTGTCTTGGCACTGAGGTTATTAGAGAGCACCTCTGTCTGGATATTTGCCTGCCAGCGGGAGACCATACCAGCGCAGATCTGAGCCTGAGACTGGGAGTGAGGACACCCGGGGGGGCATCACAGCAATGCCCACATCACCTGCATCACTTCCACAGTGTCTTCTCACTCTGTTTCCTACCACTAATCACTGGAGGCCTTTAGGAAGATGTCGAGGGTGCCCCACTTTCTACAGCAAGAGGTTACTGCAACATGCCAATGACACATGAGAGGGCTATTTGTCCATTGTTGATACTGCTAGAAGGGACTGAGCCACCTGAGCCACTAAAAGCAGGACACCATGTGTACCCAATCTATACCACACCAATACTGAACTCTATACTGGACTTATTCCAAACCTAAACTGCACCTATACTGCATTATACCAAACCTTTACCGCATCTGAACCACATCTACCTTGCACCTGTCCTGAGACTATACTGTACCTATACTGCACGCAGGATAACTAAGACTATCCTTAAGCGCAAAGATGCTCTTAAAGGGCCTCAACAAAAGCCATCAGAAGAATATCTCAAAGGACTGCTCCTCCTGTAATAATTATTCTGCAAACCCCTTCGTTCCCCTGCCTCCTCCGCTACCAGCCTCCTTTATTTTAGGACAGTGCATACCCAGTCAGTCTAGGACTAGCACTGTCGACACAAATGCTCTCTGGCAGTATAGTTCCAGCACTCGGTAGATTCAACTTTACTACTCAATGTTGCACTTGAGGTGGCCTTGCTACTGTTTATGCTGATCTGGATGCCTAATGTCAACTTATAACTTCAGTCCTTACTGTTAATCACTTAGTATGCTAAATTGTGTTATTACCATTGTAGAACCATTTTATGCTTGCCTAGTTACCAACCATATTGGGTGACAATATATTTAAGCGGAGTTCCATCCAAAAGTGGAACTTCCACTCATCTGATTCCCCCCACCCCTATGGTGGCATATTTGGCACTTTTCGGGGGGGGGGACTGGGCCGCAGCGAAGTACGTCAGCAACTCAGCCCCACTCCTCCCTCCCCTTCTGCTGGGCCAGTGAGAAAGCGCTGCGCGCTATGCGCATGCACAGTAGGGAAGTAGGGACATGGCCGTGAAGCCGAAAGGCTACACTGCCGGGTTCCCTTACCAGCAATGACGGCGGCAGAAAGCGACCAGCCGATGGAAACATGGGCTGTGGTGCCAACATTGCTTGACTCCAGGACAGGTAAGTGTCCTAATTTTAAAAGTCAGCAGCTACAGTATGTGTAATTTGTGGCGGGCGGAACTCCTCTTTAAGTTTGCCTTTACTACCTGGCTTGGTTGTTTGGCTGTTTTCTTTGATATAGCACTACTATTAGGTATTAAGTATTACCTGCAGTGATTTTCTGTGATATTGTATGTTTGTACACATAACCTGGTGTGTCAGAGGGGCTGAAGTTCTTGAGAAGGTTGAGGTAAAGAACAAAAGATCCAACTTATCCAGCTGCTCCTACGGGGGTAGCGCTACAATAGTAATAAACCATGTCACTTTACACATGCACAGTGACACCGCTAGGGGGGGCAGAGGGTGCGGGCCGCACCCGGGTGACACCTGCCAGAGGGGTGACACCTGTGGGTAGCGGCACCGCTAACCTCGCCCGCTGCCCTACACTAATCTGTGCCTCTCAGATCTCGTGGCTGTGTCCCTCAGTGGAGCGGACTGAAGCAGAGAAAACCCCTTCTCCTTTCCTCCCCTCCTTAAAACTCCTGGGATGTATGACATCATTTGCCTAGGCAATCAGGAAGTAACTGAAAAAAAAAGTTTAAAACAAGTACATATGATATACAGTGCATCTGGAAAGTATTCACAGTGTTTCGCTTTTTCCACATTTTGTTATGTTACAGCCTTACTCCAAAATGGATTAAATTTATTATTTTCCTAAAAATTCTACAAACAATACCCCATAATGACAATGTGAAAGGATTTTGTTTAAAATCCATGCAAATTAACTGAAAATAAAAAAGGAAACAAAATCACATGTACATAAGTATTCACAGCCTTTGTCATCACACTCAAAATTGAGCTCAGGTGTATCCTGTTTCCACTGATCAACCTTAAGATGTTTCTACAACTTGATTGGAGTCCATCTGTGGTAAATTCAGTTGACTGGACATGATTTGGAAAGGCACACACCTGCCTATTCAAGGTCCCACAGTTACTACTGCATGTCAGAGCACAAACCAAGCCATGAAGTCCAAGGAATTGTCTGCAGACCTCAGAGACTGAATTGTATCTAGGCACAGATCTGGGGAGGGTACAGAAATGTTTCTGCAGCATTGAAGGTCCCAATAAGCACCGTGACTTCCATCATCCATAAATTAAAGACGTTTGGAACCAGCAGGACTCTTCCTAGGGCGGGCCATCCAGCCAAAGTGAGCGATGGGGGTTGGGGCTTAGTCAGGGAGGTGACCAAGAGCCTGATGGTCACTCTGAGAGAGCTATAGCGTTTCTCTGTGGAGAAAGGAGAACTTTCCAGAAGAACAACCATCTCTGCAGCACTCCACCAATCAGGCCTGTATGGTAGAGTGGCCAGATGGTAGCCACTCCTCAGTAAAAGGCACATGACACCCTGCCTGCAGTTTGCCAAAAGGCACCTGAAAGACTCTCAGACCATGAGAAACAAAATTCTCTGGTCTGATGAAACAAAGATTGAACCCTTTGACCTAAATGGCAAGCGCCATGTCTGAAGGAAACCAGGCACCACTCATCACCTGGCCAATACCATCCCTACAGTGAAGCATGGTGGTGACAGCATCATGCTGTGGGGATGTTTTTCAGTGGCAGGAATTGGGAGACTAGTCAGGATCAAGGGAAAGTTGAATGCAGCAATGTACAGAGACATTCTTGATGAAAACCTGCTCCAGAACATTCTGCACCTCAGACTGAGGCAAAGGTTCATCTTCCAACAGGACAATGACCCTAAGCACACAGCCAAACTAACAAAGAAGTGGCAATGGGACAACTCTGTGAATGTCCTTGAGTGGCCCAGCCAGAGCCCAGACTTGAACCCAATTGAAAATCTCTGGAAAGATCTGAAAATGGTTGTGCACTGATGCTCCCCATCCAACCTAATGGAGCTTGAGAAGTCCTGCAAAGAAGAATGGGAGAAACTGACAAAAAATAGGTGTGCCAAGCTTGTAGCATCATACTCAAAAAGACTTGAGGCTGTAATTGGTGCCAAAGGGGCTTCAACAAAGTATTGCAAAGACAAATTACAAATTCTTCTGTGTAGATAGTCTTCCAAAGAAGTAGTGAGTAATCCTCCATGCATATCCATGTTATACCTATGTGTGCAGGCATTATCCTGTCAATCCTGTTTTTGACTTTCTTTTTAACTAAAGAGGTCAAATCATTCTGGTAATCAGATTATTTATCTAAAACACGTTGGGTGTTGATATAGTGTCTGGTGAAGGATTACTCACTACTTCTTTGGAAGACTATCTACACAGAAGAATTTGTTACAGATTATTATGAACTATTGTTTGGGACTATTCACTCTTATCTAATCACGGTTGGCCACTATGCCATTAGATCAATTAAGTCAATCAATTTATCAATCACATGTATGAACTTTAACTAGTTTATTTTTAATAATTTATGTTATTGGTATATATATTCACTTATTACTACTAATTATCTTTGAGCGCCCTCTGTATACTGCAAAATCATATTTTGAGTATTTATTATACCCATTTAGGAGAGCAGCTTTTGTTTTTGCTTTTTTCCAAAAGTTTTTATTGAAAAATATAGAGCATCAACAGAGAATATAAACATTGGTATGACAATAATAGAATAACAAGGAATCATATAGCCATGTGATACCGTGGCAAATAGAAACAAACACTACAACAGTGGATTATTCGCTGAGGGGAACGGGGATCCGCTCTAAAATTCCAGGTGGAACCAGAGTCGATGAGAAACCTTGACTCAGAATAGAGGTAAGGATGTGTTCGGTAGTAATGTGGGTGTGCGGATCTAGTAATATAGGGAGAGGACTAGACTAAGGAGGGTGGTAGTTAGAATAGAGATCAAGTTGGGGTTGTTTGTGGCCCAGTGATGAGGGAAGTAACTTTGTAAACGTCCTGCAATTGATCTTTGGGGTTAATGTTTTTTGTATCCATGTGAAGTGTGGGGGATATGTGCTTTAGTGGGTATCGATGTGTTATGCTTAAAGGAGGGGAGGAGGGGGTGGAATAGGGGGGTGGAGGAGGGCTGAAGGGAGGGAGGGGTGTTGGGGTAATGGAGGGGGAATGTGAAGGTGGGACGTCTCTGGCTTCCCTCGACTGTGATCATACATATGTGTAGAGGTTGAGTGAGTTTTGGATAGTTTTTGGAGAGTGGCTACTTGTTAAGGTGAGATGGGAGCAGGTAACTTTGGTGAAGGGGTTTTAGGATAGTCTGAATGAATTCTATCCCTGTTTTGGGCTCTTTTTTTTTTTTTTTTTTTAAGTGGGTGGGTTCAGGATGTCGGAGTATTCATGTAGTGTCTGGTAGTGTAGTCAGCAGGCCAATTTCTGGTTGAATTTTGTGGGGGTATCTTGCGAGATGTGGATAAGCTTCTCCATTTCGGCTACTTTTTGAATTTTAGTGAACCATTCTTTGAGAGTAGGTATCTGTTTTGATTTCCAGTGTATGGGGATGCATTGTTTTGCTGCATTGATCATATGCATTGTTAGACATTTGTGGTAAGAAGAATGAGGTATGGACGAGGTTACCTGGGTGATTATGCGGTTGACTTCTGACCAAAAGTTTTGCAACGGGGAGCATGACCACCAAATGTGTAGTAGGGAACCCCTTTCTTGGTGGCACCTCCTACAGGTCTCCGGAATATCTGGTTTAAATTTATGTAGGAGTACTGGGGTGCGGTACCATCCAGATTGGATTATGTAACCGTTTTCTTGTACGGACACATTTGTTGAGCCTTTGTGTATGTTCAGGAAAATTTGTTCCCAGTTCTTCTCAGTGAGTGAAATGGAGAGCTCCGCCTCAGATTTTTACAGGCTAAGTTTTCATTGGCTGATAGGTCATCAAAGATAAGGTTGTGAGTGTAGGAAATTTGGTGGGATTGAGGTGTTGTCTTAGTGCATAGAGATTCAGAGGGGGTGAGTTGTCTTGAGTATGTCCAGGGTTTTAATGTAGTGGACTATCATTAGGTATGCCCAGGTAGGGATAGGTGCCATCTCAAGTCTAGTGGCAATCTGGGCAGGTGACAATAGTTTGCCACGGTCAAAAAATTGGTGGGCCCTAATTTGTTCTAGAGGCCAGTTGTCGGAGAGGTAGTGGTGGTACATTCCTGGAGGGAAGTCCGGATTTAGTTTTACTGGAGTCAGGGGGCCAGGGGTTGAGGAGATAGTGGAATGTTTACACGTCTGGTGGAAGCAGTGTATAGTAGGTCCTATTAGAGGATGAAGGCAAATTTCTGGCGGGACGTGGCATGGAGAGATCCATGGTAGCGAGGTAAGGGGTAATTTCGTAAAGGAGGCTTCTAACGAAACCAAATCTTTGTGGGAGGTGTGGACATTCCAGTCTACTCTCCTGGAGAGGTGGGTGGCAGTATGATAATTCAGGAGGTTCGGAAGGCCGATGCCTCCGAGGTTTTTCGGGCGAGTAAGTTGGTTGTAACTGATTCTGTGTTGGCGCTCACCCCAGAGGAATCTGGAGCATATTTGTCTATATGTTTTAAAAAAGGAGGGCGGGATTTGTATGGGAATTGTCTGAAGTAAATATAGTACTATACTATAGTATACTATAGTATATAGTATTAATATGTTCAGTAAGGGAAGGTGATTCTTTGTGTATAGATCTGAGAGTTTGGAGGGAATTTGGATACCCAGGTATGTAATCGAGTCATGTTTCCACTGGAAGTGAAAATTGTCCTTCATAAATGAAGACCATTTATCACAAAAAATGGCCTGGTCATTAAGGGGGAAAATCTTCCAGTCTGTAAGTGGTTAAAAATGATGGACAATCTCGAGGCACCCTTTAAAAATTATGGACAGTCTCGAGACACCCCATTCTAAAATTCTAATAGTTTTACACAATGCAGCAACATTCACAAGTCCAAGTATGACAGCTAACTTTAGAGGTGTACAGCGCTGGCCCCGTGGGGTTACTACGTGTTACAACATCCACACATTTCACCCTGCTGGTCAGACATCCATTGTAAGTTCACTTCCTCAGACAATGAACAGTCTCTTGCTTGTTTTTGTGTTTTTATTAGGGGATTGAACTTGGTTGGGGAAAAGGGACATGGGATGCCCATAGAATGAATAGTTCTTAGCAAAATATAAGTAGTTGCATGTATACTTCTTAGTAGAATAAAAGATGGTTGACTCTAAACTTGACAGTCTCCTCCTCAGCACATCTCCTCCATCACACTACTTTGGATCACTAACTTCACTTCTCCTCCGACACACTACTTTGGCACACTACTTCACTGTCCAAATTTAGTCTCCTTTCACACCATTAGCACATGACTAGGCCTCACTCTGAATAAGTCCTAGTGTCTTTCCTTGATAGCCCTTTGCAGGCCGGGGTCTACAGTACCCCTTTTTAGTAGCAACCAATTTTATTGAGAAGAATATATGTACTTGATGGACTACTGAGCCCAGCAAGTCTGATTGGAAATCCTGCCCACCCTCCTGGCTGCAGCGACTTGACATATAACACCCACAGTCTCTCCCTCTGGCTCTACATCCACTCCTGGCATGTCTCTTCCAGAGCTTTCCACTTTGCTTCCATTCACCGACACCTGGCCTGGATCCCTCCTGAATGACTATCTCCGGACATGCTCCCAACTGTCTCTTCCAGCTCCTGTTCCAGGACACCTCTCTATGAACGTGTAAAGAGAGGCCCCCTCCCAGCTCCCGAGCTCCCCGCCTGAGTTACAGCACCAGAGAAAGGGGGTTCCCTCAGACATGACAGTCTAACACTCCATCATCCAGTTCATCCAGATGACAACTTCTCCCACAGCAGGCTGACCATGAGTATATGTAGGAGGCCCGCCCCCTGCCAATCCTAGTTTAGGATTGGTCAGGGCTCCCACATGCACCCCATGTCACTCCAGCTCTCTGCCCCGCCCCTTTTCCAGAACCTTCTCCCTGGAAACAGAGAAGGTGCCAAAGAGATTAAATACATGTCAGTCACCTACTGCTATACTAAACCACTCCCCTAACCCCAGATCAAAACAAACAGGCCTAGCTCACAGCATAGGCCTGCTTAAATTTACCTGTGCTGGCAGCTTACACAAAACCTACACCTAGCACCTACCTACCTAAGGTAGAGGGTGCTACAGGTGATTTATTCTTCCAAGGCAAATATACATTTGCAAACTGGTACTGACTAGTATTCCAATGTTTTTCTTCTCCCTCAGTTTTTCTTTCTCACTCAGCTAATGTGATTTCAACGCTGATAAAGTGGGGCAGTGGTGGATCAAACAAGGATGCTATGCAGGCGACTGACATCCTCCTGATCAACTGATGATGTCATTGGTCATTAGGACGCCGGCAGCTAGAAGGTTGTAATGGTGCACAATGAAAACCTGTGGCTTTGTGTAACTAAAAGGCAGCCTTCATCCACCCGCCAGCTTGTATACAATTTTTGGGCAATTTTGGACATTTTACCAAGGCACAGCTGAAGAAACCTCAAGGCACCCTGGTTGAAAAAGGCTATTGAAGACCACTAAATGCTTGCAAATGTCTACATTGTTCACATTGGCCCAAGATGAATAGCAAATTTGGTCGATCAAGTCACATGTCTAGATAAAAACCAATCAACCTAAAGATTGCACTTGGTGGGAATCAGAACGTTCAGCAAAGATGCAGGAGGCTTAGAATGTTGAGTTCTCCAGGAAGCCTGGAGAATACGAATGAGCCTGGGTTTATTTGGACCAAATCCGGAAGGAAGCTGTCACTTCCAACCACTGCCATCCAATCAACTGTGACTAGGGCATTTCCTGCCCCACACCTACACATATGTAAAGGAGCATCGATGCTCATGACATTATTGACCCAATATGGTCACAGTAAGTCACCAGCCATATTAAGTCAATGATGTCACAAGAATTCCCACTTCTTTGTATAGATGTAGCTGAGGGCGGGTCAACGCCCCGGCCACAGTTGACTGGACGGCAGTGGGTGACAATGACGGCTTTCTTCTGAGTTTGGTCTAAAACCAAGTTCATTCCAAACCCGAGCTCATGCTTACTGGAGAGGTAAATTGGAGCAAGAGGTTCCTCGCATTACTAAACCATTTTTTTTTAATCAAAATCTTCCCAAAACATGATATGCGTAGTTTACATACTGTATTTTATGCATGTTAAATACTTAAAAGCTTCCCTTTTGTAGACATCCAAAAGCCCTGCTACTGCTGCTGAGCACCACCATCTTGAATGTGATGTCAGCAGCCCCAGCAGATTTGGCTGGCAAATCTGGCAGAGTAATCGGGCACTCCCAGAAGAGGAGAGGGCTATATCATGCAAGAAGGAAGGGTTGTGCTATCAAGTTGACACTTCCTATAGTACGTTTTTAGCATGTTTAGTCTAGGTTCACACTGAATGCGGCTTTGAAATTGCATGATTTCAAAGCGGCATGTCAGTGTGACTCCAGGTCCGACTTGGCTGACATCTGTGCTACTTCATGCACAGATGTCTATGCAAGTTGCACCTGAAATCGGCAAAAGTAGTACAGGAATACTTTTTCAAATTGGTGCTGCACCGCAGTTGGTGTTGCACCGATTTGAACAGTTTCATTGCCGACAATAGGGTGTGACTTGTCATGCGATTTGACCTGTCAAATTGCATGACAAGTCACACCGGTGTGAACTGGGGATAAAAGGCACATTGCAAATAAATACAAAATAATGTAAGTAGGCATTGCTCTGTGTTTTTACCTGCAATGTTTTAAGTTGATGACAGGGTCTCTTTAAATTAGAACAATCTTTTTTGTCAATAAACATAGAATCAGATTTTGATCTGCCTTGGAATATAGTGAAAAGAACAGGAATGTTTGGATTGGAATCACTGCTCCTATCGTACCATAGGCTGGATCTTTCAAATAGGACGCAAACTCAGTGTCAAAAGATTTATGCCAGTTTCACATCTCAGCATGAATATGATTCATATTGTTTACTGAATACTTCCAGTATTATGTAAGAGATGATTCATGTTTCTATACATATCTGTGCTTATTGCACATACCTAAAAGCCAAAATGATTTTGCATTTCTGAGTGAGGAAGAAAGTTTAGTTGACCACAAATTTCCTCTTGTAGAAATATTTTGAACAAGACATGGGTAGAATGGGTAGAACTTCCTACAATTACGTTATCTTGGTAACCACCATAATTAGAGTAGAAATCCATAACACCCATATGACTGTACAGGTATCAATTCCGGCTATCATTATTCAATCAGCTGCTTCTTGCAATCTTGGTTCAGGTGCAAGTCATCCCTCGACATGACCTACCACAATGAAAAGCAGCCATGTTTGCCAACTAAACTGCATTTTGGTTCAGGTGCAAGTCATTCATCAACATGACCTACCAGAATGAAAAGTAGCCGTGTATTCCACCTAAACTGCATTTTGGTTCAGGCGCAAGTCATTCATCAACATGACCTACCAGAATTAAAATATTCTCACAACTCACACCTTTCTTATTTGAAAAAGAGTTAGATACTACAGCAAGTAACTTTGAGAAACATCAACATAACTGATATAATACGATTGAAACAAGAGGTGGAATATCACACTGTATTTGGTGTTTACACAACAGTGCCGTCTACTAAACAGGAGATAAAGTCAGTACATTAGAAATTGACTTATCTGGTATAGACAATCATGAAGGAATACTTAGAGCTCATTATCCATTAGATGCTCAGACATCAGTACCATTACAAATGCACATTACGTCGCTTGTTAAAGTGTGTCACATTAAGGCAGCCTATTAATGAACCAAAAATCGCTCTTGCATCATTTTCATTAGCACTGCAACACAAGTGGTGCCACCTACAATGATTGGTGCCACAGTGCACAATTACAACTAATGTGTGTTAACAAGCATTACTGTAATGTGCATGCTACTGCTATGGTGTGGTGTGAATAGGCCCTTAGCGCAGAATTCTTTCCTCCTGTTTTTGAGCACTTCACAGTAACAGTTGTTGAGTACTATGATGCAAAAAGCTCTCTAGATAATGGAAGAAAATACATCTACAGCAGCATAGGCGTGCACACATGGGGTGTAAGGTGTGCCTGTCCTGTGCTGTGCAGATTCCCCCTGCAGCCTGGCTGCAGAGAAAGGGACTGGGGAATCTCAGTACTCAGTCCCTTTTCTCTGCCTCAAAAGTGAGACATCAGGAGTCTGCTTAGATCCCTGATATTTCACCAAAGCCTCCCTAAAAAAAATTGTAAAAAACTGTCCCTTGGAGTACTATTCATCCAACTGATATGAGACACTATTCTGCCCACTGACACCAACAACAGGGCATATTTCCTGCCAACGACATCAACAATGGGGCACTATTTCTCCCACTGACATTAACAATTGGGCATTATTCCTCCCCTTAATACCACAAATGGCATACTATTTACTCCCACTGATGCCAGAAAAAAATACATGTATATTACCGCTGGACACAGTCCGACCCCTCCTAAAGTCTGAAGGACTGGCCCTTTGTGAAGAAAGTTTGGAGACCCCTGACAGAGGTAAATGGTAGCACATGTATAATGAACCTGAAACACACAAGATGCCTACCTACAATGCACCAAAAGTGTGATTAATTTTTGCAAAAATTGCCAAATTATTGGATGCAGATGTTAGATGAACAAAGAATATGTTGATGATTGGATCACTTGTAAAATGAATCCAAAGCACCAAATCATGGTAATTGTTAATACAATCATGGTAATAATTGCTCATTGGTGAGGATTCTCACATAGAGTAAAAAAGGACAGAGCTATTACCTTGATTGTTTTTATGTCTGAGTAAGTGCCAAATATAATTATTTTAGGTTGGTTTGTGACCTGAACAGCGATTATTTGTCCCTGTACAACACAAAAGATATAGACTGCATTCTTTTTTTTACAGAACATTGTTGGTGTGTTTACTTGGTGTGTTTTACATTTTTACCACACCTATTTTAAACAACAGAATATGATGAACAGAGGCTAAATTGATTGTTAATGTTTTGTAATGGAATGTTTGAAACCAGCCACATGCCAAGGGCCTATGTGATACTGGGTGCAGTTTAAAGTGCCCATTGTTTTACTGTTGTTGTAGGACACATACCCCCTGTGTACATACATAATTAGGTACAGGTGAAAACAAAATAATTTGCGTTGACTCAATCAGAAAGGCCCTGAGCAAAGAGAGAATATTATAAGTGTAGGGCCTACATAATGCGATAGAAGGGGGGCAAGTAGCAAAAGGATAGATAGTTGAGTAACAAGGTTAGCTGGAGGGGGGTTACCTACAGTATGTGGTGGATGGAAAGGGCTTCATGGGGTGTTCTGCTGGAGTCATTGCATTATGTTGTAGTCGGAGAGTGGCAGACATAATGAGAATGTTCCACGCATGTGCCCCGATAGTGCTGATGTTGGTTCATAAGTTTGGCAGGGGGTTGGGGGGTTTTAAAGGAAATAAGTATGGCAGTAATTAGAAATGGTCAAGGACTAGGGATGGGCGAACAGTTCGGCCCGAGCATGAGTTTGTGCCAAACATTGGCTGCTTGCACGTTCACCGAACAGCCGAAATTATCAGGGCGTTCGACTGTTTGTTCGGCCCGCCGAACAAACACAATGCACTGCACTGCTGCACAGTGCATTGAAAGCCCTGATTGACTGAAGCAATGAAAGCTTTGCCCAGTCAGAACACAGATCACTTTTAGAGTCATGATTGGATGCTGTCATGATGACTCTATACAATCATGGCTCATTGCTCTTAGTTCCGCCCGCACTATAAAAGTATTCTTTCAATAGTGGCCATTTTAATGTGATATCAGCATGGAGAGAGATAGAACAGGGCTCTTTTAAGTGCTACTAGACAGTTAGTGTGTGATTGTGATTCTATTGTCAGTGTAGGATATCAGTTTAGTGTGAATCTAGGGATAGTTCAGTCAGTGTGGGTGTAGTGATCACCATTCATCTTTACATTAGTGTGAATCTAGGGATAACAAACACAAAATCCAGGAATTCAAAATCCAGAGAACCAGGAAAGAGTTACTTATGGCTACAGGAATCGATCATATTAGAGTACTAAAAAGTACAAAATGTATTATATTTAAAACAGATTTTGCAAAATCAAAAGCCAATATCAAAAGAAAGAAATGCAGCTTCACAAAATTGGCCATCAATAAATCACAATAGTGAATATCTCATCAAACATACACATAGACACAAGATATTACATGTAACAATTAAAAAAGGTCCGGGTGCCCCTAAACACAAAGATAAGTTGTCAGATGAAAATTCATCATACTTATAACTTTAAGAAAAGAACAGCAGTAGCTGTATCAATCAACGACATCTTAATCCATGTGTGGCTCCACTGAAAGATAGATAGGAGAGAGATGGTATGAAGGGAGGAAAGCTAGCATGTGGATGGGGGGCTGAGATCCAATTCACATCATCAGAGAAGTAGCCATAATGGCTTAACCCTGGAGTTTTAAAAAAAATATCAAATGGAAGCCCAATAGTATAGCAGAGTTTGCATGTGAAAAGTCCCGGTACCAGTAAGCAATTTGTGGGGATATGGATCCTTATGTGAAGGACTGCGTACTCCTGGAATTTAATTGGTATTCATATTTAACTCTAGTCCCGTCAGGGTAATGCAGTAAGAGTTCTATCGTCAAATCCCTGTTTGGCTGGGGATAGGGGACTTGGTATATACCATTATGTAGCTTGAAATGTCCTAGTATGGGCTTGATGGAGTCGCCCTATTGTGGAGGTACTTTACCATCCAGTACGAGTAATGTACGGGTTACCGTCGTCCTCTGTAATCCCTCTCGTGAGTTGGTAATGAGTGTATTCCGATGCCTGCCTGCTTATTCGGTATTCGGTGCAGTCGGCTGGTCGCCGTGAACAGTCACTGCTGGCATCCTCACCTCAGAAGCGGCGTCACGTGACGGAACGGTTGTGACGTCAACGCATTTCGCTATTAGAAATAACGTAGCTGCATCTGAACGATAGTTCAGTCAGTGTGAGTGTAGTGTGACCACCATTCATCTGTACATTAGTGTAAATCTAGGGATAGTTCAGTCAGTGTGAGTGTAGTGATCGTTTAACACAGTATATTTCATTGCGTTACTGCAAGTTTAACGCTGTATATGTCAGTGCATTACTGCATGTTAAATGCCGTATATTTCAGTGCATTACCTTTCGTTTAACGCAGTACAGTTCAATGCATTACTGCAAGTTTAACTCCAAATATTTCAGCACGTTACATGCTGTTTATTGCAGTGCATTTCTGTGCATTAGTGCATGCTTAACACAGTATATTTTGTTTTAAATCTTATTTATTAATGTTTTCAATTAAAAGTACAGATTTACTTTTATAATATATGTAACTGAGTGGCCCCACCCCCCTCTGATGCCCTTGAGAAAGCCATAGGGAAGTCCCTGTGCGTCAGAGGGGGCGGGGTCACCCGGGAACATCACCGCGTAGCCCGCCCTCAGTTATAAAAGAACTGTCACCTGTGAGGACGCGTCATATGGTGGGTGCCTCCCATGGAGGCGGGTCAGTCACGGCTTTGGTTTTTTTTTTTCTTTTTCGGTCCATCAGCTGAGCAAGAGAAGAAGACTTTGTGGGACATTTTTATTTTTTTATTTTTTAATAAATGTCTTGTCATTTGTACCATTTTGACACTTTTTTGTGAAATGGTAGGGGTACATATGTACCCCGTTACCATTTCACACAGGGGGGGAGGCCAGGATCTGGGGGTACCCTTGTTAAAGGGGGCTTCCAGATTCCGATAAGCCCCCCGCCCGCAAACCCCCACAAACACCGGGCAAGGGTTGTGGGGATGAGGCCCTTGTCCCCATCAACATGGGAACAAGGTGCTTTGGGGAGCTACCCCAAAGAACCCTCCCCATGTTGAGGGCATATGGCCTGGTACGGTTGAGGAGGGGGGGGTGCTCTCTCGTCCCTCCCTCTTTTCCTGTGGCCTGCCAGGTTGCATGCTCGGATAAGGGTCTGGTATGGGTTTTTGGGGGATCCCCACGCCATTTAAAAAAAAAATTTTGTCCTTTTTTTCACACAAATAGAGATTTCTTTTGGTGGTATTTAATCACCATTGTGTTTTTCATTTTTGGCGCTATAAAAGAAAAAAGACTGAAATTTCTGTAAAAAAATGAATTTTTCTTTGTTTCTGTTATAAAATTTAGTAAATTAGTAATTTTTCTTCGTAACTTTTGGCCAAAATTTATACTGCTACATATCTTTGGTAAAAATAAGTACAAATTGGTGTATATTATTTGGTCTTTGTGAAAGTTATAGAGTCCAAAAGCTATGGTGCCAATATCTGAAAATTGATCACACCTGAAGTACTGCCGGCCTATCTAATTTCTTGAGACCCTAACATGCCAGAAAAGTACAAATACCCCCCAAATGCCCCCTTTTTGGAAAGAAGACATTCCAAGGTATTTAGAAAGATGCATAGTGAGTTTTTTTGAAGTTGTCGTTTTTTCCCACAATTTTTTGCAAAATCAAGATTTTTTTTCCCCCCAAATTTTCATATTAGCAGGTTATTTCTCACACACAGCATATGCATACCACAAATTACACCCCAAAACACATTCTGCTTTTACTCCCGAGTATGGCGATACCACATGTGTGAGACTTTTACACAGCGTGACCACATACAGAGGCCCAACATGCAGGGAGCACCTTCAGGCGTTCTGGAACACCCAGGCCAATTCTGACATTTCTCTCCTACATGTAAAAATCATCATTTATTTGCTAGAAAATTACATAGAACCCCAAAACATTATATGTTTTTTTAGCAAAGACCCTAGAGAATACAATGGCGGTTGTTGCAACTTTTTATCTTGCACGGTATTTGGGCAGCAATTTTTCGAACGCGTTTTTTTTTGGAAGAACAGTTTTGTGCTTTAAAAAAAAACAAAACAGTAAAGTTAGCCCAAATGTTTTTGCATAATGTGAAAGATGAAGTTACGCCGAGTAAATAGACACCTAACACGTCACCCTTCAAAATTGCACACGCTCGTGGAAGTGTGCCAAACTTCGCTACTTAAAAATCCCCAGACATCGCTTTAACATTTTTTACTGGTAACATGTTTTGAGTTACAGAGGACATCTAGGGCCAAAATTATTGCTCTCGCTCTAACGTTTGCAGCGAAACCTCACATGTGTGGTTTTAACACTGTTTTCATATGTGGGCGGGACTTACGTATGCGTTTGCTTCTGCATGCGAGCACACGGACGGGGGCGCTTTAATTTTTTATTTTTTTATTGTTCATTTTACTTTATTTATTTTAGTTTGACACTTTTATTCCTATTATAAGGAATGTAAACATCCCTTGTAATAGGAATATGGCATGACAGGTCCTCTTTACAGTGAGATGTGGGGTCAATAAGACCCCACATCTCACCTCTAGGCTAGGAGGCCTGAAATAATAAAAAAAAAAAAAGATCCTGGCTTCGATCGTAGTGGTGAGTCGGTAGAAGCACGAGAGGGCGGTGGGAAGGGGGGACGTCCCTTCTCCCCTCCCGTAATAACAATCAAGCAGTGGAACAGCCGCTATGATCATTCTTATGATGTAGGGAATCTCTGGCTGAAAAAGCTGATTTCTAAATGATGCCCGTAGCTGCAGGCATCATTCATATATCCTCGCACAAAGTCAAGGACGTCATATGACGGCCGGCGGGCGGGAAATGGTTAAAGTACATTTTTTTTAACACAAAGTTGTCCATTTATACAATATTTCTAACACATAGCATGTACATGCCAAAAATGACACCCCAAAATAGATACTCCTACTCCTCCTGAGTACGGCAATACCACATGTGTACGACTTCCACAGCCTGGCCACATACAGAGGCCGAGTACAGCCGATTATGGCTGAGCATGGCAGAGTATGGCTGAGCATGGCAGGGTATTGCAGGGTATGGCCGAGTATGGCTGGGTATCACCGAGTATTGTGGGGTATTGCAGAGTATGGCAGGGTATTTCGGGGTATTGCAGAGTATGGCTGGGTATGGCAGGGTATTGCAGAGTATGGCAGGGTATTGTAGAGTATTGCAGAGTATTGCGGGGTATTGCGGGGTATTGCAGAGTATGGCTGGGTATGGCAGGGTATTGCGGAGTATTGTGGGGTATTGCAGAGTATTGTGGGGTATTGCAGAGTATTGTGGGGTATTGCAGAGTATTGTGGGGTATTGCAGAGTATTGTGGGGTATTGCAGAGTATTGTGGGGTATTGCAGAGTATTGTGGGGTATTGCAGAGTATGGCAGGGTATTGCAGAGTATGGCGGGGTATTGCAGAGTATTGTGGGGTGTTGTGGGGTATTGTAGAGTATTGCGAGGTATTGCAGGGTATTGCGGAGTATTGCAGGGTATTGCGGAGTATTACGGGGTATTGCGGAGCATTGCAGGATATTGCAGAGTATTGCGGGGTATTGCAGGGTATTGCAGAGTATGGCGGGGTAGTGCAGAGTATGGCGGGGTATTGCAGAGTATTGTGGGGTATTGCAGAGTATTGTGGGGTATTGCAGAGTATTGTGGGGTATTGCAGAGTATTGTGGGGTATTGCAGAGTATTGTGGGGTATTGCAGAGTATGGCGGGGTATTGCAGAGTATGGCAGGGTATTGCAGAGTATTGTGGGGTATTGTAGAGTATTGCGAGGTATTGCAGGGTATTGCGGAGTATTGCGGGGTATTGCGGAGCATTGCAGGATATTGCAGAGTATTGCGGGGTATTGCAGGGTATTGCAGAGTATGGCGGGGTAGTGCAGAGTATGGCGGGGTAGTGCAGAGTATGGCGGGGTAGTGCAGAGTATGGCGGGGTATTGCAGAGTATGGCGGGGTATTGCAGAGTATGGTGGGGTATTGCGGGGTATTGCGGAGTATTGCGGGGTATTGCGGGGTATTCATCATTACCAAAAAAAAAATGCAGTATATTTCATTGCGTTACTGCAAGTTTAATGCCATATATTTCAGTGCGTTACTGCAAGTTTATCGCCGTATATTTCAGTGTGTTAACATTCATTTAATGCAGTATAGTTCAGTGCGTTACTATAAGTTTAAAGCCGTATATTTCAGTGCGTCATGTGTCGTTTACCACAGTACATTTCTGTTTGTTAGTGCACGCTTAACGCAACATATTTCAGTGCATTACTGCAAGTTTAACGCTGTATATTTCAGTGCGTTACTGCAAGTTTAACGCTGTATATTTCAGTGCGTCACTGCAAGTTTACCACCATATATTTCAGTGAGTTACTGCAAGTTTACCGCCATATATTTCAGTGCGTTACTACAAGTTTAACGCCGTATATTTCAGTGCATTGTGTGCCATTTAACGCAGTACATTTTTGTTCGTTAGTGCACGCTTAACTCAGTATATTTCAGTGCATTACTGAAAGTTTAATGCCACATATTTCCGTTGGGTTACTGCAAGTTTAACGCAGTATAGGTCAGTGCTTTTAACGCCATATTTTTCAGTGCATTGTGTGCCATTTAAGGCAGTACATTTCTGTGCGTGAGTGCACACTTAATGCAGTATATTTCAATGCGTTAGTGCACGTTTAACGCAGTATATTTCAGTGCATTACTGCAAGTTTAACGCTGTATATTTCAGTGTGTTAGTGCACATTTAACGCAGTATATTTCTGTGTGTTACTGCACATTTGATGCAGTATATTGCAGTGCATCTGCAGTTTTACTGCAGTATATTATAGTGCATCAGTTGAGTGTGTCTGTGTAGTGAGTACTTAAGATAAAGTGCACCAAATACCACTTTCCATTGATTAAAGTGCATCCACGTACACATTTCCACATCTTTATTACATTTTGTTAATAAGCACCCCACATCATGTCTGGGAGGACAACAAGGCAGGGGAGGGCAGGGCATCATTTCCTCTGTTTAGTGATGTTGCCCATGCTATCCAGCCACAGCATGCAGAGGGGGTGGTGGACTGGCTTACTAAACCATCCTCATCCTCCTCATCCTCCGTTACCCAAGCAGAGACTAGTGGGCAGTCCACTGCAGCTGCCAGAGTGACTAAACCTGCCTCCTTGTCCACAGCTATTCCTGCCATAGCCCCAGCATCAGGCATAGAGGAGTCAGCTGAGTTATTTGAACACAGCGTCAGCCACTTGCTCCTTGACGATGCACAGCCATTATTTGATTCAGATGTTGGTTCTGAGGTTTAGGAAGGCAGGAACATGAGCCTACAGGGGGAGGGGAGAAAACTGGTACACAAATTGGCAATCATGTTCCCCCCCAGCCACAGTCTATTGCCAAGTTGTCTCCATTGGTAATGAGGATGGAGGAGATGATGATGATGAGGTCACTGATGCGACTTGTGTGCCAGATAGAGCAGAGGAAGAAAGTGAGGGTGGGGCACAACCCCAATGTGGCAGCCATCATGGAAGAGTAGAGAGCAGCCACCATATTCCATCACATTGTGGAGCTGTTATTTCCCGGCCCACTTCCCACAGGTCAGCTGTCTGGGCCTTTTTTAGCACATGTGCAGCTGATCACATTGTTGCAATTTGCAAACTTTGTCTCAAGCACATCGAGAGTGGAAAAAAACCCAGCCATTTGGGTACCACATACTTGACAAGGCATTTAACCTTCCACCACTCAGCCCGTTGGCAAGAGCACCTGAAAGCCATGCAAAATCTGTTCCTCCTTTTTACTCACCTCAGTCTGCCCCCACTATATCTCATGACTTCTCAGCAGCCTCCACTGACAGGAATGATGGTATAGCGCAGGATGTCCCAGGTCTTTGCAACACATCTGCCAGCAGCACACCACCAGCTGTAGACTTTAGCCGGCAAATTTCTCTGCCCCATCCACTGCGAAAAAAAATTATTCTGTCACTGCCACCCACATGCCCAGCATCTAAATGCAAGCTTGTCAAAGCTGCTAGCTCTACAATCCCTGCCTTTCCCTCTGGTGGATTCTGCCCCCTTTCGTGAATTTGAAGAATGTGCTGTACCACAATGGCAGGTTCCCTGTCGCTATTTATTTTCAGGTAAGGCCATTCCAGCTCTGGACCATCACGTGGAAGGCAATGTTGTGGCATCGTTGGGCAAGGCAGTCAGCTGCAAAGTTCACGTTATTGCTGACACGTGGTCCAGTAAGCATGGGCAGGGATATATTTTGTTCATAGTACACTAGGTAACTCTGCTTGCAACTCGGAAGGATGCAGGACAGGGATCAGTGCTGCAGCTTGTTTTTCCGCCACTTCTCCATACAGCTAGTGGTGATGTAAGATTTGTCAGCTCTGCCCCCTCCTCCCCCTCCTCCTCCATGCCCTCCTCTGCTGAATTGTCCTATGAACCACAAGTACCCCCTAAGCATTCAAGGGGCTATTCAATAAGTCAGGCTAAAAGATGCATTGCAGTGCTTCAGCTGGTGTGTCTATGGGACAGGAACCACACCGGAGCAGAGATTCTTGCAGCTCTGCCGGGGCAGGCCCAGAGGTGGTTAACACCATGCCAGCTGGAGCCAGGAATGGTGGTGTGTGATAATGGCATAAACCTTGTGTCTGCCCTTAGACAGGAAAAGTTGACACATGTGGCATGCCTAGCACATGTCCTCAATTTGGTGGTGCTAAAGCAGGTCAGAAGAGTCTGTAGCCATTTCAGGCGGTCATACACAGCCAGTGCTCGGTTGGCTGAAATTCAGCGGGAATTCCACCTGCCCGTAAACTGCCTAATCTATGACATGCCCACCTGGTGGAACTTGACTTTGGCAATGCTTCAGCGGCTGCACATGCAGCAGAGGGCTAACAACGAGTACCTGTGTGAATATGGCACAACGACATGCTCAGGCCGGTTCTGCTTTTTTTCCCTATGCCAATGGCTGCTCATAAATGATGCATGCAGTGTACTGTTACCATTTGTGAAGGCCACAAGGATGGTGAGCCGTGACAATCCATGCATCAGTGACACAATCCCTGTTGTGTTCCTGCTGGAGCAGACTGCATGGCATTATGGACAGGGCACTGAAGGCAGAGTGTCACGTACCTGACAGGTGAGCCTGACATGCAGTAGGAAGGCCTAGCGTACAACCCCGGTTTAAGGGCCACTGATGATGCAACAGTGGTGGCAAGAGCCTGGCGGGGTGTATGGGTGCCTGGATCATCTTCTGTGCAGTGGATGTGTCACCAGGGTAGGCCAGCAGGTAAATGGCAGGTGTAGTCAGTTCAGCTGGTGCAGACAGGAAATAGGAACAGGAAACAGGTATGTGCAGATTTGAGGAGACACTGAATGCATTGTCAACAAGCCCTGTTTGGTAACAGACGATCATGCAGATATAAACAATATGCAAAGAATGGTCAGGATGCAGGCAAGCTTCAGCAACAGGATATCAAGCAGTGAAGAGGTGAGCAGGGTCAAAAAGGCAAGCAGGGCTCAGGATAACAGGGTCAAATGCAGGAATCAGATCAGGATCTCAGGAACAGGTTTTCACAGGTACAAGTTGCAGATCAGACAGCAAAGTCTCTGTGCAGCTGAGGGGTTTAGATAGGGTGGATTGATGCCAGTCTCACTGGTGTGTGCGGCCTCACATGCGCACATTCATGCGCCGGGTCAAACCCTGACATTGCCCCTTCTTACGGGCAACCTCTGGGTGCCCAATTTTTGAAGCCCGTAAGAAGGAGCAAAGTCAGGGTTTAACCCAGCGCATGAATGTGCGCATGCTCGGCCGCGCACACCATTGGTTTCTCTTCTGTGGGTGGCTGCAGAAAAAGGAATCAATAAGGGTTTTGACATGGACATCTTGTTCAGACTCCCAGGAGCTTTCCTCCAGGCCACAGCCCTTCCACTTTATTAGATATTGTACCTGATTCCTTCTTTTCCTACAGTCCACAATGGCTTCCACCTCATATTCTTCTTCATCATCGATGGTCCCCAGTTGAGGTTGTCTGGATACTCTGTCTGGAAAGGATTCAGGCACTGTGGGTTTCAAAAGAGAAACATTGAAGATAGGGTGTATTTTTAATGACTCAGGTAGAGACAGTTCATAAGCAACTTCATTTCATCTGTTTTTGACTGGGAATGGTCCCACAAATTTAGGTGCCAGCTTTTTTGAGGGTCACACCAACCTGAGATTTGCAGTAGACAACCATGCCTGGTCTCTAGGGTGTAGAATCAGTTCTCCCCTTCTTTTCTTGTCAAAGGCCTTATTGTTAGCTTCTTGTGCTTTGGTGATTGCTTCCTGTAGCAACTTACTATTGCGGTTAAGGAAATCCACTGTGTTTTGGACAGCAGGAACCATGGCCTCTGAAACAAAGTCAGGTAGAAAAGAGTGGTGGAAACCATAGTTATCAAAGAAGGGTGACTGACCCGTAGCAGAGTGGCTGGCATTATTGTAGGCAAATTCTGCCAGTGGCAGCAGTGACACCCAGTCATCCTGGACGAAAGTGGTGAAGCAGCGGATGTACTGCTCCAGTGTCTGGTTGGTCCTGTCTGTTTGCCCATTGGTCTGGGGATGGTAGGCAGAGGATAAGGACCTTTCAATCTTGAGGACTTCACACAGAGCTTTCCAGAATCGGCAAGTGAACTGGACTCCCCAATCGGAGACTATGTTCGTAGGGACTCCATGAAGCCTCACAATTTCCCTGATAAACATCCAGGCCATCTCCATGGCCGAGGGTACATTATTCAGAGGCAGGAAGTGAGCCATCTTGGACAGACGGTCTACTACCACAAAGATGGCTGTGCATCCTTCCGATGGTGGGAGTTCCACTATAAAGTCCATGGCGATCATTCCCCATGGTCTGTCAGGGACTGGAAGCGGTCGGAGTAGACCCAAGGTTCGATTTTTAGTGCTCTTGTTCCAGATGCAGGTTGTACAGGAATTCCCGTACCTTTTACAGGTTTCTTCCAGGTCTGGCCACCAGAATATGCATTTCAGGAGATCAAGCATCTTGTGGACTCCACAAGGACCTGCTAGGGGGTGATTGTGACATAGACCCAAAATGGTTATGCATACATTTTCAGGTACAAATACCTTGTCTTCATTCCAAAGTAATCCCTCCCGGAACATCATCGTGAACCCTGGGGGGCTAAGAATGTCTGCTGAGGCCTGCGTTATCTGGGTGAGAAGGTTATTCTGTAAAAGTAAAAAGTTACCTTCAGACAAGATGATATCTGGTACAGGTGGTTCCTTGGGGTCATCGAACATGCGGGACATTTTATCGGCTTTAACATTCTACGAGCCGGGTCTGTAGGTAATGTGGAACAAGAATCAGGAGAAAAACAGGGCCCAACATGTTTGCTGTGGCTTTAAGCGCTTTGCAGTTCTCAAGTATTGTAGATTTTTTTGTGGTCTGTATAGACCAATATGGGATGCGGTGCACCTTCTAGAAGGTATCTCCACTCTTCCAGAGCCACCCTCATGGCTAATGCCGCGTACACACGAGCGGACTTTACGGCAGACTTTGCCCGGCGGACTTTTCAACGGACTTTACGACGGACGTTCTGAATGAACGGACTTGCCTACACACAATCCACCAAGTCCGTCGAATTCGTACGTGATGATGTACGACCGGACTAAAACAAGGAAGTTCATAGCCAGTAGCCAATAGCAGCCCTAACGTGGCTTTTTGTCCGTCGAACTAGCATACAGACGAGTGGACTTTTCGACCGGACTCGATTTCGACGGATTGATTTAAAACATGTTTCAAATCTAAGTCTGTCCAACTTTTGAGAAAACAAAGTCCGCTGAAGCCCACACACAATCGAATTGTCTGACGAAATCCAGTCCGCCGGGCAAAGTCTGCCGTAAAGTCCGCTCGTGTGTACGTGGCATAATAGTTCTCGGTCCCTGACATTGTAGTTCCTGTCAGCTGGAGAAAGCCTACTGGTAAAAAAAGCTATGGGATGCATCATATTCTTAGGGCTTTGGCGCTGGGAGATGACTGATCCAATGGCGACTTCGGATGAGTCTACTTCTAGCACATATACGGCACAGATGGGTCTGGATGACTAAGGACAGGGGTTGAAGTAAACTGTTTTTTAAGGGTTTTGAATGTGGCTTGTTTTTCAGATGTCCACTGGAAGCGGAAGTTCTGTTTAGTCAGCTGCGTGATGGGGGTCATGATAGCAAAAAAGCCTTGGATGAACCTCCTGTATAAGTTGTCAAAACCTACGAAGCGCTGTACCCCCTTCTTGTCAGTAGGTGCAGGCCAGTCTAGGATGGCAGCAACTTTTTGGGAGTCCATTTTGATCCAGGTGAGATTACTGACCCTAGGAACTGGATGCTGCGCTGTTCGAATTCACACTTCTCACCTTTAGCGTACAGTCCGTGTTGGCGGAGCCGGTGTTCTTTCGAATAGTGCCTTCCGTCGAAAAGTGCCCACACATGCGCAGTACGGAAGGCCACTTCAGCTGATTTCCCGATCAGCTGACGTGACGTCACCATAGCGCATGCGCAAATCGTAGGAGGCATTTTTCTACGGGAGATACCATTTGATGGTCAGAATTGAAAGCTATGCAAACAGCTGAGGGAAACCGTAGCTGTCAGATTGTGCCTCGATGTTGTGGGGGGTGGGGGGGTTTACAGTGTGCTCAAGGTTGGGTTTTGTCTGTGTTGCAGGATGGGTTTGCTGTGTTGAACGGCGGGTTTTGCCTGTGTCTAAGAGCGGGTTGCAACACAGCCACAACCCACCCTGTAACAGCGAAGCACAATCTGACAACTACGGTCTCCCTCCACTGTTTGCATAGCTTTCAATTCTGCCCGTAAAATGGTATCTCCTGTTGAAAAATGCCTCCTCCGTAAATCAGCTGAAGTGACCATCCGTACCGCGCATGCTCTGGGACTTTTCGACGGAGGGCACTATTTGACAGAACACTGACCCAGCACTTTTTTACATGGCCTACCATTTTACGTGGCCTACCAATTCCTGGCTGAGTTGCTGTTGTTGCCGCGTACACACGATCGGACTTTCTGGCATACTTGGTCCGGCACACTTTCCGACGGACTTTGTCCGCCAGGTGCGCAGGACTTTAAAACGGACGGACTTGCCCACACACGACTGGACGTTCTGACGGGCTAAATCCGCCCGTCTTTCCGATGGACTTTCACCGGAGTTACGGCGGACTTTCAGAATGAACGGACTTGCCCACACATGGACAAGTCCGTTCATTTTGAATGTGACTCAGGTACGACGGGACTAGAAAAGGAAGTCAATCTTGCCGCTTTTATCAGCGAGATTGACACCTTGCGAGCCCCGTTGCGGGTCATACCAGGCCCTTAGGTCTAGTATGGATTATAAAGAGAACCCCCTACGCCGAAAAAACGGCGTGGGGTCCCCCCTAAAATCCATACCAGACCCCGATCCGAGCACGCAGCCCGGCCGGTCAGGAAAGGGGGTGGGGACGAGCGAGCGTCCCCCCTCCTGAACCGTACTAGGCCTCATGCCCTCAACATGGGGGGGTGCTTTGGTGCCCCCCCTCCCCCAAAGCACCTTGTCCCCATGTTGATGAGGACAAGGGCCTCTTCCCGACAACCCTGGCCATTGGTTGTCGGGGTCTGCGGGCGGGGGGCTTATCGGAATCCGGGAGCCCCCTATAATAAGAGGGCCCCCAGATCCCGGCCCCCCACCCTATGTGAATGAGTATGGAGTACATGGTACCCCTACCCATTCACCTAGGGAAAAAGCATCAATAATAAAACACACTACACAAGTTTTTAAAATAATTTATTAAACAGCTCCGGGGGGGTCTTCCTCCGGCTTCGGGGGTCTTCTTCCGGCTTCGGGGGTCTTCTTCCGGCTTCGGGGGTCCCTCTGGTTCCTCTTCTCCCGACGTCTGGTTGGTTCTTCTCCGCTCCCTCTGGCCTCTTCTCCCGGTGTTCCAGTTCTACGGCTGGCTCCTCCGCTGTCTTCAGGCCGCTCTTTTGCCAGCGGAGGTCGGGACTTCTGGGCTTCTTGTCTTCTTGTCTTCTTCCCTCTTCTCTTCTCCAGATGTTGACACAACGCTCTCTCCGGCTGGACTGCTCTCTAAACGCTCCGTTGTGACTTATATAGGCGGAGACCCCGCCCCCTTATGAAGTCACAGTCCCTGGGCATGCTGGGACTGTGACGTTTTAGGGGGCGTGGTCACCGCCTATGTAAGTCACAACGGAGCGCTCAGAGAGCAGTCCAGCCGGAGAGACACAGAGCTGGGTTGTTGAGCTCTCACACCCCGCAGCACGCCGCACAGCCGTTTTTTTCGCTTGTCATGTTTGGTGCACATGAGCACCTTATAAATGTGAGTACCCCACTGTGGGGAATGGATGTCATTCTAATAAAATTATCTTACGGTATTATACTATATTAGCCTTTCTCTTTTCTATGATATGATGTGAGTGGAGCCATAACGAATCTGTTTGGGGAATCAGCTGTACCAATCACTGAGCCCAGGGGTGGCTCCAAAAGCGTGTATTGACACAATTAAACACTGTGTCACACGCTCCAAGGTGAGCGCAATCACATTGGGGGTCACCAAGGCACTTCATGGCATGTTTTTTTTTTTTTTTGGGCACTTTTGATTCAATATTGGAACTTTTTCTTTGAAACATCACTAGTATATTGATTTCTGCCGGAACTTTGTCACTTCACGTTGTCGGATTGGAAGATTTTTTCACGACTGTGATTTCAATACCACAATAAGGACGATTATAGTTTTATTTTACTACACGTGTGATTCATTTATTTTATATGTGTTTTTTATTTTTTTTATTTATTTTATTTTTTATCATTTTTTCACCCTCACTTTTATAATCACAGTGGACTTTTTATGTGTTATATGTATAACACTTTTTCAGTATGCACACCTGTTCAAGGATTTTTGGTATTTCATACATTTATTCACAGATGGTTTTAGATCTATATTGTCATGGTTATATCGCATGATTTAGGTACGCTTTATATGCACATTGCACTTTGTGATTTAATGTACACGGCACTTTGGTGTACATGGTTATAAGATCCATACAGCAAGTGATTTTAGTTTTATACTCTGTAACTTGCACTTTATATTATTATTATTTTCGATTCACACTTAGGATTTTAGTTACTCAGATATATCCCCAGGCGCAGCGCATATATTTAGTAGCAAGGAAATTTCATGAATGGACTTATTGCACAGGCGGCAACCTTTCATGGTACCACGCTTGAATTCACTGAGCTCCTGAGAGCGACCCATTGTTTCACAAATATTTGTAGAAGTAGTCTGCATGCCTAAGTGTTTGATTTTATACACCTGTGGCCATGGAGATGATTGGAACACCTGAAGCCAATGATTTGGAGGGGTGTCCCAATACTTTTGGCTATAGTGTGTATACAGTATCTCACAAAAGTGAGTACACCCCTCACATTTTTGTAAATATTTTACTCTATCTTTTCATGTGACAATACTGAAGAAATGACACTTTGCTACAATGTAAAGTAGTGTGTATACAGCTTGTATAACAGTGTACATTTATAGTCCCCTCAAAATAACTCAACACACAGCCATTAATGTCTAAACCGCTGGCAACAAAAGTGAGTACACCCCCAAGTGAAAATGTCCAAATTGGGCCCAATTAGCCATTTTCCCTCCCCAGTGTCATGTGACTCGTTAATGTTACAAGGTCTCAGGTGTGAATGGGGAGCATGTGTGATAAATTTGGTTTTATTGCTTTATTGGAAGTTCAACATAGCACCTCATGGCAAAGAACTCTCTGAGGATCTGGAAAAAAATAATTGATGCTCTACATAAAGAGATGCAGCATGGTGGCCAAGACCATACAGCAGTTTAACAGGACAGGTTCCGCTCAGAACAGGCCTCGCCTATTTGGTTCAGATGATGTCAAGCGTGTGTGGAGGCAACCAGGTGAGGAGTACAAAGGCAAGTGTGTCTTGCCTACAGTCGAGCATAGTAGTGGGAGTGTCATGGTCTGGGGCTGCATGAGTGCTGCCGACACTGGGGAGCTACAGTTCATTGAGGGAACCATGAATGCCAACATGTACTGTGACATACTGAAGCAGAGCATGATCCTCTCCCTTTGGAGACTGGGCCGCAGGGCAGTATTCCAACATAACAAACCCAAACACACCTCCAAGACGACCACTGCCTTGCTAAAGAAGCTATGGGTAAAGGTGATGGACTGGCCAAGCATGTCTCCAGACCTAAACTCTATTGAGCATCTGTGGGGCATCCTCAAATGGAAGGTGGAGGAGCGCAAGGTCTCTAACATCCACCAGCTCTGTGATGTCGTCATGGAGGAGTGGAGGAGGACTCCAGTGGCAACCTGTGAAGCTCTACTGAACGCCATGCCCAAGAGGGTTAAGGCAGTGCTGGAAAATAATGGTGGCCACACAAAATATTGACACTTTAGGCCCAATTTGGACATTTTCACTTAGGGGTGTACTTGCTGCCAGCGGTTTAGCTGCCAGCAGTTTAGACATTAATGGCTGTGTGTTGAGTTATTTTGAGGGGACAATAAATTTACACTGTTACACTGTTTACACTCACTACTTTACATTGTAGCAAAGTGTCATTTCTTCAGTGTTGTCACATGAAAAGATATAATAAAATATTTACAAAAATGTGAGGGGGTGTACTCACTTTTGTGAGATACTGTAAATGTATATACACATTGTGCAAAGTTTTTTCCCGTTAGACTCCTTTGGGACCTTGTGTATGCTTTAACATGTGTTAACACTTACGCATCAGAAAGTACAGTGTTATGCCCCGTACACACGGTCGGATTTTCCAACGGAAAATGTTCAATGGGAGCTTGTTGTCGGAAATTCCGACCGTGTGTATGCTCCATCGGACATTTTCCATCACACAAAATTTGAGATCTGGATCTCAAATTTTCCGACAACAAAATGCGTTGTCGTAAATTTCGATCGTGTGTACACAATTCCGACGCACAAAGTTCCACGCATGCTCGGAATCAAGCAGAAGAGCCGCACTGGCTATTGAACTTCATTTTTCTCAGCTCATCGTACGTGTTGTATGTCACTTGACTTTCTGAATTTCCGACAAGATTTGTGTGACCGTGTGTATGCAAGACAAGTTTGAGCCAACATCCGTCGGGAAAAATAAACATGGATTTTGTTGTCAGAATGTCCGATCGTGTGTACGCGGCATAAGTGTGTTTCAGTGTAAGTGCTGTTTACTTTCTATGGTCCTTCAACATGTCTATAAAGTATATATATGGGTGACCTTTTTATTTATTTATTTGATTATTACAATACAGTATTTCCTGTTTAAGAGTGTAGCACAATGAATGTGTATTGCTGCTCTCCCTATTTCACAGCAATTTACCACAGCTTGGAAAGTTGAAAAAAAAAAAGTAACAAAGGCGTCATTCTTCTTTTGGACAAACAAGTGCATGTTGCTGAATTTTCTTACTGGTTTAAAAAAGGAGAGGTATTAAGTATAAATCACAAAAATGTGGATACCATGGATGTAGTGTGTCAGCTATGTAATAATGATAAAGTCTGCCAAGTAACTAGATGTCTTGTAATTTCAGGTACATGAAGACTATATAGCACTGGAATGTAGGACTTGCTTTACTTTAGAACTAGCCAGTGACATAGCTCTTGGGTGTTGTAGACTTTATCAACATAGAGACAAACTAGTGGCAAAACCAATAGCAGAATACCTAGCCTGCCCTGATTTAGCATGGGTGTGCCAAGTGTACTGTTGTGTGAAGAACAAACTACAGTGATATCATAGTGTCAGGAATCAGATCCAGCTAATTATTTGGACATACATAATGTCAAATCTGCAAGCTTTCCTAGTTCTTTAAATAAATCATTAAAACTTAACTTGGGGCTATCAGCTAATACACAGATAAAACACATATATACGTGAGCTGTTATACCCGCTATAGGATTTGCCTCTCTGTTTAATAGTTCCGAGATTTTGCACAGCACATATCTGTCTGGCAGGGAAACTGTCCTGATCTTTCCCTCTGCTACAGTTTCACTTTTACTTGCACTTATCCTTACCATCCATGCCCTGTGACTGGACAATGAAAGGAGAGCCAGCACATCTATTAGCTCATCTCTCTGTCACTTTGCTATCTCCTCCTTTCAGCATGCTCTACAATAGAAAGTACAATACAGTACAAAAGACTACAGGAGGCTGATGCCAAGTCAAATTCAGGTACTTACACAGCTTGTTTGCATTAGAAAAATAAATGTAATGATCTAATAATAAACATAGACCTGCATTAACCACTTGCCGCCCGTCCACCGTGAAATGATAGAGGAGCGGTGTGGCTCTTGTTCTAGGAAGACCTCATATGACATCGCCCCAGAACAACCAGTCTTGCGTGCCTGTGGGGGTGGTCAGCGCATCGGTGAACGTGGCCACGCCTTGTTCCTAGGACACGTGGGGACCCTGATCTCTGTAAAGAGACAATGGCTCTTTAACTATGTGATCGGCTGTGTCCAATCAATTTTTGGCTCTCCTCGCCTCAACCTGACAGAGTGTGTGGCGAGGAGAGCCAGGGACAGGGGACACCTGGACAGGTAATCAGGGCACTGTTCATCAGTGCCCTGATTACAAAAAAGAGCCAGCGGTGCCACCAATCGGTGCATATCAGTGACACCAATCAGTGTCCATTAGTGATGCCAGTCAGTGCTGCCTTTCAGTGCCCATCAGTACTTGCCCATCAGTGCCTCCCATAAGTTGTGCCCACCAGTGCCACCTATCAGTGCCCATCAGTGAAGCATATTAGTGCCTCCTCATCAGTGCCACCTAATCAGTACCCATACGTGCCACCTCATCAACGCCCATAAGTGACACCTTATCAGTGCATGTCAGTGCAGCCTTATCAGTGCACATCAGTGAAGGAGAAAAATTACTTATTTATAAATTTCACTTACAGAAACTTTTTGTTTTCTTCAAAATTTTCAGTCTTTTTTTTTAGTAAAAAAAAATAAAATATAAAACCCAGCAGTGATTAAATACCACCAAAAGAAAGCTTTATTTGTGTGAAAAAAATATTAAAATTTAATTTGGATGTAGTGTTGCATGATCATGCAATTGTAATTCAAAGTGCGACAGCGCTGAAAGCTGAAAACTGACCTGGGCAGGAAGGGGGTGAAAGTGCCCTGTATTGAAGTAGGTAGTTAATGTGTGCCTTTTTACATATGCTTCAACAAGCTAGTGATGGGGTACAGAAAAAAGAGAGAAGTTGATAAAGTGTTCATTGTTGTCTTCTTGCATGGATAAAGAGAAAAGGTACTAGAAGTACAGGTAAGGGGAAGGGTTATGAGGGAGATACCCTTAGTGCCAAACAAATTGACAGGACAGAGATGAGGAAGGTTGGCAATGGGACAACTCTACAGGGATCTAGTCTGCCATAAGGCAAAATGGCAGTAAAGATGAGTTGCCAGGGAAGGAAATAGATAGATGAAGGGGTGGTTGGTGGGGACAACATATTCAGGGTAATGGAAGTACAGGTGAAGAAAAGAGCTATGAGGGTCACACTGTTAGTACTCTATAAGTTGAGAGTTGACAGGACAGTAATGTAGGGGGAGCTTAGTGAAGTCAACTGTAGGGGTTGTGATCTGCCAAGATGACAGACAGAGATTGGAGAGCTGGGCTAGGCAGTCGTGGAGGGACATGGAGGGGAAGTTGGGAAAGGTTGTAATACAACACTTAGTAATGGGGAGGGTCATCAATCCCACATGTGAGGGACTGTGGAGTAATGCCTAATGAACGTTAGTTATATTGTTTGTTATTCAGATTGGTGGGGTTTTTTTTTATTTTTCTCCATCGATGATGTTTTTCTATTTGGGTAACTCCAGGTTTGGTGGTGTGAAGGTAGAGTGTTCTATTTGTTATTTCCAAAAAAAAAAAAGAACTTATATTTTGACAAGTTATCACTAGCTCTTCTGATGCTTGTGTACCAGGGTCTCATTTTAACAGAATAATGGGATCTACACAGCCTCTGGGATTGTAATCACCAGTGGGAGCATACCTTTTCCTAATGTGTTGACTGAACCCCTTCAGATATTTATTATAAGATGTTGATTAAGAAAAATGACCAATTACACAGCCATGTTTTTGATAAGCTATTGCCTTTTTCCTACTAAGTCTACACCCCTTCTGTGAGAGACACCCTTCCCTAACTGTCAGTATTGCAACTGACTAAACCAACATTCAAACTTTCCTCCACTCTGATGGCAGAACCTTTCTCTCCTGAGAGTTGCCATTTTTATAGCAGGCTTGCTGTCACAACACCACCCAACCCCTCAGGGATGGTCCTGCATAGAATAATCTGCAGAGCTCTTGCCCTTAGCTTAAGGAGACCTGAAGCACTTGATCAACAACCACCAGCCCCCACCCCCAATAAAATGCCTCTGGCCCTGAACAGAATAATATGCAGAACCATTTCCCTCATGGTGTGCAAGGCAGGGGTACCCCCTATATCCACTCCATCCCCTATATGGCCAATGGATAGATTCATGCATAACATGAATCTATCCACGGCCGCCATGGCCATCCCCTATTCAGGTGTCCGACCCCTTTCAGGAAGCCAGGCGCCTGAATTACAGCGGCAGGGTGTTTTTTGAAGCACCTGATTAGAGCTATAGGCTCTAATATGTTTCAAAATAGGGATGACTCGGAGCGTAGAGCATTGCGCTCGGAGCCCACTCAGGTGTGTTAGAAAAGCAAATGATAATTAGCTTTTCTAAAACTAAATTGCCTCTCCGCCAGGAAGAGTGGGTCTGTTACCCATTTCCCGATTGGCTAAAAGGTCAGGTGATCCTATTGGATGCCTAGGAGGAGGGGAGGAGACGCACGGCGGAAGCCGCTGTAATCTCAGAAGAGAACAGAACACAGGAGATGCTGCCAGATGCCGGCTGCAGCCTGATCCCCTGCCCAACGTGCCCGCCGATCCCCGCCGCCGATGGAGTAAGTGCCGGTGGACCGGCAGACAGCATCCTAAACCCCCCTCCCAACAAACGATATGCCACTAGCCCTGGGCAGAATAATGTGCAGAACCCTTGCCCTTACCCAAATAGTTTGCAGACATCCAGATCTGCACATTGGGTAATTGTAGCACTAGCTGGAGGTGAATGCAGTCAAATAACATGCCTGTCAGGAGCATGTAGAGCTCCTGATGCTTCAAAACTGCCAGTCTCATTCCAGCATCCTGGTTTGATTGTGATAATTTCTCTTTGCCTGTCCACCTGCAAGGTGATTGATGTGGTTAGTCTCTGGGTGTAGACCAAACCTGATTTAAGCCAGCCAAGCCTGCAGTCTCATGCTTGTGATATTGCGTTTGTTACATGTGTTCCAAGCACGCTGTTTGTCCGCCCTGCTTTGCTAACTTATATTCCCTTGTTGAAAACCTAGGATCGCATATCAGACTATTCTCTGAACTCTTCCTGCCTTTTCACTACGGGTTGACCATGAGTATTCTGAACATTGCCTGCCTTGTACCTGCTGTCAGAAACCATGAATAAGACTGAGACAGAAGTACAGTTAAATCACACTTGTTTATTAATAAAAAGGTAAACAGAGTAAACGTAGTCAAAACATAGCCAGAGTTCAGGAACCAGAACGGATAGTCAGACAAGCCAAAACATCAGGGAGCCGGAGATGGGCGTAGTAGAACAGCAAGCAGAATATGGAGCCAGAAGGAATGTCAGTCAAGCAAGTCTTTAGCAGGAACACAGGAGAGCTTCTCTAGAGATGTGATCAAGTCAAAGGCAGAGATCATCTGGGCTGGACGGTTTAAGGACTGACGAGCAGTATATCATCAACAGATGAGTCACTGTGGAGAGAAAAGAGCTGGCAATTAGCCAACAGCTGAGCAGCCAGCTTTGAGAAGGAAGGGCTGAGCCCAGCCTCCTCAATGACCCCTTCCCCTCGGAGGACCACCAGGCTTGAGGGGAAAACGTCTATGGAAATCATGGAGGAGGACAGGGGAATGTACGTCCGAGGATGAGACCCAAGAGCGTCCAATGCACCAGGTACTGTATGTGCCAACAGAACCTACGGGAGTCAACAATGGACTGTGCTTCATACTCCTCATGGTTCCCAACCTGTACAGGGTGAGGACGAGGCACCAAGGTGGTAAAGTGGTTGCAGACCAAATGTTTTAATAAGGAGACATAAAATACATTTGAGATACGCATATTAGAAGGAAGGTCTAATGCGTAAGCCACTGGGTTAATCCTGCAAAGAATACGGAAAGGCCCAATAAACTGAAGTGCGAAGTTCAGAGAGGGAACACAAAGTTGGAGGTTGCGAGATGACAGCCAGACCCTGTCCTCAACCTGGTAGGAAGGCACAGGCAGTTGTCTGCGTTCAGCATGGAGTCTGTACCTAACATTAGCATGTCGCAAAGCGGACTTGTGCCCAAATGGAATGAAGACCACGGAGATGCTCCTCTAATGCAGGAATACTCTGTGGAACCCACGAGTCAGGCAACATGGAAGGTTGGAAACCATAGTTCGCCATAAACCGTGACAATCAGGAAGCAGAATTCAAGGCACTACTGTGAGCAAACTCAGCCCAGTAAGAGGTCTGACCAGTTGTTATGATGGTCAGAAATATAGCAATGTAGGAATTGCTCCAAGGACTGATTGGCTTGTTCTGTGGCCCCATTAGACTGTGAGTAATACACAGAGGAGAAAGCAAGCTGAATTCCCAACTGTGCACAAAAGGCTCTCCAGAACCGGGACACAAACTGACTATCCTTGTCCGAGACAATCACCTTGGGTAGCCCATGTAAGTGAAAGATCTCACAAGCAACAAAGGAAGCCAGTTCCTTAGAAGTAGGCAACTTCTTAAGTGGAATACAATGGGACATTTTCGAGAACCGGTCAACCACCATAAGGATAACTGTGTTGCCCTGGGAGTTGGGTAACGCCACAATGAAATCCATAGACAGGTGGGTCCAGGGCCTCTCTCCCTTGGGTATGGGTTGTAGGAGTCCCACTGGAAGGTGTTGTGGAGTCTTACTCTGAGCACACATGGAACAGGCAGCTACGAAGGCAGTTACATCAGCATGTAGACTAGGCCAACAGAATTGTTGGGAAATGGCCCAAAAGAGTTGATTCTTCTGAGGGAGGCCGGCAGCCTTGGGAGAATGGTAAGTCTGGAGCATGGCAGCACGGAGACTCTCTGGGACAAAGCAGCGGTCACAAGGTTTCTCAGGAGGAGCATGGACCTGAGCAGCAAGAATTTTGTCACCCAAAGGAGAAGTAAAACTGGTGAGAACCGTAGCCAGAATACGTTCAGGAGGAATCACAGGAACCGGAACCAACTCCATCTTGGAAGTGGAGGAAAATTATCGTGATAAAGCGTCAGCCCTTACAGTCTTAGTACCGGGTAAGAATAAGACAATGTAATTGAAACTAGACAAGAAAAGAGCCCATCGCGCCCTTCTGGGAGAGAGGCATTTAGCCTCAGACAAGAATGTGAGATTCTTATGGTCAGTAAGAATGAGAACCGCCACATTGGTATCTTCGAGGAGATGTCTCCATTCTTTCAGGGCTAAAATGAACGCTAACAGCTCTCTGTCACCAATCTCGTAATTGCACTCCACAGGTGATATTTTCTTAGCAAAGTAGCCACAAGGATGCATAGCGCTCTCAGAGGTAGGACGTTGAGACAGAAGGGCGCCAACTCCAGTCTCAGAAGCATCCACCTCAAGGATAAAAAAGTAACGTAGGATGAGGATGTGCCAACACAGGAGCAGAAACAAAGGCAGCCTTGAGACCAAAGGACTTAATGGACTCCGGAGACCAACTCTGTGGGTTACTGTCCTTTCTGGTCATATCAGTCAGGGGCTTGACCAGAGATGAGAAGTTACAAATAAAATTCCGATAATAGTTGGCAAAGCCAAGAAAATGCTGCAGAGAACATAAACCCACAGGTTGGGACCACTGTAGGACTGCTGAAAGTTTCTCTGGGTCCATCGAAAAACCAGCAGTGGAAATGACATAGCCAAGGAATTTAACCTGTTCAAGATGGAATTCACACTTCTCCAATTTACAATAAAGATTGTTCTCTCTTAGTTTCTGAAGCACACGACAGACATCTGTGTGGTGGCTCTCCAGGGACTAGGAAAAAATGAGGATATCGTCGAGATAAACCACCACACATAACTGCAACAATTCACGGAGGACATCGTTAATAAATTCCTGGAAAACTGCTGGGGGGTTACAAAGGCCAAAAGGCTTTACAGGTACTCATAATGGCCTGTTCTGGTATTAAACGCAGTTTTCCACTCGTCACCCTCCTTAATCCTCAGCAGATTGTATGCCCCTCTCAAATCAAGCTTTGTGAAAACCGTTGCTCCCTTGAGGTGGTCCAATAACTCCATAATCAACGGAATCGGGTAGGCATTCTTAATCGTGAAACGATTGAGACCCCTATAATCAACACAAGGTCTCAGTTCACCACTCTTCTTTTTCACAAAGAAGAAAAAAAGAAGAAACCAGCACCAGCAGGAGATGAGGATTTGCAGATGAAACCTCGAGAAAGTGCGTCTGAAACATTTACTTCCATGGCCCTATCCTCCAAGACCGACAAAGGGTAAACCCGGCCACGAGGGGGTATGGCACCGGGTTGAAGGTCAGTTGCCCAATCATTCAACCGGTGTGAAGGCAAACTACCGGCTTGACCTTTGTCAAAGACATTGCTAAAATTGCAGTACTCCTCCGGCTGAGGGCAGGGTGGACTGCCTACTTAAGCCGTCCAGTCCACCAGTCCATTACCTTCTGGTCTGGATATTAGGTGAACTCCATGCCAAAATAAAAAAAAAAAAATGGCTTGGAGGTTCCCCTCAAAATCCATACCACGTACCCCATACCCATTCACATGGGATCTGGGGGCCCTCTTGTTGAAAGGGGCTTCTAGATCCCAATAAGCCCCCCACCTGCAGACCCCCACAACTACCGGGAAAGGGTTGTGGGAATGAGGCCCTTGTCCCCATCAACATGGGGATAAGGTGCTTTGGGGGGACCCCAAATCACCCTCCCCATGTTGAGGGCATGTGGCCTGGTACGGTTGAGGGGGGTGTGCTCTCTCATTCCCCCCCTTTTCCTGCGGCCTGCCAGGTTGCATGCTCAGATAAGGGTCTGGTATGGATTTTGGGGGAGACCCCCATGCCATTTTTGTTTAAATTTTAGCGTGTAGTTCCCCTTAAAATCTATAGCAGACCCAAAGGGCCTGGTATGGATGGGGGGGGCCCATGCCATTTGTTTTTCATAATTCTGTCATAGGGCTCCCCTTAACAACTTCAATACACTGTATTATATGTTGTACACTGCACTATATATCCTGCACAGTATTATATATACTACACTGACTGCACTATATATTCTGAACTGCAGTATATATACTATACAGTCTGCACTATATACTCTGAATTGCAGTATATATACTATACGGACTGCACTATATACGCTGCAGAAAAATGGGGCCTTAGGTGTTGGTGGTGCCAGAACACGGTAAACCCCTCACAGTTACTCTTTTTGGGCGCAGGAACGGGCCCTGCTGTAAAATATTATTTCAAAAATTTTAATTACATGCCCCTGTTAAACAGGGACAGAAACATTGGGCCTTAGGTGTTGGTGGTGCCAGAATACTGTAACCCCTCATAGTTACTCTTGTTGAGTGCAGGAAGGGGCCCTGCTGTTAAATATTATTTCAAAAACTGTTAAACAGGGGAAAAAACATTGGAGCGTGGGTGATGGTGGTGCCCTAAACCAAAAATATTGTTGGAAGCTAGCATCATCATGATTGAGGAGGAATAGGATAGACAGCGTAGGCGGTCTTCAAGGGATCCCAGGTCCATAGCAAACGCAATCAGTTACATCAGCATCAGGTGCTTGATAGCTGCTGATCCAGGACTGATTCATTTTTATAAATGTGAGCCTATCAACGGAGTCTGTGGACAGGCGCACTCTTTGATCTGTTACAAACCCTCCAGCAGCACTGAATATGCATTCAGAAAGCACGCTGGATGCAGGACAGGCCAGTAGCTCAATTGCATATTGAGCACGTTCTGGCCAGTGTTCCATCCTCAAGACCCAGTAAACCAGTGGATGCTCTGTTGGAAAGGTCTCCAAGTCTGCTTTTGCCCCTAGATATTCCTGCACCATATAATGCAGACGCTAGCGATGGTTGCTGGAACCGATCAGACCTTGGCGCTAAGAACTAAAAAATAGTTTAAAGGCATCAGTCAGCCGGCCAGCTTTTCCACCCCTCTGATCGAACAAAGCCTCAGAAACACGTTGTCCAGTAGCAGGAAATGGTAACCTCCAAGGGACTGGAAATGCGTTACACAAACTTTTCTTCAAGGCCTCCTGAAGATGTTTCATCCTCTGCTCCCTCTGCGAAGGCAGGATAAGTTCTGCAACCTTACCCTTGTAACGTGGATCAAGAAGGGTTGCCAGCCAGTAAGGAAGACTAGAGGGACAGTGTCACTGATGCATGCATTATCACTGCTCACCATCCTTGTGGCCTCCTCAAATGGTGACAGGACAGTGCATGCATCCTTGATCAGTAGCCACTGGAGTAGCGAAAATAAGCCAAGCTCCCCTGACCCTGTCCTGGTGCCATTTTTGCACAGGTACTCACTGATGGCCTTCTGCTGTGTTTGCAGCTGCTGCAGCATTGCCAACATTTAGTTCCACCTGGTGGGCATGTCACAAATGAGGCGGTTGGTGGGCAGGTTGCATTCCCTTTGAATGTCAGTCAGCCAAGCACTGGCATTGTATGACCGGCGGAAATGACCACAGACTTTTCTGGCCTGCCTCATGAGATCTTGGAAGCCTGGGTACCTGGACAAGAAACGCTGCAGCACCAAATTTGGAATGTGTGCCAAACATGGAACATGGGTTAAGTGTCCCTGTTGGAGGGCGGAGAGAAGGTTGGTGCCATTGTTGCATACAACCATTACTAGCTGAAGCTGGCATGGCATCAACCACCTCTGAGCCTGCCCCTGCAGAGATGACAGAATCTTTGCCCAGTGTGGCTCATGTCCCCTTGGCAGACCAATTCAAGCACCACATTACGTCTTTTTGCCTGACTGCTTGCGTAGCCCCTTGAGCGTTTAGGGAGAACTGCTGGTTCAGAGGACAATGCTGCAGAAGAGGCCATAGAGGAAGAAGAGGAGGAGGGAGGGGAGCATACAGATGTTGTGGCAGAATCACCACTAGCTTTTTGGAAGCATGGTGGTGGAACAAGCTCCAACACTGAACCCTGTCCTTTATCCTTCCCAGCTGCCAGCAGAGTTACCCAGTGCACTGTGAAGGAAAGGTAACGTCCCTGCCCATGCCTGATGGACCATGAGTCAGTAGTAATTTGAACCTTACTGCTGACCGCCCTGTCCAACGAGGCCAAAACATTGCCTTCCACATGGCAGTAGAGAACCAGAATGGCCTTACGTGAAAAGAAATGGCACTTCGGAACCTGCCACTGTGGTACAGCACATTCAACAAATTCATGAAAGGTGGTTGAATCTACCAGCTGAAAAGGCAGCAGTTGCAGTGCTAGCAATTTGGCCAAGCTAGCATTTAGACGCTGAGCATGTGGATGGCTGGGACCGAATTTCTTTTTACAGTTCAGCATCTGGGGTAGGGAAATTTGCCTGCTGAAATCAATTGATGGTGTACTGGCTGCAAGTACTTGTGACACCTATTGCTATACCTTCATTCCTCTCAGTGCAGGTTTTTGAGAGGACTGCAGGTATAGTAGGGTTTGAGATCCCAGATGAGGAGCAAGGAGAAGTCTGTCTTTTTCTATGATGTGGGTCTTTCAGGTGCTGCTGCCAACAGGTTGCATGGCAGGTCATCATATGTCTGGCCAAGCATGTGGTGCCCAAGCGCCTGCTTTTCTGGCCATGCTTGATCCGCTTTGGACTTAGGTTGCAAACAGCAATGGTGCAATCTGCTGCACACGCGTTGAAAGGCCCACACCAAAGAAGTTTTACAAGTCAGCGGAGACTCAGCAGCGTCCTGCACCTGCGGAGCTCTGTGGTGTGATGCAATAGGGTGGCTGCCCTTAAGCTGACCCCTGGAGGACATCCTGCCTCGTTGGAGTTGTGCCTCCTCCTCCTCCTCACTTTCCTCCTTCTCTTCTCTCAGGCACCCAAGTACGGTCAGTGACCTCATCATCCCCTGTGCAAACTTGGCAGTGTGCTGCAGCATGGGGAACATGACTGAGAGTTTCTTGTCCTTCTGTGGCACCCCCTCTCTCTAGGCTTAGGTTACTCCCTTCCTCAAACGGGAACCAACATCGGAGCCTTCAAATTGCTGCACATGCTCCAGCAGCATGTAACCGACACAGTGGTCAGGACTCCTCTGTGCATGATGGTGGTGCTATGAAAGGAGTAACTGTGGACAAGGAGCCGGTGGAATAGGCCGCTTTGGCAGCTGCGTTTGAAGGCAAACTACTATGAGCCTGGATGACAGAGGATGAGGAAAGCTTTGTTATCCACTCCACCAACTCTTCTGCATGTTGTGGCTCAATAACACTGCCAGCAGCAGAAAAAAAAGGACAAGCGTGACCCATGGCCACCTGCAGAGAATGCACCATGTCCTCGACCACCACTGTTGACTGTAGACAGAGGATGCTTGCCCTCTTTTAGTGGCCTGAGAGCGTCTGCCTCTCCTTGGTGGCCTTCTGGACATGATCAGGATTTTTTCTTTTCACAGCACACTACACTGTATTATATACTGTGTACACCAGCTGCACTGTATTATATGCTGTGTACACCGCCTGAAGTGTATTAGAAACTGTACACACTGTATTATATAATGTGTACACCACCTGCACTGTATTATAAACTGTACACACTGTATTATATACTGTGTACACCGCCTGAAGTGTATTAGAAACTGTACACCACCGAATGCACTCTATATATAGGCTACACTGAATGCCGAGTGTGCATGTGTATATCTATCTATCTATCTATCTATCACACTGCAACTAACTAACTAACCATGGACTTAGTTCCCCTGAGCCATGATTGGTGAAAGGCACCCTGCCTTTGGCCAATTATGTCTCTCTCTGCAGAGCACGCTGTGATTGGCCAAAGCATGCAGGTCAGGTGCATGCTTTGGCCAATCATCGGACGCTAATGCACTGCGATCCCGCAGTGCATTATGGAGCGTTCTGCAGCTCTCGAATTTCCCACGAACACCTGTTCACCTGATGAGCTCATCCCTAGAAAAGATCAGTAACTTCTATGTGTGAGTCAAAAGAATAATTGTTCTTCCCGCTGTTATACCCTTCAAAATAGTTTCCTGCATATATTGCTCCGTCATATTGTCCTCATTCGTCCTCTGTACATAATGCTCCACAATTTTCTCCTACACATACTGCCCACTGTCATACCTTTCCACAATTCTCTCCTACACATACCGTCCACTGTCATACCTTTCCACAATTCTCTCCTACACATACCGCCTATTGTTATACCTTTCCACAATCCTCTCTTACACATACTGCCCACTGTCATACCTTTCCACACTTCTCTTCTACACATACTGCCCACTGTCAAACCCCAAACTTTCTCCTGCGAACAATGGCCAACTCTTCCTCATCATACCCTGCCTGCTGTCACCCCCACTCCTCTTCCTCATATATTGCCCCATGTTATACCCTGCACACTCCTCTTTCGCATACTGTCCACAGTCATATCCTCCAAACTGCTCTTCTGCACGTATGTTATATCCTCCCGCTCTTCTCTGGCAAATAATGACCTTGTCATACTCTCCACTAGGGTTGAGTTGAACACCCCCCGTTCGGTTCGCATCCAGAACACGCGAACACCGTTAAAGTCTATGGGACACGAACAAGAATAATCAAAAGTGCTCATTTTAAAGGCTTACATGCAAGTTATTGTCATAAAAAGTGTTTGGGGACCTGGGTCCTGCCCCAGGGGACATGTATCAGTGCAAAAAAAGTTTTAAAAAAAAAGCAGTTTTTTCGGGAGCAGTGATTTTAATAAAGCTTAAAGTGAAACAATAAAAGTGAAATATTGCTTTAAATTTCGTACCTGGGGGGTGTCTATAGTATGCCTGTAAAGTGGCACTTTTTTCCCGTGTTTAGAACAGTCAGAGAGCAAAATGACATTTCTAAAGGGGAAAAAAAGTCATGAAGTAATAGCGGTGTTGGCTATAGTGAATTGTCTATGGGAGAAATCAAAAGTGCTAATTTTAAGGGTTAATATGCAAGTTATTGTCATAAAAAGTGTTTGGGGACCTGGGTCCTGCCCCAGGGGACATGTATCAGTGCAAAAAAAAGTTTTAAAAATGTCTGTTTTTTTGGGAGCAGTGATTTTAATAATGCTTAAAGTGAAACAATAAAAGTGAAATATTCCTTTAAATTTCATACCTGGGTGTGTTTATAGTATGCCTGTAAAGGGGCGCATGTTTCCCATATTTAGAACAATCTGACAGCAAAATGTAATTTCTAAAGGAAAAAAAGTAATTTATAACTATTTGCGGCTATAATGAATTGTCGGCCCGACAATACACATAAAAGTTCATTGATAAAAAACAGCATGGAATTTCCCCCAAGGGGGCCCTTCAGGTCTGTTATGGATTTTAAGGAGAACCCCGCGCCAAAATGTAAAAAAAATGGCATGGGGTCCCCCCAAAAATCCATACCAGACCCTTTTCCAAGCACGCAACCTGGCAGGCTGCAGGAAAAGAGGGGGGATGAGAGAGCGCCCCCCCTCCTGAACCGTACCAAGCCACATGCCCTTAACATAAAAGACTTGTCAAAAACTGTCTCTTGTGTTTTTTAACCTTTTTGACACTTTTTGTGTGAAATGGAAGGGGTACATTTGTACCCCATTACCAATTCACACGGGGGGGTGGGATCTGGGGGTCCCCTTGTTAAACGGGGCTTCCAGATTCTGATAAGCGCCCCGCCCGCAGACCCCCACAACCACCGGGCAAGGGCTGTGGGGGTGAGGCCCTTCTCCCCATCAACATGGGGACAAGGTGCTTTGGGGGGCTACCCCAAAGCACCCTCCCAATGTTGAGGGCATGTGGCCTGGTACAGTTCAGGAGGGGGGGACGCTCTCTCGTTCCCCTCTTTTTCTGTGGCCTGCCAGGTTGTGTGCTTGGATAAGGGTCTGGTATGGATTTTTGGGGGGACCCCACGCCATTTTTAAAAAAAATTTTGGCGGTGGTTCCCCTTAAAAACCATACCAGACCTGAAGGGTCTGGTATGGATTTTTAATGTGACCCCCACGGCATTTTTTTAAAAAATTTGGCACGGGGTTCCCCTGTGGGGAAATCTCATGCCGTTTTTATCAATGAACTTATGTGTATTGTCGGACGACAATTCATTATAGCCGGGAGTAGTTTTAAATTACTTTTTTTCCTTTACAAATGTCATCTTGCTGTCAGACTGTTCTAAACACGGGAAACATGCACCCCTTTACAGGCATACTATAGACACCCCCCAGGTATGAAATTTAAAGGAATATTACACTTTTATTGTTTCACTTTTAAAATCACTGCTCCCGAAAAACGCCATTTTTAAAACTTGTCCCCTGGGGCAGGAACCAGGTCCCCACTTTTTATGACAATAACTTGCATATTAACCCTTAAAATGAGCACTTTTGATTTCTCCCATAGACAATTCACTATAGCCGACACCGCTATTACTTCATGACTTTTTTTTCCCTTTGGAAATGTCATTTTGCTGTCAGACTATTCTAAACACGGGAAAAAAGCGCCACTTTACAGGCATACTATAGACACCCTCCAGGTACGAAATTTAAAGGAATATTTCACTTTTGTTGTTTCACTTTAAACTTTATTAAAATCACTGCTCCCGAAAAAACAGTCGTTTTTAAAACTTTTCTTTGCATTGATACATGTCCCCTGGGGCAGGACCCAGGTCCCCAAACACTTTTCATGACAATACCATGAATATAAGCCTTTAAAATTAGTACTTTTGATTTCTCCCATAGACATTTAAAGGGTGTTCTACGGCTTTTGAATTTGTCGCAAACACCCCAAATTGTTCGTCGTTCGGCGAACTGGTGAATAGCCAATGTTCGAGTCGAACTCATATTCGACCCGAACATAAAGCCCATCCCTACCCTCCACACTCCTCTCCTGCATATACTGCTCTCCGTCATACACTCCACACTGCTCTCCAGCATCTACCACTCTCTGTCATACCCTCCACACTCCTGCTCATATATACTGCCAGTGCTCTCCATCATACTCTCCACATTCCTGCTCACATATACTGCTCTCCATCATACCCTCCACACTCCTCTCCTGCATATACTGCTCTCCATCATACACTCCACACTCCTCTCCTGCATATACTGCTCTCCATCATACACTCTATACTTCTCTCCTGCATATACTGCTCTCATCATACACTCCACACTCCTCTCCTGCATATACTCAGGGCCAGACTGGGAATAAAAACCAGCCCTGGAAAAAATTTCATACCAGCCCCATAACATTATTATACCAGCCCAACAGCATAACTTTCGTGTTCATGAAAGGGAAAACCATATATTTTAAAGCACATTTGAAGAATGTATTATATATAGATAAGACAGATACAAAAGCACATAGGGCTTATATATATATATATATATATATATATACACAAATTCCAGTTGAAAGTGGTCAATTATCAAGGGGGACACCATGAACTCGAAAACGTGTGTGTGTGTGGGGGAGGGCGGGTACTCTGTTGACCAGAGACCACCTTCCGCCGCAGAAAGAATACACTGAGGTAAGGGGGAGGTTACTGATATAAGGGGGAAACCTTTATATCAGATTGGTGCCCCCTTACATTATCGTATTCACGCCCCCTTACATCAATGACCCCCCTCAGACTGGCCTGGCGGTGCTGTCACTGACCTCCTCTCAGGTGCACCATGCAGGGCTCAGTCAGTCGGCTCCAGCTCGGTGGCTCTGGTTTTATTCTATAGTCTCCTCACCACAGTCCACACACGTCTGACTTCTCTCACGACCCCCATCCTGGTCCCATTCTTGACTCCTCTCCAGATTCCCTCAGAGACTGCAGTCATGATACAGGAGATGTCAGAGGTTGTGGACATGATACAAGAGATGGTTAGAAACTGAGGACATCATACCAAAGATGGTAAGAGAATGCAGACATGCTACAAGAGATGGTCAGAGACTGCAGACATGATACAGGAGATCAATGCAGCCTCATCAGTTCCAAACAAATGCAGCCTCACTGTGCCCATCAAATGCAGCCTTATTGTGCCCATCAAATGCAGCCTTATTGTGCCCATCAAATGCAGCCTTATTGTGCCCATCAAATGCAGCCTTATTGTGCCCATCAAATGCAGCCTTATTGTGCCCATCAATGCAGCCTCACTGTGCCTGTGAATTCAGGCTTACTGTGCCCGTGAATGCAGCCTCACTGTGCCCATCATTGCAGCCTCACTGCCCATCAATGCAGCATCACTGTGCCCATCAAATGCAGCTTTACTGTGCCCATGAATTCAGCCTCACTGTGCTCATCAATGCAGCCTCACTGTGCCCATCATTGCAGCCTCACTTTGCTCACCAATGCAACCTCACTGTGCCCATCATTGCAGCCTCACTGCCCATCAATGCAGCATCACTGTACCTATCAAATGCAGCTTTACTGTGCCCATGAATGCAGGATCACTGTGCCCACCATTGCAGCCTGTGCCCCTGAATTCAGCCTCACTGTGCCCACCATTGCAGCCTGTGCCTGTGAATTCAGCCTCACTGTGCCCAGCATTGCAGCATGTGCCCATGAATTCAGCCTCACTGTGCCACCCATTGCAGCCTGTGCCGTGAATTCAGCCTCACTGTCCCCACCATTGCACCCTCACTCTGCCCGTGAATGAAGCCTCACTGTGCCCACCATTGCAGCCTGTGCCCATGAATGCAGCCTCACTGTGCCCACCATTCATCCTCACTGTGCCCAAAATGGCAGCCTCACTGTGTCCACCATTGCAGCCTCACTGTGCCTGTAAATCAGCCTCACTGTGCCCACCATTGCAGCCTGTGCCCATGAATTCATCCTCACTGTGCCCACCATTGCATCCTCACTGTGGCCGTGAACACAGCCTAACTGTGCCCACCATTGCAGCTTCACTGTGCCCGTGAATTCAGCCTCACTGTGCCCAACATTGCAGCTTCACTGTGCCCATGAATGCAGCATCACTGTGCCCACCATTGCAACCTCTCTGTGCCCGTGAATTCAGCCTCACTGTGCACATCATTGCAGGCTGTGCCCGTGCATTCAGCCTCACTGTGCCCACCATTGCAGCCTCACTGTGCCCGTGAATGCAGCATCACTGTGCCCACCATTGCAGCCTCACTGTGCCCACCATTGCAGACTGTGCCCGTGAATTCAGCCTCACTGTGCCCACCATTGCAGCCTGTGCCCGTGAATTCAGCCTCACTGTGCCCACCATTGCAGCCTCACTGTGCCCGTGAATTCAGCCTCACTGTGCACACCATTGCAGCCTGTGCCTGTGCATTCAGCCTCACTGTGCCCACCATTGCAGCCTCACTGTGCCCGTGAATTCAGCCTCACTGTGCACACCATTGCAGCCTGTGCCTGTGCATTCAGCCTCACTGTGCCCACCATTGCAGCCTCACTGTGCCCACCATTGCAGCCTGTGCTCGTGAATTCAGCCTCCCTGTGCCCACCATTGCATCCTCACTGTGCCCACCATTGCAGCCTATGCCCGTGCATTCAGCCTCACTGCGCCCACCATTGCAGTCTGTGCCCCTGAATTCAGCCTCACTGTGCCCACCATTGCAGCCTATGCTCGTGCATTCAGCCTCACTGTGCCCACCATTGCAGCCTGTACCTGTGCATTCAGCCTCACTGTGCCCACCATTGCAGCCTCACTGTGCCCATCATTGCAGCCTGTGCCTGTGAATTCAGCCTCACTGTGCCCACCATTGCATCCTCACTGTGCCCACCATTGCAGGCAGCCTATGCCCGTGCATTCAGCCTCACTGTGCCCACCATTGCAGCCTGTGCCCGTGAATTCAGCCTCACTTTTCCCAGCATTGCAGGCTGTGCCTGTGAATTCAGCATCACTTCTCCCACCATTGCAGGCTCACCATTTTAAGACACACAGAGACATCTCCCACGTAGTATCACGGAGCTGGGTATGTGTTCGGCGGCCGCACTGTTACAAGCAGGCCCCGCCCCCCTAGATTGGCTTGAGTGATAGGTGGAACCTTCAATCCACTATCACACGAGCCGGTCTATGGGGGCGGGGCCTTGTAACAGCGGCCGCCTAACACATACCCAGCTCTGTTATACACAAGAGAGAGGGAGGGAACGAAACGCTGCAGCTGCAGCCGAAGCTCAAAGCTCACAGCAGCCCCTAGGCAGGCAGCCTACCGGGAAATTTCCCAGTATCCCGGTAGGCCAGTCCGGCCCTGCATATACTGCTCTCCATCATACACTCCATACTCCTCTCCTTCATATACTATTCTCCGTCATACCCCCCACACTCTCCTACACATACTGCCCACTTTAATACCTTTCACACTCCTCTCCTACACATACTGCCCGCTGTCAAACCCTCCATACTCCTCTCCTTTACCAACTGCCCACTGTCATAGCCTTCACATTCCTTTACATATTGCGCACCGTCATACCCTCTGCACTCTTCTACTGCAATATATATAATGACTGCTGTCATAACATCCACACTCCTCTGCTGAACGTACTGTCCTTTGTCATATTCTCTCCACACCTTACATCCCTTACATACTGCTGGCTGTCATACCCTCCAAACTTCTCTTTTACACATTCGACCCACCGCCCCTACCCTCCACGCTCATCTCCTGAACTTACTACCCCCATCCTACCATTCACAATATTATCCCACATATTCTGCCCTCTAATGCCCTGTACACACGGTCGGATTTTCTGACCGAAAAAGTGCGATCGGATTGTGTTGTCAGAAATTCCAATCGTGTGTGGGCTCCATCGGACTTTTTTCATCTGAATTTCCGTCACACAAAGTTTGAGAGCAGGCTATAAAATTTTCCGACATAAAATCCGATCGGTTAAATTCCGATCGTGTGTACACAAATCCAACGCACAAAGTGCCACGCATGCTCAGAATAAATTAAGAGAAGAAAGCTATTGGCTACTACCCCATTTATAGTCCCGACGTATGTGTTTTATGTCACCGCGTTCAGACCGATCGGATTTTACGACAACTTTGTGTGACCGTGTGTATGCAAGACAAGTTTGAGCCAACATCCGTCGGAAAAAATCCATGGATTTTGTTGTCGGAATGTCCGATCAATGTCCGATCGTGTGTACAGGGCATAAGGCATTTCTTTCGCATTTTATGTTAATTCCCCAACCTTTCCAGGTCTAAATCAGGCATACTATTAGTTGGTTATAATGATTTTGCTCAGTTATTTAAGATGGCATTGATTCTTAGCAATTTGATTATCCATGTATGTAGCAATAAAGCATTCACATGTGTTTCCTGATCACCCTCTAGTGGCCAGTGAACAGAATGAACGTAAAAAAAAAAAAAAGATCCTTCCAGCTTTCTGTCTGATGAATCATAGCTGCCATAAAGGCATAGCATTAAAACAGAAGAATGTACACAACACGTGCTGTTCTACTGAGTAATGAGATGTAATGTTTCAGTATTTTCGGGGAGGGGATATTTATTCTTTTTATATCTTAGTTTCTTAATGTGCTTACATGCCAGCTACTCCCATTCAAATACATTTCTCAATAAGTCGCACATAATATCTTCACGTTCTAAAATTGCAACAAGGCCTTCTAGGGTTAATGAAGGTTTAAACCCTAAATGAACCACATTTAGTTTAAGAAAGAGCTGTGTATCATAAACAATTGCCATTTTTTAAATAAAATTGCAATTCTTTAAATAAAATACTTGCTTTTGCCTTTTTTCCTTCTTTGTTGCATTTCAATTCTGCTGCTCTCCCGCAGCCTCTTTGAAGACACTTATGAACTGTGTACATGATCGGACATTGATCGGACATTCCGACAACAAAATCCATGGATTTTTTCCGACGGATGTTGGCTCAAACTTGTCTTGCATACACACGGCCGCACAAAGTGGTCGGAAAATCTGATCGTTCTGAACGCGGTGACGTAAAACACGTACGTCGGGACTATAAACGGGGCAGTAGCCAATAGCTTTCATCTCTTAATTTATTCTGAGCATGCGTGGCACTTTGTGCGTCGGATTTGTGCACACACGATCGGAATTTAACCGATCGGATTTGGTTTTCGGAAAATTTTATAGCCTGCTCTCAAACTTTGTGTGTCAGAAATTCCGACGGAAAAAGTCAGATGGAGCCCATACACGATACACGATCGGAATTTCCGACAACAAGCAACGATCGCACATTTTCTGTCGGAAAATCCGACCGTGTGGACAGGGCATTACTGTTTACATGCAGTCCAGGAAGCATCCTGATGTTGACAACAGCGTACTATGCTTGTCAGTACCGGGACAAGGTGGTTTTAGGATCCCAAGGCAAATGCCCATCTGCCCCCCTGCCCAGATCTCCCCTGCAGGTGTGCCATGGCTAGCAGCAACTGCAGGGGACAAGATGAGCAGCTAGTGAAGCTGGAGGGTATGCAGGTCTATATGCCGTAAAATATTGTAATTCAGTGACAACTACAAATGGATTCACTATGAGATCTTTCATTGATTGCAATTGATTTATCCTAGCAAAAGCACTAAGAAAATCAACTCTATCATTTCTATAAATTGCTGTTGCAAAATCACACTCTCTTGTGCCACGTACACATGGGCGGACTTTGCGACAGGACTGGTCAAACTAACTTTCTGACGGACTTTCAACAGACTTTTGATGGACTTTCAACAGACTTTTGATAGACTTTCAACAGACTTTTGACGGACTTCCGACAGACTTTTGAACAAACGGACTTGCCTACACACGATCACACCAAAGTCCAACGGATTCGTACGTGATGACATACGACCGGACTAAAATAAGGAAGTTGATAGCCGGTAGCCAATAGCTGCCCTAGCGTGGGTTTTCGCCCGTCGGACTAGCATACAGACGAGCGGATTTTTCGACCGGACTCGAGTCCGTCGGACAAATTTGAAACATGTTCCAAATCTATTTTTTGACCGAAAAAGTCAGCTGCAGGTCCGATGGAGCCCACACATGGTCGGATTGTCTGCCCGTGTGTACACGGCATTAGAGTTAAAGTGCATAAAAACCCTAAATGGATGACATTTACTTAGCTCTTTGCACTGCATATCATAAGCAAATGATAATCAGAGGGCCCTGCTCTTTAGAGCTTACAATTGAACAGGGAGTGTCAGAGAAGGGTCTTCTCCAGCCGCATTCAGCATGTCCCTGTGCACGGTGGATTGGCGCTCCGGCGCACGCGCGATAGCACACGGGTGCCCGCGGTGACTCGTGCACGCCATTTGTGACACTCTGGCGGGGCTATTTAAAGCGGCTTCAGCGCCCAGACAGGTTGCTGGTTTGTTGTCAGCTCCTGTTAGTTCCTGTTTCCTGTTTATACTTACCTGATCTCCTGTTGTGACCCGGACTGTTCCCATCACGCTACTTCTCTCCTGGATTGACCCTTCGCCTGCTTAATGGACTCTGCCTTGCCTGCCACCAGTGTTTGACCCTCGGCCTGATTAACGGACTTGCTCTGCCTGCCACCAGTGTTTGACCCTTGGTCTGATTAACGGACTTGCTCTGCCTGCCACCAGTGTTTGACCCTCAGCCTGCCTATATGGACTTGCCTTGCCTATCACTTGTGTTTGACCCTCTGCTTGCTTACAGATTTGCCTACTCCACCCAGCATCGGGTACTCAGCCAGTTCCAGGACTCCTGCACCCCTAGACCCAGCTCTGCAGTCCTCCACAAGGGATTCTATACCCGCTGGTGGCCCGTGCTCCTTAGTGCCACCCATTCCCTGTATCATCTCCAGGGGACAGGGTGCGCGTAGTTGCAAGGGCGGACTGCTCTCGGCAACTTGGCCTCGATAAGTACTCTCCTGACAGGGAGGGTCAAGTTATACCATAGGTAACAACTGTGGGGGATGAGCTGATGGAGAAAATAAAAGTACATTTGTTAGGTGGAGGCAGGATAGGCTTCTCTAAAGAAAGGGGTTTTCAGATTTGCCTAAAAGTGGACAGAGTAGGAGATAGTCAGACAGATTGGGATAGAGAGTTGCAGAGGATGGGAGAGACTTGGGAGAAGTCCTGGAGGCGAGCAGTGGGAGGTGGTGAGGAGGGAGCTAGAGTACAGGAGGTCTTGGTATTCTGAGACCAGGTTTGTCTAAGATTATACCTAGTACCCTGGTTTCCAGGACAGGTTGATAGTTGTGTCATCGATCTTGGGGAAGGGGCACGTAGGGGAGGAAATATTATGGGCTCAGTTTTGGACAGATTAAGCAGGAAGGAAGTGGTGTGACACTCACATTCACACTGATATGTCTGTCAGTAAATTAGTGATGCTAGAGGAAACTGAGGGAGTGAGCTGAGAGGTAGAAAAAGAGATTTGGGTGTCAGCCACGTAGAAATGATACTGAAAGCCATGGCAGGCTGACCCAGGGAGCAGGTGTAGATCAAGAATAGTAGAGGTCCAAGAACAGAGCCTTGGGGGACTCCAATGGAAAAGCTATAGAAACTAGCAGAAGTTCAGCATGCCAGTTGCATACAATTATTCCACCCCTACTAACACCACCAAAGTACCTTGGCCAGGTAATTCCCTGGCTGTCTCACAAAGGTCAGCCTGAGAGGAAAACATTGTACCCAGAGGAGGCGGAGAGCAAGAATGACCAGGCCACCTGAAATGACAAGTGTTGGAGCTGCATGGATTACATAGATTGAATTCTTAGGATAGATGGGTTCATCGGGTACTCTGCCTCTTCCTATGAAGACTTCCAGAAGGTGTCCTCCCCATCTGGTTGGCCGTGGAGTCCGCGCTTACAGATAGGGGGCGCTTCATTGTGTGATCTCTCGTAAGCCACATCTTTGGGACCTTCCCCTGGGTTTGGAGGCTGCAGCGGTGGTGCCATGAGATCTCTAGGGGAAAGTGAACAGGCAATCTTTTGATTTTAAGGGGACCTCTTTTACAGAAAACTTCTCGTTATAGGACACTCATCATTGGCAGTTTGACCTTTGAAGAAGACCTGGAATCTAATGGTCGAAACGCGTCAGGTCTACATTTCCAATACTGTCAATATATGTACAATGTTGTTATGAATACGTGCCCACATTGTATGTGTTGAGTGCCATGAGATTTGTAAACACTCTGTATTGGAGCTCATTTTTTAACCAGTGTGTTGAAGCTATTTTTGTATAATAAAATTAATTCATTTTTTTTACATACATTGGCCTATCACCTTCCTTTGTGCTGCCTAAAAACCCCATTTGGGGAACCTTTTCCTTTTTTGTCTTGATCAATAGGGGTGAGCAGCACTCCCTTCCCTTCCTTGTGTCCTTCCCTTTCTTTGGTCTCACAAAGGTAGAATACGCACAAATAGTAAATGGTAAAATAATTTGCTTGTATTAAAGTAAAAAAAATAGTAGGGCAAGCACAGATAGGTGGCATGGATAGGCGGTACTGATGGGTACTGATGGGCATTGATGGGCGACACTGATGGGCATTGATCGACAGCAGTGATGGGCATTGATGGCCAGCACTGATAGGCGGCACTGATTTCCAGCACTGACTGACATCGCTAATGGGCACTGATTGGTAGCACTTGTGGGCACTGATTGCTGCCACTGGTTGGCACTGATTGCTGCCATTGGTGGGCACTGGTGGGCAATGTATGGTGACACTGTTTTACTATACTGTAATCAGGGCACGGATTACATTCCTACATGTCCCCATGGGTGGAGATGCCACTGATCGGCTCTTTTCGCCATACACTCTGTCAGTGTGAGGCGAGGAGCACTGATTACCGGCACTTTCTTGTTTACATGTGACCGGCTGTGATTGGACACAGCTGATCACATGGTAAAGAGCCGAGGACACAGTAACAAGGCGCGGCTGCGATCGCCGCGCTGTGTGCCCCCGCGGGCGCGTGAGAGCGGCCGTTCTGGGATGCCGACATATGAAGGCATCACAGAACGAGAGCCACACCGCCCCACTGTCATTTGACGGTGGGCGAGCAGCAACCAGTTAAATGGAGAAGTTGGATGAGCATGGCAATGTATTTATTATAATAAAACATTTAAGTACCATTTTCATAATCAATATACAGCTGTCATGTGACCCACCCAGCTCTTTCCCAGTCCATCTGCAGGGAAACATTAGTGGGAGGAGCTTCTAGTCTTCTGCTGAACTGAAACTGGAGCCTGCTCAGTAGATTTGGCAATGGCTGGTCTACACGATCTCAGCCTGCAGTGGGGACAGTGTACTACAGGATCAACCAGTTTTTTTGCAGAATACTGAAAATCTCATAGTGACAGAGTGAATATGAACATCATGTAATACACCCTTCATTAATAGTTTTTAATGGTGTGGTTTTCATTACACTTTCAGTAACTGTGCAAACCTGGTCTGCCAAGGAGTGGGTGGTGGTTAGAGGCCAGGAATCACCCTCCTGGTGGTGAGTGAAGACTCCCCTCATGTATCCTTTACTAGGTGGCCCGGGTTTCCATGTGACATGGACGCATAAATTCCTTGAGCCCTAACCTGGATCATGTGTATGTAATCAAAAAGCCCTGTGTGAGAAAAGTGCTCTGGGTTATAGGGGGTAACAAGACTATGGACCAGGAGGATGAGTTGGAGGCCCCTGGCCTGCATCTGTGAATGTGGACAAGGTGTGAGTTTGGCGCTGGAATCAGTTAGTGGCCTGAAGCTCTGCCTGTAGGAGAAGGCTCTGCTGCACGTGCTGGTAATGCGTATTGGAAGAGTCCTCCTGCCTACAGTTCCCTTCTTCACTACCAGGAGGGTGACCTTTTTCCCTAACCACCACCACTCCCAACCTGACCAGGTTTACAGTAGTTACCTCTATTCCAGATCCTGTACACTAACATCAGTGTAGCCTATCATGAGTTGTACCTGTCTAGCCACCTGCAACCTAAGTGTGTCCCGGCCTACTTTGCACTCTTCCACTCAGATACTCAGGTATCCCCTTTGAATAACATCACTCCAGCCAGAAGCAAAGTCAGTCTTCTTTACTGAACACTTAAATGAGACATCTCCATATCATAGCAATGCAGTAAAACATTAATCATCATCAGAAACATTTGTTATAGTTCAGTACCCATACTCAGTGACATTGTAGTAAATATCTCTTCCCAAGGTTAGGACTGCACTCCGGCGCATTTGGAAAAACCCTCCTCCGGGAGTTCTAAATAGGGGAAACCAAGGGGGCAGTCATCAGGGCAAAGGACAGAAGGGTAAAGTGCCTCAGGCGCAGTGTTGAGGGGGGAGCGCTGGCTGACAGTAGTAACTGTGCATCATTCCTGCAGAAGGGGCAGGTTCCAATAGCTGTTGGAAGGAGGATTCTAAGGATTCCAATAGCAGAGAAGAGACTTAAGCCTGGTGCTGCTGGGGCACGGGGGCGGACTTCTCTTCTTTCTGTCTTTCCTTGTGACATATCATTTGGCTAGAGGTGGGCAGCAAGAGAAGCTGCCTTCATTCCCAGCTAGTGCCAGGCCAAGATTGAAGTGTGAACTGTGAGTACACAGAGGTTGGAAAAGTCAGCCCTGGACCTCCCCTCTCCTCTTCAGAACCACCCTGTAACGACACCCCAAGTATGAAAGGGGTTAAAGCCATTTAGGACATTCCATACCCAAACACAAAGGCAGCTACCGAACACTTCAATCAGCCGAACAAGGAACCCATGCAAATACTTCTCCCCCAAATACGAGACAAAGCTCTGTCTTGAGGTTCAAGCAGGAATGAAACTTTATTCAAACACATGTTATACAGATCCCACTTCAAAACACTTTCCCTCACCCTTGGAAAACAGGGCAGGTTAAACTGTCCAATGACAATGGACACACAGGTCAGGTGTTTAACTTCTCATCAGTACACAGTCTTATCAACAGAGAGAGCTGTTGGAGGAATCCCCCCTCTCTCCATAGAGATACACATCCTGTGATAACCAAGGCAGACAGACACAATAGAACATTGGAATACAGCCCCACCCCAACTAGCACAGCAAATGGTACACAACACAATGAGACAGCACACATTATATATACATATATACAGCATTGAGTCTGACTAGCACAGATCATAGTGGGGTTCTCATTCACCCTGTGCCCCTATTAATGACCTCCATCAAACACCCCAAGAACCCTTTAACCTAAACAAGCCCACCCAGACCCTGCCATGGCCTCCTAGATACGTAAACAAAATATAGCCTAGAGTTGCCTTGTCAATTATTGGGTTGATCTAGAAGAAATACAAAAAATGTGAGTAGGTCTATTCATCTGGTTCTATACTGCCACTTAGTGGCGGGGGTAACGTGGTCAGTGTACTGATCCTCTGATAAAGCCTTCTACCTTTATCATAAGCACCACAAATGCTGGATTTACACCCCTGCGTGGGTGAAAGGGGGTTTATGGATTTACTGTTATAGTGTCGTTGTGTCTTTTGTTGTGATCAAAAATTAATAAAAAGTTTTCTAAAAAAAAAAAAAAAAAAAAACCCTTTAACCTCCCTCAGGGCTTGTTTACACTTGAGGCAGCCCTCTGAAGAGCGATCTGAGGTGGATCACTTTTCAGAAGACATTTGAGTGAGGCGGTGTTATGTTGCCTCCTATTGCCTGTTTTAATCACTAAAATCCACTGCGCCGCAACCTTTTGCATTGCATAACAATCACTTGAATGGGTTGTGTTCTGCTGCCCACTGAACATGAGAGGATGAATCATTTATGCTGCACATGTGTATACCGCCTATGGCTGAATTTGCAGCTAGGGGGTTGGTTGAGCAATTTTAAGTGTAAACAAGGCCATAGGGCTTGTTCACATGACAGGTGAGGAGTGGTAAAAACAGGGCAGTTGAGCCACACTTTTACTGCTTCCCAACTGCCCACCTGAATAAGGAGATGCAGCCACTCAGGTCTGTACACGCACACAGGCAAAACATAGTGGCTGCAGCAAAAATTAAACAGCATGTCGTGTTCTGCAGGTAGTCCTGCTGCCAAAAGCGATTCATTCATGTGAATAGGGCCATGTTGCATCTGCCCTGCAACGATGTGCAACTGTGACAAAACCAACACAGGAGCATTTTTTTCCTTCCAGTGACACAACCCATGCAAGTGCGCTTTGTCTTTCCCAGAGACACCACAAGGACATTCCAGTAACACCACTGATGCAGGAACATTTTTCCCTTTCAGTGACACCACCAAAACAGCAATATTTTTCCTACCAGTGACGTCACCAGTCCTGTTCTTCATCCAGGGTGTGGGGGGGGGGAGTTTGCCATCTTTGTCTTGGAGACTGGACGACCTTGTCCCAGCACTGCTGAAAAGGGTTACAGAATTCTGCACCCAGACACCTAAAGATAACTAACATCAGAAATATAATTATTAATGATGCAACAGGAATTAATGTTACTTAATTATGCAGGACTCTTTTTCCTCCACAAGATGGCAGCAGCAGTGTGCTTGTTGTTGGGAGTGAACATAGACTGCAGAATGCTGGGAAATGTAGTTTGGACAGAGAGCAGAGTCCTTACCACTACTGGGAAAAGAACTACGGTACCCAACTGCACATGAGAACAGAAGGACCAGACAGGTGGGGTATATTGGGAGAAAAGAGCGAGAGGGGGAGTTGGAAAGGGCTGCCAACTGGAGAGCTGCTGCAGAGTGAGAGGTGCTATTTGTGACTTACTAGGGGAGAAGGAGCCGGCAGACTGATTCCATGGTCCATGATGAGTGCAGCGGTATCCTGCATCCTTGTCAACCAGTGATCCAAATTTCCGCTGCTTAAGACTGCTGCAGGAGCAAGGGAAGGCATCCCTCTGCTACAATAACCATAATTTTTCCTGCCAAACAGATAAATTACATCAAAGAGGGGCAGGGCCCCTCCTAGTCACTAAAGGAAATCCCAAGGGAGAGCGGTGACGGGTTCAAGCTGGAATACTGACATTGTTTATGTTGTTGACTTGCAAGAAGTTTGTGTTTTCAAACTACTACACACAACAGCCCTAGTGACATGGAAATTTATAGATACAGTAGGTAACGCCTATCCTCATATTGATTAGTGGTTCCAAATTATTAATAACTACTGCAGTAGGGAACAGACACAAAAGATACACTCCGCGTCTTTCCAAATAACTGTTCCCTACTGCAGTAGTTAATAATGGTGGCATGGTGTCCTTTTTCCCCATTTGTACACAACACATGCATATCAAAATGTCCCTTTCTCTCTAGTGTTGATGTCACCCTTGATCCATCCTGCTCACATAGCTGTTTCTCTAGCTGTTTAATCTGCATGATTCTTAGTCCCTGTGGACTTTGGTAACCCACTTACTCATTGTGGATCCCTGTCCACTTTAACCATTAATCTAGGGGCTCAGTATAGGCGGAACCACACCTTCGGTTCATATATAGCGCTCCTCTTGCACTGGGCATTTTTGAGGGTCTCTTACCCTTCATTCCCTTACTTAATTTAATGCCCATAATGACTAGCCAGTCTTCTCTATGTGTGCCTATACCCTCTTGCCTCTAAACTACTTTATCTAGCAGATGTACTACATATACCTGTGAACTACACTATTCTTCCCTTTCTTATCTATACAACCCCGATGGATGGTAGACAGTGACAACATAACATATAACCACCAATCAATACAGTTAAATTAAGGGGAGTAAAATAGGTACCCTTTTTCCCAAAAATGCCTTACCGATCAAGGAAGTCTGAAAACTCAAATGTAAGCAAAAGGCTTACCTCAGTCGGCTGATTATCAGAAATTCCCGCATTGTCTCAAGCTCCTCGTTTCGGATTCTCAGGGTCACCTGCAAATCCCTTCCTGGCTGGCTCGTACTCTGACATGGGAATTTCTAGGTAGGCAACACCTATCCTCATTATTAATTTAGAACCACTAATCAATATAACTACTGCAGTAGGGAACAGTTATTTGGCAAGATGTGGAGTGTATCTTTTGTGTCTGTTCCCTACTGCAGTAGTTATTAATTTGGAACCACTAATCAATATGAGGATAGCAGTTGCCTATCTATAAATTCCAATGTCAACTAGAATTCTGCTGCTGCTGAGCTAGGCACACTTTGGCCATTTTCCATGCTTTTCACCCAACTGCTGAAATTGTATCTTAAAGATTCCCCTCTACCTTTCTTTGGTTTTGTTTGACATACATTGCCCTTCCAGTGCTCCTTGCTGCAAAGACCAGTTATAGGTGGTGGGCAGTGGCCACCTGTTTGTACAGTTCCTTGAAAAAATATTCACACCCCTTGAAATTTTTCAATTTGTCATGTTACAACCAAAAATGTAGATATATTTTATGTGATAGACCAACACAAAAATGGAAAATTGAATATCAAATACTTACCGCAATTTTCCTTTCCCGACTGGCTCCATGTCAGCACACACATGGGTACGGGCCCCGTCCACTCCCACAATGATAGGACATTTAACTCATAAATTTTAGCAGCTGAGCCAGTACCGCATTCTGTAAATCTGAACGGGCGGGCAGGTGTGCTGACATGGAGCCAGTCAGGAAAGGAAAATTGCGGTAAGTATTTGATATTAAATTTTCAGTTTTCCTGATAGCTCCATGTCAGCACACACATGGAAATAACTAGAGAAAATGCAGGGTGAGTATTCATTAACAGAACAATTTTAATCAACATGACACAGAGCCTATGACTCTAGGCCCAACTCCACTGTAGTTAAGGCAGCTGGTTCAATACAATAGTGAGTAAGGAAGGTCTTGATGACCAAGTGGCCACCTTGCAGGTAGTTTCCATGAACACACCCTTCGCTGCTGCCCAGAATGTAGAAATACTGAAAGTAGCATGCTCCCTGATGTCATCGGGCAATGCCAACCCCTTCACTTATAGGACAAAATTATAGCTTTAACTATCCAGGAAGTGGTTAGCCTGCTGAATGCTTTGAGCCCTCGCTTGATCCTGTTGGAAACAGAAAGAGGTGAACTGAAGACCCTAGGGAGGAAGTGACATCTATAGGAGTTTCAGGGTCTCCGGATGTGAAGAGGACCAAGTTGGCTATCTCAGACCGAGAAGAATGTCGGCAGAACTATTTCTTGGTTAGATGGAATATAGTAGGCACCTTCAGCATGCATCCTAGCAGTGGAACTAGGACCACTCTTTCCGCATAAAAATGTTGTGAATGGCTCCTTGCAGACCAGGGCTGCCATCTCTGACATACCTCCCAACTTTTTGAGATGGGAACGGGGACACCTACTAGCAAAAGTATGTAGGCATAGAACCCAGTGCCAAGCCCCCTTTATGGAGAATTAACCCCCCAAAAAAAGATAATTAAAACCCATATGTGCTTTTTTTTTACCACTACTATTCCTTTATATAGGCTTTTGAAATTTACAGATGTAGCAATTTATAAATTGAATGAAAGGTTTAGCACTGGAAGACACTTTTTGAAAGATAAATAGTGTATTTTATATACAACTATACAAATCAGACCAAAATGAGGGACAAATGAGGAGGAAAGAGGGACAGAGGGACATTGCTACAAATCAGGGACAGTCCCTCGAAATCATAGACAGTTGGGAGCTATGATCTTTGAGACTCTCCTTGTGAAGGAGATTGTGACAAAAAAGGCTGCTTATAAGGTTAGACACCAAAGGGGGATATTTTGCAAGAATGTATCCAAAGCCAGAAAGCTCAGGACCACGGTTAGGTCCCATTTAGGGAAGCAAAGTTTTCTAGGAGGCGTTAACCTCAGGACAGCTTTGAAAAATTTAACAAGGCTATTGGCGGTCTACTGAATCCCTGTGAAGGCATACAGGGCAGAAACATGACCCTTAAGAGCACTAAGACTTAGGTTCATATCTAGGCCTTTTTGAGATGGACAAAAATATTACTTATTTGGGGGGAGGAAGGAGAGGAGCCTTGGGTGAAAGTAAAGTCCTTTAACTTGATCCGCACTTATTGTAAGTTGCATTAGAGCTCGGTTTTCTACACTTTAGCAGGGTACCAATTACAGCATTTGAACAGTTTGCCTCGATCAGCCTCTGCCTTCCAAAATCCAAGCCTGCACCCGCCACCTCTGAGGAGATGAATAAAGCAATGGACCCTGACAAGGCAGACCCAGGGAATTAACTTCAGTGGCTTCAAAGTCAGTAGACACAGAAGAACCACAGACGTTTGGGCATTACTGCCAGAACTGTGACTTTCCCCTTTATCAGTCTTCTGAGAAAGTTGAAGATTAGCGGTATCGGTGGAAAGGCATATGCAGTCTGAAAAGACCACGCTGCTGTCAACTGTCACTGCTACCTCTGGGCAAGAAACAGGGGTTTGATCGGCTAATTATCTGCAAATTGTGCCACATCCTGAATTAAAATTTGGAACAGAGAAAATTCCCCTGGTGGACTTTAAAGGCACATTTAAAGAAACATTTAGGAAAGCATATAGAGTAAATAACAGTTTATTTATTACAAAAAGGGTCCTCAAGTAAATATCAAACAAATCACATGAATAAAAACAGGGAATGCAATTCCATAGATATAAAGCTAGTGATACCAATACACTTGCACCCGACGCGTTTCGGAGTTACTTTTGCCTCCTTCTTCAGGGGTGATTGTAAGCTTTAAACAGAAATTTCTGTATGGAGAATAGCATATATAACATAGACATTGTAAGTATACGTAAGAAATTATTACAACCCAAAAAGCATATAATCACATGAATCTGTATGTGTATTCATTTACACTTACATTGGTATCTATAGGTATTGGTTACGCATTCCAAAAAGGTTTAAAAGAACACAGACGTATTGACACATACTGCCCATCAGACGCGTCGCCTGGTCATGGTGTGTAGAGCTTTAGTAGAATGTAACCAAAATCTTCATATAGCCTCTATCGAGGTGGAGATAGATAGGTAGGGATGTATAAGGTAATTTTTCTTCCTTTCAATAGGAAGGGGAGCCCATTAGTCAAGGGCATATGAAAGTTTGGATCTGAAATCACACTGGGGCCAAATGCGAGTCCTGTAAGTTGTGAAAATATGTAGATAAGTGCATGTTGACCACACATGTGGGTAACTAGAGTAATAGATGGGGAGTCCTAAGATGAATCCTACCTGGTCAGCCTATGGTATGGAAGTCAATGGCTGGTGGTGGGTGTGGATCAAGTAAGGCCCAAATAGCTAAAAAAAAAAAAAAAACACCCGACATGGAAAAAAAAGGAGTATATCAATACACAGAGACCCCTCTTCACATTCAAAAGAACTACCTCCCTGGGAGACAAGATCACAGCCAGTGAGTTTAAGGCAGGGACTAATAAAACACACTGTAAGTACAAGGGAACATTCATGTGTGGCAAATGTAGATACTGCAAATACATGCTTACAACTAAAAACCCGATTCTTCCAAATGGCCAGCCCTTCCACCCCAAACATTTTGCCAACTGCAAGACCCACGGGGTGATTTATCTACTTCTATGTGAATGTACATGTTTTTATATAGGGAAAACCAAAACAGAATTTTGGAAGAGGGCATATAGACACCTAGTAAGCATGGAAAATGGCGACCCTGACCTCCCATTGGGGAGACATACCCTAACAGTACATAACGGCATATGCCCAAAAATTAAATTCCTTATCCTAGATCGGGTACATCCAGAGTCGAGGGGAGGGGACTGGAACAAGACACTGTTGCAACTAGAGTCCCGGTGGATATACAATTTAAAAGCCACCCAACCCCCAGGCTTAAACGAAACCATTTGGTTTAAACCCTGTCTTGAAGGCTTTTCATCCGGCGGTAGAGAGCAGTAAGGAAGACCACCCTACAGATAATCTTATGTCCATGCTTGGACTATAGATCAAGCCACTTATATCCTATCCATTATTTTCCTCTATATAGGGGATACTACCATCGGCCGCTTAGCCATCCACCTGTCTGGTGGACCTTTACCTATCTGCTATCTACAGCTAAGGAGGGGCTCTAAACCTAACATATGCAGTAGTTGAGCTTGATCAATATTTATTGGCTCTCTCTATGCCTTCTTCGAAGGGAAACATCTATTGCACTATAGGACATATAGTCTGCATACTATGTATCATGGATCAAACTGTTATTTATTCTGCATACTGTATTACATGATATTTTAGGCCATATATATCTAGACCATATGTATATATGATTTGGCGATATCCATGATCCCTATCGATGTGACATGCCTCTCAGTTGCACATTCTCTATATTTATATATGTGATTATGTTTTAAGTATTATATGTCCCTCCATTAAGATGTCATCTTTACCCGTATAATACTGCCCACCAGCTCTGCTTTCCCTGTTATAGCAACTAATTGATCATATTAGCACCCTTTTCCTTTATATCAGATGCACAAATTATGTGCTTCCTCTTATTTCTCATTAGCCCTACATTGTGATCTGTTTATCCGCCCGGCACAAAAAGCCGCCTGAGCGATTCTCGACTCATGGCGGCGCTGTGTGAGGCACAGTGTATTTACACTGTCCTCCATCTTGCGACCCCAGCGGACATGCGTAGTCCGTTGGGGAAGCTAGACGTGCCGGCGGGTGCAGTGGGCGTGGCATGCGCCGTGAGAGCCTGGCGGCGCGTACTCCGCCCGGGGGGCCAGCCAGAGCGCGTTCGTCCCTCCTCCACCACGATCAGCTGTTGTCCTTCTCCCATCAACAGCTGATTGGTGGGGAGGGCTTTATATACTCAGCCTTGGCTCACACCAGGCGTCATCTGCTCTGGGCAGGACGCTTTTGGTGTGAGCTGCTGTGACACATTGTGAGTAATCCAAAATATACTTATTGATTCAGATTCCTCTATTGAAACCACTAGCTATCAACTCTATTTGTTACCTGGATGCTCTATGTGTTTCTTCCGCTCCTTCACTTTTTCTTTTCCGTTTTCCTCTTTTATTCTTCTTCTTTCCTTTTCTTCCTTCCTTTCCCTCTTTCCCTTTCCTTCTCCTTTTCTTCCCCCCCCCGCCCCCCCCTTATCTTTTCCCCCCCGCCTCCTTTTTTTCCCCGGTCCCGTTCCCTCCCCTTTTCCTGTTTCTTGCTTTACCTTCCCCCTTATTCTTTCTTCTTCTCTCCCTCCTTTCCTTTTCCCTCCCTTTCCTTCCCCCATCTTTTCTTCCTTTCTTTCTTCCCCCCTTTCTTGATGAAAACACTCAATAAGGGTATTGATATACTCCTTTTTTCCATGTCGATTTTTTAGCTATTTGGGCCTTACTTGATCCACACCCACCACCAGCCATTGACTTCCATACCATAGGCTGACCAGGTAGGATTCATCTTAGGACTCCCCATCTATTACTCTAGTTACCCACATGTGTGGTCAACATGCACTTATCTACATATTTTCACAACTTACAGGACTCGCATTTGGCCCCAGTGTGATTTCAGATTCAAACTTTCATATGCCCTTGACTAATGGGCTCCCCTTCCTATTGAAAGGAAGAAAAATTACCTTATACATCCCTACCTATCCATCTCCACCTCGATAGAGGCTATATGAAGATTTTGGTTACATTCTACTAAAGCTCTACACACCATAACCAGGGGACGCGTCTGATGGGCAGTATGTGTCAATACGTCTGTGTTCTTTTAAACCTTTTTGGAATGCATAACCAATACCTATAGATACCAATGTAAGTGTAAATTAATACACATACAGATTCATGTGATTATATGCTTTTTAGGTTGTAATAATTTCTTACGTATACTTACTATGTCTATGTTATATATGCTATTCTCCATACAGAAATTTCTGTTTAAAGCTTACAATCACCCCTGAAGGAGGCAAAAGTAACTCCGAAACGCGTCAGTTGCAAGTGTATTGGTATCACTAGCTTTATATCTATGGAATTGCATTCCCTGTTTTTATTCATGTGATTTGTTTGATATTTACTTGAGGACCCTTTTTGTAATAAATAAACTGTTATTTACTCTATATACTTTCCTAAATGTTTCTTTAAATGTGCCTTTAAAGTCCACCAGGGGAATTTTCTCTGTTCCTACCTCTGGGCAAGGTAGACTGGTGTAAAAACATTGGCAGTTTGGCATTGCTGGTGATGCAAATAGGTCCACCCACTGCTGAAAAGCCCAACGTATCAACATTGACAGGTTTGTGGATTCAGGAACCACTTCTTCATTGTCTAACTGATGTCTTGACAAATAGTCTGATTCGAGAATGGAGCAACCTGAAATGTAGGCTGCCCGCAGATGGAGAAGAATTGACTGAGCATCCCTGAATTGTAACTTGAAGGGAGAAAAAGGGTTTGAAAGGCTGCTCCCATATCCAGGATGTTGGACACTATATTCTTCACTTGGCAGGACCACATGCCTTGGGCTACTCTCCCCTGGCAGGTAGCTCCCCAGCCTCAAGTACTGGCATTGGTTGTGATTACTATCCAGGCAATCGGCAAAAGGGAGTGACCGGACAAAAAGATTCTAGGTGTCTAGCCACTAGCTCAGAATCTTCCTCAGAATCTTCTGCGATGAGGTTCGAATCAATTGGCTCATGTTCTCTGACTTCCACTGGGACAGAAACCTGAATTGGCAAACTCAGGCCTTCCACTGAGCCCATCTGACCATGGATATTGCAGCCACCATAGTCTCCACTACCTATTGGCACTGTTTTAGCTGCGAGAAAGTTTGCAGTCAGTGCAGAACAAAATCTCAGATGAATCGCTGAAAACTTCTACTCTGGATGGGACACCGTGCTTTGATGAATGCCTATACACACTCCCAGGTATATAAGGCATTGACTAGGTGAGAGATTGCTTTTATTCATTTATTGTTTAAGTTGAATAGCCAACCAAAGACCTGAAGAACTGACAGCACTAGCGCCTAGTGTGAAGGAAGAGTTTCTTGATTCAGATTGCCTAGGTAATGGTAAAATCGAGCTCCTCTCTGCCGTAAAAGGACCACCAGGGAGAGAAGAACCTTGGAGAACACCATTGGAAAGGTTGTAAGCCTGAAGGGCAAACAAACAAACTGCTGGTTAAACAACTTTCAGTATGGTTTGACATAATTCCATCTTGAAGTGTTCTTTCCTTATAGATCTGTTCCACCACGTTAGGTCTATAACAGGCCTCCATCCTCCTGATTTTTCTGAGGGACCAAAAATATTGGAGAACACACGCCCAAGAAGCGTTCCTGATGAGGCACTGGGATGATTGCTTCCTGGAACAGCAATGTGTTTATATAGGAGGGAAGAGTCCCCCTCTTCACGAAACAAAATCGGCATCTTCGTTGGAATGAACTTGGAGCATGACATCTAGCGAAACAGGCAAGTGTGACCCTCGGATATGGTGCACAAGACCCACTTTTCTCTTATATTGGTCCATACTCTTTGAAACCAGAGCAAACTGGCCCCTACTGAAAGGGACCGGGTGAACAAACCATCAAAATGACATGCACACTTCTCCCTTGCTTGCCTGGACTCCTCGGGAGGGTGGAGCCCAGAACTATGGTCAGGTGTCTAAAAATAGCCCAACACACACCTGACCAGTCAATCTGCTGGTGGATCTCAAAATCTGGAGAAAGCTGCAAAAGCAGTTTTCTCCAGTCCACATTTATGCTCTGAAGCCTTGCCCCAAGCAAATGTGCATACCCTATGTGGACTTTAACCCCATTTTCATAGTGACAGGGACTCTCACCATTACATATCCCCCCCCTTTGTTTCGATCTGGAGGGAGGAACACCAGCACCCGTCATGGTTGGGACACCTCTGTGCTGGCTGTCAGCCACGTAGGCCCAACCTTTTTTTCGGGTGCTCTTCCAGGTACGTCCCACCCTGGATCTTAACAGGGTCCTACATTTCCCTATACTCAGCCTCCTCCCTCTTTCTTTTGGGTGCCTGGGCTTATTCATCTTTCTAGGGGAAACTCTGCTTTCCCTGATCCTTTCTTTCAACTTACTGACATCAGCTTTAACCTTCACTATAGGTTCTAATACCTTTCTCTGGTTGTCTACGGCAACCACGTCATTAACAGCACCAATCACCAGATCACCAATTTTGAGATTCCAACTTCCGATACCACCAGTGCTTTTTTCGGAGTTTGTTAGGACCTGTCCTGAGGAGGGACCACACACAGGTGAGTGACTATGCTCCATGGAACTATCACCAAGCTCCACCTCACCTGCTGTCCAACGCGCCATGGGCGGCTGTCCTAACAAACACAGACCCAAGCACAAATCATTCCTTACTGCGATAATGCCAACTGGTGTACACATTACATTGCTACAGCAACCTTCAGCACTTTCTCCCACAGTGTCTCCGGGTACCTTAACCTGTACCTCTTGGCCAGTGACAGAAAGCATCTCGACTACTGCCGCGTCCATTCTGGGCCCTTCCTTTTCATGAGGTCTAGCAGGTGAGACAGTGTCTGCGCCCTCTACTGACCACTGCTCAGCCGCACCTCGGACCGCACCAGCAAAGATGTTCTCAGTCACTGCACCAGGCGGAGAGACCTCTGATATCTCCAACAGTTCTCCTGAGCGACCTCCATACCAATCAACAACTGGAAGTACTCTCACCGGGAATCGAGAGATCCTGTGCCAAATGGTTAATAAACATTGGTTCCACCAATTCCACTCTGGGGCAAGGTTTTTCAGCACCGCCTGCATCACCTGGCTCCACCCATTGGTACTACGCAGCACCACCTGGTCCGACCATGATGGAGACACCCAAGGGTACAGTGAGTGTGTTTTTGCCAACTCCAGCATTTCAAGTAAAGTTTCTGTCATTTCAATACATTTCAAGTCTAAATTTGTGACCTCTTTAGGGACCTTTCCCTCCTCCGAGACATGGAGGGGCTCATCCACAGTAGTCTGAGAGGTTGAGACCTTGGAAGAGACCTCCACCTCTTTGGAGGTACTCACCATCACTGCCTGTTGCTCCCCTGGAGCACTGTCAGCCACATGTCTCCTCTTCCCCTCCAACTCAACAATGAGCCTCTGCAGGTCAACAATAGTCACGTTGTCACCTTGACACTTGCTATTACTTAGTTGCTGGGCTGTGGACAACCCATCTGCCATGCCTGCGCCCAGGACCGTTCCTTCAGACTGGAGGTCCTCAGTCTTTACAGGGGCTAGTGTACCCATGAGCATCGGCTATTCTGTGACCCCTCCAATGGGCATAGCAGGTGTTCTGTCCACACCTTTGTTACACATCAGTTTCATAATTCTTTGTCACTTGGCCTAGCGCTGCAAGTGTTTCCTTGCACCAATCATCCCAGTCCCCTGTGGTTCCATCACCAGTGCTCCACAGCACTGCATCAGCTGCTCTAGAAGGCCCCACAGGAACCTGGGATTCACTAGCCAAAACAGCACACTTGTCACTTCTATCTACCTCACATTGTGACCATATTTTTTTACTCACATCAACTTGAGAGATTGCATCCTCAACCAAGGCAATGTGCAATGCCTTATTTTGACCACATTGCTCTGGTGGCGCTACAAACACATCTAGCTTTGAACTCTCAGCTTTTCCAGGCTGAACTAACACCTTGCCAACTGGGCTACGCTTAGGGTTGTCAGGTTGTGCCCACACACACTCACTGTGTGACTCAGTCCAACCTTGTTCCACCAGAGTAGGACCAGAACCATCCTGGACAGACTCTGGCTTCATCACACGAAGACCCCCTGAGACCTTCATGGACAATCCTATGCCTCTGCCTGTCACGTGAGATCTACTCTCATCATTGGTAGTGAACACATTACCAACCTCACTCTCAGATATGACATTACAAGAAATACATGTTTCAATGTCATTACCATCCACATCCCTTTTACCCATAGTAACACTTTTGTCAAAACAATCATTAGCATTTTCATTGCATGTAGACACAACTGCCATTTTTGGGGGTTGTCTATGAGCTACCATAACCTCTGAGTGACTCTTCACAGCGCCTGCTCTCTGTAAAGGGGCACTCTTACCTATTTGGGCAGCTCCATAGCTGACCTGGGAAACTCTCTGCTCTGTCACTGCGAGCTCCTTGGAAGTTTCCCTGGGCAACCCTGCAGCACCTGTAACTAGGGAACATGGCACCAGCACTGTTTTGGTCACCCCTAGCTCAATTTTCCCAGCCATCTGCTGGATTATAGCAGGCACTTGCAGAGTTCCCATGTCCTTTCCAGTCTTAAGCCCTGCAGCTAGTTGGGCTTTACGCTGTGCCTCCCCACTGCTCTGGGTAGCACACTGCAGCAAGTCTATGTCCTTTGGTACTGCGGATCTCCCCGCTGAGCATACTCCCACTTCACTGGGTTCAGCATCATAAACTGAAACAGTCTTACCCGATCCTGCAGCTGGTGTCATAGCCTTCACTTGAGTGCGATGTCTTTCATCTGTGGTGTCTCCACAGGCTGACACCCCCATGTGGTCACAGAGCAACACTGCAGCCTTTCTAGACCCACTGATGCCCCCTGTAGGCAACACAAGATTCCTGTTGCTAGGGGTAACAGCAGACTTGCACTCCAAAATTGGTTGGCTATACCTCATGCAGGATGTAGACTGTTGCACCCTCCTTTCTGGGCTGACCACTTTCCCTAAGCGGCCATGACACGAAACTTTGCGTTTCTCTGTATTTCCAAAATCTTGGTCTTCCGGTGACACCTCTCCCATCCTGGAGCATTGCTGGTGGCCCATGATACGCTGGAACACTCCTCTAAGAAGAATTTCCTCTTTAAACTTGCAGTAGTCATTCTGTTCCCAATCCATCAAATGGTAAACCGACCGGAACTCTATCCGTAACAAGGGTTGCAGCAATTTTGCCCACTGGTCCCTAGGCCATTTTCTCCTTACAGCGACTTTTTTCAAATTTTTTCAGAAAGTCCCCAACCTCCTCTGTAGGTAGCATGGGTTGCACATAGTCAGAGGCCACAATCTCAGCCCCTTGCACTGCGCCCCACTCTTTGCGATTCCGCTTAAACCATTCATTTACTGCATCGCACATCACTAGGCCTTCTGGACTGACCCTCCTAGGTGGCGACATCTTCTCAGGCCACGCTGAGCTCACTTCCACCACACTTTTGCGCTTTCCAGCAAAAAAAAATGAAGCGCTGTTACTTTAAAACAAGTTGCTTTTCACTTCATGCAAGATTTCCTCACCTGCACAGTGCACACACAGATTGTGCTGTCTCATGCACACAAACACAGTTCATAGCAGAAAAAAAATAAGTTTGACTTTTCATTCACAGGTACACCACCTGCAACACGCAATGCCTTTTGCCTGGCTGCACTTCCACACACAGCCAATAGTTCCTGACTTGAACTCACTGTGGAGCAAGGACCCGGATTCCACCGTCTTCTGCCCGCATCCAACAACCACTTGTAACATCGGGGGTTGGTTTAGCTTAAAGGTAGAGCTTACCAGTGAGCCGAGTCCACGCCAAATACGCAGTTTTAAGGGCTTGTCAGCCCACTTTTATTAAAGAAAGAAAATGTCCGATAACAGAAGTGTTGCCCACACAGGGGTTTCAGCTTTCCACAGCAACAATGTAAGTTCAATCAGAAATACCAAGCCACCTGGCTCTCTTTAGCAGCACTGCTGCTCAAACTTATGCTTCAGCCCTCTCGGCTCTATAACAGAGTTCCTGTACACCCAGTACCTCAGCACTCTTTTCCAGCTTCCTTTTCCAGCCCATAGGCTTGAACCCTCTGTCTACTCTGACAGACCTGTGCAGACATGCACACTTCTCCCTTGCTTGCCTGGACTCCTCAGGAGGGTGGAGCCCAGAACTATGGTCAGGTGTCTACAAATAGCCCAACACACACCTGACCAGTCAATCTGCTGGTGGATCTCAAAATCTGGAGAAAGCTGCAAAAGCAGTTTTCTCCAGTCCACATTTATGCTGTGAAGCCTTGCCCCAAGCAAATGTGCATACCCTATGTGGACTTTAACCCCATTTTCATAGTGACAGGGACTCTCACCATTACATAAAATATATATATATATATATATATATATATATATTGAGCAACCACCATACTTTCTTTGCATATGCTGGTCTTTTGAAAGGGTTGGCTCTTGATTTGGCATTTTGTAATAAGAGTCAGGTTAACATCATGCTAAATGCTAAGGCCATGGGCGTCCGCACCATAGGGCAAGGGGGGTCATTTGCCCCCCCCTGGAATCGTAAGAGTGTGTGTTGAAATCCCTGTGTTGCAATGGCCGCCGTCTCAGCGACAGCCGTGGTGTTTTTTTTCAAAGCCTGGCTGCTGCTGGGGCTGCGACTGTCTTTTCCGACTACATGGATGCATCCGTGCGTGACCGTCCCTCCCTCCCTCACCCCCAGCCGAGCATCAGATTGGCTCTGCCGCTCGAGCCTCTGCGCTCGCCGCTCTGCTTAATGTGACACTGACCCGGCTGTTTCTCGATTGGCTGCTGCCTCTGCCTGTGTAAATTATGTTGTGCCTATGCCGATCCTGCAGGCGCGGCGCCGGCTCCTTCCACAGGTCACAGCTGCGTGGCGTACAGTGGCTGGGACGACAGGGAATACACTGCCTGACTGCCAGTGCCTGGACTATCACCGAAGAACCACAGGTAACAGCAGTGCCTGTACAACAATACCACTATGTACAATTTTTTTGTATTGCAATACAACTGGAACTGTTGTGGCCATATTTTGATCTTGATGGAAACAGCTATACAGGCTATATTATACAGTCTGTATAGCTGTTTTCATCAAGATCAAAATATGGCCATAACACAATGGCGGCCCGTGCATTAAGGGCGCACGGGAGCGCCACCTACTCTCTCCTGCCACCCCTCTATCACCTTTAGATAGATTCATGCATTGCATGAATCTATCTATGGCCGCCGCTGCCACCCCCCTACTCAGGCGCCCGGCCCCTTTTCTCCCCCCGAAAATTATGCCCCCCCCTGAAAAAAGTTCTGCGGACGCCCATGGCTAAGGCATAACTTCTTCACTTCTTCCAGGCATTCAGGTGCTAAAATGTATGAGTTAAACGTCCTATCATTGTGGGGCTCGTACCCATGTCTGTGCTGACATGGAGCTGTAAGGAAATGACACATACTTTTGAAGTGGAAGGAAAATGATAAATGGTTTTCAACATTTTTTACAAATAAAAATCTGAAAAGTGTGGCGTGCATTTGTATTCAGCCCCCCTGAATCAATACTTTGTAGAACCACCTTTCTCTGCAATTACAGCTGCAAGTATTTTTGGGGATGTCTCTACCAGCTTTGCACATCTAGAGAGTGACATTTTTGCCCATTCTTCTTTGCAAAATAGTTTAAGCTCTGTCAGATTGGATGGAGAGCATCTGTAAACAGCAATTTTCAAGTCTTGCCACAGATTCTCAAATGGATTTAGGTCTGGACGTTGACTGGGCCATTCTAACACATGGATATGCTTTGAACTAAACCATTGCATTGTAGCTCTGGCTGTATGTTTAGGGTAATTGTCCTGCTGGAAGGTGAACCTCTGCCCCATTCTCAAGTCTTTTGCAGACTCTAATGCCGCGTACACACGGTCGGACTTTTCGTCTACAAAAGTCCAACGGACGCTGACGGACTAAAGCTGGCTGGTAATCCGATCGTGTGTGGGCTTCTCCGGACTTTCAACTGACTTTTTTTGCCTCAAATCCGACGTACTTTAGATTTGAAACATGCTTCAAATCTTTCCGACGGACTCGAGTACGGTCGAAAAATCCGCTCGTCTGTATGCTAGTCCGACGGACAAAAACCCACGCTAGGGCAGCTATTGGCTACTGGCTATCAACTTCCTTATTTTAGTCCGGTGTACGTCATCACGTAAGAATTCGACGGACTTTTGTGTGATCGTGTGTAGGCAAGTCTGTTCGTTAGAAAGTCCGCCGCAAGTCCGTCGAAAGTCCGCCGCAAGTCCGTCGAAAGTCTGTCGGACAGGCTGTCGGACTTTTGTAGACGAAAAGTCCGACCGTGTGTACGCGGCATAACAGGTTTTCCTCTAAGGTTGCCCTATATTTGGCTCCATCCATCTTCCCATCAACTCTGACCAGACTGGGCAAGTGGAAGATCTGTTCCCGGTTTGTGTCACACAAGTTGACAGATAAACCAAAAGCAAAACAGATGGAAATATCTGGAGATTTTATTACAATGTATGACCAGGAACCATCCTTTCTGCGAACCATTGTCAAAGGGGGTGGGACCTGTGTGCCAATTCTTGGCTTAGTGTGGTGTACTTGTGTTCACGATCATCCACCATACTCTCCTGGTCTGATGTCTGTGGACTTCTTTCTGTTTCCCCACCTGAAAAGTGTCATAAAAGTTGCACGTTTTGCAGAAGTGGCAGCAATCCAAGAATGTGTGACAGCAGTTTTGTGAACGAATCCTAGAGGCCTTTGCTAACAGTTTCCAGAAGCTTTATGAATGTTGCCAAATGTGTGTTGTTAAAGCGGAGTTCCACCCAAAAGTGGAACTTTCGCTTTAAGCACTCCTCGCCCCCTTACATGCCACATTTGGCATGTCATTTTTTTGGTGGAGGGGTGGGTGCCTAGTTTTGAGTGGGACTTCCTGTCCCACTTCCTACTTGTGACTATGGGCCGCCTAGGTGGCCCCTCCCCCTCGGCAAATTTCTGGGACACGTCACAGGTCCCAGAAGATTGCCTGTCCACTCGGAGAGCGCAGCGCAACTCGTACATGCGTAGTGCGCGCCTGGCCGGGTGCCCACAGTTTCAATGGAGGCGCTGCTGAGAGGAGGGGGAGAGAAGCAAGGCTCTGTGCAGCCACATCGCTGGACCGTGGGACAGGTGAATGTCTGTTTATTAAAAGTCAGGCGCTACACTTTTTGTATTTGCTGACTTTTATTAAACGAAAAAAGCATGGAACTCCGCTCTAAGGTTGATGATTATTTTGAAGGCCAATAAGAGCCCTTTTACACTGCCAGCACCTGAAAAACGCTGGTAAAGCGCCGCTTAGGACCCCTTTCACACTGGGGCGTTTTTCAGGTGTTTTTTGGGCGCTGGCAGTGTGAAAGGGCTCGAGAGCGCTGCCAGCGCAGCGCCCCAATGTGAAAGCACTCGGGCTTTCACTTTGGGATTGCAGATGAGGCTTCTTTAAGGCGCTTTACAGGCGCTTTTTTTAACGCTAAAGCGCCTGAAAAACGCCCCAGTGTAAAAGGGGTCTTAAGGTAATTTGTTTGTATCTTCTGTTTTGTTTGTTCTCTGACACCATTAACTGAATATTTTAAACACACCTCTTATGGTTTAAACAATTTTTTAGAAAGAAAGTAAAACTGTTGCTGTAGCTGCCTAAAAAGTGTTACATAATGCTACTGCGTGATTTCACCACAGAACCAACAACTTTGTCACCCGTGATCCTACTATAGGAATGGAAAAATAACAGATCTACATTCAAGATCAACAGGTAATAAAACTGTGCCATGGGAAAAACAAAAACTATTGTGTTATAGAGAGTGACAGACTGCAATATGTACGTTGGATCTTTTTCCAAAGTTCAACTTTAATACACAACCCAGGTAGAGAGGAAAGAAAAGCATGTATCAAGCTCTGCGGAACCTACTTACCCTGTTATGTCCTGAGACCTGTCAATCTCTCTCCGCCCAGGTAGTCCTATCCACTAAAACCCTATGTGGCTCCTTCACTTCAGTTGGGTGGGAAATAACCAGAGGCAGTGGGGCATAGCAGCTGGTAAATTTTCCTAGCAAGTAGACACACTCACCACCAGTAAGAGGACACACAACGCCCACCATCAATAAGGCGACACAAACCACTGACTATCAGTTTAGGGGGCACATACCACTGGCTAGCAGTAAGAAGGCACACAATACCAAACACAGTAAGGGCACACACATATAGCTGACCACCAATAAGAGTGGTCAATAAAAGAAAAGTCAAGTCTATAAAAGGTAAAATTACCTGTCCAGCTGCCAATATCGCTCTCAACCACTGTCAAAGACTCTTCTGCATCAATACTGGGGTACAAACCACTTACTAGCTGAAGAGGGCACACACTTATGGCCATCAGTGAGTTGGTACAAACCACTGAACAGCATTGAGGGGGCGCACACTGTCAACCAGCAGTAAGGGGGCATACACTCCTGACCAGCTGTAAGGGAGCACACACTTCTGACCAGCAGTAAGGGGGTACACACTTCTGACCAGCTGTAAGGGAGCACACACTTCTGACCAGCTGTAAAGGAGCACAGACTTCTGACCAGCAGTAAGGGGGTACACACTTCTGACCAGCTGTAAGGGAGCACACACTTCTGACCAGCTGTAAGGGAGCACACACTTCTGACCAGCAGTAAGGGGGTACACAATGTCATTCAGCAGTAAGGGAGAACACATTGTTGACCAGCAGTAAGGGGGCATGGACCACTGACCAGCAGTAAAGGGACACACACTTCTGACCATCAGTAAAGTGGAACACAACACCATGCCCGACAGTAAGAATCCACACGCCAACGAACAGGAGTAAGGGGACATGGACCACCAACCAGCAGTAAGGGGGCAAACACCACTGAATAGCAGTAACAAGACACGCCGTTGACCAGAAGTAAGGGGGCGTGCACTGTCAACCAGCAGTACAGTAGTAAAGGGGCGCACACCACTGACCAGGAGTAAGGGGGTACAAGTTGTTGAATAGCAGTAAGGGGGCACACACCACTGACCAGTTGTATAGGGGCAACATACTGTACCACCAGCTAGCAGTAAGGGGCCACACACCACTGACCAGCAGTACATGTACACACATGTCTAACCAGTAAGGGGCCACACATTGCTAACCAGCAGTAAGGGGACGCAAATCACTGACCATCAGTTAAGAGGCACACACCACTGGCAAGATGTAAAGGGCACACTATGTAAATCACCAGTAAGAAGGCACAAACTGCCAAACACCAGTAAGTGGGCATATATAGCTGTCCACCAATAAGAGTGGCCAATAAAATGAAAGTCAAGCCTGTAAAAGGTATATTTACCTGTCCAGTTACCTACATTGCCAAGCTTGTTCTCTGCCAAAGACTCTTCTGCATCAAACTCGCTGGCTAATCAGATTCCAGGTTCCCTGCTGCACTCTGTGGTTTCTACCGATAATTAGACATGTGCACAACAAAAAAATTAGTTTTATTTTGTTCCAATTTTTTACGTTTCCGTTGATTCGTAACGATTCGTAATTTTGTAAGACACGAGTTGTTATATTCGGACTCGTTCGTATTTTCGTAACAGATATATTTTCGTTGATACGAAATGATTCGTAATTCCGTTAGTCTAACGATTCGTAATTTCGTAAGACGCGAGGTTTCATATTCGGACTTGTTCGTATTTTCATAACAGGTGTATTTTCTTTGATACGAAATGATTCGGAATTTTCTTAGATAATAATTTTCGTTTATTCGGTACACTACTCGTGATTTAGTAATTGTTACTTTTGTGAGATTGCCTTTTTCGTTGATTCGTACTTTCGTGGGAAATAAAGAATAATAATCCTATGCTTGCTTTTCTAACTAGAAAAGCTACAATTTCTGGGGAAATTGTGAAAAGTGTTCTTGCCTCTACAACTGGAATGGGCGGAGTAACTGGGTGGTGTGGCTTGAGTAACTGTGAAAAGTGTTAAACAGCTTAATATTTTAAAAAGTATAAATAGTAGTAAAAAAGTTGAAGAAATACCATCATTAGCTTAAAGAGCTGAACATTTTTTTCAAAAATGATTTTTTTTTTTTTTTTTTTTAATTTTCAAAAATGAATTTTTTTTTTCAAAAATAATTTTTTTTTTTTAAATTTTTTTTTTCAAAAATGTTTTTTTTTTTTAAAACATTTTTTTTTCAAAAATGTTTTTTTTTTCAAAAATGAATTTTTTTTTTTCAAAATGATTTTTTTTTTTAAATGTTTTTTTTTTTCAAAAATGATTTTTTTTTTTCAAAAATTATTTAAAAAAAAAAAATATATATATATATATATATATATATATATATATGTATATATATATATATATATATAATTTTTTTTTTTTTGATGGGGGGTGGTCATAATGTTTTGGCTGATCATAGGGGGGGTCATAATGTCAACTTTTGTCACATCCCACTCTAGTTTTGAACATTTCGCCATTCATTCCTATGGGACCAATTTCGCCGCAAAAACTACGATATTTCGTGAAAAATTCGGCGAAACGTTCCACAAAGTACTAGCACACCAATCGGGAACAATCCGCACCTTCGGTATATTACTGTCTATGTAGTTGAAAAGTTGTGGGAGGAGTTAGGGTGGTATGATCATGGGGTTGTCAGCTTTTGTCACCTCCCACTCTAGTTTTGAACATTTCGCCATTCATTCCTATGGGACAAATTTCACCACAAAAATGATGATATTTCGTGAACCATTTGGCGAAACATTCCACAAAGTAATAGCACACCAATCGGGAACAATCCGCACGTTTCGGTATATTACTTGTCTATGTAGTGTAAAAACTGTGGGAGGAGTTAGGGTGGTAAATTTGGCTATAATAAGAATAATAATATATATGTGAGCTAACAGTAAGTGGTCTTGCTATGCAAGAACACTTAATAAGTCCTGTACTTACTCCAGTCCACTCCCTCAGTCACGTGACCTGACTCAGCCTCCTCCTCAACTGAATCTAAAAAGATTCAGGAATGCAGTGTGACTCAGACACAAAAGGGATAAGCTGATTGGCTAAAGATATTAAGTAAGATACATCACTCACTAATACACTGTCCATTCGAAAGAACAATTCGAGAACACAAAATTCCGAACATACATATTAAGATACACTTACACTGTCCATTCAAAAGAATGATTCGAGAACACGAACAAACGAAATTACGAACAGACAAAGGATTGAAAATACAAAATGTAAATCATTTGTTATAGATGTAAATTTCTTTCTTTTACTGTTTCGGAGTTTCGTATTTTTGTATGTTTGTCCGTTCGTATTTTTGCGTGTTCGTTATTTTGCTTATTTGTAATTTTGTAATTTTCGTATTTTGGTTCTTTCAGCTATTCGGATGTTCGAATTGATCCGACTGTACGAATACACATTTGTACGAAAATCTATTCGATATGAACCAAATTGCACATGTCTAGTGATAATCCCTACTTTACTACTGTCTCCTGTAATGGTGTAGGCAATGTTGGGAGAAACTGTAGAATGCAGAGGGGAACCAGTCATCAGTCACACCAGGAATTGTTGGATGCAGAAATATTTTCAGACAGTAAAGCAAAGATTGGCAGCAGGTAAGCATTTACTGTTTTTTACTAGTTCACTTTTGTTTAATTTTTTCAGAAGTACAGTTACAGGGCAAATTTAACGTGGCACATACAACACTGACCATCAACACTTAAGGGGGGAACATTTATGGGGGACACTCATTACTCACAACAACATTTAAGGGGCCCTTTCTCCTGACAATTTTACTCTATAAGCTGTGCAATGCATTACGTAGTCCTGACCCCTGGCACTCTGATAGCTGCACTGTATACACTATGCTGTACACTATGTAGTAATGACCACTGTACACTATACACTACATATTCCTAACTTCTACACTTCATACGTTATGCTTTATATTACAAAGTCCTGACCACGATGTTCGTTGTCTCAACAGTCGCTGGTTTTAATGCAGTTCTTCTTTAGCGTAGTCAAGGACAAGTGTAAGCTTTCTGTGTGCAGAAAAGCATATGTAATGGGAGAGTTTAATTTCTCTAACAAACATCCTTTATATTTGTCTGTGGCACTGTAATAAATGCACTGGGCCTTCAGCCTTTTTTGACTGCTTGCTCGCAATTTTGAATTTTTTCTATTTAGTTCCACTTCACTATAGCAGCCAATATGTAGGTAGGCAGTCCCTTAATAGTAAGGAGCGGTGTGCAGTACACAGGGATTATTAAATAAATAAAGCATATAAATGTAAGAGCGGTACAGTAAGCATTTTAACCCCTTCCCCTAAAAGGACGTACCCGTACATCCTTTAGTTGAAGGGGTTTTGCCGGTGTATCGCACCCCACGTAGGAGCCGCTGGTGAATAGGGATCCCCCCACCCTGCACAGCCAAGCACACCGATTTTCCAAAGGCACTCTTGAGTCAGGAAAACAGTCCAGCAACTTTGTTTTGTTTGTTTATTAAGGGTGTTGAATTTGGATAGGGGTGGGATTATTATGGGATGCCTACTTGACTGGAACAAAAGTCTCTTCAGGGACAGTTCAACTATATACACCCTCTATATACACTCCTCTTCCTCCAGCACATCACTTGTTTGCAGCACAAAACTCACAGATCCAGCAGGCACACTGTTAGTTGATCTGACAGAGGCAACAGTCAGATAAAGGCCCTTTACAAGCAGGGACCGTGGGCCCATTTAGTGTGCAGAAAAAATCCCAGTGTCCAGCTACATTCCTGTGGCTACTTATCCCAGCATCACCTCTTCAGGCATTGCCAGCCCACCTGGCTGCAGCTGCCCCTTTTACCAGCCCTCCTGGCTACATTCCCACAGTCCTCCCCAACTATCTCACTCACCAGCCATCTGGCTGTCTTCTCCTGGAGATCTCCTGGACGTGCTTGCTGGCTCCTGCTGTCCTCACACCTGCTCCTGTGCCTCTGGACAGGGACCCCCCTTGTGTTTTCAGAAGATCCCTCCAGCACCCAAGCCCCAGGCCCGAGGGTACCCCCCCCCCCCCCAGAGACCTCTGTAAAGGAAAAGGATCTGGTATGTATTTTGAGGGAAACCCCATGTTTTGTTTTTTGCAAAGTGTCATTGGTGGGTATGGTAAACCATAAAACTTCAAAAATCGTAGTGCTGTGCTAAAAAACCCATGACATAAGATAATCATGATACATGTCTAGTAAACCAAGTAAAAAGAGATGGGAAGTCTCAGAAACCTATTGTTCAAATGAAAAAATAAAGAGTCCATACAGGGCCACCAATAATGTACCTATGCAAAATTAAAATCCACAGACGTGCTTGAAGTGATGATCCATAAACAGAAACAGCCACCGGCGTGACAGTAACCACCACCATGGAAAATGAGGGCACGCTTACCAGAGAGTGTGGACCCTTACGGTAATGAGTCACACCAGCAGGGGTAGGTAGACATCATATAGGAAAGCCAGATCACTGAGGTGTTTCATATGGATGGATCTCACAAATTCCCTCAGTTCTGGTATGGATGGACTCCAACTTGGACATAAAGTCTATCTCAGATCAGACACATATGTGGAAACACACAGAAGATTCACAGTCACACATAGTGTAAAACCATTGTAAGCAGATTAATTTAAAAAGTACAGAACACATACAGGAAAGAGATGTATACAGTGGCTGCAAAAAAATAATCCCAAATGGCATGCAATGACCTCGGCAGGAGCTGGATCATTTCGTCAGAGATGACATCCTCTTTGGGATAAATCATAGCAATTAGGGATGGTTGTCCTGGTTGTGTCTGAACTCATGTTCAGGTCAAACTTTGCTGGTTCTAACAATCAGTGACATATCCCCATCCAGCCAATTCAGCTGTCGGTTGGGGATACCTGGCTGACAGGTGAATGTAAACAAATGGACGGGATGATGTAAAAAGCAAATAAAACAGTGTGAGGTCCCCTTCAAAATTCATACTACACCTTTCAGGTGTGGTATGAGTTATAGGGGGAACCCTACCCAAAGAAAAGTGAAAAAAAAGCTTGGAGTCTCCCCTAAAGTTTATAACAGACCCTTATCTAAGCATGCAGCCTGGCCAACCAGGAAAGGGGGGATGAGCTTGCGTCTCCTCCAGAATCATACATGGTCACATGGCTTTAACATGAGGAGGGTACCTTGCCAGGGGGAACTCTCCTGACATAAAACCTTGTGATAAGTACAGGGGCTTCTTCCCCACATCCCTGGCAGAGTGGTTGTGGGAGTCTGTAGGAAAGGGGCTTTTTAGAATCTGGAAGCTTCCTTTACAAAAAATGGGTCATGTGAATGAGAATGAGCAATCCATATTCATTCACAAAAAAAAATGTAAAATGTAAATACAGACACACACTTTTTGATAGGTCCTATATAAAACAACAATGGCAAGGTTCAGGCTAAACTTGGTGAAAAATCAAACCACGTGGTGAATGTAAACAAATGGGCAGGATAAAACAGTGTGAGGTCCCCTTCAAAATTCATACTACACCTTTCAGGTGTAGTATAAAAATAGTATGGTAGTATGTAGTATCCCAAATAGTATGGCATAGATGAAATACTAAACTTTGATTGGAATTCTTAAGGCACCGAAAACAACACAAATAATTATTATAAAATGTTTACAATTTATTAGTACGAAGCAGTTAAAAACAAGAACATGTCATACAATACAACATGGGTTTGAAAACAGCCCACTAAGATTGTAGTCGTCATGACAAAAGTCCCAAATATCTACAAGCGCTATTTGTATATAGCATAAAGGGACTGATGCGTTTCTAACCCAAAGAGTCAGGGGACAAACAACATGCTTAGCACTTTGTAATAAAAAAAAAGCATTTTATATGTATTATTTGTGTTTTCAGTGCCTTAAAAATCCCATCCTAAGTTGAAAATGTAGGTCCTTTATTAAAAAAAAAAAAAAAGAAACATGATATAAATACATTGTCAATCATGACATTCAGAAATACAGATCCTTCAATCGTGATGAATGATTCCCACCGACCCACTGAGAAAAAAAAAAAACATTGACACGATCAATTGCAGTGAGTGACAGCTCCCTAGCCAACAGCTGGTTCTAAACAAAGGGTGGGGGTCTTTCAGGTGAGATCATTGACCAGGGTTGGGTTGATACTTTACTGTACAAGGGCTACTCTGTCACTTGGATCTGGTCTATATTGCTCTATTAGCCTTTAACTTTTGTGCGTATGCACTCATGATTTTTTTTTCTCTTTAATACATTTTTATCTGGTAATGCACCAGGCCATTGCACCCTTTTGTTTTCTTTGCATACCTACCAGGCTGAGCAGCATTGTCACCCTACAACAGGTATTGTGTTAGGACTAAAGATTGCCTCTTCCTTTTCTCATCCACAATGAAGAGAGTGGTTCTGTAGCTCATAGGGAAGATAAGAAACAATGTAACAAATAACAGTAAAGCAAAAGCAGAGGGCATAGAAAGTTCACTGGATTTCTGGCAGGATCAACTGGTTTTTTTTGGGGGGGGGGGGGGGCTGCACTAATACCACAAATATAACAAAACACTTTGTAGGACATATTTTAAAGATTAAAGGAAGTAAAAAAAAACAGTTCATGGTTAGGCTTTACATTCAAATTATTGTAACCTAATATTGTTCAGTTAACATTTAATTCAATTGCAAATCATTTAAATCATATCAATTGATTGTGAATGTTGTATTGTGCCTGTAGGAATGATACATAAAGTACACACAGGAAAATAGATGCTGTGCATTGACACAGTATAGATTTTTTCCTTGTGTTGTACTGACATCTGGTGGAGGACCATTACCTTTCTTTCTTTCTTTCTTTCTTTCTTTCTTTCTTTCTTTCTTTCTTTCTTTCTTTCTTTCTTTCTTTCTTTCTTTCTTTCTTTCTTTCTTTCTTTCTTTCTTTCGTCTGTTAATTTAACATAACAATCGAGATGATATCTATAATGGCCTGACAAGTATAACGTAGACCAGCCAAGTTTGTAGGTTAACTATACCTCTACTAGTCATACTGTAATACTTATAACAGCAATATCAGCCAACAAACACCAGGGGGCAGATTTATTGTAACGTCCTCATAAAAAAATTAATTGAAAAATATGTTTTATATCATCAGAGGCTATTATTATTTTTTATTATTATTTCTGCTGTTACAATTATTTTCTCATTAACCGTAGATTCATGTCTTTTTGTTGTGTACTTTATATCGTTATTGTACATGTTAGTTTTGTATTACTGTCTTCTGTTTCTTCTCCTTATCTTAAACTTTTACCTTTTTTTAATTTTTTTGTTCCATTTCTCCTTCTTTCCATAAACAAAAGTATATTCAGTGTTATGATTCATGATGATAGTGGCTTCTCTGGAAACAGACTAGCAAGTCTACAGAGACAAAGCAGTTGTTTATGTAGTTTATCATATGGTTGACTAAGATTTACAATCTATTTAAAGTTTTTAACTTATATTAGATATTTAACTTCTTATGGTCTCCTAATTTTTATTTTTTTATTTTTATAATGACATTTTTTCCTTTTATTAAGACAAATTCTAGAATACAACATAAAAGTACACATTGCACAAGGTATCTATACCTATATAAATCCTTTCATTAACATAAACCACAATAACCCCCCCCCGAGAAAACACATCGGATCCCTGATCATATCATCTGCAGGAAAAAGCCCCGTACACACAATAGGAAATCCCGCCAACAAAAGTCCGTTGAGAGCTTTTAGTCGGATTTTCCGACCGTGTGTATGCTCCATCGGACTTTTGCTGGCGGAATTCACACCGGCAAAAGATTGAGAGCAGGTTCTCAATTTTTCGGTCAAATTTTTTGATCGGAAAAAGTTCCGATCAGAAATTCCGCCAAAATTCCTACGCATGCTCGGAAACAATTTGACGCATGCTCGGAAGCATTGAACTTCATTTTCTCGGCTCGTCGTAGTGTTGTACGTCACCGCGTTCTTGACGATCGAAAGTTCAGAGAACTTTGGTGTGACCGTGTGTATGCAAGCCAAGCTTGAGTGGAATTCCGTCGGGAAAATAGATGGAAATTCCGCTCGTGTGTACGGGGCAAAACAGTGATCCCATCCCCATTTATTTATTCATAACCAAAACTCATTTCGTGCAACACATTATTCAAAATATAATTTAAGAAGAAGGCTTTACAGCACCCTATTACAGGTATCAAACAATCTATAAAAAACAGACACAGAGGAAAAAAAAAAAGTATAAAATTCCATATTACTATTATCGTGTTTTATTATATTTGGTGTTTTTATTCATTAAGACCTCCCCCTACTACTTCATATACCTCTTTTCATTTCAATATTCCAATCCACCCTTCTTTGTGTGGTTTTCATTATGTGTTGTCTGTCCCGTGTCTAATTTTACTATTATACAGGTAAATGATCCTCTTCCTTTAATGACATCAATCATCTCTCCACTGTGCCTCCCAGGAGAAAAAAAAAAAACCCAACCCCTCCCAATTTCCCCTCTCTATCTCTCTGCTTCCATTATTTTTTCCACCTCTCTCTTCCAATCCATTATAGTGGGACATGCGGACTGTTTCCAAAATCTAGGTAATCTCTTAATTTTTATAACTTGCTACTTTATTTATTTTTTATATATTATATAAAGCAGCAGCAGAGGGCGCTGCAAGACAAAAGTTCAGTTGAAATCTGACGGAAAAACTGAAGTTACATTTTTGGTTAGAACTGCACTTTAAAGTTCGCTGACTAAATAACGTAGGCTAAGGAGTGAGAAGGAGAATTTGATCAACTTTTGTGAGGGAAGAAAAGAGATCCTATGCATTAAGGTAAAAAAAGTTCTGTCACTGAACAGCCCCCCCCAGCCCCCCATTTTTATTCACATGAGCCCGTTTGTTACCGCGACGGAGACGCGCACACCCTTTCTAGCCAGTCTCTCGGCTCTTGGTTGGATATATTGATATCAGCGCAGCCATTGGCTCCCGCTGCTGTCAATCCAATCAAATGACGCGGACGCAGGGGGGAGGGGGTCTACGGACACAGAAGCAGGACTCGTGAGCGTGTCCGCACGGATGTCCACAAAGGAGATCACTTCTAAGTGGGCACTTGAAGTTGGGAGGCGCTAACAGCGCCGATGAGGGAGCACTGAAGAGGAGGTTAGAGGCCACTCTGTGCAAAAGGAAAAGCACAGTCGAGGTAGGTATGAGATGTTTATTATTTTAAAAAAAAAAGGTATTTATTAACCCTTTTAGGGATTTGTAGTGTATATACAGTATCTCACAAAAGTGAGTACACCCCTCACATTTTTTTTAATATTTTATTTTATCTTTTCATGTGACAACACTGAAGAAATGATACTTTGCTACAATGTAGAGTAGTAAATGTACAGCTTGTATAACAGTGTAAATTTGCTGTCCCCTCAAAATAACTTGACACACAGCCATTAATGTCTAAACCACTGGCAACAAAAGTGACTACACCCCTAAGTGAAAATGTCCAAATTGGGCCGAATTAGCTATTTTCCCTCCCCGGTGTCATGTGACTCATTAGTGTTACAAGGTTTCAGGTGTGAATGGGGAGCAGGTGTGTTATATTTGGTGTTATTGCTCTCACTCTCTCATACTGGTCACTGGAAGTTCAACATGGCACCTCATGGCAAAGAACTCTGAGGATCTTAAAAAAAGAATTGTTGCTGTTCATAAATATGGCCTAAGCCAGTGATGGTGAACCTTGGCACCCCAGATGTTTTGGAACTACATTTCCCATGATGCTCATACACTCTGCAGTGTAGCTGAGCATCATGGGAAATGTAGTTCCAAAACATCTGGAATGCCAAAGTTTGCCATCACTGGCCTAGGCTATAAGAAGATTGCCAAGACCCTGAAACTGAGCTGCAGCATGGTGGCCAAGATCATACAGCGGTTTAACAGGACAGGTTCTACTCAGAACAGGCCTCGCCATGGTTGACCAAAGTTGAGTGCATGTGCTCAGACTCATATCCAGAGGTTGTCCTTGGGAAATGGTCGTATGAGTGCTACCAGCATTGCTGCAGAGGTTGAAGGGGTGGGGGGTCAGCCTGTCAGTGCTCAGACCATACGCCACACACTGCATCAAATTGGTCTGCATGGCTATCGTCCCAGAAGGAAGCCTCTTCTAAAGAATATGCACAAGAAAGCCTGCAAACAGTTTGCTGAAGACACGCAGACTAAGGACATGGATTACTGGAATCATGTCCTGTGGTCTGATGAGACCAAGATAAACTTTACTTGGTTCAGATGGTGTCAAGCGTGTGTGGTGGCAACCAGGTGAGGAATACAAAGACAAGTGTGTCCTGCCTACAGTCAAGCATGGTGGTGGGAGTGTCATGGTCTGGGGCTGCATGAGTGCTCCTTGCACTGGGGAGCTACAGTTCATTGAAGGAACCATGAATGCCAACATGTACTGTGACATACTGAAGCAGAGCATGATCCCCTCCCTTTGGAGACTGGGCCGCAAGGCAGTATTCCAACATGATAACGCCCCAAAACACACCTTCAAGACCACCATTGCTTTGCTAAAGAAGCTGAGCTTAAAGGTGATGGACTGTCCAAGCATGTCTCCAGACCTAAACTCTATTGAGCATCTGTGGGGCATCCTCAAATGGAAGGTGAAGGAACGCAAGGTCTCTAACATCCACCACCTCCGTGTTGTCATCATGGAGGAGTGGAAGAGGACTCCAGTGGCAACCTGTGAAGCTCTGGTGAACTCCATGCCCAAGAGGGTTAAGGCAGTACTGTAAAAAAAATGGTGGCCACACAAAATTTTGACACTTTAGGTCAAATTTGTACATTTTCACCTAGGGGTGTACTCACTTTTGTTGCCAGCGGTTTAGACATCAATAGTTATGTTATGCAAGCTGTATTGTAGCAAAGTGTCGTTTCTTCAGTGTTGTCACATGAAAAGATGTAATAAAATATTTACAAAAATGTGAGGGGTGTACTCACTTTTGTGAGATACTGTGTATATGTATATAACTAACTCTCGGTGGAGCTGCTGGTTTAAACGGGCTGTTACCTTCACTCTCAATACCTCTGTTTCACCTGCACCGTGTCTAGGGTTCCATTGAGTTTACCTCTGGACGATATAAGCACCAACACTTGAGTATGTTTTCAATGCTTTATTGAACCAAGTAACGAAGGAAGTAGCAGGAAAGAGGCAGGAGGAAAACTGCAGGGAAGCTCAAATACCTTTCTTTAGGTTTCTTCAGAACATCCTTTAAGGTTGAATACTGTAATTAAATGAAATCCCCTTTTTGTGGGACACGATCTTTGCTCGCCTGGATAGGCCTCTCTCACTTGCCTAGCAGCCAGTACGTAGCACGAACAAAAGTCTCTGCCACAGACTTGCTTGAAATAAACCCGTACGATCCTCTGCCACAGGATGTATTGGTTCACGTTGAATGTCAGACACAGTACTTGGACCTCTAAGCCAACCCGGCAGTACCATGTAATAAGACTGCTTTAGGATACGTCCTCCAACCGAGTCACCAGGCCCCTCTCCAGAACAGAACTCTGCATGATCCTTCCATGACGGGTCCTCCCCTGGGATCTTCTCGGTTGTCCAGCTTCTTCACTCTGGATAGACAGCTCAGAACCATTCCTCGGCTGCTGTGGTAGGCCCCAGACAGGCTTCTGGGCCCACTCACGCGTCTCAGCGCGTCTCCGGAACGGAGGACCACGAGGTGGTACTCTAACACATACCTGTCGGCCAGGAGGGCCAGCAGGTGGCTGAAAACGAACCCCTAAACATGGCATCTGTCCCATAAATACCCTCTCCCAGAAGGCAACTCAGAGGACCACCTCCACCGAGTTGTCTCCGGGACAGAGGAGCACTCATCCGCTTCAACGCGTTGCTTTTCCAACACCCGCCGATGGTGACAACGACACCCACCGGCAGGCCTGTACTGGCCATAGGGACTACCGGGAGATTCCCGGTGGGCTGATGTCTCAGTGGGCCAGTCAGGTGCAGTCCTGGAGCCGCTCCTCTCTGACAATGAGTGATCGCAATTTCACTCCTGTCAGGAGGAGAAGCTTCCTTCCATTAGGCGCTATGCCCCCTCCAGCCTGCAGGGGGAGATAGACCAACGGCAGACTTTCCTTCCTCTCTTCCCTATCACTTGTTATCACATGACTGGAGAGAGGAAGGAGAAGCTGCCTTCAAAACGGTGAGTACATGTGGGAGGGGGAGAAGAGGGGGGACACTGATGTGAAGGGCTGCTGATGGGGACTGTGATGTGAAGGGAGCTGCTGGTGGGGACTCTGATGTGAAGGGAGCTGCTGGTGGGGACTCTGATGTGAAGTGGGCTGCTGGTGGGGACTCTGATATGAAGGGAGCTGCTGATTGGGACACTCTGATGTAAGGGGGACGCTGTTGGGGGGACTCTGATGTAAGGGGGACGCTGTTGGGGGGACTCTGATGTAAGGGGGACGCTGTTGGGGGGACTCTGATGTAAGTGGGACGCTGTTGGGGACACTCTGTTGTAAGGGGGACGCTGTTGGGGGGACTCAAAATTAAAGTGGGCCAGTCATAAGGAAGTCCAGGGCCAAATTTTTGTCCCAGTCCAGCCCTGCCCACCAGCACAATGTGGAACCACACGCAACGTCAGCCAAGCTGGAACAGAGGCCAATCTAACTTCCTATAATGAGCAATTCACTAAATTTACCTATCAGATGGTAGATCACAAATCTACCAGCGCTACATATATATATATATATATATATATAGGTCAGTATGGTGGCCTGAATTTTAAGGAGGGGAGTCCGGGGGGTATTTAAGCAGCCCACTTATCTGTGGTCTTTGTTGGTTCTGGTGTGCGCAATTCGTTACGCCACTAGGCTGAATGGTTCTCTGTTTATGATTTTTTCATAGATCGAGTCTTTCTTAACTGTCGCAGGTAGGATTCGTATATAATTCCTTCACTCATCGTTGTTTGCCAGGTACCCCGTATCACCGAAACCCTGCTACGGAACTCACAAGTAATTTGTTAAGTCTCCGTATGCAGCCTTTTTAGCCTTGCAAAACCACGAACACAAAACACTGAGCGGTTTTTTCATCTGTTTCATCGGTCACATAGTCAGCCCATTTCACTTAAACACTGTCTATCATTTCAGTTATTTTAGTTTGTATTACCCTACACACTGATTCATGTTTCTGTCATGGCAATCATTCCATTCGTCTCATATACCCGTCACTCCGATTCAAATCCAGTCGCATGTGCGAATTCGTGTCGACTCATGCTAGTCATTCCATCTCATACATTCCATGCTCCACAGTCCAGTTCGTTATCAGTCGCAAATTTCGGTACACCGATTCCTGCCTCTGTCATGGCAAATAATTTCATTTATTACATTTTGCATACCCTTCACCCTGTTTTGAATCCAGTCGCATCTGCAACGCACCGATTTGTGTTGGCTCATTCTAGTTATTCAATCTCATACAGTTCTATGCTCCACAGTCCGGTTCATTGTCAGTCGCAATTGCGGCACAACGATTCGTGTTTCTGTCATGGCAGTAATTACATTCGTCTCATATACCCGTCACTCCGATTCGAATCCAGTCATATCTGTGCCACACCGATTCGTGTCGACTTATTCTAGTCATTCCATCTCATGCATTCCATGCTCCACAGTCCGGTATCAGTCGGAAATTGCGGAACACCGATTCATGCCTCTGTCATGGCAAATCATTTCGTTTGTTACATTTCATAATACTCTTCACTCTGATTCGTACCAATCGTATCTGCGACGCACTGATTTGTGCGGCTCCACAGTGCGGTTTGTTATCAGTCGCAAATTGTGGCGCACTGATTCGTGCCACTGTCATGGAAAAATATTTCATTTGTTACATTTTGCATACCCTTTACTCCGATTCGAATTCAGTCACATCTGCGATGCACTAATTCACGTCGACTCGTGTTAGCCATTGTTGTTTTCTGTTCCACAGACAGGTTCGCTGTCACTCGCTACCGCGACACACCGATTTGTGCCTCTGTCATGGCAATAATTTTGTTCATTTCATTTCATATACCCCACACATCCATCCGAGTCCAGTCGCTTTAGCAGCTCTCCAATTCGTGTCGGCTTCATTTTGTTCATTTCATTTCGCCCTCATTTCATCCCACATTCCACAGTTCGGTTCACTGTCAAGTTACAGTTACGCCCCCGATTCGTGTCACCATCACTTCAATCATTCAGTGGTCTTATTTCATATATTGTCAGTCATGTTCTCCTTAGGTTCGGCAGTCGCTTCATATCGGGACATTTGTGCATTTCTCGTTTCTTTCAACCCGTCATATGCTCTACTGTTGTTCTATGTCGGTCGCCTCAGTGATGCAACGGTTCACTTTTTAATTCAGATCACTGTATGATTTATCATGTCATTGACAGACACCCCTCAGTACAGCTCAACCTATGGTCCAGTTCGAATCCAGTCGCAACAAAGCACATCAGCCCACATAGCTTCAGACCAACTGTTCTCAAAGCTGTTTTCCTTCAAATTCCATTCATGGTTTCAAATTTGTTCGTTCAACCATCGTTCGCCCACCGATAAGGTTCCCGTTGCAGTCGCTATAAATACATCTCAAAGTCGCACGACCTGGCCACTCATTCACCTTCTAATGGCATGTAATTAAGCCATTCTCCATTGTCCTTCTGTCATTTCTCCTCTAGGTCAGTCGAGTTAAGGTAGTTCCATCCTGCACCAGGTTGGACGTTATTCCCCCAGGTTCCGGTCCACTGAGCTTTCGATCTCAAAAACCAGGACTTCACAACTAGGGCACAAGTCAACCAGAGCCATGTCTAAGGCTGGCAGCGAAGAGCTCACATCTGCCCCTCTGTCACCCTCTCCGGTTTCAGAGAGCTGCAGCGTGCAGTCCCTCAGGGGATGGACCATCCCCAAGATAACAGTGGAACTAAGGCACAGGGGCATGCACTTCCCCGCTACTGCCAGAAAAGCCGAGCTCTTCAGGCTCCTCTTCCCACCACCAGCTACAGATGAGCCCAGCTCCCAGCAGGCGTCTCTTTAGTCCATGTCCTCGGCCATTTCTCAGCTTCACATAAAATTTTGTTTGGTGTATGACCTGTCTGCGCCTCATTCTGCCCACATCCTGAGTTTGAATTCCTTCAGAGGAATTTTCCCTGAAATAGGCTTCAGTCGACATGGCGATCCAGACCATTATCAAAATAGGCACAAGCGCCTGGCTCTCTAAAGCCGACATATCAGATGCATTTAAGCTTCTACCCACCCAACCATCCTTCTGATGCTGGCACGGCATTAAATTAAAAGAGTCATATTACTTCGCCACTAAACTGACCTTCGGCTCTAAAAGCAGCCCGTGGCTCTTTGACACCTTAGCACAGTCCCTCACTTGGATCCTGTCGCACCAAGCCCAGTGCCAGATGGTCATTTATTATCTGGATGACTTCCTGCTAATCGAACAGCCCGGCGTGCCCCTAGTAGACCTAGATAGGTTAAAAGTGGTGTTTGGGTATCTCAATGTGCCCATAGCAGAACACAAAGTGGAAAGCCCAGCACACTCTATCACCTTCCCCGGGGTCAACCTTGACACTCGCTCCATGCCGGCCAGCCTGCCCCCCAACAAACCGACCCATATCAGGTTGGTTCTTCATGACTTTACCCATGCACAGGGGTGTACTAAGAAACAGCTTCAATCTCTCTTAGGGATGCTCAACTTCTCAATGAGAATTATTCCCCAGGGACGATCTTTTATTTCGCACCTCTTGGTCTTCCTCTCTCAGACACAGGACCCCGATCAAATCCTTAGACTAGACACAGCAGCAGTAGCGGATTTGTCTATGTGGGATGAGTTCCTTACTAGTTGGAATGGCATATCCATGTTCATACCGTCAGTATCGCCTCTATCACCGCAGGTAGTAACGTATGCCGCAGCCTCCACAGGCTTCGCTGAAATTTTTTGCCATCATTGGTTTGCAGAACCATGGAATCCAGAGATATTTTTTTTCAATATCGTTTATTGAATTTTCTTTATTTCATATACAAAGTTAATAACATACTTTTAATCACAAAAAAACATTTTCATCTAACACTTGTTACCAGTAACCTCTAAACCCAACCCCCCCCCTCCCCACCCCACTACTCTGGATCCAGATTCTAGAAAACTATCATCCACTATGTACCTACCCTTTACCCTCTCTCCTGATCAAGCTCTGAACATTTCTGCAAACCTCATTGTATGCTTAAATTGATGCCATTCCTTGCTTTTTTCTCAAATCCTGCCCATCCCTCTTCCCCACTAAATCTCAGATACTCCATGTTATAAATATCATCTACTCTATTACACCAGCTCCTCAATGTAGGGCTCTCTGGATCCTACCAATGCTTAGGAATTAGACTTTTAGCTGCGTTCAATATTGAGGGAACCAGGGTTCTCATATATTGGTTGACTGGAGTTTTCGTCAAGTGGAATAAACACTCCCACGGATCTTCTTGTATCACCACTTTTGTTATATCTTTTTATATTTTCTGTATTATTTCTCTCCAATATTGTCTAATTTTTTTTTAAGTCCACCAAATATGAGACATGGTTCCCAGTCCTCCGCACCCCCTCCAGCAACACTGCGGGGTCTCCCTTTGGTACTTATGAGCCTTACCTGGGGTTATATACCACCGTGCTAAGCTTTTAAAACTTATTTCTATCATATTACTGTCCTGTGACGTTACGAATACCAAACTCAAAAATTTTCCTCGCCTCCATCTCGTTCACCTGTGTCCCCAATTCCTCCTCCCATTTACCAATGTATGACGGCTTCCCCATCCCACCCCTTTCCTTCAAAGTTTTATATATTATAGATATCCCCCTCCTTTTTGCTGTGGCCGTATCTCCATCGGGAGCAAATCTGCTGACCGCACTGGTTGAGGAAGGGATTCAAATAAATGTTTCAGATGGAAATACGCCATTCATCTATTATCATCAAGTCGTTTTTTTGTTTTAACTCTTGAAAAGTGCAAAACCTACCCTTCACCATTACATCCTTCAATTGTGAATTCTGCTTTTTAATCCAGTTTCCAAACAAACTGCTTTTCCCCAGTAGAAAATACTCAGTGTCCTTAAGTGCAATACATGGGGAATTATATCTCCATTTTTCTTTTTTGTGTGTCATATCCCAAATCTCTAGTACTTTCAGTATCATCTTATGTGTTTTCTCTCCTATATTCCTTAAATGTGCGGGAACCCAAATTATTTTTCCCAACGCTGTCTTTATTGTTTTTTCTTTAAAAAAAATAAAGAAAAAAAGGCATAGGGTCCCCCCCAAAAATCCATACCAGACCCTTATCCGAGCATGCAGCATGGCAGGTCTGAGCGAGTGCCCCCCTCCTGAACCATACCAGGCCAGATGCCCTCAACATGGGGGGTTGGGTGCTTTGGGGAAGGGGGGCAGAGAGCCCCCCCTCCCCAAAGCACCTTGTCACCATGTTGATGGAGACAAGGGCCTCATCCCGACAACCCTGGCCTGTGGTTGTCGGGGTCTGCGGGTGGGGGGCTTATCCGAATCTGGAAGGGCATGTGGCCTGGTATAGTTCAGAAGGTTGCTCCTCCCTCTTTTTTTCTGACCTGCCAGGCTGCATGCTCGGTTAAGGGTCTGGTATGGATTTTGTGGGGGACCACACGCCCTTTTTTTTCTTTACTTTTTAATAGCCGCGTGACGGCAATTCTAACCGTGAGTCATTTTAAATGGGATTTTTTTCTTTAGAAATGTTAGTTTTGCTTTAGCATGTTCTGTATATGCTACAAATGTGCCACTTTACAGGCACATTAAAGGGGGCCCCCAGGCACAATATTTTAAGGAATTTTTCATTTTCATTGTTGCATTTTAAGCATCATTAAAATCACTGCTCCTGAAAAGACTATCATTTTTTTACAAAAAAATGTATTGATGCATGTCCCCCAGGGCAGTACCCAGATCCCCGTAACCCTTTTATTGCCAATCACTTGCATATAAGCTTTCAAAATGAGCACTTTTGATTTTTCCTATTCGGCTCCCATAGACTTGAATGGGGTTTGCTGTTAGGGTTACAACATTTCCCCTGTTCGGGAGTTCTGCTGCAAACCAAACAGGGGTGTGATCAGCCTATCCCTATTAACCAATTCCTCAAAGCCTCTCCTCTAAGGCCCTTCAGTCAATGTCAAATGATAATGCACGTAAGGCCTGCAAGTGTTTTTTTTTTTTTTATTCTCAGAATTGGGCTTTTACATTGCATAGCACACAAACTGTATGGTGTAAAGTACCAGTGTCAAATGTAGAGCTTAAGGACATCGCCATTCGCTGTTTTTACTTTTTAAGGGCTTTGTTTTATTAAAAGCAAGTTCAGCAAACAAACATAGGTTTCCCTTGCAGGGGTTTTCAGCACTCTTTTGTCCATCACCAAAATGACATTCAGCCTAGTTGGCTCTCACTTGCAGCCAGGGGCGAACTGACCATTGAGCCACTCGGGCACTGCCCGAGGGCCCTGGGCCACTAGGGGGCCCCATCAGGGTTGCCAGCCTCAGTAAAACCAGGGACAGTATGTATAAATCTGTGTTTTTTTAACATCTGTCTGTGTATACTGTGTGTACATGTATGTGTATACTGTGTGTGTGTATACTGTGTGTGTTTATACTGTGTGGCCCCGTATTGCCCGGGGGCCACATGAGTTATCAGTCCGCCCCTGCTTGCAGCACTGCTGCTCTGGCCTTACACTCCAGGCTCTTGTCTGTCTCCTACAGACTGTTTCCCTGACCACCTTGGTGCATACAGCTAGCAGCCTCTTGGTGCACTGGCTCCTGACTCCTGAACAGACTTCCTATTTGCCGGGGTGGAGCCCAGAACTATTGTCAGATTACTACTAAAAGCCCAGCACACACCTGACCAATCAGTATGCTGGCTGCTTTCAAAATCAGGACCCAGGACAGGGGATTTCCTCCCACCCAGATCTCTCAGAAATCCCCAGGCTCCAGGTCCCAAAGTGAACTTTTCTAAGTAAGGAGGAAACTGAAAAGCCAGTTTCCTCTTCATATTACAAGCTCCCTGAAGCCCCTCAACCCGTTCACTTGAGAATTCTGGGTCACAACCTCCTTCTAGACCTGGCAGGGCAACGCTCCAGCACAAGGGTTATTTATGTCTGTTGGGCTGAAGACACACCAAGGGAAAATCAGTTAAAAGGACCACATCCTCTGCACAGTAACTTCTTATTTACATTGGAAGCTGCCTTTCGGGCACTTACAAATATTTCTCACTTTCATAATCCTTCTCCAGTTACTATAACCAGGAGATGAAACAATATAGTTAGGGATTGTTTTTTGCTGCCAGAGCTAATGATATACAGTACTGGCAGAGAAATTCTTTTGTGAGTAGAAGGCAAAGGATGAGTCACCACAATCTTGTAACCCATCCTAAATATGCCTTGTAGTCTTTATGTCATTATACAATGGTACTAGAAGTTATTTCCACATCAGATACTGTTTCATACAAGTTGAAAACTGATTTTAATTAATCCCCTTAGCATGGTGTATTGTGGAGGTTATTGTGATGATAAACGACACTTTAGGTGAATGGCTTTAGCCAAGGAAAAAATTGTGTCTAAAGCTGGTCATACATGGTGCAGGAAGGAAAATCACTCAAATCCCCCATCAGCATAGTCAGTGTCATTGGGGGAATCACTCCCGTGGACCTAGTGTGTTCTCCCGGCTGGGGTTGGGGGGTAGGCACGGGGAGCCTTCCCTGCCAGGAGAACACAGTGATTTTCACTAGCGGCTAAAGAGGCTAGCAATAATCGCATGGAAAATCGGACAAGCTGGTTGTACCCAGTCAGCTTGGGTACATTTAACCTGCCCAAACATAGTTCAAAACTTGTCTGGTCCCTGCTGAACCATCCGAGATTCAAACCATGTCTGGCTTTGGCTTAACCACCTTCCAACCAGGTCACGCAGATATACTGTGGCAGGTGGGCTCTCCTGCGTGAATCGATGTACCAAAAATATGTAGAATAATATAAACTGATGAATACTTTTATATATATATATATATATATATATATATATATATATATATATATATATATATATATATATATATATATATAATTTTTTATTTTTTTTTTGGATATGTATTATAGCAGAAAGTAAAAAAGTTTTTTTAAATTGTTGGTCTTTTTTTGTTTATAGCACAAAAAATAAAAATGGCAGAGGTCATCAAATACCACCAAAAGAAAGCTCTATTTGTGGGTAAAAAAAGACACCAATTTTATTTGGGTACAACGTCGCACAACTGTGTAATTGTCAGTTAAAACAACGCAGTGCTATATCGCAAAAAATGGCCTGGTCATTAGAGGGGGCAAATCCTTCCAGGGCTGAAGTGGTTAAGGGCTTGTTCACACTAGTAGTTGGGTGGCAGTAAAAACCCATGGTTGAGCCACATTTTTACCATCCCCCAACCACTACCCCCTTTAACGGTAGAGGGTGAACATATACTCTGGCAATGATGCTTTGCAGGGGTGGCAGAAATTATAGCCCTGTTGCTTTCAGTGGGCACAGCACCCACCGAATGTGACCCATTTGAGTGAATGGGGCTGCTCTGCAAGTTAAAGCAGGCAGTGAGGAGGCAATGCAAAGCCTCCTAATTGCCTTGCAAATGTTTTCTAAGGAGCGATCCAAACACAGATCGCTCTTCAGAGAGCAAAGGTACTGTGAACAAGCCCTAAGGCTCCATTCACACTAGCGCGTTTTTTGATGCATTTTGCATTTTGCAGAAATGCACGGGAATTTTTTAACATGGGTTCCTATGGAACATGTTCACATCAATGCCTTTTTGTTTCTCTGCATTTTTGGAAAGGGTCAGGGACTTTTTTTCATGCAAAATGCAGCGTTTTGCATGTAATAGAATTCAATGGACAAGCATCAAAAATGCAAGTGCACCGTTTTTGCAGCGTTTTTGATGCATTTTTGGTGCGTTTTTGATGCGTTTTTGCCGTTTTTTTTTTTTGTTTTCTTTTAAATTTTTTTTAAGACTGTAAAAAAAAAACCCGCAAATCGCGGCAAAAACACGGCAAAAACGCTGCTCAAAAACGTGGCAAGCATGAAAAAAAAACCTCCAAAAACGCTCAAAAGCAACATGCATAGGTGTGAATCCAGCCTAAGTGTGAAGATGCCTGCTATTAGTTCTTTGTTCTGAAGACCTTTAAGTGGATGGAAAGACATGTAATCACTGCTAATTAAACATAGACCACCATAGAATGTTATCTGCATTGTTAGATTTTTAAAAATAAGTTTTCCAGCATCTTTTTTTGGGAAAAAGTCTGCCTGTCACCCGACTTTTTTGCTTTGGGTCTTTTCTCAACTGTGCAGCTCCTGGACGTGTCCCCCTGCTGCCTTAACTATGTCATTTACGGAAGTGACTTAGCTATCCAGCGGGCGTTGACATTGTAGGCATTTCCCGTCACTTCTGGAAGTGACATACAGGGGATACATGTACACATGTTGCTGATGGTTGGGTGGGACTGGGGCATGGCTGAGCAGGACAGGGGCAGGTTTACTGAAACCTCTCCTAGATGTCTTACAAAGAGGCCAACCACGGTTTCAGGAAGTTCCTGTGAGCTGTCAAATTCAGCTCAACAGGCAAGCCATTGTCAGTATAGAACAGAAGAACAGAACTGCCCATTGTCTAGCTTAGACTAGTCTTTCTAAATTAGATAATCATCAAGTCTCAAACTACAAAATATCAAAGTTATTGGCCATAGTACTCATGGGCAAATTTTCAATTTTAGTGGAATTACAGTTTAAAAGAGAATTGCAGGAATTAAAAAATAAATAAACAAACATACATACTCACCTAGATGGTCACCGCTGGCTCTACACTGAGAAGATAGTGATCAAAGACCGCTGATTGCTCAGTTCTCAAGCTCATCCCTAGTCAACATGCTAGAAAAAGTCACTGTTTGGATAACTACAGGCAGTCAGTAACAATAGGGCACAGGCTGGCTAAAGTTATATGGAACAGGAAAGAAGAAGCAAAACAAGGTGGCCTAGGGGGGCAGAAAGTGTAAATTTGCTCTGACCTTTCTCACCCTCTGGCCCTCTGCCAGAATAGTAAAACTGAGAACAATGCAGACTGAAAGGGATATTGCAGAGGCGTAACTAGAACCTTCAGGGTCCCAGTGCAGGAAACCATGAAGGGCCCCCCAGCCAGGGCCCCTCCCTCTGAGCCCAGTGGTGGACCGCCAGGGCCCGGTCGAAAATGCGACCTTTGCAAATTTGGTAGTTCAGCCACTGTTGTCAGCAGTTTTTTATTCTTGTTACCTTCTTTTTTTCTTTTTTTACCATTTTATTTTTTTACAATATTATTTTTTATTATTTAAAAAAAAAATTCAGGAGCCCCTTTGGGGTGCTTAGGTGAAATATCAGGGGTCTAAACAGACCTCTCATGGTTCACCTTTGAGACAGAGAAAGAAGATTGAGGACACAACCCTCAAATTCCATCTCTGCAGCCCCAGCTACACAGAATGAATGGACAGGAATAGCTCTGTACAGAGCTTCCTGTTTATTCACAAACTAAATCATAGTAAACAGTTTACTATGCTATAGTTATGAATGCACATCGGTACAGATCACTGACTCTAATCATTCAGACAAGGAAGGGGTCAGTAAATTATACATTTACCAGCTCTTTCCTCACTCTCAATCCTGAATGCAAAACTTACCTTCCTCCCAATCCAAATTCCCCCGCTGAGCACAAATCTTTGCCCCACAATCCCACCTCCTAGCTCAAATCCCCCTCAGTTCCCCCCTGCTAGCACAAATCTCCCCCGCCACTAAAAATCATCCCCCAGCACACATCCTCTTTCCCTTCAAATTTCCTATCCTAGAACAAATCCCCACTTCAACCCTCCCCAACCCCTCCTCTTAGCCTAAATTAGCAGCACAAATCCTCCCTTCCAGCTCAACCCCCCCATCCCCCACTAGCCCAATTCCCCCCCACCCCCCTTACCAACACAAATCCTCACCTCCCCAATCCCTCCTCTTTCCTCTTAGCATAAGCCACCTGTCCTCCATCCTAGCAGCACAAATCCTCCCTCCCAGACACAACCCCCCATTCCCCCCTTCCTAGCTCAAATCACCCCCCCAAAAAAAAACCCCTCTTAGCCCTACCCCCCTTTCCCCTAATTACCTGTCCCAGCACAAATACCCAACTCCAACTTACAGGTCAGGAATTACAGCCAGGAGAGGTGTGCTGGGCTGCGTTTTCTCCACTCCTATCAGAGCAGCGATCCTTCATAGTCCACACAGCAGATGACACAGACTGCTCTCAGATTAGACTATACAGAGCTTGATTACCCCCCATCTCCTCTATCTGGTCATCTCCCCGCAGCAGGAAATGTGAGTAGGGGGTGGGTATGGGGAGGGCACTGCCCAGCACAGCACCCTCCTAGATCTGACCCGGCAGAAAAAGCACAGGGGCCGGGAGTAAGATTGAGAATTAAATTGAGAATTCTAGATTTGCATTAAATTTTTAAATTCTATAATTAAACAATGTGCAAATTCCATGCAACACACATCAAGGTGCCACAGAGACTTTTATTGCTGTTATTATTGCTGTTATAGGCCCAAAATCTTCGTCTGAATGTTGTGCTTTGCTTAGTGTCCTCTTCTGAATTTCACGTGGGATATTTTTAAAACAGCTCAGAAAGATTGTTGCTTGATATGTAAAACCTGTAAATTATAGCTCCCTGAAGGAAAGGATTTTAATTCTCATAACACCCAACAATTAGCCAAGAAGATAAAATACTCCGACCACACCCATATAATGACAACACATACAACTCAAATTAACTTTCAGTTTTAAATCAGTCAAATACATTTCAGTAGCATCAAAACTAAACATGTGCTAAGTCCTACAATGTGTTATCTTTAGAAAGCAGCCACAGTCTGAGTAGAAAAGCCTATCCCCCTGCCAGCCTGCTACAGAGGACTCTCCCTCTGTGTGGAAGCAGAGATCTTTTTTGCAAAAGTCTGACACCATAGATTTACAATCACTAGGGAGTAGTGAGGATGAGGAACTTGGGTACAGGCTTGGGTTTTGATCTAAACAAAAGTTTGCACAAACTCGGAAGTTAGCTGTCATTGATGGGCTGACATACACAAAGGAGCAGGGAGGATTATGATATTATTGACCTAATATGGCCACATGACATTACAGGGATTCCAGTGAAGTCAGTGACCAAATATGGTCATCTCCATATTTAGTTAACCACTTCAATACCAGACACTTTCCCGCCTTCCTGCCAGGCCAATTTTCAGCTTTCAGCACTGTTGCAATTTGAATGACAATTGCGTGGTCATGCTACACTGTACTCAAACAAATTGTTTTATATTTAGTTCCCACAAATAGAGCTTTCTTTTGGTGGTATTTGATCACTGGTGGGGTTTTTATTTTTTGCACAATAAATAAAAAAAAGACTGAAAATTTAGAAAAAAAATGTTTTTCTTTGTTTCTGTTATAAAATTTTGAAAGCAAGTAAGTTTTCTCATTCACTGATGGGCACTGATGATGCTGCACTGACAGGCACTGATAAGGCAGCACTGATGGGCACTGATGAGGTAGCACCAATGAGGTGGCACTGATGGACACTGATGAGGGGGATTAATATGCAGCACTGATGGGCATTGATAGGCGGCACTGATGGACACTGATAGGTAGCACTGGTATTCAGCACTGATTGGCATTGTTAGGTGGCACTGATGTGCACTCAAAGGCTGCACTGATGGGCACTTATGGGTGGCACTGATGGGCACTGATAGGTGGGCACTGATGTGCATGAACGGGCCCTGATAGGTGGCACTGATGGACACTGATGGGTGGCATTGATGGACACTGATATATGGCACTGATGGGCATCACCGATAAGGAGGCACTGGCAGGCATTAGTGATGGGCACTGACTGGCACCATTTGTGGACACTGATTGGAACTGATTTTGGGCACAGATTGGTATCCCTGGTGGCCATGGGTGGCATACCTGGTGGTCATCAGTGATGGCAATCCCTGGTGATCCTGGTGGCATTCCTGGTGGTCTGAAGTGGGCACCCTCAGGGGGGCTGCTCTGATAATCAAACAGTGCAGACCCCCTTTGACTGGAGAGCAGCCGATAGACTCTCCTCTACTCACATCCATCAGGGGAGCTTTACCGAGATCGGTGTTGTGGTATATCAGACTGACACTTCGCACCACTGATCGCCGCGCTGCATGCCCCCATGGGTGCGTGCTGGCTGTTATCCTGAAAGACGTCATATGATGTCCAGTCAGGATAACACCACCCAACCGTCATTCTGCTATAGGCCGGGCAGGAAGTGGTTAATGACATCACCTGAGACATTCCACAGCAGGGACCAGGAGCTACCATTCGCAGGGAGCAGCTGTTGGGAGTGAATCGTATCAGCGGTTGGTGGATTTATTCTGCCTGCAAGTCGGCAGGAGCAACGACGTGATTGGCAGTAGATTTACATTATAGGACCTTTTGTGGTTTTTATATTTTTTAATAAAGATATTGTTAAAAAGTGTGTGTTACTTACTCTTTCTAAAGTCAGTTTTGCTTTAGTAGGGGGTATAGACTAACAGATGCACCACTTCACAGGCAGGTTAAGGGCATCCTCCAGGCATGTGTTTTTTTTCTTTTTAAGAAATTTTACATTTTAAAGTTGCCCTTTAAGCATTATTAAAAATCACTGCTCCCCATGAAATGAATTTTTACATTTGTTTTCTAGTTTGGTACATTGGTTCTTCAGAGTAACGACCAGCCCTTCACTGCATGTATTTCACAATCTTTTGCCTATTAGAATAGAAAATGGGTTTTTCTGTTTATTAACATTCAGCTCCCATTGACTTAAATGGAGTTTGGACTTGGCACCTGAAGTCACCCTGAATCTGGCTCACCACTATGTAAATAATAAAAAAAAGACATAACAAGAAATAACAGGGAGGGAGGAGACAGAAAGAAAAAAAAAAGCAACGCTACAAGCGCAACACAAAAATAGAACAGTATCCTTAATTTATCTGATATACAGTACCCTTGACAACAGAGGAACTTAAGTTATTATTGAAAGTCTTGCCATTCTAGCCTGCTAACCATTTTGATGTCTTTGGTACTATTCTAGATGTCAATACATTTGTGTGACAATTAGCTCTAAGGAAAAACTTTAATCATATGAATTATGAACATCTACTTGGTGGACATGACAATACCACAAATGGGATTAATCTGAGCCACTCTCCTTTTAAAGCTTAAGTAAAAGAAAAAAATAGCACAAGGGACATGACTTACTATAAATCAGATGTGTCCCTTGTGCGCGTTGTTTAGTTGAAATCTTCTCCTTCAATTCCACCCTCACCTCTGCCAAAGTCATTTTCCGGTTCAGGAGGAGTTAATAGAGCCAAGGAACCTGCCATCTGCATTCTTTAAGAGTGCCGACTATGCCTGTACATTCTACCCATCTCCTCCAATAATAGAAGCTGTGCCACAGCTTCTATGGATAAAAAAGGATCTCTGAATGGAGGAGGCAAACCATTCATACACCCACCTGTCCTGCATTTTTTATTTATAGGCACTACGACTTGAAGGAGAGTATCGGAAAGGCGGACATATTTGGAGCTTTTGATGAGTGCAGGTCCCTCGGCTCTATTAACCATCACCACAATAGAAGATTATGGTGGTGGGATCATCAAAGGAGGAGGATTTCAACTAAATTAGATGCCAGCAGCCCAATGGACACATTGGATTGATAGTAAGTCATGTCCCTTACGCTATTTTTTTTTTTTTTCACGTAGGCTTCATTTTCTGAAGTACAGGAAGTTTTACATCTTTAACTGAGAATTCACGATCAAGCTAAACATCTTCTTATGGTTGGTAAGTATATCTGACCTTTTATTCATGAAGGGCAGCTATTGATCCATTCCAGGAGTCAGTAGAGGAGGATTGGGAGGCTCGAAAATTTTTAATTAGGAATAGATCCACCCTTAGACACATCGGTTTGGGGGAACTAATGCAGGCCAGGATACAGTCATTATATATTGGTCCTACAGTGGCAGTGTTGGTAAACGAAGCCTGATCAGAATATTTTTTTCTGTCCAATGGGACGAGACAGGGCTGCCCCCTATCTCTATTGTTGTTCGCCCTAACTCTAGAACCTTTTCTCTGCAAAGTCAGATCAGACCCCATGATTAGCGGACTATGGGTTTCAAATACAGAGCATAGGATCGCTGCTTATGCGGATGACATTTTATTCTTCCTTACCAACCCGTAGGTTTTGTTACCATCTTTACTCCAATTTTTTGATCAGTATGAGTATGTATTTCTCTATTTTTTTTTTATAAACTACGCTAAATGTGAAGCAATGAGCATTCTTCTCTCCACGGAGAGTATCCCTAAGTTACAAGGCGATTATCGGTTCAAATGGGTTCAGTTGTTTATCAAAAATTTCTGGGGGTTAAATTGACTCTGGACACTGCCCTATTGTACGAGATGAATTTCTGTCCATTGTTATCCAAAATGCGAATGCATCTTAAATTCTGGCAAACTCTTATGCCGTGTACAAATGGTCAGATTTTCTGACGGGAAATGTTGGATGTGAGCTTGTTGGCTGAAAGTCCGACTGTGTGTATGCTCCATCAAACATTTCTTGTTGGACTTTCCGCCAACAAAAAATCTGACAAATGTTGGCTAGCAAGTTCTCAAATTTTCCGCCAATAAAAGTCCGTCGCACAAAAGTTCACGCATGCTCAGAATCAAGTATGGGTCGGAAGCACTCGGTCTTGTAAAACTAGCGTTCGTAATGGAGATATCACATTAGTTACGCAGCAAATTATGAAATCTCTCAATGCAGTGCATTGTCTTCTTCTTTATAATGCTATAATAATGCTGCTGATATTCACAGAGTTCTGACAAATGTATTTTGGATTACTTCCATCATCCTGGATAATATTTTCGTTGTTGTTTGTTGTTTTTTTTTCTCGTGATCTCCAGAATAATCTTTTTTTTTTTTTTTTTTTTTTTTTTAGTGATGTCCATATTTTTTTTTTTTATAGTGATCTCCATGGTTTTTTTTTTTTCTCGTGATCTCCAGAATAATCTTCTTTTTATTCTTTTATTTTTTTCTTGTGATCTCCAGAATAAGTTTTTTATTCTTTATTTTTTTTTTCTAGTGATCTCCATAATTTTAATTTTCGTTTTGAGTGTCAAGTTACCATAACACCATTATTATCTTGTATTTTTTAACCTCAAAGATACAACTATGTTGGTGTCCCTTGTTAATTTGACAATGTATTTTTGAAATGTACCTGCATACTCACAAACAAACTGTCCTTTTTGAAGTCAAACACATAGCCAAGTATTTGTCAAAACAAAAATTTGAAATTTAATAGGGAGCACAAGGTCCTAACAAAATAAAGAGGAAGGCAACGCTGGAGAAACAGTTGGAATTGGTGAAGCCTTTGTACCCCAGAGGAGACATCAATTATTTGACTGTAAAAATTGGTAACCTGAGGAGTCCATTTAATAGGAAGCACAGTACGGTCCAGGACTCCGAGAGATCGGGAGCAGCAGCAGATGACATATATGTCCTGAGGCTGTGGTCTTACAACAGCCTGTGTTTTTTGCAGACAACATCAAACCCAGGCCATCACTCTTAACACTTCCTTCCACGCTTTCTTCCATGCTGCTGTGGTGGGTTGGGTGGCTGTGTTGGTGGTGTTGCTGGAGGTGGTGGAGGAGTATGGTCCAACTCACACAGGTGGGTTTGAGTTGTGAGTTTGCCCCTTGTCCCCTTGTTTAGGGCTGTCAGAATAATTTCTTCACAGATAGTGCGTTGGCCCTCCTCCATGTGTTCTTATTATGGTTTTTTTTGTATTAAGCGCATAAAGCGCTCGGAGATACATTTCAGGACACTCATTAATACATTAAAACAGTCATCGGGCTGTGGGTTTCCCATATTAATGGTAATTGAGCAGTAGGATGTCAGTATCTTGATGCCGCTGCTGAGAACAACATGGTATGATGAACAGACAGCTGCATATAGCTGCGGTTTGCGCGTATGGGGACACTCTAACTGCGCATGCGCGGGATACGCGGGACGCGCATGCGCACTGAGATTCCCCTAGTTAGATAGAGAGGAGGGAGGTTATATAGGTAGAGTGACAATCTAAGCGGCCTATCCCATGAATAAGCTACAGTTGTAGCGAAACATGTCGGGGGCAAGGCCGAGAGAAGGATAAACACCAGAGACTGTGTGACTTAAGAGAGCAAGGCGCTGCGGTTCGCTTGTCAGGGGAGACGGAGGGTCTATTGGAAGAGCGAGCGAGGAGAGGGTGAGATAGACCCCTGTGCACGCTATTGGCATTAAGGTCCTCCGCGACCACATACCCTTTGTGAAAGCCTTAGGAAAGCCCACCCAGGTTGCTGTGTTGAGATTGCTGTGTACAGATTGCCGTGGAGTTTGTTTTGATGTGCTGTTATAAAGTTGACACAATGTGAGTGCATCTTTTGAAGTGTATTTTGAAGTGTGTATATTAAAAGTTTTTACGTTATCACACTATTGGGAGTTCTTTTTCATTTGCATATGGAACAAGTCCCTGAATGGAATACATTTAACCCCTTCTGATTGCCTGGATATTCTTATGCTTGCTAGCCTCATACGAAAGTGGAGGCATACAAAGTTGGTAAGAGACTGTCTATTGGGAGAGGGAGCACTGAACACAGAGGTGTGGTGGAGAGTTCAAGTTAACTTCAGGAACTACCAAGATTTGCTGTGACACCATTATTTTGCATCTTTATCACGGACTTTCTCTGTTTCACATATGTGCACCTATTGTTGGACTTTTATGTTATTTAGTCACGAAGTTCATGCTGAGTGTGTATATTGATCAGTTACACACTTAGTTATAGGAGTGACACATTTGCGATTTTCAGCAATATCACTGAGTCACTGTAGTCATTGTATTGCGTTTTGGTGGTTTTTTTTTTATATTTTTTTGCTTTGTTGTTTTCATTTTTATTATTATTATTTTTCACTACTATTTGTTTGATTCACACACCTTTAACAAAGAGGTTATTAGATTAGGTTATTCACTAGCAATAGTAACACTACGGAAAGAGTGATTAGAATAGCGCCACATTTTTATTCTTCACGTGGGTTGTAATACACCATTGTCACGTCACAAGATTTAAAAATATTTTCCACACACTGTTATACACTAAGTGGCAGCTATAGATAGACTTTACTAATTGATTATCATTATCATTTAACTGATTTGTTCCGAGGCGCAGTGGTGGTTAATCGTGTGTATATAGGACGTTACACTTAGAAGGACCGTTTATTCATGTAAAAATTGGTAACCTGAGGAGTCCATTTAATAGGAAGCACAGTACGGTCCAGGACTCCGAGAGATCGGGAGCAGCAGCAGATGACATATATGTCCCGAGGCTGTGGTCTTACAACAGCCTGTGTTTTTTGCAGACAACATCAAACCCAGGCCATCACTCTTAACACTTCCTTCCACGCTTTCTTCCATGCTGCTGTGGTGGGTTGGGTGGCTGTGTTGGTGGTGTTGCTGGAGGTGGTGGAGGAGTATGGTCCAACTCACACAGGTGGGTTTGAGTTGTGAGTTTGCCCCTTGTCCCCTTGTTTAGGGCTGTCAGAATAATTTCTTCACAGATAGTGCAGGTAATCTCCAATATGAACCAATCAGACTCCATGCAAAGAAATGAGCAGGGGGTGAAAGTACAAACAGTATTAAAGGGCTCTGTTCCCGCCCCCCCCAATTCACACCATGCACCCCAAATGGGAGCCTGCTGTTCGCGGGTGAACTGGGGTGACGACCAAGAGCTGTAGAGAGAGGGCTAGGCCGCTCTCCCTACCGAGACCTGAAACTCCCTTGGGAGTCAAATCAAAAAGGAAAGCCTGTTGGTAACAATAGTAATATGAGGTAGGCAAATGGAGAATATCAAGGGGGGACCTGAGAGAGTCCCCCCTGTTCTCAAATGGGTCAGAATATTCAACAAGAAAATCGTTCTTGGGTATATGCTTACTCCAGAACATGTAGTAGGTCAATTCAGCCTGAGGCTGACCAGAAAGAAGAAGGAAGAAGAAAATAACAGGAAGAGGGAGAGAAGGGGGGAGAAAGCGAGTCTGAAGGAGGGGGAGTGGGAAAGGAAGAAAGAGGAGGTGGGTAACCTTCGTGGAGAGGAGAGAAACCGGGCAGTTTAGAGACTCGTGTGGACTGATAGGGGCCTCTGTGCCTTAGGGGAGTAGAGAGATTCCTATGTATTTAGCCCAGGGTTCCCATGTGAGGTTAAATCTCTCCGAAGTATCCAAAATGGCATTCGAAATTTTTACCTGCGACATTATCCAGGAGATTTTCTGTTTGGTCTGGTAAAAGGAGACCAAGGGGGATTTCCATGAGTGGGCTATTGTTATCTTGGCCCCCAGAAGGATAAAGTTGATTAGGGATTGGGTCAATTTTGGTACATCAGGGATTCGGCTATTAAGGAGTGCTATAGTTGGGTCCTGTTTTACCGCATATCCAGTGGACTTGCGGATGAGATTAAAGATCCTGTTCCAGTAGCCTCTAATTTTGGGGCACTCCCAATAGGGTGTGTAGGAGGGAGCCCACATGGCCACACCCTCTAAAGCAGTGTGGAGAAGACTGAGGGTAGAATTTGGTGAGGCGGGTGGGGACTAGGTACCATCGGGAAATTACTTTGAGGCCGCTTCCACAAGGGAGATATTAAGTATTCCCCTGTAAGAGTGGGCGAAATTCATGTGCCAAGTCTCCAGGTCCCATTCAATCTGAAGGTCTCGCTCCCAATTCAACATGTAGGTTGCTTTCTCCAAGGGATCAGCTAATGCTGAACAGATTAGGGAGATTACCCCTCTCATGCTCGTGGATGAGGAACACCAAAGCTCATATTGAGTTACCGAAAGCGGGAAGTCAGAGTTTTTCCAAACCATGCGGAGGAAATGTAATAGCTGGTTATAGCGAAATGTTTCCGAAGGTGGTATGTCCAATTGTGTGTGATGGGGCCATTGCCATTGAAATATTGCCCTATTCTATAAAGGCCGTTGTCAAGCCACCACCTGAAAGCCCTGATTTTTAGTCCGGGGGGGAACTGGGGGTTATGAATGATGTGTGCCAAAGGGCGCCAGGCCGAGGTCAGGGAGTGTCGTTTGTGTAAGCACATGATGACTATATTATTGCCACGGCGGACGTTGCTTCCCTCTACACTTGCATACCGCAAGATAAAGGCATTGAAGCTGTTCAACATTTCCTTGAGAAGGAACCCACCATTGCCCCCTTCCAACGTTCCTTTTATTATCGAAATTGTTACAATTTGCTACCAAGCACAGTTATTTTTGGTTCAATCAACAATATTTTCTAAAGTTACGTGGTGTGGCTATGGGCGCTAAATTTGCCCCTAGCCTCGCCAACCTTTTCATGGCCAAATGGGAGGAGGATGTCGTCTATGCCCGCAGGACCTCTTCCCTCGTCCTGTGGACAAGATATATATTGACAACATCCTCCTCCTATGGAAAGGTAATGCTGAGTCATTGGAAGCGTTCTTCCAAGATCTGAATAGCAACGACAGAGGTATATCTCTGTCGTATGTTGCCAGTAAGGATAAGATCAATTTCCTTGACTTGGAGATTAAAATGACCAATGGACATTTCCAGTTTCAGATGCACTTTAAACCAACAGATCGCAATGGCTTCATTCCAATGGATAGCTGCCATCACCGATCTTGGCTGGACTCTGTTCCGCTGAGTCAATTTCTCAGGCTGCGTCGAAATTGCTCCGACATTGCCACTTTTAAAGTACAGTCTGATATATTGAGAACCAGGTTTATAGACAAAGATTATGATCCCTTCTTGGTTGATCAAGAATTCCAACATGCTTTGGACACAAACAGAGAATCTCTATTAGAAGAGAAATCCAGAGTTGAACAGGGGGATACTTTCAAGTGGTCTATGGTGACCACATTTTCTATTCAGCACAAGCAGGTTAGAGCTATTCTCTCTAAACATTGGGGCATTCTCAAAAATGATCGAATTTTGAACACTGCCCTGCAAGACCAAGCGAAAGTTATTTTTAGAGGAGCTCCTACCCTGCAGAGTAAAATAGCTCCAAATATCATCAACCCCCCCATACGCCAGCCTCTCTTTCACGAGATGGATGGTTTCTACTCATGTAGAAAGTGCACCGTTTGCCAGCACAACTCTGGGATAGGACGAAAAACTGTTTCTTTTACGTCCTCGGTTACCCACAAACAATATCTGATCAAACCGTTTTGTACATGCACTACTAGCCACGTTGTGTACTTGATCACTTGTCACTGTGGGAAACAATACATGGGTCGTACCATCCGCTCTTTCTCAGTTAGAGTGGTTGAACACATTGCCCTTATTAAGAGCGGAGATACCAAACACACTGTTCCCAGGCATTATAAACTGCACCACAACAGTGTAATTGAGGGGACACGGTTTGTGGTGATCGATAGATATGTTCCCCCTTGGAGAGGTGGTGCCAGGACCAGAGGGGTCTCTCATTTAGAGACCTTCTGGATCTATGAGCTCCAAACACTTTTTCCGTTTGGTATGAATGTTGACCTAGACATCAATTCCTTTATCAATAGGGCTTGATGTCTAGATCTAATGCATCTTCATCCTTTCTTATTTTTCATTTTTTATTTTTATACTTACCCATTTTTTCCTCACATAAAGATGTATTTTTTCACTTCTGTTCAAGTCTTTCTACATGTAAATATGATTATTATACATCAATACTTTCATAGGTGAACGAACAGGTTTCCAATTCATTGCTTTGACAGGATTCCATTTTTTATTTATGTCACACATTGGTTCAGCCATATATATCCACTATATGGTGGATTTTTTCTTATTTATGCGTTGTCTGTATATTGTCATTTCGGGGGAGTTCATTTCATATGTGATCATTTTTAAATATTTTTAAAATATTTTTTATGACCATTTTTTATTCCCCCTTTTTGCAGACACGTTTTTGCAGGTACAGTTGTTTATGCCATTTTTCTCACTAACATGAGGACACATTTAATTCATACTATCCACATACTATCCTGCATGTATCCTTTTTTTTTTTTTTACTCACCCCCTCAGCTGTCCTGAGCCCCGCAATATTGCCGAATTTGTGGGCATGTGTGTTTTCCGGCGCTCGGTGGGCGGAGTCGTGACATCAGAGGACTCCTCCGCCCACCTCTACACTCCCCTGGCCAGCCTGCGTTGCGAGGATGAGCCTCCCACCTGTGGAGAGAAAAGTGCACACAGGAGTGACAGAGCGTGTTCTCTGAAGAAACAGAGCACGCTCATGGTATTCCTGCGCATGTGCATAACAATAAACAAGAGAAGGATTATCAAGAGTAGGGATGAGCCGAACACCCCCCGGTTCGGTTCGCACCAGAACCTGTGAACGGACCGAAAATTCGCACGAACATTAGAACCCCATTGACGTCCCCATGGGACTCGAACTTTCTAAATCAAAAGTGCTCATTTTAAAGGCTAATTTGCATGGTATTGTCCTAAAAAGGGTTTGGGGACCCGGGTCCTGCCCCATGGGAAATGTATCAATGCAAAAAAAACTTTTAAAAACAGCTGTTTTTTCGGGAGCAGTGATTTTAATGATGCTTAAAGTAAAAAAAAAGAAAAAAGTGAAATATTCCTTTAAATATCGTACTTGGGGGGGTGTCTATAGTATGCCTGTAAAGTGGCGCGTGTTTCCCGTGCTTAGAACAGTCCCTGCACAAAATGTCATTTTTAAAGGAAAAAAAGTCATTTAAAACTGCTTGCGGCTTTAATGTAATGTCGGGTCCTGGCAATATGGATGAAAATCAGTGAGACAAACGGCATGGGTACCCCCCAGTCCACTACCAGGCCTTTTGGGTCTTGTATGGATATTAAGGGGAACCCCGCACAAATTAAAAAAGGAAAGGTGTGGGGCCCCCAGGCCCTATATACTCTGAACAGCAGTATACAGGCGGTTCAAACAAAACAGGGACTGTAGGTTTGTTGTTAAGTAGAATCTGTTTGTAATTTTGAACTGGTACATTTTTAACATGTTTAGCTCCAGCCAAAAAATCTATTTTAAGCTTTCTGGAAAACCTAGGGAAGGGTTATCACCCCTGTGACATTTGTTTTGCTGTCTGTGCTCCTCTTCAGAAGATTTCACCTCACTTTTTGTCCCAATGACAAATGTTTTTGGGTTTTTTGTGAAACAAGGATTGGTAATAAAGCATCAGTGGAAAGCAGAAAAGTTTTTCCCATATTAACTCTTACTGGAGAGAATTTCCCTTCCTAGGGGTGGATTTCATCTCACTTCCTGTTGTCTCCTTCTGTTTGCAAATAGGAGTCGTTTGTAAGTTGGGTGTTTGAAAGTAGGGGCCTGCCCTATATACTCAGCAGAAATTTGGGCCTTAGGTGTTGTTGTGGCCACAACACTGTAAGCCCTCACAGGGCCTTGCTGTGAAATATTAGATCAAGAATTGTAATTACATGCTCCTATTGAACAGGGGCTTAAAAATTGGGCCTTTGGTGGTGGCGGTGCTGGTGCCACAACACTGTAAGTCCTCACAGATACTCTTGGTGGGCGCAGAACCGGGCCCTGCTGCAAAGAATTGCATCAAAAATTGTAATTACACGCCCCTGTTAAACAGGGGCTGAAAAATTGGGCCTTAGGCACTGGTGCTGGTGTCACAACACTGCAACCCCTCACAGATACTCTACTTGGAGCGCAGGAACTAGCCCTGCTGCAAATAATTGTATGAAAAATTGTAATTACATGCCCCTGTTAAACAGGGGCTGAAAAATTGGGCCTTAGGCACTGGTGGCGGGACTGGCGGCGCCCAGAACCAAAAATATTCTTACAAGCTATCATCATGATAATTGAGGAGGAAGAGGATAATCACTCAGTATAACAGGATAGTCACTCAGCATCAGCATAGGCAGTCTTTGAAGGGATCTGACATTTAAAAAAAATGTATTCGGTTACATCAGCATCAGGTGCTTGGTAGCTGGTGGTGATCCAAGACTGATTCATTTCTATGAAGGTCAGTCGATCGACCGAGTCGGTGGACAGACGCACCCTGTGATCGGTTACAAAGCCTCCAGCAGCACTGAATGTGCGTTCCGAAAGAACGCTGGATGCAGGACAGGCCAGTAGCTTAATTGCATACTGTGCAAGCTCTGGCCAGTGATCCATCCTCAAGTCCCAGTAACCCAGAGGATTTTCAGTGGGAAAGGTGTCCAAGTCAGATCTTGCCCCTAGGTATTCCTGCACCATGTAAAACAGACGCTGGCGATGGTTGCTGGAACCGATCATACCCTGGGGCTGCGGACCAAAAAATTGTCTGAATGCATCGGTCAGACGGCCACCTTCTCCACCGCTCCTTCTTTGACTGACCGAAGCCTCAGCAACACGTTGTCCAGAAACAGGAGTTTGTAACCTCTCAGTCTCTGGGAACGCTTTGCACAGACCTTTCTGCAAGGCCTCCCGAAGATGTTTCATCCTCTGCTCCTTCTGTGATGGCAAGATAAGGTCCGCAACCTTACCCTTGTAACATGGATCAAGGACGGTTGGCAGCCAGTATTGTTCCTTCTCCTTGATACCACGAATACGAGGATCATTCTGCAGGCTTTGCAGGATCAGGGAGGCCATGCAGCGTAGATTTGCTGAGGCATTCAGTCCGGAGTCCTCTGGGTCACTAAGGACGATATGATCCGCAGCCACCTCCTCCCAGCCACGTACAAGTCCATGTGTTTCTTGGGACTGTAAATGATCCCTTAAAGACTGCTGCTGATGCTGAGTGCCAGGCTCCACCTCCATACTGACACATTCCTCCTCCTCCTCCTCTTCCTGTGTGATCGGCGGGCATGCAGGAACACTGTCTGGATAAAGGGGGCCTTGAGAGCTAAGGAAGTCCTCCTCTTCTTGCCTCTGTTCTGCCTCAAGTGCCCTGTCCATTATTCCACGCAGCGTGTGCTCCAACAGGTGGACAAGGGGGACAGTGTCACTGATGCATGCACTGTCACTGCTCCCCATCCTCGTGGCCTGCTCAAATGGTGACAGGACAGTGCATGCATCCCTGATCATGGCCCACTGGCGTGGGGAAAAAAAACAAGCTCCCCTGAGCCTGTCCTGGTGCCATAGTCACACAGGTACTCATTGATGGTCCTCTGCTGTGTGTGCAGCCTCTGCAGCATGGCCAAAGTTGAGTTCCACCTGGTGGGCATGTCACAGATTAGGCAGTTCTTGGGCAGGTTAAATTCCTTTTGGAGGTCTGCCAGCCGAGCACTGGCATTATATGACCGGCGGAAATGCACACAGAATTTCCTGGCCTGCCTCAGGACATCCTGTAAGCCCGGGTACCTGCCAAAGAACCGCTGCACCACTAAGTTAAGGACGTGAGCCAAACAGGGCACATGGGTCATTTGTCCCTTTTAGAGGGCGGAGAGGAGGTTGGTGCCATTGTCGCAAACCACCATTTCTGCCTTAAGTTGGCCTGGCGTCAACCACCTCTGAACCTGCCCCTGCAGAGCTGACAGAACCTCTGCCCCAGTGTGGCTCCTGTCCCCCAAGCACACCAGCTCAAGCACCGCATGGCATCTTTTGGCCTGCATACTTGAGTAGCTCCTTGAACGCCTACGGAGCACCGCTGGTTCTGAGGACAAAGCACAGGAAGAGGCCATGGAGGAAGATGAAGAGGAGGGGGTGGAGGAGAGAGGTGTGTCAGAATCATTAGTAGTGGCATTTTGGAGGCTTGGTGGTGGAACAACCTCCAACACTACTGCACCTTGCCCTGCATCCTTCTCAGCTGCCAGCAGAGTCACCCAATGCGCAGTGAAATTTAGGTAACATCCCTGTCCATGCCTGCTGGACCATGAGTCAGCGGTAATATGCACCTTACCGCTGACCGCCCTGTCCAGCGAGGCATGGGCATTGCCTTCCACATGCCGGTAGAGAGCCGGAATCGCCTTCCATGAGAAAAAGTGGCGTTTGGGTACCTGCCACTGAGGAACCGCACATTCCACAAACTCATGGAAGGGGGCAGAGTCTACCAACTAAAAAAGGTGCAGTTGAAGTGCTAGTAATTTTGCCAAGCTAGCATTCAACCGCTGGGCATGTGGATGGCTGGGAGCAAACTTCTTTCGGCGGTGCAGCAGCTGGGGCAGGGAAATTTGCCTGGTACAATCTGACGTCGGTGTAACGAAAGCAGATTTCCCACAAGTACTTGGCTGTGACACACCTAATTCTGCACCTTCATTCCTCTCAGTGCAGGTCTCAGAGAGGACTAAATGTATAGTGGGGTTGGAGATCTCAGCTGATGAGGAGCAAGGAGAGGTCCTCTTTGTTCTTTGGTGTGGGTCTTTTAGATACGCTTGCCAACGAACTGCATTGCAGGTCAACATATGTCTGGTCAAGCATGTGGTGCCCAAGCGGGAGATGTTTTGGCCATGCAAGATATGCTTGAGACATATGTTGCACTCGTCTCAAAAAAGGCCCACACCAAAGAACTTTTGGAATAACGCGCAGAGACAGCAGTGCCCTGCACATGCGGAGCTTTGCGGTGTGATGCAGTCAGTGTGCTGCCCTTAGGCTGGCCCCTGGAGGGCATCCTGCCTCATTGGTGATGTGACTCCTCCTCTCTCCTATCAGGCACCCACGTTGAGTCAGTGACCTCATCATCCCCTCCCTCCTCATCACTGGAGCAAACCTGGCAGTATGCTGCAGCAGGGGGAGCATGTCTACCAGATTGCTGTCCTTCTTGGGCACCCCCTCTGTCCGTACTCACGTTACTGCCTTCATCTAGCTCAGTATCATCATCAGAGCCTTCTAAACGCTGGGCATCCTCCTGGAGCATGTCCCCAACACTGTGGTCAAACAGAGGGACTCCTCAGGAGGACATGGTGAGGCTAGGGAAGGAGTCACTGATGCCATTCAGCCAAGGGAAGAGGCCGCGTTGGCAGCTGCTTTGCCAGACAAAGTACCCTGAGCATGGGTGAGAGAGGATGAGGAGGATGAGGAGGGCTTGGTCATCCACTCGACCAAGTCTTCCGCATGTTGCGGCTCAACACGACCAGCTGCCGAAAAAAAGGCCAAGCGTGTCCCACGGCCACGTGCTGATGAGGATGCACCGTCTCCACGACCAGCACTGTTGCCTCTAGACACAGAGCCTGCTTGCCCTCTTTTATTGGCTTTTGACTGTCTGCCTCTCATTGTTGGCCTTCCAGATATACTAATGGCCTGCAGTGAGATGTAGCTGCACTAAGCTGGGATATATATATATATATATATATATATATATATATATATATATATATATATATATATACTCTGATACTGCAGCTAGCGAAATCAACTGACTGCCTGTAGTATGAGAACACCACCAATCTTCTACAGGTAGCTACTGTGCAGAGGTCACACTACACTAACTTGTAGCTTTAGCTGAACACTGTGCAGAGGACGCACTACACCAACATTAAAATAATGTAGCTGCCTGCGGTAGTGATAGGATCAGGGAAACACCACCAACCTTCTAAAGGTAACTTTAGCTGAACACTGCAGAGGACACACTACACTAACGTTAAAATAATGTAGCTGCCTGCGGTAGTGATAGGATCTGGAAAACATCACCAACCTTCTACAGGTAGCTTTAGCTGAACACTGTGCAAAGGTCGCACTACACTAACATGTAAATAATGTAGCTGCCTGCGGTAGTGATAGGATCAGGAAAACACCACCAACCTTCTACAGGTAGCTTTAGCTGAACACTGTGCAGAGGTCGCACTACACTAACGTGTAAATAATGTAGCTGCCTGCGGTAGTGATAGGATCAGGAAAACACCTCCAACCTTCTACAGGTAGCTTTAGCTGAACACTGTGCAGAGGTCGCATTACACTAACATGTAAATGTAGCTGCCTGCGGTAGTGATAGGATCAGGAAAACACCACCAACCTTCTACAGATAGCTTTAGCTGAACACTGTGCAGAGGACGCACTACACTAACGTTAAAATAATGTAGCTTCCTGCGGTAGTGATAGGATCAGGAAAACATCACCAACCTTCTACAGGTAGCTTTAGCTAAATTAGATTAGCCACATTTCTTTCATGAGAGCGCAAAGGTGGGGGTCACATCTGCATACATGACACACACAAGCAATAGAACTAAAGGTCCCAGCATTCGCACACACATACACCAATATCTCTCTAAAATCGCTTACATTTTTCCCATTTGTACACAACACCCGCATATCATTCTCTCACTTTCTTTTAACTCTCATTAATATTTTCCTGCCTAAATTCTGCATTCCTTATTTTGTTCAAATAACTTTTACATCTAGCTTCTATGATTCTATGATCAGACGGGCAGCCAGAGTGCTCATCCCATCTTCCCTCTCTGACAACATATAAAGTATTCTGTTTTACCTCTCATTTCTCTGTTTCTGATTCTAATAGTTGTAGTGCCTGACCCCAAACTCATCTCACAACTTAACATGAAAATGTCCCTTTCTGTCTAGTGTTAATGTCACCCTTGATCCATCCTGCTCACATAAATAACTGTTTCTCTAGCTGTTTACTCTGCATGATTCTTAGTCCCTGTGGACCTTGGTGGTAACCCAGTTACCCAATGTGGATCCCTGTCCACTTTAACCATTTATCTAGGGGCTCAGTATAGGCGGAACCGCACCTTTGGTTCATATATAGTGCTCCTCTTGCGCTGGGCATTTTTGAGGGTCTCTTACCCTTCATTCCCTTACTTAATTTAATGCCCATAATGACTGGCCAGTCTTCTCTCTTCTCTACGTGTGCCTATACCCTCTTGCCTCTAAACTACTTTATCTAGCAGATGTACTACATATACCTGTGAACAGCACTATTCTTCCCTTTCTTATCTATAACACTCCAATGGACAATAGACAGGGACAACATAACATATAACCACCAATCAATACAGTTCGATTAAGGGGAGTAAAATAGGTACCCTTTGTCCCGAAAATGCCTTACCGATCAAGGAAGTCTGATAACTCAAATGTAAGCAAAAGGCTTACCTCAGCCGGCTGATTATCAGAAATTCCCGGATCGTCTCAAGCTCCTCGTTTCGGATACTCAGGGTCACCTGGAATCCCCTCCTGGCTGGCTTGCCATGCTGACTTGGTTAAATTGATGATAGGCAACTCCTATCCTCATATTGATTAGTGATTCCAAATTAATAACAACTACTGCAGTAGGGAACAGACACAAAAGATACGCTCAGCATCTTTCCAAATAACTGTTCTGCTTTATTATGACGCAATTGAAGGTTTTTATGCACATGATTACGTAGGTATCACATTAATATTACAATTGTACGTTTATGGTAACAAGGGGCATTACATAGGCAGGCTAATTCTAATCAGGACTCGAAAGAATGTAAACATTTACTGAAAACATTATTAGTGCTGTGTGCACAGTGAGGGCAGTGTGCAAAACATACAAAATACAATACAATTATATACAGAACTTACAAATTTTCATTACAATACATTTCCGGTATTTGACCATAAGGGTCCCAAAACAAGGCGTGGAACGCACGCCGAGCGGCCATCGGAAGTGGCATTGTTTACATGCTGTTTGCATTACGAGTTGACCCTCCATTAGGGGATCACACTATCTATATAAACCTTGCTGGCTGCAGTGGGGGGACCCCCCAGACGATGTCCAAGGAGACGAAATGCATTGCCGCCATTTTACTCATACAGGGCTGTTTTATCCATTTTTCATGTGAGTGTATTTCCTCTTTTTAAATAAATTGGTACACATTTTATATGGAGTTACACTATGTGGCCTTCCTTTGTTTTTTTCCCATTTGCTATAATCTTCTTCCATTGTGGGCATCACCCCTGAGGGACATATCAGTTCACAGACCATCCCAGGATCTTTCTACAACCTTTACGGAATTCCATCAGCCGTTCATTATTCAAGCCTGTTTGACCCAATTGAACATATGTCCTTTTGGGTTCAAACGTTCCGGTAAGCCTCCCTACTGTCGGTGGTGGTGTTCCAGATGTCACGTGCACACTGATATACCTATGAAGTCACATTTGTATTGAGGACTGTCACTAATTTATAGGAGTCACACATCCATCGAGGACTTTCATTTTGTTGGATGCATTTTTCTGTTGCCTTTTTTTGAGTTTGTCTTGATGATGTAATGGTCTTCTTAGGCCATCTTATTTATTCTCATATTAGCGCTTATTTTGTTTTCTGATTTTTGCACATATCCTACTGGCCGTGTTAGCTGCTTATTCTTTGGGGCAGCGCAGAATTATTTGTTTTATTTGGAAGTGTCCGTGTCTGCTGGCCAGCTTGAAGTGCCCGTGCCTGCTGCCCAGCTTGAAATGTTCCTGTCCGCTGCCCAGCTTGAAGTGTTCCTGTCCGGTGCCCAGCTTGGTGTGTTCCTGTCCGCTGCCCAGCCTGGTGTGTTCCTGTCCGCTGCCCAGCCTGGTGTGTTCCTGTCCGCTGCCCAGCCTGGTGTGTTCCAGCCCGCTGCCCAGCCTGGTGTGTTCCTGCCTGCTGCCCAGCCTGGTGTGTTCCTGCCCGCTGCCCACCCTGGTGTGTTCCTGCCCACTGTCCAGCCTGATGTGTTCCTGCCCGCTGCCCAGCCTGATTGTGTTCCTGTCCGCTACCCAGCCTGATGTGCCACTACTTGCTGCCCAGCATGAGGTGCCTGCTGCCCGGCTCGACACCATGGGCTTTCCCCAGCAATGGCTAGTTGGAGCGTCCGGAGGTCGCTCCTTCGAGGGGGGGTACTGTCAGGAAAGGTCTCCTCCGCTGGTAATATCGATCATTTGGCGTGCAGTACTGAGGTCCACCAGCAGGTGTCTCCTGGCAGTTTGGAGCTGTCAGAAGAGCTTTTTCCTGCTGGTATTCTGTCACCTTTGGGCTGAGGTACTCGCGTCCACCGGCGGAGGAATCCTGGCAGTATGGAGCAGGTATTCCCCTCTGCAGAAAGGTGTCACCTGACCTTAATTAGCAGAGCTGCAGTATAAATACCCGGCAAGTGCACACTCACGTTGCCCTGGCATTGTCCTTGAGCCCTGATCTGCAGCCTGCTCCTCTGATCCTGAAACCTGATTCCTGAACCTGAACCTGAAGCCTGTTGATCCTGTTTCTTGTCTGTTATCTGAACCCTGGACCCTGAGCCTTGTACCTGACCCATCCTTCCTGTGATCCATCCATCCTCTCTTGTCCTGTTTGTTTCCCTTCCCAGCTACTGATCTCCTGTTTATGACCCTGGCCTGGCTTGACTACGATTCTGGTACTCCCTTTTGCTACATATGCTGGTTGTGTATTATCACTGTTTGATTGTTTGGTTTGTTCACTCTGTATTGGTGGTGTGTTCACATGTATATACATTTACCTTAATAAACTTACTTTCACCTATTTTATGTCTGGTTCACTCTGTTGCAGTCCACACAGTTCTGGTCTTATCTGGTATATGACAGCCACAGTCTGCCATTCATGTGGGTTGGAAGGAAACTGTGGATTCAAACAATAAAAAAAAAATAGTACTTTTGCACATAACATTGCAAGGCAGATTAGACACAAACATTCTTGGCCAACATAAGTATAACATTTATTGAAGTGAGTATTTAAAGACAAAAGTATAAGGTCCACTTATCAGATTCCTTACCCCCTCTGATGGGCCATTGTAAAAATTTGAGGGTGGGGGGAGATGTTTTGGACAGGTAACCCTCTCCTCTTCATTGAGAGCAGAATGCCTAAATAATGTGTGTTGCTTTGGCCAGCCCCTCCTTACTTACACTATTGGCAGCCCACTGGACAGGTAAGAAGTGTCATAATCCAAAAATATGAATACACACTGTACAAATTGAAGCACATTTTTACATTCTGCAATTACCGATCAAGATAATAGGAGAACAAAACTTTAAACAGTACCATTTGAAAGTATTCATGCAGGCACTTGCACTACATGCTTTGGTGAATTCATCCATAAATATAACCACAAAAGTGGTAGGTATAGTGTGTATGGGTTTGGCAAAGTCAGCAGATAGAGTATTGGTATCGGTTGACTTAGCAGTTGGGGGGAGGGAGGGTTTCCAAATGAGTTTTGGTCCCCCAAAAAAAGCCTCTTGCACTCTGCTTGAATTTAAGGACAACAATAACATTTGGACACATTTTAGGGGGTGTTTAGGGTAAGCACTACAATGAAGCTGACACAATACATTGTTAAGTGGCTAAGCTAGGTGTGTATGGGCCCAGGATAGCATGCTGGGGAGGTTAGTGAAGGCAAATATGCATGAACGACAAAAAAAGGAGCATTAAAAGCTTACAGCATGCATGAGGACAAAGAGGACATTCACAGCATATTACAATCATGGTAATTATGGAATGATGAAATAAATACAATACATTAGCAAATATTAAATACATAGAATGTGATGTTAAAGGATAAAACTTAACTAATTGGTCTATTGTTCCCAAGGGCCCATGCGCAGCTCTTGCAAATCAATAAAAGTGGCGCTAAAGGCCAGTGTTTAAACTGCCAAGTGTGCAAAACAGCTCTATAGGCTAAAGTGATCTGGTGCTGTAAATGCTACATAAACAATACAAGATTATTACATAAATGTGCAAATGAAATCGTGACAGTGCCTCTGAAAGTATACCATACACGAAGCAATATTAAATCGTGCACTGATATCAATAATAGAATATGAGTGATTTAGTCCATAAAAAAATCCATAGACAGGACACCGTGCAGGAAATGTGCAGTCTCTGGAAACAGTCCACCAATTCACTCAGTGATAGTGATTCCTCTCCCCTTGAACTCAACACTCACCAGCTCAATATGCCTCACACTCTCGTGTTTTGGCAATAAGGCATAAGTATAGTTGGTCAATGGAAGGCGGAAGATCCAGATTCCTTGATAAATCGAAGTGTCACATCAAGGACAATGAGTTCAAGCAATATGGGATAAAATCTTGCACGGTGGCCTGCAGTGCGGTCCGTGCTAGTTGAAGTCACTTTGCTAGCTCCAATCCAACACATTTCCTCTCAGAAGGCATTGACTGGGATGAAGGATCCCAGTCAATGCATTTGAGCGCATTGGCATTTGAGCGCAGTGGTGGAAACTCGGGGAGGGCGGTATATCTTGAGTTTTCTCATTTGTTACAAAGGATAAAACTTACCTTAATATAGTCCTTCTGCAGGACCTGAATTATAGCAGAACAGGTCTCTGGAATAATGATTCCCAGAGCCTGGGGGGAGATCCCAGTCATGAACTTGATGTCCAGGAGACTTCTCCCCGTCACCAAGTATCGCAAGGTGGCGACAAGCCTTTATTTGGGAGTGATGGCTTGCCGCATGCAGGTGTCCTGCTTCATAATATAAGGGGTCAGCAAAGCCAACATATGGTGAAAGACGGGGTCCGTCATCCAGAGATAATTCCTGAAATCATCAGGATTATTCTCCTTGAGCTCCCGCAACAAAGGCATGTGAGAGAACTGGTTACGATTAAGCAACCAATTCTTGCTCCAAGAACTCCTCCTCCTCCTGTTCATGAACTGGACTTGGGTCAAAGCAATAACTCCAAAACCAAGCCCAACTCTACGACGAGTACGTAACCGCAACATGGCTTGAAAACGAAAGTACTGACAGAACGCACTGAAAATCAGAAAGGACCTGACAAGAACGAGTTGAAAATCAGAAACAAGCGGACAAGAAGATGTAGGGATGTAGTTATTTCTTAAATTATTTTTGCTGTGTATTGTGATTGTAGTATTAGTTGGCTTAGTTGTGTGCTGGCTGTGCACTCAAAGTGTCCAGTGATTATTCTCAGTCACATGCTGTGTGAGTGTTCTCCAGCAGGGTGTACAAGAGATATTACTGCACATTATAGATTTTTTATACCTGGCCAATCAGCAGGCCTGGGGAGCTTGCTGTGCATGCTGGGAGAGCTATTAAATATCTGAGTCACTTCCTGCTCTCCCTCTTTCCCTCCAGGGATTTCCCTTGAGAGGATGTCTGTGTGATCCACTAATCTAGGTCTCAGGCCTTAGGGCCTAGAGGTATAGAGTGTTGAGGGATCTCCTGTCATGGGAGGTGTCCCTAAGCTGCTGGCTGCGATGAAGTGCTACTGGCCGTTTGGGGCATCAGTGGAGCCAAATGTGCCAGGACTGGTTACTGATAGCATTACAAACACACTGAAAATCAGAAGCGAACTATAAATAGAATGCAATGAAAGACAGGAATGAACTGACAACATGCACTAAAGAACAGATACAAACCGACAAGCACAACCTGAAAAGCAGAAACGAACTGAAAAGCAGGAGGCTGAAAAGCACGAATCTCTCACCAAACTTCTATTAACACGAGATAAACATGAGATTGGCAGAAGGAGCCCAAAGAGTGGTGCACTGGCTATTGAACTTCCTTTTTATCGGCTCGTAGTACGTGTTGTACGTCACCACGTTCCCACGTTCGTAATTGTTGGCCAACATTTGTGTGACCGTGTGTATGCAAGACAAGTTGGAGCCAAGAACCTTCGAACAAAAATCCACGGTTTTGTTGTTGGAAAGTCCGATCGTGTGTATGTGGCATTACTCTCACATGGTTTGGGAGTGGGATGAGTCCGATATTCGAGACAAGCGTAGGTTGGGAGTAGGTGTTTGCCCGTTCGAGATCGCAGTGCATTGACAGGTGCTGATTGGCCAAAGCATGCACCTGACCTGCATGCTTTGGTCAATTACACCGTGCTGTGAGAGCCATGATTGGCCATGTTAGGCTGCTTACATAGTGGCCCTACGTAGTTTTATGAGTGAAAGCAGCAAAATGACATTTGTAAAGGAAAAAAAGTAATTTAAAATGGTTTGCGGCTGTAATGTATTGCAGGATCCCGGCAATACATAGATAAAAATCTTTGAAAAAAATGGCATGGGTTCCCCCCCTCAGTCCATTACCAGGCCCTTTGGGTCTGGTGTGGATATTAAGGGGAACCATTTGCCAAAATGTAAAAAAAAATGGCGTGGGGGCCCCCCCTAAAATCCATACCAGGCGCTTCAGGTCTGGTATGGATTTTAAGGCGAACCCTGCGCCAAAATTAAAAGAAAAATGGCGTAGGGCCCCCCAAAATCCATACCGGATCCTGGCAGGCCGCAGGAAAAGAGGGCAGGTGAGAGAGCGCCCCCCCTGAACCGTACCAGGCCACATGCCCTAAACATGGGTAGGGTGCTTTGGAGTAGCCCCCCAAAGCACCTTGCACCTTGTACCCATGTTGATGGGGACAAGGGCCTCATCCCCACACCCCTTGCCCGGTGGTTGTGGCGGTATGCGGGTGGGGGGCTTATCGGAATCTGGAAGCCCCCTTTAACAAGGGGACCCCCAGAACCCAGCCTACCCCCTATGTGAATTGGTAAGACCATTTCACAAAAAAAGTGTCAAAAATAGTACAAAAGACAGGAGACACTAATTCCCTGCTCACACGAGCGGAAATTCCGCCAGCAAAAGTCCGATGTGAGCTTTTGGTCAGAAATTCTGACCATGTGTATGCTCCATCGGACTTTTGCTGGCGGAGGGCAGGTTCTCTATTTTTCAGTCGACAAAATCTCCGATCGGAAATTCCGATCGTCTGTACCAATTCCAACGCAAAAAATTCCCAGGCATGCTTGGAAACAATTCGACGCATGCTCGGAAGCATTGAACTTAATTTTCTCGGCTCATTGTAGTGTTGTACATCACCGCTTTCTTGATGGTCGAAAGTTCAGATAACTTTCTTTTGTGTGACCGTGTGTATGCAAGCCAAGCTTGAGCAGAATTTCGTCGGAAAAACCATCCAAGATTTTTCTGACGGAAATTCCGCTCGTGTGTACGGGGCATTAGGGACAAGGCCTTTATTAAAAGATAAAAAAAATAAAAATGTCCTGCGATGTCCATCCATCTTCTATCACGCTGCCCGACTAAACGAAAAATATTCTTAAAAATGCAACAGCTCCGCCTCCGTGGGAGACTTCTGCTGAGTGACGCTTCTTCTTGGTGACAGCTCTTATATAGCTGAGTGTGGGGACACCCGGTGATGTAAACAGAGTGACCCCGCCCCCCTCTGATGCCTTGTGAAGTCAGAGGAAGGCGGGGTCATCCGTTTACGTCACTGAGTGGCCCGCCCTCAGCTATATAACAGCTGTCACCAAGAAGAAGCATCACTCGGCGGGAGCCTTCCATGGAGGTGGAGTTGTTGCTTTTTTGTTTTATCTTTTTTGGTTCGTCGGGCGGCGTGATAGAAGATGAATGGACATCACGGGACATTTTTATTTTTTTATCTTTTATTAAAGGACTTGTCCCTAAGTGTCTCCTGTCTTTTTTTACTATTTTTGACACTTTTTTTGTGAAATGTTAGCAGTACAATGTACCCCTTATCAATTCACATGCCGAGGAGGCCGGAATCTGAGGGTCCCTTTGTTAAAGGGGGCTTCCAGATTCTGATAAGCCCCCGGCTGCATACCCCCAAAACCAACAGACAAGGGTTGTGGGGATGAGGCCCTAGGTGCTTTGGGGGCTACTCCAAAGCACCCTCCCCATGTTGAGGCATGTGGCCTGGTACGGTTCAGGAGGGGGGGCACTCTCTCTTTCCCCCTTTTTTCCTGCGGCCTGCCAGGTTGCATGCTCAGATAAGGGTCTGGTATGGATTTTGGGGGGACCCCTACGCCATTTTCTTTTAAATTTGGCGCAGGGTTCCCCTTTAAACCCATACCAGATCTGAAGGGTCTGGTATGGATTTTGGGGGGGCCCCTACACCATTTTCTTTTAAATTTGGCTCAGGGTTCCCCTAATTTCCATACCAGACCTGAAGGGCCTTGCATTGATTTTGGGGGGACCCCCACGCAATTTTTTTAAAAATTTTTGGTTCGGGGTTCCCCTTAATATTCATACCAGACCCAAAGGGCCTGGTAATGGACTGGGGGGGAACCCATGCCATTTTTTTCAATGAGTTTTATCTATATTGCCAAGATCCAACAATTCATTTAGAATTCAATATTTAGAATAGAGTTTTTGAATTCTTTTTCCATTTAGAAATGTCATTTTGCTGTGTTACTGTTCTAAACACGGGAAAACTGTGCCACTTTACAGGCATACCATAGACACCCCCAGGCACGATATTTAAAGGAATATTTCATTTATTATTATTTCACTTTAAGCATTATTAAAATCACTGCTCCCAAAAAAAACTGCTGTTTTTAAAACTTTTTTTTTGCATTTTTATGGCAATAACTTGCATATGAGCCTTTAAAATGACCACTTTTGATTTTTCATGTACGTGTCCCAAAGACTTTAAGGGTGTTTGTCCGAATTTTTTGCCTGTTCGGAGGTTCTGGTGCGAACTGATTCGGGGGTTGTTCGGCTCATCCTTAATCAGGATGCCAGGGTAAGAGGAGACATTAACATCGTAGTATGAAGCTAGCTCTGTTACTGAGTATTTTACAAAAAAGGAAAACAACAAACTGCATAAGATAGCACTTTTATTAAAAGAATCAGAAAGTAACATTCTTAACAGTGACTACCAACCCAGGCCTTAAAACAACACCTAAAAGCAGGAATATGTATTTATGGTAAACTCAAATGCAATGAGGATAGCTTGACAGCTGTTCAATTTACAAAAAAAGACACACTGAGCCAGCCTTATAATAAACTATAGAATAGACTAAGTCTGGACATTAGATGAAAAGGTGCTGGAATGTAAAATTGTTGTCCAGTTAATCAGATAGAATAAATATCTTGATAAAATTGATAGTAGTTTAGTTGTTACTGATAACATTAAAAAGCACCACCATTAGCCAGTGACATCTCAGATAGCAAGCAATTGAGCTGCAGGTTTGAAAATGACTTGCTAAGCTATTGCTAGACTTGCCAGGCTTCACAAGTTTGTTGCAAAATTGCAGCAAATCCACACTGCATGACTCCAGATCAATTTTCTTTGCAAACATTCTGCAAGTCTGCTGCAAGTTCTGTTCAGTTATGTTGCGCAATAGTAATCCCACCACAGGGGTCACTGTGGCTGAATTTGTAAAAGTGTCAACTAGAACTTGTGCTTCACGTGCTCTGCAAGGTTACAACTTGCCAGAGAAAATGTGCAGCAAGTTAACAAGACTTACAATTCAACACTGCCTCAAATGTGTGGCAAGTTATCCTTGCTATCTGGGATATAATAAGCATAAGGGTGCTTTTTCCATAAAAAAGAAGCTTCATGTATAAAAACTGGATGTATGGAAAAGGGAGGTGTTGTCTTCATTAACCAAACAGATTTCAGCATTTATATGCTCATTTGAACTAGAAGAATGGCAGGTGAAATTTGATTGATTGCTGAAGGTAAGTCCTCCACTTTACTTTATTACAATTGGTATACATGACAGTATATTATATTCTTTCATCTAAAGTCTATTCTTTTCAATATACAGCATCCATGGCAGAGAAAGGGGGATGAAAAATATAAAAGCCTTTAAATGTATATGGCCAGGATTCAATAACAGGTTTTATTCTCTTTTAGCTTGAGAGTATCCATCTCTGACATCTTCCACTATGATTCTTGGTTTTCCACCGCTGGAATGGCTCATGCCACTGGAACCTCCAGAGCCGCTCATGCTGCCCACGTTGCCCACGTTGCCAGAACCTCCATAGCTACTCATGCCCTTTGAACTCCATCCAACTCCTCGTCTGTAACAAAGCCACATAACCATGATTAAACACTGTCTAACACAAGATATTAGGATATATATTTCCCAAAGCTTTTGCATGGAAGCTTAACTTAACATTATTTTTGTTCCCAGTGAGCCTTCAAGAAATAAGTAGCAACCGTCCTGGTGTGCCATTATGTCAGACAGTTGCAATGAGGAGTGCTTTGACTATAGGATAGATACACCATGGGTTTTATTTTGGGCATTTGTGGTGTGGTATACTGAGGGGAATATTTTGTTGGTTGTTTTCAGAATGGAATTAGACCTAAAATGTTTCCTGAAGAAATATTTTTGAGCTTTGTGTTTTTATGTGCTGATAGGAGTTGTGATATTTTCTCCAGGAGGTTAAAGCCCTTAAAGTTAAGTGAAACACATTTCAAAGAAAAAGGGATGGGTAGGCTTTGTGTTTTGTGGCATGGTGTGCCCTTGGACGAATGACAGAAATATATTGTTACAAGGTGGTGATAAAACTCTCCACCTAGGGAGGAAGGGCCAGGTGGGGAAGGTAGACAGGTAGAGGAAACACAGAGAAGAAGAAAAAAAATGGGGGGGGGGGGGAGGAGGGGTAGAACTAGAGGGGTGAGAAAAGAGGAGGGAAGATGGGAAAGGGATATAGGTGGGGAAAGAAAGAAAAAGATGGGGAGTGGACAACAGTGAAATAAGATTAGAAAGACATTTCTGGAGGTGGGAATAGACCCACTATCCCACCTAAAAAGGGGGACAGAGCCTGGAGGGCCAGCATGGGCTCAGTGAGACTGTTGAAAAGTGTTCTTGCTTACATCTGATCCCACCCCAGCTTCCAAAACAGTAATTTTAACCACCAGTCCACCCCCACATATCCAAGTAAAGTGCTCCAATAGCCAATAAGCAACAGAATATAGCCCGTGCTTTACTGGGCAATAGAAGACAGTGGGTTACTGGAGATTCCCTTGTCAATATGGGACACGGAAACGCGCCAATACAGGATAGCCTTTCTTCCTGTACACATACATACCTCACGTGCCTTTTGTACTACAAAATTGTATTGGTTGGTAATACTTACTGAGAGTCCTCTCCATCCATCAGTTGCCTATATGTGGCTATCTCCCTTTCTAGATAGGTCTTCACATCCAGGAGAGTTTTGTACTCAAAGTTTTGTCTCTCCAAATCACATCTGAGCTCTGCTAATTTCACCTCTACATCATTGATCAATTCCTGCAGTTGAGCAAGTTGGGCACCGTAACGACTTTCTGTCTCATGCAAACTGTTCTCCAATGCAGCTTTCTGTATTGACAGGGAATTTTGAGGAAACATGATAAGCACCAAAAATATATCTTTGTTCAACACTTTTTGTGTTGTTATATTACAGTCAGTAGTATTATAAAATAGATGTTAATGAAGATCGCTACATACATGCATACCTAGTAAAATGTATTTGAAATAATATTACCCAGGCATAAAAAAGCAAGTCAAATGATGAAAAGGGATAACAAAAAAAGCTATTACCATACTGTTTTGGGTCTGAAGGTCTATCTCCAGATTTTGGAATGTATGCTTGAGTTGAAGAACTTCTGTACTGTGGGTCTGTAGCTGTTGGGCACTGCTTGTCATCTGCTGGCTCAGTTCACCACTCTAAAGAGAACACACAATATTGTCACAATCATACTTCAATATCTACCATCGGTGTCACAAGTGTTATCTCTTCTAACCTTGTCAACGAACCACTTCTCTGCTTCCTTTGCATTTTGTTCCATTATATTTTCATACTGAGATCTCAGTTCATTTAAGACTTTGTTTAGGTCCACAGATGGTGCAGCATCCACTTCAACGTTGACCTTCTGACCCAACTGAGAACGCAAGCTGCTCACCTCCTGAAAAGGCAGAAATGTGAATTCATATTTTTAGGCTCATGTGCTAACTTCTCCATATGATTGGCACAAGTCTTCCTTGAACACCTTACATAAAAAAAAAAATCAATCTGCTGCTTTTTTTTTAAACAATATATTTTATGATTCTTTTAATGATTACATAACTGCATTTCCTGGTGTTATTTATTATCTGCTGTGAAGTCAGATGTAACTTGTAATGACACCCTGAGTATGAAAGGGGTTAAAGCCGTTTAGGACATTCCATTTCCGAACACAAAGGCAGCTACCGAACACTCCAATCAGCCAAACAAGAAACCCATATGAATAATTCTTCCCCCCAAGTACGAGACAAGGCTCTGTACGGAGGGTCAAACAGGAATCAGATTTTTTTATTAGAACCAGAATATAGTCTTATATACAGTAGAAGAGGAGGAGGTCCCCCCTCTTGCTTATATTACTCTAATAACACAACTGTAACCAGAAGCAGAATTAACATGAACTAATTAACTAATCCCTTAAAGCAGCTGATGTGACCGTGCCCTCCTGGGCATTGTATGATTAATCAGGATTTCACTACAGGTAAGACTTGTTGCCACCAAGCTTCACACATTAGTATAAACACAGAACATCTTCTCACAATAGCAGGAGCTAATTACAATTAACAGTACAAACAGTGATCTCCCCCCCTCCTCAGCCTAGTAGGCATCAAACTATAGTAGGAGTAGACTGTCCAGCTCCTACCCAGTTCTAGAGGCCAATGTGATCAGCTCTCTCAACTAACATGTTGGGTTCAGAATCAAACAAACCAAGAATAGTCTTTACATATATCCTGGGAGATATTGTGGAAAAATATTACTGTCCCATTTTAAGTAATCCAAGATATATTTTCTCAGTCACCCTGTGCCCAAAATTGACTCCCGTCACATAACTCTATGGAGAGGGGATTATCGAGCTTCACTAGAGGTAAAGAGAAGTCTTTAGAAACTGTTAAAACTGTTCTCTTCACAGTAGTATTTTGTATCTGTAGTCTGCTGATACATTAAAAAAACCTTATAAAGAAAGCAATTACCTCTTGGTGGTTTTTCTTTAGGTAACTCAACTCCTCATTTAGGTTCTGGTATTGCATCTCCAGGTCTTTCTTGTTCAGTGCAAGTTCATCCTGCACACGGCGGAGGCCATTGATGTCAGCTTCTACTCCCATGCGGAGAGCAGCCTCATTTTCATACCTGAAAAGAGGTTGTATAATCTTGTTAAAGTAAAAGAAATACTAGCAGTAGGATAATCAATGGTGTCTAGCTACACCCAGGCCCTGCTTGTATGGAGAAGTCCTAGGAAAAGCATTCTCTGTTTGAAAACATGAACTAAAAACCTGATAAGTAATGTAAGCTACTTTAGTAAATTACCTACTATGCTATTTATTTGGTATGCAGTTACTTATTTTCAAATATTCTGAATTTTGTTTCATCATCTATGTAAATACATGTACTTTTCATATAGAATCTACAAATAAAACATGCATAGGGTGTGTATATAGATCAACAATAGTCAGAAAAATTATATCACCCGTCCCAATTGATAGTGATTTTAAAACATATGGTTATACATTAATAATACACTGTGCACTCTATAAAAAATAGGTAATTCGTGGTGGTATATGAAGTTAGATATGGTCATATTAGGAACAGGTTTTCCATTTTTATTATTGCACTATTTACCTGAATCTCATTTTGTGTCATTTATATCACTGAGATATGTCTTTCTTTGCATGCTTGTTCTTTGGTCATTTTATTATATTAATATGTTTGCTAAATTATATTGTATTATATTAGAGTAGATTATAGATTTATTTATTATATAGATGTATTATGGCTGTTTAATAAGAAACCAGACACATAAAAAACATGTTATTTTTAGTAGGTCAGCTGACTAATAGACATCCATTTTCGTGAGGAGCAGTAAAGTACAACTGTGTAGCACTGAAAATCAGAAAGCAGAGCCAGTGTATGGAATGAACAAAAATGGCTGCATCCATGCTCATTTATATTTACAAACTATAAATACAAACAAGGTTTTAGAGCATGACAGCATTTATAAGAAAATAAAGGTATTGATAAAACATACTTGTTTCTGAAGTCATCAGCTGCCAGACGAGCATTATCAATCAGGAGTAAGATAGAGGCATTTGTAGCATTTCCTTGCATGATCTGAAAGATGATAGAGAAATTGGTGATATGGCCAGATATTCAAGAAAGTCATACAAGGTGTATGGCATTGGCACATGTATAATTTAAAAACTGTTATTCAGAATGTTACTATAAACATACCTTGTTTTGGATATCCTCAATGGTCTTGAAATAGGGATTGAAATCAGGAGATGTGTATGGAGTTTGCTTGTCATACCACTCTCGGATTTTCCTTTCCAACTGGGCATTTTCTTCCTCTAGGGAGCGAACTTTGTCCAGGTAACTAGCTAGTCTGTCATTCAGCATTTGCATGGTTTCCTTCTCATTCATGTTATTAATGTTATCAGCACCAGAAGCAAAGGACCCTCCACCAAAGCCAAATCCAGATCCATAGCCTCCAGCACCTCCACTTCCAAATCCAAAGCCAGAGCCATAGCCTCCAGCTCCCCTTAGACCTAAGCTAATGCTTCCAGCAGATGTACATCCAGCACCACCAGCTCCATAGGCGGAGCCCATCACTCTGCTACCAAAGCCACCGTGAACACTGGGAGCCCGGAAAGATCCACTTGAGCGTACTGAGGAAATGCGATTGACATTACAGCTTCCACTTCCTAGTCCTCTAAGGGATCCAGATGAAGATTTGTGACTTAGCTTGATGCTCATGATGACTTTAGTCAACTAGTGAAGTGGAGGAACAAATGCTTCTGGCAACACACTGGCCCAAATGAGCTCTATTTTATATCACTCAGCAGGGTGTTTCCCACTAAGGGTCTAGTTTCCCATGAGAAAGTGCCCTATCATGTTTGTACAATAACTACAAAATATATGTGCCCATAAAAATTGAGCATTTTGGGTTCCTGGTTCAATTTCTAAATATACAATTTTATTTCTCCTATAAAACAGTTGCATGCCACACCTAACCAAGAAGTAACATTTTATAATAAATTATAGCTGTAGAAACTGCACACAAGCTACATTTCAACCAGATACTCAAGATGTAATAAAATTACATTGCAAAGGTACCCTTTAATTATTTGTCTGCTGAGTCTAACATATGGTGTGTCTCTTTACTTCTTGTTAAACATGCATAGAAATTTGACTCTTGTGAACAACAGATATGCTAAAATGTTGAAATAATTTCTAACACATAGTAGTAAGCTGTTAATACTTAGTTTAGCTATTTGGTTAGTTAATGCAGTACTTTTTAAATATATTTCTAACAAAGACTCTGAATTCACAAGATATTTACAAAATAAGCAATGGAAACATAAGATTTGATCTTCCATTATCCATAGGAACATCCCTATTCAGAACATAATTTATACAAAGGACAACTTCACTTGTACTGGCATTGTCCTCAAAGGTGTCCCTTGTCCGTCACAATGTATTCTATATACAGTATATAGGTTGGTTAGTCCTGCTCTGGAGGTCCTAACTGTGTGCCCCTGCTTGGCGCTGCACAGGCTTGAAAAACCTTTTCAAGCACCTTTTTATGGGGGCTGTGCTGATAATCAACGTGCTGATTATCAGCACAGACCCCCCCTCTGACAGGGAGAGCTACCGATCAGCTCTCTCTGTCAACGTGAACCAGAGAAAGCCGTTTAGCCGGCACTTCCTGGTTCACGCGATGATCAGCTGTGATTGGTCACAGCTGACCACATGGCGAGAAGCCTCCGTCAGAGGCTTCATACCACGATCGGAGTTGCGGTGTGTCAGACTAACACACAGCACCTCCGATCGCCGCGCTAAGCACTCCCTCCAGCATGCGCCGCCTGTGTTATCCTGGGCACATCATATGACGTCCGGTCAGGATATCACAACCACTTTGCCACCATCATTCTGCTATATGGCGGGCGGCAAGTGGTTAAAACAATCTACTGAGCTGGCCAGAACCAGTTCTTGAGGGAGACTATTCCTCATTTTTTACAGCTCTTACTGTGAAGAAGTTATTCTTGTGAACGATCCATACAGATTTTGAGCTGTGGTAAAGAGGGTTTGTGTTCCTCTTGACATAGGTCTTTGTACTAGGCTACTTTTAATACCCTCTGTTGGTATATTTTTCTAATCCAGTACCACTTTCCAGTGATCTTCTTTACCATCTTTACTCATTGGCTTTCTTAAAAAGTGTCTATTTTTACAGCAGCTTTAGTCTTGCCATTAGCCTGGCTGTGATACTGAGGTGATATAACGTATTCAAATTCCCACTCTCTGAGAAATGATTCACACTCTGGGCCAACAAATTGTGGCCCATTATCTGCAATGACAAAGTTAGGTATTCCATGGTAGCTTAAATGTACATTGACGCATTCAGTTAGTTGAGTGATATCACTCAATGCATCTATCTCCCAGAAGTCTGAATAATAATCAACTAGTATTAAGTAGTCCTGTCCTCCTGGTTCATGCCCAGCTTACTCCAGGGTAGAGTTGGTAAACTGTGTATCAAAAGAGATTCCTTTGCTTTAGATATTCACTGTAGATATTACAGATTTATTGTTGCAGTCATACTGTATCTGGACCCATTTGTGGTCAGAATACCACATCCTTGGCCCTTCATGCATCCGAGCCTAGATGCAGTAACTTGAATGGATTTTGGCAAACATTTCTGGGTGCACTTTTGTGTTTAATGAACAATTCTGTATTGTAATCATCTCTAAAACCCTAGTAGACTATAGCAAGTTGATGTATTTCCCCTTTGGTAAGCCCATCCAAATAGAATAGTTGATTTGAATGACTGCATAACTTCATCTTACTCAGTATGGTGTTGCATTTGTTGCAGTCTGGTGCCAGGCGCCCTTAAATACTCATTAAAGTTAATCTGCTCAATCTCTTTTTAAAACGTTCCTCAGTTTGAATTGAAAATATTTAATAATCTGAGGTGTCTCCTTTGACTTGTCTTTTAGATGATGCTGCTCTTGACAAGAAGTCTACAATAAACATTTTTGTATGTTACATTTAGCTCGGATTATTAATATTGTAGCATTTGTGCTGTAAATGTTTTGAAGACGTTTTTTGAAAATACTTTCCAGTGGTTTATGATCAGACTCGATGATTTTTTTTTTCATGTATATACTGGTCAAATATAAAAATGCAGGAAGTTGGGACTTTAAATGAAGCATGTGTGATATGGTCAAGAAAACTAGTCAATAATAAAAATATATATAAGAAAGGTAAGAAAGATAGACGGGTATCATACCAGTCACCACAAAGAGGGACGGGACCAGGGAGAGGAGGATACCCCAAGAGGCCCATGGGGGGGAATCAACCACCATCCCAGAGATCGAAAGGGAACTATCCGTGTCGCAGGTGCCAGATCTGCTCACTCAACAAAAGTAAACAGAGGAAAACTGAATCTTTCATCTCTCATAGTACATCTAGGGAATATAAAATAGAGCCCTTCATCACGTGTAGCTCGAAGCGTGTGGTATATTTATTACAATGCCGTGCGGGCTGCAATATATAGGCAGGACCAAACGGCCTATGCAAGTCCGCCTGGGGGAACACATTACTAACATCAAAAATGGCTTCCAATTCCATTCTGTGTCCAAACACTATGCTTTATATCATAATCGCAACCCTGCAAACACCCTGTGTTCGGGGATTAATAGGTACAGTGCTAATTGGAGGGGTGGCTCTTTAGTTAGGGAACTATCCAGACTGGAAATGGCATGGATCCATCGGGTCCGGTGCTATACTCCTCACGGCCTTAATATTGACACAGATGTAAATACCTTTATTGATAACAGTTAGAAATCCATATCTTGGCCCCACTCTGAGCTCATGGCTGACCAATTTTGGGAGTTAAATTCAGTATCGGGTCTTTCATTTATTGGGGGATCTTTTGCGTTAATGTGATAGTATGGTCCCAACCTCTCATGTTCACATTGGGGGATTACTTACGCCAATGTGACAGTTGGGTCCCAACCTCATAGGTATTTGGACATTTTTTTTGGGATAACAATAATTAAAAAAACTTTTTTTCACACTAACAACATCATTTTGAGGGAACATATGGAGGGATCTCTCGTTCCCATTCATATGATTGGAGATAGGACCAATTAAATTGATCATTTATGGCCTATAAGAATTATTATTTTTTCTGTCAATATTATTAATATAAGGCTGCACATAGAATCTTTTGGGACCTATTTATATATCCCATTGTTTTTTTGTAACCCCAAGTTGCGAAGCATCTTTGGGGGAGGATGAACTACCTTTTTTGAAAAAAGTAACTATTTTTTAAAGAAACTATTTGTACCCACCAATAATTTGGGATCTGCTGTACATGCATTTCAATATTGTTTGAGAGTATGTTGAGGCCCTCAAATGCATACGCTGTGCCCCCTTTGTCTCAGTATAAGCATTGTGGTAGCACTGAGCACTGTGAGGCATTTAGCAATCCTGGGTCCGTGGTTGCTATGAATACCCGGTCCATTATAGGATAATTCTGGCTTTATAAAAAAAAATTTTTTTGATCATTACCCTCCATCGCCCATATATGGGGTGACGGGGAAGGTTGCTTTTTAGTAAACCCTTTTTATGGATTTTTTCTTTTTAGTATTGTTTTGAAGTGGTTATTATGCGGTTTAATGGCTGCTGAGTGTATCTTAATGGATATATCACAATAACACATATGCTTTCTCCGGGGAAGGGCGTTTGCCCTCTCTTAAGATGGCGACATCAATCACGGAACACCTTGAGCTCAGAGGGGAGCGTTCCGTCTAATTGATAGGATATTTATAGGTGGTAAGTTAGCACGCCGCCCGTGCCCCTGGAAGATGTCAGTTGTGACGAAACGGCGTAGGGAGGAGCAGCAGTCTGAAGCCGGCCGGCAATTGGTTTTATGCAAGTTTTTATAAAACGACATTGTAAGTGTATTTCTCTATTTTTTAATAAATTTGTTTAAACGTATTACGATATGGAAGCCTCTTTTGCTTGTACTTTTATGGGGAACGAGTGCCCATCCATCATCTAGAAGGTTCTTGGTGAGGAGACGCATTTGGGATCCGTCCTCAGTAAAGACCTGAGGCTGGGGTAGATAACCAGACGCCTACACGATCTCCCTAACAAGAGATCAAATGAGCTGGTAAGGGGCAGTTTTTTTAAAGGTGGAGGAACCCTTCTGTCATCATGCTCTTCTGGGTGATAAGGTTGCATGTTTCACACCACTTGGATGACTGTTAAATCCCTCTTTGAAAGATTACTCTGCCAGTGAACTTTTTACTCTATGTACTTTGGAATTGGACTATACATGTTCATTGATCCGTGGGTCACTCTATTTGATATATGATGACAATCAACTTTTTTCTTCACTGTTAGTTCACAATATATGGGTGTACAATCTGTATGTATTAAGGTGATCACATTTTTTCATTATTTGCAGCGCAGCTATTTTTGCCTTTTCTTGTTTACTAAGTGGATGTGTCTCACATTTTTAGTTGCAGCTATATAATTTTCACAATATTCACTATATAGTTATATATACTTGTTGTTGGGATAGCGCAGTAATTTACCTGTTTTAAGTAAATAAAAATATATATGTATTTATCATCTAGACCAAGGATATGCAATTAGCGGACCTCCAGCTGTTGCAGAACTACAAGTCCCATTAAGCATAGCAAGACTCTGACAGCCACAAGCATGACACCCAGAGGCAGAGGCATGATGGGACTTGTAGTTTTGCAACAGCTGGAGGTCCAGTAATTGCATATCCCTGATCTAGACAGTAAAAAACAGTCTCATATTGAATACAACAATTAATAAACATACACAAAATATAAATTAAAGACCATTGTCCTAGAAATAGATCATAGCATAAAAGTACACTGCACAGTGTGGCATAACATGTCGTCCCTCATGATATTGTAACTTTCAAACAGAATGGTACAATAATAAATCTGACTGGGCTAAAATCTAATAAACCATCTATATAAAACACATGATGCATTCAGATATGCCCGACATGTTTTGTGGCTAAAACCACTTCCTCAGGGGCTGATGTATCTAAATGGATAGAGAAATATAAGTAAGCCAGTATAATATAAAGACAGGGGAAGTCAATAAAGTAATATGTAAGGGACAGTAATAGAGTATCCCCACATATACTCACATAAGAGAAAATATACTGGTCAAATTTATATTCTCTTGATATACAATGTCAAGGCATTCCTTTTCAATGTGGGCATATCTCTGCTCTATTGGTGACAACGTGCATAATACAAAGACAACTGGCTAACCGTTTTGCAATAAAGTCCTTTTTTACATGTAACACATTGAACTGTTACATCTTCAGTGACATCTGAGGAATGGACACAGTCACTAGTTTTCTTATTTTTTTCAAGGAACTCATCATGGCTGGTTTACCTTACCCATACACTGTTTTTGTCTGTCAGCCTCCTAAAGGGCTCATATACATCAGATAGGTGTAGTAAGAATTAAGTTGGATAGTTTGCAAGTTCTTAAAGTCTCTGAACTGCTTGTACATTGTCTGTCATTGTCATCTCATTGATGGCTCTTACCTTTTCTGCATCTGAACACAGACCTTCAGCCGTCGGCAAATGCCCCATGTACAATACTAATGTAAGTCTCAGTAAATTTTACTTAACCTTAGGTTAAGCCAGGGATGTAACTAACCTAAGGCTTCCCAGGCACATGCCCCACATCTCTTGCTGGGTGCTCCTGTTTTCTTGACTGCCCACACAACGATACACAATCCTTGTGACCTGAGCTGTCATTAAACAATGTAGGTAAAGTCACAGAGATAATCAGATTGGGTCTGTGCCTTGAGGTTGCTGTGATCACCAATGTGTTCACAAGTGAAAGCTCTCCACTACCTCCTCTGTGCCGATCCTCTTCCTGCTTACTGTGCCTGATGCCCATGCAACTCTGCTTATCCTATAATTTTACTGCTTCCACTGATCACCAACAAAACAAGCGCACACTGACCACCAATGTAACTGGGCATTCTAGCTACTAATGTAATGGGTACACTGACCAACAATATATTTGGGCACACTGATTACCAATGTAACTGGGCACTCTGGCTACTAATGTAATAGGCACACTGACCAACAATATATGTGGGCATATTGATCACTAATGTAACTGGGCACTCTGACTACTAATGTGATGGGCACATTGATCAACTATATATTTGGGCACACTGATCACCAATGTAACTGGGCACTCTGGCTACTAATGTAATAGGCACACTGACCAACAATATATTTGGGCACACTGATCACCAATGTAACTGGGCACTCTGGCTACTAATGTAATAAGCACACTGACCAACAATATATTTGGGCACACTGATCACCAATGTAACGGGGTACTCTGGCTATTAATGTAATAGGCACACTGACCAACAATATATTTGGGCACACCAATCACCAATGTAACTGGGTACACTGACCACCACTGCAGCTAGGCACACTGACCACCAATGTGACTGGGTATACTGACTACCAGTGTATAGGGTCACAGACACTGACCACTAATGTAAGGGGGCACATACACTGACCACCAATATAAAGGGGCATAGACATTGACATTCTCTCATTGACTACTGACGATGACTTTTTTCCTTCAGCAGATCATCAATAATATCCAATTTATTCTCCCACTGACCACAGATGCACAATACACACAGTGCTGACAACTGCACTATATACATTGCATTGTACATAACAAAGTGCTTACCACCTTACATTACATTACCAAAACATTTCTTGTTTCAACAGTTGTTGGTTGCTAAGTAGTTTCCAAATATTTTATTGAAGGTCTTCTTTAACCGCTTGCCGACCCGCCGCAGTACATTTACTGAAGTAGGTTGGCTCGTACAGGCACAATTATGTACCTATATATGACACACATGTTTTATTCTTTCCAGGTATTGAGGTTAGGGCTATCTCTGTGGGACTTGTGGCATAATAATTAAAGCATATTTTGTGGATAGGAAGGACTGTGATATACTGTATATGTGTCATGTATACAGTAATTAAGCTTAGGTTTTGAATCATGCCCCTTTAAGTTTTTCTCACTTTATACACACTTAGGACCTGTCACCATTCACTGCTGTGCTCATCTTATTTTCCTTGGTGTGCCCTTGGTCTTTCACAATCCTATTACGCTCTTGGGTTAATCTGTCTTGCCTTTTTTAAAGTCTAATCAGGTTTTTGTCATGATCTGCTGTAGCTTCTTCCATGGGGTCCCTACAACCATACTCCAAGATGTCATCTGCAACAACCTCTACTCCTGTTAGGCCCTATACTGCTTCAAGCTGTATACGCTGTTGCTCACCCAAAAAGCACATACTGCTACTGGTACAGTTGTGCTCATAAGTTTACATACCCAGGCAAAATTTATGATTTCTTGGCCATTTTTCAGAGAATATGAATGATAACAGAAAAACATTTCTTTCACTCATGGTTAGTGTTTGGCTGAAGCCATTTATTATCAATCAACTGTGTTTACTCTTTTTAAATCATAATAACAACAGAAACTACCCAAATGACCCCGATCAAAAGTATACATACCCTGGTGTTTTGGGCCTGATAACATGCACACAGGTTGACACAAAAGGGTTTGAATGGCTATTAAAGGTAACCATCCTCACCTGTGATCTGTTTGCTTGTGTGTGTGTGTGTGTGTGTATAAAAGGTCAATGAGTTTCTGGAGTCCTGATAGACCCTTGCATCTTTCATCCAGTGCTGCACTGATGTTTCTGGATCCTGAGTCATGGGGAAAGCAAAAGAATTGTCAAAGAATCTGTGGGAAAAGGTAGTTGAACTGTATAAAACAGGAAAGGGATATGGAAATATATCCAAGGAATTGAGAATGCCAATCAGCAGTATTCAAACTCTAAGAAGTGGAAATTGAGGGGTTCTGTAGAAACCAAACCACGGTCAGGTAGACCAACTAAAATTTCAACCACAACTGCCAGGAAATTTGTTTGGGATGCAAAGAAAACCCACAAATAACTTCAGATGAAATACAGGACTCTCTGAAAACATGTAGTGTGGCTGTTTTAAGATGCACAATAAGGAGGCACTTGAAGAAAGATGGGCTGCATGGTCAAGTCCCCAGAAGAAAGCCATTACTATGCAAATGCCACAAAGTATCCTTACAATACTCCAAACAGCACAGAGACAAGCCTCAAATCTTCTGGCACAACGTCGTTTGGAGTGATGAGACCAAAATTTAGCTTGTTGGCCACAACCATAAACGCTACATTTGGAGAGGAGTCAACAAGGCCTATGATAAAAGTTAAACCATTCCTACTGTGATGGTGAGGTGGTTTGCTGATGTGTGAGCTACAAAGGCACAGGAAATGTGGTCAAAATTGATGGCAAGATTAATTCAGTATGTTATCAAAAAATACTGGAGAAACAGTTGCATTCATCAGCCAGGTAGCTGCGCATGGGACGTACTTGGACATTTCAACATGACAATGATCCAAAACACAAGGCCAAGTCGACCTGTCATTGGCTACAGCAGAATAAAGTAGCCATCTCCTGGCCTCAATATTATTGAACCACTCAAGAATTTACAGAAACTGGAGGCTTTTTGCCAAGAGGAATGGGCAGCTCCACCATTTGAGAAGATAAAGAGCCTCATCCACAAATATCCACAAATTTCTGTTGCCATTGTGATTTAAAAAAAGAGTAAACACAGTTGATTGATAATAAATGGCTTCAGCCAAACACTAACCATGAGAGAAAGAAAAGTTTTTGTGTTATCATTCATATTCTCTGAAAAATGGCCAAGAAATCATAAATTCTGCCAGGATATGTAAACTTATGAGCACAACTGTATTTACCAAAAGGAATCCAGAGTGTGATGAGATAGCTGCTGATTGTATCTAACTTGCCAGAATCCATCTCCAGCATTTAAGCCTGAAAATATTTTTGCTTTTGCAAGGCTTTGCAGAACTTCACATGCTGGACTTGATGCCATGACCATGCAGTATTGTTCACATGCCATGGCGATGATGCTTTGCATTTTGTCCACACTTAATTTAAAACCTCCTGCAGAATTGACATGCGGCACTGCCTGTCAAACTTGCCCATACAAGTCAATGGGGCCTTGCTGCAACCTCAACAAGCACAAGTGTTTGGTCCATTGAAAATGACCTTTCGCCAAAAATAAAAAGCAAAGAGAAAAAAAAAGGCATTTGGAGATGGCCTCCTCAATGCCTGACTGCAGCTGCTTAGCCACGCTCTGAAAGACAGAGTAAGAGCAAGTGTGAACCTAGCCTATTACCTTTCCTTTGCTCCTCTACCTCTTGATTTGGCCATTCCAGATATGGAATTCACATTCATTCCTCCCACTGGCAGCTCGGGTGATTGGGGAATGGCTGCTCAGGCACCAATGCCTGACAAGCCCTCAGTCCTCTGTAAGCTCTAATTAAGATTGACTTGTAACCTAAGTGGGCCTCTTCTCCTTATTTCTGGTGGTAAAAAGAGCAGCGGGGGAGCAAAGAAACAATAAGTATAAACTGCTGCCTGGGCATATGGAATATATTTTGGATTATGTACAATGCATTGTATTGATGTAGGCATCTTTAATGGCATGATGAACTGATGGGTTTAAATATTCTCCAACCCAAACCACCCCTACCTCTATGATGAAGCGCTAGGAGGGGCAAAACATGTTAGAGGGACGTAGTCTAAGAGCGGGGACTGTGTCAACAGCCAGCTATGCACATTAAACTTACCAGTGGGACATCTGTAGAGTGTGGCCTCATTCTTTGATTTTGCTGCCTTGGCTGGCTTTAAAGAGAACATGTTGCTTTGCCTTTGAATATCCCCTCACCTATTGTTCAGGTGTAAACTTTTAAACCGTAAAAATTTGAATTTTGCATTGCTTTCTATTTCAGTGACAATGGTCACAAAGGCAAATAGAGATTGTGAACCTACCTAGCAGGGGCACAGATAGCAAAAAAAAAAAACAAAGCAAAGCAACAACAAAGATTATAATTCTTCCCTCCTTAAAAGTAAAAGACAAACTGCCTGGACATACACTTTAAAGCTGAACTCCAGGGTGATCAAACAACGTCTAAATACATTAGTACTCTCCCTTAATCTTTATGTACTTTGTGTATTTGTACCAGATCTGTGCAGTAATCCAGTGTGAAACTTTGCCTCTGTACAGGAGCTTCCTGTAATAAAGACCGCTCACTGCCGCTCTCCCTCCTTGTGCAAGGTGACTGGTCATGTCTCCACCCCCTCCTGTAGTTTTCTATAGGCAGCCTGTAGTGGGTGGAGCTGCTAGGTTTCTCCAACAGCTCTGCTCTCTGCACAGGCTTTGTAAAGCCGTATACACACGGGTGGACTTTTCAGCATCAAAGGTCCAACAGTCTTTCAGATGGTCTTACAGACGTTCTTTCAGATGGACTTTCGACAGAGTTACGACGGACTTTCGGACGACCGGACTTGCCCACACATGAACGGACTAAAGTCCGTTTGAAAGTCCGTTGGTTTGAACGTGGCATATGAAGGGACTAGAATAAGGTAATTCAAAGCCAGTAGCCAATAGTTGCCCTTGTGTCCTTTTTTTGTTCGTCGGACTAGCATACAGACGAACAGATTTTTCGACTGGACTCAAGTCCATCGGAAAGATTTAAAACATGTTACAAATCTAAAGTCTGTCTGATTTTCGACAGAAAAAGTCTGCTGAAGGTCCGATGAAGCCCACACACGGTCGGATTGTCCGACGGATTCGTTCCGTCGGACCAGTCTGATCGAAAAGTCTGGTCGTGTGTGCATAAAGCACAGTGAGGATATTACTGCTACAAGGTAATATCGGAGTTTGCAAAGGCATTTGATGCACACAAAGTGGATTTATATTCATTGTGAATATTGAGGTATTTATTTAGGTTAACGTTTTTGTGCCCAGAGTTTGGCTTTAATAATCTGCAGCAATGAAGTGGTTAAGGAGACAAACCTATACATTTACAAGCAATCACTTTTATAAGGAAAAACAGAACCTTTTTTTTTTTTTTTATGAAAATGACATGCTCGGTAAATAGTAATATTTTTTTATTAGCTTTCACATGTGTTTCTGCTGGCTCTGCTAATTTTATAAGCTTCCTTTTAAAATTAGACAGCCTCTTGCTTTAGGTGGAGCAACCAACAGAGAGACAGAAGCCAATTAGCGTGACCCACAATAACTAGATCTATACTTTATGACCAATGTACATTCTGGAACTTTGACTAGTGTGTGTTTCTTTTTTTTTTTTTTGCTTTTTTTCTATTAAATAATCATTTATTTGTAACCTGTTATTGAGGGCAAGGCTGTTTGAGAAACATTTCTTTAAAATTCAGTTAAGTTGATACGCCATTGTTCTAAATGTAATCTAATTTCTCAGTCAACCTGATTTTTGACTCTGACATCTGAGTAGGGATGAGCCGAACACCCCCCTGTTCGGTTCGCACCAGAACATGCGAACAGGAAAAAAGTTTGTTCGAACACCGTTAAAGTCTATGGGACACGAACATGAATAATCAAAAGTACTAATTTTAAAGGCTTATATGCAAGTTATTGTCATAAAAAGTGTTTGGGGACCTGGGTCCTGCCCCAGGGGCATGGATCAATGCAAAAAAAAGTTTTAAAAACGGCCGTTTTTTCAGGAGCAGTGATTTTAATAATGCTTAAAGTCAAACAATAAGTGTAATATCACTTTAAATTTCGTAGCTGGGGGGTGTCTATAGTATGCCTGTAAAGGGGCGCAGGTTTCCCGTGTTTACAACAGTCTGACAGCAAAATGACATTTCAATGGAAAAAACCCATTTAAAACTACTCGCGGCTATTGTATTGCCGACAATACACATAGAAGTTCATTGATAAAAACGGCATGGGAATTCCCCACAGGGGAACCCCGAACCAAAATTTTTTAAAAAAATGACGTGGGGGGTCCCCCTAAATTCCATACCAGGCCCTTCAGGTCTGGTATGGATATTAAGGGGAACCCCGGCCAAAATTTAAAAAAAATGACGTGGGGTTCCCCCTAAATTCCATACCAGACCCTTCAGGTCTGGTATGAATTTTAAGGGGAACCCCGCGCCAAAAAAAAAAAAAAAACGTTGTGGGGTCCCCCCAAAAATCCATACAAGACCCTTATCCGAGCACGCAACCTGGCAGGCCGCAGGTAAAGAAGGGGGGACGAGAGTGTGGCCCCCCTCCTGAACCGTACCGGGCCACATGCCCTCAACATTGGGAGGGTGCTTTGGGGTAGCCCCCCAAAACACCTTGTCCCCATGTTGATGAGGACAAGGGCCTCATCCCCACAACCCTGGCCGGTGGTTGTGGGGGTCTGCGGGCGGGGGGCTTATCGGAATCTGGAAGCCCCCTTTAACAAGGGGACCCCCAGATCCTGGCCCCCCCTGTGTGAAATGGTAAGGGGGTACTTACCCCTACCATTTCACTAAAAAATTGTCAAAAATATTAAAAATGACAAGAGACAGTTTTTGACAATTCCTCTATTTAAATGCTTCTTCTTTCTTCTATCTTCCTTCATCTTCTTCTTCTGGTTCTTCCAGCTCTTTTGGTTCTTCCTCCGGTGTTCTCGTCCAGCATCTCCTCCGTGGCGTCTTCTATCTTCTTCTCCTCGGGCCGCTCCGCACCCATGGCATGGGGGGAGGCTCCCGCTCTTCTCTTCGTTTTCTTCTCTTCTTCCTTCTTCTCTTCTTCATTTTCTTCTCCGGGCCACTCCCCAACCATGCTGGCATGGAGGGAGGCTCCCGCTGTGTGACGGCGTCTCCTCGTCTGACGGTTCTTAAATAACGGGGGGCGGAGACACCCGGTGACCCTGCCCCCCCTCTGACGCACAGTGACTTGATGGGACTTCCCTGTGAGAAGAAGAGAAGAAGGAAGAAGAGAAGAAAACGAAGAGAAGAGCGGGAGCCTCCCCCCATGCCATGGATGCGGAGCGGCCTGAGGAGAAGTAGATAGAAGACGCCGCGGAGGAGATGCTGGACGAGATGCTGGACGAGAATGCCGGAGAAAGAACCAGAAGAACTAGAAGAAGAAGAAGATGAAGGAAGATAGAAGAAAGAAGAAGCATTTAAATAAAGGAATTGTCAAAAACTGTCTCTTGTCATTTTTAACATTTTTGACAGTTTTTTAGTGAAATGGTAGGGGTAAGTACCCCCTTACCATTTCACACAGGGGGGGCTGGGATCTGGGGGTCCCCTTGTTAAAGGGGGCTTCCAGATTCCGATAAGCCCCCCGCCCGCAGACCCCCACAAGCACTGGCCAGGGTTGTGGGGATGAGGCCCTTGTCCTCATCAACATGGGGACAAGGTGTTTTGGGGGGCTACCCCAAAGCACCCTCCCAATGTTGAGGGCATGTGACCTGGTATGCTTCAGGAGGGGGAGGGGGCTGCACTCTCGTCCCCCCTCTTTTCCTGCGGCCTGCCAGGTTGCGTGCTCGGATAAGGGTCTGGTATGGATTTTTGGGGGGACCCCACAACGTTTTTTTTTTGGCGCGGGGTTCCCCTTAAAATCCATACCAGAGAACCATATGGAATTTAGGGGGAACCCCACGTCATTTTTTTTTAAATTTTGGCCGGGGTTCCCCTTAATATCTATACCAGACCTGAAGGGCCTGGTATTGAATTTGGGGGGACTCCCAAGTCATTTTTTTTTTTTTTTTTTGGTTCGGGGTTCCCCTGTGGGGAATTCCCATGCCGTTTTTATCAATGAACTTCTATGTGTGTATTGTCGGCAATGCAATAGCCGCGAGTAGTTTTAAATGGGTTTTTTCCTTCGAAATGTCATTTTGCTGTCAGACTGTTCTAAACATGGGAAACATGCGCCCCTTTACAGGCATACTATAGACACCCCCAGCTACGAAATTTAAAGGAATATTATACTTTTATTGTTTGACTTTAAGCATTATTAAAATCACTGCTCCTGAAAAAACGTCTGTTTTTAAAACTTTTTTTTGCATTGATCCATGTCCCCTGGGGCAGGACCCGGGTCCCCAAACACTTTTTATGACAATAACTTGCATATAAGCCTTTAAAATTAGCACTTTTGATTTCTCCCATAGACTTTTAAAGGGTGTTCTGCGGCATTCGCAAATTGTTCGCTGTTCGGCGAACTTGCGAACAGCCAATGTTTGAGTCGAACATGAGTTCGACTCGAACTCGAAGCTCATCCCTAGTCCCTAATAATGTTAGTGGGTGAAAATGGTACATTTTTTGCTATGCAGATTGCTACTCCCCGTTTTTTGTCCGGTCCATTTGATAGAAAGAATGTGGAGTATCGTGCATGCAAATATTTAGGGGCAGACGTTTTCGAGAAATGTGTCTCTTGAAGTAATAAAATATCAATTCCCATTTTATGGTATTGTTGGAAGGCCTTAGTTCGTTTGACAAGGGAATTCAATCCCTGTACATTATGTGTTAATACGGTGTATTTTGTGGAGGATCTACTGGTCATAAGTGTTCGGTAAACTGTACTCACTTTTTAGAGGTCTTCTCAGATGTGTATTGCCCCGTACACACGGTCGGATTTTCCGATGGAAAATGTCCGATCGGAGCGTGTTGTCGGAAATTCTGACCGTGTGTGGGCTCCATCGGACATTTTCCATTGGATTTTCCGACACACAAAGTTGGACAGCAGGAGATAAAATTTTCCGACAACAAAATCCGATCGCGTCAATTCTGACCGTGTGTGGCCTGTTCTGACGCACAAAGTGCCACGCATGCTCAGAAGAAATTCCGAGACGGGACAGCTCGTTCTGGTAAACTTAGCGTTCGCAATGGATACAGCACTTTCGTCACGCTGCAATGTTAAAAATGGTTTAATACAGCGCACTCTCTTCTTCTTTATAATGTGACAAGAATTAAGTAGTTTTGCTGCTCATATTCACACACACTTCTCACAAAGTTTTATTTTTGTTTTTTTAGTGGGATTCCCTGAATATATTGTTATTAGTTGTCACATCTGACAGTTTTATATTATTATTTTTTTTTTTTTTTGTATTTTCAGCCTTTTTTTTTCTTTAATGTTTGGATTTTTTCCAAGGCTGATCTTTGTTCAATGTTATTTTTATTTTTACTCCAGAATATTTGTCTTTGTTTTGTGTGTCAAGTTACCCCAACACCATTGATATCTTGTATTATTTAATCTCCAGGAAAATGTTTGGCGTTGGTGTCCCTTGTTCATTTCACATTGTATATTTGAAATGTACCTGAACCCTCACAAACAAACTGTCCTTTTTGAAGTAAAACACATAGGAGAGTATAATTCAAAACAAAAATCCTTTATTAAGGGATCAGAACCAAACAAAGAGGAAGGCAACACTGGATCAACATGAGAAATTAACGAAGCCTGGGACCCCCACGGCAGAGATCAATTCTTCAACATCAAAATTGGTGGCCTGAGGAGTCCATATGTAAGGGTGGGCAGTCTGGTCCAGAATTCGCAGAGATGCGGATAGCAGCAGATGACATGTGTGTCCCCAGGCTGTGGTACCACAAGAGGCTGCATCTTTTGGCCGACCAGACTGAACCCAGGGCAATCACTGTCTGGTCTTCCTTCCACGCTTCCTTCCGGGCTGTGGCTGTGCAGTTGGAGATGTGGCAGGAGGAGGAGTAGGACCTGGAGGAGGAGGAGGACTGGGAGGACCTGGAGGAGGACTGGGGGCACCAGGAGGAGAGGGAGGAGGAGGAGAAGGACCTGCAGGACGAGGAGGAGGACCATCCCAAAGGTGTGTCTGAGGTGTCATTTGGACCCTCATACCTTTCTCAAGAGCCTCCAATATGAGTGCCTCACACATGACTTGTTGGCCCTCCTCCATCCTCTGCATTTTATATGCAATGAAGGCAGCAATGTTCTCCTCCATGGTGTGGGGTGCTCCCAGGAACTCTGTAGCCCTCCAAAAGAACCCTATAGCAGCCTCCTCTAGGGCACTCCTCCTCCTGCCACTTTCTCTTTCGAGAGGGTGTGGAGGGACCTGCAGATCAGCCAGCCGGCTCGGCCCGGCCACCTCCTGGCTGAGACTTCCCTGTGTATGAAAAAGGGACATGGTTGTAATGTTTTGCATCATCAATCCCAATCCTAAATTAGTACTCCCAACTAACATCTAGTTAACATCATTGATTGGACAAGCAGAAATATTTAGAGGAATGCTATGCCTGGCTCAATCTGGGCTCCTCCTTGTGTTGTTGCCTGGAAGGCCCAGGTTGGGCGTCAGAAGCCTCAGCCGGGGGGGAAGGAAGCGTGGAAGGAAGACTGGAGAGGGATGGCCTGGGTTCAGTCTGGCCTGCCAGAAAGTGCAGCCTGTCGTAGTACAATATCCTGGGGACACAGATGTCATCTGCTGCTCCGGATCTCTGTGAATCCAGGACTTTCTTGCGCTCCCTTAGATATGTGCTCCTCAGGCAACCAATTAATATCTTTAAATAGGTGATGTCTGCCGTGGGGATCACCTGCTTCACAATTTCACACAATTGCACCAGTGCTGCCTTCCTCTTTGCTTGGTTCTTGAAATGGGGGTGGTTAATCTCCCACAGACAGGGCAGCTCCTTTAGCATCTCTAGGAATACTGACATGAAGTCATTATCTTTGAGTAGCATATCCATGTTCACTGCAAAACACAACACAAGACAAAGCCTAATGTCAGACAAAACTCTCCTAATCTTGTTACAATATAGGCCTCAATGTAGAAGCAGTATAGGCACAAGTTTGTCTCTTACCTTCGTTCTTACGATCGGCGCGTCCAATGCTCCTTCCTCCGCTCACAGATCGTACGTAATACGCACGCGTGTTACGCTTTATACACACTGCGCATGCGTGTAACTCCGCCCGCCCCTGACGTTCTTTCTAGTCTATTCCCCGCCCCTTTTCGTTCGGCGCAGTGGGTGAAGAGCATGATGGCGGAGTTAGAGCAGGTGTGTGCTAATTATAGCAACGAGGAGGAGGAGGAGGAAAGCCCGGATCCGGACATGTCCCGATCCAGAAGGAGACGTTTTAAGGCCACAAATATGTCCTTTGGGGAGATGTTGGAGATGGTCGACATCATGAGGAAGTCCGACTATGACGGGAAGTATGGGCCTTACCCCAACCCCAACATCAGAAAGGCCAAGATCATGGCGAAAGTGATCAAAAGCCTTCACAGGAATTTCGGGGTACGAAGATCGAAAGATCAGCTCAGGAAGCGATGGTCGGACCTGAAGTTAAGAGAGCCAGAGCAGTACCGAAAGATCCGGAGAGTGCTGCAAAAAAGTAAGTAGTTGTGCTGTGTTCCTATTCTTTCTGTCTTTATTACGTTTGTGCTGCTCCATGTGCTTTTATTAATTGTAACGTTTAAAAGGGCAACTTTAACCACTTCCCGCCCGCCCTATAGCGGATTGACGTCCGGGAAGTGGTTCTGTTATCCTGACTGGACGTCATATGATGTCCAGCAGGATAACATGCCGCAGCGCGCCCCCGGGGGTGCGCATAGCGGCGATCGGTGGAGCGGTGTGTCAGTCTGACACACCGCTACACTGATCTTGGTAAAAAGCCTCCGGTGGAGGCTCTTTATCAGGTGATCAGCCGTGTCCAATCATGGCTGATCACGCTGTAAATAGGAAGAGCCGTTGATCGGCTCTTCCTCACTCGCGTCTGACAGACGCAAGTAGAGGAGAGCTGACCCGATCGGCGGCTCTTCCGGCAGGGGGGGTCTGCGCTGATTGTTTATCAGCGCAGCCCCCCCTCAGATCACCCCACTGGACTACCAGGGATGCCACTAGGACCACCAGGGAAGGGGCAACGTGGATGGCCAGGTATGTACCCCATGGCCATCCATAAGTGCCCAATCTGTGCCAATCAGTGCCCACAAATGGGCACTGATTGGCACTATTATGTCAATGATCTGCCCAGCAATGCCCAGATCTGCCCAGCAATGCTTTATCAGTGCCACCTGTCATTGCCCATCTGTGCCACCTGTCATTGCCCATCGGTGCCACCTGTCAGTGCCCATCTGTGCCCATCAGTGCCCACCTATCAGTGCCCATCAGTGCCACACATCAGTGCCACACATAAGTACCCATCAGTGCCACCCATATATACCAATCAATGCCACCTACGAGTGCCCATCAGTGCCGCCTATGTGTGCCCATCGGTGCCACCTATGAGTGCCCATCAGTGCCGCATACCAGTGCCACCTATCAGTGCCCATCAGTGCCACCTATCAGTGCCCATCAGTGCCGCCTATCAGTGCCCATCATCAGTGCCTGTTAGTGCCACCTCATCAGTGCCACCTCATTGGTGCCACCTCATCGGTGCCCATCAGTGCCGCCGTATCAGTGCCCATCAGTGCAGCCATATCAGTGCCCATTATTGAAGGAGAAAGCGTACTTATTTACAAAAAAATTTAACAGAAAAACGTGTTTTTTTTCGAAATTTTTGGTCTTTTTTTATTTGTTGCGCAAAAAATAAAAACCACAGAGGTGATCAAATACCACCAAAAGAAAGCTCTATTTGTGGGAACAAAATGATAAAAAATTTGTTTGGGTACAGTGTAGCATGATCGCGCAATTGTCATTCAAATTGCAACAGCGCTGAAAGGTGAAAATTGGGCTGGGCGGGAAGGTGTCTAAGTGCCTGGTATTGAAGTGGTTAATGTTCATGTGCCCATTATTTGTTCGTATCAAACATTTTTCTTTCGGCCTCTAGAACACCATTGTTTAGGCCATATGCATTTTCCAACATTTTTTTTGGGCCTACTTGGATGCCAAATATTTGTTTGTGTAGATGGGTTTGTTACTAGAATGAAATGCCAACTAGATTGTGTGTAAGGAGAGGACACTGAGCAGCTGTTTTCACATCTGGACACTGGAGCACTAGTGTGGGACCCCAGAACACCATTTTTATTAGGGGGGCCACACAGGTGCTCCAGTGTATACTATAGGGGGGGCTACATCTGTGAAGCTTGTACTAAACAGGTAAAGTATTGCAGCTTGACAAAGGGCAATAAAAAAAAGACATCTTTGAACTCGGCTAAAATAGACAATTGTACCCCACTTCCAAGCAATGTTTCCTATTTCTAGTTCGGCCATCAAATATCTGTGTGCTAATTATACCATTTTTGTTTTACATAGGGGAGAAAAGACTCGGAGGACAGCCCTCAGCTGAGGAGACCACAGACCCCCCACCTCTGGAAGAAGGTGAAATACCCCAAACCCAAGCTGAGCAGGAGGAAGAAGAAGATGTGGTGGAGATTGGCACCACAACAGGTGAGTGTCTGCGACCACAGGCTCAGGTAAAAGAGATGGATGGTGGCAGATTTTTAAAACCTGTTTTTTTTTTCTTTCTCTCTTTTTAGGTGATCGTGATGTGAGGGATAGAGAACGCTTTACTTCAGAAAGTGCCCAGATCCTGATCGGGGAGATCATGGGGTGTAATACTGAACTGCAAAACATCCAGCAAAAAATCAATGATGTTATTAAAAAAAATAATAACATCATTGATGTTTTGGGGCGAATTTAAAACCCCACAAAATCACTTTTTGGATTGGGGTCCAATCCTTTAAATTTTTTTGCAATGTTTTGAAAAGCCAAATTTGGAGGATGCACACAGTGTGCCAACATGTGCTATCTGCCATCACGGGAGATCAATGGACGCGTTTTGGGGGTGCAACCCCTTCCTCAATTATAAAGTCGCGTTGAGGAAGGGCTTGCTCCCCCAAAACACATCCCTTGATCCCCCCTGATGGCAGATAGCACATGTTGACATTCGTAAACTGGTGTGCATCTTCCAAATTTGTCTTTTCCAGGGGTGATTCCCCCCATCTGAACGCTATATCAAACCCAGTTCCTAAATACTGATGTCTGATATAGCCTTCAGGTTTTACCTGATGTGAACTTTGTAAGTTCAAGTTTTTTGGCTTTCTTGTTGGTTTTACACAGGCCTGTTTTATCTGAAATGGACATTTCGAATTTTGCTAATGCTACTGCAAAAATTGTTATACAACAAACATGTTGGTTTGTTTTAAAAACCTTTGGTAAATGCACATGTGATTGTGCAGGTATAAAAAAGTGGCTTACTCAAGAATGTGTGGATTATTGTCTCAACACCACAACACTTTTGGGGTGATGTAATAGCTTTTTTATGCAAAAATGGGGGTTATTTCCTAAGGGCAAATCCTCTTTGCACTACAAGTGCAGTTTCAGTGCAGTTGCAAGTGCACTTGTAGTGAAATGTGTTTTTGCATTTAGGAAATACCAGCCAACAGTGCTTTGTATAAGGTTACCCAATCACGACATTTTCTGCACTCAAAACATTTATGTCAGGGTCAGCTAAAACAAACACAAGCAGTAAATGTCCACAAAGAATTTCTTTTTTTTTTATTATAAAAAGGCTTCACATATTGTCTGGCATATTGATAGCCCCCCTACCCGCAAAGAACTCCAGGTAGCGTAACCGGACATCACGGGCACTCAGGGAGGGCAAGCCAGGACGGCCACTTTCAAGCACCGTCAGTGTGGTTTGATGTAGGATTCCGGCCTCAGGCCCAACTGAGCCAGCATAGTTGGCCGAATGTTTCTGTAAAAAGTTATGGAGAACACAGCACGCAAGTATTATATGGTTCAGTTTATACTCCGCCATATGGATAGGTGTCAGAAATAGGCGGAACCGGCTGGCCAGGATTCCAAATGTGTTCTCCACCACTCTTCGGGCTCTGGCCAGCCGGTAATTAAAAACCCTCTGTTCCGGGGTGAGGGTCCTCATTGGGAATGGCTGCATCAGGTGGTCCCTCAGCGCAAATGCTTCATCAGCAACGAACACAAATGGGAGTCCTTCCACATTGTCCTCTGGAGCTGGCAAGTCCAAGCTGCCATTCTGGAGACGCCTGTAGAACTCCGTCTGGGCAATGACTCCCATCCGGCCATTCTTCCCCACGTCCACATACAAGAAGTCGTAATTAGCCGACACCACCGCCAACATCACTATACTATTAAACCCCTTGTAATTATAATAGTACGACCCCGAGTTGGGTGGTGGGACGATGTGGACGTGTTTCCCATCAATTGCCCCTCCGCAGTTAGGAAAGTCCCACCGCTCGGCAAAGTGGGAGGCCACAGTCTGCCATTCCTGTGGCGTGGAAGGAAACTGTTGAGGAAAAAACAATAAACATTACTATTTTTACTCTGAAACATGGCAAGCAGATTAGACACAAACATTATGGGGCAACCTCAAGATAGCATTTATTAAGGGGAATTTAACAACACCAAAGTATAAGGTACACCTATCGTATTCCCCCTCCCCCCCTCTCATGGGCCATTTCTAACATTATAGGGGGTGTGTGGAAATCTTGGACAGGTAACCCTCTTCACTTCATTGAGAGATGAATGCCTAAATAATGGGTATTACTTGGAACAGCCCCTCCTTAGTTACACTATTGGCAGACCACTGGACAGGTAAGAAGTGTCTGAATACAAAGATATAAATACACACTGTACACATTTGAGGATATTCTGCTATTACCTATCAAGATAATAATAGGATACAAAAACTTTAAACAGTACCATTGGAAAGTATACAGGCAGGCCCTTGCACTCGTGGAGTAGAGGCAAGTTCACCACAAGTGGCATGCGTTACTGCCCTGACCTTCCTCGTGCTGTGACTGAGAAGGACTTAAAGAAAAAATGGGGGGGGAAAAGGGAAATTCCAAAATGAAGAGCAGGGTAAAAAAAATAAACAAGGGGAGGCAGGGAAAGGAGCGTAGCATGTCAAAAAAAAAGTGGGCAGACGCTCTAGCGCAGTGTTCACCTAATTATGCATTAAGGCAGTCTGTTCTCAACAGGTAAGTATTCTTCAGTAGGTTTTGTCCAAATCTTGGCAAGGTTTGCCTGAGCAGTGTGGGTAATGACCTATGAAGGTCTCTGTTAAGCGTTCAGGTGAAAGGCTGCGATTTCCTTGAATTAGACCTTCTCTGTTGAGACCATAGGGGTGAGACTGGACGACCATCATTATTTGGGGAATCAAGATGATGTGAGTCTCTATTTATTATTCTCAATTCTAGAAGTAACTCCTCTCCAGACTGGAAACTAGCAAATGAATGCGACTTCCCTCTGTAAGTAAAGGACAGTCTGAATGGAAAAGACCAGCGATATTTGATCTGATGATTAATCAAGTGTGTCAGCAGAGGTTTCAGTTGTCTTCTCTTCTGGATCGTCGCCTGTGATATGTCTGCAAAGATCTGGATTTTATTTCCTTGTAACGAAATATCTCCTTTGTTTCTTGCTTCCAGCATTATTTTTTCTTTAACCTGATAAAAATGTGGTTTGACTATCACATCACGAGGCAGACCATCTGGTCTAGGAGCTGTGAGAGCTCTGTGAACTCTATCTAGTTCCAGCTGATGAGTAGCAATATCGGGTATTAGATCCTTCATCAAAGTATGAATAACATCCTCCAGATCATTTATTGACTCGGGAAGACCTCGCACGCGAAAATTATATCTTCTTGACCTATTTTCCAGGTCCTCAATCTTCGCATTAGCTTGATCCAATTGGTCTTGTAGTGATGATATCATTCTGGTATTTTGGTTAACTCTTTTTACGGTACCATCCATTTTGGATTCTATGGTGTCTAGCCTCTCTCCTATGATTGAAAGTCATCCTTTATCCCAGTAGTAATAATTGTGCAAGCTTTGGAAAGTTCCTGTTGAAGGAGAGCAGAGAATCTAGCAAGCAGGACAGCATCTCCTGAATAAGCAGTAGGCACAGATGTTTGAGGCTGTATTGAGCTATTTTGGCTCAATGCTATCTCTGCTAGTTCTGCCATTTGTCTGTCTGTGGATGAGGCAGGAGAATTATTAAACAGCACCGCTCTGTCTGGGGTGACAGACAGGGGGGACATGTTCAAACAGGCTTCTCGGGGGGTTAGGGGTTCTTCCTGGGACTGGGATGAGAAGGGGTCCCGTCCCAATCTATCCATGGATGCATCTGGTTGTGAGAGGGTTGATTGCTGTGGCGCCATCTGAGTGAGAGGAGGCCTTGGCTGCTGTGTTTGGGTGCCTATTTTCTCCTGGTCCCTCTGGTGTAATGGAGGTGCTGTCTGAGGGGAATGTTGCTGGGACCAGGGGCTACCCCTCTCTTCTTCCTCTGTCCCCTGCATCTTACCGGACTCTGGTGCCTGTCTGTCCGTGCTGAATTCACCTCCGTAAGCTCCCCCCTGCCTCCCCGCCACCATCTTAGTCTGAGGAGACTGCTGCTGGGCACGTGTGGAGCGGGACTGTTGTGGCTGTTTTTTCCCTTTTTTTGAGCTCCCCGCTGTCCCCCGCCTCATGGTCTGTTCCTGGGATATGGATCGACTGTTCGGTGGCGATCCGGGCGTCCCTTCTGGCTAATTTTAGCTTCTTGCAGGTCAGGGCTTGCGGAGCACGGTTACTGCATGACCTGCTCCGGCGCCGCGCGCATGCGCACTAACTCAGTTTTTTATTTTCATAAAAATATTCCTTTTTCACTTTTTTTTAACTTCTTAGTGCTGCTGACCTCAGTCATTCTATTTCAGCCACTTCTTGTCTGCGTTAACTTTTTCCAGCATTAGCTGTATATTGTTTTTCAGGACCACCTTCTTTTTCTTTTTTTTTTTTTATTCTTGTCAAATTTGTTTATTGAATTTCAACAATTAGTATACATAAGTACATATGGTGGCAGCAAAAGAAAAGATCACACATATGGTAATAATATTGAGTTGTAGTTCCAACATAAACTAAAAGTAGTTTAACTAAAACAATTTTAGCATGGATCTAACTACTCAAAAGATTGCAGGACCAACTTCTTAATAGTTAAAATGGTGGACATCATGACTGCGCAATATTTGTCCGCATGGCTGGTTGTAGTTTCCCCCTAAGGGCGCATTCGGCATGGTGGCAATGCAGGAAAACAATTGGGAAACAGTGCAGGCTTATGAAGATTGAAAATGATTTTTAAAATTAACATTAGGCTTCATTCACACTGCTGCGGCCATCAGCAAAAATCAGTACATTCTTGCCAGTGGTACTAAACATTGCCTGCACCATCTGTGTTCAACCAGAAGCAGCTATCAGAACTCAGTACAAATCAATGATTAGCACCACCGCTCTTTGCATATAATCGCTCATCTGAGTGGTTACATGTGAATAGAGCCTTTGGCTGACCCTGGGCACAGACAATGTGCATCCAGGGACAGTGTTTTTGCATGCAAATAATCGGCCAGTTTGTATGCAGCCATAGCAAAGGGTGTTGTTAAGTCTGGAGGGAAATGCAGTAAGTTTTCCGCACCTATGCGGCCATGTGAATGTAGTTATAACATATTAAAGCTTAAAAACTACTACTTTAAAACTATATAAATGCCCACAACATTTTCATGGCAATAAATATGACAATTATGTAAATGGTCTTACCAGAAATTACATGGGCCTTTGCGATAAATGAGATAAGGGTTCATCAATGTATTCAGTAAAACAAACAGAAATCAAATCAAAATCATTAAAAATGTAACACTGTGTAATAACTAGTGCTTTCACTCAATAGGTGTCACCATCACAAATAAATATCAAATGATAATAATAGGTAATCTGAGTGCAAGAGACCTAGGATATCTGTTATTGATTATACTTGTATTGGAAAAAGATCTTAACACAGGTCAACCATTGCCTATATGTTCTGTAATGTAAAAATTCAGTACAAGTCTAATACACAATACAGGCCTATAGAGTTCCAGAGACTGTCAGATAAGTAGTCAGGGGTCTGTGGCAGCTCCTGTTTATTTCGTTTTTTTTTACTGATATTGTAGTCGATTTATGTCTGTATTATTATGCGTATGTATTAATAAATACTTTTTTAATCTGAGTTTTTTCCCTTGAAAAAACTTTCCAGTCTGGGGGAACCCATGTTAGTAATTAATATATATACAGCTCACAGTACATTAGTGTGATGGGCAATGAGAAAGCTGTTCCTTACATTTGTGGTCCTTGGGAAGAATCTCCTACAGATAGCTAAAAAACAATTTTGTTGTTAGTGGTAACTTATCTGAGAGGGATAAATTGCTCATCATTCAAGGAATCTCTAGCAACCTCTGCAGGAACCCTGGATGAGAAAACCTGCAGCAGGACTTACCAATACCTTATCTAAGGAAATACGGTTTTCATAAATGTTTTTTATTATTTGGTATTTTTTAATAATTTATATTATATTATATAGGATTTAGAGTGCCAGCAGTTTGCATAGAGCATTACAATATAAAATAAGACAGAACAGTTACTATACAATTCAAGACAAGAGGGGTTAAGTCCGTACACACTAGTAGTTTTTTTTTTGTTCAACCCAGCAGGGCTGAAGGAAAAAAACTGACAGTTCAGGAGGAGCCACTGTACTAACTATCCAACATTAGTACAGCGATCTTCCCTGCTGTTCTATTGTGTTCTGACACAATCCCACCCGCTACAACACTCTGGTTAGCACTCTCAGCCATTGGCTGAGAGCGCTGATCAGGAGCTTGTCAGCAGACCTTTTTTGGTCATGCCCCTTCAAAAGAAGCTGGCCATACGGCCAGCTTCTGTCGGGCCGGCTCCATTACACACGGGCCAAGTGTCACTTGGTTTCTATTGAACCGGCCAATGCAGCCTGACATTCGGCTCCTATGTACTAAGCTTTAGAAGGGGCCCTGTTCATACAAGCTTACCATCTAAAAGGGAAGGGCAAGTGGTACAAAAGGTGTGTCTTGGATATAGATTTTTTTTTAAATTATATCAGGTCTAGGTGCAGAGTTTTGAAGTTGGATTTTAATTTTCCTTACAAAGCTGTTTTATTAGGGTCCTACAGTTCAACAGTATTACCTTTGAAAAAGATGTATGTTTTATCATAAACATTATAAATAGCAGTCCTTGATCAGTCGTCAGTGGGTTTATCTAGGTTGAGATGATGCCATCAGTTTGCTGTTAGACGAATGACCTGAACAAGCCTTTACTTACATGTACAGTGAATACCAATTCAAAATAGATGACTCTTTGTCCATTTGCCTACCTCTTATTTTTAAATTCCCTGATGAAGGACCATTGGGTAAGCACCTGCAACACATTGACTACTTGCTTAACCTATTGTAACCAATAAAAATGAGACTAGACTTTGATCTATATCTATGATGTTCCCTTTTCTCCACTGTACATATTCCTGACTATTCAAAGAACTATCCAAATCCAATGGTCTCTGGAGTGCTGACTCTGTCTCAAAAATAAAACAATCATCTCACGCCATCCAAGTCTGAAGCAGGGGCTGATCTGTATCAGAAATTTTTGAACACAGCCAAGAACTATACAGATACTAGGCTTTTACACTGTGTAACTTTTGAGTCAGCATCTCAGTCCATAAAGTAGATATTGACCTTGTATAGTGTCTGAACAAAGACAGCTTTGTTTCTTCTAAGGAAAAAAAATGGATGAATGTATTCCTAGGAGAAGTACTGTGATCTCTCTAAAAGGCCATAACTACCGGTATCTGATACACTTACACATTAATTAGTATGCATTTATTTAACATGAAATAAATGGTGAGTGTTCCCTGATTGTTCGTATTTTTGCCAAATCAGATAAATTGCTTATTGGTAAGTGGTGCATGACTGAGCCTTCCTTCAATCTACCATCCTCCTATGTTATTGTGGTCATCACCTGGAACTTGTTAACCAGCTTTCACACCTGTATAACCCCTTTGAGATAGAATAATTTTTTAAAAATGAATTCAGCCATGGGACTATTGGATCAGCAAAGCATTTGTCATTACTTAAAGTGGTTGTACACCCTGTATAACCACTTTTACCTACAGGTAAGCCTATATTATGGCTTACTTGTAGATGCTGGAAATATCTCCTAAACCTCCACAGTTTAGGAGATATTTACAAAAAAAACATGACCACGGCGCATGCGCCAATGTCTACGGCGCATGCGCACTTTAGAAAGGGCAGATTGTGTTGTTTCTAATAGGTGTCATGCCGTGACTGACAGCTCCCGCACGCATATGCGGGAGTGAAGTCACGCGACTCCAGCCAGTCACAGAGCCGGAGTTTGCAGCCCCAGAAGGAGGAGGGGTGAAGATGGACGCTCGCTGCTAGTGGGGACAGTGGTGACATTGCAGGCTTCGGTTTCAGGTAAGTGACACATAATGGGCTACTGTGCGAAGTGCGATGCACAGTAGCCCATTATGCTTTACGTTTGCAGGGAAATAAAGAGGAAGTAAAACCCACCAAGGTTTACTTCCTCTTTAAGATACCAAAGTAAATTCATATATAATTCTTTGGGAACAAACAAGGCTTTCTTTTAGAAGTATTGCTTTTCAAAAAAATCTTTATATTCTATATATTTAAAATATTTTAAGTTTTGTTCAGTGTTCATTTTAAAACACAAATAACTAGTGCACAATTTATCACATGATTTGTCCCACTTAAGAGGATACTAAAAATATTTTTTGGTACAACAATGCATAACAAATCTGTTTCCAATTAAATAAAGGCTTTAAAAAATGTGTATTTTATTTATTTATTTATTTTTTATACAATGCTACAAAAGTGAACAATAAAATAGTGAAAAGTGAACAAAAAAATGGTACTGGTAATTGAAAAATAGGACCAGAAATAAAATAACTTTTTAAAATCAAGTCATATTGCTGGAGTAATTGTTCTTTTTTGGCTTGAAAAGGGCATATTTGCCTGAAACACATCACAAAGCCTCATAAAGATGTTACTTTTACAAAGGTACAGATATATTTTTCTACTACATTGTGGCCAGTGGAGAATACTATATTATAACAAGCATTGTTTACCCAAAAACAGTATGAATCAACATAGTAAATAAATGACTATATCTGATGTAGGTGTAGTCTTATAGCTGTTAAAAAGATGCCTTTAAAATGAAAGAGGAACATGAGCACATGTATCAATATGACATGAAAAATCTCAATCTGACTAATAGCATTTTATTTCCAAAAAAGTTTTGATGTTGGTGTCTACAGATGAAATTAGTGTTGAATGTAAACTAATGTTTGTCTGTGCATATATCTACTACCAAACGCCTCATGATTTTGCTATGAATCGTGGCTCATGGGTCATTTAGTGGTGAGTACAGACTATGCACCTCAGTACCTGTCCAATGTTTATTTTTGTGATTTTAAATGCTAAAATGTGATGGTATTAATGACTTTCAAAAATTAGATACATGTTGGATAATAGGTAGTACTTGACTTCCTGGACCAAAGGTTTGGGATATGTGGTTTGTAGGCAGGTGCAGACTGTACTCCACACTGTGGGCGGCGCTCCACCGAAGCGGCATTGCAAAAGGGGAAGGAAATCCTGAGGAACTTGGTTCCTCCATGATTTCCTGCGGTCACCAGGGGAACAGCTGTCTGATTGGACACCGGTGCCCCTAGTGACCACAGTGTCCATCTTGAGACAGGACAGTGTTTATGTAAGACACTGGCTCCCCTGTTTGGCACACACTCTGTGAGTGGTAAGTATAGGGACAGGTTCCCCGTCTGTCATGGAGAGTACTCAGAGGTAAGGAAAGACTTTGGAGGAATAGGGACAGTGCAGGGACTACACCCGTTCTCGGTTTTAGGAATCCTCCCATTTGGGTGTGGACCAGCCGGGCTGCATTCCTGCTCCTTATTGCAGAAGCTGTCAACATAATTTCACGATAATGACTTGCTGTTACAGTTCGTAAGGGTTTCCAGTTGGCTGTGCCTACCCGCCGGGCCTTATTGTGCTTTGTTGTAACTTTCTGAATACACGGTTCTCATTGACCTCGGCCTCTGTGTGTTCTCTGCTTGCCGACCCACAAGGCTAAACTCTGCTCACTAGTTAGCAAAGAGTGGTTTCACAAACTTTCACACTTCTGATCATATTCTTGAACAAACAACATCTAACTTGACGTGTTCCATGGTGATTGGTGATTATGGTATCTGAGTTATCTTAAATGAATGAAAATTAAAAAACATACAAGGGCTGAAAAAGTTACTGAAAATAATGCATAGGTGGGCATAACTTATTTATTACCTTATTCAAATTTACATGTTGGTATAATAACTCTTCTACTATAGTAATTCTTCGTCTGGGTTCACATATATGCGAATTGGATGCAGGTTTCCCCGCATCCAATTCGCATGACTGACGAGTGTGACCAGCTCTCAATGGAGCCAGTTCACACAGATCTGGGGCAGCCGTGGTCCACATTCCAAAAGGGTCCGGTGCGTCTTTGGCTCCGAATCAGGTGTGAATTCAGGCAAAAATTCAGACCCGAATTGCACCTGAAACGGTGAACAGGGACGCGCCGGACCCCATTCTGTAAACCGCGGCCGCATATGTGTGAACCCAGCCTTACTCTTCTTCAGTTATGCCCACTTTTGTATTTCTTTTGGTACAGCTCTCGTAAATGCTAGGATGTGTTGATATGAATAGCTTCAAAAATTTAGATACATATTGGATAATAAGTAACACCTGCCTTCCTGGACCAAGAGTTGTTTCACAAACTTTCACACCTCCAATCATGTTCTTGACAGCCATCATATACCTTTGCCATGGTGCTTGGATTAAGGTAAGTTATCTATAAGGAATAATATATATATATATATATATATATATATATATATCTATAAGGAATTTAAAAAAATATATATAAGCAAGGGTATATATGATTATCGATTAAAGTTAAATAACGCACAAGCAATTCTAAACCACAAAAAAGTCATCATTGCTGACCAATATTTATATGCATTTCATAAGGATTAAATATACAGTAAAGTATTTTGTGAGATACTTGGAAAACATCACACAGTTGTACAGGTGCCTCATAATAATTAAATTAGTGTGACCGGCATATAGCTTTTTACACAAAGACAATATAATAGTAATAGGGAAATTACAGAGTTAAGTACACCTCCAAAAAAAGCTTTTATAGTATAGCCATGAGGTTAATGCAAAGACAAATCCTGCTTTACTATTAGTTTAAAACATATTTAAAGCAGCGTTCCACCTGGGAAAAAAAAAAATTAAACTCAGCAGCTACAAATACTGTAGCTGCTGACCTTTAATATATGGACTATAGACTTACCTGTCCAGACACTATTCACTTACCTGTCCAGGGAGCCCGCGATGTTGGCACCCGAAGCCGATCTTCAGATTGACTCATGGGTGCTGCCGCCACCATTCCTGGTAAGGAAACCAGGCTTTCAGCTTCACTCCTGGTTCACTACTGCGCCTGTGCGAGTTGCGCTGCGTGTTCTGAATGGGCTCTGCTGTCTCCTGTGTGTCTCCCAGAAGACAGCGAGGGGGGAGGAGAAGGGGCCGGACATAGCGTAGTTCGCAGCACAATGTGCGTCACTCTTTCGCCAGAAGTGGGAGCAAATACCTGGATTTGATAGGTATCTGCTCCCCCCTCCCCCCCTAAATGTGACACCGAAGGGGGGAGGAATCCAATCAGCGGAAGTTCCATTTCTGGGTTGAACTCCGCTTTAATGTCTAGTCTTCTGGCTACTTTAGAAGTGAGTTTAGTCTCTGCTTGTAGATAAGTGGCGGAGCTATACAAATAATTCCTTAGCTCTCATCAGTTCAAAATATTACTTTACTAGTTCTACGGTGTAGGGCTTGTGAGTCCAGAGGCACAGTACAACCATTAAGGTCATAGTGAGCCAGTACATTTATTATCAATCAACTGTGTTTACTCTTTTTAAATCATAATGACAACAGAAACTACCCAAATGACCCTGATCAAAAGTATACATACCCTGGTGTTTTGGGCCTGATAACATGCACACAAAGGGGTTTGAATGGCTATTAAAGGTAACCATCCTCACCTGTGATCTGTTTGCTTGTAATTAGTGTGTATGTGTATAAAAAGTCAAAGTCCTGACAGACCCTTGCATCTTTCATCCAGTGCTGCACTGATGTTTCTGGATCCTGAGTCATGGGGAAAGCAAAAGAATTGTCAAAGAATCTGTGGGAAAAGGTAGTTGAACTGTAAAAAACAGGAAAGGGATATAAAAAGATATCCAAGGAATTGAGAATGCCAATCAGTAGTGTTCAAACTCTAATTACAAAGTGGAAAATGAAGGGTTCTTCAACTACCCAAATGACACTGATCAAAAGTTTACATACCCTGGTAATTTTGGCCTGATAACATGCACACAAAGGGGTTTGAATGGTTATTAAAGGTAACCATCCTCACCTGTGACAAAAAACTCGCCACTGCCCCCACCTATAACTGGCCTTCACAGCAAGGAGCACATGGAGGGCCATATACATGTAAGACAAAAACAATTCCATAGCTCAAATCACCAACCAGTCTGCTGACCAACCAAATTAACCTGTCTAACCGTCTGTTAAAAGTAGGGGTTTAGTTAGCACACATTTGCAAACGTATGTGAAAGCTGCAAGGCCTCATCACAGCACCCTGTGTTGCTTGCAGTCCTAACACTACAAATTTATAAGTGTCTCCACAGTGGAACACAGGGTGCCATGACGAGGCCTTGCAGCTTTCACATGCATTTGCAAATGTGTGCTAACTAAACCCCTGCTTTTAACAGATGGTTAGACAGGTGAATTTGGTTGGTCAGCAGACTGGTTGGTGAGTTGAGCTATGGAATTGTTTTTGTCTTACATCCTCACCTGTAATCTGTTTGCTTGTAAATAGTGTGTGTGTATAAAAGGTCATAGCGTTTCTGGATTCCTGACAGACCTTTGCATCTTTCATCCAGTGCTGCATTGACGTTTATTGATTCTGAGTCATGGGGAAAGCAAAAGAATTGTCAAAGGATCTGCAGAAAAAGGTAGTTGAACTGTAAAAAACAGGAAAGGGATATAAAAAGATATCCAAGGAATTGAGAATGCCAATCAGCAGTGTTCAAACTCTAATTACAAAGTGGAAAATGAAGGGTTCTGTTGAAACCAAACCACGGTCAGGTAGACCAACTAAAATTTCAGCCACCACTGCCAGGAAAATTCTTTGGGATGCAAAGAAAAACCCACAAATAACTTCAGGTGAAATACAGGACTCTCTGAAAACACGTGTTGTGGCTGTTTCAAGAGGCACTTGAAGAAAGATGGACTGCACGGTCAAGTCGCCAGAAGAAAGCCATTACTGTGCAAATGCCACAAAGTATCCCGCTTACGATACGCCAAACAGCACAGAGACAAGCCCCAAACCTTCTGGCACAAAGTAATTTGGAGTGATGAGACCAAAATTGAGCTTTTTGGCAACAACCATAATCGCTACATTTGGAGAGGAGTTAACAAGGCCTATGATAAAAGGTACGGTGGTTGATCGCTGATGTTTTGGGGATGTGTGAGCTACAAAGGCACAGGAAATTTGGTCCTGGCACAAAGTCATTTGGAGTGATGAGACCAAAATTGAGCTTTTTGGAAACAACCATAATCACTACATTTGGAGAGGAGTCAACAAGGCCTATGATAAAAGGTACGGCGGTTGATCGCTGATGTTTTGGGGATGTGTGAGCTACAAAGGCACAGGAAATTTGGTCAAAATTGTTGGCAAGATGAATGTAGTATGTTATAAAAAAATACTGGAGGAACATTTGCATTTATCAGCAGGGAAGCTGCGCATGGGATGTACTTGGACATTCCAACATGAAAATGGTCCAAAACACAAGGCCAAGTTGACCTATCATTGGCTACAGCAGAATAAAGTGAAGGTTCTGGAGTGGCCATCTCAGTCTCCTGACCTCATTATCATTGAGCCACTCTGGGGAGATCTCAAACATGCAACTCATGCAAGACAGCTCAAGAATTTACAGGAACTGGAGGCTTTTTGCCAAGAGGAATGGGCAGCTTTACCATAAAGAGCCTCATCCACAAATACCACAAAAGACTTCAAGCTGTCATTGAAGTTAAAGGAGGCAATACACGGTATTAAGAACTTGGTTATGTAAACTTTTGATCAGGGTAATTTGGGTAGTTTCTGTTGCCATTATGATTTAAAAAAAAAGAGTAAACACAGTTGATTGATAATAAATGGCTTCAGCCAAACACTAACCACGAGTGAAAGAAATTTTTTTGTGTTATCATTCATATTCTCTGAAAATGGCCAAGAAATCCTACATTCTGTCAGGGTATGTAAACTTAGGAGCACAACTGTATCTGTGCTGTACACCAGCCATTCTTATGGCTAAAAATGGGCCAAAAGGAACTATTTGCTTGACTCTTACCCACAAGCAGAGACTGAGCTCCTTGTTTCTGGTTTTGTGCTGGAAGTGAAGATGTGTAAATACTTTCTGTTATAAAAAGGTAATACTGTTTCAAAACAGAATACTATAACAATTAAACCAAAAAAAAAGAAATTGAAAATACAGTTTATGCTTAGTCCTGTAGTGCAAAGAATGCCATGCGATCCAGTAAGTAAGTGAGGATTCCATTCACTAACTCTGTACTCCTCCTGGACTGAACATATTTACAGAAAGATATCAGTAGATACTTCTACCTCCCGAGAACAACTACCTGTTCCCAAATTCCTCTGCACCCCCCTCCCTCCCTCACACTTACTGGAGGGGCTGAGGGTATTGGGAGCAGGCTGGGAGTTGTGGAGCTATAAGGCTGAGTTGGACCTGTCCAAGGGGCACTGTAAAGAGTTAGGGGGCACTTCAGGGGGTTGGGAATAGTACAATGGGTTGGGAGCAGCTAAGTCAGCTTAGGGAGTGAATTTGTAGAGACATCAAGCACAGAGTAACTACAGACACTCAGGATAGCCTGTAGGACACGTAGTAACCTTAGGCTCAGTGCCACCCCAGGTCATGGCCTATGTGGCCTAGTGGCACAACACAATTAGTTCTGTGCATGAATGGGAAGCTGTTTGATCTGGATCTGAGCAAACCTAGTCCTGTTTTATCCATTGTTAACTCACTGTTCAAAAAAAGTTATGCTTCTAACTGTACTTGACCTGAAAGCCAAGCAAGAGTTAATGACAGTTAAGTTTGAATGTATGTTTTTTGAGCTAAAGCCCTAGGTTTATAATACTTCAGTAAAAGTAAAAGCATTGCTGACAACTGTCATTACTTTGTTCTTAGTTAAATACATACTGTAAGTCTCTACAGATGCTGGATAGGTCTGACAGAGCCTAAAGAAGCTTTGACACTGACGTGGAGATTTCTCTATACGCTATGCGTGATCGATGTCTCCTGCGCTAATAAGCACAATTTTCAGTTCATTGGTATAATGCATCTTAGTACAACCCTGTTTCCTGAGTAAAACAGACATAGCCACCGTCCTCACATCCTTAGCTCCACAGGCAGACTTGTCTGACAATGGGAGCAAAGTTTATTTATAGTACTTTGATAACAATAGAGCTTGGTTGCTTCACAATCAACCAATAAAACACAGGCAACAGGAGGAGTTATACAAATGTCAACCAATGAACAATGACTAGGGGAGTGTCTGGGCATGTCTGTGCAGGGCATTGTGTATGATTTCCTGCCCCCTGTCCCTGTGAGCCATGCTCTTCAGCTAGACAAAGAAAGCCACATGGCTGGCCTTAGAAATCATGAACGCTGTCCCCGACCAAAACGCACTCAAAGGCTCCCATTTTTACTGTTGGCGTGAATCCTTATTCTGCATTGTTCAGAGAACAGCGCATACCCGGATTATTCTACCATTCCTGTCGATGGGAGATTATCTGCAGGGACACGCCAAAGCCCCTCCATGTGCTGATCAGACACACAAAGAGACATGAGTGTCCATAACCGATAATGTCTTTGCAGAGTGAACACATTCCCCCCCAGATGATCGTCTGTGCATTGCACAGGGGCCCTTCGCTGGTGGACATATCCCCACTCTGCAAACACTTCTCTGCAACCTCAGGAAGCTTTTCACTACCAAACGGGTCTCAACCACCATCAATCTGTCCCGACCCACTCTAAAGAGCAGGCTGCAGAAGAACTAACACTGGGAGACACTGTGACAATACATATTGAATACATCTTAATACAATTTCCACAACAGTCCCTCCTCTTTTGTCATATGCTCCCATATGCCCTTGATGAATCTTGATCTTCTTCTTACACCTGGAAATTAATCAGTCTTAAAAATACGTCATGTTCCACGTCCTGCACTGTAAAAACATTTTAAAAAGACCAGTGATCGTCAAACCTAGGGCCTGCTGCTAAACACTAGTGGTGAGGGTGCTATCACGTTTGAGAAAGGGGCTTTATGACAATGGCAATAAAGCTATGTCATTGGTGCTTTAACAACCTCTATCACCACCACCCTACACCCCCCCATTCTGCACTTTTATTTTCTTAGGGCTTCTAAAGCATTTATTAACATTTTGTAAACACATGTCTCTTGATCAGGGGTTCAAGGCTGCAGTTCGGGATTGCCATTAGCAGTTTTGTTGCTGCCTCTTGCCATGACATCAATATTCTACTGCAGTTTTCTAGAGCATGAGAGGACCCTGGACGCTGGACAGTCAATGAAAAGTGTACACGTCATAAAGGTAACAACGTGGACACCTATAGAAGAGCCCTTCCACTCTGCAGCCCAGATCATAGAAGACTAAGGACCCAGCACATAGTATGATCACCAATTAAAGGGTTTGTTAACCCATCTGTATAAAACTATGCCAGCCCCTTTATCTGAGGCTGGCATAGCACACTGTGTCATTTGTTTAATAAAACAAGTGTTCTAAATACCTAATTTGAGCTGTCTTCAGGCCAGTCACATCACTTTACAGCCCTGATGCATTGCTTCTGCGGGAGGGGCTGTGATCTCCCTCTGACATCAGCCGGGGAGATCATGTGGCCGCTCATCTCCTCCGCAGAAGCCCCATGTATTGGAGCTGTAAAGCGGGCGCAAGTCACATGACCGGCCTGAAGACAGCTGAAAAACGGTATTTAGAACATTCGTTTTTTAAAACTAATGACATAGTAATAGAGAGGCTGGCAGCGATAATTTAAAGATTTTATTTTACAAGAATAGCAGTGGGGGGCGGGGCCAAGCTTGAGACTGACACAGAGAGGGAAAACAGGCAGGAAAGAGGGGGTTAGGGGGGAGAGAGGAGAGTAGAGGGGACAGATACATATGATGCAGGGACGCAATCAGACCATGGTGATCAGGGCAGAGCAGCCCTGGTTTTCGTGGTCTGTTTAGAGAGGGCATACAGGAAGTGGCAAGTTCAGGGTTTTCTTTTTACAGTTTAGAGGGGGGCAGATTACACGGGGGGTTAACAAAAACTTTAAGGAAATTATTAGAAATGATTAAAACCTTAAATGTACTTTTTTTTCAAAATGGAACTGGCTGATTTGCCCTGGACATAAGTAAAATATTCCCAGAATATTTTTAAGGATTTTTTGATGACTGTGACTAATATTTCCTCTTTCAACCACCCCTATTTTAGACACTTCAAATAAATAGTGATGTTTAAAGTGGTGTTCCACCCAAAAAAAAAAAAAAAAACATAAATGTGCCTAGAAAAAAAAAAAATAAAAATTTTTTTTTGCCTGTTGCTAGGGGATCCCTCATAGTCTGCCTCCTTCAGTGCCTGGGCTGGTGACATCACTTCCCCTCTGCGCAGGAAGGGCTCAGCTCTGCCCCCTCCCTCTTGTCAATCATATGGGACATGTAACAGGTCCCATATGATTTTGCGGAGAATCACAGTGTGCGACGCCGCATGCGCACTGGGTGCCCGACTGTGAAGCCACAGCCGAGCGCCCACAGTTGCAATGCTGGCACCACCAAACGGAGGGGGAGACGAGCGGGGCTTCCGATCCCCTGCATCGCTGGACCCTGGGACAGGCAAGTGTCTGATTAATAAAAGTCAGCAGCTGCAGTATTTGTAGCTGCTGACTTTTAATTTTTTTTTTTTGTGGGAACTCCTCTTTAAGAACACGCACTGGTTTAGGTAGCTTATGCAGGTCCACAGCTAAATCGAGCTTTTCTGGGCATATATGAATAATAATGCTCTTTTATAACTGACCTTCTGTTATGCAATTATATAAAAAACTACTACCATGTTTTCCCAAAAATAAGCCCTACCATGAAAATAAAGACTAGCATGATTTTCAGGGATGGCTGCAATATAAGCCCTACCCTGAAAAAAAATTCTAGTAAAGTCCTTGTAAAAACATGTAATCCGTTTTGTAAAAAGATTATATAATGTCCAGTATGTCTCCTTTTGTAACTTTATTGTCGACAATACCTTATTTACAGCACCTCTGGGCGCTCACATGACCAGCCGGAGATCTTCTCCTCTCCTCCCTGCTGACATCAGCAGTGCTCGGAGCCGGGCTGACATCAGTGGAGATCTCAACCTATCCCTCTGCAGTATTCGGAGCAGTGAAGAAGAGCTCCAGGGGGTCACGTGAGTGCTCAGCATCACTGTAAATAAAGAGACACACTGCACATTATATAATCTTTTAACTAAATGGATTACATAATTTTACAATGACTTTACCAAAGTTTATTTTTGGGATTACAGAATGTCATAATACTGACAGGAGGAGAGGGGGAGAGAAGACAGGGGAACATAGAGAGGGGTAAAGGACAAAGGGTTACAACCACTTTAAGATCGTCATTGTACATACTGTAAATAAATAGGACATCCCCTGAAAATAAGCCCTAGTGTGTTTTTTGCAGCCAAAATTAATATAAGACCCGGTCTTATTTTCGGGGAAACACGGTAGAGGTGGCATATGGTCTGCTTTATATGCTACCTCAACTGGAGTCTTGCACTCCTTTCTGAATCCCTGCACCCCTTTTCCTCTACAGCCATGCAGTTTCTTGCTCAATTAAGTCACAAATGACCAGATGGACAGTAAATTCTGAGTCTAAGCGCTGTCATCTCCAAAGTTGCTGTCCTAGGCTCTGGTCCATGAGTGCCTTATGGGCACTTATATGAAAGTCTATTTGGATTTTTTTTTGTTTTTTATTTTTTTTAGATCGGAAAAAAACATGTGCATTATTAATACCACAAACACAGCTGATTGTATGAACAAGATAGGGTTTGTTTTATTGAAAATTTAGTAGGTTACAAGGACAAGAGAATGATGAGCAAAATTCACCAGATTACTGCAGTAGTACACCAGAATATATATATATATATAGTCACAATAATCCTAAAACATTCTAAAAAACCAGAATCTAGGGCTTAGTATGTCAACCACAATAAAATATGCATATTGCATGCTAATATTCCATTAATCTGTACAATGGTAGACAATACAAATAGGTACAGTATATAACATATAGTTATAAAACCAATACTACAACTCTGTGATAAAACCTGCACAAGATTATGTTAATAAAACTCCCTAAAGTCACAACATAAAACTAGAGTTCCACTTGAACTAAGCACGTGATTTACAGTCAGGTCCATAAATATTGGGACATCGACACAATTTTAATCTTTTTGGCTCTATACACCACCACAATGGATCTGAAATGAAACAAACAAGATGTGCTTTAACGGCAGACTTTCAGCTTTGATTTGAGGGTATTTACATCCAATCAGGTGAACAGTGTAGGAATTACAAGAGTTTGTATATGTGCCTCCCACTTGTTAAGGGACCAAAAGTAATGGGAAAATTGGCTGCTCAGCTGTTCCATGGCCAGGTGTGTGTTATTCCCTCATTATCCCATTTACAAGGAGCAGAAAAAAGGTCCAGAGTTCATTTCAAGTGTGCTATTTGCATTTGGAATCTGTTGCTGTCAACTCTCAATATAAGATAGAAAAAGAGCTGTCAGTATCAGTGAATCAAGCCATCATTAGGCTGAATAAACAAAACAAACCCATCAGAGAGATAGCAAAAACATTAGGTGTGGCCAAATCAACTGTTTGAAACATCCTTAAAAAGAAAGAATGCACCGGTGAGCTCAGCGACACCAGCAAGACCCGGAAGACCATGGAAAACAACTGTTGTGGATGACTGAAGAATTCTTTCCCTGGTAAAGAAAACACCCTTCACAACAGTTGGCAAGATCAAGAACACTCTCCAGGAGGTAGGTGTATGTGTGTCAAAGTAAACAATCAAGATAAGACTTCATCAGAGTAAATACAGAGGGTTCACCACAAGATGTAATCCATTGGTGAGCCTCAAAAACAGGAAGGCCAGATTAGAGTTTGCCAAACAACATCTAAAAAAGCCTTCACAGTTCCTGGAACAACATCCTATGGACAGATGAGACCAAGATCAACTTGTACCAGAGTGATGGGAAGAGAAGAGTATGGAGAAGGAAAGGAACTGCTCATGATCCAAAGCATACTACCTCATCAGTGAAGCATGGTGGTGGTAGTGTCATGGCGTGGGCATGTATGGTTGCCAATGGAACTGGTTCTCTTGTATTTATTGATGATGTGACTGCTGACAAAAGCAGCAGGACGAATTCTGAAGTGTTTCAGGCAATATTATCTGCTCATATTCAGCAAACTGCTTCAGAACTCATTGGATGGTGCTTCACAGTGCAGATGGACAATGACCCGAAGCATACTGCGGAAGCAACCAAAGAGTTTTTTAAGGAAAAGAAGTGGAATGTTATGCAATGGCCAAGTCAATCACCTGACCTGAATCCGATTGAGAATGCATTTCACTTGCTGAAGACAAAACTGAATGGAAAATGCCCCAAGAACAAGCAGGAACTTAAGACAGTTGCAGTAGAGGCCTGGCAGAGCATCACCAGGGATGAAACCCAGCGTCTGGTGATGTCTATGCATTCCAGACTTCAGGCTGTAATTGACTGCAAAGGATTTGCAACCAAGTATTAAAAAGTGAAAGTTTGATGTATGATTGTTAATCTGTCCCATTACTTTTGGTCCCTTAAAAAGTGGGAGGCACATATACAAACTGTTGTAATTCCCACACTGTTCACCTGATTTGGATGTAAATACCCTCAGATTAAATCTGAAAGTCTGCCGTTAAAGCACATCTTGTTCGTTTTATTTCAAATCCATTGTGGTGGTGTATAGAGCCAAAAAAGTTTATAATTGTGTTGATGTCCCAATTTTTATGGACCTGACTGTATTTGTGCATTCACGTACTTTAAAGCAGGGTTCCACCCAAATTTTGAACAATATCTGTATGTATTCTCTTCCTTGCCTAGATGCTGACATGCCGTTTAAAAAAATTTAAATCGCCGTAATTACCTTTTATTTTTCTATTCTTCTTTGCACTTCCTGGTTCTCCTCCCGTGGGAGTAGGTGTGTTTCTAGCCTCTCCCAGACTCCTGGGAGCTAGTCTCAGGCTTCCCAGGATGCCACTGAGCATGTGCGGGAATGAGCGGTGAATGCTGGGAGCACAGCATTCACCACATCCAGGAAATAAATGCTTGTGGGCTTCAAATGCCCACAATGAAGATGGAAACCGCCTGCAGTGAATAATATAAGTTATTCTTTCCGACGAAATCTGACACAGGCGGACATATTACACACAATATGTGAGTATGTAATGCTGAGAAGAAAAGTTTGTGAATGAACTCAAAAAAAAAAAAAAAACGATAGATAGGTGGACCCCCGCTTTAAGCTTCAAATTTCAAGGTGCTGTTTTTTGGTCTTTTTAATAGGAAACTACATTGTGAAGTAGAATTCAGCAAAAATTCTAGTTCTATCCTATACTGATCAGACTGGTTCATATTCTAACTCATTTTGCATATGATCATTGTGAATCAAAATGACTGATTATGGTGCAGCTCACTTCTTCTAAGCGAAGCAAACTTCCTTGCAACTGTATGTACCATAGGTGCCTGTTTACGCTTGAAAGTGTTGCAGAAACACATGCACCACAACTCACTTTTAGGGTACTCCATTACCACAGGGTATTTGTGTTGAATGGGCCCCAAAGCAGGTAAAAATGCTTGCGCTCTTTAGTTTTCTCCAAAGCACTACAACATAACCCATATCATACCATGTGGTGTACTGCATCATACTATAGCATAGATGCATTCCGTTCATGCTGTGAGGTGCCATTCAATGCTGTTGCACAATAAATGGCACTGCAACACATAGCACAACATCTGTGTATTAAAATTCTTTATTGTAACAAGATGAATGGAGCCTAAAAGTATTAAAGTGCTCCAAGAAAAAAGTGAATGAAATGTCATATCTTATGCTCTATCACAATGTAATCCCTAAAAAAATGTTGGGTGCACTGAAATATCTTCTTTCATTTTGGATCTTTAAAAGTGTTCAAAGACCTGAACTCCATAGCATTTGTAACACGTGGGTCAACATCTTGAAATAACGTAGAATTTAGGTAAACTTGAATAGTTTACCACCAACCTCTAAAGATGAACACATACTGTATCTAACTAAGCCTAAACCTTGCATAATTTCAGTTGTGTCTGCTGGGTATCTTGGTGGATCTAGTTCATGTCCCATGCCAAGTTTTGCCTAGGTGAAGCAGATTCCAAAGGCCACATAAGAAGAAGACAGAGGAAGATATCAAAATACTTTCTAGGGATAGGTTAATACTATTATCCACAGGGTTCTCCAGAAGAATCAGAAACACATTAGCAAACATTATGGTGATTATGATTTTGATGATGACTTTGTTGATGTTGGTTATGAATGGGGCTAGTCACATGGTGAACTTTCACTGTGTGGTGAGATCCTGAAAGTAAAAGATGCAATAGTTCAAATTAATAAAGATCTATGTCACATTATAATGGGATGCAAATTGTCTATGCTTCTCATATCAATCCACCATATTCCAATTATCATTGTTATTGTTACATAATTAGTCAAGTTGAGAAACCTGCTTATGTACCGTGAGTTGTAGATATATTGATTTTAGCAAGGGTACCCCAAGACCTGAAATGCATTTATTTAGTAAAAAAGTTGAGAAAGGTTGCCTTGGACAAACATTCAACTATGTATTTGAAAATGTAGTTATTCCTTTATGTTTTGCAGTATCATGAATGCGCACAACTTTTGTAGAAACTAGACTCAGTTCCTGAGCAAGACTATTCCACATTTTCACAGCTGAAACTACTGTGGGTAATTTCCGGACCAAAGCCCACCATTGGCAGATGGTAGGAAGGGAAGCAGGTTGTTGTCTAATCATTCATAATATTGCCACTTTGAATGCTGTTTGTCCCATATACAAGCTGGGTACATCAAAATTCACAGCAGATAATGTGACTGCCATGGAACTCATTAGCAAAAAGGGCCTGGAAATATCTGGCTACATAGTGATTTATGCAACGTGAATGTCAGATAGCATTTTGGAAATATATTTGGCTAAAATAAATGTTTATAGAGTATGACTGCTGATTAAAGTGATTGGTATTGGGTTTCAGTAAATGAATGCCATTAAGATAGAGATCATATAGATGGGGTGGTCTTTTAATTACCAGAAACTTTATTAGAAAGTATTTGTAATACAATACAAAACAAGGATTGACACAGAAAGTGCAGGTCAAGTAGCTGAAATAACGACACAGTTGCAGGAGACAAAAGTGATTGCAATAGTATTTGTATTATCTGACAAAAGTCAATATAGATTAATAGGAGTCTGGGTCTCACAGCAGGGGTCTGGTGTGTCCCTGTTCACCGTGTCAGGTCCGATTTCAGTCTAAATATTTGGCTGAATTCGGACCTGAAACAGACCAGAAGACGCACATGACTCCTGTGCTGTTCGCACGGGAGCCGCTCCAGAGATGTGTGAACCAGCTTCATAGAGAGTCGGTCACAATTCCCTGACATGCAAATTGCATGCGGGGAGACTTGCTCTGTGTCAGAGTTTGTTAATGGGGTTGTTAGGGGACAAAAGCAGATAAGGGAGGTAGGGGGGCATAGGAGGACAGCGGGGGTTGGGTGAGGTGAGATACAGAGGGAGGGAGGATGGAATCGGGTGCCCTTCCCCATCCTGGTGCCTAGCCTGGTATGGGGTGGTCTTTTAAAGGATTTGCAATGAGGTCCAAACCCTATGGGATGGTGTCTTAACGCCACTAATGTCCAGGTACTAGGTAAAATGTTTCCCATTTTTTATGTAGCGCTGGTAGATTTATGATCTACTATCTGATAGGTAAATTTAGTGAATTGCTCGTTATAGGAAGTTAGATTTTACCTCTGTTCCAGCTTGGCTGACGTTGCGTGTGGTTCCACATTGTGCTGGAGGGTGTTGTTGTCACCATCGGCGGGTGTTGGAAAAGCAACGTGTTAAAGCGGATGAGTGCTCCTCTGTCCCAGAGACAACTTGGTGGAGGTGGGCCTCCGAGTTGCATTCTGGGAGAGGGTATTTATGGGACAGACGCCATGTTTAGGGGTTCATTTTCAGCCACCTGCTGGCCCTCCTGGCCGACAGGTATGTGTTAGAGTACCACCTTGTGGTCCTCCGTTCCGGAGGCCCGCATCGCTGCGGCGCGTGGGTGGGCCCAGAAGCCTGTCTGGGGCCTACCACAGCAGCTGAGGAATGGTCCTGAGCTGTCTATCCAGAGTAAAGAAGCTGGACAACCGAGAAGATCCCAGGGGAGGACCCGTCATGGAAGGATCATGCAGAGTGCTGGTCTGGAGAGGGGCCTGGTGACTCGGTTGGAGGACATATCCTGAAGTAGTCTTATTGCATGGTACTGCCGGGTTGGCTTAGAGGTCCAAGTACTGTGTCTGACATTCATCACGAACCAATACATCCTGTGGTAGAGGATCGTACGGGTTTATTTCAAGCAAGTCTGTGGCAGAGACTTTTGTTCGTGCTATGTACTGGCTGCTAGGCAAGTGAGAGAGGCCTATCCAGGCGAGCAAAGATCGTGTCCCACAAAAGGGGATTGCATTCAATGACAGTATTCAACTTTAACCAGTTGCCGACCGCCGCACGACGATGTACGTCGACAGAGCGGCACGGGCAGGCATAAGGGCTTACCTGTGCGTCCTTGCCTGCCCGCGGGTGGGGGGTCCTATCGGACCCCCCCCCGGTGCCTGCGGCGGTCGGCAAATGTCCCCCGGCGATCGGTGGAGAGGGGGAGGCCATCCATTCGGGGCCCCCCCCCTCGCGATCGCTCCCAGCCAATGGGATCATTTCCCTGCCTCTGTATTGTACACAGAGGCAGAGGAAATGATGTCATCTCTCCTCGGCTCGGTATTTTCCGTTCCGGGCCGAGGAGAGAAGACTGTAATGTGAGTGCACCAACACACACACAGTAGAACATGCCAGGCACACAAAACACCCCGATCCCCCCCCCCCGATCACCCCCCCCCCCGTCACAAACTGACACCAAGCAGGTTTTTTTTTTTTTTCTGATTACTGTATTGGTGTCAGTTTGTGACAGTTACAGTGTTAGGGCAGTGAGTGTTAGGCCCCCTTTAGGTCTAGGATACCCCCCTAACCCCCCCTAATAAAGTTTTAACCCCTTGATCACCCCCCGTCACCAGTGTTGCTAAGCGATCATTTTTCTGATCGCTGTATTAGTGTCGCTGGTGACGCTAGTTAGTGAGGTAAATATTTAGGTTCGCCGTCAGCGTTTTATAGCGACAGGGACCCCCATATACTACCTAATAAATGTTTTAACCCCTTGCTTGCCCCCTAGTTAACCCTTTCACCACTGATCACCGTATAACTGTTACGGGTGACGCTGGTTAGTTCGTTTATTTTTTATAGTGTCAGGGCACCCGCCGTTTATTACCGAATAAAGGTTTAGCCCCCTGATCGCCCGGCGGTGATATGCGTCGCCCCAGGCAGCGTCAGATTAGCGCCAGTACCGCTAACACCCACGCACGCAGCATACGCCTCCCTTAGTGGTATAGTATCTGATCGGATCAATATCTGATCCGATCAGATCTATACTAGCGTCCCCAGCAGTTTAGGGTTCCCAAAAACGCAGTGTTAGCGGGATCAGCCCAGATACCCGCTAGCACCTGCGTTTTGCCCCTCCGCCCGGCCCGGCCCAGCCCACCCAAGTGCAGTATCGATCGATCACTGTCACTTACAAAACACTAAACGCATAACTGCAGCGTTCGCAGAGTCAGGCCTGATCCCTGCGATCGCTAACAGTTTTCTTGGTAGCGTTTTGGTGAACTGGCAAGCACCAGCCCCAGGCAGCGTCAGGTTAGCGCCAGTACTGCTAACACCCACGCACGCACCGTACACCTCCCTTAGTGGTATAGTATCTGAACGGATCAATATCTGATCCGATCAGATCTATACTAGCGTCCCCAGCAGTTTAGGGTTCCCAAACACGCAGTGTTAGCGGGATCAGCCCAGATACCTGTTAGCACCTGCGTTTTGCCCCTCTGCCCGGCCCAGCCCAGCCCACCCAAGTGCAGTATCGATCGATCACTGTCACTTACAAAACACTAAACGCATAACTGCAGCGTTCGCAGAGTCAGGCCTGATCCCTGCGATCGCTAACAGTTTTTTTGGTAGCGTTTTGGTAAACTGGCAAGCACCAGCCCCAGGCAGCGTCAGGTTAGCGCCAGTACCGCTAACACCCACGCACGCAGCATACACCTCCCTTAGTGGTATAGTATCTGATCGGATCAATATCTGATCTGATGAGATCTATACTAGCGTCCCCAGCAGTTTAGGGTTCCCAAACACGCAGTGTTAGCGGGATCAGCCCAGATACCTGTTAGCACCTGCGTTTTGCCCCTCTGCCCGGCCCAGCCCAGCCCACCCAAGTGCAGTATCGATCGATCACTGTCACTTACAAAACACTAAACGCATAACTGCAGCGTTCGCAGAGTCAGGCCTGATCCCTGCGATCGCTAACAGTTTTCTTGGTAGCGTTTTGGTGAACTGGCAAGCACCAGCCCCAGGCAGCGTCAGGTTAGCGCCAGTACTGCTAACACCCACGCACGCACCGTACACCTCCCTTAGTGGTATAGTATCTGAACGCATCAATATCTGATCCGATCAGATCTATACTAGCGTCCCCAGCAGTTTAGGGTTCCCAAACACGCAGTGTTAGCGGGATCAGCCCAGATACCTGTTAGCACCTGCGTTTTGCCCCTCTGCCCGGCCCAGCCCAGCCCACCCAAGTGCAGTATCGATCGATCACTGTCACTTACAAAACACTAAACGCATAACTGCAGCGTTCGCAGAGTCAGGCCTGATCCCTGCGATCGCTAACAGTTTTTTTGGTAGCGTTTTGGTGAACTGGCAAGCACCAGCCCCAGGCAGCGTCAGGTTAGCGCCAGTACCGCTAACACCCACGCACGCAGCATACACCTCCCTTAGTGGTATAGTATCTGATCGGATCAATATCTGATCTGATCAGATCTATACTAGCGTCCCCAGCAGTTTAGGGTTCCCACAAACGCAGTGTTAGCGGGATCAGCCCAGATACCTGCTAGCACCTGCGGTTTGCCCCTCCGCCCGGCCCAGCCCAGCCCACCCAAGTGCAGTATCGATCGATCACTGTCACTTACTTGGTGAACTGGCAAGCACCAGCGGCCTAGTACACCCCGGTCGTAGTCAAACCAGCACTGCAGTAACACTTGGTGATGTGGCGAGTCCCATAAGTGCAGTTCAAGCTGGTGAGGTGGCAAGCACAAGTAGTGTCCCGCTGCCACCAAAAAGACAAACACAGGCCCGTCGTGCCCATAGTGTCCTTCCTGCTGCATTCGCCAATCCTAATTGGGAACCCACCGCTTCTGCAGCGCCCATACTTCCCCCATTCACATCCCCAACCAAATGCAGTCGGCTGCATGAGAGGCATTTTCTTTATGTCCTCCCGAGTACCCCTACCCAGCGAACCCCCCCAAAAAAGATGTCGTGTCTGCAGCAAGCGTGGATATAGGCGTGACACCCGCTATTATTGTCCCTCCTGGTCTTTGCATTGGTGAATGTTTTGAACGCTACCATTCACTAGTTGAGTATTAGCGTAGGGTACAGCACTGCACAGACTAGGCACACTTTCACACTTTTTACATTCCCTGAGATAACAATAAAAATGATTTAAAAAAAAAAATGAAAGGAACAGTTTAAAAATAAGATAAAAAATAATAATAATAAAGAAAAAAAAAAAAAAAAAAAAAGCACCCCTGTCCCCCCTGCTCTCGCGCTAAGGCGAACGCAAGCGTCGGTCTGGCGTCAAATGTAAACAGCAATTGCACCATGCATGTGAGGTATCACCGCGAACGTCAGATTGAGGGCAGTAATTTTAGCAGTAGACCTCCTCTGTAAATCTAAAGTGGTAACCTGTAAAGGCTTTTAAAGGCTTTTAAAAATGTATTTAGTTTGTCACCACTGCACGTTTGTGCGCAATTTTAAAGCATGTCATGTTTGGTATCCATGTACTCGGCCTAAGATCATCTTTTTTATTTCATCAAACATTTGGGCAATATAGTGTGTTTTAGTGCATTAAAATGTAAAAAAGTGTGTTTTTTCCACAAAAAATGCGTTTGAAAAATCGCTGCGCAAATACTGTGTGAAAAAAAAAAATGAAACACCCACCATTTTAATCTGTAGGGCATTTGCTTAAAAAAAATATAATGTTTGGGGGTTTCTAAGTAATATTCTTGCAAAAAAAAATTATTTTTTTATGTAAACAATAAGTGTCAGAAAGGGCTTTGTCTTCAAGTGGTTAGAAGAGTGGGTGATGTGTGACATAAGCTTCTAGATGTTGTGCATAAAATGCCAGGATAGTTCAAATCCCCCCCAAATGACCCCATTTTGGAAAGTAGACACCCCAAGCTATTTGCTGAGAGTCATGTTGAGTCCATGGAATATTTTATATTGTGACACAAGTTGCGGAAAGAGACAATTTTTTATTTTTTTTATTTTTTTTTGCGCAAAGTTGTCACTAAATGATATATTGGTCAAACATGCCATGGGAATATGTGAAATTACACCCCAAAATACATTCTGTTGCTTCTCTTGAGTACGGGGATACCACATGTGTGAGACTTTTTGGGAGCCTAGCCGCGTATGGGACCCCGAAATCCAAGCACCGCCTTCAGGCTTTCTAAGGCCGTAAATTTTTGATTTCACTCTTCACTGCCTATCACAGTTTCGGAGGCCATGGAATGCCCAGGTGGCAAAAAACCCCCCCAAATGACCCCATTTTGGAAAGTAGACACCCCAAGCTATTTGATGAGAGGTATAGTGAGTATTTTGCAGACCTCAGTTTTTGTCACAAAGTTTTGAAAATTGAAAAAAGAAAAAAAAAATTTTTTTTTCTCGTCTTTCTTTATTTTCAAAAACAAATGAGAGCTGCAAAATACTCACCATGCCTCTCAGCAAATAGCTTGGGTTGTCTACTTTCCAAAATGGGGTCATTTGGGGGGGGTTTGTGCCACATGGGCATTCCATGGCCTCCGAAACTGTGATAGGCAGTGAGGAGTAAAATCAAAAATGTACGCCCTTAGAAATCCTGAAGGCAGTGATTGGTTTTCGGGGCCCCGTACGCGGCTAGGCTCCCAAAAAGTCCCACACATGTGGTATCCCCATACTCAGGAGAAACAGCTAAATGTATTTTGGGGTGCAATTCCACATATGCCCATGGCCTGTGTGAGCAATATATCATTTAGTGACAACTTTGTGCAAAAAAAAAAAAAAAAAAATTGTCACTTTCCCGCAACTTGTGTCAAAATATAAAACATTCCATGGACTCAACATGCCTCAAAGCAAATAGCTTGGGGTGTCTACTTTCCAAAATGGGGTAATTTGGGGGGGGTTTATGCCATCTGGGCATTTTATGGCCTTCAAAACTGTGATAGGTAGTGAGGAGTAAAATCAAAAATGTACGCCCTTAGAAATCCTGAAGGCAGTGATTGGTTTTTGGGGCCCCGTACGCGGCTAGGCTCCCAAAAAGTCCCACACATGTGGTATCCCCATACTCAGGAGAAGCAGCTAAATGTATTTTGGGGTGCAATTCCACATATGCCCATGGCCTGTGTGAGCAATATATCATTTAGTGACAACTTTTTGTAATTTTTTTTTTTTTTTTGTCATTATTCAATCACTTGGGACAAAAAAAATGAATATTCAATGGGCTCAACATGCCTCTCAGCAAATTCCTTGGGGTGTCTACTTTCCAAAATGGGGTCATTTGTGGGGGTTTTGTACTGCCCTGCCATTTTAGCACCTCAAGAAACGACATAGGCAGTCATAAATTAAAGGCTGTGCAAATTCCAGAAAATGTACCATAGTTTGTAGGCGCTATAACTTTTGCGCAAACCAATAAATATACACTTATTGACATTTTTTTTACCAAAGACATGTGGCCGAATACATTTTGGCCTAAATGTATGACTAAAATTGAGTTTATTGGATTTTTCTTAGAACAAAAAGTAGAAAATATCATTTTTTTTCAAAATTTTCGGTCTTTTTCCGTGTATAGCGCAAAAAATAAAAATGGCAGAGGTGATCAAATATCATCAAAAGAAAGCTCTATTTGTGGGAAGAAAAGGACGCAAATTTTGTTTGGGTACAGCATTGCATGACCGCGCAATTAGCAGTTAAAGCGACGCAGTGCCGAATTGTAAAAAGTACTCTGGTCAGGAAGGGGGTAAAACCTTCCGGGGCTGAAGTGGTTAAAGGATGTTCTAAAGAAAGCTAAAGAAAGGTATTTGAGCTTCCCTGCAGTTTTCCTCCTGCCTCTTCCCTGCTACTTCTTTCGTTACTTGGCTCAATAAAGCATTGAAAACGTACTCAAGTGTTGGTGCTTATATCGTCCAGAGGTAAACTCAACAGAACCCTCGACCTGGTGCCGGTGAAACAGAGGTATCGAGAGTGAGGGTAACAGCCCTCTTAAACCAGCAGCTCCACCGAGAGTTAGTGCTACATTTACAATCTTCACATTTTTACCAGCTGACGCAGTGCTTTTTAAAGTGGTTCTAAAGCCTAAAGCCTTTTTTTTGCCTTTCTCTGCATTAAGGTAAAAAACCTTCTCTGTGTAGCCCCAAGCCCTCCCTTATACTTACATGAGCCTGATCTTGATCCAGCCCTGTGCACGAGAGCAGTGGCTCTCTTGGCTCTCTCCCTCCTCATGGATACAGAGACAACAGCGGGAGCCATTGGCTCCTGCTGCTGTCAATCACAGTTAGTGAGGAGGGATCAGAGGTGGAGCCAAGCCACCCTGCATGTGTCTATGGACACACAGAGCCAGCTTGGGAGCAAGTCCTCACGAGTGCCCCCATAGCAAGCTGCTATGGAGGGCACTCAGTAGGGGAGGGGCCAGGAGAACAGACAGAAGAGGTGGATCGGGCCTGTTTTGTGCAAAACCATTGCACATACAGGTAAGTATGACATGTTTGTTTTTTTTTAAAAATATAGGTTTACAATCACTTTAAGACAATATATGTTTACATACCATGGCTGCCTCCTAGAAAACTTTGACTTGAAGTGCTGAAATGTAAAACACACAGTAAAGATTAATGAAGAAATATATGGTATTCTGACTATTCTGTATGGCTTGATTTAACTAATATATTGATAAACAAAATGGAAACATTTTATGAAGTGTCTGGTTTTAGAATTAAACTGTTCTCCAAATTGTATTGTTCTAATCTGGTAGCTGATTGAATATTGTAGCAAACATTATATTAAATATAAAAATTATTTCTTTCCTCCTAAAAGATTCAATGTGAAAAGGTATTTCTATAAATTGAGGTCTGCATGTTTTAAGGAATATTAGTTCAGTTACTTGTTCTGTGTGAAATACATACTGGATATCATGACCCTCCAAAAGGCGCTTATAGGTGGCGATCTCCATCTCCAGATGAGTCTTTTGGTCCATCAGGATCCTGTATTCCTGATTCTGACGTTCCAGGTCAGATCGCATCTGGACCAACTGGGACTCTACATTGTTGATCAAACATTGTAATTGGGCAAGTTGAGCCCCAAATGTGGCTTCTGTTTCTGCCAAGGTGTTTTCTAGAGCTGATGTCTAGGAAAATATAGCAAAAGATTGTATACAAAAACACAAGTAATTACAGTACATACTGTTATGCCATGTACACACGGTCGGACATTGATTGGACATTCCGACAACAAAATCCATGGATTTTTTCCGACGGATGTTGGCTCAAACTTGTCTTGCATACACACGGTCACACAAAGTTGTCGGAAAATCTCATCGTTCTAAACGTGGTGACGTAAAACACATACGTCGGGACTATAAACGGGGCAGTAGCCAATAGCTTTTATCTCTTAATTTATTCTGAACATGCGTGGCACTTTGTGTGTCGGATTTGTGTACACACGATCGGAATTTCCGACAACGGATTTTGTTGTCGGAAAATTTTATAGCCTGCTCTCAAACTTTGTGTGTCGGAAATTCCGATGGAAAATGTGTGATGGAGCCCACACACGGTCGGAATTTCCGACAACAAAGTCCTATCACACATTTTCCGCCGGAAAATCCGACCGTGTGTACAGGGCATAAGTCTTTGCAGAATGAACTGAAGATGTTCACAGACTTAAACTAGCAGCTGTTGACACACACTTTTTTTAATTGGCTGGCAATAATACTTACCAAGCTGAGCTGGCTTTGCAGTTCGATCTCCAAGGTTTGGATGGTACGTCTCAAGTCAATGACTTCAGTTTGTACAGACTGGAGTTGTTCAGAACCAGAAACAACTTCACGATTCAGTTCCTCAGTCTATATAAATAGAAAGTTTGTTAGAGTCATGTACCCCTTAATATATGGTGGCTGCTTTCCATATAGTTTTATATATAAAGTCTAAGGAGGTTTATTACTGATCTTCTGTGAAGAAACATGTTACTAATTTTTAATATACAGTAGCTAGGATTAAGTTGATTTGCACTTTTATATTAGTTTTAATATATTTTAAGTTATGCCACTGCATTTTGTCCATTGTGTACTTAGGCAACATCCTTAAAGCCCAGTTGCACCAGTGCCCTACTAAACACTCAATTGTCTGATCAGGAAGCATGAGCGTGGCCGCTTGGCCAGAGTAGTTGTGACTGTGCAAGGGCTGTCTGTATAAGAGCAGTGGTCCTGATCTTCAGTGTAACTGGAAGATTGGGATGGTACAGTACAACTAAGCATTAAAGCTGATCATGTTCTCATCAATATTTATTGTTTATTGGAATATAACCATGAAGTAATAGGGCCTAATGATCAAAATGTAATAGATTGCTATCCCACTATTTTTCTAACAGGTTCAACAAGCTTTTTTAGTCTACAAAAAGACTTACCCGTTGTCGGAAAATATTTTCCACCTCTCTCAAATTCCGTTCCATCAGATTCTCATACTGCTCTCTGATCTCAAACAAGGTTCTATTTAGATCAGCTGATGGAGCAGCATCCATTTCCACATTGACCCTGGCACCCAACTGAGCTTGCAAATCGTTGACTTCCTGTAAGTAAAAATGTTAGAAACTAGTTGTGTGATGGGTGCATTTCTGCAGATCTCCATAATGTGTGCTGACTTGGCTTTCGGGCTTACGTCAATGGGCAAATGTAGTGGGCTTTTAAATGCATTTGAGACTAGTTTGAGACATTTCTGACACCATTTAAGTTCATTTACAAGTAAAAAAGATAAAAAGATTAAAGTTAAAGTTGTCAATTTTCCACAGATGGCCCAGAATGGCAGCATACCTCTAAAGCAAAAGTGATTTCAACACTTTTTTTCACTTGTTTTGTAACAACACATTTTTCTTAAAATAAATGTCTGATTTAGTTTGAAAAAGGATAATAGGTATCCCACCTCCCCATGGTTCCTCTTTGTTAGCTGCAGTTCCTCCTGAAGGTTTTCTACTTGTGGCTGTAGATGAAACATTTCCCTGTTAATTTCCTCCAGGAGTATATGAAGTCCATTCACATAAGCCTCAACACTGCTTTCCAGTTGGCGTTCCATTTCATACCTGGTGACAAAAGGAAGACAAAGCAATTAGTACTGATATTGATAATAATGATGAAAGACATGAAATATAGAAAGGCCTACTTGTTTCTGAAGTCATCTGCTGCTAGACGAGCGTTGTCTATTTGTAATACAATCCTGGCATTTTCCACAGAAGTTGAGGAAATCTGGAAATTATAGGTGTTTTTTTATTGCAAAGGATAAATTCATAGAGTGTATTTACCTAAGCTTTGTTCTGTATCAATTAAGGTAGCTTATTTCATATCTATTATGACTTGCACTGTAATATGACTTAAGGGTACATTTACACTAGCCACATGCTAAAACATTCCCTTTTAGCATCCAGCTGATATCTGTGATGTGGCTATGGTGATGAGCGGTGGCATGAGTTTTACAATGCAAGTCACTGTTTACCTTGCTTTTAACATTATTGAACGTTTACAAAGTGTACACTCCATTCAGTTCTCTGCACAGCCCTGTACTGCAGTGTCCTCCAGTGCCATCTAGTGTGCTGCAGAAAAATGGAGCATGTTTGCATTTTTCTGTAACACACATAACCCTAGCATTGTGGTGTGAATGGAGCACAATTATTTTCTATGTAACCTGAGATTTCTGTTCTCAAACGTAAGATTTTTAGGGCTTCCTGCCCACCTGTGTGTGTTCCAACAGGGAGAGCAGAGAACCTTCACAGTGGCCACTGGAGGTGTGCAGACTCAGTAAATCAAGTGAAGGTATTTCACCAATAGGGCCTCTGAGAGATATTACAAATGATCAGATGGTTTAACTCTTCAGGACTTACCAAACACTAATATAACCAGCACTATCTGGACTAACCCTCTAATTAAAGTGTCATCAAACCCACATCTATAAAAACCTATCAGTACATGCTGTATTACATGCTGTTTATGTCATGTTAAGTCACTATGGGATTTGATTTCTGTATACTGTAAAAAAAAAACAACTGGTTGATCCTGCTGTTGTCCTTCCTATTCTGTGTCCTTGCTACAGTCTGAGATTGTGTAGAACAGCTGTTGCCAAGTCTTATAAAAAAAACGGGCTGTGCCCTGCCGAATAATTGACATTGATTAGAATTAGAAATTAGAATCCCTCCTGCTGTAAGTCCCATTGAGTGAACCTACTGCCTGCTGCATATTGCACAGTGCCATCATCCATATACATAAAGGGAAGGGATAATGTTTAGTATCACTTTAATGTTTTACCGTCCACAGTCCAATAATGCTGTTGAGGGAAACTATTGTCAAATTCTTTATAGCGTATTCTCAGTCTAAAATGGCTGCTATATTAAAGCATATCTGAACCTAAAAACAAAATGGAATATATTACTGCTTATCAACCCTTAAATGTGTGGTTAGTTTAAAATTTTCAGTCTGAAAGCAGTTTCAGCAAGTACAGAAAATACTTGTTCATCTTAGAAATGCAGAGTCATAGTACATTCAATACCTTTGACACATACAGTCCTAAAATCATGATTTTTTTTCTAGTACATGTCTTCATTAGAGTGCCCGAAATGATGAACGAAATGCACTGAGACCCATTTTGAGTTCTGTATAAAATATGTCATCAGATATCCCTTTAGATGCCTAATATGCCTAATCTGTTTTTAGGTGTTGTGTCAGGGGAAGTTTAAAAAAATATAAATATTTAACCACTACAATATTTGTGTAGATTTAGTGTTCATCAAAAAAAAAAAAAAGAATCTGTGTCAAATCTCTTAATTATTATACCACGTATGCAGACAAGGTCATTTATTTACCTGACCTTGAAGCCCTTTAATTATTCTGAAGAAGCCGCTGTAGTCAGGTAAAGTGCTGGGCTGATTCCTCTGATACCACTCCTGGATATTTCTTTCAAGCTGGGTGCTCTGTTGCTCTAGGGAGTGGACTGTGTCCAAATAGGAAGCCAAGCGATCATTCAAATGCTGCATTGTTTCCTTCCCATTGACATTGAACAAAGCATGATGACTAATAATGCTTTTATGGCTCCCGCTGTGAGAACTTCCATTAACATGGTTGCATATGGAGATTCCTTTGCATCCTGATCCTGAATGTACACTGGCGGCTCTATAGTGATTGCTATGATGGACTTTATGGGAACTTTCATAGTGGGTGGAATGGGATCCTCTATGATGAGAACTACGAGAATCTGTAGAATGGAATCTGTGGGAGCCTCCATGATGAGAAGTATGGGAACCTCCATGATGTAAATTATGGGATCCTCCATGGTGAGAAGCATTAGAACCCCCATGGTGATGAGAAGTATGGGAAGCTCCATGATGTAAATTATGGGATCCTCCATGATAAGAAGCATGAGATCCCCCATGGTGGTGAGAAGAGAGGGATCCTCCATGATGGCTAATTAAAGATCCTCTATGAGGAACACCATATATTTGGCTTGGGATCTTAGACAGATGACTACCAACATGGCAGCTTCCATGGTATGATCTAGCAGAGGAGTGACCACCGTAACTCATGATGATGGATTTGAGTGGTACAGATGACCTAAAAGTGTGTGTTTCTAAATGGATGTCCTTCCCAATGCGTTCACCATTCATTCTGCTCCCTTATATATGGAAGACTGGGAGTGCCACAAAACATCAATTACTAATATTAATGTTTACAAGTATCTGGCTGCTCATCTATTCACTGCTTTACATGCTTGATATTAGAATTTAACATTAAACATTTAGTAATCTGCTTGGAAAACGTTAGACAATTGTAAAACAACTTCAAAATAATTAATTTATTGCTGTCCAGCTCATTAGGAACTTTTGCTCACTCCACCCTAAAGAAATAACAATAAAGGAAAAGCCAACTGACTTGGCTGAACACACCTCATATAAAACACTCAAAAATGCAATATTGCAATGATAAACAGATAAAACATTTAATCACAGTATGCAGTTGGTCTAAAGCTGGACACAAAGCACCAGATGTATTTTCAATTTAATCAAGCTTGTTTGAAATATATAACTATAGTGGTAAAGTGTCAGGTACTACCCAACAATGTATTGCGTATTCCATTTATATCTATTTAGGTAGCCTGTGCACTTATCAGCTGGCAAATGTTGTTTCTTTGTCATAATAGCATTTCTCTATTCTGTACAATAAAGAGTCAAGGTTTCAAAATATTTCTTACTGTATTATTTTACTTGAGGACCTATGTTTTGTACACTGTTTAGGCAGATAGGCACAGCCTGTCAATTGATTCCTATTGGGAGTGCAGTTAGACCCGAGAGAAACTCTCTGATAAAGCTTACCCAGTGTCATTAGTAAAGTTGCCGGCATTGGCCCTAAATCATCAACCTGCTTTAGCATTTAAAATATGATAAATAGAACTAAAGGCACACTAAAATATATATTATAATATTGACCGACAGGCCTCTTTAGCTTGTCTTTACGCTATTGTGTTCAAATGGTTCACATCTAAGACTTTGCACCTTTAAAAAACTATGGCCAATAGAGCTAAATGAAGAAGGTGGTAGCAAGTAAATCTGCAGAAGCAAACACTCAGACATGGTAGGGTTTGAAAAGGCCATTTTCAAGAACTTGTGGCTCAGAGGAAGTTCTCACAAATTGTTCAGAAATTAGGTAGAGGACAGAGGACCTGCTTTCTGGTTGTGCTGAGCAAGAATAAGGAATTACTGACCGCTGTTAAACAGCTGAGCAGTGAAAGAAGCATGTTGAAGATGTTTCTAAATGTGCTTAGTATTCTTTTTTTTTTAGAAGGCTGTAAAAAAAAGTTAATAAGCAGAATAGATCAGAATCTACAGTTTTTAATTTCTAGCAGAAAAGCTAAAGTTGACCATTTAAAGCCCCTGTACCAATGCATGGCCATAATCTAAGTTTACTAAGAATGAGAGCAAGGTTTGGTTGTAAACAGCGGAAACAATGTTCTCCACAGAATTTCAGGGCTTATTCTACAAAAGAAAAATGAAAAACCTATCGGTCCAAGAGCACCTTGAATTACAGATTTTGGTCCTTTGAAATAAGTGCTGCAAGCTAAGGTTGTTTGAAGATACAGATGCAACTTGGCAGATGTACCATACACAGGAATTTTTTTAGTAGGAACACAGGGGAATGCAGTTCTGGCACCTCCAGCACTGAATGTATGTCATGGAAAGGAGTGCTGCAGTGTGCTGACGGGTATATTGTTGCTGGCTGCTGGGAAATCTATTGTCACTGGGGGTGATCCATTGTTGCATTGCATTGTTGGGGGTTTATTAATGCTGGGAAAGTCTATTGTTGCTGAGGGAGAACTACTGTTAAGGGAGGGGTCTTTTGATGCTGGCTGCTGGGTGATCTATTGTTGCTGATGGGGGTCTGTTGTTGCTGGGATAGATCTATTGTTGCTGGGGGGGTATTTTGCTGTGGGGATCTATATTTGCTGGAGGTATTTATTGTTATTGGGGAATCTATGTTTGCTGGGGGATCTGTTGTTGCTGTGGGGGGGGGGGATCTGTTGTTGCTGGCTGCAGAGGATCTATTGGGATTAATGCTTTTCTAGTTATCATTAACACATTCCGAATAAATGACTTATTATTAGCACCAAAAAATTATACTTGGTTCTGTATTTTCTAAAAGGGGTAGCACTGGGAGTTGGGTAGGGGCAAAGACAGTGGGGTTTCCTGGAAGAAGGAGTTCCTGCACCTATTCTCTGAGAATAATAGGCCTGATCAGTGCCGCCTATCAGTGCAGCCTCATCAGTGCTGCCTATCAGTGCAGCCTCATCAGTGCCCCTATCAGTGCCCCCTATCAGTGCAGCCTCATCAGTGCCGCATATCAGTGCAGCCTCATCAGTGACGCCTATCAGTGCTGCCTATCAGTGCACCCTCATCAGTGTCCCCTATCTGTGCAGCCTCATCAGTGCATCCTATCAGTGCTCCCTATAAGTGCAGCCTCATCAGTGCTGCCCCATCAGTGCAGCCTCCTCAGTGCCACCTATCAGTGCAGCCTTATCAGTGCTGCATATCATTGCAGCATCATCACTGCCTCCTGTCAGTGCCCATCAGTGCCTCCTATCAGTGCAACCTCATCAGTGCCTCCTATCAACGCAGCTTCATCAGTGCCACCTATCAGAGCCCCCTATCACTGCAGCCTCATCAGTGCCCATCAGCACAGCCTCATCAGTGTTCAATAAAATCTCTCGCGCTAACAAGGAACAGTAAACAAAACTAATGCAGAATACAAAGTGCAATCAAAGCGCAGCAAAATCTCTTAGTGTATCACATGGCACTAAAACAGTATAGTGAATGGGTGATTTTGCGCAAATTACTGTAAATATATACACTGGATAAATAATGCATAAAATAAACAAATAAATGAACATGTCTATAAACATCTAAATAAAGTCGTGTGACTTTATTTAGAACAACTTTATTTAAAAACAACACAGGGAACAAATTTGGCGTTGTTCCATCTGTTCCCAGATAAAGTTGCGAGGTGCAACGTAACGCGTAGGGATTGGCCGGGATAGCCGCATACCGGGAGTGACGTGAGAAGGCGTGGAACAACACCAAATTTGTACCCTTTGTTGTTTTTAATGTTTCTATGTAAGAGTCCACTCTGCTCTATTTCAATAAATATATTATTTTACCCCGACATATTGCACTATTGGAGGTTTCTGTATTTTGTCCCCCATCTCACACTGATGTACCCCCTTTACATATTGCTACTTTGGAGTGAATCAATGCGCCCATAGGAGGAACACCGAAGGATCTGCCCACCCATGGAGGACTGTGGAGATCTCAGATGGTGACTGCTTGTTATTCATACTATTGAGGTGAGAGTTTTGGGAGACTATAATACTGAAGAAACCACATTAGGACAACTTATGGACACTCATATCTATCAACCCTGATAGCAACAGAACTATATTCACGTATTTGCTCATTTAAAGAGGATTTTAACATTTATTAATATTTTGATTTTTCAATATTTTCCAATACTTATTATTTTATAGTTTTGACCTATTTTTCACGTACGGTGTCACTCGCCATTTGCATTGACATTTTTTCACACGGTTTTAATTAGGACACCCTGTTAGCTTTCACTGCATGATTCATCATCACCCATTATATGGTTTATGTATGCAATATTACATATTGAACATTGTCACTTTATTTAGATGTTTATAGACATGTTTATTTATTTATATATTTTATTTTATGCATTATTTATCCAGTCTATATATTTACAGTAATTTGCCCAAAATCACCCATTCACCTATACAGCCTCATCAGTGCCAATCAGTGCCATCTATCAATGCTCAACTGCCCATCAGTGCAACCTCATCAGTGCCCATAAGTGCAGCCTCATCAGTGCCCATCAGTGCCGTCTATCAGTGCCGCCTCATTAGTGCCTCCTATCAGTGCTGCCTATCAGTGCAGCCTCATCAGTGCCCTCTATCAGTGCAGCCGCATCAGTGCCTTCTACCAGTGCAGCCTCATCGGTGCTACCTATCAATGCCTATCATTGATTCCAATCAGTGCCTCCCATCAGTGCCTTCTATCAGTGCCGCCTAACAGTGCAGCTTCATCAGTGCCCCCTATCAGTGCCTCCTATCAGTGCAGCCTCATCAGTGCAGCCTCATCAGTGCCCCTTATCAGTGGACCCTCATCAGTGCCTCCTATCAGTGCAGCCTGATCAGTACCCCCTATCAGTGCAGCCTCATCAGTGCCTCCTATCATCACAAACACATACTGAAATTACACACACACAGAACCATGACACCCAAACAATAGAAATTACTTTCAAGGAACAGGGGTACTTAGGGCATTTTTTTAGACCTGCAGGGGTACTTCACCGTAAAAGGTTGAGAAACACTGCCCTTGGAGACTTAACAATATAAAAATTACAATGAAACCTTTAGCATAAATATCAGTAATGTTTTAAGCCTCCGATGCCAACCTTTTGGCATCAAAGCTCAAAATCCGGTCCATCCCAATGGAAACATATTGGAATGGAAGGACCTTTTTACCCCAGATATGGGAACTATAATCTGAAACATAAATCTTTTTTGGAGTTACTTCTAATTAATAATAATTTCAGCTGTAATGTTCATCTAAATCTATACTTTAGTTGGGTGGACCATTTCAAAACCACATGAAAATCAAACTGTTTATTGGATACTTTTATAATTAATTTGGGATTGCCATTAGCAGTTTTGTTGCTGTCTCTTTCCCTGACAGCAATATGCTACTGCAGTCTTCTACAGCCCAAGGGGACTCTGCCACTGGACAGTCAATGGGAAGTGTTCACATCATACAGGTAAAAACGTGGACACCCAAAGAAGAAACCTTCCACTCTGCAAGTCAGAGGATACCATGACCAATGATTCAGGAAATAATTAGGGGCTTAAATGTACTTTTTTCAAAAATTATTGGCTGATTTGCTTTGGATATACTGTATGCGAAATATTCCCAGAAAATCTTTAAGGATTTTTTTGATCACCTTAACTAACATTTCCCTTTTCAGCCACATTTTTTTCTTCTAACTGTACTTGGCATGAAAGCCAAGCATGGGTTAATGACAGTTAGGTTTGAGATTGTGTTTTTGGAGCTAAAGCCTTAGGCTTCTGATACTTCAGTGAAAGTAAAAGCAATGCTGACAGCTGTCATCACTTTGTTCTTAGTTGAATACATAGGTCCCCAAAAACACTGGATAGGTCTTACAGAGCCTAAAGAAGCGTTGGGAATGTTTGGTGTGGGTTTCTGAGTTAAATTCAATCCTTGCCTCTAATAAAGCTTCTTTACTCTTGCGCCCAGGTACATTGATTTGAAATAGGTCATGCTCAAAGACCTGTGTTGTAAAAACATATTTTAAAACACCAGAGAGTGTCATACCTAGAGCCTGCTGCTGAAAACTAATAGTGAGGGTACTGCCAAGTTTGAGAAAGAGGCTTTAGGACAATGGCAATAAAGCTTTGTCATTGGTGTTTTAGCAATCCCTACCACAAACCTACACCCCCCCATTCCACATTTTTTTTCTAAGGGCTTCCAAAGCATTTTTTTTTATTTCAAATAGTTTTTATTGAGTTTAAACATAGAAAAGTAGCATGGTGAGTACATGAGATCACACTAATGCCCTGTACACACCACTGTGCATTCCGACAACAAAATCCATTGGATTTTTTCCGACGGATGTTGGCTCAAACTTGTCTTGCATACACACGGTCACACAAAGTTGGTCAGAAATTCTGAATGTCAAGAACACGGTGACGTACAACACGAATGACGAGCTGAGAAAAATGAAGTTTTATAGCCAGTGCTGCTCTTCTGCTTGATTCTGAGCAAGCGTGGCACTTTGTGCGTCGGAATTGTCTACACACGATCGGAATTGTGGAGGTGCTCAGATAGTGATAAATGTATATGTATAGAATTCAGAGGGGGTAAGGCAAAGGTCTTCTGCAAGTCATGAAAGGGCACTATTTTATTGTCTTTATAAAGGTCTTGAAGGTTGTATATCTTTTTGCTTGTCCAGGGTGTTAAATTTAGGTCAGGTATTGTGGCTTTAAAGATATCCACAGTTATGCCCCGTACACACGGTCGGACATTGATCGGACATTCCGACAACAAAATCCTCGGATTTTTTCCTACGGATGTTGGCTCAAACTTGTTTTGCCTACACACGGTCGCACAAAGTTGTCGGAATTTCGGATCACCAAGAACGCGGTGACGTCAAGCACGTACGACGAGACTAGAAAAGGCCAGTTCAGAACCAAGCGCGGCACCCTTTGGGCTCCTTTTGCTAATCTCGTGTTAGTAAAAGTTTGGTGAGAGACGATTCGCGCTTTTTCAGACTCGTGGCTTTCAGATCGTTTTCTGCCGTTCAGTTTGTGCTTGTGGGTTTGTATCTGCTCTTCAGTGCGTGCAGTCAGTTCGTATTGGAGTTTTCTGTGCGATCTTGTCCGCTCGTTGCTGTTTTTCAGGTCGCTCTTCACAGGCCTTGCTGTTCTTCAGTGCGTTCTGTTACTTCGTTCTGAGCAGCCGACCGTTTTCTAGCCATGTTTCGTATGCGTACTCCTCGTAGAGTTCGTGCTGTGCGGGGGCTTGGTGTTGGGGTCCTGACCTTGACACAAGTCCAGTCCATGAACAGGGTGGGGAGGAGTTCATGGACCAAGAATTGGTTGCTTCAGCGTGACCAGTTCTCTCATATGCCTTTGCTCCGTGAGATCCGTGAGAATAATCCTGATGATTTCAGGAACTTTCTCAGGATGACGGACCCCGTATTTCACCGTCTGCTGGCTTCGCTGACCCCCTATATCAGCAGGCAGGATACCTGCACGAGGCAAGCCATCACTCCGGAGCAGAGGTTGGTCGCTACCCTGCGGAATTTGGCCACAGGGAGAAGCCTGCAGGACCTCAAGTTCTCGACAGGCACCTCCCCCCAGGCTCTGGGGATCATTATCTTAGAGACCTGTTCTGCCATCATCCAGGTCCTGCAGAAGGAGTATATGAAGGTAAGATTTTTTTCCTTTTATATCACATTTTATTGTATTGAATGTTTGATAATATATTGTATTTCTTTCCTCATTCCCTAATTACCATTATTGTATTATGCTGTGAATGTGCTTTACCCCAAACACCCCATAAAATGTTTTGAAATGTTATTTTTGATTTAAATTCAGGCAGAGGGCCAGAGGCTTTTTTTTGTGGTGTCCCCAAATTTTTTGTAACCCTCCCTCCCCCCAACTGCTAAGTCAGCTGATCACAATTCTCTATCCTCAATCATCTATCTGCTGACTTTGCCAAACCCATACACACTATACCCATCTCTTTAGTGCTCAGATTTATGGATGAATTCCCCAAAGCATGTAGTGCAAGGGCCTGCCTGTATACTTTCCAATGGTACTGTTTAAAGTTCTTGTATCCTATTATGATCTTGATAGGTAATAGCAGAATGTCCAAATGTGCTCAAATGTGTACAGTGTGTATTTATATCTTTGTATTATGACACTTCTTACCTGTCCAGTGGGCTGCCAATAGTGTAACTAAGGAGGGGCTGTTCCAAGTAATACCCATTATTTAGGCATTCATCTCTCAATGAAGTGAAGAGGGTTACCTGTCCAAGATTTCCACACACCCCCTATAATGTTAGAAATGGCCCATGAGAGGGGGGGGAATATGATAGGTGTACCTTATACTTTGTTGTTGTAAAATTCCCCTTAATAAATGCTATCTGGAGGTTGACCCATAATGTGTGTGTCTAATCTGCTTGCCAGGTTTCTGTGAAAAAATAGTAATGTTTATTGTTTTTTCCTCAACAGTTTCCTTCCACGCCACAGGAATGGAAGACTGTGGCCTCCCACTTTGCCCAGCGGTGAGACTTTCCTAACTGCGGAGGGGCAATTGATGGGAAACACGTCCACATTGTCCCACCACCCAACTCGGGGTCGTACTATTATAATTACAAGGGGTTTAATAGTATAGTGATGTTGGCGGTGGTGTCGGCTAATTACGACTTCTTGTATGTGGACGTGGGGAAGAATGGCCGGATGTCCGATGGTGGAGTGATCGCCCAGACGGAGTTCTACAGGCGTCTCCAGAATGGCAGCTTGGACTTGCCACCTCCAGAGGACAATGTTGAAGGTCTCCCATTTGTGTTCGTTGCTGATGAAGCATTTGCGCTGGGGGACCACCTGATGCGGCCATTCCCGATGAGGACCCTCACCCCGGAACAGAGGGTTTTTAATTACCGGCTGGCCAGAGCCCGAAGAGTGGTGGAGAACACATTTGGAATCCTGGCCAGCCGGTTCCGATTATTTATGACACCCATCCATATGGCGGAGTATAAACTGAACCATATAATACTTGCCTGCTGTGTTCTCCATAATTTTCTACGAAAACATTCAGCCAACTATGCTGGCTCAGTTGGGCCTGAGGCCGGAATCCCAAATACATCAACAATGACGGCACTTGAAAGCGGCCGTCCTGGCTTGCCCTCCCTGAGTGCCCGTGATGTCCGGTTACGATACCTGGAGTTCTTTGCGGGTAGGGGGGCTATCAATATGCCAGACAATCTGTGACACCTTTTTCAAATAAAAAACAACCAAAAGCAATTCTTGGTGGACATTTACTGCTTGTGTTTGTTTGAGCTGACCCTGACAGAAATGTGTTGAGTGCAGAAAATGTCGTGATTGGGTAACCTTATAAAGAATAGTGTTGGCTGGTACTTCCTAAATGCAAAAACACATTTCACTCCAAGTGCACTTGCAACTGCACTGAACCTGCACTTGTAGTGCAAAGTGTATTTGCCCTTAGGAAATAACCCCCATTTTTGCATAAAACAGCAATTACATCACTCCAAAAGTGTTGTAGCGTTGAGACAATAATCCACACATTCTTGAGTAAGGCACTTTTTTATACCTGCACAATCACATGTGCATTTATCAAAGGTTTTTAAAACAAAACAACATGTTTGTTGTATAACAATTTTGGGGGGGGGGCATTATCAAAAATCGAAATATCCATTTCAGATAAAACAGGCCTGTGTAAAACCAACAAGAAAGCCAAAAAACTTGAACTTACAAAGTTCACATTAGGTAAAACCTGAAGGCTATATCAGACATCAGTATTTAGGAACTGGGTTTGATATAGCGTTCAGATGGGGGGAAATCACCCCTGGAAAAGCCAAATTTGGAAGATGCACACCAATTTACGAATGTCAACATGTGCTATCTGCCATCAGGGGGGATCAAGGGACGTGTTTTGGGGGAGCAAGCCCTTCCTCAACGCTGCTTTATAATTGAAGAAGGGGTTGCACCCCCAAAACGCGTCCATTGATCTCCCGTGATGGCAGATAGCACATGTTGGCACACTGTGTGCATCCTCCAAATTTGGCTTTTCTAAACATTGTAAAAATTTTAGTAACCTAAAACAGGTGATTTTGTGGGGTTTAAATTCGCCCCAAAACATCAATGATGTTATTATTTTTTTTAATAACATCAGTGATTTGTTGCTGGATGTTTTGCAATTGGAGATTACATCCCATGATCTCCCCAATCAGTATCTGGGCACTTTCAGATGTGAAACGTTCTGGATCCCGATCACCTAAAAAGAGATAAAGAACAAAAAAAACAGGTCTCAAAAATCTGCCAACATCCATCTCTTTTACCTGAGCCTGTGGTTGCAGACACTCACCTGTTGTGGTGCCAATCTCCACCACATCTTCTTCTTCCTCCTGCTCTTCTTCTTGGGTAGGTATTTCCCCTTCTTCCAGAGGGGGGGGGGGTCTCTGGTCTCCTGGGATGAGGAGTGACCTCCGAGTCTTTTCTCCCCTATGTAAAACAAAAATGGTATAATTAGCACACAGATATTTGATGGCAGAACTAGAAATAGGAAACATTGCTTGGAAGTGGGGTACAATTTTCTATGTTAGCCGAGTTCAAAGATGTATATTTTTTATTGCCCTTTGTCAAGCTGCAATACTTTACCTGTTTGGTACAAGCTTCACAGATGTAGCCCCCCCCTATAGTATACACTGGAGCATCAGTGTGCCCCCCCTAATAAAAATGGTGTTCTTGTGTCCCACACTAGTGCTCCAGTGTCCAGATGTGAAAACAGCTGCTCAGTGTCCTCCCCCTACACACAATCTAGTTTGCATTTTATTCTAGTAACAAACCCATCTACACAAACAAATATTTTGCATCCAAGTAGGCCCAAAAAAAATGTGGGAAAATGCATATGGCCTAAACAATGGTGTTCTAGAGGCCGAAAGAAAAAATGTTTGATACGAACGAATAATGGGCCCATGAACATTAAAGTTGCCCTTTTAAACGTTACAATTACTAAAAGCATATGGAGCAGAACGAACGGAATAAAGACAGAAAGAATATGAACACAGCACAACTACTTACTTTTTTGCAGCACTCTCCGGATCTTTCGGTACTGCTCTGGCTCTCTCAACTTCAGGTCCGACCACCGCTTCCTGAGCTGATCTTTCGATCTTCGTACCCCGAAATTCCGCTCAAGACTCCTGACCACTTTACCAATGATTTTGGCCTTTCTGATGTTGGGGTGTGGGTAAGGCCCATATTTTCCATCATAGTCGGACTTCTTCATGATGTCGACCATCTCCAACATCTCCCCAAACGACATATTTGTGGCCTTAAAACGTCTCCTTCTGGATCGGGACGTGCCTGGATCCGGGCTTTCCTCCTCCTCCTCGTTGTTAGAATTAGCACGCACCTGTTGTAACTCCGCCATCATGCTCTTCCCCCACTGCGCCGAACGAAAAGGGGCGGGGAATAGAATAGAAAGAACGTCAGGGGCGGGCGGAGTTACACACATGCGCAGTGTGTATAAAGCGTAACACGCGTGCGTATTACGTACGATCTGTGAGCGAAGGAAGGAGCATTGGACGCGCCGATCGTAAGAACGAAGGTAAGAGACAAACTTGGGCCTATACTGCTTCTAGATTGAGGCCTATATTGTAACAAGATTAGGAGAGTTTGGTGTGACATTAGGCTTTGTCTTGTGTTGTGTCTTGCAGTGAACATGGATATCTTAATGAGAGATACTGACTTCATGTCACTATTCATTGATATGCTAAGTGAGCTGCCCTGTCTGTGGGAGATTACCCACCCCCATTTCAAGAACCAAGCAAAGAGGAAGGCAGCACTGGAGCAATTGTGTGAAATTGTGAAGCAGGTGATCCCCACGGCAGACATCACCTATTTAAAGATATTAATTGGTTGCCTGAGGAGCACATATCTGAGGGAGCGCAAGAAAGTCCTGGATTCACAGAGATCCAGAGCAGCAGATGACATATATGTCCCCAGGATGTTGTACTACGACAGGCTGCACTTTCTGGCAGGCCAGACTGAACCCAGGCCATCCCTCTCAAGTCTTCCTTCCACGCTTCCTTCCCCCCCGGCTGAGGCTTCTGATGCCCAACCTGGGCCTTCCAGGCCATATGTGGAGGAGCCCAGATTGAGCCAGGTATAGCATTCCTCTAAATATTTCTGCTTGTACAATCAATGATGTTAACTAGATGTTAGTTGGGAGTACTAATTTAGGATTGTGATTGATGATGCCAAAACTAAAACCATGTCCCTTTTTCATACACAGGGAAGTCTCAGCCAGGAGGTGGCCGGGCCGAGCCGGCTGGCTGATATCAAGGTCCCTCCACCCCCCCTGGAAACAGAAAGTGGCAGTAGGAGGAGTACCCTAGAGGAGGCGGCTATCAGATTTTTTTGGAGGGCTACAGAGGTCCTGGGAGCACCACACACCAGGCAGGAGAACCTTGCTGCATTCATTGCCTATAAAATGCAGAGGATGGAGGAGGGCCAACAAGCCATGTGTCAGGCCCTCATATCAGAGGCTCTGGAGAAAGGTGTGAGGGGCCACATTACACCTCACACACAGCTTTGGGATGGTCCTCCTCCTCCTCCTGCAGGTCCTCCTACTCCTCCTCCCTCTCCTCCAGGTCCTCCCAGTCCTCCTCCAGGTCCTCCCAGTCCTCCTCCTCCTCCTCCTCCAGGTCCTACTCCTCCTCCTGCCACATCTCCAACTGCACAGCCACAGCCGGGAAGGAAGTGTGAAAGGAAGACCAGAGAGTGATTGCCCTGGATCCAGTCTGGTCGGCCAAAAGATGCAGCCTCTTGTGGTACCACAGCCTGGGGACACTGATGTCATCTGCTGCTATCCGGATCTCTGTGAATCCCGGACCAGACTGCCCTCCCTTACATATGGACTCCTCAGGCCACCAATTTTGAGGTTTAAGAATTGATGTCTGCCGTGGGGGTCCCAGGCTTCACTAATTTCTGCTGTTGATCCAGTGTTGCCTTCCTCTTTGTTTTATTCTGATACCTTAATAAAGGATTTTTGTTTTGAATTATACTCTCCTATGTGTTTTCCTTCAAAAATGACAGTTTGTTTGTGAGGATTCAGGTACATTTAAAATATACAATGTGAAATGAACAAGGGACACCAACAACAAACAATCTCCTGGAGATTAAATAATACAAGATATCAATGGTGTTGGGGTAACTTGCCACACAAAACACACACAAAAATATTCTGGAGTAAAAATAAAAATAACATTGAACAAAGATCAGCCTTGGAAAAAATCCAAACATTAAAGAAAAAAAAAGGCTTAAAAACAAAAAAAAAAAACCTAAAAAATATAAAACTGTCAGATGTGACAACTAATAACAATATATTGAGGGAATCCCACTAAAAAAACACAAATGAAACTTTGTGAGAAGTGTGTGTGTGAATATGAGCAGCAAAACGACTTAATTCTTGTCACATTATAAAGAAGAAGAGAGTGCGCTGTATTAAACCATTTTTTACATTGCAGCGTGACGAAAGTGCTTTATCCATTACGAACGCTAAGTTTACCAGAACGAGCTGTCCCGTGTCGGAATTTCTTCTGAGCATGCGTGGCACTTTGTGCGTCGGAACAGGACACACACGGTCGGAATTGACGCGATCGGATTTTGTTGTCGGAAAATTTTATCTCCTGCTGTCCAACTTTGTGTGTCGGAAAATCCGATGGAAAATGTCCGATGGCGCCCACACACGGTCGGAATTTCCGACAACACGCTCCGATCGGACATTTTCCATAGGAAAATCCGACCGTGTGTACGGGGCATTAGAGGTAGAGATCTAAGTAGTGGAAATTTAAAAGATGATAATGAGGTCCAAGCTTCAAGGGATGCTTTAATGCACGGGTGGTTCACTGTGTAGTGTTTAGAGTAGGTAGAGCTTAGGAGGAGAACGAGGAGTTACGTGGGTTGAGTGGGTGAAGTATTGGTGGTTCCATCTGACACCAAGTTTTTTCTTTAGTTGGGTGCCACCAGAAGTACATCTGGTCGAGTAGGGTGGAGATGTAATATAGGTGTATATGAGGGAGAGCGACTACACCTTTTTTTAGTGGTCTATGTAGAATTTAAGCGGAACATCTGGGGAGTTTATATTCCCAAATACATTGGTTTATTTGTTTTTGTACAGCTTGATAGAATTTGGAGGGAAGTGGGATGGGGGGGGGGGTTCTGAATAAATATAATAGTTTAGGGAGTATAAACATTTTGATTACTGTGATTCATCCCAATTTGGATGTGCCAAAGGATCGGAACAACCGTAGATCTTTGTATATGGACTGCATTAGTGATTTGTGATTATATTTGAATAGCTGGCTAGTTGAAGGGGTTGGATTAATGCCTAGATATGAAATGGATTTCTTGACCCAGGTAAATGGGAACATTTTAGTAAGGTCATTTTGTGTGATCAGGGGAGTGTGTAGATTTAGAATCATGGATTTTGCTTCATTCAGTTTATAATAGGAAACTTCAGCAAATTGGGATAAAATATTGCGTATCGAATAAAGAGATTTGGAGGGGTTGGTGACCATTAGGATTATATCGTTCGCAAAGAGACTCATTTTATGTTCAGTCCCAGTACGAAATGCCTAAATTGCGGGAATCCGCTCGTATTTTGGCAGAAAGGGGTTCTATGAGGTGTGCAAATATTATGGGGGATAATGGGCATTCTTGCCTGGTGCCATTAGTGATGTCAAATAGTTTGGAGAGCACATCATCTGTTAAGACCAGGCTGATGGGGAGGAGTAAAGTGACATTATAGCCATTTGTAGCCAGCCTGTAATACCAAATTTCTCTAATACCACCTGCAAGAATCCCCAATGTACTCTATCAAACTCCTTTTCTGCATCTAAAGATAGAAGCAGAGAAGGCGTTTTTTTTTGTTTTCTAGATCATAAATTAGGGAGATCAGTCTTCTTGTGGCGTCTGACTGCTAAGAGGGAAGCATCAAGTCTCATCAAGGCAGGTAAGGTTGGGTCTTTTAGAGTCACCAAACAGAATGGAGACCGGCAGTATTCAGTTGGAGGGTCCATTTGTCCTTGAGAAAGAAGTCAATTCTGGAGTATGAAAGGTGGGGAGGTGAGTAGTAAGAGAAATCCTTTTCTGCTCCGTGTTGACATCTCCACATGTCATATAGGTCATGAGTGTGAAGAAGATGGTTGATGGTTTGATGGGCAGCCCTTTTGCCAAATGAAGAGTCTAAAGTAGCATTCCCAATTGTATTAAAGTCTCCTCCAATTATAAGCCTGCCGATTTTGACAGATAGAATTTTTGCGTAGAGGTGCTTGCAGAACTTTATTTATTTGGAGTTTGGGGCATAGACATTAACCACTTCAATACCAGGCACTTATACAGCTTCCTGCCCAAACCAATTTTCAGCTTTCAGTACTGTCGCAATTTGATTGATAATTGCGTGGTCTTGCTACACTGTACCCAAACAATTTTTTTTATCATTTTGTTCCCACAAATAGAGCTTTCTTTTGGTGGTATTTGATCACCTTTGCGATTTTTATTTTTTGCGCAACAAATAAAAAAGACCGAAAATTGTGAAAAAAAAAATTTATCTTTGTTTCTCTTAAAATTTTTTGTGAATAAGTACGTTTTCTTCTTCAATGATGGGCACTGATAAGGCTGCACTGACAGGCACTGATAAGGCAGCACTGATGGGCACTCATAGGCGGCACTGATGGGCACTCATAGGTGGCACTGATGGGTAATTATGGGTGGCACTAATGGGTACATATGGGTGGCACTAATATGTGGCACGGATGGGCACTGATGGTCACTGATAGGTGGGCACTGATGGGCACGGATGGGCAATGATAGGTGACATTGAGGAACAGTGATGGGTGGCACTGATTACACTGGTGGGTGGCATTGCTGGGCATCACTTATTTATTTCTATTTCTGTAATGGTGCCAGTCAGTGCCCATTCGTGGGCACTGCTGGACATCATATGACGCCCAGTCAGGATAACAGAACCACCGCCCAGCCATCATTCTGCTATAGGCCGGACAGGAAGTGGTTAACAACTGTATATCGAATTTAATTGATGTCCCATATTATGATGTGATAGCGACCCAGAGGTTCCACGATTTCAGAGTGAAGTTGGATTTGAGTTAAATCTCGGATGGCCATGAGAATCACATTTTTCTTACAGGTATTAGAAGCCATGAATAAATGAGGGAAGTGCTTTAAAGTAAATGTAGGTGTTTTAGATATGGCGAAGTGTGTTTCTTGCAAGGTATGATCATTTGCAAGTTGAGGCCCCGCACATTTAGAGAGGTGATTTTAGTTTCTATGATTTAGCGAGGGTTTAGAGAAACTTGGTTGGTTTGGTATTTGCTGGTAATGAGTGGATACTCTTTGTAATTTTGGTGGTGTTTCGGATTTTGCCACAGAACAGTCATTGGGAGTAGAGGTAGAGGTAATGTGCTCTTAAGAGGTTTGGTAAGCTCATGAGGTGTTGGCGTAGTGGAGGAAGTGTTCCAGAGATAAAGTTCAATGGGTAGAGTGAATAAGGACTGGTTTGTCGCATAAAAAGGGAAGGAACCAGAGAAAGAATTTTAGAAGGCTTGCAGAAAAAGAAAGGGTAATGGGTAGCAACATTTGCTACTGACAACTGGGGGAAGAATATTGACCATATCAACAACAGTTTAATATGGAAGAACATTGTTCAACTTAGGTTAGTCCAAGCGGTGAGGCCAATGTTTCCCAGCTACTGGGAGGATTTGGCAACAAGAAAGTTGTGAACATCAGGATTAACATATGGAGTGAGGTGGTGTCTAGGACCATTCTGTTTCCATGCGTTGGGGCTGGTGAGATGAAGAAGATTCGTCTTCAGCAGGGATGATTTCCCATTCTCTGAGCAGCTCTGACACTGGCTGATAAGTTGCTGGGAATGAGTCAATGGCTCATTGCATCTGCAGAGTAGGCATGAGGGAGGAGGGAGGAGAGTGTGCCTGTGTGTACTGATCAGGGCCATCCATCCGGGGTCTGGATTTCAATGAGCAATGGAATGTAGGAGACAAAAGGAGGAGAGGACTCACCAGCTGACCCTTGCAATCTTGCAGCCCTAGGCACTGGTCCAAGAGTGCCTTGTGACCACTTATATGAAAGCCTTTTTTTTTTATTTTTTTAGTATGGAAAAAACATGTGCATCATTAATACCACACACACAGCTGATTGCATGATCAAGATAGGATTTGTTTTATTGAAAATTTAATAAGTGACAAGGACAAGAGAATGATGATCAAAATTCACCAGATTACTGCAGTAGTACACCATAATATATATATAGTCACAATAATCCTAAAACATTCTAAATAACCCAGAATCTATGGCTTCATATGTCCACCACAATAAAATATGCATATTGCATGCTAATATTCCTTTAATATGTACAATGGTGGTAGACAATACAAATAGGTTTATAACATATTATAAAACCGATACTTCAACTCTATAATAAATAAAACCTGCACAGAATTATGTTAAAAAAAACCCTAAAGTCACAACAGAAAACTAGAGTTCCAATTGAATTAAGTACGTGTTTTATATATGCATTCATTAATAGGAAACTACATTGCGAGGGGGAGAATTTAGCAAAAATTCATATTCTATTCTATACTGATCAGACTGGTTCATATTCTAACTCATTTTGTATATGATCATTGTAATTCAAAATTACTGATTATGGAACAACTCACTTCTTCTGAGTGAAGCAAACTGCATTGCAACTGTATGTACCATAGGGGCCCGTTTACACTTGAAAGTGTTACAGTAACACATTCACCTCAACTTACTTTTAGGGCATTGTGGTGAACTCCATTACTACAGGTTATTTGTTCTGAATGAGTCCCAGGTAAAAATGCTTGCGCTCTATTGTTTTCTCCAAAGCACTACAACGTAAACCATATCGTACCATGTGGTGTACTGCATCATGCTATAGCATACATAGTAGCATTCTGTTCATGCATTTGGGTGGCATTCATTGCTGCTGCACAATAAATGGCACTACAGCATATTGCACTACATGTTGACACAACATCTGTGTATTAAAATGCATTCTTGTAACAATATGAATGGGCCTGGGCCCTAAAAGTATTGAAAGTGCTCCAAGAAAAAAGTGAATGAAAAGTCATATCTTATGCTCTAGCATAATGTAATCACTAAATAATGTTGGGTACATGGAAATATCTTCTTTCATTTTGGATCTTTAAAAGTGTTCAAAGGTCTGAACTCCATAGCTTTTCTAACACACGGGTTAACATCTTGAAATGAACTTACAATTTAGGTAAACTTGAATAGTTTACCACCAACCTCTAAAGATGAACACATACTGTATCTAACTAATCCTAAACCTTGCATAATTTCGCTTGTGTCTACTGGGTATCTTGGTGGATGTAGTTCATGTCTCATGCCAAGTTTTGCCTAGGTGAAGCAGATACTGAAGGCCACATAAGAAGAAGACAGAGGAAGACACCAAAAGACTTTCTAGAGGTAGGATAATACTATTATCCACAGGGTTCTCCAGAAGAGCCATAAACACATTAGCAAACATTATGGTGATTATGATGTTGATGATGACTTTGATGATGTCTATAATGAGTGGGGCTAGTCACATGGTGGACTTTCACTGTGTGGTGAGATCCTGAAAGTAGAAGATATGATAGTTCATATTAATAAAGATCTATGTCACATTATAAAGGGATGCAAATTGTCTATGTTTCTCATATCAATCCACCATATTCCAATTATCATTGTTATTGTTACATAATTAGTCAAACTGAGAAACCTACTTATGTACCATGAGTTGTAGATATATTGATTTTAGGAGGGGTACCTCAATACCCGAAATGTATTTATTCAGTAAAAAAGTTGAGAAAGGTTGCCTTGGACAAACATTCAACTGTGTATTTGAAAATGTAGTTATTCCTTTATGTTTTACAGTATCATGAATGTACACAACTTTTGTAGAAACTGTCTACAGCTAGAATAAGTTCCTGTGCAAGACCATTCCACATTTTCACAGCTGAGAACTACTGTGGGTCATTTTTGGACCAAAGCTCACCATTGGCACATGGTAGGAAGGGAAGCAGGTTGCTGTCTAATCATTCCTAATATTGCCACTTTGAATGCTGTTTGTCCCATTTACAAGCCAGGTATATCAAAATTCACAGCAGACAATGTGACTGCCATGGAACTCATTAGCAAAAAGGGCCTGGAAATATCTGGCTACATAGTGATTTATGCAATGTGGATTTCAGATAGCATTTTGGAAATATATGGTTAAAATAAATGTTTATAGAGTATGACTGCTGATTAAAGTGATTGGTATTGGATTTCAGTAAATGAATACCATTAAGATGGAGATCATATAGATGGGGTGGTCTTTTAAAAAAAAAAGGAACTTTATTGAAGAGTTTTCGTAATATAATACAAAACAAGGCTAGACAGTTATACAGAAAATGCAGGCCAAGTGACCAAAATAACAATACAGTTGCAGGAGACAAAAGTCATTGTAATAGTTTTTGTATAATCTGACAAAAGTCCATGTAGACCAATAGTCTAAGAGATTTGGTTAATAACTGTAAAGCACAAAATCTTATGGGGGACCATCAAAACAGGGGTCTCAAAGGTAGGGAAAATATGGGATAGAAAATGGTGGCAGACCGAGGCATAGAACTTTTTTTGTTTTGTTGGAATTCCAGAAGGAATAATGGATGGTAATGCCAAATAGGGCAAGCTACCCAAGCTACCATAGGCCAAATACAGCACATGTACAGCAAAAGAGTTAGTATTGATAAATAAGTCATCCTTTCCAATCTCTCAAGAAGGTCTGTGTCAGAGTTTGTTAATGGGGTTGTTAACGGGCAAAAGCAGATAAGGGAGGTAGAGGTAATAGGAGAACCAAAGGGGGGCATAGGAGGACAACGGTTGTTGGGTGGGGTGAGATACAGAAGGAGGGAGGGAGGGAGGATGGAATAGGGTGGCCTACCCTATCCTGGAGCCTAGCCCCCGGGTCATGGGATGGGGTCGCCTTTTAAAGGATCTGCAATGAGGTCCAAACCCTATGGGATGGTGTCTAAATGCCACCAATGTCCAGGTACTAGTTAAAATGTTTCCCATATTTTACATTCTACACATATTTCCACCAGCTCACGTCCTGCTTTTTAAAGTGGTTCTAATGCCTAAAGGTTTTTTTTCGCCTTAAGGCAATCTCTGCATTAAGGTAAAAAACCTTCTCTCTGCAGCCAATAGCCCTCCCTTATACTTACCTGAGCCCAACGTTGTTCTAACCCTGTGCAAGAGAGCAGTAGCTCTCTCTGCTCTCTCTCTCCTCATAGATTCAGAGACAGCAGCAGGAGCCACTCAGTGAGGAGGGATCGGTGGTGGGGTCAAGTCACATTGTGTGTGTGTCTATGGATACACAGAGCCAGGTTGGGAGCAAGCCCCCACAAGTGCCCCCATAGCAAGCTGCTATGGTGGGCACTCTGCAGGGGAGGAGCCAGGAGAGCAGACAGAAGAGGTGGATTTGGCCTGCTTTGTGCAAAACCATGTTTTTTTTTTTAAATATAGGTTTACAATCACTTTAAGACAATGTTTACATACCATGGCTGTCTCCTAGAAAACTTTGACTTGAAGTGCTGAAATGAAAAACACACAGTAAAGAGTAAAGAATAATGAATAAATATATGGTATTCTGACTATTTTGTATGCTTGGTTTAAATAATATATTGGTAAACAAAATGGAAACACTTTATGAACTGTCTGGTTTTAGAATTAAACTGTTCTCCAAATTGTATTGTTCTATTCTGGTACCTGATTGAATATTATAGCAAATAAATTATATAAAAATTATATTAAATATAACAATTATGTCTTTCCTCTTAACGATTCGGTGTGCATAGGTATTGTTATTAATTGAGGCCTGCATGTTTTAAGGAATATTAGTTCAGTTACTTGTCCTGTGTGAAATACATACTGGATATCATGACCCTCCAATAGGCGCTTATAGGTGGCGATCTCCATCTCCAGATGAGTCTTTTGGTCCATCAGGATCCTGTATTCCTGATTCTGACGTTCCAGGTCAGATCGCATCTGGGCCAGCTGGGATTCTACATTGTTGATCAAACATTGTAATTGGGCAAGTTGAGCCCCAAATGTGGCTTCTGTCTCTGCCAAGGTGTTTTCTAGAGCTGATTTCTGGGAAAAAGTAGAGAAAGATTGTATACAAAAAAAAACAGGTAATTACAGTACATACTATTAGTCTTTGCATAATGAACTGAAGATGCTCACAGACTAAAATGACCAGCAACTGGTCATTGACACAAACTTTATTAATTGGCTGGCAATAACACTTACCAAGCTGAGCTGGCTTTGCAGTTCGATATCCAAGGTTTGGATGGTACGTCTCAAGTCAATGACTTCAGTTTGTACAGACTGGAGTTGTTCAGAACCAGAAGCAACTTCACGATTTAGTTCCTCAGTCTATATAAATAGAAAGATTGTTAGAGTCATGTACCCCTTAATATATGGAGGCTGATTTCCATATAGTTTTATATATAAAGTAAAAGGAGGTTTATTTCTGATCTTCTGTGAAGAAACATGTCACTAATTTTTAATATACAGTAGCTAGGCTTAAGTTGATTTGCATATTTTAATTCGTTTTTATATATTTTAAGTTATGCCACTGCATTTTTTTTCCTTTGTGTTTTTTCCAGTTGCACCAGTGCCCCAATAAACACTCACATCCCTGATTAGGAAGCACGAGCGTGGCCATTGGCCACAGTAGTTGTGACTGTGCAAGGGGTGTGGGCGGACCTCTGAAGATTTCTGTATGAGAGCAGTGGTCCTGATGTTCACTGTAATGGGAAGATTGTGATGGTATAGTACTGAGCATTAAAGCTGAACATGTTCTCATCAATATTTATTGTTTATTGGAATATAACCATGAAGTAATAAGGCCTAATGATCAAAATGTAATAGATTGCTATCCCACTATTTTTCTAACAGGTTCAACAAGCTTTTTTAGTCAACAAAAAGACATACCCGTTGTCGGAAAATAGTTTCCACCTCTCTCAGATTTCGCTCCATCAGATTTTCATACTGCTCTCTGATCTCAAACAAGGTTCTATTCAGATCAGCCGATGGAGCAGCATCCACTTCCACATTGACCCTGGCACCCAACTAAGCTTGCAAAGCGTTGACTTCCTGTAAGTAAAAATGTTAGAAACTAGTTGTGTTATGGGTGCATTTCTGCAGATCTCCATAATGTGTGCTTTAGAACCTGTGTTGACTCGGCTTTTGGGCTTATGTCAATATGCAAATGTATTGGGCTTTTAGATGCATTTGAGAATAGTTTGAGACATTTCTGAGATCATTTAAAGTGTTACTAAACCCCCTGTGGAACCTAAGGGGTTAATCCTCTGCATTGTGTAAAAAGACTGTTTGATTCTGGCTTCTCTGATCCTCCTCTCCTTCCATTGTCCCCTGATAAATGCTCAGTTTGGTGTGCATTGGTACAGAGTTTTCTTTTTCTTGGTAGAGTGCATGTGATCAGCACAGGGCCAATCAGTACTAAACAGACAGAGGGTCAGGAGTTTTGCAGTTTTTTAGGACAGTCAGATAATTCCTCCTACCAGCTTTAACCAGTGCTCAGCTGGACACTGATAGAAGTCACAAGACTGCTCTGGCTGCTGATGAGAAAATGTATTTAGCAGTTGTTTACTAAAATAATTGCGTTCCATGTTCTGTGTACTGTGGGAGATCAGATATAGTGAATGCAAGGTCCTGGGTTTAGTATTACTTTAAGTTCCCTGCCAAATAAAAAAAGATAAAAAAATAACAAAAGGTGTTAAAAGTTGTCAATTTCCCACAGATGACCCAGGATGGCAGCATACCTCTACAGAAAAAGTGATTTCAACAATATTTACACCTGCTCTGTAACAACACATTATGAATTATTTTTCTTAAAATAAATGTCTACATTTATCTTGAAAAATGGGTAACAGCTATCCCACCTCCCCATGGTTCCTCTTTATTAGCTGCAGTTCCTCCTGAAGGTTTTCTACTTGTGCCTGTAGATTACATATTTCCCTGTTAAGTTCTTCTAGGAGTATACGAAGTCCATTCACATCAGCCTCAACAATGCTTGCCAGTTGGCGTTCCATTTCATACCTGGTCACAAAAGGAAGACAAAGCAATTAATGCTGATATTGATAATATTGATGAAAGACATGAAATATAGAAAGGCCTACTTGTTTCTGAAGTCGTCTGCTCCTAGACGAGCGTTGTCTATTTGTAATACAATCCTGGCATTTTCCACAGAAGTTGAGGAAATCTGGAAATTATAGGTGGTAATTATTTACTGCAAAGGATAAATTCATAGAGTGTATTTACCTAAGCTTTGTTCTGTATCAATTAAGGTAGCTTACTGCATATCTATTATGGCTTGCACTGTAATATGACTTAAGGGTACATTTACACTAGCCACATGCTAAAACATTCCCTTTTAGCATTCAGCTGGTATTCAGCAATGATGATAAGCGGTGCCATGGGTTTTACAAGGCAAGGCATTGTATACCTTTTTATTAACTTTATTGAAAGTGTACAAGGTATAAACTCCATTCAGGTCTCTACACAGCCCTTTGCTGCAGTGTCCTCCAGTGCCATCTAGTGTGCTGCAGAAAAATGGCGCATGTCTGTATTTTTCTGTAACACACATCAGAGTGCCCAAAAGCATGAACGAAATGCACTGAGACCCATTTCGGGTGCTGTAAAAAATATGTAATCTGGTATCCTTTGAGATGCCTAATATGCCTAATCTGTTTTTATATTTTAAATATGTAGGTGTCAGGGTGAGTTTAAAAAATATAAATTTATCATTTATTTACCTGGCCTTGAAGCTCTTGAATGATTCTGAAGAATCTGCTGTAGTCAGGTAAAGTGCTGGGCTGATTCCTCTCATACCATTCCCGGATATTCCTTTCAAGCTGGGCGTTCTGTTGCTCTAGGGAGCGGACTTTGTCCAAGTAGGAAGCCAAACGATCATTTAAATGCTGCATGGTTTCCTTCCCATTGACACTGAACAAACCATGATAGCTAATAATGCTTTTATGGCTGCTGCTGTGAGCACCTCCATGAACGTGCTTGGATATGGAGATTCCTTTACCTCCTGATCCTCCATGTACACTGGGGGCTCTATAGTGATTACTATGATGGACTTTATGGGAACTTTCATGGTGGGTGGCATGGGATCCTCTATGATGAGAAGTATGAGAACCTGTAGAATGGAAGCTGTGGGAGCCTCCATGGTGGGAAGTATGGGAATCTCCATGATGTAAATTATGACATCCTCCATGATGAGAAGCATAAGAACCCCCCTGGTGATCAGAAGAGTGGGATCCTCCATGATGAGAAGCATGAGATCCCCCATGGTGGCGAGAAGAGTGGGATCCTCCATGATGGCTAATTGAAGATCCTCCATGAGGAACACCATATGTGTGGCTTGGGATCTTAGACAGATGATTACTAACATGGCAGCTTCCATGGTGTGATCCAGCAGAGGAGTGATCACCGTAACTCATGATGATGGATTTGGGTGGTACAGATGACCTAAAAGTGTGTGTTTCTAAATGGATGTCCTTCACAATATGTTCTCTATTCATTCTGCTGTCTTATATATGGAAGACTGGGAGTGCCACAAAACATTAATTACTAATATTAATGTTTACAAGTATCTGACTGCTCATCTATCCACTGCTTTACATGCTTGACATTAGGATTTAACATTAAACATTTGGTAGTCTGCTTGGAAAACTTTAGACAATTGTAAAACAACTTCACAATAATTAATTTATTGCTGCCCAGCTCGTTAGAAACTTTTGCTCACTCCACCCTAAATAAATAACAATAAAGCAAAAGCCAACTGACTTGGCTGAACACACCTCAAATAAAACACTCAAAAATGCAATATTGCAATGATAAACTAATGAAACGTTTAATCACAGTATGCAGTTGGTCTAAAGCTGGACACAAAGCATCAGATTTAATTTGATCAAGCTTATCTGAAATATATAACTACAGTGGTAAAGTGTCAGGTACTACCCAAACAATGTATTCAGTATTCCATGTGTATCTATTTAGGTAGCCTTTGCACTTATCAGCTGGCAAATGTTTCTTTGTCATAATAGCATTTCTCTATTCTGTACAATAAAAAGTCAAGGTTTCAAAATATCTCTTATGCCGCGTACACATGAGCGAAATGTCCGATAGAAAAAGTCCGACGGTAGCTTTTCATCGTATATTCAAATCATGTGTATGCCTCATCTGACTTTTTTTTCGAAAATTCTGACAGACCTAGAAATGGAACATGTTCTAAATATTTCCGAAGGAACCAATTCCTATCGTGAAAACCGCTCGTCTGTATGCTGTTCCCACAGGCCAAAAACGACGCATGCTCTGAAGCAAGTATGAGACGGAAGCGCTCAGTGTGGTAAAACTAGCGTTTGTATTGGAGCTAGCACATTCCTGACGCTGCTAATTCTGTGATATTTTAATGCAGCGCATTCTTTTCTTCTTTATAATGCTAGAAGAATGAAATTGTTTTGCTGCTCATATTCACACATTATTTCTTCATTATTTATCCTCATCTCATGAATAATATTCTATTTTTTAAAAGCCCAATCTCCATAATAATATTTACAATTATTTTTTATACTCATCTTTTATAATTTTTTATTTCATCAAGATTTATTTTACGATTACTTAAAAATTATTTTCTAGTCATCTCCATATAATTTGGTTTTTTTTGTGTGTCAAGTTACCACAATACCATTATTATCTTGTATTTTTTACTAACCTCAAGGAGTTTGGTGTCCCTTGTTAATTTGACATTGTCTTTTAGAAATGTACCTGCCTACTCACAAACAAACTGTCCTTTTTGAAGAAAAACACATAGGAAAGTATTTATTGAAATTAAAATATCCATTTATTCTGGGTAACAAAATAAAGAGGAAGTCAATGCTGGAGAAACTTTTGGAATATGCAAAGCCTTTTGGCCCCCAGGGCACACATCAAGTCTGTGCAAAAGAAAATTGGCAGCTTGAGGAGTCCATATAATAGGGAGCACAATCTGGTCCAGGAATCCTAGAGATCAGGACCAGCAGCAGATGACATATCTGTCCCCAGGCTGTGGTACTACACCAGCCTGCGTCTTCTGTCAGACCAGACTGAACCCAGGCCATCACTTTCTTTTCTTCCCTCCACCCTTCCCTCCACGCTTCTCTGCAGCCTTCCTTGGAGGCTGTGGCTCTGGTGGTGGACTTGTGGGAGGAGGAGGAGGAGGAGGATGGGCTTGCTCATATATTTTGCTGTTCTCAGTCAGCTGGCCCCTCAACCCCTTCTGAAGGGCATCAAAAATAATTCTCTCACAGAGGAGGCATTGGCCCTTCTCCTATTCCAGCAACCTGGTGGCTAGATAGCAGCCATAGGCCTCTTCAGCATTGGGGGCTCCTGAGGAAATTGCTGGCTTACCTAATGAGGCCCAGTGCTGCCTCCTCCGTCATTGTCCCCTTCCTGGGCCTTTTGGTGGTAAGGCAGGTGCTCCAGTGGATACTTGGGGTGTCTCCATCTGTGAAACTTGGCCAAAAAAGGTAATTATTCCAGCTTGGTTAAAAGAGAATTAATCATGTCTTCAACTTGGATTCCTGCCCAAACAGACAATTGTACACCACTTCCAAGCAATGTTTCATATTCCTATTTCTGGACTCAAATATCTGTGTGCTAAGTATAACTTTTGTTTCATTCTGATAAAAGAGAAAACAGTGGGAGAAAAGATTTAGAGGACAACACTCAGAGGACACCAGGGAACCCCCACATCACCAACAAGATTGGGAAATCAGCCCAAGCCCCCCTGAGGATCCAGAGGAAGGAGAGGTGGAGGAAGTAAGCAAGATGGTCACACAGGTGAGTATCTGACACCCGCAACTTCAGGTAATCTATGTATGCCTGCATAATTCTAAATACATGTTTTTTAACCAATTTTTGGGTGATGTGTTGGTTGTGGAACAGGAAGCTGAACCTTTTACTAGGGACAGCGCCCAAAGGCTCATCCACGACATCATGCAGTGGAATGGGGAAATCGACACTATTCGAAATAGACGGAATATTATGGAACAGCAAATGAAGAACATGATAGATGTGTTGGGGAAAATCTAAATTTTTGCCTAATCACATCCATTTTCAGTTTTGTTGGACTCCCAAAAAAAAATGTTTTTTGCACATTTTAAAACCCAAATTTTAAAGATGCACACGGTGTGTCAACATGTGCTATCTGCCATCAGGGGATCTCAATGTACACGTTTTGTAGGTGCAACCCCTTCCTCGTAACTCTAGTAGGTGAGAGGAATGGGTTGCACCCCCAAAACACATCCATTGATCCTCCATGATGGAAGATAGCACATGTTGACATTACTCCATTTGGAATTTGTGTGCATCTTCAAAATTTGGCTTTTACAGGGGTGACATCACCCCAACTGATAAGGCAATATCAAGACATGTTTGACACTATAATGTCTGATATTTCAGTTTTTATACGTTGAACTTTGTAAGCTCCAGAGTTGTGTATGTTATGTTTTAAAACAAGCCTGTTTGTAAAAAAAAAATTGAGAAAAAAAAAATTACAAATTTTCTAAACGCACATGTGAATGTGCACAGAGAAAAAATTTTGAGAAACAACAATGTGTGGCTTCTTCTTTCAATTCAATACTCAATACCAGTTTTGTAAGTAATTTTGTGTTTACAGTGTCAATGGGGCTTATTTACTAAAGGAAAATCCACTTGGCACTACAAGTGCACTAGGAAAACCTAGGAGACAGCCAAAAAGAAAAGCAAGCAATAAAGAAATTTCAAGATTTTATCTGATCATTTTTTTAAAATAAAAATTAGACATTGTCTAGTATTGCAATGGCCCCCCTACCCATAAAATAATTAACATATTTCTCCCTAACTTCACAAGCACTTTGGGGGGCCAAGCCAGTACGGCCAGTATCCAGGCCCGTCAGAGAATTCTCTGTAATAAGTCTGGCCTCAGGCCCAACTGAGGCTATATAATTCTGTGAATTTTTTCTTAAATAATTGTGCAGTATGCAGCAGCATAGGATGATATGGTTGATTTTGTAGTCCGCCATATGGATTGCTGTCAGAAACAGGCGGAACCGGCTGGCCATTATCCCAAAGGCATTCTCAACGACTCTTCTCACTCTGGCCATCCGGTAGTTAAAAACCCTCCTCTCCGGGGTGAGGGTCCTTTGGGGGAATGGCCTCATTAGGTGCTCATCCAGACTGAAGGCTTCACCTGCAATAAAGACGAAGGGGAGTCCTTCCATGTTATCCGCATCAGGTGGCAATGCCAGGCCACCAGTCTGGAGACGCTGGTAATACTCCGTCTGGGCAAAGACTCCTCCATTCGACACCCGGCCATTCTTCCCCACGTCCACATAGAGGAACTCATAGTGTGCAAACACCACTGTCATTAACACTACACTATTAAACCCCTTATAGTTATAATAGTAAGACCCCGAATGGGGTGGTGGCACAATGTGGGGTCTTGCCTTCACAGTTGGGAAAGTCCCAACGTTTAGCAAAATGGGAGGCCACAGTCTGCCATTCCTGTGGCGTTGAAGGAAACTGTGAAGTCAAACAAGAAAAAAAATATATAAGTACTTTTGCACATAACATTGCAAGCAGATTACACAAAAAAACATTCTTGCACAACATCAGTATAACATTTATTTTAAGGAGTATTTAAAGACAAAAATATAAGGCCCACTTATCAGATTCCTCACCCCCTCTGATGGCTCATTGATAAAATTGTATGGGGGGGAGGGTTTGAGGTGACTTTGGGAGCCAAAAAAAAAGCCTCCAGCACTCTGCCTGAATTTAAGGACACACATAACATTTGGACAAATTTTAGGGGTGGGGGAGGGTTATAAATGAATTTAAGGACACACATAACATTTGGACACATTTTATGGGGTGGGGGATGGTTAAAAATGGATTTAAGGACACACATAACATTTAGACACATTTTAGGGGGTGTTTTGGGGAAAGCAGTACAATGGAGCTGACAATATACATTGTTAAGGGACTAGGCTAAAGGCGTATATGGGCCCAGGATAGCATGCTGGGGAGGTTAGTGAAGGCAAATATGCATGTAGGCCAAAAAAGGAGCATTCAAAGCTTCCAGCATGCATGAGGATAATGGGGACATTCACAGCATATTACAATCAGTAATATATGATAATAATGATCCCCAGAGCCTGCGGGGAGGGGAGATCCCCGGACCCTGTTGAGAAGTTCCTGCAGGCTTCTCCCAGTCGCCTAGTACTGCAACGTGGCGACTAACCTTTGCTCCGGAGTGATGGCTTGCCTCATGCAGGTATCCTGCCTGCTGATATAAGGGGTCAGCAAAGCCAACAGATGGTGAAAAACGGGGTCTGTCATTCTGAGATAATTCCTGAAATCATCAGGATTATTCTCACGGATCTCACAAAGCAAAGGCATGTGTGAGGTTTGGTCATGCTGGAGTAACCAATTCTTGGTCCATGAACTCCTCCTCCCCCTGTTCATGGACTGGACTTGGGTCAAAGTATGAACCCCAACACCAAGCCCCCACACAGCACGAAATCTACGATTATGTACCCGCAGCATGGCTTCAAAACGGTCGGCTGGTCAGAACGAACTTAACAGAACCCACTGAAGAACAGCAAGGCCTGTGAAGAGTGAGCTGAAAATCAGCAAAGAGTGGACAAGAACGCACTGAAAGAACAAATACGAACTGACTACACGCACTGAAAACCAGATACAAACCCACAAGCACAAACTGAACAGCAATAAAACAATCTGAAAAAGCTGGAGTCTGAAAAGCACGAAGAGTCTCTAACCAAACCTCTACTAACACAAGATAAACACGAGATTAGCAGAAGGAGTCCAAGGGGTGGCGCACTGGGTATTGAACTTCCTTTTTCTAGTCCTTTTGTACGTGCTGTATGTCACCGAGTTCTTGACAATTGGACTTTGGTTTGACCATGTGTAGGCAAGACCGCTTGAATGGAATTCCATCGGAGTTCCGTCAGAGAAACCTTCAGAGTTTTTTCCAACAGGAAAACCGGTCGTGTGTACAGGGCATTACTGTATTATCTTACTTGAGGACCTGTGTTTTGCACACTGTTTATGCAAATGGGCTCAGCCCGTAAATTGATTCCTATTGGGAGTGCAGTTAGACCTGAGAGAAGCTCTCTGATAAAGCTTACCCAGTGTCATTAGTAAAGTTGCCAGCATTGGCCCTAAATCATCAACCTGCTTATATTATAATACTGAATGACAGGCCTCTTTAGCTTGTCTTTACACTATTGTGTTGAAATGGTTTACATCCAAGGCTTTGGTTTCAGAAACACCCTTTAAAAACTATAACCAGTAGAACAAATATGACCAAAATGGAACTAGCTGATTTGCTCTGGACATAAGCGAAATATTCCCAGAACATTTTTAAGAATTGTTTGTTCACCATGACTAATATTTCCATTTTCAATCACACTTATTTTACACACTTCAAATAATTAGTTTTCTTTTAGAATACACAGTGGTTTAGGTACATTGTTTATGCAGGTCCACAGCTAGATGAAGCTGTTCTGGGCACACATGAGTGATAATGCTTCTTTATAACTGACCTGTCATGCAAGTGTAGCACCCTCTACCTTAGGTATGTAGGTTGCTAGAGGTAGTAGTTTTTTTTGTTTCAGCCAGTGCAGGTAAATTTAGGCAGGCCTAGATAAAAGCCATTCCTGTTTGTTTTGATCTGGGGGCTTCATCTCTCTTGCGCCTCCCTCTGGTTTCTGGAAGGATCTGGAAAAGAGGTGGGTAGAGAGGATTGGAGTGACATGGGGTGTATCTGGGAGCCCTGACCAATCCCCAACTAGGATTGGCAGGGGGCAGACCTCCTAAATATACCCAGGGTCAGCCTGCTGGGGGAGGAGTTGTCGGGTGGAAGAACTGAGTTATGGAGTGTTAGGCTGTCATGGCCTTTGAGGGAGCCATTGTTCTGGGAGTGTGATCTTGGGCCTGGAGCTCAGGAGCCGGGAAGGAACCTCTCCATTAGGGATGAGCCGAACACCCCCCTGTTCGGATCGCACGAGAACATGCGAACAGGCAAAAAATTGGGACAGGAACATGAATAATCAAAAGTGCAAATGTTAAAGGCTTATATGCAAGTTATTGTCATAAAAAGGGTTTGGGGACCTGGGTCCTACCACAGGGGACATGGATCAATGCAAAAAAAGTTTAAAAAATGGACGTTTTTTCAGGGGCAGTGATTTTAATAATGCTTAAAGTGAAACAATAAAAGTGTAATATTCCTTTAAATTTCGTACCTGGGGGGTGTCTATAATATGTCTGTAAAGGGGCGCATGTTTCCCGTGTTTAGAACAGTCTGACAGCAAAACGACATTTCAAAGGAAAAAAGGTCTGGTATGGATATTAAGGGGAACCCCGTGCCAACATTTTTTTAAAAATGGCGTGGGGTCCCCCCAAAAATCCATACCAGACCCTTATCCGAGCACGCAACCTGGCAGGCTGCAGGAAAAGAGGGGGGGATGAGAGAGCGCCCCCCCTCCTGAACCGTACCAGACCACATGCCCTCAACATTGGGAGGGTGCTTTGGGGTTGCCCCCAAAGCACCTTGTCCCCATGTTTCACTTTAAGCATTATTAAAATCACTGCTCCCGAAAAAATGGCCGTTTTTAAAACTTTTTTTGCATTGATCCATGTCCCCTGGGGCTGGTCCCAGGTCCCCAAACACTTTTTATGACAATAACTTGCATATAAGCCTTTAAAATCAGCGCTTTTGATTTCTCCCATAGATTTTAAACAGTGTTCTGCGGCTTTCGAATTTGCCGCGAACACCCCAAATTGTTCGCTGTTCGGCGAACTGACGAACAGCCGAACAGCCGATGTTCGGGTTGAACATGAGTTATGCCCCGTACACACGGTCGGACATTGATCGGACATTCCGACAACAAAATCCTCGGATTTTTTCCTACGGATGTTGGCTCAAACTTGTCTTGCATACACACGGTCACACAAAGTTGTCGGAAAATCCGATCGTTTTAAACGCGGTGACGTAAAACATGTACGTCGGGACTATAAACGGGGCAGTGGCCAATAGCTTTCATCTCTTTATTTATTCTGAGCATGCGTGGCACTTTGTCCGTCGGATTTGTGTACACACGATCGGAATTTCCGACAACGGATTTTGTTGTCGGAAAATTTTATCTCCTGCTCTCCAACTTTGTATGTCGGAAAATCCGATGGAAAATGTCCGATGGAGCCCACACACGGTCGGAATTTCCGACAACACGCTCCGATCGGACATTTTCCATCGGAAAATCCGACCGTGTGTACGGGGCATTAGACTCAAACTCGAAGCTCATCCCTACTCTCCATACAACCCAAATGAGGGGTGTCCTGAACAGGAGCAGGAGAAAGACAGTGGGGAACACTGCGGGGCAAATCATCAGGAGGGATCCATCCGGAGTGAGTGACAGGCACATTGAGAAGAGCAGAGACATGCCAGAAGTAGATGTAGAGCCAGAGAGACTGTGATGTTGTTGGGAAGAGAGCTAGGCTGCTGCAGCTAGGTTGGCAGAGTACTGACTGGGACCAGTAGTCCACTTAGAACACAGCTAGAACAAAAATACTCTTTTCAGTTGCTATTGGTTGCTACACCAAAGAAGACTGCAGACCCCTGCCAGCAAATGGTGACTCCAGAACTGTTATACACTTATTCAGTGTGACCTAGCCATCTGCTGTCTGTGTTTGGTCGCTTGGGCGTGGTCGGCACTGAGCGACATATCTGGGCCAATTCTGCTAGCATCAGCGTGCCTGCAAACTTCAGTTCATTAAACAAGGGGTTACAGCAGCATGCACAAAAAGGAGCCTGCTTATCAGTTTCACAGGCACCTGGTTGTTGGGGAGCTGGAGGGCGGAGCCACGTCCTGGAGGAGACTAACAAATTCCTGCTACCATCAGACACGAGACAGAGTGAGCAAGATGGCGGAGGGTAATTAGCTGATTATATAAAAAATTTATATCAGCGCATGTATGCAAAAACCAGAAAGCAGCTGAACACCAGGGTCAAACGATCAAATCCCTCTAGACAGATAAGTAAAATGGGTGCAGCGCTAAACAAAACAAAAAATATAATAAAAACATCCAGGAATGAAGAAGATAATAGTAGGGTAAAGTCCTTCAAAATATATAGAGCACAAATAATGTCCAAATATCATATATGAATCCACCAAGCAAACGTGATTTTCACAGCAATGATGTGTGACTGATAGAAGTACCCTTCACTGTATACCGAATGGCCTCTCACCTGATGACCAGGACCCTTGAATAAAGAGTCAAGCAAGCATTCCCATAGGGATCAACAAAGTGAAGGTTCAGTCCAATGACAAGAGACTCTGCTCACGTCTGATATCACTGACTCAGCCGCGTCCTCTTCTCCCTGAAAACTTCAGTGCACCTTACAGTGGCTGCCTGGGGAGCAGGGTAGGACACTGGTGGACACCGGTGTCTGTCTGGAGCTTCACGGGGGACTCACCCTTGGGGTGATTGATGAAGCGGAGCCATTTTTGCTTGCTCTGCCCGGATTGCTAGCTTTTGACCGTGGTGGTCGCTGCTTGGGCCCGGTGCGCCATTGTGGGGAGCCACTTACCCGGCTGGGACCCTTTCAACAAGAAGCAAGGTACTACACTATAGACCTTCTTTCAAGACTTTGCGGCCTGCTGCCGCGGCGGTACCGGGGGGCTAGGGAGGGCCTAGAATCACCCCTAAAAGGTGGGGCAGAGTTGCAGCCTGGCGACTCCCCTGTGAAAATGAGGGACATGTGCGGAGGAAAGACCACTTAGACCTGTGACCTGGCCAGGGGCCTGGCGACTGTGTGTACTGCGGTGCAGGAGCCAGATGATATCTCTGAAGAGCCGGCCAGCTCTAAGTCCCTTGCTGTACCCTTCCGGAAGGAGCCTTTACCAGAGGGAGGTGCGCCTCCAGGTGAGCTTGACGACTTAAATGAGGGCCGGGTCATAGATTGGGATTCACCCAGAATGCAAGCGGAGTTTGGGTTCCCAGAATAATTGATAGAGTGGTCATCCCCCTGCAAGAGTTCAGAAGAGGAGTGTGAGTATGGGGAATCCCAAGTCCTTAAACTAGGAGATGGACCAGCACCAGTGGTGGGACCTAAGCAAGCTTTAAGAACCCTGATGGAGAGCAGGCAGTCTTCAAAACCCAGGCTTACCACAACGCAGACCAGGGAACCCTCTCATCGCCAGTGGGTTATTTTGGCCCTTACTGCCTGTGTCATGCTTGGAAAGGGGAACCCAAAGGCACTGCCTAGGTTTTCCCGGTTTAAGCGGATTGTGCAGAGAGTGGCCCTGGAGTGGGCCTTGGACTTCCTGTATGTCCCCTCTCAGAACATGGAGGACATCGAGAGCTCCCGGGGTGGATGAGAGGATGACATGGTCTGGGTGTATCTACGCATCCCCAAGCCGTCGCGGGTGCCAGGTGGTGCGGCCTGGGCCTGGTTCCTGGAGATTAAAGAGGAATAGCAACTTAGAAGGATCATTTACAAGAACCCGGTGCTGATATGCAGAGCGGGTCGGCCTGAAGAGAGTTATTCAGTCCCCAAGGGCAGAGGAGAGGAAGGAAGGGATGGTCGGCACTCAGGATGATATCCAAAATAGTATTCCTTTATTAAATACATGTACAGAGCTGTAAAACAGCCTACTCGTTTCAGACATTAGTCCTTAGTCATGACTGATAAAAAACAAAATAATTAACACTTAAAGAGTATATACAAAATTCACATGATTAACCAACATAGGTGAATTAAAAATATATATTATAACACACACTATCTTTATGATGTTCCATTTTGGAAAAAATAAAAACTACGCATGCTATTGTGGGTTAAGTTTTATATGACTGTTTTTTCATATGTCTACTTTTTGTGATGTGTTCCATTGAGTCATGCCGGGTTTTCCCCTTTTGCATTTTTAATTCACCTGTGTTGGTTAATCACTTGACTTATACACTATTTAGGTGTTTCTTATTTTGTTTTTTTATCAGCCATGACTAATGCCGCGTACACACGAGCAGACTTTACGACCGGACTGGTCCGACATACCGAGTCCGGTGGGAAATTCGACCATGTGTGGGCTTCATCGGCCCTGCAGCGGACTTTTTCGGTCGAAAATCTGACGGACTTTAGATTTGGAACATGTTTCAAATCTTTACGTCGGAACTCCGCCGGACCCAGTTTCTATCGAAAAGTCTGCTCGTCTGTATGCTAGTCCGACGGATGAAAACCGACGCTAGGGCAGCTATTGGCTATCAACTTCCTTATTTTAGTCCGGTTGTACGTCATCACGTATGAGTCCGTTGGACTTTGGTGTGATTGTGTGTAGGCAAGTCCGTTCGTTTTGAAAGTCCATTGGAAGTCCACCGAAAGTCCGTCGGATAGTCCGTCAGACCAGTCCGGTCGAAAAGTCTGCTCATGTGTACGCGGCATAAGGACTAATGTCCAAAACGCGTAGGCTGTTTAACAGCTCTGTACATGTATTTAATAAAGAAATACTATTTTGAATGTCATCCTGGGTGGCGACCTTATTCTGGTACATTGGAGGTGTCAGCAGCTTCAAGGTCTGAGCACCGGGCGTAGCTTTAATGGGGGAAGGTTGCAGCATCTATACACTTGTTTTCCACAGAGGAGAGAAAGGCTGGAAGAGACTACCAGCCCCATGGTACTACGTCTAAAATCCGGGTAATTGAACTGTGGGAGAGGCAGTCTGTGCCCTTTCTGCCTTATTTCCCTGACTTGCAGGAACAGACTATGCCTGCCACCCTGTGTGACTGACAGAGGGACTGTCTGTTCATGGACACTTTGGGTGTACCTGTTCCTGCTCACCTCTTTTGGAGCCTGTTTCTTCAGGGAGGGGCAGAGCAGAAGAAGGATTGTTTATCGTGAAAATATGTATGCTTTGTTGTTTTTGTTGTTTTGTTTGTTAGGTTATAGTTCCCGTCTGAAAGAACAAAGCAAGCAAAAATGTACATGTTGTGTTGCTTATTATTCTTTGCTGGAAAGATACTAACCCAATTCCAGCAGAGGCTTTTACAGTATATAGGTAGATGTGAAGGAAGGATGTGATGTTTTATGTTTTCTCTTAGGATCTTCAGGGATGGGACAGCTGTCCATACCCATCGTTCCAGGGAACAAGAATGCCAGCGAGTGGAGTATCTTTTCTTAGGAAGAGATGCTCTGGCTCAAAAATGTGTATATGTTGTTATCTGCAGGGAACTGTAGTTAGGAGTGTCTTAGTCGTGCTGTGCAGTTGTAAATACCCACCAAAAATGTATATATCTATTTATGTACTGATATTTATTTGTACAGTTCCCCAATCAAGTTGTTTCCCTCTCCCCATCCAACTTATTTAATGGGATGCCCGTGCTCCTGAGCCCAGGAGCCATTTTTTCAAATTTTCCCAGTTGGGGACCAGCTGATTTCTGGAGGGGGGGAAGTGTAGCACCCTCTACCTTAGGTAGGTAGGTTGCTAGAGGTAGAATTTTTTTTTGTTTTAGCCAGTGCAGGTAAATTTAGGCAGGCCTAGATAAAAGCTAGGCTTGTTTGTTTTGATCTGGGGGCTTCATCTCTCTTGCGCCTCCCTCTGGTTTCTTGAAGGTTCTGGAAAAGAGGTGGGGAGAGAGGATTGGAGTGACATGGGGTGTATCTGGGAGTCCTGACCAATCCACAACTAGGATTGGCAGGGAGAAGGCCTCCTATATATACCCAGGGTCAGCCTGCCGGTGGCAGGATTTGTCGGCTGGAAGAACTGAGTGATGGAGTGTTAGGCTGTCGTGGCCTTTGAGGGAGCCCTTGTTAAGGGGAGGGGATGATCTTGGGCCTGGAGCTCGGAAACTGGGAAGCAATCTCTCCATACAACCCAAACGAGGGGTGTCCTGAACAGGAGCTGGAGAAGGACAGCGGGGAAAATTGCAGGGCAAGTCATCGGGAGGGATCCATCTGGGGTCGGTGAATGACAGGCACAGTGAGAAGATCTGGGAGAGACATGCCAAGAGTGTATGTAGAGCCAGAGAGAGAGACTGTGATGTCATTGGGAATAGAGACAGGCTGCTGCAGCCAGGAGGGATGGCAGAATCTGCACAGGACTGACTGGTACCAGTAGTCCACTTAGAACACAGCTAGCACAAAAAGACTCTTTTCAGTTGCTATTTGTTGCTACACCAAAGGAGACGGCAGACACCAGCCAGCAAATGGTGACTCCAGAACTGTGGGGCCTAACCATGTGCTAGTTGTGCCAGGAATCAAGTATTGTGCAGTAGAGGAAGCAAAGATGACTCATAAGTGAAGTGCTGGAGGAGTATGAAGCTTTAGAGCCTGGAAATACAGATTACAAATATCTTTAATTCGCTTAAAGTCAATTATCTTGGCATTCCATGTTCCTTTTATCCCATCCAAGTTAAATCCCTCAATAAAACCACAAAAACAAGTGATGGACTGTTCATTGTTCAGTGAGGAGTAACTGGAAGTGAATGCTAGACTGAGCAGGGTGACGGGTGAAACTACTACACCCCCACGGGGCGCTGCTACACAATTATATAATAGAAACTACTAGAGGTGGCGTATGGTCTGCTTTATATGCTTCCTCAACTATAAAGAGTCTTGTACCCCTCTCAGAATACATTGCACCCCCTTTCCTGCAGTTTCTTGCTCAATTAAGCCACAAATGACCAGATGGATAGTAATATCTGAGTATAGATGCTGGCCTTTGCAATCTTTCTGCCCTAGGCATTGGTCCAATGGAGCCTTGTGGGCTCTTATATGAAAGAATATTTAGAAATGTTTTGTTTTTTTATTTTATTTTTTTAGTATGGAAAATTCATGTGAATCATTAATACCACACACACAGCTGATTGCATGAAGATAGGATTTGTTTTATTGAAAATCTAGTAGGTGACAAGGACAAGAGAATGATGATCAAAATTCACCAAATTACTGCAGTAGTACACCAGAATATATATATATAGTCACGATAATCCTAAAACATTCTCAATAACCAGAATCTAGGGCTTAGTATGTCCACCACAATAAAATGCATATTGCATGCTAATAATCAATTAATATATACAATGGTAGACAATACAAATAGGTTCATAATATATTATTATAAAACCAATGCTACAACTCTATAATAAAACCTGCACAGGATTATGTTAATAAAACACCCTAAATTCACAACAGAAAACTAGAGTTTCACTTGAATTAAGCACGTGCTTCATATGTGCATTCACATACTATAGGCAGATTTCAAGATGATGTTTTTGGGACTTTTTAAACGGAAACTACAATGCGAAGCGGAATTCAGCAAAAATTCATATTCTATTCTATACTGATCAGACTGGTTCATATTCTAACTCACTTTGCATATGATCATTGTAATTCAAAATGACTGATTATGGAACAACTCACTTCTGATGAGTAAAGAAAACTGCATTGCAACTGTATGTACCATAAGGATCTGTTTACGCTTGAAAGTGTTACAGTAGCATGGTGGTACCACAGGGTATGTGTTCTGAATTGGTTCCAGCCCAGGTAAAAATGCTTGTGCTCTATTGTTTTCTCCAAAGCACTACAACGTAACCCATATCGGTCCATGTTATGTACTACATCATACTATAGCATAGATGCATTCTGTTCATGCATTTGGGTAGCATTCAATGCTGTTGCACAATAAATGGCACTGCAACACGTTGCACTACATGTTGGCACAACATCTGAATATTAAAAGGCATTATTGTAACAAGATGAATGGGCCTGGGCCCTAAAAGTATTGAAAGTGCTCCATGAAAAAAGTGAATGAAAAGTCATATCTTATGCTCTAGCATAATGTAATCCCTAAAAAATGTTGGGTGCACGGAAATATCTTCTTTCATGTTGGATCTTTAAAAGTGTTCAATGGCTTGATGTAACACTTACAATTTAGGTAAACTTGAATAGTTTACCACCAACCTCTAAAGATGAACACATAGTGTATCTAACTAATCCTAAACCTTGCATAATTTCAGTTATGTCTACTGAGTATATTGGTGGATTTAGTTCATGTCTCATGCCAAGTTTTGCCTAGGTGAAGCAGATACTGAAGGCCACATAAGAAGAAGACAGAGGAAGACACCAAAATACTTTCTAGAGATAGGATAATACTATTATCCACAGGGTTCTCCAGAAGAGTCATAAACACATTAGCAAACATTATGGTGATTATGATGTTGATGATGACTTTGATGATGTCTATAATGAGTGGGGCTAGTCACATGGTGAACTTTCACTGTGTGGTGAGATCCTGAAAGTAGAAGATATGATAGTTCAAATTAATAAAGATCTATGTCACATTATACAGGGATGCAAATTGTCTATATTTCTCATATCAATCCACCATATTCCTGATAGTTCAAATTAATAAAGATCTATGTCACATTATACAGGGATGCAAATTGTCAATGTTTCTCATATCAATCCACCATATTCCAATTAGCATTGTTATTGTTACATAATTAGTCAAGTTGAGAAACCTGCTTATGTACCATGAGTTGTAGATATATTGATTTTAGCAGAGGTACCTCAAGACCTGAAATGTATTCATTTAGTAAGCAAGTTGAGAAAGGTTGTCTTGGACAAACATTCAACTATGTATTTGAAAATGTAGTTATTCCTTAATGTTTTGCAGTATCATGAATGCACACAACTTTTGTAGAAACTGTCTACAGCTAGAATAAGTTCCTGTGCAAGACTATTCCACATTTTCACAGCTGAAAACTACTGTTGGCCATTTTTGGACCAAAGCTCACCATTGGCACATGGTAGGAAGGGAAGCAGGTTGCTGTCTAATCATTCATAATATTGCCACTTTGAATGCTGTTTGTCCCATATACAAGCCGGGCATATCAAAATTCACAGCAGACAATATGACTGCCATGGAACTCATTAGCAAAATGGGCCTGGAAATATCTGGCTACATAGTGATTTATGCAACGTGAATGTCAGATATCATTTTGGAAATGTATTTGGCTAAAATAAATGTTTATAGAGTATGACTGCTGATTAAAGTGATTGGTATTGGGTTTCAGTAAATGAATGCCATTAAGATGGAGATCATATAGATGGCCTTTTAATTAACAGGAACTTTATTGAAAAGTTTTCGTAATACAATACAAAACAAGGATCGACAGTTATACAGAAAATGCAGGCCAAGTGGCCAAAATAACGATACAGTTAAAGGAGACAAAATCATTGTAATAGTTTTTGTATCATCTGACAAAAGTCAGTATAGTCTAAGAGAATTGGTTAATAACTGTAAAGCAGAAAATCTTATGTGGGACCATCAAAACAGGGGTCTCAAAGGGAGGGAAAATATGGGATAGAAAATGGTGGCAGAACGAGGCATATAAATATATACATGAGAAGTAGGGCAAGAACTTTGTTTGTTTAGTTGGAATTCCAGAAGGAATAATGGATAGTAATGACAAATAGGACAAGCTACCATAGGCCAAATACAGAACATGTACAGCAAAAGAGTTAGTATTGATAAATAAGTCATCCTTTCTAATCTCTCAAGAAGGTCTGTGTCAGAGTTTGTTAATGGGGTTGTTAGGGGAAAAAAGCAGATAAGGGAGGTAAGAGTGATAAGAGAACCAAAGGGGGGCATAGGAGGACAACGGTTGTTGGGTGGGGTGAGATGCAGAGGGAGGGAGGATTGAATAGGGTGGCCTACCCTATTCTGGTGCCTAGCCCCCAGGTCATGGGATTGGGTGGCCTTTCAAAGGATCTGCAATGAGGTCCAAACCCTATGGGATGTGTCTAAATGCACTAATGTCCAGGTACTAGTTAAAATGTTTCCCATATTTTACATTCTACACATATTTCCACCAGCTCCCGTCCTGCTTTTTAAAGTGGTTCTAATGCCTGACCTCGATCTAACACTGTGCACGAGAGCAGTGGCTCTCTCTGCTCTCTCCCTCCTCATAGATTCAGAGACAGCAGCAGGAGCCACTGGTCAAACACAGTCAGTGAGGAGGGATAGGGGGTGGGATCAAGCCACATTTTGTGTGTGTCTATTGATACACAGAGCCAGGTTGGGAGTAAGCCCCGGCAAATGCCCCCATAGCAAGCCGCTATGGTGTGCACTGTGCAGGGGAGCAGGCAGAACAGGTGGATCGGGCCTGCTTTGTGCAAAACCTTTGCACATAGCAGGTAAGTATGACATTTTTTTCTTTTTAAATATAGGTTTACAATCACTTTAAGACAATATATGTTTACATACCATGGCTGTCTCCTAGAAAACTTTGACTTGAAGTGCTGAAATGTAAAACACACAGTAAAGAATAATGAAGAAATATATGGTATTCTGACTATTCTGTATGGCTTGGTTTAAATAATATATTGGTAAACAAATGGAAACATTTTATGAACTGTCTGGTTTTAGAATTAAGCTGTTCTCCAAATTGTATTGTTCTATTTTGGTAGCTGATTGCATATTATAGCAAATAAATTATATAAAAATGATATTAAATATAACAAGTATTTCTTTCCTCTTAAAAGATTCAGTGTGAATTGGTGTTGCTATAAATTGAGGCCTGCATGTTTTATGGAATGTTAGTTCAGTTACTAGTCCTGTGTGAAATACATACTGGATATCATGACCCTCCAATAGGCGCTTATAGGTGGCGATCTCCATCTCCAGGTGAGTCTTTTGATCCATCAGGATCCTGTATTCCTGATTCTGACGTTCCAGGTCAGATCGCATCTGGGCCAGCTGGGACTCTACATTGTTGATCAAACATTGTAATTGGGCAAGTTGAGCCCCAAATGTGGCTTCTGTCTCTGCCAAGGTGTTTTCTAGAGCTGATTTCTGGGAAAAAATAGAGAAAGATTGTATACAAAAAAAAAAACAGGTAATTGCAGTACAAACTGTTAGTCTTTGCAGAATGAACTGAAGGTGCTCACAGACTAAAACAACCAGTAACTGGTCATTGACACAAACTATATTAATTGGCTGGCAATAATACTTACCAAGCTGAGCTGGCTTTGCAGTTCGATCTCCAAGGTTTGGATGGTACGTCTTAAGTCAATGACTTCAGTTTGTACAGACTGGATTTGTTCAGAACCAGAAGCAACTTCACGATTCAGTTCCTCAGTCTATATAAATAGAAAGTTTGTTAGAGTCATGTACCCCTTAATATATGGAGACTGATTTCCACACAGTTTTATATATAAAGTCAAAGGAGGTTTATTTCTGATCTTCTGTGAAGAAACATGTCACTAATTTTTAATATACAGTAGCTAGGCTTAAGTTGATTTGCACATTTATATTAGTTTTTATATATTTTAACTTATGCCACTGCATTTTTTCCCATTGTGTACATAGGCAACAGCCTTAAAGCCCAGTTGCACCAGTGCAGTAGTTGTGACTCTGCAAGGGGTGCGGTGGACCTCTGAAGATTTCTGTATGAGAGCAGTGGTCCTGATGTTTACTGTAATGGGAAGATTGGGATGGTACATTGCAACTGAGCAATAAAGCTGAACACGTTCTCATCAATATTTATTGTTTATTGGAATATAACCATGAAGTAATAGGGCCTAATGATCAAAATTTAATAGATTGCTATCCCACTATTTTTCTAACAGGTTCAACAAGCTTTTTTAGTCTACAAAAAGACGTACCCGTTGTCGGAAAATAGTTTCCACCTCTCTCAGATTCCGCTCCATCAGATTCTCATACTGCTCTCTGATCTCAAACAAGGTTCTATTCAGATCAGCCGATGGAGCAGCATCCACTTCCACATTGACCCTGGCACCCAACTGAGCTTGCAAAGCGTTGACTTCCTGTAAGTAAAAATGTTAGAAACTAATTGTGTTATGGGTGCATAATGTGTGCTTTAGAACCTGTGTTGGCTTGGCTTTTGGGCTTATGTCATGGTGCAAATGTAGTGGGCTTTTAGATGCATTTGAGAATAGTTTGAGACATTTCCGAGATCATTTAAAGTGTTACTAAACCCCCTGTGAAACTTAAGGGGTTATTCCTCTGCATTGTGTAAAAAGACTGTTTGATTCTGGCGTCTCTGATCCTCCTCTCCTTTCATTGTCCCCTGATAATTTCCTGATAACACAGAGCCTATGGATTCAAGCTGCACATGCTCAGTTTGGTGTGTATTTGTACAGAGTTTTCTTTTTTTTTTTTTGGTAGAGTGCATGTGATCAGCACAGGGCCAACCAGCACTAAACAGACAGAGGGTCAGGAGTCTTGCAGTTTTATAGGACAGTCAGAAAATTCCTCCTACCAGCTTTAACCAGTGCTCAGCTGGACACTGATAGAAGTCACAGGACTGCTCTGACTGCTGATGAGAAAATGTATTTAGCAGTTTTTATTTACTAAAATAAATGCATTTCCATGTTCTGTGTACTGTGGGAGACCAGATATAATGAATGCAGTGTCCTGGGTTTATTAACACTTTAAGTTCATTGACAATTAAAAAAAGATAAAAAAATAACAAAAGGTGTTAAAAGTTCTGAATTTTCTGTAGATGGCCCAGGATGGCAGTATACCTCTATAGCAAAAGTGATTTTAACAATATTTACACCTGCTCTGTAACAACACATTATGAATTATTTTTCTTAAAATAAATGTCTGATTTAACTGGAAAAAGGGGTAACAGGTATCCCACCTCCCCATGGTTCCTCTTTATTAGCTGCAGTTCCTCCTGAAGGTTTTCTACTTGTGCCTGTAGATGACATATTTCCCTGTTAATTTCTTCCAGGAGTATACGAAGTCCATTCACATCAGCCTCAACACTGCTTGCCAGTTGGCGTTCCATTTCATACCTGGTGACAAAAGCAAGACAAAGCAATTAGTGCTGATATTGATAATAATGATGAAAGACATGAAATATAGAATGGCCTACTTGTTTCTGAAGTCATCTGCTGCTAGACGAGCGTTGTCTATTTGTAATAAAATCCTGGCATTTTCCACAGAAGTTGAGGAAATCTGGAAATTATAGGTGTTAATTATTTATTGCAAAGGATAAATTCATAGAATGTATTTACTTATTCTGTATCAATTAAGGTAGCTTACTGCATATCTGCACATTTACACTAACCACACCCTAAAACATTCCCTTTTAGCATTCAGCTGGTATTCAGCAATGGTGATGAGCGGTGCCATGGGTTTTACAACGTAAGGCATTGTTTACCTTTTTATTAACTTTAATGAAAGTGTACAAAGTGTACACTCCATTCAGGTCTCTACACAGCCCTGTGCTGTAGTGTCCCCCAGTGCCATCTAGTGTGCTGCAGAAAAATGGCACAAGTCTGTATTTTTCTGTAACACACATCAGAGTGCCCAAAAGCATGAAAGAAATGCACTGAGACCCATTTCGGGTGCTGTATAAAATATGTAATCTGGTATCCTTTTAAATTCCTAACATGCCTAATCTGTTTTTATATTTTAAATATGTAGGTGTCAGGGCGAGTTTAAAAAATATAAATTTATAATTTATTTACCTGGCCTTGAAGCTCTTGAATGATTCTGAAGAAGCCGCTGTAGTCAGGTAAAGTGCTGGGCTGATTCCTCTCATACCATTCCCGGATATTCCTTTCAAGCTGGGCATTCTGTTGCTCTAGGAAGCGGACTTTGTCCAAGTAGGAAGCCAAACGATCATTTAAATGCTGCATGGTTTCCTTCCCATTGACATTAAACAAACCATGATGGCTAATAATGCTTTTATGGCTGCTACTGTGAGCACCTCCATGAACGTGCTTGGATATAGAGATTCCTTTGCCTCCTGATCCTCCATGTACACTGGGGGCTCTATAGTGATTACTATGATGGACTTTATGGGAACTTTCATGGTGGGTGGCATGGAATCCTCTATAATGAGAAGTATGAGAACCTGTAGAATGGAATCTGTGGGAGCCTCCATGGTGGGAAGTATGGGAATCTCCATGATGTAAATTATGACATCCTCCATGATGAGAAGCATAAGAACCCCCGTGGTGATCAGAAGCATGGGATCCTCCATGATGAGAAGCATGAGATCCCCCATCGTGGTAAGAAGAGTGGGATCCTCCACGATGGCTAATTGAAGATCCTCCATGAAGAACACCATATGTGTGGCTTGGGAACTTAGACAGATGACTACCAACATGGCAGCTTCCATGATGTGATCCAACAGAGGAGTGACCACCGTAACTCATGATGATGGATTTGGGTGGTACAGATAACCTAAAAGTGTGTGTTTCTAAATGGATGTCCTTCACAATATGTTCTCTATTCATTCTACTGTCTTATATATGGAAGACTGGGAGTGCCACAAAACATTAATTACTAATATTAATGTTTACAAGTATCTGACGGCTCATTTATCCATTGCTTTACATGCTTGACATTAGGATTTAACATTAAACATTTGGTTATCTGCTTGGAAAACTTTAGACAATTTTAAAACAACTTCACAATAATTAATTTATTGCTGCCCAGCTCATTAGAAACTTTTGCTCACTCCACCCTAAAGAAATAACAATAAAGGAAAAGCCAACTGACTTGGCTGAACACACCTCAAATAAAACACTCAAAAATGCAATATTGCAATGATAAACTAATGAAACAATTAATCACAGTATGCAGTTGGTCTAAAGCTGGACACAAAGCATCACATTTATTTTCAATTTGATCAAGCTTATCTGAAATATATAACTACAGTGGTAAAGTGTCAGGTACTACCCAAACAATGTATTCAGTATTCCATGTATATCTATTTAGGTAGCCTGTGCACTTATCAGCTGGCAAATGTTGTTTCTTTGTCATAAAAGCATTTCTCTATGCTGTACAATAAAGAGTCAGGGTTTCAAAATATTTCTTACTGTATTATCTTGAGGACCTGTGTTTTGGACACTGTTTAGGCAAATAGATACAGCAAGTAAATTGATTCCTATTGGGAGTGCAGATAGACCCGAGAGAAACTCTCTGATAATGCTTACCCAGTGTCATTAGTAAAGTCACCGGCATTGGCCCTAAATCTTCAACCTGCTTTAGCATTTAAGTATCAATAAAGGCACAATAAAAGTTATATTATAATATTGACTGACAGGCCTCTTTAGCTTGTCTTTACACTATTGTGTGGAAATGGTTTACATCCAAGGCTTTAGTTTCAGAAACACCCTTTAAAAACTATGACCAATAGAGCTAAATGACGAAGGTGGTAGCAAGTAAATCTGCAAAAGAAAATACTCAGACATGGTATAGTTTGAAAAGGCCATTTTGAAGAACTTGTGGCTCAGATGAAGTTCTCAAAAATTGTTCAGAAATTAGGTAGAAGACAGAGGACCTGCTTTCAAGTTGTGCTGAGCAAGAATAAGGAATTGCTGACCACACAGCTGAGCAGTTAAAGAAGCATGTTTAAGATGTTTCTAAATGTGCTTAGTATTCTTTTATTTAGAAGGTTGTAAAAAAAAGTTAATAAGCAGAATAGACTAGGACCCACAGTTTTTAATTTCTGACAGAAAAGCTAAAGTTCACCATTTAAAGCCCCTGTACCAATGCATTGCCATAATCTAAGTTTATTAACCACTTCAGCCCCGGAGGATGTGGATGCTCAATGACCGGAGCACTTTTCACTATTTGGCACTGCGCAGCTTTAACTGGTAATTGCGTGGTCATGCAATGCTGTACCCAAACCAAATTTGTGTCCTTTTTTTCCCATAAATAGAGCTTTCTTTTGATGGTATTTAATTGCCTCTGCAATTTTTATTTTTTACAATATAAATGGAAAAAGACCAAACATTTTGAAAAAAATTGATATTTTCTACTTTTTGTTATAAATTTTTTTTAATAAACTCAATAGTCATATATTTAGGCCAAAATGTATTCAGCCACATGTCTTTGGTAAAAAAATGTCAATAAGCGTATATTTATTGGTTTGCGCAAAAGTCATAGCATCTGAAACTAGGGTACATTTTCTGGAATTTACGCAGCTTTTAGTTTATGACTACTATCTCATTTCTTGAGTTGCTAAAATGGCAGGGCAGTACAACCCCCCCCCCCCCCCCCAAATGACCCTATTTTGGAAAGTAGACACCCCAAGGAAATTGCTGAGAGGAATGTTGAGCCCATTGAATATTTTATTTTTTGGTCACAAGTGATTAAAAAATGACAAAAAAAACAATTACACAAAGTTGTCACTAAATGATATATTGCTCACACATGCCATGGTTTTATGTGTAATTACACCCCAAAATACATTCTGCTGCTTCTCCTGAGTATGGGGATACCTCATGTGTGAGACTTTTTGGGAGCCTAGCCGCGTACAGGACCCCGAAAAGCAAGCACTGCCTTCAGGATTTTTAATTTCACTCCTCACTACCTATCACAGTTTCGAAGGCCATAAAATGCCAAGATAGCACCCCCCCAAATGACCCCATTTTGGAAAGTAGACACCCCAAGCTATTTGCTGATAGGCATGTTGAGTCCATGGAATATTTTATATTTTGCCACAAGTTGTGGGAAAATGACAATTTTTTTTTTTTTGCAAAAATTTGTCACTAAATGATCTATTGCTCAAACATGCCATGGGCATATGTGGAATTACACCCGAAAATACATTCTGCTGCTTCTCCTGAGTATGGGGATACCACATGTGTGAGACTTCTTGGGAGCCTAGCCGTGTACAGGACCCCAAAAACCAAGCACCTTCAGGCTTTCTAAGGTCGTAAAATGGTGATTTCACTTCCTCACTACCTATCACAGCTTTGGAGGCCATGAAATGACAAGATAGCACAAAACCCCCCAAAATGACCATATTTTGGAAATAAGACACTTCAAGCTATTTGCTGAGAGGCATGTTGAGTTCATGGAATATTTTATATTTTGTCACAAGTTTCTTATTTTTTTTTTTTTTTACACAACATTGTCACTAAATGATATATTGTTCAAACATGGCATGGTTATATGTGGAATTATACCCCAAAATACATTCTGCTGCTTCTCCTGAGTACGGGGATACCACTTTTTGGCAGTCTAACCGCGTACAGGACCCCGAAAACCAATTACAAAGCATCCAAAATTCATCCACCTTCACCTAGAACGGAAAAGAGGAGGAGAGAGGGTGTAGAGGAGATCCCCAGTTGGAGGTGAGTCCCAATTGGTATGTCAATGCCCTTACCAGAGACGGTGGACCCCCTAAAGAGCAAGGTCTTACTCGCAAGCAGATACAGCCCTCTGCAGGGACAGATGGATCTACTGTACCTCTGTAGCCTCAAATTTCTGTGAAGTTCCAAAACAGGCAGAACCGGAATTCCAATCTGAAAATATCACTCATTGGTCGGGAAGACCATGAGTGTAAAAACGGAAAAACTCCAATGGTGTAGTAGAGTAAATAAAAAGCCTTTAATGCTCAAGGTCAAGCAGGCGGGAACAAACATCCGCTGCAAAAAACACATTAAAAGTAGCCGGCAAGCTTAAAAACAAAATGAACACCCGTATACCAGAATCACATGGGGCGTAATAGTGTTATGGCGTCAGTACGTAGCCATGCCAAAGGCAAAGAAATTTATTTATTTTTTTCAATTTTCAAAACTTTGTGACAAAAAGCGAGATCTGCAAAATACCCAACATGCCTCTCAGCAAATAGCTTGGGGTGTCTACTTTCCAAACTGGGGTCATTGGGGGGGTTTGTGCTATCTGGTCATTTCATGGCCTCCAAAACTGTGATAGCCAGTGAGGAGTAAAATCAAAAATGTACGTCCTCAGATCAGATATTGATCCGTTCAGACACTATACTACTAAGGGAGGTGTATGGTGTGTGCTTGGGTGTTAGCGCTACTGGCACTAATCTGACGCTGCTTGGGGCGACGCAGACCCTGACTGACGCTAAAACCTAACTTATATCACCCGCTGTGTGATCAACGGTTAAACCTTTATTGGGTAATAAATGGCGGGTGCCCTGATGCTATAAAAAACAAACTAACTAACCAGCGGCACCCATAACACTAATACGGTGATTACTGGTGACAGGGGGTGAAAGGGATAACTAGGGGGAAATCAGGGGGTTAAAACCTTTATTAGGTAATATATGAGGGTACCTGAGGCTTTAAAAACCTGACGGTAAAACTAACTGGCTAACTAGCGGCACCAGTGACACAAAGACAGCGATCGATAAGTGACACTGGCGACAGACGTGAAAGGGTTAACCAGGGGGTTAAAATCTTTATTAGGTAGTATATATGTGGGTACCTGATGCTATAAAAACCTGATGGTGAAACTAATCACCTAACTGGCTAACTAGCATCACCAGTGACACAAATACGGCGATTGATTAGTGACACTGGCGACAGGGGGTGAAAGGGTTAACTGGGGGGCAATCAAGGGGTTAAACCTTTATTAGGGGGGTTTAAGGGGGTAACCTAGACCTAATGGGTGATACTACTAGCTGCCCTAACACTTATTTCAGTCACAAATGACACCAATGCAGTGATCAGTGAAAAACCTGAAAACTGCAATTGGTGACACAGTGACGGGGAGTGAAAGGGTTAACTGGGGGGGCAATCGAGGGGTGGCAAGTGTTCCTATGTGTACTGGTGTTTGTGTACTGTTGTGCAACTTACGGTTAGATGTCCTCTCTCCTCTCACTGGAATCGAAAAGACCCCACGAGAAGAGATGACATCACTTCCTCCTGTCTGTGTTTACACTTACACAGATAGGGGAAGGTTTTCATTCATAAACCATTGGTCTGGCCCTGGGGACTGATCGTTCCCCTAACAAACCCGACCTCCGCGGACGTGGGGGGGGGCAATCACGCCCCCGGCCACGGGGAGGACGGGACGTACAGGTACGCCCATTTGCCCACCCGTGCCATTCTGCCGAAGTGCGGCGGTCAGGAACTGCTTAATAATGAGAACAAGGTTTAGTTGCAAACAGAGGAAACAATGTTCTCCACAGAATTGCATAGCTTATTCTACAAAACAAAAATTGAAAAACCTATCCAAGAGCAAATTAAAAAATGCTGAAATAAATGGTGCAAGCTAAGGTTGTCCGAAGATACAGATGCCACTTGGCAGATGTACCATACACAGGATTTTTTCAGTAGGAACACAGGGGATGGCACCTCCAGCACTCAATATATGTAATGGAGAGCGGTGCTGCAGTGTGCTGAAGGTTCTATTGATGCTGGCTGCTGGGGAATCTATTGTCACTGGAGGGAGATCCATTGTTACAGGGGGGTTCATTAATGCTGGGAGGTCTATTGTTGCTGAGGGAGATCTTCTGAGGGACATCTCTCTCTGATGCCTTTCTGGGAGTGGAGACCAGCGATCCAAGACTGCAGTTTCGGATTGCCATTAGCAGTTTTGTTGCTGCCTCTTTCCCTAACATCAGTATGTTACTGCAGTCTTCTAGAACCCGAGGGGACTCTGCCACTGGACAATCAAGGGAAAGTGTCCACATTATAAAGGTAACAGCGTGGATACCCAAAGAAGAGCCCTTCCACTCTGCAGTCCAGAGCATAACATGACCACGGATTGAGGAAATGATTAGGGGCTTAAATGTTCTTTTTTCAAAATGTAATTGGCTGATTTGCTTTGGATATATTGTATGTGAAATATTCCCAGAAAATCTTTAAGGATTTTCTTGATCACCTTAACTAATATTTTTCTTTTTAGCCACATTTCTTTTTATTCTAACTGTACTTGGCATGAAAGGCAAGCAAGGGTTAATAACAGTTAGGTTTGATTTTGTGTTTTTTTAAAATAAACTAAAAACAGGAAATTATTAGGAGCTTAAATGTACTTTTTTTCAAAATGGAACTAGCTGATTTGCTCTGGGCATAAGTGAAATATCCCTGGAACTTTTTAAGGATTGTTTGTTCATCATGACTAATATTTCCACTTTCAACCACACTTATGTTACACACTTCAAATAATTAGTGTTCTTTAAGAATACACAGTGGTTTAGGTACATTGTTTATGCAGGGCCATAGCTAGATGAAGCTGTTCTGGGCACACATGAGTGATAATGCTCCTTTATAACTGACCTTCTGTCATGCAAATGTAACACCTTCTACCCTAGGTAGGTAGGTTGCTAGAGGAAATAGTTTTTTTTGTTTCAGCCAGTGAAGGTAAATTTAGGCAGGCCTAGATAAAAGCTAGGCCTGTTTGTTTTGATCTGGCGGTTTCATCTCTCTTTTGCCTCCCTCTGGTTTCTGGAAGGTTCTGGAAAAGAGGTGGGGAGAGAGCATTGGAGTGACATGGGGTGTATCTGGGAGCCCTGACCAATCCCCAACTAGGATTGGCAGGAGGCAGGCCTCCTATATATACCCAGGGTCAGCCTGCTGGGGGAGGAGATTTGTCAGGGGTGGAAGAACTGAGTGATGGAGTGTTAGGCTGTCATGGCCTTTGAGAGAGCCCTCCTTCTGGGGGGGTGATCTTGGGCCTGGAGCTCAAGAGCCGGGAAGGAACCTCTCCATACAACCCAAATGAGGGGTGTCCTGAACAGGAGCAGGAGAAGGGCAGTGGGGAACGTTCCCGGGCAAGTCATCAGGAGGGATCTATCCGGGGTCAGTGAGTGACAGGTACAATAAGAAGATCTGAGAGAGACATGCCAGAAGTAGATGTAGAGCCAGAGAGAGAGACTGTGATGTCGCTGGGAATAAAGCTAGGCTGCTGCAGCTAGGAGGGTTGGCAGAATACTGACTGGGACCAGTAGTCCACTTAGAACATAGCTAGAACAAAAATACTCTTTTCAGTTGCTATTGGTTGCTACACCAAAGAGGACTGCAGACTCTTACTCAGACACTTATTCAGTGTGATATGACTGATTTCTGATTGGGACTCTAAAACAAAGTTAATACTGCAGCTGCAGGAACAGATTCACAGGACTCAATCACTGTGTTTAAAATGTCCGTTCGGTGAAAAATGTATTATTACATGTTATTTTATACATAGATAAGAAAGGGGTGGTGTGAGATGTTATTAAAAACTAACAAATAGCAATATGTTATTAAAAGCTAACAAATAGAAATATATTATTAAAAACTAGCGAATAGAACAATTGCAAAAGTAAAACCTTGAAAAGGGAGGGGGGAGTAGAGAGCGTTTAGTAGGAGAAGTGTCTGTGTGTTAGGTGAAGGTTACAGAACACATTTCAACAGTGAGAACAAAATGGATTCTCTTGTGCTTAAATGAACAGTACAATGAATGTCCATGTCATTTCCCCCTTTTGTTTATTTGACACCATTCTTCTCCGCGTTACGTTCAGCTGATTGCTGGTAACTCCTGTTACATTGGCGCAGAGAGACGGCGTCCTGTTCAGCTCTCTCCTAGCTTTCTCACAATAATGGGTTCATCAGGGCTGGTGGTACATTTGTTGGTACAGCGGGTAGTCACACAGAGGCATAGCATAGGCATGCAAAATATCTTACACATCCCACCTTGAGCTGCAGTGAGATAATTTAGCGTTAATCTGTGCTCTAATACTACTTTTTTAAGCTGAGCCATTTCTTCATTTAATAAACCTATATCAGTGGTAGTAAGGTTAATAATCTCATCTACAATTCTAGTGTAATTATTTAGTCTTTTCATTGCTTCAATTCCCCATCCTGTCCAGGAAGGGAACCATGACCATGCCATGTCACCTTCAGTGAACAGCTCTCTTTTGAACACTAAAGGGTATTCTGGACTTTGATCTGGTCGCACTGTATCTTTGCGAACAGCCAAAGCAGGTACTAACTTTCCAATGTAACATGTACCTGTAACATTAGTAGGAAGCCAGGCGTAAGCTTTATTTCCACATATATAATATAACCCTCTACGTATGGACGGTATGCCTGCTCCTAAAAAACTGGAAGCAATAACATGGAATCTCAGGAAACCGATATTTTCACATATTGGAAACTGTGAGCAATTTGTACTATAAAGGGTTCTATTTAGTTCTGGATCTGGGATATAATAATATTGACCATAGTTTCCTCCATAAACTGTAATTTTTGCTCTGCTGCAATCTGAATTGCCCAACCATGTACATTTAGTGTTAAACGGGCATGTAATGTTTAAACAAATCTGTGGAGTGTTTATCTGTTTCGAAACCATCAAAGTTACTGATCTGTGCTCATTAGCTGTGGAGACTATGTATGAGCCATTTATTCTGGTCCTGTTTAGATCAGTGAAATTGAGAGGCATTGCTATCATGGGTATTGTTCCTGTTTGGGGATGTAAGTGAGAACACACCCAGCAGTTACTAGCGTTGCTATGGGTTGCATACAATTTTAACATTTGGATGAAAGGGTTATTTTTACATGTCTCAGTTCTCACAAACAACAAAAAGAAAAGAAACATTATCATCTTTTTTTCAAAGGATATCATCACTTCAGGATTTTCTTGCAGTGACTGGCGTGAATCCAGGTGGGCTTTCCTTCCAACTTGACAGCAGAACCGGTTGTCAAAAGCACCAAATGTGGTCCGTCAAATTTTGGTTCTAGTGGCTTTCTGACGTGTCGCTTGACCACCACCCAGTCACCTAGTTGGATTCTGTGAATACCTGAAACAGAATCTGGGTCGGGGATAGATTTATAAACACCTTCATGTATTTTATTCAATGTTCTTTGCAAAATCTGAACATATTCTAACAGACTAGAGTGAGAAGCCTGCAACTGTTGGGGAAAATATAGCCCTGTTTTGGGTGGCCCTCCAAATAAAATCTCATAGGGGGACAGCCCATGTGGTTGTTTAGGGGTAGTTCGTACAGAATATACGGCTAATGGCAAAGCTTCCACCCATCCTTTTCCTGTATCTGCTTTAATTTTTTCACATCTGTTTTTCAAAATTCCATTAAGTCTCTCAACTTTACTACTACTTTGTGGATGATAAGGTGTATGGAAAGCTTGCTGTATGTGAAGTGCTTCCATTACCTCTTTCATTACTTCCCCAGTAAAATGGGTTCCTCTGTCACTCTCAATAGTTTCAGGAACTCCATATCTACAAACTATTTCATTCAAAATGTACTGTTGTTTTTGCATTTGCTTTGGCTACTGGCCAGCTCTCGGGCCAACCTGAAAACATGTCAACACACACTAAAGAAAACTCATAGGTGCCTATTCTGGGCATCTGAATGTAGTCTATTTGAATTCTTTGGAAAGGGAAATCTGGCTTTGGAGAATGCCTTTGGGGAACATCAACAGGCCTCCCTGCAAGTGAGACATGAAGCACAAAACCTGGCTGCAAATGCACTAAATCCAGGTGCTATCCAATAGCAGTCAGTAAGTGCCACCATCGCGCCCTTAGCAAGATGACTGACGCCATGTGCCAGCTGTGCTAAAACTGGGTACAAACTCCTGGGTAGACACCACCTGTTGTCAGCGCTCCACAGGCCCTGCTGATTTTGGGTAGCATTACATTTGATCCACTTATCCTTCTCTTCATCAGGGGCCTGGTTCTGCAACTGAATTGGAGTTTCTACATCCCACTGCCCTTGATGAGGGGAATCTGTTCCCGCTACCTGGGCGACCCCTACAGTGGGTGTGACTCCAAATGCCATAAGGGCAGCATCCTTTGCCGCTTGGTCCGCTAAAGCATTTCCTCTGGCTGTCATGTCACTTCCCCTTGCATGCCCTTTTACCTTCAGGATGGCAACTTCTGCTGGTTTCTGAAAGGCCTCAAATAGCCGCTCTATGAGTTTTGCATGTCTCACTGGCTTCCCTGCACTAGTCAGAAAGTGCCGTGCTTTCCAGATAGGCCCAAAATCATGGGCTATTCCAAATGCATATCTGCTGTCAGTGTAAACATTTCCCCTTTGATTCTCTAGGAGATGACATGCTTTGACTACAGCATACAACTCAGCTTCCTGTGCTGACATCTGGGGTTTCAATGCTTCCTGATGTAAAATGGTGTCTGTAGTGGTTACAGCAAACCCTGTGTGTGGCTGACCATCATCAGTGTAAAATCTGGAACCATCTACGAATAAGTGTGTGTCACAATCTGATAAGGGCTCATCTTTTGCTGGTGTGACAGAGGCCCTTTCTACCTCCATAAGAGCCATACAATCATGAGAAAAACTCTCAGGTTCTACATCAGTACCATTTGTTGCATCTTCCTCATCAATTATAGGAAGAAGAGTAGCCGGATTTAAAGTAACACATCGTTTGATTGTTAAATTCGATGGAGCAAAAAGAGCAGACTGGTACTTGTCAAATCTACTGGCAGACACATGTCTAGTATTTACTTGATTCATGATTTCCTGCACTGCATGTGGCACATACAGGATCAGAGCAGAATCTAGTACAAGCTCCGTTACTTTGTCTAGCAGCAAAATGCAGGCTGCTATGGCTCGCATACAACTGGGGGAGCCTTTGATGACAGGGTCTAATGAGGCTGATACATATATCACAGGCCTCTGTTTGTCTCCATGTAGCTGGGTGAGTACACCTGCAGGAAATCCATTGACTTCATGACAGAACAACGAGAAAGTCTTAGTATAGTCAGGAAGTCCAATGGCGGGAGCTTCAGACAAAATTTTAATAAGCTCCTTCATCTGCAATTCATTGTCCCATGTGAGTTTGAAAGGGTTTCTAGTGGTAGCCTCATATAGAGGAGCCATAAGTTCTGATGCATTTGGAATCCAGTCCCTACATTATCCCACTAACCCCAGGAAGGCACGTAGTTGCCGGACATTTCTTGGCTTTTCAAAGTTTTGTAGAGTTTTAACTCGATCTGGGGTTAGGTGACGAATTCCATGTGAAATGCAGTGACCCAGGAAGATCACTTTCTCTTGGCAGTATTGTAGCTTATCTTTGCTAACTTTGTTGTTACTGTTATAGAGAAACAGGAGAAGGCTTACTGTTTCTCTGCTACAAATGTCCTTTCAGAATCAGAACAAATAAGCAAATCGTCTATGTACTGAAGCAAAACAGTGTTTGGGTGTGAGGGGGACCATTGGTCCAATACTTGCTTTAACGCAGTATTATATTCAGAGGGGCTACTCACACAGCCTTGGGGCAATCTTGTCCATGCTAACTTTTGGGCATCATGGGTAAATGAAAAAAGGTGCCAGCAATCTGGGTGCAGGGGCACCGAAAAGAAAGCATTTGCAAGATCAATCACTGTAAAGCAGGTGCTGGAGGCAGGTATTCCACTTAGTAAAGTGCGGGGGTTGGGCACGATCGGGGTATCTGCCTCTATTATATTTTTAATGGCTCTCAAATCATGCACCATGCGATATGTCTCCTGCCCACCCTTCTTGTCTGGCTTCTTTGTAATTGGGAACACGGGTGTATTGACCTGGGACTTAATTGGTACAACAACCCCTGCTGCTTTCAGTTGAGTGATTTGATCCTTTATCCCCTCAGTCTGAGCAATACTCAGTGGGTACTGTTTAATCTGTAGGAGATGGGCTCCTGGTTTAATTTTTATCATGACTGGGGTGCAATCCAGCAGACCTACATCATATTTACTGGTGGCCCATAATTCAGTGGGAATCACTTTCAATTCTGGTGGAAATGGCAGAGTGGAGTCTTGGATTAAAAATACTCCACAGGCAGAATTTAAAACTTCTCCTGATAGACTACTGACCACTTGGACTCCTGTAGGAGTGTAGTCTATGTTTGCTAAAATTTGGTTCAAAATGTCAGCTCCCAAAAGATTGGTAGGAACTGTGTCTGAAACTAACACTTTAGTGACAATTTCTGTTTGCTGTCCTAGCCTGAGTTTAAGTGGCTTGGACTCAACCAAATCAGTAGAGGTCCCGGTTAGGCCAACACCAGAGATAACATTTGTAGATAATAATCCTGGAGGTAAGTCCTCTATATTAAAAACACTTCGGCTTGCACCAGTATCAATTAAACAGGTTAATTCTGTTTCTCCTCCAGGATAGGGGAGTTCTTGTAAAAATACTTTTACTCTGGCCTCGGGACCATTGTCTCCCCTATTTAACATGATTGATACTAGCATGCCATTTTCCTATGCCTGATCCACTGCTTTTGGCAGAGAACTGGGATCAGCATGAGGTGCCTCTAAGCTCTTTTCTAGTCTACGGTCAGGAAGATGGCAGAATTTGGCTATGTGTCCTTCCCCATCACAATTGTAGCATATAATTGGTCCCCGATTGCCATGATTTCTGAAATTGCCTTTGCCTCTTCCTCTTCCTTTTCCTCTCTGCTTCCCCATGTACATTACCTTGGGTTTGCTGTCTTTTTGGTTAATCCTGTTTTCTATGGATAACAGGATAGGCAGGACCTCATATTGCCTGCCTCAGGCCTTGCTGTGAACAACTTTTCTTTCAACTGGGGTATTAAACCATCAAGAAACCTTTGTTTCACCAGTTGTGTAGATGGACTTGCAGTTTCTCCCGCCTTCTCTTCCTCTATTTTTTTTTTTAACCATATGTTTATTGAATTTTTCACAGGGTATTAGTACAGACGGTTGATGTATTAGCAAAGTTACATAGAGTAGTATACAGTGCGGTAACTAATGTCATTCTGTAACAAATATATGTAGCGAATACATAAACTTTAGGTTGCAGTTTGATGAGTGTAGGCGTCATCTCCAATCCCCGGCACCCCATCTGGGTACTTACTGTGCCATGGGACTAGAGGCAGCGCCTCCAATCATCCATTTGTCAGAACTAGGTAACTTGTAGAACCAGTAACTTTCTAGGTACGAAGAACTGAAAAACTGAAGAGCAAAAGCGACTTATGGGCCTACTTGCTATGAGTATATGACATGTTTGCGAGTCCCAGTCTGAGTAGTAACTGAGAGAGGTGCCCCTAAGCGGAGGGGTCTTTGGGTGTGTGGGGTTTCTGCTTTCTTTGCATATTAGATGTGCGGGATTGTAGCAAGCTGCAGGGTAAGGGTGTATACCATTAGATATGTCACAAGGTAAGAGAAGAAGACAGTCAGGGTAGTGTTGCACTCCTCGGGTCGGCGATCCAGGGATCCCAGTGGAGACGAAACATTGCGATGTAGAAGTTGGCCTTAGCAAAGGAGAATTCCATTAGGACGTGGTTGTTTAGTAGAGCGATGAGTTCCGATCTAGAGGGGGCTTGTGAGGCTTTCCATTTTTTTGTTAGAGCTAATCGTGCTGCAATAAGTATGTGTGTCGCAAGGGTTCTGATATTCTTGGGCCAATTGGGGACGTTAAGACCCAGGAGTAGGTCCAGTGGGGATAACGGCAGTGGGATTTTGCAGAGCTGTGAGATGAGGTCGGAGACCTCCTTCCAGTACTGGTGGATGTTAGGGCAGTCCCACCATATGTGTCGCAGGGTGCCTTTGCCGGAGCAGTTTCTCCAACATTGAGAGGAGGTAGCCGGGTAAATATTTGCCAATCTGGCTGGGGTGTAGTACCATTTGTGGAATAGTTTTTGTGCCAATTCCCAATGAGTTATGCATTTTGAGGCTTGAAGAGGAATGGTCAGGGCTTTGTGCCACAATAGGGGCTTTGATGGCAAACTTGTGAGTGTGGACCAAAATATGATGGATGAAGAGGTGTGATCTTCGGAGGGCGTTGTTAACAGCTTGTAAATCCATGCAATGCCTTTAACTGCTGGGTTTGGGGTATTGTAAAAGTTCAGGATGTCAGCCATTTGGGAGTCATCTGCTGTGAGATCAATTTTAGCGATGATAGAGCGGACCCTCATATACAAGAAAGACGTATTAGCAGGGAGGTCAAAAGTTTGTTGAAGATGTGGGAACGGGTGGAGTCCAGATGTGGAAATGAGTTGTCCCAAGTTGGTCAGACCTTTTTGTATCCATACCTGGAGGGATAGATTAGGGGAGATCAGCTCTAGTGCATGGAGGTTTATTTTAGAAAGGATAGATTTGGGTATGCTCTTGGATTTGTTTGCAGTGGCTGACCACACTCGCATGGCTGCGGTTACCGTAAGTAGGGAGTGTCGATTTGGTTGCAAGTTGAGTAGCGCAGCCATTAGTGTGTGTTGTAGGTTCGCGTTGAGGGCCATAGCTTCGATTTGTGTCCAAGTCTTGGACGATGCGGGCGCCCACCATTCCCGAAGTTGATCCAGTATAACTGCTTTGTAGTATGCGTGGACGTTGGGGGCTCCCATTCCTCCATTTCGTACAGGAGACAAGAGGATATCTTTTTTGAGTCTGGGGTGTTTATGTTGCCAAATATGTGTATTGAGTATCTTTTGTATCTGCGCCAGTTGCTGGGGTAGCATCGGTATTGGGATCGTGCGAAACATATACAAAACATGTGGCATTAAGTACATTTTGACTTGAGCTATTCTACCCGCCCAGGAGACAGTATAGTTACCGATATCTTTTGAGATGCGCATAAGTTTTTCCTGTAGGGCGGCATAGTTTAGGTGAAGCATAGATTTGCTGGGGAAGGTTAGTTGAATACCCAGGTATGGGAGTGAGGAGTTTTTAGCCCAAGTGTAGGGAGTGGTTGTTGAGATATGATGTGAAGTTTGAGGGTCTATCCCTAGGTTCAACATGGTGGATTTGCTGTGATTAATTTTATATAGAGAGATTGAACTAAATTTTTCCAATGTGTTTTGGACATGGGGAAGGGAATATCTGGGATTTGTGAGGGTAATAATAACATCGTCCGCGTATAGACCGATTTTATGTTCAACAGTCCCTGCAGTGATGCCTGAGATTGCTGGTGTGGCTCTAATGGCCTGTGCAAGTGGTTCCATCACCATGGCAAAAATCAGGGGGGAGAGTGGGCACCCCTGTCTAGTGCCATTAGTGATGAGAAAGGGGTCTGATATTATGCCGGAGGTCCATACTCTGGCGCTAGGGGAAGAGTAAAGGTTGAGTATAGCCTGAAGGATATTCCCTGTCAGACCGAATTTGAGCATTACCTTCTCCATGTATTTCCAGTGCACCCTGTCAAACGCCTTCTCTGCATCCAGGGAGAGGAAGAGAGAAGGCGTTTGACTGTGTTCTACCCACTGGATCAAGTCAATAAGGCGCCTGGTACCATCGGAGGCCTGCCTGCCAGGCACGAATCCGACCTGGTCCGGGTGTATGATGAGGGGAATGACTTTGGATAATCGTTGGGCTAGTATTTTTGCATATATTTTGGTATCAGTATTCAAGAGTGAGATCGGACGGTAGTTGGCTGGGTTGTCGGGAGATTTGCCTAGTTTGGGTATGGTGACAATGAGGGCCTCCAGGGCTTCTGTGGGGATGTTGCCTGTATTAATGTACTGGTTAAAGGTGGTGCATAAATGCGGGGTGATCACGTCCGAGAAATGTTTGTAATATTTGTTCGGGAATCCATCCGGTCCCGGGGCTTTGTGTAAGGGTAATTGCTTGATGGCCATGCGGATTTCCTCGGGGGAGAAAGGTGCAGAGATAGATTCTAGTTGCTCAGCGGATATTGAGGGAAGGTGAATAGAGGAAAGAAACTCGTCTATGTCTGCTAATTTTGGCTTGGATTCTGGATTTAGGTCGTTGAGATTGTATAGTTTGGCGTAAAAGGCGCTAAATTCGTTTGCTATATCTAGAGGATTGTGAACTTTTTTACCCTGGGAGTTGATTAAGTATTGTATTTTATTATTGGCCCGGTATTTTCGTAGTTGCTTGGCCAGGAACGCACCTGACTTGTTAGCTGAGGAGTAATATTGCAGCCTAAGACGTTTAACGAAGTAATCAAACCTTTTGTGGAGGTGTTCGCTAAGATCATATCTTAAGTTTTTGAGGTCTAGGGACAATTTGGGAGATGGATTTTGTTTGTTTGCATATTCTAAAGCTCTGATCTGTTTTAGTAGGGTTTCAGTAATGGCCGTTTGTTGTTTCTTAGTTTGTGCTCCATATTTAATGAGGAGGCCCCGTGAGAAAGCTTTATGCGCATGCCAAACTATGGATTGGTCAGTAGTAGAATGTGCATTGATATCAAAGTATGTCTCAATCTCGGATCGAAGCTCATTTTCGAAGGATGGGTTGGTGAGGAGGGATGTGTTTAGCCTCCACATATTATGACTCGTAGTCTTTTTGGAATTGAATAATGTGATGGATATGGGTGCGTGATCTCTTCCTCTATTTTAATGCCTGCTTCCTCAGCCATATCACTTAACCGCCTCCAATAAGCCCCTGCTGCTTCCTCTTTCCCTTGCTTAGCATTCATAAATTCAGCATGTCTGGTTTGTCCATATATTTGGGGCAATTTTTCCTTCAATTTCTCACAAACCTCCCATCCACTAACCATCTTACCTAGATTTTTGACGTCTACACCACATTCTTTAAGTATATAGCCAGACATGTTGCTTCCCACTGCTTTAATAAGAAGCTGATGAATGTCAGTAGCAGAAGCCTCATATGCTTCCTGTGCAGCACTAAGTTTGTTTGCAAACCCAATTGGATTCTTTCTAGGATCTCCCACTCCCTCTAATATGGCTCTCATATCTTGGGGACTAAAAGGTACATGCCATTGAATTTGAGACTTACTGTCAACAGCATCACCTTCAAAAACTAATTGGGTTCTGACAGGATAAACTGCAACAGATTTCTCTATGCCAGGGGCAGAAGGGCTGGCATCTCCCTTCCTTCTCTCTTCATCTTGCTGCCACAATTTGGAAATTATGGTTTGCTCTGGAAGTTCAGACTCTATCTCTCTTTCTCTGGCCAAAGCCTTAAGTTCATAGAGATCTAGGTTTGCATATGTGCCTTTTGATTTATGCCAATCATCTGTTTCTAGGATACGAGCCAAATCCCTCTTTGTAGGTTGATATGGGGCTGTTAAACCTCTGCTCTCTACTATATTGCAAAGCTCATCTTTTGTGTGTTCCATGTAATCTAATTCTTTTGCTTTTGTGCGTGGACCCCTTAAAGCCAAACTGGCAGCCACATAAGGTGGGGGGTCCTCCTCTACAGAGTCTTCTGGCCAAACGTAGTAAATTTGGGCAGTACTTTTTTTAAATATCTCCGTCAAGCCAGTTTGATTTGCTACTTTAGCTTCTGTCTCCCATGTGCAAGCTATTCTCCACGTTCCTTCACTGCACAGTAGTGGGCCATAATCGTGCAGAAAAGTTTGCCATAATTTTAAATCAAAAGTCCCCTCAGATTTTAAAGGTTTAGCTGTTCCCTTTGTCCATTCTACCCATTTATCTAGGGGCTCAGTATAGGCAGAACCGTACCTTCGGTTCATATATTCTCTAGCGCTCATCTTGCGCTGGGCATTTTCTGAAGGCCTCTCTCCCTTCATTCCCTTAATTAATTTAATGCTCATAATGACTGGCCAGTCTTCTCTCTTCTCTACTTGTGCCTATACCCTCTTGCCTCTAAAACAAATAGTACAGCAAATCTGCACATTTACAAGAATAGTCTCCACTTATCTACGTGGATAGAAGGGGTTTATGACAATAGACAAAACACTCATTAAGAGACCCTCCTTGTCTCTTCTCTTCTATGTGAGTTTTATCTGACCCTACCATGCGCCTCTGACCCAGGTCGCCCACAAGGAGTCAACGCAGGGAACTGCAGAGGATTTTCCCTATCCACACACAGTCCAACCCGTGAAGGGGGACACAAACACATTCACACACACACGTTACCCAACCAGAAAGGTCTGAGAGTGGTCTGGTTTCCTTGAGAACCAACAGATAGGATACATAGGAAAAGGCAGAAATATAGCAAGCTTAAGGGCAGCTTACCTAGCCGGCATTTGAGGTCTGCGTTTCCCGATGATCCCGATCGAAGCGCGGTTCCTTCTGGAGACTCTGCCAAACTCCTGTTATGGCTCGCCAAGACTGATATGACTGATTTCTGATTGGGACTCTAAAACAAAGTTAATACTGCAGCTGCAGGAACAGATTCACAGGACTCAATCACTGTGTTTAAAATGTCAGTTCGGTGAAAAATGTATTATTACATGTTATTTTATACATAGATAAGAAAGGGGTGGTGTGAGATGTTATTAAAAACTAACAAATAGCAATATGTTATTAAAAGCTAACAAATAGAAATATATTATTAAAAACTAGCGAATAGAACAATTGCAAAAGTAAAACCTTGAAAAGGGAGGGGGGAGTAGAGAGCGTTTAGTAGGAGAAGTGTCTGTGTGTTAGGTGAAGGTTACGGAACACATTTCAACAGTGAGAACAAAATGGATTCTCTTGTGCTTAAATGAACAGTACAATGAATGTCCATGTCAAGTGTGACCTAGCCATCTGCTGTCTGTGTTTGGTCACATGGGCATGGTCAGCACTGAGCGACATGTCAGGGCCAATTCTGCTAGCATCAGCATGCCTGCAAACTTCAGTTCATTAAACAAGGGGTTACAGCAGCAGGCACAAAGAGGAGCCCACTTATCATTTTCACAGGCGCCTGGCCATCAGAGAGCTGGAGGGTGGAGCCACGCCCTGGAGGAGACTAACAAGTTCCTGCTAGCACCAGACACGAAGCAGAGTGAGCAAGATGGCGGAGGGTAATCTGCTGAAACCCACCTTACAGTGGCTGCCTGGGGAGCAGGGTAGGACACTGGTGGACACCGGTGTCCGTCTGGAGCTTCGCGGGGTCTCACCCTTGGGGTGATTGATGAAGCGGAGCGACTTTGCTTGCTCTGCCCAGATTGCCGGCTTCTGATCACGGTGGTCGCTGCTTGGGCCTGGTGCAGCCATTTTGGGGAGCCACTTACCCGGCTGGGACCCTTTCAACAAAAAGCAAGGTACTACACTATAGACCTGCTTTCAAGACTTTGTGGCCTGCAGCTGCGGAGGTACCGGAGGGCCAGGGAGGGCCCAGAATCACCCCTAAAAGGTGGGGCAGAGTTGTGGCTTGACGACTCCCCTGTGAAAATGAGGGACATGTGTGGAGGAGAGACTGCTTAGACTTGTGACCTGGCCAGGGGCCTGCCAACTGTGTGTACTGTGGCGCAGGAGCCAGATGAAATCCCTGAAGAGCCGGCCAGCTCTAAGTCCCTTACTGTACCCTTCCGGAAGGAGCCTTTACCAGAGGGAGGTGTGCCTCCAGGTGAGCTGGACGAGGAATATGAGGGCTGGGTCATAGATTGGGATTCACCCAGAATGCAAGCAGAGTTTGGGTCCCTGGAATGATTGACAGAGTGGTTATCTCCCTGCGAGAGTTCAGAAGAGGAGTGGGAGTCCGGGGAATCGCAAGTCCTTTAGCTAGGAGATAGACAATCGTTAGTGGTGGGACCAAAGCAAGCTGCAAGAACCCTGATGGAGAGCAGTCAGTCTTCAGAACCCAGGCTTACCACAACTCAGACCAGGGAACCCTCTCATCGCCAGTGGGTCAGTTGGATCCTTACTGCCTGTGTCATACTTGGAAAGGGGAACCCAAAGGAACCTCCTAGGTTCTCTCGGTTTCAGTGGATGGGGCAGAAGAGTATGGCCCTGGAGTGGGGCTTGGACTTCCTGTATGTCCCCTCTCAGATCATGGAAGACATCGAGAGCTCCTGGGGCGGATGAGAGGATGACATGGTCTGGGAGTATCTACGTATCCCCAAGCCATCGTGGGTGCCAGGTGGTGCAGCCTGGGCCTTATTTCTGGAGATTAAAGAGGAATGGTGACTTAGAAGGATAATTTGCAAGAACCAGGTGCTGATATGCAGAGCGGGTCGGCCTGTAGAGAGTTATTCAGTCCCCAGGGACAGAGGAGAGAACGGAAAGGGATGGTCGGCACTCAGGATGACATCCAAAATAGTATTCCTTTATTGAATACATGTACAGAGCTGTAAAACAGCCTACGCGTTTCGGACATTAGTCGTTAGTCATGGCTGATAAAAAACAAAATAAGTAACAATAAGTAACACTTAAATAGTATATACAAAAGTCACATGATTAACCAACACAGGTGAATTAAAATATATATTATAGCACCCACTATCTTTATGATGTTCCATTTTGGAAAAAAATACAAACTACGCTTGTCATTGTGGGTTACTTTTTATATGCCTGTTTTTTTCGTATTTCTACTCTTTGTGGGTTGCAGCACCTATACACTAGTTTTCCACAGAAGAGAGAAATGCTGGAAGAGACTACCAGCCCCACGGTACTACGCCTAAAATCTGGGTAATTGAACTGTGTAAGAGGCAGTCTGTGCCCTTTCTTCCTTATTTCCCTGATTTGCAGGAACAGACTATGCAGATAACTGTGTAACTATACCTGATCACCTGTTTTGGAGCCTGTTTCTTCAGGGAGGGGAAGAGCAGAAGAAGGATTGTTCATCGTGAAAATATGTATGTTTTGTTGTTGTTGTTGTTCTGTTTGTTAGGTTATAGTTTCCCTCTCAAAAATGTGTATATGTTGTTAGCTACCGGGACCTGTAGCTAGGAGTGTCTTAGTCGTGCTGTACAGTTGTAAATACCCACCAAAAATGTATATATCTATCTTTGTACTGATATTTATTTGTACAGTTCTCCGTCCAAGTTGTTTCCCTTCCCCCATCCAAATTATTTCATAGGATGCTCTTGCTCCTGGGCCCAGGAGCCATTTTTTCAAGTTTTCCCAGCTGGGGACCAGCTAATTTCTGGTGGGGGGTGAGTGTAGCACCCTCTACCTTAGGTAAGTAGGTTGCTAGAGGTAGTAGTTTTTTTTGTTTCAGCCAGTGCAGGTAAATTTAGGCAGGCCTAGCTAAAAGCTAGGCCTGTTTGTTTTGATCTGGGGGCTGGGAGTGGTTTGAGAGTAGCAGCAGGTGACTGACATGTGGCTTCATCTCTCTGGCGCCTCCCTCTGGTTTATAGAGGGTTCTGGAAAAGAGGTGGGGAGAGAGAATTGGAGTGGCATGGGGTGTATCTGGGAGCCCTAACCAATCCCCAACTAGGATTAGCTGGGGGCAGGTCTCCTATATATACCCAGGGTCAGCCTGCTGTGGGGACGAGTTGTCGGGTGGAAGAATCGAGTGATGGAGTGTTAGGCTGTCATGGCCTTTGAGGGAGCCCCTCTTCTTGGGAGGGTGATCTTGGGCCTGGAGCTCGGGAGCTGGGAAGGAATCTCTCCATACAACCCAAATGAGGGGTGTCCTGAACAGGAGCAGGAGAAGATTAGCGAGGAACATTGTGGGGCAAGTCCTCGGGAGGGATCCATCCGGGCTCGGTGAATGACAGGCACAGTGAGAAGATTTAGGAGAGACAACCCAGGAGTGTATGTAGAGCCAGAGAGAGAGACTGTGATGTCGCTGGAAATAGAGACAGGCCGCTGCAGCCAGGAGAGTTAGCAGAGTCTGCACAGGACGGACTAGGACCAGTAGTCCACTTAGAAAACAGCTAGCACAAAAAGACTCTTTTCAGTTGCTATTGGTTGCTACACCAAAGGAGACGGCAGACCCCTGCCAGCAAATGTTAAATCCAGAACTGTTGGGCCTTGTTCAGAGTGGGGCCTAACCATGTGCTAGCTGTGCCAGGAATCCAGTTTTGTGCAGTAGAGGAAGCAAAGGTGACTCATAAGTGATGTGCTGGAGGAGTATGGAGCTTTAGAGACTGCAAATACAGATTCCAAATATCTTTAATTCACTTAAAGTCAATTATCTTGACATCCCATGTTTCTTTTACCCCATCCAAGTTAAATCTGATATACTGTTCATTGTTCAGTGAGGAGTAACTGGAAGTGAATGCTGGACTGAGCAGGGTGACTGGTGGAACTACTATACTCAGCGACCCCATGGGGGCACCGCTACACAAATATATAATAGAAACTACTAGAGGTGGCGTATGGTCTGCTTTATATGCTTCCTCAACTATAAAGAGTCTTGTACCCCTCTCAGAATACCTTGCACCCCCTTTCCTGCAGTTTCTTACCTAATTAAGCCACAAATGACCAGACGGATAGTAATGTCTGAGTATAGATGCTGGCCCTTGCAATCTTGCTGCCCTAGGCATTGGTCCAATGGAGCCTTGTGGGCATTTATACGAAAGACTATTTAGAAATGTTTTTGTTTTTTTATTTTATTTTTTTAGTATGGAAAAAATCATGTGAATCATTAATATCACACACACAGCTGATTGCATGAAAATAGGATTTGTTTTATTGAAAATCTAGTAGGTGACAAGGACAAGAGAATGATGATCAAAATTCACCAAATTACTGCAGTAGTACACCAGAATATATATAGTCATGATAATCCTAAAACATTCTAAATAACCAGAATCTAGGGCTTAGTATGTCCACCACAATAAAATATGCATATTGCATGCTAATAATCCATTAATATGTACAATGGTAGACAATACAAATAGGTTCATAACATATTTTTATAAAACCAATGCTTCAACTCTATAATAAAACCTGCACAGGATTATGTTAATAAAACCCCTTAAATTCACAACAGAAAACTAGAGTTCCAATTGAATTAAGCACACATTTTATATGTGCATTCATGTACTATAGGCACATTTTAAGATGCTGTTTTTGGGTCTTTTTAATCGGAAACTACATTGCGAAGGAGAATTCAGCAAAAATTCATATTCTATTTAATACTGATCAGACTGGTTCATATTCTAACTCATTTTGCATATGATCATTGTAATTTAAAATGACTGATTATGGAACATCTCACTTCTGAGTAAAGAAAGCTGCATTGCAACTGTATGTACCATAAGGGTCTGTTTACGCTTGAAAGTGTTACAGTAACACATTCACCACAACTTACTTTTAGGGCATTGTGGTACCACAGGTTATTTGTTCTGAATGGGTTCCAGACCAAGTAAAAATGCTTGCGGTCTATTGTTTTCTCCAAAGCACTACAACGTAACCCATATCGGTCCATGTTACATACTGCATCATACTATAGTATAGATGCATTCTGTTCATGCGTTTGGGTGGCATCCAATGCTGTTGCACAATAAATGCCACTGCAACACATAGCACTACATGTTGGTACAACATCTGCGTATTAAAAGGAATTATTGTAACAAGATGAATGGGCCTGGGCCCTAAAAGTATTGAAAGTGCTCCACGAAAAAAGTGAATGAAAAGTCATATCTTATGCTCTAGTATAATGTAATCCCTAAATAATGTTGGGTGCACAGAAAGATCTTCTTTCATGTTGGATCTTTAAAAGTGTTCAAAGGCCTGATGTAACATGTGAGTTAACATCTTGAAATTAACTTACAATTTAGGTAAACTTGAATAGTTTACCACCAACCTCTAAAGATGAACACATACTGTATCTAACTAATCCTAAACCTTGCATAATTTCAGTTGTGTCTACTGGGTATCTTGGTTAATCTAGTTCATGTCTCATGCCAAGTTTTGCTTAGGCAAAGCAGATACTGAAGGCCACATAAGAAGTAGACAGAGGAAGACACCAAAAGACTTTCTAGAGATAGGATAATACTATTATCCACAGGGTTCTCCAGAAGAGTCATAAACACATTAGCAAACATTATGGTAATTATGATGTTGATGATGACTTTGATGATGTCTATAATGAGTGGGGCTGGTCACATGGTGAACTTTCACTGTGTGGTGAGACCCTGAAAGTAGAAGATATGATAGTTCAAATTAATAAAGATCTATGTCACATTATACAGGGATGCAAATTGTCTATGTTTCTCATATGAATCCACCATATTCCAATTATCATTGTTATTGTTACATAATTAGTCAAGTTGAGAAACCTGCTTATGTACCATGAGTTGTAGATATATTGAATTTAGCAGGGGTACCTCAAGACCTGAAATGTATTTATTTAGTAAACAAGTTGAGAAAGGTTGCCTTGGACAAACATTCAACTATGTATTTGAAAATGTAGTTATTCCTTTATGTTTTGCAGTATCATGAATGCACACAACTTTTGTAGAAACTGTCTACAGCTAGAATAAGTTCCTGTGCAAGACTATTCCACATTTTCACAGCTGAAAACTAATGTTGGTCATTTTTGGACCAAAGCTCACCATTGGCACATGGTAGGATGGGAAGCAGGTCGCTGTCTAATCATTCATAATATTGCCACTTTGAATGCTGTTTGTCCCATATACAAGCCAGGCCTGTCAAAATTCACAGCAGACAATATGACTGCCATGGAACTCATTAGCAAAAAGGGCCTGGAAATATCTGGCTACATAGTGATTTATGCAACGTGAATGTCAGATAGCATTTTGGAAATATATTTGGCTAAAATAAATGTTTACAGAATATGACTGCTGATTAAAGTGATTGGTATTGGGTTTCAGTAAATGAATTCCATTAAGATGGAGATCATGGGGTCGCCTTTTAATTAACAGGAACTTTATTGAAAAGTTTTCGTAATACAATACAAAACAAGGATCGACGGTTATACAGAAAATGCAGGCCAAGTGGCCAAAATAACGATACAGTTGAAGGAAACAAAAGTCATTGTAATAGTTTTTGTATCATCTGACAAAAGTCAGTATAGACCAATAGTCTAAGAGATTTGGTTAATAACTGTAAAGCAGAAAATCTTATGGGGGACCATCAAAACAGGGGTCTCAAAGGTAGGGAAAATATGGGATAGAAAATGGTGGCAGAACGAGGCATATAAATATATACATGAGGAGTAGGGCAAGAACTTTGTTTGTTTAGTTGGAATACCAGAAGGAATAATGGATAGTAATGACGAATAGCGCTAGCTACCACAGGCCAAATATAGCACATGTACAGCAAAAGAGTTAGTATTGATAAATAAGTAATCCTTTCTAATCTCTCGATAAGGTCTGTGTCAGAGTTTGTTAATGGGGTTGTTAGGGGACAAAAGCAGATAAGGGAGGTAGGGTTGATAGGAGAACCAAAAGGGGGCATAGGAGGACAACGGTTGTTGGGTGAGGTGAGATACAGAGGGAGGGAGGATTGAATAGGGTGGCCTACCCCATTCTGATGCCTAGCCCCCGGGTCATGGGATTGGGTCGCCTTTCAAAGGATCTGCAATGAGGTCCAAACCCTATGGGATGTGTCTAAATGCCAATAATGACCAGCTACTAGTTAAAATTTTTTCCCATATTTTACATTCTACACATATTTCCACCAGCTCGCGCCCTGCTTTTTAAAGTGGTTCTAATGCCTAAAGGTTTTTTTACCTTAAGGCATTCTCTGCATTAAGATAAAAAACCTTCTCTGTGCAGCCCCAAGGCCTCCCTTATACTTACCTGAGCCCGACCTCGATCTAACCCTGTACATGAGAGCAGTGGCTCTCTCTGCTCTCTCCCTCCTCATAGATTCAGAGACAGCAGCAGGAGCCACTGGTCAATCACAGTCAGTGAGGAGGGATCGGGGGTGGGGTCAAGCCACATTTTGTGTGTGTCTATTGACACACAGAGCCAGGTTGGGAGAAAGCCCCGACAAACGCCCCCATAGCAAGCCGCTATGGTGGACACTGTGCAGGGGAGGAGCCAGGAGAGCAGACAGAAAAGGTGGATCAGGCCTGCATTGTGCAAAACCTTTGCACATAGCAGGTAAGTATGACATGTTTTTTTTTTAAATATAGGTTTACAATCACTTTAAGAAAATATATGTTTACATACCATGGCTGTCTTCTAGAAAACTTTGACTTGAAGTGCTGAAATGTAAAACACACAGTAAAGAATAATAAAGAAATATATGGTATTCTGACTATTCTGTATGGCTTGATTTAAATAATATATTGTTAAACAAAATGGAAACATTTAATGAACTGTCTGGTTTTAGAATTAAGCTGTTCTCCAAACTGTATTGTTCTATTCTGGTAGCTGATTGAATATTATAGCAAATAAATTATATAAAAATTATTTTAAATATAACAAGTATTTCTTTTCTCTTACTGAGGCCTGCATGTTTTATGGAATGTTAGTTCAGTTACTTGTCCTGTGTGAAATACATACTGGCTATCATGACCCTCCAATAGGCGCTTATAGGTGGCGATCTCCATCTCCAGATGAGTCTTTTGGTCCATCAGGATCCTATATTCCTGATTCTGACGTTCCAGGTCAGATCGCATCTGGGTCAGCTGGGACTCTACATTGTTGATCAAACATTGTAATTGGGCAAGTTGAGCCCCAAATGTGGCTTCTGTCTCTGCCAAGGTGTTTTCTAGAGCTGATTTCTGGGAAAAATAGAGAAAGATTATATTAAAAAAAAAAACAGGTAATTGCAGTACAAACTATTAGTCTTTGCAGAATGAACTGAAGGTGCTCACAGACTAAAATGACCAGTAACTGGTCATTGACACAAACTTTATTAATTGGCTGGCAATAACACTTACCAAGCTGAGCTGGCTTTGCAGTTCGATTTCTAAGGTTTGGATGGTATGTCTCAAGTCAATGACTTCAGTTTGTACAGACTGGAGTTGTTCAGAACCAGAAGCAACTTCACGATTCAGTTCTTCAGTCTATATAAATAGAAAGTTTGTTAGAGTCATGTACCCCTTAATATATGGAGGCTGATTTCCACACAGTTTTATATATAAAGTCAAAGGAGGTTTATTTATGATCTTCTGTGAAGAAACATGTCACTAATTTTTAATATACATTAGCTAGGCTTAAGTTGATTTGCACATTTATATTAGTTTTTATATATTTTAACTTATGCCACTGCATTTTTTTCCATTGTGTACATAGGCAACAGCCTTAAAGCCCAGTTGCACCAGTGCAGTAGTTGTGACTGTGCAAGGGGTGTGGTGGACCGCTGGAGATTGCTGTATGAGAGCAGTGGTCCTGATGTTCACTGTCATGGGAAGATTGGGATGGTACATTACAACTGAGCAGTAAAGCTGAACATCATCAATATTTATTGTTTATTGGAATTTAACCATGAATTATTAGGGCCTAATGATCAAAATTGAATAGATTGCTATCCCACTATTTTTCTAACAGGTTCAACAAGCTTTTTTAGTCTACAAAAAGACGTACCCGTTGTCGGAAAATAGTTTCCACCTCTCTCAGATTCCGCTCCATCAGATTCTCATACTGCTCTCTGATCTCAAACAAGGTTCTATTCAGATCAGCCGATGGAGCAGCATCCACTTCCACATTGACCCTGGCACCCAACTGAGCTTGCAAAGCGTTGACTTCCTGTAAGTAAAAATGTTAGAAACTAGTTGTGTTATGGGTGCATAATGTGTGCTTTAGAACCTGTGTTGACTTGGCTTTTGGGCTTATGTCAATGTGCAAATATAGTGGGCTTTTAGATGCATTTGAGAATAGTTTGAAACATTTCTGAGATCATTTAAAGTGTTACTAAACCCCCTGTGGAACCTAAGGGTTTATTCCTCTGCATTGTGTAAAAAGACTATTTGATTCTGGCTTCTCTGATCCTCCTCTCCTTTCATTGTCCCCTGATAATTTCCTGATAACACAGAGCCTATGGATTCAAGCTGCACATGCTCAGTTTGGTGTGTATTTGTACAGAGTTTTCTTTTTTTTTTTTTGGTAGAGTGCATGTGATCAGCACAGGGCCAACCAGCACTAAACAGACAGAGGGTCAGGAGTCTTGCAGTTTTATAGGACAGTCAGAAAATTCCTCCTACCAGCTTTAACCAGTGCTCAGCTGGACACTGATAGAAGTCACAAGACTGCTCTGACTGCTGATGAGAAAATGTATTTAGCAGTTTTTATTTACTAAAATAAATGCATTTCCATGTTCTGTGTACTGTGGGAGACCAGATATAATGAATGCAGTGTCCTGGGTTTATTAACACTTTAAGTTCATTGACAATTAAAAAAAGATAAAAAAATAACAAAAGGTGTTAAAAGTTCTGAATTTTCCATAGATGGCCCAGGATGGCAGCAAAAGTGATTTCAACAATATTTACACCTGCTCTGTAACAGCACATTATGAATTATATTTCCTAAAATAAATGTCTGATTTAACTGGAAAAAGGGGTAACAGGTATCCCACCTCCCCATGGTTCCTCTTTATTAGCTGCAGTTCCTCCTGAAGGTTTTCTACTTGTGCCTGTAGATGACATATTTCCCTGTTAATTTCTTCCAGGAGTATAAGAAGTCCATTCACATCAGCCTCAGCACTGCTTGCCAGTTGGCGTTCCATTTCATACCTGGTGACAAAAGGAAGACAAAGCAATTACTGCTGATATAGATAATAATGATGAAAGATATGAAATATAGAATGGCCTACTTGTTTCTGAAGTCATCTGCTGCTAGACGAGCGTTGTCTATTTGTAATACAATCCTGGCATTTTCCACAGAAGTTGAGGAAATCTGGAAATTATAGGTGTTAATTATTTAATGCAAAGGATAAATTCAGAGAATGTATTGTACAAAGTGTACACTCCATTCAGGTCTCTACACAGCCCTGTGCTGTAGTGTCCTTCAGTGCTATCTAGTGTGCTGCAGAAAAATGGCGCAAGTCTGTATTTTTTGTAACACACATCAGATTGCCCAAAAGCATGAACAAAATGCACTGAGACCCATTTTGGGTGCTGTATAAAATATGTAATCTGGTATCCTTTTAGATGCCTAATATGCCTAATCTGTTTTTACTGTATATTTTAAATATGTAGGTGTCAGGGTGAGTTTAAAAAATATAAATGTATAATTTATTTACCTGGCCTTGAAGCTCTTGAATGATTCTGAAGAAGCTGCTGTAGTCAGGTAAAGTGCTGGGCTGATTCCTCTCATACCACTCCCGGATATTCCTTTCAAGCTGGGCGTTTTGTTGCTCTAGGGAGCGGACTTTGTCCAAGTAGGAAGCCAAACGATCATTTAAATGCTGCATGGTTTCCTTTCCATTGACATTAAACAAACCATGATGGCTAATAATGCTTTTATGGCTGCTGATGTGAGCACCTCCATGAACGTGCTTGGATATGGAGATTCCTTTGCCTCCTGATCCTCCATGTACACTGGGGGCTCTATAGTGATTACTATGATGGACTTTATGGGAACTTTCATGGTGGGTGGCATGAGATCCTCTATGAGAAGTATGAGAACCTGTAGAATGAAATCTGTGGGAGCCTCCATGGTGGGAAGTATGGGAATCTTCTTGACATCCTCCATGATGAGAAGCATAAGAACCCCCGTGGTGATCAGAAGAGTGGGATCCCCCATGATGAGAAGCATGAGATACCCCATGGTGGTGAGAAGAGTGGGATCCTCCATGATGGCTAATTGAAGATCCTCCATGAGGAACACCATATGTGTGGCTTGGGATCTTAGACAGATGACTACCAACATGGCAGCTTCCATGGTGTGATCCAGCAGAGGAGTGACCACCGTAACTCATGATGATGGATTTGGGTGGTACAGATGACCTAAAAGTGTGTGTTTCTAAATGGATGTCCTTAACAATATGTTCTCTATTCATTCTGCTGTCTTATATATGGAAGACTGGGAGTGCCACAAAACATTAATTACTAATAATAATGTTTACAAGTATCTGACGGCTCATTTATCCATTGCTTTACATGCTTGACATTAGGATTTAACATTAAACATTTGGTTATCTGCTTGGAAAACTTTAGACAATTGTAAAACAACTTCACAATAATTAATTTTTTGCTGCCCAGCTCATTAGAAACTTTTGCTCACTCCACCCTAAAAATAAAACAATAAAGGAAAAGCCAACTGACTTGGCTTAACACACCTCAAATAAAACACTCAAAAATGCAATATTGCAATGATAAACTAATGAAACGTTTAATCACAGTATGCAGTTGGTCTAAAGCTGGACACAAAGCATCAGATTTTTTTTTTATTTGATCAAGCTTATCTGAAATATATAACTACAGTGGTAAAGTGTCAGGTACTACCCAAACAATGTATTCAGTATTCCATGTATATCTATTTAGGTAGCCTGTACACTTATCAGCTGGCAAATGTTGTTTCTTTGTCATAATAGCATTTCTCTATTCTGTACAATAAAGAGTCAGGGTTTCAAAATATTTCTTACTGTATTATCTTACTTGAGGACCTGTGTTCTGGACACTGTTTAGGCAAATAGATACAGCCAGTAAATTTGATTCCTATTGGGAGTGCAGTTAGACCCGAGAGAAACTCTCTGATAATGCTTACCCAGTGTCATTAGTAAAGTCACCGGCATTGGCCCTAAATCTTCAACCTGCATTAGCATTTAAGTAAAGGCACACTAAAAATTATATTATAATATTTACTGACAGGCCTCTTTAGCTTGGCTTTACGCTATTGTGTTGAAATGGTTTACATCCAAGGCTTTGGTTTCAGAAACACCCTTTAAAAACTATGACCAATAGAGCTAAATGACGAAGGTGGTAGCAAGTAAATTTGCAGAAGAAAATACTCAGACATGGTAGGGTTTGAAAAGGCCATTTTCAAGAACTTGTAGCTCAGAGGAAGTTCTCACAAATTGTTCAGAAATTAGGTAGAGGACAGAGGACCTGCTTTCAAGTTGTGCTGAGCAAGAATAAGGAATTGCTGACCACACAGCTGAGCAGTTTAGGAAGCATGTTTAAGATGTTTCTAAATGTGCTTAGTATTCTTTTATTTAGAAGGCTGTAAAAAAAAAAAGTTAATAAGCAGAATAGATCAGGACCCACAGTTTTTAATTTCTGACAGAAAAGCTAAAGTTGACCACTTTTTACTATTTGGCACTGCGCAGCTTTAACTGGTAATTGCGCAGTCATGCAATGCTGTACCCAAACCAAATGTGTGTCTTTTTTTTCCCCACAAATAGAGCTTTCGTTTGACGGTATTTGACTGCCTCTGCAACTTTTATTTTTTGCAATATAAACGGAAAAAAGACCGAAAATTTTGAAAAAAATTGATATTTTCTACTTTTTGTTATATTTTTTTTTAATAAACTCAATTTTAGTCATATATTTAGGCCAAAATGTATTCAGCCACATGTCTTTGGTAAAAAAAATGTCAATAAGCGTATATTTATTGGTTTGTGCAAAAGTTATAGCATCTGAAACTAGGGTACATTTTCTGGAATTTACGCAGCTTTTAGTTTATGACTACCTATCTCATTTCTTGAGGTGCTAAAATGGCAGGGCAGTACAACACCCCCCCCACCCCCAAATGACCCTATTTTGGAAAGTAGACACCCCAAGGAAATTGCTGAGAGGGATGTTGAGCCCATTGAATATTTTATTTTTTGGGCACAAGTGACTGAAAAATGACAAAAAAAAAAAAACAATTACACAAAGTTGTCACTAAATGATATATTGCTCACACATGCCATGGTTATATGTGGAGTTACACCCCAAAATACATTCTGCTGCTTCTCCTGAGTAAGGGTGTAAATTTTTAATTTCACTCCTCACTACCTATCACAGTTTCGAAGGTCATAAAATGCCAAGCTAGCACAACCCCCCCCCCCCCCAAATGACCCCATTTTGGAAAGTAGACACCCCAAGCTATTTGCTGATAGGCATGTTGAGTCCATTGAATATTTTATATTTTGCCAGAAAATGACAATTTATTTTTTTGCACAAAGTTGTCACTAAATGATCTTTTGCTCAAACATGCCATGGGCATATGTGAAATTACACCCCAAAATACATTCTGCTGCTTCTCCTGAGTACGGGGATACCACATGTGTGAGACTTCTTGGGAGCCTAGCCGCGTACAGGACCCCGAAAACCAATCACCGCCTTCAGGCTTTCTAAGGGGGAAAAATGGTGATTTCACTTTTATATTTTGCCACAAGTTTCGGGAAAATTACAATTTTTTAATTTTTTTTTACACAACATTGTCACTAAATGATATACTGTTCAAACATGGCTTGGTTATATGTGGAATTATACCCCAAAACACATTCTGCTGTATCTCCTGAGTACAGGGATACCACATGTGTGGAACTTTTTGGCAGTCTAACCGCGTACAGGACCCCGAAAACCAATCACTGCCTTCAGGCTTTCTAAGGGCGTGTAAAAAGGGGTAAATACAGCGCTAAAGAGCAAATTCTAAAAAACCATAGCTACAACAAAAACCATCAAATATCTATATGGTAAATATCAATAATAAAAAACATAACTGCGCTTGTAGTGTAGACACTCAGAAAGGGAATGACATTTGAAAAAAGTGATAAAAAATGTACATATGAAAAGGTAAAAAAAGAAAAGTGAATTGAGAGTCCATACACGGATCAAACAGAAAATATCACTCATTGATCGGGAAGATCGTGAGTGTAAAAACGGAAAAACTCCAATGGTGTAGTAGAGTAAATAAAAAGCCTTTAATGCTCAAGGTCAAGCAGGCGGGAACAAACACCTGCCACAAAAAACACATTTAAAAGTAGCCAGCAAGCTTAAAAACAAAACGAACACCCGTATACCAGAATCACATGGGGCATAATAGCGTTATTGCGTCAGTACGTAGCCACGCCCAAGGCAAAGAAATTTTTTTTTCTTTTTTTCAATTTTCAAAACTTTGTGACAAAAAATGTGATCTGCAAAATACCCAACATGCCTCTCAGCAAATAGCTTGGGGTGTCTACTTTCCAAAATGGGGTCAATTGGGGGGGGGTTGTGCTATCTGGGCATTTCATGGCCTCCAAAACTGTGATAGCCAGTGAGGAGTAAAATCAAAAATGTACGTCCTCAGATCAGATAATAATCCATTCAAACACTATACTACTAAGGGAGGTGTAGGGTGTGTGCGTGGGTGTTAGCGCTACTGGCACTAATCTGATGCTGCCTGGGGCGACGCAGACCCCGACTGACGCTAAAACCTAACTTATATCACCCGCTGGGTGATCAGGGGTTAAACCTTTATTGGGTAATATATGGCGGGTGTCCTGATGCTATAAAAAACAAGCTAACTAACCAGCGGCACCCTTAACACTAATACGGTGATCACTGGTGACAGGGGGTGAAAGGGATAACTAGGGGGAAATCAGGGGGTTAAAACCTTTATTAGGTAATATATGGGGGTACCTGAGGCTATAAAAACCGTTAAAACGGTAAAACTAACTGGCTAACTAGCGTCATCAGTGACACAAATACGGCGATCGATTAGTGACACTGGTGACAGGGGGTGAAAGGGTTAACCAGGGGGTTAAAACCTTTATTAGGTTATTATATATGTGGGTACCTGATGCTATAAAACCTGATGGTGAAACTAATCACCTAACTGGCTAACTAGCATAACCAGTGACACAAATACGGTGATCGATTAATGACACCGGCGACAGGGGGTGAAAGGGTTAACTGGGGGCAATCAAGGGGTTAAACCTTTATTAGGGGGGTTTAGGGGGGTAACCTAGACCTACCGGGGGCTACTACTAACTGCCCTAACACTTATTTCAGTCACAAATGACACCAATGCAGTGATCAGTGAAAAATCTGAAAACTGCAATTGGTGACACAGTGACAGGGAGTAAAGGGGTTAACTGGGGGGGCGACCGGGGGGTGATCGAGGGGTGGCAAGTGTACCTATGTGTACTGGTGTTAGTGTAGTGTTGTGCAACTCACGGTTAGATGTCCTCTCTCCTCTCACTGGAATCGAAAATACCCCATGAGAAGAGATGACATCACTTCCTCCTGTCTGTGTTTACACTTACACAGATAGGGGATGGTTTTCATTCATAAATCATTGATCTGGCCCTGGGGACTGATCGCTCCCCTAACGAACCCGACTGCCGCGGACACGGGGGGGTGCCATTCTGCCGACATACATCGGCGTGTGGCGGTCAGGAACTGCTTAATAATGAGAACAAGGTTTAGTTGTAAACAGAGGAAACAATGTTCTCCACAGAATTGCATAGCTTATTCTACAAAACAAAAATTGAAAAACCTATCTGTCCAAGAGCAAAATACAAAATGCTGAAATAAATGGTGCAAGCTAAGGTTGTCTGAAGATACAGATGCCACTTGGCAGATGTACCATACACAGGATTTTTTTCAGTAGGAACACAGGGGATGGCAGCTCTGGCACCTCCAGCACTCAATATATGTAATGGAGAGGGGTTCGTTTTCGATACAAGGGGTATTTCGTATCTTCACAAAATCACCCCCTGATGAAGATACAAAATACCCCTTGTATCGAACACGCATAGGGGAAGGGGACAGGTCGGAACGTTATACACACAACCTGTTGGAAAAGATCAGCACGCCACCCCATACTGGCCACTGTTGCCTGTTCGTTTCTGCTGTTTTAGTGTGGTGCCCTTAAGCCCCTTGTTACTGTGAGTACCCATTGTGGGATTTGTTTATGATTTTAATAAATTTAGTACATACTGCACCATGAAGTCCTTTTTGTGTTGATATATTGAGGTATGAACAGGACTGCTGTGAGGAACAGAGGCACCAGTGCAAATCTTTCCAGGACCCTGCATATAACATCGAACCCATAGAGGTTCTAAGGTGCATTCTGACCAAGCTTAATTGCAAGGTCACGCGCCCTAAGGTGAGGGGCTATCACCTGGGGGGAAGCACTTGTATGAGCACACAGCACTTTAGTTTGTGTTCACACATGACACATGAATGGATTGTGGAAGATCTGTGGACTGTCAATTTGATCATTGCACAGCAACACAGCACTGAATTGCATAGAATCACATGGATGCAGCACCAAATTCCATGGATGCATTTTTTTTGTATTTTTTAACTTTTTATTGTTTGAACATTGCACTAACACCATATTGCATATAGCAAAAGTGGAGTTGTGACCTGTCCACACCAATAAATGCACTGACATGTCTCCATCCCAGTGATTTAAAGCAAAAAAGAAGAGGGGATAGTAGCAGGACTTTGCGTGAGACATGTCAATGAATATAAAGGCTAGTTATTCAGGATCAAATTAAATTTACCTGAAACAAGTGTTACACCTATAGTTCGTAAAATAATGTAATATCCATAGTTGTTCGTAAAGCCTGGAATACCATAATCACAAAGGATTTTCGAGATGTTAATGGTACAAAGTAGTTTAATAAAATTATCGTAAGACATACTTCAAAAAATACATCATAAAACATAGTTAGGCATATGCAGGCAATCAGACAGTGGACATAATTCATGTAATAGGTGCAATTACAGAAAAGGAACTGTTGTTATTATATAATGAAACAATATGTGCATCCATAAGTTGGTAACTCAACACGTTTCTTGGCTTTCAACCAATCATCAGGAGTCAGATGCAAATTAACTAAAAATTAAAACAATAAAACATCTATTAGTATACAAACAGTTATGGATAGGTAGAAGGTAAGTACAGAAGAAACTTAAGTTTCAGTAATACTCACAAACAATTCATTGGTCAATGACAACCAATGTGCTGGGATATGTAAGTGGTCTGGGTCAACAAAGTCTCACCCGGGGTTGAGGCAGAATACATTCCCCCAAACCCCCGGGTGAGACTTTGAGCCGACAAACCCCCGGGTGAGCGGACAGAAAGACCAGAGCACCCCAAAAACACCACCAGATGGGAATAAACAACCAGGCCGATGTATTTTTTGAAGTATGTCTTACGATAATTTTATTAAACTACTTTGTACCATTAAAATCTCGAAAATCCTTTGCGATTATGGTATTCCAGGCTTTACGAACAACTATGGATATTACATTATTTTACGAACTATAGGTGTAACACTTGTTTCAGGTCAATTTAATTTGATCCTGAATAACTAGCCTTTATACTCATTGACATGTCTCACGCAAAGTCCCGCTACTATCCCCTCTTCTTTTTTACCATATTGCATAGATGCAGTATTGAAATGCATGAATGCAACACTAAATCGCATGGATGTTTGTTTTGAATTATATATTAATGTTTGAAAATTGCACAAGCTTTGTGGAATATTTGTAATACACAGGCTGATTGGAGCACTTTTACCTATTTATTCATTCACTGAAGTTTATTGCACATTAATGTATAGTATTAATAGATTTTGTATATATTTTGTATGTTAAGCACAATATCACTTTATTATTATTTTAGTGGAAACTTCTTACATTTTATTTTGATAAGCGCAGCGTGTGTACAATTTGGTTTAATCCCAAGTCCTTTAGCTAGGAGATGGACCAGCGTCAGTGTGGGACCTAAGCAAGCTGCACGAACCCTGATGGAGAGCAGGCAGTCTTCAGAACCCAGATTTACCACAACTCAGACCAAGGAACCCTCTCATAGACAATGGGTCAGTTGGGTCCTTACTGAGTGTGTCATGCTTGGAAAGCGGAACCCAAAGGAACTGCCTAGGTTCTAACGGTTTCAGCGTATGGGACAGAAGAGAGTGGCCCTGGAGTGGGGCTTGGCCTTCCTGTATGTCCCCTCTTAGATCATGGAGGACATCGAGAGCTCCTGGGGCGGATGAGAGGATGACATGGTCTGGGAGTATCTACGCATCCCCAAGCTATTGCGGGTGCCAGGTGGTGCGGCCTGGGCCTTATTCTTGGAGATTAAAGAGGAATGGTGACTTAGAAGGATAATTTGCAAGAACCAGGTGCTGATATGCAGAGCGGGTCAGCCTGTAGAGAGTTATTCAGTCCCCAGGAACAGAGGAGAGAACGGAAAGGGATGGTTGGCACTCAGGATGACATCCAAAATAGTATTCCTTTATTAAATACATGTACAGGGCTGTGAAACAGCCTACGCATTTCGGACATTAGTCGTTAGTCATGGCTGATAAAAAACAAAATAAGTAACACTTAAATAGTATATACTTAAGTCACATGATTAACCAACACAGGTGAATTAAAATATATATTATAGCACCCACTATCTTTATGATGTTCCATTTTGGAAAAAATACAAACTACGCATGTTATTGCGGGTTACTTTTTATATGCCTGGTTTTTCATATTTCTACTTTTTGTAGGTTGCAGCACCTATACACTTGTTTTCCACAGAGGAGAGAAATGCTGGAAGAGACTACCAGCCCCACGGTACTACGCCTAAAATCCGGGTAATTGAACTGTGTGAGAGGCAGTCTGTGCCCTTTCTTCCTTATTTCCCTGATTTGCAGGAACAGACTATGCCTGTCACCCTGTGTGACTGACAGAGGGACTGTCTGTTCATGGACATTTTGGGTGTAACTGTTCCTGCTCACCTCTTTTGGAGCCTGTTTCTTCAGGGAGGGGCAGAGCAGAAGAAAGATTGTTCGACGTGAAAATATGTATGTTTTGTTGTTGTTGTTGTTCTGTTTGTTAGGTTATAGTTCCCCTCTCAAAAATGTGTATATGTTGTTAGCTACCGGGACCTGTAGTTAGGAGTGTCTTAGTCGTGCTGTACAGTTGTAAATACCCACCAAAAATGTATATATCTATCTTTGTACTGATATTTATTTGTACAGTTCTCCATCCAAGTTGTTTCCCTTCCCCCACCCAACTTATTTCATGGGATGCTCTTGCTCCTGGGCCCAGGAGCCATTTTTTCAAGTTTTTCCAGCTGGTGACCAGCTGATTTCTGGTGGGAGGTGAGTATAGCACCCATTACCTTAGGTAGGTAGGTTGCTAGAGGTAGTAGTTTTTTTGTTTCAGCCAGTGCAGGTAAATTTAGGCAGGCCTAGCTAAAAGCTAGACCTGTTTGTTTTATACTGGGGGCTGGGAGTGGTTTGAGAGTAGCAGCAGGTGACTGACATGTGGCTTCATCTCTCTCTCTCTCTAACTCCCATATTTTCATGTTTGTCACATTTTTTGTAGCAGCTCACTTTTTGTTACTTTTTAGAGTTTAGCGCAGTAACCACCTTTCATTCCATTATACCCAGGGTCAGCCTGCTGGGGGGACGAGTTGTCGGGTGGAGAAACTGAGTGATGGAGTGTTAGGCTGTCGTGGCCTTTGAGGGAGCCCCTCTTCTGGGGAGAGTGATCTTGGGCCTGGAGCTCGGGAGCTTGGAAGGAATCTCTCTATACAACCCAAACAAGGGGTGTCCTGAACAGGAGCAGGAGAAGGTTAGTGGGGAACATTGCGTGGCAAGTCATCGGAAGGGATCCATCCGGGCTTGGTGAATGACAGGAACAGTGAGAATATCTAGGAGAGACAATCCAGGGGTGTATGTAGAGCCAGAGAGAGAGACTGTGATGTTGCTGGAAATAGAAACAGGCTGCTACAGCCCGGAGGGTTGGCAGAGTCTGCACAGGACTGACTGGGACCAGTAGTCCACTTAGAACACAGCTAGCACAAAAAGACTATTTTCAATTGCTATTGGTTGCTTCACCAAAGGAGACTGCAGACCCCTGCCAGCAAATGTTGAATCCAGAACTGTTGGGCCTTGTTCAGAGAGGGGCCTAACCATGTGCTAGCTGTGCCAGGAATCCAGTTTTGTGCATTAGAGGAAGCAAAGATGACTTTTGACTCCCTCAAAACAAAACAACAAAAACAAGCTGATGGACTGTTCATTGTTCAGTGAAGAGTAACTGCAAGTTAATGCTGGACTGAGCAGGGTGACTGGTGGAACTACTATACTCAGCGACCCCATGGGGGCACCGCTACACAATTATATAATAGAAACTACTAGAGGTGGCGTATGGTCTGCTTTATATGCTTCCTCAACTATAAAGAGTCTTGTACCCCTCTCAGAATACCTTGAACCCCCTTTCCTGCAGTTTCTTGCTCAATTAAGCCACAAATGACCAGATGGATAGTAATGTCTGAGTATAGATGCTGGCCCTTGCATTCTTGCTGCCCTAGGCATTGGTCCAATGGAGCCTTGTGGGCATTTATACGAAAGATTATTTAGAAATGTTTTTGTTTTTTTATTTTATTCTTTTAGTATGGAAAAAATCATGTGAATCATTAATATCACACACACAGCTGATTGCATGAAGATAGGATTTGTTTTATTGAAAATCTAGTAAGTGACAGGGACAAGAGAATGATGATCAAAATTCACCAAATTACTGCAGTAGTACACCAGAATATATATATATATATAGTCATGATAATCCTAAAACATTCTAAATAACCAGAATCTAGGGCTTAGTATGTCCACCACAATAAAATATGCATATTGCATGCTAATAATCTATTAATATGTACAATGGTAGACAATACAAATAGGTTCATAACATATTTTTCCAAAACCAATGCTTCAACTCTATAATAAAACCTGCACAGGATTATGTTAATAAAACCCCCTAAATTCACAACAGAAAACTAGAGTTCCACTTGAATTAAGCACGTGTTTTATATGTGCATTCACGTACTATAGGCACATTTCAAGATGCTGTTTTTGCGTCTTTTTAATCGGAAACTACATTGCGAAGCAGAATTCAGCAAAATTTCATATTCTATTTAATACTCATCAGACTGGTTCATATTCTAACTCATTTTGCATATGATCATTGTAATTCAAAATGACTGATTATGGAACAACTCACTTCTTCTGAGTAAAGAAAACTGCACTGCAACTGTATGTACCATAAGGGCCTGTTTACACTTGAAAGTGTTACAGTAACACATTCACCACAACTTACTTTTAGGGCATTGTGGTACCACAGGTTATTTGTTCTGAATGGGTCCCAGGTAAAAATGCTTGCATTCTATTGTTTTCTCCAAAGCACTGCAATGTAACCCATGTCATACCATGTTGTGTACTGCATCATACTATAGAATAGTGCATTCTGTTCATGTGTTTGGGTGGCATTCAATGCTGTTGCACAATAAATGGCACTGCAGCACATTGCACTTTATGTTGGCACAATGTCTGCGTATTAAAAGGCATTATTGTAACAAGATGAATGTGCCTGGGCCCTAAAAGTACTGAAAGTGCTCCAAGAAAAAAGTGAATGAAAAGTCATATCTTATGCTCTAGCATAATGTAATCCCTAAATAATGTTGGGTACACAAAAATATCTTCTTTCATTTCGGATCTTTAAAAGTGTTCAAAGTCCTGAACTCCATAGCTTTTGTAACACCTGGGTTAACATCTTGAAATTAACTTACACTTGGGGGGGCGTGTCCTGGTGCTGAACTGAGAAGACGTGCAGCTTTGAGCTCTTCAGGCCCGAGGCCAATCCATCGCCATCCACAGCCCATCTTTGCCCTGGGAAACCCCTGGTTTGCACCCTGACACCCTTGGACTCTCCCCAGCCTGCTACGGGGGATAGTTTTTGCCCATCTGGGTCGGGAGCGGCGCCGGTGGCATTGATAGTGTGGCGGCCCCCGCCATCTTGGGGCCTGGGATCCGACCGACGTCCCTTTACTCACAGCAGCCATCCACCCAGGGCGAGTGCACCCGGACCTCTGCGGGAGACTACCCCACCACCGGAGGGTAGCAACAACAAAAAAAAACGAAAAACGGAGTGAGAAAACGATCCGCGGCCGGCTGCTTCCTACAGGCCTCAGCATCGGTCCTACAGGCCTCCCCCCCGGTCCACAGTGAGTACCATCGCCTCTCCTGAGTCAAGCCTGAGGGCACCTGTCCCTCTAAGAGCTGACATCTGCCCCTGGCTGGGGGTTTTGGGCCTCAACAGAGCGGCCTTTACACATCCGGCGGCCACTCCTTAGGAAAGTCCCCGGCTTCGGCCTACTCCTGGAGGGTGGCGGCCATCTTGGTACTCCAGAGACTCTCAAAACCACTTTCTGTTACTGTGTCTTGGCTGCCCACTTTTAGCAGGAGCCTCTAAACATCATTTGCTATAATTAACCACCCCCCTGCAATCACTACATAGGCTCACAGAATCACTGAACAACAACTTACATTAATTTTAAAGGAGCCTTTTTTTTTTTTTTTTTTTTTTTTTTAATATGTAAGACACTGTCCGGGAGGGGGGCATACGCGTGAGCGAAGGATATGGATATCTGATTCCCCCGCTCCGCGCCGTCGGAAGCAAATACCCGGCCTAATCTGACATAGAAATCAATAGGGGGAGGTCACTTTACCACAAAAGTCAGAGGAATTCCTGGTGTCGCAAGCGGTAATGTACCGCTCTACAAAAAGTAAGCTAAAAACCAAACAAAGCAGCAATAAATCCCCGGCCCCAGGCAAAGGCAGATCTAAAATGGAGCCCGAACCTCCAGAACCTGACGATGACACGCAACTTTCTGCATTGGGACAAGGATCCCCTGCTGAAAGCCTTCATCTGTTCCCCACGGAGCGCGCAAGCCCTCATCCTGCTGATCCTGATGCTATGCTAGCCAAATTCCGTAGCATTGTGAGGGATGAGATAACGGCCGCCTCCCGTAAGCTTTCCTCGGACTTGGTTCGAGGCCTTAAAGAGATAGGCCACCGTACCAATCAATTAGAACACCGCATGGACCTGGCTACCACCGTGTTGGAGGGTCATGAGGAAGAGGTGGACAAAATGTCCGCAGAACTGGACGCACTCAGAGATAAATTAGAAGATGCGGAAAACAGAGCCCGCAGGGACAATCTTCGTATCCGCGGTCTTCCTGAAACGATCATGGACCTGCAAGGAACAGCCACCGCTTTTTTCCAAGAACTGGCTCCTGAGATCCCGGTGGAAAGGCTAGAATTTGACCGCATACACCGGTCATTGGCCCCTAAACCTTCCGAAGGCCCCCCAAGGGACGTTATTATCAAATTCCACTATTATAGAACCAAGGAGAAGCTATTACAAGCTGCTCGAGAACAAAGAGATATCTCTTTTCAAGGCAATCACCTTCAAATATTTGCGGACCTTTCGCCGGTCACCATCGCCAGAAGACGAGGTCTCAAGCCTTATCTACAAGTTCTACAATCTAATCAGATCAAATACAGATGGGGATTCCCCTTTAAGCTTTCTTTCTCCTACCAGGGTCGTCAGTTTCATGCCACCTCTCCATCAGGCCTAAAACAACATCTTCAGGATCTGCAATTGGACATTCCTCAGTCTCAACCTGATCCCCAGGTTTCCAACTCTCAGGCAGGCCCCTCTAGGCCCCCCCGTAAACCTCCTCAAGCATCACAACGCTCACAATCTGGATCCCAGGCGCTGCGTGATCTGCAGGCCCAAAGATTCCACCAAGCTAACAACGGATGATAAGTTCCATTTCTTCATGTTGTGCAGTTCATTTTTCTTGGCCGCTTGGTTCGGGGTGTCATCGACAGTTAGTGTTCTGTTTTCTACTTTCCAACCTAACTGGAAAATTTCAGCTGTTTCCTTTGGGGGACGTCCCCCTGCCATACCTCTGCCCACTTGAATTGACTGGAGATTTGCAGGGTGGATCATAGCCCTATGGTAGACTGCCCCACCTGTGAGATGGCGGTCTCGGGCGTGCACCACCCCACGTGTACCTCCCTGAGGGGTCACTGATATCAGTTTGCCCCCTGTACCACCTCTACATTGCTGATGGTCCTCATGGAGAAGAGGATTAACCAGACACGAACAAAATACTTTTAAGTCCTGGTGGGGTGGGGGGGTAAAGGGCAGGTGGTTTTTGGTTGGGGCCAAAATCCCCATTGACGGTTATTTAGGTTGAATGTAAGTTTTCTTCACTCGCTAAGTCCCCTTGCTCCTGTTCAGTGGGGCGACGGGGACAGCGTTTGGAGTTGGGTGTGGGGTCCCGCCCCGTCCTCTGGGGGGGCAGTCTTGTGGCTGTCGTCCCTGGGAGGTGGGGGGGCCCCTACGTCCACACCCTCAAGTCGCCAATAGTGCTCTGAGGTTCTCGTACTGTACTTCTTCCAATGTTGTTAGTCTAGTTGCTATCTGTAAGTATTGATAAAAATTTTATGTCAAGTTTACTTAGTTTGATCTATCTACATTATAGGCCGGTGGTTCCGACGGACCACTGCTCCCCTCAGCGGTTGGCACATGGCTAGGATTTTTGTCTTGGCCATGCTCCCACCATATTGTGGGCCTTGCAGCCCACGGCGTGATACGTCACTGTATCCACTACATATTCTAATTAGAATTTATCTCGGTTTTTTCATATCTCATGTTCTTCTCTGCTCTTACCCTTTTTTTCTCTCTTTTCTTTCCCCCTCTCTTTCCCTTTTCCCTTGGTCCCTGGGGTGCGTGGATGGAGTAGTCCATAGCGTTGTAACTCAATCCCAATGACTCTTCATTGGCTATCCCTGAATGTTCAAGGCATGAATTCCCCACAAAAAAGAGTTAAAGTTTTTAAATATCTTAAGCAACAAAGGATAGATATAGCCTGTTTACAGGAAACTCACTTTTCCTCTTCTTCCTGCCCCAAATATTTCGCAGCAAATTATCCCCAAGTATATTTAGCGAATGGTCCTACTAAGCAGAGGGGGGTTCTTATAGCCATACGAAAATCTGTCCCATTTATTTGTAATAAACAGATAGCTGACCCTAATGGCAGATATCTTATCTTACAGGGCTCTGTTCAGGACAATGAAGTAACCATTATGACCTACTATGCCCCAAACGAAAATCCAGGCCCATTTCTGTCTCATGTCTGTTCCTTGTTACAGGTCCACCAAAGAGGCACCCTTCTGTTGGCGGGTGACTCAAATGTGTCGCTCGATCCAGCCCTTGATAAATACCCGGCGGATCATAAAGCCCCCCCTCCTGCGGCAAGAAAATTTTCGTGCGCCCTACAAAATTTGGACCTAGTAGACCTATGGCGAGAGTTTCATCCCATGGGCAGGGATTACACTCATTACTCTCATCCCCACCATTCTCACTCTAGAATCGACCATTCATTTATGTTACGGAAACACCTTCCCTTAATAGAGTCGGTATCGATTCTAGCAGTCCCTTGGTCTGATCATGATCCAGTTTTAACTGTATGCCGTACTCTACTCAACAATTCACAACAAGCTCCCTGGGTGATGAACGACTCACTTTTATCTTTCAAACCGATCCTCAGCGAGATTAAAGAAGCTACTATGGAATACTTTAGACTTAATGTAGGTTCGGTCTCTTCTCCAACATCATTATGGGAGGCTTATAAGGCAGTCATCCGGGGTCGCGTTATTCGAATAGCGTCCCAGCGCAAGAGAGATAGAGTTCAGGCCCGACGTAAGTTAGAACAGACATTAGAGGACTGCTCGACGGCCTTTAAAGTATCCCCCACCCCTGTCAACCGTAGAGCTTTAGACAAAGCCCGCACCGACTTGGATTTATGCCTGACAGATGAGGCGGACCGTACCTTACGCTGGGCCCGCCAGAAATGGTATTCTAAGGCAAACAAACCAAATGCACAGCTGGCTAACAGACTGCGAACCTATATACCGAAATTTACTCCCATATACCTACGCACCCGCCACAACATCCTTACGGGAAACCCTCAGCGGATTCTGGAAGAATTCCATTACCGCCTTACTAAACTCTACTCCCCCCCAAATCATTCCTCAACACAAGGCCTGAATAATTTTCTAAGTAATTTATCTTTACCTTCCTTATTGGATTCCCATACCTCCCTAATGGACCGAGATATACAGGTCTCTGAGATTCTTCAGTGCATTAAAGAACTGAAAGTGGGCAAAAGGCCAGGTCCAGACGGCTTTACTGCTTTGTACTATCAAAAATTTGCAGAGGTCCTGGCCCCACACCTAGCGACTATGTATAACTCGGTCAAAGGAGGTCATTCATTTTCGCCGGACTTGCTAACTGCCAACATAGTGATGATCCCTAAGCCAGACAAAGATCACTCTTCCTGGGCAAATTTCCGGCCAATTTCTTTAATCAACATTGACATGAAGATATTGACGAAAATTTTGGCCAATCGTTTGAATTCCTTCCTACCGCGCCTAATAAAAAAAGATCAGGTGGGATTTGTTCCCCGTAGACAGGCAAGTGACGCCATTCGACGACTTCTCCAGATCCAACACATAGTGCATGAAAGATCCCTGGGTACAATGTTTCTCTCATTAGATGTTAACAAAGCTTTCGACACCTTATCCTGGCCCTACTTGACACAGGTCCTTACGCATTATGGTTTTGGCACCTCCTTTTTGGGTTGGGTCTCAGCAATATATCAATCCCCTCAGGCTAAAGTGCGGTATTATGGTTATGAGTCGCCTACTTTCCCGATTAAAAGGGGAACACGGCAAGGGTGCCCACTCTCCCCTCTCCTATTTGTACTAGCACTTGAACCCCTGGCGGAGGCCATACGTTCTCACCCAGATATCTCAGGAGTAGAAATAGCAGGCACTGCACACAAGTTGTCCATGTTTGCGGACGACATTTTATTAACCATTACTCAACCCAGAATCTCCCTCCCCAATTTATTCTCTCTCTTAGACACTTTCGCCTCGTTTTCGGGTCTTTCAGTTAATCCGGCTAAATCTAAAGCAATGTCTATAAATCTGCGGCCCCCGGTAGTAGAAGCCATGCAGTCGGCATTTTCATTTCAGTGGTTATCCTCTTTACCCTATTTGGGTATTAAACTTACCCCAAAATATTCGGGATTATATCAGGCGAATTTTCCTCCGCTTTTCCGAAAGCTGGATGCTATGCTGGCCTCTTGGTCCACACTCCCGATTTCGTGGTTCGGCAGAATAGCGTCGGTACGCATGACATACCTCCCTAAATTGCTCTATTATTTTAGAGTTTTGCCAGTTCAAGTACCTCCCCACATTATTCGAATACACCAACGTAAAATTATGCAATTTATTTGGGGCCACAAAAGGCCCAGGATTAAGAGACAAATCCTTTACGCGCGCAGAGTCAATGGTGGCCTTTCAGTTCCTAACTTGCAAGCATACTATATAGCAGCGGGTATTGCCCCATTATCTCACCTTCATGCAAAGCAACAAATGCCACTATGGGCCACCATTGATCTGGTCAACGCACACCCAACACCTTTAGCTTCTCTTCCATGGCTTCCTAAAGCTCATCGCCCCCCTACCATAGGTCCCTGTTTGGCTCATTCTCTCAAATTATGGGATGGGGTTAAATACTCAGCAGGCCTAATTTCCCCTCATCTCCCGTTACTCCGTCTCCTCCACTGTCCTTTATTTCAACCAGGTTGTGATAATCCGCTACAATTTAAGTGGTGGTCGGATAATGGCTTCATAGATATTCATTCATTTTTTACCCCAACCAAGATTATCTCTTTCGCGGCCTTACGTTCTTCACATGATATCCCCCTTAGGGAACATTACAGTTATTTGCAAATTAGACATTTTCTCAGACAATTTACAACATCCCATTCTACCCCCTTTGTCATGACACCATTTGAAAGTCTGTGTAGATCACGCCCCCAAACCTCGGGTTTAATTTCTCTAATATATACCGCAATAATTAATTCTAAGACAACACCATTGAGACCTTACCAACTCCAATGGGAGGCTGAGTTTGGGAAGCAACTAGACCCGGAGGACTGGCATAGTATGACTACTGCGCTATCTAAGTGTTCCAAGAATGTTCTCTTTTTAGAGAATGCGTATAAAGTCTTCTACAGATGGTATTATACTCCGGCTAAATTAGCAAGTTTCATCCCATCTTACTCCCCCCTATGTTTTCGCGGGTGCTCACAGGAGGGCACGATGGCGCATATTTGGTGGACCTGTCCCAGGGTCTGCAGACTATGGGTTAGAGTATATGCACTATTACGTAATCTTTTTAACACTAACATAAAGCGGGATCCTTTTGAAGCCCTTTTATGGAAACCAATTGTAGAACTTCTTCGTCCTGAACGTCAGCTGGCAGCACAAATCTTCACTGCAACTAAACTTACCATAGCAAGAGCCTGGAAAACCCCGAACCTTAGTTTTGAAGCAGTTAAAAATACCGTGAATGATATCATGGTAAATGAGAAACTTACGGCCATATTGCTGGACAAACACGATAAGTTCCTCAGGATATGGCAACCCTGGGTGACTTACAGTCGCCCATCAAGATTTGACCTAACGCTCCTCTCCTTATAATAAGCCCTCGTTCCCCCCACCCCAGGGTCCTTCCTTCCCTTCTCTTCTTTCTTCCCCCCTCCTTTTCTACTTTCAATTTCTTTCTCCTTCTCTTTATTCAGGCCCTCGGGCTTAACTCTACAATGATCAGAAAATTATCATAACAAACAATTTTATTGCATTCAGAGGTATTTCATCCTCTCTCAGGTTATTCCATTTAATCCGAATTTAATACTGTTTTTTTATAACTCTCTATTTTGCTTTTTTTATGTGTGTGTATGTATGTAGATGTGTATGTGTATATGTGTATCGGTGTATGTATGCATATGTATGTATGTATGTATATGTGGGTGTGTGTGTATGTGTATGTATCTGTGTATATGTATGTATGTATGTATGTATATGTATATGTGTATATATGTATGTATATATTTCTTCATCTAAAGTTATGTATTGCAACAACATTTCGCATTGTAACTTTTAGTTATCCATGTATGTCTGGAATCATATTATTACATACTGATATCATACCGTTATGTCAGAATACCAGTTAATTCACGATGTATCCATCACTGTTTTGTATTCTTTTTTTTGTTGATATATATTTTCAATAAAACCTTTTGTACAAGAAATTAACTTACACTTTAGGTAAACTTGAATAGTTTACCACCAACTTCTAAAGATGAACACCTACTGTATCTAACTATTCCTAAACCTTGAATAATTTCACTTGTGTCTACTGGGTATCTTGGTGGATCTAGTTCATGTCTCATGCAAAGTTTTGCCTAGGTGAAGCAGATACTGAAGGCCACATAAGAAGAAGACAGAGGAAGACACCAAAAGACATTCTAGAGATAAGATAATACTAATATCCACAGGGTTCTCCAGAAGAGTCAGGAACACATTAGCAAACATTATGGTGATTATGATGTTGATGATGACTTTGATGATGTCTATAATGAGTGGGGCTAGTCACATGGTGAACTTTCACTGTGTGGTGAGATCCTGAAAGTAGAAGATATGATAGTTCAAATTAATAAAGATCTATGTCACATTATACAGGGATGCAAATTGTCTATGTTTCTCATATCAATCCACCATATTCCTGATAGTTCAAATTAATAAAGATCTATGTAACATTATACAGGGATGCAAATTGTCTATGTTTCTCATATCAATCCACCATATTCCATTTATCATTGTTATTGTTACATAATTAGTCAAGTTGAGAAACCTGCCTATGTACCATGAGATCCTGTAAGTAGAAGATATGATAGTTCAAATTAATAAAGATCTATGTCACATTATACAGGGATGCAAATTGTCTATGTTTCGCATATCCATCCACCATATTCCAATTATCATTGTTATTGTTACATAATTAATCAAGTTAAGAAACCTGCTTGTGTAAAGTTTTCGTAATACAATACAAAATAAGGATCGACAGTTATACAGAAAATGCAGGCCAAGTGGCCAAAATAATGATTCAGTTGCAGGAGACAAAAGTCATTGTAATAGTTTTTGTATAATTTGACAAAAGTCAGTATAGACCAATAGTCTAAGAGATTAGGTTAATAACTGTAAAGCACAAAATCTTATGGGGGACCATCAAAATAGGGGTCTCAAAGGTAGGGGAAATATGGGATAGAAAATGGTGACAGACTGAGGCATATAAATATATACCTGAGGAGTAGGGCAAGAACTTTTTTTGTTTTGTTGGAATTCTAGAAGGAATAATGGATAGTAATGCCAAATAGGGCAAGCTACCACAGGCCAAATACAGCATATGTACAGCAAAAGAGTTAGTACTGATAAATAAGTCATCCTTTCCAATCGCTCAAGAAGGTCTGAGTCAGAGTTTGTTAATGGGGTTGTTAGGGGACAAAAGCAGATAAAGGAGGTAGGGGTGATAGGAGAACCAAAGGGGGAAAGGAGGACAACGGTTGTTGGGTGGGGTGAGATACAGAGGGAGGGAGGATGGAATATGGTGACCTACCCCATCCTGGTGCCTAGCCCCCGGGTCATGGGATGGGGTCACCTTTTAAAGGATCTGCAATGAGGTCCAAACCCTATGGGATGGTGTCTAAATGTCCAGGTACTAGTTAAAATGTTTCCCATATTTTACATTCTACACATATTTCCACAAGCTCGTGCCCTGCTTTTTAAAGTGGTTCTAATGCCTAAAGGTTTTTTTCGTCTTAAGGCATTCTCTGCATTAAGGTAAAAAACTTTCTCTGTGCAGCCCCAAGCCCTCCCTTATACTTACCTGAGCCCGACCTTGATCTAACCCTGTGAATGAGAGCAGTAGCTCTCTCTGCTCTCTCCATCCTCATAGATTCAGAGACACTGACTCCTGCTGCTGTCAATCACAGTCAGTGTGGAGGGATCGGGGGTGGGGTCAAGCCACATTATGTGTGTGTCTATAGACACAAAGAGCCAGGTTGGGAGCAAGCCCCCACAAGTGCCCCCACAAGTGCCCCCATAGCAAGCCGCTGTGGTAGGCACTCTGCAGGGGAGGAGCCAGTAGAGCAGACAGAAGACGTGGATCGGGCTTGCTTTGTGCAAAACCATTGCATATAGCAGGTATGTATGACATGTTTGCTTTTAAAAAAGATATAGGTTTACAATCACTTTAAGACAATTTATGTTTACATACCATGGCTGTCTCCTAGAAAACTTTGACTTGAAGTGCTGAAATGTAAGACACAGAGTAAAGACTAATGAAGAAACATATGGTATACTGACTATTCTGTATGGCTTGGTTTAAATAATATATTGGTAAACAAAATGGAAACATTTTATGAACTGTCTAGTTTTAAAATTAAGCTGTTCTCCGAATTGTATTGTTCTTTTCTGGTAGCTGATTGAATATTATAGCAAATAAATTATAAAAAAATTATATTAAATATAACAATTATTTATTTCCTCTTAAAAGATTCGGTGTGAATTGGTGTTGTTATAAATTGAGGCCTGCATGTTTTAAGGAATATTAGTTCAGTTACTTGTCCTGTGTGAAATACATACTGGATATCATGACCCTCCAATAGGCGCTTATAGGTGGCGATCTCCATCTCCAGATGATTCTTTTGGTCCATCAGGATCCTGTATTCCTGATTCTGACGTTCCAGGTCAGATCGCATTTGGGCCAGCTGGGACTCTACATTGTTGATCAAACATTGTAATTGGGCAAGTTGAGCCCCAAATGTGGCTTCTGTCTCTGCCAAGGTGTTTTCTAGAGCTGATTTCTGGGAAAAAATAGAGAAAGATTGTATATGAAAGAAAACAGGTAATTAGAGTACATACTGTCTTTTTAGAATGAACTGAAGATGCTCACAGACTAAAAACGACCAGCAACTGATCATTGACACAAACTTTATTAATTGGCTGGCAATAAACTTACCAAGCTGAGCTGGCTTTGTAGTTCGATGTCCAAGGTTTGGATGGTACGTCTCAAGTCAATGACTTCAGTTTGTACAGACTGGAGTTGTTCAGAACCAGAAGCAACTTCACGATTCAGTTCCTCAGTCTATATAAATAGAAAGTTTGTTAGTTATGTACCCCTTAATATATGGAGACTGATTTCAATATAGTTTTATATATAAAGTCAAAGGAGATTTATTTCTGATCTTCTGTGAAGAAATATGTCACTACTTTTTAATATACAGTAGCTAGGCTTAAGTTGATTTGCACATTTATATTTATTTTTATATATTTTAAGTTATGCCACTTCATTTTATTTCCTTTGTGTACTTAGGCAACACCCTTAAATCCCAGTTGCACCAGTGCCTCAATAAACACTCACATCCCTGATTAGGAAGCACGAGCGTGGCTGTTGGCCAGAGTAGTTGTGACTGTGCAAGGGGTGTGGGCGGACCTCTGAAGATTTCTGTATGAGAGCAGTGGTCCTAAAGTTCACTGTAATGGGAAGATTGGGATGGTATAGTACAACTGAGCATTAAAGCTGAACATGTTCTCATCAATATTTATTGTTTATTGGAATTTAACCATAAAGTATTAGGGCCTAATGATCAAAATTGAATAGATTGCTATCCCACTATTTTTCTAACAGGTTCAACAAGCTTTTTTAGTCTACAAAAAGACTTACCCGTTGTCGAAAAATAGTTTCCACCTCTCTCAGATTCCGCTCCATCAGATTCTCATACTGCTCTCTGATCTCAAACAAGGTTCTATTCAGATCAGCCGATGGAGCAGCATCCACTTCCACATTGACCCTGGCACCCAACTGAGCTTGCAAAGCATTGACTTCCTGTAAGTAAAAATGTTAGAAACTAGTTGTGTTGTGGGTGCATTTCTGCAGATCTCCATAATGTGTGCTTTAGAATCTGTGTTGACTCGGCTTTTGGGCTTATGTCAATGTGCAAATGTAGTGGGCTTTTAGATGCATTTGAGAATAGTTTGAGACATTTTTTAGATCATAATTAAAAGTGACATTAAAGTGTTGCTAAACCCCCTGTGGAACCTAAGGGGCTTCTCTGATCCTCCTCTCCTTCCATTGTCCCCTGATAATTTCCTGATAACACAGAGCCTATGGAGTCAAGCTGCACAGAGCCTATGGAGTCAAGAAGCTCAGTTTGGTGTGTAGTGGTACAGAGTTTTCTTTTTCTTGGTAGAGTGCATGTGATCAGCACAGGGCCAATCAGCACTAAACAGACAGAGGGTCAGGAGTCTTGCATTTTTATAGGACAGTCAGAAAATTCCCCCTACCAGCTTTAACCAGTGCTCAGCTGGACACTGCCAAAAGTCACAAGACTGCTCTGACTGCTGATAAGAAAATGTATTTAGCAGTTTTTATTTACTAAAATTATTGCATTTCCATGTTCTGTGTACTGTGGGAGAATAGATATAGTGAATTCAGTGTCCTGGGTTTAGTAACACTTTAAAGTGGTTGTAAACCTAGTTAAAAAAAAAATAATAATAACACCTGCAAGACAAAGGCATAATGAGCTAGTATGCATAGCATACTAGCTCATTATATAATACTCACCTGAGATTGAAGCCCTTGCTGCGGTGCCCATAGTACACAGCACAGGCCGATGACATCACTTCCGACGGTTACTTCCAGATATCGCGGCTCTGGCGCTGTGATTGGCCGGAGCCACAATGGCGTCATTCCTGCGCATGCTCACAGTAATGGCACACTCACTGAAGCAACGGCACATACGTGGATTGCTTCAGTTTGTATCAGTGCGCATGTGCCGACGACGCCGGCACATGAAAATACACATGCACGGTTTAGGAGATATCCTGGATAGCTACAGGTATGCCTTATTATAGGCTTACCTGTAGCACAAAGTTGTCCATAACGGTTTACAACCACTTTCATTGACAAATAAAAAAAGATAAAAAATTAAACAAAAGGTGTTAGAAGTTGTCAATTTCTCACAGATGGCCCAGGATGGCAGCATACCTCTAAAGTAAAAGTGATTTCAACAATATTTACACCTGCTCTGTAACAACACATTATGAATTATTTTACTTAAAATAAATGTCTGATTTATCTTAAAACAGGGTAAACAGCTATCCCACCTCCCCATGGTTCCTCTTTATTAGCTGCAGTTCCTCCTGGAGGTTTTCTACTTGTGCCTGTAGATGACATATTTCACTGTTAAGTTCTTCTAGGAGAATACGAAGTCCATTCACATCAGCCTCAACACTGCTTGCCAGTTGGCGTTCCATTTCATACCTGGTGACAAAAGGAAGACAAAGCAATTAATGCTGATATTGATAATAATGATGAAAGACATGAAATATAGAAAGGCCTACTTGTTTCTGAAGTCATCTGCTGCTAGACGATTGTTGTCTATTTGTAACACAATCCTGGCATTTTCCACAGAGGTTGAGGAAATCTGGAAATTATAGGTGTTAATTATTTATTGCAAAGGATAAATTCATAGAATGTATTTACCTAAGCTTTGTTCTGTATCAATTAAGGTAGTTTACTGCATATCTATTATGGCTTGCACTGTAATATGACTTAAGGGTACATTTACACTAGCCACACACTAAAACATTCCCTTTTAGCATTCAGCTGGTATTCAGCAATGATGATGAGCAGTGCCATGGGTTTTACAAGGCAAGACATTGTTTACCTTTTTATTAACTTTATTAAAAGTGTCCAAAGTGTACACTCCATTCAAGTCTGTACACATCGCTGCCCTGCAGTGACATCTAGTGTGCTGCAGAAAAATGACGCATGTCTGTATTTTTCTGTAACACACATCAGAGTGCCCAAAAGCATGAACGAAATGCACTGAGACCCATGCTGTATAAAATTGTAATCTGGTATCCTTTTAGATGCCTAATATGCCTAATCTGTTTTTATATTTTAAATATGTAGGTGTCAGGGTGAGTTTAAAAAATATAAATTTATCATTTATTTACCTGGCCTTGAAGCTCTTGAATGATCCTGAAGAAGCTGCTGTAGTCGGGTAAAGTGCTGGGCTGATTCCTCTCATACCACTCCCGAATATTCCTTTCAAGCTGGGCATTTTGTTGCTCTAGGGAGCGGACTTTGTCCAAGTAGGAAGCTAAACGATCATTTAAATGCTGCATAGTTTCCTTCCCATTGATATTGAACAAACCATGATGGCTAATAATGCTTTTATGGCTGCTGCTGTGAGCACCTCCATGAACGTGCTTGGATATGGATATTCCTTTGCCTCCTGATCCTCCATGTACACTGGGGGCTCTGTAGTGATTACTATGATGGTCTTTATGGGAACTTTCATGGTGGGTGGCATGAGATCCTCTATGATGAGAACTATGAGAACCTGTAGAATGGAATCTGTGGGAGCCTCCATGGTGGGAAGTATGGGAACCTCCATGATGTAAATTATGACATCCTCCATGATGAGAAGCATAAGAACCCCCGTGGTGATCAGAAGAGTGGGATCCTCCATGATGAGAAGCATGAGTTCCTCCATGGTGGTGAGAAGAGTGGGATCCTCCATAAAGGCTAATTGAAGATCCTCCATGAGGAATACCATATGTGTGGTTTGGGATCTTAGACAGATGACTACCAACATGGCAGCTTTCATGGTGTGATCCAGCAGAGGAGTGACCACCGTAACTCATGATGATGGATTTGGGTGGTACAGATGACCTAAAAGTGTGTGTTTCTAAATGGATGCCCTTCACAATATGTTCTCTATTCATTCTGCTGTCTTATATATGGAAGACTGGGAGTGCCACAAAACATTAATTACTAATATTAATGTTTACAAGTATCTGACTGCTCATCTATCCACTGCTTTACATGCTTGACATTAGGATTTAACATTAAACATTTGGTAATCTGCTTGGAAAACTTTAGACAATTGTAAAACAACTTCTCAATAATTCATTTATTGCTGCCCAGCTCATTAGAAACTTTTGCTCACTCCACCCTAAAGAAATAACAATAAAGGAAAAGCCAACTGACTTGGCTGAACACTCCTCAAATAAAACACTCAAAAATGCAATATTGTAATGATAAACTAATGAAACTTTTAATCACAGTATGAATTAAAAGCTGGACACAAAGCATCAGATTTATTTTCAATTTGATCTAGCTTGTCTGAAATATATAACTACAGTGGTAAAGTGTCAGGTACTACCCAATAATGTATTCAGTATTCCATGTATATTTAGGTAGCCTCTGTACTTATCAGCTGGCAAATGTTGTTGTTACTTTGTCATAATAGCATTTCTCTATTCTGTACAATAAAGAGTCAAGGTTTTAAAATATTTCTTACTGTATTATATTACTTGAGGACCTGTGTTTTGGACACTGTTTAGGCTAATAGGCACATCCCGTAAATTGATTCCTATTGGGAGTGCAGTTAGACCCGAGAGAACCTCTCTGATAAAGCTTACCCAGTGTCATTAGTAAAGTTGCCGGCATTGACCCTAAATCATCAACCTGCAGGGGGGTTCATTAATGCTAGGGAGGTCTATTGTTGCTGAGGGAGATCTACTTTTGAGGAAGGAGTCTTTTTAATGCTGGCTACTGGGTGATCTTTTGTTGCTGGCGGGGGTCTGTTGTTGCTGGAATAGATCTATTGTTGCTAGGGGGGCTGTGTTTGCTGGGGGATCTGTTGTTGCTGAGGGAGGGGCCTCTGTTGTTGCTGGCTGCAGGGGATCCATTGGGATTACTGCTTTTCTAGTTATCATTAACAAATTCCATATACATTACTTATTATTATCACCACAAAATCACACTTGGTTCTGTATTCTCTAAAAGGGGTAGTTCCGGGAGGTGGGTAGGGAAAAATTCAGATGGGTGCCTTGGAAGGCGGGAGTATCTGCACCTATTCTCTGAGAAAAAAAGCCTGATAATACATGTCCAACTAACACCAGGCACCGTGGCAGGCCCACAACATGTTGCCAGTGTTACATCTCCCAACTAACCTAGAAATGTTTTGGAGTAATCTAGGAAACACTGAAGTCCAAGGCAAGCATATTGGAGTGGGAATTGACTTGCCCAGCTTGTTCTCCCTGTGTTTAGACAAAGGGACAGGCGCCTCTGGGTGCAGAAGTATAACAAGTTTTAATAGCGTGTAAGTTAAACAACTCACATTTTGGAGGTAAAAAACAGGCATGTAGTATAGTCCCAGCACAGTGGATAATGGTAGAAGGTGTCCTCAGTAGATGGTCCTATCCCAGATAGGGAGCGTAGTATCCACTCGTTCGCTGCTCACTAGTACTCCGCTGTTGTGGGGGGCTGGCCAAGGTGGAGAGGAGCTCAGAACGAGGCCTGGAACAGTGGTGGTGTGCAGAACAAGGATGGATGACGTCACTGGCAAATAACGCGTTTCCTGAGCATGCGCACTGCGAGTGCAGCCACGCTCCTTTATCAAGCTCCCTGTGTTCCCTAGGAGACTTAACAATATAAGAATGAATAAAGTAAATGCATTACCTATGTGAGAGGATTGTAGAGACCCCTGCTACTACAATAAAAAATCCTTAGCATAAAAATCAATAATGTATGAAGCCTCCAATGCCAACCTGTCAGTTGGCATCGAAGCTCAAACCCTGGTCAATCCCAACATAAACATAGTGGAATGAAAGAACCTTTTTACCCCAGATATGGGAACTATAATCTGAACCATAAATGTTTTTTGAAATTACTTCTAATCACTAATAATTTCAGCTGTAATAATCCTCTGAATGTATACTTTATTTGTGTGGAAAATTCCAAAACCACATGAAAATCAAACTGTTTATTGGATACTTTCATAATTATTTGGGATTGCCATTAGCAGTTTTGTTGCTGTCTCTTTCCCTGACATCAGTGAGCTACTGCAAAGCCTGAGGGGACTCTGTCACTGGACAGTCAATGGGAAGTGTCCACATCATACAGGTAACAATGTGCATACCCAAAGATGAGCCCTTCCAATCTGCAGTTCAGAGCATAACATGACCAATGATTCAGGAAATTATTAGGTGCTTAAATGTACTTTTTTTAAAAATGTAATTGGTTTATTTGTTTTAGATATACTGTATGTGAAATATTCCCAGACAATCTTTTTTTCATCACCTTAACTAACATTTCCCTTTTTAGCCACATTTCTTTTTCATCAAACTGTACTTGGCATGAAAGCCAAGCAAGGGTTAATGACAGTTAGGTCTGAATTTGTGTTTTTTGAGCTAAAGTCCTGGGTTTCTGATACTTCAGTAAAGGTAAAAGCAATGCTGACAGCTGTCATCACTTTGTTCTTAGTTGAATACGTAGGTCCCTAAAAACGCTGGCTAGGTCTGACAGACCCCAATGGAGCTTTGGGATTTGTTGGGAATGTGGGTTTCTGTGTTACATTCAATCCTTGCCTCTAATAAAGCTTCTTTACTCTTGAGTCCAGGTACATTGATTTGAAATAGGTCATGTTCCAAGACCTGTGTTATAAAAACCTTTTTAAAAAGACCAGTGGGTGTCATACCTAGGACCTGCTGCTGAACACTAGTAGTGAGGGTGTTGCCAAGTTTGAGAAGGAGGCTTTAGGACAATGCCAATAAAGATATATCATTGGTGTTTAAGCAAACCCTACCACCACCCTACACCCTCCATTCTACAATTTTTTTCTAAGGGCTTCTAAAGCATTTTTTAACATTTTGTCATCACATGTCTCTCTCTGATGCCTTTTCTGGGAGTGACACCAGCAATCCAAAACTGCAGTTTGGGATTGCCATGAGCAGTTTTGTTGCCGCCTCTTTCCCTGACTTCATTATGCTACTGCAGTCTTCTAGAACCTGAGGGGACCACATTATATAGGTAACAACGTGGATACCCAAAAAAGAGCCCTTCCACTCTGCAGTCCAGAGCATAACATGACCACGGATTCAGGAATATATTAGGTGCTTAAATGCACTTTTTTTCAAAATGTAACTGACTGATTTCCTTTGGGCATAAGTGAAATATTCCCAAAACATTTTAAAGGATTGTTTGTTCACCATGACTAATTATTCCCCTTTCAACCACACTTATTTTCCATTAGACTTGTGCAGTTTGTTTCGTTCCGAATTGAAATTCTCTTGTCATTTTTACATTTTTGACAGTTTTTTTGTGAAATGGTAGGGGTACTCTTGTACCCCCTTATCATTTCACACAGGTGGAGGGCTGGGATCTGGGGGTCCCTTTGTTAAAGGGGGCTTCCAGATTCCGATAAGCCACCCGCCCGCAGACCCCCACAACCACCAGGCAAGGGTTGTGGGGATGAGGCCCTTGTCCCCATCAACATGGGGACAAGGTGTTTTGGGGGGCTACCCCAAAGCACCCTCCCAAAGTTAAGGGCATGTGGCCTGGTACGGTTCAGGAGGGGGGGCCAATCTCTCGTCACCCCCTCTTTTTCTGCGGCCTGCCAGGTTGTGTGCTCTGATAAGGGTCTGATATGAATTTTTGGGGGGGACCCCACGCCAATTTTGGCCGGGGTTCCCCTTAATATCCATACCAGACCTGAAGGGCCTGGTATGGAATTTAGGGGGACCCCCCACGTCATTTTTTTTTTAAATTTTGGTTCGGGGTTCCCCTGTGGGGAGTTCCCATGCCTTTTTATCAATGAACTTTTATGTGTATTGTCGGACCGGCAATTCATTAATAGCCGCGAGTAGTTTTAAATGACTTTTTTTCCTTTGAAATATCATTTTGCTGTCAGACTGTTCTAAACACGGGAAACCTGTGCCCCTTTACAGGCATACTATAGACACCCCCCAGGTACGAAATTTAAAGGAATATTACGCTTTTATTGTTTGACTTTAAGCATTATTAAAATCACTGCTCCCGAAAAAACGGCCGTTTTTAAAACTTTTTTTTGCATTGATCCATGTCCCCTGGGGCAGGACCCAGGTCCCCAAACACTTTTTACGATAATAACTTGCATATAAGACTTTAAAATGAGCACTTTTGATTATTCATTTTCGTTTCCCATACACTTTAATGGTGTTCGCGTGTTCGAGTGAATTTTTTGCCTGTTCGCAAGTTCTGGTGCGAACCGAACAGGGGTGTTCGGCTCATCCCTAGTCTAGACAGTTCACTTCCTGATATTGAAACATTCCTACAATGCACATAAACTTCAGGAATAAATACAATTATTTTAAATAAACTGCATATTCAGCAAGTCAATCCAACGTGTTTCAACTTATACAAAGTCTTCATCAGGGGTAAGGAAGCGGAAGCCAAAAAAAAGCCAAGTTTTTACCAAATTATGCATGATTTTATTATTTCATATGACATTCATAACAAATATAGTACACTTACAAAGATATGGACGTGGTCAAATGTCCAGACCAACAGGAATTGGCTCAGTGGTGCAGACCACATGGGTCTCAACCCAACCCAGACCTCAAGCCCCATAGAAGATCAATGGCAATCAAGGGGAAGGCAACAGAGGCAGCTTGCTCACATTCACTAAATTAAATCAGAACTTAGGGACACTCTTTAGCTGGTCTATAACATTTTTAAAGGTGTTGTGGTCTATACATTCTTGTAGGCATTTAAAATGATTATGGGAATCAGAATGAATGTAATATTGTGCAAATTTAGGACAAACATCTGATTGGGCGTATCAGATATAACAAGGCACAGATGGGGCATAATTAATTGAAGAGTGAGAGGCCACACAATATGTATCTGAAGCTGCAACCGCAGGAAGAGGAAAGCAACCTCCTATAAAGCTCTATGGTAAAACAAGGAGAGGAAAAGCTATAAAAAAAATTAAAAATTTGAGTTTGTTGAGAGAAAAGTGCTTTGCATACTCATACTCACATCCAGCATGTATTGGCGATATGGACTCCACTGGCTGAATGTGGGAAGGGAGGGAGCTCTATATATATGTGTGGTGATGCAAGTCTGCATAAGTGCCCCCAGCTGATGCCATTCTATTTGATTTCCCCTGGCGCCCAATCGCCTCTTCGCCATCCCCGTGAGGCGTGAGTGACTGCTGCTGCTGACGTCAAGAGCTCCAGGCAGCACAGACAAACATTTTTTTTTCTCATGATGAGTGGATTTAAGGCCAAGATTGGGTCAATTTAATGACATTATATGAAACAGGCTTTGCACCCTCAGAGCAGGTAGACACAGAATTGTCCTCCCTATTCTTTAGGATTGGCAAGATGTTGGAGAAAAAATCTTTATGTTGACACATTTGTGCCTTTGATAAATATATTGAAAACAATATTAATATAATAGGCTTGCGTGTTCAAATTCTTCCCAACGATGACATATAAGTACAGATTGCAAAAAGGAATGGTAGGACAATCTAAATACCTGCACTAAGAAAACAATGACCATTTTGAGTACAAAATATAGGAAACAGACTGAAGTTGGACAGTGATTTGTCAGTTTTGGAAACACAACTCACTTCCTTTAATACAAATCTTTTGTGTAAAGATTGTGAAATCAAACTAAAAGAGAGTCTAGCATACTACAACAAAAAACTTTTACAGACAAAAGAGAAAAAAATTTGGCGAGACAAACTAGCCTGTGATGAGGGCCGAGCTTACAAATTCATCAATTCACAAAAAACACAAAAAGGTAGATTTAAACGTACTACACATTAAATGACTAATCACAATTATGTTTCTGGTTTTCCTCCACAGTTTACACAGGTTAAAGATCCTGCAAGACCCAATACTACACCAACAAAAATAAACTATCATGGTGATGGGATACCTGAACAACAACAGAAGAAATGAATGGTTTTTCAACATAGTTCAGATTCCCAAACCTCTAGTGGTGTGTCACAATATTTTTCTGGTTATCCAACAGGTTATACACAAGGTGAGTATCACAATATGCAAGTATAGGCGCAAACACTGGAGATGGCGATAAAAGAACAACAACACAGTGAACCACACCTCCCCCTGGTATATTAAAACAAAAATATATATATATATATATGCGTACATCGATAGACTCAAAGAGCAACAAAAGCACTAATAAGGTTGTAGCAAGATGTATAAAGGTATACAATACGATCAATCAATTAGTAGAAAAAAAGTCCAGGGGTCCAAAGGAACAGAATGATAAATCCACAAGTAGGGCTGCCTTCACTGAGAACTGAAACCAAATTCCAAATCCTAGAAGAAACAAAAGAAAGAAAGGCGCCTCTGGGTGTAGACTTAAAACAGTTTATTACATAAAAATAGTAGCGGTCACACTCACATTGGTGAAGTCATCAAAGGCATATACAGTGAGCAGTCCATAGAACATCATCCATCATAGGGAAATGGGTCAGATCGGTCTATCCTCCTGATACTCGGCTGGGAGCTCTGCCCGTGTGTGGAGTGGAGCACCGCTGAGAGTGGTAAGGGCCGGCCGCAGCGGTGACACGTTTAACCAGAAACAAAGCTGAAGGCGGTGACAAAGATCTGGATGCACAGGAAGAGAAACACAGCAACCGGCGAGGAGGAGTGACGTCACTGAAAGAGCGACGCGTTGCGGGGCGTACGGGCTGCGATAACGTGACAGCCGCGCCCCTTCATCAGGCTATAGGTGGATGGGGATGGATGCCATAAAAGCAGAAAGAGGAAGGAGGGGCCAGGGCAAAAGGTGCAGTGATAGGCCAGAGTGAACAGGAAGAGAAGGGGAGGAAGACCGGAACTACAGGCCGAAGTGTCAGCAGAGGAGTAAAGGAAAAAAAAAACAAAAACAATGGAATAAAAAATGCATATGAATGATAAAAAAATGATAAAAAAGAAAGAAACCAACCGAAAAATGAATGTATTAGACAATACAGATGAGGATAATTTGCAAAAAAATTATTATATATGAGCAATGTGGAATAAGGGGGGGAGGGGGAGGGAAAAGAGGGGGGGGTGTTCTAGTAACATGTGTCTCCACCACACACACGACAGGCCTCTTCCCAGCATGATCATATAAAAAAATATATATATATAAAGAAATATATATACACATATATATATAAATACATAAAATAGAATATGTGTGCGTGTAGGCGTAAAGACGCAAGACACGCACACATATAACTCTAAAACTAAAAATGATATAGTCCAATATGGGACCTGATAGACATACCAATCATATATAACTGGGAAAAGGATGGTAGAAACCACTGTTAAAAGCAAAGATAAAATGATGGAAAAAATAAAATAATAAAAACAATGGGGGGTAATTATTTTCATAGAATGGTGGAAATCTCAATACATTCATTAATTCCTCCTGGCGACAAAGCATCTAAAGTATAAATCCAAAAGGTTTCGCGGGCACAGAGCTTCTTAAACCTTTCGGCAGGGGAAAGAGATTTGGGGATCTGTTCGATCACCCAAACTTTGAGACCTACTGTAGAGCTCTGATGAGCCACCGTAAAGTGTCTCGGGACACTATGCGGATCTGTGCCACCTTCAATAAGCCTTCTGTGCTCACCGAACCTCTGTCTAAGTGCCCTAATGGTCCGACCCACATAAATCAGCCCACAAGGGCAACCAAGGCCGTAGACAACGAAGTCCGATGAGCAGTTGTAAAAGTCCTTTAGCGTGTAGGTTTTGCCTTTAGTGGCAAAGGACTTTTGACCGTGATGGACAAATTGGCAAGTTTTACACAAGGCCTTACGGCACTGATACATGCCCACCAGGGGTATTAATATGGGTACATCAGGAGAAGCTACGGTGGATTTGAGCTTACTCTGAGCAATTTTACTCTTAAGGTTGGGGGCCCTGCGATATATAACTTTGGGATGAGAGGGGAGTACAGCTGAAAGATGGGGATCCTGTTGTAAAATATCCCAATGTTTAGACAAGATTTTTTCCATACATTTGTGTTTATGATGGAAAGTGGTTACAAACCTACTGGAACAGTCTTTTTGGGATTGATTATTTTTGGGAGGTTTACCATGAAGGTAATAATTATATGCTTCGTCAACCAAAGGTTCTGGATATTCTTTATCCAGAAATTTCTTTTTTAGATTGGCACTGAGTTCGATGTAATCAGAATCTTTCGTGCAATTCTGTCGAAGGCGACAGAACTGTCCTTTTGGGATGTTGGTAATCCATTTTGAAAAATGACAACTCTTATAATGCAAGTACGAGTTGCCTGCTGTGGGTTTGATGTAATTCTTGGAAGTGATAACTGGACCATCATGTCCTAGTTCCAGATCCAAAAAAGCTAAAGTGGCACTGTCTGTAACAAATGTAAATGAAAGTCCATAGGGATTATCATTACAATGTCTGACGAAGGGAATGATGAGTTTGGGGTCACCATCCCAAATGATAATCAGGTCATCAATATACCTGCCAAAAAAGACTATATTGGCTGCGAAGGGATTATGGTTATGGATATATTCGTTCTCCCAATAACCCATAGCCAAATTGGCATAAGAAGGAGCGAAATTAGCTCCCATAGCAGTACCCTGTATTTGCTGATAAAAATCTCCATTAAAAGTAAAATAATTATGCTTCAGGCAGAACTCTGTGGCTTCTATGATGAATCTAGCCTGACGCATATTTATCAAAGGGTCCATGGATAGAAATTGCTCCAAAGCCTTCAATCCAAAATGATGTGGAATAGAAGTATAGAGAGAACACACGTCAAACGAAAGCCAGACATAAGAAGGCTCCCATCTGTAGGAAGACAGGAGTTCAAGCAAATGTGTTCCATCGCGTATGTAGGACTGTAGGGATGAGACTATAGGTTGTAGGAACTGGTCTATGTATAAGCTAAATCCGGTAGTAACACTGTCCATCGCCGCTACGATGGGTCTGCCGGGAGGGTCCACCAGACTCTTATGAACCTTAGGTAAATAATAAAAATAAGGAATTTGGTAAAAGGACTTGCGCAAAAATAAACTTTCTGCTTTCGTGATAATGTCTTCTTTTAGGGCGGTGTTGATAAGTGTATCAGCTTCCAGTGCAAATTCTGCAGTGGGATCCTTTTTGAGCTTGGCATAGGTCGCTTTGTCAGAAAGAAGTCGGTATGATTCCTTCAGGTAATCGGACCTATCAAGTAACACTATACCACCTCCCTTGTCAGCTGACTTAATCACCAAGTCTTCAGCATGTGTAAGGTGGCCAAGCGCTTTGATTTCGGAGGGAGAAAGATTGTGGGCTTTGGACGTAGAGTTACACATTTTTAATAAGTCTGCATAGACCACTCTGTAGAAACTCTCTATATATGGACCTTTAGATTGCGTAGGAAAAAAGATGGACTTGGGTTTCAGTGTGGAACGAATGATAGGAGGGGATGTAGCTAGATGTTGTGTAAGCATTAGTGATGTGAATTCATCACTATTAAGCATATATGAGTCATCAGTGTTAAGGTCAAGAAGCTCCACACTAGAATCTGATGAGGCTCTAGGGGATGTGATTGGGATCTGTGTGGTGTCTACAACATCTGTATTTTTATCTTTCAGTGATTTTATCTCAAAATGTCTTTTTAAAGTCAACTTCCGTATGTAACTGTTGAGATCCTTAAATAGGACAAAAGGGTTAGGTTTATTGACCGGAGCAAAATTCAATCCATGATTAAGGAGAGAAATGTCTGCAGGGGACAAGGAGTGAGAAGATAAATTAAAGATCTTTATCGTTTCGGATGTTTGAGTGCACTGACGTGTTTTTCTAGTTCGTCCTCCTCTACAACCTCTTCTGTGAGCTTTCTTTTTCTTGTTCTTGACATTGGGGTTGGAGGAGGACCGGACACTAAAAAAGGAGAGATGGAACAATTGGCTGTCAGAACATTATTGGTAGAAGTATTAGGTGAAGGGGTATCAGGGGGCAATGTTTTGTCCCTCAGAAGTTCATCTGGTACTCTAGGCCTGGGGTCTCTGGTGACCAGGTGATCAGTGTGTTTAGGACCAATAGGGATGATAGTAGAGGTCTCCCCAGCAATATTAAGGGTAGAAGGACCGGTTTTAGATACATAGGCTGTAGAGGTAGATGGTGAAATATGGGAAGTGCTGGGTCTATTATAGAACTGATTAAGAGCATTGATTAATTCAGAATTGTTCTTATTATTATTGGTGAAATTTCTTTTTGACTTATTTGGAAGGTGTCTAGTATGATTAGGCAGTCTAGAGACATGTGGAAAAGACTGATGGGAAGAAGAACAAGTGAGGGGGTTCTTCAGATGTCTGGCAGGAATAATAGTATCATAAGGTTTTATATCCAACAATGAAGGGATAGGTGGATAGGAAGATGCTTGATCACATCGACTCCGTGAAGGTGAATGTGAGGTAGTAACACCTCACATCTTGCGTACATCTTGCTACAACCTTATTAGTGCTTTTGTTGCTCTTTGAGTCTATCGATGTACGCATATATATATATATATTTTTGTTTTAATATACCAGGGGGAGGTGTGGTTCACTGTGTTGTTGTTCTTTTATCGCCATCTCCAGTGTTTGCGCCTATACTTGCATATTGTGATACTTTTGAAACCTTCTGTGCTGCATACTGGTTATTGTGTATAACAACCTCTCCATACCCTCCCCACCTCCTCCCCTTTCCCCCCCCCCCCTTTCCTCTGTGACTTTTTCACTATAGAATCATGGATATTGTCTCCGCCATAAAAAATCATAGGTATGCGACACTTGATCATTTGTATACCCTGCTTTCCCCCATTACCTTTTCTGACACTGTGAAACTCTCAGGTAAAACACGCCACAGTCTCTGTGGCAAGTTTAAACAACTCGAAAGAATAATCCACACTATTAATTTTCAGTGGTGGGATAAATTCTTTCTACAGCAATATATTGATGTAAAAATCACACCTAGAGAGTTACGAGTTATGAAAGATTGTCCCAACTTTCTGAGTGAAGATAACACTAAAGAATGGGCCAGTATTGCAGAATTTTGCACGACCAAGTGGATGGGAATATTGATTTCCCATAGAGCCAATAGGCTCAATAAATTCACTCAGCAAGTTCAAGCCATTATTAGTGATATTGTGAGTTTCAATGTTCATATTCCACCATCATGGCTTGAAATACTAAAAGAAAAAAACAAAAAAGATGAGGATGATTTCATTAACGTCAAGATGGGAAAATTTAAACGGGATTTAGATGACTATAATTCCAACAAGGTCTTCTCATGGAACAAAAAGAATAACCATAACTCTATTTCCTCTCCACCTCCCACTGTTACTACCTCACATTCACCTTCACGGAGTCGATGTGATCAAGCATCTTCCTATCCACCTATCCCTTCATTGTTGGATATAAAACCTTATGATACTATTATTCCTGCCAGACATCTGAAGAACCCCCTCACTTGTTCTTCTTCCCATCAGTCTTTTCCACATGTCTCTAGACTGCCTAATCATACTAGGCACCTTCCAAATAAGTCAAAAAGAAATTTCACCAATAATAATAAGAACAATTCTGAATTAATCAATGCTCTTAATCAGTTCTACAATAGACCCAGCACTTCCCATATTTCACCATCTACCTCTACAGCCTATGTATCTAAAACCGGTCCTTCTACCCTTAATATTGCTGGGGAGACCTCTACTATCATCCCTATTGGTCCTAAACACACTGATCACCTGGTCACCAGAGACCCCAGGCCTAGAGTACCAGATGAACTTCTGAGGGACAAAACATTGCCCCCTGATACCCCTTCACCTAATACTTCTACCAATAATGTTCTGACAGCCAATTGTTCCATCTCTCCTTTTTTAGTGTCCGGTCCTCCTCCAACCCCAATGTCAAGAACAAGAAAAAGAAAGCTCACAGAAGAGGTTGTAGAGGAGGACGAACTAGAAAAACACGTCAGTGCACTCAAACATCCGAAACGATAAAGATCTTTAATTTATCTTCTCACTCCTTGTCCCCTGCAGACATTTCTCTCCTTAATCATGGATTGAATTTTGCTCCGGTCAATAAACCTAACCCTTTTGTCCTATTTAAGGATCTCAACAGTTACATACGGAAGTTGACTTTAAAAAGACATTTTGAGATAAAATCACTGAAAGATAAAAATACAGATGTTGTAGACACCACACAGATCCCAATCACATCCCCTAGAGCCTCATCAGATTCTAGTGTGGAGCTTCTTGACCTTAACACTGATGACTCATATATGCTTAATAGTGATGAATTCACATCACTAATGCTTACACAACATCTAGCTACATCCCCTCCTATCATTCGTTCCACACTGAAACACAAGTCCATCTTTTTTCCTACGCAATCTAAAGGTCCATATATAGAGAGTTTCTACAGAGTGGTCTATGCAGACTTATTAAAAATGTGTAACTCTACGTCCAAAGCCCACAATCTTTCTCCCTCCGAAATCAAAGCGCTTGGCCACCTTACACATGCTGAAGACTTGGTGATTAAGTCAGCTGACAAGGGAGGTGGTATAGTGTTACTTGATAGGTCCGATTACCTGAAGGAATCATACCGACTTCTTTCTGACAAAGAGACCTATGCCAAGCTCAAAAAGGATCCCACTGCAGAATTTGCACTGGAAGCTGATACACTTATCAACACCGCCCTAAAAGAAGACATTATCACGAAAGCAGAAAGTTTATTTTTGCGCAAGTCCTTTTACCAAATTCCTTATTTTTATTATTTACCTAAGGTTCATAAGAGTCTGGTGGACCCTCCCGGCAGACCCATCGTAGCGGCGATGGACAGTGTTACTACCGGATTTAGCTTATACATAGACCAGTTCCTACAACCTATAGTCTCATCCCTACAGTCCTACATACGCGATGGAACACATTTGCTTGAACTCCTGTCTTCCTACAGATGGGAGCCTTCTTATGTCTGGGTTTCGCTTGACGTGTGTTCTCTCTATACTTCTATTCCACATCATTTTGGATTGAAGGCTTTGGAGCAATTTCTATCCATGGACCCTTTGATAAATATGCGTCAGGCTAGATTCATCATAGAAGCCACAGAGTTCTGCCTGAAGCATAATTATTTTACTTTTAATGGAGATTTTTATCAGCAAATACAGGGTACTGCTATGGGAGCTAATTTCGCTCCTTCTTATGCCAATTTGGCTATGGGTTATTGGGAGAACGAATATATCCATAACCATAATCCCTTCGCAGCCAATATAGTCTTTTTTGGCAGGTATATTGATGACCTGATTATCATTTGGGATGGTGACCCCAAACTCATCATTCCCTTCGTCAGACATTGTAATGATAATCCCTATGGACTTTCATTTACATTTGTTACAGACACTGCCACTTTAGCTTTTTTGGATCTGGAACTAGGACATGATGGTCCAGTTATCACTTCCAAGAATTACATCAAACCCACAGCAGGCAACTCGTACTTGCATTATAAGAGTTGTCATTTTTCAAAATGGATTACCAACATCCCAAAAGGACAGTTCTGTCGCCTTCGACAGAATTGCACGAAAGATTCTGATTACATCGAACTCAGTGCCAATCTAAAAAAGAAATTTCTGGATAAAGAATATCCAGAACCTTTGGTTGACGAAGCATATAATTATTACCTTCATGGTAAACCTCCCAAAAATAATCAATCCCAAAAAGACTGTTCCAGTAGGTTTGTAACCACTTTCCATCATAAACACAAATGTATGGAAAAAATCTTGTCTAAACATTGGGATATTTTACAACAGGATCCCCATCTTTCAGCTGTACTCCCCTCTCATCCCAAAGTTATATATCGCAGGGCCCCCAACCTTAAGAGTAAAATTGCTCAGAGTAAGCTCAAATCCACCGTAGCTTCTCCTGATGTACCCATATTAATACCCCTGGTGGGCATGTATCAGTGCCGTAAGGCCTTGTGTAAAACTTGCCAATTTGTCCATCACGGTCAAAAGTCCTTTGCCACTAAAGGCAAAACCTACACGCTAAAGGACTTTTACAACTGCTCATCGGACTTCGTTGTCTATGGCCTTGGTTGCCCTTGTGGGCTGATTTATGTGGGTCGGACCATTAGGGCACTTAGACAGAGGTTCGGTGAGCACAGAAGGCTTATTGAAGGTGGCACAGATCCGCATAGTGTCCCGAGACACTTTACGGTGGCTCATCAGAGCTCTACAGTAGGTCTCAAAGTTTGGGTGATCGAACAGATCCCCAAATCTCTTTCCCCTGCCGAAAGGTTTAAGAAGCTCTGTGCCCGCGAAACCTTTTGGATTTATACTTTAGATGCTTTGTCGCCAGGAGGAATTAATGAATGTATTGAGATTTCCACCATTCTATGAAAATAATTACCCCCCATTGTTTTTATTATTTTATTTTTTCCATCATTTTATCTTTGCTTTTAACAGTGGTTTCTACCATCCTTTTCCCAGTTATATATGATTGTTATGTCTATCAGGTCCCATATTGGACTATATCATTTTTAGTTTTAGAGTTATATGTGTGCGTGTCTTGCGTCTTTACGCCTACACGCACACATATTCTATTTTATGTATTTATATATATGTGTATATATATTTCTTTATATATATATATTTTTTTATATGATCATGCTGGGAAGAGGCCTGTCGTGTGTGTGGTGGAGACACATGTTACTAGAACACCCCCCCCCTCTTTTCCCTCCCCCTCCCCCCCTTATTCCACATTGCTCATATATAATAATTTTTTTGCAAATTATCCTCATCTGTATTGTCTAATACATTCATTTTTCGGTTGGTTTCTTTCTTTTTTATCATTTTTTTATCATTCATATGCATTTTTTATTCCATTGTTTTTTTTTTTTTGTTTTGTTTTTGTTTTTTTTTTCCTTTACTCCTCTGCTGACACTTCGGCCTGTAGTTCCGGTCTTCCTCCCCTTCTCTTCCTGTTCACTCTGGCCTATCACTGCACCTTTTGCCCTGGCCCCTCCTTCCTCTTTCTGCTTTTATGGCATCCATCCCCATCCACCTATAGCCTGATGAAGGGGCGCGGCTGTCACGTTATCGCAGCCCGTACGCCCCGCAACGCGTCGCTCTTTCAGTGACGTCACTCCTCCTCGCCGGTTGCTGTGTTTCTCTTCCTGTGCATCCAGATCTTTGTCACCGCCTTCAGCTTTGTTTCTGGTTAAACGTGTCACCGCTGCGGCCGGCCCTTACCACTCTCAGCGGTGCTCCACTCCACACACGGGCAGAGCTCCCAGCCGAGTATCAGGAGGATAGACCGATCTGACCCATTTCCCTATGATGGATGATGTTCTATGGACTGCTCACTGTATATGCCTTTGATGACTTCACCAATGTGAGTGTGACCGCTACTATTTTTATGTAATAAACTGTTTTAAGTCTACACCCAGAGGCGCCTTTCTTTCTTTTGTTTATACACAAGGTGGGGTGGTGGGTGACTTTAATTCTTCTCTGTGTATGGTAAAATATCTGCGCTACCCCTAGAAAAAAATTACATACTGGTGCTGCAACTTAAAGCGGGGGTTCACCCACACCGCCAAAAAAAAAAAAATATTAAAAGCCAGCAGCTACAAATACTGCAGCTGCTGACTTTTAATACATTGCCACTTACCTGTCCCGCTCGGTTCTCGGCAGCTGCCGCCGCCATCCTAGGTGAGGGAATCAGGAAGTGAAGCGGTGCGGGTTCACTTCCCGGTTCCCTACTGCGCATGGGCGAGTCGCGCTGCGCGTCCCTAGTGGTCCCCGCTCTCTCCTGGGAGCTGTGTGTTCACAGCAGACAGCGCGGTCGGGACGGGAAGAGGCATAGACTCCCATGGGAGTCTGTGCCGGAAGTGGGTGCAAATACCTGTCTTTGACAGGTATCTGCACCCCCCTCCCCCCTGAAAGGTGCCAAATGTGACACCGGAGGGGGGGAGGGTTCCGAAAAGCGGAAGTTCCATTTTTGTGTGGAACTCCGCTTTAAATAGCCTGAATATTCAGCTAATAACATGTATATAAAGAGAAAAAGTGTGCAACCAAGCAATATATATAAGTTCCTTAATATAAAAGGAAACAATTGACAAATTATAGAGATCAAACACGCTCATCAAGGGATCACTCAGATCAGGGATATTCCTCCATGGGTTCATCCGATGCAGGGATCCTAATAATACAGCAAACTCAGGTATGGTTATCCTGTAGTTGCAACGGTATCCTTAAATCTCCAGCAGTGGGATAATTCATATGACAGAAAAGAGAAGCTTCATGGTGCAGTACCCCAGTTTAAAAATTTATTGAAAAGTTTTCTTAGGCACTGACATCCAAAAAAGCTGGTGAATGGTACATTCAAACAGCTGCAGCACAAGCCGGCCAGCTGATACGTGGTGATGCCAAGAACAAGTCCTTGACGTCAATGTGGTGATAATGGATGATTTTCAATATAAGAATATGTGTATGCTCATTGTTTCCAACAAATAGTGTTATCGCCAAATGAATTCCTCTACAATGAAGAAATTCAATCAAATATTCCCAAAAGACCTTTGGGAATATGTACGTACACCATATCCCAAGATTTCGATCTTTATAGCCTCCCAAAATTGCATAAAAATCCTATGAATCCAACAAGTAGACCCAAAGTTTCTGGAAATGAGGGACTGACTAAGAATTTAAGTCAAATCATTGATGCGTATCTTCAACCACATGTCACTTCTCTACCCTCTTTCATGAAAGATACAATTCATTTTCTTCAGGTCATTGATAACCTTTCAGTTCCAGCCAATGCCTACCTCGTCCCAATTGACGTGGAAGCATTGTATAGTTCAATACCACAAAACCTTGGTTTAGCAGCTGTTAAAAAGATCCAGCCCCAAAGGAGCATGTATGATCGGTCCTTAAATGAGTTCATACTTGCAGGACTTGAATTCATCCTGCACCATAACTTTTTTCTGTTTTATGGCTCCCACTACCTGCAGTTGCAGGGCGTAGTGATGGGGACATGTTGTGCCCCATCCTACGCCAAGCTGTACCTGGGAGAGTGGAAGCGTAACTTTCTCTCAGACGAGGAACTGTACATGCCGTGTCTCTACATGGCAAAGGTACATAGAAGAGACATATTTCTCATCTGGGAGGGTCCAGAGGACATTTGATGTCAATGTCTTGAAGCCATGAACAACAATTCATTCAATTAAAAATTTACGATGACCTATGACCTAACCACTGTGACCTTTTTGGACACGAGTATTACTAAAATGCCAGACGGACATCTTACCAGCAGCCTCTATCACAAGGGTACCGCTGGCAATACAATACTCCGTGCTCACAGTTTTCATCCTACCGGTCTTGTCAACTCAATACCTTTCAGTTAGTATTTGCGACTGAGAAGGAATTTCTCCATGGATTCCACTTTTAACTAGAAGCTGTTAAATTAAATAATAGGTTTTTGGAAAGAGGATATAGTAAACTTGCCTTTGAAAAGCTTTCAACAAAGTGAGTGACTCCCTCATGAGGAGCTACTCTTTAAACATAAAAAAGTCCCGTGATCTTCCATCTGCACGTGTAATTCTAAGACATACCAATCAACAATCAGAAATCAAAAGAATATTGAATAGGCATTGGCCTATTCTAGCTGAAGATACTGTAATTAAGCAGTTCATTAATGAAAGACTAGCCATTACCATCAGAAGGGCTGCCTCTGTGAAGAATAAACTTGTGAGTAGAGAATTCCGTAATGGAAAGGGTGATCCATGTCGACAGGGTGGCACGTTTGCCTGTGGTGGGTGCTTTTATTGTACTTACATGTTAGGGAAAAGTCATTTCACTCTTCCCAATGGTGAAACCTTTTAATACATTTTGCAAATTGTTGCACGCAAGGAGTAGTATACATGAGCACATGTGATTGTGGTTCGTTCTACGTTGGTAAAACCAAAGAAGAACTATGGCAACGTTTATATAGACATATTCATTGCATGCAAACATGCAACCCGGAATTACCACTGGGGAGGCATGTTACGAGGGTCCATGGGGGCAAATTTCCAAAAATCAAAGTTACAGCATTGGACAGAATCCATATACCCCAAAGAAAGGGGGATTTTAATAAAATACTCTTACAAACAGAACAGAGATGGATATACAAATTAAGAGCCACTTGCCCCCTGGGGTTAAATGACATTATTACCTTTAAGGCCTTTCTGAAGGGAAGTAAGAAGTTTTACTACAATATATTTGCTTTCCCTCCCCCCTTTCACTTTTTTTTGGGGGGCTGTTGCTTTGTCATTTTTAATATTTTCTGTCCCAGCTTTATGAATTTTCAATTGTGAATTTTTTGAATAATACTAAATACATTTTGTAGGATTTGATATTTGACATTTATGTGACTTCAGGTCATTGGCTCATGTGGTGCGTAGCCCATCTGGGTTTTCGGGTCCCCTAGCGCGGACGTGGGGGTCTACGTCTGTACAGTCTGGATGAGCTTTTCTCCTACTTGCCTTTCTGCCAGCTTGAATTGTCAGGGGCGGTTTTGGGCACACATCTGCATTGTTGGTGTCCCCATTGCATCTCTGTCGATTTCTGGGTGCACTGCGCATGCGCAGAGTCCGCACGTGCCCCATCTATTTTGGTTGCCCTGCCTGGAGCGCTTGACATCAGCAGCAGCCACTCACGCCTTCCCGGGACAGCGGAGAGGTGACTGGGCGCCAGGGGAGATCAATTTGAATGGCATCAGCTGGGGGCAATTATGCAGACTTGCATCACCACACATTTATATAGAGCTCCCTCCCTTCACACATCCAGCCAGTAGAATCCATATCGCCAACCCATGCTGGATGTGAGTATGAGTATGCAAAGCCCTTTTCTGTCAATAAACATTGGACATGTCCATATCTTTGTAAATATACTATATTTGTTATGAATGTCATATGAAATAATACAATCATAAAACATTTGGTAAAAACTTAATATAAATGTCATTGTGCATTTTCTCTTGCTTTTTTGATGTATGTAGGATTGTTTCTACTTCCTTACTCCCTGATTAAGACTTTGTATAAGTTGAAACACGTTGGTTTGACTTGGTGGATATGCAATTTATTTTAAATAATTTTATGTATTCCTGCAGTATATGTGCATTGTGGGAATGTTTCAATATCAGGACGTGAACTGTCTAGACCAGCCAATTTTTAAACTTGTTGTTCAATAAATGTTTTTCCATTTTTTTATATACTAACTTGAAATTGTGTGATTTCTATTGCTGCAACAAAGTCCCATGGCAGATATCTTTCGAATAATATTCTTTCTATTCTATTCTGTTGTTTTCTTCTATACTATTGTGTTATTTTCTATTCTATTCTAATCTATTTTTTTTATCCTATTGAAATTCAAATTAATTCTATTTAAATTTTGGGAAATGATTATATTATTTCTATTGTATTCTATTGTTTTATTCATTTCTTTTCTATTCTATTTTTTTAGTCTATTCTTTTCTACTCTATTATTTTCTATTCGAATTTCAGAAGATGGTTATATTATTTCTGTTTTATTCCATTTTTTTTTTCTATTCTATTTGTTTCTATTCTATTTTATTCTATTCCATTCTAATATGTTGTTTTATTTTCTATTCTATTTTGTTCTCTTTTATATTCTATTCTTTTATTTTCTGTGATATATTTTTCTATTCTATTCTATTTTTTTCTTGTCTATTACTTTATTTTCAATTTTATTTTATTCTCTTTGGAAATTGGAAAACTATAGAATTTGAAAACTGTTTGAATTAGAAAACTATTCGAATTTGAAATCTATTTGAATTCGAAAACTATTTGAACTTGATATGAAAACGTTTCAAACCGATTTGAATTTGGAAAATTTTAATCAATTCGAATACGAATAAACAAAAATAATTCCGAAAACGAATTATACGGATTAAGCAAATTAAACCAATTAAAATAAAACAAAACAAAATCAATTGTTTCATTCTGCACGTGTATATTTTCCACACTACAAATAGTTAGTGATCTTTAAGAATACACACTGGTTCAGGTAGATTGTTTATGTAGGTCCATAGCTAGATTAAGCTGTTTTTGGCCCACATAAATGATAATGCTCTTTTATAACTGACCTTCTGTCATGCAATTATATAATAGAAACTACACTTGGTATGGACTACTAGAGGTGGCATATGGTCTGCCTTATATGCTTCCTCAACTATAAAGAGTTTTGAACTCCTGTACCCCCTTTCCTCTACAGCCTTGCTTTTTTTTGCTCAATTAAGTCACAAATGACCAGGTGGATAGTAAATTCTGAGTCTAGATGCAGCCCTTCCTATTCTTGCTTCCCTAGGCATCGGTCCATGCAAGGTCGATCCTAGGGTCACAGACACCTGGGTGGAGAAACATTTCTGGTGCCCCCACATGGGCGTGGTCATCATATCAGTGCCTATCAAATGCAGCTTCATCAGTGCCCATCAAATGCAGTCTTATCAGTGCCCATCAAATTTAGCCTCATCAGTGACCATCAAATGCAGCCTTATCAGTGCCCATCTAATACAGCCTACCAGTGCCTGGATCACACAGAACGGCGATCTCCCGCTGTGCCACGGAGCTTGGATTTGAATTGCCCGGGTGGCCACTGTAACAAGGTCCTGCCTCCTAGACTGGCTCCTATGATGCACGTCATAATGATTCAATTTCCCAGCATTGGACCAATGTGCCGTCTATCACAGAATCCTGTCTAGGAGGCGGGATTTTGTTACAGCGGATGCTGAACATTTCCAAGCTTTGTGACACAGCGGGAGATCGCCGCTCTGCATGACACACACAAGGAGAGGAAGGGAGAACATGACAGGGGCATGTGGAGATGACACCCCCCTGACACCCCCCCAATGTGTTGCACCTGGTGCGGACTGCCCCCCCATTGGTATGCCACTGCCACTTGAGCTTCAGCTCCCCTCAGCTCAGCTCGAGGCACCTGGGCACAGGGCACCCTGTGCATCTGGCCAGGATTGACCCTGGGTCCACGAGTGCCTTGTGGGCACTTATGTGAAAGCCTATTTAGAATTCCTATTTTATTTTTTATTATTGAAAAAAACACGTGCATCATTAATACCACAAACACGGCTGATTGCATGAACAAAATAGGATTAGTTTTATTGAAAATATTGTAAGTGACAAGGATATGAGAACGATGATCAAAATTCAACCAGAATACTGCAGTAGTACACCAGAATCTAGGGCTTAGTATGTCCACCACAATAAAATATGCATTTTGCATGCTAATATTCCATTAATATGTACAATGGTAGACAATACAAATAGGTTTATAATATCTGATTAAAAAAACGATACTACAACTCTATAATAAAACCTGCACAGGATTATGTCAATAAAACCCCCTTTAAGTCACAACAGTAAACTAGAGTTCCACTTGAATTAAGCATGTGTTTTATATGTGCATTCACGTACTATAGGCACATTTTAAGGTGCTGTTTTTTGGTCTTTTTAAAAGGAAACTACATTGCGAAGGAGAATTCAGCAAAAAATCATATTCTATCCTATACTGATCAGACTGGTTCATATTCTAACTCATTTTGCATATAATCATTGTAATTCAAAATGATTGATTATGGTGCAACTCACTTCTTCTGAGTGAAGCAAACTGCCTTGCAACTTTATGTACCATAAGTGCCTGTTTATGCTTGAACATGTTACAGTAACACATGCAGCACAACTCACTCTTAGGGCATTGTGGTGCACTCCATTATCACAGGTTATTTGTTCTGAATGGGCCCCAGGTAAATATGCTTGCACTCTATTGTTTTCTTCAAGCACTACCATGTAATCCACATTGTGCCGTGTGGTGTGCTGCATCAAGCCATAGCATAGATGCATTCTGTACATGTGTAGGAGTGCCATTCAATGCTGTTGCAAAGTAAATGGCACTGCAACACATTGCACTACGTGTTAGCACAACGTCTGGATATTAAAATGCATTTTTGTAACAAGATGGTGTGAATGGGCACTAAAAATATTAAAAGTGCTCCAGAAAAGGGAATGGAAAGTCAAAACCTATGCTCCTGCGTAATGTAATCCCTAAAAAATGCTGGATAGACTAAAATACCTTCATTCATTTTGGATCTTTAAAAAGTGTTCAAAGGCCAGAAATCCATAATTTTTGTAACACGTAGGTCAACAGCTTGAAATTAACTTACAACTTAGGTAAACTTCAATAGTTTACCACCAACCTCTAAAGATGAACAGATATCTAACTAATCCTAAACCTTGCATAATTTCAGCTGTGTCTACTGGGTATTTTGGTAAATAAAATTAATGTCTCATGCCAAGTTTTGCCTAGGAAAGGAGATCCCGAAGACCACATAGGAAGAAGACACCAAAAGACTTTCTAGAGATACTATTATCCACAGAGTTCTCCAGAAGATATAGAAACACATTAGCATACATTATGGTGATTATGATGTTGATGACTTTGATGATGTTTATGATGAGTGTGGCTAGTCGCATGTTGAAGTTTCATTGCGTGGTGAAATCCTGAAATTAGAAGATACAATATTTAAGATTATTAATGATCTAGGGCACATTATAAAGAGATGCAAATTGTCAATGTATTATATATCAATCCACCATATTCCAATTATCATTGTTATTGTTACATAACTAGTCAGGTTGTGAAACCAGCCTATGTACAATTATTTGTAGATATATTGATTTTAGCAGGAGTACCCTGAAATGTATTTATTTAGTAAAAAAAAGGTTGAGAAACTTTACATTAAACTATGTTTTTTAAAATGTAGTTAGCCTTTTATGTTTTGTAGTTTCATGAATTTACCCAACTTTTTTGGAAACAGTCTAAATCTAAAAGCAATTCCTATGCAAGACTATTGTACTTTTTTACAGTTAAAAACTACTGTGGGTCATTTAAATGCTATTTGTCACATATACAAGGGCATTTCAAAATTCACAGCAGACAATGTGACTGCTATGGAACTGATTAGCAAAATGGCCTAGAAATATTTGGTTACATAGTGATTTATGCAATGTGATTTTCAGATAGCATTTTTGTAAATGTATTGGATAGAATAAATGTTTAGAGAGTATGACTGTTGATTAAAGTGATTGGTATTGGGTATCAGTAAATGAATGCCATTAAGATAGAGATTAAAGAGATGGTGTGCTCTTTTCAATTATTTGCTATGGGACCCTATATGGTGGTGTCTAAATGCCACTAATGACCAGGTCATTGTTTACATTTTTCTCATATTTTACATGCTACATTTCTACAAGTTCATGTTCTGCCATTTAAGTCAATATATGTTTACATACCATGACTGCCTCCTAGAAAACTTTGATTTGAAGTGCTGAAAATTAAAACACATGGTAACAATTAATGAAGAAATATATGGTATTCTGACAATTCTGTATTGCTTGGTTTAACTAACATATTGATAAACAAAATAGAAAGAATTGATGGACTGTTTGGTCTTAAGCTAATATATTGTTCTGTTGTGATTGCTGATTGCATATTAAAGCAAATACCTTCAGATAGCAACATTATTTCTTTCCTTTTTAAGATTTAATGTGAAAAGGTGTTGCTTTAACTTGACCTGCATATTGTTTTTTTTTTTTTTTTAAATAACTATTTTTAATAGAAAATCAAAGTTTAAGGATAAACCTTAAGGCAATAAGCAGTACATATTACATCAGTTGGAAGGACCTCGTAGAGAAAGGTAGGGGCATCATAGTTACATTAGCATAGCCTTCTACATATATTGTTTACTGGTGAAAACCAATGAGCCCAGCTAAAGAACCGAGGGAACTTTTCATCTCTAATTGAAAGTAGCATATATCACAAGTCAAAATAAAGTTATCTCAAGAGGCTAAACACAACTGTAACATTTTATATTGCCGAACAATGCCAAAATGGTATGGATATTCAAACAAGTCGTGAAATGAAATGAAAAACAGGGTATAATAGTCACAAGAATTATAGAATCAAGCGGAACAAGGTAAAAATCAGAAAGGAAAAAACAAGAAAGAGATACAGAGCCCTCATCCAGCATATCTGGGACCTAGCAGTTGTCCAACTAATTATAAAAGCTAAAAGAAGTGCCGAGTCATGAAGATGCCACACTTCCCAGATAGCATTATGTCCACAAGACCTACATATTTTAAAGAATAATAGTTCAGTTACTTGTCCTGTGTCAAATACATACTGGATATCATGACCCTCCAATAGGCGCTTATAGGTGGCGATCTCCATCTCGAGGTGAGTCTTTTGGTCCATCAGGATCTTGTATTCCTGTTTCTGACGTTCAAGATCAGATCGGATTTGGGTCAGCTGAGACTCTACATTGTTGATCAAACATTGTAATTGGGCAAGTTGAGACCCAAATGTGGTTTCTGTCTCTGCCAAAGTGTTTTCCAGAGCAGATTTCTGGGAAAGGATAAAGAAAGATTTATACAAAATAATAAAATGTTATAGTACATAGAGTTAGTATTTGCAGAATGAACTGAAGATGCACACAGACTTAAACTATGAGCAACTGGCCCTTGATACAAACTTTATTGATTGACTGGTGATAAAACTTACCAAGCTGAGCTGGCTTTGCAGTTCAATTTCCAAGGTTTGGATGGTACGTCTCAAGTCAATGACTTCAGTTTGTACAGACTGGAGTTGTTCAGATCCAGAAGCAACTTCACGATTCAGTTCTTCAGTCTATATAATTAGAACATTTGTTAGAGACATGTTCTCTTTATTATACGGAGGCTGATTTCCATATAGATTTACATATAAAGCCAAAGAAGGTTTATTTCTGATCTTCTGTGAAGAAACATAGTACTCATTTTTAATACAGCAAGGCTTAAGTTGATTTGTACTTTTCTTTTAGTTTTATTATCTTTTAAGTTATGCCACTGCCTTTTTTGTTTGGGGCCTTAGACAACAGCCTTAAAGCCCAGTTGTACTGTACACCAACACTCAAATTCCTGATCAGGAAGCATGAGCATGGCCACTTGGCCAGAGTAGTTGTGATTGTGCAAGGGATGTGGTAGACCACAGAAGATCTCTATATTAGAGCAGTAGTCCTGATCTTCAGTGTAATGGGAATACTGGAATGGTACAGTACATCTGAGCATTAAAGCCAATCATGTTCTCATCAATATTAATTGTTTTTTGGAATATAACCATGAAATAATAGTGCCTAATGATCAAAATTTAATAGATAGCTATCACATTATTTTTGTAACAGGTTTAACAAACTTTTTTAGTCTACAAATAGACTTACCCTTTGACGGAAAATAGTCTCCACCTCTCTCAGATTTCGCTCCATCAGATTCTCATACTGCTCTCTGATCTCAGACAATGCTCTATTCATATCAGCAGATGGTGCAGCATCCACTTCCACATTGACCCTGGCACCCAATTGAGCTTGCAAAGCATTGACTTCCTGTAAATAAAAATGTTAGAAACAAGTAGTATGATGGGTGCATTTCTGGAGATCTTCATATTGTGTGCTTTAGGACCTGTTTTGACTTGGCATTTAGGATTATGTCAATGTGCAAATGCAGTGGGCTTTTAGATGTATTTGAGAATAGTTTGAGACATTTCTGAGAACATTTAAGGCATTTGACAACTAAAAAAGATAAAAAGATTAAAAAAAGGTGTCAAAGTTGCCAATTTTCCACATATGGCCCAGGATGGCTGCATACGACTAAAGCAAAAGTGATTTCAACATTATTTTTCTTCATATTAATGTCTGGTTTAGCTTGAAAAATGGGTAGCAAGCATTCTACCTCCCCATGGTTCCTCTTCATCAGCTGCAGTTCCTCCTGAAGATTTTCTACTTGTGCCTGTAGCTGACATATTTCCCTGTTCAGCTCTTCCAGGAGTATACGAAGTCCATTCACATCAGCCTCAACACTGCTTGCCAGTTGCCTTTCCATTTCATACCTGGTGACAAAAGGAAAACAAAAGCAATTAATGATGATAATGATAATAAGGATGAAGGACATTAAATATAGAAAGGCTTACTTGTTTTTGAAGTCATCTGCTGCCAGATGAGCATTGTCTATTTGTAATACAATCCTGGCATTTTCCACAGATGTTGAGGAGATCTAAAAATATTGGAGTCAATTATTTATTACAAAGGGTAAATTCATACAATGTAATAAACTGAACTTTCCACTGTATCAGTTAAGCTGGTTTATCTAATATGTAAGTTAAGCTGCATATCTAGTATGGCTTGCACTGTAACATGATTTAAGGGTTTATTCACACTAGCCATATGCTAAAACTTTCCCATTTAGCATGCAACTGGTATCTGCTGTGTGACAAGGGTTATTAGCAGTGCCTTGCATTTTACAACGCAAGGCACTGTTTACCTTTTTTACTTTATTGAAAGTGTATACTCCATTTAGGTCTTTGCACAGAGGTAAAGTGTCCTGCCCTGAAGTGTCCTCCAGTGCTATCCAGTGTGCTTCAGAAAAATGCAGCATATCTGCATTTTTCTGTAAGACACGTCACACTAGTGTTGTGGTGTGAATGGGGAACAATTATTTTCTATGTAACCTGATGTTGATCCAGTGTGGAAAAACACAGGTCACCGCATTATATGTGAAGAAGCACTCTACCCCAACAATGAGCTCTCCCTGCCATAATTTCTGTTCATAAAACTTGGATTTTAGGGGTTCCTGCCAACCTTTATGTGTTCCAACAGGGTTAGTAGGGAACCATCATAATGGCCACTGGAGGTATTATCAGATGGTTTACCTCCCCAGTACTTACCAACCACTAAAACACCAGCACTGTCTGGACTAACCTTCTAATTAATGCTGTACTGTGCAAAGTCCAATAATCCTGTTGAGGGAAACTAATGTTGAATATTTTATAGCATCTTTTCAGTCTAAAATGGCTGCTATATTAAAGAATATCTGAACCTAAAAACAAAATATTATATATTACGGTTTACCAACCCTTACACATGTGGTTAGTTCTCTTTTTTCAATCTAACAGCTTGTTGATCTTGCAAATTCATTCAATACATTTGATAAAGCTGGAGAGTGCAAAATCAGGCTCCTTCTGCACAGAAATCAATCAGCTTCCTACCTCAGCTTGTTCAATTAAGCTTTGACAATAAAACTTGGAAGCTGATTGGTTTCTATGCAGAAGTGAGCCTGGTTTTTCACTCTCCAGCTTTAGTAAATAAACCCCATACTGTCCTAAAATCACGTTTTTTTTCAGTACATGTCTACATCAAAATGCCAGATAGCATGAACAAAATGCACTGAGATCTATTTCTGGTGCTGTATAAAATGTGTCATCTGGTATCACTTTAGATACCTAATCTAATCTAATCTAATCTATTTTTATAATTTAAATATGTAGGTGTCAGTGTGAGTTTAAAAAATATAAATACTTAATTACTACAATATTTGTGTAGATTTAGTGTTCATCAAAAAAATATGTATCAAAATAATTTCTTAATTATCATACCACTTATGTAGACCAATTCTTTTATTTACCTGGCCTTGAAGCTCTTGAATGATTCTGAAAAAGCAGCTGTAGTCAGGTAAAGAGCTGGGCTGATTCCTCTCATACCACTCCCGGATATTCCTCTCAAGCTGGGCGTTCTGTTGCTCTAGGGAGTGGACTTTGTCTAGGTAGGAAGCCAAGCGATCATTCAAATGCTGCATGGTTTCCTTCTCATTGACATTGAACAAACCATGATGGCTAATAATGCTTTTATGGCTGCTGCTGTGAGCACCTCCATGAACGTGCTTGGATATGGAGATTCCTTTGCCTCCTGATCCTCCATGTACACTGGGGGCTCTATAGTGATCGTTATGATGGACTTTATGGGAACTTCCATGGTGGGTGGCATTGGATCCTCTATGATGAGAACTAAGAGAACCTGTAGAATGGAATCTGTTGGAGCCTCCATGATGAGAAGTAAGGGAACCTCCATTATGTAAATTATGGGATCCTTCATGATGAGAAGCATGAGATCCCCCATGGTGGTGAGAAGAGTGGGATCCTCCATGATGGCTAATTGAAGATCCTCCATGATGAACACCATATGTGTGGCTTGGGATATTAGACAGATGACTACCAACATGGCAGCTTCCATGGTGTGATCCAGCAGAGGAGTGACCACCGTAACTCATGATGACAGATGTGAGTGGAACAGATGACCTAAAAGTGTGCTTTTCTAAGTGGATGTCCTTCACAATATGTTCTCCATTCATTCTGCTCCTTTATATATGGAAAACTGGGAGTGCCATGAAACATTAATTGCTAATGTTAATGTTTATAAGTATGTGACTGCTCATCAATCCACTGCTTTATATGCTTGACATGAGGATTTAACATTAAACATTTGGTAATCTGCTTGGAAAACATTAGACAATTGTTAAACAACTTCAAAATAATTAATTTATTGCTGTCCAGCTCATTAGAAACTTTTGCTCACTCCACCCTAAAGAAATAACAATAAAGGAAAATCTGACTGACTTGGCTGAACACACCTCAAATAAAACACTCAAAAATCCAATATTGTAATCATAAATTAATGAAACGTTTAATCACAGTATGCAGATGGTCTAAAGCTGGACACGAAGCATCAGATTTATTTTTAATTTGATCAATCAGGTCTGAAATACCTAAATCAAGAAGGCGGTAGCACGTAAATTTGCAGAAGCAAAAATTCAGACATGGTAGGAGTTTGAAAAGGCCATTTTCAAAAACTTGTGGCTCAGAGAAAATTATGGCAAATTGTCTAGCAATTAAGTAGAAGAAAGAGGACCCACTTTCAGGCTGTGCTGAGCAAGAATGGGGAGTTTCTGACCATTGGTAAACAACTGAGCAGTGAAAGAAGCATGGTTAGGACTTTTCTAAATGTGTTTAGTACTCTTGTGCTGCCTGTGCACATGTGCTGAAAATCAAAGTTAATAAGCAGAATAGATCAGCACCTACAGTTTTCAATTAATGGCAGAAAAGCAAAAGTTGTCCATTTAATGCCCCTGTCCCAATGGTCATAATAATCTAACTTTAAAGAAGAGGACTAAGGCTCTTTTGGCTCTACTTCTCCTGTGAGTCACAGGAGTTTGTTTAATTCTGCACTCCTGTGACCCTTGGACAGCTAGGAAAACCTAGCTGTCCAGGAGCACCTTGAATTACAGCTATTGGTCCTTTGAAATAATAGCTACAGGCTTAGGTTGTCTGAACATACTGATGCCACTTGACAGATGTACCATATAGAGGACTTTTTTAGTACAAACATGAGGAAATGCAGTTGCTGGTGACGGATATTTTGTTGCTGGGGGTTACTCTTGAGGGAGGGGTTTGTTGATGGTGGCTGCTGGCTGATCTATTGTTGCTGGTGGGGGGTCTATTGTTGCTAGAGTGGATCTATTGTTTCTCAGGGGTCTATTGTTACTGGCTGCAGGGATCTATTGGGATTACTGTTTTTCTAGTTATTATTAACACATTCCATATAAATCACTTAGCACCACAAAATTATACTTGGTTCTGTATTCTCTAAAAGCGGTGGTACTGCGAGGTGGGTAGGGGCAAAGACAAAGGAGTGTCTTTGAAGGAAGGAGTACCTGCATCTATTCTCTGAAAAAAAAAATAAACGTGACTATACATGTCCAACTGACACCAGACACTGTGGCAGGCCCACAACATGTTGCCAGTATTACGTCTCCCAACTGACCTAGAAATGCTTTGGCTTAACCTAGAAAACACTGGAGTCCAAGGCAAGCAAAGTGAGAACTGACTTATGACCTGCCCAGCCTGTTCTCCCTGTGATCCCCACAAGACTCAGAAATATAAAAATAATAAATAAGTAAATGCATTATTTAAACAGAGTCCTGCTCCCCCATCAAACAAATCAAAAGTCAACAGCTACACATACTGTAGCTGCTGACTTTAATATAAAGACACTTACCTGTCCTGGAAACCAGTGATGTCGGCACCCCAGCCATTGTTTCTCTTGGGTACTGACACCGCCATGCCAGGCAAACCAGCAGTGAAGCCTTTCGGTTTCACAGCCGGGTCCCTACTGTGCATGCGTGAAGCGCGCTGCACTTTCTGAATGGCCTGGCAGCGGGGGAAGGAGGAGGGGGGTCGAACTTCCACCCCCACTCCACTCTCGGAAGTGGGGAAGGGTACCTGTCAAAAACAGGTACCCACTCCCTCCTTCCCCTGAAAGGAGCCAAATTTGGCACTGGCAGGGGGGAGGAGAGAGATAAGCAGAGCTTCCACTTTTGGGTGGAACTTTGCTTTAACTGAGAGGATTGTGGCGACCCCCTACTACTACAATAAAATCCTTAGCAAAAAAATGCATACAAATGTACGAAACCACCAATGCCAACCTGTCAGTTGGCATATAAGCTCAAAGTCCCCCCAGATATGGGAACTATAATCTGAAACATAAACCTTTTTTGGAGTTACTTCTAATTACTAATAATGTCATCTAAACCTATACGTTAGTTGGGTGGACCATTTCAAAACCATAGAAAATCAAAATGTTTATATGGAATAGTAGAGATGGGCTCAGGTGTGTTCGGAATCCTAGTCCCAACCAACCTGCCCGATCCCACCAGAAAGCCAACACTGAACACCGCTAATCAAAGGCAGTGAGTTATTTCCCGGTCCGCAACTGCACAGACTGGGAAACATCTCACTGTCTGTGATTAGCGGTGTGCAGTGTCGGCTTCCTGGCGAGATCGGGCAAGTGGGTTGGGACTAGGATCCCAATCACGCCTGAGCCTATGTCTATTGGATAGTATTGTAATTAACCTCTGTCTCCTTTTGCTTCACAGCCAACGATCATGCAAAATGTTCAAGGGTTCAACATATCACAGGCAGAGGGCACAGAAATGATCACCATGGGTCTTTGGACTGATGAAACAAGTCAATAAAGGTGCATCATGTTAATGTACTAAAGTTTTTGAAATTGACCACTCTATCAACTAGGACTTACAGTATCTCACAAAATGAGTACACACCTCACATTTTTGTAAATATTTTAATATATCTTTTCATGTGACAATACTGAAGAAATAACACTTTGCTACAATGTAAAGAAGTGAGTGTACAGCTTGGATAACAGTGTAAATTTGATGTCCCCTCAAAATAACTCAACACACAGCCATTAATGTCTAAACCACTGGCAACAAAAGTGAGTACGACCCTAAGTGAAAATGTCCAAAATAGGCCCAAAGTGTCAATATTTTGTGTGGCCACCATTATTTTCCAGCACTGCCTTAACCCTCTTGGGCATGGAGTTTACAGGTTGCCACTGGAGTCCTCTTTCACTCCTCCATGACTACATCACGAAGCTGGTGGATGTCAGAGACATGGGCTGTTCGCTAGTTCGCCAAACAGCGAACAATTTGGAGTGTTCGAAAAATTTGAAAGCCGCGGAACACCCTTTAAAAGTCTATGGGAGAAATCAAAAGTACTAATTTTAAAGGCTTATATGCATGGTATTGTCATAAAAAGTGTTTGGGGACCTGGGTCCTGCCCCAGGGGAAATGGATCAATGCAAAAAAGTTTTAAAAACAGCAGTTTTTTCGGGAGCAGTGATTTTAATAATGCTTAAAGTGAAACAATAAAAGTGTAATTTTCCTTTAAATTTCATACCTGGGGGGTGTCTATAGTATGCCTGTAAAGGGGCGCATGTTTCCCGTGTTTAGAACAGTCTGACAGCAAAATGACATTTCAGAGGAAAAAAAATCATCTAAAACTACTCGCGGTTATTAATGAATTGCCGGTCCGACAATACACATAAAAGTTCATTGATAAAAATGGCATGGTAATTCCCCACAGGGGAACCCTGAACCAAAATTAAAAAAAAAAATGGCATGGGGAGTCCCCCTAAATTCCATACCAGGCCCTTCAGGTCTGGTATGGATATTAAGGGGAACCCCGGACAAAATAAAAAAAATGGCATGGGGTCCCCCTCGAAATCTATACCAGACCCTTCAGGTCTGGTATGGATTTTAAGGGGAACCCCGCGCCAAAATGTAAAAAAAATGGTATGGGGTCCCCCCAAAAATCCATACCAGACCCTTATCCGAGCACTCAACCTGGCAGGCCACAGGAAAAGAGGGGGGTTGAGAGAGCGGCCCCCCCTCCTGAATTATACCAGGTCACATGCCCTCAACATTGGAGGGGTGCTTTGGGGTAGCCCCCCAAAGCACCTTGTCCCGATGTTGATGGGGACAAGGGCCTCATCCCCACAACCCTTGCCTGGTGGTTGTGGGGGTCTGTGGGTGGGGGGCTTATCAGAATCTGGGAGCCCCCTTTAATAAGGGGACCCCCAGATCCTGGCATCCACCATGATGGGAGGCTCCCGCTGTGTGACGCTTCTCGCCTTCTGACGGTTCTTAAATAATGGAGGGCGGGGCCACCCGGTGACCCTTCCCCCCTCTGATGCACGGGGACTTGACGGAGACTTCTCTGTGGCATTTCCTGTGACATCAGAGGGGGCGGGGATAGAAGATAGAAGAAAGAAGATAGAAGAAAGAAGAAGCATTTAAATAAAGGAATTGTCAAAAACTGTCTCTTGTCATTTTTAACATTTTTGACACTTTTTTTGTGAAATGGTAGGGGTAGTAGTTTTTTTTTGTACCCCCTTACCATTTCACACAGGGGGGGGCCGGGATCTGGGGGTCCCCTTGTTATAGGGGGCTTCCAGATTCCGATAAGCCTCCCGTCCACAGACCCCCACAACCACCGGGCAAGGGTTGTGGGGATGAGGCCCTTGTCCCCATCAACATGCTTTGGGGGGCTACTCCCAATGTTGTGGCATGTGGCCTGGTACGGTTCAGGAGGGGGGCGCCCCCCTCTTTTCCTGCAGCCTGCCAGGTTGCGTACTCAGATAAGGGTCTGGTATAGATTTTTGGGGGGAGCCCATGCCATTTTTTTAAAAATTTTGGCGCGGGGTTCCCCTTAAAATCCATACCAGACCTGAAGGGCCTGGTATGGAATTTAGTGGGACCCCCACGCCATTTTTTTTAAAATTTTGGTTCGGGGTTCCCCTGTGGGGAATTCCCATGCCGTTTTTATCAATGAACTTTTATGTGTATTGTCGGACCGGCAATTCATTAATAGCCGCGAACAGTTTTATCTAACTTTATTTCCTTTAAAATGTCATTTTGCTGTCAGACTGTTCTAAACACGGGAAACATGCGCCCCTTTACAGGCATACTATAGACACCCCCCAGGTACAAAATTTAAAGGAATATTACACTTTTATTGTTTCACTTTAAGCATTATTAAAATCACTGCTCCTGAAAAAATGGCCGTTTTTAAAACTTCTATTTGCATTGATCCATGTCCCCTGGGGCAGGACCTAGGTCCTCAAACACTTTTTATGACAATAACTTGCATATAAGCCTTTAAAATTAGCACTTTTGATTATTCATGTTCGTGTCCCATAGACTTTAACGGTGTTCACGTGTTCAAACAAATTTTTTGCCTGTTCGCATGTTTTGGTGCGAACCGAACAGGGGGTGTTCGGCTCATCCCTACCCAACAATTACAAACTTAGTGACGTACAAGCCCTATGTGATATCTCCATTACGAACGCTAGTTTTCCAAGACTGAGCGCTTCTGGCTTGTACTTGAGTCCGAGCTTGTGTGGACTTCTGTGCTATGGACTTGTGTACACATGATAGGAAAGTCCGACAACAAAAGTTTGTTGTCAGAAAATTTGAGAACCTCCTAGCCAACATTTGTTGGCAGAAAGTCCAACAACAAATTTTCAATGGAGCATACACACGAACTTTCCGCAAGGCAAGCTCACATCCAACATTTGTTGTCCGAAAATCCGATCGAATGTACGGGGCATTAGTCTTCTTGTCCTCAGCAAACTGTTTCTGGGCTTTCTTGTGCACCATCTTTGGAAGAGGCTTCCTTCTGGGACGACACCCATGCAGACCAATTTGATGCAGTGTGCGGCATCTGAGCACTGATTGGCTGACCCCTCACATCTTCAACCTCTGTAGCAATGCTGGCAGCACTCATACGCCTTTTTCCCAAAGACAATTTCTGGATATGATGCTGAGCATGTGCACTCAACTTCTTTGGTAGACCATGGTGAGGCCTGTTCTGAGTGGAACCTGTCCTGTTAAACCACTGTATGGTCTTGACCACCATGCTGCAGCTCAGTTTCAGAGTCTTGGCAATCTTATAGCCTAGGCCATTTTATGTAGAGCAACAATTCTTTTTTTCAGATCCTCAGAGAGTTCTTTGCCATGAGTTGCCATGTTGAACCTCCAGTGACCAGTATGAGAGTGATAACACCACATTTAGCACACCTGCTCCCCATTCACACCTGAGACCTTGTAACTGATGAGCTGAACACCCCCCCGTTCAGTTCACACCAGAACATGCAAATAGGCAAAAAATTTGGACAAACACGCAAACACCGTTAAAGTCTATGGGACATGAACATGAAAAATCAAAAGTGCTCATTTTAAAGGCTTATATGCAAGTTATTGTCATAAAAAGTGTTTGGGGACCTGGGTCCTGCCCCAGGGGACATGTATCAATGCAAAAAAAGTTTTTCAAACTGAAGTTTTTTCGGGAGCAGTGATTTTAATAATGCTTAAAGTGAAACAATAAAAATGAAATATTCCTTTAAATACAGTCAGGTCCATAAATATTGGGACATCATCACAATTCTAATCTTTTTGGCTCTATACACAACCAGAATGGATTTGAAATAAAAAGAACAAGATGTGCTTTAACTGCAAAAAAAATTGTATCTGAATATTAAACAGAATTTACCTATGCAAAATGACCTTGTATAAAGTCTTTTCACAACATATTCAAAGTAGATTGAAACCTATTTCCTTACTCACATATAAGTTGTCACCATAGTGTCATTTAAAAAAAAAGAAAAAGGGCAGCCCTGTAAGAGCCTCTACAGTCAGGTCCATAAATATTGGGACATCGACACAATTCTAATCTTTTTGGCTCTATACACCTTCACAAAACAAGATGTGCTTTAACTGCAGACTTTCATCTTTAATTTGAGGGTATTTACATTCAAATCAGGTGAACGGTGTAGGAATTACAACAGTTTGTATATGTGCCTCACACTTTTTAAGGGACCAAAAGTAATGGGACAGATTAACAATCATCTATCAAACTTTCACTTTTTAATACTTGGTTGCAAATCCTTTTTACAATTACAGCCTGAAGTCTGGAACACATAGACATCACCAGACACTGGGTTTCATCCCTGGTGATGCTCTGCCAGGCCTCTACTGCAACTGTCTTCAGTTCCTTCTTGTCCTTGGGGCATTTTCCCTTCAATTTTGTCTTCAGCAAGTGAAATGCATGCTCAATCGGATTCAGGTTAGGTGATTGACTTGGCCATTGCATAACATTCCACTTCTTTCCCTTAAAAAACTCTTTGGTTGCTTTCGCAGTATGCTTCGGGTCATTGTCCATCTGCACTGTGAAGCGCCGTCCAATGAGTTCTGAAGCATTTTGCTAAATATGAGCAGATAATATTGCCCGAAACACTTCAGAATTCATCCTGCTGCTTTTGTCAGCAGTCACATCATCAATAAATACAAGAAAACCAGTTCCATTGGCAGCCATACATGCCCACGCCTGACACTACCACCACCATGCGTCACTGATGAGGTGGTATGCTTTGGATCATGAGCAGTTCCTATCCTTGTCCATACTCTTCTCTTCCCATCACTCTGGTACAAGTTGATCTTGGTCTCATCTGCCCATAGGATGTTGTTCCAGAACTGTGAAGGCTTTTTTAGATGTTGTTTGGCAAACTCTAATCTGGCCTTCCTGTTTTTGAGGCTCACCAATGGTTTACATCTTGTGGGGAACCCTCTGTATTCACTCTGATGAAGTCTTCTCTTGATTGTTGACTTTGACACACATACACCTACCTCCTGGAGAGTGTTCTTGATCTGGCCAACTGTTGTGAAGGGTGTTTTCTTCACCAGGGAAAGAATTCTTCGGTCATCCACCACAGTTGTTTTCCGTGGTCTTCCGGGTCTTTTGGTGTTGCTGAGCTCATCGGTGCGTTCTTCCTTTTTAAGGATGTTCCAAACAGTTGATTTGGCCACATCTAACTTTTGGTGTTGCTGAGCTCAACGGTGCGTTCTTTCTTTTTAAGGATGTTCCAAACAGTTGATTTGGCCACACCTAATGTTTTTGCTATCTCTCTGATGGGTTTGTTTTGTTTTTTCATCCTAATGATGGCTTGCTTCACTCATAGTGACAGCTCTTTGGATCTCATGTTGAGAGTTGACAGCAACAGATTCCAAATGCAAATAGCACACTTGAAATGAACTCTGGACCTTTTATCTGCTCCTTGTAAATGGGATAATGAGGGAATAACACACACCTGGCCATGGAACAGCTGAGCAGCCAATTGTCCCATTACTTTAGGTCCCTTAAAAAGTGGGAGGCACATATACAAACTGTTGTAATTCCTACACCAGTCACCTGATTTGGATGTAAATACCCTCAAATTAAAGCTGAAAGTCTACAGTTAAAGCAAACCGTGTTTGTTTCATTTCAAATCCATTGTGGTTGTGTATAGAGCCAAAATAATTAGAATTGTGTCGATGTCCCAATATTTATGGACCTGACTGAATCATGCCTGGAGGGTTTCTATAGTATACCTGTAAAGTGGCGCAGTTTTCCTGTGTTTAGAACAGCACCACAGCAAAATGACATTTCTAAAGGAAAAAATGTCATTTAAAACTGATCGCGGCTGTAATGAATTGTCGGGTCTCAGCAATATAGATAAAACTCATTGAAAAAAATGTCATGGGTTCCCCCCAGTCCATTACCAGGATCTTTGGGTCTGGTATGAATATTAAGGGGAACCCCGAACCATTTTTTTTAAAATAATTGTGTGGGGGTCCCCCCAAAATCCATACCAGGCCCTTCAGGCCTGGTATGGATATTAAGGGGAACCCTGCACCAATCTTTATTTAAAAAATGGCGTAGGGGTCCCCCCAAAATCCATACCAGACCTGGTATGGATTTTAAGGGGAACCCTGCGCCAAAATTTTAAAGAATGGCATAGGGGTCCCCCCAAAATCCATACCAGGCCCTTATCTGAGCACGCAAGCTGGCAGGCCGCAGGAAAAGAGGAGGAGATGAGAGAGCACCTCCCCTCCTGAACCATACCAGGCCACATGTCCTCAACATGGGGAGGGTGCTTTGGAGTAGCCCCCCAAAGAACCTTGTCCCCATGTTGATGGGGACAAGGGCCTCATCCACATAAACCCTTGCCCGGTGGTTGTGAGGGTCTGTGGGCTGGGGGCTTATCAGAATCTGGAAGCCCCTTTAACAAGGGGACCCTCAGATCCCGGCCCCCTCCATGGGAATTGGTAACGGGTACATTGTACCTCTACCATTTCACAAAAAAAGTGTCAAAAATAGTAAAAAAGAAAAAAAAAATAGGAGACATTTTGGGACAAGTCCTTTATTAAAAAATAAAAAAATAAAAATGTCCTGCGATGTAGATCAATCTCACGCCACCCGACAGACCGAAAAATAGAAAGAAAAAGCCGCAACAGCTTCGTCTTCATGGGAGGCTCCCGTCGAGTGATGCTTCTTCTTGAAGACAGCTGTTATATAGCTGAGGGCGGGGCCACCCAGTGACGTAAATGTGTGACCCCGCCCCCCTCTGATGCCACGTGATGTCAGAGGAAGGCAGGGTCGTCCATTTACATCACCGAGTGGCCCCATCCTCAGCTATATAACAGCTGCCATCAAGAAGAAGTGTCACTCGGTGGGAGCCTCCCATAAAGGCGGAGCAGTTGTGGCTTTTTTTTCTTTTTTCAGCTCGTCGGCGGCTTGAGATGGATCTACATCGTGGGACATTTTTATTTCTTTATCTTTTAATAAAGGACTTGTCCCAAAGTGTCTCCTGTCTTTTTTACTATTCTTGACACTTTTTTTGTGAAATGGTAAGGGTACAATGTACCCGTTACCAATTCACATGGGGGGGCGGGATCTGGGGGTCCCCTTGTTAAAAGGGGCTTAAAGATTCCGATAAGCCCCCTGCCTCAGACCCCCACAACCACTGGGCAAGGGTTGTGGGGATGAGGCCCTTGTCCCCATCAACATGGGAACAAGGTGCTTTGGGGGGCTACTCCAAAGCACCCTCCCCAAGTTGAGGGCATGTGGCCTGGTATGGTTCAGGAGGGGGGCGCTCTCTCATCCCCCCTCTTTTCCTGCGGCCTGCCAGCTTGCGTGCTCGGATAAGGATCTTGTATGGATTTTAGGGGGACCCCTACACCATTTTTTTTAATTTTGGCGCAGGGTTCCCCTTAAAATCCATACCAGGTCTGGTGTGGATTTTGGGGGGACCCCTACACCATTTAAAAAAAAAATTTGATGCAGGGTTCCCCTTAATATCTATACTAGGCCTGAAGGGCCTGGTATGGATTTTGGGGGGACCCCCACGCAATTTTTTTTTAAATTTTTGGTTCAGGGGTTCCCCTTAATATTCATGCCAGACCCAAAGGGCCTGGTAATGGACTGAGGGGGGAACCCATGGCGTTTTTTTAATGAGTTTTATCTATATTGCCGAGACCCAACAATTCATTACAGCCGCGATCAGTTTTAAATGACTTTTTTTCCTTTAAAAATGCAATTTTGCTGTGGTACTGTTCTAAACATAGGAAACCGGTGTCGCTGGCATGGTATTTAAATTAATATTTCATTTTTATTGTTTCACTTTAAGCATTATTAAAATCAATGCTCCCGAAAAAACGGCCATTTTTAAAACTTTTTTTTGCATTGATACATGTCCCCTGGAGCAGGACCCGGGTCCCCAAACGCTTTTTATGACAATAACTTGCATATAAGCCTTTAGAATGAGCACTTTTGGTTTTTCATGTTAATGTCCCATAGACTTTAATGGTGTTCCGCTGCTTTCGAATTTGCCGCAACCACTGCATAATGTTCGTTGTTCGCCGAACGTCCGAACAACCAAAGTTCGGCCCGAACTTATGCACGGGCCGAACCGTTCGCCCATCCCTACTTGTAACACTTACGAGTCACGTGACACCTGGGAGGGAAAATGGCTAATTGAGCCCAATTTGGACATTTTTACTTAGGGGTGTACTCACTTTTGTTGCCAGTGATTTAGACATTAATGGCTGTGTGTTGAGTTATATTGAGGGGACAACAAATTTACACTATTATACAAGCTGTACACTCACCGCTTTACATTGTAGCAAAGTGTCATTTCTTCAGTGTTGTCACATGAAAAGAGATAATAAAATATTTACAAAAATGTGAGGGGTGTACTCACTTTTGTGAGATTCTGTAGGTATATTTATTAAACTTCTCATAAAAGAACCAAACCTTCAAGTACCAGTGCTCAGTAGCAGGCCCCTGCTAAGACTCTTGGTAGCAGCATCCAGCCTTCTCCTCTTAAACATGCCATAATTTTACCTTTTGAATTCAAGCTGGTTTGACTCCAATCCTCTACTACTTCCTTAAACCAAAATGTTCTAAGCTCCACTGCAAAAGACATGCTATGCATTCTACTCAAAGCTGTGATTGCATGCACAGATCCAAATCGTAGGAACCAGAGTTAGAAATCAAAGTGGTTTCAATGCTACAGACCATAAAAACCTGACCCTGAACCCTGTGGCTGCAACTTTATCTGCAACTTGCTTTTGCAAATACATATACGACTTAACATGCTAATCCTACATGCACTATCCAAACCCTGCTTTTACCACTACCATGTTAAAAAAAAAAAAACAGCTACAGTATATTAAATGAGACTTCCAGGTTAGAGATATGTTACCGGTGACTTCCCACCAAAAGAGATAGACATTTTTATTCCATTTCAATGATTTAGTTACTCCCCTCTGATCCCTCCCTAACATTCTTATAATGCGTTGCAATATAGTGTCCAACCTGGATCCCCATATTCTTGATGTGGTCTTACAAGTAATTTAAAATGGGGCAATGGTATTTAGCACCATATATTTTTTGTCCCTCTTTTTAATCATCCCAAAATTTTGTTTGCTTTTACAGCTGCTGCTTGACATTGAGTGGTGCTACTTAGTGGTTAACTATGTACAACTATGAACAGAATATATAGTCATGGACTTTGTGTGGACATATAGAAGAGGAACCATAAAAACAACTTTATTACGTACCAGTAGAAATCTATTACACAACATTAAAAATGATTTTCCTCATAGGGGTTCACAAAATTCCGATTACAGTTAACGTGTGGACACAACTCTTTTAGAGAATCCTTCTTCAGGGACTTATGTGACAGAATCACATGGATAGTAGAACTTATTCCTAATCTTCAATAGAGCAATAATAGCCAGTAGGGTAGGCTGGAATTCATAGCATGTGTATGCTGCCCATAGAGGTGCAAATGAGTAAGCCAAGTTGAAGCCACTGCCTTCTGGGTGGAAAATTATGGTACATTTAGTAAACAGCCAATGGTCCTGTACACTAACCTTAAAATATAAGGACCAACTTCCAAAGGGGAAACCATCCAGACCCAATGTGAGTAGGACACCATAAAGACAACGTGGTAATCAAAGTAGTCAAGGCACATATATTCCAAAGAAGGCGTTCCTGATAAGTATCCTTGAAACAAACTCAGTTCACATGAATACAGGCTCTACATGATTTGCTAGGATGTGGACATATAGCACACACAGTCTGGGCTTCTCTCCTGCTATAGATTAGTTATTAAATAATATTCCAAGTCCTTTTCTATCTCTGTTTTTCCAACTGTATTCTATTTAATGCATATGGTGTAATGCTATTCTCCAGTCAGACTCTGCAGTATAGAGAGATTGTACCACACAGAGAGACTGCCCAATCACATACAACCATGCAGGGAATCCTGAAGTGGTGACTGTCAGTGGAAGTAATCAGTACTTCAGTGTAGTCAGAGGGTTGGCACTGGGAAGATTAACATCTCTCCATGAATCCCTGCCTTGTTTTTAATTTCACTCAATGCAGGCAAAGAATGGAAACATATAAACAGGGCCAAGGATAAATCCAAGGAAAAATTCCAAGCTTACTTACCTACCAGCCAACGGACAACCGAATCAACCTGTCTAACAGTATGCGTTAAAACACAGGGGTTTAGTCTGCACACATTTGCAAATACATGCATAAGCTACAGGCCCCATCAAGGCACCCTGGTATCTGTAGTTCCTATCACTAACTGATGAGTGACTCCACTGTAGAAGCACATGCATTCTGATGGGTCCAATGCCCTTTACCTACTCAGCAGAATGAATGAGCTTCCACTGTGTTAACGCATACTGTTAGACAGGATGATTCGATTGTCCGGGGGCTGGTTGGTAAGCAAGCTTGGAATTTTTCTTTGGGTTTATCCTTGGCCCTGTTTATATCTATTTGCCCTGCAATGCTGCTTACTGTTATAGCCAGTCATAGGTGGGGGTAGTGGACCCCTTTTTTACAACAAGGTTATATTGGTCAGGCTGCACACTAACACCTTCGCAGCCATTGTGCAATTTGCTGGGTGCTCAGTGTGCACCTGCACCTTTAAGAAGGTAAATTGGGTATCTGACACTCCAGGAGGCAATGCCCTTACTTTGTATGAATGTACATTTGATTAGTCAGTCTTTAGGTAAAAACAAAAGTGAACCACATTAAGGGGGTGATTTAAAAAGAGGCAGCACTCCTCAGAGTTTGTCCAGCAACTCTGCAAAACATATAACAGAAACAGGGGGGGAGCGCCTCTCTAAGTGTAGTATTAAAACAGTATAATTTATTCCACAAGATTAAAAACGCTTACAAGATATAAGTAAGTGGGAGTCATGCTCATCATAAGTATGTAGTCCTGGCAGTTCTACTGTGTCCCACAAGCTCCTCTCACGATCCGAGTAGCTGGGAAAGTTCTGGTGTGATGTTGTGCTGAATAGCTGTACATTCAGGAAAACCAGGAAGTTCATTTAAAAAAAAAATGTAATCATATATATATATATATATATATATATATATAAATGGGAGGAATATACAGTATCTCACAAAAGTGAGTACACCCCTCACATTTTTGTAAATATTTTATTATATCTTTTCGTGTGACAACACTGAATAAATGACACTTTGCTACAATGTAAAGTAGTGAGTGTACAGCTTGTATAACAGTGTAAATTTGCTGTCCCTTTAAAATAACTCAACACACAGCCATTAATGTCTAAACCGCTGGCAACAAAAGTGAGTACACTCCTAATTGGAAATGTCCAAATTGGGCCCAAAGTGTCAATATTTTGAGTGGCCACCATTATTTTCCAGCACAGCCTTAACCCTCTTGGGCATGGAGTTCACCAGAGCTTCACAGGTTGCCACTGGAGTCCTCTTCCACTCCTCCATGATGACATCACGGAGCTGGTGGAAGTTAGAGACCTTGCGCTCCTCCACCTTCCATTTGAAGATGCCCCACAGATGCTCAATAGGGTTTAGGTCTGGTCCATCACCTTTACCCTCAGCTTCTTTAGCAAGGCAGTGGGATCATCTTGGAGGTGTGTTTGGGGTCGTTATCATGTTGGAATACTGCCCTGTGGCCCAGTCTCGAAGGGAGGGGATCATGCTCCGCTTCACAGTATGTCACAGTACTTGTTGGCATTCATGGTTCCCTCAATGCACTGTAGCTCCCCAGTGCCGACAGTACTCATGCAGCCCCAGACCATGACACTCCCACCAGCATGCTTGACTGTAGGCAAGACACACTTGTCTTTTTACTCCTCACCTGGTTCCCGCCACACACGATTGACACCATCTGAACCAAATAAATTTATCTTGGTCTCATCAGACCACAGGACATGGTTCCAGTAATCCATGTCCTTAGTCTGCTTGTCTTCAGCAAACTTTTTGCAGGCTTTTTTTGTGCATCATCTTTAGAAGAGGCTTCCTTCTAGGACAACAGCCATGCAGTACAATTTGATGCAGTGTGTGGCGTATGGTCTGAGCACTGACAGGCTGACCCGCCACCCCTTTAACCTCTGCAACAATGCTGGCAGCACTCATACGTCTATTTCCCAAAGACAAGCTCTAGATATGACGCTGAGCACGTCTTCTTTGGTCAACCATGGTGAGGCCTGTTCTGAGTGGAACCTGTCCTGTTAAACCGCTGTATGTCTTTGCCACCGTGCTGCAGCTCAATTTCAGGGTCAGAGCACAACAGGTGCTGTATGGCTCTGTCAGTGTAACATGCTGTTGGGTGCTGACTTTCTTAATATATGGCTGTAATGTGTGTTACAGACTATAACACAGCACAGCCATAACAAAGTCAGCACCACACAGCATGTTACACTGACAGAGCCATACAGCACCTACTGTGCTCTGATCATCATAATGATGATGACTAGGGATGAGCTTCGTGTTCGAGTCGAACCCATGTTCGACTCGAACATCGGCTGTTCGACCGTCCGTCGAATTGCGAACGTTATGGGCCGTTCGCGCCAAATTCGTGTGGCGCGTCACGGCCCATAATTCACTGCGGCATCGCAGTGCATTGCTGGCTGATGATTGGCCAAGCATGCACTATGACCCGCATGCTTGGCCAATCACAGCGCCGTCAGTAGAGAGAGCTGTAATTGGCCAAAGCCAGGGTGGCTTTGGCCAATTATGGCTCAGGGGATTTAGTACACGCCCCACACTATATAAGGCCGCCTGCACGGCGGCCCTGTGTAGTGTGTTCCGGTGTGCTGATAGAGAGAGAGACAGACAGTGTCATTTGATTTGAGTTAGCTAGATTAGGCTAGATCTGTTCCTGCTATTTACATTTAGTGCAGTGCGTCCTGCTCACAGTGTTCAGCTAGATCCGTTCCTGCTATTTACATTTAGTGCAGTCAGTGCGTCCTGCTCACAGTGTTCAGCTAGATCCATTCCTGCTATTTACATTTAGTGCAGTGCGTCCTGCTCACAGTGTTCAGCTAGATCTGTTCCTGCTATTTACATTTAGTGCAGTGCGTCCTGCTCACAGTGTTCAGCTAGATCTGTTCCTGCTATTTACATTTAGTGCAGTGCGTCCTGCTCACAGTGTTCAGCTAGATCCGTTCCTGCTATTTACATTTAGTGCAGTCAGTGCGTCCTGCTCACAGTGTTCAGCTAGATCCGTTCCTGCTATTTACATTTAGTGCAGTCAGTGCGTCCTGCTCACAGTGTTCAGCTAGATCCGTTCCTGCTATTTACATTTAGTGCAGTCAGTGCGTCCTGCTCACAGTGTTCAGCTAGATCTGTTCCTGCTATTTACATTTAGTTCAGTCAGTGCGTCCTGCTCACAGTGTTCAGCTAGATCCGTTCCTGCTATTTACATTTAGTGCAGTGCGTCCTGCTCACAGTGTTCAGCTAGATCTGTTCCTGCTATTTACATTTAGTGCAGTGCGTCCTGCTCACAGTGTTCAGCTAGATCTGTTCCTGCTATTTACATTTAGTGCAGTGCGTCCTGCTCACAGTGTTCAGCTAGATCCGTTCCTGCTATTTACATTTAGTGCAGTGCGTCCTGCTCACAGTGTTCAGCTAGATCTGTTCCTGCTATTTACATTTAGTGCAGTGCGTCCTGCTCACAGTGTTCAGCTAGATCCGTTCCTGCTATTTACATTTAGTGCAGTCAGTGCGTCCTGCTCACAGTGTTCAGCTAGATCCGTTCCTGCTATTTACATTTAGTGCAGTCAGTGTGTCCTGCTCACAGTGTTCAGCTAGATCTGTTCCTGCTATTTACATTTAGTGCAGTCAGTGCGTCCTGCTCACAGTGTTCAGCTAGATCCGTTCCTGCTATTTACATTTAGTGCAGTGTGTCCTGCTCACAGTGTTCAGCTAGATCTGTTCCTGCTATTTACATTTAGTGCAGTGCGTCCTGCTCACAGTGTTCAGCTAGATCCGTTCCTGCTATTTACATTTAGTGCAGTGCGTCCTGCTCACAGTGTTCAGCTAGATCTGTTCCTGCTATTTACATTTAGTGCAGTGCGTCCTGCTCACAGTGTTCAGCTAGATCCGTTCCTGCTATTTACATTTAGTGCAGTCAGTGCGTCCTGCTCACAGTGTTCAGCTAGATCCGTTCCTGCTATTTACATTTAGTGCAGTCAGTGCGTCCTGCTCACAGTGTTCAGCTAGATCTGTTCCTGCTATTTACATTTAGTGCAGTCAGTGCGTCCTGCTCACAGTGTTCAGCTAGATCCGTTCCTGCTATTTACATTTAGTGCAGTGCGTCCTGCTCACAGTGTTCAGCTAGATCTGTTCCTGCTATTTACATTTAGTGCAGTGCGTCCTGCTCACAGTGTTCAGCTAGATCCGTTCCTGCTATTTACATTTAGTGCAGTCAGTGCGTCCTGCTCACAGTGTTCAGCTAGATCCGTTCCTGCTATTTACATTTAGTGCAGTGCGTCCTGCTCACAGTGTTCAGCTAGATCTGTTCCTGCTATTTACATTTAGTGCAGTGCGTCCTGCTCACAGTGTTCAGCTAGATCTGTTCCTGCTATTTACATTTAGTGCAGTGCGTCCTGCTCACAGTGTTCAGCTAGATCCGTTCCTGCTATTTACATTTAGTGCAGTGCGTCCTGCTCACAGTGTTCAGCTAGATCTGTTCCTGCTATTTACATTTAGTGCAGTGCGTCCTGCTCACAGTGTTCAGCTAGATCCGTTCCTGCTATTTACATTTAGTGCAGTCAGTGCGTCCTGCTCACAGTGTTCAGCTAGATCCGTTCCTGCTATTTACATTTAGTGCAGTCAGTGCGTCCTGCTCACAGTGTTCAGCTAGATTCGTTCCTGCTATTTACATTTAGTGCAGTCAGTGCGTCCTGCTCACAGTGTTCAGCTAGATCCGTTCCTGCTATTTACATTTAGTGCAGTCAGTGCGTCCTGCTCACAGTGTTCAGCTAGATCCGTTCCTGCTATTTACATTTAGTGCAGTCAGTGCGTCCTGCTCACAGTGTTCAGCTAGATCCGTTCCTGCTATTTACATTTAGTGCAGTCAGTGCGTCAGTGCGTCCTGCTCACAGTGTTCAGCTAGATCCGTTCCTGCTATTTACATTTAGTGCAGTGCGTCCTGCTCACAGTGTTCAGCTAGATCCGTTCCTGCTATTTACATTTAGTGCAGTCAGTGCGTCCTGCTCACAGTGTTCAGCTAGATCCGTTCCTGCTATTTACATTTAGTGCAGTGCGTCCTGCTCACAGTGTTCAGCTAGATCCGTTCCTGTATCTTCCTACTGACAGGCAGGCTTGTCTGGTTACAGTATATAAAGCTACCTGAAGAAAATTACAGGTGTTCTATCCCAGCTTAGTGCAGCTACAGGCCATTAGTATGTCTGGAAGGCCAAGAAGGAGAGGCAGACAGTCACAAGCCAATAAGAGAGGGCAAGCAGGCTCTGGGTCTAGTGCTGGTCGTGGAGACGGTGCATCCTCATCAGCCCGTGGCCATGGGACACGCTTGGCCTTTTTTTCGGCAGCTGGCCGTGTTGAGCCGCAACATGCAGAAAACTTGGTCGAGTGGATGACCAAGCCGTCCTCATCCTCCTCATCCTCTCTCACCCATGCCCAGGGTGCTTTGTCTGGCAAAGCAGCGGCCTCTTCCCTCAGCTCAATGTCATCAGTGACTCCTTCCCTAGCTCCACCATGTCCTCCTGAGGATTCCCTCGAACTGTTTGACCACAGTGTTGGGTACATGCTCCAGGAGGATGCCCAGCGTTTGGAAGGCTCTGGTGATGATACTGAGCTCGATGAAGGCAGTAACATGAGCACGGACAGAGGGGGTGCCCAAGAAGGACAGCAATCTGGCAGTCATGCTCCCCCTGCTGCAGCATACTGCCAGGTTTGCTCCAGTGATGAGGAGGGAGGGGATGATGAGGTCACTGACTCAACGTGGGTGCCTGATAGGAGAGAGGAGGAGGAGGAGGAGGAGGAGGCGGCACATCACCAACGAGGCAGGATGCCCTCCAGGGGCCAGCCTAAGGGCAGCACATTGACTGTATCACACCCCAAAGCTCCACATGTGCAGGGCGCTGCAGTCTCTGCGCGTTATTCAAAAAGTTCTTTGGTGTGGGCCTTTTTTGAGACGAGTGCATCAGATCGCACCGCTGCTATTTGCAACATATGTCTCAAGCGTATCTCGCGTGGCCAAAACATCTCCCGCTTGGGTACCACATGCTTGACCAGACATATGTTGACCTGCCATGCAGTTCGTTGGCAAGCATATCTAAAAGACCCACACCAAAGAACAAAGAGGATCTCTCCTTGCTCCTCATCAGCTGAGATTTCCAACCCCACTAGACCTTCAGTCCTCTCTGAGACCTGCAGTGAGAGGAATGAAGGTGTAGAATTAGGTGTGTCACAGCCAAGTACTTGTGGGCAATCTGCTTTTGGTACACCGACGTCAGATTGTACCAGGCAAATTTCCCTGCCCCAGCTGCTGCACCGCCGAAAGAAGTTTGCTCCCAGCCATCCACATGCCCAGCGGTTGAATGCTAGCTTGGCAAAATTGCTAGCACTTCAACTGCTGCCTTTTCAGTTGGTAGACTCTGCCCCCTTCCGTGAGTTTGTGGAATGTGCGGTTCCTCAGTGGCAGGTACCCAAACGCCACTTTTTCTCACGGAAGGCGATTCCGGCTCTCTACCGGCATGTGGAAGGCAATGTCCATGCCTCGCTGGACAGGGCGGTCAGCGGTAAGGTGCACATTACCGCTGACTCATGGTCCAGCAGGCATGGACAGGGACGTTACTTAAGTTTCACGGCGCATTGGGTGACTCTGCTGGCAGCTGGGAAGGATGCAGGACAAGGTGCAGTAGTGTTGGAGGTTGTTCCGCCACCACGCCTCCAAAATGCTGATTGTGACACACCTCTCTCCTCCACCCCCTCCTCTTCTTCTTCCTCCATGGCCTCTTCCTCGGAACCAGCGGTGCTCCGTAGGCGTTCAAGGGGCTACGCAAGTACGCAGGCCAAAAGATGCCATGCGGTGCTTGAGCTGGTGTGCTTGGGGGACAGGAGCCACACTGGGGCAGAGGTTCTGTCAGCTCTGCAGGGGCAGGTTCAGAGGTGGTTGACGCCACGCCAACTTAAGGCAGGAATGGTGGTTTGCGACAATGGCACCAACCTCCTCTCTGCCCTCCGACAGGGACAACTGACCCATGTGCCCTGTTTGGCTCACGTCCTTAACTTGGTGGTGCAGCGGTTCTTGGGCAGGTACCCGGGCTTACAGGATGTCCTGAGGCAGGCCAGGAAAGTCTGTGTGCATTTCCGCCGGTCATATAATGCCAGTGCTCGGCTGACGGACCTCCAAAAGGAGTTTAACCTGCCCAAGAACCGCCTAATCTGTGACATGCCCACCAGGTGGAACTCGACATTGGCCATGCTGCAGCGGCTGCACACGCAGCAGAGGGCCATCAATGAGTACCTGTGCGACTATGGCACCAGGACAGGGTCAGGGGACCTTGTTTTTTTTTCCCCACGCCAGTGGGCCATGATCAGGGATGCATGCACTGTCCTGTCACCATTCGAGGAGGCCACGAGGATGGTGAGCACTGACAGTGCATGCATCAGTGACACTGTCCCCCTTGTCCACCTGTTGGAGCACACGCTGCGTGGAATAATGGACAGGGCACTTGAGGCAGAACAGAGGCAGGAAGAGGAGGACTTCCTTAGCTCTCAAGGCCCCCTTTATCCAGACAGTGTTCCTGCGTGCCCGCCGATCACACAGGAAGAGGACGAGGAGGAGGAGGAGGAGGAGGAGGAAGATTGTGTCAGTATGGAGGTGGAGCCTGGCACTCAGCATCAGCAGTCTTTAAGGGATCAGTCCCAAGGAACACATGGACTTGTACGTGGCTGGGAGGAGGTGGCTGCGGACGTTGTTGTCCTTAGTGACCCAGAGGACTCTGGACCGAATGCCTCAGCAAACCTACGCTGCATGGCCTCCCTGATCCTGCAAAGCCTGCGTAAGGATCCTCGTATTCGTGGTATCAAGGAGAAGGACCAATACTGGCTGGCAACCCTCCTTGATCCACGTTACAAGGGTAAGGTTGCGGACCTTATCTTGCCATCGCAGAGGGAGCAGAGGATGAAACATCTTCGGGAGGCCTTGCATAAAGGTCTGTGCAACGCGTTCCCAGAGACTGGGAGGTTACAAACTCCTGTTTCTGGACAACGTGTTGCTGAGGCTTCGGTCAGTCAAAAAAGGAGCGGTGGAGAAGGTGGCCGTCTGACCGATGCGTTCAGACAATTTTTTGGTCCGCAGCCCCAAGGTATGATCGGTTCCAGCAACCATCGCCAGCGTCTGTTTTACATGGTGCAGGAATACCTAGGGGCAAGATCAGACTTGGACACCTTTCCCACCGAAAATCCTCTGGGTTACTGGGTCTTGAGGATGGATCACTGGCCAGAGCTTGCACAGTATGCAATTGAGCTACTGGCCTGTCCTGCATCCAGCGTTCTTTTGGAACGCACATTCAGTGCTGCTGGAGGCGTGGTAACCGATCACAGGGTGCGTCTGTCCACTGACTCGGTCGATCGGCTGACCTTCATAAAAATGAATCAGTCTTGGATCACCACCAGCTACCAAGCACCTGATGCTGATGTAACTGAATAATTTTTTTCAGATCCCTTCAAAGACTGCCTATGCTGATGCTGAGTGACTATCCCTGAGTAATTATCCTCTTCCTCCTCAATCATCACGCTGATAGCTTGTAAGAACATTTTTGGTTCTGGGCGCCACCACCAGTGCCTAAGGCACAATTTTTCAGCCCCTGTTTAACAGGGGCGTGTAATTACAATTTTTGATGTAATACTTTGCAGCAGGGCTCGTTCCTGCATTCCAACTAGAGTGTCTGTGAGGGGTTGCAGTGTTGTGGCACCAGCACCAGTGCCTAAGGCCCAATTTTTCTGCCCCTGTCTAACAGGGGCGTGTAATTACAATTTTTGATGCAATACTTTGCAGCAGGGCTCGTTCCTGCGTTCCAACTAGAGTGTCTGTGAGGGGTTGCAGTGTTGTGGCACCAGCACCAGTGCCTAAGGCCCAATTTTTCTGCCCCTGTCTAACAGGGGCGTGTAATTACAATTTTTGATGCAATACTTTGCAGCAGGGCTCGTTTCTGCGTTCCAACTAGAGTGTCTGTGAGGGGTTGCAGTGTTGTGGCACCAGCACCAGTGCCTAAGGCCTAATTTTTCAGCTCCTGTTCAACAGGGGCATGTAATTACAATTCTTGATCTAATATTTCACAGCAGGGCCCTGTGAGGGCTTACAGTGTTTTGGCCACAGCAACACCTAAGGCCCAAATTTCTGCTGAGTATATAGGGCAGGACCCTACTTTCAAACATCTAACTTACAAACGACTCCTACTTGCAAACGGAAGGAGACAACAGGAAGTGAGATGAAATCTACCCCTAGGAAGGGAAATTCTCTCATGTAAGAGTTAATATGGGAAAACAATTTCTCCTTTCCACTGATGCTTTCCAATCCTTGTTCCACAAAAAAACCCAAATTTTCAAAAAACATTTTTCATTGGGACAAAAAAGTGAGGTGAAATCTTCTGAAGAGGAGGAAAGACGCAAAACAAATGTCACAGGGGTGATAACCCTTCCCTATGTTTTCCAAAAAGCTTAGAAAAGATTTTTTGGCTGGAGCTAAACACGTTAAAAATGTTCAAAATTACAAACAGATTCTACTTAACAACAAACCTACAGTCCCTGTCTTGTTTGCACCGCCTGTATACTGCTGTTCAGAGTATATAGGGACCTTTCCTTATTTTAATTTGGGTGCGGGGTTCCCCTTAATATCCATACAAGACCAAAAGGGCCTGGTAATGGACTGGGGGGTACCCATGCCGTTTGTCTCACTGATTTTCATCCATATTGCCATGACCCGACATGACATTAAACCCGCAAGCAGTTTTAAATGAGATTTTTTCCTTTAAAAATGACATTTGGTGCAGGGACTGTTCTAAACATGGGAAACACGCGTCACTTTACAGGCATACTATAGACACCCCCCAGGTACGATATTTAAAGGAATATTTCACTTTTTTTTTTTTACTTTAAGCATCATTAAAATCACTGCTCCCGAAAAAACGGACGTTTTTAAAAGTTTTTTTTGCATTGATACATGTCCCCTGGGGTAGGACCCGGGTCCCCACACCCTTTTTAGGACAATACCATGCAAATTAGCCTTTAAAATGAGCACTTTTGATTTCGAACGTTCGAGTCCCATAGACGTCAATGGGGTTCTAACGTTCGTGCGAACTTGCGGTCCGTTCGCGGGTTCTTGTGCGAACCGAACCGGGGGGTGTTCGGCTCATCCCTAATGATGACCATGAGCACACAATGAGATGCTACTTTACACGTGTGATGGGGGGAAGGGACAGAAAAACACACAGCCAAGCTGTATTTTTGACACCCCAAGACCACTTCCCTTTGATAATTTTTCATCTAAGCTTTGCAATCAGGTCAGCCTGTCAGTTTTTCATGCAGACCTGATTGAAAGCTCCATTTAGGTTTTCAGGAGTCCAGATATGAATTGACTTGTGTGCATTTAGATCCGCCTATGTCCGTGTCCATTCAGGTAAAAAAAAAAAAAAAATGGTAAAGAACATTCTTTTCTATTTTTCCAGACCTAAATGTGACAGATCAGAGGTAACCTGATGTAAATGGACACAAGTCTGTGGTGTATGCGGACACAAACTGAGCGGGCACAGATGTCAAAACACTGACATCTCTCCCATTCAGATCCAGTTATGATTGGTGGGGTGCTGTAAAGATTCCTGGTGGTAAAGCTAAGGTGGGTTCAGACTATGGTCCGAACATGCCTGAGCTCATCCCAGCTAATTAGTTGTTGTAAAAGATCTGAAATAAGATATCTCTGCTGATTTACAGTATAATAGGGTAAAAAGTTTAGAATAATAATGGTTATTAAAGGTTCACCTTTTGGAACATGTTACATGTTTCAGCTCCTGCCACCGTTCCCCCAGATTTTGTGACAGCGTGGGGTCAGGGGCAGAGCCAGGGGTGGTGTTGTGGGTGGGGCCAAGGGGGGGCCCGTCAGGTAGGCTGTATGGGGCCCCATGATTTATAACAGGGGCCCTGCCTACAATAGGACACTTTGGGTTTCTGCATAAGGGACGAACCCAAAAGGGGGTCTTCCAATAAGATTGGCCAGTGTTTAATAAGAATGTTCTCCATTTTTCTGTGGCAGTCATGAAATTGTTACATGAACCGTATAGGCTGGGGTTCATCTGATGTGGTGGACTTAGGCAAAGGTTTATTTGTGTACTGTTGGTAGGCATCTTCCACAAGTATAGATGTATACCCTTTATCCAAGAATTTATCGGTAAGGAGTTAACCTTGGGTCTGGTAGTCCTCACCCTGGGTACAATTGCGGCGAATACTATGAAACTGACTCTGAGGGATATTGTTAATCCACTTGGGATGGTGACAGCTTCGATAATGGATGAATTAATTTCCTGCAGTAGGTTTTGTATCAATAGTGGCCTCTATGCGTGAGTCACTGTGGTACAGTTCCAGGTCCAAAAAGGCCAGTCTGTCAGGATCGACCACATGGGTGAAAGATAGTCCCAGATTGTAATTGTTGCAATGTGATACGAACTGTGTCAGGCTGTCTATGGTGCCATACCATATGATGACTAAGTCATCGATATAGCGCCCATAAAAAATTATGTTGGCTGAGAAGGGATTATTTTGTGAAATGTACTGTAATTCCCAATAGTGAGGTAATTTTTTTTTATTGATTTTTTAATATTCATTTTTGCCCTTTTTTTAGCTCAGTATGTGCTCTGCTTTGTCAACCTTTGGAAGCTCAAGTATTTAATATCTACTGTTTTTCCAAAATTCGTTCATCCCATTGCCTTTGGTCCACTGACCATTGTAGTTCTACAGCAGTGGACGTCATGCCCAGGAGAGTGTATTCAATGATGCTCTCCTCCAGAGAACAACAGGCCAGTAGAAGGAGCCGTGAGCTCAGAGCGTGTAGTCTCTCATTCCACAGAGACAGTCCTGACCCCCTTCCTCCCGCCCCCTGCTGGTGACATCATTTCTGCTTCTGGTTCAAGCTGGTCAGCATGGAGCTGACTACTTCCTGGTTTTCCTGAATGTATAGCTATTCAGCACAACATCACACCAGAACCTTTCCCAGCTACCCGGATCGTGCGAGGAGCTTGTGGGACACAGTAGAACTGCCAGGACTACATACTTATGATGAGTATGACTCCCACTTATATCTTGTAAGTGTAGCGCTGGTAGATTTTTAATCTACCGCTGATAGGTAAATCTTATGGGTTACTTGTTAGAGGAAGTTAGATTTGCCTCTGTTCCAGCTTGGCTGAGTTGCGTGTAGTTCCACACTGCGCCGGTGGGTGTCATTGTCACCATGGGCCAGTGTTGGAAAGGCAACGTGTTGAAGCGTATGAGTGCTCCTCTGTCCCGGAGACAACTCGGTGGAGGTGGTCCTCCGAGTTGCATTCTGGGAGAGGGTATTTATGGGACAGACGCCATGTTTAAGGGTTCATTTTCAGCCACCTGCTGGCCCTCCTGGCCAACAGGTATGCGTTAAGAGTACCACCTCGTGGTCCTCCGTTCCGGAGGCCCATGTCACTGCGGCATGTGGGTGGGCCCAGAAGCCTGTCTGGGGCCTACCACAGCAGCGGAGGAACGGTCCTGAGCTGTCTATCCTGAGTGAAGAAGCTGGACAACCGAGGAGATCCCAGGGGAGGACCCGTCATGGAAGAATCATGCAGAGTGCTGGTATGGAGAGGGGCCTGGTGACTCGGTTGGAGGACGTATCCTGAAGTAATCTTACTGCATAGTACTGCCGAGTTGGCTTAAAGGTTCAAGTACATTCATCACAAATCAATACATCCTGTGGCAGAGGATCGTACGGGTTTTATTCCAAACAAGTCTGTGGCAAAGACTTTTGTTCGTGCTGCGTACTGGCTGCTAGGCAAGTGAGAGAGGCCTATCCAGGCAGACAAAGATTAAATCCCACAAGGGGAGTGCATTCAACCATTCAACCACAAGTGTTCAATTCCAAAGATTGTTCTAAAGAATACTAAGGAAAGGTATTTGAGCTTCCCTGCAACTTTCCTTCTGCCTTTTTCCTGCTACTTCCTGTATTATTTGTTCATTAAAGCATTGAAAAATATACTCAAGTGTTGGTGTCTACATCGTCCGGAGGTAAACTCAACGGGACCCTAGACCCGGTGCCGGTAAAACAGAGGCATGGAGAGTGAAGGTAACAGCCCTCTTTAAACCAGCAGCTCCACCGAGAGTTATTGCTACATAAGTGTTTTTAATCTTGTGCATTAAATGATACTGTTTTAATACTACACTTAGAGAGGCGCCCCCCTTGTTTCTTTTGTACCTTTAAGAAGGGTTGGGCTCCCTTCAGTCCACCTGCCCTCCACCTACTCATCAGAATACATGTGCTTCCACTGTGGAGTCACTCATCAGTCAGTGACAGGAACTACAGATACAAGGGTGCCTTGACGTGGCCTGTAGATTTTGCATGTATTTGCAAATGTGTGCAGCCTAAACCCCTGTTTTTAATGCATACTGTTAGAGAGGTTTATTCGGTTAATGTGAACAAAAGAAAGATATACTCCTGCGCTCGTGAGGGTGTTGTTAGTATGAGTACGTAGTACTGTTATGGTGGCCGAACTGAAGAAAGTGATCGAGTATGTCCCACTCCTTTTACTGACCCGGTGTGGTCCGAAGAAGATAGTATGGGAAGCATGGAAGGCACGTGATCAGACACTGGCATCAAATCCTACAGTTTATTCATAACTAATAAAATACATACATGTAAGAAATAATAATAAAAACTTACTATGTTTTATAAGAAGGGGTTACAAAATATATATACACACGCTTGTAGTGTTACAAGTGGACCATGCCCAAAAGGGGGCAAATGCTAAAAAGTTGACTGACGCGTTTCAAGGATAACCTCTTCATCAGAGCCTTGAAGGGTGAAAACCAGTCTGTATAGACATATGGACCAATGCATTTGCACATAGGGAGGAGTGGTTAGTGGGGAGACTTATCAAATGTAGAATAGTTAGTTCTCCTTAACTCCATGTAAGTCCACATCTGAGCGCTCTATAGCAGCAAAGGTGTGTGTGCAGGGTTGTCCTTCTTATAGGGATGGGACTGTCCGGTGGACCTGTGACAGGTGAGGAAGCTGCAGCCTGCGGACGTCCTTCGGAGGCCAGAAATACAATATCGTGGGGGATAAGAGGTGTCTCTAAATGTGCCCAGTCATGTACTTGTACGGCGCTGTGTCAGTCGCCGTCCATGAAGAACATGGGGATCATGGGGATCTCGGAGATTGAACTGCCCTACCGGGACACTCAGATCTACAGCCCATAAGATGTCGATTAAGGATTATTAACCTCCAGGGTCTGATGAGTTTGAACCCCTTGTGGGTGTGTGGAGCACACGGTGGAAAAGTGTTTGGTGAATAGTGCACTCACCAATCTTCTACTGTGTACATCTTGCTGACCTACCAGAGACTCTTGTTCTAATTTTATTGTTTTTGTTTTATTCATTCACTATTTTCAGACTGTCAGTGGTATTATTTGTCTGATGTGAGCACCGCTTAGATGTTTTAATTATTTCTCTTTTGTGGTTTTAATTTTTACATTTGTTTACCATATTCTAACCTCAGAATACAGATTTCGGAACTAGTCAGACAGTGGTGGATAATATCTTAGCAAATGGTGCTCCCAGATGGTTAACAAATTTGAAGGCAGACTTTCCCAGAAAGAACGTCCAAGCAGTCACATTCTAATCAATGACCAACAAACGGGAGAAGAAAACATTCAGACCAACTTGTCCGCGGGCTGGTTGGTAAGTAAGCTTAAAATTTTTCCTTGGATTTATCCTTGGCCCTGTTTATATTTATTTGCCCTCCAATGCTGCTTACTGTTATGGCCAGTCATAGGTGGGGAAGTGGATCCCTTTTTTAAAAGAGTGGAAACATCACTCTGCTGGCACCAGCCAATCGATTGCACACATGCTCCCTATACTGTAAGCAAGCAGTGTTTTCTTTCAATGACAGCAGAATCAGTAAAGTCTATGCATCCTTAAATGGCACTGCTATACCCTATAGAAATAATTTCCATAATTTTAAATGATAGGTGCTCAAGCACCCCCAAGCCACCCAGTATCTGGTATAAGTAAACTGACTAGACCAGTCTGGGGAACAACATGTATTTTTAATGTATAGTTACACTAACCTCGCAAATTTTCATGTAAATTCATGACTCAAAATTCATTATCACTTTCATGTATAAATGTTCAAGTAAATGTTAGGATGACTTATGAATTGCTGCTTCTCGTTGGGCTGATTGCAGTCATTAGGGTGGTGCAAAATTTTCAGGTATTTCATCACAATTATGATAAAAAGACTGTCAGATGATCAGAGCTGTGGATGGACATAAGCTTCTCTTATGTTTTCATAATTAGCACGCAGAACATTAAGTCATTTTAAACTGCAACAGTCTACAAAAAAAGTGCACAATCACAAAAAAATTGCTTTGTATGTGTAACTCCCTTGGTGGCCTATAAAAGAAAATACACGTACATATGAACCCTTGTCTTCGGAGCAAGATACATTGCAACAACCCAGTATACCTCAAATAACCACAACCATCCACCTTGACCACCATGAGCCACAGCCAGCACAAGCAGGGTATGCCTACACCTTTAAAGGCAGGTGTTCATGTAAGGAGCCACTCTCCCAAACTCTCAGTTCATCATGGAATCGGACAATTTTCACATCATGGAGGATATCATAAAGTCCACCACACAACCCATAATACCCATGGGGGGGCAAGTAAACCAATAATCTTTACAAAACACTCTTCCATCACTCATGGATGTGGCTACGGAAGTGTACATAGTGCTCATAATAATGACAACCACTTTAATAGCATCGGGAGCCACGGTGGTTGGAAGAATGATGGTTTTTTCAATGTCAATGAGAAGGAAACCATGCAGCTCCTTAATGACCGACTAGCAACCTACCTAGAGAAGGTCCACTCTCTGGAACAAGAAAATGCCCAAATGGAGAAGAAAATCTGTGAATGGTATGACAAAAATTCCCATACATCAACACCAGACTTCCAACACTACTACAAGGCTATTGAAGAACTTCAAAGCAGGGTGAGTCAATGAAATATAGTATATTTAAAATACATTTTGAGATAGGAAGTCTATCTGAGTTTAGGTTAAATTGTGTGTTTTGGGTTTTTTTTGCCAATAAAAAAGGAAGGCTTAGCAATATAATGCCATTAAAAAATATTGTGAAGATAAATTGTAGCTTGTTCATCAATAGCATCAGACATTTCACCTTGATACAGCAAATTAATGTGTCTTACGTTTATTGCCTACAAAATATTCCATACATTTTTTTTGTTTCATATTTCAATAATTGAATAGATCTCCACAGCATCACTGGACAATGCCAGGGTAGTCCTACAGATAGATAATGCAAGATTGGCTTCTGATGACTTCAAGAACAAGTAAGTCAGCAGGTCTTTTTGATATACACAGTATATTTTTAGTTTGGTAATTTTAGAAACATTGTTTATTTTATACAAACTAAAGGTTTACACTGAATCTGTCAAAACTTTTAATTGGTAATAATGGAAAATTTTTACAATGAGGACACAGACAAAAACATTTTTAGTAAAGTGGGGGAAGAGTAGAACTTGTGCCCACATTTTTTTTTATCTCTGTCCCAGTAAGAATTTCTCTCTTTGGTCCATGGTACCATTCCATTCATGCATCGGTACTGTATTTTGAACCATCTGTTTTGCCTTAGAACCACAGTGAATTGTTTAGATTCCAGATCAGATTAGTGGCTCAGTAGTTCTTACAGACAAGCTGAGGCCCTACAATGTAAATTGTTTGAGTATAACTGGTCTGGATTTGGAGAACTCTAAGCAAAGAAAAAACAGCCCCCTCCCCCCTAAAATTTATACCAGACCCTTATCCTAGAGAAGTGTTTTGGTGTAAATTTCTAAGAAGGAAACCACACAAAAAAATATGGGTTCCCTGAAAATCCATACCAGACCCTTATCCAGGCATGAAACCCAGCTGGTTAGGAAGGGGAGGGGCAGTGAACGTTAACCCCCTGAATCATACCAGGCCATATGCCCACAACATGGATAGGATACTCCTCATAGTACCTCTTGTTTTTCATTCACAAAGAAAGGTAAAATGTAAATACATCCACGCTGTGAAAAAGTCCTTTATGAAAAAAAAAAGTCCAGTGTTGTAAATTCATCATCAATCATGTCATCCAGCAAAGAAGATCCATTGTTAATTATGATGAATGATGCCCTGTTGACCTGTGCATGATAACCTGGCTTCTGCCAGATTCTTGCTGCAAGTGACACGTCCCTTTCAGTCCTCTGAATGTAAACAAGCCAGAGGGTGATGCTGCCTGAAGTCAAAGACCAAATTTAGTCACTGATGTCACCTGTCATCTCTCAGCTGGCTTGTTTATTATGGGAGGTGGGTCAGGAAAATGGTGTCATTTAGTGCCGGCAGTAATACCGCTACTAAATGAATAAAAGATGCCCATGAACACATGGGACATTTGTTATGGGAACATATTGTACAGGATGGTTGACAACCCTACTGCCCCACAATGGTGTTTTAAAACTAGATCTGGTTAGAAGATGTAATGTAATTGAATCATTCTGCATATTCAATATTATATGTGTTTTATTTTTATTTGCTTCTAATTATTTAATCCTATCTCTAAGATATGAGCTGGAAGGCAGGCTAAGAACTTTTGTGGAGACTGACTTGAAAGGATTGCGTAAAGTAATAGAAGGGCTTAATATAGACCGAACTGACCTAGAGGTTCAATTGGAGTGCCTGCAGGATGAATTGTTGCAGATGAAGAAGCATCAGGAAGAGGTAATTTCAAACTTACAACTCAAAATAAAATATAAAAGTGCTGCATATTAAAGATGTTATAAACCCTTGTTTTTTTTTTTTAAATAACAAACATATCATGCTTACCTCCACTGTGCAGTTAGTTTTGCACAGAGTGGCCCCAATCATCGTCTTCTGGGGTCCCCCAATGGTGCTCATGGCTCCTCCCGGCATCGGTAAACCCCATAGGAGAAGCACTCTCCCTGGGGGTTACGGTGCGGGCATGCTCCCGAGTCCAGCATTTGTGTCCATAGACACAGAATGCCGGACTCTGCCCTGCCCTGCCCCCCCGGCGCCCGCATCATTGGATTCGATTGACAGCAACAGGGCCAATGGCTGCGCTGCTATCAATCTATCCAATCAAGAGCCGAGAACCCTGGCCAGAGAGGTAGAGAGTGGGGAACGAACGGGCTCAGGTAAGTAAAATGGGGGGGGGGGGGGGGGCTGCTCAGTGACAGAAGTTTTTTCACCTTAATGCATAGGATGTATTAAGGTGAAAAATCACAAGGGTTTACAACCCCTTTAAGTAAAGTATGGTGAAATTGCATTTTTTCAGGAAACCCATAAGGTGTCAAAGCTAGATTTGGAAATGTATGATATCCCTTCATTTACCACAGTTGTTCCCCTGACTCCAAGTCTCGGGGGGGTCAGAATTTTAACTTCCAACAAGATAGCATGGTTGTGCACTGATATTCTCATGACATGTTTAGATTCCTTTTCCTTAAAGACTTCAGGCCACCAAGTCACACTAGCTAATATTTACACTCCAAATGTGGGCTAGGTGGGGTTCCTTGAACTGTGCCTTCAGAAGCTGGTGAAATTTGCAGAGGGTGGTTGGTCGGAGGCAAATTGAATGCTGTGGATTTATCCCTAGGAGACTTGCACTTATCTTATGCTGGTCTACAGTGGTAGAGATATGGCGCATATTGCTCCCGATACACTGGATTATACATTTTACTCCATGCCTCATAACTCGAATGCTTGTCTCAACTACTTTCTCGTACACCATTCAAGCCTGCCCCTAGTTGTTTTTGGGGGAGATTGGGTTCCGGATAACATCAGATCACATGCCAGTCACTGTATCGTTGACTTTGGGGGAGACAGCAAAACAGATGGGGAATTGAAGACTGAACAAGAGCTTGATTCAACAACCACAACATGTGCCTACCATTGAAGGAGACATCAGAGACTATTTTGCCACCAATGAGTCCATTGAACTTTCTCTGCAGGTGGTTTGGGAGGTCATAAATGTGTAATCAGAGGCAGCCTTATCAAGCTGGGTGTGAGGGCTAAAAAGGAGAGATTACAGGAGATTGCTATACTTTTGGACCATATCCATACCCTGGAGCGTTCCCATAAATGCTCACTAGCAGTTAAGACAGCCATTGACCTTAAAATTCTTTGGGACTCTATGAACTCCATTTTGCTCTCTAAAGCTAAATCTTGATGAAACTACTACAAATTTGGGGGAAAGCCAGGCAGACCATTGGCCAGAGGCTTGTGAGAGAATAAACATAAAGCATTTATACCCACAGTGAAATTGAAAAATTGGTCAATAGGGACTATTATGAGAAACTCTATAATTCACTTAATAGTCCAGCTATGTCAGACCCACATACTTGACTATCAGTGATAAATGAATAAATATCTCAATCCTTTAGGGATCCCATGTTTCTCACAGGAAAGAGAAGAGTTGAAGGGTCCCATCCTTTAGACGGGCGTTTTGAAGGCGATGCAGTGTATATGGAGGCAGGCTGGACACCAGGTCTAGATGGTTTTCCTATACGCTATTATCAGACATTCTCTGCCTTTCTAGTCTCCCAATTAGTTCACTCTAGCAACACCTTACCGAATAGAGTAACTCACACCCAAAACCACCACTCACACCCACATAACCTTAATCCCTAAGGAAGGCAGAGATGGTTCAGGGTGTGTAAATTATTGCCCCATCTCTTTATTCAATCTTGACCTTAAGATCTTCACAAAAATTTTAGCCAACCACCTCCTGGCATATATATACTTGTTGGTCTATAATAACCAAATGGGATTTATCCCAAATAGGGTGGCTAGGGACAATTAGCGCGGGGTGTTGAATTTAATCCACTCAGCCTGATCAAAAGACATCCCGACACTGCTGATTTTAGTGAATGTGGAGAAGGCCTTTGATTGAGTCAACTGGGCTTTGGGAAAAGGGTACTCCAGCACATTGGCCTAAGGACTAATATATGTACATGGATAGATGCCATTTATTCTCACCCTACAATGGCAGTCCAGGCCAATAAAGCACTGCGGGCATTTCTTACTATAAAATAAATGTACACAAATCAGAGGCCCCAAACATTAATCTTGCTCCAGACTCTCTGCAGTGTATACAATCTAACTTTCCCTTCACCTAAGACACATTAGAATATCAAATATGTAGGTATAAACTTAACACCAAATTTCTCAGAAATATTAAAGAAAAATTTCCTTCCACGGCTGTTGTCGACTAGGTCAGATCTTAAACCCTGGCATCAGCAATCTTTTACGTGGTTCAGGAGGAACAGTGTTCTAAAAATGACAGTCCTCCTTAGACTGCTAAATCTCCTGCAGACCTTTTAAGTGGCCCTACCACATTCCTTACATTGCGCAACAAAAGCAGAATTCTTCACCTTTCTCTGGGGCCACAAGACAAAGAGGGTCACTTACCACCTTTTGACTTTGCCAAAGGAAAGAGGGGGCATTGGTTTTCCAGACCCTTTTAAATATTATGCTGTCTACATGCCATAAACATTAGATTGGATTAAACATGGAACAGAGAAAGTTTTGGTGGTGCCAGAGCAGGCTTCCCCCTCCCTTCACTACAGACTCTCCCATGGTAGTCCAAATTTTTGCCTCCTGACCGCCTGATGTAAAATCACATTTTATGTTAGGAACTACCTTTTCGGTTTTGGCCAAGGCTTGATTCATGACGACATCCCATCAGGCTCTTATGTTACAAATAATCGGAACCTGGGAATATCCCCTGGACTGATGGACACACAGTCCAAGGCCATTCTCCGGATCAAGTTCAGACTTTGTCACTTTCGGCTGGAGGGCTGTTGGCAGACCATTCCTGAGTAACATGCTTTCCCCCCTTCACTGGACCATTGGAAAACCATACAATTACAATACTTTATAACATATATGCAATTAGGTAAAGTTTCCAGGGCACCAACACACTTAAAAAGAACAGTTATCTTTCAAAGTAGAACTATCTAATGAAAAACAAAAATTGGTGACGGTGACCTCTCCTTCTGAAAATGTAATGAGTTACTGATCTGGAGTAGGTTTGCAGAGAAGGGCTTTTGACTTCCTTAAACTTGGAACTGGTGCTGGTTCAGTGACTCAGAAAGTAATGAAGTTGGTCCACATAGCAGCCAGGGCAATAGCATTTTCGAAAGAGGGTCAGTAATGCACTCTCCTATATTAACAGGTTTAATCTATTGTTCCAGATGCTTCCTGTTTGTTATCATGAATATACATTCTTACATTTTGCTTTCACCTTAAAGGATGTGACTTGTTTGCGAAATCAGCTGGGTGCCAGGATCAGTGTTCATGTAGATGCTGCACCATCCGTTGACCTGACAAGGGTGCTGTCTGAAGTCAGAGAGCAATATGAAAATCTGATGGAGAGGAACCTGAGGGAAGTTGAGAGCATTTTTATTGCCAGGGTAAATCATCTTTTATTTGGTAAACGTTATGACAGTTAATTAAACTTTATTCATTACTATATGACTTAATTTATCTTTTATACTTTTAGAGTGAGGAATTGAACAGGGAGGTGGCTTCTGGATCAGAACAGTTGCAATCAGTTCAAACTGAACTTATTGACTTGAAGCGTTGTTTGCAAACCCTTGAGATTGAGCTTCAAAGCCAGCTGAGCATGGTATGTGATGTAATGTATAACTTAGCATACTGTCATGGAGGTTATGTAGTTAAAACAAAGCAAAGTTCTCTTTGCAAATCAGTGTAAAGTATTCATGGTGGGGATTGCCAGTGTTTTGTGGAATTCCAACTGCCACTGCAGTTAGAAATTCTTTTCCCATACAGTACCAGTTAAATGGTAAAATGTCAGTTGTGTGCTCATAGTCCCTACTATATGTGTTGCTCTGTGCAAAATCAGCTTTGGGTTAGAGACTAACACTGTGCTGTTAGCATTGTATTTCTGGTATCTGGAAATACAGATACATGAGATGGGTGTAGCTTATAGGCTTGTACTACAATGGAGCCTTAAAATCTCCCATGTACATTTAACAACATACTACATATGCAATATGTTACTGTGGCAATTGCTTTTTACAGCTTTATAGAACAATGAAAAAATAAACTTGAAATTGAGCATGGCTCACCTGCTGCCTGTCTCAACATCAATAGTGAATTAGTATTTATAATGACAACAGCAGTTTGAACTCTTGGACTACAGTATGTGAGTTCCTAACATTATACTGAAGTTCTGCCATTTTTAAGTGCAACTTTTCCTGTGCAAAGTGCTTTAAAGTGAAAGTCAAGGCATCTTCCACATCTTCTATAACAATCTTTACCAATAATCAATGTGATTTTTTGTTTTAATTATAATTATGAGACCCGATGTGAAATACAGTTCCTCTATGCTGTGGTTTTGGCACTGCAATAAAAGAATAGTAATTCTATTGCTCCTGGAGCCATCCTGAAGGACCCGAGTCTACATACTGTACACAGAGCCATCCTGAACAGGAGATAGACACTAGAGATAAAGACCTCAAACAACACCAGTGTCTCTTTATTCCTCCATCCACTTTTAGAGGTTGAATGCAAGCCTAGTGCCTCCTGTTTCAGTGATTTGCAGAGTAAATGTTATCCTAGTGTCCTTTGACTACATGATTTCCATTAGTGATGGAGTTAAAATAGCTTTAGCAAGATGAGAAGGGCTCTAGATCGAATGCAGATAACTAGCATGAGTGTTTTACGTGTGTTTCCCTGGCATTAGTTTGATTTGTTCTGATTTTAAGTCTATTCCTACACATGTTACCATTGAATACTTGCGTTTTTTTCTCTAGAAATCAGCTCTTGAGTGCACCTTGGCAGAGACAGAAGCAACTTTTGGCTCCCAACTTTATCACCTACAAAACCTGATTGACAACGTGGAAGATCAACTCTCACAGATTCGATCAGAACTAGAGAGACAAATTTATGAGTACAAGATTCTCATGGATCAAACAACCCATTTGGAGATGGAGATCACCACATATAAGCGATTGCTGGAAGCACAAGATATTCAGTAGGTGAAAGGGGGATAGTCTGTGTAGGCCAATGAGAAGGAAAGGGCATTAGTTGAGGTGAGAGATGTTAAAGCAGTTAATTAGTAGTTTAAGGCTGGGTTCACAGTATAACACGCTGCGGATCACACAGGAGCGCTGTGCGTCCCTGTTCCCCGTTTCAGGGATGAATCAGGGCCGATTCTATGCCTGAATTCGGCCCTGAAATGGAGCCAAAGACGCACAGCGTTTTTGTGCAGTGCGCTCCGCAGCCGCCCCAGAGATATGTGAACCGGCTCCATAGGGAGCCAGTCACATTCTTCTGCTATGCGAATTAGATGCAGGGAAACGCGCATCTAATTCGCATAGGTGTGAACGGGGCCTTAAGGTATCATTGGTAAGAAGGGACATATTTAGAAAATTTTATAGAGGAGAAGGTTAGAAGCTCAGTCTTGTAAAGATTGCTCTTTAGAAAGTTGAGTGACATCGGTACTGCTGTGTGAATTAGTAAATTATTGATGCATGGGAAGACTATAGTGGTGAGCTGAGTACAGAGATAAATCTGGGTGTCATCTGCATAACAATGGTATTGGAGGCTGTGCACGGTTACCAACAGGCCGAGTAAGGATGCGTACAGGTATATAGGGAATAAAAGGGATCAGAGAACAGAGCCTTGGGAGACCCTATGGGAAGAAGGAGAGGAGATGAGGGGATTGGGTAGTATCTATATTCAATTTAAAATACCGTATTTATCAGCGTATAACACGCACCCCAAGTTTAGGAGGGAATTATAAGGAAAAAACTGTTTTAAGGAAAAAAACTTACATCTAAATGCCCATCAATGCAGCCTTGCACAGCGTCCATCTGCATGCTTGTCCAGTGTCATTTGCAGCCTTGCAGTCATTTGCAGCCTTGCAGTCAGCAGCCTTGGTGTCATTTGCAGCCTAGCAGTCATTTGCAGCCTTGCAGTCAGCAGCCTTGGTGTCATTTGCAGCCTTGCAGTCATTTGCAGCCTTGCAGTCAGCAGCCTTGGTGTCATTTGCAGCCTTATCAGTGTCCATTTGCAGCCTTGCAGCTTTGCCAGTGCCGATCTGAAGCTTTTCTGTGTCCATTTGCAGTCTTGCCCAGGCTGCAGTTAAACTGCAGTGACATGTTAGTGTCACTGCAGTTTGAAAATGGCGCCGTCGGCGCCGAGATACACAGAGCCGGTCCTCGACTCTTCTTGGTGGCTCTCGTTCACTTTCGGCCACTTTCGGCTCCACTCATAGTCCCATAGGATGGGCGTGACTGTGAGCGGAGCTATCCGAACCTAGCCAAGTGTACTTGGCTAGGTTCGGCTAGCTCTGCTCACAGTCACGGGTGGCGCTCGAGTGAAGCCGAAAGTGGGTGAGAATAGCCGAGGACCGGCTCTGTGTATTTCGGCGCCGGCGGCACCATTTTCAAATCGCGGTCGGCGATCACTCCGCTCAGTCAGCGGGGGATTGCAGGGGATCGGCGTATAACACGCACCGGCGATTTTCCCCTGATTTTAAGGGGAAAAAGGTGTGTGTTATACGCCGATAAATACGGTACTTGATTTTTAAAGTGCCATTGCACAAAAAACAATGTTTTTGTTTCAGTAAGTGCCAGAAAATAATTTGTCCATTGATATTTTTCTCTGAGATCTCTGAATTTGAGTTCACTTAATCAGATGCATGACAGGATCATCAACAGGGGATTTATTCTGCTTTTTGTTTTGTTTACTATTTATTTTACCATTTGTGTAAACTTGTTTCCATTTTCTCTCATTGTATTTGTTTCTGGAGCTTGAATCTAGCTGTTTTCCTCTGCTCCTTATGACTAAATAATGCTGGTTTAACCACACCCATTAAGCGATGCCCTTTTTACTTAAGCCAAGCCTACTTTTCATCACATTTTACTGCAAGCACAGCAACATAACACCCTTGTTGAGTTTTGAGTAGAGCAAAAGTTGGTAACCCTAGGGCCAGCTGACAATGGCTGCTATTTCTGCTCCTTGCTGTTGCCTGGCCACTGTATGTTAAGATTTGCAAGTACAGTCCTACCACCTTGAGGCAGCTTTGTATCTTCACTGCTCCTGGTACCCCCCACCTCCACTTATGCCCTACCCTCAACTAATAATCAGCAGGGAGCACATTGGCATCTTCCCTGCAGGAATAAAAGGACCAGATACTGGCTGCAGCGGGGGATGTTAGCCTGTTGAAGTCAGAAAGTTTGGTAGGCAAATTTCAATGTCATAATTCCAAAGAGATGATAGAATAAAGTATTTTAGAAACCAGCGCATGGGCTGATATTTTAAGTAGGCAATCAAGAAATTGAACAATTACAGCCAGTTCTGCTTTTCCAGAAATGAGCATGTTGAATATGCATTAATCCAGCACTAAACTGTAATTAATTTCTAAGTTATATTCAGGATATACAGTATCCAGAATATAGCTAGGATCTGCATGTAAAGTTTTTTTAAGTCATGACTTCAATACTATTTTAATGTACAATGTATTATCATTCTTCATACATGCTAGAGTGTTAATGCATATCCCATATCTCTATAGTGTTCCAGAACATCATCAGCCGCATGAGAAGTTCCGTAGCGAAAGTAAGTGTGGAAGTTAAAGACGACAAAAATGATCTCAACCAAGTCCAAGTTTTGCTGTTTTAAGCTTTTATAATAAACTCATGATTCAACTTGGGATTGATGCCAAATTTGGGATAGATGACACATGTAAAGTGTTCAATTATATTTGTTTTACAGTAGTGCCTCCCTTAGGAATATTTGGACAACAGCTGCAGATGCTGGATGGACCATTTTGGTTTATAGTGGTCCTCATTACTAAATATAATAGACAATTAAAGTGCAGGTCTAGCCAAAACCTTCTTGCCCATTTTCCCATGGGGGGGGGGTTACCCCTCTATTGGTTTTGTGACCCTTGTCTCCAAGAAAGTAAGTAAGGGGAAATCCAAATTTTAGAGTAGTCCCCAGAACAACAGATGAAGGGAAATCATTCAATGGGGATGCTTATTCTGAGGAAAACTGTCTAAGAGGGGAATGCTCTTCACTATGAGATATTGCATCTCTGAAATAGGATGACAATGATAATACATTCAAATCCCATCCATATTTCTGCTCAGCAGCATCAACCATAGCCTAGGACAGCAGGTGTTCACCCACCTAAACCACTCCCACATCATGTTGCTGCCTGTTAGCATTACATTTCTGTATATTTTACTAAGTTCTAGAATGCCACTCTGCCTGCCATTGTAAAACATCTCCCCATTTCTCAGCATAATGTAATATGATTTGCCCCACCAACCATCACCATTTGCCATCACCAACTTCCATTTTTTCTGAATAGTTTGGACTGTTACAGAAATTTCAATAAATAATGGATCTACTGGCATGATCGACAGGTAATAACATTATCTTACATTTGCCTGTAGTTCCACCTTAACATTCTAATGCCGTGTACACACGGGTGGACTTTTTGGCATCAAAGGTCCGACAGTCTTTTTGACGGACTTTCGACGGACTTTTGATGGACTTCCGACGAACTTTCGAACGAACAGACTTGGACACACACGTTCACACCAAAGTCCGACGGATTCGTACGTGATGACATACGACCGGACTAAAAAAAGGAAGTTGATAGCCAGTAGCCAATAGCTGCCCTAGCATCGGTTTTCGTCCGTTGGGCTAGCATACAGACGAGCGGATTTTTCGACCGGACTCGAGTCCGTCGAAAAGATTTGAAACATGTTCCAAATCTAAAGTCCGTCTGATTTTCGACTGTAAAAGCTGTAGGTCCGATGAAGCCCACACAGGGCCGGATTGTCCAACGGATTCGTCCGTGTACATGGCATTAGACATCACTATAGGGGGCAAATTTAAGGAATGGGCTACCTCCAGACCTATCTGCCCTCAATTTGTATATTGCTGTATTCATTTCATTAATTAGCTTTAGAAACCACACTTCACTTAGTGACCTTGACGAGTCAGTTTAGCGTCCATGTAAATTTGTTTTTAATGCAAATTGTTAAAGTGGAACGATACTCACTTCCACTCCAGCGCTGTAGTGTCCTAGAGCTCCATACTAAATGTTGACATCTTTGGCCCGTCTTCTTCTGGGTACCAATCTTTGGCCATTTTCATTGTCTGGGATGAGATGAGGTCAACTCAGATGCACTGGAGTTTATACATCTCAGCAGATGCTGAATATATACACTGAGCTGTGCCTGCAGAGAGGTAGATGAGAAGCTTTAATGCAGATAAGACAAGGGGGTTTATTAACTAAAGTCAAATAAACTGCACACTTTGCAAGTGCAGTTGCAGTCTGTAAGGGAATGTGCTACAGAACTTAGTAAATGAGGACAAGTTCTGCTGACTTCCATCATCCAATCACGTGTAAGCAAAAATGCTTTACTTTTTATTTTTGTTGAATTTGATTGGGTATTTTTTGCAAAGAGAAGCTTCACCGTATTTACTAAGTTCTTGTGCAAATTCCCTTGCAGCGTGCAATAGTCTGTTTGGCTTTAGTAAATCAACCCCAGTATGTCTCTTCGGCATTAAAAACCTGTCTGTTCACAATTCTTCTTTTTTTAGTTATAGTTCATCTTTAAACAGTGCAATTTGTTTTTTTTGTTTACCTGAATTTTTGTGCAGGGACACACTGGAGGTCTTAAGCCACCATTGTGCTGTACTGGACTTTTGGTTTGTCGCTGTGCGTTTATGGAAGAACAGCCTACCCTTTTCCATGTTACTCAATGCTATATATGCTCAAAAATCCTCTTATAGATTTGCTTTAGGGACCACACCATGCAAAAATGAGTCAGAGTGGCTTCCACATACACTATATTGTCAAAAGTATTGGAACACCTGTCTTTACATGCACACAAACTTTAATGGCATCCCAATCTTAGTCTGCAGGGTTCAATATTGAGTTGGCCCACCCTTTGCAGCTATAACAGCTTCAACTCTTCTGGGAAGGCTGTCCACAAGGTTTAGGAGTGTGTCTATGGGAATATTTGACCATTCTTCCAGTAGCGCATTTGTGAGGTCAGGCACTGATGTTGGATGAGAAGGCCTGGCTTGCAGTCTCCACCCTAATTCATCCTAAAGGTGTTCTATCGGGTTGAGGTCAGGACTCTGTGCTGGCCAGTCAAGTTCCTCCACCCCAAACTCGCTCATCCATGTCTTTATTGACCTTGCTTTGTGCATTGGTGCGCAGTCATGTTGGAACAGGAAAGGGCCATCCCCAAACTGTTTCCACAAAGTTGGGAGCATGACATTGTCCAATATGTTCTGGTATGCTGACGCCTTAAGAGTTCCCTTCACCGGAACTAAGGGGCCAAGCCCAACCCCTGATAAACAAACCCACACCATAATTCCCCCTCCATTAAATGATTTCGACCAGTGCAAAAAGCAAGGTCCATAAAGACATAGATGAGTGAGTTAGGGTAGATAAACTTGGCTGGCCTGCACAGAGTGTCGACTTCAACCCACTAGAACACCTTTGGGATGAATTATAGCGAAGACTGAAAGCCAGGCCTTCTCATCCACATCAGTGCCTGACCTCACAAATGCGCTTCTGGAAGAATTGTCAAATATTCCCGTAGACACACTCCTGAATCTTGTGGACAGCCTTCCCAGAAGAGTTGAAGCTGTTATAGATGCAAAGGGTGGGCCAACTCAATATTCAACCTTATGGACTAAGACTGGGATGTCAATAAAGTTCATGTGTGTGTAAAGGCAGGCGCCCCAATACTTTTGGCAACATAGTGTATATTTGCAAATGTTGTGCAACTAAAAGCAATGATTTAATGCAAATTGTTAAACAGTGTACATTTTTCTTTTTGCTGGCTAGCTGGTAGATGTGTTGGGAATTTTTTGTTTTTTATATAACTTTTTCTAATTCTTACAGTATCTCACAGCAGTTCAAAACACCACATCAGCACTCAGGAACCTGACCATGGAGAGCATCAAACCAAGGAACCTGCTCACCCACCAACCAAGTGATTTATCATAAAGAACAAAACATCATCTATTTTCTTATCTCCAAGCTGGACCTTCATAGGCATTTAGAGGGCTTTTTTTTTTTTTCTATTATCACGTGGGATGGGTAGGGATATTGTTTTGGTGAAACGGTCTAAACTAAACACATCACATAAGCATATAATATCCCAAAGCCTTTTGGTAATTCTTGGCTAAAGAGTAAGTCCACCTCAACATGGAGGTAGATTTGACATGTTTGCATATGAGTTGGAATTTTCTGTGTTTCCTAGAGAGAGCTCTTTCACACAAGATCTCTGTTCCTACACTGTTGATGGGATGTTACACTATATTTTGGCCTGTGATAATATCCATGTCTCCTCTCTTTGACTGCATTGGGGATGGACCTGGCAATATCACGGCTTAGCCCCAGAAACTTTTAGCAATAATGGCAAGAACAAAACACACGAAAGCCACTCAAAAATGAATTGGGTAAATGTATTCTTCATACTGCTACCATATGCATTCTACTGAAATTGCATTTGATGTCATTTTCTATAAGGTAGTTAAGGATTATCTCATAACCTCCAACATTTTCACATGCATAAATGGGACACATTCAGGCTCAACTAACAACCTAAACCACACCAGTCATACATATGCTTGTTTAGGGGGAGCCACTTCTATTTCTCAAGGCCAGGAACCTTTGGAGTTCCGGAAATTATAACTGTGCCTCTAAATGTTGATAGGTTAAAAATATGAATATCACCCATACAGTATACTAAGTAAAAGACCATCTCTGGACTCCACGTGCCCCCCAAATCACTCTTCTCTTGTGGGAAAGGAGTTTATGTGATGACATTAGCCCCGCTAAAGGTGCTGAGTTGATTCCCTTCCCAGGGAGTGGGCCCACCACACCTTGCACTCACAGTCTTTATTTGTCTTGGGTATCATTCAACCCAGAAGACTGGGACCATCTTGTACCAAAAAAGGGGTACTGTGAGTAACAGCTCCAAATTGGGATCAGATACTGGGGAACCAGTACAAAAATAAACATTTTTGCCTGGAGTTTGGCTTTACATAAAAGAGCTGACTTCTTTGTTTCATATTCTATATAATAACACTTTCTGTGGTGGGTGTAACCAGAAATTAGAAAAGATCTATAAGAATAGATTGCCTTGCTCGATAAGTTTTCCTGCAGCTTGTATCAATCAAATATACAGAAATTTCCAATAGTCAGATCAGTATGCTGCTATTGATGACTGGTCAGAAATAAAAATTTAATCTCAATCCAAAATCTAAGTATATCTAACCTAGAACTAACTGGACCTTATATTTCCTAATAAGAGGTTCAATAATCGTGACTTTTTCTTTTACAAAAAGCTTTATTTGTTTTTATAATATACACAACAGAGCCAATGGGATGACAATTACAAAACAATTGTGACCTTTTCACCATAGAGTAAAGATGTGTTTTATTGTTTGCAACAAAAAAATTTGATTCATAGCATGCGCTTGGTATGGTATATGTTCTTTATTTTATCTAATGTTCTATATATTTACTGTAGTGTATGTAGTGCATCTTTCTACAGATGAAATAATAAAATGGCTTCTTTGTGTATTGCAACTTGCTGTACTGTGTATTTAAAACATGCTATATTACAATATAAGTGTAGCGCTGGTAGATTTGCAATCTACTGCATGTTAGGTAAATTTAGTAAATTGTGCGTTAGGAAGGTTAAAGTTTGCCTCTGTTCCAGCTTGGCTGACGTTGTGTGTGTTTCCGTGCTGATCGTTGGGTGTCGCTGTTGCCACTGGTCAGGGTTGGAAAGGCCACGTGTTGAAGCGTATGGATGCTCGTCTGTCCCGGAGGCACGCTCGGTGGAGGGGGTCCTCCGAGTTGCATTCTGGGTGAGGGTATTTATGGCACAGACGTCATATTTTGGGGTTCGTTTTACAGCCACCTGCTGGCCCTCCTGGCCGACAGGTATGCATTAAGGAGCTACCTCGTGGTGCTCCGTTCGGGAGGCCCAAGATACAGCGGCGCAGGGGTGTGTCCAGAAGCTTGTCTGGAGCCTACCACCGTGGCCCAGGAATGGTCCTGAGATGTCGGTCCTGTGTGACGAAGCTGGACAACCGAGGAGATCCCAGGGGAGGACCCGTCTTGGAGGGATCACGCAGCATGCTGGTCTATAGAGGGGCCTGGTGACTCGGTTGGAGGACATATCCAAAAGTAACTATACAGCATAGTGTTGCCGGCTCGGCTTAAAGGTTCAAGCACTGTGACAGACTTTCACTACAGAAAATCTATACATCCTGTGGCAGAGGATCGTACGGATTTTATTCCCAAACAAGTCTGTGGCAGAGACTTTGGTTCATGCTGCGTGCTGGCTGCTAGACCGGTGAGAGAGGCCTATCCAGATGAGCAAGGAGTGTGTCCCACGAGGGGAGCGCATTTCAAATAGTACTTGAATTCTACAAGGACATTTTGTCAAGAGAACCCTACCAGAGAATATTTGAGTTTCTTCTGCAAGTTTCCTTTCTACCTCTTTCCTGCTACTTCCTAAGTCGTTTGTTTAATAAAGCATTGAAAACGTACTCCAGTGTTGGTGCGTGTATCGTCCCGGAGTAAACTCAACGGAACCCTAGACCCGGTGCCAGTGAAACAGAGGGAAGCAGAGTGAAGGTAACAGACCCGCTTAAACCAGCAGCTCCATCGTGAGTTAGTGCTGCATAAGGATAATGTAAATATTTTTATTAATTATATCTGAACAAATAGATAGATAGATAGATAGATAGATAGATAGATAGATAGATAGATAGATAGATAGATAGATAGATAGATAGATAGATAGATAGATAGATAGATGGCTTAGCAAATCGTTACATAAGATACCTCATGTAGAATTAGGTAAAAATAAGTGGAGTCACTATCTGAGTATCTGAGTGCAGTTACATAAATGTTAGCAAAATATAACTTGAAAATAGGTTGGCCAATGTATTAACAACTGTGTCACAATCTTGGGGTCCATCTGTCACTGGCAATAGGGTAATATAACAATCAAGTCAATCTCCTATTTTGCTTTGAGAAATGCAGTGAACATAAATTCCAAAAGAGAGGGAAAGAAAAAAAAAGCGGTGAAATAGGATAGAGTAAAGAGGAAAAAATCTTCCTGGCTAAATACCCATCCCTACTGTCTCCCAATTATTAGGCATAACTAAGGGGCTGCAGATAGTATATATATGGATTCCAAACCCTCTCAAATGTAGAATGCTTTGGAGTCATTACATTTTTAGAATGGCACAGCGAAAGGTCTTTTAAACACAACTTGGAGGACTACCCAGATCATAATGAATTTTCTGGGAAGTTCCTTCAAATATAGTTTTGATCATGATATGATACAGTGAGTTAGACCATTGTATACCAAAGATGGGGTAGTGTGAGGATCAGCTGGGATCAGATACTGGGGGAACCTTTATAAAAACAAAAAAAAAAGGTTTGCCTGGAGTTGGGCTTTATATAAAAGAGCTGACTTCTGTGTTTCACACTCTATTTAATAACATAAAGATGCTGTACCAGCTTACACACACCAAACTGTGCCAGCGTTTACATATTTCCATACTGGGCCTGGTTGGTGCACCTTCTCGATGTAGTATATAGAACTTATTATTAAAGAGCTGTGCTAAGCACAGCTGGCATTTAAACTGGCATGGTTTCTGAAAAATATCCTGTTGTTTAATTATTTTTTTTTATGGGGTCTCCATAATGGTAGCAGTCAAATGCATGTGGAAGCATTAAGAAACCTAAGACCAAAGTGCAGCCACTCCTCCCCTTTAGCACTTCTGAGCAGTTCCAGCTGTGCTCTCATGATGAAACAGAAGCTTTCTTTGGTGTTTTGTGAATTAACCTTCACTAAAGAATCTTTCTTTGATCTTATGTAAATTAAAGTTGTTGTAATCCCACAAAAAAAAACAAAAAACTGCAAGACCAGTTGTCCAGAGTTTATTAGATATTGCATATTATATCTTCTACTAGACTGGAATTCTTACTTAAATTAGGGCATATATACAATATTCCAGAAAATGTTCTTGAAACATCCTGTTTCTAATAAGGGAAAACCTAGATGCATACCATAACTGTTCACCTGTCTTTCATGTATGTATAATGCTGCTTTTCAATCTTACCATAGGTGTGGTGCATATTACAGTGCTGTACAACATTATAATAAATGTGTCACAGCTTCTAGCCTGCTGTGATCATTTTCTGGTAATCACACAAATGTCTGTTATATAACTCCCATCAACCACTAAATGAAACGGAATAGGATGCATGTGAATTCCTCATAAAATCTCATAGCTTTTTCTACGCCCCCTTCCCTTTGTATAAAATAAGGCACATGAATGCTAGCAATTCTACTAAACTTCCCTGGGAAGCTACAGTATAGTGTGATTCTTAGAGGATCATCAATATGAGCCACTGTATCAAGTCCACTCATTCTTCAACTGGACCTATGAAGGGAGCCTGTCACAACATTTCTAGCCATACCTCAACTTTACACCACAAGGTCCATCATGGGGATTCTCATAAAATAGGCCATCATGAAGCAACTCATTCTTCCCTTCATGGGGGATTCCATAAAGGACATCATGTAAACTCCCACATGTCCCATCATGGAGGTCACTGCAGAACTCCAAGTGTTCACGGGGGCTCTGGAGGTAAAGGCATCTCTATTTCCAAGCACACTTCTATTGGTCATGGATTTGGCTTTGGAAGTGCCCACACTCGCAGCAGCCATCATAGCTTTGGTGGCCACAGTGGTTGGAAAGCCGAGGGCCTTTTTGCTGTAAATGAAAAAGAAACAATGCAATGTCTAAACGACCGTTTGGCTTCCTACTTGGAGAAGGTTCGGTCTCTGGAACAGGAAAATTCTCAGCTAGAGAAGAATATTCGAGAGTGGTATGACAGAAACCAGCCCAGCACTTTCCCTGATTTCAGTTGCTTCTTTAGGACCATTCAGGAGCTTCAAGGCCAGGTACCTATTCACATCTCTGTACTTCATGAGCTGGAATGTGTTTTTGATGCTGTTTCATGGGTAAAATGTATTCACATGAGAGTTGCACTTTTAAGAAACCACACCAAAAATGCGGCATGCATGATTTTTTTTTTAAGTTCCTACACTAACATAAAGAGGCATGAACTATGGGGAAACCAAAGTATTAACATTTAGATTAGAAACTATTTTAGGATATGTCTTTTTTAAGCAAGATGATAATAAATTAAATTAAAAAACATTACAGTTTTAAAAAATTGCATTGGTGTATAGGGGCAGCTAAACCACTTGTCTAGCCTATGCATCTGCACAGTGGCTTTCTGGTGGGACTTAAGGGCAATATTATGGGTCGGCTGAGTGCTGGAACTCACACACACTGTCATGTAGACATGGACAGGGGGGCAGCAGAAGACATTCCTAATGATTCTCCAACTGTCCTACTAGTTTAGAAAATTGTAATGTTTAAGTGGTTTTGGGTAGTGATCATCTCTATTTCCTGTTGAGCAGAATAATACAGAATGCTTCTTGATTTTTGCTTGACACCAATTAGACTAGAAATGAAGAGGACCTTCTTTGCATGGCCTCAGTTAAATATTAAGTTGCATACTCTTCTTAGCTATCTATAGTATCTATCTATCTATCTATCTATCTATCTATCTATCTATCTATCTATCTATCTATCTATCTATCTATCTATCTATCTATGAACATACTTTGTTGTTTACTTTTTCCACTACTGTACAAACTGTAAGGAATTCATCTGCTTCAAGACGTTACAGAAAACTACACTAAACTACAACTAAATTGGCTTCTCAAGCACTAAAAAGCAAATCCATATCATGTTAATAATAATTTGAACCAAGAAGAGCAAAGTTAAGCTGGTTTTAACACCATTTACTGTTGCATCCAAGGAAGCTCCACTCTCAGTTTAAAACACAATGAAAAATTTTGTTAGATAGATAGATAGATAGATAGATAGATAGATAGATAGATAGATAGATAGATAGATAGATAGATAGATAGATAGATAGATAGATAGATAGATAGATAGATAGACAGACAGGCTTTGGAAGCATGCATTCTTTATATCACTAACTAGACGTTTCCTTTCTTTTTAGATATCTTCTGCCACTATAGATAATGCAAGGATTGTGCTGCAAATTGACAATGCCCGACTGGCTTCAGATGACTTCAAGAACAAGTATGACTTCTAACTTTTTTAAATAAACAGTAGTTTAGAAGCAATATTTTTAAGAAATATTTATTCTCTTGGTTTTTGAGTTTTAGTAAAATTTTACAGCATCATGCATGACTATTTTTACAAAAAGTACTTCCAAAATACATTTCTTACTTTCTTTTATTCCTGCAAGGTATGAAATGGAGATGAGGTTGAAGAACAGTGTTGAATCTGATGTGAATGGTCTTCGCCGGGTATTGGAAGAGCTTAACCGGGAGAGATGTGAATTGGAGAGTCAAGTCCAGAATCTGCAGGAAGAACTTCTGCAGATGAAGAGGAACCATGAGGAGGTAAGTGCTTTTTGCAGTCTGATCTGAAGAAAACTATTATTAGTAGTTTATTATTAGTATAACTGTAGTCAACATATTCAGACCTGCTTTTTTAGAGAACATTGAACTTAGGGCCATTCAGATCAGTGTCTACCTCAGTGGGAGGGGGAATTACAGTATTAAAGAGCATTAAAAGCCAACTTTTGTTAAAGTTTTTGATAGACCTGTGAAGAGTTAGTCCCATTCAGGTTTTTTTTTTTTTGCTGTCTGTCTTCTTATTGAAAAAGAAAGGTTGAGTTCCAGGAGCTAATCACAGGAAAAAAACACTTAATGCCGTATATGTTCAGCTGAACCATGCTGCTGTCTAATGGAAAAGGATCAGATGCTGAAATGCTAAAGACAAAAAGGGTTGACAGCGCTCAGGAGGAACTGAGCTGAAATTGATGGGTAATGGCTGCAATGAACCACATGTATACTCAAAAAAGTTGCTGGCAATTCATTCCAAAGATTAAAACAATGCAAATCTGAATGACAACGTTACCACAAGGCTGTAAGGCTGGCTCAGGTACTGATGAATCACTAGGACCGACCGGGACAACCAACCAAGGGACACATCGGCCATGGAAAGGACATGCCAGCTGTAATATGTAGTATGTAGAGCCCGACCCGCCGGCATGGAAAGATGGTGTCACTGACACTGACGATGTAGAAAGAGCCAAGCAGCTGACTGTGTCCATCATGCTTCTATACAGAACACCCCTTTTGTTTTAAAAAAATGTAATTTAAAGGTTTCAGTAAACATACATCATGTTTCTCAATGTTTAAATCTTATATGATCTTCTTTTGTTGTGATATTGTTATAATTGTTATTTTTTGGCACAGGAGGTCAACTCTCTCAATGCTCAGCTGGGTGCAAGGGTCAATGTGGAAATGGATGCTGCTCCATCTGTAGACCTAAACAGAGCTTTGTTTGAGATCCGAGAACAATATGAGAACCTAATGGACAGGAACATGAGAGATGCCGAGAACATGTTCCTTCAAAGGGTAACTGAATTTAAAAAAATAGATTTATGGCACTTTCACACTGAGACGCAGGGGCGTCGGCGGAAAAGCGGCGCTAGTTTTAGCTGCGCTTTACCGTCGTTTTAGAGGCATTTATCGGCCGCTAGCAGGGCGCTTGATTTCAATGGGTATATACCGCTCCTAAAGCGCCTCAAAGATGCTACTTGCAGGACTTTTTTTAATGTCCCACAAGCGCACTGCTCCAGTGTGAAAGCCCTTGGGCTTTCACATTGGAGTGACAGGAGAGAGACAGGAGAGGCGCTTTACAGGCGCTTTGCAGTGCTATAGCGCCTGCAAAGCGCCTCAGTGTGAAAGTAACCTTAAGGGAACATGCATGTTGTCCTATTATACACAGTAACATAACAGCCAATATACAGTATCCAGACACCAACGTATGGAAGAAGTCCATCTAAACCATCTAGTTTATCCCTCTGAGAATAGAACACAGGTATTTTACATGCAAGTTGTAAGGCTTTTAGTAAGGATTTGTAAGCCAAATATGTTAGGTTTCTGCTGTATACTGAACCACTTAATAAACTTAGCAGATTATGTATGGATCCCAGCATTGACTTTTCTAGTATCAAGTGAATGGGCCTGACAGGGGCCCAGCTGATAGTCTAACACTCACTGCATGATGGTAACAGCTAGAAAGTTGAGCTATGCTCATTTGTGGTGTTAAGTATTACCTAAGTTGGGGAGAACATCACAGCGGGGGTGTAAACACAAAGATGTCAGATGTCAAAATCTGTTTGTGTCTGTAAAACTGAAAGGTGTTTCATGATATATATATATATATATATATATATATATATATATATATATATGTATAAAATATATATAATATATATTTTATATAGATATATATATATATAAAAAATATATATATATATTATATATATATAAAATATATATAAAATGTATATCTATATCTATTTATATATATCTATAAAAAATATATATATATATATATATATATATATATATATATATATATATATATATATATATATATATATTTTTTTTTTTTAAACGTTAAATTGAAAATGTAAAATTACCTTCAAACATTCACAGCATTTAGGTTTCAGTTCATCATATATTGTATTATTTTTTCTATTTTTAGAGCGAAGAGTTAAGCCGTCAGATGGAATCTGGATCTGAACAACTGCAGTCTGTCCAAACTGAAGTCATTGAACTTAGACGGAACATTCAGACCCTGGAAATTGAGCTGCAAAGCCAGCTAAGCATGGTACACTATACTCACAATAGAAAACATGAACACATTAAGGGTCCAGTTGGTCTTTGGATAGGGAGGCTGGGTAACATGGCACAAAACCAAGCCACAAGATTTCTCATTAGTGGTCGTGGTCACTTATTTTAGTTAACTTTAGTTTACTTAAGTTTGGGGAGCATTTTAGTTGCCCAACCCTCTAATGTTTTTTAAATACGTATTTAGGTGTAAATCAAACAAAATAATTATTGATGATTCAGTCAGCATGAAAGCATGAAACCATCTTCCTTATCTCTTGTCTGGTAAACAAGAGATATTAGCTGAACAATTAGTTCTTTCTATAAAGCAAATAGGACGCTGCTACATGTAGCACATTTTGTGTATATTCTGTGGAGCCTATATGAAAGGTAATCATCATTTCCAACTGCATAAGCATCACAAAGTACTACTACAGTTTATAAAGTCACTTATAAGTAAATACTACTTGAATAATACTGTCTTCACTTATTTTAGAAATCTGCATTGGAGGGAACTCTTGCTGAGACAGAAGCAACTTATGGTGGACAGCTTGCTCAGCTACAATGCATGATCAATAATGTAGAATCTGAGCTGGCACAGATGCGTGGAGACCTAGAACGTCAGAACCATGAGTACAAAACACTAATGGACCAGAAGACTCATTTGGAAATGGAAATTGCAACATACAAGCGACTGCTAGAAGGTCATGACACCCAGTAAGTCACAAAAGGCATTTTTTATTTGCACATTAGATATTTAAGAGTACATTTCACTTTTTGCTAGGTTCCTTTTTATAATTAGGCAGAATCATACAAATTGTTCAACCGCTTATTCTGTGTGACCCATATCTGTTTTTTTCAGTGTTTCTGGACGCCACTTCTCAGGAACCAAGGAAGGTAATGGAATAAAACCAAACGAGCTTTCCATTTTACCCAATGAATAATCCAATCCTGACACTTATTTTGACAGTTAAAAGAAAAAAAGATCCAGCGCCTGAAGAGTATGACATTTTAGATAAAATCTAAACTCCAAGCAGATAAAAAATGCATGGATTAATTCAGCGCAGTAGTTATTATTACAGTCTTTATTAGCCTTTTTAACATGATAAAATTAAATTAACTTTCCGGGCTCAGGGAAGCCATGATAATAATTACTATATCTACAGCTCATGGTACATTAGTGTGATTGTCATTGGGAAGAATGTCCTTACATTTGTGATCAATGGGAAGAATCTGCCTCTTTGAGCTCACTAAAAAGATCATTGCAGCCAATGGTTACACATCTGACATGCAGAAATAGCTCATTGCTCAAGGAACTCCTAGCAACTGCTGGAGGAACTCTAGGGTTTCACAGAACCTTGGTTGAGAAAGGCAGCATTAGACCTAATGCAAGCACATTGTGTACCCCTGTACAGCAGCATTCAGAATTGGGAGAAACAGCACAATGATCCAATCAGTTGTGCTGCAGTGTTTATGTGCTAACAAGGAACACGCTGAAAGGAGAAGAGAGCAGACTAGCAGAAAGATGAGCTCAATAGTCTGTTGCTAACTTACTGCCCATAATCTGGGGAGAGACAATACTTCAAAGTGTGACTTAACTACAGAAGATAAAAAAATTAGTCTTCTGCCTTGCCAAAAAAGATTGTGAGGTGTGGCAGAGCTGTGTAAACCTCGTAACTGGATGGATATTTTTGGGTGAACAGTTTCCATTTATGTTCATTTTTAGTCTTTGTGTTGGTCATGCATGCTGTTGGTGGTTGCTCTGAAATATTAGAGCAGAAACCATTTTCTTTTGAGCGTGTTAAGCCGTGACATCTACAAGACAATTAAGACTAATATATATATACTAATATAAATATATATATATATATATATAAATATATATATACGAAGAGAGAGAGAGAGTCAGAGAAAGAGAGAGAGAGAGAATGGAACAAGTGGGTTTGCTGCACATAAAAGATTTATTGTAGAAAAAACATCAATTCATTTTCTATTCAGTGTCAAATGCATGCCGTTTTCTGGCTATATAGAAAGCGCCCTTCTTCAGAGCAAGATACAAATAACAATGGTAATCTTTATAAGTATATTTATACACACACTTTTCTTAAACATATGGGATCAGTTACTTAATCATAAAGTAAATGCGTGTAGACATATGTAGAATCATGGCTCATCAGGTGCTACCATTTTTCTCATTATATTCGATATGCGCTAGAGAAGAACAAACACATATAATAAATTTGCATACAAAACCAACTGCATCCAAAAGAAAAATAATAAATATTATTTTACAAGTGCAGCAATCCCACTTGTTCATTTCTCTATATATGGCCTGTGGAAGGGCCTGATTGCTCAGCACTGCAACGTTGGATCGAGTGCACTTCACCCTCAACACTTGTTATATATATATATCATATATATTGCTTACAACATGTACATTTGGCTTACTTTTGGGAGACGCTATGCAAGCTGTCATAAAAAAGTAGCACAATTTACAAGTGAACCCTCATAAGTGGTCAGGGGCAGACCATTTTTTTCCCTAAATTTGAAATACATATTATAAGATAAGTAATAAAACGAGTAATCCCTTCCATCCACTCCCCTATACTGCTTCACCTATTAAAGATATGGCCTTTACTTATTTGATGTAAATTCCTTTTTCATTCGCTTACAAAGGCCAAAAATATAGAAATGATTGTTGTTGCAGAGCTGTGACTATGTTCCTCTTCCTGGTCAGACATAAAAATATTATATATAGATACTGTATGTTGTCTACGTGGATAGCAGTACAACTTGCCTCGTCTTGGGTTTATTTTCTACTGTTGGATTTATTTCCATTGTTGGGTTCATTTTCCACTGTTGGGTTTATTTTCCATTGTTGGGTTCATGTTCCTCTGTTGGATTTATTTTCTGTTTTTGCATTATTAATATGTATTTATTTTGTATTTGTTTTAGTGTCCCACCATGCTGTGAAAATCCACCACATTCCAGAACACACTCATCATACCAAGTGTTAGGGACTCTTGGATGTAAAGAGTACCAGTGTTTATGTCCCAGGCTATTGGTTGATTATATATAGGCTATTACTATATTATAAGTAATTAAAAAATAATGTCTTTCTTGGTGTTGTATGTCAATGTATGGGCCTTTAACTTCAATAAAATCTATTCTTTCTCATGCAAAACAAATGTTGGTTATTTTAATTATTTCCATTTGTCCTTCTAATAATAATTCTAATTTTTCTTCTGATACAATTTAATGTAGTAATTGTATATTTAAATTACTTGGATGGCATGCTGTATTTCTAAAAAAAAAAAATTATTACATATATATATATATAAAGAACATGGATTAATAGATGAATGCAAGGCATAGTCTGGTTGACAGTGGCTTTAGATTGTAAATTCAGACATAAAGTTGACTACACAGTAGATATTAACTCTAGGATTACAAACAACCTAACCACCAAATGTTTTTTTTGGCATAAGGCAATTCACAGCTTAAAGCACATATGGAACAAGTTAATGGAAATGTGCTGTTGATTAAAGAGAAAGTATACAGTATCTTCAAAGAATAGCTTTCCAATGGGTATGTTTTTTTTTTAACAACATCCACATTTAACATGCTTGCTCGTCCATATTTCCGTTATTATAGTAAATATAGATATACACAGATTAGCCACTAGAGGGAGTGCATTGTAGTACTATCCCATCCAACTCAATAGGTTTGATTTACTAAAGGTAAATAGGCTACACACTTTGCAAGGGAATTTTTCCTTAGCTTAGAGAATGAGCTGAAGCACTGATGACTTCCATCACCTAAGCATGCAAAGTGAATTTTCACCATTCTCTAAGCCAGGGGTAGGCTACCTTCTAGAGGTGGGGGATCTACTTAAACAACATGGGAGGAATCAAAGATCACCAGGCACAGGGTCCTGTTGTTAGCGAGATAACCTAGCAAGTTGTGCAGGGGTTTTGGTAAGAAGTGGAACATTTACCAAACCTTGGCTTGGTATCAAAAGAGCCCCAAGCTTTCCACTTCTTAATACGTGATTAAACAGTACTGACTGGCATATTCAAGGCTTTGGATATCTTTTTATATCCTTTTTTACTTTGAAAAATGTCCTTACCAGGTCTTTTGACTGTTCTTTTCTACCTCCTCATGGCACAGTGTCTAGCCTGCTTAGTGCATCCATGTGAGAGCTAACAAACTCATTGACTATTTATACACAGACACTAATTGTGATTTAAAAAGGCACAAATGTGGGAAATTAACCTTTAATTGCCATCTTAACCTGTGTGTGCCACCTTCCATATCTGTACCAGGGCAAAACATTCCAGGGTATGTAAACTTTTGATCAGGGTCATTTGTTTCTTTTGTGATTATGATTTAAAAAGAGTAAACACAGTTGATTGATAATAAATGGCTTCAGCCAAACACTAACCATAAGTGAAAGAAATGTTTTTGTGTTATCATTCATATTCTCTGAAAATGGCCAAGAAATCATAAATTCTGCCAGGGTATGTAAACTTATGAGCACAACTGTATATGGGTACAATAGCAGCTATTTGAGCACACTTGCAGTTATATGGGCACAATTGCATCTTTATGCTATTGTGCCATATAGCTGCTGTTGTGCCCATACAGCTGCTATTGTACCCATATAGATGCTGTTGTGCCCATATAGCTGCTATTGTGCTCATATAGATTCTGTTGTGCCCATATAGCTGCTATTGTGCATCTATATGGGCATAATAGCAGCTACATGAACACGATAGCATAAAGATGCCATCATGCCCATATAACTGCAAGTATGCACAAATAGTTGCTATTGTGCCCATATAACTGATTATGTGCCAATAAAAATGTTATTGTGTCCAGTATTAAAGTAGTTATAAACCCTTTACTACATCTTTTACCTACAGGTAAGCCTATACTAAGGCTTACCTGTGGGTACCGTGAAATTCTCCTAAACTTGCACCGTTCGTGCCATTTCTTCAGTAGCTGTACCATGACCTGCGGCACCCGTGCGCATGCACCGGAATGATGTCATCACGGCTCTGACCAATCACAGTGCTGGAGCATGCAAACCCGGAAATAACTCCGGGAGACATATCGCCAGTCACAGTGGTGTACGGGGACCACTGTAACAGCTTCATTCTAAGGTAAGTATTTCATAATGAGCTAGTATACGATGCATACTAGCTCATTATGTCTTTGTCTTGCAGGTTGTTTTTTTTTTGTTTTTTTTAGAGAGTTTACAACCACTTTAAGGCCAGTGACACTGACCCTGCATGCAGTAGTGCTGCTTCATGCTTTGAATCCTGCGGCTACCAGAGTGTTGTTGGTATCACTCCGTCTGACATTCCAGCCGGAACTTTAGAAGAGGCATCGGCTTATGCGGCTGGCCGACGCCTCCACGGAACTGCTGCAGCCACGGCTCTGCTCCCTATATGCCTGGAAGTAGTTCCTATGCTTCCAGGTGCACTTCATCCATGGCATGTGACCACAGGTCGGCAAGCCCAGGCAATCTACCAGTCAACTAGCTGCGATCGACTGGTAGATCGCGGTCCATAGGTTGCCGACCTGGGCTCTAAGCTAGAGAAACATTCCCTTGCAAAGTGGTAATTGGCTTGCAAAGTGAACAGCCTATTTGCCTTTGGGTAATCAACCCCAACTTGCATCATGAGAAGAAGCAGTAAAGTATAAATACTGTGTAGTGCCTAAAAAGACAGGATGTTAAAGCTGAATGTATAATGAGCAAATATGGCTACTCCTATCTACATACAACATTTAAATGGACAATACCCTGTATATTCAGAATAAAGTGATAGTGTCTCTGTAAAGGGGTTCCCCACCCGCTGTTACCCACCTTTCCGGTGCTCCTTTCCCTGCTCCAACTAGTGAAAATGCCCAGTACTCCTGGATAGTGTGGAGCATGTGACCTCCTCCCCTGTGACAGTACTTGGATGTAGCAGCCACTTGCTAGACCTAAGCACTGTCACATGACAGAAAAAGTGACATCCCTGCTCCCCCTAGTGTCTGGTACCAGCCAATGCTATGAATTTTAGCCCTGGCTCCAATGGAGGAAGAAGCCGCAGATGAGCACTAACCTCCTAAATATCAGTAGGTTGGAAGGCCCCTTTATACAGTCCTTGTCACTTTGAAAAGGCAATAACGCAGAAACAAGGTTTTAAAGCAATTAATACCAATCAATAAATTGTCATCATGATGATCTTTTTTTACATTTACTATATATCTAAAAAAATTAAGACACTGCAAATTTCTTAAAGGGTAACTCCACTTTTGTGGGGAAAAAAAATAGCAAATAAAGAAAAAATAATATAGCCTGTACAATTGCGATACAAGTCATATTTTAATTGAAGGTTATTAAAAATGACATTTTCTTTCCAATCTGCAGCCACTGTAATGTTCTATAAATGCAAAGCAATATGGCTACATGGAGTTGTTCTGTACACAGAATGTGTACTGACCACTCCTCAGAAACATAATTTTCTGCTTGTTTCATTGGCTCCCCAATTTCCCCAGAAGTCTACTTAAGACACAAGTCAGATTTCAGGCACCCCCTGCAACAAAAATTTCATTTTTGGTGTGATATTTCCATTGGAACATGTCTAAAGGGATGCAGGCCCAGCAGCTTTCCTCATTAGTGCCCTGCAGCTGCCACAACTGACTGATAATTATGAAATCACTTTCATTAGACCCACTCAGAACAGGGACACAAACACAGATGAATTTCTTCAGAATAACAAAAGGTAGGAATCTGCAACAAAGGTTGTTCTAATCCTTGCAATGTACATAGATCACCCAGGGGTGGACAAGTTTTTTTCTCAACAAAAGAGGAGTTATGCTTTAAAGTTGTGCATTTCCTGGACCTTAGATCAAAAAAGGATACCCCATACTCATTCACATGGGGGGTCAGGATCTGAGGGTCCCCTTGTTAAAGGGGCTTCCAAATTCCAATAAGCCCCCTGCCCGCAGACCCCCACAACCACAGCCCAGGGTTGTGGGGAAGAGACCCTTGTTCAACATCAACATGGGGACAAGGTACTTTGGGGTGGGGGGGGAGAGGCCCCTGACCCAAAGCACCCACCCCCCATGTTAAGGGCATGTGGCCTGGTATGGTTCAGGAGGGGAGTGCTTGCATGCCCCCCCCACCTTTCTTAGGTTGCCAGGCTGCATGCTCAGATAAGGGTCTGGTATTTAATATTTTGGGGGACCCCACACATTTTTTTTTTAATTTTGGCATGGGGTTCCCCTTAAAATCCACGCCAGACCTGAAGGGGAAGCCCATTGACAGCTTAACAACCAGAGCTTTGCCCAATCAGGGTGCAAAATGCACTGTGCAGCGTGCAGTACATTGAAGGGTGTTCGCCGAATATCCTGCAAATTAGGGTGATGCCTGAATGGGGCGAACAGCCAATGTTGGGTCTGAACTCATGCCTGGGCCTGTCAGGGTATTTATACTGAAATATTAAACAATGTCATATTTATGGAAATAAGCAAGAATCTATAATTTTAGGAGATTTCCATAGATTTTCACAAATTAACCAATGACTCGAATTTGTTTATCTGTGCTAGTTTGAAGACGAAGGAATACAATATTGTGCAAAAATATATATATTTATTTACTAAAAATCAGTGCTAAATTAATATCAAAATATAACTGGTGATAAACAGAATATAATTTAAAATATCAACAATATGGGTATTACAGATGATGAGATAAAACCACAAACTTTAGTTTTAAAATGCCAATGTCTTAAAACGTAATAACTGCTTTGTAAATGGTTAACTTATCCTCAGTGACACCGCAAACTAAGCAAACAAACAAGTGTTGAAATTGACCCGTGATCTCTTCTCAAACAAACAGATCTAGCAAACTAAACTTTAAAAACACATGGACAAGTGTTATACAGTATATCAACTTGGTACTTAAGGGAGTTGTAAAGGCAGAAAGTTGTTTATCTTAATGCATTCTATGCATTAAGATAAAAAACCTTCGGTGTGTAGCAGCCACCCCAGCATCCCCCAAATACCTACCTGAGCCCTATCTCTCTCCAGCAATGTCCACAATCCTCTCAGCCATCCAGTACACTCCTCCTGATTGGCTGAGACAGAGCAGTGGCGCTATTGTCTCCCACGGCTGTCAATCAAAGTCAGTCAGCCAATCAGGGGAGATAGGGGGAGGGGCCAGGCCGAGGCTCCGTGTCTGAATGGATAGACGAAGCTCTGACTCGGCTTGGGTGACAACCTTTAGCTGACACGTACCTTGGAGGTGAGCCTGACTTGCAGATGGAGACCTCTCGCACGGCTCTGGTTCCGGGATCACTGGAGTGGGAACAGTGACCCTCGGAGCTCAGTGGGGTATGAGGGCCTGCAGGGTTCGCTTGGCTGGAGATGTTGTCCGCTGGCAGAGGCAGGAACAGGCTTGATTGCTGTGGATGCAGGTACACTGAGAGACAGCAGGCAGGTGCGCACAAGTATAGGACAGCAGGCAGGTGCAGGGTCAGACTGGCCAGGTCACAACAGCGGATCAATCAGGCAGAAACAGCAGGCAGAGAGTGGTCCAAGTCCAGGCAGTATCGGCAACAGAAGGTCAGGCAAACGGACAGATAGAACAGGGTCAGGGAAAGCCAAAGGTCAGGACTTGAGACAGCAGCGAGGTCAGAAAGCCAGGTAAGTACTGGATCAGATGTGGGTTCAGGATCAGATTACAGGATGAGCTGTAGATCAAACAGCAAGGATGCATTCAGAAGAGGCCCCTTTTAAAGATCACTGGGCGCCAAAGCAGCGTAACTGTGCGCGTGCACGATCTCCGTGATCTGCGTATGCGCATTGGCGCAGGTCTGTTCACCACTGGACACCTGTGAGCTGGAACATGTCTCAATGGACCAGTGCGCCTGTGATCAGTTGCAGCGCTATGCATGGTGTGTCCATGACAGTAGCAAGCTGCTGGCTGAGGGGCATGCAAAGGAGGGAGGGACTAGGAGCAGGACCCGAGAAGAGGAGGATCTGGGCTGCTCCGTGCAAAACCAACTGCACAGAGGAGGTAAATATAACATGTTTGTTTTTTTTTTTTAAAAGCGAGCCTTTACAATTACTTTAACCCAAAACTATATTTAAGGTAAAGACAATTTACTGATGAATTATATGTTTAAACGTACATCACAACCAAACCATTGATAAGAATTTGAACTTAGCTTTGTAGAGATATACTAAATATGTATTTCTCTTTATTTGGAATTAAAGAATCTCATACTGCAATTAGAAATTAGAAATAAAAACAAAAAAATTCCAATAAATATGCTACAAAAATTCAATGGTTTAGCGATGCATATGCTCAAATAATTCTATTACCAATAGGCTGAAGAAAATCATACTTTACCAGAAATATAAGAAGCCTTTGTTTGAGCGATATCCGCTCCATATCCCAAGGATACTTTTTCCTTCATAGACCTCTCCATCCCTCTTTTGTTCCATGCCCTCCGTTCTCCCTCTCTGTCATGTATCTCCATTCTATATTCCCCCCAGGAATAGGTGTAGACATGCCTTTTACTTCATAAATGACGTTAAAACATATGTCATTTCCTGCACAATATCTATAGGGGCAATATCGGACCCTTCCACACACAGTAATCACCAGGAGGCAGTGTTGTATTAAAATGACTTTGGAATGTTATTCAACATGTCAAAATCAATCACCATATAACATTTAACTTAAGCTCCTTAGCGGTATAGTGTGGCTCGCGGTGAATTTTCAGTACCAAAAGCGGTAAACCCCGAGCCACACTCGGGATCGCATCGCAGGATCCAGGCATAGTTACTTACCGTATATACACGAGTATAAGTTGAGATTTTCAGCCATTTTTTTAGGCTGAAAGTGCCCTCCTCGACTTATACTCGAGTCACCACCATCTGCCTACATGATCAGCGTTCAACTGTTCAAAAGCCGCGCCTCCTCGTCTATGATAGGCAGAAAACTCCATTTCCCAGCAGTCAGTGTACAGCCTATCATGGACATTCTCTCATACTCGTCCATCGTATGAGGATGAGAGAATGTCCGTGATAGGCTGACCGCTGACTGCTGGGAAATGGAGTGTTCTGCCTATCACAGACAAGGAGCAGCATTTGAACATGAATGGCCGCCGAATGGTATTATCACACGCTGATCGGTGCAGAGCGGCACATGAAGGCATGCACAGGACACAGGTAGGATGCACACATACACAGGGACACATGCACAGGACACAGGTAGGATGCACACACACACAGGGACACATGCACAGGACACAGGGACACATGCACAGGGCACATGCACAGGACACAGGGAGGCATGCAGCTGCAGATGGGCATTGCTGACCCTCTTTTCCACATACAGTAGCTGCTGCATTTCTCACCCTCGTCTTATACTCGGGTCTATAAGTTTTTCTCAGTTTTTTGTGGTAAATTAGGGGCCTCGACTTATACTCGGATCAACCTATACTCGAGTATAAAAGGTACCTTGTCCCCAGGATCCTGCCATGTATCTCCGCTGTGTGTGCGAGCCGTGTCTTCGCTCGATTCATCACAGTGCTGAGCTCCATTACCTGCGAGCGTTGCGACGCACGGGGACGGAGCACGGCGTCAAATTCAAAAAGTTAAAAACACACAATACATACAGTACACTGTAATCTTACAGATTACATAACTGTATTAAATTATTTCACATCCCTTTTGTCCCTAGTGGTTTGTCCAGTGCCGTGCATGCAAACTGGAGATTGTCCATAGCAAGCAAAAAGTGTCCCTTTACATCAAAAGCGGTTTTAGACCAGCTAGAAAACAGCGATAATAAATTAGAATCACGACAATTCTGCAACTGAGCAAATATCTGTGTTTTTGATTTGATTACAATATTGAATAATGTTTATTATTATTATATTATTATTTGTTATAATTATTTATAGTTATTTATTATATTATAATTTATAATTTCATGTTTCAAACTTTATCATACCCGGGATGTCTGCTAGACTCTTGTTTGGACAGATTTTAGTGAGTTATTCCTAAGAATTACAGGCCTACAATATAAAACGCCAAATTTCCATGCAAAACATTGTACCGCTTTCAGCATCAAAAATCTGAGCTAATCACACCGCCAGGGAGGTTTAAATAAAAAGTATAAACTATGATAAGATTTCTATCTTGTGACAGATATGTCAAACTTGCTAGACTTCTTGGCTGAAACTCATATATGGTTTTGAGAATGTCTAATCCACACAATTAACTTTCCCCCTCACATATCTTGGGAGTTAAATCATGGTTACAAGAAACATACTGGCTATTCAAAATACAATGATTATTTAACATGCAAGTTTACTCTTATTCATAGTATTTCAAACCTATTATGCTCATTTTTAATGATATATTTACTAATATGTATATGAGTAATATCAACCACTTTATCCTAAATAAATGTATGAATTTTGTAAGAATACATAAACAATATATATGTAAAATTATTCAATTAGGTGGCTATATAATCGCCTCAATATAATGTAATAACAATACAATAGTACTTATTGTTAACCCCTTCCCAACCAGCCGCCGCAGTTATACTGTGGCAGGTTGGCTCCCCTGGGCGAACCATTGTAGCTATACGTCGGCTCTCCTCTTGACCACTAGGGGGCGTGCGCGGTGCCAAGCCGGTACATATGTGCATGCCCTGTGGTCGCGATGACCGCCAGGGCACCCGCGATTGCTCCGCACAGAGACAGAACGGAGATCTGTCAATGTAAACAGACAGATCTCTGTGCTGTCAGGGGTGAGGAGAGCGATCTGTTGTTCATACTAAGTATGAACTTAGTATGAACATCTGTTGTTCATACTTAGTATGAACATCTGTTGTTCATACTTAGTATGAACAACAGATCGCTCTCCTCACCCAGGCAGTCCCATCCCCCCACAGTTAGAATCACTCCCTAAGTAACACAGTTAACCCCTTGATCGGCCTCTACTGTTAACCCCTTCCCTGCCAGTGACATTTACACAGTAATCAGTGCATTTTTATAGCACTAATCGCTGTATAAATACCAATGGTCCCAAAAATATGTCAAAAGTGTCTGATCTGTCTGCAATAATGTTGCAGTCCTGATAAAAATCGCTGATCACCGCCATTACTAGTAAAAAAAATAATAATAATAATAAAAATGCCATAAATCTTTTCTCTATTTGTAGATGCTATAACTTTTGTGCAAACCAATCAATATACGCTTATTGTGATTTTTATTACCAAAAATATGTAGAAGAATACATATCTACCTAAAATGAGGACAAAATTAACTTTTTTTTAAAAAAAAATTGAGATATTTATTATAGCAAAAAGTACAAAATATTGTGTTTTTTTTTCAAAATTGTCACTCTTTTTTTGTTTATAGTGCAAAAAATAAAATCCGCAGAGATGATCAAATACCACCAAAAGAAAGTGCTATTTGTGGGGAAAAAAGGACGTCAATTTTGTTTGGGTACAACGTCGCACAACCACACAATTGTCAATTAAATCAACGCAGTGCTGGATCAAAAAAAATGACCTGGTCATTGAGCAGCCAAATCTTCTGGGGCTGAAGTGGTTAATATGATTACTTGTATTATTTATGGTACTTATATAGCACTGTCAATTTACGCAGGGCTTTACATATACATTGTACATTTGTCCCACTCCCTACCCTCAAGGAGCTTACAATCTAAGGTCTCTAACTCACATTCATATGCTAGGACCAATTTAGACAGAAGCCAATTAACCTACCAGCATGTCTTTGGAGTGTGGGAGGAAACCGGAGTACCCAGAGGAAACCTACAAAGGCACAGGGAGAACATGCAAACTCCAGGCAAGTAGTGTCATGGTTGGGATTCAAACCAGCGACCCTTTTTACTGCTAGGTAAGAGTGCTACCCACTACACCACTGTGCCTCCCACTTAATAAGGTTTATTTATAAGACCATTTGGAATGAGCCCCATTCCCTCAGTCATGAAAACAGAAGAAAAACAATTATATAAGTTTTTGGTCATTGTTCATTTGAAACCCCAATTTTTTTTATTTTTTTTTCTCTGGCCATTTTCTTATCTTGTCTGACTGACAAGACTTCAAAATTTACGATCTGGGATAAAGATAAGATTGTTAAAATCTTCCTACAAGAAACCTTTCTGTCCACAATCATGGACTAATATTCAACTTCTGAAAAAAACTTTGAACAAGATGGCTCCTAACTAAAACTTAAACCAGAGTGCCAAATCTCACCACAGGATGGACTGTGGAGATTTCATAGGTAGAGCAGTTCCAACGTCCTAAGTCTACGAATTCTCAAAGATACACCAAAGGGAGTGGAAAAATGGACTTTGTAGGCACCAATCATAAAATTAAATACCAATATTTTATTATACAAAGAATACAAAAAATTCAAAAACATACACATTTTAAAACATTGCAGTATTTTTCAAAGCAATAACTAATACTCTCTCACATATACATCTAAGCATATAGAGGGGTAACCCTTGAACCAGGGGGAAACAGAACCACCACCCTCTATTAAGCATATGAAACATCAAACTGGTATAGCTCTACATGTTTCGCAATTGAATGCTTCTTCAGGAGCCTGTTTGAGTCACCTCAAAACGAACTAGGAACCGCAGAGAATTGGGAAGCGTATGCAATCACACTCGGCTCCAAAAAGCCAAGTTGCATTGGATAATCAATGGTCTCAATTCTTGTGAGAGGTAATGTTGGCTGAGCAGGACCTGTGAACAGCGGTCACAAACTGTTCCCTTATAGACCAACCACAGATAGAAACATAGGGAACAGCTTGTGACCGCTGTTCACAGGTCCTGCTCAGCCAATATTACCTCTCACAAGAATTGAGACCATTGATTATCCAATGCAACGTGGCTTTTTGGAGCAGAGTGTGATTGCATACGCTTCCCAATTCTCTGCGGTTCCTAGTTCGTTTTGAGGTGACTCAAACAGGCTCCTGAAGAAGTATTCAATTGCGAAACATGTAGAGCTATACCAGTTTGATGTTTCATATGCTTAATAGAGGGTGGTGGTTCTGTTTCCCCCTGGTTCAAGGGTTACCCCTCTATATGCTTTGATGTATATGTGAGAGAGTATTAGTCATTGCTTTGCAATATACTGCGATGTTTTAAAATGTGTATGTTTTTGAAGATGGCTCCTAAGTTACTCATGAAACCACAGGTAAAAATAATGTGTTTAGACCATTTAGAAATTATTATTTTAGTTCTTTTAACATCAATAGTTCCGACAGGCAGAACCGTTCGCCTAACTCTCTTTGTCATGATTTCATAGGTGCGTGCTAATTTAAAGCTTGACATATTTGGTGTCTATTTACTTAGAACAGTTTCATTTAAAATTTTTTACCAAAAAAAACCTATATTACCAAAACTATTGGGACGCCTGCCTTTACACACACATGAACTTTAATTGCATCCCAGTCTTAAGCCTTGTACACACGATCAGATTTTCGGACGACTGTTCATCCGTTTTTTCTTGCATGCTAGTCCCATGTCGAAAGTGAAGAGGTTACCCACCATACGAAAATTCTCATATGACAGAATTGAACTTCAGAAGTGACGTAATGTGTTGAATAGTTTTGTATGTATTCTTTCCTTTCTGAGCATGCGTAGTCTTTCTCTTACAATCTTTTTCAGACGAAAACCGTACTGATTAAACACAAATCAAACATTGAGTCTGCACATCCAGCTTTTGTCAGAGGAAAAACCGGAATCAGCTGTCGAAAGCACCATACTAAGAATTCAACAGCTCCCCTCCCTTCAAACAGCACACAGGAACAAAGCTGAGGCTGTCAATCACAAGCTGTGTGCTGAAGATCCCTCCCCTGTCACCTTTTTTGTCTTGGTGTCAGGAAAACTTGTCAGAAGTGATTCATGCTGATAACAGAGGAATGAAGCAGCAGAGGGAAATTAAACTTAGTGCTCTCGATTGAGACAAGTATACATTATAGAGGGATATGCTTTGTTCATATTTCATGTCTGAGGTTTACAACCACTTTAATTCACATTATTTGCATTTATACTGGATAAAACATCACTAATAACAATTGAAGACATTTGAAACAAAAGGAATTTTATTATATTACCTTATAATAGATACATCAGTTTATAGATACACTGTATATATTTGGTTTGTAGTCAACAATACATAATACCTAAAATATAAGTCAAATATACAAGATTTATAAATAATAAAGTCAATATCCCCTCACCTGTAAGTACAGCCTAATTAAGTCCTTTAAAGGGTAAGTTCATACAAAGCTTCCTCACCCCTTTCCCCTTATCTTTCTGAGTAGATGTAACCCAATCTGCCCCCTCAAAGCCCTCAACTTACTTAGCTCTCACCACCAGGGCATGTGGTGATGGTTATCTCTCTCACCAGCTTCCTGGCCCAAAGCCCACGCTTGCGCAGTTTGGCTCCATGTTTTTCTATGGGGCTGGGAGATGGATTGACTTCTAGTCATCTATCAATCTATAAGACCAAACTGCACATATGTGGACATCAGGTAAAGAAGCTTGTGCTGCAACGGCGAGATCTAGGTTAGTGGAGACTTTTTCAGGGGCTAGGATGTGTTAAATCTGCTTATGGAGTAAAAGGAAAGGATAAGGAAACTTTGTCTTTACAAAGTAATGTTGTGTTGAAAATGTTCGACCTATAGAGGGCTAATATAATATTGGTTATAGTAATAGGCATCAGTTTGAATAATTATCTATCACTTTAAATAAAAAAGGGTTTGGGCTTCCATAACCATCTTCTGGTTGACAATGACTTTTAGTATTTTAAGGGGAGTAGAAATTGTCTTAAAATGATCTGACCTCTGCAGTAATGTCATTACCCCAAATTCACACTTTGCCTTTCTAGTCTGCTTGAGCAATGGGTTTTCCACTCGCTTTGACCACCTCATAGCTCAAGCAAACAGAAAAGCAATGAACCATATTGTCAAGCTTTCGTTTGCTCACAATAGAATATTCTCTATGCAATTATCAAAATAACTGACTTTTACCATGATGCAGATCAGGGCTCTCCAAACTCCGGCCTGCAGGACACACCTAGCTACAAGATTTTACCCAGCTCTCAGCAACTACTCCTGTATGTTCTGGGGGGCTCTGATGTGAAAGGGGGGCTCTGATATAAAGGAGGGATCTGATGTGAAGGGATGCTGTGATGTGAGGGGGATCTAATGTGTGGGGGGTTCTAATGTGAGGTAGCTCTGATGTGTAAAGGGTGTTCTGATGTGTATGAGGGCTATAATGTGATGAAGGGTCTGATATGGGAGGCTCTGATGTGAAAGTGGGGCTCTGATGTGAAAGGGGAGCTCTAAAGTAAAAAAGGGGGCTCTGATGTGATTTTGATGTGTATGGAGTTCTCTGATTTGAGTTGGTTTTTGATGCCTAAGAGGGACTCTGATTTGAAAAGCGATCTGTGATGTGAAAAGTGGAACTCAGAAGTGAAAGGGGGCTCTGTTGTGTGAAGAGGTGGCTAGGAATTGAAAAGGGGCTCTAAAATGAAAGGGGGGCTCTGATATAATGGAGGGGCTCTGAAGTGAAGGGGTGATGTGATGTGAGGAGGCTCTAATGTGTGTGGGGGGGGCTCTAATGTGAGGTAGCTCTAATGTGTAACGGGTGCTCTGATGTGTATGTGGGCTCTGATGTGTAAGGGGGTTTTGATGTGCAAGTGGGGCTCTGATTTGAGTTGTTTTTTGATGTCTAAGGGCACTGCTTTGAAAAGGGGTCTCTGATGTGAAAAGAGGGACTCTGAAGTGAAAGGGGGCTCTGTTGTGTGAGGAAGTGGCTCAGAATTGAAAAGGGACTCTAGAATGAAAGGGGGGCTTTGATATAAAGGAGGGCTCTGATGTAAAGTGGTGATGTGATGTGAGGAGGCTCTAATGTGTGTGTTCGTGTGGGGGGGGGGGGGCTCTAATGTGAGGTAGCTCCAATGTGTAAAGGGTGCTGTGATGTGTATGGGGGCTCCGATGTGATGGAGGGTCTGATATGGGGGGTTATGATTTGAAAGGGGGAATCTGATTTTTCAGGGGGGCTTTGATGTGTAAGGGGGGCTATGATGTCAGGGGGGCTTTGATATGAAGGGTAGGCTCTGATGTGAAAAGGGGGCCTCTGATGTGAGTGGGGTTTTGATGTGTATGGGGGGCTCTAATTACAGTTGTTTTTTGATGTCTAAGAGGGGCATTGATTTGAAATGGGATCTCTGATGTAAAAAGAGGAACTCTGAAGTGAGGGGCTCTGTTGTGTGGAGAGGTGGCTTGGAATTGAAAAGGGGCTCTAAAATGAAATAGATGTGAAATGGGGGGCTCTGATGTAAAAGGGGGCTACAGATGTGATGGGGAGACTCTATTGTGAAGATATTTTTTGGGGTGTGTTTATTCATTCATTTATAAAACTGATTTTTTTAAGTCCAAGCAAATTTTTAAAGTATACAATGTGGCCTTCAAACTGACAAGTTTGGAGACCCCCTGATATACTGTAGATGTAAATAAGAAATCCTGCTACAAAATTGCACATCTTCCTTCATAGTTTTAAAACATCCTGTGTCCTTTGGAAACAGCTTCGAGGTAAATCTATTATTGCTAAAGAAGCAGAAGTTTAATGATGATGACATGGAAGTAAAAAGGTAAAAAGGCAACTCAAATTACATTTCATAAATTGGTTTATGTGAGAGCTCAAAAGCTGAATTCACAAAGCTAGCACACCAGAGTAGATTCTTCTTTTAAAAAAGTACGTTTTTCAGATATGTTCAGTGATATTTGAAAAATTTAGTAAATATATCATTCAAAAGTAAGGTATGCAATATCCACAAATTATGAGACGATATTTTAAAATGATTCTGGTTTACCGTGTGAATATCATGAACTGAAAATTTTCTCTCCAATAAACACATAGAATCAAAATTTTTATTTTGCTGCTTCTTTTTTTCTAACATGGCAGCTAAGTGAGCAAAAAAAATATACAGCCAAAGGATGAAATGTCAAATATTCTCATTTCTATTTAGGTTTACGTATTTTGTACATAAACTGATCCAATTTTTTTTCATATACAAAGTCCAAAAAGTGTGTCAGACCAATGAGCTTAATATTGTGACATACAACCAATTTCAAGAGTTTAAAGATATCCCTCTTCTTCAGGGCTACAACACTAACACAGAATTGATGCACAAATGGTTGTAAAAACATAAAATTTGTCAATGGAACTTATATGCAACAGAAAAATTAATACAATCTATGACTAAAGATTTTACTGTATGTCAATCCTGATATTTGAAGACATTTTTAGGGCAAGGACCTTGTATCAGTTATATTACTTTTTAATTATTTACAGTTGAACAATAAATGTTTATTATATTTTTAAATCTACTATTTCAAACCATCCTTTTTATTTTTAATAAGATTATTTCTGCATGTGTTTTATATATTTGTTATATGAGTTTAGATTAAAAAAAAAAAAACTTTTTCTGTTGTTTATGAGTTCAGTGGCTATATTTTACAACCATTTTTGTACCAATTCCGTATTTGTTTTGTAGCTCTGAGGAAGGGGGATACCCTTGAAACCCCTAAAATGCATTGGCTGTTTTTTATTGTCTTGTTGAATATATGCTGATTGTAAGTGCTTTTGGACCCTCAGCCCATTGGTCTGGCACTCTTTTTGGACTTCCTATATGTAGCTTCTGAACTTGAGGTCTCTCATTTATAGGGGCACCCAATTTGTGTTTAAAGGCAGCCTTAGCCAGACATATTTCAAAAAACATTTGGTTGTCAGGATTTAGAGAATTTATCCACAGCAGACACAATACTGTGCTTTTAAATTATATTGATATAAATACATATGTATAAATATACATATATATATACAGTATCTCACAAAAGTGAGTACACCCCTCACATTTTTGTAAATATTTTATTATATCTTTTCGTGTGACAACACTGAAGAAATTACACTTTGCTTCCATACGCTGCACACTGCATCAAATTGGTCTGCATGGCTGTCCTCCCAGAAGGAAGCATTTTCTAAAGATGATGCACAAGAAACAGTTTGCTGAAAACAAGCAGACTAATGACATGTATTACTGGAACCATGTCCTGTGGTATGATGAGACCAAGATAAACTTATTTGGTTCAGATGGTGTCAAGCATGTGTGGCGGCAACCAGATGAGGAGTACAAAGACAAGTGTGTCTTGCGTACAGTCAAGCATGGTGGTGGAAGTGTCATGGTCTGGGGCTGCATGAGTGCTGCCGACACTGGGGAGCTACAGTTTATTGAGGGAACCATGAATGCCAACATGTACTGTGACATACAACATGTACTGTGGCATGATCTTCTCCCTTCGGAGACTGGCAGTATTCCAACATAACGACCCCAAACACACCTCCAAGACTACCACTGTCTTGCTAACGAAGCTGAGGGTAAAGGTGATGGACTGACCAAGCATGTCTCTATACCTAAACCCTAATGAGCATCTGTGGGGCATCCTCAAACGGAAGGTGGAGGAGCTCAAGGTCTCTAACATCCACCAGCTCCATAATCTCGTCATGGAGGAGTGGAAGAGGACCCCGGTGGCAGCCTGTGAAGCTCTGGTGAACTCCATGCCCAAGAGGTTACGGCAGTTCTGGAAAATAATGGTGGCCCACAAAATATTGACACTTTGGGCCCAATTTGGGCATTTTCACTTGGGGGTGTACTCACTTTTGTTGCCAGTGGTTTAGACACTAATGGCTGTGTGTTGAGTTATTTTGAGGGGACAGCAAATTTACACTGTTATACAAGCTGTACACTCACTACTTTACATTTTAGCAAAGTCTCATTTCTTCAGTGTTACCACATGAAAAGATATAATAAAAGGGAGATATCTATCTATCTGTCTGTCTGTCTGTCTATCTATCTATCTTCATAATCTACTTATCTATCTAAAGAAATAAATAAATAAATCAAAGTATATTTGTGACTACTAGATCTAAATAAACCACTAAACAAAAAGTGATAAATGTTACAGTCAGACATTAAACTAATATTTAATAATTTGTTGACATTAATGTACTTAAAGTGACTGTAAAAAAAAGGCTCTCTCCAACCCCTGATATTAATTTTTCCAGTGACCACACACAGTCCTTCCTCCATAATATTTTCTGTTGACTGATTTCAATGCACAGAGGAACCAATAACATCACCCCCTCCTTTATATGACAACGCTGGGGCATAATGAGTGACCACTAGATCGGAGCACTGTTCTGTAAATAGGAGGAGGTCAGATGTTCCACATACCTGGGTATTGGCTGAAATAGAAGGAGAAAGGGCAAGGGATTGCTAATGAGGTGAGTATTAGTGGGTTAGGGGGATACTTTTCATAATATATTTGCCATAAAAAGGAAAAGTCAATGAATCTTCTAAAGCGGTTGTAAACTCTCATGGTTTTTCACCTTAATGCATTCTATGTAATAAGGTGAAAAACCTTCTGTAGTGCTGCAGCCCCCCCAGCGCCCCCGTTTTACTTGCCTGACATGGATCCTTCTCTGGCTGGGAACAAGCACACCATCTGTAGCTGGTGTCTCATGTCCTGATTGGATAGATTGAAAGCAGCTCAGCCATTGGCTCCCACTGCTGTCAATCAAATCTAATAACGCGGAGTTGGAGGGTGGGGCCGATTCCTGCATTCTGTGTGAATGGACACAGATGTGGGACTCAGGAGCTCGCCCGCACTGGTGTCCACCAAGGAGAGCCCTTCTCCAACGTGAGCACTTAAAGTGGGGAGGAGCCACCAGCGCCCCTGACGGACCCCAGAATGGGAGGATCGGGGCTACTCTGTGCAAAACGAACTGCACAGTGGAGGTTAAGTATGACATGTTTGCTATTTAAAAAAAAAATGAGGGTTTACAACCCCTTTAAACTTGCTAAAATGTTAACTTGTTCTTGTTTGTGATGAGAATGGCTGAACGTTACTGAATCACCATTTTAAATAATGATGTGATCGATGTATAAGCTACAATGACATAATTATCACCTTTGCCCTTTCATCCCCTAGTTTATTCATGTTTTTAATGCTTCAGCCTCACCCTTACTTCAAAGTTTATTGATTACAAGGTACAATTTGACATTTAATAGAGACTTACGAAGAAAGACTTCATAGCATAATAAAACTGACCTCACTGTGTAAGTTATGATGACACAAACGCTTACATCTTATGAAAATAATGCATAGAACAAGTCAAACCAGTAGTGAGACCAATGACTCTAGTATCCCAGTGATCTACAAAATCATGATTTTCATCATGTAGCAAGCAGAAGATCATAGGTGCTTTAAATAATCAAAAAGCTCAGGCCCACCACAATAATTTCTAACAGCTCTCTCTTGGTGACACAATTTTCCTGCTCTCAACTTCTTCTGTAATTGAGACGACTCTGACGAGTTTGGAACACCCTAAGAAAGATGGGTATAAATAAAAAAAATGCTTTGTTGAATCCAATTTCTCAATATTTAGACAAAATCACACAATTTATTAAATTTTTTTGAAAAAAGGGCGTAAGCTGTTAACATTGAGAGAACATGGAGACATGCATATGCCACATAATGCAACCCGAGGTTCAAGGTAAACTCCAGACAAAACATTTTTGGTTTGTCTAGAGCAAGGATTTCCAAACTACGCCCCTCCAGCTGTTGCGGAACTACACATACCATGAGGCATTGTAAAACTCTAACATTCACAGACATGACTAGGCATGATGGGAATTGTAGTTTTTGAACAACTGGAGGGCCATAGTTTGGAGACCCCTGGTCTAGAGTAAGGGTCTCTAAACCATGCCTCACTGGCTGGATCCAGCCTGTTTCAAAATTTTATACAGCCTTCTGATGTAAAAGGGGACACAAAAGTAAGGGGAATTTTGATGTATTTTTTTTCTTTTGTTCAACGCTGGTTACAATAAAAAAAAAAAACAGGCGAATTCAAATTTAAATTTGATTTGTTCATGTATAAAGTAATTTTTTTCAAAATGCAAATATTTGGAAAATATTCAATGTGGCCCCAGTACTGAAAAGTTTGGAGACCCCTGGCCTAGAGTGTGGTAAGATTAAAACCTCTGTTAGATTTTCATTGCTGAAGGAAAAGAAGTTCCAAGAGCCGCACATCATTAAAAACCCTCATGTAAAGAGTGGAAGCAACCTCATCCTAGACTCCTTCCAGGTCGCTCCCCTGACATGTTTCACCCCGCCCATGATTCCACAGACAGGGGGAGATAAAAATATTATTGGCTGCTGCTTAATTGAGAAAATACCAATATCAGATGAATGTCTGCCACACATGGCAGCCATGGAACACAAAGATCTAGCCCACAATAATTCAAAAAGATGTCCAAAGGATAGAAAAGTATAAAGAAATAGGATAAAAAGATGAAAAATAGAAAAAAAGTGAAAATAGATGAAAAAAGGGGAAATGGTGATAACGTCCCTAAAATGAAACTCCCCCCCTTTCATCCAAGAGTGGAATAGGGAGTCCAACAATAAAATAAACATCTATTTATTTAAATTTCATTACATAAGAAATAAAATAAGGAAATTAGAATGAAAAAATTACTCAAATAAATCAAAAAATACCAAAAGAAAAAAATGAGAATATTAATAAAAAATTGAGATAAGGAACTCCCTAGAAAATTGCACTCTTATTTAATAATATATTATATTGTATTATATTACATAAACAACCAGATTTAAATTTCCATGTATGTGTGTAATTTTTTCATTCAGATTTTTTTATTTTATGTATTAAGTAATAACACTTAATGAAATAGATTTTTAATATATTGTTGGACTTCCTATTCCACATTCGGATGAAAAGGAGGGGTTTACATTTAAGAATGTTAACAACATTTCCTTTTTTTTTTTGTCTTGCTTCACAATTTTTTTGGTTTTCATTAGGGATGGGTGAACAGTTTGGCCTGTACACCTGAATTTTGCTGAACACCCGAATTTGCCCCGACGAACACTCTGCAATTTGTGCCCTAATTGGGCAAAGCTTTGCCCAATCAGGGCGCAGTGTAAGCTGGTTGTTAAGGAACGGGGCCGGGAAGCTGCAGGCACTATAGTTAAAGGAATTTTTCATTTTTATTGTTGCACTTTAAGCATAATTAAAATCACTGCTCCTGAAAAACCTATTGTTTAAAAAATATATATATATTGATACATGTCCCCCAGGGCAGTACCCAGATCCCCATACCCCTTTTTTGGCCAAATACTTGCATATAAGCCTTCAAAATAGGCACTTTTGATTTTCCCTGTGTGGCTCCCATAGATTTCAATGGGGTTTACCGTTCGGGTTAGAACATTTCCTCTGTTCGGGGGGGGGGGGGGGTGTTTGGGCCATCCCTAGTTTTCATGTTTTTTATTCTTTTTGGCTGTTTCTTTATTGCACATTTCCTTTTTTTTCTTTTAACACTCTGCCAAAACGGGTTTTTGAGCATTTTTGTATTCTGCATTTTTTTGGACATTTTGTATCCTTTGGAGATCTTTCTGAATTATTGTGGGCTAGATCTTTGTGTTCCATGGCTCCCATGTGTGTCAGACATTCACCTGATATTAATCTTTTCTCAACTAAGCAGCAGCCAATAAAGTATTTTTTAATTTTCGCCAACTGTGGATTATCTATTTCCACGACTAAGCCCCGTTGGCAGGGCGAAACATGTCAGTAGCATGACCCGGATGGAGTCTAGGCTACTCTTTACATGAGAGTTTTGTGTGATGTGCGAGTCTTGGGACTTCTTTTCCCTCTTCATTGCCTTCTATGGAGCAGAGATGAGCTATTTCTCTTCTTGCACTCACAGAGGTTGTCAGCATATAAGGACCTACTACATTCTGAAGCGGGACCCTCAATTTCAAACATATAGGAAATCTCTAATTCATTTCTTGTATAGGTGTCAGTTGCCAGGCAGAACAGAAAGAGAGCAGAAATCACCCAACAGTAAACACAGACAGTAATTAAAATCTGTATTCAGTTGATCTAGAATTGGAGCAACACACTGTGATATTAAAGTCCAAACAAAGGCTTATTCAGTTGTTAAAACCATACACAAAGCCAACACATTTCAAGGGCTAAAACAAGCCTCCTTTATCAGGGCTTTACAAATATCACAAAGTATGCCTAAAGTAAAGTAAACAAAAAATACTATTATGGTTATGGTTATACAGGCTGCAGTATCTAGAAATACTGTGGACAATAAAGGAGAGAGAATAGTAGTGTTTGCTTTCTGTTACAAATTGACCCTATCATTTAGTTAGGGCTCAGTATGCCTTACATAATATCTTATAGTTAACTGTCGTGTAGATGTCTTTTTGTCACTGACCTTCTGAGAAATGTGGCATACGTCTTGGAACACTGCAAAATAAAGAGGTAATCCATGGTTTTAAGACACCTGATGTAAAGCAGCTAGTAGACATATTAATATTAATGAAAAACGTGTTGCACTATCAATATCAATATAAATTGCATAAATATAGTATACATATATAAAAGAAGATTTTGGACAGATATGTGCTTCTCACAGTATATTTTTGCTGGTTTAGCACCAGCCAACATGTTATAATATACATAGTTACATAGTTAGTCAGGTTGAAAAAAGACACAAGTCAATCAAATTCAACCAATAAAAAATAAAAACATAGAATAAATAACTAAAATGACTAGAAAACCTCTATTGACAGGATCATATACTCACAGTGGATTCAGATCAAGGCAAAAAAGCACAAATAAGCATGGTCCAATGTACTCCAGCTCTGATCTCCCAGAATGCAATTAGATATTGCTATCATTATTAGTAGTATTATTATTATTATCTATACTGTAAATGTTAAAGTAGAAGTAAAGGCAAACTATTTTTTGGGGAAAGCGTAAGGAAGGGTTACAACCCCTGTCAATTATTTTTGGTCATCTGTGTCCCATTGTGGAGATGTCCCTTCATTTCCTCTCCAATAGCCCAAACAGGAAGTGAGGGGAAATCCCTCTAAAGTGAGGGAACCCCTGGTTGCTCCCAGGGTCACAGAACTAGAGTCTCCGTTGAAAGATTACTCCTCTATTCCTGTTCCGGGGACAACCCAAAATGTAGGATTTTGTTTTTCTTTCATTTTCAGTTATGAAGGTAAACAGGAGAAATTGAGAGGGTAATTCTCCATAACAGACAGCAATAAAAACCTAATAGGTGTTTCTTATTCCTCTCCACTCCATGCAAAACTGAAAAAAAAATCTTTGCCTTATTTATACATTAATATACAGTTATATGCATTTAGGAAAGAATCCAGCTCTTTTATAACCCAATCTACGGAGACAACCAGAACTACTGTAGTCCTTGATGGAGTCTATTCCACATTTTTACAGCTCCTACTGTGAAGAAACCTTTTGGGTTGGGGAGGGTCCATTGTAATGACTATAAAGGGAATAACTCTACCCCAAGGTCACTATATTGACCACTTATATATTTATACATACAGTAGTACCTTGGATTACGAGCATAATCCGTTCCAGAAGAATGCCTGTAATCCAAAGCACTCATATATCAAAGCAAGTTTCCACATAGGAATCAATGGAAACTCAGATAATTTGTTCCACAGTAAGTGTTATTGTATGCAGAAATGCATGTGGCCAGAGGTAAGGGGGCACCGGAGACACTCGGAAACACTCGGAAACCACTCGGGAACGGAGTGTTTCCGAGTGTTTCTGAGCATTTCCGAGTGTCTTCGAACATCACCCGCGCCCCAGCACCTCTGACCAAATGTGGTACTGCACACCTCGGAGGCTTGAATTCTGCTCATCTTGCGAGACAATGCAAAAAAACAGTTTGTATTGCGAAACGCTTGTAAACTGTGTTACTCGCAATCCAAGGTTTTACATGAGAAGATATAATAAAATATTTACAAAAATGTGAGGGGTGTATTCACTTTTGTGAGATACTGTACATATTGATTTAAAATGCATATAAATAAATGTTATGTATAAAAATTCATAAATTTCCAGGCCCTTATTTAGACCTTCTGGGATCAGGATTTCCAATTAGTATATCCAGAACATTTCTTGATCGCATAGTCTCTGAAAACTCTCTGAATCTGTGGGGATCATTTCAACTGCAAAACCTTGAGCTGTCTCTAAGCTTTTATTGTATAAAATGACATGGGACACTGTAGACAAAGGAACCATGCTCAACTAATCTTTTTCTGAGGTGTCTTTTAGTTGGCCTACAAATATATATGTTGCAATGGCATGTGAGGCCGTAGACTATTTGACCGTTAGAGAAGGTGATAAAGTGATTGCTAAAATATGTCTAACTGATGGTCAGCAAGTTTAACACACCAGCACTTGAAGCCCTACCACTGCGCCCCTACAAAAGATTAGAGAATTATTAAAGCTGCCACTCTAAATAAATCAAAATAAAAACGGCATTTTACTCTCTACATAAAATGTAAAAGTTAATAGTGGCGCTGATATTGAAATATGACAACTAATACTGTAACATAAACAAACATAAATGAGATAACACCCTGTGACAAGTGAAAGTCACTGTGAACATTAGTAACAGAAGTGACACAAAATAAAAAAATAATCACAATTTTGACGCCTTACTTCAAAAATATCTTTCTATAGCAGTTGTAATATTAAAGATCTTCCACCACACACCACATGTAGTTTAAACATATAATGTAGGTGTCTTAGATGTGTATCATTGACTAACGATGGGGTTGTGATGGACATTGGAATTGATACATACTATACAATATAATACATTTTGACACTGGATGGTGTTTTAGATAAATGTCTGTTTAACATCGGAAATGTCGATTTTAATACTGTGCGGAATATGATCCATCCCTCTATGGGCACCTGTAAATGTGCTCTATGAGGGACATCGATAAGAATTATGTTATTAGCTAGTCGACGCGTGGCTGTATGGCAACCAGCTGTGACATCTGATGTCAAACCGGAAGTGACAATCCGAGCCTGATGAGTCAGTGAGGGTGAGATACAGATCTTACACCGTGGGTCCGCTGTGACCACAATATACCACCACTTGCTGATAACAGGACGATTGTTTTTATGCTCACTTTATTTGGATCTATGTGAGTGCAATAGATGGAGATTTGCTTTTATTCATTAATTTGTTTTAAACGTTATCAAACTATTGGAGCACTTATTTTATTCTCATGTGGAGAGATATTTTTCCATATGCATGGTTGGATATCTGTGGGATGATTTAGCCCTTTGTGTATATGCTGAACATGAGAGTGCAAGGCACCTAAAGCCGGTGAGTGTGTTTCTTAAGGGCAGCGAAGGCACTTTTACATGCGGTGTGTGGTGGAAGATCTGGAATATTACAACTGCTATAGAAAGATATTTTTGAAGTCACGGAGTCAAAATTTTGATTATTTTATGGACAGATTGCTAAAATATACTTGCCTTATGCTTTCCATAAAAAAATTTTGACCATGTTCTATGAAATGACAAGGTAAGCACTTGGGCTTTTTTGCACCTAAAAATTTCTGTTATCAAACAGTAATTTGTCTGTCCCACTAACTTATTTGGAACTGTTCTATTTATAATACTTCAGAATATTTTTTTTAGATGATATTAGGTAGTTTCAGTAGTACAGGTTCAAGTTTAGAATGCTTTAGCAAAATAAACCAATTCCTTCAAATAGCCCTTTTAAAAGCTCTATGACTGCAGTTGTATTGCATAATGAACTGAACTTTGTTGAGTCTCTTTTTCTATCTCTTCTATCCAACGGGGATGCCTTTAAATACATTTCAAAAGCTTTATTGATCAGCTCACTGGGTAGAAACTGGATCTAAATCAGTTTTTGAGGATGTTGCTTTGGTTAATATAATCTGATTAATTGCTACAATTTTTTTCCAACCTACAAAACTGTCCTTTTGGAATGTTTCTTTTCCATAACAGGTGGTGGCAATTCTTGTAGTGGAGATAAGAAATCCCCCCCCCCCCCCCCGGCTTAACATTTTTTTTTTAATAATCCTGTTCCCTTTATGGGTCAGTTCCAGATCTAAAAAGATGAACTCTTGCACACTCACCACATGTGTAAAGGCTAGATCTAAGGTACTATTATTACAACATTCACCAAAATGTATCATAGGTTCCCTACTTGGGGTGCCTTTAACGTGTAATGACAAAACAAACACAATGCACCTTTGCAGATGGGCGACCGCAAACTTTTTTCAAGGGGAGGGCGTCATTTTAAGGTCACCCATGCTCTGCCCCTTTTGGACAATGTCATGAAGGGGAGGGGTTTAGTCATTATCACAAAGCGTGATAACCCTCCCCCCTTTCCACTGCCACATTTGGCACTTTTTCGGGGGAGAATGTACCTGGTTTTGTCGTGGCGATCTGAGCCACATACAAATCCATGCAAAATATGCTGTGACCACAGCAAGTGAAGGTATAAATAAACATACAATTAGGCAATCGAACAATTACAAAAAAAATACACCTGCATGGTGCAGCATTGGCTTAAGCCAGTGGAGATCTTAAATTCTATATGGGCACAATAGCATCTTTATGGGCACAGCAGCAGCTTTATGGCCACAATAACATCTTTATGCTATGTTGCTGTGCTTAACCACTTGCCTACAGGGCACTGTTTTTCTCGTGACACACATAGTGCAGCCCATTGATTTCAATAATTCACCCTACATGTGGCAAAGTAGCTCATGGGCCAGTTTATATGTTGCAGTTTTAACCTTTGTACTGCGTATTTTGTTGCATTCATCACTTGTTTTTTTATGCGGCAAAATGTGTGTTTGCTTCTGTGTTTGATGTGCCGTTACTAATTATTGGCACCAAAAGTGCAACTAGCTATTTTTAGGTGTATAATAGTGGCCATACACTATACAATTTGATTGTACAATCTCTGTATGATCTCCCTTAGATTTACCAAAACTATATAATAGGAGGACACACCATCAATTCAATCACTTTGTATACAATCAGGCAGGCCCTGGCACTACATAGTTGATGGTAGAGCTAAAGGAGAGTGTACAATCATATTGTATAGCGTATGGCGAGCTTTACAGAACCTTGGACATATTTTCTTCTGTTTTCAATATTACAGGTCTGATCCACATAGGCTGTTATCTGATCACTCGGCTCCTGCAGACTCTGCCAAATGAACAATCCATGCAAGATGAAATTAAGGTAGAAAAAAAAAACAATGGCTGTGTATTATTGAGAACAGTGATTCCTGACTGATTGCATAGGAAAACCATATACCTGATGAAGGGATCCTGCATGGCTCTGATACATTGCACTTGTTCTTGTGATGTGATCTTTCTGCAATAAAAGCCCTTGGATGACATTTGAGGATCCTCGGTGTGCTGGAGAATATATGCAATTATCTGTGATGTTTCCAGTAACCAGCAGATAGTAGCTACAGCACCCACTATTAATAAGCCTTGTTTCCAGGAATGTGTGCGATGGGAATATAGACAAGACTGCTTTTGTGTTTGGTGTGCTATTAACTATTATTGGCACCAAAAGCACAATTAGTTATTTTTAGGTGTATAAAGGTGGCCATACATTATACAATCTGATTGTACAATCTCCTTTAGATTTACCAAAACAATATAATAGGAGGACACATTATCTATCCAATCACTCTGTATCCAATCAGGCAGGCCCTTGCACTACATAGTTGATGGTAGATCTAAAGGAGATTGTACAATAAGATTGTATAGTGTAAGGTGAGCTTTACAGAACCCTGGACATACTTCTTCTGTTTTCAATACTACAGCCCTGATCCATGTAGACTGTTATCTGATCACTCAGCTCCTGAACACTCTGCCGAATGAACAATCTATGCAAGATTAAATTAAGATTGAAAAAAACAATGGCTGTGTATTATTGAGAACAGTGATCCCTGATTGATTGCATAAGAAAACCATGGACATGGGGAGGTGGGTAGTAGTGATCTGATGGAAGGGGAGGGCAGCCGCAGGGTGTGTGCTAATCAGGTCAAAACTATAGCTGTGATTCACATAGGCTGTTATCTAATCACTCAGCTCCTGCACACTCTGCAAAATGAACAATCTATGTGAGATGAAATGAAGGTAGAAAAAAAGAATGGCTGTGTATTATTGAGAGCAGTGATCCCTGATTGATTTCATAGGGAAACCATGCACCCGAGGAGGTGGGTGGTATTGATCTTCTGGAAGGGGAGGGCAGCTGCAGGGTGTGTGCTAATCAATTCAGCTGGTGAACACCTTCCTGTGCCTTAACAGTTTTCACATCCCACGGTCTGCCCAGGAAGTAATGGAAATTTTTTTTTATTATACAACAAGCTAAGGGCTGTGTAGGATAAATAGAAAGATTTTTTATTTCCACAAAAGAAGTACATTAATGGTATATTGGTACATAGGGGAGCTGGAATTAAAAAAAAAACGTGAACGTAGCCTTTAAAGTAAAACTATAAACACAACTTTTTTTATTTTGAATATAGTAAGAATGGTCATATCCCCTGTCCGTTTACTTCTTGCCATCTGTGTCCCATATGAGAGAATTCCCATCACTTCCTGTCCCATAGCCAATACAGGAAATGAGAGGAAATCCCTTAAAAATTGAGGGAATTCCCAGGGGACCCCCAGGTCACCAGAACTAGCGTCCCCATTGGAAGGTTCCCCTCTATTACTTTTCTGAGGACAAACCAAAATTTGGGATTTTCTTCTACTTACACTTCACAATGAAAATGGTAAACAGGACAAAAAGAAGGGGGTAAATCTCCCTAATGAGGGGAACAGACAGCAATTAAAACTGAAAGGGGTTCTAATCCATCTCTACTCCAGAACGGAAGAAAAAACAAGTTTTGCCTTTAGTTTTGTACTTTAAGTTGCATGCACAAAAATGAAAATGCTAGCTCATTTATTTGTGACTTACCGAATATCTTGTTTCTCAAGCAGGAGTTGGTAGGTAGCTATTTCTCTCTCCAAATGTGTTGTAACATGCATTAGGGCCTTATAATCTTCATTCTGGCGCTCTTGCTTGTCCCGTACTTGAGACAGGTTGCCTTCCACTTGATTGATTAGCTGCTGTAGGTGTGAGAGCTGGGAACTGTAGCTGCCCTTTTTTTCAATTATTGTGCTTTCCAGGGCCATTTTCTGTGGTCAGGGGAAAAAAATCTGTTAGTCCTAAAATTTTGTATTGTCATGGCTGTTGTCCAATGCCCAGACTTGATAAGCTACAATCTAGTTGGAAATTTACATTCCATGAAGCATACCATTAGATTTCTTGCACCCAAGGTTAAAGGGTTACTAAACCCTCGTTATTTATTTATTTATTAAATAACAAACATGTCATACTTACCTCCTCTGTGCAGTTGGTTTTGCACAGAGTGGCCCCGATTCTCCTCTTCTAGGGTCCCTCAGCGGCGCTCATGGCTCCTCCTTTTCTCTAGTGCCCTGTCGGAAAAGCGCTCTGCTTCGGGACACCTGTGCGGGCGTGCTACCATGTCCTGCTGCTGCGTCTATTGACACAGACAGCAGGACTTGGCCCCGCCCCCCGACACCCACATCATTGGATTTGATTGACAGCAGCGGGAGCCAATGGCTGTGCTGCTATCAATCTATCCAATCAGGACATGAGACACCAGCTAGAGCTGGTGTGCTCGTCCCCGGGGCGAGGTAAAAAGGGTTCAGGTAAGTAAAACGGGGGGCCTGGGGGGCTGCTGCATGACGGAAGGTTTTTCACTTTAATGCATAGGATGCATTAAGGTGGAAAAACAGGAGGGTTTACAACTGGGGCAGCACAGTGGTGTAGTGGTTCGCACATTTACCTAGCATCAAAAAGGGTCGCTGGTTTGAATCCTGACCACAACACCATCTACCTTGAGTTTGCATGTTCTCCCTGTGTCTGTGTGGAGGTTCTCCGGTTTCCTCCTACACTCTAAAGACATGCTGGTAGGTTACTTAGATCCTGTCTAAATTGGCCCTAGTATGTATGAATGTGTGTTAGGGACCGTAGAGCAGTGGTCATCAAACCTGTCCTCAGGGCCCACTAATAGGCCAGGTTTGCAAGATAATTGAAATACATCACAGGTGATATAGTTTGCTGCTCAGTGATTGCAGTATTCTAGTCTGCATCTCTCCAAAGTAATATATAAAACTTGGCCTGTTAGTGGGCCCTGAGGACTGGGTTGATGACCACTGCCTTAGCGTGTAAGCTCCTTGAGGGTAGGGACTGATGTGAATGTACAATGTATATGTAAAGTGCTGCGTAACTCCTTTGACCCTACTGTACTATAAATTTGATCAAATAATTTTTTTTTAAAAGTCTATAACCTTATCTTTCAGACCAAATTTTAATACTTGTAAAAAATTATTTTATATAAAAATATTTGGTATAGGCACATCCATTACTCAGTATTTGCATTTTGAGCTTTCTGTGCTGGTCACTTTTGGGCTGTTTCTCTGTGAATAAAGTGAAATAACAGGGAATTAATTCAACCTCTTGCCGTCCACAAAACACATACACTATATTACCAAAAGAATTGGGACACCTGTCTATACACATTATTAAATAAATTGTAGCGCTAAAAAACACATATGCAAATTATCTTTGTGCACATAAACATAATGTCCCAATAATGACGTGTTGTCAAAGCAAAAAACAGTCCACAGTGAATATATGTGATCCGTGTGGCAGTTCTTTCAGCTTCTCAATGGTCAGCTCAGGTATCATCAAGATAAACGGATAGATGGAATACGCTTACCGGACATGTTGGATTCTACTGCCGTGAGCATAGAATCGGTAAGGCTTTGTGCCACCAAGGGCAAAAGTGTGGAATGATGGAGGCAAGGGTAGAGCCTCTGTCAGGCCTGGATGTCCCTCTCGGTCCACTGGAACAGGATCGGATTGGTTCCCAAAAAACAAGTAGTTTCTCAATTCAACGGAACATGTGGAAAAAAGAGGGATGCTTCCACATAGTGTAACTCAGGGTATTTTATTACTAAAAAAACGCAATACATGAAACATAAACCCACCTTCTCCTCAAGACCAATCAGTATACCTGTAATGAAGTGTAAGTATAACCTTCTGCCAATAAAAACAGGCATTCCCACCTAAGTCTATTAGGATTGGTAAGATTCTAAATGGGCGTCCACATGCTGGAAGCCCGGGAGCTGAGCGTGACTCCCGCATGTGACGCCGAAACCCGGAAGTGTGCGAGACGCACGTGGAGGTTGCTTCCGGGTTTCGGCGTCACATACGGGAGTATACTTACACTTCATTACAGGTATACTGATTGGTCTTGAGGAGAAGGTGGGTCACATTCCTTTAGTGGACCCTCTCCTTTGTCCAATAGGATTCATCATTGTTCAATTGTTGACAGCCCATTGGTCTTGTATTATGTTTGATTGCATACATTATTTTATAAATATCGGCAGTGTCATGAGGGTCTCATATGCCCCTGTTGAAGATCGTTGGATCGAAACGCGTAGGGTGTTTTTACATACCCCATACGCTGCTTTTTTACCTGTGATCAGGTTTTATGTTTCATGTATTGCGTTTTTTTAGTAATAAAATACCCTGAGTTACACTATGTGGAAGCATCCCTCTTTTTTCCACATGTTCCGGTGAATTGAGAAACTACTTGTTTTTTGGGAACCAATCCGATCCTGTTCCAGTGGACCGAGAGGGACATCCAGGCCTGGCAGAGGCTCTACCCTTGCCTCCATCATTCCACACTTTTGCCCTTGGTGGCACAAAGCCTTACCAATTCTATGCTCATGGCAGTAGAATCCAACTTGTCCGGTAAGCGTATTCCATCTATCCGTTTATCTTGATGATACCTGAGCTGACCATTGAGAAGCTGAAAGAACTGCCACACGGATCACATATATTCACTGTGGACTGTTTTTTGCTTTGACAACACGTCATTATTGGGACATTATGTTTATGTGCACAAAAATAATTTGCATATGTGTTTTTTAGCGCTACAATTTATTTAATTTTGGTTCACATTTTTGTCACATGGTTTGTAGCAGCTTGCTTATTACTGTCCTTTTGGGTAGCGCATTAATCACCCCCCCTTTTCTGTATACACACACATGAACTTTAATGGCATCCCAGTCTTAGTTAGTAGGGTTCAACATTGAGTTGGCTCACCCCTTGCAGCTATAACAGCTTCACTTCTTCTGAGAAGGCTGTCCACAAGGCTTATTAGTGTGTCTGTAGAAATGTTTGACCATTCTTCCAGAAGAGCATTTGTGAGGTCAGACACTGATGTGGACGAGAAGTAGCAGTCTCTGCTCTAAATTATCCCAAAGGTGTTCTATCAGGTTGGGGTCAGGTCAGAACTCTGTGCAGGCCAGTCAAGTTCCACCACCCCAAACTCGCTCATCCATGTCTTTATGGACCTTGCTTTGTGCACTGGTGTGCAATCATGTTGGAACGGGAAGGGGCCATCGTCAAACTGTTTCCACAAAGTTGGGAGCATGAAATTGTCCAAAATTGAACCCTACGGACTAAGACTGGGATGCCATTAAAGTTCATGAGCATGTAAAGGCAGGCGTCCCAATACTTTTGGTAATATAGTGTATGTGCAGGGGCAAAGAGGGTGGACTTTAACCACTTGACCTCCAGAAGATTTACCCCCTTCATGACCAGGCCATTTTTTGTGATACGGCACTGAGTTACTTTAACTGACAATTGCGTGGTCATGTGACACTACTGTACCCAAATAAAATTGATGTCCTTTTTTCTCACAAATAAAACTTTTTTTTTTGTGGTATTTTATTACCTCTGCACTTTTTATTTTTTGCGTTATAAACAAAAAAAAAAGCAATTATGGAAAAAATAACTTTTTTAACTTTCTGCTATTAAACATATCTATTAAAAAAATTAAAAAAATCTAATTTGTTCATAAATTTAGATCAATTTGTATTCTGCCACATATTTTTATTAAAAAAATCCCAATGATCTTTTATTGAATGGTTTGTGCAAACTTTATAGCGTCTACAAACTATGGGATATATTATTTATTTATTACTAGTAATGGCGGCAATCAGGGACTAATAGCAGGACTGTGATATTGCGGCAGACAATTCGGACACTAACTGACATGTTTTACCATTTTTGGGGATCAGTAACACTAATACAGTAATCAGTGCTAAAAATATGCACTGTCACTGTACTAATGACATTGGCTGGGAAGGGGTTAATATCAGGGGCGATTAAAGGGTTAACTGTGTGCCTAGCCAGTGTTTTTCTAAAGTGTGGGAGGTGCTTTTACTAGTGGAAGGCATGAATCCATGTCCCTGCTTTGCAAGAACACAAGATCAATGCCTTCCCCACTGACAGTACGGCAAGCTGCCTTGTTTACATAGGCAGACCGCTGTTCTGCCTCTCTGCTGGATCAGTGGCGAGTGCTGGCTGACATCGAGTCTGCCGTATCTACCCATTGGCTCTCGATGTGTGTAATCATAGGTGTGAATGCCCCTCCCCTACCAGGAAGAGCCAAATCACATATATATACGTGATCTGGTGCAGAGATGCCGCCCTGTAGCAGTAAAACTTCTAAAGCCCTAGGCCCTATAGGCCCTTAAGTGGTTAATAACCACATGTCCATGGGTGGTAGAGATCTCTGTGCTGGGAGTGTGCTTTCTGTGTGCTCCCAGCACAGTGACCAAGCTGTGAAAGACCGCTCTTAGTCCACAATGATGATTGAGAGTTGGCAGGACAGTGATATATCTTCTCAAACAAGCCCCACCATTGATTAGTAAGCTAAGTTTATTTTGTACCATGCTCAGCTGGCTCTGTAGATCTATTTCCAAGGTATGAACGGTCCTCTTTAATTCTATGATCTCACTCTGATGAGTAGGGAGCTGTTCTGAAGATTTAGATTCAACGTCGCATTTCAGTTCTTCACTCTGAAAATACATAAAGGGCCCTCATTTACTACCAATAGTCATGTTGTCTTTTACTGCAGTCTTTCACCATGTTTTCTTACTATTGATTGTTGCAACTGCCTGATGGAGGCATGAGGAAGCAAAAAGGCAACAAATAATCCTAAACCAAATTGCATTTTTCTTCAATTGCCCTACAGTTTCTCAAATAGAAATAGCTTTAGCTGCAATACTCACCTTCTCTCTGGTGCTATCCCTTGAAGACTCTATAAATTTGCACTAAAGCCTAGTACACATGGCCTGAATGTCTGGTGGCATCGGCTGGTTCAATAGAAACCACCCGACATTCGGCCTGTGTGTACTGCAGTCAGTCCAAACAAGGTCTGCCGATTGGAGTGTTCTGGCGGGGGATGGGGCGGGTAATCACAGTGTTTTGAATTCACACTGCAATGATTTTTGCATCATTAAAGAGAAGCTTTGATCAAGTTCCAATAAATTAAAAGTATTCAGCTACAAAAACTGTAGCCACTGATATTTCTTAAACAGACACTCACCTGCCTAGGGATCCAGCACCGTCCTCACCCAGCTGGTTCTTTGCCGGAATGTTAACTGTGGGGAGATGGCTGTGACTCCTTGTAGCTTCACAGCTGGCTTTCCACTGCACATGCGCAAGCAATGCTGCACCCTGTGAATGGTCCTGCAGCCACCTGGGATCTGTGACATGTCCCAGAAGGTTGCTGATGGGGGACTGAACTTTCACTTGGGTCATTATTTTTATTATTATTATACGAGATTTATATATTTAGATTTATATTCAATACAAAAGGAACAGGAGGGCCCTGCTCGTAGAGCTTACATTCTAAAGGGAGGGGGTGGTGGTACAAAAGGTAATAGCTGCAAAGAATGATTTGATAGGGGTGGCTCAGGGACAGTTATGTGGGTGTGGGATAGGCTTCCCTGAATAAATGAGTTTTCAGGGATCTCCTAAAGGTGGACAGGGTAGGGGCTGATCGGACATACTGGGGCAGGGAATTCCAGAGGATGGAAGAGGCTCTGGAGAAGTCCTGAAGGCGAGCATGGGAGGAGGTAACAAGGGAGCTAGAGAGCAGGAGGTCCTGGGAGGAGCGGAGGGGCCGATTTGGGCGATATCTGCAGATGAGGTTGGTGATGTAGATGGGGGCGATGTTGTGGATGGCCTTGTATGTTATGGTTAGCATTTTGAATTTTACACGGTGGGGTAGGGGAAGCCAGTGAAGGGATTGGCAGAGAGGAACAGCAGTCACGGATCGATTAGTGAGGTGTATTAGTCTAGCAGCAGCATTCATAATAGACTGAAGGGGGGATAGCCTGCTTAAGGGTAGGCCATTAAGGAGAGAGTTGCAGTAGTCGAGGCGGGAAATAATCATCTAGGCGGGTGAGGGAAGTGGGAGCGGGTATCTACTAAAATTAGATACCCACCTCCCCCCAAAATACATTAATTATTCCAAATAAGGTGGAGGAGGGGGAGGAAGAGCAAGAGTGAAACGTCCCCTTTTAGTTGAAGTTCCGCTTTAAGGACTGCCAATCTCTAGATAAAAAATTTGTGAAATACGGCTCTTTGCAACTCATGACCTCCTAGAAAACATCTAAAGCCGTGTACACACGGGCGGACTTTTCAACATCAAACATCCGACGGTCTTTCCGACGGACTTTCGACAGACTGGACTTGCCCACACACGAATGGACTAAAGTCTGTTTAAAAGTCTGTTGGTATGAAAGTGATGACATACGAAGGGACTAGAATAAGGAAGTTCATAGCCAGTAGCCAATAGCTGCCCTTGGGTCCTTTTTTGTCCGCCGGACTAGCATACAGACGAACGGATTTTTCAACATGTTCTAAATCTAAAGTCTGTCTCATTTTCGACAGAAAAAGTCAGCTGAAGGTCCGATGAAGCCCACACATGGTCGGATTGTCCGTCGGATTCGTTCCGTCAGACCAGTCCGGTCGAAAAGTCCGCCCGTGTGTACACGGCATTAGCGATATAAAAATAATAACAAACACATGAAGAGAGGAGGCCTCCAGGGCAGGAGGGGAGGTAAACTGGGGGGCGGCAAGCAGAAGCAGGAATTGGGCTTTAAACCTTAACTTGTGTGTCTATGGCGATAATCATTTCCCATATCCCGTATGTTGTGTTCACTAAGATGCAAGTCCAAGAGTCTTTTAAAACTATCAATACTCCCCGCTCACGCCACCAATTGTGGAAGAGTGTTCCACATCCGTATTGCCATGACAGTGAAAAACCCCCTACGCAGCTTAAGGTTAAACCACTTCTCTTGCAATCTCATTATGTGGCCCCATGTCCTCTTACACTTCCTGAGACTGAATAGTTTTCTTCCTATGCTGGGATTTGAGGTATATGTATACCACTATCATATCTCCTTTCAAGCGTCTCTTCTTCAGGGAGAATAAGTTTAGTGCTTGTAGCCGTTCCTCGTAATTGAGGTCCTCCAGTACTCTTATTAATTTTGTTGCCCTTCTCTGCAATTTTTACAGTTCCACCACATCCTTCCTAAAGGATTGGTGACCATAACTGGACTGAATACTCCAGATGTGGCGGAATCAGAGTTTTCTAAAGTGGCAGGATTATAGTTATCTCTGGAGTAAATTCCCTTTTTATACATGCCAATATTCTGCTGGATTTGCTTGCTGCAGCTTGACATTGCTTGCTATTGCCCAGTCTGTCTTCTACCAGGACCCCCAAATCTTTCTCTTTCCTGGACTCCCCCCAGAGGTTTTCCCCCTAGTGAACCTCATTAGCCACGTAGTTGCCCACCCCATTATTTTATTCAGGTCTTCTTGTAAAGTTTCTATATCCTGATGTGGCCTAAAGATCCCTAATATATCAATAAAGAGTATACCTGTCAGCTGCCCAAAGTTCTTGTTAGCCCCCTTGTGATAGAAATAAAGTTAAATTATTTTTTTAAATATACACTTACCTTTTTTACTGGGTAATCCTAAATAAACATATTTACAAGCTCAGTGAATCCCACATTGTTCTACTGTAATCCACTGCTCCATTGCTGCATGCTCAGTTCCACACCACCATCTTTCTTTCTTAGGTCATAAGAAGCCAGCTAAGCACAATTTATTGAGTGGAGGGCTGGATCTTTGTTTTTGTTTTTGTTTTTTACAATTTCTAATTCAGAAACATCAGGTGATTTCCATATTTACTATACTAAAACCAGGAAAATGCTTGTATGTAACCTCCCTTCAAAAGGTTTCCTTCACCAGGGCCCCTTCCTCTCACTTATGAATGGTCAGTGCTTTAAAAGAAAATTCTTCAGCAATGTATGCAAAAATAGGTTTGACTTCACTTAACCACATCAGTATATCTTCAGAGAAAAAGCAAATTGCGGACTGCAGTAATTCAAGCTCCGCCTATATGGATCGGACTTTAAAGGGTCAATATGGGAGACCACACATATTGAGTAACACTATTCCTTTATATACAATCTGTTGTTGATTTTTGTACATTTTCCTATATACAGTATAATGCTGCCCTACTACTAGCACTGTGAGTCCTGAGGAAGCCTTGAACCAGCAAAAACGTTCACATGACTACCAAAAATATAGAGAATCCTATGTGTACAACTGTATTCTGCTGTATATACAGTAAATGTATTAATCATTTCCGGTAGCTATAGTGGGGTATATTACTTTGATTGTGTCAACATTTAGATCACGTGAAGGCAGCTTATGTCTATATTTTATCTATGAATTTTAATACATTTTTGAATAAACATATATTTTATGAAATTTACTTGTGTGGATTACCATATTGAGCCTATAAATTCAGATCCATATATGTGGAGCTTAAATTACTTCAGCCTTTTTTCCTTGAACAATACATATCCTCATTCATTGGTGTTAGTGGTATAAAAATAGTCTAGATTTTAGCAATAACTATCGATGCTATTCAATGGTGCTTAGTGATTACTTACATGAACACATGCTTCCCTCTCTCCTCCATCAGGCCAGAACAACACTCTGACTAGTGGGCAGGGCTGACATCATTGAATGCTTGGTGCTGGAATGTACAGAGCACACATCACCCATCTGCCACTCTAAATAACGTATTGCTGGGCTGCAAAGGAAGGCTCCACAGGTGGCAAAAGAAGCCCCCATGGCCAATCAACTGAACACCCCTGATTTAAAAAATAACTTACATTTTATCTTCTAGCACACTTAATTTACGTTTCCATTTATTTACGTTTCATGAGAAGTGCAGGCTGTAGGCTGCCATTGGTGATTGTGTTAAAATTCTAGTCCCCTGCCTAGTGGTTCTCACTGACCCACAAAAAGAACAAGGCAAATCAGAGAAAAGTCAGAATTGCTTATTTCTATATCTGTTCCAGGTCAGTTACTCAGAAAGCACTACAGCCAAGGCATAATAGCCAGTCAACCAGAATCTTCAGATGAAGACAGCAGCAGTGGCAGCTCATATATTTTTCTCTTGATGCTATTGAACTTTACAGCACAATACTTTCTATAAAATACAAATGACACACTTACCTTTGCCAGGAACCATTTTTCTGCCTCTGCTTTGTTGCTCTCCATCAGATCTTCATATTGCTCTCGAATTTCAGAAAGGATTTTACTCAGGTCTGCAGACTGGGGGGCTTCCACTTCCACAGTGACTCTGGCACCCAGCTGGCTATAGAGACTGTTCACTTTCTGTTCACATACAAAGAGGAACAATTATATAATTGTGTACATTTTGGTAAAATGTTGTGGTTATTCAGTCATAAAAGCTATGATATGCAGGGTGCCATACCCCTAGCAACCACCTTTTATGAGTTGCAGTCAATAAAATACAATAACTAAAGGGTTGTTAAGGGTTGAGATGAGTCCCATAGCAGGGAAAGCATTAGGGCAGTCAGCAATAAAAACCTGACATGCTTTCTTACTCTATCCAAGGCTAAAAAAAATGTTTAGCAATACACACAATATGGAAAGTTGTTTGAAACTGTAGATATGCAACAAGAGATGGTCAAGGACCACAGCATGCTAGAAGAGATAGATAGGGACTTCACACATGCAACAAGGAATGGTCAGAGATGGTGAACATTCTATAGAAGCTGCTGGAAAGTGGGGAATTGCTGCCTGCTAGAGGTCCCAACTATTACAGTCCCTTTTAAAATTAATACAGTTATGCTTCCTACAGCCCCATTAAAAAGCATACATGATATTTATCTAAGCAAAAACCATTATAAAAGATTAGATGGAAAAAATAAAAAGAAGAAAGGGGTGGACAGCTCTGAGATAGTAAGGAAGTAGCCAAGGCAATAGCTACTAGAACCCAGTGTTAAGAATGTTCCTCACCTACTCTACCTGATGGCCCAGCTTGAGTGGGCCCCTAGGTAAAGAAAACACTAACTACTGTCTACAGAATCCACAAGGGTTGCACAGTAAATACCAAAGGGCCACATGTTTGGGCATTATAGTATTAGGATATTGCTATATAGTATTTCCCAAACACTATTACTCTTTAATACAGTACATCTTCATTGGCCTTCTTCTTTTGAAGCATGTCTTGCTGGAGATGCTGATGATCAATGTCTAGATATTGAACTTCTTCCTTGATTTTTTCAAGCTCATTACGCAAATCTTTCAAATCCATCTCAATGTCAGTCCTAAGTTTGTACTCCATCTCATACCTAGAAAAAATGAAGGTCTGAAATATATTTAAAAACTACAGGTTATCATTAAGTATTATTATATACTTTATAGCGGGAAAAAACACTGTATCAACAAACATATGTGGACAGTTGGACACCCCTCAAAATTATAGAGTTCTGGTACAAGGAAGGCATGATTTGATGCATTTGGTGTAAAGGAACGTCCATAGCCCTTAACTCAAACCCTAGTGAAGACCTTCAAATGAACTGGAACACTGATTGTGAGACAGGTCTTTTCAACTCACATTAGCACCTGATTTCACAAATGCTCTTTTGGCTTAATTCAAATGCACATTCTATAATATTCTGGAAAGCCTCATCAGAAGAATGACGACTGTTATGGTGGGGGGGGGGGGGGTAACATCATAATAATCTCTATGGTTTTGGAATTGAATGCCCAACAAACTTATACACTGTAGGTGTGACTTTTGGGTCTCCACAAACTTTTGGCCATCTAGTGTATGAGGTTCTGGTTAAGCAGTTATAAAGATAGTTGTCTTAATCTGTATATTTAATTATTAGTGATAAGCCACACAGCTGGTTTGGGGCAGGTTTGGTGAACATTACTAAAGATAAGGACCTGAATCCGAACCCCACTGAGTTTAAAAGGAGTCAAATGATAAAAAATAAGGCCATTTCCCAGGCTAGTAGTAGTACATTGTAAAAATAAATGGCATGGGGGGGAGTTCTAATGAACTCTGGTGAGTTTATCCTAAATGAAGACCTGATATAGATGTTAATGAGCTGAAAGTCCTACATTCAAACAAAAGCCTGAACAAGCAAAGTTTGACCTGAACCTTTTTTCAGAGCTCATGCCCAAAAATATAATAATAATAAATATAAAAAAAAAAATATATAATATAATAAAAATAAAAATATTCTAAAACAGATTGAAAATACTATAAATTCCCACCATTGGATTTAGTAATTTCTTCAAGGACAGAAAACTCACTTATTGTGAAAATCATCTGCAGCCAAGCGAGTATTGTCAATCTGCCGAGTAAGCCTTGTGTTCTCCATGGTGCATCTGAAAACCTAAATATAACATTATTTTTATTCCTATAGTAATCACAAATACTTTTACATTTATTTTTTTATTATTATTTTATACATAGAAAAGAAAGTAGGCATTGGGCATGGACCTCAATCACTGTTCCACACGGAATATATGAACTGTAATCACAAAGTAGAGAGTCCTTTATCAAAACACAAAGTCTTGTGAGAAATCAAATACTTTAGCAGCGCTCCTGTCAATCATTTAAAATGTGACTGGCATTCATATGCGGATCATATGAGATACAGAAAATTTTGACAAATGGTGATGAGAGAGTTCTGTTGGTGGGTGAAGATCCTAGTTGACATTTAATAAGCATGCACCATACACCAAAATCCACACCACGTAAGTCCCGTTCCCCTAGGGGTTTAAACTCACCATCAAGCAGTTAATCACACACCTTGAATAATCAAAGATATCATTCAAATGGCAAGGTAAGCTCGAACAACACATCACTTCTGCGTTCCTTAACTCCTTCAGATCCGAATGACGGCTACAGCGCAGATCTACTTTGCCAGGAGGCCGTCAATAGATGTCCTTTCCTTTGCGCGTGCAGTGCGCACCCCCCGCAGGGGGGCACGCCCGCTGTGAGCACCGAGTCAATGAGAATCCTGGCCCCTTACCACACAATCAGCTGTCAGCCAATGACAGCTGATCACGTGATGTAAACAGAAGATCGGTCATTTTTTTTTCTGTTCATGCTGACAGCGTGAGGAGAAAAAAAAGCCCATCACCGGCTTCAGTGCAAGGGAAATCGGTCCCGAAGAGGAAGCGGGAAGCCGCCTCATCTGTGCCCACCAATACCGCCTTCCAGTGAGACCTGCCAGTGCCCACACAGTGCCACAAATCTGCATAAGTGCCAGCAATCAGTGCCACCTATCAATGCCCACGAGTGCCACCTATCAATGCCCACCAGTGGTGCCAATCAGTGCCCTATCAGTGCCACCTAGCAGTGTTGCCTATCAGTGTCCCTAAGCAGTGCCGATCAGAGCCCATTACTGCCACTCATCAGTGCCCATCACTACCACCTATCAGTGCCCATCACTGCCACCTATCAATGCCCTTTAGTGCCGCCCATCAGTCCCACCCATCAGTCCCACCCATCAGTGCCACCCATCAGTGCCCACCATTGCCACTTATCAGTGCCCACCAGTGCCACCTCATCAGTGCCCACCAGTGCTGCCTATTAGTGCCCATCAGTGCCGCCTATTAGTGGCCATCAGTGCCGCCTTATCAGTGCCCATCAATGCAGCCTATCGGTGCCCATCAGTGCAGCCTATCAGTGCCCATCAGTGCAGCCTCATCAGCGTACATCAATGAAGGAGAAAAATTACCTGTTTGCAAAATTTATTAACAATTATAAAAATGGTGTTGTATTTTTTTTTTTTATTTCGGTCAACAAAAAATAAAAATAAAAACCCAGAAGTGATCAAATACTACCAAAAGAAAGCTCTATTTGTGGGAAAAAATGATAAAAATTTAATTTGGGTACAGTGTTGTATGACCGCGCAATTTTCGTTCAAAGAGTGACAGCGCTAAAAGCTGAAAATTGGTCTGGGAAGGAGGGGGGTTTAGGTGACCAGTAAGCAAGTGGTTAAGCTCCTAAATGTAATGCTCGCCGAACTGGCATGTTGAGAAGTCTCCCTACAGCTGCTTTCAATCCTATTTGCAATTTAGCAATGACAGTGCAACATGTACACGTTGGCAGTAGATGGGTCACAGTGATGGATGCTATTCTACATCATTGGAAGCTGTGATTGACATTGAAGTGGCCCTTGTTCCTAAACATTGAGCTAAGGTTCTTTCTAAGGGGGAGGGGAGGCATGTGGCCTTGGCCTGGTCTTGTACAGGAAGGGGAGGGTGCACGCTCACTACCTCCTCTTTCATGGCCACCCAGGCTGCATGTCTGGATAATTGTCTGGTTAGAATACTAAGGGGATCCCCATACTTCCCTTTTTTTTATCTTAAATACACCATTCAAACTGAAAGTAATACAATCGAAGTGCTGCTGCCATGTATAAAGCTAATTGTAAAAAAGAAATAAATTCCACAGCCAAATATTCTATATATATATATATATATATATATATATATATATATATATATATCTACACTGTCCCAGAGACTGTCCTTGAAAATTGTACTGTTCTGTTATACCACGTGCAACTTAAAGACATCCCCCAAGCAAGTTATTTGATTTGTTTATTTTTGAATGTTGCTTTCTTTTAAAGCCACATAAAAAGACACTTTGCTATTTTTTATTCAATAGCTGATCTTTTAGCCTTGAAAATGGCCAGAATTTAGTATCAAGATTAGCCATTCATACACTTCAGTGGAGCCTAATGCTAAGTTCAGGTTTTGTGGACTTCATACTAAGTTTGAAGAACCTCCCATAGACCAAACCTCCATTGCTGCTCAGCAACTGTGGTCAGTTTGTTCTTCCTTGAAGAGAGTTCATTCATCCCTTCTGGGAGCTATTCTTTCGTGGTGGCCACTATCCTACTGACACCAATGTATTGAGGGGCTATTCTACTTTGGAGGGGACATGATTTCACTGACACCAATGATTTTGGGGCTATTCTCTTATTATATGCATATAAACTTTTTTTCACTATTGGGGCATTGAAACTTTTGAGAACAACTGGTTCAAAGCAATTTTTATTAAAAAAAATGTTTTTAACTTTTTTCATTATGTTTCACATCTCAGTGCAGCTGATCCTCTACAACATTTTTCAGACACTTCACTGTCTACATGCACTCACTCCAGCCCCAGCTGCACATCCTTGCTATGGACTACAGTGGTCTATGTGTGTAAGCACTGCATGTGGCAAAGTAGGGCTACAACCTGGAGTCAGTTGTCACCTAAATCAAGATGTTCCCGAACAAGTGACTTTGCCTGAACAAGGAACTTTCATGTCAGGATCATCAGGTATTATTTTAATGAGAGCTGCAGATTTAAAGAGGTTGATAACTTTAAAGATCAGCAACACTGAGCTGCAAAATAGGGTGAAAAAAAATTAAAAATCCATGGTAATTGTTTATGATATGCCATGCTTTAACAAACCAAATGTCATCAAATTAGCATTTACATCTACTTTAAGGTATTCATAACAGTATAAGGAGAAAAAAATTACAATAAAGAAAATCCAAAAGTTCCTTTAGTAAAAAATAATCACAATAATGGTAAATCTGATGTGTTGGCTTGAGAGATACAGTTCAAATTAGTTTTAAATGAGGGTAAAACTGTATATATTTATACTTTAAAGTTATTCCTAAAGCCAGTTGAACCATATGGGGACAGTTCTCAGCTATCCCTTGTTTTAATCCATCCAAAATAGATAAACCTTATTGTAACTTGCAATCTTAGGAAACCTTTTGCCCCATTAGGAGCCAATAATACACACTCTAGAGGTTTTGTACACTTGTATAAACCATAAATCTTAATTTTTGGAAAAAAATCTGGAAACATCTGAAAATGTCTAAAAATAAATGTAAAAATTACCTCTCTTTGAAGTTCTTCCATTTCTGCAAAATAGTGACTGAAATCTGGTAACATTTGAGGATGATTTTTGTCATACCAGTCTCGGATCTTCTTCTCCAGATTGGCATTTTCTTTTTCCAAAGAACGTACCTTCTCCAAGTATGTTGCCAATCGGTCATTAAGAAACCTCATGGTTTCCTTCTCATTAGTGGTAAGCAAATTGTGTTTTTTGGATTCTCTGTTATGTATGATTTCTTTGCCAAAATTACTATGTGTAAGTCCAAAGTTAGATCCATGGTTGAATGAATGATGTTTGGTGATGGTGGGACTTCCACTAGGCTTGGCCTGAAAACTAATTGGCCTCCAGGTACCAGCATTGTTATCTTTACGAAACCCTCTGAGACTAAGCGAGGTTATTTGGCTAAAGATGTTACTCCCTTTATGTTTTCCAGTTTGGTTCTGCTTATTGCTGTTGCTCATTGTGTCAGTGTAGTGTATATTCTATCTGGCAGGTTTGACAGTACAAAGAGTGTATTTACAAATTTAAGACCTCTTTTAAGAAGCATGGCAAAGGGCGTTGTGAACTAAGCTTCCTATTCTTTACAGGCCATATAATATAATAATTTCCCTTCCTCATCCAGTAAGAGGATTTGTCAGAGAATGTAAAAAAAAGCATCTAAGAACATGGGGGCGGCTAGTTAGCCTGTAGACATTTACAAGATTTAGATGTAAGTTACATTAAGAAATGCTTTGACACACCTAGCTAAGCAAAAAAAAATCACTTTTAAAGGTAGCTGAATCTGGTAACACACCTGTAATAATTTCCTTAATTGATAAAGTGATTTTAACATGTAGAATATAGATATCTAAATTGTAGTCCAGATTATAGTGATTCAGAATGAGAGGGCACAAAGCAATCTACCTGGATTGACATTGTCCAAATATGCTTTAATTTAATGTCATACAGCATCTCATATAGTGGTGTCATATGTAAATCTGTTTTAATGCCCTTCATTTCCTTTCCTGTTTCTATCATTTGTTACTGTGAGCTTTTATACTATGTCTTTATATAAGTGTATTTAAAACCAAAAGTTTCTTAGTTTTTTTTATTATTTTGGAAAGAGTATGGATTGGTTGAGACCTCTGCCATGTTTCATTCCTCATTGGATACTTTTTAATGCAAGTACATGATACAAAAAGCACATACAAGGAATATAAAATGTTGGGGTAACATATTTTTTAACCTTTCTCTATTTAAAGTGAAAGGAAATGTTTTGGTTTTACATACACTTAATGGGCCAGTGTGCAATAACATAATAAGCTCAAGTTTATTGGCTGCTTTGTACATAACAAGTATAGTTGGTTTGTAAAGAACTCTTTTCTCTTTTTTTGTTTTATATAGACCAAGAAATAGTTAAAACCTTTTATTTATTTTTTTGTCTTTGTTTGGATAAGTCCCTATAAATATAAATCCATATCCCAGAGACACATCAGCTATTTACTGGAAACTTCACCAAAATGAGGGATAGCCCTGGGACAGGTGTCCCTTTCTGGTCCATCTAAATCAGGTAGGGTTCTTCCCTAGTAGAGAAGCAAGGGACAATACTATTGAAACACTCACCCTTATTGGTCATACAAAGAGAAAACATCTCCTCCTCTGCCTTGTAGCAGTTAAGGCTAGAAGGCTTTTGACCACGCTTCCTGGGAAATTATTTTTGCTTCTCTTACACAAATTGGTGTACCCTCTAGTCTGTTAGCCAAAATAATGCCCCTCTATGAGTCAACCTCGGCTAGGGTTTGGGTCAACGGTATTCTGTCTAATCCCATTCATATTCCTAAAGGTACGTATCAAGGCTGCCCTCTTTCTCCCTATCTCTATGTTCTGGAAATGGAACAACTTGCGAATGCTATTACATCTAATACTTCTATTCAAGGTGTTATTATAGGCCAAAAAGAGATAAAATTAGGTCTGTACTCTGGTAACCTGTTATTATTATATTTTTCTAACCCCTCTACAGCTTTCCCCGCTCTAATAAATGATCTCAAATCTTTGGCCAACATAGCAATCTTAAGGCAAACACGCGTAAGGTGGAAGCACTAAATGTCACAATGCCAGGCTCGATTGTTTCCACCCTACAAGACTCTTTTCCCTTTATATGTAAACCTAACACCATCAAATATTAAGGTATTCACATGACTAAGGGATGTGTCGAATAGTGAGGCTCCCGTGCATAACATTCTGTTCCCTTTTACCCCTTACCAGCAATTGACCAGAAGACACTATTCTTTTTTGGAGTCGAATGGCCATAGCAGCCTTTTATTACAACAAATAGAAATACAAAATTTTTTCAAACATATAACTTAATGCATATCATACATTTTTACATAAACATTAACCAAATATACCTTAGTATTAACCTTCCTGATCTAGAGGTCTTTGAAGGCAAATATATCGTTTTAAACCAACTAGCTGTATCGGTACACCCATGAAAGGCCCCATGCCGTGTATTACGTAAGCTCAGGGACAACCAGCTACTTCCTTCCAGATACAACCTACTACACACCATTGTTTCTATTCAAGGGAAAGGACGCCCATACCTCCGTATGGGCCCAGCCCCCCTAAACCTCCATTATTTCTCAGCACCGCCTTCAAAGACCCCATAGACCTACCACCACAGCACAAACACGTGACACCTTACGTGTGTGTCGCCCTCCAAACCCTGAACGCCCGGTGCACGCCATTCCTGCAAACCTAGCTGCCACAGGTCAAGACCAATAGCATTCAAGTGCACCCCATCAGAACGTAAAAAACGCCATGTTTCGTCTTTCAATTCCTGGTACGAACCACCAAACCTCCGTTCCGTACAAAAAATTTTGCCACAGCTTTGTTGACCTTTACCCTCGCTCTGTTCAGACCTGCAACAGAGCGAGCCAAACGCCAAGCCGTCCTGGCCATGATATCAGACCAAATAAAAATGGTATCCGGAAAAAAGGATTGCAGCCGTAACAGATCAAATTTTATGTCCTGTATCAACTCCCTTGCGCACTGTAAACCCAGGTCATTACCCCCCGCATGTATCAGAACCACATCAGGCTTGCGGTCCAGTCGGGCGTACCTATGCATTTCAGGTACCACCCTGGACCAGAGCATGCCCGGGACTCCAATCCAGCATACTACGCCCTCCCCTGACAAACCCAACAACCTGCCGTCCCTCCTGACATCCGCCCTCCTGGCACCCCAATACACGTATGAGTGTCCCAGGATCCACACCAAGCAGGTTTCCGAATCTGAAATAAAAAGGAAACAGAAAAAAGGAAAAAAAGGGGGAAGACAAAACACCTCACCCTAAAATTCCCTAGCAACTGAACCACCAGCCTACCCAACATGAATTTTTGAAGAAGCCAAGAGAGAAAGGAGCCGCAAACAGCTAACCCCCCTATGATGATTTATTCCATCTAAAGTAAGTGAGCGCGAACATATGATTTAAACCTCGCTGATTCCCAACGACCAGTACTTCAGACCACCTTATCATCCAATCCCCACCGGACCGCCTCAGTGGCCGCTCCAATGCGGAACGAGTGAGAAGAATAATTCTCCGCATTCAATCCCACTGCCACCAAACATTTTCTGAACACCGCCTGAAACAGAAAACGTGACACAGCTGTCCCGTCCTCATGTTGAAAGAAAACCCCCTCGCCCTGGGGCCTGATTTTGCAAAATTTCCCCACAGTCGCAACCGGACATAAAGGAGAACCCGGGACCATCTTCAACTGGGTCGGCTGCCGATCGACCAGCGTGATACCCAAGCATAGAACGCGAACCATGAAAGCCTTCATAGTGTCCCTTTGACCCGCCAACTGCAACATAAATGCTAGCCCAGCCAACTTTCGTGACATATATGAAGCCGACACTCCGCTCTCAAAATTCCTGCCTATAAAGTAAAGCAGCAAATGGACTCTACCCTCATCGTGAGAGCATTCCCCTACTTCCCCCACCAAAGCCCCCCATTTCAGCCAGACCTTACTGTACGCTATCCAAGTAGCTACAGAGACCGATCTACGGATCAGCCGCTGGGCAGTAGCAATGTGATGCTCCATAACCTCTTGGGGCAAGGAATCCCAGATACATCTGCTTCCGGTACCAGTTGGCGAAACCTGTCCCACTGGCAACGAGACAACGCATCAGCCACTGAATTATCAATCTCCGAAACATGAACTGCAGTCACAAAACAGTTGATACACAAGCAATTCAAAACCAGATGCCTGTACAACTCCCAGATTATCACAGTGAAAACGCATGCGGCGGTTCCTAAAGTCCTCGCCCCATAGCTCCACAGCCAGAACTATGGGGAACAATTCCAACGCCGCCAAATTACATACCAAACCAGACTCCTTCCATTCCGCTGGCCATTCTCCGGCGCTCCACTTTCCTAAAAGCCCCAAAACCGCCGGAGCCGGCTGCGTCAGTGAACAGTTCCATATCAAAGTTTGAAACCACCTGCCCTAACCACAGAGAGCGGCCATTATATGTCGCCAAAAAAGAATCCCACACTTTCAGATCCTCCTTGTGATCCAGCCCCAATCGAATATGATGCGGAGCCCAGAGTCCAGCCGTGGCCGCCGCCAGACGCCTGCAGAAAACACGCCCCATAGGCATGATGCGGCAAGCAAAATTTAATTTTCCCAGCAGAGATTGCAGAGCTCGAAGCTGGATCTTCTTCACCCGTAACGCCTCAGCCACCTCCTGCCTCAAACCCTCAAATTTGTCCAAAGGTAAACGACTTTCCATAGCCACAGTATCTATAACGATCCCAAAAAACACAAAACAGTAGTCGGACCTTCCGTTTTGTCAGCGGCCAACGGAACCCCAAAAACTTCAAAAAGTTGCTGAACTGTAGCCAACAGAAACACGCACACCAGGCTCTCCGCAGGCCCTATACACAAAAAATCATCCAAGTAATGGATGACGGATGACAAGCCTGAAACATCACGTACTGCCCATTCCAGAAAGGAACTAAAGTGCTCGAACAAGGAACAAAAAATAGCACACCCCATGGGCAAACATCTGTCAATGAAAAACGTACCCTGCCAGCGACATCCCAACAAATGGCAGCAAGAAAAGCAGCCCCTATATCCATTTTTGCCAACAATGCGCCCTTACTCAAACGCTGCACCCATGCTACAGCTGTATCAAAAGATGTGTAGGACACCTTGCAAAGATCAGGGTCAATGGAATCATTAACCGATCCCCCACGCGGGTGAGACAAATGGTGAATGAGCCGAAACTTGTTCGGCTCCTTCTTGGGAACAACGCCTAAAGGGGATATAATCAAACCGGGTATTGGCGGCCTCTCAAACGGGCCAGCCATGCGACCCAACAAAACTTCTTTGAACAACTTTTCAGTGACGACGCCAGGATGCTCCCTAGCCGACCTCAAATTATCCGCCATAGGCGGAACTACCTGAAGCCGGCTATTCAACCTGAAACCCTCAGTAAACCCCGACTCTAATAACCTGGCCACTGCCCGATTAGGGTAGCGCCTTAGAAAAGATGCCATCCTTTTTACCATCACTGGTGTCTTCCCTTTTTCCAGCATCCCCCCTTTTCCGCGGCCCTGCTTAAAGCACCGAGACTGTGAGTGTGAACTCCCGCATGTGGAACAATCATGCCGGAATCAACATTTTGCCCCAAATTTGCAGGTACCAGCGTTAAATTGCCAGCAGAAACCCATGCGGCTGCCGGACGGTTGTCCGGCAAAGGCCGAACTCCTGGCCCCATCCTGAAAGGGAGGCAAAGAACTTCTTGGAGAGGACATCAGCTTCATCCAAAGACTAATGTCCTTATGGTCCCACCATAACGCAGGGCAAACTGCCTTCCTCTGCTGGAACTGCTCATCATAGCGCAACAAGGCAGTCCCCCCATACACCCTTTGCACCTCTCCAGTGGAATCAAGATAGCAAAAAAGCGCCGAGCAGTGCTCGGATGCCTTTTCCCCAATAATGCTCGCTAAAATCGCAAACGCCTGCAGCCATTTGCAAACGTGCACGGGATTAACTGGTAGCGCCTTTTCTCCTCCTCTTCTTTCTTGCTCTCGTTCAGCTTAACTTTGTCCAAGGTAAACTTCTCCAAGGGCAACAAAGAGAAAATTTCAACGTACTCCCCCTTTCAAATGCGCTCCTTCACCTCCGCCTTCACATGAGTGCCCAAAAGCCCCTCAAAACAGATGTAGACTTCCCGATACAACCGGGGTAGGTACCCCCCGCACCGAGTCCTGGGCTGAGGACGTGTGGGCTGCAGCCCACGCCGCCGCCGGGAAAGCGGGAAAGCCGGGAAAGAGGCCGCCAGCGGCCGCGGACCAGCCTCACAGCGCGCCAACACTTCCCGCAAGCCAGCCAGCAATGTTTGCACCATCCCCACTTCTTGCGCCCCCGCTACCCCCACAGACAGGGAACCACCACCATGACCCACCCCACCTGAGCCATCCCCTTGTCCCACTGACACACTTACACCTCCAGCCCTACTCTCAGACACCCCTTTGCTAAGGACAGAAGAGGACAAACACAACACAGAAGGGTTCTCACCTGGCTGCCGCTGTCCCACTGGACATCCAGCCGCAATTCTAGCTCCACATGCTGCCCCTGATAGCTCGTCTTCCACCCGATCATCCAGCTCACCCTCAGACAAACTGTCCTGGAAACTCCTGGCCTCCCTCTGCTCCACATTCGTAAGCCGCACATCAGGATTCCCCGCCGCAGATGAGCGCACAGCAGTGACGTCATACGGAAACATGTCTCCCGCTCCATGAGTCCATCATGCTGAGCCCTGGGCCGGGCAGGGGAAGCCCGCCTGGCCGCTGATCTGGACCGTACACCGTCCAAGTACCCACGATGTCGCTCCTCTTCCCCCCCTCTTCTCCATCCTCTCCCATCTGGAATACAGGCACCCTCGCCGAGCCTCCCTCCGGTCAGGCGAGGCAGCCGCCATGCATCTTGAGCTTGCAGCAGGGGGGGGCATTACCAGGCTCTGCTGATTGGCTCCCTCCCTGAGTACGCCATGAGCGGGGATTCTTCTCCACACCCGCATAAGCCACGGCAGGCTTACGCTTGGCCGGCGGAGTTAGAGTATCCTGCGCTGAGCTTCCAATGCGGTCCCGAACGCTGGCCAGCACAGGGCTAAAACATTCAGGAGGCCTGGACCTCCTAGCACATATGCAACCCGGAGGAGGGGGGCTTGTGGGCACAGCAGAGGAGGCCTGGCTGGGGCCCTGTAATAAGCTGGAGACCGATGCCTGCAGCCAGCCAGTGCCGCCAAATCCTCCTGAAGTTGAGACAATAGTGCCTCCAAGTCACCCATGATGTTAGGACTGGAGACGTGTAAGAAATCTTCTGTCCGGTGCGCTCCTATCTCCAACTGACCACAGCTCCTCACTTCACCCACCACTTATATCTACACTCCACCCACTGTTCTGCCTCCTAATTACCATTAAATATTTTACCTCCCCTTACTGCCTACGCCTCACTGCCCCACCCAAGTCAAGTTGGCCCTCCTCTCAGTGATACTTTTGCTCCGGGCCATTATTTTCACTCTAATCCAGAATCTCTTTACAATCTAAATTATAAACCCCCACTGTCATTAGTAAATAGTAAGTTGAAGGACTGGCATCTTCCTAAATTGGAGGTAAACTTGTTTTTGCTAATTATACCTACAGGTAAGCTTATAATAAAGCTTATCCATAGGTAATATGAATATCCCCCAAATGCACTGTTTAGGCGATATTCCAGTGAACAGCAGCCTGTGATGTCACCAGCGCATGCACTCTGAAGGGTCGGCATACTTATGCTGCGTTATACTCAGTGCTGCGATCAATATTTCTTAAGTGCATGAGCCGGAGTGACGTGGCCCGAGCCCATGAACCCGGAAGGAAGACCAGGTGAAGATGGAAGCCTCTGCAGCAGTGACAGGATGCTTCTGGAGGGCTTCATTTGAAGGTAAGTCTCTTGTAATGTGCTAGTATGCGATTCATACTAGCACATTATGACATTATCTTGCAGGGGGACCAGACTTTTTTATCCAGTATTTACTACCACTTTAACCACTTGCCGTCCACCCACCGTCAAATGATGGAGGGACGGTGAGGCTCTCATTCTGAGTGGATGTCATGTGACGGGCGCACCCAAACGGCCACTCCCATACGCCCGCGGGGGGCACACAGCGTGGCAATCGTGGTCGTGCCGCTATGATATGGACACGTGTTGCTAGGACATGGCTGACGCGGCTCTTTAACTATCTGATCAGCTGTGTCCAATCACAGCCAGTCACATGTAAATACAGGAAGTGCTGGCAATCGGCTGTCATCACCTCACAATGACAGAGCGTGTGGCGAGGAGAGCTGATCAGCGGCATCTCCTCCCAGGGGAGAACAGGGCATTTTTATCAGGGCACTGTTCATCAGTGCCCTGATTAGAGTAAAGCCCCAGAAGTGCCAATAAAATCAATGCCCATGAGTGCCATCAATGCCAATGAGTGCCACCAATCAGTGCCCATCAGTGACACAAATCAGTGCCCATTACTGGTGCCAGTCAGTGCTGCCTTTTAGTGCCCATCAGTGCCTACTTATCAGTGCTGCCCATCAATTCCCATCAGTGCCCATAAGTGTCACCCATTAGTGCCCATCAGTGCTGCCTACCTGTGCTGCCTATCAGTGCCCACCAGTGCCGCCTATCAGTGCCTACCAGTGCTCATCAGTGCCTACCAGTGCTCATCAGTGCCACCTATCAGTGCCCATCAGTGCCACCTCATCAGTGCCCATCAGTGCAGCCTGTCAGTGCCCATCAGTGCCGCCTCCTCAGTGCACATCAGTGAAGAAGAACAATTACCTTTTTACAAAATTTACTGATAGAAACTAAGAAAAACTTTTTTTTTCCAATTTCTTTTTAGTAAAAAATAAAAAAAGTGAATAAATACCACCAAAAGAAAGCTCTGTTTGTGTGAAGAAAATTATTAAAAATTAATTTGGGTACAGTGTTGCTTGACCACGCAATTGTCAATCAAAGTGCAACAGTGCTGAAAGCTGAAAAATGGCCTGGGCAGGAAGGGGGTGAAAGTGCCCTGCATTGAGGTGGCTAAACACTTGGTTTGGAAGGATGGCACTTTTGAAAATGGACTTTTCGCTCCACATACTATAGTTTTTAAACTGTACAAATAGATCCCATACATTCCTTTTTTAGTTCTCTAAAGTCCTTATTTTTGCGTTATATTTGGGGTGACTCCCATGCTAGAATTGGGTATGATACATTACCCATGCCTAAACACTTGGGAGGTATGTAGATAGAAGGAACATAATGGGATTTTTAGAATGCCAAGAATAAATCAGGAATGAGCCGATATATAAAAATATCAAATTTATTTACACATTAAAACATCAGGATATCACCTTACAGTAACCATATTGTAGAAGAACAGCAGTATTTTCCTGCTCTACATGTTTCTCCATACAATGGCTTCAGTACTGCATGTATTGCATGTATGGTCACTATGAATTGAAAACAATTGATGTATTTTAGATAACATCTCAATATAGACAATAAACACATGAAGAACTCTCAAAAAGCATGGAACCAGAAGGCCAATTTCAGCATATACCTACAGAGACACAATTTGTCTAGAGGACAATGATAATTTAGAGATATCTGGTATACCACAGAGGGGGACATAGGGACTCCAATGGCAATAGGCCTGTGTATATGGGAAGATATTAATCGAAAAGGTCATCACTATGTAGATATTAGGAACAAACTGGCAAACATATATACATATGCAAAAATGCACATACACATAATGCATATTTTGACTTATAAACTCTCTATTGCGAGTAAAGCACAGGAGTGAAATTATAAAGTCATTATGAGAAGATATCGTTGGCCCTGGATTTTACAGAAAATATTTTCAAATATATGTGACCAATTCTGTTTATCTCATATAGGCACCATGCAACATATACAGTTTTTTTTTTAAACGATATTTTTATTGAGCATATTGACATATTACATCACATTCTGTAAACAATAGGTCGCTTTACATCTCATTAAAGATAACATGTTACCTCTACACATATGACACATCCAGTTTCACATGTTTTGTAGTTATTGCTTTCAATATTAAGACCACCTTTTACTTCATTCAACCTAATTGTTTTGCTCTTTTTTTTTTTTTTTTTTTTAAATAGATCTTTATTTATATGCATATCATATTTCACTAGAAAACCGCTCAGAAAAAAAGAGCGCCTGGACAGTCAACATAAAACATTGGAACTTTGGTTTCAACCAGAGAGAAACAGACTCTCAAAAGACCCCTTCCCTGTATGAACTCCCTCCCCTCCCTTCCCACCCCCCCCTCATTATTTATCTGCCCCTAATATTGTATGCATCCATTCTTTCAACACTCTACTATCCACCCTCATCATCGCCTAGATTCTTTCTGCGCCATTGCTCTCCTCCTCTTCTACCGATAGGGTGTTTTTGGACTCAGTCCACCTACCCCACACTTTCCTAAATTTTTTGGGGGCTCCTCTCGCCTCGTATGTCATTCTGTACATAAGTACATCATCATTTATTATTTTTATCCACATTCCCATGGTGAGTTGTTCACCATGAATCCATCGTCGAGCGATCAGTTTTCTTACCCCAAAATAGAGAAGTCTAAGGAACAATTTAGTATTTGTATTCATTTCTTCCTGATCAAAAATCCCCAACAGGCACCTCATAGGAGAGCATATGTTTGGAAGACCAAAGTGGTCAGATATGAACTCAGTCACCTGAGACCATAAAGGTCTTACCTTAGGGCAATCCCACACCATATGAAGGAAAGTTCCCTCATCTCCCCTACATTTATGACATTCCGGGTTGTCTTTTCTGTGCATTTTAAATAGTCTAGTTGGAGTGTAGTACATCTGGTGTAAATATCGAAGCTGTATCATTCTATCCGTGGAGGAAACCACCGATACGAAATATGTATCGAGTACCTCCTGCCACAATTCCTCAGTCAGTTCCGAAATGAAAGTCGTCCACCTACCTCTAGTCCTAGCAGTCAGGTCAGGTCCTCCCAATCTAATCTCCTTGTAGTATCTAGATATACGCTTGGCCGGTTCCGGGTCCATCAGGACTTTTTCCAGGGTTGTGTTTTGTACCTTCACCTCCCCCCTCCCGAACTGGGCTGTCGCTGCGTGCTGCAGTTGGGTATATCTGAACTGCCATGTCCTAGGTACACCAAACTGCTCCCTCAGTTGTGCGAAGGATATTAGCCTGCCTTCCTGGTATATGTGATGTAGATATTTTATCCCAAATTTGGCCCATCCATGCCCATCCTCTATTTTGCAGAACTCTTTTAGAGATTTATTATACCAGAGGGGACAATTAGGTGATAACCATAGCGGGTCATCCATTATTTTCTGCGCACAAAGATGGAATACCTTACCTGGTAGTGCCATAACAGATCCCATCCCTCTCCCTGGTATCTCTTTTCTAAACAGGATGTTCAGTAATGTTTCCTGAGATGTGGCAACAGCCGCCTCCAGTAGAGTAGTGGCATTAGGTATCTGGGGGAAGCATCGCCAATGCAAGAATGTCATTTGGGATGCAAAGAAATAGGATCTCATGTCCGGCATAGCCAACCCCCCCCCGGGTTATTGGTAGTTTCAGGATTGCTAGGGATAACCTGGGAGCCTTGTTTCCCCACAAGAAATCCACCACAATGGAGTCTATGCGTTTAAACGTTTTCACCGAAACATATACAGGCGAGTTCGATAGAACGTACAACAGCTTTGGCAGGACAATCATTTTAAATAGGTTTATACGACCCATCACTGTCAATGGCATCTTCCTCCACCGCTGCACCTTCTCTCGAAGAGCCTCCACTACCGGTCTCAAATTAAGATCTATATACCCTGAGATGGGAAGTTGAATCACCACTCCCAGATATTTAAAGGATTGGGATAGTTGAATGGGGGATTCCGCCGGGACCGTCACTGTGTCATCTATAGCAAACAGGGATGATTTGCTCCAATTGATACGGAACCCAGAGTAGTCTCCGAATTCCTGTATCAACCGAAAGGCCGTGGATAATGAAGCACCCGGATCTTGGAGGTACAAAAGCATGTCATCCGCATAAAGGGAAACTCGCTCCTCAATCCCCCCCACCCGAAGTCCATTCAGATGGGGAGTATCCCTTATCTTTGCCGCAAGTGGCTCTATGGCCAAAGCAAAAAGAAGGGGGGATAGCGGGCACCCCTGCCTGGTCCCCCGGAGGACAGAGAAGGGCTCAGATATAATGCCATTTACCCTCACTCTGATCAATGGGTCAGTGTATAACAGCTTCACCCAGGATATAAATATAGGCCCGAAAGCCCAATATCTCCAGGAGACCAAACAAATAGGCCCACTCGACCGAATCAAAGGCCTTCTTGGTGTCCAAAGAGGCCACCACTCTCTCCCCGGAATTATCATGATCCGTCTGTAGGTTAATAAATAACCTTCTAACATTCATTTGTGCACAGCGCCCTTGTATAAAGCCTGTCTGATCCGGGTTAACTAATTTTAAAATTACTGACTGCAGTCTCCCCGCCAAAACTTTCGCTTGTATCTTGGTGTCGACATTCATCAATGAGATGGGTCTATAGGATTCACATTCTTTAGGATCTTTTCCCCCTTTATGTATCAGAACCACCAAGGCCTCTCTCATAGAGGGGGGAAGTTTCCCCTCCCGCCGCGCAGTCTGGAACACTTGCAATAGTCGGGGCGCCAACCCACCCCTAAAGGTATTATAGCACTCCGAGGGTATACCATCTAGGCCCGGAGATTTCCTGGGGCAAAAGAAGCTATCGCCCCCGCAACCTCCTCCACAGATATGTCAGCCTCCAGCTCTGCACGGTCTAGATTTGTTAACTTAGGCAGATCAATATCATTTAGATAATTTTCTAAAGTGTTTCCTCCCGGTGGGATGCATGACTTGTAAAGTTCTTTATAAAATTGAACAAAGACCTAGTATATCCTCAGAATCACTCACCTCTACTCCACCCCGACCATAAATATTCGTTATACAGATGGGTGTGTATTCTGGCCGTGCCAAGTATGCCAATAGTCTACTATTCTTGTCCCCAAATTCAAAGATACGCCTACGTTGCGCAAGTCCAAGTTTGGTAGTCTGGTCAGTCAGTATTTCCTTGTATGCCCGTGTCTTATCCTGGAGAGTACACAAACCCTCTCTAATTCGTCGCCTAACGTATTCTGCCTCAGCTAGAGACACCTCACGCTCCCTGTCCACTATTGAAGAGGCCAGTTGCTTCTTGAAACTACCCACCTCCGCCATGAACACCCCTCGTAGAGTAGCTTTGAATGCTTCCCACTTTATTAGATCAGAGCCAACTTCCTTATTTTCCTTCCAGAACCGCTGAATAGTCTCATTACATTTAATTTTAACATATTCCTCCTGCAAACAACTAGCCTCCATCCTCCAGTGTCTGATACCCTGTCTCTGTCCCACTACAATATCCACTAGTATGGGTGAATGGTCCGAGTGCACTCTAGGTAAGTACCTCGCCCCAGCCACCAATTGTAGTCCCTCAGGTTCAACCAATACTGTGTCTATCCTAGACAGTGTTTTATGTGTCTCAGAGTAGCAAGAATATTCCCTGATCTCTGGGTGTCTCGCCCGCCATGCATCGCAGAAGCCGTGGGCTGACATCCACTTCGCAAGCGGTGCTGGCGTTCTCGGCCGCGCATCCAACTTGTCCATTGTCGGATCTACTACCGCATTCAAGTCCCCCAAAATGAAAATCCTCCCTTCCGCTATCTCAAAAGTCGCTTGAAGCATATCATCCAGATGAGACAGGGAGAAGGGAGGCGGGACATACAAGTTCACAAAGGTCATGAACCTGTTATGCACCTTTATCACTGTAATAACATATCTACCCTTTATATCCGTTTTTATTGCATGAATACATATGGGTAGGGATTTAGCCACTAGTGTGGACACTCCCCTAGCAAATGAAGAGTAACTTGCATGGTAAGCCCTAGCAATATGCGCCCTTTTTAAAGAGAGAGTCCTGGAGCCCTGCAGATGTGTCTCCTGCAACAATATCAAATGCGGTTTATATTTTTTTAGATAATCAAAGACCAGTGATCTTTTAAATTTGGAGTTAAGACCTCTAACGTTCCAGGTGATCACTCTAAGGTTCACAGCCATAGTGGGTAGAGCAAGAATCTCCCCCCCTCCCCCTCCTCCTCACTCCCATCGTTCAGGTAGGGCATCCCCCAGGGCTCCAGCACCCCCCTCCCCATCCTGGTGAGCAGCAACATATAAGGCAGACAGTAGATATCAAAAGTGAGCTTAAAATCATGAGCATACACAAAGCATAATGATGGTTTTCCTTAATACTTCCCCCCTCCCCCCTCCTTGTCCCCCTCCCCCCACCCTGTACCCGCCCCCAACTTGCAAGGCACTTCATTCCCAAAACCTTTAACCTAAAAGAGGTTATAACGGATGTATGTTTTCAAAAAAAACCACACAGGCTCCAGCACTGTGAGGAGTGAGTTCAATTGTGAGAGAAAAAAACCCCCCACAGAAAATGAAAAACCTGTAACACAAAAATAAAGGGTATATAAGTATTTAAGGAGAAGAGGAAGACTTCTCGTTCCACTTCTCAGGTCTCAAGTGAAAATAGGTAAACAACAAAAAAAACCTTTTGTTTCCGAAAGGAGAAAAAAAAAAACCCTGCAGATTCCTTCGGTGTTAAAAGTATTCTTGAGCATTTAAAAGCAGCAAACATATATCTTCTGTAGTCCTCCGGACTGCAGGGTGCATAAAGACCCATCCAAGGGCCCCATTCAGTGCCTCTCCACACCTTATAAATAGGGTTGTGAGGAAAAAAGGGCAGTAAAAGAGCAGCTCAGCGTCCGCCATGTTTCCTTCTCCTGACATCCCTTATCCCCCAGCATCTTCATCTGTATGTAGTAGTTTAAGGTGATCTTGGAGAGTCCCCTCTTCTCGATCGTCCCCTCGCATCCAGCCAATCAGCAGCCTCCGTGGGGGTGGTAAAAAAATGTGTTTTGCCATTATCCACAATGCGTAGTTTTGCTGGGTACAGCATACTGTACATCAGGTTCAGTTCTCTAAGCCGTTTCTTTATCGGATAGAAGGAAGCCCTCTGTTTTTGCGTGGTGGCAGAGAAATCAGGATAAATAGATATCCGATAATTATGACACTTTAGCTCAGGGCCTGTCCTGGCTCCTTTCAGGATATTTTCTCTGTCCCTGAAGTGCAGAATCTTTGCTATCATGGGTCTGGGGATTGCTCCCTTTGGTGGTGGTTTACCTGGTACACGGTGTGCTCTCTCTATAGTAAACATAGTAGTGAAAGTTCCAGGGGCCATATTCTCCTTCAGCCAGTCCTCCAGAAATTCCTCAGGATGACTACCTTCCACTCCTTCAGGGAACCCCACCAGCCTTATGTTATTTCTTCTCATGCAGTCCTCCATGTCGGCCATTTTAAGAGTGTGCTCAGAGAGGGTCTTTTTAATGATTTGGTTATCAGTGGTCATAGGTCTAACAGTGTCCTCCAGAGCAGCAATGCGGTGATCAGTAGCCTGGGCTTTTTCTCTAAGCTTCTGCATATCATGTTTCATAAAGGAGAATTCCATTTGCAGTTCCCCAAAGTGGTCTAGCAGCTTAGCCTGACATCCCTGTATGGCAGCCATTATTTGTTTAAGGGACGGTTCTCCCTCCTCCTCCAGGGCCCTGTCTGTATCATGTATGGGTCCCTCATCCCTGTCCAGGGATCTCCCCCTGCGCATAGTACGGTCCCTCTGTATTCTGGGACTCACCCGACCAGAGGAAGCAGGCTGTGGTCTTTCTGTGTCCTCATGTTGCTGCTGGAGCGGCGGCCATTCCTCATCCTCCTCTCTGCCCGGCGCCGCGGCGCCATCTTGAGAGCCCCAGGCATAACGGGCCAATCTCTCCCCCGGTGTTTTTGGCCACGGAGGCCCGTATTTCACCATCCCCTGAGGCTCTCCGGAGGGTCCGCTACTCATACCCCAGCAGTTCAGGGCAAAACGCCGGCTTTAGCTCTCAGGATTAGGTCAGGATGTGGAATCTGCAGGGAGAGCTCCTCTCAAGACGTCCTCACATGCTGCGCGCCGGCTCCGCCCATTTCAACATATACAGTTGGGTGGAAATGTTCTACCATAGGCTTTGAAGAAACTAATGATCATGATAAACATGAGTGAGACCACTACTAGGGCAGCCACCAAATAATATCCCACCTCAAGCTCAAGACCCACTCAGATCCCCAACATAGTGGGCTTACTTATCAGTAAGTCAGGCTGTTAGGCTATTGACCCTTTAAAACTCTTACAATAGGATGGGTTACTGTATTAACCTGGTTAAAAGTAAAATGAACAGGCCAACCCTTCAAGATTTCAGTCTGCAAGGTATGAGAATAGCTGATACCTTTACTTAAATGTTTGTTCTCATGACCCCATAATGTACCAAATGCAATTTTACTTTCTGGAAATTTACATTTATGTAACTGGATAAAACTTAGCAAAAGAAAAAAAAAGAGAGAAGAAAAAAAAAAAACATAAAATAATATCAATTGTACTGAAACAAATGTTTTGTTGTACAAATGAAGGGGAACTTTCTCCCCCATGTGGGGTACACAGACAACAAGTAACACCAGACTGAGGTCATATCCCTTTTTGTCTACAAAACTAAAAAAGTTTTTGTCTCAAGTTTGACTTTAAAACATAGTTCCTCTTAACATCATAATGCTACTTAAAATTTCACTAAAATGTTTACATAGTTTAAGAACACACGCTGCGATGATGGTCTGAAACAGAGATAGAAAGTACCAACATACAGATCATCTAAATAGGGTAAAAACAATCAATTTTAAAAACGACTGCGCACAGATGACATTACCAGTCTGAATAGCACCTCAACTTACTAGGGCAATGGACCTGTGTTGCAGTGCACAGCAACACACAATAATGCACAACCATGTGTCGTGGTGCATTGTGTTGGGAAAAAAGGTCAGGTTGTGTTTTTATTGTGCTGGGGTGTCTTGGTGCTTCTTTAAAGGGTTAGTTCACCTTTACCAAAAAACTGCCTATAGAAAAAAAAAAAACTTTAATTAATGTGGAATAATGCCCCTGCTGTAGGTGTAGGCCATTTAAGTTCCTCATGCAGCCTGGCTAAAAAACTCACAGATATGGCATGTCCTCATCCTGCCTTGTCTCTAGGATGTTGCTAAGACACACCCAGCCATTACTGCTTGCCACCATCATTACAGAAGTGAGCTCTCAAACCTCCACACATGGGCGGTTCTCTATCTCTTTCATCACAGCAGCGCTGAGCCCAAAATCGGAGAGCTCGAGCTCCTGTGATTGTGGGGGCAAACTGTAATCAATTGAAGTGTCCTAGCAACATCCTAGAAACAAGGCAGCATAGGGGGGGGGGGGTTTCACCTCTGGAAACCTTTTGGACCATATGGATATAACGTCTTCTCATTTATTTGCCAACTATTGATTATACATGAAGGACCGAAAGTGGCAGACTGGAGAGACTTCTTGATGTTATATAGAAATTCACTATACTGATATATTACTGAGTTCTGTTCTAAGCATAACTCTAATCTGATATTTATAAGCTTTTGACAACCGCTTAGCTGCTTAGCTATGTTTAAGATTTTCCAAGAGCACTAAGCTTTTTAATAACATTTTAAAAATAGGCAATAGTAGCAGTGGCTGGTCCATAAGGGGCGCAGCCCCCCCCCCCCTAATCTCCATGCGCTGCCTCCTAATCTCCATGCGGGGCACCAGACTTTTTTTCTTTTTTTTTAAGCACATGATTAGAACCTAACGCTGAAATTAGCTTAAAAAAGACTGGCCTCGAGGCGCAGAGCACTGTGAACCCACCCACTTGTGACATTAGCGAATCAATATTGTCTTCCGACTTCTCTTCCAATCAGGATAAGAGGGGAAGCCGCGACCTGGATGGGGTAAGTGTGGACCTGGCAGGGGGTTTGTTTGCCGATTTTTGCTTGTTAACAATGTTTTTATTTACAGACAGTCATTCAAAAAATACTCTAAATCTAATTTGTATGAATTTTCAGAATAATTTTATTTGTATGATGTTTATATTTATTAGAAACAGATTTTGATTCCTGTAAATTGATGGAATGCTTTGCAGACCTTAAAAAGTATAGCGTGTAAACTGCCTGCTCCATCAGAATACTTAGGGCTCAAGTAATATTTTATGGGTGGGAAACAACTATTTATTAAAATAACAAGGTACTGATCATCTTGTTAGTAGAACTGAGTAACAGAAATAATGTCATACTTCTAAAGGTTAGTGATCTCACAGAGGCACATTTATTTTATCTTTTGATTGACAAGATTTCATTTTGTCAAGCTGCTAGTGTTTTTGTCCAACCTAGTGATTGTATGTGAACATAGTTATTAAATGATTGTAAACTGTACAGTGTTTAGTAAAGTCATGCTGAAGCTATACACCCCTAAATGTGTAGTTTTTCTGAGAAGAGCAAATCAATCTCACCTCCACCAACTGTAGACAATTTTGCCAAACACGAAGTAAAAGAAATCCTTCTGCCCCATCCCCACTACCTGCTCCCAACATCAGCTGACTAAATTTCCTGCGTTAACATATTGCTTTCTGAAGCTGGTCATGAATGGATCAAAATTCTGCCAGTTCCCTAAGGATTGGCTAAATTTTTCCCATTTATACTGTAAGTAACATTTAAGTTTTTTTTACATGTTAGACTGGGGTGCCTTGCGATTTTGAATACTTTTAAAGGGTGCAATGACTGGTAAAAAAAAGTTTGAGAAAAATAACAGAGCAAATCTTTGGTTTTTGAGTTCATCATGGGTTTCTGACAATATGCTTATCAGTTATATTTTTTCATACCATGACATTATCAATAGTGGTTTTTACTGCATTATTAGAAAGATGGTTTCTCCCATGCCTTTGCTATTACCTCTTAATAAGGTGCTCCGTGCATTTTTGAAAGCACCAGCAGGTCAGTGTTTTGGGGTTTAAATATACTTTAGCTTAGGACTTATTAGAGTGTCCGATGCTCAACTTCGATGGTCGTGGCTAAAGTATGCAGAGCCATGAGCCATTAAGAGCTTTCCTCCCTGTGACTACCATTCCAGTCATGATTTTGATGCAATTTAGACAAATACTAAAGCTGCATGGCCCCTAAATATTTCCAATGATCTTAAAGTAAGTCTCGTGTGAGAAAACATGGGGGTGCCATTATTGACTTTTCCTGATTTGCATACTAGTTCTTGGTAGGGATGAGGTTCAGATTCATGGAATTCACCTGGGATATTTTTTTTTTATCCATGATTACCTATGAACCATGACCAACAAGGGAGCTTTGGCTAAGCCAGCCATTTCACTATTAAAGGAGGAAACACGAGCCAGCCATAGTATCAGTGTATTAAAATTGCTGTTGGGAAAGGATAGGGAAAGCTGGAAAACTGCAAAGTGAGAGAATAAGGGTCAATTAGGAAACTGTACAAACTGTACTTTATTTCTGGTTGTTAGCTCTTGGGGCAAAAAAATGTATTTACTTTCTTTTCCTGTTCATATTGATGTTTTTTCCCTTTTCCTGTTCATATTATTGATATTATTGTTTTTTTTTTGTGTGTGTGTGTGTGTGTGTCGGGTGGGGGTGGGGGGGGGGGGGGTTGTTTTGTTTTTTTGTGATTGACTTGAGGCCAGCAATCAATTTTAGCTGCTGTCCCTTCCATAGCAAACTTTCTTTTGGTGGAAGACTTCCCTTTGTAAATATGAACTTTAGGCTCAAGGGGTGGTATTTTGGGATTTTAAATTTTTTGGCAGTATATTGCTTTTTATTTTATTTGAAAGAGCTCTTATTTTAGGTTGAATTGTTTTATGTTTTGCTGCCAAACTTAACCTTCGAAAAGTTGGTTTTTGTGGGTTTTTTCTTTTTATTTTATGTTAATAGGGCCTTTTTAGGTTTGGGGTGCTCAAGTAACAAGTAAAGCATTCACTAGTTTTTGGAGCTGCCTTTAGTTTGCAGGATGCCTCTGCATTGTTTAACAACTTCAATATTGGGCACTTTGACCCCCTTCCTGTCCAGATAACCCAAATTATTATATATTATTTAGCTTGAAGGAAAGTTACAAAGTATAGTATATACACTATATTGTAAAAAGTATTGTGACGCCCATGAACTTTAATGGCATCTCAGTCTTAGTCTGTAGGGTTCAATATTGAGTTGGCCCACCCTTTTCAGCTATAACAGCTTTAACTCTTCTGGGAAGGCTGTCCACAAGGTATAGGAGTGTATCTATGGTAATGTTTGACCTTTCTTCCAGAAGCGCATTTGTGATGTCAGGCACTGATTTTGTAGAGAAGGCCTGGCTTGCAGTGTCTGCTCTAATTCATCGCAAAGATGTTCTATCTGGTCTAGGTCAGGACTCTGTGCAGGCCAGTCAAGTTCCTTCACCCCAAACTCGCTCATCCATGTCTTTATGGACCTTGCTTTGTGCATTGGTGCTCAGCCATATTGGAACAGGAGAGGGCCATCCCCAATTTGTTCCAACAAATTTAGGAGCATGAAATTGTCTAAAATGTTTTGGTATGCTGACGCCTTAAGAGTTCCCTTCACTGGAATTAAGGGGCCAAGCCCAACCCCTGAAAAACAACCCCCACACCATAATCCTCCCTCCACCAATGATTTGGACCAGTGCACAAAGCAAGGTCCATAAAGACATGGATGAGCAAGCTTGGGGTGTAAGAACTTGACTGGTCTGCACCTCAAGCCGATAGAACACATTTGGGAGGAATTAGAGTGGAGCCCACGAGCCTGGTCTTCTTGTCCAAAATCAGTGCCTGACATCACAAATGCGCTTCTGGAAGAAGTCAATATTGAACCTTACAGACTACTGCCCCGTACACACGGTCAGACTTTCTGACGGAAAATGTGTGATAGGACCTTTTTGTCGGAAATTCTGACCGTGTGTAGGCTCCATCACACATTTTCCATCAGATTTTCCGACACACAAAGTTTGAGAGCAGGCTATAAAATTTTCCGACAACAAAATCCGTTGTCGGAATTTCTGATCGTGTGTACACAAATCTGACGCACAAAGTGCCACGCATGCTCAGAATAAATAAAGAGATGAAAGCTATTGGCTACTGCCCCGTTTAGAGTACCGACATACATGTTTTACGTCACTGTGTTCAGAACGATCGGATTTTCCGACAAATTTGTGTGACCGTGTGTATGCAAGACAAGTTTGAGCCAACATCTGCCGGAAAAAATCCTAGGATTTTGTTGTCGGGATGTCCGATCAATGTCCGACCGTGTGTATGGGGCATAAGAGTGGGATGCCATTAAAGTTCATGGGCATCACAATACTTTTTACAATATAGTGTATATACCATACTTTATAACTTTCCTATTCTTAATTTACACGTACCATCAGATGATGTAGGGAAAAGAGCTATATTATCTCGAGATGCAGCCAAAGCATTTGACTGCATCGAGTGGATATATCTATGGGAGGCCCTTGAAAAATTTGGGCTGGGGAGAGGATTTGTAAAGTGGATTCAATTATTGTACTCAGCTCCACGAGCATGTATACAAATAAACGGCTTATTATCAGAGCATTTTTCTTTGTCTAGGGGTACTAGGCAGGGGTGCCCTTTGTCACCGTTGTTGTTCACACTGGCTATAGAACCACTGGCAATAGCAATCAGACAGACAACTACTGTCAGGGGATTTGAGAGAGGAGGAAAAATGGATAAAATCTCCCTATACGCAGATGATGCTTTACTATTTTTGGGAAACATAGATCAATCCCTAACATCTGCAATAAAGTTGCTTGAGACCTTCGGCAGCGTCTCGAGGTTTGTTATAAACTGGGAAAAACCAGTATTACTCCCGATTGATGATTTAACAGTTGCTTTAGCACAGACAGATTATAAAATACAGGTTGCTACATCCTTTAAATACCTAGGTATATGGATTTCTTCCAGTGGCTGCTGGTGCTCAAAATATTTGGGGGGGCACAAATAAACTGAAAAATACTGAACCCCCCCATCAATTGCAGCCTCACTGTGCCCATCAAATGCAGCCATTGTGCCCAACAAATGCAGCAACTGTGCCCATCAAACGCAGCCACTTGTGCCCATCAAATGCAGCCATTGTGCCCATCAAATGCAGCCATTGTGCCCATCAAACGCAGCCCCTTGTGTCCATCAAATGCAGCCACTGTGCCCATCATATGCAGCCAAGTGTTCCCATCATATGCAACCACTTGTGCCCATCATATGCAGCCACTTGTGCCCATCATATGCAGCCACTTGTGCCCATCATATGCATCCACTGTGCCCATCTAATGCAGCCACTGTGCCCATCAAACGCAGCCACTGTGCCCATCAATCGCAGCCACTTGTGCCCATCATATGCAGCCACTTGTGCCCATCAAATGCAACCACTGTGCCCATCATATGCAGCTACATATGCCCATCACATGCCGCCACTTGTGCCCATCATATGCAGCCACTGTGCCCATCATATGCAACCACTTGTGCCCATCAAATGCATCCACTGTGCCCATCAAATGCAGCCACTTGTGCCCATCAAATGCAGCCACTCATGCCCATCAAATGCAGCCACTCATGCCCATCATATGCAGCCACTTCTGCCATCAAATACAGCCACTTGTGCCCATCATATGCTGCCACTTGTGCCTACCAAATGCAGCCACTTGTGCCCATCAAATGCAGCCACTTGTGCCCATCATATGCAGCCACTTGTGCCCATCAAATGCAACCACTGTGCCCATCATATGCAGCCAAGTGTGCCCATCATATGCAGCCACTTGTGCCCATCATATGCAGCCACTTGTGTCCATCATATGCAGCCACTTGTGCCCATCATATGCATCCACTGTGCCCATCTAATGCAGCCACTGTGCCCATCAAACGCAGCCACTGTGCCCATCAATCGCAGCCACTTCTGCCCATCATATGCAGCCACTTGTGCCCATCAAATGCAACCACTGTGCCCATCATATGCAGCTACATGTGCCCATCACATGCCGCCACTTGTGCCCATCATATGCAGCCACTGTGCCCATCATATGCAACCACTTGTGCCCATCAAATGCATCCACTGTGCCCATCAAATGCAGCCACTTGTGCCCATCAAATGCAGCCACTCATGCCCATCAAATGCAGCCACTCGTGCCCATCATATACAGCCACTTCTGCCATCAAATACAGCCACTTGTGCCCATCATATGCTGCCACTTGTGCCCACCAAATACAGCCACTTGTGCCCATCAAATGCAGCCACTTGCGCCCATCATATGCAGCCACTTGTGCCCATCAATTGCAACCACTGTGCCCATCATATGCAGCCACGTGTGCCCATCATATGCAGCCACGTGTGCCCATCACATGCCGCCACTTGTGCCCATTATATGCAGCCACTTGTGCCCATCAAATGCAGCCAGTGTGCCCATCATATGCAGCCATTGTGCCCATCAAACACAGCCAATGTGCCCATCAAATGCAGCCATGTGTGTCCATCATATGCAGCCACTTGTGCCCAGCAAATGCAGCCACTTGTGCCCATCAAATGCAGCCACTTGTGTCCAGTATATGCAGCTTCTGTTCCCATCATATGCAGCCACCTGTGCCCATCATATCCAGCCACTTGCCCATCAAATGCAGCCACTTGTGCCCAGTATATGCAGCCACTGAGCCCATCAAATGCAGCCACTGTGCCCACCACCCGCCCAATCGTGGGGTTTGCGGCTCTAGCAGCACCCCGCGCACGCGCATGGCTCTGACAGAGCCAAGGGGACTTACTGTAGCACTGCAGCAGCTCCTCTCATAGGATTGGTGACCTCCGCTCCAGCGCGTGTCTCCTCCGCTCCTCTTCTTAAGCACCAGGCATCCAATAGGGTTGCCCAGCGCTTTGACCAATCAGGAAGCAGGTCTGACGCCCTGCCTCCTGATTGGCAGGGAGGAAGGTTAGTGTGGAAATAGCGAAAATTAATTTGCTATCATCACACAATTGTGTGGGATCAGGGCACACTCTCTGCGCCCTGAGCCCACCCTATTTTGAAGCCTATTAGAGCCTCTGGCTCTAATCAGGTGCTTCCAAAAGTACCACCCCCTCCCACCCCCGCCATAGGAATCCATGCGTCCAGTGTCCTGAAAGGGGCTGGGAGCATGGATGGGGGGGCAGCGCCCATCGCGCACAGTGCACGGGCCACCATTGGTTTCTTCTAATATAAGGGAATATATAAACTATAACTTAGTCCCTATACTGGATAACTTTAAGATGAAGAGTAGAGTATGGACCAAATTAACTTTATCGGTGGTAGTGGGTGCAAATTGGGCTCCACAGTTACTTTATGTGTTACACAATTCACTGATCTGGATGCCACTTAAGTGGTTTAAAAAAATAGATTCCCTGTTTCGAACATTGTTATGGAAAGGGCAAAATGCCAGAATTAAGCTGAATACACTACAACTCTCTAAAGACAAGGGGGTCTAGCTGTTCCAAATGCTAAAATGTATTTTTTAGCAGCACAATTCCAACAAGTTGCAGGATAGGGGAGATAGATTGGACAGATCCTGTCCAATCGATACTCCTGAGCAGGTCATTACAATATCATCTGTTAGCGCAATTAGAATCAGGTAACTTTGTTTATGCGTCACAGGGTCCTACCCTGGGGCTCATATATAAAATCTGGCAGGAAATTAGACATATTATGCAATATAGCTATATCTCAGTCTATTCCCCATAATGGGGAAATAAAAACTATAAGGAAATAGGTAGATTAAAAGGGTTTGGAGTATGGCGAGAAAGGGGGATAAAATATATTGCACAGCTTTATACAAATACATATACACATATTAAAAACATTTCAAGATTTGCAGAAAAAATACTTACTGCCCTTTCACACTTTGTATCAATATTTACAATTACGCCATGCGTTACAATTTCAATTTCAATTTCAATTCGAGTCAATTTAAAGATAAAAAAGCCAAGATACAAAATATGCCACTCATGGATGTTCTTAAAAAGATACAGGTTAAGAGGGGTCTAATTTCCACTCTCTATGGCCACCTGACTGAGCAATCATAGACGGCGAATAGTTGTTTAGCCAGAAGGGAGATGGAAAAAAGACTTTGGAAAAATTACAGATGAAACATGGCAGTGTATTCTGGAACATGTATAGTCTGTATCAGTATCTCCACAGTAATGCTTAACCCAATTAAATATAATATATAGAGCTTATAGGACACCAGCTAAATGATACAACTCAGGGAGGTGGGATACATCGGAATACCCAAGATGGTCAAGAGTATCTGCTGGAATAATGCATATGCTTTGGAACTGCCCTAAACTGTTCAGGTATTGGCAAAATGTGGTAGAAACCATCAATCAGGCATACCAAACTTGGATACAGGTAGATCCAAGAATATGTTTATTAGGCCAATTAGATAAAGAAATATACACCCCAGTAATTAGGATACCCATTAAGAGTTTTCATGCTATATATAGCATGAAAATTGATAGCAATGAAATGGATATGCCCTAAGAGCCCTACATTTGAGGAATGGCGGATACAGGTAAATTACACATTGTTAAAGGAATGGCAGGCATATAAGAAAAGGGTTTTAGCAAATAAATTCAGGGAAATGTGGGAACCATGGCTGACGCTACCAGGTATGATATCATTCATTTTGGGATCAGATGGAGGCATAAGGGTTAACATACTATTTACTAGTTAAAGAGCAGTTACGGAATGATAACTCAAGAAGGAAGGATTGGTGTGGGGGGCGCATGCAGGGGAGGGTTGGGGGAAAGGGAGAGACAATTTATATTAGGGGTTTTTTGGGGGGTTTTTTCTGCTGCCTTTTGTTGTACTGAATGTAATATGTTATTGTTGTATGTATTCAGGATTTTTTCTTTTTATGTGTGTTTCACAATGTGATTGTAATGGAGAAAACTGTTAATGAAAAGAGATTTAAAAAAGAAAAGGGTAGGCCAACTCAATATTGAACCCTATGGACTAAGACTGGGATGCCATTAAAGTTCAAAAAGTTTGTGCGTGTAAAGGCAGACATCCCAATACTTTTTTGTAATATAGTGTATGTGAACCATGAAATAATGTGATAAATAAATTCCATAAAAGTGAATTATAGAGCTTCTGCTGTTAAAAATGGGAGGGGAGAAACGCATCCAGTGATTACATTTCTGGCTGTTAGAACGCACCCTGAGGCAGCATTCCCAGTATAGTTTACATTCTCATTGTTAAACTACACTTGTAAGTGTAGTTTGTTCTTATTTTTTATACAAGTGGTATCACGCGATGAAGATCTCTTTGATGATTTTTAGTTTTTAATAAAGGGACATTTTTAGTTTTTAATAAAGGACTTCCCAAGCTGTCTCTTGTCTTTTTTTACCATTTTTGACACTTTTTTTGTGAATTGGTAGGGGTACAATGTACCCCGTTACCAATTTACATAGGGGGGTGGGATCTGGGGGTCCGCTTGTTAAAGGGGGCTTCCAGATTCTGATAAGCCCCGCGCCCACAAACCCCCACAACCCCCGGGCAAGGGTTGTAGGGATGAGGCCCTTGTCCCCATCAACCTGAAGGGCCTGGTATGGATTTTGGGGGGACCCCCACGCAATTTAAAAAAAAAAAATTGGTTCAGGGTTCCCCCTTTATATTCATACCAGACCCAAAGGGTCTATATGAAAGTTAAACAGTAATTTGAGCAGCAGGAGGAGAGGGGGCGGCGGCACGGTGCAGACATGGAGCTGTCAGGCAGAGAGGGGAGGGGGAGAGGAGAGGGGAGAGCACACAGGAGATACAGAGTAGGCTGCAGATGATGGAGGCACGTACTGATGACTCCACGTACTGATGATTGATGATGGTGTCAGAGCTTGGCAGGGGGGGAGGGTATAGCCAGGCAGGATCAGCCAGGTATTTCAGGTATTATAGGGGGCCAAATGACACAGCACATGCACTGTGCTGTATAACATGCTTTAAGAGCTCTTTCACACTGAGCGGTAAAGCGGCGCTAGTTCTATCAGCACTTTTCGCCAACTAGCAGGGTGCTTTTAATGGCCGCTAGCAGCCGAAGAAAGGGTTAAATACGCCTGAAAAGCTCCACCACCTAAGCGCTTTTCAGGCGCTTTGGCAGCTCTGCCCATTCATTTCAATGGGCAGGGGCAGTGGAGGGGCGGTGGAGAAGCAGTGTATACATGGCTTTAACATGTGTTCATGTCGCTATCCCAACCTAGACTATAATACAAAAAACATAAGACAAGAAACAGCCTTCTTTCTATAATTTTTGTGCTGTCTGTGCTGCAGTTTGTGAGAAGCCATGTGGGGGACACAGCAAACATGTAGAAGAAGGTGCTCGGGTCAGATGAGACCAAAATCAAACTTTTTGGCCTAAAAGTAAAATGCTATGTGTGGCGGAAAACTAACACTGCGCATTACCCTGAACACACCATCCCCACCGTGAAACATGGTAGTTGCATTGGTCATTTTTTGTCTTTCAATAGAAAAGAAAAAAGTTCAGACATCAACTACACACTACATCCGGTCACTTAGTTTATTATACAAAGTCAGCTCTACATTAGTCAACAAGCACTTTTAAAAACCACAGTTAAGAATCAATCTGAATCCAAATACTTTTCATATGCCACATTATTGTGACCATATGCTTTTCACAATGGCTGTGTTTAGTGGGTGAACCACCACAGTTCTTTGTGCTATTACACATTTTTGGAAAAGCAAATTAGCATTTTCATAATAATAGACTTATGTCCTGTTAAGGCCACTGTGATAAAACATATCAATGCCATATAAAAATGATTTTCTAATCAAACCATCATGTGCATGGAAGACACAAAATAACCTTTTAACTACAAGTATATTGTTAAGCTATTTAGGGATTGGTTTGAATGGCTGTGAAAAAAAGCATGTAGTTGATGTTTATAATTCCTAACCAATCATTTGAATGTATTACACTTTAGAATTCCAATCCTCATTTTATTAATCTGCTGAGTGTGTCTCTGCAACAGCATTATTAGGATATGTATAAACAGACCAAGCTAAATTTACGTTTTCTCAGCTTAAAATGTGGGTAGTTCCCAAAAGCCATTGAAGCTATCACATACGGTTTCCTTTCTAATGAAATTAACATCTAAAATCATTTAAATTCTTAACCAAAAATGTATACATATGTTAACTAGTTTAGTATTTGTAGAGGCTCTTTTTCTATCAAAATTGTTAAGGTGTTTGCTCCACAAGCCTAAAGAGAACTTGCCATGAGAAAAATACCATCCCCGGTCCCTATCTGAAATTACAGTGCAATCATGTTGATGCTTTGATGACACTAGTTTAGTGTTTCTCAACCAGAGTGCTATCTGGGTCCTCCAGGATGCCCCCTGTCACCTAAATCAGCATCCTGGGTTGCCAAGGTGTGGATGGACCAGCCACCCACACCATAAATCCTAAGATGGCCTAGGGTCAGGGCATCTGGCATCATTTATTGCCGTGGTGAGGGCGGCCGGCTCGCCCGCACCATGGCAACACATGATTCTGTCCAGGGCAAGTGTCATGCAGCGCTGCCCCCAGCATTCAAGAGAAGATGGATGTCTACCTCCTCCAGACCTTTTCCATCTTCTGCCTGATTGTGGGGCTCTGTGAATAGGGGAATCTGTGACCAGGGGCTCTGTGAGGGAGGGCTCCTTGATGGGAAGACTATATGATTGGGGGGCTCTTTGACTGGTGGAACCCTGATGTGATAGAGGTATCCTAATGTGATGGGGAGGCTCTGATGTAATGGGAGGGGACTCTGATGCGATGGAGGCTCCAATGTATAGGGGCGACTCTGATATTATGTGGGGCCTCTAAGGTGAAGAGGGGACCTTGATGTGAAGTGTGAGGCTTCTGATGTGATGGGGGACTTCTGATGTGACAGGAAGTCACTTTTGTAAAGAGGGGACTCTGATGTTATGGGGGGACCTCTGATGTGAATGGGGGCTTCTGTTGTGAAGTTAATTTCATCAAGACGCTTGTGTGCATCATCCCAGGCTCAGGTTTTCCATTGATAAGTAACACTGATAAGTAACCTTTACATTTTAAGGGTGGTGCAACATAAAAAAAAGGTTGAGAAACACTGCACTAGTTAGTGACTTAACTACTTAACTAAATCGGGAGTTAATTCATGAAGCTTAGGAAAGCATGAAAAACATAAAATTAACATCTTCAGAAGGCAGCTTAGGAATGGCACTTCAGTGGCAGGTTTTTGTTAAGACCTTATACTGGTGGAAGCAAAATATAGTAAAATACTGTGCATGTGTTATAGTTTACATTTATATCATAACTGTAATAATCGGGAAACAGGAACTATCATGTTCTGCTTATTTTATTAACAGTAAAGAAAAAGGGAGACTAAAAAGTGCAATTTGTTTGACTCTAATGCCGCGTACACACGAGCAGACTTTCCAGCAAACTTTTCTGACATACTGGAGTCCGTCGGACAATTCGATCGTGTGTGGTCTCCAGCTGACTTTTTTTTCTCAAAAGTTTGCCGGACTTAGATTTGAAACATGTTTCAAATCTATCCAATGGACTTGAGTCTGGTCGAAAAGTCCGCTCGTCTGTATGCTAGTTCGACGGACAAAAAGCCACGCTAGGGCAGCTATTGGCTACTGGCTATGAACTTCCTTGTTTTAGTCCGGTCGTACGTCATCACGTACGAATTCGTCGGACTTTGGTTGATTGTGTGTAGGCAAGTCCGTTCATCCAGAAAGTCCGTCGTAAAGTCCGTCGAAAAGTCCGCCGGGCAAAGTATGCCACAAAGTCTGCTCGTGTGTACGCGGCATAACTGTACAAACAAATGTCCCAGTGTGGTTACCAACCATACAACACACACTGCAGTGTGACCAGATCTGGCTAAATTGGTAGCAGTTTTGTGTTTGGAATTGCTGGCCATACCAGCCATACCAATTTCTGGTCAGTTTAATGTGGCTCCGTTGCCTTGTAGTGTCTTATAGAGCCATCCCTACATGCACCCTTCCGGCACATAAAGAGATTGCCGGGTGGCAAGCCGCCCCCCCTGCCCTTCAATCCTCCCTGCATTGTACCATCTGAACTGAGGGTGTGTACTACCCTACCCAGAGGTTCAGGGAAGTGGCACTCTGAAACCAGAGCCAACAATGGTGTACAGGTAGCTTGGTAAGTGTTTGTACACACATACGGAGTGAATTATATGCTTGGCAATGTTTAGAAGGTTGTTATCAACACATTCACTTAAAGTGGTTGTAAAGTCAGAAGTTTTTTTTTAATTATATGGATTCTATGCATTAAGAAAAAAACATTCTGTGTGCCCCCTCCTTAGCCCCCCTAATACTTACCTGAGCTCCATCTTAATCCAGAGATGTTACACAAGAGACTCGGCTGTCCGGGACTTTCCCTCCTGTTTGGCTGAGACACAGCAGTGGGTGCAATTGACTCCGGCTGCTGTCAATAAAATTCAGTGATCCAATGAGGAGAGAGTGGGCGGACCGGGTCGAGCTGCGGCTCCATGTCTGAATGGACACACAGAGCAGCAGATCGGCTTGGGTGCCCCCATAGCAAGCTGCTTGCTATGGGGGCACTCAGCAGAAGAAAGAGGCTGGTGAGGGATACAAGAAAAGGAAGATCTGGGCTGCTCTGTGCAAAACCACTGCACAGAGCAGGTACATTTGGCATGTTTGTTATTTTTAAGCCCAAAAAATTGACTTTGGTACCACCTTAAACATTTTATAAAGTAATATATATCACTATAACATTAGATGCATTTATTTTCTACTAAGTATATATATATATATATATATATATATATATATATTTTTTTAATTTAAAGTGCAATTAAGTTATATACTAATACTTATATGTATGTCTTATAAATAAAATTAAATTTAGAACTGAATTAGGCATGTTAGGCAAAATAAAGAACACAGCTGATTGGTATTTGTTTTGTATGTTTCTTTTATCCTTTCTTCTTTGTGACCATATAACCAATCCCAAGCATTCTTCTTTAGCTGCTTGTCTCACAAGCATGATTTTCTGTTGGGGAACACTCTGTTGCGTTGGAGCCTAGAATATGAACACACATGTCATTAATGCACTATGAAGTTGATTTAAAAATCTTAAATGCATTGTGGCCTGTTAACACTTTATAATTTAATAGCCATACGGTAATTTAAGCGTTTGTTACCCCAAGACTTAATATTCCTGATATGTGCCTGATGTACCATGTACTATTGTACTTGTATGAGAAACTATTCTGTTCTTTTTCTATTACTTCCTTTATGTGAAATCCCTGGTACTCCAGCTAGTTCCCTTGCTTTCCTATTAATAACTGAACACATTAAGCAGCAGAGCATACTGGGATCAGTTCTCTAACCACCTCAATTCAGGGAATTTTCACCCCCTTCCTGCCCAGGTCATTTTTCAGCTTTCAGCGCTGTCGCACTTTGAATGACAATTGCGCGGCCATGCAACACTGTACCCAAATTCATTTTTAATAATTTTCTTCACACAAGCAAAGCTTTCTTTTGGTGGTATTTTTTATTTTTTTACTAATTACTACAATTTTGAAAAAAGAAAGAATTTTTCTTTGTTTCTGTCGGTAAATTTTGTAAATAAGTATTTTTTCTCCTTCATTGATGTTCGCTGAGGAGGCGGCACTGATGGGAACTGATGAGGTGGCACTTATGGGCACTGATGAGAAGCCACTTATGGGCATTGATTAGGTGGCACTGATGAGGAGGCAATATTATGCCTCACTGATGGCCACTAATAGGTGGCACTGATATGCTCCACTGATGAGCACTGACAGATGGCACTGATGGGCACTGATAGGTGGCACTGATGGGCACTGATAGGCGACACTGGTAGGCACTAATAGGCACCACGGATAGGTTTCACTGATGGGCACCGATGGGCAGCACTGATGGGCACTAATGGGCGGCACTGATGGGCACTTATGGGCAGCACTGGTGGGCACTAAAAGGCAGCACTGACTGGCACCAGTAATGGGCACTGATTTGTGTCACTGATGGGCACTGATTTGTGTCACTGATGGGCACTCATGGGCACTGATTGGTGGCACTCACGCACATTGATTGGTGGCACTGATGGGCATTGATCGGTGGCACTTCTGGGGTTTTACTGTAATCAGGGCACTGATGATCAGTGTCCTGATTACATGCCCTGTTCTCCCCTGCAAGGAGATGCCACTGTACGGCCACTTGCCGTACACTCAATGAGAGACGATTACCGGCACTTCCTGTATTTACATGTGACCAGCTGTGACTGGACACAGCCAATCACATGGCTTAAGAGCTGCGTCAGTGGCTCTTTACAGAGATTGGGGTCACGCCGTATCCTAGCAACACGGCAATGCTGTGACAGTGGGAGGGCGGCAAGTGGCTAGCTATACTGGGAACTCAGTGTACTCTCCTCCAATGATCAGACTTGCACAGCCATTCACTGGGAAGCTCAGTGTGCTGCTGCTTCTCCTCCTCTCCTTCAGCTCTTATGCAGCTGGGAGCAGAGGGAATGTGATCAGTTTTAACAAAGGGAAAAGGGGTATTTATATATTTTTTTTATATCTATACAAAAATGTTTTGCGTTTAATTTCAATTTTAAACTGAATGAGTTGTTTTACAAGGTGATCATTTACAATGACTTAAATTATTTAACTAGATCTTAATCTGCTGGAAACTGACACTCCCTTTATACCAGGGGTCTTCAAACTATGGCCCTCCAGTTGTTCAGAAACTACAATTCCCATCATGCCTAGTCATGTCTGTGAATGTCAGAGTTTTACAATGCCTCATGGGACACGTAGTTCTGCAACAGCTGGAGGGCCATAGTTTGAGTATCCCTGCTTTATACAGATTGTTTTTGGCATTCAAAGCTTACCTTCTGTTGTAGTGATTGTATTTATACTTGATGTAGTTGGCTCTGCTTCTTTAACACTGGAAAAAAGAAAATGATCTTTTTTTTAAAAAAAAACATTACATACTGGTTCAATGATCCTCTCTATGAAGACCTGTTACTAAAATCCTAAAAACATATCAACCGTAACAAAGAATAGAACACCATTGCTAATAAAAAAAACAAAACCAGTATTTTTGTGAGGACTGCTGAAAATGTTTAGTAAATGCAGTGAAATCTGGAATTGTACTGTAGGTTGTAAAACATGAGGGGACTGAAGTAGACAGAATCCATAGCAGCTAGGCATTGGAAAGCATTCAGCTTCTATCTTTTATTTTTCAGAGCTTAAATGAACAAACTGAAGATAGAAGCTGAGTGGTTGCCATCCATGTGCATCCACTCCAAATGTTGTCTGCTCCAGTTTTGATAAATCCCCCCCAATTGATTCTCTTTTGGATTCATAGGGGTTGATTTACTAAAGACAAATAGATTTTGCAGTTGCTCCAGAGCTTAGTAATGGGGTAAAGCTTTTCTTTGCAATGAATACCCAATCACATGCAAGGAATAAAAATAAAAAAAATGCATTTTTGCTTGCACATGATTGGATAAGGGAAGTCAGCAGAGTTTCTGCTCATTTACTAAGCTCTGGAGCAACTGCTCATGCAGAGCACACAGTATGTTTGCCTTAGTAAATTAACCCCATAATGTCATTTAAAGAAGCCTAAGTTGTCCAAGCACTTGAAAGAGGGTGCCACAGTTGTCTGTTTGCTGCAGAGGGTAGGAACTTTTTTATGCCATACATTAGGGTCTAGTTCAGATGAAGAATTCTTATTTTTTTGGAAAACACCTTTAGCCATCTTAAACCAACATTTCTTATTATGTAAATGGTAATTAGGGCTGAGTTAATGGAATCTTGTGTTAAAGATAATTAGCACTGGCAAATTTCCACAGTTCCCAGAGTTGCATTAACTCTACGTGGTGTAGTAGAGCGTCTCAGAGAGAGCCAGGAAAAGTCCTGTTCGGGGTTTATACATCTACCAGGCTCCTCTCATATACGTTCAGGGATCTCTCTCCCCTAGGCTAATTTAAGCTAACCTGAGCAGAGAGCCTTTGGCTCTCTGCCTGGGAAACACAGACAATGCTGGTCTGTGAGAGCGAAAAGGTTAGTAAAAAGCTATTAAGCAGTTTATGTGGAAACTGACAAGTGGTAGGCTTGCTCAGCATGGTAGTTAGGGCCTGCATAGTGTATAGTTAGAGCCGAGACATGGCTAGGTTTTTGTTTGGCTATTTTGTTCTGTTTGTTTTGTTTTGAACACTGTACAGCACCTTTATAGACTTGTAAATATCACCATTAAACACTTCACTGTTTGTCACTACTTCACTTGTTCTGGTGTCTGTGCCTGAAAGCCTGCTTGTCCCAGGAAGTTTTTGTACCTGCTACCTGTCCCCCAGGTTACAGTGGGGAGACCCCTGATGTAAGTGAAGGTCAATAAACTTCTCCCCAAAGTCAGAAATAATTTGTAAAGGAACATAAGAAGAGGCATTATTTCTGCATGATCACAGTAAGAGCAATTTCAGGGTTGTGTACCATAAAGAGTTAGTCCAACCAAAACTAATATTTCAGTTTTTGATATAAGTAAACCATCTTGTAGGCCGTTATTTTTCTAGAGACTCTACTGGTGAGATCTGTGTTTCTTGAGTTCCAGTGTTTATACCAGTGATGGCGAACCTTGGCATCCCAGATCTTTTGGAACTACATTTCCCATGATGCTCACGCACTTTGAAGTGTAGTTGAGCATCATGGGAAATGTAGTTCCAAAACATCTGGGGTGCCAAGCTTCGTCATCACTGGTCTATACCCATATGTGGCCATCATGATGGGCTCAGACTTTTCTTTTTTTATATTAGGGGAAACTGTGACAGGTGCTGGAATACACGATTAATATGTTATTCCATTTTAGGTGTGCACCTCTATGTAGTACTTACTGACAGTCCTGTTGCTCAAGCAAGTGTTTATATGTGGCAATTTCCTGCTCAAGAAGATTTTTTTGATCCATAAGAATTTTATACTCTATAATTTGTCGCTCCAGTTCACATCTGTTGTGGGCGATCTCCGACTCCACATTGTTAATCATTGTCTGGAGTTGGTCAAGTTCTGAACTGTAGTTGGCTTCTGTTTCTGTCAGTGTGTCTTGAAGAGCTGAATTCTGTGAAGAGAGATCAAATAATAAGCTCTTTTTTGTATGGCATTCAAAGCACTGTAGCTTAAAAAATTGTGTTTGTAGAATAGATATCTAGTTCAGGTGAAGGTATGCTTACCAGTAATGGTTTTGTATTGCCATAATGTAACGTTTATACATAAATTAAAGTGGACCCAAACTCTGGAACCTGTGGCAAAACATTGCAAGCAGAATTCAAACCCGTATTGTTTGTAGGCTCTTTGGAGCTGATCTTTTCCCCATTACTGAATTATTATGCAGGCACTGGGTTTCTGTGTGGGGCTAGCCATCTTTGAAGAGGCAGAGCTTTGCTTACACATGTTAGAGCTGCCTACCCGATGATTTGTGATCTGATAACTGGTGGAGGAATATTCGAGAGACAGCATGGGAGGTTCTCAAAGCACAGGTCTACAGAATGAATGAAGCAAAAGCAGAGAGATGCATGCTGCGCTGATTTGTTTCCAGCCAGCATTACATTAATGACATTTCACTCCAATTCTTATGCAACTAGCAGTCAGAGGCAGTAGTACCTTAGATCCCGCACTTCAGATATATAGCTGTGAGGTTGTCACCACAGGAATTCCTAGGCACCTTCACATATCAGGAAGTGCATTGCCATTTTTCCGGAGGAATTGAAGACAAAATGTTCATTTTTCAGCATATTACTTAATAACAGCATTCCAAGATGTTCCATATAACATAGTAAGTCTTATTTTCTTTTAAGTTTAGAGGCAGTTTTATAAGTTACAACTGTTTCCTCTTATGCTGACCACAGGCATTCAAGAGCAATCTTATATATGGCACTGATCTGATCACCAATATATTACCCCATGCTTATTTTAATTTACATGGTAGAGGGAAGTATAACAAGACAGCCATGGCTCTATTTTATCCTAGGGTAAAAACTTGTAATAATGATCAACAGAAAATAAATGATATAGCTAATTACTGTTTTCCCTAAAAATAAATTGCCCAGGTTGTATAGCGCAGCATGATGGCACCTCTAGACAGAGTGAGTGACAATTGTCTCACCTCAGTAGTTGTCCTAGCCCATAACTCCCAACTGTCCCTCATTTGGAGGGACCGTCTCTCTTTTAAGAACAAATCCCTCTGCCCCCTATGCAGGCTCAGTTGTCCCTATTTTTGGTCTGATGTGTTCACCTCTTTACAAAATGGAATATTTTACTACCAAAAGTGTCACGCTTTACTAAACTTTTTATCCAACCTCTGAATTACTGAATTTATTATCTTGAAAAGCCAATATAAAGCACTTGTGTGGTTTAGCCAATCATTTTCTGCATATTAGATCTTTGTGGTTAGTAGTGTAGCCATGACCATGCAAGGATGTGTCCTTTGCCTATATGCTGTGGCTGAGGGGTGCCCCACTTTATCGTTACAGAAATGATTTGATTTCTTAATGATGAGCTGTGAAAGAAGACAAAATACCAACTTCTTGCAACCATTTACAATCCGTAAAACAAACAAGAAAGTTATGCTTATATAGTTTAAAGAAAACATAAAGGTAAAACTTTTATCAGATATTGATAGATTAAATTCCCTGTGATTTTATTGAGGTCTGTGCCACATTAAAACGATTTTCCTTCAATTCCTATGCAGGAGACACAAGAAGAGGAAATCATGTCATGGAAAATTCCCTCTTAGATAATTGTCACCAGACCAGGTGACCCAATTGCAAGACTTGAAAGCAGATAAATATAATGATTTATGAAATACTACAAGCTTCCTTTGTGTTTGAGTATGGTATTGTACTTACAGCACATAATTGGTGAACTTGAGCATATTGTTCTTGGCTTTTTGCCTTCTTGGGCTTTTTAAGAGGATTCATACTGTAAATATGTTGCCAGTTGCTCTTATTATAAAGCCAGGTATAATTAAGTCTTATCCTTTAGTGTAAAAGGACATTTGCAAATAAAGTGAAACGTTAACCAGGAAATTTAAGCAACCAAAGTGGACAATAGAAAAACAGAGGCTGAACAAAGCTGCTGATAGAGCAAATGGAAGTACAAAAACAGATAAAAATGAGATAAATACATACAAGGATAAAAGCAAGGAGGGATAAAAGTCAAATGGTGGGGTTTCACATATAATGTCAATTGTTAGGTGAAAAGGAGAGTCTGTATAAAATCAAGGGAACTGAAAGATTAAAATATGACTTCAGCCAACACTACATCACCCTAATACACATTAAAGTACCAAGTGGCAACACTTACCATGTTCAACTGACTCTGCAGATCAATTTCCAGGTTCTGTATATTGCGCTTCAAGTCAATTATCTCAATCTGCACAGATTGAATGCTTTCTGATCCTGACTGGACTTGGAAACTTAATTCTTCAGTCTATAAAATTATAAAATACAAACCATCATACCATTCAGTTTTGGAAATGCTTTTATTTACATTTTTATTACAAAGCTTCATAATTACAGAATGAGAATATAATACTGAAAAATGTAAATGTTTGGTTACCCTTGCAAGAAACATGGCTTCAACATCTCTAAGGTTCCTGTCCATTAGGTTTTCATACTCTTCTCGAATATCAGACAAAACGCTATTCAGATCTATAGATGGAGCAGCATCTAATTCCACACTGACTCTGGCGCCCAGTTGACCACGGAGAGAGTTCACCTCCTGGATAAGATGATCACATGAAAAATGTTATTAAGACCTGAAAGAATAGTGCCATACTGTAAATACATCTTTAGAAAGAATGCGCATCCTCAGTTCCACAAGTATTTTTTTGAGGGGCGTGTCAAACTGGGCATAATAATTCCAAGATATAAAATGAGTCATCTGGCAATGTATTTGGTTATAATTCTTTTTAATTTAATTTTAAAATATTTTTAATTAAGTTATAGATATTTGAAAGTTTAATTTGTTTAGGCTAGCATTTTATACCTCAACTTCAAGGCAAGAGACATATATATTGAATGCAACGCCCTCTTTCCAATGCACACGTTCCTGCAAAAGTGGCTGTATGACTAAGTGGGTGCTGAAGCGACCACCAGCTGGAACCATGAGCAATCAGAATGAGGAATGTCACCAGCACACCATGGGTCTCCAAAACATGGATCCAAATCTTTATTTAGTGATCACATTGTTACAGCAAACAGCAATTTTTCAAAGCTTCGCAGGACTCCTTCATCATGAGTGCATTTGGGGTGGAGAAACTTAACTGGCCTGCACAGAGTCCTGACCTCAACCCGATAGAGCACCTTTGGGATGAATTAGACTAGAGACTGCGAGCCAGGCCTTTTTGTTCAACATCAGTGCCTGATCTCACAAATGCGCTTCTGGAAGAATGGTCAAACATTCATAGACACACTCCTAAACCTTGTGGACAGCCTTCTCAGAAGAGTTGAAGCTGTTACAGCTGCAAAAAGTGGGCCAACTCAATATTGCACCTTACGGACTAAGACTGGGATTCCATTAACATTCATGTGTGTGTAAAGGCAGTCGTCCCAATACTTTTGGTAATATAGTGTATATTGAATGGACTTCAGATTTAAATTATAGAGGAAAATGACTCGGATTTACATATAGTAGCTACCTTAAAAAAGAATGTACAATATTTTGAAAAATGATTTCAGTAAGGAGTAATTCGAGAGTTGTGCACAACAGAAACATTTGTTTTGTTTTCTTTCGTATTCATTTGTTAAGTTAATCAATTTGTTTTGTCATGTTCATTATATTAGAATGATTCATTTTTGTAATCCATTTTATATACTTGGATTCATTTCATATCTTTGTTGAATAGTATTTTAGAAGATTGGCTATATTCCTTTTAACATGTTAATTTGTTATTTTGGGAGATTACTTATGAATTCTCTTAGGGTTGGATGGAGGTGGATCCATCAGAATCTGTGAATCATAACATAACAAATGGAACTAAATTAATTTAGGATTTATTCGTTATGATACGATTCAGAGATTCTGATGGATCCACCTCCATATACAACTCGAACACAATAAGTAGGAATCATTACCTTTTATGCCTTACTGTATTTATTGCAATATGTTTCCATTTCATATGTAGTGCATTTTCTATAAAAATTTAAAATGTTATTGCACTATAAAAACCAAATGCATTTGAATCAATTTGGACGATTCTTTATGTCGTTACGTTATTTCGGATCCTTCAAACATTAATAAAAGGCCTAAACTATTGCATCATGTCATCATGAATGAATACGAATGAATTTGTTGTTTCATTGTAATTTATTTTGAATTAATTGACATTGGTTATTATTGTGATTTGGAGATTCATATACATCTGGATCTCCAAATAACAAAAATGTCAACCGAATTTCGATTTATAACAAAATGAATCATACATGTCTAGGATTAATGTCTACCAGCAGGTGGCACCTACTAATCCACTGGTTTGAACATTTGGAGAACAGAGTGTTTCTTGGTTTTTATCAGTTGAGAAAAAATCCAGCACACAGCCAGATCTTAGAAACTGTGTTTTATGTTTACAGTATTTGTGCAACTTACCTCCTCATGGTTCTTCTTCATTATTCTGACTTCTTCTTGGAGTTCTTGAACATTCATTCCTAGTTCCGGGTTTTCTTTATTTAGTCCCTCCAAGATTCTTTGAAGTCCTTGTACATCAGCTTCCACATTGTTGCTTAGTCTGAGTTCAATTTCATATCTTTAGAGTAAAAATGAATAGCTGTTATAACAACTGCAGAAGAGGCTTTTGTATTTGCGACTAAACTCTAAATTCACAGGGATTCTGAGAAACTGCACCTAAGTAGGTCAGACTGGGTTCAAAAATCTTATTCACCCTCTACCACAGGTAATTTATCTTAAATCTAGTTTAGTTTTTAATTGAGTTACTAGCTGGAGCTGGAGGCTCCTATCTATTCTAGTGACCTTAAAGTTGTATTGAACCCTCAGCTTTTTTTAGTTTAACACATTGAGCACAATAGAATAAACATTTACTGGTAAACTATTTGTTAAAATTCTTACCCCAGTATTTGCTGTTTACAACTTTCAATGTTGCTGGCTCCTGCTCTGTCAGTGTTTCTTCCCTAAACTTCTAGTTTTTGCAGGAAAGAGTTACCAATGCCATCAGGCTGTTAGCTTGTAGAAAGGAGGAGGAAAGAGGAGCAGGGGGTTCCTAGTCATCCTAGGCTATTAAGCTGTGTGTTTCTATTGATGCACACAATGTAGAGAGACACAGCTCTATGCCCTACATGCAAAGGTGGCTCCATAGGATTCTACAAGAGAAAGGGGCCACCCTGAAACAGGAAACCTAGGACAGTGGTCATGGCACAGCTGAAACTGGAACATACAGTAGGGAAGGATTAAAAGATAAAGAAGCTTTATAATCAGTACATTCTAAAATCAGCCACTAAAAGTGCTTAAAAAGTGAGGGTTTGATATTACTTTAGTATATCAAAACCCAAAGTTAAAAAAAATGCAACCTCATACAAAGTCAAGCTTTTTGGGCTACAGGGGTATTTTCTCAAAAGAGATATTTCCTCCAACTGAGTCTTTCTCAACCTGGGTTCTGTGGGACACTAGGGTTAGTCCAGAGATTGGTGTGCATAGTTCTTGCACCAACATTACCTGACAGACTGTAGCCACCCTTCTCACCTGTCGGCTCAGTATCTATGGACAATGAGGATTTTTCTTGCTGTTGTTAAAGGGTATTCTTCCCCTGGACAACAATTGGAAGGACAACTTTTTACTACACCGACCACTAACATAAGAGGGCATTCTTTTCACTCAACATCAGTGTAAGGAGACCCTTCTCCCACTGATCTTCAATGTACAGTACGAGGGCCCTCTTCCTCTGACCACAAATGTAAGGGCATCTTTTCTACAACAAAATTATTAAGAAGAGAAATGTTAAAAGGTATTTGTCAACTGAGAATGTAAAGAAAGCACTGCAATCTGTGTTGCCTGCTTTACGTTTCTGGTTATTATTATTTGTTTCATTACATTCTTATTATTGAAAATGATTTTGTTATATAGAGCAGGAAAGTGGTAAAAATTAGATAACAGTTATGCCACATTTTAATTATTTTATTACTATATCTACAATGTACTATTTAATATATTATAAGTACCTTAGTAATACTAGGTAATAGTTTTTAACAGGGTTTCCACATTGGTAGAAAGATACACTAGCCACACAAAAATTCTTTTAGCTCACAAACTATTGTCACACTCAATACATGATCATCTGATTCCACCTTTCTTGTTTTTTTTTTAATTACTTTGTTCTGACTGATATCATATGCTTACTTGTTGCTAAAGTCATCAATTGCCCATTTAGTATTGTCAATTTGCAGATCAATGCTGGACTTCTCAATAGTGGCTGAAAAGATCTGTATAAAAAAACAGAAATGATCATGTTGGGTTGGTTAACAATTGCCAATCAAGAACGCCTAACTGTCACATATTTTGCATGTCAAGGAGTATGTAAAAGTATTGTGGGAAAAATGAATGTTATGTCAGGATCTGGTAGATTAAAAGTTTACATAAATTTTGATTGTTACCTTTTTCTGGAGCTCGTCAATTGTTTTGAGAAACTGGCTAGAGTCAGGCAAAGCACTGGGGGCATTGCTCTCATACCACGCAGATATTTTCTTCTCCAATTCCTTATTTTCCTGCTCCAAGGTGCAAACCTTTTCGAGATAAGATGCAAGTCGCTCATTCAGATGCTGCATTGTTTCCCTTTCATTGATTCTGAACAGGCTATTGCTTTTTGAACTTCCATAATCTCCGGAGTGGGCTCCACCACTTTGCATATTATGGGAATGTCCACGTGAATGGGTAATTTCTTTAAATCGTAGATTTCCTTGAGAACTAGAAGCCCTGTGGTGGTTGTCAAAGGTTTCACCATGATAGGAATTGTAAGATCCTCCACGTGTTGGACTGGTTACTCTAGCATGATGAGATATCTTGGACTGTCCATAGAGGTTTTTGTAGGCTCCTCCTGAAGACAGACAATTGTCCTCGTGGCTGGCTTTGTGGGTGAATGATCCAAAGTGGGTATTATTGAATCCACCACCATGCTTGAAGCTTCCATATTTGAACTTTGGAGAAGGTGCTGGAGAATAGTTCATCATATTGTGTCTAATGGCTTTAGCAAGGATGGGATCAAAGAGAAGTGTTACAGCTGTGTGTATGTGATACAAATGTAGCCAGTTTATAGAATCCTTTTTATATTAAGTCAAAGGGTGTTGTGAATTGTTAGAGATGTTTATAGGATTTTTTTTTACAAGCATCTGAATCCTTTGTCCCTTGTTGTACATTTCATATAGAATGTTGTTTGAACTTCATGTGATTTGTCATATAGTCTGAAACATAAACTTATTGGAAGGCGTAGAAGGTTATTATATATTTATTGAACTCCTTGTTCACAGGTTTAAGGCATGTGACAGCAATGGTGACTTATAAATGCTCTGCAATCATTTCTAGAGTTGCCTAGTCATTTGAACTGGTCATCTCATTCTGGCATTTAGACCCCTTTCATACTTGTGTGACTTTTCCTGCGACTTTGGACATCAGAGTCACATGACAAGTCATACCCCATGATTCCCAATGATAACCATTCAAATCTATGCGACTTCCAGTTGCAACGACTTCAAAATAGTCCCTGTACTACTTTGGTCCAAGTTTGATGCGAGTTGAGGTCCATAGACCTCAAGTTTATACAGGCATTCCTTGAAATCGCGGCAAAATCGTGGCACATTCACGTCAAAATTGCGGCCGCAAAATTGCGGTAAAATCTCACGACTTACAAGTCACGGCAGTGTGAAAGGGGTCTTAGGCTGTTTCAAGTATGATTTTGCTATAGGAAAACTGTGGCCAGACTATGGACATTAACCGCTTCAGCCCTGGAAGATTTTACTTCATTCCTGACCAGAGCACTTTTTGAGATTCGGCACTGTGTCGTTGTAACTGACAATTGCGCGGCCGTGCAACGTTACACCAAAACAAAATTGACGTGCTTTTTTTCCCACAAATAGAGCTTTCTTTTGGTGGTATTTGATCACCTCTGTGGTTTTTATTTTTTGCCCTATAAAAAAAAAAGTGCGACAATTTTGAAAAAAAGCAAAAAGGCAGTGCTATAAAAATGCACTGATTACTGTGTAAATGACACTGGCAGGGAAATGGTTAAACACCAGGGGGCGATCAAGAGGTTAAGTGTGTCCTAGGGAGTGATTCTAACTGTGGGGGGATGGGCTACCACTGACATGACATGACAGCAATCACTGCTCCCGATGACAGGGAGCAGTCATGTCTCTGTCATGTCACTTAGCAGAAGGGGGAAATGCCTTATTTACATAGGCATCTCCCAGTTCTGTGGCTCCATGACTCGATCGCCGGGATACCGGCGGACATCGAGTCTGCGGGTTCCGTGGGCACGGTCACGCTGTACGCGGCAGGTGGGCATGTACCTGCTAGCCCCACCAATTAAAGGGGACGTACAGGTACACCCATTTGCCCACTGCTGCCATTATGCCGACATATATCGGCGTGCAGCGGTCAGCAAGTGGTTAAATTATTTACTACATAACAAGCAGTAAACAAGCATTAAAATAAAAACGGAAAAAATTAAATTACTGCGATATCCCAAAAATGATTGTGTATATAGGGTTGACCCTTAAATGAAGTGACAAAAGCTGCAACTAACAATGTGAGACACACACACTACAAATATCATAAAAAGGAAAGCTGAGCTAAAAAAAATTGATATGTGACCATAAACAATGATACAATCAATAAAGTCACACCATTGAAAATACATAAAAAAATATATAAAAAGTTCTTGCAATGTGGTATCACATCAACATTAAAATTTTCACCAGTGATAAGTGCAAAGAATTGTGATAATAAGGTATATATCAAGATGCACGTGTAACAAAATCAAGTCCACTCAGATAGGCTAGTTAAAAAAAGCCCACTTATATGCAGTTGTATGGAAGGTGACTTATAATCTTCCTGTCAGCAAAGACATGCAATTTTTACACTCGGAGGGGTGTGATGGGGTGCAATGAGAGAGTGCCTCCACCCACGAAAATGCTGTTGCTTACCAGCTCCTTAGATCCCCCGTTTAAGGAGATCATACACGCATGTGGCTCTTAACCCCAGCCTCGGGTCTTTCACAGCTAAAGGGACTCCTCAGACTCTCCACGTAAGATGTCATCACGTGTGGTAGAAGTATGTTCATTCACCATGAAAGGACATAAGAGGTTCCATAGCATTACACGTTTTTAAAATTTTATTGGTATAAAAAGGTAATGCACTTACAGTTATGCAGGAGAAGTAAAGCGGTACAAAGCGATGGATTAAAAACAAAAACCACGAGCCGGCCGACTCTCGTATGCTGCCCGTAGCTTCCGGGACTAGCGCGGTATGTGGTGACGTCAGCACGCCGCTCCTCCCTCCACCGTTTCATCACAGATGACATCTTCCAGGGGCATGTCTTTGCTGGCAGGAAGATTATAAGTCACCTTCCATACAACTGCATATAAGTGGGCTTTTTTCAACTAGCCTATCTGAGTGGACTTGATTTTGTTAAACGTGCATCTTGATATATACCTTATTATCACAATTCTTTGCACTTATCACTGGTGAAAATTTTAATGTTGACGTGATACCACATTGCAAGAACTTTTTATATATTTTTTATGTATTTTCAATGGTGTGATTTTATTGATTGTATCATTGTTTATGGTCACATATCAATTTTTTTTAGCGCTGCTTTCCTTTTTATGAAGCATTAAAATAAGCTCTCATTGACATTTGTAGCTTCTCTGGAGAAATGATTCCTTAATATTTATAAGGGATCCAGTGAAGTCACTTTCAGAAATTCAAGAATGAATTGCCCCATGGTGCTTGCAGCCAGAGAGGTCAGTAAGGGTTTATTTTAAAGTTCAACCTTGGGATGGTAGTGGGGCCCTTGGCACTGCAAGGTTTAAATGCTCATTAACTCTAGGGGGTAGAGGAAGAGGATGTCTTACTGTATTCCTCACTTTGGCCTGCTCTGGCACTCACCTCGACAAGGAGACAGAATCTATAATTCTTAAGAATTCTACATGCTGTGTTTTTGTTGAAAGATGGCAAAAATATATGCCGGCATACCTTTGTATATAGGTACACATATCTGATATTATTTATAAAGTTAATGTTTTTGTAAAGGAATTTTTGTTAAATAACAAACATGTCATACTTACCTGTTCTGTGTAATGGTTTTGCACAGAGCAGCCCGGATCCTCCTCTTCTCGGTTACCCTGACAGTTCTCTGGGTCCCTACCCCTTGCAAAGTGACCCCATACCAAGCGGCTTGCACTCGTGCGTGCTGGCTCCCGAGCTGGCTTTCTTGTGTCCAGAAGACACAGAGAGCGTGGCTCAGCCCCGCCCCCCATTCAATCCACTTACTGACTGTGATTGACAGCAGTGGAAGCCTATGGATCCTGTAGAAAAATGATCCGCACTCCGGTTGTTGCTCTTAAAATTTCTTTATTGAATAGCCACAGTGAACAAACGCAGATTAAATCAGTTGACGCCTTTCTGCCTATAAGGCCTTAGTCATAACCTATGGATCCTGCAGCTGCATCTCAGCCAATGAGAAGGGATAGACACAGGAGAGCCGCTGCTCTTGTGCCCATCGCTGGATCAACATTGGGCTTAGGTAAGTATTAGGGGGCTGAGAGGGGAGCTGCACGCTGAAGGTTTTTCACCTTACTGCACAGAATGCATGAAGTTAAAAACCTTCAGCAGATAGAACCATTTTAAGTTGCAAGAGCTTTACATTTTTTTCACTAAAGTTGAACCCTGATATCACAAGCACATGTAAAATGGTAGTTCATCAAATAGGATACAGTTGGTGGAGCTGTGCAAAACTGGATGGACAAATAATCAGATTCTTTGGTAAACAAAACATCTCCCTGATAGGTATTTCATTTGTGTATTTAGCTTAAAGAGTTTAGCTTTAAATGTTCTTGGGTAATAAGTTACTTTTATGTTTGGCATATGTTGACCTTGTCTTAATTTAGCATGCCCTTAATTTAATAAAGACAGGAAAATGGAACGCAACATTTTTTTTTTAATGTTTTTTATTGGATTTTTACACAAATACAGAAGAAATTGCATAATGAAGTAGTACAACCAAAGGTGATATATATTCCAATATAACACAATATGTCAAAACAGATGTATGTAGTAACAAGCGGGTAAAGCACAGTACTTATAGGTGTAACATAATTGGAAGAAGTTCAATAGTTGTAGAGCAATATCAACATCCTATATATAGGAGTCAAGTTTTAGCCCAAGAGAGCCATGGCTGCCATGCTTTCGTGAATTTGTCTAGCCTGTCCAGACATAATGCTAGGGATTTTTCATATTGAACGAAACATTTTTTGTTAAAGTAAAAGACTTAAGACTACCATAGACGGTTTGAATCTCAGCCAGATCAGCAGGGACCGGCCAAGATTCAAACCGTGTATGCGCAGGCTAAAGGTACCCAAGTTGATTGATCAATCAACTTGAGTACAACCAGCCTGTGAGGTTATACATGATGCGAGTTGCTAGCGGCTATTATACACACACTGACTGTGTTGATGGGGGAATTCAGCGATTTTCTTTGTTGAAGGAAAGAAAATCACTGCATCTACGGCTTCACAATAGATTATCATACAGGCTATTACTCCTTGATAACACAAAGTACAGAGTGGAGCACTGTGAAGTATGTAACCTACAGCACAGCATAGAGAATGGAACAATTTGGAGTATATATTTTACAGGACAGCTTATAGAGCATAGAAGTATGGAGTGTATAACACAGTAAACAGGGTATAGAGTAGAGCAGTGTGGAGTGTACAACATGCAGTATAGTGTATAGAGTAGAACATTGTGGAATACAACATACAAAATGTCAGTCTAGGGAGAGGGGAGTGTTAGATGTACTAGAAGGTTTAAATACACTAACAAATTGAAGCCAAACTCCAAGCTCACACTTTATAATTAGTTACAGCAAACTGTTTTATTTCTTTTGGGGCCAAAAAAGCTGAAAAACGAAAATGAATGCAACCATCACATCTTGGAATTGGTAAGCTGCAATCTAATAAATGTTTGCTTTTGGGTTTAATACTGCTTTATTTCTATAAACTGCAGCAGTTTCCTCCTTGGTCTGTCTTAAGCCAAGAGAGCCACAGCAGAATATACCTGACCCCTGCGCTTGCTGTATATAATGCCCATGTGGGTGTAAGAACACTGCATGCTTTGTATGGATTCACCCTCATCCCAGCTCTCCCAGTAATGGAATTTCAAGTCAGAGAACTTGTGTTTTTTACTAAAAGGCATTAAAAAATTCATGGTCCAAATAATGGCATAACAGTCATATCACATTTTTGTGCAAGTGGTCTGGGTTTGGGTCCTTACTGAGAGTTACTTTCACAGTACTCTTTTCTCCCATGACTTAATCTGGCCACAAGCTGGGGCCTGCTGAAGGGAAAACACGTGGCCACCACCTACTGGCTTTCTCAATGGTTCCACGCTTCTTATACCCCATCACTCTAGCAGCTCCACCTGCACTTTATATACCCTGCACAGGGAAAGGAAGTCTATCCCAAATTGGCTGGAGAGCTGGTGGAGACCACCCTAAAAGCAGGGCCGGACTGGCCTACCAGGATATCGTGAAATTTCCAGGCAGACCGCCTGCCCTGGGGCCGCTTTGATCTGTGGCTGCAGTGGCCAGGGGCTATCCTGGACAGGTGCATCTCCTAGACCGGCTTCTGTGATAGATGGTACACTGATCCAATGGGTGAGTGAATCAGTGTAAAGTGTGTATAGGAGTCGGTCTAGGAGGCAGGACTTTCTTACAATTCAAAGCCAAGCTCAGTGGGAAATTGTGATCCAGGTACTAGGCTGCATTTGGTGGGCACTGTACTGGTGGGCACTGCATTTGGTGGGCACTGTATTGGTGGGCTGCATTTGGTAGGCACTGTACTGATGGGCGCTGCATTTGGTGGGCACTGTACTGGTGGGCTGCATTTGGTGGGTGCTGCACTGGTAGGCTGTATTTGGTGGGCACTGTACTGGTGGGCTGCATTTGGTGGGCACTGCACTGGTAGGTAGGGATGAGCCGAACACCCCCCTGTTCGGTTCGCACCAGAACATAATGCGAACAGGCAAAAAATGTGTTCGAACACGCGAACACCGTTAAAGTCTATGGGACACGAACATGAATAATCAAAAGTGCTAATTTTAAAAGGCTTATATGCAAGTTATTATCATAAAAAGTGTTTGGGGACCTGGGTCCTGCCCCAGGGGACATGGATCAATGCAAAAAAAAGTTTTAAAAACGGCCATTTTTTCGGGAGCAGTGATTTTAATAATGCTTAAAGTGAAACAATAAAAGTGTAATATTCCTTTAATTTTCGTACCTGGGGGGTGTCTATAGTATGCCTGTAAAGGGGCGCATGTTTCCCGTGTTTAGAACAGTATGACAGCAAAATTACAAAGGAAAAAAAGTCATTTAAAACTACTTGCGGCTATTAATGAATTGCCGGTCCGACAATACACATAAAAGTTCAGTTCATTTATAAAAACGGCATGGGAATTCCCCACAGGTGAACCCCGAACCAAAATGTAAAAAAAAAATGACGTGGGGGGTCCCCCTAAATTCCATACCAGGCCCTTCAGGTCTGGTATGGATATTAAGGGGAACCCCGGCCAAAATTTTTTTTAAAAATGGCATGGGGCCCCCTCAAAATCTATACCAGACCCTTCAGGTCTGGTATGGATTTTAAGGGGAACCCCGCACCAAAATTTTTTTTTTTTAATGGTGTGGGGCCCCCCAAAAATCAATACCAGACCCTTATCCGAGCACGCAACCTGGCAGGCTGCAGGAAAAGAGGGAGGGACGAGAGAGCGCCCCCCCTCCTGAACCGTACCAGACCACATGCCCTCAACATTGGGAGGGTGCTTTGGGGTAGCCCCCCAAAACACCTTGTCCCCATGTTGATGGGGACAAGGGCCTCATCCCCACAACCCTTGCCCAGTGGTTGTGGGGGTCTGCGGGTGGGGGGGCTTATCGGAATATGGAAGCCCCCTTTGACTCCCAGATCCCGGCCCTCCCCCCTGTGTGAAATGGTAAGGGGGTACAAAAGAAAAGTGTCAAAAATGTTAAAAATGACAAGAGACAGTTTTTGACAACTCTTTTATTTAAATATTCAAAAAGGACAATGTAGCGCTGGACTGGTAAAAACGGACACGTATGTTGAAATATATAAATGAATCTGGACCCGCAAAATAATCATAAATCAATATGTGATATTGGGTAATGTGAAACCATAACTTAAATAAGTGTATACAATACTAAAAGTGAAAAGAAATTTTATAATATTGACAAAAAATTAGCTAAAGAAGTCCATATAGTGACTAAAAAATTAAGTTCATAAATGTGACAAAGTGAAGATATTAAATCCACAGACGAGCCAGATGGGGGGATCGGGGCAGGATCGATCTTTGGGTCCCGCCCAGCATACAGCAGAACTCTCCTCCAGAGCAGAGTGAGAAAATCAGAGATGACAGGCTGGATCCTCTTCTACTAAATATTGGGAGGAATTCTGAGGATCATTTCCTCCACATTGGTGCTTTTGCTATTACGGTGCAGCCGTGGAGAGAGGAGACCAGTAGGATAACGTGAGGACTCCATTGTGGGATACATCCAGAAGTTCACCTTCCACTACTAAGCCTGTTTTGACCCCCCGGAGTAGGGACGGTCACAGGCTTTCTGGTAAGCCTCCAACTTTATCATCTGGTGGTGGGCTACACTGATGGTGGATGATGTAACCCCCGATCCCCCCATCTTGCTCATCTGTGGATTTAATATCTTCACTTTGTCACATTTATGAATTTGTTTTAAAAGTATTTTTTCTGACACGTAATTTTTTAGTCACTATATGGACTTCTTTAGCTAATTTTTTGTCAATATTATACAATTTCTTTTCACTTTTAGTATTGTATAAACTTATTTAAGTTATGGTTTCACATTACCCAATATCACATATTGATTTATGATTATTTTGCAGGTCCAGGTTCATTTATATATTTCAACATACGTGTCCGTTTTTACTAGTCCAGTGCTACATTGTCCTTTTTGAATATTGTATATGCCCTTGTATTGGGGTTATTTGTGTTTTAGCTGCAGGACTTCCTTCACGGTCCCCCATTTCAATTCTCAATATCATTTATGTTTAAAACCTAGCGCAATTTATTTCCCCCCCTTTATTTAAATGCTTCTTCTTTCTTCGAACTCCTTTCTTCTATCTTCTATTTTCCTTCAGTTTCTTCCTCCATCTTCTTCTTCTGGTTCTTCCTCCGGTGTTCTCGTCCGGCATCTTCCTCCGCAGCGCCGGCGTCTTCTTCCCTTCTTCTTCTCGGGCCGCTCCACATCCACCATGATGGGAAGCTCCCGCTGTGTGACGCTTCTCCTCTTCTGACGGTTCTTAAATAACGGAGGGCGGGGCCACCCGGTGACCCCGCCCCCTCTGACGCACGGTTACTTCCCTGTCCGCCCCTTCTGACGTCACGGGGAATGCCACGGGGAAGTCCCTGTCAAGTCCCCGTGCATCAGAGGGGGTGGGGTCACCGGGTGGCCCCGTTCTCTGTTATTTAAGAACCGTCAGAAGAGGAGGGAGCCTCACATCATGGCGGATGCAGAGCTGCCCGAGAAGAAGAAGGGAAGAAGACGCCAGCGCCATGGAGAAAGATGCCGGACGAGAACACCGGAGGAAGAACCAGAAGAACCAGAAGAAGATAGAGGAAGAAACCGAAGGAAGATAGAGGATAGAAGAAAGATAAAACGAAAAAAAAGATAGAACAAAGAGGAAGCATTTAAATAAAGGAATTGTCAAAAACTGTCTCTTGTCATTTTTAACATTTTTGACACTTTTTTAATGAAATGGTAGGGGTACCCCCTTACCATTTTACACAGGGGGGAGGGCTGGGATCTGGGGGTCCCCTTGTTAAAGGGGGCTTCCAGATTCCGATAAGCCCCCCACCCACAGACCCCCATAACCACCGGGCAAGGGTTGTGGGGATGAGGCCCTTGTCCCCATCAACATGGGGATAAGGTGTTTTGGGGGCTACCCCAAAGCACCCTCCCAATGTTGAGGGCATGTGGCCTGGTACGGTTCAGGAGGGGGGGCGCTCTCGTCCCCCCCTCTTTTCCTGCTGCCTGCCAGGTTGTGTGCTCGGATAAGGGTCTGGTATGGATTTTTGGGAGGACTCCACGCCATTTTTTTTTTTTTTGGTGCGGGGTTCCCCTTAAAATCCATACCAGACCTGAAGGGTCTGGTATAGATTTTGAGGAGGACCCCACGCCATTTTTTTTTTTAAATGGCCGGGGTTCCCCTTAATATACATACCAGACCTGAAAGGCCTGGTATGGAATTTAGGGGGACGCCCCACGTCATTTTTTTTTTAAATTTTGGTTCGGGGTTCCCCTGTGGGGAATTCCCATGCCGTTTTTATCAATGAAATTTTATGTGTATTGTCGGACCGACAATTAATTAATAGCCGCGAGTAGTTTTAAATTACTTTTTTTCCTTTGAAATGTCATTTCGCTATCAGACTGTTCTAAACACGGGAAACATGCGCCCCTTTACAGGCATACTATAGACATCCCCCAGGTACGAAATTTAAAGGTATATTACACTTTTATTGTTTCACTTTAAGCATTATTAAAATCACTGCTCCTGAAAAAACGGCCATTTTTAAAACTTTTTTTTGCATTGATCCATGTCCCCTGGGGCAGGACCCAGGTCCCCAAACACTTTTCTGACAATAACTTGCATACAACCCTTTAAAATTAGCACTTTTGATTTCTCCCATAGACTTTTAAAGGGTGTTCCGCGGCTTTCGAATTTGTCGCGAACACCCCAAATTGTTCGCTGTTCGGCGAACTGGCGAACAGCCGATGTTCGAGTCGAACATGAGTTTGACTCAAACTCGAAGCTCATCACTACTGGTAGGTTGCATTTGATGGGCACTGGTGAAGCTGCATTTGATGGGCACTGGTGAGGCTGCATTTGATGGGAATTGGTGAGGCTGAATTTGATGGGCACTGGTGAAGCTGCATTTGATGGGCACTGGTGAAGCTGAATTTGATGAACACTGGTGAGGCTGCATTTGAAGGGCACTGGTGAGGGTACATTGATGCATTGATCGCTTGCACATGAGAGGAGGTCAGTGACAGCGCCGCCAGGCCAGTCTGAGGGGGGTCAGTGATGTAAGGGGGGAGTAAATACAATAATGTAAGGGGGCACTGATATAAAAGTTTCCCCCTTATATCAGTAATCCTCCCTTATACATAGTTACATAGTTAGTCAGGTTGAAAAAAGACACAAGTCCATCCAGTTCAACCATTAAAAAAAAAAATATATATATTGTACAATCCAATATACCCAATACTATACCCACAGTGGATCCAGAGGAAGGCAAAAAACCCCAGCAGAGCATGCTCCAATTTGCTACAGCAGGGGAAAAAATTCCTTCCTGATCCCCCAAGAGGCAATCGGATTTTCCCTGGATCAACTTTACCTATAAATGTCAGTACCCAGTTATATTATGTACATTTAGGAAAGTATCCAGGCCTTTCTTAAAGCAATCTACTGAGCTGGCCAGAACCACCTCTGGAGGGAGTCTATTGCACATTTTCACAGCTCTTACTGTGAAGAAACCTTTCCGTATTTGGAGACTAATTCTCTTTTCCTCCAGTCGTAAAGAGTGCCCCCTTGTCCTCTGTGTTGACCGTAAACTGAATAACTCAACATCAATTTCACTATATGGACCCCTTATGTATTTGAACATGTTGATCATATCCCCCCTTATTTTCCTCTGCTCAAGAGTGAACAAATTCAGTTCCTCTAATTTTTCCTCATAGCTGAGCTCCTCCATGCCTCTTATCAGTTTGGTTGCCCTTCTCTGTACTTTCTCCAGTTCCCCGATATCCTTTTTGAGAACTGGTGCCCAAAACTGAACTGCACATTCCAGATGAGGTCTTACTAATGATTTGAACAGGGGCAAAATGATATCTCTCTCTCTGGAGTCCATACCTCTCTTAATACAAGAAAGGACTTTGTTCGCTTTGGAAACCGCAGCTTGGCATTGCATGCTATTATTGAGCTTATGATCTACCAAAACCCCCAGATCCTTCTCTACTACGGATTCCCCCAGTTGTACTCCCCCTAGCATGTATGATGCATGCATATTCTTAGCCCCTAAGTGCATAACTTTACATTTCTCAACATTAAACCTCATCTGCCACATAGACGCCCAATTAGACAGAGCATTGAGGTCAGCTTGTAAATTGGAGACCTCCTGTAAGGACGTTATTGCTCTGCATAGCTTGGTGTCATCTGCAAAGACAGAAATGTTACTTTTGATCCCAGACCCAATATCATTTATAAAGATATTAAAGAGTAAGGGTCCCAGCATTGAACCTTGGGGTACACCACTGATAACCTTAGACCATTCAGAGTAAGAATCATTAACCACTACTCTCTGAATAATAATTATCTTAGTGTATTATTTCTGTGGAAAGTGGTCTCTATTCACCAGAGTCCCTCCCACATCCCCAGCGTTCCTGGGGTCCCCCTTGATGATTGCTCCACTCTTACCACTTAAAACCGGAATTTGCTTATATATATATATATATATATATATATATATATATATATATATATATATATATATATATATATATATGTGCTTTCATATCTGTCTTACTTATATGTGCTTTAAAATGCATGGTTTTCCCTTTTATGAACAAGAAAATAATAATGTAATGCTGTTGGGCTGGTATTATAATGTTATAGGGCTGGTATGAAAATTTTTCAGGGCTGGTTTTCATTCCCAGTCCAGCCCTGCCTAAAGACATGCTAATCCCCCCCCCCTCCCCCATGCAGTCTTTGTTTTAAAGACCCAGCAAGCAGCCCTTGCCCCTCTGTGCTTACTTTTTAGAATCATTGGTATACGTATACCAATTGTATACATTAAGAGTGACACATATATCTATTCATTCTTTTAACCATTAGACAATAGCACTAAAAAATATTTGGGTCAAGTTTGGTGCAGTGACATACTGCTAAATTATTATTAATATGCATTTATATTTCACTTCAGTGGCAACACCCACCACCTCCCTTCCTGTTTGTAATAGGGCAGCTGCACATCAATTTATCGTTAACTGACCAGTCCCACATTGGGGTCTCTGACCCTCCTAGGCTGCCTTCTAAAAAAGCTGCCAGCACTTCAGGAGGGTGGTGTGTGACATTACCCGGAAGGCTACTTATCAGCCTGGTACCAGCCAGCTCATTTCAATATCAGTGACTGCATTGAGGTCATAAAAAGGGAAGAATTCCGGCGCTCCAAATAATGTGATGCCCCTTTTTTTGCAAACGTTTAGTAGTGGCTTTATTAGCAAATCATTTTAGATCAATGATATCATCTAATATAAAAAGGAGGCAGCCATCCTCAGAGGGTGTCTGGTGCCTCTGTAGACAAGTAAGAAAGTAAGAGAGGGGGGGAGGCGACAACTGAATAAATCCTACTGGTTTCAGTATATTTTGTGTAAGGTGTAAAATTTACAGGTCCATGGGGTGAAGATGCCCATCAAAGGTAAAAACATCCTGGGGGAACTCTGATGCCGCTCTGCGGGCTCCGGTATCGATCACTCAGCCGTGGGGGTGTTGAATTCGGTCACTGGCTTTTGTGCAGTGTCCACTTGAGGAGAAGCTCCATGTTGACAAGTCTGGAACGTGGAAGCGGAAGTGATGTTATCGTGGCAGGGCGGGCATCCAAGCTGAGGATTTGCAATGAAGGAAATGTACAGGCTATGCACTCGGAGCTCACAGCTCCTTTTACTGGCCTATTTCTCTTAGGAGTTTAAGTACCTGGGCAAGACATCCGTGGCCGTGGAACTATAATAGGCAGTGTACCAACACTAGAAAAAAGTCCTTTTTAATGTATTAAAAACAAATTGTTTAATGAAAAAATAATGGATGGAATATGTGAAAAGGTAAAAATGAGAACAGAAATAAAATGCACTATAAAAATCAAGTAATGGTGTTTGGAATAAGTATAGAAAAAAAGATACAAAAAAGGGGGATAAAAATAAAAACTAATGGAAATTTGGAGGAAACAAGGGGGGGGGGGATTATTCTTTTGGGACAAGGAGTTACTTACTATGCGTATTAGATAGCACCATGCCCAACTTGTGTGGAACTCGATGTCAAGGAATGGGTAAAAAAACTACCATAAAAATCACGCTGCAAAACACCAAAAGAAATTTTTCGGCTTTTAAAAAAGGAAGAAAGGTGGTAAAATGGGACTATAATAAGGAATGTGTCTCTATTTCTTCGTTGATTCCCCCTGGCGAGAGAGTATTCAATGAGTATATCCAGTAGGTCTCCTGCTGACATAAGCGTTTAAAGCATTCCGCAGCAGGAAGACCTCTGGGGATGGCCTCGATGACCCAGGTTCTGAGACTCATAGTGGATTTGTGGTGTTCCTTGAGAAAATGTAGAGGGACACTGTGTTTTTTCCCATCCCTTCTCAATGAAACGCCTGTGTTCGCCAAATGGTTGGCACAAGGTGCGTATGTCCCCTGTCTATAGAGGCACCGGACACCCTCTGAGGATGGCTGCCTCCTTTTTATATTAGATCATACCATTGATCTAAAAGATTTGCTACTAAAGCCACTACTAAACCTTTTTATTAAAAAAGGGCATCACATTATTTGGAGCACCAGAATTCTTCCCTTTATATGACTGTTGAACTGTTGTGCCCTTTTTCCGAGCTGCACCTTGTTTTGGATGTCCCTATTTTTGCTGATTTTAATTGTACATAATTTCATTTTTTAAATAATTGTATTTTTGGTTAAGTTTTGGTACATCTCCATCCAGTACCACAGTCCACTGATACATAGTAATGGAGCTCATTATAGAAATTGAAAAAGCTAAATTTAATATCCTAGATTATATTTATTCTCTGTTTCCCACCAACCTTATTTCCTCCGCCAACCAACACTGGTGTGAATTTTATTTCTTGGAACAGTATCTTCTTCACAAAATCACACCCAGAGGCCTTAGAGTCCTTAAGATATGCTCATTCCTAGATCCAGATTTATTTAAAGAATGGACATTTGGGTCTAAATTCTGTACGGAAAAATGGATCAAAATCATTATTGCACAAAGAAAAAGGAAATATGAGACCCTAGTGGTCGGGATCAAGGAGCTGTGTGGTCACATTTTACAATGTATCACGCAGCTCCCCTACACCTGCTTTAGGACTCTCAAAATAAATACCATCAGGAAAGAGAATGACCTAATTGCCAACAAATTGGGAAAATTTAGGAGGGACATTGGTGATTACACCAACAATAAGTTTTTTTGCTGGAAAAAAGCATTTAAGCCACTCTTAGATGGCAAACCATTGACAGTATCAACCCAATCCAAATCTATTATTACCCATTCTCACTCGCCTTCCCCCTCAACTCATCCCCAAACACAAATGATTGATAAACAAAAATAAAACACCCAAAGCTCTTCATTCCACCAATAAGTCCAAGGTAGCACCTACACCACCACTAGGGATGAGTCGAACACCCCCCTGTTCGGTTCGCACGAGAACATACGAACAGGAAAAAAGTTCGTTCAAACGCGTGAACACCATTAAAGTCTATGGGACACGAACATGAATAATCAAAAGTGCTAATTTTAAAGGCTTATATGCAAGTTATAGTCATAAAAAGTGTTTGGGGACCTGGGTCCTTCCCCAGGGGACATGGATCAATGCAAAAAAAAGTTTTAAAAACGACAGTTTTTTCGGGAGCAGTAATTTTAATAATGCTTAAAGTGAAACAATAAAAGTGTAATATCCCTTTAAATTTCGTACCTGGGGGGTGTCTATAGTATGCCTGTAAAGGGGCGCATGTTTCCCGTGTTTAGAACAGTCTGACAGCAAAATGACATTTCAAAGGAAAAAAAGTCATTTAAAACTACTCGCGGCTAGGGATGAGCTTCGTGTTCGAGTCGAACCCATGTTAGCTTGGCAAAATTGCTAGTACTTCAACTGCTGCCTTTTCAGTTGGTAGACTCTGCCCCCTTCCGTGAGTTTGTGGAATGTGCGGTTCCTCAGTGGCAGGTACCCAAACGCCACTTTTTCTCACGGAAGGCAATGTCCATGCCTCGCTGGACAGGGCGGTCAGCGGTAAGGTGCATATTACCGCTGACTCATGGTCCAGCAGGCATGGACAGGGACGTTACCTAAGTTTCATGGCGCATTGGGTGACTCTGCTGGCAGCTGGGAAGGATGCAGGACAAGGTGCAGTAGTGTTGGAGGTTGTTCCGCCACCACGCCTCCAAAATGCTAATGATTGTGACACACCTCTCTCCTCCACCCCCTCCTCTTCTTCTTCCTCCATGGCCTCTTCCTCTGAACCAGCGGTGCTCCGTAGTCATTCAAGGGGCTACGCAAGTACGCAGGCCAAAAGATGCCATGCAGTGCTTGAGCTGGTGTGCTTGGGGGACAGGAGCCACACTGGGGCAGAGGTTCTGTCAGTTCTGCAGGGGCAGGTTCAGAGGTGGTTGACGCCACGCCAACTTAAGGCAGGAATGGTGGTTTGCGACAATGGCACCAACCTCCTCTCTGCCCTCTGACATGGACAAATGACCCATGTGCCCTGTTTGGCTCACGTCCTTAACTTGGTGGAAAGTCTGTGTGCATTTCCGCCGGTCATATAATGCCAGTGCTCGGCTGACGGACCTCCAAAAGGAGTTTAACCTGCCCAAGAACCGTCTAATCTGTGACATGCCCACCAGCTGGAACTCAACGTTGGCCATGCTGCAGTGGCTGCACACGCAGCAAAGGGCCATCAAAGAGTACCTGTGCGACTATGGCACCAGGACAGGGTCAGGGGAGCTTGTTTTTTTTCCTCACGCCAGTGGGCCATGATCAGGGATGCATGCACTGTCCTGTCACCATTTGAGGAGGCCACGAGGATGGTGAGCAGTGACAGTGCATGCATCAGTGACACTGTCCCCCTTGTCCACCTGTTGGAGCACACGCTGCGTGGAATAATGGACAGGGCACTTGAGGCAGAACAGAGGCAGGAAGAGGAGGACTTCCTTAGCTCTCAAGGCCCCCTTTATCCAGACAGTGTTCCTGCGTGCCCGCCGATCACACAGGAAGAGGACGAGGAGGAGGAGGAGGAGGAGGAAGATTGTGTCAGTATGGAGGTGGAGCCTGGCACTCAGCATCAGCAGCAGTCTTTAAGGGATCAGTCCCAAGAAACACATGGACTTGTACGTGGCTGGGAGGAGGTGGCTGCGGACCATGTCGTCCTTAGTGACCCAGAGGACTCCGGACCGAATGCCTCAGCAAACCTACGCTGCATGGCCTCCCTGATCCTGCAAAGCCTGCGTAAGGATCCTCGTATTCGTGGTATCAAGGAGAAGGACCAATACTGGCTGGCAACCCTCCTTGATCCATGTTACAAGGGTAAGGTTGCAGACCTTATCTTGCCATCGCAGAGGGAGCAGAGGATGAAACATCTTCGGGATGCCTTGCAGAAAGGTCTGTGCAACGCGTTCCCAGAGACTGGGAGGTTACAAACTCCTGTTTCTGGACAACGTGTTGCTGAGGCTTTGGTCAGTCAAAGAAGGAGCGGTGGAGAAGGTGGCCGTCTGACCGATGCGTTCAGACTATTTTTTGGTCCGCAGCCCCAAGGTATGATCAGTTCCAGCAACCATCGCCAGCGTCTGTTTTACATGGTGCAGGAATACCTAGGGGCAAGATCAGACTTGGACACCTTTCCCACCGAAAATCCTCTGGGTTACTGGGTCTTGAGGATGGATCACTGGACAGAGCTTGCACAGTATGCAATTGAGCTACTGGCCTGTCCTGCATCCAGCGTTCTTTCGGAACGCACATTCAGTGCTGCTGGAGGTGTGGTAACCGATCACAGGGTGCGTCTGTCCACTGACTCGGTCGATCGACTGGCCTTCATAAAAATGAATCAGTCTTGGATCACCACCAGCTACCAAGCACCTGATGCTGATGTAACCGAATAATTTTTTTTGAAATCTCAGATCCCTTCAAAGACTGCCTATGCTGATGCTGAGTGACTATCCCTGAGTAATTATCCTCTTCCTCCTCAATCATCACGCTGATAGCTTGTAAGAACATTTTTGGTTCTGGGCGCCATCACCAGTGCCTAAGGCACAATTTTTCAGCCCTTGTTTAACAGGGGCGTGTAATTACAATTTTTGATGCAATACTTTGCAGCAGGGCTCGTTCCTGCGTTCCAACTAGAGTGTCTGTGAGGGGTTGCAGTGTTGTGGCACCAGCACCAGTACCTAAGGCCTAATTTTTCAGCTCCTGTTCAACAGGGGCATGTAATTACAATTCTTGATCTAATATTTCACAGCAGGGCCCTGTGAGGGCTTACAGTGTTGTGGCCACAGCAACACCTAAGGCCCAAATTTCTGCTGAGTATATAGGGCAGGACCCTACTTTCAAACATCTAACTTACAAACGACTCCTACTTGCAAACGGAAGGAGACAACAGGAAGTGAAATGAAATCTACCCCTAGGAAGGGAAATTCTCTCCTGTAAGAGTTAATATGGGAAAAGCATTTCTCCTTTTCACTGATGCTTTCCAATCCTTGTTCCACAAAAAAAACCAAATTTTTAAAAAACATTTTTCATTGGGACAAAAAGTAAGGTGAAATCTTCTGAAGAGGAGGAAAGACAACAAAACAAATGTCACAGGGGTGATAACCCTTCCCTATGTTTTCCAAAAAGCTTAAAAAAGATTTTTTGGCTGGAGCTAAACACGTTAAAAATGTACCCATTCAAAATTACAAAGAGATTCTACTTAACAACAAACCTACAGTCCCTGTCTTGTTTGAACCGCCTGTATACTGCTGTTCAGAGTATATAGGGCCTGGTGGCCCCACACCTTTCCTTATTTTAATTTGGGTGCGGGGTTCCCCTTAATATCCATACAAGACCCAAAGGGCCTGGTAATGGACTGGGGGGTACCCATGCCGTTTGTCTCACTGATTTTCATCCATATTGCCAGGACCCGCAAGCAGTTTTAAATGAGATTTTTTCCTTTAAAAATGACATTTGGTGCAGGGACTGTTCTAAACACGGGAAACACGCGTCACTTTACAGGCATACTATAGACACCCCCCAGGTACGATATTTAAAGGAATATTTCCCTTTTTTATTTTTACTTTAAGCATCATTAAAATCACTGCTCCCGAAAAAACGGACGTTTTTAAAAGTTTTTTTTTGCATTGATACATGTCCCCTGGGGTAGGACCCGGGTCCCCAAACCCTTTTTAGGACAATACCATGCAAATTAGCCTTTAAAATGAGCACTTTTGATTTCGAACTTTCGAGTCCCATAGACGTCAATGGGGTTCTAACGTTCGTGCGAACTTTCGGTCCGTTCGCAGGTTCTGGGTGTTCGGCTCATCCCTACTCGCGGCTATTAATGCATTGCAGGTCCGACAATACACATAGAAGTTCATTGATAAAAACGGCATGGGAATTCCTGACAGGGGTACCCTGAACCAAAATTTAAAAAAAAAATGACGTGGGGGGTCCCCCTAAATTCCATACCAGGCCCTTCAGGTCTGGTATGGATATTAAGGGGAACCCCGGCCAAAATGTAAAAAAAAAATGACGTGGTGGTCCCCCTAAATTCCATACCAGGCCCTTCAGGTCTGGTATGGATATTAAGGGGAACCCTGCGCCAAAATAAAAAAAAAACGGCGTGGGGGTCCCCCCAAAAATCCATACCAGACCCTTATCTGAGCACTCAACCTGGCAGGCTGCAGGAAAAGAGGGGGGACAAGAGAGCGCCCCCCCCCTGAACCATACCAGGCTACATGCCCTCAACATTGGGAGGGTGCTTTGGGGTAGCCCCCCAAAACACCTTGTCCCCATGTTGATGATGGTGGTTGTGGGGGTCTGCGGGTGGGGGGCTTATCAGAATCTGGAAGCCCCCTTTAACAAGGGGACCCCCAGATCCCGGCCCTCCCCCCTGTGTGAAATGGTAAGGGGGTACAAAAGTACCCCTACAATTTCACTAAAAAAGTGTCAAAAATGTTAAAAACGACAAGAGACAGTTTTTGACAATTCCTTTATTTAAATGCTTCTTCTTTCTTCTATCTTTCTTCATCTTCTTCTTCTTCTGGTTCTTCTGGCTCTTCTGGTTCTTCCTCTGGTGTTCTCGTCCAGCATCTCCTCCGCGGCGTCTTCTATCTTCTTCTCCTCGGGCCGCTCCGCACCCATGGCATGGGGGGAGGCTCCCGCTCTTCTCTTCATCTTCTCCTCTTCTTCATCTTCTTCTCTTCTTCATCTTCTTCTCTTCTTCATCTTCTTCTCCGGGCCGCACCGCACCCATGCTGGCATGGAGGGAGGCTCCCGCTGTGTGTTCTCCTCTTCTGATGTTCTGTTCTTAAATAACGGGGGTGGGGCCACCCGGTGACCCCTGTCCCCTCTGACGCACGGGGACATGACGTGACTTCCCTGTGGCATTCCCCGTGACGCCAGAAGGGAAGTCATGTCAAGTCACCATGCGTCAGAGGGGGGTGGGGTCGCCGGGTGGCCCCGCACCCCGTTATTTAAGAACCTTCAGATGAGGAGAAGCGTCACACAGCGGGAGCCTCCCTCCATGCCAGCATGGGTGTGGAGCGGCCCCGAGAAGAAGATGAAGAAGAGAAGAAGAGAAGAAGATGAAGAAGAGAAGAAGATGAAGAAGAGAAGAAGATGAAGAGAAGAGTGGGAGCCTCCCACGCGGAGGAGATGCTGGACGAGAACACTGGAGGAAGAACCAGAAGAACCAGAAGAACCAGAAGAAGAAGAAGAAGAAGATGAAGGAAGATAGAAGAAAGAAGAAGCATTTAAATAAAGGAATTGTCAAAAACTGTCTCTTGTCATTTTTAACATTTTTGACACTTTTTTAGTGAAATGGTAGGGGTACTTTTGTACCCCCTTACCATTTCACACAGGGGGGAGGGCCGAGATCTGGGGGTCCCCTTATTAAAGGGGGCTTTCAGATTCCGATAAGCCCCATGCCCGCAGACCCCCACAACCACCGACCAGGGTTGTGGGGATGAGGCCCTTGTCCTCATAAACATGGGGACAAGGTGTTTTGGGGGGCTACCCCAAAGCACCCTCCCAATGTTGAGGGCATGTGGCCTGGTACGGTTCAGAAAGGGGGGGCGCTCTCTCGTCCCCCCCTCTTTTCCTGCCGCCTGCCAGGTTGCGTGCTCGGATAAGGGTCTGGTATGTATTTTTGGGGGGACCCCACGCTTTTTTTTTTAAATTTTGGCGCGGGATTGCCCTTAATATCCATACCAGACCTGTAGGGCCTCGTATGGAGTTTAGGGGGACCCCACGTCATTTTTTTTTAAAATTTTGGCCGGGGTTCCCCTTAATATCCATACCAGACCTGAAGGGCCTGGTATGGAATTTAGGGGGACCCCCACGTCATTCTTTTTTTAAATTTTGGTTCGGGGTTCCCCTGTGGGGAATTCCCATGCTGTTTTTATCAATGAACTTCTATGTGTATTGTCGGACCGGCAATGCATTAATAGCCGCGAGTAGTTTTAAATGACTTTTTTTCCTTTGAAATGTCGTTTTGCTGTCAGACTGTTCTAAACACGGGAAACATGTGCCCCTTTACAGGCATACTATAGACACCCCCCAGGTACGAAATTTTAAGGGATATTACACTTTTATTGTTTCACTTTAAGCAATATTAAAATCACTGCACCCGAAAAAAACGGCCGTTTTTAAAACTTTTTTTTTGCATTGATCCGTGTCCCCTGGGGAAGGATCCAGGTCCCCAAACACTTTTTTTGACAATAACTTGCATATAAGCCTTTAAAATTAGCACTTTTGATTTCTCCCATAGACTTGAAAGGGTGTTCCGCGGCATTCAAATTTGCCGCAAACACCCCAAATTGTTCGCTGTTCGGCGAACTTGCGAACAGCCGATGTTCGAGTCGAACATGAGTTCGAATCGAACTCGAAGCTCATCCCTCACCACCACCCCCCCAGCACTCACAGGAGCATTGAACATTCGCCACAACCACCCGCAGCACTGAATCCTGCGGTAAATAGGAACCACACAACACCTTGTCCCAACACTGCTCTTATTATAAGAGTTGAGACAGACACACAGCCCAATATGATCATACTCTCTTCTATCCTAGGTACCAGTCCCTCTGTGACCATAAATTCAGCCATCATCCCGGATGATTTTTTAGAGTCAGCCCCCCTACCCAACACTACCAAAGAAAGCTCGCAGGAGAGGAGGAAGAAGGGGCAGAAGCAAACTCAAAAGGAAAAATACAGAAAGCCTAAAAATTTTCTCCACCCACTTAATATCATCTGAGGAGACCTCACTTTTGAGTAAAGGTCTGACATTTGAACCAGCCATACTCCCCAACCCCTTCACGTTGTTCAAAGATCTTAACAAATTATTATTATTATTATTATTATACAGGATTTATATAGCGCCGACAGTTTACGCAGCGCTTTACAACATTAGGGCAGACAATACAAGTACAATACAATTCAATACAGGAGGAATCAGAGGGCCCTGCTCGTTAGAGCTTACAATCTAGGAGGGAGGGTCAAGTTATACAAAAGGGGGATGAGCTAATGGAGAAAATAGTGCAGTTATTAGATGGAGGCAGGATAGGCTTCTCTGAAGAGGAAGGTTTTCAGGGATCGCCTAAAAGTGGATAAATTTGGAGACAGTCTGACAGATTGGGGTAGGGAATTCCAGAGGATGGGCGAGGCAGAGACCTTATGCCCCGTACACACGGTCGGACTTTGTTCGGACATTCCGACAACAAAATCCTCGGATTTTTTTCCGACGGATGTTGGCTCAAACTTGTTTTGCCTACACACGGTCGCACAAAGTTGTCGGAATTTCCGATCGCCAGGAACGCGGTGACGTCAAGCACGTACGACGAGACTAGAAAAGACCGGTTCAGAACCAAGCGCAGCACCCTTTGGGCTCCTTTTGCTAATCTCGTGTTAGTAAAAGTTTGGTGAGAGACGATTCACGCTTTTTCAGACTCGTGGCTTTCAGATCGTTTTCTGCCGTTCAGTTTGTGCTTGTGGGTTTGTATCTGCTCTTCAGTGCGTGCAGTCAGTTCGTATTGGAGTTTTCTGTGCGATCTTGTCCGCTCGTTGCTGTTTTTCAGGTCGCTCTTCACAGGCCTTGCTGTTCTTCAGTGCGTTCTGTTACTTCGTTCTGAGCAGCCGACCGTTTTCTAGCCATGTTTCGTATGCGTACTCCTCATACAGTTCGTGCTGTGCGGGGGCTTGGTGTTGGGGTCCTGACCTTGACACAAGTCCAGTCCATGAACAGGGTGGGGAGGAGTTCATGGACCAAGAATCGGTTGCTTCAGCGTGACCAGTTCTGTCATATGCCTTTGCTCTGTGAGATCCGTGAGAATAATCCTGATGATTTCAGGAACTTTCTCAGGATGACGGACCCCGTTTTTCACCGTTTGTTGGCTTCGCTGACCCCCTATATCAGCAGGCAGGATACCTGCATGAGGCAAGCCATCACTCCGGAGCAGAGGTTGGTCGCTACCTTGCGGTATTTGGCCACAGGGAGAAGCCTGCAGGACCTCAAGTTCTCGACAGGCATCTCCCCCCAGGCTCTGGGGATCATTATCCCAGAGACCTATTCTGCCATCATCCAGGTCCTGCAGAAGGAGTATATGAAGGTAAGATTTTTATCCTTTAATATCACATTTTATTGTATTGAATGTTTGCTAATATATTGTATTTCTTTCCTCATTCCCTAATTACCATGATTGTATTATGCTGTGAATGTCCCCTTTGTCCTCATGCATGCTGGATTTTTATGTAATTATTATTTTAGGTCCTTCATACATATTTGCCCTTCAATAACCTCTCCAGCATGGTGTCTCCTGCCCTATATTCACCTCATGTAGTCACTTAACAATGTATTTTATCAGCTCTATAGTAGTGCTTTACCCCAAACACCACATAAAATGTTTTGAAATGTTATTTTTGATTTAAAATCAGGCAGAGGGCCAGAGGCTTTTTTTTGTGGTGTCCCCAAATTTTTTGTAACCCTCCCTCCCCCAACTGCTAAGTCAGCTGATCCCAATTCTCTATCCTCAATCATCTATCTGCTGACTTTGCCAAACCCATACACGCTATACCCATCTCTTTACTGGTCAGATTTATGGATGAATTCCCCAAAGCATGTAGTGCAAGGGCCTGCCTGTATACTTTCCAATGGTACTGTTTAAAGTTCTTGTAACCTATTATGATCTTGATAGGTAATAGCAGAATGTCCAAATGTGCTCAAATGTGTACAGTGTGTATTTATATCTTTGTATTATGACACTTCTTACCTGTCCAGTGAGCTGCCAATAGTGTAACTAAGGAGGGGCTGTTCCAAGTAATACCCTGTATTTAGGCATTCATCTCTCAATGAAGTGAAGAGGGTTACCTGTCCAAGAGTTCCCCCCCCTATAATGTTAGAAATGGCCCATGAGAGGGGGGGGGGGAATATGATAGGTGTACCTTATACTTTGTTGTTGTTAAATTCCCCTTAATAAATGCTATCTGGAGGTTGCCCCAGAATGTTTGTGTCTAATCTGCTTGCCAGGTTTCTGTGAAAAAATAGTAATGTTTATTGTTTTTTCCTCAACAGTTTCCTTCGACGCCACAGGAATGGCAGACTGTGGCCTCCCACTTTGCCCAGCGGTGGGACTTTCCTAACTGCGGAGGGGCAATTGATGGGAAACACATCCACATCGTCCCACCACCCAACTCGGGGTCGTACTATTATAATTACAAGGGGTTTAATAGTATAGTGATGTTGGCGGTGGTGTCGGCTAATTACGACTTCTTGTATGTGGACGTGGGGAAGAATGGCCGGATGTCCGATGGTGGAGTGATCGCCCAGACGGAGTTCTACAGGCATCTCCAGAATGGCAGCTTGGACTTGTCACCTCCAGAGGACAATTTTGAAGGTCTCCCATTTGTGTTCGTTGCTGATGAAGCATTTGCGCTGGGGGACCACCTGATGCGGCCATTCCCAATGAGGACCCTCACCCCGGAACAGAGGGTTTTTAATAACCGGCTGGCCAGAGCCCGAAGAGTGGTGGAGAACACATTTGGAATCCTGGCCAGCCGGTTCCGATTATTTATGACACCCATCCATATGGCGGAGTATAAACTGAACCATATAATACTTGCCTGCTGTGTTCTCCATAATTTTCTACGAAAACATTCAGCCAACTATGCTGGCTCAGTTGGGCCTGAGGCCGGAATCCCAAATACTTCAACAATGACGGCACCTGAAAGCGGCCGTCCTGGCTTGCCCTCCCTGAATGCCCGTGATGTCCGGTTACGATACCTGGAGTTCTTTGCGGGTAGGGGGGCTATCAATATGCCAGACAATCTGTGACACCTTTTTCAAATAAAAAACAACCAAAAGAAATTCTTGGTGGACATTTACTGCTTGTGTTTGTTTTAGCTGACCCTGACAGAAATGTGTTGAGTGCAGAAAATGTCGTGATTGGGTAACCTTATAAAAAACAGTGTTGGCTGGTACTTCCTAAATGCAAAAACACATTTCACTACAAGTGCACTTGCAACTGCACTGAACCTGCACTTGTAGTGCAAAGAGGATTTGCCCTTAGGAAATAACCCCCATTTGTGCATAAAACAGCAATTACATCACCCCAAAAGTGTTGTAGTGTTGAGACAATAATCCACACATTCTTGAGTAAGGCACTTTTTTATACCTGCACAATCACATGTGCATTTACCAAAGGTTTTTAAAACAAACCAACATGTTTGTTGTATAAAATGTTTGCAGTAGCATTATGAAAAATCAAAATATCCATTTCAGATAAAACAGGCCTGTGTAAAACCAACAAGAAAGCCAAAAAACTAGAACTTACAAAGTTCACATTAGGTAAAACCTGAAGGCTATATCAGACATCAGTATTTAGGAACTGGGTTTGATATAGCGTTCAGATGGGGGGAAATCACCCCTGGAAAAGCCAAATTTGGAAGATGCACACCAATTTACAAATGTCCACATGTGCTATCTGCCATCAGGGGGGATCAAGGGACGTGTTTTGGGGGAGCAAGCCCTTCCTCAATGCTACTTTATAATTGAGGAAGGGGTTGCCCCCCCAAAATGCGTCCATTGATCTCCCGTGATGGCAGATAGCACATGTTGGCACACTGTGTGCATCCTCCAAATTTGGCTTTTCTAAACATTGAAAAAAGTTTGGTACCATAAAACAGGTGATTTTGTGGGGTTTAAATTCGCCCCAAAACATCAATGATGTTATTATTTTTTTTAATAACATCAGTGATTTGTTGCTGGATGTTTTGCAATTGGAGATTACACCCCATGATCTCCCCTATCAGTATCTGGGCACTTTCAGATGTAAATCGTTCTGGATCCCTCACATCACGATCACCTAAAGAGAGATAAAGAACAAAAAAAAAGGTCTCAAAAATCTGCCACCAGCCATCTCTTTTACCTGAGTCTGTGGTCGCAGACACTCACCTGTTGTGGTGCCAATCTCCACCACGTCTTCTTCTTCCTCCTGCTCAGCTTCTTGGGTTGGGGGTATTTCACCTTCTTCCATAGGTGGGGGGTCTGTGTTCTCCTGGGATGAGGGGTGTCCCCCGAGTCTTTTCTCCCCTATGTAAAACAAAAATGGTATACTTAGCACACAGGTATTTGATGGCAGAACTATAGAAATAGGAAACATTGCTTGGAAGTGGGGTACAATTGTCTATTTTAGCCGAGTTCCAAGATGTATATTTTTTATTGCCCTTTGTCAAGCTGCAATACTTTACCTGTTTGGTACAAGCTTCACAGATGGAGACCCCCCTATAGTATACACTGGAGCACCTGTGTGGCCCCCTAATAAAAATGGTGTTCTTGTGTCCCACACTAGTGCTCCAGTGTCCAGATGTGAAAACAGCTGCTCAGTGTCCTCTCCTTACACACAATCTAGTTTGCATTTCATTCTAGTAACAAACCCATCTACACAAACAAATATTTGGCATCCAAGTAGGCCCCCAAAAATGTGTGAAAATGCATATGGCCCAAACAATGGTGTTCTAGAGGCCGAAAGAAAAATGTTTGATACGAACGAATAATGTGCCCATGAACATTAAAGTTGACCTTTGGAAACGTTACAACTAATCAAAGCATATGGAGCAGAACGAACGTAATAAAGACAGAAAGAATAGGAACACAGCACAACTACTTACTTTTTTGCAGCACTCTCCGGATCTTTCGGTACTGCTCTGGCTCTCTCAACTTCAGGTCCGACCACCGCTTCCTGAGCTGATCTTTAGACCTTCGTACCCCGAAATTCCGCTCGAGACTCCTGACCACTTTCACCATGATTTTGGCTTTTCGGATGTTGGGGTGGGGGTAAGGCCCATATTTTCCGTCATAGTCGGACTTCCTCATGATGTCGACCATCTCCAACATCTCCCCAAACGACATATTTGTGGCCTTAAAACGTCTCCTTCTGGACCGGGACGTGCCTGGATCCGCCCTTTCCTCCTCCTCCTCCTCCTCGTTGCTACAATTAGCCCGCACCTGCTGTATGTCCGCCATCATGCTCTTCCCCCACTGCGCCGAACGAAAAGGGGCGGGGAATACACTAGAAAGAACGTCAGGGGCGGGCGGAGTTACACGCATGCGCAGTGTATATAAAGCGTAACACGCGTGCGTATTACGTTTGATCTGTGAGCGGAGGAAGGAGCATTGAACGCGGCGATCGTAAGAACGAAGGTAAGAGACAAACTTGGGCCTATACTGCTTCTATAGATTGAGGCCTATATTGTAACAAGATTAGGAGAGTTTGGTGTGACATTAGGCTTTGTCTTGTGTTGTGTCTTGCAGTGAACATGGATATGGTACTGGAAGATCAGGACTTCATTTCAGTCTTCATAGAGATGCTAAGGGAGCTGCCCTGTCTGTGGGAGATTAAACACCCCCATTACAAGAACCAAGCAAAGAGGAAGGCAGCACTGGAGCAATTGTGTGAAATTGTGAAGCAGGTGATCCCCACGGCAGACATCACTTATTTAAAGATCTTCATTGGTGGCCTGAGGAGCACATATCTGAGGGAGCGCACTAAAGTCCTGGATTCACAGAGATCTGGAGCAGCAGGTGACATCTATGTCCCCAGGATGTTGTACTACGACAGGCTGCACTTTCTGGCAGGCCAGACTGAACCCAGGCCATCCCTCTCCAGTCTTCCTTCCACGCTTCCTTCCCCCCTGGCTGAGGCTTCTGACGCCCAACCTGGGCCTTCCAGGCCACATGTGGAGGAGCCCAGATTGAGCCAGGTATAGCATTCCTCTAAATATTTCTGCTTGTCCAATCAATGATGTTAACTAGATGTTAGTTGGGAGTACTAATTTATGATTGTGATTGATGATGCAAAAAATAAAACCATGTCCCTTTTTCATACACAGGGAAGTCTCAGCCAGGAGGTGGCTGATCTGCAGGTCCCTCCACCCCCCCTGGAAACAGAAAGTGGCAGGAGGAGGAGTACCCTAGAGGAGGCGGCTATCAGATTTTTTTGTAGGGCTACAGAGGTCCTGGGAGCACCACACACCAGGCAGGAGAACCTTGCGGCATTCATAGCCTATAAAATGCAGAGGATGGAGGAGGGCCAAAAAGCCATGTGTGAGGCCCTCATATCAGAGGCTCTGGCGAAAGGTGTGAGGGGCCAACTTACACCTCACACACAGCTTTGGGATGGTCCTCCTCCTCCTCCTGCAGTTCCTACTCCTCCTCCAGGTCCTACTCCTCCTCCTGCCACATCTCCAACTGCACAGCCACAGCCCAGAAGGAAGTGTGAAAGTAATACCAGAGAGTGAGGACCCTGGATCCAGTCTGGTCGGCCAAAAGATGCAGCCTCTTGTGGTACCACAGCCTGGGGACACTGATGTCATCTGCTGCTATCCAAGTCTCTGTGAATCCCGGACCAGACTGCCCTCCCTTAGATATGGACTCCTCAGGCCACCAATTTTGAGGTTTAAGAATTGATGTCTGCCATGGGGGTCCCAGGCTTCACTAATTTCTCCTGTTGATCCAGTGTTGCCTTCCTCTTTGTTTGGTTCTGAGCCCTTAATAAAGGATTTTTGTTTTGAATTATACTCTCCTATGTGTTTTACTTCTTCAAAAATGATGGTTTGTTTGTGAGGATTCAGGTACATTTCAAATATACAATGTGAAATGAACAAGGGACACCAACAACAAAAAATCTCATGGAGATTAAATAATAAAAGATATCAATGGTGTTGGGGTAACTTGCCACACAAAACACACACAAAAATATTCTGGAGTAAAAATAAAAATAACATTGAACAAAGATCAGCCTTGGAAAAAATCCAAACATTAAAGAAAAAAAAAGGCTTAGAAACAAAAAAAAAAAAACATAAAAAATATAAAACTGTCAGATGTGACAACTAATAACAATATATTGAGGGAATCCCACTAAAAAAACACAAATAAAACATTGTGAGAAGTGTGTGTGAATATGAGCAGCAAAACTACTTAATTCTTGTCACATTATAAAGAAGAAGAGAGTGCGCTGTATTAAACCATTTTTTACATTGCAGCGTGAAGAAAGTGCTTTATCCATTACGAACGCTAAGTTTACCAGAACGAGCTGTCCCGTGTCGGAATTTCATCTGAGCATGCGTGGCACTTTGTGCGTCGGAACAGGCCACACACGGTCGGAATTGACGCGATCGGATTTTGTTGTCGGAAAATTTTATCTCCTGCTGTCCAACTTTGTGTGTGGGAAAATCCGATGGAAAATGTCCGATGGCGCCCACACACGGTCGGAATTTCCGACAACACGCTCCGATCGGACATTTTCCATCGGAAAATCCGACCGTGTGTATGGGGCATTACAGTTAGGAGGTTCTACAATATAAAATCCTCTCTCAATCTACCACCCCTGGAGGAAATCACTGGAATTTCCAACCTCGATGCCTTCCTAGTAGATACTGATTCCCCTACCACCACAGATTCAGAAGAATTTCATGCAGAAAATCTATTTGCAGACATGGAATTGTTCATTCAACACTTTTTAACTTCCCCCCAATTCAACCCAGTACATAAAAATGGCCCCTATCTACAAACTTTCTATCAGGTTATGTACACTGATCTCATCCAAATGTGTATATCAGCCCCAAGAATAAACCCAACCTCTCTAAAGTAGAACAAAAAGCTCTTGATGAACTAACCAATAATCACTAGACATGTGCACACTGAAATATTTCGTTTCGGAATTTCGTTTTCGTCCGAAAAATACATTTATTTAGTTACTCCCGAAATTCGTTTTTATTTATTTCGTTTTTCGTTAAAAATTGCATTCGTCCGAAAATCCAAATTGAGGTTGAATCTGTCATTGAAGGCTTATGGTGTCTGTCGAATGTTCAAAGAAGATTCGATGGAGCAGCTAAACTGTATGACGCCGTATAGTTTACCTGCTCCATCGAATCTTCTTAGAACTTTCAACAGACACCATAAGCCAAAGTACGTGTGTACTTAGTTCTAGCTATTTTACTGCTCCTCCTCTTTGGTTACAATCAGCCAATAACATTCATCATCATCATTTTTTTATTTATCTTTTCTCCCCTAACGTCGAATCTTTTCTCATCTACGTCGAATCTTTTCTCCCCTAAGTCGAATCTTTTCTCCCCCTATGTCGAATCTTTTCTCCCCTACGTCGAATCTTTTCTCTCTATGTCGAATCTTTTCTCTGTATGTAGAATAATCTTGGACTAATAGAGTTAAGGTTAGTCACATTCGACCACAGGTTTGATGGACACAGATTGTTATTGTCAGCATCATGTTGAATCTCCTATCTATATTGAACTGTTGTAGCAACGAAAACGAAAATAAAGCATTTGTTTATGTCAGATCTTTCGTTTTTCGGATCCTGCACTTTCGTTATTGCTTATTAAAACGATAACGAAAATACCTGAAATTCGGACAAAAATGCATTCGTACGAAAACGAATGCACATGTCTAATAATCACAACATCATCATAAAAGCCGCAGATAAGGGAGGCGGCATTGTAGTCCAGAATAGTCCTGATTACATGGCGGAATCCCTTAGATTGTTATTAGATGGCAACACCTTTTCAAAACTCACTCTTGACCCATTGCCAGAATTTACTATCGAAGCCACCAGATTGTTCAACAGAGCCCTACAAAAGAATATTATCTCTAAAGCAGAACTATCATTCCTTATTAAGGGCTTTCACAAGGGCTTTCTACCACCTACCCAAAATTAATAAGGACCAACACAATCCACCAGGCCGTTCCATAGTAGCCGCAATGGAAAGCATTACCAGCGGCTTCTCCATGTACGTCGACTGGTTTCTTCAACCTATTGCACAAAACCTCTCATCATACATCAGAGACAGTACCCACTTACTGGACATGCTTTCACCATACACCTGGGAGCCCACATACCTATGGGTGTCCCTGGATGTTACATCCCTATACATTTCAATCCCCCATGAAATAGGCCAAAGAGCAGTAGAACATTTCCTCTCTGAGGACCCCCTCGTTAATCCCAGACAGGTGCACTTCATTTATGGAAGCTACACAATTTTGTTTAGAACATACCGTATTTATCGGCGTATAACACGCACTTTTTTCCCCTTAAAATCTGGGGAAAGTCGCAGGTGCGTGTTATACGCCGATCCCCTGCGATCCCGACCTGTCAAAAGTTAAAAATCGCCGACCGTGATTTGAAAATGGCGCCGCCGGCGCCGAAATACACAGAGCCGGTCCTCGGCTCTTTCCGGCGGCTCTCGTTTACTTTCGGTTTCACTCGTAGCCCCGAGCGGAGCTATCCGAACCTACTCGGATAGCTCCGCTCGGGGCTACGAGTGAAACCGAAAGTAAACGAGAGCCGCCGGAAAGAGCCGAGGACCGGCTCTGTGTATTTCGGCGCCGGCGGCGCCATTTTCAAATCGCGGTCGGCGATTTTGAAGCACAGCAGCAGGGACAGGGGATCGAAGGCTGCACTGGGGCAAGGCTGCACTGGGGGAAGGTTGCACTGGGGGAAGGCTGCACTGGGGGAAGGCTGCACTGGGGGAAGGCTGCACTGGGGCAAGGCTGCACTGACAAGGCTGCACTGACAAGGCTGCACTGGGGCAAGGCTGCACTGACAAGGCTGCACTGACAAGGCTGCACTGACAAGGCTGCACTGACAAGGCTGCACTGACATGGCTGCATTGACATGGCTGCACTGGGGCAAGGCTGCACTGAGAAGGCTGCACTGACATGGCTGCACTGACATGGCTGCACTGACATGGCTGCACTGACAAGGCTGCACTGACATGGCTGCACTGACAAGGCTGCACTGACAAGGCTGCACTGGGGCAAGGCTGCACTGAGAAGGCTGCAATGATGGGCATTTAAATGTAAGTTTTTTTCCCTTCAACTTCCCTCCTAAAAGTTTTTTTTTCCTTAAAATTCCCTCCTAAATTGGGGTGCGTGTTATACGCCGGTGCGTGTTATACGCCGATAAATACGGTAATTACTTTGAGTTTGACCACACCTTTTATTTACAATCCCAAGGTACTGCTATGGGAGCCAATTTTGCCCAAAGCTATGCAAACCTAACCATGGGCTATTGGGAATCACAGTATATCTCACACAACAACCCCTTTGCTGCCCAGGTCATCTACTATGGACGCTATATCTATGATATTGTAATCATATGGGATTGCATAAGAGAGAGTGTAGAGTCCTTTGTTAAGCACTGCAACCACAACTCACTAGGGTTATCCTCCACCCATGTCAAGGACCCTGATAAACTAGCCTTTTTAGAACTATAACTTCACCACAGTGAATCCCAGACACATGCAACCAACTTTGTTAAACCAACTGCTGGAAATTCCTACATCTACTACCGAAGCTGCCACCATCCCAGGTGGATCCAAAACATCCCCAGGAGTTAATTTTTTAGAATTTGCCACAACTGTACCAGGACACAGGATACCTTCCCACTTTAGTCCAAGAAGCTTTCCTTTACCATGCCTCAAAACCCCCTCCAAAGTCTAAGCCATCAGAAGACCCACAACCAACACGATTCACAACCCAATTTCATTGTTGTCATAAAAAAGTGGAGAACATCCTAGCGAAACATTGGTCCATTCTACTCGGTGACCCTTTTTTGGGCTCATCCCTTACCCAACACCCAAGTCTCCCATCGCAAAGCCAAGGATTTGAAGAGTAAAATAGCACCCAGCAAAATCCGAACCAGTATACCCACCCCCGCTTCACACATTCCCTTATTTCTATTAGTGGGAATGTTCCAATGTAAGAAAAAATGATGCCTAACTTGTAAGATTGTTGATCATTGTCAAAAACCTATACCGTTAAAGGTAAAACAAACACCATAAAATAATTTTACAACTGTTCAAGTGAGCACGTGGTGTATTGTCTAACCTGTCCTTGTGGCCTCTTCTATGTGGGCAGGACCATACGCACCCTGCACCAACGATTTGGCGAACACAGGCGTTTCATTGTGAATGGATGGGACAAACACAGTGTCCCTCTGCATTTTCTCAAGGAACATCGCAAATCCACTATGGGCCTCAGAGTCTGGGTCATCGAGGCCATCCCCAGAGGTCTTCCTGCTGCGGAAAGCTTTAAACGCTTATGTCAGCAGGAGACCTACTGGATATATATCCATATGGATTGTATTGATATATTCAACCAAATGCACTCTTTTTCTATTTTCTATTTTGAGTGTGCTTCTTTTCCCTTATGTTTGGGGTTAGATTAGTGTTACCTCTATACCTTTTAATCTTTGTACAATAAAACTATGTGATTTTATCTACTATCTCTCCATTCTGTGGTCACTATAGTCCGGTATTGTAGGATACTGGGGATTGTTTCCAATATTTAGCTAACTAAATCATCTGCATTCTTGGATGAGGCCAAAGTCTTCTATTGAGCCTAAAGGTAACATACGTAGTCATTGTGTTATGTCGTGCTGATGATGCCATCATTTAATTTTAGAGAACTATAATAAAATTAAATCCATGCAGCACAAAATGTTTAATGTTCATAAAAAAAGGCTACATGACTGTGGTGCTAATGATGACTGATCTTAATGAGAAGACACATGGCATCCCTGCTGTTTAAAATTCAAGAGCCAACAGTGACATTTTGCTGAACAGGAGATACAGAGCCAGCTTACATCCACCTAGCCAGCCAGTAACCCCCTCCAAGAACATGGCTATAAACTCAGGAATGCATCTCCATGGCCTATAGTACACAACTTTTCCGACAGGATCATAATCCTGTCCCAGACCTGTTAGTAACTAAATCTTTAAATAACTAATTCATTTTTAACAAGATATCTAAAGCTTAACATTGCAGTCTTTCAGTAGCTGATCATTATCATGTTACTATGTCTATTAGCAGTAAAAATTAACAAAGTGTTATCAGCATTTACATAATCACCTGGAAACACCTGAGAATTGGGATCAGCCCATCATAAATGTGTTAAGAGCATTCCAGCTTTGTCATACTCTAGATAATTTAATTCATTAGGGATACCTAACATGCAATAAAATGTTTTTACATGGTTAATTGAGATTGTAAAAGCCACTTAGGACTGATCTACACTGATGGCTGGCTTACCTGACCTCCAAGCTATTCTATTCTATTCTCTGAATCTTAAATTCAGTTTCAAAACCTACACACAGTTCATAAAGTCATATATGATGAGGCTATGTTAATAATGATTTACAGCCGTGGCCAAATGTTTTGAGAATGACACAAATATCAATTTTGACAAAGTGTACTGCTTCAGTGTTTTTAGATCTTTTTGTCAGATGTTAGTATTGTATACTGAATTAAAATTACAAGCATTTCATAAGTGTCAAAGGTTTTTATTGACAATTACATTAAGTTTATGCAAAGAGTCAATATTTGCAGTATTGACCCTTCTTTTTCAAGACCTCTGCAATTTGCCCTGGCAGGCTGTAAATCGACTTCTGGGCCACATCCTGACTGATGGCAGCCCATTCTTGCATAATCAATGCTTGAAGTTTGTCAGAATTTGCGGGGGGGGGGGGGGTTGTTCACCTGCCTCTTGAGGATTAACCACAAGTTCTCAATGGGATTAAGGTCTAGGAATTTTCCTGGCCATGGACCCAAACCTTCAATATTTTGTTCCCCAAGCCACTTAGTTATCACTTTTGCCTTATGGCAAGGTGCGCCATCATGCTGGAAATACATTGTTCGTCATTGCGAATGATTGGGAGAAGTTGGGAGAAGCACAATTGTGTGCTTTATGTGATCTTGGTGATCTAGTCCAGTGGTCTTCAAACTGCGGCCTGAGGACCGGATGTAGCCCTTTGCTTGCTTTTATCTGGCCCTTGGGACAATATTTCATTCACTTACGTAAATGAAGGACGCATTTCCTCCCAGTGACACCAATGATGGGGCACAATTCCTACCAACGACATCAGCGGTGGGGCACAGTTCTCCCAATGAAGGGACATTTTGTACTCTCGATGGCCACAGTCCTGCCCCCCTAAAGTCTGAAGGACAGTAAACTGGCCCTTTGTTTAGAAAGTTTGAAGACCCCTGATCTAGCCTCTGAATCAGATCCCAAACCAGTGGAGTTGTTGGGTGGTCATATTGTTATACCTTTTAAACTTAGGTCTGATTTTTACCCTATTAACTCCAGGGGTAAAGATATAGATGTTTTTCAGAGTTTGGTGGAGAGGCATTTGACCCACCTAGCTTGCAGGTGTACAGGTAATGTTACCTCCAATAATCTTACACTCCAGTAAAAGGGGGCTCTCAAGGATTTGAGCAGAGATAGCAGCATAGTTATCAGGAATGCAGATAAGGGGAGTTCTGTTGTAACTCTTAATTCTGATGTATATAGGTATGAAGCATTACGTCAGCTTTCATACGGTTGGACCTATTTAAAACTTAGGGGTGACTTAGGGGTGACCCTACCTCTACATTTAAAAAGTATTTACACACATTGCTGAACAGAGCTGTGATAACAGTCATTTTTACTTCGAGGAAAGGGATATGTTTATTCCAGAAGCACCTATTATGCCTATTTTCCACCATTTTCCAAAGGTTCACAGGGGGGTTACCCCACTCCTAGGTAGACCCATTGTAGCTGGAATTAGGTCCCTTAACCACTTGCTTACTGGGCACTTAAACCCCCCTCCTGCCCAGACCAATTTTCAGCTTTCAGCGCTGATGCACTTTGAATGACAATTGCGCGGTCATACAACACTGTACCCAAATGAAATTTTTATCATTTCTTTCCCACAAATAGAGCTTTCTTTTGCTGGTATTTAATCACAGCTGGGATTTTTATTTTTTGCTAAACAAACCAAAACAATGAAAAATTTTGAAAAAAAAAATCATGTTTCATAGTTTGTTATAAAATTTTGCAAATAGGTAATTTTTCTCCTTCATTGATATGCGCTGATGAGGTGGCACTGGTGGGCACTGATAGGCTGCACTGATGGGCACGGATAAGCACAGTTAAGGCGGCACTGATAGGCAAAGTTAAGGCGGTACTGATAGGCACAGTTAAGGTGGTACTGATAGGCACAGATAAGGCGGCACTGATGGGGACAGATAAGGTGGCACTGATGGCCACTGATGGGCGCTGATGGGTGGCACTGATGGGTGGCATGGATAGGTGGCACTGATGGGCACTGATAGGTACCACTGATGGGGGGGCACTGATGGAAGGCACTGATGGGGGCACTGATGGTCAGTAATGGGCAGCACTGATGGGCACTTATGGGCACTGGTAGGTGACACTGATGGGCACTGATAGGTGGCACTGATGTGCAGCACTGTTGTTGTGGCACTGATTGTGGGCGCTGATGGGTGGCACTGTGGGCACTGATGGGTGACGCTGGTGGGCACTGGTAGGCGGCATTGCTGCCTATTGCTAGGTGTCGCTGGCAGGGGTCACAGATGATCGCCGTGATTGGGACTGATGTCCCTCTCACGGCCGCCAGTGATCGGCTTTTTTTTTCCTCCTCACGCTGTCACGCAAAAAGGAAAAATAGCAGATTACCGGCTCTGTTTACATCACATGATCAGCTGTCATTGGCTGACAGCTGATCATGTGGTAAAGGGTCGGGACCGACCCCTTACTCCGATCTGTGATCAGGCGAGTCTCATAGACTCTCTGATCACCAAGCGTGCCGCGCGCGCCCTGCAGGGGGCGCGCAGGCCGCTCGTGCACGGGACGGCTTCAACAGACTTAGTCCTGGCAATGTAGGTCCGCGCTGTTGCCGTCATTCGGCAATAGCGCGGATCTAAAGAGGTTAATGAACACCTTGGTCAATGGGTGGATCACCAGCTCCAGCCCCTTGTTTCCGATTTACCTGGTTTCCTTTGAGATAACAAAAAGCTGCTGGGTGATCTACAGGGGTTTAAATGGAGCCTGGAGTATGTGTGGATTATCTGTGATGTTGCAAGTTTGTACTCGTCTATTCCCCACTCTCTTGGTCTCCAGGCGATTTCCTATTTTTTTAAACATCATAGTAGTTACTCCCTTGTCCACTAGGAGTTTATTTTATTGAGTATAGAGTATTTGCTGACTCACTATTTTTTTATGTTCAATGGGGACTTCTAGCTTCAGAAGTACGGGCCTCTATGGAAGCTAAACTAATATAGATGATCTGATTTTTGTTTCCAATACGGAGATAGGCAGTATGGATGAGTGGCTTTCATACATTAAAGCGGTAGTAAACCGCTGAAAAAAACCCTAAAATAAACCCAGCAAGACAATACAATAATGTGCTAGTATGTGACACATGCTAGCACATTATGAAATACTTACCTTAGAATGAAGCTCCCGCAGCGCGCCCAGTCGCCGCTGAGGGGGCTGACATGTTCCCTCTGCGTTTCTTCCGGGTTCGTAGGCCCCTGCGCAGGCGCGCACGAGTCTTCCATTTGGGCAGGTTCTGGCACAATCCGCCGGACCTTCAGAGCGCATGTGCGCTGACGTTAGTGGCTGCATGCAGAGTGAATATCTCCTAAATGAAAAGAAGAAAAAGAGCGCATCAGCCTAGTGCATTATCCTTGACAGATTTATTAATTAAAAACAAGATAAAAACTACTCACTAAGGTCGAAGAAAAAATCGCATAGTATATGGCACAGAGGCAAATAATCCAGTGGTAGCAGTTTTCCAGGTCCCAGGAAGGAGGCGTACGGACTACTGCTGGCTAACGCGTTTCGAAGGTTACCCTTCTTCTTCAGAAGGCTCTGATGAATCGGAATGTGCGATCAATGTCCGACCGTGTGTACGGGGCATAAGAGCGGCAAGGATGTGGCATTCCCTTCCACAGGCGGTGGTCTCAGCGGGGAGCATCGATAGTTATATTCAAGGTAATACTGACATATAATCACACACATAGGTTGCACTTGATGGATTTGTGTCTTTTTTTGACCTCACCTACTATGTAACCAGGGGCGTTGCTAGGTCAACAAAGGAAAAAGATCTGGGGCTAGAGCCCATAGCAGCATAGTAAAGAAAGTCATACGCTTTGGGCGGGCATACACAAGTATATAACATATGTGTGTGTGTGTATATATCCCCAGAGAGCCCCCCCTTACATCAGGGACCCAGAGTCCCCCCCTTACATCAGGGTCCCCAGAGCCCCCCCCTTACATCAGGGTTCCCAGAGAGCCCCCCACTTACATCAGGGTTCCCAGAGAGCCCCCTACTTACATCAGGGTTCCAAGAGAGCCCCCACTTACATCAGGGTCCCCAGAGAGCCTCCCCCTTAAATCAGGGTCCCCAGAGAGCCTCCCCCTTAAATCAGGGTCCCCAGAGAGCCTCCCCCTTAAATCTGGTCCCCCAGAGAGCCTCCCCCTTAAATCGGGGTCCCCAGAGAGCCCCCTCTTAAATCGGGGTTCCCAGAGAGCCTCCCCCTTAAATCGGGGTCCCCAGAGAGCCTCCCCCTTAAATCGGGGTCCCCAGAGAGCCTCCCCCTTAAATCGGGGTCCCCAGAGAGCCTCCCCTTTAAATCGGGGTCCCCAGAGAGCCTCCCCTTTAAATCGGGGTCCCCAGAGAGCCTCCCCTTAAATCGGGGTCCCCAGAGAGCCTCCCCTTAAATCGGGGTCCCCAGAGAGCCTCCCCTTAAATCAGGGTCCCCAGAGAGCCCCCCCACTTACATCAGGGTCCCCAGAAAGCCTCCCCTCCACTTGGGGACCCCTGCATAGACTCGGGGCTATGGGCCCCAGTTTCGGGGCTATAGCCCCAAAAGCCACCCCCTAGCAACGCCACTGTATGTAACTATGTATGTAACTATATGAAAGAGCAAGTGCAAATGGAAATAGAATTAATAATAAAAAAAAAAGATTTTTTGAGCATAGGAATATCCCGTTTTTTTCTACTACTTTTTAGTGAGGAATTTGGCAAAGTTGATAGTACTATTAGAAAATATCTACCTATTCTATATAATGACCCCATTTATGCTCAGGTTCTGTCTGAAGGAATTAAGATGGTCCCTCGCAGGGCCCCTACTTTGGGTAGAATTTTTACCCAGTTTATATACTAGTAAACAATATCATCCTCACTGGTTACAATTTAAGGGGTCTTAGTGGTGGTGGTTAAGGTGGTGCTAGTGGCTGTTCATATTGCTCCCACATCAAGAGGGGTGAGGTGATTCACTCCACGCTAATCCTAAGTGTAAAACCTCAGGTGGTTTTAAAATATGGTCATAATTTAAGTCACCAAAGTGTATATAAAAATAATAGTGGAAGCAATAAATTTACATTTAAAAAACAGTGGGGTAATAAATACAGTGGTGTGTCTCACTGGACTAAATAAATGGTGAATAAAAATAAGCTGATAAAATGTGCGTGTTGCAAGCTTGAATCTCTACGGTAAATATCTGATACAACATAGATAACAAAAACCAATGTTTAAAAAATATATAAATAAAGTGCAGCGTGATTTAAACTAAATACATATAAAGTTCAAAAGTGACAATGTGCAATGTGCGAACACTGTGCATGATAAACTTGGCTGCACCTCAGATTACATGCGGTGTTGATATTCAAACCTACATAAAGTGCAAAAATGTGCAGAAAGGACCGAGAAACTCCTAAGTACATACAGTTATAAATGTCCCAAAAATTAAGTATATATATATAAAAGGGTTTTAACGCAAAAAGAAATGTCCTTTTTTAGTAGAATCTGTGACAATAATGTGCTGGCATGCGCATGTGGCAATTAAAGTGCCAAGTGACTTAAAACTCGTGCATCTTCGTGTGCAGACACTTCAGTGGGTAGTGGCCCCTTACCTCACAGTAATGGGGCAACAGCATATGACCAAAGGGCTCTTTATCTCATCCACCTAGGGGCTCCTGCACATCCCTCACCGTCCTAGGATTAGGTTCCCTCAGATGCGATGTAGGGAGGTATTATGAAAATAATAGCGTGGAAAAAGAACTCAATAGTGTAATTCCGTTTAAATAACTTGTTTTTTATTTAGGCAAAAGCAGGTACTCACATTTAGCAATTGAGAAAAAATAGTTGTATCCGACGAGCAGCGAGCTCGTATGCTTCTCACAGGGGATCCCCTGAAGAAGTCACGTGTGGTGTGACGTCACGCGTAGGGACGGGATAGGCTGTATACACTGTGAGAAGCATACGAGCTCGCTGCTCGTCGGATACAACCATTTTTTCTCAATTGCTAAATGTGAGTACCTGCTTTTGCCTAAATAAAAAACAAGTTATTTAAACGGAATTACACTATTGGGTTCTTTTTCCACGCTATTATTTTTATAATACCTCCCTACATCGCATCTGGGGGAACCTAATCCTAGAACGATGAGGGATGTGCAGGAGCCCCTAGGTGGATGAGATAAAGAGCCCTTTGGTCATATGCTGTTGCCCCATTACTGTGAGAACGGTGAGGGATGCGCAGGAGCCCCTAGGTGGATGAGATAAAGAGCCCTTTGTTCATATGCTGTTGCCCCATTACTGTGAGGTAAGGGGCCACTACCCACTGAAGTGTCTGCACACAAAGATGCACGAGTTTTAAGTCACTTGGCACTTTAATTGCCACATGCGCATGCCAGCACATTATTGTCACAGATTCTACTAAAAAAGGACATTTCTTTTTGTGTTAAAACCCTTTTATATATATACTTAATTTTTGGGACATTTATTACTGTATGTACTTAGGAGTTTCTCGGTCCTTTCTGCACATTTTTGCACTTTATGTAGGTTTGAATATCAACACCGCATGTAATCTGAGGTGCAGCCAAGTTTATCATGCACAGTGTTCGCACATTGCACATTGTCACTTTTGAACTTTATATGTATTTAGTTTAAATCACGCTGCACTTTATTTATATATTTTTTTAAACATTGGTTTTTGTTATCTATGTTGTATCAGATATTTACCGTAGAGATTCAAGCTTGCAACACGCACATTTTATCAGCTTATTTTTATTCACCATTTATTTAGTCCAGTGAGACACACCACTGTATTTATTACCCCACTGTTTTTTAAATGTAAATTTATTGCTTCCACTATTATTTTTATATACACTTTGGTGACTTAAATTATGACCATATTTTAAAACCACCTGAGGTTTTACACTTAGGATTAGCGCTGCACCACTTATTTATACAATCAATTAAAAGGTCAGGTGTTTACCCGAAAAGGTGCATGCAGCTTTTCCACCTCCAGCCATCTCCATATTTGATAGCGCAGGAATATTTCTGATAATTAATGATTCACTCCACGACCACCAATAAGGAACATAGGATCTCTTCCTTTATAAATTGCAACACCAAATATCTGTAATATATATTATCACCTGTGAACTGTGTTCAATACAATATGTGGGTCTCTACGATATACAAAGAAATCATTCCACAAATGTAGCGAAACATTGGGATGATTGCCACAATAAAGATGTAATAGGGGATCGAGAAACTGTCAATACCAGAAAGGTATGGTGACAAATTCAGGATTCTCTGAAAAAAAAGAGGTCTATTGGATATTCATTTTAAATACTAGGAAACAGGCAGGCCTTCATTTTAAATGGAAGTCATCCACTTTTATGAGTGACGTACCAATCAGGTTCTTTGTATATATGAGTTTATTTTGACATACAGTGCCTTGCAAAAGTATTCACCCTCCTTGGCATTTTTTGTGTTTTGTTGCCTCACAATCTGGAATTAACATGGATTGTTTGAGGATTTGCATCATTTAATTTACAGGACATGCAGACAACTTTGAAGATGTTTTTTTTTGTTTGTTTGTTTTTTTGTTTATTGTGAAGCAAACAACAAATAGGACAAAATAACAGAAAAAGTCAATGTGCATAACTATTCAGCCCCCTAAATTCAATACTTTGTAGAGCCACCTTTTGCGGCTATCACATCTCTAAGTCACTTTGGATAAGTCTCTATGAGCTTGCCACATCTTACCACTGGGATTTTTGCCCATTCCTCCTTGCAAAATTGCTCCAGCTCCTTCAAGTTGTATGGTTTGCGCTTGTGAACAGCAATCTTTAAGTCTGACCACAGATTTTCTATTGGATTGAGGTCTGGGCTTTGACTAGGTCATTCCAACACATTTACATGTTTCCCCTTAAACCACTCAAGTGTTGCTTTAGCAGTGTGTTTGGGGTCATTGTCCTGCTGGAAGGTGAACCTCCGTTGTAGCCTCAAATCACACACAGAGTGGTACAGGTTTTGCTCAAGAATATCCCTGTATTTAGCACCATCCATCTTTCCCTCAACTCTGACCAGTTTCCCAGACTGCTGAAAAACATCCCCACAGCATGATGCTGCCACCACCATGTTTCACTGTGGGGATGGTGTTCTTTGGGTGATGTGTTATGTTAGGTTTGCGCCAGACATAGAGTTTTCTTTTATGCCAAAAAAGTAAAACTTTAGTTTCATCAGACCAGAGCACCTTCCTCCATACATTTTGGGAGTCTCCCACGCGCCTTTTTGCAAACTCAAAACGTGCCATTTTGTTTTTTACTGAAAGTAATGGCTTTCTTCTGGCCACTCTGCCATAAAGCCCAAGTCATTATGGAGGAGTGGAAGAGGACTCCAGTGGCAACCTGTGAAGCTTTGGTGAACTCCATGCCCAAGAGGGTTAAGGCAGTGCTGGAAAATATTAGTGGCCACACAAAATATTGACACTTTGGGCCCAATTTGGACATTTTCACTTAGGGGTGTACTCACTTTTGTTGCAAGCGGTATAGACAATACTTCCACTTTCCTCCCAGCTTTTCCTCTTTTTCCCTTTCTCTTCCGTTTCATATATTTTTGACTGTGGCAGAATATGTAATACATTATGACTGGATACCACACTTGACTTTCCAATTTAATGATGGTATTATACCCATATTGCTTTATAGATGGCAAGTCTCTGTCCATTACCATTATGGGAGTCTGTACTTAAGCTCTACAGCTATCTTATATCCTTACTGTGATTCTGCCTTTATGTTCTTTCAAACTATGATATCATTAAAGCCTAGCAGAGGTAGGTAACCATCTGAATTACTGACCTGGGTTATCATAGGGTCTTACAACTACTAGGCCTTTAGCACTAGCAGGTGACTGGGATATGCTGCCCTGCCTTTCTTTTCCTATACTTTTTATACTTAATACACTTTTTACATGATATTTATTTTGTTCACCTTTGGTTCACACGTATGTGTCAGGCATGTCCCCACATTCTGCTCACAGCTCACTATGCATGCCTCCTTTTTTGGTTTGCTGTCTCTCAGATACAGTTATGTTATAGTATATGTTGCGTCTTATTAAATTGAAATATTGTATATGTATATATTGTACTGAAGACTGAATGTCTTCTTTTTTAGGAATTGTTTATAAGCTCCTGAAGAAGCGGTCCTCGCAAAACATGTAGAGCTTGCTCCATTGTTACTTACAAGTGTCCAGCCGTGTCTTTCAGTTCGGGCTGTTTTGGCTCGATACATCTGACACCAATTGGAGATATCCAGTCTAGCACTGTAGATTGCTACAGTCTTTTTAAATGTTTTTTTTTTTTAAATTGCATGTATAAATTGTTACAAATAATATTTATTATATTTTTATCATTAGTGCCTAGAAAGTAAATTTTTCCCCTTCTCCAATTTACACAGCCATTAATGTCTAAACTGCTGGCAACAAAAGTGAGTACACCTCTAAGTGAAAATATCCAATTTGGGCCCAATTAGCCATTTTCTCTCCCCAGTGTCATGTGACTCGTTAGTGTTACAGGGTCTCAGGTGTGAATGGGGAGCAGGTGTGTTAAATTTGGTGTTATCTCTCTCACTCTCTCATACTGGTCACTGGAAGTTCAACATGGCACCTCATGGCAAAGAACTCTCTGAGGATCTGAAAAAAAGAATTGTTGCTCTATATAAAAATGGCCTAGGCTATAAGAAGATTGCCAAGACCCTGAAACTGAGCTGCAGCATGCTGGTCAAGACCATACAGTGGTTTACCAGGACAGGTTCCACTCAGAAAAGGCCTTGCCATGGTCTACCAAAGAAATTGAGTGCACGTGCTCAACGTCATATCCAGAGGTTGTCTTTGGGAAATAGACATATGAGTGCTGCCAGCATTGCTGCAGAGGTTGAAGGGGTGGGGGGTCAGCCTGTCAGTGCTCAGACCATACGCCACACACTGCATTAAATTGGTCTGCATGGCTGTTGTCCCAGAAGGAATCCTCTTCTAAAGATGATGCACAAGAAAGCCTGCAAACAGTTTGCTGAAAAGAAGCAGACTTTTTATATATAAAAGATATATGCTGTCTTGTAAAAAATCAACAAAATATACTGTAACCTAACACTGAATATTTCAACATGTGATTATAACATCAAGGTAACGATAAGCAATTAAAGCAAATGTCCATGTGTGTTCATTCAAACATGTGTTCAAATCTTGTTCCAGAAAATTTTTCTGGAACAAGATTTGAACACATATTTGTACTGCTCCTTATCTTGGCTCCCAGCTCTCACTTCTTGCCGGCCGCGGAGTATGATGTGTGCCCCACGGCCTTCAGCAAGACTCTCGCCCTGCAACTTGCTACCTATGCTGGCTTCCGCTCCCTGCCTGCAAACAAAGTATGTTTGATGTAATTTTTACAGGACCACAATGATGGGCACATTTTCTCTTAAGAGGCACACTAATGGGCACATTTTGTTGTGCCCATCAGAGCGCCCCTTAAAATAAAATGTGCCCATCAGCATGCCCCTTATTTTATGTTAAGGGGTACACTGATGGGCATATTTTATGTAATGGGACACCTGATGTAAAGGAGTACTGTGATGGGGATACCTGATGTAAAGGAGCACTCTGATGGGAATACCTAATGTAAGGGGGCACTGTGATGGGGACAGCTGATGTAAAGGGGCACTCTGATGGGGACACCTGATGTAAAGGAGCACTCTGATGGGAACACCTGATGTAAAGGAGCACTCTGATGGGGATACCTGATGTAAGGGGGCACTGTGATGGGGACACCTGATGTAAAGGAGAACTCTGATAGGACACCTGATGTAAAGGAGCACTCTGATGGGGATACCTGATGCAATAGGGCACTGTGATGGAACATCTGACGTAAGGGGGGCACTCTGACGAGAATACCTCATGTAAAGGGGGCACTCTGATGGGAATACCTGATGTATGGTGACATTGTGATTGGGACACCTGATGTAAAGGGGAACTCTGATGGGCACACCTGAGGTGATGGGGACACCTGATGTAGGAGGGAACTCTGTCAGGAATACCTGATGTAAGGTGGCACTGTGATGGGGACACCTGATGTAAGGGGGCACTCTGACGGGAATACCTGATGTATGGTGACATTGTGATGGGGACACCTGATTTAAAGGGGAACTCTGATGGGCACACCTGAGGTGATGGGGACACCTGATGTAAGAGGGCACTCTGACAGGAATACCTGATGTAAGGTGGTACTGTGATGGGGACACCTGATGTAAGGTGGCACTGTGATGTGGACACCCGATGTAAGGTGGCACTGTGATTGGGACACTTCATGTAAAGGGGCACACCTGGTCTAATTGGGACACCTGATTTAAAGGAGCACTCTAAAGATGGCACCTAATGTAAGGGGGCACCCTGATGGGGAAAATTTATGTAAGGGGCACACTGATGGAAGACACCAGATGTAAGGGGGTCTTCTGAAGAAGAAACCTGATGTAAGGGGGCACTCTGATGGGGACACCTGACATAAGAGGGTGCGCTGATGGTGGCAATTGATTTATGGAGGCAGCCTGATGGGGACACCCAATTTAATGAATTACTCTGGTAGGGGCACCTGATGTAAGGGGGGACACTGTTGGGGACATTTACATTTACAGAGTATTACCAGAGTGTGTGGAGGAAACAGTAAGAAAAGCACCAGAGAGTGCGGCTTGCGCCAAAAAAGGAAAGAAGACGCGTACAATCTTTCATGGCACAGACTTGTAATTCAGACCTCGGACGGAAAAAAAATTTAGTAACCAGACCGCCTTGAATTTTAAGTCACTACCCCTGCTGTATATATATAATATAAGACTCTCGCCCTGCAACTTGCTACCTATGCTGGCTTCCGCTCCCTGCCTGCAAACAAAGTATGTTTGATGTAATTTTTACAGGACCACAATGATGGGCACATTTTCTCTTAAGAGGCACACTAATGGGCACATTTTGTTGTGCCCATCAGAGCGCCCCTTAAAATAAAATGTGCCCATCAGCATGCCCCTTATTTTATGTTAAGGGGTACACTGATGGGCATATTTTATGTAATGGGACACCTGATGTAAAGGAGTACTGTGATGGGGATACCTGATGTAAAGGAGCACTCTGATGGGAATACCTAATGTAAGGGGGCACTGTGATGGGGACAGCTGATGTAAAGGGGCACTCTGATGGGGACACCTGATGTAAAGGAGCACTCTGATGGGAACACCTGATGTAAAGGAGCACTCTGATGGGGATACCTGATGTAAGGGGGCACTGTGATGGGGACACCTGATGTAAAGGAGAACTCTGATAGGACACCTGATGTAAAGGAGCACTCTGATGGGGATACCTGATGCAATAGGGCACTGTGATGGAACATCTGACGTAAGGGGGGCACTCTGACGAGAATACCTCATGTAAAGGGGGCACTCTGATGGGAATACCTGATGTATGGTGACATTGTGATTGGGACACCTGATGTAAAGGGGAACTCTGATGGGCACACCTGAGGTGATGGGGACACCTGATGTAGGAGGGAACTCTGTCAGGAATACCTGATGTAAGGTGGCACTGTGATGGGGACACCTGATGTAAGGGGGCACTCTGACGGGAATACCTGATGTATGGTGACATTGTGATGGGGACACCTGATTTAAAGGGGAACTCTGATGGGCACACCTGAGGTGATGGGGACACCTGATGTAAGAGGGCACTCTGACAGGAATACCTGATGTAAGGTGGTACTGTGATGGGGACACCTGATGTAAGGTGGCACTGTGATGTGGACACCCGATGTAAGGTGGCACTGTGATTGGGACACTTCATGTAAAGGGGCACACCTGGTCTAATTGGGACACCTGATTTAAAGGAGCACTCTAAAGATGGCACCTAATGTAAGGGGGCACCCTGATGGGGAAAATTTATGTAAGGGGCACACTGATGGAAGACACCAGATGTAAGGGGGTCTTCTGAAGAAGAAACCTGATGTAAGGGGGCACTCTGATGGGGACACCTGACATAAGAGGGTGCGCTGATGGTGGCAATTGATTTATGGAGGCAGCCTGATGGGGACACCCAATTTAATGAATTACTCTGGTAGGGGCACCTGATGTAAGGGGGGACACTGTTGGGGACATTTACATTTACAGAGTATTACCAGAGTGTGTGGAGGAAACAGTAAGAAAAGCACCAGAGAGTGCGGCTTGCGCCAAAAAAGGAAAGAAGACGCGTACAATCTTTCATGGCACAGACTTGTAATTCAGACCTCGGACGGAAAAAAAATTTAGTAACCAGACCGCCTTGAATTTTAAGTCACTACCCCTGCTGTATATATTTCTTCCTAGTGACATCTAATGAGGGCTTTGGTCCAGGTCTGTTCATGTGCACACATATGGTCCTTTAAGTATCGAATGCCAATTTTTTGACAAATTGTTTTATTTTTTTGTATTTTTCTTTAACAACATTTTTGTTTTGGACTTGGATTACTACTTTTTATCTTTATTTTTTTATTTATACTATTTACCTTTGTACGTGCACATGTACACATATATGTATACTAATATATTTTGAACAAAATATTAGAAGGACCTTACAATAATATAACTTCTTAAACATGTATCTGTTTGTATATATCGATGTATGTGGATTTTTTATCCATACTAGTTATGTTGCAGGTCGTTTTTTTGTAATATATGTCACTGTATAAGGAGTGTTGTTGCTAAAGTTGTCAACATTTATATTTTTACATCTTTGATGTTAATTGCATTGTGGCTATTTTTAGCATTTAGTTGATCCAATCACCTATTGATGCCTGGACAGATGCACTCAGGTGTTTTCAATTGTCTTTTATTTGTGTCTGTATATATACAACTGTATATGTGTCTGTCACTTTAGCTATGCTTAAGCAGTAGTGGAGGTGGGAAATGCTGGTATCTGTGGTTTACCATCATTTGCTGTATGTTTACTGCTTTTATTATACGGAATAAAGGTAATTACAGTGTGACCATCCAGCCTTCTTCTTTTTTCCTTCATGGTTCTGCTGCAAGCAGGGCCGGCACCCACCCTATGTGCAGAGGCTACAGAGCAGCAGGGAGGTTATTTTCCTGGAGTGGTGTGCGGTGTGTTTCTTAAAGAGAAGTCATAACTGGCATGTGGTATAGGGGTCTGCAGTTACCACGTCTTCCCTGCTGTCCCTCAAAGACTGATTCAACTGTTTGCACATATATTTTCTCTTCTGGTCAGCATCCAATAAGCACAAAATACAAGGGCAAATGCTTCACATAGTGTAAAATCCCTTAAAAGTATGTGATTAAATATAAAATGCACTTACAAGCATATAAAGGTGATTGCACATTAAGAAAATAAATCCATCTGGCATAGAGAAGAATTTTCGGGTCACTTCTGGTTACGCAATGACTTTAGCATGTAGCTCTTCCCTGCGCATTTCGTCATATGTGACCTCTTCCAGAGCATCTGTTAGTAGTTGAGCCTGTCCTTGAGTGACAACAGGGGAGATGTGGTCCCCTATACCACATGTTGGCTGTGACTTCTCTTTAGTTAGAGGGTCATTTTGTGTTGGTAAGCCTGCATTTCTGTCCGCTAGGTGGTGGTTATTGTTTTTTTGGCACTGACTACAAAGCTTTTTTGGTGGGTTATTAGTCAATTTGCACTATTTGTGGAATTTTACATATTATGTGAATTTGTGTGGGGACTTTACTTTTTAATTCGTTAATTTACTTTATTATGTTGAATTATGCTGATATTATTTGATGCCCCACTGATTAACACAACACAATTTTACACTTATTCATTGTCTAATAGCTCCAGCAATTGACGATCAATAGACAACTGCTGATTTAATTTGGTTCCTTTGTTCCTTTGGTTCTCTCCTATGCAAACTCACCTTATTTTATTATATGTTATACTGCATAACTGTGTGGCCAAATGCAGCTGTTTTGTTTGTATCTCCTCTGACAAAGTCCAATAAAAATGTATTTGCATAAAAAAACTGGCAGAGACAACAGAGGGATGCCAAGTTTCTGATTAAACCAGGAAACTGTGGGTCCTGTACAATGGTAACAACTCTTTTAATCTATGGGTATGGTATAAAACACTGTAAACATCTTCACAGTTCTACAACCTAAAAGCAGGAAACTATGATATTTAACTTTTAAACCTAGACCCATATGTGAGCTCCTTGTATATGCAATTTGACATCTGTTTCTGTGACCCTGGCCTTATAGTTTTGGCTTCTTCCAGAAGAATATATTACTGTTTTTATAGGTTGTCCAAATGTAGGGCCAATCTGAAAGCCCAATGAAATGTTCTGAAGTTCTCAAGATACAGAAGAACCTTGTGCCTGATTGTAAATATAAATAGCTCTTGTGTCACTAGAGAGGTCATTTATGAGCATCAAAGTGGTTGTACACCCTGTACAACCACGTTTACCTACAAGTAAGCCTATATTAAGGCTTACCTGTAGGTGCTTGAAATATCTCCTAAACCTCCACGGTTTAGAAGATATTTACAAAAAAGCAGAGCGCCGATGTCTACGGCGCGTACGCACTTTAGAAAGGGCAGATCGTGACGTTTCTAACAGGGGTCATGCCGTGACTGGCGGCTCCCACGCGCATGCCAGTCACAGAGCCGGAGTTTGCGGCCCCGGAAGGAAGAGGGGTGAAGATGGGCGCTCGCTGATAGTGGGGACAGCAGTGACATCTTAGGCTTCGGTATCAGGTAAGTGACACATAATGCATAGTAGCCCATTATGCTTACCTTTGCAGGGAAATAAAGAGGAAGTAAAACCCACAGGGTTTACTTCCTCTTTAAAGCTATTATTTGACTAAGAATATTACTGCCTTTAAATGCACAACTTTTATGGATGTCATAGAATCTTGGAATCCTTGGATTCAACAGTAGAAGCTGTTTTTGTACATGTGATTTGGTCTCCTGCCTGCAATTACAATCGGTTTTCTCTGTGCAGCCAGTCTTTATCAAATAATGACTGATGGATATATCAGTAATAAGGCCTAATGCCCCATACACACTGTTCTGTCCAACAGATGTTTTGCTGATGTACTTTACTGGTTATTTGTACCTGTGTTGTTAAATTTACATGCAAAATGTGTAATATACTTAAGACAATCATATGTGGTGTGTAGGCTCCATCTAGCGTTCCTTTTTGGTATTGCTGCAGTTCGTTTATCTGTTTATTTGTATGTGTAATATAGGAAGTTGTCAGCAAGCAGGGAATTCTGGGTAGAATCTTCACAGGAAGTGAAAGAGCCACTATTCTTTGAGAAGACATTCAGGAAACAACACACATATTTTGCAATCTATCGTCATCACCCCTTAGAGAACTTAAAAATAGTTTCATCTGGCTTGTTCTAATAAAACTGAGATCAAAGAAATATGGTATCTACAGTTATTGGGAAAAGAAGGTTTAGCTATCTGCTCCTTGAGACAGAACACACATGAGCGGAAATTCTGCCAGCAAAAGTCCGATGAGAGCTTTTGGTCCGAAAATGCGACAGTGTGTATGCTCCATCGGACTTTTGCTGGCGGAATTCCAGCCAGCAAAAGATTGAGCGCATGTTCTCAATTTTTCGGTCGGAAAAAGTTCCGATCTGAAATTCCGATCGTCTGTACCAATTCCAATGCGCAAAATTCCTACGCATGCTCGGAAACAATTCTACGCAAGCTCGGAAGCATTGAACTTTATTTTCTCGGCTCGTCGTAGTGTTGTATGTCACCGCATTCTTGACGGTCGAAAGTTCAGCGAACTTTTGTGTGACCGTGTGTATGCAAGCCATGAGCAGAATTCCATCCGAGATTTTTCCGACAGAAATTCTGCTTGTGTGTACGTGGAATAACAGTTTTGTAAGCTGCAAGTAGCTCCATTATTTTTCCAATTTATTTTACAATCCAAGCTGTCTCAGCATATGTTTCAATTACGGGGTTGTGATTACCCATATTACCGAACACTGGGGTGCTTACAAAGATCAGCTTTTATTTATATGGGTTAAATCTTTTGTTTTACTGTTCTTTGTAACTGATTTGAAAATGGGGGGCGTGGCTTGGCGCGCGGCTTGGATGGCAGCACATTAGAGGAGCTCCGTCAGACACACAGCCTGCTAGCCTGACACCCTTTACAAAAACCCTCCATGCCAGCCAGGAAGCCACACGGCACCCCGCACACCCGTTCCCGCAAAGGGCTGACGAATTCCACAGCCAGGAATATCGTGGATTTGTTGAGACAAAAGCCGGAGGCTGAGAACGGCAAGGCCGAACCCAAGATGGCGCCGACGCAGCAGGCAGAGCTCCACGAGGAAGACTTCAGCGGTGAGTCAGACATTAATGAGGACATAAACAGGGGGAAATCAAGACTCCACAAACCCCTAACATACGCAGATATGTCCGGTTTTACTGCCGAAATCAAATCGGCCTTTTCAGCCGCAATAACCGATCTCAAAACGAATCTGGTTGTCCTCACTGAAAAGCTAGCAGCGGCGGAACATGCGGGGAAACAGAGAGATAAGGCCCTGGACAGAATGGATAAGATTGCGGTGTCCCATACCCAGCACTTTATAGACGTAAACAGACACCTGGAAGACCTCGACAACAGAGGCAGGAGGAACAATATTAGGGTGAGGGGGATCCCTGAAACAGTGGAGGCAGACCAAATAGCACCGGCTCTACAGAGGGTCTTTAACAGCCTACTGGAAAGGCAAGAGGAGACTGTGATCGATTTCATTAGGGCACACAGAGCGCTTAGGCCTAGAGGCCCTGACACTGCACCACCCCGGGACATCATTTGCTGCTTGCAAAGCTTTCAATTAAAGGAGGACATAATGCGCAAAGCGAGGAGGAATGAGAGGATCATTTTCAATGGAGAAACCATAATGCTATTCCAAGATCTGTCCCAGATTACACTCAAAAACCGCAGGGCCTTGCGCCCACTCCTGGACAAACTCCGTGAAAAAGACCTCAGGTACACCTGGCGCTTCCCCTTTGCCCTCATTGTGGCGACAAACGGGCACCAACACATCCTACGCACCCCATCAGAACTCCCTGATTTCTGTGCAGGACTTGGCCTTGACCCAGTGGACTTGCCGGATTGGTATGCTGAGTTCGCCCTACCACCACACAACAGGAGCCCATCCAGATCGCCATTTTCCACACCTGAAAAAAGGTCGTCCAAAAAAATGAAGTCAAGCAAAGCAGGAAGTTCCAAATTCAACACACCGAATCCAAGGGCTCTTTGGGACTGTGAACACGCAGAGGATTAATGCCAAGTTGATCAGCCTATTATCCTCCACTTCGCTCTGATCAGCTGTTTTGACATCTAAGGGAGTTACTCCTGCCCAAGTCAACATACATTTTTTCATTCTTCATTTTGTTAAATTTTTATTGACTCCCAGGCACTCATGGCAGACATAGGCGTGCTTATTGCACGAATCTCGTACCACAATTGTCTGACATGACGTTTAGGCATTAGTCTGAGTTACTGCAGTTTTGTGACCCCTGCGGCGGGGGGAGCCAGCTTGGTCGTGACACTTTAGAGGTGGCGAGCGGCTGGGTCCTCATGCCGTGAGGGTGCAAATGAAAACGGGACCTCTTGGATCCCTGGGGCGGGCCCGGTGAGGCACCCCTATTTTACAGGGTGAATTAATATACATTTTACTTCTGTATAGAGAAGTATATATTTTTTTTTTTTCTAGTTACAGGCTGTGTGTTCGTTGGAGGCTGGTTATGCCAGATATTATCTTTACAAGTTTTCTGTTCAAGCTTAAAGGCTTATTCTGTTTGATTTACACACCAGGCAGCCGCCTCCCCCTACCCCCGCAAGTGGTCTGCCACTGCTTTTAGCTTTGCAGACGCACTACAGTTCTCTAGATAGGGCTCTATCTAGAGGTTGAATCTAATCCTTATTATACTCGCTCCTCTTCACACCTTCACCTCCTGCTTTCCTGTTCCCTGCTCTCTTTCTTCTTTACTGTTTCCTTCTCCCCAATCCCCCTTTTTTTTTTTTTTTTTTTTTTTTTTTTTTTTTTTATATTGTCACCTATTTTGGGGGGTGTCGCCACCCACGCTTTCGACCTTAAGATCGCCTTAACTGACCACTGATATCTCTTTTTCAGACCAAGGTCTCGCACCGCTCCTGAGTCTTCACCATGGCCTACTCTCTTCTGGGGCGTAACCCCACAGTAATATCCCACAATGTGCGGGGATTGAATACCCCAGAGAAGAGAACTACACTACTAAGGGAAATTAAAAAAGGTAAGCCACATTTTGTACTACTACAGGAAACCCACTTTAAGACTGGTCATGTACCCAGGCTCACTGACTCGAACTTTACAAAGGTTTTTCACGCCACAAATAATCTAGCTAAAACAAAAGGTGTCTCAATACTGGTCAGCAAAAATGCACCTTTCGACCTGACGGACCAACTGATAGACCCTGAAGGCAGATACATTTTTTTGAAAGGACACTACAGCGGAACGCCCATCACAATAGCAAATGTGTACTTTCCAAACTCAGCACATTTGCCATTTTGCAAACAGATGACCCATAAGTTGCAGGAGTTTGCCAAGGGGTGTCTGATATTGGGAGGAGACTTCAACATCCCTTTGAATCCCCTGACAGACACCTCTAATGGCAACACTAACATTAGATACCAAGCCTTGAAAGGTATTAAATCCCTTCTCCATAAGCTGGGACTGGTAGACTCTTGGAGACTCCTTAACCCACAGGGACGTGACTATACGTTTTACTCGCCCCCCCACAAAAAATACACAAGGATAGATTACCTGTTTATAACTCAAAAAGACCTTCCTGTCCTCACTGAGGCATGCATAGGCACACAATCCTTCTCTGACCACGCTCCGGTAGCAGTAACGTTAGACTTGACAAGAGCCCCTAAAAAGACCCAGATTTGGAGACTTAACTCCTCAATACTCTCAGACCCCACTCATCTACCCAAACTCAAAGAGGCCCTGTCAAATTTCTTCGCACAGAACAACACCCCAGGGATGGACCCACTAATGATCTGGGAGGCTCACAAATGTACACTAAGAGGGGAACTGATCTCGTTGGGGGCCAGAAGGAAAAAAGAGAGAGAATTGGAAATCAAAAATCTAATGACCCGTATCCATAAGCTAGAATCCCTACACAAACAATCTCTTGCAGTGGATACTGCCACAGAATTACTAGCAGCCAGGAAACAACTCCAGACACTTTTTGATGCTAAAGCCAAACGTTTTTTATTTTTTAGGAAAAAAATTTACTATGAGGGGGGCAACAAGCCGGGCAAAACATTGGCAAGGGCGTTACGAGTACACACCCAAAACAATAACATCATAGGCATAAGACAGCAACAAAATGGGACTCTAGATGTCACCACAGAGGAGATTGCTAAACATTTTCACACATTTTATTCAAAGCTCTACAATTTACCGCCACAACACAAGCAACCTGGTATGGACGGCAATAGATCACAAATAATAGAAGACTATCTTAGCAAGAGTGGTCTCCCGTCCCTTGACACAACGGAAGCTAACACCCTTGAAGACACAATAACCACAGCTGAAATTAGAATGGCCATTAAGAATTTGAAACTAGGCAAGAGTCCTGGCCCAGATGGGTACACGGCCATTTACTACAAAACTTTTACAGACCTCTTGACAGACCCTCTAGCGGCTGCCTTGAACGCCCTGTCCGAACCCAGAGCCACCACCCCAGACTTACTTTCAGCCTACATAACAGTAATACCGAAGACAGGTAAGGACCCCTCCGATTGTGCTAGCTACCGCCCTATCTCCTTATTGAACTTGGACGTAAAAATTTTCGCGCGGATACTTGCTGACAGGCTGAGACCCTTTCTCCAAAAAATAATTGGCCCGGAACAGGTGGGTTTCATGCCCGAACGTGAAGCCAAAGACAATGTCACCAAAGCCCTCCTACTGATTCACCAAATGGGGTCCAGCGGGTCGGGGGGCCTTCTCCTATCCACGGATGCGGAGAAGGCCTTCGACCGCGTGGCTTGGGACTACATGCTATCCACTTGTAAACATATTGGATTGGGTGATAAGATGTTGGCCCGGATCGCCGCACTCTATCATAACCCTTCGGCTAGACTGAAAATAAACGGCACCCTTTCGGACCGGGTACATATAGCGAACGGAACGAGACAGGGCTGCCCCCTTTCACCACTCTTATTCATTTTAACACTAGAGCCATTTATTAGACAGGTCAATGCAAATAATTCAATCGGGGGATTTCAGGTGGGGGAGCGGGAGTTCAAGGTGGCCGCCTACGCCGATGATTTGTTATTTTTCATATCGAGACCCCACACCACCCTCCCTAATCTTATGAAAACCTTTGAACTTTATAGCTACGTCTCTAATCTAAAGATAAACTACTCCAAATCTGAAGCCATGAACATCTCCCTTCCCAACCACTCACTCTCTTCAGTGATAGAAAACTCACCCTTTAAATGGGACCATAAAAAACTGAAATATTTGGGGGTGTTTTTAACACCTCAACTATCGACAATTTACGAACAAAATTTTCCCCCTCTCTTAAAATCTATTGAAACGGACTTACACAAATGGCACGCTGGAACCTTCTCTTGGTTTGGAAGGGCAGCTATCATTAAAATGACGGTCCTCCCCAGACTCCTTTATCTTATGCGCACTCTACCAATCAAAATACCGTCCAACATGTTCAGGATACTGAGAACCATGTTTTTGAAATTCATATGGGCACAAAAAAGGCCGAGAATCAAACTTGAAACTCTCCAGAAAGCGAAGACATTGGGAGGGTTGGGAGTACCCAACTTACAGGGCTACTACAAAGCATCTCACGTAACAAGGGTCATTGACTGGCACTGTCACAGAGACTCCAAGGACTGGGTGAAACTGGAAATGGCCCTTCAGCCTCTCCCTCTCACCTTTGTGCCCTGGCGACCATGGCTTTCATACACTGACGACCTAAAGCAACATCCCTTAACGGGTACCACTCTGAAAGTGATTCATGAGATACCCGCCGTCACAGGAGTCACATCTGCCCTAGGCCCACTTACCCCACTGAAGGATAACCCAGATTTCATCCCAGGGGTAGGCAACCCACATCTCAGATCCTCTCATAATGACGGACCGCTCTTAGCAAGAGATTGTTACCACCAAGCTAAACTGAAAGACTTTCAGACACTTAAACGAGATGACAATGTGACTGACTTACCCTTTTGGACCTATCTCCAAGTTAGAAGTTATGTAAGCACCAATAACAAGGGGGGAGACTTCACCAGACCTTTGACGGACTTCGAGTCGGTGTGCCTTAGGGGAGAGCCAATACGTGGGGCCACCTCAATTGTTTACGCATGGCTACAGAACACGGAAACACCCATGGATGATAGACTCAGAGAGCGGTGGTCGGAGGCCCTACAGGTAAACATAACCCTGAATCAGTGGAGGAACGCTTGCATCTTAGCACATAAGTGCTCTATCAGCACCAAGGTACAAGAGACAGCTTTCAAACTCTTAACTCAGTGGTACCTAACCCCTACAAAATTAAATAAGATGTTCCCCCAAGCTTCAGATTGTTGCTGGAGGTGTATGGGAGATAGTGGAACTTTATTACACATTTGGTGGCATTGCCCCCTGATTACCCATTTTTGGGACAGTGTAAGAGAGTACATCAAAAAAATCACTGAGACCACCCTACCTTTAGACGCAGCCTGTTGCCTGCTGCATATTTCGAGCTGGCCTCTGAAAAGATACAAGCGTTCGCTCACAAAACATTTATTGAATGCGGCCAAGTCCCTTATCCCAATTTATTGGAAATCAACTCGTGTACCAACAACAAAGGAATGGCTAAACAGGGTCACAGAATTTTATGAAATGGAAGACACTTTGGCGCAAGCAAACGAACAAGTTGAAAAATTTCTCGATACTTGGCGCCCATGGATCGAGTTTAAATACTCTCAAGCATTCACTGACATTGTTGGTACTCAGTCTGAGGAGATGAGCTAACTTAGTTATAGATATGGCCTAACAGTGGATCTGTACTGGATTACACACTTGGGCGATGTGGGTGGTCGAGGTCAACTAGGATCATTCAAGATCATTCACCTTCCCTTTCCTTTTTTTTTTTTTTTTTTTTTTTTTTTTTTTTTTTTTTTTCTCTCTCTATTCTTGAATTTACACAAATCTCACTCTCTTTCCCCACATAGAGTCTTGGTTTCCTTTCACCCTCCTTTCACTTATTACTTTATCTTTCCCCCTTTTTTCATTCCTCTGCACTATTCAGAGGGTCAATCGTAATATCGAATATGATACCATTATAGGCCTAGGCAAAAGGGGTTGTGACATTAAACGGGCCTACTTCAGAACTGATAAGGTTTATGTAAACGACACAACCGATATTACACTGTTTCATTCTTCTTGTCTCTGATTATTCCGAATCAACATTGCATAAACTAATGTAAACGGAGGCCTTTTTACTGCAATTTCTGCCTGAGCGGAAACGCTTTTATTTGTTTTTGTACTCTCTGATCTGTATTGTATACTTATTATTTCTGTAATAAACCTCTTTAATGGAAAAAAAAAAAAAACTGATTTGAAAATAGTAGATGAAGGTATTTTTTCATTTCTCAGTTTTTCACAAAAAAAATGTTCATTTAGGACTACCCTCTCCACAAGTTGACAACAATACTGTGCGATTTCACTGCTGAACAAACAATGTTGTCACTGTATTACATGAAGTGGTTTAGTTTATTTTTTACTTTAGTGTTAATTCCAGTTTATGTTTTTATATTTTGGATAACATTAAAGCCTTATTAAAATACAGCTAAAGGCAGCCTATATATTTTTAGTGTAGCTCATGAAAGTGCCACATTTTAATAAATATCCTCAAGAAAATTATAATTACCTCAGCATACATCTGCATTTGTTTGCTCTACCCCCCCCCCCATCTGTGTCTCCGCTCCTGGCTCCTGATAGTGATGGTGGGAGGAGTTTTTCAGAGCTACCATGTCATTGCTTTCCACTATGCTAGCATCTGCATCTCCCACAAGGAACTACAGTTCCCATGACTCAGTGGGCATTTGGCAGTGGCATAGGTGGGACATGGGTTGGGCAAAGACAGAATGAATGTGAGAAGTGCCCAGAGTCTTGGTGTGTCTTAAATGATTATTGATACCGTAGGGCTTCTAAGGAAAGAAAGTAGTGCCCCCCAGTGACTTCACGGCGCGGCACTGTAGTCCCTTGTATAACGTCAAAAGGGGACAATGGAACTACTTGAAAAATGAGGAAGCTGCGTTGTCTCCACAATAAGGGAAGCTGACAAGCTGGAGGGGGAGCAGGTATATTTCTCTATATATTTGTATTTACTCGACAAAGACATATTTTATATTCTACTTAGTTTTATCACATATTAATTTTTAATTTTTGACCTTAGTTCTACTTTAACCTTTTTTTTTTTGTTTAATTTAAATGTTCCATTTATCCACAATCGAAGGGTACAAACAAAAGGTAAACCAAAATGTAAACCAATGAGACAGAAAAAGTAGAATTTATTAAAGAAATAGTAATACACAACAAAAAATATAAGAACATTGACATAACCGTTCAGTATCCAATAATATGTCACATAAGTGCCATAGAGTTCCATGTCTGGCAGTATCCCACTGGCCACATAGAAATCACAATGGTCATACTAAAAGGGGTAAACACAAATATTATATAATGCTCAGCATTTTGTGCATGGCAGGATTAGTATTCAGCTGTGCTAAGTCATAAGGACTTTTATCACAGCATTGTGAAGACACGGTGAGGATTGAGCATATAGACAATGAGACTTCCTTGAAAATTTTCCCTAAGGGACCTCTTTATGGCAGAGTAGCTAAAGTCATTATTGGTGTCTCAAGTGTCAGTGCTATTGTTCTGGTATTCCAGAATGTTTGCCTCTCAACACACTTAGAATAATCTAAGTACCCCAAAATGGAGCGTTAAACCTTCTTTGGGACTTAGATGTTCTACATGTACCCCGTAGCCACTTCTAAGTGCTAATTGCGTGAGAGGCTTTAAAAAAGTGATCACTACCTGTCTTTTCGAAGGTACACATACAAGCTCCTATTGAATGCTATCCTACAAACCTTTTGAATACCATGCAAAGCCTTATATAGGGTATTGTACAAAGGCACATTGAATGTGCCATGCCCCATTGCTTTGAGTTTCATTTAATGTCATTAGCACTGCATGCGGGGTCTATTGGACCGAGAGGTCCACAAACCTTTCAGCACCATTTGGACATGTTGTACATAAACTCGTAGACTATCACTAAGCATTTTCATCAGAAGCAAGTTAGCTTCTGTGAAACAATATGTAGACTGTATATTCACCATATACTGTAGGTGGGTTACCTAAAACCCACATAGTGTCCGGCATTGCTGTCATAGTCCAGATCAGCTTTGCTTGAACAGTTTAAAATATATATTAGTGGGGGCTTGAGATAGCGACATAACAACAGTCATAGCAGTTTATGAGGACACTGCAGTGACACCTCGAAAATAAGAACTCAGTTGCACCATTCCCCTCACTGGATAAAGTAGCACCCATGACATTTCCATGCTCAGTGTGCAAATAGGAGTCTCAGGGCATCTAATGCTACAGGTGCACTGATAATGTTCCTAAATTCCCAGCTCACCATCATCGGGCAGCCAGAGTATGGGGCCTCTAGCTCCATACTCTTTTTCTTCAGCAACATTTAGGACATAGAGCTGCTCCGCAGTTAACGTCCAGGAAGCAAAGAGAAAAGAATGAAATTTGCCATTACAGGCAAAATTGCCTCTGCTTTCAATAGAGTAGCTATTAGGCCCTGCACATACATACAGTATATAACCCACAAAACTTTTAAAACCTGATACCTATAGAGACGCTCAAAGTTTTTATCTCAAGGTATTATCAAGATTTATTTAAAAACTGCGTGTTTACTTTGACACTAAACATATGTGTTGCCCTTAGACCAATTGACTGTTTATCACATACAATTTCCATCTTCTGCAATATATATGGATAGGAAAGGGGACAAGGAGATTATAAATATATATATAATATTTGAAAAGCATCTAAAGAAATAAAATCAATACAATAATAGAAACTATTGTTTAACTCTTTGTGGTTAACTAATTGTGGTGGTCGGAAGAGTGATGCCCGTCACCACTGTGTCCTGACAATTGATTTCCTCCACTCTGGTGACCAGAGGAGTGGTGTTACTCACTCTGGTGACCAGAGGAGTGATTTCCTGCACTTTCGTGACCAGAAGAGTGATGTCCTCCACTTTGGTGACCAGAGGAGTGATGTCCTCCACTCTGGTGACCAGAGGAGTGATGTCCTCCACTCTGGTGACCAGAGGAGTGATGTCCTCCACTCTGGTGACCAGAGGAGTGATGTCCTCCACTCTGGTGAGTAGAAGAGTGATGCTTTCCACTGTGGTGTGAGGAACAATGTCCTCCACTCTGGTGGGAGAAGTGATGCCCTCCCTTAAAGTGACCAGAAAATTGGTGGTCACCATGATGGTGTCCAAACGAGTGGTGTCCTCCATGTTGGTGGCCTGACATGTGATGGCCCACATGATGGTGTCCTGAGTGATGATGCATCATGCTGTGATGATATCCTGAAAAGTCCAAGGCACAAAGAAATGCTGAAGTTATTATATGACACAAAGATGAGTTGTGTAGAAGGCTTAGTGGCCATATGTCTCATTGATCAAAGGTTGTGAAATATGAGCTTTCTGTGTTGATAATTAGAACACAAGTGTTGGAGAATTTATATCTGAATTTGTATCTGACTGTTTCTCTCCTCTCCCTAGATGAGTCACTTTTCACGCCGGCATCCCTGTGATCCTGAGCACCAGCAAGGATTCACACCTCAGCTTGGAGCAGCACCACTAAGCATAAATTGACTAATTGTGACTGTTTCTCTGATTCAAAAAAACATAGCCTTTACTTCCGAGTTTTATTTGTAAATAAATGAAGCTTGGGGTTATTTAGTGTAACTAAGGGAAAAAACTTTTTTTTCCTAGTTTTGGATTGACTGGAGAGGTATTAGAACATCTATCAGTTTTTTTTGCTGTCTGTGCCCTCATTAGGAACTGTTTCTATTTGTCCTATTTACCATTATCATTGAAAGTAAAATTAAAAGAAAATCCCTAATTGTAGATTGACACTACGGATGAGCCCGTGGCACGAGTCGAACGTAAGTTTGATTTGAACATCAGGTGTTCGTTTGCTCTAAAATGAACCGAACATATGGGGCGAATGCTGGAAATTCTAGTGCCGCAGAATACCCCATAATGCACTGCGAGATCGCAGTGCATTGCTGTATGATGATTGGCCAAAGCATGCACCTGACCTGCATGTTTTGGCCAATCACAGCGCACTCTGCTGAGAGAGTCACAATTGACTGTAGGCAGGGTGCCTTTTGCCAATCATGGCTCAAGGAGTCTAAGTCCATGCTACACACTATATAAGGCTGATGTCACCCCGCACTTGGCTATATAACAGCTGTCACCGTGAAAAGGCTGCAGTCGGCGGGATGGCTCCCATGGAGGCAGAGTTCTTCTGTTTTTTTTTCTTCTCTGGAACGTCGGTGCCATGATTATAGATGGGTGGATATAAACATATATATATATATAATATATATATTTTTTTTAATTAAGGCATTGTCAAAAACTGTCTGCTGTCATTTTTACTTTTCTCACACTTTTTTGGTGAATGGGTAGGGGTACAATGTACCCCTACCCATTCACATAGGGAGGGCAAGATCTGGGGGCCCCCTTGTTAAAGGGGGCTTCCAGATTCTGATAAGCCTCCCACCCGCAGACCCCCACAACCACCAGGCAAGGGCTGTGGGGATGAGGCCCCCAAAGCACCCTCCCCATGTTGAGGGCATGTAGCCTGGTACGGTTCAGGAGGGGGGCATGCTCTCGTCCCCCCCCTCCTGCGGCCTTCCAGGTTGCATGCTCAGATAAGGGTCTGGTATGGATTTGGGGGGGACCCCCACGCCATTTTGAAAAAAAAATTTGACGTGAAGTTCCCCTAATATTTATACAAGACCCGAAGGGCCTGATAATGGACTGGGGGGGGGCCCACGCCATTGTTTTCAGTTATTTTTTATGTATATTGCCGGGATCCGACAATACATTACAGTTGCAAGCAATTTTATTTCTTTAAATTGTATTTTTCTTTTAGAAATGTAATTTTGCTGCGGTACTGTTATAAACATGGGAAAGAGGCTCTACTTTACAGACAGCCTAAGGGGACCCCCCCAGGCACGATGTTTAAAGGATATATTTTATTTTTATTGTTTCACTTCAAGCATTATTAAAATCGCTGCTCCTGAAAAAACTACTGTTTTAAAAACTTTTTTTTTTGCATTGATACATGTCCTCTGGGGCAGTACCCGGGTCCCCAAACACTTTTTATGGCAATAACTTGCATTTAAGCTTCTAAAAAGAACACTTTTGATTTTTCACATTCATGTCCCATAGACTTTAAAGGTGCTCACGTCTTTGCACAATTTTTTTGTCTGTTCGCATGTTCTGGTGCGAACCGAAACGGGGGGTGTTCAGCTCATCCTTAATTGACACCAGGACAATAATAGAGTGTAAATCTTCCAATGGGGACACTAGTTCAATGGGAATACTAGTTTTAGTAACCCTGGAGACACCCCAGGATTCCCTCACACCTCTCACTTCCTGGTTTTTCAACGGGAAAGGAAGGGAAGTGAAATCTCCCCTTTGGGACATATCTATGGCAAAAAAGACAGGAAATATAAACCTTACCTTACTCTATCCAAAATGAAAAAAAAAAGTTTTGTCTTTAGTTCTACTTTAATATAGACAAGACAACAATTTTTACAGTAATACATTTTGACTAAAATCTCTTGTAACTAAATAAATCATGAAGCTTAGAAAACAATGAAATAAGAGTCCGGCACTGAGGTGATGCTTTTAGTTTACAATATTTTTATTCTAGTGTTTAATGCAATACAACAATTTAGGTCTTACCATGGACACGAGACTAAATATAACAAAAAACATGTCCTGGTCTATAGAGCCTTCAAGAACACATTATTGTTTGTGACTAAAATACTGTAATTACTTACTGTAGTACACTAATGGAACCATGTGCAAAACAATTGCAGATGATGAAAATGTTGATATCTTAGCAAAGCAGGACTAATGCTGCGTACACACGAGCGGAATGTCCGACAGAAAAAGTCAGACGGGAGCTTTTCATCGTATATTCCGAGCGTGTGTATGCCCATCAGACTTTTATTGTCGAAAATTCTGACGGACCTAGAAAGAGAACATGTTCTAAATTTTTCCGACTGAACCAATTTCTATTGAGAAAACCGCTCGTCTGTATGCTGTTCCGACGTACCAAAAACGACGCATGCTCTGAAGCAAGTACGAGACGGAAGCTATTGGATACTGGCTGTTGAATTTCCGTTTTCTAGTCCCGTTGTATGTGTTGTAGGTCACAGCGTTCTGGATGGTCGGAATTGGGTGTGACTGTGTGTATGCAAGACCGCTTGAGCGGAATTCCGTCGGAAACTCCATCAGGAAAAACCTTCAGAGTTATTCTGACGGCAAAACCGGTCGTGTATACAGAGCATAACTGGTGCTAAATAGTTTGCTGAATTTCCAAAGAAGGCCAGAAAATCTCAGAACACTGGGCATTACCAGAGGAGATAGATTGCTAGTCATGTTTATCAGTCATAATTTTAGTTAGTCTGATTCAATTGGATAAAATGTATCACATTACCACTGAACTTACCATGTTGACCGTGGGACATGTGATGTTCAGAAACACTGTAAGGGAAACAAAATAGCTAAATCCAGTCTGTAAAATAAAATCTATCTATCTATCTATCTATCTATCTATCTATCTATCTATCTATCTATCTATCTATCTATCTATCTATCTATCTATCTATCTATCTATCTATCTATCTATCTATCTATCTATCTATCTATCTATCTATCTATCTATCTATCTATCTATCATATAGTTACATTATATTATTGTTTGGAATTATTTGTCTGTCTGCCTGCCTGTATGTCTGTCTGCCTATTTATCTGTCTATAGCAGTGGTTCTCAACCTGGGGGTCGGGACCCCCTCAGGGGTCGAATGACGATTTGCCAGGGGTCACCGAATCCTGGGATGTTCCTTAAGCCTGCACCGATCTCCCAGCCTTCTTGCGGCCACCCAGTAGGGCTGTCAATGGAGCTTGTGGCCACCCAGCTGGGCTGTTTCTGGAGACTGCGGCCGTCCACTCAGACTTTTTGCAGCCGCCCATGCAGTTCACGGCATGGCAGGGGGGCAGAGACTAAAGGTCAGCTGACTGGTGAGGAATGTGAAGTGGGAAGGGCTGGAGGAGACCCTATCTCCTGATTCTCCGGCATAAGTGGCACTGCTGCGAGACATCACAAAGTCTGAGACACAGTGAGTAACACTGCCTATGATTATAGTTGCCATTAAAAGTCCCCACTACAATTCTCAGATCAGCAGATGACCTTGATCAAGAGCACCTAAGTTGGCTAATCAGAACTCCCCCCAGCACTGCCACTGATCCCAACTTCCCACCAACACTGCCACTCATCCCCCCCCCCCCTACAGGCACTGCCACTCATCCACAGCCCCCACCATGGAATAAGAGAAGAAATAAAAATTGAGAATACATGGAAGGGAGAGGAAAAGAAGAGGAGGAACAAAGAAAAAGGGAGAGGAAGAATAAGAGAAAGAACAAGAAAGAAGGCTAGAGAGAGGGATGGGAAAAAAAATAAATTAGGATAGAGAGATATAAAAGAGAAAGAAAGGAAAACAAAGAGGAAGAGTGGTACATCCTAAAATGTACCATAAGGGGTTTAATACTGTACGAGTGGAAGGGACTCAGGGAGCGCTAAATGTCCATGGGTTAGGGGCGCAAATTACTTGTCTTGCCTTAGGTGCTGACAACCCACGCTACATAAATTATTTTACTGTTATGCCGCGTACACACGAGCGGACTTTACGGCGGACTTTGCCCGGCGGACTTTTCGACGTACTTTCCGACGGACTTTGTGAACGAACGGACTTGCCTACACACAATCCACCAAAGTCCGTCGAATTCGTACGTGATGACGTACGACCGGACTAAAACAAGGAAGTTCATAGCCAGTAGCCAATAGCTGCCCTAGCGTGGCTTTTTGTCCGTCGAACTAGCATACAGACGGCGGACTTTTCGACCGGACTCGATTTCAACGGATAAATTTTAAACAAGTTTCAAATCTAATTCCGTCCAACTTTTGAGAAAACAAAGTCCGCTGGAGCCCACACACATCGAATTGTCCGACGAAATCCAGTCCGCCGGGCAAAGTCCGCCGTAAAGTCCGCTCGTGTGTACGCGGCATTAGGGGTCCCCACAACTTGGGAAATTTTATCAAGGGGTCACAGGACTGACAGGTTGAGAACCACTGATCTATAGTATAGTTACATTGTTATTTGAAAAAGTGTAGTAATAACCCTTTCTAAGCACAAGGAACCCCATTATTTAATGCTATAACTAAATAATAAGGATAATTTCAGTGAGATGTATATTAAGTTATAAATGGTAGCCACCAAGTGTGTACAGGGGGAAGTTGCTTTCTCCAAATTTAACCCTACCTTTTTCACACAGTGGACACAACACAGAACATATTTATTAAGTGGTACTGGTGTCATTGTAAATTGTGGCATAGTCACACAGAAGTTGGTCCAGCAGAAGACTTTACAAGTACATGCGTGTACCACTTACTTGTCCCTACTGAGTCAGTTTAAGCATGTAAGGTCTACATAAATCGTCCTTCACAGTTCTACAATGCCTTCTTACGCGTACTGAATGTGCAGAAGTGCACGATACTCAAATATTTTGAGATGGCATCCCCTGTATTTTTTGGAACTCATATGGTGGTGATAACATACTAAGAGTCCCACAAAACCAAGCCCCTCTGGGTAGGGAGACCCCAGGCATTTTGGCGTATGGGGCTAAAGAAGTATGTAAAAAAATTAAGAAAAATGACAGATTGGCTTTCTTGATATCAGCTTGGTCTCACTCACTTTCTTTGCAAATGTATTCACTCAGTAATGAACAATAAGTTTAACTTTGCTATGGTCTTCTTTTTCCATTGCTTTCATAAGGAAGTTTGCAATACCGCTGTATTTGGGAGCTTTAATATCGGTATTTAACTGATGTGCTTTTATTTAATGTACTTGTTTGCCATACTTACTCAATGTCATGTCCATCCAACAAACGTTTGTAGGTGGCTATCTCCATCTCCAAATGGGTCTTCTGGTCCATGAGAGTCGTATACTCCTGGTTCTGACGTTCTAGGTCTGACCGAATCTGTGCCAGATCAGACTCCAAACCATTGATCAGGCACTGCATTTCAGCAAGTTTGGAGCCAAAGGTAGCTTCCATCTCAGCAAAAGTGCCCTCCAGAGCTGATTTCTGGAATAAGAGCCATATAAACCCTGATTAAAATCAACATTTACTATTTTAAGTACAGTCCTCATAATCAACCTATTACTACCTATAAATTTCAACAAAATGGAAATCATGGGTGTTAACTGTTTGGCTGTTTGGTGTATTGGTATATGTGTGTATATATATATATATATATATATATATATATATATATATATATATATATATATAACCAAAAGTATTGGGACTCTTGCCTTTACACACAAATGGACTTTAATGGCATCCCAGATACCAGTCTGAGTCTGTAGGGTTCTATATTGAGTTGGCCCACCCTTTTCAGCTATAACAGCTTCAACTCTTCTGGGAAGGCTGCCCACAAGGTTTAGGAGTGTGTCTATCGGAATATTTGACAATTATTACAGAAGTGCATTTGTGAGGTCAGGCAATGATGTGGACGAGAAGGCCTGGCTCACAGTCTCTGCTCTAATTCATCTCGAAGGTGTTCTATCAGGTTGAGGTCAGGACTCTGTGCAGGCCAGTCAAGTTTCTTCACCCCAAACTCACTCATCCAAAGTTGGGAGCATGAAATTGTCCAAAATATCTTGGTATGCTGACGTCTTAAGAGTTCCCTTCACTGGAACTAAGGGGCAAAACCCAACCCCTGAAAAACAGCCCCACACCATTATCCTCCCTCCACCTAATGATTTGGACCATTGCACAAAGCAGGGTCCATAAAGACATGGATGAGTGAGTTTGGAGTGGAGGAACTTGACTGGCTTGCACAGAGTCCTGACCTCAACCCAACAGAACACCTTTAGGATGAATTAGACCAGAAACTGAGATCCAGGCCTTCTCGTCCAACATCAATATCTGACCTGACAAATTCACTTCTGGAAGAATAGTCAAACATTCCCATAGACCCATAGACACACTCCTAAACCTTGTAGAAGGCCTTCCCAGAAGAGTTGAAGCTGTTATGCCCCGTACAGATGGTCGGACTTTGTTCGGACATTCCGACAACAAAATCCTAGGATTCTTTCCGACGGATGTTGGCTCAAACTTGTCTTGCATACACACAGTCACACAAAGTTGTCGGAAAATCCAATCGTTCTAAACGCGGTGACGTAAAACACGTACGTCGGGACTGTAAACGGGGCAGTGGCCAATAGCTTTCATCTCTTTATTTATTCTGAGCATGCGTGGCACTTTGTCCGTCGGATTTGTGTACACACGATCAGAATTTCTGACAATGGATTTTGTTGTCGGAAAATTTTATATCCTGCTCTCAAACTTTGTGTGTCGGAAAATCCGATGGAAAATGTCCGATGGAGCCCACACACGGTCGGAATTTCCGACAACACGCTCCGATCGGACATTTTCCATCGGAAAATCCGACCGTGTGTACAGGGCATTAGAGTTGCAAGGGGTGCAATATAGGAAAGACACATATGGGAGAGATGAAAAGAGCTGCACACCCCGAGAACAGATAATATGGAAAAGTTTTCCCCAGTGGGGCTTTAAAACAGCAATATAACAGGGTCAAAGAAATTTTTCTAAATTAATATTTAGAGAGTTTTTTATTTTAAAAATGTCCAATATCATGGTATAGTTAAATACAATATGTACAATATAAAATCTGGTCCAATAATACAATACATGTTCCACAATGCAATAAACAACACATTTGTGCACATCATTACATTACATAATGTTATATGGTATGCGAGCCCCGGCGCTTTTCGACCTATGTACGGGCTCTTCAGCGGGACAATTGGATCTAAAAAATATTACATATATTCAGAATTAAAGAAGCATGTCATCATACATCACATTAAATAAGCCATAGTGGTATATTTACAGCTCAAGAGTGGAATGAGTGTTCTTATAACCAGAGATAGTAGGAGCCATTGAAGAATCTGGAGGGTTTAGAGGCTGCCCCCACCTCCCCAGGAGAGAAGAGACCACCCTGAGGAACGCCTGCAACAAATACCCAATGATAGCCATTTGTTGATTAAGAAAAAATGAATGAGTTAACTCATAGCAGATCTGCCAAAGTAACATTTTTATTATAAATGTTTCTAAATGTATATATGAAGACTGACGGTAAATATGGGTTGTCGATGTGTAAATTCATCACGGTATCATTTACGTGCCATAGAGATGACTAACCAATGATAAATAATAATTGATTAAAACAATATGGTGATATAGTAATGTAGAAAGTGTGTTTGTAGTTCATTAGCAGTAATGTTAAATAATAATGTGTATGAAAATTATTTAATACAGTTATTACGAAAAAATGCAATGTGTGTGTGAAAGACTGACAATTAGTGCAGTCAAAGCGTGCACTCTATGCAAAATAATAATGTAGCTTAAATAATTCATTAAGTGATTGAAAATATTAATACAATTCATAACTTGCATAGTGTCTGCCAACCAAATGCTGGCGTGGTGTGATAAAAGCAACAACTAATAAAGACAAACCAAAATGTGTAAAAGTATGTGTCTAGTGGTGTGATATACCTTATACAATAATGTGGTTCGTATAATAGTGTAGTTTACCTTATACAGTAGTGTGGTTCGTATAGACTTGTAGGTTGTTTAGGCTTATAGGGCTTGATTGTTATTGAGGACCTGACTGCAGTTATGCAAGAAAGGTGGGGACTCTGATGCTGAGAGAGGGTGAATGCAGTGCCGTCCATCATGGCCTGCATGGAATCATACATTTTTAAAATTTTTTTGTAATAACTGTATTAAATAATTTTCATACACATTATTATTTAACATTAGTGCTAATAAACTACATACACATTTTCTACATTACTATATCACCATATTGTTTTAATCAATTATTATTTAACATTGGTTAGTCATCTCTATGGAACGTAAATGATACAGTGACTAATGTACACATCGACAACCCATATTTACCGTCAGTCTTCATATATATATTTAGAAACATTTATAATAAAAATGATACTCTGGCGGATCTGCTATGAGTTAACTTATTCAATTTTTCCTAATCAACAAATGGCATTGGGTATTCGTTGCAGGGGTCGGCTCCTCCATCCCTCCGAGGGCATTTATAGTGTGGCTCCTTGGAAGCCCCGCGGGGTGGTCTCTTCTCTCCTGGGGAGGTGGGGGCGGCCTCTAAGCCCTCCGGATTTTTCAACGGCTCCTACTATCTCTGGTTATAAGAACATTCATTCCACTCTTGAGCGGCAAATATACCACTATGGCTTATTTAATATGATGTATGATGACATGCTTCTTTAATTCTGAATATATGTAATATTTTTTAGATCCAATTGTCCCCCTGAAGAGACCGTACATGGGTCGAAACGCGTCAGAGCTTGCATACCATATAGCATTATGTAATGTAATGATGTGCACAAATGTGTTTGTTTATTGCATTGTGGAACATGCATTGTATTATTGGATTAGATTTGATATTGTACATATTGTATTTAACTATACCACGATAGTGGGCATTTTTCAAATAAACAACTCTCTAAATATCAATTAAGTAAATAATTTCTTTGACCCTGTTATATTACTGTTTTAAAGCCCCACTGGGGAAAACTTTTCCATATTATAGTTGCAAAGGGTGGGCCAATTCAATATTGGACCCTATGGACTAAGGCTGATATACCATTTAAGTTCATGTGCGTGTAAAGGCAGGCGCCTCAATTTTATATATATGAATATACATACAATATCTCACAAAAGTGAGTATACCCCTCACATTTTTGTAAATATTTTATTATATCTTTTCATGTGACAACACTGAAGAAATGACACTTTGCTACAATTTAAAGTGGTGAGTGTACAGCTTGTATAACAGTGTAAATTTGCTGTCCCCTCAAAATAACTCAACACACAGCCATTCATATCTAAACCGCTGGCAACAAAAGTGAGTATATTTCTAAGTGAAAATGTCCAAATTGGGCCCAATTAGTCATTTTCCCTCCCCGGTGTCATGTGACTCATTAGTTTTACAAGGTCTCAGGTGTGAATGGGGAGCAGGTGTGTTAAATTTGGTGGTTTTACTCTCACTCTCTCATTCTGGCCACTGGAAGTTCAACATGTCACCTCATGGCAAAGAAATCTCTAGGGATCTGAAAAAAAAGAATTGTTGCTCTAAATAAAGATGGCCTAAGCTATAAAAAGATTACCAAGACTCTGAAACTGAGCTGCAGCACAGTGGCCAAGATCATACAGTGGTTTAACAGGACAGGTTCCACCCAGAACAGGCCTTGCCATGACAGACCAAAAAAGTTTAGTGCTCGTGCTCAGCATCATATCCAGAGGTTGTCTTTGGGAAATAGACGTATGAGTGCTGCCAGCATTGCTGCAGAGGTTGAAGGGGTGGGGGCTCAGCCTGTCAGTGCTCAGACCATGCACCACACACTGCATTAAATTGGTCTGCATGGCTGTCACCCCAGAAGTAAGACTCTTCTAAAGATGATGTACAAGAAAGCCCACAGTTTGCTGAAGACAAGCAGTCTAAGGACACGGATTACTGGAACCATGTCCTGTGGTCTGATGAGATCAAGATAAACTTATTTGGTTCAGATGGTGTCAAGCATGTGTGGCAGCAACCAGGTGAGGAGTACAAAGACAAGTGTGTCTTGCCTACAGTCAAGCATGTTGATGGGAGTGTCATGGTTTGGGGCTGCATAAGTGAGGCCAGCACTGGGGCGCTACAGTTCATTGAGGGAACCATGAATGCCATTATGTACTGTGACATACTGAAGCAGAGCATGGTCCCCTCCTTTCAGAGACTTGCCAGGGCAGTATTCCAACATAACGACCCCAAACACACCTCCAAGATGACCACTGCCTTGCTAAAGAAGCTGAGGGTAAAGGTAATGGTCTAGCCAAGCATGTCTCCAGACCTAAACCCTATTGAGCATCTGTGGGGCATCTTCAAATGGAAGATTGAGGAATGCAAGATCTCTAACATCCACCAGCTCCCTGAAGTCGTTATGGAGGAGTGGAAGAGGACTCCAGTGGCAACCTGTGAAGCTCTGGTAAACTCCATGCCTAAAAGGGTTAAGGCAGTGCTGGAAAATAATGGTGGCCACACAAAATGTTGACACTTTGGGACCAATTTGGACATTTTTACTTAGGGGTGTACTCACTTTGTTGCCAGCGGTTTAGACATTAATGGATGTGTTGAATTTTTTTTGAGGGGACAGCAAATTTACATTGTTATATAAGCTGTACACTCACTACTTTACATTGTAGCAAATAGTCATTTCTTCAGTGTTGTCACATGAAAAGATATAATGAAATATTTACAAAAATGTGAGGGGTGTTCTCACTTTTGTGTATATATATATATATATACACATATATATATATATACAATATATATATATTACATTATCTCAAATCACAAAATTATATTAACTGTTCTATGCTTTCCCAGTTGTAGATTTTGACCATTCTTGAGTAATGGCACACCATCATTACCTACAAACCTTAAAATTAGCCCTATAATAATATCCCAGTTATGAAGAAAGTCCAAAGTATCTACAAGGGTTTACAATACTTAAAACATTGTTAGGTAACTAAACCCGTTAAAGCGTAAGAAAAACTGAAATACTTTAGCCCTAGTAATTGCATAAATGCCACATAATAAGTGTGCCGTAACTGACATGTAAAGAAAGTAGTGAATTTTGTTGAATTTGTACTGAAAGGAAGTTTTATGCGATCAAAACAGTTTCAATCTAACAGAATTCACATCCTACATTGTACATCAGACAGCATGTACTTCCATCTCAACCCAACTCAGAATAGGGCATTCTCTTTCCCTCCTTTAACCAACAACTCTTGTTACTTATGTTTCATTTTTTAAATCCAATGGATAACATCCATGTCAATCCAGGACCTTCATCCACTGTGTTTTTTACTCAGCAAGATGTAGGTTTCTATGCAAAAATGTATACAGTATATTAAAGTACTCCTACTTTTTAAGAACATACCAAACTCAATTCACTTTGTAACTCAATTTCCAGGGCCTGCATACAGTGCTTCATCTCAATTAGTTCAGTTTCAATAGACTGCAGCTCTTCTGAACCAGACTCCACTTCATGAGTTAACTCCTGACTCTATAGGAATAGAACACACACAAAGAAATGAATGCATATATGATTAGAAATTAATGCCTGAAACACATTGGGTTTTATCTACTGGGAGAGGGCTTAAGAATGGGTGAGGAAATGTTTAAGGATATGATATATGGAGCAGGGAGAGGGTGGTCATAGCTTCGGGAAGAGGATGGGGGACTTGTGGCGCATGTCATACTTTAGTCACAGTATCAAAGGGTCCTCGATGGTGCCAAAAAAATACAATCATTGGTAATGTTTGGACATGTGGTTTAAAGCACTATTACATCTAAAAACAAACATTCATTATATTGCAGCTTACCAATTCTTAGATCTGATGGATGCATGTGTTTTCTTTTTAAGGCTTTATTTCCTTTATTTTCCCCTAGTGATCCAGCCAGTAAGTCTGTTGTTTTACAAACTAACACCCCCCCCCCCCCCCATACTGACAGTGCTGCTGTCCAAAGATGCTACTTTATCCAGAGTAGGGGACACTGTAATACAGGAGGTGGGTTACTGGTCAGATCATCAGATAAAAACAGAGGCAAAAAAGCAGCTGCCACATCTAAAATTTGGTAAGCTTGCAATGTGTTACATTTTTGTTTTTGGGTTTAATCCTAGTTAACTTTAAAGGATAAGTTCACCTTTTGTAACATGTTACACCCATATTCAGGGTGTAACGTGTAACATGTTACAGATGCACCGGCCCCCTAATCCCTCATTTTGAAAGCAAGCGGTGGATCTTCCTTCACCTTTATTCCAGGTGAATAATAGTGTAATATTACTGGTGTTTACCCACTGAGCTGGTTGTGAATGGCTGGTGGCCAGTACAGGTTTACAATGGAACTTGACTTGGGTGGCACTATCAAGGACCTGGCTTTAATGGTTGTATTAGAATTTTTGTATGTTTTTGAAAAATTCTGTCTAAATTATGTTATAGTTATTATCTTACATAGGTACATAGACCCCAATAACGCATGACCTAATTTGCTCCAGCAAGGAAAAAAAAATCCTTCCTGATCCCCCCTTGAGGCAATCAGATATTGCCTGGTCCCCTCGATCAACTACCCCTGATAATATAAAATACTCAACACCAAGTTCACTATATGGACCACTTATGTATTTGCACATGTTGATCATATCCCCCTTACTCTCCTCTTCTCAAGAGAGAATAAATTGAGTTCCTCTAATCTTTCCTCATTGCTGAGCTCCTCCATGCCTCTTATCAGTGATCAATGATTTGTACTGGGGCAAAATGATATCTCTCTCTCAGACCCCATTCACACAGGGGCAACACGACTTGCAGGTTGCCTCAGCGAGGCGACCTGCAAACGACTGCCCGGGCGACTTGCAAAACGACTTCTGTATAGAAGTCTATGCAAGTCGCCCCAAGTCGCCCCCGAAGTAGTACAGGAACCTTTTTCTAAGTCGGAGCGACTTGCGTCACTCCCCTTAGAACGGTTCCATAGCACAGAACGGGGGGCGACTTGTCAGGCGACTAGGTCGCCTGACAAGTCGTCCCAGTGTGAACCGGGGCTCAATCCAGTGATACCATGCCAGTCATTAACCATTTAGCAACCGCCTACTGTAGATATACTGCGGCAGGAGGGCTGCTCTGCGCCAGATCATGTGCCTAGTACGTAATTTGTCCCTTTCAGGCCTGGGGCACATGCGCATTGTCGGCAACTCGCTCCCGCTGTGATTGGACACATCAGGAGCCAATCAGCCGGTCCGGTGCACGCGATGGCCACTGGGACCCGCTGATTGTTCAGGAGAAAGGCAGATCTCCATTCTGTAAGAGAGGAATGTGCTGATCCTGTGTTCCTGTTAAGCAGGAACACTGGTCTTTACATTTCCTCAGTTAAAGCACCCCCCCCCACAGTTAGCAATTACTCCCAGGGAACACATTTAACTCTTTGATCGTCCCGGATGTTAACCCCTTCCCTGCCGGTGTCATTAGTACAGTAACAGTGCATATTTTTTAGCACTGATCACTGTATTAGTGTCACTGGTCCCCAAAAAGTGTCAAAAGTATCAGTTAGGTGTCTGATTTGTCCGCCACAATATCGCAGTCCCGGTATAGGTTGCTAATCTCCACCACAAGTAGTAAAAAGAAAAAAATATACCATAGTTTGTAGATGCTGTAACTTTTGTGCAAACCAATCAGTATACACTTATTGGGATTTTTTTTTACCAAAAACATCTAGCAAAATACATATTGGCCTAAACTGATGAAGAAATTTGATTTTTAATTTTTTTTTATTGGGAATGTTTTATAGCAGAAAGTAAAAAAAAAGAGTTATTTTTTTTTCAAAATTGTCAGTCTTTTCTATGTATCTAGCGCATAAAATAAAAACCGCAGAGGTGATCAAATACCACCAAAATAAAGCTCTATTTGTGGGGAAAAAAGGTCATGCGCAATTGTCAGTTAAAGTAACGCAGTGCTGAAGGTGTTAAAGAGTCTCTAAAAATTAGAAACAGTGGCTTGGATATAACTGAGCTCAGCTCTTTGAGGGCCCTTGGGTGTAAGCCATCTGGTCCAGATTCTTTAGTCACCTTTTTTTCATGTAAATGTCTCTAGACCATGTCCAGAAACATCAACAACTTCTTGTTATTGATTAAAAGCTGTAGCCAAAATATAGCTAAAATACCAACAAAAAATAATTAGTGTCATATTGTATTTATTATGATGTTTAATATTTGATGTTTAGTGTCACTCCACCCTCTCATCCCTACCCGAGTCTGTGTTCACTTCAATCATAAAATTATATGCAAGAAAAAAAAGCTTGTTTATTAATTTTGTCCGTGCATAATTGGGCCTTGGAAGTGAATGAAGATTTATTGCTTGTTTATTAAGCTCAAGAAGCATTACTTTAGCAAAGAAGTGTGGAACAGGTAAAATCTCTAAAGTTATTATGCCAGGGCCAGGGAAAACACTGATTAAAGCATATAAGCTCAATTCGCAAAGATAAAGATTCAACATCAAAGAGCCCAATGGGATTTGATAATTCACATTGACATTCACAATAAAATTAAAATGTATTCTTCTGGAAAGCTTTGTGAGCCCTTATGTGTTTCGCGGGACATAATAAAACTCTCAGATGGTGCATAACAAGCTTCGATGCAAATATGTCCTTAAAGTGGTTGTACACCCTGTACAACCACTTTTACCTACAGGTAAGCCTATATTAAGGCTTACCTGTAGGCCAGGGATATGCAATTAGCGGACCTCCAGCTGTTGCAGAACTACAACTTCCTACAACTCCCATGAGGCATAGCAAGACTCTGACAACCACAAGCATAACACCTAGAGGCAGAGGCATAATGGGACTTGTAGTTTTGCAACAGCTGGAGGTCCGCTAATTGCATATCCCTGCTGTAGGCACTTGAAATATCTCCTAAACCTCCATGGTTTAGGAGATATTTACTAAAAAGACGATCACCGATGACTACGACGCAATCGTTGATGTCATCGGCGCATGTGCCCTTCAGAAAGGGCACATCGTGCCGTTTACATTAGGGGTCATGCTGTGACTGGTGGCTCCCGCGCGCATGCGCGAGAGTGACGTCACGCGACTCTGGCCAGTCACAGAGCCGGAGTTCGCAGCCCCGAAAGGAAGAAGGGCGAAGATGGAAGCTCCCTGCTCATGGGGACAACGGCAACAGAGCAGGCTTCTGTGTCAGGTAAGTGACACATAATGGTAATAGTAGCCCATTATGCTTTGCCTTTGCAGGGAAATAAAGAGGAAGTAAAACCCACCAGGGTGGGTTACAACCACTCTTTAAAGTGGTTGTAAAGACAGAATTCTTTTTATCTTAATGCTTTCTATGCATTAAGATAGAAAGCCTTCTGTGTGCAGCAGCCCCCCTGAGCCCGCCTAATACTTACCCGAGTCCAATCTCGATCCAACGATGTTGAACGAGAGACTCAGCTGTCCGGAACAGCCATTGGCTCCCGCTGCTGTCAATCAAAGTCAGTGAGTCAATGAGGAGAGAGATGGGCAGGGCCAGGCCATGGCTCTATGTCTGAATGGACACACAGAGATGCGGCTCGGGTGCCCCCATAGCAAGCTGCTTGCTGTGGGGGCACTCAACAGGAGGGAGGGGCCAGGAGTGCTGAAGAGGGACCCAAGAAGAGGAGGATCTGGGATCTGGGCTGCTCTGAGCAAAACCACAGCACAGAGCAGGTAAGTATGACATATTTGTTTGTGTATTTCCATTTTTACAGCCAGATTGGCATAACACCTACTTTCAATTAGATTCACACTAGTGCAGCTGTGATTTGATCTGATTTTCAGTGCAATTATGTAGTACAACTTGGATGCGCTTTTGTTTTTGATACTACGTTTCTTTTTGGTAGGGGAAGGAGACTGCATGCTGGGTCTTAAGGAGCCCTAGCAACCTGCAAAAAATTTCACGTGCATGTAATGCATTTTTGGTGTATTTCCATTGATCTCTATAGGGCCAAAATCGCACTGCACTTACAGCAGTCCATACTGTGCTGCAAAGAAGCGAATGGGCACCATAGAGAAAAGGTGTATTTTCATCGTCATGCAATTCTGTGTGACTCAAGTCGCATCTGAAATCACACTATTGTAAACCAGGCCTTATATTTACATTTTTCACTTCTGGTGGGATAGCTCTGGCTGTCCTGCCTGTTAACACCTATGCTCATTGAAGGACACAAGGAACCTGGGCATATATGTTCTATTGACATTCCTCCCAAATTCTGCCCACAAAATAATGCCCATGTATTGCCCACATATTTAGTGAAATACACTGGGGCAAGTAGTCCAGCAGACTGCAATGACATTGCAGTGCACAAACACTTTTTCCTACGTATATTACACTCCTGCAGATTAATTTTTCATAATTTGTTAATGTTTTGCCATTTAGCTCAATGCATTCATATTCTTACAGTAAAAAACTTCAGTTTACCCTTTCAATGAACAAACATTCAGTTTCTTTCAGATTTCTTTCCATGAGATTTTCATATTCCTCTCGAATCTCAGACAAGGCTTCATTTAGATCGATGGATGGAGCAGCATCCAGTTCAATGTTGATTCTGGCACCCAGTTGAGAGAGAAGGGATTCTATTTCCTACAGTGGGTCATGCATGAGATTAAAAGAGTCAGAAAATGAAGTAACAACATCTGTATAATTTTATAGTTCTACATTTTTATGGTATATTACCGCCTCACTGTTATTTCTCAGACTGTCCATTTCTTCTTGGAGGCTTTCGACCTGCATCCCCAGTTCTGATGCTTCCCCACTAAGTCCTTCCAGCACTCTTCCCAGACTTTTGACATCCATCTCCACATTACTGGCCAGAGCATCTTCCAATTCGGATCTTTGAAAAATATTTAAGATGACCAATCAAACATAATAAAAAACAAGTTCACAGAAAATGCCAATGGGTGAACAACGGTGAGATAAGGCACTCATGGCACTCATTGGCTCAATATACCCCAGGGACACCATTGTTGACATCTCCCTCCCTGAAGTTTAAGTGGGCATTACAGAAGGGAAACATTTTGAACTTAAATGCAGATAATTCATCACTGGAGTTCATGAGAAGCAAATGAGTAAGATACAAATGGAAATTTAACCTACTCCCTTGCAGATGGGTACCGTCTGAGTATATGAATTGGATTGATCCTTTATGCGTGAAGTTTTATACTTTTGTGAGTATATTGGGGTTTCTTTCCCCAGTAAATATTTTTTATGGAAATGCACAAGGATGGTGTGCCTACTCTTTTTGTCTTTGTTGCAGATTTTCTATCTGAAGAGAAAAGCAAAGCATATGTATTGCAGAGTTCTTCATAGATAAACTTTTTCCCTGAAGAGAATGGAAGAGCTCTACCACCCACGATTGTCACGATAGACTTGGGGCTTCTAGTCACCTTTAGCGCTGATGTTTTTGTTACTTTTATTAAACATTAAGCAATGGTTTTAGATAAAAAAAGTAAATTTGAGTCCAAATTTAAAATGAACTTTAAATTATCTAGGGAGCACTGGCTACCAGATCTAATACTTACATTTCCATCCAGACATTGCTGTAATGAATCAATGCACTCAAATCCTTTTGTTGAAAACCCAAGTGATCTAAGAACTCCTGCTTGTATTGCAGGAAATGAATTACCAAAAAACAGGGATTTACACAGCACATAGTTCCAAAAATACACCTGGGAGGTTCACTGTGAAATGTAGCTGCAGTCGATTACAAGCAAGTTATATTTATGGAGACTATATTAATGTGATACGCGTCCTTTTTTCTCACCGCGATAGGTGTTCTCAGCTTGTTTAACTCAAGGGGTTCTCACTTGCTTCCTTTTTGTGATTGAGATTTTCATAATTTCCTGGAAGGGCACATCATCAAGATCTACACTTCTGGATTTGTCTTGTTTAGGGAAAAGCTGTATCTCTTCTTATAAACTACTTTGCAAGATCTATAGTGTCCTCATAGACATCCTATCTGCCTTGAAATATTCTTGGACGTGTCCGTGCCATATTTTGTCCATTGAATTCTACCCCCTGCTGTGCTTGACTTCCTAATGGGATCTTGGGGTGTCCTATAGTTGAGTTTGCCGACTCCATCACCAACATTAGGCTACCCTTTTGCACTAACCCCCTGACGAAGACAATGAAACTTGAAACACGTCGGGATGCACTTCCACTCCCAGTGTGGTTTTGGGGTGTCTATGTATCTACACATGTGACTAATTTGTACAGGGGATTTACAAGTTTTTAATCTTTGTACCTGTTTTAATGTGATGTACAAGAAACTTTTTGCATTTTTACTTTGCATTTTACTTTGGTGCCTACAAAGTCCCATCCATTATATCTTGCTTTTATATTTAGGTTAACTGCGTACACTTTCTGAGTTTATAGAGCAAGTTGATCTTTTCACATACTTGCCTAAAAAGTAACTATGCACCATAGTTTCCCCAATATATTAAAATGCTGTGCTCTATTCCCTAAACAAATGCCCACCTCTTCAGCTGTTTGTCCACCCAAATCGATTTTGAAGATGACAGGATGCACAGCCCTAGAAATCCACAAACACTTCTTGCCTCCCTCCCCACTCACTTACGACAGTCCTAGCCTCCTCCTTTGCAAATAGAAATAACAATATACAAAGTCAATAAGTATGCTGTTCTTAAGTGTTATTTTTAGTTGCCATTATGGATGAGCCGAACACCCCCCCATCCAGAACATGCGAACGGACTGAAAGTTTGCGCAAACATTCGAAAACCGTTAAAGTCTATGGGACTCGAACGTGAGAAATCTAAAGTGCAAATTTTAAAGGCTAATATACAAGTTATTGTCCTAAAAAGCGTGTGGGGACCCGGGTCCTGCCCCAGGGGACATGTATCAATGCAAAAGAAAGTTTTAAAAAAAAAGGCAGTTTTTTAGGGAGCAGTGATTTTAATGATGCTTAAAGTGAAAAAATAAAAGTGAAATATTCCTTTACATATCGTACCTGGGGGGGTGTCTATAGTATGCCTGTAAAGTGGCGCATGTTTCCCTTGTTTAGAACAGTCCTTGCACAAAATGACATTTCTAAAGGAATAAAAGTCATTTAAAACTGCTTGCGGCTGTAATGTAATGTCGGGTCCCAGCAACATGGATGAAAATAATTGAGAAAAACAGCATGGGTAACCCCCCAGCCCATTACCAGGCCCTTTGGGTCTTGGATATTAAGGGGAACCCCGCACCCAAATTAAAAAAAGAAAAGGCGTGGGGCCCCCAGGCCCTATATACTCTGAACAGCAGTATACAGGTGGTCCAAACAAGACAGGAACTGTAGGTTTGTTCTTAAGTTAAATTTGTTTGTCATTTGGAATAGGTACATTTTTGAATTGTAGCTCCAGCCAAAAAATCTATTTTTAAGCTTTTTGGATAACATAGGGAAGAGTTATCATCACCCCTGTAACATTTGTTTTGCTGTCTGTGCCCCTGTTCAGAAGATTTCACCTCACTTTCTGTCCAAATGACAATTGGATTTTGAAAATTTTTAGGGAAACAAGGATTGATGATAATAAAGCATCAGTGGAGACACCTTTTTCCCATATTAACTCTTACGGGAGAGAATTTCCCTTCCTAGGAGTAGATTTTCTATCACTTCCTGTTGTCTCGCTCCTTTTGTAAGTAGGAGTCGTTTGTAAGTCGGATGTTTGAAAGTAGGTGGCCGCCTGTATATACTATGTGGCCTGCCCTATATACTCTGCATAAATTTGGGCATTAGGTGTTGGTGGTACCAGAAAACTGTAAGCCCTCACAGTTACACTTGGTGGGCGCTGGAACGGGCCCTGCTGTGAAATATTATATCAAGAATTGTACTTACATGCCCCTGTTAAACAGGGGCAGAAAAATTGGGCCTTTGGTGGTGGTGCCACAACACTGTAAGTCCTCACAGTTACTCTTGGTGGGCACTGGAACGGGCCCTGCTGCAAAATATTACAGCAAAAATTGTAATTACACGCCCGTTAAACAGGGGCAGAAAAATTGGGCTTTAGGCAATGGTGGTGGTGCCCAGAACCAAAAATGTTCTTAGAAGCTATCAACATGAACATTGAGGAAGAATAGGATAGTCACTCAGCATAACAGGATAGTCACTCAGCATTAGCATAGGCAGTCTTCAAGAGATCTCACATAAAAAAATGAATTGGTTACATCAGCATCAGGTGCTTGGTAGCTGGTGATCCAAGACTGATTCATTTTTATGAAGGTGAGCCAATCAACCGAGTTTGTGGACAGGCGCACTCTGTGATCAGTTACAAAGCCACCAGCAGCACTGAATGTGCATTCAGATAGAACGCTGGATGCAGGACAGGCCAGTAGCTCAATTGCATACTGTGCAAGCTCTGGCCAGTGATCCATCGTCAAGACCCAGTAACCCAGTGGATTTTCGGTTGAAAGGTCTCCAAGTCTGATCTTGCCCCAAGGTATTCCTGCACCATGTAATTCAGATGCTGGCGATGGTTGCTGGAACTGATCAGACCTTGGGGCTACGGACTAAAAAATTGTCTGAACGCATCGGTCAGACGGCCACCTTCTCCACCGCTCCTTCTGTGACTGACCGAAGCCTCATAAGTTAAGATAAGTTCCGCAACCCTTGTAACGTGGATCAAGAAGGGTTGCCAGCCAGTACTGATCCTTCTCCTTGATACCACAAATCCGAGGGTCCTTTCGCAGGCTTTGCAGGATCAGGGAGGCCATGCAGCGTAGGTTTGCTGAGGCATTCGGTCCGGAGTCCTCTGGGTCACTAAGAATGACATGATCCGCAGCCCACTCCTCCCAGCCACGTACAAGTCCATGGGTTTCTGGGGCTGAAAATGATCCCTTGAAGACTGCTGCTGATGCTGAGTGCCAGGCTCCAACTCTATGCTGACACAATCCTCCTCCTCTTCCTGTGTGATAGGCGGGCCTCCAGGAATACTGTCTGGATAAAGGGGACCTTGAGAGGTAAGGAAGTCCTCCTCTTCCTCCCTCTGTTCTGCCTCAAGTGCCCTGTCCATTATTCCACGCAGCGTGTGCTCCAACAGGAAGACAAGAGGGACAGTATCACTGATGCATGCACTGTCACTGCTCACCATCCTCGTGACCTCCTCAAATGGTGACAGGACAGTGCATGCATCCTTGATCATTAGCCACTGGCGTGGCGAAAAAAAGGCCAAGCACCCCTGACCCTGACCCTGTCCTGGTGCCATACTCATACTCATAAACAAGGTACTCATTGATGGCCCTCTACTGCATATGCAGCCGCTACAGCATTGCCAATGTTGAGTTCCACCTGGTGGGCATGTCACAGATGAGGCGGTTCTTGGGCAGGTTGCATTCCTTTTGAAGGTCAGCCAGCAAAGCACTGGCATTATATGACCGGCAGAAATGCCCACAGACTTTCCTGGGCTCCCTCAGGAGGTCCTGTAAGCCCGGGTACCTGCACAAGAACTGCTGCACCACCAAATTAAGGACATAAGCCAAACAGGGAACATGGGTCAAGTGTCCCTGTCGGAGGGCGGAGAGGAGGTTGGTGCCATTGTCGCAAACCACCATTCCTGCCTGAAGCTGGCATGGCGTCAACCACCTCTGTACCTGCCCCCCGCAGAGCTGCCAGAATCTCTGCCCCAGTGTGGCTCCTGTCCACTAAGGAGACCAACTCAAGCACCGCGTGGCATCTTTTTGCCTGAGTGCTTGCGTAGCTCCTAGAATGCCTACGGAGCACCGCTGGTTCCGAGGTCAAATCTGCAGAGGAAGAGGCCACAGAGGAAGAAGAAGAGGAGGGGGTGGAGGAGAGAGGTGTGGCAGAATCACCACTACTAGCATTTTGGAGGCGTGGTGGCGGAACAAGCTCCAACATTACTGCACCCTGTCCTGCATCCTTCCCAGCTGCCAGAAGGGTTACCCAGTGCGCCGTGAAAGAAAGGTAACATCCCTGTCCATGCCTGCTGGATCATGAGTCAGCGGTAATATGCACCTTACCGCTGACCGCCCTGTCCAACGAGGCCAAGACATTGCCTTCCACATGCCGGTAGAGAGCTGGAATGGCCTTCCGAAAAAAAAAATGGCGTTTTGGAACCTGCCACTGAGGTTCCGCACATTCCACAAATTCTCGAAAGGGGGCAGAGTCTACCAGCTGAAAAGGCAGCAGTTGGAGTGCTAGCAATTTAGCTAAACTAGTATTCAGCCGCTGAGCATGTGGATGGCTGGGACCGAATTTCTTTTGATGGTTAGGTGTACCGCTAGCAGATTGCTTACAAGTGCTTGGGACACCTAATTCTACACCTTCATTCCTCACATTGCAGGTCTCTGAGTGGACTGAAGGTGTAGTGGGGTTGGAGATCCCAGATAATGAGGAGAAAGGAGAGGTCCACCATGTTCTTTGGTGTGGGTCTTTTAAGTACTGTTGCCAAAGGACTGCATGGGAGCTCGACATATGTCTGGTCAAGTATGTGGTGCCCAAGCGGCTGCTGTTTTAGCCACGCTTGATCCGCTTCAGACATATGTTGCAAACAGTAATGGTGCAATCTGCTGCACACTTCTCAAAAAGGCCCACACCAAAGAACTTTTGAAAAGATTCATGCGGAGCTCTGCGTTGTGATGCAGTCGGTTGGCTGTCCTTAAGCTAGCCCCTGGAGGGCATCCTGCCTTGTGGAGATGTGCCTCCTCCTCCTCCTCTATTCTATCAAGCACCCACATAGAGTCAGTGACCTCATCATCCCCTCCCTCCTCGCCACTGGAGCAAACCTGGCAGTATGCAGCAGCTGGGGGAATATAACTGCCAGTTTTGTGTACTTCTTGGGCACCCCCTCTCTCTGGGCTCACATTACTGCCTTCATCCTCAACCTGGGTACCATCATCGGAGCCTTCAAAATGCTGCGCATCCTTCTGCAGCATGTACCCGACACTGTGGTGGAACAGTTCCGGTGACTCCTCAGGACATGATGGCGGAATAGGCTGATTTGCCAGCTGCATTGGCAGCCAAACTTGTCTTAGCCTGGGTGACAGAGGATGAGGAGGATGAGGTTGTCTTTGTGATCCACTCTACCAACTCTTCTGGATGTTGTGGCTCAACACGGCCAGCTGTCAAAAAAAAGGACAAGCGTGCCGCACGGCCACGCGCTGAGGATGCACCGTGTCCATGACCAGCAATGTTGACTGTAGACACAGAGTCTGCTTGCCCTCTTTTAGTGGCCTGTGAGCTTCTGCCTTTCCTTGGTGGTCTTCCAGATATGCTGTAAAATTGGATTAGCAAAACACCGCCTGAAGTTTACTAGAAAAATTTCACCAGGAACGGCCTGCAGTCAGGTATAGGCTTGACTAGACTAGAATGCAGTGGATATATATGTAGTATATAGGAGGCTGTATATATATATATATATATCTTTATGCACTGCAGATCACTGAATCACTGGCCTGCCTACCTGAAAGTGTCTTTGAATACGTACACCAGGAATGGCCTATAGTCAGGTATAGGCTTGGCTAGTCTAGAATGCAGTGGATATATATGTAGGAGACAGTATATATATTTTATGCACTGCAGATCACTGAATCACCTGCCTGCCTGTCTGAAAGTGTATTTGAAAACGTACATCAGCAATGGCCTGCAGTCAGATATAGGCTTGGCTAGATTAGAATGCAGTCGATATATATATATATATGTTGGAGACTGTATATATATTTTATGCACTGTGGATCACTGAATCACTTGCCTGCTTGCCTGAAAGTGTATTTGAAAACGTACACCAGCAATGGCCTGCAGTCATATATTGGCTTGGCTAGACTGGAATGCAGTGGATATATATATGTTGGAGACTGTATATATATATATATTTAATTCACTGCGGATCACTGAATCACTTTCCTGCCTGCCTGAAAGTATATTTGAAAACGTACACCAGCAATGGCCTGCAGTCAGATATAGGCTTGGCTAGACTGGAATGCAGTGGATATATATATATGTTGGAGACTGTATATATATTTAATGCACTGTGGATCACTGAATCCCTTGCCTGCCTGCCTGAAAGTGTATTTGAAAACGTACACCAGCAATGGCCTGCAGTCAGATATAGGCTTGGCTAGACTAGAATGCAGTGGATATATATGTAGGAGACAATATATATATTTTATGCACTGCGGATCACTGAATCACTTGCCTGCCTGAAAGTGTATTTGAAAACGTACACCAGCAATGGCCTGCAGTCAGATATAGACTTGGCTAGACTAGAATGCAGTGGATATATATACAGTATGTTGGAGACTGTATATATATTTAATGCACTGTATATTACTGAATCCCTTGCCTGCCTGAAAGTGTATTTGAAAACGTACACCAGCAATGGCCTGCAGTAAGATATAGGCTTGGCTAGACTGGAATGCAGTTTATATATATATGTTGGAGACCGTATATATATTTAATGCACTGCAGATCACTAAATCACTTGCCTGTCTGCCAGTGTATATAAAAACGTACACCAGCAATGGCCTGCAGTCAGATATAGGCTTGGCTAGACTGGAATGCAGTGGATATACCGGTATATATGTTGGAGACTGTATATACATTTAATGCACTGCGTATCACTGAATCACTTGCCTGCCTGCCTGAAAGTGTATTTGAATACGTACACCAGGAACGGTCTGCAGTAAGATCTAGCTAAACTGGATACAGTGTGTATATATATATATATATATATATATATATATATACACAAAGCCAAGATGTATATATATATATACGCTAAGTACACTGCGGCTAATGGAATCAACTGCCTACCTGAAGTATATTAGAAACAGTACAGCAGGAACAGTCTGCAGTGAGATCTAGCTAAGCTGGATACAGTGGATATATATATATATATATATGTATACACACAAAGCCTGGATGTATATATATGCTAAATACACTGCAGCTAACTGAATCAACTGCCTTCCTGAAGTATATTAGAAATAGTACAGCAGGAACGGTCTGCAGTGAGATCTAGCTAAACTGTATACAGTGGATATATTAATATACCAGTCTGACTGTATATATATATATATTAAATACACTGCAGGTAACTGAATAAACTGCCTGCCTGAAGTATATTAGAAACAGTACAGCAGGAACGGTCTGCAGTGAGATCTAGCTAAACGATACAGTGGATATATATATATATATATATATATATACCAGTCTGACTGTATGTATATATTAAATACACTGCAGCTAACTGACTCAACTGCCTGCCTGAAGTATATTAAAAACAGTACAGCAGGAATGGTCTGCAGTGAGATCTAGCTAACTGAATAAAAAGTAAATGAAATGACACGCTCTCTCTCTCTCTCCCTATCTCTCTCTCCGCCTTATATAGTGTGGAGCATGGACTTAACCCCTGAGCCATAATTGGCCAAAGTCATCCTGCCTTTGGCCAATTATGGCTCTCTTTGCTGACAGCGCTGTGATCGGCCAAAGCATGCGGGTCATAGTGTATGCTTGGCCAATCATCAGCCAGCAATGCACTGTAATGATGCAGTGCATTATGGGGCGTGACGCGCTGCTGGAATTTGGCGCGAACGCCCCATAATGTTTGATCTTCGGCGAACGATCAAACAGCCGATGTTCGAGTCAAACTCATGTTCAACTCGAATTTGAAGCTCATCCCTAGTTGCCATGCACTGCAGCAAGGGTTTAAAAAAATGGAAAATTTCCTATCAAATGCTTACCGTAATTTTCCTTTCCTGACAGACTCCATGGCAGCAACGTGTGGGTAGGCTCTGCCTTCATAATTACCCTATAGGACACCTCTCCCATAAATCTTTGCTCAGGACTGCTAACTGTGTTCTGTAACTAGCCTACTCCAGGAGGGAACTCCTGCTGCCATGGAGTCTATCAGGAAAGGAAAATTAAGGTAAGTATTTGATAGGAAATTTTCCTGACAGACTCCATGGCAGCAACGTGTGGGAAATAACTCGCCAAACACGCCTGGGTGGGCAAAATGTTGGGCAAAGAAAAAATAAAATGTATTTATTTAACACTGTCAACCGACAGAAATTGCAAACTAAAATTAACGGAAGACAATGCAGCAGGTTCAACACAATAGTCAGACACAAATGTGTTAATAGAAGACCAAGAAGCCACTCTGCAGATTATTTCAGGAGCGAAATGACGAGAAGCTGCCCAAGAGCTCGAGATACTCCGGGTTGAATGAGCTGTTACTGCCTCTGGAGGAGCCAAGCATTTCGCCATATAGGCCTTCTGGATGGTCTGTACAATCCAAGCAGCGATGGATCTAACCGAAGCACTCATTCCTTTTTTTTTCCCGTGTAGAAAATTTAAAAGAAACTCTCTAATTTCCTAAACGGAGCTGTGACCTCCAGGTACTGTTTCAGTGTGTTTCTGACATCAAGACGATGAACCACCTGATTCTCCAATGACCTAAAAGTGGGAAGCACAATCTCTTGATTTTCATGAAAAATTGTGGTCACTTTAGGGTTTGAACCCAACATGGGAATCAACACTGCTCTATCCAGGAAAAAAGTAAGAAAAGGCTCTTTCGAACCCAAGTTTCTGATTTCAGACACTCTTTTAGCTGAGGTAACCGGTACTAGGAATGCTGTCTTTCGCTGAGAGAGGTTTGACGGGAAAGACTGGAAAGGAAATCCAGGACAAGAGGGAGGTCCCATTTGGGTAACCTCGGTTTCCTCTGAGGTCTAAACCTGATAGCTCCTTTAAAGAACTGATGAACCAGGGAATGATTTGCCCATGAAACTCCCGTGAATTCCGAGATGGCTGATACTTGCACCCGAAGTGAGCTCACTGCTAGGGATAGGTCAAGGCCTGTTTGTAGAAAACTAAGGATGTCCTGCACTGCCAGAGAGACACAAGGATTAGGTCTGGAAGCCATGTGATCTGTGAACCTGGACCATATACGTTCGTAGACCCTGTTGGTACTTTTCCTTCTGGCATTAAGAAGAGTCAAAATAGCTTCTTCTGGACAACCTAGAGCCTCAAGCCTTCCCCTCTCAAGAACTAAGCCCTGAGGTGCAGGTGAGAAGGACAAGGGTGCAGGATTGTGTCCTGAGACAGAAGATACAGCCTGAGAGGCAGGGGAACTGGGTCTTGAAAACTGAGGAGTGTTAGAAGGGGAAACCAAGGCCTGTTGGACCAGAAAGAAATCACCGCTATGACTTCCGCCATCTCTGTTCTGAGCCTCCAAAGGAACTGGAGAATCACTGGTACTGGAGGAAAAGCGTAGGCCTTGCGGACCCTGCAATGGTCCATGAGGGCATCTATCCCGTATGCTTGAGGATCTCGGAACCTCGAATAGTACTTGGTCAGCTTGTAGTTGCATGGGGATGCGAAGAGGTCAACTTCTGGAGACACTCCCAAGGTCAAGAGCCACTTGAACACCTCTTTGTGGAGAGACCATTCGTTGTTGTTCATTTGAACAATGGAAAGGAAGTCCGCTTGTACATTCTGTATCCCTGGAATGTAGACCGCTGAGATGTTGGACAAGTACTTCTGAGCAGAATTCATGATTGGTTCCACCACCTGTAGCAGAGACCAGCTGCGAGTTCTACCCTGCTTCCTTATGTAGGCCACCGAGGTTGTATTGTCCAACCTGAGAATCACTGAAGAGTTCTCTACTAGATGGCGGAATGAAAGAAGTGCCTGAAAGGCAGCTTGTAGTTCCAGGGTGTTAGACACAACCCTCAGGGAAGGGGAGTTCTATCTACCCTGAGCCACTTCCGATAGGCAATGAGCACCCCAGCTCCGGTTGCTGGCATCTGAGGTGATCGTGATCCACGAGATGGGAACGATCGAGTGGCAATTGCGGAGATTTTTGCCCTGGAGCCACCAAAGGAGAGACACTCTCATGACTGGAGTAAGGTGGATGCGCTGGCTTTTGCTGTGGGAATTCCATTGTTGAAGAAAATCTTTTTGGAAAGGCCATGTGTGCCATTGTGCCCACTTCACCATGGGGATGGTGGCTGCCATGGCGCCAATTACCTTCAGACACTGGAGAAGGAAGAGGTGAGACGAAGCGAGGGTTGAGCAAATTCTGTCTCTAATTACCACAATCTTCTCCTCAGGAAGCAAAATAGTCCCTTCCAATGTGTTGAAGAGAGCACCGAGGAACACGAGAGACTGTGCTGGTTCCAGGTGGCTTTTCTCCAGGTTCAGGAGCCACCTAAATTCTTGAAGGGTGGAGATTACCAGGCTCCTGTGTTCTAAAAATTTACCTTTGTCCTGGGCTAGGAGAAGTAGGTTATCTAAGTAGTGGTGAAGACGAACCCCTTTGACTCGAAGCAGCGCAACAACAGCCATCAAGACCTTGGAGAAGACACGAGGTTACGTTGTCAGACCGAAGGAGAGACAGGTGAACTGTAAGTGTTGTTCGCCTACCGCAAAGCAGAGGAATTGCTGAAAGTCCACAGCCACTGGTACGTGGAAATAGACACCTTTCAGGTCGATTGACATCAACAGTCTCCTGGATGAACCGACTACTGGATTGTAATTAAGGACTCTATCTTGAATTTTTCTTTCCGGGTGAAGAGGTTGAGATGGGTCAAGTCTATGACTGGCCTCCAAGTGCCATTCTTTTTCTGCACCAAGAACAGGGGAGAGTACATGCCCTTGCCTCACTCGTCAGCTGGAACAGGAATGGCTGCGCCTGTTGAAGGCCCAGGTGTGACCTGAAGAGACTGCTTTGACGTCCTGGATTGAGGCCGCCCAGACATGACGAAAGTGGAGAAGACGAGCCCCCACCTGGCATGCCTGAGCAGGCCTAATCTCAAAAGGAATTAGTGGAATCCTGATTCCCTAAAGAACCGCTTTTTGTTGGTTTCTTAAATGCTGTTTTTCCAGGATCTTGAGAATTCCTGACCAGGCCTATAACTGCGTGCCTCTCTGGCTTGATCAGTATTCTGCCTTTTTGGAAAGGAACGTTTCTGGTTCTGTAAACGCTGATCTTGAGGGAGGAACCCGGACTTACTACCCGTGGCTCGAGTTATGGCGCTATCAAGCTTGTTGCCAAAAAGAGATGTTCCCTCAAAGGGAATTTGGCACCAAGCTTGCTTGGAAGCCGGATCTGCCAACCACGGATGGAGCCATAAGGCTCAACATTCTGAGACAGCCACCAACATAACTCGGGCCACCAGATGGATGATACCAATGGAAGCCTCCCCCAAAAAGGCAGAAGCCAGCCTAATCTCTTGAATAGGAGAACCTCTAGCCACATCACTGGAGATGCTTCTTAGAGTCTCATCAACACTGTCTGCCCAGGTCTCCATGGCTTTAGATACTGCAGCTACGGCTAGGATCGGTTTACAGGCCATTCCTGCTGTCAGGTAGATCAACTTCAAATCAGAGTCGATCCGTCTCTCCAAGGGATCTTTAAAGGAATCAGCGTCTTCCAAAGGAAGAGTTACATATCTCACTAATCAGAGCTGCGTCCACCAAAGGAGCTGACTCAAGATGCTTGATGCTTGCTCTTCTTCCTTGAAAGGATACAGTTTCTAGATCTTTGACTGCATGGAATTTTTCATATCCATCTTGCCCCATTCATCAGAGATGATGTCAGACAAATTCAGAAAGAAAAGGAAAAAATAGACGCTCTTTATTGAGCCATTTGAAAAATTTTCTCTGTTTTGGAGGAGAAGTTGCAGGGTCTTCCCAATTCAAAGCTTCCCTTACAGCTTTCACCATAGAGGGAACCAAGGCGTATTTAAATCCTTAAATCCTATGCCTAGATCGACCTACTTCCCATGTTTCATGGACCTGCCCTTCTCCTGATGGAGAGCATAGTGGCACTGGTGGAGCGTCACAAAACTGACAAGCCTCCCTTTCTTGCAGAGACTCCCTAACGACCCACTTCACCAAGGATTCCAGACATTGGTCTGCACCCTCCCTTTCATCTGCTGCTTTAGAGAAACAGTGGTCACAGAGGGATTTCCAGACAGGAACAGGAGCCCTGCACCCCCAGCATGATTTTTCTGGCCCTTTACTAGAGCGAGATGAGTGGGTGTGAGGAGGATCCCTACTATGCTGTCTGGATCTGGAGGGACATCCGTGATACCTGGACCTGGAGGAAGAGTGCCGGTGGTGCGATTTTGAGGACCCACTTCCCTTACGGGAGCTACGTTGTGGATCAGACCTAGAAGGGCTGTGAAAAACAAAGGAAAGAGCAGAGAGAAAAGACAGGTGTATTAAGCTAGTACCCTATACCCAACTCTCTCCCCTCCCCAGCAGGCAGAACACAGGAAAAACCTTAGACTTACCTGCTATGAGAGGGCTGGCCACCAAGAGGCAGCGAAGGATTCACCTTGTCAGAGAAGGATACTGCAGGGAGAGATACAGAGTCAGTTGCCAGGCAGGGACCAGAGGAGTAATGCTTACCAGGAAGAGCCAAAACAGGAGCCCAGGGAAGTCGCCGCAACACCCACGATCATTCCCGAGCTCTGAAGGCTCTCTTCCTGGTTTTTAAAAGTGGCGCCGTATGATGTCACTGACAGCGTCAAACCCGAGGCGTTTGTGCGCATGCGCGAACCAAGCCTCGTTCTCATTCCGGGCCGCGCATGTGCAGAACGCACACCAAACCCAGAAGAGAGAGTGGCAGCTGGAACACAGGAAGAACCAGCCGCCATACACAGGGCAAAAGGCACACAGCAAAGAAAGAAAAAAAAACAGGCCAAGCGCGCTAACCTGTTGGTGACCAGGCTTCTAGCTCTTCCACGCTACTCAGCATATACACTCCATACCCTGCTTAACAGACAAGGCCTATCGGAGGGACGTGCCATCTGGCGCTCGGCCAATCCTGATGGTAGGCTGATCATCTTCAGGTAAGAGAACCAAAAACTTGGTCCTATGGAGGAGGACAAAAAAGGAACACGGTTAGCAGTCCAGAGCAAAGATTTATGGGAGAGGTGTCCTATAGGGTAATCATGGAGGCAGAGCCTACCCACATGTTGCTGCCATGGAGTCTGTCAGGAAATACTTTTTCCTGAAAACACTTTGGAGAGTCTCACTGTGGCCATACTGTGGCCTGGTTCTCTTGAGATTTGATATCCCCCCCGTGGTACACTGCTCTAATTGACAGAGTTCTCGCTCCTTCAGCAGCGTTGTTGGGTAAAACAGCGTGCAGAGAGTCATATAGCTGGGTATTTTTTAACCATTGCTGTAACACATACCAACTAAATAAAATATCTAAAAAAGCAGCATATTTGGTACTGTAAAGGCAGCCTGACTACATTACAGTATTAAATAAAGAGGGTTCAACTGAGCTTTAAGCCTGTGTACAAATCATACAATTGTCAACACTTACTTGTTGTTGTAATCGTCAGCAGCCAGCCTGGCATTATCAGTCTCAAGAAGAATCCTTGCATTTTCTATAGCAAGTTCAGCAATCTATCCAACAAATTTCAAAATATGTCAAAATACAGTATATATATATTTAATAGTTAAAACATATGTGATCAGTTTAAGTGTTTTAGACAAACAAGTTAACCTAACCAGTGTATTTTAATAATGTTAATAATCTTACCAGTATGCATTACTATTTGTAAAACCTAATATTAACCCTATTTCTAATTATATGTTGGCCTTCCAGTTTCCAAATAGATTTAGTTTATTTAGTGTATGCACATATAGTAGGTTCTCTGATAAACTATGAATCCTGTCATATACTTTAATGACTTTCTTTTCATGAAATTTGTAATTATTGGAGTGAACTATGAGTTACCTGGTTTTGGAGCTCATCGATGAGTCTGAAGTAATGAGTGCCATCAGGAGGTGTTTTTGGTTGGTGGTTTGCATACCATTCACAAATCTTTCTCTCCAGCTGGGTATTTTCTATTTCAAGAGAGCGAACCTTGTTGAGGTAGGATGACAAGCGGTCATTCAAAAGCTGCATGGTCTCTTTCCCATTAACACCAAATAGGCTATCACTCCAGCCATCATGACCTCCAAGGGTGCTATGATGACCCTCATGACCATGGCTAACATGTTTTGAGAAAGACACTTCTTTTTTGTGGTGGCTTCCATGATGGGACACATGGTTACCTCCATGATGGGACACATGGTTACCTCCATGATGGGACATGTGGTTGCCTCCATGATGAGACACGTGGTGGCCTCCATGGTGGGACATATGAGGACCTCCATGACTTGACATGTGGGAGCCTCCATGGTGGGACATATGGTGACCTCCATGACTTGACATGTGGGAGCCTCCATGGTGGGACATTTGGGAATCTCCATGATGTGACTTGTGATGGCTTCCATGATGTGAAATGTGAGAGCCTCCTTGATGGGTCATTGGGTGACCTCCACTATGTGACATATGGGAGCCTCCATGGTGGGACACGTGGTGGCCTCCATGCTGGGACATATGAGGACCTCCATGACTTGACATGTGGGAGCCTCCATGGTGGGACATATGGTGACCTCCATGACTTGACATGTGGGAGCCTCCATGGTGGGACATTTGGGAACCTCCATGATGTGATTTGTGATGGCTTCCATGATGTGACATGTGAGAGCCTCCATGATGGGTCATTGGGTGACCTCCACTATGTGACATGTGGGAGCCTCCATGGTGGGACATATAGTGACCTCCATGACTTGACATGTGGGAACCTCCACAGTGAGACATGTGATGACCTCCTTGATGTGGCATGTGATGACCCCCGTGATGTGACTTGTGTGAGCCTCCATGATGTGATATGTGGGAGCCTTCATGATGGGACATATGGTGACCTCCATGACTTGACATGTGCGAGCCTCCATGGTGGGAATTGTTGTGACCTCCATGATGTGATGTATGAGGTCCTCCATGGTGGGACATGCTAGATCCTCCATGATGTGACATGTGTGACCGTCCATGGTGGGAAGTTAGTTGACCTGAATGATATCCACCAGTATGGTGGCTTCCCATATGAGATCCAGTGGAAAAATGGCAGTGCTTAGTGTTGTGGCTCATGGTGTCTTCAGAGTTGGATCCCCAGCAGAGCCACAATTCTAACTACGAACAACAATATCAAATGTTTTCTTACTCTTGATTCTGCTTTTATAAGAAGAGAACTGGGTGGTATAGGTAAATGAGTAATATGTATGGGCATTTTACAAGCATCCAAAACCATTTCCATCTAGCATTATGTTGTCTATTTAATATGCTTTTAATCAGTATTAACAGTCTTCCCACATAATTTGTTTGTAAAACTCAACTACAAAGGAATGAACTGACAAAACCTTATTGCTGACCCATACAACAAAGGCAAATGTTGAATACATTTAAGGAATGTCAAACAGGCTCGATGTGTAAGCATTTTAACTTGTTTTGTGTGTTGAGTTATTGGTAACACCCCTAAATGAAATATTTATTATTATGTCTGAATAACATAAGTATGTACAGTATCTCACAAAAGTGAGTACACCCCTCACATTTGTGTAAATATTTTATTATATCTTTTCATGTGACAACACTGAAGAAATGACACTTTGCTACAATGTAAAGTAGTGAGTGTACAGCTTGTATAACAGTGTAAATTTGCTGTCCCCTAAAAATAACTCAACACACAGTCATGAATGTCTAGAACTCTGGCAACAAAAGTGAGTACACCCCTAAGTGAAAATGTCCAATTGGGCCCAAAGAGTCAATATTTTGTATGGCCACCATTATTTTCCAGCACTGCCTTAACCCTCTTGGGCATGGAGTTCACCAGAGCTTCACAGGTTTCCACTGGAGTCCTCTTCCACTCTTCCATGATGTCATCACGGAGCTAGTGGATGTTAGAGACCTTGTGCTCCTCCACCTTCCATTTGAGGATTCCCCACAGATACTCAATAGGGTTTAGGTCTGGAGACATGCTTGGTCAGTCCATCACCTTTACCCTCAACTTCTTTAGCAAGGCAGTGGTGGTCTTGGAGGTGTGTTTGGGGTTGTTATCATGTTGGAATACTGCCCTGTGGCCCAGTCTCCGAAGAGAGGGGATCATGCTCTGCTTCAGTATGTCACAATACATGTTGGCATTCATGGTTCCCTCAATGAGCTGTAGCTCCCCAGCGCCAGCAGCACTCATGCAGCCCAGACCATGACACTCCCACCACCATGCTTGTAGGCACGACACACTTGTCTTTGTACTCCTCACCTGGTTGCCGCCACACATGCTTGACACCATCTGAACCAAATAAGTTTATCTTGGTCTCATCAGACCACAGGACATGGTTCCAGTAATCCATGTCCTTAGTCTGCTTGTCTTCAGCAAACTGTTGGCAGGCTTACTTGTGCATCATCTTTAGAAGATTCTTCCTTCTTTCCTTCTTGGACGACAGCCATGCAGACCAATTTGATGCAGTGTACGGCATATGGTCTGAGCACTGATAGTCTGACCCCTACCCCTTCAACCTCTGCAGCAATGCTGGCAGCACTCATACATCTATTTCCCAAAGATAACCTCTGGACATGATGCTGAGCATGTGCACTCAACTTCTTTGGTCGACCATGGCGAGGCCTGTTCTGAGTGGAACCTGTCCTGGTAAATCACTGTATGGTTTTGGCCAACATGCTGCAGCTCAGTTTCAGGGTCTTGGATATCTTCTTATAGCCTATGCCATCTTTATGTACAATAACAATTCTTTTTTCAGATCCTCAGAGAGTTCTTTGTCATGAGGTGCCATGTTGAACTTCCAGTGACCAGTATGAGAGTGATAACACCAAATTTACCACACCTGCTCCCCATTTACACCTGAGATCTTGTAACACTAACGAGTCACATGACACCGGGGAGGTAAAATGGCTAATTGGGCCCAATTTGGACATTTTCACTTTGGGGTGTACTCACTTTTGTTGCCAGCGGTTTAGACATTAATGGCTGTGTGTTAAGTTATTTTGAGGGGACAGCAAATTTACACTGTTATACAAGCTGTACACTCACTACATTGTAGCAAAGTGTAATTTCTTCAGTGTTGTCCCGTGAAAAGATATAATAAAATATTTACAAAAATGGGAGGGGTGTACTCACTTTTGTGAGATTCTGTACGTATGTGTTGAAAGCTAGTAAAATTATTTATACAACTTGACTACAAAGAAAAAAATAGAATTATTGTCGCAACTACAATTAGATTTAAAAGCCACAATGAGGAGGTTGGAAACCTAATTACAATTTTGCGCCAGCAAACTAAAAATATTTAGTGATTCTTTTATAATACAAGCTACTATGAATCCAGATTTATTAAACCCAGATTCAGCCCTCCGTCAACCCAAAGGGTCATTACCCCCCCAACCTGTTTGTTTAGTAATGAATGCTCCTCAGTGATGCATGGAGCATTGCTAGCTTTATTATGAAACATTCATGATGAATTAATTATTAATGATTTAACTGAATTGATTATTGCATTTTGAAAAATGAATGACATTTAAGAAAATTGATAAAAATTATTTTATACATTTATTTTGTTTAAGAATTTTCATTTTAAAATTTTAGTTTCAATTGTATTATTTATTAATTTATATTTATTATCTTTATTTATACTTTTATACTATATGTATAATTTTTTACATTTTAAAGGGATTAAAAAGGATTAGATTTAACCACATATGTACTGTGGCAGGTTGGCTCTATTGCGCGAAAAGACGTACCTGTATGTCATTTCGTGCAATAGACACTGGGGGGCGTGCGTGCTCCGCCAGAGGCACGATCGCACGCTGATTGGACCCGTTGTCCGTCGTCCACCCGTGATCGTTCCCAGGAGAGGCAGAACGGCGATCTGCCTATGTAAACAAGGCAGGTTGCCATTCTGACAGGGGAGAAGATAGAGATCTTGTGTTCTTGCCAAGTAGGAACACCGATCTCTGTCTTCAGCCAGTCAGGACAACACCCCAACAGTTAGTAAGCATCCCCTAGGGACACATTTGACCCTTTGATCGCCCCTGATGTTAACCCCTTCCCAACCAGTGTCATTAGTACAGTGAAAGTGCATATTTTTAGCACTGTATTAGTGTTACTGGTCCCCAAAAAAGTGTCAAAAGTGCCAGTTAGGTCTCCGATTTGTCCGCTGCAGTGGCGCAGTCCCGCTATAAGTTGTTGATCACTGCCATTACTAGTAAAAAAATAAATAAATACAAATTCCATAAAAATATCCCATTGTTTGTAGACGCTATAACATTTGTGCAAACCAATCAATATACGTTTATTGGGATGTTTTAACAAAAATATGTAACAGAATACATATTAGCCTGAATTGAAGAAGAAATGAGTTTTTTACATTTTTTTATTGGATATGTATTATAGCAAAAAGAAAAAAATATAGTATTTTTTTCCAAAATTGTCAATCTTTTTTTGTTGATAGCGCAAAAAATTAAAACCGCAGAGGGGACATCACAAGGGGCGGGCTCTCTGGGTGGCATCATCAGATGGCCATGCCTGATGGCTATATAAGAGATGCCAGACAGCGGGCGACAACACAATGGAGGAATACAGCCACAAAAGAAGAGCTGCGGGAGAAGCCAGCTGCAGGAGAAGACAGCACTGGGAGAAGACGGCAGCAGGAAAGACAGACTCAGGAGAAGATGGCAGCGGGAGAAGACGGCAGTGGGAGAAGATGGCAGCGGGAGAAAATAGCTCAGGGAGAAGACGGCTTGGAGCTATTTTTTTTTAAAAAGGCTCTTTTTTGTTACATTTCACTGTTTTTGTAGTGAATGGAAAGGGGGGAGGTCTGGGTGTAAGGTGTTTTGCCTGACCCTATCAACATTGGCCCCCCACCCCCCCATGTTGAGGGCATGCGGCCTGGTATGGTTTGTGGGGGGGGCGCTCGCTCATGCCCGCCCTTTCCTGACCTGCTGGGCGGCATGTTTTGATAAGGGCCTAGTATGGACATTGGGGGGGGACCCCCCCAGTTTTTTTTTGCAATTTTTTTTGCCAATTAATTTTGTTTACATTCAGCTGTCAGCGGGGAACCCCGCTGACAGCTGATGACTCATCGGTTGTTAAGGATGCGGCGGCCGGTTTCCCGACCCCTCCTTAGCAACCATCTATATACAGTGTGTTAAACAGAAAAGTAAAAACCGCAAAAAGCAAAAAACACATCAATCGCATCACAAACACAATACTTGCCATTCTGGTGCGATTCCATTGAAGTTTATCACATGCAAAACACCGAAAAAAGTCCCCGACCATTTTAAAAAATGCACTGGCCGCAAAACGCATAGATGTGAACGTGTACCATAGAAAACCATGTTAAATGGACTGCAGTGTATTTCTGCAAAACACACTAAAAATTGCATGGATGTGAACCTAAGGTAAAAGAGTATGCATTGCAGGCTGATACAGCTGCTGCTGCTTGCAAGGTGAGGAGCTTGCAGTGTCAGCCTGCAACTAGAAGTAAGCAACTTTGCAGCATATTCACAAAAAATGATCTGCATTAAAAAAAATGTATACAGTTCCTGCAGGCTATAGTCTGCAGCACTGATCAGTGTATTCTGATGGTGAGTAAGTCAGAACACAACAGCCCAGCTGGAAGATTTCCCCATCCACCTCAAATGTGTGGATGGGGAAAACGTGTCAGTTTTTTTTTTTTTGTTCAACCCGCTGATTGAATGAAAAAAAACCGAATGTATGGACAGCTATAGGTTTAACGCAATAAGGGGGTACAATGCTACTAAGAGGTACTTTTACAGTTCTACCAAGCAAGATACAGAGCCTGCAGGTATAGTGCCTCCGTGCAAAGTATTAAATATATACTCTACAAAGAAGCAAGGTTATTATCATAAACAAGTCATAACAACATATGATTAATTACACAAATCAGATCAGAATCACATGTCGTATATACACTCACTGGCCACTTTATTAGGTACACCATGTTAGTATTGGGTTGGACCACTTTTGCCTTCAGAATTGCCTTAATTCTTTGTGGTGTTGATTAAACAAGGTGTTTGGAAACATTTCTCAGAGATTTTGGTCCATATTGCCATGATAGCTTCTCACAGTTGCTGCAGATTGGTTGGCTACACATCCATGATCTCCTGCTCCACCACATCCCAAAGGTGCCCTATTGGATTGAGATCTGGTGACTGTGGAGGCCATTGGAGTACAGTAAATTCAATGTCATGTTCAAGAAACCAGTTTGAGATGATGTGAGCTTTGTGACACGGTGCATTATCCTGCTGGGAGTAGCCATCAGAAGATGGGTACAATGTAGACATTAAGGGATGGACATGGTCAGCAACAATACTCAGGTAAGCTGTGGCATCTAAACAATGCTCAATTGGTACTAAGGGGCCAAAATTGTGCCAAGAAAATATCCCCCACACCATTACACCACTACCAGCCTGAACCTTTGATACAAGGCAGAATGGGTCCATGCTTTCATGTTAAACAACACAGGAGCCAGGCGTATGAATGTGATCAAAAGTACCCGTAATTGAATGTAAAATACTCCGGCCGCTGCTCCCAAACTCAAAGGACCAGCTGAGATAGATAAGAAAATTCAACACAGGGGGGCACTGTTCCAGTATTATAGAACCAACCAATGAAATGAAGGTTAAGAACTTTAATGGCAACAGTATCAAAAGTTGTCAATTGTCAATTGTCAATTGTGAAACAATAAGAGGAAATAACCCAGTGAGCACAGTGACACACTGCTGCCGTGGTGTCCTCCACAGGACCAGAGAAAAGGGATGGATGGCCCTGTCACATACCCTTTTGCTGTAGGGGAGAGATGGTACACCCAGAGAAGTGCAGACTACATACTGGAGTCTCAGGCAGTGCCAGATGGAAGAAGGCTGTAGGGTAATCGTGGAGCTCCTGGACGGAGGCTGGGAATCCTGGAGGAGCTTGCTTCACTCCCGATGGTCGTGGAGGTGGTGCAGGACTAATCAGTCCCAAACAGAGGGACAACGGGAGCAGACAGGAGAGCTGACATCCGGGTCAATGCATGGGACAACAGCGGGAAACTCCAAAGGATTCGGTCCACAAGATAACGGTGCCCTGGGATATGGGGGAATCCCGAAGCTCAGTCAGAGACTACATGTTTCGGTGATTAACCCCTTCTTCAGGTCACATGATCTGATCCGGATCCAGAGGTCGAGATTTAAATACTTAGCATTAGGGGGAGGGACACCCATCACATCCCACACATATTTTACCCTTTATATATGCAGAGAGGAAAACAGTTACTAAAAAAAAAACATTCACAATTGCTAATGCAAAACCAAATATTAAATTACACATGTTATATATACATGTTATATATACAAAAGTAAATTATAGTAATACACTAAAATAAAATGGAATAACCAATTTATCTAATACAAAATAAACCCAGATAAAGAGAAACAAAACACAAACATTCAAACAATGACACCACGAATAACAATGTGTGACGGAAGCTACACATACATTTAAAATGAGATTGCTGTATATTTTTTATTCCATGACGGTGTGGGCATCTAATTCCTCATTCAAGCCATGTGGAGAAAGAATTCAATTTAAAAAAATCTACATGGTTTCTTTTTTACAAAGTAACCTAAATCTTTCATTAACTTCAAGCGACCCTTTCGGAATGTGTTCGTTGTCCAATACTGTCAGAACCTTGTAGTTCTTATCATGGAACATGGAGAAATGATGCGATACACTTTATTCACCTCTACCTTTTATGATGGGCCTATGATGCCACGATTGCCACTCACTGATTTCTTCAGTGACACCCGCTCTGGACATAGCCAAAATGGTGCTAGCTCACCTCACGGAGCAGCAGCCCATGCCTCACGGAGCAGCAGCCTTGCCTCACAGCGTGTCAATCACAAAGCAGCAGCAGAAGACATGGATTGCTCTGCCATGAAAGGGAACAACCCCAGAGACAGCACTAAGAGAGCAGCCTCATACCCTCATACCTCACCATCTCAGCGTGGACGAGTAAGCAAGAAACATCTCACATATCACCAGCCTGCAGATGATGATGCTGATGATGACACTGATCTTGAACAAGAACAGTCAGTCACCCTTGCAGCCTTACCAACAACTGATAACCCTGTCTCTGAGAACATGCTCAAAGACATGCTTCTCTCATTACAAAAAGATCTCAGAAAAGACATAAATAAGTCCATTTCTCGCATGCAATCTTGATGCATGCGAGAAATAATTGATGGATCATTAATGGATCATCTAAAACGCCAGTTGAGTAACTATGCCACCGCATACAACGAATTGGTTGATGCTCATCAACACCAAGCAGAAGAGATGCAACGCATTACTGCCAAAATGGCGGATTTAGAAGACCTCTCGCAGGAATAATCTCAAAATTAGAGGCATTCCTGAGACGGTTCCCCCTGCAGAGCTGTCCTCTTACCTGAAATAGTTTTTCAAATTGCTGGTTCCTTCCCTAACTACCCTAGATCTCACGATCCATAGAGCACACAGAATTTTCAAACCTGCACATATTCCAGCAGAAAAACCTTGCAACGTATTAGCGCAAATCCATTTCTTTCAAGCTAATCAACGAATACTACCTATCTGCCAAAATATTTCCACATTTCCAGAACCATACTCAACCTTAACACTCTACGGAGATTTTTCTGCAGCCACGGCCCAAATATGCAAAGAACTTGCACCTATTACGGCCACACTGAGGGAGCGTAGAATTACAAATTGTGATTCCCTACCAAGTTTATTGTCACATTCCAGGGCAAATCAGTAACCATCTATCACCTAAAAACAAGGCTTAAAACAACTCCAAAATTGGGGATTATCCCCCCCGCAACTGGATCCCCCATCTAATGCTGCAATCCTGCAACACATTTCGGATGCATGGCAAGAAGCTGATAACACCTCAATCTGCCATATCCAATGACCATCACAGGCTTTGTAGCCTTCTCAGCTTCTAATATAGTTTGCCTGTGCTGGATCCTCATGTTCTATCTAACAGTTGTTTGATTCCTTTTGTTATCTCCTGTTTATACCTGTTAGATTACATTTGTTGCCCTTCACTCCGGAGTATTGGTGTGCCATGCGCATAATCTTGTACACCTTCTTCCTTCTCTATTTACCTCTTTTCCCTTCTTATTCTCCCTCTTCCCATGGACTGGTATGGTTCTCTTATTGTATAATGTTCAATATATCGTCATGTAATGCTGGTATATTAACTCTTAACTTGCCTAGTAGTATCATTGAGGGTCAATTCTTACCAGGTTGCCAATGTTGACATCTGACATATTTACAATCCCTCATATATAGTTATGTCACTAAAAATCCAATCTCTGAATGCCAAAGGGCTTAATAGCCCCTTTAAGAGATCACTCTTGTGGAAAGAAGCCCTCTCAGCCAAATGTCACGTATTATGCTTAAACACTAAATGCTCAAATCCAGCTAAATGCTCTCACCCAAAATTCCCTTATATAGTTTTTACCAATGGCGACTCCAAAGGAAAAGGAGTCTTGATTGCTGTTCATGATTCTGATTCCTTCCTCCTCCACTCCTTAGATATCGATCCCAACAGTCGATTCCTCATTATTACAGCAACAATTAACAATTTTCAGACAACCATGGTAAACCTATATGTCCCTAATACTCACCAAAAGTCATTTTTTAGGTCACTTTTTTCCAAACTTTAACCCTTTAAACCCAATCCCATAGTAATATGTGGAAGCGTCAATAAAGTTCTCGACCCCTCGATGGGTTCTACTAATCCTACTAACAAAAAATCCTCCTCCTTACACTCCCTTATATCCCAAGAAGATATCTTCGACCCATGGAGATGCATACATGGCAACGAGAAAGATTTCACCTTTTATTCCTCTGCTCAAAAAGTTTACTCCAGACTCGATCTTTTCCTGGTAGACAAATTTACTCTACAACGAGTTTCCTCAGCCTTCATCGGATTAATCACTTGGTCCGGCCACGCCCCTATATCTTTGGAAATCTTCATTTCAACAAACAACAGCACCCCCTCTCTATGGAGACTCAACTCTTTTCTCCTTACTAAACCTGAATATCAGAAACAAATCGACTCTGCCCTGGAAAACTTCTTTGCAACTAATTATTGCAACTAATTATGGCTCAGTTTCTGATTCTGCAATTTTATTTTATTTTAATTTCACAAAGCCTTCATTAGGGGAATACTCATCAAAATTTCAGTCCACGAGAGACGTCAACGTCTTCTCTCCATTACACAGCTCACCTCCCAAATACATCTTCTAGAATCCCACAATAAACAAAAAACTGACCCTTACCACCACTGCCAAACTGAAAGACCTACGTTCTCAACTTTGTAACTTTTTTCATCGGTCCTTTGAATACTTCGTCTTTCCTTCTATGCACTAAATAATAAACCCGGCGCCTTCTTAGCAAAGCAACATAAATGCAAGACAGCAGCCTCTAAAATAGCCTTCTTAACAGCTAACCATAACCGTAAAATCTTTAACCCCCTTGGAAATTGCAGACCAGTTCCATAGCTTTTATTCATCACTATATAACCTACGTGACGCTCCCACTTCTTCACCTTTGAACCCAGACACACTCCGTCAATTTTTTGATTCAATTAACCTCTCAACCATATCTAAAACCCAACCTGCAGAACTCTCATCACCATTCACTCCAGTAGAAAAATCCAAAGCTCCAGTCCACCACCCCTCCCCTGCCCTCCATTTACCATCTTATACACACTTTGCTTACTTCCCACTTTAACTTAATGGTTCTTTTATTACAATTCCATGTATATGGTTTATTACTGTTTAACATTGTGAAAATAACCACAATAAAGACTTATTGAAAATAAAACATATACAACGAATTGGGTTGAACATGTAATGAATTGTCTAATAGTATAAATTTTTCCGGAACTATCTGAAAGTGAGGAGTGGCCCATGAGGAATGGAATGACAGGTAGAGCACACTCCCTTGTTACATGGAAAGATGCCTACCTGGTTATCAAAAAATCCTCTTATATCTGTCGGTTTATTGGATGAAATTTTCGGGATACTAGGTGCCACCATATTGTTAGGTGTATGGGCCCTTCTAAAAACCACTTGAGGTGCATCCAAAAGATGAGGACCTAAGGTGGGATTAGACTGAAGAATATACCAGTGTTTTCTCACAACACTGGCAATCTATCTAAAGTTATTGTTAAACCCTGTGATGAATCTAGCACTTCGTTTGGAAGGGATATTTCTGAGCTTATTGGTGGAATGGTTCTCCAAACTAGATTCCAAAGCCTCCGTGAGAAGGTCCTTGGGGTACCTTTTCCTTAAATTTGTCAATCAATGATTGTGTAATCCTGAGGTTTAGAACAATTCCTCTTTAGTCTCAGGAACTGGCCTTTGGGTATATTATTTTTCCAGGCTGGATAATGGCAACTATCAAAATGGAGATGAAAGTTGCCACCAACAGGTTTAGTGTGGCTCCTAGTGAAAAAAGAATCAGCATCATGCAGTAACTCAAGGTCCAAGAAAACCAAACTGTCAGGGTCTATCACATGAGTAAAATGCATACCCGAATCATTGCCATTGCAATGAGCAACAAAAGACATGAACAAATCTTTGCCTCCATTCCATATCAGAAGCACATCATCAATATACCTCCCATTATAGATGATGTGTCTGAGAAAGGGATTGTTATTCCAAAGAAAAAATTCCTCCCACAACTCCATAGTGATGTTCGCATAACACGGGGCAAAACTACCTTCCATCGCCATACCCCTAGTTTGTAAATATAATTTATCCTGAAAAATAAAATAGTTGTGTTCTAGTCGTGTTTTTGTGCTTTCCACTAAAAATTGGGCCTGTCAGGAATTGATTTGTGATCCCGTACACAAAAAGTGTAGGGTGAGCACACATCGAGCGATGCCCACATGTAATCACTCTCCCACATGTAATCCCAAAGTACCTCTAGAACGTGACCTGAGTTCCTAATGTAATGTCAATGTATTTAGATAATTTGTTAGTGAAACTAAGGGTACCTGCCACAATGGTTCTCCCGAGTGGGTTGTGGAGAGATTTATGCACTTTGGGTAAGTGATAAAAGTAAGGGGTACTGCAGGTGATAGGTAGGAGAAAAAGTCGCTCCCTCTTATTAAGTACCCCCTCCTTGCTGACCTCATTCACTAGATCCCTAAGATCAAGTTGGAATTCCGGGAGGGTATCTTTGGGCAACACCTTATAAGTGTTATAAGAGCCTATATGATTCCTCAAGATAGTCTTTACGATCCTGTATAACGAGGCTGCCACCCTTGTCCGCTTGCTTTATTGTAATGCTGAGAAGATTTTCCAAAGAGCGTAGGGCCTGATGTTTAGCGTAAGTTAAATTAGGTTTCAGACAGGGTTGACTTTCACACATATGGATCAAATCCCTATAAACAACCTGATAATATGTGTCTATGTAAGGACCTTTAGATGGTAATGGATAAAAAATAGAGGTGGGACGTAAATGGGTGTGTTCTATTGGTGAATCAAAACAAGCCTCTAGGGGTTGGCTCTTGTCAATGTACCCCTCCTTCCAGAATCCACAAAGGTTCTGGAGGGTAAGGGCATCATTGATGGTCCCCAGATCTGACTCAGGAGGTGGTTCAACCTGTGTAGGCAATTCCGTGTTGGTATTTTTGGCATAATGACATTTAACAGTTAAGTTCCTAATGAACCGATTTAGGTCCTTAAAGAGATAAAAATTTATTGGCGGAGGCACAAGGGGCAAAACTAAGGCCCCTTTAAAGTAAGGATAATTCAGCTTCATCAAGGTTGTGAGAGGACAAATTATACATTTTAATGGTACTCTGAGAGGGGTCTAACTGCGTTCTTTCCTGTCTTTCTTTTTGATCCTGATGTCATCTTCCCCCGTCTACCTCTGTATGTTTTCTTTTTCCTTCTAGAGGAGTAGTGGGGGACTTCTCTAAAAAAAGAAGGATCCTCAATAATAGGATCAGGATCCTGAACTAAATTACCAGGAGATGGGGATGATGTAAAATCCGCTAACGTAGTCACTGATGTTGGACCATCCGAAATCAGGGTCAGGGGACTGAACCTATTTATAGTAGGGATAGAAAAAGAGACCACATCAGTATTAGATGTACCTGAACCTCCAGATTTTGAGGAATTTAGCAGACCGTGACATATGTCAGGTTCCATGGAGGTAAAAGGACTATCTGTGTCATCCCCTAGTATGGATTTAATTGTGTTGTGTCAGAAATTAACTTAGGCAGAGACCTGGATGTGGGACAGTTATTCTGAGAGTCAACTATGACCAGAGTCGGGTCGGTGTTGATATCCTTGGGCTGGATAGTATTCTGAAAGTTTAAAAAGGAAGGGCAATTTAATTATTATACCTGTCATTTGTTTTGTTACTTTTGTTATTATTACTATGCTTATTTGATTGTTTTATATCCTTAGTGTTACTAATATTTTTATTCGATATTTCCTCCTATTATTAATTCTAGGGTGACATACCCCAGAGATTGCTTCCAGTGGAAAATCTTACCCTCTTTGTAATCTCTCAGGTCACGTGCAAACTTGCCAAGTTTTTGTGCACTAACAAGTCCTCAGGTGTCTTAATATTCTCATCGAGGACTTGGTGCTATTTGTCAAAGAGGCAGGAAGTGGCAAAGTGTCGAATGGACTTTTTACAAACGCCTATTTTCTTGGCGTTTTCCAACTTCCTGTCTCTCTGCTTGATGATAAGCTCTATCCACTTATTGGTGCAAAATTCAGAGAAGAAACACCAGTCTCTTCTAAGATCTGCTTGATGTCATGTTGTTTATGCCAAATTCTGAGCGTACCATCTGAATGTTGCAGCTGAAATTGAGACTCATCAGACCAGGCAGCATTTTTCCACAATTTTATTGTCCAATTTTGGTGAGCCTGTGCGAATTGTAACCTCAGTTTGCAGTTCTTAGCTGACAGGAGTGGCACCCGGTGTAGTCTTCTGCTGCTGTAGCCCATCTGCTTCAAGGTTCGATGTGTTGTACATTCAGAGATGGCATTCTGCACACCTTGGTTGTAATGAGTGGTTATTTGAGTTACTGTTGCCTTTCTATCATCTCTAACCAGTCTACCCATTCTCCTCTGACCTCTGAGATCAACAAGGCATTTTCATCCACACAACTGGATATCTTCTCTTTTTTCAGACCATTCTCTGTAAACCCTAGAGATGGTTGTGTGTGAAAATCCCAGTAGATCAGCAGTTTTTGAAATACTCAGACCAGCCCGTCTGGCACCAACAACCATGCCACATTCAAAGTCACTTAAATCACCTTTCTTCCCCATTGTGATGCTTAGTTTGAACTTCAGCAAGTCATCTTTAACACGTCTAGATGCCTAAATGCATTGAGTTGCTGCCATGTGATTGGCTGGTTAGCAATTTGTGTTACCAAGCAATTGAACAGGTGTACCTAATAAAGTGGCTGGTGAGTGTACATTTACTGTATGTATCCATAACACTTGTAAAAAAGGCTTTAATAACTTCAAAATTATATTACTCTTCAAAACACCGGGATACCAAATAAGCATTGTTTGATTGTTTTATAGTTTCATTGGCAAGGCTGAATCAAGGCATGAGAAGATCAGCAATACCATAAACATTTTGAATATATGTTGAATATTAAACGATATAGTATATAACTTTTCTTATTTTTCCTCCCCCTTATCCAATGTGGACTTCATATAGTAATGCAGATCAGGAACACGTAGGGATCTCACCTGCAGGTGTAGCAAGATAAGGTAATGGTAGGATATAGGAAATATTGTGGCAGAGAGGAAACAAAAAAAAGTATTCCTTCCTGATCTCCCAGGAAGCAATTGGATGTTCCCTGGATCAACAATCTTTGGTGTTATTAACTATAAACAAGCTACTGAGCTAGCCAGAACTAACTCTTGAGGGAGTCTATTCCAGATTTTCACAACTCCTAATCCGAGTGCACATGGGCCAAATGTCGGGAGACATTTGCTGGTTCAAAAAAAAAAAACGTCCGACATTCATCCCGTGTATATATCGGTCTGTCCGACAGAAGCTGGCCATTTGGCATCCTGGAAAACCATCAGTTTACATCATTTTCTCATCAGTTTTTCTGACTGTGATGCTGTTCCCCTTTATTTATTTATTTTTTTTATAGTTTTTACATTTCTGTCATCGCCAGTCCTCAATTTAAAGTGCACCAAACACCACTTTCCATTAAATAAAGTGCATCCAATTACAAATTTCCTAGTATCTATTACATTGGGAGACAAACAAGGAGAGGCAGACATTCCCATGGAACTATAAGAGAACGTATGTGTCCACAGGCAAAGGTAAACGTGGTCAATCTTCAGGCGGGGCATCATTTTCTTTGTTTAGTGATGTTGCCCATGCCATCCAGCCACAGTATTCAGAGGAGGTGCTGGACTGGCTTACTAAACCATCCTCATCCTCTATCACCCAAACTGAGACTAGTGCGCAGTCCACTGCAGCTACCAGAATGGCTTATTCTGCCTCCTTGTCCACAGCTACTCCTCCCATAGCCCCAGCACCAGGCATGGAGGAGTCACTACACTGACCTACCTGACCCCTACACTGATCTACCTGTCCACTACACTAACTTACCTGCCTACTACACTGACCTATCTGCCCACTACACTAACCTACCTGACCCCTACACTAACCTACCTGACCCCTACACTGACCTACCCGCTCACTACACTGATCTACCCTACTACACTGACCTACACTGACCTACATAATTTCTACTTCCTGCACTACTCACACTTCCCCCTCCATCCCCCACACATATAGTTTGATGTAGATTGGTGGATCCATCATCCTTCTTACCTCTCTATGGCCTCATCATCCATCTGATCAGAGGTCCCCATCACCGGGCAGGCAGTATTGTTTAGGATTTCCCGCCATCCAGCCGCTCCTTGGTGTCCCCTGCCGGGAGGTCAGCTTATAGCCACTGCACATCTCCCATGATCTGCACCGAGCACTGCTCCTCCCCCTCCGCTGCTCTCACATACAGGCTGCACCAGAGGGACAGGCTGGACCAAAGGAGTCCCAGGGCGGGGGGAGTTGGAATATAGTGCCTCATCGGAGGTGTAGAGGCCGGGGGAGGCATTAAGCTGCAGCACAGACCCTCGGGAATAGTTTAGCCCCCCCCACGCCACTGCTTCTATCCAAAGTCTGCGAAAGAAATACCAGAATTTATAAAAAAAATCATCTATAATCTTGTTCCGAGTGCACTAAAATGTGACCTCATTATACAGACTGGCTCCCCAAGCTGTTTTCAAAATAACAAAAGCTTGCAGGGAAAGACTTTTTTTTTTTTCTTTATAAATGTCAGTTTTGTTGCAGCAGGTTCTATGCACAGTACAAAAGCACCACACCACTACCTGTACAGGCAGACTAGGAGCACTATATTTAAAATCACTGCTCCTTTAAAAATGTTGATACATGTCCCCCAGTAGCTGGGCCCCCATTCCTTTTTATGGCCAATAACTTGCATATAAGTCTTCAAAATTGGCACTTTTGATTTTACAAGTTGGACCGGAAGGAATTCCCCCTCTTAATGACCAGGCCATTTTTTGCGATATGGCACTGCGTCGCTTTAACTGAAAAGTGCGACACTGTACCCAAACAAAATTGACGTCCTTTTTTCCTACAAATAGAGCTTTCTTTTGCTGGAATTTGATCACCTCTGTGGCTTTTATTTTTTGCGCTATAAACAAAAAAATAGCGACAATTTTGAAAAAAATAAACAATATTTTTTACTTGCTATAATAAATATACCCCAAAAATGTAAAAAAAAAAAAAAAAAACTAATTTGTTCCTCAGTTTATTCCAATATATATTCTTCTACATATTTTTGGTAAAAAAATTGCAATAAGCGTATATTGATTGGTTTGCGCAAAAGTTATAGCGTCTACAAAATGGGGAATAGATTTTTGGCATTTTTATTAGTTTTTTTAGTAGTAATGGCGAAGATCTGTGATTTTTAATGGGACTGCAACATTGCGGCGGAGAGATCGGACACTTTTGACACATTTTTGGGACCATTGAAATTTATACAGCGATCAGTGCTATAAAAATGCACTAATTACTGTGTAAATGTCACTGGTAGGAAATATCACTGGTAGGTTAACTGGTAGGTTAACACTAGGGAGTGATCAAGGGGTTAACTGTGTTCCCTGTTGTTGGTGTTTCTAACTGTACCGGGATGTGACTTACCAGAGGAGGAGCCAGATCGCTGTTCCTACTTAGTAGGAACACACGATCTGTCTCTTCTCTCCTGACAGAATGGGGATTTGTGTGTTTACACAAACACATCCCCTTCCTGGCTCTCGTGCCCGCAATTGTGCGTGGCCATGCGCATCAAGTCCCCCGCCGTGCAGCGGGCGCGCACGCCTGCTACAGCTCTTAAAGGAGCTGACATACAGCTATGGCGATTCGGAACGTGCTGGCCTGCCGTAGTATAATGACGGCGGCTGGTCGGTAAGTGGTTAATAGGGTTCGGAGTTTGGATCCAAACTTTTGCGATGTTCAAGAGTTCTGGCGTGAACCGAACCAGAGGGTGTTCGGCCCAACTCTACTTGTACTGACTAGGCTGACAGCTTTACTGCTACCCGTCCTTGATTTAGGAATAATTCATGTGTATGTCAAGTCAACGCATTTTTTTCTACTTTTGGATAGAGAGAGGAAGGATTAAATAAACTTTTTGACATCATTTTACTAGACAGGAAGTCAGGGGAACTTTTTACAAGACAAAAAAGGTTTGCCTGGATTTACACTTTAAGATCAACGCATTACTTTAACTGACAATTGCGCAGCCGTGCAACGCTGTACCCAAATAAAATTGATGTTGCTTTCTTTTGCTGGTATATGATCACCTCTTTGGTTTTTATCTTTTGCTCTATAAACAAAAAAGGAGCGACGATTTTGAAAAAAAAAAAAACATATTTCTTACTTTCTGCTACAGTATAAAACATATCCAATAAAAACATGTAAAAAATCGAATTTATTCATCAATTTAGGCCAATATGTATTCAGATACATATTTTTGGTAAAAAAAAATCCCAATAAGCGTATATTGATTGGTTTGTGGAAAAGTTATAGCATCTACAAACTAAGGGATAATTTTATGGAATTTTTATTTATTTATTTTTTCACTAGTAATGGCAGCGATCAGCGTTTTTTTGTGTGGGACTGTGACTTTGCGGGGGACAAACCAGACACCTAAATGACACTCTTGACACTTTTTTTGGGGACCAGTGACACTGATACAGTGATCAGTGCTAAAAATATGCACTGTTACTGTACTAAGGAGACTGGCAGGGAAGGGGTTAACACCAGGGGCGACCAAAGTATGTCCCTTTCTAACTGTGTGGGGGATGGTTTTACTGGGGAAAAAAGGAGATCCGTGTTCCTGCTTAGCAGAAACACAAGATCTCTCTCTTTTCCTCTGACAGAACGGCAATCTGTTTTGTTTACATACCTCTTTCGGGAACGATCGCTGGTGGCCGGCAGACACCGCCGGACCCACTGATTGGCTCCCCCTCTGGCAAATTAGCGTATGATCGCGCCTGCAGCTACTGCATAGCTACTGCATGAAACGACATACAGGTACATCATTTCAGGCAGCCGGGCTACCTTGCCACATTAAATGTGCGGAAGGCGGTCCGGAACCAATTCAACTATTGTCCCAAACAACGCTGCCAGGTACCATACAGGAAGGTCACTGGTGGCCCCATTCAAAACGTTGCTATGGCCAAAACTGATATATGTCATAACGATACTTCAGAACAGATATTAAAGGAAAACACACTATAGGTTCTTTTTTCTTAAAGGTACCCTGTCAGGCACCCAACATTTAAAGATGTTTTGAATGATGGGTAGCACTCGAGCAGAGGAAAGATCGGAGAAAGGGACAGCCAGTGAGATGGCAGCTTTTTTTCTTTGACACCATGATATTACTCCATTATTGCAAAATAAAACTAAACATTTAGTGAATAGAGAATGAGTTCTTTATTGCAGCTTATGCATTATGACATCAAAGCGTGAAGAAGATAATTGCATTCAGAAAGTGTACTACTGAGAATTTTGTGTGCAATTACCAGTTGCAGAAAGAATACTATTAAAAGACTTCACAAAACATCACACAAATCAGAAAACATCCTGAACACTTATTTTCTTGTCTTTGAAATTGCTGGGGCATGATCCTAGTAGTTGCATGCAGTCGCAGTGATTACAAAACATAGGTTAAAAAATTATTTCCCAATGTGTAAAAAACGGTCTGCCTTCTAGTAACTATATCTGACAATCACTGGTTCTCACCTACATAGAATGAGCTCAACCATTTTGCCATGCTTAAAGAACTCCAGCCAAATAGTTAATTTACTGATGAAAATGTGTTAATGTGACCCTGTCACCACATTGTACATGCATATCACTTGGAGGCAGCCAGTGAGCACTATTTAAAGCTTCATTAGTGCCTGAGTGGCCACTTGCCTTAGTACCAAGTTGGTGGAAGATCCATAGCCCATAAAAAGCACTTGTTGATTTAATTAACCTTTTTTTGGTTAATTCTCCTTTAAGGGGGTGTGGCAGGGGGCGTGTCCTATGCCTACATACATTTGCTAGTAGGTGTCCCTCATTCCCATCTCAAAATGTTGGGAGGTATGTTAGTCTTGTGTAATCTCGGCCCCGATGTTGGATCCAAGCTAACTCAATTCTTTAACCAGAGCTTTAGCACATGAAAGGCTGCCCTGAGCACATTGAAGAAGGGGCACATGACAAGGTGGGCTGGAAGGCAGGAAAAGGGTTAAGAATGGGTGGTAAATGGATGAAGGGTATGATGTAGGGAGCAGAAAGGTGGTCTGTTCTTCCTCAAGGTCTAAGGGAGACCTTGAGGAAGAACAGACAGCGAGGTGAGCAATCTGACCCGCTCATCCTCTTAGTAACAGTGTGGATATGGCTATGATTAGGACTCAGAGTTCATATGTTTGGTGAATTTAGGTATGGGAAGAGGATGGAGGACTCTTGGGGTGGACCCAAGTTGGTAAAAGTTAGTAATGCTTGGATGGGTGGTTTAAACTTAATAGTCATAAATATGTATGATTATTTTCATGAAGGAAGTAATTACTAAGGTTTATTCCAGGTCAACAAAGGTGTAAAAAGATTGGTGCATGCCTACCAAGCTAGTTGTGTTCAATTTAAAGTGTTTGTAAAATCACAGTGTGACTTTGCTGGTATCTACTCTGATTTATAGTTACTAACTACAGTGTGTGTGTTTTTTTTTAAATTACGAGGCTAAATACCATTCCTCACATCGCAGCTGTGCGGTCACGTTATTCCCCTCTGCTATCCTTCCCCGATCTAAGCAGAGCAACGGGAGGGGCTGAGATTCCCCTCTGACGTCAACCAGCCAGCAGAGGGAGGTCACGTGACCACACAGCAGGGCGTGAGAAAGGGTATTTAGCCTTGTCATTTAAAAAAAACACACACTGTAGTTAGAAACTGTTTAAACCAGAGGAGACACAAGTATTTTTGCTGCATATTGCAGCGGAATAGTGGCGGGAGGGGAGGAGATCGGTTCTCACACTGACAGACAGGAAGGGAGAGGGGAGAAACTCAGAGCAGAGAGCCAGATGATGGTGACATGTAAACAGTCTATGGTATCATGACTCAACAGCCATGATTACCATGGACAGCACACACAGGGGGGCACAGGAACAGGCAGGATCAACCAGGTATATTACAACATAGAAAAAGAACCAGATGGCTAATGTTGCGCTCGAAATCGATATGTGGAAAAAAAAGGAAAAAATTGAAATAAATCAAATAAATAAAGCTGCCAGCACCAAAAAGCTCTATATACAAACTCAAATCTGTGAAAAACATAAGGTGGGTGCAGTGCTAATAATACTGTGAGCAAAACACAAAAATTTTAAGTTTGTGTCAAATATTCAAAAATGGTAAAAAACCTGAGTTAATGAAAAAGGAAAACTAAAGCAGAGTCCTAATATAAAATATGATGTAATATTACATAAATAGTGAGCCTAATTGGACAATATAAATTCTATAAATGGCAAATGACATGTACAAGTACCAGATATTATATTAAATAGTCCAAAAAGTATAAATGGTGAAGTCCACAAACATAGTTCAAATGAATGAAAACAAGAATTTGTGAAACATAACATAAACTTGACAGTAAAATAACACAATCAGAAGATGGTGAAAGGAATATATAAAATTATTGAAGCTTAACCAAAGTCCCAATTGTAATAGGCAGTGATTTAAGAGATATCCATGTGGGTATGAAGATATATTGTAGGCGTGAAGCTGTGAAGAAAGGCCCTTCCTCCAAACCGACTTGTACACCCAAAGTGAGTATGTAGTCTCCTTACCCGCAAAAATGACCACAACAGCGGTCTCACCAAGCACAGGGAATTCGGTCTCCCAAAAACCTAATAATGGATGTCCCAAACTCTTGGATCTTTATCACTCGAAGACATAAACAAATATTGCGCACATAGTATTTAAAAGAATAATTTATTGAACTCTGTCCTCCCTGAACTGGGAAGCCCAGTGTGCTGCTTCTTCTCCTCCCCTAGCTCAAATGCAGCTGAGAACAGAGGGAATATGATCACTTAGAAAAAAGAGAAAAAAGGTATTTATAGGTTATCGTTTTTTGTTTTTTTTCATATCTATACACATATTTTGCCTTTTATTTCTATTTTAAACTGAATGGGTTGTTTTATGGGAGGGTTTAGAATCACTTTGAATAAACATTTTATGTGAAACCTATTGAGTTGGTTCTGCTCCTTAGCCCCATTCTCTATCACAGAGCGGTTGCTGTTTTTTTACACATTCACATTTCATTCAAGTTTCTACACCATCATGCCAATAAGGCCAGTTGCTTCTTTGCTACATTATATATGTGCTACATAACTCACCTTGTCATGTGTTACATGGTTTGCATTAGACATGTGAAACTGGTTTTGCTCCAAATTTGTTTTTTACCGATTTTCAACAAACCCATAAATATCCGAATTTACGAAAACCCATTTAACAAATTTTTCCGAATATTCATAAATTTGAATATTCGTAAATTCAAAATTTATGAATTTACAAATTAACGAATTTTCAAATTTTCAAATTTACGAATTTATGAATTTCCACAATTCGAAAATGCTGAATGGAACATAATTAATTAAAATTAATAAATAACAATAATAATAAAAATGTTTCATTATTATTATTATTAGTTATTAATTTACGAATTTTCAAATTTTCCGGATTTCAGATTTTCTAATTTTCGCATTTTCAAATTTACACATTTTTGAATTTTTAAATTTCCAAGTTTCCAAATTTTCGAATTTTCAGGTTTCGGATTTTAGAATTTACGAGTTTCGAATGTTCAAATTTACAAATTTGTTAATTTCGATTCTAACGAATGACTCATAAAAATGAAATGAAAACGAACACATTTTTTGGCAGTGCACATGTTTAGTTTGCAGCATGTCTGTATGAGGATTGAAATTATATGTATGTACCTTTCATGTGATGTTTTTGTCATCCATGGTACAATAAACTTATTAATTTCCTCAAAATGATTTTTTTTAGCCTTACACATGTGCCTCATTTAAAGTCCCATCCCCTTTCCTAATTACGTCATAGGGATGGAGGTGTATTACTCATGTACCTCATCTAAAGTCCCAAACTTTCTTTTTTAACTGAATCAGGGATGGAGGCATTATGACTGGCTAATATGCAATTTGCAACCCTCTGCTGTTTCACATTTCACAACAGACTGACAACTGGCTTGTCTGTATTTTATCTATGATATGCCCAAGTGGGCGGCTCATGCTGCTCCGGCGAGGTCGCCCCTCCGTCGTGCCGTAAGCGTGACGCTGGTGCGGGTCATGCTGGGATCAGCTGGGAGCATTTAACATGTTCACTTGGCACGAGTCAGTCCCCTGTGCTGCACATTTAGCATTCACATGCACTTGGCTAATGGATCACATCCTTTTGCAATCTCAAGGTAAATTACCTTGGGAACTCTTTTACTCTCTCCATGGTGTTTTGAGCACCTCACAGCTTCAGGGGTCTGTCTTTCACCTCATCACCTTCACTGATATTCATTTTAGTACTTTTTAGGGCTCCTTTCTTTTGGGATTTTAATTTACCAATTATGTATTTTATATATCACATATTGATTATATTATTTTCACCTACATCCACAGTTGTGGAGTCCATACTCACTGCCACTCAGATACAGTTTTTTTGGTATTCCACCTATGCTCCTGGCTGCTCCCGTGTGCCTCGGTCACCTCAGCCCCCTTACCAGACACCCTCTACGGTCTTGGTCCTCCAGCCTTGTGCACATAGCATATGTGAGTACTTTAAGGGACAATACGTTTGTCCCTTTATCCATTACATTTTTGTTCCATCATTATGTAGAATAGACCCTTGGCTATGTTTTCTCTTTCCAGAGTATCATTGCATCTGCCCCTGAAGAGTTGGTAATACCCAACGAAACGCGTTGGACCTAAATTTGATGCATTATGTTTACATTGATGGCTCATAAGCCCTTTACTTTATTACATTCAAGTTTCTACATTATGCAAATAAGGCCAGTTGCTTCTTTGCTACATTGTATATGTGCTACATAACTTACCTTGTCATGTGTTACATGGTTTGTAGCATGTCTATATGAGGATTGAAATTATATGTATGTACCTTTCATGTGATGTTTTTTTGTCATCCATGGTACAATAAACGTATTTATTTCCCCAACATTGAAAATTTTTTTGGCCTTACTAATTGCTGTTTTTTGACTGGAGTCCTTCTGCTTTCAAGTAAATGACAGGCTACATACACTGATCCATAGTCTCTGGCTACAAGACAACCGCTTTAGCTGTGTATGAGAGTACTTAGACAAAATCCATCTCTATGTGAAATGTACACTGAGATAGATAAACTAAGCCTTTATTATCCACATGTGCACATCTACATAACCCATGTCCAACTTCATGCTTTAGTCACAAAATAGCAAACTGATGCTATTGACACAAGCCTGTCAACATAGGTGTAAAACAACACATGCAACTCCTTCCGGTAACCAATTTCCAAATGGTTATAAACATTTCTCCTTCAGTTTTACAGAAAGTTGACTGTGTCTGAATTATGACTGCTGGAGAGCTGAGACAATAGGCAGAAGGAATTAGGCAATGGCATGTCCACCTAACCTACAGTACAAATGTATATCCAACCCAGAAGTCATGACTATGAATAGCAACTATCCCAGGGCCATTTTAAGAAAGAGGGATAGCAAGGGAGCTAGTACCAGTTACACCAGAGGGGGGATTAGTGGAATTTTATGGTAATGGATCCCCAATTTGTTCACAATGTCAGTCACATCCTATGGTTATCTTTTTAAAGAAAGTCATTCTTAGGTATGACCCTGACCAGGATTATATTTAAAACCAAACGTTAGGTATGGCAGTTTTTCCTGCTTGGACCAATGTAATTATGTACACTATATTGTCAAAAAGTTTTGGGACGCCTGCCTTTACACGCACATGAACTTTAATAGCATCCCAGTCTTATTCTGTAGGGTTCAATATTGAGTTGGCCCATGCTTTGCAGCTATAACATCTTTAACTCTTCTGGGAAGGTTGTCCACAAGTTTTTGGAGTGTGTCTATGGGAATGTTTGACCATTCTTTCGGAAGCACATTTGTGAGGCCAGGTACTGATGTTGGACGAGAAGGCCTGGCTCGCAGTCTCTGCTCTAATCCATCCCAATAGGGTTCTATCGGGTTGAGGTCAGGACTTTGTGCAGGTCAGTCAGGTTCCTGCACCCCAAACTCGTTCATCCATGTCTTTATGGAACTTGCTTTGTGCACCGGTTCAAATTTGGTGGAGTGCGGATTATGGTGTAGGGTCGTTTTTCACGGGTTGGGCTTGGGCCCAAAATTCCAGTGAAAGGAACACTTAAGGCATCAGGATACCAAGACATTTTGGACAATTTCATGCTCCCAACTTTGTGGCAACAGTTTGGGGATGGCCCCTTCCTGTTCCAACAGGACTGCACACCAGTGCACAAAGCAACCCAACTAGCTTTTTTTTTTAACAAATCTGAGCTCTACATTAATAGAAATACATTTTTGCTACCTAAAATAAAGTATTACGCTAAATATATTCTGTTTGCAGCTATAATGTATTTGCTGTGCATCTCTATTGAGAAACTTGTCACATTTATCTAGTGGGATGCCAACTTTACATGAATTTTTAATGGCCCACTGATTTTATGATTGAGCCAAGGAATCCTTGTGGCTTTAATAGCCTTCATCTATTTGCTAATTGCTCATAAATTTCCATATGTCATGTTCGTCCACATAGACTAACCATCATTTTAGAACTAAAAATGTGGACATTGTTTAGCCCAACTTTGAAACTCTGCCCTAAAGCTTCTAAATGTTTGCAATATCAGTGCTATGAAACCTCCAGGAGTCAGGCATCAATAAAGATAAAAGTGTAGCAACCAACAACTGTCATTTTTCTAGTGCTGGTTGAAAAATATGAGCAAGCTGCTGGGTTGCAATGTACAAAGCCTTGACTTTTTCTTTTCTAAAAGAGACAATTTGACCTTGTCCATCTTATTTGGATCCTTTACCAGGCCTGAACTGCGCTGAGCAAGTAGGAACGTGGTTCCTTAACCACGAAGTGGATCAAGCAAGCCCACTACAAAAATGATCACATACTAGGTGCCATCTTTGCAAAAAATAAAGATAGGAAAGGATAATGAAGAGGAAAGTTGGCTTGCCAGTTCATTTTAGTTTGTATGTGTCTGAAAAGGATTTGATGTAGTTGAATGGATGATGAATGCCTTGTTAAGTTCCCTTAATCTTCTGGATTTTGTTTGTCTTTCTGTTCATCATTGGAATTCTGATCTGCGAAACAGAAGATATATATTTGCTTTTTTTGTTTTGCTTTGCTGTTTCAAAAGCGGATGCTTAACAAAGTAGCTTAAGAATCATAAATAAGAGCTGAGCAACATACAGTTTATAGGCTGCTTTTGCTAAGTCATTCTTACATACCAATGTGCTTTGTTGAGGGAGGATGTCCAGTTACACTGCAAGTTCAAAATGCACAAATTATTATCATTGTTACATACCACCAATTACATAATACTGCAGTCATAATCCTTTTAACCACTTCAGCCCCGGAAGATTTTACCCCCTTCCTGACCAGAGCACTTTTTACAATGTGGCACTGCGTCGCTTTAACTGACAGTTGCAATTCTGTACCCAAACTAAATTTGCGTCCTTTTTTTCCCACAAACAGAGCTTTCTTTTCGTGGTATTTGATCACCTCTGCGTTTTTTATTTTTTGCACTATAAACAAAAAAAAGAGCGACAATTTTGAAAAAAAAAAAAAAAAAAATTTACTTTTTGCTATAATAAATATCCCCAAAAATGTTTATAAAAAACAAATTTCTTCATCAGTTTAGGCCAATATATAGTCTTATACATATTTCTGGTAAAAATATGCACTGATTATTGTGTAAATGTCACTGGTAGGGTAGGGATTAACACTAGGGGGCGATCAAGGGGTTAAATATGTGTTCCCTAGATGTGTTCTAACTGTATGGAGATAGGACTGACTGGGGGAGGAGGCATATCTTTGTTCCTACTTAGTAGGAACAAACAATATGTCTCCTCTCCCCTGACAGAACAGGGATTTGTGTGTTTACGATCGCACCCGCCGGCCACGGGCATCGGGTCCCCCACCGTGCAGTGGGCGCCCGCGCCCTCTGGTGGCTCTTAAAGGGGAAGACATACCGGTATGGGGTTTCGCCCAGCCGTGCCATTCTGACTACGACGACGGCTGCACTTCCAAAAATCCTTTTATTGAAGCTTCATATATCAAGTGTTTTTTTTTTTCCTCTTAAATAGTTTCCTGCAGTCTATTAGCACCTATTTCTCTCCTATATTTTTTTTTTCTTTTGCCATTGACGTTCATTTAAGACTATGCACATACATTGGGAATATGCCAGTATCGGTCCTCATGACTTTGCTTTTGAAATCATTTGTTCTCAACATCAACTTCATTTTGTGTGTGTGTATATATATATATATATATATATATATATATACATGTTTTCTATTATTTTGTGTATGTTGTTGTAACTATACAATGATTTTGACTGATGTGTCGAGTTTGTTCCGAGTTCAATTGGTGTATCAGTTTTTTATGGCAGTGGATTTGGACCGAACTCTTTACATCAGATTTAAGTGTAAGTACTGAGTATTCTATTTCGGGTTTTCTTTGTAAAGTGACTACATTAGTCAAAAGAGGCAGGGGGGGCTTGCTATCACCCATGTGAAAAGTTATTTTTCAGCATCGCATCGACAGCATTTTGCTGGATGGTCAGGAATACCGGACTCTGATCCTATACAGGTTCTGTTATTATCCACATTTGAAGGAGATCAACTAATATCTTTACTGGAAACGAGAAATCAGCTACGTGATAAAATCTTCTTAACAGGTAAATTATATGATAAAACATGGCAGGAAATTAAAAATATTACAAGGATTAAGGGTTATACACTATATACTCCGTAATGAAACAACTCCAGTTATGGGGAATTAAATAAACTGGAAGGGTTTGATTATGGAAGACTAAAGGGTTGAGGTATATAGCCCAACTATTTCATAATGATGTGCTAAAAACCTTTACCCAATTAAGTAAGGAATATGGGATCCCAAATCAAAGATTCTTTCAAATTCTCCAGCTTAGACATGCTATACAGGCGCAGGCCCGCTTTCAGAAAATGATACTTAATACATCTACAATCATTTGACTGCTGTCTAAGGGGGGAGGTAAAGAAAGGGTTAATATCACAACTATATGGTGTACTTTATAATAAGCTCCAAGAAATGGTGGATATACCAGCAAGAGCCCAATGGCAACAAGATTTGAGGACGGTATCGGATGATCAATAGGAGGCTGCATTTTGTACAGTGCCCAGGGTCTCCTTATCTTCTACACAAAAATGAACCCAAATATTCATCCTGCATAGGACTTATCATACACCAGAGAAGTTATTTAACCACTTCAGCCCTGGAAGGTTTTACCCCCTTAATGACCAAGCCATTTTTTTGCGATACGGCACTGCGTTATTTTAACTGACAATTGCGCAGTCGTGCAACGCTGTACCCAAACAACATTGATGTAATTTTTTTCCCCACAAACAGAGCTTTATTTTTGTGGTAATTGATAACCTCTGTGGTTTTTATTTTGTGCGCTATAAAACAAAAAAAGATTAAAAAAAAAAACAATATTTTTTTACTTTTTGTTATAATATATCCATTAAAAAAATTAAAAAAAACGAATTTCTTCATCAGTTTTGGCCAATATGTATTCTTCTACATAATTTTGGGTAGAAAAATCGCAATAAGCGTATATTGATTGGTCTGCGCAAAAGTTATTGTTTTTTTCCAAAATAGGGGATAGATTGATGGCATTTTTATTACTAGTAATGGCGGTGATCAGGGATTTTTAGGACCGGATTTTTGGGACCAGTGACATTATTACAGTGATCAGAGCTAAAAGTATCCACTGATCACTGTATAAATGACACTGGCAGGGAAGGGCTTAACACCAGGGTACGATCAAGAGGTTAAGTGTGTCCTAGGGAAGTGTTTCTAACTGTGGGGGGAGTGGACTGACTGGGAGTACAGAGAGACCACTGTTCCTGATCATTAGGAACAGAAGATCACACTGTACTCTCCTGTCAGAATGGGGATCAGCTTTGTTTACATTGGCACATCCCCATTCTGCCTCTTTCCCGCGATCATGTGCAAGCTTTCACGGTGGGCACGCGGGCGCCTGCTGTACCACATGCACAGTACATGTGCGGATGGCGGTCGGCAAGTGATTAAATGGAAGCATAGAGATACCCCTTTATGTCCTAGGTGTAATTGGGATCCGGCCAACCCCCTGGCCACTCACCAGCCCCCCTGACTGCGACCAATAGTCCTCCATGGAGTCTCTTAGACATGTTCTATCCCGCTGTCCTGTACTTGCTCTCTCATGTGCCTCTCCTTCCAGGATCTTGACACTACTCCTGGATGCACCAGAGCCCAGCCCAGGGTCACCCCCCTCCTAGACTGGGGAGTTCCCCGTGGGCCCTGACAGCTTCCACGCCTCTCTCACTCCATCTCGTCCACCTAAAAATCTCCTCCCCAGCTGGGCTGGCCCCAGGTATTTAAGGAGGCCTGCCCCCTGCCAATTCAAGTTGGTGATTGTTCAGGGCTCCTTAAGATCCACCTCTCTTCCCCTCCTCTCCTTCTAGAAAATGACACTGCCTGTGAGTCATCAGCTGTTACCAGGTTGTAACCAGAGGGGTACTATGTTCCATCTATGGTGGGAATGCCCGAATATACGGGAATATTGGCAGGAGGTGAAACTACACAAAAAGGAGATTACGGATTCAGGTATTCCCGATAACCTGTGGTATTGTCCATTCCATAACACATATATTACAAAAAAACAGTACAAGGGTATAGTGTTGCCATACCTAACAAACGCAGCAAAAGGAGTGATACTAAAAAAATGGCTTGACCCAGAAAAGACCTACAATAATAGAATGGTACAAAAGAATTGAAATATATATACAAAATGGTGTACCTGAGTAGCAGGGAAGAGGATCCTGCAGGAAGATTTGACAGCATATGGGAAAGCTGAATAGAATTTAAGAAAACTAGGAAATATGTGGAAAATTGAAAGAAATAGGTAAGGGGGAAGGGGGAGAGGAGTTGAGAGATGGAGGAGAGGAGGAAGGGGAGGGAGTGGCACAATTGGGAAAGGGGAGAGGGAGGGGAAGGGGAGGGGATGAAAATTGGGAAAGGGGAGGATTGTATGTTTACGTTTAACTTATGTGATCTATTTTTGCCAATTTTTATATATGGAAAATCAAATAAAGTTTAAATAAAAAATTATCATAGATAGGCAGAGGTTTTAAAAGAATAATTAGGATACTGCAGACAGAGGTTTATTTATAAAAAAGTCCAGTGGCAGGACATTTTTAATCAGGGATAATAGACAGAAATGTACTGGAGACAAAGCGTTCAGGCACAGCGGTATACAGCGGTGAAAAATTGGCCAGCAGTGGAACAACTTTAATAAGCAAGGCTAGGTCCAAATTCACTAGAGACAAAGAACATAGGCAGGCTTTACTACAAGAATTACAACACTTCAGAGGATACAGTAGTTTAAAACTGGCAAATAGTAGGATAGGTTTAATCAGGGATAATATGCCTAATCAGTGTGTACCTAACTTTTATTTTACTATGGGAATAGGGGGTGAAATGAATGTGACAGATATAACCGGAGGTGGCTTAGGTGCACATTGATCTTGCACTTGGTTTTATTTTTCTTTCAAATGATTTTTCTGTCTGCTCCAAACAAAAAGCAAAATCAAGAACAGAGGATCAGTAACAAATGAATGTTATTCTTATGAGCACCCCAAACTATAAAAAAGGCTCTATCAAAATTAAAAAAATCAAAGATTTTCAAGAACCTCAAAAATAAATAAAAACCAAAAAAACGCTGCTCCTAAAGACATTTTTAGAAAGGCCTTTTTTGCTGCAAAACTTCCCATCAACAGACAATATACCTCCAAAATAAATAAAAAACTCAAAATACCACCCTCTGAAACAAAAGTCCCTTTTTTTTCAAAGGAAAATCTGGTAGCAAAAAAAGATGTACTATGAAAGGAACAGCAGCTTAAAGTGACTATTGACCTCAAATTCACCACAGGATAAAATTAAAGACAAAAAGCCCCCAGTAATAAGAAAAAGGCAGCAAGGGGTTGATTTCATAAAGAATTTGCATTTAGAATAAAAGTACAGTTTTCTAACCCCAATTTCTTCCTATGTAGTTTGACAACTTTTCCTTATCAACCCTACAACAGCTTCCAATACACCGACATTATGGCTGCCTTGTGCCCCCCTCCTCCTTTTATGAGGGAGTGGGCTTATCCAACAGCCCCCCCTTTGGTCCTTTTAAACTTCTAAACCTGTTGTAAACCATAGTTCATAGGCCAGGCAGTGCATTATGGTTTTAGATAAAATTTTCCTGGGCAAATATACATATAAATTTGCAAGGACTGCATATTTCTAAGTATTCACCTCGAACCCATGGTATTTGCCAGTTGCTAGTTGCTAATGAAAAGTTTACATATTAAGTTACCCACAGTCAAAAAAGCTATGGCAGGTAAATGCTTGTATACCTTGCATGGGTATCATGAAACATTATGATCCATTTATTTCTGGTTGATCAGCTGGGTTGGAATTTCCAGGGTAATTACATTTGTTTACCAGAGATAAGACAAAATCAAGGTTGGTCCAACCTCTTCTTGCTGTTATAAGTGGCCTTACTGACCAATAGTGATGCTCAGGACATAAAACTTGGCCAAGATCTTCTTTTACAGGAAACATCTACATTACCTTAAAGTTCTGCTACTTATATCTTTGAGCATACTGATCATTTTGACATATGGCTTTGCCCAAAAGTAATTTCTGGGGGCGGAGCTTACTGCAGAGGAAGATAGACGCTCACTAGAGGAGCTCCACAGCACCCATCGACTGGCTAACCTGCCTAAAACGGCACAAAAACGCCCAGCGGAGCTGCAGCACAGACCGGGGACCTGAGTGATCATGCCGTTGTGTCACAAAGAGCTCCGGCAGCCGCAGGAACTTACCAAGTATTACCCGCTCGGGCCTAAGCAAGATGGCGGCGGCAGTACAGCGGCGCGAGGTATGTCAAGTACTCCCCATTACGGACAAGAAAAAGGTAGTCCTCAAAAAAGGAATGCACCACAAAGGAGCTCACAGTCTCCGATCCACACTCCTACCTCAGGGAGCCCAGAGAAAGTGAGGGTGAGGCTGGATGCCTCGGATACAAGTCATGACATGACACAAAGCCTAGATTCAGGAGAAGATACCAGAGATCTCCCTGATTCCATTGATCTCTTCCCCACTAACAACCAGCCAGTCCTGGATACCACCCTAAAGGATATGTTAGTTTCTCTTAGAAGCTCCTTGCATGCTAACATGCTGTCATGTGTTCACAAATTTGGAGTAGAACTGAGAGAGACTGCATCCAGGGTAGATCACATAGAAAATAAAATGGGGGAGTTTGCGACCACTATCAACGATCTTGTGGATGCACATGATAGCAATATGGATGCCATAAAAGCTAAATTAGCAGACATTGAAGACCGCTCCAGGAGAAATAATTTAAAAATAAGGGGGGTCCCTGAGTCGGTCCAACAAACTGACCTACGCACATATACAGCCCAACTTTTCCAGGCCATACTCCCTGAACTAACGGTCCTGGACATTACAGTGGACAGGATCCATTGTTTACCTAAACCATCTCACCTGCCGGACAACATACCCAGGGATGTCATACTCCGGCTACACTTCTTCCAAGCGAAAGAGCACCTGATGGCGGCTTCCCGCAATAAAGACCTCTTCCCTCCACAGTATAAAGAGCTACAATTCTTTGCTGACTTGTCCTCATTCACTCTGCAGAAACATAGGAACCTTAATACAATCTCTAAGGCATTGAGAATCCATAAGATCACCTATAAATGGGGGTTCCCTACAAAATTGATCATCACAAAGGAGGGTAAGGAACATGTTGTGGACACTCTAGCCAAAGTGATGCAACTACTCCAAAAATGGCATATCATACCAGAAGATGTGCAAAGAGACCAAAAATCACGAAGCCCTATCCACATTGCAGAGGATTGGAACTTGGTTACCTCCAAAAATGCCCGCAACATACCTGACCCAGCCGCAGTCAGTGCAGGTTACACTGAGTTGTTCCCTGAGTGGGGAAAAGCTGCTAAGATGAACTGTTTCATAGTTTATCCCCTAAATGCAATCGCACTCAGGTCATATGGACCTATTTGTTGCTCTATTTGAAAACCTTAAACGTTTTTTTATATTGTTTCTTCTTTTCTCAGTTAACCACTGCTTATGTCCGCAGTTGCAGAATGTACCTAGCAATCATCTGACTGACCAAGCCGCACATCAGACCTACTACGATCACAAACATTCAAGCTTCCGTCGTATTTGGAACAATCTTGCCAAGCCTACCACCGAATGTAAGTGTTACCAGCAAATACCTTATAACGCACCCCAATCTACATTTGCACACTGCCTAGTACCTTCTTAACAATGTCAATGCCAGAGGGCTTAATCACCCTGCGAAACGCAGTTCCATGTGGAAAGAAGCGATTCAACACAAAGGTGATATTATTTACGTACAAGAAACGCACTTCAAACAGCAGGCCCAACCTACATGTTCCCACCCTAAATTTCCACATGCTTTTTGCAAGCTCAAATGCTAAAAAGCGAGGAGTTCTCACGGCAATAAAGGAAACAGTAGCCTTTCGCCTCTATAATGACATACAGGACGTAGACGGAAGATACCATATTCTGGGCTGTGATCTTAATAATATCACTTGGTGAACGTCTATGCACCAAACGCCCACCAGTCTCGCTTTCTTCATAAACTCATGAAAAAGGTGTTGCAAATACAGAGAGGTCACCTGATTTTATGTGGGGACTTTAACCTACCACCTGACCCCAGCATGGACTCTAGTTTGCTAACTACAAGGAAAACCCAGACCCTACAACCCCTTCTGAGGAACTACGATGTGTATGACGCATGGAGATGCCTTCATGCCACAGAAAGGGACTACTCTTTTTTTTCAGCCAGTCATAAAATGTACACAAGACTTGATCTTTTTTTGACAGACAAATGGTTATTAACCAAAATTAAAGCATCTAGGATCAATAATATCACTTGGTCGGATCATGCCTCAGTGTCACTGCTGGTGGATGACTCATCCATCAGCAGTTCCACCTTTGTTTGGAGATCCAACCCGCGTCTATTCCAGGATGATCCTTCCAAATTGACATTACAAAGAGAACTAAGTGAATTTTTTGATCATAATGTGGGCTCAGTTGTTGACCCTTTTGTTGCATGGAACGCACACAAGGCGTTTATGTGAGGTCTTCTCATTAATCTAGGAGCAAGGGTTAAGAGGATGAGGGGGCAGCGCATACTGGATATCTCTAAACAAATTCAAACACTAGAAAATCAAAACAAAGCCAATTTTTCCTGTAAGGTGTCAGAACAATTGACCAAATTGAGATATGATCTCCGTTTGATACTGCTGGAGGATTTTGAAAAAGTCTTCCAGGAGGTTGAAAATGACATATTATGCAAATGTTAACAAAGCTGGGAAACTATTGGCAGATCGGCTGAGAGGACATAGACATAAAACTAAACTTCCCTACATCATACACCCAGAAAACCAGACTAAATTACATCACCCCCAGGCCATAGCAGACGCCTTCAGCACCTATTATGGTTCTCTATATAACCTAAGAAAAGACCCGAACACAATTCAACCCCTATCCCACACGATCTCTGAATTTCTTAGCAAAATAGAACTACCTCAACTTACAGAAACTCAAAACACTGCACTGAACTCTCCATTCACGACACACGAGATATCCCAAACAATCGATTCAATGCCCAGCAATAAATCTCCTGGACTGGATGGTTTTACAGGTGAATATTTCCAGACATTTGAGGATATACTAGTTCCTAGAATCACAGAGATATTCAACCAAGCTGCCTCTACCTCCTCTTTTCCAACTGAAATGTTAAAAGCAATGATTGCGGCACTACCGAAGCTGGGGAAGGACCCTACTACCCCACAAAATTTCCGCCCGATATCGTTACTCAATAACGATCTGAAGATCTATGCCAAATTAATAGCTGGCAGATTAGTAGATCTCCTCCCATCTCTGATACATCCAGACCAATCTGGTTTCACCAAAGGTCGGCAAACAGCAGATGCGACTGGACGCCTGATTAATCTCATACACATGGCCAACAAAACAGGAACGCCTTCTCTGCTCCTTGCTTTGGATGCAGAGAAGGCGTTCGAAAGGATTCATTTAGGACTTTACCCATACCTGTCCCTCAGTCCTTTTTCCAGCAGGCACAATCTATAATAGATAGATATCTATGGTCGGGGAAAAAAAGCACGGTGCGCCTTCGACAAACTTAATAAACTTAAAAAAATGGGAGGGATAGGTCATGTCTCAATAAAAGACTACCATGTGGTTACCATACTAGCCCAATTGAAAGATTGGTTCCCCCCACATAACAACACACTATGGACTGAACTAGAGAGCTCCAAAGGTGGAAATCTATATAATTATCTAATCTCCAGTCCACACCACTTATCTAAATCATCTACGTTTGCACCTACCATACAAGCTTCTAGTGAAGCCTGGCAATATTTACTTACATATATAACCCCAGCAGATCCCCAAACCCTTCTTAAATTCCTTTTCATTGCTTTAGAATGTATCATACCTGACATGTCACTATCTAATTGGTGCATCAGTAAAGCACTCTTCTTGGAAGATCTTTTTGTAGGACCTAAGCTGAAAACATTCAGAACACTACAGATTGAATATTCTATCTCGGCTTCTGAGTACTACAAATATATTCAACTATCCCATTTACTTGACAAACAGGGTAATAATCTTCTCACCCACCTACCCTGGCAAATAGCTAATCACTATACCACTAAAAACTCAAAACTTAAAGGTATATCATTACTTTACAAATACCTGCAGAATAAACAATCCTTTAGTAAAACTACTAATATAGAAGCATGGGAAAGGGACTTTGAGGAAAACTACACAGAGGATCAGTGGAAAAAAGCCTTTAGTGTCAGGTGCGCATCCACAAGAAGTGCCAACCTATGGGAACTGTACCACAAAATTCTATTGCGGTGGTATCCTACCCCTTACCGTATCTAAAAAATTTGTACCAGGAGCATCTCCAGAATGTTGGAGAAAGTGTGGAAACACGGGTACACTTCTACACGTGTTGTGGTCGTGCCCACGCATTAAAGGTTCTGGATCCTAATATTCCAAATAATAGAACAAATTACAGGCATAAAAGCTGCACCTTCTCCTGGTATATCACTTTTGTCGCTAGAAATAGATTTGATTCCAGTACGAATTAGATTAATAGTGTCCCACCTACTTATCGCAGCTAGACTCACCATAGTACGCCACTGGAAAGATTCTGACCCACCTCCCATAGCGGAAACCCTACACATAATAAACACACATAGTGCCTATGAAACACAATTTGCTCGAAGTTGTGGTAATCATAAAAAAAAAATTCCAAAATATGGAGTACCTGGCTAACATGGTATCCACAAAATGTAGGTCTCAGATTTTTTGGGAACCTTAAATAATCTATATTAGTATGATTCTACAGGTTTAGTTTGATATACATAGCAACTCTTTATATAATGGCTGGTCAACGGACATACCCATATACTGTTGGTTTGTGTTAATTATTTTAGTTGTTATTCCTTTAGTTTCAATGTGTTGTCCGTACAAGACCTATCACTTAAGCAGGAAGGGTCTACCTTAGCTATGATGTGACCTGCTGGAAAAACAATAATAATATCAGTGTGTCACCACTACCTTTAGCCAAAACTCAGAAAACAGACCCTATAATGTGGGTATGGGATATTAGATCCCTCCCCTCTTGGACACAGTTAGCTCCCAGTGGGGTGTCCAAGGATGGGAATAATACCCGACGCATAAACGTGTCAGTATGATGCTACTATTACTGACGCGAGTTATACACATATAAATATAATTACTGTTACCTTAAAAAAGTACTAATATGAGTCAACAATTACTGATTGTATTGTAATTTATTTTATTTTACTGTTCATATTATTTTTTCTTTGTAAAACCTTAATAAAGAAATATTGAAATTAAAGTAATTTCTGCTTAGGCATAAGTCTGTGTTCAATATGAATTGCCTAGGCTTGTAAAAGGTTTGCTGTAAACAACTTACTCTATGCCGTTTCCATCCAGTAGAGATTGGTATGTTGTAATCTCCTGTTCCAGAAGAGTTTTCTTGTCCATGAGAAGTCGATACTCCTCATTCTGACTTTCAAGCTCACTTAGAATCTGATCCAATTGGCTTTCAACATTATTAATTACTTCCTGTAGCAGAGCAATCTCTGAGACATAATAAGTCTGTTTTTCCTGTAAAGTGTCCTCCAGCATTGATATCTAGAATACAGTTATCACGAAGTCTATATTTAATACACTAGGTGACTGCAGTAAAATATTTCACAATCTTGTCACAACTAGAGTGATTGGCATAGACATTTTATTTGAATACGAATAGCTTTTGCATTAATATTATTAGGTTTTAAATGCTTTTTTGCAATTAAGTTTTTTTTTGTATTCTTAAAGGAAACAAGAGACAATGCCCACATTATACATTCAAATGGTATATTTATAAAATTGTAAAACAGTAAATGAATGAGGCACAGAGGTACATATTGTCATATTATGATAAGTGATAAGAAGTTTTTGATATGAATAGAGGTGCCTAGTGTACAGGTGATGTGCAGTTCAAGATGGTAGGATGGTCGGAATATCAATACCAGGCATTTCCAGTAGCATGGACCTTTATGATATATTTTTTAAATTCCTTACAGCGTAGTACTATGAATCATGAGCTTCCTATTTTACTTAATCAGATTCATATGCAGCATTTTCCAACATTGTACTGACCCACAGTATCGTCATATAAACAATATATTTACCATGTAGTGTTCACTTTGCAGTTCTATTGCCATAGCTTGCAGAGAATGTTTCACATCAATAAATTCAGTATGTGCTGACTCCAACTGCTCAAAGCCAGATATCACTTCTTGGTTTAGCTTCTTACTCTGCAAGGATCAAAAGCCACATTTCATATTAAAGTCAGAGCATGTAAACTGGAAAGGCAAGTAAGTAATAAACAGAAGTCCAAATTGACATGCTTCCCATAAGAATCCCTTCATCTGTAAGGCAGTGTCCTAGCAGGTGTGTGACATTTTTATTTGTAATATATTTCCCAATAATTACATTCTTGGCTTTAAAAACCTACAGGCCTTACATGTCCACCTTGATCCTCTCAGCAACTTCAGCTTGGTACACCTGCATTGTATGTGCGGGTACACATCTACCTGTGGTGACATGGATCAATAATGCTTTGCACTCCCTGCATATGTGCATAGGAACATCGACTTGGAGTTGGATTTAGAAAGATGGAGCCACAAGGTTGTGTTTCATCTGACCATTAGCAGTGGTGTTCCCAATCATTGACCAGGATACTACATAACCTGCTGGCAACACTGGTCAAATTGAAAAAGTCCAAAAGGTTTGTGCTTATGTTATGACAAGGAAGCTTCTTATTCAGGCATATTCTTTAGAGTTGTGGGTATAGAAGTATTACACTTCGACTCAGCACTTCAGCGAATGCACAAAGCTAAAATCTGCAACAGACTACTGCAACACACTAAACAGACTACAGGTGTCCTGATTCCCCAAAGAACATCTCTCATCCAGTCTGCTTCTCAATCTCACCACTCTGTATCATGCACTCCCTACTTTTCCTTCTCACTGTTGCATCCTCTCTCATTCATCCCTCTTCTCCACCCCACAGCTTATATATATCACCCTCACTCCTGTCTTCACCGTATTACTGCACTCATCAGCTCCTGCTAATTTTGAACCCACATACCAATAAAACCTCCAGGACACTGAGAAGTGTCCCCCCACATAAGTCGCACTCCCATATCACCTCTCTCAACCCTTTGCTTCTCCTAATGTCTGGAGATATTTCTCCAAATCCTGGACCACCATCATTTACCTTTGGCCAACATACCCAGCACCCCCTATCCTCTGCCAGAAGCTGGAATCTACACAATCTAATTTCTATTCCTCTTCTGCCTAGAACCAGCCTTCCCTTTTCCTGTGCCCTTTGGAATGCCCACTCAGATTGCAACAAACTTACCACCATCCATGACCTATTTATCACAAACTCCTTCAACCTACTTGCAATTACAGAGACATGGCTTCAAGAATCTGACTTTCCTTCTCCTGCTGCCCTCTTCCATGGTGGCCTCCTGTGGACTCACTCTCCCAGGCTTAGTGGATAGAAAGGAGGTGGTGTTGGAATCCTCCTATCCCCTCAAAGCACTTTTCAGGTTCTCTCTGTCCTTCTCCTCATTTGGAGTTCACTGTATTCATTGAAAAATGCTGTGATCTATCGACCTCCTGGACCAGTATCAAGCTTCCTTGATAACTTCTCTGCCTGGCTAGCTTAATTTCTCTCTTCTGAAATCCCAACAATCATTCTTGGTGACTTCAACATCCCTGTTAATCTTATCACTCCCGTTACTTCTAAATTTCTGAACCTAACCTCCTCTTTTGACCTGAAACAATGAACAAATGCTTCTACTCACTCTGCTGGCAACTACCTTGACCTCATATTCTCCTATCTATGCACTCCACGCAACCTCTCCAACATTCCTTTTCCTCTCTCTGATCACCACCTTCTTAGTATCACTCTCTCCTTGTCTTCCTCCTCTTTGCCTTCCAACTACCAAACAATTACCCATGAAAACCTTTGCCACCTTTACCCTTCTCTTCTTTTTTCTGCTACAGATTGTCTCTATGCCAAAATATCATCCTTGTCCTGCCCCAACCTGGCCACTTCTATCTACAACAGTTCACTGTCATCCACCCTGGATACCTTGGCCCCATCACTATGCACAGAATCAGGCCCCGACCGCTACAACCCTGGCAGACAGACATTACCAAAAGCCTCAGAGCCGCACTCTTATTAACATCCTATCATGCAGTCCCCATCAACTCTTTTCTACCTTTATTGCTCTACTTCGTCCACCATTACCTCCACCCACTAACTTACTCAATGCACAGGAGATTGCTAATCACTTCAAAAATAAGATTGAGACAATTCGTCTCAAGATCTCCTCCACTCTACAGATATCTCCCTCACTTTACACTCTTTGTCCTCCTGTACAATCAAAACTCTTGTTTAACCCAACTACTACAGAGGAAGTCAATAAACTTTTTTCTAATGCCCACCTAACCTCCTGCCCGCTGGACCGCGTTCCTTCTCAAATACTATGGTCACCCTCTGACTCTACCCTACACTCTTTAACTAATATCTTCAACCTCTCCCTCTGTACTGGCATCTTCCTCAACCCTCTGAAACATGCACTAGTCACTCCCATACCAAAAAAGGCCTCACTGGACCCTACCAATCTTAACAACCTAAGAACCATCTCCTTACTCCCTTTTGCCTCCAAACTCCTTGAACGTTTAGTCTACAACCGACTGAGCGACCATCTCATTGAGAATAACCTTCTTGATCCCCTTCAGTTTGGATTTCGTCCACAGCATTCCACAGAAACTGCTCTACTAAAACTCACAAACGACTTACTAACAGCTAAAACCAACCATTATTCCGTACTCTTACTCTTGGACCTCTCCACTGCCTTTGATACAGTTGATCACCACCTCCTCCTCAAAAAACTCAATTTGCTTAGTATCCATGGCTGTGCTCTCCGTTGGTTTGAATTTTACCTATCTCACCACACATTCAGTGTCACTTCCAACTCTACTTTCTCCTCTATAACACCTCTTATTGTTTGGGTCCCCCAAGGTTCTGTCCTTGGACCTCTACTATTCTCGATCTACACAACCTCCCTGGGCCAGCTTATAGCCTCCCATGGCTTCCACTACCATTTATATGCCGATGACACCCAAATCTATTTCTCTACCCCTCAGCTCACACCATCTATCTCCTCACACATCACTGATTTATTAACAGACATATCAGCCTGGATGTCACACCACTTCCTCAAACTGAATCTATCTAAAACCGAGCTCATAATATTTCCTCCCCCACGTGCCCATTCCCCTGACTTCTTTGTCAAGATCAATGGTACAACTATCAGTCCGTCCCCACATGCCAGGGTGCTAGGGGTAACCCTAGACTCTGAACTGTCCTTTCAGGCCAACATCCAATCCCTGTCCAAATCATGGCGCCTTAGCCTCCGCAGCATCTCTAGAATACACCCCTTTTTAACCAATGACACCACAAGCCTCACTCCCTGGTCATCTCTCGCCTCGACTACTGCAACTCACTCTTCATTAGACTACCTTTACATACACTATCCCCCCTTCAGTCCATAATGAATGCGGCTGCAAGTCTCAGCTACCTTACCAACTGTTCAGTGTCCTCCACCCCTCTCTGCCAATCCCTGTACTGGCTTCCACTCACTCAATGAATAAAATTCAAAGTACTAACAATAATTTACAAAGCCATCCACAACTCTGCCCCCAGCTACATCACTAACATTCTCAAAATACCAACCAAGCCACTCTCTTCGGTCCTCCCAAGACCTCCTGCTCTCTAGCTCCCTTGTTACCTCCTCCCATGCTCGCCTACAGGATTTCTCCAGAACTTCTTCCATCCTTTGGAACTCCCTACCCCAATCTGTCTGACTGTCCCCTAATCTATCCATCTTTAGACGATCCCTGAAAACCCTTCTCTTTAAAGAAACTTATCCTGCTTCTAACTAATACACTGTTTTACTTTCTCCATCAGCTCATCCACCACAGCTATTACCTTTTGTATTAATTGACTCTCCCTCTAGATTGTAAGCTCTAGCAAGCAGGGCCCTCTGATTCCTCTTGGACCAAATTGTAATAGAACTGTAATGTCTGCCTTTATTTTGTTAAGCGCTGCGCAAACTGTTGGCACTATATAAATCCTGTATAATAATATGATACTATAGAAAGCAACAGTTACTCAGAAGCCCATGATATTATTTCCACCAAAATCATTTCAGACACATTGAAGAATTCAACCTCCCAGTAAACTTTAATGCAAAGTAGACCTAGATAGTGTGTTCTCAACCAGAGGGTTTCTTGGTCAAAAATATATTCTATGAGATAAACGTTTAAAATGATTGTATTTTAAGACATAAAGTATAGCGAGTTACCCGTTGCTGAAAACGTTTTTCAAGTTCCCTTAGGTTGTTCTCTGTTAGTTTTTCATATTCTTCTCGAATACCAGACAATGCTTTGTTGAGATTAGCAGATGGGGAAGCTTCTACCTCCACACTGACTCTAATCCCAAACTGAGATGTTAAAGAGTTTATCTCCTATTTAGAGAAGAGAAGATCAGAGAAGGTTAGAACTTATAACAAAAAATGTGCATGTTTCCAGTCAGCTTTTATTTGGGTGTGTCCAGAAGTCAACAAGTGTAATTCATACGTCACCTGTTCACTGTCCCTCCTCATCTTCAACATCTCTTGCTGAAGTTTGTCAACTTCAGATTCCATTTTAACTGACTGGTCATTAAACCCTTCCAAAATACTATGCAGCCCAACCACATCAGCATCAATACTGCTTCTCAAAATTAGCTCCATCTCATACCTTTAACAAAATATAAAAAGGGCCTTCATAAAACAACAGTTTAAAGAAGGATGGTTTAAATTTACATTTACAAAACTTTCAATTTAGTTTTCAGTTGAATTCAAATGATTGAATCACCACTGGGTTCAATATCTAAGTATAACAAATTAGGTATTATGTGCAAAGGTTTAAAAGAAGCTCAACTATATTAGCATGTTTTTTTACTGATGAGTAAATGTATCCAGATTTGCTGCTTTGGTGATCCATTCATAGAGAAGACAATATGGTAATCTGTCATCAATTAAGTTAACTGGTAAGAAGGTTCATTGAACCTCCTACCAGTTAACCTCTGCAAATTATCATCTAAGTCTTACACCCATAGTCACTGTTCTCAAGCCACCAAGCCAATGGGCTAATAGAAGGTATTTTATTATATAAGTTCAGCACAGAAATGTCTGCAGGGCACCCTAATGTTTACTCCACACCAGGGGCGTTGCTAGGGGGTGGCTTTTGGGGCTATAGCCCCGAATCTGGGGCCAATAGCCCCGAGTCTCTGCAGGGGTCCCCAAAGGGGAGGGGAGGCTCTCTGGGGACCCTTATGTAAGTAGGAGGCTCTCTGGGGACCCTGAAGCAAGGTAGAGACTCTCTGGGGACCCTGATTTTAAGGCAAAGGCTCTCCAAGGACCCAGATTTAAGGGGGAGGCTCTCTGAGGACCCTAATGTAAGGGGGGCTCTCTGGCAACCCTGATGTAAATGGGGGGCCCTCTGGGTACCCTGATGAAAGGGGGAGGCTCTCTGAGGACTCTGATGTAAGGAGGGGGCTCTCTGGGGACCCTGATGTAAGGGGGGACTCTCTGGGGACCCTGATGTAAGGGGGGACTCTCTGGGGACCCTGATGTAAGGGGGGACTCTCTGGGGACCCTGATGTAAGTGGGGGGCTCTCAGGGGATATACACACACACGTATATTACTGTATATACATGTGTATGCCCGCCCAAGTGTATGACTGTCTTTACTACGCTGCTATGGGCTCTAGCCCCAGATCTTTTGTAGACCTAGCAACACCCCTGCTCCACACTACTCCTGTATGTCATTAATAAAATGCAGGCCATGGTGTAGAGTCTGCGTGATCTTTGGGGTATTCTGTGCATAACGCTGCAGTGAACACTCTGTGATAGGAAGACAATTTTGACCCATGACTTTGACAGGTCATGTGACTGAGCTCTCCTTCTCATGGTACTTTTTCACCTATTACCGGTAGTTTAATTTTTGTTTGCTTTAGAGTCTCATAGCAAAGGAAGTGGAAGGCATGTTTGTAAAGTTTTCAGTTGCCCTGGACAATTTTTTTTAAGCAAGTGGTTTGGATGGGGTAAGGCCATACTACTGCTTTATACCGTACAACAGCCCCAAAGTTGTAACGTTCTCCTAAAATAGAATGGAACTGGTAAGAACCCAGTTTCTATGTGACTAGAGAAAATTGGTTTTATCATCAAATCAGTTATACACAATGAACATCGGCTTGCCGTAAATTTACTTGATTTAGGTGTTTATGGTTTCAGCAGATTGATCTACTTATCAGTAACCTTTATCATTTAGTCTAGCCATATGTCTGTATGTTGAAACTCTAATTTAATTTTAATGCTGTCTGTTTTATTACTGTTTACTTATTACCTTTATAGCACCAACTTACTTGTTATTGTAGTCATCAATAGCCAATCTAGCATTGTCAATATTCCTGATTATACCCACATTGTTTGTAAAGACTGTAGAGATCTGTAAGACATAAGCTTATATGATTCATGCAGTTAATGCACATTTTCAAATTACAGATAAGGCTATCTATGCTCAGTTTTTTAAAAAGCAAAATTATATGACCAAATTACAGGTACCTTAGTTATCATATATGCCTTGTATCAAGTTAGCTAGTGGAAAACAGATTAGATTGTATAGACTATGTTATTAATTAATAATGTAAAGGATCTGCATCATATGGTTCAAAAGCATCTTATAGGTTTTATCTAGGAGCCTAACCAATTAGCAGAGAACAGTTGAGTAACCAACCACTGTACTCTTTAGTCATTAATCAACACCAATTCAACCTTTATCGGATAAGATACAAACTGTCACCTTATACAAATGCGTAAGAAGAGATGTAAAAGGTGGTGTTGCCTGAATCTGATGTGCAGTGCTCAAGGGAAACAAACCATATACATATGAAAATAATAATAATAACCTATATAAATGTAAAAAGATAAGTGTAGTATCTCTTTGAATCATAAAATGTGCATATGAAATCTCCTAGTGCAAACTACTCAAAAGTGCAGTAATGTATGAATTGTGCTAAAAGCGCAAACATAAGTAGAACCACTGTAATAAATGGAGACTGCATCAAATATGTCAGAAAGTTACAGTATCTCACAAAAGTAAGTATACCCCTCACATTTTGTATATATCTTATTGTATCTTTTCATCTGACAACACTGAAGAACACTTTGCTACAATGTAAAGTAGTGAGTGTACAGCTTGTATAACAGTGTAAATTTTCTGTCCCCTCAAAATAACTCAACACACAGCCATTAATGTCTAAACCGCTGGCAACAAAAGTGAGTACACCTCTAAGTGAAAATGTCCAAATTGGGCCCAAAGTGTCAATATTTTGTGTGGCCACCATTATTTTCCAGCACTGCCCTAACCCTCTTGGGCATGGAGTTCACCAGAGCTTCACAGGTTGCCATTGGAGTCCTCTTCCACTCCTCCATGACGACATCACAGAGCTGGTGGATGTTAGAGAGCTTGCGCTCCTCCACCTTCCATTTGAGGATGCCCCACAGATGCTCAATAGGGTTTAGGTCTGGAGACATGCTTGGCCAGTCCATCACCTTTACCCTCAGCTTCTTTAGCAAGGCAGTGGTCGTCTTGGAGGTGTGTTTGGGGTTGTTATCATGTTGGAATACTGCCCTGCGGCCCAGTCTCCGAAGGGAGGGGATTATGCTCTGCTTCAGTATGTCACAATACATGTTGGCATTCATGGTTCCCTCAATGAACTGTAGCTCCCCAGTGCTGGCAGCACTCATGCAGCCCTAGACCATAACACTCCCACCACCATGCTTGACTGTAGGCAAGACACACTTGTCTTTGTACTCCTCACCTTGTTGCCACCACACATGTGTGACACCATCTGAACCAAATAAGTTTATCTTGGTCTTATCAGACCACAGGACATGGTTCCAGTAATCCATGTCCTTAGTCTGCTTGTCTTCAGCAAGCTGTTTGCGGATTTTCTTGTGCATCATCTCAAAAAGAGGCTTCTTTCTGGGATGACAGCCATGCAGACCAATTTGATGCAGTGTATGGTGTATGATCTGAGCACTGACAGGCTGACCCCCCACCTCTTCAAAACTCTGCAGCAATGCTGACAGGACTCATACGTCTATTTCCCAAAGACAACCTCTGGATATGATGCTGAGCACGTGCACTCAACTTCTTTGGTCGATCATGGCGAGGCCTGTTCTGAGTAGAACCTGTCCTGTTAAACTGCTGTATGGTCTTGGCTAGGGATGTGCCGAACACCCCCCTGTTCGGTTCGCACCAGAACATGGGAACAGGCAAAAAATTTGTTCGAACACGCGAACATCGTTAAAGTCTATGGGACTCGAACATGAATAATCAAAAGTGCTAATTTTAAAGGCTTATATGCATGGTATTGTCATAAAAAGTGTTTGGGGACCCGGGTCCCGCCCCAGGGGACATGGATCAATGGAAAAATAAGTTATAAAAACGTCTGTTTTTTTGGGAGCAGTGATTTTAATAATGCTTAAAGTGAAACAATAACAGTGTAATATTCATTTCGTACCTGGGGGTGTCTATAGTATGCCTGTAAAGGGGTACATGTTTCCCTTGTTTAGAACAGTATGACAGCAAAATGACATTTCAAAGGAAAAAAAGTAATTTAAAACTACTCGTGGCTATTAATGAATTGTCGGTCCGACAATACACATAAAAGTTCATTGATAAAAATGGCATGGAATTTCCCCAATTTCCTTCGGTTTCTTCCTCCATCTTCTTCTTCCTCTGGTTCTTCCTCCGATCCTCTGCTTCTTGCTCCGGTGTTCTCGTCCAGCATCTTCCTCTGCGGCGTCTTCTTCCCTTCTTCGTTCTCGGGCCGCTCCGTATCCATGATGGGAGGCTCCCACTGTGTGACGCTTCTCGTCTTCTGACACTTCTTAAATAACGAAGGGCGGGGCCACCCGGTTACCCTGCCCCCTCTGACACACGGGGACTTGACTGGGACTTCCCTGTGGCATTCCCTGTGGCATCAGAGGGGGTGGGTCACCCGTTACGTAACCGGGTGACCCCGCCCCACACTGTTATACAAGCTGTACACTCTATACTTTACATTGTAGCAAAGTGTCATTTCTTCAGTGTTATCACATTAAAAGATAGAATAAAATATTTACAAAAATGTGAGGGGTGTACTCACTTTTGTGAGATACTGTATATAAAAAAGGAAAGTCCATAATTTCAAGTGCAAGTAAATAGTCCACAATATATGAAACTAATGAATAAAAAATAAAAGTGCTCAGCATGCTTAATGTGCAAAAATGTCCATATATGAAACCAGAAACCAATCAAAATATCAAAAAAGGAAATGTTCTGAAAAAAGAAAAAAAATACAAAACAAAAATCACAGCTCATGGATCCATAAAGATGATTACACCTTTAAATGTACTCTTGTATAGACAGGAACCCCACTTCTGTTATCTAACAAGATTTAAACACATTTTATGAATCGTGATATACTTTTGCTTGCTTGTATCACTACCATTGATTAGTTTCATGGGAGGTAAAAACAAAGGAAAGCTACAGAGTTTTTTTTTTTATTATTCATTTATTTTGCCACCGTGTTACGCAAACGTTCATTGATATTGCATCTTTAGGATCATTAGCTTAAGCACTTCAATACCAGGCACTTTCACCCCTTCCTGTCCAGAACAATTTTCAGCTTTCAGTGCTATCACATTTTGAATGACGATTGCGCGGTCATGCAATACTGCACCCAAACTACATTTTTATCATTTTCTTCCCACAAATAGAGCTTTCTTTTGGTGATATTTGATCACCACTGGGGTTTTTATTTTTTTGCTAAACAAACTAAAAAAGACTAAATATTTTGGGAAAAAAAAGTTTTTGTTTGTTTTACTGACGGGCACTGATGAGGCGGCACTGATGGGCACTGATGAGTTGGCACTGATAAGGTGGCACTGATGGGCACTGATGAGGAGGCACTGATGTGTAGAACTGGTGGACACTGATAGGCGGCACCGATATGCAGCACTGATGGGCACCAATTGGCAGCACTGATATGCAGCACTGATGGGCACTGATAGGTGACGCCCAGTCAGGATAACAGAACCACCGCCCGGCCATCATTCTGCTATAGGCCGGGCGGGAAGTGGTTAAGATAAGTGATCGTGACATTAACCACTAGCCGACCAGCTCACGCAGATATACTGCGGCAGGTCAGCTCTGCTGCGCAAATCACCGTACCTGTACTCAATGTCCCCGGGCGACCCGCGATCGTGGTGAGGAGAGGCAGAACGGGGAACTGCCTATGTAAAAAAGGCGATTCCCCATCCTGCCAGATAACATGACAGAGATCTACTGTTCCCAGTGCTCGGGAACAATGATCTCTGTCATGTCCCAGGTAGCCCACCCCCCCTACAGTTGGCACACACCCAGGGAACACACTTAACCCCTTTATCACCCCCTAGTGTTAATCCCTTCTCTGGCAGTGTAATTTTTACATTGATCAGTGCATTTTTTTAGCACTGATCAATGTAATAATGTCACTGGTCCCCAAAAAGGGTAATTTGGGGTCAGATTTGTCTGCAGCAATGTCGCAGTCCTGCTAAAAATTGCAGATTGCCGCCATTACTAGTAAAAACAATTAAAGAAAAAAGAAAAGTCCCTAAATCTATCCCATAGTTTGTAGACGCAATAACTTTTGCTCAAACCAATCAATATACTCCTACTGCGATTTTTTTTTAGCAAAAAATATGTAGAAGAATATATATCGATCTAAACTGATGAATACATTTTTTTTATATATTTTTTTGGATATGTATTATAGCAAAAACTAAGTTTTTTCAAAATTGTCGCTCTTTGTTAATAGCACAAAAAATAAAAACCGCAGCTGTGATCAAATACCACCAAAAGAAAGCTCTATTTGTGGTAAAAAAAGGACATCAATTTTATTTGGGTACAGCATCGCACAACTGTGCAATTGTCAGTTAAAGCAATGTAGTGCCATATCGCAAAAAATGGCCTGGTCATTAAGGGGGCAAATACCTCCCGGGCTGAAGTGGTTAATAGGACTGTATTATCTTCATACCACCAGTGTTATATTTCAAATAGAACCTTTCAAAAAGCCTAACTAGGGAGCAATCCCATATTCTTCCTAAGTAGTCTGCCTGAGCTATTTTACATTAAGGTCCTTTCTTAATTTTAGTCTCTAGGAAAGACTCCTTTGAGACCTTTATGTCACTGCAACTTCACAAAGAGACTTCCAGATACGGGGGTAGATGATTAACTAAAAGCAAATAGATTGTTCACTTTTCTAGGGAAGTTGTGCTTTGCAAAGAAATTTTCCCCAGAGCTTAGTGAATGAGGTGAGGCTGTGATGCCTTCCATCATCCAATCATGTGCATGTTAAATGCTGTTTTTTTGTGGGTATTTTTGTCACAGTGGAATTTCATAAGCTCTAGGGAGTTTACTTGGAAAGTGCAACTTCCTTTGCAAAGTAAACAGCCTATTTGCCTTTAGAAAATCAACCCCATGGAGTGCTTTAGCACAGGAGAAATATTTAATCAGTTAGACTTTGTAAAGAAACAGAAATTACAGCTTGCTGTTAGCAACCTTTTTTAAAGATGGTCCTATCGACATTACACATAGTTTTGATGATGTTAAATGGGAATAAGGCTTGTGGAGGTAAAAATGTAACATCATGTTTTAATAAACGAATTGCAAAACTATCGTTATATACAATAACTTTTTTTATGTACAAAATATTGTAGCATGTATTCATATCTCAGGCCCTTTTTTGGTGTAAGGGATATAAATCTTTGAAGGGTTTCTCACTTCTCTAAAAATTCTTCATGACATGTACCCCTTATGGCATACTTATCCATAAATGTTTTAAATACGAATAACTGTATTTATTTGTATTACTATTGCACATATGCTCTACTCAAATAATAAATATAAATAAAAAAAGTATATATTGTAGCATATTTGTTCTGAATTAGGTATAAAAGTATTAGGTGCTTATACGGTACCTGGTTTTGGAGCTCCTGAATTTCCTCAAAGTACTGGCTGCCGTCTGCAGGCATACTGGGAGCATTGTTTTCATACCATTTTGCTATCTTCTTCTCAAAACTTTCATTATACTGTTCCAGAAAATTAACTTTTTCCAGATAGCAAGACAGCCTTTTATTTAGATGTCTCATGGTCTTTGTTTGATTGAATTCAAATGGATTATCATTTTTATGCTTATCATAGACCCTAGAGTTTCTTAAATAATTATTATGACAATGTACATTATATCCATGGCTCACAGATGAAGGCTTTGAGACTGGGATAGCTTTACTTCTGTATGATGTTTTCCAGTGACCACTATGCAGAAAAGCATTGGGGCTTCCATGAGAGAATGCTTTGGGGTCTACTTTATGGTACATATAAGATCTTCTATGATGTGACTCATGGAGACCTCCATAACAAAAAAATTGTGATTGTCTGGTAGTTTTAGAGTGTCCTCCATGACTGGATCTGGTAAAACATCCATGGCGTGAGTGTCTTGACATTTGAAGCACAGGATAACCCATCTGTGATATATTCTTGTGGAACCTAGCTGAAGAATAGCTGTGTTTCTCTCCTTTGTTCATGATGATTGTAGGAGTGAGTCCAGGCAAGTCACTGAATCCAGACAAGCCTATGAATAAAATACAAAAGCTTCAGAGTAAACTTTTTTATAACATGTTCAGCAAGCGTCTGAGAATGTTGACTAATCTTTATAGGAATTTTATTAGCATTCAATTCCTTTTTAATTTATTTTTAATCTTTCTAGTTGTCAAACTCAACTAGTTTAGATGAAAAAAGTTAGAGAAATTTATAATTGAATGAATAGTTATAAAGAAGTAATATTTAAAACAGATTAGGTTTATTAGAAAAACACAATAGGGCACAATAAAATAAGACAGGGTTTCTATGAGGTTCGGTGTGCCTCCTACCTACTACAAAAGGTGAATAGGTAGCTTTCTGAGAACTTAAAATGTATGTCAAGACAAAAAAGTTTTTCGTAGTTTTGGATAAAGTGGTGAAGGATTATGGTAATTTATTCTCATTTCCTGTCCTGTTTACAACATTTTACCAGATAGGAAGTGAGGAGGACTCACCAACAGCAACTCACCCAGAAATATGACTGTTGCGTTAGTAGAGGGGGAAGGCTAGAGTCATTTTTTCAATATCACTTTTCTGTCTGTGTCATTGTTTAAGACATCCCATCATTTCCTGGTGTGGTGAAACAGCTGTCAGAGGTCAGAAAGTGAGGAAACATCTCTCTAATGTATAGTCCTGTACAGTGGATCAGAGAGGACAAAATCGTCATAGCATGGTCATTGGCCAACCACCACATCTCTCTTTGGTCCTGTAAGAAAGCAAATATGAACAAAATATTATTCTAATAAACAAAACATGGATGCTTAAAGTTTGTTTAAGAGGGAGGTCTAATTTTTGTGGAAATTCAAAGAACATTTTAGTGTGGTATTTTTCTTAAATTGAAGGATCAAAGAGAAACCTGTTATTCAATGATGTCATCAACAGCCTACATTCCATCTGTAAAGGGATGCAGATGAAAATATTCTAGGAAAAAGAATAAGTATTTTAGGCACTTTTTTTGGGGTTGGTCTGATGACAATGACCATGTTCCAAGTTGCTAAAAAATATATATCTTATTGTTTTTTTTCTTACCTTTAAACAGTAGGATTCATTGGATACCAGTAGCCATTAAGAGGAAAATAAAACCTTCAGCCGGCTTTTGTTTATGTGTTTGCCTTTTAAGGAACAGGCTTTTTTGATTAGATATCCCTGAGGATACCCAATCAGAGAATACTCTATATGAGTAGAAAAAAAAGAGAAAAAGATATATATATATATATATATATATATATATATATATATATATATATACAAACAAACATTTCTTTTGCTCTCCTAGGTGTGGTGGATAACGTCAATATGACAAATATTCTAGTATTCACGGATGGTTTTCCAATTGCCTTGGGTTTTCACAGGTCACTTGGTGATCCCTAGGCCTTGCAGTTCTCTTTCAACATCGGAAAAACACTAAATGGCAAAAGCAAAAAGGGCGCACCAGCCTAGTGCATTACCAATGGCACCATTTATTATAATAAAAGTGACAAACCATTTTACTCACAAACATGGATGTGTATTAAGCTTATGGAATAAAATAGAAGGAACTTCATCCATAACTTCATTCATAACTTCAGCCTGTGGCTTGGGATAGGTGACACCCAATAATGTGAATCTGACTCTGATGCATTTCAAGGGTAAACCCTCTTCCTCAGAGCTGATTCAATCTGGTTTGGTAACCATGACTACATTAGCACTCAACATATCCAGTTTGAAGGGGTTGCCCTTCTTTAATTATTGAATAGGATCACTAGGTAGGGAGCAATAATGTTTAAACATTTTTAATTAAAAAAAAGGGATGAGTAACCATCTGATTATAGGTTTAGGACTAGTTGTGGCTTCTCAATTGCAGCCTTGATGCTTGTAGATGGGAAGGACTTAAATATTCCAAAGGAAGACACTAAAAAAGGATCTAGTTTGGATTTTTTTTTGTTTTGAAACTTTCTGGATAAGGTTGACTTTGAGAACAGGCTTAAATGCTCACCAGATTACAGGGGATCTGAGACTGAGTAGGTATTAAGAGTAAAGTATTCAGTAGTATTCACTAGCTTTTATTCAGAGATTAATAATTAAATTAATTAATAGACAAAAATCCTAGTTGTGAGTAAAGAGTCATTTAAGATCCATGAAGAACATTAAGGTTTGGTAATGAAGAAGGAAAAAGAGATTATGGCTGGGTCGTGATCTGACCAGGATGTGGCTAGGATAGAGGCTTTTGTGATTTCTGTAAGGTATTGCCTTTGAACAAAGATGTAATCAATTCTGATATGTATTTGATAGGGAGCTGAGTCTTGCATATAGAGGTGCATGTCTCTCCATACATCAACTAGACTGTGAGGGTCTAGGACAGTGGTGTCAAACTCAATTTCATTGCCGGCCTCATCAGCATTATGGTTGCTCTCAAATGACCAGTTGTGTCTGTAAGACTAGATGTCCAGAGTGCCCCACCCCCCTTAAATCAGATGTCAACAGTCCCCCCCACAACAGAAGTCAAGAGTCGTCCACCCTCCTTTACATCACAGTGCAACCTTGTGCTGCAGCCAGGAAGAAGCGATGGTAGCAGAGTTGGAAAGCAGAAAGTGCATGTTCTGGAGGAGGACCAGAGGAGGGCTGGAATCAGATGCTGGAGTCTGATGAATGCTGAGATCTGGGGAGACGGAGATGAGGTGGTGTTGCAGCTGCACAGAGAGGCACAGGATCTGTAGGAGGAGATCAGTCCTCCTCTCTGGTGTTGACTGCTGAGACTGGGGGAAGAGAGCAACCTCTCCGCGGCTGCATGGAAAAGTAAAGGATCTGCGAGAGGAGTTCTGTTCTTCTCTCTGCTGCTGACTGCAAACTCGAGGTGAAGATGAGGGGGGTGCCACAGCTACAGGAGATGAAATGGTCTGGTATTCCAGATTGGGCCCACAGGCCTTGCGTTTGATACATGCCATCTTGGAGGTCAAGGAATATAGAAAGTGGGGCTTTCTTATTGGATGTACAGCTTATAAGGGAGTTCCCAAGTGGTTATAATTCCCTCAGAAAAAGGTAAATCCCTTCTGGTGTCTTTGTAAGATAGAACATATATGGAGAGAAAGAGTAGTTGTTTTGAATTAGGTTCATAGTGAGAGGATTGCTATGACAGCATCTTGGAGCATCCATGGATCACAAGATTTGAAACTCAAGGGTCTAAAATGAGTTTATTACAGTAAACTTTGAGGCCTTTTTGAAATGGTTATAAGAATGCCTCTTTGTTTCGTGAGGTTGTTAGCCTGAAACATTTAGAAGACGTGGGGGCTTAAGACTTTAGGGGAAGGTGGTGGAGGCAAAAAGGGGTTTCCTGAAGGTATTTAAATGAATTAGACCTCTTAGTAAGCAAGTTGAAGCTAAAGTTTATGTTTTCATATAACAGGGAGGAACCCAGTGATGGAGAATTAAAAATGATGTTTCTCTATGTAAACAAAACCTCTGATGCTTATAAAAAATTGAGACATTGATTGATGTGTCAGAAAATAAAAACAAAATAAATGCACATCAATAATTTTTTTCATTATGAGTATTTATACTTTAGTAGCCTAGCCTAAACATTTCAAAAGAAAGTGTAGCTCTGTCAGACAGTAAATTACAAATGCGCTTAGTGGTAAAATATTCCTAAAATCTTACTGTTGTTTAATCTTGCCTAGTTTTTTTAGGGCAAACTTCCACATTCAATATCAAAATGTGCCAACATTGTACACCTGAGCTGATCAAGATATTTAATTATAACTTCAAAATTTGGAATGTGCTTTTAATCTCTTCCTGACCATATATTTAACAGCAGGAAAAGTGAGCCTTAACGCCCAGCCATCTGCAACAGACTGAGGTTGTATGTTGAGGACATGCTCAGGGTGTGCTTCCAACTCACTAACGGAGCTGTCCCCAACAGCTCACAGTCGGGGCTTCTGATTCGAAAGCCAGCGGGACATACTTCTGATCATGTGACTGCTGTAACATCCAATAGCTGTGGTCAAATGACTGGGAAGGAGCTCTGCCTCCCGGCATTAAAGCCCATCTAAAAGGCCACCTGCAACCATTGAAAAGGGGTTAGTGAAGTATTCAGATCATCTTACATTATTGATCTACCCAATAAACAGAATACTTACTTTTATAACTGGTATAAACAGCACATTATATAATGTGTTTAACTGAACCTGTGTTTAAAAAGAATATTTAACAAAACAAAGCACTTGTGTGAGAGGGCCATAATAAAAGCAGGTTTTTACTGTACTATTATGCACTCACCGGCCACTTTATTAGGTACACCTTTCTAGTATCGGTTTAAACCCCTTTTGCTTTTAGAACGGCCTTAATTCTTTGTGGCATAGATGTAACAAGGTGTTGGAAACATTCCTCAGAGATTTTGATCCATATTGACATGATAGTGTAGCCATGGTATTGCAGCTAGTAACAAACAATCCGCCAAATCACCCCACTGCCAGACTTCAAATGTCCTTTCCAGAGGCAATGAACAGTCTTTTGCAAGCTTTGTTTTTGTTGTTTTATTGGGGGGGGGTACAACTTGGATAGGGATAGGAATATGGGATGCCCAAAGGATAAGTCTTTGCCATCATATTTAAGGATTTTAGTACACTTTGAATAAAGTTAGAGCCAGAAGATATAACGTACATATAGGATTTAGTATTAATTTCCTCCTGTATCTTCATGCAGACTGTTGCTCCTCTTGGGGCTCAACCCCCGCAGACTATTCCATCTAAGAGTTCTCTTACCATCCGACCGTGTGGTGGCAGAGACATCACTAATGACCGTGTAAGAAGTAATGTTCTTAAATCTCTTTCACCTCCTGCCCATAACTTGTTTCCTCCTGTACACTTGGTTCCTCCCACACAAACTTGAAGTTACTACTTGGAATATGACACATCCTCTTCTATTGAATAGTAGGGGTCCACTCTGAATAAGCCTACCTCCTGTGACTCTTGTTGCTCACTGCCACTAGGCCTGAGGCCTGCAGAACCTCTCCCGGAGGCCCTGTGGGTTAAAAACATATCTGCTAGGAAATATGGCTACTGTTCCCAGCCAGCCCAACTAGCAAATCATGAGCCTGCAGGCTACATCGACTTGACACAGATCCCCACAATTTCTTTTCTGATTCAGGACTCCCCATCATCCACCGTGTGTATTGATGAAGACTCCACTAGTGACCGTGTACTAGCAGAGTTCCCTTCACAGACTCCTTGGCACCTCCAGCCCCACTGTGGTAACATTCACCGACCTTCCAACAGCCCTGAATCCTTGATGAGGAACTTTGACTGGACCATGCGGAGTTCCCTACCATCCGACCGTGTGGTGGCAGAGACATTGTCAATGACCGTGTAGAGGCAATGTTCCCTCACAGTTCTCTCCGGGCCTCTCCTGGGATCGGCGCACCCCCCCCCCCCAGATGGGGATGGCCTCCTGCTACTGACTAACATGCCATTCCTCACTTCACTCAGCCGACTTCTCCCCCCCCTGTGGAGAATCACCTCAGCTTATATATGAGGCCCGCCCCCTGCCAATCTCGATGGGGATTGGTCAGGGCTCACACACAAGCTGCCTGCCACACCAGTTCTAGGCCCAGCCCCCTTTCCAGAACCTTCTCTCTGGAAACAGGGAGGCGCCTCAGAGCTAGAGCACAGGTGGTCACACCCACTACTACTCTGACCACTCCCAGCCCCCAGATCAAAACAGACAGGCCTAGCATGCAGCAAAGGTCTGACTAAATTTGCCTGTGCTGGATAAACCTAGTAAAATTACCTTACTAGCACCTACCTATTGGTAGAGGGTGCTACAATAGCATCACACAGTTGCTGCAGATTTGTCGGCTGCACATCCATGATGCGAATCTCCTGTTCCACCGCATCCCAAAGGTGCTCCATTGGATTGAGATCTGGTGACTGTGGAGGCCATTGGAGTACAGTGAACTCATTGTCATGTTCAAGAAACTAGTGGTGAGATGATTTGAGCTTTGTGACATGGTGCATTATCCTGCTGGAAGTAGCCATCAGAAGATGGGTACACTGTAGTCATAAAGGGATGGGCATGGTCAGCAACAATACTCAGGTAGGCTGTGGCATTTAAACAATGATCAAATGGTACTAAGGGGCCCAAAGTGTGCCAAGAAAATATCCCCCACACCATTACACCAACACCACCAGCCTGAACCATTGATACAAGGCTGGAAGGATCCATGCTTTCATGTTGCTTATGCCAAATACTGACCCTACCATCTGAATGTCGCAGTTGAAATCGAGACTCATTAGACCAGACAATTTTTTTTCAATCTACTATTGTCCAATTTTGGTGAGCCTGTGCGAATTGTAGCCTCAGTTTCATGTCCTTAGCTAACAAGAGTGGCACCCGTTGTGGTATTTTGCTGCTGTAGCCCATCTGCTTCAAGGTTCAATGTGTTGTGCATTCAGAGATGGTATTCTGCACACCTTGGTTGTAACAAGTGGTTATTTGAGTTACTGTTGACTTTCTATCATCTCGAACCAGTCTGCCTATTCTCCTCTGACCTGTGACATCAACAAGAAATTTTGCTCACACTGCTGCCCACTGGATATTTTCTATTTTTTGGACCATTCTCTGAGATGGTTGTGTGTGAAAATCCCAGTAGATCAGAAGTTATTTAAATACTCAGACCAGCCCATCTGGCACCAACAACTATGCCACATTCAACGTCACTTAAAGTGATTGTAAAGGGTCATTTTTTTTTTTTAAATAACAAACACGTCATACTTACCTCCACTGTGCTGCTTGTTTTGCACAGAGTGGCCCCGTTCCTCGACTTACAGGGTCCCTTGGTGGCTCTTGCAGCTCATCCTCACTTCAGATAACCCCCTAGGAGAAGCGCTCTCCCGGGGGGTTACCTTGTGGGCACGCTCCCAAGTCCACCATTCGGCGTCTATAGACATAGAATGTCGGACTCAGCCCTGCCCCCTGGTGCCCATGTCATTGGATTTGATTGACAGCAGTGGGAGCCAAAGGCTGCGCTGCTATCAATCTTTCCAATCAAGACCCGGGACCCTGTGCAGAGAGGGACAGGGTGTGTCCAGCGTGGGAATTACAGGGCTCAGGTAACTAAAATGGGGGGGGGGGCTGGGGGGCCGGTGACTGCCAGAAGTTTTTTCACCTTAATGCATAGGATGCATTAAAGTGAAAAAAAATGAGGGTTTACAACCCTTTTAAATCCCCTGTCTTCACCGTTTCAACTTCAGCAAGATGTCTTCACCACGTCTAGATGCCTAAATGCATTGAGTTGCTGCCATGTGATTGGCTGATTAGCAGTTTGTGTTACCAAGCAATTGAACAGGTGTACCCAATAAAGCGGCCGGTGAGTGTATATTAAAGCCCCACTCCTGTGCGAAAAATAACACTAATACAGTGGCCCCCCCCATACTGCAAGGGTTAAATGTTTAAGTCCAAGGATAGAGGAATAGAATGTAATACTTTCCTTATTCCTCTCCTGGACTGGGCCCCTCCCTTTGTGTGCCTGGCCTCCCAAAGCTTCTTTGCCAAGGCACTTCAGGCGATGATAGCATCAAATACAATGCTAGACCAGGGACGTGGAGTCAGGGGAGGCAGGTAAGGCAGGACCTCACCTGCCATGGACATAAAAAAAAAAATTGAGCTTCGAGGGTCGTAGCTCGGCGACCTGGGGTCACAGAATTCCCAAATTTGGGGGTTATGTAGCCTAAGCCCACCCCACCACTGGTGCTCTTATAACCTATGGTTCCAGAGATGGTTCCAGAGATACGAGTCTCCTTGTGCAGCCTGTCAGAAGCTACATACAGAGCAGCCACTTTAAATACAAGCTGGCACACTCTGTTTGCAGCAGACTGAAAGGTTGAGCTCACAGTGCCTCTCACTTCTTGTCAGAGGCATTGTGCTCAATGAACAGCTTGGAGTCTTGCACCAATTGTAAACCATTAGTCTCAGCTGTCCAATAAAAATGCTGCAGTGGAGGCAGGCCTCTCACTGCAGTGTCATAGAAGGGGCATGTGTCTAAAAGACAAATGCTCCCTTCCAGCCAATACTGGTTGGATGTTATAACTTCAAACTTCAGTAATTTATCCGTTACAGATTTTGAAAATTTAGTAAATGACCTTAAAAACAATATATAATAATTATTTGTATATTACTTACTTATGGTAATTAACCCCTTGCCACACAGGCCAATTCTAACACTTCTCTCCTACAGTACATGTAAAAATCATAATTTTTTGCTAGAAAATTACTCAGAACCCCCAAACAGCATAAATATTGTTATATTATATATTATATTATATTATATATATTGTATATATGTATATATTATATATATTGTTTTATCAGACACCCTGGGGAATAAAATTGTGGTTGTTGCAACTTTTTATGTCACACCGTATTTGTGCAGTAATTATTTTTTTTTGGGGGGGGAAGCTGTTTCACGAATAAAAAAAAAAAAAAAACACTAACGTTAGCCCGATTTTCTTGTATAATGTGAAAGCTGATGTTACGCCGAGTAAACAGATACCTAACATGTTAAACTTTAAAATTGCGCACACTTGTGGAATGGCGCCAAACTTCTGTACTTATAAATCTCCATAGATGACGCTTTACATTTTTTTACAGGTTACATGTTTAGAGTTACAGGTGAGGGCTAGTGCTAGAAATATTGCTCTCACTCTAACGATCACGTTGTATGTAACCTGTGTGTATCTGGCTCTGATACTAGCCAGTGCCTCACCAGCCGCTGACCTCACCGCACATCCCTGTGCTAGACCAATAGTGTATCATTGTTCAGAAAGCAAAGGACTCTCCCACAGCCTGAAAAGTTGGAGAGAACAGCACTGATGGCCAGGGAAGCAAAGAATAATATAAATATTACAGCCTTTTCCTCTCTCCACTAGAATTAACAAGCATTAAGATTTTTATTATCTTAAGGTTTGTTCACATGAATGATTACTGAAATGATGTTACGGAATGTATACAAGTTCCTGAGGATGTGCAGCCACGCAAATCAGCTGTAGAGCGTGATTATTTGCCTGAGGTCCTGCTGCCACTTTATACTTATTTGGCATGTTTAAATTATTTGTGGAGATGTTTTATATATAGTTTTTTAAATTGTTTTTATCATATTTTTTGTCCATGAGTCACCATAAATCCTGCACTATGAGGATTACTTTTTTCTGTTGCTGGTGATTTGAGTGTTATCATGGCATATACAGGTGCATCTCCAAAAATTTGAATATCGTCAAAACGTTTATTTATTTCAGTAATTCAATTGATTAAATTGTCCATGTACAGTATAATATGCACTATACCAATACTTGGTTGGGGCTCCTTTAGCATGAATTACTGCATCAATGCAGCATGCCATGGCAGTGATCAGCTGTGGCAATGCTGAGGTGTTATGGGATCCCAGGTTGCCTTGATAGCAGCCTTCAGCTCAGGTGCTCAAGAATTTCTTGCTAGAGGGCTGCGCTGACTTTGGACTTGATAAAACACAGTGGACCAACACTATCAGATGACAGGGCTCCCCAAATCATCACAGACTGTTGAACATTTAGCATTTCATTTGCAAATCAAGATCCCAGAGTCTGGAGCGAGAGTGGAGAGGCACAGAATCCAAGTTGCATGAGGTCCAGTGTGAAGTTTCCACAGTCAATGATGATTTGGGGGGCCATGTCATCTGATGGTATTGGTCCACTGTGTTTTATCATGTCCAAAGTCAGCGCAGCCCTCTACCAGGAAATTCTAGAGCACTTCATGCTTCCCTCTGTTGACCAGATTTATGGAGATGCTGATTTCATTTTCCAGCAGCACTTGGTACCTGCCCACACTGCCAAAAGTATCATTACCTGGTTTAATTATCATGGTATCACTGCTTGATTGGCCAGCAAACTCGCCTGACCTAAACCCCGTAAAGAATATGTGGGGTATTGTCAAGAGGAAGATGGGAGACACCAGACCCAACAATGCAGACAAGCTAAAGGCCCCTATCAAAGCAACCTGGGCCTCCATAACACCTCAGCAGTGTCACAAGCTGATCGCCTTCATGCCATGCCACATTGATGCAGTAATTCATGCAAAAGGAGCTTTGACCAAGTATTAAGTTAATACTATACTGTACATGGACATACTTTTCAGTAAACCAACATTTATGTATTAACAATTCTTTTTTATTGGTCTTATGTAATATTTTACTTTTTTGAGATACTGAATTTTGGGTTTTCACTAGCTGTAAGCCATAATCATCAAAATTAAAAAAAGAAATGCTTCAAATATATGACTATTTCTGTAATGCATCTATATAAAATATATGAGTTTCACTTTTTGAATTGAATTACTGAACAAAAATGTACTTTTTGATGATATTATAATTTTTTGAGATGCACCTGTATATATGGAGAGAGATGCACCTTTACAGTCCATACTCAATGCTGAAGGGATGGAGCATGCTCGAGAAGGCATTACACTACTAATAGACATGTGCAATTCTTTCCGGTCCGAATATAAATTCAGACGCATTTTTAGTTATTCGGAGATTCAGATGTATCCGAATCTCCGAATAAAATAGTAACTGATTTAGTTTAAATTTGTTCAATTTTGTTTAGTTTATTATTTTCCTAACTCCAAATCCATACCAGGCCCTTGGGGTCTGGTATAGATTTTAAGGGAAAGCCGATGTCAGAATTAAAGAACAAAACGGCATGGGGTCCCCCCCACAATCCATATCAGATCCTTATCCGAGCATGCAGCCTGGCAGGCCAGAAACAGGGGGACGAGCGAGCGCCCCCTTCCTGAACCATATCAGGTCACATGCCCTCAACATGAAGGGGGTGCTTTGGGGCAGGGGTGGCTGGTGGCTGGTGGCTGGTGGCGGAAGTCTGGGCGGTGGTTGTGGGGCTCTGCGGATGGGGGGCTTTTTTTCAGAATCTATAAAGCCCCCTTTTACAAGGGGGCTCCCAGATCCCAGCCCCCCATGTGAATGAGTATGGGGTACATAGTACACCTGCTTTCCGGCCTGCTCCTTAAAGTGGAGCTCAACCCAAAAGAGGAAGCTCTATTTGCTTGCTTCCTTGCCCCCTCCGCTGCCACATTTGGGGGGTGGGGAGGGGGAGCAGGTACCTGGTTTTGACAGGTAACAGCTCCCACTTCCGGGTGACTTCGCCGCAACTGCACCTGCACAGTTTTTAAATTAGGATACAGTGGCTGTGTCTGTGCAGCCGCATGTCCCAATAGACATTTATGGATATGCCAGCACAGGGATGCATGGAACAACTGTGCATCCCCATGCCAGCAAACACAGTCCTGCATGGGGCACGTAAGTAATCATTAATGTGAATGAGGCCTAAGTATTATGTACTAAATATTAGTTCTGAACATTGAAGCTGAACATATACAATGAGTTTCAGTCCTGAAAACGGACCCACCGTCCCACCTCTCCACCTCCTCCAATCAGAAAAATCTTGATGCTTTTCATGGGAAATACCCACTTCCACAGGAGTTCAGGAAGATTGCAATCTGTTTAACCACTTCAATACAGAGCACTTATACCCCCTTCCTGCCGAGACCAATTTTCAGCTTTCAGTGCTCTCACACTTTGAATGACAATTACTCAGTCATGCTACAGTGTACTCCAACAAAATTTTTTTCACACAAATAGATCTTTCTTTTGGTGGTATTTACTCACTGCTGGGTTTTATATTTTTTGCAATATAAGCCAAAAAAAGTGAAAATTTTGAAAAACAAACACTTTTTTTTATTTCGATTATAACATTTTGCAAATAAGTTATTTTTCTTCATAAATCTGGCCCAAAGTTCATACTGCTACATATCATTGGTAAAAATAGCCCAAATTAGTGTATATTATTTAGTATGTGTGAAAGTTATAGAGTCTACAAGCTATGGTGCCAATCATTAAAAATTGATAACATCTGATGTACTGACGGCCTATCTCATTTCTTGGGACACTAACAAACCAAGACAGTACAAACCCTTTTTTGGAAAGTAGACAGTCCAAGGTATTTAGTAAGAGGCATGGTGAGTTCTTTGAAGTTGTAATTTTTTCCCACATTTCTTGGGAAAATGAAGAAATGTATTTTATTTATTTATTTTTTTACACAAAATTATCATTTTAACAAGTTATTTCTCACACACAGCAAATGAGAAGAAAATATAAACATATTTCTTTTACACAAAGTTGTCCATTTATAAGATATTTTTAACACATGTACATACCAAAAATGACATTCTGCTACTCCTCCTGAGTATGGCGATACCACATGTGTGAGACTTTTACACAGCCTGGCCACACACAGAGGCCCAACATCCAAGTAGCACCTCCAGGCATTCTAGGAGCATATATTACACATATCATGTTCAGGAACGTCCCTCAGAACGAGTGCTTGCAGCACAGCTACAAGGCACGCTGCGGCTTGATCCTGTAATCATTATGATCACAGCATCCAGCTGAGCAGAGATCGGGATATGGGTGCTGTGATCGGCCCTCCCGATCACGTGACGGCTGTGCTCAATCGCAGCCGTCACAATGTAAACAGAGACGCAGAGCTCAGTGCGGTGGGGGGGAGGGGGAATCTGCAGATCTGTGACAGCTCTCTGTGCGAGAATGATTTTACACAGAGAGCTGTTACAGATCACCCCACAAACAGTACACCAAGCACCACTGTCACCCCTGTCCCCATACACATGTCAGTGTCCCCATAAAACATCTGTCTGTCCCCCATCACTGCCAACACCAAATAAGCACTGATTTGGGTTATTTTTACCAAATAAATGTAGCAGCATCATTTTTGGTCAAAATTTATCAAAACAGAATACTTATTTGCATAATTTTATAACAGAAACTAAGAAAAATGTTTGTTTGTTTTTGAAAATTTTTAGTCTTTTTTTATTTGTAGCATAAAAAATAAAAATCCCAGCGGTGATTAAATACCACCAAAGAAAAGCTCTATTTGTGTGAAAAAAATGATAAAAATGTAATGTGAGTACAGTGTAGCATGACCGTGCAATTGTCATTCAAAGTGACAGCGCTGAAAGCTAAAAATTGGTCTAGAAAAGGAGGGGGGTGAAAGTGCCCAGTATTGAAGTGGTTAAAAGTGGGTACCAAGTGCAGCCTCATCAGTGCCCATCAAAGCAGCCTCATCAGTGCCCATCAAAGCAGCCTCATCGATGCCCATCGAAGCAGCCTCATCAGTGCCCATCAAAGCAGCCTCGTCAGTGCCCATCAATGCAGCCTCATCAGTGCCCATCAAAGCAGCCTCATCGGTGTCCATAAAAGCAGCCTCATTGGTGCCCATCAAAGCAGCCTCATCAGTGCCCATCAATGCAGCCTCGTCAGTGCCCATCAATGCAGCCTCGTCAGTGCCCATCAATGCAGCCTCGTCAGTGCCCATCAATGCAGCCTCATCAGTGCCCATCAAAGCTGCCTCATCAGTGCCCATCAAAGCCAGTGTGAACTGAGCCTAAGCCTAGGTTCACATTGGAGCAATTTGTCATGCGATTTGAGAGATCAAATCGCATGAAAATTCACAGGCCATTGGAGGCAATGGCACTGTTCCAATCGGTGCGACACTGATTTTGCAGCGTCTCACCGATTTGCAAAAGTAGTTTCTGTACTACTTTTGCCGATTTCAGGTGCGACTTCAATAGACCTCTGTGAATGAAGCCACACAAATGTCTATCAAGTAGCACCTGAAATCGCGCTGACCTTGCTACTTTGAAGTGAAGTGAAGTGAAGTAGCATCAATGTGAATCAGGGCAAGAGATACAAGTAGCTATGAAAGGTTACAACATATACAAGCAGACACTAAGGTGTTAAATGCCATTGATTCCAGAAGCACCAGCCTGCAGATATTGAGCTGTAAAGAGTTAACCACATATGTAAGCAGCAGTGTACATGTGTCCATTGAAACAGAGTAGTAAAGCACAGCAAGGACACAAACGGTTAATTATCAGAAAGTCTGTATTTCAGATAACAGGGAGATAGGAGAAACAAAGTTGGAGCACAGATAAGCCCTGTGTGCCAGTTTTCAAGGAGAGACAGTGAAGAGGATGGGGATTTTATTCTCATCCTCCAGGATATGCAGACTGTAGCTGAGTCTGTCCCCTGAAACCACAATCCGAGCGACCCTGGAATCACAACACCGGAGAAGACGCTGACAAGTTCTTTCTCTCTCCTGTCTGTGCAGAGGGGAAGGGGAGGGGGGAACTGTGAGCACATGCTGTGTGTGCTCCATGTGAGAGACGCTTGGCCAGCAACCTCCTGCAGTGAATGTACTGACTCGGGAGGCAGAGGGGGGGCTTTTTTTGTGCGGGGGGCAGCGCCGGTGCCGCCCTAGGCCTGGGCCTTGTTGGCCTAGGCCAAAATACAGCACTGTTTATATGCTTCATTGTCATTGTCAGGTGAGTGCGTAAGACACTTTATCAGCTAACCAGCATTATTAACACTGTCCCTGTTGTCTTTACTATCTTTTGATGATTTATTCATATTTTATTTATGCTTTCTCTATTTTTAGACCCATTATTCATACATATTATATTTATACTTTCTCTATTTTTTAGACCCAGTGATTTGATGACTATTTGTCTGGATGCTAAATTTGAATTACACTAGGGAGGATCATACTTCTTAAACCTTTTTATACTGTAAGTAGAGGGGGCCTATCTAGTTGCGCACCTTTCAGGTGCACTCTGCTCATGATTTACCCATTTTATCATCATGCCCCTGTCAGGTCTTGTGGCTGCCACCTTTAGGACACCCCCATGTCTGCCTTATATGACCTGCATGGTTCCTTCATGTTTTCGCATCTGTCCAACCATGTTGTTAATTGGAATTAGTTCATTAGCTTTGTAAGTAAATCAAATGAAAAATGTTTTTCATGTATCTTCTCATTTTGATGCAAAATACTGTTATATATGTATTTATGAATGCATAAGAGCATTACTTGATCCTCTGTATGTTTTATCCATATAGATGTTATTATCTCCTGAAGAAGTGCATCACTGCACAAAACTAGTCGAGCAAACATTGAGCAACCTTTCAGACGATCTAACATACCATGAGTTGGTGTTGTTTGTCCCCAAGATCATTCTCGCCAGGATAGTGCTTGTATAGTCACCTGCCGTGGTACTGTTATTGGGGTACTCACCAACCTTAGGGATGCTATAGCCTCACATAGTTTTGTGTTTAACTGAATGGAGGACTAACTTACCTTTAGTCAGTCAGTAATATATCTTTTGCTCACTATCTCTTGGTGTATGTATTTTATATTTGTTTGTGCTATATAAATATAGATTTTTTGCTATATTTTGTATACAAAAATGTTTTAATTATGCCTACAAAGTCCATTCCTTCCTTATTCTCGATTTCCAATGACAATTATTAGGATGTAGCATAGTATATTTTCTCATTATCCACAGTACCACTCTGTGTTGACACCATTTTTCTGCTCACCTTTAAGGTCTCATTCACACGAGACGGACTCCGTTTCCACGGAGCCCGCCTCGGGCCGCCGGCTCAGCGGGAGATCAGTCCGTTGATCTCCGCTGAGCCGGCGAATGACAGGTACCTCTCTGTTTACTGAGCGGGGAGGGACTTGTCAGGCACCGCTCCTGCCTATGGAGGGATCAGATGAAAACGGACAGCATGTCCGTTTTCGTCAGATCTCACCCGATCCGATCCGCCAGCGACGGATCTGGACGTAGGACCATCCGTCTGCTTTTAGTGGATCGGACGGGGTCGGATGTCAGCGGACATGTCTCCGCTGACATCCGTCGCTCCATAGGCTAACATGGAGTGCCCGTTCAGGTCCACCGTCAAAACTGACAGGCGGACCTGAACGGTCCGATCGTGTGATAGGGGCCTTAAAATGTATATTTTTAAATGATTATACAACAAAAGGTTGAATTGTAACAGTTTAGTATATTCTGTGCATTATATGGTACCTTAAAAATCCCATATATGAATTATTTGAGGGATGGTAGTGCCAGACAATCTTGGCATATATGAATTTCGACTTAGTATTGGCAATTTTCTGTACAGTAGAGTTCAGACTGTGGGAGAGAGAAGCAGAACAAGGGGCCAATCCGTTGTGTTGCAGTGCTCCTGTTTTAACAAGGGACATGATAATAGAAGGAGAGAGCAGAGCAGTCTGCTGCTTCTCCTTCTACTGTCCAATCACAGGCTAGGGGAGTGAAAAGACCTATAGGTTTTACTAAATAGCAGAGAAAAATCAGGTATCCTGCCCTGCAAGACAGGGCTGGGCTTTTTGGCAGAGCTGTGTAAGTTTCAGAAATATATAGACAGAAAAATGTTTTTTGTTGGCCAAACAACCTCTATTTACAGTAAGTTTTGCATCTGTGTATTTAGCCATTTGTCTTTAGCTTTAAAAAGTTGTGTGATTTTCTTAGTTCTTACATTTCTATTAAGAATATTTATACATTAGATGGATCTTTGTAAGAGAGTATCCCCCCCATAAAATCTTTAAAATGTGCCATTTGTGGTTGGGCTCTGTAAACCTACATTACCTATCCATATTTATAGGATCCTGTAACTCTGCATACAATTTTCTAATGGGCATTTGAGATTGTGGAAGAGCTGGTATATTAGGAAGAATGAGTGTTCTTCTGTATGTATGTATGCTTGAATTGTTTGTGTTTTTAACAATTACTAGTTGTTATAACCAAATTATTTTCCCCATGTTATGACATGGCAGCTGCTATGTTGACTGTTTATAATATAATATGGATTTTTTTTTTAAATACACATCTTAAAAAAAAAGATATATCTGCATAGTCAGAAGTCAAAGTTTATTTAAAGAAATACAGTATATTAGGGAAAATAAATAAATGATGAAGAGCATAAAAACATTATAGTTTGACAATACAGTCCAAGAGCCAACATCATTTGTGACGCACAAACTCGACTAAGTCAACTGGCGTCAGTAATCACATACACTGTGATGGTTTTGGGATATTAGGTTACATTATAGCTTCTTATTTTCAGGGGTATTTCAACCTTGAGACCTGATGAAAAATTCATCTTAGGCGTCACCTTTCCAGGGAAGGCAGACATGAAATCAACACCACACGTCCTGGCCCACAATGCCCTGCTACCTCCATATTCAAACACAAGAACAAATGGAGCGCTGGATTCAGATTTTTTTAAGGGAGCACTGAAATTGTCACAATGGCTCTGGTTTAGCAGCTCTCCACAAAACAGGGACCACCGTCAGGAGAAAGGGATAGGACCTAAATAGAGTTGAGAAGTCACGCACATACAATCCAATGAGAGTATCAAACAAACGTCCAAGAGTCCAAGGTAATTTATTGATACAATTGATTCATAGCAGAATAGAGCTCTATCATGCAATGAATCAATTTTATCATTAAATTACCTTGGACTCTTGGACATTTGTTTGGCGCTCTCACTGGATTGTATCTGCTGCCTCCATATGTCCACTCCCATCAGTCCTAGACCACTTTAAACACTGTCCATATAAGGATTAAAAAAAATAATGGAGGAGTCAGCAATATTATGAGCTAGGGGTGGCATTTCCTTACAAAGAGTCCTACTTACTATTACTGAAAATTTCTGCCACTGAAATAATTAACTTATTGCCAATTTAGACTTAGTGACATGTATAAAATCTAACGATTGTTATGGCAAGCATCACAAGGGGGCACTCTTTACATCTGGAGGCAAAGAGATTCAACCTTCACATACGGAAAAGGCTTCTTCACAGTAAGAGCTGTGAAAATGTGGAATAGATTCCCTTAAGAACTAGTTCTGGCCATCCTAAGTGCACAGATTATAATTGGATATTAACATTTATAGGTAACTACACCAGAGATTGTTGATCTAGGGAATATCCATTTGTCTTCTAGGGATCAGGAAGGAATTTATTTTTCCTCTGCTAGAGCAAATTGGACCATGCATTATAGGGTTTTTATGCCTTCATCTGGATCAACTGTGGATATAGAATTGTGTATATAGATGTTATCTAATAATTTATTCTAAAAAAATGAATTCTGTTGGTTGATCTAGATAGATTGTTGTTTTTCAATTTGACTAACTATGTAACATGCCTTGTGGCCTAATTGACCCAATAAGGTTAAGATCTCAGCCAATGCAATAATACCCACATGAGTTCCAGGACTAATTTTCAGGGTCTCCAAATTCAGTTATCAATTGGAAGCCTGGTGGTGGAAACCCAGTATTTCCAAGACACAACATTAAACCAACTAAAAGCATAGTTTGTTTTATAAAACTTGCTAATGATATTCAAGGTATAGATTAAGAAATTTGATAATTGATTTGCATTAAACTGTGAATGCCCCTCCAGTCCCCACACAGGCTTCAGATGCAGTGCAAATCCACCTTATACTGTCCAGCTATATGGCTCTTCCATTCATGTCCATAGCTTGCATTGCAATGGAGGCTCTCAGATGAAAAAGGATGTAAATACTGCCTGGAGGGGCAGTAGAGACCAGGTTTGCACTGCATCCTAAGTCTGCATGGACCTTTTAATAGGAGGAAGTAGGGGGAACTATTCACAGTTTGTGCCTAAAGGTACACTTATACTTTAACTAGAAATGTTAATGGATGGAAAGACCTGCATTGTGATATTAAAAGTATGTCTAGAATCAGCAGAATATATTCCTAGGAGGAAATAAGTAATTGCTAAATGTTTATCTCCCCTAAAACCATGTTATGAATCACATTCTACATTCCCCCATTAAATAATTATAGTATATAAAGAAAATAAGAGAGATGTTACATATAAGAAAGAGACATTTTTCGTGTCAATTTTTTGTATCTTCTAAGGTCTTCATGTTTTTCTGAAACAGTTCCGATATAGATGTTAACATTTGGCTTCATGGTGATGCTCAGTGGTGTGATGAACCACTTTGTGGTGAGAACCTGGAAATAATGAAAATAAAGAGAATATTTAGAGCCATACACATACAAAAACAATGGTTTCTCTCTTTTTCTCCTGATAACCAGTGTCACAGGTAAGGGGTATTTCAAAATGTTATGATTGCAACCCCAACAGGAGTAGTGGAAAAATCTATTCTGGTGGCAATTTTAGCAGATTTCCACACAGCTTTTATCTTATTTATAGTATAGGAAATTAAAGTGGAAGTTAACCCATAACCCATAACTAGCCACCAATCTAACCACTAATAAACCAAAAATCTAAGGCTAAACCTAATCACAGCCACATTATAAACCTACTCTATCTAACCCTGTAATAAAAAAATCATTATAATTACCTTTTCTGAAGCCAATCCTGTCCAGGCTCTAACGGTGGCTGGTGTGTACAGAGAGAAAGCCAACAACGGCTGTGAAATGCCTGGAAAGTGACATCACCTACAGAGTTGGGACATGGGACTGGACTGCGGCTGCAGAATAGGTAAGTATAGCGATCTCTTCTTTACAAGGCTAGATAGATTATGTTTAGAATGTGACTAGGAGTGAGAGTAGGTTTAGCGTTAGATAGGTCTTGGCTGAACTTCCACTTTAAGGTTAATCTCCTAATGGGTAGCCAACAATACTAACCTCCCTGCCAACTATCCAAAACAGACAAATACATTTTGGTCTGTACCTAATAGGGTCACCCCCCTCCCACCATAACTGTGCTTGATAGAATGTGATATGGCAACTCGTAATTGACTATATGTTTATAAAATTTGCCTGCTTCCGTCTAAATTTTGACCACAAACTTTTATACCTCTAATTCTCCTGAATTTTTCTAATGGGAGCTGGAGACATTTGACCCTCCCCAGCCATAAATCCTCCCTCTTTCTTTCTTTCACTTCCCCCACTTTTCCTTTTCCTACTTCTACTGTTTTCCCCTAGTTTTCTTCTTACATGCCCTGATGGATAGTTGTATGGTTCAAACATTATGGATAGAGGCTTCCTGATGTCAGATACCCTTTTAGTGTTTTTACTGAGTAAAGTACTGTACCATTACATTCACTGGGCAGGGGATGCCTTATTGTTCAATTTACAACATTTCTGATAAAAACTATTGAACAGAAAAGAAGCATCTGCAATTCTAGCAACTTCATCTGTGTCTGGTTGACCCTAACTGTATTTAAAGAAACATTTAGGACTATTTAAACAAAGTGCAAAAATTTATAATGCAGCAGGCTTAGCAAAAAAGGGCAAGTGACTCTAACAAGTAAAGGGAGTGGGTATTTTATTAGCTGTAGAAAAGCTCTTTACTCTGCCCAGCAGGATAACAGATCCCTTAGTTTGAAGATAAGAATCTCTTTACTTCACTATGGTACTATGGTATGCATAGGCTTTTAATGCCAATCTTATGAGAGTTTTGCAATTTTGTATCATACAGTATATATCACAGCTTACCATGTTTTCCGCTTGACATCTGATAGTCTGAAACGCTACAAAACAAGAGAGAAAATGAATTCAATATTAATTCCTTGCAATGTTAATACTTTAATAAATAAGATCATTTTTAGCATCTTTAAAATTCTATTACATTTTAATTTATGGCATCATACTTTTGAAAAAGAATTTAATAAAAAAATAAGTTTGATTTCTAACATCCCCCGTTAAGGCTTTATTTAACCAAAGTGTCAATAATTCATTGCTCAGTTGAGGAGTCTTTGTATATATGCAAATGGTGTGAAATCTTGAAGATGAAATGACCTATAGTTGGACATTTTATAAACTTTTGATTGCGTTTCTTTTTTCTAAGAAAACTTCTCTGCATCTCCCAAATACTGATCATCATGCTGCCTTATTGTATACTGACAGAGTACAAAGTAATATATACAATCATATTCCATTTTGTTACCCTTGAGAAAGGACCTTAAAATGTTATATTTTGTATTTCTATTTAAAAAGACTATGAATGTCCAGAGAGATTAAAGCTTACTTGAGTTAAAAAGATGTATACAGGAATATTTGTATAAAACAAATATAACACAGAGTTTTTTTTTCTTTTCCATTTATACAAGATACTGCTCTGCCCTATTTGTGGTAACTATACATCCGTTATGTGTGTGTTCAGCTGTATATGGCACATCAGAAGAGGTAACTGCTGTATCTGTGACAGATGTAATGTACAGGTCTATAGTGTTACTTATTCCCTGATGGTACCTGAAACTGGAATGGTCCAAGCTATTACATGCCACTTTGAACTTCTGAGACCAAATGCCTTGGGCATGTTTTACCTGTGGTTTCACAAGCTTCTATTACCCTATCCTCTGGCCCTTGCCCATGGGTATGGAATTGTTAGAAGCTTCCATGTGCAAAGGAACAACATGTGGTGGACACCTCTAAGTGTATAAGTGATGATGTGATATTCAATTAAATAAAAATTGTATGAACTTACTGGATGTCATGTCCTTCCAGCAGGCGTTTATAGGTAGCAATTTCCATCTCCAGGTGGGTCTTCTGGTCCATCAAGATCTTATATTCATAGTTCTGACGTTCCAGGTCAGATCTGATTTGGCCAAGCTGGCACTCAACATTATCGATCATAGCTTGTAACTGAGCAATTTGAGAAGAGTATGTAGCTTGTGTCTCTGCCAAGGTGTTTTCCAGAGCTGATGTCTATTACAAAAGTTATAACAATATTAAAATTAAATGGAATTTAAGGATGAAGGCTTAGAATCCAAATAACATTTAAATAATAATGGCTGTATGATCTTACCATGCTCAGCTGGCTCTGCAGTTCAATCTCTAGGGTCTGCACAGTACGCCTAAGCTCAATGACCTCAGTTTGTACAGACTGAAGTTGCTCAGAACCAGAAATTACTTGACGATTCAACTCTTCACTCTGAGAGCAACAAAACAAGCAAAATTACTACTTTGTCTAGACAACTAGTGCAGCATGGTCTCTTCAACTTACACATTTGCCTGTGTAATTCCTTTTGCCCTCCTCCTTGTACATGCTCTTGTGCCCAATATGTGCCTGTGCTGGCAATTATATAACATTAATAGTTTCACGAGTTTTGAAAGTTGTGGTGGTGTCATGGGTGGGAATATTTATTAAGTTTTAATCCCATACAAACACTCTCTGTAATTACCATAGTCATAGGCTGCATGTCAGATTGCGTTAGCATATGATTTTAAAAAATCACCCCGTACCTAGTATTAAATTATTATGTGTTTAGTTGGTCTATGAAATTTTTAGCAATATGTTTAAGGAGACTGGAGTAGTAAGCTACTGGAATAATGAACAGACAAGTATATAGCCCCAAGTTTAAACCATATGTATATGAAACACATTACCCTTTGTCTAAACATATTTTCTGCATCTCGTACGTTCCTGTCCATTAGGTTTTCATATTCATCACGGATTTCAGCCAGGGCCTTATTAAGGTCAATAGATGGAGCAGCATTCAGTTCCACATTAATTCTGGCCCCCAGCTGAGCACGTAGACAGTTTACTTCCTAAAGGAATAAGATTTTTTGTATGATTGATGTTGGAGATGTAATGTGAAGATAAATAGTACAGTAAAAAGAAATATATGTCTTTTTTATAGCAAATTTTAAATAAAGCCAAACTATGGGCAAATCACAAAGACATAATGCAGTAACATATTAATTACAAAATTATTAAATTTATTTTTTATTCATTACAAAATTATTATATGAGGTTTTTAAGCCATTTTAAGTACCTTCATTTTGATTGATTTTAGACTCTTGTAATCTCCTATAGAAGCCATTCTCATCCTTTTTACCCCAGAGGAACCCTTGAAAGAATTTTCATTTCATTGTTGGTCAGTGCCTCCTACATTGGTGGTTAGTGGGAAGAATGCCTCCCTTACAGTAGTAGTCAAAATACAACCTCTACAGACAGCTAAAAAAAATATTGGTTTTATGCAATTGGCTCTGCCAAGTGGCATTGACCCTAGAACTATGCAGGCACCGTCAGATGGAAGGTCAGTCAGCCACAGCTGAAGGAACCACTAAAAACCTGTGAAGGAAACCTAGAGTTCCACTGAACCCTGATTGACAATGGCTACGCTATAGAGTAGAGCTCAAACAAGGAGAGGGAGGGGCTGTATTAGTGAGCTGTGGTGTACATATATTCACAAGAAACATTAAATGGTAAAAAATAAGGGCCTCATTAGTCATCCACTGCTTGTTCACTATCCAATCACAGGCTGGAAGGAAGGAGGCAATTTATCTTTATTACTCAGCTTACTCTCCTGTCTTTTACAAGTCTCACGACTAGCTTGACTAAAATGCAATTTTTATATGTATGCATGTAATTCAGTGGTGTATTTTTCCAGAGTTCAGCTTTAAATAAATGCTTCTTGGCTATCTCAATCTTAGAAAAGTTAGCCAGTGAATTAAGATAGCTTTCAAAAAATATTTTTTGAGAACTCTTAACGGTAAAATAATGTGTTTTCCCTTGGCTCCTTTTACTGGGCCTTCAGTCTTCTATCCTCTGCTATTGATTGGCCACGAATGACGTAATTCCTACACATGTGCAGGGAAGTTACATTGCCCCAACACTGGGGTCCTACTCCCAGCATCAGTACACTGCATTCTACTTGCATGGTAGTCAATCTTCTAACCAGTGTCCAGCCAAAACGTTTTTCTTAGTTTTGGAAGGGGAGGGTATGGGTTAAAGCCCTTGATAGCTTATTACTACTGTCCAAGTCTCAGAGAGATTGATGTCCTTAGTAGAATACAAAAAGGCTAGAACCCTTGTCAGATTTTTAGTTCTGTCTGTATCACCGTTGCAGAGTCTTCCTCATTTCCTGTCTCATGAAATCATTGTCAGCAGGACAGGACAGTAAATAAGGGGTAACATTTTCTAATGAAGCACCCAATAGCAAGAAAAACCAAACAGGAGTTCTAATCTTTCCCCCTACATCCAAACCCAGAAACATTGAGGAAAAAGGGGCATACAGAGTCTATTCTGCCATAAAACTCTACCTGCTAACATGTTTACATTCTACTTTAAGGTTAATTCCACTTTAACTAATAGTTAAAGTGGTTTCTTGCCACCCAAGTAATACTGACCTCAGCAGGAAAGAATTACATTATGGGCCCCTACATGTTTCTAAATGAAGAAACCCCAATAAAAAGATTTTCATTTCATTAGAAAGTCCCCTGTAATGATCACTACCTCATCATGATTCCTCTTCATTTCCTGCAGTTCCTCCTGAAGGCTCTGAACTTGCATTTCTAAGTCACAGTTTTCACGGTTTAGTCCTTCTAGGACTCTACGCAGAGCATTCACATCAGCCTCAGCATTATTGCTGATATTCAGTTCCATCTCATACCTTGACAAAAGGAGAAATACAAACTTAAGAGTGCAAAAATACTTCCAACATTGTAAAATACTGGGGCATGTGCTGAGATATTTAAATATTTAGGGACCCTTTAACCAACAGCAAATGCTCCTTTACCAAGTCACACTAGAGATGATTTACTAAGGACAAATAGCATTTTGACTTTACAAGGAAATTTTCCCCACAGCTTAGTAAATGTGGTGAGATTGTACTTTGAAAAAACACCCAATCACATGCAAGGACAAAAAAACAAACTGTATTTTTGCTTGCACGTGATTAGATAATGGAATTCAGCAGAGCTTCACCTCACTCACAAAGTTCTGAGGATAATCCCTTTGCAAAGTAAATAGTATATGTGCCTTTATTTAAATTCTGAAATTGAATAGAGATTATATACCCCCAACCTTAATCTCGGTTTGTGTTTCCTTAAAGCAGTGAACATCTGTTCACCCTAAGCTACTGGCCTACCAATTTAGATGACCTGAATAAATCAAATATGTATAGTAGAATTAAAATATTACTTATCACGGAAGTCATCAGCAGCAAGTCTAGCATTGTCAATTTGAAGGACAATTCTGGCATTCTCCATAGTAGCTGCGGCAATCTGAAAGATATATTGTAGATAGGTATGAGATAACAGAAAGTGGGCATTTGGTGGCAGACACAGTATTCTTCTTTGAGGAAGAAATCAGTAACTTGCTCGTGGAGTTGGAGTTTGACTTATATCATTACTAACATGTGTATTATGACTTGCGAATAATGATATAGCGACAATTGTTAAACAATCAACATGGTAGAAGTTCTGCAGTGGTAACAATTGAGCAAAATGCCTTCTAAAATAACTATCTAAATGTATTTGAAACTTGAATGTGATTGGCTGTTACAATGGTCACGTGATCACAAGCCCCATTCTGCCAGCTCCTGATAATAGCGAGAGACCTGGAGTTGTATTGACAGCTCTTTGACTGTGCTGGGTGCATGCAATAAGCAGCCCAATACCTCAACCAACATGAACGCATATATGCAGTATGTGGATATTGAGGCCCACCATCCTTTCTGCGGCACATGAGTTCCATGGTCAGAAAGAGGTTAAAGTGACACTAAACAATATTTTCTTTCTCCAAAAATAATTCAAACATCCACTAGCACTGTAATCTAGTTTTCATGAAATCAGATATCTCTTGCAATTGCTACTTGGGTTTTTGTTTCCACTAGAATTTCCCAGTCTGTCTATCAGTGTCCACAGTAATAAAACCAAATTACGGTAATAATTGGTCCTCTTGCATTCAACATTCATGATGCAGTATAAACAAATAATTGGGGGATTCCAATTATAAGAGACAGACTTCAAAATCATGTTTTTTGAGAGGAGATGAAAACTACTGTGAAGTCTCCAAGGGGAATAACAAGCTTGTTGGCAATTTAACCCATCAAAACCTGTCCAAACTGATGTCTTGTATGTAAAGTCTCAGAATTAAATAGGGGGAGCTGTCTGAAAGTGTGTGTGAGTGTAAGTTATGGGATTCAATAGATTTTCAATAAAATAGTAGAAGACATGTTGAATCAATCTAGAGCAGGGAATATCTACATTAACTTAACTATGCCTAAGACAACAGTAATTACAATGTTATAACTTTTTACTTTTAGTTGACAATCAGTCAATCAGTCTTGGAGTTTACCTGATTCTGGAGGTCTGATATTATCCTGAAATTCTGGCTTGAGTCAGGCAGTGAACTAGGAGCATTGTTTGCATACCATTCGCAGATCTTCCTTTCCAGCTGGGCATTCTCCTGTTCTAGAGCACTAACTTTGTCCAGATAGGTAGACAAGCGCTCGTTCAGCATTTGCATGGTTTCTTTCTCATTGATGCTGAGCAAACCATCATTTTTCCAACTGCCGTGGCTACTAAAGTGTGAACCATGACTATGGCCTTTGTGATGATTCATAGAAGAATGCTTGGAGGATGAAACTGACTTGGAACTTGATCCTCCATGGGCACTCATTGATTTGTGATGACCTCCATGATGGGATATGTGACTTCCTCCATGATTCATGTTAAAAGACCCTCCATGACAGGACGCATGAGAGCTTCCATGATGCATTTTGGTAGGGCTTCCATGATGAGATATATGAGAAGAGCTAAGATGAGATTTATGATGCGAAAGGTGTGATCCCCTATGAAAACTTAAATGAGGACCTCCTCCATAATGGGTCAGGTGGGAGCTTCCATGATGGGGCATATTTGAAGTTCCATGACTGGTAAGATTTGATCCACCATGGTGGGAGAAGTGGGATCCTCCTGAAAGATGGGATGGATAAGATCCTCCATGATGAGAAAGAAAAGAGCCTCCTTGATGAGAGAGATGGGAGCCTCCATGATGAGAGGGATGACAACTTCCAGGATGAGAGAGATGGGAGCCTCCATGATGAGAGAGGTGGGAACTTCCATGATGAGAGAGATGGGAACTTCTATGATGAGAGAGATGAGAACCTCCATGATGATGGGACATGCCATGATGGGATACATGTGCTCCACCGTGATGAGAGGTGAGATGAGATCCTCCATGATGACCTGCTGACAAATGGCCAAACACATTGGCAGAATGACCACTTGTGTGACCACGTTTGATGGTTCCAAAAGAGGAGTAACCTTGCTTAATGCTGGGTCTCATAATGATGATTGAGAGTGATTTAGATGGAAATACGACTTACTAGATCTCCGTCTATGAATTCAGTATCAGGCTTTCTGCTTTATCTTTGTATTTATAGTAAAAATATGAGGCGTTGTAGAAATCTGGGCAACCTTTATGTGCTTCTGCTGTCTTGCGCTTCATTGGCTTTATTGATAATTAATTATTGGGCTGAACAACCAGAGATTGTTTGTTATGGTGTGTTTGTAAAAGTGTGCTATAGACAGGTGGAGGGATGGTATGTTTCTTATAAAGCTGTACATCACACATTTCCCACCCATATAAATTGCATAAACTCATAGATGAAAGTACTGCTAAGCCTTGACTTGTGGTAACATCTAAGAAATAAGGATGCAGTTAATATTTTACACTTCTTTTTATGAACAATGACTAAAGCAACACTTTACTGACTAATTGGATTGAGCTCAGTTTGATTTACATATCTATAATATAAACATTATACAGAATCATTGAATGCTGAAATCAGATAAAGGTGAGGTTGCGTTATTTCTTTTTTAATTAATAAATATTTTGTCAGTGTCTGACTGAGATCTAATTTATATTTTTTTAGAGACTAACTGAGATCTGTGCTGTTAAACCTAGGCTGTATATAAATATACATGCTGTATATATTTACATAGTTAGTTGTGTTGGTAAAAGATGCATGTTCATTGATTTTGTCCAATAGACAAACATAAATCTATTAAAAACCTTGAAGGCAAAAAAGTTGTGGTCCAATTAGCTCCAATAGGAAAAAAAAACTTTTTATCACTTAAGTCAGTCGACTATTTCTTGGATCAACAATCTACAGTGCTATTTTTTTTATAAATACAAGTAGCCAGATATATTTTGTGCAATTATAAACACCTCTAGCGTTTTTTTTTAACAATCTATAAAGTTGAACTAGTTCCTAGGAAAATTTATTCCACATTTTTACAGCTCTTGCAGTAAGAAGGTATTTCTTTATGAAGAGGTCAAATCCCTTTTTTCAGGAATGAAACTAAACTCCAGATTGATATTTACAGATCTTGTCAGTGACCTTAGGACTTGTTCACGCCAGAACATGGTGCGGAAAACCTGCGGTCTGTGCGCAGTAAGGCTTTGTATAAGAGCAAGATTATCTCTCTCTCACCTATATGCCAGTGGACTCCAAACTGCAGCCCGAGGGCCAGATGTGGTCCTTTAATTGCTTTTATCCGGCCCTTGGGGCATTAGTCACCCCACTGTCAGCAACAGTGAGCCATAGTTCCTGCCACTCTATTCCTCCCACTGACACCAATGGTGGGACACTACTCCTTCCACTAATACCAATGATGGGGCACTATGCCTCCCACTGACACCAATAATGAGCCACTATGCCAGTGGTGTCCAAACTATGGCCCTCCAGTTGTTAAGGAACTACAACTCCCATCATGCCTAGTCATGTCTGTAAATGTCAGAGTTTTACAATGCCTCATGGGAAGTGTAGTTCCGCAACAGCTGGAGGGCCGTAGTTTGGACACCCCTGCACTATGCCTTTCACTGACACCAATGATGGAGCACTGGATCCTGGATCCAGTTCTGTGTGTGTGTAGACTGGGGAGTGTGGTATCTGTCCTGTGCAATACAAATCCCGAAACCCTCACTATGTTTGGTTTCACAGGTACTCCAGCAGAGGGCTTATAAGGAGAAATCTACAATCCATCTACTGACCGCATACAACAGAGGCATTACCAGTAAAATTGAACTCACAGATGCATTCATTTACCTGTCCTGAGGTGAGAGTTCTGGGAGACTGCGTTATATCAATTGTATTAAGTTTTTATGGGCAATACCACTATATTTATTATTGAGAAGCCAGCTATTTGAATTTCATCTACTCCATCACTCGTGACTTTTTTGAATCACCTTATTCCCCAGGAGGAACTGGCATTTCCACCCATCCCCTCCTTTTTGGACTATTTAGTTTTACTGCACATTGAATAATACATATGATTATTATTAATATTTCACTTGATTGATTATTATTAATATATTATCAACATCACTTCACTAGCACTGTTGTGATCTCTACTAGCCCTTTATATATGTTTTTACTAGTTATGAATTTATGGTTTCTTTTTATTGAATGCACTTTATGCAATTTTGGTATACCTGTTATCATCTCTCACTTTATCACACTTAGAGGAGATATCCCTAGTATATTGGATCACTGCACAAAATCACCTTTATTGTTGAATGATGGAGCACTATTGATCTTTTATTGAAAAGAATCAAGCAACCAATTTTATACAAAAGTAAAAAACAAAACCATAGTACAAAACTTCAACAGAAATCCAAGGAATACACATCCATGTTCAGAATATATACAATATATACATAATCCACTACCAAAATTATTTACATAAAGCAGCAGAGAGGGCCTAAGAGGCACAACCCATCACCTATGTACGCAGCCATTTATCAAAAATTAATCCAAAAAATAATCTAGGGTGAAAAGAGACAGACAGCCACACCCGGGAAAGAGACTCCTGGCAGTCAGGGAGGCTTGAAACCCCTCCACGCCTTCAACCAAGCCCCCTGACTCCGCTTGTCTCTCTCAAGTACCCGAATCATCTCCACCTCATGCAAAATGTCATACACCACCACCTGAACAGGAAGGATTTTACGCCGAATGCAGACCTGACACCGTGCGTTCCAAGTGAAATAACGGACTACTATGCTAACTAGAAAAAGTGTATCTAAACAAAAAACCCCACCAGTATTGAATGCTCCATACACCCACTCAGCATAACCCAGCCTGGAGAGGAAAGGGACACCGAGGGCCCGCCCCACCTGTTTGTACACCTCTATGTTAAAAGGGCAATGAAGCAGAAAATGGTCCATAGTCTCCTCCTCACCTGCACACTCCTCCTGAGGACAGCTACGATCCATCCCACTGCGGAATTTCAAATTGCCCCGAACATGGAGCCTCCCATGGAAGAACATCCAGGCCAGATCCCTGAATTTAGGAGGTACTCTGTCCAAATTAATAAGTCTTAACCCTGCCCTCAAAACTGGGCCTGGGCAATCCCTTAAGGCCAGTGGGTCATGAAAGACTTCGCTCAAGACTCGACTCATAAGGACTTTCCTCGGAACCGATCTGAGATCTTCAGCCGACAATCGCCACTGCCGTAGTAACTTCAGGCATGGAGCGACATAGGCTGGTAGCTGACCATGATGACCCCTGAGATTCTTCACTTGGCCACCTTCTTCCCAAAGTCGTAGAAAAGGCCTAAACCAAGATCTAAATATGCCTGCCCATCCAGGAGGTTCCACTGCAAGCATATTACCAATATTAAACTTGAGAAAAAGCAGTGAAAAGAAAAGAACTGGGTTGACCATACCTAAGCCACCCTCCCTCCTGGATAGATAGGTGACATTCCTCTTGATGGGGTTCAGTCTGTTCCCCCACAACATCTGGAAGAACACACTACTGACCTTAGCATAGAGAGACACTGGCAAGATGCAGACAAAGCTGACATACAAGAAGATCGGAATCAGGTAAGTCTTAATCAGATCAACCCTTTGCCTCATAGATAACTTCCATCTCTTCCAGCTGACCACCTTAGTATTGGCAATTTCCAGTCTGCCTTCCCAGTTTTTGAGGCCATAATTGCCGGGTCCAAATTCAATGCCTAGAATCTTAATTCTTTCCTGGGGCACTGGAAAGGTGTCCGGGAGATCAAAACCCTCACCTTCCTTTCCCATCCAGAAAACTGCACTCTTTTCCTGATTGATCTTGGAGCCTGATGCTTCAGAATACCGTGATGTCAGAGAGACCACCTCCTCTGCTTCATCTGCCCCAGTGACAATCACGGACACATCGTCCGCATAGGCAACAACCCTCAAAGGCGTCTCACCCGGGAGCCCCACTGGCACCCCACACAACATGCTGCTCTCTAGCCTCCTGATGAAGGGGTCGATTGCAAACACATAGAGCAGGGGACTCAGGGGACAACCCTGGCGCACCCCGGAGCCAACCTCAAAGGACTGCCCAACCCAACCATTAACAAGAGGAAAGCTTTCTGCCCCCTTATACAAGACTTTTAACCAATCGACAAAACCACCCGGCAGACCGTACTTACTAAGGAGCAACCACAGGTACTCATGGTTAACACGATCAAAAGCTTTTGCCTGATCCAATGTCAGCAAATACTTTCCCCAGCCTGCAGCCCTGCACCGCTCCAAGGCCTCCCGGACAGCTAAAACTGCTGTGAAGGTGCACCTACCCTGGACCGAACAGTGCTGATGGCGAGAAAGCAAAGACTCTGTTACTGACGATAGGCGCCAGAAAAATATCTTTGCCAGTATCTTTCTATCGACATTAAGAAGGCTGATGGGGCGCCAATTCTCAATCATCGAAGGATCTTTACCCTTTGAAAGAAGAATTACAGCTGAGTGCCTCATGGAAGGGGGAAGTACCCCCTCAGCAAGGCAACTGTTAAAAACCTCTACCAAATGTGGGGCCAGAATAGACTTAAAAGCTTAGTAAGACTCAGCCGTCAAGCCATCCGGTCCAGGTGACTTTTTGATGGCAAGCTGTTCAATTGCCCTTATCACCTCTTCAACTGTGATCTCCTCTGTCAAATTCATCAATGGGACATCTTCATCATTTAGACCTGGAGTAGAGTCCAAAAAGCTTTCCATCTTGTCACGGTCACGCTCTTTCCTCCCAAGAAGGTCAGCATAAAAGGACCTCACGACCTCCAGAATCCCTGACCTGGACTTTGTCAAGGAACCTGTACTGTCCTTAAGGCCAACAACCGTTTTAACTGCTACACCTTGTTTGCAGTTCTGGTAAGGGTCAGGCGAGTGGTACTCCCCATAGTCCCTCTCTAGAACCAAAGAGGCATGCCGGTCATATTGACACTTCCTGAGAAGGAGTTTCACTTCGGAGATTTCCCCAGAATCTCCTCCTCTCGAGACAAGAATATCCAACTTCCTCCGTAAACGTTGGTAGGTCATGTATTTATTAAACTGTTTTCTATTGGCTAGGCCCCTGAAGAATCCAGCGATCCTCTTTTTGGTCAGCTCCCACCACTCAGCCTTGCTGCTACAAAAGTCCAGGATGGTCACCTGTGCCTGAAAGAATTCCTCAAAGGATTGTCTAACATGTTCTTCCTTGAGTAGAGTCGAATTCAGTCTCCAGATGCCCTTACCCCTCTGAGGGGCGTCTGAAGCATTCAGGACCACAGATAGCATACAGTGATCAGAGAACTCTACTGCCTGCACCACTGGGGGTGAGAAAGCAGAGGTCTCCTTCAAAAAAAACCTATCTATTCTACTCTGACTATTACCTCGATGAAAGGTGAACCCAGTGTCATCCGGGAGGTGCTTAATGTGCACATCCACAAGACCAGCATCCCTAACCATACTATTTAAAAAAACGCTATCATATCCCAGCCTGTCCTTGAAGTCCTTCCTGTCCTTGGGCCTAGTTACTGTATTAAAGTCACCTCCAAAGACCACTTGCCGGGATGTAAAAAGAAATGGCTTGATCCTTGTAAAAAGGCACTTCCTGTCCCACTTTGTGGGCGGCCCATAAACATTAATTAGGCGCAGGTCCTGCCCTCCCACAAGGACGTCTAAGACCATACATCTCCCAATCTCCACCTCAATAACCCGCCGGACAGTTACCATGCTGGTTTTAAACAACACCGCCACACCGCCGTAAGGCTCGGCCGCAAGAGACCAGTAAGATGGACCATACCTCCACTCTCTCTTGGCCATATGAATATCTGCCAAGGAGGTGAGCCTAGTCTCTTGCAAAAATAAAATTTCAGCATCTAATTGGCTGAACAAAAAGAAGGCCATAGAACGAGCTCTTACTGACTTAATGCTGGCGACATTTATTGTCACCACTTTTAACGGAGGGGGAACCGCCATTTGGGTTATTGGGTGGATTGCTTCTTAGCTCCCCTCTGCTGCTCATCACCAGATGCCTCTCTCTTTCTTGAGGCCGCCTCAAACTCCATTTCGGAATCAGAACTTCGCTCCGAAGAAGCTCCAGATGAAGAAATATCCCAATTAGAGGACCTATAACGGTTGGAGACAGGCACTGGAGCCTGTTCCGTCCTCACCACCTGCTTCTTCCGCTTCCCAACCTTCCTTCTCTCCTCCAGGTACTGCAGGTCAGCTTCAGAGATGCCCTCATCTCTTACTTTTTCCTGTGAAGTCTTTACAGAAGACTTCTTTACAGAGGAAGAAGCGACCTTTTTAGTACCCACTACCACTCCTGGTGGGGGGGTGCTCCCTTTGAATCAGACTTAGGAGGGGTAGACTCCTGGGGGGTAACTGACTCGGGGGGCACAGACTTGGAAGGTTCTGACACAAGAGGAGGGGATACAGTAGGCTGGTGGGACACAGAGACAGATACAGAAGGAATACTTACAGACACAGCAGGGTTGGCCACAGGAACTGGAGAGGGATCCTGAGCAGGACCAGGGGAGTGAGTCACCACAGAGGAGGATGGTACACCAGGGGCCTCACCCTCCATCCTGTCCAGCCTTGACAAGTCATCTATTACCTCCTTCTCCATATTGTGCCAGGCTTCAGGACATCTGCTGTAGGGGTGGCCAAGGTGCAGGCACAGGTTGCACCTGATCATCTCGGTGCAGTCCTTAGCCATATGACCCTGACCCCGACACACTGAACATATCAAGGCTGAACAGGAGGAACTCAAATGCCCCTTTTTTCCACAGCGGTGACACAGCTTCGGCTGACCAGGGTAAAAAATAGTCATCCTATCCCTCCCTATAAAAGCTGAGGAGGGCAGGTGACGGACAACATTTCCATCCCAGGCCAACCTCACTGTTACTGACCAACCCCCAGTCCAGATGTTACGCTCATCAAGGATTTTGCTGGGCTTAGTCAAAACCTCACCATAGTTCCTTAACCAGACCTCTAGGTCCCAAGCAGGAACACTCTCATTGGTGAGTATGATGGTGATCTTTTTCACCGTTGACCTTTGCGAAACCGCAACTGGGGCCAGACCTTCCCATTCAGGTCTTGACCTGCACCGAGCCTCATATCGCTCCCAGAACAGGTCAAGACCCTCTGGTCTGGTGAAACTAATGGTATAATCCCGTGTCCCAGCTACATGTATTAGAGCACAAAACCCATCTCCAGAATCAAATCCACCACTGCACGCCGTGCTGGAGGGATTGCACCACCTTCCCATTTGAGAATTACCACATTTCTTCTCGGACCCCCAGCAGAAGCCAGAGACCCAAGACCAGATCCCGGGGTGCCCAAAGTGGTAGGCTGCAGAGGAAAACCCCGCTTGGGGGCGGAGCTACCAGGAGCAGAGCGTACCACCTGAGCAAACGTGGGGTTTATCAGGGCCAAGGCCCCACACTGAAGTTACAGCAGTCTGTACATTACTATTATTATTCACTGCTTGAACGGAGTTGGTAGGACTGTCCATCACACTTGAACTGGGACCATTGTTCATCACACTTGTACTGAGATGATTTTTATCAGTCACACAAACATCCACATTCTCATCAGGAATAGTCACAGTTTCTGCTGCAATACCAGCTGTCTCCTGAAGCTGTGCTGTAGAGTCTTCAGCAGGTTTGGGGCAAACAGCTTTAGACTCAGCTAAATGGGGGTTAATTGGCTCTGCTGAATTTTGTAGTTCATCTGCAGGAATGTCATTTTTTAAACGCAAACTTTGCTGCACTGCAGCATCAGCAGGCACAGCACTGCTACACATAGGACTAGCAGCCTGATTGTCACTGGGCACAATTTCAGTATCAGTCACAAAAACTGTTTTATGCACCACATGGGGCTTGACGGGCTTTACCTTGTCAGGCACATTATCTGTCATGTCCTCCTCATGGAACACCAGCCGATCACCCCGCAAAGGAGACTCCATTACCTGGATTACCCTGAGCATGCCTCCTGAGTCCTGGGAAGGCATGGGGCTGCTTACCTCTCCCTGAGGGGGCAGGGGGTCTGAACTGGGGGTCTCCTCCTCCACCTCCATCTTTGTCATCCTGGCAAACCTTCGGTCATTGCAAAATGTTTCTTTGAAGGGCCCATCTCTGCCTTCCATCATGGCCACAATAGTCTCCTGGTGTTCAACCCGGACCTTGGCCAGTTGGATCTCCGGATCCATGGACCCACGTCTCTGGCTATGTAAGCCCTCACGCTGCCTTCTCAAGCGCTTCACCTCGGCTCTGAGCTTGTACAGCTTGTCTCTTTTTCTATTCAGGACCTTAATCCCGGCCACCACTCGCTCCCGGATGGCCTCTGAGCCTTCATCTTCACCAGGGGTAGAGAGATCCCCAGCCATGGCTTGTACAGGAGCAGGCATGTTACCTGATGGCCCAGGAGATGGCTGGGAGCTTCCAGCAGGAGAGGCCCTGCTGGCCTCCATGGCTTCCCCAAAAAGGGGCCAGGAGAGCTGGGAGAGATTTCACCACCACTCCCCTCTCACACGGATCACCTAGAGCAGCTCCAGAGAAACACCTTCCTCCTGACACACCTGTGCTTCAATGATGGGTGGGGCACTGTTCCTCCCACTGACACCAATGATGGAGCACTATTCATCCCACTAACACCAATGATCGGGCACTATTCCTCCCACTGACACCAATAATGGGGCACAATTTCTCCCACTGACACCAATGATGGGGCACTATTCCTCCCACTGGCACCAATGATGGGGCAATATTCCTTCCACTGGCACCAATGATGGAGTACTATTCACTTCACTGATGCCAATAATGAGACACTATTCCTTCCACTGATACAAATGATGGGGCACTATTCCTCTCACTAACCCCAATAATGAGATACTATTCCTTCCATTGACACCAATGATGGGGCTCTATTTCTGCCACTGACACCAATGATGGGACACTATTCCTGCAACTAACGCCAATAATGAGACTATTCTTGTCACTGACACCAATGATGGTGTACTATTCCTCCCACTGACACCAACAGTGGGGCACTATTCCTTCCCCTAATACCAAAAATGGGGAACTGTTTACTCCCATTGACACTAGGTCATTTTCTACACTCACTGGCCATTGTCCTGCCCCCCTAAAGTTTGAAGGACCGTTAACTTTGTTTAGAAAGTATGGAGACCCCTGCTATATGGTATAGTATAAACATAATTTCTATTGATATTACCAATAACCCTGCTCAGGGAAGTACCTGGAATTTACAGGGCCCCATTACAAAATGTAACCACTTCAGCACTGGCATGTTACAACCTTATCCTGTTCAGGTCAGTTTTCAGTCTTCAGTGCATGTAATCATTTTAATGAACACATAACTGCATGCTTTTTTTCCATCTGCCCAGAGTTTGATGTATGGGATTTTTTTTTCCACAATCATACTGGCATAGGTGATGCTGCATCTGTCCCCCGCCGGCTCTAACACTGAGAACCGAGCAATCTAACACTGTCAATCGCTCAGTTCTCAGGGTTCCAAGAGCAAAGAGCTAGGCTGTGGAGGGGGCGGGAGCAGCCGGCTCAGGCTTTTAGTGGCTCACTGGGAGGCTGAGCTGGGTGCCGGTCCAGGCATATGGGTGGATCTCGACTCCATTGTCGTGGTTTTGCCAAAGCCTGGACAGGCTGTGTGATGTCAGCAGAAAACTGACCTTAGCCCGCTGTCTGCTGAAAATGTGTCACAAGAGTGCACAACGAACTGCACTCCTGTAATCTATAGGAGTACAGCCAACAAGCTTTGGCTGTACTTCTCCTTTAAAGCAGTAGTAAAGCCTACTTTGTGATGTTTACCTACTGGTAAACCTATAATTAAGGATGAGCCGAACACCCCCCCGGTTCGGTTCGCACCAGAACATGCTAACAGGCAAAAATTTCGGACGAACACGCGAACACCATTAAAGTCTATGGGACACGAACATGAAAAATCAAAAGTGCTAATTTTAAACGCTTATATGTAAGTTATTGTCATAAAAGTGTTTGGGGATCTGGGTCCTGCCCCAGGGGACATAAATCAATGCAAAATTTTTCTTAAAACTAACGTTGCAAGGACATGCAACACTGTACCCAAACACATTTTTTATCATTTTGTTCCCACAAATAAAGCTTTCTTTTGGTGGTATTTGATCACCTCTGCGATTTTTATTTTTTGCACTACAAATAAAAAAATACTGAAAATTTTGAAAAAAAAACAAGTTTTTCTTTGTTTCTGTTAAATTTTTTTGTAAATAAGTACGTTTTCTTCTTCAATAATGGGCACTGATATACCTGCACTGATGGGCACTGATAAGGCGGCACTGATGGGCACTGATGAGGTGGCACCAATGAGGTGGCACTGATGAGGTGGCACTGACAGGCACTGATGCTGGGCACTGATAAGCGGCACTGATGGGCACTGATAGGTGGCACTGATGGGCACTGATAGGTGGCACTCATAAGTGGCACTGATGGGCACTCATAGCTGGCACTGATGGGCACTCATAGGCGACACTGATGGGCACTCGTAGGCGGCACTGATGGGTACTTATCGGTGGCACTGATGGGTACTTATCGGTGGCACTGATAGGTGGCACAGATAGGCACTGATGGGCACTGATAGGTGGGCACTGATGGGCATGGATGGGCACTGATAGGTGGCACTGATGGACACTGATGGGTGGCATTGCTGGGCATTACTGATGTCATTTGTTACAAAATGGTGTCAGTCAGTGCCCATCTGTGAGCACTGATTGACACAGATTGGGCATTCATTTGCACACGTGGATGGCCATGGGGTACATACCTGGCCATCCACATGTTGCCCCCTTCCCTGGTGGTCCTGGCGGCTTCCCTGGTGGTCTAGTGTGGGCATCCATGGGGGGGGGGTTCACTGATAAACAATCAGCACAGATCCCCCTGTCAGGAGAGCCGCCGATCGGCTCCCCTCTACTCGCATCTGTCACATGCGAATGAGGAAAAGCCGATCAACGGCTTTTCCTGTTTACATCATGATCAGCAGTGATTGGACACGGCTGATCACGTGGTAAAAAACCTCCAACGGAGGCTCTTTACCGAGATTGGTGTAGCGGTGTGTCAGACTGATACACCACACCATCGATCGCCACGATGCGTGCCCCCACGGGCAAGCAGCGGCTGTTATCCTGCAGGACATCATATGACGCCCAGTCAGGATAACTGAACCACCGCCCGGCGTAATTCTGCTTTAGGGCGGGAAGTGGTTAAATGTCATGCCTGGGGGGGTGTCTATAGTATGCCTGTAAAGTGGCGCAGTTTTCTCATGTTTACAGTAAAAAAATTGCATTGGGTTCCCCTAAAAACCATACCAGGCGCTGAAGGGCCTGGTATGGAAATTAAGGGGAACCCTGCGCCAAATTGAAAAAAATAAACGGTGTAGGGGTGCACCCCAAAATCCATACCAGATTTGAAGGGGAACCCTGCGCCAAAATAAAAAAAATGGCGTAGGGGTCCCCCCAATATCCATACCAGACCCTTATCCGAGCACGCAACCTAGCAGGCCACAGGAAAAGGGGGGATGAGGGAGCGGCCCCCTCTTGAACCATACCAGGCCACATGCCCTCAACATGGGGAGGGTGCTTTGGAGTAGCCCCCAAAGCACCTTGTCCCCATCATTGATGGGGACAAGGGCCTCATCCCCACAACCCTTGCCCAGTGGTTGTGGGGGTCTGCGGGCGGGGGGCTTATCCGCATCTGGAAGCCTCCTTTAACAAGGGGACCCCCAGAGCCTCCACCCCATGTAAATTGGTAACGGGTACATTGTACCTACCATTTCACAAAAAAAAGTGTCAAAAATAGTAAAAAAGACAGGAGACACTTTGGCACAAGTCCTTTGCTAAAAGATAAAAAAATAAAAAGGTCCCGCTGCTGGTCTCACGCAGCTGATGAGCCTAAAAAAGAAAAATAATAGTCGCAACAGCCCCATATCCATGGGAGGCTCCCGCCAAGTGACGCTTCTTTGTGGTGACAGCTTTTATATAGCTGAGGGCGGGGCCAATCTGTGATGTATACGCACGACCCTGCCTTCCTCTGACGTCACGTGGAGTCAGAGAGGGGGTGGGGTCACGCGTTTACGTCTAATGAACTCCTATCTTCATTACCAGGGACCTGAACTGAATTGATTTAGTATAATGTTGTCGCAGATTAAGGTGGGCTTGCTAAAGATCCCTAGAACACTTTTTATACCATTATTTCTAATCCTGGTTATAGTGCTGACTGCTTTTGTTTTATTTATTGGTTGGTTTTGTCGTTTATTTTGTCGTTTATTTTTCCTACATCCCCTCCTCTTTCTGTCCCATGTCACATTGTTTTCATGATTTTGGATATGGGTGTTTAGCTCATAAACACAACCCCTGGTGTTGTTGGGGAATAAAATGGTGGACTTATATGATGTTTGCAACTGAATGTACTAGTGAGCTCTTGATGCCAATTTTGAATGTTTGTGATGTATGATATGTTACCCTTTTGGGTAGTTTTCTCTTTTTATCACTTAATGTATGTTTATAGAAAACAAAATAAAGATTATTAAAAAAAAAAGAATATCTTCTAAGCATTGTTTAGAAGATATTCACCCTGGCTGCAGCCGCTGACGTCACTGGCGCATGCTCTCTAAAAGTCCGGCATACCGTCTCAGACCTATAGAGCTTCTACCCGGAAACAAGGGCTCCCACGTGCATGCTCTGAAGTGACATCATCGTGGCTCTTGTCACTCACAGAGCCTGCAAACTCAGAAGAAAGACTAGGGGCAAGATTTCAGTCCTCTCAGTTATAACAGCGCGCCGCTGGAAGGGCTTCTTTCTAAGGTAGGTATTTCATAATGTGCTAGGATGCATCACATCCTAGCACATTATGCCATTTTTTTCTATTTTTAATTCTGCAGCAGTTTACTACTGCTTTAATTTAAAATTTAAATCCAGCCTTACTTTCAGTCTTTCACCACCATCACCACCCCTACGCTTACATAACTGATAGTTATCAGTTATGAAGTTACAGTTCAGGGAGCTGTCATTTGGCTTTGAGTACCATCAGGATCAGTCGTTTGCGCTGGTTCCTCTGTTTTTTTTTTCTCTGGGAGACAGCTGGTGGCGTCCATCGAGATTGATGGATCGATGATGGATTTACAAAGCTTAACTTTTTGGGGGGATTTTTATCTTTTTAAAAAAGGACTTGTCAAATGTTTGGGGGTCTTTATTTCTAGGTTACTTAATCACTGGAGGCCTTCTTTTTATTCCAGATTTCAATAAGTCCCCAGCAGCCAGGGTTGTGGGAATGAGGCCTTGTAATCATCAACATGGGGACAAGGTGCCCATACCTGACTTCCCGACCCTATATATTACAATAAGTGGCACGCAGGAAGAGACCTGCTCAACCCTTACTGCACAGTAGAAATTCCTGTAGTAGATCCTGTTTATGATAATGCAGCAGCTGTCTCTAGCATGCATACCTGCTGACTGGTGGACCCTTATCTTCAGAGCTCACAGCATAATTATGTAATTATGGGGCACTAGCATCTGCATGGAGACTTCTTTTTGTAAAAGTAGATGCACCTCATTAGTAGGGAATTAAACACAAATAATAATACAGATCTAAAAGTTTCACCAAGTTTTTTTTAACTATTTGTAAACAGTGGTTATCGAAAAACATTTATACAGAAGTAGGAAATGTAGGGATCCTGCCCTAAGCAGTAGAGTCTCTAGTCTAAATGAAGTTCTGCTAGATAGATTGTATCCAGCCTGAGCATTAATTGTTGTGGCTCTCGTTTGGTCTCCCTTATGCTTTATTATTGTTTACATCTGCCTGCATATTTTCCTGGTAATAGGGTAAGAATATACATTAAATATAAGTTATGAATAGTTATGTCTCCCTGGCCAACATAAGAGAGTTTTTTTTAGCTGTGGTGAATGCTAGGAAAATATATAACTATTTGGTGACCATAAAAAGTTCTCTGATTCCCACACCTACTGCTTAGTGAGGGTGTTGTGCTAAAGAATGGCTTAAGCCTGGGTTGTGAAGCTTCCCGTTGTCCTACTGAAGGATATATCCAGAAGAAGGTGCAGAAAGGTGACTGCTGGGATTAGAGCACTAACAGTGAAAGTTTGTTTGCTGAAGAGTGTCCTGGAGAGCTGGGTATACTGTAAGTTGTAGACATTGCGGGAAACTTGTAGGAAACTGGTGGTTTATCCAAGGTGGTTTATCCATCCGAGCTGCATATACACTGTGCATATTTACTGTGGGTATACCCAGCAGCTATTGGCTGATGCAGCTGATTGTTTTCCAGAAGGGTGGTTTGATAGAAGTTTGTCTAATGATCAGCTTGTGTTGAACAGTGCGCGGGGTACACACAGATCGGACTTCATTCAGTTCCTGCTGAACCACATGTATACCTAGTGTACTGTCTTAGAACTAGTTTACAGTCTGAAGAGTAGACTACACAGTGCCAGTTTGGCCAAAAGGTCCTTTTCTTCTGTATTGACTGTGAGTAGAGATTCGGAGTGTGCAATTTTGGTTGTTTTCTGGTATCCTGTGTCCTTCTCATCTATTGAGTTTATTGTGCTTAAACTTCCTAAAGTGGTTTGCGGCCCAACTTCTTCCACCCAACAAATAGTCAAGAAATTTGCCCTGAGGTTTAAGATGCTAGCCCTCTAGGGGTCCTAACTGTTTATCAAGGGTAAGGAGGTGCTACAGAATCAATGATACTAAATGTCAAGGGTCCTTGAGATAGTAGGGCTTACACTAGAGGGTTCTTGAAATAATGAGACTCACCCTGTGTTTTATAGGAGAAAAGGAGATTCACACAAAGGAGTACTTTATACCTGTTTACTCACAAAAAAGGGTACACATTTTAAATAACTCGAAGAAACCCTGGGAAATTGAGAAACAGGGGGCCATGACACTCCCGAATCTAAACTTGTAGAGCTTAAGCAGGGAGCAAAGTAAAGAGGAACTGCATTATGTCCAAACCTGAGGAGAAGACTGCGAGATGGAATTGCCCATGATAGCTGAGAGCGTTAACACCACAGCACTGAAGGGGATCATATGGCAGGTAAGACATTGCATACAAGCACACTATAGCATAAAGCTCCAGGGGCCAATTTTCTTTTTTTTTTTACAAGGTTTATTTTTGCTTTAGAGTGGACTTTTACTCCCCTGAATAACCTCCCTGCACTCTCACCCCTCTAAATCACGAATTATTTTTTTTTTTTACTTTGTTTACATTTTATTTTTAATTTTTCTCTCTGGCACTGCACCCCTGCGGCCATTCTTTCCTAGGCATGAATTACATGTCTCTGCTTCCGCAGTCTCATCACATATCCAGAAGGTTGTAGGAGTAGGACACATAGCAGGCTGCAGGCAGAGATGATGCATGTCCTCATTTGCTGACTGTCTGAACCCCCGAAGAAGTAGCCAACTCAGGATCATTGAGGAGTACTAAGATGTTGGCACCAGTGTTAATTTTGACGACGAAAACATTTCCTTAAAAATTTTCGCCATCGGCCTTTTTACAGTGATGAAAACAAAACGAAAATCAATTCCATTTTCGTTAACAAACAAAAAAAAAAAATGAAAATGTGAGGGAGGGATGTTTACCCTTTTGAACTTCCGGTTTCCACGGAGCACCGTCTGTGTAGAGCCCGTGAATGCTTCTGCTCCCAGCAAGCAAGCGACTAGAGTCCGTAGCGTGCTTCGCTTAGCAGCAGTTAGCAGCAATGTGCAGCCAGCATTACAGGCCTCTGAGTCCTCAGACTCAGTCCAGAACAGCACTGTGTATTACAGCCCTCCCGACGAGAGTCCCACTCCCAATGACCATCCAGAACACTGTGAGTGTGTACATTACAATTTCAGGTCTCCCCTCAGACCACCGTTCGCTCAGAGCACTGTGTGCATTACAGGCCTCCTATGACCAGTGACCACTGGCATCCAGAGCACTGTGCATTACAGGCCTCCTCTTAGACCTGAGACCACCATCCAGCACTGTGCAGCATTACAGGCCTCTCAGACCACCATGCCAGAGAACTGTGCACTGCAAGCCTCCCCTCAGACCACCATGCAGCACTGTGCAGCATTAAAGGCCTCTCAGGCCACTGTCCAGAGCACTGTGCAGCATTGCGACCTCCTCAGACCACTGTCCAGAGCACTGTGTAGCATTACAGTTATCGTCCACGGCACTATGTAGCATTACAGGCCTCCTCAGACCACAGTCCAGAGCACTGTGTAACATTACAGTCAAAAACATTCTTTGGGGACTCCCGCCGAGTGACGCTTCTTCTCGGTGACAGCTGTTATATAGCTGAGGGCGGAGCCACTCAGTGACGTAATGGGTGACCCCACCTTCCTCTGACGTCACGTGGCGTCAGAGGGGGCGGGGTCACCCAATTACGTTACCGGGGGGCACGCCCTCAGCTATAAAACAGCTGTCAATGAGAAGAAGCGTCACTCGGCGAGAGCCTTCCGTGGAGGTGGAGTTGTTGCTGCTTTTTTTTTCTATTTTCAGCCTGTCGGGCGACGTGAGATGGATCTACATCGTGGGACATTTTTATTTTTTAATAAAGGACTTGTCCCAAAGTGTCTCCTGTCTTTTTTACTATTTTTGACACATTTTTTGTGAAATGGTAGGGGCACAATGTACCCGTTACCAATTCACATACGGGAGGAGGCCGGGATCTGGGGGTCCCCTTGTTAAAGGGGGCTTCCAGATTCCGATAAGCCCTTAGCCCGCAGACCCCCACAACCACCGGGCAAGGGTTGTGGGGATGGGGCCCTTGTCCCCATCAACATGGGGACAAGGTGCTTTGGGGGTGACTCCAAAACATCCCCCAATGTTGAGGACTTGTGGCCTGGTACAGTTCAGGAGGGGGGTCTCTCGTCCCCCCTCTTTTCCTGCAGCCTGCCAGGTTGCCTGCTCAGATAAGGGTCTGGTATGGATTTTGGGGGGAACCCCTACGCCATTTTTTCAAAATTTTTTCGCAGGGTTCCGTTTAATATCCATACCAGACGTGAAGGGACTGATATGGTTTTTGGGGAGACCGTTGCCATTTTTTCTGAGTTTTTTCATGATTTTAATCTATATTGCCAGGACCCGACAATTCAATACAGCCGCAATCAGTTTTAAATGACTTTTTTCCTTTAGAAATTTAATTTTGCTGTGATACTTTTCTAAACACGGGAAAACTGTGCCACTTTACAGGCATACTATAGACACCCCTCAGTCACTTTAAGCATTATTAAAATCACTGCTCCCGAAAAAACTTTCGTTTTTAAAACTTTTTTTGCATTGATTCATGTCCCCTGGGGCCGGACCCGGGTCCCCAAACACTTTTTATGACAATAACTTGCATATAAGCCTTTCAAATTATCACTTTTGATTTTTCATGTTCGTGTCCCATAGACTTTTACGGTGTTCATGTGTTCGTCCAAATGTTTTGCCTGTTCGCAAGTTCTGGTTCGAACCAAACCGGGGGGTGTTCGGCTCATCCGTGGAAATTAAACGTAAACTACAACAATTGAAAGTAACTTATGCCCTGTTATATCCAGAAAGACTGTGGGTAACCACCCTTGGGGAGACTTTGTTCTTTGACACCCCGGAGGGGGTGGCTAGGTGGCTGGCATCCCATAAGGGAAAATTATAGATGAACCAGAAAGCATTGCTTTGAATATAGAAATCAGGAGCAGAATAGGAAGTATAATGTATTTAAGGGCACAGCAGATCACAAATTTAGAATATAAAGGAGTTGGGGCGGGGGGGGGGTCTAAACCCAGAGAGGAGGTGAATGAGGGATGAGAGATATGGATGGTATGTGGGTGTGAAAGGTTTTTTAGGGGGTGTATGAAGAACAAATGCACTTTATATAGGAAATATTTTGTCACAAAAATATCACAGAAGTACAATAAGAAGAATAGGTATTGGTCAAAAAAAGAAAGACTACGCAAAGTTTATAGAAATTACACAATTAGCTTTGGGCAGATTGCATTATATGCATTTTTGGTATACCAAATGGTCAAATGGCTAATTGTATGCAGGTAAAAAAGTTAACTATATGTTCCTGGAATGTTCATGGTTTGGGAGACCCAGCGAAAAAAGTGCAGTTCTCTCTGTAGCAAAAATGTATGGGGTGGGATTACTCTGCTTGCAGAAGACGCACCTTACCAACGTCCCTATACCCCAAATGGGTTGGGGAGATTCTATTCTAGGGGGGTAAGCATTTTGACCAGATCCGGGACTTGCAGGCAGATTAAGATTGATGAACTGGGGCGCTATATTTTTCTATATTGCATGATAGAGAATCGAACCTATGTGCTGGCTAATTTATATATCCCTCCACCTTTTAATACTTTGGTCTTGTATAAATTAATGGAGTTTGTTCTGGACAAGCCGGGTGTGCCGTTTTTTTTGTTATGGGAGACTTTAATATGGTCATGGACCGAAAAGTGGATAGGTTCCCTTTGGGGGACACAGACGGGTACTGTAGTTGATGACCGACTGTCCCTATTTTTGGGGAAGGCTGGATTAATGGATACATGGAGAGTGCGGAATCCGGAAGCCCGGCAGTACTCGTGTTTCTTCAGAACACAGTCCACACTTTCCAGAATAGATTTGGTAATGGGGAATGAGGAAGCACTTCATGTGATAAAGAATGTAGGTTACATTCCAAGAGATCTTTCGGACCATTCTCCGGTGACATTGTCATAGAATTAAGAGAGAGCTATCGCCCGGGGAGTGGAAAATAAGCCCCTTTTGGATGGAAATGATGGGTGAGCCAGATGAGGTATTAACAGCTTTAAGAGAATTTGTTGATCTAAATAAAGGCACTGCCTCACCAGGGGTGGTATGGGACACTTTGAAGGCTTTCCCTCGAGGTATAATGATACAAGTGTTAAAAATCGGACCAAGTATTGGAAAAGGTCATGGTGACCAGGTTAAATAAAATTATTCAGAAACTTGTCCACCCCGTCGGGATTTATACCTGGAAGATCTACCAGTACAAATATAAGATGTGTATATCTGAATCTACAGGTCCCGACAGATGGGGAGGGATCAAGGGCTATTTTGTCTTCATTTGTGGGGTTTTAACCCGCCTTGTGGTGCAAACCAAAACGCCGATCGGCATCCGCCCGGCACCCATAGTGTATTACTATGGCCGTGTGCTTTGAGTAACAGACTAGTTAGTATGTCACTTCCCATTTTCTCTCCATCAGACCAGTGCACCCGAGCAGAGGAGTGGACTCCTCCGCTGCCTTCAACTTCAAAGAGAAACAACAAGCAAGTAACTGGAAATCCACAGGAGGGGGGCAAAGCCGAATGGTTCCACTGCCAAACCGAGACACAGGACACCAGTGGAGATAATAGAAGCACTGATGATCACACAAGGCTGGTCTCCTTATTTCTACAGGATGGATGGATGGGGAGGCTTCACATGGGCAGTGTTTTTAACAAGTGTCGATCGTCAATGCTTCTATTATTTCCACTGGTGTTGCTGTGTCTCGGTTTGGCAGTGTCAGTGGAGGCACTTGTTAAACACACAGCCCATGTGAAGCCTCCCCATCAATCCATCCTGTAGAAATAAGGAGACCAGCCTTGTGTGACTGAATACGCACGGAGATAAGAAAGAGATAAGACATCCTTCAGCCAGCGTATGGAAGGAAGGAGGCAGAGGAGGTGTCAGGACAGCTTCCTGTCACTAGCCATGGACTGCAGCCTGCAAGACAGAGCCTCATTAACAGATATGTAAGTCCTCATTACTGATCTGTGTGTGTGTGTCCATCTCACCTAATATCTACCTCTCCCACCCACCCAATGTCTATATCTAGCACTCACCCGGTGTCTATCTCTCCCACCCAGTGTCTATCTCTCCCACCCACCCAGTGTCTATCTATAAGTGTCTATCTCTCCCTCCCACCCACCCAGTGTCTATCTCTACCACCCACCCAGTGTCTATCTCTCCCTCCCACCCACCCAGTGTCTATCTCTCCCTCCCACCCACCCAGTGTCTATCTCTCCCACCCACCCAGTGTCTATCTCTCCCACCCACCCACCAACCCAGTGTCTATCTCTCCCTCCCACCCACCCAGTGTCTATCTCTACCACCCACCCACCCACCCAGTGCCTATCTCTACCACCCACCCACCCACCCAGTGTCTATCTCTAACACCCACCCACCTAGTGTCTAGCTCTCCCACCCACCCACTCTTTGTCTAGCTCATCCCACCCACCCACCCTTTGTCTAGCTCTCCCACCCACCCACCCTTTGTCTAGCTCTCCCACCCACCCACCCTTTGTCTAGCTCTCCCACCCACCCACCCTTTGTCTAGCTCTCCCACCCACCCACCCTTTGTCTAGCTCTCCCACCCACCCACCCTTTGTCTAGCTCTCCCACCCACTCACCCTTTGTCTATCTTTCCCTCCCACCCACCCACCCAGTGTCTATCTCTCAGTCCCACCCACCCACACAGTGTCTATCTCTCCCAAACCACCCACCCACTCAGTGTCTATCTCTCCCACCCACCCACTCACCCAGTGTTTATCTCTCCCTCCCACCCACCCAGTGTCGATCTCTACCCAGTGTCTATCTTTGCCACCCACCCACCCAGTGTCTATCTCTCCCTACCACCTACCCACCCAGTGTCTATCTCTCCCTCCCACCCACCCTCCCAGTATCTATCTCTAAGTCCCACCCACCCAGTGTATATCTCTCCCTCCCACCCACCCAGTGTCTATCTCTCCCTCCCACCCACCCAGTGTCTATCTCTCCCTCCCACCCACCCAGTGTCTATCTCTCCCTGCCACCCACCCACCCAGTGTCTATCTCTCCCACCCACCCAGTGTCTATCTCTCCCACCCACCCAGTGTCTATCTCTCCCACCCACCCAGTGTCTATCTCGCCCTCCCACACACCCAGTGTCTATCTCTCCCACCCACCCAGTGTCTATCTCTCGCTACCACCCAACCACCCATTGTCTCTCTCTAGGTGTAAAGCCAGATGGTAGGGGTGGCTGAGAGTGGTCACTAGGATTGTGAGGAAGGAGATGGAATGGAGGTGGGTCAAATGGTTGGAGTGGGGAAGTCGCGGGGGTGTTCATGGTGGAATCGAATGGAGGATGAAATTATTCATTCCAGTATTTGTACATGTAAAATGGAGGAGGGAGGGGGAGGGAGAGAGGGTAATGGCTGTTTGTACGTTAAGATGATTAATGAAAACTGCTTCAATAAAGATTATAAAGTTAAAAAAAAAACATTACAGCCACCATCCAGAGCACTGTGCAGCATTACAGGCCTCCTCAGACCACCGTCCAGAGAACTTTGCAGCATTGCAGGCCTCCTCAGGCTACTTCCAGAGCACTGTACAGCATTACAGGTCTCTCAGATCACTGTCCAGAACACTGTGCATTACAGGCCCCCTCAGACCACCGTCCAGAGCACTGTGTAGCATTACAGCCACTGTCCAGGGCACTATGCAGCATTACAGGCCTTCTCAGACCATTGTCCAGAGCACTGTGTAACATTATAGCCACCATCCAGAGCACTGTGCAGCATTACAGGCTTCCTCAGACCACCATCCAGAGCACTTTGCAGCATTACAGGTCACCTCAGACCACTGTCCAGAGCACAGTGCAGCATTACAGACACCGTCCAGAGCATTGTGCAGCATTACAGGCCTCCTCAGATCATCGTCCAGAGCACTGTGCAGCATTACAGGCCTCCTCAAACCACTGTCCAGAGCACTGTGTAGCATTACAGCCACTGTCCAGAGCACTGTGCAGCATTACAGGCCTCCTCAGACCACTGTCCAGAGCACTGTGCAGCATTACAGGTCTCTCAGACCACTGCCCAGAAGTCCACAAGTGTCAAAAATCAGACCAAGTATTGGAAAAAGGCAGCTGGGGAGAGGGTGGCAACAACGGAAGAGCAATATGTGAATGACCCAACCCCCGATAGACTCAGGGCTTGGTCAGAGGAACAACAGATTTATAGGACAACTCTTTCAGAAGCAGAACACCTTTGGGGAGTGGGAAAGTGTGGGGCGAATGCTAGCCCAGTTGGTTAGGACAAACTCATCCCCATCTGTTTTCCCTACTGTCAGCATAGGGGAGGGTAGGGTTTCTTCACATACTCCGGAAATTGTAGATAAGTTTAAACAATATTATGAGGATTTGTAAAGTTCTTGGCAGGAAGAGATGGGGAGGAAGCGTTTTTTTTTTCAGAGGTTTGCCAATCCTGGCTCTCTCTGAAATCGACAGGGAGGAACTGGACTCACCTATAACATTAGAGGAATTACAACAGGTTACAAAGGAGATGGCAGGTCAGAAATCTCCAGGACCTGACGGCCTTCCAGCATAGACCTGCAAGTGCTATGAGATAATGCACTGTGTATAATGCACTGTGCAGCATTACAGGTCTCTCAGACCACTGTCCAGAACACTGTGCATTACAGGCCCCTCAGACCACTGTCCAGAGCACTGAGTAGCATTACAGACCTCCTCAGACCACTGTCCAGAGCACTGTGCAACATTACAGGCCTCCTAAGACCACTGTCCAGAGCACTGTGCAGCAATACAGGCCACCTCAGACCACCGTCCAGAGCACTGTGCAGCATTACATGCCTCCACTTAGACCCCTTTCCAGAGCACTGTGTAGCATTACATCCCCGTCCAGAGCACTGTGCAGAATTACAGACCTCTCAGACCACTGTCCAGAGCACTGTGCATTACAGGCCTCCTCAGACCACCGTCCAGAGCACTGTGAAGTATTACAGCCACCCTCCAGAGCACTGTGCAGCATTACAGACCTCCTCAGACCACTGTCCAGTGTCCACTTGTCTAGCATACTGTGCAGCACTACAGGCCTCCTCAGACCACTGTCCAGAGCACTGTGCACTGTGTGCAGCATCACAGGCCTCCTCAGACTACTGTCCAGACTCCAGACACACAAAGTGCAGAATTATAGTGAATGGCAAAAGCTCACATCATTGCATGACCTATTGCTGCCTTTTGTGGAACATAGTAAGGCCATCCAGAGTGACACCATGTCCATGCCTCTGGCTGTCCCTGGCTGTCCCTGCCCTTTTGATCTACTCAGCCACCTTGAGGACTTTAAACAGAACACTAGCTACCAAGACCTTGCCACAATTGCACAGAAAATGAAAGGGAATGTGAACTTTTGCTTCATTCTTAGAGAATATTCAGGAACTGCTTAAAAAGGAAGAGGAGTATGCCATAAGAAAATCCACATTACCCCACACACAAGATGAGAAATTGTCTGAAGATGATGTGGTACAGGAGGATATTGAAAAGTCACAGGAAGTGGAGGAAGCACCATCCACATCTAAGCAGCCAGTCTTTTGATTTCTTTCTAAATGCTGCAGAAGACCTAGGCAGAGGATCTCCCCAAACAGCACAGAGCAGCACAGATCAGAAAATATAGCCGTAATATAGCTATAGCTTTTGCACCAAGTTACCTCCATCACTGAGGAGTGGACACCGGAACAGATTTTTGGCTATCAAAGAGTGACTTTTTTTATCATCAGCTAAAGCCTTTTGCATTAGACCTGCTGGCTATGTCATCTTCTCAAACATTTGCAGAGAACGTATTCAGTATCACAGGTGACCTCTCTAGAGGCTGGCAGAATAGAGCAAGGGTCATGTTGGTACAAAGTGTTTTCTTCTCCATGTATTTCTATTTCTAACATAAGAAGCATACCTAATACTTGTTGGTTGTGCTTATTGCAATTAGAAAAATCAATAATTCAACAACAGTTTTAATTGTCAATTCAATTTTTAGGAAAAAATGCACAGGCTACAAATGCCATAAGTATGTTGAACTATAACAATCACCACTTTTTATCAACTCCTCTTTCTGTTAGCATTGACACATTTGACAACATAGGTAAATATCACACTAATGAAAAAGAAAAATAGATCAGTAACTGTCAAATAGGGGAGCCTTATGTTGGGGGCCCTGCCCCTGGGGTATTCTTTTTAGTGTGATATTTACCTCTGTTGTCATTATTGTCATTGTGAATGCTGAGAGAGAGAGAGAGAGAGAGGAGTTGATAAAAAGTGGTGATTGTAATAATCCACACACTAATGACATTATTGTAGACTGTGCACTTTTTCTTTGAATGTATCTGATAATTAGAACTGTTGAAATAATAAAATAACAGTAAACTGATTCTTATTGTAGAAATAAGCATTACCCTTGTTATGGAGTTATTTCTGATTGGGACTCTAAAACAAAAATTAGAACTGCAGCTGCAGGAACAGATTCACAGGAAGCAATCACTGTGTTAGGTGAAGGTTACAGAACACATTTCAACAGTGCGAATAAAATTGAGTCTCTTGTGCTTAAATGAACAATACAGCGAATGTCCATGTAATTTCCCTCCTTTTGTTTATTTGACACCATTCTTCTCTGCGTTACATTAAGCCGATTGCTGGTAAGTCCTGTTACATTGGCGCAGAGAGACGGCGTCCTGTTCAGCTCTCTCCTAGTTTTCTCACAATAGTGGGTTCATCAGGGCTGGTGGACCATTTGTTGGTACAGTGGGTAGTCACACAGAGGCATAGCCTGATGAGGAAGTAAATAACAAATATGAGAAATAGGAACATCACAATTTAGACGCCTAGTTTCTGTAACCATGTTGCTATGCCATATAAAAAACCTCCTAAACCCTTAAAGGGGTTCCAACCATCTTTAGCAATATCTCTGGCCTTATTCTGTAGCTCTCTTATCTTAGCAAGATGTCCTTTAATAATGGCCTCATTTTCAGAAATGTATATACAACAGTCAGTGTGAAATACCTTACACATCCCACCTTGAGCTGCAGTGAGATAATTTAGCTTTATTCTGCTCCTAAAAAACTGGAAACAATAACATGGAATCTCAGGTAACTGATATTTTCACATATTGGGAACTGTGGGCAATTTGTACTATAAAGGGTTCTATTTAGTTCTGGATCTGGGATATAATAATATTGACCGTAGTTTCCTCCATAAACTGTAATCTTTGCTCCAGTGCGATCTGAATTGCCCAACCGTGTACATTTAGTGTTAAACGGACATGTAATGTTTAAACAAATCTGTGGAGGTTTCTATCTGAAACCATCAAAGTTATTAATCTTGGCTCATTAGCTGTGGAGACTATGTATGGGCCATTTATTCTGGTCCTGTTTAGATCAGTGAAGTTGAGAGGCATTGCTATCATGGGTATTGTTCCTGTTTGGGGATGTAAGTGACAAAACACCCAGTAGTTACTAGCATTGCTATGGGTTGCATACAATTTTAACATTTGGATAAAAGGATTATTTTTCCATGTCGAAGAAACATCATAATTTTTTTCAAATGATATCATCACTTCAGGATTTTCTTGCAGTGACTGGCATGAATCCAGGTGGGCTTTCCTTCCAACTTGACAACCGGTTGTCAAAAGCACCAAATGTGGTCCGTCAAATTTTGGTTTTAGTGGCTTTCTGACGTGTTGCTTGACCACTACCCAGTCACCTGGTTGGATTCTGTGAATACCTGAAACAGAATCTGGTTTCAAAATTCCATTAAGTCTCTCAACTTTGCCACTACTTTCTGGATGATAAGGTGTATGGAAAGCTTGCTGTATGTGAAGGGCTTCCATTACCTCTTTCATTACTTCCCCAGTAAAATGGGTTCCTCTGTCACTCTCAATAGTTTCAGGAACTTCATATCTACAAACTATTTCATTCAAAATTTTCTTTGCTGTTGTTTTTGCATTTCATCCTTTGCCGCTGCCACTTGGTCGGCTAAGGCATTTCCTCTGGCTGTCATGTCATTTCCCCTTGCATGCCCTTTTACCTTCAAGATGGAAACTTCTGCTGGTTTCTGAAAGGCCTCAAATAGCCACTCTATGAGTTTTGCATGTCTCACTGGCTTCCCTGCACTAGTCAGGAAGTCCCGTGCTTTCCAAATATGCCCAAAATCGTGAGCTATTCCAAATGCATATCTGCTGTCAGTGTAAACATTTCCCCAATGATTCTCCAGGAGATGAAATGCTTTAACGACAGCACACAACTCCACTTCCTGTGCTGACATCTTGGGTATCAATGCTTCCTGATGTAAAATGGTGTCTGTAGTGGTTACAGCAAAACCTGTGTGTGGCTGACCATCATCAGTATAAAATCTGGAACCATCTACGAATAAGTGTGTATCACAATCTGATAAAGGCTCATCTTTTGCTGGTGTGACAGAGACCCATTCTACCTCCATCAGAGCAATACAATCATGAGAAAAACTCTCAGGTTCTACATCAGTTCAATTTGTTGCATCTTCCTCATTAATTATAGGAAGAAGAGTAGCCGGATTTAAAGTAACACATCGTTTGATTGGTAAATTCGATGGAGCAAAAAGTGTAGACTGGTACTTGTCAAATCTACTGGCAGACACATGTCTGGTATTTACTTGATTCGTGATTTCCTGTACTGCATGTGGCACATACAGTATCAGAGCAGAATCTAGTACATGCTCAGTTACAATTGTCTAGCAGCAAAATGCAGGCTGCTATGGCTTGCATACAACTGACAAGAAGCCTTTGATGACAGGGTCTAATAAGGCTGATACATACATCACATGCCTCTGTTTGTCTCCATGTAGCTGGGCGAGTACACCTGCAGCAAATCCATTGACTTCATGACAGAACAATGAGAAAGTCATAGTATGAGAAAGTATAGTCAGGAAGTCCAATGGCGGGAGCTTCATACAAAATTTTAATAAGCTCCTTCATCTGCAATTCATTGTCCCATGTGAATTTTAAAGGATTTCTAGTGGTAGCCTCATATAGAGGAGCCAAAAGTTCTGATGCATTTGGAATCCAGTCCCTACAATATCCCAGGCAGGTAGTTTCTTTGGCTTTTCAAATTTTTGTAGAGTTGTAAGTCGATCTAGGGTTAGGTGACGGATTCCATGTGAAATGCAGTGACCCAGAAAGATCACTTTCTCTTGGCAGTATTGTAGCTTATCTTTGCTAACTTTGTTGTTACTGTTATAGAAAAACATGAGAAGGCTTACTGTTTCTCTGCTACAAATGTCCTTTGTATCAGAACAAATGGGGTTTGGGCACAATTGGGGTATCTGCCTCATTTATATTGTTAATGGCTCTCAAATCGTGCACCATGCAGTATGTCACCTGCCCACCCTTCTTGTCTGGCTTCTTTGCAAATGGGAACAGGGGTGTATTGGCTTGGAACTTAATTGGTACAACAACCCAAGCTGCTTTCAGTTGAGTGATTTGATCCTTTATCCCCTCAGTCTGAGCAATACTCAGTGGGCACTGTTTAATCTGTGGAAGATGGGCTCCTGGTTTAATTTTTATCATGACTGGGGTGCAATCCAGCAGACCTACATCATATTTGCTGGTGGCCCATAAATCAGCGGGAATCACTTTCAATTCAGGTGGAAATGGCGGAGTGGAGTCTTGGATTAAGAATACTCCAAAGGCAGAATTTAAAACCTCTCTTTACAGACTACTGACCACTTGGACTCCTGTAGGAGTGTAGTCTATGTTTGCTAAAATGTGGTTCAAAATGTCAGCTCCCAAAAGATTGGTAGGAACTGTGTCTGAAACTAACACTTTAGTGACAATTTCTGTTTGCTGTCCTAGCCTGAGTTTAAGTGGCTTGGACTCAACTAAATCAGTAGAGGTCCCAGTTAGGCCAACACCAGAGATAACATTTGTGGATAATAATCCTGGAGGTAAGTCCTCTATATTAAAAAGACTTTGACTTGCACCAGTATCTATTAAACAGGTTAAACAGGTTTCTCCTCCAGGATAGGGGAGTTCTTGTAAAAACACTTTTACTCTGGCTTCAGGACCATCGTCTCCCCTATTTAACATGATTGATACAGGCATGCCATTTTCGTATGCATGATCCACTGCTTTTGGCAGAGAACTGGGCTCAGCATGAGGTGCCTCTAAGCTCCTTTCCAGTCTATGGGGAGGAAGATGACAGAATTTGGCTATTTGTCCATTCCCATTACAATTGTAGCATATAATTGGTCCCCGATTGCCATGATTTCTGAAATTGCCTTTGCCTCTTCCTCTTCCTTTCTGCCTCCCTGTTGTACATAGCCTTGGGTTTGCTGCCTTTTGGTTAATCCTGTTTTCTATGGATAACAGGATAGGCAGAATCTCGAATAGACATATTGCCTGCCTAACTTTTCTTTCAACTGGGGTATTAAACCATCATGAAATCATTTTCAGCAGTTGTGTAGATGGACTTGCAGTTTCTCCCGCCTTCTCTTCCTCCATATTAAGGCCTGCTTTCGTAGCCAGAATGCTTAACCGGCTCCAATAAGCCCCTGCTGTTTCCTCTTTCCTTCGCTTAGCATTCATAAATTCAGAATGTCTGGTTTGTCCATATATTTGGGGCAATTTTTCCTTCAATTTCTCACAAACCTCCTGTCCACTAACCATCTTATCTAGATTTTTGACAACTTCACCAAATTCTTTAAATATATAGGCAGACATGTTGCTTCCCACTGCTTTAATAAGAAGCTGATGAATGTCAATAGCAGAAGCCTCATATGCTTCCTGTGCAGCACTACGTTTGTTTGAAAACCCAATTGGATTCTTTCTAGGATCTCCCAATCCCTCTAATATGGCTCTCATTTCTTGGGGACTAAAAGGTACATGCCATTTAATTTGAGACTTACTGTCAACAGCATCACCTTCAAAAACTAATTGGGTTCTGACAGGATAAACTGCAACAGATTGTTTTGTGACAGGGGCAGAAGGGGTGGCGTCTCCCTTCCTTCTCTCTTCATCTTGCTGCCACAATTGGGAAATTATGGTTTGTTTCGGAATTTCAGACTATCTCTCTTTCTCTGGCCAAAGCCTTTAGTTCAGAGAGATATAGTTTTGCATATGTGCCTTTTGATTTATGCCAATCATCTGTTTCTAGGATACGAGCCAAATCCCTCTTTGTAGGTTGATATGGGGCAGTTAAAGCTCTGCTCTCTACTATATTGCCCAGTTCATCTTTTGTGTGTTCCATATAATCTAACACTTGTGCTTTTGTGGCCAAACTGGCAGCCACATAAGGTGGGGTGTCCTTCTCTACAGTCTTCTGGCCAAACATAGTACATTTCGGCAGTACTTTTATTAAACATCTCCATCAAGCCAGTTTGGTTTGCTACTTTAGCTTCTGTCTCCCATGTGCAAACTATTTTCCACGTTCCTTCACTGCACAGTAGTGGGCCATAATCGTGCAGAAAAGTTTGCCACACTTGTAAATCAAAAGTCCCTTCAGGTTTAGCTGTTCCCTTTGTCCATTTTACTAATTTATCTAGGGGCTCAGTATAGACGGAACCGTACCTTCGGTTCAAATATTCTCTAGCGCTCATCTTGCACTGGGCATTTTCTGAAGGCCTCTCACCCTTCATTCCCTTATTTAATGTAATGCCAATAATGACTGGCCAGTCTTCTTTTCTTGTGCCTATACCCTCTTGCCTCTAAAACATATAGTACAGCAAATCTGCAGATTTACAAGAAATAGTCTCCACTTATCTATGTGGATAGAAGGGGTTTATGACAACAGACAAAACACATATTAAGAGACCCTCCTCGTTTCTTCTCTGTGGGTTTTATCTGACCCTACCATGTGCCTCTGACCCAGGTCCCATCAAGGAGTGAACGCAGGGAACTGCAGAGGATTCTCCCTATCCACACACAGTCTAACCCATGAAGGGGGACACAAACACATTCACACACACGTTACCCAACCAGAAAGGTCCGAGAGTGGTCTGGTTTCCTTGAGAACCGACAGATAGGATACATAAGAAAGGCAGAAACATAGCAAGCTAAGGGACAGCTTACCTAGCTGGCATTTAGAGGTCTGCGTTCCCGATGATCCAGATCAAAGCACGGTTCCTTCTGAAGACTCTGCCAAACTCCTGGCTGGCTCGCCAAAACTGTTACGGAATTATTTCTGATTGGGACTCTAAAACAAAAATTAGAACTGCAGCTGCAGGAACAGATTCACAGGACGCAATCACTGTGTTAGGTGAAAGTTACAGAACACATTTTAACAGTGCAAACAAAATGGAGTCTCTTGTGCTTAAATGAACAATACAGTGAATGTTCATGTCACCCTTGAGTATCGGTTTACTTTGCTGTGACAGTGACAGTGCCTGCGCTGTGTGCTTGTAGCTGCTGAAATGTTTTATTGTGTTCTATTCAGTTTTTCAAACTATTAAGGTTCATGTAAATGTGCACTGCATGATGGCATGATCACACAAAGAGTTTTTTTAAATATATTTTATTCTAACATTACCCTTCTGTCAAAAAAGCAATATTCTTGTAACGAAACTTAGTTTTACTTAAAGATGTTATATAATGACTAAATCTGTGTCTATAGTGCATGTTCAAACCTTAATAGCATAAATTATAACATATTCAACCTTTTTCACTCCAGGAGTATATGAGTTTGGAAATTGTAGAGAAATGCCTAAATAAAGCATTACAATTCGACTAAACCCATTCGATTTTAAATGACTAAAATTAGTTTTAGTCGACTAAAATGATTTTAGTCAACAAAAATGCACTGGAGCTTTTAGTCGACTAAAATGTACTAGAGATTTTAGTCAACTAAATACGAGTAAAACAAAAACCATTTCATATGACTAAAATGCAACTAAAACTAAAATGTAATTTTAGTCAAAAGACTATGACTAAAATTAAATTGAAAGTTACTGCCAAAATTAACACTGGTTGGCACCTGAGCAGCAGATCTCCTAAACAGCAGATATCCTGAGCAGCTGATCTCAGCAGGACAATGTTGGATTCGCTAAATGTAAAACTGGGGATTACTGTATGTAAAACCAGAAAACCAAGAAAATAATAACAGGGGAGAGTGAAGCTCCTCTTTAATCACAATTCTTTGTATTTAGGCTGTCTCGGTTGTGTCTGTCTCTTGTAATCCCAGACAGACACAATTTTTTTTTCTGTTCATGAACGTTGTTTTTCTATTGGGATATATAAATATAATTCAATATGATTTTTATTCATTGTATCTTGAATTGTTTTTAACTATTGATTTGTACCTTCTATCCTTTTGAGCACTCTCTGTCCACTGTTTTGTTTTTGTTTTTTCATTTTTGCAACCCTTATAATGAAAATATAAACATAAAGACTAGAGTTTGAATTAAAATAAAAATCTTTGCAGTATATGCTTCATTAAGTTACGTTTTCCCTATACTCATGGACAAGACTGTGTACACACACATGTGTGTGTGTTTAGAAGATTAAAGAATAATTGCTAATGCTTCCCATACAAGTTTCAATCTGACTGCACAGTCTCCTACGAGATGGGTAAATGCAATCATCTTTTAGGAGAGGGGAGAACTTGAAATCCTTGTCCTGGGGAGAAACCTTGCCCTTCCATTTTAGGGACAGATTTCTCAATGCTAAAGAAAGCCATGCAAAGAATGGCATGTTGCCACAATTCAGGTATTTCTAAAAGACATTATTTATTGTGATACACCTTTTCACATCTTGCAGCATCAGCTTTCTTTGTGACTTTTGGCATTTGGACACATGACATCACAGAGACCCAAAAGAAGTTGATGCTGGAATCAAGTTGCTTTATAATGCTCGGCATATGTCCCAAACTCTGTTCAATGTCAAGAGCCCTGCTCTGTTCAGTGTCTGAATGGTGAAGTATTTCCATTCAGGGCCACCAGGCCAACACATAATATCATAACTGACTTAGGGGGCAACCTCCCTCTTGCTCCCCTGTTTCAGGAGCATTCAACTTTGAATTTCTCTGCATTTCCATTGACTTGTCTGGGGAGAAAAGCAGTTTTGACTAATATGGCTTTGTACACAAGACCTAATTAGATTTAAATATATACAGTTTGCAGTGGCTTAAATTGACCCTGTTGCCAGTCCAAACTTCCCATGTAATTAAAATGCATTTACTGCACTTTGGCCATGTTATTGAATTAAAAAAGCTTCTGTAGACATCTAAAAGTCCTGAGACTGCTGCTGTCCAACACCATCTTGGATGTGATGTCAGCAGACTAAACAGACTTAGAACTGTCACTCAAGTGACAATCTATAGTATTCTCATTCACGCTTCCCCATCAGTTATACAAAAAGTACATAGGGAGCTGAGAGGAGGGGTGAAGAATTTGAGCCAGAACAGACAGTAGTAAGATGGACCCAAAAGAGGAGAGGGCTACTACATGCAAGGAGGGGCTGTGCTAAGGAATTGATTCTCCTGGAATAGTCACATTGCCAGCAAGTTAAAAGACACATCACAAATCAATAAAAAAATGTTATGGAAAGATAAAACGCTGCAAGAAAGCATTTACTATATTTGATTTTTGTGTACTTTTATTCTTCAGTTTTCTAAGTAGGTGAAAGGATCTATTTTAGGCTAGCAGAGACATCCTTTTATAACATTTACACATGTGGTGTGAAATCTTTAATGAGTATATATTTTAATTACCTAGAGACACTCGAAAAAATTAACTAATGACAATAGACTGCAATGTACATATCTGTGCATTGAGGTCAAAAAACAAAGACTGGCCTGACAATCCTAAACTTGGGGATAGATACCTTCCCAGCAGCTCTTAGAAAAATTATTTCTTCTATATTGTTATCCGCTAAGCTTACAAACACAAGACACTGGAAGAAGGAGTTTGCACCCAACCAATCCAAAGTCATAGACCCACTACTCTTATGAAAGATTTCTGGCTTTTAGATCAAACTCATTGTTATTATTTGACAAGGCTTGGCAACCATGGCTCAGCTTGCATAACAAAAAATCTGATGCAATCAACCTTTTGAACTACCATCCATGATGTACTGACCTAGACTTTTATACATTGTGTCCATTTTAAATATTGTGTCTCATGTTGTGAAGCTTGCTAGCATACTGTACATCAATCCTTGATGTACTCATATGTAACCTAATGAGGAGACCCCCCCTTCGTTTTTTAGATCTCTTTTTGTTTGCACCCCTGTATATGTAACCTTTTCTCCTTATGTTTACTCTATTCTACCCCTGGCCAGGGCAGTCATCAGAAATTTTTGGGCCCCTTACACAGCTTTAGGCCTGGGCAATCCTTTATATATGTCAGCCCCCCTCACACCTGTATATATGTCAGCGCCCCACCCCCACACACCTGTATATATGTCAGCGCCCCCCCCACACCTGTATATATGTCAGCCCCCACACACCTGTATATATGTCAGCGCCCCCCCACACACCTGTATATATGTCAGCGCCCCCCCACTCACCTGTATATATGTCAGCGCCCCCTCCACACATCTGTATATATGTCAGTGCCCTCCCACACACCTGTATATATGTCAGCGCACCCCGACACACCTGTATATATGTCAGCCTCCCCGCACACACCTGTATATATGGCAGCCCCTCACATACACAAACCTGTAAACACACAAGGCTCTGGCCCCTCCCTGTACACAAACAGCCCCCCTCCCCTCCCTTTCCCTCACAGCCCCTACTTGTAAAGAAGGTCTTCCTACCTAGTCCCAGCCCATTTTCACAAAGCCGACATGTTGCTGAGAAGCACAGTACAAATTACACGAGGGGTGCACATACACATAGTAGCCAGAGGTGGCAGAAAGGGGCTCGATGTCTGAGCTCAGTTGCACGAGAACAGCAGAAGCTGTGAAATAGTTTCTGTACTGCACAGCATGGCTCCGCTTCACCTGTCCTGCCTTCTTCTGGCCCCGGCGGGCCCCTTACAGTTGTGACGGCTGTTCCCCCCCTGATGGTGGCCCTGCCCCTGGCAATTGTGGGTTTTTGTATTGAAAAAAAAAAAAAAAAACAAAGACCACAGTTTGCTTGAAAAACAATTTATTAAGCATATAAAAGAATGCTAATGAGATGGGAGAGAAAATTACTGAATCTGTCACAAAGTCCAAACCATCCATTCTCAACCTATGGCTCTTATATATTTTACAGGTAAGTATAAAACACATTGGTCTTAAACACACACAAAACTGATGAATAGAATGGTAAAATCCAAGGGCTAGAAGAGACTTTCTGGATGTTAGTGATTTTATAACCACTGGAAAGTGGGCTTTAAGGTGTTATAAGAAGGTGAAATACTTAACCAACAATTGCACTTAATGCAAAAATGTTAGGGGCATTTCCACCACTATTAACCAGCTTTTTAGTGAATTACAATGAATAACAGGTGGAGCCCAGATAAACAGGATGCTTCCTCTCCATCTTTTAACCATCTGTTCGTTCCTTTTTTGGTATACTATCATACTAGCAAGATAAAAGATAAAAGAGAAAGAGAAAGAAAGGCAATAACCCTCACACTCAATTACTGTGAATCTTTGATAACATAGATGATGACAATTGAGTTGAGACCTTCATATACTGCCACACTCCTACACCTGGGATGGTGCCACCAAGACTTTCTTACAAGATATTAATGTGTATTGAACCTTTGCCAAAGGATTTAATGGTATGACAACCCAAAATTGTACTGTTCATGGATAATTAACCAATGCCATGGCAAAACATTTGGAGATACCAGTAGGGGGCTGTCTTCCCTAGAGGTGGTGACTTTGCTCCTTCAGAGTATTTAGAGAAGGAAATGCTTAGTATTAAACTGAGAAATATAGTCATGCCCTACTAGAGTGTCCGCTAAAGCTGTCCAACAGAGGTTAGGCATTAAACCTATTTTTCAGAAATCCAAGCATGATCTTTAATGGCCACAATGGGGGAGTTATGATATTCATGGGTGGAATGCCCCTAAAGGTTTGACATACATTGAGTCATCAAACCCTCTGAAGCCCACTCGGTAGTGGATAATCTATTTTGGGTGGTCTAACCCTTTAATAACTTGCTTTACACTACAAGATTCAAGATAAAAGCAGATTCAGGGGAAAGGGAAAGAAATTTAACAGAGAAATGTTCATGTGTCCAGCTGTATTCAAATTGTTTTGTTAAGTTCCAGGTTCACTGGCGTGGAGGTTGGCATTTCTCAATGGGAATCTTTAACACTTGCTGTGGTGTGATTCTGGTGAAAAAAGGTAAGTTACACATAAGACATAATAAGATAATAATTCATAACAGCAAAAAACAAAATATATTTCTCAAAGGCACTCTATCATAATTTGCAATGCGTGATCACTGGAATAGCCATAGCCTGAAGTACATTAATTCTAACAATGGAATATTTGGTCCAGGCTCTGAATGGATCTTTGCAACTTGTTTTACCCAAGTTATAACCCAAGTTTATTGTGTTCTAATATCTTGTTCTCAAGAAAAACATTTCAATTTCAAATTACAATTTCAATAACCATGAATTTATGGTTTACTAGTTTATTTATTATGAAAAGCTTTATAATATAAGTTACAGTACAAGTAAAAACCTATATTCCTCAGTTCAGTAGATGATGTCACTTATGGGTTGACAGACTTAACGTTAAAAATGGAAAACTCTTTTTGGAACTCTAGGGTCCTCCTAGCCAAGCTCTCCCTCTGTACAATACAATCTCTTTAAAATATTGTGGCCCAAAAAAAGCTATGTTTCATTTTCTGTGATATCACTTTATTTCCTTCATGTTCTAAGCTAGTTTTGTGAGATCCACCCACTGCAGAAAGCTCTGACGTAATTATGTCATAGTTGGCTTGTCTTAACAAAAGGGGGTAGTAGCAAGATAAGCCCTCTGCCCAAGGAGGGAGAGCAGTGGCAACCAGCCCTCTGCAGTGGAAAAAGCTCCCCTGAGGCATGTAGATAGACAAGTTTAGAAATTAAAGTATAACTTAACCACTTAACCAGATTTACCCCCTTCATGACCAGTCCATTTTTTGCTTTTTAGCACTGTGTTATTTTAAATGACAATTGCGCGGTCATGCAACGCTGCACACAAATTTATGTAATTTTTCCCAACAAATAGAGGTTTTTTTTGGTGATATTTGATGACCTCTGGGATTTTTATTTTTTGCGCTTTAAACGAAAAAAAAAAGACTGAAAATTTTGGGAAAAAATCCCAATAATTTTTACTTTCTGCTATAAAACATAGCCAACAAAAAAAAAATAAAAAAATAAAATTTCTTCATAAATTTAGGCCATTATGGAGTATATTGATTGGTTTATGCAGATGCTATAGTGTCTAAAAATGTTGGCATATATACTGGAGGTTTTTTTTATACTAGTAATGGTGGCGATTATTGACTTATAGTGGGACTGTGATAGTAATATGGGCACTCTGACACTAACTGACACTTTGTGGGAATCAGTGATGCTAATACAGTGGTCAGTGCTAAAAAATAAGCACTGTCACTGTACTAATGACACTGGCTGGGAAGGGTTTAACATCTAGGGTGATTAAAGGGTTAAATGTATGTCTAACAGTGCTTAATGCAGCGGTAGGCAACCTGGGGCCCTCCAGAGCTGTTGCAGAACTACAAGTCCCATCATGCCTCTGGGAGTAATTGTAACTGCCAGCCTTGCAATCCCTCAGGGGAAATGTAGTTCCACAACAGCTGGAGGGCCCCAGGTTTCCTACTCCTGGCTTTGTGTGTTTACCGTGAAGTGCTTTTACTAAGGGATGTGCTGTTTTTTATTCCCTGCTCTGCAGGCAAACAAAAACCAGCACATCCCTGCTGACAGAACTGAGTTCTGTATTGTTTACACAGACAGAGCTCTGTTTTGTCTTCCTCCTCTCCTATCAGTGGGTGTCAGCAGTTATCCATTGTCTGGCCACCGCTGATCAGCTTGTACTTTATCTAATCATAGCATAGCGGACGCGCTGGTGGAACCTACGTGTGTCCCCTACCCAGAAGTGCTGGATCACATACTAGGTATGTGATCCTACACAGGAGAGCCATTCTGCCGCCATACTCATACAGGAGGTGGGCAGTAAGTAGTTAAGGCAAAATGTTTCTTTTCATTTTGAATAAAGTAGGGAATGGTGAAACCCCTGGCAAGTTTTTTTTTCCCATCTGCGCCTTATTGGGAGGATTTTGGTCTCTCCCTCACTTTCAGTTCCAGTGACAATGGCTATAAGAAAAATTAAGAGACTGAACCTCCCAAATGGGAGACATAGATAGCAATAAAACTTGACAAGGGTTCTAACCACTGACCACTCCACTTAAATCTAAAAATAATAAATGGTGGCTTTATATACACACATTTTTTAACTGTTTTGCAAAGTGATGAAAAAGAAGTGACATTTTTATGCTGACTGGAATTCAACTTTTAGTTAATGTGGAATGATGAGGTTTCATGCAATGCAAATGTGTAAACTGGTATTATATGCTAAAAATCTCTTGTGCCATGATCAGTTCAAACTGATTACCTATTACGAGGTCTAATGTAGAGATTTCATACTTACTTTCTTTATGTTCTGTACCATGATGAAGTGGAACACTGTAATAAGAAGAAAATCTGGTTACCTTTGATTAGTCCTTGGGTGTAAGCAGGGCTTTTTTTCTCAGACAATAGGTGTTGGAACTCCCCCTTTCCAAGTCACCCCTTTTCTCTGCCCCCTACCCACCTCCCAGTACCATCCCTTTTAAACAATATAGAACCAATTATCATTTTGAGGTGCTAAGTAATTTGTATGGAATTTGGTAATGATATCAAGAAAAGCAGTAAAATAGATCCCCTGTAGCCAGCAACAATAGATCCCCCTAACAACAATGGACTAACCACAAATACATTTCCCCGCCAGCAACAATAGACTCCCAGCAGCATCAACAGATCTCTGCACAGCCAGCATTAATAGTCTGTCTGGCTGCCATCAACAATAGACCCCTCCCCTAACAGTAGATCTCTTTCAGCAACAACTGACCCCCCCAGCAACAATAGGTCCCCCACCAGCAACAATAGACCCCCCTTGCAAAAATAGATCCCCAGCAGTGAGCATTAATACCTTGCAGCACACCCCAGCACCCCTTGCCGTTACATACAGTCAGTCCAAGAGGTGCCGGAACTGCGTTCCCCCGCGTTCCCGCTGAAAAAAAGCCCTGGGTGTAAGTATAATCAAAGCAAATGTTGCAACTGTTATTGGGCCCAGACGCATAGGGGACCCAGAGCTGTCTCACTACACAGTGCAATTATGCAGATAGCAACTGCATTTTGAAAATGCATTTGGAAGAGATAATTATATATAAAGTTTGGGACTCCAATTTCTATAAAAGCCATTCAGATTCTATAGGAGAGCCTTCAAGATGGAAGATCCTTTAATTGATTTTTCTACAGGGTTTTATTGCACATAATGACTGGGAGCAAGCAATACCATAGTGGCAGTCTTGCTATTGGGAGTCACAATATCACGACTTTATTGGGCTATTTAAAAAGGTTTATCAATGAAAAACTGATATCACTTCAACTTATATGCAGAGTATTTCTGTACAGATCTTTAAAAAAAATACTTGGCAATTAAATTTTTTCTAACCTATTGCCTATGTGCAATATAATTCTTTTATTTTATTGCATGAAGTGAGACATCCTTCTTTTCAGCATACTGTATATACATGCTTTGGTTCGATAATAAAGAGATGTGTTTACATACTGAATGTCATGCCCATCTAGCAGATGTTTGTATGTAGCGATCTCCATCTCCAGGTGGGTCTTCTGGTCCATGAGAATCTTGTACTCATGATTCTGGCGTTCAAGGTCTGATCTGACCTGGCCAAGCTGGGACTCCACATTATCGATCATTGTTTGTAGCTGGGTTAGATGAGAACCAAATGTTGCTTCTGTCTCAGCTAACGTGCACTCCAGGGCTGATTTCTACAGTGAGACAGTGACATTTACTTTGATGTTCAAAGTTTAGAAATAAGTCACCTTCAACAGTAAAATAATATAGGATGTACCTTACCATACTCAGTTGACTCTGCAGTTCAATCTCCAGAGTCTGTATAGTACGTTTTAAGTCAGTAAGCTCATTACTAACTGTCTGCAGCTGTTCGGAACCAGAAGACATCTCACTGTTGAGCTCTGCACTCTACAAGATGAAGAATGACAAAACTTTAGTAAGCCAACAGCTGAACATGTAATACAAAAAAATCTATATGATCATACCATGTGTTAATTAGCAAATAGACGATTGATGCCCCTCTTTAGGTGAAAAAAACGACATAATGCACGTATCAGGACAAATGCAGACTGTGGTATGAGAGCAACCAGGAAACTACATTTGATCACAGTGTACAATCCGAAATCTGACCTCAAGCGCTGTGTATTCAGTGAGGGATGGAGCCAATTTCAGAAAACAAAAGTATAAGGAATGTAGAAAATCTTATCTACAAAGTGAATACTGTTGCAATGGTTTCCAGAAAGAGAACTTTTAACTCTTGACTTAATTTGATTTATTGGTAAATGGTAACAAAGAAATCTACAGTACTAGTAAAATACTTGACTTACCCTTGCCAGGAAAATGCTCTCAACTTCTCTCATGTTCCTGTCCATAAGGTTCTCGTATTGCTGTCTGACTTCAGATAAGGCTTGGTTTAGATCTATAGATGGAGCAGCCTCTACCTCCACATTGACTCTTGCACCAAGTTGTGCTCTTAGAGAGTTCACCTCCTAAGGGGGTAGAAAAGGTAACGTTTAATGCGTATGTAAAATATTTTAAATTTTTTTGTAGAAATGTATTTTTTCTTTTGCATTACCTCTTCATGGTTTTTCTTTAATTGGAGAAGTTCCTCTTGGAGGCAACGGACTTGTATCTCTAAGTCTTGACTTTGCATGTTGAGATCTTCAAGGGCTTTTCGAAGGCCAGCAACATCTGCTTCAACACTGTTTCTCAAACTGAGCTCCATCTCATATCTACATGATAAAAAAACATAGAGAAGTACATGTTGAAACAAAGACTTTGTTAAAGGAAAATAAATCTGATATGCTACTGAATGCCAAAGCTAATTGTCAAAAATATCAGAGTGTAATAACACATTTACCAAAAAAAAACATTGTCAGAGGTTCAGAACCCTTCCCTACCCAGGCAATGAGGAAATGTACCCAATGGGAGCATACTGTAGATCAGTGGTTCTCAACCCTGTCCTCAAGTACCCCCAACAGTCCATGTTTGCAGGTTTTCCTTTATCTTGCACAGGTGCTTTAAATCAGAGTCAATGGCTTGGTATTTTGAACAGCTATTTTATCTAAGAGAAATTCCCAAAACATGGCCTGTTGGGGGTACTTGAGGACAGAATTGAGAACCACTGCTGTAGACAACAATTATAACCTTCATTTAAAATAACATAAAGCATTTTACTTAAGTTGGGCTTTGAGCCTTGTTGAGTGGGCTACCCTAATGCTGAAGACCACTTTGTAAAACCTACGAATAATAGCATGTGGCCATGTGACCCATTGTCGTAACATTCATCTTTAGCCCAAAACTGTTTTCTTTTTAGAGTAGGGAAAAGAATAAAACCTATGTATTTTTTATTTATGCATTATTTGTGGACTGTGTCATTTTGAGGAGATTTCTGTTTACTTCTGGTCCCAGTGTTTGCATTACAATCATTACCCTCACCCCTTGTTCTGGTGACAACTGTTACATTTTGGATTTCCCATCACTTTCTCCATTATTGGGACAGTGGTCCCCAACTGGACAACTAGGAGAAGCATGCCAGTGGAGACACAGACAACAATAAAAATTTGACAGGGATTATTATCCCTCCCTACTCTATCCAAAATTTCAATCTGGTCACTTAACTTGCTTTTTAAAACATCTGCCTTTAGCTGGGCATTTTCTATTTGCAAGATAATCTGGGAATTGTCCACATTGACTGTAAAACATGAAAATTTGAAACATTTGAAAACAAATCACTCTCTACCCTATCCATAATATGAAAATTGACACTTACTTGCTTTTTAAGTCATCTGCAGCTAGATGGGCATTGTCTATTTGCAAGATAATTCGGGCATTGTCCACATTGGCTGTAAAAACCTAAACATAAAATAAATAAATACTTATTAGACTACATTCTAGTTAATGTTCTACATTGTTTATCAACTGTATCTGTATATTTTTACCTGATTCTGCAGTTCTTGTATAGTCCTGAAGTAATGACTGGAATCGGGCAATAAACTGGGGGCATTGTTGGCATACCACTCAGTTATCTTTCTCTCAAGCTGGGCATTTTCTTGTTCTAGAGAATGAACCTTCTCCAAATAGGTTGACAATCGCTGATTAAGATGTTGCATGGTCTCCTTCTCATTGATGCTTAGGAGACCAACATTCTTCCACTGATGGTGTCCTCCAGAGACTAATATGTTGCTTCCATGACCATGACCATGGTCATGGCCACCATGCCCACTTCCTAATCCATGTTTATTGCCAGAGTAAGAATGGCTGGAAAAGGAGACCCTGGTGTTTTTTCCATGAACGCTAGGTGATTTGTAATGACCACCATGGTGGGAAAAGGAGGAGCTGTTGCGGTGTACTGTGTGCACACCTCCATGATGGAGTGAAGAAATGTGGCTAGAAGTCTTACGGCCGCCAGAATGGCAAAGATCAATGAGAGATCTAGAAGATGAGTGAATGTTGCTGTGGCTCATGGTTCCTGACAGTCAGAAAGGGTGGCAGAGAGAAAATGGAAGTTGATGGTAGTTCAGACAAAGAAGTGATTGCCTCTGTTACCTCTGCAACCTCTTTTATACACACTTGAGTGACATTAGGGTAGTTTATAGGCATTTTATGTGCTTCATATTCTGTTTATGTTACTCAACCATCTGAGTCAAAGAAAGCATCACCAACAAAGCTTCATTAATAGGATTAGTATGTCACCTGATTGAAGAATTAAAGCATATTTGAAGTATCAAAGGGACATAGTTACCACACCCTATCAATTGTATTTTTAAAACATAGCTCAATGACTGCCTTCTAAAAGCAGCATTTCCAACCTGGAAGTTTAAAGGGCTCCTGTTTGCACTGGGTGACACTGTATAGTGTATTGGAGAGAAATCTTTGATTGTAACACATTGGATCATCTGGAGAAGACCACAGCACCCCATGCTATGGCCTGTTTTTTTAGCAACAATTTGTTTGACCTCTGTTGTGTATTTACGTTTTTGCTAGCATTAGTAAAACTGTAAAATTATATTTATGGGTTTTGAGCCACTGGCTGACAGGGTTGCAGACAATGTGTATGTATTACCAACATTTCTTACCTACGCATGGCGGCTGGAGGACCACAGGTTAAGCACCCATGGGCTACAGGGTTTATGAATGATATAGTGAAAACAAACTTTTTGCTTTTGCAGAATCTTTATAGAGCTTTGGGTGGGAATAGTCCTCCATTCCTAGGTCGACCTCTTATCTGGTAACTAGGGATGAGCCGAACACTCCCCGGTTCGGTTCGCGGCAGAACATGCGAACGGACCGAAATTTTGCGCGAACATTCAAACAACGTTAAAGCCTATGGGATCCGAACGTGATAAATCAAAAGTGTGAATTTTAAAGGCTAATTTGCAAGTTATTGTCCTAAAAAGTGTTTGGGGACCCGGGTCCTGCCCCTGGGGACATGTATCAATGCAAAAAAAAGTTTTAAAAATGGCCGTTTTTTCAGGAGCAGTGATTTTAATAATGCTTAAAGTGAAACAATAAAAGTGAAATATTCCCTTAAATTTTGTACCTGGGGGGTGTATGTAGTATGCCTGTAAAGTGGCGCATGTTTCCCATGTTTAGAACAGTCCCTGCACAAAATGACATTTCTAAAGGAATAAAAGGTCATTTAAAAGTGCTTGCGGCTGTAATGTAATGTCGGGTTCCGGCAATATGGATGAAAATTGAGAAAAACGGCATGGTTACCCCCCCCCCCAGCCCATTACCAGGCCCTTTGGGTCTTGTATGGATATTAAGGGGAACCCCACACCCAAATTAAAAAAAGAAAAGGTGTGGGGCCCACAGGCCCTATATACTCTGAGCAGCAGTATACAGGTGGTCCAAACAAGACAGGGACTGTAGGTTTTTTCTTAAGTTAAATCTGTTTGTAATTTGGAACAGGTACATTTTGTTAGTGTAGCTCCAGACACAAAAATCAATTTTTGGATAACATAGGGAAGGGTTATCACCCCTGTAACATTTGTTTTGCTGTCTGTGCCCCTGTTCAGAAGATTTCACCTCACTTTCTGTCCCAATGACAATTGGATTTTGAAAACATAGGGTTATTAGGGAAACAAGGATTGGTGATAAAGCATCAGTGGAGACACCTTTTTCCCATATTAACTCTTACAGGAGAGAATTTCCCTTCCTAGGGGTAGATTTCCATTCACTTCTTGTTGTCTCCCTCCGTTTGTAAGTAGGATTCGTTTGTAAGTCAGATGTTTGAAAGTAGGGGACCGCCTGTATATACTATATGGCCTGCCCTATATACTCTGCAGAAAATTGGGCCTTTGGTGTTGGTGGTACCAGAACACTGTAAGCCCTCACAGTTACTCTTGGTGGGTGCTGGAACGGGCCCTGCTGTGAAATATTATATCAAGAATTGTACTTAAATGCCCCTGTTGAACAGGGGCAGAAAGATTGGGCCTTTGGTGGTGGTGGTGTGGTGGTGGTGCCACAACACTTTAAGCCCTCACAGTTACTCTTGGTGGGCGCAGGAATGGGCCCTGCTATGAAATATTAGAGCAAAAATTGTAATTACATGCCCCTGTTAAACAGGGGAAGAAAAATTGGGTCTTAGGCAGTGGTGGTGGTGGTGCCACAATACTGTAACCCCTCACAGATTTTGTTGTTAAGCGCGGGAACGAGCCCTGCTATGAAATATTAGAGCAAATATTGTAATTACATGCCCATGTTAAACAGGGGCAGAAAAATTGGGCCTTAGGCGGTGGTGGTGGTACAACACTGTAGAGCCTCACAGATACTCTTGTTGAGTGCAGGAACGGGCCCTGCTGTGAAATATTAGAGCAAATATTGTAATTACATGCCCCTGTTAAATAGGGGCAGAAAAATTAGGCCTTAGGCACTGGTGGTGGTGCCCAGAAACAAAAATGTTCTTAGAAGCTATCAATATGAACATTGAGGAGGAATAGGATAGACACTCAGCATAACAGGATAGTCACTCAGCATAGGCAGTCTTCAAGGGATCTCACATTCATAGAAAAATTAATCGGTTACATCAGCATCAGGTGCTTGGTAGCTGGTGATCCAAGACTGATTCATTTTTATGAAGGTGAGCCGATCAACTGAGTCTGTGGACAGGCGCACTCTGTGATCGGTTATAAAGCCTCCAGCAGCACTGAATGTGCGTTCAGAAAGAACGGTGGATGCAGGACAGGCCAGTAGCTCAATTGCATATTGTGCAAGCTCTGGACAGTGATCCATCCTCAAGGCCCAGTAACCCAGTGGATTTTTGGTTGGAAAGGTCTCCAAGTCTGATCTTGCCCCTGAGTATTCCTGCACCATGTAAATCAGACGCTGGCAATGGTTGCTGGAACTGATCAGACCTTGGGGCTGCACACTAAAGAATTGTCTGAACGCATCGGTCAGACGGCCACCTTCTCCACCGCTCCTTCTGTGACTGACCGAAGCCTCAGCAACACGTTGTCCAGGAGGACCAGGAAATTATAACCTCATAGGCTCTGGAAACGCATTGCACAAACCATTCTGCAAGGCCTCAAGAGGATGTTTCATCCTCTGCTCCCTCTGCGAAGTTCCGCAACCTTACCCTTGTTACGTGGATCAAGAAGGGTTGCCAGCCAGTAATGATCCTTCTCCTTGATACTACGAATCCGAGGTTCCTTTCACAGACTTTTCAGGATCAGGGAGGCCATGCAGCGAAGGTTTGCTGAGCCTTTCGATCCGGAGTCCTCTGGGTCACTAAAGATGACATGATCCACAGCTACCTCCTCTCAGCCATGTACAAGTCCATGGGTTTCTGGAGACTGAAAAGGATCCCTTGAAGACTGTTGCTGATGCTAAATGCTAGGCTCCACCTCCATGCTGACACAATCCTCATCCTCCTCCTCCTCTTCCTGTGTGATCCGTGGGCCCGCAGCAATACTGTCTGAATAAAGGGGGCCTTGAGAGGTAAGGAAGTCCTCCTCTTCCTCCTTACTCTGAGTCTGGGTGACATAGGATGTTAGTTATCCACTCTACCAACTCTTCTGAATGTTGTGGATCAACATGGCCAGCTGCCGAAAAAAAGGACAAGCGTGCCCCACGGCCACGTGCTGAGGATGCACCGTGTCCACGACCAGCACTGTTGGCTGTAGACACAGAGCCTGCTTGCCCTCTTTTAGTGGCTTGTGAGTGTCTGCCTCTCCTTGGTGGCCTTCCAGACATGCTGTAAAATTTTATTAGCAAAACACCGCCTGAAGTTTACTAGAAAAAGTACACCAGAAATGGCCTGCAGTCAGATATAGGCTTGGCTAGACTAGAATGCAGTGGATATATATATGTAGGAGACTGTATATATATTTAATGCACTGCAGATCACTGAATCACCTGCCTGCCTGCCTGGAAGTCTATTTGAAAACGTACACCAGGAATGGCCTGCAGTCAGATATAGGCTTGGCTAGACTGGAATGCAGTGGATATATATATGTAGGAGACTGTATATATATTTTATGCACTGCAGCTCACTGAATCACCTGCCTGCCAGAAGTATATTAGAAACATATTAGTACATCAGGAACGGCCTGAGGTGAGATATAGCTAAACTGTATGCAGTGGATATATATATATATATATATATATATATATATATATATATATATATATATATATATATATATATATATATATATATATATATATATATATATATATATATATATATATATATATATATATATATATATATATATATATATATATATATATATATATATATATATATATATATATATATATATATATATATATATATACGAGACTGACTGTATATATATATATATATATATATATATATATATATATATATATATATATATATATATATACACTGCAGCTAACTGAATCAGTCAGATCTAAACTGGATACAGTGTGTATATATATATATATATATATATATATATATATACAAGCCTGGATGTATATGTATACTAAATACACTGCAGCTAACTGAATCGCCTGCCTGCTCAATCTAAATGAAATGATACTCTCTCTCGGTCAACCCCAGCAACACACTACACAGGGCCAACGTGCAGGCGGCCTTATATAGTGTGGGGCTTGGACTTAACCCCCTGAGCCATAATTGGCCAAAGGCACCCTGCCTTTGGCCAATTATGGCTCTCTTTGCTGACGGCCCTGTCATTGGCCAAAGCATGTGGGTCATAGTACATGCTTGGCCAATCATCAGACAGCATTGCACTGCATTGTCGCAGTGCATTATGGGGCGCGACACGCCGCTCAAATTTGGCATGAACGCCCCATAATTTTCGTATTTCAACGAATGATCAAACAGCCAATATTCGAGTCAAACTCATGTTCGACCCGAACATAAAGCTCATCCCTACTGGTAACCAGACCCCATTGCAGCTGTGCACAGACTTTTATATGTGTGAGCTGAGTGATGCTGAGTGATGCTCTCTGTCTCACTCCCTCTGCTGTTGGAGTCTGCTACCTGATGCAAAGAGAAGAAATTAAGTGTGGGTGCGGCGCTGTTCTGGTTTTATGGCAAAGTGTTATGACACTGTGATAACATATTAAAGTCACCTCTGATAGGTGAGTGAAAGTATGAAAATGTTGGTTGATAAAAATTCTTGAAAAACTTTATCTCAAAAAAGAAGTAACAATCAAAAGTGATTTTGCATAAAAATAGAAAATTATGTGTATGTAATTTGCTTCAGACAGTGGCTGATCCTATGCAACTCACTGTTTACCATGTGGTGCTGTTATATCAAAATATAGGGCTCCTGTAGACGTCCAATGACGAAACACGTAGGGCGTGGCCTGACCAACGTCGGGCGTCATCTCCCAACGAATACAGGATAGTTTGACGGTTTAAACTCAGATCTTTTATGCTTGAATTTAACTTTTACAATGTGAGTACCATCCTGTTACTTTTGGAATAAAGGTTTTAAATGTTTTTACGCTATGGGCACCCCTTCTCTTTTATGTTATCATAACATATCCGGGATTGCCAGGAACTGCTGCACAGTGGCATAGACTGTGACTGCGCAATACCCCCACAGGGGTGAAAGTATCCGGTGAGTGTTTGCACAGTAAGAGCACGAATTTCAAGCACTGTCACTAATGAACACTGGAATAAGAAGATTGCATTGAATAATATTGTTTACCAAGAGGAACAAGCTTTCAAGCACAAATATCACCTGCGCACTATAATTAAGACTATTCAAAGCAACATTGTTTTTTCTGATTAACACTTTTTGAGCACAAGTCACTTTACCATTGACTGGATTCCCCCCCCCTTTCCCTTCCATTTCCCTTCCCCCCCTCTCCCCCTTCCTTTTTCCTTCCCACTCACCTTAGCACTTCAAATTAATGTATGGTATGAATACTAGACATGTGCATTCGTTTTCGTCCGAATGCATTTTCGTCCGAATTTTAGGTATTTTCGTTATCGTTTTAACAAAAGATAACGAAGGTGCAGAATCCGAAAAACGAAAGATCCGACCTAAACAAATGCTTTATTTTCGTTTTCGTTGCTACAACAGTTCGATATAGATAGGAGATTAGACATGATGATGACAATAACAATCTGTGTCCATCAAACCTGTGGTCGAATGTGCCTAACCTTAAATCTATTAGTCCAAGATTATTCTACATAGAGAGAAAAGATTCGATATAGAGAGAAAAGATTTCACGTAGGGGAGAAAAGATTCAACGTAGGGGAGAAAAGATAGATAAAAATAATGATGATGATGAATGTTATTGGCTGATTGTAACCAAAGAGGAGGAGCAGTAAAATAGCTAGAACTTTGGCTTATGGTGTCTGTTGAAAGTTCTAAGAAGATTCGACGGAGCAGGTAAACTATACGGCATCGTACAGTTTAGCTGCTCCGTCGAATCTTTTTTGAACATTCGACAGACACCATAAGCGTTCAATGACAGATTTGACCTTAATTTGGATTTTCGGACGAATGCAATTTTTAACGAAAAACTAAATAAATAAAAACTAATTTCGGGAGTAACTAAATAAATTTATTTTTCGGACGAAAACGAAATTCCAAAACGAAATATTTCAGTGTGCACATGTCTAATGAATACATGGGCATATTTTGATATAACAGCACCACATGGTAAACAGTGAGTTGCATAGGATCAGCCACTGTCTGAAGCAAATTACATACACATCATTTTCTATTTTTATGCAAAATCACTTTTGATTGTTACTTCTTTTTTGGGATAAAGTTTTTCAAGAATTTTTATCAACCAACATTTTCATACTTTCACTCACCTATCAGAGGTGACTTTAAAATGTTATCACAGTGTCATAACACTTTGCCAAAAAAACAGAACAGCACCGCACCCACACCTAATTTCTTCTCAGTTTAGCTTTTTCCACTTCGGTGGTGATTGCATTTGTGGAGGCAGCAGTTCTGAACCACTTTTTTACCCACCCACATTGCGTGGATTCATCATTATTTTCCTATTTACCTGTGGCAAGGACCAACTGCTGACACAACACTATAAAAGTACAAGAGCTGCCTGTTTGTTTGAATTAGAGGGGGACCCTGTTAGTCAGGAACTAAATGAGTTTAATTAGCTCTTCAGAAGAGCCACATGGAGTCTGTCTGTGCTCGGATCTGTGCATTGGATCCACACACATCTTCAGTCTGGGATGTGCTTGGAGATCTGTGCAGGTTCATGAAGCTAGACAGCTGTCATTTATTTGGACAGGCTACCTGCAAGCAGCAGCACAGAACACCTCCCTTGTGTAGACATCCATAATCTGTAAAAGTGTAGCCAAAAGCAAAAACAGAAAAATCAGCACAAGGGATATAGTGTACAGTCAGTAGTATATGTCTCTTTTTCCTTTGTCATAGTTACATAGTAGGTGAGGTTGAAAAACGACGCAAGTGCATCAAGTCCAACCTATTGTCATAGTTACATAGTAGGTGAGGTTGAAAAACGACGCAAGTGCATCAAGTCCAACCTATGTGTGTGTAATTATATGTCAGTAAATCCCTGTATATTGCAGTAGTTCAGATGCTTATCTAATAGTTTTTTTAAACTATCGATGCTCCCCGCTGAGACCACCGCCTGTGGAAGGTAAATCCACTTCCTTGCCGTTCTTACAATAAAGAACCCTCTGCGTAGTTTAAGGTTAAACCCCTTTTCTTCTAATTTTAATGAGTGGCCACGTGTCTTCTTAAACTCCCTTCCCGCAAAAAAGTTTTATCCCTATTGTGGAGTCTCCATTACGGTATTTATAATTTGAAATCAAATTCCGTCTCAAGCGTCTCTTCTCCAGAGAGAATAAGTTCAGTGCTTGAAACCTTTCCTCATAACTAATATCCTCCAGACCTTTTATTAGCTTAGTTGCCCTTCTTTTTACTCGCTCCATTTCCAGTACATCCTTCCTGAGGACTGGTGCCCAGAACTGGACAGCATACTCTAGGTGCGGCCGGACCAGAGTCTTGTAGAGTGAGAGAATTATCGTTTTATCTCTGGATTTGATCCCCTTTTTAATGCATCCCAATATTCTGTTTGCTTTGTTAGCAGCAGCTTGACATTGCATGCCATTTCTGAGCCTGTTATCTACTAGGACCCTCGGGTCCCTTTCCTTTTTAGATTCCCCCAGATGTTCTCCCCCAGTGTATAGATTGCATTCATATTTTTGCCACCCAAATGCATTATTTTATATTTTTCTACATTGAACCTCATTTGCCATGTAGTTGCCCACCCCATTCATTTGTTTAGATCTTTTTGCAGGGTTTCCACACCCTGCAGAGAAGTTATTGCCCTGCTTAGTATCATCCCCAAATACAGAGATCGAACTTTACCCCATCCTCAAGGTCGTTTATGAATAAAATAAATAGGATTGGTCCCAGCACAGAAACCTGGGGGACCCCACTACCCACTTTTGACTATTCCGAGTACTCCCGTTTGTTACCACCCTCTGAACTCGCCCTTGTAGCCAGTTTTCAATCCATGTACTCACCCTATGATCCATGCCATTGGACCTTATTTTGTACAGTAAACATTTATGAGGAACTGTGTCAAATGCTTTTGCAAAATCCAGATACACCACGACTACGGGGCTTCCTTTATCTAGATGGCAACTCACCTCCTCATAGAAGGTTAATAGATTGGTTTGGCAAGAACGATTCTTCATGAATCCATGCTGATTACTGCTAATGATACTGTTCTCATTACTAAAATATATTGTATATACCATAGTCCCTTATCATCCCCTCGAGGGGCTTGCATACTATTGATGTTAGGCTAACTGGTCTGTAATTCCCATGGATGTATTTTGGGCCCTTTTTAAATATTGGTGCTACATTGGCTTTTCTCCAATCACCTGGTACCATTACAGTCGGTAGACTGTCAGTAAAAATTAGGAACAATGGTCCGGCAATTACTTATGAGTTCCCTAAGTACCCTCGGATGCAAGCCATCTGGTCCCGGTGATTTATTATTGTTAAGTTTCCCAAGTCTAAGTTTAATTCTGTCCTCTGTTAACCATGGAGGTGCTTCCTGTGATTTGTCATAAGGATAAACACTGCAGTTTTGGTTACTGAAGCCCCCTGATTTCCTCATGAAGACTGAGGAGAAGAATAAAATAAATACCTTTGCCATCTCCCCATCCTTTGTAACCAGATGTCCTTCCTCATTCTTTATGGGACCAATATCTGTCCTGTCCAAGGTCTGTCCTCCCTTTTTTACTGTTTACATACTTAAAGAATTTCTTGGGATTTTTTTGCTCTCCTCTGCTATGTGTCTTTCGTGTTCTATCTTAGCCGCCCTAATTGCACCCTTACATTTCTTGTTGCATTCTTTATAAAGTCTGAATGCTGATGATGATCCCTCAACCTTGTATTTTTTGAAGGCCTTCTCCTTTGCTTTTATATTCATTTTTACATTGGAGATAAGCCATCCAGGACTTTTGTTCGTTCTTTTAAATGTATTACCCAATGGGATGCATTGGCTAATGCCCTTATTTAATATGCTCTTAAAGCAAACACATCTCTCCTCTGTGTTTTTTGTACCTAAGATTTTATCCCAATTCATGCCTTCTAACAAGGTTCGTAGTTTAGGGAAGTTGGCTCTTTTGAAATTCAGTGTCTTTGTATTCCCCTTATGTTTCCTATTTGTGTGATTTATACTGAAGCCAATTGACCTGTGATCACAGTTTCCTAATTTGCCCCATATTTCCACATCCGTGATCAGGTCTGGTGTGTCTACCATCTGAACCATGAAATTGTCCTGCAAGACATTTAGAAACTGGCGAGCCTGAGACAAATGCATGGTTCCCCCTGCACCAGTCTATGTCTGGATAATTAAAATCCCTCATAATGTTAACACTTCCCATCCTTGCTGCTAATCCAACTTGTGATAGGAGATCCCTCCCTCAGGTTAGGGGGCCTATAGCATATTCCCAGTAATATTTTCCCCTTAGCGTCATCCTTTTGGAGCTCTACCTATAAGGATTCCACCTCCTCCCTAGCTCCCTTAGTGATATTATCTCTCACATTCACTTGTACATTATTCTTGATATATAGGCATACCCCTCTCCCTTTTTTACCCTCTCTATCCCTGCGATAAAGGGTATACCCTTGAATGGTTGCCAGCCAATCATGAGAGCTGTTGAACCAGGTCTCTGAATTTCCCACAAAATCCAAATCCTGCTTGTATAACAGTATCTCTAGTTTACCCATCTTTTTCTGCCAGGCTCCTGGCATTGGTGAGCAAGCTACGTAGTTTAGACCGGTCGCATACTATCCTCTTATTGGGTTTTCCAAGATTGCAACTAGGACTTGTTACTATACTTACCTTGGATTTATGTGCTTTAATCAACCTACCACTAATGCCCCCAAAACTACCCTCTGGAATATGTTCCACGCTGACTATATCTACCTCTGGGCCCTCCACCCCATCGCCTAGTTTAAAAACTCCTCTAACATTTTGACCATCTTTACTCCCAGCTGATCTGTACCCTCCTCATTTAGGTGCAGTCCGTCCCTTCTATAGTACTGGTGATCGACTGAGAAGTCGGCCCAGTCCCCCAGGAGCCCAAACCCCTCCTTACTACACCAGCTCCTCAGACACTTCCCTAATCTCCCTCTGCCTTTCTGGTGTGGCTCGATGTATCAGTAGTATTCCTGAGAATACTACCTTGGAGGTTCTTTTCCTCAATTAAGCTCCCAAGTCCCTAAAATCGTTCTTTAGGACACTCCATCTGCCTCTGACTTTGTCATTGGTGCCAACATGCACCATGACAGCCAGGTCTTCCCCAGCCCCTCCCAGTAATCTGTCCACCAGATCCTTGATGTGCTGAAGCCGAGCACCCGGTAGACAACATACAGTTCGGTGCTTCAGGTCTTTGTTACAGATTGCCCTCTCTGTCCTTCTAAGAATTGAGTTCCCTACCACCAGAATCTGTCTTTCCTGTCTCTTTGCTTCCCCCCCCCACTCTCACTGGAGGAGTTCTTCCCCCTGCAGCTAGGAGAGTCTCTCAGCTGCAGCAGTGCTGGTCCCTGACTGGTTTCACCAATGTCACTCAATGGAGCGTACTTATTAGGATGCTCCAGCCCTGGATTGGCCTCCCTGGCACTTCCCCCTCTATCCTTCCTGACTGTCACCCATCTACTCTTTCCTAGTGCCTGCACCTCTTTGTCTCCACCCGCCTCTGTGCTGGCCCCTGCCAGCACCTGCTGTGTATGTTCCTGGCTCTCCTTTAGCATGGAGGGACTTCTCGGTGCTAACAGTTGCTTCCCCGATTCAAAACCTGGGCTTCCAGGAAAACAATGTGCTTACATTTTGCACAGCAGTATTCGCCCTCAATCGGATGATCAAGGAACGCATACATGCCGCAAGATGTACACAGAGTCGCATCTCCACACCCACCGGGCATCATTCCTACTAATTCAATGAGGATTGGGGATTATACCCTGTCCAAATTATCTAACAACTAGCTTCCTGACACTAAGAGTCCTTTCACACTGGGGCGGGGGGCGGCGTCGGCGGTAAAACGCCGCTATTATTAGCGGCGTTTTACTGTCGGTATGCGGCCGCTAGCGGAGCGGTTTTACCCCCCGCTAGCGGCCGAAAAAGGGTTAAATACCACCGCAAAGCACCTCTGCAGAGGCGCTTTGCCGGCGGTATAGCCGCGCCGTCCCATTGATTTCAATGGGCAGGAGCGGTAAAGGAGCGGTATATACACCGCTCCTTCACTGCTCCGAAGATGCTGCTGGCAGGACTTTTTTTACCGTCCTGCCAGCGCATCGCTCCAGTGTGAAAGCCCCCGGGGCTTTCACACTGGAATACAAGCAGCGGCACTTTCGGGTCGGTTTGCAGGCACTATTATTAGCGCAATAGCGGCTGCAAATCGCCCCAGTGTGAAAGGGCTCTAATACTCAATACTTGTCCGCACCTCTATTCATCCAGTGCAAATTAATACAACAAAGGGGCTGTCACAGGCTTTCATCTGACTATGCCCACCCTGTTCACCTAACTACAACGTTTATAGAAGCCATAATAGAGTTTCTTTAAATGAAACATGATCTATGAATGGAGGATGGGTGGATGGGTGGCACATTTAGGGCGGCAGGTTGGCTTGTTCCCGCGAATCGATGGGTATGTCGGCTCCTTTAAGAGCCATAGCACGGCGGGGGACCTGATGCGCATGGCCAGCAGCTGCGATGTCCGCCAGCCACCCAGGATCGCGAGCACGAGAGCCAGAACGGGAATCTGCGTATGTAAACACATCAATCCCCGTTCTGACAGGGGAGGAGAGACAGATCTGCTGTTCCTAGTAATTAGGAACAGCGATATGTCTCCTCCTCCAGTCAGTCCCATCCCCCTACAGTTAGAAACACTCATGATGGAACACATTTAACCCCTTGATGGCCCCTTAGTGTTAACCCCTTCCCTGACAGTGACATTTATACAGTAATCAGTGCCTGTTTTTAGCTCTGATCGCTGTATAAATGTCAATGGTCCCAAAAAAGTGTCAAAAGTGTCCGATCTGTCTGCCGCAATCCTGCTAAAAATCGCTGATCTCTGCCATTTCTAGTAAAAAAAATAAAAAATAAAAATGCCATAAATCTATCCCCTATTTTGTAGATGCTATAACTTTATATAACTATAACTAAAAAGGACAACAATTTTGTTTGAGTACAGTGTCGTACGACCATGCAATTGTCAGTTAAAGCGGCGCAGTGCCGTATCGAAAAAAGTGGCTTGGTCATTAAGGGAGAAAATCTTCCGGGGCTGAAGTGGTTAATAGCTCCACCCCATCCATTCAAGATGAAAAAAAAACTGAGGAGCTCTCTGTACTAACTATCCAATGTTAGTACAGAGATTTCCTGGTTTCCCAGCCAAGGCCGCTGTTTTCCTTGTTCTATAAATGTGAAGATACAGTAAATGGGGAAAAATAAACCTCCCGTGCCATTGGCTGTCAGCACTGACCGGATGCCGATTGGATGCTGGTTTTCCAGCATGTCCATTTGACAGAAGCCGGCCATTCGGGCAGCTTCTTTCGGAACAGGCTGGTGTACACACGGGCCTAATGCTGTCTGGTTTCTGTTGAACTGGCTGATACTGGCCAATATTCGGTCCATGTGTACCAGGCTTTAAATGAGGAGCATGGCCAAAGTTTTTTGGGCCATACTTCTCCTGTGGGCTACAGGAGTGCACTTATTTTTACACTTCTGTGATCCAAAATCAACTGACAGCAAGCTATAGCCCAATGTCAGCTGATGTGGCAGAGACTCTCCAGGCTCTGGAAGGATCCTGACAATATTCAATATTGCCAGGGTCCACCCAGCTGCCTGATTGACAACTGTCTTCACCTTTTAGCCTGTGGCTGAGAACTGGAGCCAGCTACACCCACCTCCTCCCTGGCCCAGCACTCCAGTGAGAGCTGGAGGAGCAGAGTGGCGGAAAGCGGTGACTCTCAGTCATCACCAGGGCTGTCTTTAATATTGATTGGGCCCTGGGCAAACATTTTCTTGGTGCCCCCACCAGCCTCCCTGCCCCCATGCAATTTCACTCTCCACCTGCTCTGAGACATACAATAAATAGCAGCTAGACTCAAAATCAGTTTGCTGTATCAGATCAGGCAGCGATTGCGATTGGTTGCCAGAGGTTATAGCATATCATTACCTCTTACTGACTGGTTGCTAGAGGTTACAGCACACATTACGGCTCACTGATTAGTTGCTAGAGGTTGCAGCACATGATTTCTGCTTCTTGATTGGTTGCTAGATATTACTGTACAGTAATACTGCTCACTGATTGGTTGCTAGAGGTTACAGCACATCATCTCCTCAGTGCCTGCACACCATGAACTGGGGAGGTAAGCGGATCCATCAATAGACAGAAAACTCCTAGGGATCCTAGAACTCCTAGGATCAGTGGCAGTGCTGGGGGAGGGGAAGAAGTGATCAATGGCAATGCTGATTTTTTTTACCGACTAACAATATAAAGAGGAGTTTCAACACTAGCCACCAATGTAATAGGGGTTTACACTGACCACTAATGTAATAGAAGCATTCACAGTAACCACCAATGTAAGAAGGGACTTACACTAACCACCAATGTAAGGGGAACATGCACACTGGCCACTAGTGTGAATGAAAGGATTCTACACCAAGCATCAATGTAATGAGAAGATTTACACTGACCACCAATGTAACTGAGACATTTAGCCTGCGTTCCCATTTGTGTGTCAGGAACGCATGCAAAGTCACTTTTCTGACAATACAGAAACATGCTGCAGATACACAGCAATGCCATTAATTGTTAATGACACCCTCACACATCTGCTGACATGTGCCTTGGCACCGTGTGATTTTGAAAAAGGGTTAGGGACTTTTTTCCGCAATTCTAGCGCATAGAGCAGCCCATTGAAATTATTGGGCTGCCCTACACGTGACCTACATCTTTATTCACCCTGTTAACACCTTTGCATCATAAAACCCCTGCTAATCTCTGCACCCCAAACCTCACCTATCCTCTTCACTCCAACCCTCCACCCCTTTAACTCTGCCCTCCTCCTCTGCTCATCTTTGCACCCACCTTCCTTACCTCCATACATCCCCTCCTTGCTCACCTGTGCACCCAAACTGTAATTCCTTCTCTGCCTACCTTCACCCCACACTACCCTCCCCCCACTAATTTGCTTACCTTTGCAGAACATGCAGATGTTAAACTTAATGACCACAGTTGTAGGCAGGACTTTCAAGCATGCCCCTTTACCTCCCCAGTGGGCATTCTTCAGCAGAAGTGATGGTGGATTTGACCTCGGGGGGCATAATATACATATGAATGCCGCCACTATTTACATATTAACGCCGTTTATTTACATGCAAACACAGGGTCTGCAGGTGAGTCATCCGTACACAATAGGGCAGAGCTGTACATCATTAGTAGTAGCACTTCACACTGAGATATTGGGACACAGCACAGGACAAAAAATTCAAGGAATGAGGGAATTTAAACCAAGATAGTTGCCAAGTATGAGGCAGCTGCTTTGGGCCCCACAACAATGACAGGGCCAAGGGCAGCTGCCCCTTTTGCCCTGCCTTAAAAACGGCCCTGGTCATCGCTCTCTGCTCTGAGTAAACCAAAAATTGAGCGATCAGAGGTCATATGATCTATCAGTTCTTGGTCTTACAGCTAACGTGGGTCAGCTGTAGCATCACATCAATGCTGCAGCATGGAGGTGAGTATGCAGATTTGTTTTTTATGATCCCCATACTTCTCCTTTAGGTTCTGCTTTAGGAATGTCTCATACTTAATGCTTTAGAGGGTCCCACTCCTGAAACAATACCTTTTAAGTCTCCCCTTTGCACTGCCAACAACCCAATTCTACACTGGAATGATGGGGAGACTAGCACATTAAAAAAAGAATACCTATAAACTATTTTGGGCCATTACAGGTGTAATATGTGTAGATATAACTATCTGAAAAAAAAATTCTGAATTTTTTTCAATATTTACTTTCTGTATTTTTGTGGTTAAATTACAAAGATATAGTAAACTCATAAAATGCCATAGTGACAATTTGTTTCTTCTCTTTGTTTAATTTAAATCCTAAGTTTTTTACAAAAAATATCTCAGTACCTGAGATATTAATTATAGTGTCCCTTGTGCTGCTGGCTGAGGTTTTAGTCGAAATCTTCAGTTCTCTGAAGGGAGGGATTTCTCCCTCCCCACCCTCAAAGTTGTAATCTTCCGGTGCCACAGGGGGTTATTACAGAACGAGGGACCTGTCATATGCACTTGCCAAGAATGGCGACTATATCCTCGCTTTCTGCCCTCTTGAAATCTTACAAGCTGTACTAGAGCTTCCATGAATGAAACGCAATCTATAAATGGATGGAAGCAGACCATTTATCCATATGCCTGTCCTCACACAGTACAAAATAATACAAATATAACCATTACCAGAAACACTGACAGCTCCATTTTGTCCTGATCTGACTTGTATATTAACCTCTTACCTGCATATGGTCTATATCTACTGCATCATTACCAAGCTCTGCATTTAAAGTGGAGTTCCACCCAAAAGTGGAAGCTCCACTTGTCTGTCTCCTCCCCCCCTCCGGTGGCACATTTGGCACCTTTTGGGGGGGGGAGGGAGCTGGTACCTGTTTTTGACAGGTACCCATCCCCACTTCCATCGGATCTCACTGTGACGAGGTACGTCAGAAGTTCATACCCTCCCTTCTTTCCCCGCCGCTGGGCCTTTCATAAAATGCAGCGCGCGTCGTGCATGAGCAGTAGCTTTAAGGTTATGGCAGTAGCTTTAAGGCTTTAAGGGTATGGCGGTGGCAGCACCCGAGAGCTGATGGACACATTGGTTGGGGTGCTAACATTGCTGAATTTCCGGACAGGTAAATGCCCTCATGTTAAAAGTCAGCAGCTACAGTATGCATAGCTGCTGACTTTTACTTTTTCTGTGGGGGGGCAGGAGCACCGCTTTAACCCCCTCAACAGATCATCTTGGGGTGTTTACTGTATTAAAAGGTTTTTTTTGGGGTGTTCATACTATCCTTTTTTGTTTTGTTTGCTATGTCTTGTAATATAATGTAGAATTGTTCTTTTCAAAAAAAAATTCTGTTTTCCTTTATATAATAATAAATGAAAAATCTCAGTGCTTAACCATTTGCCTACAGGGCACTTTCACCCCCTTCCTGCCCAGGCCAATTTTCAGCTTTCAGCGCTGTCACACTTTGAATGACAATTGCGCGGCCATGCTACACTGTAACCATGCAAATTTTTTTATCATTTTCTTCACACAAATAGAGCTCTCTTTTGGTGGTATTTAATCACTACTGTTTTTTTGTTTTTTTTTTTACAAAAAAAAGACAGAAAATTTAGAAAAAAAAAGTTTTTCTGTCAGTAAATTTTGTAAATAGGAAATTTTTCTCCTTCACTGATGTGCGCTGATGAGTTGGCACTGATGAGCACTGATAGGCTGCACTGATGGGCACAGATCAGGTGGCACTGATAAGGCAGAACTTATGGGCACTGATTAGGCGGCACTGATGAGGAGGCACTAATATGTCACACTTATGGGCACTGATATGTGGCACTGATGAGCACTGATAGGCGGCACAGATAGGCGGCACTGATGGGTGGCACTGCTGGGCACTGATAGGTGGCACTGATGAGCACTACTGATGGGCACTGATGGGTGGCACTGATGGGCATTAATGGGCAGCAATAATAGGCATTGATGGCCAGCACTGATAGGCGGCACTGATAGCCAGCACTGACTAATGGGCACTGATTGGTGGCACTTGTGTGCACTGATTGCTGGCACTGGTGGGCACTGATTGCTGGCATTGGCGGCACTGTATTGTAATCAGGGCACTGATGATCAGTGCCCTTAATACATGTCTGGATGTCCCCTGCAAGGAGATGCCGCTGGTCAGCTCTCCTTGCCACACACTCTGTCAGTGTGAGGCAAGAAGAGCCGATTACTGGCATTTCCATATTTACATGTGATCGGCTTTGATTGGACACAGCCAATCACATGGTTAAAGAGCCGCACCCATGTCTCTTTACAGAGATCAGGGTTGCGCCATGTCCTAGCATTGGGGGCGATGCATGCCCCCCCGCGGGAGCGTGGGAGTGGCTGTTCCGGTGCGCCATCATATGACGTCCACCCAGAACGAGAGCCGCACTGCCCCTCCATCATTTGACGATGGGTGGGCGGCAAGTGGTTAATAAATACTGCTAAAAAAGCTCTGTCTGTCTAAAATACATATGAAATTCATTTTTATATATAAGGTCGGTGGGAAGACCTGTTTGCTAGCACTGAATTTAAAGCTGGGTGCGGTTCTCCTCTACTAATCAATATATGAAATTCATTTGGGTACACCTGTGCATGACTGAATAATTGTCAGTCAAAGTATCACAATGCTGAAAACTTAAAAATGGCCAGGATAGGAAGCGGGTTTTGTGGTGATATATTATTATCGTAATGTAGTGATATGACATGTAGTGGGTAGATAATTAATTTATAGTTATTATAATGATGATGTAAGTACTCTTCCCGCAGCAACCCAATTCTTCCAGAGAGATGCATTTATTGACTTCCAACACAGAACAAAGTCCAAAGTCCACAGATGACAACAATCCAACAGAGTAAATTTTTCCTAGATCTGCGCCTTCATAGTCACAGACAGATCAAAGACAAAACTATAGACTGAACGCCATGTTATATTCACTAGCCACTGAATGGCTGAGCAAATTGATTCCATTTAGGCCTTTGATATGCTTCTGCCTTTCAGACAGACAATGACCCCTAGCCATGAACAGCTGCAGTCATAAACTGCCCTAATTTGCATTCTTGCATATTAATATCAACAAGTCCCCTTTGATATGTGTAATTAGATTAACAGATACCGTGGTTATACATAACGTGGCCTGTTTCACTCACCCCTTCCTGGCCTGGTCAATCTTGTACTGTATGTGTACATATATACGGTATATATAATAATATAGAATCCCACATAAATCTACCAACATATTACAACAGGTTTAACATGCTGGGCTTCAAGTCTGGGCTGGGTGGTTAAGGAACACTCTCTCCCTCTCTCTTGGTTTGGATTTTCAGTTAGACAGATAAGCATTAGGCATTCATTCTTTATTAGAGAGCCTAATAAGCCCTTAAAGTGTCAGATATGTGACTTGTATTCATTTATAAAATACAAAAATAAAAAAAATGTGAAAAATAAGTTTATATACAGTACTTGTACATGTTAAAAAAATTGTCAAATACAACTGGCCAAAAAAGGGTTTAGTTTGCCCCAAAAGAACAATAAATATACAAAACACGAGTTTGCTATGTAAGAGTTTATTACATAATTAAATCACACAGAACAGAAACGGAAAAAAGTATCAGCATACAAAACTTTCTTGTCAGTAGGTATGATTAGTAACTCAGTGTCTCAATGGTCCTTTACGTAGTGCAATGTCTGTGCTTGGTGTTAAAATGATCAGAATAACAGAGATGAATAGCTGCACAAAGTGCAGTGTGTCTAAATATGACCTTGTTCATTTCACTTCACAGTTTTCTTTAGACATAAAAGAAGATAAGATGTAACGAAGAAGATTATTTTCTTAGAGAATGTTTGCTCATGTTTGAAGCCTGGCTATCCTGTTTGCGCTGTAGCCTTGGCAACATATATCATCAAAGAAAGACCCAAGAAAATTTTGAGTTCTTATCACTTTTTGGACCCATGTTTCTTGAAACACAGGAACTTGGACCTATGTTTATATGTTTCTGCCTGGTCTAAAGGGGCCCAATCAGTGGAGTTGTGTTTTCTATAATGTAATTGTGCTGCAGAGTTCGGTTCCCTAGCACCTGTTCCCGCATAGTATAGAGTTGAGGAGCTCCCTACTCTATCCAAACAAAAATGGTTATACATATACTTTAGAGATGAATTCCAGCTTGGACCAATTTTACTATGCATTTACTATACTTGTGGGATTCCCCTGGAAGCTGGAAACCACTACTCCAGTGATCTCCACTTGCCTCCAGGTTCCCTGCCAAGAGGCTGCCCTGCTGCATTATGAACCCAGGAGGTTGTCTGCTGGTCACAGGTACCATTCAGGGAACACTTTGAATTTTCTCAAATTCTACAACTAGACTAATCAGAGAACAATTTGCATTCCTTGAAATAAATTCAGAGAGTTCTCTGGATGGTGCTTATTGTTCAGTAAGCAGTTAGGCCAACTGACAGGGGACCCGGAAGCTGATGGAGATCACTGTACTGTCTTATACAGTGATGTCCAGCTTCCACAAGTATCCCACAGGTATGGTATATGCATAGTTACATTGGTCCAAGCAGGACCAATATAACTATGTAAAAATAGCCATATTTAAATACCAAACATGTAAACACAAGACTTAAAGGGATACATAGAAAATGGTGACGTGACTAATTCTTCCACTGCCATCTTACCTCTCAGTCATTAAATCTACTACATTTACAAAACCTATTCAAATGGGTTCTGCATCTCACCTACCAATATCCATCTCTCTGTGTGCCCTCGATGATTAGATCTCCATGGCAGCAGTTCCCTTTTAGGTATATTCTTGTTATATGTTCAGGTGTGTTGCTAGTGCACGTTACTTTTGTGTGAAGGTTGTATTAACTATAACATGGATATGAGCAGTCCTATGTGTGATTATGCCCATTGAGACCTCCTAGTTTCTTTGTATTAGAGTTAGTGTTTACTTGGGATCTTATGATTTAAAAACACATGTAGTATGGTGATTGCCTTTGATTTGGTCTACTCTGGTGGCCATAAATAGGTTAAAGTATTTGGTTCAATTATGTTTAGGCCAGTGGTCTCCAAACTGTGGCTGGATGTGGCCCTTTGCTTGGTATTATTTGCCCTTGGGGCACCACTCCTCCCACTGTTACCAACAATGGGGCATAATTCTTGTCACTGACACCAAGAACGGGGTACTATTTCTCACATTGACACCAGCAATGGGGAACTATTCTTCCCATTGTCATCAGCGATGGGCAGGGCCGGTGCTACAGCTAGGCGCACTAGGCAGCTGCCTAGGGTGCAGCCATGGCAGCCTGTTGGCCTGCTCTGTAAATATGAAGATACAGTAAAGGGGGAAAAAGAGAAGCGTAGTGTAGCTTGTAATATAGTTTAATAAGCTCATAATTGTAGCAACTCACATAATGTAAAACAAAGGAATGCTCATCAATGATAAAATACATCTCCTCCCCAGTGATGTCACAATGCTGACGGTGCGGTCCACGGAACATTCCAGCCCCTGATCTCGATGACAGACAGTCTTGGCTGTCTCCACATCCCTGACAGCATTGTACATCTGGAGTCCTTCAGCATCCCCCATCGTGCAGTGGCGACCATTCCATTGGATTATTATCATTGGTGAGCCTTCCTGTGTTTTACATTGTGAGTTGCTACAGTTATGAGCCTATTAAACTATATTACAGTAGTCTACACTTAGAGGCGCTTCTCTTTTTCCCCTTTTGTCTTCACATTAATAGAGTAGCTTCTGCTCTTGACTCAAATTCGATGTTTCAAGTTTTGAAGTTTTATTTTTCTGGGGGGATGCAAGTAGCTGGTCTAGCACTATCCATGGCGAGGGGGCACTATTCTTCCCCCAATGCCAATGATGGAGCACTGTATACTATCACTGATGCCGGGACAATTTCTACTCCCACTGGCCACAGTCCAGCCCACTTAAAGTCTCACAGACAGTAAACTGGCCTTTTGTTTAGAAAGTTTGAGACCCCTGGTCTAGGTATAATATAATTTCTACACTCCTTGTGAATAGATTCAACCATTCTGATCAAGGTTAAATAATAATGGAAGGCAATAAGAAGGGGTGGTGGGAACTGGCCAGCTTGTGTAAGTCATCAGTAAGGTACAGGTCCAAGCTTGCTTAAAAATCCCCCCTCAATGTGGTAAACTAGAGCTTCTCCATTCTGGCTATTGAAAACATTGCCCACTGTCAGTAGGCTTGAGAGCATTTCCGGTTTGGGTTCTTCTGGGCTACTGAACCTGAATATGAGAAGTATAAATTATCGCAGTCTACGCAAACCATATCTGGAGTTGGCATTGGAGCCAGTATATGTAAATTAGTGTTATATGGTCTAACAAAAGTCTGAACATATAATATAAATAAACAAATAATGGTGTGCTATAGTTGACAAGGGTGATTTTTAGTCCCTTTCAGTATTGGAATAGGTCATTGTTTTGGCAAATTCATAAAGTAAGAAAAAAAAATACTATAATAAGAATATACTTTTACCAACACTACTGGAATCACTTTCTGCAAACTAATATATACATTATAGTCTGGAATTATATACAGTATATACAATCCGATAGTCATAAACTAATGTACACATACACATGAAAATCTTATGTACACATTTATATCCTGAAGCACACCACAGCTAGTGTACAAGGGGTGCTTTATCAACAAGAGTACTTGCCCTGCCTTGGTCAGAGATCCCAGGGGATATAGAGGTTTACAGTTAAATTGTTTCACACAGCATTTGTTAACTTCCTTCTGAGTGGCAGAAAATTCTTTATAGGTGTGGTAGCCAGTCAGACTTTTTTCATCAAAATCTAACCAAAAGTCTTTCACATGTTCAGATTGACATCCATTCCCATCCATTTGAGTCCATTTCACCAGAAGGGATTTTCAGGGCCATCCACTGCCTAAGGTTGACATCAGTCAACAGAATTCCAGAGGTTATACTGTATAACAGAGGAAGTGTATATTCTTGAAAAGAAAATTTTGTAAAGTAGTCATGTACGTTCGCCATAATCTAAGTGACCAGAGGCTGAGTTGTGGAACAACGCTTTCACTCACGTACCCATGAATGAAACCTGTTTCTTCAACTACATATATCACTTTCTGAACCCCTGTATATATTTAGGAAAGACAAGTGAGGATCGGAAGAACAAGTCTTAGATGTGAGGTGTGGAAGTCCAACAGTTGTACCTTCTTGACATCAGATCTGGTGACCAACTTCTCCGGTAGACCAGAAAGAATGCCTAGAATAAGTCAGATATTTGTGTCAACACCAGTGGTCAAATGCATCATGGTAGTTTTAGAAGAACAACACGAGAACTAACCCATTTACAAGCTTTAAAGCTAGACTCCAGGAATTCATTGTATTGCATACTTACAATGATCTAACTTGGCACAATGTAAGCATTCATTATTCATACCGGATAGCAGTGGCGGCTGGTGCTCCATTTTTGGGGGGGCGGCAAACAACAAACCAACCCCCCAAGTCACTCGTCTGTCCGCCCACCACCCCGCACTTACACCATCTAGGTCACCAGCAGCTTCTGGGGCTTTCCCCTGCATCTCCCCCTCGGCGGCTAACCCCCTGCCTCTCCTCCTCGGCAACCAATACGGTAATGTCTGCCTCTCAACTTAGGACCCTGCTTCCTGATTGGCCGGGAGGATAAGCAGGAAGACAATAGCGAATACTAATTGGGTGGGTTCAGGGCACAATGCTCTTTTCCCCCAAGCCCACCCTTTTTTGAAGCCAATTAGAGCCTCAGGCACTAATCATGTGCTTAAAAAAGAAAAACCCATTGAAATCCATGCGTCCAGTACCCCGCATGTAGATTAGGGGCCGGGTACATGGATTAGGGGGGTGGCGCCCCTGCACCCCTTATGGAGCGGCCGCCATTGCCGGATAGACCATTAGAGAAACTGGAAATCACTGTAGTGGTGGGTGCTGCTAGAGTGATAGCCAGGATTTTACAGGTCCTGCTCAGGTCCTATGTGAACCACTGCCCAATTGACTACTGTGGCAAACTCACTCAACACAGCCGCCATTCACAGAAGGTCTTGTATTTTTTCCAATGAATACAAGGTGTTTTCTAACTGGATGAGGTGAAGATTGTGACATTACCACCTCTGTTCTCCACTTTGTCCAATCAGTGAACATACTGAAAAAAAAAATACATGGTGTTCTATGAATTGCGGTGGTGCCCAGCAAGTGACCTCTATTTGGGTACACTATTGCACGAACTAGTAATTTTATATATATAAAACTATGCATGTGTGCACTGCAAAAAAGGATGTTTTAAACATCCAGTTAGAATAGGAAGGCCTCCGACTGGCTGTTTAAGTACTGTACAACTACCAGTCATTGAGTGGTTAAAACACTTGATTTGTGGGTCAACCTTTTCAAAAGTGAGAAGTAAAGGGACCCATAAATATCCTGGAAATCCTATTGGTACCACACATAGCTGTACAAATTGTAATACTGTACATTACAGAGGATCACTTGGCTGTTATACGTACTCAGTGGTCTGTCCATTAAGAAGCTCATTGTATTTGGCTATTTCATTCTCAAGGTAGTTCTTCATATTTTCATGGATTCCATACTCTTCAGATAATTGATTAAATTTAGATTGGATTTCTTCCACCTGATGTTCAACAATCTCTAGAATATCTTGCAGTTGTCTGAGTTGGGAACTATAATCTCCATTAATCTCCATCAAATTTGAATTGTAAACTGATGCCTAAAGCACACCAAAAGTGTATAAAAATATGCACAATATGTCAAAAGAGAATCCTCAATCAAAATAAAAACATCACATTTTAAGAAGAGCAGCCTAATCCCTAAGAAGTTCATTTTGTGACTTTGATACTCCTCAACGTTACCACTCCATCCCTCTCCCTTTCGTCTGCAATTTGGTGATCCTAGATCATACCTACTCATGATGCTAGAACACCCTCCTTGCTGTGTCTACCACACACAGAACCCCTGTTGAAAAAATAAAATGGCGGTGTTTAGCAATTTCTCTCAGCCACCAATCAGAGTCAAACCTGCCTTGGAAGTTTGAATGGTACAAAGCACAAGCTTCAGGAAGTAAACTCTTACTGTCCTCGTACTCATCCTTTATAGAGGTGTGTGCTGCATGCAGGAGATTGGACATAATTCCAATTTATATTTGATGTTTCCTTACATATTATATTATTATTATACAAGATTTATATAGCGCCAACAGTTTGCGCACCGCTTTGCAATGTAGGGAGACACTACACCAACAGTACAATTCAAAACAAGAGGGTTAGAGGAGCCCTGCTCCTGCGAGCTTACAATCTAAGAGGGAGGGGTTGGTGAAACAAAAGGTAGGCACTGTGAGGGATGAACTGATGAGGGGAGTAAAAGATTTGGTTGTTAGCTGGAGGCAGGATAGGCCACCCTGAAGAGATGAGTTTTCAGGGATCGCCTAAAAGTGGACAGAGTAGGAGATAGCCAGACAGAATGGGGTAGTGAGTCCCAGAGGATGGGAGAGGCTCTGGAGAAGTCCTGGAGATGAATATGGGAGGAAGAGACTGGAGAGCAGAAGGTCCTAGAAGGAGAAGAGAGGACAGTTTGGGTGATACTTGGAAATAAGATTGGTGATGAAGCTCGGGGCAGAATTGTGCATGACTTTGTATGTTATTGTTAGTGTTTTAAATTAATTAATTCGTTGGGCAATGGGAAGCCAGTGGAGGGATTGGCAGAGAGGAGTGGTGGACACTGAACGGTTGGTAAGATGGATGGCAGTGGCATTCATTATAGACTGAAGAGGGGATAGCTTGCGGAGAGGTAGACCAATGAGGAGGGAGTTACAATAGTTAAGGCGAGAGATAACAAGGGAGTGAATAAGTTGCTTAGTGGTCTCAACCATTAGAAAGGGGCGTATTTTGGAGGTGTTTCGGAGGTGAAGTCTGGACAATTTGGACAGTGATTGGATTTGGGGCTGAAAGGACAGAGTCTAGGATTACACCTAGTACCTTGGCATGAGGTGAAGGACTTATGGTTGTATTATTGATCTTGATGGAGAAGTCAGGGGGAGGGGCACGGGCTGGAGGAAAAATTATGGGCTCGGTTTTAGAAAGATTGAGTTTGAGGAAGTGGTGTGACATCCATGTTTATAAAGTCATAGGAACCTAGGAATGTTTAAAGCTGAACTCCAGATGAACAGCTACATACATAGATGTAATGATTTGCATTTACGTGTACAGGCTTTCCTGAACCTGGCTAGCTTTCGGGACAACGACGGCGGCACACGTGCAGTTGACATGTCAGCTCGGGCCCACAGCCATATTTTTTACGGGCGCTGCTGCCCACAAAGTGGCCCCAGGGTGGGCGGCTTTGCCGGCCTACTGGCAAATTTCCCTCTATTCCGATAGGCCAGTCCGGTCCTGTTGTTAAGGAGTCAGGGATTCATAGCTGAATGTAAAAGAAAGGTATGGGGTGGTGACTGACATCACTGACCAAATATGGTCATGGCTATATGTGGTTAATGACAGTAGGCACCATATCTGCCTCTGGGGTTGATTTACTAAAGCTGGAGAGTGCAAAATCTGGTGCAGCTCTGCATAGCTACCAATCAGCTTCCATTTTTTTTTTGTCAAAGCTTAATTGAACACGCTGAAGATAGAAGGTGATTGGCTACCATGCCCAACTGCACCAGATTTTGCAAACTCCAATTTTAGCAAGTCAACCTTTCTGTATCCAACTCACCTGTCAACTCGACAGATGTCATTAAGCTTGAGCAGCTGTCGTGATCGATCATGATCCCAGTGTGGTCTTTATTTCGGCCAGTCGGCAGCCATCATTCATTGTGATTGACAAGGATCTGCATCGCTGGACAAAATGATTGCCCATAGATTTATATTGTGAGATTTAAATAAAGGCAAGGTGCTTTGCTAGGAGGGTCCTCCTTCCCCGTGTTGAGGCCATATGGCCTAGCATGGTTTCGGATGGGGGTGGCATACCCTTTACCCCCTCCTTTCTTTGCCAGCCATGCTGCAACTTTGTATAAACATCTGGTATAGATTTTTTTTTTTGTTGGGAGGGGGCATGTAATTTTTTTTCTGTTTTTTGTATGGAATTCCCCATAAAATCCTCAAATCTATAAAATCCCCTATATCAAGGATATGTGTTCTGGTGTAGATTTTTTGGGGGACCCCATTTCCTTTCTTCTTTTTGTAGGTAATACTACAGCAAAAGGGACATTTGCCGAAAAAAAAAAAAAAAAAAAAAAAAAGCTAAAAAAAAAGCATATGAATTAGACATACTTGAAAAATGTCGGCAGATATGGGCCCCCTGGAGGACCTTCAGGGAATCAACAGGAAACTAAAGGTTTAAGCAGTAACTAGAATAGAACCTAAATATGATCTAATAGGGTTTCAATACAGCATACAGGATATATATGTCAAAGCAAGGAAAAGGGAGAGGAAAGGAATATTTTTTTTTTGTTTGTTTTTTTTCTTTTGGGTTTGTTTATGTTAGTTTGTATAATGTATTTGTAAGATGTTTTGGTGGTATGACAATACCATTGATGTATGTATATATGTTATTTGTCTAATAATTTTTCAATAAAATTACGATTGGATATTAAAAAAAGCTATTACCAGCTTTGTCCGATATATGATATTTCCCTGCCAGTCTTTTTTTTAAGGGTCTTGTATGTGTTTTGGGCTGTTCCCCTTACAATTTTTGACAAAAAAAAAAAAAACAAGCAGTTAAGAAAATGTAATTTACCAGCAATTTAAAGGATATTTTTTTCTTTGTAAATTACACTTTTTCTGTACATTGCATATATTGTGCATATGCACACCTTCACAAGCAGGTATAGGTCATCCCTTAATGTTTCATTAATCATTATTAAAAGGGATATTCCCTGCAAACCTGCATTTTTACACTTTTTTTTTTTTATTAGTACACAACTCCTAGGTGAGTAACCAGTCCCACACGGCATTAATTTGACAATTCCTTGCCTAAGACTTACCATGGCCATTTGTGCGCTCAGTTCAGCCTCCAAAGTTTTCTTCTGCAATTTTAGATCAATGGTCTCATTACTAAACTGCTGCAGTTGTTCGATACCACTGGACATCTGATTATTCAATTCAGAGGTCTGCAAAGTATAGAATTTTAAGTAAGAAAATTACAAGTACATGGTGATATTGAGTAAGAGCAATACGTTAGGAAAGATCTGTTTAGGCAATCAATGGACTTAATTAATTGGTAAGTATCTATGACCCTGGTGACCAAAACTTAGCATCTGGGCTGCATGCGGCCCGTTGGTCCTCTAAATGTGGTCCATAGTCTGTTTTGGCACCCAGAGTGGAAGTGCCAAGCACTGGAACTGCATCGGTGTTTAAGCTCCTGGCACTAAAAGAGAGACTGTACTGTGGATGGTGTTATCTCTGCATGTATTCGGTAAGTGATCAACAATGGGGTGGGGGTCAACCCTTTCAGTGCCATGATCCCCAATACGAGGGGGGTTAACACTTTCACTACCATGACCACCAATATGTGGTATTTACTTTCACTCCCATGATCACCAATATAGAGGGGGAGAGGGTTAACGTTTGACATAACCACCGATACGGGGGGGGAGGTAACACTTTCACTGCCATGGTCACCAAGGGGGAAGGGTTAACTATTATTGCCATGATCTCCATTACAGGAGGGGTAGGAGTTTAACACTTTCACTGCCATATAGGGGGTTAACTTTCACTGCCATGGCCAACAATTCAAAGAGGGAGGAGAATAACTTTTACTGCCATGACCACCAAGACAGGAGGGATGGGAGGGCTAATTTGCCTTGACCCCCATTTCCGGAGGGGATGGGGGTTAACTTTCACTGCCACGACCACAAATGTGGGGGCAAGGGGTTTAACTTTCACTGCCACTGACTGTCAATGCAGGTAGGGCGAGGTTACGTTTTACTGCCCCTGAACAACCGCAAATGCAGAGGGGTGGGGTAAAATCTCACTCTCACTGACCACACCAATGCAGGGGAGGATGAGTGGTTAACTTTCACTAACACTGACCACCATTGTTAGTTAATGTTAGCAGTAATAATACCAATTCTGTGAGTTATTATTGTGGCTAAAGACACCAATTCTGGGGGTTATTAATGTGGCCAATGACACCAATGCTGGGGGTTATTAATGTGACCAATGACACCAATTCTGGGGGTTATTCTACTCCAACTTCTTCAGTGTGCAGCAGGGCCAAGATCTTTTAGCTTGTGAAAATGCGCTGCAATTGTGTGCCCTCCTGGAAATGTTGGGGGCTTGAGACCCTCTATAATTTTCCAGTTGACCACCACTGATCTAGGACATCTTAGTCCTAGATTTCTTCCCCTCTGAGCACCTTCCCATAAATATAGCTTCCGGGATCTGCTATCAGTTTGACAGCTAAGGTCCTGATCTGTGCAGAACTGCTATCATTGGCTATTTCAGCACCAACAGGCAGAAACGAAACAGTTGTTACACTGATACATTGTACTTAGCTGAGACTCTCAGGAACAAGTAGTTATAGTTATGTACAAGTAATTATAATGTGTCTATTTTTACACACTGTAAAAGGACCCTATCATTAGACAAAAGTTGTAGAAGAACCTGTACCTGCAAAAATTGCAAGCCAATACTTACCTTTACCACTGCTCATGGTGCCAGATTGCCATTTCATACAGTAGAAAGCTTTATCTGAAGGCTGCAAGTAAACCAACATTTCTGGGTGCGTTGATCTCCTGGGTCCTCTGCAGGAGAGGACTGCTGACCTCTACTCAGTACAGGTTACAGAATACACTTAATCTCTCTTATTAATCTTTGCAGAAAAATACTATGTTGTCCAATTCCTGGCATATATATATTCCCTATGTACTCCCTCCCTTGCCCTTGACCTGTCATAAATAGCCTTTGTATAGAAGCACAAATATCCCCTTGGTTTTCACACTTTTCTGCAGTAGGACTAGGTGGAAGGCTTAGAACAGCCATTCTTAACTAGTTATCCATGGAACCCTAGCATTTCTCCAGAGCTGTGGCTCACTCACCACCCGTCTGATGGTGCCTAAATACTTCCAGGTGCAACACCACATGGCATGACTGCAAGGGTCACATTCTGCCCACCACTGTAATAGGGGCATTTTTTCAATGATCCCCAATAGGCTTAATCTTAGTAGAGGTTCCCTGGGACCTGGAAATTCCTTCAAGGGTTCCTCTGGGGTAAAAAAGGAGAGAAAGGCTGGCTTAGAGTGATCCGTCCTCAACATACTTAACTCTACAACACAGCTAGCAGTCATTTCTGTAGTCACCGGAACAGGAATAGAGGGGAAATCCTCTTGTTCCAGGACAAAAAGTGAACGAAAGTCCAACATTTTAAGTTGTCACTAGAATAGGTATAGAGAGGGAATTCTTTTATTGAGGACACATGTTAACTGTTAGGATTTTCCTCATTTTGGAGAGAGATTCCCTCCCTTCCTCTTGTTTCAATGGGACAGGAAGTCGAGAGAAATCTCCCTAATGGCACACAGATGGACTAACAAGGATTTTAACCTAGCCCCAATAAGCACCAAGTGCTGTATTTTGAGAGGGTGGGGAGAGGAAGATTGAAGTAGCAGAATGGTGAAATTATATGTACATGGCAATTACTCCACTTGCTATAAAGTGAATGTCTTACTTTGCTTATTTGTTGATGTGCAACAATATAGCACGTCATTAAACTTATACGTTTACCATCTCATTGAACCTGCTTTCAATATCACTGAGATTTCTCTCCATGAGGCTTTCATATTCCTTCCGAATATCAGATAAGGCTTTATTCAGATCTATAGAAGGAGCCATCTCAACTTCAACGTTGACTTTGGTTCCCAACTGGGCTTGAAGGCTCACTATCTCCTATAAAAGTATAATAAATATAATATACATCTTAATAATTTATTCTGAGGAAAGAAACAGTTGTTATAGAAATACAAATTCTACACAAATAAATGTAAAAATGTTGAAAGCCTTATATTGCTCTATGGAAAGGTTCAAAGGCATCTTATGCCGCGTACACACGAGCGGACTTTTCGACCGGACTGGTCCGACGGAACAAGACCGGTGGGCAATTTGACTGTTTGTGGGCTACATCGGACCTGCAGCGGACTTTTTCGGTTGAAAATCTGATGGACTTTAGATTTGGAACATGTTTCAAATCTTTACGTCAGACTTCCGCCGGACCCAGTTCCTATCGAAAAGTCCACTCGTCTGTATGCTAGTGCGACGGACGAAAACTGACGCTGGGGCAGCTATTGGCTACTCGCTATCAACTTCCTTATTTTAGTCCGGTCGTACGTCGTTACGTACGAATCCATCGAACTTTGGTGTGATCGCGTGTAGGAAACTCCGTTTGTTCGGAAAGTCTGTTGGAAGTCCGCCTGAAAGTCTGTCGGATAGACCATTGGACCAGTCCGGTCGAAAAGTCCGCTCGTGTGTACGCGGCATAACACTTTACAACCTGACCATATGAAGACTGGTTTCCACATTGTACAAGCCACTGCACTTATCAAGTGCTACTATGTGACAGTGAAAGCCTCTAACAATTGCGTCTTCTATAGTGATAGCTTAAAATGGAACTTCACTCTCTCAATCAACATTGACTATTTTTAATCCTTATGCTGCTAGCCTTAGTACATACATAGGAAATTATATTATATTTGCTTGTTTTAAACCTTTTTTTTTACATTTCTTAAGTTACTTCCTGCTTTCCATGCCTAGGCAAATGATGTCATACATCCCAGGAGTCTTCAACAGGGTAGGAGGGGTTTTCTCCGCTAAGCACACCCTCCTGCCTGCATGCATATGCTAAGAGCAAATGGATTCCAGAAAGTAAATGTTACATGAATCATTTGCCCTTACTCAAGATGGCCACAGGCTAGGGGGTTGTTTTGAATAATAAAAATTAATCAAACAGCATTTTTGCTTTGTGGTGCTCAGATGCAGTGTAGTTCCGCTTTAAATGTTAGCTCAACTCTAGATCCATTTTTCGTTATTGTCTTTAAATAACCTCTGTATACCAGAGGAAGGCCCCTCATGGAGAGGTGGAGGTCTACCTGAAAAGCATGGAAAAGGGTGTAGCTATCTTTTTCAAGGTAATAACCCAGCAAGGCATCATTAAAAAGTAAGGAAGCTTTGAATACTTTTGGGGTCAATAGTAATTAAAGCAGAGTTTGGAGGCCTGAAGTAGGTAATTCAGAGTTTAGAAATCAGTAGGAAAAAATTTGTTTAGTTTCGTTTAGTTTTGATTTGTTAATTAATTTGTTAGTTATTTCGTTTAGTTAAATTCGGTTGATTTGTTAAATTCGTTTTCGGAATTCGTATTCGTAACTTTCTAATTTTCTTCAAATTTACATATTTTATTTATTTATTTATTCGAAACGTTCAAATCGATACATTTTCGAATTGGTCAAAACGAAAATGGTATATTGTTTTCGATTTGAATACAGCAAAGTGAACAAACAAATGAAAAATCAAATGATTACAATGACTCCTTTAAAACACCTTTGACTTAACAAAAACAGCATTATTTCGAAATGGTACTCTAATAACACACATTATCTTTGATCTCAGCAATATGTGTAGTGAGAATTCGACTGAGTTCAATGTAAAACTCGAAAGGAATTTCGGTCTGAATTTCCGAAAATTCAAATGAATTTTGTTACGTTATTCGGAGCATTCGGTAAAATTTGTTTACATTGTAATTCGGTATTCGGATATATGCGAATCTCCGACTAATGAAAAATTGCCTTCTAACCTCTTCACTGGTTTTCTTTAGATGTTGTATCTCTTCCTCAAGGTGTTGTATATGTGAGCTGAGATTCTGTCTTTCCATGTTAATGGTTTCAAGTATGCCAATGTGTTCACTCAGATCCTTCTCAACAACTGCCCTCATCTGAAAATCCATTGCTTGCCTTCAACACAAAAAGAAACATAAGATTATCATTTTTAGTAACTGAAGTATAAGTTCATACCTTTGAAAGTTAATTTTTTGGTAATAAAAGGAGTCAAATTATTGAATTACCTATCTAGATACAAGGTAAGTATATAGAGCAAAGGAATGGGAATTTTTAATGGGCTGATTAATACACAAATATTTTTGCAAATGTAAAATTTTTTTATTTTATTTTAGTTAAAAATATTCAATAAAACCATGAATCTCATTAATATTTTGATCAACAAACATAGTTTACATATTTCATGTTACAATAGATGCGTCAATCTCGACATGTTTCACCAAACATTTTGGCTTCTTCAGGAGTTTATGCATCAAATTGAATTGTATGGGAAACTATCTGTTGATTTTTAAAAATAAGGGTGATGAAAAAGATATTATCAGTATTTATATCACCAACTGGAGCCACATGTATTGATGATTAAGGCAGCTGAATAGATGGCCACAGAGAGGACACAAAGTCCAGAAAAGGGGCCACAATCTATTAGTGAGTCATCACACCTACAAAGTGAGCCTGTAGGCAGGTGCAGTTTACCTTCCGCTCTGTAGGTGGCGCTGTGATGCTGACCGCTGTACACAAGCAATGTAGGATGAAGGGAACTTTGTTCCTCTGCAGCCTCTGTAGGTGTCATCAGGAGATCAGTGGTCTGACGGGAGGTTGCATCCCTGGGTGACCCCAACTGCCATCTTCAGTGGCAGCCAATCGGAGCCTTTATCTCATGTAGATATGGTTAATTGCAATGGCATACAGATGGAAAGGGAAGTTAGGTAGTAGCCCCTGAAACTTAATGGGACCCCATTGTAGGACAGAGGCATGTATATAGGGGACTCAGGAACATTATTTTTTATGGCAGTCCAAACACAGATTAAGGAACCAATTGTAAATTTTGACTTTAAGCCCTGGTTCACACCAGTGCGTCTTTGAGACTGCGCTACTTCAGCATGATTTTAAATCCGCAAATCAGTGCGATTTACACCTCCCATTTCAGTGTGGCTTGCGACTTCATTTAATAGAAGTCTATGCAAGTCACAATTAAACTTTTTCAAAGTTGCTGCAACATGAGTCGCGGTGATTTGAACGGTTCCATTGGCAGCAATTGGGTGTGACTTGTCATGAGATTTGGAACTGTCAAATTGCATGACAAATTGCACCAATGTGCTATTTTTTTTTTGATGCAACAATTTTCCTGCTGTTCTGTACAGGTTCTTGGATAAAGGACCTTTGTTTAAAATGACATGGAGTCTAACGGTTTTGGACAATATGTTGTGACTGTGTCGTGCTTCTTTGTTAAAGGGAGCTGAGCGATAATAATTATTTGTGATGATAGCATTTTATTTAGGTGAAATTTTGACAGTTTAACAGAACAGCAACCATCTCATTCAGCTCATAAAGGAATTGGTTATTTGCTATTCTTCCTTTATGATCCATTATTTTGGTTTATACTGCCCACAGGAAACAGTCCTTAACCACTTCAGCCCCGGAAGGTTTTACCCCCTTCCTGACCAGAGCACTTTTTACAATTCGGCACTGCGTCGCTTTAACTGCTAATTGCGCGGTCATGCAATGCAGTACCCAAATGAAATTTGCGTCCCTTTCTTCCCACAAATAGAGCTTTCTTTTGATGGTATTTGATCACCTCTGCCGTTTTTATTTTTTGCACTATACACGGAAAAAGACCGAAAATTTTGAAAAAAAATGATATTTTCTACTTTTTGTTCTAAAAAAAATCCAATAAACTCAATTTTAGTCATACATTTAGGCCAAAATGTATTCGGCCACATGTCTTTGGTAAAAAAAATGTCAATAAGTGTATATTTATTGGTTTGCGCAAAAGTTATAGCGTCTACAAACTAGGGTACATTTTCTGGAATTTACACAGCCTTTAATTTATGACTGCCTATGTCGTTTCTTGAGGTGCTAAAATGGCAGGGCAGTACAAAACCCCCACAAATGACCCCATTTTGGAAAGTAGACACCCCAAGGAATTTGCTGAGAGGCATGTTGAGCCCATTGAATATTCATTTTTTTTGTCCCAAGTGATTGAATAATGACAAAAAAAAAAAAAAAATTACAAAAAGTTGTCACTAAATGATATATTGCTCACACAGGCCATGGGCATATGTGGAATTGCACCCCAAAATACATTTAGCTGCTTCTCCTGAGTACGGGGATACCACATGTGTGGGACTTTTTGGGAGCCTAGCCGCGTACGGGGCCCCGAAAACCAATCACTGCCTTCAGGATTTCTAAGGGCGTACATTTTTGATTTTACTCCTCACTACCTATCACAGTTTTGAAGGCCATAAAATGCCCAGATGACATAAAACCCCCCCAAATGACCCCATTTTGGAAAGTAGACACCCCAAGCTATTTGCTTTGAGGCATGTTGAGTCCATGGAATGTTTTATATTTTGACACAAGTTGCGGGAAAGTGACAATTTTTTTTTTTTTTTTGCACAAAGTTGTCACTAAATGATATATTGCTCACACAGGCCATGGGCATATGTGGAATTGCACCCCAAAATACATTTAGCTGCTTCTCCTGAGTATGGGGATACCACATGTGTGGGACTTTTTGGGAGCCTAGCCGCGTACAGGACCCCGAAAACCAATCACCGCCTTCAGGATTTCTAAGGGCGTACATTTTTGATTTTACTCCTCACTGCCTATCACAGTTTCGGAGGCCATGGAATGCCCAGGTGGCACAAACCCCCCCCAAATGACCCCATTTTGGAAAGTAGACACCCCAAGCTATTTTCTGAGAGGCATGGTGAGTATTTTGCAGCTCTCATTTGTTTTTGAAAATAAAGAAAGACGAGAAAAAAATTTTTTTTTTTCTTTTTTCAATTTTCAAAACTTTGTGACAAAAAGTGAGGTCTGCAAAATACTCACGATACCTCTCATCAAATAGCTTGGGGTGTCTACTTTCCAAAATGGGGTCATTTGGGGTTTTTTTTGCCACCTGGGCATTCCATGGCCTCCGAAACTGTGATAGGCGGTGAAGAGTGAAATCAAAAATTTACGGCCTTAGAAAGCCTGAAGGCGGTGCTTGGTTTTCGGGGTCCCGTACGCGGCTAGGCTCCCAAAAAGTCTCACACATGTGGTATCCCCGTACTCAGGAGAAGCAACAGAATGTATTTTGGGGTGTAATTTCACATATTCCCATGGCATGTTTGAGCAATATATCATTTAGTGACAACTTTGCGCAAAAAAAAATAAAAAAAATAAAAAATTGTCTCTTTCCCGCAACTTGTGTCACAATATAAATTATTCCATGGACTCAACATGACTCTCAGCAAATAGCTTGGGGTGTCTACTTTCCAAAATGGGGTCATTTGGGGGGGTTTTGAACTGTCCTGGCATTTTATGCACAACATCTAGAAGCTTATGTCACACATCACCCACTCTTCTAACCACTTGAAGACAAAGCCCTTTCTGACACTTATTGTTTACATAAAAAAATAATTTTTTTTTGCAAGAAAATAACTTTGAACCCCCAAACATTATATATTTTTTTTAAAGCAAATGCCCTACAGATTAAAATGGTGGGTGTTTCATTTTTTTTTTTCACACAGTATTTGCGCAGCGATTTTTCAAACGCATTTTTTGGGGAAAAAACACACTTTTTTACATTTTAATGCACTAAAACACACTATATTGCCCAAATGTTTGATGAAATAAAAAAGATGATCTTAGGCCGAGTACATGGATACCAAACATGACATGCTTTAAAATTGCGCACAAACGTGCAGTGGCGACAAACTAAATACATTTTTAAAAGCCTTTAAAAGCCTTTACAGGTTACCACTTTAGATTTACAGAGGAGGTCTACTGCTAAACTTACTGCCCTCGATCTGACCTTCGCGGCGATACCTCACATGCATGGTGCAATTGCTGTTTACATTTGACGCCAGACCGACGCTTGCGTTCGCCTTAGCGCAAGAGCAGGGGGGACAGGGGTGCTTTTTTTTTTTTTTTTTTTTTTTTTTCTTTATTATTATTTTTTTATCTTATTTTTAAACTGTTCCTTTCATTTTTTTTTTTTAAATCATTTTTATTGTTATCTCAGGGAATGTAAATATCCCCTATCATAGCAATAGGTAGTGACAGGTACTCTTTTTTGCAAAAATTGGGGTCTATTAGACCCTAGGTTTCTCCTCTGCCCTCAAAGCATCTGACCACACCAAGATCGGTGTGATAAAATGCTTCCCCAATTTCCCAATGGCGCTGTTTACATCCGGCGAAATCTAAGTCATAAAATGCTCGTAGCTTCCGGTTTCTTAGGCCATAGAGATGTTTGGAACCACTCTGGTCTCTGATCAGCTCTATGGTCAGCTGGCTGAATCACCGGCTGCATTCTCAGGTTCCCTGTTGAGACAGGAAAGCCAGAGAAAAACACGGAAGACGTTGGGGGGGGGGCATTCCCTCCCACTGCTTGTAAAAGCAGTCTAGAGGCTAATTAGCCGCTAGGATTGCTTTTACATGAAAGCTGACCGCTGGCTGAAAAGAATGATACCAAGATGATACCTAAACCTGCAGGCATCATTCTGGTATAACCACTCAAAGTCTTGAATGGCGTACCTGAAGACAAAAAAATGGTTAACAATAAAGCACAGTAAACGGTAAGGTATAAAAAATTGCATACCTGAAAAGCAAACATGATAAAACATAATAACAATAAAACATTGCAGAATAGAATACAGTAAAAAAGAGCAGAACAATAGAGAGAGAGAATAGAGAGAGAGAAAGAACAATAAAACGACAACTATTTTTTTTTTATTTTATATTTTTGTATGTTTTTTTTTTTTTTTTTACACTTTTTTTTGTAACTAACTTTTATAACTGTAACCGGTTCCAGGTTCGGGTCTCTCAAAATGCGATGGCATCTTGGGAGACCCTGTGAAAGTGTGCCTAGTATGTGCAATGCTGTACCCTACGCTAATAGTCAACTAGTGCATGGTAGCGTTCAAAACATTCACCAATGCAAAGACCAGGATTATCAGGACAGGAGGGACAATAATAGCGGGTGTCACGCCTATATCCGCGCTTGCTGCAGACACGACATCTTTTTTGGGGGGTTCGTTGGGTAGGGGTACTCGGGAGGACATAAAGAAAATGCCTCTCATGCAGCCGACTGCATTTGGTTGGGGATGTGAATGGGGGAAGTACGGGCGCTGCAGAAGCGGTGGGTTCCCAATTAGGATTGGCGAATGCAGCAGGAAGGGCACTATGGGCACGACGGGCCTGTGTTTGTCTTTTTGGTGGCAGCGGGACACTACTTGTGCTTGCCACCTCACCAGCTTGAACTGCACTTATGGGACTCGCCACGTCACCAAGTGTTACTGCAGTGCTGGTTTGACTACGACCGGGGTGTACTACGCCGCTGGTGCTTGCCAGTTCACCAAAACACTACCAAAAAAACTGTTAGCGATCGCAGGGATCAGGCCTGACTCTGCGAACGCTGCAGTTATGCGTTTAGTGTTTTGTAAGTGACAGTGATCGATCGATACTGCACTTGGGTAGGCTGGGCCGGGCCGGGCGGAGGGGCAAAACGCAGGTGCTAGCAGGTATCTGGGCTGATCCCGCTAACACTGCGTTTGTGGGAACCCTAAACTGCTGGGGACGCTAGTATAGATCTGATCAGATCAGATATTGATCCGATCAGATACTATACCACTAAGGGAGGTGTACGGTGCGTGCGTGGGTGTTAGCGGTACTGGCGCTAATCTGACGCTGCCTGGGGCTGGTGCTTGCCAGTTCACCAAAACGCTACCAAAAAAACTGTTAGCGATCACAGGGATCAGGCCTGACTCTGCGAACGCTGCAGTTATGCGTTTAGTGTTTTGCAAGTGACAGTGATCGATCGATACTGCACTTGGGTGGGCTGGGCCGGGTGGACGGGAAAAACGCAGGTGCTAGCAGGTATCTGTGCTGATCCCGCTAACACTGCGTTTTTGGGAACCCTAAACTGCTGGGGACGCTAGTATAGATCTGATCGGATCAGATATTGATCCGTTCAGATACTATACCACTAAGGGAGGCGTATGCTGCGTGCGTGGGTGTTAGCGGTACTGGCGCTAATCTGACGCTGCCTGGGGCTGGTGCTTGCCAGTTCACCAAAACGCTACCAAGAAAACTGTTAGCGATCGCAGGGATCAGGCCTGACTCTGCGAACGCTGCAGTTATGCGTTTAGTGTTTTGTAAGTGTCAGTGATCGATCGATACTGCACTTGGGTGGGCTGGGCTGGGCTGGGCGGAGGGGCCAAAAGCAGGTGCTAGCAGGTATCTGGGCTGATCCCGCTAACACTGCGTTTTCGGGAACCCTAAACTGCTGGGGACGCTAGTATAGATCTGATCGGATCAGATATTGATCCATACAGATACTATACCACTAAGGGAGGCGTATGCTGCGTGCGTGGGTGTTAGCGGTACTGGCGCTAATCTGACGCTGCCTGGGGCGACGCATATCACCGCCGGGCGATCAGGGGGCTAAACCTTTATTCGGTAATAAACGGCGGGTGCCCTGACACTATAAAAAATAAACAAACTAACCAGCGTCACCCGTAACGGTTATACGGTGATCAGTGGTGAAAGGGTTAACTAGAGGGCAATCAAGGGGTTAAAACATTTATTAGATAGTATATGGGGGTCCCCAACGCTATAAAACGCTGACGGCGAACCTAAATATTTACGTCCCTAACTAGCGTCACCAGCGACACTAATACAGCGATCAGAAAAATGATTGCTTAGCAACACTGGTGACAGGGGGTGATCAAGGGGTTAAAACTTTATTAGGGGGGTTAGGGGGGTATCCTAGACCTAAAGGGGGCCTAACACTCACTACCCTAACACACTAACTGTCACAAACTGACACTATGCAGTAATCAGAAAAAATAAAATAAAAAAAAAAAAACCTGCTTGGTGTCAGTTTGTGACGGGGGGGGGGGGTGATTGGGGGGGATCGGGGGGCGATCGGGGGGGGGATCGGGGTGTAATGTGTGCCTGGCATGTTCTACTGTGTGTGTGTGTTTGTTGCACTCACAGTTCAGTCTTCTCTCCTCGGCCCGGAACGGAAAATACCGAGCCGAGGAGAGATGACATCATTTCCTCTGCCTCTGTGTACAATACAGAGGCAGGGAAATGATCCCATTGGCTGGGAGCGATCGCGAGGGGGGGGCCTCGAATGGATGGCCTCCCCCTCACCACCGATCGCCGGGGGACATTTGCCGACCGCCGCAGGCACCGGGGGGGGGTCCGATCGGACCCCCCACCCGCGGGCAGGCAGGGACGTACAGGTAAGCCCTTTTGCCTGCCCGTGCCGCTCTGTCGACGTACATCGTCGTGCGGCGGTCGGCAAGTGGTTAAAGTGGTTGTAAACCCTTATCTATACCCAGTGAAATGACTGGCCTCAGGTAATACACAGAGATGAAACAAATCCTTCTTTATAAGTTATACCTGTTTATCTACAGCTGTCTTTGCCCTACATCCATTCAAAGAGCTGAATTTACACAGGATCTCTCAGCTCTGAAAAGCAGAGGGCTGAGAGCTGAAGTTACATGAGGGAGGAGAGCTCTAAGAGCTGATTGGAGGGGAAGGAAGGGAAGGGAAGGGAAGGGAAGCCCCCCCACCCCCCACAGCACATAGGAACAGAGCTGAGGCTGTCAATCAGCTGGAGGTCCCCCCCCTGTCACCATTTTTTTCATAGTGTCAGGAAAACTTGTCAGAAAAGACTCATACTGATAGCAGAGGAATGAGGCAGCAGACAGAAATTACGCTTAGTGCTCTGGATGACACAAGTACACACTATAGAGGGATATGCTTTGTTCATATTTCGTGTCTGAGGTTTACAACCACTTTAAAAAAAAGGGGCCAGTGGGTCATGCTTGCCCCTCCAGGGCTAAAACTTCCCAGTTCTCCCAGCCATTATTTTTTGGAAGTAAGGTTGAAATTTGCATATCAGGCGGTCTATGTTTTAAGGGTCCCAAGTTGCTCGAAATCACATTAGAAAGTATTGTATATGCAGGAATCAGAGTCTCTTATGACTGCTAGAGAAGGTTTTGCTGTAGCTCTTCACATATGAAATGAAAGGTGTAAGGGATAACCAGCTTACTTCTTTCTAAATTCATCAGCCACAATGTGGTTATTGCTGATCTCTTTTTCACGACTGGCGATATTTTCTGTAACCAGCAGTACCTGGAAGAGAAAAATAATCTAAGATTAGCACAAGGAGCCTTCCAGACTCTAAAATCAAATATACTTATGGATTTTTATGTTCATGGAGTTTACATGGTGGCAACTGGGCAGGGGGTAAAAAGATGTACAGTATGTATTAACGGGAGTAGTCTCGAAAGAAGGACTCCACATTATATATACATTCATAAGTACAAGATTAGAATAAATAGCTTCACTGTGCTTTCATATGCATCAAATACAGGCATAGAGATAGTACGTTTGAAGGACTACATAATATTTTTATGCTGTGTTCTATCAGTGCAAAAACTACAAATATACTGTATATGTAGTGATATTGGGGAAATTAACTCAGTAACTCACAAGTGCGAACCGGCATGACGACATGCAACGAAACGAACGTAGGGTGGGGCAAGGACACTTTTTGACATGTGCTTGTGCTGGCTCGCGCTTGTGATCTATGACAGGTCCAGAGGAGAGCGGCTATTGTTAGCTGAGTGTGATACTCCTTAGTGCCAGGCTGGCACTCTTCAAATGTGAGTGGATTACAGAGAAAAATTTTAACTTACCTAAGATGGTTTTATGCTATGGGAGCCTCCTTCGTTCTGTTTTGTTTTCCCTATGATTCGCTGTGACCTGTGTAAGGGGAATTTGACCGTAAAATGGTAACTGGTGATCTTTGAAGATTTTATAGATCCTCTTGCTGGGCTATAATTTTATTAAACCATCGATCTGTTGAGTCCATTTTGGTATGAGCGGTGAAGGATTCACACAGCGGTGGAGCACTTGATGTACTTATAAATAGAGACGTTTCTTAAAAATTGAATATTTTGTCATATTTTATATTTTTGCTGTTTTTCTTTATTATTAACTTTTTAGGCACTTTATTGATATTGCACAATATAATTGTTTGTTTTGCACTTTGATATGAACTAGCACTTTCATATGTTACATATATTTTGCCATAAATGCTGGTATTATACATGACATTATAATTGCATATATATATATATATATATATATATATATATATATATATATAATTTTTTTTTTATTGTTTTCCACAATAATTAGAGTAGCAGCTGTCCATTGAAGCACATTTCTGTGGCCCTGTTATTTTTGACACACTATTATTATAAAGACTGCGTGCACCTATACACACACATTGCTGGTCTCTGGCAAAACCCAGACACTGGGCTAGAGGCTAGCTCCATTCCACAATTCTTTGAAGCCTCTGGCCTCTGGACTCTGGAACCAATTCGGGAATTTCAACACCTGGAGAAAGCTGAAAAACCACCTTTCTGCACTCAGCATGAATATTCTGGAACCCCGCACTCTGCATTGGCGAGAACTCTGTTGTGTGCTTTCTACCTCCATTTACACAGTGGTAGGACCTCACACTGTCACAATATTTATAGACAAACGTATTATTTGTATTGCATACAAAATATAGTGAATGTATGCATTATTCATACTTGATGAACAGCTGGGGGAACTAGATATCACTGTAGCGATAGCTACGATCTTTGGGGTCTTGCTCAGGTTTTATCCAAGCGGTCACCCCACTGCACACTGACCACAGAAGCCACTTGCTTGGCACAACAATCAGAAAACACCTTGTAATTGTTGAAAAAAATACAAGGCGACCATTTTTATCACTATATTTGCTTCATGTGAATGCACAGTGAAGCTGTTTATTCCAAGCGTGTACTCAGTATGGAGTTCCTGAAGTCTATCTTTAAATAAATGCAGGACAAACAAAACTCATGATGCATACTAATGACCCTTATTTTTTCTATACTGTATGTATCTTTGCAATGCTGCCTCTGAAGGCATAAAAGTCATTCCCCAGTTATAGATCTGTGGGACTCCACATACACTATATTACCAAAAGTATTAGGAAACCTGCCTTTACATGCACATAAACTTTAGTGGCATCCCAGTCTTATGTCCCGTACACACGATGGGATTTTCCGACAACAAATGTTGGATGTGAGCTTGTTGGTTGAAAGTCCGACCGTGTGAATGCTCCATCGAACATTTGTTGTCTGACTTTCCGCCAACAAATGTTGGCTAGCAGGTTATCAAATTTTCCGCCAACAAAACTTTGTTGTCGGAATTTCCGATGTGTAAACAGGTCCAACGCACAAAAGTTCATGCATGCTCGGAATCAAGCAGAAGGAGCTGCACTGGCTATTGAACTTCCTTTTTCTTGGCTCGTCGTACGTCTTGTACGTCACCATGTTCCCACGTTCGTAATTGTTGGCCAACATTTGTGTGAACGTGTGCATGCAAGACAAGTTTGAGCCAACAACCTTTGAACAAAATTCCACGGTTTTGTTGGCGGAAAGTCCGATCGTGTGTACGGGGCTTTAGTCTGTAGGGTTTAATATTGAGTTGGCCCACCCTTTGCAGCTATAAAAGGTTCAACTCTTCTGCGAAGGCTGCCCTCAAGTTTTAGGAGTGTGTGAGTATGAGAATGTTTGACCATTCTTCCAGAAGCAAATTTGTGAGGTCAGGCACTGATGTTGGATGAGAAGGCCTGGCTCGCAGTCTCCGCTCTAATTCATCCCAAATTTTTTCAGGTGGAGGTCAGGCCAGTCAAGTCCCTCTACCCCAAACATGCTCATCCATATCTTTATGGATCTTGCTTTGTGCACTGGTCCAAATCATTTGGTGGAGGTAGGATTATGGTGTTGTTATTCAGGGGTTGGGCTTGGCCCCTTAGTTCCAGTGAAGGGAACTCTTAAGGCATCAGCATATCAAGACATTTTGTACTATTTCATTCTCCCAACTTTGTGGGAACAGTGGGAGGATGGTTCCTTCCTGTTCCAACATGTCTGCGCAACAGTGCACAAAGCAAGGTCCTTAAAGACATGGAAGAGTGAGTTTAGGGTGGAGGAACTTGACTGGCCTGCACAGAGTCATGACCTCAACCTGATAGAACACCATTGGGATGAATTAAAGTGGAGACTGCGATCCAGGCCTTCTCGTCCACATCAGTGCCTGACCTCACAAATGTGCTTCTGGAAGAATGGTCAAACATTCCCATAGACACACTCCTAAACCTTGTGGATAGTCTTCCCAGAATAGTTGAAGCTGTTATAGCTGCAAAAGGTGGGCCAACGCAATATTGAACATTATGCGTTGAACATTAGTTCAACATCAGTCTCCTCACACATGGCTAACTTACTAACAGACATGTCTGTATGGATGTCACACCACTTCCTCAAACTAAAAAAAAACAAATTTATAATATTTCCTCCCCCACGTGCCTCTTCCCCTGACTTCTCTGTCAAGGGCAATGGCACAACCATCCACCCATCCCTACATGTCTGCATGCTAGGTGTTATCCTGGACTCTGAACTCTCCTTTTGGCCCCACATCCAATCACTTTCCAAAGCTTCCAAAGCTTGCCGCCTCAACCTCCGCAACATCTCCAAACTACGTCCCTTTCTAACCAATGAAACCACAAAGCTCCCAATTCACTCCCTGGTTATCTCTCACCTTGACTACTGCAACTCCCTCCTCATTGGCTTACCTTTAAATAGACTATCCCCCCCTTCAGTCCATCATGAATGCTTCTGCCAGACTCATCCACCTTACAAACCTCACAGTGTCTGCTACCCCTCTCAGCCAAACCCTCCATTGGCTGCCACTTGCCCAACTAATTAAATTCAAAATACTAATAATAAGTTACAAAGCCATCCACAACTCTGACCCTAGCTACATCACTAGTCTAGTCTCAAAATACCAACCTAATCGCCCTCTTCGTACCTCTCAAGACCTCCTGCTCTCTAGCTCCCTCATCACCTCCTCTCTTATCCACCTCCAGGACTTCTCCCGAGCCTCGCCCATCCTCTGGAATTCCCTACCCCAACCTGTCAGACTGTATCCAAATGTATCCACTTTTAGGCGATCCCTGAAAACTTTCCTCTTCAGAGAAGCTTATCCTGCCTCCATCTAACAACTGCACTATTTTCTCTATTAACTCATCCCCCACAGCTATTACCCTTTTGTATAACTTGACCCTGCCTCCTAGATTGTAAGCTCTAACCAGCAGGGCCCTCTGATTCCCCCCTGTATTGAATTGTATTGTAATTGTACTGTCTGCCCTAATGTTGTAAAGTGCTGCGTAAACTGTTGGCGCTATATAAATCCTGTATAATAATAATAATGGACTAAGACTGGGATGCCATTAAAGTTTATGTGCGTGTAAAGGTAGGTGTCCCAATACTTTTGGTAATATAGTGTAGCAGTAACTAAAAAAATACATTTGTGAATATGTAGTGTATATGCCATTTCTACCCCAAGATTTATACTCACCGCTGTGTGGAAAAAAATTAGGCTCCATTAACCTCCCTGGCGGTCTGATTATGTCTGATTTTTGAATGTCAAAGCGGTACAATGTTTTGCTTAGAAATTTGTTGTTTTATATTGTAGGCCTGTAATTCCTAGAAATAACTCACTTAAATCTGTCCAATCAAGAGTCTAGTAGACATCTCGGGTATGATAAAGTTTGAAGCACAAAATCATAAATTACAATATAAAAAATAACTCAAAATAATTATAACAAATAATAATATAATAATAATACATTTTATTCAAAACAGCGAAATTTGACGTAGAGGGATGCTTTTTGGATGCCCTGGACGTTCTCGAGTTTCCAGGCAGAAAGAATGGCAGAAAGAAAAGTGCAGGCAGGGCACTAGACAAAGCACTAGGGACAAAACGGAGTTGAAATGATTTGCTACAGTAATGTAATCCCAACAGATTACAATGTATTCTGTGTGTTATGTTTAGTACTTTTTAAAAGTTTTCCGTCGCGACGCTCGCAGGGAACGGAACCCGAAACACTGATGCATTGGGCGGAGGATACAGCGGGAGGACATTGCGGGATCCTATGGACAAGGTAAGTAACTGTACAAGGACACTGTGGTGTAATCCCGATTGTGGCTCAGGTTACAGCTTTTGGTACTGAAAATTAACCCTGAGCCACACTCAAGTTGGCTGTTTACACTGTTTCTGAAACTCTTATGCTGCGTACACACGGTCGGACTTTTCAGCTACAAAAGTCTGACAGCCCGTCCAACAGACTTTCTACGGACTTTTGGCGGACTTTCGACTGACGTTCTAGCGACTGGACTTGCCTACACACGATCACACCAAAGTCCGACGGATTCGTATGTGATGACGTACGACCGGACTAAAATAAGGAAGTTGATAGCCAGTAGCCAATAGCTGCCCTAGCGTCGGTTTTTGTCCGTCGGACTAGCATACAGATGAGCGGATTTCTGGGTCCGGCGGAGTTACGACGTAAAGATTTGAAGCATGTTCCAAATCTAAAGTCCGTCAGATTTGCGACTGGAAAAGTCCGCTGAAGGTCCGGTGAAGCCCACACACGATCGGATTGTCCGCCGGATTTGGTCCGTCGGCGTCCATCGGACCAGTCCGGTCGAAAAGTCCGACTGTTTGTACGCGGCATTAGTTGTCTGGCTGGCTTTGTAACTGTTTTTGAACTCTCCGGTTTTAGTAAATCAACCCCACTGATTTACATCCAGTACTTGAATAATTCAGACTTTCCCCTAATTTCCCTGTATTTTTTTAGGTCTGAGGCTGAAGAATATTAAACCAAGGATGTGATGCCACTGCCTCACCTCTCCACCTTGTCAAACCTGAGAATGCCTTGCATTCAATGAGAAAAATACAAGGTGTCCTGTGATTGGCACCTGTGCCAAGTAAGCAATCCCTATGATCACTATGCTGTAGTACAGCCGCCTGAAACAGGACCCGAAAGACAGCAAAGATCGCTGTAGTAGTGGTGACTACTACAGTGTTTCTCCACTTCCACTGGCAGGTATGGCCTATGCATATGTATGTATATTTGTCCAAGTGGGACCAATGTAACTATGCTGAACAATCCATGCCATTGAATCCATGGAATTCAGCTTTAAATTACACCAAAGCATTGTCTTACCTGTTCCTGAAGATCAGTAATCAATTGGAGGAATGGACTGAAGTCAGGATGGACCTTGCTATTATTTTTGTCATACCATTCACAGATCTTCTCCTCTAGCATCACATTTTCCTCTTCCAGTTGTTTCACATTCTCCAAGTACGATGCCAGGCGGCCATTCAGTGACTGCATGGTTTCCTTTTCATCAAAGTTGAACAGATTGCCATTGGTCCAGCCAGCGTGGCTTGCAGACCTTCTTATCTTGTGATTTCTTTTAAATCCATACGCATTTCCAACACCATCTTTCTGACCAGAAGATGAGTGTCTGATATCTAATCCTCCAGAACCTCCATAAAATCGGTGTATTCTGTAGTACGGTACATTATGAGCAATACATGGGTTTGTTTTTGCTTCTGATAAAGTTTTGTGACTTCTGTACACGGGATAACCCAAATATTCCCCACAAGTGCTGTAAACCCCATGAGGCGACTGGACAGTGTTGTAACTCATGATGCTCCCACAGCTCACTGGAGAAGCAAGAACAATACACAGGTCAACCAGTCCTTCAAATGATTTAGCTACGGCCCAAGGGTTGCATTTTATATGAAGTGTGAGCTAAAATTAGGTCATATTTTATGTGGCTTGAGCAAGAAAATATTTTCAGCTTGTCTGGTGTAACCAGATGAATGTTTATGGATGGAATGAGCAAGCTTAAAAGAAGGCAGAATGTCTGGACATCACCTTGATTTCTCACATTACATAACACTTAACAAAAAAGTTTACATGATAATAATTCTACAATGACCTGTAAAAATACGTAATACCTTATTAGCCATCAATAAAAAACACCATGTATTAAGATGCTACTCATATTGTTTGTGTTATAAATTATCTTTAAAACTGTTTAAGATGAATGTAGCCTTATTACTACATTTGTAACAGTACTCAACAGTGTTTTTACAATATGTAAATCTTAAAATCATTGGTTTCTCCTGGATCCTTAAAGGAAACCCTACCCAAGGCCTTGTGGACATTAGGTTTAAAAAATATTGCTTTTACAGGCATTTGGGCAGGTTTTTTTCTTCATGTAAATCTATGTTAGCCTATGTGTCCATGCACATATAGGTGTTTGCAGGCATATTAGAAGAGGAGTGTTTACAGGCAGAAAAAATGTGGAATGCACATAAATGTGTATAATCACTAGATACATTTAGACACATTGCAATGTTTATGCATTCTAATGGCCAGAATAAATGAATATTTTGGCCAATAGAAAGCATTAAGGCATGTAAACATGTGTGCAATATGTGGCTTTCACAGTGTTTTTTTTTTTATCTCCCTGCCTGGAGAGAAGACGTTCAGAGGAGCTGAACAAATGCTCAGTGTTCATGAGGCCTAAGGAAATATGCAACTGTCATTGCTGACAGCTTCTGAAAATGATAGTTGTATACAGGGGTGGACTGACGACACTCAGGGCCCCCAGATCAAATAAAGCAAGGGCCCCCTGTCAGGCCCCGCCCATGCCCCACCCCTGGTCACACCCACACCCCAGCCCTATACTTTGCACAAATAAATAAAAGCAAATACAATACAGTGTTAATATATATATATATATATATATATATATATATATATATATATATATATATATAGAGAGAGAGAGTGGACTGACCATTCGTGCACTCGGGCACTGCCCGAGGGCCCCATGCCACTAAGGGGCCCCATCAGGGTTGCCAGCCTCAATAAAACCAGGGACAGTTTGTAAAAATCTGTGTTTTTTAAAAAATCCCAAGATTATAGCTGCCCCACCTCTCCAGTGTGTGTATGTGTATTCTGTGTGTGTATACTGTATGTGTGTGTATACTGTGTGTCCCCATAATCTATTGCCTGGCGGCCCCATAATCTTCTATTGCTCGGGAGCCCCATAATCTTCTCCTATTGCCCGGTGGGCCCCATGAGTTGTCAGTCCGCCCCTGTATATGTATATATATATATATATATATATATATATATATATATATATATATATACACAACTTTTTAACCCAATCTAATTGAAACACATAATAAAAAGTGTATAAATGCATCAAACACAGAGATACAATGCACCCACAGCCACACCCCCGTGGGTCGTTTGGGTCCGGTCACCAGCACCCCACCCCTGGTCGGTCAATGAGCCCCGCACTTAATCCTAGGCAGCGCTTCCCTTCGGGTGGCGGCTTCCTCCTCTCTCCTCGTTGTGGTCCAATAGGATTGCCGGGCATTTTGGCCAATCAGGAAATGGATCTCAGGACCCGCTTCCTGATTGGCAGGGAGGAGATTCAGTGTGAAAATAGCAAATATTCATTTGCTATTGTCACATAACTGGGTGGGCTCGGAGCGCAGTGCTCTGCGCCCCAAGTCAACCCTTTTTGGAGGCCTATTAGAGCCTCTGGCTTAAAAAAAACTAAACACCCATTACAATCTATGCATACAGCTCCATGAATGTAGATTAGGGGGCCGTGCGCATGGATAGGGGGTCGGCTGCCCTGCGCCCCTAATGGACGGATCGCCACTGTTAGTGGCCATTAGAGAGTTTGTTAGAAAGTGTCCCTTCCAGGTCCCATTAGAGACTACAAAGGAGTAAAATGGGACCTGGAGGGGGCCTCTTTCTAATAAACTGTACAGTGAACTCCTTCATTCACTCTGGTGCTCACGGGACCCCATCCTTGTGCCATGACTCTCACCCCTGCCCCAACCTCTCACAAAGTAGATACAAAATTGGCACTGTGATGTGGCTGGCTCCTGGATCCTCTGTGGCTGGCTGCCACCCTGGCCCTGCTGTGGGTTGGTCACTGTGGCTAGCTGGCTCCTGTGGGTGGCTGGCTGGCACCCTGCTGTGGCTGGCTCTCTGGTGTAGGTGATTCACCGTGGGTAGCTGGCCAGCACCCTGGCCCTGCTGTGGGTGGGTCACCGTGGGTGGCTGGCTCCTATGGGTGGCTGGCTGGCACCCTGCTGTGGCTGGCTCACTGATGTGGGTGGGTCACAGTGTGTGGCTGGCACCCTGGCCCTGCTGTGGGTGGGTCACCATGGGTGATTGGTGATTGGCTGGCACCCTGGCCCTGCTGTGGGTTGGGTCACCATGCCTGGCTGGCTCCTGTGGGTGGCTGGCTGGCATCTTGCTGTGGCTGGCTCCCTGGTGTGGGTGGGTCACCGTGGGTGGGTGGCTGGCTGGCACCCTGGCCCTGCTGTGTGTGGGTCACAATGAGTGGCTGGCTGGCTGGCACCCTGGCCCTGCTGTGGGTGGGTCACCATGCCTGTCTGGCTCCTGTGGGTGGCTGGCATCTAGCTGTGGCTGGCTCCCTGGTGTAGGTGGGTCACTGTGGGTTGCTGGCACCCTGGCCCTGCTGTGGGTGGAACACCGTGGGTGGCTGGCTCCTGTGGATAGGTCTCTGTGGGTGGCTGGCTGGCATCCTGACCCTGTTGTGGGTGGGTCACCATGGGTGGCTGGCTGGGACCCTGGCCCTGCTGTGGGTGGGTCACTTTGCCTGGTTGGCTCCTGTGGGTGGCTGGCTGGTACCCTGCTGTGACTGGCTGGGTCCCTGATGTGGGTGGGTCACCATGGGTGGCTGGCTGGCTGGCACCCTGGCCCTGCTGTGGGTGGGTCACCATGCCTGGCTGGCTCCTGTGGGTGGCTGGCTGGCATCTTGCTGTGGCTGGCTCCCTGGTGTGGGTGGGTCACTGTGGGTTGCTGGCACCCTGGCCCCGCTGTGGGTGGGTCACCCTGGTTGGCTGGCTGGTACCCTGCTGTGGCTGGCTCCCTGATGTGGGTGGGTCACCATGGGTGGCTGGCTGGCTGGCGCCCTGCTGTGTGTGGGTCATCATGAGTGGCTGGCTGGCTGGCACCCTGGCCCTGCTGTGGGTGGAACACCGTGGGTGGCTGGCTCCTGTGGATAGGTCTCTGTGGGTGTCTGGCTGGCATCCTGACCCTGTTGTGGGTGGGTCACCATGGGTGGCTGGCTGGGACCCTGGCCCTGCTGTGGGTGGGTCACTTTACCTGGCTGGCTCCTGTGGGTGACTGGATGGCACCCTGCTGTGGCTGGCTGGCTCTCTGGTGTGGGTGGATCACCATGGGTGGCTGGCTGGGACCCTGGCCCTGCTGTGGGTGGGTCACTTTACCTGGCTGGCTCCTGTGGGTGACTGGATGGCACCCTGCTGTGGCTGGCTGGCTCTCTGGTGTGGGTGGATCACCATGGGTGGATGGCTGGCACCCTGGCCCCGCTGTGGGTGAGTCACTGTGGGTGGATGGCTCCTGTGGGTGGCTGGCTAGCACCCTGGTGTGGCTGGCTGACTCCACGGTTTGGGTGGATCACAATGGCTGGCACCCTGGCCCTGCTGTGGGTGGGTCACTGTGGGTGGCTGGCACCCTGGTCCTGCTGTGGGTCATGGGTGGGTCACTGTGGGTGGCTGGCTGGCACCCTGGCCCTGCTGTGGGTCACAAGTGGGTTACTGTGGGTGGCTGGCTGGCACCCTGGCCCTGCTGTGGGTCACGGATGGGTGACTGGCTGGCACCCTGGCCCTACTGTGATTCATGGGGTGGCTGGCTGGCTGGCACCCTGGCCCTGCTGTGGGTCATTGTGGGTGGCTGGCTGGCACCCTGGCCCTACTGTGGTTCACGGGGTGGGTGGCTGGCTGTGGGTCACTGTGGGTGACTGGCTGAAGTGGCTGGCACCCTGCCCTGGCCTTGCTGTGGGACACTGAGTGGCTGGCTGCAATGGCTGGCACCCTGCCCTGGCCTTTCTGTGGGACACTGAGTGGCTGGCTGCAGTGGCTGGCACCCTGTCCTGGCCCTGCTGTGGGACACTGAGTGGCAGTGGCTAGCACCCTGCCCTGGCCCTGCTGTGGGTTACTGTTGGTGGCTGTCTGCAGTGGCTAGCACCCTGTCCTGGCCATGCTGTGGCTGGCTGGCATATTCTCTGACTCCTGTCCTCTTCTCTTCTGCCATTCTGGGCAGGCACTGTTTACCGAGGCGAGGCATGGGAGGGACTCGTGGCATATCTGGGTACACTAGAAAGTTTGCAGCAGTAGGTGAGCAGGCCCAGTGTGAGGAACAACACGTCATAACATTGCATAGGCGTGCCCCACGCCTCCGTGCACTGGGCCTGCTCACCTGCTGTAAAGCATCTTCTACCCGGGCTGGGCTGGGTCCCCTTCCCTTCCTATATGATCATCATGCGCGCTGCTGGGGCACGGCTGGGCCCAGAAAAGATGGTCCCTGCCGCTGCGGGCCTTACTGAGAGAGTAAGTAGTGACTGGACCGGCTCAGTGAGCTCCAGCAGGCAGTGCCGGCGGGCCCCCTTCTGTGGCCGGGCCCTCGGACCACGGCCGAATTGCCCCACTGCTCAGTCCGCCCCTGGATGTATATTGCTGTAATGTGGACCCAAAGGCCTCATCATGCACACTAGAAGATTTTACAGCTGCTGTTTTTGGCATCAGACTTTTTTTCTGCAGCTAGTAAACTCCCCAGCATGTTATCCTATGTGTCCATTTTAGTGAATTCATGAATTTTTTAACATAAAAATGTTATAATTTTCAACATAAAAATAAATGTTAATTATGGTAATTTACTTTGATATTCTAAGTACCTTACTTAATTTTCATTAGTTCTTAAAACACACCTTTTACATTTACAAAAATAATGTATAATATTGAGTAATCTAGACAAAACTTTTAAGGTATGTGCATTTCCATATTCTAATTGAGTTACATTTACTTAAAAAAAAATATCTTTTTCATTTGACTGAAATTGCGGGACGCATATGTTTACCAAACGTGCAACCGCACAAGTTTTGATGCTGTTTATTTTAAAGAGTTTGACGTCTTTTGTAACTTTGAAAGCCTGCGCAAGGCAGTTCCCATACGTTTGAGGCCCATCAGGACAAAAGAGCACCACCAGTGACATGAATTTTTCCAAGTCACTACAAAGCCATGCAAAGCCATTGAAAGGTAAGAGTGAACATTAAACAAATTATTATTCACATGCTTTAAATGTTGCTTAACATATCATCCAAAATGTATATTTTATTTGCAGATTAATATATTTATAATAAATGGACATACGTCCGTTGTATACACCTATAGGGACAACTCTCATATAGCGCTCTCATTTTGTATCAGAAAGAATAATTATAGGACCTATTTATGCTTTAAGCCTGAGCTACCCTGAAAACTTTAAATATAAGATCTTTTTAGAGCTAGATGTGGGGAATCTATCTTCAAAAGTTCACACTCAAACTGCTTGCTGACCAGCCGACTAGCCTGCGGGTCCGGCGGACGCGGTGTCCGACGGCGACCCGCGATCACGGTATACAGAGGCAGAACAGGGATCTGCCTATGTAAACAAGGCACTTCCCCGTTCTGCCAGATGACATGTCAGAGATCTTCTGTTCCTCCTTGAGGACTCGGTGTCCGCCAGCGACCCACGATCGCGTTATACAGAGGCAGAACGGGGATCTACCTATGTAAACAAGTTGCTTCCACATTCTGCCAGATGACATATCAGAGATCTTCTGTTCCCAGTAATCGGGAACAGCTATTTCTGTCATGTCCCTGGTAGCCCATCCCCCCTACAGTTAGAACACACCCAGAGAACACACTTAACCCATTGATCGCCCCCTAGTGTTAACTCCTTCCCTGCAAGTGTCATTTTTTACATTGATTAGTGCATTTTTATAGCACTAATCAATGTAATAATGTCACTGGTCCCCAAAAAGTGTCATTTGGGGTCAGATTTGTCAGCTGCAATATCTCAATCCCGCTAAAAATCGCAGATTTCCGCCATTACCAGTAAAAACAATTAAAAAAATTAAAAGTCCCTAAATCTATCCCATAGTTTGTAGACGCGATAACTTTTGCGCAAACCAATTAATATACGCCTATTGTGATTTTTTTTAACCAAGAATATGTAGAAGAATATATATCGGCCTAAACTGATGAATAAATAATTTTTTTATATATATTTTTTTGGATTTGTATTATAGCAAAAAGTAAAAAAATATTGTGTTTTTTTTAAATTGTCTGTCTTTTTTTGTTTATAGCACAGAAAAAAACTGCAGAGGTTATCAAATACCACCAAAAGAAAGCTCTATTTGTGGGAAAAAAAGGACGTCAATTTTGTTTAGGTACAGCGTCGCATGACCGCTTAATTGTCAGTTAAAGCAACGCAGTGCCGTATCGCAAAAAATTACCTGGTCATTAAAGTGGAGGGCCACCCTGAAAAAAAAAATTACACCAAAAATCCAAAAAAAAATTAAAAAAAACATTTGAAAAAAAAAAATTTAAACTTACCTAAACCCTTGTTGCTAGGCAGTCTTCCTAATCTACCTCTTCCTTTTCCGCTGCGTCTTCTGCTCCTCGGTGAGCAGCCCTGTTGTCTTCTGGGAACTGTGTGTGTTCCCAGAACACCACGGGGCCATTCACAGAGCACCGCGCCGCTCGCTCGTGCGCAGTAGGAAACTGGCAGTGAAGCCAGAAGGCTCCACTGCCTGTTTCCCTTACCTAGGATGGCCGTGCCGGGACCCGAGAGCCGAGGGACGGGTCGCCTTGGGCGGCCGACATCGCGGGCACCCAGGACAGGTAAGTACTTATTTAAAGTCAGCAGCTACAGTGTTTGTAGCTGCTGACTTTTAATTTTTTTTTTTCTGGCCGGAATCCCGCTTTAAGGGGGCAAATCCTTCCGGGGGGCTGAAGTGGTTAAAGTGCAAATTACTTACTTTTAGCTGAGAAAGAGGCATTTTTCTTATTTTTTTTTTATGTTTACATTTACATTTGATGCTGCTTTAATAATATTATATTTGTAACACTTTATAAATAATAAATGTTAATTTGTTTTGAAAGCCTGTTTCATGAGACTATTCCTTTTTTTAAAAAACATATTATTGTATTATTTTTATATAAAAACCTTCAAACATATATCGGATACATTGGCAACTAGGGGGAGACATACATAGGAGAGAACAAAAGAGCTGCGCACCCCGAAATTGATTAAAGAATTTAGGATTCCCCAGTGGGGCTTTAAAGCAGCAAGGTACATTTGGAAAATAAGTTTTACCAACTTAAAAAAAATTAGTAAGTTACAAGTTAATATCACTTAAAACTAAGTAACTAAGTAATAGGGCAGCACAGTGGTGTAGTGATTCGCACTTTCACCTAGCAGCAAAAGGGTACCTGGTTTGGACCGCGACCCTACTTGAATGTGACTTAGGGATTTTAGATTGAAAGCTCCTTGAGGACAGGGACTGATATGAATGTACAATGTATATGTAAAGTTCTCCAATAATTGATAGTGCTATATAAGTACTTGAAATAAATAAGTTAATGTATGTAATGTTCCTAATGTAAACTTTTCTAAAAAGTGGAAAAATTGAGTTGGCTTTACTTGAACTTATGGTCTATAAACTGGAAAAATTGATTTGGCTTTACTTAAAACTATAGTTCCAGACAAGTTAAGGTATGTATTCCTAACTTAAAACACTATGGTCTATAAACTGAAAAAATGTAGTTGGCTTTACTTAAAATAACAAAGTTGAAAACATGAAAAGTCTAATGAGTCAGACAAAAATAAGTTTAGTTGACAGTACTTATAAAGCTGATGCAAATAGTTGCCTCAATTTTTTTGAATAGACCCAGCACAATATTTTTTACAGTGTAATCTCCTCTAGTCCCTTTATAAGTTTTGTTGCCCTCCTCTGGACTCTCACCAGTTCCAGCACATCCTTCCTGAGCACTGGTGCCCAGAACTGGACAACATACTTCAAGTGAGGCCGGACCAGAGTCTTGTAGAGTGGGAGAATTATTGCTTTATCTCTGGAGTTAATCCCCCTTTTTAATGCATGCCAATATTCTGTTTGCTCTGCTTGCAGCAGCTAGGCATTGCATGCCATTGCTGAGCCTGTCATCTACTAGGACCCCCAGGTCCTTTTCCATCCTAGATTCCCCCAGAGGTTCTCCCCCCAGTGTATAGATTGCATTCATATTTTTGCCACCCAAATGCATTATTTAAAAATTTTCCACATTAAACCTCATTTGCCATGTAGCTGTCCACCCCATTAATTTGTTCAGATTTTCTTGCAATGTTTCCACATACTGCAGAGACGTTATTGCCCTGCTTAGCTTAGTATTGTCCGCAAATACAGAGATAGAACTGTTTACCCCATCCTCCAGGTCATTTATGAATAAATTAAATAGGATTGGTCCCAGGACAGAACCCTGGGGGACCCCACTTTCCACACCTGCCCATTCCGAGTACTCCCCATTTATAACTACCCTCTAAACTTGCCCCTATTGTCCATTTTCAATCCATTTACTCACCCTATGGTCCATGCCAACTTACCTTACTTTGTACAGTAAACGTTTATGGGGAACTGTATCAAATGCTTTTGCAAAATCCAGATACACCACATCTACAGGCCTTCCTTTATCTAGATGGCAGCTCACTTCCTCATAGAAGGTTAATAGATTGGTTTGGCAAAAACGATTCTTCATGAATCCATGCTGATTACTGCTAATGATACAGTTGTCATTGCTAAAATCTTATATATAGTCCTTTATCATCCCTTCCAAGAGCCTGCATACAATTGATGTTAGGCTAACTGGTCTGTAATTCCCAGGGATGTATCTTGGCCCTTTTTTAAATATTGGTGCTACACTGGCTTTTCTCCAATAACCTGGTACCATTCCAGTCAGTAGACTGTTCGTAAAAATTAGGAACAGTGTATCTGGCAATTACTTGACTAAGTTTCTTAAGGACCCTCGGGTGCAAGCCATCTGGTCCCGGTGACTTATTAATGTTAAGTTTTTTAAGTCTATTTCTAATTCTGTCCTCTGTTAGCCTTCGCCATCTCTCCATCCTTAGTAACCAGTTTCCCTTCATCATTCTTTATGGGACCAATATGATCTGACCTTCCTTTCTTACTATTTATGTACTTAAAGAATTTCTTGGGCTTTTTCTTACTCTCCTCCGCTATGTGCCCTTCATGTTCTATCTTAGCCACCCTGATTGCACCCTTACATTTCTTGTTGCATTCGTTGTAATGTTGGAATGCCGATAATGATCCCCCAGCCTTGTATTTTTTTGAAGACCTTCTCCTTTGCTTTTATATGCATTTTTATGTTGGCGTTAAGCCACCCAGGACATTTATTAGCTCATTTAAATGTATTTCCCATTAGGATGCACTGGCTAATGCCCATATATAATATGCTCTTAAATCATACCCATTTCTCCTCCGTGTTCTTTGTTCCTAAGATTTTATCCCAATTTATCCCAAATTTCCCAATCCCAATCTTCTAGCAAGGCTCATAGTTTAGGGAAGTTGGCTCTTTTGAAATTCAGTGTCTTTGTATTCCCCTTATGTTTCCTATTAGTCTGATTTATACTGAAACTAATTGACCTGTGATCACTGTTTCCTATATTGCCCTGTATTTCTACATCCGTGATCAAGTCTGTTGGTAATCAGTAGGTCTAGTAATGCCCCATACACACGAGCAGAAATTCCGCCAGCAAAAGTCCGATGAGAGCTTTTGGTCGAAAATTGCGACCATGTATATGCTCCATCAGACTTTTGCTGGCAGAATTCCCGCCAGCAAAAGATTGAGAGCAGGTTCTCTATTTTTCGGTCGGAAAAAGTTCCTATCGGAAAATGCATTCGGCTGTATGCAATTTCGACGCGCAAAAAAACACGCATGCTTGGAAACAATTCGACACATGCTCTTGGCGGTCAAAAGGTCAGAGAACTTTTTGTGTGACTGTGTGTATGCAAGGTAAGCTTGAGCGGAATTCCGTCGGAAAAATCTTGGATGATTTTTCCGACAGAATTCCGCTCAAGCTTGCCTTGCATACACACGGTCACACAAAAGTTCTCTGAACTTTCGACCGTCAAGACCACGGTGACGTACAACACAACAAAATTCCGCTTGTGTGTACGGGGCTTCACGCTTTGTTTCTAGTTGGTGCATTTACCATCTGACCCATGAAATTGTCCAGCAAGACATTTTGGAAATGGCGAGCCTTAGATGAATGCGCGGTTCCTTCCACCCCGTCTATGACTGTATAATTAAAATCCCCCATTATGATGACACTTCCCATCCTTGCCGCTAATCCAATCTCCTCCCTCTGGTTAGGGGGCCTATAGCATACTCCCAGTATTACTTTCCCCTTAGTTTCATCCCTTTGCAGCTCTACCCATAAGCATTCTACTTCCTCCCTTGCTCCCTCAGTGATGTTATCTCTCACATTCACTTGTGCATCATTTTTTATATACAGGCACACCCCTCCCCCTTTTTTACCCTCTCTATCCCTGAGATATAGGAAATACCCTTGAATGGTTGCCAGTCAATCATGAGAGCTGTTGAACCCAGTCTCTGAAATTCCTACAAAATCTAAATCCTCCTCAAACAACAGTAGCTCTAGTTCTCCCATCTTGTCCCCCAGACTCCTGGCAATGATGAACATGCCACGTAGTTTAGACCGGTCGCATACTGTCTCCTTACTGGGTGTTCTGAGGTTACAAATAGGACTTGTTGCTATACTTACCTCGGGTTTAGGTGCTTTAGTCAATCTACCACTACTGCCCCCAATACTACCCTCTGGAATATAAGGAAGAGTTTGGGATTTGGAATGAGGTATATATATTGTGGCTAATGGAAGGCGTCAATGTAAAAGCATATATTAGTATTTAATTGTTTGCCATGATGGAGTAGATACATAACAAACAGTACATGCATTTAAAGACACATAATATTACAAATCATGTATCAAAGTAATTTACATGTTAAAAACCATAAACAAGATATACAAAATCGATGTCCTCAATAGTGCCTGAATCCAAAGATCATGTAAGTATGTATGAATTGCATCTAGGTTAAGCCCGACGTGTTTCATGGAATGTATCCGATCTTCAGGGGCGGATGCATGACACATCTACAAACAAATGTAAGTATGTCAAGGTAGACCATTCATAAACCAAAATTGAAAAAAGTGGGAATAAACACAGGGAAGGGAAGGATAACCATCCCTGCAAGACTCACATATCTGCTTAGTGTGGAGCACACGCTGCCAGAGCGCCTGGTCCATGGAGAATTCCTGGTCCGGAAGCTGGGGTGACAGGGTCAGATGGAGGCACAAGGAGCATGTGTGTAAGTGTACACCAAGGTGTCTAGAACAATGGGACAAATGGGCTCCATTCTGTGGATCAATGAGAAATATAAATGCCAAAAAAAATGACAAAAAAGTGCAATATATATATATATATATATATATATATATATATATATATATATATATATATATATATATTATGTGGACTGTCAACAAAAGGGGGGCCCAAACCAGATGGTGAATACAACTAATGTATGAGGCAGCAAAAATCCCCGGGGAATAGTGAAACCCCGGAATCCAAAACCACATATAAAATAGGTGTGGTAATAATAGTAATGGTTACCTAATACTGCTGACGTGAGAGTAGAAACCAGCAGTGTGGAGTGCAGAATGCATAGGATGTGTACCAGCCAGAGGAATACCTGTCAATGAGGAAAAAGTGTTTTAAATGCTCCCGGCATAACAAATGGACCCAGCCCAGCGTCACGCAGGCATGACGTACAGGGTGGAACGCCAGAGTCAGGACGGACAACCGCTCACTGAACCCCAGACATTCCTCCAATTGTCGGCCATGATGGCAACACCAGCACACATCGGCAGACGGCGCTGAGGCATCGACTGCACGAGCGGCAGTATGGCACCGATGCTAAGGCGCAACACACCCACCCACACCCCCGCACCCAATGAATAGGTGTGTGGGAGGGACAGGGGAGGGGCGCCAAGAAAGCATTGCAGCTCCCGGAGGAATGAGGCAAAAACCGGTCCAGCAACCAGGCAATGTCTAAAAAATTCCTAGAATGATGGTTGGAAAGGGGGCTCTAAAATGGTAAAACAACGGACAGCCCATAAGGGAGGTCAATCATGATTGGTATGAGGACAGTAATGGTCATGACCCAACAGAAAACCACTCAATACACCTCCATCCCTAATACACTGCTGCAAGGGGGTTTTTGGGACTTTGAGTAGGGCACATGGTAACATGCATCTCGATCCCTAATCAGGTACATAAGGAAGAGGTTGGGACTTTGAATGAGGTATATATATTGTGGCTAATCGAAGGAGTCAATGTAAAAGCATATATTAGTATTTAATTGTTTGCCATGATGGAGTAGATACATAACAAACAGTACATGCATATAAAGACACATAATATTACAAATCAGTCAAGTCATTTATATGTTAAAAACCATAAACTAAGTAAACAAAAGTGGTATCCTCAATGGTAAAAATCACGTCCCACCATCATTTTAGGAATTTTTTAGACACTCTGCGCTTTGTGTTCATACACGCATTGCCTGGTTGCTGGACCGGTTTTTGCCTCATTTCTCCGGGAGTTGCGATGCTTTATCAGTGCCCCTCCCCTGTCCCTCCCACTCGCCTATTCATTGGGTGTGGGGGTGTGGGTGAGTGTGTTCCGCCTTAGCATCGGAGCCAGGCTGTCGCTCGTGTAGTCGACGCCACTGCGCCATCTGCCGATGCGTGCTGGTGTTGCCATCATGGTTGACAATGGGAGGGACGTCTAGGGTTCAGTGAGCTGGTGTCCACCCTTTACGTCATGCCTGTGTGACGCTGGGCGGGGTCCATTTGTTATGTCGGGAGCCTTTAAAACACTTTTTCTTCATTGACAGGTAGTCCTCTGGCTGGTACACATCCTGTGCATTCTGCACTCCACATTGTTGGCTTCTACTCTCACATCAGCAGTATTAGGTAACCGTTACTATTATTACCACATCTATTCTATATGTGGTTTTGGATTCCGGGGTTTCACTATTCCCTGTGAATTTTTGCTGCCTCATACATCATTAGCTGTATTCACTATCTGGTTTGGGCCCCCTTTTTATTGACAGTCCACATATATATATATATAATATTTTGCACTTATTTGGCATTTTATATTTCTCATTGATCCACAGCATAGAGTCCACTTGTCCCATTGTTCTAGGCACCTTGGTGTACACTCACACACACATCGGACCCTGTCACCACAGCTTCTGGACCAGGCATTCTCCATGGCCCAGGTGCCCTGGAGGTGTGTGCTCCACACTAAGCAGATATGTGAGTCTTGCAGGGATGGTTATCCTTATCTTCCCCGTATTTATTACCATTTTTTAAATTTTGGTTCATTAATGCTTTACCTTGACATACTTACATTTCTTTGTAGATGTATCATGCATCCGCCCCTAAAGGTTGGATACGTTCCATGAAACGCATCGGGCTTAACCTAGATGCAATTCATACATACCTACATAATCTTTGAATTCAGGCACTACCTTTGACTACAATTGCTATATTATGGTGATTTTTACCATTGAGGACATTGCTTTTGTATATTTTGTTTATGGTTTTTAACATGTAAATGACTTTGATACATGATTTGTAATATTATGTGTCTTTATATGATATACTGTTTGTTATGTATCTACTCCATCTTGGCAAACAATTAAATAATAATATATGCTTTTACATTGACTCCTTCGATTAGCCACAATATATATACCTCATTCAAAGTCCCAACCTCTTATGTACCTGATAAGGGATGAAGATGCATGTTACCATGCGTCTCACTCAAAGTCCCAAAAACCTCCTTGCTACCCTCTGGAATATGCTACATGCTGACTATCTCTACCTCTGGACCCTCCCCTCATCACCTAGTTTAAAAGCCCCTCTAACTTTTTGGCCATCTTCACTCCCAGAAGATCTGCACCCCCCTCATTTAGGTGCAGTTCGTCCCTTCTATTGAGCTGGTGATCGACTGAAAAGTCGGCCAAGTTCTCCAGGAACCCAAACCGCTCCTTATTACACCAGCTCCTCAGCCACTTGTTTACTTCCCTAATCTCCCTCTGCTTTTCTGGTATGTCTTGAGGTACCGGTAGTAATTCTGAGAATACTACCTTGGAGGTCCTTTTCCTCAATTTAGCTACTAAGTCACTAAAATCGTTTTTTAGGCCACTCCATCTTTCTCTGACTTTGTCATTAGTGCTGACGTGGAGCACGACAGCCGGTTCTTCCCCAGCCCCTCCCAGTAATCTGTCCACCAGATCCGTGATGTACTGAACCCAAGCGCCCAGTAGACAACATACAGTTTGGCGCTTCAGGTTTTTTGTGACAGATTGCCCTCTCTGTCCTTCTAAGAATTGAGTCTCCTACCACCAGGATCTGTCTTTCCTTTCCCTTGGCTTTACTCCCACCATCACTGGAGGAGTTATTCCCCTGGCAGCTAGGAGAGTCACTCAGCTCCAGCAGTGCTGCTCCCTGACTGGTTTCATCAATGTCACTCAACGGGGCATACTTATTGGGATGTTCCAGCCCAGGACCGGCCTTCCTGACTCTTTTCCCTCTACCCTTCCTGACTGTCGACTCACCCATCTACTCTGCTTTAGTGCCTGCCTCTCTTTATCTCCGCCCCTGCCAGCACCTTCCGGGTACGATCCCAACTCTCCTTTAGTGTGGAGGGTCTTCTCAGTGTTGACAGTTGCTTCCCTAGATTCAGAACCTGGGCTTCCAGGGAAACAATGTGCTTACATTTTGCACCGCAGTATTCGCCCTTGATCGGATGATCAAGGAACGCATACATGCCACAAGATGTACATCTCAACACCCGTCGGGCATCGTACCTACTAATTTGATGGGGGGGATTGAGGATTATACCCTGTCCAACTTAACTAACAACTAGCTTCCTGACTCTAATACTCAACAATAAACAGGTACTCAACAATACAATACACAGAAGCTCAACAATACAATATACAGGTATTCTACAATTCAATACACAGGTAATCACTGCCCATGTGCACTCACAGTCCATGTGCACTCACAGCACTCATGCACTCACAGTCCACCTGCACTCACAAAACACACAATACTCCACTACTAACAATACACACACACTACACAGGTAGTCACAATACACAGGTGCTCATAATACACACACAAAACTCAGGTACTCACAATAAACTCACAATACTCAGGTACTCACAATACTCAGGTACACACAATACTCAGGTACTCCCAATACTCAGGTACTCCCAATACTCAGTTACACACAATACTCAGGTACACACATTACTCAGGTACTCACAATACACTGTCAGTCAGGTTTTGTAGTTTGTGTCTCTTTGTCACTCTGCACAGCCTCCCTTGTAACCTGACACTAGCAGTCAGTCACTTTCAGTGCCGCCGCTTCGCTAATCTGTCTCACACACTCTCTCCTTTGATCTACACTTCACTTACCCGCCGCCTCACCCTGGCAGCCTGTCAGCCTGTCACCTCCCGGTCCCATTTGATGTCCTCCCACCTCCTTTGTCCGAATCTGTGGAGTGCTACTGTCCCTAGTACTCATGCTCCCACACACCAATGTCCCGCTCTGCTGCCGCTGTAGGTCCCCGGATTACCCGCTGCCACTCTCGGTTGTGGGGGGGTCCGGTCCGCCACGCTGCCATTCTCGGGGGTGGGGTCCGGTCCTCTGCTTGCTGCTCACATACTCCCTCTCACAGCACACTGTCCCAGCACTGACTTCCACACCAAAAAGCTCCGCCAACAGCACTACCTAGCCACAAAAGGCCATTTTTAATAAAGCACAGTGTGCATGAGGCCTATGGTTGCAGTACTTTGTGTCTTGTATCCCTGACTAAACTTTTAGGAGAACTCTGTGCTACTGTACACTTACCCTTTTGATGAACAGCAGCAGTGTTCACCCTGCTTGTCAGGACACCACAAGCATACTTAACAGCAGCCTGTTTGTAAGGATACTTCAAATACACCACCAAAGAGCAAGCTGAAAACACAAAGACCTTCCTTTCTTCTGAGAGACTACAACTTATTCCCCCCCCCCCCCCCACAAGGTATAAAAAGCCATTGGTGCCATAAGGGCCCATTCCTTTACCCATCACTCTGATTACCAAAAGAGCGGGTCTAAAGACTTAAGGGCCATATTATTTGAAATAAACCAAATATAGGAATAATATGGTCCTTTGGGACTGTGGTGTCAGGGGACTGAAGGGAGTTGTCTGACATGAATATAGTCATTCCTCTGCCCCTTTTCTGCCTGTATTAATAGCGCTCAATCCAATCATAATTTGTTGGTTCTGTGTAAGTGTTTATACTATACTGTAATCAGCTATCAATGTTTTGACTGTTTCTGCTTTCAGGGTTATTGGTCATATTAAATTCCCTGCAGATGATGAGTTTTTGTTGCTGAATGTCATTGCTATTAGTCTTTCAGTAAATAAAAGTGCTTAAAAACACACAGTCAAATAAAGCAGTTGAATCTGGTAACCACAAGAATGTCGGAGCCCAAAGTGTCAGAGGTGTCGGAGGACTTGCAAGGTCAGGGCAACCAGTGGAGCACAGATCCTTTAAGCGGCCCTCACAAGGGTAGCCCTACATTTGTGGGCTTATCCGGGATACCCCTCATGGGATGCTCAAGCAAGTCATGTGACAAGTTCAGGACTGGAGAGAGAATGGACTCAGCTACCGCCATCAAATGGGGCCGAGAGGATGGGGGTCCACTGGAGTTGATTACAGTGGTGAGAATGCCCGGAGTTGAAGGTCAGCTGGTGAGGAAGGCTGTACCAGAGCAACAGGCCTACCTCGGATATGATAACCAAGTCTAATGCAGATTGTACTTACGCCCTGTTGGCGAATATACTGTCCAAGTTTCAGAAAAGTGTTGTGAGTTTGGCTGAGGGGCTAGAGGCACAAGTTGTATCACTGCTGCCAGCAGGAGACCCAGATGAGAAATGTTCCCAGTGTAGGTCGGTAAGCCCAGCCTCAGAAGAAGTTAATGTCACGGCTGCGGGAATGCCATCCGCTTCATTCTACATTGACATGAGTAAATTCATTGAAAGCCTTATAAAGAACAGTATCATTTCAGCATATCAAGGGTACAGAGAGCTGCAATTCTTCTTGGGAAGCATACCCACCCCAGGGGGAAAAGAAGGGTTTGAGAGTTAGATGAACCAAGCCCTGCAAGCAGTGGAAGAGTGGAGCATGCCTGAAGTGGTGAAGAGACAGTGGGATACTCTCCAGAGCTCATCTGATGCTCCTTCCTCCATCACAGCTTTCCTCTAAATACTTGGTTCCATATTGGTGTTCACTGGTGTTGAACCTCAGACAAAGCAGTTAAGAACTCCCCCTTTGTCAATTGGCAGTGTCATGTGATCCACTCCTGCCTGAGCATTGCATTACGGGATGGGAGGTCACATGCTCCCCCATACCTGGAAGCACTAAGTATTTTGTAATGATTGACACAGATTGACACAGACGTAGTAGTAGAGATCTGGAGAGGTGAATATAAAGTGGTTGTGGGTTGGCTTTACACAACACAGTTACTTTGCCCTGAATAGATAAGGTGACCGTGACATTTTACGGGACATTAATGACATCCCCTTAAAGTTGACTTGAACTCACAAAGTGAAGTAAGCAGTACCTCAACAGTCTACCTTTTGTTTTAAAAAACAGTACTGAATTTACTGTGCCTAGGCACAAATGTGCCTTGAGCCCCGTAGTTGTATGTCTGCAGTGTGAGATCATCGAAGATACTGTGCTTGTGAAAAAGGGAAAAACAGAGGGGGAGGATTATTGAGGTGCCAACATAACTCAATTAAAAAATTATTAAAATAGTAAATTTTATTACAAAAATATCAAATACATATAATGCACACATAAATTGCTAATGAAAATTAAACATTAAAAGGTGAGCTCATAAGATTTCCTAATGGCCATGTTGGTAAGGGCCAGTGTATAATTGCGGGTCGGGTCTTCCCTACATGTTTCGCCAAGACATTGGCTTCCTCAGGGGAATAGGAAGTCACCAGTATAGGGAAATAGCTCTATAATGAAAAAAATATAACATAACACAAGTACAAAATACAGTATAAAAATGTAACACAATGGATACATGATACGTGAAATTGAGAGTTAAAATAGCAAGGCATGACAAAATCACCCATCTCACAACACAGGTGGGAATAAACACCCCAATGCCCCAAAAGATCCCATACCTACCCCAATTTGCCCAGCTGGAAATGTCAGCAGGGGATCCGCTAGGTATAAGGTTGGGATTAATTATTATTTATTTATGTATTATTTATTTATGTATTTATTATTTATGATGATTTAGTTATTTGTGTATTTTTTTATATTTATATATTATTATTTTTTTTTAAATGTTTATATTTGTGTAGAAAATAGCGCAAAAACTTGCAAATGTGGACAATAACGAGCAAATGGTGTATTTCCATTCATTTCTATGAGAATTAAAAAGCTCCAGAACTTTTTTGAGCTTCAAGCATTTGCCTTCATATGACTTGAAGTGGAGATCTGAACCAACTCCATCAAGAATAATTGTTTTTTTCTCCTCCAAGCTTCGAGCTTCAAGCTACAAAATGCTGAAAGCATGCAGGCTGATGTGGAGTCCTCATTCTTCTTTCTGGCCTTTTTATACATTGACAGATCCTACCAATGTGATACTAATCATTAGAAAACATTTATTTATCTTCAATCTCTAAGCATTATCTTTTTCCAGAAAATGGTGGCTCAAGGTGCTGTCTGTAACAAAGAGTGGATGATTGTATTATTGTTACCTAAAGTGAAAATAAAAAGCCAATATCCCTGCTTAGAACAGCGATAGCCAGTGCCAGATGAGGCTCTAATTTCTCAGTTACTTAGACATGGCTTGCACTAGACAATTCAGAACATTTTCTTCATTATGCACATTTCTCATAAAAAATAATTAAATTAAATAGCATCTCCAGGCAAAACAAGAAAATGAATCAGCGAACTGTTTATTTTATTAAGGAAGCAATACAATTGCACTAATTTTAGAAACCGCCTTCAAGTGAGTTTGGTAACTGTGGCTGCAATAAAGTGGCGAACTGGACTTTACCTTATAGATTAGGCATCCCTAGGTGCCATCATGCCCATATATCTTGTAAAGTATGCCACAGCCTAAAGGACCGGGGCTATGTAAGATGCAAATATCATCTCCTCCATGGCTGCCACCTTGAAAAATGGAAACTCTCAGTTTGTTTTATTTTTATTTAAAGGCTATCATTTTTTGGAGAGGGGTGTATTTAGGGTAGTTTTTTATCATTCTTTTAGTGTTCATAATATTTGTGTTTAATTTTTTTGTGTGTTTGGTTATTCATGTACTTTCACTTTACAATTTTTAGTTTGTTTTTTTTTTTCTTTCTGGAAAAAAAAACCCTTAAAAATAATTTAACAAGTTTAACAAATGGGACATTTTTTCACCCAAGAACAGGCCCAGGATAGTTAAAAGGAGCTTCTACAGTATTTTATTTAATAATTCCACCCATAAAAACTCAATGGCAAAACGTTGTGATTTTTGGCTATTTAAACTGCAAATATCATCTCCACCATAGTTGCCACCTTTGGAATGCCCCTTTATTTTTACCTTACCTTTAGTACTGACTTGGGAGAGTGGATTATTTTTAGCCAAATTAATTTAGCACTAAATTACCAATTTTTAGCCATCAACAAAATTTTGCCTAAGCAGAAACTCTCAGTTTCAGTCATTGAGCTGTTTATGAATTTTTTTTAAATTTATTTAAAGGTTGTAGTTTTGGGGGGAAGAGGTAAAATTAGAGTATTTTGCCATCCTTCCTCCCCTTCCTTTATTCTCTTTTTTTTTCCTCTTTCCCTTGTTTTTTAGCAATAGGAATTCCTAGTAAGGCTGGTACCCTGACAGTGGTACTTTTTTGTAAATATTATAAACTGATATACAGTGGGGATGGAAAGTTTTCAGACCTCCTTAAATTTTTCACTCTTTGTTATATTGCAGCCATTTGCTAAAATCATTTAAGTTCATTTTTTTCCTCATTAATGTACACACAGCACCCCATATTGACAGAAAAAACACAGAATTGTTGACATTTTTGCAGATTTATTAAAAAAGAAAATCTGAAATATCACATGGTCCTAAGTATTCAGACCCTTTGCTGTCCATTTCTTCTGATCATCCTTGAGATGGTTCTACACCTTCATTTGAGTCCAGCTGTGTTTGATTATACTGATTGGACTTGATTAGGAAAGCCACACACCTGTCTATATAAGACCTTACAGCACACAGTGCATGTCAGAGCAAATGAGAATCATGAGGTCAAAGGAACTGCCTGAAGAGCTCAGAGACAGAAATGTGGCAAGGCACAGATCTGGCCAAGGTTACAAAAAAATTTCTGCTGCACTTAACGTTCCTAAGAGCATAATCCATAATCCTTAAGTGGAAGACGTTTGGGATGACCAGAACCCTTCCTAGAGCTGGCTGTCTGGCCAAACTGAGCTATCGGGGGAGAAGATCCTTATTGAGAGAGGTCAAGAAGAACCCAAAGATCACTGTGCCTGAGCTCCAGAGATGCAGTTGGGAGATGGGAGAAAGTAGTAGAAAGTCAACCATCACTGCAGCCCTCCACCAGTCGGGGCTTTATGGCAGAGTGGCCCGACGGAAGCCTCTCCTCAGTGCAAGACACATGAAAGCCCGCGTGGAGTTTGCTAAAAAACACCTGAAGGACTCCAATATGGTGAGAAATAAGATTCTCTGGTCTGATGAGGCCAAGATAGAACTTTTTGGCCTTAATTCTAAACGGTATTTGTAGAGAAAACCAGGTACTGCTCATCATCTGTCTAATACAGTCCCAACAGTGAAGCAGGGTGCTGGCAGCATCATGCTGTGGGGGTGTTTTTCAGCTGCAGGGACAGGACGACTGGTTGCAATCGAGGGAAAGATGAAGAGTGCTCAGGACCTCAGACTGGGCCGAAGGTTTACCTTCCAACAAGACAATGACCCTAAGCACACAGCTAAAATAACGGAGGGGCTTCACAACAACTTTGCGACTGTTCTTGAATGGCCCGGCCAGGGCCCTGACTTAAACCCATCTCTGAAGAGACCTAAAAATGGCTGTCCACCAACATTTCCCATCCAACCTGACAGAACTGGAGAGGATCTGCAAGGAGGAATGGCAGAGGATCCCCAAATCCAGGTGTGAATAACTTGTTGCATCTTTCCCAAAAAGACTCATGCCTGTATTAGATCAAAAGGGTGTGTAGCAATAACTCTCGGCAGAGCTGCTGGTTTAAGCGGGCTTGTTACCTTCACTCTCCTTCCCTCTGTTTCACAGGCACTGGGTCTAGGGTTCCGTTGAGTTTACCTCCGGACGATGCAAGCACCAACACTCGAGTATGTTTTCAATGCTATATTGAACCATTAACGAAGGAAGTAGAACGAAAGAGGCAGAAGGGAAACTGCAAGGAAAGCTCAAATACCTTTCGGTAGGATTCTTGACAAATGTCCTTTAGAGTTGAATATTACAATAGAATGTGCTCCCCTTGTGGGGCACACTCTTTGTTTGCCTGGATAGGCCTCTTTCACTTGCCTAGCAGCCAGTACGTAGCACGAACAAAAGTCTCTGCCACAGACTTGCTTGGGACTACCACAGGATGTATTGGTTTTGTGGTGAATGTCAGTCTTGAACCTTTAAGCCAAACCCGGCAACACTATGCTGTAAAGTTACTTTAGGATACGTCCTCCAACCGAGTCACCAGGCCCCTCTCCAGACCAGCACTCTGCATGATCCTTCCATGACATGTCCCCCCCTGGGATCTCCTCGGTTGTCCAGCTTCTTCACTCTGGATAGACAGCTCAGGACCATTCCTCGGCTGCTGTGGTAGGCCCCAGACAAGCTTCTGGGCCCACCCATGCGCCGCAGTGACACGGGCCTCCGGAACGGAGGACCACGAGGTAGCACTCTAATGCATACCTGTCGGCCAGGAGGGCCAGCAGGTGGCTGTAAAAACAAACCTAAAACATGGCGTCTGTCCCATAAATACCCTCTCCCAGAATCCCACTTGGAGGACCACCTCCACCGAGTTGTCTCCGGGACAGAAGAGCATCCATACGCTTTGACACATTGCCTTTCCAACACTAGCCGATAGTAACAACGACACCCACCGGCCCAGTATGGAAACACATGCAACGTCAGCCAAGCTGGAACAGAGGCAAATCTAACTTCCCCTAACGAGCAATTTACTAAATTTACCTATCAGATGATAGATCGCAAATCTACCAGTGCTACAGGTGCTTCTACTAAATACTGAGCAAAGGGTCTGAATACTTAGGACCATGTAATATTTCAGTTTTTCCTTTTTAATAAATGTGCAAAAAATGTCAACAATTCTGTGTTTTTTCTGCCAATATGGGGTGCTGTGTGTATATTAATGAGGGAAAAAAATGAACTTACCCGTATATACTCGAGTATAAGTCGAATTTTTCAGCATGTTTTTTTGTGCTGAAAGTGCCCCCCTCGACTTATACTCGAGTCAAGCACTTTTCTGCAGCAAAAAATTTCATTTTCCGAACCGACTTTGGGGCCCCGTATCTCAGGGCCACTTGATGCTAGGAACCCCAAATTTGGTGTGCAAACCCAGTGAAACTAGAACTACAACATATCCAAAGCTGAAGTTCCTAGCTCTAAGTGGCCCCGAGATACGGGGCCCCAAAATCGGTTCGGAAAATGTCATTCTCTGCTGTAGAAAAGTGCTTAACATTTTCTGAACCGACTTTGGGGCCCCATATCTCAGGGCCAATTGGTGCTAGAAACCCCAGCTTTGGAAATTTTATGGTGCTAGTTCCACTGGGTTTGCACACCAAATTTGGGTTTTTTAGCACTAAGTGGCCCCGAGATACGGAGCCCCAAATTTGGTCAACTGTGTCCATCTGCAGCAATGTCATTTCGGGACCCTTTGGGTTCAGAGACCCCAAATTTTTGCTGCAGCTAGGGGGCATCTAGGAACCCTTAACTACCGAGTTTGAAGTTCAGGGGACCTATGGCTGCAAATGGGCACAGTGAGGCATGCAAATGGGCATTGTTGACCCTCTTTTCCACTTACAGTAGCTGTGCATTTCTCACCCTCGTCTTATACTCGGGTCAATAAGTTTTTCCCAATTTTTTTGTGGTAAATTAGGGCCTCGACTTATACTCGGAACGACTTATACTCGAGTATATACGGTAAATGATTTTAGCAAATGGCTGCAATATAATGTAGAGTGAAAAATTCTAAGGGGGTCTGAATACTTTCCATCCCCACTGTATACCTGGTTTGGCGGCTGGTGTGAGGTGTGTGTTTTGACTGCTGTTCTTGATACCCACCCCCTTCAGAATTGGAGTGAGGTCCAGGTTATCACTCTTTATGTGTATGAGGTTGTTGGGTGACATATGGTTTTATATATGTTTTTTCTTCCCCCATTTTCTCTTTGTTTGCTAATATTCTATGTGGGTGAGATTGAACTTGTATACAATTATATACGTTTTTTCTAATTATCATTATGGTTCTTTTGTAAAACTCATAAGAATTTATGACACTCATTTGAGACCATAAAAGTCCTATGGAAGTAGATTATTCCATGAAACGTGTAGACTTTGGCTCTCAATTTATGTAGTCTATATATTCATATCTGAGACACTGTCTTGTCAACTTCCCATGTGAGATTTTATCTAATGTATAGTCAGGATGACATGATCTTATTGCCCCATTGGCTGCTTTTTATTGAAATTGTGTAATAAAATATATAATTATTTTATTGGATTGCCTGCGTGTAAGTTTACTATTTAAGGTATAATTAAAGACCACCTTTTTTGCATACTTATAGGTTTTGTTTCACAACATTTTGGGAACAATACCTCCTCTAGTGCTACTAGTTTTATTAAGCCCAGCTTCTTTCTTTTAGTATTCTTTGTATTTGTTTTTTGTTTGTTTATATATGTATATACAGTATATATTTATGTGCATTTGATTATTTGTGTATTTTCACATCATAGTTTTTCTTTTCCTTTTTTTTTTTTTCATTTTTTCTTTCTGTGAAAAAAAGTGTAAAATAATTAATAAAGATTACTGAGGTTGTTTCACATAAGAACAGGTCCAGGATTGTTAAAAGGAGCCTCTACATTATTTTTAATTCTAATTGCTTCCATAAAACCACCAACATGGCAAAATGCCACAATTTTTTTTTCTCATTCTTTGTACTGGCTATGAATGTGATTGAGGGACTTGCTAATCAATAGTGAGACATTTGATTTAGGAGGAATGGACAGAACTGTCAACCAGAAAACATTACACCTATCAGAACACCCCAGTTGTTGCTTGTTCATACATGGCCTGCACCCCCTACAGTCAGGGCCATCTTTAAGGCAGGGCAAAAGGGGCAGATGCATGAGGGTTTCATTAACAATTAATGGCACTGCTGTGTATCTGCTAAAGGGCACATTTCTGTGGTGTCAGGAAAGCGATTTTGCATGCATTCCCAACACACACAAATGTGAACGCAGGCTTAATGTTTCAGTTACATTGGTGGTCAGTGTAAATCTTCTCATTACATTGGGACTTGGTGTACAATCCTTTCATTTACACTAGTGGCCAGTGTGAAGGTCCCCCTTACATTGGTGGTCAGTGTACATCACTCCTTATATTGGTGGTTACTGTGAATGCTCCTATTACAGTAGTGGTCAGTGTAAACATTACATGGGTGGCCATGTTGAAAACTTTTCTTTATATTGGTAATCAGTAAAAAAATCCAAACTTCCATTTTTTGTCAGTTTTAAATCCTCCCTTACATTGGTAGTACATGTAGAAGCCCCTTTAAATTGGCAGTGAGTGTAAATCCCTCTTACATTTGTGGCCAGTGTAGAAATCCCCCTTTATTGGTTGTTAAGGTAAAATCCTCCATTACATTGGTTGTCAGTGTAAATTCTTCATTACATTGGTGATCAGTGTACATTTCCCTTTATATTGGTGGTAAGTGCAGAATTACCCCCACACTGGTGGTCAGTCAGTGTAAATCCCCCTTTACATTGGTGCTTAGTGTAAATCCTCCCTAACAATGGTGGTCGGTGTAAAAGTATCAACTTACATTGGTGGTGAGTAAAAATCTCCTTGACAATGGTTGTCAGTGTAAATTCCCCCCCACATGGGGTTCATTGTATATTCCCCGTTACACAAGGGTTGGTGTAAATGCTCCTATTACATTGGTGTCAGTGTAGAAATCCCACTTTATATTAATGGGTGGCGTAAAATTCCCCCTCACATTGGTGGTCAGTGTAAATCACCCATTACATTGGTGGTCAGTGTAGAATCCTCCACTATATACTTGTCAAAGATTTCCATCTTTGCTCTACATGATTCAGAATTTGCCACAGTGTACTGCCTCCTAATTAATCCCATTTCCCCACCACTGACATTGATGGGTCCCCTCACCTCCCCAGTCCATGGTGTGCAAGCAGTGAGGAGTCAGGAGATGATGCGCTGTAACCTTTAGCAACCAATCAGTGAGCAGTAATGATGTGCACTAACCTCTTGCAACCAATCATTGAGCAGTAAGGACATACAGTAACCTCAAGCAACCAATCAGTGAGCTGTAATAATGTGCAGTAACCTCTAGCAACCAATTGGTGAGTGAAATGGATGTGCAGGAACCTCTAACAACCAATAAGTGAGCAGTATTGATGTACAGTAATCTCTAGCAACCAATCAACAAGCAGAAGTCATGTGCTGTAACCTCTAGCAAATAATCAGTGAGCCATAATGTGTGCTGCGACCTCTAGAAGCCAGTCAGTGAGCGGTAATGATAAACTGTAACCTCTGACAACCAGTCGCAATTGCTGCCTGATCTGATTCAGGAAACTGACTTTGAGTTTAGCTGCTATTTATTGTATGTCTCAGAGCAGGTGGAGAGCGAAATTGCATGGAAGGGGGTCCAAGAAAATGTTTGCCCAGGGTCAAATCAATATTAAAGATGGCCCTGCCTACAGTACAACAGAATCCCTATTGAAAACTAGGGATTTCCAGGCATGGTGCATAATTCTCCCTACCTCTAACAATGCAATTAGGATGAGGAAGCTTTGTTAGATAACTGGCTGATTAGGTAGCGTCATGTGATTTGATATATGTGCATAAAATGAAATCAAAGATTAACAAAAGCCTAAACACTTCTCATATTGCCAGGCATTATCTTTTTCAACCAGGGTATTATGGAGCCCTGGGGTGCCTTCTAGGTTCTTCTCAAATTGCACAAAAATTGTCAACAAGCTGACAGGTGGACCAAGCCTGACATTTTTGTTACATAAATCCAATGGTGTTGATTGTGCAGCATTACAACCTTAGGCAACATGCAAGTCAACTGTCGGCATTCTAACAAGCATCGGTTAATAAGGAGGATATCAGGCACCTGGTGATGTCCTTGTTTTCTCTTCTCTATCAGCACTGGGGTCACATTAGCTGAATGAGGGAGAGAAACCGAGGCAGAAGAGAAACGCTGGTGTATGAAAAGGTGTGTAACAATAAATCATCTCCAATGTTGGGTGTCCTACGTGTCTTGATGCCGCTGATGCCGTGGGTTTTATGTAAAACTATTAGTTTATTAGGGCATTTCGACGTTTAGACTTCGGCTTTCGACTAATCCCTGCGGATCAGAGAGGCTGCTAGAAGCTTATATTTCTGTGATCCCCAAAGAAGGAAAGGATCCTACGAATGTCGCTAGCTACCGCCCGATCTCTCTTCTTAAAGTGGATGTTAAGCTCTTTGCCAAAATCCTTGCAACCCGTCTATCATTTCACGTACCTGCATGGGTTGGTCTAGACCAAGTAGGGTTTGTCCCTGGTAAAGAGGCCAGGGACAACACTAATAAAGCCCTGAACCTGCACCACTGGCTCACGTCTACCCAACAAGAGGGTTTCTTTCTGGCGATGGACACAGAAAAGGTGTTCGACAGAGTGCCCTGGGACTATATGGACACGGTTCTGGGCTTCCTGGGGCTCGGGCCATGTATACAAGCCTTTATTATGTCCCTATATGCTAACCCTAGTGCGAAAGTCAAGGTCAATGGCCACTTGTCGGACACCTTCTCCATCCAGAACGGACCCAGACAGGACTGCCCTCTCTCTCCCTTGCTCTATATCCTCACGCTTGAACCCCTCCTCCGGTGCATCCGGGCCAATACAGACATTAGGGGCATACATGTGCAGGATCATGAATTCAAGATTGCAGCTTTTGTGGACGATGATCTCCTCTTCCTTTCCTCGCCGTTAACATCTTTACCTAACCTCCTGCAAGTTCTTGAACGCTTAAAAACCCTCTCCAACTTGAAAATTAATTATTCTAAATCTTTTGCCCTAAATGTCTCTTTAGCCTTGGAGGTGGAGAAACAATGCCAACAGCATTTCCCCTTTCAGTAGAAAGCTGATGCCATTACGTACTTAGGTATCCAGCTCCCTGCTACTTTACAGTAGAAACTTCCTGGCTGAGTTGCAGAGTATACAGTATACGTCAGGATCTCCAGAGGTGGGACAAGTCCACCATCTACTGGTTTGTACGCCCATCTATCGTTAAGATGACGATCCTCCCATGTTTTGCTATATAATAAATTCAAACATTACCAATCCGCCCACCACCTTCCTTCTTTGGGCTATGCAGGTCTATCTGTAGAACATTTCTTTGGCGCAATAAACCTGCTCAAATATGCTGGACTAAGTTGGTACTGCCAAAAGCATGTGCAGGTATTGGCCTTCCTGACCTTTAGTGCTATTATTGGGCGGTCCATCTTACATGGATTGTTGACTGGAAATTACATGTCCGATGCAAAGGCTGGGTGATCCTTGAAAACCTGATCTCGAACTCTGACTTACGCTATGTACCATGGCTATCCAGGGAACATGTATCCCTAAATGCATTGACCCATCCCCTTATTGCTGCCACTCTTCACGCATTTTATAAGGCTTGCGCCATACATTCAGTTTCAGCTAAAATCTGCTCCATCACTGCAGTTAAGGACAACCCGGAATTTCCCCCCAGGCCTATCTGGGGCCTTTGCGAAACCAGAAAGGCCGTATACGGAGATGTTAGCCAAACATTTTTTTTGCAGAGGCCATTTTATGCGGCAAAGCAAACTTGCAGAACTCTTAAACACAGTCTCTTTTCCATTTTGCTCTTACATGCAACTTAAGCACTTCGTAGATGTCCCGTTCCGTAGGCAAGGTTTCACCACACCCACTACAATGCTGGAATCACTTTGCTTCCACACATAGGTGTGCACAGCCTATTGCCATAGGGTGTGCACCCTAAAGCTCAAACACATATGCATGTATGTACATGTGTATATATACTGACGGTGTCAGTAGAGCAGTGGACAGTGTCAGTAAGGCAGAGACTGGTGTCAGTAAGGCAGTGGACAATGTCAGTACTTTTTATTTTTTACTATTTTTTACAACTTTATTTTTTTTATTATTTTTATTTTTTTACAATTCTTTTTAGAAGCCACATTAGGGGGCTTTAGTGAATCACCACACAGGGTGATTAGGGTGTGCCCAGGGACACCTGGCACACCCTGTGCGCACGCCTATGCTTCCGCATGTCCCCCTAGAACCATATCATATTGACACTTTACGCCTCATTGTTTGAAGAGCTCTCTGTACAACTTCATCCAGAGGATATCTACTGGGAATCCGCTGTGGGCACAGAGATAGACAAGGAAGGCTGGGACCATATCAATCTTTATATTCACAAGGGATCCTTGAATGTCTCGATACAGCAAAAGGGCTATAAACTGAAACACATTGGTATAGAACCCCCCGACTTGATCCACAAGTTCTCCCCCTCAGTTTCTGATTGGTGTGGATGAGTAGCGATGTGGAGGAGAGGCGGCACATTCCTCCATATCTGGTGGAGCTGCCCATCCCTCCAGCCATTCTGGCATAAAGTTCATGATGTGATTGCGAAGGTGTCTTCTCTTCCGCTAAAGTTTTCCCCAGCGCAGTTTCTGCTACACCTGTCTAAAAATCTCTAAAAAGCGCTACTACAAATCGGTTGCGATGCATATGGTTAACACTGCTGTGTACCAGTTCATTGGCGGTCCACATCCCCACCCTCCATTGCCGAATGGTTTCAGCGAATTTACCAGGTGGCGGAGATGGAGGAGCTGATCCACATTACTCTAGATAAGATTTCTAAGTTCGCTGCAATATGGGAACCGTGGACAACCTTCAAAAGCTCTCAACTATACCAGGAGCTTACACGAGATGCGACATGACTTATCATAGGACTATTTAACCACTGACCTAGTGGGTCACCTTTGTATTACACTTTGGGTGTGACACACCTTACTATATGATCTGCTAGACACTGGAGAGGACAGCTGGTGATGTCCTCACCCCCTCTCCCTTATCTGCCCATGTCCTCCTTCCCACCCCTCCCTCTGCCCCCCAACCTCCCCTTCATCTCCCCCCCCCCTTTTTTTGTTTACTCTTTCCCACCCTACCTGCTCAGCTCAATTGACCAGAACCAATGAGGGCTCTGTATGTACTTCCCCAGCTCTCAGAGGAGGGTATTATTACTGGTTAGCAGGGGTTCATTTGGTCTTTCATTTTTTTTGGTTAAGTTTCTCCTTTTCTTTTTCTTTTTCTTTTTTCGGTTGTTCACCTTCTGGACTTTCTCAGTGAGAGTGCCATTGTTATTACTTGCACTTGCACTTGTGACTTTGTCAACTACATGTAACCTTTCTTTCCTGTGTATTATTGTGAGAGTTCAATAAACTTGTTTATGCAAAAATGTTTCGTTTTTTACATATTAGAATGGGGTGCCTTGAGATGTGCGTAATTTTAAAGGGTTACCTTGACTGAAAAAGGTTGAGAAACACTGATCTAGAAGTCTACTCTAGGGCCATAGGGACATTTTAGGGGGAGGCACACTTAAACTTGCTTCATTGTTTTACCACCCTTCATTATTATGATGAAAAACAGGGGGTTGCAAACTTTGGAACATTTTCTTGTATGCTTGCAACCAATTTGCTTCAGATGTAATTTCCTCATTCAGTTTTTAAAATGAAACATATGGCAACAAGATATAATTCTGATTGCTATGGGCAACATATAATTCTGACTGGATTACCAGCAATCCAACAAGAACCATACATGCCATACTGAGATGTAAGGGATACTGTCCATGGTAATTTCAGCATCTCCTACCACTAGGGATGAGCCGAACACCCCCTGGGTTCGCAGCAGAACTTGCGAACAGGCAAACAATTTGTTCGAACACGCAAACACCGTTAAAGTCTATAGAACATGAATATGAATAATCAAAAGTGCTCATTTTAAAGGCTTATATGCAAGTTATTGACATAAAAAGTGTTTGGGGACCTGGGTCCTGCCCCAGGGGACATGTATCAATACAAAAAGAAGTTTTAAAAACGGCAGTTTTTTCGGGAGCACTGATTTTAATAATGCTTAAAGTGAAACAAAGAAAATGGGAATATTCCTTTAAATTTCGTACCTGGGGGGTGTCTATAGTATGTCTGTAAAGGGGCGCATGATTCCCGTGTTTAGAACAGTCTGACAGCAAAATAACATTTCAAAGGAAAAAAAGTCATTTAAAACTACTCGCGGCTATTGATAAATTGTCGGTCCAACAATACACATAAAAGTTCATTGATAAAAACAGCATGGGATTTCCCCACAGGGGAACCCCGAACCAAAATTAAATAAAAATGCGTGGGGGTCTCCCTAAATTCCATACCAGGCCCTTCAGGTCTGGTATGGATATTAAGGGGAACCCCACGCCAAAATAAAAAAAAAATGGCGTGGGGGTCCCCCTAAATTCCATACCAGGCTCTTCAGGTCTGGTATGGATTTTAAAGGGAACCCGCGCCAAAGCACCTTGTCCCCATGTTGATGGGGAGAAGGGCCTCATCCCCATTACGCTTGCCCAGTGGTTGTGGGGGTCTGCGGGCGGGGGGCTTATCGGAATCTCGAAGCCCTCTTTAACAAGGGGACCCCCAGATCCCAGCCCCCCCGTGTGAATTGGTAATGGGGTACAAATGTACCCCTACCATTTCACAAAAAAAGTGTCCAAAAGGTTAAAAAACACAAGAGACGGTTTTTGACAAGTCCTTTATTAATTTCTTCTACTTTCATCTTCTTTCTTCTGGTCTTCCTTCGGTGTTCTTCTTCTTCCGCCATCTTCTTCTTCATCTTCTTCTTCGCCATCTTCTTCTTCCTCCACTCTTCTCATCCCGCATCTTCCTCCAGGCTTCTTCTCCGCCCCGTCTGCACAATCCGCCTCAGTGGGAGTCTTCCGCCGTGTGATGCTTCGGTTCTTCTGACATTTCTTATATAACGGAGGCCGGGGCCACCCGGTGACCCCGCCCTCCTCTGACACATGGGGAATTTCCCTGTGGCTCTCCCCGTGTTGTCAGAGGGGGGAGGGGTCACCCGTTTCCATACCCGGGTGACCCCGCCCCCTCTGACAACATGGGGGAAAGCCACAGGGAAGTTCCCCGTGCATCAGAGGAGGGCGGGGTCCCTGGGTACGTAAACAGGTGACTCCGACCCCCTCTGACAACACGTTGAAAGCCACAGGGAAGTTCCCCGTGCGTCAGAGGAGGGTGAGGTCACCGTGTGGCTCCGCCCTCCGTTATATAGGAAATGTCAGAAAAACCAAAGCGTCACACGGCGGAAGACTCCCACTGAGGCGGATTGTGCGGACAGAGCGGAGAAGAAGTCTGGCGGAAGATCCGGGACGAGAAGAGCAGAGGAAGAAGAAGATGGAGAAGAAGAATATGAAGAAGAAGATGGAGGAAAAAGAAGAACACCGAAGGAAGACCAGAAGAAAGAAAATGAAAGAAGAAGAGGTCCTCTATGTGTAAAGGCTGTAAGTACTTTTAATCCCACTTTTGGAGTCTGCACATCTATGAATATCCTGTGACCTAAGATTCTCTCTTAGAAATTTGAATTAGATCCAAGAAGCTCCTTCCTTGTTCTAAAAATTGACTTCTGTACACATTACTCAACTACTGCCAAAGATCTGACCCTATGGTGAAATGCTAGCTCACCCTGCCTCTGAGGTTCCTCATATACCTTTGGAGGTCAGGGGCTGCTACATTGAGGATGGCAGAGAAAGGTGTCTTATCAGTGGTCGTAATAAATCCAGCCCTGATCCTGATTGTATGAAGCACATTAAATGCACACAACAACATGTTTGCTTTGTGCAGAAACAAATTTATTAAGAATAAGAGTATTCCAGAGCTTCAGAAAATACATTTTCAATCAAAAATATTGTGAACAGATAAGTGAACTGAAATTCTGTCATAAAGGAAATCTTTACTGAGGGAAATATGAGGGACTATCATTGCTGACATCTCCTGCAAATATCAGTTGCCTGGGTGGCACACTGATTTGTTGACTTCAATACTATCTGATGGACTGCTAAAACAAAAACAGGTTGTAACATCTTATTTACATATGACTTAGCAGTCCTTTAAAAGTAATTCTCAACTCTGCATCAAAATGGATTGGAAATGCGATCAGCACAAATAAAGATTAAGGTGCATCTAAGGAAAGGTAAAGCTGTCACCAGCACCCGTTCCCACTGCATTTTACCCTCCAATATGGACCTCCACCAATGAAGGTCAAACATGCAGCTTCCAAAGCAATACTGAACTGGCGTTCTTGGAGATGAATTACCATACTCTTCTTGCTGGAACACTTCTTTACTGCCCATGGCTTCCTTAATTTCTCACAAATGGTGTGAGGAAGAATAGAAGGAGCGTAACATAATGTAGCATTTTCAATAGAAATTTAGTAGTAAAAATGAGTACACTCACTTCATTGGAATCACAAACAGGTTTAGGTATAAAGCTGAAGTTTCCAACCAACAAAATGGCAGCCGCATCCTGATGCGCAATGACGTCACACATCACGACTTCCACCTACACGTTTCGTCATCAATGACATCGTCAGGGGTTCCCCCTGAGGTCCATATTGGAGGGTAAGAGGCAGTGTGATGGTTTTACATTTCCTTGAATGCACCTTAATCTCTATTTGTGCTGATCGCATTTCCAACCAATTTTGATGTAGAGTTGAGAATGACTTTGTAAAGGACTGCTAAGTAATATGTAAATCAGATGTTACAATCTGATTTTGTTTTTAGCGCTGCACCTATGATGTAAATGTTTTACTCATGTTGTTTTTCCAGCAATAACGTGTCAGCAACTTTTTTATCTGTTGTATTTAACCTAGCGCAGCCTAATAATAATTATTTTGTGTGTTTCACTGCACTTAGGATTCCAAAAATTCACCTATAGTGTTATATATTTCAGTGCTTCTACTTGAATAATAAATCCCCCAAAAATATGTGACATTAATATTAGTGTACCAACCAATAATCAATTCCACAGTAGCGCAACCACTGCTACTATGCAGTGAACAATAATATATTTGCAAGTGATATAATCAAAACATGAAAATAATACAAAATAATTTAAAAATTCTAATGCCGCGTACACACGACCGGTCTTTCCGTCAGAATAAACTCTGAAGGACTTTCCGACGGAGTTCCGACGGAGTTCCGCTGAAACTGTCTTGCCTACACACCATCACACCAAAGTCCAACCGTCTAGAATGCGGTGACGTACAACACGTACGACGGGAGTAGAAAAAGGAAGTTCAATAGCAAGTAGCCAATAGTTGCCGTCTCGTACTTGCTTCAGAGCATGCGTCATTTTTGGTCCGTCGGAACAGCATACAGACGAGCGGTTTTCCCGATAGGAACTGATTCCGTCGGAAAGATTTCTGACGGTCTTTCCATCAGATCAAACTCTGAAGGACTTTCCGACGCAGTTCCGATGGAGTTACGCTGAAACTGTCTTGCCTACACACCATCACACCAAAGTCCGACCGTCTAGAACGCGGTGACGTACAACACGTACGACGGGAGTAGAAAAAGGAAGTTCAATAGTAAGTAGCCAACAGTTGCCGTCTTATACTTGCTTCAGAGCATGCGTCGTTTTTGGTCCGTCGGAACAGCATACAGACGAGCGGTTTTCCCGATAGGAACTGATTCCATCGGAAAGATTTCTGACGGTCTTACCGTCAGATCAAACTCTGAAGGACTTTCCGACGGAGATCCGCTGAAACTGTCTTGCCTACACACAATCACACCAAAGCCTGACTGTCTAGAAGGCAGTGACGTACAAAACGTACGACGGGAGTAGAAAAAGGAAGTTCAATAGCAAGTAGCCAATAGTTGCCGTCTCGTACTTGCTTCAGAGCATGCGTCGTTTTTGGTCCGTCGGAAAGATTTGAAACATGTTCTATTTCTAGGTTCGTCAGAATTTTCGAAAGAGAACGTCCGATGAAGCCCACACACGATCGGAATGTCCGATGGAATGATTCAGTCGGACCTTTTCTGCCGAAAAGTCTGGTCGTGTGTACGTGGCATTAATCATACGAATAAGTCCATACAACTGTCAAAATAACGATGTATAAATCAAAAATAAATCTTCAGAGTGTTTCAATTCAGGAAAGTTTGTGATTAACAGTCAACTCTCTATGTTAGTAGAACCAGGAATACTACACCTTATACCCACCACCAGTGCGATTAAATAGAGCCATCTCCCCTATGGTAATGCACTCACCAGATTGACTTGCCTTTCACTCTAATGAAAAGGATTAATGAGATGAAAGCACTATTGGAGGCTTTTTGTTTTCTCTCACACACATGCGATGAGATGAGACCTGCTGATTGTAGAGTGATACTACCAGGTGGATATTGACCCAAAAGCTTATTTGTCTTTTCAGGAGAGTGAAAGGCAATTCAATCTGGTGAGTACATTACCATAGGGAAGACGGCTCTATTTAATAGCACTGGTGGTGGATATTAGGTGTATTATTCCTGGTCTACTCACATAAAGAGTTGACTGTTAATTACAAACTTTCCTGGATTGAATCGCTGAATATTTATTTTTGATTAATATACCGTTATTTTGGCAGTTGTATGGACTTGATGATTTTGAATTTTTTAAATATTTTGTATTATTTTCACGTTTTGATTATATCACTTGCAGATATATTATTGTTCACTGCATAGTAGCAGTGGTTGTGCTACTGTGCAATTGATTATTTGTTCGTACACTAATATTGTCATTAATTATTGTTATGTGATGGACTGATCTGGATGCTGAACAAAGGTTAAAGCCTAGTACGCACAAAGAGATTATCGGACGAATGATCGTCCATATCAAAAACCAATAGTTTACTAAAGTACAACAGAATAGAAGTGATGTAATGTATTTGTATTGTGTTTTTGACTGAAAACTGTACTTATTAAATGAAAATCGTATGATCTGGTATCGTACGAAAAAAAATTTCATGTTTGTCCCTTCAGAAAATTTTGGATGAAAGCTGTGTACTAACGATCAGATTATTGTATGATTGCGTTGAAAGTGGTATTTTTTGTACGATATTTTGATCGTGTGTATGGGACTTCAGGCTTCACTCTGAGTTCAGTGGCTGCATGCTTGTTCCAGATCAGTGGCTCAGAAGATATTTAAGTCAGAGATAGCCAAGCACGTAGGCTTTTTATAAATAGGTCAGCAATGTCAGCCTTCAAATTTCTCTTAGGGCCCTTTCACACTGGATCGGTTTGCAGGCACTATTGCGCTAATAATAGCGCCTGCAAACCGACCCGAAAGTGCTGCTGCTGTGTCTCCAGTGTGAAAGCACTCGGGGCTTTCACACTGGAGAGGTGCGCTAGCAGGACGGGAAAAAAAGTCCTACTAGCAGCATCTTCGGAGCGGTGAAGGAGCAGAGTGTATACGGCTCCTTCGCCGCTCCTGCCCATTAAAATCAATGGGACAGCACGGCTATACCACCAGCAAAGCGCCTCTGCAGAGGTGCTTTGCTGTGGTTTTTAACCCTTTCTCGGACGCTAGTGGCCGAATACCAACGGTAAAGCGTCGCTTACAATAGCGGCGCTTTACCGCCGACGCCGCCCCCACCCCAGTGTGAAAGGGCCCTTAGTAGAGGTTTCCTTTAAAATAATAGAGCCATTAATAATACCAACAAATATGTTTCTAAAGGTTTGAGAAATTTATGAAAGCTGGATATAACAGCATTTGAGATGAGATTGGGTTTCAGCTTGGGTTTGGTCAGAACCGAACATTGTCCAAACCTGGAAGTTTGTTATTACTGGGCCAATTAACTGTGGGCAGGGGATTCTGTGCCATGCGGCTGACATACACATAGGGGCGGGGATACTCGTGACATAAGGGCCCCATAGCCATATTAGGTTAATGATTTCATTAGCATTCCCGCCCCATTGTATACATGTAGTTGCAATGTGGGGAATCTCCTTTTCACAGCTCATTGGCACAGCAGTGACAGCTGACAAACTTATTCCTATTGGTAATATGAATAAAGTTTTTCATGCCTGTATTAGGATTATATATTTTTCACATGCAGCTGAGTTCCAGTTAGTAATCCCACTGAAAGACACTGCAGTTAGCCTCTCCATAGCTTGCAATGACTGATGACATGAAACTCAGCTGCAGTACAAACGTATCTATGATGTCAAGTATCTCAAAATTCGTACTCCTTATTTTTTACATATTTGTTAGCATTTTAAACAACTCTTTTATAAAGTTTTTATTTATTTATGTATTTATTTATTTATTTATTTATTTATTTTGCTTATTGGTTCTATAGCAATGACACAGTAAAGGTAAATCCATAAGGGCTTGTTTACACTTACGGCCTGTGCGAGGTGAAAAAATAGTAGATGGGCTGCAGATGGGCAGGCAGTGAGGAGGCACTATAACGCCTTTCAGCTGTCTGACTACCACACTCTGAATAGAAAAAGGAATCTGACAGAGAAACCTAAATAGGAGTGTGCCACATCCCGTAATAGCTAGAACAAAAGAAAAATACCCCTAGATATGGGACTTTGGAGGCACTACCACAAACCAAAAATTATGTATAAATCATTTATTTTAACAATAACATCAAAGATAGAAAAATGTCAAAGTGTATGGATGCATTTAAACATAAAATACAAAATGAAAACCAGTCAGATGGTAGATAAACATATCTCCTTGAACCGACGTGTTTCAGAGAAAACAGTTCCTTCGTTAGGGTTCTTTATGGAGAGAAGATATCTGGGGGTACGTAAAGTATCAATGATTAATAATCAATATAAGTACAAACAATTTCTATTCCAGATCGATTACATCAAAAAAGGTCACTTACATTGTATTCCTTGATAGAACAACTAAGCATCCACAGATTTAAAAATAGGAGATATGCAGCCTCGCATCCTGCTCCCCACACGCAGTACTCCAATGGTTTAGCCCATAATATATATGAGTAACAAACAAGACATGTCAAGGGGGGACTGAAGGTAGTCCCCAAATAGCAGCCAAGGGACGCCGCGTCCTGGCCTGGGCGCAGCTCCTGTATGTGAGCTGGGGTCCAAGGTGCAAACTTAAGAATAGAAACACAAGAAAGTAACAGTAACATGGATATAAAATTCTGTGCAGAGAATAGAAACATAGGTAAGAAAATCCACACCTGCCGGTATATGCGGATTTTCTAACCTATAGGTAGGTTTCTATTCTCTGCACAGCATTTTATATTCATTATAGATTGCTCCTTTCCTGTGTCTAGCCCTGTTACTTTCTTGTGTTCCTATTCTTAGGTTTGCACCTTGGACCCCAGCTCACATACAGGAACTGCGCCCAGGCCAGGACGCGGCGTCCCTTGGATGCTATTTGGGGGCTACCTTCAGTCCCCCCTTGGCATGTCTTGTTTGTTACTCATATATATTATGGGCTAAACCATTGGGGTACTGCGTGTGGGGAGCAGGATGCGAGGCTGCATATCTCCTATTTTTAACTCTGTGGATGCTTAGTTGTTCTATCAAGGAATACAATGTAAGTGACCTTTTTTGATGTAATCGATCTGGGATAGAAATTGTTTGTACTTATATTGATTATTAATCATTGATACTTTACGTACCCCCGGATATCTTCTCTCCATAAAGAACCCTGACGAAGGAACTGTTTTCTCTGAAACGCGTCGGTTCAAGGAGATATGTTTATCTACCATCTGACTGGTTTCCATTTTATATTTCATGTTTAAATGCATCCATACACTTTTACATTTTTCTATCTTTGATGTTAATGTTAAAATAAACGATTTATACATAATTTTTGGTTTGTGGTAGTGCCTCCAAAGTCCCATATCTAGGGGTTTTTTTCTTTTGTTCTACCACACTCTGAAAAGCGGTCCAAAGCAGATCACATTTCAGAGGGCTGCAAGGCTTATTGCAAGTGTGAACGAGCCCTAAAACATGTCTGTTATACGGTTCAAAAAAGAATATCAACACTTGGCCTGGTGAACTTGTGCTGTGGTGATCTGAACTTTTACAGCATGCTGAGTATCTGCAAGAAAACATAGAATTTAGTACATTTTTTTAAGCTGCTCTGCCATTTCCAAATATATGACTTCCAAAATGCAGTAAAGCCTTTAAAAAATGAGATAAGGAAGCTGTGAATAAGTTTGGGTACACAGTCATGTCTATATTCAGGACTTAAAATTGGAAATAAAAGGTTGAGATCTGGGAAACACTTTTTGAAAGATAAATAGTGCATTTTATATACAACTTTATAGACTGGACCAAAATGATGGACAAATGATGTGGAAAAAGGGACAGAGACTTTGCTCCAAATGAGGGAAAGTCCCTCAAAAACCAGGGACAGTTGGAGGCCTTAAAAAGGTATCTAAACTTAAGAATAAACAATATGATATATTAAAGCTAACCAGTTAGATATGGTGGCTGCCTTAGTTTTCTTTTTTGAGATTTGTTACAATATTTTAACCTAGTTATCCTGCCAGTAACACACTTTCTGTACTTGGGTGAAAATGCTAACTCATAGTACTGTATCTATAAAGGAACAAGGTTGTCACCCTAGGACGGGAAGTCTGTTAGGAATGCAGAAAATCCATGCCCTTATATCCATATTATAGGGGGCAAAAGTATGTTTGTATATAAAAAGCAGAGGTGACTGGATAAGTTTAGTTCTGCCGGGTGGCAATCTACCCAGGCTAATTTGTAGTATCTCGCTTGGCTGTCCCCTAAGCTGCTCCCCTACTGCTCAGCTCCGATCTTTCTCTTGGCACTGAGGGAACCAAAGAGAACACATCTGCATACTGACCAGACAGCAGAGAGGCCAGACCAGCAGAGACACTTGAGGTAGCTAAGCACAGACCGCAGCGATCATATCTGCACCATTGCCACAAGTAGACCAGAACATCCTCTCACTGGGAACTGCCCATTGTTCACACTGGTAGCTGGAACTGAGTTATTGGAGGTAGGACATTAAGTATACTGCACCTATACCACACCTGTACTGCACCTTTACTGCATGCTGGTTTCTTCCTGTGTTCGGTAAATCAAGCTTTATTACTGCTCACTGCTGCACTTTAGGTGATCTTGCTACTGTTTGTGCTGATCTGGACACCATGGGGTTTACTTACTAAAGCTGGAGAGTGCAAAATCAGACTCAATTCTACATAGAAACCAATCAGCTTCCAGGTTTTATTGCCAAAGTCTAATTGAACAAACTGAGGTTAGAAGATGCCATGCACAGCTGCACCAGGTTCTGATTGCACCAGTTTTAGCAAATATACCCCCAAGTGTCCTCTTATGCCTAGTCCTTTTTATTAATCACCCTGTATGCTAAATTGTGTTTTTACCATTGTTAATCAATTTCTGTGCTGTCTTTGTTACCAACCATATCAGGTGACAATATATTAGGTTTGACTTTAACCCCTTCCCGACCGCCGCGCGCCGATATACCTCGGCAGAATGGCACGGGTGGGCAAAAGGGCATACAGGTACGTCCCCTTTAAGATGCATCATTGATGCGGCATTGGGGGCTCCCGCCGTGTGCTCCGTGTCTGCGTGTCATGGAGCGAAAGTACAAGGAGTTGCCTTTGTAAACAAGGCATTTCCCCGTTCTGCCTTGTGACAAGACAGAGATCTACTGCGCAATGTCATCGGGAGCATTGATCGCTGTCATGTGAGTAGTAGCCCATCCCCCCCACAGTTAGAATCACTCCGTAGGACACACTTAACCCCTTGATCGCCCCCTAGTGTTTAACCTCTTCCCTGCCAGTGTCATTTACACAGTAATCAGTGCATTTTTATAGCATTGATCACTGTATACATGACAATGGTCCCAAAATAGTGTCAAAAGTGTCTGATGTGTCCGCCATAATGTCGCAGTCACAATAAAAATCGCAGATCGCCGCCATTACTAATAAAAAAAAAATTATAAAAATGCCATAAAACTATCCCCTATTTTGTAAACGCTATAACTTTTGCGCAAACCAATCAATATACACTTATTGCGATTTTTTTTACCAAACATATGTAGAAGAATACATATCGGCCTAAACTGAGGAAAAAAATTTTTTATATATATAATTTTGAGGATATTTATAATAGCAAAAAGTAAAAAATATATTTTTTTTTTTCAAAATTGTCGGTCTTTTTTTGTTTATAGTGCAAAAAATAAAAACTGCAGAGGTGATCAAATACCACCAAAAGAAAGCTCTATTTGTGGGGAAAAAAAGGGCGTCAATTTTGTTTGGGTGCAACGTCGCACGACTGCGCAATTGTGAGTTAAATCGACGCAGTGCCAAATCGCAAAAAGTGCTCTGGTCAAGAAGGTAGTAAATCATTCCGGGGCTGAAGTGGTTACTAACTGGTCCCACACCTTGTTTTCTTTGATACAGTACTACTACTATTTTAATGATTTACTGTGATATTGCATACTTTTTACACTCAACCTAGAGTGGTAGAGGGGCTGAAATTCCTAATGAGGTTGAGGAAAAGAACAGAGAACCCAACCCATCTAGCGGCTCCTGTTGGTGTGTTGCTACAGGTGTGTACCATTACAGAGATTACATCACTCTATAACAGAGACATTTTAAGTGTTATCTGACCCCTTTAAGACTTGTAGTATAGTCACAACAAGACCATCACCACAATTTATATCCACAATCAGAATATAGGAAACATTTACATTTGGAGGTAGGCCATGCATTGTCCATTCAGGGGAAAATACTGCAATGGCCCTTGAGGAGAATTGAACAAATAAAGTCAATTGCTATTCCTATGCCAGTTTGGGTTGGATTACATAGCCTCCAACTATTGGACTGCCAATTCCCCCTGACTGATTGAATTGGTGCGAGGCACGCTACATATATACACTTGTTTCTAAATTCACAGTAGCTATTATGTGATATAGACACTCTTAACAATTGGTCCAAAGGCAGTCCAAATCTATAATCCATTGTCTTAACACCAGTATGGGTTTATTACCTAGAAGTGAAATTGTTTTGCTGATTTGTCTAAAGAAATTGCATACTTTACTGTATATAATGTAGTCCAAGCATTGTTATCAAGGTACTCTGAGTTTGAAAAAGTATGGTATACTATCTTAGCTTTCTTTAGCATAGATACTGCATGGGGCACCTATAAATAAAAAAGAATTGGACCCCCTTGTCTTGGTCAAGGTCAGAATGTTGCATTCTCTTGATTTCTCTGTTTGCCCTTTGTCAAAAATTTGTTTAGAAGGCTATATTTATTATCTTACCAGTACTGTTGTTACGAACAGGAGCACTGTGGAAAAAGAAAGAGAATTATCGTTAGTTTTATCATTTTTAGGATTAAAAGTAAAATGATTTACTGAAAATTGCACAAGTTGATAGACAAAATGAGGCCTAATTAAAGTGGCCATTTGCAAAAATATGGGCATTGAGTAAGCATACCACAAGAATACCCACAAGTGATTGTAAAGCCTTATTTTTTTAATAATAATAAACTTGTTATACTTACCTGCTCTGTGCAATGGTTTTGCACAGAGCAGCCCCAATCCTCCTCTTCTCGGATCGCTCGCTGGAATTCCTGGCTCCTCCCCCATTGCTGTATGGAGATCGTCCTCCGAAAGTATAAGAGGGGGTGGTGGTGGGTGGGGGGGAGCAGAACACAAAAGGTTTTTTTTTACCTTAATGTCGAGAATGCGTTAAGGTAAAAAAAAAAAACCTTCAGCCTTTAGAACCACTTTTACACTTATATGGTAGTAGATAGTAGTACAATATTATATAATATTGACGGGAGTTTTGAGGATTAATTGATCGCGTTCTTAGATTGAGATATAAGGATAATATGTCTAGTTGCCTAAACAGTTATGTTTAGTGAGCATCCTGAAAATTATAAAAAAATTATATTTAGAACTCTATTAGGTTTATATGTCTAATTTTTACCATTTTACCACATTTTTACTTAAAAAATTGTGCTTTTTTGCCACCTGTATCAGGAAGTTAAGAGATCCTGGATCCGTCGCTGGAACTCCTGGCTCCTCCCCCCTGCCAATGCCCACCATAGGAAGCCTCTTACCATGGAGGCTCCCAAGCCAGTGGGCACACAGTGTGATACACGGCACTCACCCCCCCCCCCCCCCAAAAAAAAAAAACTTCAGCCTTTAGAACCACTTTTACACTTATATGGTAGTAGATAGTAGTATAACATTATATAATATTGACAAGAGTTTTGAGGATTAATTGATCGCGTTATTAGATTGAGGTTGCCTGAACAGTTATGTTTAGTGAGCATTCTGAAAATTATAAACAAATTATATTTAGAACTCTAATAGGTTTATATGTCTTATTTTTACCATTTTACCACATTTTCACTTAAAAAATTGTGCTTTTTTGCCATCTGTATCAGGAAGTGAAGAGATCCCAGATCCCTCGCTGGAACTCCTGGCTCCTACCCCCTGCCAATGCCCACCATAGGAAGCCTCTTACTATGGAGGCTCCCAAGCCAATGGACACACAGAGTGATACACGGCACTCACCCCCCCCCCCCCCCAAAAAAAAAAAACTTCAGCCTTTAGAACCACTTTTACACTTATATGGTAGTAGATAGTAGTATAACATTATATAATATTGACAAGAGTTTTGAGGATTAATTGATCGCGTTATTAGATTGAGGTTGCCTGAACAGTTATGTTTAGTGAGCATTCTGAAAATTATAAACAAATTATATTTAGAACTCTAATAGGTTTATATGTCTTATTTTTACCATTTTACCACATTTTCACTTAAAAAATTGTGCTTTTTTGCCATCTGTATCAGGAAGTGAAGAGATCCCAGATCCCTCGCTGGAACTCCTGGCTCCTACCCCCTGCCAATGCCCACCATAGGAAGCCTCTTACTATGGAGGCTCCCAAGCCAATGGACACACAGAGTGATACACGGCAGCCCCCCCCCCCCAATCCTTCTCACTGGCTTTGATTGAAAGCAGCTGGAACCAATGGCTCCCACTGCTGTCTTTGAGCGTTATGAGGAGGGAGAGAGCCAAGAAAGCTGCTCTTGTGCAGATTGCTGGATAGAGATCGGACTCCAGTAAGTATAAGGGGGGTGGGGGGAGAGCAGAACACAAAAGGTTTTTTTACCTTAATGTCGAGAATGCGTTCAGGTAAAAAAAAAAAAAACCTTAAGCCTTTAGAACCACTTTTGCACTTATATGGTAGTAGAACTGAACTGGTTAATAGCTACTCATATATCAGCAAGAGGAGGGAGCTGCTAAGTAGGAAGAGCTTAATAGGCTGAGTCAGGCAGCACTGCATTGTGGGAACTGTGGTCCAGAGGAGACAGAATCTACTGTAATCAGGAGCTTTTCAACTGCATTTACCAGAGGAAGATTGAAAGGAGGCATTTTCTGAATCTGTAAAAGACACAGCTTCCTTTTGCTATGAGGGAGCCTGGAGAGTGCACATCACTGTCCAGTGTCCACCACCTCACCACACAACAGAGGCCTGAGCAGAATACAGAGTGATGAGTCCAGAGTCACCTGGGTGTAGAGCACAGAGTGGACTAATTGCTGTGTGTGACTGGAGGAGTACCTGCAATATCGCTGGAACTGGTGAGTTGCTGCTGTGGGGATTAACTATCTCCTGCTAAATAGACTGAGCCCTTTAGGAACTTACCATACAGCCATCTAGTAGCCCTATTTTGGCTTGCAGGCTTGACTGGAACTATTCTCACGTGCACCAATGGTACATCTGGGCCCCAACGCTAGCTGGCTGAAGGTGAAGGACTAAAGACACCTTTTACAGCTGCTACACAGTAATTTTTCCCTATTGCTTATGATAAGAGGTACCTCTCAGAGGACATTGCACTTTATCCTAGCCTTTCTCCTAGGGTGCACTCCATACTAGTTAATAATAGCATTATTATTCACATTGCAATTAATACTTATATGTACTGTTTATTGTTGACTTTTGCTGCTAATTCATGAGTTATTCCCAGTCTAGTTGTACAGAACTCTCTTCTAAGTTACAGTATCTTTGTATACTGATTATACTGTCTAGTGAACTGTGTCTAAATCTACCTTCTGCGTGTTCATTTATGCTCAAACCACCATTTATTCTAACTCATACCAATAAATTGATTTCATTTACCACTAACTGGCCTTGTGTCTATTTCCTGGTACTAATTCACAGGCATGTTAAAGTTATCTATACTCCTGTTCCTATAAGTGCTTGCAGTAACTTTCACTCAACCAGGTGTGTCAGAGGGGCTGTTCTTGGAATCGAGGCACAGAACAGATAAACCAAATTACCAAGCAGCAAATTTGGGGGGTAGCGCTACATTTGGATCCCTTAATACTCCCTGTCACAATGGCCACTAGAACAAACAGAGAGAGTAAATCTCCCCAACGAGTATATATACAGCAATGAAAACCTCACAGGATTGCCGATTCTTTATGACTCCATGTAAAAGGAAAAAAAAGGTTTGGCCTCTGCATATACAGTATATTGTCATACTACCATAACTATTGTTATTTTTGGTAATTATTTTGCTATACATACTGGAGTTCATGTCCTTCTATAAGATGTTTATATGTGGCAATCTCCATCTCCAAGTGGTTCTTCTGGTCCATGAGGATTTTATAAGCGGTGTTTTGCTTTTCCAGGTCAAATCGTATTTGCCCCAGCTCTGACTCCAGGTTGTTGATCAGACATTGTAACTGAGCTAGTTGAGATTGGTAAGTGGCTTCTGTTTCGACCAATGAGTCCTCTAGAGCTGATTTCTGAAAAAAAAATACCATCATTTTAAGTCCAAGAAGTTTTGAACTTCGATTGAAGTTAATCTTTTGCAAATTAAAGTTCAAATGTACAATGTATAAATAATCTGTTATTTTACATTATAAATATTCCAGATGCTAATCTTCAAATTATATATCATTTCTACACTGCCACTTTATAAAAAAGTATAACCAAAAAAGTCTTTCTTACCACACTTAATAGGCTTTGAAGCTCAATTTCCAGTGTTTGTAGGCTGCGTTTCAACTCAATAAGGCCACTAGAGACTGAGTGCAACTGTTCAGCTCCGAACACCATATCACGGTTCAGTTCTTCACTCTGAAAATTGTATGTGAAAATGATAAGCATAGATTTGAATCAGCTTTAAGCTACCATTAAATATATATAGTTTACAAAAAAATGTTGTGTCAGTAACATCTTCAAAAACATAGGCAGAGGCATGGAAGAGCGATGACAGTAAAGACCAAGTGGTTCATCAAATCTGCCTGTTTATTTTTGGGTTTTTTATTTTTATTGTTTTTTTGTTCATTTTTTACCTAAGCATAGATGTATGTTCATCCCACGCATGTTTGAATTTATTTACTGTTGACTGACTCACTACACCTGCTGCAAGCCCATGTATCAGCTACTCTTCTGGTACAAATAATATAATATAATAAAAAAATAATATGGGCTATTCCTGAACTTTCCACCTGCTAGTTTCAGGCCATGCCCCTGTGCCTCTCTTTCCCTTCTTTCCTCAAGATTGTATATTTTATGTTCCTCTACTCTCTCTTCCAATATATTATATCCACATGACCACCATTTTGTTGCCCATCTCATGACTAGCTCTATGGTATCAATATACTTTTGTAAACGTGGTCTCCAGAACTGGACACAGCATCCTAAATTAGGTCTGTTAAAGCTTTACATGATGCACCCCAGAATTCAAATTGCTTTCCATGCTTCCCGGCTACACTGTTTAATTCTATTATTATTATTATTATTATTATTATTATTTATTATTATCTTTAAAATGTTTTTGCATCTGAAATTAACACCCCAAAATTTTCTATTTCAAGAGAACCCATATGTTGTTGGACTTTACTGGTACCAAGAAGGGACAGACACATACAGAAATATGTAAAACGATTATATATTTGTTACAAAGCATAAAAATTGTTAAAATCATAGGGAACACATCAAATTCAAACAATATAGGCCTTATATACTGTCAATGCATAGTTCACTTTGCTGAAGTATCCAAGAGATCGACGTGTTTTACATCTATAAGCTTCTTCAGGACCTTTAATATCTTGGCAGCAAAGAAAAATGTCCTGACTTAATAGACAATATTTAATGTTATACATGTTATTATACTGTCATATACAGTACTTATTCTATGGTTTTTCTTTTCAGTGAGGCAATTTTTCTTTGCTGCCAAGAAATAAAAGGTACTAAAGAAGCTTATAGCAAAGTTAACTATGCATTGACAGTATATATATGGCCTTCATTGCTTGATAGGGATTTTTTGCTCATGATTTTAACAATTTTTTATGTTTTGTAAAAAAATCTAATCTTTTTACATACTTCTGTATGTGTCTGTCCATTCTTTGCACAAGAAAAGTCCAATAACATAATGGTTCTCTTGATATAGTTGATACAATGGATGTAGTGCATTAATAATAGCCATTTTTCACCCCCAAAATCTTTCATATCCTTTTCTTCTGTAGATATAACCAACACTGTAGCCTCAATATTGTATTCTAAAGCTGGTTCTCCTTAAGTTTGTTATTTTGCAAAACAGTTCATGTGCAGTTCTGTAAAAGAGAGGTGAGCAAATGGCAGTAGCAAGACAAGATAGTTCAGTTTTGCCAACAGTACATTGATATAAATATACAGTGATATAAGAAGAAAACATATTAAAGTTAGACACCAGCCTTTATTTGGGAAAATTCGTTACCTGGTTCTCTAGCCCTGCCAAAGACCATTATAAAAATGTGAATAATAATGGTAAACCAATCGCATAATAAGGTAAAAGTTAAAACATCCTCAAAGTTGGGTGCCAGCCACTTATCCTAGGTCACATTCTGAAATCATACTCTTTTTTTGGAACTTCATTTAAAAATGTTGAAATGGGTTCGTTTTATAGGTTCTCCTCAGTGGTGAGTGACAGGAAAGATTGCTTGTACCCCATCCATTCTTTAGCTTTACCCTTGGCCCAGGTACTGTACTCATGATAACCATGCCAAGAAACTAAAGTAATATCATTTTGTGCTCCCAAATTATTTCATAGTGGTCCCAGTGCTGGTAAGTATAGACAGGGCTTTTCCCCATAGTACTGTAATATCAATAATTTACTGAAAGCAGGTCAAACTTAAAAATAAGTGCTTAGAAGTCCCATTATGTACAGTAATCAGTGTTAGGTACAAGTTAATAACACTAATTCTAGCTCACTTTAAATTAAAGCAACCAGTAGGCAGAGAACCACATTGGAACCTTCTGTTAATTTAAATATTGCAGAATTTTTTAGCTCTTATTAAAGTAGAGCAAAATCCCTAAGTAGACAACATATAATTTTTAGTAGAGTGTAGCATAAGAAATTGCCATAATTTTTCTCTAAAGTATTGTTTACACTTATTTTCATCTTTCAGCACTGCTTATCTTCTCCAGCCTTTTCATGTCTACAAATATACACTTTTGAAATGTAATCCCATGTCATTTCTAAGAGCAGGTTTCCTGAACAAAGACTATCTTGGCATGATTAACAGGTATAACTTTAATGAAAACTGCAGATTTAAAAATAATAATGATAAAAAAGAAACAAATGCCCTTGGCTCAGAGAGGCCCACTCGCATACGGTAAATATTAGGGTACACACATTTCTAGCCTGGTAATTATAATATTTTTATTTTATCTAAGATACATTCTTTTAAAAATGGAGTTACCCTTGTAAGGAACATATCCTCAACCTCTTTCAGGTTTTTCTCCATTAGCTTTTCATACTCCTGTCGAATCTCAGACAAGGTTTTGTTCAAATCTTCACATGGAGCAGCATTGACTTCTACGCTGACTCTAGCCCCCAAATGGGTTCGCAGACAATTGACCTCCTGTAAAAAATAACAATAAATGAGTCTGGTACAATTGGATATTATTAGCCTGTATCCTAGAAGCTCTTATCACCTCTTCATGGGTCTTCTTTAGCTCTTGGAGCTCCTCTTGAAGGCTGCAGACCTGTATTTGAAGATCATCTATCTCCATGTTCAGTCTCTCTAGGACTCTGTGGAGACCCTTGACATCAGCTTCGATGCTATTTCTCAGATTAATCTCTAATTCATATCTAAACAAAAGAAAGATACAAAGTATTGTATGTAAACAAGCTGCCCTGATTCAGTGGCAGAGATATCCATATCTGCGTAGCTACGCAATGAAACTGAGACCAGGTAATACCAAAAATGCAAGGAAGGGGGCATTCAGGAATTGGTACAGGAACAAGGGGAACAGAAATAAGGCAGCAGGGTACAGGATGCAAGTCTAGATCAAGAGCAGGATAAACCGGCATACAGTATCTGGCAATAGAGGCATAACAAGGACCTTCAGGGCGCTGGTAGAAGAAACCTCAAAGGACCCCCCTGACCCAACCATCGGTCCCAGGACCCTTTCGGGTCCCGCTTCCCTCCCCACTGGTCCTGGGGCCCCTTACTCCTGTTGCGGTGGGTCCTTTATTGTGGTCCAGCAGCAGGACTCTTTCACATGTTCTGCAGTGGGCCCCCTTCCTACCATCTTGAGGCCCCTCCACGGTGGCAGAAAGCAAGAGATATGTCACCAGCACATTAGGGAACTCTTTATAAGAGTCCAACACAGTGGCAGAACTAGCAGGGTTGCAAAGGTCGCACTTGCAACTGAGCCCTGGCATTTTGCCACTGCGGGGGTGCCCTGTCTCCTCTTGCTGACCTGCCCCTGCTATTAATAGTGCTAGTCTGGCATCTCTGTCTCCATGTCAGTGGTGGTAGTCTATTAGGACCCAGTGCTGGTTACATTAGGGGGCTGATGGATGCATGCGGGGGAGGGGCGACACTATTGGTTGTGTACAGCTGAGCCGATCACCTAGCAGTGGTAGCTCTTCATTGCCTTCTCTGTTGACATACTGATTAGGATGTGATCCAAGTGATGCTACCAGTCGGATCAAAAAAAAAAAACACAGCATTTATTAGAATCAAGAGTATAGTCACATATATATCAACTATATGTTCAGCAGTCATGTGGGCTCCTTGCCAGTTAGGTGGGGGCTCTGATCAATAAAACAACTATCATATTCAATATTAGATCCGATTGGGAGCATCACCTGGATTGCATGTCAACAAAGAAGGCTATGCAGTGTCACTACTGCTAGGCAACCAGCGGGGGGCTCAGCTGCCTACACTCGGCTCAGCTGCAGCCAACTTTCTCTAAATATACAGGCTGATTTTCCTGTTCTATGGGTAAGAAAAATCTGGTTGTTTTCTCAAACTGTCACTAAGGTAATGGGAGGTTGGCAGCACTGCTTGGTCCCCCTACGTTGGTGGAACTCCAGGGCCTTGTCACAAGTGGGACCTCTGAGACCCTGATAGTTCCACCACTGTCTGGCAGCAAGCAAGGCAAATCAAACACTGACACAAGGTGTATCAGCAGAGAGAGGCTTAGGTACCCTTCCAGCAGCCAGCACCAGGTGGAGACTAATTACCAGAAACTGCTGGCTGCTGAGAGACAGCACTGGTGAACACTGGGACTACAGCTATATGCCCAGGGAACCACTGTGCCAACAACAGGAGAACCAGGTGCAGTAATAACTCAGATTGCGAGTAACGCGGTTAACGAGCGCTTCGCAAAACGAGCTATTATTTAAATCCTATCTCAGTTTGCCAGCGTTGTCTTGCAAAACGAGCAGGATTCAAGCCTCTGCGGTGTGCAATACCGCATTTGACCAGAGGTGCGTGGACGCCGGTGACATTTGGAGCCGCTCGGATGCACTCGGAACCACTCGGAAGAGCCTCCCCGAGTGTTTCTGAGTGCATCTGAGAGGCTCCAATCGGTTTCCGAGTGTTTGCGGCACGCCCCCATCTCTAGCCACATGCGGTACTGCATACCATAGAAGTCACTGTGGAACGAATTATCTGAGTTTCCATTGACTTCTATGGGGAAACTCGCTTTGATATACAAGTGCTTTGGATTACAAGTATTCTTCTGGAACGAATTATGCTCGTAATCCAAGGGTATACTATACTGACACAAGCTTACTCTTTAACATATTGCAAGACTGCAAGACATATATGGGGACAAGAGTGAACAGTAAGCCAAAGCAAGCCATTTTTCAATAGTCACTTCAAGCTAATAGTGAATAGTGGACTGGTATGTTCCTGTACTTGCAGAAAATGTACTTAGATTGTAAAGAAAAACTAATGCTGCCACCACTTCTAAGTGCTGGTAATCTACATAATTTTCATTTTTGTTCTTAGGCTATAAACTTTAATATATCACACTCACATATATTTTTAAAAAAATATGCACAGGCTATATTAACTCAAAACACTTAGATTTTTTTGGACCCAGACTACTAATAACAAGTCCTCTGCAGTACCGGCTACATAAGGTGCTTGTTCTTACTTGTACAGGTGCTTTCTGCTTTCTGATTCTCTTCAGGAACTCTAATGCCATGTACACACCGGTGGACTTTTCGACCAAACTCGTCCGCCGGAACGAATCTGTCGGACAATCCGACCGTGTGTGGGCTTCATCAGACTTCCGACGGACCTTTTCGGTTGAAAATCAGACGGACTTTAGATTCGAGTTCGGTCGAAAAATCAGTTCGTCTGTATGCTAGTCCGACGGACGAAAAACCGATGCTAGGGCAGCTATTGGCTACTGGTTATAAATTTCCCTATTTTAGTCCAGTCGTACGTCATCACGTACGAATCCGTCGCACTTTGGTGTGATCGTGTGTAGCCGAGTCCATTCATTCGAAAGTCAGTCGGAAGCCTGGCAAAAGTCTGTTCAAAAGTCTGTCGGAGAGACCGTCGGACCTTTGATGCCGAAAAGTCCACCCGTGTGTACACGGCATAAGTACAAAAGGGAAACCTCCCATTTCACATAGTCCTGCACTAGCTGCTTCAGATACAAATTGCATGACCATATTGCTGTCTTATGGCTGAGGGGAGGGGGTATGCCTAGCCCTGTGTAAATATGGATTTAAAAAAAATCTATTCTTATATATGCAGGGGTCTCTGAGATCAGGGATGTGGGGGAGCATAGTGATGATACCAGCAGGTACCTTATAGCACTTTACTGTGGAGTGTGCTTGTTACTTTTTGTAGTTTGGGTAAATATATACTGGACATATAGACTGAATATATCTCTTTTGTATTAATAATACATAAATATACCAATACTGTAGTAACTGATTTTTTATTAACTTACTTGTTCCTTAAGTCATCTGCTGTCAGTTTGGCATTGTCCATGTCCAAAAACACTTTTGCATTTTGTTTATAGGCTACAGGGATCTGTAGAACATGCAAGATGTTAGTATTAGGAACATTCATATCTGATCTGTATTTGACTTTGTGCGATGTGTCACCCTAGCACATATGAAAAAACTCTTCAAATATAGTAACAGTAAGAAAATGCAGGTCTAAGCATGTAGGCCCTTTACAAGATACGGTAACTCTTACTTAGTAAGACAAACTTAGGAACAAAAAAAAAAAAAAAGAAAAAAAAAAGGAAAATGTAGTAAATACCTTTTTCAGCTCAGAGTTTACAAAGGAAAATGGGTATGCTCAAATCCATAATGGTGATAGAATGGGAATAGACTCAAAATAACCATAATGGCTCAAAAGTAGTATGGCCCAGAAACATTTAAACAAAATGAAAGCAATTAAAGCACCTTGAACAGATGGTTTACAATTATGTGATCTAGAGCTTTGTTTCATTTTTAGACCCGTTTCACACTGGATGCGTTTTTCAGGCACTACAGCGCTAAAAAAAGCGCCTGCATAGCGCCTGAAAAAACCCTCAGCTGCAAACCCAGTGTGAAAACCTGAGTGCTTTCACACTGGGGCACTGCGCTGGCAGGGCATCACAAAAAGTCCTGCCAGCAGCTTCTTTGCAGCGGTGTAGGAGCAGTGTAGGAGCAGTGAATACACCGCTCCTACACCGCTCCTGCCCATTGAAAACAATGGGGCAGCGCCACCATACCCCCGGCAAAGCGCCGCTGCAGCGGCGTTTTGCGGGCGGAATTTATCCCCTTTTTAGCCGCTAGCGGGGGTTAAAACCACCCTGCTAGTGCCAGAATAGCACCGCTAAAACGATGGTAAAACGGGGCTAAAAATAGCGCCACTAGGCTCAGTGTGAAGGGGTCTTAGAGACTCTTTAATGACGGTACCACTATTTCTCTCAGTGAGATATAAAAGTTGAGTTGGCTATTTGGCCAACATCCACTCATAAATATCAATGTTAGATGGTCTTTCTATTCCATAATGATCCTTTCAAAGGGTTCTGTAAAACACTAGTTCAATACAAACAATGGATATTTAAAGTGTAGGTATAGCCCAACCTTTTATTTTTAATTTGGATAGCATACAGAAGGATTAAACTCTTTTTCAATGTATTGTTGCTGTCTGACTCCCATTCCTTCACTTTCTGTCCTAGAGATGCAATCTCTACCAAGTGCAGAGAGTTCTCCCCTTAGCAGGAAAATCTTGACAGAGGTTCTTATCCTTCCCCACCCTATCCAAAAATAAAATAAAATATTTAATGATAGCAAGTTGAAAAAATGAAAGGCTAACCTCCTTTTCTGTCTATGTAATGTCTTTGAAATGGTACACATAAACAATCTATGCTCCACTATTATTTAAAGATTATGTAAGTTTAACTACAAAGAACAAAAACGTTAATAATTAATTTTAAATTTTAACGTTTTAAAAATCTGTAGAAACCTAGTAAATTATTTTTTTGTAGTATTTGTAAGTGTTTTTTTTTACCATATTTACAAGAAAATATTTTTCTTCAGTAGTAAAACTATAAAGAATGCTTCTTTTCTACTGAGGAAAGAAAGACCATATTTGTTGATCTGCGCAATGTTAAAAATAATATAAGTATTCAGAAAATTGTACTTTATTACATAAAAATAATTGTTTCTATGATGACAATAATTAATACCTTATATCTATAACTGTTGCAAACCAGTTGGTAAAATGTTACACTTATGTATAAATAATGGTCGAGACCACAAAAACACATTTTAGCATCCCATTAAACCAAGAAATAAAACACCACTTACAGGGGAATGAAAGCAGCTCCAAAAGCCTAAATTGCTGCTGTATTATCAGAACTTTTAAGCTTAATGGAACCACCCAAAAGGAGACTGCCCTTCAGTAAAAGCCTTAAGTAAAACATCTAAGTGGTTCCCAATTATCTTTATTTACTATATAATGTACACCTCCAGATGTCCAGTCCCATTTTTTTACATGAGACGAAATACATGAACACAAAAACTATGACATGTAGCCAGTCTAGTGGTCACCAGCACTGATAGGTGAGTCTCTCTATATATTAGAGTTGACCCATCACAGCAACTGGCCAGTTAACCATTATCTGCCATCCCAATTTGCATGTCAGTGTGCTTTAGTACTTAGGATCCAAGGAACCCTCTACAGAAAAAGTGACTGGGGAGTGACTCAGGCAGCAGTAGCAAGTGCTTTCAGCACAAAGTAGTTTGTAGTTTCGGAATTAACACACAGGTGAATTTTCATCCAAGACTTCCACTGATGGACATCCAGTTAATTTCCAGGAAGTTCCCTTCTCTATTAAATTATCAGATACTAAAGTAAGAATGTGATTCAAAAATGTGTTGGGTTCACTATTTTTCTAATTCATGTAACAGGCCAAGCTGTCCAGCAAAAGCGTCAGTTTCAATGGATGAAATAAACCTTAAAACATATTGATTATTTCATAAGTATTATAATGCATCAGGTTGTGCATCTTCAGATTGCAAATCTTTTTTGATGTTCAGAGAAACCCTAGCCTACAGAATCTCTGGATAAAAATGACTACTGAGTGTTACCAGATTTTAGACAGCTAAAGGATTTTTTGCATAGAAGGGTGACCTAGGGTCTTGAAGCATTGCCAGGATGTAAAACAAAAACTCTAAGCAGACATTGTCTGTCTCCTTTTTGTGTTTCAATTCTAACTTACTGAATAAAACTAAATTATACCTTTGCTTATACATAGATATTACTGATGATATTACAGCTAATGAATAACTGTTTCCACCAATATCACCAATATCATTCTCAAAAATCACTTTTGATCCATAAACATTGTCAATAAGTTACCTGACTCTGGAGCTCCTGGATGGTCCTGTAGTACTTGCTGCAGTCTGGTAGACCATCAGGCTCATTCTTCTCAAACCACTCTCTAATATTCCTCTCCAACTGACCATTCTTTTGTTCCAAGGAGCACACTTTTTCCATGTATGTGGCCATTCGGTTATTCAGTAGCTGCATTGTCTCTTTCTCATTAAAGCACAAAAGACTATTATTCTTAAAAACACCATGAGCACTTTGGTGCGTGAAGTGATTTCCATGACTGTAACCATGAACAGATCCAAAGCTGTGGCCATGAGAGAAATGTCTAGAGATGCTTATGCCTTTTCCACCAGATCCACCATGGACACTGGGAGCTCTAACATGTCCTCCATGCTGGGCTTGATAATGACCTCCATGGTAGGAAACAGCGGATCCCTTTTGATGGGCAGTATTGTGAATGGATATTTGTTTTTTTCCTTGGGTGGATCCAGAGTGAACTTGCTTGACAGTTTGGTTCATGGTGATGGTAACACAAGACTGTGATAGTTGCACGCTTGGTGGAATAGTTACACTGCTGCCTAAGTTTGGAAGTATAGCTGATCCTTGCTGGTGGGTAACTTTTATACAACCTTAGAGGCGTCATTGAATGAATGTCATTTTATGGACTTTTAACAGGCATCCATTAGGGTGGGAATGTGGTTGTACAGTCACTAATGAAAAGACCATTGTTATGTAATCATACAGTGCGCAGGGTCACACCCTTGACATTTGACTGACAAGTTATTGAAGCCATTAGATCTTTAAAGCCACATAAATCCACAATAAAATTCTTAGCCATAGACATAAATGGATGGCTCAGACACATTGTTCTCTAATTAATATTTTTAAAATGTATATTATATATTTATTAGGAATATAGTAACAAATTAGATCACCTGAGGAGTTTATTATCTACAAATAGGATGGATTATTGGTTTTAAATATTATGACCAATGTGGATTAAAATAATCATTGAGTTTATAAATATATTTAACACCTAGCTATCTGTATACTTTTCTGAAAGTAAGTAGAAAACATAAACAGGATTCTGGTCCTGCAAAGTTATGACACAGTAACCTCTCAGTGAGCCCTCCTCCGAGAGGCAAGGTCAACTCTCTTCTCATCATGTTGTTTTTGTTATCTCCTCCAGGTCTTCTTCTAGGTCTCAAGTCTCATTTATTTATTTATTTCAGGTACTATATAGCGCTGTCAATTTATGCAGCGCTTTACATATAAGTTTTACATTCACATCAGTCCCTGCCCTCAAGAAGCTTACAATCTAAGGTCCCTAACTCACATTACTACATACACATAGTAGGGCCAATTTACACAGGAGACAATTAAACTACCAGCATGTCTTTGGAGCGTGGGAGTTTTCTTTCTTCTCAACTGGCCATCTTCAGATTAAATGCACATGTGAATGAGAGTTGCTTCAATCCAAATCATGGCTTCTAACCCCAGCACCTCACAGAAGTTGAGATTGTACAATGAGATGTGCATTCATGTCAATTAGTGTGTATTAGAAATTATCTTCTGCCATAAAAACCTACCTGCTAATAATTTTACAGTTGTAACTTTAGTTCCACTTTAATGTTTTTTTTACACTTTTTTTCATATTAACTTTTTCACTAAAGATATGCTTATTTATGAACCTGTTGAAAAATTAACATAAAGATGCAAAACTCTGGAGGGTTCAGAATTTCCTGTTATCACTCAGCATATATAAAAGACATTGGGGGTTATTTACAAAAGGCAAATATGGGGCGGTCTATTTGCTGGATATGGGGCTGTCTCTTTGCTGGACTGGGCTGTCTCTTTGCTGGATTGGGCTGTCTCTTTGCTGGATTTGGGCTGTCTCTCTGCTGGACTGGACTGTCTCTCCTGGATTGGGCTGTCTCTTTGCTGGATTTGGGCTGTCTCTTTGCTGGACTGGGCTGTTTCTTTGCTGGATTGAGCTGTGTTTTTGCCGCATATGGGGCTGTCTGTTTGCTGGATATGGGCCTGTTAAAATCGTCTGGAAGAGCCTCTGAGCCTACTTTGACAAGTGGTGGATATATTTTATCTTTTGTACATCTTACTACATTGCTTTTTTATTAGGGATGGGCTTTATGTTGGGGTCAAACATGAGTTCAGCTCGAACATTGGCTGTTCGCCCGTTCACCGAATAGCGAACAATTTGGGGTGTTAGCGGGAAATTTGAAAGCCACGGAACACCCTTTAAAAGTCTATGGGAGAAATCAAAATAGCTCATTTTAAAGGTTAATATGCAAGGTATGCCCTGTACACACAGTCGGACATTCCAACAACAAAATCCATGGATTTTTTCCAACGGATGTTGGCTCAAACTTGTCTTGCATACACACGGTCACACAAAGTTGTCGGAAAATCCGATCGTTCTGAACACAGAGACATAAAACGCGTATGTCGGGACTATAAACGGGGCAGTAGCCAATAGCTTTCGTCTCTTAATTTATTCTGAGCATGCATGGCACTTTGTGCGTCTGATTTGTGTACACACGATACGAATTTCCGACAACGGATTTTGTTGTCGGAAAATTTTATAGCAAGCTCTCAAACTTTGTGTGTTGGAAATTCCGATGGAAAATGTGTGATGGAGCCTACACACAGTCGGAATTTCTGACAACAAGGTCCTATCACACATTTTCCGTCGGAAAATCCTATCCTGTGTACAGGACATAATTGTCATAAAAAGTGTTTGAGGACCTTGGTCCTGCCCCAGGGGACATGTATCAATGCAAAAAAAAAAGTTTTAAAAATGGCAGTTTTTTCGGGAGCATTGATTTTAATAATGCTTAAAGTGAAACAATAAAAGTATAATATTCCTTTAAATTTTGTACCTCTATAGTATGTCTATAGTATGCCTGTAAAGTGGTGTATGTTTCCCGTGTTTAGAATGGTCTGACAGCAAAATTACATTTCTAAAGGAAAAAAGTCATTCAAAACTGCTCGCAGCTGGGGCGTGGCCTGGCAAGCTATGGAGCAGGACGTGGGTAGAGTGAGCTCCCTGCACTAATACTCCTAAAAGAGATCCTGAGCTGATTCCAGAGGAAGGAAAGCTTCCACAACTATTCCCCTGTCTACCAGGGTTACAGAGAATATGTCTCCGCCAAAGAGGGCGACCGGAACGATAGACAAACTGGCACAATATCGCCGCCAGGACAAGGATCTACAGCCCGAAGATGGCGCCGACACGTGCTCGGACTCTGACCCCCATGCCTCTGGTACGGCCAAGGTTCTGGATGCCATAGCGGCGCTACAGGGCACCTTAACAGCCAAGATTGATGAGGTAAAAATTGACATCTCCCTGCTGAGACAAGATCTCTCAAAGGTGAAGGATAGAGTCACGGAGACAGAAAATCGGATAGGAACTGCGGAAGATATCCTGCATCCATTGAGGCATGCTGCAGAGGACATGCAGCGACAGATCCAGCAGTTACACTCACACCAAGACGACCTGGAAAATCGCCTACGGAGATGCAACCTGCGGTTTATAGGTCTTCCAGAGAAAGAGGAAGGTAATGACCCGGCGACATATTTAGAAAACCTTCTCACCAAAAGTTTTGGAAGGGAGGCGTTCTACGTGATGTTTGCGGTGGAGAGGGTGCACCGCATTCTGGCTAGACCCCAGGCACCTGGAGCTCCTCCTCGCACTTTCATTGCGAAATTCTTGAACTTCCGAGACAGAGATAAAGTTCTACGCCTAACCAGGGAAAGAGGAAATATACAGACGGGAAACAGCCAGATCACGGTGTTCCCGTATTTTTCGAATGAAGTGCAGAAGAAAAGATCTCAATTTCAGGAAATAAAACGCCGCCTGAGAGCACAGCACCTCAAATATTCAATGCTATTCCCTGCCAGGCTGCGGGTGGAGGAGGATGGCCGAGCGCAGTTCTTTGAGGACCCGACAGCCGCAGCGGCGTGGCTGGATCAAAGGGGTCGACCAGCATAATTGACTGTTGAACTTCCACTACCTGTGAGTATAATCTTCTTTTGGCTGGACTGCAGACATTTATTCTCTTTATCTCACTAACAGTCATCAGAGGAAATGATCCCCCTGCTGCGCTATGTTATATGTTAAAACCTCCTATTATAGAGAAAATAGCGCAGAGGTGTTCTATTAACTAGTTATATGCCCTAGGGAGACCCTGCAGGCTGGGCACGGGATAATTACTCCCCTTCTATCGTTACGTGGCCACCGATACAAAGCCTGCTCAGTATGCAAAGATTAGCAGATATGTTATGTGACGCTTATTTAGTCTGCGGACTGCAATCTGGTGGTGCATTATGGACTTCTAGCGTTCATACACAGGAGGTGGAGTAATTCACACAGCAGCAATCAGTTTCTGAACCTGGATATAACCTGATATAGACGTATGAAAGAATTGCAGGGAGCCCACATGGAGGGAGTTTTGCGATGATTGCACCCCTCCTCGTTCACACTCTGCTTCACAACTGACAGTGAACTGTTCGCCCCCTAAGCAATGGAAATTCAACATGTGACAGAACCAGTATATATGATAAGTTTTGTGCCTCCAGCTAGTTTGATTTGCTGGACGATAAATTCCATGTTGAAAGTTCGGGATTACATGCTCACACCAAGTTTGGGATGGTGTGTTGCTGGGTGGGAAGGGTTGTGTTCAATGTTTTGGGCATGGTTATGGGAAGCTTAGTACAGATGTTTGCCACATGTGTACAGGAATACACTGCAGAATCAGAAGTGTAACTTTGGTGGGGTGGTTATTGACCTGGTCTTACTCTGCTGGTCCGACTGTGTAAAATTGATTTCAGAAGAAATATGGCAAATGTTAAATTTTTAACATGGAATGTGAGGGGCTTGCGGGACAAAGTTAAACGAACCGATGCCCTCGCATTCCTTAAATCACAAAAAGCTGACATTATAGCGTTGGTAGAAACCCATGTGACCGGTCATTTACAAGCAGCTTTAAAAAAGCCGTGGGTGGGCTGGATATATCATTGCACGCACACAAATCAATCCAGGGGCGTCTCAATTATTATTGCCAAAAACGTCCCGTTCGAGTTGATAGCGTTGGAGTCGGACCGGCAGGGAAGATTTCTGTTTCTCAATGCTCTGATAGGAGGTAGTCCGATTCTGGTGATGGCAAGTTATGTTCCTCCCCCATTCACGTCTGAGGTAGTCATGAAGGGACTGGCATATATGGCCAAGTACCCAGTGATCCCGGTAGTGTGGATAGGGGATTTCAACATGACCATGAGCCCGGTTTTGGATAGACCATGGCTGGATGGAGCCCCCAGTGTCGCACCACAATGCACTAGACTAAGCCGCATACTTACGGAGTTTGCCCTGACTGATGTCTGGAGGTGTCATAACCCGTCTACGAGAGCCTATACATGTCATTCTGCTAGCCACCACACTATGTCACAAATTGATTTTGTGTTTGTCTCTAATACCCTATTACCCAAAGTTACGGGATCAGGAATCTCCCCTAGAGCCTTATCAGATCACTCTCCGTGCTGGATTACGGTCTCATTATTGAACTCTGCCCCCCCTCTTATATGGAGACTTAATCCGTTTTGGCTTACGGTTCTGCCTGACCTGGAAGGGATTACAAAAGAATTACAGTATATAATAAATGATACCTGCGTTACAGACACAGCTGGCATGGAGTGAGATGCATTTAAAAACCAGGCCCGTAAATTGTTGTCGTCGAAAATAAATAGATTTAAACAGTCAGCCAAACTCATTCTACAATTAACAACTGCAGGAGCTTGAAGCTGCATACACTTCTGATCCCAACTATGAGAATCTCCAAAAAGTAAAACTGCAAAATCGAATAGTCAACCAGTTGCATATAGAGAAAGCCAGACAACAAGTGTTCTTTTGTAAACAGCACGTGTTTTATCTAGCACATTTAAATGACAAACCCCCGGTGGTGGTGTCCCTGACTACCCCTCAGGGGAGTAATGTTACTGATCCCCCCCCAGGTAGCAGCCCAATTTCAAATATTCTATAGTGACCTCTATAAATCACAGTGCAATTACTCCCAACAAGACATTCAAAATTATCTGCACACTATACAATTTCCTAAACTCAACCCAGAGCAAATAAAGATGCTAGAAGCTCCTATAACACAAGATGACATTTTAGAGGCAATGTCACAGCTAGCTAAATCCAAAGCGCCTGGCTTGGATGGCCTACCTCTAGAATTTTACGTTACCTTTTCAGAGATACTTATCCCAAAGCTTAAACAATTATACCAAAACATTTTTGATAATGGAGTACCCCCCCCCTCCATGCAGGAAGCGCAGATAATAGTTCTACCTAAGACAGGGAAAGATCCCCATTATCCCGAGTCATATCGTCCCATATCCCTACTCCAAGTGGATATTAAATTACTTGCCAAAATACTTGCAGCACGTTTGAACAAGGTCATTCTCTCATTAATACACCCTGATCAAACTGGTTTTATGCTGGGAAAAAATACCGCCATGAATATTAGAAGGTTATTTATGAATCTCCAAGCCCAGCATGACAATCATGGGACTAGAGTTGTGGTGGCCTTGGATACAGCTAAGACCTTTGACTCGGTAGAATGGCTATATTTATGGGAGTGCCTGAGGGAATTTGGATTTGGGCCGAATTTTATTAAATGGGTTCAGATCCTGTACCAAACACCAAAACTACTCGCAGCTATAATGAATTGTCATTCCCGGCAATACACATAAAAGTTCATTGATAAAAACGGCATGGGATTCCCCCCACAGGGGAACCCCGAACCAAAATTTAAAAAAAAATGTGTGGGGGTCCTCCCAAATTCCATACCAGGCCCTTCAGGTCTGGTATGGATATTAAGGGGAACCCCGCGCCAAAAATCTATACCAGACCCTTATGCGGGCATGCAACCTGGCAAGGAAGAACAAGATAGAGGAAGAAAAAGAACACCGAAGGAAGACGGGAAGAAGATGGAAGAAGAAGCAGGAAAAGAAGAAGACATTAATAAAGGAATTGTCAAAAACCGTTTATTGTCTTTTAACATTTTTGACACTTTTTTCTGAAATGGTAGGGGTACGTTTGTACCCCATTACCAATTCACACAGGGGGGGCTGGGATCTGGTGGTCCCCTTGTTAAAGGTGCTTCCATATTTCAATAAGCCCCCCGCCCGCAGACCCCCACAACCACCGCAAGGGTTGTGGGGATGAGGCCCTTCTCCTCATTAACATGGGGACAAGGTGCTTTGGGGGCTACCCCAAAGCACCCTCCCCATGTTGAGGACATGTGGCCTGGTATGGTTCAGGAGGGGGGGCACTCTCTCGTCCCCCCTCTTTTCTTGCAGCCTGCCAGGTTTCATGCTCGGATAAGGGTCTGGTATGGATTTTTGGGGGGGCCCCACGCCATTTTTTTAAAAATTTTGGCGCGGGGTTCCCCTTAATATCCATACCAGACCTGAAGGGCCTTGTATGGAATTTGAGGGGACCCCCAAGCATTTTTTTTTTAAATTTTGGTTCGGGGTCCCATGACATTTTTATCAATGAACTTCTATGTGTATTGCCAGACTGACAATTCATTATAGCCGCGAGTAGTTTTAAATGACTTTTTTTCCTTTAGAAATGTAATTTTGCTGTCAGACTGTTCTAAACACGGGAAACATGCACCACTTTACAGGCATACTATAGACACCCCCCAGGTACGAAATTTAAAGGAATATTGCACTTTTATTGTTTCACTTTAAGCATTATTAAAATCACTACTCCCGAAAAAATGGACGTTTCTAAAACTTTTTTCTGCATTGATACAAGTCCCCTGGGGCAGGACCCAGGTCCTCAAACACTTTTTATGACAAAAACTTGCATATTACCCTTTAAAATTAGCACTTTTGATTTTTCATGTTCGTGTCCCATAGACTTTAATGGTGTTTGCGTGTTCAAACAAATGTTTTGCCTGTTCGCATGTTCTGGTGCAAACCGAACGGGGGGGGGGGGGTGTTCAGCCCATCCTTACTTTTTATTAACAAATTCCATACACATTTTTTGTATAGCCCCCTAAATTATACTGGGATACTTGTTCTCTAAAGGGGGCGGAGATAAGAGGTGTGTAGGTATGTGTAGGTATGGAGACAAGGGGTGGTCCTATGGGTGGTTTTAGGGGTTGGTAAGGCGTGGCGATAGGGGAAGGGGGATGAGTTCCTGCACCTTTTTTCTGAGAAAAAAAGCCCTGCTCATATTACCAGAAATACAGCCCCCCCCCCCATCCCACCTCAACTGCCAATCCAATGGGTTTCCAGTATGAAGGAGTAAGTGACCTTTTCCCACTGACATTGTAAAAGTCTACCAGTCTATCAGATAATCATTGCCAAGATTTTGGGTATTAGAGAGTAATTAGGAAACAGATAAGATTTCCGTGCCTTTCAACAACTCCAGCAAGAAGAATTGGAAGTAGGCGCAGCTATAATAATGTGTTACTGCCCATGTGAAAACAAATAAAAAATCATACTATGAATAATCACTTGTAATGGGTCCAAAATTAGCCTTATTCATACATAATAAATGTAATAAAAAATGATTTCGCGCTTGAAAATCTATCACCTCAGAATAAAGTGCATACAATAATAGAAAATTCCTAAACGTGCGATATCTAAAAGTGCTCCATAGTGCAATGAATAATCAACAAAGGTGCTTTGTGCATCAAAATAAAGAATAAATGAAAATTGATGAAAAGTTCATATTGTGCATCAATGTTCAAAGTCTATATTGTGCTGTTCCACTGGGGTCATTTGATAAGGATGGAAAATAATAATAATCTTGAGGTTAATGATCCGGTGGCCCCGGGCTCTCTAGACTCTCACCTTAGATAAAATTATTATGGGCATCAAACCAGGTTCTTTGTTCTTTGTGGTGTAATGGTGTTGAGGTGGAACTTCTCTGGTGCTGTAGCGATTCCTCTGCTTAACAGTACCTATGAGGTGTAGGAACAAAGGGGGTTGCCCACCTGGGCTCCACCAGTCCGGTGGTGTAAACAGGGAGGGGAGAGAGAAAAGATGCCTCCAATGGTGTAGTAAGTTTATAAAAGATAGCTATTTATTAAAAATCAAGTGGTCTCTTACATGTTAACAAGTTAAAAACAGCATATAGGGTAAAAAGGTTGAGGAGCGGCGTTTGAGGCGCCTCCTTACTAGTTTCCGGTTTCGTCTGTGCTCGGCCACGCCCTACGCGTTACGTCACCGCTCGTGACTTCAACTGGGGAACCGGATTGGTCCGAGAAGGATGTCTTTTATATGACGATACCGGAAGTTGTGTGTCGGCCATCTTTGTTGTGGTACAATGTCCTTGTGTCATTATTGGTCTTCTTCGCGGCCATTTTTTGTTATTGAAGTGCGCCTGTGCTATCGCGGCCATTTTACAGGTGGCACTATATGTCAAATTGCGGCCATATGTAGAAGGATCAAGTGAAGTCTAGAACGCTATATTGGTGCGAATTGTGTCCTTTTATCTAAATTTTTTCATATATGAGTTTAGTCAAAGCTGGTGTTAATAAATCTAGGGAATCAATATTATAATGTTATTGCATCTTGAATGAAAATGCAGATAAAAGTATCTTAAATGAAAGAGTACTGCATGTCGGCCATTTTTTTGTAGTCTAAAATTATGTCCAGTCTTGATGTCAATCAGGTCCTATAAGAGGCGGACCTTTAAGGGAAGTATATTGTTATTGTCCGCCATATTACTGTCTACAATGAAAGTGTTGTGAACTATATGATGATGGGACTGTCAGTCAATGTCCAAGTGCTTAGGAAGGCGTTTCAGTCCTCATATCATAGTGGTAATATTATATGGCTATAGTTCAATTAATTAATACACATATGTAAATCTCTATTTAGGTTAATGTTCATCCAGTATATAAATATACTGTATACAATGTTAAATAAACGATCAATAAAAATACACAGTATATTATATCTGCAAGAATAATTAATACTAATAAAATCATTCAGAACAAGATATGAAATTTAAAAATTGCTTAAAAACAGTTTAAATCAAACTCTACGTTCATGCCCCTGGGTGTAAGTGTACGTAGAGTGTGTATCCAGTATGACTCTCTTTGGCTAATGCTTCTAATTTTATGACTACCTCTCCATGTACCTTTATATTTTTCAATGCCCCAAAATTGAAGGTGTGAAGGATCTCGGTTATGTGTTGTCGCAAAATGTTTCGATACATTATGTTTGGGGTTTCCCTTTAGAATATTTAGAATATGTTCCTTGATCCTTACTTTGAGAGCCCTTTTCGTTCTTCCCACATATTGTAGTTGGCAACTGCATTGGAGTACATAAACTACCCCCTCTGTGTGGCACCCCACAAAATCTTTGATTTTGTATGACTGCTGTGTTGTCGTGCATGTAAATTCTTGTCTTTTGCCTTGAAATTTCTTTGCATGGCTACATGCATAGCAGTTTCCACACGGATAAAATCCTTTGCCTGAAAAAAAGGAGTATGTTGCTTCTTTTGGAGGTTCTATGACTGATTTAACTATCATGTTTCTCACCGTTGGTGCTTTCTTATATATAATATTTGGTTTTGTTGGTAATATTTGGTTCAGATCTTTGTCATTCCTCAGAATGTGCCAATATCGTTGAATTATGCGTGAAACCTGTTTATATTGTACACTGTAATCAAAAATAAGGCTTGGTGCTTCTTGATTGAATGTGGTTCTTGAATTTTTTTCCAGCATTTTTGTTCTGTCCATCCTATTCACTTCTTCTGTTTGTTGTTGTATCCAAGTGGGTTCATATCCTTTTTCTATAAATCTGGATCCTATGAGTTTAGCCTGTTCTTTATAGTCGTTGTCATTCGTGCAGTTTCTTTTTATTAGGACTAATTGTCCCTTGGGTATGTTATAAAGCCACGTTTTATGGTGGCAGCTGTTTAAGGAAAGATAACTGTTGGTGTCCACTTGTTTGAAAAATGTTTTAGTGACTACTTTGTCTTGTTCCAGACTGATTTGTAAATCTAGGAATTCCACAGTTTTTTCATCTATATTCCATGATAGATGTATGTTCTTTTCATTTCGATTAAGTTTTTCTAGGAATTGTTCAAGTGCTTCTCTTTTCCCATTCCATATTATGATGACATCGTCGATGTATCTTCTGTATAGCGTGAGTTCTGGTGGGGTATCTGTATATATGGATTGTTCCTCCCACTGGGCCATGAACGCGTTTGCCACGCTCGGTGCAAACTTGGCACCCATTGCTATACCTGTGGTTTGTTTATAATAAGCTTGGTTATGCCAAAAATAGTTGTTTTTCAGACATGTATCTAGGCATTTAATGAGAAACTTTCTTTGTTGACACGCTAGATTACTATTTTTTCTGAGAAGCCACTTTGTGGCTGAACATGCCTCATAGTGTGGTACTATGGTGTATAACGAACTGACATCCGCCGTGGCTAATATGGTTCTTCCTTCCAAGACTGGTGTTTCAATTAGTAGCTGTAGAATATGTTTAGTATCTTGTAAATAGGCGGGTGTCTGTTGTACTGCTGGTTGTATGAATTCATCCAGATATTGTCCTACTCTAGATGTGAGGGAATCTATCCCGTTCACTATGGGCCTCCCCGGTGGATTCTCTCTAGACTTGTGAATCTTGGGAACAGTGTAAATAACAGGTATCCTACATGCCTCTGGGATTAAATATTTTGCTTCTTTTTTATTGAGTATTTCTTTTTTTATACCCAATTGTATGAGATGTTCCAATTCTTTTTTATATTTCTTGGTGGGATTACCCAGTAGCTTGGTGTATGTATTTTCATCTTGTAGTTGTCTTTCCAGTTCTGTTAGATATTGTTCCTTTGATAGTATCACTGTTGCTCCTCCTTTATCGGCTGATCTGATAACGATATCTTTTCTTTCTTTCAATGATTTGATTCCTTTTCTTATGTGTATGGGGTCCGACACTTTTTTGACTTCTAAAGCTTCTAGATCTTTTAGCAACAATTTTTTAAAAACTTCAATGTGATGGTTATCCGATACTTGTGGATTAAAAGTAGAGTTGTTTCTTAATGTGCTGTGTTTGATCATAGTGGGGGTAATTCTCTCTGTGTTGGTGGTCTTATATGGATTAGACAGATAGTAATTTTTGATGTTGACTTTTCTGATGTACTTCAAGATGCCTATGTATGTGTTAAATTTGTTGAGATTGTTGACTGGTGCATGTTTTAAGCCTTTATCAAGGACTGATAGTTCTTCTGTTGAAATTGGGCATCCACTCAGATTAACCACATTAGCGCCTATTTCTCTCTTTTGCGCTTGGACTCTCTTTCCCGCTCTTCCTCCTCTCTTCGATCTGGACTTCTTCTTCTTCTGCCTTCTTGTCTTCTCCTTGGTGAGGGGTAAGGGTTCTGTGGATATCTTCTTGGGGAATGGTCCCTTCTCTCTCTCTCTAAAAAATGTTGTTGTTGTTGATTGTATTCTTGTTCATTGTACTCTCTAGGATCATTATAGTAAGATTCTGGCTGATTCCTAATAGGTTCGAACCTATTATAGGTGGGTATTGGATTTCTTGTAGGTTCTCTATATGTGTCTTGATTGTTATAGGGTCTATTGTATTCCCGTTGGTCTCTATCATTTCTTTCATTGTATGTTCTCTGATTGTATGGCTTTTTGTGAGATTTCTTGAAGAATTTTTTCCATGGTTGTTTCGGAGTGTGTTGATTGTAGTTGTTGTAATGTCTATATTCTTGTTGCGGCGTCCTCGTTCCTTGTTGTCTTTCATCGTCATAATGCGTTTCCCTATAATCCCATCTGGGGGGGTTGGACACATGTGCCATTGTTGGATCTTGTATTCTCACTTCCCTTTCAGGTGTGGAATATGTTGAATTTGATATGATTGGATCTGTTTTTTTCTGCCATTTGAAGACCTGTTCCGTTTTGTAGTCTTCTATATCTCTGTGGTATTTTTAGATCTTGCGTTGTTGCACTTCAAGATCTTTGCTGATAAGGTCTTTGTTGAGTTGTGTGGCTAGTTTTTTGAGATCCGAAGATTCTTTATATGGTTCTAGTTTAAGCTTGATCTCTTCTATTTGTTGTTCTAGCATTCTTGTTTTTTTGTATTTTCTTCCTAATAAAAATTTCAAACCTTCTATGCTTTTGTTGTTAAAAAATTGAAACCACTCTTCCATTGACTCTTTGTCTGTCAATCCATCATTGGGTGGTAATTCCCACCGGAGTCTTCTGGGTACTATATTCTCTCTGATGTATTTTTCAAATGTGATGGTGTCCCACCATAGTGAGACTTTTTTTTCCATATGATGTCCCAGTTTCCTCATTAAACTTTCTAAATCTGTGTTTCGCGTATTGGTTTGTGAATTAAAAATATCCTCTACATTGACATTCCTATTCTCCATGAACTGAAATATGTCCATGTTAGCAGCAAGGTGGGTGAGTGAATAGTGTCAACAAAATAGTATAGTGTGATCCCTCGCGCTAAATTAAGTAGATAGGTTGTGTGAATATTTCTATAATAGACTAAAATCCCAAGTGGTAAAATAAAAAAAATATATGTACAAGATGATGATGATGATAAATGCAAGTGAGCGGTGATGATGTCTCTGTGGACTGCAGCAAAATCTGAAGTGTTCACTTTCACTCAGCATAAATGTAATAAAAAATGATTTCGCGCTTGAAAATCTATCACCTCAGAATAAAGTGCATACAATAATAGAAAATTCCTAAACGTGCGATATCTAAAAGTGCTCCATAGTGCAATGAATAATCAACAAAGGTGCTTTGTGCATCAAAATAAAGAATAAATGAAAATTGATGAAAAGTTCATATTGTGCATCAATGTTCAAAGTCTATATTGTGCTGTTCCACTGGGGTCATTTGATAAGGATGGAAAATAATAATAATCTTGAGGTTAATGATCCGGTGGCACCGGGCTCTCTAGACTCTCACCTTAGATAAAATTATTATGGGCATCAAACCAGGTTCTTTGTTCTTTGTGGTGTAATGGTGTTGAGGTGGAACTTCTCTGGTGCTGTAGCGATTCCTCTGCTTAACAGTACCTATGAGGTGTAGGAACAAAGGGGGTTGCCCACCTGGGCTCCACCAGTCCGGTGGTGTAAACAGGGAGGGGAGAGAGAAAAGATGCCTCCAATGGTGTAGTAAGTTTATAAAAGATAGCTATTTATTAAAAATCAAGTGGTCTCTTACATGTTAACAAGTTAAAAACAGCATATAGGGTAAAAAGGTTGAGGAGCGGCGTTTGAGGCGCCTCCTTACTAGTTTCCGGTTTCGTCTGTGCTCGGCCACGCCCTACGCGTTACGTCACCGCTCGTGACTTCAACTGGGGAACCGGATTGGTCCGAGAAGGATGTCTTTTATATGACGATACCGGAAGTTGTGTGTCGGCCATCTTTGTTGTGGTACAATGTCCTTGTGTCATTATTGGTCTTCTTCGCGGCCATTTTTTGTTATTGAAGTGCGCCTGTGCTATCGCGGCCATTTTACAGGTGGCACTATATGTCAAATTGCGGCCATATGTAGAAGGATCAAGTGAAGTCTAGAACGCTATATTGGTGCGAATTGTGTCCTTTTATCTAAATTTTTTCATATATGAGTTTAGTCAAAGCTGGTGTTAATAAATCTAGGGAATCAATATTATAATGTTATTGCATCTTGAATGAAAATGCAGATAAAAGTATCTTAAATGAAAGAGTACTGCATGTCGGCCATTTTTTTGTAGTCTAAAATTATGTCCAGTCTTGATGTCAATCAGGTCCTATAGGAGGCGGACCTTTAAGGGAAGGATATTGTTATTGTCCGCCATATTACTGTCTACAATGAAAGTGTTGTGAACTATATGATGATGGGACTGTCAGTCAATGTCCAAGTGCTTAGGAAGGCGTTTCAGTCCTCATATCATAGTGGTAATATTATATGGCTATAGTTCAATTAATTAATACACATATGTAAATCTCTATTTATGTTAAAGTTCATCCAGTATATAAATATACTGTATACAATGTTAAATAAACGATCAATAAAAATACACAGTATATTATATCTGCAAGAATAATTAATACTAATAAAATCATTCAGAACAAGATATGAAATTTAAAATTTGCTTAAAAAACAGTTTAAATCAAACTCTACCTTCATGAACCTGGGTGTAAGTGTACGTAGAGTGTGTATCCAGTATGACTCTCTTTGGCTAATGCTTCTAATTTTATGGCTACCTCTCCATGTACCTTTATATTTTTCAATGCCCCAAAATTGAAGGTGTGAAGGATCTCGGTTATGTGTTGTTGCAAAATGTTTCGATACATTATGTTTGGGGTTTCCCTTTAGAATATTTTGAATATGTTCCTTGATCCTTACTTTGAGAGCCCTTTTCGTTCTTCCCACATATTGTAGTTGGCAACTGCATTGGAGTACATAAACTACCACCTCTGTGTGGCATCCCACAAAATCTTTGATTTTGTATGACTGCTGTGTTGTCGTGCATGTAAATTCTTGTCTTTTGCCTTGAAATTTCTTTGCATGGCTACATGCATAGCAGTTTCTACACGGATAAAATCCTTTGCCTGAAAAAAAGGAGTATGTTGCTTCTTTTGGAGGTTCTATGACTGATTTAACTATCATGTTTCTCACCGTTGGTGCTTTCTTATATATAATATTTGGTTTTGTTGGTAATATTTGGTTCAAATCTTTGTCATTCCTCAGAATGTGCCAATATCGTTGAATTATGCGTGAAACCTGTTTATATTGTACACTGTAATCAAAAATAAGGCTTGGTGCTTCTTGATTGAATGTGGTTCTTGAATTTTTTTCCAGCATTTTTGTTCTGTCCATCCTATTATTTACACTGTTCCCAAGATTCACAAGTCTAGAGAGAATCCACCGGGGAGGCCCATAGTGAACGGGATAGATTCCCTCACATCTAGAGTAGGACAATATCTGGATGAATTCATACAACCAGCAGTACAACAGACACCCGCCTATTTACAAGATACTAAACATATTCTACAGCTACTAATTGAAACACCAGTCTTGGAAGGAAGAACCATATTAGCCACGGCGGATGTCAGTTCGTTATACACCATAGTACCACACTATGAGGCATGTTCAGCCACAAAGTGGCTTCTCAGAAAATATAGTAATCTAGAGTGTCAACAAAGAAAGTTTCTCATTAAATGCCTAGATACATGTCTGAAAAACAACTATTTTTGGCATAACCAAGCCTATTATAAACAAACCACAGGTATAGCAATGGGTGCCAAGTTTGCACCGAGCGTGGCAAACGCGTTCATGGCCCAGTGGGAGGAACAATCCATATATACAGATACCCCACCAGAACTCACGCTATACAGAAGATACATCGACGATGTCATCATAATATGGAATGGGAAAAGAGAAGCACTTGAACAATTCCTAGAAAAACTTAATCGAAATGAAAAGAACATACATCTATCATGGAATATAGATGAAAAAACTGTGGAATTCCTAGATTTACAAATCAGTTTGGAACAAGACAAAGTAGTCACTAAAACATTTTTCAAACAAGTGGACACCAACAGTTATCTTTCCTTAAACAGCTGCCACTATAAAACGTGGCTTTAGAACATACCCAAGGGACAATTAGTCAGAATAAAAAGAAACTGCACGAATGACAACGACTATAAAGAACAGGCTAAACTCATAGGATCCAGATTTATAGAAAAAGGATATGAACCCACTTGGATACAACAACAAACAGAAGAAGTAAATAGGATGGACAGAACAAAAATGCTGGAAAAAAATTCAAGAACCACATTCAATCAAGAAGCACCAAGCCTTATTTTTGATTACAGTGTACAATATAAACAGGTTTCACGCATAATTCAACGATATTGGCACATTCTGAGGAATGACAAAGATTTGAACCAAATATTACCAACAAAACCAAATATTATATATAAGAAAGCACCAACGGTGAGAAACATGATAGTTAAATCAGTCATAGAACCTCCAAAAGAAGCAACATACTCCTTTTTTTCAGGCAAAGGATTTTATCCGTGTAGAAACTGCTATGCATGTAGCCATGCAAAGAAATTTCAAGGCAAAAGACAAGAATTTACATGCACGACAACACAGCAGTCATACAAAATCAAAGATTTTGTGGGGTGCCACACAGAGGGGGTAGTTTATGTACTCCAATGCAGTTGCCAACTACAATATGTGGGAAGAACGAAAAGGGCTCTCAAAGTAAGGATCAAGGAACATATTCAAAATATTCTAAAGGGAAACCCCAAACATAATGTATCGAAACATTTTGCGACAACACATAACCGAGATCCTTCACACCTTCAATTTTGGGGCATTGAAAAATATAAAGGTACATGGAGAGGTAGCCATAAAATTAGAAGCATTAGCCAAAGAGAGTCATACTGGATACACACTCTACGTACACTTACACCCAGGGGCATGAACGTAGAGTTTGATTTAAACTGTTTTTTAAGCAATTTTTAAATTTCATATCTTGTTCTGAATGATTTTATTAGTATTAATTATTCTTGCAGATATAATATACTGTGTATTTTTATTGATCATTTATTTAACATTGTATACAGTATATTTATATACTGGATGAACATTAACCTAAATAGAGATTTACATATGTGTATTAATTAATTGAACTATAGCCATATAATATTACCACTATGATATGAGGACTGAAACGCCTTCCTAAGCACTTGGACATTGACTGACAGTCCCATCATCATATAGTTCACAACACTTTCATTGTAGACAGTAATATGGCGGACAATAACAATATACTTCCCTTAAAGGTCCGCCTCTTATAGGACCTGATTGACATCAAGACTGGACATAATTTTAGACTACAAAAAAATGGCCGACATGCAGTACTCTTTCATTTAAGATACTTTTATCTGCATTTTCATTCAAGATGCAATAACATTATAATATTGATTCCCTAGATTTATTAACATCAGCTTTGACTAAACTCATATATGAAAAAATTTAGATAAAAGGACACAATTCGCACCAATATAGTGTTCTAGACTTCACTTGATCCTTCTACATATGGCCGCAATTTGACATATAGTGCCACCTGTAAAATGGCCGTGATAGCACAGGCGCACTTCAATAACAAAAAATGGCCGCGAAGAAGACCAATAATGACACAAGGACATTGTACCACAACAAAGATGGCCGACACACAACTTCCGGTATCGTCATATAAAAGACATCCTTCTCGGACCAATCCGGTTCCCCAGTTGAAGTCACGAGCGGTGACGTAACGCGTAGGGCGTGGCCGAGCACAGACGAAACCGGAAACTAGTAAGGAGGCGCCTCAAACGCCGCTCCTCAACCTTTTTACCCTATATGCTGTTTTTAACTTGTTAACATGTAAGAGACCACTTGATTTTTAATAAATAGCTATCTTTTATAAACTTACTACACCATTGGAGGCATCTTTTCTCTCTCCCCTCCCTGTTTACACCACCGGACTGGTGGAGCCCAGGTGGGCAACCCCCTTTGTTCCTACACCTCATAGGTACTGTTAAGCAGAGGAATCGCTACAGCACCAGAGAAGTTCCACCTCAACACCATTACACCACAAAGAACAAAGAACCTGGTTTGATGCCCATAATAATTTTATCTAAGGTGAGAGTCTAGAGAGCCCGGGGCCACCGGATCATTAACCTCAAGATTATTATTATTTTCCATCCTTATCAAATGACCCCAGTGGAACAGCACAATATAGACTTTGAACATTGATGCACAATATGAACTTTTCATCAATTTTCATTTATTCTTTATTTTGATGCACAAAGCACCTTTGTTGATTATTCATTGCACTATGGAGCACTTTTAGATATCGCACGTTTAGGAATTTTCTATTATTGTATGCACTTTATTCTGAGGTGATAGATTTTCAAGCGCGAAATCATTTTTTATTACATTTATGCTGAGTGAAAGTGAACACTTCAGATTTTGCTGCAGTCCACAGAGACATCATCACCGCTCACTTGCATTTATCATCATCATCATCTTGTACATATATTTTTTTTATTTTACCACTTGGGATTTTAGTCTATTATAGAAATATTCACACAACCTATCTACTTAATTTAGCGCGAGGGATCACACCATACATAATAACTGTCCCATGATTTGACAAGATCACCATTGCTACAAGTTATCCTTATTCATCCATCACTGAGGTTCTCCGTTTTCTGCTGCACTTAAGGTTCCTAAGAGCACAGTGGCCTCCATAATCCTTAAGCAGAAGACATTTGGGATGACCAGAACCCTTCCTAGAGCTGGCCGTCCGGCCAAACTGAGCTATCGGGGGAGAAGAGCCTTGGTGAGAGAGGTAAAGAAAAACCCAAAGATCACTGTGGCTGAGCTCCAGAGATGCAGTTGGGAGATGGGAGAAAGTTGTAGAAAGTCAACCATCACTGCAGCCCTCCCCCAGTCGGGGCTTTATGACAGAGTGGCCCGACGGAAGCCTCTCCTCAGTGCAAGACACATGAAGGACTCCAAGATGGTGAGAAATAAGATTCTCTGGTCTGATGAGACCAAGATAGAACTTTTTGGCCTTAATTCTAAGCAGTATGTATGGAGAAAACCAGGCACTGCTCATCACCTGTCCAATACAGTCCCAACAGTGAAGCATGGTGGTGGCAGCATCATGCTGTGGGGATGTTTTTCAGCTGCAGGGACAGGATGACTGGTTGCAATCGAGGGAAAGATGAATGTGGCCAAGTACAGGGATATCCTGGATGAAAAGAGTGCTCAGGACCTCAGACTGGGCCAAACGTTTACCTTTCAACAAGACAATGATCCTAAGTACACAGCTAAAATAACGAAGAAATGGCTTCACAACAATCATGGCTGATCACGATGTCAATAGGAAGAGCCGTTGATCGCTTTTTCTGACAGACGCGAGTAGAAGAGATCCGATCGGTTGCTTTCCTGACAGGGGGGTCTGAGCTGATAGTTTATCAGCACAGCCCCCCCTCAGATGCCCACACTACACCACCAGTAAAGCCATCAGGACCACCAAGGAGCCGAGCAACATATGGATTGCCAGGTATGTACCCTATGGCCATCCACATGTGCCCAATGTGCCCAATCTGTGCCAATCAGTGCCCACGAATGGGCACTGACTGGCACCATTTTAAATCAGTGATGCCCAGCAAAGCCACCCATCAATGTCATCAGTGCCACCAATCAGTGTCAACAGTGCCACCCATTGGTGTCCATCTGTGCCACCTATCAGTGCCCATCCGTGCCCACCAGTGCCCACCTATCAGTGCCTATCACTGCCCATCCATGCCACCTATCAGTGCCACCCATAAGTACCCATCAGTGCCACCCATAAGTACCCATCACTGCCACCCATAGGCGCCCATCAGTGCCGCTTATGAGTGCCCATCAGTGCCGTCTATGAGTGCCCATCAGTGCCGCCTATGAGTGCCCATCAGTGCTGCATACCAGTGCCACCTATCAGTGCCCATCAGTGCCACCTATCAGTGTCCATCAGTGTCGTCTATCAGTGTCCATCATCAGTGCATGTCAGTGCCACCTCATCAGTGCCACCTCATTGGAGCCACCTCATCGGTGCCCATCAGTCCCGCCTTATCAGTGCCCATCAGTGAAGAATAAAATCTACTTATTTACAAAAAATTTTAACAGAAACAAAGAAAAACTTGTTTTTTTCAAAATTTTCGGTCTTTTTTTATTGGTTGCGCAAAAAATAAAAACCACAGAAGTGATCAAATACCACTAAAAGAAAGCTCTATTTGTGGGAACAAAATGATAAAAAATGTATATATATATATATTATGCTACCAAAAGTATTGGGACGCCTGCCTTTACACACACTTGAACTTTAATGGCAACCCAGTCTTAGTCTGTAGGGTTCAATTTTGAGTTGGCCCACCCTTTGCAGCTATAACAGCTTCAACTCTTCTGGGAAGGCTATCCACAAGCTTTAGGAGTGTGTCTATTGGAATGCTTGACCATTCTTCCAGAAGTGCATTTGTGAGGGGAGGCACTGATGTGGACGAGAAGGCCTGGCTCGCAGTCTCCACTCTAATTCATACCAAAGGTGTTCTATCAGGTTGAGGTCAGGACTTTGTGCAGGCCAGTCTAGTTCCTCCACCCCAAACTTGCTTATCTATCCCTTTATGGACCTTGTTTTGTGCTTTGTCACATGACCGTGCAATTGTCAGTTAAAGTGACGCAGTGCCGTATTGCAAAAAATGGCCTGGTCAGGAAGGGCGCAAATCCTTGAAGTGGTTAACTTTCTTCATATGGGGGCCTCAAGTGTGACCCCCAACATAACCAAAGGGTCACACATTATATTCAGTGAATATAATGCTTCAGAAAGCTGATAGTCAAAGGCTATGGGCATGCCGCAGATTGGGTACTAGAGGTTTAAATCATTTATCATATAATCCTTTAAACCCAGACATGATTTATGGTAAAGAATATTTTCAGTGGTTCTAATAATTATAGATAATTAGAGACCCCATACTTGTAAAATCATTGGAACGACATTGCTCTATGCATAGTTTGGAAATATACAGTATTATTATGTCATATTATCAATACTTTGGAAATAACGTAACAGTATAAATAAACCTTAGATTTGACACACATGCATAAAAATGTAAACCATTTCATGATTTATAGTGAAGTGTTTTTCAGTGGCTCTAATTAAGTCACATCACAAGCCCAACCCAACCCAAACCATTTCAGATGACAGGTTTTATGACTGGTAACTTTAGAGTCACCTTGGGAGGTCACATAACATATGTGTGTCAGAAGGAATACTCTGCAATCCACTTAACCATCTCTGGACTCATGTCAACAGGCATTGTTTTCCTGTGTTTCCCATGCATTTGGAATGCACGTCAAACACAGGCCAGCAAAATCCCATTGACATTAATTGAGCAGTATGCATGGCAGATCAGAGGCTGTGTTTCACCTGCTATGTGTTGTGTTGCTCTGCAGGACTGAGCGACCTGTAGAGTGCTAAGGCTCAGGTATAAATAAGATATTAACCATTGAACAAGAAAAAAAAAAACCTTTTCCCTTCTGAAATGACCAGATGATACATTATTTTCTTGGAGTTGAATGGCTAGCAGACTTTTTATTACAAAACCAATAAAATACAGTATTAAAGAGAACAGGCTCAATGCCTATATTACAATCAATGCATAACCAATGACACAGTCAGATTAATCCTGCCAGGTATAAGGTCTTTGAAGATCGATGTAATTCTGAAAAACCGGTTGTATCTGCCACACTATAAACTATACGGTTCCCAGTTGCCATTACACAGCCTTGGAGACTAAGTAACCACTTACTTACTACCAGATACAACCTAATTATAATCCAACATATTAATAGAAAGGGACACCCATACAATAAATGGTCTCAACCCATAATTCTCCACAATTTTGAACCAGCACTGCCTTCAAATTCCCAATAAGACCCTCTGCCAGTTGCTATGACTAAATTAAACAAACCCATAAAAACCCATACGCAGACTAAAACATAACTAAACTTCCACAACCCAACTTATATCCCTCAGCACTGCATAGAAACAGGAAGCTCCCACCAAAATAAAACAAGGGCAGGAGGGTGGGATAAAACGGTCTGATGTGTCACAAGTAGGGATGAGCTTCGTGTTCGAGTCGAACCCATGTTCGACTCGAACATCGGCTGTTCGACCGTCCGTCGAATTGCGAACGATATGGGCCGTTCGCGCCAAATTCGTGTGGCGCGTCACGGCCCATAATTCACTGCGGCATCGCAGTGCATTGCTGGCTGATGATTGGCCAAGCATGCACTATGACCCGCATGCTTGGCCAATCACAGCGCCGTCAGTAGAGAGAGCTATAATTGGCCAAAGCCAGGGTGGCTTTGGCCAATTATGGCTCAGGGGATTTAGTACACACCCCACACTATATAAGGCCGCCTGCACGGCGGCCCTGTGTAGTGTGTGTTCCGGTGTGCTGAGCGATAGAGAGAGAGAGAGACAGTGTCATTTGATTTGAGTTAGATAGATTAGGCAGAACAGTCAGTCAGTTAGCTGCACTTACAGTGTATTGTGTATATATATGCATCCCAGGTGTTGCATATATATATATACACTGTATTCAGTTTAGCTAGATCCGTTCCTGTTATCTTCTATCTAGACTATTTACATTCAGTGCAGTGTGTCCTGCTCACAGTGTTCAGCTAGATCCGTTCCTGCTATTTACATTCAGTACAGTGCTTCCTGCTCACAGTGTTCAGCTAGATCCGTTCCTGCTATTTACATTCAGTGCAGTGCGTGCTGCTCACAGTGTTCAGCTAGATCCGTTCCTGCTATTTACATTCAGTGCAGTGCGTCCTGCTCACAGTGTTCAGCTAGATCCGTTCCTGTTATTTACATTCAGTGCAGTGCGTCCTGCTCACAGTGTTCAGCTAGATCCGTTCCTGCTATTTACATTCAGTGCAGTGCGTCCTGCTCACAGTGTTCAGCTAGATCCGTTCCTGCTATTTACATTCAGTGCAGTGCGTCCTGCTCACAGTGTTCAGCTAGATCCGTTCCTGCTATTTACATTCAGTGCAGTGCGTGCTGCTCACAGTGTTCAGCTAGATCCGTTCCTGCTATTTACATTCAGTGCAGTGCGTCCTGCTCACAGTGTTCAGCTAGATCCGTTCCTGCTATTTACATTCAGTGCAGTGCGTCCTGCTCACAGTGTTTAGCTACATCCGTTCCTGCTGTTTACATTCAGTGCAGTGCGTCCTGCTCACAGTGTTCAGCTAGATCCGTTCCTGCTATTTACATTCAGTGCAGTGCGTCCTGCTCACAGTGTTCAGCTAGATCCGTTCCTGCTATTTACATTCAGTGCAGTGCGTGCTGCTCACAGTGTTCAGCTAGATCCGTTCCTGCTATTTACATTCAGTGCAGTGCGTCCTGCTCACAGTGTTCAGCTAGATCCGTTCCTGCTATTTACATTCAGTGCAGTGCGTCCTGCTCACAGTGTTTAGCTACATCCGTTCCTGCTGTTTACATTCAGTGCAGTGCGTCCTGCTCACAGTGTTCAGCTAGATCCGTTCCTGCTATTTACATTCAGTGCAGTGCGTCCTGCTCACAGTGTTCAGCTAGATCCGTTCCTGCTATTTACATTCAGTGCAGTGCGTGCTGCTCACAGTGTTCAGCTAGATCCGTTCCTGCTATTTACATTCAGTGCAGTGCGTCCTGCTCACAGTGTTCAGCTAGATCCGTTCCTGCTATTTACATTCAGTGCAGTGCGTCCTGCTCACAGTGTTTAGCTACATCCGTTCCTGCTGTTTACATTCAGTGCAGTGCGTCCTGCTCACAGTGTTCAGCTAGATCCGTTCCTGCTATTTACATTCAGTGCAGTGCGTCCTGCTCACAGTGTTCAGCTAGATCCGTTCCTGCTATATACATTTAGTGCAGTACGTCCTGCTCACAGTGTTCAGCTAGATCCGTTCCTGTTATCTTCCTACTGACAGGCAGGCTTGTCTGGTTACAGTATATAAAGCTACCTGAAGAAAATTACAGGTGTTCTATCCCAGCTTAGTGCAGCTACAGGCCATTAGTATGTCTGGAAGGCCAAGAAGGAGAGGCAGACAGTCACAAGCCAATAAGAGAGGGCAAGCAGGCTCTGTGTCTAGTGCTGGTCGTGGAGACGGTGCATCCTCATCAGCACGTGGCCATGGGACACGCTTGGACTTTTTTTCGGCAGCTGGCCGTGTTGAGCCGCAACATGCGGAAGACTTGGTCGAGTGGATGACCAAGCCGTCCTCATCCTCCTCATCCTCTCTCACCCATGCCCAGGGTGCTTTGTCTGGCAAAGCAGCGGCCTCTTCCCTCAGCTCAATGTCATCAGTGACTCCTTCCCTAGCTCCACCATGTCCTCATGAGGATTCCCTCGAACTGTTTGACCACAGTGTTGGGTACATGCTCCAGGAGGATGCCCAGCGTTTGGAAGGCTCTGATGATGATACTGAGCTCAATGAAGGCAGTAACATGAGCACGGACAGAGGGGGTGCCCAAGAAGGACAGCAATCTGGCAGTCATGCTCCCCCTGCTGCAGCATACTGCCAGGTTTGCTCCAGTGATGAGGAGGGAGGGGATGATGAGGTCACTGACTCAACGTGGGTGCCTGATAGGAGAGAGGAGGAGGAGGAGGAGGAGGAGGAGGAGGAGGTGGCACATCACCAACTAGGCAGGATGCCCTCCAGGGGCCAGCCTAAGGGCAGCACATTGACTGCATCACACCCCAAAGCTCCACATGTGCAGGGCGCTGCAGTCTCTGCGCGTTATTCAAAAAGTTCTTTGGTGTGGGCCTTTTTTGAGACGAGTGCATCAGATCGCACCGCTGCTATTTGCAATATATGTCTCAAGCGTATCTCGCGTGGCCAAAACATCTCCCGCTTGGGTACCACATGCTTGACCAGACATATGTTGACCTGCCATGCAGTTCGTTGGCAAGCGTATCTAAAAGACCCACACCAAAGAACAAAGACGATCTCTCCTTGCTCCTCATCAGCTGAGATTTCCAACCCCACTAGACCTTCAGTCCTCTCTGCGACCTGCAGTGAGAGGAATGAAGGTGTAGAATTAGGTGTGTCACAGCCAAGTACTTATGGGCAATCTGCTTTTGGTACACCGACGTCAGATTGTACCAGGCAAATTTCCCTGCCCCAGCTGCTGCACCGCCGAAAGAAGTTTGCTCCCAGCCATCCACATGCCCAGCGGTTGAATGCTAGCTTGGCAAAATTGCTAGCACTTCAACTGCTGCCTTTTCAGTTGGTAGACTCTGCCCCCTTCCGTGAGTTTGTGGAATGTGCGGTTCCTCAGTGGCAGGTACCCAAACGCCACTTTTTCTCACGGAAGGCGATTCCGGCTCTCTACCGGCATGTGGAAGGCAATGTCCATGCCTCGCTGGACAGGGCGGTCAGCGGTAAGGTGCATATTACCGCTGACTCATGGTCCAGCAGGCATGGACAGGGACGTTACTTAAGTTTCACGGCGCATTGGGTGACTCTGCTGGCAGCTGGGAAGGATGCAGGACAAGGTGCAGTAGTGTTGGAGGTTGTTCCGCCACCACGCCTCCAAAATGCTGATTGTGACACACCTCTCTCCTCCACCCCCTCCTCTTCTTCTTCCTCCATGGCCTCTTCCTCGGAACCAGCGGTGCTCCGTAGGCGTTCAAGGGGCTACGCAAGTACGCAGGCCAAAAGATGCCATGCGGTGCTTGAGCTGGTGTGCTTGGGGGACAGGAGCCACACTGGGGCAGAGGTTCTGTCAGCTCTGCAGGGGCAGGTTCAGAGGTGGTTGACGCCACGCCAACTTAAGGCAGGAATGGTGGTTTGCGACAATGGCACCAACCTCCTCTCTGCCCTCCGACAGGGACAACTGACCCATGTGCCCTGTTTGGCTCACGTCCTTAACTTGGTGGTGCAGCGGTTCTTGGGCAGGTACCCGGGCTTACAGGATGTCCTGAGGCAGGCCAGGAAAGTCTGTGTGCATTTCCGCCGGTCATATAATGCCAGTGCTCGGCTGACGGACCTCCAAAAGGAGTTTAACCTGCCCAAGAACCGCCTAATCTGTGACATGCCCACCAGGTGGAACTCGACGTTGGCCATGCTGCAGCGGCTGCACACGCAGCAGAGGGCCATCAATGAGTACCTGTGCGACTATGGCACCAGGACAGGGTCAGGGGACCTTGGTTTTTTTTCCCCACGCCAGTGGGCCATGATCAGGGATGCATGCACTGTCCTGTCACCATTCGAGGAGGCCACGAGGATGGTGAGCACTGACAGTGCATGCATCAGTGACACTGTCCCCCTTGTCCACCTGTTGGAGCACACGCTGCGTGGAATAATGGACAGGGCACTTGAGGCAGAACAGAGGCAGGAAGAGGAGGACTTCCTTAGCTCTCAAGGCCCCCTTTATCCAGACAGTGTTCCTGCGTGCCCGCCGATCACACAGGAAGAGGACGAGGAGGAGGAGGAGGAGGAGGAAGATTGTGTCAGTATGGAGGTGGAGCCTGGCACTCAGCATCAGCAGTCTTTAAGGGATCAGTCCCAAGGAACACATGGACTTGTACGTGGCTGGGAGGAGGTGGCTGCGGACGTTGTTGTCCTTAGTGACCCAGAGGACTCCGGACCGAATGCCTCAGCAAACCTACGCTGCATGGCCTCCCTGATCCTGCAAAGCCTGCGTAAGGATCCTCGTATTCGTGGTATCAAGGAGAAGGACCAATACTGGCTGGCAACCCTCCTTGATCCACGTTACAAGGGTAAGGTTGCGGACCTTATCTTGCCATCGCAGAGGGAGCAGAGGATGAAACATCTTCGGGAGGCCTTGCAGAAAGGTCTGTGCAACGCGTTCCCAGAGACTGGGAGGTTACAAACTCCTGTTTCTGGACAACGTGTTGCTGAGGCTTCGGTCAGTCAAAGAAGGAGCGGTGGAGAAGGTGGCCGTCTGACCGATGCGTTCAGACAATTTTTTGGTCCGCAGCCCCAAGGTATGATCGGTTCCAGCAACCATCGCCAGCGTCTGTTTTACATGGTGCAGGAATACCTAGGGGCAAGATCAGACTTGGACACCTTTCCCACCGAAAATCCTCTGGGTTACTGGGTCTTGAGGATGGATCACTGGCCAGAGCTTGCACAGTATGCAATTGAGCTACTGGCCTGTCCTGCATCCAGCGTTCTTTCGGAACGCACATTCAGTGCTGCTGGAGGCGTGGTAACCGATCACAGGGTGCGTCTGTCCACCGACTCGGTCGATCGGCTGACCTTCATAAAAATGAATCAGTCTTGGATCACCACCAGCTACCAAGCACCTGATGCAGATGTAACCGAATAATTTTTTTTGAAATCTCAGATCCCTTCAAAGACTGCCTATGCTGATGCTGAGTGACTATCCCTGAGTAATTATCCTCTTCCTCCTCAATCATCACGCTGATAGCTTGTAAGAACATTTTTGGTTCTGGGCGCCACCACCAGTGCCTAAGGCACAATTTTTCAGCCCCTGTTTAACAGGGGCGTGTAATTACAATTTTTGATGTAATACTTTGCAGCAGGGCTCGTTCCTGCATTCCAACTAGAGTGTCTGTGAGGGGTTGCAGTGTTGTGGCACCAGCACCAGTGCCTAAGACCCAATTTTTCAGCCCCTGTCTAACAGGGGCGTGTAATTACAATTTTTGATGCAATACTTTGCAGCAGGGCTTGTTCCTGCGTTTCAACTAGAGTGTCTGTGAGGGGTTGCAGTGTTGTGGCACCAGCACCAGTGCCTAAGACCCAATTTTTCTGCCCCTGTCTAACAGGGGCGTGTAATTACAATTTTTGATGCAATACTTTGCAGCAGGGCTCGTTCCTGCGTTCCAACTAGAGTGTCTGTGAGGGGTTGCAGTGTTGTGGCACCAGCACCAGTGCCTAAGGCCTAATTTTTCAGCTCCTGTTCAACAGGGGCATGTAATTACAATTCTTGATCTAATATTTCACAGCAGGGCCCTGTGAGGGCTTACAGTGTTTTGGCCACAGCAACACCTAAGGCCCAAATTTCTGCTGAGTATATAGGGCAGGACCCTACTTTCAAACATCTAACTTACAAACGACTCCTACTTGCAAACGGAAGGAGACAACAGGAAGTGAGATGAAATCTACCCCTAAGGAAGGGAAATTCTCTCCTGTAAGAGTTAATATGGGAAAACAATTTTTCCTTTCCACTGATGCTTTCCAATCCTTGTTCCACAAAAAAACCCAAATTTTCAAAAAACATTTTTCATTGGGACAAAAAAGTGAGGTGAAATCTTCTGAAGAGGAGGAAAGACGCAAAACAAATGTCACAGGGGTGATAACCCTTCCCTATGTTTTCCAAAAAGCTTAGAAAAGATTTTTTGGCTGGAGCTAAACACATTAAAAATGTTCAAAATTACAAACAGATTCTACTTAACAACAAACCTACAGTCCCTGTCTTGTTTGCACCGCCTGTATACTGCTGTTCAGAGTATATAGGGACCTTTCCTTATTTTAATTTGGGTGCGGGGTTCCCCTTAATATCCATACAAGACCCAAAGGGCCTGGTAATGGACTGGGGGGTACCCATGCCGTTTGTCTCACTGATTTTCATCCATATTGCCATGACCCGACATGACATTAAACCCGCAAGCAGTTTTAAATGAGATTTTTTCCTTTAAAAATGACATTTGGTGCAGGGACTGTTCTAAACATGGGAAACACGCGTCACTTTACAGGCATACTATAGACACCCCCCAGGTACGATATTTAAAGGAATATTTCACTTTTTTTTTTTTACTTTAAGCATCATTAAAATCACTGCTCCCGAAAAAACGGCCGTTTTTAAAAGTTTTTTTTGCATTGATACATGTCCCCTGGGGTAGGACCCGGGTCCCCAAACCCTTTTTAGGACAATACCATGCAAATTAGCCTTTAAAATGAGCACTTTTGATTTCGAACGTTCGAGTCCCATAGACGTCAATGGGGTTCTAACGTTCGTGCGAACTTGCGGTCCGTTCGCGGGTTCTGGTGCGAACCGAACCGGGGGGTGTTCGGCTCATCCCTAGTCACAAGCTCCAACTGAGCTCTGACAAGGCTCCCCTCCTCTCTACCCCTTACTGGACACACCCTTCGCCCTGGACCCTCCAATCCGGTAAGCTTGCTGTCCCTTTCAAAATATCACCCCACTAACCCTTCACCTCCTCTGCCAGCCCCAATCATGCTGGCTCTCCTCCTAGTTTCACTTATATCCAGGCCATTACTTTTCATCAGCATGTCCTATTGAGGTGCTAAGCTGTGTTTGCCATTTAAGCACATGCATTTTCATTTGAATAGTAAGTACCGGTCAAAGTGAGTCCTTACTGACTTAAGGGCAGTGGTGGTACACCTAATGCAAGTGTGGTCCCTGACATCAGCAAAGGCCAGACATAACATGCAGTGATTGTAATGCTAGAGAAAGCTCTCAGACAAGCAACAGGAGATAGTCAAAGATCACGAACATGCTATAGGAGTTCAACAAAATGGTGACAGTCTGCATACAGACACCGACTTATTGTTGCATAGATGTGTTCTGTAGAGAACTCCTCAGCCGCGTTTCACTTTTTTCGGGACTGAGTAGATTAACCACTTGACCTGCCAGTCCATAATATTCATGCGCCGGCCCCTGATCTCTATGTGGGACACTGGTTGCATAGATTTTTACAAGTTTTTTTTTTAAGTACACGATTAGAGCCTAATGCCCCGTACACACGGTCGGACAACCCACCTACTTTGACATTAGCGAATCAACGAATCAACATTCGCTATTGTCTTCCTGCTTCACCTCCTAGCCAATCAGGAAAGGAAGCGGGTCTTAAGACCGGATTGGCAGAGAGGAGAGGCCGAGAGGAGAAGCCAGAAAAGCCGGCCCCGACGCCGCCCACGACCTGGATGGGGTAAGTATGGACCTGGCGGGGGGATTTGTTTGCTGCCCCCCCCAAAAAAAATAAAATAATTCAGCTGCCACTGAAGATGTACCTACCTTCATGACCAGGCCATTTTTGTGCGATACAGCACTACATTACTTTTACAAAGCAATGCTGTACCCAAATAAAATTTATGTAATTTTTTTTCCCCACAAATAGAGCTTTCTTTTGGGGGTATTTGATCACCTCTTTATTTTAAATTCTTTGTGCTATAAACAAAAAAAGACAATTTTGAAAAAAAAAAAAAAAAAACAATGTTTTTTACTTTCTGCTATAAAACATATCCAATAAAAATTGAAAACAATCAAATTTCTTTATCAGTTTGGGCCAATATGTATTCTGCTAAATAATTTTGGTAAAATAATCTAAATAAGCGTATATTGATTGGTTTGGGCAAAACTTATAGCTTCTACAAACTATGGGATATTTAAATTAATTAATTAATTTATTTATTTTCACTAGTATTGGCAGCGATTGGCATCTTATAGCAGGACTGCGATATTGCAGTGGACATTCTGACACTAATCAACACTTTTGACACTTTTTGGGGACACTAATATAGTGATCAGTGCCAAAAATATGCACTGTCACTGTACTAATGACACTGGCTGGGAAGGGGTTAACATAAGGGGCGATCAAAGGGTTAACTGTGTGCCTAGCCTGTGTTTTACTACAGAGAGGGAGGTGCTTTTACTAGGGGGAGAGATGGAATTTATTTCCTGCTTTGCAGGAACACAAATTCTATCCCTTCCCCCCTATCAGAATGGCAATCTGCCTTGTTTGCTGAACCAGCCAAGATTGAAACAGTGTATGGCCTGGCTAACAGGGGTACAGTTATCAAAACTGTTTTATTTCTTAATCTGCTACTACTTTTATGTATAATACAAAAAAGGGACAAATGCTTTTTCTGTAAGCAATTTGCATAATAAATGTTGCAGCTATACTGAACATACTGTATCTGCACATTTTAAAAGTGCTCCTCAGTGCTTTTAAGCTGTGAGATATTTTGAAGATTACATTTCAGCACTTATGGCATTTACATAGGACATGTTAATTTGCTCAAAACACATGTGCGCTGTATTTGAATTTTTTTTGCTTTTTTTTTTGCTTGGTATTCATTTCTAGTGTTATTAAAATGCACTGCAGTGCATTGTGATGCGCTACTGTGCATCAAAAAGTGATGCACAAAAATGCAAACTATTATTTTTTTTGAGCACACACCAACACAGCACATTGGTTTGAACCAAGGACATATGGTCAAGGACAGAATATTTGTTTTTTTCTTGTAAAGCAGCCCAATGCGGCTGGTATAAAGTCACAGTTATGACACAACAGAGGAAAGAGGCATACAGATATTACAATAGAGCCCTGGCAGTGGCTGAAGCCCTGAGTGGGTCCCCGAAAAGGGCCGGGCATGCAGGGTTTTATTATTAGCCCCGAGCCCGAGAGCCGCCAATCGGGGACCGATCTGACCTGAGCGCGACAGAGTGATAAAGCAGGTCCCGCCTTCTGGAGTCTGCAGCGCCTATGATGGACGTCCCACTGGTCCAATGCGTGGACCGCCGGACATGTGATGTCCATCATAGGCACTGCAGGCTCCAGAAGGTGGGAATTACAATGCGGCCGCCGCGCCACTGTAAGAACTCGGCGCTCAGGCGGGCGGCTTTCCTCTCCTCTCGTGTGTCATGGCTCTGGCTGCCTGCTGTCTACTGTACGGGCGCGCCGCACACTACAGCTGAGCTGCAGGAGGAAGTTATGTCACCTGAAGTCAGGTAGGTCAGTGTATCATGTCAGTGTGGGCCAGTGTATGTCAGGTAGGTCAGTGTGGGTCAGTTGGTCAGTGTATGTCAGGTAGGTCAGTGTGGGTCAGGTAGGTCAGTGTATGTCTGGTAGGTGAGCGTAATGGTCAGTGTATGTCAGGTAGGTCAGTGTGGGTCAGGTAGGTCAGTGTATGTCAGGTAGGTGAGTGTAATGGTCAGTGTATATCAGGTAGGTTAGTGTGGGTCAGGTAGGTCAGTGTAATGTTCAGTGTATGTCAGGTAGGTGAGTGTAATGCTCATTGTATGTCAGGTAGGTCAGTGTGGGTCAGGTAGGTCAGTGTATATCAGGTAGGTGAGTGTAATGGTCAGTGTATTTCAGGTAGGTCAGTGTATGTCAGGTAGGTCAGTGTATGTCTGGTAGGTCAGGGTATGTCAGGTAGGTGAGTGTAATGGTCAGTGTATGTCGAGTAGGTCAGTGTGGGTCAGGTAGGTGAGTGTATGTCAGGTAGGTGAGTGTAATGGTCAGTGTATGTCAGGTAGGTGAGTGTAACGGTCAGTGTATGTCAGGTAGGGGAGTGTAATGGTCAGTGTATGTCAGGTAGGTGAGTGTAATGGTCAGTGTGGGTCAGTGAATGTCAGGTAGGTCAGTGCGTGTCTGGTAGGTAACACACACCGCCACCCCCCTGGTGCTGGGCTCGGACTTCGGGCTGAAGCCCCTGGTTTTTTTTGTCACCTAGCAACACCCCTGAGCCCTGGAGACATCTTAAAAGAAAATAAGATTCTGAAATTAAAAGTTAAAATTCATGCAAAACTAACATTTTCACAAAACTAAAACAGACCCAAAGATATTCTAAGCATCCCTCTCCTACATTATTATTATTATTATTATTATTATTATTATTATTATACAGGATTTATATAGAGCTGACAGTTTACGCAGCGCTTTACAACATTAGGGCAGACAGTACAATTACAATACAATTCAATACAGGAGGAATCAGAGAGAGCCCTTCTCGTTAGAGCTTACAATCTAGGAGGGAGGGTCAAGTTATACAAAAGGGTAATAGCTGTGGGGATGAGCTAATGGAGAAAATAGTGCAGTTCTTAGCTAGAGGCAGGATAGGCTTCTCTGAAGAGGAAAGTTTTCAGGGATCTTCTAAAAGTGGATAAATTTGGAGACAGTCTAACAGATTGGGGTAGGGAATTCCAGAGGATGGGCAGGGCTCGGGAGAAGTCCTGGAGGCGGATATGGGAGGAGGTGAATGTAAAAATCATTATTGTTTTGCTAGAAAATTAGTCAGATCCCCCAAATATTATAAAGGAAAATTTATTATCAAATACTTACCGTAATTTTCCTTTCCTGATGGACTCCATGGCAGCCTACGTGTGGGTTAACCCGCCTCCTCTCCAATGCTATAGGACCCCATTCCCATAAATGAGCACTCACCACTAGCTGCTGCGTTTCGTAACTAGCCTATTCTTTGACCAATGGGTGGGAACTCCGTCTGCCATGGCGTCAATCAGGAAAGGAAAATTACGGTAAGTATTTGATAATAAATTTTCTTTTTCCTGACAGACTCCATGGCCTACCTGTGGGAAATAACTAGCCAACCACACGGGTGGGTATGCTGAACAAATCATAATTTTAATTTGTCCTATCAACCGATAGGATTCTCAAACTAAAGTTTACAGAAGACAGTGAAGCAGGCTCTATGCAGTAATGAGACATGAATATGTTAATAGAGGCCCAAGAAGCCGCTTTGCAAATGGTGTCTGGAGCCACATGTCGAGCCGCCGCCCACGAGGCTGCCATTCCCCTGGTGGAGTGAGCTGTCACCGCCTCTGGAGGAGCCCGGCCCTTAGCCCTGTATGCTTGCTGGATGGTCTGCACTATCCAGGCCGCAAGTGTCCTGGCTGAGGCTTTCTTCCCTTTGTTGCTACCCGAGTGCAAGATAAAGAGGTGATCAGACCATCTAAAGGAGGAAGTAACTCGTAGATGTTCCTTAATAGCTTTGCCTACATCCAAAGGGTGAGTTTCAGTGGATCTCAGAGCCTTGAAAGTAGGTAAGACGATCTCCTGATTCTCATGAAACACCGAAGAAACTTTTGGGTTAGAACCCAGCATAGGGATGAGAACTACACGGTCCGGGAAAAACGTCAAGAAGGGCTCTTCATGACCTAGTGATCCAATCTCAGAGACCCTTTTAGCCAAGGTGACAGCTACTAAAAAGGCTATTTTTGCTGAAAAGTCCTTTATGGAGAGTGGGGAGGGCCCCGCGATACTGAGTCCAGAGATTGAGTCGAGGACAAGTGGAAGGTCCCACTTGGGGAACCTAGGTTTTCTTTGGGGCTTTAGCCTTGAAGCTCCACAGAAAAATTGCCGAATTAAGGGATGAACCGCCCATGAAGTACCGGAGAAAGCCGATAAAGCAGATACCTGGATTCTAAGAGAGCTGATAGATAAAGGTAGGTCAAGACCAGTTTGAAGGAAGCTGAGGATATCCTGAACTTCTGGGTGTCTGAAAGACCTATGCACAGTAGAGCAAAATTACACAAATTTGGTCCAGATTCTCCCATACACCTTATTTGTGCTAGATCTTCTTGAACTCATGAGGGTGGAGATCACTTTAGAGGCACAGCCAAGGGATTCTAGCCTCTCCCTCTCAAGAACCAGACCATCAGTCTCAGCACTGCCAGACAAGGGTGCAGGACTGACCCCTGAGAAAGAAGGTCCGGCCTGAGAGGGAGAGGCACTGGGTCCCGGAAACTGAGTTGGACAAGGAAAGGGAACCAAGGCCTGTTCGGCCAATAGGGAGCTATTGTCACCACTTCGACTGATTCCACTCAGAGCCTCTGCAGGAATCTCAGGATAACTGGAAGTGGCGGAAAGACATACGCCCTCCTGAACCTCCACTGGTCCGTCAGGGTGTCTGTTCCGATGGCCTGGCTGCAGCGGCCCCTGGTATAAAATTTCTTCAGCTTGAAATTGCAGAGGGAAGCGAACAGATCTACTTTGGGATCGATTCCCAGTGACAAGATCCATTTGAATGTCTGTACATGAAGGGACCACTTGTTGTTGTCCAACTCGGTACGTGATAGAAAGTCCGCTTGAGTGTTTTGGACTCCTGGAATGAAGACTGCTGAGATGTTGGAAAGGTTCTTCTGTGCCCATGATAGAATGGGCTCAACTTCCCGAAGGAGTGTGGAACTCCCAGTACCCCCTTGCCTCTTCACATAAGAGACCGCCGTGGTGTTGTCCATCCTTAACAACACTGACTCCCCTTTCAAAAGGTGAGAGAAGGACTGTAGGGCACACCAGGTCGCTCAAAGTTCCAGGACATTCGAACCTGGGTCGAGGAGGCAGGTGTCCCACTTTCCCTGAGCAAGGTTCGATCCGCAGAGGGCTCCCCAACCGGTACCGCTGGCATCGGTCGTGACCGTGACCCAAGAGATGGGAGCAATGGAGTGGCAAGTCAGAAGGTTTTTGCGCTGAAGCCACCAGAAGAGGCTGTTCCTCATTGTTGATGTTATGTGGATAACTTGATTCTTGTCCCCTGTCTTCCATTGCTGTAGGAGACCTGACTGGAAGCGACGTAATCTCCACAAGGCCCATTGACCATGGGAGTCGTGGAGACCATCGTGCCGACAATTTCCAGGCACTGGGAAGCTTTCAGGCGTGGGGGGTGTAAGGCCCGGGAAATTCTGTCTCGAACAGTCAGGATTTTTTGTAGTGGAAGGGAGATGGTGTTCTCCACTGTGTCGAACTGAGCTCCTAGGTATATTAGACATTGACCTGGGTCTAGATGACTTTTCCCTAAGTTCAGGAGCCACCCGAAGCTGGAAAGGGTGGAGATCACTTGTTCCCGGTGAGCCAGCAACTGCTCTCTGTTTTGAGACAATACTAGGATCTCGTCGAGGTAATGGTAAAGACGTACCCCTTTTAATTTTATGAGAGCCACTGTGGCTAGGAGAACCTTTGAAAAGACTCGGGAGGGATGTTGTCAGCCCGAAGGGGAGGCAGATGAATTGTAGATGATCGCTGGATGGTTGACAGGGTTTCCATTTTGAATTTTCCGTGCTCTATGAATTTGTTGAGGTAGGTCAGGTCTATGACTGGGCGCCAAGAGCCACTCTTTTTCTGGACTAGGAAGAGAGGGGAGTATATCCCCTGGAACCATTCGTCCTTTGGGACGTGTACCACTGCTCCCTGAGTCTTCAGAAGGTCCACATAGGACAACAACACTTGTCTCTGTTCCTCCGAACGAGGAAGAAGAGTGGAGACGAATCTGGGGGGAGGAGTACTGGAGAAGGTCCATCTGTGACCTGATGAGACTGTCCTTATAACCCAAAAGTCCGAGATTGAGGCCACCCAGACGTGGCAGAAGAGGAGCAGATGAGCCCCCACCCGACCCGCCTGGGCAGGCGCAATCTCAAAAAGACTTCGCCTGCTCACGACCGCCGGATGTCTGGCCTTTAGCGGGCTTACGAAAGGATGCCTGCCCTCTGCTCCAATTTTTCCTGAAGTCTCAGCCAGGCTTATATGAGCGTGTTTCCCTGGAGCGCTCCGGAGTGCGTTTTCTATACTGGGGTTTCTTCCGTCCAAATAGATGCCTGTCCTGGGGGAGGAAGCCTGACTTACCACCCGTGGCCCACGATATGAGATCATCTAACTTGTTGCCGAACAGTGAAGATCCCTCAAAGGGGATTTTACACCAGGCTTGCTTGGAGACCAGGTCAGCGAGCCAAGGACACAACCATAAAGCCCGTTTGGCCGTGACCGATGACAAAATAATTTGCGCCAATAGGCGGATCAATTCGATGGATGCCTCCCCCAGGAAGACTGCCGCTAATTTCTGTTCTGCAGCTGCTGAACTTCCGGCCAGCTCCTCCGAAACACCCTTAAGGAAGGAATCTACATTCTCTGTCCAGGCCTCCATGGCCTTCGAAACGGCTGCTAGTGGCAGGGCCGATTTACAGGCCGTGCCGGCCAGCCCGTAAATTTTCTTCAAATCCTGGTCTATCCTTCTTTCAAGACCATCCTTGAAGGACACCGCATCTTCCAAAAGGAGAGTAACATGTTTGGCCAGACGCATTAAGGCTGCGTCCACAAGGGGAGCATTTTCCAGATATTTCACCTCTTCTGACTTCAAGGGATATAATCTGGAGGTTTTATTTGACATGGAGGACTTCTTGTCCATCTTACTCCATTCCTCATCTATGATGTCTTTTAGTTCATGAAGGAGCGGGAAAATTTGAGCGTTCCTTCCCAAGATGTTTAAAGAACTTTTTCTGTTTGGCTGGGGGGGTGGAGGAGTCTTCCCACTTAAGGGCCTCCTTGATTGCCTTTATTATTGGTGAAACCAAACTGAAGTCAAAGCCTCCAATGTCCTCTTCTTCCTGAGGTTCATCATCTGAAGAGTCAATAGAGGCAACGTAAGGCTGGGAAGTGCCCAGGCCGTCAAAGGCCTCATCAGCTGGAGGGCCAGATAAAGTAGTAGACTGGCTCAACGTGTGGGGTGTATCCATCCCCAGCAGGCTCTCCGATCGCCACTGTCATGGCGGTGGGAGCAGTGTCTGGAGGAGGAATGGGAGCATCTCCTCTGGTTGTGGCTTCCAGACGGAGAGTCTCGTCTGGATCTTGAAGATGAGTAGTATTGTGGCCTGGCAAGGTCTCTGTCAATCTGGACCAAGATCTGAGGGTCCGATCTAGAAGGGCTGGAGAAAGAAAACAAAAAAGGGGAGACATAACATCAGAAAACGCAAGCATTTGCGACTGACCTCAACCCCTTCCCTCACAAGCACATACCTTGTGCGTGAGGGCTGGCCACTTAAAGACGGTGACTTGTCCATGATTTGATTTCTGGATGAAGAGTGACACAGTACAGGGGGTCTGCAGACCAAAAATGCCCTGAAAAAGTCAAGGCACCAGTGAGGGGAATTATAAAATAATCTTGCCCCCAAAATATATATATATATATATATATATATATATATATATATATATATATATATATATATATATATACACATGCCAAATAATATGCATATATTAATATTAATTTTTAATATTTAATTTATGTTTTATCATATATTATTTATTTTTTTTTAAATCATATCCCAGGAAGAACAACATCAATGCATATTGCCTAGCATAGTAAGGCAGGCACTCACCTGAGCTAGACCAGGGCTGGGCTGGGGAAAACCGCTCAACTCCCACTCACTGCCAGGGAATTCCCATTATGCAGGAGCTAGGAGTAGAATTTAAATCCCCAGCCCGTAACGTCATCGCCCCCACCTTGCGCCTGCGCCGTGGGGCAGTAACCGTACTGCACATGTGCGGCCGCCGAGCGATCCGCCGCTCTGCGCACGCGCGAGTCAAGCCTCAGTCCTGAGCAGGCTACTGCGCATGCGCGAGCAGCGAGGACGGCCGCACCCGGAAGTGGCGAGGCGAGCTGGAACGCACAAGCGCTCCAGCCGCTTGTGTGGCTGGAGCGCTTGTGCCAAAATGGCCAAAATAAGCCTCTAAACAATTTGGAAAGCTCTTTGAGGGGAAGACAGAATACATAGATAACAACTGCCATGGAGAAAAACGGACATCGTTGCAGACCTTGCCAGCCGTTGATGCGTCCATCCATCCGGCATACAGAGGCGACCATCCCTCCACCACAGGGGTATTACTCCAGCCTCTTAACGCTACTCGCCCGCCCGTGGCTTGGCCCTGAGCTGCACCGCATGAGGTATGCCACCATCTCGGATATGTAGGTCCATTGGAGGAGGACAAAAAAGGAACGCAGCAGCTAGTGGTGAGTGCTCATTTATGGGAATGGGGTCCTATAGCATTGGAGAGGAGGCGGAGTTAACCCACACGTAGGCTGCCATGGAGTCTGTCAGGAAATATATTTTTTTAGCAGAGACCCTAGGTAATAAAATGGCATTCCTTGCAATTTTCTAAATCACACGGTATTTTCACAGCAAAGTTAGCCCAATTTCTTGTATAATATGAAAGATGGCGTCACGCTGAGTAAATAGATACCTAACATGTCACGCTTTAAAATTGCACACACTCGTGGAATGGCGCCACACTTCGGTACTTAAAAATCTCCATAGGCGACGCTTTAAAAATTGTTACAGGTTACCAGTTTAGTCTGCGCACGCACCATTGTGGTGGTGTATAGAGCCAAAAAGATTCAAATTGTGTGGATGTCCCAATATTTATGGACCTGACTGTACATACAGTGCCTTGCAAAAGTATTCACCCCTTTGGCATTTTTCATGTTTTGTTGCCTCACAACTTGGAATTAACATGGATTGTTTGAGGATTTGCATCATTTAATTTACAGAACATGCCCACAACTATGAAGATGTTTTGTTTTTTTTTCTATTTTCAAATTTTTATTGGTAACATATCAAAAAGAATGACAAAGGGTATTCATTGTTCTCAATAAACCAATACATTGTTGACACTGAATAAGGAATTCCAAGAAAACATTATTGGCATTGCGGGTATAGAGAGGCTTAGAACAGCAGTGAATTAAGCTCAAGGGAGAGATACCGTTTGGTAATCCTGATGTTGGTAAGACTAATACGTTATACCTACTTATCATGCTACCAATAGTCAACTTGAAAAAAGGGGTTAGAAGGGAGGGGGAAAGAGGAGGGAGCAGTCAAGACAGAGAGAAAAAAGAAGAGCTGCGAGGGAGAGAAAGGTCGAAGGCGCTGCAAGGGACCCATGTCATAAAGCGTCACTCAAACTAGGATGGTAGAGGGGAGTCAAGGCTCTAAGAGGGATTTGTCGAATTTGGGGGTAGAAAATGGTCTACCCAAGGCTGCCATATTTTAAGGTGATGGGGAATTTTGTCTAGAATGGTGGCCTTGATTCAAAAATGCATATATTGTGAAGCAAACAACAAATAGGACAAAATAACAGAAAAGGTCAATGTGCATACAGTATATATTCACTCCCCTAAAGTCAATACTTTGTAGAGCCACTTTTTGCGGCTATCACAGCTCCAAGTCGCTTTGGATAAGTCTCTATGAGCTTGCCACATCTTACCACTAGGATTTTTGCCCAATTCTCCTTGCAAAACTGCTCCAGCTCCATCAAGTTGGATGGTTTGCGCTTATGAACAGCAATCCCACTTAAGGACCAGCCTTGTTTTGGATTTTAGGTGTTTCCATGTTTAAAACATTTTTTTTTTGCTAGAAAATTACTTAGAACCCCCAAACATTATATATTGTTTTTTTTTCTAACACCCCAGAGAATAAAATGGCGGTCATTGCAATACTTTTTTTTGCACCGTATTTGCGCAGCGGTCTTATAAGCGCACTTTTTTTGGAAAAAATTCACTTTTTTTAATAAAAAAATAAGACAACAGTAAAGTTAGCCCAATTTTTTTTTATATTGTGAAATATAATGTTACGCCAAGTAAATTGATACCCAACATACCACGCTTCAAAATTACGCCCGCTCGTTGAATAGCGTCAAACTTTTACCCTTAAAAATTTCCATAGGCGATGTTTAAAAAATTCTACAGGTTGCATGTTTTGCATTGCAGAGGAGGTCTAGGGCTAGAATTTTTGCTCTCGCTCTACCGGTTGCGGCGATACCTCACATGTGTGGTTTGACCACCGTTTTCATATGCGGGCGCTACTCACGTATGCGTTCGCTTCTGCGTGCGAGCTCGTCGGGACAGGGCGCTTTAAAATTTTATTTTTTTTTTTTTTATTTATATTACTTTATTTTATTTATTTTTTCACTGTTTTAAAAAAAAAAAATTGGATCACTTTTATTCCTATTACAAGGAATGTAAACATCCCTTGTAATAGAAAAAAGCATGGAAGGTCCTCTTAAATATGAGATCTGGGGTCAAAAAGTCCTAAGATCTCATATTTAGACTAAAATGCAAAAAAAAGTCATTTAAAAAAATGACACAAAAAAAATTGTGCCTTTAAGAGAAGTGGGCGGAGCCGACGTAATGACGTCGCTCCAGCCGTCCTATGGTATAGAGACAGGTGGGCGCCATCTTGGCCTCACTCGTCTCTATACCCAGGCACAGAAAGGACCCGATCGCCTCCGCCGCTACCGACGGCTCCGGTAAGCAGCGGAGGGCGCGGGAGAGCGGCGGGAGGGGGGTGGCACCTCTCCCGCCGCCGATAACGGTGATCTCGCGGAGAACCCGCCACAGAGACCACCATTATCGTGTACAGAAACGCCGGCCACAAAGATGGATACCTCGGTTGTGACAACAGCTGCTGCCGTTACCGAGATATCCATCTTCAAAAAAGGGGCGTATATACACAGTGGTCGGTCGTTAAGTGGTTAAGTCTGACCACCGATTTTCTATTGGATTAAGGTCTGGGCTTTCACTAGGCCATTCCAACACATTTACATGTTTCCCTTTAAACCACTCAAGTGTTGCTTTAGCAGTGTGTTTGGGGTCATTGTCCTGCTGGAAGGTGAACCTCCATCCTAGCCTCAAATCACACACAGAGTGGTACAGGTTTTGCTCAAGAATGTCCCTGTAATTAGCACCATCCATCTTTCCCTCAACTCTGACCAGTTTCCCAGTCCCAACTGCTGAAAAACATCCCCACAGCATGATGCTACCACCACCATGTTTCACTGTGGGGATGGTGTTCTTTGGGTGATTTGATGTGTTGGGTTTGCGCCAGACATAGCGCTTTCTTTGATGGATAAAAAGTTCAATTTTAGTGTCATCAGACCAGAGCATCTTCCTCCATACATTTTGGGAGTCCCCCACATGCCTTTTCCCAAACTCAAAACGTGCCATTTTGTTTTGCTGAAAGTTATGGCTTTCTTCTGGCCACTCTGCCATAAAGCTGAACTCTATGGAGCGTACAGCTTATTATCGTCCTATGTACAGATACTCCAGTCTCTGCTGTGGAACTCTGCAGCTCCTCCAGTGTTACCTTAGGTCTCTGTGCTGCCTCTCTGATTAATGCTCTCCTTGCTCGGAGTTTTGGTGTCTCTTGGCAGGTTTGCTCTTGTGCCATGTTCTTTCCATTTGGTTTTGATAGATTTGATGGTGCTCCTAAGGATCATCAAAGATTTGGATATTTTTTTATAACCTAACCCTGACTTGTACTTCTCAACAACATTGTCCCTTACTTGTTTGGAGAGTTCCTTAGTCTTCATGGCAGTGTTTGGTTAGTGGTGCCTCTTGCTTAGGTGTTGCAGCCTCCGGGGCCTTTCAAAAAGGTGTGTATATGTAGTTACAGATCATGTGACACTTAGATTGCACACAGGTAGACATCATTTCGCTAATTATGTGACTTCTGAGGGGAATTGGTTGCACCAGAGCTTTTTACGGGCTTTATAACAAAGGGCGTGACTACATACAGTATCTCACAAAAGTGAGTACAAGAGTGTTAAGGCAGTGCTGGAAAATAATGGTGGCCACACAAAATATAGACACTTTGGGCTCAATTTGGTCATTTTCATTTAGGGTTGAACTCACTACTGTTGCAAATGGTTTAGACATTAATGGCTGTGTGTTGAGTTATTTTGAGGGGACAGCAAATTTACACTGTTATACAAGCTGTACATTTACTACTTTACATTGTAGCAAAGTGTCACTTCTTCAGTGTTGTCACATGAAAAGATATATTAAAATATTTACAAAAATGTGAAGGGTATACTCACTTTTGTGAGATACTGTATGCACATGCCAATTATCATTTTTTTATTTCTGAAAAATTGTTTTATGTATGTATTTTTCTAATTTTACTTTACCAAGACTATTGTGTTCTGATCCATCACATATAATTCAGATTAAAAAAAACATTGAACCAAAGGCTGTAATGTAACAAAATAGGTAAAAAGCCAAAGGGGTGAATACTTTTACAAGGCACTATATGCGGATGCGACCTATGTATGCGTTCACTTCTATGTGCAAGCACAAGGGGGCATGGCGCTTTAATTATTTTTTTTTTATTGTTTATTTTATTTAAATACTTTCTTTCATTTTTTTTCTTTTATCACTTTTATTCCTATTACAAGAAATGTAAACATCCCTTGTAATAGGAATACGGCATAACAGGTCCTCTTTATGGAGAGATGTGGGGTCCTATGTACCCCCTATATATGTAGGTGCTATGTACAGCCAGTCATGGGTATGAATGGCTGTGTGTGGCTGTGCTTGTGTATACGCCAGTACACTATAAGAGAGATTACACTCATGTAAAATCACCTTTACAGCTTAGGATCTGCGTACAGCCTCCCATAGACATGAATGGCTAAGCATGGCTGTACTGGGGTATATGTTAGTACTCCCATAAATGCATGTATAGAATATGTGCGTATTCCAAGAATAGAACATTCTTTATCCTTGGAATATGCCCATACGTTTTACAAGCATTTATGCGAGTACCAGCATTTACATGAGTACAGCCACTCTAAGCCATTCATGTCTATGGCTGTATATGACACCTGGGCTTCCCAGACAGGGGAAATATGTTGGAGTTTATGTTGCATGTTCCATGTGCATGAACCCTAAAATTAGCTAAAAATCTTTTTTTTTTTGGCCAGTAACCTCTAGTCCCCTAGGCTTTTCCACCTAAAACCATTGTATTTGCAAAGTTTTTTACTTTTCATTTTGGTGATGCCTCAGTTTGCCACCCTCTACATTTTAGTATATGCAGTCTACTGTTATGTTTTGTTTATGTAAAAAAAAAAAATATATATATATATATATATTTATATACATATATATATATATATATATATATATATATATATATTACACAATTTTCTCTATTATTACATAGGACATTGCCAGTTATTGACCCCAAAATATAATCTTCTGTTTAGATGAATATCACTTTGGCTTGCCCTATTATTGTCAATACTTCTATTCAGGCCATGATTTCTTTTTTTGGCCATTTATGATCGTAAACTATTCATGATTTCAACTCACTTTGGAGATTGGCCTGAAATGTTTTCATTAGAAAATGAATCTCATTTTTTTGAATACTGATCACAATAATACCCATTATTTTAAAAAAGCTGTGCATCCAATTATTAAAATTTTTAAAACAATGTTTTGATTTAAAGCGAGAAGAGCTCAGAAAATGTGTACATTAAGGCTAGGTTCACACTAGTGCGAGGTGGATGCAGGTTCCCCTCATCCAATTGGAATGACAGTGTACCCGGCTCGCTATGGAGCTGGTTCACTCATCTCTGTAGCAGCTGCGCAAGAGTCCTGTGCATCTTTGGCTCAGTTTCAGGGCTGAATTCAGGCAAAAATTTGGGCCTGATTTGTCCTTGAAATGGAGAACAGGGATGCACCGGACTCCTGCTGCGAGCCGCATCTGGCATCACTGTGAACCTAGCCTGTAGAAATCCTATATGAGTTAAAGAACCTATTGGGTCCCTGTTGTCCTTTGGGATCTTTGGGGTTCTGTTGTTGCAGCAAATGTTTCCATTTCTCTAGGTGAATGGTAAAGAGAATTTTGTACTAAGGGATGGGGAAAAAAGACAATAGAGGTATGGTGTTAAGCGGTCAACTCCAACATTCATATTGAAACACAAAAATAGTAAAATAGTATAATTTATTCATAGAAAAATACACAGGGACATATACATATATGTACAAAGAAACATTATAGATCCCTAAAGGATCATGATAGTATAGCAAGTAAATGTAAACAAGCAAATGTTTCGCAGTCAGTTAGACATATCTACTTCTTTAAGGCTGAATTGCTTCTTGCTTAAATCAAAGATCTCATAGGTCATCTGGGGTGCCTGAATTAAGGGGAGACCAAGAAGAAATACACCAGCGGTATAAATCGCGTGTCAAGGAACATGTCATCAGAGACACCAAAAGCATGTCAAGGAGCATGTCACAGTCATCGCTCACCAGAGAGACACCAAAAGCATAGAAACAGTCGATTTGAGAGTAAGAGCCATATCGTGAAATCTATTCATATGATATACTGGGGAGCAGGTACCTTGGGAGACCCAGAGTTGTATGATGCCAGGCAGGAAATGCACTGCAAGGACTGTCGTCTACATTTGTCTTTTCGTTGGAACCTTTTTCACTGGATGCACTTGACTTCAGCAATGTGTTTACTTATACCAGATTATATCCTATTTGATATTATCATTGAATCTGTGGACACTCTCCCTTTGACACCCAAGTGCCTTTTGTGTATGAATATCGTTCACGATATGGCTCTTACTTTCAGATCGATTGTTTTTATGCTTTTGGTGTCTCTGATGACATGTTCCTTGACACGCGATTTATACCACTGGTGTATTTCTTCTTGGTCTCCCCTCAATCCAGACACCCCCGATGACCTATGAGATCTTTGATTTAAGCAAGAAGCAATTCAGCCTTGAAGAAGCAGATATGTCTAACTGAATGCGAAACATGACCATATGTGTATGTGTCCTTGTGTATTTTTCTGTGAATAAATTATACTATTTCACTATTTTTGTGTTTCAATAGGAATGTCTGGAGATGACCGCTTGGCGACCTACCTCTATTGTCTTTTTTCCCTTCCCTTACTTTAAACCAGGGATCCCACTCCATGACAACAACTAGTCTTTTGTCTGGTGGGTCTTGACTATATATTTACATGACCCTAGCTTATTTTACTATAGAATTTGGTACTAGTTGAATAGCTCTCACCACCATAAATACATTATTTTGACACTAGGCTTCATGGACCTTAGAAGGATAGTCGTGTTAGAACAAATAGTCTAATAAGCATTACTTATTGTATATAGACAGATAGCATTGTATATATAGGCAGCACTCTGTAAAATTTCTAATATGTGTTTTATTTAGGAAGTCACATAAACATAGTTACATATTACACAGAGAAAAGAAATAGAAATACAACATAATATAAATTAATACAAGGTGCAATTCATTATCAGGCTCAGTTACATAGGTGTCTATATGCATGTCAGTGTGCCTTGTGTTTGTTTAATTCCATCAATCTGATATAGTCTGTAGTGTTCATTTGATCTGTTTGATTCGGCTATGTGCCATTGTGTCTAGTACAGGTTGAAATTTTAATTTAGAAAAAAATCTTCCAACAGGTTGCTATGGACAGCACAGATTTTTTATTTCTTTTTTTACTTACAAGCCTATTATCTCTACTATTGATAGAACAATTTAGTTCAGATCAGACACAGTACATTTTTATTTAAAAAAATAAATATGAGAATTCCATTCCATAGAGAGAGAATATTTTAGACATATATACATTTTTACACCATTAGTTTAGCTTATATCAAAGTCGAAGATGATGTACTTTTTCAAATGTGGATATAACCTTCCCATCTTGAAAGTCTTCTGTAATGGAGACGATCTTCAAACCTGTCAAGAGACGGATTTTATTAGTCTAACTTACCAATGACAATTACACTAGCCATGGTCCTAATATGTATATCCAAGAGTGTCTACAATCATATTCTTCCTTTAATTTTATCATTTGAATGGAATAATGGAAGATAGAATTTTATCAGCTGTTGAGAACACCACAGACACTTTTCAGAACACAAGCCTTTGATACATAAAGAATAAAATTTCCCTTTTAAGTCAGATAAAAGTCTGGAAGGCACTATTTTAAAAATAATGAAAACATGTGTGTAGAACTTTCTCATATCTGTGTGCTTATTTTAGGGGAAAAAAACCTACCTTTTACTATATGTTTATCATAGAAATCCAAACAAGTGATAGCACACTATACCAACATACTGTACATAGTTACTCCTTTGGTTTTTCTGGAACAAAGGCTTACTACAGGGCTGTTGTAGAACAATAAGACCACTCTGCTGTTTGCATGACTGGGTCAGATTAGATCTGTCGTTTTATACATAAGGACATAGCTGAAGCATGTAACAAAATATACCGTATGTGATGGGATACCTTAAGGCAGTATTCAACTCTCCCCAGCCCCCCATGTTTCCCTCTTTTCACTCTTACCTGTATTCCTAGGTTCTCTTCAAAGCAAATACTTACCTGCACAGCGATTTCAGTGTTGTCCTGATGTGATCCACTGTTCTGGTGTCATACTGCAGGCCTGAGCTGCCATGTTGGTGCTTTTCAGTTGACTGCCCCTTCCAGATGTAGGCAGTCAGCTCTGATGATGGGCCAGACCTACCCTGTGGCCAAACCTGCGGCCAACCTACCGGCCCCTCTGTGTGCCAACCCTGCAGCCTCCTGGGAGATGTGATGTAAGTGTCCCAGAAGGCTGCAGGACAAGGGACACATCATTTTGGTTTAGGCCAGATGGCGGCAGGGCTAAAAAATAGAAAAAGTAGAAAAAAATATATAAATGTAAAAATTCCCACAATTCTGCCAATTCTGCTTGGGGTGTTAAAATTGAACTAACTCACTTTTTCTAATTGCAAAATAAAAATCACAGATTATATCTCTTAAATAGACCTACATGGTTACCCCTTATAATATATTGTATATACATAGTATCATAATGGACAATGCATTTACTGTATTAAATAATGGAGAGAAAGAAAATATACCTCACTTGCTATATACTACTATACAGTGTCCAGACCCAATTGATAAAATACCAGTTTTGCTCAATTGCCTGAAGGGCGAAAACTAATTGTGAGTTTCTCTGGCTTTTTAACCCCAATCAGCCATGGGTTTATAGAACAGTAAAGTTCACTAAAACCAATGCATATCTAAGCAGGTAAAGGAGTACTAGTTACTAACAGAACATGTGCATTTTCTAATGCAGGCAAAGAATCAGCTAGTGTGCTGATAAAAAAAAAAAAAAAACATATTCCCCCATCCACACGAGGTGGATGGAGGAATCCTCCCCGTTGGCTGCAGCAGCTGATCGACAAAACTCTTCAACTAATCTTGCTCGACAGAATTCAATCTAATGAGAGGGAATGGCCAGCTTAAGTAACACCCTCAGAGCTCTTTTCTTATATGAACTGTAGGTTCTTGTTTGGCTTCTAGTGATTACATGTAAGCTAATGATATAGGTTTTCTCTCCTCAAGAGCTGCTAATTTAAAGGATGCTAATAGCAATTTTTCCCAGAGAAGTAATACAGCTAACTTGATTTTCTTTATAAAAGGTTTATAACATAGAAGCTATAGAGTACAGGTTGGCCTTTAGGCTGGGTTCACACCATTGCGAATTGGATGCGAGATCCCTCGCATCCAATTCGCAATAGCAGGAGATTTTGACCAGATCTCTATGGAGCCGGTTCACATATCTCCGCAGCGGGCCCAGTTCGTTTTGCACAAGAATCCTGTGCGTCTTTTGGTCCAAAATCCAGGCTGAAATCGGACCTGAAACAGTGAACCATCACACACCAGACCCCTGTTGTGAGCCGCATACGGCTCATATGTGAATCGAGCCTCAGTGAAGCACCTTATACATTTTAGCATCTAGGTATACAATTACTGTAGGTATGGAACTAGATATGGAGGTTATTAACAGAGTATATTACTATTTATATAGGGTCTTTACAGAACTTATAAGGCTCCAAGGAGGAATGGTTAGGTCACAATAAAATAGTTTACGGTGAATTAACACATTGAAAGATGAATACATGGGCAACGAGGGGATGTTGCACACATTTGGTGGCCCTGCCCCCACCTCCCAGGGTTCTGGTCCAGGGTGGTCGGGCTCCTCTATTTCTTGTTCCATATACCCATCCACAAAGACACCAAAATTGCCTTACTGCACTGCCCAATCCAGGGGTTATTCTCAGATCAAAAAAAGCTGGCGTCCTTTCTGTTCATAGCTGCTAAATGGGTGATAGTCAGAGCTTGGAAGAAAGCCTCTGTTTCATTTGCCATGGTGAAGAGCATTCTGACCAACCTTATGATTAATGAAAAAATCTCTAACATCTTGCATGATTCCCACTCTAAATTTCTTAAAATATCTTAAAATATCATCGCCCTGGTGGGACTATGCTCTCCCCACCTTACATCCAAACAGCTTGGGTCTTTCCTAATAGCCGCCTTGCAACTCTCCCACCCTGCAGGACTTAACCTTCTTCACCCCCCTTTTTTTGTTTCTTTTTCCCATTTCCCATTTTCCAATTCTTCTCCTTAGTCTATCTCTTTCTCTCTGTTGCTGACAACGTGCTTGTGACGACCCTCTGTCTCCTGCTTTTTACGGAGGCCCTGGGTCTTCCTTTTTTTTGCTGACATGCGGCTAACTACGCCATGTATAAAACCCATTTTGTTCTTTTCCATTAACTACTTACCCCAACTGGGGGACATTCTGTGGATCTGAAGACATTTTAACCTTTGATGCAAACTAGTGCACCTGCAATATAGACTTTCTTTGATGGCTCTTGGGCCTGGGAGACATATGTGGACCTTCAGTTTGTTTCCCTAGGCTGCTCAGTGGACATTCATTATCTACAAAAGTTATCTGTTCACGTTCTCTCAGCCCATGCCTTTTCATTATGTTTGATATTCTATACCCCTGCGTGGGTGAAAGGTTGTCATGTTGCCATGCTCATTACAATAAAAATTATTGTACGAGAAAGATAAATAGGCTACAGCTGTGATCACAAGAGTTATGTTTAGAGGGTTAATTTAGGTTTAGCTTTTGGGGTGGTTTCATGATAACATTAAGTTTCTTAGTATTTCATTAAAGTGTATAATTTTTTGGGGGGTGTGATCAATTCCTTTTACCTATTTTTCAATTGTCTCAAAAGTTTCAATATCTTTGGCACCAGAACTACCTGCACCCCTGTGCCAAAAACATTGCATCTATAATAAATGTATTTAGAACAGTATAATAAATTTGTCTGTATGTTGACTAGACTAGAACATCTTGCTACAGTCTTACACCAGGCCTAATAAAATGTAGTCACACACAATTTGGCCTAACAGTTTTATAACCCCTTTCAACAACACTTCCCTCTGCAGTTTAGGGCCCAAATGGTCAACCATATTAAACTTTATTGGCAAAACGATTGAGTGCAGTTGGCAGCCAATTTCATTGTATTTCTGTTATTTCATCTATAGCCAGTGTTCATTATAAGACTTAATAATAAAGTGAATGTAAACCCGATTCATGAAATTTGAGCTGGGCACATATATCTGCAGTGTTTTCTTATCTCTCTTCAAAGTACTAAGTCTCATGGCTTTCTCCTGCTCCGTTCTTCTGTTATCAGCATGATAACTTCTGACAAGTTCTCCATCAACCGTGATAAAACCAGGCTGAAATTTGTGTCGTGGGAGGTTCCAATAAATAGATTATCAGAGAGCTGAACTATTCACAAAACAGCTCTGCAAGTCTCTGCCTATCTCTGCCTATGTGGAGAGGGGGTATGTGCCTTTCCTCCAATCAGCTGTATTGGCTGTGTGCCCAGACTTCACTTCCAGTGTTGAACATGAAGAGAAAATCTATAACACGATGTGCACTTTCTAAAGAATAAATAAAGCTGAAGACAGCAGATATGCATGTAAAACTTATGTAGGGATGTTTCATCTCTGTGTATCATCTGAGGCTGTTCACTTCACTGTGTATATGTGAGGGATTACATCCACTTTAACTTCACTTACCTCTACTACCTGTCGACTGGAGCTTCGAATTGCTATTTAATGACAAAAAAAAACAGGTTAGTGGGTAATGGATGAAGCATACAAATAACGTAAATACACAACTCTATCTTCTCTAAGTATAGTTGAAAATGTGAAGTGATTACCTTTCTATCCCCCTTTATTTATGTGAGCTTTAGTTGTTGAAAAAATGCAAAAAGTTGTTGGCCACAGTAAATTGTGTGGCCACATTTGTTTTCATAGACGTAGCCCATTAGTAGTGGCCTATAAAGGCCAATTGTTCCTACTTACTGTAAATCTTCTCCTTCCATAAGCTGTTTGTATGTTGCAATTTCCATCTCCAGGCGAGTCTTTACATTTGTCAGGATCTTGTATTCATGGTTTTGGCGTTCTAGATCATATCTCATCTGAGCCAAGTCAGCTTGTATATTATTAATCAGTTCTTGAATCTCAGCAAGCTTGGAACTATAACTTTCTTCTGTCTCGGCCAGTGTGCCCTCCAGAGCTGATATCTGAAATTTACAACAATTTTTTTCATAATCAGATAGATTTCTACAATATCCACCTTAGATGTAGTCATTGTTTGACCAATGACCCAAATACACTATAAGGATTTGTGCTAGAAGTTTGTCCTTCTATTGATCGTTTTGGAGTACACTAAACCTTTAAACCCCTCTCCTGTTTCAAGTTACTCAGCAATAAATTCTAAAATGACATCCAGTAGACTAAACCTGTATTGCTGATGTGCATGTGACTGTCAGACTCTGTACTAGCAAGGAGGACCTGGGCATATCCTAATAGCCTATCTAGGGGTGAGTGATATGAAGTCATGTATTTTCCTGTAGACTCTTGATTGCCAGACAGCATACTCTTATGCCGCGTACACATGAGGGGATTTTACGGCAGACTTTGCCCGGCGGACTTTTCAACGGACTTTATGACGGACTTTCCGAATGAACAGACTTTCCTACACACAATCCACCAAAGTCCGTCGAATTAGTACGTGATGACGTACGACCGGACTAAAACAAGGAAGTTCATAGCCAGTAGCCAATAGCTGCCCTAGCGTGGCTTTTTGTCCGTCGAACTAGCATACAGACGAGCAGACTTTTCGACCGGACTCGAGTTCGACGGATAGATTTAAAACATGTTTAAAATCTAAGTCCGTCCAACTTTTGAGAAAACCATGTCCGCTGGAGCCCACACACGATCGAATTGTCAGACGAAATCCCGTCCGCCGGGCAAAGTCTGCCGTAAAGTCTGCTCGTGTGTACGCGGCATTAAGGTAGTACAGGGTATATAAGGTGCTATCAATTTAAGTCATGGCAAGATGAATACTTTCAACTTAGACTGGATAGGCTATTGAAATTTGAAATCTGAGTTGTTGGTAGCTATGGCATACTGAAATTCATTATGGCAAACCTGTGCCCAACTTAACACCTCTTAATAGGCATACTTGTAAAACAAACACCTAAATGTGCCTGCACATATGTTGACCTTGAAGAGTCATGAAACCCTGGAAACAGTAACTTCAGACACTGTTGGTTGTTGCCTTCACTGCCTTACTATTAATATAACACCATGATAGACATAGTTTCGAACTATAGTAAAATGCCAGCAATGTGAGGGAACAAGGCAAGCACGTCTTCAGAAAATGAAGATGCAATTTGCATATTAAAGCTCCCCAGGCATTGGTGCTCAATAAATAGCCTTAAATCCAGGAAGCCACCCTTGATATGGGCACTTACTGTATATTAAACATGTATTATTCTGTTTTAGTTGTACCATTGTCACCAGAAGTGGTGCCATTGGAAGAATTGTCCTCTATTCCTGTTCTGGTGAGAACTTAATCCAAGTCTTCAACGCTCTGCCCAGAGTTACCAGGCTAAATACTTATGAACTATTATTGTCAGCTCTATCTAGTGGTCATAATGCAGTATTTTTCTGATCCAAGCCACTCTTATGGATGAAAAACATTTGACCTGGAGAAAAAATAACCTAGTATGATTCTGGCATTCACAGAGAATAAATACTCAAGCAGTTTCACAGAACTAATAGCTCTGCAAATGTTTTATAAACACACCACACCACATAGTTAATTAAGCCCCTTCCTTTATGTCTGTGTGTTTATGTTTGTACTGCCAACCTACAGTACTTAGCTGAGCCTGTAAGTCAATCTCCAGATGCTGTGTTGTGTGTCGCAAGTCAATGGCCTCAGATTTCACCGTTTCAAGTTGCTCAGCTCCTGACACAATCCGACTATTTAATTCTTCACTCTATGCAGATATTGGAGACAGAGACATCACAGAAATAGGCATCACATGTCAGGTATAAATTTTAATACAAATTTTACATTCAAAAACATATCTTCACTTGTGATGGGATATCACTTAAGTATTGAACACTACAGTATGATATCGGGTGGAGATCCATTCAACATAACCGCAGTCCCACTAAAAATCACTGAATGCTGCCATTACTAGTAAAAACAATTAAAAAATAAATAAAAAGTCCATAAATCTATCCCATAGTTTGTAGACGCTATAGCAAACCAATCAATACACACTTATTGGTATTTTTTTTTACCAAAAACCTGTAGCAGAATAGATTTTGGCCTAAATTGTTGAAGAAATTAGATTTTTTTACTTTTTTTTATTGTGAATGTTTTATAGCAGAAAGTAAAAAATATTGGTTTTTTTTTCAAAGTTGTCGGTCTTTTTTTGTTTATAGGGCAAAAAAAAAAGCAGAGGTAATCAAATACCACCAAAAGAAAGCTCTATTTGTGGGAAAAAAAGGACAAAGATTTTACTTGGGTACAGTGTCGCACATCCGTGCAATTCTCAGTTAAAGCAATGCAGTGCCGTATAACAACAAATGGCCTGGTGAGGAAGAGGGAAAACCTTCCAGAGCTGAAGTTGAAATACCTGTGATGTTTTCAGGTGCCCCACCTATGCTCTAAAAAGGTTGTAAAATTATACCTGCACTTTATTACCAATACAATTCAGTCTCAGATTTAATTTTTAAACCATTTTCTTTTCACCTGAATATTTGTTCAGTGACAGCCCTAAACATACAAAGTGACAAGTCAAAAAGGCGCCTTGCATAGGAAGTTACACTTTGCAAGGGAATCCCCCCCCCCCCCCCCCCAGCTTAGTGAATTTGGTGAAGCTTTGCTGACTTCTATCATCCAATCCTGTGCAAGTAAAAATGCTGTTTTTTTCTTTTTTTTTTTCTTGCTTGTGGTTTGGGTATTCTTTACAAAGCGAAATTTCACCACATTCACTAAGCTCTAGGGAAAATGTCCTTGCAAAGTGAACAGCCTGTTTGCTTTTAGTAAATCAACCCTGTTATTTCTTTACATGCTTGTTTAGTTTATAGGAGGCTATAGGCAGAGGAATACTAGGCATATGCCTAATAATAGTTGACAACCCTGCTTCTGTTAGACACATAAGAACAGGACAAGAACAAGATAATAGATGGCTTAGATTTAGCACTGGAAAGTTTAGTATGATGGCGAGAAGTCATGAAATAAAATATAAATCATATCATTGTTTCCCCCTGCATGCTCTTCTAGTTAATGGGTTTTGTTGGACTCTTTATCTTCAATGCGTGGTTACACTGTGGTTTTATTTGATGTTTTGCAGGTGCTTGGCAGGTAGTTCCAATCTCTGCCAAGTGTCCTTCAAATTCCAAGTCTAAAAGTACATACCAAGCCTAATATCTTTGTTCAAACTTCACAATGTAGGGGTTGGGCTAGAAATTGTTGGATCTGCAGTGTTTGGATTGCAGTTTTCATGTTCTGTGCCTTCTCCTGGTGGTCCCATCTGGTATGTCCAGCCATGGTCCAAATGTCACCCAAAAAAACACGCTATCCTGAATCTTCTAGATTCAACACAATTTGAGCAAAGTTTTAAAGGACCTTTAATAAAATGAGTATACATGTACCTGTGTGAAAAACCATTTCTCCACATCACTAAGGTTCCTGTCCATCAAACTTTCATATTCATTTCGGATATCCGACAAATTTTTCTGGAGGTCCACAGCAGGAGCCATGTCCAGCTCCACATGGACCCTGGCACCTAGCTGTTCTTCAAGGTTCTTTACTTCCTAAAAAACAAGACCACTGTAGTGAATTGCTATAGTTCAAATCAAGCAAGGACTCCATTATTAAAAAAAAGAAAGAAGGGAAAGGGCTTTGGTGTGAGGAATCTAACATGGAAGGGACTGTCTCAAATAATGGTTGTTTACACAATAGTGTAAAAAAAAATCATAAATGGATTGGTGTATATAAATTCAATTGGTAAATATATGTTATTTTCTGTAGGAACCTACCTAAACACATAATTGGACAACAAACACAATGCAAATGTACAGTACATGCTTGTACAGGCTGAATCAGTTGAGAACCATAGCCAGTGACTATGTAACACAGTCAAACATTCAAATCCAGCATGTACATAAATAAATTAGCATTGGCTAACAAATTACACTGGCTCAGTTCTGGGTCACATAGGTGACATCTCCTGCAAGAAGTTATCACAATGCCATAATACTTGAGTGCATAATTTTGAAATAATTTAATAGCAAATGATTGTTTGTGATCCTTGCGGCATAGGATTGGTAACTAAAATTAACCACTTAAGGACCGCCCGACGTACATATACTGCAGCTGGGCGGCCCTTAGGCGCAAAATACCTGTACGTGATTCCTCTCTTCGGCTCTGGGGCGTGCAGTGCCACCGGAGTCTGGCTCCCGTTGTAATTGGACACAGCGGGAGCCAATCAGCGGGTCCAGCAGCCGCAATGACTGCCAGGACCTGCCGATCATTCACAGAAGAGGCAGAATGGCTCTGCCAGAGAGGAGAATGGAGATGTTGTGTTTCTGCTAAGCAGAAACATGAATCTCTCTCTCTTCCTGCAGTCACAGCATTCCCCTCATAGTTAACAAGCACCCCCTAGGAGCACACTTTACACTTTGATTGCCCCTGATGTTAACCACTTCCCTGCCAGTGTTATTTATACAGTGACAGTGCATTTTTTTGAAGACTGATCATTGTATTGGTGTCACTGGTCCCCAAAAAAGTGTCACTTGGTGACAGATTTGTCCGCTGCAATGTCGCAGTCCCGCTAAAAATTACTGAACACTGCCATTACTAGTAAAAACAATTAAAAAAACAAAAAGTCCATAAATCTAGCCCAGAGTTTGTAGACGCTATAGCTTTTGCACAAACCAATCAATATATGCTTATTGGGATTTTTTTTAACCAAAAACCTGTAGCAGAATAAATTTTGGCCGAAATTGATGAAGAAATTAGATTTTTTAAATTTTTTTTATTGGGAATATTTTATAGCAGAAAGTAAAAAATATTGTTTTTTTTTGTTTTTTTTTTTCAAAATTGTCGGTCTTTTTTTGTTTATAGCGCAAAAAAAAAAAAAAAAACGCACAGGTAATCAAATACCACCAAAAGAAAGCTCTATTTGTGGGAAAAAAGGACAAATATTTTATTTAGGTACAGTGTCATATGACCGAGCAATTGTCAGTTAAAGCAACATAGTGCCGTATCACAACAAATGGCCTGGTCAGGAAGAGGGTAAAACCTTCCAGAGCTGAAGTGGTTAAAGCTATCCTTTCTCAAGTCAGAAAAATTGTGGGTTTGCATTAACGATATCTCTTGTCCTAATTAACCAAAACTGACATTTCCAAACACACCAAAAACTGCATGAGATGCCACAAAGAGTCTTTGGTGTTGGTCTCAGCGGGGGGCATCGATAGTTTCAAGAAACTATTAGATAAGAACCTGAACGACCGCAACATACAGGGATATACAATGTAATACTGACATATAATCACACACATAGGTTGGACTTGATGGACTTGTGTCTTTTTTCAACCTCACCTACTATGTGTAAACCTCCTGTAGTGTCAGAAACTTAGCCCTGAGCAAACTCTTTAACTTTATATTTAAAGTTGGACTGTACAAATAATGCTGCAGCGGAGAATGGAGTATACCCATGAATGGACAGAAAGTGTGTTATTTGCAGGATTTCCAGATGAAAATAAATAGAAAAAAGCTTGAAAAAAGAAAGCTAATGAGACCACTACATCAAAAGATTGGTAAACTAATATGTTCTATGTTAGGGAATTGTGTGATATTTGTAGATCGTCCTACAACTGGATTTATACCTCATTGTGGTTTTTCTTCAAAAGCATCAGGTCTTCTGCAAGATGCTCGAGCTGAAATTCCAGATCACAGCGTTCAAGCGTCAGTCCATCCAGATGTCTCCGTAGGTCTACTACATCGGTTTCTATTGCTTGACGCAAACTGAGCTCCATGTTATACCTCAATAAATGAAGTGAACATAATTAGATAAAAGAACTTGAACCATGTTCAAACAATATAGAAGGTACCTTTTATACTCGAGTATAAGTCGACCCAAATATAAGCTGAGGCACCTAATTTTACCACAAAAACCTGGGAAAACTTATTAACTCGAGTATAAGCCTAGGGTGAGAAATACGCAGCTACTGTAAGTGGAAAAGCGGGTCAACAATTCCCATTTGCAGCCTCACTGTGCCCATTTGCATGCCTTACTGTGCCCATTTGCAGTCAAAGGTCCCCCGAACTTCAAACTCAGTAGTTAAGTGTTCCTAGATGCCCCCTAGCTGCAGCCAAAATTTGGGGTCTCTGGACCCAAAGGGTCCCGAAATTACATTGCTGCAGATGGACACAGTTGACCGACTTTGGGGCCCTGTATCTCGGGGCCACTTGGTGCTAGGAACCCCAAATTTGGTGTTCACACCCAGTGAAACTAGCACTACAAAGTTGGGGTTCCTAGCACCAAGTGGCCCCAAGATACGGGGCCCCAAAGTCGGTCAATTGTGTCCATCTGCAGCAATGTAATTTCAAGACCCAAAATCAGTTCGGAAAATGTTCAGATATGTTGTAGTGCTAGTTTCACTGCAAATTTGTTAGTTCCTAGCACCAAGTGGCCCCCGAGATATGGGGCCCCAAATTCGGTTCGAAGAAATGTCATTCTTTGCACCAGAAAAGTGCTTGACTCGAGTATAAGCCAAGGGGGGCACTTTTTTTTGCTGAAAAACTCGGCTTATACTCGAGTATATACGGTATGTTAATGCAGATAATATATTATCAGGATAATACTGTAAGATCAATTACTGAACTAACATTATTCAGAAATCATCAGCTGATGAAGAATGTGAGGCCGTGCCTTCAAAACGCGTTCTGATTGGCCAGACAACGTGTGGGTGGCTCCCCAGTTTGACAGCCCTGGACAACTCCCACCCAGAGACACACAGCCGATGTCTCCATGAGATGGCACTTTTGGTCCTTCAATAGAGAAGACTTTCTGGCAGTCCTCCTGTGCTCCTGTGACACTGCACATGGAAGCTCCCATCCACTCTAGCACTCTGCAAGTGCTGCAACATTTTTCACGCAAGTTTTGTTTTATATTTATATACCGAGTAAATTCCTAATCTGTTTGAAGGATTGGCGCTTCTCTCTCCCCCCTTTGCTTTCCTTTTGTTCACAGTGATCGGGTTCCCCAGCCCGTGCCTGAAGCAGCCTCACTCCCTTTACAGCCTCTATTTAGAGACTTTTTTAGAGACTAATTTTTAGGGGTTCATCCCCCAGAACTTTCAGTCCACTCACCATTCACATGGTTGCACCTTCATATATCAGCATGCAGATGCATGCCTTTCATTTAAATTTTAAACTTTCATTTTTTTCATCGGATGGTTTAGCACTGAACATTATACCAATATTGTGTATGTGTTTCCTCCAAGTGTACCAAATGCGCCTGCTCTTTCTACCAACCTCCTCTATTTATAGAAGCTGTACAATAGTTTCCATGAATGAAATGTGATCTATGAATGGAGGATAGATGGATGGTCCACCTCCTTCATTCATATAGCACACTTCATTCAGAGAAGCTATAGTACAGCTTCTAATGCCGCGTACACACGATCGTTTTTCTCGTCAGAAAAAGATATGACGGCTTTTCCAACGGGATTCCGCTCAAGTTTGCTTGCATACACACGGTCACGCAAAAGTTCGCTGAAATTACGTCCGTCAAGAACGCGGTGATGTACAACACTACGATGAGCTGAGAAAATCAATCAATCCAATGCTTCCGAGCATGCATCGAATAGTTTCCGAGCATGTGTAGGTATTTTGCACATCGGAATTGCCACAGACGTGCCACAGACTATCGCATTTTTGGATAGGAACTTTTTCCAACCGAAAAATTAAGAACATGCTCTCAATTTTTTGCTGGCTTGAATTCGGCCAGCAAAAGTCCGATGGAGCATACACACGGTCGCATTTTCCGATGAAAAAATGTCATCTGTCTTTTGCAGGCCAAAAATCTGACCGTGTGTATGCGGCATTAGAATAGAGGAGGGTGGTGGAAAGAGCGGACATAGTTGTCACTGTTAATAAATGCCTGTGACAGCTCCCTTAGCTCCATTAACCTCTGTCACACTGAAAAAATATGGCTATGAGGAAGGGTGGAGCAATTGAAGGAGAAAGCTAATCCTGCAGACAGCAGCCGAAGGGACACATCTGATTGACTGTAAGTAACCTCCATCATGTTGTTTTTTTGTTTGTTTTTTTTGGCTTAACCTAGGGGTAGAGAAATAAGAAGTACAAAGGCTGTTTTGAAAGTAATGCAAAATTGGACATATCTTGTTTATTAACTTACATTGCTAGTTTGAATTCTACTTGTAGGTAGTAATTCTTCTTCTACAGTAAAGCTTCTTCTTTTTCACTGCAGGTAAATAATGGATCCCAAGAAGAAGCCACAAGCTGTCATTGGCATTCTGACACCCACAATAGACTACAGAATGTTTATGAAGATGACACATTGACAAGAACAATGTCTTGTCATTGGTAACTATTGTCAATGGTGTCACCTCTGTAAACATTGTAGCCTTCTGTGGATGTCGGACAGCCTGTACCCCTCTTTTAATCAAGAACTCAATGATGGCATGTTGCTTTTGCTTGGAATCCATTATTTACCTTCAATGAAAAAGAAGAATAGTTACTACAGAAGAAGATTTACTCTACCAAAATGTGCAATTCACACAACCAATGTAAGTTATGAAAAAAGTTTTGCCTACCTTTGCGTTACCTTCAGTACAATCTCTTTACATTTCATTCTGTTAAAGAGATACTCAACTGCAATAAATAGGGACTCAGCTTTGAGTACGATCAAACAAGCAGAAACAACAAAACATAGATGTTTGCAGCTTTAAAACACCAGCTTTTATTTTTCACAAGCTTATCTTTTATACAAAATAAATAGAGCTTAGCAGTTACTTCTCTTGAATGACACCCTGGCTCCCTTCCTCCTAGGACTCATGTAACACTATTTGTTTACACTTTTTCCAGTAGGAACCCTGGAGAACTTCTATTGTCCCATGTAATTCCTATTGTATTACGTTGCTTCTCTGGGCTGTGTTTTCACAGTCATCGAACTTCTCATGGAAAAAGATCATTCTGCGATTGCTCTACTTATTTTGCATCATGTTGTGTATGGCAGTGGTATTATTTATACGAATCTCCAAAGAGGATGTGCAGAAGTTTAAATCTTTGATGTTGCATATGGGTTGATGTGTGAATTTTTGGGAAAGTTTTCATAATTTAATTCCCTAAAATCTTTTGTGGTCTACACTTACTTTAGTTGAATATTGTTGTTTGCTATTCATGAGGGAGCCCACATAGGGGTGCCATCTTTAGATGATGTAGAGAATATTCACTCTGGTGCTTGTCTTGTCTTGATGCTTTGTCTCTTAATCCATGCAGATGTTTTTTGTCTTTTTTAATTCTATACTTAAACATTTTTTGTACAGACAGACATGGGAGAAACCTTAGCCATTGCATACCAAAAGATATAACTTGCAGCATAAGTCGCACTGTGAGTGAGCACACAAGGCATAAAAGTCATATTCCATGTCATGAAACACCACTTATAGCAGGCAATTGTGTCTCTACCATCCTAACCATACTTCGCTTTTCTTAACAGAGAATAACATAGCAAATACAAAGAAAAGGAAAAGCGAGAAAGAGAGAGAAAAAAAAGAGAGGGGAGGAAAAGGTAGGGTTTGGAGCCCCTACTCCTTCTTTACTAGCCCGGAGCCATATTCCCTAGAATAAGTATAAAGAGACCAGTAGAACCACTTTTTGTTACATTTCTTCTCTTTACTTTGCGAAATTGCAATAATACTCTCCATGGCGTAAATATGAGCTACTTTGGTGAACCACAGGGAGATTGTAGGGGAGGGTTCTGGCTCCACAGAGCTGGAATATAGGACTTTGCTGCATTTAGAAGGTAGACCAAAATGTTTTGTATTTACGTTTTGAGAGATCTGAGTGATGGAGAAGATATCTGGCTGGGTGAGAGCCCAAGTTGCAATCAGTGAGTTCTTGATAGTGCCTCGCACTGAGACCAAAACCCCCTCTAGTTTTTGTCAAGACCACAAGATATGGAACGTTATACCCTCAGCCTCTCCACAGTGCCAACAGGTGTTCACCGCGTCAGGTTAGATTTTCTTCAAGAGAGACAGAACCTTGTACCAGCTTGCGAGGACCCTGCAGCTCAGCTCCTGGTATTTACTAATCCATGCAGATGTTACCTTGCTAGTTTATGTTAGATTTACTTTTGGAAGATGCATGCCCAATTTATCTAGAAAACTTAACCCATTTCACGAGGAGGTAAAACAAATCCTAATGCTTGAGCATAGTTTTGCAATTTTGACATGTGCTAGTAAAATTGTACATGTCATCACAACTACATAGTGTATCTAGGTGAACTATACCCATTTTTTCAAGACAAATTGGATTTTCATTTGATGGTAAAATGTAATGGATATCTCCTGATCTTTTTATTATCAAAGGAAACGTGGCTCAAAATAGTCAAATTTAGCTGTATATTTCTTGCTATTACTGTGACCTAACACCAATTTTTCTGCTCCTGATGATTACAACAATAACACTATGTGTATGTTATTGTTTTTTTGTATCTGTAGTAGCGCTTGCTAAGGGAGCAGATGTGCGGGCTCATTCCCGAGCTGGCTTTGTGTATCTATAGACACGTAGAGCACAGCTCAGCCCCACCCCCCTCTCACATGATTTAATTGACAGCAGCAGAATCCAATGGCTCCCACTGCTGAGTTCTGTGAGGAAAAAGAGAGAGCAGTGATACTACTCTCGGACACAGTGCTGAATTGATAGAGGAGCCAGGTAAGTATTTTTGGGGGGTGGCTGGGGAGAGCTGATACTGGAAGGTTTTTTACCTTAATACATGAAATGCATTAAGGCAAAAAAACTTAGAACCACTTTAAGGGCCACATGTGGGCCGATGCATGTTTTCCTCCAACCTGTAGGTGTCACTGTGCCATTGTAACAGGTGGAGTGGAGTCTGTTAGGAGAACTGTCCCTGTATGGACTCTGTCAGTATCCCAGCTGTCCTGTTTGAAACTGCAATCTCTCAAGATCTCAGGTGGCCATCTTGGGTGAGACTTTTTCTATAGGGAGACCCATGTCATTTTGGGACACACCTGGAGCAAGTGGTAGGTCAAGGTGCCCACTTGCTGGAGAAAGCAATTAGTGCAGGGAAATGTTCTTGACGAGTAAGGTCAGTACAAAGACAAGGGGGTTGATTTACTAAAGGCAAATCCACTCTGCACTACAAGTGCACTTGGAAGTACAGTCCCTGTAGATCTGTGGGGAAGATCTGAAATCAGGGGAAGCTCTGCTGATTTTATCATCCAATCATGTACAAGCAAAAATGCTGTTTTTTATTTTCCTTAAAAGTTCCCCTCGGGTCTACAGCGACTATACTTCCAAGCGCACTTTCAGTGCACTTGTAGTGCAAAGTGGATTTGCCTTTAGCAGGGCTTGTTTCCAGGGGGAACTTGGTGGAACTCAGTTCCACCACCTCTGGCTCAGACCCTTTGGTGCCTGCTCACCACAATCACTTGTAAACACAGAAGTCTGGTTTCTGTGTTTACAAGTGACAGCTCTGCACTCTGTATGCAATGCAGTCCTGGTCTTTAATGCCCCTTTAAGAACCTCCTACTGTTTTTGTGATATTTGACTGAACACACCCACTATTTGATGTGATTTGGAGGGTGTGTGTAGGGGGAGGGGTTTTGTGGGGCCGTGGTTAAGTTCCAGCACCTATTGTTTGAGAAAAAAAAGTCCTGGCCTTTAGTAAATAAACCCCAATGCCTTTAGTGAGGAAACATCCTGGTATCATGACTCTCTCCCCCTAGCAGTACAGTCCTTGTGCACTGCTAACCACCACCCCTCCAGTGAAAGCCATCCTCCAATAATACAGGCCCAAGCCAAGCCTGGTGACATATTGTAAAAACAAACTATTGCATTGATGTTTATCAGTGTCTACAAGAACTGTGATTATTGTTTACCGCTAACCTGTATTCCAATTATATACCAAATAATTATATATCCTCAAGGATTGTGTGTGGTTTCTCCCTGATTGCGTAGATTGATTCTTGGGCCTGCCTACACACATACACAAAATATACACTTTAAAACAGAGAGACAAATCATCAAATGAGTAAATATGCCTAAAGGGAAAAAAATCATTAAAGTGATTCTAATAATCATTTTACACATGATAGATAGGTACTGCATCCAAATCAATATGGAACAGGACACAAGAAAATGCTCTATGGAAGAGCTGGGATTTTTAAGGTGCCAGTAACTTAGGAAACAATATATAGTGAAAATCAATCAATTTATTCAGTATTTTACAATAAAGCACATAAAGAGACTTTAAAAATACTGGATAATTTCAATTTGATATCCACATTGTAAATTGGTTACAATTGCTTGTCATGGTGCAACAATCCCGACATGTTTCACCATTTAAACGGCTTCATCAGGAGATGTGTGCTACCACATCAATTTCAGAAATCGTTAAGCAAACACTGATCCAAAAACTATTCCTCAAACAGAGGAGAGGAGGAAGGTGTTTTATATCCACATGAGCCACAGAGGAAGGAGCTGTATATTGATAGGCCGCAGGAGGGGCAAACAGGGCAACCAAAAAGCTTTAAGATCACCCAGAGATATGCAGCGGGAAAAAACAAAAATCTTTAACCCGATCCTTGGTCTAGTAGCCAAACCCTGGAAGTGACACCAAAAAAAAGAGGTATTTAAGCTGTGGTATTTCATATACTTGCCCTACGGGAGCTCCATCCTCCACACCCGTGCCCGTAGCAGCCCCCTATACTCTACTATTCTAATAATCATGGCACAGAAGCAGCAGTAACAAGGAAAAACAAGGATTTTTTAAAAATTTTCATCCTGATGTTTTCAGATGTATTTATTGCAGATACTGAACACATTGTAAGTTAGTTCCAGACTTCCAGTCTGCAGGATTCAGGCTTCCTTAATTATAGTTTATATCACCCAGTAATGGCTGGGCGTTTCTATAAGAGGTATGAAGAATAACATAAACAGAAACTGATAAGCTTTCTGACCAAACTTTTATTGTTCCATAGAGGCTGTAAAAGATTACAAAACTGGCGATGCATTTGTATTAGAAGCTGTAAATTTGTTTTGTAGTAATAATACTTGCTTAGGATAACACTGTGCCGTGTTGAATACAACATTTTATCTGGAAATTATTTGCATACCAAGCTTGTTTTTCATCGTTAAGGAAATAACTGGCAAAGCATTTCTTCCCTAAAGCCATAGTAGCCATTGACAATAGATGATAACAGCATAGTCCAACAAGGTTTCAGTCATAATCAGAGAGTCAATGAATACTTTCTGGTCCCAATAAACATTGAAAGTGAAGTCTACCAATCCGTTGTTCTTCCAAAATAACACTGAGCTAACATTGAAGTGATTGGCAAAGAAATGAATCATAAAATGATACATATATATTGTGACAGTGAGAGGCCCTGCCACTATGAAAATCTAGAAGAAAAAACACAGGATTGCATTAAGGCTTAATATGAGGTCCTATACTGTCATTTCTGTGCAGAGACAGCTGTGTTTTTGGTTATCTCTGGATTCTGTAGTCCTAAAGTGGGGCATGAGGCTTGAAGAATTCAAAGTGTCTTGGGTGGGAAGGAACCTTTAATCCTGTGTCTGGATTTTACCAGGTGCCAGTAGCCTGTGTGAGTACACAAGTGTGCAGGGTCATTATATACTCAAGCCTAAAAATAGCTTAGAGCTCCCAGTTTGGAGACAGATCCCTATATTGGAGACACAAGGTCTCACCCAAGGGTCAGAGGAGCACGTCAGAAGTCAAGAGACAGAAGATCTCACCCAGGGGTCAGAGCTGCCCAGCCAGGAGCCAGGAGGTCTCGTTCCAGGAGTCAGGTGAGCTTCTTTTAGGGTGCCAGAAGAACCCCTACCTAGAGGCCAGGATTGGGCAGTGCAGCAGGGCACTGTGACTAAAGGCTAAGAGAGCCAAGCTAACCAGGGGAGCAGGACAGTATGGTCTTAGGGACTGGTAAAAAGAGCAGCGGTTGATGCACATGGAGAGGGAAGACTGGCCCATGTAGTCTGATCCAATAGAGGAGCTACTGTAGCTCAAATTGCTGAAAATAAATAATGTTGGTTTGGGTAGAAAGGTGTCAGAACACACAGTACATCATAGTTTATTCTAGACCAATCAGGGTGCCCATGTTGACCCGTGTCCACAGCCAAATATGTCTATAATTGGCATGTGAGCATCAGAACCAGATCACGGAGCAATGGAAGTTGTTTGAAGTGTTGGATTGACCTCCAAAGATCTCAATCCAGCTAAACATCTGTGGGATGTGCTGGAAAAACAAGTCTGATCCATGGGGGTCCCACCTTGCAACTTACAGGACTTAAAGGATCTTCTACTGATGGCTCGGTGCAAGATACCACAACATACCTGCAGAGGTCTAATGGAGTCCATGTCTCGATGAGTCAGGCTTGTTCTGGTGGCAAAGGGAGGAGCTACTCAATACTAGGTGGGTGATCATAATGTTTTGACGGATGATCATACTGTTATAGCTGACTTGTTTATATACAGTATATATATCCAGACTTTTCCATTTCTGGAGCAAAACCATCTATCTTTACTTGGATACCTGGCCTGAGCTCCCAGGTGTCTTTTACCCTATAAAACAGTATACTTAAAATGGCCTGGTCATATGGGTGAAGAGTGCATGTTCCATCATATAATCAGGACATTGTAGCTGAACACTTTTAGAGTGTCCAGCTCCAGTGCCCTGATCATATTGATAGTCTTTTCCATGGAAGATTCACTATTTCTGTTGCAATTTGTTTGCTAAAGCACTGCATTTCAAAAACAATTGTCTTATTTTTACCTAAAATACAATTTTTCCATGCCCTATTATTTTGCCGTTCTGATGATCTCCTCCAACCCTTTTCATTCACTTCCTGCCTATATATGTACAAATAGCAAAAACTTTACATAAAGTACGTGAGGGATAAGGTTATATATTTAATCATTGTAATGAACGTATCTATGATATAAAATATATTATTTTTTTACACATTATTGATTATTTGTATTTATGTTTCATATACAATAAAACTATATATATATACATAGATAGGTACCTGCACAGTTGGAAATTGCTCTAATACCTAACATTAAAGAGGGATGAGAGAATACACTAAAATAAAAACTTTATTATACATGGATGGATGCACAATTCAGAACAGTCCATAAAAAATGAGCAAACACATAATGAATGATGGAACCCAAGGTCTTTGGACTAGGGACAATTGGTACAATAGATAATATGCTGATGTAACACATAATTGGAACATGACATCTGTTGGCTCAATGCGTTTTGTGACTTAGCATCACTCGTCAGGAGCAAGCGTGTAATGTGTCTCTGCAATGACATAGATACATTTTTAATTGATCCAGTAAATTCCCAGATAATCAGGCAGAAATAGTGGGGGCAGAACCCCATCTGGTACTTACAGGGTATCCATGTACTGATGGTATGATATAGTGGGTCATGCTTCCCGCATGTAAGGGAAACATCTCCCCCGGGAGCTAAGATGGGGTGCTCCGCGACGGACAGTCCACACAGGCCCCACCCGGGATGGAAAAGCATCAGGCAGTGAATGATGCTTGTCCATCTCGGGTGGGGCCTGCGTGGACTGTCCATCATGGAGCACACCATCCCAGCTTCTGGAGAGGCGTTTCCCTTACATGGGGGATGCATGACCCACAGTACCATACCATCAGTACATGGACACCCTGTAAGTACCAGATGGGGTTCTGGACCCCCCCCTTTTTCTGCCTGATTATCTGTGAATATACTGGATCAATTAGAAATGTATCTATGTCATTGCAGAGACACATTACATGCTTGTTCCTGACGAGTGATGCTAATTCACGAAACGCGTTGAGCCTATAGTTGCCCTGTTCCAATTATGTGTTGAATCAGCATATTATCTATTGTACCAATTGTCTCTAGTCCAAAGATCTTGGATTCCATCATTCATTATGTGTTTGCTCATTTTTTATGGACTGTTCTAAATTGTACATTCATCCATGTATAATATAGTTTTTATTTTTGTATACTTTCTCATCCCTCTTTAATGTGAGGGATTATAGTGATTACAGTAAATTCCAACTGTGCAGTAACCTATTTATGTATCTATGTATGTGTATGTATATATATATATATATATATATATATATATATATATATATATATATATACAGTATCTCACAAAAGTGAGTACACCCCTCACATTTTTGTAAATATTTTATTATATCTTTTCATGTGACAACACTGAATTGCTACAATGTAAAGTAGTGAGTATTCAGCTTGTGTAACAGTGTAAATTTGCTGTCCCCTCAAAATAACTCAACACACAGCCATTAATGTCTAAACCGCTGGCAACAAAAGTGAGTACACCCCTAAGTGAAAATCAATCTTGAGCATGGAGTTCACCAGAGCTTCACAGGTTGCCACTGGAGTCCTCTTCCCCTCCTCCCTGACGACATCACAAAGCTGGTGGATGTTAGAGACCTTGCACTCCTCCACCTTCCATTTGAGGATGCCCCACAAATGCTCAATAGGGTTTAGGTTTGGAGACATGCTTGGCCAGTCCATCACCTTTACCCCTCAGCTTCTTTAGCAAGGCAGTGGTCCCCCCCTCCCCTTTAATCTCTGCAGCAATGCTGGCAGCACTCATACGTCTATTTCCCAAAGATAACCTCTGGATATGGCGCTGAGCACATGCACTCAACTTCTTTGGTCGACCATGGCAAGGCCTGTTCTGAGTGGAACCTGTCCTGTTAAACCGCTGTATGGTCTTGGCCACCGTGCTACAGCTCAGTTTCAGGGTCTTGGCAATTTTTGCTATAGCCTAGGCCATCTTTATGTAGACCAACAATTCTTTTTTTCAGATCCCCAGAGAGTTATTTGCCATGAGGTGCCATGTTGAACCTCCAGTGACCAGTATGAGAGAGTGAGAGCGATAACACCAAATTTAACACACCTGCTCCCCATTGACCTGAGACTTTATAACACTAACGAGTCACATGACACCGGGGAGGGAAAATGGCTAATTGGGCCCAATTTGGACATTTTCACTTAGGGGTGTACTCACTTTTGTTGCCAGCGGTTTAGACATTAATGGCTGTGTGTTGAATTATTTTGTGGGGACAGCAAATTTACACTGTTATACAAGCTGTACATTCACTACTTTACATTGTAGCAAAGTGTCATTTCTTCAGTGTTGTCACATGAAAAGATATAATAAAATATTTACAAAAATGTGAGAAGTGTGCTCACTTTTGTGATATACTGTATATGAGTTTTATTGAATATGAAACATAATTACCAATAATCAATAATGTGTCAAAAATTAATATATTATATATCATAGATATGTTCATTACAATAATTTAATATATAACCTTATCCCTCATGTACTTCATGTAAAGTCCCGTTCTTTTTGCTCTTTGTACATAATATAGGGATGGAGGCTAATGACCACGTCATTAACTCATATAAAGTCGCATACCCCCCCCCCCCATTAGTATTATATATATATATATATATATATATATATATATATATATATATATATATATATATATATATATTTTTATATATATATATATATATATATATATATATATATATATGACAAAGGTGGAGCATGCCTGTGCAATGTGTCAGGGTCTCAATTAGGGGCTCATGTGACTAGTTGGCAATACAAGAGCACAGTTGAAAGTTGTCACGAGATAGCGAGATAATATGAAGTACACTTCATGGTAGGATCCCTTGGTATTATTTAACGATGGATTCAATTAAAAACACCAAAAACACCTTTTGAAATTACATAAAACGCTAACGTTTATTTACATTTTTAGAGATAGTTTTGTCTCAGATAATCTTCATCTTAATTTCAACATAACAATTACCTGCAGTGCTTAAAAAATGACATATGTTGCAATATTAACTGCCTGCTGTTCAGAAATATGAACATAACCAATACTTGCAATAAACAGCAGTGCATCTGCCACTGGACCTGCAGTGCTGGATGGGATCAAAGCTTCCATTTTCACATAGCTCATGCTCATATCATCATGACAATCCTACAATGGCATCCTGTCTGCATCTGTACCTGCAAAAGTGCAATCCTGGCCAAGGATATTGAGGCAGATACAGTCCAAGTGATACCTCCCTTATTATTATCAGTAGGGCACACCGTTTAAGCCATTTTTCTAATCTCCCAATTGGCAAGATACATGTTTATTTGTGAAGAAATTGGTAACTTAATATTTTCTTACTTGCTTTGTAGGTCATCACCTGCAAGACGGGCATTGTCTATGTGCAGAAGAACTTGAGTGTTATCCATTCTGGCATCAAATATCTGAAAAGGATTGCACAATTTGAAGATTAAAGCCTAACTCTGAGCAAGTACATATGCAGTCTTGTGCACTATGTTCTTCAATAAGTGTATTGTCTTTATTTTATAGTCACTTTCAGTAGCCTGCAAAAATTATAAAATGGCACCCAAAGGGAAGGTATTTAAAATCAAGTTGGTCAATAATCTACTGTACTGTACTTGATACATCTGTGTAGAAAGCCTGACTGCTGGTAGAAATATTACTTGAACATCTGTGGATAGTCATATTTCCCGAATGTTAATTATCTGTGTCAGTGTCTAGTTAGCTAGCTTACACAAGCCTTGGAGCCTGTGTTGATGGGCATTTTGTTTGCATCAGAACTGCTTCCCTCCCTGTAAAGTCAATAGAAATAAAGTCAATAAAGTCAGAAGGAGTTCAACTACATGTCGAATATACCTATCAAAAAAAATTGCATGCATCAGAAAGCAAGCTGGATTTGCCCATTGGTACAAGCCCAAACCCTACAGACACAGGCCCTAAAGCTGGACACATATTTTGATTAAATGGTCTGCACAGTTTTCCTATATAGTGCAACAGCTTACCAGAACAAGCGGTTTCCATTTTTATGCAATTAAAAAGACACTTATGCCCCGTACACACAATCAGATTTTCCAACAATACATGTTATGAGCTTGTTGGCGGAAAGTCCGAACGTGTGTATGCTCCATCGAACATTTGTTGTCAGACTTTCTGCCAACAAATGTTGGCTAGCAGGTTCTCAAATTTTCCGCCAACAAATGTTTGTTGTCGGACTTTCCGATCGCGTGTACAAAAGTCCGTCGGACAAAAGTCCACGCATGCTCGGAATCAAGTACGAGCTGGAGATATAACTAGCATTCATAATGGAGATATCACGTACGTCTTGTACATCACTACGTTCATAATTGTTGGCCAACATTTGTGTGACCGTGTGAATGCAAGACAAGTTGGAGCCAACATCCTTCAAACAAAAATCCACAGTTTTGTTGTCGGAAAGTCCGATCGTGTGTACGGGGCATTGCACTTTGCAGGTTGCTGGTAAATCTATTGGACATTGTACAATTAGATTGTAGCGTATCTGATACATTTTGGCAGCTAACCCATTCAGTATATACTGTAGCTTACTTTAGTGCAATTAATTAAATATTGATCATGTGCCCACTAATTTACATAGAAGTTCATTGATTATTAAAATTGTTTTGCAGTACATTTCCACTACACAGTTTGTATAAAAATAAATATGTTACTGTTTCTGTGGGCATCTAATTGGTTTCTTCTTGAAGGTGCCTCTGTTAAGTATATTATAGAGAAATAAAACAGTAACTCCTACAAAGGTATGTGACCACTGTGAGTAATTATGTGATTCATACCTCTCTCTGAAGCTCCTCAATGCTCTTCAATTTTTTGCTATAGTCAGGCAATTGTTGAGGTGCATTTTTTTCATACCACTCTTTGATCTTCCTTTCCAGTCGTTGGTTTTCTTCCTTCAGTGAGGTCACCTTCTCTAAATAGGTTGCCAGTCGGTCATTTAAAGACATCATAGTCTCCTTTGAATTCATACTAAATAGTCCATCATTCTTCCAATCGCCATAACTTTCAAAACTATTGATGTTGAAACCCAAACTACGCTCTATACTTCCAGACTCAAATGTTCTTCGAAGTCTTGATTCACCGTAAAAGCTGATGGACTCTGGAGAGCTCTTGTTGCTCATTAAGGACAAATGCCTAAATAGCTTTTTTGGTTGACCACCAAATGAAGAGGTCCTCTTCAGAGATCCAGCAGTAGACCAAGCTTTTTTAAAATTGTAATTCATAATGAAGAGCTTGTTGGGTTTGGATAAACAAAGGAAGACTTGGTTGACTTGGTTGAGAAAATGAGCAATGCTATTTGTGCTTCTTTTATAAGAACTCTTGTGGGTGTCACAATGACTTTTTATGGGAATTTTACAGGCGTCTAGGTATATGCCAGGCAAATCTCCAGCTTCATCAAAGGTATTTTTAAGACTGATGGCTATTTTGTGTGTGAGTATGAACATCAGACAGAAATACTTGTCACGCCCTGTGAAACACTGTACTAAACATTAGTTTAGCACTGTTGACCTTAGAGAACAGTATACATGCAGCATACTAGCTAATTATACGGAAACTGTAACCCGAATTGGATATAATTACTAAATTGCTATAAGAAAATACCTGCTGCAAATAATTAGAAAATAAATCAATGGATTAGAAAGCACAGACCAAGAACAATTGAAAGGTTCACAGCTCATGAGATGATACCTCACGTAGACTATAAGTCATTACAGGGAGCAAATAACCGTTAACTTAAACAACCTTACAGTAAACAATGAATATAGAAACTGGCCAGACTAATGCCCAGAGACTACACTAATAAACAGACAATGATAATAATGGAGAACATGGAAAAACCTGCTAAGTTCAGTAGCAAAACTTGAGCTCCTAAAGTGGTCTTAGGGAAAGTGGTCTAGAGGGAAATAGAATGCCTTTATTACTGTCCTTAATAAACATGCTAGTTGCCTGGCTGTCACTGGTTTCAGTACTTTCTGAGACACTCATTAAGAACAAAGCAGATCTTTGTGTACAAAGGTTTTAACTGTCAGGTCAAGGCTAAGCCAATTTTTTTTATTGTTTATAATGTTTATTTGCCAATAACATAGTCCCATTGGATACACAAGTTAGCTTCATATAACCTGTCCACATGCATTGACTTCCTCTTTCAGTGTTTTTATGATAAAATATACTTTTCATGGCATTTGGTTTGGTGCTTCTGTTTTTTTTCCTGTATGTTTTCATGTCTGTGATCTGATAGCCCAAAACCTTGTAAATTTCAAGACTTGCCTTGAATAGTGATACAGTTTAAACTGAACCGGGGTGCTGCTTGCCAGACAAAGCAATTGGTTTACTTAGTAGTATACACAGGGCTAAGGACTTTCCTTCAGCACCAGATGACAGTGATCAAGCCTGGCAACTGGACAGTGCTTCATCGTGGGAAAGGGGAGATACTACCCCATACCTAGAAGTACCCAGCACTTTGCTTCTATAGGCTAATGGAGTTCAGTATAAGCAATGGGAGGAGGGCATTTAAAGTGAAACTACTGCCAAGAAAGCTGCCATCTTAGCCTTTGTTTGATCTGAGGTTGTCATGGTGCTGCCCACTTGATCAGCTATGACACCAGGCATTTGATGGTTGGACTGTTCAGTAAGGAGCCAACACAAGCACTCTAGTAAATGTAACAATTATCTGTAAAGGGAAGGTAATGCCCTGTACACATGACCGGTTTTGCAGTCAGAATAAACTCTGAAGGTTTTTACGATGGAGTTCCGACGGAATTCCGCTCAAGCTGTCTTGCATACACATGGTCACACCAAATTCTGACTGTCCAGAACACGGTGACGTACAACACGTACGACGGGACTAGAAAACAAAAGTTCAATAGCCAGTAGCCTTTAACTTCCGTCTTGTACTTGCTTCAGAGCATGCGTTGTTTTTAGTACGTTGGAATAGCATTCAGACGAGCAGTTTTTCCGATTGTAATTTGTTCCATCTGAAAAATATAGAACATGTTCTCTATCTAAGCCTGTCTGAATTTTCGACAGAAAAAGTCTGATGGGACATACACACGGTTGGAATATACAATGAGATGCTGCCATCGGACTCTTTCTGTTGGAAATTCCGCTGGCGTGTACGCGTCATAAGGAGGGCTTTACCTTCTCTTTACTATACATATTGGGATTGATACCCTGAGTCACTCCACTAGTGTATGTGTGAAATCTATACTCCATTCCACACTTACTTTTCTGCTTTATTTTCTTTAAAGGCATGCCTTGAATATAGGATTTAGTTCTGTTTTAAGAGAACCAGGATCAGTGTGTTCAATAATGTATACATAACCAAGACCTAATATTGGACCACAAAAAAAAAATGGATGATGAATAATCCACTCAATTTATCTAATATGTTTATTTCTTGAGATCAACAGCTCCATCTAATGGCCATAATGTGGCATTTTCCTAAAACACCTCACTAAGGAAAACACTACATTATGGCCACTAGCTGAAACTTTTAGGGTTGGCATTGACTGCCATTTAAAATGGCAAATATTGACTGGTAATCAAGATCAGTGTTTCTCAACTCCAGGCGCCCCAACAGGTCATGTTTTTAGGATTCCACTCAGATGAAATGGCTGTGGTAATTACTAAGGCAGTGAAACTGATCAAATTACCAACTAATGGCAATCCTGAAAACATGACCTGTTGGGGCACCTTGAGGACTAGAGTGGACAAACACTGATCTAGATAACATTAGCCTAGACTGATATGTAGGCTTTCCATGTTATACACAGGCTTTTTAAATAAAACTAAAATGCAAGCTATAATTTTTGTTCTTAACGAAAACCTTAACAGGCTAGTAAATGTCTGTGTGGTAAGTTATTACCTTAGAAAATGTAAAACAAACACTTTAAAAAGCTTTTTCAATTATGGCAATGTATAATGGGAGTCTATGCCATCATCCTTATTTATGCTATGGGAAGAGTAGGCCTGACACCTATACAAGGCACATAATTATTTTATGGGGTGAATCAGTAGTGAGCTTAAAGTTAGCTTTAATGCTTAGTAGGAAAAGATTATATTGAGGATTAAAATGTGATAGCAAAGGAAGTCCATCCAAAATTGACACAATGGGGTTGATTTGCTAAATGTGTAATGCATATCCACTTTGCAAAGTGAGGTTGATGAATGATAAAGCTGTGTTCACTATGAAAACCCAATTATAGTCAAGGAAATTTAAAAGAGGGATTTTTGCTTGAACGTGATTGGATGATTAAGTGCCGGTTCACACTGGGACGACCTGTCAGGCGACTTAGCTGCCTGACAAGTCGCGCTCCATGCAGTGCAATGGAACTGTTCTAATGGGAGTGACTCAAGTCGCTCCGACTTAGAAAAAGGTTCCTGCACTACTTGGAGGCAACTTTGGAGCGGCTTGCATTGACTTCTATTAAAGAAGTCGTTTGCAAGCCGCGTTGAGGTCACGTTGTGCGGGCGACTTTTAAAGCTGCCCCAGTGTGAACTGGCACTTAAGCTTCACCTTCCCATGTCTGTAGTGTGCAGTTAGGTTGCAGTTTGTTCTGTGATCTGAAGGTGGCATTGTGTTACTTCTTCAGGCTGACAGGAAGCCATTAGAAACTAGTTTGACCCCTATTGTAGGCTCCAAGTCTCCCTCTTGGGGAGGCTGGCATTTGTTATTGGAAGCTAAAATTCCCATGATTTGGGCAGCCATCTTGACACAGAAGTGTGTAAATAGCCATCTCTGTGTCATTTGGTGCGTATCTCTTCTGCTAGCTTCTTGGAACTGTCTCCCACCATCAGCAAGGTTCTTGGAGATCTCAGGGCCAGTGCTGGAACAAGGCCACCTAGAGCCCAGGGTGAGCATGCCAAACTGCGTCCCCCCCCAAAGATGTATAAGTATTATGTGTAAGCAAAAATCCACCTCAGGGAATTACTACAGGGGTTCCCTGAGGTGGTGAGCGGTCAGTGCACTGGCTTGTAGTGCTCACCAAAAAAAAAGGTGAACACTAATCTGCATAAATATAGTAGAAAACCCCTGTAGTAATTCCCAGAGGTGGTGAGCGGTCAGTGCACTGGCTTGTAGTGTCCTCCTAGCACTCAAGCAAACCTGTAGATAAAGGAAAGCCAGCAGCTCGATTTTCCGTGATTAATACATTTATTAATCCAGGTGTGGTACAAAATAATACAGGGCTTACGTGTTTCGGCGTGTAGCCTTAGTCATAGCCAAGGTTATGACTAAGGCTACACACCAAAACGCGTAAGCACTGTATTATTTTGTGCCACACCTGAATTACAAAATGCATTCATTGCGAAAGATCGACCTTCCGGCTTCCTTTTGTCTACACCAGGGTTTCTCAACCAGGGTTCCATGGAACCCTATGGTTCATCCAGAGGTTGCTAGGGGTTCCTTGAGCAATGAGAAATTTCTGCCTCTCAGATAAGTTCCCACTGACACCACTGATCTTTTTAGCTATCTATAAGGAGGTAATTCTTTGCAATGACTACAAGTGTAAGGAGCATTTATCCCTCTATAGATATAGTAATTTTTAGCAGGTGTTCCCTGAGACCATAAAGTTATTTTAAGGGATCCTCTGTGTTGTAAAGGTTGAGAAATACTGGTCTACAATAATCTGCATGCTTACCCTATAAGCATAAACCCCCCTCCTTCCAGTACAAATCCACCCCCCTGCTGAAATTCCCCCTCCCAGAACAAATCTTTTCCCCCATCCCCCAAATTTCCCCAGTACAAAAATAAAATCACCCCTCCTATAACAAAAATGTGAACGTGGATGCAACATGAATATAAGAGTAGGGTAGTTTTGCCGGTAGCTGAGATGTTATGTGATCTGTAGAAGTAGTATAATTGTAGATGTAGTTTAATTCTGTGTTAATAAAGATACAGTATTCAGTAATCAGTCATAGACATACAGTATCTCACAAAAGTGAGTACACCCCTCACATTTTGTAAATATTTTATTATATCTTTTCATGTGACAACACTGAAGAAATGACACTTTGCTACAATGTAAAGTAGTGAGTGTACAGCTTGTATAATGCCCCGTACACACGAGTGGAAATTCCACCAGCAAAAGTTCGATGAGAGGTTTTGGTCGGAAAATGCGATTGTGTGTATGCTCCATCAGACTTTTGCTGGCGGAATTCCAGCCAGCAAAAGACTGAGAGCATGATCTCAATTTTTCGGTCGGAAAAAGTTCCGATCTGAAATTCTGATCGACTGTACCAATTCTGACGCGCAAAATTCCTACGCATGCTCGGAAGCATTGAACTTAATTTTCCCGGCTCGTCGTGTTGTACGTCACCGCGTTCTTGACGGTCGAAAGTTCAGCGAACGTTTGTGTGACTGTGTATGCAAGCCAAGCTTGAGCGGAATTCCATTGGAAAAACCATCCAAGATTTTTCAGACGGAAATTCCACTCGTGTGTACGCGGCATAACAGTGTAAATTTGCTGTCCTCTCAAAATAACTCAACACACACACCATTAATGTCTAAACTATTGGCAACAAAAGTGAGTACACCCCTAAGTGAAAATGTCCAAATTTGTCCAAATTAGCCATTTTCCTCCATCGGTGTCATGTGACTCGTTTGTGTTACAAGGTCTCAGGTATGAGTGGAGAGCAGGTGTGCTAAATGTGGTGTTATCGCTCTCACTCTCTCATACTGGTCACTGGAAGTTCAACATGGCACCCCATGGCAAAGAACTCTCTGAGGATCTGAAAAAAAGAATTGTTGCTCTACATAAAGATGGCCTAGGCTATAAGAAGATTGCCAAGACCCTGAAACTGAGCTGCAGCATGGTGGCCAAGACCATACAGTGGTTTAACAGGACAGGTTCCACTCAGAACAGGCCTCGCCATGGTCGACCAAAGGAGTTGAGTGCAAGTGTTCAGCGTCATATCCAGAGGTTGGGAAATAGACGTATGAGTGCTGCCAGCATTGCTGCAGAGGTTGAAGGGGTGGGGTGTCAGCCTGTCAGTGCTCAGACCACACTGCATCAAATTGGCCTGCATGGCTGTCATCCCAGAAGGAAGCCTCTTCTAAAGATGATACACAAGAAAGCCCGCATACAGTTTGCTGAAGACAAGCAGACTAAGGACATTACTGGAACCATGTCCTGTGGTCTGATGAGACCAAGATAAACTTATTTGGTTCAGATGGTGTCAAGCGTGTGTGTAGGCAACAAGGTGAGGAGTACAAAGACAAGTGTGTCTTGCCTACAGCCAAGCATGGTGGTGGGAGTGTCATGGTCTGGGGGTGCATGAGTGCTGCCGGTACTGGGGAGCTACAGTTCATTGAGGGAACCATGAATGCCAACATGTACTGTGACATACTGAAGCAGAGCATGATCCCCTCCCTTCAGAGACTGGGCCGTAGGGCAGTATTCAAACAAGATAACGACCCCAAACACACCTCCAAGATGACCACTGCCTTGCTAAAGAAGCTGAGGGTAACGGTGGTGGACTGGCCAAGCATGTCTCCAGACCTAAACCCTATTGAGCATCTGTGGGGCATCCTCAAACGGAAGGTAGAGGAGTGCAATGTCTCTAACATCCACCAGCCCCATGATGTTGTCATGGAGGAGTGGAAGAGGACTCCAGTGGCAACCTGTGAAGCTCTGGTGAACTCCATGCTCAAGAGGGTTAAGGCAGTGCTGGAAAATAATGGGGGCCACACAAAATATTGACACTTTGGGCCCAATTTGGAAATTTTCACTTAGGGGTGTACTCACTTTTGTTGCCAGCGGTTTAGACATTAATGGCTGTGTGTTGAGTTATTTTGAGGGGACAGCAAATTTACACTGTTATACAAGCTGTACACTCACTACTTTACATTGTAGCAAAGTGTCATTTCTTCAGTGTTGTCACATGAAAAGGTATAATAAAATATTTACAAAAATGTGAGGGGTGTACTCACTTTTGTGAGATACTGTATGTTCTTCCATTTGCATTTGAAAAGGACAGATCCAGCTTCTAGGATAGAGTTGACATCTAGATGCCAATAAAGTATCCAATCTGAGTAAACATAGATTGCCACCTTCCCAAAGCCTGAAAGAAGACTACTAGCCATTTTGGCTACAGGAATCAGCAGGGGACGTTTACAAAGCCCGGAACTGTCTGCCACATTTCTTTAAATTGAGAAGCATGGGATATGAACAGCTTGATTTCCCCAAAGCCGTTCCCTCTGACTGGGGAATCCCCACATGGTTTGGACATGTTTTTGTCAAAGGATAAACTTTGGTAAAGTTTATTTCTGTTTTTATCCCCTCTTATTTTCATAGCGAATTGACAATTGTGTATGTCTTTTTGTCTCATTTGTATTTTTTGTAATTATTTTTTCTTTGTATATATTTTACGCACTGCTCACTTTTGGGACATTAAATTATAAAATTAAAGTGATTGTAAAGGTTTGTTTTATTTTTTTTTAATAACAAACATGTCATACTTACCTACTCTCTGCAAGGGTTTTGCACAAAGCCGCCCTGATCCTTTTCTCCTGTGGTGCCCTGGCGGCGCTCCTGGCTCCTCTTCTTCATCGGGTGCCCCCATGGAGAGCTGCTTTCCCTGGGGGCACGAGTTCTGCTGCTGCGTCAATTGACACAGACAGCAGGACTTGGCCCTGCCCTCTGCTCCCGTGTCACTAGATTTGATTGACAGCAGAGGGAGCCAATGACTCCTGCTGCTATCAATCTATCCAATAAGGATGGAGATAGTGGCTTGAGTCGCTAAGCTCCTGCTCATCGCTGAAACGGACAGGCTGTCAGAAACCATGAATCAGAGTGAAATAGAAGTACAGTTAAATCACACTTGTTTAATAATAATAAAAAAAGGTAAACATAGTCAAAACATAGCTAAAGTTCAGGAATCGGAACAGATAGTCAGACAAGCCAAAACATCAAGGAGCCAGAGAACAGCGTAGTAGAATAGCAAGCAGGATCTGGAGCCATAAGAAATGTCAGCCAAGCAAGTCTTTAACAGGAACACAGGAGAGCGTCTCTAGAGATGTGACCAAGGTGAAGGCAGAGATCATCTGGGCTGGACAGCTTAAGTAGGCAGGACTGACGAGCAGGATATCATCAACAGGTGAGTCACTGTGGAGAGAAAGGAGCTGGCAATTAGCCAACAGCTGAGGGGCTAGCTTTGAGAAGGAAGGGCTGAACCCAGCCCTGACACAGGTTCAGGTAAAAAAAGGGGGGCTCTGGGGGCAGCTGCAACATAGAAGGTTTTTCAACTTAATGGATTAAGTGAAAAACCTGGAGACTTTACAACCCTTTTAATAAGTCTGGAGAGATTGATGCATTGTAGTGGCTATGTGCTCAGTCTAAGTTCATTGCCAATCTGCATGCAATTACACTGCATGTTGGCAGATTGCATGCAGATTGTAAACTAGCAGAACTGCCATACGGAGATCTGTGTGGGACAAACTGCTGGGTGGTGGCAGGATATCGTTTGTTGTGTGTCTGGTGTGTGGGTGTGTGGACAGTGGGAAGAGTGATTAACACGGGGCTTCTAGCTTGTAGGATAGCTAGAGGAATCCTAGAATGGTGTGCTAATTGCTAGACTGCTCCCCAACCCTTAGAGTTCACAAGATTGTATGTAAGTATCTGCCTGCGTGTGGGCAGCCAGCTGGATTAGAGTGGAGTCTTCCTATAGTGGTGGCCAGAGGCAGTGTGGGGTGTGAAAGTGTATCACAGCCAGTGTCACGTACCTGACAGCTAAGCCTGACGTGCAGGGAAGGCCTCTGGTACAACCCCGTCTCAGGGACCACGATGTTGTAACAGTGGCCGCGAGAGTGTGGTGGTGTATGGGCACCTGGATCGTCTTCTTGTGGTGGATGTGTTACCAGGATAGACCATAAGGTCAAACTGTAGACTATGGCAGGCCAGCAGATTCTGGCCTGGTGGCAGCAGGCAGCAGGCAGCAGGGACCAGGCAGGTGCATGCGGAGCAGAAGAGACACAGGATGCGTGGTCAGATAAGCCGGGTTGATAACAGATGATCAGACAGGCATAGACGGTAGGCAAAGAATAATCAGGGTACAGGCAGAGATCGGCAACGTGAGTTCAGGCAGAGGAGCAAGGGACAAGAAGCAAAGTCCAGATACAGGCCAGGGTCAAGGTAGGAAAGATTCAATGGAGTAAGAGGCAAGCCGGGGTCAAACACAGGAATAACAGGATCAAGTTTCAGAAACACAGGTCCAGCTGTAGATCAGACAGCAAAGCAGTAGTGCAACTGCTGCACTTATATATGGCACTTGGGCCATTCATGTGCCTGGCACGATGGGCACTTGCAGGATCGCACTTGCGCATGTGCATTTGCGTCTGCCCTTAAGCATTATTAGTGCTATGGACAGCAGGTCCCTTACAGCCAGTCTTACTTACTCAGTATAAGTTCCTCCCGCCCAATGAAACTTATGCACACTATTTGTATTGCACTGCAATGGGCAATTGCCCTTAATTGGAAGTCTAATACAGTCCCATTCATGCAAGTGATCTCTCGTGTTGATCAGATAATGTTGACGAAGAAAATATTTCATACACTGAATGATTCAATCCCTACCTATGACGCCAAGTCTATCGTCATCAAGAATGACCTGAGTTAACGTTTTCTTTTTTCTGTTTTGTTAGATTTTCTATTTCTGGATTCAGTTTTGCATCGTATACTATATCATAGATAAGATCATATCTTACCAAGAACTTGTAGCATAACGTTAAATGTTGAAAAATGTGATGTTTTATACTTGACTTGGTAAGTCAAATTTGAGCTTTATGGAAATGCTTTTACGATATGTTGGTTTATATCTCATATCATTGTGTACTGTTGACCTTTTTATCTCAATACAAATGCTTAGTAATAAGTTCCTCCTTATTTCCTCATATCCCCAGCCACGGGTCATGCCCTGGTTAGCTAATTGCCCACACCCCCCCCCAACTCCAAATCCCCCCACTCAGCACAAATTCCCCCCAATCCCCCCTCCTGCACAAATCCTTCCCCCACAAATTTCTCCTCCGAGCACAAATACCCCCCCAAACCACCCCTACTAGCACCCCCACTAAAAAAAAAAAGAAAATACCCTCCCCCTCTACCATATCACCTCTTTTAGCACAAACCCCTAATACCCCTTTCTAACACAAATCTTCTCCCACCCCCCCAACACAAATCCCCTAAATCACCACTCTTAACACATCCCCCAAACTTACCCTCCTAGAGCAATTCTTACCCCTGCCACCCCCCAAATTCCCCCTCTCAGCAAAAATCCCCACCACCACCACCTCACATGATACCAGTGACCAGGGCTGCTGCCCCTCCTGCCCACCCCTTGTCCCGGGCCCTGCTCAGGGCAACCTAGTAATCTGGATACCTCCTGCAAGGGAAGTCCTCCACATGCATTCTGTTGTCTGTAAGCTCATATTTTATTAATATTGAAAAAGTGCCTTGTTGACAGACATTAGTTTTCTGCCTTAAAGTGGTTGTAAACCTAGTTACACCACTTGTACCTACAGGTAAGCCTATAAGGCTTACTTGTAGGTATTGCAAACATCTCCTTAACCTGCCGGTTTAGGAGATATTTACCATTTACGTTTGCGCCGACGTCCCGCGCACATGTGACGTCATTGCGGCTCCAGCCAATCACAGCAAACCCGGAAATAACTCTGGGAGACATGTCGCCGGGCACAGCGGTGTATGGGAACCACTGCAACAGCTTTGATCCAAGGTAAGTGTTTCATAATGAGCTAGTATGAGATGCATACTAGCTCATTATGCCTTTGTCTTGCAGGTTTTTTTTTTACTTTATTTCTGTGAATATAAAATAATGTTGAAGTACAAGTGTTGACTTATCGCACTTTTTGGGTATGCTAGTGTGACCGACCTAGCCGGGAGAGAGACTTTTGGAGGGGACTGTATGCTAGCCTCTTGCCGATCGATTGTGGGCCCTGGCATTTGGGGGAACGGTGCTCTTTGTGAGCTGTATGCTTGGGGACCCTTGAGGCAATATTACTGTGGATTCGGGTCCTGGTTCCCCAGGACACACAGACTCTGGGGACCCTGGATTTGCCATATTGGAATAGTGACTGATTCATACCGTTGGGACTCCTACTGTTAAATGCTAATGTCATCAATTCCAGCTACCTGTCTGTTGTCTGCTAAAATGTGTATTGTAAATAAGTCTCTAGTATGGGATCTAAGAGTCATTAGATTCCCATAGTTGTTTGTGTTTAATTAACTCTGCTATTGTGATAATGTTGATTGGATTTTCTGAACTACAAGATGGCCAGTCTGGCCTAAAGGTCATGTCTGAGTCATCTAGGCTGTCTAAAGGGATTAGTTAATTAGCTCATTTTAATTAGGTTAATTAGGTTACAGCTGTATTGTTAGAGTAATATGAGCAGCTCCTCTTTTAGTGTATAAAAGAGCCTGTATTTTGCAATAAAAGAGATTCCTGGTTGAACTTACATACAGCCTGCCTGGTGTTTGTTCTGAGCTATCACAACTGGGTTAGAACGGCACATAGCTGTAGTTCTAATCCCGGAGCATTGGATGACCGAACAATCAGATGTTGTGATCTGCAATCTGATTCTATAGCTGCAGAGGAGTGTCGGGAGAGTGGAACCGAACGAGCAAGGGGCTCGTTACAGCTAGTTAGCCCCGCCTACATAGTTGTCCTGCTGCAGCCAGGCTTCAGAGCCTCTGCCAGTGGCCAGTCAATCAGTAAGCACTCCATCTGTGTAGCTGTCTCACCCTCCTACATTGCGCCCACAGCTGGCGCAAAGAGAATTTATCAGCAAGGACACTTCTTTCACTGACCTTGGCTGACAAGGAATGTAAGTTTCAGCTACAGTTTAAATGCAGTTAAGAGTGCCTAAGGCCTTTGCAGCAATTTAGTAATTAAATTACATTCCCCAGGCCCTGTGGAGCTATGTACTGTCACTCTATGTGACAGTGGCAAAGGGCGGAAAAGTCACATCCATCTTCTGTCAAATACAACATTGCCCCAGGCCTGATTGTGATGATCTTATACTGCTTGTTTGACAATAGCAAACCCAGCAACGCAATCTGAAACTGCAACTGGTTCAATGGTTCATGAATAGTTCATTGTTTAATGCTTATTGCACGATGGAAGCAACCTCATAATGTGCATTTGAAGTGGTTGTAAACCCTGTTACGCCACTTTTACGTACAGGTAAGCCTATAATAAGGCTTATCTGTAGGTAATGGAAATATCTCCAAAATCTGCACAGTTTAGGAGATATTTACCATATACACTTGTGCCAACGTCATCGGTGCATGCGCACTGAAGAAAGGTGCACGATCCTGCCAGTTCTAAAGGGCCCGTGCCGCCACCGGCGGCTCCGCATGGAAGTGCAGGAGTGATGTCACGTGACTCTGGCCAGCCACAGAGCCAGAGTCCATGTCCCGGAAGGAAGAGGGGTGAAGATGGATGCGGCCACCAGCGGGGACATGGCAGGCTTCCTTTGCAGAAGAGCGACACATAATGGGCTACTATGTGATGCATACTATATCATTATGCTTTTACTGTGCAGGGAACAAAAGAGGAAGTAAAACCCATAAATCAGGGTTTACTTCCTCCTTAATTTAAAGCAGTGGTCATCAACCCTGTCTTTAGGGCCCATTAACAGGCCAAGTTTTATGTATTACCTTAGGGAGATGCAGACTAGAATACTGCAATCACTGAGCAGCAAATGATATCACCTGTGATGTATTTCAGTTATCTTGCAAACCTGACCTGTTAGTGGGCCCTGAGGACAGAGTTGATGACCACTGATTTAAAGGCCTTTATACTTTCATCACTAAGAAGGGGATGTCAATGAGCTTGGTTGATGCTTTGCAGTGACTCATTGCAGCTACTGATGCCAGGTAGTGATATTTCGACCTCTTGCCAAGTAATTGTACTTTTTTCAGGTTATACAGTAAAATTTCTATTGATGGGTTGGGTGAATGAAAGGTCAAGTGTTTCCAAAGGGAACTTGGCCGAAAAAGCTCCTACTTCATGCTTTTTAAGTAGGATCAAAGAGTGTCATGTTGTGATAGCCTTGCTAAAGCTAGCCATATACACACACTGTCCACTTTATTAGGTACACCTTGCTGGTACCGGGTTGGACCCCATTTTTCTTTCAGAACTGCCCTAATTCTTCGTGACATAGATTCAACAAGGTGTTGGAAGCATTCCTCAGAGATTTTGGTCACATGACATGATAGCATCCTCAGAGACTTTGGTCCATAGTGACATGATAGCATCACACAGTTCCTTCAGATTTGTTGGCTGCACATCCATGATGCGAATCTCCTGTTCCACTGCATCCCAAAGGTGCTCTTTTGGATTGAGATCTGGTGACTGTGGAGGCCATTGGAGTACAGTGACCTCGAATTGTAGCCTCAGTTTCCTGGTGTTGTCTTCTGCTGCTGTAGCCCATCTGCTTCAAGGTTTGATGTATTGTGTATTCAAAGATGGTATTCTGCATACCTTGGTTGTAACTAGTGGTTATTTGTGTTACAGTTGCATTTCTATCATCTCAAACCAGCCTGCCCATTCTCCTCTAAACTCTGACATCAGCAGCAAGGCATTTTTATCCACACAACTGCCACTCACTGCATATTTTCTCTTTTTCAGACCATTCTCTGTAAACCCCAGAGATGATTGTGTGTGAAAATCCCAGTAGATCAGCAGTTTTTGAAATACTCAGACCAGCCCCTCTGGCATCAACAACCATGCCACATTCAAAGTAATTTAAATTCCCTTTCTTCCTCATTCTGATGCTCGGTTTGAACTTCAGCAAGTCGTCTTCACCATGTCTAGATGCCTAAATTATTATTATTATTATATTATTATACAATATTTATATAGCACCAACAGTTTGCACAGCGCTTTACAACATGAGGGCAGACAGTACAGTTATAATACAATTCAATACAGGAGGAATCAGAGGGTCCTGTTCATTAGAGCTTACAATCTAGAAGGGAGGGTCAAGTGATAAAAAAGGTAATAACTGTGGGGAGTGATTTGAAGGAGAAAATATAAGTACAGTTGTTAGGTAGGGGCAGAAAAGGTCTCTCTGAAAAGAAGGGTTTTCAGGGACCATCTAAAAGCATAGTAGGAGATAGTAGGACAGATTGGGGTAGGGAGTTCCATAGGATAGGAGAGGCTAGGGAAAAGTCCTGGAGGTAAGCATGGGAGGAGGTGACAAGGGAACTAGAGAGCATGAGGCCTTGGGAGGAACTAAGTGAACAAAGTTCACTCAGTTGGTTTGTATTTTGGTTGGTATTTTGAAACTAGGTTGGTGATGTAGCTGGGGGCAAAGTTGTGGACGGATTTGTAAGTTGTTGTTAGTACCGTATTTTTCGCTCCATAAGACGCACCTGACCATAAGACAAAAAAAATATTCTGAACCAAATGGTGTACTAAAATATTTACCAGTGCCCATAAAATGCAGCCTGACCTGTGTCAAAGAAATGCAGCCTGACCGTTGCAATTAATGCATCCTGACTATTGCCATAAATGCATCCTGACTATTGCCATAAATGCAGCCTGACTATTGCCATAAATGCAGCCTGACTATTGCCATAAATGCATCCTGACTATTGCCATAAATGCAGCCTGACTATTGCCATAAATGCAGCCTAACCTGTGCCATTGCTCGGACTGCTCTGTCTTCTCAGCAGGAGTCAGGCCGGGAGATCACCTGGCGCTTGTGAGGGCCTGGGATGTCTGTCTTCCGGGACTAGCATGGCGATGGCGGCAGGGGGTGGTGATGATGGCAGCGGCAGCAGTGCCGATAGGGGCGGGGGGCGGTGCCTGGCGTATATTCGCACCATAAGAGACATTTTCCCCCATTTTTGGGGGGAAAAAAGTGCATCTTATGGTCTGAAAAATACGGTATTTTGAATTCAATTTGTTTGGTGAGTGGAAGCTAGTGGAGGGATTGACAGAGAGGAGTAGCAGACACTGAACAGTTGGTAAGGTGGATGAACATGGCAGCAGCATTCATGATGGACTGAAGGGGGGATAGCCTTTGTAAAGGAGGGAGTTGCAGTAGTCGAGGCGGAAGATGACCAGGGACAGGAGTGAACTAGGAGCTTAGTGGTATCATTGGTTAAGAGGGGGTGTATTCTGGAGATGTTGTGGAGGCTGAGGTGACAAGATTTGGACAGTGATTGGACGTGAATTCAGAGTCCAGGGTTATACCTAGAACCCTGGCATGCAGGGATAAGCTGATAGTAGCGCTATCGATCTTGAAAGAGAAATCAGGGGAAGAAACATGTCGGGGAGGAAAGATCATGAGCTAAGCTTTGGATAGATTGAGTTTGAGGAAGTGGAGTGACATCCAAGCTGCTATGTCTGTTAATAAATTATTGATACGTAGGAAGACTGAAGGAGTGGGCTGAGGGATACAGAGATAGATTTGGGTGTCATCAGCACAGAGATGGTATTGGAAGCCATGGGAGGCTATTACCTGACCCAGGGAGGAGGAGTAGATGGAGAATAAGAGAGGTCCAAGAACAGAACCTTGGGAGACTCCAACCGAGGAAGGAAGAGGAGAGGAGGAAGTAGAATTGTAAGTAACGTTAAAGGTGCGCTTGGATAAGTAGGATGCGAACCAGCAAAGAGTACAGATATGGAGACCAAAGGCGTGGAGTTTTTTGAGGAGGAGGGGGTGGTCCACTGCGTCAAAGACAGCAGAGAGGTCCAGGAGTCGGAGTACAGAATAGTGTCCATTGGATTTAGCTGTTAACAGAATTGTGAATTTTAGGATAGTAGTTTCCGTGGAGTGTTGAGAGCAGAATCCAGACTGAAGGGTATCAAGAAGGTTATTCTAGGCAAGGTGGTCACTCAGTCAGTTGTAGACCAGACATTCAAGAAGTTTGGATAAAAAGGGGAGCAAGGAGATGGGGCATAGGTTGTTAAGATTTGTGGGGTCTAGTGAGGGTTTTTTGTATGGGGGTGACTAATGCATGTTTTAGAGAGTCGGGGAAGATGCCAGAAGAGAGGGAGAGATTAAAGATGTGAGTTAGAGAGTGTAGGATAGAGCCAGAGGGTGAACGTAGCATTTGCGAGGGAGAAGGGTCCAGGGGGCAGGTGGTTAGGTAGACGTTAGACAAAAGTTTAGCAACCTCGTCTATAGTGGCAGGGTTGAATGAAGGAAGTAATGATTTTACCTGTGGACATGGAGTGTTAAGTGGCAAAGGGATCTGTACAGTGGAGATCTCCTCACAAATTGTATCAACCTTATATTTAAAGTGATTGACGATCTCCTGGGCAGTGAGTGAGTTAGTGGGTGGAGGCGGTGGAGGACGAAGTAGAGAGTTAAAGGTAGAGAGGAGGGACAGGATGATATGTTGTTAATGGGAGTGATAAAATAGGTCTGCTTGGCAGTAAAGGAGGCGGTTATTTTTGGAGGGCAGATTTATATTTGTTGAAATCTGCCTTCAGACTTCTGGTGTCATCTGTTTGCCAAGGTTGTAGGGGTCTGGCCTGATTCCATGTGTAGTTGGGGGGCAGTGTGGCCAGGGAGGATGACAGTGAAGTGTTGTAGAGAGAAGTTGAGGGAGGACAGGGGTGAGAATGAGATTTTGTCATAAAGGTGGTCAGTAGTAGAGTAGTGAAGGGTTGAGGTGGCAAAGGTTTCTACAGGTAATTGTTAGGTGGTTGGAGGGAGAGGAGGTGGAAGAGAGGGAGAGAGTGAAAACGAATAAGGTTGTGGTTAGAGAGATGGAAAGGATTGTTGGAGAGGTTGTGTGGAGTGCATAGGTGGGAGAAAACAAGGTCAAGGGCGTTGCCATCAGAGTTAGTAGGAGCATTTATCTATTGCTTCAGGTAAATGCATTGAGTTGCTGCCATGTGATTGGCTGATTAGCAACTTGTGTGTCCAAGCAATCGAACAGGTGTACCTAATAAAGTGGCCGGTGAGTGTATACTTCAAATTTCTCTCCAGTTCCATTTATTCCCCAATCCATGCTAAGAACCATGAATAGAGGAACGGCAGCTTCTTCAATAAAAGTTGATTTAAAAATGGACTTTTGTCAACTTGGAGTTTCCAACTGGGCCACCCACAGCTTGCTTGAATTTGAGCAGTGTATAGCCAACTTTAGGTTTCTGTGCTAATTAGGACACACAGGCTAAACTATGGGCAGAGAAAAAATAGCAACTGATATATGGTATTTGAGATCTTTTAGAATATAGAATTGAAAAGCTTTGTCACAATTTCTAAGAAATATATGATATGCCTTTGGTGGAATTTCTTGATATATCTGTATTACCCCCGTAGGGGCTGCTGGATATTGTGGTCCACCTGTCACCCTGTCCCAGCCCGGCATTCACTTCCCAGTCACTCTTGAGACCATGAACAGTCTGTATGTTTGTTTTGTATTTTATTGAACTTGGATAGGGTAAGGGAAATTATGGGATATCCAGAATCAATAATGGAATCAATAAGGTGATCAGTTGGAACCTCTATTTACACTTCTAGAGTTCCAGTCTCCTCCAGCACAATGCTTATTTGTAGACTTCCTCTCTCCTGTACAATACTTGGTACCTGGTACAGCTAGCACATGGTAGGCTCGACTCTGACTCTGTCAGGCCTTAGCAACTACCATTTGCAGGCAGGGACTGCGGGCCCCTTTAGTGTAGCAGCAAAAATAGGAAAGTCTTTGGTGCTAGCTGACATATGGTGGACTACTGCTCCCAGTCAGTCCTCTTCAGGCCCTGCCAGCCCTCCTGGAGGAAGGGCTGGCAGCTGCCCGACTTCACTGCCCATGACATCACAGTCTCTCCTGCTGGCTTTACATCAATCTCAGACTGCACACTCCCAGTCCACTCCAGCATGCCTCCCAAGCTCTCCCAACTGTGCCTGACACTCCCCAGCCCTCCTGGCTGCACTCCGGTGGATCCCTCCTGGAGATTTGCCCGGCAACACTAGCTCCCGCTGTGTTTCTCGGTTTCTCTCTGTGCCTCCTGTTTCCAGTTTCTCCAGATCCTCCTTTGTTACTCAGGTAGGCTCTGACTTGCACCCGAACGCCTCAGGCCCAAGGCCACCCCCCCCCCCCCAGACTGGGGAGAGCCTCAAAAGCCCCTGACAACCTAGTGCTCCATCTCCAGCTTCTTCCACCGACAATTCCTCACCAGCTGGGCCTGATTATATTTACCTGCACTTACAAAAGTCCTACTTCTAGCACCTACCTAAAGTAGAGGGTGCTTCAAATCTTTATATTTATAGAATGTACTCTGGATTGCTCTGGTAGACAGCTCACCCATTCATTGCTGAAGCCCAGAGACTCACTTGCTCAAGAAAGACAAAGTGCCCAGCTTCAAGAGGGCTTGTGAGTTCAGTTAAGGCCTGTGTTGATGGACTTTGGGCTTGGACTTTGTGCCAATTGCATTCATTTGACATCAACTTGAGATGCTTCCGTGATCATTAAGAATTCATTGACAGGTTCATTTAACCTGCAGTTCATCTCCTTCAAAGTTGCATTTAAACTGCTTTAAAGCTGCACTTTGGGCACAAAAAAACTTTAAAGTGGAGCTCCAGGGCCCCCCCCCCCCAAAAAAAAAAAAATTAAAAGTCAGCAGCTACAAATACTGTAGCTGCTGACTATTAATAGAAGGATAGAAGAACACTTAGCTGTCCAGGGATCCAATGATGTCCTCCCCTGAGCTGATTCATCTTCAAGTGCAGGCGTCGGCATCATAAGTAAGGGAAACCAACAGTGAAGCCTTGCTGCTTCACAGCCAGTTGCGCAAGTCGCGCTGCTCTTAGCAATGGTCCCATAGTCTTCTGGTACCTGTAATGTGTCCCAGAAGGCTGGGGAGAAGGAGGGGGGCAGAATTTCTAGCTCAAATCGCGGTGGCACATCTGACCCAGAAGTGGAAGCGGGTACCTGTCAAAACTAGGTACCCACAATACCCCCCCCACCTTTTTTTTTTTGCCAGGTCTCACATTCAAACATTTTATTTGGTCTCCAGAGCCGTCAGGGAGGCAGTGGAATGAAAAGTATGATATTGACCCGATTGCCTTATTGTTGTCCTTTTTGCTTTAATTTTTGCATTAGTTGTGAATGCATGTTCTCTATACTACGGACACTTTATGTGCTCTTACCACTAGGTACTTCATAAAGTTTGCTTTATTTCTGCTTTACTATTTTATATGGAAGTTGCCTTTCATGCCCTACAATCAGGAAGGAAAATCTTTGCACTGAGTATTGAAATCTTATGCCTCTACATTGATTGTTTACTTCTTCTATCTTTTTTTTTCTGTCAAAACTTCAATAAAAGAAAATTGTATGCTCAGTTGTGCACTTGAAAAAAAAGTTAAATTGGGCTTTAATGGCAAAGGAAAAAGGTACTGAAATTTATGATGTTCAAAAATAGAGAACAGTTATGTGCACTAACCCATACAAACCAGCCATCATTTGTCCTGTGGGTTTAAATCCACCCAACATTTAAAAACGTATTTCTGATTCCTTTGCATAAATGATGTGGGCAAAGTCAGTACTTAAACTTTTACTTTTTTTCAGAGATTGAATGCTTCTTCATTGTTCCTCAATCCTCACATGCCCACACCTAAATCATTGAAAAACTCACTCACTCACACAGAAATATGCACAATATCCATCATGCAACATGGAACAAAGCAAAATCTTGTCCCTAGTGGCTGTATAGTGATTTCTTAATACAAATAGGATTTTTAGGTTCTGTCTTAAAGGGTCACTTGACAAAAAGTTGGTCTTGTGAATACAGGTTGCATCTGGTGGGTTAAGTCATCTCTTAGCTTTTTACTTGTCCTACTGGTCTCCAATAGTGAGATCTGCCTGGCATAATGCTTTGTTGCTTTATAATGTTGGATGTTCCTGCCCTCTTTTGCATGTTCTTGCACCTCCTATTACCTTTTACATAATGTAAAAATCCAACAGGGAAAGTGGGGACCCCTTATAATGGTCCCAACAGGTGCTGCTCAGATCAAGGAACTCAGAACGCAGAAATCTTCCCAATAGAATAAACAAGTACCCTGTAAGCTTTTATAAAATAGTAGTAGATCATAGAGAGAATATAGGTCAAGAGAATAATTGAGTGTAACACAACTACATTTTGCACAACCCATGAAGATCTTTATTATATTTATAACAAAACATTGCCTGGTGAAATCAGAGGTGGAATTAACATTTTTATCTGTGCAGGTACCTCATATATAGATGTTTGATTTTAACAGAATCAGTAGATTGCTGTGTAATGCTCAACTTACTCACTTAGAGGATAAGACAACTCTGGGGATCCTTACAGGGTTCTTAGGTGTAAACATGTGTACAATAATCTAGTTGCACAGTGGACCTGGGTTGTAGAGGATGCCTTTGCTCAAACTGGTGGTAGGGATTTGGTCTTCGGATCTTAGTACCTCTTTATAGTGGAAGTTGAAGTAGAGATGACCTTACCACCAACCTCTTCCTTTATGATGGCTTGTACTTTGGTAGTGGTTTTGGTTGTAGATGATGAGCTAGATCCTAAAGAAAATAATTACAGTATGATGGACTTGGTCAGTTGGTAAGTCCTTTGTATTGTTAATTTCAAACTATCTAACAAATAGGTAATTCAGTGGGGACAGGATTGGATCAATACCCAACTCCATTCTCATCTGTGTGTCTTCCTGCCTTGTCTGTGTCCTTTGGTGGCATTTAAAAAATGTATGGGTTTTTAGTTTTTCCTCCTTCCCTCCTCGCTGTTTGCCTCAGATATCTTAATAAAGTGTAGTGTGTGCTTCTGGTATATTTTACACCCAGCAACACACGAGACCCCTGTGAAATGTATGTCATAGCCCCACCCCCTGAATTACATCTGCTGCCTATTCTGTTTGTGTTACCATGCTGATGTAGGTACAAAGTAATGACTACAACAAAACTGATGGCAGCTAGCTAGAGCAGGAACTTACAACATTATTCTCACTCTTCTATTCTCTATTTGACCCCAGATGAACCTCTGACCTTAAAGCATCCAATCGGTGTGATCAGACACTTTAAAAGTTGCTCTGTATACATCCAGGAAACCGGAAGTGCCAAAAATCCTTGTCACTTTTGGTTTCCTATACCATAGAGATCATTGGGGACCTTCCAGACCTCGACAATCTCTGTTGTAAGCCAGCAGGACTGCCAGTTTTCATTCCACGCTCGCCACCGGGAAAGTAGAGCCCGGAGAGGCATCGGCTGTGGCTGGAGGAGGGGACCCCGTCCACCACCTGTAAAAGCTATCCGGAGGCTAATTAGGTGCTAGGATGGCTTTTATATAAAGGTCAGCCATAGTTTAAAAAAACAATACCGGAATAATATCTGTAGGTACAGGCATCATCTCGGTACAACCACTTAAAGTCAAATTACATACATGTACGTGATTTGGAATTAGATGGTTTAATATATTATAGTATATACATTGCTGCTGAATGCCATTACCTACCTGCTTGCAGCTGTCCACCAGCAATCCTGGAAGAAAAACAGGAAAACAATAGATTGTTATTATTATAATACATATATATATATATATATATATATATATATATATATATATATATATATATATATATATATATATATATATATATATATATAATTTGTTACAGTTCACTTACTTCAGAACCTAAGGCAACTATAAGCAGATCATGTGGTCTGACATTAACTGTACGGCAAATTGACATTCAGTAATACGAAAGTGTCCACTGCACATCCTTAACATCTTCTGACAATGCCATTTTCATAACAAGGACTGGTCATGCACCCCAGGATAGAAGAAGAAGGTGCAGGAGTTCCAACTATTTCCCCAAAGACTGGGGTCCACACCTTGTTAGAGAAGTGTCAATGCCATAGGATGTAAAGGCTGTACTAACCTCAAAAAAGACATTGACCTCTACCCCATCTTATGAAGTGCCAATTTTCCTGCCATGTGGTCTAAGAAATCCAATAAGGTGAGTGAGAAATCCAATAAGAGGAGTGAGACCATCCTTGGAATAGCAACAATCGCAGAATGGGCTGGGAACTCAGGTGTATAAATCTCATTGTCAGTATCCATAACATCTATAGTTACATGATTCCACCCGGCAAGCCAAACTTCAGTCAACTGTTCAAATATCAAAGCTGCTCAGGCTGAAGTACTCATCTTTAATTTGGAGCTGTCTTCGGCAGGACTTCTTTTTCACCACAAAATGATGCCCTGAGATCCTGCGATTGCAGGACATCATGGGCTCGCTCCTGAGGAAATGTCTTAATGGCATCCTTAATTCATGATACTGATGTCATCATGCCAGCAATGCTTTCTGCATGATCTGCATGATCCAAGACCACCCATTACCAGGAGAAGATCAAATGAAAAAGAGAAGCCTGTGGCTCATGTGACCAGCTGAAAGCCTTTGGCAACTTTTAAAAAGAGAACTCTGCCTAACAGTTTTGGGTGAAATGCTATATTGTTTAGTTACAGTTTGTTTAACTTTATCAAAGCCATAACATTTCTGACTTAAGAATGCCCCCTCCATATTGAATGGTTATGCAAGGTATTTTGCCTATTCAAATCAATAAGAAGTCAAAACCCTTTCTGCTTAGCCCCAGGTAGAGTAAAGCAGTTGGTGTAGGACATTTAAAGCACTGGATGTGTTCTTAAAGTGTCACTAAACCCACATCATAAAAAACTATCAATAAATGTGCATTACATGCTGTCACTATATGATTTGTTTTCTGTATTCTGCAAAAAAAAAAAAAAAAAACTGGTTGATCCAGTCGCTCTCTATCTCCCCCTTTTGTTCATGTCCCCAATTCAGCTGAGGATTTTGCAGCTGTAGTGGCAAATCTGCACATGCTCAGTTTTCAGTGAGTTTAAATGCTGACTCTGAGCATTTCCTCACTATGACATCTGTGCAGCCTATGTGTCTATAAAGTCACACATGTAGGTAAATGACAGCCCATTTGTTCCTTCCTACTCCATGCCCACTAACCAGCTAGACGCAATGGGGATATTGCATGTAGATTAATGCTTCACCTCCCTCTTGTTCTAACATACAGGCTGGTGAGGCGTGATACAACCTGTGACTGGCAAAAATCTGCCCACACCATGTTATTTTCACAAAATAATAAAGATTTGATTTCAAATATACATTTGTATGCCAATTTTAAACAGTTTATTGATATCATTTATTTATTTTTACTCTGTATTCTAAAGACTGTTTGTTTGTTTTTTTGTAATTTGAACATGTGACCAGTAGCAGAGGACTAGAAATTCCACCTGCTTATACTTCCTTGCAGACAGGCTGGGAAAGAGCTGGGTCATGTGACAGCTGTATATTGATTAGGAGCTTTTTTTTAATTAAAATAATTACAGTGCCATCATCCACATACAGAAATAGAAGGGACAAATTAAATTAAGCAGAGTGTGTTTAGTATCACTTTTTTGTAAAAGCTTTAATGGCCCGAAAGCATTTACTAATAATGTATATTCTCGCCTTAGTGGAAACTCATGCTTCTGATTTGTTGTTATGAGTGACAGACACATAATAGTAGAAGACAAATCCATCCTTACTGTCCACCCTCTCCCTCCAGAAGCTGATGGTATGTGGCAATCTCCTGCTCCAGCCTGCTCTTAATGTCCAGCAGAGTTCTGTATTCCTGGTTCTGGCGTTCAAGGTCTGAGCGAAGATCTACAAGCTGAACCTCATAGCCACCAATAATGGATTGTATCTGGTAGAGCTGTGCTGCATATCGGCCTTCTACATCAGCAACAGCAGCTTCCAGACTAGCTTTCTAGAGGGAAAAAAAGAGTTCATATAAGGGTCCTGGCAGAAATGCTATTTCAGGGGTTGTTGAGTAAGAAAACTCTCTTGTACTTACGGCACTGAGTTGAGACTGAAGTTCGACTTCTAGACCCTGTAAATCACGCCTCAGTTCTGTGCTTTCGGATTTGGTGCTTTGCACTTGCTGTGTGCTGGTGACGACCTCATTCTGTAGTGTTTCAACCTGGGAGATGATAAAGACATAAATTAATGGTTCAAAATTTTTGTTCACATAAACACTTTTATTATATAAAGGCTGGAGATGCTTAGGGATCCACTCCAGGGGCATAGCCAGTGGGAGGGGTTCAGCCTTAGGATTTTAGGATCAGGAGGCTGTGGTTCTGAGATTCATCTGGGAAGGGGTGGGTGGATTACATTAATCAGGCAAGGCATGTTAGTTCACTACCTACACTTCACAAATGGAGAAGAACTATATGGAATGTCCTTCTTGCATACAGAAGGGAGGAATGATTAGAGATTATAGGAAGGAAAATATAGGGGTACAAGTGATGATTTTATTTAGGGATTATATGGTTTCTGTTTCCAAGGTGTAATGTGAGCTACCTGGCTCAGGAACCAAGCTTCAGCCTCCCGTCTGTTCTTCTCAGCAATGTGTTCGTACTGTTCTCTGAGTTCATTAATGACCCTCAGAAGGTCCACTCCAGGAGCAGCATCCAACTCGACATTGACTGTTCCGGCTGCCTGTTCTTTCTTCTCACTGACTTCCTGCAAAGGACACAAATTAATTCCAATAAATGATGGGAAGAACAATAGAAAAGGCTGCTTGGTGTCTTTGATTCTTTTAAAGCATTGTGCTTTTTCTTGTATTGGTTTAAGCATATGTCCTGAAGCTTTATACATGCCGGCAGGGTAAAGCAGAAGGTTCACGTAATTGTCCCCTATTCCCTTACCAAGTAGTATATACCTTTTCTATACACCTATTTAGCCATCAGGAGTGAAAATGAAAATCTGGCATATCCAAGTATAAAGGATCATGTGAGTTACTGCCCTTTCCCCTCATGTAATAATGATGGTGCTTGGTCATTGGCCTAGCTCTGTCACATGGGGGCTCCATGGGTAAAGCGCAGGTTTGCTTTAAAACCAAAGAGATCATTCATGGTTACTACACATCTTCTTAACCTTGTCCGAATGATATTTAAAGTGAATAGTGTTACTTTAATGCCTGTGCCTTCTACCCAATTCCGCTACCCTTCTGTTGAATTCACCACTAGCCTGTTTGCCCACTGAAAGCAAGTAAAATATTTCTGGGCATAGGCATTCTTTCACTTTGCTTTCATGATGCAAGAATGGGTGCCTGTGATAGAGCAGGATGGGAAAGGTCCTCAGCCCTGTGTATGTGACAATCAGAATGAGTTTAGGCCTAAACAGGTCTTTTTTTCTGCAGGTAATCAGGGCACTGTAGGCATAAATGTAAGGTTGGTTTCTGCAGCAGGGAGCCACTAAGTTAAATCATTGCTTTTCCATTGATGGGAAAAATACAGGTTCAACCTGGTTAGGCATTACACCCTGATCTCTTGAATGAAACACAGAACAACTACTTTTGGGTAACCTTATGCACCCATAGTAGCTATTGCATTGCAGTGATGTCCAAAACTGCTAAAGACATGACTTTACCCTAAATGCAACTCACAAAATAATTCACACATCTTTGTATATGCAGAACTATCCAACAGCTTTATCCAATGAGTACAAAGAACAAACGCAAGCTACAGCAGCTAATTACATTTCACATTTACCAATGTGGTAATTATTGGCTATTAATTGGTTGTTTTGATTGACTGCCCTTTATAATAGCTATTTTCCCTGCCATAATCTGCTGTGGCTTGAAGTCATCCTTACTTACCTCTTCGTGGTTCTTCTTCAGGTAGACAAGCTCTTCCTTGAGGCCTTCAATCTGGAGCTCCAGGTCAGATCTGGTCATGGTCAGATCATCCAAGACACGTTTCAGACCACTGATGTCACTCTCTACACTCTGGCGCAGGGAGAGTTCATTTTCATACCTTTAATGAATTACTGCATGTTTAGTAAAGGCCAAGGCAAAAAATAGAAAAACTACCATCACCTGCTTTGAAACATAAAAGCATTGAAAGCAGACCAATGGGACACAACCCAACTGTTCATCCAGTATTTTTTCCCCACCCTTGACTTGTGTTCTGAGCTGCACCCTGCCTCAGAGAGCACTGTAGCCTTGCCTACAATTTTAACTTATGTTCATGGATGAATGATATCCTAATAAGGCCCAAAAGTGACATCCAATGTTCCAGGGCTGCTGCGCTGCAATTGACCAATGACATATTTATTAGACCAGTGGTCTGAGGAGCACTTGGCAAGAGTAAAAGCCGTGCATGAGTGATTATGAGTCACTGTATAATTTTACCTCTTGCCTTAATTGCTTTTTGACTTGTAACCAGCACATTATTCTTTGTCCTACCCTTTTGGCTTTTCATGTTATTTAAATTGAAAACTTCAAAGATATTGTAGATTTTTTGGCAGGAGGTCAGGTTTTGGTACTACTAAACTTATTTAAGAAAGTCAACAGCTATTATTTGTAGTAACCATAACAACCAATTAGATGTAATTTTATGCCAACATAGTTTAACCAACTCATAAAACTGAGGTCTGATTGGTTAATAAGACAAACAGTACTTTACAATTCCTTTATCTACTGTATGTTATTTGCTTTTTTTCAAAGGTCTTACACATAATACAGTACATGAATTTTTTTTATATGTTCAGTGGACAATGAAAGGGCATCACTAAACTGATGAGGTCATCACACTGTTTTCAAGCTGCCGGTTTTGATTGACAACAGTTGTACAATGTATTAAAGCCTTATTGGTTACAGTATATCCCTTCCCTCACCCACTCAGTGACCTGTCATGCAGGACTTTAAAAGAAATTAAACTAAAGATAGATTTAAGAACTAATGGTGGAATATAAAACTAAATCCATTTGTGATCGTGCATATGTATCAAGTGTTAAGATTTAAAGTCAAGTCAAGTCAAAATTTTTTACACCTTGGATAGTGTGGAGAAGAGTTAGTTGTTAATAAAGAGTTAATAAAATATTGAAAAAAATGTGGGGGTGTACTCACTTTTGTGAGATACTGTATGTCTGCATAACCAAATATACTTACCAAATTAGGGTGGAACCCCACCTTTAAAAGTTGTCCCCATAACAAGAGCCTTTATTGGAAGATTACTTTTTTCATTTATGGCACCCTTTAAAATTATGGAACATCTCAAGGCACCCAGTCTAAAAAGGGGTTCCCCGTCATATCATAAGCCTCCAGCCTTTAACTTTAGAGTCCCCAGTCCCCCTACCTTATTTCACATCAGAGTGCTCAGCCCTCCACCCCCCCATCCCCTTCAAATCAAACTCATAAATCTGCCTTTCCCTCTCACGTCAGAGTCTTCAGCCACCCCAACCCCCCATCAGAGTTCTCAGGCCCCCCTTTTCCCGAGTCCTACCTTCCAGTGTTCACCACAGCACAGCTGAGTCAGCATGGTAATGGGAAGGAGGTGAAGCAGGAAAACTGGAGGTGTATTTTTATCCCCTTCTGAATACTGGAGCTGCCCTGAATGCCATCCACCATGGATAAGCATCATGCATTTCCATGGTGCTGACAGCCAACCCACCTGCGCATGGAAACAGTTGACGTAGCACAACATCCCTAATGAGCTAAAACATCATACAAGGATGTCACAGCAGCCCAGGTTGAGAAATACTGCATTAGACCACTGTAAATTTTGGTGTACTGTAAAGTTGTAGTCATCATGGAAAACTGTGAGGTTGAATCTCCCCTGAAGACGTGCATGCACATGAAACGCGTTGGGAGGAGCTATGTGCTGATGTCACGCCACCGCTTCTGCTTTTGGGGCGGCGGTCATCTTATGTGATGAGCGTTCCTCCTAGGCTTGATATATGGGTTCTGCTTGCAGCCCCCTGTGCGAGTAAGAAGAGGCATGTGTGTAGGACTTTTTAAACACACTTTTGTGTTGGTCATTTTTGTTCTAAGTATATTATGTACACTTTTGATTATAAGATTGTTATATTCATTCTTGACCACTTAGGCGCTGCGCTCATGTTTTCACATTTTATTTTGTAGGGTTTGAACACTTACCTTACTTGCCAGCTGCCTAGGTATTGCACTCATCTGATTTCAGAAGCTAAGCAGAGTTAGGCCTGATCTGTCCATGAATGAGAGACTGCCTTACCTTACAGCTGTAGAAATATTCTCTTTTTCCCTAGCACTGACTATTCCCTTTGAGTTTACAACTGAAGGTTTTGCACAGTGTAGCTCATTGCTTGCATCATATAGGGAATTCACAGACCACTTTTTATGTTATACCCCATACAAGTAACACTATAATAAAGGAAATTACAGCAATAGAATCATATCAAGAAATAACTATATTAAAACCTGAAGTCATTTTAATAAAGTATACCTTTATGCAACGCGTGTGAACGAATGATAAAAAAACATTTTTAATGGTCAAAATCCCAATGGTCATCAATTCAGCATTTTTCATAACAGCATACATGTTGTATACTCACTTCAGCCTGAAGTCATCAGCAGCCAACCTAGCATTGTCAATCTCCAGAATTCCTTTAGAGTTGTTGATTGTTGCAACAAAGATCTATTAAAGAAATATCTTAGTTTAAATGTCAGAGAACACCTTCAAACAATGTATTAAACAACTGTTTATTCAGTAAGAAAAGGCAAACTATAATAATAGTAATGTACAATATGTAGCAACATATAGAAATCCAATCGATTATTTCTCATTGCTTGCCAAGCATCAGTCAAGAGCCATGGCTTTCATTTACAATGCATCTTTTGAGTAAATTAGAGGAGATTTTGGTAGCCAATCAGCTTCTAACTTCAGCTTGTTCGATTAAGCTTTGACAATAAAACCTGGAAGCTGATTGGTTTCTATGCAGAGCTGTACCAGATTTTGCAAGCCCCAGTATTAGTAAATCTCCCCCACTGTGTTATGTTACTCCCTCATAGAAAAATGCAGAATAGTATAGATCTTGACTGTTGTAGCCATTCAAATTCTAATCCCCTTAATATTTCAGGTTAAAGATTTATATAGGTATCATTAGCCAGCCATAACGTATGTTAATTTGTTTGTATGTGAGCTAAACAATGGTGTATTTCTTCAGAAATTCTTACAGTATGTTTTTTTTATGCACAGCAACTAATCAAGTATGTAGTTCATGTAGTTATACCAATTAACTACAAATTCTGATTGGTTGCTATTAAATACTGTACTTAACAAACAAGTCCATGACCCAACAAACATTAGAAGTGTATCTATTTTATTAGATACTTTTAGCATAAATGTAATAGGTTGAACTTAACAATTCCAAGACACTGGCATAACGTACAGCTATAACATGATCAATTGCTGTAAGCAACATATATTACTTTGACTTGTAGCATTTGTTAAAACAGGTTTAATATTGTAATCTTTACACTGGACATGTTTGCACAAGCCAGCTATCATTATTTGCACCTAAAACATTGCGTTATGTACTACTGAAAAATCAAAGGACAATTAAATCTCTCTGTACCTTATCACGCAGCTCATCAATAGAGGTGTAGAAGCCTGCAAAGCTCTGTTCACGGACAGCCACAGACCCTTGCTTAGCATACCAGTCACGGATTTTGGCCTCCAGATCAGTGTTGGACTGCTCCAAAGATCGCACTTTATCGAGGTAGGTGGCAAGACGGTCATTCAAGTTCTGCATGGCATATTTCTCATTTCCAGAGAACATACCCTCTCCACCAGCACTGCCGCCAGCACCGAAGGAAGATCCTCCACCAAAACCAGCTCCACCACCATAGCCAGCTCCTGCTCCACCACCATAGCCAGCTCCACCACCATAGCCAGCTCCACCACCAAAGCCAGCTCCTCCACCGAAACCAAAGCCTAAACGTGACGAGCCTGCACTGGAAATGGAGATGCTGGATCCACCTCCATGGACACTGGCTGCCCTGTAGATCCCATCAGACAACCTGGAGGAGACACCACCACCCACTCTGGAGGAACTCTGACTGAAGCTGTAGCTCATTGTGATAATGAGTAGTGGTTAGCACAGACAAATTAAAGCAGGATCCTACACAACTTGACCCAGGATTCAGGAGTGCAAATAACCTTGCTACATGGTCCTCTTTTATACCCTCCATGGAGAGGTGTAACTATCCAAAGGGGTCATGTTCTATGACATTCTCCACACCTCTAGGAACAAAGCCAAGTCTTTCCTCCAATCCTTAATGGCCACTTGCTGGGTTTTGAAGATGATCATTTACATTCTTTAGTTTTTTTGCCTTAGGACAAACACATTTTAGCTCTCTTGTTTGATTTGTATCACAGGTCCAGAGGCAATGGGCTGAATTCTCAAAATCCATTCTGTAAAATGAGTGTAACTTACACTTGTTATATTCTTATACTACTGCTTGACACAAGAAAAAACCCTGCAGAGTAGTAAATACGTTCAACAAAAAATACGTTAGAGAAGAATTCTCAGACTGAAGCTTTGCATATCTATATACAGTACTGTAGAATAATGTTACATCAAGACTACCAATATAAAATAGCAGAGTCTATTCTCTACTTGATATATATCTGGACAAAATAAGAAATGGGAATTGGTAATACTGGAGAGAGCTTGCCTAAAACATTATTTTATCTTGTATAATACATACATGTATAATGTGTGCTACTCAACATGATTCCAGAAGAAATATATAGCTGGAGCATCTACAATATATCAATTATGTTTTTCTCCTACCTCATAAATCTGTGTCTGTCAATCCACTAATTTGCAGAATTCTTTGAATTTTATAAAGCTACCAGATGCTTACATTACACCTTACAGAGTCTTTTTTAATAAGACAATGTAGATTTACAGACTGTGACCAGATCAGATTTGGTACTACAGTGATTTGACTAGAATGACTGAAGTAAAATGATAATGGGTTGTTTCACTTCGCACATGATCAATGTTTTTTTAAATTGGCTTATGCTGGGTTCACACTGTTGTGCTGCATAAGCTCATGTGCGTTAAAACCAGTGTTGCCAACCTACCAGATTGAAATTTAATGAAACGACACCCAAAAATTTACTGGCACAGCCAAGTTTTTACTGGCAGTTCCAAAATTACAGTTTTAAGTGCAAATTCCAGTATTTAGGCTACAGATAAGTACAGTATGCAATTAGCATTATGATTTAAGGTAGATATTAGGGCAAAAAGCATATTTCTTATTTTATTTTCAATATAGTAAGTAGCTCAGGGACAGGACTCAGGAGGGCAATACATTAGAATAGGTAATGCACACATGAAATTGACCCTCACAGTGATACTGACAGCAGTGTGCAGCAGCACAAATCACCGACACGACACATCCCCTCCTGAGTCACAGTGACAGTCTCTCTCCATGCCAGGTGGTCCCTTCAGTCCACTCCAGTCCAAACAGCACTGACAGTCCTGCTCCTGGCTTGCCTTAATCCGGCTCCGGCCACTCCGCTGGGGTCCCTTACACCATGACCTCACACGACATGCTCAGACACCGTCTCCACCAGACCCGTCCCCGCACTGCCCAAACACACTGTGGCAGGCACTTGGATGGTCTCAGCTGGCTCCGGGCCCGAGCTGTGCATGCGCAGTTCCGAGCCATGCGTCACAGCCATATTTTTTACTGGCAACCTTTTCCTTTTACTGGCATTTACTGGCAGGACAAAAGTGCCCATTTTTTTCTTGGCTGCCAAAACACTGGTTAACACACGTTGCATTAAGGCAGCCTATTAATTTGAATGGAAAACCTAACACTTCAAAAAAGGTGCAAGCACTATTTTTGTAACAAATCACACTACCAAGCAATGCACATCAGTTGGCAAGGTGCATTTGGCTGCCTTACGATAGTGTAAAAGGGGCCTTAGTATGATATCCCAAAATAAATCAGATTTTGATTAACTGTTTGATAGGATTAGGTTTATTTGATTCTCCATAGATTTCCAGAGTTAATATAAAGATAAGCCCAGTGGTTCATTTCACATCCTAACTATGTACATGTACTTAATGCTTTCAATTATATACTGTAAACTAATAAGACATTATGGTGATCTAAGGCTACCCATAGAAAGCTTGAAATAGAAATTTGGTCATGCAGCTGCTATGGGTGCAAAGGCTTGAGGGACATTCTAGGGTCTATAAGGGATATTTAAAGAAAAAACCCTCTTTTCAATTCCTCAAACCCCTTCACACTGTAAACTGGATATCAAACAAGGACTACTTTCTGTGCTCCAATCCACTCACTCATTTCAGCTTAGATCCTGCCACCCATCATGCAGATAAAGTCGGGGGTATCAGCATATGACACAGGCAGTAGTTTGAAAATTGCCAATAAAAAATAGCCCATGCAAAATGGTTTAGCCCATGCACCATTTAAACAGCTTCAGTTACTGCCATCGGTTTTCGCTTGGCCACCAATATAAATGCTTATTAGTGCTCATTCACACTAGCAGATTGAGGGGCAGAGCAATTTTTTACCAACTCCATCTCTCTTTAGCTGCAGAGGCAGCTGCTGGTGTTGTGCACATGCCATGGCCACAATGCTTTGCTTCGTGACTGTGGCAGGAATTATACCCCCTGTCCCTTTTGGTGGGCATAGTGTCATGCTAAGCATGACCCATTCAAGGGAACAAGGCCGCTCTGCAAGCTTTCTGAAGCTGCATGAAATATACAATGCATGTGTCATGCAGTGTACAACCTGGTTCATCAAGGACCTTGGCAGGATTATCAGGTACTATTTTGAAAAAGAAAGAAGAAAATTAAAGATCTATTTATATACAGTATATTGTGATCTAGGGGTTAATTAGCTCATTGGTATTGCATTTTTTTAAGTGAGTTATGCCTGTCTGAACTGTGGTTAAGGGTCTGAACTGTGGTTAGGGCTTGCCGGCCCACTTTTATTGAACCAAATGAAAAGTAAAGCTCAACACAGCGGTTACCCATGCATGGGTGTCAGCTTCACACAGCAAAACAGTCAACAGGAAATGATAAGCCACCTGGTTATCTTGTCTGAAGAACAGCTGCTTTTGTGAGGATCCTACAGACCCAGTTCCTTTGGCTCTCTGGCTCTCTCGGCCTTCTAGATTGCAGTAACCTGCTGCATGAGTCCACTCCTGGCCTCACAATAGGAGCTCTCCTGACAACCATGGGCTCTCTCACTCCTCTGTAGCTTATAGATTCCCTAAGTCTTTGGATTCGCCAAGTTGTCCCGGCTTTCCAGGTCTCCCAGGTTTCTCCTGACGGGCCCCTGAGCTATGGCCAGCTCCTTGCTTATAATGAGTGTGCACACCTGCGCACTCACACAACCTGCAGGTCTCCACTAAGACCTGCACATAGGATCAAAGGCTTAGTTGTATTCAAGACACTTTGATACCTTCAAGCTCCAGACCCTGATCTGGAATGGTTTTTCACTCATAATAAATACTCCGGGGCTTTGCATTCTGCCTTAGTGCGAATCATATGTGTTTTCTGCCTACCCTCACTCAGTGGCAGGGCCTACCAGTGTAAAGTATGAATGCTTTCAAAAATATTTATTTTAGTTTATATAGTTTATTTCTATCAGCTTACAATATGCTAAGTAAGTGAACAGAAGAAGAATCTAAATCAAATCAATACTTTTGCTTCAAACCAGCATCAATTCTTACACTTGAACACTTTGTACACTTGCACAAAGTCAGGGATTTCGTAGGATTAGAGATAGGTGTATGATTAACCAATTATACCAAGCAGCAGCTAATGATCATCAAATGTATGTGTAGGTTGAAACACAGCCATTAAATAGAAACCGAAACAGCTGTGTAGGAGGCTTAGGAATTACTGAGGCACAGCCAAACTCTGAGGTGAAGTTGTGGAAGACAGTTTCATGTCACAGGTCATACACCATGGTAATACCAAGCACAGCAACAAGACACAAGGTAGTTATTCTGCATCAGCAAGTTCTCTCCCAGGAAAAGATTTCAAAGCAGACTAGAGTTTCAAGATGTGCTCTTCATGCTCTTTTAAAGAAGCACAAAGAAACAGGCAATGGTAAGGACCATAGATGGGCAAAGGGATCTTAATGCAGCAGATGAAGGACACATCATGCTTATTTTCCTTCAACATTGGAAGATGTCCAGCAGTGCCATCAGCACAAAATTGGTGGAAACCAGTGGAAACCAGGCACACCTATTGTCCAGAGACATCTGGCCAGAAGTGGTCTTTGTGGAAGAATTGTGGGTAAAAACCCATACCTCTGACGTGGAAACAAGGCTAAGTGAATCAACTATTCATGAAAACATAGGAACTGGAGTGCAGAAAAATGGCAGCGGGTAGTCTAGATTGATGAGTCAAAATATGACATTTTTGGCTGTGGCAGAAGGCATACAATGGAAGAAGAAATGGCTGCACACCAAGGCTGGTCCTGAGTCCTTTGTAATATTTATGAATATATCTCAACGTGACACACTCAACCATTTACAGCCTGTCAGTGTCTTGTGTGTGTCATGTTGGGATATATTCTATAAAAGGACTCAGGACCAGCCGTGGTGTGCAACCATTTCTTCCATTGTATGCTTCACAAAGGCAAGCTGGGGCAGGCACCCATGTGTGGAGTCTATCAGGCTCATTTATCTCACCTGGAGCTGCATGTCACTTACTCTCCATGTAGCAGGAGGCAGTTTGTTCACTGAAGGGCTGGAGAGTGATGAAATAATGTGTGTCTGCAGGCAACAGTGAAGCATGGTGGAGTTTCCTTGCAAGTTTGGGGCTGCAAATCGAGTTGGAGATTTGGCCAGGATCAATGGTGTCCTCAATGCTGAAAAATACAAGCAGATACTTATCCATTAAGCCATACCATCATGGAAGTGTGTGATTGGCCCCAAATTTATTCTGCAGTGAAGCAATATTGTCAAACATACAGCCAATGTCATTAAGAATCATCTTAGCATAAATAAGAATAAGGAGACTGGAATTGATGGTTTATTTCCAAGATGTTTGGAACAACCTACCTACCGAGATCCTTCAAAAATGTGTACGCATATATATGTACATAGAAGAACTACATAGTTAATTTTGTTAAAAAAAGACACACGTGCATCCAGTTCAACCAACAGAAAACACACACAAATCAAAAACCTCCATATAAACTATCCTATACCCACAGTTGATCAAGAGGAAGGCAAAAACAGCCCCAATAAAGCATGATCCTCCAGAGTGGAGGGGGGGGGGGTTCGCTCCTGATCCCTCTACAGGCAAATGGATATTTCCTGGATCAACTTTTCCTATAAATATTAGTATCCAGCTATATTTTGTGCATTTAGAAAATAATCCAGGTCTTTTTTTAAAACAATCTACTGAGCTGGCCAAAACCAAGAGTCTATTCCACATTTTTACAGCTCTTACTGTGAAGAAGTCTTACTGCATTTGGAGATTAAATCTCGTTTCCTCCAGATGTAAAAAGTGCCCCCTTGTCCTGTGTGATGACCTTATTGTGAATCACTCAACACCAAGTTCACTATATGGACCACTTATGTATTTATACATGATCATATTGATGTTGTTTTGAAGGCAAAGGCTGGTCACACCAAATATTTGATTTGGATTTCTCTTCTGTTAATTTACTTTCCATTTTGTTAATTAATAAAAAAATAAAAAATTTCTTCTATTTCTTAAAGCATTTTTAATTTACAGCATTTTTTCACACCTGCCTGAAAATTTTTCACAGTAGTGTATATATTATGTATACTGTATATGTACATTTTTAATCTAATTGCACAATTTCCATACAATCTCCTTTTGAATTACCAACAGCCATATATTTCAAGAACCTACCTAAACAAGCCATTCAATCTATGTCCAGTTAGATAAGGCCTTGTACAATAAGAACATGCGTTTCTAACCTTTTTAGGGTATAGATTTTGATAAAATTTTCTAAATTAAAGTAAATGGAAAGTATATATATTTTTTAAAACAACAAACATGTTATACTTACTGTGACGGGGGTGACAAAATGTAACGGAAAAGGCTTGAGTGCTTCTGTCAGTATACCGCTTCCTCCAGTCTGAACATAGAGATGAGGGATGAGCCGAACACCCCCCTGCATGCGAACAGGCAAAAAATTTGTTTGAACGCGCGAACACCGTTAAAGTCTATGGGACACGAACATGAATAATCAAAAGTGCTAATTTTAAAGGCTTATATGCAGTTATTGTCATAAAAGTGTTTGGGGACCTGGGTCCTGCCCCAGGGGACATGGATCAATGCAAAAAAAAGTTTTTAAAAACGGCCGTTTTTTCGGGAGCAGTGATTTTATTAATGCTTAAAGTGAAACAATAAAATTGTAATATTCCTTTAAATTTCGTACCTGGGGGGTGTCTATAGTATGCCTGTAAAGGGGTGCATGTTTCCGGTGTTTAGAACAGTCTGACAGCAAAATGACATTTCAAAGGAAAAAAAGTCATTTAAAACTACTCGCGGCTATTGATGAATTGCTGGTCCGACAATACATATAAAAGTTTATTGATAAAAACGGCATGGGAATTCCCCACAGGGGAACCCCGAACCAAAATTTAAAAAAAATTGACGTGGGGGTCCCCCTAAATTCCATACCAGGCCTTTCAGGTCTGGTATGGATTTTAAGGGGATCCCCGCGCCAAAATTTAAAAATAAAATGGTGTGGGGTCCCCCCAAAAATCCATACCAGATCCTTATCTGAGCACGCAACCTGGCAGGCCGCAGGAAAAGAGGGGGGACGAGAGAGCGCCCCCCTCCTGAACTGTACCAGGCCACATGCCCTCAACATTGGGAGGGTGCTTTGGGGTAACCCCCCCAAAACATCTTGTCCCCATGTTGATGGAGACAAGGGCCTCATCCCCACAACCCTTGCCCGGTGGTTGTGGAGGTCTGCGGGCGGGGGGCTTATCGGAATCTGGAAGCCCCCTTTAACAAGGGGACCCCAGTTTCCGGCCCTCCCCCCTGTGTGAAATGGTAAGGGGGTAACCATTTCACAAAAAAAGTGTCAAAAATGTTAAAAATGACAAGAGACAGTTTTTGACAATTCCTTTATTTAAATGCTTCTTCTTTCTTCTATCTTCTTTCTTATTTCTTCTATCTTCCTTCGGTTTCTTCCTCCATCTTCTTCTTCTTCTGGTTCTTCTGGTTCTTCCACCGGTGTTCTCGTCCGCATCTTCCTCGGCGGCGCCGGAATCTTCTTCCCTTCATCTTCTCAGGCCGCTCCGCATCCATCATGATGGGAGGCTCCCGCTGTGTGACGCTTCTCCTCTTCTGACGGTTCTTAAATAACGGAGGGCGGGGCCACCCGGTGACCCCACCCCCTCTGGCGTACAGTGACTTCCCTGTCTGCCCCCCTCTGACGTCAGGGGGAATGCCACAGGGAAGTCCCCGTCAAGTCCCTGTGCATCAGAGGGGGCGGGGTCACTGGGTGGCCCCTCCCTCCATTATTTAAGAACCGTCAGAAGAGGAGAAGCATCACACAGTAGGAGCCTCCCATCATGGTGGATGCGGAGTGGCCCGAGAAGATGAAAGGGAAGAAGACGCCGGCGCCGCGGAGGAAGATGCCGTATGAGAACACCAGAGGAAGAACCAGAAGAAGAAGAAGAAGATGGAGGAAGAAACTGAAGGAAGATAGAAGATAGAAGAAAGGAGATAGAAGATAGAAGAAAGAAGAAGCATTTAAATAAAGGAATTGTCAAAAACTGTCTCTTGTCATTTTTAACATTTTTGACACTTTTTTGTGAAATGGTAGGGGTACTTCTGTACCCCCATTCCCATTTCACACAGGGGGGAGGGCCAAGATCTGGAGGTCCTCTTGTTAAAGGGGGCTTCCAGATTCCAATAAGCCCCCCACCTGCAGACCCCCACAACCACCAGGCAAGGGTTGTGGGGATGAGGCCCTTGTCCCCATCAATATGGGGACAAGGTGTTTTGGGGGGCTACCCCAAAGCACCCTCCCAATGTTGAGGGCATGTGGCCTGGTACGGTTCAGGAGGGGGGGCGCTCTCTTGTCCCCCCTCTTTTCCTGCGGCCTGCCAGGTTGTGTGCTCGGATAAAGGTCTGGTATGGATTTTTGGGGGGACCCCACGCCATTTTTTTTTTATTTTGGCGCGGGATTCCCCTTAAAATCCATACCAGACCTGAAGGGTCTGGTATAGATTTTGAGGGGGACCCCACGCCATTTTTTTTCTTAAATTTTGAACAGGGTTCCCCTTAATATCCATACCAGACCTGAAGGGCCTGGTATGGAATTTAGGGGGACCCCCCACGTCATTATTTTTTTAATTTTGGTTCAGGGTTCCCCTGTGGGGAATTCCCATGCCGTTTTTATCAATTAACTTTTATGTGTATTGTCAGACCGGCAATTCATTAATAGCCGCGAGTAGTTTAAATGACTTTTTTTCCTTTGAAATGTCATTTTGCTGTCAGACTGTTCTAAACACGGGAAACATGCGCCCCTTTACAGGCATACTATAGACACCCCCAGGTACGAAATTTAAAGGAATATTACACTTTTATTGTTTCACTTTAAGCATTATTAAAATTACTGCTCCTGAAAAAACGGCCGTTTTTAAAACTTTTTTTTGCATTGATTCATGTCCCCTGGGGCAAGACCCAGGTTCCCAAACACTTTTTATGACAATAACTTGCATATAAGCCTTTAAAATTAGCACTTTTGATTTCTTCCATAGACTTTTAAAGGGTGTTCCGCGGCTTTCGACTTTACCGCGAACACCCCAAATTGTTCGCTGTTCGGCAAACTGGTGAACAGCCAATGTTCGAGTCGAACATGAGTTCGACTCGAACACAAAGCTCATCCCTAATAGAGATCAGATATTATAGCCGATCGTACAAGACTAGCCGACAATAGCTTGTATGAACCTGGAACGTTTATTTGACAAATTCACACAGTATATATACACCAGGGGGACATCCCCCTCCTGATCATATTACCCTAACAATAGGGTAACTATAACCAGAAACATAATTAACATGCGCTAATTAACTAGTCATTTAACCAGCCTAGGTGACTAGACTATTTGGCCCCTACAACAGTGAAACAAAGGCACATTATTACAAGGGTTTGCTAGCAAAGACAATAGGTGTTCCAAATAACACAATTAACAATACAAACAGTGATCTCCCCTCTCCTCACCCTAGTGGCAACAGACTATAGCAGGAGACAACCAGTAGCAGACTGTCCGTCTCCTACATTGAAGACAATGGAACAAAGATCAATGTAACCAGCTCTTTCAATTAACATGTATAGTTTAGAATCAAACAAACCAGGAAGAGTCTTCATATATTTCTTAAGGGATATTGTTGATAAATATTACTGCCCCATTTAAAGTAATCCAGACCACATTCTCAGTGTCCATGAAGTAGCTGTCTATCATTTTCTCAGTCACCCTGTGCCCCTAATAGACACAGGGTGACTTACACATAAGAGGGGCATGGGAAGCTGAAGCAAGGGTTTCCAAACCTCTCTAAGGGAAGCTGGGCTCCACGCCCCCCCAACCAAATTAACTCCCGTCATACTTATTAACTCATTGTGCAGTAGAATTGCACATGGGGGGAAATCTTCCTCTTCTGGGGTCCTCCACAGGCACTTCTGGCTCCTTTTCTTTTTGGTGTATGGGTGGGGTCATCTGTGCCCATGCACATGGGGGTACCTCTAATGGCCCGTACACACGGTCGGATTTTCCGATGGAAAATGTCTGATCGGAGCGTGTTGTCGGAAATTCCGACCGTGTGTGGGCTCCATCGGACATTTTCCATCGGATTTTCCGACACACAAAGTTGGAGAGCAGGAGATAAAATTTTCCGACAACAAAATCCGTTGTCGGAAATTCCGATCGTGTGTACACAAATCCGACGGACAAAGTGCCACGCATGCTTAGAATAAATAAAGAGATGAAAGCTATTGGCCACTGCCCCGTTTATAGTCCCAACGTACGTGTATTACGTCACCACGTTTAGAACGATCGGATTTTCCGACAACTTTGTGTGACCGTGTGTATGCAAGACAAGGTTGAGCCAACATCCGTCGGAAAAAATCCTAGGATTTTGTTGTCGGAATGTCCGAACAAAGTCCGACCGTGTGTACGCCCTATTACACAGAGTGAACTCATCAATGTCTGGGACCAGTCGGAGACTGTGGTCATGTGAAAAATCAATCATTAGGACAGTTCCCCAACTTATTTTTTTTTTTTTTTAAAAACAATAAGCTTTTATTGATGGTAAAATATAGCATTTGTACAATCATACTAACATTTGTACATGAGTATCATATAAAAATATAACTGTATATAATTGAATTTAATGATAGAGTATTTTACTAGCGAAACCAACAAGATGGCTTTGTAATCTTTACATCAATTGTTTATTTGAAATACTCTGAATTTATGTATCAAAATCTATTATTTACCGTAATTCAAGAGAAAAATAAATTCAAGGGTCTCTAAAAATACCCTTCTAAATATATATAGTAACAGAAATGAAAAGTAAAGAGAGGGAAAGAAGAGTAAATAAAATATAAGAGAGATGTAATTATTCACATTTCTTTATGTTAAGAGGTATATCCCTATGTGAAAGTGTTATAAGAATCAGAAAATGTAAAGATGATCCACGGCTGCCATATTTTATTAAAATTTTCTGTATTCCCTTGTGCTGTTGCCCTGATCGCCTCCATACCTTTGAGGAGATGTATCTCTTCCAACCATTCTTTAATTGTAGGTGCGGCGGTGTTTCTCCAGTGTCTTGGTATTACTGTTTTTGCTGCTGTGATTAAAAATCTGGTCAGGGAGTTTTTGTATTTTTTTAGAGTGCAATTGGTAATATTTATAAGACAGCAAGCAGCGTCTAAATTAATTTTCGTTTTTGTGATGTGTTTTATGATCTTGATTACTTGGTTCCAAAAGGGTTTAATCAAATCACATTCCCACCAGATGTGGTATAGAGTGCCTTCTTCCCGCTTGCAGCGCCAGCAATGTCCAGGTATTGTCGGAAACCATTTGTGTAATTTATTTGGTGTAATATACCAATTTGTTAGGATTTTGAATGAAGTTTCCTGTAATCTCACACTGATTGCACACTTGTGTGCGAACACACATGCTTGTAGCCATTGGTCTTTTGTAATGGGTTTAGAGATGAGCCTGCACCGTGTCCAGTAATAAAAGGCAGAGGAGCTCTGAAAAGCAACTTATTCCATGTCACCACATACTGTAACTTGCATATTTGCCTTAGGAGGGACGTGTGGAGCCTGTACCCACTCCCCCAGTCCAGCGTACCTCTGTTACCTCACTCCCAGTAATAGAATGGGGTCCCACTGAGCACATAGCGCAGACCTCATGTGTGCTTATATTAACTCTTTCACTTCCCATACCTATGTGACCAGGCCATGTGACCAGGAGGGAGCCAGACAATTATCTCCTCGCTACCGGAGGACCTGTTACCTAAGCCAGGTACCACCTTTAATGAGTGGTTGCTTGTAGCTTGTGCCTATGCTTGGTTACCCATAGCAACTACATTCCTCTTTTTGTCTTGCCAAGCTAACCCTTTTGTAGTAGTGTTACTTCATACCCCGTAGTGCTTTACATACCCAAGTTCTTTGGAATATGCAAGAACCAGCATGCCCCCTTTGAATAACTTCAGGCCAGGCCTAGAACAGGTAATATAAAATAAATGAACATGATTCGGCATACACTTTAGTATGAATGATGTCCTTCCCCAGATCTTAACTAAGATGATATTGTAGTGGCCCAGGAATACCTCCATGAGGTGAGAGTCCATTATGGCATTACCATGACTTGGCTGTCCTCCGCAATCCCCGGTTCCTTAGTAGCACTCAAACTTACTGGTAACGTGTGCTTGTTCCTACTCTGGCAGCCCCCCTAGGCCTTAGCCAATTCCCCCTTTTTATAGCACAGTTGGACTGGATAGGACCAACAGCCCTGAAACTAAGTGAAAACATGTAACCCCTTACTCAGCGTGGGCCGGCTGCTGTCTAGCTAAACTGTGTACATTTTCTAACCTGCCTACAGGTTATTCCACCAGGAAGCTGCCTCCTTTTGCAGGCTCAATCCCGAGCCACGATGCCTGCATCCATAGACACTCCCATGACACAGGATTTGACTGACAACAGTGGGAGCTAATGGCTCCCATTGCCTCAGCAAAGCCTGTAAGAACGGGGAGAGCCGCTACAGATGGGCACAGTACTGGATCAATTGATGACTCAGGTAAGTATAAGGAGTTTTGAGGGGGCGAAACCGATATTGGGACATTTTTCATCTTAGTGCAGGGAATACATTAAAGTGGATGTAAACCCTCACATATACCCAGTGATGTGAACAGCCTCAGATGATACACAGAGATGAAACAAATCTCCCTATATAAGTTTTACATGTATATACCTGTATTCTGTCTTCACCTTGATATACTGTTTAGAAAGTGCATGTCCTGTTAGAATTTTCACTTCCTGGTTCCCCTGTAGGAGGGGATCATTGCTAGACACTGTGAGAGACTGTGAGACAGCTGATTGGAGGAAAGGCACCCACCCCCTCCCCACACATGCAAAGGTTGCCTGTGTATAGTTTAACTGTGTGCTAATCTATTTATAGCAACCTCCTCCAACACACACTTCTATCTCCAGTCTCTGAGAGCTTGTCAAAAGTTATCAAGCTGATAACAGAAGAACAGAGACAAAGCTAGGAGACAAAGAGCTTTGAAGAGAGATAACATAACACTGCAGATATATGTGCCCAGCTCAAATTTCATGAATCGGGTTTACATCCACTTTAAGGTAAAACATTTTGAGGCTGGCTTTAGAACCACTTTCATTATATATACTATCTAGAACAGGGGTAGGCAATCCCCGGCACTGGTGTTGCAAGCAGCACACAAAGCCTCTTTTGCCGGCACCCGACTTCCTCCCCATCAGCAGAGCAGTGCAGGGAAGTGTCAGTGAGACACTAATGCATTCCAATTTCAGAATACCCCACACCGTACCTGCACTGAGGAGGAGGCACTGTGCCCCCACACATTGTAAAATATGGTAAACATTGTTTGGTTCACTAACTTTGCTGTAGCTGCGATCTTCAGCTTTTGTGATGGGGAAGAGATTGGGTGCAGTTCTGCTGGGGGGGGGGGGGGGGGGGGCGGTCCCTGTTTCCAGGAGGAGGAGGAGGACTGTCATTGGCCACTGCTAAAGCCAATCACAGTCCTCCTAGCCCCGCCCACCATCTGGAGGAAGATGACTCGCTTGGCTGGCACTACCAATCTCAGAAAGAAGGGATTTCACTGTGATTGAGAAAACCACAATCAGGTGACAGTTTGTGGAATTACTGTTGAGCTTCTGGGAACTTTGTTGAAACTTTGTGTGCACTCTGTGTTTCTTTAAGCCAAAGCCAGTATTCAGCGCAATGAAAATCACACCCAATCACTTTTCCTGTGGTGCAGAGCGCCGCACTTTTTCTCAGCTGCGGGGGCCCAACTTATGATCCTGCACACAGGCCCACTGCTTTCAGAAAATACCCCTGACCTGAGCTCATCATTGGGCATCCATTCCAGGTGCTTGTATGTTACATTACATACATCACATACAAGCACGTGGGCTGGATGCAAGAGGTGGATCAGCGGGGATGAGTGTGCTAGGACAAGTAGATGTGTCTCATCTCTGCTTTCTTTCACCACTCTGCATATCACAGATGACAAGAGGGTACAGTGGTGGGGAAAATGAGCAGGAGGGTTCAGTGGTGGGGCAGATGTGCAGGGAGGTACAGTGGTGGAAGAGATGAGCAGGGGGGGTTCAGTGTTGGGCCAGATGAGCAAGGGGGTTCAGTGTTGGGCCAGATGAGCAAGGGGTTCAGTGTTGGGAGAGATGAGAAGGGGGTTCAGTGGTGGGACAGAAAAGCAGGGGGTATAGCAGTGGGGCAGATGTGAAAGGAGGTGTATTGGTGGGACAGATGAGCAGGGGGTAACAGTGGTGGGGCAGGAGAGCAGGGGGTACAGAGGTGAGACAGATGTGCAGGAGGTACATTGGTGGGGCAGATAAGAAAGAGGGTTATAGTGATGGGGCAGATGAGCAGATAGGTTCAGTGTTAGGACAGATGAGAAGGTGATTCAGTAGTGAGACAGAAGAGCATGGGGATACAGCGATGGAGCAGATGTGCAGGGAGGTACGGTGGTGAGGCGAATGAGAAAAGGGGGTACATTGGTGGGGCACATGCACAGGGGGGTTGCAGTGGTGGGACAGAAAAGCAGGAGGTACAGTGGTGGGAGGGATGAGAAGGGGGTTTAGCGGGGGGACAGAAAAGCAGGGGGGTACAGTGATGGGGCAGATGAGCAGGGGGTTAGAGTGGTGAGAAAGATGAGCAGGGGGATTCAGTGTTGGGACAGAGGATAAAAGAGGTACATTGGTGGGACAGATGAGCAGGAGGTTACAGCAGTGGGGCAGAGGAACAGGGGGATACAGAGGTGGGGCAGATGTGCGGAGGGGTGCAAAGGAGAAAGGAGGTACATCAGTGGAACACATGAGCAGGGGGTTACAGAGGTGGGGCAGAAGAGCAGGGGGTACAGTGGTGGGGCAGATGAGCAGATAAGTTCAGTGTTAGGACAGATGAGAAAATGGTTCAGCAGTGAGACAGAAGAGCAGGGGGGTACAGTGGTGGGACAGATGTACAGGGGGGTACAGAGGTGGGGCAAATGAGCAGGAGGGTACAGTGGTGGGGCAGATGTGCACAGAATTACAGTGGTGGGGCAGATGTGCACAGGGTTACAGTGGTGGGGCAGATGGGAAGGGGGGTACATTGGTGGGGCAGATGAGAGGGGGTACATTGGTGGGGCAGATGAGAGGGGGTACATTGGTGGGGCAGATGAGAGGGGGTACATTGGTGGGGCAGATGAGCAGGGTGATACAGTGGTGGGGCAGATTTACAGGTGGTTACAGTGGTGGGGCAGATGTGCAGGGGGTTATAGTGGTGGGGCAGATTAGAAGGGGGACAGTGATCTGAGGTGTGGAGTTGCAGGAATTGGGGATGATCTGAGGCTTGAGAGTGCAGGATGTTATTTCTCACTACTCAAGTAGCTTACAGCATTTACTTTATAAAAATCCTTTTCGTGATTAAGAGTGTGAAGTTGACATTTTTTTGTTATAAAATCGACACGCTCAATTTCTTTGAAAACATTATTCGGCACACTGTGCTCAAAAGGTTGCCTACCCTTGATCTAAAATAAGTAATGGTAATAGGTGAATTGAAACAATTATATGCTATTAATTTATGTGAAAAAGGGGCATTGTGTCCATGCGAATTCACAGATTATGAAATTATCAAAGCTTTGATTTCTGATAGGTGTGTGTGTGTGTGTGTGTGTGTATACACAGTATATACGCTATATTACCAAAAGTATTGGGACACCTGCTTTTACACACACTTGAAATTGGCATCCCAATCTTAGTCCATAGGGTTCAACATTGAGTTGGCCCACCCTTTGCAGCTATAACAGCTTCAACTCTTCTGGGAAGGCTGTCCACAAGGTTTAGGAGTGTGTCTATGGGAATGTTTGACCATTCTTCCAGAAGTGCATTTGTGAGGTCAGGCACTGATGTGGACGAGAAGGCCTGGCTCAAAGTCTCCGCTCTAATTCATTCCAAAGGTGTTCTATCGGGTTGAGTTCAGGACTCTCTGCAGGCCAATCAAGTTCCTCCACCCCAAACTCGCTCATCCATGTCTTTATGGACCTTGCTTTGTGCACTGGTGCGCAATCATGTTGGAACAGGAAGGGGCCATCCCCAAACTGTTCCCACAAAGTTGGGAGCATGAAATTGTCCAAAATATCTTGGTATGCTGACACCTTAAGAGTTCCCTTCACTGGAACTAAGGGGGTCAAGCCCAACCACTGAAAAACAACCCTACACAATAATACCCCTCCACCAAATGATTTGGACCAGTGCACAAATCAAGGTCCATAAAGACATGGATGAGCGAGTTTGGGGTGGAGGAACTTGACTGGCCTGTACAGGGTCCTGACCTTAACCCAATAGAACACCTTTGGGGTGAATTAGAGTGGAGACTGTGAGCCAGGCCCTCTCATCCAACATCAGTGCCTGACCTCACAAATGTAAGAATGGTCACACATGACCATAGATACACTCCTAAACCTTGTGGTATATATATTACCTTAAGTGCAGCAGACATTTTTTTGTAACCTTGGCCAGATCTCTGCCTTGCCATAATTCTGTCTCTGAGCTCTTCATGCAGTTCCTTTGACCTCGTGATTCTCATTTGCTCTGACATGCACTGTGAGCTGTAAGGTCTTATATAGACAGGTGTCAAGTCCAATCAGTATAATCAAACACAGCTGGACTCAAATGAAGGTGTAGAACCATCTCAAGGATGATCAGAAGAAATGGACAGCACCTGAGTTAAATATATGAGTGTCACAGCAAAGGGTCTGAATACTTAGGACCATGTGATATTTCAGTTTTTCTTTTTTAATAAATCTGAAAAAATGTCAACAATTCTGTGTTTTTCTGTCAATATGGGGTGCTGTGTGTACATTAATGAGGAAAAAATGAACTTAAATGACTTTAGCAAATGGCTGCAATATAACAAAGAGTGAAAAATTTAAGGGGGTCTGAATACTTTCCGTCCCCACTGTATATATATATATATATATATATATATATATATATATATATATATATATATATATATATATATATATAGATATCGATAGATAGATAGATAGATAGATAGATAGATAGATAGATAGATAGATAGATAGATAGATAGATAGATAGATAGATAGATAGATAGATATTTATATAAATATATATAGATATCTATATATAGATATATAAATATATCTATATATATATATATATCTATATCTATATAGATATATATCTATATATATATCTATATATATATATATATATATATATATATCTATATATAAATATATATATCTATATATATATCTATATATATATCTCTATATATAGATATATATATATATAGAGATATAGATATAGATATACCTATATATATAGATATATATCTATATCTATATATATAGATATAGATATATAAATATATATCTATATCTATATATCTATCTATATATATAAATATATATACATTGTATATATAAAATCTCATCATCACCAAAATATAAATATATAAAGTAAGTGCTGCTCACAGATGATTAACCATACAATTTTGCCTTGACACAGTAAAGAATGCAGGTTTATCCCCTGCAGTTACTAAACATCACATTTCAGCTTTGCTACAAGTCCTCTCATTCCCGAAGGCTCATAAGGGTTATTTATCTAAAAATGTTCACCTGTCAGCATACTGTAAAATGCCTGAAGACAGAAGTCCGGAACTTACACCTTGCTGCATGCCATGGTTTGCCACTGCGGCAAAATAGGCCGCAGGGTCACATTGAGGAACACGCTAACCCAGTTATGAGCTATGAACTTACAGAAGTATTTTTTTTATTATAGCTTGGAGTAATTGTTAAAAGGTTTGCATGTGAATTCATGCAGGAGAACAGTATACTGTGCAGTGAAAGTTGATATCCATTGTAGAAGGAGTTTAATTATAAGAATATTTGCATTTAGGAAGCTATTCAACTTTACAAAGCTACTGTGTATAGTGTCACATAAAGATCATATACAGTACATATTATTTTTATATAATGATCTTAGACACATACAAACATATCAGGTAGTTGTGTTTTTCTCTCTGTCACATACTGTACCTCTCTACAGTTCCAGCAATAGGAGATTAGTTAGACGTCATGTACACTGGAGGTTTAAAAATCTCTATTGAACATTGGAACTTGACATCTAGAAACCGGCATTCAAAAACATCCATTTTGCCACTTTTACATGCCACGTTTATGCGCGTTTTGCGGCGTTCACGTTTCTAACCGTTTTTAATAGATAACACTGTGGGCGCACGGACGCTGCCCCTCCATCCATGCACCCGGCCCGTTTCAGGATGCCGGATGCATGGATTCCTGTGGCAGGGATGGGAGGGGGTGGTACTTTCTGAAGCACCTGATTAGAGCCAGAGGCTCTAATAGGCTTTAAAATATGGTGGGCTCAGTGCGCAGAGAGTGCGCCCTGATCCCACCCAATTGTGTGACGATAGCAAATTCATTTTCGCTATTTCCACATTAACCTTTCCCCCGCCAATCAGGAAGCAGGGCGTCAGAAATGCATGCATTTGATGGGCTGCATTCGATGGGCACAAGTGGCTGCATATAATGGGCACAAGTGGCTGCATATGAGTGGCACAAGTGGCTGCATATGATGGGCACAAGTGGCTGCATATGATGGGCACAAGTGGCTGCATATGATGGGCACAGTGGCTGTGTTTGATGAGCACAAGTGGCTGCATTTGATGGGCACAGTGAGGTGGCAATTGATGGGGGGGTTCAGTATTTTTCAGTTTGTTTGCGCCCCCTCAAAAAATTTTGATCACCAGCTGCCACTGGTTGGGCTCTGATGTGAAGTGGGAACTGTGTGATTGTGGGCTCTTTGATGGGTAGAGTATGTGAATAGGGGGCTTTGTGATGGGTAGACTGTGTGATTAGGCGCATTTGTGATGGGCGACTATGTAATTAGGGGTTCGGCGATGGGGAGACTGTGTGATTGGGGGGCCTCTGACATGAAGGTTGGACTCTGACATGAGAAGGGGGATGCTGACATGATGGGGACATCTGACATGATGGAGGGACTTCTGATGTGAAGGGGGCTCTGATGTAACGGGGGACCTCTGATGTGAAGGACGGTTTCTGATGGGGTTAATTTAATCAAGTTGGTTATGTACATCATCCCAGGCTCAGGCTTGCCATTGATAAGTAAAATGTAAGTTTTTAGTGTACTTTTAGGGAACTAACCTTATTGCTCCCTTTACTTCCCCACACTTACAGGTTGACAAGAATTCCACAGACATTGAGTGAAAGTCAAGCAAAGATGTGGAGTGCAGTAAGGGCCAGATTAACATAGGGGCTATTGGAGCTGCAGCTCCAGGCCCCTTACCTTAAGATAGGCCCATTTAAAAAAAGCAAAAAAAATATCACACAAAAAAACAAAAAACAAAAAAAACCGATCGACTTCGAGGGTCGTGGCTCAGCGACCAGGGGTCACATAGAGCCCAAATTTGGTTCCGGAGATACGGGGCTCCTTGTGCAGCCTGTCAGAAGCTACATGCAGCGTGGCCAGTTTAAATACAAGCTGACACACTCTGTTTGCAGCAGACTGAGAGGTTGAGGTTGAGCTCACAGTGCCTCTCTTCACTTCTTGTCAGAAGTACTGAGCTCATTGGACAGCTTGGAGCCTGCAGAGTTTGACAGGCAGCACCGCCTGTCAAACTCGCCTATTGATTTCCATGGGGCCACTCTGCAACTGTAAGCCAAACTTGCTCGCAGTAGCAGCATAGTCCAACAATGTAAAACTACCATTCAGCAATGTAAAAAAAAACAAGGAGGCGGCAATAGCACCTTATGAACGTCTGTTCTGCTGCTATACCACTCATTGAAAATAACACACCACAGATCACTTTTAAGAGGGCAGTAGGCATTACCACAAATGTGAAAGAAACGTTAAACACATCATCCATTTCACCCTCACACCACTAACCAGGTCACTCCCCAGCCACTTCCCATGTTAGCCAACTCCCTTCAACTTATATCACAGATGACCATTCCCCAACCTGCAGATGACAGACTGTACTTCAAAAGATATCACTCCCAGATACTCCCCCCACCCGCTGATTGATATCCCTCCATGACCACCTCACACCCCGCTGCTGACAGACCCCTCTCCCCAGCCTGTCCCCACACACCCTCTCACCTGCTGACCTGTGGATGGGGGAATCACTTCCGCAGTGTTATTGTGTTCTGCCAGTGGAGAGCCTTTCCAACCCACAGAATACAATGATCAGTGTTGCTAACTATAGCTGGCAGCACTGATTGTTTTGGGAAAAACCTGACAGGCTGATTGTACTCATGTCGATTAATAGATCGACTTGTGTACAACAAGCTAGCCCATACATAGATCGACTATGGCTGGTCTCTGTGTAATTGGCTTAATTTCAATCCATGTATGGCCCACTTAACCACTACACAGTCCCTAAACATCCTTCCACAAACCTTTACATTTTTTCTTCCCAGATTCCTTCATCCTCCTCACCTGTATATAGTGCCCACTGTCATACCCTCCACACTCCTCTCCTGTACATACTGCTCACTGTCATACCCTCCACATTCCTCTCCTATACATAGTGCCCCCTGTCATACCCCCCACAATCCTCTCCTGTACATGCTGCTCACTGTCATATCCGTCACATTCCTCTCCTGTACATAGTGCCCACTGTCATACCCTCCACACTTCTCACCTGTACATACTGCTCACTGTCATACCCTCCACACTTCTCACCTGTACATACTGCTCACTGTCATGCCCTCCATACTCCTCTCCTGTACATATTGCCCCTGTCATATCCTCCACACTCCTCTCCTGTACATACTGCCCACTTTGATACCCTCCACACTCCTCTCATGTGCATACTGCCCCATAATACCCTCCACATTCCTCTCCTGTACATATTGTCAACTGTCATACCCTTCACACTCCCCTCCTATACATACTGCTCACCGTCATACCATCCACACTCCTCTCCTGTACATACTGCTCACTGTCATACCCTCCACACTCCTCTCCTGTACATACTGCCAACTATCTTTCTCTCCACACTCCTCTCCTGTACATACTGCCCCCATCATACCCTTCACACTCCTCTCCTGTACATAGTGCCCACTGTCAACCCTCCACACTCCTCTGCTGTGCATACTGCCCACTGTCATACCCTCCACAGTCCTCTCCTGTACATAGTGCCCACTGTTATACCCACCACATTCCTCTCCCTCATCTGCACATACTTGCCACTTTTATACCATCCATACTCCTCCCCTATGCCTCTTACCCCCAAAAACAGTTTTTTAACTGCTTCACGACTGCCACACGCAGATATATTGTGGCAGAAGGGCACGTACAGGCAGAATCACGTACCTGTAATTTGCCCCTTAAGAGGGGGCTTGCGGGCGGGCGTGCGCTCGCCCTCCGGGAGCTCCGTGAGTGTGATTGTGGGTCCCGCGGACTCAATGTCTGCGGGGATACCAGCAATCGTCTCTCTGGGAGGAAGAATAGGGAAATGCCAATGTAAACAAACAATTCCCCGTTCTGCCTAGTAACACTGTCACTGATCACAGCTACCTGTAATCGGGAGCGGTATTCAGTGTGGTGTCAAACATAACACCTCCCCCCCCCACAGTTAGAATCACCCCCTAGAACACACTTAACCCCTACAGCACCACCTAGTAGTTAACCCCTTCACTGCCAGTCACATTTACACAGTAATCAATGCATTTTTAATTGCACTGATCGCTGTATAAATGTGAATGGTCCCAAAATCGCACCAAAAGTGTCCAATCTGTCCGCCATAATGTCGTAGTCATGATAAAAATCGCTGATCGCCGCCATTACTAATTTAAAAAAATTATTAATAAAAATGCTATAAAACTATCCCCTATTTTGTAAACGCTATAACTTTTGCGCAAACCAATCAATAAACGCTTATTGTTTTACCAAAAATATGTAGAATACGTATCGACCTAAACTGATGAAAACATTTTTTTTAATATATTTTTTGGGGGATATTTATTATAGCAAAAAGTAAAAAATAATGCGTTTTTTTCAAAATTGTCGCTATTTCTTTGTTTCTAGCGCAAAAAATAAAAACCACAGAGGTGATCAAATACCACCAAAAGAAAGCTCTATTTGTGGGAAAAAACGACGTCCATTTTGTTTGGGTGCAGTGTCACATGGCCACGCAAAGCTCTACTTGTGGGAAAAAAAGGACATCAATTTTTTTTTGGAGCCACGTCGCGTGACTGCGCAATGGCCAGTTAAAGCGATGCAGTGCTGAATCGCAAAAAGTGCTCTGGTGAAAATTATATTGAATATTCTCGAACTAAAGGTAATCTTCTTAGTCCTCATATTTGTTCTGCCCCTTGTTAGTACTCATTTAATTTTGTGATTACTACTGTGATGTATAGAGGAACATAAGGGATGTCAGCTACTATAAATATACCACTAGAAAAAAAAAGTGCCCCTGAAAATATTTTTGAAATGTTGGCAACTATGCACTTGGCCACCGAGTCAGTAGGAGGCCCCATGATATTAAAGCGGTAGTAAATTTCATTACCATTACTACTTTTTAGAGGCCCTGAGGTAGGTTATGCCATAATGTACTAGTATGCACAGCATATTAGCACATTATTGTACACTTACCTGTCAGACTGAGCCCTCCAGTGCTGCACTGTGATCAGTCCGGTGGGTCCCGGGCGCTTCCATCCTCACCCGGTCTTCCTTCCGGGTTCTGTGCCTTTGTTCACTTGCCTTGGCCGGGCTGTGTTGCTGTCATTCCCACGCATGCTCATGCGCATCCTCTCTCTCTCTCTCTCTCTCTCTCTCTCTCATCCTCCCTCCCTTACCCCTCACCCCGCTCTCATCCCCTTTCTCTCTTTCTCATCCTCCCTCTCTCTATTTAATTTAATTTGCTATAACAAAAATTGTTAGCATGTTTAATTATTTTTTTATTTTATTTAATTTTTTTATAAAAAGCCCCACCATAATCCTCAGCACCAGGCCCATGATGTTCTTAAAGCGGAGTTCCACACAAAAATGGAACTTCCGCTTTTCGGAACCCTCCCCCCCTCTGGTGTCACATTTGGCACCTTTCAGGGGGGAGGGGGGTGCAGATACCTGTCTAAGACAGGTATTTGCACCCACTTCCGGCATAGTCTCCCATGGGAGTCTATGCCTCTTCCCGTCCCCACCGCGCTGTCTCCTGGGAACACACAGCTCCCTGCAGAGAGCGGGGACCACTTGGGACGCGCAGCGCAACTCGGGCATGCGCAGTAGGGAACCGGGAAGTGAAGCCGCAACGCTTCACTTCCTGATTCCCTCACCTAGGATGGTGGCGGCAGCTGCCGAGAACCGAGCGGGTTCTCGGCGTCCCCTGCCGACATCGCTGGACCCTGGGACAGGTAAGTGGCCATGTATTAAAAGTCAGCAGCTGCAATATTTGTAGCTGCTGGCTTTTAATATTTTTTTTTTTTGGCGGTGTGGGTGGACCCCCGCTTTAATCCAGCCCTGAGTGCAGTGCAAGTCTCTAAAGATTTTGCAAGGTTGAAACCGGGCAGGTCTCAATGTGAAGAAAATGCGTTCAGCATGGAGGAAAAGGTATCCAAGTATAGTGTGTTATACCAATAGAACTGGAAAAAGAATTTCATGGCTTTTAAAAATTGTCAAAAAACTAAATGGCATGCATTCCTGGACGTCTGTTGACCAATCATCAAAAGATAAAAAAACATTTTGCTCAATACAATCCTGTTTCTGAAGTGCTGCATAATTTCATCAGTAAATATAGCTGTTCAAACAACATTCATTGAAGTTGGGCAGACAGTATACTTCATCATGTTAAATGCATCCTTTTAAAAAATATTTACTTAGCCTTTTAAGTTGGAATTGCATTTCAGCTTCACATCATAGGTTACACTAACTGTCCACCTGAGTGTAATTTACTAACAAGTACTGCGCAGACGGTTGTGTAATGCTGCTGAAATGTTGTTGACTGATCTGAACCAACCTGAAAGCTGTTTTTGTAAATCATATCTGTGTATGAATAATGTTTTTCGTATCATGTGTCATGCATCACACTTAAAGCAATTACATTTTTGAAGAGTTTTCATGATAATATGTTTACTGCTATATGCATTGGGGTTAATCTGACATACTAAACGTACAGTATACTGGTCAATAGGTGCACAAATAACATTTTTTTAGGGAAAATTCATTTATTGCATATGTTGGGAGAGTCAACACTGAATACGGAACAGGAGTACAGTACAATGGCAAATATCAAAACAGCCCAACAGTTCTGTACTGACATGTAAGTCATATTGGGATTGCCCATCCACATATGTTTCCTACCACTGCATAAAAAATCTTTTAAGAGCTTAAAATATTTATGGACATTGTGTCAAATTATCCACATTAATAGTATAAATTACGTTTTGGCATGGTTCTTTTTGAAATGCACCTGTGGATTCAAATCAAGGCTAGTGTGGACATTTTCCAGGCACACATGGAAGCCAGATCTCATTTGTGTTGCTCCATTGTCAAACCATGACTGGCCTTTTAGATCTCTGTTGGCAATGCAACATATTATACCGACTCAATGGCAGCCAATCATAAACAGATCTACAAATTTATATCAATAGAGAAGAAAGAGAAGAGTAGGGAAGTAGAGGCGTTCCCTACATACTTTAGTAGAGAACAACAATGATCAGGACCAGCTTTGTAACCTGCCCAGTTGATGTTTCTTTTTCCAAAAGCTGTTGGCCAGTGTATGTCTACTTCTGGCACAAGCATGAGATCACTAGATGGAACAGCCTTTATCTCATGTCTATGGTATAGATTACCCATAGAAATGTCTGAAAAAACAGGTGATTTAGAGTCAATGTTTATCTAGAAAAAAAGTTCAGTCTTTCATAGAAAATAACCTCCAAAAAAATGGATACAAAAAGTTGTAATTTTTTTAACCAATTATATTTTCACGTTTGTTTCCATCCCTAGATCATCAAACAATTGAACAGAATACACACGCACCTGTTATGTATGTGAAGGTATCGGTCATATATTACTTGGCACATCATGTGTATTTTTGAGCAGAAACTTTAGCCAATAGAGATTCTTACTGCTTGCTTATAAAATAGAATGTTCCCAGGTCTGACAATCACTGTTTTATAGGTATGGGTATCCTATTAGCTTGGCCATAGCTCAGAAGATTCCTCACCAATAATTATGAGAAATAAACATTCTGCTTATCATTTTACCAATGTACTAACTGTTGTGTGTTGTTGTGGGCTTGTGTTGTTTGTGAATGACAGCATTCCTCTCCAGTGCACTGTCATTCGCAAAACACAAGCCGCCAGCTAGTACTTGTAGCTGCACATGCCTTTATAAGAAATTCCAGCCAGGAAGCGGGCTTTGAGATTTATATGCTATATAAAGAAAGGGATGCTGTGCAGGCTGGTGCTGTGCTGTAGCTCCACCATCGAAATGCCTATAATTCGGGCTTCAGCCTGGGGTGGAGCTGACAGCCAGCACAAACATAAAAAACAGTTGTAATTTTTTCTGCACAGTTGGTCCATGGATCAGAACAGGAGCAAGTGCTCCATGCACTTGGGCCCCTGGGGGATTCCGCAATGATCTATGGGGAGACATGGTTAGTAAGGTTGAATAAAGACACCAGTCCAACCTGAGTGTGGGTATGTGTCTACAATTATCCCTATTTTATTTAAGGCACCCATATAGTGCTGTAAATGTATGTAGTGCTCCACACATACATGGCACACTTATATCAGTCCCTAACCTCAAGGAGCCCACAATCCAAGGTCCCCAACTCACATTCATATACCAGGGCCAATTTTGGACAGAAGCCAATTAACCTACCAGCATGTCTTTGGAGTGTGGGAGGAAACCGGAGTGAACCCATGCAGGCACAGGGAGAACATGCAAACTCCAGGCAGGTAGTGTCATGGCTGGGATTTGAACCAGCACCCCTTTTTACTGCTAGGCGAGAGTGCTAACCACTACACCACCATGTATTTATATAGTGCCAACAATTTATGAAGGGAAAAAACAATAAAGTTCCAGGAGAACCCGATAGCTAATATTATAGGCTGTCAACACGTAGATCGTACATTGTTACTCATCTTTCTAGCACCATCTTGAAGCACATGAAAATAGAGTATTCTGACTTTCATAAGGTCAAAATTTTCATATAAATTTGCATATCCTCTTTCCTGGTATGTTTCCAAGGCCCTGGAGCTTTACATGGGGATGACAAGGACAGGCAGAGTGCTTTCTGCTCTCTCAGAAAGGGGCAAAGTTGGACAGAAGCCAATTAACCTACCAGCATGTCTTAGGAGTGTGGGAGGAAACCAGAGTACCCAGAGGAAACCCATGCAGGCACAGGGAGAACATGCAAACTCCAGGCAGGTAGTGTCGTGGTTGGGATTTGCACCAGCGCCCCTTTTCACTGCTAGGCGATAGTGCTAACCACTACACCACCATGCATTTATAAAGTGCCAACAATTTATGAAGGGGAAAAACAATAAAGTTCCAGGAGAACCAGATAGCTAATATTATAGGCTGTCAACACATAGATCGTACATTGTTACTCATCTTTCTAGCACCATCTTGAAGCACATGAAAATAGAATATTCTGACTTTCATAAGCTCACCATTTTCATATAAATTTGCACATCCTCTTTCCCGGTATGTTTCCAAGGCCCTGGAGCTTCATATGGGGATGACAAGGACAGGCAGTGTGCATTCTGCTCTCTCAGAAAGTAATGGAATTACAAGTGTTGATACGTTCTACCAGTGAGATGGGAAATGCTAAGGCTGGTGGTGTGTTTTACAGCTCTTTGTTCCTGTTGGCATTTAAATATTTATATACTCCCACAGGTGTGGTTTCTAAAGATTCTAAATGGCACAGGTCACACTAAAACGAGCCCCACTCAATGTAGAAGAATTTGTGCAAACACATTTGTGGAACCATGTGTACAAAAATTGTTGATTGTGCCTAGTCACAGAATTGCTGGTGAGTTATTGCAACATTTTTACCATCTTAACTTTATTCAGTTGAGCTCCAGATCTGCAGTGGTCATCAACCTTGTTAGGTCAAGTCCCCAAAAGTTGGTATAAATTTGGACCCCAAGTTTGAGTTCTATCATTGCTTTAAATACCCAGATAAGTTGGTTTCTAAGACAACAGTTGGCAGATTTTTTTAACCCAAGAATTAAACATAGGGTTGTTACCTTATCCCTTTAAACGCATAAGAATTACACAGGTTCTGAGGCTAATTGAATATACAATACAGCACCAAGTGAGTTTATTTTGCCACCTTAATCAGCCACAGAACCTGTGTAATTAATATGTGTTTGGGTTTAAAGGGATGAGGTGGCAACTCTAATTAATAAAACTATTTTTTGGATCTCAATCTGCATTTTGATCAGCTCTGACCTATAACAGAAAAAAAAATATTATTGAGCTTTGAAAATGGTGCATGGTTCTTTATTGAGTACAACATTGCATATAGAGCTGGTGAATGTAATAAAAAAAAATCAACAAACTGCATAACTGATTTTATTTCTTTGCTGCAGGGGTTCTTCTGTGTGGCTGATCATAATACAAGACTCATGTATGTGCAGAAGTGGATGTTATATTATCTTTGTTCACTTCTTGTCAGCTGCAGAAGTCTCTTCTTTCACAACAGTGTGAACCTTTGTAGTAGTTGTAGTAGTAGTGTTTGTACTTGGCCCTAGTAAGGCAAAAAAACAAAGATTAATGGTTGTACAAATCCCAGGATTTGTATAATAGAAGAAGTATTTAGGTTTATTAATAGGATAAGAGGAGCTCTAATTGAAAAAAGTTTGATTTTTTTCCTCTCTACATTGTACCCCGGGCTGGATTCAGACATTTTCTCCCCTGGGCCATCTTCCTAGGGCACCATCACGAAGCAAGAGTTAATTTTAAACTTTATCTTCCATATTGCAAATTCCACCCTTCTTAGATGATCATCAATATCTTCAGGCCAGGCAACACACACACACACAGCACCTAGGAACAACCTACTGCCCATAGAATCACCACACTATGATCGGTGTTGAATAGCTGATGCACCTGGCAGCCATTTGTTTCCTTGGCCATGGTCTATGCAGCCTACTGAGAATGTGAAAAATCCAGCTCTCATCATACCGAGAATACAACTTATATAGAAAAAAAGGAAGGCTATTTTTGCATCATGGAAAGTTTGTTTTGTTTTTTCCATGGTGCAGACCTTCTAAGTTGAATGTTGAATAGGATGACTAACTATAAAGGATCTTAGTCTATTAATCCCTAACCGCCAACACTGTGAGATATTGGCACGCAAGGCATTTAGCATGGGTAGTGAAAATGCAGTTCCCTGGCAAGTTGATACCAGCCCCATATTCTTTATTTTATATTTTTTGTTGGGGGTGTTGGGTGTTTTGGGAGTGGCATTAAAAAAGGAGTAACACTCTTGAGTATCTGTAGTAGTCAGAGGCTTTTAAGCATCTTTAATGCTTTCAGCATGGGCGGTGTCAACATAGTGAAAGGTGGGAGGTTGGGGATTATGTGCAGACCTCTTGCCCTTATTAGGTATCCTGTTCCCAAAGAGCTTGAAAAAAACTAATGGTACTATGGGATCCTTCTACAGTCCAGTTTTCTACTGGTTAACCTCCAGCTATGGTCATACAGAGGTTAATTTACTAAAACTGGAGAGTGCAAAATCTGGTGCAGCATAGAAACCAATCGGCTTCCAGTTTTTTTTTGACAAAACTTATTGAACAAGCTGAAGTTAGAAGCTGATTGGCTACTATGCACAGCTGCACCAGATTGTGCTTTCTCCAGTTTTATTAAATCAACCCCACAATATTAGCCTGTGCGCTTGGACTCATATGTGTAGGCACGCAAACCAAGCTGTTTAAAAGTAAAAAAAACATTTTTTTAAGTACAACAATGTTCCTGTAACATAAACAAGCCTTGCTAGACTGCAAAATGATAAATCAGCATTATGAGATTTATTATGTAATATTTTGATATGCCACTTTTAGCATGTATATGATATCTCAACTTGAAGAGCAAAGCTTATTTTTTCCCATTTTTTACTCAGAAAAAAATGTAGAACTCTCAGTGACCTGATATTCCTAGTACAGTTGTGCTCTTACTGACAGCTGCTATGTATCTTTCTGGTTAAATTAAAATCAGCCTGCAGCTACATTTCAGGATTTCAGTTTAAAGATTACAAATGTTAGTTACCTGCACTCTCCTTATGAGAAGCTCCAGTGCTGTGAAATGAAAAGAGAATAGTTAGCGGTTGAAACTTTCAAACAAATCTATTTTTGTGTTATTAAGGGGCTTATTTATGGAACGGGTATAATTACAGACCCCAATCCTCAGCCAGTAGACACAAGTGATGCTTGAATTGAACCCATCACGTACAATCACCAGCCTAAGTATGACCACCCTTAGGCTAGGCATATATATGTAGCAAAGTCCCGGGTCCCTTGAGGCCTAATGGTGACCTCCAGAGTTAGGGGCAGCTGACATCCTTCTAGATAAAGTGGGTTACAAGGCATGGTGGTTGTACTGCAAGATGAAATGGTGGGCGCAAGACACTTTTTGAATGCAAAGAGATTTTTATTGTCTCTTGAACAGAACTTGGGAAAAGAGGGTTAGGACCAGGACACCCTTAAGTAGATGCAATGGTAATTGGCAGACTCCGAGACTTCTATAGGTAGACAGCTATACAAGTGAAGGCCTCCAGTCAGACACCACTTCTGTATAGGTAGGACAGCTGTCTCCTATGGCAACAATCTTGTAGCAGTTACTAACGTCAGTTGTACTCCACTATTTGCAACACGAACAGTTCTCAGCTTACCCCACAATCACTCACTGTGGGTCTTCACTCCACGAGCTCCCAGTCTTTCTCTAGACTTCAGATCCACTAGCCACTGAATCCCCTGAACTCTTCCACTTTTAGCACTGAGTATCTTCCTCAAGTGTCACCCCCGCTTCCCTGCTGGGTCCCTGGCTTGGCACTCACAGATACCTTTCAAGCGCCACCCCTGCTGACACGCTAGGTCCCTGGCTTGGCACTCACTGATGCTCCGCAAGTGTCACCTCTGCTGTCCGCTGGGACCCTGGCTTGGCACTTGCTGAAGTTTTCCCACTTCTTCACTGTCCCTGGCTGCCGAGAAGTCTGCACTGGTACTGGCCTCAGCTTACACACAGTGGTCTCTGGTAACGAGGTGGATGGTCCCTTAGTGGTGACAGCTTCCACTCTACCTCTGACCACAACTGGTTCCCCGGCCGGCAGAACCATTACTTCTCGTTGGACTACAAGCCTGCAGTCCCAACCCTATGCTGCTCTCCTGCTCCTGGATAGGCCCATTAGACAGCCTAGCAGCCAAATATCCCCAGGATAGTCCTTAGGCTTACAGCCTAGCAGCTCAGGGCAGCATGACACACGTCCACCCAGACAGCTGTCCAGGTGGCACAGAACCCAGCCACCCAAATAAAGAGGCTCTCCCAGCAGGCCAAGGGACTTAAAGAAACCCCTGCCAATTGGATGACACCCCATTCACTCATAATCTGTCTTTGCTATGCCCTTGTCTTATCCAATGTCACCAGCTACAATGCCACCTAGTGACAGAAGAGAAAACTGAAGCAATTCCAGAATTAGGGGGAAATCAATTGATCTCCTAACAATTGGCCAAGGCAACTATCGCCTGGCAACTAAATTTAATAGCAGCCCTGCCTAAACATCAGGTTGCTACATATACAACAATTTTCAGGTAGTTCAACCACTTTCAACTAGCTTAAAATTGCAAAAACAGTCAAATAGAGCATAACAACATACGACCATTAGCTTTGATAGACCCTGGTACCTAGGGCATGAGCCCCAGTTCATGTACTGGGTCACCTTTGCAGTAATTATTGCTGTTTTTTCAAGTACGACACACGTAGATATATTTGCTGAACTTTCTTTTTGAGACTTTTTTGTACCGCTCTTGCTCTACCAGCTAGTGACTGGTATTATATTTTAAACAGGGATGATTTCGCTGAACTAGGGTCACATCAAAAGGGTCATGTCATGTTGCACCACCAGCAGTATCATTATACTAGTCTAAACAGGGTGGATTGATACTCACTTTTTTCCTCAATGGCTGGGTGAGCAAGACGCCACTCCCTACTTGGCGACTTACATTTGCGGTGTTTTCATCAGTGAGGGATCAATATTGAACTCAACCGACCAGTGGGGGAGTGACACATAAAAGTATTTTTTATGTAATTTTTAGCAGTCCTGTCGCTGGTGAGTTTTTTCAAGTACGCCGAGTGTGACATGGCCATCATCGTTTTAAAAAATTCACTGATTGGACTTTTTTTGTTACTGTACTAGGTAGCTTATACTGGTCATCCAACATGGAAACCGACACAATACACAATACAATACAGCTATAGAGTAAAGCCTAAATAAGTCTAATTTGAGCATTTGGTAGAAAAGTGTCATTGTGATTCCCATCTTCATTTGACCTGTTTACAATTTACACCAACAAAACCAAGATATTACAGCAGATCTTTGTAGGACTTTTTGATTTACCCATGATCATGTTCCTCCAGCAGTTTACGGTACGTGGCAATCTCAGCCTCCAGATGAGCCTTGATATCGAGAAGTGTTTTGTACTCCATATTCTGATGTTCCAGATCAGATCGCAGATTGGTCAGGTGTTCTTCAAGGGTGCCAATGACAGATTGGACATGTTGGAGCTGAGCACCGTAACGGCCCTCTGTTTCAGAAATGGAAGCCTCCAGCCCTGCTCTCTAAAGAGACAAAGTGATATGATTAGGAATTGTTGACTGAAATGTATTTTGGGTCTGTTTGATATCCAGTCACGCTTACATTTTTTTGATGTTTACTCTTTATTATGCAGGTTCCCATGGTTATAGTCGCCACTCTTTCGTTCATGGCCAGAGATTCTTGTGCAAATATAGTTTGGACGAGGAATAAGGTAAGTAATATTATACTCTAAAATCCCCCTAGTTATAGAACCAGGAGGAAAATAATATGATACTGCTCACTAGGGATGAGCTTCGAGTTCGAGTTGAACTCATGTTCGACTCAAACATTGGCTGTTCGCAAGTTCGCCGAACAGCGAACAATTTGGGGTGTTCGCGGCAAATTCGAATGCCGCGGAACACCCTTTAAAAGTCTATGGGAGAAATCAAAAGTGCTAATTTTAAAGTCTTATATGCAAGTTATTGTCATAAAAAGTGTTTGGGGACCTGGGTCCTGCCCCAGGGGACATGGATCAATGCAAAAAAAAGTTTTAAAAATGGCCGTTTTTTCAGGAGCAGTGATTTTAATAATGCTTAAAGTCAAACAATAAAAGTGTAATATCCCTTTAAATTTCGTACCTGGGGGGTGTCTATAGTATGCCTGTAAAGGGGCGCATGTTTCCCGTGTTTAGAACAGTCTGACAGCAAAATTACATTTGAAAGGAAAAAACACATTTAAAACTACCCGCGGCTATTGCATTGCCGACAATACACATAGAAGTTCATTGATAAAAACGGCATGGGAATTCCCCACAGGGCAACCCCGAACCAAAATTAAAAAAAAATGACATGGGAGTCCCCCTAAATTCCATACAAGGCCCTTCAGGTCTGGTATGGATATTAAGGGGAACCCCGACCAAAATTTAAAAAAAAAAATGACGTGGGGTTCCCCCTAAATTCCATACCAGACGTCTGGTATGGATTTTAAAGGGAACCCCGCGCCAAAAAAAACCAAGAAAACGGCATGGGGTCCCCCCAAAAATCCATACCAGACCCTTATCCGAGCACGCAACCTGGCAGGCCACAGGAAAAGAGGGGGGAAGAGAGTGCGCCCCCCCCCTCCTGAACCATACCAGGCCACATGCCCTCAACATTGGGAGGGTGTTTTGGGGTAGCTCCCCAAAACACCTTGTCCCCATGTTGATGAGGACAAGGGCCTCATCCCCACAACCCTGGCCGGTGGTTGTGGGGGTCTGCGGGCGGGGGGCTTATCGGAATCTGGAAGCCCCCTTTAACAAGGGGACCCCCAGATCCCGGCCCCCCCCTGTGTGAAATGGTAAGGGGGTACTTACCCCTACCATTTCACTAAAAAACTGTCAAAAATGTTAAAAATGACAAGAGACAGTTTTTGACAATTCCTTTATTTAAATGCTTCTTCTTTCTTCTATCTTCCTTCATCTTCCTTCATCTTCTGGTTCTTCCTCCGGCTTTCTCGTCCAGCATCTCCTCCACGGCGTCTTCTATCTTCTTCTCCTCGGGCCGCTCCGCACCCATGGCATGGGGGGAGGCTCCCGCTCTTCTCTTCATCTTCTTCTTCTTCTCTTCTTCCTTCTTCTCTTCTTCTCTTCTTCATTTTCTTCTCCGGGCCGCTCCGCACCCATGCTGGCATGGAGGGAGGCTCCCGCTGTGTGATGGCGTCTCTTCGTCTGACGGTTCTTAAATAACGGGGGGCAGGGCCACCCGGTGACCCCGCCCCCTCTGACGCACGGTGACTTAACGGGACTTCCCTGTGACATCACGGGGAATGCCACAGGGAAGTCCCGTCATGTCCCGTGTGTCAGAGGGGGGCGGGGTCACCGGGTGGCCCCGCCCCCCGTTATTTAAGAACCGTCAGACGAGGAGAGGCCGTCACACAGTGGGAGCCTACCTCCATGCCAGCATGGGTGCGGAGCGGCCCGGAGAAGAAAATGAAGAAGAGAAGGAGAGAAGAAGGAAGAAGAGAAGAAGAAGAAGATGAAGAGAAGAGCGGGAGCCTCCCCCCATGCCATGGGTGCGGAGCGGCCCGAGGAGAAGAAGACGCCGCGAAGGAGATGCTGGACGAGAACGCCGGAGGAAGAACCAGAAGATGAAGGAAGATTGAAGAAAGAAGAAGAATTTAAATAAAGGAATTGTCAAAAACTGTCTCTTGTCATTTTTAACATTTTTGACAGTTTTTTAGTGAAATGGTAGGGGTAAGTACCCCCTTACCATTTCACACAGGGGGGGGGCCGGGATCTGGGGGTCCCCTTGTTAAAGGGGGCTTCCAGATTCCGATAAGCCCCCCGCCCGCAGACCCCCACAACCACCGGCCAGGGTTGTGGGGATGAGGCCCTTGTCCTTATCAACATGGGGACAAGGTGTTTTGGGGGGCTACCCCAAAGCACCCTCCCAATGTTGAGGGCATGTGGCCTGGTACGGTTCAGGAGGGGGGGCGCACTCTCGTCCCCCCTCTTTTCCTGTGGCCTGCCAGGTTGCGTGCTCGGATAAGGGTCTGGTATGGATTCTTGGGGGAACCCCACGCCGTTTTTTTTTTTTTTTTTTTTTTTGGTGCGGGGTTCCCCTTAAAATCCATACCAGACCTGAAGGGTCTGGTATGGAATTTAGGGGGAACCCCACATCATTTTTTAAAAAAAATTTTGGCTGGGGTTCCCCTTAATATCCATACCAGACCTGAAAGGCCTTGTATGGAATTTAGGGGGACTCCCACGTCATTTTTTTTTTAAATTTTGGTTCGGGGTTGCCCTGTGGGGAATTCCCATGCCGTTTTTATCAATGAACTTCTATGTGTATTGTCGGCAATGCAATAGCCGCGGGTAGTTTTAAATGTGTTTTTTCCTTCCAAATGTCATTTTGCTGTCAGACTGTTCTAAACACGGGAAACATGCGCCCCTTTACAGGCATACTATAGACACGCCCCAGGTATGAAATTTAAAGGGATATTACACTTTTATTGTTTGACTTTAAGCATTATTAAAGTCACTGCTCCTGAAAAAACGGCCGTTTTTAAAACTTTTTTTTGCATTGATCCATGTCCCCTGGGGCAGGACCCAGGCCCCCAAACACTTTTGATGACAATAACTTGCATATAAGCCTTTAAAATTAGCACTTTTGATTATTCATGTTCGTGTCCCATAGACTTTAACGGTGTTCGCGTGTTCGAACAAACTTTTTTCCTGTTCGCATGTTCTGGTGCGAACCGAACAGGGGGGTGTTCGGCTCATCCCTACTGCTCACTGAAGTTCAGCTCTTAGGTAAGTCAAGTCAATGAAAGACAGCAGAGTGGTGGCCCCTGGAGTAGTTGCTTGGTACACGCTATGATTGTATTTTTGTGGGACCAGTATGTGTGAAAGCCCATTATGGGGGGTCAGGGTCCATAATTTGCACTGGGGCCTATAGTTTTTTAGCTACACCATTATCATTAGCAATGCTACCGATGCTCTTTTAACTACTCTATAGGCCTATATAAGTAGGGTATTGGCAGGGTCACCGGTTACTCTATTTCTGTACATAAATGGAATGAAAATGTTTAATATAAGGATCTAAGGGCTAGTCCCTAGCTTTTACATTTTTTACATACACTTTAAGCATTAAATGTTAACAAAACTATGAATCTTGTGTAAGATCTTTGGTGGGAAGCATGGGAGTTACCCTTTCCAGTCCCCAGAAAGTTTCCATGCAATGTATTGTGGAAGGGAGAAATGAAAGTAATGAGAAAGGTAAGTGGGGGGGAGGATTGGATGAACAGGGTGGTGGGGGACAGGTGGGGAATTTGGGGAAATGGAAAGCTCTCAACAAACTCTAAAATTTTCCTGAGCTGGGTCAAAGATGGAGCAGTCTGAGGGGTTCGGGATATGAGAGGGGGTCATGAGAGACATGATACATTTATATTATTCTGAATCACTGCAGATTAGCCAGTGGTATCAAATAGATCACATTTTTTTGTGTTGGTTACGGAGGGACATAGTAAGGTTTTCCATCTAATAAACAATGTTTAATTCATAACACCAGTCATTGACAATAGGGGTATATGGCTGTTTCTAGAATTCTGGGGTAGCCATCTTACATCATGTATTAAATGTATAAGTATTGATTTGAGAGTATAGTTTAGGGAAATTGTAATGGGGGACACTGACTGGGGGAGGGGGGGGTTCAAAAAAATAATTATTATGCTCCTATAACCCAATCCACCTCAGTTTCAGTGACTATGTTACATACTGAAACCCACAATGGGGAAGAAAGAGGGGGAAAATGGGACTTTGTGATACCAAAATAATGTAGAAAATGTATATATTTTTAAACCAAAATACAGTATTTATAGAGATAACATTGACATGGTCCCTCAAGACCAGGGAAGCAGTGCAAAAAATAGCAAAGACATAAAAAGCCTAAAACATAATACTTGGGTAATACAAACTGATTTGCAGCATATTGATGAGAAGTGATTCCAGATGCATGAGTCCCAACGCATTTCGACTGATTACGCCTTCCTTAGGGGGGTGGCATCTGATAACATGTTAAAGCATCTCTAGAATACATACACATGTCAGTATATTAAAAACAAAGATAACATTGTATATTCAAATATCTAACATTAGTAGGAATACTGGTATGATACACTTACATATTAAAATAAACAAACACATTTTTTGTTTATTTTAATATTTAAGTGTGTCATACCAGTATTCTTACTAATGTTTAATATTTGAATATACAATGTTATCTCTGCTTTTGATATACTGACATGTGTATGTATCCTAGAGATCCTGTAACATGTTAACATGTTGGGGGGGGGGGGTACAAAAATTGGTGCTGGGGGTAAGAGGATTTGTGCTGGGAGGAGAGATTTTGCGGTGGTAGGGGATTTTGCTGGGAGTAGTAATAGGGAGTTGTGCTGTAAGGGGAGCTTTGTGGATGGGAGAGGATGCATGCTACAAAGGGGATTTGGGGATAAAGAGGATTTGTACTGGGAGGGAGAGGGGGAGTCAAGGGCAGGAACTTGCTGCTGGGAGGATGGATTTGGTGTGTGGGGGGAGGAGAATTTGTTAAGTTCTCTACACCAGTCCTGCTCTTTACAGAATTTCAGAATAATCATCCTAGCAGCATTAATTAACTGTATGATTTGTGATTTTTTTTAAATATTTGTTGGGGTCATTCAGATGCAGAAGGTAAAAAGTTGGGTCGTCTATAGTCACTAAGTTAGTTAAAGTATAACTAAAGGCAAAACATTTTTTTTTTGTTCTGGATGGAGAGAGAGTGATTTGAACACCTGTCAGTTCTTACTGCTGTCTGTGCCCCCATTTAGGAGATTCACCCTCTCCGTTTGTCCTGTTTGCCATAATGATTGAAAGTGAAAGTAAAAGAAAATCCCATATGTTGGGTTGTCCCCAGAAAAGTAATAGAGGGGAAATCTTCCAATGGGGACACTAGTTCTGGTGACCTGGGGGTCCCTAATAGATTCCATTAATTTGCAGGAATTTCCTTTCACTTCCTGCTTGGCTATGGGACAGAAAGTGAAGGTAAATCTCCGAAATAGGACATAGATGGTGAAAAAAAAAATCTGACTGGGGTTATAACCCTCCCTTGTGCTTTTCAAAATGAAAAAAAAGTATTGCCTATATTTAATATATGTACTGCGGGGCAGTGGCTCCTACAGGCGACATCACATGCCTGTATGTCTTGTACACTTCCGGGTTTGCGCATGAGCCACCGGAGACTAGCTCCCGCTGTGATTGAACACAGCGGGAGCCAATTGACGAGTCCGGCGTGAAGGGAAATCTCAGAAATAGGACACACATGGTGAGGAAAAAAAATCTGACAGGGGTTACAACCCTCCCTTGCTCTATCTAAAATGAAAAAAAAAAAGTTTTGCTGACCACCAAAAAGTCTGCTGACCACTATGCGTATATGTACTGTGGAGCGGCGGCTGCTACAGGCAAAATCACGTACCTGTACATCTCCTGCACTGCCGGGTTTGCGGCATGCTGCCGGTGACCAGCTTCCGCTGTGATTGGACTCAGCGGGAGCCAATCAGCAAGTCCGGCGGACCCACCGAATATTCCCGACAGAGGAAAGAACGGCGATCTGCCTATGTAAAGAAGGCAGATCGCCTTTCTGTGACAAGGGAAGACAGAGATCCTGTGTTTCTGCTAAGCAGGAACATGGATCTGTGTTCCCACAGTTAAAGCACCCCACCACACACACACAGTTAGAAAGCACTCCCTAGGGACACATTTACCCATTTGATCGCCCCTGATGTTAACCCCTTCCCTGCCAGTGTCATTAGTACAGTGACAGTGTATATTTTTAGCACTGATCACTGTATTAGTGTCACTGGTCCCCAAAAAGTGTCCGATTTGTCCGCTGCAACGTTGCAGTCCCGCTATAAGTCGCTGATCTCTGCCATTAGTAGGAAAAAATATAAATAAATAAAAATTCCATAAAAATATCCCATATAACTTTTGCTCATACCAATCAATATACGCTTATCGGGATTTTTTTTTTACCAAAAACATGTAGCAGAATACATATTGGCCTAAATAATGAAAAAATTTGATTTGTATTGAGTGTGTTTTATAGCAGAAAGTAAAAGATATTGTTTTTTTTTTCAAAATTGGCGTTTTTTTGTTGTTTATAGCACAAAAAATAAAAACCACAGTGGTGATCAAATACCACGAAAAGAAAGCTCTATTTGTGGGGAAAAAAAAAGGCATGAATTGTATTTGGGTGTATGACAGCGCAATTGTCAATTAAAGTAAGGCAGTGCCGTATAGCAAAAAATGGCCTGGTCAGGAAGGGGGGGTAAACCTTCCGGAGCTGAAGTGGTTAAGTTAGTTAATATAGGAATAACTGCTTGTCAAAATTATCTGATTATGAGGCAGGTCCAAAACAGGTTTGGGACCAGCACAATGGATTTGATGCAGGTAAGATTTTATGGAGTTTTGCTGGGGTGTAGTACCAGTGAAACAGGAATTTGTAATTATTGGAGTCAGGTTGAGATTGAGGACAAGTGTGAGAGAGAATATATTTTTCCATTGTATATCAGTAAATTGTTTAAAGCAGACCTCACTCCTTTTCTGCCCTCTCTCTATAACAAAATTATTATTATTTTTTAAAGTAATTCTTTTTTTTTTTCTAAAGTCCAGGTCCTTCATTCTTGCCTAGGCGAAGATGATATACTCGGACTCCAAGCATGCACAGGAACTCCGCAGGTTACCCTTACTGTGTTTCTATGGATGCATGCTGTCCCACAAACTGTCTCTTGGGATTTTTACATCATGCATCCAAGGAGGCAACCTGCAGGATCTTGGGCATGTGCAAAAACAGCACAGGGGTTGGTTTTTGCTAGTTTACCAGCAGCATGTGCAGAAATGCCGCAGAGATATTCTAGGTCCAGTAGCCCTGGCAAAGGTCTCTGGGCCATATCTACACATGCATCCAATCTCAATTTAAGATGCAGACACTAGAGAGGAACAGTGTAAGGAGAACTTTCCCTACAGGCAAGACAACACTGGGCTCCATAGACTAGTAAGTATGTTTTTTCTTACTTTTATACAGTGATTTAAAACTATCATTTTTGATAGTAAGTTTTCCCAAAGATGGCAGAAAGCTGGTCTATAAGTGCTGTCAGAAAATTGCCTTTTGTAAAGTTGTTGTGAGTACACCTCTGGATGCAGTTTGGTTCAAGCATAATTGTTCTAGTGGGGTTCGTGGTTTCAGAGATTATTAACTCAAAAGAAGTGAGTTGACAAAATGTTTGCTCTGTAGGTAGCGCCATATGTCAAGATCTTGACAGCTAGGCAACCTTGTGGGTGGCTCTTTTGATTTGATTGACAAAATTGCTTTAGCATATAGACACATTTAATCCTAAACTTATCAAAGTATAATTTCTCTATCTTCATGTGGACTCACCATGCTGTGCTGTGACTGCAGCTCAATCTCCAAACCCTGCATGGTGCGTCTCAACTCTGTGACCTCTGATTTGCTGGAATGGACTTGTTGTGTGTTGGTCACAACTTCCTTCTGCAGGGATTCGCTCTATAAATGGAGAAAGAAGATGTGGTTACATTCTTTAAAAAAGAGCATGAGGAAACCATACACATTGGTGTAACCATACCTGGGATAAGAACCATCCCTCTGCATCCCTCCTGTTTCTCTCAGCCATGTATTCATACTGCTCTCTCATGTCACCCAAGATCTTGCATAGGTCAGCTCCTGGAGCTGCGTCCATCTCCACGCTCACCGTTCCACTCATCTGCTGGCCCTTATCACTCATTTCCTGAACAAAGAGAAGAACATAAATTTAAATCCAAGCTTCTACTGGAATTTGGTCTGTAGGTACAATTCAAAAATAATAAATTCCAGTTAATTATTTTATATAATTTACCAAGGTCTCATGACATCTTTCTGCCATATACACATACTGTATGTAGTATAATACATTTGAAAACCTTTCGTAGCTGATAAAAACACACCATGATAATGTTACCACTGGTGTAATGATGAAGGCAAAGATAAACATTCAATCAGAGTTAGAGCGGGGCCCTCATGGTGCATGGACCCAGGTACAATATACAATTCTAATTGCTACATCAGTTATTTGCCTTTTATTTACAAAACCCCAAAATTCTCACCTCCTCATGATTCTTCTTCAGGTAGGCCAACTCTTCCTTCAGATTCTCAATCTGCAACTCCAGGTCTGATCTGGAGAGTGTTAATTCATCCAAAACCCTTCTCAAACCCTGGATATCAGATTCAACTCCAATTCGCAAGTGTTGCTCATTCTCATACCTGAAGGCAGCAAGGTTTGGCATTAGAATGTGAAAAGCTGATGTCCAGGATTGGTTAATTAAGGTCATAATGTTTCTTCCCTATGTCAGCATCTACTTTTTTCATTTTGAATAAAATTTCCATTTGCATCCCATTAGGCGGCTTTCCTTCACTTTCTGTCTTGTAGACACAACTGGAAATGAGGAGATATATTACCAATGTGAGGGAAATCTCCTCCTAGACAGCTGTAATGGGAACAAGTGTCCTCATTGGAAGAGGGCTCTACTCCTGTTCTGGTTTTAACTCAAAATTTTGGATTTACTCTCACTTTAATTCCTGTTGATGTTGGGGATCATGACAATTAGGGAGACAGAATCACTGAATCACCCTAAAAGGGACACAGACTGCATTGACAACCTAACAGTGATTCTAACCCCTTACCACCCTATCAGAAAAAAAAAGTTCTAGTTAAAATTTGTTTGCAATTACATTAGCTATACATACTATAAACAGCACTTTATTATAAAACCTTTATTTTTATTTTTTTTTTATAAACTTTTTATACTTACCTGCTCTATGCAATGGTTTAGCACAGAGCAGCTTGGATCCTTATCTCCTGGGGTCCCCTGCTGGTGCTCCTGCCTCCTTCCCCTTCCGAGTGCTGGTAAGTAAAGATTTGAAATATTTGGCTGTAGCAGAAGGCAGTTTGTTCGCTGAAGGGCTGGAGAGTGGAACAATAATGAGTGTCTGCAGTTAACAGTGAAGCATGGTGAAGGTTTGGGGCTGCATTTCTACAAATGGAGTTGGAGATTTGGCCAGGATCAATGGTGTCCTCAATGCTGAGAAATACAGGCAGATACTTATCCATCGTTCCATACCACTATACCATCAGGGAGGCATGCGATTGGCCCCAAATTTATTCTGCTGCAGGACAACAGCCCCAAACATTCAGCCAATGTCATTAAGAACTATCTTTAGCATAAAGAAGAACAAGGAGTCCTGGAAGTGATGGTTTGGCCCCCACAGTGCCCTGATTTCAATATTATTGAGTCTGTCTGGGATTACATTTAGAGACGGAAGGATTTCAGGCAGCTTACATCCATAGAGAATCTGTGGTTAGTTCTTCAAGATGTTTGGAACAACCTACCTTCTGAGTTCCTTCAAAAACTATGTGCAAGTGAACTTAGAAGAATTTGTAAGCAGGTGCTTACAGGTTAGCTGTAGAGAGCATTAAATAATCCTTCAGGCTGCCCAGATGGGAAGGGGTTAAGCCAGTCCCTTGGCATTTTCATGGGCATTTCTGGGCTCTGCTCTCTACCCTGTGTTGTCAATAAATAGGGGGAAGGGTCTGCTCAGGCTGTCCGTCGTGGCCTGCATGGGAAGGATTCAAGAGGCCAAGCCTGAAGATGTAACCGCCAACAACATATGGAGTGCACCCTAGGGAAGTCTGTCTGACTCTTTCACATAATGGACTTTCACCTTGGGGAAGGTATCTACCATGCAGCCTGGATCTAGCTAGTTAGAAAGGAACTGTTACTGCACCCATTGGACTGTATTGCTGAGATGTCCAGTAAAGGCTGATCAACTGTTTCATGCCTGGTCTGAGGTTATTACAAAAGGGGTGCATGGAGGTAGAAGAACAGGGTTTGTAATCACATACAGGATGAAAAGAAAAGACTGGAAGGCCATCACAATCTCAACAGAGGAGTTGGCAGAATGTGTGTAGTTGCTAGGGGTAACCATGAACTGATGGGACTATAGGTACAGTAGCTCCCAATAGCTCAGCACAAACCTCTTTCTTTTTTAACAGCTCTTGTGATAAGCTATCAGCCACTTATGTTATGAATGAGTCACCCAACTCATAGACTTATATAGGCTTTTGTAGAAGGAACCCAACCACTGTGTAGCACACACTGCAAAGCAGGAAGCAGAACTTGACTATAATGAGTGAAAAAAACATACAGAAAAATACTTTTTTTTAAATCCCATGTATGGATATTAGAGACTATTTACATCAAGCTGAAAAAATTGTGAAAAGACTTGTGAAATTAACATGGACTTACTTGAGTTTAAAATCATCCGCGGCCAAGCGAGCATTGTCAATTGCCAATGTGATTTGATGGTTCTCAGTTGTGGAAGCTTGAATCTGAAAGAAGAATTACGAATTACATCATTAGGATCCTCATACAGTATTTTTTAAGTCACGCCAAAGTAAGAAAAAAAAGAAAACAAGAAATATTCAATACATGTACATTTCCCCATGTTGTATCCCTTGCAAGTACTGATCTGCCACACATAGTATGCTCCTAATGTCCTGCTCATGGTGACAACACAGTGCTTGAAATCTTCATTAGGGTTGTCAGCCGTTCCTGCTGGGCTACAGAGCTCTACCTATTCCTCACTTCTTTCTGTCTCACTCTGTCCATGGACACTTTTCCAACAAAACTGGGCTTCTGCCTTGATTCCTCAATTTTGAGAGACATAGTCTGCAGAGTAGTATTCCCATGGCATTAGGAACTGAACATCCAGCAGTTGCCCCTGCAAGAATTTTACAAGCCTGGTGATGATGTTCAATAAAAAACTGAATTCCAGGTATGGGTTTTTTGTATAGTTACATTGGTCCATCTGAAACTAATCTAAGTATACATATTTCATACATGGCTGATTACTGTGGAAGTGAAGAATCACTATAATAGCTGCCAGGTCCTGTGTTTTTGGGGTCCCGTGCATTCTCTGATTGGACTAGGTGGACAGGCTGGGCTGTGAAATCACAATCTCCTTTCCTTCTAATCAGAGAACACCTTGTATTTATTGAGAAAATGCAAGGCATTTTTTGAATGGCACCCAAGCTGGAGACCCCCTATGCAACAGGGTAGATGGTTGGCAATGAACCAAAAAAGACAGCAAGGACCGCTGTAGTAGAGGCGGCTAATACAGTGATTCTCTGCTTCTACAGGGATCATCATATATGGCATATGGCATATGTATACTTACTTTGGTCTAAGCTGCAAAAAAAGCATACATGGAAATCAGCCTTAAGCCAAATATCACTTCTCTTTACCCAGCTACATAGTTAAGCCCTTTCTGAGATAGGACATTTCTAAACCAACAAGCCATACATATATCTCTACAGAGTGTTTTTGATCTGATTGACACTTTAATATATCAACTCTGGAAAGATCCTCTCAGCTAGCATCTGTGAAAGATGCCAGAGAATCTCAAAATAGTTCCACTCACAGTTATATAGTTCCATAAATCTGTATTTCTGAAAGGCAGCAGTGACATAGTCAATTAGTCAATAAGTTCAACCTTTAACAATCCCTAGAGTTTTGGTCCAAAGAAAGGCAAAATAATCCACCCCCTCCCAGCCAATTTTGCCACATTAGAAAAAACTTTTGCTATGTTAGCCTTTAGTAGAATAATGTTAAATGTTATTATCAACGTGAGAGCAAACAGTCCTGAACTGATAGGGAAAAAATCTTTCAGTTATATACAACTAACGTCCCTTCGCCTTTTGTACAGTCCTTTTGGCTATTCTGCCAAATCTTTATACATGATATATGTTATTTAAAGCGGAGTGTCGCCTAAAAAAAAAATAAAATAAAAGTCAGCAGCTACAAATACTGCAGCTGCTGACTTTTATTATATATACACTTACCTGTCCAGGGCACCCGCGATGTCCTCACCCGAAGCCGACTGGTCCCTCGGCTCCGGGTGGTAAGGGAATCAGGAAGTGAAGCCTTGTGGCTTTACAGCCTGGTTCCCTGCGGTGCATGCGCGAGTCACGCTGCATGTTCTGAGTGGTCCCTGCTGTCTTCTGGGACCTGTGTGTCTCCTAAAAGACAGCGGGGGGGACAGAGGAGGGACCGGACATTGGCGTAGGGGCCGCGGATACTGCGGCGATCTTTACCTGGAAGTGATAGCAAATACCTCTATTAGACAGGTATCTGCTCCCTCTTCCCCCCTAAAGGTGCCAAATGTGACAGAGGAGGGGGGGAGGAATCCAGATAGCGGAAGTTCCATTTTTGGGTGGAACTTCACCTTAAAGCCTTCTTTATGATGTATTTTTTCCAAACCTTACAGTTTTTTTTAATCTTGTCCTGTAAATAAGAACTTGTATTCATTTTATCTATTTAGTTGTTTGCGTTTGGCCCCTCTATCAAAATCCTATGTTCCAAAAAGCTTGAAGAAACATGGTTTTACCATGTAGATACATTTTCGAACGTGCCTACTATTATGTTATTTAAAATATAAAGTTATAGTACAGTGGAAATCAATCATGTCTAAAGTATATTTTTTCAAGCCATGCATTCCTGCCTGGAATTCTTTTAGCTGGAGGTGACATTGTACTTTAAAAGATCAGTGTCCTTGTACTGATGAGCCTTGATGTATTCAGAACAGGAAACAGCCATATTGATATCATGTGGAAGAATAAATAAACCCAGGATAGCTACAACCTCTCTATGTTCCCCTATAATCTCCTGCTCTTGTATCAATGTAACCATGTAATTGGCCAAGGGATTCACAAACCAGTGAGCTACCAGACGTTTGCCAGGTAATTGTCATTAACTACTACTGCCCATTTTTATCTTCTATCTCCTTCTGAGAAAAGTTGAAGATAGTTCTCAATGTTTAACAATAAAATCCAATACTCTTGATGTAACAGGACTTTTATACAATGATAGGTGACCTACTATGAAAAAAAAAGTATGAAAGAAAAATGTCCCTATACTTGTTATAAAAGTTATCCCAAGCACTTTTGAAGGATACATTACCTTTTCACGCAGATCTTCTATTGTCTTCCAGAAGGGAGAATAGTTTTGCTCACGCACAGTGACTGACCCTTGCTTCTCATACCAGTCATGGATCTTGTGCTCAAGCTCTGTATTGGCCTCTTCCAAACACTTCACCTTGTCCAAGTAATTTGACAGGCGGTCATTTAGGTTTTGCATAGTGTACTTTTCATTTCCAGAGAGAACTCCATCTGCATGGCTGGCACCAAAGCCAGAGCTGCCAGCACCACCGAAAGAAGAGCCACCGCCAAATCCAGAAGACACCATCCTAGAGGTGGAGTGAGAGATACCAGGGCCAGAATAACCTCCATGCACACTTGATGAGCCAAAGACTCCACTAGATAGTCGAGATGAAAGACCACTTCCAGCCCTGGAAGAGCTGCTGTGTGCATAGCTATAACTCATGGTGGTCCTGATGGATGGATAGAGCAGTGTACCGATAGAAAGTCACCTGTTGGAAGTGGTGCTAAGAGTTCACCTGGGCACTCTATATTCTCTCCTCAACTGATGTTACCATGGTGAAGTTGTGTAGTTGTTTGATGTGACCTCCTACTTGGAACTAAGCCACTGTGAGACCTTTCCAAACTGTACTTATCTTGGATTCCTCTCTTGCAGATGCATATCGGAGTTTCATTCTCTTAATTTCTCTGGGAACAAAGACTGCACTCTCGAACAGTGTTTTTTTTCCTTCAGGGCACAAACTCAGCATCAAGTTCATCTTTCATTGTTAAAAAGCAAATATGAATTCCTGCTTCCGTATGTACATAACCATACACATTTCAATAGGTGAATGAGAGGCACCACTGGCGATTTGAAGATTTAGATGCACAGATAACTTTTTTAAACTATTTTTCTTGTATATGTTATTGGGGTGATGACAGAATGAGCAGAGTACAATACAAGCATTCAGTGGTTTGCACAGTTTCTGCCAAGTCTTACTTGATTGAAACGTATCTGTTTTGGAGACACAGAAAAGACAAATGATCTAGCATTTCAAACTCCTAAACTTAGCTTCACAGATTTGTGTGGAGCATGAAACTGCATCTTGGTACAAACTGGAATGTTTAAAAATGCAATGAAACTTAACCCTAGGTTCACACCTATGCAATTTTTAATACTTTTTGCAGTTTGCAGAAATGCACTACACTTCATTTAACATGGTTCCCTATAGTACAAGTTCACATCTATGCCTTTTTACTTTTTACCCGCGATTTGTGGGTAATAGACTTCAATGGAACCACACCAGAAATGCAAGTGTTGTGTTTGTAAAGCGTTTTTTGATGTGTTTTGCGTTTTCTTATTTTAACACTGTATATGGCTGGTTGCTAAGGAGGGGGCTGGGAAACTGGCCACTGCATCCTTAACACCTGATGAGTTATCAGCTGTCAGCGGGCTTCCCCACTGAAAGCTGCATGTAAAAAAAAAAAATTGCCGGCTAAAAAAATTTGCGAAAAAAATGGCGTGGGGTCACCCCCCAGGTCCATACCAGGCCCTGCGGGTCTAGTATAGATTCAGAGGGGGCCCCCTCTCCACGCCAATTTTTTTTTTTTAAATGGTGTGGGGTCCTCCCCAAAATCCATACCAGACCCTTATCCAAGCATGACGCCCAGTAGGTCAGGAAAGTGAGGTGACGAGCGAGCGCACCACCCCACCATAAAAGCACCTTGCATATTGATGAGGACAAGCAACCCTGGCTGGTGGTTGTTGGGGACTGTGGGCGGGGGGCTTATCGGAATCTGGAAGCCCCTATTAACAAGGGGGCCCCCAGATTCCAGCTCCTCCCATGTGAATAGGTATTGTGTACATCGTACCCCTACCCATTCACCAAAAAAAACAGTGGCATAGTAAAAAGCTACAAGAGCCGGTTTTTGATGAGTCCTTTATTAATTAAGAAGCCCGGAGCAATCTTCTCCCATTGCCATCATCTCCCGGTGCCATCATCTCTTGGTGCTGTCATCTCCCGGTTTCGTCTTCTTCTTGTGTTGTCTTCTCCCGTGGAACTGTCTTCTTCCTCGCCGCCGGTTACCCGCTAAAAAACAAGAAAAGCCGGTCTTTTACTGAAGCTGTCTTTCTCCATTGTGATGTCCCCGCTGTCCGGCCCCTCTTATATAGGTATGGGGTATGGCCATCCAATGACATCGCCCGGAGAGCCTGCCCCTTGTGACGTCACTTTTTTTTTTTTTACATTCAGCTTTCAGCGGGGAAGCCCGCTGACAGCTGATGACTCATCGGTTGTTAAGAATGCAGTGATCAGCTTCCCGACCCCCTTCTTAGCAACCAGCTATATACAGTGCGTTTAAAGAGAAAAAAAAACGTAAAACTCAAAATGTATGAAAACGTCATGCAAAAACGCATAAAAAATTACAGCTTAAAAACACAAAACGCACTGCAAAACGTGCTTGGAAATGCATCGAGCGCAGCCGCATAGATGTGAACCTAAACTAAGGGCCACTTCACAATGCTCTGTAGCAAAAGCTTATACGATTTTACCACAATTTTGCTGTTTCTTGTGCGTTTCTGGTGTATTTTTTGGTTGCCTGCACCTGTGAAAAATAGACATGTGACTCAAAAATGCACCAAAACACGTCACAGTGCATTTTTTACCACAATTTTACCACAATTTTGCCGTGATTTCCATTCATTTCAGTGGGAAGCTGCGTTTTTGGTGTGGTTTTGAAAACCGCACCAAAGATGCATCATGCAAGACTTTTCAAAACGCACCGCACCCACAGCGCAGTGGTGTGAAGAAGCCCATAGAGGGAAACATTTTTCTTGCATTCTTCTTGCAAGGTAAAGACTCAGGAAAAATGTATCAGTTTTTGAAAGGGGCCCGTGAAAGGGGCCTAACTTGAATCGTGCTTAGATCTTCCATTGGCATTTTGAAGTGTGCAGGAGATGAAAGATGAGATAACAGCCTATGTGGAGCAGAGCTGTAGTATTGAAAACAGGAGAAGTGTGTCCTGGGTTCTGAAAAGTTCACACTATACAATGAGATTGTACAATCTCTTTTAGATCTACCATTAACTATGTAGTGCAAGGGCCTGTCTGATTGGATACAGATTGAATGGATAGATAGGTGGGTACTCCTATTCCAACCTTCTGGTAAATCTGAATGAAATTGTACAGAGATTGTACAAACAGATTGCATAGTGTGTAACCATCTTTATAGAAGTACATAGGCGCATTTTCCCTCATCCTGCATAGGGCAGCCTATCCACCTGAATGGGTTGCCCTACATGCAACAATCGCCCCAAAGAAGCTTCAGAACTTTTAAACAGAGCCAAGCATTTGGGCATTTTTTACTGTGATTTTTGATGCGGCGCTGTTATGAAATGCAAAGAAATAAACAGATGTGAATGGAGCCTCGTTGTTCTTGTGTAAATCCACCAATTTCACTTTCAGGCCCCATTCACATCTAGCACAGTGGGAGCGCACATTTATTGGCTCGTCTTTACCGTGACACGCACAGAAGAGGAGATGTCGGCAGCTGCATTGAAGGGGAGAGAGAGGAGAGAACACACTGGAAGAAGCAGACAGATTTCTCAGCCCCATCACTGACAACACAGTGAGTTGTGTTACCCTGCACTGCTGCCAGCATGGAGCTCCAGAGAACAAAATCGTTCATCCAATCCCTCCAGGCTTGTATACTGACACCAGCAAGACCTGTGATAAAGATGGTATGTGGGGCATACAGAACTCAGACAGACTGTATTCCTTCCTGCCAGCACAAGTCATATGGTACTTACAGAGACTCTGACAGGGAGAAAATAATCTGGGATGTCCAAGTGTTCTGTGACTGTCCATCCATCCATCATCTTTAACATAAATGTTGCTGGTGTCACAATACAAGAAGAATGGATTGAAAAATGACAGGATATTGTCTGGTGGCATTCTACTAAACCTATGTTTACCACACTTTAGTAATAAGGGCTCTTGAATGTAGTGCCCTCCTGATCCCTCCACTGTGTACATAGTGCCCTCCTGATCCCTCCACTGTGTACATAGTGCCCTCCTGATCCCTCCACTGTGTACATAGTGCCCTCCTGATCCCTCCACTGTGTACATAGTACCCTCCTGATCCCTCCACTGTGTACATAGTGCCCTCCTGATCCCTCCATTGTGTACATAGTGCCCTCCTGATCCCTCCACTGTGTACATAGTACCCTCCTGATCCCTCCACTGTGTACATAGTACCCTCCTGATCCCTCCACTGTGTACATAGTGCCCTCCTGATCCCTCCATTGTGTACATAGTGCCCCCTGATCCCTCCCCTGTGTACATAGTGCCCTCCTGATCCCTCCACTGTGTACGTAGTGCCCTCCTGATCCCTACACTGTGTACGTAGTGCCCTCCTGATCCCTCCACTGTGTACATAGTGCCGTCCTGATCCCTCCACTGTGTACATAGTGCCCCCCTGATCCCTCCACTGTGTACATAGTGGCCTCCTGATCCCTCCTCTGTGTACATAGTGCCCTCCTGATCCCTCCACTGTGTACATAGTGCCCTCCTGATCCCTCCACTGTGTACATAGTGCCCTCCTGATCCCTCCACTGTGTACATAGTACCCTCCTGATCCCTCCACTGTGTACATAGTGCCCTCCTGATCCCTCCATTGTGTACATAGTGCCCCCTGATCCCTCCCCTGTGTACATAGTGCCTTTCTGATCCCTACACTGTGTACGTAGTACCCTCCTGATCCCTCCACTGTGTACGTAGTGCCCTCCTGATCCCTACACTGTGTACATAGTGCCCTCCTGATCCCTCCACTGTGTACATATGCCCTCCTGATCCCTCCACTGTGTACATAGTGCCCTCCTGATCCCTCCCCTGTATACATAGTGCCCTCCTGATCCCTCCACTGTGTACATAGTGCCCTCCTGATCCCTCCACTGTGTACATAGTGCCCTCCTGATCCCTTTACTGTGTACATAGTGCCCTCCTGATCCCTCCACTGTGAACATAGTGCCCTCCTGATCCCTCTACTGTGTACATAGTGCCCTCCTGATCCCTACCCTGTGTACATGGTGCCCCCCTGATCCCTCCCCTGTGTACATAGTGCCCTCCTGATCCCTCCACTTTGTACATAGTGCCCCCCTGATCCCTCCACTGTGTACATAGTGCCCTCCTGATCCCTCCACTGTGTACATAGTGCCCTTCTGATCCCTCCCCTGTGTACATAGTGCCCTCCTGATCCCTCCCCTGTGTACATAGTGCCCTCCTGATCCCTTCACTGTGTACATAGTACCCTCCTGATCCCTCCACTGTGTACATAGTGCCCTCCTGATCCCTCCATTGTGTACATAGTGCCCTCCTGATCCCTCCACTGTGTACATAGTACCCTCCTGATCCCTCCACTGTGTACATAGTGCCCTCCTGATCCCTCCATTGTGTACATAGTGTCCCCTGATCCCTCCCCTGTGTACATAGTGCCCTCCTGATCCCTCCACTGTGTACATAGTGCCCCCCTGATCCCTCCACTGTGTACATAGTGCCCTCCTGATCCCTCCATTGTGTACATAGTGCCCCCTGATCCCTCCCCTGTGTACATAGTGCCCTCCTGATCCCTCCACTGTGTACATAGTGCCCTCCTGATCCCTCCACTGTGTACATAGTGCCCTCCTGATCCCTCCACTGTGTACATATGCCCTCCTGATCCCTCCATTGTGTACATAGTGCCCTCCTGATCCCTCCCCTGTGTAAATAGTGCCCTCCTGATCCCTCCACTGTGTACATAGTACCCTCCTGATCCCTCCACTGTGTACATAGTGCCCTCCTGATCCCTCCATTGTGTACATAGTGCCCCCTGATCCCTCCCCTGTGTACATAGTGCCCTCCTGATCCCTCCACTGTGTACATAGTGCCCTCCTGATCCCTCCACTGTGTACGTAGTGCCCTCCTGATCCCTACACTGTGTACATAGTGCCCTCCTGATCCCTCCACTGTGTACATATGCCCTCCTGATCCCTACACTGTGTACATAGTGCCATCCTGATCCCTCCCCTGTGTACATAGTGCCCTCCTGATCCCTCCACTGTGTACATAGTGCCCTCCTGATCCCTCCACTGTGTACATAGTGCCCTCCTGATCCCTCCACTGTGTACATAGTGGCCTCCTGATCCCTCCACTGTGTACATAGTGCCCTCCTGATCCCTCCACTGTGTACATAGTGCCCTCCTGATCCCTCCACTGTGTACATAGTGCCCTCATGATCCCTCCACTGTGTACATAGTACCCTCCTGATCCCTCCACTGTGTACATAGTGCCCTCCTGATCCCTCCATTGTGTACATAGTGCCCCCTGATCCCTCCCCTGTGTACATAGTGCCTTCCTGATCCCTCCACTGTGTACGTAGTACCCTCCTGATCCCTCCACTGTGTACGTAGTGCCCTCCTGATCCCTACACTGTGTACATAGTGCCCTCCTGATCCCTCCACTGTGTACATATGCCCTCCTAATCCCTCCACTGTGTACATAGTGCCCTCCTGATCCCTCCCCTGTATACATAGTGCCCTCCTGATCCCTCCACTGTGTACATAGTGCCCTCCTGATCCCTCCACTGTGTACATAGTGCCCTCCTGATCCCTCCACTGTGTACATAGTGCCCTCCTGATCCCTCCACTGTGTACATAGTGCCCTCCTGATCCCTCTACTGTGTACATAGTGCCCTCCTGATCCCTACCATGTGTACATGGTGCCCCCCTGATCCCTCCCCTGTGTACATAGTGCCCTCCTGATCCCTCCACTTTGTACATAGTTCCCCCCCTGATCCCTCCACTGTGTACATAGTGCCTTCCTGATCCCTCCACTGTGTACATAGTGCCCTCCTGATCCCTCCCCTGTGTACATAGTGCCCTCCTGATCCATCCCCGGTGTACATAGTGCCCTCCTGATCCCTTCAATGTGTACATATGCCCTCCTGATCCCTCCACTGTGTACATAGTGCCCTCCTGATCCCTCCACTGTGTACATAGTGCCCTCCTGATCCCTCCACTGTGTACATAGTGCCCTCCTGATCCCTCCACTGTGTACATAGCGCCCTCCTGATCCCTCCACTGAGTACAAAGTGCCCTCCTGATCCCTCCACTGTGTATGTAGTGCCCTCCTGATCCCTCCACTGTGTACGCAGTGCCCTCCTGATCCCTCCACTGTGTACATAGTGCCCTCCTGGTCCCTCCACTGGGTACGTAGTGCACGCCTGATCCCTCCACTATGTACATAGTGCCCTCCTGATCCCTCCCCTGCGTACATAGTGCACTTCTGATCCCTCCCATGTGTACGTAGTGCACGCCTGATCCCTCCCCTGTGTACGTAGTGCACGCCTGATCCCTCCCCTGTGTACATAGTGCACTTCTGATCCCTCCCCTGTGTACGTAGTGCACGCCTGATCCCTTCCCTGTGTACGTAGTGCCCTCCTGATCCCTCCACTGTGTACGTAGTGCATGCCTGATCCCTTCCCTGTGTACATATTGCCCTCCTGATCTCTCCACTGTGTACGTAGTGCATGCCTGATCCCTCCACTGTGTACGTAGTGATGTATGTAGTGCATGCCTGATCCCTCCCCTGTGTACATAGTGCCCTCCTGATTCCTCCACTGTGTACGTAGTGCCATGCCTGCTCCCTCCACTGTGTACGTAGTGCACGCCTGATCCCTCCCCTGTGTACTTAGTGCACACCTGATCCCTCCCATGTGTATGCAGTGTCCTCCTGATCCCTCCACTGTGTACGTAGTGCACGCCTGATCCCTTCACTGTGTACATAGTGATGAAGTGCATGGCTGATCCCTCCTTTGTGTACATAGTGCCCTCCTGATCCCTCCACTGTGTACATAGTGCCATGCCTGCTCCCTCCCCTTTTCACGTAGTTCACACCTGATCCCTCCCATGTGTACGCAGTGCCCTCCTGATCCCTCCACTGTGTACGTAGTGCACGCCTGATCCCTCCACTGTGTACGTTGTGCCATGCCTGCTCCTACCACTGTGTACGTAGTGCACGCCTGATCCCTCCCCTGTGTACGTAGTGCACACCTGATTCCTCCCATGTGTACGCAGTGCCCTCCTGATCCCTCCACTGTGTACGTAGTGCACGCCTGATCCCTCCACTCTGTATGCTGTGCACGTCTAATCCCTCCACTGTGTACGTAGTGCACACCTGATCCCTCCACTGTGTACATAGTGCCCTCCTGATCCCTCCACTGTGTACGTAGTGCACTCCTGATCCCTCCACTGTGTACGTAGTGCACGCCTGATCCTTCCACTGTGTACATAGTGCCTTCCTGATCCCTCCACTGTGTACATAGTGCACTCCTAATCTCTGCATTGTGTACCTAGCGCACAACTCATGATCTCTGCATTGTGTGCATAGTGTACTCATGAACCCTGCACTCTGTGAAAAATGTCGAGAAACACTATGTTTAGGGTAACCTGACTTAATATTTTGAACATGTTCCCTAAGTCTTTTCAAGAGGGGTCTCTTGGTTCTGCCCACGTACTGGAGATTACATGAACATTCCAGTACATAGACTACACCCTCTGTTTTACATGAGATGAAATCTTTAATAGTATACTTCCTGTTGTATTAGCACTGAACTCTTCCTTTTTCTTTTTTCTAAAGGTCGTATGACGACAAGCATAGCAATTTTTGCATGGATAAAAACCCTTACCCTGAAAGAAGGTAAAGGTTTTGTTAGACGGGGGATCCAGAACATTTTTCTTCAAGACTTTCTTCAAAACATTCGACCGGAACAGCTACCTCTCTATTAACAGTTGTCATCATCCATCCTGGTTGTTGAATATTCCAAAGGGACAACTGGTCAGACTAATGCCGCGTACACACGGCTGGACTTTCTGGAAAACTAGGTCCGACGGTCTTCCCGACGGACTTCCGGCGGACTTTGTGAACGGACGGACATGCCTACACACGACCGGACTTTCCGGCAGACTAGATCCACAGGTCTTCCCGACGGACTTTCGACGGAGTTACGGCGGACTTTTCAAATGAACGGACTTGCCCACACACGGCCAAGTCTGTTCATTTTTAACGTGACTCGGGTACGACGGGACTAGAAAAGGAAGTCAATCTCGCCGCTTTTATTGGCGAGATTGGCACCTTGCGAGCCCCGTCACAGGGCATACCAGGCCCTTAGGTCTGGTATGGATTTTAAGGGGAACCCTGTACGCCGAAAAAACGGCGTGGGGTCCCCCCCAAAATCCATACCAGACCCCGATCCGAGCACGCAGCCCAGCCGGTCAGGAAAGGGGGTGGGGACAAGCGAGCGCCCCCCCTTCTGAACTGTACTAGGCCACATGCCCTCAACATGGGGAGTGGGTGCTTTGGGGGAGGGGCGCCCTGCAGCCTCCCCCACCCCAAAGCACCTTGTCCCCATGTTGATGAGGACAAGGGCCTCTTCCCGACAACCCTGGCCATTGGTTGTCGGGGTCTGCGGGCGGGGGGCTTATTGGAATCCGGGAGCCCCCTTAAATAAGAGGGCCCCCAGATCCCGGCCCCCCACCCTATGTGAATGAGTATGGGGTACATGGTACCCCTACCCATTCACCTAGGGAAAAAGTGTCAATAAAAAAACATACTACACAGGTTTTTAATCTGAGGGCCCTCTTATTTAAGGGGGCTCCCAGATTCCGATAAGCCCCCCGCCCGCAGACCCCGACTACCAACGGCCAGGGTTGTCGGGAAGAGACCCTTGTCCTCATCAACATGGGGACAAGGTGCTTTGGGGTGGGGGGGTCGCTGTGGAGACCGGACAAAACCTGCAGTGATCCCTTGAAAGCTGCGAGGAAAGCTTCAACAACAGGCTGGTCGTTCACTGTTGCCCCATTAGACCCGTTGGGGTCTATCTATAAGGTGAGAGGCTAGCACTATGGGGGGGAGGATTGCAGAAAGACATGTTTACCATCTTACATCTTTAATTTGGACTCTTTCTCTGGCTCTGACTTTATTGGATTTCATTGCATTATTGCTCAGATATATTATAGGATGCACCTTTTAGGACTTTGAACACTTTTATATGAGTTTATTTTTGCCATGAGCATCTGAGAAATTTCTTCTTTTTTTTTTGACGCGCTATATTAGCGCTACTTCACTACACGATAAACATTTTTAGAGGTGTTGGTTACACTATAGAAGTTTAGCAGCTTTTTTAATTTAGCAGTTTATATGTATGCACTTTATTAATTAGCACTTTATTTGTATTGATACACTGTTGGTAGCACATTAGTACTTTGCCATATCATGTATAATGTATGGCCAGCCTAAGATGAACTTTACAGAACCCAGGACACACTTCTCCTGTTTTCAATACTACTCTGTTCCACATAGGCTGTTAGCTCATCTCTTATTTCCTGCACACTTCAAAATGCCAAATGAACGATCTATGCAAGAGTTAAAAGTTAAAGCGGACCATTTTTTCAACTTTCCATCTATTAAATCTTCTGCCCTTGTTGTTTTGACTTTTGATAGTAAAACATTTTTTTTCTGTCAGTAAATACCTTCTTCCTGTTTCTTGTCTGGTCATTAGCCTATGGCTTATGGCATCATGCACAACTCTCTCTATCACTCTCATGAGAGTTTGCCAGAAAGGGAGGGGGGATGAGTCATAAAAGGGCCAATGAGAGCTGCAGAGCTGGAGTTGTGCATCTGTGTAAATCCAGGAAGTGAACAGGCAGCAGCTTCAGCTGCCCACAGTTTAAATGGTTGCAGCCAGACTCAGTGGAGGGAGATTTCTGCAGCATATTTGGCAAGTACAGAATCACAGAGTATATGAAATAATATGCAAAGTGGTTGGAGGGAAGCTTCAGAATGGCAAAGATGTTTTTTTAGAAATTATGTGAGCAGACTGCAGTTCCTCTTTAAGGTAGTAAGAAAAAAATGATACCTGTGTATTTAGTGAGAAGGATGATTACTGATTGATGCATTTCATTTTAAAAAACATGCACATGGAAGATGGTAGGTAGGTAGGAGGGTGTATGATGCAGGGTGTGTGCTAATGAGGTCATCTGGTAAACTCCTTCCTGTGTCATGACCTATAGTCTGTCCAGGAAGTGAGGCAGAAGTAATGGGGAAGTGTTTTTGAACAGCCATGAGAACAGTGAGGTAAGTGTCTGTAGAATAAATAGAAAGCTCTTTTATTTTTTGCACAAAAAGGACATTAATGCTATATTGATAGGAGAGGTGGAATTTAGAAAAAAAGCCTTTAAACACAAAAATCGCAACTAATGCCGTGTACACACGATCGAGATTTTGGTCGGAAAAAGATATGATGGCTTCCTCTCAAGCTTGCCTTGCATACACATGGTCACACAAAAGTTTGCTGAACTTTTGACCGTTAAGAACGCGGTGACGTACAACACAATGACGAGCTCAATGCTTCCGAGCATGCGTCGAATTGTTTCCGAGCATGAGTAGGAATTTTGCACGTCAGAATTTCTACAGACGATCGCATTTTTGGATTTGAACTTTTTCCATCCGAAAAATAGAGAACTGCTCTCAATCTTTTGCTGGCTGGAATTCGGCCAGCAAAAGTCCGATGGAGCATACACACGTTCGCATTTTCTGACCAAAAGCTCACATCGGTCTTTTGCTGGCCAAATTTCCGATCGTGTGTATGAAGCATACGAATGGAAAGGGTAATTACTTTTTTTTTTTTTTTTTTTCAGACCAGCTAGTTTTATTGCTATAGAAGACTGATGCAGTAGTGTCCTGTGTGGAACTGTGTGGATTGGATGCCAGTAAATAATTCAACTATTTAGTATTTAGGTTAGTGGAGGACATGACCACATTTGGTCAGTGATGTCACAGGCATCCCTGTGACATCAATGGTCATGTTCATACATGGTAAATGATGTCACAAGGGAGACCCAACCCCATATGTATATACAGTCACAGCTTTCATCCGCTCGTTCTGTCAGTAAGCAAGAATAAAGCAATGGGACCAGACATGTGTCAGCAGGTGGCTTCTTTTCTTTAGGTGCATCCATCAGCATTGGGCATCGTGATTGACGTGGATCTACATTGCTGGACAACATAAATGATGGTGGATGTATATCATGAAAAGGTTCACCCGTTGGTGGCACTATCGGTCTCCTGGATCGCAGTACCAGTGTCCACTAGCGGGTGTCTTTCAACACCTAAGACCTGTAATAAGAGGACTCACCTGCTGGTGGCACTGTTGCAGCCTTGGGTTGTAGTACCGGTGTCCACCAGCGGGTGTATTCCGGTAGTGTGGAGCAGACAGCACCCTCTGCGCTCAGGTGTAACCTGAGGTCAAATCACTGCAGTCTGATAAATACCCGGCAAGCCCTCACATCCTTGCCTTGGTGTCTCTCTCCCTGTGCCCTGATCTTGCTGCTTGTTATCTTGACCTTGAGCCTGCATCTGTCCTGACCTGATCCGATCCCCATCCTGAGCCCATCCTGGGCCTGTCCCTCCAGTTTCCTGATTTCCCTGATCCCTGCCCTGCAGCCTATCCATCCATCCTCTCCCTGTCCTGTTGGTTCCCCGTCCTTTCCCATCTGACTGACCTCCTTGTGTATGACCTCGGCCTGGCTTTTGTTACGATTACGGTATTTCCCATCTATTTGTTTGTGGGTCTATGGTTGTTTTGCACTGTTATATTTCATTTATTTGTCACCCATTTAATAAACACAATTATTTTTCACTTACCTGTGTTTCTGGTTCCTTCTGTGCAGTCCACACAGTCTGGTCTACTAAATTCCCAGTGACATAATTGAATATAGTCATGTCTATATGTGGTCAGTTACATCAGCAAAGATATCCATCCCTTTGTATATATTAGCTGTAATGCATTAAGGCTGGGTTCACACTGGTGCGACACGACAGCCGTCCTACTTTGGATCCGACTTTGCCCTGCGACATGAAGCCGGCATGTGTCCGACTTTCAATGAACGGGGATCCGACTTGGATCCCCGCCAATGCCCGGCACTGTGTTTGGTATGAATCTTTAGGGGGAACTCCGCGCTAAATTTTAAGTAAAAATCCGGCATGAGTTCCCCCTCCAAGAGCATACCAGGCCCTTGGGTCTGGTATGGACCTTGAGGGGAACCCCCTACGCCGAAAAAACGGCGTGGGGGGTCCCCCCCAATCCATACCAGACCCTTATCCGAGCACGCAGCCCGGCCGGACAGGAATGGGGGTGGGGACGAGCGAGTGCCCCCCCCTCCTGAACCGTACCAGGCCGCATGCCCTCAACATGGGGGGTTGTTGCCTTGGGGGAGGGGGGCGCGCTGCGGCCCCCCCCACCCCAAAGCACCTTGTCCCCATGTTGATGAGGACAAGGGCCTCTTCCCGACAACCCTGGCCGTTGGTTGTCGGGGTCTGCGGGCGGGGGGCTTATCGGAATCCGGGAGCCCCCTTTAATAAGGGGGGCCCCCAGATCCCGGCCTCCCACCCTATGTGAATTGAGTATGGGGTACATAGTACCCCTACCCATTCACCTAGGGAAAAAGTGTCAATTTAAAAAAAAAAACACTACACAGATTTTTTAAGTATTTTATTAGACAGCTCCGGGGGTCTTCTTCCGACTTCGGGGGTCTCTCCGGTTCTTCTCCGCGCTCTCCGGGTCTTCTGCCGGGCTCCTCCGCTCTCTTCTGCTCTTTTGCCGCTCTTTTGCTTAAGCGGAGGAGTCCGGTCTTCTGCCTTCTGCCCTCTTCTCTTCTCCTGATGTTGACACGACGCTCGATCCGGCTAGAATGCTCTCTGTGCGCTCTGCTCTGACTTATATAGGCGGTGACCCCGCCCTCTTATGCCGTCACAGTCCCTGGGCATGCTGGGACTATGACGGCATACAGGGGGCGTGGTCATCGGGTGATGACCACGCCCCCTAAAACGTCACAGTCCCAGCATGCCCAGGGACTGTGACGGCATAAGGGGGCGGGGTCACCGCCTATATAAGTCAGAGCAGAGCGCACAGAGAGCATTCTAGCCGGAGAGAGCGTCGTGTCAACATCAGGAGAAGAGAAGAGGGCAGAAGGCAGAAGACCGGACTCCTCCGCTTAAGCAAAAGAGCGGCAAAAGAGCAGAAGAGAGCGGAGGAGCCCGGCAGAAGACCCGGAGAGCGCGGAGAAGAACCGGAGAGACCCCCGAAGTCGGAAGAAGACCCCCGGAGCTGTCTAATAAAATACTTTAAAAATCTGTGTAGTGTTTTTTTTTTTAAATTGACACTTTTTCCCTAGGTGAATGGGTAGGGGTACTATGTACCCCATACTCAATTCACATAGGGTGGGGGGCCGGGATCTGGGGGCCCCCTTATTAAAGGGGGCTCCCGGATTCCGATAAGCCCCCCGCCCGCAGACCCCGACAACCAACGGCCAGGGTTGTCGGGAAGAGGCCCTTGTCCTCATCAACATGGGGACAAGGTGCTTTGGGGTGGGGGGCCGCAGCGCGCCCCCTCCCCCAAGGCAACAACCCCCCATGTTGAGGGCATGCGGCCTGGTACGGTTCAGGAGGGGGGGGGCGCTCGCTCGTCCCCACCCCCATTCCTGTCCGGCCGGGCTGCGTGCTCGGATAAGGGTCTGGTATGGATTGGGGGGGACCCCCCACGCCGTTTTTTCGGCGTGGGGGGTTCCCCTCAAGGTCCATACCAGACCCAAGGGCCTGGTATGCTCTTGGAGGGGGAACCCATCCTGGATTTTTATTTAAAATTTGGCGCGGAGTTCCCCCTCAAGATCATCTGTGCACAAGTCGCGTGCCGAAGTCGGATCATGCAAGACGGCGATCCGACTTTGATCCGACTTCAATGATAGTCAATAGGCTGAAGTAGGATCAGAGTCGGACCAAAGTAGTACAGGGAGCATTTCTAAAGTCGGAACGACTTGTGTCGGACCAGTTAGGACGGCTCCCATAGGGAAACATTAAATTTCACACGTCATGCGACATGAGCTCCCAATGTCGGAGCGTTTGTCGGACCAGTGTGAACCCAGCCTCAATCTGTCATTTGTCAGGTGTGAAGCAACAGGACCATATGTGCATCGTTGGGTGATGTTTTTTTTCTTTCAGCAGTCAGACATAATGACTGATATGAATCTACTTTGCTGGATGATTGACGTTGGATCTACAACATTGGGCATTTTTAAAAAAAATTTTATTAACCTATACCCACTCACATGTGCAGCAGCAAATGAGTGAGCTTTATTGCCCACATACCACACATATGCATCACTGGGTGGCTAATGTTTCTGTGCTGAGTGCACGCTTCCAGCACAGAGACCAAGTTCTCAAAGACAGCTTTTGACCCCCATTAACAATTGGAAGCCAGTGGGACCGGCTCCTGATCATGTGACTGCTCTGTTACAGTAGTCACATGACCGCTGATCCTTTCTGCCCCTTGGGCACTCAGAACCTTTTAAAAGGGACACTAGGGTAGATGGGAAGGAACATGAATTCTAGGTGTGGGTATTTTATATATATGTAGCACCCTTCTAGGTAGGTGCTATTATAGTTAGATAGCTGTTAAGTTGTGTTTTTGATAGGCAAATTTAGTTGCCACACTGTAGGCAGTGTAGGCAGTGTGGCTGCAATTGTTTGACAGTCAAAAGCATAGTCTGCTCACTGTAATCAATAAGGATGCATAGCTCCCAACTATCCCTGATTTCGAGGAACTGTCCCTGATTTGGAGCAATGTCCCTCTGTCCCTCATTCTTCCTCATTTTGGTCTGATCTTTATAGATGTATATAAAATGTACTTTTTATCTATCAAAAAGGGTTTTCCAGTGTTAAACCTTTCATCTGATTTCTAAATTTCTGCATTTGTAAATTCCAAAAGCCAATATAAAGGAATAGTACTGGTAAAAAAGCACTCGTGGGTTTAACCAATCTTGTTTTTTGTGCAATTCCCCTTTAAGGGGGCGTGGCAAGGGGTGAGTCATATTCCTGCCTACTTTTGCTGATAGGTGTCTCTCATTCCCATTGCAAAAAGTTGGGAGCTATGAGGATGCAATCTGCTAGTTAGGTTAGTACAGTATGTTTAGCTGCTGCCAGTCTGACCTATAGCTTCCTCTGTATACAGGAGACTTGAGAAGTTTCTGGATAGTAGGTGTGAAGCTATGCAGATGGCAGCATGGATATTTATACAGCCCCAGCCTTTCCCAGAGAGGCAGGCTGTGAATGGGGGTTGGGAGACTGTATTTATTCAGTTCTGGGTCTTGTCCCAGAGTGGAGGAGTCCAGCCTGAGGGGGGCACGCTGCCCTCTCAGGCACAGGCTGCCATGTGGAGGCCTCAGCTGAGGAAGAATGCAGAGACCTGGGTGCTTAGAAGAAGCTGACTGAGGGGAGCTATCTGCCACAGATCTATCTGGTATCACTGGGGGGCATCGCTAGGAAGATTGGAAGGAGGCATCCATCTGGCCTTGTTAGTATAGACATCTGGACATGCTGGATCTTGGTGACCTTGAGCTCTAGCTACCCCTCTGGTGCCTAGTTTATAATCAGCTGTGGGTCTGTTAAAGGTTACACTACCTGGTGTCCTGAAGACCTCTGTCCAGAAACTATGATATTTTAAAGGGCTTTGCTCTACTGCCCCTGGACGACGTAACTCTATTACGAAACGAGTAGGGGGAGCGACGCGCTTGCGTCACCTCTGATCGCTGTTGCGGTTACCAGCAGGACTGTTTGGTCTGCGAGCTTACCGGCCGGTGCTCCAGACATTTCAGGCGCTTACTTTACTACCATCATGTGAGTGCAATTACTGTTACTTATTTTTAATAAAGGTACATGGTTTTGCACTATTGGAGCCTTTTATTTTTCATGGTGCATCCATCCTTCTGTGAGTTGGTGTCTAAAACATGCCAGTTTGAGTATCTATGCCACGGTAGCTAAGCCCCGGTTGTGCCATTATCCCAAAGCTTTCAGCTCATCTGCTGCGGTCCGGACAAATTATCCCTTTCAAGCTTTCTCTGATCCTCTGTAGTGGGGGATCATGAGTCTCTGGTAAGCGGCCATTGTTTACTTGTGGTGGTGGATTGAGCACTGTCTCAACATACAGCAGAGATTATACAGCCTTTTATGGACTCTTTAGTTACTTATCACATTGGTGATTTAGTCATATATGTGTATGGACTCATGTGCATTCACTTATTGATATTATTTATTAATTTTATTTTCACTTATTTCACATTTCATTATATCATTTAATTTGGTGTTATGTCACTTTGATATGTTCATATTTTTGTATTCACTTTGTACATTTTGTATGATATGCATTCAGGAATTTATTGCTGATTGGTGATCATTTACATGCATGTCAGTTTTCAGCGCGATTCCAATTTTTCCCAATTTATCATCTACTGTGTTTGTGTTGCGCAGAGGAATTGCTGCTTTTCAACTTGCACAACTATTTAGTTTTGTTAGTTTGTTGTTTGTTTCACCAGAGCGCAGTTTCTTTCCCCCTTTTTTTCTTTGCTCTACTGGCTCTGCTACAACCACTACTAAAAGTGATTGTAAAGTCAGATGGTTTTTTATCTTAACTCCAAAGACATGCTGGGAGGTGGCGGGATTCCTTCATTAAAAAAAAAAATTTAAAAGTCAACAGCTACAAACACTGTAGCTGCTGACTTTAAATAAGTACTTACCTGTCCGGGGAGCCCGCGATGTCGGCCGCCCGAGGCCGACCCCTCCCTCGGCTCTCGGGTCCCGGCACCGCCATCCTAGGTAAGGGTAACAGGCAGTGGAGCCTTGCAGCTTCACTGCCAGTTTCCTACTGCGCATGCGCGAGCGGCGCGGCGCTTTGTGAATGGGACGCAATGTGTTGTGGGACACACACAGTTCCCATAACACACCGCATCCCATTTCCCAGAAGACAACGCGGGGAGAAGAAGACTGAAGATCACCGCGGTGTAGGAAGAGGCAGATTAGGAAGACTGCCTAGCAACAGTCATTTCACGTAAGTTACTTGAGGGCATGGACTGATGTGAATGTACAATGTGTATGTAAAGCGCTGCGTAATTTGACGGCGCTATACAAGTAACTGAAATAAATAAATAATAATAATGCATGCTATACATTTGGATAAAAAACCTTCTGTGTGCAGCAGCCCCCCATATCCCCCTAATACTTACCTGAGCCCATCTCGATCCAGTGATACTGCAGGAGAGTCTTGGCTGCCCAGGACTCTTCCTCCTTATTGGCTGAGATTGGCTCCCACTGCTGTCAATCAAGGTCAGTGAGGAGAGACAGGGGACGGGGCCGAACCATGGCTCTGTGTCTGAATGGACACAGAGCAGCGTCTCGGGTGTTCCCATAACAAGCTGCATGCTGTGGGGGCACTCGGCAGGAGGGAGGGGCCAGGGGCACTGAAGAGGGACACGAGAGGAGGAGGAGCTGGGCTGCTCTGTGCAAAACCACTGTACAGAGGAGGTGAGTATAACATGTTTGTTATTTTTAAAGAAAAAAACCTGAGACTTTAGTATCACTTTAACCACTTGCCTACAGGGCACTTTTACCCCCTTCCTGCCCAGACCAATTTTCAGCGCTCTCACACTTTGAATGACAATTACCCAGTCATGCAACACTGTAACCCAAATGAAATTTGCATCCTTTTTTTCACGCAAATAGAGCTTTCTTTTGGTGGTATTAAATCACTAGTGGGTTTTTTTATTTTTTGTGCTATAAATAAAAAAAGACTGAAAAAAATGCCTTTTTCTTTGTTTCTGTCATAAAATTTTGCAAATTAGTAATATTTCTTCATAAATGTTGGCCAAAATTTATACGACTACATATCTTTGGTAAAAATAACCCTAATTAGTGTATATTATTTGGTTTTTGTGAAAGTTATAGAGTCTACAAGCTATGGTGCAAATCATTGAAAATTGATCACACCTGATCACACCTAATGTACTGTAGACCTATCTCATTTCTTGAGACACTAACAAGCCAGGAAAGTACAAATACCCACAAAATGACCCCATTTTGGAAATTACAAATCTCATTTCTCAACCACCTATTACACTTTTGAAGGCCCTGGAGCACCAGGACAATGGAAACGCCCACAAAATGACCCCATTTTGGAAAGCAGACACCCCAATGTATAATCTATGAGGCATAATGAGTCTTTTGAACTGTTCCTTTTTTTCCAGAAGTTTTAGGAAAATGTGGGAAAAAAAATTAAAACGCATTTTTTTCCACAAAGTTGTCCATTTTTAAGATATTTCCAACACATAGCATGTACATAGCAAAAATGACACCCCAAAATACACTCTGCTACTCCTCCTGAATATGGGGATACCACATGTGTGAGACTTTTACACAGCCTGGCCACATACAGAGGCCCAACATTGAAGTAGCACCTTCAGGCGTTCTACAAGCCTAAATCACACATCTCATTTCTCAACCACCTATTACAGTTTTGAAGGCCCTGGAGCCCCAGGACATTGGAAATGCCCACAAAATGACCTATTTTGGAAAGCAGACACCTCAACATATAATCTATGAGGCATAATGAGTCTTTTGAACTGTTCATTTTTTTCCAGAAGTTTTTGGAAAATGTGGAAAAAAATTAAAACGCTTTTTTTTCCACAAAGTTGTCTATTTTTAAGATATTTTCAACACATAGCATGTAGATAGCAAAAATGACACCCCAGAATACATTCTGCTACTCCTCCTGAGTATGGCGATACCACATGTGTCAGACTTTTACACAGCCTGGCCACGTACAGAGGCCCAACATTGAAGTAACACCTTCAGGCGTTCTACAAGCATAAATTACACGTCTCATTTCTCAACCACCTATTACGGTTTTGAAGGCCCTGGAGCCCCAGGACAATGGAAACGCCCACAAAATGACCCATTTTGGAAAGCAGACACCTCAACGTATAATCTATGAGGCATAATGAGTCTTTTGAACTCTTCCTTTTTTTCCAGAAGTTTTAGGAAAATGTAGAAAAAAAATGAAAACGCATTTTTTTTCCACAAAGTTGTTCATTTTTAAGATATTTCCAACACATAGCATGTACATAGCAAAAATGACATCCCAAAATACATTCTGCTACTCCTCCTGAGTATGGCGATACCACATGTGTCAGACTTTTACACAGCCTGACCACATACAGTCAGGTCCACAAATATTGGGACATCGACACAATTCTAATCTTTTTGGCTCTATACACCACCACAATGGATTTCAAATGAAACAAACAAGATGTGCTTTAACTGCAGACTTTAAGCTTTAATTCGAGGGTATTTACATCCAAATCAGGTGAATGGTGTAGGAATTACAACAGTTTGTATAAGTGCCTCCCACTTTTTAAAGGCTCAAAAGTAATGGGACAGATTAACAATCATCCATCAAACTTTCACTTGTTAATACTTGGTTGCAAATCCTTTGCAGTCAATTACAACCTGAAGTCTGGAATGCATAGACATCACCAGACGCTGGGTTTCATCCCTGGTGATGCTCTGCCAGGCCTCTACTGCAACTGTCTTCAGTTCCAGCTTGTTCTTGGGGCATTTTCCCTTCAGTTTTGTCTTCAGCAATCGAAATGCATGCTCAATCGGATTCAGGTCAGGTGATTGACTTGGCCATTGCATAACATTCCACTTCTTTCCCTTAAAAAACCCTTTGGTTGCTTTCGCAGTATACTTCGGGTCATTGTCCATCTGCACTGTGAAGCGCCGTCCAATGAGTTCTGAAGCATTTTGCTGAATATGAGCAGATAATATTGCACAAAACACTTCAGAATTTCTCCTGCTGCTTTTGTCAGCAGTAACATCATCAATAAATACAAGAGAACCAGTTCCATTGGCAGCCATACATGCCCACGCCATGACACTACCACCACCGTGCTTTATTAATGAGGTGGTATGCTTTGGATCATGAGCAGTTCCTTTCCTTCTCCATACTCTTCTCTTCCCATCACTCTGGTACAAGTTGATATTGGTCTCATCTGTCCATAGGATGTTGTTCCAGAACTGTAAAGGCTTTTTTAGATGTTTGACAAACTCTAATCTGGCCTTCCTGTTTTTGAGGCTCACCAATGGTTTACATCTTGTGGTGAATTCTCTGTATTCACTCTGGTGAAGTCTTCTCTTGATTGTTGACTTTGACACACAGTTGATTTGGCCACACCTAATGTTTTTGCTATCTCTCTGATGGGTTTGTTTTGTTTTTTCAGCCTAATGATGGCTTGCTTCACTGATAATGAAAGCTGTTTGGATCTCATATTGAGAGTTGACAGCAACAGATTCCAAATGCAAAAGGCACACTTGAAATTAACTCTGGACCTTTTATCTGCTCCTTGTAAATGGGATAATGAGGGAATAACACACACCTGGCCATGGAACAGCTGAGCAGCCAACTGTCCCATTACTCTTGGTTCCTTAAAAAGTGGGAGGCACATATACAAACTGTTGTAATTCCTACACCGTTCACCTGATTTGGATGTAAATACCCTCAAATTAAGTCTGAAAGTCTGCAGTTAAAGCACATCTTGTTTGTTTCATTTCAAATCCATTGTGGTGGTGTATAGAGCCAAAAAGATTAGAATTGTGTCGATGTCCCAATATTTATGGACCTGACTGTACAGAGGCCCACCATTGAAGTAGCACCTTCAGGCGTTCTACAAGCATAAATTACACATCTAATTTCCTGACAACCTATTATTTTTGAAGGCCCTTATATTTCTAACACATAGCATTTATACCAAAAATTACACTCCAAAATAAATTCTATTGAGGAAAGGGTAAAAAAAAAAAGTATTACCTGTGGTTTTAGTAGTGTCCCAGAGGAGAGAATTGGTGCAGGCAGCAGGCAGCAGGTAGCAGGCAGGGATGTGCTTAGCAACAATAGTAATTATCCAGGCAGCAGGCAGGAATATTGTCTATAGTCAGCACAAGGATATCGTCAGCACAGCTAAAGCATTTGTCCATAGAAATTGTCCAGGCAGAGACAGCCAGCACAGCCATAATATTGGTCCTGGTACACCGTTACCTCCCTGCACTCATTATTGTACCGCTCTCCAGCCCTTCATAAACATACTGCATCTTGCTACAGCTAATTATTTCCATAGTCCAGGTAGCAGGCAGAGGTGTTGTCAGTTTATGCTGCAGACAGGGGGATGGTGGCAGTAAGTCGGAAGCAGGCTGAGGTCGGCAATCAGGTAAGACCTATGCACAGGGGCACAGGGGTAGAGGTTTCGACCCACCCAAATCTCTACGAAGCTTCCGGACTCCAGACCCTAATCCAGTAATTACGAAACCCAAAGACAACAAAAAAAAGCAGTAGGCAAAAGCATAGTCCCTAAAACAGGCCAGGGTCAGATGACGTGCAAGCAGTCCAAATGGTTGGCAGAGGCATAGTCAAAAAACAGGCCAGGGTCAGTTCACGTAGAAGGTAGTGGCATGGTTATTTGAGGAAGCATGGGAAATGGTCAGCACAGATGATGGAAATAGGGAAATGGTTAAGAATATGGGCTAATATTTTAGGGATGTGTGATATAGCCTGAAGCATTCACCAATGCAAAGGCCGGGTTCCGAGGGACACTGGGGACGATGGTAGCTAGTATCTCTTCGAAATCCTTTATTGCTGCATACTCGACTTTTTTTTGGCGTCTTCGGTCTGCTTTAGATGGTGGAAGTGGCATTCATGAAGTCGGCTAACAGCATCAGAGCGAAGGTTTTCTGGGGGGGTATGGTAGATGAGGGACGTGACAACTTCTATGAATTTCAGGAAGTGGGCAGGGCTTTCGTTGGATTTGGTGTAAATTATGTAGGCATTATAAATGGCCGAATGAATTAAATAGAGTGCTACTTTCTTGTACTAGAAACGGGACCTCCTTATTGCTAAATAGGGCTGAAGCATTTAGTCGTTGAAATCCACCCCCCCATGTACAGATTGTAATCTTGTACACATTTTGGCTTTACAATGGGACCTCATCTTCTCTGAACTTCAACTGTAGTTATGTCATGGATGGTGGACATCGTGTACACATTCCTGGTATCCTTCCACCTCAAGGCCAGCACTTTGTTGCATCTCAAAGTTGCTCTTTCTCCCCTTCGCAATTTATAATTTACTATGGCTTCCTATTCTTTCTGGAGGTTCCACAGGCCAGGGTTTGTGCGAGGTATACGTGTTCAAAAAGGGGCAGGCTTGTGTAGAAGTTTTCAGGTATATGTGGTAACCTTTCTTCAGCAGTGGGTATGGCAGGTCCCATACAATTTTACCAGTTGTGCCCATGTAGGGACGGTCACTCAGGGGGCTGGAGCTGGGAATCTCTTCCTTCGTATATGCGGAACGCATACAGATATCCCGTGACTCTCTTGCAAAGTGTATTTGGCCCTTTTGCTAGGAACGTATCGTTTTATTCCTAGCTGGCCTGAAAAGGGTACCAGGGACTCTTCTACACATATAAGCTTATCGGGGACATAGAATTCAGCAAATTGTTGGGAAAAGAAATTAATGAGTGGGCGAATTTTATATAATTTATATAATTTATCGTAGTTTGGATGATTGCGGGGAGGACACTGGGTGTTGTTACTGAAATGAAGAAAGCGCATTATGATCTCGTATCGGGAACTGGATATTACAGAAGAATAAATGGGCATGTCGTGAATGAGGTGGGTGAACCAATAGGCATGTCCTTCATTTTTTTTTATAAGCCCCATGTTTATGGTGAGGCCCATAAACATTTTGAACTCCTCCAGAGTCAAATCCTTCCACTCAAATGGACGGGCGTATGAAGATTGGGGGTTGTTGGCAATATGCTGCTGGGCATATAAATTTTGGGTATTGGCCTGCACACCTGGCTGTGCGGTGAAAAGGGGAATTCTTGCTGATCCTGAGTCGGAAGGCAGCCATGTTGGATTGGCAAGACCATTTGGGAGATATGTAGCGGCCCTGGCTCTTGGGAGACGTGGCACTCCAGTGCTGGTAGTTGGAGTTCCTGTGCTGGCATTTGGGCGTGATGCTGCGGAAATGCTGGTACTGGGCATTTCTTGTGGCCTTTCGCTGGCGGCAGCTCTAGTACTGGGCCTTTGGTTTGGGGGTCTATCGCTGGAAGCAGCGCTGGTACTGGGCCTGAGAATTTGATCTTAGTGTATATTGCTGGTTGCTGCCTGGTTTCCAGAGCGCCATGCTCTTTTAGGAGGGATCCATTCTTCCTCTGATTCGTTTGCCAATACACTACTATCGATCGGTTCAAATGCTGAATTTGATTCGCAATCAGAATTGGCATATGAATCTGATAAGAACTCCCCGCTGCTCTCATCAGTCATGAATAGGATCTGGAACGCCTCCTCACCTGTATAGAATCTTTTGGACATTTTTTCTGATGGGCTGTGCGATGGGTGACAAATGACGGTTACTGATGGGCGATAGGTGATGGGTGACAGGTGACGGTCACTAAAGGGCGACAGGTGATCGGTGACAAGTGATGATCACTGATGGGTGACGTGCGACGGTCACTGGTGGGTAGCAGGTGACGAGCGACAGTCACTGGTGGGTGACAGGTGACGTGTGACGGACACTGGTGGGTGACAGGTGACAGTCACTGATGGCAGTCTCTGATGGTGACTGGTGCACTTTATGGGACTGATAGGTGACAGATGAGGGTCACAGATGGGTAACTGATGATGGTCACTGATGGCGGTCACTGATGACGGTCACTGGTGATGGTCACTGATGGGTGACAGGTGCACCGCTGACGGCAGTCTCTGACCGTGACAGGTGCACTTTGTGGGCACTGATGGGTGACAGGTGCACTTTGTGGGCACTGATAGGTGACAGGTGCACTTTGTGCACACTGATGGGTGACAGCTGAACTTTGTGGACACTGATGGGTGACAGGTGCACTTTGTGGGCACTGATGAGTGACAGGTGCACTTTTATAAGCACTGATGTGGTGACTGTTGGGTGACAGCTGTAATATGGGGGGGGGGTGGCAATGTAATAGGTTCTTTTTGTGGTGTTAGTGTAGTACACTACAATATACACATAGATCGGTCACTCACTGCTCCTGGCTCTTCTCTCCTCACACTGGAAACGGTGTGTGAGGAGAGAAGAGCTGGTAACAGCTAGTAACCGGTCTTTGTTTACATTTAGTAATCAACTGTGAATGGATCACAGCCGATACGTGGTGAACAGCCGCCAGCCATTGGCTGTTTACCCTTGTCAGTGGCGAGCAGTGTTCCTGAGAACAGGCTGTCACCGACATGACCACACTGCGCGCTCCCGATCACGCGCATGCGCGGCCTAAAGCGGGGAATACCCCTTTGTGATCGCCCGTGATGTAATCGCGGCCGATCACATGGTGAACAGCCATGCCCAATGGCTGTTCACCCCTGTCGGTGACGCGCTGTGTCCCGGGGACACAGCGACACCGACAGAGCAGGGCTGTGTGCCCGCGGTAGCGCGCATGCCCTGTGTGCCCGTGGTAGCGCGCATGCCCTGTGTGAATCAGCCGCCGTCATATGACGGCGGCCCAGAACAAGAGCTGCACCACTCCGCCGTCATATGACGGTGGGCGGGCAGCAACAGGTTAAACTAAAAGGAAGGTTAAGTTCTCAGTGTACATAGTACATTTTTGGAGTATCCCACCACTTCCCTCATCCCTATCCAAGTTCTCCAAAAATAAAACAAAACAAATAACACCCCTAGACTGGTCTTTGGAAAAGAAAGAAAGAGTGAATGAGCCTGTTGTGTGCTTGGCTGCGGGGCTAAAGTTGGCAAGACCTGGACAAATAATTCCTGTGCCTCCTACGAGAGTAGCGTTACACTTAGTTACATTGGTCCAACTTGGTAACAGTGCATACACCATACTGGCCAATGTCCCTGGAATCTGGAAATCACTGAAATAGACACTGTTACTCCAGCATTTCCTCAAGCTTCTTGGTCCCATGCCGAGCGGCTGCCCTGCTACTTTCTGAATGCTACATTTTCTGAAAGAATGCAAAGTGTTCTCTGATTGGACTAGACGGAGAGCATAATGTCACCACCCCACCTCTCCACCTAGTCCAAATTACCCATATCTGTAATTCTTTAAAGAGTTTGTCAAAAACCGTGCTTATCGTTTTTATTTTACTTTACTGAGTAGCAGTACAATGTACCCCTTAATCATGCACATAGAGTATAGGCTGGTATCTATTGTTAAATGGGTCTTCCAGGTTTTGAAAGCCCGTAATCCCCATCAACATGGTGAACAACGTGCTTGCTAGGCCCCCCATGGCTGCTGATAAGGCAGTATAGCCAGCCCTCCTGTACCGAGCCTGGGCCCCATCAGTTACCTGCCAAACAGGAAGGCTGGCTGTACTACCTTATTGCTGACTCTTGTGGATCCCCCTGCAGTGCTGCCAGCTTCTCTTCCTCTTTCTCTCTCCAGCTGCGCTGCAGGGGGATTGGTTTTGGATCTGCACCCTCTTCGACCTGCTGTCTGGGCCCCCTTGTGTGCCTCCCTTTGCTGCACTGCCAGCTTCCCTGCTCTCCACTCCTTGGAAACCAAGGGAAGTATGATATGTCATAAAAACCTGCTCCATCACTGAAACATAGTAAACTGTGTTTCTTATGCTTCAGTTTGTGAATGAACAGAAAACTGCTCAGCACAGAGCACTTCCCAGTCAGTCATCACCATACAGTGCAGCTGAGGCTGCAGAGAAAGGGACCATGGAATCTCTTTTCTCAAATGTGAGACACTGGGGGTCTAGACCCCTGATATTTCACCAGAGCCTCCCAACAGGGCAGTTAAAAAAAAAAAGTTTAAAATAAATAAAAAATTTAAAAAAATTATAAATAATATATTAAAAAAATTTAAATTATAAAAAAATAATTAAAAAAGTTCAGAACGCTTTCAAATGTTCTTTGCTCTCTGCAGAGCAGTTAGCATTTGGATCGCTCTTCAAAGAGTATTTGACAGACGGGGAGTAGGCAACACCTGCTTTAACCCCACACTAGTTCACCACAATGGCATGCTTTGCAGAGCAGCACTATTCACTTGAATGGGTCCTGATCGAAGTGGGTATGATTTCTGCCATGGTTGCAAAGCATAGCATTGTGGCTGATTTTAGCAAAAATAAAAAATATAATTTGATAGAGGGGGCCCTGTCAGGTAGGCTGGACAGGGCCCTGTGATCTCTAACAGCGACCTGGCCACCCCCCTCCCCCCCCCCCTTTCATGTTGAGGGCATGTGGCCTGGTTTGGTTCATGGAGGCTGGGGTTGCATGTTTGCCCCTTCCCCCCTTTTCTGGCCTGCCAGGTTGCATTCTTGAATAAGGGTCTGGTATGGATTTTTTGGGGGTAAGCTAAAGTCACTGCTGTGTTGCTCACTGTTTTCCTTGGACATGCATGGCAGGATTGCCAAATATTATTTTTAATAAAAACTGTTTACTTTATCTTGCTAAAGCATATTTTAGTGATGGGTGTACAGGTACTTGAAAGGGCTGGCATGTATCCAAAATTAAACTACTGCTACCAAAGTTGAAGAATGAGGAAAGCTGAAAAGGAAACTTCCTTCGGCTTTTTTTAACTAGTTCTCAAGTATTGTTTCAGAAGTTCAAAGAGAGGTCACATATGTTCAAGAGTGTGTTCACACTGTGAGTTGACGCCATTTCAAGAAAGGGTGCGGAGTCAAATGTAACATAATTTCTATTTTCGCTCCCTCCACCCATTTTGAGCTTATGGACTTCACTGACAGCCTTCTGGGAGTTCAACAAACAATTCAGAGCTAAAAAGAACCATCTCCACTAGGCTTGGGTGCGGAGGTTGGTGGCCAGATTGGACTTTTTGACCGAGGGTCTAACTGACCTCTCTTAATGAAGGGGTTTAAGGCCCTGCTCACATCTGTGCATTTTATGTGTATTTTAGGTCATGTACTCTTTCATCACAACACACCCTTTATAGAGTTCCATGGTAGCACACCTAAAAAAGCACTACACAGATGTGAACTGACCCAAAATGCCATTTACCTATCATAAACACATGCATATTTTTGATTTACAACTTTTGGGTGAGGAATAATTTCGTAGCAGGTTAATCACCAGTTGGTTAGAAGAAACAAATTGGTGCAGCTAAAGCCATCCTTATGATATTTACCCTCTATCTCTTGATTGGTTAGAAAGGCCACCCATGACACTGATGGTCCAATCTTGAATTACCGGAGGAAGAAGCGGACAGTGCTAAGCATTAGAGATGAACACCCCCCCGTTTTCGGTTCGTAACAGATCTCTCGAACATCTCAAAAGTTTAGACCCAAACCACAAACCCTATTAAAGTCTATGGGACCGGAGCTTGAAAAAATCAAAAGTGCCCATTTTTAAGGCTTATATGCAAGGTATTGGTCATAAAAAGGGTATGGGGCCCGGGTACTGCCCTGGGGGACATGTACCAATGTAAAAAAGCAGTGATTTTACTGATGCTTAAAATGAAACGTCCTTTAAATATATTGCCTAGTGGTCTCCTTAGTCTGCCAGTAAAGTGGTGCATCTGTACCGTATATAGAACTTGCCTACAGCAAAACTGACATTTATAAAGAAAAAAAGACATTTAAAAAGATTTTCCCTGCAAGCTTTATTTATTTGGACAAGCTGGAATTTAGACGCTGGGCATGTGGGTGTCATGGAGTGTATTTTTTTTCAAGGCAGCAGTTGGGGCAGAGAAATTTGCCTGCTATACTGTACAGCTGGTGGTGTGCTTCTGGCAGACATGTTGCAAGGACCTGTGACACCCTTTTCTATACCATCAGGTCATGAGATATAACGGGGGTAGACAAAGGTAAAGAGTGAGGAGGAAGAAAAGAATTGTGTCCCTGGTGTGTGGCTTTCAGGTGCTCTTGCCAACGGGCTGAGTGGTGAGAGGTTAAATGCCTTGTCAAGCATGTGGTAACCAAATGGTTGGTGTTTTTGCCACAGCTGAACTGTGGGAAGTGGGCCAGGAGATAACAGCTCCACAATCTGGTGGAACAGGGTGGCTGCTCTACTCTTCCATGATGGCTGCCTGTGGAGGACATCCTGCCTTGTTGGGGTTTTGCCTCCCCCTCACTTTCCTCCTCTGCTCTATCCAGCATCCAAGTCCTGTCAGTGACCTCATCATCATCACCCCCTCCATCTTCATAATCACTGGAGGCAACTTGGCAATATGCCGTGGCTGGGCAAACATGACTGCCAATTTGTTGTTTATGTGTGTTCTCCCCTCTATGTGGGCTCATATTACTCCCTTCCTCTACCTCAGAACCAACATCACAATCAAGTTATGTCTGTGCATCATCAAAAAGCAAGTGGCTGGCACTGTGTAGCTGACTCCTCTTTGCATGATGCTGGGGCTATGGCAGAAGTAGCTGTGGACAAGGAGGCAGAATAAGCCGGTCTGGCAGCTGCAGTGGGCTGCACACTAATGTCAGCTTGGGTGATAGAGGATGATGAGGATAGTTTAGTAAGCCAGACCACCACCTCCTCTGCATGCTGTGGCTGGATAGCACGGGCAACATCACTTAACAGAGTCAAATGTGCACAGCCTGAGGACGGACCATGTCCACCTTTGCCTGTGGACACAGATGTTGCTGGCCCCCTGATAGTGGCATGGGAATGTCTGCCTCTCCTTGTTGGCCTTCCAGACATGACGGGGGGGGGGGGTGTTATTACCAAAATGTAATAGAAATTGGGAAATGTGTGATTGGATGCACTTTATTGAATGAAAAGTGGGGTTTGGTGCGCTTTAAATTGAAGACTGACGCTGACATAAATGTGAAATCTATAAAAATAAAAAAGGGGGAACACCAGCATCGCAATCAGAAAAACTGCAGCTTACAATTTTAAAAAAAAGGGGGCAGGCAGGGCAAATCTTGTTTATCCATGTTTTTTTGGACCTTGCTTTGTGCACTGGTGCGTAATCATGTTGGAACAGTAATGGGCCATCCCCAAACTATTCAAAGCTACACAAAGCTGGGAGCATGAAATTGTCCAAATGATGACGCCTTAGGAGTTCCCTTCATTGGAACTAAGGAGTCAAGCCCAACTCCTGAAAACAACCTCACACCATAATCCCCCCTCCACCAAATGATTTGGACCAAAGCACAAAGCAAGGTCCATGTTTATGCTGCAGGAACTTGACTCGCCTGACCTCAACTTGATTGAACACCTTTGGGATGAATTAGAGTGGAGACTGCGAGCCAGGCTTTCTCCTTCAACATCAGTGGCTGACCTCACAAATGCGTTTCTTGAAGAATAATCAAACATTTCCATAGACACACCCCTAAAAGTTGTGGACAGCCTTCTTATGCCCCGTACACACGGTCGGACTTTGTTCGGACATTCCGACAACAAAATCCTCAGATTTTTTCCGACGGATGTTGGCTCAAACTTGTTTTGCATACACACGGTCGCACAAAGTTGTCGGAATTTCCGATCGACAACCACGCGGTCACGTACACCACGTACGACGAGACTAGAAAAGGCCGGTTCAGAACCAAGCGCGGCACCCTTTGGGCTCCTTTTGCTAATCTCGTGTTAGTAAAAGTTTGGTGAGAGACGATTCGCGCTTTTTCAGACTCGTGGCTTTCAGATCGTTTTCTGACGTTCAGTTTGTGCTTGTGGGTTTGTATCTGCTCTTCAGTGCGTGCAGTCAGTTCGTATTGGAGTTTTCTGTGCGATCTTGTCCGCTCGTTGCTGTTTTTCAGGTCGCTCTTCACAGGCCTTGCTGTTCTTCAGTGCGTTCTGTTACTTCGTTCTGAGCAGCCGACTGTTTTCTAGCCATGTTGCGTATGCGTACTCCTCGTAGAGTTTGTGCTGTGCGGGGGCTTGGTGTTGGGGTCCTGACCTTGACACAAGTCCAGTCCATGAACAGGGTGGGGAGGAGTTCATGGACCAAGAATTGGTTGCTTCAGCGTGACCAGTTCTGTCACATGCCTTTGCTCCGTGAGATCCATGAGAATAATCCTGATGATTTCAGGAACTTTCTCAGGATGACGGACCCCGTGTTTCACCGTTTGTTGGCTTCGCTGACCCCCTATATTAGCAGGCAGGATACCTGCATGAGGCAAGCCATCACTGCGGAGCAGAGGCTGGTCGCTACCTTGCAGTATTTGGCCACAGGGAGAAGCCTGCAGGACCTCAAGTTCTCGACAGGCATCTCCCCCAGGCTCTGGGGATCATTATCCCAGAGACCTGTTCTGCCATCATACAGGTCCTGCAGAAGGAGTATATGAAGGTAAGATTTTTATCCTTTTATATCACATTTTATGGTATTGAATGTTTGCTAATATATTGTATTTCTTTCCTCATTCCCTAATTACCATGATTGTAATATGCTGTGAATGTCCCCTTTGTTCTCATGCATGCTGGATTTTTATGTAATTATTATTTTAGGTCCTTCATACATATTTGCCCTTCACTAACCTCCCCAGAATGGTGTCTCCTGCCCTATATTCACCTCATGTAGTCACTTAACAATGTATTTTATCAGCTCCATAGTAGTGCTTTACCCCAAACACCCCCTAAAATGTTTGGAAATGTTATTTTTGATTTAAATTCAGGCAGAGGGCCAGAGGCTTTTTTTTGTGGTGTACCCAAATTTTTTGTAACCCTCCCTCCCCCAACTGCTAAATCAGCTGATCCCAATTCTCTATCTATCCTCAATCATCTATCTGCTGACTTTGCCAAACCCATACACACTATACCCACCTCTTTAGTGCTCAGATTTATGGATGAATTCCCCAAAGCATGTAGTGCAAGGGCCTGCCTGTATACTTTCCAATGGTACTGTTTAAAGTTCTTGTATCCTATTATGATCTTGATAGGTAATAGCAGAATGTCCAAATGTGCTCAAATGTGTACAGTGTGTATTTATATCTTTGTATTATGACACTTCTTACCTGTCCAGTGGGCTGCCAATAGTGTAACTAAGGAGGGGCTGTTCCAAGTAATACCCATTATTTAGGCAGTCATCTCTCAATGAAGTGAAGAGGGTAACCTGTCCAAGAATTCCCCCCCCCTATAATGTTAGAAATGGCCCATGAGAGGGGGGGGGAAGGGGGAATAAGATAGGTGTACCTTATACTTTGTTGTTGTAAAACTCCCCTTAATAAATGCTATCTGGAGGTTGACCCATAATGTTTGTGTCTAATCTGCTTGCCATGTTTCTGTGAAAAAATAGTAATGTTTATTGTTTTTTCCTCAACAGTTTCCTTCCACGCCACAGGAATGGCAGACTGTGGGTGGCCTCCTACTTTGCCCAGCGGTGGGACTTTCCTAACTGCGGAGGGGCAATTGATGGGAAACACGTCCACATCGTCCCACCACCCAACTCGGGGTCGTACTATTATAATTACAAGGGGTTTAATAGTATAGTGATGTTGGCGGTGGTGTCGGCTAATTACGACTTCTTGTATGTGGACGTGGGGAAGAATGGCTGGATGTCCGATGGTGGAGTGATCGCCCAGACGGAGTTCTACAGGTGTCTCCAGAATGGCAGCTTGGACTTGCCACCTCCAGAGGACAATGTTGAAGGTCTCCCATTTGTGTTCGTTGCTGATGAAGCGTTTGCGCTGGGGGACCACCTGATGCGGCCATTCCCAATGAGGACCCTCACCCCGGAACAGAGGGTTTTTAATTACCGGCTGGCCAGAGCCCGAAGAGTGGTGGAGAACACATTTGGAATCCTGGCCAGCCGGTTCCGATTATTTCTGACACCCATCCATATGGCGGAGTATAAACTGAACCATATAATACTTGCCTGCTGTGTTCTCCATAATTTTCTACGAAAACATTCAGCCAACTATGCTGGCTCAGTTGGGCCTGAGGCCGGAATCCCAAATACATCAACAATGACGGCGCTTGAAAGCGGCCGTCCTGGCGTGCCCTCCCTGAATGCCCGTGATGTCCGGTTACGATACCTGGAGTTCTTTGCGGGTAGGGGGGTTATCAATATGCCAGACAATCTGTGACACCTTTTTCAAATAAAAAACAACCAAAAGAAATTCTTAATGGCCATTTACTGCTTGTGTTTGTTTTAGCTGACCCTGACAGAAATGTGTTGAGTGCAGAAAATGTCGTGATTGGGTAACCTTATAAAGAATAGTGTTGGCTGCTACTTCCTAAATGCCAAAACACATTTCACTACAAGTGCACTTGCAACTGCACTGAACCTGCACTTGTAGTGCAACGTGTATTTGCCCTTAGGAAATAACCCCCATTTTTGCATAAAACAGCTATTACATCACCCCAAAAGTGTTGTAGTGTTGAGACAATAATCCACACATTCTTGAGTAAGGCACTTTTTTATACCTGCACAATCACATGTGCATTTACGAAAGGTTTTTAAAACAAAACAACATGTTTGTTGTATAACAATTTTTGGGGGGGCATTACCAAAAATCGAAATATCCATTTCAGATAAAACAGGCCTGTGTAAAACCAACAAGAAAACCAAAAAACTTGAACTTACAAAGTTCACATTAGGTAAAACCTGAAGGCTATATCAGACATCAGTATTTAGGAACTGGGTTTGATATAGCGTTCAGATGGGGGGAAATCACCCCTGGAAAAGCCAAATTTGGAAGATGCACACCAATTTACGAATGTCAACATGTGCTATCTGCCATCAGGGGAGATCAAGGGACGTGTTTTGGGGGAGCAAGCCCTTCCTCAACGCTACTTTATAATTGAGTAAGGGGTTGCACCCCCAAAACGCGTCCATTGATCTCCCGTGATGGCAGATAGCACATGTTGGCACACTGTGTGCATCCTCCAAATTTGGCTTTTGTAAACATTGTAAAAATTTTAGTAAGATAAAACAGGTGATTTTGTGGGGTTTAAATTCGCCCCAAAACATCAATGATGTTATTATTTTTTTTAATAACATCACTGATTTGTTGCTGGATGTTTTGTAATTGGAGATTACACCCCATGATCTCCCCGATCAGTATCTGGGCACTTTCAGATGTAAAGCGTTCTGGATCACGAACACCTAAAAAGAGATAAAGAACAAAAAAAACAGGTCTCAAAAATCTGCCAAAATCCATCTCTTTTACCTGAGCCTGTGGTTGCAGACACTCACCTGTTGTGGTGCCAATCTCCACCACATCTTCTTCTTCCTCCTGCTCTTCTTCTTGGGTTGGTATTTCCCCTTCTTCCAGAGGGGGGGGGTCTCTGGTCTCCTGGGATGAGGGGTGTCCTCCGAGTCTCTTCTCCCCTATGTAAAACAAAAATGGTATAATTAGCACACAGATATTTGATGGCAGAACTAGAAATAGTAAACATTGCTTGGAAGTGGGGTACAATTGTCTATTTTAGCCGAGTTCCAAGATGTATATTTTTTATTGTCCTTTGTCAAGCTGCAATACTTTACCTGTTTGGTACAAGCTTCACAGATGTAGCCCCCCCTATAGTATGCACTATAGCACCTGTGTGGCCCCCTAATAAAAATGGTGTTCTGGGGTCCCACACTAGTGCTCCAGTGTCCAGATGTGAAAACAGCTGCTCAGTGTCCTCTCCTTACACACAATCTAGTTGGCATTTCATTCTAGTAACAAACCCATCTACACAAACAAATATTTGGCATCCAAGTAGGCCCAAAAAAAATGTGTGAAAATGCATATGGCCTAAACAATGGTGTTCTAGAGGCCGAAAGAAAAATGTTTGATACGAACGAATAATGGGCCCATGAACATTAAAGTTGACCTTTTTAAACGTTACAATTACTAAAAGCATATGGAGCAGAACGAACGGAATAAAGACAGAAAGAATAGGAACACAGCACAACTACTTACTTTTTTGCAGCACTCTCCGGATCTTTCGGTACTGCTCTGGCTCTCTCAACTTCAGGTCCGACCACCGCTTCCTGAGCTGATCTTTAGATCTTCGTACCCCGAAATTCCTCTCCAGACTCCGGACCACTTTACCAATGATTTTGGCCTTTCTGATGTTGGGGTGGGGGTAAGGCCCATATTTTCCGTCATAGTCGGACTTCTTCATGATGTCTACCATCTCCAACATCTCGTGGAAAGAGAAAAATATCCTGGACGGCCGCACACCATAGAAGACATCTTTATTGATATGAAGAAATAAAATCCAAATGCAGTCACCTCATGTACAGGGAGGAACAGGAAAGATAGCTAACATGTTTCACGCCCCATCATGGCGCTTATTCAGCTATGAATAAGCGCCATGATGGGGCGTGAAACATGTTAGCTATCTTTCCTGTTCCTCCCTGTACATGAGGTGACTGCATTTGGATTTTATTTCTTCATATCAATAAAGATGTCTTCTATGGTGTGCGGCCGTCCAGGATATTTTTCTCTTTCCACAAGCTTGTGCAGAGCCAGCACCTGTGAGTTCCATTAGGGCGGGTGTCTTGATACGGATTTGAGAGATTGGAGCGGCAATCTTTTGCTTATCTCCAACATCTCCCCAAACAACATATTTGTGGCCTTAAAACGTCTCCTTCTGAATCGGGACGTGCCTGGATCCGGGCTTTCCTCCTCCTCCTCCTCGTTGTTAGAATTATCACGCACCTGTTGTAACTCCGCCATCATGCTCTTCCCCCACTGCGCCGAACGAAAAGGGGCGGGGAATACACTAGAAAGAACGTCAGGGGCGGGCGGAGTTACACGCATGCGCAGTGTGTATAAAGCGTCACACGCGTGCGTATTACGTACGATCTGTGAGCGGAGGAAGGAGCATTGGACGCGCCGATCGTAAGAACGAAGGTAAGAGACAAACTTGGGCCTATACTGCTTCTAGATTGAGGCCTATATTGTAACAAGATTAGGAGAGTTTTGTCTGACATTAGGCTTTGTCTTGTGTTGTGTCTTGCAGTGAACATGGATATCTTAATGAGAAATACTGACTTCATGTCACTATTCATTGATATGCTAAGTGAGCTGCCCTGTCTGTGGGAGATTACCCACCCCCATTTCAAGAACCAAGCAAAGAGGAAGGCAGCACTGGAGCAATTGTGTGAAATTGTGAAGCAGGTGATCCCCACGGCAGACATCACTTATTTAAAGATATTAATTGGTTGCCTGAGGAGCACATATCTGAGGGAGCGCAAGAAAGTCCTGGATTCACAGAGATCCGGAGCAGCAGATGACATCTATGTCCCCAGGATGTTGTACTACGACAGGCTGCATTTTCTGGCAGGCCAGACTGAACCCAGGCCATCCCTCTCCAGTCTTCCTTTCACGCTTCCTTCCCCCCCGGCTGAGGCTTCTGACGCCCAACCTGGGCCTTCCAGGCCGCATGTGGAGGAGCCCAGATTGAGCCAGGTATAGCATTCCTCTAAATATTTCTGCTTGTCCAATCAATGATGTTACCTAGATGTTAGTTGGGGTACTAATTTAGGATTGTAATTGATGATGCAAAACATTACAACTATGTCCCTTTTTCATACACAGGGAAGTCTCAGCCAGAAGGTGGCCGGGCCGAGCCAGCTGGCTGATATCAAGGTCCCTCCACCACACCTGAAAACAGAAAGTGGCAGTAGGACGAGTGCCCTAGAGGAGGCGGCTATCAGATTCTTTTGGAGGGCTACAGAGGTCCTGGGAGCACCACACACCAGGCAGGAGAACATTGCTGCATTCATAGCATATAAAATGCAGAGGATGGAGGAGGGCCAAAAAGCCATGTGTCAGGCCCTCATATCAGAGGCTCTGGAGAAAGGTGTGAGGGGCCAAATTACACCTCACACACAGCTTTGGGATGGTCCTCCTCCTCCTCCTCCCTCTCCTCCAGGTCCTCCCAGTCCTCCTCCAGGTCCTCCCAGTCCTCCTCCTCCTTCTCCTCCAGGTCCTTCTCCTCCTCCTGCCACATCTCCAACTGCACAGCCACAGCCCGGAAGGAAGCGGGAAAGGAAGACTAGACAGTGATTGCCCTGGGTCCAGTCTGGTCGGCCAAAAGATGCAGCCTCTTGTGGTACCACAGCCTGGGGACACTGATGTCATCTGCTGCTATTCGAGTCTCTGTGAATCCTGGACCAGACTGCCCTCCCTTAGATATGGACTCCTCAGGCCACCAATTTTGATGTTTAAGAATTGTTGTCTGCCGTGGGGGTCGAAGGCTTCACTAATTTCTGCTGTTGATCCAGTGTTGCCTTCCTCTTTGTTTGGTTCTGATCCCTTAATAAAGGATTTTTGTTTTGAATTATACTCTCCTATGTGTTTTACTTCAAAAATGACAGTTGGTTTGTGAGGATTCAGGTACATTTCAAATATACAATGTGAAATGAACAAGGGACACCAACAACAAAAAATCTCCTGGAGATTAAATAATAAAAGATAATAATGGTGTTGGGGTAACTTGACACACAAAACACAGACAAGAATATTATGGAGTAAAAATAAAAATAACATTGAACAAAGATCAGCCTTGGAAAAAATCCAAACATTAAAGAAAAAAAAAAATGGGGGGCGTGTCAAAGATGGCGCTGGGAGTGGACGTCTAGTACCAGAGCTCCCGCTCCGGATTATCATCCTACTGCTATCCTGGTGTGGAATCTGTTAGAAACCTCCAGCTTTACCTTCCGACTGTCTCCCTGTGACTCGGGGAATGCGCAGGAATAAAAAAGGGACACAAAAGACCCGGAATCCAGCGCCTGTCCCCACACCGCCAAAGCGCAGGCCTTCTCCTCCTAAGACCTGCCACATGGAGACGCAGACTCCTCTCCCGCCGGATGGCGTAATTCAGGCCGGCTCGCCTGCATTCGATGCACTAATGCAGGCGATCTCTACCTGTCAGTCCACCCTTACCATGAAGATCGATCATGTCCAGGAGGAGACTGCCCTCATACGCCGAGACATGGACGGCTTCAGAGAGCGGAAAGGCGGATTTCCAGCACTGAAGACATACAGAGGGAACACCATGAGGACATACAGGTCCTCAAATCCAAGGTGAGGGCTCTGGAATTTAGGGCTGAGGACGCGAGAACAGGAACAGAAGGAACAACCTCCGTGTTCTCGGCCTCCCAGAAGGTGCGGAGGGCACTGATCCGGTTTCGTTCATGGAGCAATTGCTGCCAACTCTCCTACCGAAAGCGCGGTTCTCCCCCCATTTCTCCATTGAGCGCGCCCACCGCATGCCTGCTAACAGAGGCCCGCAGGGAGCTCCGCCGCGCACTTTTATTTTCAAGCTCCTTCATTACCGAGATAGAGACACAGTCCTCCGTTCTGCCCGACTGCAAGGGGAGCTAAAATATGAGAATGCGAAGCTGCTCATCTTCCCGGACTACTCGGTAGAGACACAGAGACAACGCAAGTCCTTCGATCACGTCCGTGCAATGCTGAGAGAAAAAGGAGTTAAATATAGCATGCTATTCCCTGCTCGGCTGCGGGTGCAGGACGGAGAGAAAGTACACTTCTTCACGTCTCCTAGGGATGCAGCTGCATGGGCCGACACAATCCGCAAGTAATCATCGCCTGAGACCCTGTGAGTATGCCTCTGGAAGCTATGTAAGGGACTTTAGTGCGGAGGGGAAGCGTGGTCCCTGGACTAAGTTAATGCCCCTCTCTTGTATTAATGCTCAGTGGAACTGTTTTGCCAACCCACTATTGTCATTTCATTTTTTTATTTTATAATCGGGGTCAATCCCACCAACCCCACTATCACCTCTTGCAATCCTGACCCCTCTGCAGTGCTCGGAAGGACTGGGAGTCTTAAGTGGTTCAGCTCCCTGCCACACATTACTACTAAAACTCCCTATCCAATAACATTACTGCTGTGGATGGGAAGCTGACTATTGCAGAGGCCTTTATACTGCCATGCATGTGGACTTTGGGACTTGTACTTACCGATGGGGATCAACTTGGTTTCCATTGTCTTTCCACCTCCCCCCCTCCCCCCCTCCTCCCCCTCTCCCCCCCCCCTCCCCTTCCCTCCTGTCCCCCCCTTCCCCTCCCCCCCTTCCCCTCCCCCCTCCAATTTGTGCCTTCTATACCTCCTAATGTTTTATTTTTTAGGTTTTTTCTCTATTACCTAGCATCCCCTCCATTCTGTAGACTGCACCTGGTCAAGGGATTTGCTATTCAGCAACTACAAGTATTGCGCCCCCGGGACTCCGGGAGATCCACACTCTTACTACTGTTCCGGAACTTACAGACACTTTTTGCTTATCTGCTCTGTTGAGGTTAGCTGCCTCTTGTTCATCACCCTCATGATCAGTCTCCGGACTGACGGAAGTTATGGGAGACAAGCCTGCCCTCGTGTTGGGGGGTCGGGTGGGGTGGGGGGGAGTTTGGGGGTTACGAGCCGTGTTTTTGGCTCCCGGGTTTATTTTAATATATGTTTTTTGACAGTACTCTCTTTGTTACATGTATTTGCACTGATGTCAGACCCTGATTCACTCCTGATATGTCGGCTGACTGTCTCTAGTGAAACAGGAATCTTATATAAAGTCTATCCTAACTTGATATTACTAAGCTGTGTATATGGCTAGCCTTAAAATCCTCTCCTGGAACACACGAGGTTTGAACTCACCACTTAAACGTTCTCTAGTTTTTCAATTTATAAAACGCCACAACCCTCAGGTTTGTGTGTTACAGGAGACGCATCTGATTGGTAGTAAAACCCTTAGTCTTAAGAAACCATGGGTGGGGCACCACTACCACTCTACCTACTCTAACTTTGCCAGAGGGGTCAGTATTTTAGTCCTGAAGACCCTCCCCTTTAAACTCCTTGATTTAATTCTTGATCCTGATGGTAGATTTGTGCTAATACACGCCTTGATCTATGACTTGCCCTGGGTCCTGGTGGGTCTGTATCTGCCCCCCCCTGCCTCTCTCAAACTCCTCAACCTGATAGCGACCAAGCTGGCTCAATTTCCCCCAGATAATGTTATACTGATGGGAGACTTCAACCTAGTCCCGGACTCTGACATGGACAGGAGTACGGTGGGAGGCACTACCCGTCAGGGACTGGCGGGCTGGGCAGACACGTACGGCCTGGTGGATGTGTGGAGATGGAGGAATCCCCAGGCCAAGGCTTTTACCTGTCACTCGGCCACATATAGAACCTTCTCGCGCATTGATTTGGCCTATGTTGCGGCCCCTGTCCTCCCCAGAGTCCGGGACATTAGTATCTTATCTAGGGGGATATCAGACCACGCCCCATTGCTGCTGTCCCTGGAGCTGACGATGCTCCCATCGGATAAGCTCTGGAGGTTATCCAGATTTTGGATATCCGATGAGGATGTCGAATCGCAGTTCCATGACACTTTGCAACAATTTTGGAAGGTTAACCCGGGAACTGCCTCTGATAACAATGTGTGGGAAGCTTTTAAAGCATCGTCAAGGGGTCAGTACCAAGCAATCATTGCCAGAGTGAGGAAACGACGTAGAGCAGAACTTTTGGGGTTGGAGGCTGAGGCGGTTAGGCAGGAGGCCCTATATGTTAGAACCCGTGACCCACAGGACTATAAGGCTCTCCAAGCCCTTACCCGACAGGTTCTTTTACTACGCACATCCCTGACACAAAAGAAACTGTTACACCAATCCCAACGCATATTCGAGCAGGGGGAGAAGACAGGTCGTCTTCTGGCCTGGCTCTCTAGGGAGCAATCGGGAGTGACGTCAATAGCACAGATTCGAGACCAAGAGGGTGTCCTCCACTCTTTCCCTCAGGATATCAATAGGTGTTTTGCCACCTACTACCAACACCTTTACAGTACTCGAGTCACATACGACCAACAAGACCTTACTCAATATCTTGACAAGATTGACATCCCTGTCCTCACGTCAACCTCCGCCAACCAATTAGATGCCCCAATTCAGCTAGAAGAGATACAAAAGGCCCTTAAGATGATGCAGACAGGTAAAACTCCGGGACCAGACGGATTCCCGGTGGAGTTCTACAAAGCCTATGTTGATGAGCTTGCTCCTAGACTCCTGACGGTATTGAGCTCAGCTTCAAAAGCGGGGGTCCTTCCGCCCTCGATGTGCGAGGCGGTTATAGTACTTGTTTCCAAGCCGGGAAAAGACCAGACCTTATGCTCGTCCTACCGCCCCATTTCCCTCCTCAATGTGGACGCAAAATTCCTTGCAAAAATCCTCGCCAACCGCCTTAATAAAGTCATTACTGCCCTGGTCCACCCGGACCAAACGGGATTTCTGCCTGGACGCGGTACAGACATAAATATCCACAGGCTGCACACACACATAGCGCTAGCTGCTTCCGGGGGCCCGGGAGTGGTGGCCTCACTCGACGCAGAGAAGGCTTTCGACTCGGTCGAGTGGGGCTACCTGTGGAGGGTCCTCTCCAGATTTGGGTTTGGCCCTAACTTTCTTTCCTGGTTACAGATGTTGTACGCGCACCCTAAAGCCCGTATACGCACTGGGGGGTCCTTGTCGGAACCCTTCTCCCTGGAGAGGGGGACCCGACAGGGTTGTCCTCTCTCCCCGGCACTGTTTGCCCTGGCCCTAGAACCCCTGGCTGCTCACATCAGCAAAGATAACACCATCAAGGGCATTAAAGTTGGTCCCCTGGAAGAGAAATTGTCCCTTTACGCCGATGACGCCCTGCTTTATTTGGGGGACGCCTCCGGCTCCCTTAGGGCTGCCTTGACCCAGTTTGACACATTCAGCCGCTATTCAGGAGTTCGTGTCAACTGGGACAAATCGGTTTTGTTTACACTTCATCCCTCGTCTCCTCACATCGATACCTCTACTCCTCTTCGTTGGGTTGAAGAGTTCACATATTTGGGTATAAAGGTGGGCCCCACTATAGCTGGATATCTGGACCGGAATGTCCTTCCGGTGTTAGATAAACTGGCGAAGCAGTGTACCATCTGGCGTAGGCTCCCCCTCACGCCAGTGGGCAGAGGCAATCTAATAAAGATGGTATACCTGCTTAAGCTGCTATACTTTTTTCGTCACACTCCCATTCATATTTCACGAGCCTTCTTCCAGAAACTGGATAGTATAGTGACAGCGTTCGTTTGGGCGGGTCGACCCCCCCGGGTGGCTAGACGTATCCTTTATCTCCCCCTTTCCGGGGGTGGTCTGGCCCTACCAAATTTTCTTATATATTACTGGGCGGCGGTTTTGGTTACCGTTCGCTGGTGGTTTTCCCAGCCCAGGCAGAATCCCGCGGTCACCCTTGAGGCAGCAATCCTCGGTTCGTATGCGGCTCTGTCTAACTTAGTCTTCAGAGGGGCCAGAGCACACCCGCATGTTACAGGACCCATGAAAACTACTATAAAAGTGTGGCAGGATGCTCGAGCAGTGTACAATAACCCCTCAGAGGTATCCCCTCACATGCCCCTTTGGGGCAATCCTCTTCTCCCCCACTTGAATACTGTTCCTGACCCTGCGGTATGGGCAAAAAAGGGAATTGTTACCCTCAGACATGTAATGCCAAAAGGTAAAATCCTGACGTTTATAGAGCTGAGACAGACATATAACCTCCCTAACTCCTTTCATTTCCGCTATTGGCAACTCCGACATGCCCTTATTTCTCAATTTCCTAGCCCAATGACCCTAAGCTCAGACTCTGTCGAGAGACTCCTTATGTCAGAGATAATGATGAAGCCGCTCTCTACTCTCTATATGTACCTCACAGTGGCACATGACACAAAGACCGCACACACGATGACCAAATAGAGGGAAGACATCCCCACCTTAGACGAAGAAACATGGGAGGAATGTGTTACTACATTCATCCCTTCAATGATAGCCTCTAGAGACCGCTTTATATAATTGAAATTTTTACATAGAGCATATTACACCCCACAGAGGTTGGCCAACATATACCCCTCCTCTAGCCCATCATGCACAAGATGTGCCACTGAGCGGGGCTCTTTCCTCCATATGGTCTGGTCTTGTGACAAACTCAAAACTTACTGGCGAGGAGTGGCGGAAGTACTATCCAAAGTATGCGGAATCACACTGGCACTAGACCCCCTGATCTTTTTGCTTAGTCATCTTGGTGAGGTGGAGGGAGACAGATATACTAAAGCATGCCTCACTTATGCCCTCTTCTATGCCAGGAGGGAAATCCTTCTGAGGTGGAGGAGCACAGAATTCCCCACGGTGGCCTCATGGCAAAATACAGTTAATAAAGTCCTGCCATTGTACAAGATGACATACGAAAGTAGAAATTGCCCGGCAAAATATGGGAAAATATGGTCACAGTGGTCTGACGTTTGAAATGAGAGGTCTTATGCTATGCAACAGGAAATATAATATGTGTGGTGCTCGATGGAGACCTGGGGGTGTGGGACAGGCATCTCCCTGGCTCCCCTCCCTTTCCACCCCCCCTCCTTCCCTCCCTCCCCCCCTCCTGACCTCCCCCCTTCCCCTCCTTCCCCTCCCCCTCCCTCCCCTTGGGATTACTCTTACTTCCATAAGCCAGGAATCAGAGATGTGAGATAGAGTTAGCTTAAACTCTTGGTGGTGATGCCTGCACCCCCCCTTCTCCCTTCACCTTTAATACCTAATTCGGATTTCACAAGAAGAGATGGGTTTCATACAGTAGTTTTATCGATATAAACCTTATTCTATTGCTTCATGATGTTAGTCTCATAATATTGTCATACCCTTTAATGTGCAAGTAATGTACTGATTGTTCTGTCATCGATCTATTGTATATCCGAATTTTCTAAATAAATAAAACTTCTACTGTTAAAAAAAAAAAAAAAGAAAAAAAAAAGGCTTAAAATCCCCCCCCAAAAAAAAAAATATATAAAACTGTCAGCTGTGACAACTAATAATATATTGAGGGAATCCCACTAAAAAAACACAAAGAAACGTTTGTGAGAAGTGTGTGTGAATATGAGCAGCAAAACTACTTAATTCTTGTCACATTATAAAGAAGAAGAGAGTGCGCTGTATTAAACCATTTTGAACATTGCAGCGTGACGAAAGTGCTGTATCCATTGCGAACGCTAAGTTTACCAGAACGAGCTGTCCCGTGTCGGAATTTCTTCTGAGCATGCATGGCACTTTGTGCGTCGGAACAGGCCACACACGGTCGGAATTGACGCGATCGAATTTTGTTGTCGGAAAATTTTATCTCCTGCTGTCAGTAAATCCGATGGAAAATGTCCGATGGCGCCCACACACGGTCGGAATTTCCGACAACACGCTCCGATCGGACATTGTCCATCGGAAAATCCGACCGTGTGTACGGGGCATAAGAAGAGTTGAAGCTGTTATAGCTGCAAAGGGTGGGCCAACTCAATTTTAAACCCTATGGACTAAGACTGGGATACAATTAAAGTTCATGTGCGTGTAAAGGCAGTAAAAACAACAAAACATTATTTTGTGTTCTGATTGCATATAAAGGCAGGCGTCCCAATCCTTTGGTAATCTAGTGTATTTCAACAATCGCCTGTAGCATTGCCTATACAGTACACAATATAACGTGTGCCTTCAGTTGAGTCCCCTGATACCTCATACGGTGACCGCCATTGTTCTATAGAAATGATCTATCAGTGCTATTATCTTCCTAGCACTATCTTATTGTATCTTTTGAATTAAGATTATCTAAGGTCTACAAGTTCCTTTAACTGTACTTTGCTCCCTGTATTGAGTAATACCGCTGCACTTAAGTCAACAAAGGGATTAGTGTTTGAAATAAGAAAATCTCAGAACAATGCATAGATCAGGGTGAGTATAAAATGTAAACACAAGACAATGTTTGTTTCTAAAACATGCGGCGCAAAGCAAACACTACGGCTTTGTATATATTGCTGACCTGCTGAAATATTCTGATTTATAGTAGCAAGCAAGCTGTAAACCCAATCACTAAAATCTCATATAAGCTTTATTATGTTAATGTGATTCCAAAAGTCATTTTTAGTATTTTTTAACTGAGCCTTCCATGAAGGTCCTAATTGACGTGCTTGTTAGAGGGCTCCCTAGTGTCTGGGTTGTTAAGCCAGTTCCCCAACCTAAAGGGGGCCCCAGAATTTCATAGACAGTGGGCTTTCTTGGTTCCACTTTTAGGCTGGGTTCACACCTCCGGCGGATGTGGTTCGCAGCAGGGGTCTGATGCGTCCCTGTTCTCCATTTCAGGGACGAATCAGTGCCAAATTTGTGCCTGAATTTGCCCCTGAAACTAAGCCAAAGACGCACAGCTTTACTATGCAAGCCACTCCGCAGCCGCAATGGAGATATGTGAATCGGCTCAATAGAGCGCTGCGGGCTGAGATGCGTGGTGGTGCCATTCAGAATGAACGGCAGCCCTGCGCGTCTTGAAGATCCAGAACACACAGTGCAGGCTAGTGTGAACCTAGCCTTAAACCTAGATCTGCCCCGTATTTGGCAGGCTCCAGTGGAGGACATGTGAGTGACTCACATTTGTGAGCCTTGCTTGCATACGGTTCAGTGCCATGCATACGGTTCACAGCCTACAGCCATTTAGCATATATGCAAATTTTATATGGTACTGTCTTTCATACAGCATCAGAGGCAAGGTTTCTTTTCTTTGAACACTTTACTGAAAGGATTTTGATGCCATAGTTCCCCTACAAAGTGACAGTAAAACGCCATACATAAGGTGTTGGTACACTCAACCAGTTTGTAAGACAAACTTCTCCTTTTGGGTAACAGTCCATATTTAACTCAGTGTACAAAGGATGTATCCTAGAAATGGGTAGCATTGGGGTGGTGCAGTGATTCTTGGCACTTCTAGGCCATGGCTGCTGCTTTGCTTCCAGAGCCGTAGGCATGCAAGGGGGTACGCTTTCTACAACTCAACACTCTTCACCTAAGTTGGTACTTGTACCCATGGACCAAATACTTTGAAACCCAAAAGGGCAGTAGCTCCCTTTTAAATGCTTCCCGGTATAGGGCGGCAATGCTCTAGCCCCGTTTCCTATTTGTGCTCCTCTGTTGTGACCTTGTCTTACGGACATCCAATGAAGACTGCAGATAGCCATTTCAGTTTGCAGGCATGGTCTACTGTTGGCACAATCAGGAAACTTACCCTGAGAAATGTCACGTAGCCATCTTTGGAATGCATATAGACATAAAGAGGCTGTAGGAGATCAGCAGCATTGAAATGTAATAAATGGTATAATAAGTTGAAAACAGGTATTTTATTTAAAAATTGGAAACTGCATGATACACCGTTTTAGCAAGGCTATTTGGGTTTACATCTATATTATGTCTAAGAATTCAAGGTTCTTGTCTGATCTTTGGAGAAAGTGAACCACTCAGCATGGTAATGCTTTCTACTGCTAAAATCTTTTTTTTGTGAACACTAAAATTTAGGTTAACCCAAACCTAATCATTCAACTGTAGCCTATGGTGGTACCGCTGATAACACTATGATGTGTACTGAATATGAGTTATGAAGATATGAATTCCAGCTCCTTTAGCTTTTTTACGGTATAGACTGCTGTACAGGCACCAGGATTTACATGCTTGTGTCATCTCTTAGCCATCAGATCATACCAGGAGATACAGTCAGGTCCATAAATATTGGGACATCAACACAATTCTAATCTTTTTGGCTCTATACACCACCACAATGGATTTGAAATGAAATGAACAAGATGTGCTTTCACTGCAGACTTTCAGCTTTAATTTGAGGGTATTTACATCCAAATCAGGCGAACAGTGTAGGAATTACAACAGTTTGTATATGTGCCTCCCACTTCCTGTGCCTTCCTCTTTTTGAGGCTCACCAATGGTTTACATCTTGTGGTGAACCCTCTGTATTCACTCTGGTGAAGTCTTCTCTTGATTGTTGACTTTGACACACATACACCTACCTCCTGGAGAGTGTTCTTGATCTGGCCAACTGCTGTGAAGGGTGTTTGCTTCACCAGGGAAAGAATTCTTCAGTCAGCCACCACAGTTGTTTTCTGTGGTCTTCTGGGTCTTTTGGTGTTGCTGAGCTCACTGGTGCGTTCTTTCTTTTTAAGGATGATCCAAACAGTTGATTTGGCCACACCTAATGTTTTTTCTATCTCTCTGATGGGTTTGTTTTGTTTTTTTCAGCCTAATGATGGCTTGCTTCACTGATAATGACAGCTCTTTGGATCTCATATTGAGAGTTGACAGCAACAGATTCCAAATGCACACTTGAAATGAACTCTGGACCTTTTATCTGCTCCTTGTAAATGAGGGAATAACACACACCTGGCCATGGAACAGCTGAGCAGCCAATTGTCCTATTACTTTTGGTTCCTTAAAAAGTGGGAGGCACATATACAAATTGTTGTAATTCCTACACCGTTCACCTGATTTGGATGTAAATACCCTCAAATTAAAGCTGAAAGTCTGAACGTCATTTCAAATCCATTGTGGTGGTGTATAGATCCAAAAATATTAGAATTGTGTTGATGTCCCAATATTTATGGAACTGACTGTATCTACAGTTCAGTAATGATTACATAAAGCAAGTAAGGGCAATATGTTTATTTCCTGTTGTGGCTGGAGGGGGAGAGCATAAACATGCTTTGCATTTATAAGGCTGTATTCTACCTATCCTGCTGTGTGTTACTGAGTAGTATGGCTTGCTGCCTGCAGAATGAGGGGCGTGATTTATGTGGAAGTGGAAAAATTCCATGGAAAAGGTACCCCAGATGTATCCTGACTCTTTTTATCCTGGAATACTGTACCCCCATCTTATTGCTCCCATTAAGATTGCCAAAAATACACTGACACCAAGGTTGGAGTAAAATGGCCGTTTTCGGCCCCTTTACTAAAATAAAAATGTAACAATTAAGTAAACCAATAATACCAAACAAAACATAAAACTTTTTTGGTTGCCGATCCTTGGAGGCACTAAGAATCAAAAAACATTTTTCTTGTATCTGCTTGTAACTACTTTCCACGGTCCCTGCCGCACTGCACCGGATCGGGGACGAACAACATTTTGCAGATGCACCATTGTAACTACCAGCTAATCCCATAACTGGCATTCCACCGGGGACCCATACCATCTAATACACAGCAGGTTATTTAAAAATGCCTCCAAAGACCCCACCACCACAGTGCAAAGTGTGAAGCCTCCCACCTTTGTGCCCTGCCAAAAACGCAATGCCCTCTGTACCCTTGCAAACCCAGGACCACAGATCTGTGCCCACCGCATTCAGATGGACCCCAACACTGCGGGGATACCACCACGTATCCACCTCCAGCTCCCGATGCTGTACTACAAAGCCACCGTTTCGAGCTATAAACCTCACAACCCCCTTATAAACCTTCACTCTGGCCAGGTCATGCGACCTACCATACCAGACCACACCATCACAGTATGAGGGAAGGCCAACTGCAGTCGGAGCATGTCAAACTTGCTTCTCGTATGAGGTGTCGGCAGGACCGAACCCCTAGATCGTTGCCTCCCGCGTGCAAGACCAAAATGTCGGGGGGGGGCTGTTCCATCTTGCAACCCTATTTACCCCCAGGACCACCCTATGCTAACCTCAGACCTGGGGAAGCCTAGTTGGCGACCATTGGGCCTGACATTGGCCCTCTTGTCCCAAGATCCACACGAGGCAAGCCTGATCTGAAAAGAAAATACAGAAAAGATAACACAGAACATAACCAAAACGACACACCACTACACATGCATTAGTTATATCATAAAGACACCCCCGTGCACCCGGGGGTATTAAATCAAATGTGGTCGCATATAAATTTTGTAACCTGTCAGACTCTCACCTGCCAATCCGTTTGACAACTGCGTTATCCAACCCCCACCGGGCAGCCTCAGTGGCCGCCCCTATGCAGAAAGAATGAGAAGGAAAGCTACTGGCCTCAAGATCGGCAGCCATGAGGCAGCGCCGCAGAACAGACACAAACTGAAACCTAAATGAAGGCAAACCATCCGAATGCACCAGAAAGGATCCAGCTACTATGGGGCGAAGCTGCAAGTGCTCCACCACTGCGGAAACAGGGCAATGAGTGAACCAGAAATCTGCAGCAAACGAACATGCCCCCCCTTACCTCTTTGATCCTTATTAGATCGTCGGATAAACAGTATGACAGAAGAGCCATCACAGCGAACATCTGCCACCGACAATCCCCCATGGGCAGCCTTGGATGGGCTAACAAACTTACCCATCCTGAGGGCTCCATAAAAGGCCAAAGCAAAAGCACAGTTTCGAAACTGGACGAACACACTGTCGTCGTCTGCAAAAACAAAGATTGCATGATGTCAAACGTAATAGGCCGGCGGCCGTCAGGCCTCCGAGCACCCTTACGATAACTCCTCAGGGCCTTTTTTACCAGAAAATCTTTGGTTAAAATCGGGAATGCCCCGCATTATGAACAGGAAAGCCAGGCCAGCCAACTTCCGGTTCATAGCAGAAATGGACATGCCAGCCGCGAAACACAAACACACTAAATAAATTACCAGATGTCTGACCTCAGAGCTGTACATGTCAACCCCCGCCCGCTGTAGTAGCTCCCCCCATTCCCACCAGGCCTCAGTATAGAAAGACCATGTCGACTCGCTCAAGGAGCTTTGAATCAAACCGGAGGCGATTTCTACGCAATCCGCCACAGCTGAAGACGACAAGGGGTTTTCTGTTGCTCCGTGCCAGGTGCCAACTCCTGGAACCTGTCCAACTGAAAGTGAGAGAGAGCATCAGCCAATGTATTCTCCATTCCAGGAATGTGCACAGCGTACAGAAACACATTGAGCTGAAGACAACACAAAACCAGATATTGCAAAAGACGTATAACCGGAGGGGAGGACCCTGACAGAGAGTTGATTACCTGCACTACACCTGAGTTGTCTCAGTGGAGACAAACCTTTTTGTTGTGAAACAATTCTCCCCAAAGAGATATGGCAACCACAACCGGAAAAAGTTGCAGAAGCACCAAATTCTTTAGGAAACCTGCCTCCTGCCATTTGGTGTGCCAGCGCTCAGCACTCCACCGACCCCCTAAGAATGCTCTGTAGCCAGTGGAGCCGGTGGCATCCGTGAAAAGCTAAAGATCATAGCTGTTGACCAGCCCCTCCGTCCAGATAGACTGGCCATTAAAATTGCCCAGAAATTCATGCCACACGGGAAGGTCGGCCCTATGTTCCCTATTCTTTTTTTTTTTAACAAGAAAAATATTTTATTCAGATTTTTACAGTACAAGCGATACAAATACACATTTTTTTTTACATGATCAGTATTATACAAATTGACTAGAAAACATCATTATTGATATCCATAGGATAGGTGGGTGCAAAATCCTTATATCATATTAAGTATTAGTACAGTAGTTAAATATTCCAGCTCAATTACCCAGGAAGGTCACTTGGGGGGGGGGGGAGAAGTAGGGGAAGGAGAGGGGGAAGAAAAGGGGGGGAGGGGAGAAGGAGCCTCATGTGAGTGGGTAAATTATGTAGTGTGACGGGTCATCGACCCACAGGAGATCGATCTTAGTGGTTTATTATTGTGGTACAGTTCAGCTACAATATCCTGAGCATTATCCAATAACTCCACTCCCCATGCATCTATCCATTCCGCCCATATTTTATCAAATTTGTCAGGGCAGTTTCGTCTAATATAAGTGATTTTTTATAGTGGTAACAATGAGTTCATAACCGTGCGCCACAAAGGCACAGTAGGTGGGGCAGCGTCCTTCCAGTGAAGGAATATCTCTTTGCGCGCATAAACTGTGGCATAGCTTAGGAACAGTCTAGTATACCTGCCGCGAACACTGGCACCAAATATGTCTATGTTCCCTATTCAGCCGAATAAAATGCCTGGGCGAGCTAACCCCAGCAGTGGCAGCCGATACCCGGTGACAAAAATCCTGCCCGTCGGCATGATCCGGCATGCAAAATTAAGCTTACCGAGGAGCGACTGTAGCTCTCGCAGCTGAATCTTGTGTTTGCCAGATGCCAAACGAACTTCCTCTTTCAGAGCATGTAACTTGTCCTCAGGAAGATGACACTCCATTGCCCAGGAGTCAATCTCTATATCCAGGAACTTTATAGATGACGTGGGGCCTTCCGTTTTGTCCTCCATGAGAGGAATACCAAAAAGCTCTGCGAGGTGCTGCACCATAGCCAGCAAGACACCACATAAATTCGAGGAGGGAGGGCCAACACACAGAATGTCATCCAAGTAATGAATCACTGAATTGACCCCCACCACATCTCCCACTACCCATTCGAGAAAAGAGCTAAAGGTCTCAAAAAAGGCACAAGATATGGAGCAGCTCATTGGCAGGCAGCGATCCACATAAAAGGCACCCAACCCAATCTGCAACCCAAAAGATGAAAGCTGCGCGGGTGAACTGGTAGTAACCGAAAGGCAGACTCAATGTCAGTTTTTGCTATAAGTGCCCCCTACCATACTGCCGTACCCAAAACACGGCGGCATCAAAAGAGGTATAGGACACCACACACGCCTCAGGATCAATAGCATAATTAACCAAACCCTCCTTTCGGAAAGGAAGGATGGTGGATAAGGTTAAACTTATTGGGCTCCTTCTTTGGAATGACACCCAAAGGTGAGACCACTAAATTATCTAAGGGGGCTGAGTAAAAGGGCCGCACATGCAACCCAGTGACACCTCCTTATCGAGCTTCTCAGAAACCACTTTGGAGTGTACAAAAGCTGACCGCAAGTTGTCAGCCGCAGGGGGAATTTTAGGAAGGGAACAAGGGATCACAAAACCCTTCGTAAAACCCACCTGTAGCAACCAAGCAGCAGGCTGATCCAGATATCTACTTAGAAAGGGGGGACATCCTGTCCACCCTCATCGTGATCCGGCCTTTTTCCCGCAGCATCACTGGGACGGGCCCTGCTGGCCTTGAAACAGCGGAACAGGGGGTGAGAGCTTTCGTGCTTGTATCATCAACCAGTGCCAAACCTGCAAGAACCCTCACTGAACTGCCAACACTGGCCCCGCCTTTTTGCGGCCGGTTGTCCGGGGGCGGTCGGACTCCCGGCCCCCGCTGGAAAAAAGGAAGTAGGGGCTCGTGGAGAGGACATAAGTTTCATCCAACTGATGTCCTTATGATCCCAGCTCAGTGAGGGCCATAATGCCGTATATTGACAAAACTGTTCGTCGTACCGCAGCCAAGCCATGCCCTCATAAACCCTCTGGACCTCGCTAATGGAGTCCAGATAACAAAAAAGTGGATTTTTTTTTTCAGAGGACTTTTCTCCGATAACGCTCGCAAAGATGGCGAAGGCCTGGAGCCAATTACTAAATGTCCGCGGAATCATCCAGTACTGCCGCTTTTCTTCATCTTCTTTCTTGGACTCTTCCGGTTTTTCCCTATCCAGGTTACATTTTTCAAGGGGCAATAACATGAAGATCTCCACACACTCCCCCTACCATAGAATGCATTAAGGTGAAAAAACAATACAACCACTTTAAGTGTACTTCATGAGGTGTCACCTAGGGTCTTCTAGAGGGCAAAGTTCCTCAGCCCACTTCCCAACACCTTTGGGAAAGGTGTTGTAAATTGGTTATATTATGTGTGTTCAAACTGGCTATGCACATGGGTTATCACTTTTTGCATACCATTCCCAAGCTAAGCAATTGGGGAGGGTTGAGGAAAGACCTTGTAACCTACATTGTAAATAATTTGCCAAGAAAATTGTTTGGAAACAGGTTTTCAAGCAGATGGAGTGTACTTTCCCTGGGCTGGCTAAATTTAGTGTATGTGTAACTAGCTAACCTGCAATTCATTTTTCAGGCCTGTTCAGGCTGTCCCTAAGCCTGGTGGTTGATTGCTCCTGTTTGCTGATAGAAGAATGTTCCAATAATAAAGTAGGAGGATCAATCCCTGGGTTATGGCAACTACTACTAATATTGTACTACCAGAGTCAGAGAGATATAGGTAACCAACCATAATAACATGGTTTAAATTGAACCCACATTCCTATAGTGTACTCCATAGTCCCCTGAAACTTGGTATGCCCAGGAGTGACATCATCCTGCACAGCCAATCAAGACACCTGAAGACCGTCACTTGAAAGAAACCAGGTAGAAGATGACAGCAAGGAACCTGTCAGACCATTGGAGCAGAGGTAAGTATTGCTGCCTTACACTTTAACAGCTTCTCAAAGCACTTACATTCAAGCCATGCCATGAATGATAACTGTCGCAGCTGCTTGTATGCTCAACTGAACTGCCAAGCCATCAAATGGCTGGTGTCATAACTAATCACATGTGTAGTGCCATGGCAACACCGGATGGAACAGAAACTTAATGGAAGCTTCCGTGAATGTAAAGGATAGGAAGGGTTAGTTCTGCTTTATGAACTTAAATTCTCACTATTGACCAATTGCTGAGCTGGACAGCATCATTGGCCAATAGCAAGGAACAGGAGATAGGGACAATGGGGTCAAACTCTTGGCCTGGTTGAAATGTGAAAAACCGGGCCACCCCAAAGATTTAAGACTGCTATCAGTGACACTTTAATGTCTTTTATATAATTTCAGATATGCATCAACTTTCCAACTCTACTATGAACTCCAACCCAGATTTAGGTGGAATGGCCCATTCAATAGGCTCACATACAAAAATGACTTCCACAATAACCTTCATTACTTTTGAGAACAATAAGCAAAGGTACTGCAGGGTCAAGCATGTTCAGTGCCAACTAATTTACCTGTTCTGTCATTTCTAACAAAAGAAGATCTCTAGCTGAACGGTATTTGTATCTGCTGGTTGCCACTATATATGTGACTTGGCCAATACTGTGATTATTGAGCTTTCAGCACAGCAATTCCCATGCAAGGTACAGAGAGCAGTTCTATTGTCTGCAGCTTAGTGGTTTGGCAAAGAGAAAAATGGTATACGACTGAGTCAGCAATCTAGTGGAGTAGTATTCCAAGAAGGGGATCACAGGCCAAGCCAGCTCCACACAGATGAGATACTGTACAATCGCTGATTGATAGAGGCTTTCTTCCATGTCTTATACTAAATGATTGCCCACAGAACAGAAGAACGAGTCCTGACAGCTCTGCGGAGAGGAGAAAGTTCACTATTCTAAGGAATGTTAAGCAGTGTTATCCAGTTTCTTCCCGTAGGGCCTGCCATTCACATTTCTATACAGAATCCACCAGTTTTCAAATTTCAAACTCAAGGGCCTAGTTAATGAGATGCAATACACAGCGACAATGGACATTAACCCATAGCTACCAATACTTACTAATAGGATTTCTTGTAATGAAAGCAGATTTCTGATTGATTCATAATAGTATTAACAGTTTGTGCAGCTCTTTAAAAAATCCAGAATACAGATGGGTTTACAATCTGAAAGGGAGGGGGTAAGCAGTACAAAAGGTAACTGTGAAGGATGAGCTTATGCTTAAAGTAGAAAAACTCTAAAAAAAACTGTTTTTAGGAGAAGATAAGATAGGCTTCCCCAAGGATATGAGTTTTCAGGGATCGCCTTTAATTCCTGCATTTTTTTTTCTTTTAGCCCGGGTTCACACCTATGCGAATTAGAGGTGCGTTTCCGCACCTCTAATTCGCATAGCAGGAGAATGTGACCGGCTTCACATATCTCCGGGGCGGCTGCGGTGCGCACTGCACAAAAACGCTGTACGTCTTTGGCTGCTTTTCAGGGCCGAATTCAGGCATAGAATCGGCCCTGATTCGTCCCTGAAATGGTGAACAGGGACGCACATCGCTCCTGTGCGGTCCGCAGCACATTATAGTGTGAACCCGGGCTTAAAGTTGAAGATAGAACTGTTTAAAAGCCCCAGGTAGATTTTTTTTTTTGGCTGTGTCCTATGTTCCTGTGTGTGGAGACACAGAATTCCCATCTTGGACAGTTGTCATAAGAACAGGTGTACCCATTGGAGGTTTCTGGTGACAACCCTAACTTTTTGAATTCCCCCTCGTATTCTGTTATGGTAATGTTGGTCACACTGACAAACAAGAGAGGGTGACTCTTCCCAGCAAGGACACAGACATTAATTAAAACATCTCAATCCAAAATGTTAAAAAGCCTTTATATACACTTTATTGAATTTCAACAATGTTAGTTGCCCTATGAATAAAACACTAGGTGCAAAAAAAGCCAGTAAAAGTGCAACAATCCAAAACAACCAAATATAATCCATCTGTCATTGTTATGATTGTCCTTTACATGCCCATACAGGAGGGTTCCTGTTTGATCCAATGGGAATATTATGCAACATGCAAATCCACTGAAATGGTACCTGTAGTGCACCCCCTTTGGAGCGGCTGGTTTACTTGCTGGTTCTTTCCTAAGACTAGTGCAAGAGCAGCCAGGCACATGGCAAAATGCCACTCACTCCGGCTCAATAAAGCAGTCCAGTCATTTTGGAATTTATTGCTAAATAAACTGTAACAGGAAAGGGTAGCAGGGTGTGGGATACGCCCAAATGCTTAATACAGCTTGAGGAGGACACTTCTTGGTCAGTAGCAGTAGTACAAGGACAAACTGACTTGAATGATCTGTGGGTACACAGCTGGAGGCCATGCAGGAGTAGTTAACACAAGTAGTTAATGACTTGGACAGTCTTAAAATACACAGCTGTAGCCCATGCAGAGGTAGGTAGCACAAGTAGCTGAAGACTTGAACAATCCATGGATGTACAGCTGTAGACCATCCAGAGGCAGGTAGCATAGAGGATCTACTCACAGGGTTCTGGCTCTGCTCTCAGTCAGTCCTTAGATGCAGCCCCAGTAGAGATCCAGCATTCAGTTCAGGAGGGCTCCAGGGTCAAGCAGCCCACTGAAGCTGACACGTCCATCCCCACTCTGGGAAGAAACAATCTGTCCTAAACTGCAGCCTATTTAACAGGAACCCATCCACCTTCTGGGCATACCTTCTCAGGGATTGGATAGGCCCTACTAAATATTCAGGTCAGGTATTTGAATCTTCTCACCGTAAGCTCTGGAAATATCTCCCAGAGTCAGGGATAGGTAATCAACTCTCAGGGATTGGATAGGCCCTACTAAATATTCAGGTCAGGTATTTGAATCTTCTCACCCTAATCTCTGGAAATATCTCCCAGAGTCAGGGATAGGTAATCAACCTGGGGAGTCTCGAACAGACAAAACCAAGCAATTCTGGCTCCTGATTACAACAGGAGCTCAAAAACGAAATCTACCTAACAGCCAGGCTAGGAGGGTGCTATATACCCTTTGGGAATCTCTCCAGAGAGAAAAGCTCCTGGCACCCAGTTTACTCCAATTGGAACTCAAAATTAAATCTAAGGGCCATTTGTTGTGTGGTTACACATGCAACATGATCATCTTTATCATCCACTGTGGCATGCAGCTTTAAGGTTGAATGGGTCCTTTATGTTGAATGGGTCCTTTATTTGGCTCCTATATTTGAATTTACTCTTCAACTTTATTTCTTTACAGTGTAATACACATTAAGCAGTTTGGTGCACCACAGTGCACTGTAACGCAGGTCTGTTGTGCATGTGCATTGGGGCATCAATCAAAATGAATGTCAACAAAAATTCACAATGCATTTTGATGAATTGGTATTAGCAAGTCTTGGGCAATGGTTGTTTACCAAAACTACTCCAAAATATATGGCTGCTTACCCTATCTACTCCTAATTCTAAATTTAAAAAATGCATCAAAAAAGAATGTCATTGCATGTCAAGTCTACAAAAATGAAACTCAACACATATGCATAGATCTAAATAGGCCCTAAATCATCCCAGAACAATAGTAGATTCTTTCACAGAGGTTCCTAAAGTGTTGAAGCAAACTTAACAAACCACAAACATTTTATGGGTCAGAAAAAATTAAATAGTGATGAACCAGCCATTCTCCTGATCATTCCTATTAACAAAGTCGCTCAGCCGTAATTCCCCACTGTTTGTTCTAAGTGGATTCTATTACACAGTACTGAGATACTCATTCATCACACTGTGAACAACAGTTTAAAGGTAACCTTTTCGTAAAGCTGGTCATATACTTGCAGGCTGGAGAAAAAAAAAAAAAAGTAACATAGTAGGTAATGTTGAATAAAGACAACAGTCCATCCAGTTCAACCTGTGTAGGTGTGTGTGTAGGAAACTCATTTCCCATATCCTTGCATATTGTTTTTCACTAAGATCTACATCCAAGAGTCTTTTAAAACTATTCAAACTTCCTGCCGACACCACCGATTGTGAAAGAGAGTTCCACATGCTTACCGCCCTGACAGTGAAAAATCCCCTATGCAGCTTCAGGTTAAACCGCTTCTCTTCCAGTCTCATCGTGCGGCCCTGTGTCCTCTCACACTCCCTGGGACTGAAAAAGTTTCATACTTACACTGGAATCACTGTTGCGATAGTTGTATATTGCAATCATATCTACTCTCAAGCGTCTTCTCCAGGGAGAATAAATTTAGCACTTGTAGTTGTTCCTCAATCATTGATGTCCTCATATTAATTTAGTTGCCCTTCTCTGGAATCTCTTCAGCTCCAGCACATTCTTTCGGAGGATTGGTGACCAGAACTGGACGGAATACTCCAAATGAGTTTTATAAAGTGGCAGGATAATAGTCTTATCTCTGGAGTGAATTTTCTTTTTAATGCATGCTAATATTCTGCTGGCTATGGTGGCCGCAGCTTGACACTGCATACTATTGCTCAGTCTGTTTTCTACTAGGACCCGTAGATCCTTCTCCATTCTGGAAGCTCTTAGGGATCCTCCCCCTAAAGAGTAACTTGCGTTTATATTTTTACCCTCCAAGTGCATTACCTTGCACTTACCAGTATTTCCCACTTGCCGACTAGCAGCCATTATTATACTGCGGCAGGTCTGCGCGATCCTGAGAATCGCCACAGGAGTACATTAACACCTTTTAAGGGCGATAGCCTTAACCCAACCCCTTGCGCGTGGCTGGCGGTCGCGATGACCCGTGATGTGTGTGTAAACACACACATCCCCATTCTGACAGGAGAGGAGAAACAGATCGTCTGTTCCTACTAAGTAGGAACAGCGATCTGTCTCCTCCCCCAGTGAGTCACATCCCCATACAGTTGGAAACACTCCCTAGGACACACATTTAACTCCTTCATCGCACCCTAGTGTTAACCCCTTCCCTGCCAGTGACATTTATACAGTAATCAGTGGCTATTTTTAGCTCTGATCGCTGTATAAATGTCAGTGGTCCCAAAAAAGTGTCAAACGTGTCCAATCTCTCGGCCGTAATCAGTCGCAGTCCCGCTAAAATCACCGATAGCCGCCATTATTAGTAAAAAAAAATAATAATAATAAAAATGCCATAAATCTATCCCCTATTTTGTAAATGCTATAACTTTTGCGCAAATCAATCAATATACGCTTATTGCGATTTTTTTTACCAAAAATATGTAGATGAATATATATTGGCATAAACTGATGAAGAAATTAGATTTTTTTACCTTTTTTGGGGATATATATTATAGCAAAAAGTAAAAAATATTGTTTTCTTTTTTTCAAAATTGTTGCTCTTTTTTTGTTTATAGCGAAAAAAATTAAAACCCGCAGAGGTGATCAAATACCACCAAAAGAAAGCTCTATTTGTGGGAAAAAAGGATGTCAATTTTGTTTGGGTACAACGTTGAACGACCGTGCAATTGTCAGCGACGCAGTGCCGTATCGCAAAAAATAGGCTGGTCATTAAGGGGGAAATTCTTCCGGTCCTTAAAGTGGATGTAAACCCAATGTCATACTTTCTAAACTACTGCCATAGGGGTTATCTATAAGGATATACATGCCTCCTGCATGTATCTTTACCTGTCAAATGTCTCCCCTCTGTCTGTTATGAGAGCTGAAAAACTGCAGATTCTGTGGGCGGGTCTGTTGTCTGGAGCTCGGTGGGTGGAGTCGTGATGTCAGTAGACTCCCCGCCCACCTCTACACTCCCCTTGTCAATATGCATTTTCTCCTGTGTATTTCTTACACTGAACTTCTGCTATGATCTCTAAAATCCAGTGAAAAGACAGGAAAGTAACCACATGACTTCAGCATGCCAAATCATGCTGAGGTGTGGAACAGCCAATCCTTGCAGAGCTGCTGAAGAAAGGAGTGGGGGTGGGAATTAAAAAATAATGCATGTCTTAGGCTAGTGCACGAGATATGTAAATCACCTGTCACTCACAGCAAGGGGGAGTTTATCTCACTGAAAAATAAAAGAGCATTGCTCAGAGCTGGATTAACTCTGTGTGGCAAGACTGGGCTCAAATGATAGGAAATCTTATACGCTATATTATGACATAAATTTTTTTTTTTTTTTTTAAATTGGGGTTTGCATCCACTTTAAGTGGTTAAAATGTACTACTTGTAGTAGCCCACTCCATTAATTTATTCAGGGCCTCTTGTAAAGTTTCTATATCCTGCTCTGTTGTTATTGCGCTGCATATTTTTGTGTCATCAGTAGGGATGAGCCGAACACCCCCCTGTTCGGTTCGCACCAGAACATGCGAACAGACAAAAAATTTGTTCGAACACGCGAACACCATTAAAGTCTATGGGACACGAACATGAATAATCAAAAGTGTTAATTTTAAAGGCTTATATGCAAGTTATTGTCCTAAAAAGTGTTTGGGGACCTCCTGGGTCCTGCCCCAGGGGACATGGATCAATGCAAAAAAAAGTTTTAAAAATGGCCGTTTTTTCAGGAGCAGCGATTTTAATAATGCTTAAAGTGAAACAATAAAAGTGTAATATTCCTTTAAATTTTGTAAAAAATTCATACCAGATCCTTTTCCGAGCACGCAACCTGGCAGGCCGCAGGAAAAGAGGGAGGATGAGAGAGCGCCCCCCCCTGAACCGTACCAGGCCACATGCCCATAACATTGGGAGGGTGCTTTGGGGTAGCCCCCCAAAACACCTTGTCCCCATGTTGATGGCGACAAGGGCCTCATCCCCACAACCTTGCCCGGTGGTTGTGGGGGTCTGCGGGTGGGGGGCTTATCAGAATTCGGAAGCCCCCTTTAACAAGGGGACCCCCAGATCCCGGCCCTCCCCCCTGTGTGAAATGGTAAGGGGGTATGTACCCCTACCATTTCACAAAAAAAGTGTCAAAAATGTTAAAAATTACAAGAGACAGTTTTTGACAATTCCTTTATTTAAATGCTTCTTCTTTCTTCTATCTTCTTTTTTCTTTCTTCTATCTTCCTTCGGTTTCTTCCTCCATCTTCTTCTTCTTCTGGTTCCCCAGCTGAACCTTCTCAACTTTGTTGGACTCCAATCCTGCAGTCCCAACCTTACACTGCTTCTCCTTCTCCTGCTCCTGGATAGGCCTCAGGCAGCCTAGCAGCCAGGTGTCCCCGGAATAGGCCTTAGGCTTCCGGCCTAGCAGCCCGGGGCGACATAACACATGTCCACCCAGACAGCCATCCAGGTCGCGCAGAACCCGATCACCTGACTACACCCAAATAAATAGGCTCTTCCAGCAGGCCAAGGGGATTAAAGAGACCCTTCTCCATTGGCTGAGACACCCCATGCATTCATAATCTGTCCTTGCTTTGCCCTTGTCTATCTAATGTCACCAGCTACAATGCCACCTAGTGATAGAAGAGAGTTAGGGGGAAATCAGTGGATCTCCTAACAATTAGCCAGGACAATTACTACCTGGCAAACTAATGTAGCAAGGTAAGGCCTCCTTCGGTCTAATAAGAACCCCCAAGGCAAGAGATAGCGGACATCCTTCTGTGTATAGTGGGTTGTGAGGCATGATGGGTGCAAGATGATTAAAGTCATTGGGCGCCAGAGACTTCTTGACTGCAAAAGAGAGTTTATTTCTCAAACAAACTTTTGGGGGTTAGGGCCAGGACACCCTTGGGCAGACTCCAAGACTTCGACAGGAGGATAGCCATGGAGGGAAAGGCATACAAGAAGACACCACATCTGCATATGCAGGAATGCTGACTCCAATGGCAACAGTCTTTATAAGTTCCTAACACAATGCTTAACAGTTCCTTTCTATTCCACTACAATCACTCCTTGTAGTTCTTCAGCCCACTGTGAGCTCCTGGTCTCTCACTAGACTCGCTGGTTCATTGTCACTGAATCCTTTGAGCTTCTCCAATCTTCACAGTAGTATCTTCTTCAAGCGTTACCCCCGCTTCTCTGCTGGGTCCCTAGCTTGGTACTCAAGATACCTCTGAAGCGTCACCCCACTGGCCTGCTCGGTCCCTGGCTTGACATACAAGGCAGCTCTGCAAGCTTCACCTCCGCTGGCTGGGTCCCTGGCTTGATACCCACTGAAGTTTCCCAATTCTTCACCGTCCCTGGTTGGTGAGAATACTGCTCCGGTACTTGCTTCAGTTACTCATTGTGGTCCCTGGTAACAAGGTGGTTGGGCCCTTAGTGGCGACAGCTTTCCTTCTACCTCTGACCACGACAGGTTCTCCATTACTTTTGGTTGGACAGCAAGCTGCAGTCCCAACCCTGCGCTGCTCTCTTGCTTCTGGATAGGCCCAATCAGCCTAGCAGCCAGATGTGCCTAGGATAGGCCCAATCTCCATTCTAGCAGCCTGGGCAATACGACACACGTCCACCCAGACAGCCGTCCAAGTGGCACAGAACATAGATCACCTGACTCTACCCGATTCATAGGCTCTCCCAGCAGGCCAAGGGATTCAAGAAAACCCCTGCCCATTGGCTGAGATACCCCATAAACCCATAACCTGACCTTGTGTTGCCCTTCTCATATCTAGTACCACCAAGTAGTAGAAGAAAAAAGTGCAACAAGGCCAAACTTAGGGAGAAATCAATAGATCTCTAACAATCAACCAGGATAATTAATCTTGGCAAGTAAATGTGTAAGGAGCAACCCTGCCTAAACTCCAGGGTGCTACACTAAATTGTTTAGGAAACCTGCCTAAACACCAGGGAGCTACATAGGTGAAAGTGCGTCCCAATACTTTTCGTAATACAGTGTACATGGTGCTATAACGTCAGGTCAGTGGTAGTAGTGTGATTTCTATGGAAGGTAATAAATACCTGAAGCATATTTGCTAAATTAACTCAGGAGGCATTACATCTAGAATAAATCTATTTATTCTTACGTCTCCCATGCACCCCTTTTTCTAGATACATATCTTAAATTCTTGAGTCTTCAGGGCAGTCATGAGAAATTACATATTCTTCCACTTCATCCTCAATGGTGGCCCTACCTCCGGGGCTGAGCAGCGATCTTGATATGATGCATGAATGCTTCTCAGTCCAGCAGCATTGTGAGTCCAGGCTGCTTCATGAATCCAAGATATCACCAGCAGAGCATGTTTGGATTAGGTTTATGCCTTGACGACACCATCCACCATTTCACCACAGCACCCTCCTATGACGGGATCTCATTGCTGTATGGAGTGCATTGGGCTCTTTGTATTTACAGGCTGCTTGATGATGCATCCCCAGGATAGATATCTATGATAGCGTGGGTCCACAGCAAGTGGGCTTGTTGCCATTGGCAGTCTGGAAGATTAGTGGTGCCGGCAGGGCCATGACCAGGGATACGTTACTCTTATGTAAAGGGGAAGGCTGCAGATCATGATCTAAGGGTCCACTGCTTTCTCTTTACATCAGAGTTCCCACTTACATCAGATTTCGCAGACTGAGTTCCCCCTTGCACTGTAACGCCAGGGGGAACGCCAGGAACTCTGATGTGGGGGGCACTCTGGTGACCAGTGACCGTAGAGTAAATACACTAAGGTAAGGGGGGTCACTAATATAGGGGGGGACCTTTATATCAGTGCCCCCTTACATCATTGCATTCACTCCCCCCTTACATCAGCAACCCCCCCCAGACTCGCCTGGCGGCGCTGTCACTGACCTCCTCTCAGGTGCACCGTGCAGGGCTCAGTCAGATGGCTCCAGCTTGGCTGCTCTGGTTTTATCCTATAGTCTCCTCATAGTCTGACTTCTCCCATGACCCCCATCCTGGCGGTTCTCCCACTCTTGACTCCTCTCCAGACTCCCCCTCAGAGACTGTACACACGATACAGGAGATGGTTAGAGGCTGTAGACACAATACAGGAGATGGTCAGAGGCTGGGGGACATGATACAGGAGATGGTGAGAGACTGCAGACATAGTACAGTAAATAGTCAGAGGCTGGCGGACATGATACAGGAGATGGTCAGAGGCTGCGGACATGGTAGTTTCCTCCTCTGTTCCTCTTCATATTAAATTTACCACCATACTTCTCTACATCAGTGTCCTTCCTTCTGTGACACTTTCACTGTGCTGCTGCAGTGCACCATCCATGCAGTCCACCTCCACCGTCAGCGTGCCCTGGGAAGGGATTTTTGGCAGCGGACTGCCTAAATAACTATCTCTGAGAGTGAATCAGTGACTCTCATATACTCCCCTGGGCCAGGCCCTGGACTCTTCTCTCTGAGACTGACTGAATCACTCTGTCTATCTCCCCCCCCACACTGAGCAGCAGAGCACCACTGTCCTCTCAACCTCATTGTGCTATATGCACAGTCAGCCACTCACCGTATGACACCGACCAGGGCACTCTGTGTCTGTACTGCCAGCAGGGGTCCAACTCCGCTGCACTCAAGCCTGCACTTCTGTCTGCTTTGTCCACTCCACGAGTCACTCTGCTCCATATATCTACCCTCAGCTCCTGCTTTTTCTAAAGGCTGGCAGGCCGCGGGCGGCGCCAGCTGTGTGGCTGACATCATCATCGGCTCAGAGGAATGGATCTTCTCAGCAATTTCCGCAAACTGCGCATGCGCAGTTCTGACCTGCCGCTCACCACCATTTTTTACTGCCACTAATCACCTGCTACGGACATTTACGGGCAGGTGTAAAGTGCCCTGTTTTTACATGCTGCCCGTAAATCTACGGACGGCTAGCAAAACTGGGCAGTGGTAGCACTGCCTGTTTTGTTTGTGTGCGCGCCCACACACACACACACATGTATTTAGCTCACTTGGTAGCATTGAGTTCAGTGATGCTCAACCCACACTTTTAACTAGCTGTGCATTACTGAAGAGGCCTGGCCGCTGTGCGTCCCTGTGTGACAGGCACAGTGGGCAGACAGGGAGTTCAGTAATACTAAGCCTGTGATCTTATCAAGCTATGTATCACTGAGCTGCACTGAGAACCGGCTGTCTGGTATGGACATCCCAGTATCAATGCCACCACCCCCACAACTTCAATTGGCCCCTTTGACAGCATGCAGAATTAGGAAGAGATAGTCCAGCCACCGAACACCTTGTCTGGCCTGAGTGGTTAGCAGGTGAAAGCAGTCTCAGCTCGATTCATCCAGGCCATGTCCCCAACATGTTTCGCTCTGCTACCAAGGCTTAATCATGTCTTCAGGCAGCCACTTCAATTAGCCGCACCAGCAGCATGGCACTGGGTGCTGGATCTCAAAGTGGTAGGTCTTCTCAAGAGAGAAAAAAGTAGTAACTTAAAAAGAGCTAGAATTTAGCATTATAGTATAACTAAAGGCAAATCCTTTTTATATTTTTAGTTTTCAATAGAGTGGAGGGGGATTAGAACCCCTGCCAGGTTTTTATTGTTAATGTTTTGAAAGGATGGGAGCAACACACCAGTTTGTATAGCCCATTAAAAGATGTTATTTTGGAACAGCCAACACGTTTCGGGAGCTTTTCCAAGCCAGGATAATACATTATCTGTTTTTTAACCCTGATAAAGGGGGGGGTACTGAACCCCTGAAATGCATTGGTTGCATAATAAAATATTTTAAAGGACTATACAAGCTGATGTGGCAGCCACATCCTTTCCAAACTTTAGCAAACTTCTCTATGGTCCAGCAAGACCTCAGAGGGAGATTCACCCTCCCTATGTGTCATGTTTATGATTATCATCATAAGTGAAAGTAAAAGGAAATTCCATATGTTGGGTTGTCCCCAGAACAGGAATAGGAAGGAAATCTTCTAATGGAGACACTTGTTCTGGTGACAACCAGGGGTTCCCTCACTTTGGAGTGGTTTCATCTTCCTTTCTGTCTTGGCTATGGGGCATGAAATGAAGGGAAATCTCCCCAATAGGACACAGATCGCAAAAACCTGAAAGGAGTAAACTCCCTTTTACTCTATCCAAAAGAAAAAAATGCCCTTAGTTCTACTTTAAAGGGGTTGTAAAGGTTTGTGTTTTTTTTTTTTAAACAAACATGTCATACTTACCTCCTCTGTGCAGTTGGATCTGCACAGAGTGGCCCTGATCCTCCTCTTCTGGGGTCCCTCAGCGTCGCTCCTGGTGACTCCTCTTCTCGTGTGCCCCATCAGAGATGCGCTCTCCCTCTGGACACCCTCGTCTAATGACACAGACAGCAGAACTCGGCCCCGCCCCCGGCGCCTGCGTCATTGGATTTTAATGACAGCAGTGGGAGCCAATGGCTGCGCTGCTAATAATCTAGCCAATCAGGACACGAGACACCGGCTAGAGCTGGTGTGCTTGTCCCCGATGTGAGAATGAGAGGGTTCAGGTAAGTAAACCGGGGGCGCTGGGGGGGCTGCTGCATTGTTTTTCACCGCAATGCAATCCCTTTAAAATTGGCTGTACACATTGACTTTACTGCCCTCTGCTTATGTAGCAGAAAATGATAACCATACATCTACAGTATATTGATATAAATGGCTCATATAAATCATTATTTTCCTTATTTCATTTTATGTTTTATCAGGACAGCAAATATTTTCTGTTTCTAATGCCCACAAAATTACGATTGCCCCATTGGTGTGTAATTCCCATAATTCCCTAATAAATGAGATTTTTATGAGCCACATTGATCTGATCTTATAGGCCGGGGTCTCCAAACTGCACAGCCACAGGCTGGATGCAGCCTGTATATGCTTGCTTTTCGTCAACTATTGGAACACTGTTCCTTCCGCTAATACAAGGCAATATTCCTCTCACTTACACCAACTATGGGGCTTAATTCCTTCCTCTGACACCAACAATGGGATATTATTCCTCCCATTGACACCAATGATGGGGCATAACTTCTTCCTCTGACACCAATGTTGGGGCACTATTTTTTCCACTGAACACAAACAGTGCGGCATAACTCCTTCCACTGATACCAAAAGAAGCGCACTCATCCTCCCATGGACTCTTACAATGGGACATTATTTCTCCCACTGACACCGATGATGGGGCATAATGTATTTCTCTGACACCAATGATGGGGCACTATTCCTTCCACTGACACCATAAGTGAGGCATAATTCCTTCCATTGACACCAACAGTAGTGCACTATTCCCCCAACTGACACCAGCAAAGGGGCAATATTCCTCCCACTGATACATAATTACATAGCAGGTGAGGCTGAAAAAAGACTCAAGTCCATCAAGTCCAACCTATTTGTGATTATATGTCAGTATTACATTGTATACCTCTGTATGTTGCGGTCGTTCAGGTGCTTATCTAATAGTTTCTTGAAACTATCTATGCCCCCCGCTGAGACCACCGCCTGTGAAAGGGAATTTCACATCCTTGCCGCTCTTACAGTAAAGAACCCTCTACATAGTTTAAGGTTAAACCTCTTTTCTTCTAATTTTAATGAGTGGCCACGAGTCTTGTTAAACTCCCTTCCGCGAAAAAGTTTTATCCCTATTGTGTGTCACCAGTACGATATTTGTATATTGAAATCATAGTGTTCGCAACCTTTCCTCATAACTAGGGATAAGCCGAACACCCCCGGCAGAACATGCGAACAGACCAAAAATGTGTGCGAACACGCAAACCTGTTAATATCTATGGGACTCGAACATGAAAAATCTAAAGTGCTAATTTTAAGGGCTAATATGCAAGTTATTGTCAAAAAAGTGTTTGGGGACCTGGGTCCTGCCCCAGGGGACATGTATCAATGCAAAAAAAAGTTTTAAAACGTCAGTTTTTTCGGGAGCAGTGATTTTAATAATGCTTAAAGTGAAACAATAAAAATGAAATTACATTTCTAAAGGAAAAAAAGTTACCGTATTTAAAACTGCTTGCGGCTGTAATGTAATGTTGCCCCCCCCCCCAGCCCATTACCGGGCCCTTTCGGTCTGGTATGGATATAAGGGGGACCCCGCACCCAAATTAAAAAAAAGGCGTGGGGCCCCTAGGCCCTATATACTCTGAACAGCAGTATACAGGTGGTCCCCGGGTTACAAACAAGATAGGGACTGTAGGTTTGTTCTTAAGTTGAATCTGTTTGTAATTTGGAACAGGTACATTTTTTAAGAGTAGCTCCAGCCCAAAAATCTATTTTTAAGCTTTTTGGATAATATAGGGCAGGGTTATCACCCCTGTAACATTTTTTTTGCTGTCTGTGCACCTGTTCAGAAGATTTCACATCACTTTCTGTCCCAATGAAAATTGGATTTTGAAAATTTTGGGTTACAAGGGAAACGAGGATTGGTGATAAAGCATCAGTGGAGATACCTTTTTCCCATATTAACACTTACAGGAGAGAATTTCCCTTCCTAGGGGTAGATTTCCTCTCACTTCCTGTTGTCTCCCTCCCTTTGTAAGTAGGAGTCGTTTGTAAGTCGGATGTTTGAAAATAGGGGACCGCCTGTATATACTATATGGCCTGCCCTATACACTTTGTGGAAAATTGGGCCTTAGGTGTTGGTGGTACCAGAACACTGTAAGCCCTCACAGTTACTCTTGGTGGGCGCAGGAACAGGCCCTGCTGTGAAATATTAGATCAAAAAATGTAATTACACGCCCCTGTTAAACAGGGGTAGAGGTAGAGGCCTTAGGTGGCGGTGGTGGTGGTACAACACTGTAAAGCCTCATAGATACTTTTGAAGAGCGCAGCAACAGGCCCTGCTGTGAAATATTAGATTCAAAAATCGTAATTACGTGCCCCTGTTAAACAGGGGCTGAAAAATTGTACCTTAGGCGGTGGTGGTGGTGGCACAACACTGTAAAGCCTCACAGATACTTTTGTTGAGCGCAGGAACAGGCCTTGCTGTGAAATATTAGATTAAAAATTGTAATTACGCTCCCCTGTTAAACAGAGGCAGAAAAATTGGGCCTTAGGTATTGGTGGTGGTACCACAACACTGCAACCCCTCACAGATACTCTATTTGAGCGCAGGAACGAGTCCTGCTGTTAAATATTTGATCATTAATTGTAATTACGTGCCCCTGCAGAAAAATTGGGCCCTAGGTAGTGGTGGTGGTGCCTGAACCGAAAATATTCTTAGAAGCTATCATCATGAAAATTGAGGAGGAATAGGATAGTTACTCAGCATATGCAGTCTTCAAGGGATCCCACATCCATAAAAAAATCAATCAGTTACATCAGCATCAGGTGCTTTGTAGCTGGTGATCCAAGACTGATTCATTTTTATGAATGTGAGCCGATCAACAGAGTCTGTGGACAGGCGCACTCTGTGATCGGTTACAAAGCCTCCAGCAGCACTGAATGTGCATTCAGAAAGAATGCTGGATGCAGGACAGGTCAGGAGCTCAATTGCATATTGAGCAAGCTCTGGCCAGTGGTCCATCCTCAAGACCCAGTAACCCAGTGGATGTTCTGGTGGAAATGTCTCCAAGTCTGCTCTTGCCCCTAGATATTCCTGCGCCATGGAATTCAGACGCTGGAGATGGTTGCTGGAACCGATCAGACCTGGGCACTGAGGACTGAAGAAATGCCTGAAGGCATCGGTCAGCCAGCTACCTTCTCCACTGCTTTCTGTGACTGAACGAAGCCTCAGCAACATGTTGTCCAGCACCAGGAAATTGTAACCTCCCAGGCTCTGGAACCGCAGGCCTCCCGAAGATGTTTCATCCTCTGCTCCCTCTGCAAAGGCTGGAAAAGTTCTGCAACCTTACCCTTGTAACATAGATCAAGAAGGGTTGCCAGCCAGTAATGATCCCTCTCCTTGATACCACAGTTCCTAGGAACCTTTCGCAGGCTTTGCAGGATCAGTGAGGCCATGCAGTGTAGGTTTGCAGAGGCATTCGATCCTGAGTTCTCTGTGTCACTAAGGATCACATGATCCTCAACCACCTCCTCCCAGCCACGTACAACTCCATGGGCTTCTGGGGACTGAAAACGATCCCTTGAAGACTGCTTTTGATGCTGAGTGTTATCCTCCACCTCTATGCTGACACAATCCTCCTCCTCCACCTCCTCCTCTTCTTCTTCCTGTGTGATCAGTGGGCCTGCAGTAATACTAGTATCTGGATAAAGGGGGCCTTGAGAGGTAAGGAAGTCCTCCTCTTCCTCCCGCTGTTCTGCCTTAAGTGCCCAGTCCATTATTCCACGAAGCATGTGCTCCAACAGGAAGACAAGAGGGACAGTATCACTGATGCATGCCCTGTCACTGCTCACCATCCTTGTGGCCTCCTCAAATGGTGACAGGACAGTGCATGCATCCTTGATCAGTAGTCACTGGCATGGCGAACATTAAGTTCCACCTGGTGGGCATGTCACAAATGAGGCGGTTCTTTGGCAGGTTGCATTCTCTTTGAATGTAAGCCAGCCGAGCACTGGCATTATATGACCGGCGGAAATGACCACAGACTTTCCTGGCCTGCCTCAGGAGATCCTGTAGGCGTGGGTACCTGCTCAAGAACCACTGTACCACCAAATTCAAGATGTGAGCCAAACAGGGAACATGGGTCAAGTGTCCCTGTCGGAGGGTGGAGAGCAGGTTGATGCCATTGTCGCATCCAACCATTCCTGGCTGAAGCTGGCATGGCGTCAACCACCTCTGAGCCAGCCCCTGCAGAGCTGACAGAATCTCTGCCCCAGTGTGGCTCCTGTCCCCTAAGCAGACCAACTCAAGCACTGCATGGCATCTATTTGCTTGAGTGCTTGCGAAGCCACTTGAACACCTATGGAGCACCGCTAGTTCAGAGGAGAAATCTGCAGAGGAAGAGGCCATAGTGGAAGAAGAAGAGGAGGGGGTTGAGGAGAGAGCTGTGGCAGAATCACCACCAGCGTTTTGGAGGCGTGGTGGCGTAATAAGCTCCAACAATACTGAACCCTGTCCTGCATCCTTCCCAGCTGCCAGCAGAGTTACCCACTGCGCGGTGAAAGAAAGGTAACGTCCCTGTCCATGCCTGCTGGACCACGAGTCAGCAGTAATATGCACCTTTCTGCTGACCGCCCTGTCCAACAAGGCCAAGACGTTGCCTTCCACATGCTGGTAGAGAGCTGGAATGGCCTTCCGTGAAAAGAAATGGCATTTGGTAACCTGCCACTGAGGTACCGCACATTCCACAAATTCACGAAAGGGGGCAGAGTCTACCAGCTGAAAAGGCAGCAGTTGCAGTGCTAGCAATTTGGCCAAGCTAGCATTCAGACGCTGAGCATGTGGATGGCTGGGACCGAATTTCTTTCGTTAGCAACTGGGGTAGGGAAATTTTCCTATTAAAATCAGATGGAGGTGTACTGATAGCAGGGTGGCTGCAAGTACTTGGGACACCTATTGCTATACCTTCATTCCTCTCAGTGCAGGTTTCTGAGAGGACTGGTGGTATAGTGGGGTTGGAGAACCCAGCTGATGAGGAGCAAGGAGAGGTCGGCCTTGTTCTTTGATGTGGGTCTTTTAAGTGCTGTTGGCAACGGACTGCAAGGGAGGTCGTCATATGTCTGGTCAAGCATGTGGTGCCGAAGCATGTGCTGCTGTTTTGGCCACGCTTGATACGCTTCAGACATATGTTGCAAACAGCAACGGTGCAATCTGCTGCACATGTGTCAAAAAAGGCCCACACCAAAGAACTTTTCAAAATATGTGGGGAGTCAGCAGCGCCCTGCACCTGCTTAGCTCTGCGGTGTGATGCAGTAGGGTGGCTGCCCTTAAGCTGCCCCATGGAGGGCATCCTAACTCATTGGAGATGTGCCTCCTCCTCCTCTCTTGTATCAGGCACCCAAGTTGAGTCAGTGACCTCATCACCCCCTCCCTCCTCGTCACTGGACAAACTTGGCAGTATGCTGCAGCTGGGGGAACATGACTGCCAGTTTCTTAACCTTCTTGGGCACCCCCTCTCTCTAGGCTGACGTTACTCCCTTCCTCAACCTGGGTACCATCATCAGAGCCTTCAAATCGCCTGCCTCCTGCAGCATGTACCCGACACGGTGGTTGAATAGTTCGGGGGACTCCTCCATGCATGATGGTGGGGCTAGGGAAGGAGTGACTGTTGATGTGGAGCCGATGGAATAGGCAGCTTTGGCAGCTGCATTGGCAGGCAAACTACTCTGAGCCTGGGTGACAGGGGATGAGAAGGATGAGGACGGCTTTGTTATCCATTCCACCAACTCTTCTGCATGTTGTGGCTCAATAACACGGCCAGCTGCAGGAAAAAAGGACAAGCATGCCCCACGGCCAAGTGCTGAGGATGCACCGTATCCACGACCAGCACTGTCGACTGTAGACACAGAGCCTGCTTGCCCTCTTTTAGTGGCCTGTGAGCGTCTGCCTCTCCTTGGTGGCCTTTCGGACATGCTGTAAATTTTGTTTAGCAAAAAAACACTACACTGTATTACTGTGTTATTGTACTGTGTACACCACCAGGAAAGTAGTAGCAACTGCACTAGGGGTGCACGGTACTGTGTACACAGACAGAAGTTTAATAACAACTATGGGTGCACTGTATGTATTGAGTACATTATCAGAAAAGTAGTAGCAACTGCACTATGGGTGCACGGTACTGTGTACACCAACATAAGTATAACAACTAAGGGTACACTGTATGTATTGTGTACACCACCAGGAAAGTGTTAGCAACTGCACTAGGGGTGCACGGTACTGTGTACACCAACAGAAGTTTACTAACAACTACAGGTACACTGTATTTATTGTGTACACCACCAGGAAAGTAGTAGCAACTGCACTATGGGTGCACGGTACTGTGTACACCAACAGAAGTATATTAACAACTATGGGTACACTGTATATATTGTGTACCCCACCAAGAAAGTAGTAGCAACGGCACTAGGGGTGCACAGTACTGTGTACACTAACAGAAGTGTAATAACAATTATGGGTGTACTGTATTGACCACCAGAAAAGTCTGAGCAACTGCACTATGGGTGCACAGCACTGTATACTGTGTACACCACCTGAAGTATATTAGAAACAGTACACCAGGAATGGCCTGCAGTGAGATATAGCTAAACTGTATGCAGTGGATATATATATATATATATATATATATATATATATATATACGAGACTATCGAGACGATCTCGATATATATATTAGGTACACTGCAGCTAACTGAATCACCTGCCTGCCTGAAGTATATTACAAACAGTACACCAGGAACAGACTACAGTCAGATCTAGCTAAACTGGATACAGTGGATATATATATATACACACAAGACTGTCTGTATATATATACTAAATACACTGCCTGCCTGCCTGCTCAATCTAAATGGAACTCTCTCTCCGTCCATGCCAACAACACACTACACAAGGCCAACGTGCAGGTGGCCTTATATAGTGTGGGGCGTGGACTAAGTCCCCCTGAGCCATGATTGGCAAAAGGCACCCTGCCTTTGGCCAATTATGGCTCTCTTAGCTGAGGGCGCTGTGATTGGCCAAAGCATGCAGGTCACGGTGCATGCTCTGGCCAATCATCATACAGCAATGCACTGCACTCCCGCAGTGCATTATGGGCTGTTACGCGCCGCTTGAATTTGGCGCGAACAGCCCATAATGTTCGGTTTTCGACGAACGGGTGAACAGCCAATGTTCGAGTCGAACTCAAACAGAAAGTTCATCCCTACTCATAACTATTATCCTCCAGACCCTTTATTAGCTTTGTTGCCCTTCTTTGTACTCACTCAATTTCCAGTACATCCATCCTGAGGACTGGTGCCCAGAACCGGACAGCATACTCTAGGTGCAGCCGGACCAGAGTCTTGTAGAGCGGGAGAATTATCGTTTGGTCTCTGGAATTAATCCCCTTTTTAATGCATGCCAATATTCTGTTTGCTTTGTTAGCAGCAGCTAGGTATTGCATGCCATTGCTGAGTCTATCATCTACTAGGACCCTAGGGTTGCCACCTGTCCGGGATTCACCCGGACAGTACAGGTTTAGCGTAATGATCCATACCGCACTGTGGCTCAGAGCTCCATCTGTTCAGCTGGAGGCCGGGGCAGGAACATTACTACAGGTTCTTATGCTAATACATCAGATCGGACAATTTAATAAGTCTTGATGCTGCTTCTATAGTATCTTGCCGACTTTCTCAGGCAATGCACAGGATCCTACAGGAGAAGAAGAGATGCCCGACATACACTGAGGGTGAGGGCACTCGAACCCTGGAAAATTGAAAACTTTACAAAGGACGAGACCGCTATAGAAGAAAGAGTCTGGCCAGCAGTGCCCGTCAGTGTTCGGGTGTCAGTGGAGAACTGGAGGAGCGCGCTGGATCAGGGATGGGAGCTCCATGATCGGCCGAGCAGCATGTCATTTATCACACAGACAGCTGACCGGGAACGGACCATGCAGGAGACCAGCCGCAAAATCAGCTACATTCACAATACTTGGCTGGGTAAGAAAAACACTGACCCGAGGAGGGAGGGGGGAGAGGGGACTTCTTAGGATTCTTTGCTATCATCTCTATGTTGTATGTGATGATCGGGAGTCAGTCCCGGTGCTAGCATAATACAGTGTCCTGCATAGAATAGTGTGTCCACTCCACAGGTCCTCCTGTCATCCTGCCCCCTTCTGTCACTCTGCCTGCCCCCCTCCTCTCACACTGCCTGCCCTCCTCCTGTCATCCTGCCCCCCTCCTGTCACACTGCCTGCCCCTCTCCTGTCATCCTGCCCCCCTCCTGTCATCCTGCCCTCTCCTGTCATCCTGCCCCCCTCCTGTCACACTGCCAGCCCCCTCCTGTCACCCTGCCCCCCTCCCTTCACCCTGCCCCCTCCTGTCATCTTGCCCCCTCCTGTCACACTGCCTGCCCCCCTCCTGTCACCCTGCCCCCTCTTGTCATCCTGCCCCCTCCTGTCACACTGCCTTCCCCCCTCCTGTCACACTGCCCCTTCCTGTCACACTGCCTGCCCCCCTCCTGTCACTCTGCCCCCTCCTGTCATCCTGCCCCCCCCCTGTCATCCTGCCCCCTCCTGTCTGCCTGCCCCCCTCCTGTCTGCCTGCCCCCTCCTGTCACTCTGCCTGCCCCCTCCTGTCACTCTGCCTGCCTCCCTCCTATCATCCTGCCCCATCCTGTCACCTGCCCCCTTCCTGTCATCTTGCCCCCCTCCTGTCACTCTGCCTGCCCCCTTCTGTCATCCTGCCCCCTCCTGTCATTCTGCCCCACCTGTCACTCTGCCTGCCCCCTTCTGTCATCCTGCCCCCCTCCCTGTCACTCTGCCCCCTCCTGCCTCCTGTCATTCTGCCTGCCCAGGGGTTAAATAGTCCTGTTCCTTCCCCTAACCACCTATTTAAACCCCACAGCATCGCCCCGCCATTTACTGCATTGCACATGGATGCGGGGAGCCCCCATTTACTTGAATGATCCACATTCGGCAGTCAATACTGCTCGCTGACCCAACAGAACAGACATGTTTTGTTGCACTCTGATACAAAGCATTTTGGCTGTGGCAAGTGTGCATCCCCCTCTGTTGCATTTTCAGCTTAAGGGGAATGGTTGGGTAGCAGTTAAAACACAGCTCAACCTCTAATTTTTACTGTCCCCCCAACCACAAGTGTAAACGGAGTCGCAGGGCACTCTGAAGAGTGATCCATAGTAGATCATGTTTTGAAGGTATTTGACAGGTGGTGAAGAAGCGTTGTTGCCTCCTCACCATCTGTTTTTAACCCCTAAAAACCCATGCCACTGTGCTGTAGCCATGTGTAGGTGAATGGGTTGAGTTAAAGTGTAAGTAAACCCTCCTATCATTTTCAGCCAAGGAAGCTGCCATCTTTGCTTTTGTTTAATCTACAACTGCCATGATGCTTCCCATGTGATCAGTTATGACACCAGCCATTGGATGGCTTGATAGTTTGGTTGAGAGCACAACCAATGGGAGTGTTACATTTCCGGCACGTGCCGGAAATGAAACAGTTTTATGGATGGGTTTACTTCCGCTTTAAGCAGGCGCAGTGCCGTGCACCACTAAAATGTTCGGGTTTGGCTTGAAGAAAAGGTGGCAACCCTATAGGACCCCCAGGTCCTTTTCCATCCTAGATTCCCCCAGAGGTTTTCCCCCCAGTGTATAGATTGCATTCATATTAAAGGACAGTAAACTGGCCCTCTGTCTAGAAAGTTTGGAAACCCCTGGTATAGACTTCCCGCTAGCTACTCAGGTAGCAGTTTAATAAGAGAAAACCCAGAATCTGAGGTTACTGGATGCCTTAGATAATACAGAAATGAAAGGGCAGGACCCCTCCTTGTCCTGGTAAACATTTGCACAGTGTGTTGGTGAAATAAAGCCTTTAAACTCCTCACCGTTTACCGTGTGATGACAGACAAGGGAGGATAATAGGAATGTGCCATATTGTGGGTTCAGCTTGTATAGAGCTACATTCATTATCTGTTATCTGTGCTGCTGCCATTAGCACAACAGAGATGAATACAATGCCTGGTACAGCTTAGCTCTGGAGTGTTTGCTGGGGTCAACGCTGGCGCCATGTCATAAATGCAGAAGAAGAAGGGAAATAGTTGACATTTTTGTCCCTTGTAGGTAATACAAGTAGAAGAACATACTATAAATGACATTATCACTGTGTGTTAATGTGTTAAAAATCTTGTTTCTATATAGTTTGCATGAATATGCCATATTTAGGCCTCATGTACAGAGGCATATTAAAATACTATATACACTGGCATGAAATGGGAAGAAAATCTAGCTTAACCACTTCAGCCCCAGAAGATTTACCCCCCGTCTTTATGACCAGGCTATTTTTTGCAATACGGTACTGCGTTACTTTAACTGACAATTGCGCGGTCCTGCAACACTGTACCCAAATAATATTTGGGCCCTTTTTTCCCACAAATAGAGCTTTCTTTTGGTGGTATTTGATCACCTCTGCGCTTTTTATTTTTTGCACTATAAACAAAAAAAGACAGACAAGTTTGAAAAAAAAACAATATTTTTTACTTTTTGCTATAAAACATATCCAATAAAAACATGTAAAAAATTGAATTTCTTCATAAATTTAGGCCAAAATGTATTCTGCTACATATTTTTGGTGAAAAATTCAAATAAGCATATATTGATTGGTTTGCGCAAAAGTTATAGTGTCTACAAACTATGAGATATTTTTATGGAATTTGTATTTATTTTTTATTTCTTACCAGTAATGGTGGCAATCAGCGACTTATATCGGGACTGCGATATTGCGGCGGACAAATCGGACACCTAACTGACTTTTTTGACACTTTTGTGGGAACCAGTGACACTAATACAGTAATCAGTGCTAAACATATGCACTGTCACTGTACTAATGACACTGGCAGGGAAGGGGTTAACATCTAGGGCAATCAATGGGTTAACTGTGAGAACACCCTTCACATTTTTGTAAATATTTTATTCTTTTCATATCTTTTCACATCTTTTCATGTGACAACACTGAAGAAATGACACTTTTCTACATTGTAAAGTAGTGAGTGTACAGCTTGTATAACAGTGTAAATTTGCCGTCCCCTCAAAATAACTCAAGTCAGCCTAAACATACATTGTTGCAGGGGAATAAATATTAAGGCAGGTCCAGCATTTACCCATCGCGGCGGGTTCTGTCACCACGGACCTTCCAGGACTGGGTACCCTTTTAGCATGAGGGTCCACTCCCTTGGACCTGTACAGCACCCTGCAGGAATGCCTTAGCGCTGTGGTGTCCAGGATTCCACTACGCAGAGTCCAGCACCCGAAGGTTGCATTACAAGCAAAGCCTCGTTGTTGATCCTTTATTCTTGTTTACGAGGCTCGGGTACCATTTATCTTAGCATAGTAGCTTTTTGAAATGGATCTGATCTAGAAACACTGTCCCTTGATTCTTAAGAACCTGTGTGGGATTACAGCATGGATGCTCACAGAGAGCTCAACAGTGACCCTCCACTATTTTAGACACTGGCGAAAAAACTGGAGTACTTCCTGCATGTGAGGGGTTATATAGGAGATCACTTCCTGTTTTTGGTTATTCTACTAGTGTCCATTCATTTATAGGTGGCGCATAACCCCGGTAGTAATGTATATGGCTGCTCTATGTCCCGTGATGTACGAGAAAGAAATGTGCTTTTTTTTTCCCCAAATGAAAACCACATTCACAGTGAGCACAGAAAGGGAAGACGCTGCTCCAGGTCAGTCCACTACTGTATAACATCACACACAGTCCAACTAGGTGCTAGTCCAGCCAGGGGCGGATCCAGAGCCTAGTCTCGGGAGGGGCACTGTCAGAAAATTTTGCGGGCAATTTGTCGGGGCAATGGCTGGTGTTGGCGCTTCAATCATCACAGCGTCATGGTTGATATGGTGTCAGGATGTTTGAAGCGCATTATTTCTATTATTACATTGTAATATAGAATTAAATAGTTCAACTCACCATAATGCAGAATCAGTGGGAGCCCTGAGCGTATCACTTGCTACCGTCGGCTGCCACCAGATGAGATTTGTCACTTGCCATGTCACTTGCCACATCCCCTGCCACCAGATGAGATTTGTCACTTGCCAATGTGGCCTGCCACAAGATGCAGATTGTCACTTGCCAATGTCGCGTGCCACAAGATGCGGATTGTCACTTGCCAATGTCACCTGTCACAAGATGCAGATTGTCACTTGCCAATGTCGCCTGCCACAAGATGCAGATTGTCACTTGCCAATGTCGCCTGCCACAAGATGCGGATTGTCACTTGCCAGTGGCTGTGTCCCAGAGTCAGGGCAGGCAGTGAGAGATAAAGTGTGACCCGGAGGAGAAAATTGGACGGAGGGTCGGCATGACTATGGGAGGAATAGGTCTGAAAGGGTTAAAGTGTTCACTGTGGTAGTTTTGGTTAAGGGGTGGCTTACCTTATTGGTGCAGCAGGTCAGGTGTTCAGGGTGGAGCCGGAAAAAGGGGCTTGGGTGGTCGCACGGGCTGTTGGGTAATCATTTGGGAAGAATTCTTGGAGAAGAAGTTCTGCCGTTCCCCTGCGGAGAGAATTCAAGTAAGATGAGCGATCTGGAGGCCTTATGGGACCAGGTCAGGGCCGCAGCCTCTGCACGGGGTCCGCAGTGGCTCCAACAACAGCTGCTAGGCATGTTAGGGGGCTCGGGGGTTGATCCGTCCTCTCCTGGTTCCCCCCTTCCTCTAAGCGCGCTAGGAGGGTGCGCCCTCCTGAGCGCTTGAGTCCTTCACATAGCCCCCGGGTCCGGCGGCCGCATGGGAGCTCCGTCAGGAACCCTTCAGTGTCCCCCACTGTGCCATCCGCTTCTGGCTCCAGCGGAGGGCCTGGGAGGAATCCCCGACATCAGCGGGACCTGCGGGAGGAGGGGACACTGCGCTCTCTCTCCCCCTCCTCCCCCCCCTCTACTGTGGTTCAGGACTCGGCGAGGGACTAGGTCGGATGCAGGGAGGGGCAGGAGCCCTGTCCCTTCTACAGCTGTGTGGATGGATGAGCCCGTTAGCCAGGAGGTCCGTTACCTTCGATCCTCGGCAGCAGCATCAGCTGGTTCGGCTTCCTCCCCTGTGGCTGGGAGGAAGGCTCAGCGTGGGAAGTCTACAACTAACAGCAGCAGACGGCAGTCAGCGCCCTCTGCTGCTCCTCCAGCGTCATTACAGCCTGCTTCACAGAATGAAAGAGTGACAACTGCACGGGGGAGTGGCCAGGCACAATTAAAGGGCAAGCGACCCCCTTCCACAGTTGGGGGTGCGCAGGGACCCCGCAGCTTTCCCGTGGTGATGGAAGAAGATGATGGCACGCCGGGGCCGGCAGCATCGAGGGGACGGCCGCCCGCGGCGCATTCAAGGCGTGAGTCGTCAGCAGAATCCGGCGAGGTATCCAGCGATGACGGCGATGGGCAAGCATCAGCCATGCGCCCTACTGTGCGGAGCCAGCTGGGATCCGGAGTTGCGGCTGCTCGGGATTCGGGACGCAGGCAGCCTGGTGAGTCCAATTTTCTTTCTGCTTCTTATGTTGATCAGGATGTTGGGTCTGTAGCGGGTGAGACGGGGGGGTCTCAGGGCAGGGTCCACTCGGGTCAGGCAGGAAGGGAACAGGGTGTGTTGGGTTTGGCAGAATTTTTTGCGGGTTTTCGGGAATTATTGGACCGTTGCGCTCCGCCCGGGCATTCTGGACCCGTGGCGGGGCCGACGGGGGCGTGGGTCCCTGCCGTGGCCACGTCGGATGGTTCGGGCCGTGATGCCTCCATCATGCGTAATTCAGTGGTGCCGCCAGCAGTAGACACGGTGCCTCAGCGGGTTGGACATATGGACGCGGCGGTGGGTGTAGAGGTTCCCTTATCTTCGGCGGTGGTCGAGGCGGCTTCACAGACGGTGAGGGTCAGTGGTTTGGAGTCGCGCAAGGCCAAGGAGTCGGGGGATGATGGGGTTCGGTTGGGAGATAAGGCACAGGGCGAGGTCTATGTTTGCTTCGAGGGTCCGTTGGGGGTGCATCTGAAGCCCGAAGTTAGGGAGAAGATTTGGCGTGGGGAATACGTGGAGATATTCTCCCTTTTGCCATTAGAGAAGTTTAATATAGATAAAGGTAAGGCGGATGAGAGTAAGAAGGAGGAGGAGGAGCAGCGTCGTTGGCGGCTTATCCCTAGGACGTTTTCCAATTGGCTGCAAGCCTTTGCGATACTGGCCAGCGTCATTGGTGAAAAGGAACCGGAGAATTGTTCTCCGCTTTTCTGCTATTTAGACGCTATCGGGGAAGCGTATAGAGTGTATGGGGGATTGGCATGGCTTCGCTATGACGAACAGTTTCGTCAGCGGAAAGCTGTGAGGCCTCAGATACACTGGGACCACAAGGATATTGGGCTTTGGATGAAGCTCATGGTGCAGGCCCGGGCTTCAGGCCAGCCCTTTCCAGGGGGGGCCGGCGGTTCAGGCGCTGGACAGTCGGCCTCACAACGAAAAAACTATTGCTGGCAGTTCAACGAAGGAGCGTGCCGTTTTGGCGCGGCTTGTCGTTTCCGTCATGAGTGCTCCGGATGCGGGGGCTCACATGGTTATGCCAAATGTTTCAAAAAAGGGAAGTTGCAATCCGGTGAGTCCACTTCAAAAAGGGAGGACGCCGGTAAACTTGTCGTACCTAAATAGGTATCCCCGAAGGGAGGCGGCGGTTTTCCTGGCCGAGGGCTTCGCCAACGGTTTTCGTATTCCTTGTTCCTTACCTTTGTCCGGGACGTCTGTGCCCAAGAATTTGAAATCAACATATCAGTTTCCTCAGGTAGTGACGGAAAAATTGGCTAAGGAAGTGGAGCTGGGCAGAATGTCTGGCCCCTTTGATTGCCCACCTATACCCGCGTTGCAAGTGTCCCCTTTGGGGGTGGTTCCTAAGAGGGAACCACATAAATTTCGGCTGATATATCATTTGTCTTATCCAAAAGGATCTTCGGTGAATGATGCGATTGAGCCTGATTTAACTTCGGTGTCTTATACATCGTTCGATGCGGCCGTCCGTTGGGTTCAGCAGTATGGGCAAGGGGCGCTGTTGGCGAAGACGGACATTGAGTCCGCTTTTCGTCTATTGCCGGTTCATCCAGATAGCCAGCCGTTGCTGGGTTGTTTTTGGGATGGACAGTTTTTTGTCAATCGTTGTCTTCCCATGGGTTGTTCCATTTCTTGTTCTTATTTCGAGACGTTTAGTACCTTCGTTGAATGGGTGGTTCGGGAGGAGTCACAAGTGCGCTCGGTTCTGCACTACCTTGACGACTTCCTTTGTATTGGTCCCCCGGGATCCACGGTTTGTTCGGTCCTGTTGCGGACTTTAGAAGGTGTGGCGCGTCGTTTCGGGATTCCTCTTGCGCCAGAAAAGACGGAAGGTCCCTCCACAGTGATTCAATTTTTGGGTATCATCATTGATACGCAGGCTATGGAGTGTCGTTTGCCGCTTGCAAAGTTGGAGGACTTGCGAATGATAGTGGGGGCGGCCCTGCGGGCCAGAAAAATTAGGCTGAAACATTTGCAGTCTTTACTGGGAAAACTTAACTTCGCCTGCCGCATCATGCCGATGGGGCGCATTTTTTGTCGCCGCCTGAGTGCCGCTACTGCGGGGGTGCGTTTGCCGCATCATTTTATTCGGCTTTCCGCCGAGCACAAAGCGGATTTACGGGTGTGGGAGGAGTTTCTGGCCTCGTATAACGGCAGGTCCTTATGGATGGCTCCGGTGGTGTCGGCTTTTGATTTTGACTTGTATACGGATGCGGCTGGCAGTTTGGGTTTCGGGGCGTATTGTCAAGGGGCATGGTGCGCGGAGGCGTGGCCGGAAGAATGGCGCGTCGCAGGCTTCTTGAGTAACCTGGTGTTGTTGGAGCTTTTCCCGATTGTGGTGGCAGTGGACATCTGGGGGTCGCGATTTCAGAATCGACGGGTTTGCTTTCACTGCGATAACATGGGGGTGGTGGCAGTTGTGTCTAGTTTGTCTGCGTCATCTCCGCCAGTGGTGCGCTTATTGCGTTTTTTAGTTCTTCGTTGTTTGAGCTTGAATTGTTTTGTAAAAGCTGTGCATGTTCCGGGAGTTGAGAATTCCATTGCTGATGCCTTGTCTCGTTTTCAGTGGGACAGGTTCCGGAAGCTGGCGCGCTGGCGGCGGAGCAGAGGTCGGTTCCTTGTCCTGCGCATCTGTGGAGACTGGCATTGGATTAGCTGGAGTTTTGGTGCAGCGCTCGGTGAGTGTGGGAACTTGGGCGGCCTACGCTTCGTTTTGGCGTGAATGGGACGGCCTGGTAAGTTCAGTAGGGGGTTGTTTTTCGGATCAGGACAGGCTGTCATTGTTGTTGTATATGATTGGGATGCAGTTTTCCAGGGGTGAATCGGTATCGAAAATGAACCGGAGATTGGCGGCGATGGCTTTTCTTTATAAGCTACGAGGTCTGCGTGATGTTTCAAAGGAATTTCTGGTACGTCAGGCTATGAAAGGTTTCCGGCGCGGACGCGTGGTAAGAGATACCAGGCGCCCGGTGTCTTTTGAGCTGCTACAGGACCTGGTGGGAATCTTGCACAGGGTCTGTTCCTCACCTTACGAGGTTCACCTGTTTACGGCAGCTTTTTCTTTGGCCTTCTTTGGGGCCTTGAGAATTGGGGAGTTGGTTAGTAAAAACAAACGCGGTGATGGGGGTTTGTTGTTTTCGGAGGTGCAAATTGCTGAGGATAGTATTCAGCTCCGCATCAGCAGATCAAAAACTGATCAGCTGGGCAGAGGGGTTTATGTGACGTTGTTTAAGGTACTCCCGGAGACGGTGTGTCCGGTGCTTGCGGTACAGCGCTTCGCGCAGTTTCGGAAGGGTGTACAAGGGACATTTCTGCAGCATGAGGATGGCTCATCCTTGTCACGTTTTCAGTTTGTGGCGGTTTTTAAGCGATGTTTGCTGACGGTTGGCATGCCAGCCTCTCAATACAATACTCATTCTTTCAGGGTGGGGGCAGCTACGGAGGCATCTCGTTGGGGACTGAGTCCAGAGATAGTGAAGCGGATAGGGAGGTGGGAATCTGACCGCTTCAAAATTTATGTCCGTCCGCACATGTTGTAATGCTGTTTCATGATGTTAATTTCTCCTGTCAGTGTTGTTTGGTCCTAGGTTTTCCTTTGATTGTTTGTTACAGGTTTTCCGCAAGGCCTGGTGTGGATTCTGGGTGACTCTTATGTCTTCTGGGGGGCTATCAGAGCGGATGCACGACCCGAAGGGAGACAGCTTGGCGTTCCCCGGAGTGAAGCAGTCTGCAAATGGCTGGGAGTCAGAGGCATGATGTGGGGCCGGGTTCTCCCGGAATTTCACTATTATTCCAGAGTGGATAGGCCTCCTGATGTTTTGGTACTTTCGGTGGGAGGGAATGACATGGGGGTACGGGCTGCCAGGGATATGGTCCGGGACGTAAAGTTCGACATTTTAAGGTTGCTGCGTGATTTCCCTGGGGTTATTATAGTGTGGTCGGACATAGTGGCCCGACACAATTGGCGTCATGCACGTTCTGTTGCGCGTTTAAATAAGGCCAGGATAAAAGACAACAGGGAGATAGGTCGTTTTGTGTCTCGTATTGGGGGAGTGGTGGTTCGCCATCGGGAGCTGGAGGACTTGTCTGTTCGCTATTGGAGGGATGATGGTGTACATTTGAATGCAGTTGGCACAGATTTTTGGTTTCTGGGATTGCAAGAGGGGGTTCAGAGGGCCCTGCAGGTGTGGAGGGACTCGCTTAAGTGAGGTCTCACTCAAGCTCGCATGGCGGGTCAGGGGGTCTTTGGGGGGTTAAGAATTTGAACAGAATGTGTGTGAACAGAATATGGGGATCCCACAGTGGTTGCTTGTTGGTGGTTCTCCCAGGACTTAGGTCCCATGGGAAAGAAGTTGGAAAGTCGCAATGTCTTCGAGCCGGCTGGGGCACAGCTGAAGACACAGTGGTTATGGATCAAAATGGGACCCCAAAGACCCCCTCCTGGTGTTATTGTTTTGTTTGATTGATATATAATTTGTTAATAAAGGGCTGTTGTGGCCATTTACAACCCATGTCACGCAGCGTTTGTGTGGTTATTATTATAGTGTTTAAGATAAGTGTAAGACCGTAATTGACGAATCCTATAGTCAAGTGTGACCCGGAGGAGAAAATTGGACGGAGGGTCGGCATGACTATGGGAGGAATAGGTCTGAAAGGGTTAAAGTGTTCACTGTGGTAGTTTTGGTTAAGGGGTGGCTTACCTTATTGGTGCAGCAGGTCAGGTGTTCAGGGTGGAGCCGGAAAAAGGGGCTTGGGTGGTCGCACGGGCTGTTGGGTAATCATTTGGGAAGAATTCTTGGAGAAGATGTTCCCTCCCTCCCGCCCTACATCTAGTTGGGGTGTATATAAAAAAAAAAAAAAATTGTAAAAAATAAATAAATAAATAAATAATAAATTTAAAAAAAAAAAAAAAAATTATATAAATATATAATTTAATCATACATATATTTCTTTTACATCTGTCACAACAGCTGGCGGGTCAGGGGGTCTTTGGGGGGTTAAGAATTTGAACAGAATGTTGAAATTTGGGGGACCCATACAGGGTATGGGGATCCCACCGTGGTTGCTTGTTGGTGGTTCTCCCAGGACTTAGGTCCCATGGGAAAGAAGTTGGAAAGTCGCAATGTCTTCGAGCCGGCTGGGGCACAGCTGAAGACACAGTGGTTATGGATCAAAATGGGACCCCAAAGACCCCCTCCTGGTGTTATTGTTTTGTTTGATTGATATATAATTTGTTAATAAAGGGCTGTTGTGGCCATTTACAACCCATGTCACGCAGCGTTTGTGTGGTTATTATTATAGTGTTTAAGATAAGTGTAAGACCGTAATTGACGAATCCTATAGTCATGTAATTTCTCTGCTGGCTACGCCTGCACAGAGATGGCGGTGTTCTGTCAGAAGCTGAGCTGTGGTGATGGTGATGCAGGGTGAGAGATGATATCAAAAAGCCGCTACTCATCAGAATATGCAACCAAAGTGATGTTGCATTGTGGCCATTTTGGTACACTCCGCACTCCTCCTATGCACATACCACCCACCGCCATACACTCTGCACTCCTCTCCTGCACATACCACCCACCGCCATACACTCCACACTCCTTTCCTGCACATGCTACCCACCGCCATTCACTCTGCACTCCTCTCCTGCACATACTACCCACCGCCATACACTCCACATTCCTCTCCTGTACATACCACCCACCGCCATACACTCCGCACTCCTCTCCTGCACATACCACCCACCGCCATACACTCCACACTCCTCTCCTGCACATACTACTCATCACTATACACTCCGCACTCCTCTCCTGCACATACCACCCACCGCCGTACACTACACACTCCTCTCCTGTACATACCACCCACCGCCATACACTCTACTCTCCTCTCCTGCACATACCACCCACCGCAATACACTCCACACTCTTCTCCTGTAAGCTGACAGAGTTGGTATCTCCGTTTTTCATGTAGCACTGTTCTGACTGTGAGAAATCAGGCAGTACAGTTTCAACCACTTGCCGACCGGCTCACGCCGATATACGTTGGCAAAGTGGTTCGTTCCCGCAAATCGCCGTATGGGTACATCTGTACCTTTAAGGGTGATAGCAAGCACTGCACGGCAGGGAACCCAGTGCGCAAGGCTGGTGGGCACGATCGTCACCGGCCACCCGCAAATGCGGGTGCGGGTGTTCTGTCAGGAGAGAAGAGACATATTGTTTGTTCCTACTAACAACGATATGTCTCCTCCCCCCCGTCAGTCCTATCCCCATACAGTTAGAAACACTAACTAGAGAACACATTTAACCCCTTGATCGCCCCCTAGTGTTAACCCCTTCCCTGCCAGTGATATTTATACAGTAATCAGTGCATTTTTATAGCACTGATCGCTGTTTAAATGTGAATGGTCTCAAAAATGTGTCAAAAGTGTCCGATCTGTTCCTTGCAAAGTCGCACTACCGCTAAAAATCGCAGATCACCACCATTACTAGTAAAAAAAAAATAATAAAAATACAGTAAATCTTTCCCATAGTTTGTAGACTCTATAACATTTGTGCAAACCAATCAATATACGCTTATTGCGATTTTTTTTTACCAAAAATATGTAGAAGAATACATATTGGCCTAAACGAGGAAGAATTTTTTTTTTTTTTTAATTTTGGGGATATTTATTAGAGCAAAAAATAAACCTTTTTTTTTTTTTTTTTTTTCAAATTGTTGCTCTTTTTTTGTTTATAGCGCAAAAAATAAAAACCGCAGAGGTGATCAAATACCACCAAACAAAAGCTCTATTTGTGGAAAAAAAAGGACATCAATTTTGCTTGGGTACAGCATCACAAGACAGCGCAATTGTCAGTTAAAGCGACGCAGCGCCGTATTGCAGCCAAATCTTTCCGTCTGTAAGTGGTAAAACCCAGTTTCTCACAGTCACTTCTTGCTGACACCATCACTAAGGCCCCTTTCACATAGTGGGTCCAAACAGGTTTGTCTGTCAGTTTTTCAAGTGGACCTGATGGGAAGGTCCATGCATCCCTATGGACAGGCAGATGTAAACAAACTCTATTTAACCACACCCCTTTAAGCCACGCCCAATATTCACTGTAATTTGAACCACACTAATTTTTGCCGCGGCACACTTGGCGCCACAAATTTTTTTTACACATCAGCCACACACACAAAATGAATGCCCGCCTCTAATTAACATACTACTCTGTTTACTCTGCATGCGGCTAGGTATATGGGATCTCAGTACTGCAGACTCTGTCCCAGATGCTTTGGTAAACCGACCACTATCGGAGGACCGGTCGCCTTCTTTGGGTACCATACTTTTATTGACCAGCTGCTGTACATTCCCACCAGTTCTTGGTTACCAGTGCCAACTGTTCTCCTGCTCCAGTTCTTCTGCCAAGTTAACTCTTGCTCTTGTCTCTCGTGTGTGCTTTACAGGCCCTGTTCTTCTGATATGCCATGTATCATTATGCACCCCTTTGAATACTTCAGAGCATGCTCAGAAACAGTTAATTAAACTTTTTTATAGTTCCCAGCAGCACAGTTCAACAGCACAGCACACATGAAACAGAATCCAGCCCTAACTAACTGATGCAGGATGCCCAGGTTCATACCTTTCAGAGAAGTCTATTCAGCAAAGGTCTAGTAATGGTAGGTTCCTAGTCCAGGGAGAATCCCAGCAGGGTGACCTAGGAAGGGGCCACGTGCTCCAGTAGGACTACATGGTGCAGCAGGCCTTCCTCTGTAAAGCCCATGTGGAAAAGCGAGCTCTGAGCCCCCCTGGTATTTAGGTGGCTTGCAGCAAGGGGCAGAACTCAGAAAGCCTGGAAAGAGTCTAGAACCCTACTCATCCTGGGCAGCCTGAACTATCTGCATAACTACACAATGCAATAAATACAACAGTAGAAATACATTCAATGACACCCCACAAGCACTGGCTTACAGGGGGGTCTGTGGTCACCAGAGACCCCCACCCCCCTTAGACAAGTGTCTACAAAGTTGAGAGTTCCTCTTACATACATCAGAGTCTGCAGGATTCCCCCTTACAGAGCAAGAAGGAACTCTGCAGTCCCTGATGTAAAGGGGAACTTTGGACAAAATTATCATCACGCTCTCGTATTACAACCATTTCTTGAAGTTTACATGTCCCCACTGCCTGTCCTTGTAGACATGGACTCAGGTTCCATCGCATAGTAGCCCATTATGTGTCACTTACCTGAAACCGAAGCCCGCGATGTCTCCGTTGTCCCCACTAGCAGGGGGCGTCCATCTTCGCCCCTCTTCCTTCCGGGGCTGCAAACTCCGGCTCTGTGACTGGCCGGAGTCGCGTGAGGTCACTCCCGCGCATGCGGGGGCCGGCAGTCACGGCATGACCCCTATTAGAAACGGCATGATGTGCCCTTTCAAAAGGGCGCATGCGCCGATGATATTGGCGCATGCACCAATGACATCGGCTCATTCGTCATAGTCATCGGCGCTCGACTTTTTAGTAAATATCTCATAAACCGTGGAGGTTTAGGAGATATTTCAAGCCTTAATACAGGCTTACCTGTAGGTAAAAATGGTTGTACAGGGTGTACAACCACTTTAAGTGTGTGTACATTGTGAGGGGAGGTTGTTTATTGAGTCATTTGATAACTGCTAACCTTCAGCAATTTAGTTCTGAACAAAAATACAATAATGGCCTCAAACAGCTTTAATTATACAGTCATTTGCTACGTGGAATATGGATAACACGCAGCACAGGTAATTCTTGTTGAGTTTGACAAGTGGGTCAGCAGTAATCAGTATGACAGATGGATGTTCTGTACCTCTCAAAGATATGATCCTACTTGCTTCTCCACTATTTAGAGGTGACCTCTGGGAAAGGTATCATTTATCACTCTGCCGTGTCAAAAGTCAAAGCTTTGCCATGAAAGTGTGTTGTTTCTAAGTGCAGAGAGACATTGGGGGTTATTTACTAAAGGAAAATTCACTTTGCACTGCAAGAGCACTTGAAAGTAAAGTTGCTGTAGATCCGAGGGGGACATGTAAGGAAAATAAAAAACAGCATTTTAGCTTGCACATGATTGGATGATAAAATCAGCAGAGCTTCCACTCATTTCAGATCTACCCCTCAGATTTAGAGCGACAGCACTTTCAAGTGCACCTTCAGTGCAAAGTGGATTTGCTTTTCGTAAATAACCCCCATTATGTATTTGACCCAGCTTTATATTCCTAAAGTTTAATGATTATCTGTGTGCAAAATTGTGTTCTTAAAGCGGAGTTTCACTAAAAAAAAAAAATTTAGATGTCAGCAGCTGCAAATACTGCAGCTGCTGACTTTTAAAATAAGGACACTTACCTGTCCCGGGGTCCAGCGATGTCGGCACCCGAGACCGAGCCGTCCCTCGATCCTCGGGTGCTGCCGCCGCCATTCACACTGAGGGAATCAGGAAGTGAAGCGTTGCCGCTTCACTGCCCGGTTCCCTACTGCGCATGCACGAGTCGCGCTGCGCGTCTACACTGGTCCCCGTTGTGTTGTGGGAACTGTGTATTTCCCACAACACAACGGGGGTGGGCGGGGACTCTGCGGCTAGCTGCGGCTAGCTATACCCGGAAGTGGGTGCAGATACCTGTATTATACAGGTATCTGCACCCCCCTCCCCCCTGAAAGGTGCCAATTGTGACATCGGAGGGGGGGAGGAATCCGATGAGCGGAAGTTCCACTTTAGGGTGGAACTCCGCTTTAAAAAAAAAAGTGTATATAAACCCTAATTCAGCCTTTCTCAAACTAATATGAAGAAACCCTTAAAATAACTTCTAGGTCTCAGGGAACCTCTGCTAATAATTATTAATTCTATAACTCATAGGGGGTTATTTACTAAAGGCAAATCCACTTTGCACTGCAAGTGCACTTTAAAGTGCACTGAAAGTGCACTTGGAAGTAAAGTCGCTGTAGATCCGAGGGGGATATGCAAGGAAAATAAAAAACAGCATTTTAGCTTGCACATGATTGGATGATAAAATCAGCAGAGCTTCCACTCATTTTAGATCTACCCCTTAGAATTAGAGCGACTGCCCTTCCAAGTGCACTTTCAGTGCACTTTTAAGTGCACTTGCAGTGCAAAGTGGATTTACCTTTCGTAAATAACCCCCATAGTATATTAGTGTGAACAATAAGGCTGGTTTCACAATAGCCAATGCTCTTAAAAGCTATCTGCAATGTATGACTTTACGGGGTGCGACTAGGGAGCTGCTTTCAGGTGTTCAAGAGGTGAACCTAATGCCTGCTTGTAGGCAGATGCCAATTGTATCAATATATCCTGTATTTGTGAGGTACTTTTTGATATTTACTGCATGGGGTTAATATGCTGTGGTGGGTCTGCTGTTTGGCCTGTAGCGCACCCCATAGTTGGAACATTTAAGCCTAGGGGATGGGTCCTGGGAGCTCTTCTTCCTAGGATTGAATAGTCCCTTTCTATTTCATGACCATGGAGAGATGTAGTAGTCCACTGAGGTGGCTCACCCCTTGGGGGGACCATGAAGCGGGATTGCTAGCAAACCACTCCTAGTTGGTGGGAACTTACACAAGCGGTAAGGTGTAATGCACCACAGCACCACCCTAAAGAGTTTTATGAACAAAAAAATGAGAAGCAGCCAGTTTGTGAGAGAAAACAGTGGTGGCCGGTGATGGAGGGTCTGTTGGAGGGGAGGATTAGTGGTTATATGGTCTACCCATCTAGCGGCAGAGACTCCAAGTTGGGGCCCACTGCATAGCAGAAATATCCTATGGACTGGAGAAGAAAGTTCAATATTTTATGCTATTTCCCTCAAAATAGGTTTGTAGTCAGTGCCGGGACAGGTTTCACTGGCAGGAGAAAGGACCTTATCCTTCTGGTGTGAGGCACAGTGTAGTAGGTTGGCCACTAGCCATGAGAGTGTATTAACTCATATATCATGGAAACACTAGAAAATATTCAGCAGTTGTAGCATGCTGGTTACTGTACCATTTGACTAGCGGTTGCAGAGCAGTCCCATTGACTTTTATGGCCGAGTTTGACCGGCTGTGCCACCTGTCAATTCAACATGCCACATTAAATTTGCCACTTCCACGGCATGTGAACAGTCTCCTCCGGCTGTATTGTAGACTTTAGGTAGATGGCCAAGGGGAAAGTAAAGCTTTAGCTCAACCACCTGTTTTTATATCACCACGACCGCCTGTGTGAAAGAGGCCTCAAGTAATAATAATCAAATGAAATAAAGAACAATAATGGCTTAGAAAAAATATAGATATGTGTAGATATGTGTATGATTAGCGCTGAACTGATAGAAGTGAAAATTGGCTCCAACAGATATAGCGCAAGGTGTGTTTTCCTTCAAAGAAGCAGATACTTGATAAAAATATAGTGTCGGTGGACCTTGTTCTGGTCCTAGACTGCTACCACCTCTGATTGCGACAAAGGGAGAGCTTAACAGACAATAAGATCTTGGATGTGTACTGAGGAGCATCTGGTACAAAAGCTCACCTCACTTAAACGTCTTTTTGAAATGTTTAATGATTAAGAGCATCAACTGCAGCGGCAATGCAGAGGGAGTGGTGGGGAACAAGGTTCCTCTATGGTTTCCTGAGTCACTGGGGCAGAGATCTGATTGGATGCTGGTTGCACATGTGACTCTGACTGCCATCTTAGGTGTGGCAGAGTCTATTTAATACCCTGGCCCCTGGTTTGTGGCACATTCATGTAGTGGTAGTGTAGGGACAGGTTACCCATCTGTCAGGGATAGTATTAGTGGCAGGGAAAGGTTTCAGATGAGTAGAGAAAGCTTAGGGTTTCGTAATCTCCTTGGACATCTTCCCATTTGGGCACAGAACAGAACAGCCAGGTCGCATTCTGTCCCTTTAGACAGATGCTGTCAGTTCAGCTGATACCTGCTCTGCCACACACAGTTGGCATCCGTGAGAGTTCCTGGTTGGGCCTTCTCCCACTGGGTTTGTTGTGGACTGTTTCGCCTTTACTTCAATACAAGTTCTACGATTTGTACTTGGACTGTGTGTGTGTTATTGCCATGGAACCACACTGTACCCACTCACAAGCAAAACGAGCTGCACAGTGGAGGTAAGCATGACATGTTTGTTATTTTTTTTTTTTTTAAATAAAGCTTTAGTATCACTTTAACTAATACATTTTCCAGAAAGACCTTTAAAGTAAATGAACTTTTGTACCCAGCGTTCTTCAGTACATATCTAAGAAAAGAATTGTAGACAGTAAAATTGTTCTGGGGAAAAATGAACCCTTACATTGTTGGTCAGTAGAGAAGTACCCCCTTACACTGATGAATGAAGCACCCTAGTGCATTAGTGGTCAATGGGAAGAATAACTTCCTTACAGATATTTGAAAAGATAATCGGTGTTAGTGGGATCTTATCTAAGCAACAGAAAATGCTTACTACTCAAGGAACCCCTAACAACCTCTGGAGGAATCCTAATTGGGAAAGGTTTCCCTAATCAAATTACAATATGTTAAAGAACTGTGGGGGTGATTTACGAAAGCCGTGTGCCATCAGTAGAGGCGCAAAACGAGGCGCAAAGCACATTTCCATATTTACAAAATGGTGCGCCAGTACCAGAGCATGAATCCCCCATTTACTATAGCGATCTCGGTGCACGGGAGAATGCAATCTGTGCGCCACTATGGACATGGCGCATGGCACTTCCAAATCAATATTGACAGAAGATGGAGGTGCCAATATTATAGGGTGATGTGAGGAAGTTTAGTAACAACTGCCCAAGTAACAAATATGCCCAAAATAGAATGAGAAAGTAACTTTTTCAGAGAAAGCCTGTTGTACCCGCAAGTACGTTTAAAACTGCGTGTAAGCACTGCGCAAGCGGCTGTTGCGCTCGTTCACATGCATTTGTTCTCTGCGCAGCCAAAATCTTAGTAAATGTTAAGCAACGTACATACAATTGCATGGGTTGAACGGGCGCACCTCTAAACTTGACACATTTTTTTTTACGCTGGTTCACCTTTATGTATTTTTTAAGGAGATTTGCACACAGGTCATGTTAGCATGTTACGTTGCCAACATGTGACATGTACCTTGTTAAAATTATGTCAAATGACTCTCGCTCCTCTAGCTCCTCCTAAAAGGGCATTTAACCTTCCCCCTCTAATGCATATGATTTCCTTGGGCTAACTTTTGCTTTCAAAGGGGAACTCCACACTCCATTCTCCAATGCTCTTGACTCCCCCTCTAACCCCCTGGATTTCCATGGGCTAGCTTTTGCTTTTAAAGGGGAACTCGACACTCCACTCCATTCTCAAAAGGCTGTGAGCTGCCTTCACCAATCCAAACCACATCCTTTTTCAGAGCATACAACAGGGCCAGCTAGGAAAGGGGCGAGAAGAGCGATCACCCAAACCCCTCCTGAACCACACAAGGCCACATACACTCAACATAGCTGGCTGCCTTTGGGGCATGTTGGGCTCAGCCCAATACCAACCACAAAGTACCTTGTACCCACTGGTTTAAAGGGGCTTTCCACATTCCGTAAAGCCCCCTGACTGCAGCCCCCCAGTCTGGGGTTGTGTGGAAGAGGCCCTTGTCCCCCTGAATATGGGGTACCCCCAAGCATCCACCCCCCTTTCATGGGCTGGCTTGCTGTGTGTTTGGCTAGTGGTTTGTTAGTGTGTGAGAGGGGCACAATATTTTTTAAGTTTGGGGTGTTATTTTTCACATGGGGGTTCTCATTTTAAGCCTTAACAGACCCAAATGGCCTTGTATGTATTGGGGGGGGGGCAGGATATTTTTTGTTTTGGGTTAAAATCTTGCAGCTGCATTGTAGATTTGTAAGTTTTCTCTAAAGCCGTACATCTTTGAAGCAGCATTTTGGATACATGCTACAGATGCACCACTTTACAGACAGAGTAAGCCCCCCCCAAGTTCCTAGCTTTTAAACAATTTTGAATTTTTAAAGGCACTTCTTGTTTCATTTTTGGGGTTGTCCAAATTGGTGACATTGATATATGTCCCTCAGGGTGGGACCTGGGCCCCATACCCATTTTAAGGCCAATAACTAGAATATAAGCCAGCCAAGTGGGAACTAGCAAAATTATCAAGTCATTTCCCATAGACTGCAATGGTATTTGCTGTATAACTTTTGCCCCTGTTGGGCTCTTTCTTTGCCCCCTGGACCGGGGGGTGTTGTCCCATCTGTAATTTTGTAGCATGCTGGATGATGTGCTTAATTTTGGACAGGGGGGTGGCTTATTTTGTGCTAGCTGCATTTGGGTTGTTCTGGGCATGCTCAGGGACTTTGGTTTTTGTTTGTGCTTTTTGTGTGTGAATAGCACTTGGATTTTTTGGGCTTAGTAATTTAAGGACATCCTTAACAGGTGTACCCACTTTGAAGTTCTGTCTCTATATTGGGTGAACTTGCATTTTGTGTGTTCCATGGACTGTGTATGTGTTTTCAGTTGCCTCATTAGCACACAAACCTATGTTATATAAAGCTTGCGGATAGCATTCTTTTCCTCGCCCTGAAATGTGGCAAGATTGCTTGATGGCCTGAATTTTCTTTGGGGGGTATTCAGAACACTCTGTGGTTTAAGGTTATGCCTGGTCATTTTGAATAAAGTGAGTTTGGAGTTCCTTATGCAGGATTTGCTTTAGAAATCGGTTGGAGTGGAACCACGACACAGCTATTGTATCCAGGACCATGCAGCACCAAGGTACTATGATGTTTCTTTTGTGCATAGCAATTTTTGCACTGGAGTTATTGAGAAGTGTAAGAAATTGGAAAAAGCTAACCATGAGTCTATAAGGCCTTTTATAGTGGAACCCTTGTATGCTATGGAGGAGAAACCATTGGTTGTTCACCTGTTTAACCCCTTCACAGACATTGCCTTGGTAGTGGCCTTTTTGAAGAGATACTGCTCTTCAGTGAAGGAAGGCTTCAGGCTGACTAATCGTCTGGGGATCTTTAATGGCTAATTGAGAGAGAGAAAGAATGATGTGGTCCAAGGCACAATAAGTAATTGGCCTCCATCCCAAATTTGAACAAAACGAGAGAACGTTTGGTCAGCGGGACTTTAAATGAGGCCAATCACTATGCATGTGGGATATAAAACACAGTATTGCTTATATGGGTTCCAACAAAAAAGGGGGGAGTTTTTTGGGGACTTTGAATGAGATATGTATACCAAAAAGCAGTCTTAGCAAAGAACATTTTATTATACCTTGTGAAAGCATGTACAACATACTGAATGACACACAAAAAAAGCATACACAGAATCACATAAATGCAGGGCATGCTAAAAACCATATATAAATATTGACGACATAGTACTTGGCATATTATGGGGGGTAAAGACAAGTCCTGCACAACATGGGCCACTGGAAGGGCTGGACGGTGTTGCAAAATCTAGGGTAAAACAATATAAGAGACATAAAATCATCTGTATGGACATCATACATCTATGTAAGCCCGACGCATTTCGTTGGAGTATTGTAGCTGAACAATAGGAATAAGTAATGGGTGTAAGGGACAGGATGGCCATCCCTATAAATACTTCAACTGCATAGATGTGAACAGAGGATCAGAGCTGTTAGAAAGGTCTGGCATGGAAGCTGAGGTAGAGACACGTGGACAAGCAGGGAGCACTGTGGATTCCCCAGGTCAATGTGCAAATGTAGGTGACAGTAGGCCAACATTTCTGTGGATTGAGATCAGTAGTATATATTAAATGTATAATATTAATGATGAGAAGTGTGAAAAGCCCATACACCAGGTCAGATGAAGGGAAGAACTGAGCATAGATGAAAAAACAGATATGAAAGAGGAAGAAAGAAAAGAAAATTATATCCTGGGTAAGATAGTAAAGGAAGCAAAGAGATAGATGAAAAAAGTGCTAAAAGTATAGTTGAAACCTATGGTGATTTACCTTGTTGGTTCACATGGAAATTGGGAACCAAAATCACAAGTGCATGCTTGCATATAAGGTATTGCCAAAGAGACACATAGACACCAAGTGAGGCAAATTTAAATGCTCCCAGCTGATACAGCGTGTCCCGTCCAGCATCACATGGGCGTGGCAAGAAAGGGGAGGCATCCGTGCCAGAGCGAAAAAATCTGCCCATATAGGCTCAGGTACCTCCTCAATGTCAGCCTAGATCGAAAGAAAAACCTGCTCATTCGTTGCAACATCAAAAGGTGTCACGCGCACACACAGAGTGGTAACGTGGCGCAGACGCGGTTGAGAGCACTCGCCCAAACCACCACCTCCATCCACCACAAACTGGGAGGAAGGGAACAGGTGGGAGAGGGAGGGGCACCAAAATCGCATCCCAACTCCCAAGGGACAGACGACCAAAAATCCATGCACACACTAAACAAACCCTACCTTGTGGAACAGGGTGCTAGTAACAAGATATGGTGGATTGAAATGAAAAAATATATTTGGGTAGGTCATGAGAATCAAGAGAATATAAAGTGTAATAAAGCCATGATTAGGTCTATCATGGATTGCAAAAATGCAATTGAAAGATGCTTTGCAGACTGCTGAATGGTAAATTACACCTCTCCATCCCTATATAAATATATTAAGAACAGTTTGGAACTTAGCATAAAACGCATGCACCCATGAGATTCCACCCCTGTATGGGAACAAAGAAAATGAAAAACGGGGAATTACTGGGAGGGAGGGAGTGAGTAGTGCCATCCCTGCCCAATGCAAGTGCACCTCTGGGGCATATAAAAATATACCCCTGGTTCTTCTTTATGTGTCAAGTGGCAGCAATTGGTATATGTTGCGCCAGACCCCTGAATGACCGGGGGTGTCTTCCACCCAAAATTTCAGCCAGAGAGAATGATGTGGTCCAAGGCACCATAAGTAATTGGCCTCCATCCCAAATTTGCCTCCATCCCAAATTTGAACAAAAAGGAGAGAAAGTTTGGTCGGCGGGACTTTGAAAGAGGCCAATCACTATATAGAGTAAGCATGTGGTATATAAAACACAGTATTGCTAATATGGGTTCCGACAAAAAAGGGGGGAGTTTTTTGGGGATTTTGAATGAGAGATGTACACCAAAAAGGCAGTCTTGGCAAAGAACATTTTATTATACCTTGTGAAATCATGTACAGCATACTGAATGACACAAAAAAAACCATACACAGAATCGCATAAACGTGGGGCATGCTAAAAACCACATATAAATATTGACGCCATGGTACTTGGCATATCATGGGGTAAAGACAAAAAAACATAGATGCATGATGTCCAAATAGATGATTTTATGTCTCATATTGTTTTACTCTAGATTTTCCAACACCATCCAGCCCTTCCAGTGGCCCATGTTGTGCAGGACTTGTCTTTACCCCATGATATGCCAAGTACCATATGCCAAGTATAAAAATATATAAATCTTGCAAGCTACTCTAGAGCAACCTGAGACTGCAATCAGCATCAGGTATAATGTAACCTGAGGTTACAACTTAGCATCATGTGTGGTATAACAATTCCTGTGAAACAAAGTGCAAATTCACAGCTGCTAAGCATTGATCACAAGCCCATAATTTGTGAAAACATATGTACAAAAAACAAAAAAATGCAGCGCTGTGTGATACTGAACCTTACAAATGCATATATAGTGCCATAAACAATGAAAATCAATATTGCTAAAAAATGTAACTATGAGCATAAAAAAATATTTTTTGTGTGACAAGCAAGCTCACAGTGAAAAAAATGTAGTATTAATCCTTAGTATCAAGTGTCCAAAAAAAGAAAAAGAGATGTTTTTTCTCCCAGTTTTTATCAATCCACAGAGACAAAAGTGCAAATTGGGGTATTATATGTGTTACTGTCCAAAAGGTGACTCTAGTAATGGCAATCCTGATCAGAAGAAGGTGACTTCACACACATGCCCCACCCCCGTGTGAATGCGCTTACCTCAAACAGTGTGACCGCACACTTAAGTTTGGTCCACATAAGCAGTTGAACCACTCCTGGGCTCTAAGTGAAACTGGCTCAGCAGAATCCCACAGGAAAATCCAGAGAAGTTGCCCTCAATTTAAAACAAGAAAGAGGCTGGATAGTGCATTATCAGGGTACTCACACATTTTAGGTGCTTCCAGCGCACCAAACTATAAAAGCATAGGATTCCTCTCCAAAGGACTTCCATACTTGTATGTGTTTGCAGCTTGTACAAACAAGCATGTATGTACTCCTCCACCGTCCTGGCCCCTCCCCTACATGTGACGACACAGGGCTAATCACGTGTCTTCCTCAGGGGGATAGTTGAACTATTTCATTTTATATTACAATATAATAATAGGAGCGCGCCCGCAAGAACTAACCACCATGTGAGGGAGCTCGCATTAAGGTGTTGAGTCCTTGCGGGGAGGAGCTGAAACAGCCGCCGAGGGACCCCAGAAGACCCGGTTCGGGGCCACTCTGTGCAAAACGAGCTGCACATTGAAGGTAAGTATAACATGTTTGTTATTTAAAAAAAAAAAAAAAACCTTTACAACCCCTTTAAGATGGTCATGCACTATGCAATCTGATTGGCCAATCTCTGTACAACTCAATATTTAGGCAAAATAGGTAATAGGAAGACACGCTTGAACAATTAATTCAAATTATAGGAAATCAATCAGGCTCTTGCACTAAATCTCATTTATTTAAGATCTAACTGATTGCAGTGTACAGTAGTCACCTTTTAAAGGGTTGTAAAAGCATCGTGTTTTTTCACCTTAATACATCCTTTGCATTAAGGTGAAAAAACACCTGGCAGTGAATGGCCCTCCAGCCCCAACCCCCCACCCCCATGTAATACTTACCTGAGTCCTAGAATTTCAGCACGGGGACGTGCTGTCCCTCTGCCTGAGGTTCTCGGCTCTTGATTGGATAGATTGACAGCAGCGCAGCCATTGGCTCCCGCTGCTGTCAATCAAATCCAATGACGTGGGCGCCAGGGGGGGGCGGGGCCGAGTCACACATTCGGCGGCTTTGGACGCCGAATGATGGACTCGGGAGCGCGCCCGCAAGGTAACCCCCCGGTAGAGCGCTTCTCTTAGGGGGTTTACTAATGCGGGGAGGAGCTGCGAGATCCGTCGAGGGACCCCAGAAGACGGTGCAAAACGAGCTGCATAGTGGAGGTAATTATGATATGTTTGTTATTTTTAAAAAAATTAATCGAAGCTTTACAATCACTTTAAAGATCAAGATCTGAAAATATTAATTTATTGTGTTTAGAAACACTTCTCTGTTCTTTGTAATGTATTGAAAGATTTGGGTAGAAAAAAGGAAAAAAACGAATTTCAAAAAAATATTAGAATTGATAGGAATGAGATTAGCATCAGAAGGGTTAATTAACTGAGAACACCTACTAATTGCCTAGCAAGACACATCCAGTGAGATGAAATTAACCAATTGCATTGGGCGTGCGCTATTATCAATGAGAAAACCGCAGTTACCCTAGCGACAGTTGCAGTTTACATACGCGGGTATTTATTATTGCTATTTGCGCTTCAATGTGCGCTGGTTCGCACGTTCGATTAATGACTTTTCCGGCGCACCAATTAATGTATGAACTGGTGCAGTGCCTTCTTCTTAGTAAATCAGCCCCACATGCCTGTATAATGTGTGTTGAAATTAACACTTGAAGTCTCCACCACACTAAGACAACTTGGGAGATGGACACAGAGTATTGTCTCCTTGTAAGAGGAAACACCTGAACAATGACCTTCATGGTAGGATAACAAGGTATTAACTCACTCAATGCAGCAGATTTAAAAAAAATAATAAAAAAATATTTTTGAAATTACATTTGCACAGTAAAGCTTATACACAGATCATCCATAACTTTATGAACACATGCAGGTTAAGTGAATAACTTTAATTATCTCATTCTAATGGCATCTGAGTCGGTGGGATATATTAGGCAGTAATTAAACATGTTGTCCCTGAAGTTGATTTGTTGAAAGCAGAAAAAATGGGCATTGCAGTCTCTTGTGTATGGGGTATGTCGCCACAGACCGGTCTGGGCGCCCATGCTGACCCGTGTCCACAGCCAAAAGCACCTGCAAAGGGCACATGAGCATCAGAACTGGACCATGGAGCAATGGAAGGTGGTTGCCTGGTCTGATGATTCACATTCTCTTTTACATCATATGGATGGCCGATTGGCCGGGTGTGTGTGCATCACTTATCTGGAGAAAAGATGGCACCAGAATGCAGTATGGGATAAAGGCAAGCCGGCATAGATAGTGTGATGTTTTAGGAAATGCTCTGCTGGTAAACCTTGGTCGTGCCATTCATGTGGATGTTACATTGACACGTACATCCTGCTTAAAGGGGTTGTAAAGGTTCATGTTTTTTCACCTTAATGCATCCTATGCATTAGGGTGAAAAAACACCTTGCAGTGACCGGCTCCCCAGCCCCCCCATTTTACTTACCTGAGCCCCGAATTTCCATGGGCACGATCCCGCCTCGCTCTCTCCACGGCTTCTCAGCTCTTCATTGGATAGATCAAAAGCAGCGCAGCCATTGGCTCCCGCTGCTGTCAATCAAATACAAGGACGCAGGAGCCGGGGGGCAGGGCCGAGTCATACACTCGGCGGCTATGGACGCCGAGGGTATGACACAGGAGCGTGCCCGCAAGGTAACCCCCTCTCGAGAGAGCTTCCCAGAAGGGATTATCCATTGCGGCGAGGAGCCGCGAGAGCCGCCGAGGGACCCCAGAACAGGTGGATCGGGGCCACTCTGTGCAAAATGAACTGCACAGTGGAGGTAAGTATGACATGATAAACTGTACCTTTAGTGTCACTTTAACCTTTTCACTCCGCCACCCCCCAGTTCTTTAAGAGGATTATGACACCAGGAGGCAGGGCTTAAGAGCATGTAACCACTATGATTGGCTATCACGGCGGTCACATGATCCAAAAAGTTTAGTTAGGCACCTGTAACTGTGACGGGAGCGCTTGCGCTCTCAGAACAGCTGGTCGGGCAGCAATTCAAGCAAATATGCGGCCCCTTGACGCCAAGCACCAGGCGTGCGGCTGCATATTTGCGTGCGGTCGGCACCAAGGGGTTAAACATTGTTGCTGACCAAGTACATCCCTCCATAGAAACGATATTCCCTGATGGCAGTGGCCTCTTTCAGCAGGATAATGAACACTGTCACACTGCAAAAATGGTTCAAGATTAGTTTAAAGAACACAACGATGAGTTTGAGGTGTTGACTTGGCCTCTAAATTTTCCAGATTCCAATCCAGTTGAAGTGGGAAAAGTTACCTTTTATTTAATTTTCATTTTTATGTTTAAATTCACTCTAATGCGTATTTATACTTGATTCCGTTTTGAGTAGAGTGGGAAAGGATTAGCACACAATAAACTATAATAAGGATAAAGGTAGAACCTGGATTTATGACACCTTATGCAAACAAACTGCATTGTTGTACCTCAGTTAAGCCAGACTTTCTGTCTCTTCATTCAGCAGGGACACTAATATCCCTTTAGATATACTTGTTATTAATTTGTAATCTAAATTATTTACATCTGTTATTATCTCATTTCCATTTTATCTGTATACAATGCCTTTGTTCAGAATCTGTATACCATTTGTTCTCTGCCCAAAGAAGGAGTAACAAGCTTTAGCAATCAATATATTATTAGTATTTATTACCTTGATAATACAATATGCCTTCTCTGCCTGAATAGTATTCATGATCATGATCACACGTCAAAATATAAATGTATTAAAAATCTTAAAGTGCCCCCCGGCTCCCCTTCCCTCTTCTTTCCCACACCTTTTTCAGTGTCTACTGCCTCCAACCCCACCCTCCAATCCACAAAGCTGCCCACCTGTAGTTCGGTTGAACCAACAAGTAGCCTTATCCCCCACTACCCCTCTCTCTTTTTCTAAGTCTAATTTTGCAGCCTAGCCTTGTTCTAACTTAAACAGTGAAAGGGCCTACCAACTCTCCAACACAAGCTGCATAGCACTACCTAAATGGAACTAGCTTCCTCCTCCTTGCTTATGACAAATGTTCTGTTGTAATAATTTGTTATCAAATCTTTTCTGATGTGACCTTCTTGTCATGTGTATTGCTTCTGTTTACATTGAAATCTACTCAATAAAATATTTGAACAAGAAAATCTTAAAGTGCACTAGATGTGCCGTAATGGGGTCTGAACACGTCAGGAAGTAGTGTTTAGTGTTTTCAGGATCCCAAGACTAAACCCCTGCAGTACCAGGGGCTATAATATGGTTGCAACCAGACTGATTTCAGACCTGAGGTCTGGTCTTAGAAACCTCACTTCCTCACTGTACAGTACGCAGGGATGTGGGTGCCCTTGTTTTAAAATCCCACCAATTTTTATAAATTATGACCATTCCCCTTTCCTGCTTGGTTCAGTCAGAAGGTGGCAAGCTTATTTTTTTTTTTTTTTCCTTTTTCTGCTGGTCTTCCTCACCCTTCATATTATTTCCCTATCTTTCCCTACTCATTACGTCCCTGATTAACTCACCTCTCCTCTCTTTCCCTGCCCACTACCTTTACCACCCTTTCTGTTTTGATCTACTATCCAATCCCTATGTGGCTTTCACAGGTGTAACGAGAATTCTCCCCCAGTGGCCATCACACTAATGTATCAAGAGCTGTAGATATAGTCATTATTAGCAGGGGTTGCTTGAGACCAGAATGTTATGTCAAGGGTTCCTCCACCTTACAAAGGCTGAAAAAGGCAGGTCTAGGGGAATTCTTTTTCTGCTACTTTAATAAATGTGAACATGGATGGGTGTGAGGTAACTATATGATACTCCAATAATGTTACATAGCAACTTAAGAACACTTGTCTCTTTATCAAGGCTTCCTCAGGCCTTGCAGCAGCAAATAAAGGAATGAGCCTCTAAGGGAGACCATAAAGAGTGTCCACCTTTTAGCACAGATAGACACTAATGCCAGAGGGATACTAGCAGCACCTGGTCACTGGGGTCTCACACACTAGTTTGTACTCACGAATGCCCTTGGGTATTTGAATGTATCCTTTCAATATATACGCTATACATGTCATCTGTGGCTCTTCAGACCAAATCTTCAGACGAATCGTGAAATTAGCTCCAGGAAAATTCTGTAGAATAGGCACCCCCATCTACTGCAGCTGGGATCTCGATGAACAAGTGTAGAAATGCAACTTCACTGCTAAGATGGGCAGCAGCCCCTCAGGCTGGGATCTTCCTTTCCTGGACAAGAAGCCCCTCTGCTCCTGTCCTCAGACTATATATGCTCCCTCCCGGGCCACCTATTGGGTACTCTCCTCCAGGGATTGGCTGGGACCACATAAATATTTAAACTGTAGATTTGACTCTCCCAGCCCACTACCTTCCAGAACCATTCAGAAGACAGGGGAAAGTAGTCAAACCCACAGCCTGTGAAACTCAGCACAGACCAGAGCAATCACAAGCAGCTCCACTGATTACAGAGAAACTACAGAACTAAATTTACCTAACCTAGCTAGTACCTAACTAGGAGGGTGCTACACTTACAATACTTCAAAAGGTTGTAGGTCAGTCAAAAAGTGCAATGTACAATGTTGATCAAGAAGGTATGTTCTGGGTTCTCCTGCATCTTCGGCATCTTTCTCTATATTTGTGTTAGCTAGACTAAAAAAAAAATAAAGAATTAAGAAGAGTGGTAAGCTTGGGGTGAAAGGAGGTATGGTGTATGCTCTAGTAGGGCAGAAACTTCTGGAAATAGTCCTTGCATTTTTTTTTATTTCCACCGGATCAAAATTGGTAAATTGCTTTGTTCTCACAGATTATAAATCTGTAAGAATTGGTGATTTGCTTTGTTTTCACAGAATCTGAAAGGGTTTACATTGGATAAACTTGTTGATTGTTGGCCTTTTCTGTTTCTGTATACTGCAAGTTCCTCCAAATATTTCTCTATGGTCCCTGAGGTAAGTTTCCTCCAAGACTTAATTTTTCTTTGAAAGCACAAATTGTTTCTTTCCGAAAATAAGTAACCCCGGATTCTTACATCTTTACAGTTCAAATTCCTGAGTTGATTAGTGTCACTTACAGTATTAGTGTGATGTTTCTGTAACCTTATTTCTTACATCCGTAGAGTGCATATTTTTGAGTTAATTGGTGTCACTGAATTATGTGCTCCTTCTGCATAACTATTGGTAGGCATGGCTCTCATGAGACAGAGTGTGTGAATAGTGCTTAGTTTTCACCAGGAACTCTTAAAGCAGTGGTGTAACTAGCACCTTCAGGGCCCCGATGCAAGAAACCATGGAGGGCCCCCCTGACCCCCAGACAGAGCTCTTTTCTCCGAGCCTGATGGCAGAACAACAGGGCCCCGTCACAAGTGGGTGGCTTCAGCGACTGCAGGAGGAAAATGGAGAGATCAGTTCCTCTATGTCCGTGTTTCTCAATCTTTTTCCAGTCAGGGCACACTTGAAGTATACCCCTAGGTGAATGGGGCTACACTGCAACCACTCTGCAACTGTGCGCATTGCATGCAGTTGTGGGTAATAGTGATAATGCATTTAAGGGGGTAAAACAGGCGGTCAGTAGGCAACATATTGTCTCTTTACCGGCTGTCAAATGCCTCTGAAAAGCAAACTGAGCATGGATCGCTTTTCTGAGAAACAGCATTTTTTTTGCTGGTACTATGAACAAGCAAAAAAAAATAAAAAAAATCGGTTCTGAATGTACACATATAGGGGGTCAGGATTAAAAGTGTATACCTAAAATGTGCATACATACATGTAAACACACACACACACATGCATAAACACACACAAATATATAAAAACACACATTTATATATATATATATATATATATATATATATATATATATATATATAAATGCACATATGCACGAACATATAAACCAGTGGTGGCTGGTGCTCAAAATTTTTAGGGAGCCACAAGCAAACTGAGAAATTTAGAAAAAAAAAAAAAATTCATCAATTTCTGCCACTGTGCCATCAAACGCCACCACTGTGCTATCAAACGCCGCCACTGTGCTATCAAACGCCACCACTGTGCCCATCAAATGCCGCCACTGTGCCATCAAATGTCGCCACTGTGCCCATCAAATGCCGCCACTGTGCCCATCAAAAGTCGCCACTGTGCCCATCAAATGCTGCCACTGTGCCTACCAAACTCTGCCGCTGTGCCATCAAATCCTGCCAGTGTGCCCATCAAATGCCACCAGTGTGCCCAAACGCTGCCACTGTGCCCATTGAAGTCTGCCACGGTGCCCATCGAAGTCTGCTACTGTGCCATCAGATGCCGCCACTGTGCCATCAAATGCTGCCACTGTGCCCATCAAATGTTGCCACTGTGCCCATTGAATGCTGCCACTGTGCCCATTGAATGCTGCCAGTGTGCCCATTAAATGCTGCCAGTGTGCCATCAAATGCTGCAACTGTGCCATCGAATGCTGCCACTGTGAATCCTCCCCCCCCCGCCCGCTCGCTGTCTGCCCAGTACCTACCCTGTCTTGGTGGGGCAGCGGGTGATGGCCACGAGCGCGGTCCTCCATGCATCTCCTGCCGTGCTCATCTCCCGTCCTCTCCTCCTGATAGGCGTCCAATAGCCGCGCCTATCATTTCAGCCAATCAGGTGATGGGTAACAGACCCGCACATTTAGAGGATGCTTTGGCGCACTAGATTGGTGTGGCGGCACAGTATGGAGCCGGATTGTGCTCGAGGTGTAGTGGTTTCAGTGGCTGTACCCTGCTCCTGACATTTTGCAAGTTCATGGGGGGATACTTATCCAGACATTCTATAAATGGCCTGGGGGTTGGAACCACGGGGGGCTCCAGAACCTGCTGAAATCTCTGAAATCGCAAATGTGAGACCCCAGTATGCCCAATAAATGCTCTGTATGAGATAGTGAACCCCCCCTCTGGGTGGCCCGAGGAGCGGGCCTCCCCACCGCTGATTACCACAACGAGCCTGAGCCTGTAGCGAGACACGGTCTCAGGCTGCAGCCGTACTTCCACCTCGTGGCACCGAAACCCGGAAATTACATCAGATGGTCGCCCGGAAATGACCCGTAACGTCCAAAGCATCATACGAGAGGGAAGCCGACAGGAGAAAGGAGGAGGGCGGGTTTAAGTACAGCCCGACTCCTCCTACAAATTCAGGCTGACCTGCGGCCAGCCTTCCCATTTGTCAGACTGTTCTGGATGTTCATAGGTTGCAAATGTTTATAGGTTCATATGCTTATATGTTATTATTTTAATGTTGTTAATAAAAGGCTGCTACAGCCATTAAACTCCATCTTGGGTTTCATGTGTCTTTTCTTAAGGAAAGGTTAGTGGTGGAGTGGTGGTCCAGCAGTCAAGAGAACAAAGTATCTTTTATACCCTAGTCAAGGATGGATCCAAATTATAGGGATCAAACACGCTTGTTATCAAGGTAACCACCTGCGATTTTCCACTCTGTCAGCTCCGATGTGCAAGTCTCCTCCCATTGTAGAGATCACTCCACCAAAGATTTGGGATAATATTGAAAAGATTCCAACTCCAATAAGTCGGCTTAATGCTCTACAGCATATATGAAATTTAAAAGAGGGAGAAACTTTTTTCTATTCTCTTTGCTTTGACCTCTCTCTAATTCTGTCCATATGTATTCTTCTACATATTTTTGGTAAAAAAACAAACGCAATAAGCGTATATTGATTGGTTTGCACAAAAGTTATGGCGTCTACAAAATAGGGGATAGACTTACGGCATTTTTATTATTATTTTTTTTTACTAGTAATGGCAACCATCTTCAATTTTCAGAGTGACTGCGACATTGCAGTGGACAGATCAGACACTTTTGTCACATTTTTGGACCATTGACATTTATACAGCGATCAGTGCCATAAAAATGCACTGATTACAGTGCAAATGTCACTGACAGGGAAGAGGTTAACACTAGGGGGCGATCAAGGGGTTAAATGTGTTCCCTGGGAGGTATTTCTAACTGTGCGGGGATTGGACTGACTGGAGGAGGAAAGAGATCGCTGTTCCTAATCACTAGGAACAGCAGATCTGTCTCTCCTCCCCTGTCAGAGCGGAGATCTGTCTGTTTAAATTTCCAGATCCTCGTTCTGGCTCTCTGTGGAGCGATTACAGGTGGCCGGCGGACAGCGCAGGCGCCCGCCACGCGCATTGGCTTTTGGTGTCGCGGCATGGGTGTGAGCGCCCCCCTAGAGTGTCCGACAGACAATAAGGGAGATTCGCCCAGGAGAGCCAACCTGTCACAGTACAGCTTGTCTTAAAGCAGTTAAACTACACTATATTACTAAAAGTATTGGGACACCTGCCTTTACATGCACATGAACTTTAATGGCATCCCAGTCTTAGTCCGTAGGGTTCATTATTAAGTTGGTCCACCCTTCGCAGCTATAACAGCTTTAACTCTTCCGGATAAGGGTGTCCAAAAGGTTTAGTAGTGTCAATGGGAATGTTTGACCATTTTTCCAGAAGGGCATTTGTGAGGTCAGGCACTGATGTGGACAAGAAGGCCTGGCTCGCAGGCTCTGCTCTAATTCATCCCAAAGGTGTTCTATCGGGTTGAGGTCAGGACTCTGTGCAGGCCAGTCAAGTTCCTCCACCCCAAACTCGCTCATCCACGTCTTTATGGGCCTTGCTTTGTTCACTGGTCCAAATCATTTGGTGGAGGGGGGATTATGGTGTGGGATTGTTTTTCAGGGGTTGGGCTTGGCCCCTTAGTTCCAGTGAAGAGAACTCTTAAGGCGTCAGCATACCAAGACATTTTGGACAATTTCATGCTCCCAATTTTGTGAGAACAGTTTGGGGATGGCCCCTTCCTGTTCCAACATAAATGCGCACCAGTGCACAAACAAGGTCCATAAAGACATGAATGAGCAAGTTTGGGGTGGAGGAACTTGACTGGCCTGCACAGTCTTGACCTCAACCAAAATAGAACACCTTTAGGATTAATTAGAGCGTAGAGACTATGAGCCAGGCCTTCTCGTCCACATCAGTCGCTGACCTCAAAAATGCACTTCTGGAAGAATAGTCAAACATTACCATAGATACACTCCTAAACCTTGTGGACAGCCTTGCCAGAAGAGTTGAAGCTGTTATAGCTGCAAAGGTTGGGCCAACTCAATAACCCTAAGGACTAATGCCCCGTACACACGGTCGGATTTTCCAACGGAAAATGTGTGATAGGACCTTGTTATCGGAAATTCCGACCGTGTGTGGGCTCCATCACACATTTTCCATCGGATTTTCCAACACACAAAGTTTGAGAGCAGGATATAAAATTTTCCGACAACAAAATCCGTTGTCGGAAATTCCGATCGTGTGTACACAAATCCGACGGACAAAGTGCCACGCATGCTCAGAATAAATAAAGAGATGAAAGCTATTGGCCACTGCCCCGTTTATAGTCCCGACGTACGTGTTTTACGCCACTGCGTTTAGAACGATCGGATTTTCCGACAACTTTGTGTGACCGTGTGTATGCAAGACAAGTTTGAGCCAACATCCGTCGGAAGAAATCCTAGGATTTTGTTGTCTGAATGTCCGAACAAAGTCCGACTGTGTGTACGGAGCATTAGACTGGGATGCCATTAAAGTTCATGTGCGTGTAAAAGGCAGGTGTCTCAATACTTTTGGTAATATAGTGTACTTCCCTTATTGAAGCCATTGATTTTTCTTGTACCCAATCATACAGTAGTTTTATTTTAAATAAATATTTTCAAACATCACTGAGTGGAAGTCACTTGTGTTTAGGAAGATACCTTCCCTTGTGTTCATTGTCTTAACCAGTTACCAACCAGCCGCTGCGGTTTTACTGCGGCAGAATGGTACGGCTGGGCGAAACGTCACTATGTAACGTCGCTTCGCCCTGTGGCCACTAGGGGCGTGTGCTCGCTGCTCTCCCCGAGAGCCGGTGCGAGTGTCCGGTGGTCGCGATGACCGCCGGATCCCGCGATCGCTCGTGACACACCGAGAACCGGGATCTCTGTGTGTAAACACACAGTTTCCGGTTCTCTGAGGGGAGAAGAGACCGATCGTCTGTTCATACAAAGTATGAACAGCGATCTGTCATCTCCCCTAGACAGTCCCCTCCCCCTTCAGTTAGATTACAGAGTGGGAACACAGTTAACCCCTTGATCGCCCCCTAGTGGTTAACCTCTTCCCTGCCAGTGACATTTTTACAGTAATCAGTGCATTTTTATAGCATTGTTAGCTGTATAAATGCCAGTGGTCTCAAAAATGTGTCAAAATTGACCGATGTGTCCGCCATAATGTCGCAGTCCTGATAAAAATCGCAGATCGCCGCCATTACCAGTAAAGAATAAAAAAATTAAAATGCTATAAATCTATCCCCTATTTTGTAGACACTATAACTTTTGCGCAAACCAATCAATATACGCTTATTGCGATTTTTATTACAAAACATATGTAGAAGAATACATATCGGCCTAAACTGAGAAAAAATAAGCTTTTTTTAAAAAAAATGGGGGTATTTATTATAGCAAAAAGTACAAAATATTGTGTTTTTTTTCAAAATTGTCACTCTTTTTTTGTTCATAGCTCAAAAAATAAAAACCGCAGAGATGATCAAGAACCACCAAAAGAAAGCTCTATTTGTGGGGAAAAAAGGACATCAATTGTGTTTGGGTGCAGCGCCGCATGACTGCGCACTTGTCTGTAAAAATGACGCAGTGCCGAATCGCCAAAAATGGCCTGGTCATTCAGCAGCCAAATCTTCCGGGGCTGAAGCAGTTAATTACAATCATGTAAAATTTCTTGTTGATTCATGAATTTACCTAAGGCAAGATGATATTTGATGCAACATATCCTATTCTTTCTTAATCTAGAATGTCTGAAAAAGTGGAAATCTTAGTACTAATGGTAATAAAATTACCGGGGAGTACGGTAAAATGGTAACATTTTGCTGCACATAGACATAAGCACAGACAGGTCTTGAAAAGCTTGTCAACACATGTAATGGTGGGAGATGATATCAAAACAAGTGAATATGTAAAAGGGAATGCCCACGTGTAATGTTTATGACGGTTTGATTATCTTAAAGGAAATTTGTATTGATGGGAAATAAGGATTGGAATTTCTCATTTCCATCTGGAAAATGTTGAAGTTGGCATTTCAAGTTCTGCTTTAAGGGTACCCCTGTACCTCATTGCTGGCTAGAACTGAAAATTCTAGTGGATATGATGTTGTCCTTCCCATATAGTGCAAACATGCTAGAAAAGATGGGGTTAGTAAACACAAAGAAAAGATTTTGGGCTTAGAAAATGTACTCTCAATCACATTTGGAGGCACTACAAGCTGCAAGGACAAAGTTGAAACTCATCTAACAAAGTGTCACTACAGATCATAATATCATTGGCCAAACTTGTAAAATAAATATGATAATTTGTGATCACATGACAAGAAATCCTTTAGTTTAAGAAATAGAATTCACCAAAATTCAGAAATTCTGGACTGCTGAGACCTCTAGTGGAAACTGTTGTCAGAACAACAGAAATCTTGGAAATTACTACGTGCTAGTGCAAACCATGATGAATATAATATACATACACTTTACCAAGCCCTACTCTCAGGGCCTTTCTACTTTATAATGAAAAAAAGTGACAAACGTTTATTAAATCCTCACAAAAACTCATCATCAGACTTACTGACTGAATCAGTAAGAAGAGCATACCGTGTATTACAATGATTATATTTAATGATTGTATATTTATTTTATATATATATATATATATATATAGTGCTCAGCATAATGAATATACCCCTTTTCAAAAGTACTTTTTTAATTAATATCTCAATGAACACAAGTATAATTTCCAAAATTTTGACAAAACTGAACTTTATAGAACATTTGTTTAGCTCGTTAAATGAAAGTAAGGTTAATAATATAACTTAGATGACAAAATCTTCAGTTTTACTCAAATTAGTCAATGCAAAAATGAATACACCCCACAACAAAAACTACTACTAGTATTTTGTATGACCTCCATGATTTGTAAGGACAGAGCCAAGTCTTCTAGGTATGGAATGAACAAGTTGGTTACATATTAGAACATCTATCTTTTTCCATTCTTCAAGAACGACCTCTTTTAGAGCCTGGATGCTGGATAGAGAGTGATGCTCAACTTCTCTCTTCAGAATTCCCCATAGGTGTTTGATTTGGTTCAGATCAGGAGACATACTTGGCCACTGAATCACTTTCACCCTGTTCTTCTTCAGAAATGCAACAGAGGCTTTAGATGAGTGTTTTGGATCATTGTCACGTTGTAAAAGTGCAGGATGACCAAGGACACGGAGTGATGGTAGCATCTTCTCTTTTAATATAGAGCAGTACATCTGTGAATTCATGATACCATCACTGAAACGCAGCTCCCCAACACCAGCAGCACTCATGCAGCCCCACAGAAGGACCCTGCCACCACCATGTTTCACTGTAGGCACCATGCCTTTTCTATGTACTGCTCACCTTTGTGATGCAATACAGTTTTGAAGCCTTCAGTTCCAAAAACATTTACAGTACAGAGTCCCAATAGTCTTCTTCTTTTTCAGCATGGGCCCTGGCAAATTCTAGGCAGACTTTTTTTACATAGACTTTTGGAGAGGCTTCCTTCATGGACGACACCCATGCATGCCATTCATATGCAGTGTATGCCGTATTGTGTCACGGAAAACAATCACCCCAATTTGGCTTTCTTCTTCTTTAGCTAACTGCAGTGAACTTGCATGCAGACTTTCTTCAACCCTTCTCATCAGAAGATGCTCCTGTCGAGGTGTTAACTTACTGGACGGCCTGTCTCTGTGAGATGGTTGCAGTTCCATCTTTGTTACATTTTTGTATCACTTTTGCTACAGTATTCTTACTGATAAGTAAAGCTTTGCTGATCTTCTTGTAGCCTTCACCTTTCTTGTGTAAAGATATTATATTATTTCTCCTCCATGTGGTGCCATCACTGACAGCATGAAACGTGAAGGGGTTTTCTTTATTAGGTAACACCCTTTTATAATCAACTGCCTGCTGGACACCTGTTTAATGAATAATCAGACTCAATTGTAGTTTAATTCTTGTTAATTTGTAAATAACCTCAAAAGGTTGGATTTTATGGGCAATAAAAAATATATATAAGAAAATTTCATATAAAAAAATTGTAATTTATTGTAGAAGAGATATGTTAAAAAGATCTCATATTGATGATACAACACATCATAGAAATAACATTGTCAACATTGCACACTATATGAATAAAATTTGCAAACATTGCACATAGGCTGTTTTAAACCATAAAGCGGCAGTCCCAATCTACTTGCTGTTCCCTTTAATCATGGTTTCTAATAATGAATGCTGCAGAGAGGGATAGCCAACACGTTTCAAAATTATTGTTATGAATCTTCTTCAGGGAATAATACCAAAACAGCTCATATTAGTAAAACATACCCATTCCCATGAATGTGCATCTATTGGTCATGAAACATACACTTACAAAAAATATTTAGCAGAGGCATTCCTCCAGAAAACATGGATGTCCTGTCAGGGCCATTAAGGGCCTGCCCCATGTGGATGCCCGGTGTTCCCATTCAGAAAAAAAAAACAAATATGGATTACCTAAAGGGCATAGAAATAAGGGCACGGTGGGCTGAAAGAAAGCAGAAAAGGATGGTAAATCCCCAGGAAGAAAATAAGTCTCAATTCCAGGGGAAACGGGGTCAGCCTGGGGTGTTATTCCCCAAAAGGCTGGCCCCATGCCTAATAAAAAATATATGCTTACCTAAAATGTCTTTATAGTTCAAAGACAGCCCGTTCCAAAGGTCCTGTATTACGATGTTGAAATGTCCCAAAGGATTCCAAGAACTGGCAGTCCTGAGAAAAGAGACAGTGTGGTTTCACAGTACATCAACCAAGGAGGAATATCACCGAGAGACACGATATTATAGTGAACCAGCGTGGGAGGAAGTGACGCGATATGCGTCACATCGCGCAACCGCATCACTGCCACTTCCGCTCATGAGCAGAAGGTGACACAGATCCGAAGAAGACGCAGCACACATCAGCCAGACGCGGCCACATATCCTCTGCAACGGCCAACCTGCACAACATCCGGTCCCACTGAGACAACATCTGGGGATCGGAACGAAGACTAAATTGGCAATTTTAACAAAACCCAGTTAGGAAGGGGGAACATCAAAGTCTGGTGGAGAAAAAATGCCTATGCCATTACAAATTATATATAATATATTACATAAATGTAATATGGACTACCTAGAGCCATAAACAATATATCATATAAACAAACCCAAAAGGATGAATATCTCATCCAGAATACACAACCCATTATCTTGGGAGTTCGTACTACAGTACAGGATGGAAGGATAAAATATCCCCTCCAGAGTCCATACATTACCAAATCATTTGTACACAATGACATTAGATTGTAATAGAACATAGAACAAAGGAAATAGAGAAGATAGGCAACAAGAAATCCACATTACAAAGTGGAATCTATAGATGGAATTTATAGAATAAGGAGGCAAAAGAGGCCCAGAAAGATGTATTCTTTACTATTAATTAATCAGTCTTTCCAGAGGAAAAGCCATTCAAAAAGGGTCTATGGCTTTCACATTCTTTGAGACCCGGAGGTTTGGTTGCCCTAAGAGAGCTGATCCAATTCATTTCTTGCTGGAGCAGTATCTTGTTAACCACTTGACAACTGGGCACTTAAACCCGCTTCCTAACCAGACCAATTTTCAGCTTTCGGTGCTCTCACATTTTGAATGACAATTACTCAGTCATGCAACACTGTACCCATATGAAATTTTTGTCCTTTTTTTCACACAAATAGAGCTTTCTTTTGGTGGTATTTAATCACCGTTGGGTTTTTTATTTTTTGCGCTATAAAAGAAAAAAGACTGAAAATTCGGTAAAAAAATGAAATTTTCTTTGTTTCTGTTATAAAATTTAGCAAATTTAGTAATTTTTCTTTGTAAATTTTGGCCACAATTTATACTGCTACATATCTTTGGTAAAAATAAGTACAAATCGGTGTAAATTATTTGGTCTTTGTGAAAGTTATAGAGTCCAAAAGCTATGGTGCCAATATCTGAAAATTGATCATACCTGAATTACTGACGGCCTATCTATATTCTTGAGACCTTAACATGCCAGAAAAGTACAAATACCCCCCAAATGACCCCTTTTTGGAAAGAAGACATTCCAAGGTATTTAGTAAGGGGCATGGTGAGTTTTTTGAAGTTGTCATTTTTTCCCACGATTCTTTGCAAAATCAAGATTTTTTTTTTTTTTTTTTTTTTTCCACAAAAATGTCATATTAGCAGGTTATTTCTCACACACCACATATGCATACCACAAATGACACCCCAAAACACATTCTACTATTACTCCCGAGTACGGCGATACCACATGTGTGAGACTTTTACACAGCGTGGCCACATAGAGAGGCCCAACATGCACGGAGCACCTCCAGGCGTTCTGGAGCACCCAGGCCAATTCTGACATTTCTCTCCTACATGTAAAAATCATCATTTATTTGCTAGAAAATTACATAGAACCCCAAAACATTATATATGTTTTTTTTTTGCAAAGATCCTAGAGAATACAATGGCGGTCGTTGCAACTTTTTATCTTGCACGGTATTTGCGCAGCAATTTTTTGAACGCTTTTTTTTTGGGAAAAAAAACAGTTATTGCGGGGTGTTGCAGAGTATTGCAGGGTGTTGTGGAGTAGTACAGAGTATTGCAGAGTATTGCGGGGTGTTGCGGAGTAGTGCAGAGTATTGTGGGGTATTGCAGAGTATTGTGGGGTATTGCAGAGTATTGTGGGGTATTGCGGGGTATTGCAGAGTATTGTGGGGTGTTGCGGAGTAGTGCAGAGTATTGCAGAGCATTGTGGGGTATTGCAGAGCATTGTGGGGTATTGTGGGGTATTGCAGAGTATTGTGGGGTATTGCAGAGTATTGTGGGGTGTTGCGGGGTATTGCAGAGTATTGTGGGGTGTTGCGGAGTAGTGCAGAGTATTGCAGAGCATTGTGGGGTATTGCAGAGTATTGTGGGGTATTGCAGAGTATTGCAGAGCATTGTGGGGTATTGCAGAGTATTGTGGGGTATTGCAGAGTATTGTGGGGTATTGCAGAGTATTGTGGGGTGTTGCGGAGTAGTGCAGAGTATTGCAGAGCATTGTGGGGTATTGCAGAGTATTGCAGAGCATTGTGGGGTATTGCAGAGCATTGTGGGGTATTGCAGAGTATTGTGGGCTATTGCAGAGTATTGTGGGGTATTGCGGAGTAGTGCAGAGTATTGCAGAGCATTGTGGGGTATTGCAGAGTATTGCAGAGCATTGTGGGGTATTGCAGAGTATTGTGGGGTGTTGCAGAGTAGTGCAGAGTATTGCAGAGCATTGTGGGGTATTGCAGAGTATTGCAGAGCATTGTGGGGTATTGCAGAGTATTGCAGAGCATTGTGGAGTATTGCAGAGTATTGTGGGGTGTTGCAGAGTAGTGCAGAGTATTGCAGAGCATTGTGGGGTATTGCAGAGTATTGCAGAGCATTGTGGGGTATTGCAGAGTATTGCAGAGCATTGTGGAGTATTGCAGAGTATTGTGGGGTGTTGCAGAGTAGTGCAGAGTATTGCAGAGCATTGTGGGGTATTGCAGAGTATTGTGGGGTGTTGCAGAGTAGTGCAGAGTATTGTGGGGTATTATAGTATGGAGGGATGGCTGATCATGGTGGGATGGATGGATGGATGTGACTGTATTTGTCACAGAGCAGCGTTGTAGGCACTACAGATGCAGCCCACAACGCTGCTACCATCCGATCCCTCCCCCGCCCCTCCCCCTCTGTACCGATCGGCACACAGAGGGGAGGGAGGAACCGGCGTCATGACATGACGTCGGTTTGTTTACATGTGATCGCTCCGTCATTTGACGGAGCGATCACATGGTAAACGGCCGCGATTAGCGGCCGTTCACCGTGATCCGTGATGCGCCGGGTCCTCTGGACCCGGCGGTCACGGAAGTTCTCGGGTGCGCGCCCCAGGGGGCGCGCGAGAGCAGTATTCTGGGAGGACGTCCATGGATGCCCTCCCAGGATAAGCCGACCGCGCTGTGGCCGTCTTTCGGCCATGGCCCGGTCGGCATGTGGTTAATTAGGATTTTGTTGTCTAAAATTTAGTATTCATTCTTGCAACATGGTCTTGAATGAATTTGTTAGGAAAAATACTTTTTTGTGTGTGCAAATGAACAAATCTTGGTTTCAGTGAATGAGAAATTTATTGAGAATGGGACTTTAAAGGTACTTCATATACAAGACAGAACAATTGAATAATATAAAAATATAAATCATTTATAGGGACTATAACTATAGGGACAGGCTTGAAGACTTTCTTACTGTGGAGTGCCTGATAGGTGTTTATATGTCTTCTTAGATTTTGTAGATGGCGTTAATTGATTTATACATAGCGAACACACCAACGCCCTTTTTGGCTCTCCTGCCCGCATGAGCTCCTGGTACAGACATTATTATACTAACAAAGCAATAGTGTCGTGAGTACAGTTCATTTAGGCTTATGAACTGGTGCTCTTTTCACCCCTAAAATGATTCATTTTCATTCTGATGCATGATTTATTGCAGATACTGCTGCACTTATAACTCCTAGATCAAACTAAAAACCACATCCCTCCCTACGGAAAGTCTGACATTTTATGGATTTAGGCAGCGGGGCTGTTACGGTTTCTCCCAGCTGCGCTCACTCCAGGACCTACCATTGAGGTATGGGGACTGGGCCCCGTTTGGATTTTTTTTTTTTTGTGGGGAGGGGGGTGTGGGGGAGGTTCTCTTTCGCTTGGTGGACGATGTGAACTATGTATGTGCAGTGTTATACCCTGTTAAAATTTCCTTTTTGCATTGTGACGTATTAACTTTTGTTTTTTCTTTATACACCTAAGGTTGTGCACAGTTTGCTGCTTTTAACATTTATTGATTGAATGCCTCCGTCCTTTTCCTGATGAAGCTGTTTCGGCGAAACATGTTGAAACTTTAGGACGTAGGAACCACATATATGTAACTTCAGTTCTCTCATTTGGTCAGGGTTAGGCTAGGTGTGCATACCCAGGACCATGATTGTAACTGTAGCCATATTTTTATCATTTTTTGTGTTTTTTGAATAAATGATTTATATTTTTATATTATTCAATTGTTCTGTCTTGTATATGAAGTACCATTAAAGTCCCATTCTCAATAAATTTCTCGTTCACTAGTTTCAGGGATGTTGGTACTTTTGCATGTTATGTTTTTTTTGTGGTGCTGACCTCTCTCCACATCTTCTAAATCTTGGTTTCAATCAATGGCCCAACTTTGTGGTAACTTTGAGTATTTTGTAGTATAGTGTCCCATTGAAAATGTTGATTCTGAAGGGAAAGGTTTTCTGACAAATCTGTTTGGTTGTACTCATTTATGCTGAGCACTGTATGTATATATATATATATATATATATATATATATATATATATATATATATATATATATATATATACAGAGTATATATAGGGGACAATTTACATTTTGTACATTTACATGCCTCCAATCTAAGACTATAATCTCACATGTTTACATATACATGTTAGAGCCAATTTTAGGCAGGATCCAATTAACCTAACCATCTTTGAAGTGTGCGAGGAAACTGGAGTACCCAGGGGAAACCCATGCAATCACAAGCAAACTCCATGAAGACAGTGTCCTGCCAGGGTTTGAACTGGAAGCCCTAGTGCTTGTATGCACCATTAATTTCTACTGAACAATAGTGAAAGGGAGCCTTTACCACTGGGCATTGCAACTTTAACTCTTTTACTGCCACCACCATGCTTTCTGGGCTCTGCTGTCCCACCCGGACGAGAGATAAATCAGTGAATGTCCATTTGCTGATCTCCATTACAGTGGTGGCCTGTCCATAGGGGGCACAAGTGCACTGTGTACAGGCGCCGGACACCAGTGCACTATGGGCAGCACGAAGTCTATGAAATCACGGGATTGCATGCGAGACGCTTCATTTGCGGGGTTTTGTGAGTGCTTGTGGTGCAAAGCAGACCGCCAAAACACTCCCATCTTGCAGGTATTCCCCTTGCTGTGGAGTTTTCTATTGGCACGGCAATAGGACATGGGCGGTGCTTTTCCCGGGGCTCACTTCCGGTTTCTGTGTGCTAGTAGGAAATCAAAAGTGACCCAGACCCTGTGGCTCCATGGATGGAGAAGAAAAGCAAGGATGGGATCTGACATCCATTTCTGTCTGTATACTGCAGCATCCTGTGATCGGACTGAAGGTGGAGGGAGGGGGAGGGCGCCCTGCCTCAACTCTGGCCAAGAATCAACCTCCAGGCTCCAGCCTGGCTCCGACCTAATGCTTCTCCAATTCACCACTAAATCCCTGGGGGGGGACACTGTTCTCTCATCTGTCTGTCAGCCTGTTCTATCTATCTATCTATCTATCTATCTATCTATCTATCTATCTATCTATCTATCTATCTATCTATCTATCTATCTATCTATCTATCTATCTATCTAGCGGTTCCGGACGCTATATGTTTTTTTTTTTTTTTAAATCAGCAGCTACAAACACTGTAGCTGCTGACTTTTAATAAGGACACTTAACTGTCCAGCGAGCCCGCGATGTCGGCCCCCCGAGGCCGATCCGTCCATTGGATCAGCCGCCGGCGCCTCCATCTTAAAGAAGGGAAACAGGCAGTGGCTTCACTGCTCATTTCCTACTGCGCATGCACGAGTCGCGCGACGCTTTGCGAATGGCCCCGTTGCTTCCTGGGACACACACAGTTTCCAGAAGGCAACGGGGCCGCTCACCGAAGAGGAGGAAGCGCCGTGGAGTAGGAAGAGGCAGATTAGGAAGACTGCCTAGCAACAAGAGTTTCAGGTAAGTTAATAATTTTTTTTTTTTCAAATGTTTTTTTTTTATTTTTTTTACGATTTTTGATGCTACTTTTTATTTTAGGGTGGCCCTCCACTTTAACCTTCTATGAGGAGGTGAGCTGCCATCGAGATAAAGGAGGGATCGTAGGCATGGTGTTTCTGGATTTTGCAAAAGCATTTGACACAGTTCCCCATAAACGTTTTTATGAGTGGCCACGTGTCTTGTTAAACTCCCTTCCGCGGAAAAGTTTTATCCTTATTGTGGGGTCACCAGTACAGTATTTGTAAATTGCAATCATATCCCCTCTCAAGCGTCTCTTCTCCGGAGAGAATAAGTTCAGTGCTCACAACCTTTCTTCATAACTAACATCCTCCAGACCCTTTATTAGCTTTATTGCCCTTCTTTGTACTCGCTCCAATTTACAGTACATCCTTCCTGAGGACTGGTGCCCAGAACTGGACAGCATACTCCAGGTGTGACCAGACCAGAGTTTTGTAGAGTGGGAGAATTATCGTTTTATCTCTGGAGTTGATCCCCTTTTTTAATGCATGCCAATATTCTGTTTGCTTTGTTAGCAGCTGCTTGGCATTGCATGCCATTGCTGAGCCTATCATCTACTAGGACCCCCAGGTCCTTTTCCATTCTAGATTTCCCCAGAGGTTCTCCCCCAGTGTATAGATTGCATTCATATTTTTGCCACCCAAATGCATTATTTTACATTTTTCTACATTGAACCTCATTTGCCCTGTAGTTGCCCACCCAATTAATTTGTTCAGATCTTTTTGCAAGTTTTCCACATTCTACGGAGAAGTTATTGCCCTGCTTAGCTTAGTATCGTCCGCAAATACAGAGATTGAACTGTTTACCCCATCCTCCAGGTCATTTATGAACAAATTAAATAGGATTGGTCTCAGCACAGAACACTGGGGGACCCCCACTACGCACCCCTGACCATTCCAAGTTCTCCCCATTTATCACCACCCTCTGAACTCACCCTTGTAGCCAGTTTTCAATCCATGTACTCACCCTATGATCCATGCCAACTTACCTTATTTTGTACAGTAAACATTTATGGGAAACTGTGTCAAATGCTTTTGCAAATCCAGATACACATCGTCTACGGGCCTTCCTTTATCTAGCTGGCAACTCATCTCCTCATAGAAGGTTAGTAGATTGGTTTGGCAAGAACGATTCTTCATGAATCCATGCTGATTACTGCTAATGATACCGTTCTCATTACTAAAATCTTGTATATAGTCCCTTATCATCCCCTCCAAGAGTTTACATACTATTGATGTTAGGCTAACTGGTCTGTAATTCCCAGGGATGTATTTTGGGCCCTTTTTAAATATTGGTTTTACATTGGCTTTTCTCCAATCAGCTGGTACCATTCCAGTCAGTAGAATGAATGTAGCATATGGGTTTGTGAACTGCGTCCTGGAACACCTCCACTCCCTTGTAGACACTGGTCTACTTCTGCAGGATATGCTAGCCCACCTGGCTGCCTCCTCACCAGGCCACCTGGCTGCTTCTTCTTCCCAGTCTACCCAACTGACAAACTTCACCAGTCTACCTGACTGAAACAATGCACCAGTCCACCCAACTGACACACTGGAGATCTCCCAGGACAAGGCTGAAGACTTATGCACACCGCTGTCTTCAAGAGAGACTCTCCCTTTATAAATCCCTGCACCGTGCTGTACTCACACTGTACTCACACTGTCCTCCTTGCTCCCGCTGCCACTCAGAAAAGCCTTCTCCAACTTCTTCTGTGGTAGGATCTTTCCAGGCCAGTCACCTGAGCCCCGGCTCGAGGCAGAGCCCCTCCTCGGCATGGTTCCCTCGAAGGCCACCAACAGTCTCCCTCAGCACTGCCTCTCAATCTTTTACCCAACTCCCCTCCCAGCATGACTCATGTCTATTCGCTTAGTCCCCTGCCAGGCCCACTTTCTGGGGGTTGGCTAAGGGCCCTAAATATGCTGGACAGCCCCCCCTAACCCCTGCCCGCTAGTTTTTAGAATATTCTACAACATTCTAGAATCGGGGGAGACACCAGAGCACTGTCTGTATGAGTCATGCTGCCCTGAACTTTACTAACCCTGACCCAGACTCCAAGACTCTCAGGACTGATCATATTCACATGAGATCCAAGGCACTTCTGCTTCTGACTGCTAGTCTTGGGAAATGTGGAGTGATATTTGGTGATGTCACTATTGTACAGCTCATAGTTCCCCTTCCTAGAGGACTTACATGAAGAAGCAAAACCTTACCTCTTGCAAGATGGTCACCTGCACACTGGGACCCAGTGCAGAACAACGCATGGTAGGTCAGTGGTGGGAAGGAATCAGCTGCAGAGAAACCATTGACAATTCTGGGGAATATGTCCTTGCCTTCAGCCTGCCTTTTTTGGCCATGGTTTCCAGAGTTTAGCTCCTCCAGTGTTATCACTGCTGGTTGAATCTCCATAGTGGAAATTTCTCCTCATTCCCTGTATCAGTTAAAATGTGTTGACTGTATTCTGCTTTCAGTCTGTTTATCTATACATTTTCCAAGGTGCCAACAAAAGAACTAATATATGGTCTATGGAGTCTGCAGGACATTCTCTACTTTTATTTTTTTACTTACAGTATATGTATGGAAGCGTTTCCAAAGAAAACTTTCCAAATATTAAGTCTTCAATTACATTGGGACCTACCAAACAATGCTACTGGCCTACAGGAAGATGTCACTCTTAACCCACCCAAACTCCAAGGCCAATGAACAGCAAACACCACTACTATACAGGATGCATAAACTTCTCATAGCTATAATGTTTGTTCAAGTTATCCTTGAACTGGCTCCTGTCCAGTAGCATGGCTCTGAAGGTCATAGTCTCTTGCAAATTTAATGTGGTTAATTGCACGGCAGAAAATCACACATATAAAAAAACTCTTGACACTATAAAAAATGTCCGTGAACAAGCCAAATAGTACAGTTATCTTTATCCATAACTGGGAAGAATTAGCAAAAAACAAATAGAAACCATTTCTCAGGAGGTTTCTACTTCCCCATATTGTCTTCAATTTCCGATTAACTGAACTGTATTGGGAGTGCCAAGTTAGGCCCCTGACTTCCAGGTGTAATAGAAATCTCAACCTGTAGCAACTTCTTGAGGATCCCTAAAGCCCCACAGAACCCTGGTTGAGAACGGCTCACCTAAAATGTCTGAAAAAAAAGGAATTTGAAGATTTGGAGATGGCCGAGAGTAATAGAAGGGACTTGTTTGAATTAAGAATACAGACTCGAATAGTTTTTTTTCTTAAACTAGAGTTTAGTGTCTTAGTAATAGAGTTTAACATACACTATATTACCAAAAGTATTGGGACATCTTCCTTTACACGTACATGAAATTTAATGGCACAAACAAGCTTCATAAAGACATGGATGAGCGAGTTTGGGGTGGAGGACTGGCCTGCACAGAGTCCTGACCTCAACCCGATTGAACACCTTTGGGATAAATTAGAGCGGAGACTGCGAGCCAGGCCTTCTCATCCAACATCTGTGCCTGACCTCACAAATGCGCTTCTGGAAGAATGATCAAACATTCCCATAGATACACTCCTAAAACTTGTGAATAGCCTTCCCAGAAGAGTTGAAGCTGTTATAGCTGCAAAGGTTGGGCCAACTCCAAACTGAACCCTACGTACTAAGACTGGGATGGCTTCAAAGTAAATGTGTGTAAAGGCAGGCGTCCCAATTCTTTTGATAATATAGTGTATGTATAGCTGAGTATTCTTGGAGAAACAGACCCCAGATCTGTGCATCTAGCCAGGGAAGGCACCACCATAAGCCAGCACAGGCAACCGTCTTAGGGCGCCATGTGGGGGGGCAGTAAAATGCCCCTTTGCCAGGACTGGATACACTCATGGAGCTGCAGCTACAGGCCCCTACCTTAATATAGGCCCAGGGACAGACTGAGCAATCAGCCACTGCACGAGGGCTTGGGGCCAATGGGGGCCTGGTCATGGGGAGTCTCAGTCCTGCAGGTGCGGGGAGCGGTTAGGATGACAGCACCCAGCTCTAGGTACCATCTTCATAAAACGAGCAGGCAGCCCTGGAGACGGAGGCCACGGAGAAGGTAAGCAGCAACGACAGCAAGTACCGATAGCCCTGGAGGGAGAAGACCTCCAAAGAAGTGAGCGTCAGAGAGCACAGTATCCCCGTTGCTCCCAGAGCCTGGAACCCATGGACTCTTCAACCTCCTCTACACTCCCAGGCCCAGAGGACAGGCTGACCGGGGGGTCCAGAGGACAAGGACGGGCGGGAGGTGCAGGCATCCAGGGACCTCTCCATCTCACATCAAATAGATCAGCTGGAAGGAGTAGAGCACCTCTTGTCCTCATCCAGAACAAAAACAGGCTCTGCCTGCTGCTGGCCATCATGCACATCCTGCTGCTGGCCTGGAAGGTATCGTACCGAGCATTACACACACCGTACCGCTGACAGGGACTAGGACATGAGGGCACAAGAGGAACTGCGGACAGGGCTAGGGGTCTCTCTTTCAAACCCCCTTCTCTCCCTCTTACCTCTTCTCTCTCTCTCTTCTTTTCCTCCCTCTCACCCACCCCCTCTTTTTCTCACCCCCCCCCCCTCTCTGAGCCCCCTCTCCCTCTAATCCCCTCTCTCACCCCTTCTATCCCTCACCAACTCCCTCTCTCACCCCCTTCTCTCTTTCTTGACACCCCTCTAATCCCTCCCCCTCTCTCTCTCTCTCTCTGTCACCCCCCCCTCTTTGTCAACCCCCTCTTCTTCTCACCCCCTCTCTCTCTGTCACCCCCCCTGTCTCACCCCCTCTCTCTATCAACCCCCTCTCACTTCTCTCTCTCTCTCACCCCCTTCTCTCTCTCTCTCTCTCCCACCTCTTACTGTCATGCCCTCTTTCTGTCACCCCCCTCTTTCTCTGTCACCCCCTCTCTTTCTCACATCGGACGCTGAATGTTCCCCCGCTAAAGTGCTCTACACCGGGCAGACAGAGGACAGTACCCCAGGAACACAAAACATAGGAGGAGAGCAGGAGGGGGAGAGGATTAAACAGGGAGACATCAGGGGACAGGGGGGACAACATACCCCACCTATCCCAGCCTAGGAATGCTGATCCCACACATTGCATCCATAGGTATCACCTCCATATAATGGCACATAGTACAACTGCTGACCCCCACTATATGATCAATAACCCATTAGGCCCCTTTCATACGATCAGTCCGATCTGGTCCATCTGTCCATTTTTCAGGCAGACCCGATCGGACCCTCTATTCTCCTCAATGGAATAGTGGATGTAAACAGTCTTGTGTCCAGGGCATTTGGGTGTAAATGAACAGTGGGGCAGAGTGTTTGCTCTGCATAAGTAGAGCAGATGTGGACCTGTCATCCACCTGCTCCGCTCAGCGGGGGATCAGCAGACAGATCCACTGCCGAGCAAGAGCATTCCGCCCTTTGTAAAAGGGGCCTTACAGATTACTTTGCTGGATCGCAGCATAGAGGGGTTCACCAACCAATGCTCCTCCCTCCTCTTCCAACACGCTTCTGCACCCAAGGGAGTCAAAATCCTACACAATGGGAAGTTTAACAAAATAAGTCAAAAGGAAGGGGGAAGAGTTTTTTTTTTTTTTCCCAGGAGGGATCAGGGTGTAGGGATTTGCCATGATGCACAACCACAGACTTTTAAAAGAAGTGGGGACAGTTTGCAGCAGTCTGGGACATGTCCAGGCGCTTAATGTGTACGCGGCATTAGGCTGCTTAGGCAGCCACCTTAGGATGCCAGGATGGGGGATGCGCTAAAAATTAAAAATAAAATTGCCGGTTCCTGACTAAAGACGCCACAAAACAACTTATTCACTCCTTGTTTATTTCCCGCCTCGACTACTGCAACTCTCTCCTCATTGACCTACCCTTACACAGGCTATCTATTATGAATGCTGCTGCTAGACTAAAAGCAATCCACAACTGCTGCTCCTCTTTGCCAGTCATTTCACTGGCTTCCCCCTACCCCACTGTCCACAACTTCGCCCCCAGCAAGATCACTAACCTCATCTGCAGATATCGCCCAAATCGTCCTCTCCGCTCCTCCCAAGACCTCCTGCTCTTTGGTTCCCATGTTACCTCCTCCCATACTCACCTCCAGGACTTCTCCAGAGCCTCTCCCATCCTCTGGAACTCCCTGCCTTGCCCCAGTATGACCCGTTAGCCCCTACCTTGTCCACCTTTAGGCGATCCCTGAAAACTCATTTATTCAGGGAAACCTACCCCACCTTCACCTAAGAAATGCACCTGGGCCACCTCCATCAGATCATCCTCCATGGCTATTACCTTTTGTATTTTGTACCCCTTCCTTTAGATTGTAAGCTCACTGAGCAGGGCCCTCCTGTTGCTTCTGTATTCAACTGTATTGTAATTGTACTGCCCCCCCCCCCCCCCCCCCTCTACATTGTAAAGCACTGCGCAAACTGTTGTCGATATATACTGTAAATCCTGTATGATAATAAAATACACCTTTGCTCAAGTAGACCTAAATCCTTGCACCGGCCCAGCATCCAGCAGGCACAAGGCCAATGGCCAGTTGACTCATATAGGATGTTATTGTTTGGCAGAACAGATACCCTGAATTTTAATAAATGAACCTCTCCAATTTCTCTTTTAATTTGCAGAGCATATTAGCTACTGAAGGGCTAGGTTGATTTTTTTTTTGTAGTTTGAAGAAACTCTTCCAATCCAACTATGAAGCATTACTGACACCACTGGCCAGTAAGAGCAAAGTACAATCCATGCGTAGGGTTTATCGTCTGGAAAAATGAATTGGGTGCGGCTAAGACTTAATAGTTCATGCACAGCCTTGGGGAAAGTATTTATGGACATATGCTGCACTGTGATTGGTCAAATACCCTACAACTTCTCCAGAATTCCGTACAATATTCTGGTCCTCTTCCAAGATAAACACTTCCCTGCTTAGTGCAGTTTAATGAATTACTCAGTCAACAATTTCTCTGAATTGATTGAGATAGATTGTATCTGCCCAAGGAAGTGTAATTTTTACTATTCTCACGATTATAAGTGTTTCCAGTTCTGCTTATCAGCAAGGACATGCCTTATTTTCATAAAAGTCAAATAGTCTTGTTTTTCCTTTTGCATACTGAACATTGCCTACAAAATGCAAAACATCAGCTGTAGAGTATGATGAGCTTTAAAGAAGCTTACAGATCATTGAAGTGCCAACAATTTTATATTCAGCATAGAGTAGAACCTCTGTCAGGTTTTTATCATAGTCTGGGGAGACTTTTCCCTTTTTTTCTGTGCTAAGGAGAGGAGCCAGTATAAATCAGCTTCAACAAAATGGCTTTTATGCCGCGTACATACGATCGGTTTTCTCGTCGGAAAAAGATATGACGGCTTTTCCGACGGGATTCCGCTCAAGTTTGCCTTGCATACACACGGTCACGCCAAAGTTCGCTGAAATTACGACCGTCAAGAACTCGGTGATGTACAACACTACGACGAGCCGAGAAAATGACGTTCAATGCTTCCGAGCATGCAACGAATTGTTTCCGAGCATGCGTAGGGATATTGCGCGTCGGAATTGCCACAGACGTGCCACAGACGATCGCATTTTCGGATAGGAACTTTTTCCGACTGAAAAATGAAGAACATGCTCTCAATTTTTTGCTGGCTGGGATTCGGCCAGCAAAAGTCCAATGGAGCATACACACGGTCGCATTTGCGGGCCGAAAATCCGACCGTGTGTACGCGGCATTAGTCATTAATAAAGTTATAAAAAAATTGAACTTTATTTAGTGTATGAGTACACTTCATTTATTAAAAAAAAAAAAAAACTTACGTTGTTCCTCCACAAAACATAAAATAATTTTGTTCTGTGTGAGTGGGATGTTCTCATGCTTTATTCTAAAATATACCCCATTTTGGCCACTAGATAGAGCTGACAACCATGGGAATTAATCTATTATAGAAATTACGGCCAAAATGTATGCACAAATGTGTGTTACATCAATTCAAAGAATGTTTTATAAATAGACCCCTAAGAGCCGGTTCACACAGGGGCCACTTGTCAGGCGACCTAGCCGCCTGACAAGTCGCCTCCCGTTCTGTACAATGGAACCGTTCTAATCGGAGTGACGCAAGTCGCTCCGACTTAAAAAAAGGTTCCTGTACTACTTTGGGGGTGACTTCGGGCGACTTGCATAGACTTCTATACAGAAGTCGTTTTGCAAGTCGCCGTGGCAGTCGTGTGCAGGTCGTGCCGCCCCTAGTGTGAACCGAGCCTAAGGCTCAGTTCACACTAGGGCGAACTGTCAGGCGACTTTGTCCCTGGACAAATTGCATCCCATTCAGTGCAATGAAACCGTTTTAATCGAAGGGTCTCGAGTCACTCCGACTTAGAAGAAGGTTCCTTCACTACTTGGGGACGACTTGCATTGACTTATATTAAAGAAGTCTTTTACAAGCCGTGATGAAGTCGTGCTGTGCGCGTGGCTTGAAAGTCAGGAGACTTTGAAGCCACGCTAGTGTGAACCGAGCCTTAAAGTGATGTTAAAGTCATGTGGGGTTTTTTTGTTTAAAAGTAACAAAGAAGTTATACAGTTTAACCTTGGATTGCGAGAATAATTCATTCCGGTAACATGCTTGTAATTCAAAGCACTCATATAGCAAAGCGAATTTCCCCACAAGAAATAATGGAAACTCTGATGATTCATTCCACAACCATTTATTCATAAGTCCTTCAGTTTATAGTCAATATAAAAAGATTATAGCAATGTGATAGGTTGTGTAACAATAAAATGTCCAATCGCAAATGGAACGGGATTAGAAGCAAAATCCAGCAGGAGCTACAGAGTATAAAAGAAGAGAGGCACCTGTAAGTGTGGCAAGCATGTTATGGGGACACCCGAGCCGAGCCGCTGCTCTGTATGTCCATTCAGACACGGAGCCACAGCTCAACCCTGCCCCTCTCTCTCCTCATTGGCTCACTGACCTTGATTGACAGCAGCGGGAGCCAATGTGTCTCAGCCAACCAGAAGGAAAAGTTCCAGACAGCGAAGGCTCTCATGCAACATGTCTGGATCACGATGGGGCTCAGGTAAGTATGAGGGGGCTGCTGCACACAGAAGGTTTTTTATCCTAATGCATAGAATGCATTCTGCCTTTACAACCACTGTAAAGTATATCTGAACTCGAAAACAAAAATGTAATATTTTGCTTCTTACCAGTTCTTAGATGCAGTGCCTGCATTCTTTTCTTTTTTTTCAAGCTAAATGCAACTTCTGCAAGTAGAGAAATATTTCTGTTGATCCTGTTGATCCTGTCAGGAAATTTAACATTTTAAACAATGTTATCAGCCTTCTTAGCTATCTTAGCTATCTTCTGTGAACTGCATGTAATGAAGATTAAGAGAGGGGAGGTGTTTGTAATCCAAATCAGGGGAAAATCCCATGGTGACAACACTGCTCCTCCAGTGAGATCCAGTGAGTGTGCGTTGTCACCTTAGTACAGGAAGTATCACTGGCAAAAACTACTAGGAAAAAAAATGGAAAAAGGGAAACTAATGCAGGCACAACATATAAGGACTGGTAAGAGAAAAGTGAGGCCCGGAGTGAAATTAAAAAAGAGAAAGTAGTGCAGGGCCAGGCATGACAGTGTGTAGAGGGGAGACAACAATGGGTTAAAGCAGGGAAGTTTGCAAGGAAGGGGATGGTACGGATTGGTAAATAGGCAGAGGGGAGGGCGTTGTTTATTTAAGGGGGAGGCGGGACTTTCGGGCAGCAATGGCTGGGGCAGAAAGGAGGAGGCAGTTTCCACGCTGCTGACATTTCTCACCCTAGCCAACACTGACCTCATCCTGGCCCAGCTGAGGCCGGGTGCTGCGACCAGGAGACTGGAGTGACTTCACAGCCACGTGTCCTCCCTGCTTCAGGACCAAGCATCGGGGTCAGCAGTGGGGGGTCAGGTGTCTCCTCGGGCTTGGATGTCTAGGCCCCCGAAGCGTTTTTCACCGGGACCCTCCCCCAGAGCTTCGCGCCACATCAGGAGTCCCCCACGGGACCCGCCGTGAAACGACCATCTGCTTCTACCAGTGGCGGTCCTGGTCGGAATCCTCGCCATCAGCGGAGCTCGGTGGGTGGGGCCATGGGCCACCATCGCGCCTCTCCCCCGCAGCGGTGCCTGTGTGGGGGGAGTGTTGGCGAGGGAGAAGCACAGCCACGGCCGCTCCACTGATGAAAGGGATCCTCCAGCGGTGAGGGACAGGTGGCAGAGAGGTGGCAGACCGGCTGGCCAGGGCCAAATTCAAGGGAGCATGCACAGCGGCGCAGCTGTGGGCAGATCCAGTGCTCGTGGGCGGGGCCAACAACGGCATAGATCCACGGCATCCAGGCCCTCCTCACCTGGGATGCTGCATATACCAGATCAACAGGCTCTTGAAGTACATTCGGAAGGAGAGCTGTCATGCTCGAAGGAGTCACAGAGTCGCATGACACCGATGGAGGCTGGAGCAGTGGCTGTTAGGGGCATTTCTGGTCAGTGGTAAGTCCTCTGCTTCACCTAATACTTAATTGAATGCTGCACTGCATGGGTTGTAGGGTGTAGTGGATGGGAGTGCCACAGTGCTAGTGCCACCCCACAGTCATCTGCAGCCATGGTGATTGGCCCACAAGTGGCGGGCACTCCGCCTGCCAATGCTGGGACAGAAGCGCAGCTGCAAGACTTGCTGGGGGGTCTGCGAGATTTGGTGCAGCGATTTGCGGGTGGAAAAGGAGGCCAGCCCCCGCAGGTGTTACTGTGGGTACAATCAGTTGGCGGGGCTAGTGCGGATGGCGGGGGGACAGGGTCCAACGAGGGGGCCCCCTGCCCCCTCCCAGGTCACAGGTGTCCCACCTGCCCCTACAGAGCTTATTGTAACACCCTCGGCTGCGGTGTTGGTGAGTACGAAGGCTGGGGAAAAAGCAGGAGCGATAGGATTGCTGATGCAGCAAAATGCGAGGTGTATGTGTGCTTTGAAGTACCGTTGGGGGCACATTTGAAACAGGAAGTGCGGGAAAAAATTTACAAGGGAGGGTATGTGGAGATCTTCTCCTTACTGCCCCTAGAAAAATTCTACTTGGATAGGATCAAGCCTGACGACTCCAAGATGGAGGATGAGGAGAAGCAGAGGTACAGATTGATTCCGCAAGTGTTCGTGAACTGGTTGCAGGCATTTGCCATTATGGCGAGTGTTCTATGGGAGAAGAGCCTAGGACATTGTTCAGCTCTGTTTTGTTACATGGACGCCATCATAGAGGCTCTCCGGGTTTATCGAGGATCGGCCTGGTTAAGGTACGACAAGCAGTTCAGGCAGCCCAGGGCTGCCCGTCCGTCTCTTCGCTGGGATTACAAAGACATTAGCCTCTGGATGCGCCTGATGTCCTCAGCTCGGGCCCCAAGTCAGTTTTTTCAGGGGGGGGGGCGGGGGTACACCTTCCCCAAGACAACCGGCAGGAAAGAAATGGGGACTATGCTTGCAGTATAATGAGGGATCCTGTAAGTTTGGGGGGTCCTGACGTTTTTTTTTTTCTCTATAATTGTATTTTTATTAAATTTTTAAAGAAAATATGCAATCTTGTTACACATTGTACATCACACTAGTAATAACAATGCAATGTTAACAAACATATTGAGATAAGAGGAAAAGTAAAGGTAATTGTAAACCAATGATGTCCATGGGTACAGGACACGGGAGTGAACTGTATCGCTTCTTAGCAGTATGTAAAACAGGTAACTTGTGGATATATATTAAAATTTAAAAGCAGTCACAAAATCACAGGACTTCTATGAAGGGTGTGGCATAAGCATTAGAAAGATCAAAAAGGGATCAATCAGTATATAAAGAGAAAAAGAGAAGGAAGGAGTGCATACAGGCAAGAATAGTATGAAATTATTATTACTTAGAGCGTGTTGTTTGGCAGAGGTGTCCCAAAATCCGATAGATTCCAAGGTTCCCAAGTTTTATTAAATTGAAAGATGGAATCGTGTACGGAGGCTGTTAGAAACTCCATCCTTCGAATTTCAGCCACCAGACGTAAGAATCTGGACCACGGAGGAGGAGCATTGGATAGCCAGCACAGTGCAATAAGCCTTCTGGCGGCTAATAAAATATAGGAGATTAACCGATTCCTTTTTTTGGTTGTTTTTGGAAGGGGAAGACCCAACAAACAGTTCAAGGGATCCAACGGGAGGGACACATCCACCACCTTCTGTATGAGTACACTCACATCAAGCCAAAAGGGTTGTATCAGCCAACAGCACGGCGAGACCGAGGGGTCAGATTTATGAATTACATCTGGAGACCTGTACCAGAACATAAGAATCTTAATGGATGTCTCTCTCTGGGTTACACATTTAGAAGACTTAAAAATAGAGGACCAAATTTTGTCTCACATTTGTACTGTGATAGGTCGGCTCAGTATATGGGACCATCTTCTCATATAATGATGTGTGGTCTCCTCAAGGGGAGTCGATTCATGGAAGATACGGTAGATGTATGAAATTAAGCGTAATTGGTGCGGACCCTGTGCACATAGGTATTCAAAAGCGGTAGGTATGTTAAGGGTCAGTGTTGAGGATTTAGAGTGAAAGAAGTGTCTTACCTGCATATAGAAATGGAAGCAATAGGAGAGTATATCGAATATCTCACATAAAGTGTTGAAGGTATGCAATTTTCATGTAATGGGGTGTACTAGGTTTCGGAGCTGAAAGAGGGATGCGGTGAGCCATGGGAAGACCCTACCCAGGGACAAGCTATCTGGTATGAGCGGGTTAAATAGCACATTAGCAAAAGGAGAACAGGTCCTGCCGTTTTTAAGCATGAGTGCTCCGGATGTGGAGGTTTACATCCCGTGTCCCACTGCTTCAAAAAAGGTAAGGGGGGCTATGCCGTAGAGTTTGTTAACAAGAGGGATGACCAGGGGAGGGCTGGCAGCCTTAGGCCTGGGGGGCAAGTCCAGTCAAGTGGCCCATTGAACCGTTGGTGGCAAAGTGATGGATCGGAAAAACAGTCTCTAAGGTTTTTCATGATCACAAAGGTCTGTGTGTGTGTGTGTGTGGGGGGGGGGGGGCGGGGAGGACAATGTGGCCCTCCAGGGCCTGTGGGGGACTTGTACTACCATGGCCTCCAGGAACTAAACTGCAAGCAAGTCCCTGTATGAATCCCTCAGAGCTGAGGACCTGACCCCCCCCCCCCTCTGCAACTAGTGACGAACTACAAGTCCCAGCATTAACCCCTGAGATCTAAGGATGTGTCCCTTTAGATCCCATGGGTTCATGCTGTGCCCTGTAGTCCTTCACTAATTGGGGGGTGACACATCCTCAGCTCTGAGGGGTTTAAGCTGGGACAGTGGGACCTGTAGTCCTTCACTGGTGGGGGGGGGGGGGCAGGGGTGTGTGACACATCCTGAGCTCTGAGGGGTTTATGCCGGGACCTTTAGTCCTTCACTTTTGGGGTGTCACATCCCCAAAAGTAAAGGACTACAAGTCCCAGCATGAACCCTGGCTGAGATTTAAGGATGTGATCTCTTCCTCTGCTGCCGGCTCATTGTCCCATGACACACATATGTTCTAATTCATTCACTGCTCCCAACGTCACCTCAGGCAGCTTGGCCAGAGGCTCTAATAGGCTTCAAAATAGGGTGGACTCGGAGCGCAGAGCATTGCGCTCAGAGCCCACCCGGGTGTGTTAGAAAAGCAAATGAATATTTGCTTTTCTAACACTGAACCGCCTCTCCGCCAATCAAGAAGAGCGGGTCTGATACCCGTCACCTGATTGGCTGAAAGGACAGGCGCTCCTATTGGATGTCTAGCAGGAGGAAAAGCATAGAGAACACAGGAGCTGCTGCCTGTCCGACAGCTCCCCGCCGTCACTCGCTGCCTGACCCGCCACCAAGATGGGGTAAGTGCCAGTCAGACAGCGGACGAGGTGGGGTGCTGGTTAAATGCTGATGGGGGGGTAACATTGGATGTATTTGATGGGCACAGTGGCTGCATTTAATGGCAGAGTGAGGCTGCAATTGATAGGGTTTTTTTAGTTTGCACCCCCCCCCCCCAAAAAAAACATTTTGAGCACCAGCCACCACTGACAGAGAGAGACATCGCTCCAAATTGTCCACACACAGAGAGACCACTCAGGAAAATTGCTTGATTCCTTTATCAACATAGTAAAGCCTTGTACACACCACTAGTTTTTTTTTTTTTGCTCAGTCCAGCGAGTTGAACAAAAAAAAAAAAAAAACTGACAGCTCTGGTTGGAGCCGCTGAGCATGAGCAAAAGTGACCTGAGCATTGATCACTTTTCAGCGGAGTTGCAGTGGCTGCTGCAAGTGTGTACAAGCCTTTGGACACACACTGGTGTGCTGCGGTTTGGCCGCAGTGCTAATGTACAGTTTTCCTTAGCCACAGTCCCATAGGCTTCTTTTAGGTTGTGCGTTTTATGCTGCAGTTTTTTTTTTTTTTTATTGCGCACCAAAGATGCAGCCGTTTTTGTGCACTTTCAGAAAATGCAACAAAAATGTGCAAACTAATAGAAGTCTATAGGACATGCAGGAAAACAGTGAGATCACCAACACTGCAGCAGACCAGTGTGAGCTCACTACATAGTACATAGGAGCAGGTTCTGTACAGGCTGCTGAAAGAAAGTCCTTATCTGCAGAGGGAGGAGGGGGAGAGGAATTTAGGAGAGAGAAGGGGGAGGGGCCGGTCACAGGTCACTCACTTGAAAGGAAGGACCTAGCAGGCAGAAGGCTCAGGCTCAGTTATCAGCTTCCAGAGCGTCCCATACAGAACTTCCGACGGATCTCAGTTTGAACGTTCCCGCCCACCCGTTCTATTCACAGAAGCAGCACACAGGCTGTCTGGAGTGTGGGCGGGCACAGTGAGAGAGGGTGCTGGAGGAGGCAGAGCGGATCCACCCTCTTCCATTCGGCTGAAGGGACACAGAACTGTCAGCTCAGAAGCAGGGAACAGCACTGTGACAGGACAGATGTCCGATCACAGCACAAACGTTCCTGCAGCTTCTGGGCTGTTATCCAGTCCTGCCAGTCTCCCTCTGGAGTCACCCGAGCAGTAACACTCGGCCAACTGCACATGCTCTGTTCCCAGCTGGCAGCACATCGGCCTTTTTACTGGGAATCAGAGCGGCCTGGGGGGAAATTGCATCCCTGCCCCCCCGGCCCAGCCCGTCCCTGGGGATGACACCGTTGAGGGGGGAAAGGATGCAACCTTTTATACATAGATACCCAGACCGGGAAGCTGCAAAGCTCTTGGCCGTGGGATTCTTGGAGGGTTTTAGGATCCCAAGTTCTCTGACTGCTGTCCCGCCTATGGAACGGTATTTGCGGTCTGCACTGCAGCATCCTGGGGTGGTTTCGGAGAAGTTGGCGAAGGAAATGGCATTGAGTCGCATGGGTGGGCCGTTCTCAGTTAAGCCTTTGCAGGATTTAGTTGTGTCGCCTCTGGGGGTGGTGCCTAAGAAGGAACCGCTCAAGTTTCACCTCATTCACCACCTGTCTTTCCCCAAGGGAGGTTCGATCAACGATTCTAAAGATCCCGACACTTGTATGGTGTCATATACTTCCTTTGACGCAGCTGTTGGGTGGGTCCGTCGATATGGACAGGGGGCGCTGATGTCAAAATCAGACATTGAATCCGGTTTCCGCTTGCTTCAAGTAGATCCGGACAGTTTTCGGCTGTTGGGGTACTGCTGGCAAGAAGAATCTTATGTGGATTGATGCCTGCCCATGGGCTGCTCCATTTCCTGCGCCATGTTTGAGATGTTCAGCTCTTTTGTGGAATGGGTGGTTAGAGACGTGTCGGGTCTGGTTTCTGTCATCCATTATTTGGATGATTTCCTCTGCGTGGGGCCGCCTTCCTCTAATATGTGTGCGATTCTCCTGTCCACATTGCAGCACGTTGAGGGTAGATTCGGTATTCCGTTGGCTGCGGATAAGACCGAAGGCCCAACTACCGTGATCAGTTTCTTGGGCATAGTTCTAGACTCTGGCGCCATGGAGTGCCGCCTGCCAGAGGATAAATTGGTTTTGCTCAAGGTGGAGATTTGGGGAATTTTGGGACAGTGCAAGGGCTAGCTTCGGAAGCTAAAATCATTACTGGGTAAGTTTAATTTTGCATGTCGTAATATTCCTATGGGTAGGGTTTTTTGCTGTTGGCAGCTACAGCAGGGGTTAAGGCCCGACCCATTTTATCCATCTCAATAAGGAACATCGAGAGGACTTGAAGGTGTGGCACAGGTTTTTGGAACCTTATAATGGTCGATCAATCTGGATATCTGGCCCGGTGAGTAAGTTTGACTTGGAGATGTTTACGGACGCGGCCGGGTCTACTGGGTATGGGGCCTTCTATCAGAGCGCAGAACCTTGGCCACGCTCCTGGGTGGACGTGGGTTTTCTTCATAACTTGGTGCTCCTGGAACTTTTTCCATTGGTGCTGGCGATGGAGATATGGAGTCTTGTCGGAACTTAAAGATACGGCTGAACTGTAACAACATGGGAGTGGTGAAATTCATCAAGGGCATCACAGCGTCGCCACAACCAGTAATACGGCTGCTGCGCCACATGGTGCTACGTTGCTTGCAGTTGAACATTTTTCTATATGCTGTATATACTCCTTATCTCGGTTTCCGTGGGTCAGGTTCAGAGAGCTGACTTCGGCGGCAGAGAAGGAAGGGGTTCCTTGTCCCGGATGGCTATGGGAGATTGCCTTGGAGTCGCCGCTGGATGGATCAGAGGGTCGGTGAGTGAGTCCACGTTGGTGACCTATGCCAAGGTATGGTAGGAATGGTTTCGGGTGGTTCCGCAAGTCTGGGTGGAGCAGGACAGTCTGGAGGTGAGGCTGCTGGTTCTTTATTTAGTTTCCAAGAACATGGAGCGAGGTGGGTCAGCATCTGCCATCGAGCGGAAACTGACTAGCTTGGCCTTTTTCTTCAAACTGCGGGGCATGGCGGATTTGACAAAGGAATTTGGGTCTGGCAGGCAGTTAGGGGGTATCGGAAGCTACACAAGCGCAAGGATACTAGGCGGTCCATATCCTTTTCGAATTTGCAGGCCATTTTTGGTCAACTGGGGTCCTTGCGTACATCAAGTTATGAGGTCTCCCTATTTAAGGCAGAATTTTCTTTAGCCTTTTGTGGTACATTTCAGTTTGGGGAATTGGTCAGCCCCTCTAAGAGGGTTGCGGGTGGGTTTATAGCACAGGACGTGATTTGTAGTGATGACAGGGTTCTGTTATTGCTGTGCAAGTCAAAGACGGACCGGGGGGTAAGGGAGTGCGTGTGAAGCTGTTTCCACTACTGGGTTCCCCGGTTTGCTCGGTAGGGACAGTAAGGTAGTTCTTGGCAGTTCGCCTAGTCAGGAGGGGCCGTTCTTGTTATGCGCCGGAGGTGCTTCGTTTTGCAAGTCTGGACCAGCCGCCTGACATTTCAGTACTTCATGTTGGCGGGAACGATTTGGGGGTATGGTCTATTCGAGATCTAATTATGGATGTCAAGTCTGATTGTGCCCCTCTGGTGTATTGCAGTTAGAACAGTTAGCTGGAATACGGTAATGGTTGCACTGCAGGAAGGGGGTTGTCTCCGAGCTGGTATGGTACAGCTGGAGGCCTATAATGGAGAAAGATCCCTCAGTGTAGTGGTGGAATATGTGTTACGTTCGGGGTGCCATCAAAGACCAACAGACTGAGTGATTCATAGTTGTCGTTTACAGATGTTTATATGTTAAAAGTTTTGAAATATTAATATTTTGTTAAGGGGGGTGGTGGAGTATGAGTGGTTGGGCAGTATAGAGAAGATTGGGGACATCTGGGCTACACTGGTCATGCTTCTCAAATACAGAACAGACAGGTGCAGAGCTATAGTCGAATATCGTGCTTGGCCTGTTTAAAAAAGTGATAGGCTTCCTGTTAAACAATACAGAGGGACAAACATCTAATCGAGCCTAATCAAGCGTGTTTGCTCAGGTATGTTTAATTTACAGCCATTTTTCACAGGGTTATAAACGATATTACCAAAGTATAAAACTGTTGCCATGGATAGAAGGTAAACACTTGTAGATAGCTGTTTTTTATTTGCATTTCTCCTTCCCTTTGCACACTACCTTATTAAAGTGATATTAAACTCTCCATTTTAAGAAGCTGATTTAAAGAGGAGCTCCAGACTCCTCCAAAAAAAAGTAATACAAATACTGTAGCTGCTGACTTTTAAAATAAGGACAGGACACTTACCAGGGATCCAGCGATGTCCTCACCCAAAGCCAATTCTTCAACTGGCTTCAGATGGAGGTGCTGGCATCTTAACTGTGGGTACCTGGCTGTGATAGCTTGCGGCTTCACAGCTGGGTTCCCACTGTGCATAAGCGAGCCATGCAGCGATCTGTGAATGGTCTGTGTCCCAGAAGGCTACGGGGGTGGAAGAGGGGGGGCGAACTTCCATCTCAGTTTGGTGCGGCCAAACTAGGTCAAAACAAGGTACCTGCTCCCTGCTCTCCCCCAAAAAGTGCCAAATGTGGCAGTGGAGGGGGGGAGGATGCAAATAAGTGGAACTTCCCCTTTTGGGTGGAGTTCCGCTTTTAGTTCTTACTGAGTACACAGCTTCCTCATCTTTTAACCCTTTCACTCCCAGAGCCATTTTGAGGTTTTTGCACGCATCTTTTAAAAAAAAAATTAAGCCCTGAAGATTGCATAAAACCCCCAAAACATCATATATATATATATATATATATATATATATATATATATATATATATATATACGAAAACACACATCTTAGAGCAGTGGTCTCCAAACTGCTGTCTGAAGGCCAGATGTGGCCCTTTGCTAGCCTTTATCTTGCCCTTGGGGCACTTTTCCTCCAAGTGATATGAGGAACTATTCCTTCCACCGACACCAACAATGGGGTACTATTCCTCCCACTGATACCAGTGATAGGGTACTATTCCTCCCACTGATACCAGTGATGGGGTACTATTCCTCCCACTGATACCAGTGATGGGGTACTATCCCTCCTCCAACTGGCCACCAACCCTGAAGCCATGTTTATTCTCACTGATGTTGGGCCTGGGACCCCCATAAAGTTTAAATTGGCCCTTTGTTTGAAAAGTTTGGAGATCCCTTGTCCGGACTGAGAGCTGTCTCTAACAGCTTGGTCTTTTTGTGCTGGGAGCAAGCAGTAAGCGTGATCTCAGCACGTAAGCATTGGCTGCCCAGTAACATATATGTGCAGCGTGTGGGCTTTAAAACCCACCCTTTTGCCTCCACACAAATGTGTTGGAGGGTTGTAAAGGGGATAAGGAATTATTGTCCAATTGTGAGCAGTCTATTGGATAATATATGAGCATTTAAGGAGATCCAGAGGTGCATCCACATACCTGCAGGAGCTTCTAAAACCTCCTCCAGGAAATATCTAATTTCCTACACAGAATCAGGAAGGATTTTTTTTCTTCACTGGAGCAAATTGGATCATGCTTCATAGGGTTTTTTTGCCTTCCTCTGTGGACATAGGGTTTTGTATATGGTGGTTTTCCTATTTATTCATTTTTTTCTATTGGTTGAACCAGATAGACTTGTGTCATGTTTCAACCTGACTAACTATGCAATGTGAATTCTGGACTCTACTAACAAGACAAAACTCTACTACTCCTGCTACTTTCTTGGAATGTCAGAGCTTGGAGCTGCCCCCCCACGTTCCTATACATTCCTATTGGCCCATCGCTACAATGGACTGCAGCTCTGGCCAATAACAATGTGCAAGTCCCAGGCAAGCTTCATTATACAGAAATGCCCTGACTGATGGAATAACTGGTGAATTTGCTATTAATGTTGGGTAGGATTTCTTGATGTTTGCATTTAAAACCTGCAGCAATTTTTTAAACAAATACTTTTTTTTTTTAACGAATACTTTTTAAACTCAATTACTCAAACTCAAATTCAATATTTAATTTTTACCAAAAGTTCTAAGTTTTGGGGGTCTGACTTGAACAAGTTCACTCAGGCAGTTAGTTGTGCCAGTTAGCCCACAAGGATGCCTCTGATCTGTATCCCTTTGATCTCTTGTAATGACTCAGACTTCAATTTGCCAGGAAGTCTGCTTCCTAACAGGAATAATGGCAAGAACTGTGTAATTCACAGGGGGATCTTCTACATACAGATCACAGCAAACAAGTTTCATAATGATAGAATATGATAGACTCTGGTGCTTGCCTCATTGCTGCTGTCTACCACTCAAATATAAGAGCGGCAGTCTACTCTATTTTACCAATCATTCAGGTCTCAGTGCTTGCTTAGTAGAATTACATGCTACAGAAGGCATCTTTATGGATCTGACGGCTATTGTAGTCGAGCTCCACTATGCATTGGAGGAAGTTTGAAGAGATTGGTTTAAAGCTTCCTGGGCATTACCCAGTGACCTCAAATAAAATACTTTGTGGATGACAACTACCAGCTTCATAGAAGAACTATCAGATATATCCCCTTACCCATTTCTTTTGGGGTCACCTATCTAACAAGTGCCACTGTCTATGGTCTCATTCATATGTCGCAATCTCAGCATTTAGTAAGCACTCTTACATCTTCAGTATGCCCCTATGCTCCCCTTTGGGAGATTCATTGATCCGGGCATCCATATGTCTGCTGAGTTCCATCTTTAGTTGCAGTGAGTGTCTCCAGTTCTCTCCTGAAGAAGCAGATAATTATCTGCAAAACACGTAGGCAAATTCTACCATTGGACACCCTATGGTTGATGTGTAGTCCTGTAATTTGTTCACATGTTTATTATGAATGTTGTTTCAATGATTTTTATCCTGAAAAATCAACTTTTGTCGATCCAAATGGTGCTGAGAGGGCCATCTATGGAGCAAATGTCAGCCAATTCAGTAGGACTGGATGAAATTTTTTGGATGTACAGCCAGCTTAACCACTTGCCAACCACACTATAACTGAATGATGGCTACAGCTTGGTCATCTAGTTCTGAGAGGGCATCTATTGCCTTCAGACACAGCTGTGGGTAAAGGGCCAATCACAGCGGCTCTTTACCACGTGATCATCTGTGTCCAATCACACTTGCTGGTTATCGGCATTCCTTTACTTACGCTGTCAGAGCATGAGGAGGGGAGAGCCGGTAATCAGCAAGTGTGAAAGAGAACATCTACGCTGATAATCAATGCATTAATTATCAGTGCAGCCCCATCATTGCTGCCTATCAGTGCTGCCAATCATTGCCCCTCAATGCTGCCAGTCAGTGCCCCTCAGTACTGCCAATCAGTGCACATCAATGCCACCTAGCAGTGCCTCCTCATCAGTGCCGCCTATTAGTGCCCATCAGTGCCGACTATCAGTGCCCATCAGTGTCATATATCAATGCCCTTCAGTGCCAACTATTAGTGCTCATCAGTGCTGCATATCAGTGCAGCCTCATCAGTGCCCATCAGTGCTGCCTATCAGAGAGCTCCATCAGTGCTGCCTGTCAGTGCCCCTTAGTGCTGCCAATCAGTGCCCATCAGTGCCGCCTATCAGTGCTTCTTCATCAGTGCTGCCTTCCAGTCCTCCCGACGGTGTAAACACTCACCAGCCCTCCTGGCTGCCTCTGTGGATCTCCTGGAGACTTGCCCAGCAGTGTTCTCTTGCTCCTCCTGTGCCTCCTGGCCAGGACACCTCTGTGGGTTGTAAGAGGGTCCCGCCCGCACTCAAGCTCAGGCCCAAGGTCAACCCCCCCAGACTGGGGAGTTCCCTCAAAAGCCCTGACAGCCTAACACTCCATCTCCATTTTCCACACGATCAACTCCTCCCCAGCTGGGCTGACCCTGGGTATTTAAGGAGGTCCTCTTCCTGCCGATCCAAGTTGGGGATTGGTCAGGGCTCCCTAGTATACTCCAGGTAGCTCCACCTCCCCTCTCCACCTCTTTTTCCAGAAAGTACCAAAACATTCTGGAAAGAAGTGGGAAGTCCTAGTGACACCACCTATGAGTCACCCAGCACTACTCTAGATCACTCCCAACCCAGATTACCAGAACACACCCAGGCTTGGCTGACAGCCAAGCCTGGAAATTTACCTGTTCTCAAACAAAACTACATTACTCTTCTAGCACACTAGAGGGTTCTACACGTATCATCACAGTGCTGCTACACAATGCAGAAGAGGCAGCCACACTGCCCCCTGGTGAAGGTAAAATAAGATGGGGAGTGGTATGCTGCAGGGAACAGGCAGATCCCTAGGCAACACCGCTGGATTGCTAGGCTTATAAGTATGCTTTTGGGGAACAGTAAGGGTATACAATTTAAAGGGCAGTGGGAAAAATAGTAGGGGGGTGCGTTTCTATTTAAGGCTTGCACAGCATGTAGACTCCCATTACCTCTAGTCACCACTAAAGTCCTTGCACATGGGTCCATCCAGTGGCAGCGCATACCTCCCAGTGTTTTAGTGCACCTGGGAGGACCAGGTGCACCATCCAGCCCTGCTGCAGAAAGCCATTAAAGTCTATGGCAGGTTGTGGCTTGATGGGGCTGAAAACTGTACCGAATGGTACTGGCATTTAGGACTCTGCATTCAGGGATGAAGGTCCAGAAAGCAGGAGACCTGCATTCTTGACCTTCTTCTCTAAAAACGCAAAGCCCTAAACACTGGCACAACTTGATACAGCATTCAGCCCCATCCAGCCACAACCTGACATAGACTTTGAGAGGCTGCCTTCAGATGGGCTGGATGTTGCACCTTTCCCTCCCAGGAGCACTAAACCACCAGGAGGGATGCACTGCAGCTGAATGGGCCCATGTGTAAGGGGCCTAAAGTGGCTGGCACCTGTGACCTCTGCTTGGGGTTGGTCAGAGAGCAGTGCTTCTCCTGGGCCAGAGAAGTTCTTATACAAGGGAACTCTAACCAGTTCTATTACAATATACCCACAGGTACCTAACCAATAGGCCTCATGCACACTGGACAATTGGCCATCTCCCAATGACGACTTTCCTTGTGGCAGCAGCGTTTTAGCAGAAAAAACACTTGTTGCCTGTAAACAAGTGTAACTCATTTCATCACGTTTAGGCGCGTCAAGCATTAATTCACTCTATTGCCCAGAATAATTATTTTTTTCTGGACAGTAAAACTAATTGACGCTAGACGTGCCTAACATTAGTGTGCACTAGCAGTGGGGGTCTTTTCTGCTTCTAAACACCCCTGCAACAAACTCCTGAATGGACACATAGGCTAACATATCAGGGGCATTTAGAGATAGAATAAGAATGTCAGACACCCCTAATAGCCACGTAAAAAATGTCCAGAGTGCATGAGGCCTTACAAACATGGAGACCTCATAAAAAGTGCACTTTTCAAAAAAAAGGGTCCTTTTTTTAGTTCACATTGTATTATGTGGCAATCATTTGTGTAAACTGTAAATCTGAACAAGGCCCCTCTGGTGCTCAAGGGCCAATGAGGCTGGGCTCACATCTATGCAAATTGAATGCGGGTTTCCAATTCGCATACCAGGAGATTGTGACCGGCTCTCTATGAAGCCAGTTCACACTTCTCTGCAAATTGCACAGGAGCCCTGTGTGTCTTTTGGTCCGTTTCAGGTCCAAATTCAGCCCAAAATACGAGCTGAAATCGGACCTGGAACAGTGAAAGTAGACGCACCAGACTCCTGCTGTGATCCGCTGCGTGCTAAAGTGTGAACCCAGCCTTAAACTAAGGCTGGCCATACATTATACAATTTTCTTATTTAATATCCTTTAGATTTACCTGCCTGCGTGATTGAATACAAATTGAAAGTGTTTAGGTTTGACCTCATATTATATAATTTTGGTAAATCTAAAGTAAAATCGTACAAGAGAATTGTATACTGTACGGCCAGCCTAAATGTAGGTCAAGTGGTTCTGCTGTCACACAGACCTTGATTTCCTTTTGACACTCTGATCTTGTTGTTTTCTCTAGTTTTTATGATTCAGCCCTAAGGCCACAATATTTGAGGGTAACAGTAGTTAAAGTCCTCATTGACATGTGAAAACCATCACATCTTTTTTTTTACAAAACTGAAAGCTGTCGGAATTTTAAATAAACCTTGTTGTTTGATAGATAATAGCAGACTGTCAAAACAAGAATGAAGGCTAGCATTCCATTCTCACTTAGGTCATCTTTGGTGTGACGGAAAGGGAAACAAAAAATGTTGATAGAACATAAATATTTCACCGTCATTTTTTTTTCTTTGTTATTCTTTTAAAGGCTTGGTCCTGGACTCCCGGAGTCAACACTGGGATTTTGTTACAGATCCTGGATGCACTTCTGAAGATCACTCTAGTATTTCTAAGCCATAAAATAGTCACTCTGCACTACTGAAAGTCTACTGCGTTCTCCTTGAAGTGGCAGTCTGAGTTACACCATGAGCAGGTGGGGTTTGGAATGCAATCAAGTGTGCCAGCTTGCTAGTAGCATAAGTTCAACATTTTCTCAATAGGTTTTCTGTATTCTGTCCATATATTGCACGTGCAAATATTTTTTTTCAGTTTTATCACAAGTTCAGAAGTTTGCCCATTCTCAAAGCCAATATCCTCATGGAAATTAAGTCTGATGCCAATTGAAATGCTAAGAAATAAGCCAAGCATACCTGTGAACACCATTCCAGACTGATCCTATGCTTGCCTGTGCCTGTCAGGTGCTTTTGTATGCCACCAAGGGGCTCACTCCAAACTCCAAACCCTACCCTTCATTACAAAACAGAGAACACAACTGCACGCCAACTTTCAGAATGTATGAGACATGAAAGTGCATGGCACCACCAGCGTAACTCACTCTCCAATGCATTACACCCAAAGAGCCTTTGATTAAAATGGTTGTAAGGGCGGAAGTTTTTTATTTTTTTTTTACCTTCATGCATTCTTCGCATGAAGGTAAAAAAACCTTCTGTGTGCAGCAGCCCCCCCCCCCCAATACTTACCTGAGCCCCATCTCAATCCAGCGATGTGCAGAGAGCCTTGGCTCCCCCTGGGGACTCTCCATCCTCATTGGTTGAGACAGCAGTGGGAGCCACTGAGGGGAGAGAGATTTTAGATTTTTTAATGGTTAATGGGGTTAAATCAATGCTCGATTTCAAGGGGCAAGAGAATTCAAAGAGTCAGGACGGCAATTTTTTTGTCAAACAAGCGAAATTCTGTGGTTTTTGTTTGGGAAAAATCACATATTGTGATGCATATGTTCTAGGCGCAGGAGAAACCTGTTCAATACATCTGGGATTCCATTCAAGTAGCAGATTTGCACAAAATTTTAAAGGGCTTTCGAATAAAATAAGTTGACTCGGTAATGGCAAGAAAAAATGTTGTGAATTCCTGTACTAACGTTCAATTGAAAAATTGTGCATGGCCAGCTTGAGGAGTGCAGAACAAGGTACAATATGGGTTGTGTGTTCCCCTGTGCTAGTGATATCTCTAATGCCGGGTACACACGGTCAGAGTTTCCGCCGTAAAATGTGCGATCAGAGCTTTTTGTAGGAAATTCCAACTGTGTGTAGGCTCCATCAGACAGTTTCCATCGGAATATCCGTTGCATAAAATTTGAGATCTGGTTCTCAAGTTTTCCAACAATAAAATCTCGTTTGCGCAAATTCCGATCGTGTGTACACAATTCCGACGTACAAAGTGCCACGCATGCTCGGAATCAAGCAGAAGAGCCGCACTGGCTAATGAACTTCATTTTCTTGGCTCGTCGTACGTGTTGTACGTCACCGCGTAGGTGCTCAGAGCTACTGCTCCTTCAAATGGCCTCTTGAAGGAGCAGTAGCTCCGAGCGCGTAGCCTATCCAGCCTCTTCTCTCTTGTGTGGAAGTCCTCCCCCCAAAAGTGCTCCCGGAAGTGATCGCGTGACCCGTGACGTCACGTGCGTTTCACGCCGGCCCCAGCCACAGAATATGCTCTAGGCCAAGCTACAATGGTTTACAGCCTTACATCTCTGCAGCAAAAACAGATCTGGATCTGAGGACCCCACCATGGACCATTTACACACAGATGAACCTTTTATTTCCTGTTTCCTGTAAGTGTGACCTTATAGTGTGTATTAAAGCTGTTTGTAATACTACACTCAGGTGGCGCTTCCTTCTCTACTTTCTTCTTGCCTACTACAGAGCCAGCTCTCTGAGGGCAGCAGCCGCCTTTTATCAGCCATGATATTTGTTTAAGCCCTGAACTGCCAATAAACTTTTATGGACTAATTGCCTACCCAGTTAATGTTCCAACTATTGTGTGCACTCATGTAATTGCGCTTACAGTTACCATTACCTTTTCTTGCATGATATAAATGATAACTGTCATAACTGTCACAGATGCTTGTGCTCTCACTGAACTGTCAAACCATCAAATGGGGGGTTATCAGAGGCGTAACTAGAACCTTCATAACCCTGGTGCAAGAAACCACGAAGGGCCCTTTCCTTTGGTCGTGGGCCCTTTACTTTTCTGTGACGTGATTTTGGTGCAATTTGAGTGCCATAGACTGCAATGGTAAATCAGAAGCGTGTCGCAAGGAAGTCGCAATGAAATTGTAAGCAAGTCACAAGCAAGTCTCACTACTTTGGGGTAACAGCAGTGTGAACCAAGTCCATGTTTTGCAGCACGTGCCCTTTCTGTCGTCTTGGGGGTGCTCCACAGTGGCACAGTGACCCTGGTAGTCCTATCACTGGGTAATGTCATAAGTAGTCACATGGGCAACATCATGACAACTACAGATCCAACAGAAGGCCAAAAAGATGGCAGCTTCCTTGGCTGAAAATAATATGAAAGTTTTGTTCTGATTTAAAGAGGAAGTAAACCCTGATAGGTGTTACTTCCTCTTTTTACCCTGCAAAGTAAAAGCATAATGAGCTAGTATACATCGCATACTAGCCCTTTATGTTGCACTTACCTGCAAAGGAAGCCAGCGATGTCACCGCTGTCCCTGCTGTGTGGAAGTGTCCAACTTCACCCTTCTTCCCTCCGGGGGCTGCGGACTCCTGCTCTCTGACTGGCCAGAGTCGCATGGCATCATGCGCGCGGGAGCCGACAGTCACGGCACGGGCCCTATAGAAACGACACGATCATGCCCTTTCTTTAGTGCGCATGCGCCGATGACGTTGGCGCAAGCGTATATGGTAAATATCTCCTAAACCGTACAGGTTTACGAGATATTTCCAGTACCTACAGGTAAGCCTTAATATAGGCTTACCTGTAGGTAAAAGTGGTTGTACAGGGTTTACAACCACTTCAAGCCTTTTATTATTGCATAACATATTTTGCCAAACAAATAGATGGTTTCATGCAACCTCTGCTAATCTTTATATTTAAAGTGGTGTTCCGGCCAAAATGATACTTTTTAAGTAAAAATACCCCTATAATACACAAGCGTAATGTATTCTAGTAAAGTTAGTCTGTAAACTAAGGTCTGTTTTGTTAGTTTATAGCAGTAGTTTGTTATTTTATAAACTTACAGCAGGCCGTGGCCATCTTAAGTGTGGGCATCTGAAGCCAGACTGTATTTCCATGTGTTTCCATAGCAACGGCAGTTTCAGAGGAAGTTGCCACCCTTTCCCAAAAGGCATTGCAAACAGGAAATGATGCGATGGGCCGCGGCCAGGTAGGAGGAAGTGAAAAATGGATACAGCAGATATACAGTAGGTGCTGAGAAAAAAAATATCCAATTTGTTTAAAGTGCACAGTTCAGTGAGGGATGCTGAAGAGTTGTAAAAGTGGGTGGAACTCCACTTTAAAGTGACACTAAACTCTGGTTTAAAAAACAAAAATTCTTTTTAAGTATGTATTCCTAATTCAATAATCAGGGGCGGCCCGTCCAATAGGGGTGCCCCCTCTCTCCAGGCCACCCCTCTATATGCAATGGATAGATTCATGCATAGCATAAATCTATCCATGGCCGCCGTGGCCACCCCCTATTCATGCGTCCATCCCCTTTCAGGGCACCGGGCGCATGAATTACAGCAGCCAGGTTTTTTTTAGATGTACCTGATTAGAGCCAGAGGCTCTAATAGGCTTCAAAATAGGGTGGGCTCGGGTCGCAGAGCCCAGCTGTTGCAACACTGTTCCTCCTCTCGGCCAATCGGGAAGCGGGTCTGATACCTGTCACCCGATTGGCTGAAAGGTCAGGCGATCCTATTGGATGCCTAGGAGGAGGGGAGGAGATGCCACTGGCTGATATCTGGATGCCCGGCCCCTGCCGCCGCTCCTCGGATGCCTGGTCCCTGCCACGGCTTCTCGGATGCCCACCGATGCCCGACGCCTAGATGGGGTAACAGCGGTGGGAGGTGATTTGAGTTGCTGCGGGGGGGTGGCTCAGTTGTTGCCGCCCCACCCAAACAAAAAAAACAACAGGTGCCACTGAATAAAGTACTTTCTATTGTTCTCAGCCTCCTCCAAATCTCCAAATTCTTGCTGTGCTGTGATCAAACTTCCTATTAAAGGGGTGGCTACTTTCTCCATTGTCCCACAGTATGTAGGAATGTAGCCACCCTCTCTTGTTCGCTCCCAAGATGGAGTATGGACTATGGGATTTGTATGTATGTATGCAGGGCCGGGACAAAGGGTGGGCAGGAGGGACGGCTGCCCTGGGTGAAGCGGTTTACTGTATGACTGAGGGTGCCAGTGAGCTCATTCTGATACAGGGCATTTTGACAAGCAGATAACTGCTGGGGGTAACATCCCCTAAGTTTTCACATAATGAAGGGGTCGCAGTTTGGATTCTTTGCCCTGGGCACTGGATGACCTTGTCCAGGCACTGTATTTATGTATAGGGGAAATGGAGGGTTTGGATGCTAACGGAGGACGTTACCAAGGAGGCACAAAGAAACAATTTAATGAAAAGTAGATTACAAGGCCTTTAAGTAGTGGATTGATTATATTTGAAGAATAAGGATATGGTTTAGTGCCACTTTTGTTAACATTTCCGTAACTAGTCCATCTATAACAAGCAAAGAAATATGGATATTTGTATAGGTTGGCCTTATTTGCTGTTGGAATGTATCCCAAAGCTTTATGTAGAAAGAAATCGTTTGATTATTCTTTAACTGATTAAATATTATTTTGTAACGCATATGTGTACCTTCCCGATGCCTCTCAACAGTTAACGTTGAACCGCCAAATGGTGTCCTTCCTTACACATAATAAAAAACCACAATGCCATATTGACACAGAAAACATTCGTGTGCTGATTCATTCACTCACAGACAGGTGTGGTCATCTCGGAATTAAGGGAACATAGCAGCTCACGTGGACCTCAGCCAAAATCTCCAATGTGCACAATGGCTACTAGCTGGATAGGCAGCCAAAATGTATAGTACTGTGTAGAGACAATTAAAGAGATTGTTTAGTGTTCGTGCACACTTAAATGAATTGGACTTGAACTGGTTATGTTGACAGTAGGATATGCTGTACCCAGAACCCGTACAATTCAGAAAAATATATGATGAGGCCTGTTTGCCCAACCTCCAGTGTATTAATAATATAAGTCAGCTAATATGAAGGATCCGTTTTGTCATGTGTGACCTCAGAAGGTTAGATAAGTACAATCAATGCTTTGAATTTTAGCATCACTTGTAATTCTTTAATATAACGCATTGGCAGCTGGTGCTCAAATTTTTTGGGGGGAGCAAACAAGCTGAAAAATTCAGAAAAATACTGAAAAAAAACATCAATTGAGCCCTGGGCCCATAAAATGCAGCCACTGTGCCATCAAATGCAGCCACTGTGCCATCTATTGCAGCCACTGCGCCCATCAAATGCAGCCACTGTGCCATCTATTGCAGCCACTGCGCCCATCAAATGCAGCCACTGCGCCATCAAATGCAGCAACTGTGCCATCAATTGCAGCCACTGTGCCATCTATTGCAGCCACTGTGCCCCATAAAATGCAGCCACTGTGCCCCATAAAATGTAGCCACTGTGCCCATCAAATGCAGCCACTGTGCCCATCTTATGCAGTGCTTGTGCCCATCATATGCAACCTCTGTGCCTATCATATGCAACCTCTGTGCACTTTATATGCAGCCTGTGCCCATCATATGTAGCCTTTGTGTCCATCATATGCAGCCTGTGCCCATCATATGCAGCCTCTGTGCCCATCATGTGCAGCCTCTGTGCCCATCATATGTAGCCTCTGTGCCCATCATATGCAGCCTCTGTGCCCATCATATGCAGCCTGTGCCCATCATATGTATCCTCTGTGCCCATTATATGCAGCCTCTGTGCCCATCATATACAGCCCCTGTGCCCATCATATGCAGCTTGTACCCATCATATGCAGCCTCTGTGCCCATCATATATAGCCTGTGTGCCCATCATATGTAGCCTGTGTGCCCATCAATATGCAGCCTGTCTGTCCATCATATGCAGCCTGTGTGCCTATCATATGTAGCCTGTGTGCCCATCATATGTAGCCTGTGTGCCCATCATATGCAGCCTGTGTGCCCATCAAATGTAGCCTGTGTGCCCATTATATGCAGCCTCTGTGCCCATCATATGCAGCCTGTGCCCATCATATGTATCCTCTGTGCCCATTATATGCAGCCTCTGTGCCCATCATATGCAGCCCCTGTGCCCATGATATGCAGCTTGTACCCATCATATGCAGCCTCTGTGCCCATCATATACAGCCTGTGTGCCCATCATATGTAGCCTGTGTGCCCATCAATATGCATCCTGTCTGTCCATCATATGCAGCCTGTGTGCCTATCATATGTAGCCTGTGTGCCCATTATATGTAGCCTGTGTGCCCATCATATGCAGCCTGTGTGCCCATCAAATGTAGCCTGTGTGCCCATCATATGCAGTCTCTGTGACCCCTCCCCCCCCCATCGCTGTCTGAGCAGCACACACTTACCCCATCCTGGTGGCGGGTCACTGCGGCAAGCTGTGGGACATGCAGCAGGTGACTGGACTGTTCGTTTTTATTGCAAGACAACGTTGTCTGGCTTTTATTACTTATGGTGAAGGGTTTGTTTTCTGAGCCCTTTTGAGGAGTTATTTGTAGTTGTAATAAGGTATATCTATTATTCATATATTCCCTGGATGATTGTTGTACTTAGCTGGTTAGCTGTTGTACTTAAGCTACACAGGGAGGGTTAAACCTCTTTTTTTCTGTGTCTCTTCACAGGGTCTGTTAATTTAGTGCAAATAACACTCGATGTGTCTTCATGTCTACACTCATTTCACCACTGTACCTATGGAGGCAGCCACAGTTGTCACACAAGCTGGACTCCAAACATGCCTGCCTTTTTTAAATGGTGGGTCAATGGGACTAGTAGCTTACACAATAAAGATAAGGTTTTTTGTGGTTTCTCTTAGGCTCCATTCACACCTGAGCGTATTGATTCACTGGCGTTTTTTTGGGCGATTTTTTTTAAGCTTTTTTTAGCTTTTTACAAGCTTTTTAAAGTGTTTTAAAAGAGTATTACAAGCTTTTTAGAGCTTCAGGCATTTTTGTTTAGCCAATAGAAAGCACTAGGGGGAGGAGAGGGAGAGGAAATTAGGGGTGGAGAGCTGCTGTTTGAGCAGAAAACGGGCGACAAAGCGCTCATAAAGCGCTCATGTCAGGTGTTTCTATTGAAGTCTATGGGGCCAAAAACACTTGTAATCTGCCAAAAAGAAGTTCATGTACTTTTCTGAGCAACAGACTTTTTGCTTCAGGCAATAGAACTCTCATGCCCTGTACACACGAGCAGGCTTTTCGACCGGACAGGTCTGACAGACCAAACCCGGTGGACAATCCGACCGTGTGTGGGCTTCATCGGACCTTCAGCAGACTGTTTCTGTCGAAAATCTGAGGGACTTTAGATTTGGAACATGTTTAAATCTTTACGTAGGAACTCTGCCGGACCTAGTTCCTATTGAGAAATCCTCTCGTCTGTATGCTAGTCCAATGGACGAAAACCGACGCTAGGGCAACTATTGGCTACTGGCTATCAACTTCCTTATTTTAGTCCGGTCGTACGTCATCACGTACAGATCCGTCGGACTTTGGTGTGATCATGTGTAGGCAAGTCAGTTCGTTCGAAAGTCCGTCGGAAGTCCATCAAAAGTCTGTCGAAAGTCCATCGGACCTTTGTTGCCGAAAAATCTGCCCGTGTGTACAGGGCATCAGATGTGAACAGGGGCCATTGAAATGAATGGGATTTTGGCTTGGTGAGCGGTTTAGAGCTACAAGCATCAAGCAGAAAATCGCTCAGGTGTGAACTGAAAGCGGAGTTCCAGCCTTTTTTCATCTTCTTACTAAAAAAACACCCTCCCGGTGGTCTCATCTTTTCTAATACATTCTGACATTTGTGTTGAATGTAGTTTTTCTTGTGAGATTGTTGTGTAAAAAACTCACTGTGCTTTCCTCAATGAGCGTTCCCCCATCTTCACTGTAGGCAGCTGAAGCCCACTCATTGCTCCTTCTGGGACACGGCGCTATTGGCTACCCAGCTTGCACCTCCTGATCTCGTGCATGCGCATTGCATACAAAGCGCGGCTATGGAAACAGAAGCGGAGGCTAACCATTGCCTCCTGGAATTGATGACACTCATATCCTAGGAGCCAATGGGTGGCGAGATATGGCGTACCCCACCGCGGAGAGGTACAGCGGAAGAGGATTACTCTAATGGACTAATAAAGTAAACAGCTTTGAAAAAAATAAATAAATAAACTTCCATGAGTAACAAAATTGGGATCTCCAACACGGGTGGGAAAACTTAAAAAAGTGGGTGGAACTCTGCGTTAAAGCGTAGTTCCACCCAAAAATTGAACTTCCGCTGTCCGGATTCCTCCCCCCCTCTGGTGTCACATTTGGCACCTTTCAGGTGGAAGGGGGGAGAAGATACCTGTCTAATAAAGGTATTTGCCCCCACTTCTGGCAAAAGATCGCCGCAGTATCCGTGGCGATCTACACCATGTCCAACCCCTCCTCCTCCCCCTTGTCTTCTGGGAGACACACAAGTCCCAGAAGACAGCAGGGTCCACTCAGGATGCGCAGCGCAAATCACACATGAGCAGTAAGGAACCAGGCTGTGATGCCGCAAGGCTTCACTTCCTGATTCCTTTACTTAAGATGCCGGCGCCTCCACCCGGATCCAAGAGATGGGTCGACTTTGGGTGAGGACATCGCGGGCACCCTGGACAGGTAAGTGTCCTTAATTTAAAAGTCAGCAGCTGAAGTATTCGTAGCTGTTGACTTTTGTTTTTTGTTTTTTTAGACAGAACTCCGCTTTAAGCTCACAGGAGGTGACAATGACGCTGCATTTCTGGCAAAATCAAGAGGTATATTTCATACTTGCTGAAAATGTTCTTAGCTTAAACAGTAATAACTAATGCAGCCACCACATCTAAGGACTGGGCTTAAAAAAACACGCCAGGTCCCTGGGCAAAAAAAAAAAACGCTCAAATAGAGCGTTTTTGTACTGAGTTTAAGAGAGTTTACCATTTTTTTCTGCCAGAAAGCTCCAATCAAAAACGTTTCTTTTTCCTGCCTCTAAACGTTGAGCTTATAATATGCCTCTAATGTGCATGAACACATAGGATAACATTGAGCTGCTTCTACAGGAAAAACAGAAAACTCCTGTGGAAGTAGCAATTTTTAAGTGAGTGTGCATGGAGCCTATCATTCATGGTTTTGGGTTCAGGTACACTTTAAAAGAGAAGTCCAGCCTGAGCTCGTTTGGCTGGGCTTCTCCTACGGGTCACATGAGTGCAATGCGTTTTTTGTACTCCAGTGACCCATTTTCAGCAAAGTCCGCTCTCTGTTCACATCACACAGATCAGTCCAGGCACCACGTCATTCCGACTTCGAGAGTCAGGATCCGCCAAGTGTCTGGACTGATGGCCATCTTAGCGTCTCAGCGAGCCGATGAGATGGCTGCTCCCCGCCCCTCCACAGCTCAGCACTCCAGTGAGTGTGGAGGAGCAGAGAGGAGAGCTGCTGATTGACAGTCAGCAGCTCTCCGCTCGGGAGAACCAAGCCATCGGAGATGTTCGGTGGCTTGGTTCTCAGTGAAGAGGCGGCGGGGGACAGATGCAGCATCAGACCAATGCTGCATCCACCCAAGTAAGTATGATTATAGTGGGAAAAAAATGCCCATACTTCTCTTTTAAGGCCTAATTAACACTAGCAGTAAAAATACCTTTCTAAATGTGCAGATTACACAGATCATTTGATGTTAAGGAATGTTGCAGTTCACATGGGTAAACCCCATTTTCTGGCAAATATTAACCTGCCTTCCACCTTTACCTTGAACGGTTCTACTCCTCTATGTGCAATACATTTACAAAGATAAAAAATAAATGTGTATGTATTTTGGTCCTTTTTAGTTAAAAAAAAACACATGGTATACCAGAGGTAGTGATAAACGTGCTCCTGTAGACCTCTACAGCCCAGTGAACCCCCCTCCCCACTTATCATTAAATGATAAGATCGACACACTTTTGTGAAATGGGCCGTAGTGGCCATTTATTAACAATAAACAACATATCAACATTCCTTAGAACAGAAATATAGAACAATAACAGATTTGTATCTGCGGAACCACTTGAAGGTCCACAGCCGTAGAATACCGGCTCGATGACAATACCAAATTTCCCGATGACACCTCCATTTCCACAAATTCCTACAATAATCAACATATCAACACTCCCTAGAACAGAAATATAGAACAATAACAGATTTGTATCTGCGGAACCACTTGAAGGTCCTCAGCCGTAGAATACCGGCTCGATGACAATACCAAATTTCCCGATGACACCTCCATTTCCACAAATTCCTATTAAACCACCATGAACTGGGGTTAACCATAAGACGCCATACCATAGACGGGTCCTTACTCTGATATTACACAGCAAAATTTGGACGCCTCAAAGGACCCCAACCGCCATACCACTACAAGCACCTAACATGTCCAACATGTACAGAGCGGGAGGGTGGGAAGCTTCTTCATCATTCGTTTGCTTCAAATTGCCCCTCAGACTTTATGACCCCAACTCCCGACAGTCATTGGCCCTCCCTAGCATTACCTCCACAAATCAATGCCTCAGCCCCTTATACCAACTCCTGACCATGTTACCATTAACCCACTGACTGCTGTACTACCCTGCTAGCCCAGTCATGCCTGCCCTTTGCCTATTTTTTTTTTTTTTGCATCGAGCCTCTCTTTAACTATAAAATAAAACACATTAACTGATATAAATGCATTTAAACTGATGCAAGAAATCTATAAAGGTGAGGCCTTTTTATCTTCATTGGTCTGGCTACAAGCTGAGAATCTCTTATTGTGTGTGTGAAACCTAACTACCTTAAACATTACTCTGTACCATAAACAAATGTCATTATATCCTCGGGTTATTCAAGGGTGTAGATTTTATTGCAGGTAAAGAAGAAGAAAAAAAGAACCCTGAACTGTACGTTTCATAAGATAAGGTATGCAAGTATAAAGCATCATCTAAGTTCAAGAGATAAACATGTGAGCGGGGTCATCTGCGCCCGTGCACGTGGGGGTACATTTTTCACGCAGAGAGTGCTTATCAATGCCTGGGACCAGGTGGAGACTGTGGTCATGTGAAGAATCTAACATTAAGACAGTTCGCCGACTTAAGCCAGGGACACACTCTGCTGTACTAAAGATTCAATGTTAGTACAGCCATCTCCCCTCGCTGAGCTGTTGTGTTCAGAACACTCCGCCATTGGCTGAGAACGCTGATTGGTAGTCAGTCGACTGCTGGTTTTCCAGCATGCTCGTCCGGCAGAAGCCAACCAAACGTCCGGCTTCTGTTGGACCGGCTGAAATGCACATGGGCTGAATGTTGGCTGCTATTAATTGAACCATCAGATGTCTCCCGACATTCATCCGATATGTACTAGGCATTAGAGATAGCATACTAGCATACACCTGATTCCAGCGATCCTTCCATCCAGCAGACCAGTATTCATACCCTTGTGAAGGGACTGCTTGTGTGACTTGATTGATTCACTCAGGGGTCCACACTTTGAGGTGAGCGGTTAGGATTCTCTGTTGGTGGAGGCCATCACATGATCACCTTGTTTGTTATCCATAGGACCACCGTTTATGGACACTTGATGGTGCTTTTTTTATCACTGACTTTTTATCATTATTTCTTGATTAGTTTGTTCTGTTTGTCTATGCGCTGCACTGCTTTTATTATAGTTAGCTATTGGGATTTGATATTTTGGTACTCAGTGTTCAGCTGAAGTTTCAAGGTTTTATTTTTGCGCTGATTGATTTGTTTGCTTTATAGTAATATGACGACCACAGGAGGGACCTCCCATCCTGGGCGGGCGTCATATGACGTCCTGGGCTTCCCGACCGTCTAGGGGGCACGCCTGCCGCGTTGCTCGGGACCTGGTGCACGTGCCGGTTGCCGCAATGTCCGCCGGGCACCCGCGATTGCCCATGAACACAGCAGGACCGTGGATCTGTGAACACACAGATCCACGTCCTGTCAGGTGAGAGGAGACCGATGGTGTGTTCCCAGTACAGAGGAACACTGATCTCCTCCCCTTGTGAGTCCCCGCACCCTACAGTTAGAATCACTCCCTAGGAAACATCATTAACCCCTTGATCACCCCCCCTAGTGTTAACTCCTTCCTGTCAGTCACATTTACACAGTAATCAGTGCATTTTTTATAGCACTGATCGCTGTATAAATGTGAATGGTCCCAAAAATGTGTCAAAAGTGTCCGATATGTCCGTTGCAATGTCACAGTCGCGGAAAAAAAATCGCAAATCGCCGCCATTACTAGTAAAAAAAATAAAGAAATAAATAAAAATGCCATAAATCCAGGGCCTTTTTTAGCAGGAACTAGGGGGAACTCAGTTCCACCACCTCTGGCTCAGGTCTTCTGCTCCCTGCTCACCACTATCACTTGGTAACACTGAAGTCCAGCTTCTGCGTTTACAAGTGATAGCTTATCTCTCAGTAGCTTCCACAGGTCAGATCTCCTGCACAGATCCCACTGAGTCCTGGACAGGCACAAGGGAGATACAAAACAGGTGCCCAGGGTTCAGTGTAGCCATGGGCAGGAGAGGGTACGTGGTAGGCTGCACCCTCTGTGGTCTCCATTTTTTCCCTGGTGACCAGTTGTTGATGCTCCTACTGCATGATCTCCCTTGCAAGTGACTGTAGTATAGTATAGTATGCTGGGAGGTACTACAGCCGGATAGGTGCTTCAGCTTAATATCGCAACAAAGGTAATATGACAGATGGTGGAACTTTTAAGGAGGGGGGAGATGAGGGCAGTGGAGGGAGGGGTTGTATGCACTATTTGATGCCATTTGGCAGGTGTGTGTGTGTGGCGGGCATGGTTGAGTTCCTGCACCTACCACCAAAAGAAAGCTCTATTTGTGGGGAAAAAAACATAAAAATTTCATTTGGGTACAGTGTTGCATGACCGCGCAATTGTCATTCAAAATGCGACAGCGCTGAAAACTAAAAATTGGTCTGGGCAGGAAGGGGGTGAAAATGTCCTGTATTAAAGCGGTTAAGGAATGTTATTGGCACCCACACATGAACCTTATCATTTGCATTGGTATACACCAGTTTGTCATAAGTGAAGCTTCATATGTCACCCTGCTTGCAATTTTTTTGGGGTTGGTCTTAAAATACTGCACTAGTGGTAGTATGTGGGGTACCACCATAGGTGTGCGCAGCCCTATTGCATTAGGGTGTGCACCCCAAAGCTGAAACACACATTCAGCCTCAGTTGCACGGGGCAGTGAATGAATGGGAAGTGCTGTGTGCTCAGTAGATTCCTGTTCATTCACAAAATTAGGCATAGTAAACACATTTTACTATGCTTCAGTTATGATTGAACACGGTGAGCGAGTGTGTTCATTTAAAAAGGAAGGGGCTGGTAAATTACATATTTACTAGCCCCTTCCCCCGATCTCGATTTTGAAATATCCCCCACAGCAGCTGGAAGGAGAGGAGGGAAACCATCAGCACTGTGAGGCCAATACGGGGGGGGGGGACCTGGGCAGTAAGGGGAATCGGCACCGCATGTAGTGATTAGGGTGTGCCCAGGCACACCTGGCACACCCCCTGCGCACGCCTATGGGTACCACCTTTCATGCCATCCTACATTGGTGGTCAATGAGTGATTGATTAGGATTTTTCAGGACCTGTAGCTCACAATGTCCCATATAATATTCTCTTTTGCATGGTGGCCCTTTAGTTCCCATTCTGAAAATGAGGATCAGTTGAAAATTTTCAGCAAGTTAGGTTTTTTATACTGCCCTACAAGCATTAAAGATCTGAGTACAGAGCAAAAATATAGAATGGTGTCTGCCAGAATTTCACCTGTCATGTAGGGAATGCATGGAAGTGGAATGTCTTCTAACCATTCCTATAAAACAAAGAATGGCAGTGCCAAGTACAGCAGCCAGATAGATATACTAATAAAGTCTGTTGCAGAGGAACGTTGCTGAAAGTGGTAGGCTAGAGATCTTGAACAGAGCCAATGCTAGCAGGCAGTGCTAAAATGCTTAAGACATTCTCATGCTATTCGTAAATGATATTTAGGTTGTAGAAAATGACTCTGGTAACTCTTTAACTTGTTGAGCAGGGCTAACCCTATATTTCAAGGTATCAGGTTTCTGCAATGTAGTCTGAAGCTTGAAAATAATTTATTATAATAGATATGTACGTAAACACGCATAGCTAAAATTGCTATGTTCATGCCGCGTTTGGTTTGTAAGCTTCTAAAACCGGTAAGGCGAAAATATTAATTTGATGTTAGTCATATGTACTAATAAATGTAACAGTAGATAAATGACCTTGAGGTGTAACATAATCAGGAACCCGATAATTTGTGGTAGTAGCTGGGTATCTCTCCCATCAGGGGTGTAGCTACTAATTATGTGTCTCCATAAATGAATGACTCCAGTTCAAATTTTCTGATGGACATAGAATTTTGCATTGAGGCTCATTGGCAACTTTGTATGGCAATTTCTTTCATGCTTTCATGCCATCTTACACCGATGGTCAGTGTGATTTGCTAAGCATTTTCAGTACCTGCAGTTAACAATGCTCCATATAATATCCCCCTTTGCATAGTTGTCAGTGGTGGCCTACTGGCCCTAAACTCTAGATGGTCAGAACTTACCTGCCAGCTTCCAACATTCTGTACCCCACAATTTGGTGAGGTGTAGGCAGGAAAGTTTAGAGTTCCTCAGCTTCCTTACCTAGAGCTGCTGATACTACCTGTGTGCTGTGAATGCTCCTCTTGGGCCTCTCTTTCACTCAACTCCCAGGAGCAGGGTGGAGAAGACCAATGGTCACTGATTTTAGACCTGACCTAAAACCCAACTCTCCCCATTTGTCCTCCTTTACCCTTCTGGAGGTCACCCACACAATTGTTTTCTTTATTTTTATATACTTTCTTTTGTCATATGTCAATTTGGTGATGTGCCACACTGGGTCTTCTTCCTCATGGCCTTTTTCAAGGAAGTCCTCTGCTGATGCAGAGAGTGGAAATGATGTGATAACTTCTGGGCTAAGATATGCTGGGCAGAAACTAAATAACTGCAAAGGACAGTTCTAGACTGAAGGTGAGTAAAGCCCAAACTGCTTATTTTTGTACACTGTCCAGGGAGACAGTTAAAAAAATGTCTGAAACTTAGTTTTAAGCTGGTCACAAACATTTAGATCTGATTGTAGAAACCTTTTGGAATTACCAACAACTATGTAGTGCAAATTTCTCCATGGTGTAAATTGAATGGAGTGATTATGCAGGCCCCTACACTACATGGATTGACATATCGATGTCCAGCTGAACAATGAAGTACTGCAGGTAGCCTGTTCCCGGCTGAAATGTATTCAGACATGTAAACTGAAATGGTACTCCATACTCTATAACAAAAGCTGGCCATACATGGATCAAACTTTGAGCGGTTCAACAGGGACTGGCCGAATTTCGATCCATGTGTGGCCACTATGGTTGAACAGAAGTCGATTTACCAATTGATATCCTGTCGGTATATTTCTGCTAAACCAGCTCCACAGGCAATATACTGCAGTGTTGATCTGTGTATTCTGATGGCATGAAAGTCTCCCCCTTGTCAAAACAGCAAATGTGTTGATAGGAGAATCTGGTCCATTTTTTTTTTTTGTTCAAGACGCTGGTTGAACTAAAAAAAATTAACCACTGTATGGCCAGCTTTAGTGTGTTTAGCACCCAACATATCAAAGTGTCATACAATATCCACCCTGCACTGTGTTTTCAAGAATAAATTCAATTAATGGAAGTAGATGCTACTGAAGTTTCCATTTCTGGATTTAAAATCTGGAACATAATTTTTTTACTCTCTTTAAAAATCTCTTCCTACAAAACACCTAATGCCGCGTACACACGAGCGGACATTACGGCAGACTTTTCAACGGACTTTCTGAATGAACGGACTTGCCTACACACAATCAACCAAAGTCCTTCGAATTCGTACGTGATGACGTACACCGGACTAAAATAAGGAAGTTCATAGCCAGTAGCAAATAGCTGCCCTAGCGTGGCTTTTTGTCCGTCGAACTAGCATACAGACGAGCGGACTTTTCGACCAGACTCGAGTCTGTCGGATAGATTTGAAACATGTTTCAAATCTAAGTCCGTCCAACTTTTGAGAAAACAAAGTCCGCTGGAGCCCACACACGATCGAATTGTCCGATGAATTCCCGTCCGGCGGGCAAAGTCTTCTGTAAAGTCCGCTCGTGTGTACACGGCATAAGGGTTTTGTGTTGTCCCACCAACCTTTGTGTGTTTCAGTTCATCCTGCTGCATTCTCCATAGTATAAAAAATATCCAACAGGGAGAGTGACCTCTGATAACAGCAATTATGCAAACTGAAGAGATCAATACAGATATCTCACTAATAGAGCTCCCAAGAGAAAGAAACCGGCAGGTGGTTTAACTCTACAGCATCAATCAGTTGTAGGTGGACATTTCCTTTGAATTCAATCTGTTCACCATGTGTATTAATTTGTGGTTCTGTGTGTGAATCCAATGCATAATGCCACAAGAGCAGGAAGAAAGCCAACCGTTTTTTTAGTAATTTGAACATAATGCAATACTTATTGGTACAACTTATTTAAACCTCATAAAATTGAAAGTCAATAAAAACACTTCAGAGCTCATGTAATGCTTGACCCAGAAGATTCTATTTATTAGACAGCTAAAGCAAGACAGACTAGAAAAGCAAGCTTTTGGTTCATTCAAATTGCACAGATGTTGACCATTCATCACGGTCTGCAGGCCCAGTCAACAGATCCTTGTCTAGTAGCTGTGGCTTACGCCATTTTCAGTGCGGAAAGAAAGGAGGGTCTTCTCGTGTGGCAGGTGTCTTAACTCCTAACAGGGCATTCTCATTTTCTTTCAATTTTAACTAGAAAGGAAAAATTATGCTTAGTCAAACATTTGTGAAAGCAATCCATAATTGAAGTATAAAACGTTCCCTACGTGGTGAGGTTAATGCCTAGCTGTCATCCAGACCTTCAAAGCATCCATTGTTTTTATTTCAAGGTGCACCAAAATGAAGAAGAAACATTTCTGTTCCAACTCATGAGTTTCAACATATCATCTGCTCAACTCATTTTACATGGTTGGATACCCTTTACTCTAAAGTCAGCAGGTAGTCTAACCTTTGCAATGGCCTTAAATATTTAATCATGCAGACTATTGCATTCTTTGCTATTGAGAAGGAAGTGGTACAATACATGCAGATGTACTATGAAAAGCATGGTAAATATGTAGTTGATTTACTTATATCTAATTAAATCCTTTGGCTACCATTCACCTTTTTAAATGTACTAAATCTAAGCCAATGAAAACACAGATGTGTGTTCTGTGATTCAGGCTCCACCCTCTCTTTGATCTTACTGCAACCTCATCAAAGCATACTGAACCAAAGCAAGGTTATACAGCATAGATTGATTTGACATGAAACTGAAGTCAAACCCAAAAGCCCCGTAAGAAGTTTGATGGATGATGATGATGTTTACTTACCATCTTTTGTTGTGCCTACCACCAACCTGTAGGAAAAAAAACATTTATAAGAACGGAGCAAACTAGAGGAATCAAACGCAGCTTAGTGAAACAGCAATGCAAGAGAAATGAGGAAGTATGAAGTACAGTATTATAGCACCAATATAATAATCTTTTAATTGGTCTGACTCAGAATACTGGATGGCATGGGTGAGATATAAAAAGGGATCCAACACAAGAAGGTCACCCACAAATCTTTTTTTATTGGGTGAGCATGTAAAACATACAGGGGAACCATTGATGAGTTTTAGCCCACCAGGGCCTTAGTTATAGTCGCCATGGGTGGTTGTGGTAGGCACATCATTGCATCTTGAACTTCTTTACTGAATACTCGTAAAATAAATCTGTGCTTTGCACATTCTGGACAACGCATCAGGTTTACTTTAAAGTTGCCTTCCAAGACAGATTTTTTATTTATTTATTTATTTATTTATTTAAGGTACTTATATAGCGCCATCAATTTACGCAGCGCTTTTACATATACATTGTACATTCACATCAGTCCCTACCCTCAAGGAGCTTACAATCTAAGGTCCCTAACTCACATTCATACATACTACGGACAATTTAGACAGGATCCAATTAACCTACCAGCATGTCTTTGGAGTGTGGGAGGAAACCAGAGTACCCGGAGGAAACCCACGCAGGCACAGGGAGAACATGCAAACTCCAGGCAGGTAGTGTCGTGGTTGTGACTTCGAACCAGCGACCCTTCTTACTGCTAGGCGAAAGTGCTATCCACTACACCACTGTGCAGATTATAATCACCTTCCTTTTGCTTCCTTGCATTTTTCTATTTTGGCCATGGGAACAAGGTGTACAAGCCATGTGTAAGCTCCAAATCAGTCTCAGTTGGCGCTTACATATAGTCGTAAGGCTTTCTCTAAACCCACATATGACAGCACTGGGTGTCTCAGCAGCCAGATACAAAAAAACTAGTGCCAGGTATTTTTTTCACCTGGCAGAGTATGTGTGAAAGTAAAGTCAATATAAGCTGTTGCAGGTGCTGGTATTAAAACTATAGGCAAAGCATGGGTTGACTTTAAGCTTTGATAACCAGAAGTATGAATAAGCCTTTGACATTGTCAGCAGAATCTTCATAGAAAGGAGCTATTATATTGGGGTGTACAGAACAAAGCAGCAATACAATTTATGACGCTTCCCGAAGATAATATCAGAAATGACATATAGCAAGCACCAAAAATGAATCAAACTTCAGTTTAATAATGCCAAATTACTAATATATTAACCCTTGGTTGTTATAGATCACAATTTCCATTAAGAAATTATTCCAACTGTATGAAGTGGACAACTTTACAGTGCTTAATTTGCAATATAAATTCTATTATGTAAAGTTGCAAGGGCAACAACATTAGGGACCCCTAATGTAGCTTATAAGGCCAATTTTCATGGTAATATAATCACATTTGGATCTGCCCATAAACCTGAGAAACTGTAGTCATTTTGTAGGAGGATATAGCCATATGCTAAAAATCAGAGCTATAACTGAAAACAGCATAAATGTCTACAAATCATGTATAAGAATAAGGGAAAGAGTAGCTAGTCTAGTCAGCATAGGATAAGATTAATGTCACCCAGTACTTACTGTGTATCGTGTCCTTCCAGGAGTTGGCGATATGTGGCAATTTCCTGTTCAAGACGTATTTTTATGTCTAGGAGCTGTTTGTACTCAAAGTTCTGACGTTCCATGTCTGATCGCAGATTACCGAGTTGTGCCTCTAAATTGCCAATGTGTGCCTGTATTTGTGCCAGTTGTACACCAAACCGCTGTTCTGTATCTGCAAGGGTTCCTTCTAGGGATGATTTCTATGGACAGACAGAACACGATTCATTATAAACCAACATGTAAACTATCAACTCTTAGCTACCATAAACCTATCAATTTGGTCTCTACTGTGAATCGAAAACCAATTTGAGGTTACCTGAGTAATGGTGGCATTGTTGTAAGCATGATGACACCAAGGCATGCACAAGGCTGCCATACAGAAGTATTCACTATACCTGAGGAACTTGCAAGTTTTTGTTTTATAGCAGTTAACTTCCAAGAAATCTTAAATGCAGTCTGTAGTGCAACTAATAAGGCTTCTTAATCTACAAAGTTTCAGATTCAAATAACTTGACATTTGTAGCAACTTGACTTTTGTAGCAACTTGACCTTTGTACCAACACACTGCTGCCACAGCATCATATTTGCAACTTTCCTTTAAGAGATTTCCCCTCACTTCATAACGTGAGAGGAAATCTTCCTAAAAAGGCTCTCAACCTTACCTGACCCATAAGATAAAGTGATCCTAACATGAAGTGAGGGGAAATCATCCCAAAAGGGCTTTCCACCTTACCTGACGCATCCGATATCAAAAATCAAAAGGTTTCACTAGACATTTAAACATTTTGCAGCCAAGTAATAATAGACATTGAATGATTTTTAAATCAGCAGGACTGTAAAGAGAAGTGGATTGTATATAGGCACCCAAGATCCTGAAAACATCCTATGACCTTCACTTTGATGAGAATATATTGTTGGGTGGGCTAGATATCTCCTAGCTTTCAGATGCCTACAAGCCAGAAAATCATACTAATAGGGTACAAGATATTTTGATAGACACATAATTTGCTAATGCTCCACTTTCACATGTTGTCAATGACCCAAAACAAAAAGCAATATTCACTTACCATACTAAGTTGGGACTGTAGCTCTATCTCCAAGCCTTGAAGTGTGCGTCTGAGATCTGTGATTTCTGTCTTGGTGGTCTGTAGCTGTTCTGTGTGTACGACGACTTGCTTGTTTAATTCATCAGTCTACAGCAGCAAATAAGACATTTGTAAAATAAGCATTACACTGCTAGAATTTGCTTTTCCTCCTTAACAAGTGTCAAATGGATCTCCTTACCTTGCTGAAGAACCAGGCTTCAGCATCCTTGCGATTCTTATCAGCCATATGTTCATACTGTTCCCTCATGTCATTCAAAATCTTTGTCAGATCTATACCTGGTGCCGAGTCCACTTCAACACTGAGTTGTCCACCAGTTTGTCCAATGAATGAGTTTAATTCCTACATGAGTAAAGAAACTTGTTTAAACCATGAGTCATAACATGAATGCATCAAACAACAAATCCATTAGCAATCTTTCTGCCATGATACATTTCACATTTCTCTATGCAGTTCAGTATAGACATGAATGAGATGACTTCCTATTTGATTTAAACCATTTCAACACCTTTGAGTGACGGATTGTGCCTGCAGTACACACAAATGTAACATAAAATTTTATTTTGGATCTATATATCAACAGACTAAATATTGCTCTGTGGGCTTAATCTCACAATGTAGATCATTTTGCATCATCTACAGAAAATAGTGATTTTTATTTGATGAATATTTGAATGATCTTGACATGGCTGGATACATTTTGATAAAAGGAATGGGTGGCTGCACACCGAGGTAGTGATCAATCTCTTTATTGTAAAATCCTTAACATGAGTGACACCACGGGACAGGCAAACAGGTAGAGGTAGATGTGTTTGACACAGCGACGCTGCGCTTATTCATAGGTAATGAACAAGCGCAGCGTCGCTGTGTGAAACACGTCTACCTTTACCCGTTTGCCTGTCCCGTGGTGTCATTCATGTTACGGATTTTACAATAAAGAGATTCATCACTACCTCGGTGTGCAGCCATCAATTCCTTTTATCCATATTGCACGGCCTGCGAGCCAAGGCTAGCACCCCTGGGAGGAGTCCATTCTCCAGCCTTTCATCACTCGCCTGGAGTGGCATTTTCTTTTCCTATTGCTTGGATACATTTTGAGCTTTAAGAATTATTTTGTTAAAGAATATGTCACATACCACACAGATTTTTTTCCTTTTTCATTTATTTTTTTCATTCTTGGTTAATATAGTATGAGATGTGATTTACAGATCTGATTGTAAAACACATTACATAAAACCAGGGATTTTTTTCAGCGGGAACATGGGGGGAACACAGTTCCACCACCTCCAGCACTGAATGTATGTAATGGCAAGGGGTGCTGGGGTGTGCTGGAGAGTCTATTGATGCTGGCTGCTGGGGGATCTATTGCTCTTGGAGGGGATCTATTTTGCATGGTGGAAGTCTATTATTGTTGCTGAGGGGGGCTTATGTTGCTGATGGGGTCAGTTGTTGCTGAAAGGGAACTACTGTTGAGGGAGGGATCTATTCTTGCTAGCTGTTGAGGGATCTATTGTTGCTGGACTGCATCTATTTTACATGGCAGTCTATTGTTGCTAGGGAGATCTATTGTTGCTGGTGGGGGGAACTATTGGTGTTGGTTGGGTTTATGTTGCTGGGGGGTCAATTGTTGCTTGAAAGTATCTACTGTTGAGGTAGTGTTCTACTGTTGCTGGCTATTGGATAGTCTATTGATGCTGGGCTGATGCTGGGAAATCAGTTGTTGCTACTGAGGTCTTCTATTGTTGTTGGGGTCCATTGTTGCCGGGGGTCTATTGTTGCTGGGAGAATCTATTGTTGCTGGGAAGGGTCTATCGTTGCTGGGAAGGGTCTATTGTTGCTGGGAAGGGTCTATTGTTGCTGGGAAGGGTCTATTGTTGCTGGGAAGGGTCTATTGCTGCTGGGGATATACTATACTGCTTTTCTTGTTATTACGGTATTAACAAATTCCATACAAATTACTTATCACCACAAAATGATACTTGGTTCTGTAGTCACTAAAACAGGCAGTACTGGGAGGTTGGTAGGGGGTGGAACCAAGGAATGTTGCTCAGAGGTGGGTAGGGGGGCAGAGACAAGAAGTGACTCAGAAGTGGGGAATTCCTGCACCTATTCTCTGAGGCAAAAAGCCCTGCATAAAACATAGGGTCAGTCTTACCTCCTCATGGTTCTTCTTTAGGTAGGCCAGTTCCTCCTTCAGGTTTTCAATCTGGAGCTCCAGGTCAGTTCTGGCCAGGGTTAGCTCATCCAGCACTCTACGTAGTCCATTGATGTCGGCTTCCACACTCTGGCGAAGAGCAAGCTCATTCTCAAACCTTAAAGAAGACAAGTTTGATAAGGATCATGTAACATCTTCACCAACAGTTGAATTTCAGATCCACTTTCATAAATGTATTCTATCCTGTTAAGTTTCTATTATGATTAGTCCTGACTATTTGTAGCCATGTGTTGTACAACTAGATGGAAATTAAATGATTAGATTATATTTGGAAGTGGAATAGGTTTCAATGAAAATAGTTGGTAAATAGTCATTATTTTAAGTGTTGCTGTTAAATTACTGTGATCGGACTTCTGGTGTCAAAAGCCTCATAATGTCTTATAGTTATTATTTTGTGAAAATAGTTTATTTTAAGTTTTAGATAATAAAAAGTAACATAGGTTTGCTTAATTTGCAAAATACAGCATACTGTATATGACATCATGAATATGGTAAGGCAAAAAGCATGCATATTCCTGCCAATTAAGTAACAATAAATTAAGGTGTGGTGTCAACATTAAAAACTGCTTTCTACCCAAGGTTTCCATCTAACATCAAAGATAGACCTAGTAGCTGCTTTGTGTGAAAACATTTTATCAAAAAAGTGAACATTCACTAGGTTAATGACTTCGGAAGGGTTCGGTGCCAGATTCTGTCTCCAGTGCCTTGCAAGGATAGTTTTAGCTGCTAGTAACACATGAATTACAACAGTTCTGAAATTATGGGGAAAGAAGTCAATACCCAAGTGCAGGATTGCTAAACTGGGATCTGGTTTAGTTAATCTACCTGTTAATCTGAAAGTATCATGAATCTTTTTCTGCAGAAGCTAGTAATAATCTTGCATGTTCAAAAAATATGGATTAAAGTCCCCACTTGACCATACCCTCTCCAACAAAGGAAGGAGTTAGTAGCTGAAAATTTGGACAAATGATATGGGGTCGAGTACCAGCGTGTGAGTGGTTTTTGCATTAACTCCCAATGTGTGACACAATGGGGGTTATTTACTAAAGGCAACTCCACTTTGCACTACAAGTGCACTTGAAACTGAAGTCACTGTAGATCTGAGGGGGACATGCAAGGAAAATAAAAAACAGCATTTTTGCTTGCACAAGATTGGATGATAAAATCAGCAGAGCTTCCCCTCATTTCAGCGCTTCCCCTCAGATCTACTGCGATCTACAGCGACTGCACTTACAAGTGCACTTCCAAGGGTACTTGCAGTGCACTTGTAGTGCAGAGTGAATTTGCCTTTAGTAAATCAACCCCAATGTGATGTGGTGTAATTACAGTTGATTGCCACAACCTATTGTTTAGTGGAGTACTCTTTTTGGAGGTCTTTTTCCCATTTTAGCATAGAGGGAGGTATGGTAAATTAAATTTTCTGTTGAAGAGTATTGCAAAAAAGAGAGATTCTCTTGTGTGAGGTATAGGGAGAGGTAAGATATTTCCATATCTCTTCTGAAATTGGTATGCTTGGAGGGGGATGCTTATAGAGGAAAGTCTAGATTCTTGTATAGGTGAAGCTGGAGGTTGTAGGTATCCCATAGTCCTTAATTAGGCGATCCAAAGCCCGAGGAGTTCATTTTGATATAGGTCCTCCAACCATTGTATACCAACTTCCCTCCATTGTCTGACTACGATGTAAGGGATGAGGTGTTCTAAAACGTCTACAGTTATTATTTTGTAGGAACATTTCACAAAATGGCATTCACAAGCCTCAGTCTTCTGATATTTGTTCCCTCCCGCTATCAGCTGCACCAGAACAAGGTGGCTTATAGAATATGGTGTCTTGTGAACTGATACTTCAGGCTTATTTAGTACAGTAATACAAAGAGTTATGACCACACTAATGAGAATCTTAAGCCTCATACACACGATCGGATTTTCATCTAGGAATTGTGTGATGACAGACTGTTTGCCTAAAATCCAACCATCAGTACGCTCCATCCGACAATTGTTGACCAACTTTCCGCCAACAAATGTTAGATGGCAGGCTAGTAAATTTTCGTCGGACAACGGTCTGTTGTCAGATTTTCCTATCGTGTATACACAAGTTCGTCACACAAAAGTCCAAAGTACAAACACGCATGCTCGGAAGCAAGGACGAGCCGGAAGCGGTCGGTCTTGTAAACTAGCGTTCGTAATGGAGAATTAACATTTGTGACGTGGCAAATTATGAAATCTCTAAATGCAGCGCACAATTCTCTTCTTCTTTAATGAGATAATAATGAAGCTGCTTTACTGGTGATACTGATGGAGTTCTGCCAAATGTATTTTCAAAGGCTTTATTTTTCTAGTGATAAAGAGTAATATTATTGTGCTTGTTTTTTTGGGGTTTTTTTGGCCAAGTTACCACAACACTATTATCCTGTAGATTTTAATCTCAAAGATAATACTATGTTGGCGTCCCTTGCTAATTTTACATTGAATTTTTGAAAATGTTTTGAAAACAAATAAAATTAGACATGCTATCTGCCAATAGAACTTAACCAAAAGATGCATCCTATGCATCCAAAATTATAGAAAATATAACAATAATATATCATTATTCAACCAAAAAATAAAATAAAAGCCTCATGCATGTGTCCTGCTTCTTAATATAGGGGTCAACAGTGCCAAGAGTTGGTGAAAGCAGGGGTCCGTCATCCGGAGATAATTCCAAAAAACATCTGGATTATTCTCCTGGAGCTCCCGCAGCAAAGGCATATGACATAATCGATTAATAAAGCAACCAATTTTTGGTCCAAGAAATCCTCCTCCTCCTGTTCCTGGACTAGACTTGGGTCAAAGCAATAACTCCAAGGCCAATAATAACACGTTATCTCCTCTGATTCCACAACATGGCTGGTTCACGAATGGCCGTTCAGAAACAAACTGAAAAGCGCGAGATGAAAAGTGCCAAACGAAAAGCGCAAAATGAAAAGCGCGAAATGAAAAGCGTGGATCAATACTCACCAAACTTCTACTAACATGAAATTAGCAGAAGGAGCACAAAGGGTGGCACCTGACAATTGAACTTCCTCTTTATCGTCTCGTAGTACGTCTAGTGCGTCACTACAGTCGTGTTTGTTGGCCAACAATTGTGTACCATTTGTATGCAAGACAAAATCCAGGCACACGCCCTTCGGACAAAAGTCTGACCCTTTGTCTGCGGAAAATCCGATCGTGTGTATGAGGCTTTATTCTAGAATTGACCAATTTTACGTTGTGTTTACCAGAACTTTATAAACTTAAAAAATAATCTCCCTTTTATCGCTTTTATAGGTTGCTATAACCTATGAGTGTACATTTTATAAAATCTCTCAACAGTTAATATGTTGGTAAAAAATTTTATTTACAATAATAACAATGTCCTTCCACAGATTGTACTGTAAATGCAGTCCCATATTGACACAGGAAACATTATTTGCTGATTCATTTGCTTGTACTCAGGTGTGGCCGGAGGGAACATATCAGCTGACCAGGACATCAGCCAAAATCTCTGGAGCACACAATGCCTGCTGCTTGGTGTTCATACTCCCTTTAAGGGATCAGACATGAATTAAGTAGAACTGGCCATGTTGTCTATGGGATATAATGTACGCAGGAACTGCACAGTTTCATTCAGTGATATAACTATATGGTTAGGCACCTAAGCCCAAAAGCCTGTGCATCAGCAATGTAGGTATGTTAAGGTCACTTAAAGCCAAAGGTCATGTTTTATCATTATTGTGTCTAGTTGCTATGTAACTGCTTACTCATTAACTTGATTGAGGTTGTGTGATTCCAGTATTGTCCAGTGATATGAGTCAATTCACTCAAATCTGTTATCTCAAGCCTTCCAATTTCCTGGTAATTTTTTTCATGTCTGATAGGCAAACTGCACATGTTTCTGACCTTCTGTGCATCCTACATAGTGTAAGATTTTTCAAATTTGACTAGCATGGGACAATCTTTGGCCTGGGTGGCTAATACAAACAACTAGCCGGTTCATAGTAGGGACAAGTTTCTGTGGGCTAAAGAATGTGTACCATGCAAAGTGTGCCATCATCCATTGATGGTCATTGTCCAAGGTAAGTGTTGCTTAGGCTCCGTTCACACCTAAGCGTACTGCAGCGACACCTGATGCGCCACGGGTTTTGTTTTAGCTTTTTTTGCGCATTTTTGTAGCTTGTTTTTGGATCGGCATAATTCATTTGCATGAGCCCCCCTCCACTCCAAAAATGTGCCAATAAAGCTCATGTACCAAATTTTGGCAGAGAGCCAGGCGCATTTGCCGTTTCGTTTTTATGCAACAGGTAGCTGCAAAATTGCACCGCGTTTGGGGTTCCATTAAGAAGTAATGGCATCACAGACACATCCAGTGTTTTCCTGGGACTCTGGAATTGTGGGCAGAATCGCATGATTCTGCTCAGATTTCACTATGCTTAGGTGTGAACAGGGCCTTAAGGACATGGTTTATTGTGGCACAACCTTTCACATCTTTTGGTATCAGCTTCCCTTGCGGCTCTCGGTATACACTTACATGACATCTCAGAGAAATAAAGATAATTGGTGGTGGAGGACTTTCCTCTGCCAGATGCTATGGTTGCAGGTCTGAAGGGGGAGTAGCTAGCTGTATAATACTTTGCATATGTCACTGACTGCAGCTCCCTCTGTAATCAATACCTGAATTATGAATTATCAAGACTTCCAAATCAACATATCTCATTTCTTTCGCCCCCAGCTCAGTCCTCCCCTGTGACCAAGGTTCCACTTTAAATTGCATATTTACATACATGCAAAATCCCCTCAACCTCCCTCCTTAGCCTCCTGAAAACACTAAGCTTACAACTGGTGGGTCTGTACTTATCCCCTGCAACCTCCTGGACCATCTACAGTTCAGGTGATTAAAAATTCAATGCCATAGACTTGAATGAGATATTGCTCTTGATAGAACCATACATCTCATTTACTTTATGGAACGCTGGTGTACAAGCAGCCCTACACTAGATTAGTACTGTGTTGGTAAATTTAATAAATTAGGCTCATCACTGCTGATTAATAAAAAAAGGAAGGAGTGAGTGTTTATATTTTGTGATTTTGTCAAGGAAGGTGATAAGACGAGGCTTAAAGTGGTTCTAAAGCCTAAATATTTTTTACCTTAATGCATTCCTTGCATTAAGGTAAAAAATGTTTCGGTATCGATTTTGGTCCCTCACCCCCCCCCCCTCCTTATACTTACCTGAGACCTCATTTGATCCAGCACCGTGCACATCTGCTGCTCTTCTCTCCCCTCACTTCCATGTCTCAATAGTTTTGCTGGGGCACTGGGAACCATTTGGAGTCACTCTGCACATGCTCAGTTTGGTGTGTTTTTTTTTTCTTTTCTTGGGAGAGTGCATATGATCAGCACAGGGCCAATCAGCAAAGTCCAGACAGAAAGTCAGTGGTCATGCAGCCTCATAGGACAGTCAGAGTAGAATAAAAAACTCCTCGTACAAGCTTTAACCAGACACTGATAGAAGTCACAAGACTGCTATATACTGCTGATTAGCTATTTAGCTGTTTATATTTACTATATAATTGCATTTTCATGTTCGGTGTACTGTGGGAGACCGGATATAGTGAATGCAGAGTCCTGGGTTTAACAACACTTTAAAACGATGCCCTCCAGCGGTGAGCTGTCACCACTGACAGGGCTTCTATCTTCACCCAGTCTTCCTTCCAGGTTTGCGGTCTCCAGTCTTTTGATTGGACAAGCCGCTGTTCACGGCACAGGGCTCTGAAGGAACGTTACGGTGTGTCGTTCCTTCAGAGCGCATGCGTCAGTGACGTCACCGGCAGCTTCACAAGTAAATATCTCCTAAACAGTGCACACTTAGGAGATATTTACAGTACCTATACTGTACAGTACCTATAGGTAAGTCTTACAATAGGCTTACCTATAGGTAAAAATTGTTCATGGGAGTTTACTCCCAATTTAAGCTGACGATACACACATAGATTTCTTTAGTTCAGCGTGCGGGCTGAATGAAAGAAATCAAACAGGTTCCTCTATGCATGCTTAACTGTGCAGATGGCAAATCTCCCATGGTCTGATGCAGTCATTGTCCAGCTGTCATTTTGCCACTTCTGTGATTTTCAACTAAAGCATGTTGGGCAGAGTGGTGACGATAAGTCCACTGCGCATCAAATTTCATCCAGTTCGCTAGGGGCCAGCCAAAATTTGCTCAGTGTATGGTCAGCTTTAGTTTTCTTAAATGCCCACTATAATTCAGTGGTACTGATATAGCTTCCAACAATCCCTAATTCGAAGGGACTGTCCCTCTTTGGAAATAAAGAACACTTTCCTTCCTCATTGCTCCTCAAATAGTTATTTTTTTAGTCTGATTTATGGACAACTTTTTATTTATTTTTTACCGAAAAGTGTTATATCTCAATAGACCTTTCATCTAACATCTATTTTGTTGCACTTGTTATTTTAAAGTAGAACTTCACCCTAAAAGGAAGTTCCACTGATGCTCCTCCTCCCCCCTCCTCTAACACTTTTTGGACTTTCTTTGAAAGGGGCAACTATTTCTAGCAGGTACCCACTGCCACCTCCAATGGAATTGCCTAGGTGATCCCATCTCCAACCTCCTGGTACATTACAGGTCCCAGGAGGCTTTGGGACCATTCACAGGGTGCAGCACAGTGACTCTAACAATTCAAAGCAGGCTTCCCACAGTGCTGCCAGATCCCCAAAGACCTGCAAGGAACTAGCCCCGATGAGGCCAGCGCTGGATCCCTGGACTGGTAAATGTTACAGTATTAAAAAAAAACAGAAGAACCTCTAATAAGCCAGTACAACTAGTATAACTGAAAAGCAGTGGTGAAAAAAAGCACTTGTGGGTTTAAGCAATCAATTTTTTCTTCAGCTTGTGTAGCCAAGGCCGGCCATAGACAGTTTGAATCTTGGCTGATTCAGCAGGAACCGGCCAAGATTCGAACCATGTGTGGGAAGGCTGCATGTACCAAGTTGATCGTTCGATCAACTTAGGTACAGCCAGCCTGCCGGATTCACTTGCGATAATCACTGTCTTCTCCTGGCAGGGATGGCTTGACCCGCCATTTTAATTTGGTTTAAAAGAAACACTTTTTCCATGCCGATTGAAGAAACTTTGCATTCAACACTTCTGGGAGTGCCAGATTCCTGAATCCCTCGACATGCGCTGTGGTCTGTTCTGCTGAACCCTACGTCACTACTATGTCCTGTAATGATGTAGCAGGTGGTGGAAGGAATCATAGCCTGCAGTGGGAGGGCTAGCCATTAAACACACCTGAAAGTGTAGAGTGGCCATTGCTTTGCAGGAGAAAAAAGATTGGAGGAATGGGTGGTGGAATAGGTGAGTAGAAAGCCTCTTCCATTCCAGTTGGTGCTGTCCTACATTCTTTAACCAAACAATTAAAATACTTTAATCCTTTTTTCAGCCTAAAACAGTAGCTCTTATAAATCAGTAAGCTGCCAAGAAAACTTAAAGATTCATCAAATATCAAAGTTCTAGATTACTAAAGTCTGTCCTACTTACTTAGTTCTGAAGTCATCAGCTGCCAGCCTGGCATTGTCCACCTGCAGGACAACCCTGGAGTTGTCAATGGTAGCAGCAAGGATCTGAAATGCAATAAAAGGTCACATTTAGTGAAGCCTGTCAGAATACTTCTACCATTTCATTTTTCTGCTGATAAAAACCTCACCTCACCTGTCCTCAGTACAATTTAACAGTAAAAAAAGACCTTGACATATAACAGAACATAATAAATGACGCAGTAACAAATTGTGGTTGTTTCAGGCTATGACACACCCAACAGTCAAGGAGCATAGCAACAAGAAAAAATGAACTCTGTTTATATAAGAAGTAAGTGGTTGTCAGTAAAGATTGTTAGAGACCTCTACGATACTAGGTTTCCTAATTACGAATAATAGGAATTAGTCCTCCAGGTCTCAGTGACTTTACTGGCAAGATCGTTGCGCTTCAGTGCCTAGCTCTGGTCACCTGCTGTGTCAGCTATGAATAGGATCCAATTTCACCTTTAGGACTGTTTAATTTAAGTTATGGAGAATGGGAGAGGTAGGAGGAGAGGTAAACGGTCTTCCTCTACCAGGTGTGGGATTGCATGGTAGGACGAAATTAAGTATGGAATTATTTCAATGCTGGATTCTCCAAGTCTTAAAAGAGGTCAAAGAGAACTCAGGCCTCCAGACTCCATATGTATCTGAAATAATTAGGTGAAATAATCCTTTCATTTGTTATCTGCCCCATCCCCTTTTCAACTACATCAGCAGGTACTTTGTTTTTAATAGGTCCAACTTTTGATAACAATGAAATCTGTTAGGGTGACCAGGGCTTTTTTCAGCCGAAACGTGGGGGAACGCAGTTGCGGCACCTCTAGCAAAAAAATGTATATATTGGCAAAGGGGGATGGGGTATGTTGGAGGGTCTATTGATGCAGACTGCTGGGGATCTATTGTAGCTGGGGGTTGTAGTGTTGCTGGAGGGATCTACCATTTCAGAGGGATCTATTGTTGCTGGCGGGGGATTTTTTGCTTAATGGGGGGGGTCCACTGTTGTGGGGTGTTCTATTTATGCTGCCTGCTGGGGGTTCTATTGTTGCCACCAGGGATCTTTTGTTGCAGGGGCAGATCTATTGTTGCTGGGGGTGTATTTTGTTCCTGGGGTAGGGTCTATTGTTGCTGGAGGGGGGTGTTTATTTTCATTAACCAATGCCATACAAAAAACAACTCCACAGATTAAAAGGAGCGGTACTAGGAGGTGGATAGGGGGGGGGGGAACAAGGGGCGGTGCTCAGAGGTAGGTCAGGGTGAGAAGAGTACCTGCACCTAACCTTTGAGAAAAAAAAACTCTGAGTGTGACCATACTAAGTCATTAGGCTTATTAGCCTACTTGTTCTGGTCTATGTACTTATGTACTATAAGAAATTATGGTGATTTCAAGCATGCAGTATATATAGATATAGATATATCTAGATCTAGATATATCTAGATATAGATATAGATATATCTATATCTAGATATAGATATAGATATATTTTACTGTATAGTGCTGAAGCTTGGCTAGGGCACATAATGGTTGGATGAGCACAATTAGCATGCAAGCTAAACAAAAAAGGGAGCGCACAAAAACAACAGTAGAAGTAAAGACACAATAAATGCACCATATACATTAATGGGTGTTGCTCAATATTTAAACTGGCTGTGAAAGTCATTGGAAACCCATATACAATTCTAGTCAAATAGGTTTCAGTGCATACAAATATGGGCAAATGTAGACAGGCACTCAATGAGGCTTAAAGTTCTGGCTTAAACAGTCCAAAAACCACAACACCCAACAGTGTGGGCAATAAAGCCCCTGTTCACCACTTTCAAAAATTTAAATTCCGGGAGACACTTTCAAAACCCATCAAGAGTCATCTTTTTGCAATGCATAATCCCCAAGAGAGTCTAATTTTAAAAATTTTGGATAAATATTAGTACATTGGAAAGAATCCCAGCAAAGGTAATACAACCTCAACCTAATATAACAAGGCAATACTGTATTTGGCATAGCTCCCAAATGGCCCTCTTTTGAAACCCCACCCCTCTTTCCTCTTCTTTTGTCCTTCTTTCGTAATCTTGTATTGCACTAAACATTTTCATTTAACCTCAAAATTATTAGATTGCTTGTTTTGAACCACTAGTGTAAATGAAAAGAAGTGGTTAAAAAAACATCTCTGGTTTTAGACAATCATCCTTGTGTGTGAAGTCTTCCTAGTCCGTGGAACTAAAGGCGTGGTGGTGGGGATGTGCCCTTTTGTCTGTAAGCTTTTGTATAAAAAAAAGTACCCCTCTTTCCCATAAGGAGAAAGTTGGGAGCTATCCCGGATGGTTCTATACGGTTCAGGAAGATCATCGTAGAAGAGTATAACCTGCTGCTTCTTTGTAGGCTTATAAACCTGTTCTTCTAGTTTGCTTGTCCCTTCCTTAACCTTTCTGGTACTGAGCAGTTATAAGCTGCATACAAGACTCTACTATGGAAAGAAGCATTTGTTCTATTCTTAAGCCTTTTTTTTTTTTTACTGTATCTGTTTATAATTTAATAAAGACTGCGTAGTCCTTAGGCTGGCCATTTGTTATATACATTTCTTGTACAATTTCCATTAGATTTAACAAAACAAAACCTAAACACGTTTAATTTGTATGTATTCAGGCAGTCCCTTTGCTCTACAAAGTTGAAGGAAATTGAATAAGAAGATTGTATAATGTATGGCCAGCCTTACTTAACTCAATTAAGCATCCCTACAGATATTTAAAACCGTGCCACCAGTTCTGAAAACAGTTAAGTGCCAGTATGCACTAACAACCTGGTAGTGAATTCTGACACACGTAGTTCTCCAACGCCTACTGTTACTCACTTAACTTATCTATTTTGTATTGGACTGTTATCATATGTTTAATAATGTATAATTCAGCATATTACATCCTGGTACATATTAAGCTCCTAGCCACATCCGTTCATGGTAATAATTAACTTTATGAATTTTTTTTCGATACAAGAGGAATTATAGAATAGATAGAACATAGTGAATGTGAGAGAGTAGTAGATGCAAGAACAGAAGTCCCAGCAGAGATGTAGAAAGTTAGGATTAGGTGAATTAACAACCATTAGTAAGTTAGCTGTTCTTTAGTATACCTAAAAACCATCACATATGTAGACAAGGCTGTTGCAAAATTACTTTTGTCACTAGGAGAGTGTTTAACCTCTCACGTAAAAGTTAGATCATTTTTATGCATAATGTATACAATGTAAGTTGATTTACTTAAACTGGAGAGTGCAAAATCTGGTGCTACTACCTTCAGTTTGTTCCATTAAACTTTGACAAAGAAAACTAAAAGCTGATTATTTTCTATGCCGAGCTTCATCAGATTTTGCACTCTCCAATTTTAGCAAATCAACCCCCATATGTCATGATAAAAAGAAAAAGACAGTCATCGTCTCACCTTATCTCTGAGGTCCTCGATGACCTTGAAGTAGTGGCTGTAGTCTCTGGTTGGGCTGGGTCCTTGCTTCTCGTACCACTCCCGGATCTTCACCTCTAGGTCTGAGTTGGCCGTTTCCAAAGAACGCACCTTGTCCAGGTAGGAGGCCAGGCGGTCGTTGAGGTTCTGCATGGTCTCCTTCTCACTGCCCGACAGCAAGCCATCCCCTGACACGCTGACACTGTAGCTGCCTCCATACCCGCCACCAGAGCCAAAGCTACCACCAGAGCTATAGCCGCCACCAAAACCACTGCCTAGACCACCACCGTATCCAGAGGAGACCAAGCGGGCAGAAGACACGGAAACACCTTGCCCCCCATAGCCACCGTGGACACTTGGAGATTTGTAGGACACCCTCCCACCACCGAGGCCACTACCCACGCCCCGGTAGGAGCTGCTGTAGGTGGTCTGGCGAATGCTCTGGGACATGGTAGCAATAGCTGGCTGGAGTAGGTTTAGAGATGCAGATCACAGGAGTGTAACTGTTCTCTCTCTTCCAGCCTCCTTTTATTCTTCACTAACTGGGTGGTGCCAGAAAGCCTGATGGAATTTCACCGGCTTCTTCTACTCATGCCAAGCAACAAGAGACATTTCTCATTGGTCTGCTGGAAAGATCCCCCCTCTTTCTTTTAGCTGCCCTCGAAATTACTTTTTACACTAAACAAACACTGCATTTTCTTTTTCCTCCTAACGTTTAGACAAAAGAGTCGATTGAATCTCAGGTGGAGAGGGAGGGGGGAAAACGCTGAACTATACAAGAAACTTCCCCTGATTATGTTATGTTAAGATAAGTCTCTCTGTTTGTAGTTAACCCTCTTGTCAACCCTCTTGTCTAGGGATTATCCAAAGTCTATTCAGAAGATGAAGATAAATGTCATTTAATTAGGCGTGTTAGAGAAGAAAAGAACTTTATAAAACTTTTTTTTTTTTTAAAGTGCATTTGGAAATGTGACAAATAAAGAATCCTTTTACAGTAACTAAAGCTGGTCTTGCATAGAAAATTCTATTTTATGAACACGACCCCAGATAAAAGTCAGGGACCCGACCGGGCAACTAACTTTCTGTACAAATTTTCTAGCATATAAAATAAAAAAAAGCGATGTGATAATCCAGCTATAATGGATCAGATTTTAATGTGATGGTGGGGGGGGGGGGGGGGGGTAGGAGGAATATGACAATTATACATTTACCAGCATGGTTCACATAGCCTTCTCACTATCTGTCAAATGCCCTCTTAAAAGTGATCCAAAGCAGATCACTTTTCAGAGCGATTGCAGCGTAAGCGCACATACACTATGTTACCAAAAGTATTGGAACGCCTGCTTTTACACGCACATGAACTTTAATGGCATCCCAGTTTTAGTCCGTAGGGTTCAATATCGAGTTGGCCCACCCTTTACAGCTATAACAGCTTCAACTCCTCTGGGAAGGATGTCCACAAGGTTTAGGAGTGTTTCTAAGGGAATGTTTTGCGATTCTTCCAGAAGTGCATTTGTGAGGTCAGGCACTGATGTGGACGAGAAGGCGTGGCTCGCAGTCTCCGCTCTAATTCATCCCAAAGGTGTTCTATCAGATTGAGGTCAGGACTCTGTGCAGGCCAGTCAAGTTCCTCCACCCCAAACACGCTCATCCATGTCTTTATGGACCTTGCTTTGTGCACTGGTGTGCAGTCATGTTGGAACAGGAAGGGGCCATCCCCAAGGTGTTCCCACAAAGTTGGGAGCATGAAATTGTACAGAATGTTTTGGTATGCCGACATCTTAAGAGTTCCCTTCACTGGAACTAAGGGGCCAATCCCAACCCCTGAGAAACAACCCCCCACCATAATCCCCCCTTCACTAAATGATTTGGGCAAGTGCACAAAGCAAGGTCCATAAAGACATGGATGGGCAAGTTTGGGGTGGAGAAACTTGACTGGCCTGCACAGAGTCCTGACCTCAACCCGGTAGAACACCTTTGGATAAATTTATAGCGGAGACTGCAAGCCAGGCCTTCTCATCCACATCAGTGCCTGACCTCACAAATGCGCTTCTGAAAGAATGATCAAATATTCCCATAGACACCCTCCTAAACCTTGTGCACAGCCTTCCTAGAAGAGTTGAAGCTGTTATAGCTGCAAAGGGTAGGCCAACTCAATATTGAACCTTACAGACTAAGACTGGGATGCCATTAAAGTGGTTGTAAACTCTTTTTGTTGACTTTTACCTATAGGTAAGCCTAGAATAAGGCTTACCTATAGGTAGTGGAAATATCTCCTAAACGTGCGCTGTTTAGGAGATATTTCACTCGTAGTGCGCTGTCGTCATCGGTGCATGCGCTGTGAAGAACGGACAACTGTGCCTGTTACTTCCCCCAGCGTGTGCCGTGACTGACGGCTCCCGCATGCTAGCGCGGGAGTGAAGTCACGCGACTGCGGCCAGTCACATAGCCAGAATCCGCGGCCCTGGAAGGAAGAGGGGCGAAGATGGACGTGGCCTGCTCAGGGGACAGCGCGGGCTTCATTTGCAGGTAAGTGTTGTATAATGGGCTAGTATGCGATGCATGCTAGCCCATTATGCTTTTCATTTGCAGGCCTTGCGGGGAGCAAAAGAGGAAGTAAAACCCATCGGGGCGTTGTGATGTGGTTGAGGCACAGAAGTGCAGTGTGGAAAAACGCAGGTTCCTACGCACAGTGTAGTTAAGAACGTTTAGCCCTGGCTCACACTATGGGGTTGATAAACGTAAGGCAAATAGACTATACTCTTTTCAAGTGCAGCCGCACTCTACAAGGGCATTTCCTCCAGAGCTTAGTAAATGAGGGGAAGCTCTGGTGACCTCCATCATCCAATCATGTGCAAGCAAAAATGCTGTTTTTTTTTTCCCTTGCATGTGATTGGGTATTCTTTGCAAAGTGAATCTTCATCTCATTTACTAAGCTCTGGTGCAAATTCCCCTGCAGAGTGCACCGTCTATTTGCCTTTAGTAAATCAATCCCTATGAATCGCATATGAATAGCAGAGAAATGCACACCATATTTAGGGTTGCCACTTTTTCTTCAAGCCAAACCCGAACACTTTAGCGGCGCACAGTACATTTTGTTTATTTTAGTATACACTGCAGGATTACAACAGACCTAAAACACCTTTCGGCACTCCTAACAGAATAGTAATATGGTGCACATAGTGCCCCCTCACCCTCCTGTCAAGCTCTGTCCCTAGCCATATTATTGTCTGAATAATGTGTCCGGGTTTCAGGTGGTCTGAAATCCGGACACATGATTCAAAACCCGGACTGTCCGGGTGAATCCCGGACAGGTGGCAACCCTAGCCATATTCCTGTGCAATTCAAATGCGATTCAGTGCAGTGTGATTTGAGCCAATATAAAGGAATAGTACTGGTAAAAAAAAAAGCAATTGTGGGTTTAACTAATCTTGTTTTTTTTTTTATACAATACTCCTTTAAGGGGGGCGTGGCCAGGGGTGTGTCCTATGCCTGCATACTTTTGCTGATAGGTGTCCCTCATTCCCATCTCAAAAAGTTGGGAGGTATGGACATGTATTGCAAGATGGCCGATATCAGTTGAGAGGATGTTAAGCAATGTGTGGGAAACCATAGCTAAATACGTTGTTGTTTTTAATCTAATTTGGCAAATAAAGTATTTATAATTAATAGTCTAATGCAAGCCATATTTTTATTTTATTATTTTATGTCCAAGTTCCGCATGGCCAAATCATATAAAGCCTGATTATTATAGAGTATATTGCACTTTGATATGAGCTGTAAACAGACCTTCAATAGCTGATAGAAGAAAGTGATAGGCAAATATTTTATCAGCTCTGTGATTGCATTGTAGGTTATCTGTACTATTGTTAATAGTCACCCTTTCTTTTATGTAGCAATTTACGTTTTGTATAGAAGAGCAGTTCACACTGACACTGGTTTGCATCCATGATCACATTTCAAGATTAGGAGTCCTCTAGACTTCAAAGTGGTACAGACACTGGATAATCCTTAAACAATGACGTTGATTTAATAGAAGGACTGTATTGTCTATGGGTAATGTCAGACTTTCCCTGGCCAATGTCATTTCATCCACAGCCTTTTTCTGACATTTGCTATTTACAAGTAAGAAATCTCTATTTTTTTTTTTTTTTTGCTAGAAAATTATTCCCCAAATATTATATATTTACCAGATGAAAATGGCATGTATTGCAAGAGAACCCCCAAACATTATAGAGATCTATTTTTTAGCAGAGACCCTAGAGAGTAAAATGGCGGTCGTTGAAATTTTATAGGTCACACGTTTTTTTGCGCAGCGGATTTTCAAACCTAATCATTTTGGAACTTTAACCACTTGTTTACCCCCCTTCATGACCAGGCTTTTTTTTTTTTGTGATACGGCACTGCGTTAGTTTAACTGACAATTGCGCGGTCGTGCGACACTGTACCCAAATAAAATTGATGTTCCTATTTTTCCCAAAATTTGAGATTTCTTGGTGGTAATTGATCACCTCTGTGGTTATTTTTTGCGCTATAAACAAAAAAGAACAATAAAAGAAAAAAGCTTTTACTTTCTTCTACAAAACATCCAATAAAAATGTTTTAAAAATCTAATTCCTTCATCAATTTAGGCCAATATGTATTCAGCTATATATTTTTGGTAAAAAAAAAAAAAAAATCCCAATAAGCGTATAATAATTGGTTTGCGCAAAAGTTATAGCATCTACAAACTATGGGATATTATTATTTTTTTATTTTTTTTTTACTAGTAATGGTGACCATCAGCGACTTATAGTGGGACTGCGATATTGCAGCGGACAAATCGGACACTAAGTGACATTTTTGGGGGACCAGTGACACTAATACAGTGATCAGTGCTTAAAATATGCACTGTCACTGTACCAATGACACTGGCAGGGAAGGGGTTAACATCAGGGGTGATCAAAGGGTTAAATGTGTGCCTAGGAAATGCTTGCTGTGGGGGGGGGGGGTGCTTTTACTGTAGGAAGGCAGAGATCCGTGTTTCTGCTTATCAGAAACACAGGATCACTACCTCTCCTTCTCTCAGAACAGCGATCTACCTTGTTTACATAGGCAGACTGTCTCTCTCGGAAATGATCAGCGGATCCCCCGGACCCGCTGATTGGGTGCACGCCCCGGATCCAAAAGTGCAGGATCACTTACAGGTGCATGATCTTGTGCAGAGGAGCCACATTGCCGGTATATATATATATATATATATATATATATATATATATATATATATATATACACAGTATACAGGGCGGCATGCGGTTAATGAACTCAAAAATAAAACCTAATATATACAACAATTTTTTTTGTATAATATGAAAGATCGAGTAAATACATACCTAACATTCAATTGCACGCGCTCGTGGAATGGCGCCAAACTATGGTACTTAAAAAATCTCCATGACACTTTAAAAATGTCTACAGGTTACCAGATTAGAGTTACAGTGAAAGTCTAGTGCTAGAATTATTGCACTCGCTTAAACCTTTGCGCTGATACCTCACATGTGCAGTGCAAACACCGTTCACATATGTGGGCGTGACCTACGTATGCGTTCACTACTGTGCGCGAGTACTCGGGGACAGGGGCGCTTTCATTCTTATTTATTGATTTTATTACATTTTTAAAATTTTTACACTGTCCCTGTTCTCTTTTCCCCTCTACCATCACCTCTTCTAGCACAAACCACCCACCCTTATCACAAATCCTCTTCCCCATCCCCCCTCCCAACACAAATCCCCCTAAAACACCACTCTTAGCGCACCCTCGAAATTTCCCCTCTTAGAACAACTTACACCCTGCTGCCCCCCCCCCCCAAATTCCCCCTCTCAACACAAATCGCCTCCCCCTCAATCTCCTCGTGGCACCCCCACCTGACAAGATACCACAGTGCCCAGGGCAGCTGTCCCTCCTGCCCACCCCATGTCCCAGGCCTGGGTGCAACAGCACCCTGCCATCCCCTCCTACTATGAGCACGGGAGTCACGTCATCACAGCACAGAGTTAGGCTGTAAATGTACACTGAGATGCACATGCGTGGCTCAGTGTACATTAACGCTGACAGGCAGGAAGAAGCTTTATGACAGAGGATACCAATTTGGTCCCCTCTGTTACAAAATAAACCCTACCTGTCAGCATTTTTGTTTTTTACTTCAATTCCGCTTTCAGCTGTTTAATCCCAAGAAGTTGCCAACTCAGTCAGTTCAAAGCAAGCTCTAGAGCAGTGATTCTCAACCAGGGTTCCTCCAGAGGTTGCTAGGGGTTCCTTCAGTATTGGGCCATTTCTGCCTCTCGGATAAGTTCCCACCAACACCATTGATCTTTTTAGTTTTCTGTAAGGATGTAATTCTTCCCAATGACCACAAGTGTAAGGACCATTCTTCCCACTGACCATCATACTAATGTATCATGAGTAGATTTCTAATTTTTAGCAGGAGTTCCCTGAGACTAGAGAACTATTTCAAGGGTTCCTCTGTGTTGAAAAGGTTGAGAAAGGCTACTCTAGAGTCTACAACGTTTAAGCCGTAACTCAAGATACTGTAAAACTTTTTATTTAGTTTTGGAAAGAGGGACAAATGTTTCTCCAAACTTCTTATCTAGACACAGAGAAAAACAAAGACACAGTTTTAGTGATGTGGGGAAGGTTTAGGCCTTGGGATAATGTTTTTATTACTGTAAATGCTCTCCAGTTCTGGTCATAACCACTTCCTCCATTTCTTATACAGGTGACACAGTGACAATAAGTGGAAACTTTACTAGACTGGGATTAACTAATGAATCAGCAAAGTCAGAAAAAAACAGTGCATATAAACATTAACTACAATGTGAACAATAATACTATAACTAGTCCAGAGTTCACTTTAGGAGAATGGCGAGGATATGGTGCAATGTCCCCTGAGAAGTACCTCTTGGCATAAGCAATAGGTGAAGGTCTCTTTGTAGCTGCAATACCACAATTATATGGCTGTAAGGTCAGGTCCTAAAGGGCTCAGTTTCTCTAGCAGCAGATAGTAAATCACTATGGTGCAAATCATTTGGTGGAGGGGGATTATGGTTTGGGGTTGTTTTTCAGGGGTTGGGCTTGGCTCCTTAGTTCCAATGAAGGGAACTCTCAAGGCGTCAGCATACCAAGACATTTTGGACAATTTCATGCTCCCAACTTTGTGGGAACCGTTTGAGGATGGTACCTTCCTGTTCCAACATGACTGCGCACCAATGCACAAAACAAGGTCCAAAAAGACATGGATGAGCGAGTTTGGGGTGGAGGAACTTGACTGGCCTATACAGAGTCCTGACCTCAACCCAGTAAAACTCCTTTGGGATGAATTAGAGCGGAGACTGCAAGGCGGGTCTTCTCGTCCAACATCAGTGCCTGACCTCACAAATGCACTTTGAAGCTATTATAGCTGCAAAGGGTGGGCCAACTCAATATTGAACTCTACGGACTAATGCCCCGTATACACGATCAGACATTGATTGGACATTCCGACAACAAAATCCATGGATTTTTTCCGACGGATGTTGGCTCAAACTTGTTTTGTATACACACGGTCACACAAAGTTGTCGGAATTTCCGGTCGCCAAGAACGCGGTCACGTACACCACGTATGACCAGACTATAAAAGGCCGGTTCAGAACCAAGCCCGACACCCTTTGGTCTCCTTTTGCTAATCTCGTGTTAGTAAAAGTTTGGTGAGAGACGATTCGCGCTCTTTCAGACTCGTGGTTTTCAGATCGTTTTCTGCTGTTCAGTTTGTGCTTGTGGGTTTGTATCTGGTCTTCAGTGTGTGCAGTCAGTTCGTATTTGATTATTCAGTGCGTTCTTGTCCACTCATTGCTGTTTTTCAGGTCGCTCTTCACAGGCCTTGCTGTTCTTCAGTGCGTTCTGTTACTTCGCTCTGAGCAGCCGACCGTTTTCTAGCCATGTTGCGTATACATACTCCTCGTAGAGTTCATGCTGTGTGGGGGCTTGGTGTTGGGGTCCTGACCTTGACACAAGTCCAGTCTATGAACAGGGTGGGGAGGAGTTCATGGACCAAGAATTGGTTGCTCCAGCGTGACCAGTTCTGTCACATGCGTTTGCTCAATGAGATCCGTGAGAATAATCCTGATGATTTCAGGAACAGACCCCGTATTTCACCGTTTGTTGGCTTTGCTGACCCCTTATATTAGCAGGCAGGATACCTGCATGAGGCAAGCCATCACTCTGGAGCAGAGGCTCGTCGCCACCCTGCGGTACTTGGTGGCGGGGAGAAGCCTGCAGGACCTCAAGTTCTCGACAGGCATCTCCCCCCAGGCTCTGGGGATCATTATCCCAGAGACCTGTTCTGCCATCATCCAGGTCCTGCAGAAGGAGTATATGAAGGTAAGATTTTTATCCTTTAACATCACATTTTATTGTATAGAATGTTTGCTAATATATTGTATTTCTTTCCTCATTCCATAATTACCATGATTGTAATATGCTGTGAATGTCCCCTTTGTCCTCATGCATGCTTGAATTTTAGGTATTTTTTTTGTCCTTCATACATATTTGCCTTCACTTATCTCCCCAGCATGCTCTCGTGGCCCTATATTCACCTCATTTACTCAATCAACAATGTATTTTGTCAGCTCCATAGTAGTGCTTTACCCTAATCTGCTGACTTTGCCAAACCCATACACACTATACCCACCTCTTTAGTGGTCAGATTTATGGATGAATTCCCCAAAGCATGTAGTGCAAGGGCCTGCCTGAATACTTTCAAATGGTACTATTTATAGTTTTTGTAACCTATTATTATCTTGATAGGTAATATCAGCTTCCATTTGGACAGTGTGTATTTATATCTTTGTATTATGATACTTCTTACCTGTCCAGTGGGCTGCCAATAGTGTAAGTAAGGAGGGGCTGGCCAAAGTAATACATATTATTTAGGCATTCATCCCTCAATGAAGTGGAGAGGGTTACCTGTCCCAAACATATCCACCCCCCCATAAAATTTTGCAAATGGCCCATGAGAAGGGGGGGGGGGATCTGATAGATGGACCTTATACATTTGTCTTTAAATACTCCCTAAAATAAATGTTATACTGATGTTGGCCAAGAATGTTTGTGTCTGCTTTCCATGTCTATGTGCAAAATGATTAATTTTTTTTTCTTGTTTGACTCCACAGTTTCCTTCCAACCCACAGGAATGGCAGACTGTGGCCTCCCACTTTGCCCAGTGGTGGGACTTTCCTAAATGCGGAGGGGCAATTGATGGGAAACACGTCCATATCGTCCCACCACCCAACTCAGGGCCATACTATTACAATTACAAGGGGTTCAATAGTATTGTGATGTTGGCGGTGGTGTCGGCTACTTACGAGTTCCTGTATGTGGAAGTGGGGAAGAATGGCCGGATGTCCGATGGTGGAGTCATCGCCCAGACGGAGTTCTACAGACGTCTCCAGAATGGCAGCGTGGACTTGCCACCTCCAGAAGACAATGTGGAAGGACTCCCATTCGTCTTCGTTGCAGATGAAGTGTTTGCGCTGGGGGACCATCTTATGCGGCCATTCCCTATGAGGACCCTCACCCCGGACCACAGAGTTTTTAATTACCAGCTGGCCAGGGCCAGAAGAGTGGTGGAGAACACATTTGGAATCATGGCCAGCCGGTTCCGCCTATTTCTTACACCCATACACATGGCAGAGTATAAACTGAATCATATCATCCTGGCGTGCTGTGTTCTCCACAAATTTTTAAGGCAAAATTCTGCCAACTATGCTGCCTCAGTGGGGCCTGAGGCCAGAATTCCTGGAACTGAAACAACCCTGACGGCGTTTGGGGCTGGCCGTCCTGGCTTGCCCCCCCTGAGTGCCCGTGAGGTCCATCTTAGATACCTTGATTACTTTGCGGGTAGGGGGGCCATCAATATGCTAGACAATGTCTGATACATTTTTCAAATTAAAAAAGCATTTTACCTACTAAAATCTTTGGTGACATTTACTGCTTGTATTTCTTTTAGCTGACCCTGACAGAAATGTGGGGAGTCCTGAAAATGGAGTGATTATGTACCATAAAAAAGCACTGTTGGGTGTTATTTACTAAAAGAAAATACACTTTGCACTACATGTGCACTTGAGCCTGCACTGAAACTGCACTTGTAGTGCAAAGTGGATTTGCCCTTAGGAAATAACCCCCATTGTCACTGAAAACAACAATTTTACCACCACAAAATGTAAGGAGCATTGAAACAATAATCCACACATTCTTGAGTATCAATCTTTTTAGTACCAGCACAATCACATGTGCATTTATAAAAGGTTTTTAAAACAAACCAACATGATTTTTGTATAAAAATTTTTGGGATCACATTAATAGAAATGTCAATTTAAGGTAAAACAGGCATGTTTAAAACCAATAAGAAATACACAAATCTGGAACTTACAAAGTTCAACTTTTGTAGGAATTGAAGGCAATATCAGACATGAGTATTTTCAAACTGAGTTTGATATTGCATTCAGATGGGGTGAAGTCATCCCTGGAAAAGCCAAATTTGAAGATGCACACAAATTGTGCTACCTGCCATCATGGGGGATCAATGGACGTGTTTTGGGGGTGCAACCCCTTCCTTTCAGCTACTTTATTATTGAGAAAGGGGTTGCACCCCCAAAACGCATACATTGATCTCCCGTGATGGCAGATAGCACATGTTGACACACTGTGTGCATCTTCAAAATTTGGCTTTTCTATAAAATGGCAAAAAATGTAAAAAATTTCTACTTTACAAATACCACAAAAAAGGAAGGGATTTGGAGGTGTTTTAAACTCTCCCTAAAACATTAATGATGTTCTTCATTTTGTTTTTAACATCATTGATGTTTTTCTGGATGTTTTCCAAGTCCCTATTACACCCCATGATCTCCCCGATCAGGATCTGGGCACTCTCACTGGTGAAGTGACCTGGATCCACAACATCACGATCACCTAAAAATAGAGAAACAAAAACATACCATGTATTATAAATATGCCGGCATCCATCTCTTACCTGAGCCTGTGGTTGCAGACACTCACCTGTTGTGGTGACAATTTCCACCACATCTCCCACGTCCTCCTCCTCTGGTTGGCTTTGGGGGATTCCACCTTCTTCATGAAGTGGGGTGTCTGTTGTCTCTTCTGCTGAGTGGTGTCCTCCGAGCCTTTTCTCCCCTATGTAAAAAAAAAAATATAGGTATACTTAGCACACAGATATTTGATGGCAGAAAAAGGGATATGAAACATTGCTTGGAAGTGGGGTACAAATGTCTGTTATGGCAGAGTTCCAAGATGAAGAAATATTTTTTTCCTTTGTCAAGCTTGAATACTTACCTGTTTTGTACAAGCTTCACAGATGGAGACACCCCTATAGTATACACTGGAGCACCTGTGTGGGCCCCTTAATAAAAAGGGTGTTCTGGTGTCCCACAGTAGTGCTCCTGTGTCCAGATGTGTATACAGCTGCTGAGTGTCCTCTCCTTACACAGAATCTAGTTTGCATTACATTCTAGTTACAAACCCATCTAGACTAAAAAATTATTTTAAGCGAAGTAGGGTTGAAAAAATGTATTCAAATGCATATATCCAAAACAATGGTGTTTTCTAGGCCGAGTGAACAATGTTTCATATGAACAAACAATGTGCCCATGAACATGAAAGTTGCCATTTTAAACTGTACAACAGTAAAGAAAAGCACATGGAGCAGCACGAACGTAATCAAAATAAAGAATAGGAACACAGCACAACTACTTACTTTTTTGCAGCACTCTCCTGATCCTTCTGTACTGCTCATGCTCCCTTAATTTGTGGTCCGACCACCGCTTCCTGAGCTGATCCTTGGATCGTCGTACCCCGAAATTCTTCTGCAGACTTTTGACTACTTTTGCCATGATCTTTCCCTTTCTGACATTGGGGTTGGGGTAAGGTCCATACTTCCCGTCATAGTCGGTCCTCTTTAGGATGTCGACCATCTCCACCATCTCAACAAAGGACATATTTGATGCCTTAAATTGCCTCTTTTGGGATTGGGATGTTTCTGGCTCCGGGCTTTCCTCCTCCTCCTCCTCGTTGCTGTAATTAGCATGCACCTGCTGTGTCTCCGCCATGTGCTCTTCCCCCACTGCGCCAAACGAGAAGGGGTGGGGAATAGACTAGAAAGAACGTCAGGGGCGGGCGGAGTTTCACGCATGCGCAGTGTATATAAAGCGTAACACGCTTGCGTAGTACGTACGATCTGTGAGCGGAGAAAGCAGTATCGGAGTTCCGATCGTGATAACGAAGGTAAGATTTCAATTTTGGCCTATACTGCTTCTAGATTGAGGCCTGTATTTAGACAAGTTTATAAGACTTTAGGCTGACATTAGGGTTTGTCTGGTGTTGTGTCTTGCAGAGAAAATGGATCTAGTCAATGATCAGGACTTTATGCCAATCTTCATAAATATGTTCAGGGAGCTGCCCTGTCTGTGGCAGGTAAACCACCCTGAACATAAGAACCAAACAAAGAGGAAGGCAGCGCTGGATAATTTGCTGCAATTTGTGAAGCCGGTGATCCCCACGGCAGACATCCCCTATTTGAAGGCCCTAAGTGGTGGCATGAGGAGCACTTATCTAAGGGAGCGCAAGAAGGTCCAGGATTCCCTGAGATCAGGAGCGGCAGATGACATTTATGTCCCCAGACTGTGGTACTATGACAGGCTGCATTTTCTGTCAGGTCAGACTGAACCCAGGCCAGCACTCTCCAGTCTTCCTTCCACGCTTCCTTCCCCCCCCAGCTGAGGCTTCTGACGCCCAACCTGGGCCTTCCAGGCAGCAACATGTGGAGGAGCCCAGCTTGAGCCAGGTATAGCATTCTTCTAAATATTTGTTGTCCAATCAATGATGTTAAATAGATGTTAGTTTGGAGTACTAATTTATGATTGTGATTTATGAACCAAAAACTAAAACCATGTTCCTTTTTCATACACAGGAAAGTCTCAGCCAGGAGGTGGCCGGGCCAAGCAGGCTGCCCAATACCCAGGTCCCTCCCTTCCGCCTTCAAAGACAAAGTGGCAGGAAGAGGAGTAACCTGGAGGAGGCTGCAATAGGCCTATTTTGGAAGGCTACTGAGGCCCTCAGAACACCCCACAGTGTGGAAGAGGATTTTGCAGAGCTAACTGCATGCAAAATGAGGCAGATGGAGGAGGGCCAACGACTCTTATGTGAGTTTTTTTTATATTGGAAGCTCTAAATAAGGGGTTGAGGGGCCAACTCACATGTGAAACCCACATTTGTCAGCTCACCCGTGGTCCTCCTCCTCCTCCTCCAGGTCCTCCTCCTCCTCCTCCAGGTCCTACTCCTCCTCCTGCCACACCTCCAACACCAGAGCCACAGCGTGGAAGGAAGCGTCTAAGGAAGACCAGAGAGTGATGACCCTGGGTTCAGTCTGGTCTGACAAAAGATGCAGCCTCTTGTATGACTACAGCCTGGGAACATACATGTCATCTGCTGCTTTCCTGATCTCTTGGAATTCTGGACCAGACTGCACTCCCTTATATATGGACTCCTCAGGCCACCAATTTTGCATTAAAATAGTTGATGTCTGCCCTGGGGGCCAAAGGCTTCGCCAATTTCTGATGTTTAGCCAGCGTTGCCTCCCTCTTTGTTTGGTTCTGAGCCCTTAATAAAGGATTTTTTGTTTCAATTATACTCGCCTATGTGTGTTTTCCTTCAAAAAGGACAGTTTGTTTGTGAGGAGGCAGGTACATTTCTAAAATACAATGTGAAATTAACAAGGGACACCAACACCAAGAAATCTCCTTGAGATTAAATAATACAAGATAATAATGGTGTGGTAGTAACTTGACACACAAAACACACCCAAAAATATTCAGGATGTAAAATAAAAAAATTTAAAAAAAATAACAGCACAACCAGGCTTGAAAACAATACAAACCAAAAAAAAAAAAAAAACATATCTTTTTTGTCAGATGTGACAAATCAAAATATATTGATGAAATCACGATAAATAATAAAGAAAGAAGTTTGTGAGAAGTCTGTGTGAATATGAGCAGTAAAACTACTTCATTCTTCTAGCATTATAAAGAAGAAGAGAGTGCGCTGTATTAAACAATTTTAAACATTGCAGGCTGACGAAAGTGCTATATCCATTCCGAACGCTAATTTTACCAGACCGAGCAGTTCCGTCTCGGAATTTATTCTGAGCATGCGTGGCACTTTGTGCGTCGGAATTGTCCACACACGGTCTGAATTGACGTGATCGGATTTTGTTGTTGGAAAATTTTATAGCCTGCTCTCAAACTTTGTGTGTCGGATAATCCGATGTAAAAAGCCCGATGGAGCCCACACACGGTCGGAATTTCCGACAACACGCTCCGATCGCACATTTTCCACCGGAAAATCTGATCGTGTGTACAGGTCATAAGACTGGGATGCCATTAAAGTTCATGTGCATGTAAAGGCAGACGTCCCAATACTTTTGACAATATAGTGTATTTGTTATCTACAGTATTTACTTGACATAGCCTCATTTTTATTTTGTCCAAAAACTGGTAATTAAATTGTGTTTGTGTGCACTAAAATTATTTTACTAAAAATATAGGTTTGATTAGCAGTTGCACAAATGTCATAGAGTAACCGCTTGCCGACCAGCCGCCGCCATTATACTGCAGCAGGTCAGCTCGTTCTCGCAAATCGCCGTAGTTGTACGTTGGTCCCTTTGATAGCAATAGCAGGCGCGTGCACGCACTGCACGGCGGAGGGAGCTGATGCGCATGGTCGGCAGCCGCGATGTGTGCCGGCCACCCGTGATCGCTCCACAGAGAGCCAGAACAGGGATCTTTTATCGAAATCAAACAGATCCCCGTTCTGACAGGGAAGTACAGAGTGATCGTCGGTTCCTAGTCATCAGGAATAGCGATCTCTCTGTACTCTCAGTCAGTCCCCTCCACACAAAGTTAGAATCACCTAGCAGGGAACACACTTAACCCCTTGATCGCCCCCTAGTGTTAACCCCTTCCCTGCCCGTGTAATTCATACAGTAATTAGTGCATTTTTATAGCACTGATCGCTGCAAAAATGTCACTGGTCTCAAAAAAAATGTATTAAAAAAATGCCATAAATCTATTCCCTATTTTGTACGCGATAACTTTTGTGCATCAATATACGCTTACTGCAGTTTTTTTTTTTACCAAAAATATGTAGCAGAATACATATTGGCCTAAACTGATTAAGAAATTTGTTTTTTACTTTTTTGGGGGGATATTTATTATAGCAAAAAGTAAAAAATATAGTTTGTTTTTTTTCAAAATATCGATCTTTTTTTGTTTATAGCACAAAAAATAAAAACCGCAGAGGTGATCAAATACCACCAAAAGAAAGCTCTATTTGTGGGAAAAAAGGGACATCAATTTTGTTTTGGTACAACGTCGCACGACCGCACAATTGTCAGTTAAAGCGACGCAGTGCGTATCGCAAAAAATGGCCTGGTCATTAAGGGGGAAAATCTGCCGAGGGGCTGAAGTGGGTAAAACAAAAAAAATATAAAAACCCGCAACTACCATCAACAGGCCCCTCTGCTTTCACAAAATATATCTTTTTTTTTTTTCTTTGGATCTTTTAATACATTTTTTAGCCAAAATTGCATATTTTAAAAATATAAAAAAAATGCCCTGATGTAAAACTGAATAAAGATATATCCTGTTATTAATATCAGATGGCTCATAGCCACAGTGCAGTCATAGCAAATGAGCCTTTATTATCAGCGTGGTCTTTCCTTCCTCATCAGTAACCACACTGTGACACTTCTCTAGCACTTGTGCAAAACTTCACATAGCTGAATGAAAAGCAGCGTATTGTTGCAGAGAAAGGAGTAATTTATGGTTCCATGCCCCACCTTCACACATTTTTATTAGGTTGCCTAGCTGAAGAAGGTTCTGTATATCTTATATATCTCCTCCAGTTCATTCTCCATCTTCTTTTTGCTGTCAATTTGTAAATTTCATTTTTTTTCCCTCTCCTATGCAAAGTAGAGTCTTCAGTGATAATCCAGCTTCACTAAAAATGTGTGTCATTAATATGACTATTAATCATTTAATAGTAGTAGGGGTAGTATGCAGTGCCAGGACAAGGTCATCCAGTGCCCAGGGCAAAGATGCCAAACTGCGCCCCCCTCCCTTAGGGCTAACAGCGATGTCGCTGTCACTACTACTGTCAGCCTTGTAACAGAAGCAACTGGCAAAGGATGCCCCCATCCCTGAAAAAAAACATTGTGCCCAGCAGGGGCGTTGTTAGGTCTGCAAAAGATCTAGGGCTAGAGCCCATAGCAGTGGTCACCAACCTTTTTGCAGGCCCGGGGGGGGGGGGGGGCAGTGGTAAGCAATATTTTGCAGGCGAAGGCTGGTGTTGGCGTTTCAATCATCATGGCACCATGGTTGACATGGTGTTAGGGTGATCAAAGCGCATTGTTTCTATTGTTACATTCTAATATATAATGAGGTGGTTCAACTCACCATAATGCAGAATCAGTGGGAGCCCTGGGCCTGTCACTTGCCACATCTCCTGCCACCAGATGCAGCATGTCACCTGCCACCGTCACCAGATGCAGCTTTTTAACTTGCCACCAGATGTGGATTGTCACTTGCCACATTACCTGCCACCATTTGCAGATTGTCACTTGCCACGTCACCTGCCACCTGATGCGGATTGTCACTTGCCACGTCACCTGCCACCATTTGCAGACTGTCACTTGCCACGTCACCTGCCACTAGATGTGGGTTGTCACTTGCCACATCACCTGCCATTGTCGCTGCATTGGTGGCAAGCTGGCAGCACTGGTCCTTTTAGTGAGGGCAGGAGAGCGGAAATGCGGGGCGGGCAGTGAGAGATGATGTAATCTCTCTGCTCCCCGCCGCACCTCCGACATTGAAGTGACCCGACTGTGAGGGCGGAAGAGTGGTGACGTGGAGTGGGCGGAGAGAGATGATGTCATCTCTGCTCGTCCACCCGCTCGTCTCTCTCCTCCACCTCTAATACAGCCCGCCCGCTGTAGCCACGACCCTGCGGCAAGAGACTCAGGGCTATGGGCTCCAGATTCCAGATTCGGAGCTACAGCCTCGATAGCCACCCACTGGCGAAGCCTATGGTGCCCAGGGCAGCCGCCCCTCCTGCCCACCTCTTGTCCCGACCCTGGTAGTAGGAGTAGGAATAAAAAATACTTGCATCTAAATTCCATGCTGGAATGGCCGAATTTCGATCGATGTATGGGGACAGTGGTTGTACAAAAGTAAATCTACCTACTTCAACCTAAACCTGCTACCTAAATCTACAACTACCCTGTCGGGTTTTTTACTTTAGCCAGTGGCACTGATCAGTATATTCTGACGGCGCGGAGTCTGTGATTTCCCATCCACTTCAAATTTGTGGATGGGGAATCAGGTCTTTTTTTTTTTTCACTCAACCTGCTGGTTGAACGAAAACAATTGATTAACCTTGGAAGCCATCTGTAGTAGTATTAACAGTAATAATTGTAGCCCTACATTTACCATTAAATAAAAACCCACTACACCTCAATGGGATTATGGTGTACTCATACTGGGCACGGGTGAACTGGACAATGCCCAAGTTCGAATAACCCCCTTCCCATTCCCCCACTGGTCTGCACTCACACTGGGCTATAAGGAAGCATTCTCTGGCATAATTATGTGATCAGCTTTGCTGGTCAGACCGCTGTGATCCCTTTTTCCATGTTTAGTGATCTATGGAGAGTTTGGTCATCAGGCACAGTTTACACATACACTGAAGCCAACTGTACCAGACACCAGGTGAACCATGCCCTAGAACACCTTATTCAAGCAGCCCTGGTTACTGTTTGCTTAATCATGCCCAGCCACAGTTTGGCACACTCGCCACACAAATGAATTGGACCAAAGAGGTGAACCATGCCTGTGTAGGGTAAAACTGCCAGTGTGAGGAAACCCTTAATGGCTGCAGCAGCCTTTTGTTACAACATTGCCAACATGGAAAATTGGCAGTTCACCAAAAACGTATCTACGAAACTTCAGTTGATAGGCTGCCAGGCCATACTATACCTGTACTGCTTTGGGGACAGTTACATCAACTTAACTTAGACACCCACCATTACCTCTCCATATCCCCTCTTCAGTCTATTATGAATGCTGCTGTCAGCATAGGCTTGCGCATGGGGTGTGGCGGGTGTGCCTGGGCACACCCTAATGTGTGTCCCGAGATCTGCTGTAAAATGCTGAAAGAGAATGTATAGAGCGCTGCCTGTGAGATAGTTGCACATTGAGCAGTCAGCGAGGCATGTAAGGGCCGCTCAGGGCTTGAAACCGTAATGTAATGTTACTGCTTACAGAGAGAGACAAGCTGTCAAAACGCTGATGTTGGGGTGGGTGGGACCGAACAGCTAGCCTATCAAACACAAGCCAACAGGATAGGGGCTGGGCATGCCGCTTCATGTATGTGGATCCACACCCTTTCTATCAGCTATCAAACACCAGCCAATGATTGGGCTGCTTAAGAAAGGGGCAAAGTCACATACATAGAGCGGCCCGCTCAGCCCCTATCCCGTTGGTTTGTGTTTGATAGGCTAGCTGTTCAGTCCCGCCCACCCCGACATCAGCGTCGAGTTTTGACAGCTTGTCTTTGCAAGCAGCAACATTACATTACAGTTTCAAGCCCTGAGCGGCTCTTACATGCCTCGCTGACTGCTCAATGTGCAACTCCCCCTCTCCTAGATCAGTGCCAATCAGTGCTTCCAATCAGTGCCAATCAGTGCCTATCAGTGCTGCCTATTAGTGCCAATCAGTGCTTCCAATCAGTGCCACCTATTAGTGCCCAACAGCGCTGCCTATCAGTGCCGCCTATCAATGCCCATCAGCGCTGCCAATCAGTGTTGCCTATCAGTGCCAATCAGTGCTGCCAATCAGTGCCCATCAGTGCTGCCTATCAGTGCCAAGCAATGCCATCAATCAGTGCCAATCAGTGCTGCCTATCAGTGCCCATCTGTGCTGCCAATCAGTGCCAACCAATGCCACCTATCAGTGCTGCCTATCAGTGCTTCCAATCAGTGCCATCTATCAGTGTCAATCAGTGGCCCCCATCAGTGCCAATCAGTGCCCCCCATCAGTGCTGCCAATCAGTGTTGCCTATCAGTGTAATCTATCAGTGCCCATCAGTTCTGCCAAACAGTGTTGCCTATCAGTGTCATCTATCAGTGCCAATCAGTGCCCATCTGTGCTGCCAATCAGTGCCCAACAGTGCTGCCCATCAGCCAGGCACATTGTCCATGGGGGGGAGGCTGGTGGGACACAACTGAAATCCGTTCGTTTATTAATTCCACATGTCATTCTTTAGTATAATAGGTACTCACCACACTACTATTTACAATAAACTACTTGAGGTAAAATAAAAAGTGTCAGTAAAAGGTTTGCTGCTAAGCACTGTTATGTATTCCCACACCACAAAAAAAAAGTGCAACGTTAACTTTATCAATAACTTAACAATAATTGTAGAACCCTCTAATGTATGGAAATCTCAATAAACGTCAATATTTCCACAGTACCAGTCTCTGTGATATGTAACATCACATGAAATTGTCCAAAATGTCTTGGTATGCTGACGCCTTAATAGTTCCCTTCACTGGAACTAAGGGGCCAAGCCCACCCCTGAAAAACAACCCCACATCATAATCCTCCCTCCACCACAAGGCAAGGTCCATAAAGACATGAGTGAGTTTGCGGGGGAGGAACTTGACTGGCCTGCACATTAGAGCGGAGACTGCGAGCCAGGCCTTCTCATTCAACATCAGTGCCTGACCTCACAGATACGTTTCTGGAAGAATGGCAAAACATTCCCATAGACACACTCCTAAACCTTGTGGACAGCCTTCCCAGAGGAGATGAAGCTGTTATAGCTGCAAAGGGTGGGCCAACTCGATATTGAACCTTACGAACTAAGACTGGGATGCCATTAAAGTTCATGTGTGTGTAAAGGCAGGCGTCTCAATACTTCTGGTAATTTAGTGTATATATATAATATATATATATATATATATATATATATATATATATATATATATATATATATATATATATATATATATATATATATATATATATATGCATGTGCGTTTGAGCTTTGGGGTGCACACCCCAATGCAATAGGCTATGCATGCCTATGGCTTTCAGACTCATCTACCTTACCAACTGCTCATTGTCTGCCACCCCTCTCCGCCAATCCCTACATTGGCTCCCGATCGCCCAGCGAATTAAACTAAAAATACTAACTAAAACATAAAAAGCCATTACCAACTCTGCTCCCAGCTACATCACCAATTTTGTCTCCAAATATCACCCAAATCGTCCTCTCTGCTCCTCTGAAGACCTCCTGCTCTCAAGCTCCCTCGTCTCCTCCTCCCATGCACCTCTCCAGGACTTCTCCAGAGCCTCTCCCATCCTGTCGAACTCTCTATCTCAATCTATCTGGCTATCTCCTATTCTGGCTGCCTTCAGGCCATTCCTAAAAAACTCATCTCTTCAGGGAAGCCTATCACGCCTCCAGTTAATCCTTTATCACTTCCTTCAGCTCATTCCCCACAGTTACAAGCTTTTGTACCACTTGCCCCACCCTAATAAATTGTAAGTTCTTCTGAGCAGGGTTTTCTTAACCCTCTTGTATTTTATTGTGTTGTAACTGTACTGTCTCCCTTTTATATTGTGAAGCACTGTGCAAACTGCTGGCGCTATATAAATCCTGTATAATAATAATAATAATAATTAGCTCAATGCCTCTTACACTATACCGCATAGAGGAGGGATCTTAGGCAGGTCCTCATATACTTTATCGTAACCATCATGAAATACTTTTAAAGATCCACCTGCAACCTGCCACTGGATCAGCTGCTATGGTGTGTCAAGTGCATACATTTTGTTTTGAAGACAATTTCATGTTAACCAAATGGGTTGGGTGGAAAACTCATCAAAAGCCCACCAGTGACCAACTGAAGATGGCTCTCTCCTTTCCTGTAGTGACTTTTAAGATTCCCCACCCCCAACCAGACATCCTCATCCAATCAGGTAAGATCCCTAATTCTCACTTCACCCAGATAACTGTTAACCCCTTTCGTGCATAGCCCCTCTTTCATCCTATCATGTAGACACTAAAGCCTCATACACACAAAGGGGGTTATTTAGTAAAGGAAAATCCACTTTGCACTGCAAGTGCAGTCACTGTAAATCTGAGGGGGACATGCAACGAAAATAAAAAACAGCATTTAAGCTTGCACATGATTGGATGATAAAATCAGCAGAGCTTGTCACAAGGCAGAACAGGGAAATGCCTTGTTTACATAGACATCTCCCCGTTCTACCTCCCCACACCGCAATCGCGGGCTGCCGGACAACATCGAGTTCCTGGGAACCACGGGCACACTCCCGCGGCGTGTGCACGCCCGAAAGGAGGCAAATTTAAAGGGACATACCTGTACGCCCATTTGCCTGCCTGTGCCATTCTGCCGATGTAAACCTGCGTGCGGCGGTCGGCAAGCGGTTAAACGAAAATTGCACAATCTGATATCGTACGAGAACATTTTTTGTGTTTGTCCCTTTGGATAATTTCAGATGAACGGTTGTGATCGGCTCTGGAAAGTTGTGTACTAATGATTAGATTATCATACGATTGCTTCGAAAGCGGTATTTTTCTTATGATTTTTTGATCGTGTTTACTAGGCTTAAGCCTTTCTCATCTGTTCCAGGCCTACCTAAAAGTTCACACAGACATATGATTGTCCTCTGATCCAGGGGCGTTGCTAGGTCTACAAAAGATTTGGGGCGAGACCCGATAGCAGCGTAGTAAAGAAAGTCATACACTTGGGTGGGCATACACATGTATATAATATACGTGTGTGTGTATATATACCCCCAGAGAGCCCCCCTTACATCAGGGTCCCCAGAGAGCCCCCCTTACATTAGGGTCCCCAGAGAGCCTCCCTCTTAAATCAGGGTCCCAAGAGAGCCTCCCCCTTAAATCAGTGTCCCCAGAGAGCCTCCCCCTTAAATCAGGGTCCCCAGAGAGCCCCCGATACATTAGGGTCCCCAGAGAGCCTCCCTCTTAAATCAGGGTCCCAAGAGAGCCTCCCCCTTAAATCAGGGTCCCCAGAGATCCTCTCCCTTAAATTTGGGTCCCCAGAGAGCCCCCAACTTACATCAGGGTCCCCAGAGAGCCTCCCCTCCCCTCCCCTTGGGGACCCCTGCAGAGACTTGGAGCTATGGGCCCCAGATTCGGGGCTATAGCCCCAAAAGCCACCCCCTAGCAACGCCACTGCTCTGATCTATGTCTGTCTATTTGATGATCCTATGGTTAGCCTTACATGGGAAGAATTTTGTTAGAATGTGAAAATTCTTTAAAAGTGTTTGCCAGAACATGAGTACCTCAGCGACTCAACAAATTTTGTTAGATAGCTCTTAAATTTTTTGTTTGATTTTTGTTTGATTGCCATACCCATGGTTCAGATTTGAATAATTGATTGCAGGTTGTGTGGAAGTGATATAATGTTTTACGCCTGTGACCCTGCTATCTATACCCCTGGTGCCCAAACTGTAGACTTAAGGCAACATGCGACCCTTTGGTATGTGCAGGGCTGCTGTTAGAAACCACTGGGCTGCATACAACCAACCTGAGAACCCCCCCCGCCAAAAAAAACACAGTTTGCTATGCTTCAGTTATGAATAAACGGTGAGTAATCGGTACAGATTATTCACTGTGTTCACTCAGGAAAGGAATGGGCTTGTAAATGTGATATATTTACTTGACCCTTCTCCCACTTTCCATCCTGAAGGATCCTATTGTGTGCTTGCAGCCATAACTCCCAACTTTTTTCAAATGGGAATGAGGGATACCTACTAGCAAAAGCATGTAGACATAGGACACGCCCCTTGCCACGCCCCCTTGAAGGAGAATTAACCTAAAAAAAAAAGATTAGTTAAACCTACAAGGGCTTTTTTTTTACCACTACTATTCCTTTATATTGTCTTTTGACATTTACAAATGCAGCCATTTAGAAATTGGATGAAAGGTTTAGCACTGGGAAACACTTTTTGAAAGATAAAAAGTGCATTTTATATACAACTATATAGATCAGACCAAAATGAAGGACAAATGAGAAGAAAAGAGGGACAGAGGGACATTACGCCAAATCAGGGACAGTTGGGACCTATGCTTGCAGCTACCGGTGGGAAGGAGAGGAGGAAAGCTGGTAGCACTGTGAGGGTGGGGGCACACAGGGGGGCCTGGGCATCAGGGGGAAACATATGGTGCACAAGGGGGGTGATAGGAGCAGCAGGGAGAAATTACTGGACCTGATCCCCTGTATGGCTCTCTCTGCAGTAGCTCAAAGCCAGCAGGAGGTAGAGAAGAAAAAGCCAGCTTTCAGCTGCTGCAGAGAGAGCCACATAGGGGATCATTTCCAGTAATTACCCCCATGTCATACCGATCACCCTCCCTGCCCACATCTGATTCACCTAGCTTCCTGGGCCCCGTACAGGAAGACTGGTGGTTACCTCTTATCCACAGTCCTGGCTATATGATGTGTGGCCCTCAGTCCTGAGCGGACACATTTAAGAATGACATTTCCTGCAAGGCTAAAAAAAAAAAAACACCTGAACATATTCAAAAAAATACAGGGGTTTGGTCACACTATATGGTCATATAGTGCTAAGCCCACTTACTGCAACAAAGTACCCCGAATTAGTGGGTCCTACCCTAGTAATAGAATGGAAGATCCTTTGTCTCAACCATGGGAGCTGAACTCCTCTATGTGGGAGAACTGAAGGGGATTCCTCTTATGCACTGGTGGCCAATAAATAAGAGGTAATGAGGAGGGGGAGGGGTGCTCTAGCCCAAAAAAACAGCTCCCATGGTTGAGACGCAGGATCTTCCATTCTATTACTAGGGTAGGACCCATTAATTCAAGGTACTTTGTCGCAGTAAGTGGGCTTAGCATATATGCCCATATAGTGTGACCAAACCCCCGTATTTTTTGAACATGTTCAAGTGTTTTTAACTAGCCTTGCAGGAAATGTCATTCTTGAATGTGTGCGCTGTAATATGTTTTGTACTGTTATGCCCTATACACACGGGCAGACTTTTCGACCGGACTGGTCCGACGGAACAAATCCGTCGGACAATCCGACCATGTCAGACGGACTTTAGATTTGGAACATGTTTCAAATCTTTCCGCCGGATCTCTGCCGGACCCAGTTCCTATCGAGAAATCCGCTCATCTGTATGCTAGTCCGACGGACGAAAACCAAAGCTAGGGCAGCTATTGGCTACTGGCTATGAACTTCCTTATTTTAGTCCGGTCGTACGTCATTACGTACGAATCCGTCGGACTTTGGTGTGATCGTGTGTAGGCAAGTCCATTCGTTAGAGAGTCCGTCGAAAGTCCGTCGGAAAGACCGTTGGACCTTTGATGCCGAAAAGTCGGCCCGTGTGTACACGGCATTACACTCTCTTTCACACTGCCCAAAGCCAGCACTATCAATCCCCTCCAAACACACGCAGATGGGAAAGGTGAGAGGGCTTGATCTGCACCTCTTTCTCCCGCCCCAACCCTCGTTGTCTGCCCACACTCCAATCCCCAGCACTGTGCCTCAGAAAAGGAAAGTGGGGACGGGAAATGTGAAGCCGAGTAACCTCAGATACATCAGGATGAGAGGTGCTGACTGCCAAGGGGTGAGTGAGCTCACCATCCATCCCTGTCTGTGACTGAAGTCTCTCCCCTCCCCCTTCTCTCTCCTGCCTCTGAGTGAGTACACTAAGGCAAATCGGGGTTCTCATAGCACTCATTACATCAGAGCTCCCCTTTACACCAGAGGCCACAGTGTTTCCTCTTATATCAGATTCCTCTCTGTATACCAGAGCATCCCTTATGTTAGAGTCCCCAGAGTTCTCCCTTACATCAGAGTCTGCAGAGTCCCCCCTTACAGTGAAAGGGAACTCTGCGTGTTCAGATGTAAAAGGGGAACTCTGTGGACGCCAGTGTAAAGGGGGACTCTTGTGATTAACTTCATATATGTCTTAGATTGTAAGCTCTAAGGAGCAGGGCCCTCTGATTCCTACTGTATCAAAGTGTATTGTATTTGTACTGTCTACCCTCAAGTTGTAAAGCGCTACGTAAACTGTTGGCGCTATATAAATACTGTATAGTAATATAATAATATGATTAGAAATGTTATTTAATAGCAACATCTATGCATAGTTTATCTATGAAAAAAACGTTGCTGTGTGACACTGAAGTGTTCGGGTTTGACTTGAAGAAATGGTGGCAACTCTAATCAGTAATCACAGTAGCTAGCTGTAGTGGTAGCATAAGCAGTAGCAATGGTAGGAGTAGTATTAATAGTAATTGCATTCATTTTACCAATATTTTTAGTACAATAGTATTGCTCTTAAAAATCTAAAAACCATACCTCCCAACTTTTTGAAATGGGAATGAGGGACACCTACAAGCAAATGTATGTAGGCATAGGACACGCCCCCTGCCACACCCCCCTTTAAAGGAGAGTTAACCACAAAAAAAAGGTTAATTAAATCCATACAGGCTTTTTTCATCACTACTCTTCCTTTATATTGGCTTTTAAAATTTACAAATGCAGCAATTTAGACTTTGGATGAAAGGTTAAACACTTTTTGAAAGATAAAAAGTGCATTTTATATACAACTATATAGATCAGACCAAAATGAGGGACAAATGAGGGGGAAAGAGAGACATTGCTTCAAATCAGGGACAATCCCTCAAAATCAGGGACAGTTGGGAGCTATGAAAAACTACAAGTACATGAAAAATGGAGCTGTTGCCAACAGCAACTAATCATCTTCCCGGTGTAACCAGATATCTGATCAGTGCGGAGATTTATTAGTAAGCGCTTATGAATGTACAGTACATACATGGATGCTTCTGGGAGAAGTCTGGTCCAGCTCCATCTTGCGATAATAAAGCAGCTTTTCCCTTTTATGGTTTCCTGGGAAGTTCAGAAATAACAAGCCTAAAATGTTGTTTCTGTTGAATGCTCCCCCAGGGATTCGAAGATGGCTAAATTAAGACTTACAGCGTGCAACTCATTCTGCTTTAAACTGTGCTGATTAGATTAGACTGTTAGGCCTCATGCACAGGGGAATATACTTCTATGTATGCTGAATCTTCCTGATGGGAGCTGGCACAAAAATCCAGCTTAAAAAACACTTGTTTTTATGGTGCGTTTACAGGCGTATGGCGTTGGGAAGAGTACATGTGCAAGCTCATTCTATTGGCTAGAATAATCGTTTATTCCAGTCAGTAGAATGTATTTCTGCATGTTTACATGTTAGGCCCGGTTCACACTGATGCTTATAGCCCATATAAATATAAGTGTCCACAAGTGTTACATCCAGAGAAACAAAAATAAAAAATATAGTAGTAATTGAATAAAGGCCAGACTCCAAGTATATATGGTTGTGTATATGGGTGAAAACTAAAAAACAATCCACTTATATATTAATCAAATAATGTGGTGGGGATGGCAGAGATCCTCATAATACCTTGCAAAGGTATCCAGGTGACATTAAGTGCTCCCCCTCAAGGGTCCCCACTCACCGCATCCCATCACCCCTACAGGGGTAATGCGTATGGTTGTTGTGTTCTGAAGCACCCGTCCACTGGGGTATGTGCTCTGTAGATCTCCAGCCGTATTCCTTTGATTCCTGGTAACTGGGACGTGACCAATAGGTTGAGTAAGGGAGGGGGTCGCAGGCTTTCTGGTGTACAACCTATTGGTCACATCCCAGTTACCAGGAATCAAGGGAATACGGCTGGAGATCTACAGAGCACATAAACTCGTGAATAGAATACACTGGGGATTGGCCAATCCCCAGATGATGTCCTATCGTGACGAAACGCGTAGGGAGGAGCCTGCGACAGTGACGTCATCATGTTCTCTTGGATGGGCTAACACACGAATTTAGGAGGTGGAGGTTACAGACGGAGACGCCGGGACTACTATACATGATTTATCCCACGGCTCCTTACTTACTGCAACATTGTAAGTGTGCTTTTATTCTCAATAAATCAATCCTTTTTGTACATGCTACACTATGGATTCTTTTCGTTTTATATCCCTGAGAATCATCCGCTGGTAGTTACTGCTCTGCGTTTTGGATTGAGGGGAGACCAATTTCCCTGTGCCAGGCGAGACTGCCGTAATAGCAGTCATCGCAATCTGGTAAGCGCATTTTCATTTTTCATTATCTTAAGTGTGAAGAGACACGGAAGATAACCCTTCGTTTTGCTAGCACTTACACGGATGACTGCTTTTTCTTGGTCACATTTTTTTTTTGGACTGTTACTTTGTGGGATTATCCTATCCCTCGTTTTATTTTATTATAAGTGTATTCTATTCACGAGTTGATTATTTATCTGCTTCATGCTTTACATCTTTAAGGCTTATATATATACCATTTTTCACACATTGGTTTCTCTATGAGACTTTGCCTTAGTCTTTTTCACTCACCTCTTTAACACAGTCACTTCTATTTACCTATAATTTTATGTATGTGATTTACCGTTCATAGGTACATCAATTATCACATATTGATATTTATGAGACTATGCCTTAGTCTTTCTTAGTCACTTTCTTTTCACCACTGTCAATTTTTTTAGCACTGCATCTTTCTTGTTTTATGTGTCCACCATAATGTTGCAGTCCCGATAAAAATCACAGATCGTCGCCATTACTAATAAAAAAAATAGAATAATAAAAATGCTATAAATATATCCCCTATTTTGTAGACGCTATAACTTTTGCGCAAACCAATCAATATACGCTTATTGCGATTTTTATTACCAAAAAAATGTAGAAGAATATGTATCGGCCTAAACTGAGAAAAAAATTACTTTAAAAAAAAAAAAATTGGAATATTTATTATAGCAAAAAGTACAAAATATTGTGGGTTTTTTTATTCAAAATTTGGGCCTTTTTTTTGTTTATAGCACAAAAAATAAAAACCGCAGAGATGATCACAGGGCGTCAATTTTGTTTGGGTGCAGCGTCGCACGAACGCGCAATTGTCAGTTAAAGCGACGCAGTGCCAAATCGCAAAACACTCTCTGGTCATTCAGCAGCCAAATCTGGGGCTGAAGTGGTTAGCAAACATATGTAGGCATAGGACACGCCCCCTGCCACACCCTCTTAAAGGAGAATTAACCAAAAAAAACGTTAATTAAATCCACAAGTGCTTTTTTTACCACTACTATTCCTTTATATTGGTTTTTGGAATTTACAAATGCAGCAATTTAAAATTGGATGAAAGGTAGGTAGGTAGGTTTAGATGAAAGAGGGACATTTCTCCAAATCAGGGACAGTCCCTCAAAATCAGGGACAGTTGGGAGCTATGCAAGTACATGAGACCCTAATGTAAAAAAATATCTAGTTGTCCTCATATTACGTAGTATCATCAATAAGATAAAAAGGAAACCCACTAACATAGCTCTCAACTGTCCCTGATTTCAAGGGACTGTCCCTGATTTCAAACCTTTAAGTCCCGCTGTCCCTCTTTCCTCCTCATGTGTCCCTCATTTTGGTCTGATCTATATACTTTTATATAAAATGCATTATTTATCTTTCAAAAAGAGTTTCCCAGTGCTAAACGTTTCATCCAATTTCTAAATTGCTGCAATTGTTAATTTAAAAAACCAATATAAAGTAATAGTAGTGGTATAAAGAAAAAAAAACAGCAATTGTGGGTTTAACTAATCTTTTTATTTTTTTGTGTATAATTCTCCTTTAAAGGGTAATTTCACCTTTACAGAAAACCCTGTAAGGGTCCCTCATCAGGGGGATTATTTCGAGCATTCTAATTGGTTAGCGCCATCACATGGGCACAGCATCTGCATAGTCCGTCCTGTCAGCTATGGAGCAGACACGAGACTGCAGAGAGGATTTCTAAAGCCCCATACACACTATTAGATTTTCTGCAGATTTTTGTCTTCAGATTTACCAAAACCATGTAGTGCTAGAAACTCTTATGGTATGGCCTCATATTGCATGGTTTTGGTAAATCTGAAGACAAAAATCTGCAGAAAATCTAATAGTGTGTATGGGGCTAAAGCCCTGGGCTTCTGGCGTGGATATACTGGGGCTTAGAACGGCGATTATGGCGGTACAGGTCAGCGGGACCGGAAGGGGGGGGGGGTGCGAGGAGAGGGACCTGTGTAAGTTCACCTTACAGATTTTTTCTGTAAAGGTGAACTTACACTTTAAGGGGGTGTTGCAATGGGTGTGTCCTATGCCCACATACTTTTGCTAATAGGTGTCCCTCGTTCCCATCTCAAAAAGTTGGGAGGTATGCACTGAACACTATTGGCACCAGAATAGCACCCATATCACCTTTAGGCCTGAGTTTTTAGGCATACAGGTGCTTCTTTTTACTGATATAAACGCTGACCATTGTTTTCAATGTGCCTGTACACACAGTCGTGTATACATGTGCAGATCATTTTTTAACCACTTCAGCCCCAGAAGAATTTACCCCCCTCCTGACCAGTACGTTTTTTGTGATTCGGCACTGCGTCGCTTTAACTGACAATTGCGCGGTCATGGGACATGGCTCCCAAACAAAACTGACGTCCTTTTTCCCCACAAATAGAGCTTTCTTTTGGTGATATTTGATCACCTCTGCAGTTTTTATTTCTTGCGCTATAAACAAAAAAATAGTGACAATGTTGAAAAAAACACATTTCCCCAAAAAATATAAAAAACAAAAAACAAAACATTTTTTTCCCTCAGTTTAGGCCGATACGTATTCTTCTACATATTTTTGGTAAAAAAAAAAATCGCAATTAGCGTATATTGATTGGTTTGTGCAAAAGTTATAGCGTTTACAAAATAGGGGATAGTTTTATGGCATTTTTATTATTAATTTTTTTTTTTTACTAGTAATGGCGGCGATCAGCGATTTTTATTGTGACTGCGCCATTATGGCGGACACATCGGACATTTTTGACACATTTTTGGGACCATTGTCATTTGTACAGCAATCAGTGCTATACAAATGCACTGATTCCTGTGTAAATGACACTGGCAGTGAAGGGGTTAACCACTAGAGGGCTAGGGAGGGGTTAAGTATGTCCTAGGGATGTGTTACTAACTGTGGGGGGGCGTGGCCCGATCACAGGGAGCAGAGATCAGTAACACTGTCACTAGGCAGAATGGGGAAATGCTTGTTTACTTTAGCATCTCCCCGTTCGTCCTCTCCGTGAGGCGTTCACGGGTATCCCCGCGGCAATCGAGTCCGCGGGACCCGCGACCTGACTCACTGAGCCCCCGGCCGGTGCGCGCACGCAATGGCACGGCGGCAAAATTCAAAGGGACGTACGGGTACGCCCATTTGCCCAGCCGTGCCATTCTGACGACATACATCGGCATGCGCCGGTTGGGAACCGGTTAAAAATACAGAAATCTGCGTTGCCATCAGTAGTTTTTGCACATTCACGCCTTTATGGAAAAATACATGTACAAGCTCATTGGTTTCTATGCAGAAGTGGTGCAAGTGGTGCAAAGAGGGTTCTATATGTAGCATGGTAACCGCTTGCCGCCCCATATGATGGCCAGGCGGCTCGGCTCTTGTCCTGGGTGAGCATCATATGACGTCCTGCCATTTAAACAGGGACTGCACGCGATCGATGGCGGCGTGGTGGCGAGACACTGCTCGCCACCGAGGGGGGTGAACAGCCCTTGGGCATGGCTGTTCACCACGTGATCAGCTGTGATGAAGTCACGGGCAATCACAGATGGTACCGCCCCACTTTGCACGGCGCATGCGCGCGATCGCAAGCGCGCGATCGCAAGCGCGTGCACGTCGGTGGCAGTGTGTTCCCAGGAACACTGCTCGTCACCGACGCTGGTAAACAGCCATTGGCCGGCGGCTGTTTACCATGTGATTGACTGTGATCCTTTCACAGCCGATCACTAAATGTAAACATAGAGTGGTAACGTGATGTTACCGGGTTCTCCTCCTCACACAGTCCATCTGAGTACCCGAGTACCTGTCACAGTCCATATGAGTACCTGGCACAGTCCATATGAGTACCTGGCACAGTCCATATGAGTACCTGTCACAGTCCATATGAGTACCTGTCACAGTCCATATGAGTACCTGTCACAGTCCATATGAGTACCTGAGTATTTGTCACAGTTCATATGAGTACCAAGTACCTGAGGACCTGTCACCGCCCTTCAGAGTACCCGAATACCAGTCACCAGCCCATCAGAGTATCCGAGTACCTATTTGTAGTCCATCAGAGTACCCGAGTACCAGTCACCAGGCTATCAGAGTACCCAAGTACCTGTATTGAGGTGGTTAAATATAGGACTATAAAACCAAAACGGCTACTTGTAGTTCATTCTATTCTATAATTCTAGACAGAATGCTAAAGAAAGAAGGATTTCAAAGGCTCCTTTTCCCCAGTAACATACTGCAGATCTGGACTGGGGGTCTGTACTAGTAAGGGGAAGCCTTGTACTGGGGAGGGGAGACTGTACTGAGGGGTCTGTACTGGGCGGGGGTCTGTACTGGGGGAAGGATCTGTACTGGGAGGCCCATACTTGGGAGGGGTGACTGTGCTAAGGGGTCTGTACTAGGGAGGGTTGTCTTGTACTAGGGAGGGGGGTCTTGTACTGAGGGGTCTATACTGGGGGGGTGGCTGCCCTGAGGGGACTGCATTATGGATGGGGGTCTCATTCTGGGGAAGGGGTCTGTACTGAGCGGTCTGTACTGGGGATGAGAGTCTGTACTGAGATGTTTGTACCGGTGTGCTATGTTCTTGAGTTTGTCTGTACTGAGGGCTTCTGTGCTGGGGGGGGGTCTAGGTTGGAGGATTTACTTTTGGGACAGGGGGGATGAAAGGACATGTGTCTGCTATGTATAGGGCTAGGCTCAGGTTTGATATAACCATATCCTTGTAAGCCCCTCCCACTGCAAAAAAATTGAACACACCCACAATTTGGCCGGCTTTATTACTTCTGAACTTTTTGGGGGGTGGGCCGGTGTTCAAAAAATTATCGGCCCTAGATGTTACAGATACTAGGTACCCCACTAGGTAGTATCTGCTCTTATTCTGTAGGTATGGACACCGCACAGAACTACGTCCCTTATGTACACACGAGCAGAATTTCCGTCAAAAAAAGTGTGATGGGAGCTTTTGGTCGGATATTCCGACCGTGTGTATGCTCCATCCAACTTTTTCTGTCTGAATTTCTGCCAGCAAAAGATTGAGAGCTGGTTCTCTATTTTTCCGACGGAAAAAGTTCTTGATGGAAACTCCATTCGTCTGTATGCAATTCCGACGCGCAAAAAGACACGCATGCTCGGAAACAATTCAACGCATGCTCGGAAGCATTGAACTTCATTTTCTTGGCTCATCGTAGTGTTGTATGTCAGCGCGTTCTTGACGGTCGAAAGTTCAGAGAACTTTTGTGTGACTGTGTGTGTATGCAAGCCAAGCTTGAGTGAAATTCCGTCAGAAAAACCTTGGAAATTCCTCTTGTGTGTACGGGGTATTTAGTCTGCGTGTTGGGTGTATCTCAATATCTGATCTTATTCTTTATTTGTGGACATTGCACAGTAGTCCTGTATGCTGGGCGTAATTCTCAGCATTGGTTTTTATCCTGTATTCATGGACTCTGCATGGTAACACGTCTCTTCTCCTGTGTGCTGGGTGTCATTTGCAGGATCATTATGGGTACTCTTTAACTTGGATTCTAGCCCCTGTAACCAGTGGCGTAGCGTGGGTTGTCAGCGCCCGGGGCAAGGCAAGTAATTTGCGCCCCCTAACCTGCGGACAATTCGCACTCCCTGAGTCCCTTCCCACAATAATACTGACCTACCTGACCACTAATCTGATTCCTATACTGACCACTACACTAACCTCTACACTGACCTACATGATTCCTATACTGACCACTACACTATACAATACACTGACCCTTACACTGACCTACCCGATTCCTACATGGATCACTACACTACACACTGACCTACCTGATTCCTATACTGACCACTACACACCCCACCAACCTACACGATTCCTACATCGACCACTACACACTGACACACTACACAATACACTACACTATCCACTGACCACTACACTACACACCACACACCACTAACCACTAAACACTGACCACTACACACTGACCACTAAACACCACTAACCACTACACACCACTGACCACTACACACCACTGACCACTACACACCACTGACCACTACACACTGACCACCACACACCACACTGACCACTACACACCACTACACATTGACCATACTACACACTGACCACACTACACTACACACCACACTGACCACTACACTACACACTGACCACTACACACTGACCACACACCACACTGACCATTACACTACACACTGACCACTACACTACACTGACCACTGACCACACTACACACCACTACACACTACACTACACCACACACTGACCACTACACACTGACCACTACACTACACCACACACTGACCACTACACACTGTCCACCACTAACCACTACACACCACACTGACCAGTACACACCACACTGACCACCACACACTGACCACTACACTACATCACACACTGACCACCACTAACCACTACACACCACTAACCACTACACACCACACTGACCACTACACACTGACCACTACACACCACTACACTACACGCTGACTACACTACACTCAATACACTACATACTGACTGCTACACAACACTCTACCCACAGACCAATACACTACACTATACATTACCCACAACACTATACATTACACTATACACTAACTTTCTGGCTGCTCCCTCTCCCCAGACCATATCTATCCCCCCCCCCCCGGGCTGAGTGAGTCTTTTACCTTTTTTTCTTCCATCTGCTCTGCCTCTGCGCCGCCGACTGTCACACTGCCTGCCCAGGCGGGGACATGATGATCAGGGACCCGGGCCGGAGAGGAGGAGGAGGAGAGGAGGAGAAGACAGCGGCCACAGACTGCCTTCCGCGATGGCCGACATGATTGGTGACCCGGGAGAGGAGGAGCAGGAGAGGACGGCGGCCACAACGAAGGTCAGCCCCGCTCCCCCGCGATTGAGGACAGGCCAGCTCCACCTGCTGCACATGACCCCTTTCGCCCAATCACAGTGCGCCAGGGGCCGGCCTGAGAATTAACATGGCGGCCGGAGCGTGGGGTCACAGAACATAGAATTTAGCTGTATGGAGAGAGGGTGACACATACTGGAGCAGGATTTCGCCCCCCTAAATGTTGCGCCCGGGGCCTACGCCCCCCTCGCACCCCCCTACGCTACGCCACTGCCTGTAACTGATCCTGCAGGATGTTCCTCCATTGCAACTTGTCATTTCCTCTTCCTGATTGGAAGACTGTACCAGGTAGAAAAAAAACGTGTCCCCAGTACAGGAGCTATTTTGTTGAAGACTGAGTGGTGGCGGGCTTATTGGAGAAAACCATGGATAACGCTAAACTGGAAGGTGTCCTCACTTCTTGTACTTCAACACAAGGGACAGAGGAGCAGAGCTGCAGGGAAAGTGTGGTACACTTTGTGGGCCATCACCACCGGGAACAGAACAACTCAAATATCCAAGAGCTTATTCAGAGGTGGCGATATATATGTCTGTATATGTATATGTCTGTATGGACAACGCAAACCTCCACTTCTCCTATAGATTAAAAGCGTTCTTATTTGCAAAGTCCACCCAGGAGAAGGTGGGGAGGAGGTCAAGAGGGGCAGTTGCCCAGGGTGCAGTAGTTACGTGGGTAGAGGGGTGCCGTGTGGCTGCAGAATCCCGACCATGCACAAACATCAATTTTTCAGCCTAAACTGAGGAATGTGGCAATTTGTAGCCATGAAACATGTTTTTATGGTGAAATAAAGCAACTTGATGTCATCACAGGATTGGTCTAGATGACTAAGACCTATTCTTATAAAGATGTCTTCAGGCGCCTCTTCTAATTAGATAACCGGCAAGCTTTTTTTAAGATCTCCCTGGTTCACTTTGTTTCCAACACCCACCTGAGGACCCATCCGAGGAGCCAGAATAGAATGCACTGCTTGTGCTTGCGAAGCAGATGTAGCATGGCCAGTTGAAATGGCATGTATTGGGAAGTGTATTATTATTATTATTACTATACAGGATTTATATAGCGCCAACAGTTTGTGCAGCGCTTTACAACATTGGGGAAGACAGTACAATTACAATACAATTCAACACAATACAATACATTATAATCCTGGGCCATGTTAAAAGTGGGATCCCAAATGGATCATGCCAGTTGATGATAGATCGTGCCAGTTGCTCCCTGGCAACTTCCCAGAGGGAAGTTGCCATTTTGCTATTTAAGCATGGCTTTCTTCTATGAGTTGGCACTGCTGTGCACTGTGAACTGGTAAATGTTGCTTTGGACCACATTTTACCAATTCACCAATATGCTGGGCAAATATTTGATTCCACTCCATTGTAATGAGTGGATGTTTGAGTACTCATTCATCTCCATATCTAAAATACCAAACATAACACAGAAATTGATTACACTTTATACATCACATTGTTGTGAAAATCAACAGGGCAGGAATCTGGGCTCAAAGCAAATGCTTTTCCACCCCCGGATCCTCCCTGCGACCTCTGCAAACCACTGTGCGCTTGGTATGCGTTACCATAGAGAGGATTAAGCTGTTATCATAAATAGGCTTTTTTTTACTGTCAGACAGCTGAGAGAGAGGATGATTCTCTTACAAACCTTTGCATTGAAATTTTTTTCTTTTTAAGATTTGTATATCTGTGCTTTGTTTGTGTTCTGTGGCTTCCACAAAAATGCTGTTGTTTAGGCAATCTTACCTGAGAAGAATAGTGAGAGGACTGATTGGTTGACAGCTAAGGGTGGGTGATTGACATCCCATGTGAACATTGTGTACTGACTATCATGCCTGACTAGTATCTGTTTTTTTTTTTCTATGAAGTCTTTGTCTAGGTTAGATAAGCTGGCTATAGACGGTTCGAAATTTTCCTCTATCCACCTCATTTGTGTTGTTCAGCTGAACTTTAGGATCTCTGGGGCATATTGATTCTGGTTGGCCAAACCAGGAGGGCACACAGGAGAAATGAAAGTAACTTTATTATGAAACTCAGTAGGGAATTTGGGAGGACCCCATCTTGTTTTTATATTTTGCATTGCGTCCTAATTGTTCGTATTCACCTATTAGACGGGGATCTCCAGCTGACAGCTGAAATGGGCTGCAACCCGATGCAAGCTTAGTGTTCCGTTGAGGCTCTATTGAAGCGCGGTGTGTAGTGTGTATAGTGTTCCGCTAGGAGCGCTGGTGTGGGATGGAGCTCACCCCAGCCCCTGCTATTACTTGTACAAAAGGAAAGTATTCCTGTAGCCGAACATCCGTGCAGTCCCTAGAATCAGTGTGAAAGTGGCAACCTCAGCCTGGACTGCAGCCAGGCCACGTCCCCAACGTGTTTCGCTACGCCCCTCGGAGCTTAGTCATCCCAGACCATCACACTACCACCACAATGTTTGCTTGTTGGTATGATGTTCTTTTTATGAAATGCTGTGTTAGTTTTACGCCAGATGGAAGCCTTCCAAAAACTTCAACTTTTGTCTCATCAGTCTGAATATTTACCCAAAAGTCTTGGGAATAATCAAGATTTTTTTTTTGGCAAATGTGAGACGAGTCTTTGTGTTCTGTTTGGTCAGCAGTGGCTTTCGCCTTGGAACTCTCCCACGGAAGCTATTTTTGCCCAGTCTCTTCCTTATTGTTGAATCACGAACACTGATCTTACCTGAGGCAAGTGAGGCCTGCAGTTCTTTAGATATTGTTCTGGGTTCTTTTATGACCTCCTGGATGAGCCGTTGTTATGCTCTTGGAGGCATTTTTAGTAGGCTGGCCAGTTCTGGGAAGGCTCACCACTGTTCCAAGTTTTCTCCATTTGTGGATAATGGCTCTCAACGTAGTTCGCTGGAGTCCCAAAGCCTTATAAATGGCTTTGATACATGTCAATTACTTTGTTTTTCATCTGTTCTTGAATTACTTTAGATCGCGCCATAATGTGTTGCATTTTTTAGATCTGTTAGGGTGCTTCACTTTGTCAGACAGCTTCTATTTAGGTGACTTCTTGATTCAACAGGTCTGGCAGTAATCAGGCCTGGGTGTGGAAAGTGAAATCAAACTCAGCTTACCAAAAAAATGTGGGGGTATTCACAGTTTTTTCATGATCTAGCAATGGAATCTAGGGGGGAGGAGTTGCAATTACTTTTTTATATAGGGCCAGGCAGGTTTGAACAGCTTTTTTCCCTTAATAAATGAAATCATCATTTAAAAACTGCATTTCAGATTTACTTATCTTGGATGATCTGAATCATTTAAGTGTGACAGATATGCAAAAAAAAATCAAATCAGGAAGGGGGCAAATACTTTTTCACAGCATTGTAACTGGAGCATGCTGGATTTACATGGTCCCAACATCTGGACCCTTTTATGGCATCTTACAAATTCCAGGAGTGAGCCAAGAGTACACTACATAGTATCTGCACTGCAGGAAGTGGACACAGAAGGAGCAACAAGATGAAGTATTTTTTTCAGAATAAACTTTGAAATTTTCTTCTACCAAAAAATTATGCAGTACATCTCTACAACACGTGCAATTTTTTGCACACGTGTTTAAAAAAACATTTTAGGTCTGAAGATGGGGTAAAACCCGCAATCATTATATTATTATTTTTTTTTTTTTTGCAGTGGCAGTCCTCAGAGGGTCTGCTTAGGGTCCTCAGTCATGCTCTTTTTCCCTGGGCTATCACTCACAAGTAAAAATGAGAAAAAAACAACTGTCAATGCAGTGGGGATTGATTTGCATTGCCGGGTGGTATTAAAGGAGCCCAGGCCAGCCAACACTACAGTATATTTAACAAAGCAAGAGGAAACCAAACAGAGAAGTTCAATGTTAGGGATTATATACACTTTATATAATATGGTGACAGGATGATTGGATCTTGTACAATGTGGAGTCACCGTGTCTGGGACACATGATGGCTAAATATGATCTTGCTGCTTTGACTGCTACCCCGTCATTCTTGTAGTTGTGATCTAAGGCTACTTTCACACTGAAGGCATTTTTCGGGCATTTTAGCGCTAAAAAGCCTGTAAACTGCCCCACATGACTCCCCAGTGTGAAAGCCTGATTGCTTTCACAGTAGGGTGGTGCGCTTGCGAGATGGGAAAAAAAGTCCTGCAAGCAGAATCTTTGTATACAGGGCTCCTAAACTGCCCCTGCCCATTGGAATGAATGGGCAGAGCTTCCGAAGTGCCTGAAAAGCGCTACAGAAGCACCGAAACATGGGCGCTTTTAACCCTTTCTTCGGCTGCTATGGGGGGTCAAAAGTGACCTGCTAGTGGCCAAAAAGTACTGCTTAAAAAGACGGTAAACCGCCTCTAAAACTACTTTTAGCGGCGCTCTACCGCTAACACAGCGTGGCCCCAGTGTGCAAATAGCCTAATGCATCATGCACAGTGTTCCTAGGTTGTATATAGGGTCTATTTCTTTCTTTTTTTTATTAACTGGGAAATATGCCACATGCAGAAACCCAGCCACTGTGTGATATTAGATGGCATAATAATTCCAACTGAACAGACAAACCGGTTGGGTGAGTTATGAATCCTGAGCTGACACTAAGTTCCTATATGTGACATGGGATGGGTCTGACACAAGACTATGGAATTCGGAATGAAAAATACAGCATTGTCTTCTGCCTCTTCTACCCTCTGGCAATGGATTGTTTGACAATTCAACTCAGTCTATGTAGCCAATACTATTATTATGGGTTTACATAAAATACCCTTTGTTGTCTTCACACCGCAGCATTGCTGGACACACCAAAATATTCCCAGCAAAAATCTAAAGTATACAACTGGCCTGAATTCATAACAATATTTGGAGGTCATTTATGTCATTATAACAGTATATTAAAAAGAAAAGTATTAAAGAAAAATCAACCAAAAATGTTCTGAATCTAAGATAGGCACACAAACCAGTGGTTTGTTACGGTGTCATTCATGATGAATGCCACCTCAAAGCAGTAAACAGTAGCGCACAACAGATCATAGCACACCACTACGCATATACCATGTGCTGTGGTGCACCGCATTGTTAAAAAAAGGTAATTTGCATTTTTTTCATCTGTTGTGGTATGCTAGCAACCCATTGATAATGAATTGGTTGATTAACGCAATGCATGCAACAAAATGCTTTAACGTGAATGGGCCCAATAGTACAACACAAGTCATACATAGTATTCCCAACAGGCAACACAATCAATACTGGTGTCAACAAATAAAAATATGTAGCACCCTCCTAGTTAGGTTGCTAGGATGTAGGCAAATTTAGTTCTTTTTCGCTCCTCTGTAGCCAGTGGAGCAGTTGTTAATTTTTTTTGGCTATTCTGGGTCTCACAGACTGCAGGTTTGATTGCTCTCCCCTGTCTTCCAGAGCCTCTTGAAGACAGGGGAGAGCAATCAAACCTGGAAAGAGAGAGACACTGCTGTTCTAAATCTCAAAACATTTATATGCCTCCCCACCCACCTTCTGGGCATGTCTCCCCGCAGATTGGCTGGAGCACATTCAATATTCAGACTGGGGTTTACCTTGTTCAACCCTCTATGTTTCATAGAGGGTTGAGCAAAGCAAACCCCAGTCTGAAGAATTGGTTCAGGTTGGTCAGGGTCTCTCTCTTTCCAAGGTTGGAGGGAAACCACCTGTCTGGGAGGGGGTGGCTTCCCCCACCCACCTGCAGCAGCAGCTATCCTGATTTCCAGCAGTTAATCATCAAGGTCCCAGCTGTGGTAGCCTATGGTCCAGCTGTGGGGGGGTCAAAATTGCCCTGCTAGTGCCCGAAAAGTACTGCTTAAAAAGACGGTAAACCGCCTCTAAAACTACTTTTAGCGGCGCTCTACCGCTAACACAGCGTGGCCCCAGTGTGCAAATAGCCTAATGCATCATGCACAGTGTTCCTAGGTTGTATATAGGGTCTATTTCTTTCTTTTTTTTATTAACTGGGAAATATGCCATGTGCAGAAACCCAACCACTGTGTGATATTAGATGGCATAATAATTCCAACTGAACAGACAAACTGGTTGGGTGAGTTATGAATCCTGAGCTGACACTAAGTCCCTATATGTGACATGGGATGGGTCTGACACAAGACTATGGAATTCGGAATGAAAAATACAGCATTGTCTTCTGCCTCTTCTACCCTCTGGCAATGGATTGTTTGACAATTCAACTCAGTCTATGTAGCCAATAATATTATTATGGGTTTACATAAAATACCCTTTGTTATCTTCACACCGCAGCATTGCTGGACACACCAAAATATTCCTAGCAAAAATCTAAAGTATACAACTGGCCTGAATTCATAACAATATTTGGAGGTCATTTATGTCATTATAACAGTATATTAAAAAGAAAAGTATTAAAGAAAAATCAACCAAAAATGTTCTGAATCTAAGATAGGCACACAAACCAGTGGTTTGTTACGGTGTCATTCATGATGAATGCCACCTCAAAGCAGTAAAAAGTAGCGCACAACAGATCATAGCGCACCACTACGCATATAGCATGTGCTGTGGTGCACCGCATTGTTAAAAAAAGGCCATTTGCATTTTTTTCATCGGTTGTGGTATGCTAGCAACCCATTGATAGTGAATTGGTTGATTAACGCAATGCATGCAACAAAATGCTTTAACGTGAATGGGCCCAATAGTACAACACAAGTCATACATAGTATTCCCAACAGGCAACACCATCAAAACTGGTGTCAACAAATAAAAATATGTAGCACCCTCCTAGTTAGGTTGCTAGGATGTAGGCAAATGTAGTTCTTTTTCGCTCCTCTGTAGCCAGTGGAGCAGTTGTTAATTTTTTTGGGCTATTCTGGGTCTCACAGACTGCAGGTTTGATTGCTCTCCCCTGTCTTCCAAAGCCTCTTGATGACAGGGGAGAGCAATCAAACCTGGAAAGAGAGAGACACTGCTGTTCTAAATCTCAGAACATTTATATGCCTCCCCAACCACCTTCTGGGCATGTCTCCCCGGGGATTGGCTGGAGCACATTCAATATTCAGACTGGGGTTTCATAGAGGGTTGAGGAAAGCAAACCCCAGTCTGAAGAATTGGTTCAGGTTGGTTAGGGTCTCTCTCTTTCCAAGGTTGGAGGGAAACCACCTGTCTGGGAGGGGGTGGCTTCCCCACCCACCTGCAGCAGCAGCTGCTATCCTGATTTCCAGCAGTTAATCATCAAGGTCCCAGCTGTGGTAGCCTATGGTCCAGCTGTGGGGTCAATCTCTTAGGATTCCGTTAGTCAAGGGAACCCTCACCTAAGGAGTTGGACTGGAGAGCTCACTGAAGAGTGCCCGGTGGAAGTTAGGAGTCTGGCTGTCCTGTGGAATTGTGAGCACTAAACTCTTCCTCACTAAAGAGTGTCCAGTGAACACTGGAAGGAGGCATCTGATGATCCTGTGACATTGTGAGTACTGACCTGAGCTCAGGGCTCTTTCGACTGTATGCTGTAGCCCTTGGGTGGAGGAGCCTGTAGTTTTCCATCTGGGATATCTTCCAAAAAGTGACGCCGTTCTTCCATCTGTACTTTGCTCCTACATGCAAACTGCTCAGGGAGACTTAGAAAATGGGAAGTGTCCTTCTGCAAATATTTAGTGCATCTGGAGTATCCCATATTACCCTGCACCCCATCCATGTTGTTCTGCAAAAAAAATCATAAAAAGACCCTAGACTAGTTTCTGAGCCAGGAGTGAATGGACTCTTGCTACACGAAAGAACTGGTTAACTTAAAGTGGAAGGTAACTTCCATGCATGACTTTTACCTATAGGTAAACCTAGTTACATAGTAGGCAAGGCTGAAAAAAGACAAGTCCATCAAGTCCAACCTATGTGCGTGAGTTTATGTCAGTATTACATTGTATATCCCTGTATGTTGTGGTCATTCAGGTGCTTATCTAATAGTATTTTGAAATTATCGATGCCCCCCGCTGAAACCACCGCCTGTGAAAGGGAATTCAACATCCTTACCATTCTAACAGAAAAGAACCCTCTACGCAGTTTAAGGTTAAACCTCTTTTCTTCTAATTCTAGTAAATGGCCGCGTTTCTTATTAAATTCCCTTATGTGGAAAAGTTTTATTCATATTGTGAGGGTCGCAATTATGGTATTTGTACATTAAAATCATATCCCCTTTCAAGCGTCTCTTCTCCAGAGAGAACAAGTTCAGTGCTCGTAAACTTTCCTCATAACTAATGTCCTCCAGACCTTTTACTAGTTACTTGTTGCCCTTCTCTGGACTCTCTCCCATTCCAGCACATCCTTCCTGAGGACTGGTGCCCAGAACTGGACAGCATACTCCAGGTGCGGCCGGACCAGAGTCTTGTAGAGTGGGAGAGTTATCACTTTATCTCTGGAGTTAATTCCCTTTTTAATGCATGCCAATATTCTGTTTGCTTGCAGCAGCTTGGCATTGCATGCCATTGCTGAACCTGTCGTCTTTTAGAACCCCCAGGTCCTTTTCCATTCTAGATTTCCCCAGAGGTTCTCCCCAGTGAGTAGATTGCAATGATATTTTTGCCACCCAAACGCATTATTTTATATTTTTCCACATTAAACCTCATTTGCCATGTAGTTGCCCACCCCATTAATTTGTTCAGATCTTCTTGCAAGGTTTTTCACATCCTGCGGAGAAGTGATTGCCCTGCTTAGCTTAGTATCGTCCACAAATACTGAGATTGAACTGTTTATCCCATCTTCCGGGTTGTTTATGAATAAATTAAATAGGATTGGTCCCAGGACAGAACCCTGGAGGACCCCACTTTCCATCCCTGCCCATTCCGAGTACTCCCCTTTTATCACTACCCTCTGAACGCTCCCTTGTAGCCAGTTTTCAAACCATGTACTCACCCTATGGTCCATGCCAACGGACCTTACTTTGTACAGAAAACGTTTATGGGCAACTGTATCAAATGCTTTTGCAAAATCCAGATACCCCACATCTATGGGCCTTCCCTTATCTAGATGGCAGCTCGCCTCCTCATAGAAGGTTAATAGATTGGTTTGGCAAGAACGATTCTTCATGAATCCATGCTGATTACTGCTAATGATACCATTCTCTGTACTAAAATCTTGTATATAGTCCCTTATTATCCCCTCCAAGAGTTTACATACTATTGATGTTAGGCTAACTGGTCTGTAATTTCCAGGAATGTATCTTTGCCCTTTTTTAAATATTGGTGCTACATTGGCTTTACTCTAATCAGCTGGTACCATTCCAGTCAGTAGTCTGTTCGTAAAAATTAAGAACAATGGTCTGATAATTACTTGACTGAGTTGACTGAGTCCCGGTGACTTACTAATATTACGTTTTTCAAGTCTATTTCTAATTCCGTCCTCTGTTAGCCATGAGGCCATGTGACATGTTATGAGGATAAACACTGCAGTTTTGGTTACTGAAGCCCCCCGATTCTCTTGTGAAGACTGAGGAGAAGAATAAATTCAACACCTTCGCCATCTCTTCATCCTTAGTAACCAGATTACCTATAGGTAATGTAAAAAAATCCCCTAAACGTGCACCGTTTAGGAGATATTTACTGTACATGCAGCCAGTGACACCACTGGCACATGCACTCTGAAGGAACGACCACCCGTGCCGTGACCGGTGGTTTGCTGGGGTGGTTTGCAGGCGCTATTGCGCTAATAATAGTGCCTGCAAACCAACCCGAAAGTGCCGCTGCTTTGTCTCCAGTGTGAAAGCCCCGAGGGCTTTCACACTGGAGCCGTGCGCTAGCAGGACAGGAAAAAAAGTCCTGCTAGCAGCATCTTTGGAGCGATGAAGGAGCGGAGTATATACAGCTCCTTCACCGCTCCTGCCCATTGAAATCAATGGGACAGCGCGGCAATACCCGCCGGCAAAGCTCCTCTGCAGAGACGCTTTGTGGTGGTTTTTAACCCTTTCTTGGCTGTATGCGGGGGGTAAAACTGCCCTACTAGCGGCCGAATACCGATGGTAAAGCGCCGCTTACCGACGGTAATACCGTCGACGCTGCCCCCGCCCCAGTGTGAAAGGGGCCTAAAGTACAACTCCAGTCAAGAATACCAAAAGGAAGCTCACCAGGGGGACCCGGCAGGGCTGTCCTCTCTCTCCGGCTTTATTTGCCTTAGCTATTGAACCAGTGGCGGAGGCGCTCCGTACGTCCCCGCATATTAAAGGTCTCCGTATTGGCTTGCTGGAGGAGAGGCTGGCCCTGTACGCGGATGACATGCTACTGTTCCTCAATGATGCTGGCCCGTCCTTACAGGGTGTTCTGAATGTGTTAGACACCTTTGCAGGAGTCACCGGACTGGAAGTCAACTGGTCCAAATCCATACTTTTTCCGATAGACCAGGCGGCCAAAACTACTTCCTCCCCAGACTGTTCACTAAAATGGGTGGAAACTTTTAAGTACCTGGGGGTCCATATATCCACACAAGCAGCAGACTTCCTCTCACTTAACCTTACCCCTATTCTCGTAGACACTAAGGCAAAACTTAAAACATGGAGTAATTTACCTTTATCAGTTTGGGGACGAGTGAATCTCCTCAAAATGAAAATTATCCCCAAATTCACGTATTTGTTCCGCCACTCCCCTCAGTGGATACCTAAATCGTTTTTTAATACAATGAATCAATTGTTCTCATCCTTTATCTGGGGCTCCTCGCCGCCCAGGTATCGGCTGTCGACTTTGATGCGGCCGACAACGCAGGGTGGTATGGCATTTCCTGATTGTTACAAATATTTTCTAGCCACCCAACTGGTGACAGTGGCCTGGTGGCTGCACCCTGACAAAACTAATTCTTCCACAGCCCTGGAGGCCATGATAGTGGGCTCTTTCGAAGCCCTGCAATTCCTGATATTCAGAGGCCCTCGAGCCCCATATCATTTGACACCCTCTATGCATACCACCCTGCGGGCTTGGCGGGCGGGTCTAGATATAGAAAAATACAAATCAACCGAGATCTCTCCTAACACCCCGATCTGGCTGAACCCTACTTTGCCACACATTTACAAACTTCCGGACCCCTTTGCATGGACTAAGTATGGTATAAAAATAATTTCTCACATAGTGTCACAAATGTCATTATCTCCCTTTTCACACCTTTCGTCCATGTATAACATACCTCATCATTACCAATTTCGCTATCTCCAATTGTCACATGCTTTTGCTGCGCAGTTTCCACGCGCCTCCTGCATCGTTGTCCAGTCAGGACTAGAGAAGACACTTAGAACTAAGTGTGCAGAGAAACCTACCTCACAGCTTTATGAGCATTCGGTCTATGTGTCTCTCCCACCTCTAGATAAGCTCTGGTCTCGCTGGCAGCTTGATATACCCTCGCTGGACAATGATGATTGGGATGATGTTTGGGATCTCCCCTTCCGCTCCTTAGTTTCTATGCGGGATCGGCTGATCCAATTTAAAATAGTGCATAGAGCGTACTTTACTCCACATAGACTCCATCAAATGAACCCTACATGTCCATCGGAGTGTTGGAGATGTGGAATCTCCCCAGGAGATTTCTCTCATATTTTTTGGCACTGCCCTAAAATCCAGCGATATTGGAGTGAGGTACTTGACACGGTAAATAGAGTCGCATCGACTACATTGCCACATGCCATGGAAATCTGTCTATTGGGGTTAATTGAAACACTTGTACCAACAGTGGCAAAACGTACACTGGTCGGGTTATTGCTATTTTATGCCCGGAAAAACATTGCCATGCGGTGGAAAAAGCCCACCCCCCCTTCATTGACACAATGCAAAAGTCTGGTCAATAATAACCTTCCTTTATATAAAGACACATACTTCAACAGAGGATGCCCGATGAAGTACGATAGAGTCTGGCGTACATGGTTGGAAGATGTGGAAACAGCTGTTTGAGACTTCAAATAATATGATGGGGGGGAACAGTGAGAATTTATTGGTTACGATTGGAGAGAGGACTTGACGTCTTAAGTGACCTCTAAATAAACACAAGAAGAAGCGAGCCATAGGTTAACTCATCAAAGGATAAATAACACAAATTATAATATCTTGTATTGCGATGTGTAGGTGATTCTGTATAAGCACCACAGATTTTTTTTTTTTTTTTCTCTTTAAGTTGTATTTGTATTGTTTGTCTTGAAAAAGCAATAAAAAGAATTAAAAAAAAAAAAAAAAAGAATACCAAAAGGAAAAATGAAGAGCCCATTTACCGCTTCCCGACCAACCGCCGCAGTTATACTGCGGCAAGTTGGCTCCCCTGCGTGAGCCGTCTTAGCTATACGTCGGCTCGTGGGGTCGGGATAGCCGGCGCACGCACGCCCGCTGCATATCGGGGGTGCCAATGATCGTGGCTCATGGCCCATGCTCGTGGCCGTCGCCGGCCATGAGCGATCATGACCAGGAGACACAGAACAGGGACGAGAGTGTGTAAACACACACTTCCCTGTTCTGTTCTGACAGGAGTGACAGTTCGTGTGTTCCTATTAGCTAGAAACCACGATCTGTCACTTCCTCTAGTCAGTCCCCTCCCCCTTCAGTTAGAATCACCTCCCAGGGAACACAGTTAACCCTTAGACTGCCCCCTAGTGTTAACCCCTTCACTGTCAGTGACATTTTTACAGTAATCAATGCATTTTTATAGCACTGATCGATGTATTAATGCCAATGGTCCCAAAAATGTGTCCAAATTGTCCACTGTGTCCGCCATAATGTCACAGTCAGGATAAAAATCGCAGATCGCTGCCATTACTAGTAAAAAAAAATAATAATAAAAATGCTATAAATCTATCCCCTATTTTGTAGATGCTATAACTTTTGCGCAAACCAATCAATATACGCAATTTGTTTTACCAAAAATATGTAGAAGAATACATTTCGGCCTAAACTGAGAAAAAAATTTGCTTTTTTTTTCTTAAGAAATGGGGATATTTATTATAGCAAAAAGTACAAAGTAATGCTTTTTTTCAAAATTGTCGCTCTTTTTTTGTTTATAGCGCAAAAAAAACCGCAGAGGCGATCAAATACCACCAAAAGAAAGCTCTATCTGTGGGAAAAAAAGGACGTCAATTTTGGTTGGTTGCAACATCGCGCGACCGCGCAATTGTCAGTTAAAGCGACGCAGTGCCGAATCGCAAAAAGTGCTCTGGTCAGGAAGGGGGTAAATTCTTCCGGGGCTGAAGTGGTTAAATGACAAAATAACAAAGCCATATTTTGCTGAGATTTCCCAGCAGTATTTTTTTCTGATGCTAGATGTCCTCAGTCTGATGGCCAGCATCATTCAATCCAGTTTATCTGAGACCAGGTTATCCTGAACCCTTTCCAGCCAGTGACTGGATAGTGAAAGGAGAAGCAGCACAGCTTCCTATCTGCCACAAGTTCAAATTTAAAGTGATTGTAAACCTCATACTGTGTACTTGTCACTATCCAAAGCCCCGAGTGTGATTTCTGTCGGCTGTCTGGTTCCTCTGTTATGTGCATGAGTCCTTTCTGACAGCTTTTCTCATCTCCAAGAGATAATTGGTGACAGGGGAGGAGAGCTCCAGCACACAGCCTTTAAGTGACAGCCACAGCTGTGCATGTTTCCTGTGTGCTGTGTGAAGGGTCTCTTCCCTCCAATCAGGGCTCATAGCTCTCATCACTGAGCTCTGCAGTGTGTGACTTTAGATCCCTACCCCCTGCTTTTCAGAGCTGAGGGATGCTGTGTAAAATGTGTGTTTTGGGCAGCTGTAGAGGACAGATAGCTGCAGATAAACAGGTGCAACTTATGTAGGAGGATTTGTTTAACCTGAGACTAGTCCCTTCACTTGGTTTATGTAAGGGTTTACAACCACGTTACATAGTTACATAGTTACATAGTAGGTGAGGTTGAAAAAAGACACAAGTTCATCAAGTCCAACCTATGTGGGTGATTATGTGTCAGTATTACATTATATATCCCTGTATGTTGCGGTCATTCAGGTGCTTATCTAATAGTTTCTTGAAGCTATCGATGCTCCCGCTGAGACCACTGCCTGTGGAAGGGAATTCCACATCCTTGCCGCTCTTACAGTAAAGAACCTTCTATGTAGTTTAAGTTTAAACCTCTTGTAATTGTAATGAGTGGCCACGAGTCTTGTTAAACTCCCTTCCGCAAAAAAGTTTTATCCCTATTGTGGGGTCACCAGTACGGTATTTGTATATTGAAATCATATCCCCTCTCAAGCGTCTCTTCTCCAGAGAGAATAAGTTCAGTTCTCCCAACCTTTCCTCATAACTAATATCCTCCAGACCCTTTATTAGCTTTGTTGCCCTTCTTTGTACTCGCTCCATTTCCAGTACATCCTTCCTGAGGACTGGTGCCCAGAAATGGACAGCATACTCCAGGTGAGGCCGGACCAGAGTCTTGTAGAGTGGGAGAATTATCGTTCTATCTCTGGAATTAATCCCTTTTTAAATGCATGCCAATATTCTGTTTCCTTTGCTTGCAGCAGCTTGGCATTGCATGCCATTGCTGAGCCTATCATCTACTAGGACCCCCAGCTCCTTTTCCATCCTAGATTCCCCCAGAGGTTCTCCCCCCAGTGTATAGATTGCATTCATATTTTTGCCACCCAAATGCATTATTTTACATTTTTCTACATTGAACCTCATTTGCCATGTAGTCCCCACCCCATTAATTTGTTCAGGTCTTTTTGCAAGGTTTCCACATCCTGCGGAGAAGTTATTGCCCTGCTTAGCTTAGTATCGTCCACAAATACAGAGATTGAACTGTTCATCCCATCCTCCGGGTCGTTTATATCGTTAAATCAGTGTGGAAGCATTCTATTTGTTGAAATTTAGTAGTAGAAAGCTTTGAATCAGGAAGAGACATAAGCGAAAAATGAAGAGTAATGTAAGAAAGTGTAGAGAGAAATTTGGAGGTAAACTACTAAAAGAGTCCACCCCTCCTTCTGACTATACAGTACTGTGCAGAATTATATTAGGATAAAAGGTCATCATGCTATAATAAAACTAATATGCAAATCTGCACTATCAGCAAGGTGAAAATCCAATGAAGAATCAAAAGCCGCCAACTGTTCCAAAGTGCAGCTCTTCCAGTGTTAAATCCCAACTTGTACAATAATACTCCAAAAATCTAAAAATGTGTCCCGTTGTGCTGATGTTTGACATTTTTTTTTCTGTTAGACATCTGGATAACAGAGGCACGTTCCTTCATTAGTGTTTATGCACAGTTGGACCTCAGGGCTCCATAGCTCAGAGGTTAGACCATTGGTTTTGAGTTCAACACTTGCTGGGGCCCTTACTGCAAGTGAAGGTGACCGTATCTTCCATAGAGGTGTAATAATGCCCCGTACACACGATCGGATTTTCTGACGGGAAATGTTGGATGTGAGGTTGTTGGCGGACAATCCGACCGTGTGTATGCTCCATCGGACAATTGTTGTCGGACTTTCCGCCAACAAATGTTGTAGCATGTTCTCAAATTTACGGCCAACAAGTGTGTCGGACTTTCCGATCGTGTGTACACAAGTCCGTCGTACAAAAGTCCAAAGTACATGCTCGGGAACAGAAGTGGTCAGTCTTGTAAACTAGCATTTGTAATGGAGAATTAACATTTGTGACGTGGCAAATTATGAAGTCTCCAAATGCAGCGCACAATTCTCTTCTTCTTTAATGGGATAATAATGAAGCTGCTTTGCTGGTGATACTGATGAAGTTATTGCAAACAAATTTTCAAAGGCTTTTTTTTCTAGTGATATCAAGAATAATATTATTATGTTTTTTATTTTTTTTTTATTTGTGTTACCACAACACCATTATCCCGTAGTTTTTAAGATCAAAGGTACAACTATGTTGGTGTCCCTTGTTAATTTTACATTGTATTTTTTAAATGTAACTGCCTACTCCCAAATTGTCCTTTGAAGTAAAACACACCAAGTATTATTCTCCACAATTTTTTATTGTGCATTAAAAAAAAAAAAAAAGATTTAGACATGATATCTGCCAATAGAACTTAACCAAAAAGTGCATTCTATGCATCCATAAATATAGAAAATATACCAAATCAAATCATTATTATTCAACCAAAAAAATAATGTCAAAGCAATAACTCCAAGGCCAATAATAAATAACGCATTATCTCCTCCGATTCCGCAACATGCCTGGTTGACGAACGGCCGTTCAGAAACGAACTGAAAAGCACAAAATGAAAAGTGCGAAATGAAAAGCGCGAAAAGAAAATCGCGAATCAACACTCACCAAACTTCTACTAACACGAAATTAGCAGAAGGAGCCCAAAGGGTGGCGCTAAAGAGCTGTAAAACCATGTAATGTGTCTAGTACGTCACTACATTCGTAATTGTTGGCCAACATTTGTGTGACCGTGTGTATGCACGACGAGTTTGAGCCAACACCCTTCTAACAAAATTCCACGGTTTTGTTGGCGGAAAGTCCGATCGTGTGTACGAGGCTATAGAGTTTTCCCAAGAAAAGTCCCAAGGGACCGAGAAGTTATGAACGTTTGAAGGGCTCTGATTATTTGATTAAAACATTAGAACAACTTGACTTTCCAAAGATCTTCAATAGCAATATCCGCTTACTTTCTAGTTCTACATCAAAAGAAAAGGGCACTAGTCTTTTACCCCCTCCTAACACCTAGGCGGACTAACCAGTGTATGAAAAAAAAAAGTACCTATTTTTAGCCCACTCCAGTCACGTGATCTAGCTCCCCTGTGTCAGCCAGCAGCAGCTGCAGGGGAGAGGAGAAAGGATGGGCCATTGAAGCCTATGGGTGACGTCCTCACTCCCAGGAACTGCAGCCGTTGTCAGGTGCTCTCTACTCTCCCCTGCAGCCACGGCTGGCTGACATGCGGGATCATGTGACCTGGCCTCAAAATAGGCAAGCATATACTGTACATCTTTCTAATTCAGGTTAGTTCACATAGGTGTTAGGAGGGTGAAGGGAGCATTTTTAATATCTGGATAAGGGGCATGTTCCTTCATTTTTTTTACTTGTGGCAGGTGAACTCTTAAGGAGTTCCAAAGAGCCCTTTAGGGCCTGTTTACACTGCCTGCGCACTAAATGCTACATTGTGGTGTGCAGGCAGATATCAGTTTCTGCTGCAGTTTCATTTATCTTTTCTTTTTTTCTTCTAACTTTATTTGAAATGCACAAAGCAGCACTTTCATGTCTCCACTCAGCAATGCGGAGCGTTGCGCTACTGTGTCGTGACATGCGGGGCCTGCCTGTGCACTGTGGTAAAATGCAACATGTCTGCACAGCTCACTGTAGAACACTCCTGGGCAGTGCAATCGTTTTCTACACTCACCGGACACTTTATTAGGTACACCTTGCTAGTAACGGGTTGGACCCCCCTTTTGCCTTTGTCTTAATTCTTCATGGCATAGACTCTATAAGGTGTTGGAAACATTCCTCAGAGATTTTGGTCCATATTGACATGATAATATCACGCAGTTGCTGCAAATTTGTCGGCTGCACATCCATGATGCAAATCTCCCGTTCCACCACATCCCAAAGGTGCTCTATTGGATTGAGATTTGGTGACTGTGGAGGCCAATGGAGTACAGGGACCTCATTGCCATGTTCAAGAAACCAGTGGTGACATGATTTGAGCTTTGTGACATGGTGCATTATCCTGCTGGAAGTAGCCATCAGAAGATGGGTACACTGTAGTCATAAAGGGATGGACATGGTCAGCAACAATTTTCAGGTAGGCGATGAACTATGTTCAATTGGTACTAAGGGGCCCAAAGTGTGCCAGGCAAATATCCCCAACACCATTACATCACCACCAGCCTGAACCGGTGATACAAGGCAGGATGGATCCATGCTTTCATGTTGTTTATGTCAAACTCTGACCCTATCATCTGCATGTCGCAGCTGAAATCGAGACTCATCAGACCAGGCAACGTTTTTCCAATCTTCTATTGTCCAGTTTTGGTGAGCCTGTGCGAATTGTAGCCTTAGCTTCCTGTTCTTAGCTGACAGGAGTGGCATGTGGTGTGATCTTCTGCTGCTGTAGCCCATCTGCTTCAAGATTCGATGTATTGTGCGTTCAGAGATTAGTTGTAACGACTGGTTATTTGAGTTACTGTTGCCTTTCTATCATCTCAAAACAGTCTGCCCATTCTCCTCTGACATCAACAAGGCATTTTTGTCCACACAATTGCCGCTCACTGGATATTTTCTCTTTTTCGGACCATTCTCTGTAAACCCGAGAGATGGTTGTGTCTGAAGATTCCAGCAGATCGGCAGTTTTTTTTTTTTTAACTCAGACCAGCCCGTCTGACACCAACAACCATGCCACATTCAAAGTCACTTAAATCCATTTCTTCCCCATTTTGGTGCTCGGTTTGAACTTTAGCGAGCCGTCTTCACCTCGTCTAGATGCCTAAATGCATTGAGTTGCTGCCATATGATTGGCTGATTAGCAATTTGTGTTACCAAGTAATAGAACAGGTGTACCTAATAAAGTGACCAGGGAGTGTACATGCCCTAGAAAATGTCAGTCGCCATGAATGAGCCCAGGTCAGCCGGAGTCAACCTCCCTGCTCCATCAGTATTCTTCGTTATTGTTTGACAATTTTGAAAATATACATGGCTGGTCAAGTTGCAAGATAAAGCCTTTTAGACCATGACTGCCAAATAGCTCATTGCCTTAGTTCAAGTCTGTGATTGCAAGGCATGTTTTTTTAACCACTCGCCGACCGCCCTATAGCAATATGATGCCTACAGCATGGTCCCCCAGTTTTGGGGGGAGGCGTCATATGACGTCCTCCCGTGATTGCGCTGCGGTGCGCACTCAGAGCATTCTGTGATCACTGTGTCCTTCCGACACAGCTGCTCACAGATGGGGGTAAAGAGTGAATAACAATGGCACTTTACCACATGATCAGCTGTGTCCATTCACAGCTGGGCACAGTGTAAATACACTTGCCAGTTATCAGCATTCCTTCTCTCAAGCTGTAACAGCATAAAGAGAGGAGAGAGTCGGTAACCGGCTAGTAGGGATGAGCTTCATGTTCGAATCGAACGCATGTTCGACTCGAACATCGGCTGTTCGACCGTCCGTCGAATTGCGAACGTTATGGGCCGTTCGCGCCAAATTCGTGTGGCGCGTCACGGCCCATAATTCACTGCGGCATCGCAGTGCATTGCTGGCTGATGATTGGCCAAGCATGCACTATGACCCGCATGCTTGGCCAATCAAAGCGCCGTCAGTAGAGAGAGCTGTAATTGGCCAAAGCCAGGGTGGCTTTGGCCAATTATGGCTCAGGGGATTTAGTACACGCCCCACACTATATAAGGCCGCCTGCACGGCGGCCCTGTGTAGTGTGTTCCGGTGTGCTGATAGAGAGAGAGACAGACAGTGTCATTTGATTTGAGTTAGCTAGATTAGGTTAGATCTGTTCCTGCTATTTACATTTAATGCAGTGCGTCCTGCTCACAGTGTTCAGCTAGATCCGTTCCTGCTATTTACATTTAATGCAGTGCGTCCTGCTCACAGTGTTCAGCTAGATCCGTTCCTGCTATTTACATTTAGTGCAGTGCGTCCTGCTCACAGTGTTCAGCTAGATCCGTTCCTGCTATTTACATTTAGTGCAGTCAGTGCGTCCTGCTCACAGTGTTCAGCTAGATCCGTTCCTGCTATTTACATTTAGTGCAGTGCGTCCTGCTCACAGTGTTCAGCTAGATCTGTTCCTGCTATTTACATTTAGTGCAGTTCGTCCTGCTCACAGTGTTCAGCTAGATCCGTTCCTGCTATTTACATTGAGTGCAGTGCGTCCTGCTCACAGTGTTCAGCTAGATCTGTTCCTGCTATTTACATTTAGTGCAGTCAGTGCGTCCTGCTCACAGTGTTCAGCTAGATCTGTTCCTGCTATTTACATTTAGTGCAGTGCGTCCTGCTCACAGTGTTCAGCTAGATCTGTTCCTGCTATTTACATTTAGTGCAGTGCGTCCTGCTCACAGTGTTCAGCTAGATCTGTTCCTGCTATTTACATTTAGTGCAGTGCGTCCTGCTCACAGTGTTCAGCTAGATCCGTTCCTGCTATTTACATTTAGTGCAGTGTGTCCTGCTCACAGTGTTCAGCTAGATCTGTTCCTGCTATTTACATTTAGTGCAGTTCGTCCTGCTCACAGTGTTCAGCTAGATCCGTTCCTGCTATTTACATTGAGTGCAGTGCGTCCTGCTCACAGTGTTCAGCTAGATCCGTTCCTGCTATTTACATTTAGTGCAGTGCGTCCTGCTCACAGTGTTCAGCTAGATCCGTTCCTGCTATTTACATTTAGTGCAGTCAGTGCGTCCTGCTCACAGTGTTCAGCTAGATCTGTTCCTGCTATTTACATTTAGTGCAGTCAGTGCGTCCTGCTCACAGTTTTCAGCTAGATCTGTTCCTGCTATTTACATTTAGTGCAGTGCGTCCTGCTCACAGTGTTCAGCTAGATCCGTTCCTGCTATTTACATTTAGTGCAGTGCGTCCTGCTCACAGTGTTCAGCTAGATCTGTTCCTGCTATTTACATTTAGTGCAGTTCGTCCTGCTCACAGTGTTCAGCTAGATCCATTCCTGCTATTTACATTGAGTGCAGTGCGTCCTGCTCACAGTGTTCAGCTAGATCCGTTCCTGCTATTTACATTTAGTGCAGTGCGTCCTGCTCACAGTGTTCAGCTAGATCCGTTCCTGCTATTTACATTTAGTGCAGTGCGTCCTGCTCACAGTGTTCAGCTAGATCCGTTCCTGCTATTTACATTTAGTGCAGTGCGTCCTGCTCACAGTGTTCAGCTAGATCTGTTCCTGCTATTTACATTTAGTGCAGTGCGTCCTGCTCACAGTGTTCAGCTAGATCCGTTCCTGCTATTTACATTTAGTGCAGTGCGTCCTGCTCACAGTGTTCAGCTAGATCCGTTCCTCCTATTTACATTTAGTGCAGTCAGTGCGTCCTGCTCACAGTGTTCAGCTAGATCCGTTCCTGTTATCTTCCTACTGACAGGCAGGCTTGTCTGGTTACAGTATATAAAGCTACCTGAAGAAAATTACAGGTGTTCTATCCCAGCTTAGTGCAGCTACAGGCCATTAGTATGTCTGGAAGGCCAAGAAGGAGAGGCAGACAGTCACAAGCCAATAAGAGAGGGCAAGCAGGCTCTGTGTCTAGTGCTGGTCGTGGAGACGGTGCATCCTCATCAGCCCGTGGCCATGGGACACGCTTGGCCTTTTTTTCGGCAGCTGGCCGTGTTGAGCCGCAACATGCACAAAACTTGGTCGAGTGGATGACCAAGCCGTCCTCATCCTCCTCATCCTCTCTCACCCATGCCCAGGGTGCTTTGTCTGGCAAAGCAGCGGCCTCTTCCCTCAGCTCAATGTCATCAGTGACTCCTTCCCTAGCTCCACCATGTCCTCCTGAGGATTCCCTCGAACTGTTTGACCACAGTGTTGGGTACATGCTCCAGGAGGATGCCCAGCGTTTGGAAGGCTCTGATGATGATACTGAGCTCGATGAAGGCAGTAACATGAGCACGGACAGAGGGGGTGCCCAAGAAGGACAGCAATCTGGCAGTCATGCTCCCCATGCTGCAGCATACTGCCAGGTTTGCTCCAGTGATGAGGAGGGAGGGGATGATGAGGTCACTGACTCAACGTGGGTGCCTGATAGGAGAGAGGAGGAGGAGGAGGAGGCGGCACATCACCAACGAGGCAGGATGCCCTCCAGGGGCCAGCCTAAGGGCAGCACATTGACTGCATCACACCCCAAAGCTCCACATGTGCAGGGCGCTGCAGTCTCTGCGCGTTATTCAAAAAGTTCTTTGGTGTGGGCCTTTTTTGAGACGAGTGCATCAGATCGCACCGTTGCTATTTGCAACATATGTCTCAAGCGTATCTCGCGTGGCCAAAACATCTCCCGCTTGGGTACCACATGCTTGACCAGACATATGTTGACCTGCCATGCAGTTCGTTGGCAAGCATATCTAAAAGACCCACACCAAAGAACAAAGAGGATCTCTCCTTGCTCCTCATCAGCTGAGATTTCCAACCCCACTAGACCTTCAGTCCTCTCTGAGACCTGCAGTGAGAGGAATGAAGGTGTAGAATTAGGTGTGTCACAGCCAAGTACTTGTGGGCAATCTGCTTTTGGTACACCGACGTCAGATTGTACCAGGCAAATTTCCCTGCCCCAGCTGCTGCACCGCCGAAAGAAGTTTGCTCCCAGCCATCCACATGCCCAGCGGTTGAATGCTAGCTTGGCAAAATTGCTAGCACTTCAACTGCTGCCTTTTCAGTTGGTAGACTCTGCCCCCTTCCGTGAGTTTGTGGAATGTGCGGTTCCTCAGTGGCAGGTTCCCAAACGCCACTTTTTCTCACGGAAGGCGATTCCGGCTCTCTACCGGCATGTGGAAGGCAATGTCCATGCCTCGCTGGACAGGGCGGTCAGCGGTAAGGTGCATATTACCGCTGACTCATGGTCCAGCAGGCATGGACAGGGACGTTACTTAAGTTTCACGGCGCATTGGGTGACTCTGCTGGCAGCTGGGAAGGATGCAGGACAAGGTGCAGTAGTGTTGGAGGTTGTTCCGCCACCACGCCTCCAAAATGCTGATTGTGACACACCTCTCTCCTCCACCCCCTCCTCTTCTTCTTCCTCCATGGCCTCTTCCTCGGAACCAGCGGTGCTCCGTAGGCGTTCAAGGGGCTACGCAAGTACGCAGGCCAAAAGATGCCATGCGGTGCTTGAGCTGGTGTGCTTGGGGGACAGGAGCCACACTGGGGCAGAGGTTCTGTCAGCTCTGCAGGGGCAGGTTCAGAGGTGGTTGACGCCACGCCAACTTAAGGCAGGAATGGTGGTTTGCGACAATGGCACCAACCTCCTCTCTGCCCTCCGACAGGGACAACTGACCCATGTGCCCTGTTTGGCTCACGTCCTTAACTTGGTGGTGCAGCGGTTCTTAGGCAGGTACCCGGGCTTACAGGATGTCCTGAGGCAGGCCAGGAAAGTCTGTGTGCATTTCTGCCGGTCATATAATGCCAGTGCTCGGCTGACGGACCTCCAAAAGGAGTTTAACCTGCCCAAGAACCGCCTAATCTGTGACATGCCCACCAGGTGGAACTCGACATTGGCCATGCTGCAGCGGCTGCACACGCAGCAGAGGGCCATCAATGAGTACCTGTGCGACTATGGCACCAGGACAGGGTCAGGGGACCTTGGTTTTTTTTCCCCACGCCAGTGGGCCATGATCAGGGATGCATGCACTGTCCTGTCACCATTCGAGGAGGCCACGAGGATGGTGAGCACTGACAGTGCATGCATCAGTGACACTGTCCCCCTTGTCCACCTGTTGGAGCACACGCTGCGTGGAATAATGGACAGGGCACTTGAGGCAGAACAGAGGCAGGAAGAGGAGGACTTCCTTAGCTCTCAAGGCCCCCTTTATCCAGACAGTGTTCCTGCGTGCCCGCCGATCACACAGGAAGAGGACGAGGAGGAGGAGGAGGAGGAGGAGGAGGAAGATTGTGTCAGTATGAAGGTGGAGCCTGGCACTCAGCATCAGCAGTCTTTAAGGGATCAGTCCCAAGGAACACATGGACTTGTACGTGGCTGGGAGGAGGTGACTGCGGACGTTGTTGTCCTTAGTGACCCAGAGGACTCCGGACCGAATGCCTCAGCAAACCTACGCTGCATGGCCTCCCTGATCCTGCAAAGCCTGCGTAAGGATCCTCGTATTCGTGGTATCAAGGAGAAGGACCAATACTGGCTGGCAACCCTCCTTGATCCACGTTACAAGGGTAAGGTTGCGGACCTTATCTTGCCATCGCAGAGGGAGCAGAGGATGAAACATCTTCGGGAGGCCTTGCAGAAAGGTCTGTGCAACGCGTTCCCAGAGACTGGGAGGTTACAAACTCCTGTTTCTGGACAACGTGTTGCTGAGGCTTCGGTCAGTCAAAGAAGGAGCGGTGGAGAAGGTGGCCGTCTGACCGATGCGTTCAGACAATTTTTTGGTCCGCAGCCCCAAGGTATGATCGGTTCCAGCAACCATCGCCAGCGTCTGTTTTACATGGTGCAGGAATACCTAGGGGCAAGATCAGACTTGGACACCTTTCCCACCGAAAATCCTCTGGGTTACTGGGTCTTGAGGATGGATCACTGGCCAGAGCTTGCACAGTATGCAATTGAGCTACTGGCCTGTCCTGCATCCAGCGTTCTTTCGGAACGCACATTCAGTGCTGCTGGAGGCGTGGTAACCGATCACAGGGTGCGTCTGTCCACTGACTCGGTCGATCGGCTGACCTTCATAAAAATGAATCAGTCTTGGATCACCACCAGCTACCAAGCACCTGATGCTGATGTAACTGAATAATTTTTTTCAGATCCCTTCAAAGACTGCCTATGCTGATGCTGAGTGACTATCCCTGAGTAATTATCCTCTTCCTCCTCAATCATCACGCTGATAGCTTGTAAGAACATTTTTGGTTCTGGGCGCCACCACCAGTGCCTAAGGCACAATTTTTCAGCCCCTGTCTAACAGGGGCGTGTAATTACAATTTTTGATGCAATACTTTGCAGCAGGGCTTGTTCCTGCATTCCAACTAGAGTGTCTGTGAGGGGTTGCAGTGTTGTGGCACCAGCACCAGTGCCTAAGACCCAATTTTTCTGCCCCTGTCTAACAGGGGCGTGTAATTACAATTTTTGATGCAATACTTTGCAGCAGGGCTCGTTCCTGCGTTCCAACTAGAGTGTCTGTGAGGGGTTGCAGTGTTGTGGCACCAGCACCAGTGCCTAAGACCCAATTTTTCTGCCCCTGTCTAACAGGGGCGTGTAATTACAATTTTTGATGCAATACTTTGCAGCAGGGCTCGTTCCTGCGTTCCAACTAGAGTGTCTGTGAGGGGTTGCAGTGTTGTGGCACCAGCACCAGTGCCTAAGGCCCAATTTTTCTGCCCCTGTCTAACAGGGGCGTGTAATTACAATTTTTGATGCAATACTTTGCAGCAGGGCTCGTTCCTGCGTTCCAACTAGAGTGTCTGTGAGGGGTTGCAGTGTTGTGGCACCAGCACCAGTGCCTAAGGCCTAATTTTTCAGCTCCTGTTCAACAGGGGCATGTAATTACAATTCTTGATCTAATATTTCACAGCAGGGCCCTGTGAGGGCTTACAGTGTTTTGGCCACAGCAACACCTAAGGCCCAAATTTCTGCTGAGTATATAGGGCAGGACCCTACTTTCAAACATCTAACTTACAAACGACTCCTACTTGCAAACGGAAGGAGACAACAGGAAGTGAGATGAAATCTACCCCTAAGGAAGGGAAATTCTCTCCTGTAAGAGTTAATATGGGAAAACAATTTCTCCTTTCCACTGATGTTTTCCAATCCTTGTTCCACAAAAAAACCCAAATTTTCAAAAAACATTTTTCATTGGGACAAAAAAGTGAGGTGAAATCTTCTGAAGAGGAGGAAAGACGCAAAACAAATGTCACAGGGGTGATAACCCTTCCCTATGTTTTCCAAAAAGCTTAGAAAAGATTTTTTGGCTGGAGCTAAACACATTAAAAATGTTCAAAATTACAAACAGATTCTACTTAACAACAAACCTACAGTCCCTGTCTTGTTTGCACCGCCTGTATACTGCTGTTCAGAGTATATAGGGACCTTTCCTTATTTTAATTTGGGTGCGGGGTTCCCCTTAATATCCATACAAGACCCAAAGGGCCTGGTAATGGACTGGGGGGTACCCATGCCGTTTGTCTCACTGATTTTCATCCATATTGCCATGACCCGACATGACATTAAACCCGCAAGCAGTTTTAAATGAGATTTTTTCCTTTAAAAATGACATTTGGTGCAGGGACTGTTCTAAACATGGGAAACACGCGTCACTTTACAGGCATACTATAGACACCCCCCAGGTACGATATTTAAAGGAATATTTCACTTTTTTTTTTTTACTTTAAGCATCATTAAAATCACTGCTCCCGAAAAAACGGCCGTTTTTAAAAGTTTTTTTTGCATTGATACATGTCCCCTGGGGTAGGACCCGGGTCCCCACACCCTTTTTAGGACAATACCATGCAAATTAGCCTTTAAAATGAGCACTTTTGATTTCGAACGTTCGAGTCCCATAGACGTCAATGGGGTTCTAACGTTCGTGCGAACTTGCGGTCCGTTCGCGGGTTCTGGTGCGAACCGAACCGGGGGGTGTTCGGCTCATCCCTACCGGCTAGTGTAAAAGGGGACATCTGCACTGATCATCAATGTCCTTATTATCAGTGCAGCCCCAACAGTGCTGCAAATCAGTGCCAATCAGTGCTGCCAATCAGTGCCTCCTTATCAATGCCCATCAGTGCTGCCTATCAGTTCCCATCAGTGCCACCTCATCAATGCCCATCAGTACAGCTTACCAGTGCCCATCAGCGCAGATCAGTGAAGAAGAAAAATTACCCGTCTGCACAATTTTATAACAGAAACACGAGAAGAACACAAGAAAAAAGTTTATTTTTTTTCATTTTTGGTCTTTTTTCGTTTGTTTAACAAAAAAAAAAACCCCAGTGGTGATTAAATACCACCAAAAGAAATTTCTATTTGTGTAAAAAAAATTATACAAATTTCATTTGGGTATAGTGTTTCATGACCGCACAATTGTCATTCAAAGTGTGACAGCGCTGAAAGCTGAAAATTGGCCTGGGCAAGAAGGGGGTAAATGTGCCCAGTAGGAAAGTGGTTAAAGTCATTGTAAACGATCACCTTGTAAAACAAAAATGTATAAAGTGGTCTCACACAGTGATATAAAAATCACTTAAAACGCTATGTGCAATATAAAAGGAACTAAATAAAGTGCAATAAAAAAAGTGCATATAATCACAAAAGCACTGTGTGCAATAGATAAAGGACTAAATAAAGTGCAGTAGGAAGTCCCCCAAAGGAGAGCTAAAATAATGTGCAACAAATGTCCATCAAAATAACTGTGTAAAATCAAAAATAAGTAACACTAGTGTCCATATGAATGGTAAACAAATCTTGAATGGAGAAAAAATACTGCGGAGATCCTAAATGGAGGGTAATGAACAAATGGGATGTATGAGGGATCTCCAGATCCAACCAATAGGTGACGTCATAAATGCAGACATAAAAAGTGTTAAAATGGACTCATAGCCAAAAGTGATGTAGAGATGTATATAATATCCATAAAAAATAATTCCACGATTGGTCTCTTCAAGAAACAGCCTCACAGAACTCTTACCTCATATACGAAGAAAAAAACGCATCACTAAGTGATTGAATTTTTCACACCTTCGTATAGTGACCTCTTTCTGTTTGTATGTCCTAGTAGTGGGGCCAGAAGGTACTTCTCCAACTGCCTAGGTTCTTCACTACACCGTCCTAATAGGCTCTAATGGGCGCCACAATAGACAAGGGAAAAGGAAGAAAAGAGGGTGCCTCCAATAGTGTAGTATGTAAAATATAGGGTGCGTTTATAAAATGTAAAAACGGGTGGAGTCTTACATTAAAACTGATAAAAACAAGCATGAAACAGTAAACTCTGCATTCTCAGCGCCTCCTCACATCACTTCCGGTGTGCGTCTGATTCAAGCTGAGTGATTATATGTACTTTTTTATTGCACTTTATTTAGTTCCTTTTATATTGCACATAGTTTTTAAGTGATTTTTATATCACTGCACGAGACCACTATATACATTTTTATTTTTTACTTGTGTTATGTGACCACTAACAGGTTTTACTGCTGGTTTTATACTTTTTATGATCACTTTATGAGTATAGACACATTTTATTTGTTACTCCTAGTAGCGCGAGGGACACTGTCACATATTTACCTTGTAAAACAACCCATTACGTTTAAAATAGAAATAAAAGGCAAAACATTTTTGTATAGATATAAAATATATATACATATAAATACCTTTTTTTCCTTTTTTTTATAAGTGATCACATTTCCTCTGTTTTCAGCAATATAAGAGCTGGTGGGAGGAGAAGCAGCAGGACACTGAGCTTTCCAGTGAATGGGTTTTCAGGGGAGGGGGGGGGGTGCATGTCAGGCCAAGTCTGATCATTGGAAGTAAGCAGGCTGAGTTCCCAGCATAGCTAGGGAACTGACCTTGGTGTGCTCTCCTACTTAGTGTGGTCAGTTTTTAATAGGAAAGCAGAGAGACTGGCAGGTACACCAGGGATTTCACACAAAGGAAGCAATACAAAGAGAACAGGATACTTTCTCATACCAGTACATTGTACAGCAGCAACATTTTGGGAAAATGAAATGTTAGGGTAACAAACACTTTAAGGAAGATTGTTTCAGACAAAACCCAACAAATAAAAAGGCCTATCTTTACAATGTAAGATGCAAATCACAAGTAAACAACACAACACAAATGTGTGATAATGCTAGGTTTGGTTCTACCCAATTAAAAAAAACAGATAGTACTGCCAAAGTTTCTATTGGAGACCACCTAAGGTTAGACATTAAGACTATTGAAAACTGAGATGATCAGGTGCCTATTTAAAGAGGAGTTCCACCCAGGGGCTCCATTAAAAAAAAAAAAATTAAAAGTCAGCAGCTACAAATACTGCAGCTGCTGACTTTTAATTGGACACTCACCTGTCCCTGGGTCCAGCGATGCGGGGGATCGAAGACCCGCTCGTCCCCCCCCTCCGCTCGTCGGCGCCGGCATTTCAACTGTGGGCGCCGGGCTGTGGCTTCACAGCCTGGCACCCACTGCGCATGCGCGAGCGGCGCCGTGCGCCGTGATTGGCCGCTCAATCACCTGGGACCTGTAATGGGTCCCAGATGATTGACAGGAGGGAGGGAGCAGAGCCGAGCCCTTCCTGTGCCTGGGGGGAAGTGATGTCACCAGCCCAGGCAAAGGAATAGGCAGACTACGAGGGACCACCTAGCAACAGGCATTTAGAGGTAAGTAAAAAAAAAAAAATATATATTCAAATTTTTTTTTTTTTTTTTTTACAATTTTTCAGGTATTTTTGTTTTTTTGGGTGGAACCCCACTTTAAACACCTTACAAGGTTAACTAAACCCCTGATGAAGTTAAGTCTCATTTTTTCACTCAAAATAACAAACAGATCCTCCTCTTTTCGAGTCCATCTTCAGCTCTCCTGGCATCTTCCTCCTGCCAAGTGCCCCCACAGCAAGCAGCTTGCTATGGGAGCACCCAAGCTGAGTCACAGCTCCCAGTGTCCATTCATACACAAAGCTGCTGTTCGGCCCTGCCCCCTCACTCTCCTGATTGGCTAACTGACTTTGATTGACAGCTGTGGGAGCTAATGGCACCGCTGCTGTGTCTTAGCCAATCAGAAAGAGAATCCCAGACAGCTGAGGCACTCATGGACATCACTGAACAGAGATGGGCCTTAAGTAAGTATTAGGGGGTGCTGGGGCAGCTGCTGCAGACAAAAGTTTTTTTTCAGCTTAATGCATAGAAAACCTTCTGACTTTACAACCACTTTAACTAAACTCCAGATGAAGCTAACTGAACTCCTGACAAAGTTAATTGAACTTCTGACGAAGTTAACTGAACACATGCCAAAGTTAACTGAGCTCCTGACGAAGTTAACTAAACTCCTGATGAAGTTAACTAAACTTTTGACGAAGTTAACTGAACTCCCAACAAAGCTAACTAAACTAAAGTTTAAAAAGTGAACTAAAGTTAACTAAACTCCTGACAAAGTCAACTGAACTCCTGACGAAGTTAATTAAACACCTGATGAGGTTAACTGAACTCCTGATGATGTTAACTGAACTCCTGACGAAGTTAACTGAACTCCTGACGATGTTAACTGAACTTCTGATGAAGTTAATTAAACACCTGATGAAGTTAACTGAACTCCTGACGATGTTAACTGAACTCCTGAAGAAGTTCACTAAACTACTGACGAAGTTCAATGTTGAGGCTACATTAAAGGAGAGGTATAGCCAAAGCTATCTTGGCTGTACTTCTATAGATCACAGGAGTGCAATTCATTTCTCTTTTAAACGCAAAAGGCAAAACTAAAGCGACTACAATGTAGCTGGATTTTTCATTTAGGGCACAAATCCTGTGCAGGGGTGCAGATCCTCTTCTGAATAAAAAAAGATGGGTGAATACACCAAATATCAATTGGGTTTTCTTTCCTATGTTTTTATTGTCCCAAAGCAAACAGTAATTGATGCCAAATATCCAATGCTGCAAACCAATTACTTGTAAAAAGTTCATTTTGTAGCACTGGTGTCTTGGTATCAATTACTTGTAGAAAATAAGTTATTGTTTTTTGGCACACACCATTTAAATTATGTATGTTTTAGTTTGCAACGCGTACATACAGCACTGGGTTTGTGGTATTACCAGTCAGACACAGCACTGGTGCTTTGATATCAATTACCTGTACAAAGTTGTAGGTGTCTGCAGAAAGTGTATTAATACCAATTTATTACACAAAAAAAAAAAAAAAAAGTTAATTTGCAGCACTGGTGTTTTAGCAACAATTATTTGAAAATAGTTATTGTTTCTTTTCACAATTGCTATTTAGTTTAACCACATGCTGATCACCCACCGTACTTTTACTGTGGGCAGCTGGCACAGGCAGCAGATCCATCCCTGCAGATGACAGATAAAGAGAAGCCTGTGTGTGCCCATATGAAATAAACCACAATGTACAGGACAATGATGGCACTCATACAGGTTAACTGACTTCAGGAATAGCAAGTGATTCAATATTTGTCCAATGACATATTAAGCCAGTTCACACCCACTGCTGTCTATGGAGGATACCTCCAGGATGTGGTTTCATTAGCACTTGCCTGATAGACTTATGCTGCTGCTTTACATTCCACTGCAAAAGCTCTGCTCTGAGTAAGAATACAGGAAACTTTTATAAAGTCCTCTTTAAAGTGGTGTTCAGGCCGAAATTATACTTTTTAAATAAAAATACCCCTATAATACACAAGCTTAATGTGTTCTAGTAAAGTTAGTGTGTAAACTAAGGTCTGTTTTGTTAGTTTATAGCAGTAGTTTGTTATTTTATAAACTTACAGCAGGCCGTGGCCATCTTAAGTGTGGGCATCTGAAGCCAGACTGTATTTCTTCCTGGATCTCATCCTTGCAGATCTCGCATATGCTCAGTGCAGCACAAGCAGTGTAATAGGTTTCAGGTCAGGTTTCCATAGCAACGGCAGTGTCAGAGAAAGTTGCCGCCCCTTCCCAGAAGGCATTACAAACAGGAAATGATGCGATTAGCCACGGCCAGGGAGGAGGAAGTGAAAAATGAATACAGCAGATATACAGTAGGTGCTGAGAAAAAAAATGTAAAAATATCCAATTTGTTTACAGTGTGCAGTTTAGTGAGGGATGCTAAAGAGTTGTAGTTGTAGTTGGGTGGAACTCCACTTTAACTGCTTAAAGTGACACTAATGGTCTCAAGCACATTCACTACTTAATGGCTCTGTAATCTAGTTTTCATGAAATCATTGCTTACTGTTATCTTGAGTAGTGGTTGGGTGACTCTGTTATAGGTGTTATGCCGCATACACACGAGCGGACTTTTCGACCGGACTGGTCCGACGGACAGAATCCGGCGGACAATTCGATCGTGTGTGGGCTTCATCGGACCTTCAGTGGACTTTTCCAGTCGAAAATCTGATGGACATTAGATTTGGAACATGCTTCAAATCTTTCTGACGGACTCGAGTCCGGTCGAAAAATCCGCTCGTCTGTATGCTAGTCCGACAGACGAAAACCGACGCTAGGGCAGCTATTGGCTACTGGCTATCAACTTCCTTATTTTAGTCCGGTGTACTTCATCGCATACGAATCCATCAGACTTTGGTGTGATCATGTGTAGGCAAGTCCGTTCGTTCAAAAGTTCGTCAGAAGTCCGTCGAAAGTTCGTTGAAAAGTCCGCCCGTGTGTACGTGACATTAGTGTTCGTTATAGGTATATATGGAGAAACAGGATATTGTGTGGGATTATAGTGGTGCCACAGGTCATAGAAAACCACTATTACATATAAAACAAATGAAGTTTATTCACATAAAGTTAAAAGGATGGGTTCAATAAAAATAACTGTATATGTATACATATCATATCACCTGATGAAGTTAACTAAACTCCTGACGAAGCTTACTGAACTCCTGACAAAGTTAACTAAACTCCTGACAAAGCTAACCGAACTCCTAACAAAGAGTGCTGTGACAACAAAGCCACTCATTCCATTGTAAGAAACCCAATAGTCGCTGGAACATGAGGGCAACCATTGCGGTTTCTCACCATGGTATGAGTGGCTGTGCCCTGCCAATATTACCTGACAATTACCGCATTATAATCTTGAAGTGTTCCTTGTTAATATTATAATTTGACCTGGTCCGCTTGTGTCCCCTGTGATCGCACAGAGCTTCCCTCCCATAGAGTTGTGGATGTGTTCAGTGACTCTCTTTGATGGTCTTTTTGGTCTTGTGAAAAGTGGTGATCTGTAAATCCCCTGAGGAAGCCAACCCTGGCGAAACATGTTGGGATCATACACCACTTTTTATCATCTACATTTTGGACACCAATGTTTGATGATATGATATGTATACATATAAATGTATTTTTATTGAATCCATCCTTTTAACTTTATGTGAATAAACATCATTTATTTTATATGTAATAGTGGTTTTCTATGACCTGTTGCTTCATTGCTTACTGTGTTTTCTATGTAAAGCACTGTGTAAGCTCACAAACCTTTCCTTTCCGCCCTCATTTCCCTTTGTTTGGGCAGTGCACACTTATTATTAGATGTGGTGGCTGCATTTGTTTTCTTTGTTAGGCTCGGTTCACATACACTATATTGCCCCCCCCCCCCGGGTGGGAGACGGACACGAAGCCAGCGATCACCAGCATCACCAACCATCTATCCTGGGATTCCCCCACCCCTCCACCCCTCCGCACAGGAGACGGACAGAAGAGCGGAGGGCCTCCTTACCTTAGGAGGCAGATGACGAGTCCTGGCCGGGATGACATTCTAAACTCCTCTCCTCCTCCCTCCACTGTCCAATCTGGAGTGCTGGATGTGGCTGTGAATGAGTCGTCCATGGAGACCAACAGGAAGTGGGTCCTGAGACTCCCTTGCCAATCAGGTCTCAGGACCCGGACCCATCCTTTTTTGAAGCCAGTTAGAGCCTCAGGGTCTAATCATGTGCTTCAGTGCCCTGCATGTAGATTAGGGGTCTGAGGCATGGACGGGGGGACGGCTCCCCTGCGCCCCCTGTATGGACGGGCCGCCACTGAACACACCTCTTGTATTGCAGTGCCCCCACTCTAGATGAATGAGCACATGAGGCACAGCAGACAGCAGCATTGTCAATCTGGGGGGGAAGGAAGTGTTAAATATACTAGCAGATTTAAATACGCTAACAATATGAAGCCAAACTCCAATTCTCACTTTATAATCAGTCACAGCAAACTGTTTTTTGTTTTTTTTCCCTCTGGGGATAAATGTTTTAAAAGCTGATCATTGAAAGCACCCCTGTCAGTGGTAAATGGCTTCTCCTATCTCTATAAACTGATACATCTGTGTTCTTTTGGAAAACAACAGACTTACTGGCCTGATCACCATATGAAAAAAAGAAGTCTCAGCCGCCTGTTTTTACCACAACCCTTGGCCACCCATATGAAAGTTGCCTAATAGCTCTTAGCGTTTGTTTACTGTGAGGAGTTCTGTGAGGAGTGAACTGTGGTGGATTGATTTTCACAGTGTGGTTCAGGCGCAGACGCCAAGCATTCAGGAGGCGAGACCGTCACCTTCGGAATGTCTTTTTTTGACAGCCATATAGGCTGTTTGGATGGAATACTGCACCATAATGGGGAGCCTGGCGTTGGGCTCACGGTTGGGGCACACCCCCATTCCCTTGAATATGTCATAGTCAGCGGCGGTACTGCCGCCCAACCACAAGTGTAAACTAAACCTTAGCGCTTATCGTATTCGTTAAACAGGCCCTTTGAGTATAACTACTTCAGTCTACAAATCCTGTGTACAGACTGTCATCTATATCTCACATAGGAGAATGAGCTCATAATGTGATTTGTGACCTGAAATCCTAGGCAAATATTAACATAAAGATAACCTGTCACTAATATAGACTTATTGATCGGCTGTGGGAGGCTGGCTCACACCTCCCATCTGATAAGATCCCACCATGAATGCCTAGTACATGATGAAATGAATGCTCAGGCTAATGACGTTCACCTTGAACATACAGTGCCTTGCAAAAGTATTCACCCCCCCCCCCCCCTTGGCATTTTCCGTGTTTTGTTGCCTCATAACCTGGAATTAACATGGATTGTTTGAGGATTTGCATCATTTAATTTACAGAACATGCCCACAACTTTAAAGATTTTTTTTTTTTTTTATTATGAAGCAAACAACAAATAGGACAAAATAACAGAAAAAGTCAATGTGCATAACTATTAACCCCCCTAAAGTCAATACTTTGTAGAGCCACCTTTTGCGGCTATCACAGCTCCAAGTCGCTTTGGATAAGTCTCTATGAGCTTGCCACATTTTACCACTGGGATTTTTGCCCATTCCTCCTTGCAAAACTGCTTCAGCTCCTTCAAGCTGAATGGTTTGCGCTTGGGAACAGCAATCTTTAAGTCTGACCACAGATTTTCTATTGGATTGAATTCTGGGCTTTGACTAGGTCATTCCAACACATTTACATGTTTCCCCTTAAACCACTCAAGTGTTGCTTTAGCAGTGTGTTTGGGATCATTGTCCTTCTGGAAGGTGAACCTCCATCCTAGCCTCAAATCACACACAGAGTGGTACAGGTTTTGCTCAAGAATATCCCTGTATTTAGCACCATCCATCTTTCCCTCAACTCTGACCAGTTTCCCAGTCCTGACTGCTGAAAAACATCCCCACAGCTTGATGCTGCCACCACCATGTTTCACTGTGGGGATGGTATTCTTTGGGTGATGTGTTGGCTTTGAGCCAGACATAGCGTTTACTTTGATGGCCAAGAAGTTAAATTTTAGTCTCATCAGACCAGAGCACCTTCCTCCATATATTTTGGGAGTCTCCCACATGCCTTTTCACAAATTCAAAATGTGCCATTTTGTTTTTTGCTGAAAGTAATGGTTTTCTTCTGGCCACTCTGCCATAAAGCCCAACTCTATGGAGCGTACGGGTTATTGTCGTCCTATGTACAGATACTCCAGTCTCTGCTGTGGAACTCTGTCGCTCCTCCAGGGTCACCTTAGGTCTCTGTGCTGCCTCTCTGATTAATGCCCTCCTTGCCCGGTCCGTGAGTTTTGGTGTGCGGCTGTCTCTTGGCAGGTTTCCTGTTGTGCTATGTTCTTTCCATTTGGTTATGATAGATTTGATGGTGCTCCTAGGGAACATCAAAGATTTGAATATTTTTTTATAACCTAACTCTGAATTGTACTTCTCAACAACATTGTTCCTTACTTGTTTGGAGAGTTCCTTGGTCTTCATGGCAGTGTTTGGTTAGTGGTGCCTCTTGCTTAGGTGTTGCAGCCTCTGGGGCCTTTCACAAAGGTGTGTATATGTAATGACAGATCATGTGACACTTAGATTGCACACAGGTGGACATCATTTCACTAATTATGTGACTTATGAAGGTAGTTAATTGCACCAGAGCTTTTTATGGGCTTCGTAACAAAGGAGGTGAAAACATACGCACATGCCAATTATCATTTTTGTATTTCTGAAAAATAGTTTTATGTATATATTTTTCTAATTTTCCTTTACTAACGTAGACTATTGTGTTCTGATCCATAACATATTATTCAGATTAAAAAAAAACATTGAACTAAAGGCTGTGATGTAACAAAACATGAAAAATGCCAAGGAGGGTGAATACTTTTGCAAGGCACTGTAGATGTGCTGGAAATATATGTGGCTCTCTGTGAAATATTGATTTAAACTGAACCCCTGGCTCCTCTCCTGTGCTGAAATTACCTACTCTGATTTCACTGCATACTGTTAGCATCTCACAGTGTTCATTAGAAGATGCAGCAAGTCAGATAGAACCCACCTTATTTCCTGTCTGGAGGATGTATAGCATCATCTAGCTCCTTTCTCCTCAGCCTGACTCTCACTGGTCCGCCCCTTTCATTAATTAGATTTCAGTCCTATCATTCATGAAGAGTCGGAATCACATGTGAGCGATGCAAAAGGTGATCTGCATGAAAATGCAGCCTGCCTAGGAAATGGGTAGAACAGATTAACCACTTGACCTCCGGAAGATTTACCCCTGTACATGACCAGGCCATTTTTTTGCCATACGTCACTGCGTTACTACACACGATCGGAAATTCCGACAACGGATTTTGTTGTCGGAAAATTTTATAGCCTGCTCTCAAACTTTGTGTGTCGGAAAATCCGATGGAAAATGTGTGATGGAGCCTACACACGATCGGAATTTCCGACAACAAGGTCCTATCACACATTTTCCGTCAGAAAATCCGACCGTGTGTACGGGGCATTACTCTTGCTTGCTCATTACTCAATGACCAGTCCAGTTTTCCCATTTAGTGGGGCTGTGACTGCACTGCATGGGTCAATTTCTCATTTTTGTCTATGGGGATTGGAGAACAGAGATATACAGGGTACTTACATAATACTATAATCCTCCCTGCAGAAGACTGGTCCCTGTGGCTCCTGCCCCACCGTGGTCTTGTGCAATGGACTGTTCCTGGACTGATGGTCATTACGCCCATAGACCTGCTCTGGATGTAAGGATGTCAGGAACAGTCCACTGCTGGATGATAGGTGAGCGCCATTTGCCGGAGAAGCGGAGGATCAAGTGATCATACAGCTTGACTATGGTAAACAGATGTAAACACCCCTCCCTCCAAATAATTAAGTCACCAATACAACCCATACTTTCCCAACCTTCAAGAATAAACATTTCGATAGAAAATTGGCCGTATCGGCCATTTAACATATAACCAAAAACACATTCTTTTGACAGAAACATAATAATCACAATGATATGCGATAACCCAGGTGCTGATCTTTGAAGGCACTGGTGAACCAAAATGAGCTTTGCATCTGCGTAACCACATACAGGTCCCCACTGACTCTGGGACAATCCAAATTCTCATCTTCTACGCAGATACCTTCATATCTCAAATGCCCTGTTAAACCTCCGCTAACTGGAATTTTACAGTGGACCCCATACCATAGATGGTTCCCCCCTATGCCATATCACTGTTACTTTAGAAGGCCTCCAAAGATCCCAATCGCCAGGCCACTACGACAAATGCAGCAAAAACAAACTTAGCAAATGGGCGGGAGGGTGGGAAGCGTCTTCTTGGTCCACAGATCTCCAACTGCCCGGGACAATCCTGATCCCACCTCTTCCATACCTTGATAGTAAAGACCCACCAATCCCGGTTTGTAACATTCATAAAAATGTTTAACAGTATACCTGCCTGTTTACCTTGCTGCCTAGTCATGCCAGCCCTATGCCTATTTTTATTTATTTTTTTTTTTGCTTTGAGCTAATCTTTCTTCTCTTACCTGGACAAAATGAGCAGTTGACCTGCGCAGTGCGGGCAAAGCCCCACTGCATGGGAAAATATTTTTTTTGCTGGAGTTTGGCTTTAAGAATTTGGTTTGCCCAGAGATGGCTTTTAATCCTTCTGCCAAAGGCAGCAATAGAATTTCATTATGTAGAGCCACCGAAAAACATTGCTAAGATATAACTGTGTATGTGATAGAGGAGAAATTACGACCCTTTCTTGTCTATACACTCGCTCTTTTATACAGTGGTCAGATATTAGATATTAAAATCTTTTTTATTCCTGTACACCAAATGTCTCTGAACTGATAAGACAAAGGCTTACTTAGTACTTACAAGTGCCAAAAGGGAGTGGCTCAGCCCACATTCCCGAAGACGGGTGTACTAAAAGTAAAGAGCAAATGTCCCAATACACACAAAAAAGAGAGGACCCTGCCAAGATAGGAATAGGGGAGTTGCCATTGCTGGCTTACTTTTAAAGCTGCATGTACCATGATGCATGTATTCAGGTGTACCTACAGTGCCTTGCAAAAGTATTCAGCCCCCCCCCCCTGGCTTTTTACCTATTTTGTTACATTACAGCCTTTAGTTCAATGTTTTTTTAATCTGAATTATATGTGATGGATCAGAACACAATAGTCTAAGTTGGTGAAGTAAAATTAGAAAAATATATACATAAAACTATTTTTCAGAAATAAAAAACTGATAATTGGCATGTGCGTATGTATTCACCCCTTTTGTTATGAAGCCCATAAAAAGCTCTGGTGCAACCAATTACCTTCAGAAGTCACATAATTAGTGAAATGATGTCCACCTGTGTGCAATCTAAGTGTCACATGATCTGTCATTACATATAAACACCTTTTTGAAAGGCCCCAGAGGCTGCAACACCTAAGCAAGAGGCACCCACTAACCAAACACTGCCATGAAGACCATGGAACTCTCCAAACAAGTAAGGGACAATGTTGTTAAGAAGTACAAGTCAGGGTTAGGTTATAAAAAAATATCCAAATCGTTAATGATCCCAAGGAGCACCATCAAATCTATCATAACCAAATGGAAAAAACATGGCACAACAGCAAACCTGCCAAGAGATGGCCGCACACCAAAACTCACGGACCGGGCAAGGAGGGCATTAATCAGAGAGGCAGCACAGAGACCTAAGGTAACCCTGGAGGAGCTGCAGAGTTCCACAGCAGAGACTGGAGTATCTGTACATAGGACGACAATAAGCCACACGCTCCAAAGAGTTGGGCTTTATGGCAGAGTGGCCAGAAGAAAGCTATTACTTTCAGCAAAAAACAAAATAGCACGTTTTGAATTTGTGAAAAGGCATGTGGGAGACTCCCAAAATGTATGGAGGAAGGTGCTCTGGTCTAATGAGACTAAAATGTAACTTTTTGGCCATCAAAGAGGACGCTATGTCTGGCCCAAACCCAACACATCACATCACCAAAAGAACACCATCCCCACAGTGAAACATGGTGGTGGCAGCATCATGCTGTGGGGATGTTTTCCAGCAGTAGGGACTGTTAAACTGGTCAGAGTTGAGGGAAAGATGGATGGTGCTAAATACAGCGATATTCTTGAGACAAACCTGTACCACTCTGTGTGTGATTTGAGGCTAGGACAGAAGTTCACATTCCAGCAGGACAATGACCCCAAACACACTGCTAAAGCAACACTTGAGTGGTTTAAGGGGAAACGTAAATGTGTTGGAATGGCCTAGTCAAAGCCCAGACCTCAATCCAAAAGAAAATCTGTGGTCAGACTTAAAGATTGCTGTTCACAAGCGCAAACCACTTGAAGGAGCTGGAGCAGTTTTGCAAGGAGTAATGGACAAAAATCCCAGTGGTAAGATGTGGCAAGCTCATAGAGACCTATCCAAAGCGACTTGGAGCTCGGCTAGCTGCAAAAGTTGGCTCTACAAAGTATTGACTTTAGGGGGGTGAATAGTTATGCACATTGACTTTTTCTGTTATTTTGTCCTATTTGTTGCTTGCTTCACAATTAAAAAAAAATAAAAAAATCTTCAAAGTTGTGGGCATGTTCTGTAAATTAATTGATGCAAATCCTCAAACAGTCCATGTTAATTCCAGGTTGTGAGGCAACAAAACACGAAAAATGCCAAAGGGGGTGAATATTTTTGCAAGGCATTGTAAATCATCAAATTCTCTTGGTTTCCTCCACAACCACTGTGAGATTAAAGCGGAGGTCCGCGTTTTTTTTTTTTAAGTCAGCAGCTACAAATACTGCAACTGCTGACTTTTAGAATAAGGAAACTTACCTGTCCAGGGTGCCCGCAATGTCGTCACCCGAAGCCTATCTCTCCCTCAGGTCTCGGGTGCTGCTGCCGCCATCTTCAGTAAGGGAATCAGGAAGTGAAGCCTTGCGGCTTCACTTCCTGGTTCCCTACTGTGCATGCGCGACTCGCACTGCGATACCCCACTGGTCCCTGCTGTCTCCTGGGACCTGTGTGTCTCCCAGAACACAGCGGGGGGGACGACAGAGAAGGCGCTGGAAGTGACGTAGTTACACACGGGTGGCTCGGGTATCTATGCCCGGAAGTGGGAGCAAAATACCTGTATTAGACAGGTATCTGCTCCCCCCTGAAAGGTGCCAAATGTGACACCGGAGGGGGGGAGGAACCGGAAAAGCGGAAGTTCCATTTTTGGGTGGAACTCCGCTTTAAATCTGAACTCCATTCAAAGCTTTTCTTGTTAATTTTAAAGACAGTGAAGAAGAGTATGTAGTGCTACCACCAGAGCCACCTGGTAGATTGGGTTCTCTGTGTTTTTCCCTGATTCTGAGAATAACCTCGGCCCCACTGAGATACCTGGTTGAGCAAATGTTTACGTTTCAGAAAGCAAACGCCAGACTGATTAGTGGCAAATGAACTCATTGTCATGGGTTGAAGTAAATGACAGTATATACAGTAAATGGAGATTTACTTTAATTGCAGTAACTAGGCACAGTAATTACTATGTTAAACCAGCTTAGAATGTAATTCTACACCACTAGGTTAAGGTAAACCTAACAGTCAACGAAATCAGCAGTAAGCAGTAGCATTAGTGGACAGTAACAGCAATAATAACTCACTTGTAACCAGTAGGCTGTAGGAGCCTTTGAGTGCACTATATATGGAAAGCTACAATGAGCTATAAGCTTCCCTAAAGAGGTGCCTCTTACTATAAAGAATAGGCAAAGTTCTTGTACAGCAGTTATTTAAGTGAGCAGTCGTAAGTGATGGTTCTTCAGCTGGTTAGTGAAGGGGCCCAGTCTTTATGGTGGTGCACATGAGTACAGTTCTACTAAAGTCTTCATGCCATGAATAAGGATACTAGTAAGATGAACAGTCCCTATGTACTCATTCTCTGCTAGCAGCGATAGATTGATGGCAGCTCAGCATCCTTGGCAGCTCTAGCACAAAGCAGGAGCCTCCCCAAGGGATAATGGCCTCCCAGATCCAAGTGAAATCAACAAGAAAGAGCTTCTCTAAAGAGGTATCTCTTACTATAAACAATAGGAAAAGCTCTTGTGCAGCAACTATTTGAGTGAGCAGTCCTAAGCGCTAGTTCTTCAGCTGGTTAGTGAAGGGGCCCAGTCTTTATGGTGGTGGACATGAGTACAGCCCTACTAAAGTCTGCATGCAGTGAATAAGTCTGCTAGTTAGAGAGTCCCTATATACTTGCTGCTAGTCGTCTCTGCTAGCAGTGATGAATTGATGGCAGCTCGGCAACCTTGGTAGATCTAGCACAAAGCGGGAGCCTCCCCAAAGGATGATGGCCCCCCAAATCCAAGTGAAATCGACAAAAAAGAGTGCCAGGTGGTCATCTTTGGAGAGATCTTAACATACCAAGCTAGCCTACATGGCATATGAGGGTATACCTAGGCCCATTGAGCTGGTGTTGCATTGTATCCCTGCGCACGCACCCACAGTGACTGAATACATTTTCAATAAACTGGTCATTTTAAATACACTCAGAAAAAACTAGAATCGCGCTACCAAAGATTATTACCAATGACCAAACTTATTCTCGTGAATTCATCTAATAATAGTGAAAATCATAAACTCATTAAATTAATTAAAATCGAAAAAACCCAAAGAAAGGGTTAAACGCTGCGCTAGAACAATAAAAATGATATGTGAAATGTAAAAGCTGCCAGCACTAAAAGTCCAATACTAAACTCCAAACATCAAATAAATAAAAAATAAGTGCAGCGCTAAAACTGAATGAGTAAACAAAAACATATGCTAAAGATCATAAATGAATAATTGGTCCACCATACATTATCAAACCAACAGATCTCCTGTAGAAAATAGAGGCAAATGTCTCTGCATGTGTCATATGTGAAAAAAAAAAAAAAATCATATAACATAAATTATGTGATCCCAAAATAATAGCAAAAAAAAGTCCATAAGTGAAGTAGGTGAATGATCAAAATTAAATTCCAAAGGAAATTGTGACACAGGTGATTCCAGCATCCAAAAGTGACTTGCACCCAAGTGAGGTATGAGGCTCCTTACCAGCTCAGGATGACCACCATAACAGTGGTCCCACCAGGCGTTTGGGAAATTAACAGGTCACCCACAAACCTATGCCGATCATTCCGGTGTGTAGAACTCAAAAGACAAAAATCAAGAAAGAGCTCCCATAGCGTAAAATTGTAAAGCTGTAACACTTTAATATGCCAAAAGATTGCACTTACAAGAAACTTCCATCAAAAGAGACAGTGTATGACAAAGTACTACGATCGCGGCGTCTCCACGAGCCTTCGCCTGCCTGCTGTGTATGTCCCATCAATCACGAAAAAGAACGTAATGACGTCAGCGTCACTGGCTCCTCCCTACGCGTTTCGTCACTAAGGGACGTCGACTGGGGATTGGCCAAGTGACGCAGTCATCACGCTCATAGTTTAAATAGTCCCGCAGCGCCATATTGACTGCTGGCAACTGGGACCAAACAGATGGAAACAAACACACGCCACCATATTGCAGTATGTAACTATACCGCATAACAAATATTTAATCATTATATAAACACAATTTAAAAATTACAATCCTGAATTAATACAGAGTCACTATGAATCTAAATGACCATTAAAAATGGGATAAAGATTAAAATATAAAATGTAAAAAATAAAATAAATAACAAATGAAAGGAATAGAGTAAATTTAAGAATTATTGATAAAGCAGTATAGTTACATACTCTTCATGAGTCTTCTGCCTGCTGATGTGTATGACCTATCGGATTTTAACTGGTATGGTTTCTACCCACTAGATGGCGAGATTCTTAGCCCATTGTTTTCTTTTCCCCTGTCTTTTAAATAAGTGTTATTGGCAATATCATTGGCCACCACTAGATGGGGGAATTTTTATTCCTACTCATTGTATGTCCCTTATTTTGAACTTACATAGGCTGCCAGAATGCAATATGGTGGCGTGTGTTTGTTTCCATCTGTTTGGTCCCAGTTGCCAGCAGTCAATATGGCGCTGCGGGACTATTTAAACTATGAGCGTGATGACTGCATCACTTGGCCAATCCCCAGTCGACGTCCCTTAGTGACGAAACGCGTAGGGAGGAGCCAGTGACGCTGACGTCATTACGTTCTTTTTCGTGATTGATGGGACATACACAGCAGGCAGGCGAAGGCTCGTGGAGACGCCGCGATCGTAGTACTTTGTCATACACTGTCTCTTTTGATGGAAGTTTCTTGTAAGTGCAATCTTTTGGCATATTAAAGTGTTACAGCTTTACAATTTTACGCTATGGGAGCTCTTTCTTGATTTTTGTCTATTGAGTTCTACACACCGGAATGATCGGCTTAGGTTTGTTGGTGACCTGTTAATTTCCCAAACGCCTGGTGGGACCACTGTTATGGTGGTCATCCTGAGCTGGTAAGGAGCCTCATACCTCACTTGGGTGCAAGTCACTTTTGGATGCTGGAATCACCTGTGTCACAATTTCCTTTGGAATTTAATTTTGATCATTCACCTACTTCACTTATGGACTTTTTTTTGCTATTATTTTGGGATCACATAATTTATGTTATATGATTTTTTTTTTTTTTTTTCACATATGACACATGCAGAGACATTTGCCTCTATTTTCTACAGGAGATCTGTTGGTTTGATAATGTATGGTGGACCAATTATTCATTTATGATCTTTAGCATATGTTTTTGTTTACTCATTCAGTTTTAGCGCTGCACTTATTTTTTATTTATTTTTTTATTCATTAAATTAATTGCCCAAACACCTACATGTGCATATACATATTAATAATAACACATTGATAAATGCATTCTTAATAAATTAAAAAGAAATATGACTCATCAATTGGAAAATATGGATTGAACGTTCATAATAAGTTCAAAAATAATTGTAAAAAACAATCTAGTGAATAGATAAATAAAACTTAGTTGGAAACAAAAATGAACATTAAAAAAAGGGAAAAAGAAAAACACCCCTGCAAAATAAAAAGTCCTTAGGATGCAGGCAGGCTTTCTTCAAAAAACGTTAAATAGGAATTTTAGTAGAATCCGCCACCAAATCAACAGAAATGGACTCTTACCAAAGTTCCATGATCCCCCATGACAGAGGATCAGGGAATGCGTGTGAGGAAGTACTAGATGGCTTCAGGACATAAACAAAAACACCAATACCAGGCGGTCCCCTCCCCGACCGATCAGATCATGATGGAAGTAGCCAAAAAAGGGGGGAGTGTGGGACTTTAAATGAGGCACAATATGTGCCTCCATCCCGGGTTCAAGTACATAAAAAGGGAGTGTGGGACTTTAAATGGGGCAATTGACTTGTGGAGGTAGAGTATATGGTAATCATTTTTTATTTGTAACAATAGTATAAAAGTATTTTCATATATATATACATGCAAAAGAGCTGCTATAAGATAGGTACACATACACATTGATAATTACATAGTACTCAATGAATTTTGGATGTATAAAAAGTATATATGGGCCAGTAAGTAAGTATGTAATTATCAATGTGTACCGTATATACTCGAGTATAAGTCGTTCCGAGTATAAGTCGAGGCCCTAATTTACCACAAAAAAATGGGAAAAACTTATTGACCCGAGTATAAGACGAGGGTGAGAAATGCACAGCTACTGTAAGTGGAAAAGAGGGTCAACAATGCCCATTTGCAGCCTCACTGTGCCCATTTGCATGCCTCACTGTGCCCATTTGCAGCCTTAGGTCCCTGAACTTCAAACTCAGTAGTTAAGGGTTCCTAGATGCCCCCTAGCTGCAGCCAAAATTTGGGGTCTCTGAACCCAAAGTGTCCCAAATTGACATTGCTACAGATGGACACAGTTGACCAATTTTGGGGCCCCGTATCTCGGGGCCACTTAGTGCTAGGAACCCCAAATTTGGTGTGCAAACCCAGTGGAACTAGCACAATAAAATATCCAAAGCTGGGATTTCTAGAACCAAGTGGTCCCGAGATACAGGACCCCAAAAATTGGTTCAGAAAATGTCAAGCACTTTTCTGCAGCAGAGAATGACATTTTCCGAACCTATTTTGGGGCCCCATATCTCGGGGCCACTTGGTGCTAGGAACTCCAGCTTTGGATATGTTATGGAACCAGGTCCACTGGGTTTGCACACCAAATGTGGGGTTCCTAGCACTAAGTGACCCTGAGATACAAGGCTCCAAAGTCGGTTCAGAAAATGTCAAGCACTTTTCTGCAGCAGAGAATGACATTTTCCGAACCGATTTTGGGGCCCCGTATCTCGGGGCCACTTAGTGCTAGGAACTCCAGCTTTGGATATGTTATGGAACCAGATCGACTGGGTTTGCACACCAAATTTGGGGTTTCTAGCACCAAGTGGCCCTGAGATACGGGGCCCCAAAGTCGGTTCGGAAAATGAAATTTTTTACTGCAGAAAAGTGCTTGACTCGAGTATAAGTCGAGGGGGGCACTTTCAGCACAAAAAAGGTGCTGAAAAATTCGACTTATACTCGAGTATATACGGTATGTGTCTTATAGCAGCTCTTTTGCGTATGATTTACCAATGCCTGCCAATATGAAACCTCTTGTACATTTATTAACATTTGCTATCTTTTATGTTTTTATGTGTTACCAAGCTAATGTATATGTATCCATTATGTTTATGCCATTGTGCATGTATATACAACCCCTGGCAAAAATGATGGAATCACCAGTCCCTGAGGATGTTCCTTCAGTTGTTTATTGTTGTAGAAAAAAAGCAGATCACAGACATGGCCAAAAACTAAAGGCATTTCAAATGGCAACTTTCTGGCTTGAAGTGCCAGTTCACACAGGGGCGACTTGTCAGTCGCCTCCCGTTCTGTACTATGGAACCGTTCTAATAGGAGCGACGCAAGTCGCTCCGACTTAGAAATAGGTTCCTGTACTACTTTGGGGGCGACTTGAGGCGACTTGCATAGACTTCTATACAGAAGTCGTTTTGCAAGTCGCCGTGGAAGTCGTGTGAGGCGACCTGCAAGTCGTGCCGCCCCTGTGTGAACCGGGGCTAAGAAACACTAAAAGAAATCAAGAAAAATAATTGTGGTGGCCAGCAGTGGCGGCTGGTGAAGTTTTAGGATGGGGGGGCGCCAGACCCCGCCCTTTTTTGACCCCTCCCACTTGGTGGAAATGGGCGTGGTTTCAGCGAAATAGTGGGCGTGGCTCTAAGGTGGTGTGGTTAGCGTCTGAGATGAACAGGGATGGAGGGAGAGGGCGAGAGAGAAATGGACAGCAGGCCTAGATCCTACACAACAAAAGAAATGTGTATTCTACAAAGTTTAACAATCAGCAGATAAAGATACTCCAAACACCTGGTGTTAGCGCTTCAATCATCCCGGCACCATGGTTGTTATGGTGTCAGGATGATTGAAGCTCATTATTTCTATTATTACATTGTAATATAAAATGAAATCATTCAACTCACCATAATGCAGAATCAGTGGGAGCCCCGAGTGTGTCACTAGCCACGTCGCCTGTCACCAGATGCCATCAGGTGTCCCCAGCAGTCCCTTCTTACATGCAGCCTGTGTCACATCAAATGCAGCCTCTGCCCCCCCCCCAAAATAGAGCCTCTGTCCCCTTACATCAGAGTTGCCATCAGTGTTCCCCCACAGCATGTGTCCCCATCAGAGCCCCCCACAGCAGGTGTCCCCATCAGAGCCCCCCACAGCAGGTGTCCCCATCAGAGTCCCCCCACAGCAGGTGTCCCCATCAGAGCCCCCCACAGCAGGTGTCCCCATCAGAGTCCCCCCACAGCAGGTGTCCCCATCAGAGCCCCCCACAGCAGGTGTCCCCATCAGAGTCCCCCCACAGCAAGTGTCTCCATCAGAGTCCCCCCCACAGCAGGTGTCTCCATCAGAGTCCCCCCACAGCAGGTGTCTCCATCAGAGTCCCCCCACAGCAGGTGTCTCCATCAGAGTCCCCCCACAGCAGGTGTCCCCATCAGAGTCCCCCCACAGCAGGTGTCTCCATCAGAGTCCCCCCACAGCAAGTGTCTCCATCAGAGTCCCCCCCACAGCAGGTGTCTCCATCAGAGTCCCCCCACAGCAAGTGTCTCCATCAGAGTCCCCCCCACAGCAGGTGTCTCCATCAGAGTCCCCCCACAGCAGGTGTCTCCATCAGAGTCCCCCCACAGCAGGTGTCTCCATCAGAGTCCCCCCACAGCAGGTGTCCCCCACAGCAGGTGTCTCCATCAGAGTCCCCCAACAGCAGGTGTCTCCATCAGAGTCCCCCCACAGCAGGTGTCCCCCATCAGAGTCCCCCCCACAGCAGGTGTCCCCCATCAGAGTCCCCCCCACAGCAGGTGTCCCCCATCAGAGTCCCCCCCCACAGCAGGGTGTCCCCCATCAGAGTCCCCCCCCACAGCAGGGTGTCCCCCATCAGAGTCCCCCCCCACAGCAGGTGTCCCCCATCAGAGTCCCCCCCACAGCAGGGTGTCCCCCATCAGAGTCCCCCCCACAGCAGGGTGTCCCCCATCAGAGTCCCCCCCCACAGCAGGTGTCCCCATCAGAGTCCCCCCCCACAGCAGGTGTCCCCATCAGAGTCCCCCCCCAGCAGGTGTCCCCATCAGAGTCCCCCCACAGCAGGTGTCTCCATCAGAGTCCCCCCACAGCAGGTGTCTCCATCAGAGTCCCCCCACAGCAAGTGTCTCCATCAGAGCCCCCCACAGCAGGTGTCCCCCACAGCAGGTGTCTCCATCAGAGTCCCCCCACAGCAGGTGTCCCCCATCAGAGCCCCCCACAGCAGGTGTCCCCCACAGCAGGTGTCTCCATCAGAGTCCCCCAACAGCAGGTGTCTCCATCAGAGTCCCCCCACAGCAGGTGTCCCCCATCAGAGTCCCCCCCACAGCAGGTGTCCCCCATCAGAGTCCCCCCCACAGCAGGTGTCCCCCATCAGAGTCCCCCCCACAGCAGGTGTCCCCCATCAGAGTCCCCCCCCCACAGCAGGGTGTCCCCCATCAGAGTCCCCCCCCACAGCAGGTGTCCCCCATCAGAGTCCCCCCCACAGCAGGGTGTCCCCCATCAGAGTCCCCCCCACAGCAGGGTGTCCCCCATCAGAGTCCCCCCCCACAGCAGGGTGTCCCCCATCAGAGTCCCCCCCAGCAGGGTGTCCCCCATCAGAGTCCCCCCCACAGCAGGGTGTCCCCCATCAGAGTCCCCCCCCCCACAGCAGGGTGTCCCCCATCAGAGTCCCCCCCCACAGCAGGGTGTCCCCCATCAGAGTCCCCCCCCACAGCAGGGTGTCCCCCATCAGAGTCCCCCCCCCCCAGCAGGGTGTCCCCCATCAGAGTCCCCCCCCACAGCAGGGTGTCCCCCATCAGAGTCCCCCCCCCCACAGCAGGGTGTCCCCCATCAGAGTCCCCCCCCACAGCAGGGTGTCCCCCATCAGAGTCCCCCCCCACAGCAGGGTGTCCCCCATCAGAGTCCCCCCCCCAGCAGGGTGTCCCCCATCAGAGTTCCCCCCCCCCAGCAGGGTGTCCCCCATCAGAGTCCCCCCCCACAGCAGGGTGTCCCCCATCAGAGTCCCCCCCCACAGCAGGGTGTCCCCCATCAGAGTCCCCCCCCCCAGCAGGGTGTCCCCCATCAGAGTCCCCCCCCCCAGCAGGGTGTCCCCCATCAGAGTCCCCCCCCCCACAGCAGGGTGTCCCCCATCACAGTCCCCCCCCCCACAGCAGGGTGTCCCCCATCAGAGTCCCCCCCCCACAGCAGGGTGTCCCCCATCAGAGTCCCCCCCCCACAGCAGGGTGTCCCCCATCAGAGTCCCCCCCCACAGCAGGGTGTCCCCCATCAGAGTCCCCCCCCCCAGCAGGGTGTCCCCCATCAGAGTCCCCCCCCACAGCAGGGTGTCCCCCATCAGAGTCGTCCCCCATCAGAGTCCCCCCCCACAGCAGGGTGTCCCCCATCAGAGTCCCCCCCCACAGCAGGGTGTCCCCCATCAGAGTCCCCCCCCAGCAGGGTGTCCCCCATCAGAGTCCCCCCCACAGCAGGGTGTCCCCCATCAGAGTCCCCCCCCCCCACAGCAGGGTGTCCCCCATCAGAGTCCCCCCCCCCACAGCAGGGTGTCCCCCATCAGAGTCCCCCCCCCCCCACAGCAGGGTGTCCCCCATCAGAGTCCCCCCCCCAGAGCAGGGTGTCCCCCATCAGAGTCCCCCCCCACAGCAGGGTGTCCCCCCATCAGAGTCCCCCCCACAGCAGGGTGTCCCCCATCAGAGTCCCCCCCCCCCCAGCAGGGTGTCCCCCATCAGAGTCCCCCCCCCACAGCAGGGTGTCCCCCATCAGAGTCGTCCCCCATCAGAGTCCCCCCCCACAGCAGGGTGTCCCCCATCAGAGTCCCCCCCCACAGCAGGGTGTCCCCCATCAGAGTCCCCCCCCCCAGCAGGGTGTCCCCCATCAGAGTCCCCCCCACAGCAGGGTGTCCCCCATCAGAGTCCCCCCCCCAGCAGGGTGTCCCCCATCAGAGTCCCCCCCCCACAGCAGGGTGTCCCCCATCAGAGTCCCCCCCCACAGCAGGGTGTCCCCCATCAGAGTCCCCCCCACAGCAGGGTGTCCCCCATCAGAGTCCCCCCCCCAGCAGGGTGTCCCCCATCAGAGTCCCCCCCACAGCAGGGTGTCCCCCATCAGAGTCCCCCCCCCAGCAGGGTGTCCCCCATCAGAGTCCCCCCCCCCAGCAGGGTGTCCCCCATTAGAGTCCCCCCCCACAGCAGGGTGTCCCCCATCAGAGTCCCCCCCCACAGCAGGGTGTCCCCCATCAGAGTCCCCCCCACAGCAGGGTGTCCCCCATCAGAGTCCCCCCCCAGCAGGGTGTCCCCCATCAGAGTCCCCCCCCCCACAGCAGGGTGTCCCCCATCAGAGTCCCCCCCCCCACAGCAGGGTGTCCCCCATCAGAGTCCCCCCCCACAGCAGGGTGTCCCCCATCAGAGTCCCCCCCCCACAGCAGGGTGTCCCCCATCAGAGTCCCCCCCCACAGCAGGGTGTCCCCCATCAGAGTCCCCCCCCCCCCCCAGCAGGGTGTCCCCCATCAGAGTCCCCCCCCCACAGCAGGGTGTCCCCCATCAGAGTCGTCCCCCATCAGAGTCCCCCCCCACAGCAGGGTGTCCCCCATCAGAGTCCCCCCCCACAGCAGGGTGTCCCCCATCAGAGTCCCCCCCCCAGCAGGGTGTCCCCCATCAGAGTCCCCCCCACAGCAGGGTGTCCCCCATCAGAGTCCCCCCCCCCACAGCAGGGTGTCCCCCATCAGAGTCCCCCCCCACAGCAGGGTGTCCCCCATCAGAGTCCCCCCCCACAGCAGGGTGTCCCCCATCAGAGTCCCCCCCCCCCCAGCAGGGTGTCCCCCATCAGAGTCCCCCCCCACAGCAGGGTGTCCCCCATCAGAGTCGTCCCCCATCAGAGTCCCCCCCCACAGCAGGGTGTCCCCCATCAGAGTCGTCCCCCATCAGAGTCCCCCCCCACAGCAGGGTGTCCCCCATCAGAGTCCCCCCCACAGCAGGGTGTCCCCCATCAGAGTCCCCCCCCCCACAGCAGGGTGTCCCCCATCAGAGTCGTCCCCCATCAGAGTCCCCCCCACAGCAGGGTGTCCCCCATCAGAGTCCCCCCCCACAGCAGGGTGTCCCCCATCAGAGTCCCCCCCCCCACAGCAGGGTGTCCCCCATCAGAGTCCCCCCCCCCACAGCAGGGTGTCCCCCATCAGAGTCCCCCCCCCCCACAGCAGGGTGTCCCCCATCAGAGTCCCCCCCCCACAGCAGGGTGTCCCCCATCAGAGTCCCCCCCCCACAGCAGGGTGTCCCCCATCAGAGTCCCCCCCCCCACAGCAGGGTGTCCCCCATCAGAGTCCCCCCCCCCAGCAGGGTGTCCCCCATCAGAGTCCCCCCCCCCCAGCAGGGTGTCCCCCATCAGAGTCCCCCCCCACAGCAGGGTGTCCCCCATCAGAGTCCCCCCCCACAGCAGGGTGTCCCCCATCAGAGTCCCCCCCCACAGCAGGGTGTCCCCCATCAGAGTCCCCCCCATCAGAGTCCCCCCCACAGCAGGGTGTCCCCCATCAGAGTCCCCCCCCCACAGCAGGGTGTCCCCCATCAGAGTCCCCCCCCCACAGCAGGTGTCCCCCATCAGAGTCCCCCCCATCAGAGTCCCCCCCCCACAGCAGGGTGTCCCCCATCAGAGTCCCCCCCCCCACAGCAGGGTGTCCCCATCAGAGCCCCCCACCAGAGCCCCCCCTCAGCAGGTGTCCCCCCGATTCTCCACACAGCGGTACTTACCTTCAGTCTCCTGCGGTGTCCTCCTCCTCACACTGGCTCCAGCATTCTTCCTGCTTCCTCTCTCGGGCGCAATGAGAGAGAGAACCAGGAAGTGACATCTGCCTCAGGGCAGATGTCAATCAAATGTGAAGTGCCAAGTAGCTTCCGCCCGGCGCCTGTAGTATGTATTGCTATGGCCGAGCGGAAGCTTCTCGGCGCTTCAGAAAACGCCCCAAGGCGGGCTAAACGCCCGCAAATGCAGCGCCACGTCTGCAATCTCGTGATTGCATAGACGTGGCGCTTCCTATAAGTGCACTGTGTCCGGCGTCACACTGTATCCGGCGTCCGAACACAGTGCACTTAAGGACCTTTTTTTTCCTTTTTTTTTTTTTTTTTAAAGGGCCGGTATTAAAAATTTTTTTTTTTTTTTTTTTGACTTTTTTTTTTTTTTTTTTTGTTTTGTTTTTTTTTGCTGCCTGGAGGTGGGGGGGGCGGCGCCCAGGCGCCCCCTATGGACGGGCCGCCACTGGTGGCCAGTAACAGTTAGATTTATAGAACAAGCACAGGGAATAAATTATGGAATGACTCAATTCTGAGGAAAAATGTATGGAATCATGAAAAACAAACAAACAAAATAACACTCCAACACATCACTAGTACTTTGTTGCACCACCTCTGGCTTTTATAACTGCTTGCAGTCTCTGAGGCATTGACTTAATGAGTGATAAACAGTACTCTTCATTAATCTGGATCCAACCTTCTCAGATTGCTGTTGCCAAATCATCTTTGCAGCTTGGAGCCTTGTCATGGACCATTTTCTTTAGGAGCCCTTTCACACTGGGGCGGTTTGCAGGCGCTGTTGCGCTAATAATAGTGCCTGCAAACCGACCCGAAAGTGCCGCTGCCTTAATTCCAGTGTGAAAGCCCCGAGGGCTTTCACACTGGAGCGGTGCGCTAGCAGGACGTGAAAAAAAGTCCTGCTAGCAGCATCTTCAGAGCGGTGAAGGAGGGGAGTGTATACCGCTCCTTCACCGCTCCTGCCCATTGAAATCAATGGGACGGCGCAGCTATACTGCTGGCAAAGCGCCTCTGCAGAGGCGCTTTGCAGTGGTATTTAACCCTTTCGTTTTACCGCCGACGCTGCCCCCACCTCAGTGCGAAAGGGCCCTAACTTCCGCCACAGATTGGATTGAGATCCGGACCTTTTGCAGGCCATGACATTGACCTTATGTGTCTTTCTTCAAGGAATTTTTTCAGTTTTTGCTCTATGGCAAGATGCATTATCATCTTGATAAATGATTTCATCATCCCCAAACATCCTTTCAATAGATGGGATAAGAAAAGTGTCCAAAATCCCAATGTAAACCTGTGCATTTATTGAAGATTTAATGACAGCCATCTCCCCAGTGCCTTTACCTGACATGCAGCCCCATATCATTGACTGTGGAAATTTGCATGTTTTCTTCAGACAGTCGTCTGCATAAATCTCATTGGAACGGCACCAAACAAGTTCCAGCATCATCACCTTGCCCAATAGAGATTCGAGATTCAGCACTGAATATGACTTTCATCCAATCATCCACAGTCCACGATTGCCTTTCCTTGGCCCATTGTAACCTTGTTTTTTGTGTTTAGGTGTTAGAGATGGCCATAGGTGTGTGCAACCTATTGCATTAGGGTGTGCACCCCAAATTTATTAAAAACATGGACAGTGTCAGTAGAGCAGAGGTTGGTGTCAGTAGGGCAATGGACAGTGTCAGTAGTTTTTTATTGTTATTATATTTTTTACAATTTTTTTAGGAGCCCCGTTCAGGGGCATTGGTGCAACAGCAGCAGGGGGAATCGGCGCATCTCAAGGTGATTAGGGTGTGCCCAGGCACACCCGGCACACCCCCTGCGCACACCTATGGAGATGGCTTTCTTTTAGCTTTTCTGTATGTAAATCCCATTTCCTTTAGGCGGTTTCGTACAGTTCGGTCACAGATGTTGACTCCAGTTTCCTCCCATTTGTTCCTCATTTGTTTTGTTGTACATTTTCTGTTTTCAAGGCATATTGCTTTAAGTTTTCTGTCTTGACGCTTTGATGTCTTCCTTGGTCTACCAGTATGCTTGCCTTTAACCACCTTCCCATGTTGTTTGTATTTGGTCCATGTTTTAGACACAGCCGACTGAACAACCAACATCTTGTGCAACACTGGGTGATGATTTACCCTCTTTACCTATATACTAACAGATTTAATCTGATGCAGGTGTTAGTGTTTGTAATGAAAATTTACAGGGCGATTCCATAATCTTTTCCTCAGAATTAGGTGATTCCATAATTTATTCCCTGTGCTTGTTCTATAAATCTAACTGTTAGTGGCCACCACAATTATTTTTCTTGATTTCTTTTAGTGTTTCTTAAAGCCAGAAAGTTGCCATTTGAAATGCCTTTAGTTTTTGGCCATGTCTGTGATCTGCTTTTTTCTACAACAATAAACAACTGAAGGAACATCCTCAGGGACTGGTGATTCCATCATTTTTGCCAGGGGTTGTATATGAAAATACTTTCATACTATTGTTACAAATAAAAAATGATTACCATATACTCTACCTCCACAAGTCAATTGCCCCATTTAAAGTCCCACACTCCCTTTTTATGTACTTGAGATCATGATGGAAATCCCACGGTACATAAAAAATATATGTAGAGACTCCATAGTGTAAAACTGTTATTTATTCAATGTATTAAAACAAAGGAAACACACTCACAATGTTGTAGATAGTAAAAGGCCTGAAGTCTGCTGTGCCGGACGGAGCACAAGCAGACAACCCGTCCTCTGGGTATACGAAGTACGGGGTGACGTCACCTCGTACTTCGTATACCCAGAGGACGGGTTGTCTGCTTGTGCTCCGTCCGGCACAGCAGACTTTAGGCCTCCCTTATGTTAGTGCCCCATCAGAGTCTCCCCATACATCAGGCTACCAATTAAATTCTCTTTTACATCAGGGTTTTTTTTTTACATCAGAATCCCCATCAGAGTTTCCCTTACATCAGGGGTCCCCCTTACATCAGGGTCCCCATTAGAGTACTCCCCTATGTCAGTGCCCAAATTATAGCCCCTCCTCATGTCAGTCCCCTATAAGAGTCCCCTCTTACATCAGGGTACCAATTAAACCAATTAAATTCCCTTTTACATCAGAGTCCCCCTTACATTAGGGGTCTCCCCTTACATTGGGGTCCCCATTAGATTCCCTCGTTATGTCAGTGCTCCCCATCAGAGTCCTCCCTTATGTCAGTACACCCAATAGCGTCCCCCCTTACAACAGGGTACCGGTTAAATTACCTTTAAATCAGGGTCAATTTTACATCAGAATCTCCATCAGAGTTCCCCTTACATTAGGGGTCCCCCCTTACATTGGGGTCCCCATTTGCCTTCCTCCTTACATCAGTGCCCCATCAGAGTCTCCCCTTACATCAATTAGATTCCCTTTTACATCAGGGTGCCTTTTACATCAGAGCCCCCCCCTTATATTACTGGTACCCTCTTACATCAGCGCCCCCACCATAGTCCCCCTTTACGTAAGTGCCCCCATCATAGTCCCCCTTTACGTAAGTGCCCCAGTCAGAGCCCCCCCCTTACATTATGGTCCTCATCACAGTGCTCCTTACATTAAGGACCCCATTAGAACCCCCCATTACAGAGTCCAGATGTCGATTGGAAGGGGTTGAAATGGAGACCATAGGCAGCACATTGAGGATACACCACTGATCCTAGTTGCGGTCTGCATAAAATCTAGCAGTGGGCCACAGTTTAAAGTTCCCTATCCTAGAGACAACGTTGTCACTGGATCAGGAAGTGAGAGGTAATCTCCCAAACGGAGACACAGACAGCAGTAATCTAACTTTGTTTCCTCTACGTATGATTGATCTCCTTTAAGCGGATCAAATACGTTGATGATAATGACCAACCTAATTTAAGGGAAAGAGAAGCCTCTTTGGATAACGTGATAGGGCCCCGTATTGTTTTGTTACACCCATGATAGCTCCTAGGAGATTTCCGCTGCTGTGTATATCTTAAATGAGTAAGCGTGGAAAGACCTGTTTAATCATTGATAGGCATGCAGGTAACTTATATGTGTAGGTGTATTGATGAATCAGTGCGGCATTCCAGGGTCACCCACACAGGCAGGGGCCTCCTCCTTTGCCCGCTTGCTTAGAACAGACTTTTATCAACCATTAACCTAGATTAGAGGTATTAGTTCTGGGAGGTGAGCTTCCTAGCCTTTTTTTCCCACTAGTTACCTTTGTCCCAAGTTGGGTCTGATAATGTATTACAGTACATCTCTGAAGACTCCAGGGTTTGGTGCCAGGTTCTATGAGAGTTTGAGTTCATGGTCTCCATTCCCCTTTCTGCATGTGTCAGCATCATTGATTCAAGTTAATCATTCTCCTTTTATATTGTTAAATGTGCAGACCACGCCAAGACAAAAAAAAAAGGACTTGTCTGTGTCTGCAAGGATTTCTTAAGACTTCTAGACTAACATTGCCAGCAAGACAGGGGAAGCATGCCAAGGATCCTTATTTGGCAATGCAGGGGAATGTCTGTCGAAAGTCTGTGTTTTGTTCAACAATATTAACAGTTTTCATTCCAACTTTAACGCTGTCTGTGTCCTGGTTGGGTGATTCCCTTTTATTTACTGTGTTGTCACCCAGAAAGGAAATAACGGGAAATCTGCTGAACTAGGACCAAACATCAAAATAACATGATAGAGGATCTAACCCTACACCCTACAAGTCTTGCAGCCTCTATCCAAAATTAATATAACAAAAAACTAATTTTGGCTAGTGATATACACTATATTACCAAAATTATTTTGACGCCTGCCTTTACACGCCCATGAACTTTAATGGCATCCCAGTCTTAGTCTGTAGGGTTCAATATTGAGTTGGCCCAGCCTTTGTAGCTTCATCTCTTCTGGGAAGGCTGTCCACAAGGTTTAGGAGTGTGTCTAATGCCACGTACACACGAGCGGACTTTACGGCAGACTTTGCCCGACGGACTTTTCAACGGACTTTACGACGGACTTTCTGAATGAACGGACTTGCCTACACACAATCAACCAAAGTCCTTTGAATTCGTACGTGATGACGTACGACCGGACTAAAATAAGGAAGTTCATAGCCAGTAGCCAATAGCTGCCCTAGCGTGGCTTTTTGTCCGTCGGACTAGCACATAGACGAGCAGACTTTTCGACCGGACTCGAGTCTGTCGGATAGATTTGAAACATGTTTCAAATCTAAGTCCGTCCAACTTTTGAGAAAACAAAATCCGCTGGAGCCCACACACGATCGAATTGTCCGACGAAGTCTGCCATAAAGTCCGCTCGTGTGTACGCGGCATAAGGGAATGTTTGATCATTCTTCCAGAGAAGCACATTTGTGAGGTCAGGCACCGATGTTGGATGAGAAGGCCTGGCTCGCAGTCTCTGCTCTAATTCATCCCGAAGGTGTTCAATCGGGTTGAGGTAAGGACTCTGTGCAGGTCATTCAAGTTCCTCCACCCCAAACTCGCTTATCCATGTCTTTATGGACCTTGCTTTGTGCACTGGTCCCAATCATTTGGTGGAGGGGGATTATGGTGCGGGGTTGGGCTTGGCCCCTTAGTTCCACTTAAGGTGTCAGCATCCCAAGACATTTTGGACAATTTCATGCTCCCAACTTTGTGGGAACAGTTGGAGGATGGCTCCTTCCTGTGCCAACATGACCAGTGCAGAACAAGGTCCATAAAGACATGGATGAGCGAGTTTAGGGTGGAGGAACTTGACTGGCCTATACAGAGTCCTGACCTCAACACGATAGAACACCTTTGGGATGAATTAAAGTGGAGACTGCACGCCAGGCCTTCTCGTCCAACATCTTCTTTCATATTTTCTATACATACCTTTTTTGAGTATTTACTTTTTTCATATGATATGATATTCATTTGGGCCGATAAAGTCCCATAAAGGTTTTTTTGTCCCTTTTGGCCAATTCAATATTGAACCCTACGGATTAAGACTGGGATGCCATTAACCGCTTGCGGACCAGCCGCCGCAGTTTTACTGTGGCAAGTTGGCTCCGCTGCACAAAATCACGTTATTGTACGTGATCTTACGAGGTCCGGATAGCAGGCACGCGCGACGCAGCAAGATCCATGAGTCCGGCCATGGGTCCCGGGGATTCCATGTCCGCGGTGATACCCACGATTGTCTCAAGGAGAGGAAGAATTGGGAAAAGCTGATGTAAACAAGCATTTTTCTGTTCTGCCTAGTGACAGGGCACTGATGACAGCTCCTGTAATTGGGAGCGGTGATCAGTGTCGTGTCACACATAGCCCCTCCCCCACAGTTAAAATCACTCCCTAGGACACACTTAACCCCCTACAGTGCCCCCTTCTGGTTAACTCCTTCACTGCCAGTCACATTTCCACAGTAATCAGTGCATTTTAATCGCTTGTTTCTATAGGGGGACCATGTAAAACAGTTCTACTTACCCCATCCTGTGCTCCTGTAGGCTCCTCTGCGTTGCTGACCGGTCCCTGCAGCCTCTTCTCCCCTACAATGGTCTAAGGTCTTATGATGTCATCAACACAAGTGCAAAGACCATAGCCCCAAAGGTACAGTCCACTTATGAAGTGTAGGAGGGCGCCGTTTGTCAGGAGAGCAGAGGATCAGGGAAATAAAAGTGTTTTTCTCATTTCCTAGACCAGTGGTCTCTGAACTGCCGCCCACGATCCGGATAAGGCCCTTTTCTCACCTTTGTCCCTTGGGTCACCACTCCGTCCACTGATACTAATGATGGAACACTATTCCTCCTACTTGCACCAATGATGGGACAGCATTCCTCCCACTGACACCAATCGGGTACTATTTCTCCCACTGACACCAACAATGAGGCACTATTCCAGCCACTGACACCAACAATGGGTCACTATTCCTCTCACTAACACCAACAATGGGGCACTTTTCATCCCACTGACACCAACAATGGGTCACTATTCCAGCCACTGACACCAACAATGGGTCACTATTCCAGCCACTGACACCAACAATGGGGCACTTTCATCCCACTGACACCAACAATGGGTCACTATTCCAGCCACTGACACCAACAATGGGTCACTATTCCAGCCACTGACAACAACAATGGGGCACTTTTCCTCCCACTGACACCAACAGTGGGGCACTTTTCCTCCCACTAACACCAACAATGAAGCACTATTTCTCCCACTGACACCAACAATGAGGCACTATTCTTCCCACTGACACCAACAATGGGGCACGATTCCTCCCACTGAAACCAACAATGGGGCACTAATCCTCCCACTGACACCAACAATAGGGCACTAATCTTCCCACTGAAACCAATCATAGGGCACTGTTTACTCCCACTGACGCCAGAGCCTTTTCTACTTCCACTTCTACTTCTACTTCCTTTTCTACAGTCTGGCCCCCCTAAAGTGTGAAGAACAGTAAACTGGCCCTATGTTTAGAAAGTTTGGAGACCCTTGTCCTAGACTAAGGCTTGGCTCAAACTGGTGAGCTGCATTTGGGTCACAGCGGGGTGCACTTTACGCACGTATTTAGTTGTGGTCCCATTGACTTCTGTTAGGTTGAGTCTTTTTGGCGCATTTTCTAAAAAGCGCATTAACCGCTTGCGGGCCAGACACCGCAGTTATACTGTGGCAGGTTGGCTCCGCTGCGCGAAATCACGTAGCTGTACGTGATCTCGCGAGGTCCGGATAGCCAAGAGCTCCGCGGGTCCCGTGGATTCGATGTCCACGGGGATACCCACAATCGTCTCACGGAGAGGTAGAACGGGGAGATGCTGATGTAAACAAGCATTTCCCCGTTCTGCCTAGTGACAGGACACTGATCACAGCTCCCTGTAATCGGGAGCGGTGATCAGTGTCGTGTCACAACTAGCCCATCCCCCCCCACAGTTAGAATCACTCCCTAGGACACACTTAACCCCTGCAGCGTCCCCTCCTGGTTAACCCCTTCACTGCCAGTCACATTTACACAAAAATCATTGCATTTTTAATCTCACTGATCGGTGTATAAATGTGAATGGTCCCAAAATAGCTCCAAAAGTGTCTAATGTGTCTGCCATAATGTCGCAGTCACGATAAAAATCGCTGATCGCCACCCTTACTAGTAAAAAAAAATTATTATTAAAAATGCCATGAAAGTATCCCTTATTTTGTAGACGCTATATCTTTTGCGCAAACCAATCAATAAAGGCTTATTGTGATTTTTTTACCAAAAATATGTAGAAGAATACATATCAGCCTAAACTGAGGAAAAAAAATGTTTTTTATATATATTTTTGGGGGATATTTATTATCGCAAAAAGTAAAAAATATTGCTTTTTTTTTTCAAAATTGTCGCTCTTTTTTTGTTTATAGCGCAAAAAATAAAAACCGCAGAGGTGATCAAAAACCACGAGCCGCGTCGCATGACAGTGCAATTGTCAGTTAAAGCGACGCAGTGCTGAATCGCAAAAAGTGCTCTGGTCAGGAAGGGGGCAAATCCTTCCGGGGCTGAAGTGGTTAAAAGTCCTGCATGTAGCATCTTTGGTGCGCCTCCTAAAAAATGCTCAGAAGTCCATGGGAACAGTGTGTAAAACACAGATACAATTGTTCTGCTCCCGAACCACAGTGCACTGGTGTGAGTCCACTGTAATTGAGTATTTAACCCTTGTAGTCAGGCACAGCCCCAGAGTCAGGCTTTTTAAGAATTTATAATATAGTTTAACCACTTACCCACCCGCCCCCAGTACACTTAGTAAAAGCAGCACACTTTACACACATTACACATAGTTAGGCACACTTTTAACCCTTTGATTGCCCCTAGATGTTAACCCCTTCCTAGCCATAGTGTCATTAGTACAGTATTATCGCTGATCACTGTATTAATGTCACTGGTGATGTCAGTGCAGTTAGTCAGTCCCCCCCCCCAGCTTCAGTTAGTGTCAGATTGCCCCGCAGCATCGCAGTCTCGTTATTAGTTGCAGATCGCCGCCATTAGTAATATAAAAAATATAAAATAATAAAAAATTCCAGTATACAGTGTAAAAAAAATATATATATATATATATATATATATATATATATATATATATATATATATATATATATATATATATAATAATTATTATTATTATCATATATATATATATATATATATATATATATATATTTATATTTATTATTTTTTATTTTTTATAGGACTCCCAGATGTTTAGGGATAAGCATACAGATGAGGATTTATATGTTTGGTGGTAGGAAGGAGGGAAGTGCAAACTGCGGATGTCATAAACATTATAGCTTTATCTTGATCTCCGTTGTAAACATATAGGGGTAACAGTCATTGTTGTGTCATTCATTTTATGGTCACATAGCTCTTCCTACCACACCTGCTCGTGTTACTATACACGTAAACACAATTAAAAACAGAGCCTACATAGTGAGCATGCTTCTTAAAGGCCCATACACACGATCTGACACAATCCGTGTGTATGCTCCATCGGACAGTTGTTTTCGGTCTTTAAATGGACAAATGTTAGCTGTGCATGCTCTCAAACTTTCCGCCAACAAATGTCCGATGGAGGATAATCCGATCGTGTGTACACAAGTCCATAGGACTAAAGTCCAAAGTACAAACACGCATGCTCAGAACCAATGCTAAAGATCAGGCAACAATAGCAGAAGTTGCCCAAAGGGTGGCGATAAAGAGCTGAAAATACCATGTGATTTGGGGTATGTTGGCTGAAAAAGTTCTGCCGTGTGTATGCAGAACAAGTTCACGGCCAACGGGCCCTTTCATTATTGTGGGGGCCAAAGCAGCTGCCTCATACTTGCCAACTATCCCAGTTTAAATTCCCTTGTCCCTTAAAGTGTTAGTCCCGTGCTGTGTCCCGATATCTCAGTGTGAAGTGCTGGTACTAATGCTGCCCAGCTCTGCCCTATTGTTGTGTACAGATGACTCACCTGCAGACCCTGTGTTTACATGTAAATAACCAGCATTTATATGTAAATAGCGTTGGCATTCATAAGTAAATAGCTGCCGCCCGTGGCATTGATATGTAAATAAAGGTGGCATTGACATGTATATTATGCCCCCCTGCAGTGAGGAGATGATGTGCTGTAACCTCTAGCAACCAATCAGTGAGCCGTAATGTGTGCTGTAACCTCTAGCAACCAGTCAGTAAGCAGTAATGATATTCTGTAACCGCTGGCAACCAATCGCAACTGCTGCCTTATCTGATACAGTAAACTGATTTTAAGTGTAGCTGCTATTTATTATATGTCTCAGAGCAGATGGAGAGGGAAATTGCATGGGGGGGGGGGGGGCAAGAAAATTTTTGCCCAGGGTCCAATCAATATTAAAGACGGCCCTGCCAACGCCCCTTCGGACAAAAATCCATGGAGAAGTCCGATGGAAGTCCGATCGTGTGTACGAGGCTTTATTGTTCTTTAGCAATACCCTGAGTCTCATGCTGACACTCCCTCCAGTAAGCTTCTGTTGAAAGAACATTTCAAACATAAATCTGTTTAAAATATGGGTCTTTAAGCAAGAGAAACTTCTGTTTACATAGCAAGCTGTTGTAGAAACCACTGAGAATTTGGTATCTGTTGAAGACCTTTATCTAGTTCATAACACATGACTCAATGGGGCCACCTCAATTATTCCACGCTAGATCAGCATTTTCTGTCCATTCAGTCCTGAGATTGGCACATCTCTGCCACGCAGCACCTTCCTGCCTGGCAAAGAAGGGGACCTGATCTTTCTCTGCAGCAGTTTTCATGGGTGTCATGTCCCATTCAGCCAGCTGGAACTATGCCCCAAATAAATGGGGCCATGCTAAAACTGCCTTGCGACACACACGGTAGCGGTTGGTGGATTGGCATTTTGGGGGGGTTAAAGCAGGCGGTGAGGAGTGCCCTCTGAGAAGTGATCCAAAGCAGATCGCTTTTCAGAGCGACTGCAGCATAAGCGCACATACACATACCTCCCAACCATTTGAGATGGGAATGAGGGACACCTATCCGCAAAAGTATGCAGGCATAGGGCACACCCCTTGCCACGCCCCCTTAAAGGAGAATTGTAGAAAAAAACAAGATTGGTTAAACCCACAAGTGCTTTATTCCTTTATATTGGCTTTTGGAATTTACAAACGCAGCAATTTAGAAATCAGATGAAAGGTTTAGTGCTGGAAAACACTTTTTGATAGAAAAAATTGTATATACATCTATATAGATCAGGCCAAAATGAGGTACAAATGAGGAGGGACAGAGGGACATTGCTCCAAACCAGGGACAGTCCCTCGAAATCAGGGACAGTTGGGAGCTATGCATACACTATATTACCAAAAGTATTGAACACCTGCCTTTACACATCCCAGTCCAATGCCCCGTACACACAGTCGGATTTTCCGACGGAAAATGTTCGATGGGAGCTTGTTGTTGGAAATTCCATGTGTAGGCTCCATCCGACATTTTCCATCGGAATTTCCGTCACACAAAATTTGAGATCTGGATCTCAACAAAATCTGTTGTCGTAAATTCCGATTGTGTGTACACAATTCCAACGCACAAAGTTCCAAGCATGCTCGGAATCAAGCAGAAAGGCCGCACTGGCTATTGAACTTCATTTTTCTCGGCTCATCGTACGTGTTGTATGTCACCGCGTTCTTGACGTTCGGAATTTCCGACTAGATTTGTGCGACCGTGTGTATGCAAGACAAGTTTGAGCCAACATCAGTCGGAAATAAATCCATGGATTTTGTTGTGGGAATATGCGAACGTGTGTACAGGGCATTAGTCTGTAGGGTTCAATATTGAGTTAGCCCACCCTTTGCAGCTATAACAGCTTCAACTCTTCTGGGAAGGCTGTCCACAAGGTTTAGGAGTGTTTCTAAGGGAATGTTTTGCCATTCTTCCAGAAGTGCATTTGTGAGGTCAGGCACTGATGTTGGACGAGAAGGCCTGACTTGCAGTCTCCGCTCTGCTGCCTGCCTTCCCTCTGGGACACAGCAAGTGACAATCTGCAACGTGTGGCAGGTGACGTCGTGGCAAGTGACAATCCGCAATGTGTAGGAGGTGACGTCATGGCAAGTGACAATCTGCAACTTGTGGCAGGTGACATGGCAAGTGACAATCCGCAATGTGGGGCAGGTGATGTTGTAGCAAGTGACAATCTGCAATGTGTGGCAGGTGATGTGGCAAATGACAATCCGCAACATGTAGGATGTGACATCATGGCAAGTGACAATTCGCAATGTGTGGCAGGTGACATTTTGGCAAGTGACGTCGTGGCAAGTGACAATCCAGAACATGTGGCATTTGACATTGTGGCAAGTGACAATCCACAACGTGTAGGAGGTGACGTTGTGGCAAGTGACAATCTGTAACGTGTGGCAGGTGACGTGGCAAGTGACAATCTGCAACATGTGGCAGGTGACGTGGCAAGTGACAATCCGCAATGTGTGGCAGGTGAGAGGGCAAGTGACAATCTGCAACGTGTGACAAGTGACATGGCAAGTGACAAGTCTCCGCTCTGCTGCCTGCCTTCCCTCTCGGACACAGCAAGTGACAATCTGCAACGTGTGGCAGGTGACATGGCAAGTGACAATCTGCAACGTGTGGCAGGTGACATGGCAAGTGACAATCTGCAACGTGTGGCAGGTGACATGGCAAGTGACAATCCACAACATTTGTCAGGTGACATGGCAAGTGGCAATCCACAACATGTGGTAGGTGATGTGGCAATCTGTAATGTGTGGCAGGTGACGTGGCAAGTGACAATCTGCAACGTATGGCAGGTGACATGGCAAGTGACAATCTGCAATGTGTGGCAGGTGATGTGGCAAGTGACAATATGGAACGTGTGACAGGTTACATTGTGGCAAGTGACAATCCGCAACTTGTGGCAGCCTGGCAGGTGACGTTACATAGTTACATAGTAGATGAGGTTGAAAAAAGACACAAGTCCATCAAGTTCAACCTATATGGTAGTGACAATCTGCAACATGTGGCAGGTGACATCGTGGCAAGTGACAATCCGCAACGTGTGGCAGGTGACATGGCAAGTGACAATCTGCAACGTGTGGCAGGTGACGTGGCAAGTGACAATCCACAACGTGTGGCAGGTGACATGGCAAGTGACAATCCGCAATGTGTGGCAGGTGACGTGGCAAGTGACAATCTGCAACGTGTGGCATGTTACATGGCAGGTGACAATCCACAACGTGTGGCAGGTGACATCGTGGCAAGTGACAATCCGCAATGCGTGGCAGGTGACGTGGCAAGTGACAATCTGCAACATGTGGCAGGTGACATGGCAAGTGACAATCTGCAACGTGTGGCAGGTGACATCGCAAGTGACAATCTGCAACGTGTGGCAGGTGACATGGCAAAAGACAATCCACAACATGTGGCAGTTGATGTGGTAAGTGGCAATGTGTGGCAGGTGACGTGGCAAGTAACAATCTGCAACGCGGCAGGTGACATGGCAAGTGACAATCTGCAACGTGTGGCAGGTGATGTGGCAAGTGACAATATGGAACGTGTGGCAGGTGACATTGTGGCAAGTGGCAATCCGCAATGTGTGGCAGGTGAAGTTGTGGCAGGTGACGTTACATAGTTACATAGTAGGTTATGTTGAAAAAAAGACACAAGTCCATCAAGCCCAACCTATATGGCAGTGACAATCTGCAACATGTGGCAGGTGACATTGTGGCAAGAGATGACCTGCAATGTGTGGCAGGTGACGTTGTGGCAGGTGACGTTACATAGTTACATAGTAGGTGAGGTTGAAAAAAAAGACACAAGTCCATCAAGTCCAACCTATGTGGCAAGTGACAATCCACAACGTATGGCAGGTGACATAGTGGCAAGTAACTATCTACAACGTGTGGCAGGTGACATCGTGGCAAGTGACAATCCGCAACATGTGGCAGGTGACATGGCAAGTGACAATCTGCAATGTGTGGCAGGTGACATGGCAAGTGACAATCCACAATGTGTGGCAGATGACATCGTGGCAAGTGACAATCCGCAACGTGTGGCAGGTGACGTTGTGGCAAGTGACAATCCGCAACATGTGGCAGGTGATGGGGCAAGTGACAATCTGCAATGTGTGGCAGGTGACGTGGCAAGTGACAATCCGCAATGTATGGCAGGTGACGTGGCAAGTGACAATCCACAATTTGTGGCAGGTGACGTTGTGGCAAGTGACAATACACAACATGTGGCAGGTGACGGGGCAAGTGACAATCTGCAATGTGTGGCAGGTGATGTGGCAAGTGACAATTCGCAATGTATAGCAGGTGACGTGGCAAGTGACAACCCACAACGTGTGGCAGGTGACGTCTTGGCAAGTGACAATTCGCAACGTGTGGCAGTTGACGTGGCAAGTGACAATCTGCAACGTGTGGCAGGTGACGTTGTGGCAAGTGACAATCCACAACATGTGGCAGGTGACGGGGCAAGTGACAATCTGCAATGTGTGGCAGGTGACGTGGCAAGTGACAATTCGCAATGTATAGCAGGTGACGTGGCAAGTGACAATCCACAACGTGTGGCAGGTGACGTCGTTGCAAGTGACAATTCGCAACGTGTGGCAGTTGACGTGGCAAGTGACAATCTGCAACGTGTGGCAGGTGACGTTGTGGCAAGTGACACAAATCGGCTGATATCAGAACTGTGACTGTCAGATATGCAAAGGTGGCCGTCCTTACTGGAGCTTGTACTCAGAGTCTGTATGTCCCGCTGTAGCTCTTCTCCCCCCTTCAGGCAGACTGCTTCGGCTGTCTCTTCTGCACATGCAGTAACTCATGGCATGGCAGCTGCCAGCTACTGAGTGGGACTCTGTGGTTAAGAATATGGGTGAGTTTCACAGCAACAGGTTGTTTTTAAATGTTTCAAACTCAAAATGGGCATTCAGGCTGGGAAGAAATGTGTTCTGTATATGTACTGTGGTGTTCTGTGTATGTATTGCGTGTTCTGCGTGTTCTGTGTATGTACTGTGTGTTCTGTGTACGTACTGTGTGTTCTGTGTGTTCTGTGTATTCTGTACAGTCAGGTCCATAAATATTGGGACATCGACACAATTCTAATCTTTTCGGCTCTATACACCACCACAATGGATTTGAAATTAAATGAACAATATGTGCTTCAACTGCAGACTTTCAGCTTTAATTTGAGGGTATTTACATCCAAATCAGGTGAATGGTGTAGGAATTACAACAGTTTGTATATGTGCCTCACACTTTTTAAGGGATCAAAAGTAATGGGACAGATTAACAATCATCCATCAAACTTTCACTTTTTAATACTTGGTTGCAAATCCTTTGCAGTCAATTACAGTCTGAAGTCTGGAACGCATAGACATCACCAGACGCTGGGTTTCATCCCCGGTGATGCTCTGCCAGGCCTCTACTGCAACTGTCTTCAGTTCCTGCTTGTTCTTGGGGCATTTCCCTTCAGTTTTGTCTTCAGCAAGTGAAATGCATGTTCAATCGGATTCAGGTCAGGTGATTGACTTTGCCATTGCATAACATTCCACTTATTTCCCTTAAAAAAACTCTTTGGTTGCTTTCGCACTATTCTTCGGGTCATTGTCCATCTGCACTGTGAAGCGCCGTCCAATGAGTTCTGAAGCATTTTGCTGAATATGAGCAGATAATATTGCCCGAAACACTTCAGAATTCATCCTGCTGCTTTTGTCAGCAGTCACATCATCAATAAATACAAGAGAATCAGTTCCATTGGCAGCCATACATGCCCACGCCATGACACTACCACCACCATGCTTCACTGATGAGGTGGTATGCTTTGGATCATGAGCAGTTCCTTTCCTTCTTCATACACTTCTCTTCCCATCACTCTGGTACAAGTTGATCTTGGTCTCATCTGTCCATAGAATGTTGTTCCAGAACTGTGAAGGCTTTTTTAGATGTTGTTTGGCAAACTCTAATCTGGCCTTCCTGTTTTTGAGGCTCACCAATGGTTTACATCTTGTGTTGAACCCTCTGTATTTACTCTGGTGAAGTCTTCTCTTGATTGTTGACTTTGACACACATACACCTACCTCCTGGAGAGTGTTCTTGATCTGGCCAACTGTTGTGAAGGGTGTTTTCTTCACCAGGGAAAGAATTCTTTGGTCATCCACCACAGTTGTTTTCCTTGGTCTTCCGGGTCTTTTGGTGTTGCTGTGCTCACCGGTGCGTTCTTTCTTTTTAAGGATGTTCCAAACAGTTGATTTGGCCACACCTAGTGTTTTTGCTATATCTCTGATAGGTTTGCTTTGATTTTTCAGCCTAATGATGGCTTGCTTCACTGATAGTGACAGCTCTTTGGATCTCATATTGAGAGTTGACAGCAACAGATTCCAAATGCAAATAGCACACTTGAAATGAACTCTGAACCTTTTATCTGCTCCTTGTCAATGGGATAATGAGGGAATAACACACACCTGGCCATGGAACAGCTGAGCAGCCAATTGTCCCATTACTTTTGGCCCCTTAAAAAGTGGGAGGCACATATACAAACTGTTGTAATTCCTACACCATTCATCTGATTTGAATGTAAATACCCTCAAATTAAAGCTGAAAGTCTGCAGTTAAAGCACATCCTGTTTGTTTAATTTCAAATCCATTGTGGTGGTGTATAGAGCCAAATAGATTAGAATTGTATCGATGTCCCAATATTTATGGACCTGACTGTAAATGTACTGTGTGTTCTGTATATGTACTGTGGTGTTCTGTGTATGTACTGTGTGTTCTGTGTATGTATTGTGTGCACTGTGTATTCTGTGTATGTATTGTGTGTTCTGTGTATGTATTGTGTGTTCTGTGTATGTATTGTGTGTTCTGTGTTCTCTGTATGTATTGTGGGCTCTATATGTACTGTGTGCTCTGTGTATAGTGTGTTTGGGTATTGGGAGCCATGACAGCGGAGGATGGGCAGGTAAGGACCTGGAGGGGTGTGCCCCCCAAAATTTTTTATCACCAGCCGCCACTGCTCTTTATACTCCTGTACATGTATAGAGCCATGACAGGTCCTCTTTATACTCCTATATACATGTACAGAGCCATGACAGGTCCTCTTTATACTCCTATATACATGTATAATGCCATGACAGGTCCCCTTTATACTCCTATATACATGTATAGTGCCATGACAGGTCCTCTTTATACTCCTATATACATGTATAGTGCCATGACAGGTCCCCTTTATACTCCTATATACATGTATAGAGCCATGACAGGTCCCCTTTATACTCCTATATACATGTACAGAGCCATGACAGGTCCTCTTTATACTCCTATATACATGTATAGAGCCATGACAGGTCCTCTTTATACTCCTATATACATGTACAGAGCCATGACAGGTCCTCTTTATACTCCTATATACATGTATAATGCCATGACAGGTCCCCTTTATACTCCTATATACATGTATAGTGCCATGACAGGTCCCCTTTATACTCCTATATACATGTATAGTGCCATGACAGGTCCCCTTTATACTCCTATATACATGTATAGAGCCATGACAGGTCCCCTTTATACTCCTATATACATGTACAGAGCCATGACAGGTCCTCTTTATACTCCTATATACATGTATAGAGCCATGACAGGTCCTCTTTATACTCCTATATACATGTATAATGCCATGACAGGTCCCCTTTATACTCCTATATACATGTATAGAGCCATGACAGGTCCTCTTTATACTCCTATATACATGTATAGAGCCATGACAGGTCCTCTTTATACTCCTATATACATGTATAGTGCCATGACAGGTCCCCTTTATACTCCTATATACATGTACAGAGCCATGACAGGTCCTCTTTATACTCCTATATACATGTATAGAGCCATGACAGGTCCTCTTTATACTCCTATATACATGTATAATGCCATGACAGGTCCCCTTTATACTCCTATATACATGTATAGAGCCATGACAGGTCCTCTTTATACTCCTATATACATGTATAGAGCCATGACAGGTCCTCTTTATACTCCTATATACATGTATAGTGCCATGACAGGTCCCCTTTATACTCCTATATACATGTATAGAGCCATGACAGGTCCTCTTTATACTTTTTATACAGCATTTCATTCTTGGTCCCAGGCAGCACAATGTCTTGGGCCAGCCCCTGGTGCAGCGTAGAGTGGAGACAATAACTCACACCAGCAGATGTAAGGAAAGGTTGTATTGAAATAATGCATTAACAGTTCACAACAAAGCAGGTGAGGGAAGACCACCCAGCCAGGTACACTCACAGATCCAGTAGTGTGACAGGAGCAGATTCCAGCCGGAATGACAATGTCTGTTGAGAGGGGCAGAATGCGGCTTGGCCACCCAACGCTCAATCGGGAAGATGTCCACAGAAGCAGAGTCCCTACTCTTTCCCTTCTCATTAGGAACCTTTCCCTTATGCTAGTACTGTACGTAATAGGCAGGATACCTGTCCCTCCCTACCCTGTCTATTTGTAAAATGCGTGCCATATAGGGTTGGCACCTTTTCTTGAAGCCAAACCTGAAGAGATTTAGCGGCACATAATCATTTTTTTTTTTTGCAGTATGCACAACAAATGAAAAACAAAGGTGGCAACCATAGGTGTCCCTATCAGAGTCCCCTTTACATCTGGTGCCCCTATCAGAGTCCCCCTTACAGGTGGTGTCTCCATCAGAGTCCCTCTTACATCAGGTGCCACATCAGAGTCCCCCTTACATCAGGTGCCCCATCAAAGTCCCCCTTACATCAGGTGCCCCATCAGAGTCCCCCTTACATCAGGTTCCCCATCAGAGTCCCCCTTACATCATGTGCCCCCATCAAAGTCCCTCTTACATCAGGTGCCCCATCAGAGCCCCCCTTACATCAGGTGCCCCATCAGAGTCCCCCTTACATCAGGTTCCCCATCAAAGTCCCTCTTACATCAGGTGCCCCATCAGAGTCCCCCTTACATCAGGTTCCCCATCAGAGTCCCCCTTACATCAGGTGCCCCATCAAAGTCCCTCTTACATCAGGTGCCCCATCAGAGTCCCCCTTACATCAAGTGCCCCATCAGAGTCCCTCTTACATCAGATGCCCCCATCAGAGTCCCCCTTACATCAGGTGCCACATCAGAATCCCCCTTACATCAGGTGCCCCATTAGAGTCCCTCTTACATCAGATGCCCCCATCAGAGTCCCCCGTACATCAGGTGCCACATCAGAGTCCCTCTTACTTCAGATGCCCCCATCAGAGTCCCCCTTACATCAGGTGCCCCCATCAGAGTCCCTCTTACATCAGAGTCCCCTTACATCAGGTGCCCCCATCAGAGTCCCCCTTACATCAGGTGCCACATCAGAGACCCCTTACATTAGGTGCCCCCATCAGAGCCCTCCCTTTACATCAGGTGCCCCCATCAGAGCCCCCCTTTACATCAGGTGCCCCCATCAGAGTCCCACTTTACATCAGGTGCCCCCATCAGAGTCCCTCTTACATCAGGTGCCCCCATCAAAGTCCCCCCTTACATCAGGTGCCCCCATCAAAGTCCCCCCTTACATCAGGTGCCCCCATCAGAGCCCCCCTTTACATCAGATGCCCCCATCAGAGTCCCCCTTACATCAGGTGCCACATCAGAGTCCCCCTTACATCAGGTATCACATCGGAGTCCCTCCACACATCACAGTCCCCTATTACATCAGGTACCCCCAGGTATCCATTCATGCATCAAAGTTGTCCCCCCCCCTTCCCCCTGTACTCACAGATCAAAAACTGAAAACAACACAGCCCCTCCTTCCTCTCTCCAGTCTTCACTCCTCTGCAGTGCCATGCTGACACAGAGCTGTGCCTGCTCTCTATCGCTTCCTGCAGGCTGGAGGGAGGATAACATCTAATCCTCTCTCCAGCTATCTTAGGAAGAAGCCACAGTTCAGTCTGAATTATGTGTACGGACTGTCCGGGTGATTCACAGACAGGTGGCAACCCTAAAGCCAAACCCAGGAGCCAGGGCCTTAATTAGGCTCTGCCTCACCCAAGATGGATGTTTGAGTAACATGGGGCAGCAGCATCCAATAAGATAGCTCCTCTAGTGACCCAATAAACCATAGAGGAACCTTGTTCCTCCTGACTTCCCCTCCAACAACAGTGCCACTGAGGTGAGCGCCACCTGCTGTGGGGAAAATAGACTGCACCTGCCCACAGGCAGGGACAGTCTGCTTTTCCCACTGCAGTTGGTGCTCATTTGAAGTGGCAATGCAGGTGGAGGAGAAAGTCAAGGGGAACCTAGTTCCTCTATGGTTTCCTTGGTCATAGGAAGACAGTTATCTGATTGGTTGCTGGCACCTCATGTGACTCTGGCAGCCATATTTTGTCAGGCAGAGTCTATTTAAGGCCCTGGCTCCCAGGTTTAGTACATACTTTGTGAGTGGCTAAAGTAGGGACAGGTCACCCGTCTGTCAGGGACAGTGGTTAGCATCAGGGAAAAGTTCCAGATGAGTAGGGAAAACGCAGGGACATGCCATGCACTCTACTGCTGCTTTGCTGTTTTTTTTTTCTTGTAGGACTTTTGTTATAATACATTTTTGAAATTGCACCTGGACTCTGTGTTTTCTGCAGCTGTCTCAAGCTGCACCCTCCCACATGCTAAAAGCCTATAATTTATGACTAAATGGGGGTTATTTACGAAAGGCAAATCCACTTTGCACTACAAGTGCAAACTACAAGTGCAAAGTGCACTTGAAATTGCACTGAAAGTGTACTTGGAAGTGCAGTCGCTCTAAATCTAAGGGGTAGATCTGAAATGAGGGGAAGCTCTTCTGATTTTATCTTCCAATCATATGCAAGCTAAAATGCTGTCTTTTATTTTCCTTGCATGTCCCCCTCTGATCTACAGAGACTGCACTTCCAAGTGCACTTTCAGTGCAATTTCAAGTGCACTTTGCACTTGTAGTTTGCACTTGTAGCGCAAAGTGGATTTGCCTTTAGTAAATAACCCTCAATGTCTCCATATTGCTAATTATGGCCTATATATGCAAAGGATTCATGCTGCGGATCTGTTAGAGGGTTGACCTCGTCTTCTGTATGTTACTAAATGCATTACACTTGTGCACCATCCAAGCCACCATCATTCACTAGATCTCTGTCCCCACCTTGCTGCCATACAATGGGCAGACCTCCCGCAGGTGTGCTGGACTTCCAGACGCACTGGTTATGGTTAGGTATATGCCAATGGTACACGTGGGTTTGCATGCTTGCTCTCTAGCGTTACTAGAACCTCTAGAGTGGTCCTTTTCCAAAGAAGTAGTCCATGGGTTTGTCTAGAATAAACATTAGTGATTGTTGTATTCAGCAAAAAAAACAATCAATGCGTTTCAAGGGGATCATAGGCCTCCCATCAGGACTGGAATTTGATAGAGATGAGATCTGGACTAGGATAGATTGGAGCTGGGAAGACTTTTTTCAATTCAGCTGCATCAGTCTGCCAGTTTATATTGTATATACAAACTATCCCAGTCCAGGCCACATGTCTATGGCACACCAGGGGGTTTGGTTCCCCCTTGTTTCGCTATTTCTTTATGGAATTAGAATGTCAGAGTGGAAATAGAACATTCACAATGAATCCACCATCCTCTTCTTACAATACCATAACAGTGGTAGTGTAAAGTATTTATGTGCGCTATGTGTATCCTATGTGCTGGTGTGGACATAACATATGCACAGCCTGTGCAGCTGCAGAAGGGTCCTCTGGGACTTGAGGTTCTACTCATACTAGATCTGGGTTGGAGGGATGCTCAGATTTCTTCCACTGTCATATAGATGTAGCGCACTACCCCCGAAGGAGCAGAAGGGTCCTCTGGGACTTGAGGTTCTATCATACTAGATCTGGGTTGGAGGGATGCTCAGACTTCTTCCACTGTCGTATAGATGTAGCGCACTACCCCCGAAGGAGCTGCTGACTTAGTTGTACAATCTGCTATTCACCCTGCCCCATCCCCTTTTTAGTCCCTAGACACCCAACAACAGTCAGTTTCTCCTTTTTCTTTGCTTTTATTGATGGGATGAAACCAGGGATGTATGAGATGCCCAAAAGGAATTCAAAAGGATTGATCATCAACCATGACCTTGTCCTTAATGATCGCTGCAGTCAATTACTTCCAGTTAACAAGACCTATCACTCTGAATAATTCTCTTGTATTGATTCTCAATGCAGTCAATCTGGCTGAAGATTTACTACTTTGAATAGTTGGGATGAAACTTTGAGAGATATCAGGGATGTATGAGATGCCCAAAAAGAATTCAAAAGGATTGATAATCACCCATGACCTTGTCCTTAATGATCGCTGCAGGCTATTACTTCCGGTTACCAAGGCAAATCACTCTGAATAATTCCCTTGTATTGATTCTCACTGCAGTCAATCTGGCTAAAGATTTACTACTCTGAATAGTTCCTCTGCCCGACTTGATGTACTTCCTTTGGGGTATTAATCCTCTAAGGTCGAAGTGCTGCACCACCTTCTTCATGACCAGCATACTAACACCCTTCGGTCTTTGGAAGTTATAGAAATGTGAACTGAACACATAATAAATGGCAGACTATTGCTCCAGCCCATCCATTATTGTCCATACTGTGTTCCACGGTCACACAGTTTGTTACGTTACTCTCTCCAGCGTTTCTATTTCTTTGAACATTACACTGATCTTCTCTTTATATCAAAGTCCCGTGTTGCTCAGTCACAGGAATCCAATAAGTGGGTTCACTTATCCGCCGATTTGCTTCTATTTCCTTCACTTGATCCTTTTGTATAATCAAGCACTGAGTTCCCCGGTGACAGAAACCTGATGCACTCCACAGGGATGAAGATTCTCCACTTTAGCTCCTTCCCCTGCGGCTCCTCCAACCCTCCTCCGCACACACGGCACATCCCCGTAAGGGGATGCCCGGTATATCACCTCAGCACGCCATGCTGTCTTTCTTGTGCTTCCAGAGAGCCAGCAGAAGCATGTGACCCCAACTTATATAGGAGGCCTGCCCTCTGCCAATGCAAATTAATGATTGGTCAGAGCCCCCCACATGAGCTGCCTGCCACTCAGGTCTCAAGTCCAACCTCCCTTCCAGAACAATTCCACTGAAAGCAGGAGAGGATCTCTGGGCCAGAGTGCAGGTGGCCACACCCCCTACTATACTGACACTCCCACTTCCAGATCAAAACAAACAGGCCTGAAATGGGAACACAGGCCTGGCTAAATTTACCTGAAGCTGCATTCTGTCACTAAAACACTTATGCCACGTACACACGGGTGGACTTTTCGACCGAACTGGTCCGACGGACTTTTGACGGACTTCCGACGGACTTTTGAACGAACGGACTTGCCCACACACGATCACAACAAAGTCCGACAGATTCGTACGTAGGGTTGCCACCTGTACGGGATTCACCCGGACAGTCCGGGTTCTGAATCATCTGCCCGGTTTTCAGACTGCCTGAAACCCGGACAGACCATTCTGGCAGAGGGGGAGCTTCATTAACATACTTGTCACTGTGGAGTCAGTCACAGCAGCAGTGTCATTTCTTCTCTCTAAATACACACACTGTGCTGGTGTGTGTGTTGGGAATCCGAAGCTGCCTTCTGTCTCCCCCCTCCAGGCTCCTACAGTCTCTGTTATCTCGGATCCCCCCTCTCCAATCACTAGTGCCGTGTTCTGAGAGAAGAGGGGGGCAGAGCTGAGGAGATCACTGGAGCTGCTGTCGGGCTGGCCACTGCTCACTAGGAGGTGAGCTGATTTCTTTATTTTTCTAAGGAAAGTTTCCTAGGGTGCAAAGTTCCAGGAGGATTTCTTTTGCATTGCATTGAAGGGTTAGGATAAGGAGAATCAGAAGAGACAGCAAGTGAGTGTGTGTGGAGAGGTGGTTGAAGAGTCTGCAGCCCTATCACAGTATCTCCCAAGCAGCACACTTATCAACAGATACAAACATCCCCCATCCTCTGTCCAGATTATGTTATGTAATTTATGACCATTCACTTAACCCTGTGTGTATGTGATGAGTCTACACCTCTGATTGTCCAGACTCAGAGCCTGGATAACATAGGGTTATATGAATGGTCATCAATTACCTTCACATATTCTGGACATACAGAGTTCTGGGGGCTGGCATCTTATAACAGATTGTTTTCATTGAGTAGTATTGTTGTATATTTTAGTAGATGACCACAATAGCTTTTTTTTATTATTGGCATTACTATCTGACCACTTCTCAGCCCCCAACTCCCCCAGCTTACATCACCCCCAGACCACTTCATACAGCTATCACTCAGAGCTGCTTCTTACCCCCCAGCTGAGGGACATCATTCCATGGTCACCCCACAGACACTGCAAGAAATCCCTCCCCATTCTGCCCCCATCACACCCTCCGCACTCCTCTCCTGTACATACTGCCCCCATCACACCCTCCGCACTCCTCTCCTGTACATACTGCCCCCATCACACCCTCCGCACTCCTCTCCTTTACATACTGCCCCCATCACACCCTCCGCACTCCTCTCCTGTACATACTGCCCCCATCACACCCTCCGCACTCCTCTCCTGTACATACTGCCCCCATCACACCCTCCGCACTCCTCTCCTGTACATACTGCCCCCATCACACCCTCCGCACTCCTCTCCTGTACATACTGCCCCCATCACACCCTCCGCACTCCTCTCCTGTACATACTGCCCCCATCACACCCTCCGCACTCCTCTCCTTTACATACTGCCCCCATCACACCCTCCGCACTCCTCTCCTGTACATACTGCCCCCATCACACCCTCCGCACTCCTCTCCTGTACATACTGCCCCCATCACACCCTCCGCACTCCTCTCCTGTACATACTGCCCCCATCACACCCTCCGCACTCCTCTCCTGTACATACTGCCCCCATCACACCCTCCGCACTCCTCTCCTGTACATACTGCCCCCATCACACCCACCGCACTCCTCTCCTGTACATACTGCCCCCATCACACCCTCCGCACTCCTCTCCTGTACATACTGCCCCCATCACACCCTCCGCACTCCTCTCCTGTACATACTGCCCCCATCACACCCTCCGCACTCCTCTCCTTTACATACTGCCCCCATCACACCCTCCGCACTCCTCTCCTGTACATACTGCCCCCATCACACCCTCCGCACTCCTCTCCTTTACATGCTGCCCCCATCACACCCTCCGCACTCCTCTCCTTTACATGCTGCCCCCATCACACCCTCCGCACTCCTCTCCTTTACATACTGCCCCCATCACACCCTCCGCACTCCTCTCCTTTACATACTGCCCCCATCACACCCTCCGCACTCCTCTCCTGTACATACTGCCCCCATCACACCCTCCGCACTCCTCTCCTTTACATACTGCCCCCATCACACGCTCCGCACTCCTCTCCTTTACATACTGCCCCGTCACACCCTCCGCACTCCTCTCCTGTACATACTGCCCTGTCACACCCTCCGCACTCCTCTCCTGTACATACTGCCCCCATCACACCCTCCGCACTCCTCTCCTTTACATACTGCCCCCATCACACCCTCCGCACTCCTCTCCTTTACATGCTGCCCCCATCACACCCTCCGCACTCCTCTCCTTTACATGCTGCCCCCATCACACCCTCCGCACTCCTCTCCTTTACATACTGCCCTCATCACACCCTTCGCACTCCTCTCCTTTACATACTGCCCCCATCACACCCTCCGCACTCCTCTCCTTTACATACTGCCCCATCACACCCTCCGCACTCCTCTCCTGTACATACTGCCCCCATCACACCCTCCGCACTCCTCTCCTTTACATACTGCCCCCATCACACCCTCCGCAATCCTCTCCTTTACATACTGCCCCCATCACACCCTCCGCACTCCTCTCCTTTACATACTGCCCCCATCACACCCTCCGCACTCCTCTCCTTTACATACTGCCCCCATCACACCCTCCGCACTCCTCTCCTTTACATACTGCCCCCATCACACCCTCCGCACCCCTCTCCTTTACATGCTGCCCCCATCACACCCTCCGCACTCCTCTCCTTTACATGCTGCCCCCATCACACCCTCCGCACTCCTCTCCTTTACATGCTGCCCCCATCACACCCTCCGCACTGCTCTCCTTTACATACTGCCCCCATCACACCCTCCACACTCCTCTCCTGTACATACTGCCCCCTTCACACACCCCACACTCCTCTCCTGTACATACTGCCCCCTTCACACCCTCCACACTCCTCTCCTGTACATACTGCCCCCTTCACACCCCCCACACTCCTCTCCTGTACATACTGCCCTGTCACACCCTCCACACTCCTCTCCTGTACATACTGCCCCCATCACACCCTCCGCACTCCTCTCCTGTACATACTGCCCCCGTCATACCCTCCAGAAATGTTATTTAATCACAAAACTATATATATAGTGTATACTACATAAAAAAAATTGTTGTTCATTGCATTGTACAGAGGTAATGAATTTAATGTGCTACACAAAAAAAATTGCCGTGCCCTGCTAAAGTGTACTGGGAGTAGAGGGGAGGAAGACTAAATTAAATCTTAACTTGACCTTCACAGAGGATGGAAATATTTACTTTGTGTGTGCGTGCCCCCATCTGTGTCTGCCCTGATTCTATGCATTTATACCAATTTGTGTCTGTCCTGACTCTTTGAGGCAGGAGAAGGGGCCAAGACTGGAACCTCTGCAGCTCCTGTAGAAGATTTGGGTAGGATCCCCACAATGTAGAAGAAATCGAACAGCAGAGCACTGAGGTCAGTATAAAATATAGTAAAATAGTAAAAATTGAGCAATCAGCGCAAACAAAATAAAATAAAATAAATCTAAAGAATTGCAAGTTGAACACTTCAGATTAATCGCGTCACCTTAGATTCATGTTAAAAATAGAAATAAGTGCAATGAAATAACAGAAAAAGGTCCACAATTAAAGTACAACGTTCACTGAGGAACTCTAAGTCCCAGGATGGAAATTTTAGAAGACCTTGTGAAAAATGGAATCCAAACCACAGAGATCCAAGTGGCAAACCCTCCACCAGCTGATATATAATGCGCTTACCAGATCAGATGGACCCCTGAATTAACAGGAAGACAAACACGCTTGTTTCCACAAATGGAATAAGGAATGGATAGCCAGCGCTCCAGTGGAGTAGGTCTGTCCGATCCAATAATAAAATAAACACAGTCCCTTGCTGATGAAGTCCTGTGGGACATAACGCGTACAGGGGAGGAGCCGTCACCCGCTGTCATCCTGTGTCACACACGGAGATTGTATGGAACTTTGCATTCATTGATCTGTGGGAATGTATACCGCTATGCTTTTTATTCATGGCCATTTGTGAGTGAGCACTTAGACTGTGTTTATTTTATTATTGGCTCGGACGGACCTACTCCACCGGAGCCCTGGCTATCCATTCCTTATTCCATTTGATGTGTTTTGGCAGATTAGGCGATCCGTCAGAATGTGTAACGTAAGTGACGTTCCGTCGCCGCCATCTTGCTGCACCCTGCACTTCTCCATAGTAAGGATACACTGAGAAGGGGGAAAGCGGACATTGGAGTTTTGCATTTTACACTTATTTTTAAAAGTAAAGTGAGTTTATATAGTGAAATACAGTACTTAGAACAGCATCTGACTGGTTAGATGTTGAATTTTAAAAGCAGTGAACTTCTGTCAGATTAGCAAACCTATGAGATGAGCAGGCTTGCCGCTGCTTTTAAAATTCAACATTTAACCAGTCAGACGGAGTTCTAAGTATTCTATTTAACTATAAACTCACTTTGCCCTTAAAAATAAGTGTAAAATGCAAAACTCCGGTGGGTGTAACAAGGTGTCCGCTTTCCCCCTTCTCAATGTATCTTTACTATGGAGGAGTGCGGGGTATAGCAAGATGGCGGCGACGGAACGTCACTTCCGTTACACATTCTGACAGGTTGCCAAATCTGATGAAACAGTGGAAACAAGCATGTTTGACTTCCTGTTAATTCAGGGGTCCATCTGATCTGGTAAGCGTATTATATATCAGCTGGTGGAGGGTTTGCCACTTGGATTTCTGTGGATTGGATTTCATTCTTCTAAAATTTCCATCCTGGCACTTGTAGTTCCTCAGTCAACTTTATACATTAACTGTGGACCTTTTTCTGTTATTGCGCTGCATTTGTTTCTATTTTTAACAGGTAAAATATAAATCACTTTAATAAAATAAGTAGCACACTTACATTGAAGTTAGCATGAAACAGCATGGGTAGGGAACACATGAGACCAAACAGCTGTGATCAGTGCGAGGCTGTGGGCATCACTGAGCAAACAAAGACCATGGATGACCGAGGATGCCAGGGAGCCAGCCAGCTCAAGGTATAAATATTAGAAGCTACATTCTCAGCTGCACGCGAGGAGGACAGCTGTCAAAATGCCTGGTGGATATCAGAAGAGGGGGTGTGCATGATGCATTTCCAGGGACTTCGCCCTCTTTTTCTAATGCATGTCTCACGTGTGACTTACCTGACTGCATGTTTGGACACTAAGTATGAGTTCAGGCATGTTTGGACACAAGCCCTAACCTGCATTAGCTATTCCGCCAAGAACCTGTCATGGTGGGCAGGCAATCATAAGTGGTGAAGACATCCCCCCCCCCCCCCCCACTGCAGCTGCATGTATACAAAGGGACAGGGAATGTCTCCCCCACTTGTGATTGGCTGTCCACAGTTAAAGCTTCCTGGCAGGATGGCTCATGCGGGTTTAGACTTGTGTCCGAACACACCTGAGCTCATTTCTAGTGAGCAACCATGGATGACTGCAAAAAAAAAAAAAGACAGGAGGGAGCAAACACCTAGTGCAATACCAACATTTTTATTAAAAAATATAAAACTTGTAAAAATGGATACTCACAAAAGTGCAACATACAAGAGCGTGTAAATCAGAAGAGGCCATACAGTGCAGAATACGAGTGCTCCAACAACACCCCGCTATGCTGGCAGACTAACGTGTTTAGGGGTCGCATCCTCTAAGCTTTACCAGTTTTATTTTTTTCAATAAAAATGTTGGTAATACACTAGGTACTTGCACCCTCTTGTCTGGTTTTTTTTGTAGTTTCATATTAGATTACCCTGAGGCGGGCAGCATCCGCCACGCATTATGGATGTTTATGGATTGGTTGTTTCACAGTCCTATCCTGCTCTGAGCACTTGGAGTGACTTATTTTTTAACCATGAATGACTGACCTGACTATGTGCATGAGCACCTGAGAGTGACTACCCTAAACCTGTATTAATGCCTGCACTTGTGCTTGCCCTAAAGCTGGCCATAGACGGATCAAATCTCAGCTAGTTCAGCAGTGACTGGCCAAGATTTGATTCATCTATGGGCAGGTTGGTTAAGTCAATTCATCAATTGACTTCAATACAACCAACCTATCAGATTTTTTTCATGCAATCACTGGCGGCAGCTATAGCCGCCGGCAGTAATCATTGTGTTCTACCAGGATTCCCCCATCAACACTGACTGTGTTGATGGGGGAATCAAACAATTTTCTTTCCTTCCCCCACTGCCAGGACAAGGTCATCTAATGCCCAGTGCGAAGATGCCCCCCCTCAAGATGTATGAGCTCTGTGTGTCAGCAAAAATCCCCTCCCACCCCTCCAAAAAAAAATGTAAGCACTGATCTTCACACTTACCCCCTAGGCACAAATTCCCTTTGCAAGCCAAAACTCTCCCCAAACAAAAAATCCCCTCTACCAGTACAAATCTCCCTTCCCAGCTCAGACCCTCTCCCCTCCCCCAAATCCCCCCTCCTAGCACAAATCCTCTACCAATCAAATGTTTCCCTCTGAGCATAAATCCTCTCCCCCCACTAAATTCCCCTCTCCCACCAGAAATCACCTCTCCTAGCACTAATCCCCCCCCTAAATTTCTCCTCCTAATACAAATCCCCCAATCATCCCTAATAGCACCAATCCCCCCAAAATCCACCCTCCAAATTCCAAATCACCCCTGCCAGCACAAAATTCCCCAAATCACCACTGTGCCCAGGGCAGCCTCCCCTCCTGCCTACCCCTTGTCCCAGGCCTTAATCCATGGGCTTGTTGACTATATTTTTTTCCTATGGGTTTCCTTTAAGCCTATATTATTATTATTATTATACAGGATTTATATAGCGCCAACAGTTTGCACAGCGCTTTACAACACAAGAGCAGATAGTACACTTACAATACAAATCAATACAGGAGGGATCAGAGTACCCTGCTCGTTAGAGCTTACAATCTAGAAGATAAACCCGAATCTCCTGGGAACATTTGGTAGTTTTAAAATGTACCCCTCTAACTGACCTCTCCCCAAGAGCTGGCAGTGTCAATGTCTTGATTGTAGCCCATTCCTAAAATCACCTAGAAATACATTTACACCAAATATAGCCCTAAAGTCTGAACTAAATCAGGAGACCAAAGGTTAAGAATCTTACATGAAGGTGTGAAGAGCCATGTGAAATGACAGAAGGCCGCTATATAAATCACTTTCCTATTAAAGTTTTAAGAGAACAGAAAAGCAGTAAAGAAGAAAAGTCAACTAAATATTGATAGACATCGAAGCTGAGAATGTTATAGTTAATGGATAACACATGATGCAAATTGTCTTCCTCTTATTAATTTTTATGTAGACTTTATTATGTAGACTTTATTTAGTATATAGTTATGTAGCACTAACTCTCGGTGGAGCTGCTGGTTTAAGCGGGTCTGTTACCTTCACTTTGCTTCCCTCTGTTTCACCGGCAACAGGTCTAGGGGTTCCGTTGAGTTTACTTCTGGACGACACACGCACCAACACTGGAGTACGTCAGCCAAGCTGGAACAGAGGCGAACTTTTAACCTTCCTAACACACCATTTACTAAATTTACCTAACCTGCGGTAGATTGCAAATCTACCAGCGCTACAGTTATATTAGTATACAGGAATATTTAGTCTCCCTTCAAGCTCGTCCTTTTTGAATAGGATGACAAGCAACCACAATGCACAAAAATTAGGACGAGAACCTTGTTTTTTTCAATGCAGTCCACCAAAACACACAGATGGTTTTCATTTGTTCATTATGAGTTGCATTTGAACGGTGCATTAAGGTACCATTATCAAACTAAATGGCACCATTCTGCACCACTAATTGTGCGGTGCCCTTATTTTTGAATTTTTTAATTGCAGTTGAACTCCAGGCAAACCACTAAATACACAGTTGAAATGCGTATATGGGCACTGTTTTACCAGCAAATGGATTTTTTAAAATAGATGCAATCAGAAACTCAGATCCTTCACTTCAGAAAATCCATTTATTTAGTATAGACAGAGGTAAACAATCCAGAAGACAAACAGCTTACGCATTTCTGCCCTCTGGGGGGCCTTAATCATAGCTTTATCAGCTATGATTAAGGCCTCTGGAGGGAGGAAATACGTAGCCCCATGTAGCCAGGAGGTGGCTAAATTCCTTGTGTTATCAGAGGACACTCTACAGTATCTGCCACAGTGAGGCTGTTCCCTCTAATGGTCAGCCTGGGATCTGCCTTGTCACATCCTGAATGCAGAGTGAGTGAGAATTTACAAAAGTGTTGTAGTCCACAACGATCGGTCCCCAGTATAGATTCAAGCTCCTTGGACTACATGTCCCAAGATCATTCTCTCTTCTGTAAATTCTCAATCACTCTGCATTCAGGATGTGACAAGGCAGATCCCAGGCTGAGCAGTAGAGGGAACAGCCTTGTGGTGGCAGATGCCACAGCTCAGCAAGTTGTATTTAAAGTCTATGACTTTTGTTTCTAAATAAAGGTATGATATCGGTGATATGGGGCCAGATAGACACCCAATGTTCCTGTCCCTTGTGGGGGGTGAAAAAGTAGTCCTTTGATGTAGAAGTCTTGAATCTTCTGCATGCAGACACCATTGCTTTCTTCCTTTCTTTGAAGTTCCACCAGGAGACACTCACAATCACTATTGCATAACTCCCAACTTTCTGACATGGGAATGAGGCACACCTGTTGTAAGCATAGGATACACCCCCTATCATGCCCCGTTAAAGGAGAACTTAGTTAAACCCGCAAGTGCTTTTTTTAACACTATTCCTTTATATTGGCTTTTGGAATTTACAAATACAGCAATTTAGAAATTGGACAAAAGGTTTAGCACTGGGAAACATTTTTTGAAAGATAAATAGTGTAGTTTATATACAACTATATAGATCAGACCAAAATGAGGGACAAATGAGGATGAAATAGGGACAGAGGGACATTGTTCCAAATCAGGGACAGTTGGGAACTATGCTATTGCACTGATTGAATGCTATACTCATCTAATCACACGGGGCCCATTCAATTGAACTAGCTGAATGGCCATTGTGGAGGCCATTGGAGTACAGCAACCTTATTGTCATGTTCAAGAAACCAGTGGTGAGATGAGTTGAGCTTTGTGACATGGTGCATTATCCTGCTGATAGGAGCCATCAGAAGATGGGAACACTGTAGTCATAAAGGGATGGACATGGTCAGCAACAATATTCAGGTAGGCCGTGGTGTTTAAATGATGCTCAATTGGGATTAAGGGACCTAAAGTGTGCCAAGAAAATATCCCCCACACCATTACACTACCACCAGCCTGAACCGGTGATACAAGGCAGGATGGATCCATGCTTTCATGTTTTTTATGCCAAATTCTGACCCTACCATCTGAATTTTGCAGCTGAAACTGGAACTCATCAGACCAGGCAACCTTTTTCCAATCTTCTGTTGTCCAATTTTGGTGAGCCTGTGCGAGTGGTAGCCTCAGTTTCCTGTTCTTGGCTGACAGGAGTGGCACCCGGTGTGGTCTTCTGCTGCTGTACCCATCTTCTTCAAGGTTCGATGTGTAGTGCATTCAGAGATGGTATTCGGCATACCTTGGTTGTAACGAGTTGTTATTTGAGGTACTATTACCTTTCTATCATCTCAAACCAGTCTGCCCATTCTCCTTTGACCTTTGACATCAACAAGGCATTTTCCTCCACACAACTGTCACTGGATATGTTTTCTTTTTCCGACCATTCTCTGTAAACTCTAGAGATGGTTGTGTGTGAAAATCCCAGTAGATCAGCAGTTTTTGAAATACTCAGACTAGCCCGGCAACAACCATGCCACATTCAAAGTCACTTAGATCCCCTTCCTTCCCCATTCTGATGCTCGGTTTGATTTTCAGCAAGTCGTCTTCACCACGTCTAAATACATTGAGTTGCTGCCAAGTGATTGGCTGATTTGCAATTTGTGTTACCAAGCACTTGAACAGGTGTACCTAATAAAGTGGCCGGTGAGTGTACATTTATATAAAGCCATACCTACAAAAGTACATAATGAATTCAAGCCCTTCCCAAGTGCCGAACTGTAAAACCTCGAAACACAGTGGCAGCCAAGAATGCGACATACGTTCAAGAGTTTGTTTAGTCCCTATGCACTCTCATCCCCAATGTGTTGTATTATAGTTTTTACAGACTCATCCCCGATACAATATTGTTTTTCCTCCCTAAGCCTTACTAGTTATCAAACGTATTTCTGTTTATGTATGTTTTTTATAGGGGGCATTCCCCTCCCGCCTGAGTAGGCCTAAGCTTTTAGATCTAATAAATCTCTTCCAAATCGTTTGACAGAGGTAGTTAAAAGTTCATTTGAAAGCTGAAGCTCCTACATTCCAAGCAAGTCACATCACAGTGCAAGTATTAGCAAAGATCTATAGAAAAGGGTTCACTTGTATTGTTATTGCTCCCCCTACAGGTGAGAAAGAGAACAACTTAAAGTGTATGCGCAGCCCAAACCTTTTTTTGTTTGTTTTATTTTGGATAGAGAAAAGTTAAGACCCCCGTTATTTATACATTTTTTGCTGTCTGTTTCCTATCAGGGAGACTTCCCTGTTACCTTGTGTTACAGAGACACAGCAGTAGCTAAGAGAGGATATAACCAACGCTAATTCCCCTCTTAAAGTGATCATTCAGTGCCTTGAAAAAGTATTCATACCCCTTGAAATGTTCAACATTTTGCCATGTTACAACCAAAAACATAAATGTATTTTATTGGGATTCTATGTGACAGACCAACACAAAGTGGCACATAATTGTGAAGTGGAAGGAAAATGATTAATGGTTTTCAAAGTTTTTTTTACAAATAAATATGTGAAAAGTGCGGCGCGCGTTTGTATTCCCAAAGTTAAAATCATTTTTTTTTTTTTTTTTGCTAGAAAATTACTTGGAACCCCCAAACATTATATATTTTTTTCAGACATCCTAGAGAATAAAATGGCAGTCGTTGTAATACTTTATGTCACACCGTATTTGCACAGCGGTCTTACAAGCGCATTTTTTTTTTTTTTTTAAATACACTTTTTTGAATAAAAAAATAAGACAACAGTAAAATTAGCCCATTTTTCTATATAGTGAAAGAAAATGTTACACCAAGTAAATTGATATCCAACATGTTATGCTTCAAAATTGCGCACGCTCGTGGAATGGCGACAAACATTGGCACTTCAAAATCTCCATTTAAAAATTTCTACAGTTACCAGTTCTGAGTTACGGAGGTGGTCTTTTGCTGGAATTATTGCTCTCGCTCTAACGATCGCGGAAATAACTCACATGTGTGGTTTGGACACTGTTTTCATATGCGGGTGCGACTTACATATACATTTGCTTCTGCACACGAGCTTGGCGGAAAGGGGCGCTTTAAATTTTTTTTTTTTTTCTTATTTATTTTACTTTTTATTTTTTAATTTTACACTGTCCTTTTAAAAAAACTAAAAAATTTGGGTCACTTTTATTCCTATTACAAGGAATGTAAGCATCCCTTGTAATAGAAAACAAAACATGACAGGACCACTTTAATGTGAGATCTGGGGTCTAAAAAAACCCAGATCTCACATTTAGACTTAAATGTAATAACAAATAAATAAATAAATTAGTAAATGTCTTTTGAAAAAAAAAAATTTCCCTTTCAAAGTAGTGGGTGGAAGTGACGTTGCTTCCTTCATCCAATGTTATGGGGCCGAGCCGGGACCATCTTTCCCTCACTTGGCATCCAGTCTCACAGGACTGGATGCCGAGTGATGCCGAGAACGTCTGTGCTGCTACTGTCGGCTTAGGTAAGCTGCCAATAAAAGTGATCTTGTGGCGAATCCTCTGCAGAGACCACTTTTATTTGAAAGCCAGCCACCTGTCGTTTAAGAGGATACCAGGGTTATGGCAGCTATCTGCTGCCTTGACAACAGCATTCCACGTCAAAGTACCGACGTATAATGACGGCGGCTGGTCGTTAAGTGATTAAAAGACTCTGATGGTACATGTCTGTTGGAGAACCAGTGGCGGCCTGTGGATTGTGGGCGCACGGGCGCCACCCCCCTGTCCCTGCTGCCGCCTCCCTATCCATTCGCCTGGCCCCTTTCAGGACGTTGGACGTATGGACTCCCATGGCGGGGGCAGGAGGGGGTGTATTTTTTTTTGAAGCACCTAACTAGAGCCAAAGGCTCTAATAGGCTTCAAAAAAGGGTGTGTCCGGCGATCTATCCGCAGGGGGGGTGTTGTGGTGGCAGCGGGGTGTACCATGATCCATCCGCGGGGGGGTTGTTGGTTGCTAGCGGGGTGACCCACGATCCATCCGCGGGGGGGAGGTGGTGTGAGCGGGGTGTCCCGGGAGGGACACTGGCAGCATTTGATGAGCACACTGGCAGCGTTTGATGGGCACACTGGCAGCATTTGATGGGCCGACTGGCAGCATTTGATGGGCACACTTGCAGCATATTATGGGAACACTGGCAGCATTTGATGGGCACACTGGCAGCATATGATGGGCAGACTGGTGGCATTTGATGGGCACACTCGCAGCATATGATGGGCACACTGGCAGCATTTGATGGGCACACTGGTACCATATGATGGGCAGACTGGCAGCATTTGATGGGCACACTTGCAGCATTTGATGGGCACACTGGCAGCATATGATGGGCAGACTCACAGCATTTGATGGGCACAATGGCAGCATATGATGGGCACAGTGGCAGCGTTTGGGCACAGTGGCAGTGTTTGATGGGCACAGTGGCTGCAATTGATGGCACAGTGGCAGCATTTGAGGGCACAGTGGCTGCATTTGATGGCACAGTGGCTGTGTTTAATGGCATAGTCGCAGCGTTTGATGGGCACAGTGGCAGCATTTGATGGGCACAGTGGTAGCGTTTGATGGGCACAGTGGCAGCGTTTAATGGCACAGTTGCAGCATTTGGGCACAGTGGCAGCGCTTGATAGGCACAGTGGTAGCATTTGATGGCACAGTGGCAGCGTTTGATGGGCACAGTGGCAGTGTTTGATGGCACAATGGCAGCGTTCGGTCAGACTGACAGCGTTGGATGGGCACAGTGGCTGCAATTGATGGCACAGTGGCAGCGTTTGAGGGCACAGTGGCTGCTTTTGATGGCACAGTGGTGGAGTTTGATGGCACAGTGGCAGCATTTGATGGGCACAGTGGCAGCGTTTGATGGGCACAGTGGCAGCGTTTGATGGGCACAGTGGCTGCAATTGACGGCACATTGGCAGCATTTGAGGGCACAGTGGTAGTGTTTGATGGGCACAGTGGCAGCGTTTGATGGGCACAGTGGCAGCGTTTGATGGGCACAGTGGCAGCGTTTGATGGCACAGTGGCTGCAATTGATGATTTTTTTTCAAAAAATTTTTGCGCCCCCCAAAAAAATTTTGAGCACCAGCCACCGCTGTGGAGAACCATCAGTTATGGCTGGGCTCCATAATATCATGGGCCCAGGAGCATTTGTACCCTTTGTAATTATTCTCTTGGTATATATTATTCTCTAGATAAATATACAAGACAAGGATATTTTGCAACAGACAAAAAGTTTATTGAACACCAAAGAAGTCAGAGAAACACCATGTAATGATTCTCCTTGTACATCAAGGAACTTTGCAGGAAGACTGAAAGTGGTCAGTAGAAAGGTAAGATGCAGTATACAACGGGCTGTATTGAAGTGCCATATCTTTGATGGTTGCGGAGTTATTTGAGTGCTTCGGTCTAAGGTTTTCTTGTAGTTGCTGCTGTAAGTAAACATCATAATTTGGTTTCTCAATATATAGTACATGTATATAAAGATACAGGCTATTAACAGGTCTTTTACGTCTCAAGAAGCTTGGCATAAGTAAAATATTGTATACAGTACAATGTACTATTTCAGCTTGTAGGCAGGTTGCCTACTGAAAGCTAGTTAGCATGGCTGCCCTACCCAGGGGGAAGGGGTTAATGTCTCTTGCCTCCTTCCCTGGTCTATATTTGCTGGCCTATTTTGGGTCCAAACTACTGGCTTTATGTCTTATTAAAAAGGACGGAGAGAAGAGGTTAGGTTGGCTGAGATGTGCCTTCCAAAGAGCTGCTGCTGGAGCAGAAGACTCTGACTCTTTGGCACACCAGCATCTGGGATATTGCCAATATAGATTTTGCCTATAAGGGTTCCACCTTTGCAGGTATGCTGGGGTAGCCACAGTTAGGGTTAGATAGGAGAAGGACTTTTGCCTGTCATGCTGATATGTTGAGCTCCACCAGTAAAGTAATTTCAACTGCTTTGAGCCTGAATGAAGTTATTCAAAAGGATGCATGTTGTGGCGTATTCCAAAAAACCTGGGTCTGTAAAGCACTATTGGGTATGAGAGACACAACTACAATAGGTTGACTCAGGAAGATAAGAAAGAGGAGGTAGTTGCCATGGGTAACCAAAGGGAAAAACACGCTAAAAGCAACCAACCGCTAGGCACGGTACCTGGTTAGGTGGCAGATCCTCTGGTAGTGTGCTTTGGTTCCCTCCCTAGCAGTCCATCTCCCATGGTAACCGGGAGCAGACTAGCATTACGGGGATACAAGGCCTGATCACAAGGTACGAGAAGGAAGAAGTTAATGGGCACGCATGAGATCCACATTATGTGCAAGGCATGACTGGGAGGTAACAGAGGGCGCTGAACTGTTGGAGTGAGCACAGGCCCTCCTAATGCATAACATACCAGTAGTGTGTAACATGGGACAACCCCCCCCCCCCCCCCCAGTTAGAGGAACTCTGTACTTCAGCACTAAACACAGTGAGGCTCATCTCTAAGTTGGGGAACTGCATTAATGCTCGACTTTTCACATGACCGCAGTCCCAGCCTGGTCCCGGGCATTGACGAGCATGCTCCACCTGAAGTATACCTCCATGAGCACTGGTGATGTATGACCCTGCCCATAAGCTTCATGTCCATTGCCAATGGTCCAACTATACTGTAGGATAGGGGTTCTCAATCTTTTTGAGACTAGGGCCTGATAAATTCTTCCAAAACCTTCCTTGCCCCAATAGTAGAAAAATAAAGCTCACACAATAAACTTATGGGAAAACATGTAATGAAATACGGGGAGGCTCTGGATGGGGCTGGGTGTGACTGTGGAGGTGGGAGGGGGTAAGGTGTGTGTTAGTGGACTCTGCAGCAGACTTGGTGACCCTGTAGGAGATGAGGTTTCTGGAGGGGCTGGGAGACACTGTTGGAGCTTGGGGGCACAATGGAGGGCTAAAGGTTCTGTACACCAGAACCCCCCCCCCCCCCAAAATGTCCTGCTTGTATGATTGGCTCACTGATTTTCCCAGGAGTCTGCACTAAGATAGAAATCAGTTTTAGGCATCCTCTGCAGTAAGAATTTTCATTTTGATATGATACTTCCCAAAGGTCAAAGACTTCTAAAGGGATGTAGACCGCAACTTTTATCATCAGAACACAGAGAGGGCACACATGATTATAATGAATCCAGTCTCTCCTATTCAGAATCAGTCCACAAAGTACCCAATCAAACAGCTATTTCTTCAGAGCAGAAACAGGTTGGAATCTGCAGCAAAATTTGTTAAAACCCCTGCAGTGTATAATCATCGAGTGGGGATTGTTTTTTTCTCAGCAAAAATTGAGTTACACTTTAAAGGTCACCATTGGGAATAAGGACTATTTTAGAGCATGCAGGAGTGCTGTTCTGATTCAGGACTGGTTCACACTGGCATTATACGAGAACATGCTGAGTTCCGTGCGGTGCACTTTGACAGCCCATTAATTTAAACAGACTGCAAGATGCACCGGACCATGGGAAAAGTAGTGCTTGCAATCTGCAATTGTGGTGCATTTGTGGTGCCATTAACAATACATTGGCACCCGCATGCAGATGACAAGGGCAGCGCGTTCACCTGCGGAAACGCAGACAGACGTTGCCTTTCCTGAACCGCATCTGCTATGAACCGGCCCTCAAGCTAGAAATAAAAAAACAGTAAATCTGCATTGGATCACAGTGTTATTTTAATCCCTTGGTATTATTTTGATATTACTTTACTTACCCGTGGAAGAAGAAGAAGAATAAGAAGACGTTGATGTAATGGTCGTACTTGAAACGCCACCAGGAATTCTGAGCAAAAAAATAAGGTTGTTTGCATATTTATACAAATTAATTGACCACAAATATAGTAAACTATATTTACCTTCTTTAATTTATTTCACATATGCCTATGCACATGGCAAATTAAATGTTAAAGATGAATTTCACTATCCAAACATAAGAGTCAGCAGCTACAAGTACTGTAGCTGCTGATCTTTAAAAAACAGAGAGGGGGGATGATAGGAGTAAAACATTAATTGGACAAGTTTTAGAAACATTCATCCGGGCTGCATAAATTTACCATGTATTTTTTTTAACACCATAACTTCTTATGATAATCAGCTCCATCTAGTGGCCGAAACACTGTATTTTTTTAAATACCCCAATCAGACAATATACTGCATTTTGACCACTAGGCGGAGCTGATGATCACAGGAAGTCATAGTATTAGCAAAAACACAGCAAAATTTGTGCAGCCTGACTCATTTTTCAACAAATGTTTTTTAAATTGACCCCTATGTGTTAATAATAAGTGAAGGTCCCTTTTAAATTCCTGAAAATTAGCCAAAAAATGCAAATTTGATTACATCTAATTATGATGTATTGCCTCAGAATGTGATTAATTACTGACTTTTCATATGAGATATGAATGTGAGCATACATGTAAAGTGTGGAAATACATATTTTTTAGTTGTGGATACAATAGTGAAGGGTTACAACCTCTGTCAGTTCATTTTTTGAGGTTGGTGTCCCATCAGGAAGATTCTATGTCCTGTCTCAGAAACAAAACAGGAAGTGAGAAGTCTCTCCAAAGGGGGGTAGGGGGGGGACATTCATTCCTAGACAGTTGTCACAGGAACAGGTGTCTCTATTGAAACATTTATCTTCAATTCTTTCCCTGGTGATCATTCACAGTGAATCTGCCTAGTGGGGACACTCACCCCAATAAAAACCTGCCAAGAATTGTAACACTTTCCAGCTCTAAAATGATACAAAAAAACAAACATTTTAACTATATTGTATATTACTTTAATCACTTTTTTTTGCTGTGTGGTTGGATTAATCAATGTATATGTCTTTATCTCACATTGTACTGGTACTTCTACTGTTCATGTCTAATTTAAACACCTGGTGGTCTTGGCAGTTCTCCTTGTCTCCTCTTCCAATTCAGTGATGGCTGGTGCTCAATTTTCTTGGGGGGGGCAGCCTGTAGCCCCCACCCAGCCAGCCATCCCTCCCACAACCAGCCAACCACCCCCATCCCTGTCGCACAAACGATCATCCCCGGCACGTGATCGTTGGGTTGCTGCTTCAGTTGCCTGTCTCCCACCAGGCCCCCCGCCAGCCCTGTCCAGGTCGTGGCTTCGGCGGCTTCCCCCTTGCATCACCTCCCGAGTCCCGGCAGTCACTTCTCCTCCTGGCCAATCAGGACTTAGGACTCACGGCCAATCCAGTCTTAGGACTCCCGGCCAAACGGGTCTCAGGACCCGCTTCCTGATTGGCCAGGAGGAGAAACAGGAAGACATTAGCAAATATTAATTCGCTAATGTCACACAACTTTTTGAAGCCAATTACAGCCTTAGGCTTTAATCATGTGCTTCAAAAAAAACAAAAAACTCATTGAAATCCATGTGTTCCGCGCCCTACAAATCCCTACAAATCCATGCTGATTAGTTTGCTTCCCTGGGTTTGGGCCACACCAGCTTGTATAGACCTGGTAAAAGATTTTTATTTTGTAACATCCAACATGTTCTAGTGGTTCAGCACTCCCCCATCATTGGGGCTAAGAAACAGATAATTCGGGCACTAGGCTTTTTTCCAATCCTAGTGCCTACATTATCTGTTTTTTAGCCCTTAAGAAGGGGGAATGCTGAGCACCTGAAAAAAATCTTTTAAAAGGTCTAAAAAGTCCTTTCAAAACCTCAATAATCTCCTCTGGGGGTCCAGCAAGGCCCCAAAGATGCTGGTGAGCAGCCTACATCACAAAGATTACAATCTTGGCAATGACATTCTCTGTCTTTCTCTACATTCAAGACTGTCTTTTAGCTTAGTCTCTGTTTTATGTCACTAAACTTTGGCATGATCTTTGGTTATAAATTTAATGGAAGTGACACCTAAAAAAGTGCTGAAGTTAAAAATCAATTCCATCCAAAACCATTGTTTCAGTTTTTCACAAATTGAACCACGGCTTCCAATACCACCATGGACTCCAGTGGCGAAGAATCTCAAACAGAATTTAAAGTTCCGACCAAGTATTGGAGCAACTCAAAAGCCAAATGATTGGGTTACCTTGATCAACTGATTTTCCATAATGCAAAATGGAGAGATAATTGATGATTCCAGCTGCAAGAGTGACACCTTCAATATTACCATGTAAAGGCACAAACTACATGTGGAAAAACTCTCCACTAGAGCTTACAGATTAGTAAGCGTCGGTGGATCATCAAACCCATGAGTACCCAACCAGAAAGGTCCTCTCGTGATTTATGCAGTTATTACAGACAAGGATGACTATAAGACAATAAGAAAGGCTTTTACAATCCTATGTCATGAGACCAGTTCTGTCTGTTCCACCAACTCACTTAAGGTCTTGTCCATCCAGTAGTTCTCTGTATTTGGCGATCTCCTGTTCCAGACGAGACTTGATATCCAGAAGCATCTTGTACTCGCTGCTCTGGTGTTCCAGTTGGTTTCGGAGGTCTGAAATCTCTTCCTCTATGTTAGCTATGAGCTGCTGAATTTGAGCAAGCTGTGCACAGTATCTACCTTCTGTATCAGCCAATGTTGCTTCTAAAGCTGATCTCTGTGTATAACAGAAAAAGTTTGTTACGGGAAAGTCAAGGACCCTGGCGATACATTGTGGACCCGAAATTCTCTTTCAAGCTGATTGCAACCTATTGATCTCTCTAATACAAAATTGGTGTTGACTACAGTGCCATTCACATGCAAACCAAACACACCCCCGCGCGCAAAAAAAAACAGTAGATCGTGTGATTTGATTGCTTTGGAGTGTAGTCGTTTAGAGGCCCCTTATTACTTGGCTGCATTATAACTTAAATCAGAGAGCCATAAAATAACATACATTAATGTACAGTATATAGAGTTGGAGATCATCTGTCATATTCAAATTAAACCATTTAATTTGCTTAACTACTAGTTAAAGTGTATGTCCAACTATTACACAGTTTTACCTCCAAACCTCCCTCTTTCTCCTCTATGTTGTAGCATTATATTTTTTATTGTACCTATAGCAAGCTTTAATTAGTTCATTTTATTTCATTAGTGGCTTGCAAAATTTTTGCAGGGGCAACTGTTGGGAATTTGGCAGTTTCTTATTGACGTAAGCATGCCCCCAGAACTACATCTCTTAAGAGCCCTTACTCTGCACATAGTGTGTGAGTGGGCTCTTTGAAAGCAGTGTATGCATGTATAGTGGGACAGAAAGGGGATGGGGGTAGTAAAAGTTCTGTAGTCCAATAGTAGTTCTGTAGTCCAGCAGTGTGGGCTGGCAACATTCCTAATATTTTCAGTGCAGCAAAGGCACTGTGTTGTCACCTTAATCCGGAAGTTGGGGGCACACTGGATTTCTGGATTTTCTTTTTTAAACTTGCAGCATTTTTAAAGGTCTAAAACATGGGTAAATTTCTATGTATTGCACAGATATGAACTGAATATGCTTTTTTTAATCTAACCTTGGTATACACTTTAATGTTTAAAGTGGATGTATAGCTAAAACTTTTTTACCAAGGTTTTTTTTTGTTGGTTGTCTGTGTAATGCCCCGTACACACAGTCGGACATTGATCGGACATTCCGACAACAAAATCCTAGGATTTTGGCTCAAACTTGTCTTGCATACACACGGTCACACAAAGCTGTCGGAAAATCCGATCATTCTGAACGCGGTGACGTAAAACACGTACGTCTGGACTATAAACGGGGCAGTAGCCAATAGCTTTCATCTCTTTATTTATTCTGAGCATGCGAGGCACTTTGTGCGTTGGATTTGTGTACACACGATCGGAAATTCCGACAACGGATTTTGTTGTCGGAAAATTTTATAGCCTGCTCTCAAACTTTGTGTGTCGGAAAATCCGATGGAAAATGTGTGATGGAGCCTACACATGGTCGGAAATTCCGACAACAAGTTCCTATCACACATTTTCCGTCGGAGAATCCGACCGTGTGTACGGGGCATAACAGTGTGTAAATTTCACATCCTGTCCCAGAAATGCAATGAAAATTTAAAGAAAATATCCCAAAATTAGGGAAATTCTCTTCTTAGACAGGGGTCCCCGTTGGAAGATCTCTTGTTCTGGGGACAACTCTGAGAGTTTGGAATTGCCATCACATTTTTTCCCAGTGACAACGGCCATAGGTCAAACAAAGGGGTGGATCTAAACAATGAGCACACAGCCAACAATAAGAAACTTACAGAAGGTCTAACCCTTTCCCACTCCAAGAGTACAAAGAAATGTTTTGACTAGAGATACACTTTAAGAATGCCCTGGTTCTATAAAATGGGACATTTTTTTACGATAGAGAGCCAAGGAACCTGACAATGATTTTGCTGTTCTGCCCCATGACACAAATATGATGCTCCTTGCACCCATATATATTTCTAGTATTAGAGAATTATTCTAATGTTTTTTTTTACATCAAACAAGTATTAATTCAGGATTCCTGGGTCTTTAAATGATGGATTAAAGGTAAATCAGGGAAACATACACATATACATACCATGCTAAGCTGAGACTGTAGTTCTATCTCTAAGCTTTGGAGTGTTTGCTTCAGATTTGTAATCTCTGTTTTGGTTGTTTGGACCTCTTGGCTTCCAGTAACAACCTGCGTTTGCAGTTCTTTGGCCTGAAACATACAAATATGATTAAATAAGGTGACCCAAAAAAAAAAAAATTAAGAGCTATAGTTACAAGAGAACATTAGATGGTTAAATGTTAGGTTGTGACAAAAACTACAAATTAGCAAGGTCCATAAAGTGACCTTTAGAAATAAGTGCACTTTTAACAGACCTTAGCTCCCTTAACATGCATAGGCAAATAAATGCGTGTAACCTTTTACCTTTCTGCTACTGTACCCTCAAAGCTCTACTGTGATACCCAGCTGTTTTGCCAAACCAAATATTGATGTTGTGGGGTTTTTTAACACAAGAGTAACTATATCTACAAAAGTCTCCCGGCCATTCATCTAAATCTGAATTTTCACAACCCCAATTCTTTTGCAAGCATGGACAAGAACCAAACACATAATGTGGTATAATAGGGATGCCCTCCTTCAACCAAAAAATTGCTGGTTATTTTTTCCACTCCCTCGCATCACCTTTTCCTTTTGTTTAAAGCAAATCCGCTAATGAGAGAAATATGGAAACCTCCTTGTGAAAATTCTAGAATTGTATTCTAGATAGCATACATCCTTCACTCTGGAGGTAGAACATGGTAAGGCTAGGAATTTATTTGCAAGACAGCTTTGTGGGAGCAAATCTTTACTGTTGTCTTAGCTACCCGTGAGAGCACAGTAGCTCAAAGTCCATCTTTAGCTTTTTTGTGCCTCTGAGAGGTTTACTGTGAACCCAGGCCGGTACTGTTTGATGGTGTTATGGTATTGGTATACAGGAGGTATAGGGATCTAGATATAGGGATGGTGGTGGTCAGGACCAGAACTGAACTGCAGAGGGGAAATTAGGAAGGAGTGGGTGTTTTTTTTTTTTTTAAACCTGTTGGGCAATTTATTTTTCAGTTTGAAAAAATATGGATTTGGGCTCTAATTAGCAGATTGAATGCGCCAGTGTCTAGGCTACAGAGCTATTTTGGAGAGGTACAATTTAGATGCAGGCTCAGGACTGAAATGGAGATAAATGAAACTTACATACAAAACCTATAGAAATTGTACCTTTTTGGTTGGTACCTAATTAAATCTCTGTCCTGCGAAAGCTACTTTGCAATAGTAGACAACTGCAAAGGTTGTGGCTGTGGCAAACCAGAGTTAGCGAAAGATGGCGCTACATACCTGAAAAAAAGGTGATGTAAACCATTCAGTTTTTGCAGTTCTTCACCCTTACCTGAGCGAGGAACTGTGCTTCAGCGTCCTGCCGGTATTTATTAGACATCCTTTCATATTCGGATCTCATATCAGTCAGGATCTTGCTAAGATCAATACCTGGAGCTGCGTTCATCTCCACATTAACTGTTCCACTGGTTTGGCCATGCAATCCCTTCATTTCCTAAAAAAATTACAATTAAGTATTATTATATCTTTAATCTGGAGTCATACATTGGTTAAAAGCTCAGTTGCATTTTCAGTTTAATAAGCTAATGAAATTCCAGGTACAACAAAACAAAAGATGTGTAAAGTCTACAGTTGATTTTCTTTAGAAATAAACTATTCCCCTGCAATCTTGTAGCAGAGGACTCTTGTTACTTGTGTTAAGCTTTGGATGTCTGCAGAGAGATCACTGCCACACAGAGAGAAAGGGTTCTTCTCTACAAAAAGTTGGCAGGGGACATGCCTTTTTACTGAGGCTCTAGTGTATTTGGTAGAGTTGGCAGGGGAAGGCTTTTCTTCTCAGGATGTGGCTGCTTTCTAATTTAAAAAAGAAACTGTAAGGCTTTGTGCGCCTTTTGTTTTCATTTACCTGGAATGCATTTGGTTGATTTCAACTGAAAGTGCAGTGTTTTAAGGAATCTATTAATCTTCAAGCAATAAACTGGACCATATTTCCTAATCTTACACCTAAGTCCTAAACCTCTTACTTCTTCATGGTTCTTCTTCATGTAAGCCAGTTCCTCTGTAAGGCTCTCAATCTGGTTTTCCAGGTCAGACTTAGTCATAGTTAGATCATCCTGGACTCTGCGCAGGCCATTGATGTCAGCCTCCACACTCTGGCGAAGAGCCAATTCATTCTCGTACCTGAAAAAATAAAAATCTTGTGAATAATAACAGAAAACATTGGTATTGCAGTTTTTTTTAGATCCTGGAGAGTTAAACCATCTGAGAACTTCTTACTTCTCTCAGGGACTCTGTTCGTAGAGTTCTGCATAAGCCTTTCTCAACCTTTATAACATGGAGGAGCCCTTGACGATGGGGGCTTCTTGTTCTGGGGACAACTCTGAGAGTTTGGATTTGCCATCACTTTCTTTCTTAGTGACAATGGCCAATAGGACAAACAGAGGGGCAAATCTAACCAATGGGCACACAGAAAAAAATAAGAAACTGACAGAAGGTCTAACCCTTTCCCTCACCAAAAGTAAAAACAAAAATGTTTTGACTAGGGATACACTTTAAGAATGACCTGATTCTATATATTGGGATTCATTTTACGAAAGAGAGCCAAGGAAACTAACAATGATTTTGCTGTTGCGCACCATGATATAATTATGATGCTTCTTGCACCTGTATGTATATTGTAGTATTAGCAAATGATTCATTTATTCAGGATTCCTGGGTCTTTAAATGATGGATTAAAGGTAAATCAGGAAGCATACACATATACATACCATGCTGAGCTGAGACTGTAATTTCTAACCACCTGAGAACTTCATAAATCTCTCAGGGACTCTGTTGGTAGAGCTCTGCATAAGCTCTATTTCAACCTTTCCCAACATTTTTAATATGGAGGAACCCTTGAAATAACTTTCCAGGCTCAGGGAACCCCTACTAATAATTTCTATATCAAAAGTTCACAGTACATTAATGTGATAGCCACTTAAAAGAATGTTCCTTATATTTGTGGTCATTGGGAAGATCACCCCCCACAGATAGCTAAAAAGACATTGATCATAATGGTTTCTCATTTGAGATGGAGAAGTTGCTTATTGCTCAAATAACCCTTAACAACCTCTGGAGGAACCGTAGGGGAGGAACCCTGGTTGAGAAAGGATGTTCTATATACTTGATATATAATTTGCCATTATGAGGTGTTCCCACTCTCCTTAATTATTTTATATTATAGAAAAAGCAACACCAGCTGTGGAAGCATGCTAACGTTGGCAGGAACACCTAAAACTAAAACAGGAACAGAGTCAGAAATTATGGCAGGAAATTCTTCTTTTTGGCATATCCAAAACAAACAAGAATCAAGTAGGAGATTTAGCCCACCAGAAGTCAGCTATCATTAAATTATCACCATTGGGTACACTGAGATATTAAAGGACACAAAAAGTATGTATGCTTTGGCAGTGATACACTTAATTCGGGTACTTACTTCATTCTGAAGTCATCAGTGGTGAGTCTAGTGTTATCAATATCCAGGAGCACTTTGTTATTGTCTTTAGTGGCAGCAAAGATCTGTAGGTCAAAGCCACACAAAAAGGATTAAGTGGGACACAATAGGTTGTAAAAATTGTCTTTAATTAGTAAAGCTGAAAACTGGTCAAAATAGTAACTTTTTGGGCACAAAGCACCAGTCACGTAAGTTACCTCTAATAAATTATCCTATGTTCTGTTGCATTCTGGTAACTGTAAATATCCTCCCTCTAGTGACACTGGAAACTCCCCACAGCAGTGTTGTGAAGGACATCGTTCACCCTCCCCTTTCTGTTCCCTCATCTATCACACAAAATAACACTGGTATTTTCCCCCCCAGAATGCAAGTTGTTCTGTGAATGGAGAAGGGTTGGACAAATAACAGGTTATCCCTTCATCCATTCACAGAACACCTTGCACTTTGGGAAAGGAATACTAGTATTTGTGTGAATGGATGAGGGGATGGGAAGGGGAGGGCGAATGGTGCAAGTCCTTTACAGTTACAGTCATTGCTCTTAATTCTTAATTCCTGCAGTGTCAGAAGATTTCAGCTGTGGGGAGTATTCAGCACTGTGCCGCTGCACAGAGAGGCGTAGGATCTGTAGAATGAGTTCTGTCCTCCTCTCTGCTGACAAGTGCTGAGACGGGTGGGGGCAGAGACAAGTCTTTCCGTGGCTACACAAAGAAGCATAGGATCTGGAGGAGGAATTCTGTCCTGTTCTGCAGCTGCAGGATAGGTGCAAGGGCCACCTGAAACGGCCTGGCTGGCCTTGTGTTTGATACATGTGCACTTGGTGCTTTGGATTGAGACAAATGCACACTATAGATGGATATGCTTTGTTCATCTTCATTCTAAAGGTTTACAACCACTTTAAGACCCCTTTCACACTGGAGCATTTTTGCAGGTGCTATAGCGTTAAAAATAGCGCCTGAAAACCGCCCTAAAACAGCTGCTCCATTAACTCCAGTGTGAAAGCCCAAGGGCTTTCACACTGGAGTGGTGCACTGGCAGGGCGTCAGAAAAAGTCCTGCTAGCAGCTTCTTTGGAGCGGTGAACTCACCGCTCCTCCACCACTGCTCCCCATTGAAGTCAATGGGGTAGCGCTGCGATACCGCCGGCAAAACGGCGCTCCAGCGGCATTTTGTGGGCGGATTTATCCACCTTTTAGGCCGCTAGCGCGGGGTTAGAACTGCCCCGCTAGCGGCTGAATAGCTCCGCTAAAACTTCATAGTGCCGCTAAATAGCACCGCTAAAGCTTTACCGCTGACGCAATAGGCGGCACAGTGTGAAAGGGCTCTAAGGGCAGTTGCGTGATGCAGTTCATTGCATACTAACAGGAGAGTACAATTCATTTTATGTAACATCAAACAAAGTGTATGAAAATACAGAGACAAAATGTAGGACACTAATGTGTTTCATTAAAAGGACAACTCAAAAAAAGATGATTTGCTGTAATCTGCATTTTTCAATCATGTTTCCTTTTATTCAAAGTAGAGCATTCAGGGCAATGAAAGTTGGTTTCTGATTGGCTGGTACGGTTTATGTGAGTTTGGCATAGAAATAAATGATTGTCCTTTACTTCTGTTACATTTGCAACACAGAGTAATATTTCCTATATCTGCAGAGCGCCATTATGTTACATTATAATATAAATGTGCATAAATTATGCCTAAACTTGTACCCCACAAGGCATGGTTTTCTCAACAAGCTCATTAGCATTCATTATGATGTTTCATAGCCGCCATGAAAGTCTGCATTCCAGTGTAACTAAATCTTTACAACTAAACAACTACATTTTACAGACCCTTTTAATTGGTTGTTAGTTGTTACATTTAACCAAAATCGCTAGCTAAGAATATGAACAATTGTACATGCTTGTAAAGCAAGACCAACAGCAGAAGCATTTGATGAGTTAGATTAATATTCTTATTTGTTATAGCTTTATCACAGAATATCATCAGATGACATTAGGGAACTGCTCATGCTTGATTACTCATTTTTTGCTAGTGGCTTGTAATGACTAATAATATGGTTAAAACAAGATGATATGGGTCTTCTCACCGATACAGTCACATAATACAGAGGTGCGTTCACAGTGACCATAGTGGTAGACCAGTTGGCTGAATGAGAGGAAATCAACAGATTCTTCCATCCACAATAATTTTCCATCCAGATCAGTCCATTTTTAAGTCGACTTTTGTCAAGCCAGGGCCACCTTCAGCTTGAATTTCGACTGATTCAGCAGGAATTGGCTTAAATTCAAGCCGTGTATGGCTAGCTTTAGGGGTGTCTCACAAGTATTTTTAAGTCGACTTTTGTCAAGCCAGGGCCACCCTCAACTTGAATTTCGACTGATTCAGCAGGATTTGGCTTAAATTCAAGCCGTGTATGGCTAGCTTTAGGGGTGTCTCACATGTCTTGTGATAATATGTGTCTATCTATCTATCTATCTATCTATCTATCTATCTATCTATCTATCTATCTATCTATCTATCTATCTATCTATCTATCTATCTATCTATCTATCTATCTATCTATCTATCTATCGTCTGTACGTCATTTAATTTATATTCTTTTTGAGTTCTGTTGAAAGCTGGAGATGTGAGACTGTTAATCGCCCAGAGCAATTAGATTCAAAGTAATAATTATGTCATGAAATATAGAGCAGTGTTGGCTGACAAGGAATTTAACATGTTCTCTGCCACCTGAAGAACAGACATTGCTGAGACTGGTAAACTATACCTGTTCATAGCTAGATCAGGTCCAATTTGAGAACTATGGAGGAAAATTGTTCAGTGTTGGTTACATAGTTTAGAGTCATCAAAGGACGCAAGTTATAAAGTACTATTCTTGGTCGCTTACACAGAGGTACACCATCAAGAAAAGTGAGGTAATAAACTTTTATGTTTAATTATGCCTTTACAGACTTATTGCCAAATGGAAAATGTTTTGATTGAGTTGTTGGGGTCTGTCTTCATATGCTTTAAAAAGTAAATTGAAAGACTTACCTTGTCACGGAGATCCTGAATGGTCTTGTAATATTGGCTGTAATCAGCAGCTTTACTAACAGGACTTTGCTTTTCATACCATTCTCGAATCTTTTTCTCCAATTCAGCATTGGAATCCTCCAAGCTTTGTACTTTGCCCAAATAGGTGGCCAGGCGGTCATTTAAGTTCTGCATGGTTTGCTTTTCATTGGTAGCAAGGAGGCCTTCACCAAATCCTCCTCCCTGGTTAAATCCATATCCACCACCAAATGCAGCACCAGCTCCTCCACCAAAGCCAGCTCTTCCTCCTCCACCAAAGCCAGCTCCTGCTCCTCCACCAAAGCCAGATCCTGCTCCTCCACCAAAGCCAGCACCTGCTCCTCCACCAAAGCCAGCTCCTGCTCCTGCATCAAAACCAGCACCGCCACCATATCCATACCCTGCATAACCACCATCATAACCAGCACCTAAATCACCAACTTGGCAGTAACCTACATTGCCACCATAAGCTCCCCCTGCTCCACTAGGAGCATATTTGGAAAAAGAAACAGAGGTCCTAGATCCAGGACCTTTGGCTCCACCTAGGGACCCTGTAGATGTCCTGTAGGACGATGATGAGGAGTACAAAGCCATGACTGCAAGCTCTAAATAATCTTAAGCCAAAGCAAAGGAATTGATGACTAACACAGCCTGTTCTAGCACTGCAGACTAACGTTATGAACCCCACTAGTCTCCTTATAAATCCTTTTCCATGGGTGTCAACTTTCAAAACCCAATTAATATTCACTCAGTGGCTGCCAAGAGTGTCATATATGCCAATAATGAATTGATTGGACATGTGTTTTTTTTTTTTCTATCTTGGATACTGTTGACACACAATTTTCAAAAGCATATTTTTTTTTCTTTTGTTTTTGTTCGCAAACCTATAATTTAGACTGGGAGGATGCCTGGATATATTGGCTCTGGTGTATCACACAATGACATCTCAATGAACTCTTCTGAGGGATCAGAATCCACCCACATTACTAAATCAGCCGTAGGGAATAGGTAGAGCGAAGGTGTTAACATCAATTCTACTGCAACTGTGTAAAATGATACTGATATAAATTGAAGGATCGTCGACAATAAGGTTACCCACAGACTGAAAATGATGGTTTTAAGAAATGTACCATTTCCAGTCAATCATTTGTCGTAAGACAATCATGTGAGTTTAAACCATTTTAGTATTGTGATCCAGGCAAAAGTCCAATATCTTAAAAACAGAGATTGCAACGCTCAGTTAGCTGAATATTTTATGTAATCAGACAGAAGTCCATAATTAATAAATCAAGCAAATAAACAAGTCCTTAATGAATCTTGTGCCAAATGGTAAGTAAATGTATCCAAATAAACATGTCCAAGTGGTGATCCTCCACCAGTGCAATTCAAAACACCAAGTGCTGCCTCCACCTTAAGGCTCCCTTTCCATTTGTGCAACTTGTCCTGCTACTTGGGACTGCAAAGTCGCATGAAAAGTTGTACCCCATGATTTCCAATGAGTAACGTTCATATCTGTGCGACTTCAAGTCGCAGCGACTTGAAAGTTGTCCCTGCATTACTTTGGTCCCACTTTGATGCAACTTGAGGTCCATATACCTCAAGAATACACAGGCATTGCTTCAAGTCGCAGCAAAAATAGTGTCAGAATCGTGCGACTTTCAGGTCGTAATAGTGGAAACCTAGGCTTAGTAGAAATTTGCACTCACCAGATGTAGTTGCTGTCTAACATAAGGCTAGACTGGCGGCTTATTATGTAAGTGATACCAACAACATATGTTTATTATTGGATGCACAAGGTCCCACCGCCATTCCTAATGTGGAGTGGCGGTTAGATATGTAAGTGACATTTGGATCTTGTCCATTTTTTTTAATGTTTTAATTGTTTTTAACACCAATAAATACTGCACCATGAGAATTTTTCTTTTTTGTTACTTGTGATTCATCATTTAGATGGGATGCGCTGAGCTTTTGAGCATTTCTATAACCATTTAAGAGGAAGTCATCTGGAATATTATACATATATCTGAACATTATTAAGCTCTTTAAGATGCTATCTTCTGGAATGGGAGACGCTTGAGATGTTGGGGAAGGAATTTCTGCTTTTCACTTTATACCCTGTAATATGCGAGTTTGCTGTTCTATATGTTAGACAGCAACTACATCTGGTGAGTGCGAATTTCTACTTAAGGTGGAGGCAGCACTGGGTGTTTTGGATTGCACTGGTAGAGGATCACTACTTGGATACGTTTATTTGGATAAGTTTACATTTGGCACAAGATTCACTATGGACTTGTTTATTTGCATAATTTTTTAATTTTGGACTTTTTGAAATTTTTATCTAATTACATAAGATATTCAGCTAACTGAGCGCTGCAATCTCTGTTTTTATTCTATTATAGTGTCTTTGTATATCTGCACTTATTGCATACTGCTATTTGACCATTAGGCGTGGACAGAACACTATTTCAAAAGTCCAATATCGCCTGCAAAATAGATTGTATTCAGTTGTTTTGCATCATATAAAAGATTTTCATAGTGTTTGTTTTTCCAATATAAAACAACTGAAAGGTTGTGTACAACACACATGTGCATGTATTTATGACTTGTTATATCTTGTGCCTGTAACTGTGTTTTGGTACAGAAAGTATGTAAAAATGTTAATTGGCCATATTTTTTTTTCAACAGGTAATTGCCCATTTTCAATTATTTTGACGCACCCTCGGTTTAAAACAATTTGGTTTTTAATCCTGCTGGAGTTATACATTTTAAAAGTGATTTCCACCCTTATTGTCAATTCAGTTAGTTCGTATGGGCCAAGCTGGCCCAAATGAAATATTTTCTACACTAACAACTACCCTAATAGCTTCATGGTCAGAGACCCATAGGTTACACAGGGCTTTTCTGTAGAGAGCAAAAATATGACTAGCCTCAGCTACATGCAGTATACAGCGCTGTGTTCCAGCAGTAGAATGGGAACTTTCTGGCCCACACCCGGAATTTATTACAAAGCTTCCTCTGACTGGATGAGGCGGTAATTGTGATGTAATCTGCCCACCTCTTTGCCTCAGCCTATCAGTGGAAGCTTTGTATTCATTCAGTGAATAGAAAGCTGCCTGTAAATGGCTGAGCAGCACTCATCCTGATTCAATGTTGTTTCTGGGCGTGTGATGGGAAGTTCCAATTCTACTGTTGAAACACAGCGCTATATACTGTATGTAGCTGAGGCAACATTTGGGCCAGTTTGCCCCAAACAAACTTGTTAAAGTTTCAGTAAAGGTGGAGATCAGCTTTAAACAATGTTACTTTAAAGTGAACCTGTGCTTTACTAATGCAAAGCAAAGCAACAGGATAACCATATTTTAACTCAGCATGTACGTACCTTTTTGTTTGCGTCCTTGCTGCTCTGTCTGGCCCCTGAGAGCAAAGACAAACCCCTTGTAAGCTATGGGTCTTTGAGCATTAAGCTATTGGGGTTGATTTACTAAAAGGCAAATAGGCTCTTCACTTTGCAAGGAACTTTACTCCCTGTCCCTTGTGACTGCCATAAAAAAAACTGCTGGGGGAACCTGAGCATCCAAATTGATGGCAGGATTAGAAAAAAGTGAAAAATTGAAGGACCCAGCCAAAAAAATTGTTGGTGCCAACTGTGAGAATACAATAACCACAACGAGAGAATGGTCCATTTGTGCTATTTGGCATGGATAAAGGAGCCTTTTAGATTTCTTTCGGTCATCCTGCAGATTTAACTAAAGGAATCTATGGTTTTATGGCCAGCTTTACTCAAACCTCTGTTGTGACAGAGGGAATGTATTTAGCAAACTTTTCCCTACGTAAGTTGCAGTTATATTTCTCTAAGTGGATTATAGGAATGTATAAGACTTACAGTCTCTTAGATCCCTCCTGGCTGTTATTATGTGTGATAATCATATAATTGCCTCTTTTTTATCTAGTCTTACTAAAATGAGAACTTAAATTTGGATAATGTGCCTTTCACTGGTTCAGGCAGGGTTGGTTTAATGACTGCTGCTTTTGTCTCCTTCCACAAACCAGATCCAACTTACTTAAAATATTCACTGTAAATTGATGGGTGGGAATGGTAGTTACTGGAGTTAGAGAACAAAGGTATCTCAAGGTGGTAACCCAGAGAGAAAGCAGGAGGTGGAACAGTGACCACAGATTCTGGACAACTAGGGGCTTTAAAAAATATTGTTATTCTGCTCTGTCCGCCATAAAGCTCAGCAGTGGTGGCTGAATCCCAGGAACATGTTCATTTTTTTCTTTTGGCGTGTAAAACAGTTCCTAAATGTGTGACCTAAAAAGTATATTTAATTCTAAGCTGATCATACCCCAGTTTCGTTGAACTTAGATAATCTCTACTTCAAAATTGATTGATTGTTGAGTTCAGTCTTTCTCATACAAAATTATTGTTACTATAGAGGGTTCCATAAGCAGCAGTGGACTAATCTTCTGATAGACCAAAAATTGAAGGAGCACCACAATGACCATCATTGTAATGGGGTCCTTCCCCCACTAATCCCATTGATAACCAACATAAGGGATCACTTCTCCGCTGACCACTAATGTAAAAGGTTACTATAGTTTTCAATGTCTGTATTTTTCTGGCCATTATAATGTTTTACTTTGATAATTATTTTTGAAAATAATGATGTTCAGAGCAGAGAGGTGTTACGTAATGATCCACTCTGGGCGACAGATTCACTAAACATTCTGTATTTTTTATATATTCTGCCACTTATTGATCATGTGAATGCACCTTGCTGCAATGCTGACTGTAGATAATATTATAGCTTAACATACAGATTATTATTATATTATTTCAAGAGTTCCTTCAAGAGAAAAAATGTTTGAAATTTCAAAGGGAAATTATGAGACAAGTTGACTTTTCTAATAGAGCCTGTTTCTACTTACAAAGACATTCTCCTTAGACATGTGTATGACGAGAAAATTTGTTTCATTTCGTTTAGATTCGTTAATCTAGTTATTTAGTTTTGTTAAACTTGGTTAATTCGTCCAATTCGTATTCGGGATGTGTATTTGGAACTCGTATTCGGAATTCGTTTTATGTCTTTTTCAAATTTTCTTCAAATTTACAGATTTTTTTTTAATTCTAAATGGCCGATTCGAAAACTTTCAATTTTTTTGTTGCTTCAAAAGTGAACAAACAAAAGAAAAATCTTCATCAAATGATTACAATGACTCTTTAAATCGCCTTTGGCTTAGAGGAGATGTAAAGTCTCAAGGTTTTTCAGCTTAATGCATTGTATGCATTAGGCTGAAAAACCTTCTGCCCCCCATAGCCCCCCTTTTTCCATTGGCTCCCGCTGCTTTCAATCAAATCCAGTAACACGGAAGCCGGGGAGAGCGGGGCTGAGTCCTGCTGTCTGTGTCAATGGACACAGCAGCCGGACTCGTGAGCACGCCCGCACGGGTGCCCCCAGGGAATGCGGGTCTCCATGGGGGCACCCAATGAAGAAGAGGAGCCAGAAGCACCAACGGGGCACCCCAAAAGAGGAGGATCGGGACTGCTCTGTGCAAAACCCTACACAGAGCAGGTAAGTATAACATGTTTGTTATTTAAAAAAAAAAAAATAACTTTTACAATCATTTTAACTAAAACAGCTCTATTTTGAAATGGTACTCTAATAACGCACAGTCTTTGATTTCAGGAACATGTTTACAGTTCGAATTTGACTGGGATTCGATGTAAAATTTGATTCAAATTTCAATTCAAAATTGGGACGAATTTCATTTTGTTATTCGGAGCATTCGGTAAGCTTCGTTTATACTGTCATTTGAAAATTTGGATATATCCGAATCTCCAAATAATGAAAAATTTGTCTTCATATTTATTCAGAATGAAATGAACTGCACATGTCTAATTCTCCTAGGCAGGCCATACATGGTTCGAATCTCAGCTGGTTCAGCAGGAACAGCACGAGATTCAAACCGTGTATGGGCAAGCTGATTGTACCAAGTTGATCGATCGATCAACTTGATACAACCAGCATGCTGGGTTTTACCTGCAATTATCGCTAACGTCTACTATAGCCAGTAGCAGTAATCAATGTCCTCTCCCGGTGGGGACAGCTTCCCCTGCCTCCCCCCCTCCTCCGCTGGTAGAAGACAATGGCTCGCATCAACACTGTCTGTCTTAATGGGCGAACTGTGGTTGCAGGAAAGAAATTTTCTCCATGTATGGCCGGCCTTAATAGAACAGTGGCAATATTTAAAGTAAAGTAATAGGGTACCATTAGGGTTAAGCTAAGGGTAAGGCTGGCCATACATTATGCAATTTTCCTTTAGATTTACCAAAACCATATAATATGAGGTCAACTTAAACACTTTGAATTTGTATGCAATCAGGCAGGCCCTTGCACTACATAGTTGAAGGTAAATCTAAAGGAAATTGAATAAGAAAATTTAATGTACAGACAGCTTAAGGGTTGGGGTAATGGTTGTTATCACTGCATTCTGTAAACCTCTAGTTCCCAAGCTGAAGTTCTTTGGTACTTACTCTGTGGACCTCAGCAGTCAGTGGTTTCCATGCGTAGGTGCTTAAAGTGGAGCTACACCCAAAAGGGGAAGTTCCATTTTACGGCCTTCTTTTCCCTTCCTTTTCTTTCCCCAATCCGACAGGAAGTTCTCCTCCCCCCCCCCCCCCCCGTTCCTCTGGGACACGTCATAGCTCCCAGAAGACTGCGAGACCATTCAAAATGTGCAGCGCAGCTCGAGAATGCACAGTGGGCATCCGGCTGTAAACCGCAAGCTCTCACAGCGGGGTGCCCACTGTCCAGCAATGGCTGGAGCTCCTCTTTATTTTGGAACAGTGAAGAAAAATGTTATTTAAACTGAATTCTACCAGATAAATTATTTGGTTTATTTATTTCACACTTCGTTCCTAATTCTGTGCTGACCATGTTTTCTCTTTTGACCATGTTTTCTCTTTTTGTTTATTTTTGTCCTGTCACAATTTTTAATAGGTCTTGATGAGAGGACTGTCAAATATGGTAGATTTTTAATGAGGCTGTAGGGAGTGCTGACTGTAATAGCAGTGATCTCCACCAGTCTCTTGTAACATGTCCCCAATCTCTGACAGTCTCATACAGCTTGTTTCCTCCTTCCCTCTAGGACAGCCTTTCTCATCCTGGGTTCTCTAGGTTTCCTCCAGATATTGCTAGGGGTTCCTCGAGAAATCAACGAGGTTTGACTTTGAAATAAGTAACTACTAACACCAATAATCTTTTTATATACACTATATTACCAAAAGTATTGGGACGCCTGCCTTCACACCTACATGAACATTAATAGCATCCCAGTCTTAGTCCATAGGGTTCAATATTGAGTTGGCCCACCCTTTGCTCATTCTTCCAGAAGTGCATTTGTGAGGTCAGGCACAAAGGTGTTCTATCGGGTTGAGGTCAGGGCTCTGTGCAGGCCAGTCAAGTTCCTCCACTCCAAACCTGCTCATCCATGTCTTTATGGACCTTGCTTTGTGCACTGGTGCGCAGTCATGTGGAAACGAGATAGGCCCATCCTCAAACTGTTTCCACAAAGTTGAGAGCATGAAATTATCCAAAATGTCTTGGTAGGCTGATGCCTTAAGAGTTTCCTTCACTGAAACTAAAGGGCCAAGCCCAACCCCTCAGACACAACCACACACCATAATTTCCCTCTTTACCAAATGATTTGGAAAAACAAGGTCCATAAAGATATGGATTGGTGAGTTTGGGGTGGAGGAACTTGAATTGCCTGCACAGAGCCCTGACCTAAACCAGATAGAACACCTTTGGGATGAATTCGAGCGGAGACTTAAAGCCAGGCCTTCTTGTCCAACATCAGTGCCAGATATCACAAATTTGCTTCTGGAAGAATGGTCAAGCATTCCCATAGGCACACTTCTAAACCTTGTGGACAGCCTTCCCAGAAGAGTTGAAGCTGTTATAGATGCAAAGGGTGGGCCAACTCAATATGGAACCCTATGGACTAAGACTGAGATGCCATTAAAGTTCATGTCATGTGCGTGTAAAGGCAGGTGTCCCAAATAAGGAGAAGTAATTTTTCCACTGGCCACCAATGTTGCATTTTTCCCATTGACTACTAGTGTAAGGACCTTTCTCCCCCTAAACACCACTTTATAGGGTCCTTCTTTTAATGACCAACAATGTATGGGGGATCTTCTTGCATAGACCACCAATGTAAGAAAACCCTTTTCAGTTGACCACCAGTGTGTGAAAATATTTCTATTTCACTGACCAACAATGTAATTTCTAAACTGAGCACCAGTGCAAAGGGAACACAACACTTTACGTCTGCCTTTCTTTCCTGGCTATTATTATTGTTTTTTTTTTTCCTTTTATTATTTAGTGTATATAGTGTATCCTCCATGCCAAACACCACTGTATATCCCCTCTGAAAAGTATCACTCACCAGATTCTATTGGCTTTTTATTTCTAAAAAAGGTCAAAATGTGCCTGTATATTGATTTGCCATGTTCCCCCCCCTAAGAAGGCTTCTTTATGGGATCATCCATTGCTTCACCATCTTGATACCCAGTGCAATACAAATAGGAAGGAGAATCCATTTGACAATTTATTTAAAAAAACATTTAAATTACTCCCATTTGTCGGTGATTACCAGCATTATCACATACTGTACGCAAGCATGAAACCTTCACACTCACTAGATGTTTCTTCACTAGACGACTTCCTCAGACTTAAAGGGGTTGTAAACCCTTGTGTTTTTTCATCTTAATGCATAGGATGCATTAAGGAAAAAACTTCTGGCAGTCACCGGACCCCCAGCCCCCCGTTTTACTTACCCGAGCCCTGGAATTCACTTGGCGGTGAAGCGCTGTCCCTCTCTCCACGGGGTCCCGCCTCTTGATTGGATAGACTGATCTCAGCGCAGCCATTGGCCTCAGCTGCTGTCAATCTAATCTAATGACACAGATGTCAGGGGGCGGGACGGAGTCCGGCATTCGTGTCTATGGGCGCAAATGCTGGACTCGGGAGCGCGCCTGCAAGGTATCTCCCCGGGAGAGCGCTTCTCCTAGGGGGTTATCTGATGTGGGGAGGAGCCGCGAGAGTTGCCTGGGGACCCCAGAAGTCTAGGATCGGGGCCACACTGTGCAAAACGAGCTGCACAGTGGAGGTAAGTATGACATGTTTGTTATTTAAAAAAACAAAAAAAAACAAAGCTTTACAATCACTTTAAGCCCCGTACACACAGGCCGAATGACGGCCAACATTGGTCGGTTCAATAAAAACCATCCAACATTTGGCCCATGTGACTGGCTCCCGATCAGCGCTCTCGGCTAATGGTGGAGAGCACTGATCGGAATGTTCTGGCGGGGGGCGTCCCTCTGTCAGAACACAACAGTTCAGCGAGAATGATCGCTATACTAATGTCGGATTGTAAGTGGGGCTACGACCGTAGCTGACAGTTTTTTTTTTTCGTTCAACTCGCTGGGTTGAAGGGAAATAACTCATAGTGTGTACGAGGCTTTACTCAGAAGCTCTACTTCTAATGAAGTTGTCTGGTGATTAAATACTACCTACAGTAATGGATAAGTTAGGAAAAAAATGTTGATCTTTTTAGAAAATCAGAGCTGTCTTGTGCCCTTTGCTCACGTCCCATGTTTTCTCAAAGAACCCTCCTAGTTAGTAGTTACATGGTTACATAGTTAATCTGGTTGAAAAGAGACACCCATCCAGTTCATCAAACCGAGAAAAAAAGAAAACCAGTATAGTTAGTTCTTACCTTTGACTAAAAAACGATTAGCCTTCATGTAGTTGACATCTGAAGGGCCATCCCATGATCACCTATATACACTAGTGCATACCATATTGCCCCTTTTTGGACTGTTCTACTCTTTCAAGCGGTCCTCGTTGGTGCCGGATCTGCAGTAGGATGTCTTTTCCCCTTTTCCCCCTTTTCCTTCATTGGGCGGTGGGGCGCATCCAAGCAGGATCCATCAGTTTGCCTTTTTGTGTCTGTACAGTATTATTGCACCCTCCTCTTTCCCTGAAGAAGGAAAATTGTATTTCCGAAATGTATTCATCCTGTGAACATCCTCTATGACCAGACCATACGCTCCTAGGGGCTGGTCTGGTGCTCCTGTATTCAGAGTAGCAGGGTATTCTGCATGAATATTGTACATTGCTATGTTATGTGTTTTTAATCAATTGTATATCTTCTTTGCTATAGTGACCCTTTTGGTCATTTTTTATTGTTTGTAAATAAAGATTTGTATCTTTTATTCTACCATTTCTCATCCTGCCTTTAAAGTCCCATTGGGAATTAATATTGGATATTGTATGTAATTATAGGGATGTTGGCAGAACATCACTCTGAGTAACAGCACCCAATCTTGTAAAAATTTAATAGAGATATGAGAGTGGAAGTGGTTGAGTAGTTTAGCAAAAGACAACTGAGCAGGGCTGACAACAAAAAAGTCAGGTGTTGTCAGTTGACAGAAGGACTTATGCAGCGTACACACTTTTCGACCGGACTGGTCCGACGGACACCGACGGACCAAATCCGGCGGACAATCCAATCGTGTGTGGGCTTCACCCGACCTTCAGCTGACTTTTCCTGTTCTGACGGACTTTAGATTTGGAATATGCTTCAAATCTTTACGTCGTAACTCCGCCGGACCAAGAAATCCGCTCGTCTGTATGCTAGTCCGATGGACAAATACCGACGCTAGGGCAGCTATTGGCTACTGGCTATCAACTTCCTTATTTTAGTCCGGTGTACGTCATCACGTACAAATCCGTCGGACTTTGGTGTGATCATGTGTAGGCAAGTCCGTTCGTTAAAAAGTCCGTCGGAAGTTTGTCAAAAGTCCGTCAAAAGTCCACTGGGAAGTCTGTCGGACCAGTCCGGTCGAAAAGTCCGCCCCTGTGTACGCGGCCTTAGTGCATTTCTGGCAGAAAGACAGGTATTTCTCTGTACTTGCATGATCTTTAAAAAAATCTGGGGAAATGTGCACAAATCCATTAAACCGCTCAAGCCTCACCCCTTTTAAATATGGACAACATGGTTACTGCCCACTCTAGTCCATCTTTACTCTCCATCAAAAAATATGAAGGGAGGCATCAACCGCACTCCACTCCTCCACTCCTCCTACTGTATTTATTAATAGTCAATAAATTTACTGCATACAACAATGTCTCCACCCACCCAAGAACCAACCTTCGTTGATGCATTTCAAAACTGTTGGCATGTTCACAAGGATACTATTCTTGTAAGCAAGCCAATAGTGGTGAAACGCATCAAGGAAGATTGGTTCTCAGGTGGAGATGTTATATGCAGTAAATATATTGACTAATAATAAATATGGCACCAGGAGCAAAGAGTGGAGTGTGATTTTGATGCAGAAATGTGCATGTATTGCACAAATGCACTGCATATTTCTTTTTTTTTTGCTTTGCCATATGCTTTAAAGCTCCAGGAAACCTAAAGAAATGCTTGTTTAATCTGGGTGTGAGAAAAATACTTTTACTTACCTAATCCTTATGCAGTGGTGGATTGTCCCTCTGTGTCCTCATGTCTAATTCAGAGCTATTGGCCTGGAATTGATTGGTCCTGAGGACCCTAGACTGCTGGAGCACAGGGGAGAAGAGGCCACGGGGACCAGCCTAGCAGGAGTCACCTGCAGGAACAAAGGATTGGGTAAGTAAAAGTACTTTTCCAAATCCTGTAGACAAAAACGAGCAGTTAAAGCTTGCAGTGCGGATGCAGCCCCACGGCAAGGGTGGACTTTTAGGTTTTCTAAAGCTCAACTTTAAGAACACAACATAATGTAATCAAATGGCTTTCAGAGTTCACCTTTTCCCATCATGGGAAAACTGAGCTGACTATAAGAAATATCAGTTTAAAGCATTATCTAAATAAACAGTAGCCAATTCACTCCAAAAGCCATTGAGTGTTCCCATATAGTACATAGAGCTCTACAATAGGTAGGAGTTTCCCCTGAAGCTCCTTTTTACCTCAGTCATGTTCCCATGTGGAGACTTGACAGATATTAGAAAACAATAAGGGAGAGGTTCTCCACAGGTGTGCATCTGCCAAGATGAGAAGCATTAATCATATTGCATCAACCCTAAAGAATTCGTGTTAAAAACTAACACCCAAAGCTGTGCTTTCTTTTTAACATTCCAGCAGTTTGGATAGCTAAAAATGCCAGCTTGGTATGGAAAGCACAAAACTCACTTCAAGAACAATAATATGTATCTTAACCCATAAACACAATTATTTTTGTTACAACTAACCAACTCTTGATGTGGTGGCTGCATTTGTTTCTCCTTTTTTTGACTATTTTTTCTTTATTTTCGTTTGGCGATCCTGCCAGTAACACACTTCCTGTTCTAAAATGGCAACGTTCTTGGTATTGTATCTATGGAGGACAATTGTGACGCTCATTTTTAGTACATAGAGAGCAAGAATTGTGTAGTTCACAGGCGATAATACAGGAAGCTGATAAAATTATTTGAGATTTCAGTATGGTACACAAGAGTTTACAAGGATACCCAACTCTATTATATTTTATGCACTTGGAAAAATTTGACTTAGCTTGAATAAAAAAATGTATTGCAGCCATGACAGCTAAGGGTTGGTAAGCTGCAATATGTTATATTTTTGTTCTTGAGTTTAGATATCCTTCAACATTAAAAGAAATATATGCTGCTAGGTCTGCTTTTAGGAAGCCAAAGAATATTTATGATTGGTTGTTATGGGTTGCTGCACTTGGTGCATCATATTTCTTTCATAAAGACACAATTGTATTACCTTTCTATTATAGTTTCACTAGCAGTTGGGTCCTTTTTTCAATTTATATATGTTCAGGGGCGGACTGACCATTCGGGCACTCGGGCACTGCCCGAGGGCCCCATGCCACTAAGGGGCCCCATCAGGGTTGCCAGCCTCAATAGAACAAGGGACAGTATGTAAAAATCTGTGTTTTTTTAAAAATCCCAAGATTATAGCTGCCCTACCTCTCCAGTCCCTTTTCAGTGTGTGTATGTGTATTCTGTGTGTGTATATTGTGTGTCTGTGTGTGTATACTGTATGTGTGTGTGTGTATACTGTGTGGCCCTATATTCTATTGCCTGGGGGCCCCATAATCTCCTAATACCTGGGGGCCCCATAATCTCCTATTGCCCGGGGGCCCCATAATCTTCTCCTATTGCCCGGGGGGCCCATAATCTCCTATTGCCCGGGGGCCCCATGAGTTGTCAGTCCACCCCTGTATATGTTTTAGATATATACTATTCATTTTGTTATGTTATGTCTCTTAACCTGAGAAAGATGGTCTGGTAAACCCCAAGATGCATTGTCTCCATTACTAACACTATAACTATATCTGTGATTTAACTTTTGGGTGGCATTCTATTTTCTGCTTATCATAGAAATTTGGGTTTATTTACAACAACTGGAGGGTGCAAAATCAGTCTCACTTCTGCATAGAAACCAATCAGCTTCCAGGTTTTATTGCCAAAGCTTAATTCAACATGCTGAGGTTGGTTAGAAGCTGATTGGTTTCTCTGCAGAAGTGAGACTGATTTTGCACTCGCCAGCTTTAGTAAATAAACCCCATTACTCCATTACCCCTTAGGAGCCCCAGTATACAAGAAAGTATCCTGCATATTTCCCTAAAAAAACAAAGACATGGACTTGGCAAAGTCACCAAATCATGACCAGGAGCTTAGTTCTCCTATCTGTGTCTATGTTGGGGAGATTCCTCCTCACTTTCTGATCCCAGATAGAAATAAAAATGGAACAGAAAATGTAACTCTTCTCTTCCATATCCAAAACTAAATTTAAAATTGCTGTAGCGTGGCTCTAAACAAAATAATGTTATCTTTAGACAAGTCTGATGGCAAGATCCCTGTGCTTACATTTCAAAGTTTGCACATCTGCTTTGGGCATTATGAGAATTTCTTTTGTCTCTTGTTCTGTTTTTAAGCGTTTATATTTACTTATTTATTTATTTATTTATTTATTTATTTATTTATATATTTATTTTCAGCATTGAAGTTACATAGTACAGTCTATTACACCTTGTATCATATTTTTCAACAATAACCAAAGTATATGATAAAAGCTTGCATTACTTGTGAGTGCAGCATACTTTATAAGCTTCTTCAAAGACTTAACTGTTCGAAAGTACAAAGTTAACAGATATGCCTGGACAGTATATCTTTGACCTCTATGGCAAGACAGCAAAGTAGGAAGTTGTAACACTATCAGTTTAACCATAAACCAAACACAGTAATATGTCACTGTCAACCAAAAGCCAACATCACCACCAATTAATTAGGTTTTTTGTTCTAACTTCTCACAACTGAATATGGATCAGGACAATCTGTGACAGTGAATAAAGCTTTTTATTCATACATATTTTTTTATTGAGCCTGAAACAGGGCATATTGGAACACCCAAAGCTAGGTGCAGTCTCCTAGAAATCCAAGTTGGGCAGGGAAGTATGGTAGAATTTGCCACCAGAGACAAGAAGAGCAGAGTTAAAAGAATGAATTGCTGTTAGCCTGAAGATCAGGTTACCTAAGACCTCTTTCACACGAGCCAGTCTCCGCTTGACTGCGTTTTTCTCTTCAGGGGATCTGTCGGTTGGATGACAGGTTCGTGTTCCCCCAGTTTATGATGAGTGGACACAGAGTCAGTTTGCTCTGCTCTATGGGCAGTCAGATGTAAATGGACCGGTTGCCCATTTACACACGACTGCCATCCTATCCGATATAGCCAAACAGAGGGGAAAGGGTCCGATTCTTTTTTTGCCAGATGAGATCGGATTGGAGGTAGGTGGATGTAAATGTACACAAGTCCATTTACATCCACCGCTCAATAGAGGGAATGGAGGGTCCAATTGGGTCCACCTGAAAAGCAAGGGGCCTTTGACGTGCTATTCATTTTATTTGCTTCCAAAAAATGTTTACTCTGCTGTATACATCGAAATTCATCCTGAGGGTAGCCCTGTTGGCACCACCTGGTTTGACCAAAGTTGATTCTTCAATCAACTTTTGTAGATGGAGCTGGGCAGGAAATTCTCATCTGAGCAGTGCCTGCATCCAATAAGATGGAAACATTGCTTAGGTGTTCTGCCAAAACTGCACATTTGCCCATCCACTCTGTTTAGCAGGGTTGGGAGAATCAAGTGATTTCACTCTTTCAGCATGAGAGCAAAATAAATCTTAAAGTATATGGCCAACTTTAACAATAACTATGTCCCCTCTTATCTAGTCTGCCATTGACAGGAAACTCTTCAGCATGTGTTTATGCCCTCCCTATTTAGTACTGACCTTCTTTGCATGTTTTGGCCGAACGCTGCAGAGGTTTTGTCGATAAGTTGGTAAGAATTTCACTCTATTGCAAACTAAGATAAATTAGCTTTCCCTGCATGACAGGGGACAAGTTCAGGATGGTCTGCCAGATTAAGGGCCAGGTTCCCTATACAAGGTATTCCTTTACTGTTCTGATGGCTGTTCTGACCAGTAATATTGAGTAGTCAGTGGCGGAACTACCACCATAGTGACACACGCAGTCGCTATGGGGCCCGCAGCCGAGTTGGAGACCACATGAGTAGCGTTGCCAGACGGGTGCGGGCCGCACTGGGTGACACCCGCCAGAGGGGTGACACCCTTGGGTAGCGTAGCTCACTGTTCCTCAGACCGAAGCCGCCTCGCCTCCTCTCTGTTTACATCCACAGAGGAGGAGGAGCCTGCGCTCGAACCTTGAGGGACACCGCTGTGTGTATCTGGAGTGGAGACTGTCAGCGCAGTTCTGAGGTATGTAAGGGGGTGTGTGCCTAAACTGCTGGGGGATACTGCACTGAGGAGGGGGGTGTCTGCAATGCTGGGGGTGGTCTGCACTGGGGGGGTGTCTGTACTGCTGGGGGGTCCTGCACTGGGGGGGTGTCTGTACTGCTAGGGGGATCTTGCACTAAGGGGGGTGTCTGTACTGCTGGGGGGTGGTCTGCACTGGGGGGGTGTCTGTTCTGCTGCAGGGGTCTGCACTGAGGGGGGTCTGTACTGAGGGGGGTGGTCTGCACTGGGGGGATGTCTGTACTGCTGGGGGGGTTGGGTCCTGCACTGAGGGGGGTCTGTAATGTTGGGGGGTCTGCACTAGGGGGGTGTCTGTACTAAGGGGTGTGTCTGTACTGAGGGGTGTCTGCACTGAGTAGGGTCTGTAATGCTAGGGGGGGTCTGCACTAGGGGGGTCTGCACTAGGGGGGGTCTGCACTAAGGGGGGTGTCTGCACTGAGGGGGGGTCTATACTGAGGAGGGTGGTCTGCACTGGCGGGATGTCTGTACTGCTGGGGGGGTTGGGTCCTGCACTGAAGGGGGGTCTGTAATCCTGGGGGGGGTCTGCACTAGGGGGGGTGTCTGTACTATCTGTACTAAGAGGAGTATCTGTACTGAGGGGTGTCTGTACTGCTGGAGGTCTGCACTGAGGTAGGGGGTGTCTGTACTGATGGGGGTATGCATGTGTGTCTTTCAGGGGCTGCATACTAGGGCTGGGGAAAACATATTTACTAGAACAAAAGATATTGTCAGAAAGAGGATAGATCTGCTCAGTAAAGGAATTCCTCAGAATAACACAAAACAAAATATTTGCAGGTAAAACAGTCTGTCATATACACATGTACAGTGGAGTTCTGCTTGCGCCTGAAAGGATAAACAAAGTTAGGTGGTTATACTGACAAACTCCTAAAGGGGAAACCTTGGCCAGCCTATAAACCTTTAACCCTATTGAGAGGTTAGACTTAATGGCAAAGGTATAAGGATCCTTGTAGCAATAATGACAGCAATGTCCATGTTGCAGATCTGATGGTCTTCCCTGACATGTAGGAGCTCATTAATTGTATCCAATAAAGTGTAATAGCAAGCAATAAGATTTCTTGAAATGGTAGAATCTAAAGGTGTCTATGCACAGTGACAGATAAGTCTCTAAGCAAGGGGGTGAGGGTACTCGAACAGCCTTTAATATGGACAGCAAATGGTTTCAATGCCAAGTCTTGAGAGGGTCGGTCTTCCCTTCCAGCTGGATCTGATACACAGGGAGCCCAGGTTGTCGTTTACAGACAATGTAGGGTTGGGAACGCCATCGATCAGCAAGTTTATGCTTCCCTGGCACCCCTAGATTGCGCAACAACACTCAATCTCTAGGTTGTAAATCCTGAATACTCACTCTGAGATCAAAGTTTTTCTTGTTCTTTTGTTCTCTGATGGTAGAGGTCTCCTTGGCTTTTTCATAAGCCACTTTTAGGTTCTTCCGAAGTCTGTCAATATACCCCCTATAAGAGGCTTGGGAGGTGTGATCTAGTGATGTTCCAAAAGTCAGATCCACAGGTAGACGAGCTTCTCTCTCGAACATTAACCTGTAGAGGGAGTATCCAGTAGAATAATTTGGTGGAGGTGCTATTATAAGCATGAACGACTGCCTCCATATGATCCCCCCAATGCTGTTTCTTCTGTAATGGGAGGGTTCCCAACATGTTCAGCAGGGTATGGTTGAAATGCTTCAGTTGTGGATCCCCTTGAGGATGGTAAGGAGCAATTTCCGCTCGGATGATGGTGTCTCCTCTCCCCTCACGCGCCGGCGTGACGTTGGTGGTTACTCATTAGCTGTCTTTGAGCATTTATACTTCCCTCAGTGTGTTCTATCACTTTTTGTGGCTGGTTGTGTGGACACTATGCATTTTTAGTCTAGTAAGCCCTGATAGAGTGAGGCCTTCGGGAAAGAGCGTCAGCGTCTCTGTTTCCCACTCCCGGTCAGTATTTCAAGCTGAATTGAAACTCGGGCAGAGCTGCCAGCCACTGATGCCCAGTGGCGTCCAATTTTGCAGTGGACAGTATGTAAGTCAATGGGTTGTTGTCAGTTTTCACCACAAAGGTAGCCCCGTGCATATAGTCACGTAGCTTATCTACCACAGCCCACTTTAGGGTCAAGAACTAAAGTTCTTGACCCTTCTCCTAAGTTCTGGTCGAGGGCTGCCTCTCAATCTGTTCTCCCCCCACTTTGAGCGGGAACACTTTAGCAATCACCCCTTCAGCCAGACATACCTCTTCCTCCTGAAAGCACATAGGTACCTCTTCCTGCCATTCTAGTAGTACCCTGACTTGATCCAACTCACATGTGGCTTCAGTTTCCAGGATGTAAGCCTGTTGTCCTGGGACCAGAGCTCTTAGCCACTTTCTGATCTCCCTCTCGGCGTGCTCACTTCCCAGGATTTCCAGAACAGTGTTCTTCTCTGTTTGAGCTCCCTGACTCCTGCCCCGAGCAACCGCGGCCATCAAAGCGACTTCCCATGCAGATTGTGGCTCTTGTCTAGGTCAGCTAAGGCCAGCTGCAAATAGCATCCCGGACGAGCCCCCAAATGTAGCATAACCCCCTAAAGGGCGGCTTGGATTTACCTGCTCATCTGCACTGCCATGACCTGATGAACATTCCAACCCACCTGACACTCTGGGTTCAGACATCTTCGCACCACCTTAAAGCAATAAGTCAGACAACTCTGTGCATTTATGTTCTGATATTGTTTACTAGAACAGTTCAAAGAAGATATTGTCACAAAGAGGAGGTAATAGATCTGCTGAATTTTGGGCGACAGCACCAACTCAGCAAAGGAATTCCTCTGAATAACTCAAAACAAAATATTTGCAGGTAAGTCTATCATATACACATGTAACAGTGGAGTTCTGCTTGCACCTGAAAAATTAATCCAATTTAGGTGGTTATACTAAAAAAGTCCTAAAGGGGAAACCTCGGCCAGCCTATAAACCTTTAATCCTAATGAGAGGTTAGACTTAATGGCATTGGTATAAGGACTCTTGTAGCAATAATGACAGCAATGTCCCCATTGTAGATCTGATGGTCTTCACCGACATGTAGGAGCTCATTATCTGTATCCAATAAAGTGTAATAGCAAGCAATAAGATTTCTTGAAATAGTAGAATCTAAAGGTGTCTATGCACAGTCTTCAGGATAGGTTCAGTAAATTATTCCCAAAGTAAAGATGTTTGTGCAAAGTGTCCCAGTGAAATCGTGAGAAAAATGTTTTGTAAAGATGGGCGAATGCCCTCTCACCAACGACCAGGCCGGTTTAATGCCCTCCGAATAGCAGCCCCTGTAGCAACACACATGCAGCGGATCCGCCATTTCGATCTCCTGATGTGAAGCTTAGAACACAGGTTGGCAGGCAACCGAAGTGGTGCTGGATGGATGTCAGACGAACAGCAAACAGTTCTAGGCCCCTCTCATCTGGGTTGGAATGTTGTACACCGTGTGGTAGGCCGCAACCTCTCTCTCCCCATGCACGGAGAGGTCCGTCCCATGTCAGGCCCAGGAGGAAGAGAACGCAGGGCTTTGGCTTCTTTTATAGTTCCTTCCAGCAAGCTCTCTGATGGCAGCAAAGATCCCTGGGATATGTAGTCAAGGTACAGGGTCATGCGAAGCAATTATCAATCTGTGGAACTACTCATCCCACAATCCCTTTGGATTGGCTCACAAACATGATGTCAGTTGGTAACACTGGGCACTAGAGGGACATGTGATGCATAGAAATACTGGAGGAACACTGTACTTTATACGTGTAGTCCACATTGCTACATATATATTTGATGTGGTCTAGCCTCTCTTAATATAGGAAACCTTGTGATTAAAAGAGGGACTCCCTTTTTCCCATCCACCATTCCTCTCTTTTTGGCTTCCTGGTGGGCCCCACTTATCTTTCTGAGCCCCTATTAGCATACTCTGGAATAAAACTTTGTCCTCCCCTAGTACCATAGTTGGCACACTACTAGTCATTAAATAATTTAGCTGAGTAGATTACCAGTGCAGTTGTCACTTGTTTACAACAATGGGTTCTATTGTCTTAAAAAAATTCACTGGCATTGCCAATGTGGCATACTGGGTAAGGATGAAACACCAACAACTGACAAACAGTAACACTCAATGAAATATTAATGCCCAACAGCAGATTCCACATCAGAATGAATCACTAGGTCCAGTGCCAAGGGATAGACGAGACCGCACTGAGACATAGCATGTGGTTCAGGGTGTTCTTTTCCACCATGATCAGTCTTTGACTCAACATGTCTGAAAGATCTTAACAAATGGATTATATTAGACTTTTGTTCAAGGAGAATCATTTCAAATTTTCTAGTGTCAGCTAATATAAATGTAATAATTCACTAATGACTAATTCCCATATTGTTGGAATGATTGACTGTTTATTAGTGTACATGAAAGATATATGCTTTGCTGGTGGGTATGTAGCCTGAAAAGTGATTCACTCCTGGAATGGCAATGCCCATGTATGTGTTCTCAGTGTATGCACACTAATCAGATTTAGATTCTCTGGACTACAATAAACACAAAATCCTTATCACCTACCTATTGTGTACTTTTTTAGCTTTTACTGTATAGATGTGAAAACTTGCATTCATTTTTAAATAGCCAATAGGTAAACATAAAGCAAAAATGGCTCCTTTTTGCTTGCTTCAGTGCTTAAAAGGAAATTATAAAGACATATTTGCATTGTTGTGGTGCGTTATGCTAGGAATGAGCCTGGATTTCAGGTCAAATTCAGCCTGCAGTTCAGCAAACAAACTGCCCATATTGGGCAAATTGACACATTAACCAGAACAGCAGCTGGTCAAAGACATAAAAAAATGTTGAGAAACGCACGCTATCTTAAATTCTAGTGAATACATACATTCTGTCTCTACCCAGCATACCACACTCTCCAGGTGTGTTTCACCCCTAAGGTACCTACTTCCTGTGAACAAGCCCTTAAGGTTAAAAGCATCTGGAAAGTGTGGTATGCTGGGTGGAGACAGAACGTATGCACTCACTTTGGTTTTAATGGACAAAACAATACAAAGAATTTAGGTTGGAGAGCGGCCATCAATTTTTTTTACACTTTTGTTGAAGCGAAGATGGGCTATAGGAGCTGGCACCCCAAAAGCTATTGAACAATGAGTGGAGGCGGTTTGGAGTGGTGCTGCAGGTTTGGGTATATGTCTATTAGCTAATCAAAGACCTCACCCAAGATGCCCACAAGCTTAACCAAAGATGTATACAGAATTAGAGGTAAGGGCAGCGAAATCAGAAATGACACCACATCCCAATTTAACATGTAAAAGATAAGAGGAACAAACCACAGGACTTAAAAAATAGATTGATTACAATTGATAAAATATTGCAAAGCAAAAAAATGCATTTTTACTAATTCGACTGTTCCAAAATAAATTTTTTTGCTTTGGAATATATCCCACTAAATGAAAGAGGGGGAAACATTCATAAAATACTTTTGCAGCGAGAGGCCCACTGGATCCATAGTTTATCTGCATTGAAATACCCTGGCCTAAATGATGCGCTCGGCTATAAGCCCTTCTTATAGATGGGCGTGCATCATCTGGCAATTTTTCCCACAAAGTCCATTTAAGCTAATGTATTTCTTTAATCATATTTTATTACATGCATGCTCTGCTACAATTGGGTATTGCTCTATGTTATTGTACAACAGAAAGGACAGTATTGATTGTTCACTGTTATATGGCTTTGAGATTTATAGATGGACTCCTAATGATATCTTGTCCAATTTTGGACTTTAGCAGTTATAGCTAATAAATATTGTAAATAACATTAAAGCTGGAATATTTTATAATTCAAAGTTGATGTTTACACAAACCATGCCCACATTTTAATAGGGATTAGTGACCATACGGACGCCCCGGGCCCTTGTCTTCACCGGTGTTTGACCAATCATTGCGGTCGACTTGAGCCCTATTGGTATAAGCCTGATGCTCCCCAATGGATAGGGATTATGTCCATCTAATAGAGGCTCTGCCTTTATCATCCTCATACCTCAGTGCAGGATGCCCACCCACAGACATTTTGTGGTGATTACTCACTCGATTATGTGGGTTGAGGGCAGAGAGAATCCAAAATGGCGATTTGGCAATGACTCGTCCAGCGCCACGTCATTTCCACCACTTGGATCCCATCAGCATCTAATTGACATCCGTATTCCGGCAGTGACGTCAGACACTGCGGGAACAGGGGGGGGGAGATATGAATGCGGCGAGCAGCCGCCATTCTTTGTCAGGGTTTCTCTGAGAGAGAGAGAGTTTGCATCTCTCCTCTCTCTTCTTACTATGATCGTTTGATTCTATGGACAGGTAAGCACTCATTGTCGTTCCTTTGGAGATCTTTATCATGTATAAAGAACTCATTGGTTGATCAAGATCTCTTTTTATTATATCTCATATTGATACATGCCCAATGATTGAGGATGCTTATATGCTTCACTTATCTTTCAGACCCTATTCAGTTGACCTTGAATGTGGAGGAGGGGGACTATTTAGACCCCTTAGTGGAGGGATTTCCTGGTGTGTCTTTCTTCCTCATCAGGGATATCTAGTATTCGGCACCTTTGCTATCCCTCCATCACCATCAATAGGTTACCCCTTTCTTTGAAGGGGCAAAGGATAAATCAATTGGTCCTATTGTATAAATCAGATTGAGGTAAATACCACTCATGGATTTTGATACTTAATTAATTATATTAAATATAGAAACTTTCTTATATATATTTTTTCTACACAATATAGGTGTTATATCTGTCTCTCCCCTGTGGTCACACAGTATCCCATTGAATGGACATCTGCTTAAATCAGGATTCTTCTGTTTTTTTGATTAATCTAGGTCCAAGTATATCCGGTAGACCCATCTTTATCTCAATTCACATATTATTCAAAGTTGTTTTTCCTTCATGATAATATATACAAATAAAATGAAAAATATGTACTTATTTATACCAATATTGGGATGGATGCAAAGTTTTGTCCAGAGCATTATGTAATTATTCCTATGTTTCTTTGTCATTTATAGCATTTAATTCATGCAGCACTCTTGAGTCTCCTGAAGAAGCTCTTTAGAGCGAAACATGTAGAGTGGAAGTGTCTGCATCGGTTTATGAAATATATGAGTAATATAACAAGGAATTTTTTTATTAATTTTTATTGTTATAATAAAATGTATTGAATTTTATCAATTGTAATCAATCAATTTTTTGGCACCTTAAAAGTCCCGTGGTTTGTTCCTCTTCTCTTTTTATAAAGATGTATACAACTGCAGGTTGGTCTACATTATTCTAGCCACACAGTGGGTGTAAGTCCAGCTCGTCACAGAGATATCAAAAAGAACCTTAAATGGATGACTGCACTCTAGCAAAATACTCCTTTATTATAATAAATCCTTAAAACAACAGCAACAATGTGCTAGTAAAATTTAATACCACTTTACAAAACAAACTAATCTCATATAAGGAAGGCTGCCATCATGTAATGCCACAGACCATACTATGAACATGGAAAATCTGGCCCACTACCTTCTCCTCTTCTCACTACTTTCATCAACTTTGACTGAGTGAGCTTTATTCTAACTCTTGAAGCCCACAACAATACCATCAAAGTGCTTAACCTGATTCACTCAATCAAAATCTGTTCCATTATTTGCCTTTTATTGGTGACTAAGGATGAGAAAGCCTTTGACTGGTTGAGCTGGCAAATAAAATCTGGGTTCTATGGCACATAGAAGACATGTTAAAGTGGGTAAATCTCCTCAGCCCTGGTCAAGGTACTTTTAAATGGAGTACATTGTGAACTTTTTACAACCTCCAATGGAGCACGTCCAGGCTTACCTTATAGCACTTTTTATGCAAAATCAGTTAAACCCGGACATCAGAGAACTCCAGATCAGAGAAAGACAATACAGGTTCTTGACTTACACAGGTGACCTACAGTTTTCCCTAACCAACCAAGTCATTTCCCTTGCTAATCTCCTCAAAGAATTTGAAACCTATGGAGAACTTTTCTGTCTGAAAATTTACTTCCAAAAATAGATATATAAATTGAAAGATAACTTTCAAAAAAATGGGCAAAAATTGAGTCTCTGGGATAAAAATCTACAGGTATCCTTCACTCCAGAACAATGTCAAAAGATACTATACTTCTCGCTAAAGTCCTCTGTCTGCAAAAAATACCAAGAAACAAACTTCAAAATTCTATTTAGATGGTATTGAACACCAACCAACCTGCATAATTTCCACCTGAATGCCACATTTCACTGCTGACAATGCAACATGAATAAGGAAACCATTTCCTATGTGTTCTGGTCCTGCCCAACATTAAGAGCCTTCAGGACTGACGTCAGAATCATATCACATAGGTTTGTTGACTTTATACTGCCCTAAGACCCCCTCTTTTTTCCTCTTACACAACATTTCTATCCCAAAAAAACAAACATCTCCTCAATGCCACCAAAGCTTGTATTAATGAGATGGAGGGATTCCACCCCCCACCTTGGTATCCATGTGGCTGAACAGAGTGCCGTAAATAGAGGAAAAATAGGAATTTGGCGTACACTGCATGAAACTGTGAACACATGGGGGTTGATTTACTAAAGGCAAATAGACTTTTCACTCTGCAAGTGCAGTTGCTCCAGAGTTTAGTAAATGAGGCAAGGCTTCATTTTGCAAAGGATACCCAATCATGTGGAAGGAAAATTTTAAAAAAAACGCATTTTTGCTTGCACATGATTGGATGATGGAAGTCATCAGAGCTTCTGCTCATTTACTAAGCTCTGGAGCAGCTCCACTTGCAGAGGGCAACTGCACTTTGCAAAGTGCAAAGTCTATTTGCTTTTAGTAAATCAACCCCATTATGTCAGTAGTCCAGGTTGCTGATTGTTTAATAGAGAATGTTGTCTTGTCACACATTAGATCCCTAATTTATGCTGACCCTGCATGCTCTTTACATGCACCCTACATTGGACACCAGAAAGTAGCCACTGAGTGTCTATTACACACTTTTTATAGAAACTTTTGACAAGATTAGAGCTAAACCCAATCACTAAAATTTTATATATGATTTTAACCCGTTAATGTAATTTTAATGAGTTTTTAAACATGCAGTTTTAAAATAAACCTGATGATACTGTCATTAACATTTTTGTGCAGACACTTCCTGGTATAAGTTTACCACACTCCTGAATTCCCTGTCTTCTAATTGTCATCCCTGTGTTGTTACCTTGTGACAGAATGTAATGGTTATTATAACTGTATTCAGGGCCACTGAAAGGGGGGTACACGGGGGGGCAGACAGCAGGAGGATTGGTGCGGTGGGACGAGAGGACAATTACAGAACAATGCATTGTCTGTGTCTCTCCCTCCAGCAGCTGAAAGCCAGTTTCTCCCACTCTCCCTCACGCCAGCTTTCAGCTGTTGGAGGGAAAGACACAGACACAGTGCAGCGTTCTGTAATTGTCCTCCCATCCATAGTACATAGTTACATAGTTAGTAGGTGGGGTTGAAAAAAGACACCAAGTCCATCAAGTCCAACCTATGTGTGTGATTATATGTCAGTATTACATTGTATATCCCTGTATGTTGTGGTCGTTCAGGTGATTATCTAATATTTTTTTGAAACTATCGATGCTCCCCGCTGAAACCACCACCTGTGGAAGGGAATTCCACATCCTTGACAGTCTTACAGTAAAGAACCCTCTACGCAGTTTAAGATTAAACCTCTTTTTTTCTAATTTTAATGAGTGGCCACGTGTCTTATTAAACTCCCTTCCGCTGAAAAGTTGTATCCCTATGGTGTGTTCACCAGTATGGAATTTGTACATTGAAATTATATCCCCTCTCAAGCGTCTCTTCTCCAGAGAGAATAAGTTCAGTGCTCGCAACCTTTCTTCATAAATAATATCCTCCAGTCCCTTTATTAGCTTTGTTGCCCTTCTGTGTACTTGCTCCATTTCCAGTACATCCTTCCTGAGAACTGGTTCCCAGAACTGAACAGCATACTCCAGGTGAGGCCAGACCAGAGTCTTGTAGAGTGGGAGAATTATCGCTTTATCTCTTGAGTTAATCCCCTTTTTAATGCATGCCAATATTCTGTTTGCTTTGTTTGCAGCAGCTTGGCATTGCATGCCATTGCTGAGCCTATCATCTACTAGGAGCCCCAGGTCCTTTTCCATCCTTGATTCCCCCAGAGGTTCTCCCCCAGTGAGTAGATTGCATTCATATTTTTCCCACCCAAATGCATTATTTTACATTTTTGCACATTAAACCTCATTTGCCATGTAGTTGCCCACCCCATTATTTTTTTCAGATATTCTTACAAGTTTTCCACATCCTGCAGAGAAGTTATTGCTCTGCTTAGCTTAGTGTCATCCACAAATACAGAGATTGAACTATTTAACCCATCCTCCAGGTGGTTTATGAACAAATTAAATAGGATTAGTCCCAGCACAGAAACCTGGGGGACCGCACTTTCCACCCCTGACCATTTCGAGTACTCCCCATTTATCACCACCCTCTCAACTTGCCCTTGTAGCCAGTTTTCAATCCATGTACTCACCCTTGGTTTGGGAAGAATGATTCTTCATGAATCCATGCTGATCACTGCTAATGATACAGTTTTCATTACTAAAATCTTGTATATAGTCCCTTATCATCCCCTCCAAGAGCTTGCATACTATTGATGTTAGGCTAACTGGTCAGTAATTCCCAGGGATGTATTTGGGCCCTTTTTTAAATATTTGTGCTACATTGGCTTTTCTCCAATCAGCTGGTTCCCATCCAGTCAGTAGACTGTCTGTAAAAATTAGGAACAATGGTCTGGCAATTACTTGACTGAGTTCCCTAAGGACCTTCGGGTGCAAGGCATCTGGTCCTGGTGACTTATTAATGTTAAGTTTTCCAAGTCTATCTCTAATTCTGTCCTCTGTTAGCCATGAGGGTGCTTCCTCTGATGTGTCATGAGGATAAACACTGCAATTTTGGTTACTGAAGCCCCCATTTCCCTCATGAAGACTGAGCAGAAGAATAAATTCAATACCTCTCTATCTCCCCATCCTTTGTAACCAGATTTTCTTCCTCATTCTTTATGGGGCCAATATGGTCTGTCCTCCTTTTTTATTGTTTATATACCTAAAGAATTTCTTGGGATTTTTTTTGCTCTCCTCCTCTTTTTGCTATGTGTCTTTTGTGTTCTATCTTAGCTGCCAAAATTGCACCCTTAAATTTCTTGTTGCATTCTTCGTAAATCCCTCAGCCTTGTATTTTTTGAAGGCTTTCTCCTTTGCTTTTATATGCATTTTTACATTGGAGTTAAGCCATCCAGGACTTTTGTTCGTTCTTTTAAATTTATTTCCCAGTGGGATGCACTGGCTCATACCCTTATTTAATATGCTTTAAAAGCAAACTCATCTCTCCTCTGTGTTCTTGGTTCCTAAGATTTTATCCCAATTTATATCTTCTAGCGAGGTTTGTAGCTTAGGGAAGTTGGCTCTTTTGAAATTCAGTGTCTTTGTATTCCCCTTATGTTTCTTATTTGTGTCATTTATACTGAAGCTAATTGACCTGTGATCGTTGATTCCTAAATTGCTCCTTTTTTCCACAGCCGTGATCAGGTCTGTATTGTTGGTAATCAGTAGGTCTAGTAACGCTTTGTTTCTAGTTGGTGTGTCTACTATCTGACTCGTGAAATTGTCCTGCAAGACATTTAGGAACTGGCGAGCCTTAGACGAATGTGTGGTTCCTTCCGCCCAGTCTATGTCTGGATAATTAAAATCCCCCATTATGATGACACTTCTCATCCTTGCTGCTAATCCAAATTGTGATAGGGGGTCCGTCTCCCCCTCCTCCCTCAGGTTAGGGGCCTATAGCATAATCCCAGTATTATTACCCTCTTAGTTTCATCTCTTTGGAGCTCTACCCATAAGGATTCCACCTCCTCCCTAGCTCCCCTAGTGATGTCATCTCTCACATTCACTTGTACCTTATTTTTGATATACAGGCATACCCCTCCCCCTCTCTATCCCTGCGATAAAGGGAATACCCTTGATTGGTTGCCAGATAATCATGAGAGCTGTTGAACCAAGTCTCTGATATTCCCACAAAATCTAATCCCGCTGCACAGATCTCCTTCTCTGTGGTGCCCACATCTGATTTCCCCTGTGTGCCTGGGCGCCCCCTCGACCCTCCGCTGCGCTTCCAGCTTTCCTCTCCCGCCGGCTGCTGCAGGTACACAGGTGGATGGAGAGTGGGGAAGGGGTCAGTAAATATGTAATTTACAAGCCCCCTCCTTTTCTGAATTGCACACAGTGAGCGATCGATACTGATCACTCCTGTGTCCATTGTGTCCATTGATAACTGAGCATAATAGACTGTGTTTACTATGTTTCAGTTTATGAATGAACAGGAGCCTCTGTTTCATTTCATTCATTTGCAGTGCAGCTGAGGCTACAGAGAAAGGAATTGGAGAATCTGTGTCCTCAATGCCTTTCTCTGTCTCAAAGGTGAGATGTTGAGTGTCTGTTTCACCCAAGCCACCCCCCCCCCCCCAACAGCGTAATATAAAAAGGAAAATTTGTAAAAAAAAAAAAAATAATAATAATTAAAAAAAATGTAAAAATGAATTGTAAAAAATAATTTTTAAAATTCTAAAAAGACATTTTTAAAGATTGGAAAATCTGTCAGGTAGGCCCTGTGATTTCAAACAGAAGTCCTGTCTGTATTATCATACATGTATATACTTATATTTACCTCTAAAAAAAGTTCTGCAATAAAAGCCAATAGAAATGTATTCTGGTAAAAGTCTTTTTTTCCTACATTTCATCTAACACATTGCTTTTCAACAGTACATGACACTTTTTATATTTTTTATTTATTAGGCGTATTTTGAAGTGTGTCATTAGATTTTTAAACTGAATTATTCACCATGAGATTTAGGCAGGGAGGGGTAAATATCAATAGTGGCTTAATCACCTTTAGTAAGGTGTGGCCTACTCAATACTCAACCACATCACTGAATACAATCACTGAAAATGCTTTTGCTGAATGATGTTATTGTGACCATGGTAGCATTTAAAGTATAACTTGAGGCAGAACTCCTTTTTTCAAATTTATATAGGGTGGAGAGAGGTTTGGATTACTGTCTGTGTCTCCTGTGAGGAGATTCACACTCTCCGTCCTGATCATCAATGTCAACAGGGAAGTGAGTGTAAATCTTAACTTTGAGTTGCCTGGTGCTCAATATTTCTTTTTTTTGGGGGGGGGGGGGCGGCAAACAAACCTGCCCCCTCACTCACACATACTGAGACCACACCCCCCCCCCCCCCCTGGTGCCTCAGTATTCACACTGCTCCCCGCTCTCCACACCTGCTCCAACTCATACTCCCATTTGCAATCAGGGAAATCTCTGCATCCGTCCGCTCCATCTCTTTCCTCCTGGGTGGCTCTCGTTGGACTCACTTGTTTGAGCTATGGAGGATGGTGCCCAGTGCAAGCTCTATGGTGCTGGCAAGGCGGCGATCAGTCTTAGGAGGCCGATGCTGCTCCTCGCTCCAGCTTGCCAAGGAGCCGTTGCTTCTCCTCATGGCCTAACAGGAAGTGGATCCCGAGACCAGATTGTCCGGGAGTCCTAAGACTCCCTTGCCAATTGGGTCTCAGGACCCGCTTCCTGATTAGCCAGGAGGAAAAGCAGGAAGACATTAGCAAACTGGTTGCCATCAAAATGGAGATACTTGTTCACATGACAACTGTCTAAAAGGGGATTTCCCTCACACTGGAAAAACATCCTCTTACATCTCTCTTGAGTCTGCAATACAGAATAGAAAGTGGGGAGGAATCTCCATAATGAAACACAGATGGCAAAAAAAGAAAAAAAAATCTGACTATGGTTTTGGTCCTAAGTCATTCTGGAGTCACCACTCCAAGCCCCTACCTGCAAAATTGATCAGATGCCTGTCTAAAGCTGGCCATACAAGGATCGAAATTTGACCGGTTCAGCAGGGACTGGCCAAGATTCAATTCAATTTTTCCAGTGCTTAGCGAAAGTGGTAACGTTTCAGAGTATATGGTATATAAATTTTCTATATGCAGATAATAATTTTATGTGGTTAACATTTTTTTTATATTTTAAATGAAAAGAACATATTTTTTTGAGTTATGCCGCGTACACACGGTCGGACTTTTCGTCTACAAAAGTCCGACGGACGCCGACGGACGCCGACGGAGTAAAGCTGACTGACAATCCGATCGTGTGTGGGCTTCCCCGGACTTTCAGCGGACTTTTCCAGCCGCAAATCTGACGGACTTTAGATTTGAAACATGCTTCAAATCTTTACGTCGTAACTACGCCGGACCCAGAAATCCGCTCGTCTGTGTGCTAGTCCGACGGACAAAAACCCACGCTAGGGCAGCTATTGGCTACTGGCTATCAACTTCCTTATTTTAGTCCAGTGTACGTCATCACGTACGAATCCGTCGGACTTTTGTGTGATCGTATGTAGGCAAGTCCGTTCGTAAGAAAGTCTGCCGCGAGTCCCCCAAAAGTCCGCCAAAAGTCTGACAAAAGTCCGTCGAAAGTCTGTCGGACAGGCTGTCGGACTTTTGTAGCCAAAAAGTTCGACCGTGTGTACGCGGCATAAGAGTTGTTTTGTTTTAAAAGACAAAAGCAGGAAAAGAGCAGAAAAATAATAAATGCCTTGTGTGATTTGTTTGGCTTTTGTCTAGAACTCAATGCTTGCACCTCATTTGACAATAAGCCTATTTTGCAGATGGGTATTGGCAAAGCTGAGAAATGAGTGTAGTAATGTGGACTACAATTGCAAAGTGCGGTGATCCTCCATTGTTTCTGTATATTGTGTTGTCCCTCTAGTGCCCAGTATCACTAACTGACATCATATTTGTGAGCCAAACCAAAGGGATTGTGGGATTAGTAGTTCCTTAGAATGGCAATTGCTCCGCATGACTATACATCTGGACTACATATCCCAGGAATCTTTGCTACCATCAGAGAGAATGCTGGGAGGAGCTAAAAAAGAAGCCAGAGACCCGCCTCACTCTCTCTTCCTCCTGGGCCTCGTGCGTGACAGACCTCTCCGTGCAGGGAGGGTGAGGTCGCAGCCTACCACATGGGGTACAACATCCCAACCCGGACAAGAAAGGCCTAACACTGCTTGCTGTTCGTCAGAAAGCCATCCAGCACCATCTCGGTCATCCGACACCTGTGCTTTGAGCCTCGCATCGGGAGATCGTCACAGTGGATCCGCTACAGGGACGTTGCTCTGGAAGCTGCTGTCCAGAGGGCATTGAATCGGCCTGGTCGTTGGTGAGAGGGCAATTGCCCACCTTTGTAAACCTTTTTTTATTACTTCACTGGGGCACTGTGTACAGATAGCTTTACCTTGGGAATACTTTACTGCACCTATTTTTGAACACTGTACATAGACATCTTTAGCTTCATCCATCCCAAGAAATACCATTGGCTTGTTACTGTACCTTTTTGGATATAGTTAATGAGCTCCAACTGCCGGTGAAGACCATCAGGCCTGCAACGTGGACATTGCTGTCATTACTGCTAAAAGGGCCCTCATATCATTCTCATTAAACTTGATCTCTCATTAGGATTAAAGGTTAAATAGGCTGGCCTGGGTTCCCCCTTTAGAGGTTTTGCCAGAATTAATGCTTAACTCTTGCTTATTCTTTCAGGTCATGTTCCAGTGGTATTCCTTTGTACATACGTATATATAATATACTGTTACTACCCAAAATATCTTAACTTGTGTTATTGTAGAGGAATTCCTCTGCTGAGCTAGGACTGTTACCCAAAGCTCAATGCATCTATTACCTTCTCTGTATAACAATATTCTCTTTGAGTTATTTCAGTAAACTGAGTTGCTATAAAGGAAATTTCTGCGCTAACTAAGTGAAAAAAGTGCAGCTGCTTGTGTAAGCCTAAATACAAAAAAGCTCAAAAACATATATCTCCGAAAAACAAGGGCGCAACCATTAATTAATCGGTGAAGATGATTAAACACAACCATACAAACTCATATAAATAGTATATATATAGTATTGTGCAAAAGTGATACAATAAAGTAAAAAAATGCTACCAAAAAACGCCCATGTGAACAGTGGTGCGCACCATCAACCTGTTACAAGGACCTAAAGCAAAAGTACTCTGATATATACAAAATCCATTAAGGTGAGTTTATCTAAGTGATCAAAAATATATAAGCAAAATCCATAAAAATGACAATGTTAGTATGGAGAAACTCAGTAATCAGGAGAGATGGGAATGAGATGTTCTTGCAGCCCAAAAACTTGTGATATTACTGCCGCTTACCAGATCAGTTGGACCTCAAATTATAGAGATCATGGGAGCCTGTTGCATAAGCCTGCCGGCATCGAAATCCTCCACCTGTCTTTCAATCCAGGGATCGTGATTACAATCACCTTCAAAGACCGAAGCTAACTCCTCTCTCCTTTTGCAATCCACACACAGGAACAGTTATAATCACCCTTGTTTCAGATCTCTTCTCATGGATGATCTCAAGGGAGATAAGAAAAAAAGCTCCATAGTACAGCTAAACTTCAAAAAGGGGGTTTTTATTCCAAAAAACTTCACAGCAGCTCACAGCAATTAAAAAAAACTTTGATAAAACTTCACAGCAAATGTTCACAACAAGCTAGCAATCTAGCAATCATAAAAAAAATTTTGGTAGCATTTTTTTACTTTACTGTATCACTTTTGCACAACACTATATCGTATTTATCAGCGTATAACACGCGCTGCGGTATAACACGCACCCCAAGTTTAGGAGGGAATTTTAAGGAAAAAAATGTTTTAAGGAAAAAAACTTACATTTAAATGCCCATCAATGCAGCAGTGCACAGCGTCCATCTGCATGCTTATCCAGTGTCATTTGCAGCCTTATCAGTGTCCATTTGCAGCCTTATCAGTGTCCATTTGCAGCCTTGCAGCCTTGGTGTCATTTGCAGCCTTGGTGTCATTTGCAGCCTTATCAGTGTCCATTTGCAGCCTTGCAGCTTTGTCAGTGCCCATCTGGAACTTTGTCTATTTCCATTTGCAGCCTTGCCCAGGCTGCAGGTAAACTGCAGTGACTTGTCAGTGTCACCGCAGTTTAAAAAATGGCGCAGCCGGCGCCGAGATACATAGCCGTGACTTGCGGCGGCTCTCGGCCACTTTCGGCTCCACTCATAGTCCCGCCTGGGATGGGCGTGACTGTGAGCTGAGCGAGCGTCGCCCATATACAGATAGCCGAGTGTACTCGGCTAGGTTCGGTTAGCTCTGCTCACAGTCACGCCCAGTCCCTGTGTCCATCATAGGGCGGGGGATCGCCGGGGATCGGCGTATAACACGCACCCGCGATTTTCCCCTGATTTTAAGGGGAAAAAAGTGCGTGTTATACGCCGATAAATACGGTATATCTTTATATGAGTTTGTATGGTTGTGTTTAATCATTTTCACTGATTAATTAATGGTTGTGCGCTTGTTTTTCGGAGATACAGTGAACTGAGTTGTTTGACTTATTACTTTAAGGTGGTGCAAAGATGTCTGAACCCAGAGTGTCAGATGGGTTGGAATGTTCACAAGGTCATGGCGGTGCAGATGAGCAGGTAAATCCAAGCAGTCCCCAAGGGGGTCGTGCTACATGAGTAAAATAAAGTCCATTAAAAGTTAAATGAGAAGTATTCATACATTTCTGTTTAGTTGACCTTAGAGGGCAAATTTAGTTTATACCATGTTGTTTCCTCAAGTTTCTCAGGAATGAAAAGGATAATGAAATATACACTGAATTACACAAGTTAGGGAAACTTTCATCAGACAGTGTCTGATGCTCAAACCTTTTACCACTTTACTCCCTCCACTTAGTGGAAGGATTTGAAAAAGATATAAAAGTCACTCTTAGCCCCCACCACATTGATCGATTACTGGTGTGTGAAAAATCTACTAAAACTATCACGATCAAACCATTACTTCTGATTTCTAGCAGATATTTAAACATTTAAAAATAAGTTTCCATTAGACATAAATATATTAAGAGCTCCTGTAGGGTGAATAATACCAAGAAAAACTGCCTGAATGGGGGTTTATTTCTGCTGTGTTCAAAATATTATTATTACAATCTCATGAAACCTGGGCATGGGTAATTTAGAGGAGCAATACTATGAAAGGCTAAATACTCTTAAATACTCTTAAAGAGATAAAGACTGTGGACCTACAGCACACAATGGGGAGACTCACACATCCAATATACAGTGGTGGCCAGTGCTCAATTTTTTTGGGGGGGGCGGCAAACAAACCTGCCCTCCTCATTCGCACTACTGCGACAGTCTGCCTTCTCCCCCCCACCACCACAGGAGACAGTCTGGAAGGCGGTGATCAGTGGCCTTACCTTAGGTTGCTCCTCGCTCCAGCTTGCTCTAACTTGTCGTGGGAAGTGTCGGGGCCATTGCCGAACAGGAAGTGGGTTCTAAGACTCCCGGCCAATCGGGTCTCAGGACCCGCTTCCTGATTGGCCAGGAGGAGAAGCAGGAAGACCTTAGCGAATATTAATCTACTAATGTCACACAACTGGGTGGACTCAGGGCGCAGTGCAGCTCTACATGAGAGCGAAGATAAGCAGAGGTGGTACATTTGAGTAATTGAACTGTACTTTACTATTGTATGCTTTTTGAAGATTTTTTTGAATAGACTATTTTCATTTTTTGGGAAACCGTTTTTTTTTTTTCAATATCTTTTATTATCCTTAAATTTTGGTACAAAAGAAAGATATTCCAATACAGTTTAATAACATACGTTTCATCACCCAAAGACTTTCTTATATACAACTAGATACAAATTGCCTCTAAACTTTTTAACCCCACCCCCTCCCCGTACTATCCTCACCCCTGCTCTGGAACCGACCATTGGTATCGCTTACATCTATCTTGGTACCGACTCCTAAACCAATCAGGCTCCTACCCCGTCTTATAGTTCTTACCTCTTATATCTCTATCTGGTGGAAACTCTGTGCTGTACTCCCAAGTCTACTTTAGCTAATAGGAGGGATTTTCACTTACTCTGCTGGATTTTTTAGTTATTTTTTGAAGCTGATACAACACTCAGTTGTGGACAGAGCTCCCAAAACTCCCAAGATGACAAAAACAAAGTTAGATATTAGGACAGGGGAGGAGAAATTTGGGACTTTGAATGAGGCCATGACTGGGTAAAGCCATGTGCCTTCATCTCTGTCACTCTGACAACGAAAGCACAATTGCAGCAGAAGGCAGCAAAGATGCTAAAGGGTGGGACTTTATATGAAGCTCATGATGACAAAATGAATGTAATGGTGGAAAAATAGAATGTTTAATAAAACATAAAAAATATGTTTAAATACATTAAGTCACATATACAAAGAAATGCATCCATAACATGGTGCCACTTTCTAATTTGGATATGAACTAGTAATCACATGTTTACAAACAAGGATATTCATAATAATATTGAGGGGTCCACTAATATTCATAGATGGGTATATAAGTTAAAATAATAACATCGGTATAGTCAATAGTCTTTTGGAACCCTATCAAGGTAAAAATTATGAACATATATCATGGTAGGTGTGTAGCTGAGGAACACAATGTCTAGTAGCTCGACGCGTTTCGCGCCTTTTAGGAGCAGACATGTGGGGTATCTGCAATAAGAGAATGAACTGGCTAAGTAAGTTAGCTATGTCAAGGTGGGGAAGGGTGGATAAATACCCTCCCAAACAAAACCATTCTAAGACAAGATAACTTACAAATATGTGTGCACTAGAAAGTACGATGTCAAATGCCGTAGGCCACCCGAGGACATCAGTGTCGGGAGCACTGTCAGCACTGACGATACCATAGTTTGTAGACGATATAACTTTCACACAGACTAAATAATATACACTGATTTATGTTATCTAAAGAAATGTAGACTATATTTTGGCCTAAATTTATGAAGAAAGATTATTTGTTTGCAAAATGTTATAACAGAAGCTAAGAAAAATGTGTGTTTGTGAACATTTCGGATATTTTTTTGTTTATAAAGCAAAAAATGAAAAAACCCAGTGATGATCAAAAAAGAAAACTCCATTTGTGTGAACAAAAATTATTGAAATATAATTTGCGTACAACGTCTACGACCGTGCAATTGCCAGTTTAATTGGCACAGTGCTAAGTAGCAAAAAATGCCCTGGTCATGAAGAGGGTGAAACCTTTCAGAGGTCAAGTGGTTAAACCCAAGCTCTGACAAGCTCAGGATGCCTCACACATGATTGGGAGACATGGAATTTGTGTTAAGAATGGAGTAGGGCTGAGTCTAACAATACTACGTTTTAGGGCTTTTTATTTGGTGGAACCGGTTACACTTATCCCTGTACAATAGGAGTATTGATGAAATAATCCAAAGCAAGTATGACATTTACTCCCTCCTCCCTATGAACTAATCAAAAATGTACCTTCCTAAAGTACTTTGGGTGCTTTCAAAATTAAAAATCATTAACTTAGTATTTTTTTAATATAATCATATACTGTATTAGGTAACACACATACAGTATATATCTTATTTCCTTTATTTCTATACCATGGACTACTATTCAGTGTTTCACAACACACATAAAAGCATACATTTAAGTCCCAGCTTCTAAAGAAATGTACAGTCCAATCTACCTAACCAAATCATGCATGCAGTAGAGTCAATATACAATGTTTTTTAAAGCTGCATAAAGTAACTCTGATACTAGATGAAACTGTTTTAACCGCTTCTGATACTGAATATTTGGCTGCTGAATGACCAGAGCATTTTTTGCGATTCGGTCCTGCGTCGCTTTAACTGACAATTGCGCGGTCGTGTGACGCTGCACCCAAACAAAATTGACGTCCCCTTTTTTCCCACAAATAGAGCTTCCTTTATTGGTATTTGATCATCTCTGCATTTTTTATTTTTTGCGCTATAAACAAAAAAAGAGCGCCAATTTTGAAAAAAAAACACAATATTTTGTACTTTTTGCTATAATAAATATCCCCATTTAAAAAAAAAAAAAAAGCTATTTTTTCTCAGTTTAGGCCGATATGTATTCTTCTACATATTTTTGTTAATAAAAATCGCAATAAGATGTGTATTGATTGGTTTGCGCAAAAGTTATAGCGTCTACAAAATAGGGGATATATTTATAGCATTTTTATTATTATTTTTTTTTTTTTACTAATAATGGTGGTGATCTGTGATCTTTATCGTGACTGCGACATTATGGCGGACACTTTTGACACATGTTTGGGACCATTGGCATTTATACAGCGATCAGTGCTATAAAAATGCACTGATTACTGTAAAAATGTCACTGGCAGGGAAGGGGTTAACACTAGGGGGCGATCAAGGGGTTAACTGTGTTCCCTAGTGTGTGTTCTAACTGAAGGGGGGGTGGGACTGTCTAGGGGAGATGAGAGATCGCTGTTCATACTTTGTATGAACACACGATCTGTCTCTTCCCCCATCAGAGAACCGGGATCTGTGTGTTTACACACACAGATCCCGGTTCTCGCTGTGTCACGAGCGATTGCGAAGCCCGCTGGTCATTGCGCCCGGGCGGGCACTGGCATCGGCTCCGGGCGCGCGCCCCTAGTGGCCACAGGGCGAAGCGACGTAAAGTAACGTTGTTTCGCCCAGCTGTGCCTTTCTGCCGCAGTAAAAACTACGGCGGCTGCTCGGCAAGTGGTTAAAAAGGTACTGTATGCATTGAAAATACTTTTTAGTGATATAACACTTAATATTATTGAAAATTCTTCTCAGCATCCAGCACTTCGAGGAGTGTTGAATGCCTAGTCCCCCTATATGCTCTGTGGTTCCTTCTGCTGGGCCCTACATCACTACAGGAAAAGCAGTGTTCCAATACCTGGATTTCCTGCTGGTGGCACTGTGGTTCCCTGAACGGAGAGTTGTAGTTCCAGTGTCCACCAGAGGATGTCTCCCAGCAGCCAGCAGTTTCCAGTAATCAGTCTCCACCCAATACTGGTAGAGTATACACAGTAAACATAGTTTATTAATTTATAAAAAAATGTATAACATTCATCGTATATGGGATGCATAAACAAAGGTGCCAAACCACTTGGCAGTGATATATACAGTATACCAAGCGGTCACATACATATATATTGGAATTGTTGCTATACGGTAATACACAGGCATTATAAAACAACGCGTTTTACGAGTCACTGCTCGCTTCTTCAGGAGTAGATGTAAATGCAGTGTATCTACAAAATAAAAATATCAATGAGAAATATATAACAAAGATAAATGTCATAAACCAAATATGAGGGACCTTACACAAAGAGATCCATACTCACATATGGACCAACATCTAAAACACCAATGAACCCACAGGTCGCGGCAAGGTGTGTCTGTCCTGGCAGCTAAAGGTAAGGAACCAGCAAAGACCCCCTGGGGGACCAATAGAGGGCAAGTTTCCTGAGTGTAGCCACACAGATCTAACCATCCGTGCTGCTGACTCCAGACACACTGACATAAAGTGCAGCAGAGGCAACCACAGAGCATACTGAGGGACCAAGCATCTGAAATATCTGGAAGTGTTAGATGATGGAGAATCTTCTGCCGCCATAGCCAACATAATGAAAATTGTGAACGTGGGTGGTGGGACAAGTAAGTAATAAATCTTTTCTTTTCTCTACTTAATAAATCATCTGGTGGCAAGGACACTTTAACCTATCAATATGTTTTTTTGTAAAGAAAGAGAAAATCAGGTTAAACGCATTTTAAACATAGGAAGAACATACCATACATAAAGATAGTTCCCTTGGACCCTTGGGCTATTACAACTAGCAATCTTGGTACAGACACCCTTGTAACCATAAAATAAGTGATTAGATTGAACTGCAGTAAATGCAACTCAAACAGTAAAGGGCAATAAGTTTCCAAGTTAGAAGGCATAAAGCAGGCCAATGTCATTTGAGATGAAAGCTTTAAATTACCTTTTACTGTGGACATATAGCAAGGTTACCTAACTTCCTCCCCCCCTGCAGAATATACGCACCTTTCCTTTACTCTACTACTGTTATGTTCAGCTATCAGCTGCAAGGGCAAAAACCCTTGTGTAAATTCCAAGCCAGTCCTTACACAGACTCCAAATGACAGCCCTGGGCCAATCACCAGACATCACTACCGTCACACTGGAGAATGAGTCTCCAAAGCTCAGATATAATTACTATTCTTGCCAATAGCCTTATAACAGGCTGAGTTTGTTCTGAAATCCTTTGCTCCAACAGATTGCAAACAAGTAGCCATATACACCTGACCATGGTATAACACTGGCTATCATACAGTTTCACGTGCAATCCACATGCAATTCCCACTTCTACCACAGGAGATGGGCTTCCTAGTAAGCCCTCAGAAGGTCTCTCGATTTACAAAAAGGTCCTGACAGGGGAGTAGCTCTTTCATAAAATTCTGTTGTTTACTGAGCTCTACAGCTCAAGCTGAAAGTACACAAATAACTGAATGACGGCCATAGACAGTTCGAAACGTGGCTGGTTCAGCAGGGACTAGCTGAGATTCAAACTATGTATGGGCAGGCTGAATGTACCCAAGTTGATCAATCGATCCTCTTGGGTACAACCAGCCTGTCATATTTCTTATATCAACTATAGCCGCTAGCAATAATCACTGTGTTCTCCCGGCAGGGATGGCTATCTGTTATTTATAAAACATTAAACACTTGACCAATCCCCCCTTCCAAAATGACCAGACGACGCATTTTATTTGGAGTCGAATGGACATAGCAGCCTTTTATTACAAACCATTAAATACAACATTCACAAGAAAACGAGTTTAATGCATATAATACAGTCAATCCATAACAAATAAACCAACCTCAGCTTATGCCCGGTCTAAAGTCTTTGAAGGCCTATATACTCACGATTAACCGGCTGTTTCTGCCACCCAATCAAAGGCCCCCAGACACAGCTACACCGGCTCAAGGACAATTAACCACTTACGTACTACAAGATACAACCTAATTAATACCCCGATGTTACCACCGTATTGTTAGGAAGGGACACCTATAGCTCAGATGAGCCCAACCCATAATTGTCCACAATTATTTAACCAGCACCACCTTCAAAGACCAAATAGACCTCCTGCCTGCTGCTCTGACAAGAAAATAAGGTCTAAGGTCTTTTTATTTTATTATTTTTATTTCAGGTACTTATAGAGCGCTGTCAATTTACACAGCGCTTTACATATATATTGTATATTCACATCAGTCCCTACCCTCAAGGAGCTTACAATCGAAGGTCCCTAACTCACATTCATACATACTAGGGACAATTTTAGACAGGATCCAATTAACCTACCAGCATGTCTTTGGAGTGTGGGAGGAAACCCACGCAGGTAGAGAGAACATGCAAACTCCAGGCAGGTAGTGTCGTGGTTGGGATTCGAACCAGCGACCCTTCTTACTGCTAGGCGACAGTGCTACCCACTACACCACTGTGCCTATATACTCACGATTAACCGGTTGTATCTGCCACCCAATCAAAGGCCCCCAGCCGCAACTACACCAGCTCAGGGACAATTAACTACTTATGTACTACCAGATACAACCTAATTAATACCCTGATGTTACCACCGTATTGCTAGGAAGAGACACCCATACCTCAGATGGGCCCAACCCACAATTTTCCACAGTTAGGAAGAGACACCCATACCTCAGATGGGCCCAACCCACAATTTTCCACAGATTTTTAACCAGCCCTGCCTTCAAGTACCCAATAGACCCCCTGCCTGGTGCTATGACAAGAAAATAAAAGGACCAAGAAATTAAATGGCAAGTAGGGATGAGCCGAACACCCCCCTGTTCGGTTCGCACCAGAACATGCGAACAGGACAAAAGTTTGCTCGAACACGCGAACACCGTTAAAGTCTATGGGACACGAACATGAATAATCAAAAGTGCTAATTTTAAAGGCTAATATGCAAGTTATTGTCATAAAAAGTGTTTGGGGACCCGGGTCCTGCCCCAGGGGACATGGATCAATGCAAAAAAAAGTTTTAAAAACGGCCGTTTTTTCAGGAGCAGTGATTTTAATAATGCTTAAAGTCAAACAATAAAAGTGTAATATCCCTTTAAATTTCGTACCTGGGGGGTGTCTATAGTATGCCTGTAAAGGGGCGCATGTTTCCTGTGTTTAGAACAGTCTGACAGCAAAATGACATTTTGAAGGAAAAAACTCATTTAAAACTACCCGCGGCTATTGCATTGCCGACAATACACATAGAAGTTCATTGATAAAAACGGCATGGGAATTCCCCAAAGGGGAACCCCAAACCAAAAAAAAAAAATGACGTGGGAGTCCTCCTAAATTCCATACCAGGCCCTTCAGGTCTGGTATGGATATTAAGGGGAACCCCGGCCAAAATTTTTTTTAAAAAATGACGTGGGGTTCCCCCTAAATTCCATACCAGACCCTTCAGGTCTGGTATGGATTTTAAGGGGAACCCCGCGCCAAAAAAAAAAAAAACGGCGTGGGGTCCCCCCAAAAATCCATACCAGACCCTTATCCGAGCACGCAACCTGGCAGGCCGCAGGAAAAGAGGGGGGGACGAGAGTGCGCCCCCCCCTGAACCGTACCAGGCCACATGCCCTCAACATTGGGAGGGTGCTTTGGGGTAGCCCCCCAAAACACCTTGTTCCCATGTTGATGAGGACAAGGGCCTCATCCCCACAACCCTGGCCGGTGATTGTGGGGGTCTGCGGGCGGGGGGCTTATCGGAATCTGGAAGCCCCCTTTAACAAGGGGACCCCCAGATCCCGGCCCCCCCCCTGTGTGAAATGGTAAGGGGGTACTTACCGCGAACACCCCAAATTGTTCGCTGTTCGGCGAACTTGCGAACAGCCAATGTTCGAGTCGAACATGAGTTCGACTCGAACTCGAAGCTCATCCCTAATGGCAAGCCAACAACATAAAACCCAAAAACCCACTATAAATACCCCAGTACCTTGAGAAAGTAGGAGGCTCCCCAAACCAAAACAAGCAATTTAGGGTGGGTGGGAGAAAATTGTCTGATGCTGTGATGAACTTTGACTGAGCTGTGACACGATCCCCCTGTTAGCAGAGTATTGAAATCATGCTGGAAGCTTGTTGTATGAAGTAATATGGCTTTACTTTCTTGGAGAAATATCAATGCATGTCTTTGCAGAATGGAGAAACATCAACACAGAAACAAGGAGCATCCAAGTCCAGTACAGAGAGGATAGACAAACATACTGTTATATCATAGATAACATGAGTATACACCATAATACTACAGCGCCACCTGCTGCTTAGACAGGCATAATGCATATGCAGTATATAGTCAGTTTATAAGCAACTTTACTGTTGTACTTTTCCAACACCCCCCTCCTCTACCCACTACAGGACACACCATCCGCCTTGAACTCTTCAATCTGCTAAGCAGCCTGCATAGGGTTGCCACCTGTCTGGGATTCACCCGGACAGTCCGGTTTTTACATCCTCTGCCCGGGTTTCTGGCTGCCTGTCACCCGGACACCAGCACCCAGAGCACCCTCAAAAATTATTATAACACCCCCATAAAAGCTTAATCAGAATTTAGGATCCATAACATGTATTAGAATGTCACATATCTTTACATATATGTAACTGTGTTAATGGAAATAGCCCTAATTACAAGGGACTTGTTTCTCTCTGTGGAGGGATACAGAACCTTCTAGCCGCATTTCCCGATGCTCTGCTTCTAGTCCCGGCTACTGGAGCCCTGTTGGGACTGTTCACTGTTCACAGACTGATCTAGTGGAGAGAGCTGTGATTGTGTGTGGGTGGGCAGAGGGAGGAGCTGCACGGAGTGTGAGGAGGGGACAGCAGGACAGAGAGGGGAGGAGAGAAGCTGGCTGCCCATTACCAGACTACATATGTAAGTATTCATCCCACAGTATGTTGTGTCTAATGTATGTATGCATGTTTGTGTGTGTCTGAGTGCATGTATGTATCTCAGTGTGTGTGTGTATATATATATATGTGTATATATATGTATATAATTGAGCATATGTACGATGTACAATATATATCTGAGTGTGTGTATGCATGTATCTGAGTGTGTATATATGTGTGTATGCATGTTTATTAGTATATATATCTTAATGTTTCTTTACAGTATGTGTGTATGCATGTATCTGAGTGTATATATATATATATATATATATATATATATATATATATATATATACATAACTCCCAACTTTTTGAGATGGGAATGAGGGACACCTATCAGCAAAAGTATGCAGGCATAGGACACACCCCTTGTCACACCCCCTTAAAGGAGAATTGTACAAAAAACAAGATTGGTTAAACCCACAAGTGCTTTTTTTACCACTACTATTCATTTATATTGGCTTTCGGAATTTACAGATGTAGCAATTTAGAAATCAGATGAAAGGTTTAACGCTGGAAAACACTTTGATAGATAAAAAGTGCATTTTATATACATCTATATAGATCAGACCAAAATGAGGGACAAATGAGGAGGAATGAGGGACAGAGGGACATTGCTCCAAATCAGGGACAGTCCCTCCAAATCAGGGACAGTTGGGAGGTATGCATATATATATATATATATATATATATATATATGTATATATATATATGCATGTGCTGTGTGTAATTGAGCATATGTATATATCTGAGTGTGTATATATATATCTCAGTATCTGTATGCATTTGAGTGTGTATGCATGTTATTAACCAAACCTATATCTGAGTATGTTATTTACTAATATATACAATACATATAGAATAGTGTGTTAATTTTTTTTAGGTTTATGTATATATGGGAAGGATTATTAAAGGTTAAGTTCAACTTTTGGGAAAAAAAATTAAAATGCCCATTTTTTTGCAGGTTTAAAATATGCAAATTTTTTTTTGCTAAGAAATCTGTGAAGGCCCAGCCTTGTGGACGCACACTGTCATGGGGGGTATTGGGAGGAGAGGGAGGGGGTGGATGCTGAACATGTTACATGTTATGCCCTAAATACGGGTGTAACATGTAACTTGTTCAGAAGGGTAAACTTATGCCGCATACACACGAGCGGACTTTACGGCAGACTTGGTCCGACGATCTTTCTGACTGACTTTGTAGCGTAGGTGCGCCAGACTTACAAACAGACGGACTTGCCTACACACGATCACACCAAAGTCCGACGGATTCGTACGTGATGACGAACACCGGACTAAAATACGGAAGTTGATAGCCAGTAGCCAATAGCTGCCCTAGCGTCGGTTTTAGTCCGTCAGACTAGCATACAGACCAGTGGATTTTTCGACCGGATTCGAGCCCGTCGGAAAGATTTGAAACATGTTTCATTTCTTGGTCCGTCAAACTTTTGGGGAAAAAAAGTCCGCTGGAGCCCCCACAGGACCAAGTCTGCCGTAAAGCCCGTTCATGTGTACGCGGCATTAGCCATTCATTTTAGTGACCAAGGGGTAGTAAAACCAGTGCTAGGGGAAAAGGGCTGTGCTGGGGGAATGGAATTTAGTGGGGGAAGGATTTGTGCTAGAAGGAGGAATTTGGGCTTAGAGAAAGGACTGGATTTGGAAGATTTGTGCTGGGGAGGTGGCATTTGTAGGGGAAGGGATTGTGCTAGGAGGGGGATTTTTGGCGAGAGGGGGGTTGTACTAGGAGGTAGAAAGTGGGGGAGCTACTGCTGCTGATTAGCATTTTCTTGACAGGGTCTAGTGCTGCTGTCGGAATCCAATAGGGAGATTCCTACATCTATATTACTTCATTTGCTTGGATTGAGTTAATTTTTTTTTTTCGTTCAACCTACTGGCTGAATGAAAAGTAACTGTGTATGGCCAGCTTAACAGACTCCTGCACTTTTAACACTATTGTACAATACATACTTCTGACCAAAGTGATCATTTTCTCCACATTTGCTGGTTGCTAATCGGTCTCTGACTATTTTAATGACGGTCTTCTTTAAGGTAGGCTCAAAGAGTTAGCTGTCTGTTTATATTCAGTGCACATAAAATCATATGTAATGGTAGCGTTTGATTTTTTTAAAATGATAGTGCTGATGGGTATGCATATCTGTGAGACTATTTCTTGTGGCAAAGCAAAGCAAACAAAGCCTAAGTTCACAAAGGTTGATTTATTAAACCATACTCTTTTAAGCCCATTCACTGTTCTCTGTAATTGGGCTAGCACCCAGTGTTCGCCGTCACGCATGCCATATCACTGCTTAAGTTTGGGTGCCCAAAGGTGCCAAACATTTAAACAGACTGTTTGCAAAGCATTCATTTAAATTTTTTTAGAAGCATTGTCCATCTCACTACCCCCCTGTCCACTCCAATGTCTTTAACAATCCTATACTCTATAGTGTATACTAAAAAAGAAATGCTGTGCGCCAGTAAAGTGTTTTCGGTTAAGCTTGAAGAAAAGGTGGCAACCCTAAGCCTGCATCATATCAAAATCACCCGCTAATACTCCGCCTCTTCTGCAGGCCCCAGTCATGCTGGCCCTCCTCCTAGTTTCACTCTGCTCCAGGCCATATACTTTCCTGCAATCTGTGGCTGCATGAAATAAAATCGCTCCATCTATGGGCAGCTTTATAGGTCTGACTCTTCTCTCCTCCCTCTCCCTTCCAACCTATGTATTAAGATAACTACTAAGGTTTCATGTACACTATCCTACATGGGCAGCTCCTAAACTTGAGTTTAGGAGCTTTTGGTATTTTTTGTCAAAGCTCCTAAACTCAACTCCATAAAAGTCTATGGGGATGATTTACTAAAAGCAAATAGACTATGCACACGGCAAATGCAGTTTCTCCAAAGCTTAGTAAATGAGATGAAGCTTTCATTTGCAAAGAGTATCCAATCACATGTAAGGAAAATTTTAAAAACAGCATTTTTGCTTGCAAATGATTGGATGGTGGAAGTTAGCAGAGGCGCTGCTCTTTTACTAAGCTCTGGAGCAACTGCACTATGCAAAGTGCACAGTCTATTTGCCTTTAGTAAATCAACCCCTATGTGTCAATTAGGAATGGGCGAATGGTCATGTTCGGGCCGAACTTTGGTTGTTCGGATCTTCTGCGAACACCGAACAATATGCAGTGTTCGGAGAAAATTTGGAACACCGTTAAAGTCTTTGGGACACTAACATGAAAAATCAAAAGTGCTCATTTTAAAGGCTTATATGCAAGTTATTATCATAAAAAGTGTTTGGGGACCCGGGTCCTGCCCCAGGGGACATGGATCAATGCAAATTTTTTTTTTAAAAACATCAGTTTTTTCGGGAGCAGTGATTTTTTTGATGCTTAAAGTGAAACAATAAAAATGAAATATTCCTTTAAATATTGTGCCTGGGGGGTGTCTATAGTATGCCTGTAAAGTGGCACATTTTTCCCGTGTTTAGGACAGTACCACAGCAAAATGACCTTTCTAAAGGAAAAATTGTCATTTAAAACTGCTCGCGGCTGTAATGAATTGTCGGGTCTCGGCAATATAGATAGAACTCATTGAAAAAAAGAGCATGGGATCCCCCCCCCCCCCAGTCCATTACCAGGCCCTTTGGGTCTGGTATGAATATTAAGGGGAACCCCGAACCGAAATTTTTAAAAAAATTGCGTGGGAGCCCCCTAAAATCCATACCAGGCCCTTCGGGTCTGATGTGGAAATTAAGGGGAACCCTGCGCCAATTTCTTTAAAAAAATGGCATAGGGGTCCCCTGAAGCCTTACAGAGCTTGATTTACTAAAGGCAAATAGACTGTGAACTTTGCAAAGTGCACTTGCTCCATAGCTTAGTAAATGATTTAAAGCTTCACTTTGCAAAGAATACCCAATCACATGCAAGGAGGCTAAATAATACAGCAATTTTGCTTGCACATGATTGGATGATGGAAGTCAGCAGAACTTCTCATTTACTAAGCTCTGGAGCAACTGTACTTTTCAAAGTGTGCAGTCCATTTACCTTTAGTAAATCAACCCCACAGAGTCTAAGTCAGAGAAAGAGAGTCTGAAGGCAAACAACTTCTGCTTCTGGCTTAACGGTAAATGTTTTAAGGTCAGAATTTACTCTGCTGAAATCATACCATTGCATGATACATTAAATTACCAAAAGTGTTGGGACGACTGCCTTCACACGCACATGAACTTTAATGGCATCTCAGTCTTAGTCTATAGGGTTCAATATTGATTTGGCTCACCCTTTGCAGCTATACCAGCTTCAGCTCTTCTGGGAAGGCTGTCCACAAGGTTTAGGAGTGTGTCTACGGGAATGTTTGACCATTCTTCCAAAAACGCATTTGTGAGGTCAGGCACTGATGTTGGACGAGAAGGCCTGGCTCGCAGTCTCTGCTCTAATTCATCCCAAAGGTGTTCTATCATGTTGAGGTCAGGACTCTGTGCAGGTCAGTCAAGTTCCTCCACCCCAAACTCACTCATCCATGTCTTTATGGACCTTGCTTTGTGCACTGGTCCGCAGTCATGTTGGAATAGGAAGGGGCCACCCCCAAACTGTTTAGAGGCAACATGATATCTCTCTCTCTGGAGTCCATACCTTTCTTAAGAAAGGATTTTACTTGCTTTGGAAACCGCAGCTTGGCATTGCTTGCTATTATTAAGCTTGTGATCTACCAAAACCCTCAGATACTTCTTCACTATGGATCCCCCAGCTGTATGCCCCCTAGTATGTATGATGCATGCATATTCTTAGCTTCCAAGTGCATAAGGTTACATTTATCTACATTTGATACACAGTTGCCCAATTAAACAGTGCATTGAGTTTGGCTTGTAAGTTGGAGACATCCTGTAAGGACGTTATTCCACTGCATAGCTTAGTGTCATCTGAAAACACTGAAAGGGTACTTTTAATCCCAGACCCTATATCATTTATAAAGGTATTCAAAAGTAAGGGTCCTAACACTGAACCTTGGGGTACACCACTGATAACCTTAGAACATTCAGAATAAGAATCATTAACCACTACTCCCTGAATTCGGTCTTTTAGCCAGTTTTCTATCCATTTACAAACTGATCTTTCCAAGCCTGTAGACTTTACCTTACACATGAGCCGTGTGTGGGGAACTGTGTCAAATGCTTTTGAAAGATCCAAGTATACCATGTCCACAGCCACCCCCCTGTCCAAGGTTTTACTTACCTCCTCAGAAAAAAAATAAGGTTTGTTTGAAAATGTCTGTCTTTCATGAATCCATGCTGTCTGTTGCTTAAAATATATTTTTCCTGCAAGAATTCATCTATTTGGTCTTTTATTAAATTCTCCAGTATTTTCTTGACTATAGAAGTTAAACTAACAGGTCTATAGTTAAGTGGTAAAGACTTTGATCCCTTTTTAAATATAAGCACCACATTGGCCCTCACCAATCCAGTGGTATCATTCCAGTCATCAAGGGGTGACTATTGGGGAAGTATTGTAGGGGGACCCAATACTTTTGCCATATAGTGTGGATGAGCGAGTTTGAGGTGAAGGAACTTGACTGACCTCAAACCAATAGAACACCTTTGGGATGAATTAGAGTGGAGACTGTGAGCCAGGCCTTTTCATCCAACATCAGTGCCTACATTCCCATAGACACACTCCTAAACCTTGTGGACAGCCTTCCCAGAAGAGTTGAAGCTGTTATAGCTGCAAATTGTGGGCCAACCCAATATTGAAGACTAGGACGCCAATAAAGTTCATGTGCGTGTAAAGGCAGGTGTCCCAATACTTTTGACAATATAGTGTATATTATTATTGTTGGCTATGTGACACTTAAGAATTAGAAACTTCAGAGTTGCAGCTGGGGCGTGACTGGATGAGGATGTGAGGGAACGCGCATGGCACCTCTCCGTCTTCTTCCTTGCTATCGCGAGACACTAATGAGTGACGGAAGCTAGCCAAGGATCTGAAAGAGCTGCTGGGTAAGCAGCGACGGCGTGGGGCAATATGACTCCTGGACCCTCGGTCTGATAGCGGGCTTGGCTGAGTGGCGCAGCAGCGGTGTGATAGGCCCCCCGCTGTGCTCATCGGATGGAGGAATAGATCCGGCAGTGGCATGGGTGGGCTGAGAGCCAAGCACTAAGTGCATGGTGACGGTGTGAAAGGCTCCCGCAGTGTGCTCACCGAACGGAGGAACAGCCCTGGCAGCGTTGTGTGCTGCAAGGAGCCAAGCGCTGAGTAGCAGGCGGAAGTGTGAGAGGCTCCCGCTGTGCTCACTGGGCGGAGGAATAACCCCAGTAGCGGTGTGTACTACTAAAGAGCCAAGCGTTGCGATGTGGAAATCTATCCCTCCTGGAGCACAGGGTCACAAGTGGAGACTTCCCTGAATTGGATCCAGCCTGGTGGATGGGAGTCAAGGGGGTCAGGTTTCCTCCTTTTTGTTTTCACATAAAGAGTTTTAGTGTCAGTGTGAGAGACTGGCAGGAGGTTAAGAGTCTGGACCTGGAGGCTGAGAAGGGATTAAATCCCTAACATTTAAACAAGAGTGGATCCTGTACTGCACTGCAAAACATAAACTTCAGAGGAGACCTTGTTTGCCCTGTAGTGGCATTTAGCAGACACTCAGCGAATATCCGCAGGGGAAGGACAGGCATATCTCTGGGTGTCAGCTTCTTTTTTTCTTTTTTCTCCTCCTTGGTTGCTTTTTTCCCCTTTTTTGGGGGGGGAGGGTGCAGGTGTTATACCGCCCTAAGTAGGACAGAAGGCACTGGATTAAATAAATAGCCCGTCATGACAAGAAAGAGGGAGAAAGAGTGAACACAGCAGGCTAGTGCTGGCACCAGCGCTACTACGCAGCTGTAACGAATTGTAAAGAGGAGCCAAGCAGCAGCCAAGTTGGACCCCTCCAAAAGGAGGAAACCAGAACCCCCAAGTTCAATCTAAATCACAGTATGGGGCTCTAGCTGTGAGAAAAAGCCAAGATCATGGTCAAGTAACAGCAGTAATGGAGGTGAATAATGCAGGAGGGAAATCCGTAGGGGAGGAAGTCCAGGACACTTTAAAATCACCATCTGGGGCTGGCGCCCTAATAGAAGCAGAACCATTACTAAAGGAGGTCTTGCAAGCAATTAACTCTTGTAAGGTTTCTTTAAATGAATCGTCTGACAAGCTTAAAACCATCAAGGAAGAACTGTCCTTTGTTAGGCATAACTTGCAAAAGGTTTGCGAAAGGACCACCGTCTTCTAGGGGAGAGTTATCCTAGTGGAGGATGTCCTGAATCCCCTTAAGCGGGAGATAAGAACTGTAAGAGAACAAATGATTAACTATGAGATAAAAATGGATGATGGATGGATGGAAAATAGGATGCAAAGAAAAAATGTGAGGTTTGTTGGGCTCCTTGAACGAAGTGAGGGCCCGGACTCTGACGCATTTCTGGAGAAGTGGTTTAAAGATTTATTTGGCGAGGACACTTTTTCACCTTTTTTTGCAATGGAGAGAGCCCACAGGGTGCTCCCCCACCAGGAGGCCCACCAAGAACCCTCCTGGTAAAAATGCTCCATTATAACGACAGAGTGACATTACTACGTAAAGCCAGAGAAATGGGTAATATCCTCTATAATGGTACCAGGGTATCTATATACTCAGATTTTTCACCTGACCTGCAAAAATGGAGGGCCAAGTTTGGGGAAATTAAACGCAAACTACAACATCTGAAAGTAACTTATGCATTACTATATCCAGTAAGATTGCGGGTAACTGCCTTAGGGGAGACTTTGTTTTTTGATACTCCTGAGGGAATGGCGGAGTGGTTGGCAATCCATAGGGGGAGACTATAGAAGAACTGGAATGCTTTACCCTGAGGATAGGAATTGGAAGTTTCACCGGCAGCATAATTGATTCTAGGACACAGCCCATCACTAATTTTGAGTTTTAGGGAGTTGGGCGGTTTTGCAGGATAGAGAGAACAATGTGCACATTGTCCCTTTTCCCAAAGGGGTATGGGGGTTTTTTCTTTCTTTTTTTTTCTTTTTTTTTGTTGGTTTTCATGGTTTTTTTTGAGGGGGGAGGAGGGTTTGAATATGAAGATAATAATATTTAACACTGTGAACATGTGGGAAGGTCACATTAGAAAGCCCCAATAGAGAGGAGGTGAATGAGACACGAGAGAGTATTAGACAGTGGCGGCCTGTCCATAGGGGGCGCATGGGCGCCGCCCCCCTCTCCCCAAAAAAAATAAAAATGTCCCTTTAAAAAAAAAAAAAAAACTTCCTTTAAGTGCACTGTGTTCCGGGCGGGCGCCGGACACGGTGCACTATGGAAGCGTCATGCCAATGCAATCCCGTGATTGCAGGCAAGACGCTTCATTTGCGGGGTTTTTTGATGCCCTGTGGCGCTATGCAGTGCGCCTCTACACGGTGATTGGGCCATTCCCCTTTGTGTCTTCCTGTCTGGGCGGTGCTGTCTCCCGGCGGCGTGTCACTTCCTGTTTCGGGCCGCTCTGTGTGAATGGAGAAGAGAGAAGACAAGGTACTGTGTCACTGACAGCCTTTTCTTCTTCTCAGTCTGTGATCGGAGGGTGGAGGGAGCCGTGCTTCACCTCTGCCCTGCCAGGCATCAATCTCTGCTCCAGCCCTTCACCCGACAAATGTGCTGGAGCCTTCATTACACATCTGCTGTATGTGTAAATCACGGGGGGCTCCCAGCACTGCGTCCTGGAGTCATGCTGTGCATTCTCTCTCTCTCTCTCTCTCTCTCTCTCTCATTCTCTCTCTCTCTCTCTCTCTCTCTCTCTCCATCTCTGTATATCTCTATCTATCTACATATGTATATCTCTATCTAACTGCATGTCTATCTATCTGTATATCTATATAACTGCATCTATCTATCTATCTATCTATCTATCTATCTATCTATCTATCTATCTATCTATCTGTCTGTCTGTCTGTCTGTCTGTCTGTCTGTCTGTCTGTCTGTCTGTCTGTCTATCTATCTATCTATCTATCTATCTATCTATCTATCTATCTATCTATCTATCTATCTATCTGTCTATCTGTCTGTATATCTGTCTATCTACCTACATGTCTATCTATCTATCTATCTATCTATCTATCTATCTATCTATCTATCTATCTATCTATCTATCTATCTATCTATCTATCTATCTATCTATCTACATATATCTGTCTATCTATCTATCTGTATATCTATATAACTGCATATATCTATCTGTATATCTATCTATCTTATCCATTCTACCCCTCTGTGTGTCTATAGGCCCATCACGGGCGAGTGATGTCAAGGGGGGGGGGGGTTGGTTGGGATTTTGTTTGCGCCCCCCTAAAAAAATGGAGCACCAGCCGCCACTGGTATTAGATGGTATGATTGGTATAAAAGGTTTTTGAAGGGGTGTATGAAGAACAAACACATTTTTTTTTACAGGTAATATTTGGTCAAAAAAAGTCACAGAAAAAGCTCACTAAGAAGAATAAGTATTGGTCATCAAGATTGCACAATGTTTATAGAAATTACACAATTCGTTTTGGGGAGTTTGAAAAATATATATTTATTGGAATATCAATGGTTAACCGTACACAGATAAAAAAGTAAATGTTAAGCTCCTGGAACGTCCGGGGTTTGGGAGACCCAGGGAAAAAAGCTGCAGTTCTCTCAATGTTAAAAATGTATGGGGTTGGGCTACTCTGCCTGCAGGAGACACACCTCACTAATATCTCCATACCCCAATTGGGCTGGGGAGATTTTCAAACACAGTATCACTCTGTTCACACCTCCTATTCTAGAGGGGTGAGCATTTTGATTAGATCTGGGGTGACGTTCACCTGCATGCAAATTAAGACTGATGAACTGGGGCGGCATATTTTCCTATTTTGTAAGATAGAGAATAGAACCTATGTGCTGGCTAATGTATATGTCCCTCCTCCATTTAACACTGTGATTCTGTGTAAAATAATGGGGCTTGTGCTGGATAAGCCGGGTGTGACGGTGATAGCTATGGGGGCCTTTAGTATGGTCATAGACCCAGTGGCGGCTTGTGCTCAAAATTTTTGGGGGGGGCGCAAACAAACTGAAAAATTCTGAAAAAAACAGCAATTGCAGCCTCACTGTGCCTATCAAATACAGCCACTTTGCCCATCAAATGCAGCCACTGAGCCATCAATTGCAGCCACTGTGCCATCAAATGCAGTCACTGTGCCCAGCAAATACAGCCACTGTGCCCATCAAATACAGCCACTGTGCCCAGCAAATACAGTCACTGTGCCATCAATTACAGCCACTGTGCCATCAATTACAGCCACTGTGCCCATCATATGCAGCCACTGTGCCTAGCAAATACAGCCACTGTGCCCATCAAATACAGCTGTTGTACCCATCAAATACAGCCACTGTGCCCAGAAAATACAGCCACTGTGCCCTTCATATGCAGCCACTTTGCCCAGCAAATACAGCCACTGTGCCATCAATTACAGCCACTGTGCCCATTATATGCAGCCACTGTGGCCAGCAAATACAGCAACTGTGCCCATCATATGCAGCCACTGTGCCCAGAAAATACAGCCACTGTACCCATCATATGCAGCTGCTGTGCCCAGCAAATACAGCCACTGTGCCATCAATTACAGCAACTGTGCCCATCATATGCAGTCACTGTGCCTAGCAAATACAGCCACTGTGCCCATCAAATACAGCCGCTGTACCTATCAAATACAGCCACTGTGCCCAGCAAATACAGCCACTGTGCCCATCATATGCAGCCACTGTGTCCAGCAAATACAGCCACTGTGCCATCAATTACAGCCACTGTGTCCATTATAGGCAGCCATTGCGCCCAGCCAATACAGCAACTGTGCCCATCATATGCAGCCAGGCGCCTCCCCCGGCTGTCACTTCACCAACCCCCCCGGGGTTTCACTGACCTGCCTCCTGATTGGCAAGGAGGAACGTTAGTGTGAAAATAGCGCAAATTAATTTGCTGTCACACAACAGAGTGGGATCGGGACGCAGTGCTCTGCGCCCCGATCCCACCCTGTTTTGAAGCCTATTAGAGCCTCTGGCTCTAATCACGTGCTTCAAGATACACACCCCCCGCCTATCACCGCCATAGTATTTCATGTGTCCGGCGTCCTGAAAGGGGTCGGGCACATGAATAGGGAGTGCGGTGGAGGTGTTGGGGGGCGGCAACTGTGCGCCCACAATGCATGGGCCGCCACTGCATGGACCGCAAATTGGATAGTTTCCCCCTGGGGACACAAATGGGCACCGTAGTGGATGACTGTCTGTCCCAATTTATGGGGGGGGGCTGGACTGAAGGATATATGGAGAGTACGGAACCCAGAAGCCCTGCGGTACTCGTGCTTTTCCAAGACACACTCTCCAGAATCGATCTGGTTCTGGGGAATGAGGAGGCGTTATTTGTGGTAAAGAATGTAAGCTACATGTCAAGAGGCCTCTTGGACCATTCTCCGGTGACAGTATCAGTAGAATTAGGGGAGAGTAACCGCCCCAGGTAGTGGAAAATAGGTCCTTTCTGCTTGGAATTGATGGGTGAGCTGGATGAAGTATTAGTGGCCTTAAGAGAATTTGTTAAATTAAATAGAGGTACCACCTCGGAGGGGGTGGTATGGGATACCTTGAAGGCTTTCCTTCGAGGTATAATGATACAAGTGTCAAAAATTTAAAAACAGACCAAGGATTGGGAAAAGGTGGCTGGGGAGAGAGTGACAATAATGGAAGAACAATCTGTTAATGACCCAACACCTGACAGACTCAGGGCCTAGATAGATGAACAACAGAATGATGCTGAGGAATGGTTAATGATGCTCAGGAAGGTAGAGAACAAACAACTTTTTCAGAAACGACTTGCCTTTGGGAAGGGGAAAAGTGTAGGGCGAATGCTGGCCCACCTGGTTCAGACAAACTCACCCCCATCTGTGGTTCCAATGATCACCATAGGAGAGGGTTGGGTATCTTCAAATATGCAAGAAATAGTGGATACGTTTAGAGAATATTATGAGGATTTGTATAGCTCCCAGCAAGAGGAAATGGAAAATCCTCATATAGACCTATCTCTTTACTGAGCACAGATATAAAATATATCTGGAAGATCTACTAGTACTAATATTAGGCGGATATATTTGAATCTTCAGGTCCTAACGGATGAGGATGGAGCAAAGGCCATTTTGTCCTTGGATGCCGCCAAGGCCTTTGATAGCCTTGAATAGTAATATCTGTGGAGGGCTCTGGCAGGATTTCAATTCAGCCCGATTTTTATTACCTGGGTAAAAATGCTGTATAAAACGCTGGAGGCAAAAGTAAAGGCGAATAACGAATATTCTGATAAATATTGATTGATGAGGGGGACGAGGCAGGGGTGCCCTTTGTCGCCCCTCCCCTTTGCCCTCACAATCAAACCTCTGGCAATAGACCTTAGGTGCTCCCCCGAGGTAAGAGGAATTAGAAGGGAAAGGGTGGAAGAAAAAGTAGCCTTATATGTGGATGATCTCCTACTATTTCTTGGAGACACGCAGAATTCCCTATTGAAGGCTATGGATATTATGAAAAATTTTGGCCAACTTTCTGGACTTACTATACATTGGGAAAAATCTGTTTTGCTATCGGTGAATCCCCTAGAGAGTACCCTGCCTGAGGAAGTTGCCCAGATTCAAATAGTGAATAAAATGAAATACTTGGGAATAAATATTTCTAGAGATCCTTAACAATATGTGGATAATATTGTCCCGCTCCTAGTTAAATTTAGGGGAAAAAATTAAAATATGGAAACACCTTCCACTATCTGTAGCAGGCCAATGTAATCTAATTAAAATGCTATGAATGCCTCAGCTTCTGTATGCACTGCATAACTCCCCAGTGTGGGAGTAAAAAGTGGTTCCAAAATATGGAGAATTGATTTTGGAGGGGTGGCCCGGGAAGAATTTATTTGAGTACTTTACAATTACAAAGACAGGAAGGAGTAGCACTGCCACACCCTTTGAGTTACTTCCTGGCATCAGGAAAAGAGGGGGGACGAGAGAGCGCCCCCCCTCCTGAACCGTACCAGACCACATGCCCTCAACATGGGGAGGGTGCTTTGTAGTAGCCCTCCAAAGCACCCTGTCCCCATATTGATGGGGACAAGGTCCTCATCCCCATAACCCTTGCCCGGTGGTTGTGGAGGTATGCAGGCGGGGGGCATATCGGAATCTGGAAGCCCCCTTTAACCGGTTCAATACAGGGCATTTCCCCCCCTTCCTTCCCAGGCCAATTTTTAGTTTTCAGTGCTGTCGCACTTTAAATGACAATTGCGCGGTCGTGCAACGTGGTACCCAAAAAAATTGATGTCCTTTTTTCCCCACAAATAGAGCTTTCTTTTGGTGGTATTTGATCGCCTCTGCGGTTTTTATTTTTTGCGCTAAAAACAAAAGAAGAGCGACAATTTTGAAAAAAAACACAATATTTTTTACTTTTTGCTATAATAAATATCCCAATTTTTTTTTTAAAAAAAACAAATTTTTTCCTCAGTTTCGGCGGATACGTATTCTTCTACATATTTTTGGTAAAAAAAAATCGCAATAAGCGTATATTGATTTGTTTGGGCAAAAGTTATAGCGTCTACAAAATACGGGATAGATTTATGGCATTTTTAAAAAAAAAATATTTATTTCTTTTTTTAGCAGCGATCGCGATTTTTTTTCGTGACTGCGACATTATGGCGGACACATCGGACACTTCTGACACATTTTTGGGACCATTCACATTTATACAGCGATCAATGCTATAAAATTGCATTGATTACTGTGTAAATGTGACAGGCAGTGAAGGGGTTAACCACTAGGGGGCAGGGAGGGGTTAATATGTTTCCTAGGGAATGTTCCTAACTGTAGGGGGAGGGGACGCACAAGGGGAGGAGAACGATCAGTGTTCCTCCGTTCTGGGAACACAGATCGCTCTCCTCTCACCTGACAGGCTGTGGATCTGTGTGTTTACACGGGCAATCGCGGGTGCCCGGCGGACATCGCGGCTGCCGGGCACACGCACCGGGTCCCGAGCAGCGCGGTGCGCGCGCACCCCCTAGATGGCCGGGAATCCTAGGACGTCATATGACGTCCACCCAGGATGGAAGATCCCATCCCAGGACGTCATATGTCTATGGCTGGGTAGGGAAGTGGTTAACAAGGGGACCCCCAGATCCAGGCACCCCCCCATGTGAATTGGTAATGGGTACCCCTACCATTTCACCAAAAAAAGTGTTAAAATAGTAAAAAAGACAAGAGACACTTTGGGGCAAGTCCTTTATTAAAAAATAAAAATGTCCAGTGATGTCCATTCATCTTCAATCACGCCGCCCGACAAACCGAAAAAAGAAAAAAAACACAACAGCTCCGCCTCCATGGGAGGCTCCCACCGAGTGACGCTTCTTCTCATTTTGACAGTTGTTATATAGCTGAGGGCAGGGCCACTCGGTGACGTAAACGGGTGACCCCGCCTTCCTCTGACATCACAAGGTATCGGGGGGCAGGTCCCCATTTACATCACCAAGTGGCCCCGCCCTCAGCTATATAACAGCTGTCAACGGGAAGAAGTGTCACTCGGTGGAAGTCTCCCATGGAGGCGGAGCTGTTGCGTTTCTTTTTTCTTTTTTCGGTTCATCAGGCGGTGTTATAGAAAATTAAGTGTCTCCTGTCTTTTTTACTATTTTTTACACTTTTTTTGGTGAAATGGTAGGGGTACAATGTACCCGTTACCAATTCACATAGGGGGGTGGCATCTGGGGGTTCCCTTGTTAAAGGGGGCTTCCAGATTCCGATAAGCCTGCATACCCCACCGGGCAAGGGTTGTGGGGATGAGGCCCTTGTCCCCATCAACATGGGGACAAGGTGTTTTGGGGGGCTACTCCAAAGCACCCTCCCCATGTTGAGGGCATGTGGCCTGGTACCGTTCAGGAGGTGGGTGGACCGCTCCCTTGTCCCCTCTCTTTTCCAGCGGCCTGGCAGGTTGCGTGCTCGGATAAGGGTCTTGTATGGATTTTGGGGGGACCTCTACGCCATTTTTTTTCAATTTGGCGCAGGGTTCCCCTTAATTTCCTTACCAGACCTGAAGGACCTGGGATGGATTTTGGGGGGACCCCCACGCAATTTTTTTTTTTTAACTTTTGGTTCGGGGTTCCCCTTAATATTCATACCAGACCCAAAGGGCCTGGTAATGGACTGGGGGAGGAACCCAATGCCTTTTTTTTTTAATGAGTTTTATCTATATTGCCAAGACCCGACAATTCGTTACAGCTGCGATCATTTTTAAATGACTTTTTTCCTTTAGAAATTTCATTTTTCTGTACTGCTCTAAACATGGGAAATATGTGCTACTTTACAGGCATACTATAGACACCCCCAGGCACGATATTTAAAGGAATATTTCATTTTTATTGTTTCACTTTAAGTATTATTAAAATCACTGCTTCCGAAAAAAACGTGCATTTTTAAAAACTTTTTTTTGCATTGATACATGTCCCCTGGGGCAGGACCCGGGTCCCCAAACACTTTTTATGACAATAACTTGCATATAAGCCTTTAAAATGAGCACTTTAATGGTGTTTGCGCGTCTGTCTGAATTTTTTGCCTGTTCACATGTTCTGGTGCGAATCGAACTGGAGGGTGTTCGGCTCATCCTTAATTCTGAAGGAAAAAGCGGTATATGTTAGACAAGGTGGTGTAAAGAAATATGATAAGATCTGGAAAGCTTTGTGGGATATAAGAGGAATCAATATTTAAAAAGAGAGGGTAAAAGAATAAGGAAGACGGGATGTGAGTGAATGGGAGAGTAGTGTAAATAGGAGTGAAAGGTGTTGGATGGGAAGATGAGATGGATGGTTGAGATTGTCAGAGGCTGTTTGGTTGGTGTGGGGTGCCTGGGAGAGGAGATCGGAGTAATAGAATAGGGGTTGGGTGGAAGATATTAGGGCTTCCCACTCAACAAACATCTGAGAAACTTGCACCTCATAGGTTTACTATTCGTACTCCTGACTGGTGGGGGGAGGGGGTGATTGTATGATAAGATGCATAAAGAAAAATATTTCAATAAAGATCATAACGTTTTAAAAAAAAAAAAGAATCAGAAACTTCAGAAACAGAGATCTTTCCCAAATAAGTGTTCTTTCAGCATAGCTCTTTGCCCTACTGAATAGGCCTGTTATTCTTTTTTACACTATATTTTTACATATAGTGTAAAAGTAGAGGTATTATGACAGAGATGGGTGCGGTACAGTAAAATTGGTATTTAGCCAAATGAAGAAAGAGAATGTTATTAGCCAGGGTGTAAGAACCCCTGTACTGTATTGCTGTAAGAAAGGTTTTGACACAAACTTTGTGCAACATGGAATCTAGCAACAGAGAGTTTGTAATACTGCATCTGATTATTCATAGTGATGGTAGTGTTGTAGAGTACAATTCCATGAGAAAACCTTTTGTAGTGCAAATGTTCTTACTTCATTAGAAGATCATACATACTGTGAAAAATGTAGTGTTCATAAACTTTACTTTCTTGAGCATTGATATCAAACAACAAATCCATGGACTTCAGAGCGCATGCGCCAGTGATGTCACTGGCTGCATGTTCAGTAAATATCTCCTAAACGGTGCCCCTTACCTATAGGTAAAAGTTAGTGATGGAAGTTTACTTCCACTTAAATTACAGATCAATTTTTTTCTGTGTGTTTGTTGGGTGTATATAGGGGAGGAGATCAACTAGAAAAATGTGCCAGTGGAGGGTATCATCCCTAATTTAAATATATTGGAAAAAAAAGTAAGTAGTGGGATTTTAATTACCTCTCCAGTGATCACACAAGTACACTTATGTAAGAAAAAATATGTACAAAATCTTTATTTTATACAATAAAGTATTTAAGAACAGGTAACAAATTGTCATGGCTTGCATACTGATACCAGCAAAACATTATCCACTACAAACATGTATGGCTGTTTGTCAAGATGAGGAACTAGGGTCAACGCGTTTCACGGAAATGACAAATTACCGCTTCTTCAGGACCTCTTAAATGTACATAATCATAAAAGTAGATTCTTTTTCCAGAAGATTTCAGTTTATATATTTTTTATGCATCTTGTAACTAGACCACACAGTTGCTCCTCATACTTCCACACCATGTGGAAAAAATGGGATCTTTCTGTATAAAAAGCTCTACTCTGGGGAGGATCCATCTCCCATGGGCCAGCAAGACTATACCTCACTGGATATTCCACATCTCTGTATACTGTGTGTGTAGTTATAAGATGCATGAAAAATATATAAACTGAAATGTTCCAGAAAAAGAATCTACGTTTGGGATCATGTACATTTAAAAGGTCTTGAAGAAATTGTCATTTCCATGAAACGTGTTGACCCTATTTCCTCATCTCTACAAACAGCCATACATGTTTGTAGTGGATAATGTTTTGCTGGTATCAGTATGCAAGCCATGACAAATTGATACGTATTCTTAAATATTTTATTGTATGAAATAAAAAATGTGTACATATTGTTTCTTACATAAGTGTACTTGTGTGATCACTAGATGGGTATTTAAAAACCCACTATTTATCTTTTGTTGCAATTAAATTGCAGTCACCTTACTTTACCGGTCCAGTCCTTGGTTGCCAGGATGACTGATTCCTGTTCATGCATCCTGGGCCGGCCAATGAAAACCATCTACAGTAAGACTAGCACCCAGCAAAAGTTGCTGGCACTGGCAAGTGATGGGGACCATTGAAGGAAAGGTAAGTTTACCTCCACTTTAAGTTTCAGGGGACCCTTATGCAGCTGCATAGTTTGCATAAATGGTGTGTTCTCTGTTATAACTGATTAAAGGTAAATTACATTTTTATATGCTTTATAGTTTCTTGAATGGCATTGATGACCTATGTGTGAGTATTAGCACTGGACCAATAGAAGTGAGGCTAGGTTCTGATGGATATACAATGGACTCTTCCTTCAAAGGAGTGTAGGTGGACATTGTCCTTGTCCTAGGCTGCTTCCTCTCTGATCATGACAAAAAGAGTACACAGCAATTAATAAAATATGGGATAGGTAATAAGGAGCACCTAGTACAAAAGTTCATATCACTCAGAGGACTTTTTGAAATGTTTATTGGTTAAAAGCAGTGGTTGATCAAAGATCATCGGGCTTCAGAGACTTTTTTTAAAAGAAATGAACTAGCAAGACCTAACTAAATAGTAAGGAAAACATAGAAAAATATAATAAAACAAATGTCACTGAAAAAATACAAACTTGACCTACCTTAAAAGTGGATATTGTCAGTCAGCAAGGCGGTGGATGGTGTTAGTAGAGCAGTGGACGGTGCCAGTCAGTTGGGCAGTGGACATGGTCAGTAGGGCAGTGGACAGTGTCAGTAGGGCAGAGGTTGGTGTTAGTAGGGCAATGGATGGTGTCAGTAGTTTCTATTTTTTACAATTTTTTTTATTTATAATTTTTAGGAGCCCTATCAGGGGGCTTTGGTAAAAGGGGAGCACACTCTGGGCTGTGAAGCAGAAAAAAAAGAAACAAGGACAGGACGGGCAGTGGGGGGGGGGGCATTTACTGGAACCGATCCCCTGGATTTTCCTCCTGCAGCTGCTGCAGGAGGAAAATAAAGAGGATCGTTGGAAAACAGAAATTTAAAAAATCTGAATTCCAGGCCACCCTAAGGCGGCTGCCTAAGCAGCCCTATACTGGGCACCAGCATAAGGTTGCTTAGGCAGCCACCTTAGGTTGCCAGGGTAGGGGGTTTGGTAAAACCCGTATCTCCAGCCACTTGCTGGGAATTAAGATTTGTAAAATACCTTTCTATGGGAGGGAAGAGGGGGGCAGAGGACACTTCTAGGGGGGAAAGGTTGGTCAGAGGTCACTGCTATGGGGAAAGGGGGGGCAGAGGACACTACTGTGGGGGTGATGTGAAGGATGGTAGAGGGCACTGCTATTGGGGAAAGAGGACACCACTGTGGTGTGGTGATGTGAAGGGCGGTAGAGAACACTGCTATGGGGAGAAGAGGACACTACTGTGGGGGGGTGATGTGCAGGGAGGTAGAAGAAACTGCTATGGGGATGGTCCTCTCCCCTCCACAGTAGTGTCCTCTTCCCCCCCATAGCAGTGTCCTCCACCGCCTTCACATCACCCCACACACACACAGTAGTGTCCTCTGCCCCCCCACTTACCTCCCATAGCAGTGTCTTCTGCTTTCCTAACATTACCCCCACACATAAGCAGTGTCCTACCTGTGTACACAGAGGAGAGAGTGGAAAGCAGCACAGTTCTGGATGGAGGGCGGGTGGGAGCGGGAGCTGCCAGAGTGACTTTTCATATTAACAAGCTGGTGTCCTAGCCCTGTGTCCTAGCAACCAATCACATGTAGGTTAACTTGAAAAGTTTATTTGTCCAGCTCCTGCCCTCTGTCCTGAGCTGTGCTGCCTCCCGCTCTCAGCTGTGCACTGATGACAGTGGCGGAGGAGGCTGGGTGGGAAGAAGGACTGGCACCTAGAAGGCAGGGGTCATCAGCGCAAGGACCTGTTCACGGTCTCAGTTAAGAGTATCAGATAAAACCAATGCATTTCAGGGGAAAAGCCTCCCCCTTCCTCAATGCTTGAGCAGTGAATGTTATTAGAATGATGGTGAGATGCAATAGGTAGATATGTTGATAAAGACAGATCAGATCTTAACGGCACTATGATGTTCTTAACGAATACACATTTCAAAAGGTCATCTGAGTGATATAAACTTTTGTATTAGGCTTTCCTTAATATCCACCCAGTGGATTGTATTGATAGCATTTTGTTGCCATTTTTAATGGTGATAGCAGCATTGTAAGAAAGCTAAATGACAGGTTTTCTTTAGGACAGGTTGTGCTTTGCATGTGAGCATGGTATGACACATTTACTTGAGTACCTTCCCACCACCACTGCTCCTTTCCCACACTTACAGTAAGATTAGATCAAAAGAAAAAAGGTTTTTGGAAATTTGCCTAAACCATTGTAAAACCACTGAAATAATAAATGCTGTACCAGTAATTTGATGTAGCAAAGCTTTAATAAAGAAATCAGGATTCAAGCATATCAACAAAAGAGCATATTGAATGGACATGTCAGGCATGAAATCAATATCCTGTGAATGTTATATACTGCAATAATATCTGCATATGTATGAATTTCTCTCTTTAGTCTTATGGTTTGGAGACTATTTACATTTAATGGTAAAGTGCATGTGTTCTGTAAATAATAAGAAAATAAGAACAGCTGTGGTTGCTTGGTTAGCTGCACTGTAGTGAACAGATAACAAAAAGGCCTAAAGGCTTTGACTGCCAAAATGCACATTTCAGTTGTTGGTGGATACACCATATACTATGGCTTGCTGTATGTTGCTATGCAACAGTAAGATCTCCGGAGTTCCATCCATTGGTCATAACTATTGACCAGGAATCTTTCATTTGAACCAATAAGGACATCTTACAGTTGGAGCCTTTGAGAAAATGGCCTGTAAGTGAAGCAATTTTCCATCATCCACTCATAGCAGTAGTATCTGTTTTGAGTTGACTGACAACTTAAAGCATTTCTTGCAACTACTAAAGTGATTGTTTGTACAGAGTATTTTTGCTTGTTCAAGTACAGTAACTTATCATTTGCATTGGGCTCCTGACATGTTAAATTAGGAAAGATACATTCATGAGCTATAAGCATTGAGAGACTGGAAACGTTTAGGCATTGCTCCTGATTCGAAGTGTTGAAAGTGTTGTTTACTTTCTGTATCCAGATTGGTAGTGCTGGTTTTGCGTGGAGATCACACGGCCATCTTTGTCTTCAGTCTTAATTCTTACATGATAGGAACCTCCTGAAAGAAGCCAACAAAGAGATTTTATTGTGAGTCTACCTCACTTTCTAAGATTACTCCTTATATTATATAATGCAGCTAATCCGTGTAAAAAGAAGGCAAGAAAATGGTCTATAATTATGTCTACAGTGACAGTGGGAAAATATGGGCAAATGTATGTGTAGATAAACTGGAAGACACATGGTGGGACCATACTATCCATAGTTGAATCAGATACAACTTTGCCCAGCATAGCAACAAATTGATGGATGTTAGTGAAGCTTGATTACCCAACCTTTATTAATATTCTGATTACATAGATGCATTGAACTATTTTTATTCCTGATAATCTTCCCAAACATCAACACTCATTCCTACTGTTATTTGAATTACTGATTTTGAAAGTGAAATGTTTTACCACACTTTGTACATAACCTCAGCTCTTAGTGCTGGCTTAATAAAGTATATCTAGTGCCAACACTTTAGTTTTGGATAGAGTTGTGAGGGGTTAAAACATTTTTTTTTCCAATGGGACGTGTTCCAATGACACTTGTATTAGAGGGGATTTTCTTTCGTTTGGAGAGATGACCTCTCACTGCCTGTTGCATCTGAGAGACAGGATGTGAAGGGCAATTTCACCATACGGAGGTGTCCTCAGACATTTTGAATCACAAATAGTTGTCAATTATATTGTATGAGATATAGCGACCATAAAAAACTTTTGTGTACCTCTGTGTTTTATTAGGATTTTAAAGATTTATTTAATTGAATTAGGTTACATGTTCCCTCTTAGGCACATTTAGAGTCCCAATTTACCCCTTCCATTCCCCCTAGGGGGTTGTAGAGAAAGATCAGTACTGCATGTCAGAAGGGATGGTGCCAAATGAGGGTACTTTCATTTGATGGTTTTAAGCATATTTATAAGTGAACAAGTTATAGATTTACTTAAAATATCAGTATGTAATACCATGGTAAAATTGTGTTAAAGGAAGCATGTGCTGAAATAAAGGGAGGCTGGTATTGCTGACCTCTTCTTCTGAAAATGACAGGTTGCCTGCCATACTGGTCCAATGGCTTCAATACTTTCTGAGTACCTGACCCTGATATGCATTTCTGACATCAGTCAAACTTGACTTGCTTCATGCTTGTTCTGTGCAATCAAAGATCAAAAATGGCAACCTGCATTTTCATAAGGTGGTCAGCAGTGACCGTATACATATATTTTTTTAGCACAGGTTTCCTTTAATAAGCGAAGAAATAAAAATATCAAGTTATTTGAGCAGTACAGGAAACAATCCCTAGCTGGGTGAGTATTAAATATTGTAAGCACATCTGCTACGGCTGAATTATATTGCTCTCATTAATGTTTGGTGAGATATTCCATACCTGCTTTATCAGACTGGGAGCCCGATGAGTGATACGATGAAGATGAATAATCCTGGGAACCCTTTGAGATCCTGTGTAAAAATATTAAGCACATTAATTATACCTATACACGATATAGTAATGAATAATCTATTGAAAATCTACATTCTATGTTCTGGACCCACTTTAGTCATATTTTTCATGATTCCCTTCTTATATTCTCGAGAACTGCTTACTATAAGATTTTGGGTATTTAAAAAAATTCCTCCTATTGTAAATTTCCTCTTATAGCACATTACACCCCTATGTCAACTCTGTTTATCTTCTTTATATATATTCAAATCTCTCAATTATTGGAAGCCTTATCTCCCAAGGTGTACCATACATTTAAGGGGGGTGTATTTAACCACTTCAGCCCTGGAAGATTTGGCTGCTGAATGACCGGACCATTTTTTGCGATTCGGCACTGCGTCGCTTTAACTGACAATTGCGTGGCCATGTGACGCTGCACCCAAACAAAATTGACGTAGTTTTTTCCCACAAATAGAGCTTTCTTTTGGTGGTATTTGATCGCCTCTGCGGTTTTTATTTTCTGCGCTATAAACAAAAAAAGAGTGACAATTTTGAAAAAAAACACAATATTTTGTACTTTTTGCTATAATAAATATCCCCATTTTTTTTTAAAAAAAGCAAATTTTTTCTCAGTTTAGGCCGATATCTATTCTTCTACATATTTTTGGTTAAAAAAAATTCCAATAAGCGTATATTGATTGGTTTGCGCAAAAGTTATAGCGTCTACAAAATAGGGGATAGATTTAGAGCATTTATATTATTTTTTTTTTTTTAGTAGTAATGGCGGCGATCTGCGATTTATATCAGGACTGCAACATTATGGCGGACACATCGGACACTTTTGACACATTTTTGAGACCATTGGCATTTATACAGCAATCAATGCTATAAAATTGCACTGATTACTGTAAAAATGTCACTGGCAGGGAAGGGGTTAACACTAGGGGGCGATCAAGGGGTTAACTGTGTTCCCTGCTATGTTTCTCTAACTGAAGGGGGAGGGGACTGACTAGTGGTTCCTAGCTATTAGGAACACATGATCTGTCTCTCCTCACAGAGCAGAACAGCACGCGCCTGCTATCCCGATCCCACGAGCCGACGTATAGCTACGTCGGCTCGTGGGATCGTGTCGACCTGCTGCAGTAAAATGACGGCGGCTGATCGGCAAGTGGCTGCATGTACATTCATTCTGTGCAATTGAGGATATTTTCTCTCTAGGTAGAATGATTTTCATAATAATAGGGAAAATTGAGTGGACTGATCATTTTAATCTCTACAACCCTATGTACTAAAAAAAATCTCTTATACTGGTCAGCTATAGACCCAACCCTAAAAAGACAGCTCTCACTCTGGGATGTAGAGTATGTACCTATCTGGATAGAACTTCTTCCTTGCCTACGTCAACCTACGTCATCATGACAGTTAGCATTTGTTACTATTTTTGTACACGTACTGAGTTCCCTGTCCATCCAGTAGGTTGCGGTAGATGCTGATTTCTTGCTCTAGACGAGCCTTGGTATCTAGGAGAATTTGGTACTCATGGCTCTGACTTTCCATCTCACAGCGGATATTTCCCAGTTCTGCCTCCACCTTTTGGATCAGTTCTTGGATTTGTGAGAGCTGCATACAGTAGTGTCCCTCGGTTTCTGATAGTGTTCCTTCCAAAGCGCATTTCTGGGAGAGTGTAATTAGAAAAACAAAGTGGTACAGTGAACAACTTATAAACCTATTTCCTATCAATGACAAAATGGCCTATATGGTGTATGTAGTGGGAAGACAAAGAATAAAACTCTCCCCGCGACCATGAGTTCAGGGGGCCCATCTGCTGCTTCTCCTTTGCTCTGGACTGATGTTATACTGTTACATTCTTTAAAATTGGTGTTTGTTTTATGCTATGTTATCCACATACCATACTAATCTGTGCCTGGAGGTCAATCTCAAGGCTTTGAAGTGAGCGTCTCAATTCTGTGACTTCTGACTTAGTGCTGCTGAAGTCATGTGATTCCTTGCTCAACTGCTGATTCAGTTCTTCGGTCTACGGAAACAGCACAATCTTATTATTGCATTATTAAGGAAATACTTGAACATCATCTGGGATTTTGTCATGAGACAAACTTACCTTAGCATGATACCATTCTTCCAAATCCCTCTGGTTTTTGGCCATGAGTGCTTCATATTCGTGTCTCATGTCTCCAAGTACTTTTTGTAGGTCATTTCCTGGTGCCGAGTTCATATCCACGTTGACAGTGCCTTGGACCTGTCCACTCAGTGCCTTCATATCCTGATAAGAGACACCATTAAATTATCTGTCATGTTAAGGTGATGATACTGCTAATGATATTAAGTGTACAGTGCCACCCAGTGATAAACTGCAGTTAGGTCAACCTAACAAAGTCTTCAACGTTCCTATAGAATTTTCTTTTTATCTAAAATTAAGTACCAAAACGGGTTAAATATTAATTTTATGGACCTCCTACTATCCCCAACTTTGCACAGAATATAGGAGAAACCTAAAGCTATACTGATTGCCAGAGTTTTCCAAGGCAACAAAGAATATAGTTCCCAAAAGTGTCTCATTTGAAACAAATTCCCTCTTTCCTCATCCTTTTGGACTGAAATATAAACCTCTCTAAAAATGTACTATATAACCACCAAATATATTATACTACAATAAAACTTTCATCCAACTGCTAAAGTATTGCATTTGTTATTTTGAAAGGCCAACATAAAGGAAACGAAGTAGTGAAAAAGTACTTGGGGATTTAATTAATAATTTCTGACTTATTCATTCTTTATGGTCCACATAACTGGGGGGGTGTCAAGGATGGGTCATCTACCTACATGCTCTGTGCTAAAAGGTATCTTAACTCAAAAGGTTGGCGACATGAAATAGTATTTTGGTTGCTGAGGATGCTGATACTGCATTGTTACCAGAGTGGTCATTATTTGCTGGCCCCTTTAACCTATGCTTATGTCAAATAACCAGTGAGGATACTGGTGAGCCTTTTCTAATTCCCTTTAAAGAGGGTTTCTAAAGGGGGTTTCTAAGAAAGCTTGAAACTAGAGATCTGCAATTCCAGAGCATACCATATAAATCTGGTACAACCATAAAATCAAGAAGCAGAAGGTGTCAGCAGACTCAGATTGCAACAGGCAGATGTGAAGAGGCCCTCAGGAAAGAGTAGGGTCTCCCAACAGTACAGGGCATAAAAACAGCCATAGCAGATCATGTAACTGCTATGAGGCCCAGGTGCTCAGGGACCTATAGTTGTCTGTCTATAAAAAGATTTATGTAAGTAGCAATTACTATACTTTTGACAAAGTATAAGGAACCTATATAGGATTACATTGAAAACAATTGATATTCTGTATCAATAGAAGAATGACCTTCAAGATGGAGATTAGGGTGACAGGGTCATTTAACTTCTATAGGGCCAAATCACTCATAGTTATTGCACTAACAGTAATGCAAGAAGAACCAAAACTGCAAATGATTATGCTATTTATTCCTTTGTACCAGGAACTCCTACACTGAGAACAGAGTATTTTTTTCTTTATGAAGTGAATTATGTTGGATGGTCTGGTGATACATGGCAGGGTCTGGCAAAGTGAGGATTGGATGAGGCCTAGAAGAGGACAATTCCTCTTTAAAAAATACTTATGCACCCTCCAGTGCCTGGCTCGGTACCTGACACAGTTAATATGCTCACTTTAGAACCAGCTACTGGTCACTGAGGGACATAAAGATTCCATCTGTATGTATTCTGGTTACACTATAGCAAGTAGTATTTAAACAGATGATGGCACCCTGGAAATTTGATTTTGAAATGGTGTAGAAATAAACACCAAATATTCAGGAACTGGTTGGAGGGCCTGTGCAGAGACTGGAGTAACTTCACTGTCAGACACCTGAAACGAATAGCTCCCATAACTTAAGTAGCAGACACACGTGGTCCAAAAATACTTCACTTTGACATCCATGGGTACAGGTGGCATTTTGATTTGGAAGAGTTTCTGATAATGATATATTACTGGCTAATGTTTTGGAAACATTAATCCATGTTGATCAAATCTCTTATACTGTATGCAGTTTGTTTTACCTCTTCATGATTCTTCTTCAGGTTGGAAATTTCATCCTTTAGATTCTCAAGCTGTAACTCCAGGTCACTTTTGGTGAGAGTCAGATCATCCAGAACCTTCCTCAGGCCATTGATATCAGCATCCACTGACTGGCGCAAGAACCGTTCGTTCTCATATCTATTATCAAAATTAACATTCTTTAGAGCCTACTATAATCTTTCATTAAGCAAAAGGAACATCAGACTCATTGAATACCAGTTCAAAGCATAATAACGTTCAGTAACCAGTCAGAATGTATCTTTTAATATTCTAATTACTGCAACCTGAAGACAGCTAAAATAATAGGTTGTTGTGAGAACATGTGGCTCACTCCATGTGATAGTGCTTGGCCAATCAGCATTGTTACAGAGGTTAACCATAGCCTTGTGTAAGCTACAACCCCAGCAACTTGTAGCTTACACAGGTTTTTTCTTTGACTCTCAAGATTGACTGTTTGATTCCGCTTGATGATTTGACTCCACATGATGTTGGGGAGGTTTGCATTAAAGTAAACCTGTTGTTTTCCCTGCATTGGCAAAGAACAGGTTCACATACGCTTGTCCCCACTCAGCATTCATGATTGTGGCTATCCAGTTTTAACTTATAAACTGCACTCTGATATGATTTAAAGTGGAACTAAACCCTCCTATACTTTAGAGCTGAGGACAGTGCCGTCTTAAACTCTGTTTAGATCTGCAGTTGCCATGCTGGGTCACATGTGATCAGCTATGACACCAGCCATTTGAAGGCTTGAAAGTTTGTTTGAGAGCTGACATAAGCACGCTAGCATCTGTGACAGTTGTTACTTGTGTTATGCCTTGACTGTAACTGTACCTAAACCCAAACAAAGAATGATCCTATTTGGACCTCTTTTGAATGGTAAGTATGCAGGGATGGACTGGCCATTGGGACTACCGGGAGATTCCCGGTGGGCCGATGGCTCAGTGGGCCAGTTTCAGAGACAGGGGAGGAGAGAGAGATACACAGAGCCAAATGTAGCATTAAAACAACTTTTATTCCACTTAAGGAACGTTACTGACAAAGTAGGGTGAAAGGCATTGAAATACTGTGAAAAAGTCCAGGCTTGTCATCAATTTGAATTAGGAGCCGCCACCGGGAACCGATCGGGCCAGTAGATGCAGAGCACATCGGTGTGTACTACTACTTCCTGGTGGCGGAGGAATGATGGTGGCAAGTGACATGCAGCACCTGGTGGCAGGCAATGTGGCAAGTGACATGCAGCATCTGGTGGCAGGCGACATGGCAAGTGACAAGCTGCCTCTGCTGACAAGTGATGTGGCAAGTGACATTTTGCATCTGGTGACAGGTAACGTGGCAAGTGGCATGCGGCATCTGGTGGCAGGCGACGTGGCAAGTGACACACTGCATCTGGTGGCAGGCGATGGTGGCAAGTGACATGCAGCACCTGGTGGCAGGCAACGTGGCAAGTGACATGCAGCATCTGGTGGCAGGCGACGTGGCAAATGACAAGCTGCCTCTGCTGACAAGTGAAGTGGCAAGTGACATTCTGCATCTGGTGGCAGGTAACGTGGCAAATGACATGCAGCATCTGGTGGCAGGCGACGTGGCAAGTGACAAGCTGCCTCTGCTGACAAGTGCCGTGGCAAGTGACACACTGCATCTGGTGGCAGGCGATGTGGCAAGTGAGGTGGCAGATGACACACTCAAGGCTCCCACTGATTCTGCATTATGGTGAGTTGAACTATTTCATGTTATATTACAATGTAATAATAGAAATAATGCGCTTCAATCATCCTGACACCATATGAACCATGGTGCCGAGAAGATTGAAGCGCCAACACCAGGTGTTTGGAGTAAAGTGGGCCGGTCTGGATGAAGTCCAGGGCCAAATTTTTGTCCCAGTTCAGCCCTGTAAGTATGCCATTGAACGTGTTTTATTACAGTATATCTGTTTATCTACTTCAATACAGGTAATTTCACCCCCTTCCTGCCCAGGCCAATTTTCCGCTTTCAGCCCTGTCATAATTTGAATGACAATTGCACAGTCATGCAACATAGTACCCAAATGATACTTTTATCATTTTTTGGAAACAGATAGAGCTTTCTTTTGGTGGTATTTATTCACCACTGGGTTTTTTATTTTTTGCTAAATAAAAAAAATTTAAAATTTTGAAAAACAAACAAACATTTTTCTGTTATAAAAGTTTGCAAATAAGTAATTTTTCTTCTTCATTTGGATACCTGTGTGAATTTGGAATCTCCAAATTGATAGTTAAAAAGACAGCATGATAACCATAGTCACATGTTACAAGTAAAGATTTTTGTGAACAAGGATTTTAAATTGAGCATTTCCAGTTTTTACTCTATTTCATAAATAATTTTACCTGCAAACATTTTTAAAAAGTATCTAAACAAATAAAAATACTGCGCATTTTATTTCTACTTACTTGAGTTTAAAGTCATCCATTGCAAGGCAGGCATTGTCAATCTGCAGTGTTAAACTGCCATTGTTACTAGCTGCATCTTGGATCTGAGAGAAAAATAAATTACCACAAGTTTATTTAGGTTTTAATAAATCCCTTACTGTTTCATAGCATGATGTTCAAAATTTAAAGTGGGATGATTGTCCACGAAACACATACATATTTAAAAAAAGGTGATAGAAAAAAACAGTTGATGGAAAATGTGCCTGGAAAAAACTTAGTAAAAAAAAAGTTAAAGTGAAAAAACAGTTGGTGGGAAAAAATAGTTGGTTGAAAATAACACCTGCCGACCAAAAAGAAGTAGGAGAAAAAACAATTGAAACAAGTGAAATTAAGCGTTTTAGGGGAAAAAAAGATGGTGGAGAAAAAGGATTGAAGAAAAAAAAAATGCTTGTTTAAAAGCAGGGATCTCCAAACTACAGCCCTTCAGGTGTTGCGGAACTACATGTCCCATGAGGCATTGTAAAACTTTGACATTCACAGACTGAGCATGATGGGAATTATAGTTCCTGAACAACTGAAGGGCCATTATTTGAAGACCCCTGATTTAAAGCATTCAGCTCATTAACTTTCACTGACCCCAGAGTTGTGTAAAACAGCATAGGAACTTACTATGGTACCCCCACCACCAACGCCAACCATTTTGCTAATTTAACTAAGGGTCCATGTTTCAAATAGCCATAATCCATGGAAATTGACAAGCTGGTGGTGTTAATCACTGGAAAGTGGTAGCTATTTCTTGGAGAACAGTTTGTTTCTTTTGGAGGACCTCAAACTTTGCTTTGAGCTGCCAAGTATCAGATTTTGCTCATTTTCTAAAACACTCCAAAAAAAGAAGGTTCTACTTTCTGCCAACTCAGGGACTCTATAAATAAATTCAGAGACCTGAGTTGGAGGTTAGGCACCACAAGTTTAAGCTGGCCATAGAGTGGTAGAATGTTGTTAATTTTTTTTTTTTTTTTGGAAAGGTTCCATCAATTTTCTAATGGTGTCAATAAGTATAAATAGATATTCATTTTTGCCCATATGGATGAGAAAATTTGAAGGATCGGGATGGAAAATGTTTGTTATTTATTATTATTATTATTATTATTAGCTAGAGGAACCGAATTCTAATTGTTAATGTGGTCCTCAAGCAGGAAAAAATGTATGCTATTGTAAAGGATGGAAAATCGAACATTAAAATCATTTGCGTGGGCAGACTATTGAATTAGAATGTGCACCCCAAAGCTCAACTCAAACACACATATATATGTGTGTGTGTGTTATATATATATATATATATATATATATATATATATATATATATATATATATATATATATATATATATATATATATATGTTTTATATATATATATATATATTGATATATATATAGATATATACACACACTTATAAATGTAATCAAACATTTTAAAATTTATTAAAATGTGGAGGGTGTCAGTAGGGCAGTGGATGGTGTTCGGTGGGCAGTGTCAGTCGTTTTTTTATTCTTATTATTTTTTTTTACAGTATTTATTATTTACAATTCTTTTACAATTCCTATGATTAAAATTCTATTGCATTCAAGGGAACCTGTTGTCTTGTTCTGCTTTTCGTATGTGTTGATTTGTCCTATCACTATGAGAGGACACAAACGCATCACATATCGAAAAACACCAAAATGAAATGAAACGCAACTAATGTATTAAATCTTGATTCTTCTGCATCTGAGAACTCAAATCAAATGGCAAAAACAGTATCATCACATGTTGATAGAATTCGTAATGATAGACAGACAGACAGACAGATAGATAAATAGATAGATAGATATGCCAATTCGAATTTTAATGATAATGGTGATGATGAAGTTACTTTTTTTTTTATCACTCCTATGTGGATCATTGTTTGTATGGCTCTTTTTATTTAGGTATTCTTTTTCAAAATACCCTTTTTCAAGATAATTGTTCATGAAGCAATCCAGATTATTACAAATATTAGCTTATTTTCCATCTATTCTTGGCTCAATCAATTTTTATTTAAAAGTGGCAAAATTGTAAAAAGTTATGTTCATTGAGTTTAGTCATTAACCACTTGCAGACCAGCCACCGCAGTTATACTGCGGCAGGTTGGCTCCGCTGCGTGAAATCACGTAGCTGTACGTGATCTTGCAAGGTCTGGATAGCGGGCGCGCGCCGCAAGCTCCGTGAGTGCGACCGCGGGTCCCGCGGATCCGATGTCCACGGGGATACCCGCGATCATCTCACTGAGAGGAAGAACAGGGAAATGCTGATGTAAACAAGCATTTCCCTGTTCTGCCTAGAGACAGGACACTGATCACAGCTCCCTGTAATCAGGAGTGGTGATCAGTGTCATGTCACACATAGCCCATCCCCCCCACAGTTAGAATCACTCCCTAGGACACACTTAACCCCTGCAGCGCCCCCTCCTGGTTAACCCCTTCACTGCCAGTCACATTTACACAGTAATCAGTGCATTTTTTAATCGCACTGATTGCTGTATAAATGTGAATGGTCCCATAATAGCACCAAAAGTGTCCGATCTGTCCGCCATAATGTCGCAGTCACGATAAAAATCACTGATCGCCGCCATTATTAGTAAACAAAAAAAAATATTAATAAAAAATGCCATAAAACTATCCCCTATTTTGTATAACTTTTGCGCAAACCAATCAATAAACGCTTATTGCGATTTTTTTTACCAAAAATATGTAGAAGAATACGTATCGGCCTAAACTGAGGAGAAAAACATTTTTTTTATATATTTTTGGGGGATATTTATTATAGCAAACAGTAAAAAATATTGCTTTTTTTTTCCAAAATTGACACTCTTTTTTTGTTTATAGCGCAAAAAATAAAAAACGCAGAGGTGATCAAATACCACCAAAAGAAAGCTCTATTTATGGGGAAAAAAGGACGGCAATTTTGTTTGGGGGCCACATCGCACGACCACGTAATTGTCAGTTAAAGCGACGCAGTGCCGCATCGCAAAAAGTGCTCTGGTCAGGAAGGGGCAAATCCTTCCGGGGCTGAAGTGGTTAAAGTAAAGCTTTCTTTACTTTGAATGCCCAATCACTTGCAGGGGAAACTGTGAATGGATGATTGCAGAGAACACAGCTTTGTTTTTTTTCATTAAGCCAAGTGAACATCCAATTTCAATGTGAAAATATACTTTGTAAAGTGAACAGTTTTTATTTGTTTAATAAACCAGCCTAATAGTTTTCTATAACCAGGCTGAAACCTCCAAGCAATTGTCTTGCACAATGCAGGCATTGTCTGGCTTAGGAATGTAAAGCAGCAATTCATATTAACAGAAAGTCTATAAGAAGGAGGATGGTGCCCTCTCTCGTTTGTCTCATCTAAGTCACAGAATTTATCATATGACAAGAGGCTCAAAGCTTAGGTTTACTCATTTTCAAATGATTTCCCTCTAGCCTATTTTAGGAAGAGTTCACATAGCTTAAAGTGGAACTAAAATTCCTTTGTTAAAGGCAGCAAGCAGGCAGGCTCTTTATTGCAAAAGAGATATGCAATGTACAGGAGTGACGTCATCCTGCGCTGGCCAATGAAAAACCAGTACAAAAAATTCCAGACTGTTGCAGCAAGGGTAAGTTTAGTTTCGCTTTCACACAAGGATATGGATTTTTATTTTAATCAAGTGACTGTAATTTTTTACAAAGTTGAAAATAACGCTCAATTTAAAAAAAAAAAAAAGATTCCTTATCCTGGTGTATTACTATGTCAATGTAACCTTTTTCAGTTATATATACCCTTCTATTCATAAGCAATTGCATCGGTTTTTCTGCCCTCTATAATTTTTTCAAACTTTCATGGGGTAACAGCCTTACCTGTACTTAGTGGAAGTACCATGATGTCACATCACTTCCTATGTAAACACAATACGGAAGACCTTAGCCTGAAGCAGGACTTTAAGAATGATCTATTTTTTAATTTGTGCTGTAATGTTTCTTCAAAGGGACCAAAAATACCTAACTTTTTCCTGGCCAACATACATGTAGCCATAACCAGATTGTATCTTGTGCCATATTTTCTGGTATTTCAGTTGCTGCATGTTGGTTGGTTGAAGCACTTTAGGGGCAAACAAACCACTGTGTTCATCTACACAAGGGCCCTCTGATTTAGGCACCCATTCAATCTAGATTTCAGTGGGTGCCGGAACCTTTTCCCTCTGTCATGTAGGACTGGATAAAACCCAAATTGGCATTTTCACTCTATCTATCTATCTATCTATCTATCTATCTATCTATCTATCTATCTATCTATCTATCTATCTATCTATCTATCTATCTATCTATCTATCTATCTATCTATCTATCTATATTTGTCTTAGGGGCACCTATATCATATTTGCACAAGGGCCTTTGGTGACTTTGTCCTCCACTGAATCACCAATAATATATTTAAATTTCTCTAGTCTTTTGCACGTTATTTCTCAGCCCCACCCATCAAGTCAAAAGTACATCTTCAATATCTTACCTTTTTCTGTAGATCCTCAATAGCTTTGAAGTAATGACTGTAGTCATTGATTGGCTTTGGTTTTTGAGATTCATACCACAGGCGGATCTTCTTTTCTAGTTCACTATTGGCCTCCTCTAAGTCTCGCACTTTGTTAAGGTATGTGGCCAGACGGTCATTCAAATTCTGCATGGTGTGCTTCTCGCTGAAATTGAGTAGTCCTATGTCTTCTCCATATCCACCCCCATGACCCCCTCCAAATTCAAAGCCATATTCACCTCCATGTCCAAAACCGGAGCCAGCTCCCTGACCAGCACCACCAAAACCAGATCCACCACCAAAACCAGATCCACCACCAAAACCACAGGCAGCTCCAACATTATCTGACCCACCACTATAGCCATGTCCAACTTTTAAGCTCCTTCCTGCCCCACCACCATAAATTCCACAGGCAGCTCCAACATTACCTGATCCACCACTAAAGCCAAATCCACCTTTAAAGCTCCCTCCTGCCCCACCACCATACAATCCACAAGAGCTATATCTTCCAGAAGAAACCCTAACGCTATGACCAGAGCTAGAGCCTGTGCTCCCTAAGCCCTTAACTCCTTGCTTTTTGCTCATGGTGACAAAGAAAAGCTTGACAAGAAGATACTACAGAGGAAACTACACAGCTGGATCTGAGACAGGGCCACAGATGCATGTGTTCTGCTATTGATTCTTTTTATACTAATGAGACATTGGGTGTCACCATTTAATTGTTTACATATCATTGCCAATTTTCTTTTAGCACCTCTTTTTTTTTTAATGATGGACAATCATTACATGCAAAGCATCTGGGTGTTATCTTGTTTACACACCAGATGTATAGGCGAAAGCAGAAATTCATGTTCATCTTTTTTTCCAGGATGTAAGCCTGAAGCAATTAAATCAATAACTCCTGGAGTTTGGTGGAAAAAAAGCTATTAGCTATGTGGTGCTACAAAAGTATTTTTTATAGAATGTTTCTCAACGTACACAAATATCATAGTGATACAAAACCAAGGCACATCTGCATCATTTTTTTCCAGAAAAAAACAAAGAAGCATTTTAGTAAAGGCAATAAGTACTTTTTAACAGCTTAGTCTACCATAAGGCTCCATTCCCACCTCAACATTTTGTACCTTGCTCAAAGCTCCAAAACGCTGGCAGAGAAAAAAAATCTATTCTCTATGGAGATGGTTCTCATCTCCACTCCAAGTCGCCTGAAGCTAAAGACCTGAAGCACGAAAAAGTTCTGGAGCTCAAATTGGGCAGATTTGCGCTTTTTTATTCCCATAGCAAGGAATAGGAACGCGCTATTCTGCTCAAAAAAAATTGGTAACAATATATTAATAAATAAATGAAAAATAAATACACAAATAACTAAAAATCATCATAAATAAATAATAAATAAAATAAGTTAATAATATGTAATAATAAAGAAAAATAATAATTACCCCTAACCTTAAAAAAAATTAAATAATAATAATAAGAATTATTATTATAATTATTAGTATTAATATTAATAGTACTAATAATTATAATAATAATTAAATAATGATAAATGAACACTCAAACCCGAAAAAACAATAATAAATAATAATATCAATAATAATAATAATAATAATAATAATAATAATAATAATAATTATTATTATTATTATTATTATTATTATTATTATTAATAATAATAAAATAATAATATTAAATAATAATGTATTTATTTATTTATTTTGCATTAGGGCTAGGGTGTTTAGTCATTTAATATTTTATTATTATATATTTTTTTAAAGTTAGGGGTTAAGGATAGGGGTTAATTATTTATTTATTATTATTACAAAGTATTTATTTGGATGTATTTATTTATTATTTATTTATGTGTATTTTTATTTACTCGTGTATTTATTTTACATTTATGTATTCATGTATTATTATTATAAAAAATAATAAGTAAATAGCAGCAAACATACCTATAGACCCAGGGATTAAAGAGAAATGCAAAAACATGTAGCGCTATAAACTTGAAAATTAGGTGAATAGTGTTTTAAACACAACTTGAGTGTGTAACACATAATAAAGTGTTAACATAAAAAAAAAAAAAAAAAACTATAATGTACTGTAGTACAAATACAGTGTATAAACTTTGAACAAGAGTGAAAAAAATGTGTAGAAAATGTGTAAAAACACCGTGCAATATTAGTATAAGCTAAATATGATACACTGTGTATAATATGTACATAATATGCAAATCATGAACAAAAATTTAAAATGAAAGAATAATAAAAACCAAAAAAACAATAAAGTCCAAAAAGTTCAAATAGGGTTGACACCACCCAGAACCCAAAAAGTCCACTTAATTTATTAAAAATATTTGAGAAAAAGTAAGAAAGCCACCACCCAGGGTCTTAGGGGGCTTACCAAAGGCAAATGCCCAGAAAAAGCATATGTCTATCAAATCACAAAGGCTGAGGGATCAGCTGGATGAAATGGGTAAGTAGAGATTGGGAGGCAGCAAGAGTGAGCAGAAAAACTGATGGTAGTTCAGGAGCCGTCACCAAAAACAGGAGCATTTACCGAAGGCATCAAGAGGCTTACCAGAAATTATTGACTTGAGAGGACTTACGTCATCCAAGTCAAAAGGGCTTAGGGACCAACTGGTCAGAATGGTGCGTCTTCTCAGTTATCCCCTATGGCTTCCGAACAAAGATGGCAATCCAACTTCCACAGTTATCCGCACAGCATAGAGAATAATAATCCAATAGAAGGCCACAAACAAATATATTCATATACCATGTGAGAGATGGATAAAAAGACTCACATAGCGTAATAACGTAAACACTGGTTTATTTAAATTGTCAAAAAATAGACTCACATTTTAGAAGATCATCAAAGATACAAAATTCAAATAGCGGTAATTGTAAAGGGTCCACCCAACGCATTTCTGCTAAAGAGACGTCATCTGGGGTGATGTATTATTATTAGTAGTAGTAGTAGTAATAGTATTAACACCCTAACCCTAACAAAAAAAAAATTATAATGAATAACCCTAACCCCATCCCCCAATCCTAACCCTAACCTAACCCTAACTCTAACACCTTACCTAACAAAAAAAATTATAAATGATTAATAATAATAAAAAAGAAATACAGTAAAAGCTGATGGAAAAGCTAAAAAAAAAAGCTGAAAAACCTAGCAACAAATGATGCAACAGATGATAGTTTTCTCTAAGAAAATGCTGGAAAAACGTTCAAAGACGCTATGCTCAGGTGTAAATGCAGCCTAACTGATGAATGACTGAATGAATGAATAGACTTGTGTAGCGCTGCAAATGCGAACTGAATCGCCTCAAGGCGCTTGGTCCATCCTGTGTGGTCCAGCTTGTTAGAAGAGGTAGGTCTTGAGTTTTTTCCTGAAGGTCTGATGGTTTTCTTCCATACGGATGTTGGTCGGTAGAGTGTTCCATAGCCGTGGTCCTTGGACTGCGAATCTTCGTTCTCCCTTCGATTTGTAGCGGGATTTGGGAATGTAGAGGAGGTTTTGGTCGGTTGATCGAAGACTGCGATTAGGTATGTAGCGTTTTGTTTTCTCGCATAGGTATTGAGGAGGGTTTCCTTGTAGGCATTTGTGGGTGAGGCAGAGGGTCTTGAATGTGATCCGATCCTTTACGGTTAGCCAATGTAGGCTCCTCAGGGATGGGGAAATGGATTCCCAGGGTTTTTTTCCTGTTATCAGTCTTGCTGCGGTGTTTTGGATGAGTTGTAGGCATGCAATCTGGTATTTAGGCAGTCCGGTGTAGAGGGAGTTTGCGTAGTCAAGTCGGAGTTAATGATAGTTCCAACTACTGCTGCTTTGTCCTCTTTTGGAATGAAGGGGATGAGTCTGCGTAGCAGGCGAAGAAGATGATGAGATCCGCTGACTACTGATCCAATTTGTGCATCCATTGACATTTCTGAGTCAAAAATGACTCCAAGATTTTGGCTTTGGTGCTTGGGGCGATGGTCTGTCCAAAAACAGTGGGCGGTGTCCAAGGGTTCTTGTTTTTTATATTTTGGTTTGCGTGTAGTAGAAGAAGCTCTGTTTTGGATCCGTTGAGTTTGAGGTAGCTAGTGGTCATCCAGTCGTCTATCAATGTGAGGCATTTTTCCAGTTGCTGATAATGGTCTTTTTGTCCGGTGATGCGAAAGTAGAGTTGCGTGTCGTCAGAGCACGAGTGGTAGCAGAGGTCCAATTTTCTGATGATTTTGAGGAGAGGACGGATGTAGATGTTGAAGAGCACTGGTGATAAAGGTGACCCTTGAGGGACTCCATGCGAGATTGTGTGGGTTTCAGAGGTGAAGGCCCCTAGTTTCACTGTCTGAGAGTGATTTTCTAAGAAGGATGCGATCCATTGTAGCTCTGAATCTGTGACTCCTGCTACTTCTGTGAGGCGGATGAGTAGGGTGTTGTGGTCCACTGTATCGAACGCTGCACTGAGGTCCAACAGTACCAGGAGACTTGATTCTCCGTCATATGCTGCTTCGAGTGCGTCGTCCCATACTTTGAGAAGTGCCGTTTCTGTGCCGTAGCCTTGGCCGAATCCTGATTGCTGAGGGTCCAAGAGTTTGTGTGTGTCCAGGTGGAGTTGTAGCTGTTGAACGACTGCTTTCTCCATGACCTTGGAGATGGTGTTAAGACGTGTTATCGGTCTGCGGTAGTTGGGGTCTTTAGGGTCGAGGTTGGGTTTCTTTAGAAGGGGTTTGACAATGCCTTGCTTGAGGGTGATCGGGACAGTCCCATCTTTGAATGACTGATTTATGAGATGTGTTATAGTAGGAGCCAGGATGTCGGAACATTCTTTCAGGAGTTTTGTGGGAATGATGTCGTTTGGTGAAGTGCTGTGCTGTCTCTGAGGCTTCTGATGATGTTTTTGGTGATGTCAGTGGTGATTGGGATTAGCGAGAAATTCGGTGCTTGTGTGATGTTCGTATCGATTTCCTCTTTTTGCTTTGGTTGAATGAGGTTGGTTCATTTTTTCTGTTGAATTGTTTTCCGGATGTTGTCGATTTTGTCGAAGTTTCATTTGCTGGGGGCTCTAGGCAGGTTGGGTTCATAGTCTGGGCAACTATTTTGAAAAGTTCCCGAGGGCGGTTATACCCCAGTATTGGAAAAAAAACTCCAGCAGCACTTTAAAATATTTTAATACTACCTACAATTAGCAATTGTGTCGAAGTTTAACTTCAAACAAAAACATATTTGGGGGGCACTGGTGGCCATTAAATAAGAGGTAATGAAGTGGGGGAGGGGTGCTCTAGCCCAAAAAAACCTGGTCAGGGTCTATTACAATATACAAAAACATATTTGGGGGGCACACCCTAAAATGCGTTTAAATTCAAGATGGTGCTGCTATAAGACCAACAAACAGTACAAAACAGTAATAGACCCTGACCTGTTTTTTTTGGGCTGGAGTACCCCTCCCCTTCATTACCTCTTATTTAGTGGCCACCAGTGCATAGGAGGAATTCCCTTCAGTTCTCCCACATAGTGTGAACAAACCCCCGTATTTTTTTGAACATGTTCAGGTGTTTTTAACTAGCCTTGCAGGAAATGTCATTCTTGAATGTGTGCGCTGTAATATGTTTTGTACTGTTTGTTGGTCTTATAGCAGCACCATCTTGAATTGAAACGCATTTTTAGGGCGTGCCCCATAATATGTTTTTGTAAATTGTAATAGACCCTGACCAGTTTTTTTTTGGGCTGGAGCACCCCTCCCCCTCTTCATTACCTCTTATTTAGTGGCCACCAGGGCATAGGAGGAATCCCCTTCAGTTCTCCCACATAGAGGAGTTCAGCTCCCATGGTTGAGAGGCAGGACCTTCCATTCTATTACTAGGGTAGGACCCACTAATTTGGGGTACTTTGTCGCAGTAAGTGGGCTTAGCACTATATGACCATATAGTGTGACCAAACCCCCGTATTTTTTTGAATATGTTCAGGTGTTTTTAACTAGCCTTGCAGGAAATGTCATTCTTGAATGTGTGCGCTGTAATATGTTTTGTACTGTGAAGTTTCAGTTCACTCTCAGAGCTTAAAGTGCAAGACTAGTATTCAGCATCTAACAGTTTCCAGTGTGTCCAATGCCCAGTGTCGGGGCAAGGTCATCCACTGCCCAGGGCGCAAAATAGCAAACTGCCCCCCCATTTCATATGAAAGAGTTGTTTCATGACAAAAATATTTAAGTTGAATTGATATATATATATGTATTATGCAGTAAAATATGAACACTATATGTATGTATTGTATACAATAATATTACCCAGCACCGGTGCCAATTTATACAAAAGTAAACCCTAGCATTGCTGTGAGTAGCAGGAATAATAGCCCCTCACATCAGTGCCAGCAATAAAAAAATCTGCAGTTTTAGCAATAATAACCCACACCATTTGTGTCAGTTTCTGCAAGCAATAATAACCCCCATCATTGGTGCCCGTTTATGCAAAAAATAACCCCAGCATAAATGACAGCTTCCATAATAATAACCCACATCATTAGTGCCGGTTTACAAATGAATAACCCCCAACATTGGTGTCATTAGCAGCAATAACAATCCCCAGCATCAGTGCCAGTTTCTGCAGTTATATCCCCCAGTATCTGTGCCAGTAATAACCCCCAGCATAAATAGCAGTTTATGCAATAATTCAAGCTCACAGTATTGATGTCAGTAGCAGCAATAATAACCCCCAGCCCTAGTGCCCGCTTATGCAAAAATAACCCCCAGCGTGAATGACAGTTTCCATAATAATAACCCCTAGCATCAGTGCCAGTTTCTGCAATAATAACCCCCAGGATTAGTGCCAGTTTCTGCAAAAATAATCCCAAGCATTGGTGTCAGTAGCAGCAATAAAAAAAAAACAGCATTGGTGCCAGTTTCTGCAACAATTATCCCCAGCATTGGTGCCAACCTATATAATTACCCCCAGCATTGATGGCAGATTCTGCAATAATAATCCCCTGAATTAGTGGCAATAGCAGCAATAATAACCCCCAGCAAAGGTGGTCAGTGATATTATGCTATTTAAGCTCCTCTTAAAGTAGAATTCCAGCTTAAACGTGACTAGCCTCCCATCCCCCTCCTAACACATATGCTGAGTAACCTGTGAAAAACAAAAACAATATGTCTATATTTATTTAAATGCAGGTCACTCTGCTCCGGTCATGTGATCCCCTGTGTTAGCCAGTGACGGCTGCAGGGGAAAGGAGAAGAGCCTGGACAATGCCTGATAAACCCTAGAGCATAGTTGCCAACTGTTCCGGATTTCCCGGGACATTCCCGGGACTTGGACTCCATTCCCGAATTTGTGGTGTCCCGGGAAATGTCCCGAAAAATCCGGTTCTCGATTTTCGAAACCGCCGCCACCGCTAGAGGTCGGCGGCCGGCAGAGACATTGTCTCCGCCGGCCGCCATTTTATTGAAGTTCAGGAAGACGGCTGGGGGGGGCTAGACGGAGCTTCTGCGCTGGGGACACCTGATGTGAGGGGGGCTCCACTGGGGACACCTAATGTGAGGGGGGGCTCCGCCGGGGACACCTGATGTGAGGGGGGGCTCCGCCGGGGACACCTGATGTGAGGAGGGCTCCGCCGGGGACACCTGATGTGAGGGGGAGCTCCGCCGGGGACACCTGATGTGAGGGGGAGCTCCGCCGGGGACACCTGATGTGAGGGGGAGCTCCGCCGGGGACACCTGATGTGAGGGGGAGCTCCGCCGGGGACACCTGATGTGAGGGGGAGCTCCGCTTGGGACACCTAATGTGAGGGGGAGCTCCACTGGGGACACCTGATGTGAGGGGGAGCTCCGCTGGGGACACCTAATGTGAGGGGGGGCTCCACTGGGGACACCTAATGTGAGGGGGAGCTCCGCCGGGGACACCTGATGTGAGGGGGAGCTCCGCTGGGAACACCTGATGTGAGGGGGAGCTCCGCTGGGGACACCTGATGAGAGGGGGAGCTCCGCTGGGGACACCTGATGTGAGGGGAGCTCCGCTGGGGACACCTGATTTGAGGGGGAGCTCCGTTGGGGACACCTGATGTGAGGGGGAGCTCCACTGGGGACACCTAATGTGAGGGGGAGCTCCGCCGGGAACACCTGATGTGAGGGGGGGCTCCGCCGGGGACACCTGATGTGAGGGGGAGCTCCGCTGGGGACAGTTTCTGCAAAAATAATCCCAAGCATTGGTGTCAGTAGCAGCAATAAAAAAAAACAGCATTGGTGCCAGTTTCTGCAACAATTATCCCCAGCATTGGTGCCAACCTATATAATTACCCCCAGCATTGATGGCAGATTCTGCAATAATAATCCCCTGAATTGGTGGCAATAGCAGCAATAATAACCCCCAGCAAAGGTGGTCAGTGATATTATGCTATTTAAGCTCCTCTTAAAGTAGAATTCCAGCTTAAACGTGACTAGCCTCCCATCCCCCTCCTAACACATATGCTGAGTAACCTGTGAAAAACAAAAACAATATGTCTATATTTATTTAAATGCAGGTCACTCTGCTCCGGTCATGTGATCCCCTGTGTTAGCCAGTGACGGCTGCAGGGGAAAGGAGAAGAGCCTGGACAATGCCTGATAAACCCTAGAGCATAGTTGCCAACTGTTCCGGATTTCCCGGGACATTCCCGGGACTTGGACTCCATTCCCGAATTTGTGGTGTCCCGGGAAATGTCCCGAAAAATCCGGTTCTCGATTTTCGAAACCGCCGCCGCCGCTAGAGGTCGGCGGCCGGCAGAGACATTGTCTCCGCCGGCCGCCATTTTATTGAAGTTCAGGAAGACGGCTGGGGGGGGGCTAGACGGAGCTTCTGCGCTGGGGACACCTGATGTGAGGGGGGCTCCACTGGGGACACCTGATGTGAGGGGGGGCTCCGCCGGGGACACCTGATGTGAGGGGGAGCTCCGCTGGGGACAGTTTCTGCAAAAATAATCCCAAGCATTGGTGTCAGTAGCAGCAATAAAAAATAACAGCATTGGTGCCAGTTTCTGCAACAATTATCCCCAGCATTGGTGCCAACCTATATAATTACCCCCAGCATTGATGGCAGATTCTGCAATAATAATCCCCTGAATTGGTGGCAATAGCAGCAATAATAACCCCCAGCAAAGGTGGTCAGTGATATTATGCTATTTAAGCTCCTCTTAAAGTAGAATTCCAGCTTAAACGTGACTAGCCTCCCATCCCCCTCCTAACACATATGCTGAGTAACCTGTGAAAAACAAAAACAATATGTCTATATTTATTTAAATGCAGGTCACTCTGCTCCGGTCATGTGATCCCCTGTGTTAGCCAGTGACGGCTGCAGGGGAAAGGAGAAGAGCCTGGACAATGCCTGATAAACCCTAGAGCATAGTTGCCAACTGTTCCGGATTTCCCGGGACATTCCCGGGACTTGGACTCCAATCCCGAATTTGTGGTGTCCCGGGAAATGTCCCGAAAAATCCGGTTCTCGATTTTCGAAACCGCCGCCGCCGCTAGAGGTCGGCGGCCGGCAGAGACATTGTCTCCGCCGGCCGCCATTTTATTGAAGTTCAGGAAGACGGCTGGGGGGGGGCTAGACGGAGCTTCTGCGCTGGGGACACCTGATGTGAGGGGGGCTCCACTGGGGACACCTAATGTGAGGGGGGGCTCCGCCGGGGACACCTGATGTGAGGGGGGGCTCCGCCGGGGACACCTGATGTGAGGGGGGCTCCGCCGGGGACACCTGATGTGAGGGGGAGCTCCGCCGGGGACACCTGATGTGAGGGGGAGCTCCGCCGGGGACACCTGATGTGAGGGGGAGCTCCGTCGGGGACACCTGATGTGAGGGGGAGCTCCGCCGGGGACACCTGATGTGAGGGGGAGCTCCGCCGGGGACACCTGATGTGAGGGGGAGCTCCGCTTGGGACACCTAATGTGAGGGGGAGCTCCGCTGGGGACACCTGATGTGAGGGGGGGCTCCACTGGGGACACCTGATGTGAGGGGGAGCTCCGCTGGGGACACCTGATGTGAGGGGGGGCTCCACTGGGGACACCTAATGTGAGGGGGAGCTCCGCCGGGGACATCTGATGTGAGGGGGGGCTCCGCCGGGGACACCTGATGTGAGGGGGAGCTCCGCTGGGGACACCTGATGTGACGGGGGGCTCCGCCGGGGACTCCTGATGTGAGGGGGAGCTCCGCCATGGACACCTGATGTGAGGGGGAGCTCCGCTGGGGACACCTAATGTGAGGGGGGGCTCCACTGGGGACACCTAATGTGAGGGGGAGCTCCGCCGGGGACACCTGATGTGAGGGGGAGCTCCGCTGGGGACACCTGATGTGAGGGGGAGCTCCGCTGGGGACACCTGATGTGAGGGGGAGCTCCACTGGGGACACCTGATGTGAGGGGGGGCTCCACTGGGGACACCTAATGTGAGGGGGAGCTCCGCCGGGAACACCTGATGTGAGGGGGGGCTCCGCCGGGGACACCTGATGTGAGGGGGAGCTCCGCTGGGGACACCTGATGTGAGGGGAGCTCCACTGGGGACACCTGATGTGAGGGGGAGCTCCGTTGGGGACACCTGATGTGAGGGGGAGCTCTGCTGAGGACACCTGATGTGAGGGGGAGCTCCGCCGGGGACACCTGATGTGAGGGGGGGCTCCACTGGGGACACCTGATGTGAGGGGGAGCTCCGCCGGGGACACCTGATGTGAGGGGGAGCTCCGCTGGGGACACCTGATGTGAGGGGGGGCTCCGCCGGGGACTCCTGATGTGAGGGGGAGCTCCGCCGGGGACACCTGATGTGAGGGGGGGCTCCGCCGGGGACTCCTGGTGTGAGGGGGGGCTCCGCCGGGGACTCCTGGTGTGAGGGGGGGCTCCGCTGGGGACTCCTGGTGTGAGGGGGGCTCTGCCGGGGACACCTGGTGTGAGGGGGGCTCTGCCGGGGACTCCTGGTGTGAGGGGGGGCTCTGCCGGGGACTCCTGGTGTGAGGGGGGCTCTGCTGGGGACATCTGATGTAAGGGGGGGCTCCGCTGGGGGCACCTGATGCAAGGACGGACTCTGCTGGGACATCTGACGCAAGGACGGACGGCTGGTGGCAGGCGACGTGGCTAGTGACACGCTCAGGGATCCCACTGATTCTGCATTATGGTGAGTTGAATGATTTCATTTTATATTACAATGTAATAAAAGAAATAATGCACTTCAATCATCCTGACACCATAACAACCATGGTGCCGGGATGGTTGAAGTGCTAACACCAGGTGTTTGGAGTATCTTTATCTGCTGATTGTTAAACTTTCTAGAATACACATATTTTTATTGTTGTGTAGGATCTGGGGCTGCTGTCCCGTCATTTCCCTCTCCCCCTCTCCCCCTCTAATCCCTCTCACCCTCTCCCCCTCTCTCCCTCTCCATCCCTCATTCATCTCAGACTCTAACCACACCCTCTTGAGCCACGCCCATTTAAGCCACGCCCACTATGCTGCGTAAACCACGCCCATTATTCACCGCTGCGCACTTATTTTTGCTAAGCCACGCCTACAGATGAATGCCCCGCCCCCTAATTATTGGAAGGCTCTGCCTACAGCCACAAAAGTGTCCCACATTTTTTTTTTACAATGTTGGCAACTATGCCCTAGAGTGATGATGTCACCCATAGGCTCCCATGTCCCAGCTCTTGTTGGTGCACTCTCCTCTCCCCTGCATACACCGCTGGCTCACACAGGGGACATCATGTGGCCGGACCAGAGTGGGCTGAAGATGGGTTGGTCAGTTAGTGTTAGTAGGTAGGAGGGGGCATTTCTAAAGTTAGTTAGGTTTAGGTCTCAATTCACACAGGGTGGGATCAGCTTACAGATCCCCTGCTGATCAGAGCAGAGACGGTGGATGACAGGTCCATGTCTATTCAGTTTATGCAGAGTAGACACGGACAGAGACCCCGTTCTGCTCTATGGGTGGCCCAGTAGGAAACTGACTGACTATACTGACTATACCCAACTACCCTCCAATCCACCTAAATGGAAGAGGATGGAGCTCCTTTCCCTTTTTTTTTTTTGAGTGGATCGGAAGTAGGCTGGTGTATATGGACACAAGTCCATTTACACCTAACTGTCCATTAGAATGAATAGACCATCTGATCAAGTCCACCTGAAAAACCGACAGGCGAACCTGATCTGATCTCCAGTGTGAAAGGGGCCTTAGGCTGGAATTCTACATTATTCTTTCTGTGGTGGTGCTGTTTCAAACATCCCTCCTTATTGGTGGGCAGTGGTGGTTCTTTTTAACGCTTTTTTTCTGCATCAGTGGCCACTTGCAATGTTTAGTTTCCCCTTCATGCTGCGGCATAACGGGTTCATTAATAATGACACTGGTGCCACTAATGCAGCACAAAGGGTTTAATTACCTGCCACTGCCAATGCATCAGTGACCAGTGGCAGTACATTAACCCATTCATGCTGCCCCCTCCCTCCCCTAAACAGTCAAACACTCCAGCCAGTTAATTAGAAAAGCCTGATTACTAACAGTGTAACACAACATTACACTGTCAATGTCTTAACAATTAATTATGAAGAAGGTTCTGCCAGCCCAGTCCCTGCTTAAACTACAGCTCACTTGTACACACGTTCCCAGCAGGCATCAGTGCTACTCTCTCTCCTCTATCCAATCCCACTACCCGGCCTCTGCATGACATCACACTGGGCTGACTTTAGAGAAGTCAGTGCGTACTTTATATCTAGTGCCCCGTTCATGAGTGCACTTGGCACACTGCTGCAGCTCTGCAAGTGTTCGGTGTAGGTGATCTGTGATAAATGCGAGTCGGCACTTCAACTGAAAGGTTGCGCCAAAAGCCCCCTACCCCACTTCCAGTACATTTTTGCGCTCAGGGCTTCCCCCCCTTCTGCCCCCCCTTGTACCAGCCCTGCCGATGCCTACATCTGCCTGCTGCAAGCTGTGCCCCTCCCCCCATGCCCCCCCATCAGACCACTACATCACCTGCAGTTCTAAAAGGATGCATTAGTGAGGAAGGTTCTACTTCTTCCCATTAAGTATACATTATCGGTAGGAGTCTCTGGCCACAAGGCTTCCCCAATGGAGTCTCAGAAAGATACAAGAAGCCAGCGGGTGATAAAATCCTATAGCACCTGCCCATATTTAAATGTTGGGTTGTAAGTGGGTTGAAATTATACTAGTTAGGTGCTTGCCTGAATGGCAGGGTAAGGGTGAATGGCTTTCCCGATTCTTTGGTTTTTGGCGTGTTATTCTTGGGTCCGACCCACTGCTCCTGTGTTATAAATGAGGGACAGTGGTCCAGAGCCAGGGGAATGGGGGGGGGGTTGCTTACAGTTGGTGGATGGGAACAGCGTGGAAAAGAAGTGCCCATACTTCACCCGCGAGGAGTGAAGGAATGTCAACTACTGCTAGTACTACCGTCTTGTCGGAGCTGGGTTTTGCCCCCAAAAATGTCACCTACTGGGAAATGCCACTAATGGACTCCTGTCTATACTGTCTATACATGGACTCTACCTTTGAAGGTATGACGGGGCAGTCTGAGTTAGAAGTAGGGACGTAGGAAAAATCCTGTTCTTATATCATAGCTGGATCTAGCAGGGTGCTGAGGTGGGCTGCGCCCACCCAGATTTCAGTTGTGCCCCCCCAGGCTTGCCAATCCTTGGATATTGTACCTGGCTGGTGGCCACAAAGTTCCTTTCCCCACCCCCGCCCACATGCAGGGCCAGGAGAAGGGGATGGCAGCTTGAAGGTTGGAGAAACGAGATAGAAGAGGCAGAAAGGAAAGAGCCAAGAGGAGGTGAACTATGTGGTGTTCCCCCACCCTTACTGTGCTCTCCCCTCCTGTCAGAACAGCGCTTCTCCATACAGCACATGAGACAGGATCGCTCTTAGATCCCATTGGACTGTACACACACACAGTTTGATTACCACCCCTATCTCCTTCAAGGGCTGCTCATCTCCCTGCATCAGGAAATGTGGGTAGGGGGGTGGTAATCAAACTGTCTGTGTACAGTCCAATGGGATCTAAGAGCGATCCTGTCTCGTGTGCTGTATGGACAAGTGCTGTTCTTACAGGAGGGGAGAGCACAACAAGGTGCACCTCCTCCTAGCTTTGTAGGGGCTTCCCCCTGTAAGTTGGAGGGGGGGACAGGTTTCGAGCTTACAGGCAAATTGTACACAATAATGGGGGAGTAATAGCTTGTGCTTGGGATGTTTATGGAGGAGGGGGTATGGGCCACTATCTGTGCTGGGGAGTGTAATAAGAATTTGGCGGGGGGATATGTGCAAAGAAGAGGTTTTGGGGGGTTTTGAGCCAGGAGGGAGCATTGGGGGGGGGGGATGTTTGTGCTAGGATGAGGGTGGGAAGATTCGTGCTGGAGGGAGATTTGGGTAGGAAGGAAGAATTTGTGCTGGAGGGGGATTAGAGAAAGAAGATTTGTGTTGGGGGGAATTTTGTGCCAGGAGGGGGTGGGGAAATTTTGGCTAATAGGAGGGATTGGGGAGGAATGTGTGCTGGCAGAGGGGATTTGGGGGAGAAGATTTGTGCTAGGATGGAACATTTAAGAAGAAAGAGGATTTGTGCTAGTCAGGTTTTTGGGGTGCTAGAGAGGGGAGGAATTAGGGTGGGATTTTTGCTGGAAGGTGCGATGGGGGGCAAAGATTTGTGTTGGGAGGGGGGATTTGAACTGAGAGGAGGGGAAATATTTGCATTTTTGTTCAGGGAGAATTTTGGCTTGCAGACATAATTTGTGCTTAGGGGATGAGTGTGCTTATTAGTGTTGTTTTTTTTTTATGGTGATTGATTTATGAAGAGACAGGATGCTCACACTTGGGGGGGTGCTAGATGACCTTGTCCCAGCACTGCACGCGCTACACACAGGACACTCAACAGATCTCCCCCTCCTCAGATTCACTTACAGACAAAGCCTCAGTCTGCACAGTGTATAGCTAGCTGATGTGCTGTCGTGTTGCAGTTCTGACCTGTGAAATACCCAGATTGGAATGGCAGCGCTGCTGCAGTAGCCAGCTACACACTATGCAGATCGAGCCAGTGTCTGTAAGGAAATCCAATCTCAGTTACGTTCTTTTTAGTGGTGCACCAAAATTTCGGCCGCAAATGGTGTTTTCGGCAAGCAGACGAAAGAAAAAAAAAGTACCAATAATGAAACCGAAAAGGGGGCAAAAAGGGTGCGGCCCTCCCCGGATGCCACACATGTGTCATCCTGGCGCGCCCTTGACAGAGTCCTCCCCTCCCTCCTCCTCTCCTTCTCTCCTTGTGAGTGTCATAAGATGCAGCCTCAACAGTGACTGGTAGTGCAATCTCCCGTTGTCACAGAGCTGGATTTAAATCGCCGGGCAGCCACTGTAACAATGTCCCACCTCCTAGACCGGCTCTTGTGATAGGCGGCGTACTGATCCAATGCCGGGATTCATTGTGCCGTGTGTCAAAGGAGTAGGTCTAGGAGGCGGGACATTGTTACAGCAGCCACCCGCAGATTCAAACCCAGCTCTGTGACAGTGGGAGATCGCACTACCAGGCACTGGTGAAGCTGCATCTCATGGGCACCTGTAGGCTGCATCTCATGGGCACTGGTAGGCTGCATCTCATGGGCATTGGTAGGCTGCAACCCATGGGCACTGGTAGGCTTCATCTCATGGGTGCTGGTAGGCTGCATCTCACAGGCACTGGGGAGTCTGCTCCTGATGGGCACTGGTAGGCTGCATCTGATGGGCACTGGTGAGGCTGCATCTAATAAGCACTGGTGAGTCTGCATCTGATGGGCACTGGTTAGGCTGCATATGATGGGCACTGGTTAGGCTGCATATGATGGCCACTGGTAGGCTGCATCTGATGAGCACTGGTAGGCTGCATCTCATGGGCACTGGTAAGTTACATCTGATGAGGCTGCATCTCATGGGCACTGGGGAGGCTACATCTCATGGGCACTGGTAGGCAGCATCTGGTGGGCACTGGTAGGCTGCATCTGATGGGCACTGGTAGGCAGCATCTGATGGGCACTGGTAGGCTGCATCTGATGGGCACTGGTAGGCTGCATCTGATGGGCACTGGTTAGGCTGCATATGATGGGCACTGGTTAGGCTGCATATGATGGGCACTGGTAGACTGCATCTGATGAGCACTGGTAGGTTGCATCTCATGGGCACTGGTAGGCTGCATCTCATGGGCACTGGTAAGCTGCATCTGATGAGGCTGCTTTTTATGGGCACTGGGGAGGCTGCATCTCATGGGCACTGGTAGGCTGCATCTGATGGGCACTGCTAGGCTGCATCTGATGGGCACTGGTGAGGATGCATTTGATGGTCACTGATGAGGCTGTATTGATCTCTTGTATCATGTCTGCAGTCCCTGACCATCTCTTGTATCATGTCTGCAATCTCTGACCATTTCCTGTAGTATGTCTGCAGTCTCTGACCATCTCTTGTATCATGTCTGCAGTCTCTGGCCATTTCATGTAGTATGTCTGCAGTCTGTGACCGTCTCCTGTAGTATGTCTGCAGTCCCTGGCCATCTCTTGTATTATGTCTGCAGTCTATGACCATTTTCTGTAGTATGTCTGCAGTCTATGACCATCTCTTGTATCATGTCTACAGTCTCTGACCATCTCTTGTATCATGTCTGCAGTCTCTGACCATATCCTGTAGTGTGTTTGCAGTCTCTGACCATCTCTTGTATCATGTCTACAGTCTCTGTCCATCTTCTGTACCATGTCTGCTAGAGGTGCACTGAATGGAAATTTTGCTAATACCATTAGCAATGTGTTTAAGTTTAAGTAAGAGATTGCAGACATGATACAAGAGATGGTTAAAGACTGAGGATATGATACAAGAGATGGTTGCATATTTCTTGAGCTTTTCTTGCACTAAAGGTGCCAATAATGGGCAACAATAAATTCATATTAATTTAAATTGATGATGCAGTCAGGTCCACAAATATTGGGACATCGACACAATTCTAATCTTTTTGGCTCTATACACCACCACAATGGATTTGAAATGAAACAAACAAGATGTGCTTTAACTGCAGACTTTCAGCTTTAATTTGAGGGTATTTACATCCAAATCAGGTGAACGGTGTAGGAATTACAATGGTTTGTATATGTGTCTCCCACTTTTTAAGGGACCAAAAGTAATGGGACAATTGGCTGCTCAGCTGTTCCATGTCCAGGTGTGTGTTATTCCCTTATTATACCATTTAAAAGGAGCATTTGCATTTGGAATCTGTTGCTGTCAACTCTCAATATGAGATCCAAAGAGCTGTCACTATCAGTGAAGCAAGCCATCATTAGGCTGAAAAAACAAAACAAACCCATCAGAGAGATAGCAAAAACATTAGGTGTGGCCAAATCAACTGTTTGGAACATCCTTAAAAAGAAAGAACGCACCGATGAGCTCAGCAACACCAAAAGACCTGGCAGACCACGGAAAACAACAGTGGTGAATGACTGAAGAATTCTTTCCCTGGTGAAGAAAACACCCTTCACAACAGTTGGCCAGATCAAGAACACTCTCCAGGAGGTGGGTGTATGTGTGTCAAAGTCAACAATCAAGAGAAGACTTCACCAGAGTAAATACAGACGGTTCACCACAAGATGTAAACCATTGGTGAGCCTCAAAAACAGGAAGGCCAGATTAGAGTTTGCCAAACAACATCTAAAAAAGCCTTCACAGTTCTGGAACAACATCCTATGGACAGATGAGACCAAGATCAACTTGTACCAGAGTGATGGGAAGAGAAGAGTATGGACAAGGATAGGAACGGCTCATGATCCAAAGCATACCACCTCATCAGTGAAGCATGGTGGTGGTAGTGTCATGGCGTGGGCATGTATGGTTGACAATGGAACTGGTTCTCTTGTATTTATTGATGATGTGACTGCTGAAAAAAGCAGCAGGATGAATTCTGAAGTTTTTCGGGCAATATTATCTGCTCATATTCAGCAAAATGCTTCAGAACTCATTGGATGGTGCTTTACAGTGCAGATGCACAATGAAAGCAACCAAAGAGTTTTTTAAGGGAAAGAAGTGGAATGTTATGCAATGGCCAAGTCAATCACCTGACCTGAATCTGATTGAGCATGCATTTCACTTGTTGAAGACAAAACTGAAGGGAAAATGCCCCAAGAACAAGCAGAAACTGAAGACAGTTGCAGTAGAGGCCTGGCAGAGCATCACCGGGGATGAAACCCAGCGTCTGGTGATGTCTATGCGTTCCAGACTTTAGGCTGTAATTGACTGCAAAGGATTTGCAACCAAGTATTAAAAAGAGAAAGTTTGATGGATGATTGTTAATCAGACCCATTACTTTTGGTCCCTTAAAAAGTGTGTTTGAAAAATCCAATAAATATTTTGAAAATAAAAAAAAAAAAAAAAAAAAAGTGTGAGGCACATATACAAACTGTTGTAATTCCTACACCGTTCACCTGCTTTGGATGTAAATACTCTCAAATTAAAGCTGAAAGTCTGCAGTTAAAGCACAACTTGTTTGTTTTATTTCAAACCCATTGTGGTAGTGTATAGAGCTAAAAAGATTAGAATTGTTTCGATGTCCCGATATTTATGGACCTGACTGAATTAATTAAAAAGTGGAATATAATACAATTATATTATATAAACTGCTTTGCTGACCCCCTTTCTTCTGCCCTACTGACCCCTGTCTTTTGCCCTGATAACACCTATTCTCCATCCTGCTGACCCCTGTCCTCTGCCCTTCTGACCCCCTGTAGTACACTCCCCTGCTGACCTTACATCCTCTGCCCTGCTGACCACTGTCTCCTGCTCTACTGACTGCCTGTGCACTGCCCTACAGACTCTTGTATGCTCCCCTGCTGACCCTTTCATCCACTGCCCTGCTAACCATGTACACTGCCCTACAAACTAATGGGTTCTGTATTCTGCTCTACAACTGCTGACCCTATCCTCTGCCCTGCTCACACCTGTGCACTGCTCTACTGATTGCAATACACTGCCCTGCTGACCTTGCATCCTCTGCCCTTCTAACATTTTTTACTGCACCCCCACATCAGACAGGCTAGATCCAGCCCTGTCTTACATGTTGGACTTCAGGATGTTCATTCTGCAGCCTGCAGGTTTCCAAGTAAAGCTCTAAAACCTTGCTCCCGCCTGGGCTGAAGTTTCAAGGGTGTATTGCAAGTAACCGGCACATAGAGTCTACGGTTTGGGTCATTAGGCACATTGGGGTATGAAGACAGCTCCATAAGAGTTAACATAGTGTGGAGTGCAAGCCAGTGGTTACCTAGTGTAACAGACATTCACCAAGCAGCCTGTCATTAAGCGTGCACCTCAGATAGGTGGGATAGCCGCTTGTAGGGCCTCTGTAACATGGGTTTAGTCCCAGTTGCTTTGGAAAACCGACCACTGGGGAGGGAGTCAGAACACTGACCCCCTTGCTACAGGAGGACCCGTCACCTACACCAGGTACAAAGCCTCAAAACTGGCTGCAATGTACCGTGCACAAGTTCTTGGTTCCCCATAGCAAATGCATTACACCTTCTGTTTGTCTTGCCGAGTACATCTCACTTTGGGGCCTTGCTTCATATCCCACATGTGCTTTACTGACTAGTTATTTCATACATCAAGAACCTTCATGCACCCCCTTAAATGACTTCAGACCAGGCTTAGAACAGTTTATACAATTTTATGTAACTTTTCCTAACTAACTCAACTAGGCTGGCCAGGCATACATCAGCAAAGTGAAAGTCCATAATTGGTGTTTTCCAAGACTTGGCGGTCCTCCAGATTGCCTGTGCCTTCAGATAGACTGCAGGGTGCAGAAGTCCTCTCGATAGGTGCTCTGCAGCAACCACGGCATCTTCCTGAGTGGGCCAAAGCTCCGGAAACCCAGCCTTCCCCCTTTATTATATCACTGGGTGGATAGGCTGGGTCCAAAAAGCCCAGGAACAGAGGAGAAGAACACTAACCCCTTCCTCAGTCTGGGTCAGCAAGCTACCTTAACCACTTCCAGCCCATTAATGTCATATGACTCCCTGGATTTTGAGTGGGGATATCTGAATGATACCTGCAGCCACAGGCATCATTCATGTTTTTCGGCCAGTGATTCTGTGCACCGTAAAAACAATCATAGCAGCAGCTCAGCCACTGGTTCGTTCTTATAGGAGGCGGGAGAGGACATCCCCCACCCCTCCTGCTGACCTCCGGTGCATCTCCTGGAGCCTCGGTTCACCTGGGTCCCTCCCTCCTCATTGGCTGAGACATCAGTGGTAGCCATTGGCTCCCACTAGTGTCAATCACAGCCAGTGAGCCAATGAAGAGAGAGCGGGGGCCGAGCCAAGCTCTGTGTGTGAATGGACACAGGGAGCAGAGGCTTGGGAGTGAGCCTGTTTGGGTTCCCCCATTGCAAGCTTCTTACTGTGGGGGCACTTGGCAGGAGAGAGGGGCCAGGACCGCTGACCGGGGGATAGGGGAAGAGGAAGATCGGGGCTGCTCTGTGCAAAACCACTGCAGAGCAGGTAACTATGACATGTTTGTTATTTAAAAAAAAAAAAAAAACCTTTAATGTCACTTTAATTTAACTGAAAATAGTGAAATAAACAGAATGAATATTGTAAGGTTTACTTAAAGGCTAAGTTCACCTTTTTTGCAGGAAAAAGCCTATGCAATCAAAGGGCCCTGTTGGTATTTTAAAAAAACATGCAAAATTGTAAAATGTTCAGCAATTTTTCTGTCATACCTGTAGGCTTTTTGAGCCCCCCTCGAAGTCTGACCAAAAAACTCCTAGTTACCAATCCTCACGTCCTGCCTTGTTGATAGGACGTGAAATCAGTTGGATGGTCACTTTACTGGAGCAAAAACCAATAAGGCAGGAGGTATGGATTGATAACTGGGAGTTTTTCTACCAGGCTTCCTGGGACACAAATGGCCTATAGACAAGACAATAACATTACTGAATTACTGCGCAGTTTTTATTATCTACAAGGGCCCATTGCCTGCATGGGCTATTTTCTGGAGTGAGCTTAGCCTTTAAAAATGTCTTTTGACCAGACATTTTTCCTCATTTACTGTTCCATATGTTGATTACAGTACTTCATAGAAAGATGTAGTGATCATACCGTTTGTATATCACAGCAAGCATGCAGCTAGTAAAGTCTGCTAAGTCTAAACTGTTGTCCTCCATACTTTTCCTAGATCTGTGACTTACCAGGCCAAGACTAGGCTAACAACCCTAGAGGCTACACCAATAAAAACACATTGGGGTGCCACTGGGGTGACCAAAATATATATATTTTTTTTAATTTTTGATTTTAAACTCTGTCAGATTGTTATTGTTGTATGTGTCCTTTATGGGGAAATTTACTCTATCTGTCCAGGCAAAATTACAGCTGTAAATATGTTGGTTGCCATATGAAATATTCCCTATTCTTTGTGTCCCTTAGTTGCACAAGGCAACGATGAACACAAATGAGTGTTATTGTGCATTCAGTTGGAACATCCCTTAAGAACCCATTAGTACTGTCTATAAAATTTAATCTATTCATAGTCTGGAGAAAATTAATGGAATGAGGACACTGTAGTATATTTTATAGGCATCTTCTGATTTCAGATAGGGCTGGACAAGTATCTCTTGGAAGGAATGTTGCTTAATGTGGCACATTACCGATCTATTGCAATAAGTTCCTGCAATAAGCGTGAGTCAGTACAAACTTGCCTGAAAACCTTATAAAATCTCACAGTAAACATGAATAACATGTCGGGGCAACTGTGGGAAAAAAACAGTGCAAAATTTCCACCTGCATTTCACTTCAATTATTTCAACACTTAATGTGATTTGATTAATTTACATAATTTCTTCTTTGGAAAGGTTCTACACCCATGTTTATTGTAATATTGCTACGAGATAAGGAAAGGCTCTGCATAACAAGAAGAGAGCCTTGGCTCTGTAGGGTGGGCTCCGGAAACTCTACCAATGGATCAGTCTTCACTGCCTGATGACCATCCAGTACAACTGCACAGGAGGAGCTGGGCCAAGGCTATACTGAGGGTACTTACAGAGAGTCATTTAACACACTGTCAATCTCTGCCAGCATCGGGCTGTACCCAATGCGATCATTTCATCCCCACCTGCTGCTTAAAGGAATGATTTAACCTATGAGCAGTTGTCCTACACAGTCCTGCTATACATCTGACTAGAGTCCACCCAAAATGCTTAGCACTATGCTTCGGAAAACATCCAAGCACACATTGCAAAAACCACCACCTAATGAACATTATAAGCAGTGGATGAAGGGGCCCCATGCAGCACTGGGTAAAGTGAAATGCAGGTGGTGCTTTGATGACTTCTTAAAGAGTAATTTCACCTTTTCATGAAAAGCAAAAAGGTAAACTAGCTTCAAATACCCTCAACAAGATCAGCAGGATTCCCCATTAGAGTTCTTGCTGCACGTGCCATTCACCCCTCTAAGCCTTTACCGTAAATCAATTCTCCCACACCTCTTAAATGCTGCCCGGCGTCCTATACATTGGAAGTCAGTCCATGTTTGGGGCGACCCAACTGGGTGCGATTTCTCAACTCTATTATGGCAGCGGAGGAGTGGATGGCGAAGTGCAAGGACTTCTACCCTGTAGCGTGGGGTATAATTTGATGAAGTCATATGAGGTCTGCTATCTGAATGTATCAGAGGTTTCTATATGCATACAACCCAATTCCCTCCCTTGTCCCCATGTATGCTACTCAGGCACTTATTGTCTTTTCTCCTTCTTGTTTTGTTGTGGTCTGTTTTCTTAATGTATGTTATTTTGAAAATATAAAATAAAGATTATAGAAAAAAGAAAAATACCCTCAACACCCCCTGGACCTCACGGCACACAGTGGCCATGATGCATAGAGCTGCCGCTGCATCGGCTTATACACACCGTACACTGCAATGCACAGCCCCTGAGTGACTATCATCATGGCCACTATGTACAACAGGGTCTGGAGGGGTTGCCAGAATATTTGGAGTCAGTTCACCCTTTCATTTTTCGTGAAAAGGTGAACTTACAATTTAAAGGATCGTCTAGACATTCCGTCATCAATTGTGGCAGTTCTATCTGCAGATGGTATGATATTATTTTAATGACACAAGATGAATGATAATTGTTCTAAAAATGATTAGAACTTTTCCTAGAGTGTCTATCCAAACCCTACAGCAATGATGAAGAAGAGAGTAATTAGTTTTCTTTTGTTAATCAATCAATGGATTACTCTGTTCTTTATATTGCTGTTCATGCAATAAGTGATTTGGCACAGATAATGTCTACAGACAGAATTTGTTTTTATGAATATATGGGAGAGGTTCTAACAGGTTGGGCCAGACGATTCAACTGCTAATTACTGTGATAGATTTAAGAATACATATTAATGTAACATGGATAATAGCAAATTATCTATAAAATGAATATGACAGTGGAAATCAAGTTTGTCAACCAAATGTTTTCTGAGAGACAATAAAACTGCAACACAAGCCTAGAATTGAAGCCCACAAAATAGGTGTTCATTGAGTGGAAAAGGCAAGCAACTAGGAGATGATTGAGCCAAGGCATGTATGTGAACGTCCTTCTGGGTTAGGTAAGTGCACACAAGAAGTGCTTGAAGAAGCTAGTGCAGGAATTAAATCTGATAGAAACATCATGACAAGTATAGCTGCCACAGCCTACCTATATTACCCTTTATCCCAACCCACATTTCTGGATTTAAATGGCCATAACAGCCCCTTATTAACAACCATAAATATAATTTTAAACTTTTTTATTCCATTTTCTTAAACAAGAACTTTTTCAACCCAAATTATCTGACTGTATCTTTGTCTCAGGTTAATGAAGGAAGGTTTTCTATCGCATCGGCTGTATCACCAACCACTTTACCATCCTGGCCCCTTGCCGCAGTTACACCGGTCCAGGGACAAACTTTTAAACAGTTTTTTACACCCGATGCAGCCCGATGACCGATAGCCCCTTACTTCCTTAGTCAGGAATTTACCCATACCGAGATAGGCCCGACCCATTCCACTCCCTGTACAGTAATGAAACATTCTGACCTTCACCAACCTGAGACCCCTGCCTACTGCTACAACAACACCTCAATTGTACCAAATACCATGAACGAAGGTAAAAAAAAACAAATCTCAATTAAATGAACAAGAAACCAAAGTACTGGGAGGGAGGGAAAACTTCTTCTTGCTGCCAGGCTCGGACTGACTCCAAACGGCTCCTCCCTGACACTGGAATCACCCTGCCACACGCGGGCACTCCCAGCCACACCCTGCCATCCCCATATTACCCAATTAGAAAGGCCCCTGGTACTTAATTGCAAGCAACCTCCTATTAGTTATAGCCTACCCAGTAACCCAGTCTTGTAGGCCCTCCACTTATACTGGGCATGCAGTTACTGGCCTTTCTTTAGGTGCAGCATCCAGCATTCAGTCTCATTTTTCTTTACAAATTTCCTGGGTGATCATTTAAAAAAACAAATGTCACTGTTTTCTACTGAAGTCCATATCTCTTTCTTCCATCCACAACTACCCACCTTGCCTTGTGTTTAAATTATTTGTGTTTCTGTATTGTTCCTTTCTTTCTGATGTTTAAAAAGACCCTATTGCCCTCCCAACTCTCCCCCCAGCCAGCCTAGGCTGCTTATGATGGGCGGCCTCGATGCCCCCAAGCCCATATCCCCTCCCCTCCCTCCCTTATCCCCTCTCTTGGCCCCTGATCTCTTGACCCCCTTTCCCCCTAGTATTCTTTGTATTTTTTCTTCTCCATCTGCTGGGTGCACAACTCCTTTTCCATTTGTACCACCCTCTTACCCAACTTCCCCTTGGTTTTTGCCTGGGCATTTCTTTTTTGAATTTATATAGGATGTATACCTATACTGTACCACTATATGGATATTGAAGGACCCTAGGTATGCTCCGTTATTGTTGGGAGCCTTCCCAGGACCCTTTGGACTGTTACGGCTTCTGGACCATGCCTATCTGTTGCTGTTATATCCGCTCTCAGGGTTTTTTTTCTTTTTACATATCTTGTCTTCTTTGCCTTCTTTTGCAAACGAACCCGTATTGCAATTATCAAAGCTAGCCCCTAACCCCTATCTAGAACTTTTGCATGTTATCTTTTGTAATAACCAATTAAATACTGTTGAAAGAGAAAAGGACCCTATTACCAGACTATTCATTTTAAAACCAATCTTTCCACAAGATCATATGGGAATAACATATTTGTGTAGACATCCAAAAGTCCTGAGACTGCTGCTAGGTGCCACCATCTTGGATGTCATGTCAGTGGCCCCAGCAGACTCAGAACTGTCAATGATTCTCTAGTTTTCCCTGTTATTCCTGCCCCTCCTTATGTAAAAGGCTATTAATGGTGAAAAAGGGAAGGGCGAAGGATCTGGACCAGAACAGACATTTACGACCGACTGACTACATCCAATCAGATGCATCCGGTGTAGTAATTTTTAGTCAAAACTTAAAACTACAGTAATTAGAGGCATTCTTTTTTTAATTCTTTTTGATTCTTTTTTTTTTTGTATAAATCTTTATTTTGTTTTTTTTTCTAAACATATAATTAAACATCAAACAGCATAAATACAATCCTAATTCCACATAAATACTGTATCTTACCAGTACATACAAAAATGAATACATAAAAAAATTTAAAAAAATAAGGAAAGACAAAATAAGCTCGACATCACCATCATCACCTTGTTACGGCTGCTATCTAAAATCAGTAATATCGTCAGATTCATTTTCAACCCAGTTGCACATATATTAACAAAGAACACATGCAGACAAAACAGAAATGTATGGAAATTCAGATAACTTTATTAGAATAAAATAGGCCTCAGGAAGTAGCATGACAAGTACATTGCAGACATTACAATAGTAAATGACCTGGCACAATATTGGTGATTGATGTCTTTCATTTTCAAAATATCAGTGTATTGTAGATCAGAAATAGTCGAGTCATTACACAATAAAATCCTGGTTTAGACTCAACCCCAAGGTATACATACATAAGATATCTCCCCTACTTAGACTGTCCAATAAACCCACTCATATAAAACATATACATTTTATTTAAAGTCACATATAAAAAAATGCTCTAAAATTTTGGCCAAGAACACAAACACTAAAGGTAAAAACGTGCAAAGATGCCCCCCCCCCCCTCAATTTATGTAGATTTGAAAGCCATTCTTATTGAAAATATATTACCATAAGTATTGGGACGCCTGCCTTTACATGCACATGAACTTTAATGGCATCCCAGTCTTAGTCTGTAGTGTTCAATATTGAGTTGGCCCACCCTTTGCAGCTATAACAGCTTCAACTCTTCTAGGAAGGTTGTCCACAAGGTTTAGGAGTGTGTCTATGGGAATGTTTGACCATTTTTCCAGAATGTGAGGTCAGGCACTGATGTGGACAAGAAGGCCTGGCTCGCAGTCTCTGCTCTAATTCATCCCAGACTGGGATGCCATCAAAGTTCATGTGCGTGTGAAGGCAGGTGTCCCAATACTTTTGGTAATATAGTGTATATATATACGTCAACATATATCATAAAGCTCTATAAACAAAAGTATAATTTCTTCCTGTAGTAAGAATGGACTTCGAGGAGCAATAGGATTGGAGCTGGCTCATATATATTTATATTGGCCCAATTTCCCTCTGGATGTTGTATTAGTTCAAAATGTCCGACAGTGCTCCCATGTAGTTTATTGTACTAGAAAAAAGATGCCAACATGAATGAGCAAAGAACATACTTCATCCACTTGAAAGTCAGTAAATTAGGCTGCACTTGTACAGTCCCATTATTTAAACGATTCGTATGTCAACATATCTCTGGTGATGCCAATTTTAGATGTCAAATATCATAGAGGCGTAATGAGGTTGATGAATATAAACAGTGCTCAACATAGTTTGGACAAATCTCAGATCTCATATATAGATGTAAAACTCATGATGGCGGTTCTATTCAAACCTCCCTCACACCAGTGCAAGAACAAAAGTCCAATGCAATGCTGTAACTATGCAGGATAAAGGCCACCTGCGAGGGAAGGTGCAGACCAAGTTCATCCAGTTCATTGCTTTTTTTTTACTCTGCCTGGCCCTCTCCCCTGGACATGAGCTTACCTAAATAGGGACTGTCAGGTATTCTTTTACTTACCATCTGATGCTGCCACTAAGATGCTCCACATGCACTGAACTGTAGACCTCATAGGTCATCATTTAATCCTTTGATTTCTCCTATGGATGAACTTGTTCTTCACCTTCCCTTCCCAAAGTGACAAAACTAAAGTTAGTGTTAGGGCTCATTCACACATGTAGCTATTATTGTCACACCTTTTGTCTCCACCACGGTGGTGGGTCACTAACTCAGAGAAATAACTGTGTAATAATATTGGAAGAATGGAAAGTTGGGAAGGGTAGGAAGAAAGTACGTACGTTGGCATTGTGATTAGTATATAATGGATAGTTTTAAATAAAAAATTAAAGGGAAGTGTGTTAACCATGAGTGACCCTACAAGAGGATAGTGTTTGTCATTTTATATATTTCAGTATTAATTTGTGCCATAGACTTTCTCCTTTGTAGAAGCAACCTTTCTATCTATGGTTTCCTCAGAGATGTTGCGGACATAACGTGTAGTTTCAGAGGCTAAGAATAAAGAGAAAACAAGGACTGGTTAGGATGGAAAAAGTAAAAATAATTTTTTTGCTACAGATCAGTAAATCCAAAAGAGACATTGGGGTTGATTCATTAACGACAAATAGACTTTTCAGTATAACTTTTCCCAGTGCTTAGTGAATGTGGTGAGGTTTTACTTTGCAAAGAATACCCAAGGAAAATAACAAACACAGTATGTTTGGCTGCACATGATTGGACAATAGAAGCCAGCAGAGCTTCACCTTGATACCTATGCTATGTGGAAAATTCCCTACAACGTGCAACTTTTGTTGTAAAGTGAACAGTCTTATTGTCTTTAGTAAATCAACCCCATTTCCCTACTGAAAAGGGCTGTTGATACTGTCCACATATGTACAGTACATGGTAAAACTGCCCTTTTATAAGACATTGGGTACAATATTTTCATTTTCCATGAAGGTCAAAATATTTCTGCTTTTATGCTAAAATTGGCTCACTAGAGATTTATTATAGTGCAAAATGGCTGAAGGTCATGTGACTCTGTTAAGGGTCGAAACAATTCTGAGTTATTTCTAAGGCCTCCTTCACATGGATGATTACCTGCAGACTCTGGATTCCAGTGGTAAGAATTAGCATATTCTTGTTGCTGGAATGACAGGTGTATGCAAATAGTGGTGGCCGCTCTCTCTGTAAAAAGTAATGACAGGCTGACAGCAACCATTGTTGTTCGCATGTAGCCGCACACCAAGCAGTTGCTTGTGGTTAAAGCGGAGTTCCACCCTGTTTTTTTGCATTGGCCCCAGGCATTGCTTACCGCTGTGCCATCAATGTTTGGGTAATAATTTTTTTTTTGCAAAGTTTGATTACCTTTGGGCTTCCTGAAGTGCTGCACCTTCCTATTTCCTTACTATTGTTGGCTGCTGAGATATATGTGTCATCAATCCCAAGAGTCAAAGAACATCCTCTGTGCCACATCAAATGCGCCTTGCTTTCTTCACACTGCGCAGGCGCGAGATCAGGAGGTGCATGCTGGGTAGCCAGCTGCACCGTATCCCGTAAGAAAGTCCAACCGGGCTTCAGATGTTCACACTGAAGATGGAAGCTTACAAGATCGAGAGGCGACAGTGAGTAACATTGAATTTACAAGGAACACAAATGATTACATATGCAGCTTTTGCCAATTTGCATGGTAAAACCTGCAACTATCACAGGGGTGCTTTTAAAAGAAAAAAAATGACTGGAGCTCCGCTTTAAGGACAGGGGTGAAGGACAAGCCTAAAACTCATTTGACTAAGTTATTATTGTTATTATTCACTAGTAATATAATAAGAGGTTTACATTTTACCTCTGTAAGATATTTGTTGTATTATTAATATTATCAGTGCAGTCAGGCTTTGCAAATCCCATGACACTACATATTTAGTGGTATTACAATATTTATTGGTCATCCTTACATATTCATATAATAATTTAGATTTGCCATCTAATTAACATGTTTTTTTCACTCTAAACCAGATCTATATGACTTAAGCCTCGTACACGCGATCGGATTTTCCGCAGACAAAACCTCTGACTTTTGTCCGAAGTGCGTTGGCCGCCAAAATTGTCTTGCATACAAACGGCACACAATTGTCGGTTAACAAACACGAATGTAGTGACGTACTATGTGTTTTTTCAGCTCTTTAGCACCACCCTTTGGGCTCCTTCTGCTAATTTTGTGTTAGTAGTAGAAGTTTGGTGAGTGTTTATTCGCGCTTTTCATTTCGCGCTTTTCAAATAGTTTCTGATGGACCGTTCATCAACCAGCCATGCTGCGGAATCGGTAGAGATAACGTGTTATTTATTATTGGCCTTGGAGTTATTGCTTTGACCCAAGTCCAGTCCAGAAACAGGAGGAGGAGGATTTCTTGGACCAAAAATTGGTTGCTTTATTAATCGTGACCAATTATGTCATATGCCTTTGCTGCGGGAGCTCTAGGAGAATAATCCAGATTATTTTCGGAATTATCTCCAGATGACTGACCCCTGCTTTCACCAACTCTTGCATAAAAAAACCTATAAACCATGCGCTTACTCCAAAAAAGTCATAGATGTAAGCAGCTAACACAACAAATAGAAAATTTGTAATAAATCATATGTAACCAAGTGTAGCGCTAAAAAATGAGAAAGAAAATATTGCTATACCACATATAATAGCAAAATGAATTGTGAAAAGATAGTGTTTTGTATACTTTGTGAACATTCATACATATGGAACACTTATATTATAAAGCCTTAGGGTCACCAAAAGTGATAACAGGATGTAAAAATGGCAATAAAGTCCAAAACTGAATATGCAGATACGATGAACATAAATTTTGCAATGGTGATAAGTTCCAAAACATACTCGTGAGAGATTTCTGTACGTAATCCAACATGTGCTAACAGACACTTGTGCGAAACCGCCACCTAGGATGACTGGAGGCTTACCAGAAAGTTGGGACCCACCTAGCATACGCTATATGGGTCAAATAGGCTTGGATTGCTCACTGGCAATGAAGGTAGGGAACCAAGGGCTGGTGAATGGTGAAGTTGTAACGTTGCTATCCCAAAGAGGTCTTCTTCATATGGAAGCTCGGACACCAACGGACATTACCCACATGTAATGAAGAAGGGGCTCATAGCGTAATTCCGTAAACCATAAAAAATGTATTAAAAGGAAAAACACTTACATTTCAGAATAAAAAGCGCTTGCAAGTAAAATGGCGGCAGTGGAGTCCTCCCGACGCGTTTCGTCATACAAGACTTCATCCGGATGAAGTCTTGTATGACGAAACGCGTCGGGAGGACTCCACTGCCGCCATTTTACTTGCAAGCGCTTTTTATTCTGAAATGTAAGTGTTTTTCCTTTTAATACATTTTTTATGGTTTACGGAATTACGCTATGAGCCCCTTCTTCATTACATGTGGGTAATGTCCGTTGGTGTCCGAGCTTCCATATGAAGAAGACCTCTTTGGGATAGCAACGTTACAACTTCACCATTCACCAGCCCTTGGTTCCCTACCTTCATTGCCAGTGAGCAATCCAAGCCTGTTTGACCCATATAGCGTATGCTAGGTGGGTCCCAACTTTCTGGTAAGCCTCCAGTCATCCTAGGTGGCGGTTTCGCACAAGTGTCTGTTAGCACATGTTGGATTACGTACAGAAATCTCTCACGAGTATATGTTTTGGAACTTATCACCATTGCAAAATTTATGTTCATCGTATCTGCATATTCAGTTTTGGACTTTATTGCCATTTTTACATCCTGTTATCACTTTTGGTGACCCTAAGGCTTTATAATATAAGTGTTCCATATGTATGAATGTTCACAAAGTATACAAAACACTATCTTTTCACAATTCATTTTGCTATTTTATGTGGTATAGCAATATTTTCTTTCACCAACTCTTGGCATTGTTGATCCCCTATATTAAGAAGCATGACACATGCATGAGGCTTTTATTTTAGTTTTTGGTTGAATAATGATTTGATTTGGTATATTTTCTATATTTTTGGATGCATAGAATGCACTTTTTGGTTAGGTTCTATTGGCAGATAGCATGTCTAATTTTATGTGTTTTCTTTTTTGATGAACAATTAAAAAATTGTGGAGAATAATACTTGGCTATGTGTTTTACTTCAAAAGGCAGTTTGGGAGTAGGCAGTTACATTTTAAAAAATACAATGTAAAATTAACAAGGGAGACCAACATAGTTGTCTCTTTGATCTTAAAAACTATGGGATAATGGTGTTGTGGTAAATTGCACCAAAAAAAAAAAAATAACAAGCATAATAATATTATTCTTGATATCACTAAAAAAAAAAAAAGTCCTTAAAAATTAGTTCGCAATAACTCCATCAGTATCACCAGAAAAGCAGCTTCATTATTATCCCATTGTAGAAGAAGAGAATGTGCACTGCATTTCGAGATTTCATAATTTGCCATGTCACGAATGTTAATTCTCCATTACGAACGCTAGTTTACAAGACCGACCACTTCTGGCTCGTCCTTGCTCCCGAGCATCCTTGTTTGTACTTTGGACTTTTGTCCGACGGACTTGTGTACACAAGCTCGGAAAATCCGACAACAGACATTTGTCAGCGGAAAATTTGAGAGCCTGCCATCCAACATTTGTCCGCGGAAAATCCAACAATTGTCCGATGAAGTGTACAAATGGTCGGATTTTCTGCCAACAGCATGTCATCACACAATTCCTGTTGGAAAATCCGATCATGTGTACAAGACTTTAGGGTCCTCTCACATGGGTGTTCTGATCAGATCCACCAGTCATTTTTCAAAGGTGTATCCAGAGGCGTGACTAGAACCTTCAGGGCCCCGGTGAAAGAAAACATAAAGGACTCCCCTAAGCCCTGGGTGGGGCCTATCCCTCTGAGCCCGGGTCCTTCTCTTCGGGCCTAGTGATGGAATGCGAGGGCCTGGTCACAAAGGCAACCTTTGCAACCCTGGTAGATCCTCCTCTGGTGTCAGTAGTTATTTATTTAATTTTATTTTTTTTATTATTATTTTTACAATTTTATTTATTATTATTTTTACAAGTTTTAGGAGTCCCGTTGGGGGGCTTTGGTGAAATGTCAGGGGTCTAAACAGACCTCTGATCTTTCACCTTTGAGGTAGAGAAAGGAGATTGAGGACACAGCCCTCAATCACCATCACTGCAGTCTCAGCTGCACAGAATGAACGGACAGGAAAAGCTCTGTAGAGAGCTTTCCATTCATTCACAAACTGAAGCATAATAAACACTGTTTACTATGCTGCAATTATGAATGGACAGAGTCGGCGATCGGTCCATTCAGAAAAGGAAGGGACCGGTAAATGACACATTTACTGGCCCCTTCCCAGTTCTATATCCTGACACATCCCCCACAGTAGCCAGGGGGAGAGAGGAGGGGGGAATTAGGCAGAGCTGCGGGGAGATGAGGGAGGGCCAGGGGAGCACACAGGGTCCCGGGGCCAGCAGAAAGAGGAGGAAGCTGGATAGGAGGGGTGGCAGGGGCAATATATAGAGGCAATGATTCCCTCAATTTTCTTCCTGTAGGTGCTAAATGCCTGTGGGAGAGGGAGGAGGAGGAACAGGCTTTCAACAGCTACAGGAGGAAAATGGTGGAGAACTGTCCCTCTATATGTCACCCCCGCATTCCCTCCTATCCAGGTGTACAAGGGGGCTGCATGGGCCCCCTGGAGCATGGGACTGGGTCATGATTGCGACCCCTATAGTTACGCCCCTGAACGGAAGTTCTATGTTAGTCTGAGGGCAGTTTCATGTAAACAGGCATGTGTCTGTTTACATCCAATTATCTTTTAGTCTATCTAGGTCTGAACAAAAAAAAAATGTATGTAAACGGACACATGTTATGAGTCTGTTAGGCTCCATTTTCAGGCTGGGGGAAAAATCTGAATTGACACCTGTTCCATTCTGCTCCAATTTAGCAGGTGAGCTGTTCATAGGTCCTCTGCTGACCAGAATGGACATGACCCATGTGAAAGAGTCCTTATCCAATACAAAGTGAAAGGGGTGTAGACAGGTTGCCTACTGTGTTATTGTTAGCTTAATTAATGTGGCTACCCCAGGTTAGGGAGAGGAAGGGTTGACTCTGTTATGTTCTACTGCTCTCATTTCACTGGCTTTTGAGGTCCAGCCTCCTGTCCTGTGATATATCAAAGGCAGAGGTTTGGACCTCAAGGATCAAATGGAGTCAGTCAGACCAGTAAACAAAAGAACGGGACTGTGCTGAGACTTGCCGTTTTTCTATGAAGCACTGGTTTTCGGAAATTGCCCAAGCTTAAAAATCTCCAATCGAGACATGGCAGCTATGAACCTCACCCACGAGGATTTTACCTGTTAAGGTACTCTGGGGCAGCCACTACTAGCATTGGATAGGAAAAGGACGTTCTGCCAGGTTATGTTTATCATGTCATATTTTTAGTAAAAGTTATTAACCGCAAAAAGCCAGGTCTGAAGTCATTCAAGGAGTGCACATGTTGTTCTGGCGTGCACACAAGAGTCTGAATCTGCAACAGCCTGTACCAGCACACAAAGGGTTCTAGCAACATTTCAGCATTCAAAGGTAAACTGCAACCGGTCGTTGATGTGGTACCAGGTAGGGAGACAGGTATTACAGCTCCCTCCCTAGCTGTCTGTCTCTGTCGGTCCCTGGGAGTGGATTAGCGTCACCAAGAGTCATGGCCTGATCCCTTAGTACAGAACGTAAGGGGTTAAGTGAGAATGCATGAGGTGTGGCCTATGTGCTCGGCAGACTCTCTGCTGCTGAGTGAGGTGGCAGAGTATGCTGACTGGTGGAGTGGGCATAAGCTCTGCATGTCCCTCCTAATGTAACACACACCTGCACAAATGTGTATTATACAGGACCACATCTTCAGAAGGGATTCCAAATGACACTACACACAAGTGGCTCATCTTCGAGTGGGAGGACTGTCTTAATGTTTAATTCTTCACATGACCGCAGCCCTTGTCAGGCCCCAGCTATGATGAGCGTGCCCTTGGGCAAGGTGTAAATCCAGTGTTACAACACATGACCCTTTTGGTCACCTGGCATATTCCAGAAGAACCCACCCTTGGGTAGGCCTCTTGTGGGACCCTTACACCTGGCGCCCAAGTTAATGAAGAACACATGGAGGAGAGGTACCAGTCCATCACAAGATGCACACCCTACCCTTACAGGGGTAAATGAAGTGTAAAGTGCACAACCCTCATAAGATGTCAAATCAGTAAAAGTTGGAATCTGGTTGGTTGTTATGAAAAATGCACCTAGGACTTGCTCTTTTTTTTATTAAATAAGCTAATTTGCATTATACTTATTTAGAAGGGAATTTGTTAAATAAAACCTAAAGGGAATTGTACTTACTTTCTTTGTAGGAAATTCTGTTGGGGGGAAATATGAAAAAAAAAATTAAAATAAAACATATTTTGCATTATTAAAGACTGTCAGAACACTATGTAAGTCAGGATGGGTTTTCAGAACAATGAAATGATACAATGGCAGACTGAATGCTTAAAGCACTCACCATACATTTTCATCCAAGTAGGGGAGCTAAAAATCAATATCCTATTATAGAAAATATTGGGATGGGGAGAAAGACAAGTAATTTATTAACAGTCACTGCTTTTCTCAAAGCTGAGCAGAGGGAATAATCAGCCTCCTCATCTAATTGCTACATTAGTTAAAAGAAATTTTAAAGCCCCAAATACTCACCTAAATCCGTGGTCACGTGATACATCGGGTAATCTTCTTCATTGCAAGAGGAGAGTCTTTATTCCAGTGTTGACATAAGTAACTGGGTGACATGGACCCTTCTTATTGGCTGTCCATTGATGGGACCCTCTCAGGGTTAACGCTCATAGTGGTTTGGAACACAGTAGTTACAAAGAGTATTGTGGGAGAGCTAAAGATTCACAGAGGGCAGATTTCTTTATCTTGTTGTCTGCTTCTTACTTCATCGACTTTATAATAATATTGGGCAGGTGAGAAAATGTTACTTTGCAAGATTCGGCCACTCAAACCTGTGTTGGGTGTCACTAATTAGGTGGAACAAATGCCAAAAGTTTGAATACCATGCAGACTCCATTTAATTAAAATACACTTTTAAGTTTGTGTTGTGTAATTGGTGAGCACAATTGCTCTTTAACCCGTTCCTGCCAGGGGCAGTGTATCATGGGCAAGTGGCCCCCAGCAGAATTTTCCTGCTCTCCCTTGCATGCGAGAATGTTTGCAAGGCGACCCATCCTGGCTTACCTGGTATTTGTGTACAATCTTCTGCACAGCTAATTGAGACCTTACACCAACTGGCCCTGCTTAGCACCTTGGGCACAAGTATCGTTTCCAGTAAATGTTCCCATAAAGATTAGAAGAAGTTGGAGTCTATACCAGGAATTACAGTTTATTGAAGCAAAAGATGTAAAGATGTTTCATTTATCCCTTGAGGTGGCGGCACTCAGCTTAACTTGCAAACAGTCCGGTATAGTGCAGAGTAATGTGGCATGAAAGACCCACCACTCATAGAAAAATCCAGCATCCCAAAGCAGGGGAATGCTAGTAGTCCCATAAAATGCATATAGTCCTTCCACCACTACAGGCTTCCCCCCTAAACCACAGAGGGAAACTGCTCCTGCCAATAACCTCCTAATATGTCCTTACTCGGGGGGAATCTCTCCTAGCAGGAGCAGGGTTGGCATTTAACCCAAGCAGCTCCTAAGCTGAATCTCACTCTCAAGCTATGGGGGAATCTAGTAGCCAACCAGGGAAGCAACAACAGGCCACATCCATGCTCTATCCTGCAATCCAACTAACCTACAGAAAGAGCACAAAAGTCCTGAAAAGGTAAATTGCCAGATGCATTTGTAAATATGTATTTGCCCAAAAAGTGGACTTACACATTAAGTAAAATATTTTTAGGATTCTTATATTATTTCCAAGTTTTACTATTTCCTGTTAGGATTACAATCATTCCAGTATGTATATATGTTAACATACCTAACATCTTCTCCATTCAGGAGGCGTGTGTAGGTGGAGATTTCCTGTTCAAGACGGGTCTTAACATCCATGAGGATTTTGTGCTCGGAGTTTTGGCGTTCTATATCTGTTCGCAATTCAACAAGCTGAACTTCTATGGCACTAACCAGGTCTTTCAGTCGAGAGAGTCGTACGCAATATTGACTTTCTGTCTCTGCCAAGGTACGTTCCAATACTGATTTCTATAATAGGGTAATACATATAGTTGAGCCAGTCTTGTATATTAACATTTACATTTTATATCTGAAGCAATGATGATACAAAAGGTTCTTTGTGATTAGGTGTGAAAATGTTTTGAACAAAAACCTCACCATGCTTAGTTGGGCCTGCAGTTCAATCTCTAAGCCTTGAAGTGTACGTTTAAGGTCGGTGATCTCAGTAATACTGGACTGGATCTGTTCACTGTGACTTGCAACTTCTCTGTTCAGCTCTTCTGTCTGTCAGGTTAACAAAAACATTAAATATGTTACTGACTTTGTCCACAATCTGAATAATTATTCTTTAGAACCAGATCTATTGTTCAGTAGCCCCACCTTTTTAAAGTACCAGTCTTCAACTTCCTTGCGGTTGATTTCAGACAGAGTTTCATATTCGTCTCTCACTTGAGCCAATATCTTGATCAAGTCAACAGCTGGGGCAGCGTCCATCTCCACACTGACAGTGCCACGAGCTTGTCCGCGCAAGGCATTCATTTCCTATACACAAGCATTTTAATTTTAAAGAATGGTTACATGGTTTTACTCTGAAATGATTGTAATACAAACATCATATTTTATTTTCTTATTCTTCATGATAAGGATTTGGGTGGATTGTTTGGGGCATTTTAAATGGTAAGCCAGTGGGGGGTTTCCATAAAAAAAAGTATGTCCAACTTGGGAAACCTGAGGAGTAGAACAGAGTACATCAAAAAGATATTTCCACCAAAACTAGCCTTAGACCAGGCCCAGACTTGCCATAGGGAACACAGGCATTTGCTCAATGGGTCGGTGCCAAATAATAAGAGCTGGCTAATGCAGGCATCCCTAGCCCCAGGCCAGTACTGGTCCGTGGCCTGTTGATAACAAGGCCGCACAGTGGGAAGCAAGTCTCCTCTCCCAGCTCTCCTGCCAACTATGCCATCCTATCAACAGAGTAGGGGGTGGGAGGAGCTGGAGATCTGCACAGAGAGCGGAAGTCTTTTCATATTAACTAATGGGTAATCACCCGCTTGTTAATATGATCCAGATCAACAAAGGAAACACAGGCTAAATCCTGCCTCTGCCCTTCTGAAGGTAGGACTGTGCAGGGGAGGCAGAGAGTAAAAGGGGGTAGTGTGATTAGAGAGAAAATGGGGGGGAAATGATTGTAAGGGGCACTGTGATGGGGGTGCTGTGATTGCTAGGGGCACTGTAATGTAAAGAGGCACTGTAATATAAAGGGGATTACACTGTAAAGTGGCACTGTAGTCATTACAGTGCCCTTTTATGGCGTAGTCCCCTTTATATCACAGAGTGCCCCTTTACAATACAGTGCAGAATACCCAGTCCGGACCTGCCTTAGACCACTAGGCAAAGGAAAGGTAAAAAGAACTTAGTCAGCCTGCTGCATTCGTAGCCCACTTTAGGATAAGTACACTGATCTAGAATACATTCCCAACTTTCTACATGGACCTAAATTTCTTTAAAAAAAATATCTGTATGAAAAGTTTTATCAACCCTACCTCTTCATTGTTCTTCTTCAGGTAGATCAATTCTTCCTTCAAACCCTCAACCTGAAGCTCCAGGTCAGACCTGTTTAGAGTCATTTCATCCAGGACTTTACGTATGCCACTGATGTCAGCCTCAACGTTCAGTCTAAAGGAATGTTCAGTTTCAAACCTAATCAAAAAAAGTTGTAACTTGACCTAATGTTGTGATATCTTTGTATTTTTCTCTCATTGTTCTTATATTTGTGCACAGTGTTGTGTTATAGTGTGTCTTTTAATGACGGCATCCATTGTTAGAGTCTTTTATGGATCAAAATAAGATCAAGTTCTTACTTGGCTCGAAAGTCATCACCAGCCAGTTTAGCGTTCTCAGTCTGCAGGATCATGTTGGCATTGACCACGGTGGCATCATGGATCTAAGAATTGTAACGATACAGTAATAACAATACAATTAGCAGATCAGGTTATATTGGCTGTGGTTAACAACATGGTAGAAAAGAGTGCTTTGTAAATTATTCCACATCTATGACCATTACCACATCTAATCATGTTTCAGATTTCTGAAGCTTAGAAAGCATACTAATGAAATGATCTTGTATTGTTCCCCTGAGTTACTATTGTGCATTACTGATCTTTTTTTTCCTTGATCTACACACTTTGTTGCTGTGCCCAGCCTAATGGTCCACAAAAGTGACAGAAAAGTGGATTGTCTTGGTCACATGATACAAAGTAAGGACATAACTGTTTTTGTGGTCCACAGGATGCTGCAATTACTATATCTGGTCTCCCACAGTACACAGAAAATGGAAATGCAATATTTTTAGTAAATATAAACTGCTAAATACCATTTTTCATCATGAGTATATAGCAGTCTTGTGACTTTAATCTGTGTCTGGTTAAGGCTTGAAGAAGGAGGTTTCATTCTTCTCTGACCATCCTATGAGGCTGCAGGACCCCTGACCATCTGTCTGGACAGTGCTGATTGGCCCTGTGCTGATCACATGCACTCTCCCAAGAAAAAAAAAACTCTCTAGCAATATGCACCAAACTGAGCATATGCAGCTTGTCCCCCCCGCCTCTGTTTTATCAGCAGATAGATTGGGGACAGTGGGAAGAGGTGAGGAACAGAGAAGACAGGATAAAACAGCCTTTTTACACAATGCAGAGGATTAACCCCTTAGGTTCCACAGTGAGTATAACAAGCATGCTTTACTGCATATACAGACTGATTTTACTGTTGCGGGTTTAGTAACACTTTAAGAAAGTTTTTATTTAAAAGGATTGCCACTTGGAAACGAATCAGTATGTCGTTTTCATTTTACTGTTAATATAGTTATGATATTTGGGATGACTACCTAGAAAAGAAAAAACATATCCAGTATTTCAAAAATGGGACATCTACACTTGACTAAAGCTGTACATAAACCATAAAGCTGAACTCTGGTATAAGCAAATATTGTCTAAATAGATTTGTTGTGTCTATTCTTCATGAATCTTGGTGTGCTTTGTGTATTTCCTCCAGATCTGTGCAGTAATCCTGTGTGAAACTTTGCCTCTGTGCAGGAGCTTCCTGTAATAAAGACCTGTCACTGCTGTTTTCTCTTCATATGCAGGGTGACTGGTCTTGTCTCCGCCCCTCCTATAGTGTTCTGCAGGCAGCCTGTAGTGGGTGGGGCCTGCAAGATCCCTCCAACAGTTCTGTTCTCTACACAGGCTATGTGCGGCACAGTGGTGATGTCACTGCTACATTTAAAAAGTAATACCATGCGCTTGAAAAGACATTGGGCACACACAAAGTGAATTTTTATTCTTTGTGGCTATTGAGGAATATATTTAAATAAAAGGGTTTTTTTCAGGAGTTCATCTTTAAAGAGTTTCTATCATTACATAAAACATGAGGGAATAGGAGTTCCTCGCTAAATGGTAAAACAAGCCATTAGGTCAATGAAAGCTGAATTTTTAAAATCAATTCTGGCCATTTCTTAAGACTAAAGGCTGGTACACAGGGGCTGAATATCGGTCGGTATTGGCCGATTCAACAGAAACCGTTCGACATTTGGCCAGTGTGTACAGCGGCCTGTTCAACAGAAGCCAGCCTAATGTCTGGCTTCTGTTGGACAGGCATGCTGGAAAACCAGCAGCTGAATAGAATATGATCAGCACTGGCAGCCAATGTCTGCGAGCGTTGATCGGTGTGTTCTGGCAGAACACAATAGCTTAGCGGGGAGATGGCATAGGTAAAGTGATTGTAAAGTCTCAAGGTTTTTCACCTTACTGCATTCTATGCAACCTTTTTTGCTGCAGCTGCCCCCAGAGCCCCACCCTCCTTTTTCTTACCTGAGCCATAGTCGATCCAGCAATGTGTACGAGCCAGCGGCTCCAGTCACTGTCTCTGTACTAATTGGACAGATTTTCACAGCCATTGGCTCTGACTTCTGTTAATCAAATTGGGCTTTCTGTGTCAATGGAAGCAACAACAGGACTCGGGAACGATCCCGCACGGGTGCCCCTATGGAAAGCGGCTTTCCGTGGGGGTACCCAATGAAGGGGAGGAGCCAGGAGCGCCAGCAGGGCACCCCAGAAGAGGAGGATTGGGCTGCTCTGTGCAAAACATTTGCACAGACCAGGTAAGAATAACATGTTTATTATTTATTTTTATTTTTTAAAAAGCAAACCTTTACAATCACTTTAAGCCTGGTACACAGTACAGTTTTTTTGTGCAACCCCTTGGATTGCACGAAAAAAAAACGTCAGCTCCGGTTGAGAGCCGCTGTACTAACCATGCAAGCTTAGTCCAGCGATCTCCCCAACTGAGCTATCGTGTTCTGACTGGGAGATGCCCCCCATTGGCTTCTGTGGGACAGACTGACATACATGGGCAGAATTTATTTTTGTACCGGCAAATGTCTCCTGACATGCTGCTCGTGAGAACTTCCTGTGTGGAGCAGGCTTAATATTCAAGGATTGTCAAACAAATAACATGCTGGGCACTGCTGTGGGAGGGCAGATACCAATGCAAACAATATTTTTAAGAAATACTGCAGCACTTTTAATAAGTCTTAAAGAGAAACATTAAAAATACACAATTCCTTTAGAAAAAATGCTTGGGGGGGGCCTTAAACCTGCCTGTGAAGTGGTACACCTGTACAGTGTATACAATGTACTATACTAAAACTGTCATTTACAAATAAAAAAAGTTCATTTAAATTGCTGGTAAATTACATTTCTCTGTCTGCTTCATTTTTAATTTCCTAATAAACACATGTACAAAATATATATACAAAAAATATGTATCAGACAATAAATACTTATATGAATATTTACAAGCAAAAAGGTTTTTTTCTTTCTTAAAATGCCACTTTTACTGTAGTACATCCTGCTGGGGGCTTCCCCTAAAGATGCATACCAGATCCTTATCCATACCAGACCCTTATCCATACCAGACCCTTGTCTATACAAGACCCATATCCATACCAGACCCGTAGGCACACACTCTCGAGTTGTTCTTAAAAATGGTTTAAATAAATGTCTAATGTTGTTTTATTTTTTAGAACTTGGCTGGTAATTATTATCCTTTCACCTAATCAGGATTATGTAACAAGGGAATAGGAAAGCCCTGGAATGTAGTGATTTAATAGTGGTTGCAAACCTTTTATCTATATACCTTAATAAAAGGTTGCAAACCTTTTAATTTCTGTTTGTTAATCAAAAATGCGGACCATGGTCAATGCTCCAAGGGTTTTTTTTTTTCTTTTTGAAGCACAATGTTCTTGAATGTAGAGATAATAATATACGATGAGGTGCATTTACTAAAGGAGCTGAGAATGTTCACACAATAAATTGTATGAAGATTCACTTTAATTATCCAATCATGTAAAAAGTGAATCCCTGTTCATTTTTTTCATCTGCACATGATTGGATATTTGAAGTGAATCTTCATACAATTTATTAAGATTTATTGAGATACGATGGTGTTCATTTTTTTAAATATTGCATTGTGCTAGGGCCATACATATTGCATTAATATATTTATTTGCTTTGACTGTATTAACTATTTAATTCATAAGTTATACAAGACAGGGGAAACACAGTTAATAATCAGATCACAACATAATTAGATGCTTTTATTAGGAATAGTAGCAATATTAGGAAAAATGATATGCTGGTTTGATAAATGAGACATTGCAAAGAGGTGATGATGTACAAAGTGCTTAAAACCCATAGAAAACAATAAGAAATAGTTTCTTATTGACATGGCTGCCTTTACCAGAAATTTGATAGGCTGCTTTGGGTAAATTTACATTTCACATCATCTTTGTTGTGCCCTACTGAATAAACTTATGAATGGACCTTATCTTACCTTGTTACGAAGATCTTCAATAACCTTGTAGTACTGGCTGTAGTCATGTGATGAGCTGGGGGCTTGCTTCTCATACCATTCCCTGATGTTGATCTCTAGCTCAGCATTGGCCTTCTCCAGAGAGTGCACCTTGTCCAGGTAGGAGGCCAGACGGTCATTTAGGTTTTGCATGGTCTCCTTCTCCCTTCCACCAAGGAGGCCATCTCCACCTGCAAATCCACCCCCATAGCCATAACCAAAACTAGATGAGTAGCTGCCACCAAAACCACCATCTAGGTCACCTAGTCCACCACCTAAGTTGCTACCAAGACCACCGACCTCAGAAGTTACCATCCTTGAGGTTAAAAAGGAGAGGTTTTTGCCACTGCTACCTTCATGAGTGCTAGGTACCCTGTGGCTAACCATGCTCGATCTGTTTGAGCCACCACCATACCCACCTATCCTCTTGATGCTATATGAAGACATTATTAACCTTTCATGCCTTTCTTTTCCTATGTGCTATCTAGAATGTTTTGGGCTGGGAGTTAGAAATCCAGACCTTCAATCCTTGACTTTATATCAGAGATGTGGGCGTCATTTTTTCTAAAGGATTGGTTCTTGTGTGCCAACATTTGTGAGAGAAGTGGTATTTATGATTACCTCATTGATCTTGAAGAACAACCTTTCTTACCAAAATGCAGATACCAGAGGAGGCATTGTGTGTGTGTGTGCACTCTGCTGGTTCCTAAAACAAAAGGTCTGATTCAGTTTGAGTTAAGGAGGCTCCTGTCTTCAGGCTATACATTTGATAATCTTGTACTCTTAACCAGGAAAAACAGTATGGTCACCCCTCCCTACACTTGAAAGTTTAGGAATCCGTCTAAAATGAGTTGTTGTGTTGTTTTTAGAGAACAATATACTCCTCCATCTTTGTGTTAACCCTTAAGGCAAACAAATCGATGAGGGTATGCAGTAACAATCATTCAAAGACATCTAAAGCCAATACCTTTTTTAAACATTTAGGATAAAGTGGTAAAAGGTCAAGACCTCTGTCGTGTTTTCATTTCTGTCTATGTCCCCTTTGGGTTGGTTCACCCTCTGTATTTGTACTGGTGACCATTGTCAGCAAAGTAGAAAGTGATTGGAAATCCTACATTATACAACTGTCACCCCTGCCGCCGGGGTTCCAAAACTGTCTGGGTTCTCTGCTGGTCAAATCCCCAAGGAGGCCCAACACCAAAGGCTTATTCTCAAAAGCAGCCTGTGTCCCAATTCTGGGACACCAAAGGACACCCGACCCCCCAATGCCAGAGTCCCTGGTCTGTGCAGGTACCCTGACGCCAGGGCATTCCTTCACGACTGGACCCTCTCTCCCTCTGTTGTTAGAGGCCACTCTGCACTTTACCTGTCCCTCGGGTCTACCCAGAGCATAGGTTACCTCACTCGGGTCCCCAAATGCACCAGGGATCGCAGAGATGACCCCTGGGTCAGTACAAAGTTTAAATGGAACACTGTCCTTTCCCATAGGACCTCTACTACCGGGGCTGTAACAGCAGATGTGGCTCTTAAGTTCAAAGTGGAGATCTGGACCTCCTGGCCTTGGTACAACAGGATCCACTGGCTGTAAAAAGGAATCAGGATGAGCAAAAGTAGGGATCTTATCCCACCCAGACAACCCCTTTAGGCCACATAACACTGGAATTTTAGAAGCCTCAGACACGTCAGTAGGGTGGGAGTTTAACCCAGTCAACAGAGTGCAGCTTAACAGCAAGTAGGTATTTGGCATAGACCAGCTGGACGGCACCTTCGGAATCAGCATAGTCCAGAGGGGCAGCAGCCCTGAAATCAGCAGGCTGGGAATCGGTCACCAGATCACCAGGCTGGGCAGCGGGCACATCAGACTGGGTAGCAGCCCGGGAACCAGCATAGCTCATTGAGGCAGCGGCAGCCTGGAAACTGGCATAGTCCAGCGGGGCAGCAGCAGCCCGGGAACCAGCCACGGCAAGCTTGGTAACAAATGGTAGGTCACTCGTGGCAGGCTTGGCTACAGACGGCAGTATGGAGGAGGAACGGAGACGATCAGCAAGCGGCATCAGCATTGAGGAGGCATGGACACCATCGGCAGGCAGCAGCGGCATGGAGGAGGCATGGACCCCATTAGCAGACAGCATCAGCATAGAGATGGCATTGATCCCATCAGCAGACAGCATCAGCATGGAGGAGGCATGGACCCCATCGGCAGGTGGTATCAGCATGGAGGAGGCATGGACCCGATCATCAGGCGGCATCAGCATGGAGAAGGCATTGACATCATCAGCAGGCGGCATCAGCATAGAGGAGGCATAGACCCCATCAGCATTGGACATCAACATGGAGGAAGCATGGACCCCATCAGCAGGCGGGAACAGCATGGAGAAGGCATGGTCAGTATCAGTAAGGATGAGCTCAACCCACACATGCAAAGCCCACCAGGAAGTCGGCACTGCACCGCACTAATCACAGGCAGTAAAACATTTTGCCAATCCGCGGCTGCAGAGATCGAGAAATGTCTCACTGCCTGTTATTAGCGCTGTGCAGTGCTGACTTCCTGGCGGGCTCTGCAGGTGCAGATTGCGAACATGCCTGAGCTTATCCTTAATCATCAGCAGGCGGCAACATGGAGGAGGCATGGACACCATCAGGAGGCGGCAACATGGAGGAGAACTGGATCACATCAGCAGCAGTCAGTATGGAGGAGGACTGGATCGCAATGGCAGCAGTTTTTAGCATGGAGGAGGACTGGATCGCATCGGCAGCAGTCATCAGCATGGAGGAGGACTGAATCGCATCAGCGGCAGTCATCAGCATGGAGGAGGAATGGATCACATCGGCAGCAGTCATCTGCATGAAGGAGGACTGGATCGCATCAGCAGCAGTCATCAGCATTGAGGAGGACTGGATCGCATGGGCTGCAGTCAGCATCACATCAGACTGGGTAGCCGACACCAGTTCTGCAGACTGGGCAGCAGGCACTGGATCGATGGGCACAGGATCAGCAGGCAACATGGATAGTGGTAGAGTTATAAGAGCAGGAGAAAAGTTTTGTTTCTTTTTCTTTGGCTTAGATACTGGAGTCATGCACGTAGTTGCCTTGTGCTGACCAGAGTGTACTGCTGATGGAAAGGTAATAACAGTACCGGGGAGAATAGAGGGAAGAGTAGCAGAAATACAGGAAGAGGCTTGAGATGTTGCTATAGGTAACGGCACTGCAGGGGGAGCTTTCAATGGATTGCATACAGAGGAAGTGTGCTTACTGGTGGCAGGGTACTGATCTACAGGAGGTAACGAACACTCAGTAGCAGCTGTGGTTGCTAAGGGTAACAGAGGAACAGATTCTTGATTCTTAGCAGCAGATCTGACTTTATGCGACTCATTTATCACTGGGGACATGATCTCTGACCAAGCTTGTAGTAGAGGTTTGAACTAAAGTCAGTTTGTCTCTCCCTTGCTCAATTAAACAGTGCACAGAAGCAATACAATCCAACAACACTTGTTGTGAATATAGGCTGAATACTGCTGGAAAAAAGAACCTGCACAATGTTTCAGCAACCATCCCAAAAATCCAGCCTGGTAGATAGTAAATGGAGGAGGGTAAACATCATGGCTCTGAGAGGTAAACTGAAATAGTAGCTCAGAACAGACCTGAATCAAAAGTTGTACTTCACTAAGTGAAAATCCACCCTCAACAGCTAAAGCACGTGCTCTCATCCACGAGATAGCTATGTCAGACCATGCCCCCATCTCAGTCCAAATACCAGACTATGGCTCCCAATCCCCAGCAAAAACATGACGCTTTCCCTATTATCTAGTCCATAACCCCGATCTCCAGAAAGTGCTCCAAGAGGCCTGGTCAGAGTATGAATTCACAAATGCAGTTCATAGCACTTGTCCCAATTTATACTGGTAAAGCTGTGTTGCAAGGCAGAATCATTGCCTTTGCGGCCTCGTATAAAAGAAAAGTCCTCAAACACGAGAAGCTAGTGATCGCCTGCGACACTTCCAACCACTGTTATCGCAAATAAAACTCCCCTGAGCTTCGCCAATCCTGGCGAGAAGCCAAGACTGATTTTGATCTGTGGGCTGATGCCCAGGAACGAATCTACCAAGCACATTCAGACTATACAATACCACAAATTTGGTAATAAGCCAGGGAAATTTTTAGCGAGACTGTGCAAGAGTACCCACACCCCCCCACATATATCAGCGCTAAAAGACTCTCAGGGACATTAGCCTAATTCTCGAGCAGTTCTATACCAAACTATACAGCCCAGTTCCAAATTGATATGTCCTCAGCCCAAGACTTCTTAGCCCAAGCTCCCCTACTACAAATTGCCCTTACACTCCTCCCCAATTTTAACTCTCCGATAACTGAGTAGGAGATTTACAAGATGATATCGCGAACGGGAAGGCTCCGGGCCCGGGCGGGTACATGATGTCACACACAGTGGTCCCTTCACTAGCAACGGTTTACCAGGAGATTTTAGAAGGGGGTCACTATTTCCCTTTTAAACCTTGACTCTAAAATCCTTTCTAAAGTCATGGCCAACAGACTAGCTAAAGTTATGCCTACCCTAATACACCCCGCGTAGACAGGCTTCACCCAAGGCTGCTCCACGTCATCCAACATAGGGAAAGTACTCACAGTCCTTGAACATGCAAAGACCATCCCCAACAGCGATACCGCCATAATTTCCCTTTGGCGCGGAAAAGGACTTTGACAACGTCAGTTTCACCTGGCTGTCACTGGCCTTGCAATGTTTAGGCTTTTCGGGCCCCTTTCTACAACTAATTTTTACTATGTACCCCACAGCTAACATTGTAGCAGCCGGCCTCATCTCTAACTGGATTAAACTACACAAAGGCACCAGACAAAGTTGCCCCCTCATCCCGCTCCTCTTTAATCTGGCCCTAGAACCTCTCTCCCATCACATTCTCTCCCATCCCTCCTTACATGGGGTACACATAAGCCAAAATTTGCGACTAGCACTCTTCGCAGATGACATTCTCATCTTCATTTCCAACCCAGCCTCAAATATGATTACTATCCAATAACTGAGCAGGTAAGTATAACATGTTTTTTATTTTAATAAAAAATAAAAAAATAAGCTTTACAAACACTTTAAGGCATTTTTTCTTTTTCACTGAAACAGGTATAACAGTTTTAATTAACCACTTCCCTACCGGCGCATTGTAAAATGACTCCGGCAGGTAGCTTTCATCCCTCCGGACAGGCGCCATATGACGTCCGTCTGTTCTGGCCGCTCTCAGCCCATCCCTGATCAGCGTAAATAGCCAATGAAAATGTCTCTTTACCACGTGACCGATATGAGAATCACAGCCAGTCACAAATGTCAACAAATCGCGCTAGTTGTTACCGTGTTCTCAACCTCACACACCCATCCTGTGTGAGGAGGTGATTGCAGTAACAGCTAGTTAGAATTTACAATGTAAAGTAAAACACACAGATTGATTAGTAATAAAGAGTACCTGTTGCCAGCCCATCAGAGTACCTGTCACCAGGCCATCAGAGTACCTGATTACCTGTCTCCATCCCAGAGTACCTGAGTACCTATAGGCAGACCATCAGAGTACCCGAGTACCTGTCTGCAAACCATCAGAGTACCTGGGTACATGTCTCCAGCCCATCAGAGTACCTGAATACCTGTCTCCAGCCCAGAGTACCCGAGTACCTGTCTGCAGCCCAGAGTACCTGAGTACCTATCTGCAGCCCATCAGAGTACCCGAGTACCTGTCTCCAGCCCAGAGTACCCGAGTACCTATCTCCAGCCCATCAGAGTAGCCGAGTACCTGTGTCTAGCCCAGAGTAACCGAGTGCCTATCTGCAGCCCATCAGAGTACTAGAGTACCTGTCTCCAGCCCAGACTACCTGAGTACCTATTTGCAGCCCATCAGAGTACCCAAGTATCTGCAGCCCTTAGGGGTACCTGAGTACATGTCTCCAGCCCTTCAGAGTACCCCAGTACCTGTCTCCAGCCCATCAGAGTATCTGAGTACCTGTCTCCAGCCCAGAGTACTTGAGTACCTATCTGCAGCCCATCAGAGTACCCGAGTACCTATCTTCGGCCCATCAAAGTACCCGAGCACCTGTCTCCAGCCAATCGGAGTACCTGTCTCCAGCCCATCAGAGTACCTGAATACTTGTCTCCAGCCCATCAGAGTACCTGTTTCCAGCCCAGAGTACCCGAGTACCTGTCTCCAGCCCATCACAATAACCGAGTACCTGTCTCCAGCCCATCAGAGTACCCGAGTACCTATCTGCAGCCCATCAGAGAACCAGAGTACCTATCCGCTGTCCATTACAGTACCTGAGTACCTATCTGTAGTGCATGCCTCATAGAATATACTTTGGGGTGTTTGCTTTCCAAAACGGGGTCATTTTGTGGGAGTTTCCGTTGTCCTGGTGCTCCAGGGCCTTCAAAAGTGTAATAGGTTGTCAAGAAATTAGATATGAAATGTATGCTCCTAGAACACCTGATGCTCCCTGCATGTTGGACCTCTCTATGTGGCCAGGCTGTGAAAAAGTCTCACGCATGTGGTATTGCCATACTCACACATGTGGTATTGCCATATGCTGTGTGTGAGAAAAAACTTGCTATTATGACAATTTTGGGTAAAAAAAAATCATAATTGTAGTGGTATGTTTACCACTTGGTTACTAGCAATCTGCCAATCACCCTGCTGCCAGACCCCCATCCATCAATAAAGACAATGAACAGTCATTTGCACAGTTTTGTTCCATTTATTGCAGGATATAACTTTGAAGGGAGAAAGGACGATATGAGATGCCCATAGAATTTAGCACATTATCAGACATTATTCAGTGTCCTTGGCCCTGCAAAACTGGATGCACACCTTGCTTTCCCAGTCTTCTTCCTTTGAATAACTTCTCTGCAGACTATTGCTCCTTTTCTTCTTGTTCAAATCTTTTGCTGCAAAACTACAGACATACTATTTCTTCACTTCCATTGGAACAAGAAAGAATCACTCTGAATAAATCTACCTTGCAGACCATAATGGTATTGCCTCTACGAATCAAGGAGCCAGAAGCCTACACAGCCTCTCCCCGATGGCCCAATGAATCAGACATCCACACAGTCTTTTGGAAGGGATTACCAATGTACTTAACCAGACCAGATATACTCGGTACCTCCCCACAACAGCCTGACACATGGTAATGGGCAAACTACTGTTCCCAGCCAGTCCATAACTATCCATGCTTTGTTCCCAAGCCACAGCATTCTGCACTACTCTCGATAGCTTGCCCTCTGTTGTTTCTCTCACACTGACCTTTCTCTAAAAGGATAGTTCTGTGTCCCCGGTCACAGAACGCTGATCTACTCTCCTCCGCTTGACTGCTACTTCCTCTGCACTGATCTTCTCCAGCATACAAGTCCTGTGTTCTCCTGTCACAGCAGCTTGATACTTCTTAGATATGAAGATCTTTATCTAGGACTCCCTCCTAGCGGTTCCTCCATCCCTCCTCTGCGATCGGTGCATCCCCAACTCAACACTCCATTCTGTCTTTTCCTGCTTTCCAGAACTCCCCCTAGCAGCATGTGACCTTGGCTTATATGGGAGGCCTGCCCTCTGCCAATTCCAAAGGGTAATTGGTCAGAGCTCCTCACGTGAGCTGCTTGCCACTCAAACTCTCTTCCAGAACAATCCTTCTGAAAGCAGGGGAAGCACTTCTGAGTCGGAGCACAGGTGGCCACACCCCCATTACACCTAACACTCCCAGTCCGAATCAAAACACCCAGGCCCAGCCTAGAGCACAGGCCTGGCTAAATTTACCTGTACTTGGACCCTGAGCTATAGAAAAATACTAGTCTAGCACCTACCTTCAGGTAGAGGGTGCTACATAATAATAATAATTTCTTCATTTTCCTAAGAATTGTGGGGAAAAAATACAACTTCAAAAAACTCATCATGCCTCTTACTAAATACCTTGGACTGACTACTTTCCAAAAAGGGGTCATTTGGGCTTTTTGTATTGTCCTGACATTTCAGGGCCTCAAGAAATGAGATAGGCCATCAGTACATTAGGTGCGCCTAATGATTGGCACCATAGTTTGTAGACTCTATGGGGTTGATTTACTAAAGGCAAATAGGCTGTGCACTTTGCAAAGTTCAGTTGCTCCAGAGCTTAGTAATTGAGCAGAAGCTCTGTTGACTTCCATCATCCAATTATGTGCAAGTAAAAAATGCAGTTTTTTTATTTTCTCTGCATGTGATTGGGTATTCTTTGCAAAGTGAATCTTTACCTCATTTACTTAACTCTGGAGCAACTGCACTTTGCAGAGCGCACAGTCTATTTGCCTTTAGTAAATCAACCCCTATAAGTTTCACACAGGCCAAATAATTTATATTGTTTTGGATTATTTTTACCAAAGAATTGTAGCAGTATAAATTTTGGCCCAAATTTTTGAACAAAAATTAATTATTTGAAAATTTTATAATAGAAACAAAAAAAAGTGTAAAAAAAATCACTTGTATAAAAAAAAACTCAGTGGTGATTAAATACCACCAAAAGAAAGCTCTATTTGTGTGAAAAAAATAATAAAAATATTGTTTGGGTACAGTAAGCCAAAATTATTTTTTCTGTCAATTAGGATAGAGTAGGAAGTGTTTAACCACTTCAATAATGGGCACTTTTAGCAAATGATTCTATTGTATTGAACACAGACAGCGCAGGGATCTTACATTTTAGTAACCACTACCTGCTTACAAGCTCATTTACTGTTTGTTAAGAATACAGATTCACTTTAAAGTTGTACACATTTAAATTGTTCATTGTGGTCAGTAATATTATATATAATTCTAAAAATAAAACTCTTAAAAAAATATATTTGCTTCAAGTAAACATTTATTTTATTTTACATTTATTTTGTATTCTTATTAAAAGCCAGCAGGTGAAGCTTTAAGTGCTATTTCGATGTTTATCTATTTGCCCTTCTGTTAAAGTTTGTTTACAGATCTCAGTAGCTCAAGCTAAAATTTACAAATGCTCTCCTACCTTGTTGTGAAGGTCATTCATAGAAACATCACCATTCTGCCTGAATGGAGATGTCTACTGCAGTGCTGTCTCTTTAGTTAAGTCTTAGTGCACTGGGAATTCTTTTTAATGTTTTTTATCAACTGTATTTAGAAAAAAAAAGATACAAAACATAAGTTTAAAAACTTAAACTAGCAAAGAAACAAGAACACACCAAAACACAGAGGTGTGAAAGGCTGCATTCCAAATTGCACAGGACTGTATCAGCAATTCTAAGTAAAAGTTTAATACTTAAAATGTACGTTCACTTTTTCAGAAAAAAATATTTTACTGAACCCCCCCCCCCCTCCCCTGCCCACAGCAGCAGTAACCTTTCAGTAATGCAGGAGTTAATACCAGCTGCTGGACCTGTCATAGGCACTTGTCAAGAGTGCTGACTATGCCTGCCCTTTCTACTCCCTCCTCCATTCATAGAGACTGTATTATAGTTTCCAGCATTAACAAGTGCTCTGTGGATGCAGGAAATACACCTTCCATCCATCCATCCATCCTCCATTCATTCATATTGACTTTTCATAATTTAGAACTTTCATGTGGAGTTGTATGTTACAAGGATACTGCCAATAATAATTCATATTTCAGCATTTTCTTGGTCTCTAATAAAAATATGTGGTTAGTAAATTGTCAAGGTTGGAAGCTTATAATAACATGTGCTTAATGAGAAATGGCCTCATTGAAAGTCACAAAAGTACAATAATCCTTGTGTGATTAACTTATCCAACCTGCTAAATCATGATGTAATCCGTTTACACTATGTAATGATGTGGAACTACCTGCTACATTGAAGGGTAGTATCTCCTTCCCTATACTCCGATCCCGTGCATTTTAGGTCATCAACAAGGGGCTATCCATATCCTGAATTCTATATTTCTATACAGTGGTACACAGTAATTCACAATACAATTGTGAATGCTATAGATACTGTAATTAGACTATTGTAGAAAACGATTTAGCTTGACTTTTCTCAGCTCACAAAATATCATTATATAACATTGAGCCTTTTACAGATCATGTACAGGAAGAGAGACCACTGTATTTATTAGTTGCTTTATTTAAAATGTTGCTACTGTCTACTTCAACTCAGAATCTGTGACTGTCATCATCAGAATTGCGTGCAGTAGGTAAAGATCTTCTTCTATGGCAGACCATTTCCAGTTCCATTCACACTAAGGGGATACGCAGACAAGCATGTATGTTACATCTGTGTAGATTGGAGCCTAGGTCCTGAGGAAGTGGTCCCTGAGAAACACTTAGACAAAAACAACCACCTGTTATAGCGCTATCATTGCAATCTTCTGTATCTGTTTTTTTTGTTTTCCACTCTTAAACTTTTAAACATTTCTATTTTTCGTTACCTTCATATTGTGTGTTGTGGTCTCCTGAGGGTTATATTTAAAGTCAAACAACAACAAAGAAAGATTCCCTGCTTAACTTACCAGCCTGCCGCCACCAAACCGAATTGTCCTGTCTAACAGTTAAAACCAGGTGTTAGGCTTCTGATGACGTCTGCATGACTAAACGCGTAGTTCGGAGCTTTCAGCATCACTTCCGGTTTGGCGTTTCTGGTCTGTGGAATGCAAAGCATCCCAGACGAATTTGTTGTACAGTTGTGTATAGCACAACTGACAGTGCTTTTAAAGTGGTTGTAAACCCTCAGGGAAAATTTTATCTGTTCAGATAGTAGATAACACAGGCAGCTGCTTGTGAAAGTGTGCTTACTGCTGTATTTGCAATGAAAATCGTCTTTTTCTTGTAGATGACGTCATGCGCGATTGTGCAGTATGATCTTTCATTAACCGCATGTAAAGTGTGCCGTTTGTGTATTCCCTGCATGTCGGGAAATTACTGTGAACGAGCTTCCCCTCTGAACGGAACAGAGGAGAAGTCTCGTGATGCTGCACTGATTCTCTTCTTCCTGATACTCCCGGCGCTACAGCGCATGCGCAAGATTTCAGAGTAAGGGCGGAAGTGACTACGTAACAGATTCAGTAAACAGCTCTAAAAATGGCGCGGCCAATACCCGGAAATGAAGAGAAGACAAACACCCTAAATAAGGCATTTACAGACCTCGTTTAGGGCCGATTTTAATAGATTATAATGAGCTACTGAATGTTTAAATTGAAAAAAAAAAGAAAAATTGGCCGGGGTTTACTTCCACTTTTATTAAAACTTTTACCTAATAAACTTCAATTTACGGATTTACACAGTGGGATCCCCTTTTTTCTTATCTCTCTATATGTGATCGTGGATGTCAAGGAGGGAATACAGGACAAAGAGCTGACTCCATTGTGAGGCCTTTTACCCCTGTAGGGGTACATCCCTTTGGTGAGTGCAGACCTGAGGGGGGAGCACATGTGAAGATTCACCAATTTCGTCGATTATAATTTTTTTCACTTCACAATCAATTTTTTATGAACTTGGAAATTGAATTTATTTATTTTTGTTGATATGTTGGTTCTGATTTTTTGCTGATATATGCACTTTGGAATTTCTGAAGAAATGGACACATTTTGGACATATATTCTTTGATCAGCACTTGAGCACTTTATACAATTGTGTTTGCACATATAACACATTTGCACTTTATATGATGATGTTTTAAAGAGATAGCACACCATATATATACATTTTATTAACATTTTTGTCACATCATTAACACTTAGCAGCGCCAATTCACCCTCATACCTTTCTCAAAACCAGGGGTTTGGTTTGCAGGCATTTGCAAATACATGCGTAAGCTGCAGAGGCCGCGACAAAGCACCCCAGTATTAGCAGTCCTAATTCTGTAAATTTTGAGCGTCCATAGTAGGAGCACATGTTATAATAACGGATAGATTGAGGGCAGGTATGCCTGTAGGGAGCTCACTCCTCCTTAAAGGGGCGCATTGGACACCCAGCAAATAGCACAATGGCAGCGAGCGGGTCCAGTGCACACCCCCCCCCCACACCAAATATATGTGATCATATTTTGGAGGCTCTCAAACTTTATAGAGTTAGTACTGCATATAATACTGGGGTGTCGTGACATGGCCTATGCAGCTTGTGCACGTATTTGCAAATGTGTGCAAACTAAACTCCTGTCTTTAACGTGAACTGTCATTCACACGAGGCGGACTCCGCTTCCACGGAGTCCGCCTTGGTCCGTCGGCTCAGCGAGAGATCTCTCCGTTGATCTCCACTGAGCCTGCGGATGACAGGTCCCTCTCTGCTCACTGAGCAGGGAGGGGCTTGTCAGGCGCCGCGGCTGCCTATGGAGGGATCGGATGAAAACGGACATCATGTCCGTTTTCATCAGATCTTACCCGATGCGATCCACCAGCGACGGATCCGGACGTAGGGCCATCCGTCTGCTTTCAGCGGATCGGGTCGGATGTCAGCGGACATGTCTCCGTTGACATCCGTCACACCATAGGCTAACATGGAGCACCTGTTCAGGTCCGCCGTCAAAACTGACAGGCGGACCTGAACGGTCCGATCATGTGAAAGGGGCCTTAGACAGGACAATCCATTTTGTTGCAGGCTGGCTGGTAAGTTGAGCTGGGAATTTTTCTTTGTTGTTATTTCACATACGTCGCCCTTCCATGTGCTCCTTTGCTGTTAAGGCCAGTTAGAGGTTGGGGCAGTTTCAATTTGTTTGTACCATTGGTTATTTGGTGAGGGGGCGCATTGGACACCTTCGCTGCCACTCTGCTATTTGCTGGGTGTCCAGTGCACTCTTGTGTCTTTAAGGAGGAGTGAGCTCCCTCCAGGCATACCTGTCCTCAATCTATCGATTATTATATATGTGCTCCTGCTATGGAGGAGCACATATAAAATTTATAGAGTTAGAACTGCAGATAAAACTGGTGCGCCTTGTCTCAGCCTCTGCAGCTTACGCATGTATTTGCAAATGTGTGCAAAATAAACCCCTATTTTTAACGTGAACTGTTAGATAGGACAATTCAGTTTGTTACAGGCTGGCTGGTAAGTTAAGCTGGGAACTTTTCTTTGTCGTTGTTTGATATGTGTCGCCCTTCCATGTGCTCCTTGATGTTAACGCTAGTTAAAGGTTGGGACGGTTGCTGTTTGTTTATATTTAAAGTCCCATCTTTTCTATATTGGTTGGGATAAGCATGTCAGTAAGAAATCTGCAAACCCATATAAATTTTCAATTAAAAAACTAACAGAATAATCTGACTCTGCCTGGCAAATGTGTGCCAATTAGAAAAAAGCAAGCAAGTTAGGGATAAAGCATAAAAGTGTATGACAGTGGGCAGTATGTGCAGGAGAGAAGTGCAAGGAATGTATGACTGAAGCATTATATGCAGAAGAGGAGTGCAGAGGTTGTGAGAGGGAATATTATATGTAGGAGAGAAGTGTGGATGGTATGGCAGGGGGCAGTATCAGGTGGAGAGGTAAGGGAATGGTATGACAGTGAGCAGTATCTGCAAGAGAGGAGTGGTGAGGATATGACAATAGACTACATCTGCAGGAGAGCAGTGCGAAGGGTATAAAAGTGGGCAGTATATGCAGGTGAAGAGTGTGGAGGGTATGATGGTGGGCATTATCTGCAGGAGAGGTGTGTGTTGGGGGGGGATATGACAGTTGAAAGTATCTGCAGATTAAGAGTGGTGAGGGTATAACAGTAAGCAGTATCAGCAGGAGGTGAGTGAGAAGGGTACAACATTGGGCAGTATATACAGGAGACGCATGTAGGAAGGGATGAGAGTGGACAATATGTACTGAAGAAGTGTGTCAGACGGTATGAAAGTCGGTACAGGAGAACAGGAGAGAAGCACAAAAGGTATGACACACAACCACTATATGTGGGAGCAGTGAGGAGGGTATAACAGTGGGCAGTATATACAGGAGAGGAATGCCGAAGAGTATAAAAGTAGGTAGTATGCACAGAAGAGAAGTGCAGAAGGCATGACTCCATCCAATATGTGCTGTAGTGGAGGGAGGGGGCTATGAAAATGAGCAGTATTTACAGGAGTAGAGGGTATAACCGTGGGCAGTATGTACAGGAGAGGAGTGTGGAGGGCATAACAGTGTGCAGTATGTACAGGAGGGGAGTGTGGAGGGTATGGCAGTGGATAGTAAGTACAGGAAGGGGAGTGTGGAGGGTATAACAGTGGGTGGTATGTACAGGAAGGGAGTGTGAAGGGTATGACGGTGGGCAATATGCACACGGGAGGAGTGTGGAGGGTATAACGGTGGGCAATTTGTACAGGAGAGGAATGTGGAGGGTATTACAATGGACAGTATGTACAGGAGAGGAGTGGGAGGGTATGACAGTGGGCAGTGTTTACAGGAGGGGAGTGTGGAGGGTATGACAGTGGACAGTATGTACAGGAGAGGAGTGGGAGGGTATGACAGTGGGCAGTGTTTACAGGAGGGGAGTGTGGAGGGTATGACAGTGGGCAGTATGTACAGGAGACGAGTGTGGAGGGTATGACAGTGGGCAGTATGTACAGGAAGGGAGTGTGGAGGGTATAACAGTGGGCAGCAGGGGCGTTGCTAGGTGGCAAAAAGACCAGGGGCTTCAGCCCGAAGTCCAAGGCCGGCACGGCGGGGGGGTCTCTAGTGGCGCTGGGTTTTTTTGGTTGGGCGGAGGGGTTGTGTGGTGGGGGGTAGGCTGACTTGCTGGTTGCTGCCTGGCTTACCAGTGCCCATCAATGCTGACCACTAAACTGACCTGCCTACCTGACATACACTGACCTACCTGACACACACACTGACCTACCTGACATACACACACTGACCTACCTACCTACCTGACATACACTGACCTACATACACTGACCTACCTGACATACACGGACCTACCTGACCCACACTGACCTACCTGACATGCACTGACCTACCTGACATACACTGACATACACTGACCTACATACACTGACCTACCTGACATACACTGACCTACATACACTGACCTACCTGACATACACTGACCTACATACACTGACCTACCTGACGTGCACTGACCTACCTGACGTGCACTGACCTACCTGACATACACTGACCTACCTGATACACACTGACCTACACACACTGACCTACCTGACATACACTGACCCACACTGACCTACCTGACCCACACTGACCTACCTGACCCACACTGACCTATCTGACCCACACTGACCTACCTGACATACACTGACCTACCTGACCTACATACACTGACCTACCTGACCCACACTGACCTACATACACTGACCCACCCACACTGACCTACCTCACCCACACTGATCTACCTGACCTACCTGACATAAACTGACCTACATACACTGACCTACCTGACACACACTGACCTACTGACCCACACTGACCTACCTGACATACATTGACCTACCTGACCCACTCTGACCTACATACACTGACCCACACACACCGACCTACCTGGCATACACTGACCTACCTAGCCTACACTGACCTACCTGACATACATTGACCTACCTGACCCACACTGACCTACATACACTGACCCACGCATACTGACCTGCCTGACCCACACTGACCTACCTAACCCACACCGACCTACCTGACATACACTGACCTACCTGACCCACACTGACCTACCTGACATACACTGACCTACCTGACCCACACTGACCTACCTGACCCACACTGACCTACATACACTGACCTACCTGATATACATACACTGACCTGGTACCTGCCATCCACACACTGACTGACCTACCTGACCAGAAGGAGACAGACTTCATGTGTCCAGGTCCTGCAGCAGCAGCTCAGCCGTGATGCTGGTGTGTGAGGCAGCCAGAGGAGAGGAGGAGAGCCGCCCGCCCGAGCGCCGATCGATGTCGCACGGCGGCCGAATTGTAATTCCCGCCTTCTTCCTCAGGATAAAGGTGTCTTCTTTCTCTCCCGGGCTCTTCCCTGCTGCGCAGGTATCTCCATCCCTGCTGCTCTGCACACCACCGGAGGGGCACTCCAGTCCAGCAATGGCAGGCCCCATGAGCACTAGCGCTGAGGAGGAAGTGCAATCCTCCTCCGCTTTGAATGCTGGGCAGTGTGGGCACAGCGGGCAGTGACGTCACTGGTTGCTAGCCGCTAGGCGGCTATAGCAACCAGTGACCAAGAATAGAGTCAGGCGGGGGCGGATCTGGAGCTGGAGCCAGAGCCAGTGCTACCACGGCTCAGTCCGCCCCTGTCCCCTGCATTCTAGGACTGGGACAAGAGACTCGGGGCTATTAGCCCCAGGCTCGGGGCTGTAGCCTCAATAGCCACCCCCTGACGACGCCTCTGGTGGGCAGTATGTACAGGAGAGGAGTGTGGAGGGTATGGCAGTGGACAGTATGTACAGGAGAGGAGTGTGGAGGGTATGACAGTGGGCAGTATGTACAGGAGAGGAGTGTTGAGGGTATGACAGTGGGCAATATGTACAGGAGGGGAGTGTGGAGGGTATAACAGTGGGTGGTATGTACAGGAGAGGAGTGTGGGGAATTCGACAGTGGGCAGTATGTACAGGAGAGGAGTGTGGAAAGTATGACAGTGGGCAGTATGTACAGGATAGGAGTGTGGAGGAAATGACAGTGGGCAGTATGTACAAGAGAGGAGTGTAGAAGGTATGACAGTGGGCAATATGTACAGGAGGAGAGTGTGGAGGGTATGACAGTGGGTGGTATGTACAGAATAGGAGTGTTGGGAGTATGACAATGAGTGGTATCTACAGGAAAAGAGTATGAAGGATATGACAGCAGACAGCATGCATAGGAAAGGAGTACAGGATTATATGACAGCAGGAATTATGTGCAAGAAAAGCATGCAGAAGGTATGATGGGGGCAGTATATACAGAAGAGAATTGCAGAGAATTTGGCATTATCTTGTAGTATGCAGCTCACGTAACACTGTATGTGCTATTACACAGCTCACATAACACTGTCTGTGATATTGTACAGCTTGCAATGCACTGTCACTTTCTCTATATCTAATGTATAGCTCATGTATCACTGCCTCTGGGGACAAACAACTCATATAGTATGGACTTTAGTTATACACAGTTAACATTCACAGAACTGTGTCTGCTAATGTTTAGCTCACATGGCCGTGGTGACCATGCCATGACTCCTAGTCGCCCAGGCTACTTTAAAATTCTGCTGCCCTGCATGACCATTGTTATTTATAGTCTCATAGAGCCTAATGTTTGACAGACTGCCACCACTCCTGGCACCTGCATAGTGATGTTAACCACTTTAAACGAGGGGCGGCACCAATGCTAATAATGTTCAAATATATGCTTGCTGTTTAGCCTTGTGCCTAAAGGAGCCAGCTGCCTGCACACTGCTCTGTCTGAGATGCCCTGAGGTCTGTAGAGAAAATACATTTCTTGGTAGTTGCTTGCCATTTATTTTAACATATGCCGCGTACTCGCAGGCGGACTTTCCGACGGACTTTTGATGGACTTCCGACGGACTTTTGATGGACTTCCGACGGACTTTTGAATGAACGGAATTGCCTACACACGATCACACCAAAGTCCGATGGATTCGTACGTGATGACATATGACCGGACTAAAATAAGGAAGTTGATAGCCAGTAGCCAATAGCTGCCCTAGTGTGAGTTTTCGTACGTCGGACTAGCATACAGACGAGCGGATTTTTCAACCTGACTCGAGTCTGTCGGAAAGATTTGAAACGTGTTTCAAATCTAAAGTCTGTCAGATTTTTGACCTAAAAAGTCAGCTGCAGGTCCGATGGAGCCCACATATGGTCGGATTGTCCGCCGGATGCGGTCCGTCGGACCAGTCCGGTCGAAAAGTCCACCCGTGTGCACACGGCATTAGAATCCATTTGAGGGAAAGCTGTAGGACAGGGCTCTAGATCATTGCAGTGATCCACAGTGTGGAGATAAACATAGATGGGTAGTGCTCCAACTACTCGCTGTATATAGTACATGGTGCACACGTGATACAGTCTTTGTATCCACTCAATGTTTTATTTTCTGTGCTACAAGGGAGAGAAACAGGCACATGCAATGCTCAGCACAATTATTTAAAAAACAAAATGAAACTCTTCTATTGCATATGTTTTTCACCCTACCTTAAAGAACTTCACAAAATAGTCAGTAGCTATTAGCAAAAAGCAACTGTTGAGACAATAAACACTTTGGTAAGAAGTATATAGTGTAAAATATAGCATCAAGAGTACAGTGGTCAAAGCGCAGTGGTGGGAGCAGAGGGTGCAGGCCGCACCCAGGCCGCAGACAGCTCTGGGGTCCTATAGCCCAGTGCCCTCATGTCCTCCGGGGAACAGGCACTGCAATCGTCTATTATTGTGACAGGCAGGCGGGAAGAGATGCCAGCTGCCTATCACAATTACACTTCTCAGAGCCGACGGAGCCCAAGCTCCTCCTCCACACTGACAGTATATCCACAACAGGAGGAGGAGCCTAGATGAAGGGAAATTTGTGTGGACAGAGCCACGCTGATCTTAGGTATGTAAATGTAGGGAGGGGAGATATACACGGGAGGGGGTTACATTAGGGGGATTACATGGGGGTTATATTAGGGGGATTACAAAGGGGGGGTTACCTTAGGGGGATTACATGGGGGGGTTACATTAGGGGGATTATACAGGGGGGTTACATTAGGAGGATTATACAGGGGGGTTACATTAGGGGAATTACACATGGGTTTACATTGGGGGGATTATACAAGGGAGGGTACATTAGGGGGATTATACAGGGGGGGGTTACATTTGGGTGATTGCACAAGGGGGTTTACATTAGGGGGATTGCACGGGGAGGGTTATATTAGGGGGATTGCATGGGGGTTATATTAGGGGGATTACAAAGGGGGGGTTACATTAGGGGGATTGCACGGGGGTTACATTAGGGGGATTATACGAGGGGGTTACCTTAGGGGGATTACACGGGGGAGGGTTACATTAGGGGGATTACACAGGGGGGTTACATTAGGAGGATTATACAGGGGGGTTACATTAGGGGAATTACACATGGGTTTACATTGGGGGGATTACACGGGGGGGGGTTACATTAGGGGGATTCCATTGAGGGAGGGTTACATTAGGGGGATTACACAGGGGGGTTACATTAGGGGGATTACATGGGGGGGTTACATTAGGGGGATTGCACAGGGGGGATACATTAGGGGGATTGCACAGGGGGGTTATATTGGGGGGTTTGCAAAGGGAGGTTACATTAGGGGGATTGCACAGGGGGGTTACATTAGGGGGATTGCACAGGGGGGTTACATTGGGGGGATTGCAGGGGTGTTACATTAGGGGGATTGCAGGGGGGTTATAATAGGGGGATTATACAGGGGGGGTTACATTAGGGGCATTACATGGGGGAGGGTTACATTAGGGGGATTATACAGGGGGGTTACATTAGGGGGATTACCCATGGGGGTTACATTAGGGGGATTACACGGGGGGGGGTTGCATTAGGGGAATTACACAGGGGTTTACATTGGGGGGATTACACGGGGGGTTACATTAGGTGGATTACACAGGGTTTACACTAGGGGATTGCACGGGGGGTTACATTAGGGGGATTACTTCGGGGGAGGGTTACATTAGGGGGATTACACAGGGGGGGTTACATTAGGGGGATTGCCCGGGGGGGTATATTAGGGGGATTGCAAAGGGGGTTACATTAGGGGGATTGCACAGGGGGGGTTACATTAGGGGGATTGCAAAGGGGGGTTTACATTGGGGGGATTGCAGGAGGTTTATAATAGGGGGATTATACAGGGGGGTTACATTAGGGGGATTACACAGGGGAGGGTTACATTAGGGGGATTACAAGGAGGGGCTACATTAGGGGGATTGCACGGGGGGTTACATTAGGGGGATTACAGGGGGGTTACATTAGGGGAATTACACGGGGGTTTACATTGGGGGGATTACACAGGGGGGTTACATTAGGGGAATTACACGGGGGTTTACATTGGGGGGATTACACAGGGGGGTTACATTAGGGGGATTACACGGGAGTTTACATTAGGGAGATTGCACGGGGGGTTACATTAGGGGGATTACAAGGGGGGAGGGTTACATTAGGGGGATTACACAGGGGGCTCAGTGACCGGGGGGGTGACGCCAAATTTTACCGCACCAGGTGACAGCAACCCTAGTGATGCCACTGTCAACGAGTATATTATATGCAGCCCAGTGTACAGCGTGCAGTGGTCAGGAGTATGAAATGTACAACAAGCGACGAATAGAGAGCAATAAAAACCTGACGTGTTCTAATCCCTCTCTGCTCGATCAAGAGGAGTATGGAGTGTATGGTGGTGGGTAGTATGTGCAGGAAAGACGTGCGGAGTGTATGGAGGTGAATAGTATGTGCAGGAGAGGAGTGCAGAGTTTATAGAGGAGAGTGGTATGTGCAGGAGAGGAGTGCAGAGTTTATGGAGGAAAGTGGTATGTGCAGGAGAGGAGTGCGGAGTGTATGGAGGTGGATAGTTTGTGCAGGAGAGGAGTGTGCAGCGTATGGAGGTAGGTAGTATGTGCAGGAGAGGAGTGCGGAGTGTATGGAGTTGAGTGGTATGTCCAGGAGAGGAGGGCGGAGTGTATGGAGGTGGGTAGTATGTGCAGGAGAGGAGTACGGAGTGTATGGAGGTGAGTAGTATGTGCAGGTGAGGATTGCGGAGTGTATGGAGGTGATTAGTATGTGCAGGAGAGGAGTGTGCAGCGTATGGAGGTAGGTAGTGTGTGCAGGAGAGGAGTGCGGAGTGTATGGAGTTGAGTGGTATGTCCAGGAAAGGAGGGCGGAGTGTATGGAGTGGGTAGTATGTGCAGGAGAGGAGTGCGGAGTGTATGGAGGTGAGTTGTATGTGCAGGAGAGGAGTGCGGAGTGTATGGAGGTGAGTTGTATGTGCAGGAGAGGAGTGCGGAGTGTATGGAGGTGGGTAGTATGTGCAGGAGAGGAGTGCAGCATGTATGGAGGTGGGTAGTATATGCTGGGAGAGGGGTATGGAGTGTATGGAGGTGGGTAGTATGTGCAGGAGAGAAGTGCAGAGTGTATGTAGGTGGGTAGTATGTGCAGGTGAGGAGTGCGAAGTGTACAGCCTTGGGTATTATGTGCAGGATTGTCCCAGTAGGGCAGTGGACGGTGTCAGTAGTTCTTAATTTTTATTATTATTATTTTTAATTATTTTTTTACAATTGGGGGGGGGGAGTTATGAGGCAGTACACGGTGTCAGTAGGGCAGAGGTTGGTGTCAGTAGGGCAGTGGATGGTGTCAGTAGTTTTTTAATTTTTATGTATTTATTTTTTAAAAATTAATTTGTTTTTAATTTTTTTTTACAATGCTTTTTTTTGGGGGGGGGGGGGGGGGAGTTGGGGCAGTGGAGAATGTTGGCAGGGCAGGGGAGGGGGTTGTCAGTAGTTTTTTTATTTTATTTTTTACAATTTTATTTTTTATAATTATTTTACAGTTTGATTTTTTAATACTTTTTGCAATTTTTTTATCAGCCTTGTTGGTGGGCTTTGTTGAGATATCAGGGGTCTAAACAGACCCCTGACATCTCCCCTTTTAGACAGAAAAGGGGACTGAGGACACAGATTCCCCAGTCCCTTTCTCAGCAGCCTCAGCATTGAAGATGAATGGACAGGAGACAGCAGCTCCTGTTCATTCATAAACTGAAGCATAGTTATACACAGCTTACTCTGCTTAGTTATCACAGGACACATGAGTGATCGGTAGCGAACGCTCTCTATGTCCAATTCACAAAAGAAAGGGGCCGGTAAATGACATATTTACTGGCCCCTTCCTCAGCTCTCCATCGTGACGCATCCCCCGACATCCGGCGGGAGAGGAGGGAAGCCGGATGCGGAGGGACGAGGGGGGGTGGAGAAGGAGTACACAGCGGGCCGTAGGAGAAGGGGGGTGGAGGAGAACAGGGGGCAGAGGAGAACGGAGGCAGAGGAGGAGGACAAAGAGAACAGCCGGGGATGATCGGTACGGCGGTAGGGACAGCTGTAAGCACCGATAGCCACGGTATGGAGAGGAGAAGTGACTGTCAAGCCATGCAGGGAGATCGGTGCTTAGAGCTGTCTCTCCCACCGCACCGATCATCCCCAGCTGTAAACCAGGGGACCATCCATGTGTTCAGGGTGGGTCTCAGTGGGCCCCACCCCCCTTGGGGGCCCGTGTGCAGCGAACACCCTGCACCCATGGATGATACGCCACTGCAGCTACCTCTATATTCCACTCTCAGAAGAAACAACGGCACACAGTAACAGGTTCCTCTTGACTTTTGCCCTTTTTATAGACTAAGGCTGGCCACATACTGATTGAAATTCCAGCAGTCCAACAGGGGCTTAATGTCGATCAGCTTCTGGGCTCCCTCACTTGACAGAAGAGGACATGTTGGAAAATCATCGATGAAAATTCATCGCTCAGCTTCTGCAGCCAATCAGTAGCAGCCACTGATCATTGGAAGTCATATGCAGGTGGCATACAGGGATCAGAGTTTTTGGACAGTTCAGATTTTTAAAAAGAATTTGATACAGTCATAGAAAAAGGTTTCTGAAACTTTCAGCTGAAGCTGTTGTATGGACCAGGAAAAACAAACTCAGAGACAAAAATAAAATAATAAATGAAAAGAGCAGATTGTCTCATTAACCACTTTTAGTACCATACAAGTCATCATTACTATTAACAAATAAAACAAACAGGCAAAAAAAAGTGCATGAAAAAGCTGAAAATTTTATTAGTTAAAAGAGATAAAAAAGAGGCCTCAAGAAGTAGCATGAAAATTACAGTGCAGACATTATAAGGGTAAAGGATCCAGCACAATATATCAATGATTGATGGCTTTCATTTATCCAATGATCGATGTCTTGGAGATCAGATATAGTCTTTATGGTATTTCAGTGGTTCTGCAGTGTTAAAAGGGGGATCAGTAACTGTAGAACATGTTAGAATACATGCATCATCTTTTCAATCAGACATGTGCTAGATTTGGAACCCTGTATTTCGTTAGTACTTTGCAGGATGGACTTTTTCAGTTGAAGAAATAACTTTTCCATCATAGGATTCCTCAACGATGGTGCGGACTTGACGTGTGATTTGAGGGCCTGAAATTAAAAAATACTATCAAGCACTGGCTAGCTTGGATGGAAAAAATAATTTTACTGTAGCTATTATATTAAAAAAGATGGGTAATCCAAAGTAAAAGAACTGTTAAGATAGCCATACACTAGTAGATTTTCTAACAAATGATAGTACATTTGACGGCTTAACAAATGATGTTCGAAAGTACTTCAAAATTAAACTTGCTCTTAACCTTCAGCTTTGGTATGAATGGACTTTACCGAACAAACCACTTTCTCTGGTAGAAACTCGTTTGTTCAAAAAAAATTTCCATTCTGCCGTTGTGCATGAACAACTGCTTAGCCCCCATTCTTCTCCCACCCAATTAGCTGCTGGCCAAATAAAAACACATTCTCTGACATTTATTGACAGCTAGATGGAGGTTTGCTGTGCCCAGGTCTACAGAAAAATGGGTCAAGATACCAATACTTATATGACCAAATTTACTATAAGTAAATAATATTTGTTAACTGTAATATCATACTGTATATTAGAGTTTGTCCCTGTTTCTACTCACAAAGGAATTTGTTATTTAGAAGTTATCTTGGATTGTACTTACTTTCTTTGTAGGGAATTCTGTTGGGAGAAAAAGAGAAGAAAAAAAAAAGAAGAATTGAACAAGCCAGGATAGTTTTGAGAACATTGACATTTTACAATTTCAGATTGATGAGGGCAGTTATAAATTATAATGCTTATATTTGGGATGGCAATGATGAAGATACATTCTTTAACAGCTACTGTTGTCTTTAGTTATTGTTGCTCCTCATTATCTGTAGATTTCCACTTACTTGACATCTTCTCCCTCCAGGAGGCGTCTGTAGGTAGCGATTTCCTGTTCAAGACGGGTCTTGACGTCCATGAGGATTTTGTATTCATAGCTCTGTCGTTCCATATCTGACCGCAGCTCGCCAAGCTGAGCTTCTACACTGCTGATAAGATCCTGTATCTGGGAGAGCTGTACGCAGTATCGGCCTTCTGTGTCTGCTAAGGTACCTTCCAATGCTGATTTCTATAATAGGGGAACAAATATATTTGAGTTATATACTGCTTCCATTTAGTGTGTGAAACAATGATGAAAGAATTTTTTGAGTGAATAGGTAGGAGAAACATTTGAACAGAGGTCTTACCATACTTAGCTGGGTCTGAAGTTCGATCTCTAAGCTTTGAAGTGAACGTTTGAGGTCGGTGATTTCTGTTTTGCTGGAGTGGATCTGTTCACTGTGGTTTGCAACTTCTCTGCTCAGTTCTTCTGTCTGTCAGGTTGAAATAATCATTGAACATGTTATTGACTTTGTCCTCAGTCTGAAACAACCTTTTTTAAACTGGATTACTTTTAAACCTAGGGTTCCTCCCAAGGTCACTAAGAGTTACTGCCCGATAGTGCCTGCATAGTACCAGTGATGATGTCCTTGGCCAAACTCTTGGCCTGTGGAGCTCTTCCTCTTGTGCTTTAGTAAGTATCCGCTGACTTTAATTATCTTTTTTTCAGCTGTCTCTGAAAGGAACATTCTTCTCACAGACTACCGATGCAACTGGATATTATTCTTCCCACTGACAACCTATGTAAAGAGACCCTTTTCTCACTGGCCTCTAATGTAAGAGGGATTTTTCTCCACTAGCTACTAATGTAAGAAGACACTTCTCACACTCAACACCAATGAAGACCTCTTGAGCCCCTATAGGGAAAGAGAGCCTTGACTGAAGGGGGCATGGCCAGGTTCTGGGCGTAGACAGTGGGTGAGTGGTCACCCAAGATTGGTTAAAGTTATGGGGAATGGGCTGGGCCTGAGCTGACTAAAAGTATTGCCCCAGGGAATTCTGGGCCTTTTGAAGAAACGTGGCTGGAAGAGCTGCCCACCCTCCAGCCCCCTTTTTCTTGATGGTATATCATAGCTTGCTGCAGTTTCTTGACCTTGCCAGCATTAAAAGTTGCTGTAATGGGCTATGCCCTTGATTGGAATTTGGAAGTAGCGCTGTCTGTCCAGCACTTATGGTAAGGACAGGCCCCTTTTGGAATTCAAATTGTTAATGTTAAAGCATGCTCACAGTACAACTGTGACTGGCACTGGTTTAAAGTGTTCACATGTTCTGTGTTGGAATTTAAATAAAGCTGTGGCCTTGCCCTTTCCAACCTTGTGGTTGTAAGCGTGTTTTCTTATATGAGGTGAGGGCACAGGTGGGGGTTTATCCCATTATGTCTAAAGTTGGTTCGTGCCTAGGCCCATTGCGCCTCAGAAGTCATGCCGGAGTACGCTATAATTTTCACAGAGTTTTCTTGTTTTTAGCCACTATTTGTTTAATTTGTACAGAAACAAGCAAAAATTCTACATTAAAATACAGAAATTAATGATTTTTTATGTGTTATTTTTATATCTAGATATAAAAATATGGACAATTCTTTAAGTGTTCTTCCAGGATAATTAGATCAGGAACAGGCTAGTTTTAGTAATATCGCTACAAAATTACCCGTATTGCACTACTGTCTTACCCTCTTCAAGTACCATTCTTCAACTTCCTTTCGGTTCTTTTCAGCCAGACCTTCATATTGGCCTCTCATTTCAGCCAAGATCTTGCTCAGGTCATTAGCTGGGGCAGCATCCATTTCCACATTGACGGTTCCACGAACTTGTCCACGCAGGGCATTCATCTCCTGTACACAAGCATTTTTATTTTAGGAAGTGACTATTAGAAGGAGATAATGTGAAGTTCTGTAATTGTATCTAATTTTACACATCATATGTTGTTTTATTTACATATAGGATGACTAGCATAACTCTAATGCAGTGGTCATTTATTTTATTTCTGAGATAAGGATTTGGGTGGATGGAGATAATATGAGTTAGGGCATCCAAAACTGAAAGTATATTCTTTTTAATGATTTCTAATGCTTGCCATAGATGGATCAAAATTGGTTCAGACAGTTCATAAGAAACTGGCTGAATTTTGATCCACCAGCTTGTTGGCCAGCTGGCTGATCAAAAAGTGATCCAGGTATGGCCAACTTTGGACATACATGTCAAAGGGATAAGCATTATATAAATAATGTTTTCCCAGTGTCCTAATTATTTCAAACACTTGTCTATGTATAATTCATAATTATCCTTGAACATAGAGGCAGACAAATTTGCTCATTACAAATGTAGGCTGTGCTTCCTGCTTTGCACTACACTATGGTTTACTGCTCCTTTTGTCAATCAAAATGAGAGTCAGCTGACTCATCAAAAACAATGCACTCCTTATGTAGAAGAAATCTTGTCTCAGCAGTTCTTAAGGGAGGATGTGTGATTTCAAGTTCCTCAAGAGTGCATTTAAAGGATATTTCCCCTAAAACCAGCTTGTGTCCACAAGGCAAAAAGCAAGTGAGGTAGCCTTTCTACACAAACTCATTCTTCTCAAGGATACCTGGATACATAGCTTTTATTAAACATACCTCTTCATGGTTCTTCTTCAAGTAGGCCAACTCTTCCTTTAAGCTCTCAATCTGGAGCTCCAGATCGGACCTGGTTAGAGTCAGTTCATCCAGAACTTTGCGAAGGCCATTGATATCAGCCTCAACATTCATTCTCAGGGAATGTTCAGTTTCATACCTAAATAAAATGAGAACATTAAAAGTTCACCTAATGTTGTGATATTGGTATAAATGTTGTCATGGTGTTTCTTGTAATTGCTCAATGTTAGTGTCTTTTGTGCATCCAAACTAGGACAACATTCTTACTTGGTTCTGAAGTCATCAGCGGCGAGTTTGGCATTGTCAATCTGCAGGACCACGCTGGCATTATCCACAGTAACATTCTGGATCTATGAAATGTAAAATACAAAAACATTGGGTTATTTTCTATCTCTTATGACTAAAATCAGCTTTTTTAACAATAACATGGTTGAAAAAAATAGTGTTGTGCATTATTCAAAAGAATCCAATCACAATCACATTCAGACTAGTGAAAGCTGATTTCAGATTGGTCAATATGGGTTACTATTGCACCACATAACTGCTTTTTTTTTTTTTTTTTAGTAAATATTGGCATTTGAATATAGCTTAAATATACCGTGTATCAGTACTTTAATGTACTTATAATTTATTATAGGCCCTGTACAAAATGGGTGCAAGCCAGCTTGCATGTCTCACATTGATTGCGTCATCGGTGTGAGTCATTAGTGGAATGATGTCATCGTTTTGAGCATATACATGGTGGAAAGTTGTACAATCACAATTATATTCCACTTTTACAAATGAGATACATAATGCTAAATAGTTAAGTAAAGTAATTCCTAAACTAGGTAGACTGTTTTATTGTATTGACATATACAGTATGTGTTACAATGATGTTTACTCTGAGATTATTATATTGTGCTAGATTAATGTCTTGTCTTTTTTAAGTTTTCTGTGTTTTGTATGACTGTAATAGCCATTTGCTTTTGAGGATAAATAAGGCAAGGGGAACACAATAATCCTTCAGACAATGTAAAATAATAAAGCACTTGCCATTAATAATAACAATAGCAATAATAGTGAAAATTACACCCTAACGCTTTGCAAAGAGAGATAATGGTGTGAAAAATACAAAAAAAAGAATGGATTGGTTGCTTTGAGTTGGATGTTTCACATCATAAATAATTATTTTTTTCCACATGATAAAGTTTTGCACAGGAATGCCTATATAACGGTTCATATCTGAACAGTGGGTGTAAATAGTAATGTAGTGCACCTTCTCTTACCTTGTTACGAAGATCCTCAATAATTTTGTAGTATTGGCTGTAGTCATGAGATGGGCTGGGGACTTGCTTCTCATACCACTGCCTGATTTTGATCTCCAGCTCAGAATTAGCCTCTTCCAGAGAGCGCACCTTGTCCAGGTAGGAGGCCAGACGGTCATTCAGGTTCTGCATGGTTTCCTTCTCCCCTCCAGCAAAGAGACCATCTCCACCTCCAAATCCACCTCCAAATCCACCTCCAAATCCACCTCCAAATCCACCTCCAAGTCCACCTCCATAGCCATAACCGAAGTTAGATGAGTAGCTTCCACCGTAACCACTACCTACACCACCTAGTCCACCACCTAGTCCGCCACCTTGTCCACCACCATAGCAGCTACCAAGACCACTACCCCCAGAAGACACCACCCTTGAGATGGAGACATTTCTGCCACCACTACCTCCGTGAATGCTAGGTGCCCTGTAGCTACCCATGGATACTCTGCTTGAACCACCGCCTAACCCCAAGCCACTTGAGGATCCTGATGATGAATAGGTTTGCTTCACGTTGTATGAGCTCATGATGAAACTCTAATGTCTGTCTTTTTCTATGTGCTACCTGATGTTATGATTGAGCGTAAGAAACCCAGACTTTCTATCCTTGACTTTATACCAAGAAACGTGGGCGTGATTTCCTCTTAAGGATGGGTTCCTCGTAAGAGTCATCAGCTTTAATTTGCGTGCCAACTTTGTGAGAGAAGCGGGATTCATAATTACCTCACTGGTCTGAGAGAATAACCCAGAGGTGTCTCACACCCCCCCTCCCCTATCTCTTCTTACTTTAAAACTTTCTTACACAAAACTCTTTTACATATACGGGATTGTCTGTGTGTGCTCTGCTAGCTTCTAAAACAAAAGGTCTGATTCACTTTGAGTCAGGGAGGATCCTGGCTTCAGGCTATGCATTTGACATTCCTGTACACTTAACCAGGTAAAACTGTATTGTCACCCCTCCCTACACAGAAAATATGGGAATGTAGTTGAAATGAGAGATTTTGTTGTTCAAGACAATTCACTCCTCCATCTTTGGTTCTGTTAACCCTCAAGGCCCACATGACAATAAGAGTATCAGCCATGACAAGGACGGTATCAGATATCAAGCATTAGTGTAGAACCCGGATGATATTTAGATTTTTTTATTTTATTTAAACACTGTATATCACATATTACCTTTTTTTTTTAATCTTTGCTTGCATCTACTGCAACCTTTTTCAGCTACTTCCTGTCTACATGCACTCGCTATAGCCTCAGTTGAACATCATTCCTCTAGAATGGATTCCTTATAGTGACCGCACTGGACCATACCTGAGTAATGTGTCTTAGTAATGGAACTCATGGTTTCCTCTAGGCATGCATGTAACAGGTTGACAAGACACGATAACAACTCAGAGACAGTTGTCACCCTATAACAGGAAGTTGCTAAACATGGACCTTCATGTCAGGACCACCAGGTGTTATTTTAGTGAAAGCTGTATATACAGTGCGGTATAAAAAATTATTGTATTTACTTTTACATCTTCATGAATAAATCCACTGAATAACAAAATATTGTTCACATACCAAATGTAAATTACTTGTTTGACAGTGTCACTTTTTTTCACTATTATTATTGTACTTTTACTATTGTGCTGTACAGTTCAATAAGTTCAGTATACACATTTAATAGCACTGCTGTCAATGATGTGAATATTGCTACTAATAATAATATAATAATACTCTCATTTAAGATACCATCCCAGCAGAAAGCATACACATAGAAGGACTACAGCAGTGATGGCGAACCTTGGCACCCCAGATGTTTTGGAACTACATTTCCCACGATGCTCAGCTACATTGCACAGTGCACGAGCATCATGGGAAATGTAGTTCCAAAACATCTGGGCTGCCAAGGTTCACCATCACTGGACTCTAGCAATGGCATTTATAATATACACTCACTGGCGACTTTATTGGGTACAACTGTTCATTTGCTAATCAGCCAATCGCATGGCAGCAACTCAATGCATTTAGGCATCTAGACGTGGCGAAAACGACTTGCTGAAGTTCAAACCAAGCTGGAGAATGGGGAAGAAAGGGGATTTAAGTGACTTTGAACATGGCATGGTTGTTGGTGCCAGTATTTCAAAAACTGGTATTTTCGTGCACAACCATCTCTAGGGTTTACAGAGAATGGTCCGAAAAGAGAAAATATCCAGTGAGTGGCAGCTGTGTGGATGAAAATGCCTTGTTCATGTCAGAGGAGAATGGGCAGACTGGTTCGAGACAATAGAAAGGCAACAGTAACTAAAATAACCACTCGTTACAACCAAGGTATGCAGAATACCATCTCTGAACTCACACACATCGAACCTTGAAGAAGATGGGCTACAGCAGCAGAAGACCACACCGTGTGCCACTCCTGTCAGCTAAGAACAGGAAACTGAGGCTACAATTCGCAATACAATTCAAATTGGACAATAGAAGATTGGAAAAACGTTGCCTGGTCTGATGAGTCTCGATTTCAGCTGCAACATTCAGATGGTAGGGTCAGAATTTGGCATAAACAACATGAAAGCTTGGATCCATCCTGCCTTGTATCAATGGTTCAGGCTGGTGGTGGTGGTGTCGGTTTGAATGGATTTATACCCTTTACTAAAGTGTATTTAACCCCAAACTTGTTTTTTGGGGGATTTATTTACAGTAGGTAATGTTTATAACCCTGTTTGGAACTTTTTTTTGCCATCTATGTCCTATTGGAGAGGTATCCCATTATACCTATCCCTGGCCTAGACAAAGCAGGAAAGTAAAGAAAAGCCCATCTTAGACAGGTATCCCCAGTGGAAGACGTCCCCTCAGTTTCACTTCTTCCTGAAATTTCTACTTTGTTTCATGTTTCAGTCTTGGTGACATTGATCACTAGGACAAACAGAGAAGGTGAATCTTACTCAAGGGAACAAAGACAGCCATAAACATCTGGCAGGGATTCTAAAAAAATTGGGGGCTTTAGATACACTTTAGGTTCTGGCTTAAATAAGAAAAAAAGCCAAAAAAAGCAAGATAAAAATGAAGCCTGTTAAAAGGTAAAACAAAATCAGAATCTGCTGTTTTGTTGCACCTTCAATCCAGAAATTTCTCATACAGGACTTTTTTCTCTACCACTACATATTCAATGTGATGGTCAGCATCATCCACCCACTTCCTCTGAGTCTAGGTTATCCTGGACCCATTCCAGGCCAGCCTGTGACTGGACAGTGAAAAGAGAAGCAGCACAGTGATGTGTTCATGTCTCTTTCTGCTTACTCCTCCAATCAGCATGTTGCTTGCCAGTCCCCCACTGCTTACAGGGACTGCAATCAACTGATACAAGGTCAAATTCAGGTACTTACACTGCTTGCATTTTAAAAATATGTTTGATCATATACTATCTCACCAAAAGTATTGGGACACCTGCCTTTACATGCACATGAACTTTGATGGCATCCCAGTCTTATGCCCCGTACACACGGTCGGATTTTCCAATGGAAAATGTGTGATAGGACCTTGTTGTCGGAAATTCCGACCGTGTGTGGGCTCCCTCATACATTTTCCATCGGATTTTCCGACACACAAAGTTTGAGAGCAGGATATAAAATTTTCCGACAACAAAATCCGTTGTCGGAATTTCCGATCGTGTGTACACAAATCCGACGGACAAAGTGCCACACATGCTCCGAATAAATAAAGAGATGAAAGCTATTGGCCACTGCCCCGTTTATAGTCCCGACGTACGTGTTTTACGTCACCGCGTTCAGAATGATTGGATTTTCCGACAACTTTGTGTGACCGTGTGTATGCAAGACAAGTTTGAGCCAACATCCGTCTGAAAAAATCCTAGGATTTTGTTTTCGGAATGTCCGAACAAAGTCCGACCGTGTGTACGGGGCATTAGTCTATAGGGTTCAGTATTGAGTTGGCCCGCAAAGCAAGGTCCATAAAGACATGGATGAGCGAGTTTGGGGTGGAGGAACTTGACTGGCCTGCACAGAGTCCTGACCTCAACCCGATAGAAATTTTTTGGGATGAATTAGAACGGAGCCTGCGAGCCAGGCCTTCTCGTCCACATCAATGCCTGTCCTCACAAATGCACTTCTGGAAGAATGGTTATTCCCATAGACACACTCCCAGACCTTGTGGACAGCCCTCCCCGAAGAGTTGAAGCTGTTATAGCTGCAAAGGGTGAGCCAACTCAATATTGAACCTTACGGAATAAGACTGGGATGCCATTAAAGTTCATGTGTGTGTAAAGGCAGGCATCCCAATACTTTTGGTAATATAGTGTATATTTATGATTACAGAGCTGCAATAATTTGTGTCTTTTATATCTGCCTTGAGTTCAGCTTTAAAGCTGTTTTTGTTTTTTTAAACCGTGCAAGGCAATGCAAAAATTTTATAGTATGAGACAAAGAGGTACCCTAATGTGGGTGGGATTTTCAAGGCGACTACTATATCCAATGAAAGTATACAAACTCATACATTTATTAATACATGGTAAAACTCCATTGCTGATATTACAACAGTAGGAAATAAACAGCTGAAGTTACAGTACATGCATATTGAATATATTCAATCTCTCCACTCCCACCCAATGCGTTTCAGGAAGAATCGTTTCTTCAGGGATATATTTGGAGGAGATGTGTTTTAAGTTTCTACAAATAGAGTGTAATATTCATCAATAGTATGTACACTATATTGTCAAAAGTATTGGGATGTGTGCCTTTACACGCACATGAACTTTAATGGCATCCCAGTCTTAGTCCATAGGGTTCAATATTGAGTTGGCCCAGCTTCAACTCTGGGAAGGCTCTCCACAAGGTTTAGGAGTGTGTCTAATGGAATGTTTGACCATTCTTCCAAAAGCACATTTGTGAGGTGAGGTCCGGCAATGATGTTGAACAAGAAAGCCTGGCTCACAGTCTCCACTCTAATTCATCCCAAAGGTTTTCTATCAGGTTTAGGTCAGGACTCTGTGCATGCCAGTCAAGTTCCTTCACCCCAAACTTGCTCATCCATGTCTTTATGGACTTTGCTTTGTGCACTGGTCCAAATCATTTGGTGGAGGGGGGATTATGGTGTGGGGTTGTTTTTCAGTGGTTGGGCTGGGCCCCTTAGTTCCAGTTAAGGGAACTCTTAAGGCTTCAGCATACCAAGACATTTTGGACAATTTCATGCTCCCAACTTTGTGGGAACAGTTTGGGGATGGTCCCTTTCTGTTCCAATATGACTGCGCACCAGTGCACAAAGCAAGGTCCATAAAGACATGGATGAGTGAGTCTGGGGTGGAGGAACTTGACTGGAGTGCACAAAGTCCTGACCTCAACCTGATAGACAACCTTTGGGATGAATTAGAGTGGAGACTGCAAGCCAGGCCTTCTTATTCAACATCAATGCCTGACCTCACAAATGTTCTTCTGGAAGAATGGTCAAACATTCCTATAGACACACTCCTAAACCTTGTGGACAGCCTTCCCAGAAGAGTTGAAGCTGTTATAGCTGCAAAGGTTGGACCAACTCAACATTGAATCCTATGAACTAAGACTGGGATGCCATTAAAATTCATGTGCGTGTAATGGCAGGTGTCTCAACAGTTTTGACAATATAGTGTATGCAAACATGTATAGACATCAGATTTCCTCATTAGACACTGATCACCTACCATATAAGATGATCAAAATGCCTTACAGCCGTATATAATTGAAACTGAACCGTGTACAATTTTGCCAGATGGAAGGACATACGGCCAGTCCTGCCAAGGGGCCCAAGCGATCCCACAGAGGTGCCTTGAGAGCCGCCTCTAAACAAAAGACTAGGGGATGATGAGATCTAGAAACAAAAATTATATATAAAGGTGACTCTATTTTATATACCTCCTAGAGTTTAAACAAATGCTGATTATACAGTATGTCTCTTCCACCTTGAATAAGATATAAATAGAGAAATATATAAAAATAATAATAGGGTGATGAAAGATGCAGGGAGGCCCAATCATCTGCAGTATCATAATACTCATACAGTAACTAATAGTGCACCTAGATGTCTAAATATTCAATAACGGTTGTAAATTATTATATCTCGTTTCAAACATGGATTCATCAGAGATACACCCCGTAAGATGCTCTTTTGTTAATGTGCTGCTAATGTCAAAACAAAATGTTGCTACAATAAATTACCAGTAAACCATGTGGCCCTTTTGTGCCCCAGAAGGAAAGGAGGATTATGGAGGATGGAGACCCACAATCAAACTTCTGCCCCTATGGTAGAAGAGAGACGAATGTTCAGTGTGGAGCCAACATCTAGGATCCTCTTTCCCTACAATAGGAGTGGGTGCCCGTGTGCCCAATAATAGGTAGAGAAATTAACCTGGTATTTGGTCAAATCTACTGAATACCAGATAAGCTTCCCTACTTATATTTGGGTGGTTTTTGTGGGTCTCCATCCTTCATAATAAACCCCCCTCCTTTCCAACACATTATGATTTCTATGGTGGATCTCCTGTCTAAAGTGCTATTATGTATCACATACTAGCACATTATCTGAAACTTACCCTAAAACAAAGCCCTCCAGCGGCATGCTGTCACTGCTGAAGGCGCTTCCTTCTTCACCCAGTCTTCCTTCCGGGTTCGCGGACTTTGGCTGTGTGAGTGGCCAGAGCAGTGACAACGTTCACGGCACAGGACTCTGAAAGAATGGCACGGTATGCCGTTCCTGCAGAACGTATGCGCCGGTGACATCACCAGCTGCATCAAAATAAATATCTCCTAAACTGTGCAATGGTAGGAAATATTTACTGTACCTATAGATAAGGCTTATCTATAGGTAAAAGTCATGCATAGGAGTTTATCTGCTTAAAAACATAATATTCATGATAATAAAAGTCGACACTCATAAAAAGCTTAAATCAATGTTCTCATTATGGAACACAGACTACAATTCCAAAATGACATCTCAGCAAAAGGGTCTCTCAAAAAGTTCTCCACATAATAGACATTATAATAATTCATACTAGAAGTGAAGTTTGAGATAACTTGGAGTCAGCATGGATCAAGAACAGGAATGTTTATTTCTAATCTACCCAAGTTTTTAGTTCTCATAATATGTCTTTAAAATACAAACTTGGGTAGATTAGAAATAAACATTCCTGTTCTTGATCCATGCTGACTCCAAGTTATCTGAAACTTCACTTCTAGTATGAATTATTCACTTCACTTCTTTTTTTTTTTTTATCGTTATTTAAGGTATACGGGTTACACAAAGTGGCATAATATCACATACATCGACCAACGACATCAAATGATAGGCCATAACAGTAGCCTGTCAAAAAATGCTAAGTACATAAATGATATAACAGTCAAGGTTCCAGTATAGTGTCCTGGTAATTCAGGAAACTCTGGTCTAAAGACTCCACAACATATATATCCTGTACATTAATCTGAACCGCGGTGGGAACCACCTAGCTGTAAAGAGGGTTAATGTTTTTGGACATATGTATACCATTGAATAAAAACAATAAGGAGAAAGAATGACAACCTGAGAGGCATAACACCTTTATACCTGGCTAACAGGTACTAAGCCATTGTAATCCAGGGGACTAAAACTAAGCATTGTAACCTGATATATAGAGTGTGGTTCTTAGTCCTGGATTCACAGGAGCAGTACCAGTGGAACACCGCAAACCGGGAGAATTTTCTCTTTTTTAGGGAAGGAAAGTGGACGACACCAGAGGTGTCATTGGGGGAAAGAAAAATAAGAAAGGCTATAAGAAGGAACAGTAAGGGGGGGGGGGGGGGTAGAAAGTTCTGGCAAGGTCGATGGCCCAAGGCCTTCAGATTCTCTTATAGCAAGTCACTCAAAAGTAAGACTTGTATTCGTCTGAGAATCGGAACAGATCCCATTGTGTCCAGCGAGTGTTGGGTTCCTCCTCTCTATCCCCTAGGGCAGCTGTAAGATCCTCCATCCGCTGTATATCGCACACACTGACAAACTGAAACTTCACTTCTAGTGAAAAGTAGAGAACTTTTTGAGAGACTCTTTTGCTGAGATGTCATTTTGGAATTGTAGTCTGTGTTCCATAATGAGATGATTTAAGCTTTTTATGTGCGTTGACTTTTATTAACATGAATATTATGTTTTTAGGCAGAGTTCAGTTCATTACATGTTTACTGTGTACATTATTATACAGTTTCTACACATAATAAAGATGTAATTTTTGCATTCATAATAGGTTGGGTTTTTTTTTCATAATTGCACCAAACTGTAAATTAATACTATGTTATGTGCCCCAAAAAGTACCTTTTCTTTGCATTGCTTTCAGTAAAGCTCTGAAGCAATCATCACTTGAAGGGTTGGTTCACTGAACACTGATGTTCAAAGTTCGGCTGATGCTGGAGGGTTTAACCACTTGATACTTTCTCATTTCTTTTAGAGCATCTATTAGTTGAGATCTCTGCACTTGAGTTTCTGGGTATACTGTGGCTATTATAAATGGAATCCCACTTTTAGGTTTTTAATTATTAGTATTGTGTCTGTGGGAATCTGTGACCATTTAGATAAAAGTTCATTTGTGAGGTCAGGTGTCAGTGACTGATATTTTTTGGACTGTGTGATAGGCCTACAGCCCTGGTGCCCAAAAATGCATCCCTCCCTTCCCACAATCCCCCTTCTCCCAGTGTTCAAAATGTTGGCTGCTGTGTTTCAGTCCTCAAATTTGGACTGGAGCACAGCAGGCAACATATCCTGTGCCAGCATCATAGTCTCTCTCTACATCATTCTTTAGGTCGCAGAAATCCCCACGTGTCATTGGGCTCAGCTGATTGAGTAAGATTTCTCCAAGTGACTATGTCTTGTAAAATCGGGTCTACCCTAGGCTGACCATGCAGTTGATGCAGGAGGAGCTATTCTGTTTCACTTCTTCAGGCTCATCTTCCTACCTTCGGTTTCCATTGCTCCCAGGTTTGTGAGTGTCACTGCCTCCAGTATATATGGGTAAAACATAGAGACCAAATGTGTGTAAGTTCCTGAGCGCTACTGATTAGCCACCACCCCACCAAAAAATTGCAGTTAATACAGCAACTTGAATTTGACTTGAATTTGATGTCACCCACTTAATATTTCTATTACTCAGACTAGCAAAGTATGGGGCAGTGTATGGGGCCAATCAGGTGTCCTGCATTCATGTGTGCTTGCAAGAAATAAGCTGACCTTAAAGATGCCCACTTGGGTTGAGAAGATGAAAAGTCAGGCAACCAGACTGGCTGTGCTATGTGGTATGTGGACCAACATTCTAATCCTTGGCAGGTAAGACAGACCCAATACACAGTATGTAAGTTATCATTTTGCTTGCAGTTTAGCTTAAGACCTCTTCCACACTGGGGCTGCAGCTGCGTTATCGCTAAAGCAGCACATATTTTAGCGGCGCTCTAGCGCTGTTTAAGAGGTGCATTTCGGTCTATAGCTGGGCGCTTTTAACCCCAAAGAAGGGGTTGAAAATGCCTGTGTTGTGGCGCTTCTGAAGCGCTTTTCAGGCGCTTTGGAAGCGCTGCCTATTCATTTCAATGAGCAGGGTGTTTTGGGAATGCTGTACACAGCGCTCCCAAACCGCCCCATAGATGCTGCTTGCAGGACTTTTCCTAACATCCTGCAAGCGCACAGCCCCAGTGTGAAAAGACACACTGAAATGAATGGGAGGCAGTTTTCAGGCGCTATTTAGAGGCTATTTCTAGCGCTAAAATGCCTTAAGGCCACTTCAGTGTGAAAGGGGTCTTAATGAGAAAGGCCTAATGACTGGAATTCTTTAGAGGTGTGAAATTGTTAGCACTGAAGCCCATACCACAAAGTATACTTTGATTGAGCAATTTATTACGTTTACATAAAGCTGTACAAGAATTGTAATGTGTGTGGACTAGTGTATTCATTAAGATTTGATGACGGCATTGATCCATATATTCATGATAGTTATAAGATGGTGTATAGTGCCTTGAAAAAGTATTCATTGACATTTTCCACATTTTGTCGTGTTACAACCAAAAAAGCAAATGTATTTTATTGGGATTTTATGTGATGGACCAACACAAAGTGGCACATAATTGCAAAGTGGAGGGAAAATGATAAATAGTTTTCAACATTTTTTACAAATAAATATGAGAAAAGTGTTGTGCATTTGTATTCAGCCCCCCTGAGTCAATACTTTGTAGAACCACCATCTACTGCAATTACAGCTGTAAGTCTTTTTTGGGGATGTCTCTACCAGCTTTGCACATCTAGTGAGTGACATTTTTGTCTATTCTTCTTTGCAAAATAGCTCAAGCTGTGTCAGATTGGATGGAGAGTGTCTGTAAACAGCAATTTTCAAGTCTTGCCACAGATTCTCAATTGGATTTAGGTCTGGACTTTGACTGGGCCGTTCTAACACATGAATATGCTTTGATCTAAACCAGTGATGTCGAACCTTGGCACCCCAGATGTTTTGGAACTACATTTCCCATGATGCTTAACTACACTGCAGAGTGCAAGAGAATTATTGGAAATGTAGTTCCAAAACCACTGGGGTGCCAAGGTTCGCCATCACTGATCTAAACCATTCTATTGTAGCTCTGGTTATATGTTTAGGGTCGTTGTCCTGCTGGAAGATGAACCTCCACCCCAGTCTCAAGTCTTTTGCAGACTCTAACAGGTTTTCTTCTAAGATTACCATGCATTTGGTTCCATCCATCTTCCTATCAACTCTGACCCTCTTCCCTGTCCCTGCTGAAGAAAAGCATCCCCACAACATGATGCTGCCACCACCATGTTTCTCTGTAGGGATGGTGTGTTTAGGGTGATGTTGCTGTGTTAGTTTTCCACCACACATAGAGTTTTGCTTTTAGGCCCAAAAGTTCAATTTTGGTCTCATCTGACCAGAGCACCTTCTTTCACATGTTCGCTGTGTCCTCCACTTGACTTCATATGGCTTTCCTTCAACAATGGCTTTCTTCTTGCCACCCTTCCATAAAGGCCAGATTTGTAGAGTGCACGACTAATAGTTATCCCATGGACAGATTCTCCCACCTGAGCTGTGGATCTCTGCAGCTCCTTCACAGTTACCATGGGCCTCTTGGCTGCTTCTCTAATTAATGCTCTCCTTGCCCAGTCAGTTTAGGTGGACGGCCATGTCTTGGTAGGTTTGCAGCTGTGCCATACTCTTTACATTTTCAGATGATGGATTGAACAGTGCTCCCTGAGATGTTCAAAGCTTGGGATATTTTTTTATAACCTAACCCTGCTTTAAACTTCTCCACAACTTTATCCCTGACCTGTCTGGTGTGTTCCTTGGCCTTCATGATGCTGTTGTTCACTAAGGTTCTCTAACAAACCTCTGAGGGTTTCACAGAACAGCTGTATTCATACTGAGATTAAATTACACACAGGTGGAAAATTGGTTCCACTCGATTTTAGTTTGGGGTTTCAGAGTAAAGGGGGCTGAATACAAATGCACGCCACACTTTTCAGATATTTATTTGTAAAAAATTTTGAAAACTATTTATCATTTTCCTTCCACTTCACAAGTATTTGCCACTTTGTGTTGGTATATCACATAAAATCCCAATAAAATACATTTACGTTTATGGTTGTAACATGACAAAATGTGGAAAGTTTGAAAATGTGGAAAGGGGTATGAATACTTTTTCAAGGCACTGTAAACGAGAATTAATTAGACATATATAAAAATATTTTTCAATAATTTTTTGTATTCTTTTAATGTAGGTCTGTCTACACACATTACAAAGTTACATAGATGATAGGGTTAAATAAAGACACAAGTCCATCCAGTTCAACCTATGCGTGAGTGTGTGTGCACGTGTTGTTAAGAACCCCTTGAAGATTGAACTGCTTCTTGTCCAACTTTATTGTGTGTCTACGTCAGAGACCTTAAGTTTGTATATTGCAATCAGTTCCCCTCTTAAGCACCTCTTCTTCAGAGAGGATATGTTTACATGTTGTAATTGTTCCTCATAACTGAGGCTCCCAACTGACCCTGATTTCGAGGGACTGTCCCTGATTTGGAACAAAGTCCCTTTGTCCTTTTTTCCTTTTCATCTGTCCCTCATTTTGGTCTAATTTAAATAGTTGTATATAGAAGGCACTATTTATCTTTCAAAAAGTGTTTCCCAGTGCTAAACCTTTCATCCAATTTCTAAATTGCTGCATTTGTAAATTTCAAAAGCCAATATAAAAGAATAGTAGTGGTAAAAAAAAAAAAAAAATACTTGTGCATTTAACTAATCATTTTTTTGTATAACTTTCCTTTAAGGGGGCGTGGCAGGGGGTGTGTCCTATGCCTACATACTTTTGCTAATAGGTGTCCCTCATTCCAATCTCAAATTGGGAGGTATGCTTCTAGCCTTGTTATTGTGTTGCCCCTCTCTGAACTCAGTCTGCTTCAAGGACCTCCTTCCTGAGGACTGGGAACCAAGACCGAAATGCATACTCAGGATGTGGTCAAACCAAGTGTGGTAAAGTGGTAAAATGATATGAGTATTATCTATTAAATAAATACCTGTTCAAATTCACTTCAGCAGTCTGCTGGCCTTGCTGGCTGCAACTTATGCCCCGTACATACGATCGGAAATGCCGCCAGCAAAAGTCCAATGTGTGCTTTTGGTCAGAAATTATGGCCATGTGTATGCTCCATCGGACTTTTGCTGGCGGAATCTCCGCCAGCAAAAGATTGAGAGCAGGATCTCTATTTTTCAGACGGAAAAAGTTCCGATCGGAAATTCCGATCGTCTATAGCAATTCCGACGCGCAAAAGTCCTAAACATGCTCGCAAACAATTCGACGCATGCTCGGAAGCATTGAACTTCATTTTTTCGGCACGTCCTATGGTGTTGTACCTCACCGCGTTCTTGACGGTCGAAAGTTCAGAGAACTTTTGTGTGATCGTGTGTATGCAAGGCAAGCTTGAACGTAATTCCGTCAGAAAAACCATCCAAGGTTTTTCCGACGGAAATTCCGATCGGGTGTACGGGGCATTAGTGTTGCATGATATTGCTGAATCTGTAGTCTACAAAGACCTCCAGATCTTTCTCCATCCTTCATTGTACAATCTTTGCATAGCAACAAAGTAGTGCAAGAGCGACCTTTACAATTCATTCAATTCATATCAAACAAAGTAGACCCTTGCAATACATAATTGTTGGTAGAAGATAGTTGAAGATGTTTTAATTTTTGTGCCTTAGAACCTAAACACGAAGAAGATGTGCAATCACACTGGAGCATTCATAGCCAGTTTAAGAATTGCCATTTCCCCACAGCAGCTATATTCTTGCTTTCAGATTTCATCTGCAATTCTTTGCAAAAGATATAAATCTCACTGGTGGCTGGGTGAAATAGCGGCAGTTCTTAGTGATGACATATTAATGTATGCTTGTCATGTTTTCTTCCTAACCAGCATATGAGTCAATCATGACTGAACCTAGGCTACACGAAGCTGGGAATTGCACATTTTAGTTATACTGTCAGTAATTATGCGTATTTCAGCATTTCTATGATTTCTAATGAGATGTGGTTAGAAAATTGCCAGGGCTGTAACCAGATTACATTTGTAAGAACAATGCATCATGACAAATAAACTCAATAAAAGCCACAAAAGTATGATAATATTTATATGAGCAACCTGTCCAACCTGTTAATTAATTGTGCTCTCAGCTAATTCCATAAAATGTTGTAGAAAAAAGGACTGAAGATTGGAGATATTGATCACCTTCATTGAGTTCTGATCCTGAAGACCCTTGGTACATACTTTGTATGGTATTGTAGGGTTATAATGACATGGATGAGAGAGTTTGGGGTGGATAAACTTGACTGGCCTACACAGAGTACCGATCTCAACTCAATAGAACACCTTTGGGATGAATTACAGCAGAGACTGCGAGCCAGGCCTTCTCATCCAACATCAATGCCTGACCTCACAAATGCGCTTCTGGTCAAACATTCCCATAGACACACTCCTAAACCTTGTAGACAGCCTTCCCAGAAGAGTTGAAACTGTTATAGCTGCAAAGGGTGGGCCAACTCAATTTTGAGCCCTACGAACTAAGACTGGGATGCCAATAAAGTTCATGTGCGTGTAAAGGCAGGCATCCCAATACATTTGGTAATATAGTGTACATGCTATTCGATACCACCCTTTTTTTGGCACAGCAGAGACCCAAGCACAATAAAAATCCTTATATCTTTAAATAAGTTATAGAAGAACCACATGTAAAGCTGTGGAGAGATTTGTTTACTTCCCGTCCCATGGGCACAACAGATCCAAACTGAGGGAAACCCCTGGCAGTCACCAAAACTAGTGCCCCGGTTGTAAGATTTCCCCATTGTTTCTTCTCTGGTGACCACTCAAAATTTGTGATTTTCATTCACTTTTGCTTTCGGTGACAATGATCACTGGGACAAATAAAGAGAATGAATCAACCTAATGGGGACAGAAAGCAACAAAAACCCCAGCAGGTTTTCTTTTTCCTCTCAATCCTATCCAAAACTAAAAAAAAAAAAGTTTTGCCTTCAGTTATACTGTAAATGGCTATACAACTCAATGTGCTGAAAAAGCAGTAAAACACCTTCTACAACTAGAATTGTGTTTTTCAAAGATTAATAAGGACTAAAATAGGGACTTTCAGTAGACATGTTGGATTTCACCAAAACTCTAAGCAGCGATGAACAATTCACTCTTCTAGTTACAATATATAGGGTTACTTTTGCCTAATACAAACACATTTATTACTTGGAGTTTGCTCTTGTTTAGTTTAAATAACATGTTATAGACGTTCACACATTAGAGCTGATTCTTAAGCACCCTTTCCACAAGTTTTTTATATCCGAGTCTTAGCTGTCCCAATTAATTTTGTGACACACCCAGGAGAGTGGAACACACCATTGTCAGAACATTATTGTTAGGAGTGATTACAAACTGAGTAATATACATCTAGTTCCGAGAAACAACTTTGTGTGCCACGTCAAACTGTCCCTCGTAGTAACTCTCTCATAACAAATTGAACCAAGTATTTATACAAAAAAGGAGCAAATTTTACCAATAAAATTGTTGAGGACGTGCTTGAACACAGTTTTAAGCATGTATGAATGAACAATGTACTGATAATACAATAGTCTTCCTCTCTGGAATTTCCTATTTACATTTTTCAAGAGTTCTTCTGCAGACCTTCAGACAAAATACTAACAATAACATCCAGTAATTCTGTTGTTTTGACCAGCGTTGGTCCATGTTCTCTCCACCAGCAGGTCTTAGACTGGGTTCACACTATCTGCGAATCGGCTCGCAGCAGGGGGACCAGTGTGTCCCCGTTCACTGTTTCAGATGCAAATTAGGTCTGAATTTTTGCCTAAATGTGGACCTGAAACGGATTCAAAAATGCACAGGACCCATCTGCAGTGCGCTCCACGGCTGCACTGGAGATGTGTGAACCTGCTCCATTGAGAGACAGTCGCACTCTCCTGTTATGCGAATTGGATGCAGAGAAAACCCGCATCTAATTTGCATAAGTGTGAACCCAGCCTTAAGCTTTTGAAGTAAATGCCTAAAACACTCTAAATGTCACATCCAACTCAATGCCAAATTACCTACAGTATGTACTAAGCAAACCGATCAATAACATAAATCAACTTGTGCTTATAACTCAATCCATAAACTCAATCAATAAATTAAATCAATGAATAGTGAAAAATGGCATATAAAGTGCATACATAAATAACTAAAGTCCAGTCTTTGTAGTGAATTCATCCGATGTTCAGTAACAAATTATGCAAACTTTAAAGAGACACTAATAGTGCATAAAGTGATGGTTGTGCAAAACAAAGTCTTTTCTTTAAAAAAAAGTGCTGCTGTGCTCCATATCCCAATAATATTTGTGCATCCACCTTGTTGGGGACTGTGATTACTCCGCACTCACCAGATATGTTGGACTCCTTTACCTTACAGCAAAGAGAGTCAGCTGTGCTTTTAGGTCTTTAGGGGGACCTATCCCATTACTTCGTCCTCTGGTTACTCCGGCTGGTGTGGGTTACCTCCAATGATGACTCCGGAGCTCCAGGGCCAAAAAATGCAGGCGTGCAATATATGGAGAGAGAAACTTCTCATAGTATAAAATTCTCAAAAGTTTTATTAAGAATCTGCATCATACATGGTAAGAATCCATAAAAATATTGTTGCTATAAACAGACTGGGTGTCACCTTAAGCATAAAAACTCTATACATATGTTTATAGTGGTCGCTGCCTATGGTGTGCCGTGCGTTCCACTAACTGAGCCGGTGGTGACGTATAGAAAGTTCAGCATTAGCAAGCGCTGTCTATTATTTATCTATTGACTATTTGGCCCACTAGTGGGGACAGTACTGACAGCAGCTTAATTACATTGCCACCCATCACCAAGGTGCGAGGTGTCTTACATTTAAAGTATGTACTAAGGCTTTTGTTTCATCAGTACCGCCTTTTCAACCTGGCATTAGGGGGTTGCTTAGCTCATCACATGAAATCATATACAATATTGTCCAGAATAGAGACAGCAACAGTTAAAATTGTTTCATTACATTGGTGGTCAGTGCAGAGGTGCTCCTTACATTGGAGGTAAGTGAAAAAGTGCCCCCTTATACTGGAGGTCAATGTAGTGCTTCTTTTTATTGATTATTACATTAGTAGGAGACGTGCATAATTACATTGGTTATCAGTGGGAGAGATGCCCCCTTACATTGGCTGTCAGTGTAGTGCCCCTTACATTTTTGGTTAAAGAGGAATTGCCTTTGCTTTGGTTTTCAGTGGGGAAAAAACTCTAACAACCTCAGTGGTTACTTATCTGAAGAATAAGAAGTGGGTTTAAAATTATACTATAGCATAGAATGAGATAGACCTCTCAGAAGTGCTCAGCAACTTAACAGCAGAAAAAAATCTTCTCCAACACCTGTTTTACTCTTACAACTCCTACTAACCTACACGGTACATTATCCCCCCACTATGATCTGCTGGAATTAAAATTCAAATAACAGACAGTGCCCATCCAAGGACCCATTCTTAACATACTATACATAGCTCCCCACGCGAAGGTGGTGGAGGCACCATGAGATACCCTACAATGCACTAGAGAGGGCATCAGCATTTTGATGCTGTCTTCCAAGTCTATGCCCTACCGCAAAACTGTATTCCTGCAGAAACATGAAATAACTCTGGCATTTTCTTCCTTGACTTGTCTCATCCAGGTGAAGGAGACAGGGTCTGACACCAAGCAAAATCTCGGCCAGTAGAAAGTACCACACAGAGTCCAAAGCCCTTTTTTTTAGGCACTCCTGCTTCACCACTGTGAAGTGTCTCTCGGCCATCAGTTTTAGGCTGAGAAAAACTATGAGGTGCTCTTCCCCACTGACCTCTTGAATCAAGACAGTTCCCACTCTTTGTGGTAATTTTTTTGATCCTCTTCAGCAAAAGTTCATGCTTCCTCATGGGATCTGGTGAGTGTTTGCTGGCTTATAGATCAAACTGCATGGCTCATTAAAACATGAACTGGTCCATCACTGTGCTATGAGTTGGTGCACATTAACTTTATTTACTCTTTGTATCTTCTTATTCAAGGGTCAGCTGTATACATTTTGTAGTTAAATTCCCCAGCCTATTCTTATATACCCTTCAGGAATTTTAGTGGCAATATCTATGTACCTGAGGTCCCATCTCCATTCACCTGTCATGATTTCTCACCATCCTTGTTGAACCCCATATGTATTTTATATTGCAAATACAGGAGGAGGAGCTGGATACTCCAACAGGGAAGCCAGTGATGAATTCAACCCACACCCCCCTATAAATGAAAATGTTAGTTATCTTTGATGTTGCTAAATGTTATCTTTGACGTTACTATGTTTAAAGGGATTCTTTTATGTTACTAAGGATTTAGTATAATACAAGCCATTTCCTCTTGTACTATAGGAAAGAGATAAATAATCATTCTGCTTTATGATCCATTTAGTAAAACATACTTGTGTAGAGGGTGTGTATAGGTAATGCACTGGATCTGTCTTTCAGCTACATTTCCATTGTCTTTTAAGACACGCAGTAACACTTAAAGCTGCTCTTAAAATGGCACAGATGTCTCCACATGCAGAGCTAAAGGCATCACGTGTTGTCAAATGCCATTTTATAGTAATCTTTTAAGTACTCCATGTTCCACTCATCCAGACAGTTACTACTTGCCTGCTTTCTCATATACATACTTTATCCCAACCATAGCTTGTGTGCTATTTACTATAATGATCATTATTTTTAGCCATGCAACTGTTTTTTCAACTCATGTTGTCTCTCATTGCTGAAAATAATAATCATTATGGCAGATAACAATTGTAGGAGTTTGAATAGCTTAAAACATTGACCCTGTTGCAAATGGGAACAGTCACGCTTTTGACACAGCGGAATGGTCTGAAATATGGGCACCAACTAAGGCATCCTCCCCAAACATACTTGTAATGGAAGCTAATTACAAGGTGCTGACTCATTTGTACCTAGTCCCGTCCAGAAAAGCTAAATTCGCTCTTTGCTTCCGCAGCTGCTCAGAACCTGGCACACATATGCATATCTGGTGGACTTGCCCGGAGGTTCAGGTCTTCTGGAAGGCAATCTTTAAAATAGCATTTGAGGTGTTCGAAACATCCTTATCACCAGAACCATCAACTCCCCTTCTCAATTAGAGAACAATTCCAACTTGTGATCCAACTTCTGACTGCCGCAAAGCAAACAATAGCTAAAGCATGGAAATCACTTTCCTTAGTTGTGGTCGAAACCAAACACAGAATGAACCACACCTTGAGCTATGCTAAGATGGAAGCCCTTGATCAAGACAAGATTTCCAAATTCGACAGAATTTGGCAACTATGGATCAAACATAATTTACCGCCAGACTTTGATGAGGCAGTACTCATGCCATGGTAGTTGTAAGTCACTTTTATGTCCTACCTGTTCTGTCACTGGAAGTTGTGTCACCTATGGGGACTTCTATTTTTGGCTCTCCTCTCTCCCTTTTCTTTCTTCCTACCACCTTCTCTTTTTTTTCTCTCCTTTTTGACACTGGTCTTACTTTTCCAGTGTTTTATTACTCAGCCTATGGCTGGACAGGTTGCCAGTATCAGGCTTACTCCCATCAGCTATGTAATAAGGCATCCCCTTATTAAGGGGTTACCCTCATATGTATTGTTCGCACAGTTTACAACTCTGGATTTGTTTAGGCCTTTACACTGAAGTTGGTCAATGTTAACAGTCAAAAACAGACCTAAATGTCTACTTACAACAAATATACGAGTTAAGTTACTGCTACCTCAACTATCCTCAATTATGTTGTTGATGTTGGTTTTGTATTGCTGTTTTTACCTTCTATATATGACCTATCATAATGCACGTAGTCCATATTTACTGTTACTGCTCCCTTAACTATCCTCAGGATTATGTCATTGACTTTGGTTTTGTATTGCTGGTTTTACCTTCTATATATGACCCATCAGGATGCACTTGGTCCTTATTTACTAATGTGACCGGTGCATCTTAATAATTGTATATAGAGTAACTTTAATGCTACTGTCAATGTATCTGTATCTTGAAAACTCAATAAAATTCTTGAACAAGAAAACATTGACCCTGTTGTTGGTAAAAATCATATTCACTTTACTAGTATCAATAAAGCTTAAATGCCAGCCTCTTGGTATATATGCCAACAGCACCCACCTCCAATAAGGGCTCTGTGCCACCAAAACATTTAATTAACGCACGGTTCTTTCCAAACTGGGAGATGCTATGTGACTGAATGCAGGGAGCAACAAAAAAGTTAGTGCTGGAAAGCCAAGGTTGCAGGTCTGAACAAGGAGATGGTAGCAATATAATGCTCAGCATTCTAACTGAGGCCTGAATGAGGGAGCAGAATACATATACATTTATTACAGGTATTTATGTAGTGCTGACAAATTATGCAGTACTGTACATTCGTATTAGTCCCTGCCCTCAATGGAGCTTACAATCTAATGCCCCGTACACACGGTCGGACTTTGTTCGGACATTCCGACAACAAAATCCTACGATTTTTTCCGACGGATGTTGGCTCAAACTTGTCTTGCATACACACGGTCACACAAAGTTGTCAGAAAATCCGATCGTTCTGAACGCGGTGACGTAAAACACGTACGTCGGGACTATAAACGGGGCAGCGGCCAATAGCTTTCATCTCTTTATTTATTCTGAGCATGCGTGGCACTTTGTCCGTCGGATTTGTGTACACACGATCGGAATTTCCGACAACGGATTTTGTTGTTGGAAAATTTTATATCCTGCTCTCAAACTTTGTGTGTCGGAAAATCCGATGGAAAATGTGCGATGGAGCCCACACACGGTCGGAATTTCCGACAACAAGGTCCTATCACACATTTTCTGTCGGAAAATCCGACCGTGTGTACAGGGCATTAGGTCCCTATCTCAAACGCATGCACAAACATACTAGGGTCAATAACCCACCCACATATGTTTGGAGTGTGGGAGGAAACCCACACACCTGTCCAAAGGTTCAAACTAGGGACCCCAGTACTGCAAGAAGTGCTGACCACTATGCCACTGTTCTTCCCATAATTAAGGACAATGTTTGGGGCCCATTCACATTTGTGGGTGCAAATTGTAGAATATTGAGGTACAGTAAAGCAACACAAGGTTGGTGCCTTGTCATTCATTTTTAAGGGCATTACAATGTGCATACAACCACAAAACAAAACGCACCTGTCTCTTTAAACAAAGTATGCCACTTTTACTGTATGTGTTGCAGTGTAGTTAATTTTTTGGTCTGTAGATCTGTAGTTAGAGAGCCTTTTTAAATGGAATGGGTCCATTCAATGGAACACACTTAGACATGTCAAAAAATGTATGTCAACCTGCACCTAAACAAATTAGGCTCGCAATCCAACATTTTACTGTATTTCCATTTGCTAATAATCATGTATTTCCATCTGAAAAAACATCCTGTATACAAATATCAAGATTTTGCATGAATTTATATTGTGTATTATGGATCAGCTCATTACATTTTCTTTTTAACCACTTGCCGACCGCTGTGCACCGATATACATCAGCACAATGGCAGCGGTGGGCAAATGGGCGTACCTGTATGTCCCCTTTAATTGGCAGGGCTAGCGGGCTAGTGAGCGCGCGCCACGTACAGCGTGACCGTGCCCAGGGGTCCCGCGGACTCAGTGTCCGCCGGTGTCCCAGCGTTCGTGTCACGGAGCTGCACAACGGGGAGATGCCTATGTAAACAAGGCATTTCCCCGTTCTGCCTAGTGACATGACAGGGATCTACCGCTCCCTGTCATCGGGAGCATTGATCGCTGTCATGTCAGTGGTAGCCCATCCCTCGACAGTTAGAATCACTCCCTAGGACACACTTAACCCCTTAATCGCCCCCTAGTGTTTAACCCCTTCCCTGCCAGTGTCATTTACACTGTAATCAGTGCATTTTTATAGCACTGATCGCTGCATAAATGACAATGGTCCCAAAATAGTGTCAAAATTGTTTGGTGTGTCCTCCATAATGTCGCAGTCATGATAAAAATCGCAGATCACCGCCATTACTAATAAAAAAAAATTAATAATAAAAATGCCATAAAGCTAGCCCCTATTTTGTAGACGCTATAACTTTTGCGCAAACCAATCAATATACGCTTATTGAGATTTTTTTTTTTTACCAAAAATATGTAGAAGAATACATATCGGCCTAAACTGAGGAAAAAATTTATTTTTTTATATATTTTTGGGGGATATTTATTATAGCAAAAAGTAAAAAATAATGCTTTTTTTTTTTTAAATTGTCGCTCTTTTTTTGTTTATAGCGCAAAAAATAAAAACCGCAGAGGTGATGAAATGCCACCAAAAGAAAGCTCTATTTGTAATGGCCAACTTTAGACACTGACAGCGCTGTGTTAAATAATAGATTGTGATTATCTTAATTTTTCTGGTCCTCCCTCTCTCAGTTCTGTTGTGCTGGGGTACTGTATATGAGAAGCTAAAATAAAGACAGAGCTTGAACATTTTATATAAGCAGTATTTAAAACAACATTTATCTACTGGCAAATATATTCACGGCTGAAGAAGGCTTCAGTTTGTTGTACAAAACAAATTTAACCACTTGCCGACCAGCCGCCGTCATTATACTGCGGCAAGTTGGCACGCTGGGGGAATTGCCGTAGATGTACGTCAGGCGCTTTAAGAGCAATAGGAGGCGTGCACGTGGCCGGCAGTAATCAGTGGCTATTTTTAGCTCTGATCGCTGTATAAATGTCCCTAGTCCCAAAAAAGTGTCAAAAGTGTCCGATCTGTCCGCCGCAATGTCGCAGTTCCGCTAAAAATCGCAGATCACCGCCATTACTAGTAAAAAAATATTAATATCATCATTTTTGTCTGCTCGTCTCAGGATCTGTCACCATGTGTTCATCTGTGACAGATCCTGAGACGAGCAGACAAAAATGATGATGGAAAACTGTCCTTTGAAGAATTCAAGGCTTACTTTGCTGATGGAATCCTAAGTGCAGAGGATCTGAGCGAGCTTTTCCACACCATCGACACCCACAAAACTGACCCTCCCTTTCTTTTTTCCCATGATGACTACACTATGCTAAGAGCTGAGCCTCCTTGGGGATCCATCCATTTCCATCACAGTCCTTGATGTCCTTCCAGTCTTTACCCTCATCCCTGGGAGTTCCGGACTAGCAGGATCTCAATGCCCATCTAGACCCTCTGTAACGGGGGGTCATGGGGTTCTGGTAAGCGGCCAGGCTCCCTTTTTTGGTGGTGGACCCACACATTTATGACCTTACATACTCTGAATCACCTGGGACTGTCTATCATCTTTTGGGTTTCCTCCCATATGGACCTTCATGACCTACTCCCTGGTTTACATTCATCACACATGGACTCATTTTGAAGTTTGATTGCACTGTTTGTGTTATATTACCGCACTGCTCACCAGAGGGGCTTATGTATTTCCTTATACTTTCTTACATTGTGCGTGGTACAGTTGGGTACAACATTTAATTCATGTATATATTGTACTTTCTTTGGAGTGGCACTCTTTAGCCACATATTCACTAGTTTGCTAAGCGCGAGTCAATATTTTTTCTCTTTCACTTTTGTTGTGTTTGTGTCACAATCCAGGACATCGCAGCTTTATGTCACTTATTTTGTAGAATTTGAAGCGCAATTATTTAGTATTTTTTTTATTTTATTTATGACAATACATAGTACACACAGAGAAAAAAAATAAGAATTAAAACCATTTAATACACTCTAAACAAAATACATAACATAGAAAAACATGCATAATATACATAACAGTGAGCCCCTGTGCTTCAAACGAACAGGGGCTTTGACGCACAGGGGCTTACTATTATGTATATTATGCATGTTTTTCTATGTTATGTATTTTATTTAGAGTGCATTATATAGTTTTCTTATTTTTTTGCTCTGTGTGTACTATGTATTGTCATAAATAAAATATTTCTTATATTTACTACTATCCAATGTGCCAAGTCAGACCTTGGGTTATTTTTTCCCATTTTTTCTGTTGTTACTTTATTTGTGGGAAAAAAAAAAGGACATAAATTTTGTTTGTGTACAACGTTGCACGACCGCGCGATTGTCAGTTAATGGCCTGGTCATTAAGGGGGTAAATCCTTTCCGGGCTGAAGTGTTTAAACCATCAGGGGCAATAAAGAAATGACCATCCATCCATGAACATCCATCTCCGGCCTACATTATTTTACTAGATTTGGATATAATGGATATTATAGGGGTAGAGTTCAAATTTCTTTCAGAAGGTTTTGTCTGCCTTTTTCCTCTTTGGGGAGATTTTGTTCTCTCCCACTGTCACCTGTAAAATGTATTTAAAAGCTAAATTGAATCTGTTAAAATGTTGCCTTCTCTGGTTCCTCCTTTCCCCATCATTGACACGCACATGTAGTGGGCTGGCTCTTGGGCAGAGTTACGTAACTATCAAAGAGAACTATCTGGAGAACTGGGCTTTCCTAATCAGATTGGATTTACATGCAGACTACAATGGGTAATGTCTAGATGTAATGCTGAGCCTCCATGACTGAAAGAGCTGGGATCCAAGTCAGGCTGAGAAGGAAAGGGCTAAAAGATGCTGGATACCCATTAGCTGAGACATGAGTTGGGCTCTATCTGACTTTCTGACTTGTTTCAGCTTCTAATACACTTTGTCAGAAGCTCACAGTGTGCAGCCAATTCAGAGTAAGCAATTACAATACAGAAGAGAAGCCTTTACAACTGTGTAAGACTAAGGGTGAGGCTGGAGTTCAGCTTTAGGAAGGTAACTTAGTTATAAAGTTATAACCAAATTTTATATACAAGTGCATACAAGCCTCAAGTTTTAGGAGCAACCAATAGTAAAAACAAAAAACAGAATACAAAAGAATTGCAACTAGTTCTGCACTTAAAGGATACTCAACCCAAGAACAAAAATGTTTTATATTGCAGGTTATAGTCCATTAATGTGCTGGCTGCATTCTTTTTCTTTTTTATTTTTAAGCTAAGAAATTTTTCAGCAAATACAGTAAAACCTTGGTTTGAGAGCGTTTTGCAAGACAAGCAAAAATGTTTTTAGAAAACATGACTTGATATACAAGCGATGTCTTGATATACAAGTAGCGTCGTGTCACAACTGATAAGGCCTCAAGCACAATGGACGTTTTTGGATGTTTTTACAGCTGCTGTTTTTGGCTTCAGACATTTTTTTCTACAGTCAATAAACTCTCCAGCATGTTATCCTGGGTGTCCATACACACATAGGCTGTTATCATCTGTTTTTGGCTGGGGCATTTTATGGCTGTAAAAAAAAAAACAAAACTAGTGGGTTCTGAGAGGAGTTTTTCAAAACACTCTAACGTCAAAAAATGCCTAAAAACACCTAAAACGGCAATAAACGCTCAAAAACGCAGCTCACAAAAAGAGAAGAGAGGCGCCTCTAAGTGTAGCAATATGGTTACATTTAATGAAGGTACAACATTTAGCAACTCACATGGTTGATCATTAAAAGAGGCACATCTATGTATGCAGGCATCCGGGGTAAAGCTGTCCACATAGACCATTCTCTCCACCACCATCAACGTCAACCCTTCCACTCTGCGTTCCACAAGCGCTTCAAGCCTTTCTTTTAGATCGCTCTACTGCAGGGTATTCTTTCCGTTCCGGTCACGATTGCAGGATAATGGCGGAGAGAGCCAGCGGTGCAGAGGACAGTCTTTGTGGACAGTTTTACCCCAGATGCCTGCGTACTTAGATTTGCCTCTTTTAATCATCAACCATGTGAGTTGCTAAATGTTGTACCTTCATTAAATGTAACCATATTGTACACTTAGAGGCGCCTCTCTTCTCTTTTATACTCTGTGGCTACTGCTGGATTTTTCTTCTAATCTCCTTGTGGAGGCACAGACATGTTTTAATCCATATCAGGAGAGTAGTCTAGGTGACAACCATGGCTCCTTCCAGAGATACAGTGGAGGAGAAATGTAGTCACCAGTGGCGGCCGCTCATACAGGGACCCATTGGAGCCGCCCCCCTAATCTCCATGCGCCCAGCCCCTAAGCTCCATGCAGGGCGTCAGACGCATTGGATTTCTATGGGTTATTTATTTTTATTTTTTTCAGAAGCACATGATTAGAGCCTGAGGCTCTGGTTGGCTTCAAAATGGGTGGGCTTGGGGGGGGAGCACTGCCCCCCGAGCCCACCTACTTGTGTGACAATAGCAAATTAATATCTGGTCGCTTCTCCTCTTAAGACCCAATTGGCCGGTAGGAGAAGCAGTGGGGAAGCCGCCAAAGCCGCCCGGGAAGCCATTGAGGAAAAGAAGCAGCTGGGAAGCCGCTGAAGCCGCCAAGGAGGAGAAGCAGTGGGGAAGCTGCCCAAGCTGCCCACGACCTGGATGGGGTAAAGAGTGCGGGACGATCGACTGGGAGGTTTGTTTGCAGCCCCCCCTCAAAAAAAATTGAGCACCAGCCGCCATTGGTAGCCACCCAGGGACAGGAAGTTTGGTAACTGTTGGATTCTAGTGATTGTAAAGTCTTGTTTTTAAAAGAAATAAAAATAATAAACATGTCATACTTACCTCCTCTGTGCAGTTGGTTTTGCACAGAGCAGCCTGGATCCTCCTCTTCTTCTTGGGTCCCTCTTTGCTGCTCCTGGCCCCTCCCTCCTATCGAGTGCCCCCACAGCCAGCAGCCCCACCCCCTCTCTCCCCTGATTCGTTAACTGATTTTGACAACTGCGGGAGCCAATGGATCTGCTGCTGTGTCTCAGCCAATCAGGAGGAAAGTCACTCGTGGACATCGCTGGAGAGAGATGGGGCTCAGGTAAGTAATTAGGGGGTGCTGGGGAGGCTGCTACACACAGAAGGCTTTTTATGTCAATGCATAGATAAAAAACCTTCTGCCTTTACAATTCCTTTAAGTCAAAGAAAACAAATGCAGCCACCACACCAAGGACTAGTAATCTGCAATATATTACATTGTTGGTTTTGGGTTTAGCTACACTTTAAAGTAATATTGGACAAAGTAAAAAAGTGTTAAAACCCCTAGCAGGTTTTTATTAATGTCTTTGTCACCATTGGCAGAAACCTTAAATTTTATGGTTGTCACTAATACATAATGAGGGGGCATCTTCCAGTGAAGAAACCTGTTTTGGAGACAACTCTGAAGGTAATTCTCTCCAATGGAACACAACCAAAGGTTCTAACCACCTACTGTATGTGATACTGAAGGGGATCATTCATGCTTGTGCATTTTGGCAATGCATGCAAAACCGCACTGTACTCTATGTGTGGAACATTGCTGTTGTATCTATTCACCACTACCGTATTATACAGTAGAGCACAGTACACAACACACCATAGTGCACCACAACAAATTTGTCACATGTTGTGGTGCGTTTTAGGGCATTCATAGTTTATCATTTATTGTGGTGCATTGGCAGCCCTCTCATATTAAATGGGCTACTCTAATGCAATGTGTGTTAATGTGTGTGCATTGATGCACCTTAACACTGACTGGCTTCTTGTGTTGCCCTCCCCGTATGCCCCGGTCATGGCGGTACTGAAGTTTGTCACCATTTTACAGGCACACACAATTTTAAAGCTTGACATGCTGGGTATCTATTTACTCAGTGCACCCTTGTCTAATATTTTTAATAAAAAAATTGGGTAATCGTTTGTGCTTGTATGCCCTAAAATTAACTTTAGCTTATTGATACTGAAATTTTGCATTTTATAAACCATTGCACTAATATTGTGTGACATGAAAAAAACTGAACTACCGCTATTTTATTGTCTAGGGAAGGGTATCCAAATGTTCTAAACTGTCTTCTCTCACTGTCCTTCAGGCTTAAGGAGGGCCAGACTGTGGCTGATGGGAGTAGATAATGCTCTGCCGTCAATGGAATTAAGCAATACCCCATCATTGGTTTTAATGAAAGGAATAGCACCCCATTGTTGGTATCAGTGAGAGTAATAGCACCCCATTGTTGGTATCAGTGGGAGGAATAGCACCCCACTGTTGGTATCAGTTGGAGAAATAGTGCCCCAACATTGGCGTCACTGGGAGGAATAGTGCCCAATTGTTGGTATCAGTCAAAGGAATAGCACCCCATTGTTGGTATCAGTGGGAGGAAAAGCACCCCTTTATTGGTTTTAGTGGGAGGAATAGCACCCCACTGTGTTGGTATCAGTTGGAGAAATAGTGCACCAACATTGGTGTCACAGGGAGAAATAGTGCCCCATTGTTGGTATCAGTCAAAGGAATAGCACCCCATTGTTAGTTTCAGTGCGAAGAATAGCACCCCATTGTTGGTATCAGTGAGAAGAATAGCACACCATTGTTGGTATCAGTGAGAAGAATAGATCCCCATTGTTGGTATCAGTGAGAATAATAGCACCCCATTGTTGGAATCAGTGGGAGGAATAGCACCCCATTGTTGGTATCAGTGCGAAGAATAGCACCCCATTGTTGGTATCAGTGAGAAGAATAGCACACCATTGTTGGTATCAGTGAGAAGAATAGCACCCCATTGTTGGTATCAGTGAGAATAATAGCACCCCATTGTTGGTATCAGTGGGAGGAATAGCACCCCATTGTTGGTATCAGTGGGAGGAATAGCACCTCATTGTTGGTATCAGTTGGAGGAATAGTGCCCCATCATTGGCTTCACTGGGAGGAATAGTGCCTCAAGGGAGGCATAAAGGAAAGCAAAGGGCTGCTTCCGGCCCCCGGGCCACAGTTTGGAGACCCCTGCACTGGGATGTCTGCTTTCAGAAAATATATAATAATGTTTTCGGAGTTTTATGGGCCTACAGGCCTAAAATAATTTTATAAAAATGTCTGCAAAAAAATTAAAAAAATGTCTCTGGCAGCAAAAGGGTTAATGTTAAGCTTAAGTGTGAATAGGCCCAAAAAAAAAAAAAAATGCCTCTGCATACACTTCAAGAATTGAAATCACTTATTTCGGTAAGACTGTCTTGACAAGTCAGTTTTTTAATAAACATTTTAATAAACACTTTCATTTCATTCTGTTAAATCTCATTTGGTGTAAATTATGGATTACAAAAAAACACCCCGCCCTTTTTTTTATATGATGAAACTAGAATGATTTCCTAGGAGCTGCTCCTCTGGTTGAGAAATAGATCAGGATCTATGACGTTTGTCTTCATTGATTTTGGCTTCAGTTCCCTGTACATCATTAATAACGGCTAATTGTCTTATTGTACAGATTATATCTGTCTCACTATAGTAATGTTTTCTTAGGATCAAGCACTCACTTTCCTGCCAAGTTACTTCTTATTAGCATATACATGTTATATATCACTCTTTGAACAGATACATATAAATGATTACTTGCATTTTCATAATCCCGTGCACACCAGATCAAACTTCAGATTGGGTTCATAGCAGAGGTACCTGGGTTCTCTGCTAAAATTAGAAGCGGCGGTGATTAACTTTAAAATGTATCTAAACCCAAAAATAGAAATATAATGTATTGTAGCTTACCATGCTTTAGATGTGGTGGCTGCATTTGTTTTCTTTTTTTTTCACCTGGCGATCTGGTCATGAACGCTTTCTGTCTTAGGGTGGATACACTCATTACTCCACTGTATCTCTGAAGGAGCAGCATAGCCTCCCTTGGACAGCAGCATTGTCAACCTATGGAGAATGTAGTGTTAATGGATTAGTAGAATTAAATTAACATTATATAAGTTATTAACAATTGAAAGCTTAACTACTTCAGATCCGCGCTATAGCTGAATGACGGCTACAGCGTGGATCTGCTTTCCCGGGAGGGCGTCAATAGACGTCCTCCCCTTTGCAAGCTGGCCACGCCCCCCTGCAGGGCGCTCGCAGCTGTCAGCCAATGACAGCTGATCACGTGATGTAAACAGAGGATCGGTAATCGTTTTTTTTCTCTTCTCACGTTAACAGCGTGAGGAGAAAAAAAAGCAGATCACCGGCTTCTGTTGAAGGGACATCGGTCCTGAGCAGGGAGAGGCGAAGCCGTCTTATATGTGCCCGCAGTGCCCACCAATCATTGCCCACCAATCAGTGCCCACCAGTACATCAATGCCCATGAGTGTCACCTATCAGTGCCCACCAGTGGTGCCAATCAATGCCTCATCAGTGCCACCTAGCAGTGCTGCCTATCAGTGTCGCCCATCAGTGCCGATCAGTGCCCATAACTGCCACCCATCAGTGCCCATCAGTGCCAGCTATCAATGCCACCTATCAGTGGCACCTATCAATGCCCTTCAGTGCCGCCCATCAGTGCCACCCATCAGTGCCACATCTCAGTGCCCACCAGTGACACCTATTAGTGCCCATCAGTGCCACATCTCAGTGCCCACCAGTGACACCTATTAGTGCCCATCAGTGCCGCCTTATCAGTGCCCATCAGTGTCACCTTATCAGTGCCCATCAATGCAGCCTATCGGTGCCCATCAGTGCAGCCTATCGGTGCCCATCAGTGCAAACTCATCAGCGCACATCAATGAAGGAGAGAAATGACCTGTTTGCAACTTTTTTTTTTATTTATTTCTGATGCAGAAAGTAATCATACAGGCACAATACAGACTGTAATAAGGCTCAATGCACTCCATCAGAAGTATATAAAGCATATCTTCAAACATAACATTATAAGTTGCTCTGCATCAGATCATAATACTTCAAGTAAACTTTTACCACTATTGTTAAACAACTTATGTATTAAAACATTGTCTTTTTCTTTCTTTTTTGCTATCGGATAATACTTAACAAGTGTTTAACGTATCAAACATAAAACCGTGATGTACTCCCCCCCCCACCCCACCCCCTCCCTCCCTCCATTTGCTTCACATTTTTCTATATGAAATTCGTAACAGTCTATCCATTACAAGCTATGGGGGGGCAAAAGCTGGATCAGACAGCCATGGCTCCCATATCTTTTCAAATGTATTCCCAATGTTTCTTTGGCTGTATGCTAGTTGTTCCCTAATTAAAAGTGAGTTTACATATCCGATCTATTGTTTCCCCGTTGGTACAGTAGGCACCATCCAGTGTCTAGCTATGAGTTTCCTAGCCAGATATAGTAATCTGGTAAGCATAATGTACATTCCCCTCTGGTATATCTCCTCATCTATCATGCCCAATAGACATACCAGCGGGGTGGAGGGTACTGGTACCTGCGCCAACCGGGATATAGTCTGTGTGACCTCAGTCCAATATCTATTGAGCTTTGGAAACCGCCACAGCATGTGTATAAGATCCCCCTGATGTATTTTATATTTTGGACACAGGGGTGTATCCCTCAGGCCCCATGTAAACAGTTTCATTGGCATTGGCGTTCTATGCAGAATAAACAGCTGCGACAACCTATTGGAGGCCGAAATGGAGACATTAGGGATTGATTCCAATGCCATGTCCCATTGATCACCCGTTTGCAAAATTTATTAACAAAATATAAAACGGTTTTGTATTTTTTTTTTAAATTGTTTTTTTTAATTTTTTTTTTTAACAGGTGATCAAATACCACCAAAAGAAAGCTCTATTTGTGGGAAAAAAATGATAAAAATGTCATTTGGGTACAGTGTTGTATGACCGCGCAATTGTCATTCAAAGAGTGACAGCGCTAAAAGCTGAAAATTGGTCCAGGCAGGAGGGGTGTTTAGGTGCCCAGTAAGCAAGTGGTTAACTTCAGCTAACGCAGAGGGTCTTGCAGTCTCTCTACAGTAGGGCTGGAGTGTAAGAGGAAGAAGCAGCACAAGGAGCCAATCACTTCATGTGCTGACAAGAAGTATGCTGATAGAAAGAGAAATAGGAGTGACAGAAAAATGGGTTCATCACAGTGTTGCTTCTTCTTTCCCTGTCCAGTCACAGGCTGGGTTGGCTCCGCGATGACCTGGACTCAGAGGAAGTGGGTTCAATGATGCCGAGTCTCTAGTGGCAGAAAAAAGTATTATGGAGGAAATCTCTAGATTGAACATGAGTATTGCAGCAAAAACAAATTTTGTTAATCTTTAACCATGTGCCGACCGCCCGCTGTCCTTTGACGGCGGCAGAATGGCTCCCCTGCGCGAATCGTCATAGCTGTACGGCGACCACTTTAAGGGGTATAGGGGGCTCGCGCGCCCACCATGTCACTGTGGGGCTGATTTGCATGCCCGGCAGCCGCGATGTCCACCGGGCACCCGCGATTGCTCGTGACAGAGCAGGAACGTGGATCTGTGTGTGTAAACAAACAAATCCACATCCTGTCAGGGGAGAGGAGACTGATCGTGTGTTCCTAGTATGTAGGAACACCGATCGGTCTCCTCCCCCAGTCAGTCCCATCCCCCCACAGTTAGCACACAGGGGGAGGGAACACATTTAACCCCTTGATTGTCCCCTAGTGTTAACCCCTTCCCTGCCAATGACATTTATGCAGTAATCAGTGGCTATTTATAGATCTGATTACTGTATAAATATCAATGGTTTAAAATCTTTATTATCTTCTAATGGGCTTTTCATTTTTCTTTTGTTATTGTAATTAGAGGAGCCAAGGATCACCAACCAGCTTTTGTAGAAGTAAAAAAGTTTTTATTGTTCTTTCAAAATCAAGAAAATAGAAGAGAGTTTTCTTCAGCAAAGCAAACACTAACAGTCCATAGTTCTGGTATATTGAAAACAGTGTTAAGGCTCACCACCAGTATACCAGTCCCACATCTAAGTGAAAGCCAAACCTCACCCAAAATAGGAAGTTCCACTCTTCTGCCATCTCCCCAGGACCGGATCTAGGGAGGCGGGCTGTGCCCGTCCCCCAGATTTTAGTTGTGCCCCCTTCAGGTCTCTGGGAGTGCATAAATCCATGAGCTGGTCAATAAATGTAAGGGGGCACTCTGATGGAAACAGTTGATGTAAGGGGCACGCTTTATGGAAGAGTTGATGTAAGGAGGCACTCTGACGGGCACAGTTGATTTAGGGGGAGACCCTGAGGGGGACAATTGATGTAAGGGGGCTTTTTGATGGGGACAACTGATATAAGGGGACACTCTGATGAAGACCATGGTGTAAAGGGAGACTCTGATGAGGACCCTGAAGTAAAAGTGGACTGTGGTAGGGACATATAGGGGACACATGATCTTTTTTTTGTCCTAGTCTAATAAAAAGCCTAATGCTTACTAGCGTTCCCTGTTCACTCCTGCATTGCCTCTGCACTACCAGTCAGACATTAATTTGGGGTCGTGTTCCCTGACTCAAAGTGCAGAATGAACAAGGGAATACTGGTTCCCTGCATCTGTGACAGACTGTCAATGACTCACACAGAGGGTTAATATGCCCCCCGGCCTTTTTTTTACTGCACCCCCAGATCAGATAGGCTAAATCTGGCCCTGCTTCTCCCCTACTCTTTCCACTTTTGGCATTTTTTTGGGGGGGGGGCGGGTACCTGGTTTTGACAGGTTCCAGTTCCCACTTCCACTCGGATCACCTAAGCAATCCGAACAGTTTGCCCCCCTCCCTCCCTGCCCGCAGCCTCTTGGGACATGTCGCAGGTCCAAGAACACTGTAGGACCATTCACAAAGCGCAGAGGGGCTTGCGCATGCACACTGGGAAGCCGCAAGGAGTCATAGTTTGCTTCTGACACTAAAGATGCCAGCGCCAGGGACCCGAAGATTGGTGAAGACCCAGGATCCCTGCACAGGTAAGTGTCCTTTTATTAAAACTCAGTAACTACAATATTTGGAACCACTCTACGGTTCCTGTCAGCTTCAGTGTACAGGAAAAGCTCAGCAAACAAAGTCTCAAGCCTCCCCTGCAGGTGGGTTAAGCTTTCCGGGACCAGAGTCCCTGTAATCAGGGTTGGATGCTATTTCCACCCAAAATCTCTCTAAGGCTTTGAATTCCTGGTGCTAAATGAGGACTTAACAATCCTAAAAGAACTGCAGATCAGTCCTCTCTTCTCCAACAGGACTACCCCAGAACCCCTCACCCTGCATGGTTGAGAACACCTGAGTACTCAAAAATTAGTTCACATCATTCTCCTTAAAGGAACCCAACCCAAATAGTGGGGACACGTAACTTCTGTCCAGGACATCCCTGGCTTCCTGTACGTTATTCTTGGCTGGTGTTGTGCCAGCTTTATACAGCTGGAAATAGGTGGACAGGTAACCACCAAAGATTGGCGAGAAGATTTCTGCCCAACATTCCATGACTTAAAGGACTGTCATAGTCAGCCCACTACCCAGAGCGAAACAAATGCAGTGCTCTGAATCCTTCAATCCCTTATAAAATTAAGAATTAAGCTTCCCCCAGGCAGGTTTTCCGGCAGGCTAGAACATCTTGCAGAACAACAGCAAACATTGACTGCCTAAAATTCCCATTATTACTTTCTAGCAGTACATTTGCTGCTCCATCACTATCCAATGACAGTATATATATATAGGGGAGTAATTGGTAATTATTCCCTACCTGCGCAAATTATGTGTAAGTGTTGAATAAATTAAATTGGTTAATTGGAGCTGCTCGTTGTGAAGTTTAGAAACCAGTAAATGAAATATTATGCAATGAACCACGCTACCTATGTCAATTCCTTAATTAAAGTGCAATAGTGCAATGAGGTATGTAGCCACTGGGCTGTCCCCAGTGTTGGAAACCGAGTAGAAACATATGAATAAACGTTAAATAAAATAAATCATTGACTCAAGTGATAACATTGCAAACATAAATTAACTGCAATAAGGTAGGAATCAATGGCTCAATAGGGACCCCTGATGACGTCAGACGTGCTGCTGAAACGCGTTGGGTGCGGTTGAGCATGATACGTCACTTCCACCCACAGTGGAACGCAGGTGGAGTGCAAACGGCGCCCCCACGTCCATCTGTTCTTTTTTACATTTTATCCTTTGCGGATTGGTTTTAGCGCTGTTTTAAATACATTTTCGTTGACAAACTTTACCATGGGAGAGTTCCTTGCTTTATTTTTGATCCTGATTCCTGGGGATCGTGTGAACTTCCAATAAACGACCTTTTGGAGGTACCATCAGGTTTGCTGAGATGGATCTTTCGAACATCTTATTCCAATGCTGTATATCAGGGATATGCAATTAGCGGACCTCCAGCTGTTGCAGAACTACAAGTCCCATGAGGCATAGCAAGACTCTGACAGCCACAACCATGACACCCACAGGCAGAGGTATGATGGGACTTGTAGTTTTGTAACAGCTGGAGGTCAGCTAATTGCATATCCCTGTTGTATATGATCTCTGTAATGGGGGTCATTCCCATCAGGTGAGTAGGCTGAGTGATTGGTGTTGGTGGAGGAATTCTATAGTCAACCTTTCATTGGATTGATGAAATCACTGCTTCACTGGAAAATGTTTGATGAATTTCATTGGACTTAAATCATTAATTTATCCACTATTGTTGGACACTATTGTTCCGTGGTTCACTATTGAGCCATTGATTCCTAACTTAGTGCAGTTATTTTATGTTCGCAATGTTATCACTTGAGTCAATGATTTATTTTATTTAACGTTTATTTATATGTTTCTACTGGGTTTCCAACGTTGGGTACATTCCAGTGGCTACACACTTCATTGCACTGTTTGCACTTTAATTTAGGAATTGACATAGGGAGCACGGTTCATCACATAATATTTCACTATCCAGTGACAGTCTGGGGCTTGTTATTGACCAAGCTTTACTGCTTTAACCACTTGACCTCTGGAAGATTTACCCCCCTTCATGACCAGGCCATTTTTTGCAATACGTCACTGCGTTATTTTAACTGACAATTGCGCAGTCATGCGACACTGTACCCAAACAAAATTGATGTCCGTTTTTTCCCCATAAATAGAGCTTTCTTTCGGTGGTATTTGATCACCTCTGGGTTTTTTATTTTTTGCGCTGACCAAAAAAAGACCAACAATTTAGAAAAAAAAGACAATATCTTTTACTTTCTGCTATAAAACACATCCGGGATTGCCCAACTCCCCAAAAATTCTGGAAGGCAAGTTTTTGACTTAGCCTCCAAAATCTTTGATACACCTATACAGCCCAATCCTGCTACAGCCCTATTAGATCTGAAATCTGATGGGATCACACACTATTATTGCCTTGGTCATTTTACTCTATTTGCCTTGACTATAATTTCTATTCATTTGGGATCGTATCACCACTTGGAAACCCCCCTCATTCCCTTCCTCCCTTTTTTCTACCCTCTTCTCCTATTTTTTGTTTTCTACTTTTCTTTTAATATTGTATGGTACTTGTATACACATTATCTCTTCTGTTTTTAATATATACCTATTAGATTGATCTCTTTATTACTGCTCTTGCAAAATGAACCAATAGTCACTAGCTTACTTTTTACTTCTGATGGAATTTTCTAATGCTTTTGATGTAACACTATTTTTATTATTCGTTGCTCTACTCGTTACATTTTTACATTGTTATGTACTCATTCTGTTCATAAATCGATATGTTTAACTTTATTGCTATTCGATTATTGTACCACCGTCCTTGTATGTACTCAATTTGTCAATCTTTGTTATATTTAAAAAAATAATAATCAAATTTGAATAGAAAACACATCCAATAAAAAAAAATTAAAATTTCTTCATAAATTTAGGCCAATATGTATTCTGCTACATATTTTTGTTAAAAAAAAAATCCCAATAAGCGTATATTGAAAAGTTATAGCGTCTACAAACTATGGGATATTTCAACTTACTTTTATTTTATTTATTTTTTATACTAGTGATAATGGCCATCAGCGACTTATAGAGGGACTGCTAAATTGCGGAGGTCATTCTGAGTTGACACTAACTGACACTTTGACACTTTTTGGGAACCAGTGACACTAATACAGTGATCAGTGCTAAAAACATATGCACCGTCACTATACTAATGACACTGGCTGGGAAGGGGTTAACATCAGGGGCGATCAAAGGGTTAACTGTGTGCCTAGCCAGTGCTTTCTCGCTGTGTGGGATGTGCTTCTACTAGGGGAGGAGATGGAATTTGTTCCCTGCATTGCAGGGACACAAATTTCATCCTTTCCCTCCTGTCAGACTGCCGTTCTGCCTCTCTGCCTGATGATCGGTGGGTGCTGGCGGACATCGTATATATACATGATCCGGTGCAGAGGTGCTGCCCTGTAGCAGTAAAACTGCTATAGGACGGACCTTAAGTGCTTAACTGCAGTAGAGGCAAGTGAGGTCAGGGACCTGGCTAAACTGTCTGGTAGGGATGAATGAACCTCAAGACTGGGCAAACAAATTTTTAAAAATTCCTCCGGTAGGTAATAGGGTATTTCACTCCTTGCCTGAAGTTCTGCTTTAGCGTATCACTCCAACACATAAATCTATAGGACTTTAAACAGATAAAAGATTCCCTTTACGGTCAGTTGAACTCTGAATTTGAATCCACTAAATACATTCCAGGTGCATCAAAAGAAAGGGTCTTCAAAGTCTTTCAGTTCATTTTCTTTAGAAAACCCTAGAGCAGGAAAGCCTGTCCCCTGCCATTGTGTTATTAATAGGGATGAGCTTTATGTTCGGGTCGAACATGAGTTTGACTCAAACATTGGCTGTTTGTTTCACCGAAAACCGAACATTATGAGGCGTTCGTGCCAAATTCGAGTGCCGCGTAATGCCCCATAATGCACTGCAGGAGCGCAGTGCATTGCTGTATGATGATTGGCCAAAACATGCACCATGACCTGCATGCTTTGGCCAAGCCCAGCGCCCTCAGGTAAGAGAGTCATAATTGGCCAAAAATAGGGTGCCTTTGGCCAATCATGGCTCAGGGAGACTAAGTCCACGCCCCACACTATATAAGGCTGCCTGCACGTTGGCTCTGTGTAGTGTGTTGTTGGTGTGGACGGAGAGAATGTCATTTAGATTGAGCAGGCAGGCAGGTTATTCAGTTAGCTGCAGTGTATATTTCATATATATATATATATATATATATACAGACAGTCTCATGTATATATATATATATATATATCCACTGCATCCAGTTTAGCTAGATCTGACTGCAAGGCATTCCCGGTGTACTTTTTCTAATATACTTCAGGCAGGCAGGTTATTCAGTTAGCTGCGGTGTATTTAATATATATATATATATATATAAAGACAGTCTTGTATATATATATATATATATATATATATATATATATATATATATATATAGATATAGATATATATATCCACTGCATCCAGTGTAGCCAAGCCTATATCTGACTGCAGGCCATTCCTTTTGTACTTTTTCTAATATACTTCAGGCGGTGTACACAGTACACAGTACTGTGCACCCATAGTGCAGTGGCTACTACTTTTCTGGTGGTGTACACAGTACACAAAACATACAGTGCACCCATAGTTGCTATTAGACTTCTGGCAGTGTACACAATACCGTTCACCCCTAGTGCAGTTGCTACTACTTTTCTGGTGGTGTACACAATACATACAGTGCACCCATAGTTGTTATTACACTTCTGGTGGTGTACACAATACCATGCACCCCAAGTGCAGTTGCTACTACTTTTCTGGTGGTGTACACAGTACACAATACGTACAGTGCACCCATAGTTGCTATTAGACTTCTGGTGGTGTACACAATACCGTTCCCCCTAGTGCAGTTGCTACTACTTTTCTGGTGGTGTACACAGTACACAATACATACAGTGCACTAATAGTTGCTATTACACTTCTGTTGGTGTACACAGTACCGTGCACCCATAGTGCAGTTGCTACTTTTCTGGTGGTGTACACAGTACACAAAACATACAGTGCACCCATAGTTGCTATTAGACTTCTGGTGGTGTACACAATACCGTGCACCCCTAGTGCAGTTGCTACTACTTTCCTGGTGTTGTACACAATACATACAGTGCACCCATAGCTGTTATTACACTTCTGTTGGTGTACACAGTACCCTGCACCCATAGTGCAGTTGCTACTACTTTTCTGGTGGTGTACACAGTACATAATACATACAGTACACCCATAGTTGTTATTACACTTCTGTTGGTGTACACAGTACCGTGCACCCCTAGTGCAGTTGCTACTACTTTTCTGGTGGTGTTCATAGTACACAAAACAATGTAGTGTGGTTTTGCTAAACAAAATTTACAGCATGTCCAGAGAGCCACCAAGAAGAGGCATACACTCACAGGCCACTAAAAGAGGGCAAGCAGGCTCTCTGTCTACAGTTGACAGTGCTGGTCGTGGACACGGTGCATCCTCAGCACGTGGCTGTGGGGTACGCTTGTCCTTTTTTTCTGCAGCTGGCCATGTTATTGAGCCACAACATGCAGAAGAGTTGGTGGAATGGATAACAAAGCCGTCCTCATCCTCCTCATCCACTGTCACCTAGGCTCAGAGTAGTTTGCCTGCCTATGCAGCTGCCAAAGTGGCCTATTCCATCAGCTCCATGTCAGCAGTCACTCCTTCCCTAGACCCACCATCATGCACAGAGAAGTCCCTCGAACTATTCAACCACAGTGTCGGGTACATTCTGCAGTAGTAGGCACAGTGATTTGAAGGCTCTGATCATGGTACCCAGGTTGAGGAAGGGAATAACGTGAGCCTAGAGAGAGGGGGTGCCCAAGAATGTCAATAAACTGGCAGTCATTTTCCCCCAGCTGCAGCATACTGCAAAGTTTGCTCCAGTGACGAGGAGGGAGGGGATGATGAGGTCACTGACTCTACTTGTGTGCCTGATAGAAGAGAGGAATGGGAGGAGGAGGCACATCTGCAATGAGGCAGGATGCCCCCCGGGGGCAGCTTAAGGGCAGCCACCCTATTGCAGGTGCAGGGCGCTGCTGACTCCCTGCATATTTTGAAAAGTTCTTTGGTGTGGGCCTTTTTTGACATGCATGCTGCAGATCGCACTATTGCTGTATGCAACATATGTCTGAAGCGTATCAAGCGGGGCCAAAACAGCAGTCGCTTGGGCACCACATGCTTGACTAGACATATGACGACCTCCCATGCAGTCCATTGGCAACAGCACTTAAAAGACCCACATCAAAGAACAAGACGGACCTCTCCTTGCTCCTCATCAGCTAGGATCTCCATCCCCACTATACCTCAAGTCCTCTCAGAAACCTGCACTGAGAAGAATGAAGGTATAGAAATAGGTGTCCCAAGTACTTGCGGCCAATCTGCTAGCGGTACACCAACATCCAATTTTAGCAGGCAAATTTCCCTTCCCCAGTTGTTAAACCGTCAAAAGAAATTAGGTCCCAGCCATCCACATGCTCAGCGTCAGAATGCTAGCTTGGCCAAATTGCTAGCAATGCAACTGCTGCCTTTTCAGCTGGTAGACTCTGCCCCCTTTCGTGAATTTGTGGAATGTGCGGTACCTCAGTGGCAGGTTCCCAAACTTCATTTCTTTTCACAGAGGGCCATTCAGGCTCTCTACCAGCATGTGGAAGGCAATGTCTTGGCCTCATTGGACAGGGTGGGCATCAGTAAGGAGCATATTACCGCTGACTCATGGTCCAGCAGGCATGGAGAGGGACGTTACCTTTCTTTCACGGCGCACTGGGTAACTCTGCTGGCAGCTGGGAAGGATGCAGGACAGGGTTCAGTATTGTTGGAGCTTGTTCTGCCACCACACCTCCAAAATGCTAGTAGTGGTGATTCTGCCACAGCTCTCTCCTCCACCCCCTCCTCTTCTTCTTTCTCTATGGCCTCTTTCTCTGCAGATTTGTCCTCTGAACCAGCGGTGCTCCGTAGGCGTTCAAGGGGCTACGCAAGCACTCAGGCAAAAAGATGCCATCCGGTGCTTTTGTTGGTCTGCTTAAGGGACAGGAGCCACACTCGGGCAGAGATTCTGGCAGCTCTGCAGGGGCAGGATCAGAGGTGGTTGACGCCAAGCCAGCTTCAGCCAGGAATGGTTGTATGTGACAATGGCACCAACCTCCTCTCCGCCCTCCGACAGGGACACTTAACCCATGTTCCCTGTTTGGCTCACGTCCTGAATTTGGTGGTGCAGTGGTTCTTGAGCAGGTACCCGGGCTTACAAGATCTCCTGAGGCAGGCCAGGAAAGTCTGTGGTCATTTCCGCCGGTCATATAATGCCAGTGCTCGGCTGGCTGACATTTAAAGAGAATGCAACCTGCCCAAGAAGTGCCTCTATTGTGACATGCCCACCAGGTGGAACTCAATGTTGGCAATGCTGCAGCAGCTGCACACGCAGCAGAAGGCCATCAATGAGTACCTGTGTGAGTATGGCACCAGGACAGGGTCAGGGGAGCTTGGCTTTTTTTTGCCACGCCAGTGGGTACTGATCAAGGATGCATGCACTGTCCTGTCACCATTTGAGGATGCCACGCGGATGGTGAGCAGTGACAGTGCACGCATCAGTGATATTGTCCCTCTTGTCTTCCTGTTGGAGCACACACTTCGTGGAATAATGGACAGGGCACTTGAGGCAGAACAGCGGGAGGAAGAGGAGGACTTCCTTACCTCTCAAGGACCCCTTTATCTAGATAGTATTCCTGCGGGCCCGCAGATCACACAGGAAGAAGAAGAGGAGGAGGAGAAGGATTGTGTCAGCATGGAGGTGGAGGATAACACTCAGCATCAGCAGCAATCTTCAAGAGATCGTTTTCAGTCCCCAGAAACCCATGGAGTTGTACGTGGCTGGGAGGAGGTGGTTGAGGATCATGTGATCCTTAGTGACCCAGAGGATTCAGGATCGAATGTCTCTGCAAACTTATGCTGCATGGCCTCCCTGATCCTGCAAAGTCTGCGAAAGTAACCCTAGGATTCGTGGTATTAAGGAGAGGGATCATTACTGGCTGGCAACCCTTCTTGATTTATGTTACAAGGGTAAGGTTGCAGAACTTATCCAGCCTTCGCAGAGGGAGCAGAAGATGAAACATCTTCGGGAGGCCTTGCAGAAAGGTTTATGCAATGTGTTTCCAGAGCCTGGGAGGTTACAATTTCCTGGTGCTGGACAACGTGTTGCTGAGGCTTCGTTCAGTCACAGAAAGAGCGGTGGAGAAGGTGGCCGGCTGACCGATGCCTTCAGACAATTCTTCAGTTCTCAGCGCCAAGGTCTGATCAGTTCCAGCAACCATCGCCAGCGTCGGAATTACATGGTGCAGGAATATCTAAGGGCAAGATCAGACTTGGAGATCTTTCCACCAGAACATCCACTGGGTCTTGAGGATGGACCACTGGCCAGAGCTTGCTCAATATGCAATTGAGCTACTGGCCTGTCCTGCATCCAGCGTTCTTTCTGAACGCACATTCAGTGCTGCTGGAGGCTTTGTAACCGATCACAGAGTGCGCCTGTCTACAGACTCTGTTGATCGGCTCACATTCATAAATGAATCTGTCTTGGATCACCAAGCACCTGATGCTGATGTAACCGATTGTTTTTTCTATGGATGTGGGATCCCTTGAAGGCTGCATATGCTGAGTGACTATCCTATTCCTCCTCAATCTTCGTGATGATAGCTTCTAAGAATATTTTTGGTTCAGGGCACCACCACCACTGCCTAAGGCCCAATTTTTCTGCCCCTGTTTAACAGGGGCATGTAATTACAATTTTTGATCAGATATTTAACAGTAGGGCTCGTTCCTGCGCTCAACAAGATTATCTGTGAGGGGTTGTAGTGTTGTGGCACCACCACCACTGCCTAAGGCCCAATTTTTCTGCCCCTGTTTAACAGGGGCATGTAATTACAATTTTTGATCAAATATTTAACAGCAGGGCTCGTTTCTGCGCTCAACAAGAGTATCTGTGAGGCTTTACAGTGTTGTGCCACCACCGCCTAAGGCCCAATTTTTCTGCCCCTGTTTAACAGGGGCATGTAATTACAATTCTTGATATAATATTTCACAGCAGGGCCCGTTTCAGCGCCCATCAAGAGAACCTGTGAGGGCTTACAGTGTTCTGGTACCACCAACACCTAAGGCCCAATTTTCCGCAGAGTGTATAGGGCAGGCCGTATAGTATATACAGGCGGTCCCCTATTTTCAAACATCCGACTTACAAACGACTCCTACTTACAAACGGAGGGAGACAACAGGAAGTGAGATGAAATCTACCCCTAGGAAGGGAAAATTTTCTCCTGTAAAAGTTAATATGGGAAAAAGGTGTCGCTACTAACCCAAAATTTTCAAAATCCGATTGTTATTGGAACAGAAAGTGAGGTGAAATCTTCTGAACAGGGGCACAGACAGCAAAACAAATGTTACAGGGGTGATAACCCTTCCCTATGTTACCCAAAAAGCTTAAAAATAGATTTTTTGGCAGGAGCTACACTTTAAAAAATGTACCTGTTCCAAATTACAAACAGATTCACTTTAAGAACAAACCTACAGTCCCTGTCTTGTTTGTAAGCCTGCTGTTCACAGTATATAGGGCCTGGGGGCCCCACGTCTTTTTTTTTTGTAATTTGGTTGCGGGGTTCCCCTTAATATCCATACCAGACCCAAAGGGCCTGGTAATGGGCTGGGGGGGGTACCCATGCCGTTTTTCTCAATGATTATCATCTACAGTATATTGCCGGAACCAGATATTACATTACAGCTGCAAGCAGTTTTAAATGACTTTTATTCCTTTAGAAATGTCATTTTGTACAGGGACTGTTCTAAACACGGAAAAATGCGCCACTTTACAGGCATACTATAGTCACCCCCCAGGCACGATATTTAAAGGAATATTTCACTTTTATTGTTTCACTTTAAGCATTATGAAAATCACTGCTCCAGAAAAAAACTGACGTTTTTAGAACTTTTTTTTGCATTGATACATATCCCCTGGGGCATGACCCGGGTCCCCAAACACTTTTTATGACAATAACTTGCATATTAGCCTTTAAAATTAGCACTTTTGATTTTTCACATTCGAGTCCCATAGACTTTAACGGTGTTCGCACAAATTTTTTGCCTGTTCGCATGTTCTGCCACGAACCGAACCGGGGGGGTGTTCGGCTCATCCCTAGTTATTAATAAGGACTCGTGTTCTCCTTTTGGAAACTCTCTGCAGATGTCAGACACAATGGGGGTAATTTACTAAAATCAAATAGACTTTGCAATTGCAGTTGCTCCAGAGCCTAGTAAATCAGAGGAAGCTCTACTGACTTCCATCATCCAATTAGGTGTAAGCAAAAATTCTGTTTTTTTATTTTTTTCATTTTCCTTGCTTGTATTATTGGCAAAGTGAAGCTTTACCTCATTTACTAAGCCCTGGAGCAACTGCACTTGCCCAGTCTATTTGCCTTTAGTAAATCAACCTCAATGCTTGCTGCTAGAGTGCTCCAATCAGCAAATTCCATGCTCCTTGCTTATTGGACCTCTGTGGAGGAACCTCTGCTTCCTCGGTCCTTCTCTGCAGCATGCTGGCCGTGGACATGCTTTTCTACTCTCTGGATGTGGCTGCTTTACAAAGAAAACATTTGGTTTCAATGAACCTGCAATGTATTTAGCTGATTTAAACTGAAAGTTCAGTTGGGTTTTAAGTGTGCCCGATTTGTCAGGGAAATCCCAACTAGTAGGTGCTCATTAATCTTAATATGGAGGAGATGGAGGAGATGAATTAATACACCTCTGTAATAAAAATGTGTGTACATTGTGGTTCTTTGTGCCTTTTTAATTATGGCTTATCTCCTGGTATCCAAGTACATATACTTTATAATAATGAGGCATTCGCCTTACTTTGCTGGCACATGCCAGCATGATTATGTGATTGGCACAAGTCCAGAACATACAGACGCAGCACCCATTGTAATTAGAACTGAGAGGAAGTGTCTTCACCCTAAACACTCCCAAAAAATGATTTACTCAGTGCCAGAATTACACCTTTCAACAAAGGCGTCTTTAAGCTTTACAATAAATCAGACCTGATCTAATAATTGGCACAAGTCTTGAACGGCATAGACAACTATTAACCAGCTTACGTACCTGCTGTACGGAGTAACAAAAAGAGTCATGCCACCCTAAACTGTGTTTCAGTTAAAGGTGGCTAAAGCTGGCCATACACTAAGCAGTATTAATCTGGTTCCTAATGAACAGACCAAAATGCGAGCCATAAGTGCTCATGTTGGCACTCAATGCCTGACTTCTTTTGATCTGAAAATTGTTGACAGAACAGTGCCTGTATCCAATCAGATGCAGCCACTGTTTGGGTATTCTGAAAGCCGTGGGTGCCAGCTGTCACAATACAACAGCCAGCGGGGGACATTTCTCCATCCACACTAAATAGATTTCTTCTTAAAGCGTATGGGCTGCTTAAAGTGGTTGTAAACTCTTACACATACCCAGTGAACCGACTAGCCTCAGGCGATGCACAGAGATTAACCGGTTCAATACCGGGCATTTTCACCCCCTTCCTTCCCAGACCAATTTTTAGTTTTCAGCGCTGTCGCACTTTAAACGACAATTGCGCGGTCGTGCGACGTTGTACCCAAACAAAATTGATGTACTTTTTTCCCCCACAAATAGAGCTTTCTGTTGGTGGTATTCGATCACCTCTGCGGTTTTTATTTTTTGCGCTATAAACAAAAGAAGAGCGACAATTTTGAAAAAAAACACAATATTTTTTACTTTTTGCTATAATAAATATCCCAATTTTTTTTTAAAAAAACAAATTTTTTCCTCAGTTTCGGCCGATACGTATTCTTCTACATATTTTTGGTAAAAAAAATCTCAATAAGCGTATATTAATTGGTTTGCGCAAAAGTTATAGCGTCTATAAAATACGGGATAGATTTATGGCATTTTTAAAAAAAAAATTATTGTTTAAAAAATTTGTTTACACACAGAGATCCACGGTCCAGCCCGGTTAACGCGCAATCGCGGGTGCCCGGTGGACATCGCGGCCGCCGGGCACACGCACCGGGTCCCGAGCAACGCGGCTGGCGCGCGCGCGCGCCCCCTAGGTGGCCGGGTACCCGAGGCCGTCATATGACGTCCACCCAGGATGGGAGATCCCATCTGTGGACGTCATATTACTATAGGCGGGTAGGGAAGTGGTTAAGCAATTATTCCTACATAAGTTGTACTTGTCTGTCTGCAGCCCTCGCTCCTCTACAGCTTCCTAAAGCGCTCAATTTACATAGCATTCCTGAGCTTCAGAAAGCAGGTGGCAGGGACCCAATGTCACACACTGCAAAGCATAGAGCAGGGAGCTGAGTGTAATCAGAGATCTGAGTGGGGGGAATGGAACCCCCCTCTACACAGTCACAAAAAGAAACATGCACACCTGAGGCTGTAAATCACCTTCTCTGTGCTGGAAGGGGGGGGGGGCTGTCACCCAGGGTTCATCATAACCTGTCAGAAGGGACCCAGGTGAGATAGCAGAGGGAGGAGAGAGCAGACAGAAATTACATCAGGTGCTTTAGAGTGAGCCTGGTACATGCAGGGGTCTCCAAAATATGGCCCTCCATTTGTTCAGGAACTACACATTCCATTATGCCTAGTCATGTCTGTGAATGTCAGAGTTTTATAATGTCTCATGGGACGTGTAGTTCCGCAACAGCTGGAGGGCAGTAGTTTGGAGATCCCTGTTTGTTCATTTTTCATTTCTGAATTTAACAACCACTTTAGGGCAACACCTGGCTTTGAGTATGACTCAGAGGTTCTTATATCTTATATAGATATAATCCTCATAGAGTGTGGACCGCAGGGTGGCTAAGTGGTTAGCACTTCCACATGGCAGCACTAGGGTTGTCGGTTCGCATCCCAACCATAGCACTACCTGCATGGAGTTTGTATGTTCTCCCTGTGTGGGATTCCATTGCATATTCCAGTTTTCTCCCACACTCCAAAGACCTGCTGGTAGGTTAATTGGCCCTAGTATGGGTGTAGCACCCTCTAGCTAGTGTAGGTAGGTTTGGCCTGGCTGAGAGCAAGGCTGGGTTGGATCTGGGTCAGGGTGAGTGACTCATCAGGCAGCACCCTCTGGTACCTCCCCCTCTTTGCTGGAACCTTGGAGAAGCTTCCAGAAGAATGGGAGGGAGGTTAGAAGGAGCTGCCTGGAGTGTTGAGAAGGGCTCCAGCAAGTGGGCTGGCAGGGCGTTAGGCACCTCTTAAATACACAGAGGCAGGGGAGGTGGGTGGAAGCTGGAGATGGAGTGCTAAGGAGGCTGTTGGTGGCCCTGGAGGGTAACCCCTCAGTCTGGGGCGAGCTTGTCTAGGAGGTCTCCAGGAGAAGTCAGCCGGGTGGGCTGGTGAGTGTGCAGTCTGATAGAACTGTGTGATGTAGTCAGGAGGGCTAGTGAAAGGGACTGCTGCAGCCAGGCAGGCTGGTAGAGCCTGAAGAGGTGGTGCTGGGACCAGTTACTATGGGAGGAAGTGCAGTGAAAGTGCTAGTGATGTCACCCCATCCTTCTCAAGTATAGGGGCCCGTGGTCCCTGCCTGTAAAGGGCCATGGCTACAAACTTCTTCTTAAGGTGACACCACAGTGGATCTACAAGTACGTTTTGTGCAGAAGGAAGGAAAGGAGTGTATATAGACTGTGTATATAGTATACCTTGGATTGTAAGCTCCTTGAGGTCAGGGACTGATGTAAATGTATAATAAATATGTAAAGCGCTGCGTCAACTGATAGCGCTATATAAACTCTATGAACTGCTATAGAGTGATGCCTTTGAGAGGTGGGCAGCCAGGAGAGATGAGTGGAGCTTGAGAGAAACATGTAGACTGCCATTGTCAACTTCTCATTCTCAAATGCTATTTTTCTGGTTGTCATGCTGACCCCTCTTGATTTGCCAACCTGGGAAAAGTAAGTAGGACTCTCTCTGTGGTTATCTATTTACCTTAAAAAACGGTTATAAGTACCACAGCGTATCCATGCACTTTAAGGAAAAACATCAACAGGACCCATCTCTGCTGCAATTTTGTGGCATTGATGTGGTATACCCCTCATGGAGGGGCTCAAATAGAGTGAGAGACTTGTCACGCAGAGAAACGGAATGGATATTCCTTTTTAAAAGTCTCACCCCGAGGGGACTCAACATTGAATTAGATCTCAATTGCTTTATTAATGACTTTTAACTAAACAATCTCGTTCAGTTATGATATGGGAAAGATTTCAAGAATCCCCCATTTTAATTGAAATACAGGATCCACTTTTAGCCTAATATTGTCTCATACAGATTTTTAGTGGTCCATACATGAATCTGCTTTTTGACGTAACAGTAGTGCAAAGAATAGAATCGCACGAATGACCAATAGCAGTATTTATGAATATTTTAATTTATGGATTTAGAATGATTCAAGACTGAATCATGGAGCTTCTGCTTTCAGTTTTAATATGTCAAGCTCAGCCCAGCCATATTAATTTTTTAATATTTTTTATTCGTCTTATACTATATAATAGCTATGCCAGTCGCACGTGGCAAGACGGTTCATGATATCTAATATCATTACTTTATTTAAGTCTTAGTTTTCCCATTCATGTTATTATACCACTCTGCAGGCATTTGTAGTTCATTTACCTTTGTGGATATATAATTTTATATATTAAGTAGGTGTGTTATTAATAACCTGAGTAGATAGCGCTTGGAGAAGTCATAATATATTTGTTGTAATAACATTGTATATTTTAATGAATTTTAGAGCACATAAAGTGTGTTGGAAAAACATGTCAGAACGTTAGAATGCTATATAATCACCCACTACTCTGTAAGATAGCCAGTAATATGGATGATCCATTAGAGAGCTGCCGACAATCTGTTTGAGGTGTATTACACACTACAGACCGGCCTATATGAGTAGCGGGGGTTTGCACTCACGGGGACACTCGAACTGCGCAGGCGCGAGACACACAGGATGCGCATGCGCACTGTGATCTCTCTGCTTTAATGGAGAGGAGGGGAGTACATAAAAGGAGATTGATGCTTTGAGCGGCCTATCCCATGAATAAGCTACAGACGTAGCGAAACATGTCGGGGGCGTGGCCGAGCGGAGGTTAAACACTACATACTAAGTGACAGAAGGAAGCGATCGTGGTGGTTTGCCTAACAGGGGAGACGGTGGGTCCGGTGGACGAGCAAGCGAGGAGAGGGTGAGAGAGTCTTCTTACACGCCAGCCGTGACAGGGTCCGCCGTGACCGCATACCCCCCAGTGAGGCTTGTCCAGATCGCTGTGTTGATTTTGCTGTGTGCAGATTGCTGTGGATTTGTGCTGTGCTTTTATAGATTTTACACAATGTGAGTGCATCCTTTGAAGTGCTATTTGAAGTGTGTATTATTAAAAGTTGTTACGTTATCACACTATTGGGAGTTTTTTTCATTCTTATATGGAGCAAATCCCTGGATGGATGTAACTTCACCCCTGCTGATAGCCTGGATACTCCTATGCTTTATAGCCTCATACGAGAGTGGAGGCAGAGAGAGCTGGTGAGAGACTGTCTATTGGGAGAGGGAGCACTGAACACAGAGGTGTGGTGGAAGGTTCCATCTAACATCAAGATACACTAAGGACTTGCTGTGGCACAATTGTTGCTTTTTACCCAACCACTTTCACAGACTTTTTTCCACACATACGTGTGTATCTTCCACGGACTTTATTTTTCAGTCACATTGTTAATATGCAAGGTGCTAGTTATTTATATTAAGTTATTCATATCTTTTAAGGAAGGTGTCACATATATAATTTGTCTTTATCAGCACTAAGTCACTGTTGGTATGGTGGTTATTTGATGCATTTAATTGATTTATGTAGTATTCATTTTTTGATTTTTGATTTTTGATCTTTCATTCTACACCTGAAATAATGGGTACACTAGATTAGTTTTTTACACTGGATACAGTGTTAACACAAGTGTATTTAGGATAGCGCCACAAATTTTGGATTCTTCACGTGGGTGTAGGACACCACTAGCACGTCACAAGATTTGAAATTATTTGGTATATGGTTTATATTCACTTAAAGTGGCAGCTATAGGTAGAAAGCACCAACTAAGGATAGTCATAACCTAGGTTGATCTCCAGAGGCGCAGTGGTGGTCTACTAAGTATAGGGAGGTTATCATACCTAGAAGGACCGCACGTTAATATCTATTTACCTTCTCTATTACTATTCTGACCTGCACACTTCTTCTAGGTGACCGACTCGGTGGCCGAAAGTATTGAAACCAGAGACTTAGCACAACGTTCAGGCACCTAGTATTTTCTGAAGAAAGTCAGTAATGGCAGATCATATACATATATAAAAGAGAAATTCGGGGTTTACAAAAAAAATAAAAATGTATTCTCACCTAGGTGGATGCAGCATTGATGATGTTCTCAGTTCAGCGGCGACGGGGGACAGATGCAGCACTGATGCTGCATCTGTCCCCCGTCGCCGCTGCACTGAGAACTGAGTGATCAAACACTGCTGATCACTCAGTTCTCCCTCTCCACTCTGAGCAGAGAGTCGGGCCTGTCAGTCACTGGCTCTCTGCTCTGCCCCTCCAGCGCTCACTGGAGTGCTGCCCTGGAGAGGGGAGGGAGCAGCTGGCTCCCTCTCCCAGTGGCGCAGATGAGAGGCTGCTGGTCCAGGCATCTGGGTGGATACTGACTGTAAAGGGCCTGGACCGGCTGAGTGATGTCAGCCAACAATGGACTTTAGCACGTTGACGGCTGAAAATGGGTCATAGGAGTGCAGAACAAACTGCTATCCATAGGAGAAGTACAGCCAAAAAATCGTTGGCCATACTTCTCCTTTAAAGATTTTTCTAAGTGGTTACAGAAATTAGGAGTCAGGGCAAGAATAATTCCGACTTTTAACAGTCATCCAAAAATAAATGCTTAATTTGGGGTGGAGTGATCTTTTACCACAGCAGACTTACTCATACCCAGAGGAAATGGTTACACAATGCCAATGATTTGATGCTATGGCGTAACAGAGCCACCTGTAATAAAAGCCGTCACAACCAATCACAATTAAGGATCAGAACCTGGCCATGACTCAGACTCATGTCTTAGCAGTTATTGTTCTCAGTGAGACATCTGCCTACCCTTGGAGGAGTTGGGGTCCCATCCTGACTCCAATTGTAATGTTTTTTGATTTTTTGATTTTTAAAAGTAATGTTTTATAAAACACTGAAGTGGTCCAGAAGGTGTTCAGGAATGCTAGAGATCAGTAAGTTAAAAAATGATACATTATCACACCATTCTGGTTTTTAGAAGAGACTGCAGATACAGAAATGTTTTTAGTATTCCCAGGTTCAAACTGCTGCGGGATTGAAATCGTGCGAGTTCAGCTGAATTCGCACAATTTCATTCCCGCATGTCAGTCCGACAATTTCCGAGACATCTGTGCAGTTTCCTGCACAGATGTCTATTGAAATCACACCTGAAATCTCCAAAAGTAGTACAGAAACTACTTTTGGGAATCTGTGCAGCGCCGCAAAGTCGGCGTCGCACCGATTCGGACGATTCCATTGTGGGCAATAAAAAATAAATAAAGTGCGCTAATTATATAAAAATACACACATAGATGTGAATACATGTGGGTAGTAGTAAAAACCACAATCTACTGAGAGCAAGTAAATGACTCCATGAGTGGTAAAACTATATAAGTGCAAAACATAAAAACTCAAATAAAAAGAAGAAACAAAAAATGTGTACATGTGAAATACAATGATATTAATAGCGTGAAAATCTGAAAATCAAACAAACTCAGTCCATGGGTTCAAATATAAAAAGTTAATCAGTGAAAAAAAGCTTCCATCCACTATACAGCTCAGCAGCAACTAATCCCCCTATGAGTGGATTGACAAAGGAGAGAGATGTGCAGGATGGTGACTCCAATAAGTGAGAAAGTGATAAAGGTGGACTCTTACCCTCCGTGTTGGACCCCCTCCTTGGCAGGGTCTATCAGGCATGCAGATTTTTGCCCTCTGCAGGGACCATGTAATGAGAAGATCTCCCCAGCAGCTGTTAGGAATGTTGTCTCCGATCCGGGCTGGTCCAAGTGAAACGCCTGGAGAGGGGGGAAGGAAAGCTCTCTTGCTCCCAGTGTGGCAAAGGAAAAAACAAAAGAGCGGAGCTCCAATAGTGTAAAAAGTTTCGGAATTTATTAAATAAAAGTACAGACTGCAACGGAGAGTGCACGCTCCGTGAGGTGAAAATACAATTAAAAACAAGCCGGCATATAAAAATCGTAATAACCCGTGCATAACATGGGGCAATCGTGACGGCTTACAATGTAGCCACGCCCTACATGTTTCGTCATTACTTTCGTCAATACTTTCTGTCACACCGTAGTTGCGCAGCGCTCTTACAAGCGCACTTTTTTTGGAAAAAAAATACACTTTTTTGAACTAAAAAAAAAGACAACAATAAAGTTAGCCCAATTTTTTTTATAACAAAAAGAATTTATACTCAGCGCTGCCTCTGTGAACCACTAATATATGTGTCATATAACAACATGTATAATAAAGTGCTTAGTGTCAATATAGTGCAAATAAAGTGCAATCAATAAAGTTTAACAGATGTGCAAGGTAAAGTGCAAGGTGCAAGGTAAATAATCTTGGAAACTTCCTGTGCTCCCCTCCTGGGTACCCACTCACCAGATAAAGATAACAAATGCGCCTGTGTTATATATCAAGATGGTGCCTCCCGTCCAACGAATAGGTTGGTTGATCGTGCCTCAGAGAATGGGATCTTCTCTCCTCCACCACATGATGTAAGTCCTACACACGCATTGTCCAATAGTCCGGGCAGTAATGCCTAGGGAGAATGGATTCCTGTCAGGTGGTAATAAGGAGAGAGGAGTTGTTGTCCACCGCTAGTGAACGAAGGTCAGAGTATCAGCATGTCAGCGTGTTGGCTTGCAGGCGCTGTCTCTCATACTGCAACCTCTACTTCGGGTCAGGGAAGCACTTCCACACATCAGTAACCTGGCCAACCTCTGCAGTTGTCTGGAGGTGAAATAGCTGTTGCGACCAATCTGTGTGAAAGCTACTGTACAGATAGTGTGGCGGCGTCATGCTGACACGTTTCACTCAATAATCAAGTTTCTTCAGAGCTTTCACTCTGAAGAAACTTGATTATTGGGTGAAACGTGTCAGCATGACACCACCACACTGTAGCTTTCACACAGATTGGTCGCAACAACTATTTCCCCTTCCCCTAATATATATATATTTTTTTATTAATTTATTTTTTCACTTTTTTTCCACGGCGTGGGTTTAATTTTGGTTTTAACAATTTTTTTTTTATATTATGAAATATAATGTCACGCCAAATAAATTGATACCCAACATGTCACGCTTCAAAATTGCGCCCGCTCATGGAATGGCGACAAACTTTTACCCTTAAAAATCTCCATAGACGACGTTTAAAAAATTCTACAGGTTGCATGTTTTGAGTTACAGAGGAGGTCTAGGGCTAGAATTATTGCTCTCGCTCTACTGATCGTGGCGATACTTCACAGGTGTGGTTTGAACACCGTTTTCATATGCGGGCGCGTAGGCGTTCCTGCACGCGAGCTCAGCGGAATGGGGTGCATTTAAACTTTTTTTTTTTCTTATTTATTTTATTTATTTTTTATTTTTACACTGTACTTTAAAAAAAAATTGTGTCACTTTTATTCCTATTACAAGGAATGTAAACATCCCTTGTAATAGAAAAAAAGCATGACGGGACCTCTTAAATATGAGATATGGGGTCAAAAAGACCTCAGATCTCATATTTACACTAAAATGCAATAAAAAAAAAAATTTTTATCATTCGAAAAAAAAAAAAATGGCCCTTATAGAGCTATGGGTGGAAGTGATGTTTTGACGGTATGGAGACGGGTGGGGGGCCATCTTCCCCACACTCGTCTCCATACCCAGCCAGCAGAAGGACCCGATTGCCTCCTTCTCTGCCGACGGCTCCGGTAAGCGGCAGAGGGCACCGGAGAGTGCCGGAAGGTGGAGCCCTCCTCCCGCCGCTGATAAAAGTGATCTTGCGGCGAATTCACAGCAGAGACCACGATTATTGGAAACCGGACCGCCAGCCAAAGAAGAGGATACTGGGGTTATGGCAGCTAGCTGCTGCCATAACAAAGATATCCCTCTTAAAATTTAGGTGTATATCGGCGTGTGGCGGTCCAGAAGTGGTTAAGAGATAGGCTGGGTTACCTTAGAGATTAGCAGAGGAAAAGCAGATAGAGATACACTTAGGGTTCCATTTAAAAAAAAAACACACAGGCAACCTTTCAAAGTCATGTGAGTGTTGGTCTCTCCTGTGAAAAACAAAGAACTCCTGCATTTTATGGATGGGTTGAAAAATGAAGGCCATGGTGTGGACTTATATTGCATTGTATAGCAGAGAGCAAATAGCAATATCCACTCACAGCTATATATCCTCCCCTTTGTTAGAGTTTGGGTTTACTTCCAAATGCATTCGTAAAAATGCCTAAAGTAAAACTATAGGCAAAAGTTTTTCATTTTGGATAGAGTAAGGGAGGGTTATAACCCCTGTCCAATTTTTTTTTTCCCCATCTGTATCCCATTTTGGGAGATTTACCTTCACTTCCTGTCCCATAGCCAAAACAGGAAGTGAGAGGAAATCCCTGCAAATTAGGGGAATCCATTGGAGCCTCAAAGTGACCAGAACTAATGTCTCTATTGGAAGATTTCCTCTTTATTTCTGTTGAAGGTTAATTGTGTTAAGAGCTGTGCAGTGTCTCTTCACCCTGTCTTCTGGAATGTTCCATAACATAGTGGGAGTGAGTTTGGGGCTATCAGCCTGAATATTTATGGATCTCCAGCCAATCCCTGATGAGGCGTGCTCAGTAGGTGGAGGGGAACCCCAAATCCTCTGAGGCCTGGCAGCTAGGGAGCAGAGTCCATTGTCCAGCCATTTGGAGGTGACCCCTGTGCTGGGGGCTGTGCCCCTGGAGCAGAGAGGAGATGAGGAAGGAGTCCAGTGCAGATTAAGGTTTCAGCTACACTCAGCTGATGGCCCATCGGAGCCAGAGACAGCCTGAGCCAGCGGTGGAGGAGACAGCCAGGAGATCTGGGGTCAGGAAGTGAGTCCTTAAACCAACCATCATTTGAAGGTATTGTGACTGTGGTGTACAATGCCTCACAAGTCAGAACCAGGTGCAGCCAGGAGTTATGCAAGTTAACCAATGGCACACCACTTCTCAGTGACTCAACTTAGAGCAACCTGTCACAGAACAGCCAGAGACTTAGCAGTCTTCAATTGTGTACAAAGTTCTACAGTTTTCCACAGTTCCGGGGTTCCTCATGCTCCCATCCCTACCCAAGTTCATTGTTCCCTAAAAAAAAACACAAAAAAACCCCTATTTTTTTGTTTATTGAGTCTGAGGAACTGTGCAGAAAATACCATGTGCCTGGCTGTGGGTGCTGTAAATAGGCCAAATACCCAGCGGCTTCTTCTCGGATATCGCTACACCTACACAAGTATGGTTCTAAAAAACCTCAAATGCCCTGAATAAACAGAATTGTTTTTGGAAACATGAGTATCTTTGTGTCTCTTCCCTACTGCAGAAGGGAATCACTGATAAATATTAGGATAGGGGTTTCCTATCTAAAAATCTTTACCACAGCCATCAGTAAACAGACTTAAAGTGGTCGTAAACCTTTTTTTTTTATTATTATTAAAATAAAGCATGCCTATACTTACCTGCTCTGTGCAATGCTTTTGCACAGAGCAGCCCCGATCCTCTACTTCTGGTGTCCCCCGCCGGGGGTCCTGGCTCCTCCTCTTCTTCGGGTGCCTGTGTGGGCTCGCTCCCGAGTCCCGCTGCTACATCCATTGACTCGCCCCCAACTTATGCATAGAATGCAATAAGGTGAAAAACTTTAAGGCTTTACAACCACTTTAAATGAGTTCTTTTGCACTTTTCTGTCCAAAGGCCTGTAAATAAAGCATACAAGTGCAAAATATTATTTTTTTTATAAAGGGAAAAAAAAAACATTTCAACCTATGTTTTTGGATGACTTCCCCATGCCCCATAGCCAAATCAGGGGAATACACTGAGGCTTCCCAGGTCACCAGAACTAGTGTCCCCATTGGAAGATGTCTTTTACTTTCACTTTTGATGATAACAGGACAAATAGAAAGTATAAATAAAAATAAAAAAATAATAATAAAGTTTTGCCTTTATTTATACATTAACCGCTTCAGCCCCGGAAGATTTTACCCCCTTCCTGACCAGAGCACTTTTTGCGATTCGGCACCGTGTCATTTTAACTGACAATTGCGCGGTCGTGCCACGTTGTACCCAAACACAATTTATGTCCTTTTTTTCCCACCAATAGAGCTTTCTTTTGGTGGTATTTGATCACCTCTGTGGTTTTTATTTTTTGCGCTATAAACAAAAAAGTGCAACAATTTTGAAAAAAAACGCATTATTTTTTACTTTTTTGCTATGATAAATATCCCCCAAAAATATATAAAAAAAACAATTTTTCCCTCAGTTTAGGCCGATATGTATTCTTCTACATATTTTTGGTAAAAAAAATTGCAATAAGCGTATATTGATTGGTTTGCGCAAAAGTCATAGCGTCTACAAAATAGGGGATAGTTTTATGACATTTTTTTATTTTTTTTTATTAGTAATGACGGCAATCTGCCATTTTTATCAGGACTGCGACATTATGGCGGACACATCGGACACTTTTGACACTATTTTGAGACCATTGTCATTTATACAGCGATCAGTGCTATAAAAATGCACTAATTACTGTGTAAATGACACTGGCAAGGAAGGGGATAACCACTAGGGGGCGATGAAGGGGTTAAGTGTGTCCTAGGAAGTGATTCTAACTGTTGGAGGGGGGCTTCAAGTCACATGACAGCGATCACTGCTCCCGATGACAGGGAGCAGTGATCTCTGACATGACACAAGCCAGAACGGGAAATGCCTTGTTTACATAGGCACTTCCCCGTTCTGAGCCTCCGTGACATGATCACAGCATGTTAACGCTGTACGCGACAGGCGCACGTGCGCCTGCTATCCCTGGCTCTTAAAGGGGACGTACAGGGACTCCAATTTGCCCACCGCTGCCATTGTGCCGAGGTATATCGACGTGCAGCAGTCGGCAAGGGGTTAAGGTCTGTATAAACAAAAACTAACCATATGGCAATGATAGGGATTTCTACTTCTGGGAAAACAGACAATTGCGAATAGATATGTAATCAATATTGGGGCTTTAATTGATATTTACATGGGCCAAAAACTATCGCCTTACTGATAAAACACTTATGTATTGCATGCCTGTTTTCAATGTGCAAGAATGAACAGAAAGTCTTCCAACTTTCAAAAATATTCCAAGAGCACCCTCTTCTGGACAATATGTGTACTGCAGCACTACATGCTATGGAAACTCTGCTCCTGGTATTTAAAATATAAGAGTGAAATTCAAGATCTGCTTAATCATTTACAATGTAAACTAGCGTATAGTGCATTAGACAATGGCTTCATAATTTTCTGCTCCAGCATTTTTAAATATTTGCAAATATAATTTTTAAATATGAACTGAATGTGTAATTTAATATTGCATATCTCTAATATTGCTAGTACCTGCTGTATGTGGTGTATTTTTGTATGTTTGACCTAGGTTTACAAGGGGAACAGTATCTGCTGTTTGATCTTCTCATAGGACTATTTGACCTATTTAAAGGGTTGGTCTACCTATAGTTAATTCAGTTCCAAATAAATGAAATAAGTTTGAATTTTCTGTAGAATCCTCTATTAATACTGGGGGATTGTCTGTTACTAGGGGCAACTACACCGCTACATTTCCATTGGCTGCTTATATTTTTGAAGGACTCTTTGTGAGTGACCTCTACTCTAGTCCTTTTGCCTTAACCCTTTCGCTGCCAAAGCCGTTTTTGCTTTTTTTATATTTCACACGCGGGGAAAAAAAAATTTTAGACCTGAAGATTACATAAACCCCCAAACGTTATATATTTTCTGAAAGCAGACACCCTAGAGAATAAAATAGTGGCAGTTCCAATTTTTTTATGTCACATGTTATTACCGCAATGATGTAAGAAAATCAAAATTTCTGTAAAAAAAAAACACATGAAAGTTCATTTTAGGGCATACAAACATAATAAATTACCCAGTTTTTGTGTAAAATATAAAAGATGAGTAAATAGATATCCAAAATGTTAAAGCTTAAATTTGCGTGCCCCTGTGAAATGGCGACAAACTTCAGTACCCTATATTTATTATAGGCAACACGTTAAGTGTTTAGTGTTATAAAGGAGGTCTGGTGCTAGAATTGTTGCTCTCACTCCGGCGTGTAACACGTGTATTGCAATCTGCGTTTTTATGTGTCATGTGTTTATGTTCGTACGTGTGTATAAGCAGGGGTGGGTGGCCCTCAAAAAATTTGGGGGTGGGTTTTATGTGATTGGGTGTGATTTAAATTTTTTACTATTAAAACATTTTTTCCTTTACTTAACTTTTTTTTTCATCAAATAGGAGACAAAAAGTAGCCTATGTGAGGTTTCTTTGGTGGCAGGTTCTCAGGTCCAAAAGACCCTGGATGTCTCCCCTGTGCCCCACTGAATGTAATGCAATGCAGATCGCATTGTGATACATTCTTAACCAGCCAAGCTGGCCGGGAACACCGAGAAGCTGACCCAGAAGTGACGTCAAACACAGACTTGTGTCCGCTCTTCTCCCTCCCCTCTACCCAACAGTACCCACTATGTTCTCTCTGCAGAAGAGACGCTTGAGAGGGGACATGATTTCAATTTACAAATACCGTACTGGTGACCCCGCAATAGGGAGAAAACTTTTTTGTGGAAGGGAGTTTAATAAGATAATACGACACATGGCCACTCATTAAAATTAGAAGAAAAGAGGTTTAACCTTAAACTACGAAGAGGGTTCTTTACTGTAAGAGTGGCAAGGATGTGGAATTCCCTTCCACAGGCGGTGGTCTCAGCGGGGAGCATCGATAGTTTCAAAAAACTATTAGATAATCACCTGAAGGACCGCAACATGCAGGGATATACAATGTAATACTGACATATAATCACACACATAGGTTAGACTTGATGGACTTGTGTCTTTTTTCAATCTCACCTACTATGTAACTATGTCAGTCCCATGCCCGCAGATGCACAAGCGAAGCTCGGGATACACGACGGTGACGTGTGCACAGCGGGGGAATGCCTTCACTGGGGGGGTAAGCAACCAGGAGGTCGCACAGCCAGTGCCAGGACAAGGTCACCTAGAGCCCAGGGCAAATATAGTAGACTGTGCCTCCTCCCAAGATGAATGAGCATTATGTGTAAGCAAAATACCCCCCCCAAAAAAAGAAATAACCCCCGTCTAGCACAAAACTACCATCCCTCAAATTTCCCCTCCAAGTACCCACTCTCCCTGCCTCCACCCATCCCTCTACTAGTCCAATTATCCCCCCTCCTGGCACAAAACCCCCCAATTATCCCTACCAGTACAAATCTCCCCCTCCAAAAAAAGAACTAATCTCCATGATTACCCCCTAAGAACAAATTCCTACTCCTCCCAGTACAAATTCTCCTCCCTGCTGAAATCTCCCCTCCCAGCACAAATGTCTCCCCACAAAAAAGAAATCACCCCCTTTCTAGCACAAATCCTTCACCCCTTAAATTTCCCCTCCAAGTATAGGCGTCGCCAGGGTGTGGCTATCGAGGCTGGAGCCCCGAATGTGGAGCCCATAGCCCCGAGTCTCAGCGGGTCGCGGCTCTGGCGGACGGCTTTGGAAGTGGAGGAGAGACGAGCGGAGGAGCAGAGATAACATCATCTCGCTCCAACCGCCTGTCACCAATCTTCCGCCCTCACACCCAGGCCACTTCAACGTGGGAACGATTCGGGGCGGGCAGCAGAGAGATGATATCTCTCACTGCCCGCCACACATCAGCGATCTTCCACCCTCACAGCGCAGGCCTTTTAGATGTTGGAGATGCGGCGGGGAGCAAAGAGATTACATCATCTCTCACTGCCTTCCCCGCATCTCCGCTCTCCTGCCCTCACTAAATGGACCAGTGCTGCCAGCCTGCCACCAATGCAACGACAATGCACATTTGGTGGCACTGGCTGGCATGGCAAGTGACAATCTGCAAATGGTGGCAAGTGACGTGACAATCTGCACATGGTGGCAAGTGACAATCTGTAAATGGTGGCAGGTGACGTGGCAAGTGACAATCTGCAAATGGTGGCAGGTGACAATCTGCAAATGGTGGCAAGTGACGCGGCAAGTGACAATCTGCAAATGGTGGTAAGTGACAATCTGCAAATGGTGACAGGTGATGTGGCAAGTAACAATCTGCAAATGGTGGCAGGTGATGTGGCAAGTGACAATCTGAAAATGGTGGCAGGTGACAATCTGCAAATGGTGGCAAGTGATATGGTAAGTGACAATCTGCAAATGGTGGTAAGTGACAATCTGCAAATGGTGGCAGGTGACGTGGCAAGTAACAATCTGCAAATGGTGGCAGGTGATGTGGCAAGTGACAATCTGCAAATGGTGGCAGGTGACGTGGCAAGTGACAATCTGCAAATGGTGGCAGGTGATGTGGCAAGTGACAATCTGCAAATGGTGGCAGGTGACAATCTGCAAATGGTGGCAAGTGACGTGGCAAGTGACAATCTGCAAATGGTGGCAAGTGACAAACTGCAAATGGTGGCAAGTGATGTGGCAAGTGACAATCTGCAAATGGTGGCAGGTGACAATCTGCAAATGGTGGCAAGTGACGTGGCAAGTGACAATCTGCAAATGGTGGCAAGTGACAAACTGCAAATGGTGGCAAGTGATGTGGCAAGTGACAATCTGCAAATGGTGGCAGGTGACAATCTGCAAATGGTGGCAAGTGACGTGGCAAGTGACAATCTGCAAATGGTGGCAAGTGACAAACTGCAAATGGTGGCAAGTGATGTGGCAAGTGACAATCTGCAAATGGTGGCAGGTGACAATCTGAAAATGGTGGCAGGTGACGTGGCAAGTGACAATCCGCATCTAGTGGCAGTTGATAGTGGCAGGTTAAAAAGCTGCATCTGGTGACAGGCGACGGTGGCAAGTGACACGCCCAGGGCTCCCACTGATTCTGCAGTATGGTGAGTTGAACCACCTCATTATATATTACAATGTAACAGTAGAAACAATGCGCTTCGATCACCCTGACACCATATTAGCCATGGTGCCATGATGATTGAAACGCCAACACCAGCTTTCCTTTGCCCGCGAAAAATTGCTTACCACCAGCATGCCCCCCCCCCCCCCCCCGGTTGGTGACCGCTGCTATGGGCTCTAGCCCCAGATCTTTTGCAGACCTAGCAACGCCCCTGCCTCCAAGTACACATTCTACCCCCTCCTAGAACAATTACCCCCCCATCCCCCCTCCTGGCACAAACACCCCCCAATCATCCCTCCTAGCACAAATCCCCTCCCCCTCTACCATATCGCTTCTTCTAGCACAAACTCTCCAAATCGACCCTCCTATCACAAATCTTCTTCTCCCACCCCCCTTCCCACACAAATCCCCCTGAATCACCACTCCTAGCACACACCCCCAAATGTCCACTCCTGGAAACATTTTTACCCCCTGCTGCCCCCAAATTCCCCCTCCCAACAAAAATACCCTCCCCCTTCAATCGCCTCACACTGTCGTTCAACTCACATGATTCCACAGTGCCCCTCTTGCCCACCCCTGAGCACCCCTTGTCCCGGCCCTGAGCACAGCCATCTGACAGGCAAGAGTCTGCTTGACAGATTTACACACCATCCCGGGGGCTGTAGCTACTGGGAATGTGTGTAGAACCCCCCCGATGTCAGGTTTGTACAACGTACGGACCCGGCAGTGAAAGAGAAAGTGGGGACAACCCAAAATTTGAGATTTTCTTTTACGTTCACTTTAAATGATCTTGGTAAACAGGACAAATAAAGAGGGTGAATCTCCCTAATGGGGATACAGCAATAAAAACCAGCAGATGTTCTAAAAACCCTCCACTATATCCACAACGAAATAAAATAAATATGTGCCTTTAGTTATACTTTAAATATGAGGATGACCCTCCATGGAAATGTCCTTTGGTGTACATATGAAGAATGCAGCAGTAGATAGAAGACCCATTCCTTGTAGCAGGGCATATAGCAAGGGAGGCCAGGTTTTTAGAATACTGATACTCTATAGTGGCAAGTGAAGAGAAAAGGTGGAAAAACACAAGAAAAGTGTCTGAATAATGTCCTACTGCGATCTCCCGGGTTCCATTCACACCTGTGCATTTTCAGTGCGATGCATTAAAAAAAAAAATCCTGCTTTCTGCATCTGTGATGCGCTTTCAATAAAAAATGCCTTTTATAAGGTTCAATGGTAACGTATGTAAAACGCACCTAAAACACACTGCACAGATGTGAACCGAGCTTTAAGCCGCGTACACACGAATGGATTTTCCGACGGGAATTGTGTGATGACAGGCTGTTGGCGGAAAATCGTGTGTACGCTCCATCTGACTTTCCGCGGACAAATGTTGGATGCCAGGTTTGAAAAATTTCCGCGTACAAATGTCTGTTGTAGGATTTTCCGAGCGTGTGTACACAAGTCCGTCGGACAAAAGTTCAAAGTACAAACACGCATGCTTGGAAGCAAGGACGAGCCAGAAGCGGTCGGTCTTGTAAACTAGCGTTCGTAATGAAGAATTAACATTCGTGACGTGGCAAATTATGAAATCTCCAAATGCAGCGCACAATTATCTTCTTCTTTAATGGGATAATAATGAAGCTGCTTTGCTGGTGATACTGATGGAGTTATTGCAAACACATTTTCAAAGGCTTTTTTTTTCTAGTGATATCAAGAACAATATTTTTTTTTTTTTTGGGCAAGTTAACACAATACCATTATCTTGTAGTTTTTAAGATCAAAGATACAAATATGTTGGTGTCCCTTGTCAATTTTACATTGTATTTTTTAAAATGTAACTGCCTACTTCCAAAATGTAATTTGAAGTAAAACACATAGCCAAATATTATTCTACACAATTTTTTTATTGTGCATTAAAAAAATAAAACAAATAAAATTAGACATGTTATCTGCCAATAGAACTTAACCAAAAAGTGCATTCTATGCATCCAAAAATATAGAAAATATACCAAATCAAATCATTATTCAACCAAAAAAATAATGTCAAAGCAATAACTCCAAGGCCAATAATAAATAACACGTTATCTCCTCCAATTCCGCAACATGGCTGGTTGACGAGCAGCCGCTCAGAAACGAACTGAAAAGCATGAAATTAAAAGCGTGAAATGAAAAACGCAAAATGAAAAGCGCGAATCAACACTCACCAAACTTCTACTAACACGAAATTAGCAGAAGGAGCCCGAAAGGGTGGCGATAAAGACCTGAAAAACCATGTAGTACGTCACTACGTTCGTATTTGTTGGCCAACAATTGTGTGTATGCAAGACAAGTTTGGGCCAACGCCCTTCGGACAAAAGTCCACAGTTTTGTTGGCCAACAATCCGATCGTGTGTATGAGGCTTTACAGCAGGGGTCTTCAAACTACGGCCCTCCAGTTATTCAGGAACTACAATTCCCATCATGCCTTGTCATGTCCAGGAATGTCAGAGTTTTACAATGCCTCATGGGATGTGTAGTTCCACAACAGCTGGAGGGCCGTAGTTTGAAGATCCCTGCTGTACAGTAACCATTCCTTAAACACCTTTCCTCACTCCTATGCCACTCTGTTCTTCCATTGGACGTGAAGTGATGCCATTGCAAGTCCTACCCATCATGCATGTTCTTGGTGTGCCTCTATTGGTTGCTTGACTTCCCCCTGCCTATTAAAGGGAACATATAGCGTTGTCCATATGTTTGTTTGTTTATTATATTAGGGGAAAAAAAAAACATATTTAACATATTTTTAAAAAAAATTTATTTACTGCAAAAAGTGTTTCATATTTACCACTTTCAGCCAGCAGATGGCAAGTATGATTCTGGTACTCTAGGGCTTTATTTAGCATAGTACTAGGCTGTGAATACAGACCTGAATAGCAGTCAGATTACATGCACAGCTGAATGACTCAGAGGAGAAACACACAACCTTCCTTTCTGCTTATGGAGATGGCGCTGTCTTCAAAGTGCAGAAGGACTGCAAGCTCCCTGTTTTAAAACACCAGGCATGATCTTTATTATTCAAATGAACCCGCTATCTACAACTTTATGTGTAATCACTATTTACACTTGTTAGACAGCTGCTGTTACAAAACCACCATGTCCCTTTAACAAACCAAGGCTGGCCATACATGTTCAATAGGGATGAGCTTCGTGTTCGAGTCGAACCCATGTTCGACTCGAACATCGGCTGTTCGACCGTCCGTCGAATTGCGAACGATATGGGCCGTTCGCGCCAAATTCGTGTGGCGCGTCACGGCCCATAATTCACTGCGGCATCGCAGTGCATTGCTGGCTGATGATTGGCCAAGCATGCACTATGACCCGCATGCTTGGCCAATCACAGCGCCGTCAGTAGAGAGAGCTGTAATTGGCCAAAGCCAGGGTGGCTTTGGCCAATTATGGCTCAGGGGATTTAGTACACACCCCACACTATATAAGGCCGCCTGCACGGCGGCCCTGTGTAGTGTGTGTTCCGGTGTGCTGAGAGATAGAGAGAGAGAGAGACAGTGTCATTTGATTTGAGTTAGATAGATTAGGCAGAACAGTCAGTCAGTTAGCTGCACTTACAGTGTATTGTGTATATATATGCATCCCAGGTGTTGCATATATATATATACACTGTATTCAGTTTAGCTAGATCCGTTCCTGTTATCTTCTATCTAGACTATTTACATTTAGTGCAGTGTGTCCTGCTCACAGTGTTCAGCTAGATCCGTTCCTGCTATTTACATTCAGTGCAGTGCGTCCTGCTCACAGTGTTCAGCTAGATCCGTTCCTGCTATTTACATTCAGTGCAGTGCGTCCTGCTCACAGTGTTCAGCTAGATCCGTTCCTGCTATTTACATTCAGTGCAGTGCGTCCTGCTCACAGTGTTCAGCTAGATCCGTTCCTGCTATTTACATTCAGTGCAGTGCGTCCTGCTCACAGTGTTCAGCTAGATCCGTTCCTGGTATTTACATTCAGTGCAGTGCGTCCTGCTCACAGTGTTCAGCTAGATCCGTTCCTGCTATTTACATTCAGTGCAGTGCGTCCTGCTCACAGTGTTCAGTTAGATCCGTTCCTGGTATTTACATTTAGTGCAGTGCGTCCTGCTCACAGTGTTCAGCTACATCCGTTCCTGCTATTTACATTCAGTGCAGTGCGTCCTGCTCACAGTGTTCAGCTAGATCCGTTCCTGCTGTTTACATTCAGTGCAGTGCGTCCTGCTCACAGTGTTCAGCTACATCCGTTCCTGCTGTTTACATTCAGTGCAGTGCGTCCTGCTCACAGTGTTCAGCTAGATCCGTTCCTGCTATTTACATTCAGTGCAGTGCGTCCTGCTCACAGTGTTCAGCTAGATCCGTTCCTGCTATTTACATTCAGTGCAGTGCGTCCTGCTCACAGTGTTCAGCTAGATCCGTTCCTGCTATTTACATTCAGTGCAGTGCGTCCTGCTCACAGTGTTCAGCTAGATCCGTTCCTGCTATTTACATTCAGTGCAGTGCGTCCTGCTCACAGTGTTCAGCTAGATCCGTTCCTGCTATATACATTTAGTGCAGTACGTCCTGCTCACAGTGTTCAGCTAGATCCGTTCCTGTTATCTTCCTACTGACAGGCAGGCTTGTCTGGTTACAGTATATAAAGCTACCTGAAGAAAATTACAGGTGTTCTTTTTGATCCTATTAGTACCACGGTCAGGCAGCTAGACTATTTACATTTAGTACAGTGTGTCCTGCTCACAGTGTTCAGCTAGATCCGTTCCTGTTATCTTCCTACTGACAGGCAGGCTTGTCTGGTTACAGTATATAAAGCTACCTTAAGAAAATTACAGGTGTTCTTTTTGATCCTATTAGTACCACGGTCAGGCAGCTAGACTATTTACATTTAGTACAGTGTGTCCTGCTCACAGTGTTCAGCTAGATCCGTTCCTGCTATTTACATTCAGTGCAGTGCGTCCTGCTCACAGTGTTCAGCTAGATCCGTTCCTGCTATATACATTTAGTGCAGTACGTCCTGCTCACAGTGTTCAGCTAGATCCGTTCCTGTTATCTTCCTACTGACAGGCAGGCTTGTCTGGTTACAGTATATAAAGCTACCTGAAGAAAATTACAGGTGTTCTTTTTGATCCTATTAGTACCACGGTCAGGCAGCTAGACTATTTACATTTAGTACAGTGTGTCCTGCTCACAGTGTTCAGCTAGATCCGTTCCTGTTATCTTCCTACTGACAGGCAGGCTTGTCTGGTTACAGTATATAAAGCTACCTTAAGAAAATTACAGGTGTTCTTTTTGATCCTATTAGTACCACGGTCAGGCAGCTAGACTATTTACATTCAGTGCAGTGCGTCCTGCTCACAGTGTTCAGCTAGATCCGTTCTTGCTATTTACATTCAGTGCAGTGCGTCCTGCTCACAGTGTTCAGCTAGATCCGTTCCTGGTATTTACATTCAGTGCAGTGCGTCCTGCTCACAGTGTTCAGCTAGATCCGTTCCTGGTATTTACATTTAGTGCAGTGCGTCCTGCTCACAGTGTTCAGCTAGATCCGTTCCTGCTATTTACATTCAGTGCAGTGCGTCCTGCTCACAGTGTTCAGCTAGATCCGTTCCTGCTATTTACATTTAGTGCAGTGCGTCCTGCTCACAGTGTTCAGCTAGATCCGTTCCTGCTATTTACATTCAGTGCAGTGCGTCCTGCTCACAGTGTTCAGCTAGATCCGTTCCTGCTATATACATTTAGTGCAGTACGTCCTGCTCACAGTGTTCAGCTAGATCCGTTCCTGTTATCTTCCTACTGACAGGCAGGCTTGTCTGGTTACAGTATATAAAGCTACCTGAAGAAAATTACAGGTGTTCTTTTTGATCCTATTAGTACCACGGTCAGGCAGCTAGACTATTTACATTTAGTACAGTGTGTCCTGCTCACAGTGTTCAGCTAGATCCGTTCCTGTTATCTTCCTACTGACAGGCAGGCTTGTCTGGTTACAGTATATAAAGCTACCTTAAGAAAATTACAGGTGTTCTTTTTGATCCTATTAGTACCACGGTCAGGCAGCTAGACTATTTACATTCAGTGCAGTGCGTCCTGCTCACAGTGTTCAGCTAGATCCGTTCTTGCTATTTACATTCAGTGCAGTGCGTCCTGCTCACAGTGTTCAGCTAGATCCGTTCCTGGTATTTACATTCAGTGCAGTGCGTCCTGCTCACAGTGTTCAGCTAGATCCGTTCCTGCTATATACATTTAGTGCAGTACGTCCTGCTCACAGTGTTCAGCTAGATCCGTTCCTGTTATCTTCCTACTGACAGGCAGGCTTGTCTGGTTACAGTATATAAAGCTACCTGAAGAAAATTACAGGTGTTCTATCCCAGCTTAGTGCAGCTACAGGCCATTAGTATGTCTGGAAGGCCAAGAAGGAGAGGCAGACAGTCACAAGCCAATAAGAGAGGGCAAGCAGGCTCTGTGTCTAGTGCTGGTCGTGGAGACGGTGCATCCTCATCAGCACGTGGCCATGGGACATGCTTGGCCTTTTTTTCGGCAGCTGGCCGTGTTGAGCCGCAACATGCGGAAGACTTGGTCGAGTGGATGACCAAGCCGTCCTCATCCTCCTCATCCTCTCTCACCCATGCCCAGGGTGCTTTGTCTGGCAAAGCAGCGGCCTCTTCCCTCAGCTCAATGTCATCAGTGACTCCTTCCCTAGCTCCACCATGTCCTCATGAGGATTCCCTCGAACTGTTTGACCACAGTGTTGAGTACATGCTCCAGGAGGATGCCCAGCGTTTGGAAGGCTCTGATGATGATACTGAGCTCAATGAAGGCAGTAACATGAGCACGGACAGAGGGGGTGCCCAAGAAGGACAGCAATCTGGCAGTCATGCTCCCCCTGCTGCAGCATACTGCCAGGTTTGCTCCAGTGATGAGGAGGGAGGGGATGATGAGGTCACTGACTCAACGTGGGTGCCTGATAGGAGAGAGGAGGAGGAGGAGGAGGAGGAGGAGGAGGTGGCACATCACCAACTAGGCAGGATGCCCTCCAGGGGCCAGCCTAAGGGCAGCACATTGACTGCATCACACCCCAAAGCTCCACATGTGCAGGGCGCTGCAGTCTCTGCGCGTTATTCAAAAAGTTCTTTGGTGTGGGCCTTTTTTGAGACGAGTGCATCAGATCGCACCGCTGCTATTTGCAACATATGTCTCAAGCGTATCTCGCGTGGCCAAAACATCTCCCGCTTGGGTACCACATGCTTGACCAGACATATGTTGACCTGCCATGCAGTTCGTTGGCAAGCGTATCTAAAAGACCCACACCAAAGAACAAAGACGATCTCTCCTTGCTCCTCATCAGCTGAGATTTCCAACCCCACTAGACCTTCAGTCCTCTCTGCGACCTGCAGTGAGAGGAATGAAGGTGTAGAATTAGGTGTGTCACAGCCAAGTACTTGTGGGCAATCTGCTTTTGGTACACCGACGTCAGATTGTACCAGGCAAATTTCCCTGCCCCAGCTGCTGCACCGCCGAAAGAAGTTTGCTCCCAGCCATCCACATGCCCAGCGGTTGAATGCTAGCTTGGCAAAATTGCTAGCACTTCAACTGCTGCCTTTTCAGTTGGTAGACTCTGCCCCCTTCCGTGAGTTTGTGGAATGTGCGGTTCCTCAGTGGCAGGTACCCAAACGCCACTTTTTCTCACGGAAGGCGATTCCGGCTCTCTACCGGCATGTGGAAGGCAATGTCCATGCCTCGCTGGACAGGGCGGTCAGCGGTAAGGTGCATATTACCGCTGACTCATGGTCCAGCAGGCATGGACAGGGACGTTACTTAAGTTTCACGGCGCATTGGGTGACTCTGCTGGCAGCTGGGAAGGATGCAGGACAAGGTGCAGTAGTGTTGGAGGTTGTTCCGCCACCACGCCTCCAAAATGCTGATTGTGACACACCTCTCTCCTCCACCCCCTCCTCTTCTTCTTCCTCCATGGCCTCTTCCTCGGAACCAGCGGTGCTCCGTAGGCGTTCAAGGGGCTACGCAAGTACGCAGGCCAAAAGATGCCATGCGGTGCTTGAGCTGGTGTGCTTGGGGGACAGGAGCCACACTGGGGCAGAGGTTCTGTCAGCTCTGCAGGGGCAGGTTCAGAGGTGGTTGACGCCACGCCAACTTAAGGCAGGAATGGTGGTTTGCGACAATGGCACCAACCTCCTCTCTGCCCTCCGACAGGGACAACTGACCCATGTGCCCTGTTTGGCTCACGTCCTTAACTTGGTGGTGCAGCGGTTCTTGGGCAGGTACCCGGGCTTACAGGATGTCCTGAGGCAGGCCAGGAAAGTCTCTGTGCATTTCCGCCGGTCATATAATGCCAGTGCTCGGCTGACGGACCTCCAAAAGGAGTTTAACCTGCCCAAGAACCGCCTAATCTGTGACATGCCCACCAGGTGGAACTCGACGTTGGCCATGCTGCAGCGGCTGCACACGCAGCAGAGGGCCATCAATGAGTACCTGTGCGACTATGGCACCAGGACAGGGTCAGGGGACCTTGGTTTTTTTTCCCCACGCCAGTGGGCCATGATCAGGGATGCATGCACTGTCCTGTCACCATTCGAGGAGGCCACGAGGATGGTGAGCACTGACAGTGCATGCATCAGTGACACTGTCCCCCTTGTCCACCTGTTGGAGCACACGCTGCGTGGAATAATGGACAGGGCACTTGAGGCAGAACAGAGGCAGGAAGAGGAGGACTTCCTTAGCTCTCAAGGCCCCCTTTATCCAGACAGTGTTCCTGCGTGCCCGCCGATCACACAGGAAGAGGACGAGGAGGAGGAGGAGGAGGAGGAGGAAGATTGTGTCAGTATGGAGGTGGAGCCTGGCACTCAGCATCAGCAGTCTTTAAGGGATCAGTCCCAAGGAACACATGGACTTGTACGTGGCTGGGAGGAGGTGGCTGCGGACGTTCTTGTCCTTAGTGACCCAGAGGACTCCGGACCGAATGCCTCAGCAAACCTACGCTGCATGGCCTCCCTGATCCTGCAAAGCCTGCGTAAGGATCCTCGTATTCGTGGTATCAAGGAGAAGGACCAATACTGGCTGGCAACCCTCCTTGATCCACGTTACAAGGGTAAGGTTGCGGACCTTATCTTGCCATCGCAGAGGGAGCAGAGGATGAAACATCTTCGGGAGGCCTTGCAGAAAGGTCTGTGCAACGCGTTCCCAGAGACTGGGAGGTTACAAACTCCTGTTTCTGGACAACGTGTTGCTGAGGCTTCGGTCAGTCAAAGAAGGAGCGGTGGAGAAGGTGGCCGTCTGACCGATGCGTTCAGACAATTTTTTGGTCCGCAGCCCCAAGGTATGATCGGTTCCAGCAACCATCGCCAGCGTCTGTTTTACATGGTGCAGGAATACCTAGGGGCAAGATCAGACTTGGACACCTTTCCCACCGAAAATCCTCTGGGTTACTGGGTCTTGAGGATGGATCACTGGCCAGAGCTTGCACAGTATGCAATTGAGCTACTGGCCTGTCCTGCATCCAGCGTTCTTTCGGAACGCACATTCAGTGCTGCTGGAGGCGTGGTAACCGATCACAGGGTGCGTCTGTCCACCGACTCGGTCGATCGGCTGACCTTCATAAAAATGAATCAGTCTTGGATCACCACCAGCTACCAAGCACCTGATGCAGATGTAACCGAATAATTTTTTTTGAAATCTCAGATCCCTTCAAAGACTGCCTATGCTGATGCTGAGTGACTATCCCTGAGTAATTATCCTCTTCCTCCTCAATCATCACGCTGATAGCTTGTAAGAACATTTTTGGTTCTGGGCGCCACCACCAGTGCCTAAGGCACAATTTTTCAGCCCCTGTTTAACAGGGGCGTGTAATTACAATTTTTGATGTAATACTTTGCAGCAGGGCTCGTTCCTGCATTCCAACTAGAGTGTCTGTGAGGGGTTGCAGTGTTGTGGCACCAGCACCAGTGCCTAAGACCCAATTTTTCAGCCCCTGTCTAACAGGGGCGTGTAATTACAATTTTTGATGCAATACTTTGCAGCAGGGCTTGTTCCTGCGTTTCAACTAGAGTGTCTGTGAGGGGTTGCAGTGTTGTGGCACCAGCACCAGTGCCTAAGACCCAATTTTTCTGCCCCTGTCTAACAGGGGCGTGTAATTACAATTTTTGATGCAATACTTTGCAGCAGGGCTCGTTCCTGCGTTCCAACTAGAGTGTCTGTGAGGGGTTGCAGTGTTGTGGCACCAGCACCAGTGCCTAAGGCCTAATTTTTCAGCTCCTGTTCAACAGGGGCATGTAATTACAATTCTTGATCTAATATTTCACAGCAGGGCCCTGTGAGGGCTTACAGTGTTTTGGCCACAGCAACACCTAAGGCCCAAATTTCTGCTGAGTATATAGGGCAGGACCCTACTTTCAAACATCTAACTTACAAACGACTCCTACTTGCAAACGGAAGGAGACAACAGGAAGTGAGATGAAATCTACCCCTAAGGAAGGGAAATTCTCTCCTGTAAGAGTTAATATGGGAAAACAATTTCTCCTTTCCACTGATGCTTTCCAATCCTTGTTCCACAAAAAAACCCAAATTTTCCAAAAACATTTTTCATTGGGACAAAAAAGTGAGGTGAAATCTTCTGAAGAGGAGGAAAGACGCAAAACAAATGTCACAGGGGTGATAACCCTTCCCTATGTTTTCCAAAAAGCTTAGAAAAGATTTTTTGGCTGGAGCTAAACACATTAAAAATGTTCAAAATTACAAACAGATTCTACTTAACAACAAACCTACAGTCCCTGTCTTGTTTGCACCGCCTGAATACTGCTGTTCAGAGTATATAGGGACCTTTCCTTATTTTAATTTGGGTGCGGGGTTCCCCTTAATATCCATACAAGACCCAAAGGGCCTGGTAATGGACTGGGGGGTACCCATGCCGTTTGTCTCACTGATTTTCATCCATATTGCCATGACCCGACATGACATTAAACCCGCAAGCAGTTTTAAATGAGATTTTTTCCTTTAAAAATGACATTTGGTGCAGGGACTGTTCTAAACATGGGAAACACGCGTCACTTTACAGGCATACTATAGACACCCCCCAGGTACGATATTTAAAGGAATATTTCACTTTTTTTTTTTTACTTTAAGCATCATTAAAATCACTGCTCCCGAAAAAACGGCCGTTTTTAAAAGTTTTTTTTGCATTGATACATGTCCCCTGGGGTAGGACCCGGGTCCCCAAACCCTTTTTAGGACAATACCATGCAAATTAGCCTTTAAAATGAGCACTTTTGATTTCGAACGTTCGAGTCCCATAGACGTCAATGGGGTTCTAACGTTCGTGCGAACTTGCGGTCCGTTCGCGGGTTCTGGTGCGAACCGAACCGGGGGGTGTTCGGCTCATCCCTAATGTTCAACCTTCTTGTACAATTTTCCTTTAGAACCATATAATGTGAGGTCAAAACTAAACAAGTTTCAATTGTATCCAATGAGGCAGGCCCTTTCACTACATAGTCTAACCACTTACAGCCCGAAAGATTTTCCTGCTTAATAACCAGGCCATCTTTTACGATACGGCACCGCGTCCCTTTAACTGACAATTGCGCGGTGGTGCGACGCTTTACTCAAACAAAATTGCGGTCCTTTTTTTCCCGCAAATAGAGCTTTCTTTTATTGGTATTTGATCAACTCTGTGGTTTTTAGTTTTTGCGCTATAAACAAAAAAAGAGCGACAATTTTGAAAAAAAACAAAAAACATATTTTTACTTTTTGCTATAATAAATATCCCCAAAAATGTTTAAAAAAACAATTTCTTCATCAGTTTAGGCCAATATGTACTCTTCTACATAGTTTTGGTAAAAAAAAAAAAAAAAAACGTATATTGATTGGTTTGCGCAAAAATGATAGCGTCTGCAAACTATGGGAAAGAGGTTTTTTTTTTTTTTTTACTAGTAATGGCAGTGATCTGCAATTTTTAGCGGTACTGCGACATTGCGGCGGACAGGTCGGACTCTTTTGACACAGTTTTGGGATCATTGACATCTATTCAGCAATCAGTGGTATAAAAATGTACTGATTACTGTGTAAACGTCACTGGCAGGGAAGGGGTTAAACACTAGGGGGGGATCAAGGGGTTAAATGTGTTCCCTAGTTAGTGCTTCTTACTGTGGGGGGATGGGACTGACTGGGGGGAGGAGACATATCGCTGTTCCTACTTACCTGAGGACCCCGCATTGGGAAGAGTTTAGAGCGCATGCCCCGACTGCCTTTCCGGGTTCTGTATTGTGTACCTGCTTATTTTTTATAAAATGCAATTCGATAAAAATATATATATATATATATATATATATATATATATATATATATATATATAATATGTGTGTTTTAATAAAGTATTGCTAACTTATGATGGAATCATAAGGTGAAGATCATGATGTCAGGGCCCGTCTACCTCGTCCAATCACAGAATGCCTTGTATTCAGGTATTCATTGAAAAAAAAATACAAGGTATTCTGTGTATGGTGGCAGTGGTGAGCAAGTGACCCCTTGTGGTTAGTGTGCAGTGGGGTAGCAGCTCCACGCAAGACACAGAGGATCATAGTGATCACTGTAGTAGTGCTTGCCAGCTTTCACAGTGGTCCCACAGGTATGAGATACAAGATAATCTATGTCGCCAGTGAGTGACCCCATGTGCAAAGGGGATGACCTTTGTGGTCACTGTGCAGAGGGACCAGGATAATCACAATTATCACTGTAGTAGTACAAACTACTACAGTGATTATTGTTGAAAAAGAACAACAGCATGTAATGTAAAGTTGTTAATAAACTGACAATACTGTATGCATTATACCTATCAATGCAGCAGGTGGCGCTGTAGTATTTTAGTGTATAGTTCATCTTTTCTATGATATAACAGGATGTATTGTCTATCTTAGTGCAGGTATATTCCTGCTTCCTGTTGCTGTTTCTCCATGCTATAAGACATGTAATATATTTCTCCATGAAAGTAAAGCTGTATTACTGCATCCAAGAAGCTTCCAGTGCTTATTGCATTACTCTGCACAATAATTATCAGGTTCCCCAATGGACCCTCAGGTATGAAATACGCATACTTACATTGTACCATGCTGGATCAACATAACTATATGGAATTATGATGATACCTGGAGTTCAGCTTCAATTTTTTTAAATAAATAACGAAAATATAACAATTGTCACGTAAAAGCAATTTCTTGATGTGACTAAAGTTTTGCCTGATTTCTGTACTGTAATATAAATTACGTATTGGTCTGTAAATTCTCCCACTAGTGGCTATTCGTTTATCCCAACCAATGAGCCACCATTCTTTATTAGTAACTAATCAATTAAACATCAGCAACACAGAATGCATTGTTTCTAGTCAGAAATACCTAACTGGGGCAAGAAGAGAATGGTAATGGTAGCAGAGACATGAGCTTTCGTTTAGAAGACAAACAAGCATTCGAATAAGTGCCAGAGGCATTTCGTGTACTTTTTTGTAAGGGACAAAAGTAATTAGCTGAAATTAATACATCCCAGAAAATTGATTCATGATATGAGATTGGTTGGCCAGAGGGTGTCTTTGGAGATCTACTGCCCATAGAGAGTGAACGTTGATGATCCAACAGGAGTTGGCTGGTTTGACAATCATGGGAACCTGATGGCACAAACATTGTGCAGTTCTACTAAAGTTTTACTTACTTAAAAGTGAACCCATTTGAAAATCTTGAGTACTATAAGAGCTACAAGGTCTCAGCTATTACCTTTGTTAGCCAGATAAGTCTATTATGTGTACCCTCCTAATTTTATTGGGGAACCAAGAACTGAAATTCTTAGCTAAGCTCCACCCCCTGAGCTATTCCCCACCCAATCACCAACCGGCTGCTGATAGAGAGCACCTCAACTGCCAATAAGGGTTCTTTCTTTAGATAGGGGACCAACTGATGTCTTTGGTTTGGAGGGTGGGGCTCTGTCCTGAACTCGGGCGAGCTGAGCTTTTAGTATCAGGATCAGAGAGGCACACAGGAAATGCTTTTAAAGTGAAACTAAACCCACCAAATTAACTGTTTCTCAAAACAACTAAGGCCTATAAATCCACGAGGTTACACAAGGAAGATCTTGCAAAAAGCAAGCAACTTTAAAATGGTAGGACCAACCCTGATAGGGCCCTACACAGGTGTCGGTAGGCCAACCCTGAAAGGGTCCTACACAGGTGTCGGTAGTCCAACCCTGAAAGGGTCCTACACAGATGTCCGTAGGCCAACCCTGAAAGGGTCCTACACAGATGTCCGTAGGCCAACCCTGAAAGGGTCCTACACAGATGTCCGTAGGCCAACCCTGAAAGGGTCCTACACAGATGTCCATAGGCCAACCCTGAAAGGGTCCTACAGATGTCGGTAGGCAAACCCTGAAAGGTTCCTACACAGATGTTGGTAGGCCATCCCTGAAAGGGTCCTACACAGATGTCCGTAGGCCAACCCTGAAAGGGTCCTACACAGAAGTCGGTAGGCCAACCCTGAAAGGTTCCTACACAGATGTCCATAGGCCAACCCTGAAAGGGGCCTACATGGGTGCCAGTAGCAATGACCAAAGAGGTTATGGGGGCATCTAGTGGCATCTAAGAAAATTGCACAGAAATCCTCCCAAGTGATTATGAAAGGTCTTGCACTCTCCTACTTAACCTAAGACCACAAGCAGTGGAAAATAGATGCACTAGAAGTCCACTTACCCTTTAGTATGGTTGAAATTTTTTAAGAGATTAGATTTTTTTCTTTATTTACTTTTTATAGGATATATTATATAGAAGAAAATAAAAAATATTGTTTTTTCTTTTTCTTCATTTATAGTGCAAAAAAAAAACTCAGAGGTGATCAAATACCATCAAAAGAAAGCTCTATTTGTGTGATAAAATTTGTATAAATTTCATTTGGGTACAGCGTTTTATGACCGAGAAATTGACAGTTAAAGTAGCGCAGTTCTGCATAGCAAAAAATATTGTTTTTTGTTTTTTTTTCATTTATAGCGCAAAAAAAAAAAACAACAAAAACTCATAAGTGATCAAATACCACCAAAAAGAAGCTCTATTTGTGTGAAAAAAAAATTATATAAATTTCATTTGGGTAAAGTGTTGTATGAACAAGCAATTGACAGTTCAAGTAGCCCAGTGCAGCCTAGGAAAAAATGGCCTGGTGATGAAGGGGGTAAACCCTTTCGGAGCTGAAGTGGTTAACCTGTTGCACTGCCTTGAATGTGTAAATCACAGGTTCATTTTAATGTACCGTATTTGTAACATGTAACAAATATGAAGGCTGCTGTTGATCTACTCCCTTTAAAAATGCTGTTTGCCTGGTTGTATCTGGCTTAGTACTTCTGATTTAGGCCTCATGCACACTGAACGTTTTTACAGCTGCCCCGGGGCAGCTTCTAAATGCCCCTGCATGTTAGCGTATGTGTCAATGCACACATAGACGTTTAGAGGCAGAAAAAAATACTAATAGCGTTTTTGAGCTTATTTTCCCTTTTTTCATTTTAAAGGAACTGTAAAAACGCAAATAAAATGCTAATGCTCCTAAATGCTTCTAAACACTCCTAAAACACTATTACAAAAAGCTATTACCAGTGTTTTCTATCCAGCATTTTTTCCAGCGGTTTTTTTTTTGAGCTTATGAAAAAACGCTAGTGTGCATGGAGCCTAAGGCAATGTCCTGAGGCCATACAGACATGGACAAAGTAGTGCCAGAAAAAAATGAGAAATAATTACTTGTTCCAGGTCAGAGATTCAAGAAGCACCAAAGTCAATGAATCCAAACCACAGCCAGGCAAGTGGTATTTTCATTGGAAGAGGTCAGCAGTGGAAGAGTATGTGGGTACACCATAACAGCAATCGTCCAGGGGCGAATAACATGTGTTCGGTACAGTATTTACTGTACACTCACAATGAGCACAAATGAGCAAGCACAGGGTACAGTGCTAAAATGTGCTAAATATACTAAAATATGTTTCTGTGTCTGAATGTAGGCTGGCTAATCTGTGCCAGTCCAAAAATATATATTTTTTTATGTGTTTGGATCTGTCTGACGTTAAATAGTAAAACCATGTAGGGATAAAACCGCATGAAGCACATTAACCAACATTTCAGTTCCAGTGCTCAGAACTGTCAGAAACCATGAATCAGACTGAGACAGAAGTACAGTTAAATCACACTTGTTTAATAATAAATAAAAGTAAACAGAGTAAACGTAGTCAAAACATAGCCAGAGTTCAGGAACCGGAACAGATAGTCAGACAAGCCAAAACGTCAGGGAGCCAGAGATGAGCATAGCAGAACAGCAAGCAGGATCTGGAGCCAGAAGGAATGTCAGCCAAGCAAGTCTTTAACAGGAACACAGGAGAGCGTCTCTAGAGATGGGACCACGGTGAAGGCAGAGATCATCTGGACTGGACGGCTTAAGTAGGCAGGACTGACGAGCAGAATATCATCAACAGGTGAGTCACTGTGGAGAGAAAGGAGCTGGTAATTAGCCGACAGCTGAGCGGCCAGCACAGAGAAGGAAACCCTGACAAGAACACAGGTAAACCCACCTGCAGTCCACCATAGGCCTGCCAAGTGATGGTCTAATCCAGATACTGGTCCTCAAAACCACCTATAATTGTGTGGGTAATTTGGCAACAGATACATCATCGCAGGAAGGTACTGTGGGTGTATAAGAAGGTATAAAAAGTGCCACATCTTATACAGAAATGCAATTTAATCAGAGGAAATCATGGACTTTTTAGGCACCAATATATTAAAAAAATAGTTTTTATTAGTAACAAATTAACAAAATGTATTTAAAAACAAAAACACGGCATAATAGGGACAGAGGTCTTAGATGTACGACTGTCCCGAAAAATCCAGAAAATTTGTATAGATGGTGTTGTATTGAGCATGTGCGGATCCCTGTGTGCCTACATTCATGTAATAGCCAGTGCATGAGGTTTTATAGCCTTGGTGCCCAACCTGAGCCTTTTTGGTGTATGATGGGCGGTCCTCGAACTTCAGCAGTCTGTACCTTCGGCCCCATTCACACATCAGCGTTTTGCAGCTTGAAGCTCGAAGCTCCAAAATGCTGGAGGAGAAAAAAAAGCAATTATTCTCTACAGAGATGGTTTACACCTCCAGGCCAAATCGCCTGAAGCCAAACGCCTGAAGCTCAAAAAAGTTCTGGAGCTTTTTTTTTGTAGCTCCAATTGGACAGATTTGTGCATTTTTGGAGCATTTTTATTCACATAGAAATGAATGGAATGCGCAATTTGCGCATTTTTGTGCACTTTTTTTGTATGTGTTGATGCGTGTTTTTGCTTGATTTTCTGCCCAAATGCAAAAATGTACAAAAAAATTGTAATAATATACGAATAAATAACTGTAAAGTAAATAGGGGTGCGCCGAATGGAAATTTTGGTGCCGAAACCGAAAATGAAGGATGCACTAGGCCGAAAACCGAAACCGATACCGAAAATGACAGTTTTTAAAAAATATTTATATTTTTACATATAATTGTATTATATTCAACTTTTAATTAAAATCATGAGATTAAATTAACATGAATGTATTGTTGGTCATTATTGGCACCTTTAGTGCAAGAAAAGTCAAGAAAAATGCAGACATGATGAAATGCATCACATGCAGCCTCATCATTGCCCGTCACATGCAGCTTCACCCTTTCCCATCACATGCAGCATCACCAGTGCCCGTCACATGCAGCCTCACAATTGCCCATCACATGCAGCCTCACCAGTGCCCGTCACATGCAGCCTCACCAGTGCCCGTCACATGCAGCCTCACTAGTGCCCATCACATGCAGCCTGCCTGTGCCCCAGCAGCCTCACTAGTGCCTGTGCCCAACAGCCTCACCAGTTCCCGTCATTTGCAGCCTTCCCAGTGCCCATCATATGCAGCCTCACCAGCAACCATCATATGCAGCCTGCCAGTGCTCAGCAGCCCCACCAGTGCCTGTCATATGCAACCTGCCTGTGCCCAGCAGTCCCACCAGTGCCCCTCATATGCAGCCTGCCAGTGCCCAGCAGCCTCACCAGTGCCCATCATATGCAGCCTGCCAGTGCCCAGCAGCCCCACCAGTGCCCGTCATATGCAGCCTGCCAGTGCCCAGCAGCCTCACCAGTGCCCATCATATGCAGCCTGCCAGTGCCCAGCAGCCCCACCAGTGCCCAGCAGCCCCACCAGTGCCCGTCATATGCAGCCTGCCAGTGCCCAGCAGCCTCACCAGTTTCCGTCATATGCAGCCTGCCAGTGCCCAGCAGCCCCAGCAGTGCCCGTCATATGCAGCCTGCCAGTGCCCAACAGCCCCACCAGTGCCTGTCATATGCAGCCTGCCAGTGCCCAGCAGTCTCACCAGTGCCTGTCATATGCAGCCTACCAGTGTCCAGCAGCCACACCAGTGCCTGTCATATGCAGCTTGCCAGTGCCCAGCAGCCCCATCACTGTCCATCATATGCAGCCTGCCAGTGCCCAGCAGCCCCACCAGTGCCCGTCATATGCAGCCTGCCAGTGCCCAGCAGCCTCACCAGTTTCCGTCATATGCAGCCTGCCAGTGCCCAGTAGCCCCAGCAGTGCCCGTCATATGCAGCCTGCCAGTGCCCAACAGCCCCACCAGTGCCCGTCATATGCAGCCTGCCAGTGCCCAGCAGTCTCACCAGTGCCTGTCATATGCAGCCTACCAGTGTCCAGCAGCCACACCAGTGACTGTCATATGCAGCTTGCCAGTGCCCAGCAGCCCCATCACTGTCCATCATATGCAGCTTGCCAGTGCCCAGCAGCCCCACCAGTGCCCATCATATGCAGCTTGTCAGTGCTTAGCAGCTTTACCAGTGCCCAGCATATGCAGTCTGCCTGTGCCCGCATCAGTGGCGATCTCCGTGTGCAACAGATATAAACAAGTCCTGGGGAATGCCCAGGAAAAAATTCCAAGCCTACTTACCACCAGCTCGCAGACAACCAAATTAACCTGTCTAACAGTATGCGTTAAAAACTGGGGTTTAGTCCGCACGCATTTGCAAACGCATGCGTAAGCCACAGAGCCTCGTCACGGCACCCTGATATCTGTGGTCCTAACACTAAAATATGAGTGTCCCCACAGTGGAGGCACATGCATTCTGATGGATAAATCCGTGGATCCGTGTGCAACAGAGCTGGATTTGAATTGCCCCTGTGACAATGTCCCGCCTCCTGTAATCACGTCACGCTGATTCAATGTCCCACCATTGGATCAGTGTGCCGTCTATCACTGGAGGCTGGACATTGTTACTGCGGCCGCGCAATTCGGCTCCGTGAAACACAGAGATCGCGGCGATGGGAGGAGGAGGGAGTGGAGGACTGGGCGCCAGAATGACACTGCCGCGGACCATGTCCACAGTTTTCGGCCGATAATTTTCGGTGGGCAAAATTTCGGTGCGCCTCTAAAAGTAAATACACAAATAACAGAAAAGCATCATAAAAAAATAACAAATAATTATTATTATGTAATAGTAAATAAATAATAATAATAAAATAATAAGAAATAAAAACCCAAACAAAAATAAATACATTAGGAAGAAGAAGAAGAATATAAACAATAATACAAATTATTATTATTATTATTATTATTATTATTATTATTATTATTATTATTATTATTATTATTGTTAATAATAATAATAATAATATTAATAATAATAATAATGTATTTATTTATTTTGTGTTAGGGTGTTTATTTATTATTATTTTATTTTTATTTTTTTAAGGGTTAGGGATTATTTATTTATGTATTTTTTTATTTTGACATAGTATTAATTTTTGTATTTATTATTTATTTATTATTATTTTAATTTATTTCATGTTTATTTATTAATTAAATTAACAATAAACAATAAATGAAAAAATTAGCCCCTAATTCTAACCCCAACCCATAAGCCTAATCCTAACATAACCTTAGCTTGAGCCCCTTACCCTAACAAAAAAAAAAGTGAATAATAATAAGAAAATAATAAGAAATAAACATCCAAACCCAAACAAAAAAAATATTAATAATAATTATAATAATACTATAAATAATAATTATTATTATTATTATTATTATTATTATTATTATTATTATTATTATTATTATTATTAATAATAATAATAATAATAATGTATTTATTTGTTTTGTGTTAGGGTGTTGTGTTAGGTTATTTATTGCTATTTTATTTTATTTTTTAAAGGGTTAGGGGATATTTATTCATTTATTTATTATGGCATAGTATTTATTTATTGTATTTATTTATTTATTATTTATTTATGATTATTTTTATTTAATTGTGTATTTATTTCACATTTATTTATTCATGTATTATTATTATTATTAGTAGTAGGAGTAGTAGTACCACCACCCTCTCTCTATACAATGTAAGCTCTTTGAGCAAGGCCCTCCTGTCACTTCTGTATTGAACTGTACTGTAATTGTGCTGTCCCCCCTCTACATTGTAAAGTGCTGCGTAAACTGTTGGCGCTATATAAATCGTGTATAATAATAATAAAAGTAGTAGTAGTATTAACACCCTAACCTTAACAAACAAACAGATAAATAAGAATAAGACAATAAGTAAAATATTAATCCTTAACCTAAACCCTAACCTCTATTCCTAACCCTAACCCCAACCCATAATCCTAATCCTAACCTTAACTGGAGCCCCTTACCCTAACAAATATAAATTAAAAAATAAATGAATAATAACTAGAGCTGCACGATTCTGGCCAAAATGAGAATCACAATTTTTTTGCTCAGAATAAAAAGATCACGATTCTTGCGATGTAAAATCTTTCACATTATACAAAAAAATTGAGCTAACTTTACTGTGTTTTTTTTTTTATTATTATTCATTAAATAATTTTTTCCAAAAAAATTGCATTTGAAAGGCTACGCAAATAAAGTGTGACATAAAATATTGCAACAACCACCATTTTATTCTCTAGGGTCTCTACTAAAAAATATATATAATGTTTGGGGGTTCTAAGTAATTTTCTAGCAAAAAAAAAAAAAATGATTTTAACTTGAAACCAACAAATGTCAGAAAAAGGTTTAGTGTTTAAGTAGTTAAATTTTCTTAATTTACACACAAAGTCTATTCCATTAACAAATTGTGACAATGTTTAGACTTAGTTCAACTGATGAAGAATGTTGTGATTCTTGGCAGACTGCCCGTTTTTTTTTCCTTCCTTTCTTTTGATGGCTGTTGGCTTCAGAAGAGCAGAGAGAATTCTTTGCATAGCAAGAATCGTGAAACACTTTTATCAAGATCGCAACAGGGAAAAAATCGCGATAATGATTCTTGACGATTAATCGTGCAGCTCTAATAATAATAATAATAATAAAAAAAACTAATGGAAAAGCTAAAAAAAAGCTGAAAGCCTAGCTACAAATGATGCAACAGATTTTTTTCTCTATTGGCTAATAAAAAAAACGCCAAAGCTCAAAAACACTATATAAAAACGCTCAAAAACGCTATGCTCAGGTGTGAATGCAGCCTTAGAAAATTAAGTGCATTGTGTACACGTTTGTAGCGCTTGCATTGTAAAAAAATGTCCTATAAGTGCACAAAAAGGCATTTTGAAAAAAATATATATATTTTAGACATTCTAATAAATAGTTTGGGGTAAGTAATTATTTCTTAAGAAACAAAATGTACAAATGGTAACAATCCAGGTCAATGATTTTTTTTTTTTTTTTTTTTTTTCACATGCAGTTGCAATGCCAACATCTGCCAGTGGGTGGAGATAGTGAACCACAATCAACATTCTACTGTACTTCTAGTATGTCAGTTATAACTGGTAATGGGAGAAACCTCTGTGCAAGTCATTTAAAAATATCAGCCAATCAGAGGCTTACGAGTTGCATAATGCCGCTGTTGGGTCTGATAGCTGCATGAGAAAAAAGCACAGATATTTCTCATGCAGTATATGGTATATCAATGAATGTAAAGAGAAAAGCGCGGTAGTATAAGCAGAGATATAGAAGCGGGGGCAGCCAATGTTATAAGGCTTTGGCTTTCTTTGTAAAACATTTGTCTCTTTTTCAGAAAAGTGTCCACTAGCTGAAAATATCCAACACATTTCAACTATGATTCCAATGATAAGGGTTTTCCCATCTCTTACCATCCATAGATATTCAGATCTTCAACCAATCCAGCCAAAATCAGATTGGGCGAGAATTCCCATTCCCATTCACATCTAGTAGTCCAACAACAGTTGGTTGCCTCTTCAGAAGTACAATATTATTTTTGCTTTGGCTCATTTTAATTAATGCAGTAGAAAATGTTTAGCCCAGCCTACCCCAACTAGGGTTACATGTATAAATACATAAGTGGTCCATGTAGTGAACTCAGTGTAGAATTATTCACCTTAAGGACATCACAGAGGACAAGGGGGCACTCTTTACATCTGGAGGAAAAGAGATTTAACCACTTGCTTACTGGGCACTTATACCCACCTTCCTGTCCAGGCCAATTTTTAGCTTTCAGCTCTGTCAACCTTTGAATGACAATTACTCAGTCATACAACACTGTACCCATTTTTATCATTTCTTTTTCACACAAATAGAGCTTTCTTTTGGTGGTACTTAACCACTTGCCGACCGTCTCACACCAATATACTGCGGCAGAAGGGCACATACAGGCAGATAAACGTACCTGTACATTGCCCTTTAGGAAGCGGCTTGCGGGCGCGCCCCCCGCGAGCTCCATGAGTGTGATCGCGGGTCCCGTGGACTCGATGTCCGTGGGGATACCTGCGATCGTCTCACAGAGAGGTAGAATGGGGAGATACTGAAGTAAACAAGCATTTCGCTGTTCTGCCTAGAGACAGGACACTGATCACCGCTCCCTGTAATCGGGAGCGGTGATCAGTGTCGTGTCACACATAGCCCCTCCCTCCCACAGTTAGAATCACTCCCTAGAACACACTTAACCCCTACAGCGCCACCTAGTGGTTAACCCCTTCACTGCCAGTCACATTTACACAGTAATCAATGCATTTTTAATCGCACTGATCGCTGTATAAATGTGAATGGTCCCAAAATAGCGCCAAAAGTGTCCGATCTGTCCGCCATAATGTCGCAGTCATGATAAAAATCGCTGATCGCTGCCATTACTAGTAAAATTATTAATAAAAATGCCATAAAACTATCCCCTATTTTCTAGATGCTATAACTTTTGCGCAAACCAATCGATAAACGCTTATTGTGATTTTTTTTACCAAAAATATGTAGAAGAATACGTATCAGCCTAAACTGAGGCAAAAACATTTTTTTATATATTTTTTGGGGATATTTATTATAGCAAAAAGTAAAAAATAATGCGTTTTTTTTCAAAATTGTCGCAAAAAATAAAAACCGCAGAGGTGATCAAATACCATCAAAAGAAAGCTCTATTTGTGGGGAAAAAAGGACGTCAATTTTGTTTGGGAGCAACATCGCACGACCGCGCAATTTGTCAAACAAAAATGTAGAAAAAAATGTTTTAGTTTCTGTTATAAAAGTTTTGCAAATAAGTAATTTTTCTCATTCACTGATGGGCACTGATGAGGCGGCAAGGATGGACATATTAATTAGGAGGCACTGATGAGGCTGCATTGATATGTGGCATTGATGGGCACTGATAGGTGGCACTGATGAAAAGGTACTGATAGGCAGCACTGATAGGTGGCACTGATGAAAAGGTACTGATAGGCAGCACTGATAGGTGGCATTGATGAAAAGGTACTGATAGGCGGCACTGATAGGTGGCATTGATGAAAAGGTACTGATAGGCGGCACTGATGGGCACTGATAGGTGGCACTGATGGGCAACACTGATGAGCACTGATAGGCAGCACTGATAGGCACTGATGGGGCTGCACTGATAATCAGAACACTAATGATCAGTGTCCTGATTATCTGTGTGCATGCCCCCTGTCACACTTGCCGGTCACTGGCTCTGCTTTCATTACGCTGTGGCAGGGCGTGAGGAAAGTACTGCCGATAACTGGCAAGTGTGTTTACATTGTGATCAGCTGTGATTGGACACAGCTGATCACATGGTATAGGGCCACTGTGATTGGCCTTTTACCACGATCTGTGATCATCTGTGTCTGAAGGACACAGCGATCACAAAATGCGCCCAAGGGGGCACAGGGGGGGCATGGTTTCTGGGAGGACGCCCATGGACGGCCCCTGAGAACAACAGAGCTGCATTGTGGCTGTCTTTCGGCTATAGCGCAGATATGAAGTGGTTATTCTACAAAAACGGAAAGGCTTCTTCACAGTAAGACCCCTTTCACACTGGAGCGTTTTGCAGCTATAGCGTTAAAAATAGCGCCTGCAAACCGCCCTAAAACAGCTGCTCCATTCACTCCAGTGTGAAAGCCCCGAGGGCGTCAGAAAAAGTCCTGCCAGCAGCTTCTTTGGAGCGGTGAACTCACCGCTCCTCCACCGCTCCTCCACCGCTCCTCCACCGTTGCTCCCCATTGAAATCAATGGGGCAGCGCTGCGATACCACCGGCAAAATGCTGCTCCGGCTGCGTTTTGTGGGCAGATTTAACTACTTTTCGGCCGCTAGCGGATGGTTAAAACCGCCCCGCTAGCGGCCGAATGGCGCTAAAATGACATTACAGCAGCGCTAAAAATAGCGCCGCTTTACCACTGATGCCGGTGGCGGCAAAGTGTGAAAGGAGTCTAAGAGCTGTGAAGATGTGGAATAGATTCCCTCCAGAGCTGGTTCTGGCCAGCTCAGTAGATTGTTTTAAAAAAAGGACTAGATTCTTTCCTAGATACACATAATATAACTGGATACTAATATTTATTTATATTATATTTATTATTTATATTTACCTTGCTAGTACCGGGTTGGACCCCCTTTTGCCTTCAGAACTGCCTTAATTCTTCAGGACATAGATTCAACAAGGTGTTGGAAACATTCCTCAGAGATTTTGGTCCACTACATCCCAAAGGTGCTCTATTGGATTGAGATCTGGTGAGTGTGGAGGCCATTGGAGTACAGCAACCTTATTGTCATGTTTAAGAAACCAGTGGTGAGATGATTGGAGCTTTGTGACATGGTGCATTATCCTGCTGGAAGGAGCCATCAGAAGTTGGGTAGTCATAAAGGGATGGACATGGTCAGCAACAATACTCAGGTAGGCCGTGGCGTATAAACAATGCTCAATTGGTACTAAGGGGCCCAAAGTGTGCCAAGAAAATATAATTCACACCATTACACCACCACCAGTCTGCACCATTGATACAAGGCAGGATGGATCCATGCTTTCATGTTTACGCCAAATTCTGACCCTACCATCTGAATGTTGCAGCCGAAGTGGCAACCATGCCACGTTTAAAGTCACTTAAATCTCCCTTTTTCCCCATTCTGATGCTCAGTTTGAACTTCAGCAAGTCGTCTTTGCTACATCTAGATGCCTAAATGCATTGAGTTGCTGCCATGTGATTGGCTGATTAGCAATTTGTGCTACCAAGCAATTGAACAGGTGTACCTAAAAAAAAGTGTCTGGTGAGTGTATGTAACTAAGTAAGGGTTCCTCCAGCGGTTGTTTGAGGTTCCCTGAGCAATGGGCAATTCCTGCCTCTCAAATGAGTACCCACTGACTCCAATGATCTCTTTAGCTCTCTGTAAGGGGGGCTATTTCCAATGATCACAAATGTGATTCTTCTAAGTGACCATCTTGCTAATGTACCGTAAGCTGTTGGTACAGTTATTATTAGCAAGATGGCCACTTTTTTGGATACATAGGTGTTTGTGTATCTTTATAGATTGTATGTCTGGAATTGGGTGGAAATACAGTTTAGTGATCAATGGTAGGTATGAATGGTGGATGGACAATGCCTAGAAATATATGTTAGATCAGCCATTCTCAACCAGGGTTCCTCCAGAGGTGGCTAGGGGTTCCTTGAGCTGTGGCTAATTTACCTCCTGTTTGATGGTGCCTACATAGTTCTGAGCCAATGCCACTTGGAGGAGCCAGTGGTATGACACCAATGATCTTTATAGCTCTCTGTAAGGGGGCTATTCTTACACTGACCACCAAAGTAAGGGGCATTGTTCCCACTGACCCCCAATGAATGGGTTTTATCAGGGGTTCCCTAAGACCTGAAAAAAAGTTTAAGGGTTCCCCTGGGCTAAAATGGTTAAGAAAGGCTGTGTTAGATGGATCAGTATAGAATTGGATATTAGAAACTATTACTGAATATTGATATCCTATGGGGAGGATGCAATATAATAATATAATGTTCAATTTTGTGATGAGAATAATTTATATGTATTTGTATAATTGTTTTAAAATTAATAAAAGAAGATTAAAAACACAGTAATTATTAGAAGGCGTTCCATGAGCCTGGAATGTTATTTTAAGGTTTCCTTTAAAGTTTGGGAAAGGCCAGTTTAGACCTCACAGGGACATAGATAATTGTTTTTACTGGGAAGTGGGGGGCTCTCTTAAATTATAAGATCGTTTATCTAGCTGATATCTCTAGTTTGAAAAAATATACCAGCTAAATCCATTATACAGCCTCAGCTGCTGTGCTGTGGTTTGCCTTTGTTTGCACAGCTGAGGCTGAAAGGTGTTTGAGACGCTCGCTATGACTGATGGCGCCCAGCTTGTAGTGCCTAGCTGCTGTACCGTGGACGGTCTGGGAGAAAAAGGAACTCCTTGTATCTGTGACCCCCAAATCTCGGTTCACATGTAAGAGCTGAAACTGAACTGAAAAACCTAAATGTTGCGTAAGCACAATAATTAGAAAGTTCACTAATAGCCTGTTTTTATTCAAAAGTGCTTTATGCAAAGAAAATACTTAAAGTGGTTGTAAACCCTTCCATGTACCCAGTGAAGTGACTGGCCTCAGATGATACACAGAGGTTAAACAAATCCTCCTACATCAGTTGTACCTGTTTATCTACAGCCATCTTTCCTTTACATCAGGTGTGTGTGCAGCATATTGCATTAGGCTGTGCACCCAGCACAAACACACATGCATGTATATCCTCAGAGCCATGGACGGTGTCAGTAGAGCAGAGATTGGTGTTAGTAGGGCAGTGGATGGTATCAGTAGTTTTTATTTTTATTTATTTACAATTACATTTTTTTTAATATTTTTTTTTACAGTAGTATTTTTTATTATTTCTTTACAATTTCTTTAGGAGCCTCGTTGGGGGGGGGGGGGCTTTGGTGAAATATCAAGGGTCTAAACAGAGAAAAAGGGACTGAGGATCGAGCTTCCCCAGTCCCTTTCTCTGCAGCCTCAGCTGCACTGGACAGTGAACAAATGGGAAGTGCTCTGTGCTGAGCTCCTTCCTGTCCATTCACAAACTGAAAGTGGTTGTAAAGCCTAAACGTTTTTTACCTTACTGCATTTCTTGCATTAAGGTAAAAAATGTTTAGGTTTCAGCGTTCCCCCGTCCCCCCCTTTTACTTTCCTGAGCCCTCATTGGATCCAGCACCATGCATGTCTGCAGCTCTTCTCTCCTCTCACCTTCAGGTCTCACTGGCTTTGCTGGGTCACCAGGAGCCATTGGCTCCCAGTGCTGTTAATCAAAGCCTGTGAAGAGGGAGCAGGGGGCGGGGCCGAGTCCCACTGTAGGTGTCAATGGACACAGGTGCGGGACTCGGGTGCGAGCACACAGAAGTGCCCCCATGGGAAACGGCTTCCCATGGGGGCACAGGACAGAGGCGAGGGGCCAGGAGTGCCGGCGGGGGACTCAAAAAGAGGAGGTTTGCGTAGGGTTGCCACCTTTTCTTCAAGCCAAACCCGAACACTTTAGCGGCACAGGGCACATTTTTTTTTCTGTAGTATACACTACAGGATTATAAAAGACCCAGGACACCTTTAGGTGCCTTTAGACCCCTTTCACACCGGGGCGCTTTGCAGGCGCTACAGCGCTAAAAATAGTGCCTGCAAAGCGCCCTGAAAGAGCCGCTGCTGTGTCTCCAATGTGAAAGCCCCGAGGGCTTTGTGGGTGGCGTGTTTTTTACTGTGCGTTTTGCAGCAGTTGCCAATCGTTTTTTTCACATGGCAAAATGTGTGTTTGCTTCTGTGTTTGGTGTATTGTTAACAATTAATGGCACTGAAAGTGAAAATAGAAATTTTAGGTGTATAAAGGTGTCCATACATTTTACAATCTGTACAGTCTCCTTTAGATTTACCAAATGTATTTAATAGGAGGAAACACCTATCTAGCCAATCACTCTAGCCAATCTAAAGGAGAATGTACAATCAGATTGTATACTGTATGGGCAGCTTTATACACCTAAAATTACCAGTTGCGCTTTGCTATGCTAGATGTGAATGGGTCCTGAAAGTGAAATTGGTGCGATAACACAAATGAGGCTCCATTCACATCTGTGTGTTTCCTTACATTTCAGAAATGCGCTGCACCAAAAATCGCAGTAAAAAACGCACCAAGCTACGCTCTAAAAAAAAGTTCTGAAGCTTCTTTGGGGTGATTGCTGCGTGTAGGGCGGCCTATTCAGGTGGGTGGGGTGCCCTACGTGTATTGAGTAAAAATGCTCCAAAACAACCCCCCTCGCTAAAAAAAAAAAAACACATGTGGGAATGCAAGTTCCCGATATGCAGAGATGTGAACGGGGCTTGACAGCTGAGTGTTTCTGTCCACTCCCTACTATGTACTTGTATAAAGACGACCATACACTTTGCAATCTGATTGTATATTGTGTATTTAGTGAGAAGGGTGATCACTAATTGATTGCATTTCATTTAAAAAACGTGCAGCTGGGAGTGGGAGGGTGGATGATGCAGGGTGTGTGCTAATGAGGTCAGTTGGTCAACTCCTTCCTGTGTTACGACCTACAGTCTGTAAGGACATAAGACAGAAGCAATAGATACGTTTTGAATCATGGATGTAGGACAGTAAGGTACGTGTCTGTAGATTTTATGGAACGCTTCAATATCTTTGCATAAAAAGTACATGAATGCTATATTGGTGAATAGGGGAGCTGGAATTTAGAATGAAAAAAAAAAAAAGCTGAACTTAGCCTTTAAGGCAATTTTCCATAATAACAGTATTCTTATAACAATTTCAACGATATCACATAACAATATTTCATGATCCAATAAAATTTCATCTATATACATACACATATTACAAAATATCTATATAGCCTATAACCTTGCTACTCTTTGTCACTGTTGATAAAAATATATATATTGAACATGATGGCAAAATTACATACAGTTGTGCTCACAAGTTTACATACCCTGGCAGAATTTTTTGGGTTCTGGCCATTTTTCAGAGAATATGAATGATAACACAAAAACATTTCTTTCAGTCATGATTAGTGTTTGGCTAAGGCCATTTTTTATCAGTCACCAGTGTTTACTCTTTTTAAAACATAATGGCAACTGAAACTACCTAAATCACTCTGATCAAAAGTATACATACCCTGGTGATTTTGGCCTGATAACATGCACACAAGTTGACACAAAAGGGTTTGAATGGCTATTAAAGGTAACCATCCTCACCTGTGATCTGTTTGCTTATAATTAGTGTGTGTGTATAAAAGGTCAATGCGTTTCTGGACTCCTGACAGACCCTTGCATCTTTCATACAGTACTGCACTGACGTTTCTGGATTCTGAGTCATGGGGAAAGCAAAAGAATTGTCAATGAATCTGCAGAAAAGGTAGTTGAACTGTATAAAACAGGAAAGGGATATAAAAAGATATCCAATGAATTGAGAATGCCAATCAGCAGTGTTCAAACTCTAATCAAGAAGTGGAAAATGAGGGGTTCTGTTGAAACCAAACCACGGTCAGGTAGACCAACTAGGGTTTCAGCCACAACTGACAGGAAAATTGTTTGGGATGCAAAGAAAAGCCCACAAATAACTTCAGGTGAAATACAGGACTCTCTGAAAACATGTGGTGCTGCTGTTTCAAGATGCACAATAAGGAGGCACTTGAAAAAGAATTTGCTGCATGGTTGATTTGCCAGAAGAAAGCCATTACTACACAAATGCCACAAAGTATCCCACTTACAATACACCAAACAGCACAGAGACAAGCCTCAACCTTCTGGCACAAAGTCATTTGGAGTGATGAGACCAAAATTGAGCCGTTTAGCCACAACCATAAAGGCTACATTTGGAGAGAAGTCAACAAGGCCTATGATGAAAGGTACACCATTCCTACTGTGAAACATGGAGGTGGGTCACTGATGTTTTCGGGATGTGTGAGCTACAAAGGCACAGGAAATTTGGTCAAAATTGTTGGAAAGAATGCAGTATGTTATCAAAAAATACTGGAGGATCATTTGCATTCATCAGCCAGGAAGCTGCATATGGGACGTACTTGGAAATTCCAACATGACAATGATCCAAAACACAAAGCCAAGTCAACCTGTCATTGGCTACAGCAGAATAAAGTGAAGGTTCTGAAGTGGCCATCTCAGTCTCCTGACCTCATTATCATTGAGCCACTCTGGGGAGATCTCAAACGTGCAGTTCATGCAAGACAGCCCAAGAATTTACAGGAACTGGAGGCTTTTTGCCAAGAGGAATGGGCAGCTTTACCATCTGAGAAGATAAAGAGACTCATCCACAAATACCACAAAAGACTTCAAGCTGTTATTGATGTTAAAGGGGCAATACACGGTATTAAGAACTGAGGTATGTAAACTTTTGATCAGGGTCATTTGGGTAGTTTCTGTTGCCATTATGATTTAAAAAGAGTAAACACAGTTGATTGATAATAAATGGCTTCAGCCAGACACGACGCGTGCACGTCGGTGGTGTGTTCCTGGGAACACTGCTTGTCACCGTCTCTGGTAAACAGCCATTGGCCGGGTGTTTACCCACGTGATTGGCTGTGATCCTTTCACAGCCGATCACTAAATGTCATGACATCTCGTTACCGCCTACAGTGTACACCAATCACACTGATTGCCCCCCCCAATAAAGAGGACCTGTCACCACCTATCAAAGTACCTGTCACAGTTCATCTGAGTACCTGTCACAGTCCATCAGAGTACCTGTCACAAACCATCTGAGTACCTGAGTACCTGTCACAGTCTACCTGAGTACCCGTGTACCTGTCACAGTCCTTCTGAGTACCCAAGTACCTGTCACAGACCATCTGAGTACCCGAGTACCTGTCACAGTCCATATTAGTACCCGAGTACCTGAGTACCTGTCACAGTCCATCAGAGTACCCGAGTACCTGTCACAGTCCATCTGAGTACCTGAGTATCTGTCACAGTCATCAGAGTACCCAAGTACCTGTCACAGTTCATCTGAGTACCCGAGTACCTGTCACAGTCCATCAGAGTACCCGAGTACCTGTCACAGTCCATCTGAGTACCTGAGTATCTGTGACAGTCATCAGAGTACCCAAGTACCTGTCACAGTTCATCTGAGTACCCGAGTACCTGAGTACCTGTCACAGTCCATCAGAGTACCCCATTACCTGTCACAGTCCATCAGAGTACCCGAGTACCTGTCACAGTCCATCTGAGTACCTGAGTACCTGTCACAGTCCATCAGAGTACCCGAGTACCTGTCACAGTTCATCTGAGTACCCAACTACCTGAGTACCTGTCACAGTCCATCAGAGTACCCGAGTATCTGTCACAGTCCATCAGAGTACCCGAGTACCTGTCACAGTCCATCAGAGTACCCGAGTACCTGTCACAGTCCATCTGAGTACCTGAGTATCTGTCACAGTCATCAGAGTACCCAAGTACCTGTCACAGTCCATCAGAGTACCCGAGTACCTGTCACACTTCATCTGAGTACCCGAGTACCTGAGTACCTGTCACAGTCCATATGAGTACCTGAGTACCTGTCACAGTTCGTCTGAGTACCCGAGTATCTGAGTACCTGTCACTGTCCATCTGAGTACCTGAGTACCCGTCACAGTCCATATAAGTACCTGAGTACCTGTCACAGTTCATCTGAGTACCCGAGTACCTGAGTACCTGTCACAGTTCATCTGAGTACCTGAGTACCTGTCACTGTCCATCTGAGTACCCGAGTACCCATCACAGTCCATATAAGTACCTGAGTACCTGTCACAGTTCATCTGAGTACCCGAGTACCTGTCACAATCCATATGAGTACCCAAGTACCTGAGTACCTGTCACAGTCCATATGAGTACCTGATTACCTGTCACTGCCCTTCAGAGTACCCGAATACCAGTCACCAGGCCATCAGAGTACCCGAGTACCTGTCACCAGGCCATCAGAGTACCCAGGTACCTGTCACCAACCCATCAGAGTACCCGAGTACCTGTCACCAGCCCATCAGAGTACCCGAGTAACCTATCTGCAGCCCATCAGAGTACCCGAGTACCTATTTGCAGCCCACGCCTCATAGAATATACATTGGGGTGTTTTCTTTCCAAAATGGGGTCATTTTGTGGGTAATTCCATTGTCCTGGTGCTCAAGGACCTTCAAAAGTGTGATAGGAATGAAATGAGATGTGTAATTTATGCTCATAGAACGCCTGAAGGTAATACTTCAATGTTGGTCCTTGGTATGTGGCCAGGCTGTGTAAAAGTCTCACACATGTGGTATCGCCATACTCGGGAAGAGTAGCAGAATGTATTTTGGGGTGTCATTTTTGTTATATACATGCTATGTGTAAAAAAAATGCGTTTTCATTTTTTTCCCACATTTTCCAAAATCCACATTTGGAAAAAAATGAACCGTTCAAAAGACTCATTATGCCTCATAGATTATACGTTGGGGTGTTTACTTTCCAAAATGGGGTCATTTTGTGGGCAATTCCATTGTCCTGGTGCTCCAGGGCCTTCAAAAGTGTAATAGGTGGTTGAGAAATGAGATATGTCATTTATGCTCGTAGAACGCCTGAAGGTGCTACTTCAATGTTGGTCCTTTGTATGTGGCCAGGCTGTGTAAAAGTCTCACACATGTGGTATCGCCATACTCGGGAAGAGTAGCAGAATGTATTTTGGGGTGTAATTTGTTGTATGCATATGCTGTGTGTGAGAAATAACCTGATAATATAACAATTTTGTAAAACAATAAATAAAATAAATCCTCATTTTGCAAAGAATTGTGGGAAAAAATGACAACTTAAAAAAACTCACCATGCTACTTACTTAATACCCTGGAATGTCTACTTTCTAAAAAGGGTCATTTGGGGGTATTTGTACTTTCCTGACTTGTTAGTGTCTCAAGAAATGAGATTCACCTGATGTACTGAAGGCCTGATCAGATGTGATCAATTTTCAGAGATTGGCACCATAGTTTGTAGACTCTATAACTTTCACAAAGACCAAATAATATACACTAATTTGGGTTATTTTTACCAAGATATGTAGCAGTATAAATTTTGGCCAAAATTTATGAAGAAAAATTACTAATTAGCAAAATTTTATGATAGAAACAAAGAAAAAGGCATTTTTTCACAAAATGTATGTTTTTTTTTAATTTATAGCACAAAAAATGAAAAAAACACTAGTGATTAAATACCACCAAAAGAAAGCTCTATTTGTGTGAAAAAAAGGACGCAAGTTTCATATGGGTACAGTGTTGCATGACTGAGTAATTGTCATTCAGACTGTGAGAGCGCTGAAAGCTGAAAATTGGTCTGGGCAGGAAGGGGGTGTAAGTGCCCTGTATTGACGTGGTTAAACATGTATAGTATTGTATTGGAACATATATTGAACTAAAAATCCCTGTTTTATGCTAAATTTGCCAGAAAGGGTGCATAGCAGTGTGCAAAGGGTACATTCAGAATCTTTTGTGTAAGCATGTGATCACACTCCTTTGGACCCCTTTTTCTCCTTTAAGAAAAATCAGATAGGTTTGTTCTTCAGAGCAATCACATTGGGCATACTTACCAACTGTCCCGAATTTCCCAGGACATTCCCGGGTTTTAGACTCTTTTCCCGGATTTATCCATTCCCGGAAAATGTCCCGGGAAATTCTTACTTTCCTGATTTCTTTTTTTTCCGCCCCCGCTGCCGCTAGAGGTCCGTGGCCGACGGAGACAATGTCTCCACCGGCCGCCATTTTCCCGAAGACCAAAACAAACAATTACTGTTTAGTAATGGCCGGGTGGCTGCCAATAGAATTTGAGCTGTGGCACTGCCCACCTCCCGCCCCGCTGCCGTCTGTCTGTGACCTGATGTGAGAAGGGGCAGGGGTTGGCAGCGCCGCAGCTCAATTGCTATTGGCAGCCACATGGCTATTTTGTCCCATTTTGTTTAGTAATGGCGGCAGAGAGAGTCTCCACTGCTGGGAATGCCTGATGCAAGGAAAGGGGGTCTCCATTGGGGGATGCCTGGTGTAAGGGAGGACTCTGCTTGCAATGCCTGATGTAAGGGGGGACTCCGCTGGCAATGCCTGATGTAAGGGGGGACTCCGCTGCAATGGTGGATGTAAGGGGGGACTCCGCTGCAATGCCTGATGTAAGGGGGGACTCCGCTGCAATGCCTGATGTAAGGGGGGACTCCGCTGGCAATACCTGATGTAAGGGGGGACTCCGCTGCAATGACTGATGTAAGGGGGAACTCCGCTGGCAATGCCTAATGTAAAGGAGGACTCCACTGGCAATGTCTGATGTAAGGGGGGACTCCGCTGGCAATGCCTTATGTAAAGGAGGACTCCACTGGCAATGTCTGATGTAAGGGAGGACTCCGCTGGCAATGCCTGATGTAAGGGGGGACTCCGCTGGCAATGCCTGATGTAAGGGAGGACTCTGCTGGCAATGCCTGATGTAAGGGGGGGACTCTGCTAGCAATGCCTGATGTAAGGGGGACTCTGCTGGCAATGCCTGTTGTAAGGGGGGACTCTGCTGGCAATGCCTGATGTAAGGGGGGACTCCGCTGGCAATGCCTAATGTAAGGGGGGACTCCGCTGCAATGGTGGATGTAAGGGGGGACTCCGCTGCAATGCCTGATGTAAGGGGGGACTCCGCTGCAATGCCTGATGTAAGGGGGGACTCCGCTGCAATGACTGATGTAAGGGGGGACTCCGCTGGCAATGCCTAATGTAAAGGAGGACTCCACTGGTAATGTCTGATGTAAGGGGGGACTCCGCTGGCAATGCCTTATGTAAAGGAGGACTCCACTGGCAATGTCTGATGTAAGGGAGGACTCCGCTGGCAATGCCTGATGTAAGGGGGGACTCCGCTGGCAATGCCTGATGTAAGGGAGGACTCTGCTGGCAATGCTTGATGTAAGGGGGGGACTCTGCTAGCAATGCCTGATGTAAGGGGGACTCTGCTGGCAATGCCTGGTGTAAGGGAGGACTCTGCTTGCAATGCCTGATGTAAGGGGGGACTCCGCTGGCAATGCCTGATGTAAGGGGGGACTCCGCTGCAATGGTGGATGTAAGGGGGGACTCCGCTGCATTGCCTGATGTAAGGGGGGACTCCGCTGCAATGCCTGATGTAAGGGGGGACTCCGCTGGCAATGCCTGATGTAAGGGGGGACTCCGCTGCAATGACTGATGTAAGGGGGGACTTCGCTGGCAATGCCTAATGTAAAGGAGGACTCCACTGGCAATGTCTGATGTAAGGGGGGACTCCGCTGGCAATGCCTTATGTAAAGGAGGACTCCACTGGCAATGTCTAATGTAAGGGAGGACTCCGCTGGCAATGCCTGATGTAAGGGGGGACTCCGCTGGCAATGCCTGATGTAAGGGAGGACTCTGCTGGCAATGCCTGATGTAAGGGGGGGACTCTGCTAGCAATGCCTGATGTAAGGGGGACTCTGCTGGCAATGCCTGTTGTAAGGGGGGACTCTGCTGGCAATGCCTGATGTAGGGGGGCCAGGGACTCCGCTGGCAATGCCTGATGTAAGGGAGGACTATGCTGGCAATGCCTGATGTAAGGGGGGACTCCGCTGGCAATGTCTGATGTAAGGGAGGACTCTGCTGGCAATGTCTGATGTAAGTGGGGGCTCTGCTGGCAATGCCTGATGTAAGGGGGGACTCCGCTAGCAATGCCTGATGTAAGGGGGGACTCCGCTGGCAATGCCTGATATAAGGGGGGACTCAGCTGGCAATGCCTGATGTAAGGGGGACTCCGCTGGCAATGCCTGATGTAAGGGAGGAGTCAGCTGGAAATGCCTGAGGTAAGGGGGGACTCTGCTGGGGACACCTGATGGCATCTGGTGGCAGGCGACGTGGCAGGTGACACGCTCAGGGCATCCACTGATTCTGCATTATTGTGAGTTAAATAATTTGATTTTATATTACAATGTAATAATATAAATAATGCACTTCAATCATCCTGACACCATAACAGCCTTGGTGCCCGGATGATTGAAGCGCTAACACAAGGTGTTTAGAGTATCTTTATCTGCTGATTGTTAAACTTTCTGGAATACACATATTTCTATTGTGGTGTAGGATCTGGGCCTGCTGTCCCTCCATCCCTCTTTCTTTCTCTCTTTTCTTTCTCTCTTTATTTTTCTTTCTCTCCCTCTTTCTTTCTTTCTTTCTTTCTTTCTTTCTTTCTTTCTTTCTTTCTTTCTTTCTTTCTTTCTTTCTTTCTTTCTCCCTCCATCCCTCATTCATCTCATACCACACCCCTTCCGAGCCACACCCATTTAAGACATGTCCACTATTCTGAGGGTGCTGTGCTCTTATTCATGCATAAAAGCCAGTTTCCATGCAGAAGAAGCTCAAAGCAATGTGTTTGTTTCTTCCTTAGAAAGAAATTAAGCCAGGGGAAGACTTGGCCGGGTGGGGGACATTTGCACTCCGGGCCAGCACCAATAACATATGCTGGTCTAGTGGCTCAAAGTGGAGATCTTCATTTAGACGTTGATCAGTACAGGCTCCATATTCAGTAGATACACACTGGACAGAATTTAGCTGTCTGCTGCACATTCAGACCTGTGATCATAGAGTCTGTCAGGGGGAAGTCTTCCAGCATGACTTCCTTTGCACTTCCGCGATGTCATGTGACCAAATGCAGAAAGTTGCAAAGGAAGTTAATGCTGGAAGATCACTTCCTAAAGGTCACAATGACCTCTGTCCATTAGGAAACCCATCCTTTACCATGCCCACCAATTACTGACACACTTTCTTTAGCCCACATAAATCTACCATGAAAGGTCCACTTGGTTGTAGTTGATCCCTAGACCAAAAGTTCCCAGACCTCCCTTGAATGGAAATTTTTGGCAAGATGGGCTCATTGCTCACATGTTCGGGTCCTTGCAGTCCACCCCATTCTTCTGCAGACAAAACAGGAATTTTATAATGTATGCATTGGCCAGCCCAAGGTAAGTGCCAAGCTCTCCTGCTTTGCTATCTGGGAAATATTGCAGTGTTGTCAGGCTCCAGTTATTTGAACCCATTAACATCTCACATGGTTCAGATCAAAAAATAAAGTATTGAATAAAGGAAGTGATCTAAAAATAATTGGTAGAACATTATCAATGTTGAGGTTGTAGTTCATGATTTCATAGTTGGATCCCATGTATTACAGACTTATGGCTGCTTGAAAGAACTTGAGGTACCATGCCAAGGTTCCCTGCAGCCATTGGGCAAAGGTACGCTGTTTCCTTTAGCAACCAGTCAACTTTTATCCTTCAAATGAAACAAGGAATCGTATTGGGTTGCTGTAGATTGTCACCGCAGCCCTAGTCCTGAGCTGGTGACACGCGTTACAGAGAAATCCTAAGACTCCCCATTCATGCTAAATAGCATGGATAGACAAGTCTGCAGTACCAGCTATTGTATTTTGACGGCCTGCACCCACAGCTGTCAGATTACCCAAACATTTCCTGCATGTGATTGGATAATTTTTCACCCACCTCACGGCCTGGTGGTGCCAGCAAGGCCACAGAAGGAATGAACTTCAGCCAATTCAGCAGGAATAAGCCAACATTTCCTCCGTGTATGGCCAGTCTTGCAGACTCTCATGGGTTGGAAAGTACATGCATGCATTGTGCAACCGATGTGTTTTAATTATACTTCCACATAACTGTGTTTTTGTAATAATGTCATTATTGAACTACTTTCTTCTGAAATGTAGATTGTTGAAATAATTCACACATGGCTGGTGTATACTTTAAAAGAATGTACGTGTATACAGGTGAGAGTGTATTGTCAGCTTCGTGCTTGCTGTATAGGTGTGTCCAGGAATGTAGCAGCTCTGCCCAAACAGGCAGTGGAAAGCTGTGATTACCAAGTTACTGAGATAGTCTGGAGACGCCCTAGCTTTAGGGCAATTAGGAGAAAGGGTGGAAGTGGAGAAGCCAGAGCCAGCTGCTTCAGCACTTCTCGATGAAACTGCACACTAGTGCAAAATACTGTATCTAGAACATTAATATAGCAACTATACAAGAACAGGCATAGGTGCATAAACTGCCTGGCCTTACTGGGACCATTAGATAATGTTCAAAATGTATGCTTGCAAATGGCTGGACCAAAATACAAGACATTAGTGGGATAAGGTGCTGGGGCAAGGTCATACAGCGCCAAGGGCTAAGATGCCAAACTGCACCCCCCCCCCCCCTTAGGGTTAGCAGTGATGTAGCTGTCACTACTCTGTCACTACTCTGTCACTACTGTCAGCCTTGTAACAAAAGCGACTGGCACAGGGCACCCCCATCCCTGCAATAAACCATTGTGCCCAGGGAAGCCTCACCTCCTTCCCACCCCTTGTCCCGGCCCTTCCAGCTAATCAAGGTGGCCAACAGTACAAGACAGGGAGAGGATGGATGGTTAGGGTTAGCAGTGATGGATGGTTAGGTTTAGCAGTAAGGTCTCCGTCACTACTCCTGTCCACCTTGTAACAGAAGCGACTAGCACAGGGCACCCTCAGCCCTACAATAAATCATGGCGCCCAGGGCAGTGCCCACCCCTTGTCCTGGCCCTGCCTGGGCCCAGCCAATCAAGGTGGCAAAAGGTACAGGACAGGGACAAAATGGATGGTATGGGTTAGCAGTGATGGATGGTTAGGGTTAGCAGTAAGCAAATGGAAATTCTTACCTCTTATGGGACTTTGGAGGGAAAAGACTACTATGATGTAATTAAGAGTATACATTTTATTATGAAAAAGGGTGTAGATATGACAAAACTACAATGCACACAAGTGGGTATACATGGGAATGCAGGATGCGTAATACAACAAGCATGCAATACAGTGTATGAATTTCACAATCATTTGACTCCGTAACATATGGAACACACATATGGGGAGTACCCGACGCGTTTCGAGTTATACTCTTATTCAGGAGTATCTGATTGGAAACAGCATGACAAGGGTATGTCTATAATTGAAAAGATAATCATGAGCCAAAGGTGAAACGGAAAATAATTATTGTGACATGAATATAAACAAGATAAGGTATGACCATTATAGTAAAAGCATGTTCAAGTGAGTACTGACCATATAGTATTGCTGGGGGGTATCAAGGATTACTTCATCCATTTAAAATAAACTTGGAGGGAAGGCTGTAGGGGACAATAGGCCACTAATCCTGTACTCGCTCCTGATCCGGCCTGGGCGGGCCATATATGTCAGGCCCAGCAGAACCATAGGGGGTGTTCTACAACAGAGGGCGCCAGGACACCAAACGGTATGTTGTGGGTCCTAGCATATGACTCCAATCCCTAAGGGAGAGGGGGTACCTGTCTCAGGTACCTGTTTTCATTATGATTACTCCCCATGTGGGCCCAGCGCCATATGTGGCCCTGGGCATCTCTGGCCTCTAACGCAGCCCAGCCTTACCTTATATACCCCCCTCTCCCTTAGGGATTGGAGTCAAACCCTAGGACCCACAACATACCGTTTGGTGTCCTGGCGCCCTCCATTGGGGAACACCCCCTGTGGTTCTGCTGGGCCTGACATATACGGCCCGCCCGGTCCAGATCGGGAGCGAGTACAGGATTAGTGGCCTATTGTCCCCTACTGCCTTCCCTCCAAGTTGATTTTATGTGGATGCAGTAATCCTTAAAACACCCCAGCAATACTATATGGTCAGTACTCACTTGAACATGCTTTTACTATAATGGTCATACCTTATCTTGTTTATATTCATGTCACAATAATTATTTGCCGTTTCACCTTTGGCTCATGATTGTCTTTTCAATTATAGATATACCCTTCTCGTGCTGTTTCCAATCAGATACCCCTGAAGAAGATTACAACGCGAAACGCGTTGGGTACTCCCCGTATGTGTGTTCCATATGCTACAGAGTCAAATGATTGTGAAATTCATACATTGTATTGCATGCTTGTTGTATTACACATCCTGCATTCCCATATATACCCACTTGTGTGCATTGTAGATTTGTCATATCTACACCCTTTTTCATAATAAAATGTATACTCTCAATTACGTCAGAGTAGCCTTTTCCCTCCAAAGTCCCATAAGAGGAACAAATTTCCATTTGCTTGTATTTTGGGGATGTAGGTTAACCCTACTCTCTAGACCAACTTAGCACCACCCTCCCATTTCTAAGGTTAGCAGTAATGTCGCTGTCACCACTCCAGTCAGCCTTGTAACAGAAGCAACTGGCACAGGACGCCCTTATCCCTGCAATAAACCATTACGCCCAGGGCAACCACCCCTCCTGCCCACCCTTTGTCCCAATCCCAGTGGAGTAGAATACCTATGTTATCATGCAGATTATGCTCTCTGAGAAACTCAACATTTTCAATGTCTTCTGTTCATAATGAGCTTATAAGAAACCTCCACTAGCAGAGATGTACTATGTTGCAAAAGGAAGGGTTCACACTGGAACACGCAGCGGCTCACAGCAGGAGTCTGGTGCGTCTCCATTCTCTGTTTCAGGTCCGATTTCAGCCTGAATTTTGGGCTGAATTCGGATCTGAAATGGACCAAAAGATGCACAGGGCTCCTGTGCAATTCGCAGCGGTGCCACTGCGGAGATGTGTGACCAGCTCCATAGAGAGCCGGTCACAATCTCCTGCTATGCGAACTGGATGCGTTCGCATAAGTGTGAACCCATTCGCATAAGTGTGAACCCAGCCTTAATCAGTTGTGTGCTTCCAACCTTGTGGCAAAAGTTTAGAGAAGGCCCTTTTTCTGTTCCGGTATGACTGTGCACCTGTGAACAAAGGCAGCTCTATAAAGACATGATTTAGGTTTAGGTTTGGTGTAGGGGAACCAGAGTGGCCTGCACTGAGACCTGACTACAACCCTACTGAACACCCTTGGATGGAACACTAATTGCCAGATTTTCTCATCCAGTATTAGGATTTGATCAAACAAATGCTCTATTAGTTGATTGGGCACAATATCCCATGGTCACACTCCAAAATCATGTTGAAAACCTTTCCAGAAGATGTGGAGGTGAGGGCAATTGTATGTTAATGCTAGTGGTTTTTAAATGGAATAACCAACAAGCTCATATGGGTGTGTAGCACACTGGAGTTTAGGCAGGGTTGCTCCTCACAATATTACTTGCCAGGAATGATTATCCTTGTTGATTGTTAGAGATCCGTTGATTTCTCCCTAAGTTTGACCTTGTTGCTCTTTTCTCTTCTACCACTAGGTGGCCGGGTACTTGGTGGTACTAGATACGAGAAGGGCAACCCAAGGCCAGGTTATGGGTATATGGGGTATCTCAGCCAATAGGCTGGGGTTTTCTTGGATCCCTTGGCCTACTGGGAGAGCCTATATATTCGGGTGGAGTCAGGTGATCTGTGTTCTGTGCCACCTGAACGGGTCTGGGTGGACGTGTGTTGTATTACCTGGGCTGCTAGGCCAGAGATTGGGTCTATACCAAGCACATCTGGCTGCTAGTCTGTCTGAGGGCCTATCCAGAAGCAAGAGAGCAGCGCAGGGTTGAAACTACGGCTTGCAGTCCAACCAGAAGTGACGGTTCTGCCGGCCGGAGAGCCTGTCGTGGTTGAAGGTAGAGGGGAAGCTGTCACCAGTGAGGGACTATCCACCTTATTACCAGGGACCACAGTGAGTAACTAAAGCAAGTACAGGAGCAGTATTCTCACCTACCAGGGATGGTGAAGAATCAGGAAACTTCAGTGGGTATCAAGCCAGGGACCCAGCCAGCGGAGGTGATGCTTGCAGAGCAGCCTTGTGTGTCAAACTGGGGACTGAGCAGGCCAGCGGGGGTGAAGCTTGAGAGGTATCTAGAGTGCCAAGCTAGGGACCCAGCAGAGAAGTGCTGGTGACGCTCGAGGAAGATACCACCGTGAAGATTGAAGGAAATCAAGGGATTCAGTGATAGTGAATTAGTGGATCTAGTGAAAAACTGGGAGCTCAGTGTGCTGAAGAACTACAAGGAGAGATTGTAATGGAAGATAGAGGAACTGTTAAACTTCCAGCTAGGAACTGTTAAAGACTGTTGCCATAGGAGACAGCATTCCTGCACCTGCAGATGTGGCTTCTTGCTGGATGCCTTTCCCTGCATGGCTGTCCTCCTATTGCAGTATCGGAGTCTACCAATTGAACTTGGAAATACCTAAGGGTGTCCTGGCCCTAACCCTCTTCCCCCAGAAAAGTGTGTTAAGAGAAATAAACTTTCTTTTGCATTTAAGAATTGTCTGGCGCCCAATGACTTTCACCATCTTTGCACCCACTATGCCTTGCAACACACTACATACAGGAGGATGTCAGCCAGGGGCGTAACTAGAAATAGCAGGGCCCCATAGCAAAATGTTGTATGGGGCCCCCCTGCAAAAAGCCCCCCCCACAGCTGCCCTAGTGTCAATGCAGCGTGACCTGTGCCACATACAGCGTGACCTGTGCCCAATACAGCGTGACCTGTGCCCAATACAGTGTGACCTGTGCCCCATACAGCATGACCTATGCCCAATACAGCCTGGTCTGCCTGTGCCCCATACAACCCCACCTATGCAGAGGAAAAGGCAAGCCACCCAGATCAGCAGAGAGCGGGATTGCCCGCTGTAATCGCTTTCATTTGAATTTCCTGTCTTCCCGGGGCTCATCGTAACATAGCCCCACCTCTTGGCCCGACGCCTTTGATGACGTCACATGTCCCGCATTGGATCAGCGTTCTGTCTATCAAAGGCACCGGGCCAAAAGGTGGAGCTATGTGACATAAGCCCCGGGAACACTGGAAGTTCTAATGAAAGCTCTTACATCGGGCAATTCAGCTCTCTGCTGATACGGACAGCTCGTCTCTTCCTTTCCTCTCTCTTCCCCTGGCTGGGAGACTGTGCCGGTGGTGCTCTTATCCTCACTGGGCCCCACTCGGCTGCGGGCCCCATAGCGCCCGCATGGGTCGCTATGGTGGTAGTTACGCCCCTGATGTCAGCTATCTCTGGCTCTGGAGGTTCTCATTAGACCGAAAGAGGCCTGGGACCTTGCTACAGGTGTGATGGTCAGGTGTCCACCAACTTTTGGTCATATAATGTATGGAGGCCCTGGATTACTTAATAGTGCACAGGAGTCAAGTAGCATGGCCCTCATTTCAGCATTAAGGGTCTAAGGGTTTCAGACAATCTGTAACAGAGAACATTAGCCTGATTGAGCTGTTTAGGATCAGATCCTTTAATGCTTTTCTTTCTGTAGGTTTTTGGCTTTAAGTAGCTGTCAGGGATCACCCAGAAGTTTGTTATATCTTATAGGGATTCAATTGGTGAGATGTCTGTGCTGGAGTCAGTAAGGGGTATAAGAAGTCAGATTTCACCCACCTCAAATTACTTTCAAATTACTGGGTAGAGTGATTCTTTAAAAGTCAACCTGTTTGAAAATTATTATTTTAGCCTTAAGCTGGTCATAGATGCTTTGAATCTCGGCCGCTTCAGCAGGGACCGGCTTAGATTCGAACCATTAATGAGCAGGGTGGTTGTACCCAAGTCGATCCACCAATTGGAATCTTACATGTGATCATTGCCAGCGGTTATAGCTGCTAGCCAAAATATGTGTTCTCCCAGCAGGAACATCTCCTGGCACCCCCCCCAGCACAGAAGGGATTCCCTCATCAAAACTGACTGTGTTGATGGGGGAATCTAGCTAATTTTCTTTCCTGTAGCAAACAGGTTGCAGGAAAGAAAATCGCATTATCTATGGCCTGCCTTAGCTGGCCATAGAGGATGATCATGATTTATTGTAATTGCAAATAAAATTTACGAGATTTCAAAAAAGTAACTCCTCTCAATTTATCAAATATCACTTACACATCTATAAAAACTTGCACAAACATATATAGTTTTATTAACAATCCCCTAAAATGGCAAAGCACTTATCCTAACAAGTGTTACCTGACTTAATTTTTCCCATGTATTGCCTTGGTAGCCCACGGAAAAACTCTCCTGTACCGAAGAGGTGATATCTTCCTAAAAGAATTATAATTTATAATTGGCCATTATGAATCTAGATAATATCTTTATGCTACCCCTTTTCAAATCATGATAGCATCCAGCCATACACGGTTCGAATCTCAGCCGGTTCCTGCATCGAACCGTTAATGGGCAGGCTGAATGTACCAAGTTAAACAATCGATCAACTTGGGTACAACTAGCCTGCCGGATTAATAATAATTGTCTTCTCCTGGCGGGGACAGTTTCCCCCCACCCACTGGGAGAAGACAATTGCTGATATTGATGGGGGAATCATGAAAATTTCTTTCCTGCTTTCTCTTCATTGGCACACAGATGGCAAATAATGAGATGGGTTCTTACCATCTCCTGCACCTGCCTTTCTTAACCTTTTTACCCCAGAGGAACCCTTGAAATAATTTCCAGGTCTCATAGAAGGCGTAATAAGAATAGACCCTCAGGGGTCATTAGAAGAATACTTTTTACCTTGGTGGTCAGCGGGAAGAATGCCCCATTTTAGTGGTGGCTAGATTGCCCCCCTTAGAGCCAGCTAAAAAGAACACTGGTGCCATGCTACTGGCTCTGTCAAGTACCGATGGGCCTGGAACTATGAAAGCACCTTCGGATGGAGGGTCAACTAGTTACAGCTTAAGGTGCCTCTAGAAACTTCTGGAGGAACCCTAGTTAAGAATAGCTGCCCTACACCTTCCAAAATGACTAAAACATATATATTTTGGCTTTAGATATACTTTAAGGGAAATCTTTATATTAGTTAATGAATATTGGGTAAATAAGAGGATCAGATATACAATATAAAATGTATTTGAAGTGGATCTAATGTCCTGGATGACTTGGATACTAAAGTATAACAGTTACACATTTTATGGGTGCAGCGCTTGCCAAAGTAAATTGTCCTTGAGATGCTTGGCTTGCTAATCTCGGGAACACAAAGGTGGATTAATCTACTTTAACAGGGTGGGAAGAGGCAAGGCTCTGCCTGTAAAATGGACACACCCGAAGCTATGAGTCAGGATGCAGCCAAACTCTTGGCACCTGCAGTGCTCACCTAAGATAAAGAGCAGGAGTAGTCTGGGAATCATGTATATTTATATTCTGTGTAGGTCTGCAAAAAATGGAGTCACTAAGCCAAGTACCTGCAGTGTGTGTTAACAATACCATTTTAAACAGAATCAAAGTCAGCATAAAAAACACCAAAATAAGTGTATAACACCTATTATAAAGTTATAATTATTAATCAAATGGACAAAGAAGATAGAAACTATAAATTCAATATTTTGTATATAAACCTACAGTATTTATTTTACACACTTGTTCAGCACTAGAAATCATAGGTCTAATCATCGCCCTAAGTCCCTGGATTGCAATGAGTCAACACATGTAATGTGCATTGCCATGCACTGTGGTAGCCAGTCGCTGCAATGCATTGGGTCAGCTCTCACGCATGCAAATGATGTCCTGGCAGGGTTGGAACCCAGAACTCCAGCACTGCAAGACCAAAGGGGTATGCGTTAGGCCAACATATGGTACAATATGCATTAGGGTTGTAAACAACTTTGCCCTGGAAAAAGTAGACACTTCAGATGTTGTGCAGTTCTAGAGGTCAGAATACATTTGCAGTCAGAGATGTTAAACGCAGCTACAGCAGACACACAGAAAAAGCACACTTTAAAGCAGACGTATGCAATCAGAGAACCAGAGCATGAACTCAGTTGGAGAATATACACACTGAGCACACATGCAGCACACAGTCAGAGCACACACTCAGTTGGAGCAGATACACACAAGTAGAGCACACATGCAGTTAGAACAGGCCTGACTTCTGTGAGTCTCTTTATAAGGTGGGGGGAGCTGGGGCTTTGGGTCTTGGTGGCCAGGGGAGCAGAAGACAAGGAAGACCTGCTGAGGTTCTCCTGCTCTCCTCTGTTTGGAGGCGGGGCTGTCGTGGGGTATCCCATATAGGACAGGACATCTAGGGCAAAGAATCATCTTCACCTGTAAAATAGGTAGAGCTCAAGAGAGGGACTGTGACCAGGAGTTGGTGTTTTCCTTGGTTTCCCCCTTTAGGGAGAGGGGAACAGTGGAACTAGAGGACAGATGGAGCATAGGAAGGATCAACTTAATAATTTATTGAAGACACAAGCCTCTAAGCATGAAGTGATCTATTACTACCTCAGCCAATATCTGGTCAGTTGCTTCCTTATGCCAATATATGGACTGCTACTTAATAATTACTGCTTGAAAATGTGCATAGGGCTTGTAGGGTGAGATGAGAGAAGTGGTTGCTGATGCACACCTGACCTCAGATGCTTGGAAGCTGGTGCTTGGAATTATCGTGTGAACACTACCAGCAAAGACGAGGTTAACCATACATGGTTGGGAGGATCGGAGATATAGGCCTCTGGCCACTATCCATTTAGAGGATAGTAACAGGTTGGGCTGAGAACCTCAGGGGCTCTGGAACCTTTGTGTTTGGGGGTAGCCCAGCTGACCCTATTCTTATGTCTATCTAGAAACAATGAAATTTCCCTTTCACAAGGTTTATTTTGCATGTGTTTTCCATTTTAAATGAACTTGTTAAAAAAAAAAAAAACCTTTGTTGTGGCTGTTATTATTACTGGCAAATACAAAGCCATCCCTTCCCCTGCCGAGCAGATCTTTCCAGCATCTAGCACCATGGCCTTAAAAGTAGATAGCCTGGATTTACCAGGTTTATATACCCCTCAAATGGACTTAATATACCACCACTCCTTCTCCTCTCCAGCATGCAGTGACCATGAGGTTTTAGGAAAAAAACAGGGAGAGTACCAGAACATTGTAATACTGCTATATTCAAAGACTATAAAACATAGTAATGCACTTACATTAATATAGGATACAAAGTGCCTAATATAGGAGGAAGTACTGTAGATGCTCGTGGAATGCATCTTGCATTCCATTTTCCCGGAAATGATACAGTGGAAGTGATGTAAGATGCTTCACCCTACATGTTTCATCGATTTACCATTTCTGTTTTTATTTTTATTACTTATAACCCAGATAAGGGAATTTACCATCACTTTGTATTCAAGAAGGAAATCAGGCAGAAATATAAACCATAAGAATATTATTCAGTATTTATGTTATTACTTGAGAAGCACTGTTTGATGAAATAGTAATGATGCCTATTTGAACCAAGAAGCTTATTCCTATCCTTCCAGAAAGTGTGGACACATACCAGCTAATGAATTCAAGGTGATTTCATCAATTTTTGAGCACATCCAGATCCACATATGCATCACCTAAACATTTTTGCAAAACACAAAATGGTTTTGAGCCTTCAGCACAGGAAATTCTAATGCTTATGAAGAAAAAAATACCAAGAGTACATACCAGATATCATGTTACACTGGCCATACACTGATTGAATTTTTGTGGAAGGCCCTGTCTGCCACCTCACACCTGACATCCTTCCAATGAAAATTTTGTCAGCAGAACAGCAGCTGCATCCAGTCATCTGCAGCTCCAGTAGTCTGACAGCCGTCGGCACCGGCTGTCAAAATACTATAAATGCAGCATTAATGGAGGAATCTGGCTTAATGTTTCTCCACCATTCAGGAGAAGCCTTGTATTTTTATTACTGAATACAAGGCTTCCACTGATTGGCCCAGGTGGAAATCATGATGTAGCACCCTGATGTTTAGGCAGACAAGAGCATTGCAAGTACAGATTAGGAATAGATGAGGTGTCTCAGCCAATGGGCAGGGATTTTCTTGGGTCCCTTGGCCTGCTGGGAGAGCCTATTTATTTGGGTGAGGCCAGGTGAGCGAGGTTCTGTGCCACCTCGATGGCTGTCTGGGTGGACGTGTGTTGCATTGCCCCGGGCTGCTAGGCTAGAGCCTGAGGCCTATCCCAGAGACATCTGGCTGCTAGGCTGTCTGAGGGCCTATCCAGAAGCAGGAGAGCACCGCAGGGTTGGGACTGCGGCTTTCAGTCCAACCAAAAGTGACGGTTCTGCCGGTCGGAGAACCTGTCATGGTCAGAGGTAGAGGGGAAACTGTTGCCCCTAAGGGACCATTCACTTGATCACCAAGAACCACAGTGAGTAGCTGAAGCAAGTACCAGAGCAATATTCTCACCAACCGGGGACGGTGAAAAATTGGGAAACTTCAGCAGGTGTCAAGCCAGGGACCCAGCCAGCGGAGGTGACGCTTGCAGAGCAGTCTTGTGTGCCAAGCCAGGGACCAAGCAGGCCAGTGGAGTGATGCTTGAGGAGTATCTGTGAGTACCAAGCTAGGGACCCAGCGGAGAAGCGGGGGTGACGCTTGAGGAAGATACGCAGTGGGAAGATTGGAAGAGCTCAGAAGATCCAGCGGCAGGGAATCAGCGGTCTAAGTGATAGACTGGGAGCTCAGTTAAGTGAAGGTCTAAAAAGGAGATTGTGGAGGAAGTGAGAGAGTTCATTACAACCAGTGTTAGAAACTGTTCAAGATTGTTGCCATAGGAGACAGCGTGTTTACACATGCAGATGTAGTGCCCAGCTAGGTGCCTTTCCCTGCATGGATGTCTACCTATAGAAGTCTCGGTGTCTGCTAATTAACATTGCAACTACTAAAGGGTGTCTTGGCCCTAACCCTCTCTCCCACAGTTCTGTTGACGAGAAAATAAATCTCTTTGCATACAAGAAGTGTCTGACGCCCATTAATCTACCTTACATTGCACCCACCATGCCTCGAAACCCACTCTACACAGAAGGATGTGAGCTGTCCCTAACTCTGGAGGTCACCATTAGGCCTGGAGAGGCTCTGGACTTGTATACAATGACGTCATGTGCCTAACTCTCCACCTTGGTCAAGCAGAGGAATCCTTGTATTCATTAATACACATTACGGGTAGTGTTGCCCGATCACTTGCCATTCTACTACTAATAAGAAAGGGTTCTTCTTCCTTGCTAGACAGTAATGAAGAACCCAAAACCACTGCTGTATTGACTGAGTGGTAAATAACCTTAGTTAAAGGATTCCTCCATGGCAAAAACACCCAGAAAAGCTGCTTTATAGGAACCCCGAACCTGGTCCAAGCTGTGGTGGCGGGTATGAGCTATGTGCAGCAAAAGTTTTGGTCCAAGCTTTGGTGGGGATACATGTGCCTGAGCAAGCAATCAGTGCCGCAACTGCACAACTTGGTCCTGCCATGCTTTGAATCCTTTGTACTTTGAACAAAACGAAAACTGGCTTGAGTAATAAATGATTTTATGATGTTAGTGTAGCACCCTCCTAGGTAGGTGCTAGAAGAGATTATAGTTTTTGGGTCTTTCTGTTTATCAGGAAGATTGTCAGGTAAACTTAGATGCTCTTTGCCTATCAGGGAGCAGGGATCCATTGGTAGGGTCTGCTCATGGTGCTCAGATGCTGCTTATGTTGTCTGAATGTTTCACACTGGTCCAACAGGGGGGTATATTGGACAGTGGGAGGAAACCTGACAATTGAGAGCATAGGCATAGTTACAGCCCTGGTGATTGGCCAAGGAAAGTGCCTCAGTGCATGCTGGGTGGCTGTATATATGCAAAGGGCACATGTGCTCGGGGTCTTCAGCTGGAGAGCGGGGTCATGGAGGGAGGGGGCGGCTGCCCCTCCTCTGCACAAGCTGCCATGCGGCCTCAGGTGGTTGACCTGAGGGCCTGAATCCAAGTAAAGCTGCAACCCAGATGTCCTGCAGAGCTGACTGGAAGGGAGACACACCAGGAAGCATCTGTTTCAGCCTACAGTAAGTACAGGTGTCAGTCAAAAGGGATGCTTGTGAGTGTCCAGAAGATAAAGTTTCACCAAGTCTGCTGCCAGAGGACTTATTCTTCCCATACAAGTGTTGTATGGTATAGCAGAGAGTCTGCTACCACATCTAATCTGTGAGGCCAAGTGAAAGTTGTCTTCATGTGTAATTAGTTCCAATTGGAGTATCCCACTATTCCCTTCTCCTATCCAAGTTCCAACAATAAATACCAAAAAAAAAATCAAAACCATCTGGATTGATTATTGGATAACGAGCAGATGACAGTGAAAACCCCTAGTAACTGGCTGCAAAATAAGAAGGGGAAAGGGAAATCTACACACAGCAATCCCTACAAGGGCAGTACTACATTAGCAATAGAGAATAGTACGGTAAATAACCTGGAGTGAATTGAGGGTTTAGGTATGCTTTAAAGATTTGATTCAGATTTTTGATGATATAGTAAAATCAAATGTCATTTGCTGTCACTACATGTCAAGTAATAATGACAGACAGCAAAGAACAATTGCTTGTGCAAAAAAAAGGTTGATGCAACCTTAGGTATTCCTAACATTCAAAATATTCATAAATGTTTTTTTGCTCTTACCTTACCTAAACTTATTTGAATTTAATGTGCAGCTATTGTCTAAAGCAGGGTTTTTCAACCAGGGTTTCCCCAGAGTTTGTTAGGGGTTCCAATTTCTGCCTCTCTGCTAAGCTCCCACTGACACCATTGATTATTTTAGCTATCTCTAAGGGGGTAATTCTTCCCAATGACCACAAGTGTAAGGAGCATTCTTCCCCCTGACCATCACACTAATATATCATGATTTGTAGCTATAGTCATTTTTAGCACATCAGGCACTTCAGTGCACACCTCCACAGGCACTTAGGCGTTGATTTACTAAAACTGGAGAGTGCAAAATATGGTGCAACTGTGCATGGTAGCCAATCAGCTTCTAACTTCAGCTTGTTCAATTAAAGCGGAGCTTCTCCCAAAAGGGGAAGCTCCGCTTGGTTGCACCCTCCACTGCCACATTTGGTACTTTTAGGGGGGGAGCGGGTACCTGGTTTTGACAGGTACCTGCTCCAACTTCCTTCTGAGATCACAGTGACAATCTACAATGATGTCCGGTCCTCCTTTTCCCCACAGCCTTCTGGGACACACACAGGTCCCATCAATTCAGAGTGCAGCACGACTCGCGCATGTGCAATAGGAAAACAGCTGTGAAGCTGGAAGTTTCCCTTATCTAAGAAGCCCAGCATCTGCACCTGAAGTCAATTGAAGAATCGCCTCGGGTGCGGACATTGCTGGATCCCTGGACAGGTAAGTGTTCTTATATTAAAGTGGAGGTCCACCACAAAAAAAAAAATTGCATCAAAAAATCCCTAAACGATTGGAGGAAAAAAAAAAAAAACATTGTAACTCACCTGAAATGGCTGTTGCTAGGCAGTCTTCCTAATCTGCCTCTTCCTACTCCGCGACTCGCGCATGCGCAGTAGGAAAGGGACAGTGAAGCCGTAAGGCTCCACTGCCTGTTTCCCCTTAGTTAGGATGGCGGTGCCAGGACCCGAGAGCCGAGGGACGGGTCGGCCTCGGGCAGCCGACATCCCGGGCACCCAGGACAGGTAATTGTGCTTATTTAAAGTCAGCAGCTACAGTCTTTGTAGCTGCTGACTTTTAATTTTTTTTTTCCTGGCCGGAATCCCCCTTTAAAAGTCAGCAGCTCCAGTATTTGTAGCTGCTGACTTTTAGTTTTTTTGGGGGGGAGACTGAAGCTCCTCTTTAAAGCTGAAGTAAACCCTTCCATAAAAAAGTTTAATTTCCGGCACGAGCCGGAAATGTAACACTCCCATTGGTTGTGCTCCCAACCAAACTGTCAAACCACCCAATGGCTGATGTCATAACTGATCACATGTGCAGCATCATGGCAGTTGTAGATTAAACAGAGGTAAAGATGGCAGCTTCCTTGGCTGGAAACGGTAGGGGGGTTTACTTACACTTTTTAAGCTTTGACACAAAACCTGGAAGATGATTGGTTTCTATACACAGCTGCATCAGATTTTGCAGTTTTTTTGCAGTTTTAGTAATTCAACCCCTTAGTGTGCATTTTCTTTAAAAAATGCATAGCTGCACAAATTGAATCTGCATTGTCCTGAATTTAGTATTTAAAGTGTTGTTCCGGACGAAATTATAATTTTTAAATAAAAATACCCCTATAATACACAAGCTTAAGGTATTCTAGTAAAGTTGGTCTGTAAACTAAGGTCTGTTTTGTTAGTTTATAGCAGTAGTTTGTTATTTTATAAACTTACAGCAGGCCGTGGCCATCTTAAGTGTGGGCATCTGAAGCCAGACTGTATTTCTTCCTGGATCTCATCCTTGCAGATCTCGCACATGCTCAGTGCAGCACAAGCAGTGTAATAGGTTTCAGGTCAGGTTTCCATAGCAACGGCAGTGTCAGAGGAAGTTGCCGCCCCTTCCCAGAAGGCATTGCAAACAGGAAATTATGCGATGGGCCACGGCCAGGGAGGAGGAAGTGAAAAATGAATACAGCAGATATACAGTAGGTGCTGAGAAAAAAAATGTAAAAATATCCAATTCGTTTACAGTGCACAGTTTAGTGAGGGATGCTGAAGAGTTGTAAAAGTGGGTGGAACTCCACTTTAATAAGTTATAAACCAAACAGTCAGCATATGCCAAACTGGGCTACAAGCAGCCGTTGAATTTAAAATGATTGGAACTCTACTTAAAGCGGAGTTTCACCCAAAAATGGAACTTCCACTTTAAGGGATGGTGACCCCCTGACATGCCAGATTTGGCATATAATTTCTTTGGTGGGCACCCAGCTCCCACTTTCTTCCCGGGCTCCGGAAGGAAGTTCACCTCTCCCCCCTCCCTCCCTGCAATCTTCTGGGACGTCACAGGTCCCAGAAGATTGCCTGACCATTCACAGAGCGCAGCACGGATCGCGCATGCTCAGTGCGTGCCCGGCTGCGAAGCCACAGTCGGCGCCCACAGTTAGAATGTCAGCATCTCGGGGAGGAGGGGGAGAGGAGCGGGGCTTCATTCCCCCGCATCGCTGGACTGTGGGGCAGGTGAGTGTCCGACTTTTAAATGGGTGGAACTTCGCTCTAAAGTCAAATTCTGAAATTGCATAAATATGAGAAACTCAAGAAGAATAATCACTTTGATTTAAATTATTTTGGTTTTAAAGGGACTTTATCTACACAAAGGGACCTTTTGACCGGGCTCTTGTGAGGTCTGGACAGTGTAAAGAAGATTCTCACAAGTCCAGCCAGAACTTGAGGTGTTGTCAGCTCTCAAGAAAAATGCTGATCACTCGCATTCCTCTTGCGCCCATCCCTCAGGGCCCAGCCCAGACTCGTACAGATATGTCAGCCAAAGACGGCGCACCCACACCCAAATCCCCAGGGCAGATTCCACTAACATAGCATTAGCAACACACAAACACACTATGTTTACTCTGGATTTATTGTTGCTGCCACACACAGCAAAACTGTATCAATTCCAATCACAGCTAGGTCTCTTTATACTATATATATTAATATCTACTCTATATATGTTATTTGTATCACATACAGGTACATTCACCTCTACATATTACATAGGTGAGTCGGAACAGATAGTCCTGTATGTTTCACATAAAAGATCCTCCAATGTACTGTAAATAAATGTTCTGATTGTTCTCTTGGCATCCATCTTGCCTTTCCTTTGTGTCTGTGGAATGTATTCTACATCCTAGAACGAATGCTTGGGGCCTACTGTAAGCAATCAAGTGCCAGGCCTGTGTACCGTAACAAGGAAGGGGGTAGGAGGACCTGGGATCTTTGAAAGGTTGTGGTGGTGCATGCAGGAGGATGGCAGAATTTGTAAAGATAGAGGGACGTGTGGCAAAGGGTACCTGCTAACAATCTTAATTTATTCTAAAGTACTGTGTGTGGTGGAAGAATAAGGAGAGGCAATCTTCAGTTTTCAGTTCTGATCATCTGCCTTCAGATATGTCTTTCTAGAACTTTGGAAACCCTTAAGGAAGCCAGAGTATATTGTCCTCCAGAGAGACGCTATGTGGTGGCAGCTTTGACTACTGCTTTTTAGGGGTCTGGGTACAAGGTCCTTTCAAATGGTAGTAATGGACTTATTTAGCTAGTGCCAAACAGGACAGGCTTTATTTTTATATTTAATGCTGCTCTGCTGTGGACCAGCTGCCTATTTTATATCTAAAATTGGATGCCTAATAAAAGTTTAAAACTGAAAATGATGTGTGACCCCCCACTACACTAACTTCATTTTTAGGAACTCTCCTTGCAGGAAGCAGTTACCAGTTTTGGTTTTGCTTGCTGGATGCTGAAGATTCTCACTATGTACAGCTAGTTCTATGATTGCTGCAGAACCATAATGCCCCGTACACACGAGCGGAACCATCCAAGTTTTTTCCGACGGAATTCAGCTCAAGCTTGGCTTGCATACAGACGGTCACACAAAAGTTCTCTGAACTTTCGACTGTCAAGAACGCAGTGACGTACAACACTACGACGAGCCGAGAAAATGAAGTTCAATGCTTCCGAACATGCGTAGGAATTTTGCGCGTCAGAATTTGTACAGACAATCGCATTTTCGGATAGGAACTTTTCCCGACCGAAAAATAGAGAACCTGCTCTCAATCTTTTGCTGGCTGGAACTCCGCCAGCAAAAGTCCAATGGAGCATACACACGGTCGCATTTTCCGACAAAAAGCTCTCATCTGAGTTTTGCTGGCGTAATTTCCATCGTGTGTACGCGGCATTAGACTTCATTCAGACGGGTGTTGACATACATTCTGCGTGCAGGCCGCATGTGTTATTATTACCCAGAGATGTGCGCAGGCATCCTATAGAGGTATATGCAAGCGCATTGGCTGCATTGACACAGCTTAGGGTTGCCACCTGTCCGGGATTCACCCGGACAGTTTCGGGTTTGGAATCATATGTCCGAGTTTCAGACTGCCTGAAACCCGGACACATTATTCAGACCGGACTATGGCTTCTCAGCAGGGTTGTTGGCTGCAGTTGTCTAAGCTGAGAATGTCTGTTACACTCTCTTTCATGCTGCCCAAAGCCAGCACTAACAAACCCCCCCAAACACACACACACAGATGGGAGAGGAGAGAGGGCTTGATCTGCACCTCTTCCTCCCACCCCTACGACTCTGTGTCTGCCCACACTCCTTAGAAAAGGAAAGTGAGGGCTGGAAATTTGAAGTTCAGCAGCCTCAGATACATCTGGTTACATGTTAGAGTCCCCAGAGTTCTCCCTTACATCAGAGTCTGCAGAGTCCCCCCTTACAGTGAAAGGGAACTCTGCGAGTTTATATGTAAAAGGGGAACTCTGTGAACTCTGATGTAAAGGGGGACTCTTGTTATTAACTTCATATGATTAGAAATGTTATTTAACAGCAAAATATATATATAGTTTGTACTAAAAAAAAAAATTGCTGTGTGCCACTGAAGTGTTCGGGTTTGACTTGAAGAAAAGGTGGCAACCCTAACACAGCTGAATTTTAAAAAATTGACATGCAAGCAGGAGCGAGTGCATGGATCCGAATGCACACTGTTTGTGTTTGAATCTGTGCACCCACTCCTGCACGCATGTCAAATTTTGGAATGTGTCCTTGCAGCCACTGCGTCTGCATCCACCCTATAGGTTGCCTGTGCACAGCTTAGGGGGGATGCAAGCAGAATAAAAATACAGCCTGCACGCAGAATGGGTGTTAATGCCCATCTGAACGAAGCCTAACAGTCAGCCTGGCTGAGGTTAGTCAGAGCTGAATGAAAACTTCCAGAAAGACAGGATTTTCCCAGGTGGGGGAATGTTTTCTAAAGTCAATCACAACGTAACATTAGGTAGGAGGTGGGATTAGACCAAAACCATACAAGGAAATTCAATAATAAAGCAGAAACATTACTTTACTGGTGGTATGACCCCTTTCACACTGCCCTGCTGTGGTTTCCCCACAGTGAGGGTGCAGAGCAGTGTACCTACGGTTTTTGTGCGGGTTTCCCGCACTTTCCCTTAGACGTCTATTAGGTCTGAGGGTTTTGGCGCATTTTCTAAAAGTGCACCACAGATGTAGCATGCAGGACTTTTTATGTTTTTTTAGAAAACACACCAGAAGCATATAGGCAGGTGCAGTTTGCTTCCTCAACTGCAGGTGGCGCTCAACCGCAGTGGCTTTGCAGCTGAAGAGGAAGTCAGAAGGAACCCGATTCCTTTATACCCTGTTTTATACCCAGGGTAGGGCTTATTTGGGGGGTAGGGCTTATATTGCAGCCATCACTGACAATCACGCTTATTTTTGGGGAAACAGGGTAGTTTCCTTGGTCGCTGGGGAAGCGATCCGGTTGGATGCTGTTGCCCCACATGACTCTGGTTTCCATCTTGGGTCAGACAGAGCCTAGTTAAAGCCCTGGCTCCCAGGACTGGTACGCTTTATGCGAGTGGGTAGTGCAGGGAAAGGTACCCCATCTGTTAGGTACAGTGCTAGTTTTAGGGAAAGGTTCCCGATGAGGAGGGAAAGCGTAGGGTCACATTTCCTCTGGGCATCAACTTGAAAAAAAACTGCGGGTACACTGCGCTGCAGTAAGGGAGGGAGTGCACTGAGGAAGGTGGGTCCAGTGTAGACACTCCTACCTCATTGTTGGTATTGGCAGATTCATGTACTTGACACGTATATTAATTGGGCGCAAGCACTGGCAATTTAGGTGGTGCGCCCCGACAGAATTCTAAAGGGTGACTATAACAACCTTTATGAATTCTCCAGCAAAAAAACTTTGCACCTGCCTGCAGCAACTGAGTTACACATATAGCGAATATAAAAAGTGACTGGTTGGACTAGTTTACAGGGAAAACAGAGACAGGACTCCCAATCCCTAAAGAGCAAAAAAAATGTGAAGAGAGAGACAAGGCTCTCTCTGGTAAAATGGGATTTTTGAAGGGAGATAATGTGTCTGTTAACGGTGAGCCATTCAGCAATAGTTGATATAAAAGTATGAATTTTATTGAAAATATTTTAAAATATACATTACAGAAATAGCAATCAAACGTCAGGATGACCATGCAATAGCTTGTGTTCAGAAATCATTTGTGATCAGCCAGCCAACATGTTTCACATATATTTTGATTTGTCAGGACATTAGGGACATCACTGATTTTCTCTAGTCTATTGCAAGTCGGAAGGACAAAAGAGCAGCCACCTACAGACGTACCCCGCGGTCCCCCGACGGAACTGGCGAGCGCTGGCTGCCCTTGCTAAGACAAGGATCCTCTAGTCCCTCGGTACTCCATTACTAGACCTCTGCCTATCATTCTGCACGGTCCAGTTCCCCTATCGGCACTGCCCACTGGGATCTGGCACCCATGGGCTTTTTGCTCCGGGTGATGTACTAGGGGGCATTTGGCTGTGGAGGTGGCTGCTCTTTTGTCCTTCCAACTTGCAATAGACTAGAGAAAATCAGTGATGTCCCTAATGCCCTGACGAAGCAAAATTTATGCAAGACATGTTGGCTGGCTGATCACAAATGATTTCTGAACACAAGCTATTGCATGGTCATCCTGACATTTGATTGCTATTTCTGTAATGTATATTTTAAAATATTTTTAATAAAATTTATACTTTTATATCAACTATTGCTGAATGGCTCACCGTTAACAGACACATTATCTCCCTTCAAAAATCCCATTTTACCAGAGAGAGCCTTGTCTCTCTCTTCACATTTGAGTTACACATATACACCAGCTTGTAATGTATGTTGAATGGTCAATTGAACCTAGGAACATCTTTGCAAAACGCAGACCATGCAAGCACAAATTGGGCGACTTGAAGCCTAACCAGAAGCCAAAGGGCTCTGCTGGAAAATCTGAACTAGATCCTTGTTATAACTTTTCCCAGACTACAACTGGTCAGCCCCTTGCTGCTAACATTTAATAAAATTAGACCTTTTTTGCTAAAGATTGAGTAGCTTACATGGGGCTCTATCAGATTATGTAAAGGGTACCTAAGCTGATTTGAGTATACACCTGGGGTGGCTGCTATACTTGGGTCCCTTGATATCTGGTTGCTGTTTAAAGGACATGAATCATTTTAACAAACCTAATCCTAACAGTTCCCCATTGCCCTCCCCATACTACCTGTACCCCATTTTACATGAGATCTGCTGGGATGACCCAGTACAGAAGCCACAGCCTATGCAAGACAGCACTACTGTTCTCTTCTTAGCCATTGGGGCAGAATGATACTGTCTAAACTGGATAGACCCCAATAGAGGAGCTGTTGGGTGTGACACTGGGGTTGGTTTACTAAAAATGGAGAGTGCAAACTCTGGTGCAACTCTGTATAGAAACCAATCAGCTTCCCTTTTTTTGACAAAGCCTAATTGAACAGGTTGAAGTTAGAAGCTGATTGGCTACCATGCACAGCTGCACCATAATTTGCACTCTCCAGTCTTAGTAAATCAATCCCATAGTGTAGCCCCTGCACAGGATCACCCACTGATCTAAGGTAAGTACAAGGGGTCCAAGTAGCATGAAAGGGGGGGTTGACTTAGGGTAGTTATAGTACCCCTTTAACACTGCCTGTGTTTGCACCCTATATACAGTATATACCTATCTTTAGACTTGGCAGGAGGTAATGTTGCTTAGCTCATACCCTAATAATACATGGTAAGGTGCATCTCCCAGTCTCTATGTATTTTAAAACATGGTCAGTCAACTTAGAAAATTCTAGTTTTTGCTATAATGTAAGCTTACATTCGAAGACTGCAAGAGTTAAGTTTGTGTTTCTCTCTTTTTTTTTGTGAGTTTTTCCCTCTAGCAATGTGACTCATAGTAGGAATACCTCCTATATTAAACAGGTTTACACAGATCAGCTAGACAAGCCTCCTGACATACCGCACGTAGCAAAGTTTAGGAACTATTTTATGTAACCCTTACAATTTACTACAGATATTGTATTAAATATTGTAACTATACTAAACAAAAGTGCAAAGGTGTCTGTTGATTTTATGCTCACTCCATACCAGCCTTTCTTAACCAGGAGTCCTTCAATGGTTTTTAGGGGTTCCCTAAGCTATGAGCGATTTCTGACTCCATAGTAAATAGCCACTGATGCCTATCGTCTTTTTATTGATCTGTAAGGGGAGCATTCTTCTTGCTTTCCTCCAGAATAACAGGACCATTCCTCCACTGTGCACCAGTAGAAGGGATCCTTCTCCTGGCTACCAATGTAAGGGGTCTTTCTCCACTGGCTACCAATGTAAGGGGTCTTTCTCCACTGGCTACCAATGTAAGGGGTCTTTCTCCACTGGCTACCAATGTAAGGGGTCTTTTTCCACTGGCTACCAATGTAAGGGGTCTTTCTCCACTGGCTACCAATGTAAGGGGTCTTTCTCCACTGGCTACCAATGTAAGGGGTCTTTCTCCACTGGCTACCATTGAAAGGGATCTTTTTCCACTGGCTACCAATGTAAGGGATCTTTCTCCACAGGCTACCATTGTAAGGGATCTTTTTCCACTGGCTACCAATGTAAGGGGTCTTTCTCCACTGGCTACTAATGTAAAGGGATCTTTCTCCACTGGCTACCGATGTAAGGGATCTTTCTCCACTGGCTACCAATGTAAGGGGGCAATGTAACCAACTTTACCCTAGTTTGACTGCTATATTCAAGATCCAGATGCTGGAGACCAGCGCTGAGGCTTTCATCTTCCAAAGCATAAGTCCACAAAGTATAAAGCCGAGTACTGTGTACTCTCAATAAGAAAATCCTTTTATTGGCTACATATAAAATGACACAGCATCAAAAATGCAATGGGTTTCAGCTTAAACAGTATGAATAGTATGCTATGAGGAGGGCTGTATAAGCCAAATGTGTTGCATTTTTGATGCTGTGTCGTTTAATATGTGGCCAGTAAAAGGATTTTTTATTGAGAGTACACCAAGTGGCTGGCCTTATACTTTGTGAATGTAGGGGGGCCCTTCTCTGTGGACCACCAGAGTAAGCGGGCACCCCTGCAACTGATCAACAATGTAAGGGGACACTTTTCCACAGCCTGTGGTCTTTATGTGAAGAGTGTCACCACAAACCACTAGAGACAATTCTACTGCCTGATGTGCCCATTGGTATTGAGCAACTAAAGGGGAACTGGAAGTGGATGAAAAGGACCTTTAAGCCAGTTCCTTATATCGCAGCCTTGCCTCATTATCCCTCTCCTGGAGTTCTCTTTTAGAGTGCTAAACCACGCAAAAGCAATATTTTTGGAGACTCTAGTGGTGAGACTGCCCTCACAAGCCTCAGTAGGCCCAGACATTGGAAGCATATGTCTCTTCTTAGTGCCCCAATTTGTGAATGCCATTGTAATAATCCATCCTAGATACTGATATAGGTATGCTTTGTTACATAATACCTCCCCAGTCCCATCACTATAAACTTGCAATGTCTGCTAACTCTTGCCATTTTTTTATGTCAATATTCTGACAAAAAGGAAGCCCAGCAGCCCACCATCACTAATCAATTGCCCTCAGACACAAGCAATGCAAATGAGCCTAAAAGAAGTATATTAGGGATTCGTATGAGGGGACTGGATAATGGAATTGTGGTAGCACTGTGCATGTGTTTTTACATGAAGGGGTAGGTTCTGCTGCCTGGCTGTGTATAGTTGTAAAAAGGAGAATACAGCAGTCTTTGGCTGTACATGTGGGCTTCTGTCTGGCCTTCGCTGCAATTGGTGGGGGAATGCTGGCTCGCAATGACTAAACAAAGGTGGCAGTGTAGCAGAGAACCCATTTACTCTTTATGCCTCCAGGCGCACTCTGCTTTACCCCTTTTTCCCCCAACCCTCTGGGTCCCTGGATATGTCCAAGGAAGATACATTTCTCAGCTTCTGTCTCTCAGAAGCTTAGAGAGTCCACTCCTGATGAGGAAGAGGTAGCTGGGCAAAAGATCAGCAGCCAGCTGAGAAGTCCTCCACTGTCAGAACTGATGTGCAGGTACCCATGCCAGAACCAATAGCATGCACTTTCCCGACAAGACCCAGCTACTGTGAGGAGCCTTCCTTATTTGATCCCAGAGTACTCCAGTTCCAGTGGGTGGGGGGGCCCTGTTTAGTGTTAGTTCAGGCCTAGCTAGACTCTATCTGTTTCTTCCATGCTTCTTCAGTCAGTGTTCGGTCCTTGCAGAGACAGGGCTTTGGAAACTCATTGGAGTTGCTTTACTAAAACTGGGGAGTGCAAAATCTGGTGCAGCTCTGCATGGTAGCCAATCAGCATCTACCTTCAGCTTGTTCAATTAAGCTTTGACAAAAAAAATAAATTAAAGCTGATTGCTTTCTCTACAGAGCTGCACATGATTTTACGCTCTCCAGTGTTAATAAATCAAACCTGTTGACCACTTATGCTATGTACACACGATAGGATTTTCCGACAACAAAACCGTGGATTTATTTCCGACGGATGTTGGCTGAAACTTGTCTTGCATACACACGGTCGCACAAATGTTGTCGGAAATTCCGAACGTCAAGAACGCGGTGACGTACAAGATGTACGAAGAGCCGAGAAAAATCAGTGAGGCTCTTCTGCTTGATTCCGAGCATGCGTGGAATTTTGTGCGTCGGAATTGTGTACACACAATCAGAATTTCCGACAACGGATTTTGTTTTCGGAAAATTTGAGAACCAGCTCTCAAATTTTTGTTTTCGGAAATTCGGACATCAAATGTTCGATGGAGCCTACACGCAGTCGGAATTTCCGACAACAGGCTCACATCGAACATTTGTTGTCGGAAATTCCGATCGTCTGTACGCGGCATACACTTCAAAAGACTGGGGTAAGATCCTCTGTACTGCACTAATGTGAAGCAGAATTGCACTGGATTATGTGTCTTATTAAAGAGTTAAAGGGGTTGTAAACTCTCGAGGTTTTTCACTTCAATGCTTTCTATGCACTGAGGTGAAAAACCTCCTGTGATGCTGCAGCCCCCGCCCCCCGAGCCCCCGTTTTATTTAACTGTACCCTCTTTATCTCGCGCCGGGGACAAGCACACCAGCAAAAGCCGTTGTCTTGGGTCCTGATTGGATGGATTGATAGCGCAGCCATTGGCTCCTGCTGCTGTCAATCAAATCCAATGACGCGGGCATCGGGGGGGGGACGCAGAAGAAGGACTCGAGAGCGCGCCCGCACCAGTGTCCCGAAAGAGAGTGCTTCTCTGACGGGGCACTCGAGAAGAGGAGGAGCTACTAGTGCCGCTGAGGGACCCCAGAAGAGGAGGATCGGGGCCACTCTGTGCAAAACCAACTGCACAGTGGAGGTAAGTATGGCATGTTTGATATTTAATAAAAAACTGAAGCTTTACAACCCCTTTAACCGCTTGCCGCCCGCCGGCTGTCATATGACGGCCAGGCGGTACGGCTTTCGTTCTGGGAGGGCGTCATGTGATGCCCTCGCTTTCCCAGCCCACCAGGGGGCGATTGCAAGCGCCCACCGTGTCACTGGGGACTCGATGCGCGTGGCCGGCGGCCGCGATGTCCGCCGGGCACCTACGATTGCCCGGTAACACAGCAGGACTGTGGATCTGTGTGTGTAAACACACAGATCCACGGTCCTGTCAGAGGAGAGGAGACAATGGTATGTTCCCAGTACAGAGGAACACTGATCGGTCTCCTCCCCTTGTGAATCCCCACCCCCTACAGTTAGAAACACTCCCTAGGAACATAATTAACCCCTCGATCACTCCCTAGTGTTAACCCCTTCCCTGCCAGTCACATTTATACAGTAATCAATGCATTTTTATAGCACGGATCGCTGTATAAATGTGAATGGTCCCAAAAATGTGTCAAAAGTGTCCAATATGTCCACCGCAATATCGCAGTCACAGTAAAAATCGCAGATCGCCGCCATTACTATAATAATAAAAATGCTATAAATCTATCCTCTATTTTGTAGATGCTATAACTTTTGCGCAAACCAATCAATATAGGCTTATTGCGATTTTTTTACCAAAAATATGTAGAAGAATACATATCGGCCTAAACTGAGGAAAAAATTTGTTTTAAAAAAATGGATATTTATTATAGCGAAAAGCAAAAAATATTGTGTTTTTTTTCAAACTTGTCACTCTTCTTTTGTTTATAGTGCAAAAAATTAAAAACATAGAGGTGATCAAATACAACCAAAGGAAAGCTCTATTTGTGGGGAAAAAATTATAACAATTTCATCTGGGTACAGTGTTGCATGACCGCGCAATTCTCATTCAAAGTGTGACAGCGCCGAAGCTGAAAAATGGCTTGGGCAGGAAGGGGGTGAAAATGCCCTGTATTGAGATGGTTAAGCTGCCTGTTGAGGGTGCTAAATCAGCAGGTGACCATATTGTCTAGATAAACAGATCTATGGAGGTATGTCATTGCATAAAGCAGGATTTTCTAACTTTTCACCTGTTGGTTACCTGCAGTGGCGTACGAAGTGTGTGTTAGGTGGGGAGAAGTTGCTTGCTGGCAGTGGCTGTACATGGTGGTTTGTTGGGTACCTCCTGGCAGTGGCTATAAAAAGATGGTAGGGGTTGCCTACAGGCAATAACTCTATATGGTTGACTGCATTTTGAACATGCCAACATTTGCCTCTACTGGGAGCACTGGATAAAGTGCAATGCCTCTGATCTCCCTTATGGGGCGTACACGCGGTCGGACTTTTCGGCTACAAAAGTCCGACGGACGCCGACGGACCAAATCCGGCGGACAATCCGATCGTGTGTGGGCTTCCCCGGACTTTCAGTGGACTTTTCCAACCGCAAATCTGAAGGACTTTAGATTTGGAACTTGCTTCAAATCTTTACGTCGTAACTCCGCCGGACCCAGAAATCCGCTCGTCTGTATGCTAGTCCGACGGACAAAAAACTACGCTAGGGCAGCTATTGGCTACTGGCTATCAACTTCTTATTTTAGTCCGGTGTACGTCATCACGTACGAATCCGTCGGACTTTGGTGTGATCGTGTGTAGGCAAGTCCGGTCATTAGAAAGTCCGTCGAAAGTCCGTCGAAAGTCTGTCGAAAGTCTGTCGGACAGGCTGTCGGACTTTTGTAGCTGAAAAGTCCGACCGTGTGTACGCCCCATAACACAACTCAAGCCTGTCCCTTACATCTTGGAGTTTGGCCTACTTTGAGTTATTTCTCTTTTGTCTTTTGCACTCATCATAGTATATATTTTACAATGAATAAAACATCCAACAAGAAGACTTTTTTTGCCACAGTAGCTATGGAGGCTGGAAACTCAAGCTTGGAGATCCAAAGTCCCAGAGTCCTATAAATACAAGGGTAACTCAACAGCCGTGTATTCCAGTTCCGGATAGCTTTGCCTTTTCATTGGGAAACCACAGAGGTGCAGAAACAGAATCATGGTGTTATTTAGACTTCAGACACCCCTACCTTGAAAACTGTGAACAAAATTGCACAATCTGATTATCACATGTCCTTGTACCAGCCTATTCCGATACGGCAGTTCTGGTGAAAGGTTAGAATGTAAACCTTATATTTTGGGAAAGCTGTATTTGGCCTGAAGTTTTCTTCATATATCACATCACGGATCACCGGATCTATGAATGACGGAGGAATTTTAATGGACAAATCCTGTTATACCAGTCTACATTTTCACAAAGTCTGAGCATGGACAAAATTCAAACTAATCTAAAAAACTGCACAAAGTATAAAATGTGTATAATGCCAAAATCTGTTTAGTAAAATAAAATAAAAAATAGAATCTGTCGCATATGGGGCAAGGACAAAGTGCACATTTAAAGCTGTATTCCAGGCAAACAGCATAATATACAGATGAACTGATCTGCCAATTGATAAGTACACTATATTACCAAAAATATTGGGACACCTGCCTTTACACGTAGATTAACTTTATTGGCATCCCAGTCTTAGTCCGTAGAGTTCAATGTTGAGTTGGTCCACCCTTTGCAGCTATATCAGCTTCAACTCTTCTGGGGAGACTGTCCACAAGGTTTAGGAGCGTGTCTATGGGAATGTTTGACTATTTTTCCAGAAGCGCATTTGTGAGGTCAGGCACTGATGTGGACGAGAAGGCCTGGCTCGCAGTCTCCACTAATTTATCCCAAAGGTATTCTATCAGGTTGAGGTCAGGACTCTGTGCAGGCCAGTCAAGTTCCTCCACCCCAAACTCGCTCATCCGTGTCTTTATGGACCTTGCTTTGTGCATTGGTCCTAATCAGTTGGTGGAGGGGGGATTATGATGTGGGGTTGTTCTTCAGGAGCTGGGCTTGGCCCCTTAGTTCCAGTGAAGGGAACTCTTAAGATGTCAGCATACCAAGACATTTCTTTGTGGGAACTGTTTGGGGATAGCCCCTTCCTGTTCCAACATGGCTGTGCAAAAGTGCACAATGCAAACATACACTTCCCTGTTCTGTTCTGACAGGAGTGACAGATTGTGTGTTCCTATTAGTTAGGAACCACAATCCGTTACTTCCTCTAGTTAGTCTCCTCCCCCTTCAGTTAGAATCACCTCCCAGGGAACACAGTTAACCCCTTCACTGCCCCTGACATTTTTACAGTAATCAATGCAATTTTAATCGCACTGATCACTGTATTAATGCCAATGGTTCCAAAAATGTGTCAAAATTGTCCGATGTTTCCCCCCATAATGTCGCGGTCATGATAAAAATCACAGATCACCATCATTACTAGTAAAAAAAAAAAAATAATAAAAATGATATAAATCTATCCCCTATTTTGTAGATGCTATAACTTTTGCACAAACCAATCAATATATGCTTATTGTGATTTTTTTTTTACCAAAAATATGTAGAAGAATACAAATCAGCCTAAACTGAGGAAAAAAATGTTTTTTTATATATTTTTGGGGGACATTTATTATAGCAAAAAGTAAAAAATAATGAGTTTTTTTCAAAATTTACGCTCTTTTTTTGTTTATAGTGCAAAAAATAAAAACCGCAGAGGCGATCAAATACCACCAAAAAAAGCTATATTTGTGGGAAAAAAGGAAGCCAATTTTGTTTGGGTACAACGTTGCACGACCGCGCAATTGTCAGTTAAAGCGACGCAGTGCCAAATCGCAAAAAGTGCTCTGGTCAGGAAGGGGGTAAATTCTTCCGGGGCTGAAGTGGTTAAAGGTGACATATAAACTACATTTTTGACCCAGAGAGTCCAAATTCGATAAAACTTTGCAAGTTTATCTTCTTGTAAGGTCAGAAGCTTTTTAATGGACGTTTTTTTGTGTTGTCTGTATGTTCTAAATGTGTTGCTTCTATGTATAATTTTTAATGATACATATGTATTGAGGGAGCCATGTTTGCTCATTACATATGCTATTTAGGGTTGCCACTCTTTCTTCAAGCCAAACCTGAACACTTTAGCGATGCACAGCAAATCTTTTTTTTGTTTTATTATACACTATAGCAGGGGCCCCCAACCCCCGGCACATGGCCCACTACTGGGCCATGGCCTCTCTGCAGCGGGTAGCATTAGAGAGAATAAGGCAGGCGTGCGGATGAGAGAGCCAGGCGGGCGGCATGAGAGAGCCAAGTGAGCGGGTGGATGAGAGAAGCAGGTGAGCGGATAAGAGAAGCCAGCGGGTGGGTGTGCATAGACAATCCACATCTGGTGGCAGAAGACATGGCATGTGACAAGCTGCATCTGGTGGCAGGTGACATGGCAAGTGACAAGCTGCATGTGGTGGCAGGCGACGTGGCAATTGACAAGCTTCATCTGGTGGCAGGCGATGTGGCAAGTGACAATCCACATCTGGTGGCAGGCGATGTGGCAAGTGACAAACTGCCTCTGGTGGCAGGCAACGTGGCAGGTCACATTCTGCATCTGGTGGCAGGCGACATGGCAAGTGACAATCTGCATCTGGTGGCATGCAACGTGGCAAGTGATAATCCACATCTGGTGGCAGGCAACATGGCAAGTGACAATCCACATCTGTTGGCAGACAGCATGGTAAGTGACAAACCGCATCTGGTAGCAAGCAACGTGACTAGTGACAAGCTGCATCTGCTGGAAGGCGATGTGGCAAGTGACAATCCGCATCTGATGGCAGAAGACATGGCAAGTGACAAGCTGCATCTGGTGGCAGGTGACATGGCAAGTGACAAGCTTCATCTGGTGGCAGGCGATGTGGCAAGTGACAATCCACATCTAGTGGCAGGCGATGTGGCAAGTGACAAACCACATCTGGTGGCAGGCAACGTGGCAGGTGACATTCTGCATCTGGTGGCTGGCGACGTGCCAAGTGACAATCCTTATCTGGTGGCATGCAAGGTGGCAAGTGATAATCCACATCTGGTGGCAGGTGACATGGCAAGTGACAAACCGCATCTGGTAGCAAGCAACATGACTAGTGACAAGCTGCATCTGGTGGCAGGCAATGTGGCAAGTGACAATCCATATCTGGTGGCAGAAGACATGGCAAGTGACAAGCTGCATATGGTGGCAGATGACATGGCAAGTGACAAGCTGCATCTGGTGGCAGGCGATGTGGCAAGTGAAAATCCGCATCTGGTGGCAGGCGACGTGGCAAGTGACAAGCTGCATCTGGTGGCAGGCAATGTGTCATATGGCAAGTGACAAGCTGCATCTGGTGGCAGGCGACAGGGCAAGTGACAAGCTGCATCTGGTGGCAGGCGATATGGCAAGTGACAATCCACATCTGGTGGCAGGCGACGTGGCAAGTGACAAGCTGCATCTGGTGGCAGGTGAGATGGCAAGTAACAATCAACATCTGGTGGCAGGTGACATGGCAAGTGACAAACTGCATCTGGTGGGAGGCGACATGGCAAGTGAAAATCCGTATCTGGTGGCAGGCAACGTGGCAAGTGACAAGCTGCATCTGGTGGCAGGCGATGTGGCAAGTGACGATCCGCATCTGGTGGCAGGAGACGTGGCAAGTGCCAATCCACATCTGGTGACAGGCGATGTGGCAAGTGACAATCCGTATCTGGTGGCAGGCAACATGGCAAGTGACAAGCTGCATCTGGTGGCAGGCAATGTGACAAGTGACAATCTGCATCTGGTGGCAGGCGACATGGCAAGTGACAAGCTGCATCTGGTGGCAGGCGACATGGCAAGTGACATGCTGCATCTGGTGGCAGGCGACATGGCAAGTGATAAGCTGCATCTGGTGGCAGCTGACATGGCAAGTGACAATCCGTATCTGATGGCAGGCAACATAGCAAGTGACAATCCGTATCTGGTGGCAGGCGACATGACAAGTGACAATCCGTATCTGGTGGCAGGCGACATGGCAAGTGACAAGCTGCATCTGGTGGCAGGCTACATGGCAAGTGACAATCCATATCTGGTGGCAGGCGACATGGCAAGTGACAAGCTGCATCTGGTGGCAGGCGACATGGCAAGTGACAAGCTGCATCTGGTGGCAGGTGACATGGCAAGTGACAATCCACATCAGTTGGCAGAAAGCATGGCAAGTGACAAACCGCATCTGGTAGCAAGCAATATGACTAGTGACAAGCTGCATCTGGTGGCAGACGATGTGGCAAGTGACAATCCATATCTGGTGGCAGAAGACATGGCAAGTGACAAGCTGCATCTGGTGGCAGGTGACATGGCAAGTGACAAGCTGCATCTGGTGGCAAGCGACATGGCAAGTGACAAGCTACGTCTGGTGGCAGGCGACATGGCAAGTGACAAGCTGCATATGGTGGCAGGTGACATGGCAAGTGACAAGCTGCATATGGTGGCAGGCGATGTGGCAAGTGAAAATACGCATCTGGTGGCAGGCGACGTGGCAAGTGACAAGCTGCATCTGGTGGCAAGCGATGTGTCATATGGCAAGTGACAAGCTGCATCTGGTGGCAGGCGACAGAGCAAGTGACAAGCTGCATCTGGTGGCAGGCGATATGGCAAGTGACAATCCACATCTGGTGGCAGGCGACGTGGCAAGTGACAAGCTGCATCTGGTGGCAGGTGAGATGGCAAGTGACAATTAACATCTGGTGGCAGGTGACATGGCAAGTGACAAACTGCATCTGGTGGCAGGCGACATGGCAAGTGAAAATCCGTATCTGGTGGCAGGCGATGTGGCAAGTGACAAGCTGCATCTGGTGGCAGGCGATGTGGCAAGTGACAATCCGCATCTGGTGGCAGGAGACATGGCAAGTGACAATCCACATCTGGTGGCAGGCGATGTGGCAAGTGACAATCCGTATCTGGTGGCAGGCAACATGGCAAGTGACAAGCTGCATCTGGTGGCAGGCAATGTGACAAGTGACGATCTGCATCTGGTGGCAGGCGACATGGCAAGTGACAAGCTGCATCTGGTGGCAGGCAACATGGCAAGTGACATGCTGCATCTGGTGGCAGGCGACATGGCAAGTGACAAGCTGCATCTGGTGGCAGGTGACATGGCAAGTGACAAGCTGCATCTGGTGGCAGGCGACATGGCAAGTGACAATCTGTATCTGATGGCAGGCGACATGGCAAGTGACAATCCGTATCTGGTGGCAGGCGACATGGCAAGTGACAAGCTGCATCTGGTGGCAGGCGACATGGCAAGTTACAAGCTGCATCTGGTGGCAGGTGACATGGCAAGTGACAAGCTTCATCTGGTGGCAGGCGATGTGGCAAGTGACAATCCGCATCTGGTGGCAGGAGACATGGCAAGTGACAATCCACATCTGGTGGCAGGCGATGTGGCAAGTGACAATCCGTATCTGGTGGCAGGCAACATGGCAAGTGACAAGCTGCATCTGGTGGCAGGCAATGTGACAAGTGACGATCTGCATCTGGTGGCAGGCGACATGGCAAGTGACAAGCTGCATCTGGTGGCAGGCAACATGGCAAGTGACATGCTGCATCTGGTGGCAGGCGACATGGCAAGTGACAAGCTGCATCTGGTGGCAGGTGACATGGCAAGTGACAAGCTGCATCTGGTGGCAGGCGACATGGCAAGTGACAATCTGTATCTGATGGCAGGCGACATGGCAAGTGACAATCCGTATCTGGTGGCAGGCGACATGGCAAGTGACAAGCTGCATCTGGTGGCAGGCGACATGGCAAGTTACAAGCTGCATCTGGTGGCAGGTGACATGGCAAGTGACAAGCTTCATCTGGTGGCAGGCGACATGGCAAGTAAAAATCCGTATCTGGTGGCAGGCAATGTGGCAAGTGACAAGCTGCATCTGGTGGTAGGCAATGTGGCAAATGACATGCTGCATCTGGTGGCAGGCGACATGGCAAGTGACAAGCTGCATCTGGTGGCAGGCGACATGGCAAGTGACAATCCGTATCTGGTGGCAGGCAACATGGCAAGTGACAAGCTGCATCTGGTGGCAGGCGACATGGCAAGTGACAATCCATATCTGGTGGCAGGCGACATGGCAAGTGACAAGCTGCATCTGGTGGCAGGCGACATGGCAAGTGACAAGCTGCATCTGGTGGCAGGCGACATGGCAAGTGACAATCCGTATCTGGTGGCAGGCGACGTGCCAAGTGACAATCCGCATCTGGTGGCATGCAACGTGGCAAGTGATAATCCACATCTGGTGGCAGGTGACATGGCAAGTGACAATCCACATCTGTTGGCAGACAGCATGGCAAGTGACAAACCACATCTGGTAGCAAGCAACATGACTTGTGAAAAGCTGCATCTGGTGGCAGGCGATGTGGCAAGTGACAATCCATATCTGGTGGCAGAAGACATGGCAAGTGACAAGCTGCATCTGGTGGCAGGTGACATGGCAAGTGGCAAGCTGCATCTGGTGGCAGGCGACATGGCAAGTGACAAGCTGCGTCTGGTGGCAGGCGACATGGCAAGTGACAAGCTGCATATGGTGGCAGGTGACATGGCAAGTGACAAGCTGCATCTGGTGGCAGGCGATGTGGCAAGTGAAAAACCGCATCTGGTGGCAGGCAACGTGGCAAGTGACAAGCTGCATCTGGTGGCAGGCGATGTGTCATATGGCAAGTGACAAGCTGCATCTGGTGGTAGGCGACAGGGCAAGTGACAAGCTGCATCTGGTGGCAGGCGATATGGCAAGTGACAATCCACATCTGGTGGCAGGCGACATGGCAAGTGACAAGCTGCATCTGGTGGCAGGTGAGATGGCAAGTGACAATCAACATCTGGTGGCAGGTGACATGGCAAGTGACAAACTGCATCTGGTGGCAGGCGACAGGGCAAGTGAAAATCCATATCTGGTGGCAGGCAACGTGGCAAGTGACAAGCTGCATCTGGTGGCAGGCGATGTGGCAAGTGACAATCCGCATCTGGTGGCAGGAGACGTGGCAAGTGACAATCCACATCTGGTGGCAGGAGACGTGGCAAGTGACAATCCACATCTGGTGGCAGGCGATGTGGCAAGTGACAATCCGTATCTGGTGGCATGCAACGTGTCAAGTGACAAGCTGCATCTGGTGGCATGCAATGTAACAAGTGACGATCTGCATCTGGTGGCAGGCGACATGGCAAGTGACAAGCTGCATCTGGTGGCAGGCGACATGGCAAGTGACATGCTGCATCTGGTGGCAGGCGACATGGCAAGTGACAAGCTGCATCTGGTGGCAGGCGACATGGCAAGTGACAAGCTGCATCTGGTGGCAGGCGACATGGCAAGTGACATGCTGCATCTGGTGGCAGGCGACATGGCAAGTGACAAGCTGCATCTGGTGGCAGGGGACATGGCATGTGACAATCTGTATCTGATGGCAGGTGACATGGCAAGTGACAATCTGTATCTGATGAGAGGCGACATGGCAAGTGACAATCCGTATCTGGTGGCAGGCGACATTGCAAGTGACAAGCTGCATCTGGTGGCAGGTGACATGGCAAGTTACAAGCTGCATCTGGTAGCAGGTGACATGGCAAGTGACAAGCTTCATCTGGTGGCAGGCGACATGGCAAGTAAAAATCCGTATCTGGTGGCAGGAAATGTGGCAAGTGACAAGCTGCATCTGGTGGTAGGCAATGTGGCAAATGACATGCTGCATCTGGTGGCAGGCGACATGCCAGTGACAAACTGCATCTGGTGGCAGGCGACATGGCAAGTGACAATCCGTATCTGGTGGCAGGCGACATGGCAAGTGACAAGCTGCATCTGGTGGCAGGCGACATGGCAAGTGACAATCCATATCTGGTGGCAGGCGACATGGCAAGTGACAAGCTGCATCTGGTGGCAGGCGACATGGCAAGTGACAAGCTGCATCTGGTGGCAGGCGACATGGCAAGTGACAATCCGTATCTGGTGGCAGGCGACATGGCAAGTGACAATCCGTATCTGGTGGCAGGCGACATGGCAAATGACAAGCTGCATCTGGTGGCAGGCGACATGGCAAGTAAACATCCGTATTTGGTGGTAGGTAACGTGGCAAGTGACAAGCTGTATCTGGTGGCAGGCAATGTGGCAAGTGACAAGTTGCATCTGGTGGCAGACGACATGGCAAGTGACAAGCGTCATCTGGTGGCAGGCGATGTGGCAAGTGACAAACCACATCAGGTGGCAGGTCACGCGGCCAGTGACAAGCTGCATCTGGTGGCAGGCGATGTGGCAAGTGACAATCCACATCTGGTGGCAGGCGACATGGCAAGTGACTAACTGCATCTGCTGGCAGGCGACATGGCATTTGACAATCTGTATCTGATGGCAGGTGACATGGCAAGTGACAATCTGTATCTGATGAGAGGCGACATGGCAAGTGACAATCCGTATCTGGTGGCAGGCGACATTGCAAGTGACAAGCTGCATCTGGTGGCAGGTGACATGGCAAGTTACAAGCTGCATCTGGTAGCAGGTGACATGGCAAGTGACAAGCTTCATCTGGTGGCAGGCGACATGGCAAGTAAAAATCCGTATCTGGTGGCAGGAAATGTGGCAAGTGACAAGCTGCATCTGGTGGTAGGCAATGTGGCAAATGACATGCTGCATCTGGTGGCAGGCGACATGCCAGTGACAAACTGCATCTGGTGGCAGGCGACATGGCAAGTGACAATCCGTATCTGGTGGCAGGCGACATGGCAAGTGACAAGCTGCATCTGGTGGCAGGCGACATGGCAAGTGACAATCCATATCTGGTGGCAGGCGACATGGCAAGTGACAAGCTGCATCTGGTGGCAGGCGACATGGCAAGTGACAAGCTGCATCTGGTGGCAGGCGACATGGCAAGTGACAATCCGTATCTGGTGGCAGGCGACATGGCAAGTGACAATCCGTATCTGGTGGCAGGCGACATGGCAAATGACAAGCTGCATCTGGTGGCAGGCGACATGGCAAGTAAACATCCGTATTTGGTGGTAGGTAACGTGGCAAGTGACAAGCTGTATCTGGTGGCAGGCAATGTGGCAAGTGACAAGTTGCATCTGGTGGCAGACGACATGGCAAGTGACAAGCGTCATCTGGTGGCAGGCGATGTGGCAAGTGACAAACCACATCAGGTGGCAGGTCACGCGGCCAGTGACAAGCTGCATCTGGTGGCAGGCGATGTGGCAAGTGACAATCCACATCTGGTGGCAGGCGACATGGCAAGTGACTAACTGCATCTGCTGGCAGGCGACATGGCAAGTGACAATCCGCATCTGGTGGCCGGTGATGTGGCAAGTGATAAGCTGCATCTGGTGGCAGGCAACATGGCAAGTGACATGCTGCATCTGGTGGCAGGCGACATGGCAAGTGACAAATCTGTATCTGGTGGCAGGCGACGTGGTAAGTGACAAGCTGCTTCTGGTGGCAGGCAACATTGCAAGTGACAAGCTTAATCTGGTGGGAGGCGATGTTGCAAGTGACAATCCACACCTGGTGGCAGGTGACATGGCAAGTGACAAGCTGCTTCTGGTGGCAGGCAACATGGCAAGTGACAAGCTTCATCTGGTGGGAGGTGATGTGGCAAGTGACAATCCACATCTGGTGGCAGACCACATGGCCAGTGACAAGCTGCATCTGGTGGCAGGTGATGTGGCAAGTGACAATCAACATCTGGTGGCAGGTGACATGGCAAGTGGCAAGCTGCATCTGGTGGCAGGCAATGTGGCAAGTGACAAGCTGCATCTGGTGGCAGGCGATGTGACAAGTGACAATCCGCATCTGGTGGTAGGCGACAAGGCAAGTGACATGCTGCATCTGGTGGCAGGCAATGTGGCAAGTGATACGCTCAGGGCTCCCACTGATTCTGCAACTTGGTGAGTTGAACTATTTAATTTACAATGTAATAATAGAAAAAAATTCGATTCAATCACCATGACACCATATTAACCATGGTGCCAGGATGATTGAAGCATTAACACCAGCCATTGCCCTGACAAATTGCCCGCGAAAAAGCGCTTACCCCCCATGCGCCCCACCCCCACCCTGAGGCTTGGCACAATTGTCCTCCACGCAGCCGGTCCCCAGTGCCAAAAAGGTTGGAGACCGGTGCACTATAGGATAAAAGACCTGGGACACCTTTGGGTGCTCCAAAAAGAATAGTAATGTGGCGCACATAGTGCCCCCTCACCCTCCTGTCAGGTCCTGTTCCAAGATACAATTATGTCTGAATATTGTGTCTGGGTTTCAGGGGGACTGGAACCCCTAATGCTATTCCTGTTTCCTGCTTCGTAGTGCTGCATAGGGTTGCCATGTTTTCTTCAAGCCAAACCCAAACACTTTAGTGGCGCATGGCATTGCACTTGCTTAACTCAACTGAATGGGGCTGCGCTGCAACCACATACAGTGCACATGGCTACAGCACAGTAGCATGGGTTTTTAGGGGTTAAAATGTTGGAAGAAGCAACAGCAAGTAGCTTTCTATTTTGTGAACTATATATATGCATTATACCTACAGTATCTATACCAGTAGGTAGCACTGCAGTATTATAGTGTGTATTCTCTGTGGTAATATAATCACAGGATGTACCTTCTGTATCTAAGTATGTACTTGTATGCTCGTTCTTCCTGTTCATGTTTCTAATACTGTAAGACATAATCTAACATCCTCCATAAAAGTAAAGCCATTTGCTGTATACAAGAAGTTTCTAGCGCATGATTTCAATACTCTGACAATAAAGAACAGGTGGCAACATAACGCTTCTTCACCACCTGTCAGATACCTCTAAAAAATGATCCACCATGTATCACTCTTCAGAGTGCCCTGCAACTCCGTTTACACTTGTGGTTGGGGGACAGTAAAAATTAGAGGTTCAGCTGTGTTTTTTCTACTACCCAACCATTCCTCTTAAACTGCAAAGGCAGCAGAGGGTGTACACATGCCGCAGCCAAAATGCTTTGCATCACGGTGTAGCGAAAATTCTCTGATTTGTTGGGTTCAGTGAGCAATAATCCCTGCCGAACGTGGCCCATCCAAGTGAATGGGGGCTTCCTGCATCCCTGTGCAATGCATTCAGTTGAAGGGCGCTGCTGTGGGGTTTAAACAGGTGGTGAGGAGGAGAAAAAACACCTCCCCACTGCCTGTCAAATGCCCTCTGAAGAGCAATCCAAACGTGGATTGCTCTTTAGAGGGCATTACATGTGTAAATGAGCCCTAAGGCTGTTCAGCCATTCCAGTATATTCTGTGAAATGGGGGAACTGGGGACATGAACAGGTCTATTGCTGAGTAACCACTTGTCTACAGCAATTACGAAAAAAGTTCTGCACAGTTGGGGGCCAGGGGAAGGAACATGACTATTTAACCCCTGGGCTCAAGTGCGTACCTCTTGTGTTTCTCTGCATTTCATGTTTATCAGGCACCAGCAATCTAATCCTTGTACAGCAGTTCATACAATTTGATCAGAGTCTTGACGTCCACTTCTATACCAGTCCACTGGAGCATGTAATTGCCAGGAATTGCAACACAAAGATTACTCAGCCTGAGCCCGAAAATCATCAAATAGTTCCAGCCGAGTATTCCTTGTGTTGCAGTTTCCGGCAAATACATGCCCCGGCAGATTAGTATAGAAGTGGATGTCAGAACTGCTGCTTAAGGATAATAGTGCTTGTGCTTGATTAAAGGGGTTGTAAACCTTCGGTGTTTTTCACCTTAATGCATCCTATGCATCTATGCCATTCTGGTCTGGATCATGTGTCAGGTTCCAGGCGGACAGAGATCCAAACACCTGATTCAAAATGATTTAAAACCCGTACTGTCCAGGTGAATCCCAGACAGGTGGCAACCATAGTGCTGCACAGGGGTTATGCAGGTTATGCAGTCACAATAATAAAATGTATCTTTATAGAAATACTACAACAATTTGTATTCTACACATATTTAGGTTTGGTGTACTATACTTTGCTCATATTTGCTTATTTAAATGGGCATGGAATAATGCAATTTTATAAACTACAAAGAAGTACTAGCAATAGAAAATATTTGTTCGATCTCCCAGGTACACCAGATCCATGCATGGTTGAGGAAAAAAGAAAAACTTTTTTTTGCACTGGCTGTCAGCTCCACCCCAGGCTAAAGCCCAATTTATGGACTTTTCTATGGGAAGCTACAGCAAGCACTGTAGCCATCACCCCTCTTTATACTTGTTGAGACATTCTGTGACCAGTGTGTGCTGCAGATCATTGTGTGACCAGTGTGTGCTTTAGACTATTGTGTGACTCGTGCATGCTCCAGACCATTGTGTGACCAGTGCATGCTCCAGACCATTGTGTGACCAGTGCATGCTCCAGACCATTGTGTGACCAGTGCATGCTCCAGACCATTGTGTGACCAGTGCATGCTCCAGACCATTGTGTGACCAGTGCATGCTCCAGACCATTGTGTGACCAGTGCATGCCCCTGACCATTGTGTGGCCCGTGCATGCTCCAGACTATTGTGTGACCAATGCGTTCTCCTGACCATTGTGTGGCCAATGTGTGCCCCTAGCCATTGTGTGACCAGTGTGAGCCCCCAGACCATTGTGTGACCAGTGTGTGCTCCAGACCATTGTGTGCTCAGGACCATTGTGTGCCAGTGTGTGCTCAGGACCATTGTGTGTGCAGTGTGTGCTCCAGACCATTTTGTGTCCAATATGTGCTCCAGACCATTGTGCAACCAGTGTGTGCTCCAGACCATTGTGTGACCAGAGTGTGTCCCTGACCATTGTGTGACCCGTGCATGCTTCAGACCATTGTGCCCAGTGTGATCTCCTGATTAGGGATGGGCCGAACACCCCCGGTTTGCAGCAGAACATGTGAACAGGCAAAAAGTTAAAGCGAACATGCGAACCCTATTAATGTCTATGGGACACAAACATGAAAAATCAACAGTTCTCATTTTAAAGGCTTATATGCAAGTTATTGCCATAAAAAGTGTATGGGGACCCGGGTACTGCCCCAGGGGACCAAACAAATTTTTAAAACTACAGTTTTTTCAGGAGCAGTGATTTTAATAATGCTTAAAGTGAAACAATAAAAATGAAATATTCCTTTAAATATCGTGTCTGCCTGTAAAGTGGTGCATCTGTGTGATGTCTAGAACAGTGCCGCAGCAAAATGAAATTTCTAAAGGAAAATATTTAATTTAAACTTTCTCCTGGCTGTAATGTATTGCTGACTACCAGCAATATAGATGAAAAATCAAGGATAAACATTGGCGTAGGTTCCCCCCAGTCCCCTGGTATGGATTTTGAGGGGAACTCCACACCAACCTACACCAAAATTTTTTTTAAAAATTGCTGTGGGGGTCCCCCCCCCCAAAATCTATATCAGACCCTTATACAAGCAAGCAGCCTGGCAGGCCAGGAAAGGGGGGGACGAGTGAGTGCCCCCCCCTTCCTGAACCATACCAGGCTGTTTGCCCTCAACATGGGGAGGGTGCTTTGGGGTCCTCCCAAATCACCTTGTCTCCATGTTGATGAGCACAAGAGCCCTGTCCCCACATCACTGGCCCAGTGGATGTGGGGGTCTGCGGGTGGGGGGCTTATTGGAATCTGGAAGCCCCCTTCAACAAGGGGGCCACCAGATCCTGGCCACACCCCTATGTGAATGGGTATTGGGTACATTATACCCCTACCCATTCACCAAAAAAGTGTCAAAAAGTAAAAACCACAATAGACAGTTTTTGAGAATTCCTTGTCCATCCATCGTCAATCACGCAGCCCGACGGACCTGAAAAATTGAAATTAAAAATAAAAATACTCAGCTTTAATGGGAGGCACCCGCTGATGTAACCAGATGACCCCGCCCCCCTCTGACGTCACATGACTTCAGAAGGGGCGGGTTCACTTGGCAACGTCACTGGGTGACCCCGCCCTCACCTATATAACAGCTGTCACAGCCAAGAGACAGCAGTTGGCTACCATTACCCATTCACATAGGGGAGGTAGGATCTGGGCCCCCCCCTTGTTAAAGGGGGCTTGCAGGTTCCGATAAGCCCCCCACCCACAGACCCCAACAACCACCGGGCCAGGGTTGTGGGGACGAGGCCATTCTCCCTATCAACATGGGGACAAGGTGCTTTGGGGAGGACCCCAAAGCACTCTCCCCATGTTGAGGGCAAGCGATCTGGTATGGTTCAGGAGGGGCGCTCACCCCCCCTCCCCATTGTGTGACCAGTGTGTGCTCCATACCATTGTGCGTCTAGTGTATGCTCCAGACCATTGTGTGACCAGTGTGTGCTTCAGACCATTGTGTGACCAGTATGTGCTCCAGACAATTGTGTGACCAGTGTGTGCTCCAGCCCAATGTGTGACCAGTGTGTGTCCCCAAACCATTGTGTGACCAGTGTGTGCTCCAGACCATTGTTTGACCAGTGTGTGCCCCCAAACCATTGTGTGACCAGTGTGTACTCCAGACCATTGTGTGACCAGTGTGTGCCCCCAAACCATTGTGTGACCAGTGTGTGCTCCAGACCCTTGTGTGACCAGTGTGTACTCCAGACCATTGTGTGACCAGTGTGTACTCCAGACCCTTGTGTGACCAGTGTGTACTCCAGACCATTGTGTGACCAGTGTGTGCTCCAGAACATTGTGGCCAGGACTCACTGATCTGCTTGTGCTGTAGCAAATGACAGCACAGCCAGGGCGGCAGGCGTGTGCGTGCACCCCCTACCCGGAAATACAAAATTCAGTACATGTATGTGATTTGGCGCAGCGGGCCACCCTACAGCAGTATAAGTGCACTGGGCGGTTCTGAAGCGGTTAATATTAAACTGACCATACACTATACAATCTGATTGAACAATGACTTTTAGATCTACCAACAACTGTACGGTCATGGCCAATCATTGATTTATACAGACGGCTGTACGCCAACAATGGTGACATCAAATCTGCTGTGAAAGGACACAGAGGCAGGCAGGATCAAGCTGTTTAAAATAAATTTTCTAATCTGAAATAATTTATTACATATTTTGTCATCCAACTGTTCAGGAATAATTGACAATTTGAAAAAGCCAAACGTTACATCTAGCAGTCTTATGATGACATCTGCCGGCAGCGTGGATTGTTTAGGAATATGGATTGTCCTATAGTAGCTATTTACTATTCTTCTACTGCCATCTAGAGGCTAATCGGTGCGTTGTAAATCGCGATATGCTTTTTTTTTCAGCATGTTCTTAATGCATTGCATTAACATTTAATGCAGCGCATAATGCGTGTGTTTTCATCCCTGGGCACTTGGGGAAAAATTGACATGTGCCTTTTTGGTGCATATTCATCGACAAACAGGGCGCTAGCAGGACTCTTCAAATAATGCAGCGCACAGATGTGAACAGTTAGATAGGATTTAAAGGGGACTCATTTTCATGCATTTTGCAGCATGTGAAGATGTACCCTTACCCATTCACCAAAAAAAACCCACAATAGACAGTTTTTAACAATTTCTTTATTAAAAAATAAAAAGTGTCCCACAATGTCCATCCATCGTCAATCACGCTGCCAAATGGACTAGAAAAAGAAAAAACTCAGCCTCCATGGGAGGCCTTCCGTCGACTGCTGTCTTTTGGCTGTGACAGCTTTTATATAGACAAGGGCGGGGCCACCCGCCTGACGTAACCAAATGACCCCACCCCCTCTGATGTCACATGACCTATATAACAGCTGTCACAGCCAAAAGACAGCAGTCGGTGGAAGGCCTCCCATCGAGGCGGAGCTTTTTTTTTTTCAGGTCGGTCAGGTGGCGTGATTGAAGATGGATGGACATCGTGGGACACTTTTTTTTTCTTTTTTAATAAAGGAATTATTAAAAACTGTCTATTGTGGTTTTTACTTTTCGACACTTTTTTTGGTGAATGGGTAGGGGGTACAATGTACCCCTACCCATTAACATGGGGGCGGGATTTGGGGGCCCCCTTGTTAAAGGGGGCTTCCAGATTCCGATAAGCTCCTCACCCACAGACCCCTACAACCCCGGACCAGGGTTGTGGGGATGAGGCCCTTGTCCCCATCAACATGGGGACAAGGTGCTTTGGGGGGACCCCAAAGCACCCTCCCCATGTTGAGGGCAAGCGTCCTGGTATGGTTCAGGGGGGGTGCTCGCTCGCCCCCCCCTTCAATGGCCAGCCAGGCTGCTTGCTCGGATGAGGGTCTGGTATGAATTTTGGGGGGGACACCGCGGCAATTTCTTTTAAAATTCTGGAGTGGAGTTCAAGGGGGCTTACACATTCTGATAAGCCCCTCACCCACAGACCCCCACAACCCCGGGCCAGGGTTGTGGGAATGAGGCCCTTGTCCCCATCAACATGGGGACAAGGTGCTTTGGGGCGACCCCAAAGCACCCTCCCCATATTGAGGGCAAGCGTCCTGGTATGGTTTAGGAGGGGGGTGCTCACTCGTCTCCCCCCCTTCCATGGCCTGCCAGGCTGCTTGCTCGGATGAGGGCCTGGTATGGATTTCAGGGGGGACCCCACGCTGTTTTTTTATTTTATATTTTGGCAGAGCTCCCCTTAAAATCCATATCAGAGATTTTGAGGGGGACCTCATGTCGTTTTTGTTTCTTAATTCTGTCATAGGGTTCCCCTTAACCACTTCAATGCACTATTATATACTCTACACTGACTGAACTGTGTGTGTGTGTATATATATATATATATATATATATATATATATATATATATATATATATATATATAAATACACTAGACTGCCTGCACTGTATATATATCTATATACATATCTATATATATATATATATATATATATATATTTTGATATATATATAAATAACAACCAGTGTGTGCTCCAGACCATTGTGCGTTCAGTGTGTGCTCCCGACCAATGTGTGTTTAGTGTGTGCTTTAGACTATTGTGTGTCCAGTGTGTCCTCCAGACCATTGTTTGACCAGTGTGTACTCCAGACCATTGTGTGACCAGTGTGTGCTCCAGACCATTGTGTGACCAGTGTGTGCTCCAGAGCATTGTGTGACCAGTATGTGCTCCAGACCATTGTGTGACCAGTGTGTGCTCCAGACCATTGTTTGACCAATGTGTGCTCCAGACCATTGTGTGACCAGTGTGTACTCCAGACCATTGTGTGACCAGTGTGTGCTCCAGACCATTGTGTGACCAGTGTGTGCTCCAAACCAGTGTGTGCTCCAGACCATTGTGTGACCACTGTGTGCTCCAGACCCCTACCTGGAAATACCAAATTCAATACATGTATGTGATTTGGCGCAGCGGGGCCACCCTGCCGCAGTATAACTTCAGTGGGCGGTTCTAAAGCGATTAATATTAAACTGAACATACACTATACAATCTGGTATGGATTTCAGGGGGGACCCCACGCTGTTTTTTTTATTTTTCATTTTGGCGGAGCTCCCCTTAAAATCCATATCAGAGATTTTGAGGGGGACCTCATGTCGTTTTTGTTTCTTAATTCTGTCATAGGGTTCCCCTTAACCACTTCAATGCACTATTATATACTCTACACTGACTGAACTGTGTGTGTGTGTGTATATATATATATATATATATATATATCAGGGGCGGACTGACCATTGAGCGATTAGGGCACTGCCCGAGGGCCCTGGGCCACTAGGGGGCCCCATCAGGGTTGCCAGCCTCAGTAAAACCAGGGACAGTATGTATAAATCTGTGTTTTTTTTACATCTGTCTGTGTATACTGTGTGTACATGTATGTGTATACTGTGTGATTGTATACTGTGTGTGTGTATACTGTGTGGCCCCATAATCTCTGATTGCCTGGGGGCCCCATAATCTCCTATTGCCCGGGGGCCCCATGAGTTATCAGTCCGCCCCTGTATATATATATATAAATACACTAGACTGCCTGCACTGTATATATTTCTATATACATATCTATATATATATATATATATATATATATATATATATATATATATATATATATATTGATATATATATAACAACCAGTGTGTGCTCCAGACCATTGTGCGTTCAGTGTGTGCTCCCGACCAATGTGTGTTTAGTGTGTGCTTTAGACTATTGTGTGTCCAGTGTGTGCTCCAGACCATTGTGTGACCAGTATGTGCTCCAGACCATTGTGTGACCAGTATGTGCTCCAGACCATTGTGTGACCAGTATGTGCTCCAAACCAGTGTGTGCTCCAGACCATTGTGTGACCACTGTGTGCTCCAGACCCCTACCTGGAAATACCAAATTCAATACATGTATGTGATTTGGCGCAGCGGGGCCACCCTGCCGCAGTATAACTTCAGTGGGCGGTTCTAAAGCGATTAATATTAAACTGAACATACACTATACAATCTGATTGAACAATGACTTTTAGATCTACCAACAACTGTTACGGTCATGGCCTATCATTGATTTGTACAGACGGCTGTACGCCAACAGCGGTGACATCAAATCTGCTGTGAAAGGACACAGAGGGGTTAAATGCAGCTTGCCCCCATGGACAGCAGTACATGCACCTTTCTTCCCTTTTCTCATGAAATAGAACACATAGGCACCCTTTCCATGATAACAAGCCATTGGTTCTCAATATGGTACCCCTAATACCCAAATCCTTACCCCAGTGTCAGATCAGGCAGGATAAAGCTGTTTAAAATGCATTTTCTAGTCTGAAATAATTTATAGCATATTCTATTTCTCATCCAACTGTTCAGGAATAATTGACAATCTGAAAAAGCCAAACGTTACATCTAGCAGTCTTATGATGACATCTGCCGGCAGCATGGATTGTTTAGGAACATGGATTGTCCTAAAGTAGCTATTTACTATTCTTCTACTGCCATCTAGAGGCTAACCGGTGCGTTGTAAAACGCGATATGCTGCTTTTTTTTTTTCATGTTCTTAATGCGTTGCATTAACATTTAATGCAGCGCATAATGCGTGCGTTTTCATCCCTGGTCACTTGGGGAAAAAATTGACACGTGCCTTTTTGGTGCGTTTTCATTGACAAACAGGGCGCTAGCAGGACTCTTCAAATAACGCAGCGCACAGAAGTGAACAGTTAGATAGAATTTAAAGGGGACTCATTTTCATGCATTTTGCAGCGTGTTAAGATGCATTGTAGCGCAGCAAAAGCGCTCCGGTGTGAACAGGGCCTAATGGCTATTTTTTAAAAGTTAAGTAGTAAAATAAAATTCTTGTTTTTTTTTTTTTTTAATTAAAGTCCATCCCCATCGCACACTTTAAAAGGTTAAAAAAGCTCTGTCAGGCATTTATTGTTGTCTTTGTCCACTTGAGGAGGAGGTCACATCCTTAGATCTCAGGGGTTCATGCTGGGACTTATAGTCCTTCACTTTTGGGGGATGTGACCCCCCAAAAGTGAAGGACTATAAGTCCCAGCATGAACCCCTCAAAGCTGGGGACATGACACCCCCCCATCCAAATCAAAGAGACTCTGGCTGCCACTGAGGGGACAACCCCAGGCACCCTGCAAGAGATATGGGGCAATTGCCCCAGGTGCCCAAGCTAGCGCCCCCCTGCCAGGCAACTTAGTGGAGCCAAGTTCCAGCCCTGGGCTCAGGACACAGGACTGGTTTACACCATGTTTATGGAGGGACAGTAGGCTGGTAGCCTGGGCAACCTGACGGAGGAGGAATAATGATGTGTCAGGCTACACACATCGCGTAAGTGATGCAACGTGCTTAAAGGGGAGCTCCGTCTGAAAAAAAATAAAGTCAGCAGCTACAAATACTGTAGCTACTGACTTTTAATATAAGGACACTTACCTGTCCAGGGATCCCGTGATGTCGGCACCCCAGCTGATTTGTCCATTGTCCGGCATTGCAAGTAAGGGAAACTGGCAGTAAAGTTGCACTGCGTTTTCTGAATGGTCTTGTCATCTTCTGGCACACACACAGGTCCCAGAGGGCAGTGGGGGGAAAGGAGGAGCTGTATCTGCCGTAGATCGCCATGCTGCAATATTACCCGGAAGTAGGAGTGGGTACCTGTCAAAACCAGGTACCCCCTCCCCCCAAAAAAGTGCCAAATGTGGTAGTGGAGGAGGGCAGGGTGGAGCTCCAATTTAAAATACACTGTGGCCAAAGCCAGATACTGTCTTTATTCTTCTCTGGTGCTGTGCTGGTCTGCCGACCTACAATAAGCCTGCAGGGGTCTTGGTCCTCCTCTCACAGTAAGCTTTTGGTTTAAAAAAAGAAAAAAAAATAGGCTGCTCAGTCCAAAATGCCCCGCGCTGGACTTAGGTACACTGTTCTACCAACTATAGGTGCACTGTGATGGTTCAAAACTGAAATTTAAAGTGGAAGTAAACCCTCCTATCATTTTCAGCCAAGGAAGCTGCCATCTTTGCCTCTGTTTAATCTAAAACTGCCATGATGCTGCACATGTGATCAGTTATTACACCAGCCATTGGGTGGTTTGACAGTTTGGTTGAGAGCACAACCAATGGGGGTGTTACATTTCCGGCACGTGCCGGAAATGAAACTTTTTTGAAACTGGTAAATTAATTGGTTTACTTCTGCTTTAAGGATGGGCACTTTGATGGGGACACCTGCTCTCTGATGGGGGCAGCTGCTCTATGCGGGGACTCTGATGGGGACACCTGCTCTATGGAGGCACTCTTATGGGGACACCTGCTCTATGGGGGCACTCTGATGGGGGCACCTGCAATTTGGGGGCACTCTGATGGGGACACCTGATGTAAAGTGACACTCTGATGGGGACACCTGCTCTATAGGGGCACTCTGATGGGGACACCTGCTCTATGGGGGTACTATGATGGGGACACCTGCACTACGGGGGAACTCTGATGGGCACACCTGATGTAAAGGGATACTCTGATGGGGACACCTGCTCTATGGGGGCACTCTGATGGGGACACCTGCTCTATAGGGGCACTCTGATGGGGACACCTGCTCTATAGGGGCACTCTGATGGGGACACCTGCTCTATGGGGGCACTCTGATGGGGACACCTGCTCTATGGGGACACTCTGATGGGGACACCTGCTCTATGGGGGAACTCTAAAGGGGACACCTGCTCTATGGAGGTACTCTGATGGGGACACCTGCTCTATGGGGGAACTCTGATGGGGACACCTGCTCTATGGGGGCACTCTGATGGGGACACCTGCTCTATGGGGGCACTCTGATGGTGACACCTGCTGTATGGGGGAACTCTGATGGGGACACCTGCTCTATAGGGGACACTCTGATGGTAACACCTGCTCTATGAGGGCACTCTGATGGTGACACCTGCTTTATAGGGGCACTCTGATGGGGACACCTGCTCTATAGGGGCACTCTGATGGTAACACCTGCTCTATGGGGGCACTCTGATGGGGACACCTGCTCTATAGGGGCACTCTGATGGGGACACCTGCTCTATAGGGGCACTCTGATGGGGACACCTGCTCTATAGGGGAACTCTGATGGGGACACCTGCTCTATGGGGGCACTCTGATGGGGACACCTGCTCTATAGGGGGGACTCTGATGGGGACACCTGCTCTATCTAGGCACTCTGATGGGGACACCTGCTCTATGGGGACACTCTGATGGGGACACCTGCTCTATAGGGGCACTCCGATGGGGACACCTGTTCTAGAGGGGCACTCTGATGGGGACACCTGCTCTATGGGGGAACTCTGATGGGGACACCTGCTCTATAGGGGCACTCCGATGGGGACACCTGTTCTAGAGGGGCACTCTGATGGGGACACCTGCTCTATGGGGCAACTCTGATGGGGACACCTGCTCTATCTAGGCACTCTGATAGGGACACCTGCTCTATGGGGACACTCTGATAGGGACACCTGCTCTATAGGGGCACTCCGATGGGGATACCTGCTCTATGGGGGCACTCTGATGGGGACACCTGCTCTATAGGGGCACTCTGATTGGGACACCTGCTCTATAGGGGCACTCTGATGGGGACACCTGCTCTATAGGGGCACTCTGATGAGGACACCTGCTCTATGGGGGCACTCTGATGGGGACACCTGCTCTATGGGGGAACTCTGATGGGGACACCTGCTCTATTTAGGCACTCTGATAGGGACACCTGCTCTTTGGGGACACTCTGATGGGGACACCTGCTGTATAGGGGCACTCCGATGGGGACACCTGTTCTATAGGGGCACTCTGATGGGGACACCTGCTCTATGGGGGAACTCTGATGAGGACACCAGCTCTATCTAGGCACTCTGATGGGGACACCTGCTCTATGGGGACACTCTGATGGGGACACCTGCTCTATAGGGGCACTCTGATGGGGACACCTGCTCTATGGGGGCACTCTGATGGGGACACCTGCTCTATGGAAGCATTCTGATGGGGACGCCAGCTCTATAGAGGCACTCTGATCGGGACACCTGCTCTATGGGGGAACTTTGATGGGGACACCTGCTCTATGGGGGCACTCTGATGGGGACACCTGCTCTGTGGTGGGGATATTCTGATGGGGATACCTGCTATATGAAGGTAATCTGATTGGGACACCTGATGTATAGGGACACTGGGGGATAAATCCTGTTGATATGCTATGAAAATGTTACACTTCTTAATTTTTGTTCAAAAAAATCTTGAGTTTCGGACCTCATCTGGAAGAAAATTTTAGTGATGGACTGCCATTAATTTTAATTCAATACCTCAATATTGAATTAAATATCAATATGCCACATTTCCGACAATATGTCATAAAAGTGTTAAGTCACAATCAACAACTTTTTACATTATACTAAGCTTCTGCTTCGATTTGCTATACTCTTACTGCCATCTAGTGGTGGTTAAAGCTTAGTGCAACCAAAACTTATAGTTGGGTCAATGCTGGAAAATAGAATTACCCCCTGGCTTTTCATCATTCAGACAGATTCAGGGCTCGTTCAGACATAAGGCAGCCCTTGCCGCCCTTCTGAAAAGCGAGTGGGAGGTTGACAGGCAGTTGGGAGGCAAAATGTTGCCTCCTCACCCTCTGTTTTAAGCCTCAAAAGGCTGAACCACAGCACACAACCCCATGTATTGCACATGGTTGTAGGGTAGTTGCACCTTGAATGGGTTGTGACAGGGACAATCTAGCAGCAGCATGTGTACAGCCCTGAGTGGCTGCACGTCCTTTTTTAGGTAGGAGGTTGAGGGTGGTAAAACCTCGGCTTAACCGCCTGCTTTTACTACCACCTGCCTGTCCATGTGAATGAGCCCTTGGAGTAGCCTTTCTCATCCTTTTCAACACAGAGGAACCCTAGAAATAACTTTCCGGTCTCAGGGAACCGGTAAATTACTATATCTATAACTCATGATACATTAGTGTGATAGTAAGTGGGAAGAATGTTCCTTACAATTGTGGACATTGGGAAGAATTATCCCCTTACAGCTAAGAAGATCAATGGTGTCAGTGGGAACTTATCTGAGAGGCAGAAATTGCTCATTGCTGAAGGAACCCCTAGCTACCTCTGGAGGAATCCTAGTTGAGAAACCCTGCCTTATGCAGCGTACACATGACCGGACTTTCCGGCAGACTAGGTCTGACAGTCTTCCCGACGGACTTCCGGCAGACTTTCTGAATGGACAGGCTTGCCTACACACGACCGGACTTTCTGGCAGACTAGGTCCGCCAGTCTTCCCGACAGACTTTCCACAGAGTTACGCCAAACTTTCTGAATTAACAGACTTGCCCACACATGGACAAGTCCGTTCATTTAGAACTTGACGCGGGTACGACGGGACTAGAAAAGGAAGTCAATCTCGCCGCTTTTATCGCGAGATTGACACCTTGCGGGCCCCGTCGCAGGGTATACCAGGCCCTTAGGTCTGGTATGAATTTTATGGGGAACCCCCTATGCCGAAAAAACAGCTTGGGGGTCTCCCCAAAATCCATAGCAGACCCTTATCCGAGCACGCAGCCCGGCCGGTCAGGAAAGGGGGTGGGGACAAGCGAGCGCCCCCCCTCCTGAACTGTACCAGGCCGTATGCCCTCAACATGGGGGGGTGGGTGCTTTGGGGGCTCCTCCGCTATCTTCTGCCGCTCTTTTGCTAGCGGTGGCCCGGTCTTTTGCGTCGTCTTCTTCCCTCATGCTCCCTCTTCCAGGGGAATGCTGGGACTGTGATGTCATAAGGGGCGGGGTCATCAGATGACATCACCCGGTGACCCCGCCCCATGCCTATATAAGTCATTACGCACCGTCCACACAGCATTACAGCAGGAGAGAGCATCGTGTCAACATCGGAAGAAGAGAAGAGGGAAGAAGACAACGCAGAAGACCAGGCCACCGATAGCAATAGAGCGGCAGAAGATAGCAGAGGAGCCCGGCAGAAGAACCGGACACCGGGAGAAGAGGCCGAACAATGGGAGAAGAGGCCGGAGAGAGCAGAGAAGTCGGAAGAAGACCCCCGAAGTCGGAAGAAGACCCCCAAACTCAGAAGACCCCCGAAGTCAGGAGAAGACCCCCGGAGCTGCCTAATAAATTACTTTAAAAACCCGTCTAGAGTTTTTTTTTTGACGCTTTTTTCCCTAGGTGAATGGGTAGGGGTATGATGTACCCCATACTCATTCACATAGGGTGGGGGGCTGGGATCTAGGGGCCCCCTTATTAAAGGGGGCTCCCGGATTCCGATAAGCCCTCCCGACCTCAGACCCCCACAACCAATGACCAAGGTTGTCGGGAAGAGGCCCTTGTCCTCATCAACATGGGGACAAGGTGCTTTGGGGTGGGGAGGCCACAGGGCACCCCCCTCCCCCAAAGCACCCACCCCCCCCATGTTGAGGGCATGCGACCTGGTACGGTTCAGGGGGGGGGCGCTCGCTCGTCCCCACCCCCTTTCTTGACCGGTTGGGCTGCGTGCTCAGATAGGGGTCTGGTATGGATTTTGGGGGGACCCCACGCCGTTTTTTCGGCGTAGGGGGTTCCCCTTAAAATCCATACCAGACCTAAGGGACATGGTCGCCTCCCCCCCCGGGCTCGCTGCAATAGGAAAATGTGTTTTTCCTACTGCAGTGAGCATGAGATGTAGCACCCTGTCGCTGAGATCGCGCTGGAAACATTCTCGCAGGCAGGTGCTGTAGCTGCCTTTGCTTCATATTTGGTCCGTCGGACCAGCATACAGACAAACGGGCTTTCCGATAGGAACTGAGTCCGTCAGAGTTCCGGTGGGAAAATTTGAAGCAAGTTTCAAATCTAAAGTCCGTCAGATTTCTGACCGAAACGGTCCGTCGGATGTCCGATGCAGCCCACACATGGTCAGATTGTCCGCCGGATTCGGTCAGTCGGACCAGTCCGGTCGAAAAGTCCGCCCGTGTGTACGCTGCTTTAGAGACTATGGAGCCCGGGTACCCAATCTGGGTCCCTTTAACACCTATTGTGCAGCCCTCAGGCCTTTTCTTACGAAAACCAGTGAAGGAAAAGTTTTCATTAGTCTAAATGTTAAAGGGTTTGGTTTATTTTGTTCACACTGTCTTAGGTTTTTCTGTGCTGGCCATTCATTTTTATGTTTATTTTTTTTTTCTCTGGTCTATTATAATGGATCTTGCTACCCCATGCCTGTTCCAAGCAAAATCCACAGCAGCTGTATATGATATCACCCTGACATCGTATATGAATATTACAATATAAAGCACTATTAATAAAGTGATAAATAAAGTGCTAGCATGTGCACCTTAAAAACTATCCCTTATTAGTACGAACATTAAGTGACAGGTGCAGTGTCCATCAATATAACAAATCAGTCAATTCCAGCATGATGACTGGACATAGAATCTTGCTTCAAACAATTCCTTAAGTCCAATTCAAGTGTCCAAACAGTGCTCAGGGTTCCACACTTTTCATGTCAGGTGCAATGTACCTCTATCTCCAACCATATGCTGCCTTATGAACGGGTCACCCGAAATGACGAGCGCTCACCATATCCTGAGACCCCTTTATTTAATAACCACTTGCTCCATGGAAATATTTACCCCCTCCTTCGTGACCAGGCCATTTTTTATTATAGAGCACTGCGTTACTTTAACTGACAATTGCGCAATTGTGTGACACTGTACCTAAATAAAATTGATGTCCTTTTTTCCCACAAATAGATCTTTCTTTGAGTGGTATTTGATCACCACTGCGGTTTTTATTTTTTGCGCTATATTTAAAAAAAGACAGACCATTTTAAAAAAATATATATATATATTTTACTTTCTGCTATAAAACATGTCCAAAAAAAAAAAGAAAAAATCTAATTTCTTCATCAGTTTAGGACAATATGTATTCTGCTACATATTTTTGGTAAAAAAAAAATCACAATAAGCGTATACTGATTTATTTATTTATTTTACTAGTAGTGGCGGCAATCAGAAACTTATAGTGGGACTGTGATATTGTGGCGGACAATCGGGACACTAACAAAACTGACACATTTGACACTTTTTGGGGACCAGTGACACTAATACAGTGATCAGTGCTAAAAAATATGCACTGTCACTATACTAATGACACTGGCTGGGAATGGGTTAACATCAGGGGCGATCAAAGGGTTAACTGTGTTCCTAGCCAGTGTTTTCTAACAGTGTGGGAGGTGCTTTTACTAGGGGAAGGCATTGATTCATGTCCCCGCTTTGCAAGAACACAGGATCAATGCCTTCCCTACTGACAGATCACCATTCTGCCTGTGTACCGAATGATCAGCAGGTGTCAGCGGACATCGGGTCCTTGGGACTCGCTGATCAGCTCCCACCAGGGGTGGACTGGTTAGTAGGTCCATTCGGCCGTGATCCAGGGGCCCGCTGGGGTAGGGCCACCACCTGTCTTGTTTTAAAGGTTTCACAGTGCCGTGATTGCTCCAAGCCCAGCTCAGTGATGCGCAGCGAGCGCCCTGTGATTGGCTGAATGGGGACATGGGCGCCTGCGATTGGCCCGGCGGAGCTGGCCACGTCTGGAGGCGGGGCTGGTCTGTGGGTGATCACGGCCACTTGCTGCCGAAGTCCCGCCTCTCTGCCTGGCGCGATGTGTGTCTTCTGACGTCTCTCTCATCTACCCCCTCACTCCTTCTCTGTCAGTGCCCGCCCCTCTCTGTCAGCCCACCCCTCTCTGTCAGAAACCCTCTATGTCAGCACCCCCTATCTGTCAGCCCGCCCCTCTCTGTCAGCACCCCCTATCTGTCAGTCCGCCCCTCTCTGTCAGCAACCCTCTCTGTCAGCACCCTCTATCTGTCAGACTGCCCCTCTCTGTCAGTGCCCACCCTCTCTGTCAGTGCCCACCCTCTCTGTCAGTGCCCCCCTTCTCTCTCAGCACAGAGACCAACAGGAGCCAGCCAGCCACCCAAAGGAGCCGGCCACAGAGGATGCAGGAGGAGCCAGCCAGCCAGCCACCAACAGGAGCCAGCCACAGAGGATGCAGGAGCCAACCAGCCACAGAGGACATGTGAGCCAGCTAGCCACCGAGGATGCCGGAGCCAGCCACAGAGGATACGGGAGCCAGCCACAGAGGATGCGCAAGCCAGCCACAGATGACATGGGAGCCAGCCACAGCTACAGTACTCATAGTTAAGGTAAGAGGAGCGCTACACAGTGACAATTTTATTTCTACTTTGTGAGAGGTTGGGGCAGGGGTGAGAGTCATGGCAAAAGGAGGGGGTCCCATGAGGACCAGAGTGAATGAAGGTGTTCACTGTACACTCTGTTAGAAAGAAGCCCCCCTCCAGGTCCCATTATACTCCTTTTCAGTCTCTAATGGGACCTGGAGGGGACTTTTTCTAAAAGATTCTATAATGGACACTGAATGGGCCTCTGTTAGAGAGACCCCCCTCCAGGTCCCATTAGACTCCTTTGAAATCTCCAATGGTTCCTGGATGGGTGTCTCTCTCTAATAGGGAATTTCTAATGGACACTGTTAGAGAGAGACCCCCCTCCAGGTCCCATTAGACTCTGTTGTAGTCTCTAACTGGGCCTGGAGGGGACATTTTCTAAAAGACTGTCCAATGGACACTTAGAGAAAGACCTCCCTCTAGGTCCCATTATATCTGTTGTTAAACAGTGTTTTTTTTTTAAAAAGGAAGAAGTTGTACTTTGTGTAAAATAAAAGGTGGGGCCTGGGGTGGGTCATGGGCAGGGCCAGGGGTGGGTCATGGGCAGAGCCTGACAGGGGGCCCTTGCTTTATTTGTTCTGGTGGCCTTGGGTGTTGTCAGTCCCCCCTGGCTCCCGCTGTGCCCAATACCCAAAAGTGCAGGATCGAGTATATACATATGATGTATAACCTGCTATAGGGCGTCGGTCGGCAAAGTGGATAAGAAAGTCTAAAGCGGGTTTTTTTCTATTCTAGGAGCCAGAAAAGGCAAAAACTTTAGCAACTTTCATTTTTTTGGCTGCCTCGTGGTGCGAGGTAGTAGATGCCCCACACTGATAGTGCCTCACACTGCGCTGAAAAAAAGTACTGCGTGTCAGTACTCCCCCACATACCGCCCACACACCACTGCAGCTGGGCACATAAGAAGACCAGGATTATACTAGAATAGCCACCCAATGCAGTCCCCCCACATCTGGTGTGCAGAGACACTAACTGTTAGGAACTGTTTAATGAGGTCTTTTGTGTTGGCTGAATGGATCGAGTGCTGAGGAATTTCTGCATTGTCCTCTTAATACAAACATAAATGTACCAAGGTCCTGGGGCTTTCTAGGCCTAATGGTGACCTCCGGAGTTAGGGACAACTGACATCCTTCTATGTAGAATGGGTTACGAGGCATGGTGAGTGTAGTGCAAGGTAGATTAATGGGCGCTAGACACTTCTTGAATGCAAAGAGATTTATTTTCTCTTGAACAGAACTGTGGGAGAGAGGGTTAGGGTCAGGACACCCTTAAGTAGTTGCAATGTTATTTGGCAGACTCCAAGACTTCTATAGGCAGAGAGCCATGCAGGGGAAGGCATCCAGCAAGACATCACATCTGCATGAGAAGGATCGCTGTCTCCTATGGCAATGGTCTCATAACAGTTTCTAACACGAGTTGTAACAAACTCCTTTGCTTCCTCCACAATCTCCTCTTGTAGAACTTCACTCAACCGAGCTCCCAGTCTCTCTCACTAGACTTGTAGATCCGCTGCCATTGGATCCCCTGAGCTCTTCCAATATTCACACACAGTATATTCCTCACACGTCACTCCCGCATCCCTGCTGGGTCCCTAGCTTGGCACTCGCAGATACTCTTCAGGCTTCACCCCACTGATCTGCTCGGTCCCTGGCTTGGCACACAAGACCGCTCTGCAAGCATCACCTCTGCTGGCTGGGTCCCTGGCTTAACACCTGTTGAAGTTTCCCAATTCTTCACCGTCCCCGGGTGGTTCTGTTCCGGTACTTGCTCCGGCTACTCACTGTGGTCCCTGGTAATAAGTATAGTAGTACTTAGTACTTAGTACTTAGTACTTAGGTAAAGTATATGTATATATATATATATATACTATATTATTTATTTATTTTTGTCCTATGCTGTTAGGAGGTGTGGATGGTGGAGACTCAACACAAGAAGAACGTTTGTTCTCTAGCGTTTGAGAATTCTCCCATTAACCACTTCCGGACCGCCGCACGCAGATGTACGTCCAAACTTTGAAGGGGGATATTGTTGTTACGGCAGCAGCTAGCTGCCATAACCCCGGTATCCCCGTTTTCGTGCGGTGGTCCGCTTTCTGATTAAAGTGGTCCCTGCGACGGATTCGCCGCGAGGTCACTTTTATCGGTGACGGAAGAGGGGCCCCCACCTCCCGCCGCGATCCGGTGCCCTCCGCCGCGATCCGGAGCCGTCGGTAGCGACGGAGGCAATCGCGTCTGTCTCCATCCTGTGCCTGGAGACAAGTGAGGCTAAGATAGCGCCCACTCATCTCCATGACACTGCTAGGTGGAAGCGACGTCAAAACGTCACTTCCGCCCACGCCTCTTAAAGGCACATTTTTTTCAATGTCATTTTAAAATAAATAATAAAAATTTTACAATTTTTTTTTAAAAAAACCCCGTCCCGACGAGCTCGCGCGCAGAAGCGAACGCATACGCGAGTAACGCAAAACATGCAACCTGTAGAATTTTTTAAACGTCGCCTATGGAGATTTTTGAGGGTAAAAGTTTGACGCCATTCCACGAGCGGGCGCAATTTTGAAGCGTGACATGTTGGGTATCAATTTACTTGGCGTAACATTATATTTCACAGTATAAAAAAAAATTGGGCTAACTTTACTGTTGTCTTATTTTTTTATTCAAAAAAGTGAATTTTTTCCAAAAAAAGTGCGCTCATAAGACCGTTGCGCAAATACGGTGCAAAAAAAAGTATTGCAACGACCGCCACTTTATTTTCTAGGGTGTTAGAAAAAAAAACATATATGATGTTTGGGGGTTCTATGTAATTTTCTAGCAAAAAAACCTGTTTTAAACATGTAAACACCTAAAATCCAAAACGAGGCTGGTCCTTAAGTGGTTAAAATCAATGCAATATGGTCCACAACAAAATGGCAGCCCTAATTACAAGTACAGATTGTTTAGTGTTTATGGGGATGCTAGGAGCGGAAGCTGTTTGCAGGGAAGTCTGCGGGGGCAGAGTCGGTCTTCACAGCTGTACCCCGATGCACCGATCATTTCCGGGAGATCGGGAGGCGCTTGTGGGTGTGCGGGAGCTGCTGCAGAAATGCGGGAATCTCCCACACCTCGGGGAGACTTGAGATGTTTGCACTGTTGGTTGAACTGCAAGCCGCAGTCCCAACCCTGCACTGCTCTCTTGCTTCTAGACAGGCCCTCGGACAGCCCAGCAGCCAGATGTCCCCAGGATAGACCCCAGGCTCTGGCCTAGCAGTCCGGGGCAGTACAACACACGTCCACCCAGACAGCCGTCCAGGTGGCACAGAACCCCCGATCACCTGACTCCACCCAAATTAATAGGCTCTCCCAGCAGGCCAAGGGATTCTAGAAACTCCCTGCCCATTGGCTGAGATACCCCATGTACTCCTAATCTGTCCTTGCAATGCCCTTGTCTTATCTAATGTCGCCAGGTACCCGGCCACCTAGCGACACAAGAGAGAAGTGCAGCAATTCCAGAATAAGGGCGAGGTCAGTTGACCCCTCAGCAATTGGTCAAGGCAACTATCACTTGACAAATAAATTTAAGAGCAACCCTGCCTAAATATCAGGGTGCTACATAAAGAAAAAGAAAAATCTGACTGCGGGTCATAATTTAAAAGCATTCTCAAATGACTAATTTTGGTAAAACAGGATATATAACCAGCAGCTATAGCACATCATAAAGCACTGTCAAGAGTAATTCATGATGAGCAACATAATTATCTGTACAAGAGGAATCCCATCAACAGCAGAAAGAAAACGAATACCCGCAAGGCTCCTTCATCTTCTTGACAGAGGCTGGGGCTGGAGACATACTGTATTTTCTGTAGGGCAGAATTTTATAGAAACTTTTTTTCAGTGATTGCTTTTAGTAGCAATCTTGTGTGTTTATGATTGTGAACACTGTGATACCCAGGCAGGGAGTGATGTTCGAGGCGTTTTTATAGGTACGATTTTAGGCTAGGAGGCTTATGTACAAGGCTAACGAGTGGGATAGCCTTGTGTACAAGGGATTTTTGTATCAGAACTGGTTTCCTCCCCTACAAGTCAATGTAGATGTAAAAGCAGCTTGGAAAAAGGTTAGAATCAGCTCCAAAAGCAGTTTAAAGCAAGCATAAAGGCTGATTGTACAATCTCTGTACAATTACCATTAGATTTTCCAGAATTATGTAATAGGAAGACCCACCTATTTATCCATACACTCTCTATCCAATCAGGAAGGCCCTTGTACAACATAGTTGAAGGTAGATGTAAAGGAGATTGTACAATCAGATTGTATAGTGTATAGCAGCCCTCAAATTTTCCACTCGCCTACAGTGAAAAATAAGGGCTGACAAGCGTGGGCTGCCTGGGAGTGGGGGGGGTGGGGGCAAGCACCATCGGCAGGCAGGGTTGAATGGAAGCCCTTCTCCCAGTGATCGCCCGGGGAAGAGAGAGCCGGCCAGGTCATCAGAGCATGGAACATCGCTGTAGCAGAAATTTAAACAATTGCCTCACATCTCGCACATATGTTGGCACCACATCCCTTCAATATTGATCTGCATAATAAATATAGGACTGGGACTTTAAAGGTGCAGTAGATAACACACAAATTATGTAAAAAATATCATTTTATTTAGAAAAATTGATAAAAACATATCAATTTAAAAGAGTTTTGATCCAATGTAACAATACAGTTTCAAGTAGTGCGACTGAAGGATTTATTTTTCAACATGTTTCACCACATGCCGTGGCTTCTTCAGGAGAGTAGTATTTATCAGGCACTAAAGATAATGATACACAGAAAAATTACAAAATAAACAAAAAAAATGGAACAAACAATAAATCGATCAGAATACAAATAGGGATAATACCACACATCTAATCTGCCAATGCAATACCCCAGCCAAGGAAATATATTTACCTGTATATAGATCTATCAAAAAATTGAATACGAGATTGGATAAAAAAACGAGAAAAAAAAAAAAAAGAAAGAAACTGACACACCCAGCTGAGTGAAGTAGAGGGTTAGAAAATGTTTGATAGAGAATTTAGTGGAATTTTAAAGTAGTCCTGTTTTAAATAGGGGGGCACATCCATGTGAACAGTGAATTACAGTTTTAGAGCACAACAGGAACTTTCATTCATACTTCCAAACCCAACTGTGCAACAAAAGGTCAAATCGCATGTGGAGCCCCATTACAAAGTATGGGCTTTAGTCAACCATGTACGTGATAAAGGACTACTGTATGCATAGTCAGAAGAATGATTAAAATTTTAGTTTTCATATTGGTGAGTCTTCTATTAGTGAAGAGGAGAAATAACCACATGTAAGCTATTATACAACCAAAGCTTTCTGAGAAGCTAACTGAAGGCTTTGTTTAGCCAGTGTTGTAAAAGCAAGAGACAAAAGAGGGGAAAAACACACAAGACAAACATCTTAGTAATATAGACATAGTAAAAATGTGTATGACTTTATTCAATAAACAGGTGATGGAACCACCAAATGACCACCCCATAAAATGGCATCACCTTCAGCTGGATAAAAAATAATAATAATAATAATAAAAAAAAAAATTTGATAGATCTATATACAAGTAAATATATTTCCTTGGCTGGGGTATTGCATTGGCAGATTAGATGTGTGGTATTATCCCTATTTGTATTCTGATTGATTTATTGTTTTTTCCATATTTTTTGTTTATTTTGTAATTTTTCTGTGTATCATTATCGTTAGTGCCTGATAAATACTACTCTCCGGAAGAAGCCACGGCATGTGGTGAAACATGTTGAGAAATAAATCCTTCAGTCGTACTACTTGAAAATGTATTGTTACATTGGATCAAAACTCTTTTAAATTGATATGTGTTTATTAATTTTTCTAAATAAAAGGATATTTTTTACATCATTTGTGTGTTATCTACTGCACCTTTAAAGTCCCAGTCCTATATTTATTATGCAGATCGCTGTAGCAGCTTTCATTTCAATTGTCGTGTGTTCCCCCGCACTCGCTGTCACATACAGCCCCGCCTAGTTTGAAGGACAGAACACCCATCCAAAGTGTTTATGGGGATGCTAGGAGCCGAAGCTGTTTGCAGAGAAGTCTGCGGGGGCAGAGTCGGTCTTCACAGCTGTTCCCCGCCGCACCGATCATTTCCGGGAGATCGGGAGGCGCTTGCGGGTGTGCGGGAGCTGCTGCAGAAATGCGGGAATCTCCCACACCTCGGGGAGACTTGAGATGTTTGCACTGTTGGTTGAACTTCAAGCCGCAGTCCCAACCCTGCACTGCTCTCTTGCTTCTAGACAGGCCCTCAGACAGCCCAGCAGCCAGATGTCCCCAGGATAGACCCCAGGCTCTGGCTTAGCAGTCCGGAGAAGTACAACACACATCCACCCAGACAGCCATCCAGGTGGCACAGAACCCCCGATCACCTGACTCCACCCAAATTAATAGGCTCTCCCAGCAGGCCAAGGGATTCTAGAAAATCCCTGCCCATTGGCTGAGATACCCCATGTACTCCTAATCTGTCCTTGCAATGTCCTTGTCTTATCTAATGTCGCCAGTAGGGATGAGCCGAACACCCCCCGGTTCGGTTCGCACCAGAACCTGCGAACGGACCGAAAGTTCGCACGAACGTTAGAACCCCATTGACGTCTATGGGACTCGAACGTTCAAAATCAAAAGTGCTCATTTTAAAGGCTAATTTGCATGGTATTGTCCTAAAAAGGGTTTGGGGACCCGGGTCCTACCCCAGGGGACATGTATCAATGCAAAAAAAACTTTTAAAAACGGCCGTTTTTTCGGGAGCAGTGATTTTAATGATGCTTAAAGTAAAAAAAAAAAAAGTGAAATATTCCTTTAAATATCGTACCTGGGGGGTGTCTATAGTATGCCTGTAAAGTGACGCGTGTTTCCCGTGTTTAGATTAGTCCCTGCACCAAATGTCATTTTTAAAGGAAAAAATCTAATTTAAAACCGCTTGCGGGTTTAATGTCATGTCGGGTCATGGCAATATGGATGAAAATCAGTGAGACAAACGGCATGGGTACCCCCCAGTCCATTACCAGGCCCTTTGGGTCTTGTATGGATATTAAGGGGAACCCCGCACCCAAATTAAAATAAGGAAAGGCCCTATATACTCTGAACAGCAGTATACAGGCAGTGCAAACAAGACAGGGACTGTAGGTTTCTTGTTAAGTAGAATCCGTATGTAATTTTGAACGGGTACATTTTTAACGTGTTTAGCTCCAGCCAAAAAATCTTTTTTAAGCTTTTTGGAAAACATAGGGAAGGGTTATCACCCCTGTGACATTTGTTTTCCTGTCTTTCCTCCTCTTCAGAAGATTTCACCTCACTTTTTGTCCCAATGAAAAATGTTTTTTGAAAATTTGGGTTTTTTTGTGGAACAAGGATTGGAAAGCATCAGTGGAAAGGAGAAATTGTTTTCCCATATTAACTCTTACAGGAGAGAATTTCCCTTCCTAGGGGTAGATTTCATCTCACTTCCTGTTGTCTCCTTCCGTTTGCAAGTAGGAGTCGTTTGTAAGTTAGATGTTTGAAAGTAGGGTCCTGCCCTATATACTCAGCAGAAATTTGGGCCTTAGGTGTTGCTGTGGCCACAACACTGTAAGCCCTCACAGGGCCCTGCTGTGAAATATTAGATCAAAAATTGTAATTACACGCCCCTGTTAGACAGGGGCAGAATAATTGGGCCTTAGGCACTGGTGCTGGTGCCACAACACTGCAACCCCTCACAGACACTCTAGTTGGAATTCAGGAACGAGCCCTGCTGCAAAGTATTACATCAAAAATTGTAATTACACGCCCCTGTTAAACAGGGGCTGAAAAATTGTGCCTTAGGCACTGGTGGTGGCGCCCAGAACCAAAAATGTTCTTACAAGCTATCAGCGTGATGATTGAGGAGGAAGAGGATAATTACTCAGGGATAGTCACTCAGCATCAGCATAGGCAGTCTTTGAAGGGATCTGAGATTTCAAAAAAAATTATTCGGTTACATCAGCATCAGGTGCTTGGTAGCTGGTGGTGATCCAAGACTGATTCATTTTTATGAAGGTCAGCCGATCGACCGAGTCGGTGGACAGACGCACCCTGTGATCGGTTACCACGCCTCCAGCAGCACTGAATGTGCGTTCCGAAAGAACGCTGGATGCAGGACAGGCCAGTAGCTCAATTGCATACTGTGCAAGCTCTGGCCAGTGATCCATCCTCAAGACCCAGTAACCCAGAGGATTTTCGGTGGGAAAGGTGTCCAAGTCTGATCTTGCCCCTAGGTATTCCTGCACCATGTAAAACAGACGCTGGCGATGGTTGCTGGAACCGATCATACCTTGGGGCTGCGGACCAAAAAATTGTCTGAACGCATCGGTCAGACGGCCACCTTCTCCACCGCTCCTTCTTTGACTGACCGAAGCCTCAGCAACACGTTGTCCAGAAACAGGAGTTTGTAACCTCCCAGTCTCTGGGAACGCGTTGCACAGACCTTTCTGCAAGGCCTCCCGAAGATGTTTCATCCTCTGCTCCCTCTGCGATGGTAAGATAAGGTCCGCAACCTTACCCTTGTAACGTGGATCAAGGAGGGTTGCCAGCCAGTATTGGTCCTTCTCCTTGATACCACGAATACGAGGATCCTTACGCAGGCTTTGCAGGATCAGGGAGGCCATGCAGCGTAGGTTTGCTGAGGCATTCGGTCCGGAGTCCTCTGGGTCACTAAGGACGACAACGTCCGCAGCCACCTCCTCCCAGCCACGTACAAGTCCATGTGTTTCTTGGGACTGATCCCTTAAAGACTGCTGCTGATGCTGAGTGCCAGGCTCCACCTCCATACTGACACAATCTTCCTCCTCCTCCTCCTCCTCCTCCTCGTCCTCTTCCTGTGTGATCGGCGGGCACGCAGGAACACTGTCTGGATAAAGGGGGCCTTGAGAGCTAAGGAAGTCCTCCTCTTCCTGCCTCTGTTCTGCCTCAAGTGCCCTGTCCATTATTCCACGCAGCGTGTGCTCCAACAGGTGGACAAGGGGGACAGTGTCACTGATGCATGCACTGTCACTGCTCACCATCCTCGTGGCCTCCTCGAATGGTGACAGGACAGTGCATGCATCCCTGATCATGGCCCACTGGCGTGGGGAAAAAAAACCGAGCTCCCCTGACCCTGTCCTGGTGCCATAGTCGCACAGGTACTCATTGATGGCCCTCTGCTGCGTGTGCAGCCGCTGCAGCATGGCCAACGTTGAGTTCCACCTGGTGGGCATGTCACAGATTAGGCGGTTCTTGGGCAGGTTAAACTCCTTTTGGAGGTCCGTCAGCCGAGCACTGGCATTATATGACCGGCGGAAATGCACACAGACTTTCCTGGCCTGCCTCAGGACATCCTGTAAGCCCGGGTACCTGCCCAAGAACCGCTGCACCACCAAGTTAAGGACGTGAGCCAAACAGGGCACATGGGTCATTTGTCCCTGTCGGAGGGCAGAGAGGAGGTTGGTGCCATTGTCGCAAACCACCATTCCTGCCTTAAGTTGGCGTGGCGTCAACCACCTCTGAACCTGCCCCTGCAGAGCTGACAGAACCTCTGCCCCAGTGTGGCTCCTGTCCCCCAAGCACACCAGCTCAAGCACCGCATGGCATCTTTTGGCCTGCGTACTTGCGTAGCCCCTTGAACGACTACGGAGCACCGCTGGTTCCGAGGAAGAGGCCATGGAGGAAGAAGAAGAGGAGGGGGTGGAGGAGAGAGGTGTGTCACAATCATTAGCATTTTGGAGGCGTGGTGGCGGAACAACCTCCAACACTACTGCACCTTGTCCTGCATCCTTCCCAGCTGCCAGCAGAGTCACCCAATGCGCCGTGAAACTTAGGTAACGTCCCTGTCCATGCCTGCTGGACCATGAGTCAGCGGTAATATGCACCTTACCGCTGACCGCCCTGTCCAGCGAGGCATGGACATTGCCTTCCACATGCCGGTAGAGAGCCGGAATCGCCTTCCGTGAGAAAAAGTGGCGTTTGGGTACCTGCCACTGAGGAACCGCACATTCCACAAACTCACGGAAGGGGGCAGAGTCTACCAACTGAAAAGGCAGCAGTTGAAGTGCTAGCAATTTTGCCAAGCTAGCATTCAACCGCTGGGCATGTGGATGGCTGGGAGCAAACTTTTTTCGGCGGTGCAGCAGCTGGGGCAGGGAAATTTGCCTGGTACAATCTGACGTCGGTGTACCAAAAGCAGATTGCCCACAAGTACTTGGCTGTGACACACCTAATTCTACACCTTCATTGTTCTCACTGCAGGTCTCAGAGAGGACTGGAGGTCTAGTGGGGTTGGAAATCTCAGCTGATGAGGAGCAAGGAGAGATCCTCTTTGCTCTTTGGTGTGGGTCTTTTAGATACGCTTGCCAACGAACTGCATGGCAGGTCAACATATGTCTGGTCAAGCATGTGGTACCCAAGCGGGAGATGTTTTGGCCACGTGAGATACGCTTGAGACATATGTTGCAAATAGCAGCGGTGCGATCTGATGCACTCGTCTCAAAAAAGGCCCACACCAAAGAACTTTTTGAATAACGCGCAGAGACTGCAGCGCCCTGCACATGTGGAGCTTTGGGGTGTGATGCAGTCAATGTGCTGCCCTTAGGCTGGCCCCTGGAGGGCATCCTGCCTCCTTGGTGATGTGCCGCCTCCTCCTCCTCCTCCTCCTCCTCCTCCTCTCTCCTATCAGGCACCCACGTTGAGTTAGTGACCTCATCATCCCCTCCCTCCTCATCACTGGAGCAAACCTGCCAGTATGCTGCAGCAGGGGGAGCATGACTGCCAGATTGCTGTCCTTCTTGGGCACCCCCTCTGTCCGTGCTCATGTTACTGCCTTCATCGAGCTCAGTATCATCATCAGAGCCTTCCAAACGCTGGGCATCCTCCTGGAGCATGTACCCAACACTGTGGTCAAACAGTTCGAGGGACTCCTCAGGAGGACATGGTGGAGCTAGGGAAAGAGTCACTGATGACATTGAGCTGAGGGAAGAGGCCGCTGCTTTGCCAGACAAAGCACCCTGGGCATGGGTGAGAGAGGATGAGGAGGATGAGGACGGCTTGGTCATCCACTCGACCAAGTCTTCCGCATGTTGCGGCTCAACACGGCCAGCTGCCGAAAAAAAGGCCAAGCGTGTCCCATGGCCACGTGCTGATGAGGATGCACCGTCTCCACGACCAGCACTAGACACAGAGCCTGCTTGCCCTCTCTTATTGGCTTGTGACTGTCTGCCTCTCCTTCTTGGCCTTCCAGACATACTAATGGCCTGTAGCTGCACTAAGCTGGGATATATATATCTATATATATATATATATATATATATATATATGTACTGATACTGCAGCTAGCAAAATCAACTGCTTGCCTGTAGTATGAGAACACCACCAACCTTCTACAGGTAGCTTTAGCTGAACACTGTGAGGTGGACGCACCCCACTAACTTGTAGGTTTAGCTGAACACTGTGAGCAGGACGCACTGCACTAACTGTAAATAGTCTAGCTGCCTGACCGTGGTACTAATAGGATCAAAAGAACACCAGTAATTTTCTTCAGGTAGCTTTATATACTGTAACCATACAAGCCTGCCTGTCAGTAGGAAGATAACAGGAACGGATCTAGCTGAACACTGTGAGCAGGACGCACTGTACTAAATGTAAATAGTCTAGCTGCCTGACCGTGGTACTAATAGGATCAAAAGAACACCAGTAATTTTCTTCAGGTAGCTTTATATACTGTAACCAGACAAGCCTGCCTGTCAGTAGGAAGATAACAGGAACGGATCTAGCTGAACACTGTGAGCAGGACGCACTGTACTAAATGTAAATAGTCTAACTGCCTGACCGTGGTACTAATAGGATCAAAAGAACACCAGTAATTTTCTTCAGGTAGCTTTATATACTGTAACCAGACAAGCCTGCCTGTCAGTAGGAAGATAACAGGAACGAATCTAGCTGAACACTGTGAGCAGGACGCACTGTACTAAATGTAAATAGTCTAGCTGCCTGACCGTGGTACTAATAGGATCAAATAGAACACCAGTAATTTTCTTCAGGTAGCTTTATATACTGTAACCAGACAAGCCTGCCTGTCAGTAGGAAGATAACAGGAACGGATCTAGCTGAACACTGTGAGCAGGACGCACTGTACTAAATGTAAATAGTCTAGCTGCCTGACCGTGGTACTAATAGGATCAAAAGAACACCAGTAATTTTCTTCAGGTAGCTTTATATACTGTAACCAGACAAGCCTGCCTGTCAGTAGGAAGATAACAGGAACGGATCTAGCTGAACACTGTGAGCAGGACGCACTGTACTAAATGTAAATAGTCTAGCTGCCTGACCGTGGTACTAATAGGATCAAATAGAACACCAGTAATTTTCTTCAGGTAGCTTTATATACTGTAACCAGACAAGCCTGCCTGTCAGTAGGAAGATAACAGGAACGGATCTAGCTGAACACTGAGCAGGACGCACTGTACTAAATGTAAATAGTCTAGCTGCCTGACCGTGGTACTAATAGGATCAAATAGAACACCAGTAATTTTCTTCAGGTAGCTTTATATACTGTAACCAGACAAGCCTGCCTGTCAGTAGGAAGATAACAGGAGCGGATCTAGCTGAACACTGTGAGCAGGACGCACTGTACTAAATGTAAATAGTCTAGCTGCCTGACCGTGGTACTAATAGGATCAAAAGAACACCAGTAATTTTCTTCAGGTAGCTTTATATACTGTAACCAGACAAACCTGCCTGTCAGTAGGAAGATAACAGGAACGGATCTAGCTGAACACTGTGAGCAGGACGCACTGCACTAAATGTAAATAGTCTAGAAGATAACAGGAACGGATCTAGCTGAACACTGTGAGCAGGACGCACTGCACTAAATGTAAATAGTCTAGAAGATAACAGGAACGGATCTAGCTGAACACTGTGAGCAGGACGCACTGCACTAAATGTAAATAGTCTAGAATTTAACAGGAACGGATCTAGCTGAACACTGTGAGCAGGACGCACTGCACTAAATGTAAATAGTCTAGAATTTAACAGGAACGGATCTAGCTGAACACTGTGAGCAGGACGCACTGCACTAAATATAAATAGTCTAGAAGATAACAGGAACGGATCTAGCTGAACACTGTGAGCAGGACGCACTGCACTAAATATAAATAGTCTAGAAGATAACAGGAACGGATCTAGCTGAACACTGTGAGCAGGACGCACTGCACTAAATGTAAATAGTCTAGAAGATAACAGGAACGGATCTAGCTAAACTGAATACAGTGTATATATATATATATGCAACACCTGGGATGCATATATATACACAATACACTGTAAGTGCAGCTAACTGACTGACTGTTCTGCCTAATCTATCTAACTCAAATCAAATGACACTGTCTGTCTCTCTCTCTCTCTCTCTCTCTCTCTATCTATGAACGCCGGAACACACACTACACAGGGCCGCCGTGCAGGCGGCCTCATATAGTGTGGGGCGTGTACTAAATCCCCTAAGCCATAATTGGCCAAAGCCTCCTTGGCTTTGGCCAATTACGGCTCTCTGTTCAGGCGGCGCTGTGATTGGCCAAGCATGCGGGTCATAGTGCATGCTTGGCCAATCGTCAGCAAGCAATGCACTGCGATGCCGCAGTGAATTATGGGCCGTGACGCGCCACACGAATTTGGCGCGAACGACCCATATTGTTCGCAATTCGGCGAACGGGCGAACAGCCGATGTTCGAGTCGAACATGGGTTCGACTCGAACACGAAGCTCATCCCTAGTCGCCAGGTACCCGGCCACCTAGCGACACAAGAGAGAAGTGCAGCAATTCCAGAATAAGGGCGAAGTCAGTTGACCCCCTAGCAATTGGTCAAGGCAACTATCACTTGACAAATAAATTTAAGAGCAACCCTGCCTAAATATCAGGGTGCTACATAAAGAAAAAGAAAAATCTGACTGCGGGTCATAATTTAAAAGCATTCTCAAATGACTAATTTTGGTAAAACAGGATATATAACCAGCAGCTATAGCACATCATAAAGCACTGTCAAGAGTAATTCATGATGAGCAACATAATTATCTGTACAAGAGGAATCCCATCAACAGCAGAAAGAAAACGAATACCCGCAAGGCTCCTTCTTGACAGAGGCTGGGGCTGGAGACATACTGTATTTTCTGTAGGACGGAGTTTTATAGAAACTTTTTTTTAAAGATTGCTTTTAGTAGCAATCTTGTGTGTTTATGATTGTGAACACTGTGATACCCAGGCAGGGAGTGATGTTCGAGGCGTTTTTATAGGTACGATTTTAGGCTAGGAGGCTTATGTACAAGGCTAACGAGTGGGATAGCCTTGTGTACAAGGACTTTTTGTATCAGAACTGGTTTCCTCCCCTACAAGTCAATGTAGATGTAAAAGCAGCTCAGAAAAAGATTAGAATCAGCTCCAAAAGCAGTTTAAAGCAAGCATAAAGGCTGATTGTACAATCTCTGTACAATTACCATTAGATTTTCCAGAATTATGGAATAGGAGGACCCACCTATCTATCCATACACTCTCTATCCAATCAGGCAGGCCCTTGTACAACATAGTTGATGGTAGATGTAAAGGAGATTGTACAATCAGATTGTATAGTGTGTAGCAGCCCTCAAATTTTCCACTTGCTTACAGTGAAAAATAAGGCTGACAAGCGTGGGCTGCCTGGGAGTGGGGTGGGGGCAAGCACCATCGGCAGGCAGGGTTGAATGGAGGCCCTTCTTCCAGTGATCGCCCGGGGAAGAGAGAGCCGGCCAGATCATCAGAGCACGGAACATCGCTGTAGCAGAAATTTAAACAATTGCCTCACATCTCGCACATATGTTGGCGCCACATCCCTTAAATATTGATCTGTATAATAAATATAGGACTGGGACTTTAAAGGTGCAGTAGATAACACACAAATTATGTAAAAAATATAATTTTATTTAGAAAAACTAATAAAAACATATCAATTTAAAAGAGTTTTGATCCAATGTAACAATACGGTTTCAGAGTATTTCACAGTGTTGCAGAATATTGCAGAGTGTTGCAGAGTTTTGCAGTGTTGCAGAGTATTGCAGTGTTGCAGAGTATTGCACAGTGTTGCACAGTGTTGCACAGTGTTGCAGAGTATTTCACAGTGTTGCAGAGTATTGCACAGTGTTGCACAGTGTTGCAGAGTATTGCACAGTGTTGCAGAATATTGCAGAGTGTTGCAGAGTATTGCACAGTGTTGCAGAGTATTGCACAGTGTTGCAGAGTATTGCGCAGTGTTGCAGAGTATTGCAGTGTTGCAGAGTATTGCACAGTGTTGCAGAGTATTCCAGTATTGCAGAGTATTGCCATTATTTACATTGAGCAGCGCTGTGGGCACTAAACATCCAGCCCACAGCGCTGCTGCCATCTCTCCCCCTCTCCCCCTCTCTCCTCGCACTGTACGGATCGGTACAGAGAGGGGAGGGAGGACGTGACGCCGGTTTGTTTACAAGTGATCGCTCCGTCATTTGACAGAACGATCACGTGGTAAACGGCCGCAATCAGTGCCTATTTACCGTGATCCGTGATGCACCAAGTCCTCCGGACCCGGCGGTCACGGATGCTCCCGGGTGCGCACCGGAGCAACATTCGGAATGACGTCCCACGGACGTCCACCCAGAACTAGCCGACCGCGCTGTTGCCGTCTTTCGGCAATGGCGCGGTTGGCAAGTGGTTAAAGTCCCAGTCCTATATTTATTATGCTGATCACTGTAGCAGCTTTCATTTCAATTGTCGTGTGTTCCCCGCACTCACTGTCACATACAGCCCCGCCTAGTTTGAAGGACAGAACACCCGTCCGATCCCGGGATGTGTGACGTATATCAAAGTCCCCGGGCCAGGAGAAAGGGCTGTATGTGACAGCGAGTGCAGGGAACACACGGCAATTGAAATGAAAGCTGTTACAGCAATGTTCCTCTGCGCTCTAATGATCCAGCTGGCAATCCTCTCCTCTCTTCCCCTGCAGAGGCAGGCTGCATTGATGGACACAGGCAGGCTGCATTGATGGACACAGGCAGGCTGCATTGATGGACACAGGTAGGCTGCATTGATGGACACAGGTAGGCTGCATTGTTGGGCACAGGTGGGGCTGCATTGATGGACACAGGTAGGATGCATTGATGGACACAGGTGAGGCAGCATTGATATACACAGGTAGGTTGCATTGTTGGGCACAGGTAAAGCGACATTGATGGACACAGGTAGGCTGCATTGATGGACACAGGTAGGCTGCATTGTTGGGCACAGGTGAGGCTAAATTGATGGACACAGGTGAAGTAGCATTGATCGACACAGGCTGCATTGTTGGGCACAGGTGAAGCAGCATTGATCGACACAGGCTGCATTGTTGGGCATAGGCGAAGCAGCATTGATGGACACAGGTAGGTTGCATTGTTGGGCACAGGTAAAGTGACATTAATGGACACAGGTAGGCTGCATTGATGGACACAGGTAGGCAGCATTGATGGACACAGCTGAAGCAGCATTGATGGGCACAGGTGAGGCTGCATTGATGGACACAGGTAGGCTGCATTGTTGGGCACAGGTGAGGCTGCATTGATGGACACAGATGAGACAGCATTGATGGACACAGGTAGGTTGCATTGATGGGCACAGGTGAGGCTGCATTGATGGGTACAGGTGAGGCAGCATTGATCGACACAGGCTGAATTGTTGGACACAGGTGAAGCAGCAATGATGGACACAGGTAGGTTGCATTGTTGGGCACAGGTAAAGTGACATTGATGGACACAGGTAGGCTGCATTGATGGACACAGGTAGGCTGCATTGATGGACACAGCTGAAGCAGCATTGATGGGCACAGGTGAGGCTGCATTGATGGACACAGGTAGGCTGCATTGTTGGGCACAGGTGAGGCTGCATTGATGGACACAGATGAGACAGCATTGATGGACACAGGTTGCATTGTTGGGCACAGGTGAAGCGACATTGATGGACACAGGTAGGCTGCGTTATTGGGCACAGGTGAAGCGGCGTTGATGGATACAAGTAGGCTGCACTGATGGGCACTGATAAAGTTGTTGTTAATATTTATTTTTTTAACTTAATTCTGCATAAAACATTTAAGTGTCATTTCATGAGATAATTTATGAAGGCGTGTTTAGGGGCGGAATTAGGGGTGGGGCAACTGGTGGCGAGTAACCCTTGAGGCCTGGCTAGTAGCTCAGGACTTGAAATTTGGAGCCCTGGTGTATAGTAAGCTTTACAAAACCCAGAACATACTTCTCCTATTTTCAATACCGCAACTCTATCCACATAGGCTGTTATCTGATCACTCAGTACACTCTGCCAAATGAACGATCTATGCAAGATGAAAGTTAAGGTAGGAAAAAAAAATTGATGCTGGTGTATTTAGTGAGACTAGTGATCACTGGTTGATTGCATTTCACATAAAAAACATGCACCTGGAAGTGGGTAATAGGTAGGATGACCATGTGTCCCCCATTTTACAGGTCTGTCACGGGTCACAGGCACCTTCATTCCAGGACAATACAGTGTCCTGAAATGAAACTGGCATGGACTCCCCTCCCCCCAGGCCGGTCTGATGCCCCCAAAAATGGCCGCCACATTGCCGCTTTACTCACAGGCAGTACTTGTCCTGGCCGGGAATGTTTGGAGAGGCACAATCCCTGCCCCCTACTTGTGATTGGAGAAATCATAAATCCCAATTATTGTGTCTAATCACTGCAGGGCAGTGTAGAGCCAGCATTGGAACAAGGTAAAACGGTCTCGACCTGCCAGGACAAGTACTGTCAGTGAGTAAAGTTGCAATGTGGCGGCCTTTTGTGGGGGCGTAACCAATGCTTCTGGGTAGAGCGCGCACCCTCTGCCCTGGCTGTCCTGTAATTCGTTACATCACAAGCTTTTTGGGAAGGGGGGATGTCCCTGAATGATGCAGGATGTGTGCTAATGAGGTCTGCTGGTCAACTCCTTCCTGACCTAAAGTCTGTCAAGGAAGTAAGGCAAAAGAAGTTTTTTTTAAACAGCCATGAGGACAGTGAGGTAAGTGTGTGTAGAATAAATGGAAAGCTTTGTTATTTCTGCAAAAGAAGTACATTAATGCTATATTGGTACATAGGGGAGCTGGAATTAAGAAAAAAAAGGGTGAAAAAGGTGAACTTAGCCTTTAAATGTACCTGAAATCAAGTTGAATCTGGCTGTCTGCACAATTGGTCCCATTGGGGCCCTTGGGCCCATTGAAACTCATGAGTTGCGGTAATACACAGTATAGCTGTCATTACCCAATGCACACCAATGCATATGTTCTAGTGTGGTGCCATAAGGTGGGGGATGCCATGAAAGGGTCATGTATGTTTCCAATCTACTGCACTACGTTGGCAGCCCAATTATAGTGAATAGGATACCTTATGCATAAAAACTTGCATGTGCAATGCAGCCTTGCTTAAAAGATTAGTTCACCTTATCTGCCTATGCAAATAAGGGATGTCTGTAGATAAAAACAAACTGTGCAACTTTGATTAAAGTTGAATAGCGCCCTTGTTATAGGTGTAGGCCAATTACATCCCTCATGAAGCCTGACTGGAAATCTGTTGCTAAGAGAAGGCTAGTGTTATTGCTCACCTCCACCATCACAGGAGGAAGCTCTTTCTCTGATTTAAGCATCCTCCCATCCACTTTCTCTCCCCTGATACAGTAGGCCTGAGCTCAGCATTTGAGAGCTTACTTCTGTGATGGTGAATGAGAACAGTAATAGCTGTGCGTCTCTTAGCAACATCCTTAGCAACGTTCTTGGAGTTTTCTAGCCATAGAGGGAGGGTCCAGCCAAGACTGTTGGAAAATTTGTGTTCATTTAGCACACGCAGCCAATCAGCTGCAGCGCTGATCATTGTATTCTGGCAGCGGAGGAGTCCCACTGTCAGAATACAATGACACAGCCAGGAAGATTCCTCCCATCCATCTATGGCCAGCTTAGAACTCTACATAAAGACATAATCAATATATCGTAAATAGAATAAAAACACATAAACAGGTTGTAGAGCAAATGCACCAAGTGTTTTATTTTTCAGTTCAGTTCTATGTTCAGTTAACATTATTGTAGATAACGTTCTCTGTCGTGTCCTTGATGCCTTTATGAAGAGGTTTTGGAGTCCTGAGTCACCTCTTTCACGGAGGAAGACACCACCTTCCCATCTACCACTTCCTCCACCACTGTCTTCACCTTGATCTTTGTGGTGGAACTGAGTGCTTCTTCTTTGCTGACAATTTTCACACCTAGTTGACAAATGACAGAATTAAGTAACACAATTTCCCTCATTAATACAGGAGCATGCAGAGACAATGTACTATTTATGAGACTTTATGGGATTAGTGTCATAGAAAACATCTCAGGAACACAGGGAGCATTCTTATGGCATATTCACAAGATTACTTATATGTTGCCAGAAGATGGTGGATTTAAAGCTGAACTCCAGGAATTAGACCAAATCTACCCCTGCAGTGGGCGCCTCTGCAATGCAAGGGGAAAATGCTCATTTGGTCTAGGGGTGCAACAATAAGTTGTATTGCTTACCCTATCCCTTAGTCTGGTAGCTTCAAGTGTTGTTCTCTGCTGCCCAAAGCTCAAAGCTTTAAAGAAGGCTTTGGGTTGTCCCTTATTGTCATCATGTACGAAGCAGCTGCTTTGTACAAAGGGGAGCAACCAAGGCAGAGAGCACCTTAGTCAGCCAAAGCTTGTTGGGGAATATAGTGACTGGACATGTATGAAAACCTTGTATGATCGCAAGAGTTTCATCCCTGATAGACCAGCCACCAGAGGTCCTTCTCTTTGGGATAAACACAAACAGTCACATTGTCAAAGGACACAATGGCTGGCATAGATACTAGATGTACCTGCAGGTTTGGCCTCCCTTTATTGTCTATAATGGCCTTACTGCAAACCCACGCTACAATCAGATTCTATAATTTCCATAATATTTATCGAAAAAGGTCCTACTTGACCTCATGAATTGAATGGATTTTTAGGCCACCCTTTGTACATATAATTAATTGTATTTTAACAATTAAAAGTAAATGTGCAAAGATTGTCAATCAATATGTCTGGCACATATGTGGGCAGGGTAACATTACAGTAATAACTAAAATATTAACTTTATTGTGTTTATACTAATTAACACGCATACACTAATTTGTGATGAGGATTTAATTATAATGTTCTGTCCCGATTTTAGCTAATAGCTGTCTAATAGAAGAGGCTACGTAAATGAACCTGTCATTACAGATATATTGGGCTGCTGTCAACTTTTTTTTTTTTGTTTGAAGCTGCTGGTTCCCTGACTGCCATGTTCAACCCATGTCTCAAGGACTTCTATTTTTATTAGACACGCATCTGCATACAAGAGCTGTGTCTTGCCAATTCTGTACAACTGATCATTTGTTTGAAGTGCTCAATGACTTACTTTTGTCTGATGATTCCAATCGCTTAACTGACGACAAGCTGGTGAGAGAGAAAAAAAATGATATGTTTAAAACATTTGAATGGCCTCCACTCGAGTCACAGCTCTGTTACCTGTACTTTAAAAAATTATACCAGTAACGGGATTGGTTCCCATAGGAAAAAAAGAATTGTTCTGCACATGCCACGTCTTTTTTTTAACCAAACATATGGTGTCACTTAATGTTCTACATACACAGACATCTGTGCTCAATATATCTACAAAAAGTGAAGTATTTTATGTGTACTAAACTGAAAAATATATTTTATTAAGTTTATAATAAAAGATATTTTAAGAGGATTTATAAGACCCTCACCTGACATCTTCTCCTTCCAGCAGTCTTCTGTAGGTGGCGATCTCCTGCTCGAGCCTGGTCTTGATGTCCAGCAGCCTTCTGTACTCCAGACCATGCTGCTCTGAATCTGACCTGACTTGATGAAGCTCGATTTCTATTTGGGAAATAATGCTCTGGATTTTTGCTATTTCTGCTCCATATCGACCTTCTGTTTCTGATAAGGAGCCTTCTAACACTTGTTTCTAAAAATGAAGAAAAATATAACCAATATAGTCAACGGTGGTCTAATGATGACCATAGAAAGTCTTATTAAGGAAAAAGAGAACCAATATAGCCGACAGTGGTTTAATGAGGACCATAGAAAGTCTCAATAAGCATGTTTTAATTAATGTTAGTTGTATTTGCTTGGAGTTTGACTTTAAGTAAGTATTTAACAAACACCCTTCTTCACAACATCTGCAAAAATAACCTTTATAGGCCCCTCATACCTCAGGATTGTTTAAATGCCATGATTTTTGTACCCAATCTTGACCAATGTGGCCACAGACCATTCTCCATGTGCATCTAATTTCACTCACAAAGTTCAGTACAGCCAATATCAACCAGGGTTCCATGGAACCCTAGGGTTTCTCCAAAGGCTACTAGGGGTTTCTTGAGCTGTGTCAGATTGACCTCTGAATCCAACGCCACTTGGCAGTGCACCAACGATATTTTTCGTTTTCTCACCTCTGATAAATTATTTTAGCAAGGGGTTTCCATAGACCTAAAATTTACTTAGTTGGCTCCTCTGGGGTAAAAAGGTTAAGAAATGTTGGCTTAGTTCCGCCAGCACACTGTAGGCAATGTAATCAGAGTTTGACTAGGATGGAGGAGAAGCATATACAAACACTAAAGTATGGGAATCTCATATAAATTCACATTTCAGAGACCAGGAGGAGAGTCTAAGGGTCTGTGTGTATGAGCTTTTGTTTTCTTCATAACTGCTTTTCTCCCCATACATATCTATAAGAATGCAAAGGCAGCTGAAGCAGGTCAAATACAAGGCAACACTCATCAAAGCCCATCGCCATTGGCCCTTAGAGAAATTCTTACGTAAAGTACAATTATCCTTTAAATCCGGAGCTACAAGGGCAACTTTTTGTAACCCAGCCATACTACTGATGGTGATTTATCACCAAGGGTAGTGGTCAATCACTAAACAGAACAAAAAGCTCTCTATGGTGTAAGCCAGGGGTGCAAAAATGAATATGGAGTTCAGGAGCCAGTCTATCCAGGTCAGGAGCCAGCAGGGTTTTGTTTAGGAGCCAGCTTCAATAACAACAATGAAACCTCAAAAGTTAGTCTCCAGCTGTAATTTTTAAGGCGCGATAGTTACTTGGCTTCTGGGAGTTGTTCAGCCTTGGTGTAAGTTATACAAGTAGCTTATAGCAGACACAAGTTCATCCTGCATGTACTAATGCTGAAAATTAAGTAATGACTAGGACTACATGTCTGTGATAGAAGGTAAAGAGACTGGTACACTTACCGAGTTCAGGAGGGACTGAAGCTCCAGCTCCAGACTCTGTACTGAGCGTCTAAGTTCTGTGACCTCAGATTTGGAAGCCTGGAAGCTTTGTTGGTTTATTGCAACTTCCTTGCTGAGGCTTTCACTCTGTGGAAGAGAATAAGGATTTCTTAAGACGCAGAAAAAACAGGGAACAGTGATTGAATTAGTAATCTTTGGAAAACATAGAAGTGATCATGCTAAAACACAGGCAGATGCAAATATTGTACAGCTAAAGTTTACATCTTCCCTATTTGAAATCCAAGCAGATTTCTCAAGTAGTAAGTTGGCTAGCCACACATTTGGTCTAATTATCCAAAAATTAGTCCAAAAAAAGACCTTTTGTGACATATACACCCCCAGGTGTAGACAACCTAAACTGTTCCTACCTATAGCTATAAGTTTGTGTTTGGAATTGGTAAAACTTTTTGTTTTTTCTGTGTATCCCATAGGGGAAATATCCTTTCATTTCTAGCCCCAGAGACACAACAGAAAGTGAGCAAGCTCTCCAAAGTGAGGGTAAAACGCCTTCTCAGATGGTGGTCATTGGAACAATTGTCCCCATCGGAAGGTTCCTCTCCACCTCCTGTTTCAGTGACAATGCAAATGTTGTATTTCCCATCACTTTCTAACTCCTGGAATTTCCAGCCTGAACACAGATAATAACAAATTCAGACAGAGATACTAACTCTTTACCCCATCCAAAAATGTTTTGGCTATAGCTCAACTTTGAGACTCTTATGCCTCGTACACACGACTGGACTTTCCAACAACAAAACTGTGGAATTTTGTAGGGTGTTGGCTCAAACTTGTCTTGCATACACACGGTCACACAAATGTTGGCCAACAATTACGAACATAGTGACGTACTAGACGTACTACGTGGCTTTTCAGCTCTTTAGCACCCCACTTTGGGCTCCTTCTGCTAATTTCATGTTAGTAGAAGTTTGTTTAGTGTTGATTCGTGCTTTTCATTTCGTTTCTAAATGGCCGTTCGTCAACCAGACATGTTGCGGAATCGGAAGAGATAACATGTTATTTATTATTGGCCTTGGAGTTATTGCTTTGACATTATTTTTTTGGTTGAATAATGATTTGATTTGGTATATTTTCTATATTTTTGGATGCATAGAATGCACTTTTTGGTTGAGCTGTATTGGCAGATAGCATGTCTAATTTTATTTGTTTTATTTTTTTAATGCACAATAAAAAAATTGTGGAGAATAATACTTGGTTATGTGTTTTACTTCAAATAACAGTTTGGGAGTAGGCAGTTACATTTAAAAAAATACAATGTAAAATTGACAAGGGACACCAACATAGTTGTATCTTGTTCTTAAAAACTACGGGATAATGGTGTTGTGGTAACACAAATAAAAAAAAAATAAAATAAAAACAATAATATTTTTTTTGATATCACTAGAAAAAAAAAGCCTTTTAAAATTCGTTTGAAATAACTCCATCAGTATCACCAGCAAAGCAGCTTCATTATTGTCCCATTAAAGAAGAAGAGAATTGTGCGCTGCATTTGGAGATTTTATAATTTGCCACGTCACGAATGTTAATTCTCCATTACAAACGCTAGTTTACAAGACCGACCGCTTCTGCTTCCGGGAATGCGTATTTGTACTTTGGACTTTTGTGTGACGGACTTGTGTACACACGATCGGAAAGTCCGACAACAAACATTTGTTGGCAGAAAATTTGAGAGCATGCTAGCCAACATTTGTTGGCGGAAAGTCCGACAACAAATCTCCGATGGAGCATACACACGGTCGTACTTACCGCCATTAAGCTCACATCCAACATTTCCCGCCGGAAAATCCGATCGTGTGTACGCGGCATAAGAGTTTTTTCAAGCACAAAGTGCCCTTGCCACATACCTGTCCTCTATACCAGATTTCCACCTCTTGCCGATTCTTCTCCACCATTTTCTCATATTGATCCCTGACATCTGCAAGCACCTTGGACAAGTCAACGGCTGGAGCGGTATCCATTTCCACACTAACTTCTCCTCCAGATCGTCGCTGAGAAGCAGCAAGATCCTGAAACATAAAGGAAGATGGTAAGGACACAGCCATAATGATATACGGAAGCACTGTATTTTCTTTAATGTTCATCAATATAGCCTTAGCGCATGTAGATATTAACCCCACTTTTAGTGATGGGCTTACTCTGAGTCATGAATGACTTCCCATTCTCCTCTGTGTATCTGAGGTCATGGTTAAACATGATCAGGTCCATGGCACATTTATGAAACATTTAATGTGTGCTTTGGTGTCTCAATCATCAACAGTCAGAGGCCACCATAATGGAGCTGTGTGGTGCAACTCGCAAGGATCAAGTATCATAAGGCACTTAATTGATGAGTCAGTGTCAGAATTTTGGAAGTACAGGAACTTCCATAAAGGAAACAGTGTGGGTTTATGCCAGAATCCTATGTGATGTGATTTTCAGCCCATTAATTTGAATGGGTTGTGGTTTTCCCGCACTTCATTCTGATGTCAAAGTGCCCTAAGGCTCGGTTCACACTGGGACGACTTGGGATCCGACTTGTACGCCCTCAAGTCGCCCCAGAAAGAGATTCACATTATAGTGAATGGGAGCGTCTTAATAGACACTACTGAAGTCGCTCCGACTTCAGAGCGTACTCCCTGTACTACTTGGATCCGACTTGGTAGGCGACCTGTACCATAGAAATCAATGGAAGTCGCCTCCAAGTCGGATCTCTCTGTAAAGTCAAGCGACTTTGCAGGCAAAAACTTTTGTTTGCCCAGGCAAACCCCTCCCTCCCAGAGAGCTGATTGTCCTGTGATTGGCCACAGCCGAAGTCGCCTGTCATGGAGGGGACTTCAAGTCGCGTTGTAATTTGCTAAAGTCGCGCTGAAGTCGCGCTGAAGCCGCGTTGAAGCCGCGTTGAAGTCGCCGTGCAAAGTCGCGCTGAAGTCGTGTTGCCCCTGTGTGAATCGAGCCTTATTGTTTTTATGGAAGGGGAGGTTATCAAAATTGCAAATGATGAAAAAATATAACTTCTTGTAAACCAACTTTGAAAACTGGCAACCCCTTGCCTTTTTTATATGTGACAGTGCTATGGTTGTGATTTTAGGCTTTTTTTTGTGTATGCAGATGGACAAACATACAAAAGGTGGGCTGTCAGTGCTTGAATTGCATCTCATCAGGATTGACTTTGATCTTTATCCAAGGTTCAGTAACCTCCAAGTGATTGCACTTTACCCCGCAGCAGTTTTTTGTTCTACTTTAATAACAGGGTCTCTTTTAGTTTATCTGTTGCTTTGTCCTGAATGGGCAGAGCAACATTCCACTTTAACCAATTCATGACCACAATCCTGTAGATTAAAATATTCCAAGCACACTTGGTAAACTTACCTCCTCGTGATTCTTCTTCAGGTAGATCAGCTCCTCCTTTAGGCCTTCAATCTCAAGCTCCAGGTCTGATCTGTTGACGGTCAGCTCGTCCAGAGCTCTGCGCAGTCCAACAATGTCAGTATCCACTCCTTGTCTGATGGCCAGTTCTGATTCAAACCTGCAGGTGGCGACAGAGCACATCAGTTTCAAGAATCTACTTCTCTTAGTGCAGGTGTCTCCAAACTGTGGATGTGGCCCTTTGCTTGCCTTTACTGGCCCTTGGGGCACTTTTCCTTCCACTAATACGAGGCACTATTCCTCTCACTGACACCAATGATAGGGTACTTTTACTCCCACTGACACCAATGATGGGGCACTATTCCTCCCACTGACACCAATGATGGGGCACTTGTCATCCCACTGACATTACTGATGGGGCACTATTCCTCCCATTGACACCAATGATGGGACACTGTTCCACTGACACCAATGATGAGGCACTATTTTTCCCACTGACACCAATGATGAGGCACTATTCCTCCCACTGACACCAATGATGGGGTACTGTTCCACTGACACCAATGGTGTAATTTTTTTTATTCCCACTGATAACCAAGCTTATGGCATTGCTTATTCCCATCGATGCCAGGGCATTTCTGCTTCCACTGGGAGGTTTCTCGTTACTCATTGTCCTCTAGAGACAGTGTCCTCTAGAGAGCTATTCTAACAATATAATATATCATGTGTTATGTTATAACTTCTCCGTAGATACACAATCCTTGCATATAGGCATACTATATATACAAAGTCCAGTATGGTCTGTAATCACTTACTTAATCTTAAAGTCATCAGCAGCCAGCTTGGCGTTGTCAATCTGCAGCACGAGCCGGGCATTTTGAATGGTGGAATCCTGGATCTGCAGGACAAGGGGAGATATATTGTGAATGAGCCTAAATAAATACACAATTATTGTATGTTTCTTTATGGTAAATACGTATTTTTTTATTTTAAAGAGCGCTATTCCTAAACGTATATAGTGACAAAAAAAAAACATTTTAAATAAAGCTGTTTACGCCACCTTGTGGTTTTATGTGGTTTTACAGCTAGTTATATTTGTCAATGACTACTGAAAATAAAACAGAAGTTGACTGACAATACAACTACATTTGTTAAAAAGGAGATTAATAAAATTGACATTTAAGCTGTTTTCAACTGAAAGTTATTTTTTACTTTTACTTTAACTTGTAGCCACCCTCATCTTCCATACCGCTTATATCCAATATAAGGTCAGAATGTCCAGAATGAAACCTCATCCCCCCAACTGTAATGGGCCTCCTGTCTCTCTTACAGAATCTTAGGTCAAGTTACATGGAGACTGTTGTATGAGGTTTGGCATTCCCGGACGTGCACTGAATTCCTGTACAGTAATTTTAGCGATAAACCTTTTTCTGTATACATCAGATGCAGCGATTACTGCAAGTCTGATTAGATAATTGCACACATCTTAAGGTATGCTGAGCCTGTATTACAATACAATAATTATAAGACCGGCCATTGACTCTTTTTTTTTTTTTTTTTTTTTGATTAGCCAGAAGGCTGATCGGAAAAAAAAAATTGATTCCCCTCATCCACACTAGAAAAGTGGAAGGAGGGACCCTCCCCACTGTGCTATTGCATTGTGACAGCGGGGAGTTCCCCACTGTCAAGAGACACTGATCAGTGCTGCAGCCACTGATGGAATGAAAGTATTCCAACAGTCCAGTTGGAGAGATGTCGATCGTTAGATCAGCTTCCAATGGCCATAGATGGATTGAAATTTGGCCGTTTCAGCAGGAAATTTTGATCCATCTATGGCCAGCTTTAGTTTCAGCATGTATACACATCATCTACAGAGACAATTTTAGATAGGGATCTGTAAGAACGTTTGCTAAGATCCCTGCCATATAGAAAGCGTGGCCTTGTGGTTTTTAAAGTTAGCTTTTCTGAATAGAAATATGGGATCTGACATTGCTGACTTGTTTTAATAGATGCAGGGTCTGGGGCCGTCATCTTAATCTGTACATTGCCCATACCTCCCAAATGTCCCGGATTTTGAGGGACTGTCCCTGATTTGGAGCAATGTCCCTCTGTCCCATTTTCCTCTTCATTTGTCCCTCATTTTGATCTATATAGTTGTATATAAAATGCACTTTTTATCTTTCAAAAAGTGTTTTCTAGTGCTAAACCTTTCATCCAAATAAGCCAACATGAAGGGATAGTAGTGGTAAAAAAAAAAAGCACTTATGGGTTCAACTAATTTTAATTTTTTTTTGTATAATTCTCCTTTAAATGGGGGGGGGGGGTGACAGGGGGTGTGTCCTATGCCTACATACTTTTGCTAATAGGTGTCCCTCATTCCCATCTCAAAAAGTTGGGAGGTATGATTGTCCCAGCACTCTGTTCATCCTCTGGTAATGAAGGAATGCCCTGTGTTAGATGTGATTGCAGTGGGCTATAAATTGACTGGGAGTCAGTCCCAGGGCAAACATATGGGGTGATTATGGCACACTTGAGCTCAAAAACGCTGCTTTTATAGGTTTTTGAGCTTTTTTTTCTGCCTCTAAACACCCCTCCATGTTAACCAATGTGTCCATGCACACAAAGGAGTTTGAAGGAGTTTAGAGACAGAATTAAAAAAAATCATCACTTGTGCGTTTAGGATAGGAGCTTTTGAGCATAAAAAATGCTCTAAAGAAGCACCTAAACATGCATTATTATTAGGCTCGTTCCTAGGTTAATGCCTTCAAATGGGCAGAATTCTGGCAAATAGCATATATTATGCCAGATGCAGGAACATGCATAAATGCGCACCCAGAAACGCTGCTTTTTACAGCATTTTTGCTCCTACTAAACTCCTATTGGAGAAAAAAAAAGTGTCAGTAGAATACAATGTGCATAAAGTCTAAGCCTGGGTTCACATTGCTGTGCCCATCACATGCGATGTCTGTGCAATGCAAATTCAGCCATACATTTGTATGCTTTGGGTAAGTTATACAGTGGGCAAAAATAATCACTATGCAAATTGTGAAAGAATGATATTTAGGAAGGTTAGGGAATTATATTTCTTATTTTAAAGAGTTGGTCCACCGAAATTTAATATTTCAGTTTTTGGTAGAACCTGACCGTTTCTTCTATCTCCCTGAGACACTCTGGTGGGATATTGGTGTTGAGTTTGTGGGTCTACACCCTTGCTGTGCCCATCATGGGGAGTTTCCACCATCATTGTTGACTTCATTTATTTTATGTTATGAAGAATGTAACTGGAGTAACTGGAACATACAAAGATGGCAGAAACAACTGGAACACCCCGGCTGACAGAAGCAGAACTGGGAATTAGTTATGGCATGGATGGAGATCTTACTGTTGGAATATCCCAGTCATATAAAAAAAAACAAAGGTGGTCTCATTAGGCTTTACCTATATAAGACCTTTCCTTCTTTCTCATCCACATTTTTGCTGCAATTTTGGTTTTGTATCCTTTAATAAAAAAAAAATGAAAGGACAGGCCGGTTACCTGGGAGCGCAGTTTGTTGATGATGTCATAGTATCCACTTGGGTCGAAAGAGCTGACAGAAGATTTTCTTTCATAGAACTCACGGATTTTCACTTCCAATTCACTGTTAGCTGTCTCCAGGGATCGGACCTGAGGAAACACAATATTAAACTGTAAGTAATTCACAAGAAAACCTTCATCACTCTCTGTGTACTCCTCTAATTGTGGTATATGTATGTGTTTCTTTCTAGTTTAGTACATTCAGTACAGTGTATATATATATATATATATATATATATATATATATAGATACACATGCACACATATACATATATATTTTATATATATAATAATATTATCATTAAGCTACTGTAATTAAACTGCAATTAAATATAATTTTAATTATAATTTTATAAATAATATACATTTTATAATTTATATATAAATTATAAAATATAAAATAATATAAAACATATCATGTTAATAATGTATAATGTATATACGTTATAAAATGTAATTTATCATTTTTTATAGATAAGTAAATATTATAAATTATAAATATTATATGTATATATAAATATATATATAAATCTTATAATTTATACTTAAATTATACAATTTGCAATTATAAATTAATATATAATATAATACATATAATGTATACACATCACAAAATGTAATTTATCATTTTTATATATAATATATATATATATATATATATATATATATATATATAATTATTATTATTATTATGCTACTCTAGTTACACTGCAATTTTATAAATAAGATACATTTTATCATTTAATATTATTATTTTTATATATAAATTATAAAAATATACAATTATATAATAATATAATATAGTACATGTAATGTATATAATGTATAATGTATAGAAATTATATATTATATAAATATAATAACATTATATTTATATAATATAGAATAATATTATATAAATAATTATAAATAATTAAATTATATAATAATATAATAATTAAAATTATAAAATGCAATTGTATCATTTTTATTTTATAATGTTATAAATATATATATTTATATATATACATTATAAAATATACAATTATATTATAATATAATATAATATAATGTATAATGTATATAAATGATACAATTTTATTTATTTATTTTTATTTTATATGTTTTTTAAATGAATTATATTATTATGATTTTTGATTATTATTATTTTGGGGTGGAGTATTAGGCTTAAGCTACTGTATTGCAAAGAGATTTAATTGCCACATTATTTATTGCAGGTATTTATATAGCGCTGGAAATTTACTCAGCACTTTACATATTATACATTCAAATCAGTCACTGCCCTCAAAGAACTGGCCAAACACTGTTAAATTTAGGCTGAACAAAAAAAAAATCAAGCACATTTCTCCGTCCATGCTAAACAGCTCAGATGGACAAATCTTCCATGGTCCCTATTATATCCAAGCAGTGGCTGCATCCAATCAGGTGCTGCCACTGTTTGGCAAAAAATGTTGCATTCGGCCCCTTTGATTTTCCGGTCATAGGATGTTAAACAGGAGGGGGACTATCACATATTTAGCTTATTCATCAGAGACTGGACAAAATTTGCAAAGTGTATGGCCTGCTTTATCATCCAAGGTCACATGCATACATATACTAGGGTCATATACATACACTATTTTACCAAAAGTATTGTGACGATTGCCTTTACACGCACATGAGCGTTAATGGTATTCCAGTCTTAGTCCGTAGGGTTCAATATTGAGTTGGTCCACCGTTTGCAGCTATAACAGCTTCAACTCTTCTGGGAAGGCTTTCCACAAGGTTTAGGAGTGTGTCTGTGGGAATGTTTGACCAAGTTCCTCCACCCCAAACTCGCTCATCCATGTCTTTATGGACCTTGCTTTGTGCACTGGTCTAAATCATTTGTTGAAGGGGGGATTATGGTGTGGTTTTGTCTTTCAGGGGTTGGGATTGGCCCCTTAGTTGCAGTGAACGGAACTCTTAAGACATCAGTATATCGGCGGACATCGGGTCTGTGATTCTACACAGCGAGAGCGAGCCCCCCCCCAAATCATTTGGTGGAGTTGTTTTTCAGGGGTTGGGCTTGGCTTCTTAGTTCCAGTAAAGGGAACTCTTAAGGTGTCAGCATACCAAGACATTTTGGACAATTTCGTGCTCCCAACTTTTTGGGAACAGTTTGGGGATGACCCATCCCTGTTCCAACATGACTGCACACCAGTGCACAAAGTAAGGTCCATAAAGACATCGGTGAACGAGTTTGGGGTGGAGGAACTTGACTGGCCTGCACAGAGTCCTGACCTCAACCTGATAGAACACCTTTGGGATGAATTAGAATGGAGACAGCAAGCCAGGCCTTCTCGTCCAACATCAGTGCCTGACATAACAAATGCGCTTCTGGAAGAATGGTCAAACATTCCTATAGACACACTCCTAAACCTTGCGGACAGCCTTCCCTAAAAGAGTTGAAGCTGCTATAGCTGCAAAGGGTGGGCCAACTCAATGTTGAACTCTATGGACTAAGACTGGGATGCCATTATAGTTCATGTACGTGTAATGCAGGTGTCCCAATACTTTTGGTAATATAGTGTATACTAGAGCCAATTTACACAGGAGTGTGGGAAGAAACCCACCCAATACGCCACTAAAGGTACATCAAAGTCAATAAAGAACACACATGAGAGGTCCAAAGAGCCAAAGATTACCATATTTACATGACGTACATATGGTAGTCTATGGCTCTTGGGACCTCTCATGCATCTTCCTAAAATACTTTGATGTACCCTGGATCTTATGTTAACCACGGACGTTATGTAACGTCGCTTCACCCTCTGGCCACTAGGGGGCGCGTGCGTGCCCCCTGCTCGCCTACGGAGCCAATGCGAGTGCCCGAGCCCCATATGAACAGCGATCCATCATCTCCCCTGCACAGTCCCCTCCCCCTTCAGTTAGAACACACACTAGGGAACGCATTAACCCCTTGATTGCCCCCTAGTTGTTAACCCCTTCACTGCCAGTGACATTTTTACAGTAATCAATGCATTTTCATAGCACTGATCGCTGTAAAAATGACAATGGTCCCAAAAAAATGTATCAAAATTGTCTGATGTGTCCGCCATAATGTCGCAGTCCCGATAAAAATCGCAGATCGCCGCCAGTACTAGTAAAAAAAAGTAATAATAAAATTGCAATAAAACTATCCTCTAATTTGTGGACGCTATAACTATAGCTATAAACCAATCAATATACACTTATTGCAATTTTCTTTTACCGAAAATATGTAGAAGAATACATATCGGCCTAAACTGAGGAAAAAAATTGTTTTGTTTATATATTTTTGGGGGATATTTATTATAGCAAAAAGTAAAAAATATTGCTTTTTTTTTTCAAAATTGTCGCTCTTTTTTTGTTTATAGCGCAAAAAATAAAAACCGCAGAAGTGATTAAATGCCACCAAAAGAAAGCTCTATTTGTGGGGAATAAGGGATGTCAAATTTGTTTGGGTGCAACTTCACACGACCGCGCAATTGTCAGTTAAAGTGGCGCAGTGCCGAATCACAAAAAGTGCTCTGGTCAGGAAGGGGTTAAAATCTTCCGGGGCTGAAGCGGTTAATGACACTGTCATTCTACTGTACTGTATCTGTGAAGGAGCAGAGTGGTCACCCTAGGCTAAGATCCTAATTTGCACTAAAAATACCTCTCCCTCTCAGTATAGCTATGTATTCCATTCCATGAGGGGCCCTAGGCTTATTGTTACACCCGAAAGCTATACCTTGAGACCTCATGCACACAGGATGTAAAAAAAATAAAGAATTATATAAAAATAAAAAAGCCTTTGCCTATGGAGAGGGAGATTTACTAAAACTGGTGTACGCAGAATCTGGTGAAGCTGTGAATGATAGCCAATCAGCTTCTACCTTCAGCTTGTTTAATTAAACTTTGACAATAAAACCTGGAAGCTGATTGGTTTCTATGCTGCACCAGATTTTAGACTTACCTGTTTTAGTAAATAACCCCCTATTCGTGTACACATAGGCTTTACAGGCATATTAGAAGTGGAGTATTTAGAGCTATAAAAAAAAAAATCACTTTCAGGAGAGGAGCATTTGTGCAGAAAAAAAATGCCTGATGTGCGTTTAGCTCTTGGGCATTCATTCATTCCAATGGCCTGAATAAATGAATTTTCTAGCTAATGGAAGGCATGAACGTCCAACCGCTTGATACACCTAAACGTGTGTGCAAAACGCAGCTTTAGGCGCGGTACTATCTGCTTTTTCCCTGCCAAGACGAAAGGCGTCCAGGGGAGGAATGTGCATGGTGCCTAAATTTAAGCATAGTTACATAGTCAGTTTGAAAAAAGACAGTCCATCTAGTTCAACCAAAAAAATAAAAAAATAAAAAAAAATAAAATAAACAAAAAAAAAATATATCGTACAATAAAATATACCCAATCCTATACCCACAGTTGATCCAGAGAAAGGCGAAAAAAACCCAGAAAAGCAGGATCCAATTTGCTACAGCAGGGTAAAAAATTCCTTCCTGATCCCCGAGAGGCAATCGGATTTTCCCTGGATCAACTTTACCTATACATGTTATACCCAGTTATATTATGTACATTTAGGAAAGTATCCAGGCCTTTCTTAAAGCAATCTACTGAGCTGGCCAGAACCACCTCTGGAGGGAGTCTATTCCACATTTTCACAGCTCTTAATGTAAAGAAACCTTTCCGTATTTGGAGATGAAATCTCTTTTCCTCTAGACGTAAAGAATGCCCCCTTGTCCTCAGTGTTGACTGTAAAGTGAATAACTCAACACCAAGTTCACTATATGGACCTCTTATATATTTATACATGTTGATCATATCCCCCCTTAATCTCCTCTTCTCAAGAGGGAATAAATTGAGTCCCTCTAATCTTTCCTCATAGCTGAGCTCCTCCATACCTCTTTTTAGTTTGGTTGCCCTTCTCTGCACTTTCTCCAGTTCCCCAATAGCAATGCGTGTAAAATATATTTTGAAAGTTGGCTATGTTATTAAAAACTCCACACCAGTTGTCCTTACCCGTTCCAGATAGGTAGCCAGGCGGTCGTTCAGGTTCTGCATGGTCTCTTTGCCGCTAACCCCAAAAGCGTTGCCCTCATGGACTGCGAATCCAGCACCAAATGCGGGAGCTGCCATGTTATAGCTGGCAGAGGACACCCTGACGCTGGCAGCACCTCCTGCCACGCTGCGCGCCCTGGGGGAGCCAGCTCCAGCACTAGACCCACTAAAGCGGGCAGACTGGTTGATACTGCGGGTGGAGAAGCTCATCGTTTTTCCGGCAGGGATGTAGTGACAAGAGTGAAGCGTGCAGGAGGGTGAGCTAGTCTGTGGCCCCTCTGCCCTGTCTTATATACCAAACAGAGGGGGAGGGCTTGCATTCTTATCTGTACCAGGGACCCACATAGCTGCTTGTCTAAACAATAGAACATTCCTGCAAGTAAACAGGCTTGACTTGTCTGAGGAGTGACATGAATTCCTGAAGTTTTACTGTATTTCCATGGAAAGGGAGCTTTACCTTTATAGAGATAAAAATGTGCAAGAATGAATAAGACGCAGCTGTCATTGAACCTCTTTAAAGGCACAGATTCTAATTCTGGAATTTAGAGACAAGCAGCAGCTGCTAGTTATATTTCATGAGTGCCGAAAATATTATTTATGTCCTTGTAGTGTCCTATGTAATATCACCACGTGCTAAAAACATCTTCAACGTTCAGCCGGGACATGCAACAAATAATCAGGGTATAAACTGTGAATCGTATAGGCCAATTTCCCTAATTAATACGGATCTGAAAATGATATCTAAAATGTTAGCCTCACGTATAAATTCAGTAATTACTACACTGATAAACTCCGATCAAACCGGTTTTATTCCGGGGAGATCTACTTATATTAAAAACCTCCAGTCCCCTAATACGTCGATGGTCCCTAGTGCGGTCGTATCCCTTGATGCCCACAGGGCATTCGATTCAATTGAATGGCCTTATCTACTATATATAATGGAATAATTCGGGTTTGGAAATAACTTTCTTACCTGGATCAAAATACTATATGACCAACCTATAGCCCGCATTTAGGATTAATGGAATAGAATCCAAACCATTCACAATTCACAGAGGCACCAGGCAGGGGTGCCCACTCTCACCACTATTATTCACGCTCGCTATAGAACCCCTCGCCAGACTTCTTAGGTCCTCATTGGATCTGCAAGGTATGTGGATCGGTTCACTAGAAGAACACATATCACTTTATGCGGATTATTATTATTATACGAGATTTATATAGCACCAACAGTTTACGCAGCGCTTTACAATGTATAAGGGGGACAACATAATTACAGTACAATTCAATAAAAAAGGTACAGGAGGGCCCTGCTCGTAGAGCTTACATTCTAAAGGGAGGGGGTGGTGGTACAAAAGGTAATAGCTGCAAAGAATGATTTGATGGGGGTGGCTCAGGGACAGTTATGTGGGTGTGGGATAGGCTTCCCTGAATAAATGAGTTTCCAGGGATCTCCTAAAGGTGGACAGGGTAGGGGCTGATCGGACATACTGGGGCAGGGAATTCCAGAGGATGGGAGAGGCTCTGGAGAAGTCCTGAAGGCGAGCATGGGAGGAGGTAACAAGGGAGCTAGAGAGCAGGAGGTCCTGGGAGGAGCAGAGGGGGCGGTTTGGGCGATATCTGCAGATGAGGTTGGTGATGTAGATGGGGGCAATGTTGTGAATGGCCTTGTATGTTATGGTTAGCATTTTGAATTTTACACGGTGGGGTAGGGGAAGCCAGTGAAGGGATTGGCAGAGAGGAGCAGCAGTCACGGATCGGTTAGTGAGGTGTATTAAACTAGCAGCAGCATTCATAATAGACTGAAGGGGGGATAGCCTGCTTAAGAGTAGGCCATTAAGGAGAGAGTTGCAGTAGTCGAGGCGGGAAATAATAATGCGGATGATATGTTACTTTATCTGTCTAACCCACAAATCACAATCCCTATAATGCTCCGTCTAATTAGTAAATTTGGAACCTTTTCTGGTCTCGGAGTGAATTGGACTAAATCTAGTGTTTTCCCTGTGGATCCCACCCTCCCATTTGATCTCCTCTTAGACTGCCCGTTACAAGTCACTCTAAAGTTTAAATATCTGGGAGTTACCATACAATTACTGATTTCCAACCACATTATAAATAATCTCTTACCGTGCATAGAATCCTTTAAAAACAAAATAACCAGTTGGGCAAATCTACCATTGACACTAATGGGTAGAGTAAATCTATTTAAAATGGTATTTTTGCCCAAATTCTTATATATTTTGGCAAACAGCCCTGTGTATGTGCCCAAGAAATTTTCAAGAAATCGATTCTCTACTATCAACATTTTTATGGTTTCCTAAGAACCCTAGAATAGCTTTGACTACGTTACAATTACCTACAACTCAGGGTGGATTAGCTCTACCAAATTTGAGACTTTACTCTTATGCTTCACAATTGGTTTACATACACTGGTGGCTTTTTCCACCGCTGGATAATGCGGCTACTGCAGCAGAGGCGGCTCTGCTTTCCTCCTACGAAGCTCTAAATAAAGTAATAATTAGGAAGACGGTTAGAGTTGATGAGGGCACAGATATAATAAAGGTCTCTCTTAGGATATACAAACAATGTCTCTCCTTGGTTCCAGATGACTCAGCTTCTATATCTCCAAATCATTCTATATGGTTTAACCCTACATTTCCTCATTTTTATGATCTACCTGATGCCTGTCTCTAGGCGACAATGGGCCTAAAATATATACATCAGTTATATGATCAAGGTCAATTTAAATCTTTTCCAACACTACGGCAGGAACTTGGGATACCTAACACATGGAGTTTTATGTATCTTCAATTAAAACATGCAGCCATGGCCCAACTAGGTCTTAGAAATGTTTTCTTTCAAAACTCTGCCTTAGAGGGAGCATTAATACAACCAGCACACACAGGGCTGATCTCCACCTATTATAAGACGTTGGGGCAACATAAATCCACTCGATTACAGGCTCTTAAAAACCATTGGATAGCAGATATACCAGATCTATCGGATGATAATTGGGAAGAACTCCTTAATACGTATTTTGTCACTGCAATTTCTGCTAGGGACAGAATGATACAATTACGTATCTTTCATAGAATGTATTACACTCCTCTATGGCGTCTTAGAATTTTTACTATTCATTGCTATATGTGCAAGTGTTTAGCTGGTTAGGGTTGTTTAGTGAATAAATGTCAAATTTTTCTAATCGCCTGGGAAATGAATACAAAATCTCCTGTATTGTAATATGTATGAAAAAATACATATGACACTGACGAATTGTTAAATGTACACCACATTTACTATGTACTATGCTTATAATGTATTCTTTCTGTGATAAAGATTAATAAAAAACGCAGTTTAAAAAAAAAATAATCAGGATATAAGGGCTTTCCAAAACTTAATCGCTGCATTTATTTCTTTTGCAGGTTTACACAGCCCCAGCGTATAGCGTATACCATGGAGCACTATATATAACCCTTAACCAGTCATATCATATAACTGACTGCTGGAGAAGCTTAGGGCGGGATTGCACTTTAACTAACATGTTTGTAACACCCAGTTAGGGCCCCGTCACACTATAACGCACTGCAATGCAACAGATGCGTATTTATGCTTTTAGGCTGCTTTCATACTGACGCGTTTTGCTGTGTTTTTAATGTGCTAAAAACACAACCCCTTTAAATCCTATAGGACTCTTCACAGCACTGCGTTACGGGCAGGGCTGCTGTTAGAAATCATGGTACAGCCTTCCTGACGGGATCCCCACAACCTAGCCACCTCTCAAAGCTGCTGATCAGGCAGTACAGCTGGTCCTATTGAACTGGGCCCAGGCCAGCTTTATTGTTATTATTATTATACAGGATTTATATAGCGCCAACAGTTTACGCAGCGCTTTACAATATAAAAAGGAGACAATACAGGTATAATACAATAAAATACAAGAGGATTAAGAGGCCCCTGCTCAGAAGAGCTCACAATCTAATAGGGTGGGGCAGGTGGTACAAAAGGTTGTAACTGTGGGAAATGAGCTGGTGGAAGTGGTAGGAGATTAGTTGGAGACGTTATAAGCTTTCCTGAAGAGATGAGTTTTCAGGGATCGCCTGAAGGTAGCAAGAGTAGGGGATAGCCGGACAGGTGGAGGTAGCGAGTGCCAGAGGATGGGAGAGGCTCTAGGGAAATCTGGGGAGACGAGCATGGGAGGAGGAGATGCGAGAGCTTGAGAGTAGGAGGTCTTGAGAAGAGCGGAGAGGACGATTTGGGTGATATTTGGAGACAAGATTGGTTATGTAGCTCGGGGCAGAGTTGTGAATGGCTTTGTATGTTGTGGTTAGTATTTTAAATTTAATTCGCTGGGTGATTGGGAGCCGGTGTAGGGATTGGAGGAGAGGCGTAATTTCCATTCATTTCCAGCGTAAATGAATACCCGTATTTATCGGCACATAACACGCACAGGCGTGTAACACGCACCTTCATTTTAGGAGGGAAGTTTCAGGAAAAAAAATTAAATTTAAAAAAAAAGAAATTTGAAGCAAAATAAGGGTCAGTGCCCCTCAATGCAGCCTCACCATTGCCCATCTGCAGCCTCACCATTGCCCATCTGCAGCCTGATCAATGCCATCTGCAGCCTGATCAATGCCATCTGCAGTCTCACAATTGCCCATCAATGCAGCTTGATCAATGCCCATATGCAGCCACACCATTGCCATGAATGCAGCCTGATCAATGCCCATTTGCAGCCTCACCATTGCCATGAATGCAGCCTGATCAATGCCCATCTGCAGCTTCACCTCAGATTACTGCTGCCTCGGAGGGGACAAGGAGGGGGGCGGGACGAGCGCTGTCAGATTACATACAGCGAGAATCTCCTGTTTACTCGGCGGCCTCTTTAATACAAAGTCCCGCCTCCTGGACCGGCTTCTATGATAGACAGAACAATGGTCCAATGCCGGCCCAGGACACGGGACTTCGTATTACAGAGGCCGCTGAGTAAACAGGAGATTCTCGCTGTATGTAATCTGATGGCGCTCGTCCCGCCCCCCTCCCCGTTCCCTCCGAGGCAGCCCAAATTGCAGTATCGGCGTATAACACGCACACACTATTTGCACCAGATTTTCAGGGTGAAAAAGAGCGTGTTATACGCCAATAAATACAGTAAATACATTTTTACTAGACCACACCCCCTGCTCCTACTTTCTTACCAGGGCTTAAATTACATTTCCCTGGGACCCCATCACATCGACAGAGGGGCCCAGGAGGTGGGAGCAGAGAAGGTACTTTTTTTTAAATTTTGAGAAGTAGGTAGGTAAAGTCAGTGCCACTGTTCTGCTGCACCAATGAGCGGAGGCTGGGTTGTACGGATCCCGTCAGGAAGGCTGTACGTGGCCCCATGATTTCTAACAGCACCCCTGCCTCCACCCCCTGGTGCAGCAGAACAGCAGCACTGACTTTATCCACCTACACCCCAAAATTGAAAAAAAAAGTCCCTCCTCTACTCCCACCTCCTGGCCCCCTCTGTTGATGTGATGCTCACCTCCTGGGCCCATATCATTTAAGCCCTGGTAAGAAAGTAGGAGCGGTGTGATCTAGTAAAAAATACATTTATTAATTTATGCAGAAATGAACAATAAAGCTGCCCTGGGCAACCCCTGTTTAGCTGATGAGGCCTGGGCCCAGTACAATAGGACCAGCTGTACTGCCTTATCAGCGGCCCTGGTTACGGGTGCGGTGTGTTTTGAAAAATCCTGCATGCTGCATCTTTGGTGCGTTTTTCAAAACCTCAACAAAAAATTGCAGGTCCCTCTTGAAGTTAATAGAAAATGCGGCAAAAACGCACCTACATGTCCATATTTCAAAGGTGTATGCTGGGACTCAGGCACCCAGAAAACGCACTGGAGGAGCGTACAATCTAAGATGCCTACCTCCCATGCATACATACAGGGCCAATTAAACTAACAGCATGGGAGGAAACCCACACAAGCTCAGGGGGAACATGCAGACTCCATGCAGGTAGTGTCCTGGCTGGGATTCAGACTGAGAACCCTAGTGCTGCAATGCAGGAGTGATAACTACTAAACCAGGGGGCTCCAAACTTCCTGAACAAAGGACCACTTCAGACTTTAGCGGGGCTAGACTAGTTCCATTGGGTGTAGAAAATGTCCCGGAGTCCAGAGGGCGTAAACAATGCCCATCATTGGTGTCAGTGGGAGGAATTCTTTCCCTCCTCGTTGGTGTCAGTGGAAGGAATTCTCCCCCCGTTGGTGTCAGTGGAAGGAATTATTCCCCCCCCGTTGGTGTCAGTGGAAGGAATTCTCCCCCCCCTGCCCCCTCCTTGGTGTCAGTGGGAGGAATTCTTCCCCCCTCCTTGGTGTCAGTGGGAGGAATTCTTCCCCCCCTCTTTGGTGTCAGTGGAAGGAATTCTTCCCCCCCTTGTTGGTGTCAGTGGGAGAAATTCTGCCCCGTCATGTGTGTCAATGGAAGGATTTGTGCCCTTTTGATGGTGTCAGTAGAGAGGAATAGTGCCCCGTTGTTGGTGTCAGTGGATGGAATAGTGGCCCAAGGGCAAGATAAAGGTAAGCAAAGGGCCGCATCCACCCCCGGGCTGCAGTTTGGAGACCGCTGTACTAAACCATTGTGCTGCACTACATTTTATGCCATTACAGAAAAATATCTGTTGATCCTGCCAGAAAACCAATGTAACTTTCTGTGCAGGAAACTGAAACTGCAAATAATCAGCTTTCCCAATTCTCTTCTATGAATTTAAGAGATGGAGATGAGGAGAAGGGGAGGTTTTTGTACTCCTAATCTGGAGTTCAACCTAGGGTTATAACTCTGCTCCTCCATAGACGCAGTGGGGTTGATTTACTAAAACTAGAGAGTGCAAAATCTGGTGCAGCTCTGCACAGAAACCGATCAGCTTCCAGAGATTTTTTTTTTGTGAAAGCTAAATTGAACAAGCTGAAGTTAGAAACTGATTGGCTACCATGCACAGCTGCACCAGATTTTGCACTCTCCGGTTTTAGTAAATCAACCGCAGTTTGGTGAGTGAATGTTGTCATCCTAGGACCGACAGGGGTGGATTTAATAATAATGGAGGAAAGTGCAAAATCTGGTGCAGCTGTGCATGGTAGCCAATCAGCTTCTAACTTCAGCTTGTTCAATTAAAGTGATTGTAAACCTTTTTTTTTTCTAAATAACAAACATATCATACTTACCTTACTGTGCAGTTCGTTTTTCACAGTGTGGCCCCGAGCCTCGTCTTCTGGGGGCCCCCGGTGGTGCTCGCGGCTTCTCCCCGCATCAGTAAACCCCCTAGGAGAAGCGCTCTCCCAGGGGTTACCTTGCGGGCTCCCGAGTCCAGCATTTGCATGCAGAGACACAGAATGCCAGCCCCGCCCCCCAGCGCCTGCGTCATTGGATTTGATTGACAGCAGCGGGAGCCAATGGCTGTGCTGCTATCAATCTATCCAATCAAGAACCGAGAACCCCGAGCAGAGAAGAAGAGCGCATCCCTGCCGAGGGAACAAAGGGCTCAGGTGAGTAAAACGGGGGGCTGGGGGGTCGGTCAGTGTCAGAAGTTTTTTCACCTTAATGCATAGGGTGAAAAACCACAAGGGTTTACAACCCCTTTAAGCTTTCACAAACAAAAACCTGAAAGCTGATTTGTTTCTATGCTCAGCTGCATCAGATTTTTGCACTCTTCAGTTTTAGTAAATCCACCCCAAAGTATTTTACTGGCAGAATCAGCGGATTAACCACTTCAGCCTTCCTGACCAGAGCACTTTTTGCGATTCGGCACTGCATCGCTTTAACTGACAATTGCGCGGCCGTGCGACGTAACACCAAAACAAAATTGACGTCCTTTATTTCCCACAAATAGAGCTTTCTTTTGGTGGCATTTGATCACCTCTGCGATTTTTATTTTTTGCGCTATAAACAAAAAAAGAGCGACAATTTTGAAAAAAAAGCAATATTTTTTAACTTTTTGCTATAATAAAATATGCCCCAAAAATATATATAAAAAAAATTTCTTCCTCAGTTTAGGCCAATATGTATTCTTCTACATATTTTTGGTAAAAAAAAATCGCAATAAGCCTATATTGATTGATTTGCCCAAAAGTTATAGCGTCTACAAAATAGGGGATAGATTTATGGCATTTTTATTATTAATTTTTTTTTTCTTTTATTAGTAATGGCGGTGATTTGTATCGTGACTGTGACATTATGGCGGACACATCAGACACTTTTGACACTATTTTGGGACCATTGTCATTTATATAGCGATCAGTGCTATAAAAATGCACTGATTACAGTGTAAATGACACTGGCAGGGAAGGGGTTAAACACTAGGGGGCGATGAAGGGGTTAAGTGTGTCCTAGGGAGTGATTCTAACTGTGGGGGGGATGGGCTACCACTGACATGACAGCGATCACTGCTCCCAATGACAGGGAGCAGTAGATCTCTGTCATGTTGCTAGGCAGAACAGGGAAATGCCTTGTTTACATAGGCATCTCCCCGTTCTGCCGCTCCGTGACACGATCGCGGGACACCGGCGGACATCAAGTCCGCGGGACCCGCGGGCACACCGGCGGACATGGAGTCACGGAGTATGCGGCAGGCGCGCCCACTAGCCCCGCAAATTAAAGGGGACGTACAGGTACGCTCATTTGCCCACCGCTGCCATTGTGCCGATGTATATCGCCGTGCGGCGGTCGGCAAGTGGTTAAAATAAAGGAAAAAAAGCCTAAATATAGGAGAACTAATTTAGCCACCACATCTAAAAACTGGTCAGTCGCATATTATATTATATTTTAAAGGGGTTATAAAAAAAATAAATTTGTTTTAATTATGTTTAATTTAAATTTATTTCAATAGATTTTAATGTATTTAATATTTAAATGTAAGTTTATCAATTATTTGAATTTTTTAATTCACTTACCAATGGTCATTCTCAACTTTTACCTGTGAGCTGTTCTTCCTTACATTTATTTTTATTGATTTTCAATAAAAGGGCCATGTTGAACGCTCTACCCCAACCTGTCCAACTATCTCCTACTTTGTCCACTTTCAGATGATCCCTAAAAACTCATCTCTTCAGAGAAGCCTATCTGGCCTCCACCTAACAACTGTACATTTGTTTTCTCCATCAGCTCATCCCCCACAGTTATTACCTCTTGTATTTCTTGACCTTCCCTCTTAGATTGTAAGCTCTAAGGAGCAGGGCCCTCTGATTCCTACTGTATTAAAGTGTAATGTATTTGTACTGTCTACCCTCCAGTTGTAAAGCGCTGCATAAACCGTTGGCGCTATATAAATACCGTATAATAATAATGTTGAAGCTGGCTGTCCATGGATGGAATTTAGGCTGGTTCATGTTATATAAACTGAAAATCTGTCCCTGTCGGCACCACCCAGGTCAGTAAAACTTGTTTAGCAAGTCCAAAGGCTCAATGGCCAGGAGGGTTGAGGTGGGAAAGGAAGAAAAGAGAAGGAATGTACAGAGGAAGATTAGGAATTGATCTGTTTATCCTGAGGGGCCTTTACAGTCTGCCCATAGCTACTGTTGTGAACATTGTCTCCATGGTGCCTAAGTGTACTATATATCTTTTATTAACCATTATCTAGGAAATTTGGTTTCTAAACATAGCTAGATGGACAGTAGGACTTCAATATGAGCTGCTTTTAATGCACAATATACTGGACCACAATTACCAAAGCAGAAGTAGGACTGATTTTCTCTCCTACCACTAGAACCCAAGCAGGTTCCCCTTCTAATTTTGTAATGTAGATTAGTTAAATAAATAGTGTTGATTGGTTGATATTATCAACACAAAGGGTTCTCATTCAGATGCTTTGAAATACAAAGATGACTGGACAAAGGGGTAAGGGGAGAAGAATCTGGGGAATAAGAGGATAGTTAAGCAAACATGGACCAGATATTGTTTTGGTTGCTCTTTAACTTATACTTTCCATTTTCTTTGGCTTCCAGTGATGCCAGCCAACGTGCTTTGATGCCAATAAAAAGCAAAGAAGAGCTGGAAGGGGCAGGACATGTGTGGCCAAGAAGAGATGTGGTCTTTGTCTTCTAATTGGTCAATGTACATATTTGCCAGCACACAGTAGATCATTAAGTATTATTCAAAAATGTTATTGAAGAATGATCACATCACAGTAGACAACAGGCTTCATGTTGTTGTCCAATTGCAAGCTATACTTCAATACATTTTTACTTGTTATTACAGACATCAGATATACACATCAGCCCCTGATGAAGCGAGGAGAGCTCGCGAAACGCGTCGGGTTATAGATGTATCATGTATATCTGTACTTTTTATACTTCGATGTTATGTCATGATGGTTATGTTTTAGGACCATTTTATCATGTTGCTGTTCCTATGTAATTGTCACCCATGCTTATGACTTGTACTGGATGATATTTATTTCAATAAATGTTGTTATTTCAACATTCTCTCTATTTATATGGGATCACCATGGACACTTCATCTAAAGTCCCACGGGCGAATTTTTTTGTTTCTGTATGTAATATAGGGATGGAGGTGTCTCATGTTAGGGAGCAGCTCTCAGACTTTTCCTTTTTTTCTATTGAACCCAGGTGGAAGACACCTAAATGCCCTGAGTCTGTTGCTGCTCCTAGATCCAGTTTATAAATATATATATATATATACTTTGACTACCCATCCACAATATGACATGGTTTTTTGTAGGTGACTCCCTTTTTCCACTTGTGGACCTGGCTCCATGTGTGTGGCTCTCGGTTTTTTGGGGGGGCGGTTTATTTTCCCCCCGGGAGCTGCGATGCACAAATGGGGTTTATTTTCCCTGCTGTCTTCGCCTCCCCACCATAGAGGGGGCGGAGCCACCAGTGCATCGGCGTCATGCCGTGTGCTACAGTGAGAGACTTCCACATACAGCGGTGTCCCCACCTCCTGAGAACAGTTTACATCCGGACGATGGGCGGGTACCTCTGCTGCGCACGCTGGCGGGCGCGGTGTGTGCGGTCCCCCCCACCGACGTTTGTATGACGTTGGGGGCGGAGGCTACGGCGGACGTCCGGATATTTAGGCGGGGGTTTTGGCATGGTCAGTTTTCCTTTCATTTGGCTCCTTCTACACACTGGCGAGAGACTATATTGGTAGGCATCACCATTATATTTATATACTTTTACATGTCACCCCACCAGTGCACTTACCACTTGTATAGGCACACCCTGCAATATCACTTGCATTTTATTGTTAACTACTTTTGTCTATTCACCATTATACCTTCTTGTTTGTCTGCATCTTTTCCTCTTCTTCACTTTCTGTAGTTTTTCTTGTCTTTTTTCTTTGCCATCTTTTCTTATTCCTCCTTTTTCTTTTCTTCTCTTTTCTTTTTCCCCATTTTTCCTTTCTTCCGCCATTCCCTCCCACTCTTTCTTCTACACTTTCTTTTTTTCACATCCACCCCTCCCCCCATGCTCTGCAGGACGCTCCTATATTTCCTGTACCATAGCCTAATACCTTATACTCACATTACATTGTGATATGAATCATTTAAGTTATGCAATACATATATTCATGTACCTTATCATGGTATACATGCCACGTAGGACTTTTAGGTTATTTAGGAGATCATACAATCCATCATTTTTATCTATATATATACATCTATACATTTCATTACAGAGACTAAGCCCTGCTAGATTCATGGTCAACACCTGGGCCACACCTGGGCTCACATCTTTTTTACTTTTTCTCTGTTTTCTGTTCTGCTCTCATTCTCCTTTTCATGCTCTGCTGGATACCCTGCACCCACCATACTCAATCATATTACTGCAAACCCTTTTGGATATGGTAACTATCATTATTTTAGATACATATATTTTTGTCATATTTTATTACAGTGAGCACGCTCTGTAACCATCGTGGGTGACAATCGGGTCCATCCTTTTTCTTTTTATTTCGCCATGCCTGCCCTATGCCTGATTCTGGACCTCCACTCCGTGGTCTCCTCCCCCTCAGCTCCCGGGAGAGATGTATTTCCGCCGCCCCCTGCCTGGGGCCGCCCTCTTTGGGGTCAAGTGCCTGACAAGTAGGTATCGGATTACTAGCTTCAGGCTTCATGTTGTTGTCCAATTACAAGCTATACTTCAATACATTTTTACTTGTTATTACAGACATCAGATATACACATCAGCCCCTGATGAAGTGAGGAGAGCTCGCGAAACGCGTCGGGTTAGAGATGTATCATGTATATCTGTACTTTTTATACTTCGATGTTATGTCATGATGGTTATGTTTTAGGACCATTTTATCATGTTGCTGTTCCTATGTAATTGTCACCCATGCTTATGACTTGTACTGGATGATATTTATTTCAATAAATTTTGTTATCTCAACATTCTCTCTATTTATATGGGATCACCATGGACACTTCATCTAAAGTCCCACGGGTGAATTTTTTTGTTTCTGTACATCACAGTAGACAAAGTGCAACATTTGGGAGCCCTGCAGGACGACTTCATCAGGCATATGAGATGAAAACTGGTCAAAGATGAGTGTAAGAATAAACGTGAAAAAATGGCCATAAAGTGTTCATCACATTATGTGATATTTCATGCTTTATAAACTCCTGCTTGTATTATTCTGTGCAAACAAACACCTGACTGCTGCCACCTTTGACACAGAAGACTCACCAGGTAACCACGCCCCAATTCACAATATAGGTCATATAGCATTTTTCCCCTTTAACGGACGGTGATCCCAGATCAGCGGCTCAATCTTTACCTCCTATAGTCTCCACTTAAGTCCAGTTACAGCCAAAAAATACATGAATAAATCATAAAATCCTCAATTTATTTAAAACTGTATTTTAAAACCCTAATAAAATGCTCACTGAAGACGTCAGTACGACGAAACGTCACGTCAGGGGAAGCTGGACAGGAAGAGACAGTATCCCGCTGATGAAAGCTGGGCTGAAAAAAAAAAAACTAACAGATTCTATCCACACAAACAAGGTGAATGAAGAAATCCACTGATCAGTGGCTGCAGCCGCTAATCGACAAAAGTTGTCCAACTTGTCCGTTCTACAGAAGTCAATCTAACAATCAACTTCTGTCTGATATTCAACGTCTGTCGAATAGGGATGGCCACAAACTGATCGAAATTCAGCCAGTTCAGCAATTATGATCCCTCTATGGCCAGCCTTACACAATCTGATCAATCAACCCTGGCCTTTACTATTGTTTTTTCTTACACCTAAAAATTATGTACAATCAACTTAAACTATAAACCAATTAAATTACCAACTTTCATTACTCAAATAGTTTACTCAGCATAACTGAAGCTTCAAACCATCAACAATTTAGAAACAGGAAGACTCTGAAGCACATAATTTAAAGGACATGACAGGTAGGGAGGAAGAAGCTTTAGATTACTTCCACCAACTGTCATTTTAACATCTTCTGCTTCTTTTTATAGGTACCCCGGAGCTATGAGCCTGACTGTATGTAACAGGGAGGACAACAGATGATCTATGAGGAGCACACAACCAGTAACTGTAGGTATGCAAAGAAAAGTCAAGAGGGGAGGGTGGAAAAAGAACACTTCACACAATACATAGACACAGCTTTGGCTGCCATATTCCCATCATCCCCATTTCGTTCTCCCTTCTACAGCATCTATAAATATATCCAATAAGGCCTCGTGTACAACAGTATTAGGTCTTTATGAAAAACGAAATTGCTCGATAGATGCCAGTTTTATTGACTGAAAACATATTGTGACTATTCATTTTTTAGGCATCACGCACACACTTAGAGAGTTTTACAGAACTGCGCCGCAGTATTGCTCACTAAAAAAAACTATAAAAATCTATAGATTATTACTTGCAAAAAACACATTTGTAAATAGAGCACAGCTACCAACTCATTTGGAATAAAACGCAGACACGTTTCATCATCCGTCATCTTCCAGGGGAAGCTACTGCCCCTGGAGGACGTCGGATGACGAAACACATAAGGAGGGGTTTGGACGTGATGTCACCATGCGCGCTGGTTTTGAGCTTGCGGTCAGAGTCAGCCCGGTTTTATGACTATGCCATTTTCACTTTTGTCAGTGGAGACAGAGTAATATGCGAGTGTTCTATATTGCTTTTAAAAGAAAGTGGTTTTAGGGATTTTATATTATGCAAGCTTTCCTCTTCTTCCTGAATTGGGGGCTGTGAGAGTTACAGGAGAAATTCACTGAGGTTGCAGATTATCACTCCCAGAGCGGAATGCGCTGCCAGCTGGTTTATAACATTACCAGCATCTACATCTGGTGAGACATTTAGTACTTTTGGTGGTGGATTTGTCACTGCGGTGCGGTGAAAGAAAGAAGATTTTGATATAGGGATAAAGAAAAGGGATTGCTGGATTTTCTAACATTTGGGACTTTTTCAATATATATCGCATGAACTTTTTTTTCTTTTTTTTTATTGTTTACACTAATTGTCCAGATAAGACAGGAATTATTTGAAATTTTAGTTTTTTAACTTGCACATATAGATTTACAGTAATATCACCGGCCACTTTATTAGGTACACCTGTTCAATTGCTTGATAACTGCTGATAAACTGATAAACTACTGATAACTGATAAACTGCTAAGCAGCCAATTACATGGCAGCAACTCAATGCATTTAGGCATCTAGACATGGTGAAGACGACTTGCTGAAGTTCAAACCGAGCATCAGAATGGGGAAGAAAGGGGATTTAAGTAACTTTGAATGTGGCATAGTTATTGGTGCCAGACAGCTGGTCTGAGTATTTCAAAACTACTGATGTACTGGGATTTTCACGCACAACCATCTCTGGGGTTTACAGAGAATTGTGGGAAAAGGAGAAAATATCCAGTGAGCCGCAGTTGTGTGGACGAATATGCCTTGTTGATGTCAGAGGTCAGAGGAGAATGGGCAGACTGGTTCGAGATGATGGAAAGGCAACAGTAACTAAAATAACCAACTTGGTTACAACCAAGGTATGCAGAATACCATCTCTGAATGCACAAAACATTGAGCCTTGAAGCAGATGGGCTACAGCAGCATAAAACCACACCGGGTGCCACTCCTGTCAGCTAAGAACAGGAAGCTGAGGCTACCATTTGCACAGGCTCACCAAAATTGTACAACAGAAGATTGGAAAAACGTTGCCTGGTCTGATGAGTCTCGATTTCAGTTGCGACATTCAGATGGTGGGGTCAGAATTTGGAGTAAACAACATGAAAGCATGGATCCATCCTGCCTTGTATCAATGGTTCAGGCTGCTGATGGTGTAATGGTGTGGGGGATATTTTCCTGGCACACTTTGGGCCCTTTAATACCAAATCAGCATCGTTTAAACACCACGGCATACCTGAGTATTGTTGCTGTCCATGTCCATCCCTTTATGACTACAGTGTACTCATCTTCTGATGGCTCCTTCCAGCAGGATAATGCACCATGTCACAAAGATCAAATCATCTCACCACTGATTTCTTAAACATGACAATGAGGTCACTGTACTCCAATGGCCTCCACAGTCACCAGATCTCAATCCAATAGAGCACCTTTGGGATGTGATGAAGGGGATCCAACCCGGTTCTAGCAAGGCAAGCGTGAGCGGAATCCCCTCGGAAAAGCCATCATATCTTTTTCCGACGAGAAGTCCGATCGTGTGTATGGCCTGGTTCACACCTATGCATTTTTTAGTGCATTTTCAGTTTTGCAGAAACACACTACAGTACATATAACATGGTTTCCTATGGGTCATGTTTACATCTATGTATTTTATGGAAAGGGCCGGGGAATTTTTTTTTGGTTTTTGGTTCCATAGACTTCGATGGATCAAAAACGTCTTTTGAAAAAAGCAAAATGCACCTGGAATATGCAATCTGCAACCTGCATAGTTATGAACCAGGCCTTAAAGAAGACCTTGCACCACAGGCAAGGTCCACTTATTACCAATAAAAAACCTTAGCCCCAGTTTTTATAGTGCAGGATTTATGCCATGCTCCTTCTGATGAGATCTTGGAGAAAGCTGAGCAGCCCGAAATTCTTGAGATGATATTCCTGCACAGTTCAGCAGCGTCTACCTGTAAGATATGGGCTACTCAGCACCTTTGCCTAGGCCTTGAGCTGAAGGTAAGTATATTTAATAATTTTGTTTACCCCACCATTTTTTTTATGATGATTTTACAATGTTTTGGCATGGGGAAGTGGCAAAATAAAAGTCGGACCTTGCATTTTTACTACAAGGTCCACTTTAAGCAAGCAGCTAGCAAGGTTCAGCAGGCTTTTAACAGGTTTCAAGTAGTGTTGAAGCCCGCTGAAGCCTACCAGCAGCCTCTCCAAACTGGAGAAGAATGGTCTTTTAAAGACTTTATCAAAGATGCTCAAAGCTTTTGTACACACTGCTCCTACATATACAAGATGAAGCCTGCAGGAACAAGACCTTAGGTAGGTCAGAGGTCAAGGACATGTAACCTCCCTGGTGGTATGATTACTGTATGTTAGATTTTTGAATCTCAAAGCGGTACAATTGTTTTGCATAGAAATTTGTCGTTCTATATTGTAGGCCTGTAATTCTTAGGAATAACTCACTTAAATCTGTCCAAACAAGAGTCTAGTAGACATACCGGGTATGATAAAGTTTGAAACACAAAATCATAAATTATTTATCAAAAATAATAATACAATAATAATAAAATTAATTTCTCCACAAATCACTATCGCTCAATTCTGCAAGTGTTCTAATTTATTATCGCTGTTTTCTAGCTGGTCTAAAACTGCTTTTGACGTAAAGGGATACTTTTTGGTTGCCATGGACAATCTCCAGTTTCCAGGCAGAAAGAACAGTATTTATATATAGAAGTGTAGGCAGGGCATTGGACAAAGCACTAGGGACAAAAGGGAGGTGAAATGATTTGATATACAGTGGCGGCCCGTCCATAAGAGGTGCACGGGTGCCCCCTACCCAGAAGTCACACAAAAAATAGTTTTTTTTTTAAAAGACCCCTTTAAAAAAAAAATAGAAAAAAATGTTCTTTAAGTGCACTGTGTTTGGACGCAGGACACTATAGGAAGTGCCGTGTCAATGCAATCAAGAGATTGCAGACGAGGCGCTTCATTTGTAGGCTTTTGACCTGCTTTGTGGCGCATTCCAAAGCACCGAACAGCTTCCGCTCGTAGTATTACTACGGGCGGGAGCTTTGTTTTTCTAGTTAACTGGTCACTTCTGGTTTCCATATGCTAGTGGTGAACCGGAAGTGACACAGGCAGCTCTGTGGAAAGCAGGGCCAGAGCGGAGCTGCCTGTAAGGTAAGTAAGTATGAGACTCAGCGAGGCTGCATTTGATGGGCACAGTGAGGCTGCATTTGATGGGGCACACTGAGGCTGCATTTGATGGGGCACAGTGAGGCTGCATATGATGGGCACAGTGGCTGCATTCGATGCTGCACAGTGGCTGCATTTGATGGGGCACAGTGGCTGTATAAGATGGGCACAGTGGCTGCATAAGTTGGGCACAGTAGCTGTATTTGATGGGGTACTGTGGCAGCATTTGATGGCACAGTGGGAGCATTTGATATGGCATGGTGGCTGCGTTTGATCGCACAGTGGTGGCAATTGATGGGCACAGTGGCTGCGTTTGATGGCACAGTGGCTGTGTTTGATGGTACAGTGGCGGCAATTGATGGGCACAGTGGCTGCATTTGATGACACAGTGGCTGTGTTTGATGGCACAGTGGCGGCAATTTATAGGCACAGTGGCTGCGATTGATGGTACAGTGAGGCTGCTATTGATGGGTTTTTTTCTGAATTTTTTGCGTTATGTGTTTTGTACTTTTTGAATTTGCCGTGCGTGCATTAATCTTAGTGCTTAGTGCTCAGAATTCCATGCCATTTAGTGACCCCCTGGGGACAGCCGCTCACCTCAGAGTGTGCAACTCAGCTGTGAGACTGAGTCTAAACACGCTTATGAGCCACCCCACGGCTCAGTGATGGAATCCAAATACACAGTTTTCAGCAGCAACTCCACAGTTAGGAATAAAGGAAAAGAAAAACTGGATAGTGTGATATCGTTTTTAAATATTTATTGGAATAAAAACTCCCCACATTAGGGTACTCACATTTGCAAGGTGCGTGAGTGCACCAATCTCCCTGATGAAGACACGTGACCCTGTGTAGAACCCACGTAGGGGAGGGGCCAGGACGGAGCACGGAGCCTTTCACTACACTGAGATGCGATGCACATCTTATCCCTCCTAACAGGCAAACTTTGAGGCAAACTTTGGAGACTGTTATCAGATTGGTGCACTCACGTACCTTGCAAATGTGAGTACCCTAATGTGGGGAGTTTTTATACTAATAAATATTTTATAAACGATATCACACTATCCAGTTTTTCTTTTCCTTTATTCCTAACTGTGGAGTTGCTGCTGAAAACTGTGTATTTGGATTCCATCACTGAGCCGTGGGATGGCTCATAAGCTCATGGCTCATAAGCATGTTTAGACTCAGTCTCACAGCTGAGTCGCACGCTCTGAGGTGAGCGGCTGTCCCCGGGGGATCACTGGATGGCACTTGAGCATGGAATTCTGAGCACTAAGCACTAAGATTAATGCACGCACGTTGGATTTTTTATGAACTGTTTTTATGGACTTTATGTGCATTTCTTTCATATATTGGACTTTAATAATCACGTACCACATCTTGGATTTGATATTTATACTCATTGTGTGGCACTTGGCACTTTGTTGTATTTTGCACTTATCACTGTGATATATATATTTTTTTTTTCTACACGGTAAATTTCAGACTATATAAATGATTTTTTCATGTATTATATATACAGGTAGTAGTTCAGTATTCGCTACGCTTATTCTAATGGTATACATCTAGTATATTATTTACACATTGCACTTTAAAATCACTTGTTTTTTATATATATATCCTTTGTGCCTTGCTGTGGCTGGATAAGGCGCTTATGCGGTGTTTTCAGTATACCTCATATGAATTAATAATCTCCAGATTGATATTTTCACCTTAGCGCAGCATATCTTTTGTATACACTGTTTACGAACAGTAGCCAGTAAGACGGGCTTCAGATCATGAGACCACTGTGACAGATAGCCATAGTCATCACATATTCGGGAACTTGCCTACCGACCTCCAACAGAAAGAGCCTCTTCACTTAAGGACCGGCCACTGTATATATACGTCATTACTTTAAAGATGGATATCTCGGTAACGGCAGCAGCTGCTGCGACAACCGAGGTATCCATCTTTAGGGCCGGCGATTCTGTACACGATAATGGTGGTCTCTGCGGCAGGTTCACCACGAGATCACCGTTATCGGCGGTGGGAGAGGTGCCACCCCCCTCCCGCCTCTCTCCCGCACCCTCCGCCGCTTACCGGAGCCGTCGGTAGCGGCGGAGGCGATCGGGTCCTTTCTCTTCCTCAGTATAGAGACGAGTGAGGCTAAGATGGCACCCACCCGTCTCTATACCATAGGACGGCCGGAGCGACGTCATTACGTCGGCTCCGCACACTTCTCTTAAAGGCACATTTTTTTTTGTGTCATTTTTTTAAACGACTTTTTTTTTTTTTTTTTTGCATTTTAGTATAAATATGAGATCTGAGGACTTTTTTAACCCCAGATCTCATATTTAAGAGGACCTGTCATGCTTTTTTCTTTACAAGGGATGTTTACATTCCTTGTAATAGGAATAAAAGTGATCCAATTTTTTTTTTTTTTAAACAGTGAAAAAATAAATAAAATAAAGTAAAATAAATAATAATAAAAAAAAATTTTTTAAAGCGCCCTGTCCTGACGAGCTCGCGCTCAGAAGCGAACGCATACGTGAGTAGCGCCCGCATATGAAAACGGTGGTCAAACCACACATGTGAGGTATCGCCGCGACCGGTAGAGCGAGAGCAATAATTCTAGCCCTAGACCTCCTCTGTAACGCAAAACATGCAACCTGTAGAATTTTTTAAATGTTGCCTATGGAGATTTTTAAGGGTAAAAGTTTGACGCTATTCCACGAGCGGGCACAATTTTGAAGCGTCACATGTTGGGTATCAATTTACTTGGCGTTGCATTATATTTCACAATATAAAAAAAATTGGGCTAACTTTACTGTTGTCTTATTTTTTTATTCAAAAAAGTGATTTTTTTGCAAAAAAAGTGCGCTTATAAGACTGCTGCGCAAATACGGTGCAAAAAAAAGTATTGCAATGACCGCCATTTTATTCTCTAGGGTGTTAAAAAAAAAAACAGTATATAATGTTTGGGGGTTCTAAGTAATTTTCTAGCAAAAAAAACAGTTTTAAACATGTAAACATCTAAAATCCAAAACGAGGCTGGTCCTTAAGTGGTTAAGAGCCAGTGGGATTAAAAAAATTAGGAGCAAATTAACAAACAGTCCTTTGTCCAATTTAGATACAAAGGTGCAAAACTTTGGGTCTCATTTATAACAGAGAGCGGATATCGCATTGCATGTTGCTACGCACATTGAAGCCCATCCTATTTAAGAATAATTGGCAGAGCCCCACGGAGTTTATTCGCTCTGTGATTGGAAGAGAGCCATTTATGGTAGGTCACGTAATAAGGCTCTCCTCATTTTTTTTAACAAAACTTATATCAGGTCTGTTGCGTTCAGAGCACATTTGTAAAGATCATCGCATTGCAGCCATACCGCTGTTCCTTAAATGAACAAAAAATAGTTTGCACAGGGAGAAGCCCAACCTTATATTATAAATTACTTTGTGGTCTTTTTCACTGGATAGCAACACTTTAGCAAGCCATCAGGTCTACAGTTTGAATCATACAATTTCCCACGGTCAGATTAGAAATAGACAAGAAGGTGACCTTTGATGACCAGGAAAGGCCAGAACATCATGAAATACCAGAATGTCCTGCAGTACTGTTGACAGACAGGCTAAAATTCTTCACACCTTTGTCACCTGGAGGAACTTCCATGGAATTATCAGATTTTAGGAGAAGTAGTCTATACTTAGTCCTGTGTGTAGGTGTTTGTAATAAATAATGGGATCAATGCGACAATTGTTTTTCGACTGTAGTAATAAGGAAAATCAAAGGTTGAAGAAATAGATCAATTCATAAATTCTAATGCTGCGTACACACGATCTGACTTTCCGCCAACAAAACCGTGAATTTTTTTCCAAAGGTTGTTGGCTCAAACTTGTCTTGCATACACACGGTCACACAAATGTTGGCCCAAAATTCCGAACGTGGGAACGTGGTGACGTAGGACGAGCCGAGAAAAAGAAAGTTCAATAGCCAGTGCGGCTCATTCTGCTTGATTCAGAGCATGCGCGAATTTTGTGTACTCACGATCGGACTTTCCGACAACAAGTTTTGTTGGCTGAAAATTTGAGGACCTGCTCTCAAACATTCGTGTGCGGAAATTCCGACAGCAAATGTTCGATGGAGCATACACACGGTCGGATTTTCCGACAACAAGCCGATAACATTTCCTGTCGGAAAGTCCGACCGTGTCTACTCGGCATTACTGTGAATGTGGTTTTCTTTTGGAAAAAATTATACATAGTTTAATGAGCCTGTGCATCCTAAAACCGAACATTTCCCTAGGTTTTATATGAAATTTGTCAAGTCCAAAATGGAACTATTGAATGCTCTGACAAAACGACCTTCCTGAATTTCTGTATGAACGTTGGAATAGAATGCTACTGGTGTATGGCCCCCTAATGCATTGAGGGTATGCAAAAGGACTGGATAGTGTAGAGCTACAGAATTCCAGGAGCTATAGAATGACCTCCATTCAGAGGGTCAAAGTGTGCCCGTGCTTGTTTTAGTTTCATAAACAATTTACTGAAAGCAGTGGCGGCTTGTGCTCCTTAAACAAACCACCCCCCGGTTGGTCGATATATTAATTTGCTATTGTCACAAACTGGGTGGGTTCAGGGCAGAGTGCTCTATGCCCTGAGCCCACCCTTTTTAAACCCAATTAGAGCCTCCGGCTCTAATCATGTGCTTCGAAAAAAAAACAAAAAAAAATTGGAATCCATGCGTCCAGCACCCTACATGTAGATTAGGGGCCGGGCACATGGATTAGGGGGATGGCTCCCCTTATGGAAGGGCCGCCACTGATTGAAAGAACAGTACAGCATATGCAGTCAGAAATAGGTACAGCATAGCACAACATAACTTCCATGGACAAAGCAAGGGAGCATATAGACTATATTGTCAAAAGTATTGGGACGCCCGCCTTTACATGCACTTGAACTTTAATGGTATCCCAGTCTCAGTCGTAGGGTTTAGTATTGAATTGGCCCCCCCTTTGCAGCTATAACAGCTTCAACTCTTCTGGGAAGGCTGTCCACAAGGTTTAGGAGAGTGTCTATTGGAATGTTTGACAATTCTTCCCAAAGCGCTTTTGTGTGGTCAGGCACTGATGTTGGATGAGAAGGCCTGGCTTGCAGTCTCCTCTCTAATTATCCCAAAGGTGTTCCATTGGGGTTGAGCTTGCAGTCACATTTCTGGAAAAAATTTACTGTACTTAAAGCGGAGTTCCACCCAAAAATGGAACTTCCGCTTTAAGTGACGGTGACCCCCTGACATGCCACATTTGGCATGTCATTTTTTTGGGGGGGGGGAGCGGATACCCTCTTTTTAGAGGTATCCAGCTCCCACTTCCTCACGGGGCTCCGCGGCGCCGGAAGGAAGTTCACCTCTCCCCCCTCCCTCCGTGCAATCTTCTGGGACACATCACAGGTCCCAGAAGATTGCCCGGCCATTCACAGCACACAGCACGGCTTGCGCATGCGCAGTGCATGCCCGGCTGTGAAGCTACAGCCGGGCGCCCACAGTACGAATGCCGGCGCCGTGGAGAGGAGGGGGAGAGAGTGGGGCTTCGTATGCCCGCATCGCTGGGCCCTGGGACAGGTGAGTGTCTGATTATTAAAAGTCAGCAGCTACACTTTTCGTAGCTGCTGAGTTTTTAATTTTTTTTTTTTTTCGGCGGAACTCCGCTTTAGGATTAAACTTTGTAAATTACTCCTATCTTAATTAACACAAGAGACTCCAGGCCTTTTCTGACATTGTACAGAAAAGAAAGGAGGTGTTTTCCATCCTGCAGGTAAATCTCCTTGTGAATGGAACTGATTCCTGCCTCTTGTGTGGAATAGAGTGAAAGATCTAGAGTACGATGCACTGCAAGGGTTAACTGCCTAGGTGGTAATGATCAAGGCGTGTTACTTGCCTTGCTTACCTGGCAACAGCAAGCCACACTTGACACTGTTATTCTTCTTAAAGTGTTACTAAACCCAGGACCCTGCATTCACTATATCTGGTCTCCCACAGTACACGGAACATGGAAATGCAACTATTTTAGTAAATATAAACTGCTAAATACCTTTTCCCATCAGCAGTATATAGCAGTCTTGTGACTTCTATCAGTGCCTGGTTAAAGCTTGTGGAAGAAGTTTTCATACTGCACTGGCTGTCCTATTAGGATGCAGGCCCCCTGACCCTCTGTCTGGACAGTGCTGATTGGCCCTGTGCTGATCACATGCACTCTCCCAAGAAAAAAAAAACTCTCTAGCAATACACACCAAACTGAGCATGTGCATCCTGACTCCAATAACTCTGTCTTATCTGGACATGTTTTGGAGACAATGCAAGAAGGGAAGGATCTGTGCATATAGTATCAAACAGCATTTTTACACAATGCAGAGGATTAGCCCTTAGGTTCCACAGTGAGTATAACAAGCATGCTTTACTGCATACACAGACAGATTTTACTGATGTGGGTTTAATAACACATTAAGACCCCTTTCACACGTGCTGTCCGATCAGGTCCATCAGTTTTTCAGGGCGACCTGATCGGACCCTCCAGTTTCCCCTATGGAGTGGCTGGTGTCAGTAGTGACATGTCCTCTGACCTGTCTGTAAAATCCAGACGGATGGTGGTCCCATTTTCCATCCATCTGGCGGATAGGATTGGATATGATTTCCCCATAGAGGAGACCGGAACTGGGTCCGTCTCCACTCTGCATAAGCGGAGACAGACCTGTTATCCGTCTGCTCAGTGGGGATCAGCGGAGTGATCTTCCCCTGAGCAAGTGGAGTCCGTCCGGTGGAGGCATCCGTGTGAAAGGGGCCTTAGGCATCTCACTTTCTCTTATTTTAAAGTTGGGATGTATGGTTGCTGAGGCATCAGTAACATTAAGACAAAATATGCAGAATATAACTGCAACAAGTAATGAAAACCACCTGAGCCCCAAAGCCTTGGGTTCTTAAGGCAAAACATGTATTTATACCAGTGCCCTCGATATACTGCGGGCACTGGTGTGTCCCATGAAGAGAGTGGTGGCGATGCATCATAAATGACACAATTGTTTTCTACTTTCTCTAGGGTTGAGCCGCCTCACCTGATATGACGTGAATAAGCCCCAAGAACCCAAGGCTGTGGAGTGCAGGCGGCTTGCATTACTTTGTTGCATTTATATTGTACACACATTCTGTGCATACTCTGTCTAAGCCCCCATTCACACTTGAGGAATGTAAAGCGCATTTGCAGAAGCACTTAAATGCACGACACGCAGATTTCCATGTTATACTATTGTGCTTGTTCACACCTGTCACTCGAAGCTCAGAAAAAGAAAAAAAAAACAGGATCTTTGGGACACAATTGCACATTTTTGGCCCCAAAAGATTTCAATAGGAGCACCTGAAAAAAAACACCTCCTCCTCCTAGTGACTAACTTTCGATTGATCAAAACAAAAATTTTTACACCTAAAAACACTGATACTAATGTGCAAAAAAACAACTAAGGATACCAATGCTCAGGTGTGAATGTAGCATTAAAGAATGTAGATCTTAGATAAAGATGTGAGTCCTGTCATAGGTATGTGATTACCAACCCAGCATGTTCCTGAGAAAGTACAAATTCCTTGTAGAAAGGAGACTTTGACCCATTGACCCTAACCTGCAGCAGCACCATATACATTGTATTTTAGAGTGATGGGGGCTGCAGGAATCTACAGATTCTTCTTATAACAAAAACACAAATAATTAACTACCTTCTCAATAAAGGTTAAGTGTAACATTGACTATATTGTCAGTGATACTGTATATACACGATACACAAAGGACAGTAAAATAGTTTTCCTTCCTCGGCTCTTTTACAGTTTCACAACTTTCTCCCCTTTGCTTGAGTCTTTTTGGTAAGCCACAGACCAGCTTCCCATGATCATTTTTATGGTCTGTAAACCACGTGACCGTACTTTTTCTGTTTTTGGTACATTGCCTCTTAGGCCTCTTTCACCCATCCTTAGGGTCGGTTCACACATGGGCAACACGACTTTAGCGCGACTTTGTACCGCGACTTCAACGCGGCTTCAGCGCGACTTTAGCGCGACTTCAGCACGACTTCGGCAAATTACGAGGCGACTTGAAGTCGCCTCCATGACAGGCGACTTCGCCTGTGGCCAATCACCTCTCTGGGAGGGAGGGGGGGAGGGAGGGGTTTTCTCTGCAAAGTCGCTTGACTTTACAGAGAGATCCGACTTGCAGGCGACTTACATTGAGTTGAATGGGTACAAGTCGCCTACAAGTCGGATAGAAGTAGTACAGGAGTCTTTTCTGAAGTCGGAGCGACTTCAGTAGTGTCAATTAAGACGCTCCCATTGCCTACCATGTTAACCTAAATGCAAAGCGACTTGGGGCGACTTGAGGGCGTACAAGTCGGATCCCAAGTCGCCCCAGTGTGAACCGACCCTAAATCAGCCATGATGCTGTAAGTATACTAAGTATACCTGCAGCTGGGATCCCAGGTGTTCCAATCGTCAGCTGCCGCTCAACCTGTAAGTATGTATCCAGTGGTGTAACTAGAACCTTCAGGGTCCTGGTGCAAGAAACCATGAAGGGCCTCCCTGACCCCTGGCCAGGGCCCTTCCCTCCAAGCCCCGTGGCGGCCGCATCTTAGGGATTCCGTCCAGTTCTGGTCACCAATCCTCAGAAAGGATGTGCTGGAGCTGGAGAGAGTCCAGAAATGGCAACTAATTTAATATGGGGCCTGGAGGACCTCAATTATGAGGAGAAGAGACGCTTGATGATATATTTGTATACTGCTAACATATCTCCTAATGGGGATCCCACTGTAAGTATGAAACTATTCAGTCCCAGGGAGAGTAAGAAGACACGGGGTCACACGATGAGACCGGAAGAGAAGCGGTTTAACCTTAACCTGTGTAGGGTTTTTTTTACTGTCAGGGCGGTAAAGATGTGGAATTCTCTTCCACAATTGGAGGTGTTGGCAGGAAGTATGCATAGTTTTAAAAGACTCTTGGATGTGCATCTCAGCTAAAACAATATACGGGGATATGGGACATGATTTTCTACACACACACATCCACACAGGTTGAACCAGGTGGACTGTTGTCTTTATTCAATCTTACCAACTATGTAACTATGAACACCAGGGCCCAGTGCGACCTTTGTGACCCTGGTAGTTCCGCCACTGGTGTCAGTCATTTTTTTATCTTTTGTTCTTTTTTTTTTTATTATTAGTATTTTTTGCCCTTTTTTATTATTATATTTTTATTTTACAATATTCTTTTTTAATTATTTTTACAATTTTTTAAGGAGCCCCGTTGGGGGTGGGATGTCACGGTCTAAACAGATTTCCGATGTTTCACCTTTGAGACAGGGAAAAGAGATTGAGGACACAGCCCTAAATCTCATTCTCTGCAGCCTCAGTTACACTGAATGAATGAATGGATGGATGGGAATAGCTTTGTACAGGCTTCCTGTTCATTCACAAACTGAAGCATACTAAACACATTTTAGTATGTTTCAGTTATGAATGGACATCGTTACGGATCACTGACTCTCCATTCAGAAAAGGAAGGAGACAGTAAATTACATATTTACCAGCCCCTTCCCAGCTTTCCATCCTGACACATCCCTGCAGGAGAGGGGATGGGGGAACCTGGCAAAGATGCGTGGGGCCAGGAGAGAGCAGAAGGGGGGGCTGGAGAGCACACAGGGAAAAGCAGAAAGAAGCTGGATATGAGCAGCGGGGGAGGCTGCATATACAGGTACCGAGCTCTCCATTTTCCTCCTGCTTCTTCTCCTCTGCCTCCCACAGGCATTCAGCGGCTGCAGGAGGAAAATGGAGAGATTGGTTCTTGTATATGCAGCCGTCCATGCCACTCCTCCTATTGAGGCTTACAGGAGGGCCGCACGGGCCCCCTGCAGCATGGGGCCAGGTCGCAAATTGTGACTCCTGTAGGTACACCCCTACATGGGCATCTGTACATCCAGAAACCTGTGGTTAGGAGCAGATGTCCAACCCTGGACACAATGTGGGAGATTTACTAAAACTGGAGCACTCACAATCTGGTGCAGGTGTGCATGGCAACCAATCACCCTTTATCTTCAACTTTATTTGACAATAAAACCTGGGCACCATTCAGGGACCACTTTGCTTTGTCTCAATGAATGTAAAGCATTCTCTGATTGGATGGGATGGAGAGGCAGGGTGATGATGTGTTCTTTGAATGGCACCTCCTGTGTTCAGTAAGCAGCACCCAGCAGCCACTCAACACAGGAACTGGATTCTTGCAACAATCATTGTAGTAGTGGTGCCTACCACCATGATTTCTAGTTTAAGCAGGAATCATCTAGGTATAGCACATACAGTACATACTTACATTGGTCCAAGCTGGACCAATGTAACAGTATAAATTGCCATACTTAAACTTCAATTTAATGTCTTTTTAACCTCAGATCTAAACCCTTTTCAAATGGTAGGAGCACCATGACCATGACATTTAAAACAATTTTCGCACATTTTGTTCATTTTACAATTGAGTTCAAAAAGAAGATTTTGGAAAACTAGGATAAAGTTTACATTTGCCCGTAACTGATAGAATGTTAGTTCCAACGACCGTCTTTCCCCGAAAATAAGACCTACCCTGAAAATAAGACCTACTGTTATTTTCCAGGAGGGCTGCAATATAAGCCCTACCCCGAAAATAAGCCCTAATTTAAAATGTTTGTAAAATCCTATAATCCACTCTATTACAGTAGTATATAATGTACAATCTGTGTGTTTCTGAAATATAATTGTGCCAAATACCTTTGGTTCAGCTGACCTTCTGCTGCTCTTCTCCTCTTCTCCCAGCCGTCAGTGGGGGATCTTGCCCCCCCCCCCCCTGCGGTGCTTGGAGAAGAGAAGACAGCTCCAGCGGGTCATGGAAGCTCTTTTATATTATTATTATATATTATTATTTCAATTATATTACAGAAACACACACATTGTACATTATATATTACTGTAATAGAGTGGATTATAGGATCTTACAAACATTTGAACTCAGTTCACACTGGGGATTCCTGACAGGCAGGGAGGGAGAGGGGGAGAGAAGACAGCACATTACATGGAAAGACCTATCCCGAAAATAAACCCTACGGTGTCTTTTGTTGCCAAAATTAATATAAGACCCGGTCTTATTTTCGTGGAAACATGGTAGCTACTCTCTGGCTTGTAAGGTTCATCCAAGGCTGTTTTGTTATGTGATGTCACACATCACTTCTTTGCAGTGACTCATTACATGATGATACATTTCATAACACTCGTGACTTAGACTATATTCTCACATTCCTACACTGGAGCTATTATACTGTTAGATTGTTACTATAATTATAGGTGTTACGATCTGACAATTTAAAGACTGCAGGCAGTGGTTAGGAACACTTTGTAGAAATGTCACTCATCTACCATGTAAGCCAATGTAACAAGTTGCTGTATGACAAGTACAGGATGGATGAAGAATATAAATCACTAGCATTGAATTGTATCATCTTATAAACAGTACCTAATCAGTTCTCAGCGGATGAGAACAAAATCATAATCATAGCATTTTCCAGGTGGGGAAGAAAACTAAAGGTAGCCATACAAAATTAGACTTCTCCATCCAAGCTAAACTGTGTGGGTGGAGGAATCCAAGCTGAAGGCTTTTGTATCTGTTGGCTGTTGTACTTAGACAGCTCCAACTGTGGCTGCATGTTTTCAGGGAGTGCCCCATTTGCACAGGAACTGTTGAGGGCCTTGGAACCAGATCTCAAGGACTTTGTGCCACAGGAAGCCATCACACACTTTGGTGTGCTGAACTGACTATTCTGTGGGACCTTTACTCAGGAGGACATTGATGGTTCCATGGTGGGTGGTGTGTTGCTTTAGGGACGCTTTAAGGTGCTCCAGAAAGCTCCTCATCCACCAGCGGAAGAGGACGTCCATTGAGGACTGTCGCAGACTGGTTCAAAGTCTGTTCAGAGACTACAACCTGATGAACTTCAAGGAGGAAAAGCATGTCTGAAGATTTACCCTTCCCCCACTATCCCTTGTGTGTCTTTGTCCTTTCAATAAAGCTTTGGGCCTGTGAACTCTTTTCCCCTACCCTATACCTCTTCCCCAGCCCCCATCACACCCGTTGGTTATTAAATTGCATTGAATTATATTTGAAACATTGCATGCTCTGTTTTAAGCCACGGTGTCATATAGAACGTGCGGGACAGGGGTCTAACTCAGGCACTGCACGTCAAAAATTGTGCCTCTAGTTCGGTAATGTGTCTTGGCAATGCTTTTGGGGACAAGCAGCGTTATGCATGATGTGGTGTTTTTGGGGAACTTTACTCCACACATCTGGTGTATTTATGCACTGTGTCGCAGTACACTATTTTGTTTTTTTATATATTTTATATAAAATAAAGTATATTTTTCAACAAAAATAATACCTAAACAGTGACTGCTTTTGTTTGGATGCAGTCACTGTTCAGTTGATAATCTTCCACCCAGCCCTTCGAGGGCTTCAACTTCAATTAAAATTTGGCAGGCCCGGTGGCACCGACAACTTGCTGAATCCGCCAAAGTTTGAGCTGTGTATGGCCACCTTTAACACCTGAATGGAACTACTTTGTGTGCAATGACAGAAACCAGAGAAGCATGGGATTGTCAGGGATTGGCTTTGATTCCAGCTGCTGGCACAAATGGCTCATAATTTTTAATAAATAAAGAGTGTAAAGAAAAATTCACATAATTATTACTGATATTTGGGTTATGCAGACATCCCAATTCTCCCGCGAGGTGCAGGAACCTCCCGCATTTTGGGGACGGCTCCCGGACACCCGCAAGTGCTGCCCGATATCCCGGCTGCGAGGCTGATCCTGGATGGTTCCCAGCCGGGGTGCAGCAGGAGGGACAGCTGTGATCACCAATCTCCCTGTATAACTGACATCCGCTTCTCCTTCTCTCCCTCCCGCGGCTGTCAGCTAAAAAGCTATACAGGGAGATCGGTGATCACAGCTGTCCCTCCTACTGCACCAATCATCCCCGACTGTTCTCTGTAGCCCCCTCCGTGTCCTTCTACCCCCCTATTCTTCTCCTCCGGTTCTTCTACGGCTCCCCTCAGTGTTCTTTACCCCCCTCTCTGTTCTTCTCCTCCCGTTCTTCTACGGCTCCCATCCGTGTCCTTCACCCCCCCCCCTCTGTTCTTCTCCGGCTCCCTGTCCTCCTCCTCCGCCCTCCCTCGCCCCCCCACATCTGGCTTCCCTCCTCTCCTCTCCCGCCGGCTGTGGGGATCTGTCAGTAGACACACTGCTCTACTGACACTGTCCACTACCCCCACCCTCAATCTTTGTGAAAAACAAAAAATAAAATTATAAATTGTAAAAAATAAATAATAAAAAAAAAGAACTACTGACACGTCCACTGCCCTACTGACATCATCCTGCACATACTACTCACCACTGTACACTCCACACTGTACATTCCCTATTTAACATTACTACATTCTGCACTATGTAAGTCATCTCAGACTCTATAAAACCACACCCCATTTAAGCCACGCGCTATATGTAGCATGGTTTAAGCCACGCCCACCTCCCTGAAATGAGTTTTTGCAGGTTGGGATGTCTGCGGTTATGCATAGTTTTCACATTCAATACAATTCTGATCATGGTCAGTTCCTCCAAGAACACTAAGGCCCCTTTCACACGGTGAGGATCCGCTCAGCGGGAGATCGCTCCATTGATCCCAGCTGAGCCGGGGGATGACAGGTCTGTCTCTGCTCACTGTGCAGGGAAAAAGTCCGATGGGAGCTTTCGGTCGGACATTCCGACCGTGTGTATGCCCCATCAGACTTTTTCTGTGGGCATTTCCAACGGACTCAGATATAGAACATGTTCTAAATCTCTCCATCGGAAATGCCGACGGAGTTTATCCCGTTCGCAAGTCCGGCCGTGTGTACGCGGCATAAGACGAATGTGTGGTTCCTTCCGCCCAGTCTATGTCTGGATAATTAAAATCCCCCATTATGATAACACGTCCCATCATTGCTGCTAATCAAACTTGTGATAGGAGATCCTTCTCCCCCTCCTCCCTCAGGTTAGGGGACCTATAGCATACTTCCAGTAATATTTTCCCCTTAGCTTCATCCCTTTGGAGCTCTACCCATATGAATTCCACCTCCTCCCTAGCTCCCTTAGTGATGTCATCTCTCACATTCACTTGTACATTATTCTTGATATATAGGCATACCCCCTTTTTTACCCTCTAAATCCTTACGATAAAGGGTATACCCTTGAATGGTTGCCAGCCAATCATGAGAGCTGTTGAACCAAGTCTCTGAAATTCCCACAAAATCCAAATCCTCCTCGTACAACAGTATCTCTAGTTCACCTATCTTGTCTGCCAGGTTCCTGGCATTGGTGAACATGCCATGTAGTTTAGACCGGTCGCATACTATTCTCTTACTGGGTGTTCCAAAATTGCAACTAGGACTTGTTACTATACTTACCTTGGGCTTATGTACTTTAGTCAACCTACCACTAATGCCCCCAATACTACCCTCTGGAATATGCTCTGCGCTGACTATCTCTACCTCTGGAACCCCCCCCCCCCCCCGTCGCCTAGTTTAAAAACCCCTCTTACTTTTTGGCCATCTTTACTCCCAGCTGATCTGCACCCTCCTCATTTAGGTGCAATCTGTCTTCTATAGTACTGGTGATCGAATGAGAAGTTGGCCCAGTCCTTCAGGAACCCAAACCCCTCCTTACTACACCAGCTCTTCAGCCACTTGTTTACTTCCCTAATCTCCCTCTGCCTTTCTGGTGTGGCTCGAGGTACCGGTAGTATTCCTGAGAATACTACCTTGGAGGTGGTTGTAAGCGTGTTTCCTAACTGGGGTGAGGGGGCAAGGGTGAGGGGTTTATCCCATTATTTTACAGTTGATTCATACCTAGGCCCATTGCGCCTCAGCAGTCATAGGCTTGAGTGCAGAAAACGCTTCGCTGCTTCTACTGCATCCAATGCATGAGGTTTGGCGCATTTGTTGTCAAAAACGCGGTTAAAACAGACAGTGAGGAGGTATCACATCGCTTCCCCACTGCCTGTCAGTAATGCCACGTACACACGGTCGGACTTTTCGTCTACAAAAGTCCAACGGACGCCGATGGACCAAAGCCGGCTGACAATCCGATCGTGTGTGGGCTTCCCCGGACTTTCAGCGGACTTTTCCAGCTGCAAATCTGACGGACTTTAGATTTGAAACATGCTTCAAATCTTTACGTCGTAACTACGCCGGACCCAGAAATCCGCTCGTCTGTATGCTAGTCCGACATACGAAAACCCAGGCTAGGGCAGCAATTGGCTACTGGCTATCAACTTCCTTATTTTAGTCCGGTGTACATCATCACGTACGAATCCGTCGGACTTTTGTGTGATCGTATGTAGGCAAGTCCATTCGTTAGAAAGTCTGCCGCAAGTACGCTGCAAGTCCGCCAAAAGTCCCTCCAAAGTCTGTTGGACGGGCTGTCTGACTTTTGTAAAGTCCGACCGTGTGTACGCGGCATAACACATCTAAATCTACTCTACAGTAAAAACAGATGTCCCCTTGGCATGAAGGTTTTGGCTTACAGCTTGATTTTAACATCTGTGTCACACAACCAAATTTACTAGCTATAGACAATCTACACAATGTAGTAACGTGTTCCTTTTGGGCTACCTTTATCTATCCCTGATTGTTCTACCCATCCATCATCTTGTATTATAACAAACGGAAACTGTAGCTCAGCTTTTACCATCCCCCATAATGGTCTCCTAAAATGCAGAGACAAAGGAAGGGTCAGTCGCCAGCTTGTAGCTCAGGAATGATACAGGTCAAATTATCCAAACAACAGAACAAAGGATGGAATCCACAAACAGCCCGCAGCTAATTCTGTGATGGTGAAAGCATAAAAAAAGCTAAGGGCCATTTAGGAATGTCCCAACCTTATAATTTCAGGAACATGCAGGTGTTGGCAATTTACAGAGATCCAGCTGGACCAGTATGACCATTCCTATTCATCTCTATAATTATCTAATGGACTTGCCTATAAATGTGCAGTTTAGTTATTTAGAGTTATTTATTTTTAAGATGCAATCACTAAGACATTTTATATTACATATTCATATAGTCCTATCCTAGCACATTAGACAATGGGGTTGATTTAGCAAAACTGAAGAGTGCAAAATCTACTGTAGCTGTGAATGGTAGCCAATCAGCTCACCTTCAGCTTGTTCAATTAGGCTTTGATTAAAAAAAAAACTGGAAGCTGATTGGTTTCTATGCACAGCTGCACCAGATTTTGCACCCTCCAGTTTTAGTAAATCAACCCCAATGCATTTAACCATATCCGTTCAGTCATATGCGACTCTCGGCAGTTGTATGGGTCAGCTCTCTGGGCAACATGTCTGATATGCTTGAGAGCCTTTCTGCTTAGAATTTTCGTGGCGATTTTATAAAGTGGGGGTAAACTCCTATCTCTGACTTTTACCTATACAGTAGATAAGCCTATAATAAGGCTTACCTATAGGTAACTGTCAATGCAGCTGGTGACATCAGCAGCGCATACGCTCAGAAGGATCTGCCGCCCTGGCCTCAGTCGATGCGATGCATACTAGCACATTATGACTTTACCTTGCAGGTGGAAAAAAAAAAACACAGCGGTTTACTATCGCTATCCTAAGAGGTAGGTTGTCAAGTTTTTCCTCAATCCTCCCCACTTGCTCGGCTTGGGACTGGCAAAATGTGAAAACACACGTGCATAGCCAATTCGTACACACATGCTAGGGCAACCTTACACAGGAGCACTGGCAGCTGGTACTATATTATTAAGGGGGTGGGGGGCTGGACAAACAATCCAACAAGCCATCCCTCCTGATCGGTCGGATGGATCACCCGAACCCTTCCCCCTCGGTTGGTCGGTCACCAGCCCCCCACTTACACCATCTAGGTAGCTCTTTCTCTGGGTGGCGGCTTCACCAGGCGTCTCTTCCTCCTCGGCTTCATGGCGGCTTTCCCTGCATCTCCTCCTCCAATACAAGCGCTTCTTCTCTTGGCCATTCAGGTCTCAGGACCCGCTTCCTGATTGGCTGGGAGGAGAATCAGGAAGACAATAGCGAATATTAATTTACTATTGTCACACAAGTGGCACCCTTTTTTGAAGCCAATTAGAGCCTCAGGCTTTAATCATGTGCTTCTAAAAAAAAAAAACCCCATTGGAATCCATGCGTCCAACGCCCTGCATGTGGATTAGGGACCAGGCGCATGGATTAGGGGGGCCACCACTGCACAGAAGCCCTAGAACCTACCAGCATGTCTTCGACGTGTAGGAGGAAACCAAATCACTCAGAGGAAAGCCACGAAAACACAGTGCCAACATGCAAACTTCACATAGACATTGGGCAATACCATAGTGCAGAAATTAAAGTGATATTAAAGACAGATTTAAAAAAAATAACAAACATGTTATACTTACCTGCTCTATGTAGTGGTTTTGCAAAGAACAGCCAGGATCCTCCTCTTCTCAGGTCCACCGCTGGTGCTCCTGGCCCCTCCCTCCTGCCTAGTGCCCCATAGCAAGCAGCTTGCTATGGGGGCTCCCGAGCCGAGCCCCTGCTATTTGTGTCTCTTCACGTTTTCCAGGAGCATGGAGGGGAGGCACTGGAATTCAGTTAGGCGAGTATAACTTTTTAGCGGTGAGCCATCAGCAGACATTGCCACTCTTTCTCAATATGGCAGTCGTCAGGCTCACTATGCTCATTATGAGGGGCTCCCACCATCCTTGTGCTGTGCTGACTTCCTCCTGGGGCTGTACCCCTGCTGTGCTCATTATGAGGGGCTCCCACCATCCCTGTGCTGTGCTGACTTCCTCCTGGGGCTGTACCCCTGCTGTGCTCATTATGAGGGGCTCCCACCATCCCTGTGCTGTGCTGACTTCCTCCTGGGGCTGTACCCCTGCTGTGCTCATTATAAAGGGCTCCCACCATCCCTGTGCTGTGCTGACTTCCTCCTGGGGCTGTACCCCTGCTGTGCTCATTATAAAGGGCTCCCACCATTCCTGTGCTGTGCTGACTTCCTGGGTTTTTAACTTCATCATAACGAATCGTAATTATTATGACAATAATAAAATTATATTAACAAACATTCTTATTTTGTCCGATTCCGAATCTCCCATCGACTACCAGTACCAGTCTCCAACTCCCATATTAAAAAAGGTAATTTTCCCAACCCTCACTCAGCAGCAGAAGAAAACCTCTGATTGGTCAACAAAACACCAGTCACGTTTCCGTTGTAACGGAATTTGGATCCGAAATTCGTCAACGAAATTTTGTATACAATTCGGAAGCAAAGAAATTCGTATTTTGGATGATTCCATACGAATTTTCAGAAATTTGTACGAATTTTCGATTTGTATGAAACGAACCGCACATGTCTACCGAACACACACACATCCAAATTTACTGGATATAGGCATCCTATACAATGTAGTAATGTGTGTTGTTGGCTGTCTTTCCTCAACCCTCCCCAACCACTCGGCTTGGGACTGGCAGAATGTGAAAACACACGTGCATAGCCAATTTGCACACACATGCTAGGGCGACCTTACATAGGAGCCAAATAACCCACCAGCATGTCTGGTCCCTCCTGACCCCTCCCTCCTGCCTAGTGCCCCATAGCAAGCAGTTTGCTATGGGGACTCCCAAGCTGCTGCTCTGTGTCCATTCACACAACAAGCACAGCTTAGCCCCATCCCCACTCTCTCCTTATTGGCTCACTGGCTGTGATTTACAGTAGCGGGAACCAATGGCTACTGCTGCTGTCTCAGCTAATGAGGAGGGAGAGATCCGGGAGAAACAGGGCTCTCGCGCTCATCGCTGGATTGAGATGGGGCTCAGGTAAGATTTAGGGGGGCTGCTGCACAAAGGAGGTTTTTTTACCTTCATGCATAGAATGCAACCACTTTAAACTAGCCAAGCATTACCTGACATTCCTAAGAGATGTTAAATGCTACTTTTTTTAAGGACTCAGAATTTGGAAAAGAACTCCAAGAATGGTAATACATTATACACCTACTTTGGGCCAACATGGCTCTAGCAAATGATCCTGATACCCAGGGCCAGATCTAGCCTGTATGATGTGGGGGTGCAGTAAAAAATGTCAGAGGGCAGAGGATGGGAGGTCAGCAGGGCAGTGTACAGGGCATCAGCAGGGCGGAGGATAGGATCAGCAGTTTGTAGGGCGGTGTACATAGGGTGCCAGCTTTTCATCAAGTCAAACCCGAACACTTTAGCGGTGCACAGCAATTATTTTTTAATAGTAAAAACTATACATATATTTTGCTATTAAATAACATTTCTAATCATATGAAGTTAATAACAAGAATCCCCCTTTACATCAGAGTCCACAGAGTTCCCCTTTTACATCTGAACACTCAGAGTTCCCTTACACTGTAAGGGGAAACTCTGCAGACTCTAATGCAAGGGAGAACTCTGGGGACTGACATAAGGGATGTTCTGGGAACCCTGATTTAAGGGGGAACACTGTGAACTCTGATGTATGGAAAGGACTCTGATGTAAGGGGGAACACTGTGGCCTCTGGTGTAGAGGGGAGCTCTGATGTAATGAGTGCTCTGAGAACCCTGATTTACCTTAGTGTACTCACTCAGAGGCAGGAGAGAGAAGGGGGAGGGGGGAGACTTCAGTCACAGACAGGGATGGATGGTGAGCTCACTCAGCCCTTGGCAGTCAGCACCTCTCATCCTGATGTATCTGATGCTGCTGGACTTCAAACTTCCGGCCCCCACTTTCCTTTTCTGAGGCATAGTGCCAGGGATTGGAGTGTGGGCAGACACGGAGGGGTAGGGGTGGGGGGAAGAGGTGCAGATCGAGCCCTCTCTCCTCTCCTCTCCTCTCCTCTCCTCTCCTCTCCTCTCCTCTCCTCTCCTCTCCTCTCCTCTTCTCTCCTCTCCTGTGTGTGTGTTTGGAGGGGATTGTTAGTGCTGGCTTTGGGCAGCATGAAAGAGAGTGTAACAGACAGCAACCCTGCTGGGAAGCCATAGTCCGGTCTGAATAATGTGTCCGGGTTTCAGGCAGTCTGAAACCCAGAAGCATGATTCCAAACCCGAACTGTCCGGGTGAATCCCAGACAGGTGGCAACCCTAGGTGTACATAGGCTTTTGGTTTTTAGGACAGTGTACAGGGGTCAGCAGGGCAGAGGACAGGAGGGAGCAGGGCAGTGTACAGGGATTCAGCAGAGCAAAGGATGGAAAATCAGCAGGGGAAGAGTTGAGGACATTGGTTAAGCAGTGTCAGTGTTTGCAGGGCAGGGGGCAGGGGTCACCACTGGAGAGGCAAATGGCAGGGATCACTGCTGGAGAAGCACAGGACAGAGATTACTGCTGGAGAGGCAGAGGACATGGATCACCACTGGAGAGGCAGAGGAAGGGGATCATCGCTGGCAGGGCAGAGGACAGGGATCACCACTAAAGATAGAGAGGACAGGGATCACCACTAGAGAGGGAGAAGACATGGAAACCCACTAGAGAGGCAGAGGACATGAATCACCACTGGAAAAGGAGAGAACAGGGATCACCACTGGAAAAGGAGAGAACAGGGATCACCACTGGAAAAGGAGAGAACAGGGATCACCACTGGAAAAGGAGAGAACAGGGATCACCACTGGAAAAGGAGAGAACAGGGATCACCACTGGAAAAGGAGAGAACAGGGATCACCACTGGAAAAGGAGAGGACGGGGATCACTGCTGGAGAGAGAGAGGACAGGGATCACCGCTGGAGAGGCAGAGGACATGAATCACTGCTGGAAAAGGAGAGGACAGGGATAACCACTAGAGAGGGAGAAGACGTGGATCACCACTGGAGAGGCAGAGGACAGGAATCATTGCTGGCAGGGCAGAGGACAGGGATCACCACTAAAGAGAGAGAGGACAGGAATCACCACTAGAGATGGAGAAGAAATGGATCACCAATGGAGAGGCAGAGGCATGAATCACTGCTGGAAAAGGAGAGGACGGTGATCACCGCTGGAGAGGGAGAGGACGGGGATCACCGCTGGAGAGGGAGAGGACAGGGATCACTGCTGGAGAGGGAGAGGACAGGGATCACTGCTGGAGAGGAAAAGGACAAGGATCACTGCTGGAGAGGGAGAGGACAGGGATCACCGCTGGAGAGGGAGAGGACAGGGATCACCACTGGAGAGGAAGAAGACAGGGGTCACTGCTGGAAAAGCAGAGGACAGGGATCACCATTGGCATAACAAAGGACAGAGATTGCCACTGGCAGGAGACAGGGATCACCACCGGAGAGAGGGAGAGGACAGGGATCACCACTGGAGAGGGAGAGGACAGGGATCACCACTGGAGAGGGAGAGGACAGGGATCACCACTGGAGAGGGAGAGGACAGGGATCACCACTGGAGAGGGAGAGGACAGGGATCACCACTGGAGAGGCAGAAGACCGGGATCACCACTGTTAGGACAGAGAACAGGGGTCACCGCTGGCAAAACAAAGGAAAGGGATCACTGCTGGAGAGGCAAAGAACAGGGGTCACCACTAGAGAGAGAGAGAACAGGGATCACCATTAAAGAGAGCGAGGACAGGGACCCTGGCTGGAGAGTCAGAAGACAGAGATTACCAGTGAAGAGGGAGAAAATGGATCACTGCTGGAAAGGCAAAGGACAGGGATCACCACTAAAGAGAGAGAGGACAGGGATCAACACTAAAAAGGGAGAGGACAGGGATCACCACTAAAGAGAGAGAGGACAGGGATCAACACTAAAAAGGGAGAGGACAGGGATCACCACTAAAGAGAGAGAGAACAGGGATCACCACTAAAGAGAGAGAGAACAGGGATCACCACTAAAGAGAGAGAGAACAGGGATCACCACTAAAGAGATAGAGGGCAGGGATCACCACTAAAAAGGGAGAGGACAGGGATCACCACTAAAGAGAGAGAGAACAGGGATCACCACTAAAGAGATAGAGGGCAGGGATCACCACTAAAAAGGGAGAGGACAGGGATCACCACTAAAGAGAGAGAGGGCAGGGATCACCACTAAAAAGGGAGAGGACAGGGATCACCACTAAAGAGAGAGAGGGCAGGGATCACCACTAAAAAGGGACAGGACAGGGATCACCACTAAAGAGAGAGAGAACAGGGATCACCACTAAAGAGAGAGAGAACAGGTATCACCACTAAAGAGATAGAGGGCAGGGATCACCACTAAAAAGGGAGAGGACAGGGATCACCACTAAAGAGAGAGAGGGCAGGGATCACCACTAAAAAGGGAGAGGACAGGGATCACCACTAAAGAGAGAGAGGGCAGGGATCACCACTAAAAAGGGAGAGGACAGGGATCACCACTAAAGAGAGAGAGAACAGGTATCACCACTAAAGAGAGAGAGAACAGGGATCACCACTAAAGAGAGAGAGAACAGGGATCACCACTAAAGAGATAGAGGACAGGGATCACCACTAAAAAGGGAGAGGACAGGGATCACCACTAAAGAGATAGAGGACAGGGATCACCACTAAAAAGGGAGAGGACAGGGATCACAGCTGGAGAGTCAGAGGACAGGGATCACCTCTGGTACGCCACTTTACTGAGCTCCTCTCCCATCCCAGCACTGCACACAGCTGTACAGTGCTGGGATGGGAAAGGGGCTCAGCGGCCAGGCAGAGCATCCAGCAGGGGGGTTGGGGTTTTGCGGGGGGGGGGGGGGAGAGCAGCCCACCCCAGCACCCCCTAGATCCTGATACCACCTCCATATATAAGATAAGATAAGTCATCTTAATTTGGTGTTGTAGTCTATGCTACACATAGGAAGCAGTGCCCTCTTCTGGCTGATGCTCCAGTGGCTTCCCTCTGTGCACAAAATATAGTATGTCACTTGCTTCAACATTTTCACCATCGGGGAAAAGCCTTGTACCCCAGTAAATACAAGGCTTCGATGTTCAGCCAATTCACAGGAACTGGCCAAAAATTCCAGGCACTAAAAATCTTTGTGAATCTTTAACCACTTCAATACAGGGCACTTAGACACCTTCCTGCCCAGACCAATTTTCAGCTTTCAGCGCTGTCGCAGTTTGAATGACAATTGCGCGGTCATGCTACACTGTACCCAAACTAAATTTTTATCATTTTGTTCCCACAAATAGAGCTTTCTTTTGGTGGTATTTGATCATCTCTGCGGTTTTTATTTTTTGCTAAACAAATAAAAAAAGACCGAAAATTTTGAAAAAAAAAAAAATTTCGCTTTTGTTTCTGTTAAAAAAATTTGTAAATAAGTAAGTTTTCACTTTCACTGATGGGCACTGATAAGGCGGCACTGATACGGCGGCACCGATGAGGTGGCACCAATGAGCGGGCACTGACGGGCACTGATGATGGGCACTGATGGGCACTGGTAGGAGGCACTGATGGGTGGCACTGATGGGCATTGATAGGCGGCACTGATGGGCACTCATGGGTGGCACTGGTTGGCACTGATGGGCACTGATAGGCGACACTGATGGGCACTGCTGGGCACTGATAGGGTGGGACTGATAGGCGGCACTGATAGGAGGCACTGATGGGCACTGATAGGCGGCACTGATGGGCACTGATAGGCGGCACTGATGGGCACTGATGGGCACTGATATGAGGCACTGATAGGCATCCCTGGTGGCACTGGCAGTGGTAGGCATTGGAGTGGGCACTGATTGGAAGCTGCCTGGGCACAGATTGGCAGCTGCCTGGGCACATAGTGGTATTTCCCTGGGGGTCTAGGGGCATACCTGGTGGTCCAGTGTGGATGTCTCCCCTGGCGGTCCTGGGCAGGACCCGAGGGGGGCTGTTCTGATAAACAATCAGCACAGACCCCCCCTGTAAGGAGAGCAGCCGATCGGCTCTCCTCTACTCGCGTCTGTCAGATGCGAGTGAGGAAAAGCCAATCACCGCCTCTTCCTATTTACATCGTGATCAGCCGTGATTGGACACGGCTGATCACGTGGTAAAGAGTCTCCGTCAGACTGACACCCCGCAACAACAATCGCCGCGATGCGCGCCCCCGGGGGCGCGCAGCGGCTCGATATCCTGATCATGTCATATGACGTCCGGTCAGGAATATCAAGCCACTTTGCTGCCGTCATTTGGTAATAGGGCGGGTGGCAAGTGGTTAAGCAGGATCCACTCCTTCTGGTCTCACACATGCTGTTCATGCCAGTGGGGGGGGGGGGGGGGGGCAACAAAAAATATGGGCCTCCAGTGTCAGATAATGTTCAACTTTGCAGCTGTAGCAGAATCTCTGACCTCTTCCAGCCTAATGAGAACCTTCAAGGCCAAAGATAGCTGACATCCTTCAATATGTGGTGGGTAGTGAGGCATAGTGGGTGCAAAGGTGGTAAAAGTTATTGGGTGCCAGACACTTCTTGGGTGTAAAAGAGGTTTTATTTCTTTGACGGTCCTTTTTATAATTTTGCAAGGGAAAGAGGGTTAGGGCCAGGACACACTAAAGTAGTTGCAATTTCAAATGGCAGACTCCGAGACTTCAGTAGGAGGACAGCCGCACAGGGAAAGGCCCCAGCAAGGTGCCACTTCTGCACGTGCAGGATTGCTGTTTCCTATGGTAACAGTACTTAAACAGTTCCTAACTCAAAGTAACAGTTTTCTCAGCTGTACTACAACTTCTCGTTGTAGTTCTTCAGCCCCTTGAGCTCCCTGTCTCTCACTAGAACCTCTGATTCACTGACTCCTGTGAGCTCCTCAAGGCATTTGCGGTGGTATCTCCCTCAAGCGTCACCCACGCTTCTCTGCTGGGTCCCTAGCTTAGCACTTCGGATACCTTCAAGCTTCACCCCTGCTGACCGGCTCGGTTCCTAGCTTGGCACACAAGGCTGCTCTGCAAGCCTCACCTCCGCTAGTTGGGCCCCTGACTTGATCACCACCTGAAGTTTCCCGATTCTCCACCATGCCCGTTCGGTGAGAATGCTGCTCCAGTACTTGCTTTAGTTACTCACTGTGGTCCCTTTGTGGCAACAGCTTCCCTTCTACCTCCGACCACGACAGGTTCTCCAGCCGGCAGAACCATCACTTTTGGTTGGACTGCAACCCGCAGTCCCAACCCTGCGCTGCCCTCTTACTTCTAGATAGGCCCTTACACAGCCTGGCAGCCTGATGCCCTCGGGATAGGCCCAATCTCCGGCCTAGCAGCCCAGGGCAGATGACACCCATCCATCCAGATGGTGTTCTGGGTGCCACACAAGAACCTGGATACCCTGACCTCACCCGAATATATAGGCTCTCCCAGCAGGCCAAGGGATTCAACAAAATCCCTGCCCATTGGCTGAGATACCCCATATACCCATAACCTGATCTTGAGTTGTCCTTCTCAATCTAATACCTCCAAGTGCCCGGCTACCTGGTGGTAGAAGAGGAAAGTACAACCAGGCCAAACTTAGGGAGAAGTCAAATAATAACTACAGTACCTACACCTGACAAGGAATTTGGTGAGGAGCTCCCTGACTAAACCCCAAGGCGCTACATGGCCAATTTTGACACCTCCACACCCAGCCAAGCACTAGTGCCATTTGGTAAATACACTCTATGAGCAGTTTGACTTGTCTGAACTATGTGGGCCTGACTTATCTGAACTCTACCTGACTTTTGTATGCTGTCTAAGCATCTGCCCTGCCCAACATCCATGAATTTACTCTGACATTGCCAGAACTGCAGATATGAGAGACTGTTGATTGGTAATTCACCATTGCTATGGGTCCCATCCCTCTTGGAGCTCATGTACCCTGCATGTACTGACCACATTAGGAACACACCACTGGTTCTGCCCCAACTTTCTCACCGTCGTGTGACACTGTACCCAAATAATATTTTTGTCCTTTTTTTTCAAAAATTGAGCTTTCTTTTGGTGGTATTTGATCATCTCTGCGTTTTTTGGGGGGGTTTATTTTGCGCTATAAACAAAAAATTACTGACAATTTTGTAAAAAAAACAACATTTTTTACTTTATTCTATAAAACATATAAAAAATAAATAAAAAATATAATTTCTTTATCAATTTGGGCCAATATGTATTCAGCTACATATTTTTGGTAAAAAAAAAATCCCATAAGCGTACAGTGGAGACGGAAAGTATTCAGACCCCCTTGAATTTTTCACTCTTTGTTATATTGCAGCCATTTGCTAAAATCATTTAAGTTCTTTTTTTTCCTCATTAACCGCTTCAGCTCCGGAATATTTTACCCCCTTCCTGACCAGAGCACTTTTTACGATTCGGCACTACGTTGCTTTAACTGACAATTGCGCGGTCGTGTGACGTGGCTCTCAAACAAAATTTACGTCCTTTTTTTCCCACAAATAGAGCTTTCCTTTGGTGGTATTTGATCACCTCTGCGATTTTTATTTTTTGCGCTATAAACAAAATAAGAGCAACAATTTTGAAAAAAGCGCATTATTTTTTTTTGCTATAATAAATATCCCTCAAAAATATATAAAAAAACATTTTTTTCCTCAGTTTAGGCCGATCGTATTCTTCTACATATTTTTGGTTTAAAAAAATCGCAATAAGCGTTTATTGATTGGTTTGCGCAAAAGTTATAGCGTTTACAAAATAGGGGATAGTTTTATGGCATTTTTATTAATAATTTTTTTTTATACTAGTAATGGCGGTGATCAGCGATTTTTATTGTGACTGCGACGTTATGGCGGACATGTCGGACATTTTTGACACATTTTTGGGACCATTTATACAGCGATCAATGCGATTAAAAATGCACTGATTACTGTGTAAATGACACTGGCAGTGAAGGGGTTAACCACTAGGGGGCGGGAAGGGGTTAAGTATGTCCTAGAGGAGTGATTCTAACTATGGGGGGGGAGGGGCTGTGTGTGTCACTACGCTGATCACAGCTCCCGATGACAGGGAGCAGAGATCAGTGACACTTGTCACTAGGCAGAATGGGGAGATGCTGTTAACATCAGCATCTCCCCATTCGTCCTCTCCGTGGGGCGATCGCGGGTATCCCCGCGGCGATCGAGTCCGCAGGACCCGCTACCCGAGTCACGGAGCTACCGACCGGCGGCGCGCACACAATGGCATGGCGGGGAATTCAAATGGACGTACCTGTAAGTCCATTTGCCCAGCCGTGCCAATCTGCCGTCGTACATCGGCGTGCGCCAGTCGGGAAGTGGTTAATGTACACACAGCACCCCATATTGACAGAAAAACACAGAATTGGTGACATTTCTTCAGATTTATTAAAAAAGAAAAAAACTGAAATATCACATGGTCCTAAGTATTCAGACCCTTTGCTGTGACACTCATATTTAACTCAGGTGCTGTCCATTTCTTCTGACCATCCTTGAGATGGTTCTACACCTTCATTTGCATCCAGCTGTGTTTGATTATACTGATTGGACTTGATTAGGAAAGCCACATACCTGTCTATATAAGACCTTACAGCTCACAGTGCATGTCAGAGCAAATGAGAATCATGAGGTCAAAGGAACTGCCTGAAGAGTTTAGAGACAGAATTGTGGCAAGGCACAGATCTGGCCAAGGTTACAAAAAATTTCTGCTGCACTTAAGGTTCCTAAGAGCACAGTGGCCTCCATAATCCTTAAATGGAAGACGTTTGGGACGACCAGAACCCTTCCTAGAGCTGGCTGTCTGGCCAAACTGAGCTATCGGGGGAGAAGAGCCTTGGTGAGAGAGGTAAAGAAGAACCCAAAGATCACTGTGGCTGAGCTCCAGAGATGCAGTCTGGAGATGGGAGAAAGTTGTAGAAAGTCAACTATCACTGCAGCCCTCCACCAGTTGGGGTTTTATGGCAGACACTGTATATTTATTGGTTTGCGCAAAAGTTATAGCATCTACAAACTATGGAATTTATTTATGAAATGGCGACAATCAGTGGATTATAACAGGACTACGATATTGTGGTGGAAAAGATTGGACACTAACTGACACTTTTGACTCTTTTTTGGGGACCATTGACCTGTGATTTACTGTTGTGTGGGAGGTGCTTTTACTAGGGGAAGACATAGATCCATGTCCCTGCTTTGCAGGAACACAGGATCCATGCCTTCCTTACTGACAGAACTGATCTGCCTTGTTTATATAGGCAGAACAGTGATCTGTCTGTGTACAGAACGATCAGCGGGTATCAGCGGACATCGGGTCTGTGATTCTACACAGCGAGAGCGAGCCCCCCCCCCCCCAAATCATTTGGTGGAGTTGTTTTTCAGGTGTTGGGCTTGGCCCCTTAGTTCCAGTGAAGAGAACCCTTAAGGTGTCAGCATACCAAGACATTTTGGACAATTTCATGCTCCCAACTTTGTGGGAACAGTTTGGGGATAGCCCCTTCCTGTTGCAACATGACTGTGCACCAGTGCACAAATCAAGGTCCATAAAGACATGGATGAGGGAGTTTGGGGTGGAGCAACTTGATTGGCCTGCACAGAGTCCTGACCTCAACCCGATAGAACACCTTTAGGATGAATTAGAGTGAAGACGGTGAGCCAGACCTTCTCGTCCAACATCAGTGCCTGACCTCACAAATGCACTTCTGGAAGGATGGTCAAACATTCCCATAGACAGACACTCTTAAACCTTGTAGACAGCCTTCCCAAGACTTTTAAGACAGACTTTGAATTTTTTGGTGGGGGGCTGGAGCTCCGCTTTAAAAAGGTTGTAAACATAAAATATAATTTGCAATTATTTAATGATGTCACGGTTGTAAACTACATTGTAAAAAAAACCCATGTGTCAGATTGATTCATTAGTCCCTGAGTCATACATAAACTGGATATGTCACGTGTTCTGGAAGCGTTGTTTCTGAGTCATACATAAACTATGCACATGTCATGTGTCCTGGAAGCTCCACCAAGTTACTAAGAAGGCAATACAAGGAAGCTGTCTGCTAAGAACAGTTCTTATGTGAATACCAACTACTCTGTGGTGCCACCTTGTGCTCACAGCATGATATGACATTAGGTGTCGCATTTATAAACAGTGAATGTGACGTACTGCAGGTGAATCTTTCACTTTGATTTAAAGACATTTACAGTGCCTTGTAAAAGTATTCATACCCTTTGAAATGTTCCACATTTTGTTAAGTTACAACCAAAACCGTAAATGTATTTTATTGGGATTTTATTTGATAGACCAACACAAAGTGGCACATAATTGTGAGGTGGAAGGAAAATGATAAATGGTTTTCAACATTTTTTACAAATAAATATGTGAAAAGTGTGACATGTATTTGTATTCAGCCCCCTTTACTCTGATACCCCTAACTAAAATCTAATGAAATCAATTGCCTTCAGAAGTCACCTAGTTAGTAAATAGAGTCCACCTGTGTGTAATTTAATCTCAGTATAAATATAGCTGTCCTGTGAAGCCCTCAGAGGTTTGTTAGAGAACCTCAGTGAACAAACAGCATCATAAAGGCCAAGGAACACACCAGACAGGTCAGGGATAAAGTTGAGGAGAAGTTTAAAACGGTTAGGTTATAAAAAATATCCCAAGGTTTGAACATCTCACGGAGCACTGTTCAATCCATCATCTTAATTGGAAAGAGTATGACACAACTGCAAACCTACCAAGACATGGCCGTCCACCTAAACTGACAGGCCGGGCAAGGAGAGCATTAATCAGAGAAGCAGCTAAGAGGCCCATGGTAACTCTGGAGGAGCTGCAGAGATCCACAGCTCAGGTGGGATAATCTGTCCACAGGACATCTATTAGTCATGCACTCCACAAATCTGGCATTTATGGAAGAGTGGCAAGAAGAAAGCCATTGTTGAAAGAAAGCCATAAGAAGTCCCGTTTGCAGTTTGCGAGAAGCCATGTGGGGGACACAGCAAACATGTGAAAGAAGGTGCTCTGGTCATATGAGACCAAAATGGAACTTTTTGGCCTAAAAGCAAAACGCTATGTGTGGTGGAAAACTAACACCGCACATCACCCTGAACACACCATCTCCACCGTGAAACATGGTGGTGGCAGCATCATGCTGTGGGGATGCTTTTCTTCAGCAGGGACAGGGAAGCTCAGAGTTGATGGGAAGATGGATGGAGCCAAATACAGGCAATCTTATGCCGCATACACACGAGCAGACTTTACGGCAGACTTTGCTCGGCGGACTTTACGCCGGACTTTATGACGGACATTCCGAATGAACGGACTTGCCTACACACAATCCACCAAAGTCCGTCGAATTCCTACGTGATGACGTATGACCAGACTAAAACAAGTTCATAGCCAGTAGCCAATAGCTGCCCTAGCGTGGCTTTATGTCCGTCGAACTAGCATACAGACGAGCGGACTTTTTGACCGGACTCGAGTTCAACGGATAGATTTAAAACATGTTTCAAATCTAAGTCCGTCCAACTTTTGAGCAAACAAAGTCTGCTGGAGCCCACACACGATCGAATTGTCCGTTGAAATCCAGTCCGCTGGGCAAAGTCTGCCGTAAAGTCCGCTCGTGTGTACGCGGCATTAGAAGAAAACCTGTGATGCCACGTACAGACGACCGGACTTTTCGGCATCAAAGGTCCGACGGAACGAATCCGTCGGACAATTCGATTGTGTGTGGGCTTCATCTGACCTTTTCTGTCCAAAAATCTGACGGATCTTAGAAATAGAACAAGTTTCAAATCTTTCAGACGGACTCGATTCCTATCGAAAAATTGGCTACTGGCTATGAACTTCCCTATTCTAGTCCGGTCGTACGTCATCACGTTCAAAATGATCGGACTTTGGTGTGATCGTGTGTAGGCAAGTCCGTTTCGTTGGAACTCTGCCGGAACTCGGTTGAAAAGTCCTTCGGAGTTCAGTCCGACGAGAAGTCCGCTCGTGTGTACACGGCATTAAGATCTGCAAAAGACTTGAGACTGGGGCAGAGGTTCACCTTCCAGGCAGCACAAAGACCCTAAATATACAGCCAGAGCTACAATAGAATGGTTTAGATCAAAGCATATTCATGTGTTAGAATGTCCCAGTCAAAGTCCAGACCTAAATCTAATTGAGGATCTGTGGCAAGACTTGAAAATTGCTGTATACAGAGGCTCTCCATCCAATCTGACAGATCTTGAGCTATTTTGCAAAGAAGAATGGGCAAAAATGTCCCTCTCTAGATGTGCAAAGCTGGTAGAGACATATCCAAAAAGACTTGCGACTGTAAATGCAGAGAAAGGTGGTTCTACAAAGTATTGACTCAGGGGGGCTGAATACAAATGTACCCCACACTTTTCACATATTTATTTGTAAAAAATGTTGAAAACCATTTATCATTTTCCTTCCACTTTACAATTATGTGTCACTTTGTGTTGGTCTATCACATAAAATCCCAATAAATAAATTTACGTTTTTGCTTGTAAAAAGACAAAATGTGGAAAATGTCAAGGGGTATGAATACTTTTTCAAGACACTGTACTTGCAGTGACTGTTTGCTGAATGTCATATTCACTGTTTCCATAGGTGTGTGCAGCCTATTACATTAGGGTGTGCACCCCAAAGCTCAAACACACATACCTTTCTCTGCAGCCTCAGCTGCACTGGACAGTGAATGAATGGGAAATGCTCTGTGCTGAGCGGCTTCCTGTTAAAGTGGTTGTAAACCTTGTACTATCACTTTTACCTACAGGTAAGCTTATAATAAGGCTTAACTGTAGATCTCCTAAACTTGCACAGTTTAGTATATATTCACTGTATCCACATGTGCCAACGTCATCGGCACATGCGCACCGAAGAAACGGCCCGCTCGCGCCGTTTCTTCACTAGCCGTGCCGTGACCGGCAGCTCCCATGTGCACGCGCGGGAGTGACATCATCGCGGCTCCGACCAAACACAGCGCCGGAGCCCGCGAACCCAGAAATAACTCTGGGAGACAGGTCACCGGTCACATCAGTGTATGGGGACCACTGCAACAGCTTCGATTTAAGGTAAGTATTTCATAAGGAGCTAGTATGCAATGCATATTAAAACAAGTAAAAAAAGGCGCAATACAATATACCTTACATACCATTGCCTATGTACACAAGGGCAGGGTCCATACAAACACATATATGATATATATATATATGGATACAGTAAGAGTCATTCAAGGCAGCCACCGGAAGGAACCAAAAAGCCAGGTCCAATGTGCTAGAGAAAAACAAGGAAGAAGGGCGCCACTGAATATATATCAAATTAAATTTATTGTTAAAAACAATATCCACTCATATGTAAAACTGAAGTGTAGATCTCAGATACATCTCGTGACATAAAAAGGAGCGGAGGACTACAAGCATGCTTGATAAAGGAGTGCCGCTATCTCCTCCATCGATAGCGAGCTATCTTGGAAACGCGTCGCACAGGAGTGACGTCACAGCTCGGCGCCACAGTGTTTGCGATCCAAGCCTCGTTCTGGCTCTGATCACACGGCCGTGTTTTTACTTCCATCACGGATGCCGGACGAGACGCTGGGACATCTCGTTTTACACTAAGCACCAGCTTAGACGCCCTCACGCCCTCTCTTCCTGGAACCCACACCACCCTAGACTGGTCTTCTGCTCTCCTGTTTTGTGGTGTGCTCACAGACTACAATATTGGCTCAGTACAGTTCATCTTCAGTCTATGAGAGGTGATGTCAGCGCATCTGGACTTGCTGCCACTTGTAGTCCTCCGCTCCTTTTTATGTCACGAGATGTATCTGAGATCTACACTTCAGTTTTACATGTGAGTGGATATTGTTTTTAACAATAAATTTAATTTGATATATATTCAGTGGCGCCCTTCTTCCTTGTTTTTATGCAATGCATATTAGCTCATTATGCCTGTCTTGCAGGTTTTTTTTGTTTTTTTTGCGTTTACAACCACTTTAATTTACAAACGGAAGCATAGTAAACACAGTGTACTATGCTTTAGTTATGAATGAACACAGTGACTGAGCGTGTTTACTGTGTTCATTTAGAAAAGAAAGGGGCCAGTAAATGACATATCTACTAGCCCCTTCCACCGTTCTCTATTCTGAAACATTCCCTGCAGCAGCCGGAGGAAGAGGAGAGGAGAGAAACCAGCAGCACTGCAAGGGATGGATACTGTTAGGCTCTGAAGAAGAAGGTGCTACCTTCGAAACGCGTCAGCCAGCAGCGGTCTGCACGTCTTATCCATAGGTCTGGAGACTGCTACCATCATTTGACTATTATGCGTGATTTTTATCTACCCTTGTGAGTAGTACTTTTACGTTTTCTGTTTTAATAAACCTTTTTAAAGATAATGCACAAGGCCGGTGCGCCCTCTCTTTTCTGTTTTTTGTCAGCACTGCAAGGGAGGTGCAACACTGGAGGGGGGGCCTGGCCAGGAGGGGGAATTGGCACTGCACATAGTGATTAGGGTGTGCCCAGGCACATCTGGCACACCCCCCGCACACACCTATGACTGTTTCATAGCTAAAGCAGTAAATTCTTTATTTATATGGGGGGGGGGGGGGGTTAATGTTAGGCCACCAAAGCACATTGGTTTCCTCATTTGATCTTCTATCTTACCATAGATGGAATAAAATTGCATATGGACTTTTCTATTTGTGATGTGATGCTTCTATGTCAAATCTAAGATCCTTTTTTTTTCTGTGTGCCCGGTTGAACCTACATTATGCATGCATCCACTACTGGCACTATATAAAATCTGTCCCTGACAAATGCCATGCAGCAATCGCTGGAGTGCATGAAAATAGGAAGTGGCTGCAAAGAGGCTGCAGGAGACTATAAACTGTTGAATGTAAACAGAACCATGATAAACTTAGAAAAAATGTCATAAAAGTCATCTTCATTCAACTAAATTCCTAAAAGTGTAGCCAAATTCCTAATAAGAAGTACTACCCTGTTTCCCCGAAAATAAGACCTAGTGTGATTGTCGGTGATGGCTGCAATATAAGCCCTACCCCCCAAATAAGCCCTACCCTGTTTCCCCGAAAATAAGCCCTACCCTGAAAATAAGACCTACAAGGATTTTAACTAGGGCTTATTTGGGGGGTAGGGCTTATATTGCAGCCATCACCGACAATCACACTAGGTCTTATCTTCGGGGAAACAGGGTAAGAGAAGACACCAGATGATGAATTGCACAATGTTGGTAGTATGTATGGTGTGACTCTGGGGAGAACAATGCTGAAATAATGGCTTATATTGGCTATGCTTTTCCATTGTATAACATTTGCCCTTACCTTTTTTTTTTTTTTAATACACATTGATTTAGACGGCAAGGGAAAATTTATGTATATAATTACTTCCCACCCAGGCCAATTCTGACATTTCTCTCCTACTGTACATGTAAAAAACATATTTTTTTTTTTTACTAGAAAAATTACTTAGAACCAGCAAACATTATATATGTTTTTAAGCAGAGGCCCTAGAGAATAAAATGGTGGGTTTTGCAATCTTTTATGTGACAGCTGTTTTTTAAATTTAAATTTTGGGGGAAAAATACACTTTAACCTCTTCACGATTGCGCTATAGCCAAATGATGGCTACAGTGTCATCGCACATTGCCAGATGGGCATCTATTGTTGTCCTCCTGTGATCGCGCTTTCCGTGCGCCCACTACGGCACGCATTGGCAGTGATCTGTGATTGGGGTTAATAGATCCAATCACAGCGGTCTTTACCATGTGACCAGCTGTGTCCAATCACAGCTGATCACAGTGTAGACAGGATTTGCCGGTTATTGTCAATCCTCTCCTCACGCTGACAGCGCATGTGGAGAGGAGAGCTGATAAGTGGCAATCCACACAGGGGACATCATACTGCTAATCAGGGCACTGATCATCAGTGTTCCGATGATTAGTACAGCCCCAAAAGTGCCCATCAGTGCTGCCAGTCAGTGCCCATCAGTGCTGCCAGTCAGTGCCCATCAGTGCTGCCTGTCAGCGCCTATCAGTGATGCCTATCAGTAACGTCTATCGTTGCCCATCAGTGCTGCCAATCCATGCTGCCTGTCAGTGCCCATTGGTGCTGCCTGTCAGTGATGCCTATCAGTGCCGCCTATCATTGCTGTTTATCACTGCTGCCTATCAGTGCCCATCAATGCCACCTTTCAGTGCCCATCAGTCCTGACTCATCAGTCTCCATCAGTGCTGCATATCAGTGCCCATCAGTGCCACCTATCAGTGTAGCCTCATCAGTGCTGACTCATCAGTCCCCATCAGTGCCGCCTCATCAGTGCAGCCTATCAGTGCCCATCAGTGCAGCATATCAGTGCCTGTCAGTGGAGCATATCAGTGCCTGTCAGTGGAGCCCTTATCAGTGCACATAAATTACGGGAAAAAATTACTTATTTACAAAACTTTATAACAGAAACAAAGAAAAACTTTTTTTTTTTTTAAATCTTTTTTCGTTTGTTTAGCAAAAAATAAAAAACTAAGTGGCGATTAAATAACACCAAAAGAAAGCTCATCTGTCTCAAAAAAAAAAAAAAAAAAAAAAAGATAAGCATTTCATTTGGGTAAAGTGTTGCATGACCGCACAATTGTCATTCCAAGTGTGACAGCACTAAAAGCTGAAAATTGGCCTGGGCAGGAAGGGGATGAAATTGCCCGGTATTGAAGTGGTTAAAGAATATTAGTTCACACAAACACATTATTTGTAATGTATAAAATATGAGGTTATGCCAAGTATATAGACACCTAATATGTCGCATTTTTAAATGGCGTAAGCCCATAAACAGTGCCAAACTATGGTACCTAAAAAGCTCCATAGACTACGCTTTATAAGCCTTTACAGTTTACCAGTTTAGAGTTACACAGGAGGTACTAGAATTATCGCTCTCACTCTGAGGTTTACGGTGATACCTCACATGTGCAGTGCGCAAGCCATTTACGTATGCATTCGCCTTTGCGAGCAAGCATTGGGGGACAGAGGCGCTTCAAATTTTTTTTTTTTTTACTTAATTTTATTGTTATCACAAGGCATGAACAACATCCCTTGTAATAGCATGGGCAGTGATAGGTTCGCTTTACTGAGACACCTGGGGTCTATTAGACACCAGATCTCTCGTCTGCCCTGAAAAGCATCTGATCAAACTTCAGGTCCTCGGGCATCTGATCAAACTTCAGGTCCTCTGGCATCTGATCAAACTTCAGGTCCTCTGGCATCTGATCAAACTTCAGGTCCTCGGGCATCTGATCAAACTTCAGGTCCTCGGGCATCTGATCAAACTTCAGGTCCTCGGGCATCTGATCAAACTTCAGGTCCTCGGGCATCTGATCAAACTTCAGGTCCTCGGGCATCTGATCAAACTTCAGGTCCTCGGGCAGCTTCATGGTAAGCCAGTGGAAGCACCGGCTTCAGTTCTGGGCTCCCTGGTGGGAAGGTAGAGCTCAGAAAGGCAGCGGGTGGAGGGGTGGGGTGGACCCCCTTCCACCACATGTCTAAGCAATCTAATGGATATTTAGTGGTTAAATTGAATCACGAAAATTTAACACATTGCAGCTTGCCATCTGTTGATGTGATAGATGCATTAGTTTATTTTTTTCAGACTGTTTTTCTTTATAGTTACCTGGTGATCCTGCCAGTAACACATGTCCTATCCTTGGGTGACAGCGCTCACTCACTGCACTGCACCTATGGAGGGAGCCCTCATGATTGTCTTTGTTAATCTCTATTACATGGGGGGTGGTAAGATTAGTCGTTTAAATAAAGAAGATAACTTTGTTTGGGATTCTAGATCATCTCACCAGAAGTGACAAGAAAACTACATTTTTGGTAAAATCAACAGGTATAATGTAGAAAGAAAGTATTGGCAGCAGGGGCAGACCGTCCATTAGGGGCGCAGGGGCGCCGCCCCCTATCCTGGCGTCCACCCCCCTATTCTACATGCAGGGCGCCGGACACATGGATTCCAATGGGGGTGGGGGTGGGGGGGTTTAAGCACGTGACTAGAGCCAGAGGCTCTAATAGGCTTCAAAAAAGGATGGGCTCGAGTCACAGAGCACTGCGCCCAAAGCCCACTCAGTTGTGTGACTACAGCTAATGAATATTTGCTATTGTCACACTGATTCTCCTCCCGGCCAATCAGGAAGCTGGTCCTGAGACCCGTTTCCCGATTGGCCAAAAGGAGAAGCGATTGCATTGGGCCACGATGAGGAGGGAGGAGACGAGGAGGTCACTGGAGGAGATGCGGGGGATGAGGTCGCCGCCCATCAGGAAGCGCTGCCTGTGGGTAAGTGCGGGGCTCATCTATCGACCGATCGGGGTTGTGCTGGTGACCCAACCCGAATGACCCACGGGAGGGGTGATGTGTGCAGCGGACCCAACTGACCCACCGGGGGGGGGGGGGGTTGCGGGTGACCCGACCAGCCGGGGTATGGCTGTGGGTGCATTGTGTTCCGTCCTCGACCCAAAAAATAAATAAATGTACCACCAGCCGCCACTGATTGCCAGTTCTAAACATCTCATAAATACAGAGATGTCAACTGTCCCAGATTTGTCAGACTCTCATCTCTGTCCTCTGTCCCAATAATACCAAGTCCTGGGATGTGTCCCCATATCACAGAATCACCTATACAGCATGCGCTGTAATTAAAAAAATGGTATTAGCTGAGGGGATGGTTGCCATAAATTTATGGTACGCACATAATTAGGAGTGGGACCACATGGAAAGTGGGAGTGATCTGTGTGGGACCACCCGAAAGGTGGCGGAGACCTGGGTGGGGGCACTCAGAAAGTGGGTTTGATTAGGGTGTGATCAGCTGAATGGTGGGAGAGACAATTCAGAAAGTAGGTTTGATCTGGGTGTGATCAGTTGAAAGGTGGGTGAGACCTGGGTGGGACCATTCAGAAAATAGGTTTGATCTGGGTGGGATCAGCTGAAAGGTGGGTAAGACCTGGGTAGGATCACTCAGAAAGTGGGTTTGATCTGGGTGAGATCAAGTGAAAGGTGGGTGAGACCTGGGTGAGACCACTCAGAAAGTGGGTTTGATCGGGGTAGGATCAGCTGAAAGGTGGTTAACACCTGGGTGGGAACACTCAGAAAGTGATTTTGATCTGGGTGAGATCAGTTGAAAGGTGGGTGAGACCACTCAGAAAGTGGGTTTGATCTGGGTAAGATCAGCTGAAAGGTGGGTAAGTCCTGGGTGGGATCACTCAGAAAGTGGGTTTGATCTGGGTAAGATCAGCTGAAAGGTGGGTAAGCCCTGGGTGGGATCACTCAGAAAGTGGGTTTGATGTGGGTGGGACCACTCGGAAAGTGGGTTTGATCTTGGTGTGACCAGCTAAAAGGTGGGCATGGGTGTCCAGGGGATTGGGATAATTATGCTAGCAAGTATGTAAATATCCCTATCCTTCTCTCATAGGTAGTCCCTAAGAAATCCCTATTAACTAATACATACACACGCCATTTTTATTCACTCACTTTCGATCTTAAAAATGATCTCACAGATCTAGGGGACATAAAAATACATACGGAGGTCTATTTTTAAATCAAATCAGGAATAATCCCTGTGTTATGGCCAATGTGTTTGTTTGTTATTATCGTTAGCCCCATCTAGTGGCAATAGGTGGTATTTTCCTGGTTATGGCAGGAAAATACCATATTATGGCCTCTAAATGGAGCTGATGATCATAGGAACTAAACATATTAGGCAAAATATATATAAAAATGTGTTGCGCTTGAATCAAATATAGTTCAGTGAGTCCAGGTGTCACTATTGAGACACTATTATAATAGTTCCATAAACAATATAAACGTGTACAAGTGTCTTGAATGCCACGATCACCAACAAGTTCCTCCACCTTGTGAGTACACCACCACCAATAAATGAATGTGCTCTTACCAGAGAGTGTTGACAACCTATTACGGTTCAAGAGAGGCTCATGTATCTTATATACTCCATCCACGTTCAGTACCCAGCATACGGAAGACGAAGGAGATCACTCTAAGCAGCCAGTGGGTAAACCGAAATGCTTCTGGTCTCAAACCATAGTATCAGATGAGGTACCCCTTCAACACAACCTGTCTGTTCCCCAGGCTCTTGAGCACTATATTAGGCAAAATACAGGGATAACTTGTGACATCTGAGCAAAACTTAAAACATTTGCATCACTTTTCGTGTTGCCGGAAGGTGTTAAAATTGTCAGACATATGCTGTGTGTGGCTAGTGGGCGCACGGCCGCCGCATACAGCATGACAGTTCCCGCGGGACCCGCAGACTCAATGTTCGCCGGTGTCCCGGCTATCCCCGTTCTGCCTAGTGACATGACAGAGATCACTGCTCCCTGTCATCGAGAGCAGTGATCGCTGTCATGTGAGTGGAAGCCCATCCCCCCCCACAAATAGAATCACTCCCTAGGACACATTTAACTCCTTCATTGCCCCCTAGTGTTTAACCCCTTCCCTGCCAGAGTTATTTACACAGTAATCAGTGCATTTTTATAGCACTGATCGCTGTATAAATGACAATGGTCCCAAAATAGTGTCAAAAGTGTCCGATGAGTCCGCCATAATGTCACAGTCACGATAAAAATCGCAGATCGCCGCCATTACTAATAAAAAAAAATTAATAAATATAAAAATGCCATAAAACTATCCCCTATTTTGTAGACGCTATAACTTTTGCGCAAACCAATCAATATACGCTTATTGCGATTTTTTTTACCAAAAATATTTAGAAGAATACATATCAGCCTAAACTGAGGAAAAAATCTGGTTTTTTATATATTTTTGGGGGATATTTATTATAGCAAAAAGTTAAAAAAAATTGCTTTTTTTCAAAATTGTCGCTCTTTTTTTGTTTATAGCGCAAAAAATAAAAACCGCAGAGATGATCAAATACCACCAAAAGAAAGCTCTAATTGTGGGGAAAAAAAGACGTCAATTTTGTTTGGGTGCAACGTCGCACGACCGCGCAATTGTCAGTTAAAGCGACAAAGTGCCGAATCGCAAAAAGTGCTCTGGTCAGGAAGGAGGTAAAATCTTCCTGGGCTGAAGCGGTTAAACACTTCTAAATGCAAACGCTGCAAAACGCGGCAAAACGCAGCTAAACGCAGCATGTAAACGCGGCAAAATGGACAATTTAAGCGTGGGTTGCTATCTGTCAAGTTAAATCATTCAGGAGAGGTTGTAAAAATGTCCCGTGTACATGAAGCCTAACTTTGGCCATGCACTTGACAATTTGTTTCACCGTAGTAGGGTGCATGGATCTGTTTGGTCATGTTTTAGCCGGTGTCTAAACTGCAGGACACAGCAATCTTCTGTCACACAGACTTGTAGAGACATGCCAAATTTGAATAGAACAGACTAAAGGCCCGTACACACGATACGAAAATCGAATGGAAAAATTCGTACGACGAGCTGTCTGCCGATTTTCGGATCCTTAGTACGGTGCTTTCGACAGCTGATTTTGCTTTTTTTCGTCAGACAAAAGCTGGATCCGAATCCGCTGCCACGGAGTCTGCCTCTGTCCACCAGCCCAGCTGGACATCTCTCCGTTGATCTCCGCTGAGCCGGCGGATGACAGGTCCCTCTCTGCTGACTGAGCGGGGAGGGGCTTGTCGAACACCACTGGTTGCTATGGAGAGATCGGACGAAGTCGGACAGCATGTCCGTTTTCATCAGATCTCACCCGATCCGATGCGCTGGGGACAGATGCGAACGTAGGGCCATCCGTCTGATTTTAGCGGATCGGACCGAATCGGATGTCAGCAGACATGTCACCGCTGACATTTGTCGCTACAGAGGCGCGCCCGTTCAGGTCCGCCAACAACACTGACAGACGGACCTGAGCGGTCCGACAGTGTAAAAGGGGCCTTAACTGGAAACCCAGGTAGAAAATTCCTTTGGACTGTTTATTTCCATGTCATCGACTGGTTTTGTTAAAGGCTTATAGAAAGCATCCAGAATTACCAGCCAATTTGGCAGATTTAAAGCGAAACTACGCTGCATCCAAAAACGTTATTTAATTCATTTTTATTATTCATGATTATTATTATTTATTATGTCTCTATGCTTTATTTTGTTGAGAAATCCCTTTGAAAAACACCCCCCTACCTCCAGCATTTCTGGCAGTGGCCATCTTAAGTAAGGGCAGATAATTCATATAGCATTTACTTCCTGGACTCCATCTGCCCTTATCTCAGGCATGCAGGAGGATGTGCTTTCCTAAGAAACACTGTCCTCCCCTACTGAAGACTCCTGGGATCTATGACATCCTTTGGCTAGGCCAAAAACCAGGAAGTAACTGAAGAAATGTAAAAATGTTTAAAACAAGTAAATATAATATACTTTTCTATCTATTTACTAATGCTAGCAGCATAAGGATTACAAATAGTCCATGTTGACTGAGAAAGTGAAGTTCTGCTTTAAAGCAGAAGTAAACTGCAAGATTAAAGCAGAACTTCACCCTAAAAAGGAATTTCAGCTTTAACACCTCCTTCCCCCCTCCTCTCCCACTTTAGGTTTGTTTGTTTCTTTCTTTTTTGGAGATCCGTTACCTAGTTTTAGCAGGTACCCTTTCCCACTTCTGCTCTGACTGCCCAGGCCAGGGGTCTCCAAACATTCTAAACAAAGGGCCAACTAAGGCCTCATGCACACGAGACGCTGGTGCAAACTCTGCTGAACACATGTTTTTAAAAGCTGAAACCGGCGTTTAGAAACACCCGTTTTGCCGCATTTGCATGCCGCGTTTGCGTCTAGAAGCGTCTGCAGAGCAGAAAATAACATTTTGCGACCCAACTTTGGGGCCCCATATCTCGGGGCCACTTGGTGCTAAAAACCCCATCACTGTGCTAACACAGTAGACCTAGCACTATAACATATCCAAATTTGGGGTTCCTAGCACTAAGTGGCCCCGAGATATGGGGCCCCAAAGTCGGGTCGCAAAATGTCAAGCACTTCTGCAGCAAAGAATGACATTTTGTGAGCCGATTTGGGGCCCAATATCTCAGGGTCACTTAGTGCTAGGAACCCCAAATTTGGATATTTTATAGTGTTAGCTCAACTGTATTAGCACACCAAATTTGGGGCTTCTAGCACCAAGTGGCCCCGAGATATGGGGCCCCAAATTCGGGTTGCAAAATGTCAAGCACTTCTGCAGCAGAGAATGACATTTTGTGACCCGACTTTGAAGCCCCATATCTCGGGGCCACTTGGTGCTAGGAACCCCAAATTTGGATATGTTATAGTTCTAGTCCAACTGTGTTAGCACACCACATTTGGGGTTCCTAGCTCCAAGTTGCCCCGAGATATGTGGCCCCAATTCGGGTTGTAAAAAACACTTATAAACGCAAACGCGGCTAAACGCGGTACCACCGTTTAGCCGCGTTTAGACGCGTTTGGCGTCTGAAACGTGGAAAACTTTTGCGTCTGAACCCATTTTTTTGCTTCTGGAAAAACGAGGTTAAACGCAACTGCCTAAAAACGCCAAAAAACGAGACTGTGTACATGGACACATAGGATAACATTGAATGGGTTCAGGGGAAGTTGAAAAAAGTGTCCAACTGCCTCTGAACGCAAGTTTAACAGCCTCTCGTGTGCATGAGGGCTTACTGTCCTTCAGACTTTAGGGGGGTCGGACTGTGGCCACCTAGAGTACAAAATGTCCCAGTAACAGCGAGAGTAACTAAACCCAGGCATTGGTGTAATTGGGAGGAATAGTGCCCCATCTTTGGTATCATTTGGAGGAATTGCGCCCCATAATTGATATCTTTGGGAGGAATTGTGCCCCATCATGATCTGAAGTCTAGGGAGAGGATGTGTGACTATTAGTTTCCTTCCTCCCCTGCCAGGGGTTCTCTCTTTGGGAGAGTCCCTCACAGTGGCGGCCCGTGCATTAAAGGCGCACAGACGCCACCCCTCTCTCCTGCCACCCCCTCTGTGCACTACTGATATATTCATGCATTGCGTCCGGGAATCCATTCAGGCGTCCGGCCCCTTTTCGGATGCCGGGCGCCTGAATTACAGCGGCGGGCGGTGTTTTTGAAGCACCTGATTAGAGCCATAGGCTCCAATAGGTGTAAAAATCGGTGACCTGCAAGCGCCAAGCACCCAGCTGTGTTAGGAAAGCGAATTAATCTTCGCTTTCCTAACACTGAACCGCCTCTCTGCTAATCAGGTGCTCTGGTCTGTTACCTGTCACCTGATTGGCTAAAACGACAGGCGCCGCTATTGGACGCCTATCAGGAGGAGAGGACAGGAGTCGGGAGATGAGGATGGCAGGAGACGCTGGCTTGAAGGACCCCGCTTGTCCCCGTCACCCGCTGCCCACCAAGACAGTGTAAGTGCCGGGCAGACGGTGAGCCGGCGGGGGGGGTGTCACACTGGCGGCATTTGATGGCACAGTGGCAGCATTTAATGGGCACACTAGCAGCATTTGATGGCACAGTGGCTGCAATTGATAGCACAGTGGCTGCAATTGATGGCACACTGGCAGAATTTGATGGGCACAGTGGCTGCGTTTGATGGCACGGTGGCTGCGTTTGATGGCACAGTGGCTGCGATTGGTGGCACAGTGGCTCCATTTGATGGCACAGTGGCTGCAATTGATGGCACACTGGCAGCATTTGATGGGCACAGTGGCTACATTTGATGGCACAGTGGCTGCGTTTGATGGCACAGTGGCTGAATTTGATGGCACAGTGGCAGCATTTGGTGGCACAGTGGCTGCAATGAATGAATTTTTTCGAAAGAATTTTTCAGTTTGTTTGCGCCCCCCAAAAACTTTGAGCACCAGCTGCCACTGGTCCCTCACCTAGTCATTAGTGGTCAGCTTCGGCTGACCACAATTTGAGGGGTCCACCAGGCCTTTTGACTAAGTGGACCAAGTCGAACTTTGTCCCTGTCAGGAGCCTTGCACCCCAAGAAATCCGGGTGAGGTCCTACTCCTTCAGAGGGTGGACAAGAAGCACCCCCTTAAGTGCACTTACTTTGCATGTGTGTTCCACGTGCACTTTTTTTTTCACTTACGGGTTGTTGTTTTTTGCGCACTCCCACGGATTGAAAAAAACAAAAAACATTGGTATCATTGAGAGGAATTGTGCCCCATCATTGGTGTCATTGAAAGGAATTGCGCCCCACTGTTGGTGTAATTGGGCCCCATTGTTGGTATCATTGGGAGGAGCTGTGCCCCATTGTTGGTGTCGTTGGGAGGAATTGTGCCCTTCATTGGTGTCAGTGAGTAAACAATGCCCCGAGGGCCAGATAAAGGCAAGCAAAGAGCTGCGTCTGGCCCCCAGGCTGCGGTGTGGAGACCACTGGCCTAGGCGATTGCCCCCCTCCTCTCCCTGTCCAAAACATTGTAGGACATGTCACAGGTCCCAGAACGCTGCGGGTCCACTCACAAAGCTCAGAGAGACCTGCGCATGCACAGTAGGGAGCCAGCTGTGAAGCTTAGTAAACATGCCAGTGCCGGTGATCCGAAGAACTGGCTCGGGTAAGGATGGAGCAGGACCCTGGACAGGTAAGTGTCCTTTTTTAAAAATTCATCAGCTACAGATTTGTTAAGACTGAAAAACAACTTTGGGCTCCCAGGAGGTTGTTGTTGTTCAAGGCGGATGTTATTGTATGCTTAAGCATATTAGCACATGATGGGAGACCTAAGCTGAATATACGCTAGCAGAATTTCTTCCTACATTTCTCGCTGTAATAATGTTGTAGGAACAATCGTTTATTTTTCTAATCATTAGGGCTGAAATGGACATTTGGCCACTGTGATGAGAAAATTCAAAGGAGCAGGGTGGAAATTTTTTCCTCTAATGTACAAAGTTCTAACAGTGTATGTGATTTTCATTCATTCAAATCCATTCATTCCAAAATCGAATGTTAAAAGCAAACAGGATCTTGAACTACTTTCGACCGACGTTTGAATGTTCGGGGAATATTTGTTGGAATTTTTTTTTAAATTATTCTAATGTATACTAGGGTTGCACTGATACTAGTATCTGTATCAGTGCCGATACCAAGCATTTGCACGAGTACTTTTTTTTTTGCTAGAAAATTACTTTAAAGCCCAAAACATTATATTTTTTTAAAAGCCCTACAGATTTAAATGGTGGGTGTTGCAATTTTTCTTTTCACACAGTATTTGCGCAGTGATTTTGCAAACACTTTTTTAATTTTAATGCACTAAAGCACACTATATTGCCCAAATGTTTTATGAAATAAAAAAGATCATCTTATGCCGAGTACATGGATACCAAATAGAACATGCTTTAAAATTGTGCACAAACATGCAGCGGCGACAAACTACATACATTTTACAGGATCAGGATTTAGATTTACAGAGGAGGTCTACTGCTAAAATTACTGCCCTCGATCTGACGTTCGCGGTGATACCTCACATGCACGGTGAAATTGCTGTTTACATACGAAACGAGATCGACGCTTGTGTTCGCCTTTGCGCGTGAGCACAGGGGGACAGGGGTGTTTTTTTTTTGTTTTGTTTTTTTTTTATTTTACTTTTTTATTTTATTTTTAGGCTACATGCCCACGGACGTTTTAAAAAATGAGCTGTATAGCTAGTACCGGCGCCAGGAAAAAAAGCGGCGCTAAAAACGCGATTTCTTCCGCGTTAAAAACGCGATTGCTTCCGCGTTTTGCATTGACGTCAATACCTATTTAGCCATGCTAGCTTTCAGCCGCGTTTCTCTGTCTCTATTCAAAATCTGTCTCTATTCAAGGTCAGGAAAGGGGGCGGGTACGAGCGAGTGCCCCCCCCCTTCTGGACCATGCCAGGCCACATGCCCTCAACATGGGGGGTGGGAGCTTTGGGGCAGAGGGGAGCCCCTCCACCCCACCCCATCCTAAAGCACCTTATTCCCATGTTGATGAAGACAAGGGCCTCTTCCTGACAACCCTTGCCCGGTGGTTGTCGGGGTCTGCGGGCCGAGACTTATCGTGATCTGGAAGCCCCCTTTAACGAGGGGCCCCCCAAATCACGGCCCCCCACCCTAGGTTAATGTGCATGGGGTACAGTGTACCCCTACCCATTCACCTAAATAAAAAAAGTGTCAAAAATAAACACACTACACAGGTTTTTAAAGTATTTTATTAAAGCAGCTCCAGCTCTTTTCCTCTCTCCCTGCTATCTTCTGCTCTTTTGCTTGGTCTTCTCCCCTCTCCGGTCCTTCTCTGGGTCTTCTGCTCTTTTGCTGGGTCTTCTCCCCTCTCCACTTCTTCTCATCCCTCCCCACTATCTTCTGCTCTTTTGCTGGGTCTTCACCCGGGGCATTATGGGGTGATGACATCACAGGGGGGGGTGCACTAACTACGTCATCGGGTAGCCCTGCCCCATGCCAATATAAGTCATTGCACACGGCGGGGCAGACCCAGCATTACACCGGGAGATTGCGTCGAGTCAACATCGGAAGAAGAACAGACGGAGAAGACCCAGCAAAAGAGCAGAAGACCAGGAGAAGGACTGGCGATGGGAGAAGACCCAGCAAAAGAGCAGAAGATAGCAGAGAAGGGAGAAGAACCGGAGAGGGGAGAAGACCCAGCAAAAGAGCAGAAGACCCAGCAAAAAAGCAGAAGATAGTGGAGAAGGACCGGAGAGGGGAGAAAGACCCAGCAGAAGACTCAGCAAAAGAGCAGAAGATAGCGGAGAAGGACCAGAGAGGAGAGAAGACCCAGCAAAAGAGCAGAAGATAGCGGACAGAGAGGAGCTGCTTTAATAAAATACTTTAAGAACCTGTGTAGAGTGTTTATTTTTGACACTTTTTTTATTTAGGTGAATGGGTAGGGGTACGATGTACCCCATACTCATTCGCCTAGGGTGGGGGGCCGTGATCTGGGGGGCCCCTTGTTAAAGAGGGTTTCCAAATCACGATACGTCCCAGCTCGCAGACCCCGACAACCACCGGGCAAGGGTTGTCGGGAAGAGTCCCTTGTCCTAATCAACATGGGGCAAGGTGCTTTGGGGTGGGGGGGGGGGCGCAGGGGCTCGCACATCCCCCCCTTTCCTGATCTGCCGGGCTGCATGCTCAGATAAGGGTCTGATATGGATCTTGGGGGGAACTTCACACAAAATTTTGACGGGGTTCCCCTTCAAGATTCTCAGCACACAAGTCGCAATGCAAGTCGGATCATCTTGATCCGACTTCTGGTGAGACTTTTATTCAAATCAATGGGCTCCCATAGGAAACCATTGATTTTTAAAAGAGACAGAGAAACATGGGACAGTGCATAATGCTGTGTATACAGAGTTAAGCCCTGTTAAATCGTGTTTAACACCTTTTACCGGCGTCTGACATTTTTACAGCTCTAGCGCTGGAGCTTCAGAACGCACTGGTCCTGGGATTTTTTTGGAGCTTAAAAACGCCTATGCCACTTACAACTCAAAAACTCCATGGTGGGCATGAGGCCATAGGCTAACATGGAGAGTTTTTAAGCTGCAAAAAATGCTCAAAAAATGGCTGTAAAAATGTCCGTGGGCATGAGGCCTTAAACTGTTCCTTTCATTTTTTTTGTTTTTTTTTAATCATTTTTATTGTTATCTCAGGGAATGTAAATATGCCCTATGATAGCAATGGGTAGTGACAGGTACTCTTTTTTGAAAAAAATTGGGGTCTATTAGACCCCAATCTCTCCTCTGCCCTCAAAGCATCTGACCACACCAAGATCAGTGTGATAAAATGCTTTCCCAATTTCCCAATGACGCTGTTCATATCTGGTGAAACCTAAGTCATGAAACGCTCATAGCTTCTGGTTTCTTAGGCCATAGAGACGATTGGAGTCATTCTGGTCTCCGATCAGCTCTATGGTCAACTGGCGAAACTACCGGCTGCATTCTTGGGTTCCCTGGTGGGACAGGAGAGCCCGAGAAAACCATGGAAGACGGCTGGGGTAGGGTGTTTCCTCCCACTGCTTGTAAAAGCAGTCTAGAGGTTAATTATCCGCTAGGATTGCTTTTACATGAAAGCCAACTGTAGGCATCATTCTGGTATAACCACTCAAAGTCCAGCAACATACCAGTAAGTTGCTGATCCTTGTTGGGTATATATTGTAATGTTCTTTTTTACGTGCAGCCTGTGGGCTAAACAAAAAAAAGAGATTGATCGGTGGGTATGCCCACCATTAGAATACCACCCTTCATCCACCCACTTCTAATGATGGGCATACATGCACCATTTTTTTATTAACTGTGGTGGTGAAATCACCTTCTACACTGCTGGAGTCGCTGATATATGTATGGTGAGAGCAAATGCTGTTGCTGTCAAGATAAATAAATTAGTGCTGCAGCTGAATGGCATAACTGAAAAGCAAACAATGGTAACATAAAAACATTAACTCAATAAAACAACTTATTTTTTTATTGCAATCTGTGCCTAAAAAATATATGCCAAAGCATGGGTGCAATCCTCCCCTAATGTTAGGAGCAAATCGCCCCCCCCCCCCCAACCACCCCTGCCCCCATGCTTTGGCAAATATGCTCTTTTTTTAACTGTGGTGGTGAAATCACCTCCTACAGCGCTGGAGTCACTGCTTTAAATATCTTGGGAGCAAACGCTGTTGCTGTCAGAATAAATAAACCCGTGCTGCAGCTGAATGACGTACCTGCTAAGCAAATGATGGTTAACAATAAACAAAGTGGGGGGCGTGACCGGATTTGATCGAGGCAGGACGTATCTTCCCAGAGCTCCGGCTATCCTCCTGAATATTACACTGATTTAAGCCGGTCTAACCGATTTCTACCCGAATCTGTACCCCTGCAGCACTAGGGGAGACCACAGTGAGCAAGAGGATGCCATCCTCAGCATCCAAAAAAGCTGAAAGAGCCGATCTCACAGCCTCAGTTGGATCAGAGACAGCTCAGCTCCCAACACAGCATGGCGGCTAGCTCCACCCACGCCATCTTGGCTCCTGTGTCCGGTACACAGCGTGCCAGACTGCAGACCTTGGGAATGGAGCAGTCGGCATGTAATGTGTCCCAGAAATTGGGGATCTCCTCATCGACACCACCGAAGATTAAGGTGGACACTGAGGCCATTACCAGACCGATCCTCGAGGCAATTGGGGCATCTAAGTCTGAGCTTGTGGGACTCATAGATTGTCTGGCCTCCGAGTGCAATCATCATCAGGCATGTCTTAGACAAGATTAGAGGCTGACTTAATACAGCAGAGGATCGCATATCTGAAGTGCAGGATGTCTCCCATACCCAAGGCTCACAGCTGGCGTAGCTCAGAGCTATAGAAGGATTGCTCCAACACAGAGCGGAAACTGCTGAAGACAGACAAAGAAGGAACAATGTGAGGATGGTGGGGTTGCCAGAAGGGGCTGAGCGGTCTGCCACAACTACATTTGCTGAAAAATTCTTTAAAAACCTGCTTTCTCTGGGAGATCTCCCATCCACATATGTTGTAGAGAGGGAGCAGAAAGTCCCCACTGGAATTAGGCCCTCAGGCTCCCAACCACGGCCTTTCCTGGTCAGGTTTCATAATTACAGAGACCGTGACATGCTACTAGCTGAAGCCAGAAAGCATTAGGATTTGAAGTTTGAGAATGCAGGCATCATGCTATTCCCGGATTTCTCTGCTGAGACGCAAAGAAAATGTTGCTCCTTTACTGATGTCAGGAGAAGGCTCAGAGAAAAAGTGTTCTTTTCTTTTGCCCGGGACACTAACTGAGCACAGATCACTGCAGAACTGCAAGTCTTACTACAACCCCCACGTCTATCCAAGTTTGGGTCCCTGGAGAAGTTAGCAGAGTGGTCATCTCACAGCAGCAGTTCGGAGGAGAAATGGGACACAGAAGGTTCCCAGGTTCTGGAGGTCCAGTCCGAGGGAGGAGATTTGCCAGATCCGGCTATGGGAACTGAAGAAGCTACAGGAACCCCCATCAGCAGCAGACAAGTTTTCTTGAACAGACCCTCCACCCCCCAAATCAAAGCAGCTGAATACAGGCAGTGGGTCAAGAGGTCCCATGATGTTTGTGTCCTGCCAGGAAAAGGGAAGCCCAGAGAACTGCCCAGGTTTTCCAGGTTCAGCGCAAAGTTGCTCTGGAATGGGGTCTGGACTACCCTTATGTCCCTCCCGAGACCATGGACATCATTGAGAACTCTCGAGGAGAGTGGGAGGATGACCTAGTTTGGGAGTATCTGCATATCCTTAAGGCTCTGTGGGTATAGGAATGTGAGGAGACCTGGGCCTGTTTTCAGGACCCTTGGACTGCCACCCTGCCTGTGGCCTTCTTTTTCAGGTCTCTTCGGGAACTCAAGAAGGAGTCCACGCCCTCTGAAACGCATTGTCATAGCAACCCTTAGCGTCAATTATCAGCTGTTCCAGCTTGTGCATCAGGTGTCTGTGGAGTCAGGCTGGGTTTCCCTATTACCAGACGACCTCCACTGTGAGCGGGCAGCTCACGTGCAGCTTGTCAGCGGCTGTATGCCATCCCACTGGGACAATCCATCACCGCTCGCCCTGGATCCTGCCTGGAGCCCTGTGCGCCGGAGCAATAATACAGCTTAACACAGATGCTTTTGTCTAAAGAACACAATGTGAGTGTTTAGTGTATTTTTGTTACTTTTTATCTCTATCTATTAAACGGTGCGCTCTGTCTCTTTCTTTGTATAGGGTAGTTTATGGACAGGCTAGGGTAGTATATGGACAGGCTAGGGTACAATATAGATGGACTAGGGTAGTGAATGGACAGGCTAGGGTAGTAAATGGACAGGCTAGGGTAGTAAGTAGACAGGTTGGGGTAGTAAATAGACAGGCTACGGTAGAATTTGGAAAGACTAAGGTAGTATATAGACAGGCTAGGGTAGTATATGGACAGGCTAGGGTAGTATATAGACATGCTAAGGTAGTATATGAACAGGCTAAGGTAGTATATGGACAGGCTAAAGTAGTAAATGGAAAGGCTAGGGTAGTAAATAGACAGGCTAGGGTAGTATATGGACAGGCTAGTGTAGTAAATAGACAGGCTTGGGTAGTAAATAGACAGGCTAGGGCAGTATATGGACAGGCTAGGGTAGTATATAGACATGCTAAGGTAGTATATGAACAGGCAAAGGTAGTATATGGACAGGCTAAGGTAGTAAATGGAAAGGCTAGTGTAGTAAGTAGACAGGCTAGGGTAGTATATGGACAGGCTAAGGTAGTATATGGAGAGGCTAGTGTAGTAAATAGACAGGCTTGGGTAGTAAATAGACAGGCTAGGGCAGTATATGGACAGACTCGTGTAGTAAATAGACAGGCTCGGGTAGTAAATAGACAGGCTAGGGCAGTATATGGACAGGCTCGGGTAGTAAATAAACAGGCTAGGGCAGTATATGGACAGGCTAGGGTAGTAAATAGACAGGATAGGGTAGTAAATAGACAGGCTAGGGTAGTATATGGACAGGCTAGGGTACTTAATAGACAGGCTAGGGTAGTAAATGGACGGGCTAGGGTAGTAAATGGACAGGGATCAGTCCCAGGCAGGGGCCAGTAAGCTCTGTCTCTTCCTTTGTATAGGGTAGTATATGGACATAAATACAGCAAGAGAGAAACGAGTCCTATCAAAGTATATCCATAGGTAAATATTGGATCATATCAATCCTTGAGCCACTCACCATGATAAGGTGTTGTCACCGTAACCAGACAATCTGAGCATACAAGAAAAGAACCCAGGTAAGGCTACCTGGGTAAAAAGCGGCTACTATGGCAACAATGCGTAATAATCAAGGCTGATAAAAAATACAAAAATGTAATAAATTCCAAGATTGAAAGCTAAAAACATGCACAGTGTCAAGAGCAATTTCGTGACACCTTCACCTGTACAAAATCAAAAAATTCCACACCACAAGGGGGGGGGGTTGTGTAGAAAAGGACAATAGACACAAAGACACACAAGAACATGTACAAAAACAATAAACAACAGTTAGTCCAGGCACCAAACACCATACACCTAGAGATTGTCAGTGGAAAGAACTCCACTTGGAAGTGTGAGAGAACAATCAAATCGATCGATCTTAGTGATAATCTTATCTCTGCTTGTGGACACAAATTCTATCACATTAGCTCGGAAACCTTGACCCCTACCCAACAACCCACTCAGCAGTCATCTACCTGCATTACTTCAGCATTGGATAAACATCAAGTGTATGCCATTCCCTGGGGCCATACACATACAGATTGTCTATATCCAATTTGATTGTTCTCTCGCACTTCCAAGAAGAGTTCTTTCTGCTGACAATCTCCCCCCCCCCCCCCGTGATGTAGAATTTTTTTATTTTGTACCGGTGAAGGTGTCACAAAATTGCTCTTTGGAATTTAATACATTTTTGTATTTTTTATCAGCCTTGGTTATTACCCATTGTTGCCATAGTAGCAACTTTTTACCCAGGTAGCCTTACCTTGGTTCTTTTCTTGTATGCCTAGTATATGGACAGGCTAGGGTAGTATATGGACAGGCTAGGGTAGTATATGGACAGGCTAGGGTAGTATATGGACAGGCTAGGGTAGTATATGGACAGGCTAGGGTAGTAAATGGACAGGCTAGGGTTGTATATGGACAGGCTAGGGTAGTAAATGGACAGGGATCAGTCCCAGGCAGCAGGGTGCAGTGCAGGCAGAGGCCTACTACCCATGTGTGTCAGTCATGGGGCAGTGAGAAGGTCTGGCTCCCCAGGGGATGTCTCATGCAGACACTCCCAACTATAGAGCGCACTCTGCAGCCTGTGTGTAGTTAGGGCTCGGAGGTGTGTGTGTGGAGGAAGGGAAGGCCGGTACCTGTACATGTGTCACTGCGGATCCTCTGCGGGAGATTATCAGCTCCGACACCGCTCACTCAGCTGCCATTACCTGGGATGCCAGGTTCCACCATCTGCCCGCCTGGACAGGGGGAAATAAGGAGCTTCTCGCAGCCAGAAGTCCCCTTTCCTTCTCAGGCTGTCCCTAACCCGTACAGTTGGCCACTGAGAAGGAGACGTGCCGGTGCCTACCTTGCCTATACGTAGCGCCGGTCCTGACTCCTGTGAGCCTAAGCCTCGGTTCACACCAGAGGCGGCACGACTTGCAGGTCGCCTCACCGAGGCGACCTGCACACGACTGCCGGGGCGACTTGCAAGACGACTTCTGTATAGAAGTCTATGCAAGTCGCCCCCAAAGTAGTACAGGAACCTTTCTTCTAAGTCGGAGCGACTTGCGTCGCTCCGATTAGAACGGTTCCATTGTACAGAACGGGAGGCGACTTGTCAGGTGGCTAGGTCGCCTGACAAGTCGCCCCCGTGTGAACCGGCTCTTATAGTCAAAGGAACTTCTACAATACATGCTGCGCCCAGGGCAGCCGTCCCTTCTGCCCACCCCTTATCCCGGCCCAGCATCCACACACGGGAGATAGTTTGTCTGGGCACACAATAGTGCTGAAACTTTGTACTGTGCTGAAAAAAAGTGCTGACACGTGTGTCAAAGTTTCAATGTCTGAGAAAACTAGCCATACACTTAAAGATTTTACTCATTCAACCTGCAGGTTGACTTAGATAAACCTAGTAGATTTCTTTATCGATAACATGGAGGAATCTCCCCGATGGCTACTGTATTGCAGGTATCAGAATACCCAAAAATTGTTTGCAGCTGATTGGACGCAGTCACTGTTTAGTCGATGAATTTCCCCTCATTTAACAAAAGTCAATTTTAATATTGATAAGTATTGGAATCACTCTTTTGCCACATCCATAACAAAGGAAAACAGCTAAAGGTTCAGGCTTCAAAGGCAATTTGGACCACATAAATTGTAAAAAATTAATTTTATTCGTACATAACAGTATAAAAAGTCTGCAAGAGGAAAATACAAAAACATAGAAATTAAAAACATGCCATCACATATGCGTAGAATACAGGCCGCAATGGCCAGATGTTATAAAAAGTGTTTTTTACACCATAACAAGATGGGTGAGCCCCTGTGCGTTAACACGTTTCACTGGTTCGCTTCATCAGGACACACAAAGGGGTGATGTAAGTAAAAGACAGGTCTCACTGTATTGGAACAAAGACATATATCAACTTTTAATATATCTTGTCATCACATATGAGAGGTGTATGCTCTATACATCGTAGGTGGTATAATCAGCTAGATTTATATTCAACTTGCCTAAATGTGAACACACATGCATGCATAGGAACTCCCTGGGGGCAGGCACCAGAGCAACGGTATGACAAGATATATTAAAATATGATATATGTCCTTGTTCCAATACAGTGAAACCTGTCTTTTACTTACATCACCCCTTTGTGTGTCCTGATGAAGCGAACCAGTGAAATGCGTTGACGCACAGGGGCTCACTCATTTGATATGGTGTAAAAAAACACTTTTTTATAACATCTGGTCATTGCAGCCGGTATTCTACGCATATGTGATGGCATGTTTTTAATTTCTATGTTTTTGTATTTTGCTCTTGCAGGTTTTTTATACTGTAATGTACGAATAAAATTAATTTTTTACAATTTATGTGATCCAAAGTGCCTTCCGGCTGGGTTTGCACTAGAGCACAGAGCGGCTCACAGCAGGGGTACGGTACATCTTCATTCACCTATTCAGGTCTGATTTTAGCCAAAATTTTTGGCTGAATTCGGACCTGAAACAGACCAGAAGAAGCACAGGACTCCTGTGCAATTCGCACCAGAGCCGCTCCGGAGATGTGTGCAATCGGTTCCCACTAAAGATCAGTAGCCGGCAGGACCAGCTTCCATTCATGTGACCACTGTGACAGCCAATCACAGTGTTTACATGACCACCGATCCTTCCCACACACAGACATTCCAAACTTTTTAAAGGGACGCCGGGGCAGGCGGAAAAGGGTTAAACTGGCCACAGATTTTTGTACGAACCTTCTGATCAGTACAATCGATGACATGATGAACCTCATTAAAAAAACTTTCTTCTTTCAACATTTGATGTTGGAGTGAACGGACTTTGATGAATGAAAGCCATGATCACCGTTCAGTCATAAACTTTCCATCCGGCTCCTTCAATTCTTCTCTTTACGTCCATCTAAAAAAGACAGTCAAGCTGACCCCACTTATTATTTAAAACTTTAAACGAACGTTCTTAAAACGAAATTGTTTGAACATAATTCTACTAGTGTATGGCCAGCTTTAATTATATGAACATATTATAGTTTGTGACTTTAATGTTCTGCAGTTTATTTGGTAACAACGGAAGTAAATGTGAAAAGTTAGAGGGCGGGTTATGTAATCCAAAGCGTGAAATCTATTCATGTGACGCAGAATGAAGGGGAAATCTAAGTAACAGTAAACAAACAGTTTTCTCGGAAGTCCCTTGGCTGGAGACATCTAGATGACATCACTGCTTTGGGATTACAATGCAAACTCCTCCTTGTGCTGCATACTCCCCACACTTTCACAAGGATGGGGCGGCAGCCATTTTAGATAAGGGCATACATGACAAACAAAGCCAAGGATACGAAAGAAGCTGTGTGATGAAAAATAACTCACTCCTATAAAATGTTTGTATCAGTCGGTTATTAACAGTCACAGATCTACAGAATAGATATGGGTCTGAAGTCCCGTATGATGTTTTAAAGGTCCCAACAATCATTGGTATGATAGCTGGTACAATCATTGCTAGCTGGAGATACATACATAGATTTGCTTTAAAGATGAAGTTTATTTTATTTTTTCCTTAAATCAGCATTTTTCCATGAACAACATGTATGTTGTATGGATGTGTCCTGTGCGCTGGTGGTTGCTCTGTTCCTTGATATCTTCATCCTTCTGCCCCCAGATACCCCGGCAGCTGTGATCTTCCGGTGCAGGCGGGGTTAATACAAGCACCTCTATTTGTCACAGGCACATATCAAAACTGGAGACTATGCCGGCCTTTTTACGCCCCCCTCCTCCATTCATAGAAACTGCAAATCAGTTCCCACAGTGAAATGCGCCCTATGAATGGAGGAGGTGGACCTTTCATTCATTCTTCCACCCTAAGGTTGCCACCTGTTCGGGATTCACCCGGACAGTTCGGGTTTGGAATCATGTGTCCGGGTTTCAGACTGTCTGTCGGACTATGGCTTCCCAGAAGGGTTGTTGGCTGCAGTTGTCTAAGCTGAGAGTGTCTGTTACACTCTCTTTCACACTGCCCAAAGCCAGCACTAACAATCCTCTCCAAACACACGCAGATGGGAAAGGAGAGAGGGCTCGATCTGCACCTCTTTCTCCCGCCCCAACCCTCGTTGTCTGCCCACACTCCAATCCCCAGCGCTGTGCCTCAGAAAAGGAAAGTGGCGATGGGAAATTAGAAGCCGAGCAGCCTCAGATACATCAGAATGAGAGGTGCTGACTGCCAAGAGGTGAGTGAGCTCACCATCCATCCCTGTCTCTGACTCAAGTCTCCCCCCTCCCCCTTCTCTCTCCTGCCTCTAAGTGAGTATACTAAGGCATATCAGGGTTCTCATAGCACTCATTACATCAGAGCTCCCCTCTACACCAGAGGCCACAGTGTTTGCCCTTACATCAGAGTTCTCTGTGTACCACAGAGCATCCCTTATGTTAGAGTCCCCAGAGTTCTCCCTTACATCAGAGTCTGCAGAGTCCCCCCTTACAGTGAAAGGGAACTCTGTGAGTTCAGATGTAAAGAGAGAACTCTGTGGACTCTGATGTAAAGGGGGATTCTTGTGATTAACTTCATATGATTAGAAATGTAAATTAATAGCAACATCTATGCATAGTTTATCCATGCATTCTATGAAAAAAAAAATCTGTGCAATGCTGAAGTGTTTGGGTTTGACTTGAAGTAATGGTGGCAACCCTATTCTATCCTTGAAGCTATATTATCAGTTCTCATAATGAAAAGCATGCTATGAATGGAGGACACTGACCTTTCATTCATCCTCCATTCATAGAAGCCGTGCTATAGGTTCCCACAATGAAAAGCGTTTTATGAATGGATGAGGTGGACCCTCCCATCCTCGAAGCTGTGCCATCAGTTCCCACAATGAAAAGCGTTCTATGAATGGATAAGGTGGACCCTCCCATCCTCGAAGCTGTGCCATCAGTTCCCACAATGAAAAGCGTTCTATGAATGGATGAGGTGGACCCTCCCATCCTCGAAGCTGTGCCATCAGTTCCCACAAGGAAAAGTGTTCTATGAAAGGAGGAGGCTGAACTTTTATTCATCCCCCTCTCATCCATTCATAGAAACTGTACTATCATTTCCCACAATGAAAAGAAATCAATGAATGGAGCTCATCCTCCATTTATAGATGATTTTTATTGTGTGAACTGATCGTGCAACTGATAGCCAGTAATGTTTGTAAAAGAAAAGTTTAGTTCTACTTTAAAGATCCTAGCGGGGTCTTCAAAGATTTAAAAAACATTAGGCCCCTGTAATACAAGGCAGAGTATACCCCCCTCACCGACAACCTGTCTCTCCTTACTTCCCATCATTCCAGTGCTGAAGCCTCTGAAAGCCTTTTTAGCATTAGACACTTTGGGGGTGTCAAAAGCCTGTGCCCCCCCACTGGTTCTTTCCTCTAACCCCCTATGTCACTACAGGGCACAGCTGTAACCCAAGTGTTGGAGGAAGGAACCATATACAGGGGTAAGGAGCACAAGCATCTCACTTCTGAAGGTGTCGAATAATTAGAGACTTAGAGGTTTTGAACATACAGTATGTCACAAAAGTTAGTACACCCCTCACATTTTTGTAAATATTTTATTATATCTTTTCATGTGACAACACTGAAGAAATGACACTTTGCTACAATGTAAAGTAGTGAGTGTACAGCTTGTATAACAGTGTAAATTTGCTGTGCTCTCAAAATATCAATGTCTAAACCGCTGGCAACAAAAGTGAGTACACCCCTAAGTGAAAATGTCCAAATTGGGCCCAAAGTGTCAATATTTTGTTTGGCCACCATTATTTTCCAGCACTACCTTAACCCTCTTGGGCGTGGCAAATTCCATTGTGGGGGTCTGTGTACGGTGTCTTCTATTGTGGGGACCTGTGTACGGTGTGGTGTATGTGATGGAGGAAGGGGTCTGTGTGGCGGAGGAAGGGGTCAGTGCGGCAGAGGAAGGGGTCTGTGTAGCGGAGGAAGGGGTCTGTGTGGTGGAGGAAGGGGTCTGTGTGTGTGGTGGAGGAAGGGGTCTGTGTGTGGTGGAGGAAGGGGTCTGTGTGTGGTGGAGGAAGGGGTCTGTGTGTGGTGGAGGAAGGGGTCTGTGTGTGTGGCGGAGGAAGGGGTCTGTGTGTGTGGTGGAGGAAGGGGTCTGTGTGTGTGGTGGAGGAAGGGGTCTGTGTGTGTGGTGGAGGAAGGGGTCTGTGTGTGTGGTGGAGACCCCTTCCTCCACCACACAGAACCCTTCCTTCGCCACACACACAGACCCCTTCCTCCACCACACACACAGACCCCTTCCTCCACCACACACACAGACCCCTTCCTAAACCACACACAGACCCCTTCCTCCCCCACACACACAGACCCCTTCCTCCACCACACAGACCCCTTCCTCCGCCACACACACAGACCCCTTCCTAAACCACACACAGACCCCTTCCTCCCCCACACACACAGACCCCTTCCTCCACCACACAGACCCCTTCCTCCACCACACACACAGACCCCTTCCTCCACCACACAGACCCCTTCCTCCACCACACAGACCCCTTCCTCCACCACACACACAGACCCCTTCCTCCACCACACAGACCCCTTCCTCCACCACACAGACCCCTTCCTCCGCCGCACACACAGACCCCTTCCTCCACAAATGTAAATCATTAGAAAGTGGAGTCCAGGGAGTGTTCCACTTATTAGAGAGACCCTGACACATTGTTCATGGAATCTCTCTCTGCTTACCTCAACTATTGCAGCACAGCCCCCCCTTCCCCTCCACCACACACAGACCCCTTCCTCCGCCACACAGACCCCTTCCTCCACCACACACAGACCCCTTCCTCCAGCACACACACAGACCCCTTCCTCCACCACACAGACCCCTTCCTCCACCACACAGACCCCTTCCTCCACCACACACACAGACCCCTTCCTCCAGCACACACACAGACCCCTTCCTCCACCACACAGACCCCTTCCTCCACCACACAGACCCCTTCCTCCGCCACACAGACCCCTTCCTCCACCACACAGAACCCTTCCTTCGCCACACACACAGACCCCTTCCTCCACCACACACACAGACCCCTTCCTCCACCACACACACAGACCCCTTCCTAAACCACACACAGACCCCTTCCTCCCCCACACACACAGACCCCTTCCTCCACCACACAGACCCCTTCCTCCGCCACACACACAGACCCCTTCCTAAACCACACACAGACCCCTTCCTCCCCCACACACACAGACCCCTTCCTCCACCACACAGACCCCTTCCTCCACCACACACACAGACCCCTTCCTCCACCACACAGACCCCTTCCTCCACCACACAGACCCCTTCCTCCACCACACACACAGACCCCTTCCTCCACCACACAGACCCCTTCCTCCACCACACAGACCCCTTCCTCCGCCGCACACACAGACCCCTTCCTCCACAAATGTAAATCATTAGAAAGTGGAGTCCAGGGAGTGTTCCACTTATTAGAGAGACCCTGACACATTGTTCATGGAATCTCTCTCTGCTTACCTCAACTATTGCAGCACAGCCCCCCCTTCCCCTCCACCACACACAGACCCCTTCCTCCGCCACACAGACCCCTTCCTCCACCACACACAGACCCCTTCCTCCAGCACACACACAGACCCCTTCCTCCACCACACAGACCCCTTCCTCCACCACACAGACCCCTTCCTCCACCACACACACAGACCCCTTCCTCCAGCACACACACAGACCCCTTCCTCCACCACACAGACCCCTTCCTCCACCACACAGACCCCTTCCTCCGCCACACAGACCCCTTCCTCCACCACACACAGACCCCTTCCTCCAGCACACACACAGACCCCTTCCTCCACCACACAGACCCCTTCCTCCACCACACACACAGACCCCTTCCTCCAGCACACACACAGACCCCTTCCTCCACCACACAGACCCCTTCCTCCACCACACAGACCCCTTCCTCCACCACACAGACCCCTTCCTCCGCCACACAGACCCCTTCCTCCGCCACACAGACCCCTTCCTCCACCACACAGACCCCTTCCTCCACCACACAGACCCCTTCCTCCGCCACACAGACCCCTTCCTCCACCACACACACAGGTGGAGGAAGGGGTCTGTGTGTGGTGGAGGAAGGGGTCTGTGTGGCGGAGGAAGGGGTCTGTGTGGTGGAGGAAGGGGTCTGTGTGGTGGAGGAAGGGGTCTGTGTGGTGGAGGAAGGGGTCTGTGTGTGGTGGAGGAAGGGGTCTGTGTGTGTGGCGGAGGAAGGGGTCTGTGTGGTGGAGGAAGGGGTCTGTGTGTGTGGCGGAGGAAGGGGTCTGTGTGGTGGAGGAAGGGGTCTGTGTGTGTGGCGGAGGAAGGGGTCTGTGTGGTGGAGGAGGAAGGGGTCTGTGTGGTGGAGGAAGGGGTCTGTGTGGTGGAGGAAGGGGTCTGTGTGTGGTGGAGGAAGGGGTCTGTGTGTGTGGTGGAGGAAGGGGTCTGTGTGGTGGAGGAAGGGGTCTGTGTGTGTGGCGGAGGAAGGGGTCTGTGTAGCGGAGGAAGGGGTCTGTGTGGTGGAGGAAGGGGTCTGTGTGGTGGAGGAAGGGGTCTGTGTGTGGTGGAGGAAGGGGTCTGTGTGTGTGGTGGAGGAAGGGGTCTGTGTGGTGGAGGAAGGGGTCTGTGTGGTGGAGGAAGGGGTCTGTGTGTGTGGCGGAGGAAGGGGTGTGTGTGGCGGAGGAAGGGGTCTGTGTAGCGGAGGAAGGGGTCTGTGTGGTGGAGGAAGGGGTCTGTGTGTGTGGTGGAGGAAGGGGTCTGTGTGGCGGAGGAAGGGGTCTGTGTGGCGGAGGAAGGGGTCTGTGTGGCGGAGGAAGGGGTCTGTGTGTGTGGTGGAGGAAGGGGTCTGTGTGTGTGGTGGAGAGGAAGGGGTCTGTGTGGCGGAGGAAGGGGTCTGTGTGGCGGAGGAAGGGGTCTGTGTGTGGCGGAGGAAGGGGTCTGTGTGGCGGAGGAAGGGGTCTGTGTGGCGGAGGAAGGGGTCTGTGTGGTGGAGGAAGGGGTCTGTGTGGCGGAGGAAGGGGTCTGTGTGGCGGAGGAAGGGGTCTGTGTGGCGGAGGAAGGGGTCTGTGTGGCGGAGGAAGGGGTCTGTGTGTGTGGTGGAGGAAGGGGTCTGTGTGGCGGAGGAAGGGGTCTGTGTGGCGGAGGAAGGGGTCTGTGTGGCGGAGGAAGGGGTCTGTGTGTGTGGTGGAGGAAGGGGTCTGTGTGGTGGAGGAAGGGGTCTGTGTGTGTGGTGGAGAGGAAGGGGTCTGTGTGGCGGAGGAAGGGGTCTGTGTGGCGGAGGAAGGGGTCTGTGTGTGGCGGAGGAAGGGGTCTGTGTGGCGGAGGAAGGGGTCTGTGTGGCGGAGGAAGGGGTCTGTGTGGTGGAGGAAGGGGTCTGTGTGGCGGAGGAAGGGGTCTGTGTGGCGGAGGAAGGGGTCTGTGTGTGTGGTGGAGGAAGGGGTCTGTGTGGTGGAGGAAGGGGTCTGTGTGTGTGGTGGAGGAAGGGGTCTGTGTGGTGGAGGAAGGGGTCTGTGTGTGGCGGAGGAAGGGGTCTGTGTGTGTGGTGGAGGAAGGGGTCTGTGTGTGTGGTGGAGAGGAAGGGGTCTGTGTGGCGGAGGAAGGGGTCTGTGTGGTGGAGGAAGGGGTCTGTGTGTGGTGGAGGGGAAGGGGGGGCTGTGCTGCAATAGTTGAGGTAAGCAGAGAGAGATTCCATGAACAATGTGTCAGGGTCTCTCTAATAAGTTGAACACTCCCTGGGCTCCACTTTCTAATGATTTACATTTGCACACACCTCACAACACATACAAGGCGGTGTATGAGAACCACTATTCAGGTTCCATCGTCGGTGCCCACTCCTAAGATGGCGGACACTCCCCCCTCCCCCATCACAAAGGCATCTTCACCCCGCCCCTAAAAGGGCGGGGCTGGGGTGCGTCTCCCCCCCGACGTGCTGACGTAACCGAAACCAACAGAAGGTATAAAAGCGGCCGCGGCCATTTCCCTGTGTACGTGTTACACAAGCTCTTCACTCGGTAGTATCCAGAGTCCTCCGCTGTTCCCACCAAGGAATCTCCATCTTATCGTATGTCCGCTATCCAGAACCTCAACTCTTTCGGTGAGTACCTGAGCAGTGCCCCGTGTGTCTCTAGGAGGGGAATACAGGCGGGGCTCCTCTATGGCTCTGTGTAGGGAAGGGCGGGCGGTGTATGTGGGGGAAGGGCGGGCGGTGTATGTGGGGGAAGGGTGTGCGGTGTATGTGGGGGTTCTATGACGATGGCAGGAAAGTTCCGTTTTTATTCATTTTTCCATTTACTGGCTGTGATAGAGACGGCGGCCTGTGTAGCTCAGGCTGACCCCGGCCTCTCCTAGTGAGGACTCGGGGATAGGTTCGGTGCTCTCATCGCTGGACGGGCTCGGAGGAGACACAACAAGATGGCCGCGGCCGCCTCCACCGCTCTCAGCTTCCTTTCTTCACCCGGCTTGGTGACGCGCGGGGCGTGGCTTCGGATCGCTCTCCGTCTCATCCCTGTAGTGGGAGGAGCCTGACCCTGCCTGCGTCATCGGTGATTGATAGCAGTGGCCTGATCTGTGCTCGTCTGGCCGAGCCTGCCCACCAGCCATTTCCCATTTGTGTTCTTAAACTGGCTTTTTTTTCCTTCCTTTGTGGATATGTAGTAGAAAACTAAAGGGAAATCGTGTGACAGTGGCGATGGCTTAAATGCCAATCTTTCCCCAGTTCACAAGTCGCTTAGCGATTTACAGAGTACAGCTCACCCATTGAGATGCATGTTGCACACAGGGCAGTTCATTCACAGGAATGGGCTCCTGTATGCACACATGTCGTGCTAAAGCATGGAGGGGACACATTTTGGCCCTAAACCAGATGTTGTTTTGCTGTATGCCAGTTGCAGCAAGATTGTGAACGGCACCCAAACACACAATACATTGCTTGCTAAATTTAAAATTGCGGAGACTCAGAATTGTCTATAGAGGAGCAGGGCCTCAATGTCTGCCCCTGTTGTGGAGATTCCATTTTGCCCTGTTTACCATCCTCATCAAAGGTGAATATAGAATTCCAAATTTTGGGCTGACCCCAGAACGGGACATGTTAGGCCCCTACCACACGGGGCTGTCCGTTTTTTACTTATCCACTTGCTTAGCGGGGATTGCTGTTGATCCCCCGTTGAGCCGGCGGATGACAAGTCGTGCAGGGACGGACCCATCAGAGACCGCTCTCCTCTATGGAGCGGGGGTCAGTTGATTACGGACCACTTGTCCATTTTCATCTGATCCGACAGACGGATAGAAAATAGAACATCCATCCGTCTGGATTTTGCAAATGTCAGCAGATATGTCACCGCTGATATCCATCGCTCCATAGAGATGTATGGATCGGCCGTTCAGATCCCCTGAAAAAACTGTCAGGCGGATCTGAACGGTCCACACTTGTGAAAGGGGCCTTACACAAGTTGTTCACGGTTATATCCAGAGGTCTCCACTGTTCCCACCAACAATGGGGAAATATTTCAAGGGGACACTACTGGTGACATCCAGGGGTTCCCCCACTTTGGATTTCCTCACTTCCTGTTTTGTCTTTGGACAGGAAGTGAAGAGAAATCCTCCCAATGGGACACAGATGGAAAAATTGATTTGTTACCACCTTTATAGTATTAAAAAATGGGAAGCGTTTCCTTCTACTTTAGTCATTGTGAAGTCTAGTTTTAAAAATTATATTTTTCTGCTCTGTAAGTGCTGGTTCACACAGGGGCCATTCACTACTATGGAACCGTTCTAATAGGAGTGACTCAAGTCGCTCTGGCTTAGAAAAGGATTCCTGTACTACTTTGGGGGTGACTTCGGAGTGGCTTGCATTGACTTCTATTAAGTCGTTTGTGAGCCGCGTGACTTCAGAGCCGCCCCTGTGTGAATCGGCACTAGTAGTTTTGCACAGAGCAGCCCAGATCCCCCTCTTCTTGGGTCCATCTTTGCTGCTCCTGGCCCCTCCTGGCGAGTGCTCACACAGCAAGCAGCCTGCTATTGAGGCAGCCAGAGCTGCAGCTCCCTGTCCATTCAGACACAGCTCTGTTTGGCCCACCTCCTCTCTCCTGATTGGCTAACTGACTTTGACAGCCACGGGAGCCAATGGTGCTGCTGCTGTCTCAGCCAATCGGGGGGAGAGTACTGGATGGCCGAGATTCTTGAATAGGGATGAGTTCAGGTAAAAACAGTTTTTTTTTTTTTTGTTTTTTTTTGTTTTTTTTTTTTATATCATCGATGCATTAAGATAAAAAATCTGCCTTTACAACTCCTTTAAATCTGAGCTTCAGGCTGCCTAGTATGTTAACAGTGATTCCTCCTCAGGTGCCATGATAATGGTGGATGGTCTCTTCTGGGCCTTGGGTTCCTGACAGAGTTGGCACATCGGCACGCAGGCAGGTGGTTTATGGCGAATGTGCAAAGCCATGAAAATATTCAGTTTTTCCTGGTTGCAATCCTTGTGCAAGTGACAAACACTACATGTGTACAGATATGGGGGGGGGGGGGGGCGCAGCATGTGCAGATGTCTTGCAGGGCTCCTTTGGTGCCAAAGCCCTGTAATCTGTAAACAGGCAGGGGGCAGATACATGAGGGGTTTCCAGAACAAATAAAGCTTTTGCCAAAGCATCTCATTCCTAAGAGGTGGATGTTGTGGTATTTGATTCTCTGGTTATGTGCGACTCAGCCTGTCTGGTCACACAACTTGCACATCTGTTTCTCACATTTAATGCATTGGTCTTATGTATTTTTTTTCATGTTTTTTTTAATTGCAGACCCCTTTGCTGATGCAAGTAAAGGTGATGACTGGCTCCCAGCTGGGACAGAGGATTCTATCCATATAAGAATCCAACAAAGAAACGGCAGAAAGACTCTCACAACCGTTCAAGGCATTGCGGATGACTACGACAAAAAGAAACTAGTTAAAGCTTTCAAGAAGGCAAGTCCTCATAAAGGTCATTTTGGTATTTATAGCACTTAGATGTGAGTGGCGGAGTCTTATTATTTCTTATATTTTGCACAGAAATTTGCTTGCAATGGTACCGTTGTTGAACACCCTGAATACGGAGAGGTGATCCAGCTTCAAGGTGACCAGCGCAAGAATGCTTGCCAGTTCCTTGTGGAGGTAAGGCTCGTTCATTGCTATTAAGGGATGTCTGCAGTATAGTGGGAGAAGCCATTCCACTTGTATAATGAAGTTCGAGGTGCAGATGAGAGGGAGATGTAAGGTTCTGAAGATCTGCTGGCTTTTGCTGCTTCCTGATTTGGTACAATCTGCGCAGAGCAGTGCTAATGTTTGTACAAAATATTGTCCAACCTCCAACGTTGACAAGTTCAGGCTTTTAACATGAAATTGCAACAATGGCAGCCTTCATATTTTTCTTTTGGAAAATGTTGGTTGCCTGGCTGCCATGCTGATCACTTGAAAACACACGTGTGCATCTATGGGTGTCAGTTTCTATGCTGAGAGTGGGCTCACAACAGGGGTATCTAGCTGGCTGTACTAATGACTGGGGACTGGTTTCCGATCATGTGACAACCAATCAGTGATCGCATGATTAACAGACCTTAATTAAAAAGTAATAGGCACCACTGGAGAGGGTAATAATTCTAGTCCATTCGTGGCTGACCCAGCCACTGACCTGTAGGGGCTTTTTAAAGCATCGCCTATGGAAAATATGGGGTATCAAGGTTTGGTGCCATTTCACAGGTGCACTGTTTTAAGACTTGAGACAATTCATTGGGTATCTTTACTTGGCATAACCATCTTTTATTCTACCAGAAGTTAGTGTAAGGTTTTGTTTATGCCTTAAAGTGATTCTAAAGGCAAAAGGTTTTTATCTTAATGCGTTCTATACATTAAGATAAAAAAAAAAACCTTGTGTGCAGCAGCCCTGCCCCCCTAATACTTACCCAAGCCCCATCTTGATCCAGCAATGTTTGAGACTCAGCTGACTGGGACTCTCCCTCCTGATTGGCTGAGACAGCAGAGGAGCACTATTGGCTCCTGCTGCTGTCAATGAGGGGGGGGGGGGGGGGGTCTGCAGCTCAGTGTCTGAATGGACAGAGCTGCAGCTCTTTTTGGGTGCCCCATGGCAAGCTACTGCTTGTGGGGGCACTCCGCAGGTGAGAAGGGCTGAAGAGGGACCTGAGAAGAGGAAGATCTGGGCTGCTCTGTGCAAAACCACTGCACAGAGCAGGTAAGTAGAACATGTTTGTTTAAAATAGGGGGGGGGGTGGTATGACTTTAGTATCACTTTAAAATTGGCTTTATAACTGAAATTTTCATATCATAAACCATTGTGCTAATGTAGTTCCAAATGTATGTCCCAATCACTTTTTTTTTCTCTTTAGAATGCCTGCTTTCAGAATGTTTTGGGGGTGGGGGGTTTACATATTCTTTGAGCCTAAAATGGCTTTAAACTTGGGCAGAAACAGCTCTGGCAGTGAAGTACTATACTATGGGAGGTGGTTAGTCATGTTTAACCACTTGCTGACCGCCACACACATGTTGGCAGAATGGCTCGCACAGGCAAATTGGCGTACCTGTATGTCCCTTTGAATTTGCAATCTTGCAGGGGCTCTCCCCCCAGGTCCTGCTAACTCTGTTCGCCAGCTCCCCGCGATCGTGAGATGGAGAACAGGGAGATGTCTATGTAAATGAGGCATTTCCCCTGTTCTGCCCAGTGACATGACAGGGATCTACTGCTCCCTGTCATCGGGAGCAGTGATCGCTGTCGTGTCAGTGGTAGCCCATCCCCCCACACAGTTAACATCACTCCCTAGGACAGGGTTTCTCAACTCCAGTCCTCAAGGCGCACCAACAGGTCATGTTTTCAGGATTTCCCTCAGATGAAACAGCTGTGGTAATTACTAAGGCAGGGAAACTGATCAAATCACCTGTGCAAAATAATGGTAAGCCTGAAAACATGACCCGTTGGGGTGCCCTGAGGACTGGAGTTGAGAAACACTGCCCTAGGACACAGTTAACCCCTTGATTGCCCCTAATGTTTAACCCCTTCTCTGCCAGCCATTTATACAGTAATCAATGGCTATTTATAGCACTGATCGCTGTATAAATGACTGGTCTCAAGTGTCTGTCCGCCATAATGTCGCAGTTGTGATGAATTGCAGATTGCTGCCATTACTAGTAAAATAAAATGCCATAAATATATCCCCTATTTTGTAAATGCTATAACTTTTGCACAATCCAATATGCTTACTGCAAAACATTTTTTGGAAAAAAATGTACTAACATATCGACCCAAACTGAGGAAAATTTTGGGGGTTTTTTTGGGGGGGGTATTATAGCAAAACTTGCAGGTTTTTTTGTGTGTTTATTGCACAAAAAATAAACTGCAGAGGTGATCAAATACCACCATAAGAAAGCTCTATAGGAAAAGGATGTCAATTTTGTTTGGGTACAGTGTTGCACAACTGCGCAATTGTCAGCTAAAACGACGTAGTGCCAAATTGCAAAAAATGCTCTGGTCAGGAAGGGGGTAAATTCTTCCATGGCTGATGTGGTTAATAACATTTAAAATTTCTTTTTCAGGTTGGACTGGCCAAAGAAGATCAACTGAAAGTCCATGGGTTTTAAAGTACAAGACGTAACCTCAGCTTTTACCTTATCCAAGGATTCCTTTCTGTAATGAGTAGCAATATGAAGAACTTTTGTCAGAAGTTTAACTATTTTTGTGATTAAACTGCCTCTTCAAAGAACTTTAAAAACGTCTGTTAGCCTTTTAGTCATTGTGAGCCAGTCCTATTTTATAGCTTTGTGACAAACCGATCAGCCATAACATTATGACCATTGACGGGTAAAGTGATAACATTATCTCTTTACATTGTTGTCTGAAAGTGGGTGGGCTATAATAGCCATTGAGTGAACATGTTGTCCCTGAAGTTGATGTGTTGAAAGAAAAAAAAAATGGGCAAGCGTAGAGATTTGAGTGACTTTGACAAGGGCCAAATTGTAATGGCCAGTCGCCTGGGTGAGAGCATCTCCAAAACTGCAGCTCTTGTAGGATGTTCCCGGTCTGCAGTGGTCTTAACCTATCAAAAGTGGTCCAAGGAGGGACAACCAGTGAACCGGCGTCGGGGTCATGGGCGGCCAAGACTCATTGATGCAGATGGGGAGCAGAAGCTCGCCCATGTGGTCCAATCCAGTAAAGCTACTGTAGCTCAAATTGCTGAAAAGGTTAATGCGGAGTCCAATAGAAAGGTGTCAGAACACACAGTGCATCGCAGTTTGTTGCGTATGGGGCTACGTAGACGCAGACCAGTTAGGGTGCCCATGTTGACCCCTAACCAAAAGATTTTACAATGGGCGCATGAGAAATGTACCACAGAGCAATGGAAGAGGGCACACTGGTCTGAATTCAATTTTTTACATCACGTAGCTGTCCAAGTTGCATGTGCATCTTTAACCTGCGGAAGTGATGGCACCTGGAAGGACAAAGGTGAGCCGGAGGAGGCAGTGTGACTTACAGGACTGTAAGGATCTGCTACTGATGGCTTGGTGCCAGATATCACACCTTCAGAGGTCTAGTGGAGTCCATGCTTTGATGAGTCAGGGCTCTGGTGGCAGAGGGGACCTACTCAGTATTAGGTGGTCATAATGGTATGGCTGATCGGTGTACTCTGAGCAATGACTTGTCACCCAGTTCGTTAGTCTCTGGTGTCATTGCACATCTGCAAAGATGGGGTAAGTTTTTCATTCCCTAAAATGACTAGACTCAGTGGGGAGATGACAGGGCTCACATAACGGAGTTTTTTTGTTTTTTGTTTTTCTGGAAGTTACATCCAGAGTTTGGTGTTGGTCAGGCATGTTCAGTACTGTACAAGTGGAGGGAGCAGACTTCAGAATTAAACTTCTGACAAGGGACATTAACCAATGTAGTCTGCCACGGCCGTCATCTGTTGGCAATAACGTTGTGTAATGGCAAGAAACAAGCTTATTTTATGTTATTTAACTTGTGTAAATAAACCTTTTTTTTCATTTAACATCTGACTGGTTTATCATTAAGTTCGCACTTCATTCTAATGTGCAGTGCACACATTTCCCCTTCACTTAAAAGCTGCTCCGTTTGGAAATGCCCCATTCTGTGTATGGGAGTTTTACCCTCCAGGATGTATCCTAAGCAACTGATTACTGACACATGGGCTAGGTGAGCACCTAATGCCTCTTTGTAATAAAGAGCATATATTGTGTACACAATGGCTGTCACATGAGTGGGGAAGGGTATCTGGGTGGGAGGGGTGCATTTATAGATTAACTGTCATCTTGCCTGAAGACTTGTTTCCTAAAGCCCCTTTGTAATGAGGTGTACTACTCCTTCCACTTATGCAGTGTTGAGATGGCAGTTAAAACATTCTGGGCAAAGCAGATCTCTGGAAACACTCTGCATGTTACTGCCCTGTGTCAGCCAGTTGCTGTTTGAAGTACAGTCAAAGCTCGTTTGGCTGTACTTCTGTGGATCACAGGAGTGCAGAACTGACCAGTTTTCAGCAGACAGCAAGCTAAAGTCTGCTGACAGAGCTGGTCCAGGCTGAGGCAAGATTGTGACAATGGAGTTTGGATCTGCTCACATGCCTGGCATGGTACCCGGCTCTGCCTCAGAAAGCTGCTCCCATCCCCCTCCACAGCTCAGTGCTCCAGTGAGTACAGGGGGGCCACAGAATTGCTGAGTCACCAGCTCTCCGCTCAGGGAGCCCTGAGTACCTGGCAGTCGTCTGAAATGCTCAGTGTTAGAGGTGATAGGACAGATGCAGCATCGGATCAATGCTGCATTCACCTAGATGAGTATGATTTTAAAAAAATGCATACCTCCCAAACAAAAGTTCATGCTGCGTTTTTTGTGGTATTCCCAACCTGGCAATAGAAATTAACTGCTTTTGGTACTACAGCATTATGGCTTGAAGCAAATTTAATGAAGTTCTTCCACAAGCCTTTTCTTTCAAGGTAATGAGAACAAGGTACTTTTTTTTTTTTTTTTAAATCATGCTAGGGTTCTTGCAGATGTGCTTCTGTAAAACATTTGACAATTGTACATGGAGTTTGGTGTACAGTCCTGGCTTGTGGTGGGATCAGGTGCCTGTGGTGGGAGTTGTGGCATCCCAGCTAATACACATGAAACAATCAGTGCAAATGATCTATTGTACGCTATTTTGTATGCAAGCTGGAACCGTAAATATTTTCTATGGTAGCTCTGAATATAAATATGTAATGCAGTGCATATATCACAAACAAGATGCATACAAGAGAGGTCAAAAGATCTCCAATAAGTCAGATGTAACCAATCCATGTAAAATTCAGCATAAATGTGATTGATCACCACCAAGAGACAATTCGGCCTCACCTTACAAATGACTCCTGAATGAACAGAAAAGTCATACAAAGCCTTCCCCACTGAGAAATTGTCTGGAGGGGACCACTGCTGAACTCGGCTGCATGTGTAGTGCTTCAATATCAAACTTGAGCATATGAAAACAAACAGGCTCCCAGTGCTCTCCATTTTAAAATGTATTGGCATGTAAAAGCACTGTCCACAGTGCATGTAATAAAGCGCTAGCAAACATTCAAAGCAATCTCAAGATGGCCACACGGGTGATGTCATCTGGCTCCACCTCTTGTATGTTTTCTGTCCTGAGCAGGACTTTGTCAGTGGGGATCTCTGCTCAGCCAATCAAAATGTTTTAGGTTCCCTACCTTCTTAAAGTGGGGGGCCACCTATCTTTTTTTTTTTTTTTTTTTTTTTTTTTTTCATTCACAAACTTTTCTTCTCAGCATTACATACTCCCATATTGTGTGTAATATGTCCGCCTGTGTCAGATTTTGTCGGAAAGAATAACTTATATTATTCACTGCAGGCGGTTTCCATCTTTATTGTGGGCATTTGAAGCCCACAAGCATTTATTTCCTGGATGTGGTGAATGCTGTGCTCCCAGCATTCACCGCTCGTTCCCGCACATGCTCAGTGGCATCCTGGGAAGCCTGAGACTAGCTCTCAGGAGTCTGGGAGAGGCTAGAAACACGCCTACTCCCATGGGAGGAGAACCAGGAAGTGCAAAAAAGAATAGAAAAATAAAGGTAATTACGGTGATTTAAATTTTTTTAAACGGCATGTCAGCATCTAGGCAAGGAAGAGAATACATACAGATATTGTTCAAAATTTGGGTGGAACCCCGCTTTAAATATGCAGCTAAAGCAGAACTACATTGGTTAAAAAAAAAAAAAAAAGCCATCAGGTAGTCTTATGACAGAATACTGTTTTCTGTCAAATTCTGCTTCCTACCTGTATTTCTGCACAGCTTGATGTTTATAACCAGCATGCTTTATCTTCTGTGTGTGTAAGGAAGTTTCATCATTCTGACTCAGCCAGACAAGATAGCTGAAAACTGGGTAAAGGTGAATGTGATGAGAGGGAGGATCTGTCGTTGTGATGAAGGCCATTGTGAAAGCTGCTGAGGCCTCTACAACAATCCTTAACTGCTTAAAGCCACTTTAGGAATATAGAAAAGGCTTGATGTCTAAAGCCTCGTGCACACGATTGGCTTTTCAGCAGGGAATTGTGTGACAGACTGTTTGCCTAAAATCTGACTGTTAGTACGCTCCTTCAGACAATTGTCCAACAAATGTTGGATGGCAGACAACGGTCTGTTTTAAATTTTTGTATTGTGTGTACACAAGTCCGTCACACAAGGCCAAAGTACAAACGCATGCTTGGAATAACTGCTCACTAAACACGACATTGGCAGAAGATGCCCAAAGGGTGGCGCTCAAGAACTGAAATTCCACATAGTACGTCACTATGTTCGTGTTTGTTGGCTGACAGTTGTATGCCGTTGGTGTGCAAGACAAGTTCCTGGCACACGCCCTTCAGGCAAAAGTCTAACGCTCTGTTGACCAACAATCTGCTTGTGTGTACGAGGCTTAAGCCAGTGGTCTACAAACTGTGGCCCTTTACTTGTCTTCGTCTGGCCCTTGGGGCACTATTTCACCAATTGACACCAATGATGGGGCACCATTCCCCATACTGACACCATCAATGGGGCACAAATTCTCCCATTAAAACAAATGATTGGGCTTTTTCTGCTCCCACTGTCCAAATTCTGAAGGACCGTAAACTGGCCCTTTGTTTAGAAGCTTTGGAGACCCCTGGTCTAAGAACTTATGCAAATTTGTGTATGATAATTAACACTATGCCAGCCCTGGCTCTAGTAATTCCCTCCCACCGTGTTGTGATTGTATAGGAACACATTAGTGGTTGTAAAGACAATACATTTCCTGCATTAAGGCAAGAAATGTCACAACAGTTGCATCACCCCCACTTTTCCCTTAATAGGTAACCTGAGTGCAATCTTGGAGGCAGCAATGAGAGCCATTGGCTCCTGTTGCTGTCATTAAAATCAGGTGAGGGGGTGGGGCTGTCAATGGATGCACACAGCCTGTCTCAGGAACCACCATAGGAAGCAGTTTTCTATGGAGGTGCACAGAGAAGAGGGGCTGAGATCACCAGTCGTGGACACGAGGTTTGGGGACGCTCTGTATATGACATTTATTATTAGAGAAAAAAAAAAAAAAAACCTTTGTAACCAGTTGCAGACCATTAACCTGATTATCCATACACCATTTAATTGGGAATGTATAAAGATCGTTCAAGCTCTGGTCTACTGCTAAATGTTACCAGTCTTGTCTTTGTCATCCTGTTGCAGTAATGATAGATGAAAGGATATAGATATATATATATATATATATATATATATATATATATATATATATATATATATATATATATATATATATATATATATATATATAAGGGATCATGTCAACAGGCGTTCTAATTACATGCTGCAGTGCAGTCTAAACGCCCCTCAGTAGGATGTGCTGTATCCAAGGAAACGCAAATGAGGCCAAACAGCTACTGTGTGTATTGTTCATTAGTAAATGGGATTTTGCTGATCCTGTGTTTTAAAGGGGCAGAAAAACACCCACCCAACATGAGCCATAACACAGAACTTATTGCAGGAAGTTCTGCTCTTCATCAATATCCTGGGACATGTCAAGTTCCAGGAGGCTGCAGAACATGGCTCGCATATGCACAGTGGGGAGCAAGCTGTGAAGCTGAAGGGTAGTTGTTTTTTGGTTTTTTTTTTTTGATGGGTGGGAGTAGAGTGAGATCAGGGCCAGCACTGCCTATAGGCAAGGTAGGCACTGGCCTAGAGCGCACGTCAGTCGGGGGCGTCGCCAGTAGCGTGGTGGGGCAGGGGGGTTCCAGGAGTCCAGGATCAGTGGCGGCAGCGGGCGGCCAGTCATCCATCTCCACTCGGGCACGGCAGGTGTTAAGCGACAGACAGACTGACCCATCGGGTCATGGAATCCAGGTCAGGTGGTGGGGAGCAGCCACCCCTGTCCCCCACCTCCTCTGCCCCACCACTGTACCTCCTTTCTCCTCTGCCCCACCACTGTACCTCCTGCACATCTGCCCCACCACTGTACCCCCCTGCTCTTTTGCCCCACCAGTGTAACCCCCTGCTCATCTGTCCTACCAATGTATCTCCTTTCTCCTCTGCCCCACCACTGTACCCCCCTGCACATCTGCCCCACCTCTGTACCCCCTGCTCTTTTGCCCCACCACTGTACCCCCCTGAACATCTGCCCCACCTCTGTACCCCCTGCTCTTTTGCCCCACCACTGTACCCCCCTGCTCTTTTGCCCCACCAGTGTAACCCCCTGCTCATCTGTCCTACCACTGTACCTCCTTTTTCCTCTGCCCCACCACTGTACCCCTCTGAACATCTGCCCCACCAATGCACCTCCTTTCACATCTGCCTTACCGCTGTACTCCCCTGCTCTCTGTCTCACCGCCGAACCCCCATCTCATCTGCCGCAACACTGAACCCCCCCTTCTCATCTCTCCCTCCACTGTACCTCCTGCTCATCTGTCCCACCACTGTAACCCCCTTCTCATCTGGCCCAACACTGTACCCACCTTGAAAATTATATGTGGAATAGGGATGCAGGGATTATAGCGGTGCCAAAGAAGAACCAGAATAGAATTAGATAAAAAACATGAAATTTTATTAACAAATTTTTAAAAGGAAATTGTTACATGTACAGGGTGTGCGCCAAACTACAAGACATTTAAAACCATTTGTAGCAAGGTTTTACAAGATTAGGCCTGAGAGTGTGGCGGCCAGTCCCGTAGACAGGTAGTTAGAGGTCCTACATGTTTCGCCAGAAGTGGCTTCCTCAGGGACAGTTGATTGTACCTATATCGCTACTATGTATTCTATAAAGAGGAATTAACAATCAAACAAAAATAATCATAAATTACAGCAGATGTGAACATAAATAGACATTCAATATATTTGCGAGCACCTTGCTTTTCCGTCCCATTGCTGAACCCACCTCTATACCCCCCTTCACATCTGCCCCATCGCTGTACCCTCCTGTTCTTCTGTCCCAACACTGAACCCCCCCCCCCCTCATCTGCCCCACCACTGTACCCTCTTCTCATCTATGATATGTGCGAAATGCAGAGTGGTGCAAGGAAGCAGAGATGAGACACATCTACCTGTCCTGGCACACTCATCCTGCTGATCCACTTCTCGCATCCAGCCCACGTGCTTGTATGTGATGTCACATATAGGGCCAGTTCACACCACAAAATTGCACTTCAGATCCTTTCTGCATACATGTTTTTTTTTTTTTTTGCTTTTTTTCACTATACTAGGGTCCAGTGCATTTTTGTTGCTTTTTTGATGCATTTCAACGTGTTTTTGATGCGTTTTACTGCGTTCCAGTGCAGGAAAAATGCAGCATTTTCTACTTTTTTTTTCTGGAACTGAAAAGCCCTGGAATTGGTTGCACTGGTGTGAACTATGCCATTGGAAACCATATAACCCACAAGCATCTGGAATGGATGCACAATGATGAGCTCAGGTCAGGGGCATTTTCTAAAAGTAGTGGGCCTGTGCGCAAGTTTATATGTTGGGCCCCCGCAGATGAGAAAAAGCGGCCAATCACAGTCCTCCTCCTGGAAACAGGGACCGCCCCTCCAGCAGGGCTGCCCCCAATCTCTTCCCCATCACAACAGCTGAGGATCGCAGCTACAGCAAAGTTAGAGAACCAAACAATGTTTCCCATCTTTTACAATATGTGGGGCACAGTGCCTCCCCCTCAGTGCAGGTGCAGCGTGGGGAATTCTGAAATTGGAATGCATTCGTGCGGCAGAAGCTGTGTCTCACTGACCTTTCCCTGCGCTGCTCTGATGATGTGGAGGGAGTCGCGTGTCGGCAAAAGAGGCGTTCTGCTTGTTTCACCCGTGTCGGGGGTTGCCACCTGTCTAGGATTCACCCGGACAGTTCGGGTTTTGAATCATGTGTCCGGGTTTCAGTCTGCCCGAACATTCAGATTGGGCTGTGGGCTAGTCACACACAAATCTGTTGCTGTCCAGGAGCTGCGGCATCTGTCTGGGGGCAGGTTTGCATACCTCCCAACTTTTTGGAGATGGGAATGAGGGACACCTATTAGCAAAGGTTTGTAGGCATAGGATACGCCCCATGCCATGTCCCTGCTACGTCCCCTTAAAGAAGAATTACACAGAACTGTAGCTCAGACCAAAAAGAGGGACTTTGTTCCAAGTCAAGGACAGTCCCTCAAAATCAGAGACAGTTGGGAGCTATGGGTTCGGCATCACTGGGGGGGCGGGACAATTATTTTTATTTTTTTTATAACGCAAAAAATAAACGCAGAGGTGAATAAATACCACCAAAAGAAAGCTGTTTGTGTGAAAAAAGGACAAAAATGTCATATGGGTCATTCAGTTGTGAAGAGAGACTGTGGAGAAGTTGCGGGTGAGCTGTGGGCAAGCTGTGGGCAGGGGGATTTGTACAGAGTTAAAGAGGAAGTAAACCCTGATGGGTTTTACTTCCTCTTTTGCTCCCTGCAAACCCTAGGGCTAGTATGCATTGTATACTAGTCCATTATGTAAAACTTACCTGCAAACGAAGCCCGCGCTGTCCCCTGTGCAGGCCGCATCCATCTTCGCCCCTCTTCCTTCTGGGGCCACGAACTCCGGCTCTGTGACTGGCCGGAGCCGCGTGACGTCATTCCCACGCATGCGCGTGGGAGCTGGCAATCACAACACACGCTGGGGAAAAAACGGAACGGAGGTCCGTTTCTTCAAAGCGCATGCACTGATGCCGGCATCGGCGCACTTCAAGTGAAGTATCTCCTAAACGGCGCACGTTTGGGAGATATTTCCACTACCTATAGGTAAGTCTTATTCTAGGCTTACCTTTGGTAGAAGTCGAACACAAGAGTTTACAACCACTTTAAGAGCTGTGGGGGGAGCTGGGATTGCAGAGGTGAAAGATGGGGGGGGGGGGGGGGGGGGTATTGCAGAGCTGTGGATAGAGGTGAGATGTAGATAGGGCTGCAGATGTGAAATGTGGAGGGGGGGGGGGGGAATCAGCTGTGATGGTGGTCCAGAGGGGTTTGTGAACTGGGGGTGTAAGCTGTGGATAAAGGTGTGTACAGAGGGTAAAAAGGGAAGTTGTGGATAGGGGGTAGGGGTCAATTGATTATCGGTATGGTCGATTATTGCAGGCCGATATCCACAATTTAAGAAGAATCGGTAGCATACTATACCGATATTACGGACATTGGTCTCCATGGGCCACGGCCATCTTTTTGGGACCCAGATGCCTGGAAGGTTTGCGTTGCACTGCAGGCCCAGTGTGCAGGGGGGCACGGCACACACAAGGGGATTACGCCTCTCTGCACTGGGCCTAAACGTTCTGAGCCTGACAGTGAGTCCTGGCCTCCCTCGCCTCGCCACTGCAGTGCACGCTACAAGAGGAGTCGGACGAACACGCCAGCCAACAAGCCACCCACCCACAGCAGAGTGCCAGCCAGAAAGTTACCCACCCACAGCAGGGTGCCAGCCAGCAAGCCACCTACCCACCCAAAGCAGGGTGCCAGCCAGCTATCCACTCACAGCAGGGTGCAAGTCACCCACAGCCGGGTGCCAGCCAGCAAGCCACCCACAGCAGGGTACCAGCCACCCACCCACAGCAGGGTGCCAGCCAGCAAGTCTACACACAGCAGGGTGCCCGCCAGCAAGCCATCCCCCACAGCAGGGTACCAGCCAGCAAGTGTGGTCTGGGACTATATCTCGTCTCAACCATCCCCAGGAAAAGCAGCAGTGTGCAACACATGCACAAACAGTGTGAGTATGGGATCAAAAACTGCAAAAAATAAATATACGTCAAATCTTAAATCGTCCGCAAATCTTACCGTTAGTGCGGTGCTTTCGACAGCTGATTTCACTTTTTCGTCAGACAAAAGCTGGATATACAGACTATAAGCTTTTTGTCAGATGTGAACTCAACGTCTGATTTTCGTTTCATTAGTATGATTTTCGTATGAAAAAACTCGTAAGAGCAAGACTACGCATGCTATTCAGTTGTATTCAGTCAAAGGAAAATTCTCGTATTGTTAGTAACCTCTTCCCTTTTGACATAAGACTAGCATGCCACAAAAATCGGACGTTCTGACATCCGAAAATCAAAGCGTGTGTATGAGGCTTAATAGTGTGTATGGGGCTTTAGAGTTCATCATGTTAAATTATATAACAAAGCACAAAGAAAACAAACTGAATCACAAAGTGAAAAACCACTATCCCAGACAACAATAAAACATATGTTTCAGAAAAAGCTAAGTGGCTAAATTCGGGTGGAAGATCCCAACTGCTGGAAAAAGCAATCACAGAGATGATGGTTACTGATAACCAGCCATTTACAATGGTGTCTGACTCTGGATTTAAGCGGTTGATGTCCATAGCTGAGCCAAGGTACTCATTGAAGAGTGTAAACTATTACCGAACTGAAATTAAGAGGGTAAAGGCTATGCTGCAACCAGAGAATGCTGGCAACTCACTCTCATTCACGACTGACTGCTGGTCAGAACCAACAGAGTCACTAATGAGTCTTACATGCAACTTCATTGACAGCGGAAGGACAAAAAGGCAATTGGTGTCGAATACAAAGGTGATGCAAGGATCCCACATTGGGGAGTACATTAGAGAAATGTTTCCAGGCATGCTTGAAGACGGGAATAAACAAAGACCGAGTGATACTTGTGCTTCGTGACAGCGGAGCAAACGTGGTGAAAGGAATGAGGCTTGCTGTAGTGTAGGACCTCAGTTGCATGGCAGACACCCTGCATTTTGTGGTAAATGATGGTCTGTCAAGACAGAGAGCTTTGATTAATAGAATTGGCCTGCTGAAGAGGTGTGCAGGCCATTTCCACCATTCAGTCCTTGCCGAACAGCGACTGAAGTGCATTCAGGCAGACCTTGACCTACCCAAAAATAACTTAATTCAGGCTGTTCCAACATGATGTAACTCAACACTTCACATGCTGCAAAGAATGCTGGAACAGAAGTGAGCTCTGAGCATCTATTCAGGTGAACATGGAGGATCGGTGGGACATTGTAGACAATTGAGACCCTCCTCCCCATAGAGGAAGTGACACTAGAGGTGAGTCATTACGACTCATCTGTGTCATCTGTCATCCCATGTGTGAGAGTGCTGAAGATGCTTCTTCAGGAGAATAAAGAATCCAACACGCATGGCATTAAAACATTCAGACAGGTCATGAGGTACAGCCTCACCAAACGCTTTGAGAAGCATGACGAGAATAAAAACGTTGTGCTGGCATGTCTTTTGGATCCCCGATACAAGAATCATGCTTTCTCTTCTGATGATGTATTGGCCAAGGCAAAACAATGGCTGACAGAAAATATTCAAAACAAGTTGCAGGAGGTTCCTGCAGAAAGCCAGGAAGAGCATGTTACTAATCTAGAAGAGCAAGATGCTGCAAAAACAGACAAACATCAAAAAAGACAAGCAGAAGAGAATCTTCGCCGTGGTCGAATTGATGCCATGTTCAGAGTTTAATTGGGGCCTCATGCGGAGGATTCTTCTGAATCTGCATCAATAATCAGCCTGGATGATGAACTTCATCTTTATTTGAAGTAACCAGTAATTGACAGAAGAAGTGTTGATCCTCTTTAGTGGCGGAAAGAAAATGAGGCACGCTACAAAAGACGTGCCTCTCATGCTAGAAGATACCTCTCTACCCCTCCTTCCTCTGTACGTGAGCGTGTTTTTAGTGAAGTCTCAGTAATATATTAAAATCCGCTAGACAGACTCCGCTAGCTCAGCGGAGGATTGCCCAGTGGATCCCCGCTGAGAAGTCGGATGACAAGTCCGTCTCTGCTCACTGTGCAGGGACGGACCTGTCAGAGCTCCGCTGCCCTCTATGGCGAGATCGGATGAAAATGGACAGCTTGTCCGTTTTCATCCGATCGGATCCAATGGACAGATGGCGAACATATCGCCATCCGTCTGTTTTGAGCAAATCTGGTCGGATCGGATTGGCAGGCGGGTGTCAGCGGACACATCTCCACTGATATCTGCCTGCCCATACAAGTCAACCTGGTGGTTGCTCCATGTAGAGATCTTCCTTAACCACTTAAGGACCGAGCCTCTTTCTGATTTGTTGTTTACAAGTTAAAAACTGTTTTTTTTGCTAGAAAATTACTTAGAACCCCCAAACATTATACATTTTTCTCTAACACCCTAGAGAATAAAATGGCGGTGGTAGCAATACTTTCTGTCACACCGTATTTGCGTAGCGGTCTTACAAGCGCACTTTTTTTGGAAAAAAATAAACTTTTTTGAATTAAAAAATAAGCAGACATCTCAAGTCTCCCGGAAGGTGCGGGAGACTCCTGAATTTCTGTGGTGGCTCCCGCACACCCGCAAGCGCCTCCCGATCTCCCGGGAATGATCGGTGCGGTGGGGCTCAGCTGTGATCACCGATCTCCTTTGTATAGATTTTTAGCTGACAGCCGCTTCTCCTCTCCCTCCTGTGGCTGTCAGCTAAAAAGCTATACAGGGAGATCGGTGATCAGAACTGTCCCTCCAGCCACACCGATCATCCCCAGCTGCTCTGTGTGCTCCTCCCGGGCCCCCTCCATGTCCTTCTCCGCCCCCATTCTCCTCCGGCCCCCTCCATGTCCTTCTCCACCCCCGTTCTCCTCCGGCCCCCTCCATGTCCTTCTCCGCACCCCCTTGTTCTCCTCCGGCCCCCCTCGTCCCCCGCAGCCGGCTCCCCTCCTCTCCTCTCTTGCCGGCTGCGAGGGGAACTAGTTAATGGACACAGTGAGCGAGATCGCTCCTGTCTCCTGTAATAAATGAGCAGAGTAAACTGTGTTTACTCTGCTCAGTTTTTAAATGGACAGAAGCCTCTGTCTCCTGTTCATTCATCTTTAGTGCCGAGAAAGGGACTGGGGAATGTGTGTCCTCAGTCCCTTTGTCTGTCTCAAAGGGGGGATGTGAGGGGTCTGTTTAGACCCCTCTCATCTCACCAAAGCCCCCCAAAGAATATAAAAAAATATCTAAAAAAATGAAAAAGTGTAAAAAATAAAAATAAAAAAACTACTGACACCACCCTCCCCTGCCCTACCAACACTGTCCACTGCCCCAACCCCCTCCCCCCAAAAAGCATTGTGAAAAAAAAATTAAAAACAAATGAAATTGTAAAAAAAATCAATTATTAAAAATAAAAAAAAATTACTGACACTGTCCACATACCACCCACCCCCACCCCCTTCCCAAGAAGCACTGCGAAAAAATATTGAAAAAGTGATTTAAATAATATTTTGCTGCAGGGGGTGGGGGGGAAGGCGTTTGCGGGCGTGAAGCGCCACCTCCCTGCAATGAGTTTCTGCAAGTTGGGATGTCTGAATAACAGTAAAGTTAGCCAAATTTTTTTTATATTGTGAAAGATAATGTTACGTTGAATAATACTGATTGATACCCAACATGTCATGCTTCAAAATTGCGCCTGCTCGTGGAATGGCTACAAACTTTTACCCTTAAAAATCTCGACAGGCAATGTTTAAAAAATTCTACAGGTTGCATGTTTTGAGTTACAGAGGAAGTCTAGGGCTAGAATTATTGCTCTCACTCTACCGATCGCGGTGATACCTCACATGTGTGGTTGAATACCTTTTTCCTATGCAGACTAGCTTGTGTTCGCTTCTGCACACAAGCTCGTCTGGACGGGGCGCGTTTAAACTTTTTTTTTTTTTAACTTATTTATTTTACCTTTTATTTTTTATTTTTACACTGTTCTTTAAAAAAAAATGTGTCACTTTTATTCCTATTACATCCCTTGTAAACAGAAAAAAATCATGACAGAACCTCTTAAATATGAGATCTGGGGTCAAAAAGACCTCAGATCTCATATTTACACAAAAATGCAATTAAAAAAAGTTTGTCATATAAAAAAATCCGAAAAAAAAAAATGGCCCTTTAAGAGTTATGGGCGAATGTTTCATCATAATCTTCACCGAATTACTGGGAGTAACCCTTGGCAACTAGTCTTGCTTTGTATTTGTGGATATTCCCTTCTGCATCTGACTTTACTTTGAAAGTCCACTTACTTTCTATTGTTTTGCAGTTAGGAGGGAGCTCTGTGAGTGTCCAGGTTTTATTTTCTTGAAGTGACTTTAATTCTTTTTCTGCTGCCTTTCTCCATTTATTGGCTTCACGTTTTGGCAGTTTTTCTATGTCTTCCCAGGATGTTGGTTCAAGTATGCTGTGTTCCCAGGTCTGTACACCTGTTGTGCTCATTATGAGGGGTTCCCACCATGCCTGTGCTAAGTTCCCAGGTCTGTACACCTGCTATGTCCATTATGAGGGGTTCCCACCATCCCTGTACTGAGTTCCCGGGTCTGTATGCCTCACTGATAGGTGGCACTGATGGACACTGATAGGTAGCACTCAGTGCCCATGGGCACTGATAGGTGGCACTGATGGGCCTGCACTGATCATCAGTGCCTTGATTATCTGTGTACATATCCCCTGTACAGGGTCGGCGCTACCTATAGACAAGGTAGGCGCCAACCTAAAGCGCACATCAGTCAGGGACGCCACCACGCTGGTGCCCCGCCACCAGGCTTCTACATATGCTGCATGCACCGGGCTGGTGACTGACTCCACCCTCAAAATGGTAGCAGTCATTAGGTGAGGTATACATGGGCAGGGCAAGGGAGTGGAGTCAGGGGCGGAGCCAAGTGGGGCAGCAAAATGAGGTTTTGCCTAGGGTGTCAAAAATCCTTGCACCAGCACTGCTGCTTGCGGATTTGTTTCTGGATCACAGATGTCTGTTTACGAGATTTATCTGTTCATTAAGCGGTTTGCCTGGAGTTCGGCTTTAAATGCCTTCTGCAACAGAAAATTATTAATACTTACCTCTCTGGCCAGCGGTGACTCAGATCTCTGAGGTCTTCAAGAATTATGGCGCCCATGTTACTACAGCAAAAAAGCACTTATGACACTTTTCTGGTGGTATGGCCCTTTAAACAGCCTGCACCAGATCAAAAAATCCTAGCCATCACTTTCGGTAGCTGGATTGATATGTGCGGCAGATTCAGCTAGTTCATAATGGCTGCACTAAATTATAAGAGACTTACCTCCACTTACTAGAGGTAATTAAGACCAACTCTAACTTGGTGTACAGAGATAGTCATAGTGCCTGTCTCTGTACATTGTGTAGCAGACTGTCATATTTGCCGCTGCTACCCAATCTTCTGGTTGTTAAAGCTGACCATCACCCAATAAATGCGCCTGGTCCCTTTCACCTCCCTCTCCCATTTTAAAAGTTAAAAATATGTTTCTAACTTTTTTTGGGCTGCGGGATTTCCTCCTTTCGGCCTGGTTCACACCTAGGCATTTTTTAGTGCATTTTTAGTTTTGCAGAAACACACTACAGTCCATTTAACATGGTTTCCTATGGGTCATGTTGACATCTGTGCATTTTATGAAAAGGGCCAGGGACTTTTTTCTGTTTTATTGGTGCCAGAAAGGGGGGTGAGGACAGCATGTTGGGGACTGAAGTTTCACTGTAAGTACTACCTGCTCGCTGTCTTCGCTAGTTGTGCATGCACAGCTTAGTTTACAGAGCTGGGCTGGTCTCTGAGTGCCAGGATGATGGCCTCCTACACATGTGCAGGAGTGATGTCACCCCCCACCGCTCAATGAAAAGGCCCAAAGACCAGCACTCAGAAGAAGAGGTCAGTTTTAAAGTGGTCAGTTTTAAAGTTTTAAAGTGCTGAGTACACGTCCAACAATGGCTGTAAAATGAATGGGAAGTGACGTCACTCATAGAGTTATTATGGGGTCTCTGTTGATGGACATGTCCTCTGCACCCACCCACACAGCGAAGCCGCGGCTAACAGCTCAGCATGAGATCAGAGCTTCCACCGCTGGAGATCGCAGACATCCCAACCTGCTGAAACTCATTTCAGGGAGGTGGCGCTTCGCGCCCGCAAACACAGTTTACTCTGCTCATTTATCACAGGAGCGATCTCGCTCACTGCGTCCATTAACTAGTTTCCCTTGCAGCTGGCAGGAGAGAAGAGGAGGGGAGCCGGCTAGGGGGGATGAGGGGGGCCGGAGGAGAACAAGGGGGGTGTGGAGAAGGACATGGAGGGGGCCGGAGGAGAACAGGGGTGGATTAGGACATGGAGGGGGCCAGAGGAGAACAAGGGGGTGCGGAGAAGGACATGGAGGGGGCTGGAGGAGAACGGGGGCGGAGAAGGACATGGAGGGGGCTGGAGCAGAACGGGGGGCGGAGAAGGACATGGAGGGGGCTGGAGCAGAACGGGGGGCGGAGAAGGACATGGAGGGGGCTGGAGGAGAACAGGGGGCGGAGAAGGACATGGAGGGGGCCGGAGGAGAACGGGGGCGGAGAAGGACATGGAGGGGGCCGGAGGAGAACGGGGGGCGGAGAAGGACATGGAGGGGGCCCGGGAGGAGCACACAGAGCAGCTGGGAATGATCGGTGCGGCTGGAGGGATCAGCTCTGATCACCGATCTCGCTGTATAGCTTTTTAGCTGACAGCCGCAGGAAGGAGAGAAGGAGAAGCGGCTGTCAGCTAAAAATCTATACAAAGGAGATTGGTGATCACAGCTGATCCCCACCGCACTGATAATTCCCGGGAGATCTGGAGGCGCTTGCGGGTGTGCGGGAGCCGCCGCAGAAATGCGGGATTCTCCCGCACCTTCCGGGAGACTTGAGATGTCTGGTATAGTGATTTTTTCTTTTCAGGGTTAGAGAGGTTAATGTTAGAATGTTGGTGGCTATAGATGCAGGGATTTTAGTTTTTGCATGGACTTCCACTTTAAGCCTTTAGTTTTGCTTTAACCACTTGCCATTTACATACTGTACATCTACTACGACAGTGTGCGCCGGCTGGACAGAATCACGTATAGTGTATGTATACGTTATTCTGCTCTTCCAGGTATGGGGAACACTGTGATTAGTCACAGCAGAAGCTGATCAGCGGTCCGGCCAATGGATGTCTGCTGGCACCCGCTGATCACCGAGGACACAGACTGGACAGAGCTCTACATATGTAAACAATACACAGTTCTGTCCTGTCAGTGGGGATGTGCTGGATTTTGTTTCCCTGCCTTTGATCAGCCTAGATGTTTAACCCCTTCCCAGCCAGTGTCATTAGTACAGTGACAGTGCATACTTTTAGCACTGATCACTGTGTTAGTGTCACTGGTTCCCACAGAGTGTCAGTTAGTGTCCAATTGTCCAGCGCAATATCACAGTCCTGCTATAAGTAGCTTATGGACGCCATTACTAGCATAAAAAAATACGTAAAAAAATTTCCAGTATACTGTATATACCATAGTTTGTAGACGCTGTAACTTTTGTGCAAACCAATCAATATACACTTATTGAGTTTTCTTTTTTACCAAAAATATGTACATAGCAGAATACATAATGGCCTAAATTCATGAAGAAATTTTATTTTTCAGTTTTTGTTATTGGATTTGTTTTATAGCAGAAAGTAAAAAATATTGGGTTTTTTTTCAAAATTTTTGGTCTTTTTTTGTTTATAACACAAAAAAAAAAAAAGATAGTGGTGATCAAGTACCACCAAAAGAAAGCTCTATTTGTGGGGAAAATTGCCATACATTTCATTAATGTGCAGCCTTACATGACCGTGCAATTACAAGTTAAAATACCGAAGTGCCATATAGAAAAAAATGGCCTGGTCATGAAGGAGGGTAAATCTTCTGGAGGTCAAGTCAACGCTGTTGGCTTTCTCTAACTCAGTGGTTCTCAACTCCTGTCCTCCTGTCCTGGCCACTAACAGGCCAGGTTTGCAAGATAACTGAAATACATACAGGTGAGATAATTTGCTGCTCAGTGATTGCAGTATTCTAGTCTGCATCTCCCCAAGGTAATGCATAAAATCTGGCCTGTTGGTGGGTCCTGAGAACAGGGGTTGAGAACCACTGATCTAACTGGTGTCTCGCTGTTCCACCAGTCCCCCATCAGGTCCACTCTCTTCTTGTGATTGACAGCTATGGAATACGCCCACTGCCTGCTGTCAATCACAAGGGGAGCTGACCTGATAGGGAACTAGTGTCTCTGAATCCCCATCAGGCTCCGCCCACCACGCTACAAAAATCCTCGGCCAATACGCTATCAATGGTGGGAAGGGGGCTCAGCTGCACTGTGTATTTGGACACTCTGGCCTCAGTACGATGTGTTTGTCCCAAACTCACGTTTCTGTTTCCAGTAGGCACGTGCATCTGTTGACCTTTTGATGTCAGATGCAGCAGATTCTTAAAAACAGTAAAGACCTGAATTACCGCTAGCCGGAGAGGTAAGTGTTCTGCATTATCTGTTTCAGGAGGTTAAAAAAAAAAAAAAAGAGGATAATGACAGTCATTTTTAGAAGCACCTATTACGTTTTGTTATAGTGTCTGATTGTAGAGAGCACCGGGTGCAGCTCAGTGTTGCTTAGGAAGGTTTACTATAATCTGGTGGGATTAGTGTCCTGCGGTGTACCATGCCCCGGCTCGGAGGTCAGTTTAGAGCCATCAGGTGTTTGCTGTGATGTGGAGAACACAAAAACAGACACTAAATTAGGTGAGTGCTTTTAACCACTTCAGCCCCGGAAGAATTTACCCCCTTCCTGACCAGAGCACTTTTTGTGATTCGGCACTGCGTCACTTTAACTGCCAATTGCGCGGTCGTGCGACGTGGCTCCCAAACAAAATTGACGTCCTTTTTTTCCCACAAATATACCTTTCTTTTGGTGGTATTTGATCACCCCTGCGCTTTTTATTTTTTGCGCTATAAACAAAAATAGCGACAATTTTGAAACAAATGTGTAAGATGGTATTCCTGCGCTATCGGATATGGAATCGGCTAAAAATGGGACAGCTGCATGCACCTAATAGGTAACACTTGGCCTAAATGAATTTTATATATATATGGATGGTGCCGCGCTAATCCTAATTAATTTTATTCCTACTAGTTGAATTAAATATCCAAGTGATAAAACCCACTGTGCAAACTGAAATAAATAAATAAATAAAAATTGAAAAAATGTGGGTGTAAACAATAAGTAGTCTTCAAGCTGAAAAAATAAAAATCAATCTAAACTGACCATAGGTGTAAATATTATGATATTGTGACAAAATTCAATATATTGGAGTGACATAAAATAATTAACAAACACAAATCCGCAAAGTGCCTAGTGTCAACACTGTGCAATCTAAATATCTGAACTAAATAATGTGAACCAACAAATTATCCATAAAGTGCAAACGTGCAATCAAGCATAGATAGATGTGTAAAGTCCAAACTGAATAGTAATATCAATTGAATGTCCCAACAGATTGAGTAAAACGAAGTAAAATCACACAAGAAAACAAGTCCTTAATAGTAAAAATCTTGTGACATAAGGTGCTGGCATGCGCATGTAGCAGTTAAAGTGCCTGGTGACTCGGGGTTTCATGCAGCTTCGTGTGTGAACACTCCAGTAAGCAGTGGCCCCTTACCTCATGGGAATGGGGCAACAGCATATAACTGGTTCTTTAACCTTTTCCACCTGGCGGCTCCTACGTATTTCTCACCGTCCTGGGGTGGGATACCCTCAGATATGGTCCAGGGGGTGTTTAAAAACAAGGATAAAGGAACCCAATAGTGTAATTCCGTATAACAAATAACCAAGTTTATTTGATAAAAAACAGCAGGTACTCACATTTAAAATTAATAGCAGAGTGTTTGTATCCGACGAGCGGCGAGCTCGTAGCTTTCCTTCAGTGTGTTCAGCCTATCCTGTCCCTACGCGTGACGTCACACCACACGTGACTTCTTCAGGGGATCCTGTGTGGTGTGGTGGTGTGACGTCACGCGTAGGGACAGGATAGGCTGAACACACTGAAGGAAAGCTACGAGCTCGCCGCTCGTCGGATACAAACACTCTGCTATTAATTTTAAATGTGAGTACCTGCTGTTTTTTATCAAATAAACTTGGTTATTTGTTATACGGAATTACACTATTGGGTTCCTTTATCCTTGTTTTTAAACACCCCCTGGACCATATCTGAGGGTATCCCACCCCAGGACGGTGAGAAATACGTAGGAGCCGCCAGGTGGAAAAGGTTAAAGAACCAGTTATATGCTGTTGCCCCATTCCCATGAGGTAAGGGGCCACTGCTTACTGGAGTGTTCACACACGAAGCTGCATGAAACCCCGAGTCACCAGGCACTTTAACTGCTACATGCGCATGCCAGCACCTTATGTCACAAGATTTTTACTATTAAGGACTTGTTTTCTTGTGTGATTTTACTTCGTTTTACTCAATCTGTTGGGACATTCAATTGATATTACTATTCAGTTTGGACTTTACACATCTATCTATGCTTGATTGCACGTTTGCACTTTATGGATAATTTGTTGGTTCACATTATTTAGTTCAGATATTTAGATTGCACAGTGTTGACACTAGGCACTTTGCGGATTTGTGTTTGTTAATTATTTTATGTCACTCCAATATATTGAATTTTGTCACAATATCATAATATTTACACCTATGGTCAGTTTAGATTGATTTTTATTTTTTCAGCTTGAAGACTACTTATTGTTTACACCCACATTTATTCAATTTTTATTTATTTATTTATTTCAGTTTGCACAGTGGGTTTTATCACTTGGATATTTAATTCAACTAGTAGGAATAAAATTAATTAGGATTAGCGCGGCACCATCCATATATATATAAAATTTTGAAACAAAACATTATTTTTTACTTTTTGCTATAATAAATATCCCCCAAAAATATATAAAAAAACATTTTTTTTCCTCAGTTTAGGCCGATACGTATTCTTCTACATATTTTTGGTTAAAAAAATCGCAATAAGCGATTATTGATCGGTTTGCGCAAAAGTTATAGCGTTTACAAAATAGGGGATAGTTTTATGGCATTTTTATTAATAATTATTATTTTTTTAAATGGCGGTGATCTGCGATTTTTATCGTGACTGCGACATTATGGCGGACACATCGGACATTTTTGACACATTTTTGGGACCATTGTCATTTATACAGCAATCAGTGCTATACAAATGCACTGATCTACTGTGTAAATGACATTTGGCAATGAGGGGGTTAACCGCTAGGTGGCAGTGTAGGGGTTAAGTGTGTCCTAGGGGCGTGTTTCTAACTGTAGGGGGGATGGGCTGTGTGTGACACGTCACTGATCTCTGCTCCGATGACAGGGAGTAGAGAACAGTGACACTGTCACTAGGCAGAACGGGGAGATGCTTGTTTACTTTATCTCCCCATTCTTCCTCCCTGTGAGGCGATCGCGGGTATCCCCGTGGCGATCGGATCCGTGGGACCCGCAGCCCGACTCACTGAGCTTGCCGTGGGCCGCCTCTTAAAGGGGAACGTACAGGTACGTGATTCTGCCTGTACGTGCCCTTCTGCCGCAGTATATCTGCATGAGGCGGTCGGCAAGCGGTTAAGTCAGTGTTGCCAATCTACGAGATTGAAATTTACTGACACAACACCCACAATTTACTGGCACAAAATTACAGTTTTACATGTAAATTCCAGTATTTAGGCTACAAATAAATACAATGTGCAATTAACAATTGGGTAACAATAAGGTAGATCAGTGTTTCTCAACTCCAGTCCTCAAGGCGCCCCAACAGGTCATGTTTTCAGGATTTCCCTCAGATGAAACAGCTGTGGTAATTATTAAGGCAGTGAAACTGATCAAATCACCTGTGCGAAATAATGGAAATCCTGAAAACATGACCTGTTGGGGCGCCTTGAGGACTGGAGTTGAGAAACCCTGAGGTAGATATTAAGGCAAAAAGCATATTTCTTATTTTATTTTCGATATAGTAAGTAGCTCAGGGACAGGACTCAGGAGGGCAATACATTAGAATAGGTGATGCACACATGAAATTTACTCTCACAGTGATACTGACAGCAGTGTGCAGCAGCACAAATCACCGACACGACACATCCCCTCCTGAGTCACAGTGACAGTCTCTCTCCATGGCAGATGGTCCCTTCAGTCCCCTCCAGTCCAAACAGCACTGACAGTCCCGCTCCTGGCTTGCCTTAATCTCATTCGGCAAATCCCACACACAAGGCTCCAGCCACGCAGACACCACCTCCGCCAGACCCGCCCCCCGGCGGCACTGCCCGAACACACTGTAGCAGGCACTTGGATGGTCTACCCCGGCTCCAGGCCCGAGCTGCGCATGTGCAGTTCCGAGCTGAGCATCACAGCCGTATTTTTTACTAGTAGCCTTTTCCTTTTGCTGGCATTTACTGGCAGGAGAAAAGTGCCCATTTTTAACTGGCTGCCAGTAAAAATACTGACGGTTCACAACACTGTTTTAAGTCCTCTGTAAAAACACCCCTTCCACTTATTTGCTGCCATTGAAATAGTTTAATTAAATCTGGACAAGAATTAAAATTAGCGCTCTGTTCAGTTGGTGGGCATGAAAGGTTGCCCTGTTTGGGGTGGAGGAATGGGTCTACTGCCCCTCTTAAACTGGTGCAGCAGCTGGATGGCTTGTACACATGCCGTGTACCCCATGTCGCGTTCGGGGGCCAGTACCACCACCGATCCTATGTTAAAGCTTTGGTCTAACACTGCTCCATAGAACAATATTTGTTTAGCAACATGGATTACAATTGCAATAAACAGTTATCCCCGGCACTATCTGTATATCATATCATCCCTCTAGTGCCCAGCGTTACTAAACTGACATCATATTTGTGAGCCAACAAAAAGGGATTGTGGGATTGGTGGTTCCATCAGGTGACTGTACCCCTACGTGACCATACACCCAGACCACATATCCCGGGGATCTTAGCTACCTTCGGAGAGATTGCTGGGAAGAGCTATAAAAGAAACCAGAGAACCACCCCATTCTCTCTTCTTTCCGGGCCTCGTGCGATAAAAGGTCCTTCCATGCAAGGAAAGTGAGGTTGCGGCCTACCACGCGGCGTACATCATCCTCACCCGACCAAGAAGGGTCCACCACTGCCTGTTGTTCATCGGACATCTGACCAGCATCAACTCTACGCTGAATCGACCTGGTTGTTGGTGAGACGGCAATTGTACACCTTTGCAAACCTTTCCTTGGTTGTTTTAGTTGGACACTGTGTACAGACAGCTTTACTTTGGGAACACTTCACTGCACTTCTATTCCAACACTGTACATGGACACCTTTAACTGAATTCATTACACAATATAATACCACTCTGTTACTACACCTTATTGGATATAGTTAATGAGCTCCGACTGTCGGTGAAGACCATCAGATCTGTAACAGGGACATTCTGTCATTGCTGCTCAACCACTTCCCGCCCAGCCTATAATAGAATGACACGTAACAATTAAACTGGGTAGTAGGCGCAAAGACAAACAGATCAAAAAAAGGGGTTTTTGTTTAAAAGTTTTTTGAGAAAGTCTCATGGAGGAAGTCCATACACTTGTGTCAGCTACTGATCCAAAGCGCAGCCCACTCTGTAGTAAACAGATGAAAAGAAGAGAAAGAAGCGCCACTAAGTATAGTATTAGGTACAATTTATTATAGCCCCCATATTGGGTTACTCACAAGAGGTAGATATAATACACGCTCTTTGTCAAGGTAATTGCTGGGGGGTTTAGACCCCGGACAGGCCCCCCAGCAATTATCTTGAAAAAAGCCTGCATTATATCTACCTCTTGTGAGTAACCCAATATGGGGGTTATAATAAATTGTACCTAATAATACACTTAGTGATGCTTCTTTCTCTTCTTTTTATAGCAGAATGATGGCCGGGCAGTGGTTCGGTTATCCTGACTGGGCGTCATATGACGTCCAGCAGGATAAAATGCCAGCACGCACCCACGGGGGCGCGCAGCTTGGCGATCAGAGAGATCTGACACACTGCATCTCTGATCGTGATATGGAGCCTCTGACAGAGGCTCCTTACCACGTGATCAGCTGTGACCAATCACAGCTGATCAGCGCGTGAACCAGGAAGTGCCAGTAAACGACTTTCCTTGATTCGCATTGACAGGGAGAGCCGATCGGCGGCTCTCCCTGTCAGAGGGGGGTCTGTGCTAATAATCAGCACATTGATTATCAGCACAGCCCCATCAGATGTGCTACCACATGTGCCAATAAGTGCCCATCAGCAGCCAGTCAGTGCCCTATCAGAAACAGATGTCAGTGCCCACCAGTGCCAATCAGTGCCCACCACAGTGCCAATCAGTGCCCAGCAGTAACACCTGTCAGTACCACATCATCAGTGCTGCCCATCAGTGCCACCTGTCAGTGCCTCTCAATACCGCCTGTCAGTGCCCATCACAGCCGCCCTGTCAGTGCCCGTAAGTGCTGCATATCAGTGCTGCCTAATGGTGGCCATCAGTGCTGCATATCAGTGCCTATCAATTCTACATATCAGTGCCTCCTCATCAGTACCACCTCATCAGTGCCAACTCATCAATGTCGCCTCATCAGTGCCTGTCGGTGAAGGAGAAAACAAAATTTTATAACCGAAACAAAGAAAAACTTTTATTTTTTCAAAAAATTCGGTCTTTTTTTATTTTGTTTAGCTAAAAATAAAAACCACAGTGGTGATCAAATACCACCAAAAGAAATCTCTATTTGTGGGAATAAAATTATAAAAATGTAGTTTGGGTACAATGTTACATGACCGCGAAATTGTCATTCAAAGTGTGACAGCACTGAAAGCTGAAAATTGTCCAGAACAGGAAGGGGTAAAAGTGTCCGGTATTGAAGTGGTTAAAGGGCCCTATTACCATCCTTGTTTAACTTCATCTCTCAATAGGATAATAAGAGGTTGCACAGGCCGGCCTGGGTTTTCTCTCTAGAAGTATTGTTAGAATTGATGCTTAACTTTGCTTATCCCTTCAGGACAGGTTATGTCCAAGTGATATTTCATTGTGTATATATTGTGGAGAGGCGACCCCAAGTCACGGTGTATATGAGCACCTTCAGCCTGGTTTTTGCAAAGACAAAGTGGGCTGGGTTTATATTTCCCTCAGGAAGAGAGCTCAGGGCTCACACTTGAGAACAGCTCCACCCTACAGGCAGGTGGCCTGGTATAGGAGTCGGGAGGTCTTACAGGTGGAGACGGCTCCACGAAAGAGAGACAGGCAGTCTCTAGGAGTCTGAGCGTGTATGTCTGCAGGAGGCAGATGTGGCCTGCGACCAAGCAGCACGCAGCTGAGCAAGTAAGCTCCATGAGGGAGTTTGACTAAGTAAGAGTGGGTGAGCCAGGAGGCTGAAGTTTTCTGTTATACAATGATGGTGGAACCCCCTGCGAGGGAAGACTTTCTGTGAAGTTTAAAAATATACAGTCTGGACTGACTGGGGTTCCCGAAAATGCATACACCACTTGAGCATAATCACCCCGGATCATTACAATATATATAAATATAGTATCCTGTTGCCAACTGTTCTAACTGTTTTACTGGGGAAGTCATTCTACTGAGCTTGTGAGGTTATCCACAACAACATCTTATCTGAAGTATTCTAGTAAACCTTAACAGAATATAAACGTATTAAGTGTTGTCTTATTACTCAAAGGTTTTGCAATGATGTCTTAACCCAGAGTGTCAGGTGAGTTGGAATGTTCACAAGGCCATGGTAATGCAAATGAGCAGGTAAATCCAAGCAGTCCCCAAGGGAGCCGTGCTACATTTGGAGGTTTTTTTCTTCAGCTACCATCACTACAGGAGAACGAATAAAAATCTAAGTATATGCTGAGGGTAACAGGTTGAAATAAACCTATTGCTTGGCCTGAATAGGCACAGCATAGGTTTTGCTCAGTCTCTTACCAACCGTGTGAGGCATAAATGCTTTGGCAGGAAAAAGTGGGCTTTAATGCTCAGCCACTGCACATATGTTTCCTCGGCCGTCTGAGGTTTTGTGTGGAGAATGCGCGCCCAGCATATTAACCGAGCTGTCTCTGAGAGCTCTTGGTTATAGCTTCTAATCAGAACTTTGGAAGTGCAGCCGTCCGGAATCATTTCCTTACGTTACACAGCATGCGAGCTGGGCTAGCACCTGACTAGTGTGTGTGGGGATTAACCAGAGACTCACTCACCTGGAGCGGCTTTTCTTGTTTCATGGTGGTCATGTGCCTTCTGACTGTAGCCATGCCCCCGCAGGGTTTGCTGAATATTGTGGTTCACCTGACACCCTGCCCAGCCCACCACTCACTTCTCAGTAACTCAGAGACATGAAACAGTCAGAGGACTTTTTTTTTGGTTTATTGAGGGGATTGAACTTGGATGGGGTAAGGGAAATATGGGATGCCCATCAGAATTGACAAAACTTGCATGGGACTACTATATACACTCCATCTCTCCTCCTGCACATCTCTTCCTTTCCACTAGGTACTCCTTTCTCCTCCAGCACATCACTTCCTCTCTAATCTACAGTTTCTCTTCTCCAGCACAGTGCTTCCTCTCTGACCTTCAGGTAGAGCTAGCACAAAGTGGTTAGGCCTGACATTGGCTCAGCCAGGCCTTTAGCAATTGCCCTTTGTAGGCAGGGACCACGGGCCCCTATGGTGTAGTGAAATAGAAAGTCTCTGGTGCTTTTTTTCCACTGCCCGTTCCACAGTCCACTGCACTGGTTCTGCACCCATACCTTGACTGCAAACTCCCAGTCCTCCCAGGCGTGCCTCCCCAGTCTTCCCGACTGTGTTACTCACCAGCCTTCCTGGCTGCGACCAGTTGTCCTCCCTGGAGCCTCTCAGCAGTGCACCTTTCCGCTGTCCTCTCCTTGCTCTCTCTTGTGCCTCTGGTCCAGGACCTTTTCATGTGTTCTTGAAAGGGGTCCCGAGTGCACCCGAGACCAGACCCAAGGTCACCCCCCTAGACTAGGGAGCTCCCTCCAGGCCCGACAGCCTCAGGGCTCTCTTACTCCATTTCTTCCACCCGACAACTTTTCCCCTGCTGGGCTGACCCATGGGTATTTAAGGAGGCCTTCCCCTGCCAATCCAGGTTGGGGATTGGTCAGGGCTTCTTAGAATACCCCAGGCAGCTCCACCTCTCCTCTCTTTCATTCTTTGCATAATCCTCCACTCCCAGCCCAGATTAGATCAAAACAAACAAGCATGGCTGCTAGCCAGGCCTGCCTAAATTTACCTAAACCTAAACCTAACCAAAAGAATCCTCACTCTAGCACCTACCTACCTAAAGGGGGCTACACGACATTAAAGGGCCACTGGGAGGAGGTGTGAAGGGGTTAGCCCCTTGTCTACTGCAGCTGCTTGTGATTGATTTTTAGAGCCAATAAAAGGATTTCTGATAAAGACATGTAGCTATAAAGATCACTTTTATGGGGCTCTGAAGGTGTGCCCATACCCCCCTAGCGATACCTGTGTTGGTTCCCAGACTCTGCTGTTCCTCTGGGGAGCTTTGGTTTGCAGTAAATAGGAAAAATCTGTTCCGCACCATGATCAAGTGCATTACAACCCTTAAACATCCACACCACTGCCACAACCATGGCTCAACAGCCTATTTTTATTGACCTTGGGCCAATAGTGTAAACGAGCCCTTACACTTTTATAGGCTGGTAGGTGACCCTGTGGTGACAAGGTCATTTAATTGCCAAGAACTCACAGGTCTTAGCTTGTATACGTTAGTTTGAAGATTGGTGTGTACAGGAAGTTTTAAGGATGCATTGCAAAGCTTTTGACCAGGTTTGGGCACCCTCTCGAAATCTTAAAGTGTATCACTAAGCTATCTGGAAGCTTTAATAACACCCCATTTATATTGATGCAGTGTTTTAACCTTTATTGCGTTAGGGCTGCCTATTTACAACAGATTAGAAAATGTACATGCAATATTTTCTCTGATGCATCACAACGCATGGCAGCGTGTAACATTGCTGTAGGATGCAATGCAAGTATGTTGAAGTTGCGTTATTTTAGTGCCATTCAATATACTGTATGTATATGTAGCGCTGGTAGATTTTTAATCTACCGCTTATATGTAAATTTAGTGGGTCGTCTGTTCTGAGTTCAGATTTAATCTATGGCTAAATTAGCCTCTGTTCCAGCCTTGGTTGTGTTGCGTGCAGTTCCACTCCGTCGTCTGTAGATGTCGGTGTCACTACAGACCGGAGCTGGAAAGCAACAGGCTGAGGTGTATTGAGTGCTCTTCTTTCCCAGAAGTAACTCGGCAGAGGTTGTCCCCTGCTATGCATTCTGGGAAGGGGTATTTAAGGGACAGGCGCCATTTTTCTTGGTCTCTTTCTTTCCACCTGCTGGCCCTCCTAGCCGACAGGTATGTGCTAGGAGTCCTACCTCGTGGTCCTCCGGGCCGGAGGACTGCGTTGCTGCAGCGTGTGAGTGGGCCCAGAAGTCTGTCTGGGGCCTACTACTACTATTGCAGGGATGGTCCTGTGCTGTCTGTCCTGCGGGAAGAAGCCGGACAATTGAGAAGATCCAGGGGAGGACCCGTCTTGGAAGGATCATGCGAAGCGCTGGTCTAGAGAGGGGCCTGGTGACTCAATTGGAGGACGCATCTTAATTCAACCTACCACATAGTACTGCCGGGTCAGCTGAAAGGTTCTGGTACTGTGTTGCTGTTCATCTAAAACTACTACGTCCTGTGGCAGAGGATCGTGCAGTTACATTGTTCATCTCAAGTCTGTGGCAGAGACTTTTCTTGTTCGTGCTACGCTCCGGCTGCTAGGTCAGTGAGAGAGGCCTATCCGGGTGGGCAAAAGCTTAAATCTTGGACTGAAGGAATACTCGTCCTTAAGATATTCAAGTACTCAAAGATCAAAGACAGAAAAGGTATTTGAACTTCCCTGAAACTCCCTCTCTACCTCTTTCCTGCTACTTCTTTCGTTTATCTCCCATTAAAGCATTGGAAAAGAACTAAAGTGACTGGTTCATACGTTGGGAATACAAAGTTCAACATGGACTCTAGGTTCCTGATGTAGTGAAGACGCAGGTAATGGGTGGCGGCAACAGCCCGATCAAAATCAGTAGCTCCTAATGGAGTTATTGCTACATATAGATGTAAAGCCAGCCTTGGGGCTCATAAATTTGCCTTATACAAGTGGTCATCAACCCTGTCCTCAGGGCCCACTAACAGACCAGGTTTGCAAGATAACTGAAATACATGACAGGTGATATCATTTGCTGCTCAGTGATTGCAGTATTCTAGTCTGCATCTCCCCAAGGTAATACATAAAACCTTGCCTGTTAGTTGGCCCTGAGGACAGGGTTGATGACCACTGCCTTATACTGTTACTGTATGTGCTGCCTCCTCCTAGTCAGGCTGATAAGTAAATTAAAATTTTGGCTACTTCTGTAATCAGGGGAGCAGAGATTGTTTGGCCTTGTCTGTTCAGGGCTTCACGGGCTGGGAGTTTGATTGCTTTGTCCTGCCTCTAGAAGCATTTCTACAGCTTAGGGAGGGAGAATTCAAATAACCAGCCTGAATATTGACCAGGGCATTCCTGTGTATGGTCTGTCTACATATGTTTCGTTTCTCCCCCGGAACAAAACATATGTAGACAGACCATTCACAGGAATAGACCCCCCACTCCCTGATGCACCACATACCTAGCAACCCAGAGGAACCCACAGGAATCCCCAACCACGGGATTCACTGGCAATTGGATAGTCTGCAGTTGTTCCCACTGTGTGACTGGACTTCCTGGATTTTCTCTCCATGCCTCTCCCTGCACATAGGTACATGGCTCAACATGGGAATTTCCTGCTCGCGGCACTTATATAGGACAATCACCTGCACTGCATTAGCCGTCTGACAAACAGCACCGCGGATCTGACCGCATTCATCTAGTAGCTATCAGGATTTGAAACATCAGATGACTATAACCAACATCAAGCCTTCGTAAGAGGAAGTGAGTACTATTACACATTGTAGACCAATCATATGGCCAGTTATTTCAGGGTACCCGGAGTGCTGAGACTGAGCTTCACACTGGCTGGGTCGGATACAATTATATGACTGTTATGTGTATACTATTTACTGTGATCCACTCTGTGGTCTGAAGCCTCCTTATGACAGTGAACTGATATGCTATAGGTCATTATATAATTTCCAAGCAGCCTATTGGTCATATGAATCTAGCAGGATCCCGGGCCTCCTTTGATCTAATGAGGACCTCCAGGGCCAGGGATAGCTGACATCCTTCTGTATGTGGTGGGTTGTGAGGCATGGTAGATGTAGAGTTTTTAAAGTTATCAGGCACCAGACACTTCTTGAATGTAAAAGAAAGTTTTAATTCCTTTAACAAGCTTTTGGGTGACAGAGAGTTAGGGCCAGGACACCCTTTGGTAGTTGCAAGATTAATTGGCATACTCCGAGACTTTAATAGGAGGACAGTCACGCAGGGAAAGGCATTAAGCAAGACGCGACATCTGCAGGTGCAGGAATGCTGTCTCCTATGGCTAGGAATGAGCCGAACACCCCCCTGTTCGGTTCACACCAGAATATGCGAACAGGCAAAAAATTTGTTCGAACACGCGAACACTGTTAAAGTCTATGGGACTCGAACGTGAATAATCAAAAGTGCTAATTTTAAAGGCTTATATGCAAGTTATTGTCATAAAAAGTGTTTGGGGAGCCGGGTCCTGCCACGGGGACATGGATCAATGCAAAAAAAAGTTTTAAAATGGACGTTTTTCCGGGAGCAGTGATTTTAATAATGCTTAAAGTCAAACAATAAAAGTGTAATATTCCTTTAAATTTCGTACCTGGGGGGTGTCTATAGTATGCCTGTAAAGGGGAGCATGTTTCCCGTGTTTAGTCTGACAGCAAAATGACATTTCAAAGCAAAAAAAGTCATTTAAAACTACTCGCGGCTATTCATGAATTGTCGGTCCTGACAATACACATAAAAGTTCATTGATAAAAATGGCATGGAATTTCCCCACAGGGGAACCCCAAACCAAAATTAAAAAAAACAAAATAGCGTGGGGGGTCCCCCTAAATTCCATACCAGGCCCTCCAGGTCTGGTATAGAAATTAAGGGGAACCCCGGCCAAAATTTTTTTTAAAAAATGGCGTGGTGGTCCCCCTCAAAATCTATACCAGACCCCTCAGGTCTGGTATGGATTTTAAGGGGAACCCTGCGCCAAAATTTTTAAAAAAATGGCGTGGGGACCTCCCCAAAAATCCATACCAGACCCTTATCCGAGCATGCAACCTGGCAGGCCACAGGAAAAGAGGGGGGAACGAGAGAGCTCCCCCCCTTCTGAACCGTACCAGGCCACATGCCCTCAACATTGGAAGGGTGCTTTGGGGTCCCCCCCAAAGCACCTTGTCCCCATGTTGATGAGGACAAGGGCCTAATCCCCACAACCCTTGCCCGGTGGTTGTGGGGGTCTGCGGGCAGGGGTCTTATCGAAATCTGGAAGCCCCCTTTAACAAGGAGACCCCCAGATCCCGCCCCCCCCTGTGTGAAATGGTAAGGGGTACCATTTCACAAAAAAACTGTCAAAAATGTTAAAAATGACAAGAGACAGTTTTTGACAATTCCTTTATTTAAAGTCTTCTTCTTTTCCATCTTCTTTCTTCTATTTTCTTTCTTCTATGTTCCTTCGGTTTCTTCCTCCATCTTCTTCTTCCTCTGGTTCTTCTTCCGATCCTCTGCTTCTTGCTCCGGTGTTCTCGTCCGGCATCTTCCTCCGTGGCGTCTTCTTCGGGCCGCTCCGCATCCATGATGGGAGGCTCCCGCTGTGTGACGCTTCTCGTCTTCGGACACTTCTTAAATTAAGGAGGGCGGGGACACCCAGTGACCCCGCCCCCCTCTGACGCACGGGGACTTGACAGGACTTCCCTGTGGCATTCCCCGTGACATCAGAGGGGGGCGGGATGATTAAAATCACTGCTTCCGAAAAAACAGTCGTTTTTAAAACTTTTTTTTGCATTGATCCATGTCCTTTGGGGCAGGACCCAGGTCCCCAAACAGTTTTTATGACAATACCATGCATATAAGCCTTTAAAGTTAGCACTTTTGATTTCTCCCATAGATTTTTAAAGGGTGTTCCGCGGCTTTCGAATTTGCCGCGAACACCCCAAATTGTTCGCTGTTCGGCGAACTGGCGAACAGCCGATGTTCGAGTCGAAGATGAGTTCGACTCGAACTCGAAGCTCATCCCTACCTATGGCAACAGTCTTTAACAGTTCCTAACACAAACATAACAGTTCCTTTCTCTTTCACTACAATCTCTTCTTGCAGTTCTTCAGCCCACTGAGCTCCCAGTCTCTCACTAGACCCTCTGATTCACTGCCACTGAATGCCTTGAGCTCCTCCAATCTTCACGGTGGTATCTTCCTCATGCGTCACCCCCACTTCTCTGCTAGTTCCCTAGCTTGGCACTTAAGATACTTGTCAAGCTTCACCCCGCTGGCCTGCTCGGTCCCTGGCTTGACACACAAGGCTGCTCTGCAAGCGTCACCTCCACTGGCTGGGTCCCTGGCTTGATACACACTGAAGGTTCCCAATTCTTCACCGTCACCATCTGGTGAGAATGCTGTTCCGGTACTTGCTTCAGTTACTCACTGTGGTCCCTGGTAATTACACGGATAGTCCCTTACTGGCGACAGCTTCCCCTCTACCGCCGACTGTGACAGGTTCTCCGGCCGACAGAACTGTCACTTTTGGTTGGACTGCAGTCCCAACCCTGCGCTGCTCTCTTGCTTCTGGATAGGCCCTCAGACAGCCTAGCAGCCAGATGTGCCCGGGATAGGCCCAATCTCCGGCCTAGCAGCCCAGTACAACACACGTCCACCCAGACAGCCGTCCAGGTGGCACAGAACATAGATCACCTGACTCCACCTGAATATATAGGTTCTCCCAGCAGGCCAAGGGATTCAAGAAAACCCCTGCCCATTGGCCGAGATGCCCCATATACCCATAACCTGACCTTGGTTTGCCCTTCTCATATCTAGTACCACCAAGTACCCGGCCACCTAGTGGTAGAAGAGAAAAGTGCGACAAGTCCAAATTTAGGGAGAAATCACTAGATCTCTAACAATCAATAGGATAATTATTCCTAGCAAGTAAATTTGTGAGGAGCAACCCTGCCTAAACTCCAGGGTGCTACACAAACTTTCCTGTTTTCCTTATCCTTGATATAGGCTACTCTGCACTTGTCAATACCCACACAGATGGGATGGGAATTGCAAAAGAGGTGGCCACCGACCAGTGGGATTTACTTCCCAGAATTACCTGTGATGGAAGTGGTTACTGCATTCGCCCATTGTGGCTCCAAGGTGCAGAGCTCTCCATTCAGGTCTCTGGGAGGTCATCTTACTTGCAATATTTTTCGCTTTGGTTCCCTGGCTGCAGGTGTATTCATCAGGGATACCATATTGGGAGGGAAGGAGGAGGGGCACTGACCTTTGGGAGACACATGGGGGATGGGGGGAAGGGGTCACATTTTGGAGAGCTATATCATGTGATGCTGTTATATACTTTAATAAATCAGATATGAGGAGCTAACCCTTGGGTGTGCATACATTTTTTTTTTTTTTTTTTTGTGGAATAGTGAGAGCCCCTGTCATGTTTTAATTTAAATTCTTTCTTCACCTATGTTACATTGTAATGATTTGATTGCACTTGTTGATTATCCTCTGCAATACACAATATACTGCAACACTGGTACGGAACACCAGAGCCCTCTAGTGGTGAACTATTGTAATTACCATGGTGACTAATATGTCTTTTTCTGACATTTCCTATAGTCCTATACTAATAAATCCCAAAATGTTGTTATCTTAACACCTCAGTGCCTTTCTTCCTCATACATTTCTCAGCATCCAGGTGTCAGGGAAACCAGCAGCACTGCCAATATTCATCATGGCCGCATCTGTGGAACTTCTGTGTGCAATGGCGCACACAGAGCAAACCGGCGCACGCAGATGCGTGATGGCGCAAATGGCACATGCACAGCGTGACAGATGCTGGCACCCACTGGCCTATATAAACCTGCTGCTGTGAGCACTAGATTGCTGGATTATCGTAAGCTTCCCTGTGTTTCCTGTGCTTTTGTGTATCCTGACTCTTGGACCTCCCGTTACCGATCCAGCTTGCCTTGACCTGCTTATCCTGATCTCCTAGTTTGACCCCTGGCTTGTACTTCTTACTCTGCTCCTGCTTGCTTCATTGGGTCTGTCTAACCATGGATGACCCCTGGCCTGGCTCGTGATTCTGCTTCTGGTCTGCCCTGCTGCCAAGTACATCTGGTGCCACCCAAGCTCATCTGCCTTACAGTGCGTCCTGCTCGTTCCAGCTACCTTCCGGTGATCAGCTCTTCAGACTAAGGTAACTGGCAAACCCTGCTTCTTTGGGCACTGCATTCCCTGTACCACCTTCACATAGTTGCCAACAGTCCCGATTTTCCCGGGACAATCCCGATTTTGGGACCCTCGTCCCGATTGGAGGCTGTCCCCAATCGGGATTTTCCATAAGGAAAATCAAGAATGTTGGTTTTTTTGTTTTTGGAGCAGCGAGCTCCAGCAAAATGCAGGCCGGCGCCGCCGCTCTATCTTCCCCTAGTGTTGAGTGGAGAGAGGAAGGGGGCTCGATCCGTGCAGCCAATGAAGTGGCTTCTTTAGCTACACGGCCCCTCCCCTCTCCACTGAAGCAAGAAGAAGACACGTCGCCGTCGCCGTGTCTTGCTGAAAGTTCCCCAGCCCCGTACTGCGCAAGTGCTGCGCCTGCGCAGTACAGGGGGTCCTCCATTGCCGAGGGGAACTTTCTCGGCAGAACACCGGCCGCTCCTGCACTGTGTGGGTGCTGGGCTGCATTTAGGGGGGCTGCACTAATTGAGAGGGGGCTGCACTGAGGGTCGGGGCTGCACTGAGGGGGGGGCTGCACTAACTGAGGGGGGTCTGCACTGTCACTGAGGGGGGGTCTGCACTGAGGGGGGGTCTGCACTAATAGAGGGGGGGCTGCACTGAGGGGGGGGTCTGCACTAATAGAGGGGGGGCTGCACTGAGGGGGGGGTCTGCACTAATAGAGGGGGGCTGCACTAAGGGGGGGCTGCACTAATAGAGGGGGGCTACACTGAGGGGGGCTGCACTAATAGAGGGGGGCTGCACTAATAGAGGGGGGCTGCACTGAGGGGGGCTGCACTAATAGAGGGGGGCTGCACTGAGAGGGGTCTGCACTAATAGAGGGGGGGTCTGCACTAATAGAGGGGGGGTCTGCACTAATAGAGGGGGGGTCTGCACTGATGGAGGGTGTCTGCACTGATGGAGGGGATCTGCACTGATGGAGGGGATCTGCACTGATGGAGTGGGTCTGCACTGAGGGGGTCTATACAGACTCTGGCGGGGGCACCTGATGCAAGGACAGACTCTGGCGGGGGCACCTGATGCAAGGACAGACTCTGGCGGGGGCACCTGATGCAAGGACAGACTCTGCCGGGGGCACCTGATGCAAGGACAGACTCTGCCGGGGGCACCTGATGCAAGGACAGACTCTGCTGGTGGCAGGCGACGTGGTTAGTGACACGCTCCGGGATCCCACTGATTCGGCATTATGGTGAGTTGAATGATTTAATTTTATATTACAATGTAATAATAGAAATAATGTGCTTCAATCATCCTGACACCATAACAACCATGGTGCCGGGATGATTGAAGCGTTAACACCAGGCGTTTGAAGTATCTTTATCTGCTGATTGTTAAACTTTCTAGAATACACATATTTCTATTGTGTAGGATCTGGGGCTGCTGTCCCATCATTCCCCTCTCCCCCTTTCCTTCTCCCCCTTTCCCTCTACATCCCTCATTCATCTCAGACTCTAACCACACCCTCTTGAGCCACGCCCATTTAAGATATGCCCACTTTCACGTAAGCCACGCCTACTTTCACATAAGCCACACCCACTTTTCAGGTAAGCCACATCCATTTTTCGCTGTGGCGCTCTACGCGCGCCGAACTTATAAATGTTTTGCTAAGCCACGCCTACAAACAAATGCCCCCGCCCCCTAATTATTGTACGGCTCCGCCTACAGCCAAAAAAGTGTCCCACATTTTTTTTTTTCAATGTTGGCAACTATGCCTTCAGGGGTGCTCTGCACTTAGCTGCAAGGGGAGCCCTCTCAGCACCTTGGCCCCCAACCTGGTATGTAACACCAGGGAATCTCATTGTTACCCTGGCTCATTCAGTTGACTTCTTTGTGATTGTGAGGATTTCAAAATGGTGGTCATCTGTACACAGACTCCCTATTTAGGAATGTAAATAAACTGAATAAAAGATGGCTTAAGCTCCTGCTCTCCACCTGTAGAGGACAATTCAGACACGTCCTTTTTCGGGGCTTATTCATAGAGGCTTCTATGTTTAAGGCTTGTGGACGGTAAGGATGAGAAGTTTAAACATTTAGAGGACAGGAATCAAAGTAACAACTGCTTCCTTCCATAAGGTGGATTTGAACTATGATTTTCTATGGTATAGGGATCATTTATAAAAAAGTTAATTGTGCCTAAGCAGTATCCTGATTCCTGAAAGATCTACCTTTTGTCTAGAATTCCTCCTGAAAAAACGCAGTGCACTTCCTAGTATGTGATGGTGCCCAGGCACTCTGGAATAACGGGAAATCAAAGTAACAACTGCTTCCTATTCATAAAACAGACCTAAACTCAAAAAGTGATGATTTGCTATGTTACAGGGAACATTTAAAAATGTTAATTGTGTCTAAGCAGTACCCTGAAAAATGTATCTTTCGTCTGGAATTCCTTTTTGAAAAAGAGCAGTGTGCTTTCTGGTATGTGAAGAAACCTAGGCAGATTAGTTGATGTCACTACTGTGCTACAGTTCCCTTTTCTGGAGGCTCTGACATGACGAAGCAAAACCCATGATCTATTAAGATGGCTGCCTCCACAAAAAGATTTAGTTCAAAACAAGGCATGGTAAGTCAGTAATGCTTACTTCCCAACTGCCACGAGTTTTGAGGGGCTGGCCCTGAAGTTTAACAAAATCTCAGCATCCCACAACAAATCCGGACTGTGTCCCAGACTCCCATCGAGTGTCACTGCCAGGGCTAGGCCAAGGCAGAAAAAGTACTGCCTTGGGTGCCATGATGAAGGAGGTGGCATCTGGGGTGGGAGCTTCTTCTGCCTCTGCATTGTGCGGCTGCCAAGGTGTAGGATTAAACCCCTACGCCTTTGCTCTGGCCTGGTTTAACCATCTCACCCTTGTTCCTCAGCCTGGCAATGCATCATCCCCCACTCTGCACTCTCAAGCTCTCCCTTTTTAGGTTGCAACTCTGACCTTACTGAAAGACTGCTTGTGGACAGAACTCTTGAGAGCTTCTGCAGCCATGTGGAGGTGGCTCAGAAGAGCTCTGTGGGCTACAGCGCCCATTAGCAAGGTAAGCCTTGAGTTGTGGCATGTCCCTGTGTTTCCCAACTGTGCTGTACAGAACATCTTTCCTGTCACCCCTCTACCTTATCTGCAGAACATTTCTACATAACACATCTCCTGGCAATTCACATCATATTCTCCTTTCCTCCCTTTCCAACAGCATCCCGATGTTATCACAATGCACCCTCTCCTACCACTCTCTACCCTCTGTGCGGGAGGAAAATACGTACAGGGTGGACAGTGTGTGGGAGGGGGATGTGTGAAGGAGAAGAGGGTGACAATGTGTACAGGCAGTCGACAGTGTGTTCCAGGGAGGGTCTGGGAATATGGGGGGGGTATAGGAGGGACATTGTGTGCAGAGGAAAAAGGAGGTAATGTGTTCAGTGTGTAAGAGGGAAATTGGGTTGGCAATGCACCAAAGAATCCCAAAAATTATACAGTAAAACCTTGGATTGCGAGCATAATTTGTTCCAGAAACATGCTTGTAATCCAAAGCACTTGCATATGAAAGCGAATTTCCCCATAATAAATAATAGAAACTCAAATGATTCGTTCCACAACCATTTATTCATAAGTCCTTCAGTTTATAGTCCATACAAAAAGATTATAGCAATGTGATTGTGTAACCATAAAATGTCCATCCACAATGGCAGTCTCCGCAAGGGGATTAGATGCAAAATCCAACAGGAGCTACAGAGTATAAAAGAGAAGAGAGGCGCCTCTAAGTGTAGCAATATGGTTACATTTAATGAAGGTACAACATTTACTAACTCACATAGTTGATGATTAAAAGAGGCAAATCTAAGTATGCAGGCATCCGGGGTAAAGCTGTCCACATAGACCATCCCCCACATCCCCCCGGCTCTCACTGCTGTCAGTCTGCAATCGTGACCGGGAAGACTACCCTGCAGTAGAGCGATTGGAACGCATCGTGGAAGGGACGATGTCGGTGAGGAGGATGGTGTATGTGAACAGCTTTACCCCGGATGCCTGCATACTTAGATGTGCCTGTTTTAATCATCAACCATATAAGTGGACAAATGTTGTAGCTTCATTAACTGTAACCATGTTGCTACACTTAGAGGCACCTCTTTTCTTTTTTCAATACTCAGTTGTGACATGACACTACTTGTATATGAAGACATCGCTTGTATATCAAGTCAAAATGTATTTAGAATTTTTGCTCGTCTTGCAAAACACTCTCAAACCAAGGTTTTACTGTATGTGCCACAACATTTGTACCACACCTCAATATACTATGACATGTTGCCATGCGTTGCAGCACACTTCAACCCATGTAAGATACCTAAGTGCATAGGGGTTCCCTTCATTTTAGTATTGTTGTGCAATGCTGCCACTCAAAGCTAATGGACCATTAGAATTCTGCTATAAGTGAGTTCTGGGATTAGTTAGCTACTGTCCCCGTGTGGGTACGTTGAATGTTGGGCCACATTTGTCTATGGGGAGTAACCAATCTAAATAGGGGTTGGATGGTGTGAGTATTGTGTATCTCGAACAACTGCAGACCCCCTGTCCCAGTGATTGAGCCATAATATCTGTTCCATACACTGCCACTCACTACACACATATCTATGTGTAGCACCCTCTACCAGAAGGTAGGTGCTAGTAAGGGTTATTTCACTAGGTTGTTCAGCACAGGCATATTTAGGCCTGTCTGTTTTGATCTGGGGGCTGGGAGTGGTTAGAGTAGCAGTGGGTGTGAACACCTGTACTTCAGTTCTGAGGCACCTCCCCTGCTTCCAGGGAGAATGTTCTGGAAGAGGAGGCTGGGCGTAGAGCTGCAGTGGCAGGCAGCACATGTGGGAGCCCTGACCAATCTCTAAGTGGCATTGGCAGGGGGCGGGCCTCCTATATAGGCTGAGGTGACATGCTGCTGGGGAGGAGTAGTTGACTGGTTGACGTGAGGAATGGAGCGCTAGACAGCCGCAGGAGCACACCCTCATCTGGGGGGGGGGGGTAGCGATCGCAGGATGTGCCCGGGGAGAACTGTTAGGGAACATTGCCTCTACACGGTCATTGGCAATGTCTCTGTCACCACACGGTCGGTGGCAGGGAACCCCTGGAGCAGAGAAGCAGGAGAAGCTGTCGGAACGCATGGTCCGGACAAGTTCCTCATCAAGGATTTAGGGCTGGAAGGTCGGTGATTGTTACCACAGTGGATGGCTGGAGGTGCCAGGGAATCTGGAAGGGAGCTCTGCTTCTACACGGTCACTAGCAGAGTTTTTTTCATGCACACGGATGGTGAGGAGTCCTGGATCAGAGAGGAGACTGTGGGGATGTGTGTCAAATCAGTGTGGCCGGCTAGCACATGGTTTGCAAGTTGGACTGGCTGGGAGCAGTAGTCCATTTCCTAGAAGATAGACTTTAATCTACTAGGCCTCAAGGGAGAGGTTTTGCAGGCCTCAGGCCTAGTAGCAGCGAGTCACCAGAGCCAGTAGAGGGGCTTATTCTTCATACCCATTAGAAGAGGATGTGTTATATCTCAAATGTAATTATTGTGCAGAAGGAAACCAGTTGTGCAAGAGGAAGCAAGTTTGGGCAGGTGGTGAAGAGATCTAAGACAATTACTTTTACATGGTTAAAAGTGATGTTTCTGTCCCTCACGCGTTGACGCATAGAGAACTCTTAGGAACAGCAGTCTGCATGGAAATTCAGAGGGAGTAACAGTCCGCAGGGAGCTGCAGGAGAAGATTTCTACTTAGTCAAGTATGCACATTCCATCTTCAGGCTCTAACTATGATCAAAGTAACTGAAATCTGTAAATATGATGGCAATAATTGATTCTATGGGCATCCCATATCCCAATCCCTATCCAAGTTGTACCCCCCAATAAAACAACAAGCACAAATGACTGTTCATTGTCTCTGGAAAGGATGCATGAAGTCTGGCAGTGGGGTGATTTGACGGATTGTTTGTCAGTAGTGCTAACACCATGGCTACATATGTCTGCCCAGTTGGTGGATTCTTCCCTAAATGTCCATATTGACAGCTCAATTTCACAAGATTTCTGATGAATTGGGCAAAATTCAAGTGGTGGTTGACCCTGCAAGCACCACCTAGTTCGACAAAAGTAGAGTTAAATATCAACTGAGGTGGGTGTAAAATTATGGGCTGAACAGTGACGACATCTTATCTAATGCGGTCATTGTTTGGCAGCACTAGCAGGCGCAGGAGCAACGGTTGTCTGAACGGAGACTAGCTTGGATGGGGGAATCAAGCAATTTTCTATTACTCTCTTGTAGGCTGAACATCTCAATTTCAAGTCACCCCATGTCTGCCTTTATACTAATGTAAACCAGGCAGAGGTTGATGAGATGAAGAGGAGGGGTATTACGATCTGCCCTCATCCTGTAACATATGTTGCCCTTAAACAATGTTCTGATGTTGGTTGACATTCTAGACACTCCTGGTAGTAGTAATACAAATGCATCGACAGACTAACAAAATCGGTTTCTTTGAGATTAATTTCACTTATGATTTTGGCCACTTTATGTGAATATATATATATATATATATATATATATATATATATATATATATATATATATATATATATATATATATATGTATATATTGTGATTACAGTGCTTGAAGATATGAAAATTAATTTGGTTATTGTTAAGCCTAAATCAACGGTTGATCCAGGATTTAGGAAAAAAAAGGTAATTTTAATGGAAGCAACATGTCTGAGCTGAGACGGTTAAAGCAGAACTCCAAGGAAAATATCTAGATAAAAATTAATTAAAAGATACAAAAACAAAACCAGCATTTGAGGCAATCTAAAATTCTTTAATTTTTTTCTGCCACTAGATTTCCTCAGTCTGTTGGCCAGCATCCTTCAATCTACTTCTGAGTCCAGGTTGTTTCAGACCCACCCCATCCTGCAACTGGACTCTTTTCTCACTTCCTATCAGCAGCACATGAACTAATTGTCTCCCTGTGCTGCTTCTTCCTCTTACACTTCAGCCCTGCTGTACAAGGACTGCAAGGGGCTGTTACCAGGTATAATGCAGGCACTCTGCTTGTATTTAAAAAATAGATTTCAGAATGTATTCATAATTACAGAGCTGCATTCATTTGTGTCTTTTTTATCTGCCTAGAGTTTAGCTTTAACATGGGGCCAATTAAATTGACAATGTTAGCAGTAAAACGAGGAGGTAGATCTGTAGAGTGCGGGACTCCCTGGAGTGCGTTGGTATCCCAAATGGGTTTGTAGTTTGATGTAAAGATTTATCAGCAGGTGTTTACTGTAATCCCACACTAAGTCCTTCAGGAACTCTGATCTTGAATGTAAAGCAGTATTGTATCCAAAAACAAATCTTTAATATTATTACATCCCATCAATCCTTAAATGTGGTAGCTGCATTTGTTTTTGTTTTTTAGGTTTTAGGCAGGCAATCTGTTTCCAGGGTTGTAAATCCATATGCATGTGTATGTTTATGCAAGTTCCGGCAAATAACCGGGTAGCACGACCCCCTAGGGGACTGCTTGGATTTACCTGCTCATCTGCATCGCCATGACCCTGTGAACCTTCCAACCCACCTGACACTCTGGCTTCAGACATCATTGCAACATCTTTAACCACTTATGGACCGCCGCACGCCGATGTACGTCCTAACTTTGAAGAGGAATATCGTTGTTATGGTGGCAGCCACCTGCCATAACCTTGGTATCCTCTTCTTCGACCAGCGGTCCGCTTTCCGATAAGAGTGGTCTCTGCGGTGTATTTGCCGCAAGATCACTTTTATCATAAGGTGACCAGATTTTTAAAATGAAATCCGGGGACATTTTTTTTTTTTTTTTTTTTTTATTGGCAAATAGTAAACTATTTTATAAGCATATTTTCCTCAAATGATATATGCAGTGTATGTGGTATGTGTTTAAGGAATGATTGTATGATATATACGTTATTTCTGGAAATCATTTAATACCAGCTCCATAGCATTATTATACCAGCCCAACCGCAAAACATCATTATGTTCTGGTTCACAAAAGGGAAAACCATGCATTTTAAAGCACAGTTGAAGATTGTATTATAATCACCAGTGCCCATTAATGCAGCGTGTTCAGTGCCCATCAGCTCAATCTGTTCAGTGCCCATCAATGCAGCCTGTTCAGTGCCCATCAATGCAGCCTGTTCAGTGCCCATCAATGCAGCCTGTTCAGTGCCCATCAATGTAGCCTGTTCAGTGGCCATTAATGCAGCCTGTTCAGTGCCAATCAGCTCAGCCTATTCAGTGCCCATCAGATCAGCCTGCTCAGTGCCCATCAGATCGGACTGCTCAGTGCCCATCAGATCGGCCTGCTCAGTGCCCATCAGATCGGCCTGCTCAGTGCCCATCAGCTCAGCCTGTTCAGTGCCCATCAGCTCAGCCTGCTCAGTGCCCATCAGCTCAGCCTGCTCAGTGCCCATCAGATCAGCCTTACCTAGAGGAGAGAAGTTGGATTATGTAGAGCGGGGATCTCCTGTTTACCCCGAGCGGCCGCTGTCCTCAGACGAAGTCCCACCTCCTATGATAGATGTCACCAGTGTGCTGCCTATCATAGGAGCTGGCTAAGGAGGCAGGACTTCGTCTGACAGCTAGGTAAGCGGGACATCCCAACTCTGTATAATCTGGCAGCGCTTGCCCCTCCCCATCCGAGACAGACCAAGCCCCAGCAGGACTTAATGGAGGATAGGGGTGGCGCCGCCACACTGGATATTTCAAAGCCCTGGCAAATATAGAGATGGGTGACTCAGACATTCTAACCTGCAAAAATAATTTCAGAGAGGTTGCAAACTTAATTTAACACAACTAGAGGATGATCAAATGAAATGGAATCAGTATACAGAGGTTTACTTCTTCTAAAGGAAAATTAAAGGAGCACTCTAACCACCATAAGCACTTCAGTAATTTGATATGGTCATGGTGGTATGAGTCAGTATGTGCAATGTTTCTGCTTGAAACAGGTAGGAGGGCTGAGAGGGAGAGAAGTGGGACTGAGAGAGAGGGAGGCCTGAGAGAGAGAGAGAGGGGCTCAGAGAGAGAGGGTGGTGGATGGAGAGAGAGATAGGGGGAGGGTGATAGAGAGGGGGATGAGAGAGAGGGAAGGTGTTAGAGAAGTGAGTGAGAGAGAGGAGGAGTGAGAGAGAGAGGGGGTGAGAGAGGGAGGAGGTTGAGAGAGGGGGAAGAAAGAAAGAGAGAGAAAGGGGGTGAAATAAAGTGGGGGTAAGAGGGGGGAGGGGGTGAGAGAGAGAGAGAGGGTGGGAAATGGGTATTCTCAGTGGTGGGGCACTTACTGTGGAGTGCAGTGCTCAGTCGTTCTTGGTAGTGGGCAGTGCTATGTGCCCCCAGCTCAGGCATAGAAGAGACTTTCCCCTGCCACATAGTCCCAATGTTCAGGCTTGGAGAGGATGGAACATGGGCAGAGCTGTCCCAGTACACAGCATAGAACTGTGGACAAGCTCCCTCACCTGTGGAGGACCCGTGCACCCCAAGTGTGTACACTGTCCTCAGCTGTGCAGACTGTTCCCTCCAAGGGTGAGTGAAGCCTGGGACAGGAGCCTCTTATGGGGCCCCTACTGGTCCCGGACCAGTGGCGGCTGGTGCTCAAAGTTTTTGGGGGGCACAAACAAACTGAAAAATTCAGGAAAAAAAAACTTCGATTGTGCCCATCAAACGCTGCCACTGTGCCATAAAACGCAGCCACTGTGCCCATCAAACGCAGCCACTGTGCCCATCAAACGCAGCCACTGTGCCATAAAACGCTGCCACTGTGCCATAAAACGCTGCCACTGTGCCATCAAACGCTGCCACTGTGCCCCATCAAACGCTGCCACTGTGCCCCATCAAACGCTGCCACTGTGCCCCATCAAACGCTGCCACTGTGCCCATCAAACGCAGCCACTGTGCCTATCAAACGCAGCCACTGTGCCCATCAAATGCAGCCACTGTGCCAAACGCTGCCACTGTGCCATCAAACGCTGCCACTGTGCCCCATCAAACGCTGCCACTGTGCCCCATCAAATGCTGCCACTGTGCTCATCAAACGCAGCCACTGTGCCCATCAAACGCAGCCACTGTGCCCATCAAACGCAGCCACTGTGCCCATCAAACGCAGCCACTGTGCCCATCAAACGCAGCCACTGTGCCATCAAACGCAGCCACTGTGCCATCAAACGCTGCCACTGTGCCATCAAACGCTGCCACTGTGCCATCAAACGCTGCCACTGTGCCATCAAACGCTGCCACTGTGCCATCAAACGCTGCCACTGTGCCCCATCAAACGCTGTCACTGTGCCCCATCAAATGCTGCCATTGTGCCCATCAAATTCAAATGCTGCCACTGTGCCCATCAAATGCTGCCACTGTGCCATCAAATGCTTCCAGTTTGCCCATCAAATGCTGCCACTGTGCCCATCAAATGCTGCCAGTGTGCCATCGAATGCCACCAGTGTGACCCCCCACCTGCTCACCGTCTGCCCAGCACTTACCCTGTCTTGGTGGGGCAGTGGGTGACGGTGACGAGCGGGGTCATTCATGCGTCTCCTCCCGTCCTCATCTCCCGTCCTCTCCCCCTGATAGGCGTCCAATAGTGGCGCCTGTCATTTCTGCCAATCAGGTGACGGGTAACAGACCCAGCACCTGATTGGCGGAGAGGCAGTTTAGTGTTAGGAAAGCGAATATTCATTCGCTTTCCTAACACACCTGGGTGGACTGCGAGCACCAAGCATGACGCTCGCAGTTCACCTATTTTGAAGCCTATTAGAGCCTGGGGCTCTAATCAGGTGCATCAAAAACACCCCCCGAAAAGGGGTTGGGCGTCTGAATGGGGGGGGGGGGGGCAGTGGTGGTCATGGATAGATTCATGCAATGCATGAATCTATCCATTGGTCAGAGAGGGGGCGGCGTCCATGCACCCTTATGGACGCACCGCCACTGTTCCCCGGACCCTTGAGCAGTGCCCGGGTGTCCAAACGGTCAGTCCGCCCCTGGATATCTGTACACTGAGTGCTATTCCCTACATATAACACTGACATCTGTACATGGAGTGGAGTGGATGTGCACTCCATGTACGGATGTCAGTGTTATATGTAGGGAATAGTAGTCACTAAGTGCTATTCCCAATATATATAACACTGATCTCTGTAAACGGGATGCTAGTACCTCTGACACTGATATCTGTCATATCTGTACACCAAGTGGCACTCAGTGTACAGATATCAGTGTGCTCTCACTATAGAAATCAGGGTAAGTAGATATAGGTTAGGGAATAGCACCTGGTGGAAGGGCACTGGGCAGGAACACTCAGCCTGCTTGGTATACATTAAAACAGTGTGACATACTAAACGGCTGGCCTGGTGATCACACACTGACCTGCTGCTGTGCTGCACAGAGTCTGACAGCTTTGAGACCGGTCCATGCTGCAGTGCACCGCCTCCAGCTCTCTAAGTTCAGCACCGCCTGTCCTCCACGGCAGGAATGTAGACTGAGGGCGAGGCTGAGACTGTAACTCCCGGGGAGAGAGGTGGCCAGTGCAGATGCCGCTGCCAATATCCCCCATGGTTCCAAGAAGAGACCTTTCCTATATCTGCATTAGGCCGCCGGGTGGCGGACCGCGGGAGCCGCAGAAGAGGAAAAGGTGGGCGGAGCCAGAGCAACACTGACACGGCCTCGCTCTGAGAGTCTCTGTGTGTGTGACATCACTGGTTGTTAGACGCCAGGCGGGGCGGCCCTAGCAACCAGTGATCAGTTAGGGTGGCTGCAACTGGTGTGTGTCCGGGAGCCGCAGCCCAAATGCAGAACATTTCCGCACGTCGCGGGAGACTTAGGATGTCTGGTGACCAGATGTCCCCGGCCCTGCAAAGTGGGGACAAAACCGGGGACAAACTTTCTCCGGGGACAGTCTCTTCAGTCCGGGGACTGTCCCCGGAAACCGGGGACGTCTGGTCACCTTATTTTATCAGCGGCGGGAGAGGGCCTCCCGCCATGCTCCGGTACCCTCCGTCGCTTACCAGAGCTGTCGGCAGTGGCGGAGGCGATCGGATCCTTTCTCCTCTGTAGTATGGAGACGAGTGAGGGGAAGATGGCCCCCACATGTCTCCATATCATTGCAGGGCGGAAGCGACGTCAAAACGTCACTTTTGCCCATAGCACTTAAAGGGCCTTTTTTTATTATTATTATTATTGCATGTTAGTGTAAATATGAGATCTGATGTCTTTTTGACCCCAGATCTCATATTTAACCACTTGCCTACAGGGCACTTAAACCCCCCTCCTGCCCAGACCAATTTTCAGCTTTCGGTGCTCTCACACTTTGAATGACAATTACTCAGTCATGTAAAACTGTACCCAAATGAATTTTTTGTCCTTTTTTTCATACAAATAGAGCTTTCTTTTGGTGGTATTTGATCACCTCTAGGTTTTTTATTTTTTGCGCTATAAATAAAAAAAGACCGAAAATTTTGAAAAAAAAACGAATTTTTCTTAGTTTCTGTGATAAAATTTTGCAAATTATTAATTTTTCTTTATAAATTTTGGCCACAATTTATAATGCTACATATCTTTGGTAAAAATAACCCAAATTAGTGTATATTATTTGGTCTTTGTGAAAGTTACAGAGTCTACAAACTATGGTGCAAATCATAAAAAATTGATCACATCTGATGTACTGGTGGCCTATCTCATTTCTTGCGACCCGAACAAGCCAGAAAAGTACAAATACCCCCAAAATGACCCCTTTTTTGAAAGTAGACATTCCAAGGTGTTTAGTAAGATGCATGGTGAGCTTTTTGATGTTGTCATTTTTTCCCACAATTCTTTGCAAAATTAAGATTTTTTTATTTTTTATTTTTTTCCCCACAAAATTGTCATTGTAATAGGTTATTTCTCTCATATGGCATGTGTATACCACAAATAACACCCCAAAATACATTCTGCTACTCCTCCTGAGTATGGGGATACCACATGTGTGGGACTTTTTCACAGCCTGGCCACATACAGAGACCCAACATGCAGGGAGCACCGTCACGTGTTCTAGGCGCATAAATTACACATCTAACTTGTTGACCACCTATTACACTTTTGAAGGCCCTGGAGCACCAGGACAATGACATGTGACACTGATGACAGATGGCACTGATATGTGGCACTGATGACACTGACATGGCACTGATACGTGGCACTGATGACACTGACGTGGCATTGATGACAGATGGCACTACTATGTGGCACTGATGACACTGATGACAGATGGCAATAATACGTGGCACTGATGACATTTGGCACTAATATGTGGCACTGACAGATGGCACTAATACGTGGCACTGATGACACTTGACACTGATGACAGATGGCACTAATATGTGGCACTAATGACACGTGGCAGTGATGACAGATGGCACTGATGACAGATGGCACTAATACGTGGCACTGATGACACGTGGCACTGATGACAGATGGCACTAATACGTGGCACTGATGACAGATGACACTAATACGTGGCACTCATGACAGATGGCACTAATACGTGGCACTGATGACAGATGACACTAATACGTGGCACTCATGACAGATGGCACTAATACGTGGCACTAATGACACGTGACACTGATGACACATGACACTGATACGTGGCACTGGGGACGGATGGCAGTGGGGAGGGATGGCACTGGGGACAGATGGCACTGGGGACAGATGGCACTGGGGAGGAATGGCACTGGGGACGGATGGCACTGCGGACGGATGGCACTGGGGATGGATGGCACTGGGGATGGATGGCACTGGGGGGGGATGACAGTGGGGAGGGATGGCACTGGGGAGGGATGACAGTGGGGAGGGATGGCACTGGGGAGGGATGACAGTGAGGAGGGATGGCACTGGGGAGGGATGACAGTGAGGAGGGATGGTACTGGCGACAGATGACAGTGGGGAAGGATGACAGGAGACACTGATGACTTTTTTTTCAGTTTTTTTTTTTTTTTTTCACACACCGCTGCAGCGGTTCGTTCTCCCTCCTCACACGCTGTCTCTGTGTGAGGAGGGAGAGCCGGCGATGAGAGATGATCTCATATGTTTACATATGAGATCCTCTCTCATTGGCACCGCCGATCGCACTGTAAACGGCCGCTGTCATTGGCCGTTTACGGCGATCTGTGACTGGCTGTGTCCGAGGGACACGGCCAGCACAGAACTTCCGCGATGCGCACCCGCGGGAGCGCGCATTGCGGAAGTAAACAGCTGGATGACCAGGGAAGTCCACCCAGCAGATAGCGTCCGCGCTGCAGCCGTCTTTCGGCTATAGCGCGGGCGCGAAGTGGTTAAGAGGTCATGTCATGCTTTTTTTTTCTATTACAAGGGATGTTTACATTTCTTGTAATAGCAATACAAGTGACACAATTTTTTTTAAAAGAACAGTATAAAAAAAAAAAGAAAAAATACATTAAAGAAAAAAAAATTTTTTAAACGCGCCCCGTCCCGTCGAGCTCGTGTGCAGAAGCGAACGCATACGTGAGTAGCGCCCGCATATGAAAACGGTGTTCAAACCACACATGTGAAATATCGCCGCAATCGGTAGAGCAAGAGCAATAATTCTAGCCCTAGACCTCCTCTGTAACTCAAAACATGCAACCTGTAGAATTTTTTTAAGTCGCCTATGGAGATTTTTAAGGGTAAAAGTTTGTCACCATTCCACAGGCGGGCGCAATTTTGAAGCTTGACATGTTGGGTATCAATTTACTCAACGTAACATTATCTTTCACAATATTTTAAAAAAAAGATTGGGCTAACTTTACTGTTGTCTTATTTTTTAATTCAAAAAAGTGTATTTTTTAAAAAAAAAAGTGCGCTTGTAAGACCGCTGTGCAAATACGGTGTGACAGAAAGTATTGCAATGACCGCCATTTTATTCTCTAGGGTGTTAGAAAAAAAATGTATAATGTTTGGGGGTTCTAAGTAATTTTAAACAGTTTTTAAACAGTTTTTAACTTGTAAACAACAAATCTCAAAAGAGGCTCACTCTTTAAGTGGTTAAGTAATACGACAGCACTCAATGCATTTATATTCTATCAACGTTTACTGGAATACTTCAGTATAAGGTATGGTTGTACAAAAAGGTGAGGGTTCAACTGAGTTTGGGATAACAGCAGAAACTCAGCCGAATGACTACTTAAGAAATGTCAGTTGAGACAGAAGGCAACAATAGAATATTATATATACCTATGTACAGTAGAAAACCACTTGAACATAACCTGAGAGGATAAACAAGTTAACAGCAATACTGACAATACTTCTAGAAAGAGAACTCAGGCCGGCCTGTTTAAATTCTGATCCTAATGAGAGATGCAGCTAAAAATGGATGATGTAAGGGTCCTTTAAGTAGCAATGACAGAATGTCCCTGTTGCAGATCTGAGACCCCTTTCACACTGGGGAGCTTTGCAGGCACTACAGCGCTAAAAATAGCGCCTGCAAAGTGCCCTGAAAGAGCCGCTCCTGTCTCTTCAGTGTGAAAGCCCCGAGTGCTTTCACACTGGAGCGGTGCGCTGGCAGGACACTAAAAGAAGTCCTGCTAACAGCATCTTTGGAGCAGTGAAGGAGCGGTGTGTATACTGCTCCATCACCGCTCCTGCCTATTCAAATCAATGGGCAGTGCGGCTTTACCGCTGGCAAAGCGGGGGGGGGGTAAAAGCGCCCCACTAGCGCCCAAATACGCCGCAAAATTGATGGTAAAGCACAGCTAAAAATAGCGGTGCTTTACCGCCGACGCACCCACCACCCCAGTGTGAAAGGGGCCTAATGGTCGTCACCGGCAGTCGGAGCTCATTAATTGTATCCAATAGAGTGTAGTAGCAGAGTGGTAGTATATCTTGTGATTGCTGATTCTAAAGAGACTTATGTACAGTGTTCAAATGAAGGTGCATTGAAGTGTTCCCAAGGTAAAGCTGTCTGTGCACAGTGTCCCAATGAAACAAAGGAAAGGTTTGCAAAGATGGGCAATGGCCCTCTCAACAATGACCAGGCCGATTCAAAGCCTTCCGGCTAGCGACTCCCGAATGAATGTTCTGGCTGCAGATCCGCTTATGATTATCCCCTATCACGGAGCACGAAGCGTGGGTAGCTGCACTGTCGAGATGGTGTTGATCAGATGTCCGATAAACAGCAGGCAGCGCTGGATTCCTTCTCGGTTAGGTAGGAATGCTGTGGACCACGTGGTAGGCCACGACCTCACTCTCCCGGCGTGGAGGGGTCCTTCACACACGAGGCCCCAGTGGAAGAGAGTGTGAGGCGGGTCTCTGGTGTCTTTTATAGTTCTTACCAGCAATCTCCCTGGTGGTAGCAAAAATCCCTGGGATATGTAGTCCGGATGCATAGTCATGCAGGGGAACAGCCGTCTGTTGGAACTACCAATCCCACAATCCCGTTGGTTGGGCTTGCAAATATGATGTCAGTTTGATAACGCTGAGCACTAGAGGGATAATATGGTATACAGGTAGGGCAGGGAATAGCTGTTTGTTGCAATAATAGTCCATATTGCTACACTCGCATACATCCATTGATTTCTACAGGCGGCTGTATGCAGCACCCATGGCTCCCAGCATTAAAATACTTCTAGAATTCACTTTGTACACTCCCAGGCGACCATGTGCATGTGGTATTGGTTTTCTTTTTTTGAGTCTTCTAACAATGCTCATTCACTACACTGTATCTATGGGGGAGCAGCATTGTCACTCTACAGGAACTACAGAACACCTCCTTATCTCATTACCATATTATGGGGGGGGGGATCTGTAGCCCACAGACTGAGCAGGGACTAATGCTAACTAACAGGCAGTGAGCACAAGACGGTTTTCACTTACTAGATTCATGGCAGGATCAGTATTTATATATTTTTTTAATTATCTAACACAGCGGTCATCAACCCTGTCCTCAGGGCCCACTAACAGGCCAGGTTTGCAAGATAACTGAAATACATCACAGATGATATCATTTGCTGCTCAGTGATTTCAGTATTCTAGTCTGCATCTCCCCAAGGTAATACATAAAACCTGGCCTGTTAGTGGGCCCTGAGGACAGGGTTGATGACCACTGATCTAACAGATATAATAAAATGCATGTCTCATCTAAGGTCCCATTTCACCCCCCATTTAGAGTAGAGGCAGTCATTTAGGTAAACTCGTGAATGGAAGGTCCTCCCCAAAATGTATTCCTGCATCATGGTGACATCAGGCTGCTGCTCTGTTACTTCCCCCTGTCTTCTAGAGGATTCTAGAAACATAGTGGGAGGAAGGGCAGGGCCTGCAGCCTGAATGTTTATAGGGAGGTGTGCCCAGTGGGTGGTGAGAGAGTCCATAAGTAGTCTGAGGCCCGAGCAGCAGGGTGCAGTGTTCCTGGGTCCAGTCCTGCTGGAGGAGACCCCTGTACTGGGCTCTGCCTCCTGGGGCAGAAGTCTGGTAGGAAGCCAGCCAGAAGACACCTGGGTCCCAGCTAGGCTTAGCCGGGGGGCCTATTTGCAAGTCCAAGTCTGGAGAAGCTCACTTGAGAGAGCCAGGAGGAAGTTGGTGGGAGAAAGTCCAGCTGTTTTATGGTGGTGTCTACATCTCCGTCAACAGAGAAGAACCTGGTGGATACGGCAGGATGTAACTGATAATCCTGTGGCTATGTGAGTAAGAGACCCCAGTTCTGAAGAGTAGTGACTGTGTGTAGCTTTTAAACTCTGCAGCATAGAGATCCTGCAGGACATTTATTTTTGTGTACAGTGCAGCCAGAAGTTGAGGAGTCCTCAAATTGTTCAGTTCCACAGTTTATCGGGTTATCCCATGCTCTCTTTCCCTATCCAAGTTCATCCTTCCCAAGAAAAACCCAAATAGAAACCCCTAGACTGTTCTTTGCAACCAGTGTAAAAATGCCAAAAATGCTTTGTGCCTGGCTGTGTGTGCTCTAAGTTGGGAAATGGGACTAAATTCACCAGTGGCTCTTACAGGGTGAGATACATACACAGCATTTAAAAACAAAAATGACTGGGTAATTAAACTTTATGCTGAAAGATATAGAAAAATGTACAATTTCATCATAACTACAATATGTACCGTACAGTGCCTTGAAAAAGTATTCATGCCCCATGAAATTTTCCACATTTTGTCATGTTACAACCAAAATCGTAAATGTATTTTATTGGGATTTTATGTGATAGACCAACACAAAGTGGCACATAATTGTGAAGTTGAAGGAAAATTATACATTTCTGAAAAGTGTGGTGTGCATTTGTATTCAGCCCCCTTTACTCTGATACCCCTAACTAAAATCTAGTGGAACCAATTGCCTTCAGAAGTCACCTAATTAGTTAATAGAGTCCATCTGTGTATAATTTAATCTCAGTATAAATACAGCTGTTCTGTGATGCCCTCAGAGGTTTGTTAGAGAACCTTAGTGAACAAACCACATCATGAAGGCCAAGAAACACACAAGACAGGTTGGGAATAAAGTTAAGGAGAAGTTTAAAGCAGGGTTAGGGTATAAAAAAAATATCCCATGCTTTGCACATCTCACGGAGCACTGTTCAATACATCACCCGAAAATGGAAAGAGTATGGCACAACTACAAACCTACCAAGACATGGCCGTCCTCCTAAACTGACAGGCCGTGCAAGGAGATCATTAATCAGAGAAGCAGCTAAGAGGCCCATGGTAACTCTGGAGGAGCTGCAGAGATCCACAGCTCAGGTGGGAGAATCTGTCCACAGAACATCTATTAGTAGTGCACTCCACAAATATGGCCTTTATGGAAGCGTGGCAAAAAGAAAGCCATTGTTGAAAGAAAGCCATAAAAAGCCATGTTTGCAGTTTGCAAGAAGCCATGTGGGGGACACAGCAAACATGTGGAAGAAGGTGTCTGGTCAGATGAGACCAAAATTGAACTTTTTGGCCTAAAAGCAAAACGCTATGTGTGAACAAACAATATTCAATCATAGGCTTTCAAGGGCATGACGGGTGTTGGAAAATGCCTTTGGAATGAACAATGATTTACTACTTGCTAAAACCAATGGCCACTACTTCATACTCCTACTACCTCTCTGCAGCCTTTGATACTGTTGACCACCCGCTCCTTCTCAGTGAACTCCATTCCCTTGGACTCTATCCTGGTTCTCCTCCTACTTATCACAGCGCTCCTTCAGTGTTACCTACAGCTCTGTCTCCTCCTCTCTATTGCCCCTTTCTGTGGGGGTCCCCCAAGGCTCTCTTCTCGGACCCCTTTTCTTCTCTATCTACACCTCCTCCCTTGGTTACTTGATAACCACCCACGGCTTCCAATACCATCTATACACCGATAACACCCAAATCTATCTATCTACTCCTCACCTCACTCCTTTAGTCTCCTCTCGCATTACTAAGTTACTAACTGACCCTTTTTAGCATGGATGTCGCACCACTTCCTTAAATGAAATCTCTCTAGAACCGAACTGGTAATTCCCCCCCCCCCCCCCGCCCGTGCCCCCTCCATGACTTTTTCATCAAAATCAATAATGCAATCATCAATCCCTCCCCTCATGCCAGGGTACTAGGTGTAATCCTAGACTCTGACCTGTCCTTTCAGCCCCAAATCCAATCGTTGTCAAAAACTTGTAGAATACACCTCCATAACATCTCTAAAATACGCCCCTTTTTAACCACTTCCGGACCGGCTCACGACGATATACGTCAGCTGTTTGAAGAGGAATACCGTTGTTATGGCAGCAGATAGCTGCCATAACCCCATTATCCTCTTCTTCAGCCGGCGGTCCGCTTTCAGATCAAAGTGGTCTCAGTGGCGGATTCACCGCAAGATCACTTTTATCGGGGGAGTGTGAGGGCCCCCCTCCTGTAACGCTCCAGTGGTCTCCACCGGTACTCCAGTGGTCTCCACCGGTAGCAGCGGAAACGATCGGGTCCTCTCTCCTGCTTGGCTGGCTGCCGAGTGAGGGGAAGATGGCCCCCACTTGGCTCCATAGCATTGACTGGCGGAAGCAACGTTAAACGTCATTTCCGCTCAATGCTCTTAACCACTTTCCGCCCGCCATATAGCAAAATGATGGTGGTAAAGTGGTTTCAATATCCTGACTGGACATCATATGACGATGAGGATATCAAGCCGCTGTGTAATTAATATGTGTTGAGGTGGCAACTCTAGTGTCAGTCTGACACTCCGCAACACCGATCTAGGTAAAGAGTCTCTGACAGAGACTCTTTACCACGTGATCAGCTGTGTCCAATCACGGCTGATCACAGTGTAAACAGGAAGAGCCGGTGATCGGCTTTTCCTCACTCACGTCTGTCAGACGCGAGTAGAGGAGAGCTGATCGGCTGCTCCTCTAACAGGGGGGGTCTGTGCTGATCGATTATCAGCACAGCCCCCCCCCCCAGGATGCCCACACTGGACCACCAGGGATGCCACCACTAGTCACCACTAGGTATGCCACCCTAAACCACCAGGGATGCCAATCAGTGCCCACAATGGATGCCAATCAGTGCTCACAATGGGCATCCCTGATTGGCAGGCATTATTGTTTGGCACTGATTGGCATCATCAGTAACATTTATTAGTGTACAGTGCCACCTATCAGTGCCCATCCATGTCACCTATCAGTGCCCATCTGTGCCGCCTATCAGTGCCCATCTGTGCCGCCTATCAGTGCCCATCTGTGCCGCCTATCAGTGCCCATCCGTGCCGCCTATCAGTGCCCATTCGTGCCGCTTATCAGTGCCCATCAGTGCCACCTCATTGGTGCCCATCAGTGCCGCCTTATCAGTGCCCATCAGTGCAGCCCCATCAGTGAAGGAGAAAAATGACTTATTTACAAAGTTTTGTAACAGAAACAAAAAAAAACATTTTTTTTTTCAAAATTTTCAGTCATTTTTTAATTTGTTTAGCAGAGAATAAAAATCCCAGAGGTGATCAAATGCCACCAAAAGAAAGCTCTGTTTGTGGGAACAAAATTATAAAAATTTTGTTTGGGTACAGTGTAGTATGACTGCGCAATTGTCATTCAAAGTGCGACAGTGCTGAAAGCTAAAAATTGGACTGGGCAGGAAGGTATATAAGTGCCCAGTATTGAAGTGGTTAATTTTTTTTTTTCCAATGACTTTTTTTTTTTATATTATTGCATGTTAGTGTAAATATGAGATCTGAGGTCTTTCTGACCCCAGATCTAATGTTTAAGAGGTCCTGTCATGCTTATGTTTAGGGTCGTTGTCCTGCTGGAAGTTGAATCTCCTGCTGGAAGTTGAATCTGGAAGTTGAATCTCCACTCCAGTCTCAAGTTTTTTGCAGACTCTAACAGGTTTTTTGCTAAGATTGCCCTGTATTTGGCTCCATCCTTCTTTCTATCCACTCTGGCCAGCTTCACTGTCCCTGCTGAAGAACAGCATCCCCACAACATGATGTTGCCACCACCATGTTTCACGTGGGGATGGTGTTTCCAGGGTGATGTGCAGTGTTAGTTTTCCTTTTTGCTTTTCGGCCAGAAAGTTCAATTTTGGTCTCATCTGACCAGAGTACCTTCTTCCACATGTTTGCTGTGTCCCCCACATGGCTTCTCGCAAACTGCAAACTGGACTTCTTATGGCTTTCTTTCAACAATGTCTTTCTTCTTGCCATTCTTCCACAAAAGGCCAGATTTGTGGAGTGCACAACTAACAGTTGTCCTGTGGACAGATTCTTCCACCTGTGCTGTGGATCTCTGCAGCTCCTCCAGAGTTACCATGGGCCTCTTGGCTGCTTCTCTGATTAATGCTCTCCTTGCCCGGCCTGTAAGTTTAGGTGGATGGCCATGTCTTGGTAGGTTTGCAGTTGTGCTATACTCATTCCATTTTCGGATGTTGGATTGAATAGTGCTCCATGAGATGTCAAAAGCTTGGGATACTTTTTTATAACCTAACCCTGCTTTAAACTTCTCCACAACATTTATCCCTGACCTGTCTGGTGTGTTCCTTGGCCTTCATGGTGCTGTTTAACTAAGGTTCTCTAACAAACCTATGAGGGCTTCATAGAATAGCTGTATTTATGCTGAGATTAAACCAGACACAGGTGGACTCTATTTACTAATTAGGTGACTTCTGAAGGTAATTGGTTCCACAAGTTAGGGGTATCAGAGTAAAGGGGGCTGAAAACAAATGCACACCACATTTTTCAGATATTTATTTGTAAAAAAATTTTAAAACCATTTATCATTTTCCTTCCACTTCACAATTACACACTATGTGTTGGTCTATCACATAAAATTCCAATAAAATACATTTATATATGAATACTTTTTTTAAGACACTGTATATACCGTATACAAAACACATGATCCTATTACATAGTTACATAGTAGATGAGGTTAAAAAAAGACACAAGTTCATTAAGTCCAACCTATGTATGTATTGGACCCTGTAACACCCCAATATCGTCCTATGATTCATTTTGTATGAAACATACGCTTCAATAACTTCCATCAGATTTTCACAGGAAAGATCCTACAGCTAATTCTTCCCTTTGCTGTCTCGGGCTCATCACTGATAGTGAAACAATTGCCTCTAATATTCCTCCGGAGTACAGATGATATCGGCATAGTCCTCCCATTTTATCCACAGGTTTACTTCTGCTTCATTACTCAAAGGTAATCTGTTTGACAATGTGTTTGTAAAGCTGACTCAGACAGGAGATCGATGGCAGACGTGAGAACATTGACCCTTACCTTTTACCCTTGCACTTGACTTGTGTCTGATTAGTTGTGCTGGACTGTTTCTAAAAACAGATCAGATTATTACATGCAAATATCTTGGCATGGCCAGACACATGGACTTAAAGGATAAGTGTAGTTAAAAGAAGAAGGCTCATTTTGGTTTGCTAAGGATGCTTAGCTCGCATATAGAACTTAGTCCCAGGCTGATGGCATGCTCCCCTCATTTCCAACAACGCTGTCCAAAAGAGATGGAGGCATTAATTGGCGGCTCTTATCTCACTCCCCCTGCACTTTTCCGAGACAAGTGCAGTCAGAGGAACACAAGAGGGGAGCTCACTACATATGGGGGTGGTAAAAATGACACCAAGGGGTGGTGGCAGCTGGGCTCCGACACTACCTACAAGAGTAACGCCCACAAATTTGGCTCCTGTTGGGGAGCAGCAGAGTGGAGGGAATAGACAAAGAAAAATGTATTTTATTTTGCAAGAAAATGATTGCATTTTACAGAACAAATAGTACAAGGTATTTATACATACATTTCTTGAAATATAATTATTTTTAACAGTACTATATTCTTCTTTAAAGTGCATATTCTTTTTGCTCTGACCAAACCTAACCCACCACCCCCCCAATTGCTTTGAACAAAACTGAGTCCCCCTTACCTGTCCAGTGGCTGCCCGCCCTGTATCCAGTTCAAGTAGCACACCAACCAGTTCAGGCTCAATCTAGAAGTCTTTTTAAAATTTTGATAGGAGGTTGTCTGGTGTCTGGGAGTAACAGGCACCACATCCCTTAAATTGAATTCAAAGCATGTATAGAAAGAAATGACAGGATTTTAAAAGGTGCCAAACACAAATTTATATATAATATCCAAATTTTATTATAAACATTTTACAATTATAGAGATTTCATATAAAACCATCAAAGAACATCCATGCGGCTACAATAAAGATGCAGTAACATGTTTCGCCAGATTATGGCTTCTTCAGGAGACTTGACAGATAACTGCATACAAAATCACTGTGTTATAACACAATCATTCGGATAAATCAAAGCTATAGATCATACACCAGCAGGATATTTTGTGGTAGATATCAGTGAACCACCGGAGAGAATATGAGACAGATTGCCACTATTGTAAAAGAAAGAAATCCATACAGATGGACATCTCCTGGTCCTTTGAGACCCACATCTAATTCTATTTGTAGGGTAGTATAAGATCAAACCATGAGATGGCTGCAATAGGGCGATAAGCTCCACGTCCCTCCTGTGGCCCTGTCCCAGGAGGAACATGGAGCTTATCCTTCCATTAGTGAAATTATTCAGTGTTAACAAGTGGGCTTTTCGCCCTATTGTAGCCATCTCATGGTTGTTGGACACAGCCAATCAGCAGGTCCCTGCCATGAATCATTGTCTGGGACCTGCTGACAAACTCCCGCTGTGTACAATAACAGCAGGAATAGGCGGGGGTGGAGGGTAGTGTATGTCCTGTACCTGGAAACAGGCAGCAACATACAGGTACGCCGCGGTGCCTGTACAGGCTGCCCCGCCCACAGTACATTGCAGGTGGTCCACAAACGGTTAATAGGAAGTTCTCAGGGTCAAAATACAGGAACTTCCACCTTTTACGGGGCATGGTCCATGCTGTCTTTATTATACTTAATAAGTGTCAGGAACCAGGAGCACCTGCTGGTGGCACTGTGGTCCTCAGACCTGAAAGGTATACTCCCGGTGTCCACCAGTGGGGGTGTCCCAGAGCCCTACAGTTCCCAGGAAGAAGTGAGCAAACGATGCTGGTTGTTGGGAAAGAATTTAGTAACTTAAAAATCACTCGGTGCCTCAGCGTTTTGCCTGTGTGCCCATACTCTTTGGTCTGTGTAACCAGTGAACTAAAATCCTTATGCTTGTCCTTGCTCCTGTGTACCTGCTCCCAATTCTGGCCTGTTTCTGTCCTGCTATTTATTGCTCCTTAGCCTGTTCTTGCCTATTCATCCTGCTGTCTGTACATAGCTTAGTTAGTTAGTTTAGGTAGGTTTTCTTGTGTTTTTTGCTTTACTTTGATTCACTTTCACTGGTTAGGTTCACTTTTTTATATATGGGTTTGTAGAGTTTTTGTATTTTTTGCTGTATTTGGGTTTTTGTACGGATTATTGTGTATATGTTGATTGTGACTTGTGCTGTTTTCTTTTTTGAATCAAAACTTTTTTTATTGACAAGGAAGAAAAAAAAGTGCTTGTAAATTATAGCGTTGGAAGATGTCAACCATCAACACTTGCATTGAAAATGGAATATAGAACCAGGTACAGAGCATCACATTATATGTAGAGCATATCCAAAACTTGTTTTTTGAAAACACAAAAACAGTAAAAAAGAAAAACATAACAAAAGAGCAAAACAAAATAAGACAAAATAGCCTGAGTTTATTGTGGAACATTTAGTCAGAATTCTCTTTTGTCTACTCTCGGATGCGCAACTGAGAAATTTCCAAACTCGGGGTATAACCATGATAACTCTAAGTGGTCTTATAATTGTAATAACCAATCCATCACTAATTGTAGTGGGGAAAGACTTGGGTTATCAAGCCAACTTTGCCAAATGAATTTAAATTTGTTTACCCCTTTTCTATGGCGATAAGCCAACTGCTCTCTAAGTAGAAGAGAATTAACATAGGTGATCCACTGTGCCCTAGAAGGCACAGTGGGGGCCAACCAAAATCGGACAATCAGCTTTCTAGCTAGGTATAATAACCTGGACACCATAATATAAATACCGGTACCTTTTGGATACATTTCAGCATCAATTGCTCCCAACAAGCACCCCAGAGGATCAAGAGGTATAGGTATTTGTGCTAGATCAGAAATAACATGCACAATCTCTGCCCAATAGCGGGCAAGTTTCGGGCAGCGCCATATCATGTGTATAAAGTCTTCCCTTACCATCGAGCACTTTGGGCATAAGGGGGAGTCCCTTCGGCCCCAATCGTACAGCTTATCAGGGGTGCAATAGGGTCTGTGTAAGATAAATAGTTGGGAAAGCAGGGAATGCCTTTAGGGCCATATCCCACTGATCCCCATCTATAGCTCCAATATCAGTGACCCAACAAGCCCTACTTTTTAACAATGTGTGATCCTGAGTAGAGAACAGCAAGACAGAGTAGGCCCCCGATATCAGACCCTTGCGAGTGGTAGCGTACAGGATTTCCTGCATTAGCGAGGAGCTAGATATAACTAAGGAGTGCATTCGTGCTTGCGTCTGGATTGCATGCCGGAGTAGAAGATATTGATAGAATTGTTTACTTTGCACAGAGAACTCCACACACAGCTGATCAAACGCTTCAGAGTACTACTATTATACAGCTAGGGAAAGAACCAGATCCCATGCTGTCTCTATGAGGAGAATCCCTGCAATTTACACAATTTAGGATAATTAGGATTATTCCACAATGGAGTAGAGTTCATAGGGCCTGTGATAGACAAGGCCTCCCTAACTGCCCGTCAAACCCTCCTAAGCAAATTCGCCATTGGAGAGGAAGGGGGAATACCCAGGAGATCCATTTCTAAATGAGAATCGGCTGTCAAAGTGAGTTTGGATAGAGGGATTCATTGAGCTATAGGGTCTGAATTTTACTTAATTCCCCATCCAGCCAGTTGTTGGAGTTGAGATGCCAGGAAATACATTTTGGAATGTGGGACCGCTAATCCACCCCTGTCCTTGTCATATTGCAAGGTACATAAGCTAATTTGGGCCTGCTTCCTCTTCCATATAAGATCTCTAATTTGGGAGTCAATGCGCTTTAACCATTGATTAGATATCCACACAGGGGAGTTATAAAAGATATACAGGTGCTGTGGGGCCCAAATCATCTTTATCAAATTTACTCGACCCACCACCGACAGAGGCAATTTACACCAACCCTGGCACTTAAGAGGGGTTAAATTAAACCTTAGATATTCAGAAGGGTTCAGTGATTCCACCACTCCTAAATACCTAAATGACAAAGCCACGGCAATCTGGGAGGCACCAGCAGGTAGAGGCGATACCAATGGATCGAGAGGTTTAAGTATAGATTTAGACTAGTTGATGATAAATCAAGAGAATTCACCACATTTTTTGATAGTTTCCATTAAATTTTGTAATAAACTACCGGTATCTCCCAGGTATAACAGCGCATCATCCGCATAGAGGGAGATTTTCTCCTCCAGCTGAGCCCTACACAGCCCCACAATAGCAGGGTTCTCACAAGGGTTCAAGGGTTCAATCGCTAATGCGAACAAAAGGGGAGACAATGGACACCCCTGTCTAGTGCCCCTGTGCAGCAAAAATTATGAGGAAAGGGAGCCATTGATACGAAGCCTGGTACAAGGCGCTGAGAATAGAACTTGCACCCAGCTAATAAAGTTTTCCCCTAGGCCAAAGCGGGCTAGGATTTCCCAGAGGTAGGGCCACTCCACACTGTCAAACGCTTTGGCAGCATCCAATGAAAGAACGGCTCTACCCCCAAGGTTGTCTGCCAGAATCTGCAAATTAAGGAACAAACACCTTATACTATCTGCAATCGAGCATGTTGGAATGAACCCAGATCCGTCATGATGGCCCAAGTGACCAATCACCCCCAAGAGTCTGTCGACTAAAACCCGAGCTAGAAGTTTAATGTCCGTATTCAGTAGTGAAAGAGGACGGTATGAGTCCGGTAGGAGTCAGCAACAGATGCATTACAGGTAGTGATAGCAGCCAGCATCTCTCTAAGGGTAGGTTCAGGATCAGTGCAGGCCTGCAGTTCACTTGCCACCATTTTGAACGCATGGAGCTTTGTGTACTGTGTACTCACATTTGAGGAGACAGGAGGATCAGCCAGCAGCAGGGGGATGGAATCCATGTCCTCCGATTCCCCATCCGACTCAATCCCTCTAGGATCCAGTGATAGGGTTGGTGGAGGGTCCTTTACAGCTTTGGAGAAGAGTCTCTGTGTGCATAGCTCGCAACTGTCCCTGATTTGTAGGGACTGTTCCTGATTGAACAATGCCCCTCTGTCCCCCTTTCCTCCTCATTTGTCCCTCATTTTGGTCTGATCTATATAATTGTATATAAAATGTACTTTTTATCTTTCAAAGAGTGTTTCCCAGTGCTAAACCTTTCATCCAATTTCTAAATTGCTGCATTTGTAAAATTCCAAAAGCCAATCTAAAGGAATAGTAGTGGTAAAAAAAAAGCACTTGTGGGTTTATCTAATTTTTTTTTTTGTATAATTCTCCTTTAAGGGGGCGTTTCCTACGCATTCATGCTTTTTGCCAATGGGTGTCCCTCGTTCCCATCTCAGAAAGTTGGCAGGTATGTCTGTACGGCCTCCTTTGCCGAACGGGGTGGGAGGAAGCCATCTTAACCAGGAGTATTGGGCGGATAATGGAGGCCCTGTCCTCTTTTAGACATCTTGGTGCTGGCAATACAGGCAGCCAAGAACTGTGGAGGCATGGCAGCTACCCACGGTGTGTGTCCCGGATCAGTACGAGGCAGGATGACGGTGCTGTAAGCAGGATTCTCAGCAGAGCACACAGAAGCACTTCCTACTACATGCCTTGCTTGGCCACGCCCCTGTGCTGTTTTCTTAATAAATCTCTTTATTTACACTTTGTTTTGAGTCTGTTGTTCTCTATACAGATCCACATATATCTATTCCTCTCATAAGATAAATACTTCCCAATACTACACAATATCAAGCAATTTGTCAAAAGCAGCGCTCCTGTCACTATTTAAAATGACTGGCTAACAAATGTCTATCAACATAAGTGAACAAAGAGCAACAATAGGGGTAGCAGGTGGTGATGAGAAAGAGTCTGAAGTAGACTTAGGTGGTAATCTTATGCCCGTACACACGAAAATGTTCGATGGGAGCTTGTTGTCGGAAATTCCGACCGTGTGTAGGCTTCATCGGATATTTTGCATCGGAATTTCCATCACACAAAATTTGAGATCTGGATCTCAAATTTTCCTTTTTTTTTTTTTTTACAACAGTGGCACAATATTTAAAAATATATACAAAATCATCACCTAAGCTTCACAAACCAACAAATGACAATGAAGACAAAGAGAGCAAATAGCATCATGTAGCACAGAAGTTTGGACTGGCTGCCTCTGGAGGAGGCTTTCAGTCGGCCCATTGTGGAGCCCAGGATACCGCCTGTGGAGTCAAAGTCTGAATCCATCTCTCCCAGTAATTTATTGTGGAATTTCACTTCTGTATCAATATCAATGGAAAGTGACTTCAGGGCGTTCGCTTTGAGGCGGAGGCTCACGGTCAGCCTATCGTTCTCTTGTTCATAGACGTTGTAGCCGCTCATCTCCGGGCGGCCGTCCCTGTGCTTCATCCCATCCCGGTCCATGCTGGCCACCTGGATCTCAAATTTTCCGTCAACAAAATCCTTTGTTGTAAATTCCAATCGTGTGTACACAATTCCAACGCACAAAGTTCAACGCATGCTCGGAATCAAGCAGAAGAGCCGCACTGGCTATTGAACTTCATTTTTCTCGGCTTGTCGTACGTGTTGTATGTCTCCACGTTCTTGACGTTCGGATTTTCAGACAAGATTTGTGTGACCGTGTGTATGCAAGACAAGTTTGAGCCAACACCCGTCGGGAAAAAAAAAATCCATGGATTTTGTTGTCGGAAAATCCTATCGTGTGTACAGGGCATTAGTGTTGTCTGTAAAACGTGCACCTTTCACCAGATTTCACCAGAAGACAGTGTGTCACACTCCCCTCTGGGGTTTAAACTCACCGAACCAAGCCTCAACAGATATCCAGATGCTACCTCCACACAATGTCACACGATGGTAGCATCTGGATATCTGTTGAGGCTTGGTTCGGTGAGTTTAAACCCCAGAGGGGAGTGTGGCACACTGTCTTGAGGAATCTGGTGAAAGGTGCACGTTTTACAGACAATATTAAGATTACCACCTGTGTCTACTTCGGAATCTTTCTCATCACCACCTGCTACCCCTATTGTTGCTCTTTGTTCACTTATGTTGATAGACATCTGTTAGCCAGTCATTTTAAATAGTGACAGGAGCGCTGCTTTTGATGAATTGCTTGATACTGTGTAGTATTGGGAAGTATTTATCTTATGAGAGCAATTGATCTGTTTAAGTGGCTGCTGATATACACATAACATGTGAAATAATTTGTTGTAGTATTTGATTTTTACACTGTGCCTGCGGTTGAAATTTAAACACCATAGTGTGGAGATAAGGAAAAGTAGGTATCAGTGGTGTTAGAGTTTTTTCCTTTTTTTTTAATATTAGATCCACACATCTGGTCACACCTGTGTAAGAGACCTGGAGTGGAAAGCGGTTTAAGCCAAACTGACCTAGATCCTGTCCATAATCTTCTCCAGGTGGGAGAGTCACGTACCTGCCTTTTTGGAGCTATCCCGCCAACCTTCTCCCTTCAGTATCCATATCCTGGCAGTCCTGCCCTGCAGTGGGCTCCTCCCACAGGCCTCAGACTTACATAATGTTGGTCAGGCATAACCTGTTATCATAACCAAACTGCCAGGCCCCAACCACATCTGATATTTGAAGGACACAGACTTCACCCACTACATCACCAGAGGAGGAGCAACAAATAAACAAATAGGCAACAAACAAATAAAGGGCACTACTCCCAACACCTGTCCTACAGGATACCAGCACTTACCAACATTTATACTTAATGTACACGGGACGTTTTAAAACCTCTCCTTGACAGATACTAACCAACGTTTTTGTTTTTTTTTAATGTCAAAATGTATCTCTATTAATAACGCCTGTAAACGAAACGTGGCTAAACACGAGTTTCCACGTTTACAAGCTGTTAAAGTCATTTAGCGTTTCTTCAGGAAAATGCGTGGTGATACTACTGGTGAAATAAACAGAAATAAAACAAAACAATATCACACAAACATTGTTTTATCACATAATATGTTTACTATACATGTGTGACAATAAAAACTACGTCCACTTCTCGACAAATTGTCTCCCAAAAGAGGATCCCTACCAAATGATGAAGGGGCAAGGCAGTATTGTAATGAATGTAAATATGAGATATGTCTGTCCAGGAGTGCCAACTTGACAAAGCATGTACATATTAGGTGCCCCAACAGCTAATATTCATGTGTTCTCCAGGTATGTGACTCTGCAAGTTGTAATGGAAGAAAAAACAAATGACAGCCCGTAGCTTAACCAGTAATGGGCCCCTACTGATATATTCTCAATTTCAAGGACAACTTCTCTCTTTATAAATACGATTGCTTTCATTGAAATCATATAGTGGTTTCTAAATTATAATCACATAAATTATATCCAGATGTATGTGCCAGATGCTATTCTCTCTGGTGTAGCCAGTCAGTGCTGGGCCCCCCATTCGTATGGGGCCCTTAGCAGGTGCATGGCCTACTCTGGCTACAGTTACACCTTTGGTCAAGAAATTTGGCCTGCTTCCACCGGTGTTTGGCTACTTCCCCATAAGTCTAACGTGTAACTTCAAAAACCATTACTGAGGGGTAGCCAAGTTAAGGAGCCCCAAGGGCCCAACCATAAAAGCCCCAAGCCTGCAAACAATGTACGTACTTGCTTTCGCTAGTTGCTGCTTGCTTATGACTTTTAAAGGTAACCTGCACCAAGAAAGCATTCTGAAAATATTAATTCGCTGGCTATCATTATGATTTGAAGGCTAATTTCACCTTTCATACCATGTTTCATATCCATATTTAGCTTATAGCATGGAACATGGTGCCATTCAGACACCCCCATCTCTAACTGAAGTAGCAGGGTTCTTTTCCCCACAGCAATCTGCATAATTCTGAATTTGGCAGGTCTGTTCGTGGCTCCGCCCACACAGCCACATCATCCATTCACAGACTCTGTGGTTGGAAAAACAACAATTTACATTTGTCACTATGGCAGAAGGACTCATAGTTCACAATTTAACGCAAATGCATTGACATCACTGCATTCATAATCGTTTTAATACTTCCTACAGGTCCATAGCTGTTTGAACTTGGTGAAGAAATAGAGAGAGAAATAGTCTATAGCAGCGGTCCCCAACCGTCTTGCCTGGGGGGGTGTTGGGGGTTGTTTGGGGGTGTGGGTTGGGTGGGTGTTTCACCTCATCTGAAACTTATCTTTATTTGTATCTGTATTTATTTATTATGAGTATGAGACTATATTATGAGAAATGATTATTATTATTATTATTATTGAAAAAAATATATATTTTTTAAATCTTTATTTCCATCTGTTTAGCTGATCACATGAGTCCTATTTAATATTATTAATAATATTGAATTACGCACATGCAATCAGCCAAACAGATACAAAAAAAGATTAAAAAAAAAAAATTTTTTAATAATAATATTTTTTTCATATTAATATTTTTTGAATAATAATAATAATAGATTGCGGTTATGAAATCAGCACCACAAAAGCACAATCTACTATTATAGAAAAAAATATTATTATTGAAAAAAATATGTTTTTAATCTTTATTTGTATCTGTTTGGCTGATTGCATGTGCGTAATTCAATATTAAATAGGGCTCATGTGGTTAGTCAAACAGATGCAAATAAAGAGGCAAGTGAGTAGAATTAGTGGATTAGTGGATTAGAATTACAATAATAGTCAAACAGATGCAAATAAAGAGGCAAGTGAGTAGAATTAGTGGATTAGTGGATTAGAATTACAATAATAATATTAAATAGGGCTCATGTGATTAGCCAAACAGATGCAAATAAAGATTAAAAACATATTTTTTTCAATAATAATATTTTTTTCTATAATAATAGATTGTGCTTATGTGGTCAGTCAAAGATTTAAATCTTTATTTGTATCCAGCTGATTTTATAACCGCAATCTATTATTATTGAAAAAATATTAATATGAAAAAATATTATTATTGGAAAAAATATATTTTTAATCTTTTTTTGTATCTGTTTGGCTGATTGCATGTGCGTAATTCAATATTAAATAGGGCTCATGTGGTTAGTCAAACAGATGCAAATAAAGAGGCAAGTGAGTAGAATTAGTGGGAGAAGGGGAGGGGAGGCGCCCTCTGGCAGTGGGAGGGTGGCAGCGCACTAAACCCACACAAGGACTCCCCCATACGTGCAGCCCACAGCAGGCCCCCCGCCACCGTCAAGATGCGGAGCCCCAAGCAGCAATGCAAGTGGCCGCTAATGAACATTAAGCCTTGCACACTGCCCACCCCCTGTCACATGGCACGGCCCCCATGAAGCCATGGACCGGCACCGGTCCACAGCCGGTTTTATGGACCTTTGGTCTACAGGAGCCTGTGCATTGCATCCATGATCCATTGACCATGGTTGCAATGCTTTGTGTGCTCCAATGCATAAAATAATATATGTATGTTTTTTCTTTTTACAATATGGGTTCATTTATTTTTTATTCAAAAAGCCTTTAACAGTTTTACCAAGGATGTGAACAGGTATGCAGATCAGAATTCCTGACTTCACTATGATTTTCCTGATTTCCCTTCTCTTTCCAGGTCCATGACTTGAAACTATTGAAACCAAAGAATGCCATGCAACTAGGATTTTCCAGAGGCAGTTTACAAGCCAGTGCAGGTTTACTTTAAGGAAGAGTCACTTCTGGCGGGAACAAGCCGCCTTTAATTTTACCATCAATTTGGGAACCCACAGAAGAGCAAACTTTATGTAATTTTATAAAAAATGTACCATCATAACAATTCATGGACATATTTCATTCTTATGTGAAAAAAAATATTGAACATGGTTATGGATTTTTGGGATGTATAATTAAAAAAAAAAAAAGAAAGAAAGAAAATGACTGCTCCAGTATGGAACATATTATTTCTCTCCCATCTCGTATCTCAAGTACTAGATATAATATAGTCACTAGAGACGAGTTTATTTTAGGATCAGTAATTATCAAACCATTCCCAGTGCTCCCTATTACCGTTTCGTAGATATCAGTAAAACGTCATGATCTACATGAAGGGAAGGCGGAGGAACAACGCTATAGGGCCATACCAGTAAACATGCTGCCTATCGACTCTTCAGGGTTCATTCCATTATCTTTGGTATGCAGTTTGGAGTCCTAAAAATCTCATTACTTTCCTTCCACCAATCCACTGAATCACCTGTGGCCTTGCAGCTATCTATTATCCCTCTTTTCTAACAAATCCCTCTACCTCAGTTGAAATTGTGTATTTAATTGATGTAAGTGTTCAGCACTTAAAGGGAACATGAACTATTTATAGGTGCCAGCTGTGAACATTTAAATGGGATGTATAATAATTCTGTGCTTCATTTTTGTTTATTTACTATGCTTGAGACTGAAAAAATAAAATGATACAAATCAAAATATATCGTTTATTAAAAGATAAAATAAAAAGCAGCTTTTGATGCGATATTCTTCTCCAATCAAGAGCTATCTTCTGTAGTTCTTCTCGTTGCCACTAGATGTCCTCAGTTTTCCAGCCAGCATCATTTAACCCACTTCCTCTGAGCCCAGTTAGTCCAAGACCTGCCCAAGATTGTGACTGGACAGTGAATGGAGAAGGAGCACAGTGATGAGCGCATCTCTCTATCTCTCCTCTTTATCTCTCTATCAGCGTGCCTCTTGTCATCACATGAACCCACGGATTCCTTATGCTGCTTTTTCCACTTACACTCAAGCCCTGCTGTACAGTAAAAGACTGATACCGCATCAAATTCAAAATATATTCATTAAGTGTTATTTATCACAGAGCTGCAATAACTTATCTATTTTACAAAATTTTTTCTGTACAAAATGTACCATTAAATATGTAGATTTAATATTTTGCTTTCTGCTTCTTAACCAGCAGATGGCGCTTTAGGTATGTTTTCACATTTTAACCACTTGCATACTGGGCACTTTCACCCCATTCCTGACCAGGCCAATTTTCAGCTTTCAGCGCTGTCGCACTTTGAATGACAATTGCGCGGTCAATCAACACTGAAACACTGAAAATTTTGAAAACAAAAAACCTTTTTCATAGTTTGTTATAAAATTTTGAAAATGGGTAATTTTTCTTCACTGATGTGCACTGATGAGGCTAGACTGATGGGCACTGATGAGGCGGCACTGATGGATATTGTTGGGCACTGATAGGCTGCACTGATGAGCACTTGTGAGGAGGCACTGATGGGTGGCACTGATGGGCTGGTAGTCTTAGCTGCAGGCGTGCGTTGCACCTGCTAAAAGGGGAGGTTGGAAGCTGGTACTTTTTTTTCAGGCATGTGTTAGACCGGCTATAAGGGGAGGTTGGAGGCTGGTAGTCTTTTTTTGCAGGTGTGTATTGGACTGGCTATGAGGGGATGTTGAAGGCCAGTAGTCTTTTTTGCAGTTGTGCGCTGGAATTGGCTATGAGGGGAGTTTGGAGGCTGGTTGTCTTTTCTGTAGGCATGCGATGGGCTGGCTATGAGAGGAAGTTGGAGACTGGTTGTCTTTTCTGTAGGCATGCGATGGACTGTCTATGAGAGGAGGTTGGAGGCTGGTTGTCTTTTCTGTAGGCGTGCGTTGGATTGGCTATGAGAGGAGGTTGGAGGCTGGTTGTCTTTTCTGTATGCGTGCGTTGGACCGCCTATGAGGGGAGGTTGGAGGCTGGTTGTTATTTCTGTATGTGTGCGTTGGCCCGGCAATGAGAGGAGGTTGGAGGCTGGTTGTCTTTTCTGTATGCATGCGTTGGACCGCCTATGAGGGGAGGTTGGAGGCTGTTACTTTTTTCAGGAATGTTTTAGACCAGGCAAGGTGTTTTCACATATGATTGCAGATGTATGCAACCAAAACCTCGTATTTCTTGGTCTGTATGTCTCTATTTGGAAACAATGTTAGAGTAGAGTTAGGGACTGCACTTTGCAGTGGGGCCTTGACATGGAAGTGCGGCTTCACATATATTTGCAAATGTATCCAGCATCAACCCAACACAAATTGATTAAACAGTTTAGACTTTTTGTTAATTTATTGCTAGGATTCTGTGTATTATATTGTTCTGTGAACCGCCATGCCCATGTGCACCTGACTTTAAGCACCAAGTCATGCATTTGTGTTGTGGTAACATGCATTACTGCCATATAGGTCAACACATGTTCCATGCATTAACATGTTGCAGTGTCATCCATTGTCAATGGTTACCCGGAAAATTAATCCAGCACACCACACTGCACATTCATTGTCAAAAGAAAAGGCGCGTGTCTGATTTTTTTGTCTATTCTGGTGTGTTGGTAGCTCATTCAGTTGAATACAATGCATCGCAACAAACATCTATGAGCCCAATATTATAGCTAGGCATAAATATATCCAAGGTGAAACTCCAGCAACTCTAAGGGTCGGTTCACACTGGGGCAACACGACTTCAGCGCGACTTTGCACGGCGACTTCGACGCGACTTTAGCAAATTACAAGGCGACTTGAAGTCGCCTCCATGACAGGCGACTTCGCCTGTGGCCAATCAGCTCCCTGGGAGGGAGGGGGGGAGGGAGGGGTTTTCCCTGCAAAGTCGCTTGACTTTACAGAGAGATCCGACTTGGAGGCGACTTCCATTGATTTCTATGGTACAGGTTGCCTACCAAGTCGGATCAAAGTAGTACAGGGAGTACGCTCTGAAGTCGGAGCGACTTCAGTAGCGTCTATTAAGACGCTAGCGTTAACTCCCATTCAAACTATTTCTGGGGCGACTTGGGGCGACTTGAGGGCGTACAAGTCGGATCCCAAGTCGCCCCAGTGTGAACCGAGCCTTAGGTCCTAATGCTGCTATCCTTAGTAACTATTTAGGAAAGTTTATTACATTTACTTGTTTTGAAATTTTTTTTCACATTTCTTCAGTTTCTTTCTGGTTTCTGGCCTAGGCAAATGATGTCATACATCTCAGGAGTCTTCAGGAGGGGAGGAGAAGTTTTCTTACCTAAGCACACCCTCCTCCCTGCCGGCATGTCTGAGCTAAGGGGAGATGGATTCCAGGAAGTAAAAGGTACATGAATCATCTGCCCTTACTCAAGATGGTCATGGCCAAAAAATAGTATTGAATGGTATTGAAGTGTTTTTTTTAAGTGATTTCTCAACAAAATAAAGCTTGGAGGAATGGATTCATGAGTGAGTTTGGTTTGAATATTATGGGATATAGTGAATAAATAGTGTCTTTGGTTTGTGGTGCTCAGTTGCACTTTAAGTCTGTGGTGACTGGCATTTCTGTAATTCAGTGTTTCCCGTAGTTCATTGTGTACCACCACCATATCCTTTGTGCCACCTGTAGTTAAAGGGTCAGTCCACCAAAACGTGAAATTCCAGTTACAAGTGCTGGGCTTAGTCGCCCACTGGCTTCTTATGTCTCCCGAAATGTTATTGCATTACAATAGTTTCTTGCTCTGTTTCCACTTCTTCTATTGTATGCACATCCAAAAATATCCCAAGAATCACACATCCAGGAGAGTTGAACCCCCTTCTCATGGCTGCATTGGATGTGAAGATCTGGGATCTCAATTTCAGACATCAATCACAACATATGAGAAACAATTAGGTAGTATAACTCTGCTCCATATTTTTATGAAAGTTTTGGGTGGAGGATCTTAAAGTCAGAAGCGGTCTGTTGCATACTACCTTAAAGCGAAAATTCACCATAAATGGAAAGTTCCTCTTTATGCCCTCTTTCTCCTAAGAAATTATCTTTCTAATCATTTTTAAAAGGTTAAAAAGTACTGTCATGTGACTATGCATCTCTTCTTCCTGATAGTGGGGGGAGGTTACAGGACACTGTGCAGACTTTTGAGCCTTAAGGGCAGGCTGTGCTTGTGTGTGTGTGGGGGGGGAGAGCGTGTTCAAGAGCCAAGCTGTAATTGCAAGGAAATGTGTGCAAGAGGCAGGCTGTGATTGGTCGGGGGGGATGGTGGCTAAACAGAATACCCAATACAGGCTCCCGCTGGAAGCCTGAGCCAGCCCCTTTCGCCTCCTTCAGATCCCTGTACTTCAGCGAGTACTGTAGGATCTAAAAATTATTTCATTTTTAACAAATCAGGAGTTTTCCTTGAAGCATTCTGTACCCTAAAGTGGATGATTAAAAAATATAAGTATATATCATTTTTTTTTTTTTTTCAAATAGTTTTTATTGAGTTTTCACAGAGTATACATGTGATATAACCATACATCAGCAAGATGTTCAAAAATACATGAAAGGACTAATACAAGGATATTGCATGGTCCGAGTTACATTGAAGTTACCATAGGAATATTATCTCCATAGGTGTACATTAGGGATGAGCTTCGAGTTCGAGTCGAACTCATTTTCGACTCGAACATTGGCTGTTCGCAAGTTCGCCGAACAGCGAACAATTTGGGGTGTTCGCGGCAAATTCGAATGCCGCGGAACACCCTTTAAAAGTCTATGGGAGAAATCAAAAGTGCTAATTTTAAAGGCTTATATGCAAGTTATTGTCATAAAAAGTGTTTGGGGACCTGGGTCCTGCCCCAGGGGACAAGGATCAATGCAAAAAAATTTTTTAAAAACGGCCGTTTTTTCAGGAGCAGTGATTTTAATAATGCTTAAAGTCAAACAATAAAAGTGTAATATCCCTTTAAATTTCGTACCTGGGGGGTGTCTATAGTATGCCTGTAAAAGGGCGCATGTTTCCCGTGTTTAGAACAGTCTGACAGCAAAATGACATTTTGAAGGAAAAAACTAATTTAAAACTACCGCGGCTATTGCATTGCCGACAATACACATAGAAGTTCATTGATAAAAACGGCATGGGAATTCCCCACAGGGCAACCCGAACCAAAATTTAAAAAAAAAATGACGTAGGAGTCCCCCTAAATTCCATACCAGGCCCTTCAGGTCTGATATGGATATTAAGGGGAACCCCGGCCAAAATTAAAAAAAAAAATGAGGTGGGGTCCCCCCTAAATTCCATACCAGACCCTTCAGGTCTGGTATGGATTTTAAAGGGAACCCCGCGCCAAAAAAAAAAACGGCGTGGGGTCCCCCCAAAAATCCATACCAGACCCTTATCCGAGCACGCAACCTGGCAGGCCGCAGGAAAAGAGGGGGGGACGAGAGTGCGCCCCCCCTCCTGAACCGTACCAGGCCACATGCCCTCAACATTGGGAGGGTGCTTTGGGGTAGCCCCCCAAAACACCTTGTCCCCATGTTGATGAGGACAAGGGCCTCATCCCCACAACCCTGGCCGGTGGTTGTGGGGGTCTGCGGGCGGGGGGCTTATCGGAATCTGGAAGCCTCCTTTAACAAGGGGACCCCCAGATCCCGGCCCCCCCCTGTGTGAAATGGTAAGGGGGTACAAAAGTACCCCTACCATTTCACTAAAAAACTGTCAAAAATGTTAAAAATGACAAGAGACAGTTTTTGACAATTCCTTTATTTAAATACTTGTTCTTTCTTCTACCTTCCTTCATCTTCTGGTTCTTCTGGTTCTTCTGGTTCTTCCTCCGGCGTTCTCGTCCAGCATCTCCTCCGCGGCGTCTTCTATCTTCTTCTCCTTGGGCCGCTCCGCACCCATGGCATGGGGGGAGGCTCCCGCTCTTCTCTTCATCTTCTTCATCTTCTTCTCTTCTTCTCTTCTTCTTTTCTTCTCTTCTTCTCTTCTTCTCTTCTTCATTTTCTTCTCCGGGCCGCTCCGCACCCATGCTGGCATGGAGGGAGGCTCCCACTGTGTGACGGCGCTCCTCGTCTGACAGTTCTTAAATAACGGGGGGCGGGGCCACCCGGTGACCCCGCCCCCCTCTGATGCACGGTGACTTGACGGGACTTCCCTGTGACGTCACGGGGAATGCCACATATATACTCTGGCAGCATAGATAAAACCATAGAGGTAAAGGGAAACATAAGGTATAAGAGTAAGGAAGTTGGAGAGGGAGGGGAAAAGGAAAGAAAAGGCGGGAGGGGGGGGGGAGGAAGGATTTTTCCTGGTCTGACCTTCTCTTAAACATAATATTTATAGTTATAGTAAGGTGAGTTTATCTCAAAGATTGTTCAGCCTTTATTACCTTTAAACCATGTTGTCCATATTTTCCATTGGTTATCAAACTTTTCCTTTTGACCACTTCTACTAGCTAGTAGAGATTCATACACATAATGAGTCTGGGTGATTGTAAGGACTTCAGACACGTTTGGTGCTTTGTCTGCTCTCCAGTGTTTGGCTATTAAAGTTCTAGCTACTAGAAAAATGTGGGTGATCACAGTTCTAAATTCGGGTGGGAACAATTCTATACCTATATTTAGTATTGCCAAACTTGGCTTTGGACGGGTCAAAATCCCTGTGATACTTGAAATTGACCGAAAGATAGAGTTCCAGAAGCTGATTAAATGTTTACAGGTCCAGAACATATGTAGCAAGTTGCCTATTGAACCACAATTTCTCCAGCATAGTGGAGAGCTGTGATTTCCAAACTTGGAGACTCTATATGGGGTGAGGTACCATCGGAGTGCTATCTTTTGGGACAGTTCCCAGTGGTTAGCGCATCTGAATGCTTTATAGAGTGATCGAAATGCGTGTTGCCACTGTGTATTCGTAATATGTATTCCTAGGTCTGATTCCCATTTTTGATAGGGTGGGGATTTTATGAACTCTAATTTATGTTGGAAAAGATTGTAGAACAGAGAGATACCTCTGGGTGGAGTTGGTTTCTTGGTGAAGTATTCCCATACTTCTTTTGGAAGGTAAATATGATAAGACTTGATGGTGCGTAGGAGGTGAGCTATTTGATTGTATTTGTATTGGTCGGTAGAGCAAAGGTTGTACTGATTCTTGAGCACAGAAAAGGGGATAAGGGAGTTATCATGGTGTAGATTAGCAACTGTTTCAATGCCTTTATCGTGCCAGTCTCTGATATTAAGATTTGGAATGGCATGAGAAAGAATTGCTATGGGTATAGGAATGTCCTTTTGATTGGGTATTGGGGTTGGGACGTTGCATAGGTCTCTCCATGCTAAGGCCGATGCCTGGATAGTAAGTGGTAGTTTATTAATGGGAAGTGGTCTCCAAACATCTAATAGTAGGAGGCATTCCAGATTACTAGACGGGATCAGAGTTTGTTCTATGTCGCACCACAAAGTTCTAGGTGTCGAGTCGAACCACTCTTTAAGTTGTGTGAGGATAGCTGCTCTATGGTAATCTTTAATATCAACTAGTCCCATACCTCCCGCCTTTCTATGTTTGACCAACAATGTTTTGGAGCATCTCGGTCTTTTAAGTTTCCAGATATAGCTAGAGAGCAGGGTATTTAGTGCTTTGATGTATGTGTTGTGTATTGGGACTGGTAGGGTACGAAATACATAAAGTATTTGGAGCAGGATTAACATTTTAAATGAGGCTAGGCGTCCTGTCCAAGTTAACTCAGTATTGGCCATTCTTTTTGTTTCCTTGGTGAGTTTAGTAATTAAAGCAGGATAGTTGGCTTCTGCTAAATCTTGGGGATTTTTAGTTAGTGTTAGGCCTAAGTAGGTAATACTAGAGTTGCTCCAGGTATAGGGAAAGGATGTAAGTAGTTGGGTTTTTAAGGAGGGTGTTATTCCCAAATCTAGTATAATTGACTTTGTGAAGTTGACTTTGTAATATGAGATCTTGCTGAATTCGTTGAGGGTATCATGTGCATGTAGTAGTGATATATCGGGTGATGATAAGAAAAGAATAATATCATCTGCAAATAAATTTATATTGTGGGATTGTCCTCGTATGGAGAAGCCCGAGATATTAGGGTGAGTCCTAACTCTTTCTGCAAGGGGTTCAATTAGTAGATTAAAAATTGAGGGGGAGAGGGGGCAGCCCTGCCTAGTGCCGTTAGATATAGTGAAGGTGTCTGATAATAGGTTAGAGGTGAAAACTTGTGCACAGGGAGAGGAATATAGAGGCAGTATGGCAGATAAGATGGGCCCATGGAAGCCAAACTTTTGCAATGTGTGTCTCATATAGCCCCAATGGATCCTGTCAAATGCCTTCTCCGCATCCAAAGAGAGGAGCAGAGAAGGCATCCGACAGGACCGAGCGTATTGCATGATATTGATAACTCTCCTAGTGGCATCAGCAGCTTGTCTTCCCGCCGTGAAGCCTGATTGGTCAGATTTTACAAGAAAAGGAAGGATGGGGAGTAATCTATGGGCTAAGATTTTCGCATAAATCTTGACGTCAGTGTTGAGTAATGATATCGGTCGGAAGTTGGGCGGGGATGTGGGCTCTTTGCCAGGTTTAGGGATAGTCACAACGTAGGCCTTTAGCATTTCGGGGGGAAATGAGGCAGAGGACATCTCAGCCGAGAAGACCGCCTGTAGAGTCGGAATTAGTTTAGAATAAAATGTTTTAAAATAGTCATTGGGCAGGCCATCTGGGCCTGGAGATTTACCCAATGGAAGTGTTCGTATCACTTTCTGGATCTCAGACTCCGTAATAGGGGCATTAAGGTATGCTAGTTGTGATTGTGAGAGAGAGGGAAGTTTAATTTTGGACAAAAAGATCTGTATGCTTTCCTCTATTGGTTGTGGTGTGTTGGGGTCTTTATTCAGATTGTATAGTGTTGAATAGTATTCAGCAAAAGAATTAGCTATTTCTTTAGGGTTGTATATTTTATGTTTATCTTTTGGATGGAGTAAAAATGAAATTTTAGATTTAGTCCTGGCTGTTTTGAGCCTTTGGGCTAGGAATTTGCCTGCTCGATTGCCAGATGAATAATGTGACAGTTTTAGAGATTGTATGTGTTTGTCATAACGTTCAATTAGCAGGAGTCTGAGATCAGAGCCAAGTTGGGAGAGTTTTTGGGCCGTATGATGGGTGGAGTTTTGTTTATTTAAAGTCTCCAGGGTTTTTATGTCTTTAATAAGTAGGTTTAGCCTATGTGTCCTCTGCCTCTTCTCCCTTGCACATATCTGAAGTAATATCCCTCTAATAAAAGCCTTATGTGAGCACCACAATATTGCAGGATCAGATAAAGAATTGGTATTTACTTAAAAAAACTCAGATAATTTATCATTAATATTCCTGACATGTTGTGGCATCTGAAAAATACGTGAATTAGCTCTCCAGATATAGGTAGGACTCGGAGTGTGCCCCTCTACCACAGTGATAGATACAGGAGCATGGTCAGACCATGTTATGTTATGTATGGTGGAGGAGGACACAGCTTGTAGAAGTACTTTGTCCACCAATATCAGATCTAATCTGGAAACTCTTACTCCAGATTAGATGTCTGGTAGAGTGGAAGTTGAAGTCTCTTTCGTTAGCATGTTGGCATCTCCAAACATCATAGATATCTTGAGAGTGTAGCAGAGGTTGAAGCGAGGGAGGAGGTCGTTTGGCTTTTGATGTGGTATCCAATGAGTAATCCGCTGTTAAGTTATGGTCTCCACATATCACCAGTGATCCTTTTTGAACATTGGTGGCTTTCTGATAGAGTCTTCTTAGAAAGCGGAGTTGATGGGAATTTGGCGCGTATAGGTTAACAATTGTGTAGGGTTTATTATTCAGTTCTCCAAGGAGAATGAGATATCATCCTGCAGGATCTATGTGTGTTTCCAATAGATTGAGGGCCACAGAGTCTCTGATGGCAATAAGGACTCCTTTTTTTTTTGAAGGAGCTGAAGCAAAAAATATGTGGGGGAATTTTTTATGCTTAAAATAGGGGGTCTTGCTGGCTAAGAAATGTGTCTCTTGGAAACAGAGGACATCAGCTTGGAGTTTAATCGCCTCACTCCAGACCGAGGCTCTTTTGGCCGGGTGGTTGAGGCCATTTACATTGAAGGAAACTATTTTAAGCGCCATTTATATGGTGTGGTTGTAGATGTTTACGGTACCTTAGTCCTGGAAGTACAGCCCATCTTGTCTTGGAATTTTGATGATAGTTGGATTGACTTGAGTTCTTTGGTATCACTTCCTTGGAAGCTTACATCCGGAGGTCAGGCCAGTGGAAAGGAAATGCGGTTGAGGTGGAGGGAGAAATAAAATTAGAATGTAAAAAGAAAAAACATTGCAATAAAAAGATAAAGTCAAACTTGAACTTGAGCTTGAACTTGGGGGCAGAACAATTGCCCATATATCCGAGGGGGAGAAATCTCAACTGAGAACTCCAGATTTTGTCTGGAACCTTGATGGAAAAAGGTAGGATTACTTTTTGTGATTGGGTGCTCTTGATTTATTTTGTTTGTTGCTCTTCTTACTTACCGTTTGCCATTCATACTGGGTGTTTAGTTTTGGGGGAGAGGGGCCTGCAGGTGTGTGATCAGGTAGTATGTCCAGGGATCTAAGTAGCTGGAGTCCCTCTTCCACATCCGTAACTATTGTGGTGTTGCCATCATGAGTGACCGTTAGTTTGACCGGGTATCCCCAGCGATATATGATATTATGGTTGCGTAAGGCCTTGGTCACCGGCAATAAAGCTTTACGCTTTTGCATTGTGAAAGATCTGCAAATAGTTGAATATGCGCAAATCTTTCTGGTGGTTGTTGGTTTTTGCGGAATGCAGACATAAGTTGTTCCTTGGTTTGATAAAAATGTACCCGCATCAGGACATCTCTGGGTATATTATCTAGGAGATGTGACAGTTTTGGCAGTCTGTGAATGCGGTCAATTTGGATTTCAGATTCTGAAATGGTGGGTAAGAAGGTCTTGAGTAAGTCTTGGGCATACTGTTGAAGTTGTGGGGGAAGAATAGTTTCGGGAACCCCCCGTAGCTTAACATTATTTCTTCGTGACCTATCTTCAAGGTCAGCGACCTTTGACCTCAGCCATGCAATCTCATCAGAGTGATCATTGTGGGCATCAATTAGGGTGTTGTGGGATGAAGCAAAGTCCCCCATTTTATCTTCTATATGATTTACTCTCCCTCCCAGGGTTCCCAGTTCTGTTTTAAAGTTGTTAACACATTGCAGCATGTCTGTGTGCATAGAGCTGCGGAGGGAAACAAGCATGTCTTTGAGCGTAGTGTGAGACATAGGCTTACCCGTTGTGGGGAATGCTGTAAACGGGTCCACCAGCTCCCTTGTATCCTCCATGGAGTCTTGTCTCATGCTTCCTTGCTGGATGTCATCCGCCAGACGTGGCTTAGATTTGGCTGGGCTGCGGGAGAGAGGTGTGGAGGCGTCCGGAGACCCGTGGATCGGGCCTGCTTGTGAGCCTGGGCTTAAGGCTGGAGACCGCGAGCTGCCTGTGGGGGAAGGAGAGCCGCTCCCTGCGCCGGCGCCATTTTGGGCACGGTCGCGGTCTTTCGGCTGAAAGAAATCTTGTAGTTTCTTCAGCGCTGCCGCGTCTTTCCTCTTGCGGGTCATCTGGGCGAGTCGGCGGTAGTGTTATGCTGTCTGCAAAGGCAGATAGTGGATCGGTGTCATCCCAATATTTCGTGGTTCCCTTAGCTGGAGCGGAGCTGTGAAGTTACACAACCATTCAGCTGCGCGGTAGCCACGCCTCCCCCCCCCAGTATATATCCTTTTTTAAATACAATTATTTTCCATTTTAGGTAATGACCCTTAAAATGTGGAGCTAGGCTAGATATTCCTGAGATTTGAATGCTGATTGTACTTAGTGATTGTCAGCCAAGTGCCCCTTTGCAGCCGCTGATAGGCAGCAGCAGCAGAAATGTATTTGTATTTGGGGGATCCATCCAACTATTTCCAATCAGTATTACGCTCTCGTAATAAGCAGGATCTATGCAACCATTTCCAATCACTGTTTCCCTTTCCTAATAAGTTGAATCTGTCCAATCTTTTCCAATCACTACTACCCTCTCCTAATAAACGGGATCAATCCAACCTTTTCCAGTCACTGTTACCCTCTCCCAATAAGTAGGATTCATCTAAACTTTTTCAATCAGTTTTACCCTCCCATAATAGGTGGGATCCATCCAACCTTTTCCAATCACTGTTACCCTCTCCTAATAGGTTGGATCTATCCAACCTTTTCCAATCAGTACTAACTTTTCTTAATAAACGGGATCTATCCAACATTTTCCAATCACCATTTCGCTCTCCCAATAACTGGGATCTATCCAACCTTTTCCAATGAGTATTACCCTTTCCTAATAAACTGGATCTATTCAACCTTTTCCAATCACCATTTCCCACTCCCAATAAGTGGGATCTATCCAACCTTTTCCAATCACTGATACCCTCTCCTAATAGGAGGGATCCATACAGCCTTTTCCGATCACTGTTAGACTCTCCTAATGAACAGGATCTATCCAACCTTTTCCAGTTACTGTTTCCCTCTCCCAATAATTGGGATCCATCCAACCTTTTCCAATCACTGTTACCCTCTCCTCATAAGTGGAATCCATCTAACCTTTTCCAATCACTGTTACCCTCTCCTCATAAGTGGAATCCATCTAACCTTTTCCAATCACTGTTACCCTCTCCTCATAAGTGGGATCTATCCAACCTTTTCCAATCACTGATACCCTCTCCTAATAGGAGGGATCCATACAGCCTTTTCCGATCACTGTTAGACTCTCCTAATGAACAGGATCTATCCAACCTTTTCCAGTTACTGGTTCCCTCTCCCAATAAATGGGATCCATCCAACCTTTTCCAATCACTGTTACCCTCTCCTCATAAGTGGAATCCATCTAACCTTTTCCAATCACTGTTACCCTCTGCTCATAAGTGGAATCCATCCAACCTTTTCCAATCACTGTTACCTCTCCTAGTAAGTGGGATCCATCCCACCTTTTCTAATCACTGTTACCCTCTCTTAACAAGCAGGATCCATCCAACCTTTTTGTTTACTGTTTCCCTCTCCTAATAAGCAGGATCTATCCAACTTTTTCCAATCACTATAAAAAGAGGGGAGGAAACACTCCTAATGCATTTTGTTTAATTTTTGAACCGAAGATGCACACATCCCTGCCCCTGCCAGAATTACATTGGAAGGCTATAAATAAAGTAGGTAATTTTCTGCCCCTAATGCCACTTTTATCATCTATTGCTTGGTACATTAGCCATGAGAATCAATTGCATCTTGTTCACCCACCCCCAACCTCCCCCTCTTTCTTTACAGTTTACTGTAAATATCCTACATCTTTGGAAACCTTCCGATTGTAGCGAACATGTACAGGAGGCCTAGTTCCATTTGAAGGTATCTTTTTTGTTGATGTCTGTCTCCTGTGGTTTCTCGTGGAAACATATGCTTTTTAATTTAATATGATTCAATATGTTCATGCAATGTTTATGTTTTTTGTTTTTGTTTTGATTTTCATGGACATATATCTCATTGCAGATATTGAGATTTGCTCTTTCTCTGTATATTTTACATCTCTAAACCTAGATGGTGCCCTGAAAAAGCCTCTCGGCGAGGGCTCAGGGCTCACTGTACAAATGATCTTTTCGTGTTTTTAACCTTTTTTGAACATTGTGATATACTATGTACTTTTTTCAATAAATAATATTATGATTATTTTTTGTTGCCTCTTTTTTACCTCTCCATTGTTTCCATGCCCTAAAAGTCAGAGTTTTGGTTACCCAACCAGTACCCTTTCTTTTCCAATCACTGTTATCCTCTTGAGCTGGGAAGTCTCAGCCCATATGCTCTTCATTCAGTTAAACATGCATGATCAAGCATGCTTTTGGTGACAGGAACATACATATTAAACAATACAGAATGACTGGAGGATAGCTAAATTATACCTGCAAATGTGACCATCCATCATTGATGAACATGCAGTGCAGAGCAATGGGTTCACTTTCATGGCAGCCTAGCAGCAGTATTTCCATACTTACCTACCTTTAGCTCCTCAGCCATCATGAGCAAAAAGAAATTCCCAGTACTTCATGGTATGGGAAACATGTGACTTACTCTCCTTTCCACCATACAGGGGCGGATCCAGAGTCTATTCTCGGGAGGGGCACTGCCAGAAAATACCTTTTTTTGCGGGCAATTTATCGGGGAAACAGCTGGTGTTGGCACTTCAATCATCACGGCACCATGGTTATAATGGTGTCAGGATGATTGAAGCACATTATTTCTATTCTTACATTGTAATATAAAATTAAATAGTTCAACTCACCATAATGCAGAATCAGTGGGAGCCCTGAGTGTGTCACTTTCCACGTCGCCTGCCACCAAATGCGGATTGTCACTTCCAACGTCACCTGTCACCAGATGCGGATTGTCACTTGCCGCATCACCTGCCACAAGTTGTGGATTGTCACTTGCCACGTCACCTGCCACACGTTGTTTATTGTCATTTGCCACGTCACCTGCCACACGTTGTGAATTGTCACTTGCCACGTCTCCTGCCACACGTTATGGATTGTCACTTGCCACGTCACCTGCCACAAGTTGTGGATTGTCACTTGCCACGTCACCTGCCACACGTTGTGGATTGTCACTTGCCACGTCTCCTGCTACACGTTGTGGATTGTCACTTGCCACATCTCCTGCCACACGCTGTGGATTGTCAGTTGCCATGTCACCTGCCACACGTTGCGGATTGTCACTTGCCACATCGCCTGCCACCAGATGCGGATTGTCACCTGCCGTGTCACACTTTCCTGCTAAGGTGGTCTCTTGCTATGTCCCAGAGTCAGGCAGCAGGGAGATGATGTAATCTCTCTGCTGCCCCCAGCTGCCTTCACAGTGAGGGCAGAATTGCAGGGATGCAGGGCGGGCACAGGGTGGTGAGAGATGTCATCTCTCTGCTTCCGTGCCCGCCGGCTCCCTGATTGGCCAGCAGACCACTCACAGTTACATGGAGCCGCCCAGCTACCCCCCCTCACCTGCCCACTCACCGACTCACTCACTGACCAAGCCGCCCGCACTGTGGAGCCGCCCGCACTGTCAGCCACGGTGGAGCCGCCCGCACTGTCACCTGCAGGGCTGCCAGCACTGTCAGCCGCGGCGGAGGCTGAGACTCGAGTCCGAACTCCGCTCCGACGTGACGGTGACTCACTCACTGTGACTGACGTCACTCGTTGCTAATGCCTGGGCCGTCTGGGGTCTAGCAATGAGTGCAGGGAAGAGGCTCCACCCACCCACCTCCTCCTGGTATGTATCCACCCTCAATGTGAGTGACCGCCGCCACCCGTACTACACACATAGACGCGAGTCTTTCTCTCTGCGCCGCTGATCGGCACATGTGAGAGAGAGACTCGGGCCGGCAGCGGCAGGAGACAATTTCAGACAGTGCTATTATTTCGGTGGGGGGGGGGCAATTGCGCTGTTGCCCCCCCCTGGATCCGCCCCTGCCACCATATGACAGTGTTTGGTGATTGGCAGCTGGGGGGGGGTTGATGTGGCACTATTAAAGTCAACCCTTTGTCTACCCCTCCGTGAACAAAGTACAGATACACTTTAAGTCTATGGTCACCACAGGCGTGATACTGGAAAGATCACCAAGTAAAAACAGAGGGAAAAAAGCAAAAAAAAAAGAAAGAAAACAAATACAATAACCACATCTAATGATTGGTAAGCTGCAATATATTCAATTTTCTGTTTTGGGTTTAATACTGCTTTAAGTTGTGAATACATTCAGTGTTTATACACCTAATGTGTCCTAGGACAAGGTGCACATTTCCTTTAGGCTTTTACATTTCATTTAAACTATTTCACTCAAACAGAAAAGTGACTAAAAGGTCCACATGTCATGAAAAAATCTCTTTTTAATTCTCCAGGAGACCTTTTCAAAGGGTAATTTTTTAACATGCGACCTGAGATAACGAGTATCTGATAATGGCCTGCTTATCTATCACTCGGTAACAGAACCGGGAGCAAGTCAATGGCATGTACTTCAATAGTGACAAGGCGTATTAACTCCTTCGCTGACATTTATTGCGCTGTACCAATGGACTGAAAAACTGTGCCGGGAAATAATTTATCTCATTGGCCAATCTGGCCTTCTGGATCCATATCTTTGGGTGTGGTAAAGCCACGGGGCAACAATGGTTGCCTATTGTTTCCTCCAAAAAGCCAGTTTTACCAGTGTCTGGAGGCTCCACCCTCCTTTACATGGGCTGAAGCAAGCATTTATGATTATGTGTGTGGCAGGAGACAAAAGTGTATGAGGACTAGTTATTTAACCGCCATTTTGCTTCAGGAATGATCTATTCCGTTTCCAGGAGCATGGAAAAATACAAGGTTCTTCAGGTTTTTTTTAGAGTAGCATATGAATCACTTCCTTCCCCCTAATAGCCTATTCACACCATGCACCACAACACACGCACATCCATTATAAGTGCATTGGGAAGCCATTCAGAAAGAAAGACACTTCACTGCACCAACACACTTGATGTGTTACCACAAATAGTTGATGTGGTCTTTCTAGACCTTGGTGATTGGATGCTTACGGACTCAATTTAAGTCATGCCAATGGAGCTTACTTGGGCTTCCCTTCTTCTGACAGCCAAAGAAAGAAAAAAAATTATATTAAAAAAGTACTTTTACTCAAGTTAATGGTATTTAGAAACTCTGTGCCCTAGCGATTGGTGAGAAGTGGGACTTTAAATAACAGCTTTGGAAGCTTAGATTGGCCAAATCTGGGTGACTGTCTATCAGTGTCCTATGTTGATGTTGATGTCTTTTATTTGATTCAGAATCACTTCTCTCCCCAAGTCTTTGGGAATGCAAAAGAAGCTGAAGCAGGTTAACTGAATTCTGAATGATCTCAGAAGCATCTGAAAGTGATGTCCAAAGCATGCTGCATAGGCCTATTTATATATCTTACTAGGCCCTTTACTGACGTTGTCCACCACCTTTACCAGAGAATGTCTAAGAATAATTGGTCTAATGGATGGGCCGCCACTGACCAGCCTTTTTTTTTTAGCCTCTTCAACAGTGAGGAACACTTAAATTAACTTTCCAGTCTCTGGGAACCCTTGCTAATCGTTACTATATCTGCAAATCACGGTACATTAGCATAATGGTCAGTGGTAAGAATGCTTTTTACATTTGTGGATATTGGGAAGAACCCCTAGCTAAAAAGATCATTGGTGGCAGTGGTTACTCAATCGAGAAGCAGAAATTGCTCACTGCTCAAGAAACCCCTGGCAACTTCTGGAGGAAACTTTGTTGAGAAAGTCTGCCCTAAACTCTATCTCATAGTATGCAAACAGTGTTCGTGAACATCTTCGGAACTTACCAATCTGAATGGTTTCAAGAGGGAAATAATAGAAGCATTCTGTATGACTTGGTGCTGTTCGGAAGGAAATGAAGGAGGTGCTCTCTGACTGATGCCACTTGGATAGTACAAAATCAGGAGAACAGTTGGGGCATCATAAGGTTTGCCTCCTGCCTCCTATCTTCCCTAAAAGTGAACAGTGCCTGGGTCTACATGACAGAAGATAGGGTTCCCATAATCCCTTTGATCTTGATCTAGTACAAATGGGTCCCTAACTCCCCTTGTGCAGTGGCACAGTCTGCACCCATGTTTAGTCCACCCCTGACCACTACTGGTAGAAAAACAAATGACAGAAAAGATATGAATTTTACAGAAAACAGATTAATTTGCTTTGTTTTAGCACTCCTGTCTAGAATTCAGTGTTTCATGTTTTAGATTGAACTGAAGTCCCACGAGAACATTATAAAGAAAGATATACTGTTCCAAAGAGCACTCATCCTCCAAAGGCAGAAGGGATGAAGCTTTTCAAACACATCAGCTATGAGGCTAGAATAAAGTGGTTGTAAACCTCTGACATGAAATATGAACAAAGCATAACCCTCTATAGTGTGTGCTTTTCTCAAACCAGAGCACTAAGTGTCATTTCTCACAGTTGTCATCACTTCTGACAAGTTTTCCTGACACCAAGAGATAAAATGGTGACAGGGGGAGGGAGCTCCAGCACACAGCCTGTGATTGACAGCTTCCGCTGTGTTCCCCTGTGAAGGGGGTGTATCTCTTCCCTTCTCTCAGACCTCTTCTCGCTGAGATCTGCAGAGTGTAACTTCAGCTCCCTGCCCCCTGCTTTCGGTAAACTTAGACAAGCTTTACAAACTCTGGACTTTGAACCGATGTAGAGAAGAGAAGACTGCAGATAAACAGGTACAACTTATGTAGAAGGATTTGTCTCACCTCTGTGTATCACCCGAGGCCAGTTATTTTACTGAGTAAATTAAATTAAACCACTTGTATCACAACAGGATGGATGCTTACAAGAATAGTAGGGGAGATGCCACATCCTAACTACATTGTAAAACTATATGTGGACAATATCATGGACTTTATAGGCACAAGTACACAAGGTTTGATAAAAGATTATGTTATTTTATTACAAAAATAGTTAAAATATAGACATATTATAAAATCACACAAAACAAATATTGCCTACAGAATATATATAACACCAGCATAACCACCAAAACCCATTCCTGGTAGACGTATGGCGTCCAAATGGGACGATAACCAGTGTCCAATCGGGCTTGGTGAGGGTAGATGTAGTGTAATAATTTAAATTGAGGACCTTGGCGCTACTAATTAAGTGAATGTATAATATAAACTAGTGTGAAGTCAGTGAAATCGCTGCAGGATCTAAAGTGTACACTTAAACACAAAAAAGGGTAAATGATAATAAAAGTGATCTTCTAACACATTAATATTGAGGTGAAATAATCCAAATCATTGGTAAAAAAGTAAACACAGTAATTCAAAACCAAAATGAGTGTGTATACATCAAAAAAAATCCAAATCAAAGTGATAAATTAGTAAAATTATATACTGATCATTTCTTTGTCAGTGGGCAAACGTACAAAATCAGCGGGGGGGGGGGGTCAAATACTTTTTTCCCTCACTGTATATATGCGTCTTCGTATTTACGGTTTGCTCCGGTGTTAGCGCCAGTCGGAGGGTTAATAACTAATGCCATGTTTGATATCAGTATTATCATATGTAGCAGTGATTGTTATTCCCTTTGAACTATTTGTTTGTGTTTATTTAGTATATTTGTCTAAGCTCCTGAGGAAGCGCTGAAGCGCACAACATGTAGAGCATTATTATGCTACAAATCATTGGTAAAAAAGTAAACACAGTAATTGAAATCCAAAATGAGTGTGTATACATCAAAAAAAGTCCAAATCAAAGTGATAAATTAGTGACAATAATCATGAGTGTTCATAATCTTGGTGAATCTTCTAAATAGACAATTATGTTGTGAAATTAATGTCAATCTTTGTGACTAGATACGTAATGCTCCCAGAGCTCTTACCGCTATATGAAGAGCAATAAGCCTTAGATCAATATCCTAAGATGGGATCGCCTGTATATCGTCCGTGTTTCCAATCGATGTCGATGTGGATGGTTATGGACGTGGTTCGCGATCTGCTGAATAAACCTTCTCCCTGCTGACAGCTTGGTTAGGATCTCGTGGTTCCATTGTGGACGTTCAATATTCACCATTAAAACAAATAAAAGAAAACAGACCTCCCATAGTGTAATATGTAAAGATAATACCGTTTATTAGAAATGCCAGGTCTTATATTTAAATAGATAAAAACAAGCTTATCTGGGGTTCCCCTGATGAAGTCATGTGTTGTGATGTAACGTGCGTAGGGATTGGCCGGAAGTCTGAGAGACAGAAAGTGATGCAAGGAGCATGTTTGACACATGGATACACACAGATAAGCTTGTTTTATTTTTTTAAACGTAAGAGGCAACTTGGCATTTCTAAAAAAAACTGTATTATCTTTACATATTAAACTATGGGAGGCCTGTTTTCTTTTATTTCTTTTAATGGCGAATATTGAACGTCCATAACGGAACCACAGGATCCTGAGGCTAACCAAGCTGTCAGCAGGGAGAAGGTTTATTCAGCAGATTGCAAACCACGTCCATAACCATCCACACGGATATCGACTGGAAACACGGACGATATACAGGCAATCCCATCTCAGGATACCGATCTAAGGCTTATTGCTCTCCATCTAGCGGTAAGAGCTCTGGGAGCATTACGTGACTATCTAGTCACGAAGATTGACATCAATTTCACAACATAATTGTCTATTTAGAAGATTCGCCAGGATTATGGACATTCATGATTATTGTCACTAATTTATCACTTTGATTTGGACTTTTTTGATGTATACACACTCATTTTGGATTTCAATTACTGCGTTTACTTTTTTACCAATGATTTGTAGTATAATAATGCTCTACATGTTGTGCGCTTCAGCGCTTCCTCAGGAGCTTAGACAAATATACTAAATAAACACAAACAAATAGTTCAAAGGGAATAACAATCACTGCTACATATGATAATACTGATATCAAACATGGCATTAGTTATTAACCCTCCGACTGGCGATAACACCGGAGCAAACCGTAAATACGGAGACGCATATATACAGTGAGGGAGAAAAGTATTTGACCCCCCCCCCCCCCGCTGATTTTGTAAGTTTGCCCACTGACAAAGAAATGATCAGTATATAATTTTAATGGTCGGTTTATTTTAAAAGTGAGAGACAGAATAACAACAAAAATATCCAGAAAAACGCATTTCAAAAAGGTTATACATTGTTTTGCATTTAATGAGTGAAATAAGTATTTGACCCCTTCGCAAAACATGACTTAGTAGTTGGTGGGGAAACCCTTGTTGGCAATCACAGAGGTCAGACATTTCTTGTAGTTGACCACCAGGTTTGCACACATCTCAGGAGGGATTTTGTCCCACTCCTCTTTGCAGATCTTCTCCAAGTCATTAAGGTTTCGAGGCTGACATTTGGTAACTCAAACCTTCAGCTCCCTCCACATATTTTCTATGGGATTAAGGTCTGGAGACTGGCTAGTCCACGCAAGGACCTTAATGTGCTTCTTCCTGAGCCACTCCTTTATTGCCTTGGCCATGTGTTTTGGGTCATTGTCATGCTGGAATGCCCATTCACAACCCATTTTCAATACCCTGGCTGAGGGAAGGAGGTTCTCAAACAAGATTTGATGGCCCCATCAATCGTCCCTTTGATGCGGTGAAATTGTCCTGTCCCCTTAGCAGAAAAAGACCCCCAAAGCATAATGTTTCCACCTCCATGTTTTACGGTGGGGATGGTGTTCTTAGGGTCATAGGCAGTATTACTCCTCCTCCCAACACGGCAAGTTGAGTTGATGCCAAAGAGCTTGATTTTGGTCTCATCTGACCACAACACTTTCACCCAGTTCTCGTCTGAATCATTCATATGTTCATTATCAAACTTCAGATGGGCCTGTACATGTGCTTTCTAAACAGGGGGGCCTTGCGAGCGCTGCAGGATTTTGGTCCTTCACGGCGTAGTGTGTTATCAATTGTTTTCTTGGTGACTATGGTCCCGACTGCCTTGAGATCATTGACAAGATTCTCCTGTGTAGTTCTGGGCTGATTCCTCACCGTTCTCATGATCATTGAAACTCCATGAGGTGAGAACTTGCATGGAGCCCCAGACTGAGGGAGATTGACAGTTATTTTGTGTTTCTTCCATTTGCGAAAAATCGCACCAACTGTTGTCACCCTCTCACCAAGCTGCTTGGCGATGGTCTTGTAGCCCATTCCAGCCTTGTGTAGGTCTACAATCTTGTCCCTGACATTCTTGGATAGCTCTTTGGTCATGGTGGAGAGATTGGAATCTGATTAATTGATTGCTTCCGTGGACAGGTGTCTTTTATACAGGTAACAAGCTGAGATTAGGCGCACTCTCTTTAAGAAGTGCTCCTAATCTCGGCTCGTTACCTGTATAGAAGACAACAGGGAGCCAGAAATCTTGCTGATTGATAGGGGATCAAATATTTATTTCACTCATTAAAATGCAAATCAATGTATAACTTTTTAGAAATACGTTTTTCTGGATATTTTTGTTGTTATTCTGTCTCTCACTGTTATAATAAACCGACCATTAAAATAATAGACTGATCATTACTTTGTTAGTGGGCAAACGTACAAAATCAGCAGGGGATCAAATACTTTTTTCCCTTGTTGTATAACAGGTAGCCACCACCTACCCATAGTGCATTGTAATCTGCTGAAAAATGTGATACCTTTAGTAAAAAATGATTATCAAATTTAATAATAAGATTCAAACTAGGTTTAGAATAGCAAGATATAAAGACAAACTAAGGCTTAAACATTAGCAGTGTACAGGATTACGGTGTATGGTCGCAATGTACAAATATACTAAAAACTACAAGTAGGCAGGGCGGGAGGTGCGGAGTAGATCATTAGTCCTCAAACATTTTTAAAGAGTATATAGTACAATTATTATAACAATACAGACTTAGCTGTGCAAGTCTTGCCACAGATTCTCAATTGGATTTAGATCTGGGCTTTGACTGGGCCATTCTAACACATAATATGCTTTGATCTGAATCATTGCATTGTAGATCTGGCTGTATGTTTAGGGTTGTTGTCCTCCTGGAAGATAAACCTCCGCCCCTGTCTCAAGTCTTTTGCAGACTCTAACAGGTTTTCTTATAGGATTGCCCTGTATTTGGCTCCATCCATCTTCCCATCAACTCTGACCAGCTTCCCTGTCCCTGCTGAAGAAAAGCATCCCCACAAGATGATGCTGCCACCACCATGTTTCACGGTGGGGATGGTGTGTTCAGGGTGATGTGCAGTGTTAGTTTTCCACCACACATAACGTTTTGCTTTTTAGGCCAAAGAGTTAAATTTTGGTCTCACCTGACCAGAGCACCTTCTTCCACATGTTTGCTGTGTCCCCCACATGGCTTCTTGCAAACTGCAAACAGGATTTCCTCTTTCTTTCAACAATGGCTTTCTTCTTGCCACTCTTCTATAAAGGCCAGATTTGTGGAGTGCAGATGTACAGTGCTCCGTGAGATGTTCTAAGCTTGGGATATATTTTTATAACCTAACCCTGCTTTAAATTTGTTCACTAAGGTTCTCTAATACACCTCTGAGGGCTTCACAGAACAGCTGTATTTATGTGGAGGTTAAATTACACACAGGTGGACTCAATCTACTAATTAGGTGACTTCTGAAGGCAATTGATTCTACTGGATTTTAGTTAGGGGTATCAGAGTAAAGGGGGGCTGAATAGAAATGCACGCCACACTTTTCAGATATTTATTTGTGAAAGATTTGGAAAACCATTTATCATTTTCCTTCCACTTCACAACTATGTGTCACTTTGTGTTGGCCTATCACATAAAATCCCAATAAAATACATATATATGTAGCGGTCACCTACTTTCAAGTAGGTGAGCTTTCTGTGTTTAAATGACAAAGTACGGTTTCAGGTAAATTTGGGCAGGCTTGTATTGTGGTTCCAGGCCTGGTTGTTTTTTTTTTTTGAGAACTGGGAGTGTCAGTGTAGTGCAGGGTGTGGCCACCTGTGCTTGGACCCAGAGATGCTTCCTCTTGCTTTCAGTGGAAATGGTTCTGGAAGAGAGGTTGGACTTGGGATCTGAGTGGCAGGCAGCTCATGTGTGGAGTTCTGGCCAATTAATAATTTGTTTGGCAGGAGGCGGGACTCCCATATAAGCTGGGGTCACATGCTGCTGGGGAGTTCCAGAGAGGGAGAGATCAGAGAGAGGGCCCCCTGCGGGGAGCCAAGCAGAGCCCTCCCATGGAGAAGCGGGGGGGACCAGGCCACAGAGAGGACAGGAGTCAATGACACCGCACAGCATGTAGTTGCTGGTGTTGCTGGACACCCCTGTGGGGAAGGGAGCATGCCAGATTGGAGAGAAGGGATGGAGAAACCATTCGGAAGAAGTAGCAACTAAGCGGAAGACAACTGGGCGATCGATCGTTTGTGAGTGGAACATGGACTGTTGATCAAGTGAGTGAAAGCCCAGGGGAAGGGTATTACCAGAGGCTGAGGGATGTTGGTACGCAAGTCAGTAAGACAGGTGATGATGGCCTGTGACTTATGCCGCGTACACACGAGCGGACTTTACGGCGGACTTTGCCCGGCGGACTGGATTTCGTCGGACAATTCGATGTGTGTGGGCTCCAGCGGACTTTGTTTTCTCAAAAGTTGGACGGAATTAGATTTGAAACTTGTTTAAAATTTATCCGTTGAAATCGAGTCCGGTCGAAAAGTCCGCCGTCTGTATGATAGTTCGACGGACAAAAAGCCACGCTAGGGCAGCTATTGGCTACTGGCTATGAACTTCCTTGTTTTAGTCCGGTCGTACGTCATCACGTACGAATTCGACGGACTTTGGTGGATTGTGTGTAGGCAAGTCCGTTCGTTCACAAAGTCCGTCGGAAAGTACGTCGAAAAGTCCGCCGGGCAAAGTCCGCCGTAAAGTCCGCTCGTGTGTACGCGGCATTAGGGTTCAACAATACCCCGGGATTCCAATCAGTCAGGCGGGAGGAATTATTCAGAGTGATCTCTTCCTTAGCTCAACTTGGAAGTACTATACAGACGGGAAGTAGTGGTCAAAAGGCGGCGGTAAAGCTCCGAGCACAAATAGAGATACAGATTGTTCTAAAATGGTCTACGGGTGAAGAAGTTATTCAGAGTGACTCTTTACTACAACAGCCTATGTATTCTCTAGTAAATCTACCCAAGTCTATATGCAAAGAGTTATTCAGAGTGGCTCCTTGCTGTTCACTTTCATTGTTCTCAAGGACCAGACTACTCCCATCTTCCCAATGAAAGGTTATTCAGAGTGACTTTTCATTATCCGCAATGTTCTAAGTCTTTGCATGAGAGGCAAAGGAAAGATTATAAAGCAGAAAAAGAGCATCTCAGAAAACCCTTTTTCCTATCCCAGTTTGTGTTATACAAATAAAAGCAAGAGAAAAGTACAATAAGGACTGTTTCTATTTCTATGGGTTGCGATGGGCTAGGTGGTAAATGTGATAATACGGATAGAACACACAAATTGCAGCTCCTGGGGGGGTTGTGCGCTATATATATTTATCTGTATATTTTTGGTTGTAATATGACAAAATGTGGAAAATTTCAAGGGGTGTGAATACTTTTTCAAGGCACAGTATGTGACCATACATCTCCATCCCTATGTATACATTAAAGAAAAGGGTTGGGACTTTAAAGCGGGGTTCCACCCAAATTTTGAACATTATCTCTATGCATTCTCTTCCTTGCCTAGATGCTGACATGCTTTGTAAAAAAATTTAAATCGCTGTAATTACCTTTTTTTTTCTAATCTTCTTAGCACTTCCTGGTTTTCCTCCCATGGGAGTAGGCGTGTTTCTAGCCTCTCCCAGACCTCCCACAGTCCCCTGGGAGCTAGTCTCAGGCTTCCCAGCATGCATTGTGCAACAGCGTCATCACAACATCTCGGTGAATGCTGGGAGCACAGCATTCACCGCATCCAGGAAATACATGCTTGTGGGCTTCAAATGCCCACAATGAAGATGGAAACCGCCTGCAGTGAATTTTTATAAGTTATTCTTTACAATGAAATCGGACACAGGCAGACTTATTACACAGAACATGTGAGTAGATATTCATGAGAAGAAAAGTTTGTGAATGAACTCCAAAAAAAAAAAACAATAGATAGGTGGACCCCCGCTTTAAATGAGGTGTGTATGATGTGGCTCATCAAATAGAGAAATGTTGTAAACATATGTTTTATTGTCTAAAAACACATGACAATCTCATACAACAAAAATACAAATATAATAAATGTATCAATACCATGGTCTCCCCTATCCGTGAGCAGCGATACTCATTTGGCATCCCTCCCATTCCCCTCCCACCCACCTTGTGTTGGATGCAGAGGTCTGGGTGGGTTTTTCTCCTCCGCGCATAGGCGTCCTGCTACCGCCTGGTGTATTCGACGTCCTCGGGTGTCGTCATGCCGGTGCGTGTCATCATGGCTGACCAATGGGAAGCCACTGTATGTCTGAGTTTTAAAGAGCTGCCTTCGCCGCCCTGACTCAGACACCTCCCCCTCACGTCATGCCAGCGTGACCCTGGGCAGGACCTGTTGGATACATCAGGAGCACACTGGCCTTTTCTTCTCTGGTGGGAGATCTTGTCACCAGCATACTCTGTGCACTCGACACTTTGTCTTTGTTGTGTCAATATCATAAGGTATTCACTTTGTGAGGCTATCTCACTCACTTCCATTCACTTTGGGCACCTGCTCACTTACATCCTTTGGTATATCTACATCACTTGCTCACTTACAATCCTTGGTATACACATGCTATTTTCCATTTCTTCGCTTGGTTTATGGGCTGTTTTTATTTCTTCTTTAGCTTATTTTCACTGTTATTTATACTTCAATTGACAGAATTGGAGCCCATATACACAAATGTTTTGAATATCTTTATCCTTGGTAATCGTCCTTTTGCTCCCCGTTTCCACCATGGGTCCTAGTTACCACAGCCCCTGAAGAAGACATCCCTGCCAGCCCATGCTCTCTAGCGTTACATGATCTACATCCAGCTGACATGTAAGTAGTCAAGGGGACAAATATTACACCTTCTTTATTCTCCATTACACCTTCCCCTACTGGAGTTTTATGATTAGACTTTACTGTCATGCCTATGTTTCTTTATAGATCAATGACACATCCGCCCTTAAAGAGTGGAATCAGTTCACAAAACGCGTCGGGGTTATATAGATGCATTACGTTTTTCAGCTCACAGTACAACACATGCTCATATAGGGATTCCATTCATGGATGACGATCATTTTTAACCATTTTTACCATTCAATATGTTTGTTGTTTTGTATAGCCTTTATTATATGATTTGCAACATTGTTATTGATGCATTTATTATATTTGTATTTTTGTTGTATGAGATTGTCATGTTTTTTAAGACAATAAAACATAGATTTACAACATTTCTCTATTTGATGAGCCACATCATACACACCTCATTTAAAGTCCCAACCCTTTTCTTTAATATAACTTATTAGCAAAAGGTATTCCCTTACATAGAATAAACCTGCACCACTGGTACTGAGCAGTCTAAAGGTTCACGTTCTGTGTCCAATCCCTCAATGGGTTTAAGGCAACAGCTTCCTTAGTAGATGTATGATATTGCCTACGAGAGAATGGTGTGCATAAGGGTCAATACAAGCTAGTGCAGTCAAATTTGATAGACAGTAACCACCAGAGGGAAAGGCAAGCACACGCCATCCCACTGGGGAAACCCAAACAAAAGTACACAAACACATGCCATAGAAGATCCTCCGCATCGTCTACCCGCCATGACAGAAACCACCAGGTATGGTGGCAGCAGTCCTAAAGTGCAGCCTGCGCACTTAAATATATGCATCCCAAACCAGGGTGCCCAACGCCGATGTAGGTCGGCAATGACGTCACCTGGCCCGGCCGCCAATTACTGCGCATGTGCCAGTTTCCCGCGCATGCGCCGCGCGATCGGGAAGGGAGGGTGCGCTGCACGGGAGGAAGCACCATCCCAAGGGAGCCGCCCCCTGAGAGGCACTCCATGCTCCGCAGCCCAGACACAGATACCATGGTAGCGGCCGGCTTTACTGGGTATGTGTAATCACCTTAACAATTTTTTTAAAAAATTTTAACAAAAGCAAAAGAAAGACATCTTCCATGAAAACATCCATAGCTGATGTACTAATAACCGACCATCAGTGCAAAAGATGTACAAATAAAAATTAAGTCCAATCTGTCGAGTAACATGATAAATATATATCAACAAAATATTCTTGTTATATACAAAGTGCCCCCGCAGCGGTCCTCGTTCACAGCTCTGGCGGCTCTGACTCCGGGGCTTACTTCCAGGTGCTTCATGACCAAGAATATCCACTTTTTGTGCTAAAAGATCTATGATTAAAGTGGTGTCACCTGGCTTGGTTTACTCCGTAGAATCTCATGAGTGCACCATAACAGGTATACATCTAAGACCTTTCACTGGTGGGAATTTATGCTATCCCCCTCCCTTGGGTCCTGTATGGGACCCCTTGGGGGATTGTTTGCCGGAGATTTCCGCTCCTACACCATTTTCCATCTTGCACTCTTTGCACTTCTAACTACATTGGGAAAGATCATGGACACTTGTTGAGCCGATCCTTTGGGGATCCTTTAGGGATGGTCCATTCAACTATACTCAGTTGCACCCCCTGAACCTCGAAGGAAGCCTCCAGAGTGAAATACGTCGGAATGAGGCACCCCTCCCCCTCCTTTTCTTGATATATGTGACATTATACTCATTTTCAACATTATGGTTATATAGGGGAGGGCCTCTCAACTAGGGTTGCAATATTGAATACGGCTTGCAGAATCTTTTCATGTTTTTAAGGGATGAATACCCCAAAAAATCTATTAATGAATTTGTAATAAAAAAATATTTTTTAAGAATGCAAGTGTATTGGTAAATCTTTCTGATAAAATGTTTCAACACCCTTTAAAGTTCCAGTTTCTTTGGTTACTTTCCTTCAAACGTGTTTTCTGAGAAGTTTTCCCAACATATATGAGATACATTTGTGAAGGGGAGGAGAGCTCAGCACACAGCTTGTAAATTCAGAACACAGCTCTGTGTCCTTCCTTCGTTCCTGTGCAGTGTGTGGAGGGGGGGATGTTTTCCCTTTCCTCCAATAAGCACTCATACATTGTACACAAGCTGTAACTACAGCTCTCCACCCCCTCCTCTCTGTTCCTGATAGATGGAGAAGGATTTAGGCACAATTGTGAACTTTTGAAGGGATGTAGAGAAGAGAAGACTGCAGTTAAACAAGTAAAACTTAGGAAGATTTGTTTGATCTCTGTGTATCTTCCGAGGCTATTCACTCCACTGGCTATATGAGAAGGTTAACAACCACTCTAAAAGGACAACTTTTACCAAAGATATAGTTGTCCTATAAATGAGCTCTTTGTGAGCATTGAGAAATATTATTCCATACAATACAATCTTCATTCTTTATTTATTCGGCTCTAATAGGTTCCCGAAACGTCTATGTATTTGATCATAAATCCCCTTTTACATGAATCTGCAGTTCTGTGCTTCTTGCAGACCATATAAAGAGCTTGCTCTCAGCGATCAGTCTACACGCTGGGGACTCGCCGTTAACAGAAACAACTTGACATGGTGCTTTGGTCTCAACGAGTAGCTGAAGACAGTGCAATCATATTATTATCTTGGAGGCTCTTGGCAGTAACCATGTCATGCATGCAAGCGGTCAAGCAAGAACTCCAGGCATCAAAGTGATTGTTTCCCCCTTCCCCTCCCCCTTGACAATGTACAGCCGTGGCCAAAAGTTGAGAATGACACAAATATTAATTTCCACAAAGTTTGCTGCTTCAGTGTTTTTAGATCTTTTTGTCAAATGTTACTGTGGTATACTGAAGTATAATTACAAGCATTTCATGAGTGTCAAAGGCTTTTATTGACAACTACATAAGGTTTATGCAAAGAGTCTATATTTGTGGTGTTGACCCTTCTTTTTCAAGACCTCTGCAATTCACCATGGCAGGATGTCAATCAACTTCTGGGCCACATCCTGACTGATGCAGCCCATTCTTGTCTAATCAATGATTATAGTTTGTCAGAGTGTGTGTGTGTGTGTGTGTGTGTGTGTGTGTGTGTGTGTGTGTGTGTGTGTGTGTGTGTGTGTGTGTGTGTGTGTGTGTGTGTGTGTGTGTGTGTGTGTGTGTGTGTGTGTGTGTGTGTGTGTGTGTGTGTGTGTGTGTTCACCTGCCTTTTGAGGATTGACCACAAGTTCTCAATGGGTTTAAGGTCTGGGGAGTTTCCTGGCCATGGCCCCAAAATCTCAATGTTTTGTTCTCCAAGCCACTTAGTTATCACTTTTGCCTTATGGCAAGGTGCTCCATCATGCTAGAACAGGCATTGCACTCCACCAAACTGTTCTTGGATGGTTGGGAGAAGTTGTTCTCAGAGGATGTTTTTGTACCATACTTTATTCATGGCTGTGTTCTTATGCAAAATTGTGAGTGAGCCCACGCCCTTGGCTGAGAAGCAACCCCACACATGAATGGTCTCAGGATGATTTACTGTTGGCAACACAGGACTGATGGTAGCGCTCACCTTTTCTTCTCCGGACAAGGTTTTTTCCGGATGTCCCAAACAATTGCTTTAAGAGCAATAGTGCCCGCAGCGCATCGCCAGGGATGATGCACATGGCCGGGAGGTCCGCCAGCCACCAGCGATTGCTCCACAGAGAGCCGGAATGGGGATCTGTCAATGTAAACAAACAGATCCCCATTCTGACAGGGGAGTAGAGAGAGATCATCTGTTCTTAGTGATCAGGAACAGCGATCTCTCTCTATTCCCAGTCAGTCCACTCCCCCCACAATTAGAAACACCTCATTTTTTTAGCACTGATCGCTGTATAAATGTCATTGGTCCCAAAAAAGTGTCAAAAGTGTCCGATCTGTCCGCCACAATGTCACAGTATCGCTAAAAATTGCAGATTGCTGCCATTACTAGCAGTGGCATCTCCAGCTTTCATATTTAGGGGGGGGCACATGGGGGGACAGGGACAAAAAAAGTAGGGGGGCAACTATAAAATGCAATATATATATATATATATATATATATATCTCTTAGGGCCTGCAGTGAGCTCCCTTCCTACTGTATTGGGCCCCCCCCAGGGTGGCAGAAAACAAGAGATATATGTCACCAGCATACCAAGAAAGTATAAGGGTCCAAAGCAAGGTTTGAAACAAGAGAATCTGGATGCCGCATACTGGATAAAGTTGAAAATTCTTCTTTATTGTAAAATTAGAATCATCAAAAATACAGGACAATCAGGCAGATGGTACAGACACAGCTGACGCGTTTCGCACTCTAGTTTGAGTGCTTACTCATAGCTGTGGGGTTCCCCAGCCTCCTCTTGGTGTCCTGCCCCTGCTATTGACAGCGCTGGTCTGGCATCTCTTGGAATTTACAGGCTGGTTCTCCTGTCCTAAGGATGGGAGAAATCAGTCTGTTTTTTCAGTAACTGAGAGTCCTGGTGGAGTCCTTTCTGCAACTCGCCGGGGAAGGAGCAGATCGGGCGGCCGTGGTTGTGTGAGCGCTCGCATTATGCAGTGTCAGCGAGCAGAGGGAGGGGGGAGGAATCACTGGGGACGCTCTCCCTCTTAGATATTGCCTTTTTGTAAAAAAAAAATTTTTTAATTGGGGGGGTTCACATGGTGGGGCACAGCATAAAGTTGGGGGGGGGGGTCCAGGGCCCCCTCTGGCCCCCCCTAGGGACGCCATTGATTACTAGTAAAAAGAAAATAATAATAAAAATGCCATAAATGTATCCCCTATTTTGTAAATGCTATAACTTTTTTGCGCAAACTAATCAATATACGCTTATTGAGATTTTTTTTTTAATCAAAAATATGTAGAAGAATACATATCGGCCTAAACTGATGAAGACATTTTTTTTATTTTATTTATTATAGCAAAAAGTAAAAAATATTGTTTTTTTCTTCAAAATTGTCAGTCTTTTTTTTGAGTTTATAGCGCAAAAAATAAAAACCGCAGAGGTGATCAAATACCACCAAAATAAATCTCTATTTGTGGTAAAAAAAAAAAAAGCACATAAATTTTGTTTGTGTACAACGTCGCACGACCGCGCAATTGGCAGTTAATGTGACGCAGTGCCGTATCGCAAAAAAATGGCCTGGTCATTAAGGGGGCAAATCCCTCCAGGGGCTGAAGTGGTTAAATAAAAGAATACCTTTAGTATCACTTCCACAAAAAATGTAATTCCCTCTCCCTCCTTTAGGGTTTATTTACACCAGAGTAGGGTGCATTTGTGAGCGTATTCCAAATGCATGGCAACAAAAAAAAATAATGGTTCCCTATGAATCCAGTTTGCACCACCACACTGTGTTGCGTTGCATTTGCCCAGAGCGGACAAAAAGTACGACATGCACTACTTTTTTTCAGCACAACGCATTCAAATGCATGCAAACGTGCATGAAAACAGCACACTGCAAGGCGCAGAAAAAAAACACATTGCATGTAAAATGCATGCCAACGCTTACAAAAAAAACACAACGCGCATTCGTTAAGGGATGCGTTGTAGTGTGAATGAGCCCTCAAGGAGAAATATTGCTACGATGCACTAAGCACTTTATGGGTAGCAAATAAAAACTAGGAAATAGAAGTACCTACATTGAGTACTGCTCTGATTGGCTAGTATGAGCCGGTATAAGATGTTCGTTAAGGGATGGAAAAAATGATGCAATGTAAAGATGGACCAAGTGACCCAGGAGCACGGGACCTAAAGCTGGACATACAACCTTCTTTAGATTTACTAAACCTAGTAATAGCAGGACCCACCTAAACAGCTCATTCCATTTGTTTCAAATCAGGCAGGCCCTTGCACTACATAGTTGATAGAAGATCTGAAGGAGATTCTACAATCAGATTGTATAGTGTATGGTTATCCTTACATTGGTGACACATTCCAAAGGCTGGTTATGGTCCCCGTTTGACCACAAATCGATGTACATGACATATACAGTGCCTTGCAAAAGTATTCACCCACCTTGGCTTTTTACCTATTTTGTTACATTACAGCCTTTAGTTCAATGTTTTTTTTAATCTGAATTACATGTGATGGATCAGAACACAATAGTCTAAGTTGGTGAAGTAAAATTAGAAAAATATATACATAAAACTATTTTTTTTGCGTATGTATTCACCCCCTTTGTTATGAAGCCCATAAAAAGCTCTGGTGCAACCAATTACCTTCAGAAGTCACATAATTCGTGAAATGATGTCCACCTGTGTGCAATCTAAGTGTCACATGATCTGTCATTACATATATACATCTTTTTGAAAGACCCCAGAGGCTGCAACACCTAAGCAAGAGGCACCACTAACCAAACACTGCCATGAAGACCAAGGAACTCTCCAAACAAGCAAGGGACAATGTTGTTGAGAAGTACAAGTCAGGGTTAGGTTATAAAAAAATATCCAAATCTTTGATGATCCCTAGGAGCACCATCAAATCTATCATAACCAATTGGAAAGAACATGGCACAACAGCAAACCTGCCAAGAGACGGCTGCACACCAAAACTCACAGACCGGGCAAGGAGGGCATTAATCAGAGAGGCAGCACAGAGACCTAAGGTAACACTGGAGGAGCTGCAGAGTTCCACAGCAGAGACTGGAGTATCTGTACATAAGACGACAATAAGCCGTAAGCTCCATAGAGTTGGGCTTTATGGCAGAGTGGCCAGAAGAAAGCCATTACTTTCAGCAAAAAACAAAATGGCACGTTTTGAGTTTGTGAAAAGGCATGTGGGAGACTCCCAAAATGTATGGAGGAAGGTGCTCTGGTCTGATGAGACTAAAATTGAAAACTTTTTGGTCATCAAAGAAAACAATGTCTGGCGCAAACCCAACACATCACATCACCCAAAAAAACACCATCCCCACAGTGAAACATGGTGGTGGCAGCATCATGCTGTGGGGATGTTTTTCAGCAGTCGGGACTGGGAAACTCGTCTGAGTTGAGGGAAAGATGGATGGTGCTAAATACAGGAATATTCTTGAGCAAAACCTGTACCACTGTGTGTGTGATTTGAGGCTAGAATGGAGGTTAACCTTCCAACAGGACAATGACCCCAAACACACTGCTAAAGCAACACTTGAGTGGTTTAAGGGGAAACATGTAAATGTGTTGGAATGGCCTAATCAAAGCCCAGACCTCAATCCAATAGAAAATCTGTGGTCAGACTTAAAGATTTCCGTTTACAAGAGCAAACCATCCAACTTGAAGAAGCTGGAGCAGTTTTGGAGGAGGAATAGGTAAAAAATCCCAGTGGTAAGATGTGGCAAGCTCATAGAGACTTATCCAAAGTGACTTGGAGATGTGATAGCCGCAAAAGGTGACTACAAAGTATTGAATTTAGGGGGGTGAATAGTTATGCACATTGACTTTTTCTGTTATTTTGTCCTATTATTTGTTTGCTTCACAATAAAAAAAAAAAACATCTTCAAAGTTGTGGGCATGTTCTGTAAATTAAATGATGCAAATCCTCAAACAATCCATGTTAATTCCAGGTTGTGAGGCAACAAAGCACGAAAAATGCCAAGCAGGGGTGAATACTTTTGCAAGGCACTGTACCCTTTCTGTCCTTAAAAAGCAAAAAACAAAATTCTAATATTTTGTAATCAACGGCATCAAAATGGAGCCAGGAAAAGAAGAGTTAAAATCCTTTGATTTTTTTTTTTTTTTTTCAATTCCACTTAAAACTATTTTTCCGTAGCATGCAGGTCTGGCATCTTAGTGTCAGGCAATGAAATGAAACGTAATTGTTCCGTTTTATTGCACCGTCTGCTATTGTGATGAGTGATCCTCTTGACAAATAGTTAATCTCCATCTATCTAAAGGGCACGAGGTTCTCTGACATCACAAGCAGAAGGGGCCCTGAAGGAAGAATATGGGTGGGTGGGACCAGCCATCATCACCTACAATAAAAAGGCGATGGGATGCTGCAGCCAGCCAGCAACATCTTACCAGCAGCAGCATCCAGGCTCTGAAGGATCACTGCAACAGGTGAGCCATGTATGAACAGCAGGGGGCGATAGACTGCTCACAATTTGACAGCTGTGTATTGATTAAGGCTCGGTTGACACTATCTTCACATGTGGCTCCCAGCAGGGGTCCGGTGCGTCCCCGTTCACCGTTTCAGGTCCGATTTCAGACCAAGTTTTTGGCTGAATTCGGACCTGAAACGGACCAAAAGACGCACAGGACTCCTGGGCAAACTCGCACCGAAGCCGCAGCGGAGATTTGTGAATCAGCTCCATAGAGAGACATCAAAATCTCCTGCTATTGTGAGCTGGATGGAGGGAAACCCACATCCAATTCGCAATAGTGTGAACACAGCCTACATGGGATGACTTGGAAATGGTGATAGATTATTGCAAATACTATTTAATTTTGAACATTTACTTTTTTTTTTAATGTCTAATGCGTCACTCATTGCTACTTAAGATCACAAAGTCTAAAGCCATATGCAGCAGCCAGAGGAGTCTCCTTCCTCCTGCTGCAATTTCCATGCAGTAAAATAAAAAAGGAAAAAACAAAACTTAAAAATGTGCATAAATGAACGCGTGTAACAGAGGGGCAGAAGCCTCTTTGACTGCCAGATTTATTAAGCCATCAGGTGTTTCCAGCACCCCCATTTGTCAGTTTTGGGTCGAATGACTTTGTCTATATGAGACACCTGACCAATAAAGGGCTACAGGATAACAGTCTTGGAATTGTAAGGAACCTTTTTGATACAGGGATTTTTGATCCTAAAAGGGAACTTTAGTGTTTATAATTTTTATTTATATAAATATTATATTATATTTATAATAATGTATATAATGTTATAATAAATAAAAAAAAATGTATTTTTTAATAAATATGTATGCATCTATGTAAAAGAGATGAGCTGTAAGAGTATCTAAATGCAAGAAAAAAAAAAGTAATACACAGAATACAGAATACCTAATTTATCTCAAAGGGAAATTGTTAAATATACTGCAGCTTACCAGTCCTTGGATGTGATGGCTGCCTTCGTTTTCTTTTTTCTTTGCTTAGCCTGGTGATCCTGGTAGCTCACTTCCTGCCCCTGGGTTACAGGGCTCACTCACTATCTATGGAGCAGCATTATCACCCTAGGGCAGGTAGTGTGTTAGGACTGCAGAAAACATCCCTTATCTCCTCATCTTGCTTACATAAGGGGGAGGTGTTCTGTAGCCCATGGACGAGCACTAGACAAGACTGCAGAGGGCACAAATGATAGAACACAACTGGATTTCTGACATGATCAGCAGATTTTCTTTTTTTAATATCATAAACAAACATCACAACCCACTTTTATTGGTATATTTAACAGATCTAAAAAAAAGCAACTAAGAAAAAAGAACTGTTATGGTTTTTATACACTTTTAATCCCAGCTCCTACAGTAACAGCATTTGGGTTCTAGATATAGTAGAGAAGGGTTAAAACCTCTGCTTCTTTGTATTGCTGATTGTTAGGGAGATTTCCCTTCACTTCCTGTCCTGGTGACAAAGGGGTCTGAAGGACAGGAAGTAATAGGAATAGTTTTATTAGTTTAGATCAGTGTAACAACAACTTTAGTGGGATGCACAACAAATACAGTATTTTAACCTCTTGACATCCGGAGGCCGTCATATGACGGCCTCCACTTTCAGGGCTTATATCTGAATGATGTCTGAGGCTACAGACATCATTCAGATACCGGCATTTTCAGCCGGCGATTCCGTACACCATAAGAACGATCATAGCGGCTGTTCCGCCGCTTGATCATTCTTACGGGCGGCGGGAGGGGACACACCCCCCCCCTCCCGCCGCCCTCCGGTGCTACTACCGACTCACCTCAGCGATCGGTGAGTCGGATAGCGGATCCGCCGGCGCCGGATGTTCACCATAGAGATTTCCGGCGGACCAGATGGTCGCCGGAGTCTCTATGATCGTTCGGAGGCCGGGCGCGATGTTATGACGTCACGCCCGGCCTCTGCATTCAAAAAAACGGCGCCGCTTCGGTTGTGAAGCGGCGATCGTTTTATTTTTATTTTTTATTTTAGGCTTCCCAGCCTAGAGGTGAGATGTGGGGTCTTATTGACCCCATATCTCACTGTAAAGAGGACTGATCGTGTCATATTCCTATTACAAGGGATGTTTACATTCCTTGTAATAGAAATAAAAGTGATCAAAAAAAAAAATATTTTTTAAAGTGTCAAAATAAAAAATTTTAAGTAAAATTAACAATAAAAAAAAAAAAAAAAATTTTTAAAGCGCCCCTGTCCCCGTGAGCTCGCACGCAGGAAGCGAACGCATACGTAAGTCCCGCCCACATATGAAAACAGTGTTCAAACCACACATGTGAGGTATCGCCGCGAACGTTAGAGCGAGAGCAATAATTTTGGCCCTAGACCTCCTCTGTAACTCAAAACATGTAACCAGTAAAAAATTTTAAAGCGTCGCCTATGGGCATTTTTAAGTACCAAAGTTTGGCGCCATTCCACGAGCGTGTGCAATTTTGAAGCGTGACATGTTAGGTATCTATTTACTCGGCGTAACTTCATCTTTCACACAATGCAAAAAAATTTGTCTAACTTTGCTGTTTTGTTTTTTTTTTAAGCATGAAACTGTTTTTTTTCCAAAAAAAACGCGTTTGAAAAATTGCTGCGCAAATACCGTGCAAGATAAAAAGTTGCAATGACCGCCATTGTATTCTGTAGGGTCTCTGCTAAAAAAACATATATAATGTTTGGGGGTTCTATGTAATTTTATAGCAAAAAAATGATGATTTTTGACATGTAGGAGCGAAGTGTCAGAAATGGCCCGGATATGAAGTGGTTAAGCCTGACTGGCTGCAGTACTTGTATGTTGCTGTAGATGGCGACAGACATATTAAACTTTATAGGCTCCATTTAAAAAGCTAACACGCCATGATAAGGAAACTAATATTTAAAAAGTGAGAATTATTTTTTAGCTAGGATTGAAAATTGCAGTCATATGGCTATAATAAATCACCCTATTCTTGTGTTAAAAGCTTTGTGAATTGAACCTTTGGTCTCATAACAGATACAAATCTCCAGTGGAGGAACAGGCAGTCATAAGAGCCTGGTGGAGGTTCTAACCCTTCTCTATTCTATCCAAAAATTTGCACTGAGTTGGGCGTTATTGCAAATCATCTTTTTTAAGTAGACGAGAACAAAAAGACCTGGACAGCCGCACACCGGAATGGATAAATCCGTCTTTTTATTCAAAATACAGGATCATAGGGTACACAACACGACTGTGGGGTGGTACAAAAATCACTGACGCGTTTCGCACTTACACCAAGTGCTTACTCATAGCTTTTGTACCACCCCACAGCCGTGTTGTGTACCCCATGATCCTGTATTTTGAATAAAAAGACGGATTTATCCATTCCGGTGTTCGGCGGTCCAGGTCTTCTTGTTCTCTTCTACTTGCATCAGCATTTAGCCAGCACCTGGGGCTCTTCTCTTCCTGGAGGTAATGAGACACAAGCACTCTGGTTTAAGCCCCTCTTTGAGCGGAGGATCCCACATCATCTTTTTTAAGTGTTTGCATGTTACATATACAATCTCTGCTTCCTACTCTGGTTGGGTATGATAACCCTTCTCTCCCACTGCAAGTCTACCTAAAAGGTTCTGTCCAATTTAAAACAATAGAATGCCTAAAGGGTCTAATGAGCACCTTCCTTCCCGGTCTTGCTTATTGCCTGCCTCGGTCTGCCTTCCTATTAGCAGAGATTGGGGTCATTGTCCAAAAGGAAGGCACAGAGGACATCGGTGGCAGTCCTGGGGTGTTACTACTTGCACAATAGTTTTGGGTACCTTAAAGATCACTGTATTTACTCTTAGAATTAGGGGTCTCTTTAACAGGTTTACTCATTCTTGTGTTACAGAAATGGACAAGAAGGTTTGTGTTAGTATTCTGCTAGCCATGCTTGCCATAGCAGTCTTGTGCAGGCCAATGACAGAGCTAGAATCAGCAAGACACGGAGCTCAAAGGAAGAACTCCATTTCTGAAGTCAGTAGACGGGACCTCCTAGCATCCCTGACCCATGAACAGAAGCAGCTGATCATGTCACAGCTTCTCCCCGAGCTACTTTCAGGTAATGTGCAGCAATAAAGTAATATAGAGCATGAACCACGGCTCAGAATTTACAGGGATGTACAGTATATGGTTCCAGTGCCTAAGAATTAGTATTTCCTGATACACTGCTTGGCTTATTTAAAGTGTGTATAAAAACAAAAATGTAATATATTGCTCTATGATTCCTCCTGTATTGAATTGTATTGTTTGCCCTCATGTTGTAAAGTGCTACGCAAACTGTTGGCGCTATATAAATCCTGTATAATAATATAATAGCATTAAAGCTATTTCCTATTATAGTCAGTACCATTTAATGGCTATAATGTACTATGGCCACTAGATGGTGCTATCAGAGGAAATAAGTAAGTTCTTCAGCACCATCTAGGGGCCATAATGCAGTACTTTCTGCATTCCCACATTTAAATCGCAGAAAATACAACCATGATGTTTTTTTAATACACCTCTTAACTCTCCTAACACCTAATGTGCAATCCTTAATCTGACACGTTACTCTGACCGTTAAACACCCCTATAACTGAATCCTTACCTTAAAGTGTTACTAAACCCAGGACCCTGCATTTACTATATCTGGTCTCTCACAGTACATAGAATATGGAAATGCAATTGTTTTAGTAAATATAAACTGCTAAATACCTTTTATCATCAGCACTATATAGCAGTCTTGTGCCTTCCATCAAGTGTCTGGTAAAGCTTGTAGGAGGAGTTTTCATTCTACTCTGACTGTCCTATAAGGCTCTGTATGGACAGGGCTGATTAGCCCTGTGATGATCACATGCACCCTCCCAAGAAAAAAAACAACCCTGTAGCAATACACACCAAACTGAGCATGTGCAGATTCCCACCAAGGCTCTGTACTATAAGAAGATTAATTGGGGACAGTGGAAAAAGGGGAGGATCAGAGAAGATAGGACAGCCTTTTTACACAAGGTGGAGGATTACCCCCGTTAGGTCCCACAGTGGGTATAACAAGCATGCTTTACTGCATATACAGACTGATTTTACTGTTGTGGGTTTAGTAACACTAACACACCCACCTTCCCCCTAAAATGCCTTTGATTCGGATCTTTACAGCCTTCTTGGCAGTGGCGGCTGGTGCTCAATATTTTGGGTCCAGAATATTAATTTGCTATTGTCACACAAGTGGATGGGCTCTGAATTAGAGCCTCAGGCTCTAATCATGTGCTAAAAAAAAAATCCTAATTAAAATCCATGCGTCCAGCGCCCTGCATGTAGATTAGGGGCTGGGCGCATGGATTAGGGGGGGCGGCGCCCCTGCTCCCTGTATGGACGGGCCGCCACTGCTTCTTTGTGAATGTTCACATGTCTATAGGCCTCTTGTTATCATGGCAGGCTACCCTGTGCTTGACATCTTTACCCCATACCCACAGCACTCTCCTTGGGTATTCAGGCAGCTGTGGGTGTCGTGGTTGCCTGATTATAGTAGTCGACAGTGGAGATAACTGCATTCACTCCATTAAAATAGTGGTCGATACAACTAAAAACCCTGGTGGGCCATGGTTTCCAGCAGCTGCATTGGATAACATGAGTAGTTACCGAAGCTGGAGATTTTCTAGGTATTTCAAGCATTCTGTGACTGAGCTGAATTTTAGATCTTTGTTTACTACCTGCTGGCCCCCTACCACAGCTCAGCTCTTTGCTTTGTGCCCTGAGTTCAGCTTTAAGTACACTTTGATATGATACAGAATGTATGTTTCTGCTCGATGACTTGTGTGCTGCTCAGACCCTGAAACCAGCAAACATAACATTTGCACCACCACGCTTCACAGTTAGTATGAGGTTCTCCTAAAATGCTGTATTCAGTTTGTGACAAACATGGTTAGTGTTGCCAAACAAATTTATCTTTGATTCATCAATCCACAGCGCACCTTTCCAGAAGGCCCGAAGACTTTTTCATGGTACCCTTCCAATGCAGGTTGAATTGGGGCAATCGTTGATTGTAGATACAGGGTATTTTGATACCAACTGTTGCAAGAGTCACCTGCAGATTCTGCAATGAAATTTTGGGGTCTTTCGAAACTTATTTTAGCATCAGTCAGCTCTTGAGCAGAAGAGTCCTGGACAATTTAGAAATCCCTTGCCAGACTCCTAGGAATCCATAACTTTCTTTCCGGGGGTCTTGGAGAGCTCCTTTTGATCTTAACATGGTGACACTCCACACGTCAATAGCTAAGAGAACATAGGACCTTAGATATCTGAGGTTTAAATTGCACAGGTTCCACCTGAATACTCCCTACAGAGGATCTAATCAATGGCACCTAATCTGGAGCACCAGATTTGAATTTGTATTAATAGGAGTTATACTTCCTTTTTCCGCGTAACAAGTCTGCATTTTTATTTAATTGATGAGAATGAATCCACCATGTCAAGTTTATGTGTCATTAGTTCAAGTGTATCCACATTGACACCTTTATCTGTAGGCACTATTTAAAAAAAAGATCTAATATTTTCCAGTTCAAATATGTTAAAAGTGTTAACAATTTTCAATTCAATTTTCAATTTTTAATATGACTGTATAAATCTGTACCCTATATTTTTTCTCCCATAATTTCTCACCCTAACCCTTTATTCTCCCACCGCAGAACTCTCCAACGCTGAGGACCATCTTCACCCCATGCGTGACCGGGACTATGCCGGATGGATGGATTTTGGCCGCAGAAGTTCAGAAGTCACAGAATCTTAAATCCTTTGCTTTACCATCTCTGCCTATTTTACTGCTGTGAACGTCCCAATGGGGATTAATGATGCTAATAAATTATTGGTCTGATAAATATTCTGCACTTTGTTTTTGATGCAGTTAGGCCTCATGTACACTACGGACGTTTAGGAGTAGCTGGGCATTTTTTTTCAAGTGCTCCTGAACTCCCCTCTGTTATCTTATCAGTACATATATACACAGGTTCATTTATAGTAGTTTCTAGGCAGTTGAGGTTAGAGGCATTTTTTGGAACGCAAAAAATGCGTTCAAAAGCTCAGTTTAGAGGAATGTCAAGCGTCAAACGCTTCTGAACACGGTAACTCACGTTTAGCCGCGTTTCGTTTACAGGCGTTTTTCATTTTTGGCTATTTTGCAAAAAAAAAAAAAAAAAAAAGTTTTTTTTTTTAAACGCTTCTAAGCGCAAACGCGGCAAAATGGATGTTTTAAACAACATACTATCTGTTAGAGCTGCACGATTATGGCCAAAACGAGAATCACTATTTTTTTTGCTTAGAATAAAAAGGATCAGGATTCTTGCAACGTAAAATCGTAAAAAATTGTGCTAACTTTACTGGTTTCGTTTTTTTTTTAAATTCATTAAAGTAATTTTTAAAAAAACAATTGCATTTGAAAGACCGCTGTGCAAATACAGTGTGACATAAAATATTGCAACAACCACCATTTTATTCTCTAGGGTCTCTACAAAAAAAATATATATATATAACGTTTGGGGGTTCTAAGTAATTTTCTAGCAAAAGAAAAATGATTTTAACTTGAAACCAACAAATGTCAGAAAAAGGTTTAGTGTTTAAACTTTCCTCATTTACACACAAAGGCTATTCCTTTGACAAATTGTTACAATGTTTATACTTAAGTTCCACTGCTAAAGAATGTTGTGATTCTTGGCAGACTGCCCGTTTTTTTTTCTTCCTTTCTTTTGATGGCTGTGGCTTCAGAAGAGCAGAGAGAATTGTTTGCATAGAAAGAATCGTGAAACACTTTCCTCCAGATCGCAACGGGAAAAAATTGTGATAACGATTCTTGACGATAAATCGTGCAGCTCTACTATCTGATAAGTTAAATCGTTCAGGAGAGGTTGTAAAAATGTTCCGTGTACATGAAGCCTTTAGAATGTAATGTGTGGAGAAAAGGCTAATTATCAGCAAATATCATGAAATAATAATAAAATCTATTTACATGGTAATATCTGTTCCAAACAGAACAAAGAGAGAAAGACCTGTTATAAGAAAACCAAACTCCAGCCAAAGCTTTTATTGCTGCGTCCCCATTGGTGGGTTTTCCATCCAGCGATGTACCTAGCATATCTTCCACATGAGGCAGATCATTTTGTAACACACACATAAAAAATAAATAAAGCACCTCACTCAAGTGTGGGTGTGGCCAAATTGCAGTGGGAGGGGCTTAAAGGGACATTCTCAGGAATGTACATTGCACAAAGTGAAGGGCTCAGGACTGCATAATGCACACAACACATACAAAATGTACTTTCTGCTGTCAGTACACATCCCAACCCCAAGCACTTATCCTCCACCAGTACAGATTTTTTTTTTCTCCACAGCCCAGAATTCACTCTCCTGGCCCACCACCCCAGCTTAACCCCTTCAATACAGACATTCCCCCTCCTTCCAACCAAACCCTTAAGTACGGGCCTCCTCGCTAAGGCTGGGTTCATATTATTGTGAATTAGATGTGGATTTCCCTGCATCCAATTCGCATGCCAGGAGCCTATGACCGGTTCACACAGCTCTAGATTGGCTGCGGAGCAAATTGCACAGAAGTCCTGTGCGTCTTCTGGTTCTTTTCAGGTCCAAATTCAGCCAAAAAATTCGGACCAAAATTGGACCTGAAACGGTGAACAGGGACGCACCGGACCCCTGCTGTGAGCCACTCCGTACATAGGTGTGAACCCAGCCTCAAACACATCCCCTTCAGTACAAGACACCCACCAGCATAGATACCCCCCATACAGACTCACTTCAGTACCGCCTTGCCTCAGCATAGACACCCCCCCAGTGCAGACTCCCACCACTACAGACTCATCTCAACACAGATTCCCCAGTACAGACACATCTCACTACAGTCTCCTCCCCAGTACGGATGCCCCCCCCAGGACAGACAACCCCAGTTCAGACCACCCCAATACAGATGAACCTCGGTACAGACACACCTCAATACAGACCTCAGTACAGACCCCCACTACACTAGTGTCATCTCCAATTCAGACCCCCCCAATACAGACACGTCTTAGTACAGGACCCCCGCTTCCCTCCCAGTACAGACACACCTTCCCAGTACAGTCTCCCCCAGTACAAACACACCAGTACAGAAATCCCCAATACAGATTATCCCCTCCAGCAATCTTTTAGTACAGATTTCTTTACCAGATTCAAGTACCGCGTTTCCCCAAAAATAAGCCTGGGTCTTATATTAATTTTGGCAATAAAAGACCCAGTAGGGTTTATTTTCGGGGTAGGTCTTAACACATTCTCTCTCTCCCTGCCTGCCAGGAAAACCCGTTTTAACAAACTTAAAATGCCCAAATGCTTTCTTTTACAGTAGCACACAATACAGAATGTGTGTGCCCTGCAATCTAACAGTGCCAAACACCTCAGCTCTCCTCCACCTCTCCTAGCCGCCGGCGAGGGAGCTTAGCCCTCCTCCCTCTGCAATGCTCGAAGCAGGGAAGAGAGCACACCAGCCAGCATGTGAAGAAAAAAAAATCTGTAAATACTGTGTGGAGACAGGAGTATCCATGCTGCATACCGCACACAGTATGACATGTTGATTCCAGAGGCTCTGCACCGTACCTTCAGTGACCTGCCAAAGCTCTGCGAAGGGAGGGGGCCGAGATCCCCCGCAGACAGGCGGGAGGAGACCGGTGGGGAGAACAGCTGAGCGCCGCTCTGTATCTAAGGCACCTGACACCGCTAGAGACACACACAGCACACCTCCGTAACAGGATTATACCGTGTTTACCCGAAAAGCACACAATCACCTCGAACTAGGGCTTATTTTCGGGGTAGGGCTTATATTGCAGCCCTCCAGGAAAATAGCGCTAGGTCTTATTTTCGGGGTAGGCCTTATTTTCGGGGAAACACGGTAGTTCAGAGTGAGGCAAGTCCTCCCCCCTCAGTTGTGTCACGTGACCAGAGCAGAGGAGGAGCCTCACCTTGGCTCTGAAATACCACTGTCAGACAGAAGGTGGTGCTGTTGTACTTCTGATACTAGCACCACAAAAAAGTGTTGGAAACACTGACGGTTTTTTCAAATAGAAAGGACTTCGGGATAAATCTGCCAAATGGGGGCACAGGAAGCAATAACATTTGGCAGATTCTAACCCTTTATCATTCTATGCAAAAATAGCTTGAGTTAGAATGTAAAGCTGAAGCTTATATTTTTCCTTCTCTGGTTCCACCCCAGTCCCTCATCAACACACTAATCCAATGTTTTCATGACAGGTCTTATTATAGACTATCTGTGCAATGTTGTAGATGCTGGGTGCAAGGTGCTGTAAATAACTTCCTGGAAACATTACAGCACCCTGCCTCAGTTTGCCTATCAAGAGCATCTTCTAATGCATGCTGTGAGAAGCTCACAGTGTACAGTGAAGTCAGAGTAAGCAATTTCAGTACAGGAGAGGAGACGGTACAAGTGTGCAAGAATGAAGTGAAGATGGAGTTCAGCTTTAAAAAATGCAAATAATTTTAGGGGGAGAAGGATTCAGAAGTTGCAAGGACATTCCTTTTATTTCATTAATTGATTCCACTTGTCTCCCTATAACCCAGTGGTTCTCAACCTGGGGGTCGGGACCCCCTCGGGGGTCAAATGATGATTTGCCAGGGGTCACCGAATCCTGGGCTAATCCTGATGCCTGCACCGCTCTCCCAGCCTTTTTTGCAGCCACCGAGCAGGGCTGTTCCTGAAGCCTGTGGCCGCCCACTCAGTCTCTTTGCAGCCGCCCATTCAGTTCACGGCATGGCTGGGGGACAGAGACTAGAGGTCAGCTGATTGGTGAGGAATGTGAAGTGGGAGGGGATGAAGGAGAGCCTATCTCCTGATTTCGGCATAGGTATCACTGCTACGAGGCACCACAGTCGGAGACACAGTGAAGCCGGAGACACAGTGAGAAACACTACCTGTGGTTATAGTTGCCATTAAAAGTCCCCACTACAGTTCTCAGCTCAGCAGATGACCTTGATCAAGAGCACCTCAGATCAGAACTCCCCCCCAACAATGCCACTGATCCCAACAAAGAACAAAGAGAAAGAGTGGTACATCCTAAAATGTACCATAAGGGGTTTTAATACTGTACGAGTGGAAGGGACTCAGGGAGCGCTAAATATCCGTGGGTTCGGGGCGCAAATTGCTTGTCTTGCCTTGGGTGCTGACAACCCACACTACGAAAATAATTTTCTAAATAAATCTGTTGGGGTCCCCACAACTTGGGAAATTTTAGCAAGGGGTCATGGCACTAGAAATGTTGAGAACCACTGCTATAACCCCTCCTTCTGAATGTGGCCGATTTACTGGAGATCACGTCCACTTTGCAAGGGGATTTTTTCTTATTCTACTTCAGCACTTACAGTGTGGACTTGGGGCTCATTGGGGGGACAAAATGGTAAATTAAACTTCAATCCTTAACACCTCTCAATGGCTTTTCTAAAAATACACATGTAAAAGGCAGTCTATGGCAATGTAATATTTCACTGTAGGTAGACACTGGTGAATTGAATCACCTGCTATGTACATCTCTCAGGGAAATCTGGTGAAATTTATGCATTCAACTACCTACAAGGCGATATTACTCTTCCTGCTGGATCTGACTCCTCTTTATTTAGTGAGTGCCTCAGGGTTATACAAGGCCTGCTGGCTCATTGCTGCCTCTACCATAGGGAAAATCTAATGTATAAAAATCTCATGACTAAAGAGTCTCTCACAACTACAAGTCATGTTCATATCCACCAGTTCAAACTTGGCTAGTGATATAGTAATCAGAATGAGAGGAAGTTGCACGAAAAAACAGATATACTGTATATACTCGAGTAAAAGGCGACCCGAATATAAGCCGAGGCACCTAATTTCACCACAAAAAACGGGGAAAATGTATTGACTTGAGTATAAGCCTAGGGTGGGAAAATGCAGCAGCTACTGGGTAAAGAATGCCCACCTGCAGCCTCATTGTGCCCATCTGCAGCCGTATCTTTGATTACTAAAACAGCGGGAGTCTCCCGCTGTGTTTTGCAGTCTGTTTGGCGGCCGTCTATTGCAACAAAGCCCCGCCTCCTCCTCATCCGTGATAGACGGAACACTGATAGTTTCCCAGCATTGTATCAGTTTTCCTCTATCACGGACGAGGAGGAGGCGGGGCTTTGTTACAATGGACGGCCGGCGAACAGACTGCACAACACAGCAGGAGACACCCACTGTTTTAGTTATCAAAGGTACGGCTGCTGTACGGCTCACATAAGCCGAGGGGGGGGGGGGTTCAGCCTAAAAAATGGGCTGAAAAACTCTGCTTATACTCAAGTATATACGGTAATTATTTTTATATATTAAAAAAGGTATGGGATTTTTTCAGAAAGAAATACCTCAAAATAGATGTACACACATTTGCGAGAACTGGAGAGTGTAAAATCTGGTGCAGCTCTGCATAGAAACCAAATCAGCTTCCATTTTTTTTGTCAAAGCTTAATTGAACAAGCTGAAGTTAAGCCTCGGTTCACACCAGAGGCGGCACGACTTGCAGGTCGTCTCACCGAGGCGACCTGCACACGACTGCCGGGGCGACTTGCAAGATGACTTCTGTATAGAAGTCTATGCAAGTCGCCCCCAAAGTAGTACAGGAACCTTTCTTGCGTCGCTCCGATTAGAACGGTTCCATTGTACAGAACGGGAGGCGACTTGTCAGGCGGCTAGGTCGCCTGACAAGTCGCCCCCGTGTGAACCGGCTCTGAAAGCTCATTGGCTACCATGCACAGCTGCATCAGATTTTGCACTCTCCAGTTTTCATAAATCAACCCCAAAAGAGTACTATGGTAAGGTGATCCTCCTGGCACACTTGTAAGGCCTTTTCATACGGATGTTCCATCCACATTCAATCCGATCTGATTCCATCCAGCGAATCGGATGATAGTTGGGTGTAAACGGACAGGCGGTCCATTTACATCTAGCCACCTATGCAGGAGAGCAGTCTGTGTCCGCTCCGCAGGAGTGAAGCCGACACGGACCTGTGATCCGGCTGCTCAGCGGGGATCAGCGAAGAGATCCCTTGCTAAGGAAGCGGATTGCAGCCGCAGTCTGCCCCATGTATGGTCTCTCTTCTGATAGGCTTTGGTCAAATAATCTGTTCCTATAATCAAAAGGCTCTGCAATCCATTAATGTCATCTCAGAAGATCATAAACCGCTAAAATTAGGCAGCCCCTACCTAGGATTAGCTAAGCCCTACCCATTTACCAATGCGATGAGATTTGAGACAACCAATTATGAAAAGTAGAATGGTTCCTTGTCTTCAGACATCCTCACTACACTATATAAAAACTCCTGCAGTGGCTGCCTCCTTCTAGCAGTTTGTGATCTCCACGGATTACATAGGTGCAGTACAGAGTGCATAATTTATGTCTCTTAGCAAAACTGAACCAAACTGGTATGTTGAGTAGATACCTCCCCTGTTCTCACCCATTGTCTGTATGCAGTTCAGTATAGAGGACAAGTTGAAAAATTAAAAGGTCTTGTTATTTTTGCAAGGTTGCTTAGTGTCCCTAAATCATTAAAGTAGCTATTGTGTTTTAAAAAGTACAGTTATCCTTTATAGTGGAATAAATCCAGTTTTGTGAGAGTGGCAACCTTTTAAGTATTATGAAGGAAGGCATGAAAACTTGGAGGGACATTCTGTGGGAGATACAAGAAACCAGAGGATGATTGAACTCACCGGTGTGAGTAACTTTTTGGCAGGCCTGACCTATAAATGGCCATCCGTGGTATAGTGTGGATTTTTAAGATCTGTGGTTCTCTGAGATTCACTGGCTCAGCAGTAAAATGTCCCTGTAAATGCTATTAAAATATGGCACTCAACCACATTTACAAGTCATCTGTTTATTGAACAGATAGGCAATCAGTCAAGAGTATTCCCATCATCACGAAATATACATCTCAGAACATAAAGCACATTACCATTCGCTAACAGGGTCACCATTGCAATACATTTTGTCAAAGATTGAGAGTGCACAAGTCATTTTATTTAAAAAAAAAAAAAAAAAAGTAATTTTAAAAAACAAAGGCCTGAACAGATGATTTTTCTTTCCTTTTAAAAGACCGATATCGCTAAAATTCAAGATGTTCCATGTGAGAAGGCAATTTTTGTATTATATACAACGCCTTCAATATAATACAGCCCGTGCTTGTCATGTAGAAGGGTGTTTTGTCAGAATGTTCTTTCTGAAGTGTTCACTCTACACACTCTATGAAGTGTTCCTTCTGCAGTGTGCATAGTGACATACATATGTAGCAAAGGTAAGGACACCCCTGGCTTCTTCATCCAAATGTAAACACAGTGTCACCCTAACTTTTCCAAAATTTGCAAGTGGATAACAAAAACAGTCAGATTTAAAATGTCTGTGTTAGGCATTCATGGTCCCATGTATCACATTACAGTCCAGCAAAGGCCTCATTAACACTTGTGAATGGGGCCATATGCGATTACGTGCGGGAACCCCAGCAAGGATTCTTGGAAAATTGTTGCAGAAGGAAGCCCCACTGAAGCAACATGAGACTGACGGCTCCAACAGGTAATCATAGCTGCTTACATGGAGCGATTACCTGCAAATGAATGGCCTTGGGCCCAGGCAGTCTGCACTCATTTACTGGTAATCACTACTTTACACTCAACTAATAACATTGCAGTTCACAGCATACATACAGTACAATACACTGGGGTTGATTTACTAAAACTAGAGAGTACAAAATCTTGAACAGCTGTGCATAGTAGCCAATCCAATTCCAAGCTTTGTTGTGAAAGCTGAAGTTAGAAGCTGATACCTTGCACAGCTGCACCAGATTTTGCGCTTTCCAGTTTTAGTAAATTTCCTCCAATGTCTCAGAATTGTGACAGGACATAAAACCTGAAATACAGCCGTACAGCATAAAAATATATTCTCTGTAAATCAGTAGTATTCAGCTCACAAGCAGAGGACAGTAAAAAAACATTTAGATGACTGTAATAAACTGTTCATCAGCAGGTGGCAGTAGTGAGTATGAATGAAATGTTCAGAAGTTTCCCTTTTATCATTTCAAGTAGTTTTGAACATTTCAGAATGTAGAAATAGAATTGTACATTGAAGTATGGCTTCTGTCCTTTTGGAAGCAAGATAATGGACATACAAAAACTATAGTTCTCTGGACACATTACCACAGTTATACATTTCAAGATTTGAGCATGTGAGTGTTAGCCAATGTGTCTGTCTTACACTATTACTGCATATAATTTGGCCAGGCAAATGCCAGTATTATGGTCTACACCTGCTTTTTTCAGTGGTTCTCAACTCCAGTCCTCAGGACCCACCAACAGGCCAGATTTTAAGTGTGCAGACTAGAATACTGCAATCACCAATATCAATGATATCAACTGTGATCTATTTCAGTTATCTTGAAAACCTGGCCTGTTGGTGGGCCCTGAGGGCAGGAGTTGAGAACCGCTGTTTTAGATATTGTGGCATAATGGTAGGTGGTTGAGGGACACTATGGGGTTAATTTGCTAAAACTGGAGAGTGCAAAATCTAGTGCAGCTCTGCAAAAAAACAATCAGCTTCTAGGATTTTTGTCAAAGCTTAATTGAACAAGCTGAAGTTAGAAGCTGATTGGCTACCATGCACAACTGCACCAGATTCTGCACTCTCCCATTTTAGTAAATTAGCCCCAATGTGTCACCTTGCATGCTGTCATATGTGGGAAATGAAGGTAAAATCTGGTCACCTTGGCAGTGTGTGATCCACGCCGGGTTTTGCTTCCCCAATAGTGAACAGCAGCAGGTGAAATAAATAAGGAAGAGCAAGATGGTGCTCTGGCCTGGGACTCAGGAAGCTACCTGTAGAAATCGTTCTGTATGAGTAGTGATGGGCTCGGGCGTGTTGACCAAACCCTCCAGGAAGCTGTCACTGCACACCACCAATCATAGGCAATGAGGCATTTCCCGACCGGCTGCACATACACACGCAGCCTATGAGTGGCGGTTAGAGATGGGCTCGGGCGTATACGGAAAATCCCATGTGCCCGATTAGCGTTGGCTTTCGAACGCGCCCGAGCCCATCTCTCTTGGTGGTGTGTAGTGGCGGCTTCCTGGCAAGTTAGACCTGAACATGCCCGAGCCCATTCTTATGTATGAGAATAGAAAAGTTTTGCAAAATGCTTGTTTTTTTTGTTGGTGACTGGGAGAAGCCCTTCTCCTACGAAAGAGGAATCTGTACAGTTCATTTAGTGCCTGGATGGCAAGGATTTATTTTCTGTTTTGTGTCTCCCCTTTTAAATAAAACGGACTACAAGTCAGAATTTTAAGAAAAGACTTGCCCTGTTTGGACTGCCTTTTTCCCAGGGATGGTGATCCCCACTTGAACTAACCCCAACAATATGCATAGGTCAATGAAAAGCAGTGCCATCAATAAACAGAGCACCACAGGTACTGCATTTACACTTTACAAACTTGCAAGAGCTGGATCTTCAGCATGGGATCCCCTATCTCAAACACCCCATAACAGATATGTGAGCAGTAGCAATCATAAATGCCAATCATAAACAAAACCCTACAACAAATTTGTACCATCCGATGAAAATGTTAGACAAGTATATCATCTTACAGAGATAACCCTGAAGTAGATAGAACTATGCACTTATGCATAGGACAGAACATATATTTGCACAGATTTTCTGAAGTTTGCCTTTTTTAGATCAATGAAATTTCCACAGAGTGCATTTACTTTACATTTAGTAACTGACACCTGTTCATAACACAAAGATTTACAAATCTAAACCTTCCTGTGCACCGTAATGCAACATACTAAAAAAAGTATCTAAACCCAAAACACTAAATTGTAATATATTGCAGCTTAGATGCAGTGGTTGCATTTGTTTTCTTTCCCCTTATTTTGACCTGGTAATCCAGCGAATAAAGCTGGTCATACATTATACAATTTTCTTGTACGCGTTCCTTTAGATTTACCAAAAACATAGGCCGACCCGAATATAAGCCGAGGCACCTAATTTTACCACAAAAAACTGGGAAAACGTATTGACTCGAGTATAAGCCTAGGGTGGGAAATGCAGCAGCTACTGGGTAAATAATGCTCATCTGCAGCCTCACTGTGCCCATCTGCAGCCTCACTGTGCCCACCTGTATCAGTGCCCATCTGCAGCCTCACTGTGCCCATCTGCAGCCTCACTGTGCCCACCTGTATCAGTGCCCATCTGCAGCCTCACTGTGCCCATCTGTATCAGTGCCCATCTGCAGCCTCACTGTGCCCATCTGCAGCCTCACTGTGCCCACCTGTATCAGTGCCCATCTGCATCCTCACTGTGCCCACCTGTAGCCTCACTGTGATTACTAAAACACTGGGTGTCTCCCGCTGTGTCATGCCCATCTGCAGCTGTACCTGTGATAACTAAAACAGTGGGTGTCTCCCACTGTGTCAAGCAGTCGGTTCCGTGGACGTCCATCGTAACAAAGCCCCGCCCCCTCCTCGTCCGTGATAGACGCAACACTGGCACAGTTTCCCAGCATTGTATCAGTGTTCCTCTATCACGGACAAGGAGGCGGCCGGGCTTTGTTACATTGGACGGCCGGCGAACAGACTGCACAACACAGCGGGAGACACCCACTGTTTTAGTTATCAAAGCTGCAGGTGGGCACCCTCACTCGAGTATAAGCAAAGAGGGGGTTTTTCAGCCTAAAAAATGTGCTGAAAAACTTGGCTTATACTCAAGTATATACGGTAATAGGAGGTCAAATCTAAACACTTTCAATTTGTATGCAATCAGGCAGAACCTTACACTACATAGTTGAAGGTAAATCTTAAGGAAATTGAACAAGAAAATTGTATAATGTATGGGCAGCTTAACACTTCCTATCCCTGGGTGGCTACACTCACTGATCCACTGTATCTATGGAGGAAGCCATAGTTGTCAACTTTAAATATGTCTGCCTTTGTTCATCTTCATTACATGGGAGCTGATGGGATTGGTAGTTTATAAAAGCAAGGTGAGAACACTGCATCTCGGATAAGAAAAGGAAAACTAATGCAGACACCACATCTACAGATTTGTATGCTATAATATATTTCATTTTTGTTTTTAAAGCGGTAGTAAACAGATTCATTAAAATAAAAATAAGTGGGCCTAAAGCGGTTTAAGCCATAATATGCTAGTATGCACTGCATACTAGAACATCATGACAGACTTGCCTTTAAGCTAAGCCCTCCAGTGCAGCTCTGTCACTGCTGTTGGCGCTTCCATCTTAACCTGGTCTTCCTTCCGGGTTCATAAGCTCCAGCTGTTTGAGTGGCCGGACAGCGATGACATCATTCCCGCGCATGCACTTGGGAGTCACAACTACAGAACTACGCTCTGGATCGACATCAGCACACTCTGTGTGCTGTCAACTCAGAGCGCAGTACGCATGCGTCTGTGACGTCTCCGGCTGCTTCAAGCGCGAATATCTTCCTAACGGTGCAAGTTTAGATATTTGCTGTACCTAGAGCTAAGCCTTATTATAGGCTTACCTGTAGGTACAAGTTAAAAAACAGCATTTACTACCACTTTAAGTTTAGTTACCCTTTAGGCTTAAGGTACACATATACAAAAGCTGGAAAAAACAATCAGAACCTGAAGCAATCATTTTTTCATCCAGCATGCCCATCCAGTGGGCATAGTGAGAAATCCGTGAGCTGACGGTTTATCTCTGTTTAGTCAGAAGAGAACAGTGGGAACCTTCCAGTTTTCTAACCCATTTGGCCAAAGTCCCACTGGCCAGCACTTGTCTGCTGCAACAAGGTTGTGTTCATCTTGTTACCCTAATATTGATAGGGGAGCATGAATATTCTAACGCTTGATACACTGTATAGTGACCATACAAGAGGTCTCTCTTGTAACATGGATGGAATGGGGTCAAATGAATAGCTGCTTCCTAATGAACCATCTGACAACAAAGTGTTTGTATGTTTTTCAGCATGCAAGTACTGGTATTAAAATGTCTGTGATCATCATATTCCAGGAATCCTCATCTTCTGTACATGTCCTGGGAAAGTCCACTCAGTGCAAAGTTTTGCAAGTTTTGATGCTGCCTTGTTGGGCATTTGGACAATGTGAATTTAGCTTGGGGGATTTTTGTCCTCTGTTGTCCTCTGGAAAGAGGCACTACCCCTTTCCGCCACCCGATTCAAGCCAAGCCTCTGCAACTGTCCCACCAAGTTCAGGCTGAAGGTGTTTTTCTGGGTTGGAGCAGAGTCTGATGTCTTTGTAACTGTAGCACCGTCCACTAGTGATCTTCCAAAACCCAGACGCATCAAAGTCCTACCCCAACTCAAAGGTAAGAAAGAATGGCGTGCAACTGGAACAGGAGGTCCATTTTCATTTTCTGTTGAGGTTGCCTTGCTGGGCTCAGCAGTGGCAGATATACCATGCTCCTGAAGCAGGGTAACTAGTCCCATGGGAGTGTTGCGTCCAGAGCTGGTCTGGTCATGGCTTGCTGCGGTAGAGGTTACCGTTTGGTCCTTTTGAGTATCTAGATTGAGGGAACTTATGCTGTCATAGCTTCCACATGCAGAAAGGACTGTATTACGAAGACTGAGGAAGAGGAAAAAAGCACAAACAGATGTTAATGCACCAATAAATTAAGTCTTCTAAAACAATGGGGCTTCTCACAGATGTTTCCCTTTGGAAAAACAGATGAGAAATATGTCTGCTATAAAAACAGTATTGGCCCCTTCTTTCTCATTCTATACTAGATCAGGTTATTAATTTGATCATAATAGCAATGCTGCCTATATTTATGAAGGCTTTTTGTATAAAAACTAAAGAAAAAATTTGAGAGGTTACCTCTTTTCTCTTAGGCTAGTAAAACTAAAGCTAGCATTTAGTTTTTCTTTTATAAAGTTTTTCTACATGTAATACCATTTTGATTAAAAGACTTAAAGTAGAACTAAAGACAAATACCTTTTTTTTTCATTTTGTATAGAGTAAGGAAGGGTTTTATTTTTGCCATCTTTGTCCCATTAGGGGGATTTATCTTCACTTCTTGTCCCATAGCCAAACAGGAAGTGATAGGACATCCCTGAAAATTAAGGGACTTTCTTGGGGACCCCCAGGTCACCAGAACTAGTGTCCCCATTGGAAGATTTCCCCTCTATTACCTTTTTGGGGACAACTGAAAATTTGGGATTTTCTTTTACTTTTAATGATAATGGTAAACAGGACAAGTTAAGAGGGTGAATTTCCCTAACGGGAGCACAGACCGCAATAAAAACAAAAAAACAAAAAACTTAATAGGTGTTCTAATCCCTCTCCCCCCAAAACAAAAACAAAAAAGTTTTGCCTTTTAGCTATACTTTACGAGTCAGATAGTAATACTATGGTCCTGATTAATCAAACTGCAATAGCGCTTAGTCGGTGCTAAATGACAAAGTAAATCTGTCACTTTGTCCATTTAGGGCAAGTGAATCTTACCTTCTCTGTGTTCCCCTGTTCACCTATTGGAACCCAGAATGGAAAGCCTTGTGTAAGAGGTCAGTGTTGGTCCGACCATGTCACAGCTTTGAAAAGGTGAATGATCTGCCTCCATGTAGCTGCAGAAGCACTAAGCACTGCAGTGGTATGGGAGAAGATCACATGCTCCCCTTATACCCAGAAGCACTGGGCCTTTTACTTTTTTCAAGGGCTCTAGCAGAAAAACTAATCAGCGGAGAAGCAGCTAGATCAAGCTGGGTTTTATTTCCTAAATACCTGCTAAACATGCATCCTCCTAGAATAAATTCTATTGAATACTGACAGAGCATAAGCACTAAAAGGCAGATACTGTATGCCAATGGCGCAGTCAGAAACACTGATTTATTCACTGGTCTACACAATGTTTTAGTATGTAAAGTTTCACGAGTATTTATAGAAGTAGGTTTATTTTCTTCTCAATCATCTCATCGGGATTTTTACAGAGCTGAAGCAGGGATCAGAAGCATTCTATTTTAGTATAGGACCTGGAAGGTGCTTAGAACAGGGTGGGGTAGATTTGTTTGTCCCTCCTCGGACCTGACAGGTTTACATATATAGTTCAATCATTGCTACAAAGCATGCACACACAACAGTGTAGCAGCTCCTGCCATTACAGAGAGTTATAGGGAGCATGTTATAACTGAATTTTTTTCATGAAAGGTATTTGTGACAATAAATAAAAATGCAGCTCTAACTAATAATAATGGCAGATCCTTTTTTGGACAGAGTAGGAAAGGAACCCTTGCCTTCTGTGTCCCCACTAGGTAGATTCACCTTAGTCCTGGTGACCAAAGTTAAGGAAAATACCAATTTTTTTTAACGGTCACCAGAAAAGATAAGGCTAAATCTTCCAATGAGGACACTTGCACCTCCATTTTTTTATATTATACTTTTACCTAATTCATTGTGAGACCAGTGAATGAATGGCAAGACTTTCTTAAATAGAACAATAGGTTAATGAAGACGGGTCGTTGAGTTAGCACATGCAAGAACCCATGGAAGTGGTTAGGCATTAGAGAGAGAGATAGACTTTTTGTCACTATCAGGGCTCAGGGGAATCGCACAGGCCCGTGACTTCAATGACACAAAGACATCTAGTCCAATTCTCTTTAGTATGTAAAATAAGTAAAATATATATTTTTTTGTTAGCGTTTTAGGCTGGGTTCACACTATGATCGCATGTGGCTTACAGCAGGGGTGTAGTGCATCCCTGTTATCTGTTTCAGGGACAAGTCAGGCCAGAATTTTTGCCTGAATTCAGACCTGAAAACGGAGCCAAGGACATATAGGACCCCTGTGCAACTTGCTCTGCTGCCGCCACGGAGATGTGTGAACCGGCTCCATTCCGAGCCAGTCACAGTCTTCTGTCATGCGAATTGGATGACCGTGGTAGAGCCACACTGATTACTTTAACTGAGTACACTGCTTGGCTCTTCAAATACAATAAAAAAAAAAAAAAAAAAAAAAACGGGCAAAGAGATAATCAGTTTTTATTTACCTTGTACTTGTATGCCTATACATAGTTCTCTAGTATTTACTGTGGCCAATATAAACTTTACACAGTTGTCACAAGCCATGTTGTCTCAATCAGCATCCTGATATTGTTGACATATTATCCTTTCTATCCTATTTGTTTGTTACTGCATGTCCCAGCTGACAGGCAACAATCAACATGATCAATATGTCTTTCAAGAAGATACTTGCATCAGTGTTGATAGATAACATATCTGCTAGCAGCAGAAATTCCCATGTGGGTGGGAATCTCTTTGGAAAAAAAGAGAATGGACCAGAAGTCATCTATTTATAAAGTCACATTTGGCAAATCTGGTGCAATATTTGAACCCTGATAATAGGTATTAGATGTTTGCAGTAACCTAAGGACAACTCAGTGACCAAAGACCTCACCAGCTAAAAGAACATGCCTGCCATTCCTGGATATAAGCCTGAATTTAAATGGGCAATCATTTGTGGGCTAAGGCTTAAGGTTTGCTATATCAGTTTTCTATAAAACTGTAGGGTTATCAAGGCACACAATACACAATGGCCCCTTCAAATGTCAAAGAACTCACAAACAGTTCTTAAATATTATATTGTTAGTTCTACAAGGATAAACTCTGTAAAATTAAACAGGAAATAATACAAATTATCAATATACTGTTCAGGAATCAGGCATAAAAAAAACCTGATAGTGAATTATAAATGGACAGAACACTTCTAACAAAACAAATTACATTCCAATTATTAAAATATTAGTTTTCACTTTTCTGTGTTCTTCATTTCTAATATATTTAAATTGGACTTTGAAATATAGATATATGATCACAGACAAGCCACCTAGACAGCAGCTACCTGATGAACAAGCAAACTTGTAACATACAGACTGTACACTAGGTGGCAGTATATCCTTTCTCTTTAAGGCATCTATATTGCCGATTAGAGCTGCACACTGCCAAGAATCAGTTTCTCTGTGGCGGTGATCAGAGGTGTGCGTGCGACAAGTGGCAGCCAGGAATCCTGTACAAATCAATGATAAGCTGGAAAGCGCCACAGCTGTACGCATAATTTGAGCGGGTACATGTGATTAAGGACAGATAAGGTGCAAACTGGTGGCTCTAGGTGCAAACTTGTCTGCATTCAAGGCTTCTCATCGGTCTCTTATCATATGTACCTAATTGTTTGTGTCAATACATGCATCCAGCCGCAACGTTTGTTAGCTGGTTATTGATCTGTACAAGTTTTATGAACTCAGCTGATCGAACGCCTCTGTGATCAGCGCAGGCAAACCCTGATTCTTGGCGGTGTACAGCCCTAATCGACCATGTGAATGAGGCTTCAATTCAGAATCCAGTGACTAATGGATACTACTCCTGTCTTCAGTGGTCACTGAGTGTCCTATAAGAAACGTGAAGGTCACTGCTGGCTACCTGTGGCCTTGTTGTGGAGTCTGACCCTGCGCTCAGACGCCTCTCAGATAGTCAAACACTGGAAAAGGCGCTTCCACCAGGACTTGAAGTGCCTAGAACCATGAGGATGGAAAATGGACACGTGAGTAAGCAGGAGGCAAAAGTGCATGTGGCGGAGTGGAGAGATGAAAAATTGCAACCCGTGAACCACAAGGAAAGCAGTTAAAGCATACAGTATCTTAAACATAGAGAGAAATTAAATATATTGCAGCTTACAAGTTTTGTTTCTTTATTTTCACCTGGCAAGCCTGTCAATAACACACTTCCTTCCTAGGGTGGCTATGCTAACTCTTCTATTGTATCTATGGAGAGAACCATGGTTGTTACACAGGCAGGACTCCAAACACATCTGCCTTTGTTCATCTTGTGGGGGAGAGAAACTGATTTTGTTTGCGGTTCGTCCCACAGACAGTGACATGGCATATCTGGCAAGATCAACAGGTATTTTCTGTATTCGCTGAAAATGTTCTTAGCCGGAAAAAAGAAACCTAATGCAGCCATCACCTCTAAGAACTGGTAAGCTGCATTATATTACATTTTTGCTCTTGGGGTTGGTTATCCTTTAATTTATCAATGACATCTCAGCCCCACAGCATTGATTTGATGGAATTTTCTTGGTCCACCCTCTCTTTTTTTTTTGCCTCTCTGGAACCCCAACAAAATGCACTTCTACTACGACTCCCTGCTGATTTCTAGGAAATATAGACCTAGGCTTGCAATATAGCAATTCAGCCATTTGCCGGACCGTTGGGTGTAACCTGGAGAGGCGGTAGACTGGTAAGAATTGGTAGGAGCTCCTCAGCTTCTCAATCTATTTTTATACCCCTTTCACACTGGGGCGGTTTGCAGGCGTTATTGTGCTAAAAATACCGCCTGCAAACCGCCCCAAAACAGCCTCCGCTGCTTGTTCAGTGTGAAAGCCCAGGGGGTTTCACACTGAAGCGGTGCGCTGGCAGGAGAAGAAAAAATCTCCTGCAAGCCGCATCTTTGGAGCGGTGAAGGAGCAGTGTATTCACCGCTCCTAAATCGCTCCTGCCCATTGAAATCAATGGGACAGCGCGGCTATACCGCGGCTATAGCCGCGCTATACGAGTGGTTTTAACCCTTTTTCGGCCGCCAGCGGGGGGTTAAAACCGCACTGCTAGCAGCCGAATACCGCGGTAAAACAGCGCTAAAAATAGCGCTGTTTTACCGCCGACGCCCCCTACCGCCCCAGTGTGAAAACAGCCTAAAGGTAGAAGGCAAGGCTAAACTATAAGCCAACTTTAAATGTTGCCTCCCCGATGCCTGGCATATATTTTGTTTACCGTTTTTCTATGTGGTCACATGATCGCAAAGCTCCAGCTCTGTGCAGCTGGTGGAAAGCTCTTGCCTGCTGACTGACAGCAGTGGACCCCAGCGGTTGAAGTCCCAACTCTATGCAATTCAGCTTTGTTGTTGGCCTTCTACATTACACAGAGGAGCTCATGTACAGTTGGTTTATAGTTTAACCTTTCAATCTACTGTAATAAATAGCAAAATTAATCAAATACCATATCAGAAGTCGTACTAATATGGCCATAAACCTGGACAAATGATGATGAAAAAAACATAAGCAGAAGTAATTACTGTATTTATTGGCATATAACACTCACTTTTTCATCATGAAAATCGTGTGCAAATAGCGCGTGTGTGTTATACGCCAATACCTCAATTTTAGCTGCCTCGGAGGGGACAGGGAGGGGGGCGGGACGAGCCGTCAGATTACATACAGTGAGAATCTCCTGTTTACTTGGCAGCCTCTGTAATAGGCAGTCCCGTCTCCTGGGCCGCCATTGGACCACTGTTCTATCATAGGAGATTCTCACTGTATGTAACCTATCAGCGCTCGTCCCGCTCCCCTCCCTGTCCCCTCTAGGCTGCAGGTGGGCATCGATCAGGCTGCATTGAAGGCAATGGTGAGGCTGCTGCATTGATGGCAATGGTGAGGCTGCTGCATTGATGGCAATGGTTGAGGCTGCTGCATTGATGGCAATGGTTGAGGCTGCTGCATTAATGGCAATGGTGAGGCTGCATTGATGGCAATGGTGAGGCTGCATTGATGGCAATGGTGAGGCTGCATTGATGGCAATGGTGAGGCTGCAGATAGGCATTGATCAGGCTGCATTGATGGCACTGATGAGGCTGCAGATGGGCAATGACCCTTTTTTTGCTTCAAAGTTCCTTATTTAAAATTTAGGTTTTTTTCCTGAAACTTTTCTTTTAAAATGAATGTGCGTGTTATACGCCGATAAATATGGTATTTGCAAAACAGGGCCAATTGATTTTTTTTTTTTTTAGCTACAGTCAAACAGCAGGAATAGAAGTGACAGCTACAGAGGGAGGGAGGTAGAGTCATCGAGAGCAGGGCTGTCTGCCAGGTTCTTATAGTATTATGAAATAGGAAAGGTGACCAACTCCACCCAAAACTGACAGCAGGTGGATTGATCACGTTTGCATTGCACATTAAAAGAAAAAAAAATATTGGTGATGATAACCCAAATCTGAATATAAATGATAGTTAATTACTTTAATACTGTTTCTTAATAATAAAGGCAATATATTTGAAGAATAAGAGTGCCTTTGTGCTAACAATGAACTATAACTGGTCTAGTTTCAGGTGCTAAAAGATCTATAGTCCAGAAATGCACAGCAGTAGCTGTCAGCTGTATATAGACGGAAGGTGTTATTTTCATACGAAGACATCCATGGAAATCCTATTACTGTGATTGCTTCTTGCTCATCTCTGCAGGAGATCGGAAAGCCATGTGAGTGAAGATCTAGAAGGATGTTGGGAATGCCTTCTCTAGCTTGCCCACTTGACAGACTAAACCCAAAACCAAAAATGTAATGTACTGCAGGTTACCAGTCCTCAGAAGGGCTGACTCCATTAGTTTTCATTTTTTTAAAGTTAGCATATTTAAGAAAGTACAGAAAATACCCTTTGATCTTACCAGAAATTCAATGCAATTGTCACTTCAAGTGAATTGAACGCAAAAAAACAATCTTCTCTGCTTCTCAATCAGCCTTCTTTCCGCCCCCACCCCAATTTAAAGGTGAACAGAAGTCCTATATGTAGTCCAAAGCAGAAGAGTGGCCTAGTGGGAAAACCATGGATCCCTACACAGATATGAGGAATTGAAAAGGTGATTGTAGCCACCCTGGGCCAAGAAGTGTGATATTTGCAGGGGCACCGGGTAAAAAAAAAAGGGGGGGGGGGGAAGCCTGAAAAAATGCAGCCACCATATCTAAGGACTGGTAAGCTGCAATATATTACATTTTTGTTCCTAGGTTTAGATGAACCTGAGACCTGCAAATGGCTTCATCAGCTATTTGACAGAAAAGTTAAAAACACTGGGGGATCACAACAGAGCACAGCAAAGCAGAGGGCAGGGCAAATGAAGGATCACAGCATCCAAGGGTACGGCGGGGCAAAGAAAAAGGGAGTGGTATTTGCAAACCAAAAAAAGCTTGACTAGGATACAGTGCTAACCCCGCCCCAACCCCTCTATCAATAAGGTGATGTGGATGGAGTCAACTTGTGAGTTGTTCTAGAAGGCAGCTATTAAATAGACATGTACACAAGGAAGCAATGCATAACAGTGTCACCAAGCTAAAACAAGCAGACATAAATACACAATATAACATGAGGGAGGAAACCTACCTGGAAGTGACCATTGTAATGTCCTGTAGAGAATGCGGGGTGCGACATGTGGTTATGGTGAACGTAGATGGTGTCTGGGGGAGGTTGTTATTGGAACTGAACACTGAAACACACAAGGAAGCTACTTATTACAGACATGGATTATGACAGACATGTGCCACAGAAGTTAGACAACAAATGGAGACACAGCAGATTGTGACATCTACAGATGAAAAGGTTGACTGGAGATTGCATAGAAATAACCACAATAACAGATTTTAAATATCCGTCCAAAAAACAAGTCACTTAAAAAAAAAAAAAAGGCTTGCATATAAGTAATGACAGCTCTTCTTGCGTTTAAAGTGGTTCTAAAAAGGTAAAAGGTTTTTTACCTAAATGCATTCTCTGCATTAAGGTAAAAAAACTTTTAATAGTGGCTTCCCCCCCAGCCTCCCCTAAAATACTCACCTGAACCCAATCCCGGTTCAGCACTGTGCAGGTCTGCAGCAGTTATTCTCCTCTCTCCTGGTTCTCACAGGCTTGGCTGAGAGCAGCGGGAGCCATTGGCTCCTGCTGCTGTCAATCAAATCCTCTGAGCAAAGAGTGGGGGGCGGGCCGAGCCGGGCTGTGTGTCTGCATAGACAGAAACAGTCCGCCCCGGGATTGAGCATGCATGAGTACCCCCATGGGAACCAACTTCCTATGGGGGAGCCAGAAGTGCCGGCAGGGGACCCAGAAAAAGGAGGATCCGGGCTGCTCTGTGCAAAACCACTGCACAGAACAGGTAAGTATTACATGTTTGTGGTTTAAAAAAAAAAAAATGTCAAGCTTTACAATCACTTCAAAGAGGACTTAACCAATCAGGTACTCACTGCTATTCATATTCCTGTTTTTGGTAGGAGTGGAGGTCATCGTAGCTTGGAAGGAAATTGGCTCATCTTCCTCAAAGTCATTGAGGTTGTAGACATCCTCTACATCAATGTCCAGCTCCTGAAAGTCTTTGGTGAGAACACCTGGCCTGGGATCCAGGATGCCACCTAAATTTGGCTTTGCTAGCTGCTGCCAGTGCAGGAGGGTTGCTGAACCTGGAAAAGGAGGTAGAAGGTTACAATGGACATACATAAGATAGAGTGGCATGCCTACGTTGTATCTGTCACACATCTTACAAGCTTGTCCAATTAGTGAATTAGTGGATGGTGCCAGCATACCATCAATACTCTCCTCCAGCACATTCTGCCTTGAGAAAGGGCTGATAGTGCCCAAAACAAAGGCAGATCCTAACAGTTAGCAGGTAGTTGTGGGATAGAACATGATAATGCCATAGTTAGGCAGATGAGGAAAGTAGGAGTAAGCAATATAGTTTGCTAAAATCTTTGCAAGACAAAGTTCTCCTACAGGGGATTATATTTTTATTAAATTGGAGTATAACCAGACTGTCAAATGTGTGAACAGGATTAAAAAAATAACTAGTAAAATCATGGTGTGGATTACGAATAAGCAAAAGTATTTTGATATCACTATAGCATATGGAAAAAAAAAACAAGATTTAGGTTTTTTTCTTTTAAAGTTAAAGTATAATTAAAGGCAAAACGTTTTTTTCGTTTTGGATGGAGTAGAGAGGAATTAGAACGCTTGCCAGGTTTTTATTGCTATCTGTGCCCCCATTAAGGAGATTCACCCTTGCTATTTGTCTTGTTTATCATGATCATTGAAAGTGAAAGAAAATCCCAAATTTTGGGGTGTCCCCAGAAAAGTAATAGAGGGAAATCTTCCTGGGATACTAGTTCTGGTGACCTGGGGGTCCCCAATGAATTCCCTTAATTTGCAGAGATTTCCTTTTACTTCCCGTTTGGCTATGGGGCAAGAAGTGAAGGAAAAAAATGGGACACAGATGGTGGAAAAAAAAAATCTGAGAGGAGTTATAACCCTCCCTTGTTCTATCCAAAATGTAAAAAAAAAAAAGTTTTGCTTATAGTTCTACTTTAAGTAGGATGCAAAAAATAAAATAAAAAGCAAGCATCTTTCTGTTCTATAGGGACCAAGCCATGTACTAACCTTCCAGTGGTTTGACAATTTGAAGCTTCTCAGGTAGGTAGCATCTTGATCCCATGGATAGACTAGAGCTGCCACTAGCCTCAGAAATGCCAGAATAATTGGTACCAGTGGAAAGGATGCTATCATTGGGTGTAAGGCATCCACTGGAGACCTCTCCAACTCGTTGCAACTTGTGTTCCCTCTCCATAAACAGATCTGAAGAATCGGATTCTTGTTGAGCGCTAAGTCTCTGAAGTGCAGCGGCCAGGTCTTGTCCTCCAGGTGTACCGGGTGTTCCCAACTTCTTCTCTCCAGCACTGCATGTGACAAATAAACATTTCAGCAAAGATGAAAACAATTACATGGTATTATACAATGTTCCAGTTGGGCTGCAAAACACTGCATGAATGTTTTGGACCTGAAACTTACACAGAAGATTCATTCCCTTCTCCTGGAAGCAGAGTTTCCTCCTCCAGTTGCGCCATGCTGGAATTCTCTGATTCACAGAAGCTCATTGGAGGAGTGCCCACACGGCTTGGAGCAGCAGATGGCCGCTGAGAAGGACCACGGGACCTTACCACTAGGTTGGCAGCTTTCACGATCTCAAAAACTCGCTTGTAGCTCCTGTGTGAGGTGCAGCAAATACATCATGTATCAGACTTCCAAAAAAATATTGTCATAACCAAACAAACCTACCCTACCTTTTTAACCTACCCTAATAAATCTAGAGCGGGATCTAACTGCTATACCTCTACTTTAATTTCCGCTATTCCTTTTTTTAACAGCTCTAGCCTGACCTTTTATATGGATAAGGTTGATGCAGCTATCTACCTGCAGACAGCACAATCCCAGAGGAAACTTGTTTTAGTAGGACAATCCAAAATGCGAGGACTTAAAGCGGTTTTAACCTAAAAATAAAAAAAAATATTGATCCTGTTCCGTTAAAGCATGTTATACAGCACAGTGTTTGTGCTGTGTCATTGGGCCCCCTGTATCACCTGAAATACCTGTCTGATCCTGCCTGGCTATACCCTCCCCTTTGTTAACTGGCCAGATTATGTGCCTCTGTCATCCGCAGCTCTCCTGTCCTTACTGTGCACTCTCCACCCTCCCCTCCCTGCCTGTCTGCTCCTGTGTCAGTGCCCGCCCCCTCCCTTCCTGCTGCTGAAGTTTCCATTAAACGTTATACCATCCTTACTTTGATACTCCTATGTGCCCCTATGTGAGTGTTTTATAAAAAAATAAGCTGTTCTTTACCAGTTTTCTGAGCAACAATCAGCAATCATGTGACCCGCCGCCTCTCTCCTCCTCCCCTCCCGACTGACGTTAGCAGGGAATCCTCCGCTCTAGCTGTCAGACGGGGAGAGGAGAGAGCCGGCGGGTCACGTGATCTCCGCTCTGAAAACTAGTAATAAACAGCTTATTTTTATGAAACACACAGGGGCACATAGGAGTATTAAGCCGTCAGGATGATATAAAGGATATAAAGTGCATTAAGTGGCTTAACAACCACTTTAAAGGGGACATGTGTATGCCCAAATATGGACATATTTTGGTTAGAGATGGGGCTTCGGCTGCATCTATCCAGATTCTGGAAGCGAGCAACTGAAAAGGTGTCGATTAGTATTCTGTAACTTACTTTAGTTCTGAAGATGCATCAATCCCTTTTCTCATTGTTCCTTCAATCTCTGCTGCTAAGGAATCCTGTGGATAGAAAAGACACAATGAGGCTACAATGCTATAGACACGACTCCACAGGAACATGATGCATCAATGGTCCATAACCCCACTGAGTGGGTCTTGCTCAATCTCTGCTACTTACCAAAGGGAAAATGTTCAGTGTGCTGTATCTGCCGATACTGCTGTTGGGGAGGCTTCGGTTCCTTTGGTTCTTCAGCTCCTCCTGTGCCTCATGCAGCATCTCCTCACTTTCCTTGTGCTTTTCCAGAAGGTCTTGAAGCTAAAGAGGTCCACAAAATTAAGCTGACCACCAAGTTTGATAATTATTCACAAGAGCCCCACTCAAACAAAATTCCTTATGATAGTGATACATGATCCAGTAATTTTACGGCAAAGCAACTAATCACTTCTTAAAATTATTATTGGGCTATGTATGGTTTAGGACAGGTACAATAATAAGCATTTTTAAGGTTTAAAAATAATTGCAATTGTAAACAAAGTTTTTCTAACAAGGCAATATGATGGAAGATGGGCAGATATTTCACTACCTGGTACACTAGTGAGATATTCACCCGTCTATAGCATTCATGGCTCTACAGTTACAATGCCTAGAGTAGTATAGATTGGTCACATCATTCTACTCCTACTTCACTCACATGTAACTTTCTTTACTGCATAAAGGACATTGAACCAAAATGTGGGCATAAACCATTGACTACTGAAGAGTGACTTTAGTTTGTTGACCAACACTGGTCTAAATAGATACAGTGGTCTCAACTGTTGCCATTAACATGTCCAAAGAACCCTGTATAAGATTTAGAAGAGGTAATTCTACAGAAAGCCATTTGGGCTGCAGTTATACTAGAATAGATGGTCAGAGACTTTGGGCATGCTGCAGGAGACATTCAGAGACTGGGGCTTGCTATATGAACAGCTAGTGATCGCTGCTATTACAGCCCCTTAAAACAAATGCTCCCTCTCCAACTAACTTCTGAAGCCCAAGTGGTTGGCAATAATTACCAAAGGCACTGGGGATTTAGATTAGGGTCTCAGCTAATGCATATCAGAAATGGGGAGTTTCAGGAACAGGATTTAATCCACTGCCGAAATTGTAAGCCTCTTAAAGTGATCCACATGTGCCAGGTTTTCATCCTACCTCAGTTTTCAGAACGCATTCCCTTTCCTTTACAGCAGCTAGGTGTTGGTGAAGTTCTTCATTCTCTGCGGAGTTCTAAGAAAAAAGTGATATACTTTAAGAGCAGAAATTACAATAGTCTGTGACTTTTCTGTCTTAAAAATCTGTACAGTTAAGGCAACTTTTTTTTTACATTAGAAATAAACACTCACGGTGCGACACTTCTGCTGTAGGTGAACAATCTGGGCAAGAAGCTGGCTGATCTCTTCTTGCTGCCGGGCTGCATCTTCTCCCCTGCGTGCCAATTCCTCTGCCAGCAGTGCCACCTGCTTACTGACCTCCGCTAAAAGAAATACCACAATACATATTTATAAAAAGACAGGTTGGACTAATTTCACCACAAGCCATACAGCCAATATAATTTCAGAAAAATAACCCATTCAGTTAACAATAAATAAAAAAATAAACACAGAGGGGCATTTATCAAATCTGAAGCAGCTGTGCATGGCAACCAATCAGCTTCTATATTTCATTTTCAAAGCTTAAGCACTTCAGGACCAACCCTTTTTCTGACACTTGGTTACAAGTTAAAATCAGTATTTTTTGCTAGAAAATTACTTCGACCCCCCCAAACATTATATATCATTTTTTTTAGCAAAGACCCTAGAGAATAACATGGCAGTCACTGCAATATTTTATATCATAATTTCTGTGAATTGTGCTGAATATTTATAGGATAGGAGTTGCTGCCCGCATTCCTAATCAAACCAACTGCAAAAGAATTCCTCTAATGGGACTTTATAGGGGCAGTACCTCCTTAATGATCAAACAATGTTGAAAAAATATTCATTTTTTATTTGAAAAGTTGCTTTTTACCTTTTCAAATAAAATATGATTATTTTTTCAACATTGTTTGATCATTAAGGAGTTACTGCCCCTATAAAGTCCCATTATAGTAAATCTTTTGCAGTTTATTTTATATCATACAGTATTTGCACAGTAGTCTTTCAAACACAATTTGTTTGGAAAAACCTAAACCATAAAGTTAGCCCAATTTAGCCCTGTCACGGCCTCTGCAGCTTACACATGTATTTGCAAATGTGTGCAAACGAAACTGTTTTTTATTGGATCCACAGGGCTATAGGACTCAAACATGTAGAAAATGTAAAAACAAAAACTAGCTCAGTGTGGCCATTCTCTTCAGCTTGCCATATCAGTTAAAACTGAAATCCCTGTAGGTGCGTTATTTCCAGTGTGTCATGCACAGGTTCGCTTTAAAGTATTCCAGCCAAACCTTTTGTTTTCAGTTCTGCATGGCATAGTGAAGGGTCAGACCCTTGTTGTTTTATTGCTTTCTGGGTCATTTTTAAAAAGATTTCCTCTTACATCCTGTTCATTTTTTGTCTTTAGCAAGAAAAGAAAAAAAAAAAAAAAGAGAAAAATCACTCCTTCGTGTACCGGCAGCAATAAAAACCTAACAGAGGTTTTAACTTTTCTCCATTGTAGTAACAACTAAAAAAAAAGAAAGTTGTGGCTCAAGTTTCATTTTGAATCAGGTTGGAAACAAATTCCTATGATTGTCTCAGAAGATCAAAGAATTTGGATATTAACTCACAGAACTGTTCTACGCAGTCCAGCATTAGTGAACTCTCCTGGTCTTCATAGTCATTAGTTCTATCAAGGATGTGACTGGCCTGTCAATAAAAAGGTAGACAACTGTAAGTGGACTACAGCTTAGACCAGGGGTCTCCAAACTTTTCAAAGGGCCAGTTTACTGTTCTTCAGACTTCCAGGGGGGGGGGGGGGGCGGATTGTGGCCGGTAGGGGTAGAAAATGTCTGAGCCCAGCATCAGTGAGAATAAACATGGCCTTGGGATTGATGGTCAGTAGGAGGTAAAGTACCCCATCATTAGTATCAGTGAAAGGAATAATACCACACTGTTGGCGTCAATGAAAGGTGTAGTGCCCCATCATTGATATTAGTGGGAGGAATAATGCCCCATCATTAGTGTCAGTGGCAGGATACAGTATATGCCCCACTGTCGGTGTCAGTGGGAGGAATAATGCTTCATATCATTGGGAGGAAGAGTGCCCCAAGGGCTGAATAAAGGCTATTAAAGGGCCGCAGTTTGGAGTCCACTGGCTTAGACTATACGTATTTCTGGTGCTTAAACTGAGCTTACCTCATTACGCATCTTCTGGTTGTCATCCTCCAGGATTTTGAGCTTCTGTTGGAGGGCATCTAGATGGACATCTTGCTCAAGACAGAACGAGGAGTGATTTCTAGGCAGCCTACCAGGAAAAAATAAAATACACAGTCATTTTACTATACTTCCCTCACTAGATGCAACACAACCTATGCCTGCCTAACAGGACATTTTAGACAAATCAAAAGAAAACCAAGCGTTCTTCTTATATTGTGTTAAGTTAATCTTTCCTAGTGTCTTCTTATGCTACCACCTGCCTAAGAGGGCAGCACATAATCTTGGAGTTAACTATATAAATTGGCCAAAACCACTTAGAAAGGGCCTCATACCAGTTCCAGATTGGTGACCTCAAAGACAGTGAAGCTGAATAGATTCACCTTTGGTGAAGCCTTCTGGGTCTATACAAGAAATGTTGTCATATTACAGTCTCTCATTGGTAGAGTGGGCACAAACCGGCACAAGATTCACCCATGTATATTATGGCAATGGTTAAAGGGTCAGTTCACTCAAAATCAATATTTCAGTTTTTGATAGATGCCGGAAAATAAACCCACCTGAAAGTTTATTATATATCTCTAAGGGACTTTATTGGTGGGATCTTTGTACTGGGTTTCTGAGTCTGCACTTAATTCTCATGCCCTAAATCAGGGGTCTTCAAACTGCGGCCCTCCAGGTGTTCAGAAACTACAATTCCCATCATGCCTAGTCATGTCTGTGAATGTCAGAGTTTTACAATGCCTCATGGGATTTGTAGTTCTGCAACAGCTGGAGGGCCGTAGTTTGAGGATCCCTGCCCTAAATAATCAGAAAGTCAGGTCCATGTGTGAATGATCTAACATTCTAGACTACAATACTAAGGATGTGTTAAAATCCTGTACAGAAAATACTAACGGTGTTGCAATGGCAGATGTGGACTCGCTGTCCAAGTTGCTGGTGTACAGATGGAGAAGGTCTTCCCGCATGGAGACTTCATGTCGAAGCTGATAAACCTAAGAATCCAATAAAGTAAAAAAATAAAAAGTTACACTCTGAATGTTAAACAAGTTTTTAATACTACCTTTAAACCCCAGCATATGTCCCATAATTACCTCCTCTTTAGCAGCCTCCAGCTTTTCCTCCAGATACTCGTTCCGTGCCGTCAGTTCTCGATTCTGCTTTAAAAGGGATTGGCCAATACGAGCAGCTAGCTCAAGGTCTCTTTCTTTCTGAGGATGGCAATAATATGCAACATAAGTACACAAGTCCCAGTGAAAAAAAATTACACTTGTACATACACATGCATACAAACATACACACACACAGCATCGGTGCAAACAGCAATGATATTTGATTTCACATTTTATTCGTTCGTGCTCTTAGTTTGGTATGTACGGTTTCTAATAAATAAAAGTTATCCTGTGTAGCGATCTCTGGCTCTGTGTGTTCCTCTTTGGTGCCAATGATGAGTGGTGGTTTCAGCTTACATTTGGCTTGTGGTTAATTGAGGACTGGCGGCAGTCTACACCCCAAAAGGCATGAAACAGAAGGGTCGGTAAAAGGCCTGCCGCACCCCCTAGAATCAAGATCTTTTTCCTAAGCTACATCAGTTTACGGCATGCGCCAAAAAGGTATTATTGCCATAGTAGCACCTGTTTTGCTCAAATGATTACTAAACTCTTCTGGCTCTATAATTTGCAGGATGGGTGTGTTAAATAAACCCGTTGCTTTTACTTGAATTAACAAAGCAACAGTAGAGCTTTGAATTGTATATTCAGACCTTATCCAAATTTAGCCCCAAATCTCCCTCTGCCCCTCTAGACCATGGCCCAGCATTATCTTTGTCTTTTACCTTTGTTCCTGTAGCAAGAAACAACTTTTTTACTACTCCCTGTGACATCATCACTGGGCTTCTAAACTCTTTCAGGAGCAGCTGCTGGTACCTCTCTATCAATGTAGGCATGTCCCCAGAACTATATATGCCAATAGCCCTTTCCCACCAGCACAGTGTGGTGTGGTGTGGTGTAGTGTGGTGTGGTGTAGTGTAGTGTGGTGTGGTGTGGTGTGGTGTGGTGTGGTGTGGGGGGGGGGGCTCTTGGCAGAAAAGGCAGCACCAGTGTTTTGCTGGTTGCTGGGGAAGAAATCAATGTATGTATGTGAGGGGGAACAGAGAGGGGCGAGTGACAGGCAGAGTTTTGTAGTCCAGCAGGCAGATTTCAGTGCAGCAAAAGTACAGTGCTGGTGTTGTCAACACAGGAAGTTAGGTGTACACTGGATTTTTGGCAGATCACGGGGTAATTTTTTTTTGTATTTGCAACATTTTTGAAAAAGATAAAACATGTGAGAATGTGCAGGTATTGAAAATATGTATTGAATATGTGTTTAGTGTTATTTTGCCTTGGTATAGATCTTAAATTCATTTAAAAATGTTAACATTGGGTAACAGGATACTGATGTAACTAATAGTGTTTACATACCTCCTCTAGCAGACTGGTCACAGCATCTATGTCCCGATAGGTCTTGGTGATTCTGCCAACTCGCTCGGAACACAGGACTGTAAGACACAAAAACACAGTTGTTAGGGAACACTCCCACCACAATGCAGTGCGTTGCAGAACATGCATTTTCGAGCAATAAAGCAAAATTGTGATAGGCAGCCTATGAAACCTTGCAACCTAATGAAAAAGTAGGTGCAGTCTGCATTTTTCGCAGAACGTTTGTGGATGTGCATTGGTGTACCATTAATTAATGGCAATTAACGGCACTGCAGCTCATCAATGCACCTAGCACAGTTACCACAGTTCACAGGGGCGGTTGGTGACGGGATTTTCACAGAGTCGGTCCTCTGCACTGTATTCATTACAGTGCCCCTTTATAGTGCAGTCCTCTTTGTATCACATTGCCCCTAACAATCACAGTGCCCATTGCAGTCACCCCCCCCCCCTTTAATCTCTAATCACAGTGTCCCCTTTTATTCTCTGCCTCCCCTGCACAGTCCTACCTTCGGAAGGATTCAGCTAGTGTGTCCTCTCCAGGGTCTCCCAGCCCACCGACGATGTGATCCTATCAACAGGGCAGGAGAAGTTGCAGATCTGGATAATATTAACAAGCGGATGATTACCCACCTGTGTATATGAAAAGACCCCTGCTCTCTGTGCAGATCCCCTGCTCTGCTTATAGGATGACATTGTTGGTAGGGCGAGAGAGGAGACACAGGCATGGCCGCATAGCAGGAGGTAAGTGGCAATCGTGGTCTGTGTTAGTGGCTTACCTCCCGCCGTGCAGCCCGGTCATCAACAAGCCACGGAATGGTACCGGTCTGCAGCCCAGGGGTTGGGGACCCCTGCATTACACAGGCCATATGGCCAGTCTGGGCCTATGCGGAGCCCAAGCTGTTAGAAACCCACTCAAACCCATCTTTAAAAAGTCTTTGTTGTGATCTTTGAGGATCATTGAAAAGGAATAAGTTCACATTAAAGCAGCTAGAGAGGTCAGGGACGGCTTGTTTTAAAGCGCTTTTACATATTAATAATATGCAATTCTTTTATTGTCCATATTCTGCTAAATTATCGACTTTAAAGAGCTATACAAATTTGGAATCTTATTATTCTTATTACTTATTATTCTTAATTATTCTAAAGTTTAAAAATAACAACAAATGATAAAAAAGCCAAAAAATTTTAAATTGTGTAAAGGGCGAGTGGATTATATAATTTTATCAGAACTTTGTGCCTCCAGTCACATTGAAAAGCTTCACCCCTCCGATTGGTCTTTCCCTTATGCAGGCCCTACCATATCCTCTACAAAGGGTGAATGAACCGTGTCAGTTGATGAAGACAGTAATTGAAAATAATTGGGTTTTGCTGATCGTAAACAGTGGGCTGACTGCTGGGTCCAGACCGTGGAAAGGTTACGCATGCTGAGAGATGAGGTCTATGACTATTTAGCCCGAATACCAAAGTTTTAACTCAAAAGCTTTTGGCACAAAAATTTTTCATGTTATGGAAACAAAATAGTGATTATTGGACTACTGTTTCACTAGGAGGACCATCACTGGGACGTTTTGCCTGTCCTGATTCCTGTGTGTATGTGTTCTATATATTATTATATATTACACACACGTTTGCACACCCCTTGTACATGTCCACTTGGAACTTAAGGTACAAATTTGCAAAATTCTCTGAACTCAGATCTCCCCTGGAGCCATTGAAAGCCTGTTTACAACCAGCAGCACTCATCAATCAGGAAGGTGATAACTGTAATCTTCCACTCAGGTGTACAATTGCTTTGTCTGGGGACGTGACTTAGGCATACAGCAAAGAAATGATTATATGCCACATATTGCAGGGCAGGCTAGTGAGTGAATCGCTATGTTATACACAGATTGGCAGTTGTCCCATATTTACATTTCGTTGAAGGACTTTGAAGCCTGTAACCCTGGTCAGATTGGTATGGGTTGCAGATTAAGCTACATGCACACCATTGTATTTATCTGTGGTTTTCTTTTTGGGCAATAGGTTCCTAGGAGTGGTGGCTTGTCAACGTGGAAAGCTCAACACACATTTACATAACCTCTATGTATACAAACACATAATCATAGGTGATAACATATACATGTGAGATTATTATTATGGTGCCATATTATTATTATGGTATCATGTGATAACATACAATATATATTTAGGATATTACTGTATATTGCAATAATTCACTTAGAACTAGGCACACTGATCATCCCAGACCACCAATAGAGAAAGCCCCAGAGATAATGCTATCAGCTGTGTACACAGACCACCAGCCAGCATGGGAAGAGATGAACAGCTGTTGCATCTCATGACACCCCAGATATCCACCTTCAACAACAACCTAAACCACATCTTTCAACTTTCTAAGCTGGGACAGGGGGACACTATTTTTGCATATTGTATTCAAGCAAAGGACACAGATTGGTTGATGCAACAGTTTTATATTAAGCTGGCAAGACAGACAGTTCTTTTAAGTCCTGAAGCAATTGACCAAACTCTTCCTCCTAATCTGATAAACATACCAAGACGCATCAGTGACAAATGGATATTTCCCAGCATGCTGGAAATCTATTGGACTATGTGCTCTGCATATCCTAAAGCAGCCATTCCCCAAGATTCTGTGGACCCCCAGGGTTCTTCCAAAGGTTGCTAGGGGTCCTTAAGCTGTGGCTGATTGACCTCTCATTTGATAGTGTCTACATATTTTCAGGGCCAAGTCACTTGGCAGAGCCAGTAGCATCACCAGCGATCTTTTTAGCTGTCTGTAAGAGTTGCATTTTTTCCACTGACCACCAATGTAAGGAGCATTCTTCCCACTGACCACCAATGCAAGGAGGATTCTTCCCACTGGCCACCAATGTAAGGAGGATTCCTCCCACTGACCACCAATGCAAGGAGGATTCTTCCCACTGGCCACCAATGTAAGGAGGATTCTTCCCATTGGCCACCAATGCAAGGAGGATTCTTCCCACTGGCCACCAATGCAAGGAGGATTCTTCCCACTGGCCACCAATGCAAGGAGGATTCTTCCCACTGGCCACCAATGCAAGGAGGATTCTTCCCACTGGCCACCAATGCAAAGAGGATTCTTCCCACTGGCCACCAATGCAAGGAGGATTCTTCCCACTGGCCACCAATGCAAGGATTCTTCCCACCGGCCACCAATGTAAGGAGGATACTTCCTAGTGGTCACCAATGCAAGGAGCATTCTTCCCACTTGCCACCAATGCAAGGAGGATTCTTCCCACTGGCCCCCAATGCAAGGAGGATTCTTCCCACTGGCCACCAATGCAAGGAGGATTCTTCCCACTGGCCACCAATGTAAGGAGGATACTTCATAGTGGTCACCAATGCAAGGAGCATTCTTCCCACTTGCCACCAATGTAAGGAGGATTCTTCCCACCAATGTAAGGAAGATACTTCCCACTGGCCACCAAAGTAAGGAGGATACTTCCCACTGACCACCAATGTAAGAAGGATACTTCCCACTGACCACCAATGTAAGAAGGATAATTCCCACTGACCACCAATATAAGGGTCATTTTGACCACCAATGTAAGAGTCATTTTTCCCACTGACCACCAATGTCAGGGACCAATCTTTCCACCGACCACCGATGTAAGGGACATTTTTCCCACTAACCACCAATGTTAAGGACATTCTTTCCACTAACCTCCAATGTAAGGATAATTTTCCCCCACTGAGCACCATTGTAAGGCACATTCTTTCCACTGACCACCAATGCAAGGGAAATTCTTTCCACGGACCTCCAATGTAACAGTTCGTTTTCCCACTGACCACCAATATAAGGATCATTTTTCCCACTCAACATCAATGTAAGGGTTAGTTTTCTCACTCGCCACCAATGTAAGGGTTAGTTTTCCCACTGACCACCAATGTAAGGGTTAGTTTTCCCACTGACCACCAATGTAAGGGTTAGTTTTCCCACTGACCACCAATGAAAGGGTTAGTTTTCCCACTGACCACCAATGTAAGGGTTTGTTTTCCCACTGACCACCAATGTAAAACAAATTGGTCGTCAGTAGGAACAGTATAAGTAGTAATCTTCCTACTGACTACCAATGTAAGGGTAATTTTTTTCACTGTTTATCAGGGGTTCCCCTAGACCTGAAAATTGTTGCAAGGGTTCTTCTGGGGTAACAAGAGAAAGGCAGCCTTATTATGCTAGCAATGCTTGTTTCAGTTATACCTCTATCCCAAATGAAATACTATATGACCAGACCTAAACTCTAGTACATCACTAATTGCTATTCATGGCTGTATAAACATATCGATAAGCAACTAATACCAGATTTGACTGTTTCAAACTATCCTTTGGTGCAAATAGAAAAAAAAAGTTGAATTTTATACTATTCTCAATTAAAGCAATTTCCAAAAAAAAAAAGAAAAAGAAAAAAAAGGATTCACAAACAATCGCTAAATGTAACAGATGAATAGGTACGTGCATGGCTTGCCTTGTTTTTGTGGGATAGCCGTGATGGAAAGGTGTACATATTGCTGGCTAATATTTACAATGGGCGTTTCTGGCTCTCAGTGTCAGGAAAGACTTGTTTTGACTGTTCATCACACTATATAAGACTGTTGTATGTGACACATTACTACTGTTAGAGCTAGCTGAAAATGTAGATTATATGATCATTCTCCTGCCATATCACCACTGCCCAGTTACATGCTACACAAACAACAAATCAATGTTTACCTTCTTCCAGGTCATCTGCCATGAAGTCTGTGTCAATTTCAAAAATGTGGTTCCCGTTGCATTCATTTTCATTGGCCAGGTTGCAAGAGTTTGCCCAGAACTCCATGGCTGCTGGAAGTTGAGCAGTGATTGTTTCTTTGCCCCTAAATCAATCAATGGGGAACATGGACCTCTAAGAGAATGATGCTGGGAGAGTGTCTGAACAGGCAGCACCCAGAACGTAGCCTGACCATATCCTGATGAGCCCAGTGTGCAGGCATCAGAGGACAGATAGAGGATGGCAGTGAGGAGGCACTGAGGGACACCATGTAAAGTACACTGTCCTGATTGTCTACTAGCTAAGCTCCCTCTAACTCTGCTTTATAGCCTTGTGGCTCTGTGTATACACCTGGCTGGGTAGGGCTTACTCCACTAACACGAGGGAGGGGATAAGCAGCAAAACAAAACACAGTCCTCTCTGCATTAAAATGCAAGTCCCTTTTCAGATGGTAACCGGAAATACATACCCCCCTTCCCTGCTCTGACTGGTATGGGTGGTCCTCTGCACCAAGTTTGCAAAACAAAATATATCATCCCTTCCTCCTCCCCCTTTCAAAAGGAAGTGGTATGTCCCAAGCTGTGACAATCCATCACTGCACCTGCTCTTATCAGAGTCATAAAACATAAAACTTAAAAACAAAACACGCCATCACACGTACACACAGGTCGGTGTCACATACTAGAATGACTGGAAACCTTACAGCCCACGTATGAGGTGTCTGCACACAAGATTGGATTCATTGTTTATTTGGATGAAGGCTTACACAGGGATCCCTTGTTTTGTAGATTTTCTAATGTGAAAAATCTATCAAAATGTATAGAAATGCATCCAATGCAACAACTTTCCATCAGCTAAATACCTTCCCGGTGTATCAAAATAAAAGGTGTGCAAAATGTTACAGCTCATTTACAATTGTGGTTGTAAAAAATAGGGCTTAAACTGTTTTATTTTTTATTTTTACCCCCCCCCCCAACCACTTAATCTCAGTAAGATTTACCCCCCCATCATAACCAGGCCATTTTATTCAATGCGGCATTGCGTTACTTAAATAATAGAAACTTAAAATATAAATTTATAAACTCACTGTTAAAAATATAAATTTATGTCATTTTTTCCCCACAAATAGAGCTTTTTTTTGGTGGTATTTGATCACCTCTGTGTTTATTTTTTGCTCTATAAACAAAAAAGACTGACAATTTTGAAAAATAAAAACCAAAACAATATTTTTTACTTTATGCTATAAAACATATCCAATAAAAAAATTAGGAAAAAAAAAATCAAATTTCTTCACCAATTTAGGCCAATATGTATTCTGCTACATATTTTTAGTAAGAAAAAATCCCAATAAGCGTATATTGTTTGGTTTGCGCAAAAGCTAGTGTATTAGACTCTAGAGGTGGACAATCTGACACTCTGACAATCTGACACTGGGACAATCTGACACTGGGAACCAGTGACATGAATACAGCGATCAGTGCTAAAAACCTGCACTGTCACTGTACTAATGACACTGGCAGGGAACGGGTTAAACATCCAGGGCGCTCAAAGTGTTTAATGTGTGCCTAAGCAGTGTTTTTGTACACACAGTGTGCTGCTTTCACCACAGGATGTGCTGAATTTTATTTCCTGCTTTGCAAGGAAACAAAATCCACCACATCCCTGCTGAATGGACAGAGCTCTGGATTGTTTATATATGCAGAGCTCCGTCCAGTGAGTCTCCTCGCCGATCAGTGGGTGACAAAGGGTCACCCATTGGCCGGCACCCACTGATCGGCTTCTGATGTGACTAATCATAGCAGAAGTGGCACGCACCACTACCAGGAAGTGCAGAATCATGTATATAGATGTATATATATATATAGACACGCGATTTTGCACAGAGCGGCTGCCCTGTAGTAGTAAAGCTACTATAGGAAGCTCAGCAACTGGTTAAGTTGCAAAACTAAGCCAGATGAGGTTGTACATGTCAAAAGTGATCCCACCTGTTGCATTCAGTGAGCAGTACTGTTGCCAAACACAACCCATTGAATGGGGTCACACCACAATTACATTGTTGCAAAGAGATGGTGTGGCACTTACAGGGTTAAAACAGGTGGCGAGGAGATAATATATTGTCCCCTCATTGTCTGCCAGACATCTCTGAAAAGCAATCCACTGTGGAAAGCTTTTCAGACACTTGCATGCTAAACTTTGCCTAAAGCTGGCCATACTCTAGTGGGAAATCCAAATATTCATATGAACATTCAGACAAAAATTCTGGATACATTCGATGACTTGGTGACTGTCGTTTAAAAGCACAGTTTTTTACAGCACACATCAAAGTTCTCTCTAGAACAGGTGCCATTGGAAACAATGCCATTTTTTACAGCTTTGCATTTTGTCTTTGTGAGCAACAAATAAGATAAAAATGAATAGCTAATTAAAAAGATAAAAGAACAAAACTAGCTTTTGCTACAATATTCACCTTTAACCTTTAATCCTTGCAGTACTTTTTCCTGCCACTAGTCTGATTGGCACCATCATTCAACCCATTTCTTCTAAACCCAAGTCATCCTGGACCCATCCCAGCCTGTGACTTGACAGTAAAAAGATGAGCAGCTCAGAAATGAGATCATCTCTCTGTCACTCTGCTTTCTCCTCCAATCATAGTTAGATAGTTACATAGTTAGTCAGGTATAAAAAAATTTAAAAAAAAGACACAAGTCCATCTAGTTCAACCAAAAAAAAAGTACAATCCCATATACACAATCCTTCACCTACAGTTGATTGAGAGGAAAGTGAAAAACCCCAGCAAAGCATGCCCCAGCTTGCTACAGCAGAGAAAAAAATTCCTTCCTGATCCCCTTTACCTATACATGTCAGTACCCAGTTATATTATGTACATTTAGGAAAGTATCCAGGCCTTTTTTAAAGCAATCTACTGAGTCCGCCAAACCACCTCTGGAAAGGAGTCTATTCCACATTTTCACTGTGAAGAAACCTTTCCATATTTGGAGATGAAATATTTTTTCCTCTAGACGTAAAGAGTGCCCCCTTGTCCTCTGTGATGACCTTAAAGAAGAATAACTCAACACCAAGTTCACTATATGGACCTCTTATATATTTATACATGTTGATCATATCCCCCTTTAATCTCCTCTTCTCAAGAGGGAATAAATTCAGTTCCTCTAATCTTTCCTCATAGCTGATCTCCTCCATGCCTCTTATCAGTTTGGTTGCCCTTCTCTGCACTTTCTCCAGTTCCCCGATATCCTTTTTGAGAACTGGTGCCCAAAACTGAACTGCATATTCCAGATGAGGACTTACTAATGATTTGTACACGGGGAAAATGATATCTCTCTCTCTAGAGTCCATACCTCTCTTAATACAAAAAAGGACTTTGTTCGCTTTGGAATCCGCGGCTTGGCATTGCATGCTATTATTGAGCTTATGATCTACCAAAACCTCCAGATACTTCTCAACCAGTTGTACTCTCCCTAGTGATGATGCATGCATATTCTTAGCCCCCAAGTGCATAACTTTACATTTATCAACATTAAACCTCATTTGCCACTTAGTAGCCCAGTTAAAACAGTGCATTGAGGTTGGCTGGTAAATTGGAGACATCCTGTAAGGAAGTTATTCAACTGCACAGCTTGGTGTCATCTGGAAAGACAGAAATGTTACTTTTAATCCCAGACCCAATATCATTTATAACGATATTAAAAAAGTAGTCCCCCCCCCCCCCACTGGTAAGTATACTATCAGTATTCTTCTTGTCAGCACATGAACCGATTGGCTCCTTGTACAGCTTCTTCATCTCACCCTCCAGCTTTGCTGTACAATGAATATAAGAAACAGATACCAGATCACATTTAGATACCGTATTTATCGGCGTATAAAACGCACTTTTTCCCCTTAAAATCGGGAAAATCGTGGGTGCGTGTTATACGCCAATCCCCACTGTCTGAGCCAAAAAAGAGCGCCGCCGAAAAAGTGCTCGGCGAGTGCTCGGCTCCGCTCGCAGTCACACCTCCCCGCCTCCCTGCTATTTCAAAGAGGATGAGAGGAGCGAGTGCTGCCAAAAAAGACCGAGCCGAGTATACTGTGTACTCGGCTCGGCTCCGCTCGCAGTCCTGCCCAGCTCCTATGATGGACATAACACAGGTCCAATGGCGGGGCTGCGAGCCGAGCCGAGTACACAGTACACTGGGTTCGGTCTTGTTTGGCAGCGCTCGCTCCTCTCATACTCTCTGAAACAGCAGGGAGGCGGGACGGCGGGACAACCCGAGTACACAGGCTATCAGGCGGCAAATTTAAACAATTAAATGTTGCAAACAGCACACGACACTGAGCAAGGCTGCACTGGGCAAGACTGCACTGAGCAAGACTGCACTGAGCAAGGCTGCACTGGGCAAGGATGCACTGGGCAAGACTGCACTGAGCAAGGCTGCACTGGGCAAGACTGCACTGGGCAAGGCTGCACGGGGCACGGATACACTGGGCACAGATGCACTGGGCAAGGCTGCTGTGGGAAAGGATGCACTGGGCAAGGCTGCACTGAGCAAGGCTGCACTGGGCAAGGATGCACTGGGCAAGGCTGCACTGAGCAAGGCTGCACTGAGCAAGGATGCACTGGGCAAGGCTGCACTGAGCAAGGATGCACTGGGCAAGGCTGCACTGGGCAAGGCTGCACTGGGCAAGGCTGCACTGGGCAAGGCTGTACTGAGCAAGGCTGCACTGGGCAAGGCTGCACTGGGCAAGGCTGCACTTGGCAAGGCTGCACTCAGCAAGGCTGCACTGAGCAAGGCTGCATTGAGCAAGGCTGCACTGGGCAAGGCTGCACTGGGCAAGGCTGCACTGGGCAAGGCTGCATTGGGCAAGGCTGCATTGGGCAAGGCTGCATATGACAATGGGCAAGGCTGCAAATGGACACTGTTCATTCTGCAATGATGGACAAGGCTGCAGATGAACACTGATGAGACTGCATTGATGGGCATTTAAATGTAACTTTTTCTTCTTAAAACTTCCCTCCTAAAAGTTTTTTTCCTTAAAATGCCCTCCTAAACTTGGGGTGCGTGTTATACGCCGATAAATACTTACCATTTCTCCTAGACGCCTTTCTTCCTGGCAGGGGCACTTTGGCAGAAAAAACACTTTTAAAAGCATGTAACATGTTCAGGCGCGTTAATTCATTTCAATGGCTGGATTAAATTCTGAAATGAATTAACACTCAAGCGATAAAGTGCGTTTAGGCTCGTCAACCATTTTTTCTGCCAAAACTCCACTGTTCCTGGATGCGCTGGCAGTGAGTTTTTCTGTCTGCCTCTAAACGCCTATGTGTGCACGGACATATAGGCTAACATGCAGGGGCATATAGAGGCAGACCCTAGACGCCTTTAAGAGCCCCGTAAAACTGTCCAGCGTGCATGAGGCCTTCAGAATGTATTAACAATTACCGAACGGCATTAATGTGTGTCTTTAAAACCCACCTCTAGCCAAAGCGTCTTACTGGTTTTGTGCAGGACCAGTTCTGATTATAGCTGACAGGTAGAATTTTTCCTCACTTCCTCCTGTGTATTCAGGACAGGAAGTGAAAGAAATATCAACATTAATTCATGCAATATGTTAAACAATCATTCATTGCGCTAAATGTGCTAACAAATAATAATGAGCTTGTTGCTGCTGTTCGTGACAACAGTCAATATGTGTTTGTGACAGCAATTAATTAATGTGAAAATGGGTAAATATCCGACAGCGCAAACAAACCCAAATGCTAAAACCTAATACACAGTGCTAGTGCACAATAATAAAAATAAGTGAGCAATAATAAACGCAAATTATTGATGAAAAAAATGACCAAGTATGTGGCCAGTGAAAGTTCAATGGTGTGCAAATAAACAGAAAGTTCAAATTGCAGATATTCTTCACAGGTGCTGCTGTTGCTAAAAAAAAGTGCTTAAGTGCTCTAATATCCACACAGGTGATCCGTGCTTCACATCCCCCCCAAGTGGTTAGACTCACCAGATGAGATGGACCCCTCAGGCAGTACTGCGTTTGAGACAAACAGGCTTAACTGGTGAGCAGGGTGATGAGACGCCAAATCCAAGGTGTAATTCTTCCTGCGATGTTGTACTCAAACAGAAAGGGAGAGAGTCCGCATTGTGCAGTATGTCTTGATTTATTCAGTAAAACACCTGTTTACAAAGTTCCATAGTAAAACAAAGGATAAAACATCAAGAGCAGTCTGTTCGTTACAGGAAGCAGGAAGCGGACCGTTCGTTACAGGAAGCGGACCGTTCGTTACAGGAAGCAGGAAGCGGACCATTCGTTACAGGAGCACTGACGCGTTTCACCCCCCCACAGGGCGTTGGGGGGCGTCAAATGCGTCCAACGCTGACTCCGGCACCCCCGTGACATCACGTCCGATGAGCGGTGGTATGCAGGTGAAGTTGTGAGAGAACTCATGCTGCTTCCTGTAACAGACTTTCACTGGCCAAATGCTTGGTCATTTTTTCATCAATATATGCATTTATTATTGCTCACTTATTTTTAGTATTGTGCACTAGCACTGTCCATTAGGTTTTAGCATTTGGGTTTGTTTGCGCTGTGGAATATTTATCAATTTGCACATGCAATATGTTACCTGCACACATCACTTATCTACCACTTTAATGGACAATGCCCAATATGGAGCCTTATCATATACTCATAATTATAATATTCCCTGAAAAAGAAACAATGTGGCTCATTCTTGAGTCAGAACCAATGCACAGCAGGAACTGATCCAATAACATCTCTAATAGGCAACATGTTTGAGTGGTAAATCCATAAGTCACTTGGTGCAAAGCCAACCCCTTTAAGGCAAGGTGCTTCATGTAAAAAATGTCAAATGTGTCTGAAGAAAGAAAATGTTAATGAGTCATCCTGCTACAGCCCCAAAAGTCCATTTTGGGGGACAGTGTGATTGAATAAGTTGTTGGAATACGAACACAGTTCCCACCACTGGCACTGTCTTCATGCACCCCCCACCTTCTCTCACCACCGTGCCTACAACCCCTCCCCCCCAAAAACACCCCTTCTCAAAACTATGCCTACACCCCCCTCTCACCATTGTGCCTACCAGTAGCGGCCTGTCCATTAGGGGTGCTGCCCCCCTATCCATGCGTCCGGCCCCCTAATCTACATGTAGGGACTCTGGACGCATTGAGTCCAATGGGGGGGAGCCAGAGGCTCCAATAGGCTTCAAAAAAGGGTGGGCTTGCTGTGCTCCAAGCCCACCCAGTTGTGTGAGAATAGCGAATTAATATTCGCTATTCTCACACTGATCCTCCTCCCGGCCAATCAGGAAGCGGGTCTGAAACCCCTCACCCAATTGGCTGAAAGAACAGGCGATCCTATTGGACGCCTAGGAGGAGGAGGAAGGAGACGCGCGGTGGAGCCCGCCTTTATGGGCCGCCCATAGGATCGATGCCCGCCCAGAACCTAGATGGGGTAAGTGTGGGGCTGGATGACCGACCAACCACGAGACCCCCCCGGGGGGGATGGTTGTTTGCCGCCCCCCCCAAAAAAAACCTCCAAAAAACCCAAAAACAACCAGCCGCCACTGGTGCCTACACCTCCCCTGAACTCTCCCTCTTACCATGGTGCCTACATCTCCCCTGAACAAAGTCTCTACTCGCAGTGCATACACCCCCATGAACAACCCCTCTCGCTGGAGCCTGGAACAGTGGAGTGTGATGGTGGTCTTAAAACAGTGTAAAACTGTGCTTACTTATATATTCACTATACAACGTTCTCCTCTTTTGAAGAAGCTGGCATGTGGTTCTGTAAGGGGTACATACCCAGTATTGAATGTTAATGACTACTTTCAGTTATGGCCTAGCAGTTTCTGATTGTCTCCCAAATTCCCACCTGTTCACTCCATGGGGTGTAGTTGATATTGCCCTGGTGAGTGCCAGAGTACTGCAGGTTCCCCACCTTGCGCTGGGTCATTGCAATGTTGTGACACACTATATTGCCATAATATTCAGGTCATGCATTTGAATTCCTTGAGGCCATTTTGTCTGCAACCAAGGAACGAGTTAAATATTTCTTAAGCTGTTTGGCCTAAGACAGGTGACCATGCATGCTTAGGACATGGATGGTGCAAACACTGGAGCAAGAAAAGGTCACTAATCGAATTCCACATGGCAAGTGAGCAGAAGATAATTTGCCAATGCCAGGTTAGGCTGAAATATTGGAAGCTGACTGCAGTGGAGCAGCAGATGATTGGGTTGTCCCAAGGTTTGGAGTATGGAATACAGGTAGGCTGAGAGTTGTGCCAAGTTCCAGTGAAGTGGAGTTCCCTGCACATTTACCCAGAAACCAGAATGAAGCCCAACTCTGAGTAGAGCATTCCAGGGGAATGGGGCTCTCCGTCATTCAACCTAGAAGACTGAGGACGCAGTGTGAGTTCAGAGCATCATAGAGTCACCCCCTTCAAGCCATATAACCTTAATTTACCCATTTATACCTGTAAATAAATACATGATCCATCAAAACCTCATAATTACGCCCAATGTTTTCCTGCCAACTATCATTCCCATGCAGCACGTAGCAGTAAGATGAATATTCACAGCTGACAAATCATTTCCTTCATCTCTCTCTCTGTATTTTAGAAAGCAACTTGAATGTACGCCCTTTCAGCAATCTGAGTTTTTCATTCAGCCTACTTATTAAACAAAAAAACAAAAAAAAAAAAGAAAATCAGTTTATACTCAGCTTTACTTTAAAAAGCAAGTTATAAATTATTTAGAGCCATTATCAGTAATCAAGCTCAGATTTTTACATATGAATCTCTCCTCTTCCTCAGAACTCAAGCTGGGGGAGGATCAGCTGTTATTCTGAACTTCCTGGGAAGTGTCAGAGAGGCTGGGGGGGATTGGGGACAATGGCAGTGTTATGGGCAAAGACACTGGATTTATATGCAAATTGAAAAGCACCATGAACTCAACCTAACAAAGAGAAGACTAAAACTATTCACTGTGGATCCTACTTCAGTCAACACATACATAATAAAAAAAGATGGGACGGTCTCAGTAATTGAGTAGAAGTCCATCCACAGTATGGTAGTAGCATGTTTAAAAAAAAAAAATAGCTCAACTGAACCCTAAATCTGATGTCAGATGGGCGACTCTGCTGCTAGAGACAAATCACCAGTAGCAAGATCGCTAAAGAGGCTGCCTGTCTGTCCCTATGGAATCGCTAACTTTGCAGCAAGATGTCGCTCTGTTGCTTGCCCAAATGATGCCGAATCTTGATCACTTGATCAGCTACAGAGGCGATTCCATGAAGACAAACTGGCAGCCTCTTTCCAATACTGCCCATTGGCGATTTTGACAAATTGCCAGTGGTAGGATTGCTAGTGGCCGAGTCGCCCCTCTGACATCAGCTTACGGGCCATTTCAGACGGACATTTTTAGGCAGTAATTCCTCACTGCTACAAATCAAATCATTAATGACGATAAACAGCAATTTGTAAACAACAAATGAATCGCTATAGTTACTTACAATTTGTTGCTACTACATCATTAGGTTGATGTGCTCTACTACAAATTAATCTGGCTTTGCAACAAAGCCATAGAAGTGAATGGAAAGAAACTGTCGCTGGCGAGCTAGTTGGGGACATGAAGCACTGCTCACACTCAATTGAGTGACCGAGCTACAAACCTGTAAAGTTAGCAAGTTAGTAATGCCACGAAAATACTATTTCTTTAGCAACAAATCACAAAATAATAAAATAAAAGGAATCTTTGCATCTCTCTCAGTGCAAATTCTGAAGCAAACTGTATTCAAATCATGGGAGACAATCATTGATGGACAAGTGCTGCAGCTCTAATTTTTTGTTGTCTGTATGCTTCTTTGCTTGTTGACTGGCAGCATTGCCAATGGTCAATTTGCTCAAGACTCAAGGCACAGAGTCTAAGGAGCCACCTGGAATTGTCTAAGACGCAGAGTCTAAGGAGCCACCTGGAATTGTCCAAGGTGCAGAGTCTAAGGAGCCACCTGGAATTCACCAGGGTACCCCACAAGAAGTGACAGACTTTGCAGCAGAATCAGGTTGCCGCCTTTGGTTGCGCTCAGCCTGGCATCTTTTCTGGCCAGTTTCTACCAAACCATTCCTGAGGGCTGGGTATTGGATATATGGGGGTGGGAATGTCACGGGGAATGTGGGGTGTTTTAAGCTTCAACATGTTAATGTCAATTCCAAAAATATTTTATATCATTTAACAAAGGTTTAACTTTTAACATACAGTATCTCACAAGATAGTATTTCCCCCCCCCCCCCCACTCACATTTTTGTAAATATTTTATTCTATATTTTCATGTGACAACACTAAAGAAATGACACTTTGCTGCAATTTAAAAGTAGTGAGTGTACAGCTTGTATAACAGTGTAAGTTTGCTGTCAGCACTCATACGTCAAAGTCAACCTCTGGATATGACGCTGAGCACGTGCACTCAACTTCTTTGGTCGACCATGACGAGGCCTGTTCTGAGTGGAACCTGTCCTGTTAAACCGCTGTATGGTCTTGGCCACCGTGCTGCAGCTCATTTTCAGGGCCTTGACAATCTACTTATAGCCTAGGCCATCTTTATGTAGAGCAACAATTCTTTTTTTCAGATCCTCAGAGAGTTCTTTGCCATGAGGTGCCATGTTGAACTTACAGTGACCAGTAAGAGAGGGTAAGTGTGATAACACCAAATTTAACACACCTGCTCCCAAGTCACACCTGAGACCTTCTAACACTATCAAGTCACATGACACCGGGGAGGGAAAATGGCTAATTTGGCCCAATTTGGACATTTTCACTTAGGGGTGTACTCACTTTTGTTGCCAGCGGTTTAGACATTAATGGCTGTGTGTTGAGTTATTTTGAGGGAACAGCAAATTTACACTGTTATACAAGCTGTACACTCACTACTTTACATTGTAGCAAAGTGTCATTTCTTCAGTGTTGTCACATGAAAAGATATAATAAAATATTAACAAAATGTGAGGGGTGTACTCATTTTTGTGAGATACTGTAGCTGGTGATACTAGCATGAAGCTCCTTGGCTGGGAACTTTGTGCCTTGGGGTGACACGGTCTTCTCTAATCTCCCACCTTTAAGTCACCATGTTAAATGTTCTCCCAATGGAGACAACAAGCAGCTGTGCAGATGCACATTGCACAGGTATGGTCCACTGTTGTCACTAGAAGGAAACCAGCCCCATGAAATACCATGCAGCCATCACTGTACTGCATGTGGGTAGGACGTGGTTCTAAAGAAGCTGCAGGAGATCAGCACAGATGTAACAAAGGTTCAAAAAGTATGTTTTTTACCAAGTAAATTGTAAAATTTGTAAGATCCACAGCACTGGCGGTCATTCAGTATTAACGGATTAGATCTAAAGACCCTACACTAATCTCCCCCTATGCAGTTTGCCAGCCCCTCCTATGCTCTCACTACAACAGCTCCAACACATTATCATTATTGCTGCTTTGCTCCCACTGTTCTACAATGAGTGGGTTGGGTTATCCATTCTCATACCGTGGTTGGATCATGTGAGTCTCCTGGACAGGATTGGCCAAAAATGTGCACATTTGCCTTAACACGACCCCTGATAATTCATGGCTGAGGCAAAACCAAGTCTCACCTCTAGTCCTAAGGATAACGTGTCTGTGAGGCTAACACTTGTGGCTCAGTATTGGGGTGTATTTTGTGGGTACAAAGATGGCAGACTGTGTGCACTGTATACCCCAGTATTCAGCAAAGTACTTTTTTCTCTTCAGAGTACCCACAGGCCCTATTTATCTAAAACGTAGAAAAAGTATAGGATGAAAGGCATGCCCTTATAAGCCATACCCATGAAGGTGCAACTTTTTTTGGACACTCACCCATGTTTTTCGCTGTCTACGAAGTTTGTGATCCACATCTGTCTTCTAAAACCCTTCAAGGTGTCCCAACTAAATATTTTGAAACGTTAATAATAGGTCAACCCAACATTTCAGATTCCTAATATGTGCCTGCTGTACCATGTACTTGTATGAAAAAGTTTCATGTTCTCTTTGTATTGCTTCCTTTATATAATATCCCTGGTTCCTGCCAGTCCCTCTGCTTTCCTAATAAAAACTGACCACACTAAGCATGAGAGCACAGTGTGGCCAGTTTTCTAGCTGTGCTGAGAATTCAGCCTACTCTCCTCCAATAGACTTCTGCTGACATGCTCCCCCTGTACAGCCATTAACTGGGAAGATCAGTGCACTGTTTTTCCACCCCCACCTCTCTATGCAGCTGAAAACAGGGGTTATGCGATCACTTTTTTTATAAGTGTACACAAATGTTTTGCCCTAAAATGGGCCGAGATCTCATTGTGGCTCCCCATCAATGAACAAGAACACAAGTCTTGCTTACACTCTTTGCTCTACATAGCTGTCCCCTGTACTCAGAAATAAGATGAGGAATGGCTCATTAGGGAACTGTAGAATGGGTTCATTGGAATGTAGAACAGACAAGAATTGTCTAGTGCAGTTAAGTGCAGCCAGACAGATCTGTCGAGTGTCATTAGTGTGACAGCACTGTTTACCAGGCTGTGTGAGGAGAAGGAGAAGAGGCCTGCAGGCCTGGAGGTGAAGGACCAGACACAGATAAATGATGAGAGCGTGCTAAAAGAACAGATGCCCAGGACGATCCTCCACTTCCATCTGCGCTAAAAGCTCATCTCATCTCTGACCTCGTTTTATTAATAGAGCAGATTGGAACCATTGCATGTTCTAACTGTGTTTACTTATGTCGGTAATACAAGGCAGCTATTCTTTGGATACCACCAGTGCTTTATACCAAAGGGGGCACTTTATATATTTCACAAATTTGTAACTACCTTTAATAACATTAGGTATTTCTGTACAATACTATCCTAAAACAATTCTGCTAACCTTTAACTACTTGTATACCCCACATACAGTACATTAACCATGTCTCATCATTGCAGCTTTATAATTATCTGGAATCCTCCCCCTAGACAGCCATAGAGTTATGCCTCGTACACTTGATAAGAATATCGGACGAACGATCGTTCCTTTTTTGTTTTTTGCATGCTAGTTTTATATCGAAAACCAGAAGAATACTAAAGTTACAAAAATTCTCATATGACAGAATACAACTTGTACTGTAATGTATTCTTTAGTTTCCAAGCATGCGCGGTCTTGGTCACACAATTTGTTTCATACAAATACTATACTAATTACACAAAAAACGTATTTTCTGGTATTGTACGAGAAACATTTTTGTGTTTGTCCTATCAGATAATTTTGCACGAACTGTGGTGATCGGAGCTGTGTACTAATCATCAGATTATGGGACGATTACTCTAAAAGCAGTATTTTTTTCGTCCGATTTTCTCATCTTGTGTACTGGGGATAAAAAACTCACCTAATCAAAGGCGCTAAAAAAAAATTAAATGAATAAAAATAAAAAAGCTGCAATCCTAAAAAAACACTAAAATGAGAATCTTTGTTGCACATTATTCAAGTGCACTTATTTTTTTGGTGGGGGTGTGGGCTCAGATTACCCACCATGTTAGAAGGAACCTGTACTTTGCTGGGTAAAGGAAAAAGTTCTCTGTTTACCAGGCCTGAAGAGGAGCTTGTACGTCTGCTACATAGTGCTGTACATCAGGGGTCCCCGACCCCTGGGCTGCGGACCGGTATCGGTCTGTGGCCTGTTAAGCGGGCCACTGTCACACAGCAAGTGGTGAGTCCTGTCACGGACCGCAGGCCATTTAGCAGCCTGTGTCGGTTCTCTCATGCCTACTGACTGGCCGCCGGTGTCAGCCTATTAGCAAGGCAGGGGGCGGGAGCAGCTGCAGATCGAGACAGAGAGCGGGAGACCCGCTTGTTAATATAAGTTTGGCAGCTCCCAATCTCTGTCCCGAACTGCAGCTCCTCCTGTCCCCTGCCTTGCTAATAGGCTGACACCGGCGGCCAGTCAGGAGGCATGAGAGAATAGACACAGGCTGCTGCCTCTGCCCTTCCAAAGGTAAGACACTGTAGGGGAGTCAGAGATTAAAAGGGGCACTGTGGAGGGGCATGACTAAAATGGGGAGGGGGGGGCATGACTGCAGGGAGGACTGTGATGGGGGGGCATGACTGCAGGGAGGACTGTGATGGGGGGGCATGACTGCAGGGAGGACTGTGATGGGGGGCATGACTGCAGGGAGGACTGTGATGGGGGGGCATGACTGCAGGGAGTACTATAATGGGGTGGCATGACTGCAAGGAGAACTGTGATGGGGGGGCATGACTGCAGGGAGGACTGTGATGGGGGGGCATGACTGCAGGAAGGACTGTGATGGGGGGGCATGACTGCAGGGAGGACTGTGATGGGGGGGCATGACTGCAGGAAGGACTGTGATGGGGGGGCATGACTGCAGGGAGGACTGTGATTGGGGGGGGGGGGGGCGTATGACTGCAGGGAAGACAGTGATGGAGGCCATGAGGTACCATATTAAATGCCTTAGTGAAATCCAGATGCACCTTCCATATGTATCCCCTATCCTGTTGGTCCATGGGGGCCTCCAAGAGCAACCCGATAAATGCAGGTATTGTGAAGCACGTTACTTTTTACCCTGCTGTCACACAACACAGTGCACTATAAATGAACATTCAATTGCCAAGCCCAAGAGCGGTTACATGGGCAGAGGTGGGTCTTTAGCCCAATGAACGCTTTAACACTTTTATGGTCAGAACTTACACATTGATTCTGTGGAAATTCCAGACAGCAAATGCAGAAGTAGGTGAAGTGTGCAAAGTACATAAAAATCAGGCTTGCCCTGAATGGGAAATGTGCAAGTTTGCTTTACAGCAAACCTATCACATTATATACTGTATATGGCCATTATATTACATACCACAGGTTGCCTACATGTACCTTTAGTGGAACTATTGTCTAAAACTAAAACAAATATACAATGCAGCATGACAAGTTAAGTGATGTAGTGTTAGTTGTTTTCACTAGTTTTCTTAGAAAGGTCAAAAAGGTAGCTTTGATCTGTGCACTGGCAAGGCTCCTTCCTTTCTTTCTGTATTTAGAGGACACCGCTGAGGCTGGGTCATTGCAGCGTTGTCACACTTGTGATGGTTGTGTTCCCTAAAACTACAGAATGATGCAGTGATGTCACAATAGGCTGTGCTTTCATTCTAGTTATTGCTAATACGCAAACTCCTAGCTTGCCAATCATCAGACCAAACATAGCCCACTCATCAGAACATTAAAGACTATGTCTAGCCCCACCCATCACTACCCATAAAACTATGTGTCATGACAAAAGCTGGACATACATTATACAATTTTCTTGTTCAATTTTCTGTAGATTAGAAGAGCTTGCATGATTGCATACAAATTGAAAGTGTTTAGGTTTGACCTCATATTATATGGTTCTGGCAAATCTAAAGGAAAATTGTACAAGAAAAGGGTATAATGTATGGCCAACTTTAAGAATCTGTTCCCACTGGGGGGTGGAGTGGCAGGCCCGAACCTGGTGAAGCCATTGGGCGGATGGTAGTGAAAGCCACAGAGTGGATACAGAGGTCTGGGCTGGCAGCTTCCTTAGTGGTGGTGAAAGCCCCGAAATAGGCAGAGGTGCAGAATCGAAGATACTACCCGTCTTCACCACAGCTCCCAGTGGATAAGAAGTTGCGCTGCAGGCAGTATCCAGGTTGCGTTCCACGGCTCACCCAAGTAGGCCACAACTAAGAGCAGATGAGCTCTCTTGCAACTCTGGGGCACTGGACTTTAGGATATGTTGTGGTATAAGTCAGGCGGCACTCCGACTTCCACTTAGCCTATGGACTGCTTGGTGCACCAAGGCCACAGAATGGATACAGAGGATTTGGCTAAAGACAAAAAAAATGCACACTTCACAACTGTACTGTTCATCAAACAGTATATGGAGGTCCAGAAAAAAAAATGTTTCTTTAAAAACAAGAAAGTCTTACAGATGCTGGATAAGGAATATGCCCAATTCAGTACACACAGCAGGGAAAAACCACTGGGGCCAATGAAGACCACGGACATCAATCGGGAAACAACAATCCTGGAAGATCTGTTCTGCATAGAGGGTTGGCTGGCTGCTCACTTGGGAATGGTGAGAGCCCAGAAAAGGGCCAAGGCACGGAATTTAAGATACCAGCAGGTCTTCATCAGGCTCTCAGTGGTGCAGATATTGCGCTGCAAATTGTGTATTTTTGCTGCATCACTGCTGTGGAATTTTATTGAGTAATTGTTACAACATGGTAGAGCTGCGCGATTAATCGTTGAGAATCGTTATCGCGATTTTTTTCCCCTTGCGATGCAAAGTATTTCCCAATTCTTTCAATGCAGAAAATTCTCTTTCCTCTGCTGAAGACGACAGCCGTCAAACTGGGCAGTCTGCCAAGTATCACAACATTCTTTAGCAGTGGAACTAAGTATAAACATTGTAACTGAGCGGGAGATCTCTCCGTTGATCTCCGCTGAGCCAGCGGATGACAGGTCCCGCTCTGCTCACTGAGCGGGGAGGGGCTTGTCCAGCGCTGTTGCTGCCTATGGAGAGATCGGACGAAAACGGGCAGCATATCTGTTTTCATCAGATCTCACCCAATCCGATAGCGACGGATGGGAATGCAGGGGCATCCGTCTGCTTTTAGGGGATCGGAGCGGGTCGGATGTCAGTGGACATGTCCTCACTGACATTCGACGCTCCATAGACTAACATGGAGCGCCCGTTCAGGTCCGCCGTCAAAACTGACAGGCAGACCTCAACAATCCGGCCGTCTGAAAGGGGCCTAAATGAGGAAAGTTTAACCACTGAACCTTTTTCCGACATTTGTTGGTTTCAAGTTAAAATCATTTTTTTTGCTAGAAAATTACTTAGAAACCCCAATTGTATATATATATATATATATATATATATATATATATATATATATATATATATATATATATATATATATATATATATACACACACATACACATACATATATTAGTAGAGACCCTAGAGAATAAAATGGTGGTTGTTGCAATTTTTTAATGTCACAATATTTGCGCAGCAGTCTTTCAAATGCAATTTTTTTAATGAATTAAAAAAAACAAAAAAAAAAACTAACCAGTAAAGTTAGCCCAATTTTTTTTGTATAATGTGAAAGATTTTACGCCGCGAGAACCGTGATCTTTATTCTAAGCAAAAAAATTGTGATTCTCATTTTGGCCAGAATCATGCAGCTCTACAACATGGTTATAAATACTGACAGACAATCCAATAAAGATTGCTTTTATGTGCATTTATCTTGTTTATGCTTTCATACCAAGACTGTGTTCACTGCACCGACCAACAATGTACACGCCTCATTCAAAGTCCCAGACCCTCCCCTTTTTGCTAATGAACAGAGATGGAGGCAGCGGCAGCCTGTGCATTGTGGGCGCACGGGCGCCGCCTCCCTATCCATGCACCCGGCCCCTTTCAGGACACCGGATGCATGGACTCCTATGGTGGGGGCAGGAGGGGGTGTATTTTTTTGAAGCACCTGATTAGAGCCAGAGGCTCTAATAGGCTTCAAAAAAAGGGTGGGCTCGGGACGCAGAGAGTACGCCCTGATCCCACCCAATTGTGTGATCATAGCAAATGAATATTCGCTATTTTCACACCGCATTGCCTCCCCGCCAATCAGGAGGCAGGTCAGTAAGACCTGTTTCCTGATTGGCCAAAGCGCCAGGCGTCCCTACTGAATGTTCAGCACTTTGGTGGAAGTGGGACAGAGCGGAGGAAGCTCACTGGAGAGGAGATGCAGGTGAAGAGGTCACCTTAAGTGCCTCCTGTGGTGTCCCGTGATCCATCCGTGCGGTGGGGAATGGTGTGTGAGCGGGATGGTGTGTCCCGTGATCCACAATCCATCTGTGGGGGGGTGGTCTTAGCGCGGTGTCCCGCGATCCATCCGCGGGGGCCGGGGGGGGGGGGTATTGTGGTGTGAGCGGGGTGGCAGCATGTGATGGGCACAGTGGCGTTTGATGGGTACCATGGCTGCGTTTGATGGGCACCGTGGCTGCGTTTGATGGGCACAGTGGCAGCGTTTGATGGGCACAGTGGCAGCGTTTGATGGGCACAGTGGCTGCAATTGATTTTTTTTCAAAAATTTTTGCGCCCCCCCCAAAAATTTCGAGCACCAGCCACCACTGGATGAAGGCACATGTCTATGTGGGTCTCATTCAAAGTCCCAAACTTTTTCTATAGTATCCACATTGCAGTTCTCTGGCTCACCTGAGCAGGGTGCAATCAAGAGCAGATGGGAGTCCTTTGCAGCACTAGGGCACTGCACTTACACAACAGTGGGTACACAGAGAGACAAATGAGAGTAGCGCAGATACATAGACTATTACTTCTTGTCCAGTTCACCTGAAAGATCTATGATCTGTTGTGGAGCCTATTAATGGAATGGGGCTTTTATATGTGCCGAGTTCTATATGAACCCCTTAAGTCACACTGCTGGGGCTTTTGTTTCTTTTCAATAAAAACAAATCTTGATTTGTGCTAGACAAATACAAACTGTATGTAAAAATAACTGAGCCCTAAGGCATAGATTCTTTAAGTATAGATAAGTGCGGCACACATACCATAATCTCTACAGATAACCGCACTGGAAAGCGCTTTTCTAGACTAATAATCTTCTTAAGGATTCCTAGCAACTTCAGATCTGAGAATCTCCTGATCCTCTCTTCATTATATTGTACTAATGAACACATTCTGATCTGACCTGTCTGTGTTCACAAGAACCACAGCCTAACTATTTATTTCATTGACAATCCGTTATTAACAAAAGAAGAAACCATTTTGGCTATTCAGTGAAGAACTAAAAATGTACTGTATTAATCCAGCTACCTGCCCATACAAAGCCTTAGTATAGTGGTTCCCAAGCTCAGTCCTCAAGTACCTCCAACAGGCCATGTGTTCAGGATTTCCTTCTTGAACACGTGCTTTAAATCAATGTCAATGACTTGGTATTTAAGGCAGCTATTTATCTGTGGCCTGTCTGGGGTACTTGAGGACTGTGGTTGAGAAACATTGGCTTAGTGACAACTAGCCCTACAGTCTTGGAGAACTGAGCTCAATTACCATCAGGGACAATATGTGAATACTATAGAATTTGCTAAGCTGTGGAGGGTGGTGGGACTGCGCACCCCCAGGTCACAAAATCTTAAAGGCTATGTCACACAAGTGATTTTCACCAACAATAGGATTACTAAGAGACTGCTCACCTGTTTCTACTGAGTCGCCATTTTGTCCAAATATTACTCCCTTCCTGCCCTCAGAGAGATTCGTCAGCTTTTCAGGCCAGTGATAGAGCACTTCTATAGAGATAAGTGGTAGGCTTCCGTGGGCGATTAACCCATGGGAAAAAGAGTGCTGTGGAGCAATTTACAAACTTTTCAGCTCCGTGCTCATTGCTTATTGTGACCTTATACTTTTTAGAGATTCTCCACATGATAAGCTGATTTCCCTATTTATAGTCAGTTTTAGGTATTCTCAACCAGAACACAATCTGCATGGAGTGTGCATGTTCTCCCAGTGCTACTATGGCTTTGTGCTCCGGTTTCTTCCCATACTCTAAAGACATGCTGGTAGGTTAATTGGCTCCTGTCTAAATTGCCCCTACTATGTGTATGTATGAATGTCAGTTAGGGACCTTACATTGCAAGCTCCTTGAGGTCAGGGACTGATGTGAATGTATAAAATATGTAAAGCATAAATTGTTAGTGATATAAAAACATCTATAATAAATAAATATAATGTTCATCTACATACCGTAAGCATACCACACAGCAAGGACAGTACAGTAACTGGAAAAAAAAATATACAGGGTCCTTAGTTTAACCCTTTGGCAAGGCACCTCCTGCCTTTTTAAGAATTTTTAGATGCCGCGAGGCGGGGCCTATGATCATGTGACTGCCGCGATTGCCTGTCACGGTGGTCACACGATCGGGAGCTTTCCGCTAGCTGTCGGTAACTGGCAGCTGGTTTTACAATGTACGCAAATATACGGCTGCTCGGTACCAAGGCCCACCCACCGAGAGGCCGCATATTTACGTGCTGTCGGCGCTAACAGGTTAAAATAAGTGGAGTACTGAAGTCTGTAAAAACCATTTCCTCGTACATCACTTCTGGTAGTGGTTTACCACAATAGACCAGCTAAGGCAAGCTGAAAAAGATACAATTTTCTTTCCTGCAACCACAGGTTGCAGGAAATAAAATTGCTCGATTTCCATCAACACACACAGTGTTGATGGGGGGGGGGGATCCCTCCAGCAGCGCTGTTGTATTCTGCCAGTGGGGAGCCTTCCTTGCCGGCAAAACACAATGATTATTGCTGGCGGCTATATAGCCAGCAGTAATCTCATGCAAAAAATCTGACAGACTGGTTGTTCTGAAATTGATTGATGGATTGACTTCAGTACAACCAGCCTGCCCAATCGAATCTCAGCCGATCCCTGCTGAACTGGCTAGGATTCTATCCATCTGTGGCCGACTTAACTGATATACTGAAAAAATGGTGGACTGGTCTATGCAAATTCTGAAAAGAAAGTACAGTATTTTTGTTAAAAAAAAAAACAAAAAAAAACTGTAGCAGCATTGCTCCGAAGCTTAGTAAATGAAGGGGAAGCTCTGCTGACTTACATCATCCAATCATGTGCAAGCAAAAATGCTCTTATTATTTTCCTTGCATGTGATTGGGTATTCTTCGCAAAGTGAAGCTTTACCTCATTTACTAAGCTCTGGAGCAAGTGCACAGTCTAGTTGACTTTAGTAAATCAACCCCATTGTGTGCACAATTATTAGGCAAGTAAGTATTTTGACCAAATAATCATTTTTATGCATATTGTCCAACTCCAAGCTGTATAAACTTGTATGCTTATTGGATTTAAGCATATCAGGTAATGTGTATTTGTTTAATGAGGGAGTGTGTGGTCAACACCCTATTTTAAGGTGTGCATAATTAGGCAGCTTCTTTTCTTCAGGTAAAACGGGCCAAAAAAGAGATTTAACGGACTTTGAAAAATCAAAAATTGTAAAAAGTCTGAGAGCGATGCAGCACTCTTGAAATTGCTAAGATATTGGCACATAATCACAGAAACATCAAACGTTTTGCTGCAAATAGTCAACAGGGTTGCAAGAAATATGTTGAGAAAAAAAATATGTAAATTAAAGCGGGGTTCCACCCAAATTTTGAACATTATCTCTATGCATTCTCTTCCTTGCTTAGATGCTGACATGCTGTGTAAAAAAAATTTAAATCGCTGTAATTACCTTTTTTTTTCTAATCTTCTTAGCACTTCCTGGTTTTCCTCCCATGGGAGTAGGCGTGTTTCCAGCCTCTCCCAGACCTCCCACAGTCCCCTGGGAGCTCAGGCTTCCCAGCATGCATTGTGCAACAGCGTCATCACAACATCTCGGTGAATGCTGGGAGCACAGCATTCACCGCATCCAGGAAATACATGCTTGTGGGCTTCAAATGCCCACAATGAAGATGGAAACCGCCTTCAGTGAATTTTATAAGTTATTCTTTACAACGAAATCGGACACAGGCGGACTTATTACACAGAACATGTGAGTAGATAATCATGAGAAGAAAAGTTTGTGAATGAACTCCAAAAAAAAAAAAAAAAACGATAGATAGGTGGACCCCCGCTTTAACTGCCGAAGATTTGAGAAGAATCAAACGTGAAGCTACCAGGAACCCATTATCCTCCATCGCTGTCATATTCCAGAACTGAAACTTACCTGGAGTGTCCAGAAGTACAAGGTGTTCAGTACTCAGAGACATGGCCAAGGTACGGAGGGCTGAAACCCAACCACCACTGAACAAGACACATAAGTTGAAACGTCAAGACTGGGCCAAGAAATATCTGAAGACAGATTTTTTCAAAGGTTTTATGGACAGATGAGACTAATGCCCTGTACACACGATCGGACATTCCGACAACAAAATCCATGGATTTTTTCCGACGGATGTTGGCTCAAACTTGTCTTGCATACACACGGTCACACAAATCTTGTCGGAAATTCCGAACGTCAAGAACGCGGTGACGTACAACACGTATGACAAGCTGAGAAAAATAAAGTTCAATAGCCAGTGCGGCTCTTCTGCTTGATTCCGAGCATGCGTGGAACTTTGTGTGTTGGAATTGTGTACAGACGATCAGAATTTACGACAACGGATTTTGTTGTCGGAAAATTTGAGATCCAGATCTCAAATTTTGTGTGACGGAAATTCCGATGGAGCCTACACACGGTACGAACATTTTCCATCGGAAAATCCGACCGTGTGTACGCGGCATGACTCTTCACGGACTAGATGGATGGGCCTGTGGCTGGATCAGTAATGGGCACAGAGCTCAACTTCGACTCAAATGCCAGCAGACTGGAGGTAGGGTACTGGTATGGTATTATTAAAGATGAGCCAGTTGGACCTTTTCGGGTTGAAGATGGACTCAAAATCAACTCCCAACCAACTGCCAGTTTTTAGAAGGCACTTTCTTCTAGTAGTAGTACAGAAAAAAGTCTCCATCTTTCAAGAAGACCGTGATATTTATGCAGGACAATGCTCCATCGCATTCAACAATGTACTCCACTGTGTGGTTAGCCAGTAAAGGCCTTAAAAGATGAAATAATGACATGGCCCCTACCTCACCTGACCTAAACCCTATTGAGAACTTGTGGGCCCTTCTTACATGGGAGAACAAAAAGTTGATCATCAACAGATCAAGAAACTGACAGTTTCCATGAATGGAAGGCTTATGACTGTTATTGAAAAGAAGGGTGGCTATATTGGCCACTGATTTTTTATTTTTTTTTTTGAAATGTCAGAAATGTTTATTTGTAAATGAGATGGAAACATTTTGTTTTTCATGTAGTTGCATCATAATTCTGCACACTACTGGTTGCCCAATAATTGTGCACACATACATATTCTCCTAAGAAAGCCAAACCCTCACCTGTACTCTCTTAAATATTTAGGTTTATTAACATTTTGGATTGACCGAGAGCACTGTAGTTGTTCAATAATGAAATTAATCCTCAAGAATAGAACTTGCCTAACAATTGTGCACACAATGTATATATAGAACATATGTTTTTTTTTTCTTTGGTATTGTTGTTTTGTATATTACACCCTAAAAAAATTCACTGGAAAAAAAAAAAAATTTTTTTTTGTCCTTAACCACTTGCCGCCCGCCCACCGTCAAATGACAGCTGGGCAGTGCGGCTCTTGTTCTGGGTGGACGTCATATGACAGCCTCCCAGAATGACCGATCGGCCGCGCCGTGTTGCTAGGACACAACGTGACCCCGATCTCTGTAAAGAGCTGCGGCTCTTTAACCATGTGATCGGCTGTGTCCAATCACAACCGGTCACATGTAAACACGGAGATGCCGATAATCGGCGCTCCTGTGAGGAGAGGAGAGCCGATCAGCGGCTCCCACTCTAGGGGTGTAATCAACAAATAAGTGCCCACCATGGCCAGCAATCAGTGCCCACCTTTGTCCACAAGTGCCAACAATTAGTGCCACAAGTGTCAGAAATCAGTGCCCACAAGTGCCAGCAATCAGTGGCCATTAGTGAAGCCAATCATTGCTGTCCATCAATGCTCATCACTGCTGCCCATCAATTCCCATCAGTTCCACCTATCCGTGCCCACCAGTGCTGCCTATCTGTGCCCATCAGTGCCACCTATAAGTGCTCAGTGCCACCTATCGCTGCCCATAAGTGCGGCAAATTAGTGCCACCTCATCAGTGCCGCCTCGTAAGCGCCCATCAGTGAAGGAGAAAAATTACTTCTGACAAAATTTACTGACAGACACTAAGAAAAACTTTTTTTCCCTCAAAAATTTCAGTCTTTTTTTTTTTTTGTATTTTAGGGAAAAATAAAAAACCCAGAAGTGATTAAATACCACCAAAAGAAAGCTCCATTTGTGTGAAGAAAATTCAAAAAAAATTTCAAATGGTTACAGAGTAGCATGACCGCGCAATTGTCATTCAAAGTGGCAGCGCCGAAAGCTGAAATGGGCAGGAAGGGGGTGTACAGTGCCCTGTACTGAGATGGTTAAAGTCCATGTACTCCTCCATGTACCACCTAAATGTGGTATATTTTGACACAGAAAACTTTTATCAATGGTGAAATGGAAAAAGGGGAAACTTTTGACAAATTGCTGCACAAAACCTCTACACACATCTTTATAAATAAGATGAAAAAAATATATTAGGAATAGGTTTGCCAAAAAAACTATTCTATTGAACCCTTAAGAAATAATCCCCTTTTTGTATAACCGAAATATGGAATATTTTTCCTCGAATGAATGGAACAGTGCACACGTTTGGTAAAGTTAATTCGTTCAGAAAGCAAATGTTAGAAGCAAACTCAATTTTAAAGTGCGAATGACATTTGTCAAGTCATCGGATGTACTAAGAATTTTCATACAAGTTTTTGAAGTGTATGGCCAGCGTTAGAGTGTGAACCTGTGGTCAAAAAGTTTGCTATTGACTTAAACTGTCATCAGGTACATATCTGATGCTTGAGAGGAGATAATCATTTGCCTTTTAGTAAATCCTTTGTATGAAAAAGGCTTAGAGAAAACACAAGGTCATAAAACAAGTAGAAAAACAAGTGAGGGCGAAGCTGCAACTGAAAGAATTCCCGCAATCCTTTGCCTTCTGCCTCGTGGCTACGAAAACCTGATCCATCTTTTGTCATTTAAAATGTGAGGGGCTGAGAGTGACTCTAGGCCAGCCCTAACTGCATGCCTGTCCCTCGTGAAGATTAAGGTCCTCCATTGATGACATGCCAGTAGTCACATCCACAAGCCACTTAGGAATCCAGACAAACATCTCATTTAGCACAGTAATATTAGAGAATCAGATTAAACATCAGCACAGATTGGATGTAGCTCTCTATTGTAAACATTCTATAGGTTGACCCTCTGTGCTCCTCCTCAGCGACCCACTTATCTTCTATTATTACTGTTTGGAGATATAAACCCAATCACCAATATGGGTATAGGACTATATATATATATATATATATATATATATTTTTTTTTTTTTTTTCTTCTTCTATTGTTGAACTAGATGGACTTGTTTCTTTTTTAAACCAGACCAGCTATGTAACTTTATAAGCTTTAACATATAAACCTAAAAGTTGGTTCCAATATTTTTGAATCTGCAGCTTTTATTAAAGGATGAGTTCATCCTTTAAAAAAATAATAATAGATTCACATCTTTTTGAAGGTAAAAAAAAATGTGCATTTATTTATTAGGAGCCTTTAAAGCATGGGTCATGGGTGCAATCTCAGGCTCCTGCAGACTGTCAGTGTAAGCTGTCTGCTCATACATCATACAGGCAGGCAGTTACTGAATTACAGGAAGATTCAATGAACTACCTGAAGTGCTCATCAGCCCCCTGGTGGTTCATGAAGAATTACAAGCTGTCAACCGCAATGGTTGACAGCAGTTGTCGTTCTCCCATTCACAGAACTCTGTGAATGAAAGATACAGCGGGGTGGGCGCTCAGAGTGGTTTTTTTTTTAACAATTGTGACAGCGAAGGTGCAGGGAGAAGATCCCCGGCCCCCATTATAACAGAGGCCTCGGGGGTGGGGGTTGGAGGGGGTTGCCCATTTAGTTACATGTTACACCCCGGATACAGGTGTAACATACAGTATAACGTGTAATGAAAGCTGAACTTATCCTTTTGCCCTGGTTCACACTGTCACATCGCATGTGAGTCGCACTGGAATCACACCATATTCCTATGCAAATCAAATGCAATTCTGTGCGGTGCAATTTGAGCCCATAATTGAATATGTATGAATACCCATGCGATCCAATTCAGGCAAATGTACTGCATTCCGCGACCTGCTTTTGGGGTGTCGTTACCTTTTAATTGACAACCGCAGCAGATCGCATGAACACAGTGTAATTGCTATGCAGTGCGCAGAAATGCAGCAATTCCTGTGCATTTCCAGCATTGCATCAGTGTGAACTGGGGTTTAAAATATCTGCAAACCCATGCAGGTCCTTGTTCAGGCACTTCTTGTTATAGGATGAGAACAGTCTCCAAACTGTGCTCCTGTGTCACTCTGTCACCTGTGCCTTATTGGAGTTATGATGTTTGTATACAGTGTTGTTATAACTATCATCCAGTTCATTGACTTTAATGTGGCCTTCCCTTCAGTCTTGCACAGTTATTCTGTACTGAAATAGCTTCCTCTGATTTCACTGCACACTGTGAGCCTCTTGCAGTGTGCATTGGAAGCTGCAGCAAGATATTGCCCGCCTCATTTCCTGGCTGGAGGATGTCCAACATCATCTAGCGCATTCCTCCCTAGCCTGTCTCTGGACCGTCCCCTTTCATTGACTTCATTCTCCAATCATGAAGCCTCAGCATCACATGTGAGTGTTACATAGGGTGCTCTGCCTAAGAATGCCCACTCCTCCAGACTGACAGACACCCATCAAGACATTTAGATATTGACAAAACTCCACCCAAGAGTCAGCCCACTACTTACATCAGGACTGAGGGCTCTTGAGAGGAGTGGCAGGGTCCGGTTATGTTTTCAGGAAGCTATGCACAGCACCCTGCTGGCGTCTCCCACCAGCCATGATCTGCCTGCATTGCATAGAGCAGCATAGAGACCAGTGATGACATCAATAGGTCTAAAATGTATAAAATGAAAAGGGTCTATTTAAAAATGTCATAAGAATGTTGAAGAAGAGGAAGTGATGAACAGGGAAGGAAAAATGATTAACCTTCAGCTTTACCGAGGAGTCTATTTAAAAACAGGTTAAAATGGTATGTGTGTATATAGAATATATATATAGAAAATATATAAATAGATATCTGATCAGATACCATCTGTGAAGCACAGTTGATGGGTCGCTTCTTTCTACAGTCAACCAGTAAACAATAATGGCCTTACAACCACTCTTGCTCTGTGTAATTACAGTCGAGTCCTGGAAACAACTGAGGAACAAAGATAGGAACCCCTAAAGGCGGCTTCACACTGATCCGCTGCGGTTTGGCCACAGCGCAGTGTACCCACGGTTTTCACAAAACGCACCAAACCCGCCTAGTCTGATGGAAGTCTATGGCAAAGTGTGACTAACCCACACAAAAACTGTAAGTACACTGTGCTGCACCCACGCTGTGAAGAAACTGCAGCAGTTCAGTGTGAAGCCTCCCTAAGTGGATGACATGTTATTTGCTAAAGCATTGTGTATTAAACAACAGCCATGTTTTTATTTTTTCATAAAATCGTTTTTACACATTTTTGTCATCCTTTTTTTGTTTCAGTACTGCAGATCTCCTCCACCCTCTTACAGCTACTTCAGTCTACATGCACCAGCTCCAGGATATATACAGCTTTGCTTGGACTGGCTTCCTGATAGTGACAAGAACCGATGGTGAGAACCGAGCGATCAAAGCCCACCGATTGCTCAATTCTCAGTGCTCTGTGAGCAGAGAGCTGGTGACTGTCAGTCATCGGCTCTCTGCGTCCGTCCCCCCCCCCCGCTGGAGGGGGTGGGAGTGGCTGGCTCAGGCTCTCAGCCGTTCGATGAGAGGCTGAGCCAGGTGGCGGTCCAGGGTTGTGGGCGGGTCACGACTTTATTGTCGCAACTTGAGCCTGGACCAGCTCTGTGACGTCATCCGACAGCGGGCTTTAGACTGCTTTCTGCTAAAAACGGGTCACAGGAGTGCAGAATGGATTGCACTCCTGTGATCTACAGTACAGAAGTACTGAAGCTTTGGCTGTACTTCTCCTTTAGGCTTTGATCAAAAATCTGGAAGCCAATTGGTTTCTGTGCAGAGCTGCACCAGAACAAAAATGTGCATGCCCCAGGGACGATGAACATTCTCCATTACTGTGTCACTGACAATATCAAGTGTCCCCCACATCTGATATGCACATGCTTGTTCCAGGTCAGAGGCCCACCAAGTAGTGAAGTCAACGATGAAGACAACAACCTTGTAGGTTGCGTGTTCAAAAACAGGTCAGCATTGTCCATACCCAGGTCCGGGACAAGGTGCGGGCAGGAGGGGCACTGTAGCATCATGTGAGTTGGGGGATTTGTGCTGGGAAGGGGACATTTTTATGGGGGGGGGGATTTGTGCTAGTAAGGGGGGTGGGTGGGATTTGGAGTAGGGTGGAGAGCATGTGTACTCAAAGAGGAAATTCGAAGGGTTGAGGATGTGTGCGAGGAGTAATTTTTTCTTTTTTTTGGGGGGGGGGGGGGATTTGAGGAGAGGGTGTAAATATGCACATTGGTGCTCAATTGTTTTTTGTTTTTTTTATGGGGGGCGATTTTTGCCAACACTACTAATAATGCTCATACATCTTGGGGTGGGTGCAGCTTGACATGTTCGCCCTGGGCTCTAGATGGCCTTGTTCCAGCACTGTCCTCACCTACAGTCCTATCATGACTAGTTCCTATTAAAGCAGAGCTATGGTCAATCAATAACATTGTATATGTGAAATGAGCTGCCACGGTTCTGGAATATTTTGTATATACCGGTCCTTTCTGCCAAGAATTGCTAGAAAGGCACTTCCTTTGGCAAGGTGACAAGATTCCTGCTCTTGAAGTGAAATCACTACAACACTGTCACCCTTGCCGCTGCTTAGCCCCACCCACAGCCCTTCAGATGGACAGCGCATTGCTCTGTCTGCAGGCAATTAGGGAAATGTTGTAAAACCCATCTGTAACTTCCCAGCTGCTGTTACCACTAAAAAAATTAAAATTTTCCAGTAAAAAATAACTTTTACTGCCACTGACCACCAATGCAGGGTGGGTGGGGTTCATTTTCACTGCCACTGACCACCAATGCAGGGTGGGTGGGGTTCATCTTCACTGCCACTGACCACCAATGCAGGGAGGCATGGAGGGTTTAAGCCAGCCATAGATGGAACGATTTTCTTTGGTTGCATTAAAGAAATTTCTCCATCAACACTGACTGTTGATGGGGGAATCCCTCCAACGGAGCCATTGTTTTCCCAGATCCCCTTGCCTCCCTGCCAGGAAAACACAGTGATTACTGCCAGCGGTGATAATAGCAGTAATCGCATGTAAAATCCAACAGGCTGATTGTACCCAAGTTGATCGATCAACTTGGGTACAATCAGCCTGCCCATACATGGTCTGAATCTCTGCCGGTCGCTGCTGATCCGGCTGATATTCGAACAGTCTATGGTCAGCTTAACTTTCACTATCACTGACCACCAATGAGTGTCAATGTTAATAGTACTGACACCAATCTGATGGGGTTTTATCGTATTCACTGACAACAATGCTGGGGGTTATCATTGTGACCGCTGACAACAATGCACACATTTTTGAGTGTTGAGGTGCAAAAATGCGCTGCTATTGTGCGGCCCTCTGGAAGTGTCACAGGTCACATTTAAGGCCTCCTATAATTTTCCAGTTGACCACCACTGCTTTAGATGTACTATAAGTCCATTCCAGTCTACACAAAATTCCACCCCAGGTGACTAAATGGATGGTGTGAAATATCGGTTTCGTGGCCTCAGTACCTTCTGAATTACTGACCCAAAACAAGCATTCAGATCAGGAAAGTCACAGCAAAGTCAGAGCTCCTAATTTGCATACTTGCTCTTCTCAGTCAGTAACTCATGATATTTGTACCGGCTTTGTTAAGTATATTATGGGACTTTGTAGGTACTATATTGGATTAGCATGACAGCCCTGCAACTAGCATTTTTGGAAGGAGAGGTTAGCCATGGTAGGCTCAATACCTAATTTTTATGGGATTGTCTTTGGAAACCTGCCATTGCAGAAAGCCAGCTCTCAGCGGGAATGTCTCCATAATCATTATCACACTCAAGGTCTCTCAGCTTCAGAATATAAACACGCTGTCTAGACCGCACCCTATGGAGTAATGTGGACACTGGGTAACGTGCCACACAATTCTAGTAATATATTATACAGGGGTAAATATACATTAAGGTACAAACATGAAGCTGAGTTATGATTAATTGCCTACCTTGTTCATTTACTTTCCCATATCAAAGCAGCACAGCAGAATGTTATTATGCAATAGATTTCTGTTTATGTCGTGACTTTTCATACTCACCCCACCTCCACTCAAACAGAATCGTATTTCTGGTACAGTAATACTAGCAAAAACATGTTTGCTAATAATATAGGCCTGTTTATTTTAATGCATAGAAATGCATGTCCCCAAAACACAGTGGGGTTGATTTACTAAAACTGGAGAGTACAAAATCTGGTGCAGCTCTGCAGAGAAACCAATCAGCTTCCAGGTTTTATTGTCAAAGCTTAATTGAACAAGCTGAAGTTAGAAGCCGATTGGCTATCGTGCACAGCTGCACCGGATTTTGCACTCTCCAGGCCCTGCACATCTGCACAGTGCATTGTTAAAAATGAGGCATGTCCATTTATATGAGTTTTCTTTAATTTTTTATGCATTTTCAACTTGTGGGTGAGCTCATGGTAGATGGTCATCCTATAGTTACAAGGACCTCCCTTGGAAACCTGCCATGTGCTCAGCCACAATTCACCTGCCATGCATGGATGAGCCCAGGTGTGTTCGGATCCCTGTCTGAACTGACCTGAGCAACCCTGCCAGGAAGCGGTCACTATACACAGCCAACGGTAGGTAGACAAGGCATTCCTTGTCCCGCAGCTGCATGCACACACACCCCTTGCATGTAAAACATGTTTCAATTCGCAAAAAGAAACATTAAGGCCGGTTCACACTGCTGTGACATTGCTTGTGATTTGCACCGCATTGCTGCGCAGATTACATGCGATGTCTGTGTGATGCAAATTCACCCATACAAACTGTATGAACTGAATTTGCATCGCATTCGTGCAGGACCCTTTTTTTGTCCGCACCAGAATTGGATCGCATGGGTGTGAACACCTATGTGATCAGATTCCTGTCTGAATTCACAGTTTGCACTGTGATCTGAGAACCGATCCAGGGGAGGGGGGGTGGGGGTCGGTTGTCATTAACTTTGTATTGACACTTTGTATTGCATAGGGCAGTGTGAACTGTCTGCAATTCAAGTGCAATGCGGAAACCCGCACTGGATTGGCAGGGTTTCCTGCATCGCTTCAGTGTGAACCGAGCCTGAATGGAAGAAAAAATGCATGACAGCGGAAAAAGATAGATAGACAGTGAACAGAGCCATAAGCAATTTAAAGAGACCCTGTCCCCATACCATTTATTTCAACAACAATCTTCACAGAATATATGTGCATTTGATGTATGTTTTATGCATGTCCTTTATCTGTAAAAGCCTCCCTGGTGTAGACAACCAAAAGCCCTGAGACTACTACTGGGGGGCCACCATGTTGGGTGTGATGTAAAGCCTAGTACACACGTGCCGAATGTAGGGCGACATCAGCCGGTTCAATAAAAACCGGCTAACATTCGGCCTGTGTTTATGGCAGCCGGTCCGAAAGAAGGTTTCTGTCGGATGAGCATGCTGGAAAACCAGCAGAAGACCGACTCGTGATTAGCGCTCTCAGCCAATGACTGAGAGCGCTGACCAGTAATCTGGTGAGGGGGCCGTCCCCCAGTCAGAACACAATATAGCACAGCAGGGGAGATTGCGGTACTAACATTGAATTGTTAGTACATCAGCTCCGACTGGAGCACTAAGTCTTTTTTCATTCAACCTGCTGGGTTGAATGAAAAAAAACTAGGTGTGTGTACTAGGCTTTAGAAGCCCCAGCAGACTCAAGTAACATTCTAAAGTATTCCTCTTCCCACCTTTCCCAGCCGTGTAAGCTCGAGCTTTTAATTACTGTTCCATTGAACATTTTCCCCCACATCCTGTTCAGGTCACAATATTACTGGGACAGAAAGTGAAAAAAAATATTCCTAAAGAGAACATCGACTGCAATAATTATTTTCAGAGGCTTCCCTTCATCAAAACCGTAAAAAAAAAAAAATGAAAAAATAAAACTTGGGCTGAAGTTAAACTTCAAAGAAGAACCCTCAGCAAAATTGTTAAACTTTTATTTAATCCCCCAGGTGACTAAGTGCATGTAACTGTCCTGTTTGGATCTGTCCTGCCATTGCTAAGCAGCTTGGTCAGATAATTTACACACCGCTATGTGACCACGCTGCTAGCCGGAAGACAGAATTGTCAGTGGTGGTGCTGGAATAGCAGCAGGAGCTGCTTTGGAGACCAGCGCTGCTATTCACAGCAGATCATTCAGTGCTACGGGGCCAAGTGACTTATCTGAGGTGCCTTCTAAATACAAAACCCTGGCAGAAAGACCACACAGCCCCGCAGTGCTTATGAATTAACATGCAGTGCTGTCTGGGTTGTGTTATGGAATTGCTGGTGCCCTGTATGTTTACTAACAGCCAGAAGCTATATCACACAGCTTCGCTGCACTGATTGTTTATAAATTGGAAAATTTAAACTATGCCCAGCATAAATCTTAACTTAAGAGCCGGTTCACACGGGGGCGACTTGTCAGGCGACCTAGCCGCCTGACAAGTCGCCTCCCGTTCTGTACAATGGAACCGTTCTAATCGGAGCGACGCAAGTCGCTCCGACTTAGAAGAAAGGTTCCTGTACTACTTTGGGGGCGACTTGCATAGACTTCTATACAGAAGTCGTCTTGCAAGTCGCCCCGGCAGTCGTGTGCAGGTCGCCTCGGTGAGGCGACCTGCAAGTCGTGCCGCCTCTGGTGTGAACCGAGGCTAAGGCAGACAAAAAAAAAAAACACTACAAAAGGGAACCGTAGATAGGAGGAGAAAGCAGATTAATACCATGCTGGGCCCCCATTTCTCCCATTAACACAATGATGGGGCACTGATGCTGGGGCATTTTCTATCCTCACTGGCCACAGTCTGCCCCCTCCCCCCCAAAGCTTGAAGGGCCCTTTGCTTAGCCTAACCCCTAAAATGAGCTTTTATGGTTTACCATACCCCTATCACTTGACACCCAAAAATACTTTAGTCTTTTTACGTAACATACTTCACACAATACAGAATTTTCAGTTTAGGGAGCCGTTTGTCACTGGGGATACAATGAAAATCAATCAACAAGAAACTGGAAATATCACTTCCCAGGAATAAGGAAAGTTATTATCTAATCTCAGCTTTATCATGCAATATCTTACGCCTTTCATTATATATTCACCAATAAGCTCTCTTCCATGTTTGTGCATTGACATGCTGTACAAAGTTCAGTGGTGCTTTGGAAAGGCAGCTATGGAGACCCTCCCTGGAGGTGATAAGGAACAAGGAGTGTTCACACACACGAGCTATAACCTTTTTATGACTTACTGCTGAACATAAACACCTGAACACGCCGTTACCCATGAGCCTCGGGCATGCGGTGTGACAATAACACTGCTCCGTCCACCTGTCCATCTCCTGAAACCTTAGGCCGGCCATACTCGGCTCACATTTCTGATGAATGTGCTGCAATTTGAGCCATGAGAGGCTTTGTCCGCACCAACCAACTTGACAGACTCAAAAAAATTAACTGATCTGGGGGGAAATTTTAGGCCACATAAAAACTGTATCTTTTCATATACAGTCATTGTTTGGGTATTAGGGCAGTCGCGGCTGTCATGGCAGATTGAATACAACACCTACACGCTGTTTAGGCTGGGTTCACACTGATGCGGTCTACCGCACTGCATGTCATTTGTACAGGAATCACACCGGATTCCTGTACAAATGACATGCAAATTCAGTGCAGTGAGAATTATGACATACATTATGCATGGCTCAATTCACACTGGATCCGCACCACAAAGGTGCAGGACCCATTTTTTTGGTCCACACTGGAATCGTATTGCATGGGCGTTCAGAGCCACGCGTTTTGATTCCATAGTTTGCACTGCGTTCTGTGGACCAATTTGGAGGTGTCATTACCTTTATATTGACACCCGCAGCAGTTCGTCTGGTTCCTGATGAACCTGCTGAAATTCACCTAAGAGAGTGGCCCTCCTGTCCGACAGCTGGGCAGACAATAGTCGGCCCAACAACTACATACAATCAGATGCAGCCGCTGTTCTGTTATTCGAACAGCCACTGGTGCCAGAGGTCAGAATTCAATGGCCCAGCAGGGGGATTTGTTCCTCTGCACTGTACAGTTGAATGAATAAAATCGAATTGTGTATGACCAGCTTGAGATCTTTTAGTAGTGCTTTATTTTATTTTTTTTAACGCTCCACAAAAAACGAAAACATTAAAAGGTCCCCTAATTCAAGAGATCGGAGTGTTTCCCCCACTGCAGCTGGCAGCCCTTCAGATTTGTATACATCCTGCTGTGCTGAGGAAGAAGATATTCTATTTTAACATGTTCTTAACTATTAAAAGAGTATGTCTGGGTTAAAAAATAAATAAATAAAAAAAATAGTACAGCTATGCAATACATGCCTGTATTCCTACATTTTAACCATTAAAAAGTGCTGAATGTTTAGAAAAACACCTGTTGATCTGCCAGAGCTTCTTGGGGAAATATGCATGCTTTGCAGAGGTGTAATGCACTTGTTTTTTATTTGCCCAGACATACAGTACACTTTAATAGCATGGCAATGTGCACTGAGATGAATGAGCAGTCTGTCTTCCAACCCCAAGGGCTCCATCTAGTGGTGGCAGAACTGCTTCTTCATCAGCACCGCTGAAAGCCTAAAGGTGGCACACTAGGTGGGGGGAACATACTGATCTAAGGTACAGAGTCCTATTTAGTACCCAGGCAGGAAAAGGGAGGGTCAGCGCTAGTAGCGAATCAAATGTGATATGTGCTGCCATAGAACATACTGACTAGTAGGAATGATCGGGAGTCAAGGGAAGAGCTCATCAGTCTGTCGCTGCCCCTTCGATGTCACATGTTGGGGGCAAGTTAGTGATCAAGCTGTATTGCTTATTTGCAGTAGAGAATATCAGGTCACTATCTTGGCTGTGCTGTGTGGCAAGGATGTATGCCCATCAGGACTGGATGGAAAGAACACAATAACGGGACAGATGAAACAGCTACCATTCATTTAGCTATCTACTTGAATCTGATTGGCTGCAGTAAGCATTCGGCGACTGTTTTTTTCACCCAGTGCCGTTGATCTCCTAATTGAAGCATGTCGCGCTGGGTGGTTTCAACAGCTACAACTCTGACTGATTAATAGGAGTCAGGAAAGATTGGATCTGTGTACTGCCAGCATTAGTGAACTCTGCATCTGCACACCTATAAGCACACGCCATGTGACAATGTCTGAGCCTGCTAATAGGTTGCTCATGCATTGCTTTGTGGGATGGGGCAAGGTTTGTGTCTAATCTAAAGCTGACCATATACTATACAATCTGATTGTACAATCTCTTTTAGATTTATTATTAGTTATGTAGTGCCAGGGCCTGCCTGATTGGATACAAATTGAATGGATTGTGTGGGTTTGCCATTACATTGCATAGATTTTGTACCCCTAAAGCTGATTGTACAATCGGATGGTATAGTGTATGGCCAGCTTTATACAGTGTGGAGACACATCAAGGTAGCTTCAGGCAGAGTTGTAAGGACAATACCCCAAAAAAAACCTTCTGACAGCTTACAACCTCAGCTACCAGTTGCAGATGTTAATTTAGTCATTTTGATGCTCACTCAGAGTCAGTTGTACACTGGACAGCCAATCAACAATCATTTTCATCACAGAAGTGATACCAGCCTTAAAGTGATACGAAAGTCTCTTTTTTTTTTTTGCTTTAATAACAAAAATGTTATACTTACCTGCTCTGTGTAGTTGTGCAAAAGCACAGAGCAGCCTGGATCCTCCTCTTCTCAGGTCCCTCACCAAAGCTTCTGGCCCCTCCCTCATGCAGCTTGCTATGGGGGCAACTAAGCAGAGCCGCAGCTCTGTGTGTCCATTCAGACATGGAGCCGAGGTTTGGCCCTGCCCCCCCCCTCTCTCCTGATTGGCAGCAGCGGGAGCCAATGGCGCATGCTGCTATGTCTCAGCCAATCAGGAGGGAAAGTCCTGGATGACCGAGGCATTTGTGGATATCGCTGGACCCAGATGGGGCTCAGGTAAGTATTAGGGGGCTGAGGGGGGCTGCTGCACACAGAAAGCTTTTTATCCTAATGCATAGAATACATTAAAGATAAAAAACCTTCTGACTTTACAGCCACTTTAATCACTTCAGCCCCGGAAGATTTGGCTGGACAATGACCAGGCCATTTTTTGTGATACGACACTGTGTCGCTTTAACTGACAATTGCGCGGTCGTGCGACACTGTACCCAAACAAATTTGACATCCTTTTTTTCCCACAAATAGAGCTTTCTGTTGGTGGTATTTGATCATCTCTGCGGTTTTTATATTTTTTACGCTATAAACAAAAAAAGAGCGACACTTTTGGAAAAAAACACATTTTGTACTTTTTGCTATAAATGTCCCCAATTTTTTTTTTTTTTTAAACTAATTTTTTCCTCAGTTTAGGCCGATATGTATTCTTCTACATATCTTTGGTAATAAAAATCGCAATAAGCGTATATTGATTGGTTTGTGCAAAAGTTATAGCGTCTACAAAATAGGGTATAGATTTATGGCATTTTTATATTATTATTATTTTTTTACTAGTAATGGCGGCAATCTGCGATTTTTATCGGTACTGCAATATTGCGGCGGACAAATTGGACACTTTTGACACATTTTTGGGATCATTGACAATTATACAGCGATCAGTGCTATAAAAATGCACTGATTACTGTATAAATGTCACTTGCAGAGAAGGGGTTAACACTAGGGGGCGATCAAGGGGTTAACTGTGTTCCCTGGGTGTGTTCTAACTGTAGGGGGAGGGGACTGTCTAGGAGGAGAGAGAGAGAGATCGGTGTACATACTTAGTATGAACACACGATCTGTCTCTACTCCCCTGAAAGAACCGGGATTTGTGTGTTTACACACACAGATGCCGGTTCTCGCTCTGTCGCGAGCGATCAGATTTTAGATTTCTTAGAAATCTTAAACTGAACAAGCTAAAGTTGGATGCGGATTGAACCACTATGCATAGCTGCTCTATATTCTCTCCGCTCCAGTTTTATTAAATTCTCCCAATAACGCATCGGGGGAGATCCCTGCATCTACCTTGCTTGTGCAAATGCGTGAATATGTGATTTTATTTTTTGTTCAAACCTCACAGTGTAGACCCAGCTTTAGCACATGGCTTCACACTGAACATGGCAATAAGAATAATGAATCCTGACACTGAAGCCAGCCATACTTGGTTTGAAATTCAGTAGTTTCAGCAGTGATTGGCCGAATTTCGATCCATGTATGGGCACCCTGGTTGTACAGAATTTAATCAATCAACTTCCGTACAACCAGCCTGATGGGTTTTTCCTGATCGATCCGTGCCGCTGGCAGCACTGATCATTGTATTGTGACAGAGGGGAAGGCTCCCTGCCATCAGAACGAAATAGCACAGCGGGAGTGATTCACCCATCCACCTCAAGTGTAGGCGGCCTTAGCTGTAGCTGATCTCAGTCTGGATCGTTCACTCACGGAAATACTTCAGCGTCTCTTCTATCTGTTCAGGTGTAAGACGGAAGGGCAGGTCAGGCGGTAGTAGTGGAGTGTGTAGCCAGTTGTCATGGTCGTATCCAAACGTGGTGTTGGCACGCAGAGTGTAGTGAGGGAGTCGTTCCTGCAAGAGGCTGAAGATCTCCACCTCTGAGACATCCTCATTGGTGCACACGTCTGAAAGCACAAAGGGTTAATTAGAGCAATATCATGAAGATGCAAGAAATACACAGGTTCACACGGTCATTCTTTGCGCTGTCTTATGTAGACCTGAACTTAAAAGTGAAGATTTGCTAGGTTTGTTTAGGGAACATTTAGAAGTGGGGAGGCTCATTGTTCTCCTTGTTGGAGGCTCTGACATGAGGAAGCAAAGCCCTGCCTCTACCAAGATGGCTGCCTCCACACAACAGACATAGCGCAGAACAAGGCATAACGGAGAAAAATCTGCTGCAGGGAGACCACAGGAAATACTGGCGACTAGTCCTTTGTTCTCTGCTTGCTTTTTCAGGCACAGCTTCCACATTTCGATTCCTTTATAAACATTTTCCTTTAAGATACAAGGGAAACCAAAGAGGGGGATATAGGGCAGGACAGGTGTAGGTAAAAACAGAATGAACTACAAAAAGGGTACTTTTCAGGATAGATCTGGAATATATGCATTAACCACATTTAGACAGCAGCCTTGTTTATGTCAATGCAAGCACTGTTTCTGAATAGGATCTGGCAGATGTACTCCCTATTTACCCACAGACATATAGCTGGTCACATGTTACAGTCTCTGTCAGGGTGGATTTGTTTTAAATCATTATTTTTAAAGAGCAACTTTCATCTCTGTCCCGCAGAGGCTCCTCTTCTGACCCCCTGTTGACTCCCCAACAGTCCCATTCACTTTAATAGGACGGCCGGTGATGCGGCAGTGACACAACAAGGGGAGGGGCGTGGCGGCAGGAGGTGAGTGGATGCCCACTAACAGGCGCTGTCATGATTGATCTGAAATGACAGGTGCTCCTTAAATGTAAGGACTTATTCTTACAGGTAGTTAGAATCTTTAATATTTGCAAACAAAATGAAGGTTTCCTAGTTAGAATAATAAGCTGTCAGGTTAGTAAAACAGCGATATTAAAACCGATTCAATCATACAGTTTTTAGTGTACATAGATTTGCAAAACAATGGGATAAAGGAATATTCCTGAACTTTAGTTTATCTCATGGTTACTGTGAAATTGTGTGAATGCATCAATGCAGTGCACGTTATCTCAGCTTGCAGAGCTTGGATTCATTGAATGAGTTTACCAAAAATGTAAATATTGCAAAATATACAGCCTCATGCTACATAACTAAGCTCCATTTCATGCTGAATAAACTAAATTATTATTGTATCTTAAATAGAAAACTATCTTTAGATAGATTTTTACTCCAAAAGCATTTTATTTATATATTTTATTAAAATAAAGTTGATAAAAAATAAAAAATCGAATTTTCTTGATTTTTTTTAAAGAATCATCGATTTTTATCCACCCTGTACAATCTCCTTCAGATTTACTGACTATTAGGTAATATGATAAACTACCTGCCCAATCCATTTAAGTTGTACCCAATCAGGAAGGCCTTTTTTGCTAGATATGGCTGATTCTTTCTGACCTGGCCTAAATTTGAGACGTGAATGGCCTGGTCAGTACTACGGGGTCAACAAATTTCAATTTGAAAATCCAAGGAGCTGGGTGTAAAATTATCAAACAGTCAATCAGTGACTGCTTCCAATCAGATGGGTTTTCTGGAACCCGTGGCTGTCTGCATACAGTAGCTGGCAGGGGAACATCCTCCTATCATACTTCCAGAAATAATGTGATCATTCAACTGCGGGGCTAAATGAGAGAAATCTATGTGTGTATGGCCAGTCTTACACCATATAAAGTATCTCACAAAAGTGAGTATATCCCTCACATTTTTGTAAATATTTTATTATATATTAGATTATATATATTTTATTATATGTTTTCATGTGACAACACTGAAGAAATGACACTTTGCTACAATGTAAAGTAGTGAGTGTACAGCTTGTATAACAGTGTAAATTTGCTGTCCCCTCAAAATAACTCAACACACAGCCATTAATGTCTAAACCGCTGGCAACAAAAGTGAGTACACCCCTAAGTGAAAATGTCCAAATTGGGCCCAAAGTATCAATATTTTGTGTGGCCATCATTATTTTCCAGCACTGCCTTAATCATCTTGGGCATGGAGTTCACCAGAGCTTCACAGGTTGCCACTGGAGTTCTCTTCTACTCCTCCGTGACGACATCACAGAGCTGGTGGATGTTAGAGACCTTGCGCTCCTCCACCTTCCATTTTAGGATGCCCCACAGATGCTCAATAGGGTTTAGGTCTGGAGACATGCTTGGCCAGTCCATCACCTTTACCCTCAGCTTCTTTACCAAGCCAATGGTCCTCTTGGAGGTGTGTTTGGGGTTGTTATCATGTTGGAATACTGCCCTGCGGCCCAGTCTCTGAAGGGAGGGGATCATGCTGTGCTTCAGTATGTCACAGTACATATTGGCATTCATGGTTCCCTCAATGAAATGTAGCTCTCCAGTGGCAGCAGCACTCATGCAGCCCCAGACCATGACACTCCCACCACCATGCTTGACTGTAGGCAATACACACTTGTCTTTGTATTCCTCACCTGGTTGACACCACACACGCTTGACACCATCTGAACCAAATAAGTTTATCTTGGTCTCAACAGACCACAGGGCATGGTTCCAGTAATCCATGTCCTTAGTCTGCTTGTCTTCAGCAAACTGTTTGCAGGCTTTCTTGTGCATCATCTTTAGAAGAGGCTTCCTTCTGGGACGACAGCCATGCAGACCAATTTGATGCAGTGTTTGGCGTATGGTCTGAGAACTGACAGGCTGACCCCCATCCCTTCAACCTCTGCAGCAATTCTGGCAGCACTCATACGCCTATTTCCCAAAGATAACCTCTGGATATGACCCTTGGCATGTGTACTCAACTTCTTTGGTCAACCATGGTGAGGCCTGCTCTGAGTGGAACTTGTCCTGTTAAACCGCTGTATGGTCTTGGTCACCGTGCTGCAGCTCAGTTTCAGGGTCTTGGCAATCTTCTTATAGCCTAGGCCATGTTTATGTAGAGCAACAATTCATTGTCTCAGATCCTCAGAGAGTTCTTTGCCATGAGGTGCCATGTAAAACTTCCAGTGACCAGTATGAGGGAGTGAAAGCACACCTGCTCCCTATTCACGCCTGAGACCTTGTAACACTAACGAGTCACATGACACTGGGGGAGGGAAAATGGCTAATTGGGCCCAATTTGGACATTTTCACTTAGGGGTGTACTCACTTTTGTTGCCAGCTGTTTAGACATTAATGGCTGTGTGTGGAATTATTTTGAGGGGACAGCAAATTTACACTGTTATACAAGCTGTACACTCACTACTTTACATTGTAGCAAAGTGTCATTTCTTCAGTGTTGTCACATGAAAAGATAGAATAAAATATTTACAAAAATGTGACAGGTGTACTCAAGAGATTGTACAATCAGATTGTAATTTGTATGGCTAGCTAAAGAAGTGGTTTCCATATTCAGGAACGATTCATTAACACTAACTATCTTATGTGCTGGAAAGGTCGTTCTTTCACTAAATACAAAGTTATTGGTGTCATATAATATCAAAATAATCCTTCCAGGGGCATTTGTATTGCATAAGATAGAGTTTTGTATTAAATATACAAGTTTGTCTATTACTCTAACTCTACAGACTGACCTTTCTTTTCATGATCATCCTCAAAAATAATATTTTCATCATCTATCATAACTGACCACACATATTACAACCTCCTTGAGGTCTACCAACAACTATATCGTGCCTGTCTGATTAAATAGAGATGTTACAGTATAAGGTTTTGAGAAATTTAAAGGAGATTGTGTAATCAGATTGTAATGTGTGTGGTCACCTTAATGTCATAGTTACTTTCCTTAGTTGAGACCCAGAACAGTGATATATGACCAGCCCAAACCTGTCTGTTTAGAATTGGATAGTGTAGGGAAGGGTTAGACCCACCTCTTGGTTTTTATTTTGCTGCCTGTGTCTCCTTAGGATAGGGACAGTATGTTGAAGGACATTTATAAAGTGAGGAGAATTCCCCTCTTAGAAAGTTGTTACAAGAGCAGGTGACCCCATGAAAAGATTTCCCCTAACCTCTTGTTCTGGTGACAACAAATTTTGAATTTCCCCTTACTTCCTGTTTCTGTGACAATGGTCAGCAGGACCCAACGAGGGGTGAATCTCCCCACAGGGGATACAGACAGCATTAAAAGACTTTAGAAGAGCTCTTATCCTTCCCCCATTATACAAAACTAAGAAAAAAATAGGGCTGTACATGCACTTTAAAATTAAACTACAATGGTTTGGGGTCAGTTTTCCAGAAGCTGTAAATGCGAAACATTCATATTATTTCAGGTTTACCTATTTAGGCCTCAATCACACGGACACACCGATCATTGTACCCTGCAGAGGACTGGGTTGACCCACCTGGGGGGCAGAGGTGGCCCATGCAGCCATCACTGTGCAAATAGAAGACAGGCTGATGGCTGCACAGATCTTCACGCACCACTTTGCTTGTATATCTATGCGGAACAAATGCACAGCTAACAATGCAGACACACTGGGGTTGAGTTACCAAAACTGGAGAGCGCAAAATCTGGTGCAGCTCTGCATAGAATGAGCTTCCAGGTTTTTATTGTCAAAGCTTATTTGAACAAGCTGAAGTTAGAAGCCGATTGGCTGCCAGGCACAGCTACACCAGATTGTGCACTCTCCAATTTTAGTAAATCTAATCCACTGTGTTGAAAGCCATGCATGGGTTCCACAGGGATGTACATACGTGATAAGTGTGATGATCTGTGTAAACTCCTCCAGCCATCCACCGGTCATTGATCTGTACAGGCTGGTTGCATGCTCCTACACGGACCTCCTGTGCCTGCCAGGCGGGTGAACACAGCCCATGGCACAGATACAGATGGACTGATCACTGCACCCCTGTGAATGTGACCTTAAAAGGTTGAAATGTATTTTTTTTGCACTGAGTTAAACATCTACTAGTCAGAACTACTAACTAAGCTCATGGAAGTTGCTGAATAACAGAGTGCCCCCTAGTGGGTTCACATGAGCAGCACTTGTAACCTTTTAGTGTGTTTTCTCTTTTAACTCTGTTTAACCACTTAAAGACCGCCTACCAGATACACTGTGGCAGTTCCTCTCTATTGCCCGAAACTACGTACCTGTACGTCATTTCGTACAATAGATACCGGGGAGGGGGGGTGCATGCGCGCATGTCGATTGGACAGAGGAGGAGCCAATCAGCTGGTCTGGCGGACCCGATGTCCGCCGGCCACCCGCAATCATTACCCAGAGAGGCAGAACAGCAATCTGCCTATGTAAACAAGGCAGATCGCAGTTCTGACAGGGAAAAATATAGCGATCTTGTGTTCCTGCTAGGCAGGAACACAGATCTCTGTCTTCCCCAAGTCAGACCATCCCCCACACAGTTAGCAAGCACCTTCTAGGGACACACTTATCTCTTTGATCGCCCCTGGTGTTACCCCCTTCCCTGCCTTCTTAGCACTGATCACTGTAATGTAATTGGTTCCCAAAAAAAGTGTCAAAAGTGTCGCTTAGTGTCCGATTTATTTACCGCAATGTCACAGTCCCACTAAAAATCGCTCATCGCCGCTATTACTGGAAAAAAAAAAAATCTATCCCATAGTTTGTAGATGCTGTAACTTTTGCGCAAACCAATCAATATATGTTTATTGGGTTTTTGTTTTTTTACCAAAAATACGTAGAAGAATACATATTGGCTTAAATTGATGAAGGAATGTGATCTTTTAATTTTTTTTATTGGATGTGTTTTATAGCAGAAAGTAAAAACATGTTTTGTTTTTTTTTTCAAAATTGTTGCTCTTTTTTTGTTTATAGCGCAAAAAAATAAAAAATAAAAAAATAATGCAGAGGTGATAAATTCCACCAAAAGAAAGCTCTATTTGTGGGAAAAAAGGACATCAATTTTATTTGGGTACAACGTCGCACGACCGCACAATTGTATTGCATGAAAATGGCCTGGTCATTAAGGGGGTAAATCTTCACGGGCTGAAGTGGTTTATTAAACTCAGAGAAGTATAAAAAGTTCACAATTCCAGTTATTGTATAAAACAGTATATGTTTTTATACATACAATAAAGAACTGGAACACTGGTAATCTTTCATGAGCTTTTGTAACATACAGACTTAACCTGAGAGTAGAATTAGGCCGTAAGTCCCACATTTTATGGACAAACCTGCTAGAATAGCTCCTGGGTCTTCCTGTCTCATGCATGGTTTACCAATGTCAATACCAACTAAGCCTGCCCCATTTCCAGTAGTCACACATTGTTTTAGCTGTTATGGATTGATTTCCTCTTTTTGATGAATGCAGAGGACAGCGGGATCATAGTGTGTTCTGATGATAGGAGATAAAGGGATATTATGCCCCCCCGTTCCCATTGGAGCGATAGATCAAATCGCATGACAAGTCGCAGCCTATTGCCGACAATCGCACTGTTCAAATCGGTGCGATGCTGACTTTACAGCACCGCACTGATTTGAAAACGTAGTTCCTGCACTACTTTTGGAGCTTTCAGGTGCGACTTGCATAGACATACGTGCATGAAGTTGCACAGATGTCTTCCATGTCACACTGACATGCGGCTTTGAAATTGTGCAATTTCAGATAAAGTCGCATCAAATTTAAAAGCCGCAGTCAATGTTAATCTGGGGCTTACTGCGAAATGGACATATAACTCCGCTATGGTTTTACAAAGCTGTAAAGCCTGCAACCCCCTTCACTCCTTACTATTTAGGGCTCATTGACAGGGGGGATGGATCCATACACCTGTGTAAAGGGCCATGTTTATCCATTCAGAGGCACGGGTGGTCCATGGATCTTCACATACATCCCCGAGATGTAAATCTGAAAGGTCTATTGTGCCCACTAGGAGGAACACAGACTGGTCCTCACCACAGCTGAACTCCCAGACCCAAATTCTACCCAGAAGAGTTATCTGTTTAGAAGATATGGCAATGGGTCTGCTAGACATAGGTATCTCAGAGACACAAAGGAAGTTGATGCTGGAAGACTTTGCTCTGCTAGACGCTGCAATTGCAAGTCTGAACAGGGGGCAGGTACTTGTATAATGTTCAGCATGTGTCACTGACTATGGATCTTGCTCTGATGGATGTTTAAGGGCCGGTTCGCGCCATGCTCCAAATGAATTGCACAGGAACGCACTGTGCTTTACTGTGCAATTCAGACCACATGCAAAATGCACTCCATTTGCGATCTGCAGCAGGTGTCAATAGAAAAGTGAATGACATCTAATGATCGCGGTGATGCCTCACATGTGTGGTTTGAACACCCTTTACATATGCGGACGCGACTTACGTATGCGTTCGCTTCTGCGCACAAGCTCGGTGGGAGGGGGGCGCTTTCAATTTTTTTTTTCTTTTTATTTATTTTTACAATTTTTTGGGTCACTTTTATTCCTATTACAAGGAATGTAAACATCTCTTGTAATAGAAAAAAGCATGACAGGACCTCTTAAATGTGAGATCTGGAGTCAAAAACACCTCAGATCCCATATTTACACTAAAATGCAATAAAAAAAATAAACAAAACTCTTTAAAAAAAATTACCCTTTAAGACCATTGGGCGGAAGTGACGTTTGACATTGCTTCTGCCATCCAATGCTATGGAGTCGAGCGGGGGCCATCTTTCCCTCACTCAGCTTCAGGCCTGTCAGGGGGAAGGACGCGATCGTCTCCACCGCTACCGACAGCTCCGGTAAGCTGCGAGGCGACCGTATTGCGGCGGGAATCTGCCGCAAAGACCACGCGCTGTTGAAGAGGATACCGCGGTTATGGAGGCTATCTGCAGCCATAACAACGGTTATCCAATTCAAACAGCCGACGTACAATGATGGCGGGCGGTCCGTAAGTAGTTAAAAATACATGTCTATACTGTTTAAAATCCAGCAATACACTGTCTTACCCTGCTCTGCACATGCTCAGTTGCCCTGTATTTTTCAGCACCGTGTTGAAAATGTTGAGGCCGATCTGCTGACAGTCTAAAGATTTACTGCTGCTCAGGGGTTTTAGACTTCAGCAAAATGGCGGCCTCCAGAACAATTCTGGAGGCAATTTACAGCATACATTAATTTTGGTAGCAGAATTAAAAATGTAGAATGTATGTTTCTTGCTAAAGAACATTATTTTTTTTTCAAGAAATACAAATGTGTCTGCGCTAGATTGAAAAAATACCATATAGGTGATTGCAGTAAGTGCTACGTGCCAAAATAACCAAAAATAAATAAATGTGCTTATGCTGACCAATAATTGATCAGAAATATCTCTTAGTGCTTAATACATGTAATTTTCAAAGTGCAAAGTGCAATATTAGAAATAAAAAACACACAATCTAAGTGCCAAGTTGGGAATGAAATAGCAAAGATTCCTCATAAAAGTCAAAACAAAACTCAGTCAGTCAGAACAAAACTCTCCCCTTATAGGGGTACTCACATGCTGTGGGTGCGTGAGTGCACCATCCTATACAGGCATAAACATAAAACAGGCCGATCGTGAGGTATAGCGTGCGGTGCGGTGTGTGCCTCAATCTCTCTCTCTCTCTGCTGAGAGCTCTGTCCAGGCCCCTCCCTTACGCGTGTTCGGCACAGGGATCACGAATCCCCCTGATGAAGGCACGTGATCCCTGTGCCAAACACGCGTAGGGGAGGGGCCTGGACGGAGCTGTCAGCAGAGAGAGAGAGAGATTGAGGCACACACCGCACCTGTCTATATTATTTTTTTTTCGTTGTCCCAGGGAATCATTTTAGGGGACTTTGAAACTAATGTTGATAAAGCATTACCTGCTGGCTTCCTTACCTGTGATAGTAGAAACATCTTTGAACTGAGGGATGTCCTCTGCTGTTTTTTCATGTGTCTCATTGTCCTGGAGTGTAGGGTTATTAGCGGGCACTTGGTGATTACTGGGGAACACAGGTGGGTAACTGGCAGCCTCCTCACGGAATTCGGAGGAGTCCAGCTTGGCAGGAGTCAGGGGATGATGCAGGCCGCCATGCACTGATGATCGATGGAAGCCTTGTTCCGGGAGACAGAAGAGATATCCGGGCCTTTCTTCAGCGAGGCCAACGCTGATTGCTCTGCACAAGAACAGCCCACAATATTATTAATACAGGTGAGACTTCTAATAGATGTACAGCTTCTTTAGAAGGTAGATTAGAAGAGTTTAACATAACACAACAGAATGTTAAAAAATTATCCCAATTACATACTCATTAAAAAAGTCTATTATTTATAAATATAACCTCAGTTTTAATTTCCTGGTCAGGATTTAAAATGAAATGAGAAATGGGGAGCACTGTAAGTCAATGAGGCTCTGCTTCAGTTTCAGTGCTGTCAGTCTAATACAGGGAATTGGCTATCAGGAGGAGAGAAGACAGAGATGACCTCCTTCACTATCCAATCATCATGTATATATAAAAAAAAAAACTATTTTAGGGATTCAGCTTTGCAGATGGGCATGAATCACATGACTAGCTGAACAGAATAATCTGGCAGATCTAACTGCCAAAGCATTTAGTGGGAAAGCATTAAAAATGCCTGAGATATACAAAGCCTTCCCTTACGCAAAATCTTTATAATAAGTGACAAAGACTAGGTGGGCAAACCCAAAATAACTTGCAATCAAAATTCTAGGTGTGTAGAAACTACATGGTTACTACATTCTTAGGCCCCTTTTACACTTGTGCGACTTGTCCTGCGACCTGGGACTGCAAAGTCGCATGAAAAGTCGTACCCCATGATTAACAATGAGTACCACTCATATCTGTGTGACTTCAAGTTGCAGTGACTTCAAAGTAGTCCCTGTACTACTTTGGTCCGACTGATGCGACTTGAAGTCCATAGACCTCAAGATTACACAGGCATTGCTTCAAGTCGCGTCAAAAAGTGTGAAAGGGGCCTTAACTGGCATTTTAATTTTGCACTGCTACTAGCAGGCTGGGTCTCTCTCTTGCTCTTCTAGGGAAACTACAATGATGTTGTGTCCAACAGCTGCAGTCAGGTACAGTGCCAAATGCTGCGGCCATTCTCCCCAATAGGTCCTCTTTAATGCAGAAAATGGCAATAACAAATGTAAAAAAAAACAATCACCACTGCCTAATAAAATTTCACTTTTTGGTGGCATTTCTTTAATAATCTTAAAGCTTGTGATAATGCCTGATCAGTTCATAAACCACTATTCCATTTTTGCATTTGCCATTTTAGGCATATAATTATATCACCTTGATTTATTAATTGCCAATTCTTTTAGGCTGGGAAATTAGGTGCAAAGAGCTTGCTGCCAGCATCCACCCAGAACTGAAATATTTATTTCTAGTATTAATATTTAGCAAGTCAAAAGTAAAACAAACAATTAGAAAAAAATAAAATTACATGTGTACACTGTGCTGTATTAGAAAACACTGAATAAAAAAGCTTCTATGGTCACCAATACCAGTGGTCATCAACCCTGTCCTCAGGGCCCACTAACAGGCCAGGTTTGCAAGATAACTGAAATACATCACAGGTGATATCATTTGCTGCTCCGTGATTGCAGTATTCTAGTCTGCATCTCTCCAAGGTAATACATAAAACCTGGCCTGTTAGTGGGCCCTGAGGACAGGGTTGATGACCACTGACCTATACAGCTCTTTGTATTATACTATATTGCTGACATATTCAAAGAACATGTGTTAAAATGATATACAAGAAAAAAAGGTATACTATAAAAAGTTGGTTCTTTATAGTCTTATGGTTTTCATTTTATATTTTAAAATGTAGCAACATCCTGGATGTGTTAGTGTAAATATACTAAGATTTGTCAGTCTGAAATCATTCGTACAACATCTCAGAGTAAAAGTGACAACGTTTTAAAATATTCTCTACAGTGTCTTCATAAACACTAATGAAATAAATGTTGACATGTATTAATACTGTTTGTACACTAGATGGCAGCATTACCCCATTCTAACTACATAGTATTTTTACAACAGGATGACATCTTGGGGTCAGGTTACAATTTGCACAATGAAAATAATTGTATTTTTTTTCCCAAAGTGAACGCCAAGGTCGAAAAGTATTTAAGAAAATGCACAGTGACAAACAACTTGCCAAACTGAGAGATTGCTGCACTTATCAGCACAAGTCATATTGTAAAGTAACTTTGTTGAGTTCTAAAATAACTGCAGCTGAAAGATCCTTTGTAGAGAAGAAGTATTGTACTAGGCCTGTCCTCGACCTCCAGCACCTCCAGAAACCCTATCCCCCTACAGGGCCACTAAGTCAGCTCCAGAGTCCCCTACCCCTCGCCATAGCCCCCAACCCCCCATACACCAACACCCAGCCCCGATCAGAGCCCTCCAGCACTTCAGTGCATGTTTTGTATTCTGATTAAACTTTATTCTTTACTTTATATACTTTATTCTTTGGGACATGGAAGGTTTTTTAAACAATTTACTGGACTTTGTTCTCAAAAATGTTGAGATCCTCTGCTCTACACCATGACAATCTTTATAAAGTTGCAATGTTTGTTGAAGGTTAAAGGAGTCAACACATCATCCCTTTCACCAGGACTAATAACAAGGATATAAACACTTTGGCATTAATTGTATATCAACCTATAATTTCATTAAAAGTGTGATTTAGATATTGTAAACAGTAACAATGTTCTGGTTTACCATTATTTTTTCCTAAAGTGGACATTCAGTCATTTTTTCAACTTTCCATCCATTAAATCTTCTGCCCCTTGTTGTTTTAACTTTGGATAGTAAAACATTTTTTTTCTGCCAGTAAATACCTTATACAGCCCACTTCCTGTTTCCTGTCTGGTAAAATGCAGAGGCTTATGACATCATACACAGCTCTCTCTCTCCTGAAAGTTTGCCTGGAAGGGAGGGGGGGGGGGGGGGTTATAGGATGGCCAATCAGTGTGCCTCTGTGTGTCAGTGTAAATCTAGGAAGTGAACAGGCAGCAGCTTCAGCTGCCCACAGTTAAAATGGCTGCAGCCAGACTCAGTGGAGGGAGATTTCTGAAGCATATTTGGCAAGTACAGAATCACAGTATATATGAAAATATGCAAAGTGGTTGGAGGGAAGCTTCAGAATGGCAAAGATGTTTTTATTACAAATTATTTGAGCAGACTGTAGTTCCTTTTTAAATTTCCATTTTTGTCTGGTTACATTAGGGTGACCACATTTCCAAACTGCCATTCAGGGACAATTTTGGATGGGGGGGGTGTTGAATGCAGTTTCGGGGTTGGCGAGATTTGGGCGACGAGTGATTTGGCGGGTGAATGACTGGTTTTAGCACTTATATCATCCCAATACCATGCTTGAAATGTATTTCTATTGTTACATTGTAATAATAGACCCCCTTCCCTCAGTATAGACCCCCCTCCTACAGTAGGGACCCCCTTCTACTAACTATAGCCCCCTCCCTCAGTCCGGCCCCCTCTCCACTAAGTATAAGCCTCCTCCCTCAGTACAGACCCCCCCACACTAACTATAGACCCCCTCCCTCAATACGGATCCACCTCTCCACTATAGGCCCCCTCCCTCAGTACAGACCCCCCCACTAACAATAGACCCCCTCCCTCAGTACAGATCCCCCCTCTACTAACTATAGACCCCCTCCCTCAGTACGGCCCCCTCTCCACTAAGTATAAGCCCCCTCCCTCAGTACAGACCCCCCCCACTAACTATAGGCCCCCTCCCTCAGTACGGACCCCCCCTCTCCACTAAGTATATACCCCCTCAGTAAAGACCCCCCTCCATCAAGTATAAATTCCCCTCCTCAGTATAGACCCCCCCCACTAAATAAATACAGACCCCTTCTCCATCAGTATAGACCCCCCTCCCTCATTATAGACCTCCTTCAGTACTGACCCCCCTCCCTCATTATAGACCCCCCTAGGTACAGAACCCCCCACTAAGTCAGACCCCCCACCCCACAGTGCAGACCCCCCACTAAGTAGAGAACCCCCCACAGTACAGACCCCCCCCCTTCCACTTGTGCTAGTGGAGAGTTGGGTGTCAGAAACGTGCTGGGGGGCACTTTTTACCCTTTTCCTGATCACTATCCATGCCCCTTCTCTGTCCTCTACATAAACATAATATAAGATTAGAACAGACCTCAGATCAGCGCCAGGAATCCACAGCGGTGTCCCTCTTCCCTCTCCGTATACTTGTAAATAGCCAAGGAGGGGGAGGCGGCTTCGGTCTGCTCTGCGGTACGAGGCAGGGAGACATCCAGGTAACAGTGCTCAGTGGATTAGTGTCTTTGAGGCTGCCCCCACTGACAGCCTTGTCCGGCATGGTGGAGAGCATTAGGCACGGAGGAGAAAGTTAACTTCTCCTGTGCTTTCTATGCTGGGCAGTCTGTGAGGTCACTGGTTGCTAGCCACCAGGCGGCTATAGCAACTAGTGGCCAGAGTCTCAGGTGGAGCTGGAGGCAGAGCGAGCACCAGCACTATGGCGGGGTTTGCTCGCTCTGTCAATTCCATTCCGGGACACTGTATTGTCCCGGAATGAAGGTGTCCGGGACCCGGGACAGACCTGCCAATTGTGGGAATGTCCCGGGCAATCCGGGACACGTGGGCACCCTAGGTTACATAGGCACACAAGTTATATACAGATGTAGAGACACCAAAGTGTCAACTCTGCAGGAAATAGACTAGACAAGTATTTGGTGTCGGTCTGCCCAAAGCTGGCTCAAATGGAGTACAAGGCTTGATATGAGCAAGTCACCTCCATCGTCCGCTGGCATTGAAGAAGATGGGTCCAAGTTGCCAACAACTTGTGTGACCATCAACCAGCCAATGTGACCGAGAATGTGACCAAGAAGGACAACAAGGTTCTGGGGTAAAGCCCCATACACACCATTAGATTTTCTGCAGATTCTTGTATTCAGATTTACCAAAACCATATGGAGGTCAAACCTTAATGCCGCGTACACACGAGCGGGCTTCTCGCCGGACTGAACTCCGAAGGACTTTGACGGAGTTCCAATGAATCGGACTTGCCTACACACGATCACACCAAAGTCCGATCGTTTCGAACGTGATGACGTACGACCGGACTAGAATAAGGAAGTTCATAGCCAGTAGCCAATAGCTGCCCTTGCGTCGTTTTTGGTCCGTCGGACTAGCATACAGACAAACGTTTTTTCCGATAGGTATCGAGTCCGTCGGAAAGATTTGAAACATGTTCTATTTCTAGGTTTGTTGGAATTTGACAGAAAAGGTCAGATGAAGCCCACACACGATCGAATTGTCTGACAGATTCGTTCTGTCGGACCTTTGATGCCGAAAAGTCCGGTCGTGTGTACGTGGCATTAGAGTTTTAATTTGTATGCAATCAGACAGGCCCTTGCCCTACATGGTTTTGGTAAATCTGAAGACAAAAATCTGCAGAAAATCTAATGTGTATGGGGTCTTCATACAGACTCTTCATACAGATGGAGGGATCCACACCATCCACATTATAACATCATGGTGGATAAAAACAAAAGCTCAGTGATCATTACGGCAGTGACTGTGGATACTAACATTGCTGTAAAGAGGAAGATGGACAAATATCAGTAATATGTGATGTTTCAGAATTCTGGGCCCTGTAGGCCAATGACAATAATAGGTTTACTGAAAAGCCAAGCTTGGTCAGTCACAGCTGTGCAGAGCTCTCCCTACCAAAGACGGCAATAAATCCTGGAGTGGGGGGAGGGTCTCAACCCAAAATGTGGAAATCTTGTTATGGTTTAGGTGTTTCTTTTAGGTCATAGAGACATCCATAAAAAAATGTCATTAAAAGTACACCTTTTATATAATAAAGTGATTGTATGCTCAAAATATAGTATATGCTACTATAAAAGTCTTGCTGGGACGGGTAAATGAAGACAAATAAGGAGGACTGAAATTCTACCTTATCTGGAAAAATGGTATTTAATACTAACTCCAGTGCTGGTTAGATGACCAACTATGTAGACGATTGGCCATGTGTTGCTCCTGAAGGTCATCTAACCCTCACTGGCCACTGGCACTGGACAGAGAGCCTGAAGCAGCATCTTCTCTAGGAAAGTTATGTATTTTAGTTCATTATTCTTTGTTCTTTTCAAAGCAAAACCGTTGACATAAGGAGAACGGATGGGCGCGAGTGTAGCGTATTACACATTTATTGTGAAGAAAGACAATTGGCAACTCACATGTGGCAGATAAAAACATATGCACATCAACATCATGCCGCCTCTGGTGGGAAAGTTGGCACCAGAGAAAGATCAGCGGGAAGAGCTGAGAACAAAACACCAGGGGGCGCCAAACAAATGCAGCAATGGGTATAGATGGTATAGCAACTGTTAATTTACTTCTGTGTTGATATTTTAATACAGGACCACTTTAAAACACAAGGAAGGTCATTTAGCAAAACTGCAGCAGTATGGCAATCAATCAGCTTATGTTGTTAATTTTTAAAGCTTAACTAAACAAGCTAAAGATTGGCTGCAATGCACAGCTATTACAGTTTTGATCAATTTTCCCCACGTTATTCTGATATCGTAAAATTGTCAAATTGTCTGATCATACAAGCAGCAACAAGCAGTCATTTTGTGCACGCATATCCAAGGATGTCCATAGAGGGCCCAACCAGAAACCCAGTATGTCAGGATTAATATGAGTGTAAAGTTTATAATTTTTTGTGTTTTGTTTTTTAAAAAATAATAAATGTGTATACTTACCTGCTCTCTGCAACAGAATTGCACAGAGAGGCCCCAATCCTCCTCTTCTGGGGTCCCCCACGCTGCCTGCGTCCATAGGAACAGACAGCACGGCTTGGCCCCATCCTCAGCCCCAATGGCTCCTACTGCCTCAGCAAAGCCTGTGAGGGCAAGAAGAGCCGCTACAGACGGGCACAGCCCTGGATCGAGTGAGGGCTTAGTTAAAGTGGTTGTAAAGGCTGAAGGTTATTTACCTCCATGCATTCAATGCATGAAGGTAACAAACCTTCAGTGTGCAGCTCCCCACCTCAGCCCCTCCCTAATACTTACCTAAGCACAATCCAGCCACGTGCACGAGACCCGAGGCTCTCCTGGGTCTCTCCCTAGTGATTGACTGAGATGCAGTAGCCGGAGCCATTTACTCCTGCTGCTGTCAATCACAGCCAGCGAGGCGGAAGCGGGGGGGCAGGAGCAAGCCACTCTCTCTGTTTTTTATGGACGCAGAGAGCCGGCTTGGGAGCGAGCATGCACAAGTGTCCCCACAGCAAGCAGCTGGTCTAGTGTCTATTGTGAATCTAAGGCCCCTTTCACACGAGGCAGACTCCGCTTCCACGGAGTCCGCCTCGGTCCGCTGGCTCAGCGGGAGATCTCTCCGTTGATCTGGCGGATGACAGGCCCCTCCCTGCTCACTGAGCGGGGAGGGGCTTGTCAGGCGCCGCTGCTGCCTATGGAGAGCTCGGACGAAAACGGACAGCATGTCCATTTTCATCAGATCTCACCCGATCCGATCCACCAGCGACGGATCCGAACGTAGAAGCATCCGTCTGCTTTTAGCGGATCGGATGTCAGCGGACATGTCTCCGCTGACATCCGTCGCTCCATAGGCTAACATGAAGGGCCCGTTCAGGTCCGCTGTCAAAACTGACAGGCGGACCTGAACGGTCCGATCGTGTGAAAGGGGCCTTAGTTCAAGATTGGTAAATTAAGTTTATTTAGAATTTACACTAATAGGGCTACCTTAACCAAAATAATTGAGCTTCCTCGGCTGCCTTGTACCCAACAAAATAGAGTATTAAATGGTTTCTAAAGTCCAGGAGATTTGACTTTTTATCAGTTAATGATTAATTAGTAACAAATTAAACAACCTGCTTACAACTTAGCAACAAGGGAAGAAGGTTCCTTCCTCTGGAAGGGGAGTCAGAGGGCACCGGTAATCTAGCAGACAAAAGAAAGAAGACTCCTTTTCTGTTTACTGCTGTGCTGAAGTTAATGTTTATCCAGAGAACAAACAAGGACAACAAAGGGACTCCGGATTAGACCTAAGAACTCAACAGCCCATTTTCTCAAAGAGATCACCAAATGTTTGCTTACTTAATCTCAGATGAAAGAAAACCGAGTCTTTAAAGATGTCCAATGGGCCAGTTGTTTGTGACATAGCGTGCTTCTGACACTCTTGTCCTTGTCACTTGATGTATACTAACACATTAAAGGTATTAAAAGTTTGTACAGGTGGCTTTGATTGGTTACAGGACATATATTTATTGTGACTGTCACTTCAATTTCACCCTGAGACAATTCTCACCATCCCTAATGAGGAAAACATCGCTCTTTAATGCTCTACAACCAAACATACCAAGGCTTGTATATAATTAGAGCACAGAAAGGTAACCATAGACACGGGATGGAAGACAACTTCGGAAGTACAATTTAAACACTCTTTGGTGCCCAACGGTAGTCCATGGGCCGCATGCAGCCAGCCAAGCACATTTTATGCGACCCGCCACATCCTGGGCTGGGTCAGGCACCTTGCAGAGTGGCAGCGGGGTGCTGGGTACTGGGGTGTTTTCTGTGCCCCCACACCTGGTTCTATAATGAAACAAATACTGTCAGGCTAATGAACACTGCTGCTGACCACCAATGCAGGAGGAAGGGGTTCATTAACACTGCCACTGACCACCACCAGCATGTGGTGGTTATTATTGCAGTCGCTGACACCAATTCTGGAGGTTATTACTGCCACCACTGGCACTAATACTGGGGGCTATTATTGCAAGTCACTGATTGCAATGCTGGGGGTTGTTATTACTGCCACGAATGCTGGAGGTTATTCTTGCATCCACCAGCACCAATAATGCTAGGGGTTATTATTGCAGTCACTGGCATCAAGTCTGGCGGTCATCATTGCCATCAATGATACCAATTCTGGGGGTTATTATTACAGTCACCGATAGCAATGCTGGAGGTATTTTATTGCAATTAAAAGTACCAATGCTGGGAGTTATTATTGTGGTCACAGACGCTAAATGCTGGAGATGATTGCAGTCACTGACACCAATGCTAGTGATTCTTATTACAGTCACTGAGGCCAATGCTGGAGATTATTATTGCGGTCACTGACACCAATGCTGGGGGTTATTACTGCAGCAACTGACACCAATGATGGGTCTAATTTTGCTGACAATTTGTCTTCAGCGTTTTTACGGTACAAATCACAGCAGGATCAACATTTATGGGTGCTGAGGTGCATTGTAGCCCAACAATTTTGAATTGGCTGTGTAATTCAATTCATTGCACTTCAAATACACTATAAAACTGATGATGGCTTGCTCTTGGATGGGAGCTGCTCCGTAGGAAATGCCAGGGGGCACCCATGAGAACCTTCATAATTATCACGTTGGCTACCATTGGCCTAGGCAGTGATCTCAATTGTGAGTGTGTTAGCACCCCTAAGTATACATATGTATCTCAATGAAGAAGGGAGGAGAATTAAGGAGAGTAAAGCTGGCCATACACAGTCAGAGCAAAAGAAAAAAAAGAGAAAAAAAATACAGGCTGAACTAAAAACAAATCGATTCCTCCATCCACACTATACGGCACGGATTGATGTATCTCCATGTGTGGCTATTGTATTCTGACTGCTGGCACCAGTGGCTGTCAGAGTACCCAAACAGTGGTTGCATCTGATTGGATGTAGCCATTATTAGGCCAATAAATTTCCATCCTTTGATTAATCACACAGTGCATGGCTGGCTTAAGGTCAGGGATTATCGCGATCAGGCAAGATTTTCAGACCCATCTGAGAGCATGCAGTCAGTTTTCTATAGCTCCTGTAATACATATGATATTGTGATCTTCCAGCCATTAAAGGTAAGGGACATGGCAAAATTCGACTTATCGTGAAAGTAACATAGATGTTGCCGTCTCTGATCATTACTTGTCACTTTACCTATTCATGGCAAGGTGACAGGTTCTCCTGATAGGAAACCCACTTAACTGTGCTGCCCCCTGACTACTCCTTTATTGAAGCACTGAAAGATAACCAGTATTTCTGGTTATGGAGGAAGCCTTTCATTTTCTTTCTAATCACCAGGACTGAACACTTTTGTAGGGAGGAAAAAGGGAATTAGACGTGTTTCGTCACTCAGCTTCATTCAAATCTTACTCATGGATTAGAGACAGGTTTTGGATGGAAAAAGGGTATCAGTGTTTGGAAACCCTAACAAGAGAACCTAGTACTGTATTTTAACCTGAAATGGGAAAAGTGACAGATCCTCAATAAAGCTTTCCACACAAGAGACACAGCAAGGTTAGAATATAAAGCTGACCAAATAACCTCAACCATGACCTTCAATACAGATGCCTATTTAAGGTTTTCTTGATTAAAGAAGTTCCAGAAGTTGCTAGAGGTTCATTGAGTTAATGGCAGCTGCATATCTCCAGGGCCAGATAAATCTTTTAGCTGTCTGTAAGCGCCGGGTTCACACTGCTGCGACATGCGTTCCGACTGAGCCCATGTCACATGACAAGTCGCGCCCCATTACGTGCAATGGAACCATTCTAATAGGAGCGACTTGAGTCACTCGGACTTAGAAAATGGTTCCTGCGCTACTTTTGGTCCGACTTCGGCACAACTTGTATTGACTTCTGTTAAAAGAAGTTGTATGCAAGTCGTGCTGAATTTTAGCTGGGAAGTTGCGGAGTGTGAACCGGGGCGAAGGGGGCATTCTTCCCACTAGCCAGAAATATAAGAGGCATTTTTTTCCCATTGATCCCCAATGGATTGGTTTTAGCAAGAATTTCCCAAGATCTGAAAATTAATCGATGGGTTCCCCTGGGGTTAAAAGGTTGTGAAAAAACAATTTGGACGGTGACATTGCCGGCAATAGGCTCCAATATGGCATGCGATTTGACATGTCAAATCGGCCCGATGTGAACGGGGGTTTAAGGTGCAGACTCCAGGGTTTTCCTCTTTGTTCTTATTTAAAGAAACTCTGTCACCAACCTAAAAAATAACAGGTAAACGCACAGAAAAAATCAAGTATATGAAATGCTAACTTGCAGCAGTTTTACTTTTAATAAGTTATATTTTAGGAATACTATACAATGTCACCCGAGTGACAGCTCTGAGTCTGCTCAGACTACTAACATCGCATCCAAGATGGCGGCACCCAGCAACAGACTCAGAGCTTTTGGATGTCTACACAAGGTAGGCTTTGTTGTACTATCAGGAGGATATACCGGTAAATCTGCAATCTTCTGCTTCTGCAACTGATTCCAAATACCTGCATCAGATTTATAGTATTTACAACGAGGTCCCATTCACTTGAATAGATTGCGTGCTGTGGGCGCCACGCCCCCTAAAAACCTCAGGGGGGTTTAATTCTTGCTACAGCCGCAAAGCATGGCAGCCACAGCATGTGTACAGCCCCAGCTCCTGTGTCGCCAACTAATGGGGGTAGTGGAAAAAAGGGACTCGACCAAGGGGTATTATAGCCCCAACCTTACTTGGGGGCTCGTTCACATGTGCAGCAGGCACTGACGCTTCTTTGAAAAATGATCCACACTTGTTCGCTTTTCAGGAGGTGTTTGACAGGCAGTATGGAGGCAATATGTCACATCCTTATTTAACCCTATAACTGCCGTACTATCATGCCGCAATAGCGAAAAATGAACGCAGCTGCAGTGTGGCCCCATAGAATTGTATTAGTTGGGTTTGGCTGCAGCACAGAAGCAGCATGCGGTTTACGTTTTGCCGAGACCGCACCATGTGTACAGCCGTCAGCGGCTGTATGTTAAGGGTTGTACACACGGGCCGAATATCCGGCATCTGCCGGTTCAATAGAAATCGGCCAACATTCAGCCCACGTATGTGGCAGGCGGTTTAGTCGAAGGAGCATGACCAAAAAAGTTCTGCCGATCATCACCCAATCAGTGCACTGACAGGTGTGTTCTGGTGGGGGGGGGGGGTTCCCCTGTCAGAGCACAATAGCTCAGTGGGGGAGACTGCTGTACTAACAGCAGATAGTTAGTACAGGGGCTCCTCCCGTGTTCTTAAGGTTTTGTTCGTTCAGCCTGCTGGGTTGAACAAAAAAAAAAAAAAAAAAACTTCTAGTGTATACCAGGTTTTAGTGCCGGTTCACACTTATGCGATCTCAGACATCGCATGTGTTTTGCACCGCATTGCTGTGCGGATCACATGTGATGTCTGTGCGATGTGATTTCTCCAATTCCTCTTCCAGTAGGGGGTCTCCATCATCTCTTTTTATAGGGGTCCTTCAAGGCTCTATCCTTGAACTCCTTCTATTCACCACCTACATCTCCCTCCCACAGCTTCCAATACGATTTCTATGCTTAGGCTTCTACATTATGGAAGAACCATGACAAGCCACATTAATCATTAACCATCGCAGAGACCCGGATTAGCTGATTTCTGAATATCCCATCTCCTGATAAATCGGCTTAGCCACCAAACATGGACTTTGCCCAATATACCTGGTGGGGTGTTCATTCAGGAGGTTGAGCAAAAATACACCTGCATGATGAAATGTTCACTGACCTCATCTTAAAAGTGGAGGGAACTTAAAGTGCATCTAAACCCATGAATTTTAACCCATGAATCTGCAATTCTGGACAACGGATTCCAAATACCTGCATCAGATTTATAGTACCTGCAACGTTTTTAAAATGTTATTTAAACTCAAGAACAAAAATGTGATACATTGCAGCTCACCAGTCCTTAGATGTGGCGACTGCATTCCTTTTCTTTTTATTCAGGGTCTTTCTTTTGTTCTGATCTAGTGATCCTGTCAGTAACACACTTCCTGTCCTAGCGTGACAACGTTCATTCATTGCTCTATAGGGGCGCTGTCACTCCAGCACAGAAAGTGTTAGAGCTACAGAACACCTCTTCCCCTCTCCATCTCCAGAACATGGGGAGGAGGTGTTCTGTTGTCCACAAAGAGAACTGGAAACAATATAACTGATAACAGTCAGCAGATAACATTTTTGTTTAGCTTGAATGTTTTCATCGAGGTTCCTATGAATGTGCAAAACCACTCAATTAAGCAGGAAAGGTAACCAGGATCCATGAATTGTACGACTCCCCAAATGTTGGACATATCACTTTGCATATATTATAGGGAGTCACAAAATTTTCAGTTCAGCGGTTTGCAAATTGGCTTTTCTCTGGCCAGAAAGAACGGCGGCTGAAGGACATCAGCTCAGATATGAACAGCCAGACTGAGACGCGATCACACCGAAGAGCCCAGGCCTGGTTCACACCTATACGTTTTTAGTGCTTTTTTGCAGACCATTTAACATGGTTTCCTATGGGAAACATTCATATCTATGCTTTTTTTTCAGCCACTGCGTTTTGGGAAATGGGATTTTTTTTAAGCGCAAAATAGTGCATTTTTGGTTCAATAGACTTAAATTGAGAAACTTCAGGAAAGCATGTAGTGTGGATTGCGTTTTCTAATCTGAACAAATTGGGCAAAAAAAAAAAAAAAAAAAAAAAAAAAGCATTAAAAAAATGCAAAATTCATCCAAAAAATGCGTGAAAATACACATGCTACAAAAAAATGCAAAATGCACTGCAAAAAGCTGCAGAAATGGATCAAAAGCAAACTGCATGGGTGTGAACCGAGCCAAAGGAGACCCGTGTATGCTGGTACTGGACCTGCTCGCCAACATTACGCTGATAAGTACGCACATATTATTAATATACAGGATTTATATAGCACCAACAGTTTATGCAACACTTTACAATGTAGAGGGGGACAATACAATTATAATACAGTTCAATACAGAAAGAAAAGATGTACATAGGTTTTTACACCATACTCCTCACATAGAATTCCAAGTGATAAAAGGTATTAATAAAACCTATTAAACCCAAGTAATAGTGTGCAGCCTGAGGGGCACATTTATTTATTGGGTGTAAATCAATGGCCGGCGCTGATCACAAGTAACTGCTTACATGAGTGGTTACATGTGATCAGAACCTCTGATCATGCCTGGATATAGATGATTGGCACGCAGGGTAGCCGCCTCGGGCCTCATACACGCTGAATGCTGTTATGTGCCCATAGCACACAGTGGCTTAGTGTAGGGTTTTGAGAAAGGGGTGCCAAACTTCTAATGTTACAGACAGGCCCTCTCCATTCAGAAAACAGCCATTCTATCACATAAAATAAGAGATCCAGCAGGGATAGTGAGAGCCCCTCATAATGGGCACGACAGGTGGGCAGAGCACATCAATCTCACCAATAGAGAGACACAAAGGACCAACAAGTGTTTAAACTTTCCAGCATCTACCAGAATCTGAAATATCACTTTAGTATGGACTGACCCATAAAGAATAATTGTGATGATCAGGCGGTAGCCTGTATAGACATATACTGTTAGTTACAGCAGTGAATTGTAATGTACGTGTCAAACAGGGAGGATCATCATCCATCCAACTTTCCCACTGACCTGAGAATCTTGTAGTGCATGGTGGACGGGGTCCTGTTGCTGGTACCCCAGTTGGCCCGCTCGGTGTCCCCGTTACATCATGGCAGTGGTGTCCCCACACCTGGATGCAGCAAGCTGTGTGAAGTGACTGAGAGGAGCAGACGGCTGCTATCAATTGAAATGAGTGTGAATAGAGGAGGAGGAGGAGCCCAGGCTGAGCACACAGAGGGGAGTAGATAAGATCCTGCAAGAGTCGCCCTATTCACCATCAGGCAGACGTACCATAGATCCCAGAATATGGGGCTTATCCAGTGTCCATTATTAGACAATTCTTTCTTCTTATGTACTGGACTGAAATAGTTTATTGTTATTACCATCCATCAAACTCATAAGTAGCAAGATGTAATCTTTTCTCTTCTGCCAATATCACCTTTTAAGTCTCGTTCACACTTGCAGTGCTTTCTGAAGAGAGATCCATGTTCAGATTGCTCTTCAGACAGCATTTGCCAGGCAGTGAGAAGGTGTTGTATCACCTCCTGCTTTAACCCTTTGATGACTGCACAAGTGTGCATAGCACATGGGTACGGGGCGCCTGCAGAGAGGTCCCATTCACTTGAATAGATTGCGTGCTGTGGGCACTATGCCCGCTAAAAACCTCAGGGGGGTTTAATTCTTACTACAGCCCCAAAGGATGGCAGCCACAGCATGTGTACAGCCCCAGCTGCTGTGTCGCCAACTAATGGGGGTAGTGGAAAAAAGGGACTCGACCAAGGGGTATTATAGCCCCAACCTTACTTGGGGGCTCGTTCACATGTGTGGCAGGCACTGCCGCTTCTTTGAAAAATGATCCACACTTTTTCGCTTTTCAGGAGGTGTTTGACAGGCAGTATAAAGGCGAAATGTCACCTCCTCATTTAACCCTATAACTGCCGTACTACCATGCCGCAATAGAGAACATTGAATGCAGCTACATAGAACTGTATTAGTTGGGTTTGGCTACAGCACGGAAGCAGCATGCGGTTTACGTTTTGCCGAGACCGCACCATGTGTACAGCCATCAGCGGCTCTATGTTAAGGATTGTACACACGGGCCGAATATCAGGCGGCATCTCCCTGTTAAATAGAAACCGGCCAACATTCAGCCCACGTATGTGGCAGGCGGTTTAGTCGAAGGAGCATGACCAAAAAAGTTCTGCCGATCATCACCCAATCAGCACACTGACAGGTGTGTTCTGGCGGGGGGGGGGGGGTTTCTCCTGTCAGAGCACAATAGCTCAGTGGGGGAGATTGATGTACTAACAGCAGATACTTAGTACAGGGCTCCCCCCGTGTTCTTATGGTTTTGTTCGTTCAGCCTGCTGGGTTGAACAAAAAAAAACAAAAACAAAAAACTTCTAGTGTATACCAGGCTTTAGTGCCGGTTCACACTAATACGATGCCAGACATCGCATGTGAGTCGCACCGCATTGCTGTGCGGATCACATGCGATGAGATTTCTCCTCTTCCAGTAAAGGTCTCTGTCATCTCTTTTTCCTCTTTTTATAGGGGTCCTTCAAGGCTCTATCCTTGGACTCCTTCTATTCACCATCTTCATCTCCCTCCCACAGCTTCCAATACGATTTCTATGCTGATGTCTCCCAAATCTATTTCTGTTGTTCTCAGCTCACCCCTTCAGTGTCCCCGTGAGTCACTAATTTACTTACTGAAATATCAGTATTGATATCACCCCCCACCCCGTGTACCCTACCCCAACTTTTCCATCCAGATCAATAGCACAACTATCAGTACCTCCCCTCGTGTCAGGGTGCTAGGTATAATCCTGGATGCGAACCTTCTTCCACCCCACATCCGATCACTGTTCATATCTTACTGCCTTAACCTCCTTTTTTTCCAAAATACGCCCCTAACCAATAAAAATCACCAAACTACTAATTCACTCCCTAGTTATCTCTCACCTCAAATATTACAACTCCCTTCTTCTTGGTCTACCTCTACAAAGGCTATCCCCCCCCTCAATCTACCATGAATGCTGCTGTCAGACTAATTCTCTGTAATTCTCTCTAATTTCTGACATCCCTCTCAGCCAATCCCTCCACTGGCTTCCGCTCAATATCAAATAACATTCAAAATACTAACAACAACAAAAAAAGCCATCCACAACTCCCCCTGCCAACTACATCATGAAATATATTCTGAAATATCGCCCAACCCGTCTACTTCACTCCTCCCAAGACCTCCTGCTCTAGAGCCCTTGTCAGCTGCTGTCATACTTGCCTTTCAGACTTCTCCAGAGCCTCTCCAATCCTCTGCAATTCCCAACCCCAATCTGTCTGTGTTACTAAACTCACAACAGCATATGCAGTAAAGCATGCTTGTTATACCCACTGTGGAACCTAAGGGGTTAATCCTCTGCATTGTGTAAAAAGGCTGTTTTCATCCTGTCTTCTCTGATCCTCCCCTTCTATTACTGTCCCCAATCCATCTCCTGATAGAACAGAGCCTTGGAGGCACTCTGCACATGCTCAGTTTGGTAGAGTTTTTTTTGGGGGGGGGAAGAGTACAGGTGATCAGCACAGGGCCAATCAGTACTGTCCAGACCGAAAGTCAGGAGTCCTGCAGTCTCATAGAACAGTCAGAGGAGAATGAAAACTCCTCCTAAAATCTTTAACTAGACACTGATAGAAGTCACAAGACTGCTATATGCTGCTGATGAGAAAAGGTATTTAGCAGTTTATATTTACTAAAATATTTGCACTTCTATGTGCTGTGGGAGACCAGATATAGTGAATGCAGGGTCCTGGGTTTAGTAATACTTTAAATTTGTATTGTAACTGTACAGTCACCCTTTATTTTGTAGTGCTGCTGTATAAACTCTGTATAATAACAATGAAAATCATAGTGTAATGCGCTGCACAACCTATTAGCACTATATAAATCTTGTAACATAATAATATTCATAATAATAATATCAATTTTGTAACAGCAGGTAACCTTCACTTAATTGCTGCATTAGGCATCTTTGTACTCTCCCCTTTTCTGCATACAAAAATAGGGCAAACATTTTTTCTTCTTTTTAATTTTTACCCCATTCCTGAACCCTCTTCCACATATCTAGTCTATGAGACAATAATGCATCACTACTCCCTCACCCTCCTGGGATATCCTTGTGACATATCCGGGGAGGCTGCAGGATCAGGAATACATAGCGATCAGTGGGTGCAGCTGGCGCGTGTCATTGGGGACCAGCTGCCGGAAGCTGACAGAGGCAGTCAGGATCCTGATGATGTCACAGAAGAAGATGGTGGCGTGGAACCCAGGTTGTTGTACCCCAGTAGTAAGATCGCAGTAAGACGATGCGGAGTGGGTATGTGAATTCAGGACAGCCCAGTACATGTAAGGGGGATTTAAAAAAAAAAAGATGCAAAGTGAAGCTCCTCTTTAAGAATAAATACTGTAAACTCTAAATATGAACACTTTACCTTTCATTCCGAGATCTACAGACATTGAAGCTCATTTGATACGGACTAGAAGAAATATTTATCTGATCACCCCGGTCATACAGGAATTTTATACACACAAAGCTCCCACAGTACTCTGAATATAAGCTTTGTGTGTCTTCTGCCATCTGGTAACATTTGATAGGTATCAGACCTCCATTTTGACACAGTGCCCGGAATGTTCTATTGTGTCCATGTAATAGGCCGTCATTGAGGCAGGACACACTAGACAAAGTATCAGGTACGTGTGACTTAGAGAGCCAGCACTGCAGTGTGACATATCACGACCCATCCCCACCATTCCCATTAATGTCCATCTTCTCAGTATTTCCCTCACTTTTAGTAATTACAGGGAGCTTCTAATAGCCCAAACACTTGGAAATTACCGACACAAACAGCACTTAGAAGATTAGGTGGTTTTTTATCTTGCAGTAACTGAACACTGTCAACAACCGGGTATTTTCCAAAAACTGAAGATGGATTATTTTGTCCTTTATGCATTAAAGTTTTCTGGTTCATACAGACCAGAGGTCTCCAAACTTTCTCAGCAAAGGCCCAGTTTACTGTCCTTCAGACTTTACCGGGGCTGGATTGTGGCCAGTGGGAGTAGAAAATGCCCCAGCATTAGCGAGAGTAGACAATTCCTCAGGCTTGATGGTCAGTAGGAGAAAAAAAAAAAGAAAAGCGCTTGTGGGTATTAGGAGGAGGGATAATGCCCCATCATTGGTGTCGGTGGGAGGAATAGTGCCTCATCATTGGTGTCGGTGGGAGGAATAGTGCCTTGTATCTGTGGGAGGAATAGTGACCCAAGGGCTGGATAAAGGCAAGCAAAGGGCCACATCCGGCCCATGGGTCATAGTTTGGAGACCACTGGTATAGACCAAAATGGAGAGTAGGAGCTTGTTACAATTCCATCCCACACCAGGTGTCTATAGCACTGCATCTTAATTTTTGTACACACAGGTTCAGTTTAAGGCCCCCTCCCCACCAGCACAAACTCCCCTTTTGAGCATGCCACAGAATCTATGTAATCCTTGATGAATGTCCCAATGATGTTACATAGGACAGAAGGTCCTCAGTAAGTTCTGATTACAGTGACTTGGGCTTACCAAGGACTGTCTTTCCTTACTCCCGCTGGACAAACAGACATATGGGGGAATGAAGGAAAGGAGAGTATGTGCAGCTAAGAAATGGTAAATAAAGCACAAAAACATGAATTTAAATATTTGGACCAATAGCCACCAAGAATATAAATCCACTTAGTGTGCACCAAATGCCTTTGCAAACCCAGTTATTACCTTGGAAAATTAGCATTGACATCATCATTGTTCTGTACATACCCTGTACAGGGAGCAGAGGTGTGGGACGGACCCAGCAGGCCCTTTTACTACAGACTGCCTGTCAAAAAAGCTGCAGGATGTCTTTTTTCTTTTAAATGGTCAAGTTCTGATCACTATGCTGTCATCTCATGATAAATGTAATGTCTATGTAACCCAGGGTGTTCTCAGATGGCTGCATTTCGTTTCCTTTGTGCGTATGATGCCTTCTGGGCCTGCTCCAAATTCCTGGTTGGTTGCTCTTTTAGAGCAAGTCCTTTCTGTAAGATTTAAAAAAATCTACAATAGAGATGGAGACAAGACCAGTCACCCTGCACAAAGAGAGGTTCACATTACTGACTGGTCTTCATTACAGGAAGCTCCTGCACAGAGGTAAAGTGTCACACTGGATTACTGCACAGTTTTGCACATACATCCACATTTGTGAGAAGTACAATGACATTTATTAGGCAGAAGAGAAATGCCAATTTTCCAAGCCCTTAAATGACTGGTTTCATAGCTGATCACAAGTTCAGCACCCTGGCAACTGTAGATGTAAGTAGAGGCAATTGAGGAGTCCCCCAGAAATTTAGTAAAATCTGGCATTACTGGATTGATTTGAGTAATTTGCTGTATGATGGCTTATGGGGGGGGGGGGGGGGGGGAGAGGTTGGGGACGAGGAGATTGATCTTGATTTATAACATATTAAGATTATGGGAGTTGAACAAAGTAAATCTTATTGAAAATCAATGTGAGATGTATGTTTATTGTTGTTGTGTGTGTGTGGTTAGTTATATATAAGTTTTGTATTTGTTTGTTTATTAGTGTAAATATGTGTATATTATGAAATGAAACGATGGTAAATTCTTTTTTAAGTTGTTAATTTGTATAAAAATATCTTTTTCCTATTTGTATTGAACAAGCATTATAAAAATAAAAAAAGATTTGATATAAAAAAAAAATAGAGGCAATGCATGGTGCAGTCCTCATCAGATGGGGGGCTCGGTTCCGCTTTAATGTTCAAACGTGATTGCTGTTTTATTGTAGTGTTAGTGGGAGCACAACAAAAAGAAAAAAAATCTCTCATGTGGACACAGACAGCCAAAGTGGAAGTGGGCAGAGACTATGGGGTTGCTTTACTAATGGCAAATAGTCTGTGCACTCTGCAAGTGCAGTTGCTCTATCTAGACTCTAGCATGGGTGCTCAACCTGTGGCCCTCCAGCTGTTGCAGAACTACAAGTCCCATGATGCATTGCAAGGCTGACAGTTACAAGCATGACTTCCAAATGCTGAGTCATGATGGGATTTGTAGTTCTGCAGCAGCTGGAGGGCCACAGGTTGAGCGCAAATGCTCTAGAGCTCAGAAAATTATCAGAAGCTCTGCCGACTACCATCATCCAATAATGTGCAAGCAAAAATTAAATTGTTTGGTTTTTTTTCAATTTTCCTTGCAGGTTATTGGATATTCTTTGCAGAGTGAAGATCTACCTCATTAAGCTCTGGAGCAACTGCTCTTGCACAATGCAACTGCAACTGAGTTAAGATTTTCTTAATGTAGCACTCATTTGGAAGGATTTCAGCATGTGTAGGACAGAGGAAGATAAAGATTTTCAGCAAAGTTTGCTATAATCTTTGCATTGCATACCTCTGACTTGGTGTTTTTCTGTAATGCATAAACCTATCCAACATAGGGGTTGCTTTACTAAAGGCAAATACACTGTGCACTTTGCAAAGTGCAGTTGCATTGCGCAAGAGCAGTTGCTCCAGAGCTTAGTGAGGTAGATCTTCACTCTGCATAGAATATCCAATAACATGCAAGGAAAAAAAATGTTTTTTTGCTTGCACATGATTGGATGATGATAGTCAGCAGAGCCTCTGCTAATTTACTGAGCTCTATTCTAGTCTAGACCAACTGCATTGCAGAGTGCACAGACTATTTGCCATTAGTAAATCAACCCCATAGTCTCTGCCCACTTCCACTATGGCTGTCTGTGTCCACATGAGAGATTTTTTTTCTCACTAGCAGTCTTGGGGACATTGTTGTCATCAATACGTGAAGTGTGTAGAGACCTCCCCTATGAGGCCTTTGGCGTCAATATAACCCCAACAATAGTTTTTACTCTATTCCTGCTCTTCAAGTTTTATTTGGAGTTGCACTTTAACAACATACGGGCCTATTCTGACACGTCTCACATAAGTGTAAAAATCAGAATTTTTTTTGCTCAAAAATTACTTAGAACCCCCAAAACATTTGATACTTTTTTAAAGCAGAGGCCCTAAAGAATAAAATGGTACGTACTGCAATTTTTTATGTCACATGGTATTTGCGCAGCGGTGTTTCAAACGTTTGGGATAAAAAATACACTATAGTCAATTTTAATGCACAAAAACACTATATAACACTAAATTGTTCAGAAAAATATAAAAAGATGATGTTACGCCAAGTACATAGAATACCCAATATGTCACGCTTTAAAATTTTGCATGGAACAGTGCCAAACTAGGGTGCTTAAAAATTTCCATAGGCAACGCTTTATAATCCTTTACAGGTTACCAGTTTAGTGTTACACAGGAGTTCTGGTGCTAGAATTCTTGCTCCCGCTCTAACCTTTGCAGCAATATCTCACATTTGTGGCGCAAACATTGTTTACATATGCGTGCGCGACCTACGTATGCATTTGCCTTTGTGCGCAAGCACGGGGGGACGGGGGCACTTTAAATTTTTTAATTTCATTATTTATTTTATTATTTTTTATACTGTATTTTTATTTGTTTTTTGATCAACTTTATTGCTCTCACAAGCGATGAACAGCATCCCTTGTAATAGCATAGACAGTGACAGGTACTCTTTACTGAGACATCTGGGGAGGATCCCCAGATCTCTCTTCTGCCCTTAAAAGCATTGGATCCAACTGAGATCGGTTTACATTAGAATGAAACTGGAAGTGAGAAAATACTCCTTGCCCCAGGTTTCTTAAATCATAGAGATAATCAGAGACGTTCCAGTCCTTGGTCATCTCCATGGTAAGCTGGTGTTCTGCCGAGAAAGTTCCGCTCGGCGGATAAGGACCCCCCTCTACTGCGCAGGCGCTGTGCCTGCGCAGTAGGATCCGGTGGAAATAGCTGAAGATAAATAGGGGAAAATCAGCTGTCCACGGCGCCTGTAAGAGGGCCCCTTGCGGGCTCGCTTCGCTTGCCACGCTTCGGGCACGGCCTCGCTGCGCTCGGCACTTTTAGATTCCCCCTCTAGGTCCACTTGGATGGTGGGGAAGGAATCTGGACCTAGGGCGCAGGCGCCATGTACAGCTGATTGTAGATTTTGTCGTTCGGCTATCTCCGGCGGCTGCTAGTAGTTCGTACTGCGCAGGCGCTGCGCCTGCGCAGTACAGGGGGGAACTTATCTGCCGAGGGAACTTTCTCGGCAAGACACTGGCACAACCTCTACCCAACTTTAATCTCAACATGACTTGTCAAAAGTATTTCTTATTTATTTATTGCAGGTATTGCATTTATATAGTGGTAACACTTTTCGCAGCACATATTGTCCATCAGCCCCTACCCTGAAGGAGCTTACAGTCTAAGGTCCCTATCTCACATACCTACACACACACACACACACACCAGGGCCAATTTATATAAGAACTAATTAACCTACTAGGAGTGTAGGAGGAAAGTGGAGTACCTAGAGGAAACTCATGCAAGCACAGGGAGAATATGCAAACATTATGTAGATAGTATCCTGGCTGAGATTCAAACCTAGAACACCAGTGCTGCAACGCAGAAGTGCTAACCAATAAATCGCTGTGTATTTCAACACCAAATCACACGGTCCCTGCACCCAAACAAAGCAGCACCCAGATGGCAGTCCTGTAAATCACTGCCTCATCTCTACATATGTATCTGGAGTTAGATTCCCCCTAATTAGCATCATTGGGCGCACTAGACATTAATGCAAGTTGACGTGTTGAAATGTGCCGACACAGCGCTGATCATGTCTGGCATGGTAAATGTCATCCTTCATGTGATGTTTGCCCAGTAAACACATACATGGAAATTATGTCTCCATGGCTTTTGTTGTTGCTATGAAGCCAGTGAGTAGAAGTTCTGCCCTGCCTTTTCTTCCTCTCCAGAGAGGCCCCGGGTTGCCCAGAGCAAGATGCCTTCGTGCTATCTCACACGTATATTGTGTGCTGTCATGGATGCAACCAGCGTGTATATAAAGGCTGCAGGGTCACAGAATTCTATAGAAAGAAGGATCTCCTTGTATTCCTATTTTTATTTCACAGGATTTATATAGTGGCAACAGTTTGCACAGCCTTTTATATAAAAGGAAACCGTTACAGACAGGACAGTAACAATACAATCAACCAGGCTTTTTCCAGAAAGTTTAAATCAGTTATTTTTTCTAGAAAACTACATATAACCTCCAAACATTGTACATTTTTTTTTTAGCAGAGACCCTAGGGAATAAAATGGGGATCGTTGCAATTTTTTGTCATACGGTATTTGCCCAGTGTTTTTGCGAACGCAATTTTTTTGGAAAAAATACACTTTAATGAATTTTAAAAAAATACAAAACGCAAACGTTACCCCTATTACTTGTATAGTGTGAAATATGATGTTACGCTGAGTAAATAGATACCCAACATGTCACGCTTTGGTGGAATGGTGACTTTGACGCTTAAAAATCTCCATTGGCAAGGTTTTAAAATGTTTTACAGGTTACCTGTTTAGGTTTACAGAGGAGTCCTAGCGCTAGAATTATTGCTCTCGCTCTAATGTTCACAGCGATTTCTCACATGTGTGGTTCGAATACAGTTTACATATGCATGCACGACTTACGTATACGTTTGCTTCTGTGTGCAAGCACGGAGGGATAGGGGGCGCTTTAATTTTTTTATTATTATTATTTATTTTACCTTTTGATTTAGATTTTTACACTGTCCCATTGTTTTTGTTTTTTTTTATCACTTTTACTTCTATTACAGGGAATGTGAACATCCCTTGTGTTAGAAATAAGGATGACATGTCCTCTTTATGAAGAGATCTGGGATCAAAAAGACCCGAAATTTCTTCTTTGCCTTTAAAAGCAAAAGATCAAAAAACTTTTTTTAATCTTTCGCTTTAAAATAAATAAATAAATAAATAAAGGATCTTCCAGCCTGGATCGGAAGTGCCGTCATGACGTCGCTCCGGCCTCTTCAGAAACCATTCCAGCGGCTCATGAGCTGCTCAGACCGATTTCCTGAGAAAGCCGGTCACCTGCTGAGAAAAAAAAAAAAGTACCAGGGTTATGGCTATCTTCAGCCATATTCCCGGTAAACCACAACGTATATATATATATATATATATATGTGTGTGTATATATACTGTACGTACTGTGGTCGGCAAGTTTGAATAGAAGAGAGTTAAAGAAAAAAAAAAATGAAAGTCAGCTTTGTCGATTTTCATATAGAAGTGTAATATATTATGTATGACATATTCCATTGTTATAGGCAGGTGGGTGGCTTGATAAAAGCTCCCTGCTGGCCATACAAAAACAATGTCTTCCTTAAAAAAAAAAAAATGAATTTTATGAACGTTCATTCAATTTCCTAATAGTTAGTGGGGTCAAATCGAAGGTCGTTTTCGACCACAGTGATGGAAAAAATCGAAGGAGCAGAATAGAAACTTCTTGGTCAAAGGAATTTTCAGACAGTGTATGTGGTTTTCGTTCAGAAATTACATTTATTTTAAAACTAAACGTTAAAAGCAAGTGGAATTTTCAAACAACGTTCTTTCATTCAGCGAATGTACAAAGATTTTTCGTAATGAATATTCTCGTCCGAAAATCGATACGTGTATGGCCACAGCATAAGGCTCGGTTCACACCTATGCAGTTTGCTTTTAATCCGTTTCTGCAGTGCTTTTTGTTGTGCGTTTTTGCACACGCAATTTTGCTGCGATTTGCCTTTTGCATAATTTATGCTTTTTTTTGCCCAATTTGTTGTTGGGCAGAGTAAAAAACGCAAATCGCGACAACGCACTACATGCTTTTCTGAACCTTCTCCATTGGAGTCTATTGAACCAAAAAAGCACCCTTTTATGTTGAAAAAAGTCCTTAACCATTTCCAGACTTGCTCACGCCATTACAAGTGATACAAGTGATACATTTGATACATACAATACAAGTGATACATTTTTTTTTCCAAAGAACAGTGTAAAAATAAAAAATAAAAAGTAAAATAAATAAGAAAATTTTTTTTTTTTTATGCGGCACATCCAGCCGAGCTCACGTGCAGAAGCAAACACGTACGTGAGTAGCGCCCGCATATGAAAACGGTGTTCAAACCACATGTGAGGTATCCCCGCGATCGTTAGAGCGAGAGCAATAATTCTAGCCCTAGATCTCCTCAGTAACTCAAAATATGCAACCTGTAGAATTTTTTAAACATCGCCTATGGAGATTTTTAGGGGTAAAAGTTTGTCACCATTCCACGAGCGGGCGCAATTTTGAAGCGTGACATGTTGGGTATCAATTTACTTGGTGTAACATTATCTTTCACATTATAAAAAAAAATTGGGCTAACTTTACTGTTGTTATATTTTTTAATGGAAAAAAAGTTTTTCAAAAAAAGTGCGCTTGTAAGACCGCTGCGCAAATACAGTGTGGCAGAAAGTATTTCAACGACCACCATTTTATTCTATAGGGTGTTAGAAGAAAAAAAAAAAAAAATTATAATGTTTGGGGGTTCTAAGTAATTTTCTAGCAAAAAAAAAAAAAAAACGTTTTTAACTTGTAAACTCCAAATCTCAGAAAGAGGCTCGGTCCTTAAAGTGACAGTAAAGGTTCGATTTATATTTTTTTAAAATAACAAACGTCATACTTACCTCCACTGTGCAGCTTGTTTTGCACAGAGTGGCCCAGAATGGTGTTTTCTGGGGTTCCCCGGAGGCTCTCCTAGCTCCTCCCCTTCTCAGATAACCCCCTGAGAGACACACTCCCCGGGGGGGGGGGGGTTACCTTGCGAGCGCGCTCCCGAGTTGTGCATCCGGTGTCCATAGCCGCCGAGTGCAGGACTCAGCCCTGCCCCCCATTGCCCGCATCATTGGATTTGATTGACAGCAGCGCAAGCCAATTGCTACGCTGCTATCAATCTAGCCAATGAAGAGCCGAGAAGAGCCAATAAGCCTGGGCAACGATCGAGAGCGGGATCGAGTGTGGGACTTTCGAGGGCTCAGGTAAGTAAACAGGGAGGCTGTCGGGCCAGTAATCATGAGATGTTTTTTCACCTTAATGCATAGAATGCATTAGGGTGAAAATCATGAACCTTTACAACCCCTTTAAAGTGATTGTAAGGGTATTTTTTTTTTTTTAAATAACAAACATGTCATACTTTCCTCCACTGTGCAGTGTGGGGGAAGCATCCATAGAGGACAGAGCCATAGTAGTTACTATGTGGGTTATAGGCCACCTTCAGGTGATGAACACTGGCACACCCAAGACAGGAAGTCCACTCCCTATATAACCCCTCCCACTAATGGGAGTACCTCAGTTTTTGTAGCAAAGCAATACACGTGTATACCAGAAAGAAGGGAGGGACCTCTGTGTCCCGTGATGTACTTCAAAGAAAAGGATTTTACAGGTACATCACGGGACACAGAGCCATAGTTAGTAGTTACTATGTGGGATGTCCCATAGCAATGCAAACCGAAGGGAGGGAGACAACAAAAGTAGGGCATCATGAGACCAGAGGACTTATACTGCTGCCTGCAGCACACTGCGCCCAAAGGCGATATCCTCATGGCCTTTTACATCTACTTGATAGAATCTGGTAAATGTATGGACTGAAGACCAAGTTGCGGCCTTGCAGATTTGAGCCATAGAGGCTTGGAGATACATTGCCCAGGAAGTACTGACAGCCCTGGTGGAGTGCACTTTAATATGAAAAGGTGGAACTTTCCTCTTTAAACCAAGCTTGAACAATCACTTGTCGAATACATTTAGAAATAGTAGATTTCGATGCTGCCTGTGCTTTTTTAGGACCTTCAGGCAACACAAACAAAACATCCGCTTTGAGCAGTCGCCTTCAAATAGATTTTGACTGCTCTCACAACATCAAGAGAATGTAGTGACTTTTCTTCCGCAGAACGGGGTTCTGGGAAAAATGAGGGTAGAACAATATCCTGTTTTTTTTTTTTAAAGGGGTTTTTTTTCGATTTTTATAATGAAAATAATACAAAAACAATAAAATAATAAAACAACCAATAATACAGACTGTTCTACATACATGTATGTCATAGACATTTAGAATAATGATGATATAGCAGAAATCATGAAGTAGTACAGCTGTATAAAACAGTAATACCCCAACTAGAACAAAGTCACACCATTCATACACACACCCATACAAACATCTGTCACCCACGACCCCCATTAATACAGCATAATTCCGGCACGCCTTGTGGAATACAATATCCTGGTTTAAATGAAAACCTGACACTACCTTCGGTAGAAAATTAGGATAAGGACGGAATACAACCTTATCCTTGTGAATAACTAAATATGGCTCTTTACAAGAAAGAGTAGCCAACTCTGATACCTTTCTTGCAGAAGATATGGCTACCAGAAAAAACTTGTTTCCTTGTCAAAAGGACCAAGGTAATATGTTGTATCGACTCAAAAGGCTGTTTCTGTAATGCCAACAGGACTAAATTCAAGTCCCAAGGGTTCAGGGGCGGAGGATTAAGCCACGTTACCCCCTGAATAAAGCTACGAACCAAAGAGTGTGAAGCAAGTGGTCGCTGAAATAATACAGATAAGGCCAAAACCTGGCCCTTGATAGTACTCAAGACCAGTTTTATTGCTAATCCCATCTGTAGAAAGTCAAGGATTCTACCTATGACATACTTCCTGGGGTGCCAATCCCTGGATTCACACCAGGAGACATATGCCTTCCAGACTCTATAATATAATATATGACTCTGGAGGCCGGGTTCCTTGCATTAAGCAGAGTAGAGTAGACACCACTAAACCTGACAGCCCACGCTTCTTCAGAATGTTGGTCTCAATAGCCAAACCGTTAAATTTAGTGTTTGTAAAGTAGGATGGAATACCGGACCTTGTGAGAGAAGGTCTGGCCGTCGCAGTAGGGTCCATGGGTCCCCTACTGCCATCTCTACAATATCTGCATACCAAGATCTCCTGGGCCACAAGAATCATCGACTCCCCTTCCTGCTTTATCCTGCGAAGAAGTCGTGGACACAGGCAGAATAGGAGGGAATGCATAGTGAGAACCGATTCCACGGGAATAGCGAGACATCTGTTCCGCATGCTAACAGATCCTTTGTTCTTGACTAGTTGTCTATTTCTTTGTTGAACCTGGACGCAAACAAATCTACGTCTGGGATCCCCCATCTTTGACATATTGACAGGAAGATATCGGGGTGAAGGAATCATTCTTCCGGGAACAACTGCTGGCGACTCAAGTAGTCCACCTGCCAATTTTCTATTCCTAGAATGAAGACTGCCGATAGGCAAAGCACATTGTTTTCTGCCCAAGATAGGATATGATTCACCTCTCTCTGGGCCGTACAACTTCTTGTGCCCCCTTGGTGATTGATATAGGCCATTGCTGTGGCATTGTCGAGTTGAATCCTGGCTGGACAATTCCAAAAACAAATGTTCAGGCCCTCAGGACCAAGTGCTCTGCCTGAATTTCTAGAATGTTAATGGGCAAGGCCATTTCTGATCGGGGCCACTTCTCTTGGACAGTTGCCTCTTCCAGGACTGCTCCCCAACCCAAAAAAGGTTGGCATATGTTGTTACCACTTCCCAGGTAACTGAAGGAAGGATTTTCCCCTTTGCAGATTTTTGGTTATTAACCATAAACTGAGGCTCCGGCGCACCTTTGGAGTCACACATTGGGAAATCTGGAGCTTGAACCCTTTTGTTCCGAGCCAATAGGATACTGTTTTGCAGCAGTAATGAAACTGAGCATAAGGAATAGCCTCGAATGAAGCCACTATCTTTTCCAACAACCTCATGCAAAGCTGAATAAAATAATTCATCTTGTTCGACCACCCGAATCAGTTCCTTTATGGCGCTGATTTTTGCCTGGGGCAAGAATATCCTTTTCTGGGTGTATCTATGGTCTGACCCAAGTATTTTAGCCTTCTTCATGGTTTTAAGGAAGATTTCTTCTAGGTTGAGAATCCAACCTAGGTATTCCAGGTAGTTGAATGTGGTGACCATACTTTGGTCTAAGCAGGCTACCGACTGGTCTATCAAGAACAGATCGTCTAGGTAAACTATAATCATTATACTTTGGGCCCTTAATCTGGCTAGAGGAGGGGCCAAAACCTTTGTAAACACTCAAGGTGCAGTAGCTAGACCAAAAAGCAGAGCTACACTCTGAAAATGAAGATTTTCTACCTTGAAAAGTAGATATTACTGGTGAGAGAGAAAAATAGGCACATGGAGGTATGCATCTTTGATGTCGATTGACGCCAGAAGTTCTCCTCCTTGTAGGATGGAAACAACTGATTGGATTGACTCAATGCGAAAAAAGAGCAGTTTTATTTAGGAATCAAATTCGATTTTGAGATCCAGAATGTCCATTCAGTTTTGGCACTGTGAAAAAAAGGTTTGAACCAAACCCCAACCCCTGCTCTTACATGGGGACCACCATGATCACTTTTTGCCAAAAGATGGTCCAACGCTTGAAAGAAAGACTTCTTTTTCACTGGATCCTTAGGAACGTTTGATCTTGGAAAACGAGGAGACGGGAACTCTTGGAACTCCAGTTTGTACCCTGGAGCAATTGAGGAAGTCCACCATCTGTCTCGACACTCCCAAGACTTCTTTTGTCCCTGGGGTTGACCCTGAGGATTACCTTTTGAACTTGACGGCAGAGGCCATCGTGACTGCCTGGAAAGTAGACACCCCAAGGTATTTTGCTAAGAGGCAAAGAGAGATATGCAAAATACTCAACATGCCTCTCAGCAAATACCTTGGGGTGTTTACTTTTCAAAATTGGGTCATTTGGGAGGGGTTTGTGCTATCTGGGCATTTCATGGCCTCCAAAACTGTGATAGGTAGTGAGGAGTGAAATCAAAAGTTTACGCCCTTAGAAATCCTGAAGGCGGTGATTGGTTTTCGGGGTCCTGTACGTGGCTAGGCTCCCAAAAAGTCCCACACATGTGGTATCCCCGTACTCTGGAGAAGCAACACAATGTATTTTGGGGTGTAATTTCACATATACCCATGGCATGTGTGAGCAATATATAATTTCAGTGACAACTTTGTGCAAAAAAAATATATATATATTTTTTTCAAATCACTTGTGACGAAAAAAAATAAAATGTGCTCAACATTCCTTTCAGCAAACTCCTTGGGGTTTCTACTTTCAAAAATGGGGTCATTTGGGGGGGGGGGGGGGGGGTTGTACTGCCCTGCCATTTTAGCACCTCAAGAAATTAGATAGGCAGTCATAAATCAAAAGCTACGTAAATTCCAGAAAATTTACCCTAGTTTGTAGACGCTAACTTTTGCGCAAACCAATAAATATACGCTTATTGAATTTTTTTTTTTTTACCCAAGACATGTGGCTGAATACATTTTAGCCTAAATGTATGACTAAAATTGAGTTTATTGTATTTTTTTTATAACAGAAAGTAGAAAATATCATTGTTTTCCAAAATTTTCGGTGTTTTTTCGTTTATATAGCAAAAAATAAAAACCGCAGAGGTGATCAAATAACACCAAAAGAAAGCTCTATTTGTGGAAAAAAAATGACGTAAATTTCATTTGGGTACAGCATTGCATGACTGCGCAATTACCAGTTAAAGCAGCGCAGTGCCAAATTGTAAAAAATGCTCTGGTCATTAAAGAGAAGTTCCACCCAGGGGCTCCATTAAAAAAAAAAAAAATTAAAAGTCAGCAGCTACAAATACTGCAGCTGCTGACTTTTAATTGGACACTCACCTGTCCCTGGGTCCAACGATGCAGGGGATCGAAGCCCCGCTCGTCCCCCCCCCCCCTGCTCGTCGGCGCCGGCATTTCAACTGTGGGCGCCGGGCTGTGGCTTCACAGCCTGGCACCCACTGCGCATGCGCGAGCGGCGCCGTGATTGGCCGCTCAATCACCTGGGACCTGTAATGGGTCCCAGATGATTGACAGGAGGGAGGGAGCAGAGCCGAGCCCTTCCTGTGCCTGGGGGGAAGTGATGTCACCAGCCCAGGCAAAGGAATAGGCAGACTGCGAGGGACCACCTAGCAACAGGCATTTAGAGGTAAGTAAAAAAAAAATATATATTCAAATGTTTTTTTGGGTTTTTTTTACAATTTTTCAGGTATTTTTGTTTTTTGGGTGGAACCCCACTTTAAGGTGGCAAATCTGGGGCTGGCGTAGTTAACTAGGTGTTAGACATGAAGGGTGGAAAGGAGATAAAAAATCTTTTACCGTATATACTTGAGTATATACTTGAGTTTTTCAGCACATTTTTTTGTGCTGAAAGTGCCCCCCTCGACTTTTACTCGAGTCAAGCACTTTTCTGCAGCAAAAAATTTCATTTTCCAAACCGAATTTGGGGCCCTGTATCTCAGGGCCACTTGGTGCTAGGAACCCCAAATTTGGTGTGCAAACCCAGTGGAATTGGTACCACAACATATCCAAAGATGGAGTTCCTAGCACCAAGTGGCCCCGAGATATGGGGCCCCAAACTGGTTCGGAAAATGTCATTCTCTGCTACAGAAAAGTGCTTGACATTTTCTGAACCGATTTTGGGGCCCTGTATCTCGGGGCCACTTGGTGCTAGAAACCCCAGCTTTAGATATTTTATGGTGCTAGTTCCGCTGGGTTTGCACACCAAACTTGGGGTTCTTAGCACTAAGTGGCCCCAAGATACGGGGCCCCAAATTCAGTCAACTGTGTCCATCTGCAGCAATGTAATTTTGGGACCCTTTGGGTTCAGAGACCCCAAATTTTAGGCTGCAGCTAGGGGGCATCTAGGAACCCTTAACTACCAAGTTTGAAGTTCGGGGGACCTATGGCTGCAAATGGGCACAGTGAGGCATGCAAATGGGCACAGTGATGCTGCAAATGGGCATTGTTGACCCTCTTTTCCACTTACAGTAGCTGTGCATTTCTCACCCTCGTCTTATACTCGGGTTAAAACGTTTTTCCCATTTTTTTTTTGTGGTAAATTAAGGCCTCGACTTATACTCAAGTATATACGGTATATTAAAGTAGTACTAAAGGCTTAATTTTTTTTTTTTTATGGATATGATCATTTTAAATATAATGCACAATACTGGTAAAAATGTACTTTAAATGTAATTGTATTGCCTTCTTTTACCTTCAGACTATCAGCCTCCACCTTCTCTGGGTTCAGATGCTGATCTCCCCTGCACAGTCTTTAAAGTGATTTTTTTTTAAACAACAAACATATTATACTTTACTGCTTATACGTATACTTACCTGCTCTGTGTAATGGTTTTGCACAGAGCCACCCTGATTCTCCTTTTCTGGGGTCCTCCTCCTGCCTTCAGGTTGCCCCAGTAGCATGCTGCAAATTATAGTATAGGGAGGCCCAATAGCAAGGTGAAAAAAAAAAAAACTACTGCCTTTAGAACCACTCACTTCCTGCCCAGGACTACATGTCCCATGATGCATTGCTCCTCACACATTCACATTCATAAGTTCTCAGGCACTTACTGACATGTTTGGATGGTGTACTGAGCTGTACGTGTGCTGCACTGTGTCTTCTGATATGTATAGTCAATGTACTGAGCTGTATGTGTGCTGCACTGTATTTCCTGATATGTAAACAAATAATGCATTCTGTATGCAGGCCAACTAATCGGCTGGCCGATTAATCGACTATGAAAATAGTTGACAACTATTTTCATAATCCATTAGTTATCGATCGATTCATTGTTTTGGCCCATCCACCCCAGTAACATTATTCCACGTGACGGATGCGCACCTGGAATGACAGAGGCCTTAGCAGAAACCTTCTTCCCATCCACCCATTCTTCCTTTTCTTCACCTCCCCCTTCATTCTTTCATCGCCCCCTACTTCCCCCTCCCCTTTTTGCCTCAACCCTTATGCCCTTTCTATCCTTCCCATCCTCCTTCCACCACCCCTTCTTCCTTCCCTACACCCCCCTAACCTTCTCCCCCCTCCTTCATTCTTCCATCCCCTACTTCTCCCCTACCCACCACCCCCCTTGTCACTTTATTCCCTATGCCCCTCCTTTCTACCCTTCCCTCCCTCCACACCTTCACCCTCACTTACTCATTGCTTCTTCCATCATCCAGACTCTCCTTTTTCCTCCCTCACCTCCCCCCACCACTTCTTCTGCCTCCCCCCCTGACCCCCTTCTCCCCTCTATAACTTCTCCTCGTCTACTGTTCTTCTTCCCTCACCCCCTTTTACCAATCCTTCACCTCCATTCTCCCGGCTGACATGCCTTCATTCCTCCCCACCCTTCTCCCCCTTGCCCCCCCCTTTGCTATCTTCTTTGCTCTCCTTTCAACCCCCCCCCTTCTCCCCTTCCACTAACCTTCTTCTCTTCCCCCCCCCCCCCCCTCCTACTCTCTACCTCATCACTCACCCTCTGCTTCTTCCTCTTCTTCTAATTGTTTTGGGTCTATCCCATCCTTTCTCTTCCGCCCCATCAATAGTCCCCTCTCCTCCCCTTCACTTCCATCCTCACTTTTTTCCTCTTCTATTCCCTCTGTTTCCATCCTCTCTCTCTCTCCTCCACTTCCACTTCACTTCCACCCTCTCATCCTCACCCTTCTCTCCCCTCCATAGTCTCCCTACCCAATCTTCAAATTTGGAAATAGGACAGGAAGTGAAGGAAATCTCTCCAGCTAGGACACTGATGGCAAAAAAGTTGAGAATTTATAAACAGAAAATGATTAGTCAAAACAAGTGGTTTTCATTCATCACTACTTTTCAAATATGCCAGCAATTTAACAAAACAGATGCAAAGTTTAGAAACTGCTGAAAAGTTTAGTGCACTATAGCACTTTTAATGGTATTTTTTCTACAGGTTTATATATCATACCAAAAAGAGGGACAACTGAGGAGGAACTATGGACAGAGAGATTCAATTCCAAAAGAATTCTTGGCTGTGTTCACAAATGTCTGACACAGATCAGACCTTGCAGCCTCCTCTCCCCTTGTAATTGCCACAGTGTTGCATTCTGATTACTAAGGGAGAGGAGTCTAAGGAAATGCTTCCTCCTGCCTGTGTTCTGTCAGAATTGGCGACCCGTCAGATTAGTTCACGGAAGTGACATTCCGTCAGCTGTGCATGCGTTCCACCGCTACCAGGTTTCCTAATCTGACAGAACACCTGCAGTCAGAAGACGGCAGCGCACATCTTACTACACCCAGCTACGTCTTGAATTTCAGGGTCATTTGAGCAATAAAGTAAGCATATATAAATAAAATAGTATTTTGACATCTATGATGCTGTTTTGATGTTACATTTTGAAAGAAGCTGGACACCAGCAGTAGGAAGGTGGTGGAGGCCATGTTGGTACACCGCGCACTGCTCAGCGCTAAACCTTTAGGCTTTAAAAATTAAACATCCAAACAGCATCACAGATGTCAATATACTATTTTATTTATATACGCTTACTTTATTGCTCAAATTACCCTGAAATTCAAGACGTAGCTGGGTGTAGTAAGATGTGCGCTGCCGTCTTCTGACTGCAGGTGTTCTGTCAGATTGGCAAACCTGGTAGAGGAGGAATGCATGCGCAGCTGACGGAACGTCACTGACGGGTTGCCGACTCTGAAGGAACACCTGCAGCAAACTGATGACATCCTTGTAGCCCCAGCTGCAGCCTCCCACCCCATTATTTGCTACAATGTTACAGTCTGATCACCGAGGGAGAGGAGACTGAGGAAACACTTCCTCCTGCCTGCAGCAAACTTATGACATCATCTCAGGCCCAGCTGCAGCCTCTTACCCTGTAATTTGCTACAAAGTTACAATGTTGCAGTCTGATCACTGGGAGAGAGGAGACTGAGAAAAAAGCTGATCAGCGGCATTTCCCCAAAGGGGAGATCTTCACAGACAATCAGGGCATTGATTATTATCAGTTCAGCCCCAACAGTGCCCAGCAGTGATGCCACTCAGTGCTGTCTTACGGTGCCCATCACTGAAGCTTCATCAGCGAACATCAGTGAAGGAGAGAAATTACTTATTTACAACATTTTATAAGAGAAACTAAGAAAAACTTTTTTTGTCTATGGATGCCGATTTGGGAGCACACCCGCACAGGTCCTGCCTAGGAATACAGTTTGCTGAAGGGGCACTCGGAGAAGAGGAGGAGCAGAGAGCATCACTGGGGGTCCCCAGAAGAGGGGGGGATCGGGGATGCTCTGTGCAATAATATAGCAGGTAAGTATAACTTTTTTTTTTCAAGAAAAATACATTTGTCTTTAGAACCACTTTAATCTTCCAGGGTCTCCAGCTGTAGGCTCTCCTTGCCCACCGCGGAGCTTTGATTGTTTCTGCCCACCACTGGGTGTTCCCACTCCCACCTTCCAAACTGAACCCAAAATATTGTGCTTGAGCATGATAATGCATTCACTTAATGAATCACTGTGGAGAGCCCCAGGATCCTGTCTTTATGCATAGAAACCATGGACCTCTGTGTACTTGGAAAGAACCTGTAGTTTTTTAGATTGTAAGCTCTCACAAGCAGGGTCCTGCTTATTTTTTTTTTTCTTGTACTATAACTTTACTGTAATAATTACAGTAAAAATATAATAATTAATAATAAAAATTTGTATACCCCACTTCCAGTGAACTAAACAACCTGTTTTGGGTGGACTGACCTTTTCTTGGTCTGTGTATTCACTAAATCAGCATTAATAGCTGCTTGGAAGGAGGCATTGTGGGTAATGAGTGTCTGCTGGGTTTCAGTTCCAGTTCATCCGAGGTTATCTATTCATTTTCGCTCTCTCCATTCAGTTCTCTTATGACTATTGCAAAACTCTCCATGAGCCCAGGTTCACACGGACTGCAGGAATGAAATCGTGGGAGTTCAGCTGAATTTGCAGGATTTAATTCCCGCATGTCAGTCCCAACTTTGGGGGGGGATTTCAGAGACATCTGTGCAGGTTTCTGCACAGATGTCAATGGAAATCGCACCCTGAAATCGCCAAAAGTAGTACAGGAACGACTTTTGGGTATTGGCGTAGCACCGATTCAGACACTGCCATTGCCGGCAATTGCCGCCGATTTGGCATGCGATTTGACATTCCAAATCGCATCAATGTGAACCAGGACTAAAAATGGTATATTTAGGCCTAGCTCACACTGGCTGTGGAGTAGTGGAAAAAAACAGGTGGTTGATTTGTGTTTTTGCTGGCTACCTTCAAATTTACATGGCATTCAGAGGGGTGAGTTTACATTACCATGATGGTCTGCGGACACGGCTGCGTCATGGAAATACATGTAAACTCTCCCTCTGCAGATAAAAAAAAACAGGCAATCAAGAGGCAGAAGTGTCATTTCTTGAATGCCTATAAATTGGCTATCAACTGGGGTCTGAAAAGCTATCCACTGGGGAACGTTTTTTCAGAACACGGTAAAGTCTGCCACCTGTGTGAAGGAGGCCTTTTTGATATGAAGTTGCTGATTACAACCCCCCCTTGACGTATGTACACTGGATTACTGGTGCCTTCCTTCCTGTTTTCACATGTTTTCATGCCAGCCATTCTCAACCAGGGTTGCTGCAGAGGTTGTTGGGGGATCCTCCAGCTGTGGCTGACTGATCTCCCATCTGATGTGCCAGTGGCATGATACCAGTTAACTTTATGGGCAAATACAGATGGCTGTGAAAAAGGCAGCGTTTTTACTAGTGTTTGTCTATGTATTATTTTCTATGGGCCCATACACACAACTGAGCAACAATCAGTAAACGTGCTGCATTTTGATCGATAAAAAAATAAACACACAAAATCTGTGCCCGGCTCTCTATGTATAGGCAGTATTTTATGCTGTATGCATTTGTGCTAACATTTACTTGCTTACATCGCAAATGTGCTCTATTGTAGTGCAAGTGCTGCCTGCATCCTAGAAACAGAAGGGCACAAGGCAGCTGCCTTCAGAAGTCTCCTGTGTCCTAGCAACAGAGGATGATAGGTAGCAATAGCCACCGGGGTCCTAGCAACAGAGGATTCTAGCTGGCTTCCTTGAGAAGCTGCCTGTATTCTAGCAAGGGAACGATGCCAGGCACCAATAGCCGCTTGTATTCTAGTAACAAAAAATGCTAGGTGGTAATAGCAGCCTGTGTCCTAGCAACAGTGGACTCTAGGTGGCTTCCTTGAGAAGCTGCCTGTATCCTAGCAAAGGAAGGACACTAGACGGCAATATCCATCTGTGCCTCAGCATGCTAGGTGGCAATATCCACCTGTGCCCTAGCAACAAAGGATGCTAGGTGGCATTATTCATGTGCGCCCTAGCAACAAAAGGATGCTAGGTGGCATTGTCAACCTGCGCCCTAGCAACAAAGGATGCCAAGTGGCAATAGCCACCTGGGTCTTAGCAACAGAGAACTCTAGGTGGCTTCCTCAATAAGCTGCATGTATCCTAGCAACAGATGGATGCAGGACACCAATAGCCGCTCATATCCTAGTAACAGAAAATGCTAGGTGACAATAGCAGCCTGTATCCTAGCAACAATGGACTCTAGGTGGCTTCCTTGAGGAGCTGCCTGTATCCTAGCAAAGGAAAGATACTGGGCAGCAGTGTCCTATTAACAAGCCCATGTACACTGAACATATGTAATCGTTACTCAATAATTACATGTGTACAAAGCACTTTTTTTTGCAAGATTGTGCTACCAAGAACCTGCAACCAATTGGCATGTTTTTATACAGCTGTGTGCAAGAGCCCTTTAGCTGTCTGTAAGAGTGGCATTCTTCCCCATGACCACTAAAGTAAGGGGCATTTTCCCCAAACACCCCCAATAAAATGTGTCTAGCAGGAGTTCTTCTAGACTTAAAAATTGATTTAAGGCTTCTTCCGGGGTAAAAAGGTTGAGAATGGCTGCTTTAAGCTCTAGTAATTTTCCTTTAAAGGGCGAACACCCCCATGTGCTTGGCTGGAGTACCCCCTGGGGTTTATGTCCAGTGGTTGAAGAACTGATGTTAAAGAACTCTCTGTCCTCCACGGAGTATAAAAGAGCTACGGGACTCAGAGAAAGCTCAGTCAGATTTATGGAGAGAGAGGGAGAGCCCCTGCAGACTGGGGAACAAAGAGCAGATTAGGGAAGTATAATACAGCTATTGTGTGCGGCTCAGGAGAAGACCAGGACCTCTGATTACATTCTAAGAACAGAAAATCTACCTTCACAAGATACGATCTGGGCAATTATTGCTTATTTCGCCATTATGTTTATTTAGACAAATTCAACAGTGCTTTAGGTAGTACAAGAATCCTTCATATCAGTCCCTTCTGCTCATAAAACTGCCTGCTATCCCTGGCAGAGGTCCATAGACACAAACAATTCCACAGCAGGCTGACTGATCACAAGCCAATAAACACAGCTCTATGTTTTGTGGCTTGCAGTAGGAGGGCACCTACACAAACATCGGAAGAGCACCCTATACTGGTGAGAAGGCGGGGCGTTGGCCTGGTCCAATTCAGAGAACACCTTGTACTCATTGAAAAAATGAAAAGGTGTTCTGTGAATGGTGGCTGTGCTGAGCAAGCAACCCCCTGTGGTAAGAGTGCAGTGGGAAAGCCACTTGCGGAGGGCCCAGAAGATTGTGGCTATCACTGTAAGGGCTCATTTACAAGAGCGATGCCCTCTGATGAGCAATTTGCGGAGGTTAATCTGACAGATGGTGAAGAGGCGATATGTTACCTCTTTACTACCTGGTTTAACCCTACAATAGCTGCACTACCGTGGTGCAACTGTGTGCGTTGCATTAGTCGTGTTCAGCAGCGGCACTGCCCTTGAAAGCAGTTAACGTTTTGCCATGTCCGAAGTGTGTGTACAGCTGTGAGCAGATGTAAGTTAGTGTTCAGGTGGGAAGTCGGGGGGGGGGGTGTCAAAATCGTGTCTCAACTCAAGTTGCAGCCCATTGATTTCAATGGCACCCATTCCAATCTATGCAACTTAATGATTCTGCACTACTTTCTTGGGACTTGAGTGCCACGGTACAATTGTTGGCCAACCGAGTGTCTGATTTTTGTCTTAAGGGCGTGTGCCAGGATCTTGTCTTGCATACTAACGGTGCACAATTGTCGTGCAACAAACACGAACATAGTGACATACTACGAGGAATTTCAGCTCTTGAGCGCCACCCTTTGGGCCCCTTCTGCTAATTTCGTGTTTGGTGAGCACTGATTCCGAGCATGCGTGTTTGGACTTTCAACTTTTGTGTGACGGATTTGTATACTGACCATACAAAAATTTGAAAACAGACCGTTGTCTGCTGAAAATTTACTAGCCTGCCATCCAACATTTGTTGGCCGAAAGTTGGACAACAATTGTCAAAAGGAGCGTACTAATGGTCAGATTTTAGGACAACAGTCTGTCAACAGACAATCCCCTGCCAACAATCACATCGTGTGTATGAGGCTTAAGGGCCCTTGCTGCTACTCTGAAAAATAGGATTATTATAACAGCTTGCCTGTAAAATCCTTTTCTTTGAAGTACATCACGGGACGCAGAGCCATAGTAGTTACTATATGGGTTATAGGCCACCTTCAGGTGATGGACACTGGCACGCCCTAAGACAAAAAGTACCTCAGTTTTCTAGCAAAGCAATAGACGTGTATACCAAGAAGGGAGGGACCTCTGTGTCCCGTGGTGTACTTCAAAGAAAAGGATTTTACAGGTAAGCTGTTATAAAAATCCTATTTTCTTATCGTACATCACAGGACACAGAACCATAGTAGTTACTATGTGGGATGTCCCATAGCAATGCCAACTGAAGGGAGACACAACAAAAGTAGGGCGCTAAGAGACTAGGAGGACTTATACTGCAGCCTGCAGTACACTGCACCCAAAGACGATATCCTCATGACCTTTTACATCTACTTGATAGAATCTGGTAAATGTATGGACTGAAGACCAAGTTGCGGCCTTGCAGATCTGAGCCATGGAGGCTTGGTGATGCACTGCCCAAGAAACACTAACAGCCCTGGTGGAGTGCGCTTTAATGTGAAAAGGAGGAATTTTACTTTTTAAACCATAAGCTTGAACAATCACTTGACAAATCCATTTAGAAATAGTAGATTTCGAAGCTGCCTGTCCTCTTTTAGGACTGTCTGGTAATATAAACAAAACATCTGTCTTACGAATCTGAGCGGTCACTTTCAAATAGACCTTGACCGCTCTCACCACATCAAGAGAATGTAGTGACTTTTCTTCCATAGAACGACGTTCTGAAAAAAATTAAGGCAGAACAAAATCCTGGTTTAAATGAAAACCTGACACTCCCTTTGGTAGGAAATTAGGATGAGGCTGCAATACAACCTTATCCTTATGAATAATCAAATATGGCTCTTTACAAGAAAGAACAGCCAACTCTGATACTCTTCTTGCAGAAGCTATGGCAACCAAGAATATTATTTTCCTTGTCAAGAGGACCAAGGGAATATCTCGAATTGGCTCAAAAGGCTGTTTTTGTAAAGCCGACAGGACTAAATTTAAGTCCCAAGGGTTTAGGGGTGACCCAACTGGGGGATTAATCCGCGTTACCCCCTGAATAAAATTACGAACCAGAGAGTGTGAAGCAAGTGGTTGTTGAAAAAACACAGATAAGGCCAACACCTGGCCCTTGATAGTACTTAAGGCCAGCTTCATTTCTAATCCCATCTGTAGGAATTCAAGGATCCTACCTATGACATATTTTCTGGGGTGCCAACCCCTGAATTCACACCAGGAGACATATGCCTTCCAGACTCTATAGTATACGACTCTGAAGGCCAGCTTCCTAAGCATTAACCAAAGTAGAAACTACTGAAGCTGACAGCCCACGGTCCTTTAGAATGTGGGTCTCAATAGTCAAATCGTTAATTTTAGCATTTGTAAGGTAGGATGGAATACCGGACCTTGCGAGAGAAGGTCTGGCCACAGTGGTAGGATCCAAGGGTCCCCTACCGCCATCTTTATGATCTCGGCAAACCAAGATCTCCTGGGCCATGTTGGGGCCACCAGAATCACCTCCTTCCCTTCTTGCTTGATCCTGCGAAGAAGACGCGGGAGCAGCAGAACAGGAGGGAACACATAGATCAGTGAAAACTGATCCCATGGAAAGACCAAGGCATCTGTTCCATATGCCATCGGATCCCTTGTCCTTGACACAAAGTTGTCGATCTTGTTTTGAACCTGGACGCAAACAGATCCACGTCTGGAACTCCCCATTTTTGACATATTGACAGAAAGATGTCGGGATGAAGGGACCATTCTCCCTGGAACAATTGTTGGCGACTCAAGTAGTCCGCCTGCCAATTCTCTATCCCTGGAATGAAAATTGCTGATAGACAAGGAATGTTGTTTTCTGCCCAAGAAAGAATATGATTCACCTCTTTCTGGGCCGCACAACTTCTCGTGCCTCCTTGGTGATTGATATAAGCCACCGCTGTGGCATTGTCGGATTGGATTCTGACAGGACAATTCCATAGTCTGGACGTCCAGGCCTCCAGAGCCAGGCGTACTGCCTGAATCTCTAGAATATTGATGGACAAGGTCATCTCTGATTTGGACCATTTCCCTTGGACAGACGCTTCTTCCAGGACTGCTCCCCAGTCCAAAAGGCTGGCATCTGTTGTTACCACCTTCCAGGTAACTGGTAAAAAGGATTTCCCCTTTTGAAGATTCTGGGATATCAACCACCAATTGAGGCTCTGACGCACATTGGGCGATAAACGCATTGGGAAGTCCAGACCTTGGACCTTCTTGTTCCAAGTTGACAGGATACTGTTTTGCAGCAGTCTTGAATGAAACTGCACATAAAAAAGGCCTCGAAAGAAGCCACCATCTTTCCCAACAATTTCATGCAAAGTTGAATAGGATTCTTCTTTGCCTTAACCAACTGAATCAGTTCCTTTATGGAATTGATCCTTTCCTGGGGCAAAAACACCCTCTTCTGAGCTGTATCTATGATTAGCCCCAAGTACTGCAATCTCCTTGATGGATTTAAGGAGGATTTCTCTAGGTTGAGCATCCAACCTAGGTATTCCAGGTAGCTGACTGCGGTGACCAAAGTTTGGTTTAAGCGGGCTACCGATTGATCCATCAAGAAAGTAGGCTAGTATCGTTATACCTTGAGCCCTTAGCCTGGATAAAGGAGCCAGGACCTTTGTAAATACTCGAGGTGCAGTAGCTAGACTGAAAGGCAGAGCTACAAACTGGAAATGAAGATTTTCTACCTCAAAGAAATTTCTGGTGAGCGGGGAAAATCGGCACATGGAGATAAACATCCTTGATGTCAATTGATGACAGAAGTTCTCCGCCTTGTAGGATGGAGACTACTGATCGGATTGACTCCATGCAAAAAGAACGGATATTCAAAAACTGGTTTAGATCTTTGAGATCTAAAATGGGTCTGACATGCCCATTTGGTTTTGGAACCGTGAACAGGTTTGAATAAAACCCCAAACCTTGCTCTTCCAATGGGACCACTAATATCACTCTTTGAGACAAGAGATGATCCAAAGCTAGAAAGAGAGACTTCTTTTTTGCTAGATCCCTGGTTACATTTGATCTGAGAAGACGAGGAGACGGGAACTCTCGGAACTCTCGGAAAATTATCAGGCGGACTACTTGAGTCGCCAACTAGTTTGTAACCTAGAGAAATTGAGGAAGCCACCCATCTGTCTTGACATTGTTCCTGCCAGACCTTTGAAAACTGTAGAAGCCTTCCCCCCACTTGAGCGAGCGGGGGCGCACCTTCGTAAGGAGGCTTTAGTATTGTTTTGTGGGTTTCTTCCCCCAGGTCCTTTTTTGGCCCTTGGACTGACCCTGAGGTTTACCTCTTAAACCTGATGGTGGAGGCCGTCGTAACTGTATGGAGGTTTATGCCCCTGGCACTGGAGAAGAAGCACGGTTAAAAGAAAAATGCTTAAACTTCTTTTTAACCGGTAAAAGAGAACTTTTCCCGTTAGAAATCCTTTGGATATACTTATCCAGATCGTCTCCATTCACCATGAAAAGGGAAAATGGCCAAGAGCTTTTTGCATGGCGCTTCAGCTGACCAATTTTTTAACCATAGGCTTCTACGCACATGTACCAGCCCTAGCATGAGCTGTGGGGCCTGAAGAATAGAATCTTTCATAGCGTCTACTGTAAAACACAATGCTTCTGATATCCCGGCCAACTCCTGGGCCTGCTGATCAGGAATAACTTTGGAGTACCTCTATAAACTGATCCTTTAAGGACTGAGATACTCACAGTGTTGGAGGCGGCTCATCTGGGGTCATATGACAGTCTTCGATTTGCCCTGTTTAGGGGTCTCAAGTCGAATCTGCCTCTGACATTGACAATGAAAGCCACCATCAAGGCATGGGCAACAGCGGTGAAAATGGCATGCCCTAGTTATGGAGGGGAATTGCCTTCAACCCCTATTTGGATGAACCCGACATTGCCACAGTTCTACAACCTACCAGATCCTATGATTTGGGCGGTTAAAGGAATCAAAACGTTAAAAGATATAACATTTTATGGTGAACTATTAACCTTTTCCCAATTACAGTCGAGACATGATCTTCCCAATTCATATCTGTTCAGATTTCTGCAGGTTCGACATGCCTTCCAGGTACAGTTTGGAGAGGTGAGGGTGGAGTCCCTGCCCTTATCTCTTGAAACGTTATTCGCAGATGGGGACTTGGCCAAGCCTCTCTCGGTAACTTACAAAGAATTTTTTAAGGTAACCCCACTGGCAATCACCAAATGCAGGGAGAGATGGGAGATGGAGGTCCCGGATGTGCAAGGGGAGGACTGGGACAAATTATGGACCCAACCATTTAAACATCTGGTGTCCGCAAGGGACAGGTTGATTCAGTTCAAATTCCTACATAGAAGCTATTATACCCCAGCTAGGCTGAATAAGATTTTCCCTACGGCATTAGCAGGGTGTTAGAGATGTTCCCATTCACCTGCGGATGCTGACTACATTTTTTGGCATTGTCCCCATATCCAAAGATTTTGGGTTGAAATCACATCTTGTACTGCAAATTTAATATCAATACCGATTCCAATGACTGTCAGGGTTTGTCTGTTGGGTCTAGTGGATGATGTAGTACCAACACGCACCATGCGAACGATGATATATGTACTCCTATTTTACGGCAGAAAGGTTATTTTGTTGGTCTGGAAAAAGCCAGAGGCACCGAGTATCTCATCCTGAAAGGGCCTAGTGAACTCTATGCTACCTTATTACAAAGCTACGTATGAAGCTAGAGGTTGTATGGAAATATTCGATAGAGTGTGGCAAGCATGGTTTCAGTCTAGAGCCACAGTGGGATAGTGGAGGAAAGGTACTGTCTGAAGGTGATATACTTAGACGAATATGTATCATAAAGCTTACCTTTAGAGCCATATATGATTGTTAATATATGAATATTTACATAAGCGTTTTCACTTAGGATTGTTGATGGGAAAATAGAGCTCCTGTTATCTTGTCGAGCTGTGGTTCGTGGGTGGGGGGAGGGGGGGAATTGGGGGGGGTGATTGGTTTTTTTTTGATAGTAGGTCTTTGTTAGATAGGTGTGAGGTCATGTTGACCTATTGTGGATGATGCCCAAGTTGGCAGGTCCAAATGTTATATGATATGCTTATAAAACCAATAAACAGAATTTTATAAAAAGATAAAAAAAAGGACTGAGATACGCCGATCGCTGCCAGGGCAGGTTGAGCGACTGAACCTGCCAGCGCAATATAGTTTTTAAAAATGAATTCCAACTTCTTATCCTTTGGATTCTTTAGCATATAAGCATTGTCTACTGGACAAGTCAGGTTTGTATTTACAGATGATATAGCAGCGTCAATTGCTGGAATTCCCCATTTCTTATAAAACTCTTCCTCCATAGGATAAAGTATTGAAAACTTTTTCGGAGGAAAAAAATGTTTATCTGGGTGCTCCCACTCAGAATACATTAGCTTCCTTAGCCATGAATGGATAGGAAAAGAAAGAACAGATTGGGAAGGCTTTAGTGAACCCAAACCAGAAGTGGGCTCATCGACCGACTGCGTTATTGGCAGGAAAAATGTGGAGCGGACCAATTCAGTGAGAGATTGTACCAACAATCTTTCCTGTGAACCTGACACTTCCGTATCACCTTCTTCGGAAGAGGAGTCTTCAGCCTATTTCTGGTCCTTTGAAAGAAATTCTTCACCTCCTTGCTCCTTGTTCCTCAGCAAGACGGTCCTGAGCAATGGACGGGGACCTGCTGTGCTTTGTCCCACTCTGGGATGCAATTAAAGCATCAATTTTTTGCTCCAAGCTTAAAATGGTTGAAGAAAAAAACCTCCTTAGTAATATACACAGGGGCTGCAGTGTTAAGAGCAGCTGCAACAATTATCCCTCCTGATGGCTCACGCTGACCAGCCATATTACTCTCAGGGGAGGATGCCATCTTTTTTGCGATGATTCTAGGCTTCCGTGTGACTGTAGCAGTCCTTTTGGAACCCTTTTTTGAGATGTTTTTCACCCCCCTTCCGACCATAGCCGATGCACAAAGCAGAGGTACTACCAGAAGGAATGCATCCACTGCTTGAGCAATAGTCCAGCCCTGTCGCTGCTATTAATGCCCAGCCAGATGCAGTAGTAAATGTGTCAAAAGGATTGCCCGTGTTACCAAACCTCTTAAATGCTGCCTTGCCGAGAAAGTTCCCCTGGCTGATAAGGACCCCCCTGCACTGCGCTTGCCCAGTACAAACTACCGCGGTGATGTCGAAAATTGCCGAACAAACAGCTTTGAGTGAACTCTACACCGCGCATTCGCAATTAACATGACATTCTACCAAACTATGCCGCACGCTCCCGATACTCATGCTACTCTGCAAGGGGCGGGTCTATTATTACTGTTAGATCGTCTAAGCATGGGGCGGGTCTATTATTAGGTCTATTATTACTGTTAGATCTGTAAGCATCCGCCCCTTACACGATATAACAGTAATAAAAGACCCGCCCCTTGCAGAGTAGCACGAGCATCGGGAGCGTGCAGCATCGTCTGCTACAATGTCATGTTAATTCCGCATGCGCGGTGTACAGCTCACTCACAGCTCTTTATGTTCGGCAATTTTCGCCAGCTCCATAGTCCTTCCTGCTACGCCTGTGCAGTACAGGGGGGTTCTTATCCGCCGGGCGGAACTTTCTCGGCAGAACAAATGCCACCTTTGCTCCTGTGTCCCTCTTGCAGCATGTAACAGCACAAATGGTGCCTTTTAAAACATACCTTCCCGCGCTGCACGTTGGAGGACGCCAAAGCCACGCTAAGCCCCATCTCCACCGTCGCCTAAGGCCCTTCCCCTCTTTAGTTATAAAGAGCACTTTCCCCTCCTGATCCTATGGGATCCACAGGGAGGAAGGAGAAATTCCGATGGGGCTCTGGAAGCCGCCGAGCAGCGTGCCGTTAACATTTTTTTTTTAAATTCTTGTTGCGCTCTTTCCCCCAAAAAAGGGGAAGAAAAAACAGCATAGGGGGGCGTCTGGTGGGGAGAGGGAACCCCCCCCAGACTTACCGGAGGTCTACTGCTTGGCTGAAGGAAGAACTGCTGCTTCCTAGACACAACACGGGCTCTTTCTGGGAAGCATGAGAGGGTAAGTGCTCAATACGGCCCCCAGTGATGACACATAGGCATGACAACACTTACTAAATTTAAAGGAGACATTTCATAAGAAAATTTTAAAAATGTCTTAGAAAACTCCATTTACCTTTCCCGCCGCAGGGTTTTCTGTGGCAAACCAACAGACCCAATCTTCACCCTTCACGGTGGGTTCCCACAATCCTGGACCTGTAATAGCACAACCGCCAGTAAAAACTTTATGGCCTTAATACCAAAAAGTACTGGATTCCGGGGTCTAGCTCTCTAAAAACAGAAGCGTTACAGGCAAGACATCTTCGAATACGAGGCCCGGGTACCATTCAATTTGGCCAAAAAGACACTTTAAATGGATCCGGCTGCATGGCTAGCCCAAGCGAGGATTGCTCCAGTGGAGCTCAGCACAGCACATCTTTACTCGTGACCAACACCTTAGACACTGGTGAAAAAACTGAGGCACTTCCAGTAGTGGGAGGGTTATATAGGGAGTGCACTTTTTGTCTTAGGGTGTGCCAGTGTCCATCACCTGAAAGTGGCCTATAACCCACATGGTAACTACTATGGCTCGGTGTCCCATGATGTACGATAAGGAAGTGATCCATGAGGGTTTGATTTTCAGACAGCACTTGACAGCTGCCCGAGAGGCAATATGCCGCCTCCTCACTACCTGCATTAACCCTGGAAAGGCTGCACCACTGTGCTGCTACCCCATTCACTTGAATAGGTTGCATTTGGCTGCGGTAGGGCATGCCAAACAAAACATGGAATATAATTTTTGCTGCAGAATGTGTACAACCCTGTCCAGCTGCCAATGTGGCTTAAGAGGGGAGGCAGGGGGTGGAGTAGTGGTAAAACTGTGGCTCGAGTGCCTATTTTTACTGCCCCTGGTCACCAGTATTGAACAACCTCTGAGTGCCTTAAATAAATCCAAAGGATCCAATTCCTCAAAACAAGCATTTTAATATAGAGCAGTGAAACCCCTAAAAATCACACCCACCACAGAAACCCCTCGATACTGGAGACAGGATATTGACAATTGGGTTTTAACCCATTATTACCCTAGAAATAGAATTTTATTTATTTTGGATGAATTTAACCAATTCATACTTGAAGGTCTTAATGGATCTGTAGTATACTTTGAGTTCAGAAATATCAGATTCAGAATAGCTCATCAACACTTTACCTTGAGCACAGTAAAAAAATGATGTCATGTTATTAACACGATCAAACACTTCCTGCTTTCCTTATCAATTCTGCCTCACACCATAAACAGCAATGATTACTAACACCACCATACAGGGACATAGTCCTCGAAGACTAAAATGATTCCACACACGTTATGATCCGTCTGTACAATACATATAAGTTCCAATGGATAGCAATCAAGTTGTAGCTTGTGTGATGCAGCTTTAAGCCTAATGCACACACATGCCACCAGGTGGCATTGGCCGGTTCAGTAGAAACTGGCCGACATTCGGCTTGTGTGTACTGCAGATGGTCTGACAGAAGCTGTCCTGTTGATGGGGCATGACCGATCAGTGCACTCAGCCAATTGCTAGGAGAGCTGTGTTTTGGCGGGGGGGGCCCTGTCAGAACACAATAGCACAGCAGGGAAGATTTCTGTACCAACATAACATAGTTAGTACAGTGGCTCCGCCTGAGTGGTCAGTTTTTTGCATTCAACCCAGCAGGGCTGAATGCAAAAAAAAATTCTAGTGTTTACTAGGCTTAAAGAGGAACTGCAGTCTGCTCACATAATTTGTAATAAAAACATCTTTGCCATTCTGAAGCTTCCCTCCAACCACTTTGCATATTATTTTATATATACTGTGATTCTGTACTTGCCAAATATGCTGCAGAAATCTCCCTCCACTGAGTCTGGCTGCATACATTTTAACTGTGGGCACTTCCTGGATTTACACAGAAGCACACCTCCAGCTCTGCAGCTCTCATTGGCTCTCTTATGACTCATCCCCCCTCCCTTCCTGGCAAACTCGAGAGAGAGAGAGTTATGCATGATGTCATAAGCCTAGGCTTTTTACCAGACAATAAACAGGAAGTGGGCTGTATAAGGTATTTACTGGCAGAAAGTAAATGTATTACTATCCAAAGTTAAAACAACAAGGGCAGAAGATTTAATAGATGGAAGGATGAAAAAATGACTTAAGCTCTGACACAAACTTTCTAATTTCTCTATAAAACCACAATCCATAAGTGTGTATTATTAAAAAAATACATGTAGAGCTGTTCATCTGGTAAAACTTTGAGTACATGCATTCTGAGCAAATGGGGCAACAAAAACAAAATGTTATTAGAATATTTTCTCTCCAGGTTGAATATTTTTCATTCATATGGAATAAAATAAATCAGGAATATACTGCATTATGGCCAATAGATGAAGCTGATAATAACAGTAAATAGGTAATAATTTCCTATGATTATCAGCTCCATCTAGTGGCCATAATGCAGTATTTCTCCGATTCACTCTATTCTGTATGAAGAACATTTGACCTGGAGAGAAAATAGCCTAACAACATTCGTTTTTTGCCCCATTTGCACATAACGAATGTCCATGAATTTTCAAAGGAGTGAATAGCTCTGCAATCTTTAAAAAAAAAAAAACCCTCAGAGTATGAATAATTTTTCTAACACTGTTTTTTTCATGATTGAATTGCAATGTGTGTGGGGGTGGTCATATGATTTATTAGATCAGTACATTTTGATTGTTAAACCAGGATAATACGTGGGATCATGTTTTCAGATAATCTGTTGTGAAAATACAACTGAGTCTACAGAAAAGTCTAGATTCCTTACAGGGCAAGTCCAACCAAAAGTCATGGTTCAGTTATAGGTGGAGCCCCTGGTATCTTATCTGTAATGGATACTCCAACAGCCAGAACTCTCAGCTTTAATCCCGACTCTGTTCCCGCCCACCTGGAAATGTTTATACCCGCCCACCTTTGTGTGTCGCGGCATCTCCTGTTTCCTTCTCCATAATACAACATAAAAATACAGTAGGTGGGCGCGGCCCCTCATAATGAGTGCAGCAAGTGTGCAGAACCTGGAACTCAGCACATTAATGTCGCCTATACAGGCACAGAAGATATTAGAAATAACAGAAGATATTAGAAATTACAACTGACCAATCAAATAATATTCTCCAGCTGCTATTCCGTTTCTGAGATATCCAAAATGTAATGCCGCGTACACACGGTCGGACTTTTCAGCTACAAAAGTCCGACAGACTTTCAATGGACTTTTGGAGGACTTTCAACAGACTTTCTAACGACCGGACTTGCCTACACACGATCACACCAAAGTCCGGCGGATTCGTACGTGATGACGTACACCAGAATAAAATAAGGAAGTTGATAGCCAGTAGCCAATAGCTGCCCTAGCGTGGGTGTTTGTCCGTCGGACTAGCATACAGACGAGCGGATTTCTGGGTCCGGCGGAGTTACGACATAAAGATTTGAGGCAAGTTCCAAATCTAAAGTCCGTCAGATTTGCGACTGGAAAAGTCCGCTGAAGGTCCGGTGAAGCCCACACACGATCGGATTGTCCGCCGGATTTGGTCCGTCGGACAAGTCCGGTCGAAGAGTCCGACCGTGTGTACGCGGCATAACAATGCTGGAAACGGAATCTGCAGTACTTATTTTCTGCCAGTCTGCCATTCAGCATCATTCAATTCCATTCCTCTGAGCCCAGGTTGTCCTGGATCCACCCCCAGCCTGTGACTGGCAGAGAAAGGAGAAGCATAACGATCAGCTCATCACTCTGCTCTCTCCTCCTATCAGCATGCTTCTTGTCAGCAGGTGAACCAATTGGCTCCTTGTGCTGCTTCTTCCGCTTACACTCCAGCTCTGCTCTGAGATTCTAACTTAACCTAGGGGTTTTAGATAAGGCTTACCTTTAAGTAATGTAAACTACTCAGATCAGGGGTCATTTGGTCCACAGAGGATGAGAAGACTCCCTATACAGATATCCAAGGTGTAGTCTGATCTCCAGCAATGCCCTGTTGGAAACACACAGACATCTGTCATTTACATTGCTGAATGCTCAGCGCTCTTATGAGTCAGTGCTTTACATTACAGACTAAACTGGGGTTTACCAATGCCATAATAGCAGCTACAACTTTAATGAGTTGGTATACTAATAGAAACATGTCAAAGCTTTGTTACACTGAGATACATTACTGTTATAGTCCATGACAGGCTGCGTCCAGTTTTCCATTATATTGTTTCTGGTTTCTACTGGCTTTAGGTAGAACTGACCTTTCCAAGGTTGTTTAATATTATATTGAAGAGCAGGATTCTGGTAGGAACCAGCACTGGCGCCTTTTAAAACTTTTTTTCTGACTCTTTTCTTAGATTCCACAGGGATAAACCACTAGATTATCTGAAATGATCAGATATTGATACACTGCCCCCTAGTGGAAAATGCACCAATTTCTAGCACAACGTAACAGTCATTAAAAGCAGAACCTTCACTCAGAAGGGAAAGTAACATTCACAGGTGCAACAGAGTGCACAATTTTTTGAGTTAAGGCCCCTTTCACACAAATGTTCCGATCGAGTCCACCCATCCCTTTTTCAGGCAAATCTGATTGGAACCTCCATTCACCTCTATGGAGCGGTGGGTGTAAATGGACATGTGTCTGTTTACATCTGCCTACATCCAATCTGCTAAAAACAGGTGTATGGGGATCAGTTTTCCTTCCGCCCAGTGGATCGGAAGGCAGTGAGATGTAAAACGGACAGGCGATCGATTTACATCTGACCACCCATAGAGGAAAGTGGGCTGTGTCTGTGTCCGCTCTGCATAAGGGGTGTGGACACGGACCTGTCATCCGCCCGCTCTGCAGACAGATTCCTTTTAAAAACTGGAGTCAGATGTACCAGTTAAAGAGTTAGCCCGGGTTCACACTATACCGGGCTGCGGATCGCACAGGAGCGCTGTGCGTCCCTGTTCCCCGTTTCAGGGACGAATCAGGGCCGATTCTATGCCTGAATTCGGCCCTGAAACGGAGCCAAAGACGCACAGCGTTTTTGTGCAGTGCGCTCCGCAGCCGCCCCGGAGATATGTGAACCGGCTCCATAGGGAGCCAGTCACATTCTCCTGCTATGCGAATTAGATGTGCAGAAACGCACATCTAAATTCGCATAGGTGTGAACCCAGGCTCAGATGTTCCAATCAATGATCAGCGTGAGTTTGACTTGCTCCATCATGTGAAATAATTACACAAATATGGTTTCACCTGTTCTCCAAAGAATTCTTTGAGGCTGGGTTCACATATATGTGTATTGGATGCAGTTTTCACCACATCCAATTCGCATGACAGACGAGTGTAACCAGCTCTCAATGGAGCCAGGGGGGCGACCACAGTGTGAATTCCAAAGGGGTCCTGTCCGTTTTTGGGTCCAGTTCAGGTGCGATTTGGGTCCGAATTTTTGCCTGAATTCGCACCTGAACTGGACCCAAAAACAACCAGGACCCCTTTGGAATTCACACTGTGAGCTGATGAACAGAAATGCACCGGACCCAATGCTGAGAACCGCGGCCACACATATGTGAACCCGGCCTGAGAGTGCAATACGGGCCAATCAAAGGAGAAAAGTTATTAAGTCCTGGTTCACACCACGGTGGCTTTGAAGTCGCTAGACTTCCGTGCCACTTTGAAGCCGGACCCCAACACGACCTCAGCACCACCTGCATGCGATTTTTTTTCTTAGGCTGTTTTCACACTGGGGTGCTTTACAGGCGCTATAGCGCTAAAAAAATAGCGCCTGTAAAGAGCCTCTCCTTTCACTCAAGTGTGAAAGCCCGAGTGCTTTCACACTGGAGCGGTGCGCTGGCAGGACGCCAAAAAAAGTCCTGCAAGCCGCATCTTTGAGGCGCTGTAGGAGCGGTGTATACACTGTATACAATGGGCGCTGCCCATTGAAATCAATGGGCAGCGTCGCCGAAGTGCTGCAGCAGCGCTTTGCGGGTGTATTCAACCCTTTTTCAGCTGTTAGCGGTGGTTAAAAGCGCCCTGCTAGCGGCCGGAAGGGGCTGCAAAAACAACGGTAAAGCGCCGCTAAATATAGCAGCACTTTACAGCTGATACCCTAGACGCCCCAGTGTGAAAGTAGCCAAAGTCTGGGCAACTCAACCTGCACCGATTAGAAAGGTGCCATTGCACTGAATTGGGTCCAACTTCTGATGTGACAAGTGCTCCAAAGCCAGAGCACTTGTCACATCAGTGTGAACCAGGCCTAAAGCAGAAGCTAAATGGAAAGATTAAGAAATGTTAAAGTCTTGTACCTCTATCAGGCCAATGTTTGAGAGATAATCAATATTCAGCACCAGTGCTATATGCAGCTTACCAGTCAATGTTTCTATCCTCATCTGTGGAAGTGGGGTATAGGTCAAGGCTGGAAGAATGAAGTCATGGGAGCAAAAGGTGCAAATGGGTTTGCTGGTAAGTATGAGAGTGGTGGAAGCCTCAGCATATCTCAGAGTAAAGGGATCATATCAGTTTAAATGGTTGGGCATTTTATGGATACCAGGTTTAGGCCTACAGACACCTCTAACTGCAAAAAGACCCAAGGGGAAACCCAAACCACGCTGCTTCATACTGAACTGCTAGGTAGACTGGAAGAATCAGAATTTCCCAGCAGGAGCTGGAGTCTGTGGTTGAGTAGGGAAGTCTGAGTCAGCTATCCAGTCTGCTTCCCTGCAGCAAACATAACAGTCAGCAGCTCAAAAATGAAAAGAAAAAAAAAAAATCATAGTAAGGATCACTAAAAAGCCACCATTAGCTAAAGTATTCGACTAAGTAGGTTGAAAGATGCCCATCGGTGACAGTCTTACACATCTTATTTAACCTTGGGGGTTCCGTTTCACCATAGTCCATGTCTTTCACTATTGAGCAGTGAGAAGCCCAGTGATCAGATGTTATTTTCAGGTGCGCTGGGTGACAATCTCAGAGGCTCACGGATGACATTTCTCAGGCGATTCGATGACTAAGCAAGTTAGTAAATCTCATAAATCTCCCCCGGGACAACTCACTTATCCCTGCCACTCTTTTCCATTGTCTAAAATATTCACCTGGGCCAATGTCAGAGCAAATCATTTTTTATTAAAGAGTTTGCCTCTGAGAAATCTGAAAATTTTCCCATGCAGAGTGGCTGCACACACATTACAAGGTCTATCTGCTCATTTATTTTAAGGGAGAAAGAGTACTGGTTCACACTGGAATGCGGTGTGGGAAACCCACGTTCCTTGCACGTTTCCCACACCACATTCAAAACGGGCCGTGTCTGCAATCTGCAATGGGTGTCAGTGTAAAGTTCTTGACAACCCATATGCGCTTGCCTGCACCAGATCGCATGGTACCAAAGTACCACGCAATCCAGTTGCATTGTGTTTTTAAAAGTAGTGCATGCAGAGCCCATTCCTGGGCAATTCTAGTTGTAAACCGACCCTAAAAACACTTTTATCTACCTGATCCACTGCTACTCTGGCAGACGGCGCTTCCCTATGTGTCATTATGTCCAATGTTGGGCTATTTGTGGAGAGGATAGAATTAAAAATGTTCCTGGAATGCAGCTTTAAAAGGATAAGTTCATCTTTTTTTTAAAAAAAAAATAGTAATAAATGCAATCTTTTTGAAGGTAAAAAAAAAAAAAAAAAATGTGCATTTAATTACATTTTTTTTTTTTTAAACTTTCAGCCTGTAAAGCATTGCATCCACAATAAGCAGATCGCTGATGCCATGCAGGACTCCTGCAGACTTCTCAGTGTAAGCTGTCTGCTCGTACCTCATACAGGCAAGTAGATACACACTGACAGGAAGAGAGAATGAACTACCAGAGCGCTCAACAACTCAGTGGTAGCTCATTGGGAACTACAAGCCAACAGCTGCAAAGGTTGTTGGTATTTGTAGTTCTTGCAGTCACAGAACTCTGTGAATAAATGACGAGGCAATTTTTTCTGCAAACTGTGTGTAAATTTGCAAATGCCATCAAAATCAAATGTTTTAGGCTATTTTCTCTCCAGGGTGGATGTTCTTCATTCTTAAACCACTTGCTTACTGGACACCTAAACCCCCCTCCTGCCCAGACCAATTTTCAGCTTTCAGCGCAGTCACTGTTTGAACGACAATTGTACGGTCATACAACACTGTACCCAAATAAAAGTTTTATCATTTTTTCCCACATATAGAGCTTTCTTTTGGTGGTATTTGATCACCTCTGGGCTTTTTATTTTTTGTTAAAAAAAATTTAAAAAAGACCAATTTAAAAAAAAAAAAATAGAAAACTTTCATATTTTGTTAATAAATTTTGTAAACAGATAATTTTTCTCCTTCTTTGATATACGCTGATGAGGCTGCACTGATGGGTAATGATAGGCGGTACTGATGGACACTGATGGGTGGCACTGAAGGGCACTAATAGGTGGCACTGATAGCTGGAAGTGATGGGCACTGATGGGTGGCAGTGATGGGCATTGATCGGCACTGGTAGGCGACACTGACAGGCAGCACTGCTAGGTGGCACTGATTAGCACTACTGGTGGGCATTGATAGGTGGCACTGAATGCTGGCACTGTAATGTACTGGTGGGCACTGATTCATGGCACTGTGGGCACTGGCAGGTGGTACTGGTGGGCACAGCTGAGGCAGCTTCACCTCTTCCTCTTCGGGACTGATGTCCCTTCAACTAAAGCCGGTGATCGACTTTTTTCTCCTCAGGCTGTCATCTCGAGAAGAAAGAAAAACGATTACCAATCTTCTGTTTACATCACGTTATTAGCCGTCATTGGCTGGCAGCTGATCACGTGGTAAGGGGCCGGGATCGACCCCTTACTCCGATCTGTGATCACCCGAGTCTCATTGACTCGGTGATCACAGCCCGCGCAGGGAGCATGCAAAGAGGAGCATGTCTAGCAAGTCTATTGATGGCCTCCCGGCAAAGTAGGTCCGCACTGTAGCCGTCATTCGGCTATAGCGCGGATCTGAAGGGGTTAATAGAGTGAATCAGGAAAATCCTGCAGTATGGCCACCAGAGGGAGCTGATCATATTTCCTATCATCATCACTAAGGATGAGCTCCGGCGTGTTCGCACACCCCACATGCTGAGCCCGCCAGGAAATCTGCACTGCGCTGCGCTAACAGGCAGTGAGACATTTCCCGATTCACGGCTGCAGAGATCGGGAAATGTCTCACTGCCTGTGATTAGCGCTCCGCAGGGCTGACTTCCTAGAGGGCTCTGCACGTGGGCTGTGCGAACACGCCGGAGCTCATCCTTAATCATCACCCATCATCTAGTGGTCATATTGTGGTATTTTCCCGATTTTCTCTATTCTTTGCTGAAAAATAGCCTAGTAACATTTGACTTTGCTGGCATTTACACAGAATAAATGAACATGCAGTTCTTCCCCACTAGCCAAACTCAAAAGAAATATCTCAGCTGCACTTACACACAAAAAAAAAAAAAAAATGTAAATAGTAAAATATGTATAAAATTGCAGCTTACCAGTCCTCAGATGTGGTGGCTGCATTCGTTTTCCTTTTTTAGGCTTTTTTTCCTATAATATAACCTGGTGAATAGCCCACTTCTTGCCCAAGGGTGACATGCTCACTCCTCCTCTACAGAGGGAGCTATGGTTCCCACCTACGCTGGATTTCAAATGGCTTGTTTATACTTGTGTCAGCCTCTGAAGAGCAATCCATAGTGGACTGCTTTTCAGAGGGTGTTATGTCACCTCCTCACTGCCTGTTTTAACCCCTTAAGACCCACACCACAGCTTGTGGTTGTAGTGTGGTCCCATTCAGTTGAATGAATCACATACAGCGGGAGGTATTGCCCACCAAACGTAACAGGGAGACAATTTTGGCCATGCAGCAATGCAAAGAATCCCGGCCACATGGGGGGCAGTTTACAGAAGCTAGATCAGATTGTTTGTGCTTCCAGTTTATATCATAGGACAAAAACAAGCACAAGGACAATGCATTTCTGTGAAGATCAACAGGCTTTTTCTGTACTTAACTGAAAATGTCCTTAGCCTAAAATATGAAAAGGAATGCAGCCACCACATATAATGCATTGTTCCCATAAAAGGGGTTGCCTTTGCAAATGACATCCTGACATCCCATTTAGCAGACATAACCCCAATGGTATAAAGGTAAATGTGTGCTCCATGGAAACAATAAACTGTATGTGAGTCGGTCTCATCCAGCACGTTCTCACTGCACCCTGTGACACATGGAACACACCTTCTCACACTTCCACCTCTCCCCCATCCATTGCCTGATGGACTTTGTCCTGCCGTTTGTCCTATGACTTCATCACTTCCAGGAACATATTATTCTTCTCTTTCCTGCCCCACTCACAAGTCTATAGAACTGTCCTGCGAAGGTCAACGCCAATGACAGATATAGAGACACAAACATACACACTACTGTTTCCCCCCAAAAAAAGACCTACCCTGAAAATAAGACCTACTGTGATATTTGGGGAGGTCTGCAATACAACCCCTACCCCGAAAATAAGCCCTAGTTTAAAGTGGTTGTAAACTGCTAGAATCCTCTCTAATAAAGTATTACATAATGTAAACTGTGTGCGTTTTTGTATTGTAATCTGAAAATACCTTTGGTACAGCGCAGAGCGGCGCTCAGCTGATCTCTTCTTCTCCTGCCTGTCGGTGGGGGATCTTATTATAGGCTTACCTGTAGGTAAAAATCACCAAGCAGCGGATACAACAGCTTTAACAGCTTTGTCTATTTTCTCACTTACATAAAAATCATCTTTTTTACCCCGTACACACGAGCGGATTTTCCGACTGAAAAAACTTGGATGGTTTTTCCAACGGAATTCGGCTCAAACTTGGCTTGCATACACACGGTCACACAAAAGTTGAACTTTCGACCGCGGTGACGTACAACACTAGGTCGAGCCGAGAAAATGGAGTTCAATGCTTCCAAGCATGCGTCGAATTGTTTCCGAGCATGTGCGCGTCGGAATTTGTACAGACGATCGGAATTTCCGACCAAAAGCTCACACCGGACTTTTGCTGGGGAATTTCTGATCGGGTGTACGGGGCATTAGAAAGATCGCAAAGCTACAGCAGGTGGAGGAATATTTCTAATTCTGAATTACAGCAGGGTACAGTGTGTATATTATATTATTATGGGCATGTGTCTACAGTTCAGTAATGATTACATAAAGCAAGTCAGGGCAATATTGCCTCGTTTCCACCGAGCGGATCGGTTCGGTACGGTACGCTATTTTGGGTGTTTCCATTATGAAAGCAGCCCATAAAACCGAACCGCTCCATTCAGGGTCCTGCTTCAGATGTGGGGCCATAGAAAATGGAACGGTTCAGTTAGGACGGAGCTACGATACATTCCACTGATTGGCGAACGCGTGACGCCATGCTAGGCATTTTTTCTAAACCCACGTATGGCCCCTGTCGGTCCGACTTGCAGTGGAAATGCTCGCCTGAATAGGCCGGACCATTCTAGGCCTTCCAAACTGTACCGACCCAAACCGATCCGTTCGGTGGAAACGAGGCATAGGTTTATCTCCTGTTGCTCCTGGAGGGGGAGAGGACAAACATACTTTGCATTTATAAGGCTGTAACCTACCTATCCTGCTGTGTGTTACTGAGTAGTATGGCTGGCTGGCTGCAGAATGAGAGGTGTGATTTATGTTGAAGTGGACTTGTTCACATTTAACATGAACAGGCCTAGTGTACCCTCCCACAATCACTGCAATTTACAAAGCATGATGGGAAGTGTAGTTTGATTATAGTGTGTAGAGAGAGAAGAGGATATGATATGTAACAGCTTCTTCTTGGCAGAATAGATGCTGCATTTTTTGAATTAGAGAGTTGACTTCCTGAAAATTCAATGAAGACTTTTCTCTTCAATGGTAAGGAATTTCACAAATGTAATAACTGTGTACTGTTTTTTTGTGTAGGAGTATGTACTAATGTAGGATTCTTTGCCGAGGAAGGAATTCTGCTTTAAAATCTGATTCAGACTAAAGCTGCCTATACACTGATGGACATTTTTGATTGAATACACATTGAATTTGTTGTTTAAGCCAGCCACAGACAGTTCAAATCTCAGCTGCTTCAGCAGGGACAATTTGATCAACTTGCATTTAACCAGCATGTCAGATTTTCATGCGATTATTGCCAGCAGCTATAGCCACTAGCGATAATCACTGTGTGTTACATAATTACATAGCAGGTGAGGCTGAAAAAAGACACAAGTCCAATGTATATCCCTGTATGTTGCAGTCGTTCAGGTGCTTATCTAATAGTTATTTTAAACTATTGATGACCACCGCCTATGGAAGGGAATTCCACATCCTTGCCGCTCTTACAGTAAAGAACCCTCTACGTAGTTCTAGGTTAAACCTCTTTTCTTCTAATTTTAATGAATGGCCACGTGTCTTGTTAAACTCCCTGTTGTGAAAAAGTTTTATCCCTATTGTGGGGTCACCAGTCCGGTATTTGTATATTGAAATCATATCCCCTCTCAAGCGTCTCTTCTCCAGAGAGAATAAGTTCAGTGCTCACAACCTTTCTTCATAATGAATATCCTCCAGACCCTTTATTAGCTTTGTTGCCCTTCTTTGTACTCGCTCCATTTCCAGTAACTCCTTCCTGAGGACTGATTCCCAGAACTGGACAGCATACTCCAGGTGAGGCCAGACCAGAGCCTTGTAGAGCTGGAGAATTATCGTTCTATCTCTGGAATTAATCCCTTTTTTAATGCATGACAATATTCTGTTTGCTTTGTTAGCAGCAGCTTGGCATTGCATGCCATTACTGAGCCTATCCTCTACTAGGACCCCCAGCTCCTTTTCCACCCTAGATTCCCCCAGAGGTTCTCCCCCAGTGTATAGATTGCATTCATAATTTTGCCACCCAAATGCATTATTTTACATTTTTCTACATTAAACCTCATTTGCCATGTAGTTGCTCACCCCATTAATTTGTTCAAATCTTCTTGCAAGGTTTCCACATCCTGTGGGAAGTCCTGTTCTCCCAGCAAGGACAGTGGTGGGTATCACTGTCAGAATCTAATGTCCCAGCAGAGGGATTCCTTCATCCACCCTGTTTGTGTGGGCCGCTGACTGAATGAAAACCAGTGTATGGCCAGCTTAACTCTACACAAGACGGCTAAATTGTGTTTCCCGATAGGCAAGTTTCAAATTTTTGGCAAAAGTTAACAGAAAAGCCCTCATTTCCATCTCTAGCTACTCTACCAGGTGCTGAGGTATGTAGAATACAATGGAACCTGAACTCTAGAGTGGTCTCCAATGCCTGGCCTCATCTTCTCTATGCTGTCCAAGATGGTGGTGCCCAGATAGGAAATAAATGGTTCTCTAAAGAGGCTTAAGTGAGTTTTTCTTTTTTGAAATACAGGGGTTAATTCATTAAAAAGAGTTAAATAACGGCTAATCCTATGTGGTAAAATACTACAGTATTTGTTCCATATAGTGGTAATTACCGCATTCGTTAATGCAGTAATTTATCACATTGCACTGGTTGCCGGCCGCCACGTCCTTTACAGCCGATGACTCATCGGCTGTCAGTGGGCTTCCCCGTTCACAGATGATCGTAAAAAAAAAACTAAAATTATGAAAAAATAACTGCATGGGGTCCCCCCCAGTCCATACCAGGCCCTTCAGGCCTGATGAAGTCATGTGGACGCTATGCGTCGGGATTGAGTGATAGGCATACCGGAAGTGACTAGGGAGTGCGAGCTCGCCGCTCGTGGAGTATTTGTATATTATTTCCTTTCTAAAAGTGAGTGTACCAGCTGTGTTTTAATTTCAATAAATATTTTAAACATTACTACACTATCTGGAACCTTTCTTCTATATTTACCACCATCATTGAGAATACCATAGAGGAGGTACTATTCATCATAGGAAGCCACCTGTCGGTTTTACCAGAGAAGGACCACTAGAGGACCCCCTGAGGCAGTTTGATGCACTTGGCAACAACTTCATTCTTATGCTGTTACCTTACAGCTGTAAGGTGAGAGGCTAGTGCACAAAGAGGTGTCATCACATTGGATTGGCCAGGCACTGGTTATTTATTCACTATTCGTGGTGAAGGGATTCATCACTTTACATATGGATTTTTACCTTGTTTGATTGCAATCTGCTTATTCACTCAGGCATACATGGGACTTGTTGATTTCACTGGACTTCAGTTACATCATTAACTTACTTGCTGTGTTTGCACATGTACATTATTATCATTGTCATTCATTTACATTGAACCATTTTGATTTTGTTTGCACATTTTTTTGTGGGATTGCCTTCATATCTACACCAGCATACATTGATGCTCTTTGCATTTGCACTTTAAATAGAAGTTTGCTACCTACTACACATTACCTATTATTCAACAGCGCAGCACCTTCATTATTACACTCATTCTTTATCTGCCATGGATTAGCTGAACGGTGCTGGCAACAGTTGGTTGTTTCATATTTTATTTAGTTTTAATTGACAGCGTGAGAGTATTACTATTTCAGCAACGGGGCATAGCCACCTGGTGATGTCACAAGGGGCGGGGTCTCTGGGTGACATCATGGGATGGAAGAAGCGGGCAGCGGCGGCAGACGAAGAAGACATCACCGGAGAGAGAAGAGGGAGAAGACAGCAGAGGGAGAAAACGCGATTTTTAAAAAAGGACTTGTCAAAAACCGTATCTTGTGTTTTGTCACACTACACTTATTTTCTTAAATGGGTAGGGGTACAATGTACTCCATACTCATTCACATTGGGGGGGGGCAGGATATGGGGGCTTCCAGATTCCGATAAGCCCCCTACCTGCAGACCCCGACAACCACAGCCCAGGGTTGTCGGGAAAAGAGTGACCCTTACACCCCTTTTCCTGACCTGCTGGGCTGCATGCTTGGATAAGGGTCTGGTCTGGTGTGGATTTTTTGGGGGGGACCCCACGCTGTTTTTCTTTCATTGTGATGTGGGGTTCCCCTTAAAATGCATACCAGACACAAAGGGACTGGGGGGGACCCCACACCGTTATTTTCTCATAATTTTTAATTGCCGGCTTTTTTTTATTACAATCAGCTGTCCCGGCCCACTCTTTAGCGACCAGCTATTTGTCAAGAAACAGCCAGGGAATGAAACGACGAGGAAAATTGGACGATCGTTCGTCCAATTTTCTTATATTGAGTACCTTACATTAAATTAAAGTCTTTAGGCAGTCCTGTTAACCAGGATTTGTCATAAATAATAAAAAAAATAGCCACTTATTTTATAACAAGTCTATTACTATTGCTAAAGGGAAATATTACATTATATATTTTGTACATTTATTCAGCACTGACTTACACAGAAGCATTTTCATTGGCCCCTTTTCCCCGAAAGAGCTTATAATCAAATGTCACCATCACAGTCATCCTACACACACTAGGTACAATTCAGATGTAGCCAGCTAACCTGACAAACTGGGGTGTTCATATAAACATGGGAAGAATAAGCAAACAGAATATGCACACCATTTTCAAACCCAGACCTGCATGTAAATTAAATCCAGAACAATTATCGCTGTCCTGAGAAAAAAGTAGTGAATTACAGAGGAGTGGTCATTATGAATAATCTCAAGCAATTTCTGGTTTTCACCCACCATCTTCCCTGCCCTTGAATAATATCACATAAATATCAGTTGTGTGCAGTCTCAAGCAATGCATATGTAATATAACTCAAGCAAACTCTGCTCTATAAATAGAGATATTGTGTACAGTACAGGAATACGTGCAGTTTGACTACATGCACACTGATAGGAAAGTGTCATAAATGTCTTATCCAGGAGAAGCCATCTGTTCCTGGAATATCAAACTCCGGTGTAATAACCGACAATCTCCAACACACAGCAAAGGAGTAATGAGGAACACAAAGCTAAATAATGATTGGTGGAAGAGGTGCACTAGGCAGGGATGTGCCTACACTGTAATCGGCCATCATTGTCTGGGTGGCTATAAAGGAACTGGATGAAGGAAACAAACGAAAAAGGATATTTTATTATGAAATGAATGACAAACAGACAGAAGTGCAATCAGAGAGAAGGGCACCAGGTAAAAGGACAAATTTTAAAGTTGGAAAGGGAAGTGATTAATATTAGGGCAGAAAGTACACAGTTGGGAGGAGGCCCGGACTGGGATAAAAAATAGGTCTGGGCATCTTAGACCGAGCGGCCCATTTTTTACAAATAATGACAACTACGTTTTTTTTCCCCCCAGGGACCGGGGGGGGGGGGGGGGGGTTGGCGGTTGGTGATGGTATGGTCCTCTGTACTGTAATGTAATGATTACAGTGCAACCCCTTTATATCACAGTGCCCCTTGCAGTCATGCCCCTCTGCTTTTCACTCTAATCACGGTGCTCCTTTTTATTCTCCGCCTCCCCCACGCAGTCCTACCTTCAGCAGGGCAGAGGCAGGATTCAGCCCGTTTGTCCTCTCCAGGGTCATCCTGTCATCCTATCAGCAGGCAGGGGGCGGGAAGAGCTGCAGATCTGGATCATATTAACAAGAGGGCGATTACCCGCTTCTTAATATGAAAAGACTCCCACTCTCTGTACACACCTGGGAGAGCCAAGAGAGGAGACACAGGCATGGCCCAATCAATAACGGGAGGTGACCAGAGTCTGTGTTAGCCCTGTCTGGACCATGGTGGCCACTTACCTCCCACTGTGCGATCTGGTCATCAACAGGCCACAGACCGGTACCGGTCCACAGCGTGGGAGTTGGAGACCCATGCATTAGCAAGCTCTTGTTAGGAAATGCGGCCCCAGCCCACTGGGCGAATGCCGAGTGTGCCCTAGGGCCAGTCTGGGCCTGGCTGGGAGCAAGGACTTTCCTACTTCCCATGTAACAAGCAAGTGTCTGCTCAGGCACTGGCACAGTCCTCTGGGGGTGAGGAGTGTCAAAAATGGTGCTTGGCAATTGGCTGCTCAGGCACCGGCACAGTTCTATGGGGGTGAGGAGTGTTAGAAATGATGCTTGGCAATTGGATGCCCAGGCACTGCCAAAGTCCTATGGGGGTGAGTGTCAGAAAATCGGCTGCTCAGGTACTGGCGCAGAACCGACTTGAATCTTACACAGGTCCTTGTCTCCTCCCTCCTATGAGGAGCATGGGAGCAAAATAAAGTCAATTATAAGCTACAGCAAAGGGTTAATTTAAAGAGAACCTGTTGGTTTGCCATATATAGGTCCTTATGTTACTACTATGTCCTGCAGCGCTTGGTTGGGGTCTAGGAAGTACAGTAGGTCCAATAAAAGAAGATTCCTCCGAGCACCATAGCTCCTAAAGTTGATAGCAGGACAGGCAAGTATAACATCTTCACAGGATAATATTCTTTTTCGTTCCACAACAGGTTCCCTTTAAGGTTAGGGCTGCTGACATTTTTCTTTCACTTTCAAAATTACTTTTCATTGCAGTAATTATTCTGATTCAATAAATGTTTATTGAAGGATTGCAGTAAACTGTTAAAACATCACAGGCAAGGCTTGACAAAAGCAAACTTACTTATTATTTAGGTTTCCATAAACTTTTTGTAACAGGATGGTGTAAACTTGTCTGGTCCCGGCTTCTAACTGGATTTCAAAGATTTAAAAGTCCACTGGCCTTCAATGGCTGCTATTGGAGCTTTCATGGCATCATGGAAATCACTACAGATGTGGGAAATTGTATATCTAAAAGATGCTTTAGAAGTGAAAATTTAATTTGTTTATAAATTCTTGAGATTTTCTGTATATTCTAAGATTTTATTGGCTTTTTGTTTCAGTTTAAGCCTTTTGGGACAGTAAACAAAGACGTTGTCATGGTTTATCTCCTTTTATTTAAAATTTCTTTTTGGACAAGCTGTTTTTCTGTCTGCTCAGTGAAGCATAGGCTAAAGTGGGTGTAAACCAGGGACGTGCGGTGAGGTCAGCGGCTGGTGAGGCACTGGCTAGTATCAGAGCCAGATACACACACAGGTTACATACACCGCAATCGTTAGAGCGAGAGCAATAATTCTAGCACTAGAAGTCCTCTGTAACTCCAAACATGTAACCTATAAAAATTTTTACAGCGTCGCCTATGGAGATTAAGTACTCAAGTTCGGCGCCATCCCACAAGTGTGCGCAATTTTAGAGAGTGACATGTTGGATATCTATTTACTCGGAGTAACATCATCTTTCACAATATACGGACTACTTTAGTGGGTTTTTTTTATTCATGAAACCGTTTCTTTAAGAAAAACACGTTTGCAAAATTGCTAATGCAACGACCGCCATTTTATTCCATTGGGTGTCTTGCTAAATTATATATATATAGAAGAAGAGAAGTGTCAGAATAGACCTGGGTGGCAAGGGGTTAATTACCATCAGTAATATACAAATAATTATTAGATATTGTTTGTAAGGTAATTTACTATATTTTCAAAAACTATACTTAAGAAGGTGGTTTAACGGACAAAATACAAATGTTTGAAGTTATAACTTCAAACCAGTAATTTCACAGTAAATAGATAAATAAATTATTATAATAATATATAATAAATGGCTGTATTATATTAGAACATATAGCATAATAACATATGATTTAGCTTGGGTAAAACAGTACCTTTTCAACAGCAGATTATCATTATGAGATTAACTGTGTGAGGAAAAACATAGGATTATGGGTAAATCTTGCACCCGTAAACCCAGTTTAATCTCTATGTATCGCCTGAGGCCAATCACTTCACTGGGTATACAGTTGGTCCATCTTGTGTTTCAGTTCGGGGGACGGGGAATGTTTTAAATTGTGTTTGGAATTTGTCTTTGTTTGGCAGGTTGTTGTGGTAGACATTATGGCACACAGACCCCCTGGATCTACTCTCTTTCAGTAATGGGAGCTCCTGGCTCCCCGCCCCTAATTAATTGCTGCCATGTTTTTCTCCTCTTCCTCTAGGTCAGATGTTTCTTGCTACTCCCATTGGGTGAGACGTGAAGATGTAATGTTCGCACATATGCATTGGAGCTACCTTATCTTGGCACCCAATTTTATACCTGGCATCTTACAGATGTCTGGAAGGCACCAAAGTCAGTGTACGGGTGAAAAAAGTAAAAGAGCTTTTCGGCAGAAGAGACCTATAAATGTTTACTAGCTGCTGATTCACCCCGCTGTCACACCAATGCAGGATGGCTTTATATACACAAGTCAATCCAAGTTCTTGGTGAGTTGGCAGCCTCATGTCAGATCATCCCATGCTTTGGCGCCAAGCGATGTAAGAACACGACCTTTGGTGCCCAGAGTGACACCCAAACCAATGCTTTTTCACAGAACACTTTCTTGTTGTACCAGTCCTATCCCAATTTAGAATACCTTGCTGAAAATGAACCATTATGTAAAAAATGTGTCATGCTTCTTGGTAGGATGGCAGCCTTGTGTCAGATCATCCTGTGCTGTGGGACCGAGTTTCAATCACTGGAGCCTGAAGAGACCTAACCTTTGGTGCCCAAAGACGCCCTTCTGCCAAACCAATGCTTTTTTCTAGTTGTTTCAGTCCTACTACTACCATGTTCAAAAAAACCTATTATGAGAACACTATATACTGTATTCTTTGATTACCGGGGGAAAAGCCACCTTTTTGGGCCATCATCAGGTCCATTTTTTAGGTCATGCACACAACCATAGAAAGCAGGGTCAGATATACAATACTGCAGCCATACGTGGTCAGCCATACGTGGTCAGCATTACTTAATGAACACAGATGTAATTGTATCTACAGTTATATTCAAAACTAATATTTTAGATACATGAAACCTGCAGAACATTTTTATCAAAATGCGGAAAGTCTCCTTTACTGTATTGAAGGGCAAGCACCTGGTCTTGATCGGAAAACACAGATAATCTGGGATAATAGTTTGCATTCAGCTACTCAGCAATTGTAAAATCAATATGTCTTAAGTTGTGTCAAGATATGGGATCCATAGCATATACATCCATCAATGTTACAAACAGCTTTTACAAAAGTCAGCCAATACTGTAAATTTAGTGCTTATTTATGACACTATCAGTTCCGTTAGACAGTAGGAAAGCTGAGTAACCATGTACAAACAATGCTATTTTCTCAATATTACTGAAATAAAATGTCACCTTCTTAAAACAAAAGGATATTATGTATTGCTTCACATCCCCAGAAGCCTAACAAACACAAAGTTTATTCCTCATTATAGGAAAGTGCACATAGACATGATGAACTGTTCCTGAACTCACCTGAATGCCTATAGGGTTGATTTACTAAAGGCAAATAGATTATGCACTCTTAATAAATTAGCAGAAGCTCTGCTGACTTCCATCATCCAATCATGTGCAAACAATGCTGGTCTTTTTTATTCCTTTTCTAATTTACCTCATTTACTAAGGTTTGGAGCAACTGCACTTGTAGAGTGCACATTCTATTTGCCTTTAGTAAATCCACCCCATTGCATCTGGTAGTTTTAGAGCATGGATCCAGCTGCTTCAAACTCGTTAGTCCTCGTTAGTGCAAGATATGGTACAGCAGTATAGTAATTTGGATAAATGGCCTCATCTTCACTAGGCCAGTTCAAAGCTGTTAAATCAGGGTGGTTGGCTAACACCATGGCCCAGTCTGAATCTGTCAATGATCCATCACATACTCTGGAGAGTCATCTTGAAATTGAATTTTGGACTTGTAGGGAGAAGAGGAAAAAAAAAGAGCCAAAATCTGCTGGAAACCTGCAGGCCATCCAAGGCTCAAATGTGAGCAGATTCTGAATCTGATGAAATCAAGCTGTGGGTGGCCCTGTCTGCACAATCTGACGTCCTAAACTTCAATCTGAAACTGATAGAAGCCGGGCAAAAGATTCTCATCCAAACAGTGACTGCAGCCAATCAGATTCAGCCACTGTTCCAGTATACTGATAGCTGTGAGAGCAACATCTGTGATAAGACAATAGACAGCAGAAGAGCTTCATCCATCCACATTGTTTAGTGTGGATGGGAAGCCGAACTAGAAAAATCTTAATGGCTAGCCTTAGGGCCCTTTCACACAGGCTATCCGATCAGGTCCGTCTGTCAGGTGGACCTGATCGGACACTCCATTCAGCCCTATGGAGCGGCGGATGTCAGCAGTGACTTGTCCGCTCACATCTGCCGATATCCGATCCTGTCCGTGAAATACAGACAGATGGAAACCCTATTTACTATCCGTCTGGAGAATCGGATTGGATCTTATCAGGTGAAAAGGGGCTGGCAGTCCCTTTTCATCCGATCTCCATAGAGGACAGCGGAGCTTTGACAGGTCCATCTCCGCACAGTGAGTGGAGACGGACCTGTCATCCGCCTGCTCAGTGGATCGATCCCTGTTAAGCAAAGCGGAGTCCGTACACAGACAAGCCCATGTGGAAGGACCCTTATACTTGGTGCACACTATCAGTTTTCTTTCGTTCAACCCAGTAGGCTGAATGAAATAAAACGTAAGAGCTCGGGAGGAGCCACTGTATTAACTATCCGATGTTAGTACAGCAACCCCCCAAACCCCCCCCCCGCAGAGCTATTGTGCTCTAACATGGGGACAGCCCCCCGTCACAACGCGCCGGTCAGTGCTCGCAGCCATTGGCTAAGATCGGTGATGCAATGCAGATGTTTTTCTGGCATGCCCCTTAGACATAAGCTGGACAGGCTCCTGTACACATGGGCCGAACGTGTGAAATTATTCCACACTCATTGACCCGAAAAGTAAGTATGATTTCAAGTTGGCTTTTCTTATCTGCATACTTATTAAAGATCAGTGACTCTGAAAGTAATGAAGCCACTGGATCAGCAGGACAGCCAAGCAACCAGGAATTTTAGTTGAATCTGATTTTATACAAAACAGGTACAGATAGTATGTACAGAGAATGAGGTAGGGAGACAAAAGAATTATATTCTCTACATATTGTCAGATTGGTGAGGAAAAATATAAAAAAAATTGTAACATATTAAAAGGGATATTCAATGAGGAATAAGCATGATGTTTATCAGTCATCCATAACTAACCTAATCTATCTGGTGAATCTATAGAATCAGCTTAAAGTTGCTTCAGACACAAGATTAGGGGTTATTGTTCTAATCTTATTTGCTTACAAAGGGCAACCAGTCATTTAGGGAGCAGAATTTGAGCATCCGATGTGGGAAGGAATGTACGGAGAATAGGGAAAGGAGGAATGAGTAAGTGAAGTGGAAAGGAAACTGGGAGATAGTGTGAGTTGGAGGGGTATTCTGGAGAAGTAATGATTCAAATACAATTGGTCGAGCAAAACTATCTGAGAGTCTGGGAATAGAACGTAGGAAATAGAAGGTCTGTTGTTTTTGGAGCCACTGAGAGGCGTTGAGCCCTTGTCCCAGCCCCTCCCACGCATGGTCCATGGATGTAAGCGATGGGTGAGGTTGTACTAACTGGAGAAGTCTACAGTGTTATTTTATTCCAAGGGCGAAAAAGAAGAGTTTGAAGGGCTGGTAAGAAGGCAGGATTACCAAAAAATGGGGTCATGGGGCCCATAGACTGTGAAATCGTGTCATCCCGAAAGAACAATGTAAGTTTCTGGGAGATATACAAGGTAAGGCACAGAGGGAGTCATGTGACTTTCCAGTTGGAGCCATACATTTGTGGATAATTGGTGAAACCAGTCCAGCATCCTGATAAAAACAAAAATGCCACTTTGTGGTAAAGTGAGGCACCTGGGACCACACCCCAACTCTGTGACTTCGGAAGAGTCAGGGATTGGAATGGTTCCAAATGTACTTGGAGAATAATTGGTGGAGTTTGTGAAATTAAGATGTAGGGATTTTAAGAGGAACTGTCTGGAATAAGTAGAGGACGCAACCAGGAATTGTATTAAAGCAGATCATTAACTGCAGCCTCCATATTTCTCCCCAGAACTACATCTCATAAGAACTCTATCACTACCCAAATAAAAATGCATTTTCTGTATTTGCTGCATTTGTAACCAATAAGAGAAATTTGCATGTACTGCATATATGTATTTTATTATTGTTATTATCTTTACCTGACTTCATCAGCCATAGATGGTGCGATTTTCTATCAGGCAACTGCGGGTTGCAAGAAAGAAAATGGCTTGATCCCCCCCATCAATACAGACCATGTTGATGGGGGAATCCCTCCCGTGGAGCTATTGCGTTCTCCCAGCCCCAGTCAGAACAGTGATTATTGCTAGCAGCTAAATAAACACTGGCAATAATCACATGAAAAGCCTGACGTGCTGATTGTATCCAAGTTGATCAATTGATCAAAAGAAGAAATGGCCGCACTCTGTACTCGATCAAAATTCTTTTGTTCAGAACATCCCAAAGTGTTGACAGAAAGCTGGTAGATGCATTTCACACACTCCAAGTGTGCTTAATGATTAAATAATGATTAAGCACACTTGGAGTGTGTAAAAAAGCATCTACCAGCTTTCTGTCAACACTTTGGGATGATGTGAATAAAAGAATTTTGATCGAATACAGAGTGCGGCCATTTCTTCTTTTGATTATATGCGGAGGCGAGCCGAGGCGGGCACCTGTCCAGATCATCAGGCTTGCAAAACCTCACCTGGAGCTTCATGAGTCTTCTTGTTTTGATCAATCAATCAACTTGGGTACAATCAGCCTGCACATACATGGTTCAAATCTTGGCTGGTCCCTGCTGAACTGGCAAAGATTTGAACCATCTATGGCTGGCTCTACCCTTTAACACTGAAACAGCAAGATGAATGGCAGGGTAAAAATTAAAGCTTTTAGCAGGCTGAGTTCCCCAGTCCATTTTAATGCAAAATGTTTCTCTTCGACAGGACAACTGTCAGATGCCTGTTGTTGGTCGGTTCAGTAATGGTGCAGACTTGTGCCACACCCGTGTCCTCATCTGTCAGTGATAATACAAATAAAACCTGCAGTTTAGCCTCAATTGATGCAAAGAACAGGCCTATCATCAAAAGCAGATCCTCCCTATGGCATCACCCCGCACCCCTCCTTCCTCCTCTGCTATTAAGCTGGGGCAATTCTCTCTGCTCTAATCATGGGAAAAAGATGCAGAACACATCTCAACCTATTAAACTGAGTGCTCCGGAGGAATGCACATAACTTATGGGACAGGACAGCAATGCCAATGGTAGCATCCCAGCCAAGTGGAGGGGACGCAGGCTTAACCCCTGAAAGACATCTCCCTATTGTAGATCTACAGACAACTGCCAAGCTGCAGATAGTATTCTGCAATGCTGCACTGGAGGCACAGGAAAGACAAGCTTAGGAAATACAAATATTTGTAATATATAAAAAAAAAAGTATAAATGCAATCTAAAATCCAACAGCAGTATGTAACAGCGACCGAGAACTATCAACAATTATTATTGCTACTATTAGGAAGGATCTGCTTTGTACAGATACAATAATAATTATTGATTTTGTTTACTTTGTTTCTGTTTTTTTCCTGTCCTGTTGACAATGTTTTACCAGACAGGAAGTGAGGAGAGCTTTTCAAAATCAACACAGATGGAAACAAATGCTTTTCTTTAAAAGAGAGGGGGAAGGGTAGAACCCCTGACAGATTTTTATTGTCTGTGTCCCCATTACAGATTTCCCTTCACCTCCTGTCTGGTAAAACCACCGTCAGCGGGAGAGAAAGTGAGGGAAATATTACGGAACCAGGATAGCAGTAAAAAACCGACAGGGGTTCTAATCTTTCCCCACTTTATCCAAACAGGAAAAAAACAAAAAACTTTTCAACTGGAGTTACACTTTGATTTGCCTTTTAGTAAGCCATGAAGGGCAATGTAACAGCTTTGCTTTAAAGGCTAAATTCACCTTCTGAACATGTTACACCCGTATTTTCCAATACCGGCCCTGCTCACCCACCTCACTCCTTATCTTGTGACACCCTAATAAAGTCCTATCTACCACTGCTGCAAATGGCCTGCTGCTGAAGAGCTACCTCATAGTCCACTGACACCTCCTCCAGCTTTCGAACTGAAAGTCTGTACAGAGAGGTTCATGCAAGAAAGCTGGAGGATGTGTCTGCAGGAGGCTGAAATTGCACCCGCAATACAATGATCATGGGTGCAATGCTTTGAAGGCTCTTGTAGGAAAAAATTATAATTGCATGTTTTTTTTTCTGCAAAAATATGTGCATTTATTATTTTTTCCTGAAAGGTGAACTTAACCTTAAACTGCCACTCCTTCCCCATCCATCCATATGTTTGTAAAGGAAACAATCACACTACCCTAGAAACCAAAGGAAATACCCAGTGCTTTTGGGTATGGAAGAGCATGTGACTCTCTCCGTGTGACAGCACTTGGCCAATCAATGCTTCTTCACAGAGAGCCCACAGCCCTGCATAAGCTACAACTCTGGTGACTTGTAGCCTAGAAAAGACTTTCCTTTGCTCATGGGGGCTGGACGGACTGACAGAAAGAAGGGAAGGCAAGTATATGCTGCTGTTGGGGGCGCTATTTAAAGTGATATTAAAGGCTTTCTATTTTTTCTATTACTCACCTGTTATGTGCAGCGGTTTTGCACACAGCAGCCATGATCCTCTTCTTCTTGGGTCCCTTGCTGGTGCTCTGAAGCCCCTCCCTGCTGCCGGGTGCCCCCCAGAGCAAGCAGCTTGCAATGGGGGCACCCAAGCAGGCTCATTTCCGAGCCACAGCTCTGAGTGTCTATGGCTCATCCCCGCCCCGGCTCACTGGCTGTGACTGACAGCAGAGGGAGCCAATGAGGAGGGCGAGTCCCCGGAGAGCCGAGGCTCTCATGCACATCTCCAGATTGAGATGGGGTTCAGGTAAGTATTAGGGGGGCTGCTGCAGAGAGAAATAGAATACATAGAATGCATGAAGGTAAAAAACCTTGAGCCTTTAGAACCACTTTAAGTGAACCTGTTTCTTTATCTTGCATGGGTAAGGCACAGATTTACTTTAAAATTAGAGGCTTGAAAAAATGTAATGCAACATTATTGGTGGAGCAATGTTGAAAACCAGTCTCTTAAACCTAAATGTCCCAGGACAACTTGATCATTTATTATCCTGCTGCTTTGTAGCAAGTGTGACTACCTTAAAGTGGTTATAAACTTAAAAGCTTTTTTACCTTAATGCATTCATTATTGTAAAAAACCTTCCAATACCTGTTCCCCACACCACCCCCTTAAACACTTACCTGAGTCCGCTCTCGATTCAGAGCTGTCCCCAGTGCTCTCCCCTCTTCTTGCTTTCACAGGGCACACTGAGAGCAGCGGGAGCTATTGGCTCTTGCGGCTGTCAGTCAAATCCTGTAAGGATGGAGCATGGGACGCGTGTGTTTACGGGTGCACACAGCTTGGCTTAGGAGCGCACAGGTACACCCGTACAGGTGCCCCATCAGCACACAGCTTACTGAGGGGGCACCCACAGGGATGGAGGAGCAGACAATGTCAATGGGGGTACTCCAGAAGAGAAGGCAGGAGTTTGTTCCTTGTAATATTGCACAAGTATGTATGACTTGTTTTTTATTTTAATTAAAGCCTTTACAACAATTTTAATGAACATGATCCCAATACCCAGACATACAATAAGTCTTTACATGCACAGGCATCGCAGACCACCCTAAATTCAAAATAGAAAAGTTTGGTGTTACTAAGGCTTACCAACTGGGATCTCCACTACCTAAACAAGGTCCTGAATGGCTCACCTGCTGAACCTGGAAGCCATCACCCAGACCTTTCCATATATCACAGTACAGAGGAGCAGAGCTCACAGGTCTCAGATAGAGCTGACTTACTGTGTGTGTCAGTAGTAACAGGTTGGCTGTGGTCTTCTCTGCGACAAGTCACTGTAGAAAGGGCTGGATCTCTGCTTGCCGGTCTCTTCTGTGTACAGTGTCTGTACTTCCTCACTCCGATCCCAGCCTCCCTCCACATTAACTCATGGAGGCCTGGAGGAAATCAGCCAGCCGCACCGATGGAAAGAACTTTGCACTTCTGCTAGAAAGAAGGTGTCCAGACAAGAGCAGCACCTATCCACAGATGTTGGCAACTACATGACCTAAAAAAAGAAGATGAATTAAAATGACAGACAGGGCTTATAAAGACTAAATCCAGGAACTGTTGGGTGTGTTTTTATGATATCAAAGTGTATTTACCACTTACATTCAGATAGGGCAGTTATTTTATCTGCTGAGACAATACTGTAGAACTTCTGCCAGGTTTTTATTGCTGTCTGTGTCAAACTGAGGAGATTTCCCTTATTTTCTGACCTATAGGGGGCGATTTACTTAAACTGATGGACACAGAATCTGATGCAGCTGCGCAGGTTTTGTTGTCAAAGCTTAAGAGCCGGTTCACACTGGGACGGCTTGTCAGGCGACTTAGCCCCCTGACAAGTCGCGTTCCGTTCTGTACAATGAAACCGTTCTAAAGGGAGCGAATCAAGTCGCTCCAACTTAGAAAAAGGTTCCTGTACTACTTTGGGGGCGAATGGAGGTGACTTGCATTGATCTCTATATAGAAGTCATTTTGCAAGTCGCCGCTGCTGTCGTGTCCAGGTCGCCTGAGGCAGTCGTGCTGCAAGTCGTGCTGCCTCAGTGTAAACCGGTGTTCTGCCGAGAAAGTTCCGCTCGGCGGATAAGGACCCCCCTCTACTGCGCAGGCGCTGCGCCTGCGCAGTAGGATCCGGCGGAAATAGCCGAAGGTGAAAAGGGGAAAATCAGCTGTACATGGCGCCTGTAAGAGGGCCCCTCGCGGGCTCGCTTCGCTCGCCACGCTTCGCTCGCCACGCTTCGGGCGCCACGCTTCGGGCACAGCCTCGCTTCGCTCGGCTCTTTTTTTTTCCCCCTCTAGGTCCACTTGGATGGTGGGGAAGAAACCTGGACTTAGGACGCAGGCGCCGTGTACAGCTGATTGAACATTTTGAGCTTCGGTTATCTCCGGCGGCTGATAGTAGTTCGTACTGCGCAGGCGCTGCGCCTGCGCAGGCGCTGCGCCTGCGCAGTACAGGGGGTGGTCCTTATCCGCCGAGGGAACTTTCTCGGCAAGACACCGGCTCTAACTGAACAAGCTGAAGTTAGAAGCTAATTGGTTAATATGTGCAGCTGCACCAGATTCTGGGTGCACCAGTTTTAATAAATCTCCCTCCGTAGTGACCAAAACCCCATGTTGGACAGCTGTCACTGGAATAGGTGTCTCCATTGGAAGATTTCCCTTTTATTTTGTCTTGGTGACAACTTTAAATTTGGTATTTTTTCTAAGTCCCCTTTCACACAGGAAGGATCCAGTTTTACTCAGCAGGGGATCTGACCATTGATCCTCTGCTGATTGAAGTGACAGGATGACATATTCCGGATGACATATTCGTGTACGCTCTGCTCTATGGGCAGTCGGATGTATACAGACCGGATGTGTTAGATTATTATTCCAAATTCATAATTGAGCACTTATAGGTGTTATATTCATGGCAAGCTTGCAAAACAACATATTTGGTTTTATGATTAGTCATAATAAATATAATATGTGTGAATTACCTTGATCAAATGTTCAGTAAAATAGATCCTCATCTAAAGCTGAGTATTGTTAGAAGTATCTGGTATATGTAGTTAGTTTGAGAATGACATATAAGGTATCTGGTATAGAATGTTAATGGAGGTCCAGAATAGACAAGTATTTATGTAGTCAGATGAATAATACATATTTGTTTATATCCTGTTAGTTAGTTTAAGTTTAGTCTCAGTCATATTAATAAGGATTAGTAAAGGAAGTCCCCAAGTTACAAACACAATAGGGACTGTAGGTTTGTTCGTAAGTTGAAGTTGTTCGTAAGTCGCAACACTGCATTTGTAAGTGTAACTTCCGGTGGGAACACCGCATTCGTAAGTGTAACGCCCGCCTGTGCATGGATGTGGGATGTTCCGGGTGCTTGTTATGTTATCTGGGGCTCTTCTGGCCATGCAGTACATGTAGTACTGCAGTATGGGATGTGTCCGGAGGTATCCAGGACCAGCATGGAGCACAAGTGGCCGGCATTTGATGCTGTTCGTAAGTAGGAATCGTTCGTAACTCGGGTGTTCGTAACTCGGGGACTGCCTGTATATAGTTACTTAATGTAGTTAAAGTTGTAATATGTGTTCGTATTAGTAGATGTTTGGTTATATGACATTACACGATCAGCACATTACTACAAGTGTTACATATGGGATTGTCAATCAAACTCCATATATGATTCTCTGAGTTAGTATCTCCTTTTCTATAGCATATTGCTGAAGTTAGCAGAAATGAATGTGTGCCATACAAGTTTCTAAGTTTTTGTGAGGTTATGCGATCATATGTAACATATAGAGCCAACTCTTCCATATTGTAGGGGGTAATTTCCTGCCTCTTTTTGGTTACACAAGACAGCATGGAGACAGAAGGCAGCAGCCATGAAGCACACATGCTTTTATTTATTACCGGTATTTATTTCAGGTACTTATATAGCGCCGTCAATTTACGCAGCGCTTAACATATACATTGTACATTCACATCAGTCCCTACCCCCAAGGAGCTTACAATCTAAGGTCCCTAACTCACATTCATACATACTAGGGACAATTTAGACAGGATCCAATTAACCTTCCAGCATGTCTTTGGAGTGTGGGAGGAAACCGGAGTACCCGGAGGAAACCCACGCAGGCACAGGGAGAACATGCAAACTCCAGGCAGGTATTGTCGTGGTTGGGATTCGAACCAGTGACCCTTTTTACTGTTAAGCGAAAGTGCAATCCACTACACCACTGTGCCACCCAAGCTTATAAGCTTTATAACTATTTATTCTATTTCATATATTTTTACCTACACTGAACTGAACTATTATACATTTTACATTGTATTTATGATGCCAACTGTGTGACAATAAACTCACACTTTGTTTTAAGTCAGTTTGACTATCGATGCTATTCATCCAAAAACGTCCTTGAGATACAAGAATATTAGGTATTATTTTTATTCTTCAGGCTGTGCGCTTACACCGACTGCCCTCTGATCCTGGCAGACGGAGGGGAACAGATCCCCTTCTGCTTATTTTTATCAGATCAGAGGTAGTCAGGTATAAACAGACACAAGTCAGTTTACAGTTGACTACCCATAGAGGAGAATAGAGGGTCCGGTCTGGTCTATGTGAAAGGGGGCCTTATAGTCTGACCAGGAGGACAAATATAGTAAAGCTAGCCATACATGCTTTGATTTCTTACGGTACCAGTCAAAAATAGGTACCTGTTTTTGACTGGTACCATTCCCAATTTCCTGGAGACACAGCCTGCAGCCCGTTCTCCCGGAAGTTCGGCCCCCTCCTCCTTCCTCTGCCGCCTGACCAATTAGAAGGCACAGTGTGCTTCGTGCATGCGCAGTAGGGAACCAGCTGTGAAGGCTAAAGGCTTCACTGCTGGGTTCCCTTACCAGTAATGGCGGCGGCAGCTGCACCCGAGAGACGATCCGAAGATCAGCTGGGGTGCTGACATCTTGGGCTCCCTGGACAGGTAAAAGTGTTCATATATGTTAAAAGTCAGCAGCTGCAGTATTTGTAGCTGCTGACTTAATTTTTCCTGGGGGGCTGGACCTCCTCTTTAACGTGATTGTAAAGGTTTCTTTTTTTTTTTTTTTAAACAAACATGTTATACTTACCACCTCTGGGCCATGGTTTTGCAGAAATCAGCCCCGATCCTCTTCTTCTGGGGTGCCCTGGCAGTGCTGCTGGCTCCTCCTCTTCATTGGATGCCCCCAAGGACAGCCGCTTTCCCCGGGCACTCAAGAGTCGCGCTGCTGCGTCCATTGACAGAGACAGTAGGACTCAGCCCAGCCCCCCAGCCCCCCGGCGCTCACTGGATTTGATTGACAGCAGCAGGAGCTAATGGCTCCTGCTGCTATCAATCTATCCAATGAGGACAGAGGCCGCGGCTGGAGTCGCTGGGCTTGTGCACATCGCTGGAATGGACGGGCTCAGGTAAGTAAAAGGGGGGCTCTGGGGGCAGCTACAGCACAGAAGGTTTTTTACCTTAGGGCATAGAATGCATTAAGGTGAAAAAACTGGGAGACTTTACAACCCTTTCAATGCATTCTTTGCATTAAGGTAAAAAATGTTTAGGTGTCAGCATCCCCCCTCACTTACCTAAACCCTCATTGGATCCAGCGCTGTGCATGTCTGCAGCTCTTCTCTCGCCTCACTTCCGGGTCTCATTGGCTTTGCTGGGGAATCGGGAGCCATTGGCTTCCAGTGCTGTCAATCAAAGCCAGTGACGAGGGATCGGGGGTGGGGCCAGGTGTGAGCACACACGAGTGCCTTCATGGGGAAGCGGCTTCCCATGGGGGCACTGGCCAGTGGGAATGGGCCAGGAGTGCCGGCGGGGGACCCGAAAAAAGGAGGTTCACGGCCGATCTGTGCAATTCCATTGCACAGAGCAGGAAACTATAGACACTTTATTATTTAAAGAAAAAAAAATGTGCCGATCAGTAAAACATTACACAATGTATACTAAATAAAAAGTAGAAGATCTGACCACTTTAAGTATTGCACCAGGAAGAGTAAGCAAAAGCTATACTCTCTGGGTGTTGGGTGGAGCCCGATATAATGTAAAAGATTATCTTAGACGATTCGTTGAAGTAAATAAACTTATGAGTCTGAATGTAAACTGACTCTGGTGGTTGAAACGCCAAAACCAGATTAAAAAAGTACTTCATACATCCGAACATAGGATGCCAGCCTTTGTGAGTCATACCAAGGTGCGTCCTGCTCCACCTACCTATATGAGCGGGCTGAGATAATTAACTAAGAAGAATGGCCCCTGAGGCCTAGAATTCTGAACCCAAGCCCTTAGAGCTCTGTCTGATAGGCTGCTATATGGCGTCCTATTAATCTCATAAATAGTGATCAGATTTTTGCAGCGAACCAAAAAGAAAGCCAAGAAACTGAGGGGTATAATCATCACAAACGCCATTTAATAATAAAAATATCTGTCTGCCCTTTGGGTGTGTTCATTTGAAATTTAAAGCTGCACTCCAGCAAACATCTAAATTTAAACATTAAAAACACACATGGAAGTTGTTTTACCTGCAAAAAATATTTGTATTTCTGTCCATCCAGCCCTGATATGTACACAGCTCTGCCATAAAGCCAGGTGAATGATAACACTTTCTTTGTTACAGTAATGAATACAGTGGTTTAATTTCTCCCCATCAGCCTGCTGATTGGATGGGGTAGGAGCAGCAGCAGACTGATGAGGTTATCTCAAGGATCACTCAGCTCTCCTTTCCTGTCACTATGTTCGCTCTACATTAGCACAACTGTACTGCACTTCCCTCTCCCAGTCTGTCATTCAGGTGAGTGTAAGAGGCTGAAATCAAGCTAGTTCAGGAGCTTACACTAGTTACATTTAGAAAATAATTCAATGATTCATTAATGATTACAAATCTGTATTCACTTATGTCTTCTCTATATGGCTGGGGTGCCACTTTTGTGCGCCTTGTCTTTCTTCTCTAGGAAAAGTCAATACCATAACACAGCCCCCTTCCTCCTTGCATGGCATAGCCCTCTTCTCTTCTGGGAGTGTCTAACTGCTATCTGTGCTGATCCAGCTCATCTGCCCCTCCCCCTCCCCCTCCTGCCTACTTAACACTTAGTGTAGCTGCTGGGGGAGCAGCAAAGGGGAATGATATAGAGCAGTGTTTCTCAACTCCAGTCCTCAAGGCGCCCCAACAGGTCATGTTTTCAGGATTTCCCTCAGATGAAATGAATGTGGTAATTACTAAGCCAGTGAAACTGATCAAATCACCTGTGCAAACTAATGGAGAGCCTGAAAACATGACCTGTTGGGGCGCCTTGAGGACTGGAGTTGAGAAACACTGATATAGAGCACATGTATCAAACACAAGGCCCGTGGGCCAAATCCGTCCCATCAAGCCATCTCATGTGGCCCTCACACCTCTCCTGTAGCTGCGGCAACCCCCTAGTCTCTGCCCCCACCTTTTCTCAGCAGTAGAGGAGGACAGAACTCCTCTGCCAGATCCTGCGCTTCTTTGTGCAGCGGCGGAGAGACTTGTCTATGCCCCCCACGTCTCAGCAGTCGGCAGCAGAGAGGACAGAACTCCTCTGCCAGATCCTGCGCTTCTCTGTGCAGCGGCGGAGAGACTTGTCTATGCCTCCCCTCCCCACGTCTCAGCAGTCGGCAGCAGAGAGGACAGAACTCCTCTGCCAGATCCTGCGCTTCTCTGTGCAGCGGTGGAGAGACTTGTCTATGCCCCCCTCCCCCTGTCTCAGCAGTCATCAGTGGAGAGGAGCAGAGAACTCCTCATACAGATCCTGCACCCCTCTGTGCAGAGGCAGCACCCTCTCATCTCCACCTCCCCTGGTCTCAGTATTCAGCTGACTCCAGCCCTCCTCTGGTCCCCCCACCAGACCCTGCACTTTCTGCTTCCCAGCTCCGCCCCAGCTTCTTACCAGCAGTAGCACAAGGTAAGGGGGGTGCACTGTGATGTAAAGGAGAGTAGGGCACTCTTGCCTTCTGATGGTGGGGGGACTCTTGACATCTGATATAAGGGGGAGTGGGGTGCTCTGGACATCTAATCTAACAGATACAACTGGCCCTTAGTGGGCAACCATAATGCTGAATACGGCCGCAATTAAAGCGGAGTTCCACCCAAAAGTGGAACTTCCGCTCATCGGATTCCCCCCCCCTCCGGTGTCACAGTTGGCACCTTTCATGGGGGAGGGGGGTGCAGATACCTGTGCCAGGTATCTGCACCCACTTCCGGGAATAGACTCCCGCACTCCCCCGCTGTCTCCTGGGAAAGACATAGGTCCCAGGAGATAGCGGGGACCATTGAGAAAGCGCAGAGCGACTCGCGCATGTGCAGTAGGGAATCGGGAAGTGAAGCCGCAACGCTTCATTTCCTGATTCCCTCACTGAGAATGGTGGCGGCAGCACCCGAGGAGCGAGGGACGGTTCGGTCTCGGGGGCCGACTTCGCTGGACCCCGGGACAGGTGAGTGACCTTATTTTAAAAGTCAGCAGCTGCAGTATAAAAAAAAAATTTTCGCTGGACTCCCGCTTTAAATGGAGTTTGATACCGCTGATACAGAGTGCCACTTAACTGACAGCTCTGAGTCTGCTGGGGCTGCGGACACATCCATATCCAAGATGGCGGCACTCAGCAGCAGTCACAACGGTGGCTTTTACAGGTACACAACATGCCTGAAAATGCATTAAATGCACATATATTAAGATTGTTGCTGAAATAAATAATCTGATGACAGACTCCACCTAATGTGCAAAGGATAACTTTTGGGTGGGACAGCCCTTTAAATTCATTTAAAGAGGTAATAAACCCAAAAGCAATAATTTATTATACTGCAGGTTTCTGATTCTTAGATGTGATGGCTACATTCATTTTTCTTTTTTCGGCTTTTTTTTTTGTTCTCTCTCATCTGGTGATCCTGCCAATAAGTCTGTTGTTTCTTAAAAGAACAAGTTGTCCTGCAGATGTATCAGTCTGGGAGTTGAGTCAAATGACTGGCAGGGGGTGCTTGCAATGATCAGCTTTTATTTGTTCATGTAAGACCTTTATCCCCTCATCTAACACCGCTCTGACTGACAATGCTGCTGTCCAAAGATGTGCCCCCCCCCCCCCCCCCCGGCTCCTTCATCCAGAGTGGGGCACTCTATTTCCATACTTTTTTATTATAAATATTTCAACATTACAAACCAAAATATATTATTGGATATAGTACTTATCACTTATACAGTTTGTACATAAATTCCTTATTTCGAATACCATACATATGGTCTATCCACAGCAAATTCTGAAATTTTTCTATTTCTTACATATATTCTCCAATCAATATAACAATTATTTAACCACAAATAATAACAACATACAACAAAACAACACACACAAAAAAAAAAAAAAAAAAAGAAAAAAAAAAAATTTCCAAAAACACAAGCAACTCGGGTGACTGTTCCATTTCCTGCCCACTATAGTATTCTATGCATCTATACCTCGGCTGGTTGCTTAAATCAGTAGATTCTTCTCTCCCCATTGATTTTGCCCTCTACCTCGATTTTCTGTCTGGTACTAAATTCTCTATCCCTGATTATACTTGCCCACCCTACTAAAGATCCGCAAAAACCGGTGAGGATGGGGCTAACCGTGGAACCGAGATCCATGGCTTCCACAGTTTATACAGGTAATCGGGTATGCCTCTGTTACAATAGATCTGTTGTTCCTTCAAAATATTGTCGTTTACATGAAGGCGCCATTCCTCAAAAGAGGGTGCACTTGGAGATATCCACCTTAGGGCAATTAGCTTTCGTGCCAAAAACAGTAGCCTGCTAACTGGTATCAGAATCTCATGGGGCATAAGTTCATCATCAAGGTAGCCCAGCAGGCACGTTTTAGGGTCTTTATGGATATATGTCTTAAATGTATCATTAATTGTATTCACCACCTCTTGCCAATATTTAGCCAGTTTTGGACAAATCCACAACATATGTAGTAAATCAGCAGGTGATTGTTGGCACCGTGGACAGTCCGGGGAATCACGCCTGCCCCACTTAAATAGTTTGACCGGTGTTCTATATACCCTGTAAATTATAAATAATTGGGTCAGACATTGTGCTGGTGATAATGAGACTAGGGGTACCCTTTCTAATATTGTTTGCCAAGTTACATCTGAAATATCCCCTATATCTAGCTCCCACCCTCTTCTGCCCGGGCTAGCATTCTCATCTCGATATGATCTCGTAAGTTGACCATATAGAGATGAGATCAAGCCTTTTTTTTCTGTCATCCGTGCTAATAAAGTTATAAGTGGCATTGGTTTTATCACTTTCTTTTCCCCTTTAAACTGAGATTGGACCGCATGTTGTAGTTGTAAGTATTTAAAAAAATTATGATGAGGTAAGTGAAAAGATTCCTGCAGATCCTGAATGGAGCGTAGAATGTTGTGCGAGTACAACTGAGTTATATATTGGAGGCCCTTAGAGCGCCAGCTTTCAAATCCCTTCAGTTTACCTAGTTCTTTATATTGCCTGTTCCCCCAGAGTGGTGAATACTCAGAAGAACCTGCATATTTCATTATGCTCCTCATTTCCTTCCAAACTCTATTCATGAGTATCATTGTTGGGCTCTTACAGGTATAAGCAAAGGCCCCAGATTCCAGCTGGGCCAAGAGGTTGTAGTGAGAATGTTACTTAGCAGTGGGGCCTGAATAGAGTCCTCCCAGTTCACAGCACCCCAGCCAGCAAAATGCTGAAGCTGGGCAGCTATAAAGTAAAGTCTGGGGTGGGGTATCGCAAGTCCGCCCCTATCCCTTTCTCTCTGGAGAATTGATAACCTAATCCTGGGATATTTTCCCTTCCATAATAACCTTCGAAAAATTGATTCAATCTTTTTGAACCATTTGAGAGGTATCCATGTCGGTGAGTTATGAAAAATATATAATAATTGAGGGGCCCAGATCATTTTTATAAGGTTTGCTCGACCCACCACCGATAATGGCAACTTAGTCCATGCCGTATTCTTATGCTGGAATTTAGTAAGAATAGGAGATAAGTTATCTGTCAAATAATTTTCTACCTTGGAATGTATCATTATTCCCAAGTATTTAAATGAAGAAACAATTTTAACCTGAGGAGCCTCTCTTAGCATGGACAAGCTAGGGTTGTCTAAAGGGAGCAAAACCGATTTATCCCAGTTAATGATATATCCCGAAAGCATGCCAAAATTTTGTATAAGTGCCAATAAAGATCTTAAAGATTTATCTGTATCCCCAAGAAATAGCAGAGCGTCATCTGCATATAGAGAGTGGGGCACTCTAATACAGGAGGTGTGTTCCTGGCCAGATCACCAGGTGAAAACACAGGGGAAAAGCTTAAAAAGAAAACTGATGCAGCCACCACATCTAATGACTGGTAAGCTGCAATTTGGGTTTAACCAGTTCCTGTCTGCGCTATATCCAAAAGACGACTACAGCGCAGGCTTACTTTGCCGGCAGGGTGTCCATGGATGTCCTCCCGTGATCTCGTGCCTTAGGACGTAGCTGATCCCAGATCGAGGTAATGGGCCAATCAATGCAAACCCTTTATCATGTGATCAACTGTGTTCAATGACAGCTAATCACGATGTAAATACAAGCCAGTTACTCCTTTCCTCACGCTGACAGTGTGAGGAGAGGAGTGGAGAGCCGAAAACTGGCTTGTGTTAAAGGGACATCTACACTGATGATAATCAGGGCACTGATTATTAGTGCAGTCACAACAGTGCTGCCAATCAGTGCCACCTATCAGTGCCCATCAGTAAAGCAAAAAAATTACTGGTTTGCACTCCTTATATGCTGGCATGGGAGTCGGACTTATCCATGCAGTGGGACCTAGATAAATGGAGGGTTACCTTTTTCAGGACCTACAGGGGCATTAAGAATATTTCCATGATAGAGTCTAGTCTTAAGGTGATTACTAGGTGGTATCTATCTCCTGACAGATTAGCCAAAATGTTCCCCTCGGCTGACCTGAGGTGTTTTAGAGGTTGTTTACTTAGGGGCACGCTGGCTCATATATTCTGGGAATGCCCAAGATTGAGGACATTCTGGAATAAGATTTTCCTCTTGATCAAGAAAATTACCAAGGCCCATATCCCGAAAGCACCAACTTTGGCGCTCTTAAATGACAATTTGCCCGGGGTTCCGAAGCTTGCCCGCAAACTAATCCACTTTATTTTTCTGGGCGCGAAGCTCACCATCACCAAGGCCTGGAAGAAACCCAAAGTGTCCCTTAAGGCGGCGATCCCGAAAATCTCCTGGATTATGGCCCAGGAGAAGCTCGCTAGCATTCTCTACAACACAAAAGACAAATGTGAGGCTATCTGGGAGCCCTGGGCAAATTTCATTGGTGTTTCCCTGATTCCGGGCATGCAACCATAACTCAGCTGGATGTAGCGGGGATGCGGGGCGTCTTCCCGCGGGATGGCTTCCATATCTCTCCTCTCTCTCCTTCCCCCCCCCCCCTATCCATTTCACACTCTTTTCTCTATCTTTATTTGCCTTAGGTTTTGAATTGCAGACAGTCCGTTGGTTTTAGTGACACATATGATCTCAGATGGTTTCTGTCCTAAGGGGTTAAAATACTCTGATGATGTCTCCCTACCTGGAAATCTACATTTCAGCAATGTTTGCTGGGGGGTTGGGGGGAGCTGACGGAGGTTTCGCCGGTCACAGTGTGTTCCCTTTTGGGGTGCCGACGGAATCCCTCAGGCCTCCTCCAACTACTCATTGAATAGTCTAGGGATTTATCTTCTCTTTAGTTCTTTTTTTTTTTAGGTCATCGGTGTGGTTCCTTTAGATTACCTGTTATAACCACAGGCCGGGTCCTAACCCCTAACATTTGTTTTTGTGTATTTTAGTTTTTTGTTTCTTTTGCTTGAATTGCCTACCCCATTGGGGTCTAACGGTATGAGATATGACTACTCTGCCTACATGATTCATTGACTGTAAAACTTGTTTGTTGAAAAAACCAATAAATATTTTGAAAGAGAAAAATTACTGGTTTGCAAAATTTTATAACAAACTATGAAAAACTTTTTTTTTTTTTTTTTGTTTTTTCAAAAAGATTATCTTTTTTCCTTCGTTTAGCAAAAAATAAAAAAACCCAGTGGCGATTAAATACCACCAAAAAAAAAACTGTCTCAAAAAAATGATAACGTTTTCACATGAGTACAATGTTGCAGCGCTGAAAGCTGAAAATTGGCCTGGGCAGAAGGGGGGTAAAAGTGCCCAGTAGGCTAGTGGTTAATATGGCTTTAAATCTGACCAGGTCTGGTAATAAATGCAAAGCTGAATATGTTTAAGCTGAACTCCGGGAACAATACAAGTCCTCCCTTGCAGTGTGGGTGCAGGATTTTTCGTTTTGCTGGAGCTGTCTCAGGACGTCTGGCTCTCAGCAGTGACATATTTCAGGCAGGTGTGTACTCCAGCTGATAGCAGAACACAATGGCTCCCAGCCACAGTCCTTTCTCTGGTATTATATAGGAACATGTGTGCCGGCTGTCTGTATGGTAAAACCTGTGACAATGACACTCACTCTGACTCAGGTGTTTAAACAGAAAAATCTCAAAAGGAAAACAATCATTTTTTTATTCTCCTCCAACAATACAGCAGGAAAGATTACTGTGTTACCACTTAATAAATCAGAGATAACCCACCTCTATGGCTGCCTGCTGGAGCCCTGAGCCCAGTGATAAAGGTTTATGGAGGTTAAAACAAGTGGTGAGGAGGGACATAATGCCTCCTCCATTGCCTTTCAACTGACCTCTGAGAAGAGCGATCTGAAGAGGATCACTATTCAGAGGGCAAAGTTCATGTAAATGCGCCCTCAGGCTTCATGCACACATGTGGCTATGGGGCGCGGTAAAAGTAGTCGGTTAAGCTGCAGTTTTACTGCTCCTCCGACTGCCTGCCTGAACCTGGGCATGCAGCTGCTCAGGGATGTCCACCTAATGTGGCCAGGATGCTTTGCTTCACAGCTGTGGCAAAAAATAAACATCATGTTGCGTTTGGTGGGCATCATGGCCACTGAGCGCAACAAATGCAAGTCTATTGTTTCTCGCTGCAACAGTGTGATAGCGTGGCATTTACAGGGTTAAATTAGTTGGTGAGGAGGAGACCTAATGCCTCCGCACCACCTGCCAAATGCCCTCTGATGAGGGATTCAATGTGCATCACTCCTCAGAGGCCACCGCACATGTGCCTTGTCCCTTGCTGTGTTTTTCTGCCACCTTAACGTCCTCCATGAGCCAGTGGAACCATGAAGAACAGACGGAGCCACCTTCTAACAGGAAGTCGGAGGACGGCAGCAAAAGCAAAGGAATTTGGAGGTTTGGAGGAGTTTGAGTTAAGAACACATAATTCAATCAAATTGTTATATTTTACACCAGAGTTTTGTGTCACTTTAAGTCCTAATCTGCACTGCTCTGGCTTGGTGGACCAAAGCATGACAGCCAGGCGACCAGCATTTTCAGAAGGCAATTCAGCAGTGGCTCCCCACATCTCTGGGTGAATCCGGCCCTTGTCCCTGTGACCCCCATGTTGTCATATGACAATTATAAGCCAGTGTTAAAGCATCATAAAGGCAAATATTACACAGTAACTACATGATTGTCATCCACCCTGACCAGTCACACCTTTCCACAGCCGGTCATAAAAGGCCTCGGATTATTGTCATTGTAATATTTTATTTAAGCTTCACAAACACAGCTTCTGCTCTTAGAACTCTATCATGTATTTTCAGCCCAAAGCATTCTCCTTTTTATTCGCATCTGCCACTTTATGAGCTTGGAATCCAATATATCTTAGTATATAACATGTATATGTATTATATGTGTATCTATAGAATGGCCCAATAAAGCTAGAATATTACATAACTGACTTTGTACTGCTGATTAGGCAGTGTCTGCAGAGTTTAGCTTAAAGATAAACTCCAGGGGAAAAATAAAAATAAAAAAAATCCCTCCTATATATAGTGGGTCTTCCCCACACTGCTTGTTAATGTCTGGGGTACCAGTAAAAAGAACTTCTACTTATCTGATCACATCTCCACAATATAGCTCTGGCCCCTGCAGCCTCTGGCAGTCACAGGCACTCTCATCAAGTACAATGCAGGGCCAATAGTCCTTCATGGTATGTGAGGATGCAGAGAGACCGTTCACAAGTCAGAGTGAGGATTTGAATGCCAGCTACTGGGGGGAGTGAGGGATAAGGTACCCAGTGGTGTATTTAGGTTTTGTGCTGCCCTAGGCCTGATTAAAATCATGCACCCTCTAATTTAAAAATGAAACACCTCTTTCTGCCAATGCCACACCCCTTCCTGTTTAAGACCCTCCCTGTCATCTGTAAACCACACCCCTTCCTCTTTAGGCTCCACCTTTTCCTCTCTATACATTAAAAGTAGATATCAAGTGCCTACTTGTATATTTTGTTGTTTTGTATACCATTTTAAATGTTGTATCTATTATTTTAAGAGATAGTCATCCTAAAACAAAATAATGAAAAGTGTAGCCTCGTCAGTACCCATCATTGCAGCCTTATCAGTGCAGCATAAGAGTGCAGCCTCATCAGTGCGACCTCATCAGTGCAGCTCATCAGGGGCCACCAGTGCAGCCCCATCAGTGCTGCCTTATCAGAGCCTATCAGTGCAGCGTCATCAGGGGGTCACCAGTGCAGCCCCATCAGTGCGGCCTCCTTAGGGGCCACCAGTGCAGCCTATCAGTGCGGCCTCATCAGTGCAGCTTATCAGTGCCACCAGTGCAGCCTCATCAGTGCGGCCTCATCAGGAGCCACCAGTGCAGCCTATCAATGCGGCCTCATCAGGGGCCACCAGTGCAGCCTATCAGTGCGGCCTCATCAGTGCCCATCAGTGCAGCCTATCAGTGCGGCCTCATCAGTGCCCATCAGTGCAGTCTCATCAAGGGCCACCAGTGCAGCCTCATCAGGGGCCACCAGTGCAGCCTATCAGTGCGGCCTCATCAGGGGCCACCAGTGCAGCCTATCAGTGCGGCCTCATCAGTGCCCATCAGTGCAGCCTATCAGTGCGGCCTCATCAGTGCCCATCAGTGCAGTCTCATCAAGGGCCACCAGTGCAGCCTCATCAGGGGCCACCAGTGCAGCCTATCAGTGCGGCCTCATCAGGGGCCACCAGTGCAGCCTATCAGTGCGGCCTCATCAGGGGCCACCAGTGCAGCCTATCAGTGCGGCCTCATCAGGGGCCACCAGTGCAGCCTATCAGTGCGGCCTCATCAGGGGCCACCAGTGCAGCCTATCAGTGCAGCCTATCAGTGCAGCCTCATCAGTGCAGTCTCATCAAGGGCCACCAGTGCAGCCTCATCAGGGGCCACCAGTGCAGCCTCATCAGGGGCCACCAGTGCAGCCTCATCAGTGCGGCCTCATCAGGGGCCACCAGTGCAGCCTATCAGTGCGGCCTCATCAGGGGCCACCAGTGCAGCCTATCAGTGCGGCCTCATCAGGGGCCACCAGTGCAGCCTATCAGTGCGGCCTCATCAGGGGCCACCAGTGCAGCCCTATCAGTGCAGCTTATCAGTGCCCATCAGTGTAGCTTATCAGGGGCCACTAAAGCGGCCTATTAGTGCAGCCCCATTAGTGTAGCTTATCAGTGCCCTTTAGTGTGGCCTCATCAGGGGCCACCAGTGCGGCCTATCAGTGCAGCTTAAGAGTGCCGCCTCATCAGTTTCATAATATCACAACTTATTGGTGTATGTGAATTATGTATGGATTATAGCACGGAGCACTTTGCAGTATATTCATTTTCACTGAATGTGGATTGTTTAAGGAGTTTGCATTAATTTCAGCATGCATGGAGCACTTTGCAGTAATGAAATCAATGCAAACAGTCCACATTCAGTGAAAGTTCATTACTGCAAAGTGCTCCATGCATGCTGAAATCAATACAAACTCATTAAACTGTCCACATTCAGTGAAAGTTCATGTACTGCAATGTTTGCAGTACATGAACTTTCACTGAATGTGGACGGTTCAATGAGTTTAATCCACGGATCACTTACTTACAATATGATCTGTATATTAATTCAATCCATATTTAGCACTTTATTTAGAACTTGGCTTCTTGGTAAAGGACTTACAAAAATATTAGTAACTAAATTATTGTACCCGCAGCAGTACTGCTCTCGCCGCCTGGGGGTTCCCCTCGCCCTCCTCTCTCTCTCCTCCTCCTCTCTCTCTCCTCCTCCTATTGTCACAGACAGACCCCGCCCCGGGCTGCGAGAAGATGCAGTGTAAGGATGCTGCACAGAGGGTAGGCAGGGCATCAGGCTCCGCCTCCAGAAATACGTGCAGCAGGTCTGGCCTGTCACTGGTCACTTTATGATGATACCAGTCGCTCTCCTGCCCCTCGGCCTGTACTGCCTATAATAATAAGTGCCAAACGGCGAACACAGCCAGGGACTGTATATTTTGAGCGGGAGGCGGCCGTGGGAGTCGGGACTCGGGCACACAGGTTGGGGGGGGCTTTTTCGTGCGGGGGCGGCTTTTTTTACCACCCCCGCAGAGTGCCGCCCTAGGCCTGGGCCTTGTCGACCTAGGCCAAAACACAGCACTGAAAGTAACTAAGAAAGTCCTTTTTAATGGGAACCTGAGTCATAAATGAGAATGTGGCACCTTGCAGTGCAGGGGAAGATTTTTATTTTCCCCAGAGTTCAGTTTTAAAGCGGTAGTAAACTGCCACCAACATAAAAATAAAGTGGGCCCCCCTGAGTTACCTGTAATGTCGATCCCTCCCATGCAGCACTCTCATGGATCCCCGGTGCTGCCATCTTCAGTGGCCAGTTTAGCCTCTACAGCAGTTTTGTGGGGTGCAAGGGAGACACAGGAGCAGCGGACAGCCTTCTGCCAGCAGCCGGTCAAAACTAACGACAGGCTGATTTACATGGTGCCTAGACACTGTTCCAAGTGGTCCTCGCATTTAGGGCCATATGCATTAAAGGACATACGTCCCAAATGCAGAATTTTGACTGAAACTATCAATCACAAAGCAATATACAAGGAGATCCAAGCCGAAGGTAAAATGTCCAAACTGCTTCAATAATTCTGTGACAACTTCATAAAAACAGCCAATGCCTTCCCGGGGTAACACGCTTTCATCATTCACTCTTTAGCAAGCAAATATATCATTGATCCAAAACAATTTTGTCGGTGTTAGTGGCATTGTGCTGAACTATCAATCTGGCGCTCTCATGGTTAAATTCCCAATCAGATTCATTAAGAATGATCAATCACATAAACATGCAGTGCCTGTTTACATCCTGTGTGGACACCCATACAGCCTTATCACTGGAGCCAATATCGATCATTCATTGCTCACTTGAAATCAATGGGCCCCGGGGGGTGTCCCCTTGGTTGTCACTTCTTGATCTGGTAGGAAAATTGCACTGCTATGTGAACAGTCAGTTCCGAATGTCGTTTTACTCCATGGGCTGCGAATTTGGAACACATTATTATTATTATACGAGATTTATATAGCGCCAACAGTTTACTCAGCGCTTTACAATGTATAAGGGGGACAACACAATTACAGTACAGTTCAATACAAAAGGTACAGGAGGGCCCTCCTCGTAGAGCTTACATTCTAAAGGGAGGGGGTGGTGGTACAAAAGGTAATAGCTGCAAAGAATGATTTGATGGGGGTGGCTCAGGGACAGTTATGTGGGTGTGGGATAGGCTTCCCTGAATAAATGAGTTTTCAAGGATCTCCTAAAGGTGGACAGGGTAGGTAGGGGCTGATCGGACATACTGGGGCAGGGAATTCCAGAGGATGGGAGAGGCTCTGGAGAAGTCCTGAAGGCGAGCATGGGAGGAGGTAACAAGGGAGCTAGAGAGCAGGACGTCCTGGGAGGAGCGGAGGGGCCGATTTGGGCGATATCTTGCAGATGAGGTTGGTGATGTAGATGGGGGCGATGTTGTGAATGGCCTTGTATGTTATGGTTAGCATTTTGAATTTTACACGGTGGGGTAGGGGAAGCCAGTGAAGGGATTGGCAGAGAGGAGCAGCAGTCACGGATCGATTAGTGAGGTGTATTAGTCTAGCAGCAGCATTCATAATAGACTGAAGGGGGGATAGCCTGCTTAAGGGTAGGCCATTAAGGAGAGAGTTGCAATAGTCGAGGCGGGAAATAATCAAGGAGTGAATAAGTTGTTTTGTGGTGTCATTAGTCAGGAAGGGTCGAATTTTGGAGATGTTGCCGAGGTTAAGGCAGCAGGATTTAGCCAGTGATTGGATATGGGGGCTGAAGGAGAGGTCAGAGTCAAGGATTACACCCAGGACTCTGGCATGTGTGGAGGGACCAATGGTTGTGTTGTTGATATTAATGGTGAAGTCACAGGAGGGGGACCGTGAAGGAGGAAATATAACAAGCTCAGTTTTAGAAAGATTAAAGTTTGAGGAAGTGGTGTGACATCCATACCGATATGTCATTCAGCAAGTTTGAGATCCGTGAGGAGATAGTGGGGGTGAGTTGGGGAGTGGAGAGATAGATCTGTGTGTCATCAGCATAGAGATGGTATTGGAAGCCATGGGAGGTGATCAACTGGCCCAGGGAAGAGGTATAGAGTGAGAAAAGGAGAGGCCCAAGGACAGAGCCTTGGGGTACCCCAACAGAAAGAGGAAGGGGAGCGGAGGAGATGGAGTTGTAAGTGACGCTGAAAGTGCGCTGAGATAGGTAGGAGGAGAACCAGGATAATGCAGAATCATGGAGGCCAAGGGAGTGTAATTTGCTGAGGAGCAGCAGGTGGTCAACTGTGTCAAAGGCAGCAGAGAGGTCTAAAAGTATGAGTATGGAGTAGTGGCCATTGGTTTTGGCAGTTATTAGGTCATTGGTGATTTTTAGTAGGGCAGTTTCAGTCGAATGTTGTAGGCAGAAGCCAGACTGTAGGGGGTCGAGAAGGTTGTTGTCCGTGAGGTAGCGACTCATTTGGTCATGAACAAGGCGTTCGATGAGCTTGGAGGCAAACGGGAGAAGGGAGATAGGTCTTAAGTTATTCAAACAGGTGGGGTCTAGTGAGGGTTTTTTGAGTATGGGGGTAACCAGTGCATGTTTGAGCGGGGAAGGAAAGGTGCCAGAAGAGAGGGAGAGGTTGAAGATGTGGGTTAGGGAGTTGAGGATAGAGTGGGAAGGTGGTCGCAGTAATTGAGAGGGGACAGGGTCCAGGGGACATGTAGTGAGGTGGGCCATGGAGAGGAGTTTATCAACTTCTTCTGTGGTAACTGGGCAAAAGGAGGAGAGTATTGAGTGTGGTGTTGGACCTGATATGTTGGGTAGGGGAGGAATTTTAAATGCTGGATATCTCCTTGCGAATTGTGTTGATTTTGCTATTGAAGTGGTTGGCAATATGTTGAGCGGTAAGCAAGTTGGTGGGAGGGGGCAGTGGGGGGTGAAGTAAGGAATTAAGGGTAGAAAAGAGTTGACGAGGTTTGGATGAGAGGGTTTTGATGAGAGTGTTGTAATAGGTTTGTTTAGCAGTGTGGAGGCAGGAGTTGTATTTGAGAAGGACAGATTTGTAGAGGGTAAAGTCTTGCAGGGATTTAGATTTACGCCATGCTCGCTCAAGAGCACGGCTGCGTCTCTTGAGACTTCTGGTGTCGTCTGTTTGCCAGGGTTGTGGCAGATGGGGCCTGGTTCTGCGTGTAGAAAGAGGAGCAAGTACGTCTAGGGAGGACGACAACGTGTTGTTGTAGATGGAAGTGGTTAGGTCTGGGCAGGACAGGGGTGCGATTTTGTCATAAAGGCCATCAGTAGCAGAGTGAAGAAGGGAAGGTTTGAGGTTGCGAAGGTTCCTGCGGGTAGTGGTTTGTGGGTTGGCAGCATGGGATATAGGAGACAAGGAGAGTGTCAAACGGATAAGGTTGTGATCAGAGAGAGGAAAGGGTGCGTTGGAGAGATTGCAGAGAGTGCAGCGATGGGAGAATACAAGGTCAAGAGTGTTGCCGTTGGAGTGAGTGGTGGTTTGTGTCCATTGTGTTAGGTTAAAAGAGGAGGTTAGGTTGAGTAGTTTAGAAGTGGTAGCATTATTAACATTGATTGGAATGTTAAAGTCACCTAGGATGATGGCAGGCAATTCAGATGAGAGAAAATAGGGTAGCCATGCAGAGAAGTCATCCAGAAAGCGTGACACTGGTCCAGGAGGCCGATAAATGACTGCGACCCTCAGACAAGCTGGAGAGAAAAGACGAATGCAGTGCATTTCGAAAGAGCAGGTGGAAAGAGAGGGAGGTGTGGGCAGTACCTGGAAGGTGCATTGTGGGGAGAGGAGAAGTCCGACACCACCTCCTTTTCGTCCACTGGGTCTGGTGGAGTGAGTCCAGAGAAGGCCACTGTGGGACAGTGCAGCTGGAGAGGTAGTATCAAATTCCTGGAGCCAGGTTTCAGTTATAGCAAATAGATCAAGGGATTTGGAGAGGAAAAGGTCATTGACAGAAACTAGTTTGTTGAAGACTGAGCGGGCATTCCAGAGGGCACATGAAAGAGGGGGGCTGACTTGTGGAATCAGGGGAATTGGGATGAGAAGGTTGAAGTTACGACTACTGTTGGAGGAGGTAGATGGCCGATCTTGGCGTTGGAAATTGGGTGTGGGAGGGCCGGGGTTTGGTGCGATGTCCCCAGACATTAGGAGTAGTAGGAGGGTGAGGGTGGTAAGGCGGGAGTGGGATTTATAGGAGGGCAGATGCTGTGGTGGAATGGACGTGGTGATACTGTGTGGGCTTAGAATGAGCAGGAACACATCAGTCCAAACCCGCACATGACCCTTTTTATACACGCAGCCAAAACACAGTGCAGATGAATCGCATGAATGTGAACCACCTCCGTAGGAACATATGTTATCTGCCCTGTCATGTGAATCTGTGTCCATAGAAAGGGATCCGAAATCCCATGTGTGTCAACCATGACTAAGGCCCCTTTCACACGGGGCAGACTGTCAGTGGATTCACATGCTCAGTGGGGATCAGTCTGCCGTTTCCCGCTGAGCAGGCGGATGACAGGTCTGTGTCCGCTCTACTTATACAGAATGGACACAAGACAGACGCTTTCCTCTATGGGCTGTCAGATGTAAACGGACCATCTGTCTATTTATACCCAACTGTCATTCAACCCGAATCAAATGCAGGTGGGTGTAAATGGATACATGTCCGTTTATATCTGCCACTCCATACAGAACAATGGATGGTCTGATTTAGTCAGCCTGAAAAAACGGACAAGTGAACCCGATCGGTCCACCAGTGTGAAAGGGGCCTAACGGAACGTGTGGCATGTGCTTGTAATGATGTAATTTCTCATGGGGCCACCGCCTCATTTACTTACTCAGCAGATGGGCTTCTGCTGAGTGTTAGGAGAGCCCGACACTCCCCTTTCCTGCACCCCCAATTTTATCCAGACAAGCTGATTGTCATGAGGGAGAAGTAGATTGGGACCCCGATTTAGTTCCTTGGACAAGTAGTTTTTTTTTTTAATTCCACACCCCTGTACTTAGAAGTCATTTTACTGTTATCAGTTGCTATAGATATCTGCACATCAATATTGCGCTTGCACTGCCTTGAAGTGACCCTGCCATGAGAAAGGTGTGGAGGTCGCCACGGCTGACCTCACTTTCCAGAATGTTATGTTGATGCTTTGGCTCCAGTCCCTCCAAGTCTCTAAAGCTGGTCAAAGATGATTTGTTTTTAGCCATAAAATCACAAATCAAGAAAAGGTTCTTTATATTGATAAGATATAATTTCTCTGGATACTGAGAATCGATGACGATGTCTTCACCACTGTGCCTGAATTGCTGCTTTCCGCAGCTTACAACTGACCAGCCAATAATACTGAAAGCTTAAACCAAATGAAGGATTGTCAGACCCAAAATTGCAATCTAAATAGCTTTAACAGTCCACAATTTACAATAAAACCTCCTTTGTGTTTGAGGACCAAAACCCCTTTTATGAGGCTAAAAGTACAAATTAATGGAAGTATAACATGGATAATAACAGAGATAAATCTCCATTGATTATTCCAAATCTTATGTATATAGTTCATTATTCATTTTATAGCAGTTCTAACATTAATCACCTGGAGGTATATTTGTGTCATTATCCATAGTTACGGTACTTCTATTTATTTATACTGATGAAGGGGGATTTGGCCCTGAAACATGTTCTACTGTGAACTCTTAAAGATTTTTGGACTCTCTTACAATCTTGGTCTGGAGATTCTCCTTTTGGTTTAAGCATTGAGTGACTTTCTGGTACTTATCGGAGGGGTAGCCATGTATACATGTGAGGTGCCTAGCCAGAGCCAACAATGTTTTCCCTTCACTGCTGTGTTGACAGCCCAGTGCCTTTTGGATGCATCCCTTAGCAATTAATACTGGGCATACACACGGCAGTATTTAGGCAATGTCAACCACTATCAATCAGCTTCCAGTCACAAGAACAGTTAAACTGACCAATGCAATTGTACAATTTCGAATAGATTCACCAAAACTATGTAATAGGAGGTCAAACCTTAACAGTCTATTCAATTAGAATAAAACCTGACAGGACCTTGCACTACATGTTGATGACAGATCTAAAAGAGATTGTACAGGGAATGGAAGCCTTTAATCACTTTCCAACCACCCCACACACATATATTGTGAGCCCGCGGCTCTCCTGCATGAAATCATATACAGGTACGTGATTTCACTCTTCAGCAGAGGTGATCAAATACCACCAAATGAAAGCTCTATTTGTGGGAAAAAAGGACATCAATTGTATCTGGGTACAGCGTTGCATGACCGCAGTTCAAGTAACGCAGGGGGTAAACCTTTCAGAGCTGAAGTGGTTAAAAGCATCAACAACCAGTGAAACATTCAAATCGGTGCTCGGTTGCCTTGAACCAACTGATCATTTTGCATTCATTTTGCATTCAAAAACTGGAAGAAATGTCATGAAAATTGCAGTGTGTGTGGCCTGCCTTAGTCCAATGTCACATGACCAATCCTGTTGCTGATGCAACTTTTCAGCAACAGGATCTATTTATAGAACAAAAAAAAAAATAATAATAAGACAATGCTATAGGAATGTCTCAAGTTGCACAGTCATCATGAATAATCATCATAATTCTCCATATGTTTATTCTCTGTGGCTGTCAACTCCATCTAGTAGACATAATGTGTTTTTTCCCTAAAATACCCTAATCAGAAAAATACAGCATTATGGCCACTAGATGGGGCTGCCAATCATGGGAAATAAATGTATTTGTCAAATTACAGCCCCGAAACCACAAAGTAGCTTCTGTATCCTTTTTTAATCCAACTTTGGCGTGCTTTTGCGAGTCGTTTGGATGTTTTGCCCTGCAACAAAACACCCTTTATTGTAGCAGAAAACACAGGCAGATATCTGTGATTTTGCCCACATTTCCAATACGCTCAGATGTGAATGGGACCCCATCCAACAAAGGTGGTGCTGGCCAATGATTTACACAAGATACAATGCCAGTCTCAGGTGTACGCTCACACTGTGTATATGCAGCTAGTTTTCTCCCCTGATGCATGAATGAAGCCCAATGCTGGCCATACACGTCAATTCTGAGGCAATTTCAACCATTTTTAATTAATAATAGCATCAAGGGTATTTAAAAATACCTCTTGCAGGACAATTTCATGGGTCAGATGGTAGACGCACCAACTAGAAATAAAGCATTACTGGATCTACTGATTACCAACAATACAGACCTGATCAAGGATGTGGAAATACGGGGCAATTTAGGTAACAGCGATCACAGGTCAATTGGCTTCAGTATAAATCACACATAAGGGGAATACAAACACACTGAATTTCAAAAGAGCCAACTTCCCTAAACTACAATCCTTGCTAGAAGATATAAATTGGGATAAAATCTTAGGAACAAAGAATACGGAGGAGAGATGAGTTTGCTTTAATAGCATATTAAATAAGGGCATTAGCCAATGCATCCCATTAGGTAATACATTTAAAAGAGCAAACAAAAGTCCTGGATGGCTTAACGCCAATGTAAAAATGCATATAAAAGCAAAAGAGAAGGCCTTACAAAAGGATGTGGAGATGGCGAAGGTATTGAATTTATTCTTCTCCTCAGTCTTCACGAGTGAATCCGGGGGCTTCAGTAACCAAAACTGCAGTGTTTATCCTCATGACAACACAGGAAGCACCTCCTTGGCTAACAGAGGACAGAATTAGAATTAGACCTGGGAGAAGAACATTAATAAATCGCCGGGACTGGATGGCTTGCACCCGAGGGTACTAAGGGAACTTAGTCAAGTAATTGCCAGACCATTGTTCCTAATTTTTACTGACAGTCTACTAGAGCTGAAATAACTAATCGATTAATCGACAACTAATCGATTATGAAATTAATCGATTACCATTTTCATAATCGATTAATCGGCCAGTAACATAATAGGGTTAAAAATAATAAAATTAGCCCTTAATAGTACAAAAAGAGCAAATAATCGCTACTGTAAATATTATTTTCACAGTTCTACAGTAAAAAAATGAACCCCTTACAGTAGAGATTATTTGCTTTTTTGTACTATAAAGGGCTCATTTTAGTATTTTTTAACCCCATTATGTTACCAAATGTCTTAGACCTGGTTTACATCTTTGTGTTTTTTGGTGCTTTTTGCAGAAACACACTACAGTTCATTTAACATTGTCTTCTATGGGACACGTTCACATCTATGCTTTTTTTCAGCCGCTGCGTATTTGGAAAGGATCAAGGACTTTTTTTTTTTTTTTTTAACGCAAAACTGTGCTTTTTGGTTCAATATACTTCAATGGAGAAGCTGCAGAAAAGCTTGTAATGCCTTTTTGCAGCAATTTGTATTTTTTAATCTGCCCAACAACAAATTGGCCAAAAAACTGTATTTCTCTTCTAATAGTATATACAGTATATCTCTGTCTGTTATTCTCAGAGTGGATTCAATATTTTGCTCCCTAACCATATAGTTGGTTGTTTATATTTACCACTACATAGAGATATTTAAGAATTAATTTCTTTTCTTTAAAAACTTTACATATTAACTACACCACATTTTTTTTTAAGGTTATTAACCGATTAATCGAAACAATAATCGACCAACTAATCGATTATGAAAATAATCGTTAGTTGCAGCCCTACAGTCTACTGACTGGAATGGTACCAGCGGATTGTAGAAAAGCCAATGTAGCATCAATATTTAAAAAGGGCCCAAAATACATCCCTGGGAATTACAGACCAGTTAGCCTAACATCAATAGTATGCAAGCTCTTGGGGGGATAAGGGACTATATACAAGATTTTAGTAATGAAAACAGTATCATTAGCAGTAATCGGCATGCATTCATGAAGAATCGTTCTTGCCAAACCAACATATTAACCTTCTATGAGGCAAGTTGCCATCTAGATAAAGGAAGGCCCGTAGACGTGGTGTATCTGGACTTTGCAAAAACATTTGACACAGTTCCCCATAAACGTTTACTGTACAAAATAAAGTTCGCTGGCATGGACCATAGGGTGAGTACATGGATTGAAGCTGGCTACAAAGGCAAGTTCAGAGGGTGGTGATAAATGAGGAGTACTCGGAATAGTCAGGGGTGGATAGTGGGGTCCCTCAGGGTTCTGTTGGGACCAATCCTATTTAATTTGCTCATAAACGACCTGGAGGATGGGGTAAACAGTTCAATCTCTGTATTTGTGGACGATACTAAGCTAAGCAGGGCAATAACTTCTCCGCAGGATGTGGAAAACTTGCCAGAAGATCTGAACAAATGAATGGGGTGGGCAATTACATGGCAAATGAGGTTTAATGTAGAAAAATGTAAAATAATGCATTTGGGTGGCAAAAATATGAATGCAATCTATACACTGGGGGGAGAACCTCTGCGGGAATCTAGGATGGAGAAGGACCTGGGGGTCCTAGTAGATGATAGGCTCAGCAATGGCATGCAATGCCAAGCTGCTGCTAACAAAGAAAACAGAATAATGGCATGCATTTAAAAAGGGATCAACTCCAGAGATAAAACGATAATTCTCCCGCTCTATAAGACTCTGGTCCGGCCGCACCTGTCCAGTTCTGGACACCAGTCCTCAGGAAGGATGTACTAGAAATGGACCTAATAAAGGGACTGGAGGATATTAGTTATGAGGGAAGGTTGCGAGCACTGAACTTATTCTCTCTGGGGAAGAGACGTTTGAGAGGGGATATGATTTCAATATACAAATACCAAACGGGTGACCCCACAATAGGGGTAAAACTTTATCGCAGAAGGGAGTTTAACTAGACATGTGGCCACTCATTAAAATTAGAAGAAAAGAGGTATAACCATAAACTGCGAAGAGGGTTATTTACTGTGAGAGCGGCAAGGATGTGGAATCCCCTTCCACAGGCGGTGGTCTCAGCACGGGCCATCGATAGTTTCAAAAAACTATTAGATAAGCACCTGAACAACCGCAACATACAGGATATACAATGTAAAACTGACATATAATCACACACATAGGTTGGACTTGATGGACTTGTCTTTTTTCAACCGCACCTACTATGTAACTATGCAACTATAAAAGTGAATTACATGAATGAAAAGAAAAGTCAAGCACTTTTCTGCAGCAAAAAATTTCATTTTCCGAACCGACTTTGGGGCCCCGTATCTAGGAACCCCAAATTTGGTGTGCAAACCCAGTGGAACTGGTACCACAACATATCCAAAGCTGAAGTTCCTAGCACTTAGTGGCCCCGAGATACGGGGCCCCAAAATCGGTTGGAAAATGTCATTCTCTGCTGCAGAAAAGTGCTTGACATTTTCTGAACCAAATTTGGGGCCCCATATCTCAGGGCCATTTAGTGCTAGGAACCCCAAATTTGGTGTGCTAACCCAGTGGAACTGGTACCATAACATATCCAAAGCTGGGGTTCTTAGCACCAAGTGGCCCTGAGATACGGGGCCCCAAAACCGGTTTGGAAAATGTCATTCTCTGCTGCAGAAAAGTGCTTGACATTTTCTGAACTGATTTTTGGGGCCCCGTATCTCGGGGCCACTTAGTGCTAGAAACCCCAGCTTTGGGAATTTCATGATGCTAGTTCGACTGGGTTTGCACACCAAATTTGGGGTTCTTAGCACTAAGTGGCCCCGAGATACGGGGCCCCAAATTTGGTCAACTGTGTCCATCTGCAGCAATGTCATTTCGGGACCCTTTGGGTTCAGAGACCCCAAATTTTGGCTGCAGCTAGGGGGCATCTAGGAACCCTTAACTACCGAGTTTGAAGTTCAGGGGACCTATGGCTGCAAATGGGCACAGTGGGGCATGCAAATGGGCACAGTGAGGCTGCAAATGGGCATTGTTTGACCCTCTTTTCCACTTACAGTAGCTGTGCATTTCTCACCCTCATCTTATACTCGGGCCAATAAGTTTTTCCCATTTTTTTTGTGGTAAATTAGGGCCTCGACTTATACTAGAGTATATATGGTAGTTCAATTTTGTTTTCTCTACTAAGTTGCATGTACACGTGTTTGCACGCATTGATGTGCATTTGTGGTGTATAAAAATGCAGCGTGCACATGTAAGCACTGCAGCGGTGTGAACTTGATTAGTATGCTTTCATTGCTCTTGTACAATATAAGTGTTTGTACTGCGTTCAGGACACGTTTAAAAAGTCACATGACTGCATCTAGTGTAAATGAGCCCTTAAATCTCCTCACACACATTGTACAATCTTCTTCAGATCTACCAGCAATTGCGTAGCACAACCTACCAGATCAGATACAGACTGATTGCATAGATTTGGCAGGTCCTCATATTACAGAGTTTTGCAAAATCTAAAGTTGATTGTACAAAGCTTGTAACATGTACAGCTGTGCTCATAAGTTTACATACCCTGGCAGAATTTATGATTTCTTGGCCATTTTTCAGAGAATATGAATGACAACACAAAAAAATTTCTTTCACTTATGGTTAGTGTTTGGCTGAAGCCATTTATTAATCAACTGTGTTTACTCTTTTTAACACTCCATGCACACTAGACGTTAAAAAAAAAAAAACGTTTTAAAAACACCAGTAGCTTTGCAGCGAGTCTTTCAACGTTTTGTAACATTTTGCAATAGTGTTTATCAGCGTTTTTTAGTGTTTCATTTTTTTTGTTGCTTTTTTTCAATGGATCAAAAACGTTAAAAAACACTGGCGAGCCACGTTTTTGAGCGTTTATCGATGTTTATCAGTATTTATGAGCGTTTGCCATTTTTTGTGGTCAGAAAAACAACTTCTGAATGCGTTTTTCTGGTGTTCAGAAAACAGCCCATAAACTCCACTGCTGATAAACATCCAAAAATGTCCATGTGTGCACATAGGATAACATAGAGGGGAGTTTATGGGCTGTTAAAAAAAAAAAACGCCCAAGCGATTGATGCTGGAGATGTGATTCCCACAGGGGCACACTTTTACACATCTTCTGGGAATGCCCTGGCATCCAACCATTATGGCTATAAGTCCTCCAAATGATCCACAAATTTACGGACATCTCAGTGTCCGGAGACCCTGCAGCAGTTCTTCTTAACCTGACCCCTCTCTCCCGAAAAAAAATACAATAAATCATTACTTAAACATTTACTTAATGCAGCTAGAGCATGCATTCCAGCCATGTGGAAACAACAATCTCCTCCCACCCTCGCCCAATGGTTCGCCATAGTGAAAGACATAGAAAGCATGGAGAATCTGACCTCCGCTCTTCGGGACAAATCAGAACACAAAACCAGAGATGGTTCTACTGGGATCAGTTCCGTTTCTCTGAAGAATACTCTCAATGCCTATGAAACCAATTTTTTGCCTGTTGTGATCTGGGTGGTGTGGGGATAGCGGGACACTGTCCGCATCCCCTTCCCTACCTCCCCCCACTTCACCCTTTTCTCCCCCCCTCCCCCATTTTTTTTACTCTTCCTCCTCTCCTTTTATTTTCTTCACCCATTATATTTTTTTTCTTAAGCTCAAAAATTGATGCACTTCGTCACGGCAGAACACCGTTTAAGATATAATCCATCATCTACCAGTTACTACTTTCTCAAAGGTTTTGAAATCTGTATCGATTGCACAAAACTGCTTTTTTCAATTCTGTAAAGATACAATGTTGGATTGTAGTATTTACACTAACTGTTATTACCCTGACTGTGATATAGCATGGCTATTTGTCTACCTGTAATTGTCATCTTCTGTGCATCTATCAATAAAAAAAAGATTAAAAAAAAAAAAAAAAAAAAAAAGACCAAACTCCCAAAAACAGCCCTGATCAAAAGTTTACATGCCTCAGTTCTTAATACCGTGTATTGCCCCCTTTAACATCAATGAAAGCTTGAAGTCTTTTATGGATGAGGCTCTTTATCTTCTCAGATGGTAAAGCTGCCCATTCCTCTTGGCAAAAAGCCTCCAGTTCCTGTAAATTCTTGGGCTGTCTTGTATGAACTGCACATCTGAGATCTCCCCAGAGTGGCTCAATGATATTGAGGTCAGGAGACTGAGATGGCCACTTCAGAACCTTCACTTTATTCTGCTGTAGCCAATGACAGGTCGACTTGGCCTTGTGTTTTGGATCATTGTCATGTTAGAATGTCCAAGTACGTCCCATGTGCAGCTTCCTGGCTGATGAATGCAAATGTTCCTCCAGTATTTTTTGATAACATACTGCATTCATCTTGCCATCAATTTTGACCAAACTTCCTGTGCCTTTGTGGCTCACACATCCCCAAAACCTCACCGATCCACCTCTGTTTCACAGTAGGAATGGTGGACCTTTCATCATAGATCTTGTTGACTCCTCTCCAAATGTAGCGTTTATGGTTGTAGCCAAAAAGCTCAATTTTGGTCTCATCACTCCAAATGACTTTGTGCCAGAAGGTTTGAGGCTTGTCTCTGTGCTGTTTGGCATATTGTAAGTGGGATACTTTGTGGCATTTGCGTAGTGATGGCTTTCTTCATGACCATGCAGCCCATCTTTCTTCAAGTGTCTCCTTATAGTGCATCTTGAAACAGTCACACCACACGTTTTTAGAGAGTCCTGTATTTCATCTGAAGTTATTTGTGGGTCTTTCTTTGCATCCCAAACAATTTTCCTGGCAGTTGTGGCTGAAATCTTAGTTGGTCTACCTGACCGTGGTTTGGTTTCAACAGAACCCCTCATTTTCCACTTCTTGATTAGAGTTTGAACACTGCTGATTGGCATTCTCAATTCCTTGGATATCTTTTTATATCCTTTTCCTGTTTTATACAGTTCAACTACCTTTTCCCGCAGATCCTTTGACAATTCTTTTGCTTTCCCCATGACTCAGAATCCAGAAACGTCAGTGCAGCACTGGATGAAAGATGCAAGGGTCTGTCAGGAGTCCAGAAACTCATTGACCTTTTATAAACACACACACTAATTATAAGCAAACAGATCACAGGTGAGGATGGTTACCTTTAATAGCCATTCAAACCCCTTTGTGTCAACTTGTGTGCATGTCATCAGGCCAAAATCACCAGGGTATGTAAACTTTTGATCAGGGTCATTTGGGTAGTTTCTGTTGCCATTATGATTTAAAAAGAGTAAACACAGTTGATTGATAATAAATGGCTTCAGCCAAACACTAACCATGAGTGAAAGAAATGTATTTGTGTTATCATTCATGTTCTCTGAAAAATGGCCAAGAAACCATCAATTCTGCCAGGGTGTGTAAACTTATGAGCACAACTGTATAGTGACCCTTAAGTTGGCCATACATGGATTGAAATTTCAGCCGGTTCAGCAGGGACCAGCTGAGATTCAATCTATGCATGGCTAGGCTGAATGTATCTAAGATGATCCAGCAATCGTACAACCAGCCTGTCTTATTATTTTTCACGTGGCTATACCCACATGTTGTTGCGAACCCCCCCCCCCAAGAACACAACGGCTCTATGGGAGGAACTTCAACATTCAGTGTTGATGGAGGAATCGATCGATTTTATTTCCTTCCACCCGTAGTGGAAGGAATGAAAATAGAATAATTTATGGGCTGCTTTAGATGTACCAAAACTATATAATAGGACATACCCAATCTATCCAACCAATCTGTATCCAATCAGGCCAGGCCTTGCAGTACATAGCTCAGAGGTCAGCAACCTTTTTCCACTTAAGGGCCAGATTCAATGTATGTGAATGCATGGAGGGCCGCATTCACCTGTTAATAAATGAAGATAATAACCTGGACCCCTATACAGTACACAGCCCTCGAACCTCTTTACATTACACAACCCCCGCACCTCTGGACCCCTTTACATTACACTGTCCCTGCACCTCTGGACCCCTTTACATTACACAGCCCCCGCACCTCTGGACCCCTTTACATTACACAGCCCCCGCACCTCTGGACCCCATTACATTACACAGCCCCCACACCTCTGGACCCCTTTACATTACACAGCCCCCACACCTCTGGACCCCTTTACATTACACAGCCCCCACACCTCTGGACCCCTTTACATTACACTGTCCCTGCACCTCTGGACCCCTTTACATTACACAGCCCCCGCACCTCTGGACCCCTTTACATTACACAGCCCCCGCACCCCTGGACCCCTTTACATTACACTGTCCCTGCACCCCTGGACCCCTTTACATTACACTGTCCCTGCACCTCTGGACCCCTTTACATTACACAGCCCCCGCACCTCTGGACCCCTTTACATTACACAGCCCCCGCACCTCTGGACCCCATTACATTACACAGCCCCCACACCTCTGGACCCCATTACATTACACAGCCCCCACACCTCTGGACCCCTTTACATTACACAGCCCCCACACCTCTGGACCCCTTTACATTACACAGCCCCCACACCTCTGGACCCCATTACATTACACAGCCCCCACACCTCTGGACCCCATTACATTACACAGCCCCCACACCTCTGGACCCCTTTACATTACACAGCCCCCACACCTCTGGACCCCTTTACATTACACAGCCCCCACACCTCTGGACCCCTTTACATTACACAGTCCCTGCGACCTCTTTACATTACACAGTCCCTCACCTCTGGACCCCTTTACATTACACAGAGCCCCTGCATATTACACAGCCTCCCCCCCCACAGCTCTGCCCTTTCCTACCTTGTCCCATGCAGAGAGGGAGACAGAGCAGAGCAGGGAGCATGAAGCTGAATAAGAACACGGGTGAGACATACAGCAGTGCTGATAAGGAGCTTCTGTAGTTAAATTTTTCATACTAACAAGCTGGTGATTGGTTGCTAGGACCACCTAGCAACCAATCACCTGGAAAGTTAAGTTCAGAAGCTCCCGCTGTCTTATCAGCGCTGCTGTGTGTCTCTCCCATGTTCTCATTCAGCTTCCTGCTCCTTGCTCGGGCTCAGCTCTTACTTAAAACGTCAGCGGGACGGGTGCACGTGAATTCATCACATGCACTGACGGGCCAGGCATTTAGTGGCAGTGGGCTGTAGGTTGCCGACCCCTGACATAGCTGATGGTGGATGTGAAAGGAGATTGTACAATCCAATCAGATTGTAATGTGTGTGGTGTACTATAAAGGAGAATGTCCAGAGATTGCACCATTGGATTGTATAGTGGTTGGCCAATAGAGATGGGCTTAGCCGTGTTCAGGATCCTAGTCCCAACCCACCCGGCCAACGATCCCGCCAGGAAGCCGACACTGCACACCGCTAATTACAGGCAGTGAGACATTTCCCGGTCTGCAGCTGCACAGATCTGGAAATGCCGGTGATAAGCGGTGTGCAGCGACGACTTCCTGGCGGGATCGTTGGCCAGGTGGGTTGGGACTAGGATCCTGAACACGCCTGAGCCCATCTCTATTGGCCACCATTTAGGCTCAATTTCACATCGATTCGGTCAAACTTGGTAAACGGACCAGGGCAGAAAATGATTCATTGTTTTGCATTGATCACATGAGATGATCTGGTCATAAACTAACCAATCAGATTGTATAGTGTATGGTAAGCCCCATTCAGACCTTGTGTACTGGGAACAAGCGTTCCTGCTAGTGACTTTTAAAACGTAATTTTTCATGTGGAAACGCTAGTTGTGCACAGGGCTGCCCTATGTGTCCTAGTCACTAGGGTTGCCACCTCATCCCTTTAAAAGTGAACACACATTAATTACACAGGTTCTGTGACGGATAACCACTTCCTGACCGCTGCACGCCGATATATACGCCGGCACAATGGCAGCAGTGGGCAAATGGGTGTACCTGTACGTCCCCTTTAAGAGGCGGGGATAGCAGGCGTGCACCCGCCGCTTACAGCGTGAACGTGCCCTGCGGGACCGGCGGACTCGATGTCCGCCGGTCTCCTGGCGATCGTGTCATGGAGCTGCGGAATGGGGAAGTGCCTATGTAAACGAGGCTTTTCCCTGTTCTGCCTTGTGTCATGACAGAGATAGCAGTAAGAAGGGTCGCTGGTTCGAATCCTGACCATGACACTTCCTGCCTGGAGTTTGCACGTTCTCCCTGTGCCTGCGTGGGTTTCCTCCGGGTACTCCGGTTTCCTCCCACACTCCAAAGACATGCTGGTAGGTTAATTGGATCCTGTCTAAATTGTCCCTAGTATGTATGAATGTGAGTTAGGGACCTTAGATTGTAAGCTCCTTGAGGGTAGGGACTGATGTGAATGTACAATATATATATATGTAAAGCGCTGCGTAAATTGATGGCGCTATACAAGTACCTGAAATAAATAAAATCACTGTTCCCTGTCATGTAAATGGAAGCCCACCCCCCAGTTAGAATGTCTCCCTAGGACACACTTAACCCCTTCACCGCCCCTAGTGGTTAACCCCTTTACACAGTAATCTGCATTTTCATAGCACTGATCGCTGTATAAATGACAATGGTCCCAAAATAGTGTCAAAAATGTCCGATGTGACCGCCATAATGTCGCAATCCCGATAAAAATTGCAGATCGTTGCCATTACTAATAAAAAAAAGAAATTAAATGTATAATAAAAATGCCATAAATCTATCTATATTTTGTAGACGCTATAACTTTTGCGCAAACCCATCAATATACGCTTATTGCGATTTTTTTTTTACCAAAAAATATGTAGAAGAATACGTATCGGCCTAAACTGAGAAAAAAAAATTTATTTTTTTTTATATATTTTTGGGGGATATTTATTATAGCAAAAATAAAAACTATTGCATTTTTTTTTTCAAAATTGACGCTCTTTTTTTGTTTATAGCGCAAAAAATAAAAGCCGCAGAGGTGATCAAATACCACCAAAAGAAAGCTCTATTTGTGGGGGGAAAAGAACATCAATTTTGTTTGGGTACAACGTCGCACGACCGCGCAATTGTCAGCTAAAGAGACGCAGTGCCAAATCACAAAAAATGCTCTGGTCAGGAAAAGGGTAAAATCTTCCGGGGCTGAAGTGGTTAAGGTGGTAATTAAACTCACTTGCTGCCTTATCGGCATTAAATTGGCCTCAGAATCGGTGCAATTCATATGTGTTCGGGTTTAAAGGGAGGAGGTGGCAACCCTATTTCTGGTTATTCGATCGGTTTCCTAATCGATCACTTTGATTGGATGAGAAGAAAAAAAGAAGCATGTATGGCCACCGTAAGATCTCCAATCAGCTATGTAGTAGAGGGGACGGTCCGATCCAATACCGACTGAGCGGATTGTTCACGTCGGTCTTCAGAATACGTTCCTTGGTGACAATACACTATACAATCTGATTGTACAATCTCCTCTATGTAGTGCAATTATCTGCCTCATATTAGTGTTTGTAAATGTAAAGGAGATCGTAGAATTAGATTGTATAGTGTATGGCCAGCTTGAGAGAGACAAACTACACAAGTGTCTGGTGGGAGGTTGCGATGTAAATCAGAATAAAACTTCTCTGTGTAATAGAACTCCCCCCTCGTCCTGTCTATGGTTACCATGACAACCTGACAGCAGACAAAGTTTAGGAAAGTCACTGGAAGGCCCCCAGTAGCCGGCAGTACTTACCTGTCCCCCGCTGTCAGTGACCCCGGTCACACACCTCCCTCTTCTTCACCACTGACAAGCTGGACATTCATTAAACTTCACCACACACGTTCAGTCAGGTAACAGAGCTCTCCCGCCCTGGAGCATTATGGGAGATGTAGTCCACACAGCCATACAGCTCAGGGGTAGAGGCGGACGGAGAGACCACATCTCCCATGATGCCTTGCGGCTGCAGGCAGGGCCTGCGCCTCAAACTCTGGAAATAAAACTCATTATACAAGGAGGGTGTGGCCTCAACTGTGACTGGAATTGTATAAGTGTGTAAAATGGCTCCAATTATAGAACAGACAGTGTGTGTGTTTCCATATTATAATAAAGTGGGCCTGTCATGATAATAAACAGCCTGCTTAGTTTTATGCCAGACAGACTTGAAGAAAAAAGCTTATTGAAAGTTAAAAAATGAATCCCTCAGAGCTAGGGTGACCACATTTCCAAAACTGCCATTCAGGGACATTGTGAGGTGGCAACCCTAGGCACCCCCTTTCCCAAAAAAATATGATTTCAAGACCCTCGCAGACGATGGAATCTGTCACTCATTTCCTTCCTGCGTGGCTATCTCTATCATAGAACACTGGGAGGAACTGATGTCACTTTAGTACAGCGGTCCTGCCCCCAGATGCAGCTTGTTACTTGCCACCGTCGTCTGCTGCCAGATGCAGCGTGTCACATGCCATCCAATGAAGTTTGTCGCTTGCTACCGTTGCCTGCCACTGGATGCAGTGTGCCACTTGCCACCTATACCTATAGCCTGCCACCAGATGCAGTGTGCCACTTGCCACCAGATACAGCATGCCACCGTCGCCTGCCCCCAGATGCAGCTTGTCACTTGCCACCGTCGTCTGCTGCCAAATGCAGCATGTCACTTGCCATCCGATGAAGTTTGTCGCTTGCTACCGTTGCCTGACACCGGATGCAGTGTGCCACTTGCCACCTATACCTATAGCCTGCCACCAGATGCAGTGTGCCACTTGCCACCAGATACAGCATGCCACCGTCGCCTGCCCCCAAATGCAGCTTGTCACTTGCCACCGTCGTCTGCTGCCAGATGCAGCGTGTCACTTGCCATCCGATGAAGTTTGTCGCTTGCTACCGTTGCCTGCCACCGGATGCAGTGTGCCACTTGCCACCTATACCTATAGCCTGCCACCAGATGCAGTGTGCCACTTGCCACCAGATACAGCATGCCACCGTCGCCTGCCCCCAGATGCAGCTTGTCACTTGCCACCATCGTCTGCTGCCAGATGCAGCGTGTCACTTGCCATCCGATGAAGTTTGTCGCTTGCTACCGTTGCCTGCCACCAGATGCAGTGTGCCACTTGCCACCTATACCTATAGCCTGCCACCAGATGCAGTGTGCCACTTTCCACCTATAGCCTGCCATTAGATGCAGTGTGCCACTTGCCACCCATACCCTTCCACCAGATGCTGTGTGCCACTTGCCACCCACAGCCTGCAACCAGATGCAGTGTCACTTGCCAGCCAGTAGTGAGGGTGTATAGTGAAGGCTGCAGGGTTCTCTAGAGGGGTGCAGGGTACTATGGGTTGGGGGCAGGGTTCTGTGGAGGGGTGCAGGGTACCATGGGTTGAGGGCAGGGTGTATAGTGAGGGCTGCAGGGTTCTGTAGAGGGGTGCAGGGTACTATGGGTTGGGGGCAGGGTTCTGTGGGGGGGTGCAGGGTACTATGGGTTGGGGGTAGGGTTCTGTAGAGAGGTGCAGGGTACTATGGGATGGGAGCAGCGTTTTGTGGAAGGGTGCAGGATACTGTGGGTTGGAGCAGGGTTCTGTAGATGAGTGCAGGGTACTATGGGTTGGGGGCAGGGTTCTGTGGGGGGGTGCAGGGTACTATGAGTTGGGGGCAGGGATCTGTAGAGGGGTGCAGGGTACTATGGGTTGGGGCACGGTTCTGTGGAGGGGTGTAGGGTATTATGGGTTGGGGGTAGGGTTCTGTAGAGAGGTGCAGGGTACTATGGGTTGGGAGCAGCGTTCTGTGGAAGGGTGCAGGATACTGTGGGTTGGAGCAGGGTTCTGTAGATGAGTGCAGGGTACTATGGGTTGGGGGCAGGGTTCTGTGGGGGGGTGCAGGGTACTATGGGTTGGGGGTAGGGTTCCTGTGGAGGGGTGCAGGGTACTATGAGTTGGGGGCAGGGTTCTGTAGAGGGGTGCAGGGTACTATGGGTTGGGGGCAGGGTTCTCTAGAGAGGTGCAGGGTACTATGGGTTGGGAGCAACGTTCTGTGGAGGGGTGCAGGATACTGTGGGTTGGAGCAGGGTTCTGTAGATGGGTGCAGGGTACTATGGGTTGGAGGCAGGGTTCTGTAGAGGGGTGCATGGTACTATGGGTTGGGGCAGGGTTCTGTAGAGGGGCGCAGGGTACTATGGCCGATGCAGCCGTTCACAATTCTGTGGCAATGTCTGTATGTCTCCTCTTGCGGCTCTCCGGCCCCACCAAGGATTTCATCCTATCAGCACAGAGCAAGGGAGATCTGCACAGACAGCGGGATTGGCTGAGTCTTTTCATAACAGCTCCTCCCGCCCCCTGCTCTGCTGATTGGCAGGGTCGTCTTTGTCCTCAAGGTAGTAGAGTGTGATTGGTTGGAGGAGCGGGCTGGCAGTGGGGTGGTAGTAGTAAGGTGGATGGAGGTGTAGGTCGGGGATAGCGGTGCTGGATCTCTGTCAGATGTACAGCGGATCCCGGTGATCGGTTCTCTGGCACTGCTCGTCTCTCGTGACTGAAATGGGGGCGGGGCGCTGCCTGTGTCTGTGTCCCCGAGTCCCTCCCATGCTTCCCAGTCCTTGGGTCCCTCCTTCTCGGTGCTCGCTCACCGCCAGCTGCTCCCACCCTGATCGTCTCCCCCAGCTCTGATCCAGGTCCCTCCAACCGTTCCAGGCTGTCAATGTCCAGGGCCCCCTCTGACACCGTCCTCTGCCCTTCTTTTCCCCCCTTTTACCATATCTCTTTTAGCACAAACCCTTCCCAAGCCCCCCCTATTCATCCCTACTAGCACAGCCCCCCCCCCCAAAAAAAAATTGTCCCCTCCTAACGCAATTCCCCCCCCCCTTTACCATATCTCTCTTAGCACAAACCCTCCCCAATCACCCCTCGTAGCACAAATCCACCCCCTCCGAATTTCCCCTCCTAGCACAGACACCCCCAATTCATCCCTACTAGCACAAATCCCCCCCCCCCAAAACAAATTCCCCAATCCCAAAACCCCCCATTTCCCTTTGAGATTATTAAAGTATTCTGTAACACAACCCCTCCCCCACCCAAAAAAATATCCCCTCCTACATCAATTCTTACCACCTGCTGCCCCCCAAATTTCCTCTCCTAACACAAACACACATCCATAGCTCCCAACTGTCCCTGATTTCGAGGGACTGTCCCTGATTTGGAGCAATGTCCCTCTGTCCCTCTTTCCTCCTCATTTGTCCCTCATTTTGGTCTGATCTCTATAGATGTATATAAAATGTACTTTTTATCCATCAAAAATTGTTTCCCAGCGCTAAACCTTTCATCTAATTTCTAAATTGTAAATTCCAAAAGCCGATATAAAGGAATAGTAGTGGTAAAAAAATCACTTGTGGGTTTAACCAATCTTGTTTTTTTTGTACAATTCTCCTTTAAGGGGGCGTGGCAAGGGGTGTGTCCTATGCCTGCGTATTTTTGCTGATAGGTGTCCCTCATTCCCTTCTTAAAAAGTTGGGAGGTATGCACATCCATTAATGCCTACTAGCACAACCCCCCCCACCCCCGACCAAGAAAATGTCCCCTCCCAGCACATTTCCCTCCCCCCTATCATATCTCTTTTAGCACAAAAAGCGCTTGTGGGTTTAACTAATATTTTTTTTCTATAATTCTCCTTTAAGGGGGCGTGTCAGGGGGTGTGTCCTATGTCTACATACTTTTACAGACCGGTGTCCCTCATTCCCATCTCAGAAAGTTGGGAGGTATGGGTATGACATCTACAGTCATCAATAATTTGTTTTAACCATTTCATTTGCATGGTGACTTTATTGGAAAAAGTAGTTCTACTTTAAAGTAGAATTATAGGCAAAACTATTTTTGAGTATTGTCGTTTTTTTTTTTTACCATGTGTCTCCCTGATGAGAATTCCCTTCACTTCCTGTACCAAAGCCAAAACAGGAAGTGAGAGTAAATCCATCCTAAATGAAGAACTCACAGAGTGTTACCAAAACTAGTGTCCCTATTGGAAGATTTCCCCTCTGTTCCTGTTCTGGTGACAACCCAAAATCTATCTACTCCCTCTTCCAATCTATCCAAAATGGTAAAAAAAGAAGTTTTGCCTTTAGTTTTATTTTAAAAACACAGTTTGCATACAGACATTCCAAAATCACATGATGCAATGTAAAACAAGGGGTGAGCTGATTAACCCAATTCATTTTATTACATGTTTTATGAACATTAGATGATATTCCTAGGAGGCCCTCTAGTGGTTAAAAAGGCAAGGTTTATCCCTACAATAAGATAGAGCAATTGTGCTTAGACTCGACCTGCCCCCTGGTGGTACAACACAAAACTACTGTAATAAATAGACAGAAGACCAGGTCTTTTCTGGAACTGTTCAAAAGTTTGTCAGTATTTTTTGCTCTAATATTATTTAGAACCCCCAAACATATATTTTTTTAGCAGAGACCTTAAAGAATAAAATGGCGATTGTTGCAATATTTTATGTCGAACTGTATTTGCGTAGCAGCCTTTCAAACGCAGTTTTTTTGGGAAAAATACACTTTAACAGCTACAGCGCGGTCGGATAACTCTGGGATGGTGTACTATAAAGTCCTCCCATAATCGCGCTCCCGCAAGTCCCCTGGGGCATGCACCCAGAAATGTCCATGACCGTTGGGTCTCCCAGACCCGGCGTGTCATGGATCAGGGTAAAGGGCCAATGACAGTGCCACTTTACCACGTGAAGACTCTGTCCAATGACAGGGTGATCACTTGTCAACAAACCGGAGCATTTCCGGTTCGGCTCCTCCCCTCTCCTCACACCGATCAGTACAGCGTGTGAGGAGAGGAGGGAGCCGGTGCAGCAGCGCTGTGAGTCTGGATCTGAAGTGCCAACAGCATGATCTGTGCCCATCCTTGGCTCATCCATCCACATTTATGCTCAGCCATGCTCCATCCCTGGTTCATCCATCCTCATTTATGCTCCATCCCTGGCTTATCTATTCACATTCATGCTAATCCATGCTCCATTCCCGGCTCACCCATTCCTTCCATCCATCCATCTCTGGCTCATCCATCAATCCCTGGCTCATCCATCCACAATCATGCTCATCCATGCTCCATTCCTGGCTCATCCATCCACATCCATGCTCTATCCCTGGCTCATCCATCCACATTCATGCTCCATTCCTGGCTCATTCATGCTCCATTCCTGGCTCATCCATCCATCCCTGGATCATCCATCCTCATTCATGCTCATCCATGACCCATCTCTGGCTCATCCATCCACATTCATGCTCCATCCCTGGCTCACACATCCACATTCATGCTCATCCATGCTCCATCCCTGGCTCATCCATGCTCGTCATCTATCCCCATCCATGCTCTTCCATCCCCATCCATGGCTCATCCATGCTACATCAGTGATCATCCCTGCCACATCCATGTTACATGAGTGATCATCAGTGCCACGTCCATGCCACATCAAAGATCATTCGTGCCACATCAGTGCTCATCCATGTCACATCAGTGCTCTTCCGTGCCACATAAATGCTACATCAGGGATCATCTGTGCCACATCAGTGATCATCCGTGCCACATCAGTGCTCATCTGTGCCACATCTGTGCTCATCTGTGCCACATCAGTGGTCATCCATGCTACATCAGTGCTCATTCGTGCCACATAAGTACTCATCCGTGCCACATCCACGCCACATCAGTGCTCATCTGTGCCACATCCATACCACGTCAGTTCTCATCCGTGCCACATCAGTGCTCATCTATGCCACATCCATGCCACATCAGTGATCATCCATGTCACATCCATGCCACATCAGTGCTCATCTGTGCCACATCCATGCCACATCAGTGCTCATCCATGCCACATCAGTGCTCATTCATTCCACATCAGTACTCATCCATGCCACATCAGTGCTCATCCGTGCCACATCAGTGCTCATCCGTGCCACATCCATGCCACATCAGTGCTTATCCATGCCACATCAGTGCTCATTCATGCCACATCAGTGCTCATCCGTGCCACATCAGTGCTCATCCGTGTCACATCCATGCCACATCAGTGCTCATCCATGCCACATCAGTGCTCATTCATGCCACATCAGTACTCATCCATGCCACATCAGTGCTCATCTGTGTCATATCCATGCCACATCAGTGCTCATCCATGCCACATCAGTACTCAACCATGCCACATCAGTGCTCATCCATGCCACATCAGTGCTCATCCATGCCACATCAGTACTCATTCATGCCACATCAGTGCTCATCCGTGCCACATCAGTGCTCATCCGTGCCACATCAGTGCTCATCCATGCCACATCAGTGCTCATCCATGCCACATCAGTGCTCATTCATGCCACATCAGTACTCATTCATGCCACATCAGTACTCATCCATGCCACATCAGTGCTCATCCGTGCCACATCAGTGCTCATCCGTGCCACATCCATGCCACATCAGTGCTCATCCGTGCCACATCAGTGCTCATTCATGCCACATCAGTACTCATCCATGCCACATCCATGCCACATCAGTGCTCATCTGTGCCACATCAGTGCTCATCGGTGTCACATCCATGCCACATCAGTGCTCATTCATGCCTCATCAGTACTCATCAATGCCACATCCATGCCACATCAGTGCTCATCCGTGCCACATCAGTGCTCATCCGTGCCACATCCATGCCACATCAGTGCTCATCCATGCCACATCAGTGCTCATTCGTGCCACATCAGTACTCATCCATGCCACATCAGTGATCATCCATGCCATATCAGTGATCATCTGTGCCACATCAGTGGTCATCTGTGCCACATCCATGCCACATCTTTGCTCATCCATGCCACATCAGAGGTCATCCGTGCCACATCAGTGGCCATCTGTGCCAAATCCACGCCACATCAGTGCTCATCCATGCCACATCAGTACTCATCCATGCCACATCAGTGCTTATCTGTGCCACATCTATGCCACGTCAGTTCTCATCCATGCCACATCAGTGCCACATCAGTGCTCATCCATGCCACATCAGTGCCACATCCATGTCAAATCCATGCCACATCAATGCTCATCCATACCACATCAGTGCTCATCCGTGTCACATCCATGCCACTACAGTGCCTTACAAAAGTGTAATAGGTAGTCAAATTAGATGTATAATTTATGTCACTAGAACACCTGATGGTGCTCCCTGCATGTTGGGCCTCTGTATGTGGCCAGGCTGTGTAAAAGTCTCACACATGTGGTATCGCCGTACTCAGGAGGAGTAGCAGAATATATTTTGGGGTGTAATTTTTGCTATTTACATGCTATGTGTTAGAAATATTCTATGAACAAAAAGGAAAAGGTCTGGTGTTACCTGCAAACAACCTCCATCCCAATATATGAATATATGCAACACAAAACAGGAAATCGCCCCGGGACTTTAAATGAGGTGAATGCGTTTAGCCAACAATTGACAGAGTAAATGCAGTCTCAAAATTTATTAAAATAGTCATGTAAACATAAACATGAATCATAGCCAAGCCACTGAAATGATACATACAGTATAAGTAGTATTGTATGTATTATTTCAGTGGCTTGGCTATGATTCATGTTTATGTTTGCATGACTATTTTAATAAATTTTGAGACTGCATTTACTCTGTCAATTGTTGGCTAAACTCTCTGGGGACCCTGATGAAAGGAAGGGACTCTCTGGAACCCTGATGTAAGTAGGGAGGCTCTCTGGGGACCCTGATATAAGTGGGGAGGTTCTTTGGGGACCCTGATGTAAGGAAGGGGTTCTGTGGACCCTGAAATGAGGGGAGGCTCACTGGGGACCCTGATGTAATGAAGGGGCTCTCTGGGGACCCTGATGTAAGGAAGGGGCTCTCTGGGGACCCTGATGTAAGGAAGGGGCTCTCTGGGGACCCTGATGTAATGAGGAGGGCTCTGGGGACTCTGATGTAGGTGGGGGATCTCTGGGGACCCTGATGTAATGTAAGGGGGGACCCGCACTCAGATATGTAACGATATTATATATATATATATATATATATATATATATATATATATATATATATATATACACACACACACAGTATCTCACAAAAGTGAGTACACCCCTCACATTTTTGTAAATATTTTATTATACCTTTTCATGTGACAACACTGAAGAAATGACACTTTGCTACAATGTAAAGTAGTGAGTGTACAGCTTGTATAACAGTGTAAATTTCCCCTCAAAATAACTCAACACACAGCCATTAATGTCTAAACCACTGGCAACAAAAGTGAGCACACCCCTAAGTGAAAATGTCCAAATTGGACCCAAAATGTCAATATTTTGTGTGGCCACCATTATTTTCCAGCACTGCCTTAACCCTCTTGGGCATGGAGTTCACCAGAGCTTCATAGGTTGCCACTGGAGTCCTCTTGCACTCCTCCATGACGACATCACAGAGCTGGTGGATGTTAGAGACCTTGCGCTCCTCCACCGTCCGTTTTAGGATGCCCCACAGATGCTCAATAGGGTTTATGTCTGGAGACATGCTTGGCCAGTCCATCACCTTTGCCCTCAGCTTCTTTAGCAAGGCAGTGGTCGTTTTGGAGGTGTGTTTGGGGTCATTATCATGTTGGAATACTGCCCTGCGGCCAAGTCTCTGAAGGGAGGGTATCATGCTCTGCTTCAGTATGTCACAGTACATGTTGGAATTCATGTATCAAACAAAAAAACCCTAGTGCTCAAGTACCTCAAAAAACAGGGTGACTCTGTAGGTACTCAATAGCGATTTGTGCCAGCGTCCCCAACATTGTACTTGGAAACACATAAAAATCTAAGAATGGGACTTTGGAGGCACAACAGTATTAAACTACAAAAGGATAGATATATTTGGAATTTTTATTGATAAAGTATAAAAGGACAATGAACACACATAGACATTTAAAAACAAATCAGGCTAGACACAGAACCTGGTATTGGTACACCATAGGGATCCTGCCCTGCAAGCTTATATGAAGTTTAAAATAGATGTAGATCTATAAACAGAGCGCGTTATTGTCAAATGAAGGAGAGTATACTTCCCCAAACATTGAATAGTAACACAAACATAGGGCTCTGATAAACAAGGTGCTGCAGGTCTGGTGATCCGAGGTGAGATGCTCTCTAGTTGCTCTACATGTTTCACGTTGCACAGAACGCTTCCTCAGGAGCTAGAGATTCTGTGATCGCACTTCGATCAAAGGTAGACGTGTCTGATTTGGGTCAGAAACAGCAGCGGCCAAAAGTCAAAGACCTCTCAGGGGTAAATAACGTCAGGTGTCCATGGGTAGGGAACAAGGCTTTTAGCTGTAATGCCTGGGATAATTGAGAGGCAGCTCAAGGATGGATCGCTTCTAGTAGGCGCCGATGCGCCCTTAAATAGGGTGACCCAGGCCGGCCTATTTTAAACTTCATATAAGCTTGCAGGGCAGGATCCCTATGGTGTACCAATACCAGGTTCTATGTCTAGCCTGATTTGTTTTTAAATGTCTATGTGTGTTCATTGTCCTTTTATACTTTATCAATAAAAATTCCAAATATATCCATCCTTTTGTAGTTTAATACTGTTGTGTCGCCAAAGTCCCATTCTTAGATTTTTATGTGTTTCCAAGTACAATGTTGGCATTCATGGTTCCCTCAATGAACTGTAGCTCCCCAGTGTCGGCAGCACTTATGCAGCTTCAGACCATGACACTCCCACCACCATGCTTGACTGTAGGCAAGATACATTGAGGGTTATTTACAAAAGGCAAATCCACTTTGCACTGAAAGTGCACTTGGAAGTGCAGTCACTCTAAATCTAAGGGATAGATCTGAAATGAGGGAAAGCTCTGCTGATTTTATCTTCCAGTCATGTCCAAGCTAAAATGCTGTTTTTTATTATTCTTGCATGTCCCCCTCGGATCTACAGTAACTTTACTTCCAAGTGCACTTTCAGTGCAAAGTGGATTTTCCCTTAGTAAATAACCCCCATTGTCTTTGTACTCCTCGACTGGTTGCCACCACACAGACTTGACACCATCTGAACTGAATAAGTTTATCTTTGTCTCATCAGACCACAGGACATGGTTCCAGTAATCCATGTCCTTAGTCTGCCTGTCTTCAGCAAACTGTTTGCGGGCTTTCTTGTGCATCATCTTTAAAAGAAGCTTCCTTCTGGGACGACAGTCATGCAGACCAATTTGATGCACTATGTGGCTTATGGTCTAAGCTAGCGGTTCTCAACCCTCTACTGTCGTGACCCCTTGATAAAGTTTCCCAAGTTGTGGGGACCCCTAACAGTAAAATTATTTTCGTAGTGTGGGTTGTCAGCACCCAAGGCAAGTAATTTGCGCCCCTAATCCACAGACATTTAGCGCTCCCTGAGTCCCTTCCACTCGTGCAGTATTAAAACCCCTTCTGGTACATTTTAGGATGTACCACTCTTTCTCTTTGTTCTCCTTTCTTTCCCTTTTATCCCTCTCTTTCCTAATTTCTTGTTTTTTTTCCCCACTCCTCTCTAGCTGCTTTCTTGTTCTTTCTCTTATTCTTTCTCTCCCTTTTTCTTTGTTCTTCCCCGTCTTTTCCTCTCCCTTCCATGTATTCTCTATTTTTATTCCCTCTCTTACTCCTGGGCGGGGGGAGAATGGGATGAGTGGCAGTGCTGGGGGGAGTTCTGATCAGCCAAATTTAGGTGCTCTTGATCAAATTGATCAATGTCATCTGCTGATCGTCTGCTGAACTGATAACTATAGTGGGGACCTATAATCACAGGTAGTGTTACTCACTGAGTCTCCGACTTTGTGGTGTCTCGTAGAAGTGACACCTATGCCAAAATCAGGAGATAAGGTCTCCTCCAGCCCCTCTCACTTCACATTCCTCACCAGTCAGCTGACCTCTAGTCTCCGCCCCCACCCATGCTGTGAAATGAATGGGCAGCTGCGAGCTCCAGAGACAGCCCTGCTGGGCAGCCGTAAAAAAGCTGGGAGAGCGATGCAGGCTTCAGGAACAGCCCAGGATTCAGTGACCCCTGGCAAATTGTCATTTGACCCCCAAGGGGATCCCAACCCCCAGGTTGAGAACCACTGGTCTAAGCACTGACAGGCTGACCCCCCACCCCTTAAACCTCTTCAGCAGTTCCCAAAGACAACCTCTGGATATGAGGCTGAGCAGGTGCACTCAGCTTCTTTGGTTGACCATGGCGAAGCCTGTTCTGAGTGGAACCTGTCCTGTTAAACCGCTGTATGATCTTGGCCACTGTGCGACAGCTCAGTTTCAGAGTCTTGGCAATCTTCTTATAGCCTAGGCCATCTTTATGTAGAGCAACAATTCTTTTTTTCAGATCCTCAGAGAGTTCTTTGCCATGAGGTGCCATGGTGAACTTCCAGTGACCAGTATGAGAGAGTGAGAGCCATAACACCAAATTTAACACACCTGCTCCCCATTCACACCTGAGACCTTGTAACACTAACTAGTCACATGACACCGGGGAGGGAACATGGCTAATTGGGCTTAATTTGGACATTTTTACTTAGGGGTGTACTCACTTTTGTTGCCAGTGGTTTAGACATTAATGGCTGTGTGTTGAGTTATTTTGAGGGGACAGCAAATTTACAAGCTGTACACTCACTACTTTACATTGTAGCAAAGTGTCATTTCTTCAGTGTTTTCACATGAAAAGATATAATAAAATATTTACAAAAATGTGAGGGGTGTACTCACTTTTGAGATACTGTATATATATATATATATATATATATATATATACAGTGGGGACAGAAAGTATTCAGACCCCCTTAAATTTTTCACTCTTTGTTATATTGCAGCCATTTACTAAAATAATTTAAGTTAATTTCTTTCCTCATTATTGTACACACAGCACCCCATATTGACAGAAAAACACAGAATTGTTGACATTTTTGCAGATTTATTAAAAAAGAAAAACTGAAATATCACATGGTCCTAAGTATTCAGACCCTTTGCTCGGTATTTAGTAGAAGCATCCTTTTGATCTAATACAGCCATTAATCTTTTTGGGAAAGATCCAACACGTTTTTTTAAACCTGGATTTGGGGATCCTCTGCCATTCCTCCTTGCAGATCCTCTCCAGTTCTGTCAGGTTGGATGGTAAACATTGGTGAACAGACATTTTTAGGTCTCTCCAGAGATGCTCAATTGGGTTTAAGGCTGGGTTCACACTGCTGCGGTGCGGGAACGCAGCGAATTTACTGGGGGTTCCCGCATCGCACCAACTCGCACGGCAGTTCACACTGCCATATGCGAACTGCTGGGGAGTGTCATACAATGTTAATGACACCCCCAGTTCAGCCCGCATATCGCACTGCGAACTGACAATTCGGACATTTTCGGATCGCATAGGTGTGAACACCCATGCAATCCGATTCTGGTCCGAACAAAAAAAAGGGTCCTGTGCGAGTTTGGACCGAATGCGGTGCGATATCAGCCATACTATCTGTATGGCTGATATCGCACAGCACAGACATCGCATGTGATGTGAACAGCAGTCCGCTGCGAATCACATACGATGTCTGCCACGGCAGCAGTGTGAACCCAGCCTAAGTCAGGGATCTGGCTGGGTCATTCAAGAACAGTTGTTGTGAAGCCACTCCTTCGTTATTTTAGCTGTGTGCTTAGGGTCATTGTCTTGTTGGAAGGTAAACCTTCAGCCCAGTCTGAGATCCTGAGTACTCTGGAGAAGGTTTTCGTCCAGGATATCCCTGTACTTGGCCGCATTCATCTTTTCCTTGATTGCAACCAGTCGTCCTGTCCCTGCAGCTGAAAAACACCCTCACAGCATGATGCTGCCACCACCATGCTTCACTGTTGGGACTGTATTGGACAGGTGATGAGCAGTGCCTTTTTTTCTCCACACATACCGCTTAGAATTAAGGCCAAAAAGTTCTATCTTGGTCTCATCAGATCAGAGAATCTTATTTCTCACCATCTTGGAGTCCTTCAGGTGTTTTTTTAGCAAACTCCTTGGGGGCTTTCATGTGTCTTGCACTGAGGAGAGGCTTCCATTGGGCCACTCTGCCATAAAACCCCGACTGGTGGAGGGATGCAGTGATGGTTGACTTTCTACAACTTTATCCCATCTCCCAACTGCATCTCTGGAGCTCAGCCACAGTGATCTTTGGGTTCTTCTTTACCTCTTCTCCCCCAATAGCTCAGCTTGGCCAGCCGGCCAGCTCTAGGAAGGGTTCTGGTCATCCCAAATGTCTTCCATTTAAGGATTATGGAGGCCACTGTGCTCTTAGGAACCTTATGTGCAGCAGATTTTTTTTTGTAACCTTGGCCAGATCTGTGCCTTGCCGCAATTCTGTCTCTGAGCTCTTCAGGCAGTTCCTTTGACCTTATGATTCTCATTTGCTCTGACATGCACTGTGAGCTGTAAGGTCTTATATAGACAGGTGTGTGGCTTTCCTAATCAAGTCCAATCAGTATAATCAAACACAGCTGGACTCAAATGAAGGTGTAGAACCATCTCAAGGATGATCAGAAGAAAAGGACAGCACCTGAGTTAAATATGAATATCATAGCAAAGGGACTTAGGACCATGTGATATTTCAGTTTTTCTTTTTTAATAAATCTGCAAAAATGTCAACAATTCTGTGTTTTTATGTCAATATGGGGTGCTGTGTGTACATTAATGAGGAAAAAACGAACTTGAACGAACTAAATGATTTTAACAAATGGCTGCAATATAACAAAGAGTGAAAAATGTAAGGGGTCTGAATACTTTCCGTCCCCACTATATATATATATATAAATAAACACACACACATGTATAATATATACATGTGTATGCCTGCCCAAGCGTATGACTTTCTTTACTTCGCTGCTATGGGCTCTAGCCCCCAGATCTTCTGTAGACCCAGCCCCTGGTGGGGGCCCTTCATGGTTTCTTGCACCGGGGCCCTGAAGATTGTAGTTACACCTCTGGTTCAAAGCTTGGGATATTTTTTTATAACCTAACCCTGCTTTAAACTTCTCCACAACTTTATCCCTGACCTGTCTGGTGTGTTCCTTGGCTTTCATGATGCTGTTTGTTCACTAAGGTTCTCTAACAAACCTCTGAGGGCTTCACAGAACAGCTGTATTTATACTGAGATTAAATTACACACAAGTAGACTCTATTTACTAATTAGGTGACTTATGAAGGCAATTGTTTCCACTAGATTTTAGTTAGGGGTATCAGAGTAAAGGGGTCTGAATGCAAATGCACGCCACACTTTTTAGATATTTATTTGTAAAACATTTTGAAAACCATTTATCATTTTCCGTCCACTTCACAGTTAGGTGCCACTTTGTGTTGGTCTATCAAATAAAGTCCCAATAAAATACATTTACGTTTTTGGTTGTAACATGACAAAATGTGGAAAATTTCAAGGGGTATGAATACTTCTTCAAGGCACTGTATATACTTTTTATCTTTACCTGTAAGCTAAGTTTTACTCTCATATGAAGATTACTTTATACATTCATATACAGTATAATATTGTATTAAAGTGCACTCTTGTAGGCAGTCCATTTATCCCAGTTTAGGTGTTGTGTTTAAAGGGGTTGTAAACCTTCAAGGCTTTTCACCTCAATGCATTCTATGCAACAGCTGGAGGGCCGCCAGTTTGAGACCCCTGCTTTAGAGGCTCCAGAAACAAAAAATAATAAATGCACATTTATTTTGCCTGCAAAAAAATGTGCATTTATTATTATTTGTGAAAAGATGAACTTATCCTTTAAGCACTGTGGGCGGAGTGAAATGCATTGGGAACGTGGCCTGGTTGGCCTCATACACCGTCTTATGGGGTTTTGCAAAGATGTGCGACTTCCAGGACTGTTTCCTTTTTCCATTACACGTGAGGTATTTCCGTGAAGGTTGTAGCAAGAGCAATAATTCTACCACCAGACCTCCTTTGTAACTTTTAAAGTGTCACCTACTGTATGATGATTTTGAAGTACTGTAGTTTGTCGCCATTCCACTGGCATGCTTAATATTAAAGTACGACATGTTACATATCTATTTACTCGGCGTAACATCATCTTTTATATTTTACCAAATAATTGGGTATTATATTGTGTATATCACATACTTACCCATACCTCCCAACCGTCCAAGTAAATCCCAGGGTCCAGCCCAAATTCGCTGAATCCCTCACTAGTCTACCTTGCAGGTGCTCACTGCATGACAGCTGTCGAGGCTGAGACTTGCTCAGTGCCCAGCCAGCACAGCACCCCCTCCACCTCCCCCGCTTGTCAGCCCGCTGTATAGCCTGCAGAATGGAAAAGGTGGTAGGCTAGATCTGCTCTACCGCCTCCCCTTTTCACCCTGTGCCCACCCACAACCCCCTGGCATGCAGCCAATGCTGTGCATGTGAAGGGGTTGTGTGGGCAGGAATTTTGAATTCTTAGGCAGTGCTTCTGTAGTTGCTGCCTGAGCCTTTTCAATGTGCCAAATTGATTCTTCCTGCCTTCCATGTGTCATAGTGATCCTTCCTGCCTTCCATGTGCCATAGTGATCCTTCCTGCCTTCCATGTACCATAGTGATCCTTCTTGCCTTCCATGTACCATAGTGATCCTTTCTGCCTTCCATGTACCATAGTGATCCTTCCTGCCTTCCTTTTGTCATAGTAATCCTTCCTGCCTTCTGTATACCATAGTGGCTCTTCCTGCCTTCTATGTGTCATAGTAATCCTTCCTGCCTTCTGTATACCATAGTGGCTCTTCCTGCCTTCCATGTACCATAGTGATCCTTCCTGCCTTCCATGTGCCATAGTAATCCTTCCTGCCTTCTATGTGTCATAGTTATCCTTCCATGTACCCTCCCCCTCCATGTTTGGCCACACCCACTTGTTGCTGCGGCGCACATAGCACGCCACAAGTCACTGTCTCCCTAAAATATTGCTCATTCTCACTTCAAAAGTTGGGAGGTATGCTTACCTATTGTTACGGCAATATTTCTACCTCACTTAAACGATTAACGATACAAATATAAGTGATTAAACCTTTGTCTATATAAAAATAAAAACGAGCGATAACAGGGAAAAAAGATAAACAATTACATTTATTTACACAGAAAAAGAAGGTTAGAATGATTAGAATGTATCATATATCTCTATAGTGTTGGCTCTAGGCTACAAAGTTAATTCAAAGTTAATTCAGGCATAAACTCATAAAATGTTTTCAATGGACATATACAAGATATACAAAGTCATAAGATAAATCCTAGGATTAAAAAAAAGGTTAGAAAGAAAGATAGACATAGATACTTTACACAGACAGCATGTCCCTCAGATGTTCTCGGGCTGGACTCCTTGTAACCATTTAATCCACTTCCTTTTATATGCATTCTCCACCAATCAGAAGATGCCACAAATGAAAGAGATGTCTCAAAATTCATGCTCGGACATTGCTGTTACAGTGCGACCCCCTCGGTGCCTACCAGTCTATGAATTAATGAACAATCTCCTTTGATCTCCCAGCCCAAACAGTCCCGACCGTAGTATGTTAATGGCCCCTGGTGAGTTGATTACCACCTAGAGGACCTTCCCTGATTCCCATCAGTGTATTGGAAGCATGTTAATGGCCCCCTGAAGAATGAATGCCTTAAGGTCTGCCAATAACCTTTGATCTAATCAACACCTCTAGGGCTTCTCGGGTTCACACCAAGGTAAATATATTTCTTAAGGTGAGCTTTGTTCTACCATGATATTAAGAAACATTCCCATATATGAAATATATATATACCCACACATAGATACCCACATATACACGTAGATATATATATACATATATATACACATACACCTATATATACATATACACATCCTATGGGGCAAGGCAGTTTAAATTGGAGTCCTTGCAATGGTCCACTTGAATCTCATTGATATAAATATGATATCCAATAATTCCATCACATTTGGAGTCCTTGCAATGGTCCACTTGAATCTCATTGATATAAATATGATATCCAATAATTCCATCACACTATGCATTGAGTCCAGCACTGTCTTCCCACAGCTGGCCACCTTGGATATGAGATCCGGCTGTGGCTTCCTGAGGAACCACAACCAGATCTCCACTGCGCATGCGATGAATCATGCACCACCCCTCCACTGCAGTCGGAACAAACAGCTGTTGGAGAGGTAAACCTCTGCGGTTTAACACTCAGCTCTCAGGCAGCTGTTCGATCAGTGTGAACCCTGCCTTCAGCCACTGTGTGGAAGCTAATGCCCCCTGGGACACGTGATGTGCATATTCCAGGAGGCATCAGAAGCAGAGGGAATACCTTTCTCACCTAAGGGACAATGGAGGTGGGGGGCAGGGTGGGGTTAAAAAAAGAAAAGAAAGTTAAAAAAAAAAAAATGTTGCTTTGGATTGCTGAGCAAAGGGTTACAGAGGGATTTGGTTCTAAAACAGGGATCGTCCCTTCAAACAAGGACTAGTGGGGGAGTTATGGAAGTCTGTGCTCCCCCCTGCGCATGTCAAGGCTTCATTTCCTGTTTGGTTTGAAGGTACCTTTAAATGTCAGCAGAGGCACTTCTACCACTATACCTGATATAATATAAACATTTACTAAGGATCTCTCTCTTCCTCTTTCCATTATTGTAAGTTGCAAAATATGTCCACGTGGTGGCACCATTGTCATACTAAGTTTTGCTGAAAGGTCTATTCAACTGGGGCAACTTAAAGACTCAAACTGATACATCATATTGAAAAGAAACGGTTATTCTTTATTTTTTAAATATACTGTATATAAAGGTTTAAAATAAACTACACATCTTAAAAGAGTTAAAGTACACCTATAATCAAAGTCTGTGATAAAGTGAGCCTGTTTTTTCCAGGCTAAACAGTTCCACACTTATAGTTGTACACGGCGTATTCTGCAATACATGTCTATGGGCTAAATTATGCTGCATCTGTGACTTCCAGGCACCACAACAGGTGGATTTACTCTGTACAATGGGCTGCTGTTAGAAATCACAGGGGCCAAACACTGCCCCCCTCCCAGCCCCCAGAAATTATCAAATTATATTTTCGCTAAAAATACACTAAAATCATTATTGTTCGATATACAGTTAGGTACATATATATTTGGACCCAGGCACAATTTTCATACTTCTGGCTCTGTATGCCACCCGAATAAAATTAAAACTATACAATCTAAATGAATTTGAAGTGCAGACTTTCAACTTTAATTCAAGGGGTTGAACATAAATATCAAGTACAAATTTTAGAAACTGCAAGTGCATTTTTATACACAGTCCCTCATTTACAGGGGCTCAAATGTAATTGGACAAATTAATATAATCATAAAAAAATTGTTACATTTTAATATTTTGTTGAGAATTCTTTACTGGCAATGACTGCCTGAAGTCTGGAACCCATGGACATTACCAAAGACTGGGTTTGCTCCTTTCTGATGCTTTGCCAGGCTCTAACTGCAGCAGTCTTCAGTTCTTTGTTTGTGGGTCTTCCTGCCTTTAGCAAGTGAAATGCATGCATAATTGGGTTGAGATCAGGAGATTGATTCGGCCATTGCAGAATATTCCACTTCTTTTCCTTTGAAAGCTCCTGGGTTGCAATTGCAGTGTGTTTTGGATCATTGTCCTTCTGTACTGTGAAGCACCAACCAATCAACTTTGCTGCATTTGGCTGAATCTGGGCTGGCAGTATATCGCAACACTGCAGAATTCATCTGGCTGCTTCTGTCACATCATCAATAAACACAAATGACCCAGTGCCACTGGAAGCCATGCATGCCCATGCCATCACACTGCCTCCAACATGTTTTACAGATGTCGTTGTGTGCTTTGGATCATGGGCTGTTCCAAGCCCTCTCCACACTTTTTTCTTCCCGTCATTCTGGTACAGATCAATCTTAGTTTCATCCGTCCAAAGAATGCTTTTCCAGAACTGGTCTGGCTTTTTTAGATGTTTTTTGGCAAAGTCTAATCTGGCTTTTCTATTCTTCAAGCTCATGGTTTGCACCTTGTGATGAACCCTCTGTATTTGCTCTTGTGAAGTCCTCTCCTGATTGTAGACTTTGACAATGATACGCCCACCTCCTGGAGAGTGTCCTTCACTTGTCTAGATGTTGTGAATGGGTTTTTCTTTACCATAGAGAGGATCCTGCGATCATCCACCACTGTTGTCTTCCGTGGACGTCCAGGCCTTTTTATGTTGCTGAGCTCACCAGTGCGTTCTTCTTTCCTCAGAGTGTACCAAACTGTTGATTTGGCCTCTCCTACTGTTGCTGCTATATGGATGTTTTTAGTTTTTGAAGCCTTACAATGGACTGTTTCACTTTTATGAACAGCTCCTTTGAACGCATGATGTAGGTTCACAGCAATAGATTCAAAATGCAAATACCACACTTGGAATAAACTCCAGACCTTTTACCTGCTTAATTGATGAAGACATAATGAAGGAGTGGCCCACACCTGGTCATGAAACAGCTTTTGATTCAATTGTCCAATTACTTTTGGTCCCTTGAAAAAGGAGGATGGCTATTTTTAAGAGCTGTAATTCCTAAACTCTTCCTCCGATTTGGATGAACATACCCTCAAATGAAACCTGAGAGTGTGCACTTTCAGCTCATATCCATTATATAACTATAGCTTGAGTATGTTTTGGTAAATACCTGAAAAAAAACAAAAATTGTGCCTCTGTCTAAATATATGTGGACCTAACTGTATTTACTGGACCCTTCCCCTGCTCTCCATCTTGAAACATCCCCTTGTGTGTGGGCAGCAGCTACCGGCAGGAGAGGAGAGAAGAGAAGCTGGCAATGCTGCGGGGAAAAGGGCGCCTGGAAAGCAGGTGGATGAGGGCACGGGTACTAGAATTGATCCTCCTGCAGCTCAGCTGGAGGAAAGGAGAGGAGAAGCCAGCAGATCTGCAGGGGGAAGCAGAAGAGGATCAATGTCGGCAGTAAAGCAATACAGCTGGCCCTCCTGCCCGACCCCCATTTTGAACTGTTGGGGCCCGAGCCCAGTACAGGACTGGCTCTACCGCCTTATCAGCAGCCCTAGCTGTACTCCCTAATAAATGGCAATAAACAAGGGCCTTTAAAGAGTATATCCACTTTTGGAAATATCCAAATTTGGCTAACACACACTTTATATAGGTCAAATGTTCCCAGTCACATGGAAAAAAAATATAAATACTTTTTTTTTTAAATAGCAGCTTACTTTTTTATTGCTCATTTTCTTAAAAATCTTACTTAGCTTCCCTTTCTATGTAATGTTAAGGAGGGCTGGGGGAGTTAAAAAAAAAAAAAAAAATCCTTCCTGACCTACTAAATGGGCCAATTGGGAACCACTTGACAAAAGTGACAGATTTAGCAGATCCTGTTCGAAATAAGTAAATAAAAAAAGTACTATACAGCCATGGCCAAAAGTTGAAAATGACACAAATATAAAATTTCACAAAGTCTGCTGCCTCAGTGTTTATGATGGCAATTTGCATATAACAGAATGTTATGAAGCACTAGTGATCAAATGAAATGCAAAGTCCCTCTTTGCCAAGAAAGTCCAGAAAGATCCAGGACCGTCTTATTTGATTCAGCTGTGGGATCGGGGCTCCACCAGTGCAGAGCTTGCTCAGGAATGGCAGCAGGCAGGTGTGAGTACATCTGCATGCACAGTGAGGAGAAGATTTTTGGAGGATGGCCTGGTATCAAGAAGTGCAGCAAAGAAGCCACTTCTCGTCAGGAAAAACATCAGGGACAGACTGATATTCTGCAAACGGTAGTGATTGGACTGCTGAGGACTGGGGTAAAGTCATTTTCTCTAAAGAATCCCCTTTCCAATTTTTTGGGACATCTGGAAAAAACCTTGTTCGAAGAATAAAAGGCAAGCGCTCAGTCCTGTGTCGTCAGGGCCAGCGCTAGCAATAGGCAGCTGACTAGGGCACCAGGGTAGGGGGGTGGCAAAATCCAGATGCCCAGCCACTCGCTGGGGATTTGGATTTTTAAAATACCATCTGTCCCTCCAGTAGGCAAACTAAAACTTCCACCCTGCTCCCCATAGAAAAGAGGGCGCAGCATGGAAGCTTTAGTTTGCCTTCAGGGAATGGGATCCCGATGACCAGTGAGCAGAGGAGGGGAGGGACATGCCATGCACGACTCTCCTGGAGGGGGTGTTTCCTGTACTGGAAGGACACTGGGCTCCCCGCTGTGTGCTCTCCACTGTCTCGGTCCTCAGGTAAGGGGGGGGGGCAGGGCCACTGATAGATACCGTAGAGGGGGGACTTTTTTCTTTCAGGCACCTGCAGATTTACACTATCCTGTGCTGGCTGCTTTTGTGAGATAGAAGTCCCAGCACTCTCCGTCCCTGCTGCCTGCCTGGTGAAGCGATTCTGCTTTCCCTGCACATTGCCTGATTCCTGCAGCAAGTAAGTGCTGAGGAAATCAGGCAGAAGAGTACTGACAGGCTAGAGACAGCTGGCTGGAACTGGAAGTAATTAGTGCTCTGGCTGTATGTTTAGGGTCGTTGTCCTGCTGGAAGGTCAACCTCCGCCCCAGTCTCAAGTCTTGCAGACTAACAGGTTTTCTTCTAAGATTGCCCCTATATTTGGCTCAATCCCCCTTCCTATCAACTGTGACGAGCTTACCTGTCCCTGCTGAAGAAAAGCCTCCCCCCAACATGATGCTGCTGCTGCCACCACGTTTCACTATGGGGATGGTATATTCAGGGTGATGTGTTAGTTTTCTGCCACATAGAGTTTTGCTTTTAGGCCAAAAAGTTCCATTTTGGTCTCATCTGACCAGAGCACCTTCTTCTACATTTTTGCTGTGTCCCCCACATGGCTTCTCGCAAACTGCAAATGGGACTTATGGCTTTCTTTCAACAATGACATTCTTGCCACTCTTCCATAAAGGCCAGATTTGTGGAGCGCACAACTAAAGTTTCCTGTGGACAGATTCTCCCACCTGAGCTGTGGATCTCTGCAGCTCCTCCTGAGTTACCATGGGCTGCTTGTCTGATTAATGCTCTCCTTGCCCGACCTGTCAGTTTAGGAGGATGGCCATGTCTTGGTAGGTTTGCAGTTGTGATATACTTTTTCCATTTTCGGATGATGGATTGAATAGTGCTCTATGAGATGTTCAAAGCAGTGGCAGAACTACCTGGGTCACAGCAGTCATGCTTGCGACTGGGCCCTGGCGTTCTGCCACTGTGGGAGCCCCCCCCCCCCAAAACCCAGATCGGTAGCTCTATGGTGCCCACGGGGGGCGGGATCTCCCTGGGGCTAGTAGTTCTCTTCCCGAGTGTATTCAGAAGGGAGGGGCCTCTGACCCAGGCATGTATCAGTTTCACTCTTCAGTGTACAAGTCGCATTGCTTGTGCTGGCGCCACCTCCCCCCAGGTGGGGGTACAGATGTGCTGGGGGCTGGAGGTGCACAGCGGAGACCAGCCAGGTACATGGGGGAACTTTCGGAAAGGGGAGGGGGCTCTCTGGGGACCCTGATGTAAGGGGGGCTCCTGCAGAGTTACCATGGGCCTCTTGGCTGCTTCTATGATTATGCTCTCCTTGCCCAGCTTGTCAGTTTAGGTGGACGGCCACGTCTTTGTAGGTTTGCAATTGTGCCACTCTTTCCATTTTCAGATGATGGACTGAACAGTGCTCCGTGAGATGTTCAAAGCTTGGGAAAATGTGTTTATAACCTAACCCTGCTTTAAAAACTTTAACATAACTTTATCCCTGACCTGTCTGGTGTGTTCCTTGGCCCTCATGATGCAGTTTTTCACGAAGGTTCTCCAACAAAGCCCTGGGGGGCTTCACAGAACAGCTGTATATATACTGAGATGAAATTACACACAGGTGAACTCTGTTTACTAATTAGGTGACTTCTGAAGGCAATTGGTTCCACTAGATTTTAGTTAGGGGTTTCAGAGAAAAGGATGAATACAAATGCACACCACACTTTTCAGATATTTATTTGTAAAAAATTCGCAATAGCAGTAGAATGTGAATGGCTCATATATCTCCGATGCGGCTCCAGTGCGAATTTGCATAGGAGCCCTGTGCGTCTTTTGGTTAGTTTCGGGTCCAAATTCAGCTCAAAATTCGGGCTGAATTCAGACCTGAAATGGTGAACCAGGATGCACAGGACCCCTGCTGGTCCTGTGCATTAGGTGTAAACTGAGCCTTATAAAGCCTTCTTTACCTAGTTTCATTAACTCTGCTGATTTGATGCAATCCTTACAGTATACAGGTAAGCTAAACAAGAATGTAAAAAAATTATATATAAAAATATAAATAAAAAAAGGGAACAGACAACGCAGTGGATTAATTCGATTTATTGCCAAAAAACATCAATATCAAACAGGAAGGCGTGGGATGTATATACATGTTCAAAAACCAGAACAAGGATTCAGTGAATATGGTTAAATCCAGAACAGTTATGTCCAATCCTTATTTCCCCCCCCATATCAAACACAATCTAAATTATTTGCATATAACATTGGAAAAGTCATTAACATAAGCACATTTCAGATGATGGTATTTGAAGAAAAAAAAAAAAAAAAAAAAGTGTCAGGAACAGGATTTAAAGTGCACATCACCGACACAAAGTAGGGGTAGCAACTTGAGTCCATCTTATCCTCAAAGAGGTATTCGGCTATAAAAAAGAACCCACAGGGTCAGCGATGTCCCACAAATTGATAGGCCCCACGTTGTTCACAGTGATTCTAAAAAGTCAACTTTTTGGCCATGGATACTATTTCTATAGTTTATGGGTACTGAGCACCATTCACTTCTTTATCAACTCAAAACTGTAAAAATGATAAACTGATTCTAGTAGCAAACCCACAGGCTTTCACAGTGTTCCACCAAGGTACGTCAAGAGGACCTGTTCTCATTGCCTTTTGGTCAGCTTTACATGAAGAGCACTGATGATTAATGTTCATGCCACCAAGAGGTGAACGAAGCTCAGTACAAATGCTCCGTGACTATAGGAGGAGAAGTATCCATTGGTAGATGACCTCAACCTTTTCTTTGGATGCATCAATTTAAAATAAAAATACACTAGTTCTCATATAGCATACACAACCCTTTCTATGCTTTTATGTAGATAGGAACAAAATTGTAGCAAAAAGGAAAACCAAACATCTGAATCCTTTGAGGTTACCAAGACCTCTAAATCCAAACATATGGATATAAGCAGTAGCATTTGCACAAAAAAAATAAAAAAAAAAAAAAAAATAAAATTTAGTGGTAACCATTTTACTGGCAGGAAAAACTAGACATCCGAGTTACTGGTGATATGGGCAGTGACCTCAGAGAGGAAGGGGGGGGGGGGGGGTATGCCCAATAGATGCCAACTGGATTCACACTTTCCACAGCTGGTCACTATGGGCAAGAACATTTTTTGCTTCCCCCACCATCACATAATATACCTGTAAGATCAAGCTGAAGTGAAACACATTTAGTGGTTAAAATACTGACCGCTTTTTTTTTTTTGTGGACTCGGAAAAAGGGAGCCCTCCAATGGCTGCAAGTGGTTACTACACATGGAGGGCAAATTATATTATATGGAATCAAAATTTTCTTATGACAACCAGGCAACGCACCACCAATAAGAAATAACTTTAATTGTGTTTATCAGATTCTATTGTAAAGGAACAAACCGTGAGAATTTTGCAACTAACATTTAGTGAAATCCAAAAACAAACCTTTCCCTTGTAGGTGTGGAAGAAAAAAAAAAAAATCTAAATTCCATGTATTAAAACACACACAAAAAAAAAAAGCTTAAATTAGATCTTGTTTTAATTCAGCCGGCAGGCTGAATGAAAAACCACCAACAGATTCTTTCAGCCACACAAGCGAGGCAGATGGAGGAATGCCCCCTGCCGGGACATTAGATTCTGCTATCAGAACACACTGGTTGAGAAAAGTTTTCTAACATTCCTGTTCAACAGAAGTGGATCTAAAGATAGGCTTCTGTTGAACAGAGACGGTCACACATGGATCGAAATTTAGACGGTCCCTGCTCACCATACATTTTACAATCTCTCAGTAAAATTTCCTTTAGATTTACCAAAGATATGCAACCTTTCTGAACTATTCCATCAATGAAGGGTTTTCGTTTAGGCAGGCTGTTGCTCATAGTTAGCAGGGCTAAAAGGATATTATATTAGCTAGATCGTGCCATGCATGGTGAGCTTTACCCCTAATGTCCTGGCCTATAAATTTCCCCACTTCCTCAGTCCACATCGGTTCAGGGATTTTAGACTTTGACTAAAGGTCACTGCCACAAGAATTAAAGGGGTTGACCACTAACAGGATGAAAATGAATGCATAGTACACATTTAGGCTTGCCTCTATGTCCCATCTACAGATCCAAGTCACTTGTGGAGCAAGCAGATCTGACCACTAGCTGTAAGCCAGACAAATGTTTTACAGAAAGCACCCACACTGCCAGGAACAGGGGCCAATAGGTACCAAAAGAGGGGGTCTTATTAGGACTTTACAGAACAGGAAAACTTGAGCCGAGTTCAATCTAAACTCTGCACTCATCCTATCCTGCCCAAAAGATCCCCTCGTAGTGCTCTGTGCATGCCACTTACTAGTGCTCACTTCACCTTAAGAAATGAGGAAAGAGAAGATACGGGTTTGTTTTCAGCACTCACAAGGATGGAAAAATGTGTCAGGAGATACATAGATGCAGCTGGTGGTTACTGCCGTCTCTAAAAATTTTTAAAAAATTTAGTAAGGTAAATAGTAAAGGTTACATACACTTGTTACTTTAATTGCCTTGCACCGATAGAAATCGGTGTTCAAGGGTGGGACTCCACAGAGAGGGACTCTGTTGTGTCAAAGCAGTGGTCTCTCGGCAGAGGTCTGACACTCCTTGTCAAGCTATAGCAGGGAATGTAAGCTTTACTGAAAGAAAGCCCAAACTATGAGTCCCAGGGGGGGGGCATGGTGCCTGTGTGCCGCCAGGAATAAGGACCGGTAACCGGAAGGAGGCAGAGGGGAAGTTGCCGGCAAGGGAACTTGCAAGTGTCAGACTCTTAGCGGTAAGGCCGGCCATTGATGGAGCGAATTTCTTGCCTGCAACCATGAGGATCAACTTGGGTACATTTAGCCTGCACACAGATGGTTCGCATCTCTGCCAGTTCGAATCTTCAGCAGGAACTGTCTATTGCCAACTTGAAGGAAGTATTGTGCTTGGCTTTAAGCAAGGCAATTAAAGTAAAATTAAATATGTACATACCATTTTCCTTAAAAATCCAGTTAAAAATGAAACCTCATTGACAGGTTTACTTTATACACTAGATGGTTAGAAAAACTGGCACCTCTCTGCATACAACAGGTCCACTTTTCCTGGCTGCCTACATATATTGCAAATACCCATATATCGTCAACGCACTGGTACTTGCCAAATGCACTGTGCTAGCCCATAAGCTTTCTTAACTGTAAGCAGTGCGATAGGTGTGCAACATAACATAAAAAACTGAAAAATGGGGTTACTTTTAAATTTATTCACAAAAAATGACCACCACTGAACAGAGGTTTACTCTAAAAACATGAACGTTAAAGAGTAGAAAGTCATACATGGAAAACAATGGAAAGGCAGGGTCAGTACTCCCATGTGCACCAAGTCTTCAAATGGACGCAAGAGCACTTCAGAAGTTAAGTAACCAAAACATATTAAATTCTTTCTAAATATAGGTTTTAAATGAAAAAAAAAAAAATCTTTGTAAAAATAAAATAGGGTCAAGCATCAGACTTTTGCATATTAAAAATTAAAAAAAAGAAATATATTTATATATATTTATAAATCTATAGAAAAAAAGGCTCTAAGCCAACGCAAAAAAAATAAAAAAAAAAAACAAAAGATTTAAAAATGGCAAAGAAAATATTTAATTAACCTCAAGGCTGAAGAGATGGAGGTTAATACACCGCATTCTAAAAGCAGAACCCCAAATTCTGAGGGGAGGGTATGAAAAAAAAACAAACACATGACCCCGTGCAAAAGTCTATCAAATAAAAGCTCTTTGTAAAAAGGGATGCTTCAAGGGGAGAGGAGGTGCAGGAACGTGGTCTTTGTAGGCACTTCTGTCTTGGTTATGTTCTTCCATGAAAAAGATCTAGAGAGAAAAAAAAAAAAAAAAGGGAAGTCATGAACAGAACTGCATAGGTAAGAAAAAATAAGGAGCAATCATACATGCTAGCAAGAACAAGAAGGGGACTGGTCAAAGAGAATCACAACATTTACAAGAGATTGGTTCAAACGCTTTCCTTTAGAAAAAAGAAAATGATCCTTTCATGGCTCAGAACTAGTTGCACAGTACTAAGCACTTTGCCTGATCCTGCCTGCTGGATCAGGAAACAGTTTTAAAGATGTAGGAAAAATCTTGCAGTGTATGGCAGACAAGTGACTGACAGAGCAAACAGTGAACTTTTGCTTGGACTGACCAGCATTATCCAGGTTGACAGCCCTTGTATTTTTTTTTGGGGGGGGGAATCAAAGTAGCCGGTTGAAAAAAGTGAGCTGAACAGTGACAGCATCTTTTGAGATGCATTAACTATTCGGGTATTCGGACATTTGCAGACGATGGATGATGAATGATGGATGAATCTACTTGATGTCTATCATTTAGCAAGAGATCAGATAACTGGGCCCTTTGTTCTTTTTTAGCACCAGTGCATGGCTTGCATAGCTCATACATCCTCTTGGTTGTAGAAATTTCCTTTCAAGCATTTTCATTGCATTGGTCTGGTAGTCAGATCCTCAGATACCAAGACCCAGACACCATCTGATCTCTGACCAATCACAATAAAGTGTCAAATGTCAAAATGGCATTCCAGCTAGTATCGCGGGGAAACAGACACCCTAGTATCACTAGGGAGTCTGTTCTATAGACACCCAATGCCAACTATCTTAAGAAAAGCCTGGAAAAACCATGCTGAATGGACAGGGTTTGCAGCCCAAGTACATAATGACATTAGCTTAATGCAGGGGTGTAACCTTTTGACCTTCTCGGGCTGCAAATAAAATACACTAATAAGGATAGCGGATGAGCAGTTCCTCCTCCAGCTAGGAGGAAAGTCCCATCTCTCTAGAGTATCAAAGATATGGACAGGCAACCAAATCAAAGGCTTTCTGAAGGTCACTGGAGAGGAGAAACCTTTCCTGTGGGGTGCCTCATTCTCTAGGCTCTCCTAATTGAGGATCCAGGTCCAGCCTTCCATATTTTAAATTTAAATTTTAAATTTTTCACTTTTTGTTATATTGCAGCCATTTGCTAAAATCATTTAGGTTCATTTTTTTTCCCTCATTAATGTACACACAGCACCCCATATTGACAGAAAAACACAGAACTGTTGACATTTTTGCAGATTTATTAAATAAGAAAAACTGAAATATCACATGGTCCTAAGTATTCAGACCCTTTGCTGTGACACTAATATTTAACTCAGGTGCTGTCCATTTCTTCTGATCATCTTAGAAATGGATCTACACCTTCATTTGAGTCCAGCTGTGTTTGATTATACTGATTTGACTTGTTTAGGAAAGCTACACACCTGTCTATACAAGACCTTACAGCTCACAGTGCATGTCAGAGCAAATGAGAATCATGAGGTCAAAGGAACTGCCTGAAGAGTTTAGAGACAGAATTGTGGCAAGGCACAGATCTGGCCAAGGTTACAAAAAAAATTTCTGCTGCACTTAAGGTTCCTAAGAGCACAGTGGCCTCCATAATCCTTAAATGGAAGACGTTTGGGACGACCAGAACCCTTCCTAGAGCTGGCCGTCTGGCTAAACTGAGCTATCGGGGGGGGGGGGGGGGGGGGGGAGAGCCTTGATGAGAGAGGTAAAGATGAACCCAAAGATCACTGTGGCTGAGCTCCAGAGATGCATTTGGGAGATGAGAGAAAGTTGTAGAAAATCAACCATCACTGCAGCCCTCCACCAGTCGGGGCTTTATGGCAGAGTGGCCCAACGGAAGCCTCTCCTCAGTGCAAGACACATGAAAGCCCACATGGAGTTTGCTAAAAAACACATGAAGGACTCCAAGATGGTGAGAAATAAGATTCTTTGGTCTGATGAGACCAAGATAGAACTTTTTGGCCTTAATTCTAAGCGTTATGTGTGAAGAAAACCAGGTACTGCTCATCATCTGTCCAATACAGTCCCAACAGTGAAGCATGGTGGTGGCAGCATCATGCTGTGGAGGCGTTTTTCAGCGGCAGGGACAGGACGACTGGTTGCAATCGAGGGAAAGATGAATGTGGCCAAGTACAGGGATATCCTGGACGAAAACCTTCTCCAGAGTGCTCAGGACCTCAGACTGGGCCGAAGGTTTACCTTCCAACAAGACAATGACCCTAAGCACACAGCTAAAATAATGAAGGAGTGGCTTCACAACAACTCCGTAACTGTTCTTGAATGGCCCAGCCAGAGCCCTGACTTAAACCCAATTGAGCATCTCTTGAGAAACCTCAAAATGGCTGTTCACCAACGTTTACCATCCAACCTGACAGAACTGGAGAGGATCTGCAAGGAGGAATGGCAGAGGATCCCCAAATCTAGGTGTGAAACCCCCCCCCCCCCCCCCAAAAAAAAAAAAAAAAAAAAATAATCTTTCCCAAAAAGACTCATGGCTGTATTAGATCAAAAGGGTGCTCCTACTAAATGCTGAGCAAAGGGTCCGAAATACTTAGGACCATGTGATATTTCAGTTTTTCTTTTTTAATAAATCTGCAAAAATGTCAACAATTCTGTGTTTTTCTGTCAATATGGGGTGCTGTGTGTACATTAATGAGGAAAAAATGATTTTAGGTGTGTGTATGTGTAATTATATATATATATATATATATATATATATATATATATATATATATATATATATATATATATATATATATATATATATATATATATATATATATATATAATGTTACCGACCTCGCTTTTTTTTTCCAGATTTTGGGATGACAGACATGAGCTAAATTCAAGTCTGTCCAGGGGGGTGCCATCACAGAGGGCATTGACAAACATAACCATATAAAGAGGAAACAGAGGGGTCAAATTTCTTATAGTAGCAAACGGAGAAGCAATCAGGACTTAAGAACTTTCACCTGAGATAGGTCTGTGAAGAATTCTGCTATGGTGTTTTGAGAGTTTGGGAATAGGAAGATCCGGCCAGGCAGCATTTACTTACCTGGCGCCCACTCATTCCCTGCTATTGCAAACATAGCAGCCACAGCAACCCTCAAGGTGTGCATTGCCTGGCTTGTCAATGTAGTTTTCCATGGCTGCTATGTTTGCACGGTACCCCCAGCATCCCTACAGATGTGCATGGGCTGGTCTGTGCTGGCTGCCCTGACAGCTGTGCTTGCACGGCATCCTTGGTGTCCCTACAGATGTGCATGGGTTGGGCTGGTCTGTGTTGGCCGTTGTGCTTGCAGGGCATCCCTCTGTGGGTTGGACACCCCTGGCCTAATGCAACTGAAGGGGCTAAACAGCACAATAAACTAGCGAACCTCCATGAATACCTTCCTTTACTAGGAAACCTAAAGTGACTGCCGTGAGAGAAGCATCATGGCTGTCGTTAAATGCTTCCAACTGAAAATTAATTCTACATGGCTTGCAGTGTCTGACATCAATAGTTTGAGTTGCAGATCCAAAAAATAATAATATATAGCCTGCGTTTTTTTTTTAACACCTTATCTCTATACCTGTTACAGGTCAGCTACTCAGCACTAAACATCAAAATGACAGCCAGGAACTTATTTTCAAAAGTGAGGTCAGCAATGGCAGCCTCTATTAATCTTCCATGATAGATTCCCTTTAGAAGTCTTGGAGTAACAAAACGTGAATCTCAAAGGCCGGTAGTTGCTTTTACCTTGTGCTTGTAGATTTAAGCCATCATGTTATTATCGGCATATATCCGCCCTCCGTGGTCACTGTAACCATCCATTGCATACTCTGGCTCTAATTCACCCATATGATCAAGAGGGATTTCATCATGATACATGGGACGGTAATCATCTGTGGAGACACACCAGTTTTAGTGACCAAGGCATCATTCAAAGCAAGTGCTGCACAAAAGATCATCTGTTCAAAAGCTGACTCCTTGGTCATCCAAAGGCATTTCTACTTTCCAAACCCACATCTTAAAACACTGCTCTAATCAAACAGGATTTTATTCAAAGAGTTCGGCTATAAACACCTTTCACACTGGGACAGGAGGACGGGGAAGTTAGCAGTAGCACCGCTAGTTTTAGTGATGCTTTACCGCTGCTATAACAGCGCTATTCAGCACTAGTGGACGAGGGAAGGGTTAACGCCTGAAAAGCGCAGCTGCCGAAGTACTTTGCACACGCTTCTGCAGCGGTGCCCATTCATTTCAATGGGCAGGGGCGGTTTAGGAGCGCTGTATACACCGCACCGCCCCAAAGTTGCCGCATGCAGGACTTTTTTTTCCTGTCCTGCAAGCGCACCGACCCAGTGTGAAAGCACTCTGTCTTTCACACTGGTGCTGCAGAAGAGGCAGTTTACAGACGCTTTTCAGACGCTATTTTTAGAGCAAAAACGCCTGTAAAAGCCTCAGTGTGAAAGGGGTCATAATGCTGGACAGACTGTAGCAGTTTTAAAAAGAGTGTTGCACAAAAAAGCCACCACAGTGTCATATTATATTGGACGCTGTCCTTAAAAAAATCGATACCCTACACAAGTGTCTAGGAAGCCCAATAAATAATATCTGTAAAAAAAAATGTACTCACCATCAGCGTAAGGTTCACCAATGGGGATCATGCTCTGTGCCTAGAAAAAGCATGTTGAAGAAATCAGATACACAGCCCAAATTGAAATGGGTACAGCAGAGATTACAAAGCTGGAGACTCATTGGGAAATAGAGCAAGTGCTTACCGCTTCCCAGGCTGCGGGGTCCTGGCGGAAGATGGCATTGGTCAGCTCCACAGACACCCTCTTCCTGTAGTCCGGGTTCTTGTCCTCAGAGATACGGAATAGGACGGCAGCAGCATAGGTAGCTGAGTGATGAGAAAAAAACATTTTTACGGTTTGACTGGAATCAACCAACAGTTTATTGCAAGGAACAGTATGTAGAGACAATTTATTTTTTAGTTTTGAACTGAGTAGGGAACAGTTAGTTCCTTTTACGTTTATTGTCGTTTATGTCCCTGCAAGGAGATGCAAATGTGCAGGGTACTTTTCCCTCGCAGCAGTCGTTACTTTTGAAATTTGTGTATAAAGTCCTGTCATCCACCACAGCAGACAGACTTGTAGTTCTATATGGAACAGGAGTGAGCGGTGATCACTGCACACATACTCCACTGACACTCCCTGAAAAAAACTGTACCTCTAAAGTCAAGTAGCTGGAAGAAGAGAGTCTGCAGAAGCCTGGGATTGCATCTGCGATCCACTGATCACAGTTGCAATGCTTCACAAAAAAAATAATAAATGCAAGTTTTTCTCTGCAAACGTGCATTATATTTTTGTGAAAAGTGGACTTAGCCTTTAAAAAGGTAACGCTATGTCCTTCTCTGAATGAGAGTCATGAAGGTCAATATCCTGGGACAGAGCTTCAAAACATGGCAGCATCCCAGAAAATCTATGAAACCTTTCGATCAACAGATAGGCACCAACCAGCCTGCAAAACCGTGCAAAAGGTGCCGAGACTGCAAATGTAAAAATGCCTCCATGGAGCTTGCACAACCATGAGATATTCCCAAGTAGCATATAACATCTAAAATAATGGTTCGTATGGTGTCCAGCTTACCTGTGCCCTCATTATGGGAATGCAGGAGTTCCATCAGAGGAGCAGATGCACCCTCAGCATCAATGGTGTCAGCTGCTTCTTTATCCTGAGCAAGTTCACAGAGCACTCCAGCTGCCACTCGTTGAATGTTCTCCACGGGGGAATACAGGAGCTGTCAAAAAAAAAAAAACCAGCAAGTTACTGAAAATGCCAACACCATGAAAGACTCTGGGGCTGCGGTGCTGGATGGACCCTTGCAGCACAAGCTGCTGCCAGTACTTGGTGAATAATGGAGTCCATATTATATATAAGAAGTTTACTAGGAGCCATTCCATAAACTGGAGCAACCGACCAGGTTATTCAGGGCAAGGCTGCCTGTACATGGGGTAGCAATGGAGCATCACTTTAGCCAACTGGGCATTGTAAGGATCAGTGCCATTAGTCGGGCTAGTGTATACGGCCTTTATTTTTGTCTGACCATGGTTAAACAGTTTGGATGGATAAGACCTGAAAAGTTTGAATATGGTACTGGATCCTAATTGCACAGCCTTTTATTGTAGCATTTGCTTTACACTATTCTGAACTGCTTGTATTATTCAGCAAGCCAATATGAATGCAGAACAAAGACATCTTGAAAACTACTCAACTGAAAACCATTATCCTCCCACAAGACATGCCAAGCTTGACCTGCTTGCGAGTCCAAAGCCCTTGTACCCTAGGCCTTAGTAACCTATGACTGATAACAGATTGTCATATCAGGACGACATATTGATGGGACTTCAATTACATCTTCGTCAAGAGCGAAGAAAAAGAGTGAAGCACTAATTCTATGAAGCTTTACTGGCTTCAGCTTGTAGAAAAGCAAGGATTCCCCCTTCAATGAGTACCAAGAAAACTACTCAAACACGAGAATACAACAGGAGCCCCAAACCAAGGGTTAGGATAAAATGCTTTAAAGCCAAACAGTTTCAGGTGCCAGAAGCGCCCCTTCATCAGGGTTTAAAAACCATTAAAAAGCTGGTATGGATTTATAAGGAAACTCTTTAGCACACAATATGTATGATGTATACTGAATGTATAAAACAATCTAAAGTGTTGCTAGTGTAAAGCAGGCCATAGAATATGCGATTTTCTTTCCTGCACCACAATTCCAGCAACACTGACTGTATGAATAGGTGAATGCCTCCCGCTTTCTTCAGGCAAGGAGGAGCGAAGAGCCGCCCCTGCTGGGAAAACAGTGAATACTGCTAGCAGCTATAGCCACTTGCAATAATCGCATGCTAAAAATCGAACATGCTGGTTGTACCAAAGTTGATGGATCAACTTGGGTACAATTAGCTTGCCCATAGATGGATTGAATCATGGCCTGTATCTGCTGACCCAATGTCCGGCTTTATTGTCTGTATGCTAAATCTGTGGGCAACGCCACATCTATTCCAGCTTATAGAACAAAGAACATGAAGAACAAGAGAACCACAGAGAGAACTCAAGGCAAGAAAAGAACTCTTTAAAGGATCACTCAGCACTATCTACTATATTGATTCCCCAACCAATCACTGATAAATCCTTTTCTTTAACAGTGCAGCCTGCCCATCACCGTGCCGGAAATATGGATCAAGTTAATGGAACAATTAGCTGCACAAATTACTAATTAATGAGGCTGTGTGTTTCCAGCTCAGGACTTCCATGCAAATCAATGATGCCGTGCAGGATCCAGCTCTGGAATGTCCGGGGACTGCTGGTAAAGTGAGCACTCTCTGCAGCAGACCTGTGAGATGTGTCAGCATATATTACAGATAGATAGGATAGTGGTGGGCGCTAATGATGGTTATGAAGCCAAGGTCAGAAACAGGTCACAGAGGCCACTGCAGTGACTGACAATGCAGAATCTGTTCTGTGCCAAAATATTTTTCAGTGTGTGCCATTCTAAAAAGAAAATCCATATCCTAGATCTGATCCCAAAATCTGCAACAGGGCTAAACATTTCATCTATATACATTGCAACGACTAGCTTCTTTTAGGAAATATTGGTTTCCTGGCTGTCACACTGGTTCTCTTCAAAAAGAGAATAGGTTTAGCCAAACAAGCAGTGCCTAGCATCACAAAAGAGCAGGCAATACATTAGACTAGGTGGCTTTTCCAGATTCTCCCAAAAAAAGTGAGATCTAATTGACATGAGGCAATAAAGACTAAATCGGTTCTTTAAAACACAACCCCCAATAAAAAAAAAAAAAAAAAAAAAAAAAAAAAAAAAAAGTTTTTCCATGCAGTGGGGCTGTGTCCACACTGCATGGGTCAGCTTCTCGTTTTTGTCTAAGGGAGAGGAGAAAGTTTATACTCACCCAATCCTCCGCTTTACCTGCAAGCGGCGTTCCACCAGGATCCAGAGCAGGTCTATGGGCATGATGTCAGGAACAGTCCACTGCACAAGACCGTTAGACCGTGGAGGGGCAAGAGCCACAGGGACTGGTCTAGCACTGGGAGGATGAGAGAATTAGGCAAGTATCTCCGTTTTCCAATCCTCTACACCACAACGAGCAGTTGACCTGTGCAGTGTGGGCACTGCATGAGAAAGCTCTATCCCCCCCAGAGTTAAGCTTTAAAAAGCCCCTATAAATGAGTCAGAAGGGCTCACATAGGGTTTGCAGCATCCAGCCTTACCTGTACAAACAAGGGGATGGTGTTGAGCTTGTAGATCTCCATGCGGTTCATGGGGTCCCTTGCCAGGATATGAAGAGCTCCAGTGCAGCCTTCCACAATCTCCTCCATTCTGACACCATCCTGGGAAAAACAGAAGGCAAAGTTTTGCAAACAACCGATGCTGGTCATTATTGAATTTCCCAAGTATGCAGATTAGCCTTTTTCCACCATTTTAACCTGGGGGAACCCTTAAAATAATTTTCCGGGGCTCAGGGACCCCCCCCCTATTACTATATCTACAATTCACAGTACATTAGTGTGATGTTTCTAAGAAGAATGCTTCCTACACTTGGTTACTGGGAAGAATCAACCTTCACAGATAGCTAAAAAAATTGTCGTGGTCAGTGGTTGCTCATCTGAAAAGCAGACATTGCTCAAGGAGCCCCTAAAAACCTCTGGAGGAACGCAAGGGTTCCAATGTACACTGATCGAGAATTGCTGCTAAAGATACTTCTAAGTAGTTCTCAAGCTTGGAGGCAATCAGTCAATCATTTGCAAACTAGCATACAGTGGGGAAATTTGATCCCCTGCAGATTTGCCCACTTACAAAGAAATGAAGGGTCTATAATTTTCATCATAGGTGTATTTTAAATGATAGAGACAGAATATCAACCAAAAATCCAGAAAAAAAACTCATGATACAAATGTTATAAATGGAGTTCGGCGAGTAAAATAAGTATTTGATCCCCAAACAAAACATGTGCCTGTGCCTACTTGAGGGGGACCTTGCAGGTGCTGCAGGATTTCAATCCATGGTGGCGTACTGTGTTACCAATGGTTTGTTTGGTGACTTGGGACTACTCTGAGCACAGAGTGGTGGCTCAGTCAGAGGCTCTATGCTCTGCACATCCAGCACTCACACCCAACTGGGGAGGGGGTGGGAGCAGACACTGGCTCAGACACTTAGCTGCGTGGCAGCCAGGCATCTGGGCAGATCCAGACATTGTAGGGATCCCTGCAGAGCATGGACTGGATCCTTCACGTCAGCCAAAAACAAGCTTTAGGAGTCTTGGCAGAACTAAGTGCACTCCTGTGACCCACGGGAGAAGTATGGCCAAAAAGCGTGGACCATACTTCTACTTTAAGGCATGCAACTGCCTTTATATGGTAAATAAGGCACCCCCCTCTATAGCTTGGCACTGCCCACTAACACTAAAATAAACACTTCTGCACTACAAAACATGACCTTGAATGGATGCAGCACTGTCTCACCGTGTATGGCTGTTGGGTTCCAGAAGCTGCATGCCGTTGTGCATCCTGGTGAGCTTTAACAAGCAGCTGGACCAGGCGGGGGATGACGCCAGCATCATGTAGTGGGGCATGGTTGGCAGGGCACAATGCCAGGTTTCGGATCAATCCAATTGTTGCCTGTTAAAAGAGAAAAATAAATATAAAAAAACTCAAACTGTTGTAATGAGGCTTAAGACAGATCTGTAAAAAAAACCTTGAACCAGGCAGCCAATGCACCCTATAAGTTACAGCCAACTTCAACTTTATGGAACTTTTTTGTCAAAATGATCCCTGGAGTTTTGACCAGCTGGTTACCTTTTAGGTTTCTTGTTGCATAAGGCTACAATAAGTATGTTAGCCCATGGAAGAGGCTGCTGTCACTAAGATTTTAAAAGCGAAGCCCGTCATACAAATCCGGGATTTTGTACCATCTACAGAGTCCCTCCTTAAAGAATGTGTTACCCCAACATTTTTTATATGTATCAGATATTCCATGTACGTGTGATACAAAGTATTCTGCTCGCTTTGCATTGCTTACTTTGTGTGAAATACCTGCTGATCTTGCAAGTTCCTCTACTCTATTTTAAATTGACAATGCTAGGCATAGAAGTAAATCACAGCATAGCCTGCCTGTCCTCCAATGGTCAAACTTGTGATGAGAACTGTCTGTTTTTTTTCTCAAGTGTGTTGCAGCGTTTGCTCAATGTGCTCCTCCTCCTGAAGTTATTACTAGAAGATCCAAGGAAAGCAACTTTCATCATCATTACCCTTTATACCTGGACTTCTTACTACAGTACATTGACTCTTTAAAAGTGTCCGTTGGCTAGTAGAGTGGACCAACCAACTATTCGAATTCCACTTAAATCTTTACATTCCTGAAGTAAGGAAAGGCAATAATGAATATGATCACATGCCTTCACACAAAAGGAGATTCTGTTTCCTACCTTAACCAGTGGCCACTGGTAGGGTTGGCCGATCAGCTTGACAATGGCTGGGATGCCATAGTGAAGTCGCACAGAGTTCTGAGCCACCTCTGCATCTGGGTGACGGCTGGTGAGATGGCGCAAGGCGCAAACTGCTGGCTCCGAGATGTCATCTTTGTCGCTCGCTCTCAGGATGGTGTGAATCAGAGACTCCACTCCGTTGCTTTGGGTGACCAGGGTTTTGTTGCGGCCGTTGTTGCAAGTCAAGTTGGAGAGGGTGCCGGTGGCACAAGTGAGGACATTCACATCATCGGAGCTTAGCTGGTTCACCAGAATCTTCAGTACATTGTCTAGACCTTCCTATAAAAAACACAAAAACAATCTTGTATCAAAACACTGGAAACCAGCTAGTCTTATCCACCCAATACAGGTAGAGTAGGGTTGAAAGGAGGAGAAAAAAAAAAAAGCAGAAAAAGGAAGGGAGGGGGTGGAGTCACTGTTGACTCATTTGATCAGCTTTAGCTATTGGAATCTGTAAACAGGCTTTTCAGCAAAGCAAATAGACGCAGCCAGGAAAACATGGGAAAAGGTCTCTACAATTCCCAGCTGCTGGTTTTAAATGAGCAATATACACTGGGCTGTCATTTAGGATCTGTATACACGCCCACATGTGTGATGTCAATACCATGTGACCTGAAAAGATCAGCAAGGAAATGTTCTCTCCAGCAATAGAGACTGAGCATGTGCAGCTTTACTACCCTTACTGTGTATTATCTGACCTTGCCAAGAGAGACCCTGCAGGAGGGGGATGATGTGTGCATAGAGGATCAAAGAGCCATTTTACACAATGCAGAGAATTAACCCCTTAAGTTCAACAGTGAGCATAACAATCCCGCTATTCTGCATATACAGACAGATTTTACGGTTGTAGGTTTAGTAACACTTTAGGAGGGGAGGCAGTGTGATGTCACGCTGGTACCGGAAACCGCCGGGCGGCCACCTATTGTCCAGGGGAGCTGTCAGCAATCCCACATTATATGGCCAGTTAAAACTTCCCTATGCTATCCAAAACGTAAATAGTTTTTTAGCTGGAGTTGCACTTGACATTCCGCTGACCGTGAGAGTGGCGATCACCCGCTAGGAGACATCGGATCGCCACCCCACCGGTCTGGGGCTTAGAAATCCCCACAAGTTAATCTCCAAAAAGGTACGCGTCAGGCGGTACGTTTAGGAGCATTCTAATTGGTCCGCGCCATCACATGGGCAGTGCCAACCAATCAGAACCCACGTAGCCCGTCCTGTCACTGTGGGCGAAGAGGAGAGAAAGCCGCTGGGATTACGAATCCCTGGACCGGTACAGCGGCGATACGAGCTGTCAGTGTGGGGGAATCACCGGACTCCAGGTTAGCGGGACCAACGGGGGGATGGGGAGAGGGTCCAGTGTAAGTTCACCTTACAGATTTTAACAAACCACCTACAAAACCCATCTTGTTCATACCCCGGGAACAGCCGGTATATAGAAAAATACACACAAAAAAAATAAATCACAAATTCCCGATCATTCTCACGATTGCACAATGCTCCAATCATAATCCCGAATGGATGCAACTATATGCCAATTGTTTAGCTTATGCAATAAAGAGGCTCATTATTCCAGCTGATTAGGGGTCCTTTGCTACTCTTCCTTATTAAGCTGCTAGTGATCTTGGTTCCAAGTGAGCGACCCAACTTCCCCCAAGTGGCTAAATCCCTCAGTAACAAAATTATTAAAATTGCCCATGTCGTTTTAGCTCCAGACCTTCCATTACAGAGGTGTGATCTCAGCCCAGTATATCATCTCCTGTGGATTATGCAGGGAGTGATTAGAGCTGTAATTGGGAATACATGGGACAAGCCGAGGCGTGGCACTCTCATAAACCACAAACCTTTGCAGGCAATCAGGGATTATTACAGGTAAGGTGTGTGCTCACTCTCACAAGTCTACACACCCATGTTTGCTTTATGCTCATAATAAAGTTATTGAGCATGTCATTGGAGTGAGAGCTGGGTGGAGCAGGGCTTTACAGCATGACTACAGGAGATGGAATCTAGGACACTCTGATTTTGAAATGTGTCAATACAAAATGCAATATTTAAAGACATAATATAGTGCATTTATAGCAAATACATACTTTGAATGGGTGCAATAATTTCACAACATGTGTTCAATGGTACCCCAGCACACTGAAGCAAGGCATTTGTGTTGCAGTGCAACTATTATACTACTGTTGTAGTGGGCTATGTACCAAAAAAGGTGCATATGCGATTGGTGCGAACTGGACGATAAAGCGTGCAGGTGTTATCCCAACCACAACGGACCAGATCGGTGTGGTGGAGTCTTTAACGTGACACCTATTTTATCATTTTACAGTCCATATTTTTGTTACTATAAAATTGTACAGATCTTGGGATTAGCCACTAGGAGAACGGCTCAGTACTATTGCTCTGTCTCTCAACTGTTGAGATAGATTGAGTTAGCTGACAGGGGTCATCCAACTATCTATAGTGGTTGTACACCACTGTTCCTATGTAGCACTGTAAAGCATGAAATAGATTATGATTCTGGATAGTTTCTCAGAAAGAATCACAATGCAAAAATTTAGTCAGCCAGGCAACCAGCTTTCCCCAGAGGTGGACAGCAATGGTAGCCTACATACATCATAAAAGATTTGCTTCAATCAAAATGCAATTCTCAGTGTCTTAAAGTGGTTGTAAATCCCCGAGACATTTTTACATATAGGTAAGCCTATAATAAAGCTTACCCTATATGTACTGAAAATAACTCCTAAAAGTGAGCTGTTTAGGAGAGATTTATCTTGTAGTGCGACGATGAGGTCATCGGCACATACACAGTGAAGAAACGGCCCTCCGTGCCGTTTCTTCCCCAGCGTGTGCCGTGACTGGCGGCTCCCACAAGCATGTGCGGGAGTGACGTCACGCGGCTCCAGCCAGTCACAGAGCCGGAGTCTGCGGCTCCAGAAGGAAGAGGGGTGAAGATGCCTGTAAACGAAGCCCCTGCTGGTGGAAGCATCCAAGTGCAACATAATGGGCTAGTATGTGATGCATACTAGACCATTATGCTTTTACTTTGCAGGGGAATAAAGAGGAAGTAAAATCAATCAGGGTTTACTTCCTCTTTAGGAGATCAGTTATTTGCTATAAGCTCTATGCCCAGCTATAGAACAAAGCCTCCTAAAACATCTCTATTAGAAATGGCTGAATCTCCCCCCCCCCCTTATAATGCTAACCCCTTAATTAGTACTCTCACAATGGTCACATGATCAGCACCCCATTCTGCTTGCTCCCTATCAGAAGCCTTGACAGAGACTCATTGGCGACTGCTTGGTCAGCGTGCTGCGAGCACGCTCTCACCACACAACCTCATGCACCATAAAATGCATATGTGCTGCAGCTGGAAATTAATGCCCACCTTTCTTAAAGCAGCTCCCCACCCAAAAGAGAAAGTTCCACTAGTTTTCCCCACCCCCCCCCCCCCTGCCTAATTTAGCACTTTTTTTTCGGGGGGGAGTGGGTACCTGGTTTTGACAGGTACCCGCTCCCATCTTCTGGGTAAGATCGCCATCGGTGATCTATAAAATTTCCGGACCCTCCTTCCCACCCGCTGCCTTCTGGCAGTCACACACAGGTCCTAGAAGACGGCAGGACCATTCAGAAAAGGCAGCGTGACTTGTGCATGCTCGGTAGGGAACTGGCTGTGCAGCCCGGCACCTCCACCCGAAGCCAACTGACGAACCGGCTCGGGGTACCGACATCATGGGATCCCTGGACAGGCAAGTGTCATTAAATTAAGTCAGCAGCTACAGTATCAAAAAAAATTATATTATATATACACACACACACACACACACACACACACACACACACACACACACGTAAAAGCCAGTAAATTAGAATATTTTGAAAAACTTGATTTATTTCAGTAATTGCATTCAAAAGGTGTAACTTGTACATTATATTTATTCATTGCACACAGACTGATGCATTCAAATGTTTATTTCATTTAATTTTGATGATTTGAAGTGGCAACAAATGAAAATCCAAAATTCCGTGTGTCACAAAATTAGAATATTACTTAAGGCTAATACAAAAAAAGGATTTTTTAGAAATGTTGGCCAACTGAAAAGTATGAAAATGAAAAATATGAGCATGTACAATACTCAATACTTGGTTGGAGCTCCTTTTGCCTCAATTACTGCATTAATGCGGCGTGGCATGGAGTCGATGAGTTTCTGGCACTGCTCAGGTGTTATGAGAGCCCAGGTTGCTCTGATAGTGGCCTTCAACTCTTCTGCGTTGTTGGGTCTGGCATTCTGCATCTTCCTTTTCACAATACCCCACAGATTTTCTATGGGGCTAAGGTCAGGGGAGTTGGCTGGCCAATTTAGAACAGAAATACCATGGTCCGTAAACCAGGCACGGGTAGATTTTGCGCTGTGTGCAGGCGCCAAGTCCTGTTGGAACCTGAAATCTCCATCTCCATAGAGCAGGTCAGCAGCAGGAAGCATGAAGTGCTCTAAAACTTGCTGGTAGACGGCTGCGTTGACCCTGGATCTCAGGAAACAGAGTGGACCGACACCAGCAGATGACATGGCACCCCAAACCATCACTGATGGTGGAAACTTTACACTAGACTTCAGGCAACGTGGATCCTGTGCCTCTCCTGTCTTCCTCCAGACTCTGGGACCTCGATTTCCAAAGGAAATGCAAAATTTGCTTTCGTCAGAAAACATGACTTTGGACCACTCAGCAGCAGTCCAGCTCTTTTTTTCCTTAGCCCAGGTGAGACGCTTTTCGCGCCGTTTCTTGGTCAACAGTGGCTTGACACGAGGTATGCGGCAGTTGAAACCCATGTCTTTCAAGCGTCTCTTGGTGGTGGATCTTGAAGCACTGACTCCAGCAGCTCTCCATTCCTTGTGAATCTCCCCCACATTTTTGAAGGGGTTTTTTTTTCACAATCTTGACTAGGGCGCGGTGATCCCTATCGCTTGTACACTTTTTCTGACCACAGTTTTTCCTTCCCTTTGCCTCTCTATTAATGTGTTTGGACACAGAGCTCTGAGAACAGCCAGCCTCTTCAGCAATAACCTTTTGTGTCTTTCCCTCCTTGTGCAATCGTCGATGGTCGCCTTTTGGACAGCTGTCAAATCTGAAGTCTTCCCCATGTTTGTGTAGGCTTCAGAACTGGACTGAGAGACCATTTAAAGCCCTTTGCAGGTGTTTTGAGTTAATCAGCTGATTAGTTTGTGGCACCAGGTGTCTTCAAAATTTAACCCTTACACAATATTCTAATTTTGTGACACACGGAATTTTGGATTTTCATTTGTTGCCACTTCAAATCATCAAAATTAAATGAAATAAACATTTGAATGCATCAGTCTGTGTGCAATGAATAAATATAATGTACAAGTTACACCTTTTGAATGCAATTACTGAAATAAATCAAGTTTTTCAAAATATTCTAATTTACTGGCTTTTACATTATATATATATATATATATATATATATATATATATATATATATATATATATATATATATATATATATAAATAATTTACATACATACACACACATACAGGAACTCCTCCTCGGTCCGGATGATAAGGAAAGTTATTCTAGGCTGGGAGTACTCTCTCCATGCAACCAATAAACACGAACCAAAGGTCAGCCACCTACTGTGCGATAGGAACGATTCACTTCTTTGCACAGTGGACAGAAGAAAGAATTACAGCCCCAATCTCCTTACATCAGCTCACTTCTCTGAAATCCACTTACCTTTGACTTTGTAAATCATTTTTATTCCCTTCAAGGCAAGTAAATGGAGAACTCACATAGGCTTATTAAATAAGGCAGAGCAAAGAAAAATGACATTGTAGTCCGAAACAGGCAATCAGAAAGCATCTTAAAGCGGACACTGCTTCTTCTCTACAAAGTCTACAAAGTGCTGCCTTCAGTGCCATCTCTCCACTGCTACTAAGGACCAGATACCCAGCCTCACCAGAGCGCCCTCATCTCTCCCTACCATCTTAAAGCTGAATGCTGAGCAAACAGCCAAATCAACCCCTGCAACAAAATCCCCCCCCCCCCCCCAAACAACAGATCACCGCCAGCAACAAGACAGTAGATTTCCCAGCAGCCACCATCAGTAGACCCTCCAGTAGACAGCAACAACAGACCCCTCCCTCAACAGTAGATCCCTACTGGCAACAGTTGACCCCCTAGCCACATGAGACCCCCTCTAGCAGTAATAGAGCCACCAGCAGAAACAGCAGACTTCCCCAGCAACAATAGATCATCCCCAACAATTGATCCTCCCAGCTACAATAGATCCCCAAGCAGCTAGCATGAGTAGACCCTCCAGCAAACCTCAGCACCCCATTCAGTGCTGGAGGTGCCAGAACTGCGTCCCCACATAATAAATATATATATATATTTTTTTTTTTACACACCCCAGTGTGCTGAGATTTGCACAGTGCTGCCAAACCACAAAGTCCTATCTCAGTGATGGCGAACCTTGGCACCCCGGATGTTTTGGAACTACATTTCCCATGATGCTCCACTACACTGCAGAGTGCATGAGCATCATGGGAAATGTAGTTACAGAACATTTGTGGTACCAAGGTTCGCCATCACTGTCCTATCTGGTACGATAGAGGACCAGAGTTCTCTGTTCCAGTTCAGTTACAGGTCTCATCACTCCCAGCCTGTGGACAGTGAAAGTAAAAGCAGCACGTTGATAAGCTCATTACTCTGCTCTCTCCTCCTGCCAGCATGCGCCTTTCTACTACAGCACAATCCATTGGCTGTTTGTGCTGTAGACTTTAGTACTACTTTAAGCAAGAGAGCCTGCATGAGAGCAAGGTTTGTAGAGCCCCCATGTCTCTCTTGGGAAAGGTTCCCTGAAACTACAATACACTTAAAGTGAACAGCCTGATTTTTGCAGCGTTAGTCTTGCCCCGAGACCTCCAAGACTCGGGAAGCCAAGACTCAGATATACGAACCTTATCACAGCAAAGTTGAGGCATGGTTCACCCCTCCTGACAGGACACGGTGACCTTTAACTATCTTTAGCAAACAATTGGGGGGGGGGGTTCCAGGATAGGCTGGCCATCTTGACCTCTTGCTGAGTCAAGATTTGCATATAGTACCTGTGATTTAAGGGTGCTAAAGATGCAAAAAAACAACCACACACACGAATGCATCTAAGCAGTTGGCTTGCAAAGATTTGTAAAAGGAAAGGATTGCTTAGCATCTGGTTGGTTGCTTTGAGGAAAGTTAACCTCTGGAGATTTCCTGCCTGACAGAAGCTTTTTTTCATGATCCAAGTTGGATGCATTCATTCAGCAAACACAGTGCAGCCAGAGTCTCAAAGCCGGCTTGCAATCTTGAAGCAACTGCAGCCCCCACCAATGGGGCCAATGCTATGTTGTATGTAAGGATTTGGCAATGAAATTCCGTGCCGAAAGCCAACAGTTTGGCTCCCAGTTGCAGCGTGGTCCCATTTACATCAAACGGGCAAGGTAGACAGGCCTGTCAACTCGGCATGCAAAGTTAAACATATCGCAGAGCAAAACATCATGCAAGGTCTCTGGTTCGTTTTGGATCGGCGGTAAAAGAATGTGGCTCAACCATCTTTTTACTTCCCTCTTGCCTCCTCTCTTTGTAAAACGAGTCCTTTGAGGCGTGTGAGAATACTAAAGTCTTGCTAGCAGCATTTTTGCTGCAATTTTTACTAAGTGGCATGTTAAATAGGGATCATCAGCAATACCTGTAAAGTGTACCTACAACACACTGGAGCCATTATTGCATGAGAGTAAACTCTGCTCATTATGCATATAGGTTTTGGACTGCTAGGTCTGTAAAATATTTGATATACAGATTAGTGCCAGATTCCCTTGGATCTGCCTGGTTGATAAGGTTGGTAGTCAGTCAATGGTTCAGGACACAGACGGCTTCCCCACCTTCCACAGATTTGCACTGTGAAGGCCAGTTCACACCATAGAAAAAAAACGCAGCTAGGATGTGTTCCAGATGCTTGTCTGCATGTGCATTTTTGACGCAGTTTTAATACAGTCCAGGGCATTTCCCCCCCCCCCCCCCTCTTTTTCTTAACCACTTACAGACCACCGCACACCGATATATGTCCTAACTGACCGTTATATGGTTACCGAATATAGTTATGGCAGCAGCTAGTGGCCATAACCCCGGTATCCTCTTCTTCGGCTTTAAGATAAAAGTGGTCCCTGCAGCGGATTCGCCACTAGATCACTTATCAGCGGCGGGACAGGACCCCCCCTCCCTCCGGTGCCCTCTGCTGCTTACCGGAGCCGTCGGCAGCGGTGATCGGATGTTTCCCCTTCCTTGGCATGGAGACGAGTGAGGGGAAGATGGCCCCCACCGTCTCCATATCATTGCAGGAAGCAACGTCAAAATGTCACTTCCACCCATAGCTCTTAAAGGGCAATTTTTTTTAAATGACAATTCTCCCCCCCCCCCTCCCCCTTCTATTGCATTCTAGAGTAAATAAGAGATCTGAGGTCTTTTTGACCCCAGATCTCATATTTAAGGAGGTCCTGTCATGCTTTTTTTCCTATTACAAGGGATGTTTACATTCCTTGTAATAGGAATACAAGTGACAGAGTTTTTTTTTTTTTTTTAAAGACAGTGTAAAAATAATAAAAAAAATAAAATAAATAAAAGTATACGCTCCCCATCCCGCCGAGCTCGCGTGCAGAAACAAACGCATACGTGAGTAGCGTCTGCATATGAAACCGGTGTTCAAACCACACATGTGAGGTATCTCCGTGATCAGTAGAGCAAGAGCTATATTTCTAGCCCTAGACCTGCAACCTGTAGAATTTTTTTAAACGTCGCCTATGGAGATTTTTAAGGGTAAAAAAGTTTGTCGCCATTCCACGAGCGGGCGCAATTTTGAAGCGTGGCATGTTGAGTATCAATTTACTCGGTGTAACATCTTTAACAATATAAAAAAAAAAAAAAAAAAAAAAAAAAAATTGTAAAAAAACAGTAAAAACTTTACTGTTGTCTTATTTAATTCAAAAAAGTATTTTTTTCCAAAAAAAGTGCGCTTGCAAGACCGCTGCGCAAATACGGTGTGACAGAAAATATTGCAATGATTCTCTAGGGTATTGGGGGAGGGAAGGTATAATGTTTGGGGGTTCCAAGTAATTTTCTAGCAAAAAAAAAAAAAAACACAAAAAAAAAAAAAACGTTTAACTTGTAAACAACACATCTCAAAAAGAGGCTCAGTCCTTAAGTGGTTAAACAAGGACATGTTGGGTTCCAGTACTTGCGTTTTACAGCATTCAAGTACAGTCCAGTGCAGGAAAAATACAGTATGTTCTACTTTTTTTCTGTAACAGGAATGCACTGGAACTGCAAGCACTGGTGTGAACTATGGCACTGAAAACCATATAAACTGCTTTCCATGCAGAAAAAACAAAACACGCACTGGACTGCATGTGGTGTGAACTGGCCCTCAATCTTTTGTAGGGTTCCCCAGGTTTATAACCTTATTCTGTGCCGGCAATCTGTGTGGAACCATCAGTATCCCCAGCTGGGTATTGCTATGCAGACACATGGCAGATGTTCAGCAGGTTCCTCTCACCTGTTTGGTGGCCACATCAGACAAGTTCCTCAGAGTCCATAGGCAGTTCTGTACAAGTCTGGGGCTGGAGCTAGTCAGATGCTTCCCGAGAGCCTGCATTCCCCCTGGAAGACAAGATGATGAAACCAATTAAAGGCAGCTGTGAAAACTCCGCTGTGGGGAAGACATGCGATGAGGGCCATCTCAGAAAAAAATAAAAAAAATAAAAAAAATGACACAAAACCGTGACATGGCTCGAGGCAGCCGTAACAAACATGCAGCAACATGACTAGTGCCTGGACTATGGGATCAAATAGCCATCAATGGATCTAAAACACTAACCTCTGACATCATGGAGCCTCCCTCGGGGACTGAGAAGTGCTGGTGTAATTAGCACCAGAAAGAAAAGATTTCCACTTTCATCTCTAACATAGAACCCGAGAAAACTCTACCTAGAAGCCCTCGAGGCAGAGTGGCTAGTGCTTGGTCCATTGTGGGACATTTACAAAGCATTCAGAAATATTTGTGTGCAATTCCCCTTTGGCCAGTTTTAACAAGTTTGAATATTTACAGCTGTGCATTCTGATTTCACCCATTCCCATCCACCGCAGGCCTTTAAATGGGTCTTATAGCGGAATTGAGGAGAAGGAAGGAGTTCCTGACGGCACAACCACTGGGATTGGCTACAACAAAAATGGTGACCGTGTACACAGACACCGACTCCCTGTTGCAGAAATGTGAATGCAATGGGTAAAAGATGGCTTCAGCTCCTGTTCTCCACCGGTAGAGAACTCCTCAGATGCATTTTGCTTTTTTTGGGGGCCTCTACGATTAAGCCCATAAAAGGACGAAACGCATCTGAGAAGTTCAGGTGGAGAACTTGCGTCTATTTACATGCTGATCCGACTGACAGGTTTAAGAAGGGGGGGGGGTTCATTCAAACAGTTCCATTTCCATTGCACTAGGATTGGCTGTCACATGTCATGGCTACTTTTTCAAGGTAACATCTGGGTTTGTAAAAGGTATTCAGTGCACACAAAGTGGATTTCCCTAATCCCATCCCAAATGGCCATTGAAGAATATATGTAAATGAAAGGGTTAGCGTCCAGCTTTAAGAAGGGGTTTCCCCTCACTCGAGAGATTTTAACTTCCTTGCATCTGGGACAAAGTGCAAAAAAAATCTTCCCACAGACTGAGAAAAAAAAAAACCCAAAAACAAACACCCCAAAACAAAACTCATATCACTCAAATCTCAATGCATAAGCAGTGCTTGGTTAAAAAAAAAAAAAAAAAAAAAAAAAAAAAAAAAAAAAAAATCGCACAGCTGTCACAAGTTTTCCACTTCCATTTGTCTAAAAGAGGAACCTTTTTAAGATAAACATGTGAAAGGCCAGCTAAATGTATATCTTTACAATATTGTATGAAAAGGTTTGTAAGTAACATGGAAGTCTCCATAAGCTAAACAGCTGTGTACTGGAAGCTTCTGACCAGTTCCAAGCTAGTCTCTCCATAATGGTGTATGGGGTGGAATTACTTCCACCCCAAGGTTCAGTTCACATCTATCCATGCCGTTTGCTTGGGCACGAAAGCCTATTTGAACGGGCTGCCGTGCCTGCTTTTCCCACAGAAAAAAGGTGCATGCACCTTTTTAAAAACGTGGCCCACAGGGAAATCCCATGGTCATATCAATTTCCATGTGGTTCCTGCACTTGCAAATGTGCTGCGTTTTTTAAATGCGTGGGGGTACCATTTAAAATAATTGGAAGACCTGCACAGTCTCCCTGCGGGTGGTTGTAGGACTCGCTGCGATTCCTGCTCCCGCAGCCATCCACAGATGTGAACCAAACCCAAAAACGTTTTGCTGGCCTGGAATTAGTCTGCCGATTGTGAATGGGAGAGTTTGATAGGTAGCACCACCTCTCAAACTGCAGCCCAAAGCTGCATGTGTACAGCCCTGTCAGGCTGTAAGGTTAGGATTCAGGTTAGCAACTTGTGGAGGGGGAGGAGTGCTAAAACCACTACTCAGCCATCTGTTTTTACTGCTAAAGTAATAAAATTATACCAATATAAAGTTATGATCAATGAATATTCAAAACAAAAATACACAGCAATAAAATATCACAACGATAATGATAAAGTAGTATAAACCAACAGTGTCAGTGCATATAAAGTGCATAAAGTCCATATATGACATCAAATAGAGTGACTGAATCTGTGTGAACTGGTTGTCTGTAGATAATCCACCACCGTAAGGAAAGGGGCTTACCAGACAGGTTGAACCCAACTAGGCATATGCCTGATGAGTCAACCAAGCTTTTGGTGTAACACACCCAAGGAGGTACAGCAACCACGACTTCCAAAGTAGACCAAATCAGATAGGGATCCGTGACCGTTTTGACATCAGTAGCTGTCTACCATAGGAATAGTGAGCGGAATTCATGAGCAATTCCTCTCAATATGACATGGCAAAAGGAGAAAAAAAAATAGGGCCACAGAGTAATACCGTAAAATATAAAGCATTTATTGAAAAACGATAAAATGGTGACTCACATTTGAGAAGACATTAAAAGCATTGAATAAAATCAAAGCAACGCAGTGGTATTAACAGAGCCCGTCCCGACGTTTCGTCCTAATAAGGCATCCTCTGGGGTCAAGGACGAAACGTCGGGACGGACACTATGTGGCCCTATTTTTTCTCCTTTTGCCATATGTGATATTGAGAGGAATCGGTCACTATTCCTATGGTAGACAGCTACTGATCAAAAACGGTCACGGATACCTATCCGATTTGGTCTACTTTGGAAGTCGTGGTTGCTGTACCTCCTTGGGTGTGTTACACCAAAAGCTTGGTTGACTCATCAGGCATATGCCTAGTTGGGTTCAACCTGTCTGGTAAGCCCCTTTCCTTACGGCAGTGGATTATCTACAGACCAGTTCACACAGATTCACAGTCACTATATTTGATGTCATATATGGACTTTATGCACTTTATATGCGCCGACACTGTTGGTTTATACTACTTTTATCATTGTGATATTTTATTGCTGTGTATTTTTGTTTTGAATAGTCATTTATCATAGTCACTTTATATTGGTATCATTTTATTGCGTATTTCATCTTCATCAGCGCTGCACTATACTACTTTATTGGTTTACTTACTCACAGATTATCTGATGTGCTGGCAGCTACCATTATTTGTATAAGACAGCGCGGTTCTTTCACAATTTTTTCTACACATCTGTTTTTACTGCCCCTTGGCTATGTGAAACAGCCCTAAAAGAGGGGATGTCTATGGAGGTACAAGGAGTGAGGGGGCTGGGCTAGGGAATGGACGCTTCCTGAAGTCGTCAAAGTTGCTAAGAAGTTCAGAGGCTCATTGCAAGTAAATGAAAAGGTCTTTAAAAAATGAAAAAATTCTGCAAGCATTTACTAAACTTATCTCTGTACTTTTACTTGCAGTTTAAAATGCCTACAGGGTCTGCAAGGGCTGGTGCACACCAGACGCTGCACTAGAGCACAGCAGATGGTGTGCAGTGCGAGAGGCCCGAGCGCGGCGCCCTATAAAAGGAGGACCGAGTGCAGCGCCGTAAAAAATACATAAAATAAACAAAAAAGGACTGCATGCAGTACTTTCAGTGCACCATACCCACGCACCACTGAAAACTTGGGGTGAATCAGGCACATAGGAGACTAGGCATTTTGCCTTGTCTATGCAGTGAAACGCAGTCCCACCGCATCTGGTGTGACTCTACCCTAACCGTAAATGGGGAACCAGGTTCCTGGACACTCAGATCCAATAAAATAAAATACTCCAGGGAAAAGGAAAAAGCAAAAATGATTCACACAGCATTCAGATTTGTCAAAATCACATGGCTGAATGTATAAGGAATTTCGTAGTTGTGGAAAATGTAGATCATGTCGTCAGTTAGCAATGGACAGTTTAAAAAAAAAAAAAAATGTGACTATTTGGCCGTATCATGCCATGGTGACTCAAAAGAAAGTGGTGATCTGGACTGGCCTAGATGTATTGCGTGAAAAGGGTAATTACTTCCACCCCGTTACACAGTGCTGTATGGTTTTGCGCTCTTGGGGAAATGCAATGAATACAAGGCACGGGGTCCCTGGTGAGCCAGCACTGCACGCAGTCATATGCGACAGATTACACAACAGCTTTCTTACGCTCTCTGCCTCCAAGCCCTGCCACAGAGCATCAAAAAGATCTGCCACAACAGAAGGACCTGCTGCTAACTCAATGAGGGGAGATCAGAAGAAATGGAGGTGGAGGGGGATTAAGGAGGGAGTTAATAAGATGACACAATACCAGCGTGATTAGGAGAAACTCATCTCCGTCTCTGCTGGAACTCCGAAACTTCAGACAATTATCACCTGAAACCGAAGCTGAGTTTGACATAATATATCACGCCCCTTGCAGGCTGTTAAAGTTAACAAGGCTTAAAGGACTACCAATCCTAAAAAAAAAAAAAATTATAATTTAGGAAGCTGCACAGCAGGTAATGTACTTAGTAGAATGAAAGATCTAAAAATGAGTCATTTCTGGGAAGACCTTTTCATCGAAAGAGTGCACTTTCTTCAATCTATGAAGTCCCAATGCACTTCATATGCTTTGTACTTGGGCTATACAGTGACTATAGTCAGCACTGAAGTCTTGGGTTCAAATACCACTAGTAACGATCTGCAAGGAGCTGGTGTACTTTTCTTCTGGCCAATTCTAATTTCCACCCAGAAACCCACTGGTAACATGTAAGGCCACCTTTACATTTTAAGAATGTCTTGGTAAATTTCTTCTTTTTTTTTTTTTTTTTACAGACGAGCGTTGCAGTGGCTGGGCATTATCAATGGGCTCTCAATGTGCATTAAAGTGGACCATACCAAAGATACTAACCTCTCCTGCTGCCCTTGCGTCTGAATACTGCTCTGATGCAGAGAATTCATCTGCTGAATTCTTATCAGAAACAGACACTTCGATCTCTTCATCCCACTCTGTGGTTGCTCCTGCCGTTCAGTACAACACTACTGTGTCCTGCAGTGACATTGGGATCAACATGAGCAGCCACGAGAGTAGGGGGACTAAGATCCTCTATAGTGTTCATTTCTGGGGAGAACTCAGTGGGTGACATTTCTGCATTGGAGCAGCATTCAGTAGCATTCAGTAGCATTCAGTAGCGTGCACAGCGGGATAAGCACTGTATTTATCTTTTGCAGGGACAGCTTTCTGGATGCAGATTTTAGAAACGGGGTACTTTTCATGCATGTTCAATGTGCGCTGGAAAGAAGTGCTTTTGCTTTGAACATGTATATCTGTTGGGCAGCCATTGGAATAGAAGCGCAATGCAATATGTATAAACAGCACAATACAATGAACACTCCACTCAAAAGTGTGCAGGGTAATCTCTAAATCTACTTGCAGCCACATTCTAAGACTAGCCTATATAACCCTGTAAAAAGAAAAAAATATATATAATATATCTGATCCAGTCCAGTCTCCAGCAGCAAATGCTCTGTGGAAGAGACAGCCAACAATGGCTGGGAAGGGACGTGACCCATAGACTGTATATGGGGCTTCCGTTGTCAGCTGCCTCCGTCAGTCACCGCTGACAGCTCAGCGCAGGACCGGCTTTAGAAAAAGCTATGTATAGACATTTTTGTTTTACAGGGTTAGTCTAAGAATGTGTCTGCCAGTAGATTTAGAGATTTTAGTGTTGGGCTGAACTTCTACTTTAAAAGCGGTTGTATTGTCCGCTTGGTCATTTTTGCCTATATGGCTTACCTGTAGGTAAAATGAATATCTCCCAAACTTGCACAGTTTAGGAGATATTCACTCGGAAGATCTGGCAGATCGTGGTGGAACTTCAGAGCTCCGCGCCGGAACAAAGGACTCCAGCGCACATGCGGGCTCACAGCGCCGGAGGCCGCAAACTAGGAACAAACGCCGGGGGAACCCCTCAACGGTGACCGGTCGATGCTGCGGGGGCTTCGTTCTAAGTTAAGCATTTCATAATGTGCTAGTATGCGATGCATACTAACACATTATGCCATTGTCTTGCAGGGGTTTTTTTTTCCTTACTTTTCAGCGGTTTACTACCGCTTTAAGGAAAAGGTTAGAAATAAGGATCCGTTTTAGTTCAAGCAGGAGAACCCGCTGTTCAGGCTTATGATGAAGAGCGGACAGCTCCAAGCTTCACTGCAAGTAGCTACAATGCTCTAACATTTTTCAAGCCATGTTCAGATTAGTTCCACTGTACACAGTCCACCTATGGTGTAAACACTAATTCCAGTAATGCAAGGTCCTCCACAGACAAGCAGACCGATTTTGCTTATGTGCTGCCTTGCACCAAGGGGTGAAGAACCCAACATGTGCCAGAAATTTGTGATCTGGTCAAGCACAGGCAAATCTGTACAAAGTCTCAGGTCATGTTGGATGCGAGGCATTTCATACAGAGCCTCTTGAAGGACATTGTATGAGGACTATCGCCCTAAGCCTAAAAATGACTGAAACGCTAGGCTTTTCTTACCAGCTTCCACAATGGCAGGTTTGTTGCTGGGGCAGACAGATAGAACCTTCAGCACTCTGCTTGTGGTCCACAGCAGCTTCTCATAGTTGTAGGTCCTCATGATCTGCACAAGACCTTGTGGGCCTCCATTGGCCAGAATAATCAGCTGAAGAAACACAAGTTATTTGTTATACCAGTGTACTTGACACAAGAGAACAACCATTTCATTTCAGCATTTAATACAGGCCTCTGAACAGCATATAGAACCTCCCCCCCCCCAAAAAAAAAAAATGTTCCTTCACACCTCCAAGAAGGGATGGGCTACTTGTACAACATGTACCAGTAGTTCTTTGGCTGTGGTCACTCACATGGACTTTTGAAGGAGACCGGCATGACTTGTCATTGACATGCAGAAAGGAGGTTGACAGACGTAAGGACTGGGGTGGCTCACTCCCTACGTCCTGATGCATTGCTGTAGTCCAAGCCGCTACAGCGGGAGCAGAGGGCGACACTGCTGCAGTGATTGAACTGCAGTGGCAAGTGTCATTACCATAAAAATAAGTCAGGATTTAATGAACGATCAGGGGGAAACAAAAAAAAAAAAAAACACTATCCTGCAAAAGGTTATTATGCAAAGGGAGATATGAGATAATGCTTTGTTTGCATCGACTGTAGCATATACTGTATGTAATTTGACTTTTGACCATAGTCCTACTTCAACTTTCAAAATGATAAAATTTGCAGACAGTTATCAGAAATAAAGCTATTAAGCCAACTCCCTTTTATAGCTTCACTAAAAGGCCATACATAGATCAAAATTTTGCCGGTTCAGCAGGGGCTGGACGAATTTTGATCCATGTATGTGCAACCCTGGTTGTACACAAGTCAATCCATTAATTAATGTGTATACAACCAGTCTGTCAGGTTTTTACCGAACAATTCGCGCCATTGGCAAGAAGTCGGCAACACTTAACATTGTGTTCTGATGGTAGGGAAGGTTCCGTGCTGGCAGAACACAATGGTGCTGTGGGAAGAATTGCCCCTTCAACACTACTGATGGGGGATTCAGGCAATTCTTTCCACCTGTTGTGGAAGGAAAGAAAATTGCACAATCCATAGCCTAAAAAAGGATAAGTACAGACAAAGCTCGTTTGGCTGTATTTCTCATGTGGATCACTGGAGTAGAGTCTTTTCTGCACTACTGTGACCTGTTCTCAGCTAAAGCCCGCAGTCGCCTAATGCCACAGAGTCGGTCCAGGCCTGACAATGAAGTCGGGATCCATCCACATGCCTGGACCGGCACCCAGCCCAGCCTCTCAGCGAGCTGCTAAGAGCCAGAGCTGACCGCTCCCACCCCTCCACAACCGCAATTGCCCAAGTGAGCGCAGGGGGGGGGGGATGGGGGGCAGAGCAGAGAGCAGTGAATGACAGTCACCAGCTCTCTGCTTAGGGAGCTGTGAGAACCGAGCAATCGGCAGTGTTTGATTTCTCGGGTGTTCGAGCCGGCGGGGGACCGATGCTGCATCCATCCAAGTATGATAATGGAAAAAAATAAAATAAACACACACACAAACAACTATACTTCTTTCAAGTCTTCTGGGGGTTTTTTTAGCGTATGAAGACTTTTAAAGAGGGAGAATGTAACTTTCTGGAGGCTAAATTTTGCTGTTCAATATTTTATTTCCTATATGGATTTCAGACAAAACCTCTAGTGATCCATATGTCAGGGATTGTAGAGACCCTACTTAATATTTTAGAGAATCTACTGTTCTTTGTCAGGCTTACACCAACAGTAGAGCCGTAAACAAGAACAATTATAAAATGTTAGTTTCCATATACTTTACAAGCTGTGCATACATTTAGAGGCTAGCTATAATTTTACCTTCTGCTAAAACCATTGTTAAGATTAAAAAATTGAACATAATGGACTTCATACACCTACAAGGCTATTGGTAGCTAAGACCATGGGGGGGGGGTCTTATTTTTTGGTTATAGGTCAGATTTTTTTTTTTATTTTTATTAATGACAAGAATGCTAATCTTGCAAATGAATCATTTCGGGAGGTGCAAAAATGCACACCTGACCTTATTCTCCTAACTTTCTGTAACGAGGGTAGTTGATCATTTTCAGCCTGAAGCTGGCCACACATTGAGCAAATTTCAGACAGTTCTTGGGTGGTCTCCTGGCCGAGATTGTTGGACGAACAGTGCCGGCATCTGATCAGAAGCAGGCACTCTTCAGGTATTTAAGATGTGACTTTTTTAGAACATATTTAATAAAACAAAAGCTTGAATGTGTACCATCTATACTCCATTTTATTACAGCAGACAGTTACGCTTTTAGTCCTCTGTGCAACATAAGCTTCCAAAATTCTGAATTGAAAACCTTTTAAAAATGTCATTAGTCTTCCTATGCAGCAGACGTGGTTTAGACAGCAGGTCATTAAACAGATACAAATGCCCAATGTATCTTTAAAAACAACCAAGGACAAAGCTAAAGTCAGGAAATCTAAGACCGTTGCCAGGTGCCTATAATAAAAGGAACCTCAAATCAAGATCACAAAAGGTCAAAAAACAAAAAAAATACATTTTATACAGCTAGGCTAATGTATCTGGCTATTCATAAGCAGCCTAACCTATGCAAGTAATATGATTAGAGCCGAAACTACGGTAATCGATTTGTTTCATAATTCAATTTCCATTTTCATAATCGATTAATCGACCAGCCAATTAGTGGGCCTGCATACAGAATGCATTATTTGTTTACATATCAGGTATTACAATACAGCACACACACAGCTCAGTACACTGCCCATACATGTCAGTAGGTGCCTGAGAACACGTGAATGTGTGAGGAGCAATGCCTCATGGGACATGTAGTCCTGGGCAGGAAGTGAGTGGTTCTAAGAGACAAAATTTCTCTTTACATTGCTATTGGAGCACTTTATAATATACTTTGCAGCTTGCTACTGGGGCACTCTGAGGGCAGGAGGAGCCAGAAGTGTCAGTGGGGACCCTAGAAGAGGAGGATCCAAACTGCTCTGTGCAAAACCTTTACAGAGCAGGCAAGTATAATTTTTTTTTTTTTTTTTTAAAGTTGAGTTTAGTTAAAAAAGACTTAAGACTCAGGGAAGATCAGCATCTGAACCCAGAGAAGGTGGAGACTGATAGACTGGAGGTAATAGAAGGGAATTACTTTTAAAGTAAACATTTACCAAAATTGTGCATTTAAAGTGATATCTACGAAAAAAAAAAAAAAGTTTAGCTTTAATATAAATCTTTTATATCTCCCTTCCACCCTTCATATAGCTTCATGTCTGACTCCTAGTTAAAATCCCCATATAGCCTACTTCTGGGTGTATTATTATATATTACTTATATTTTGTGAATATATATTACTTTCACAGTTAAAAATAAATAAATAAATAAACCCCTATAGTAGCGATTTACTGTTCTTTTTGTACTATAAAAAGGGCTCATTTTATTTTAGGTTTAACCCCACGATGACAGGTGATACAAAAAAATTAAAAAAAAAAAAAAAAAAAAAAAAAAAAAAAAAAAGCATGCTGTTGCTACTAATTAATTTAACATGGTTTACTATCAGCTGCTGCGTATTTGGAAAGGATCAAGGACTTTTTGCAATGAAAAACGGTGCTTTTTTTGGTTCAATAGACTTCAATGAAAAAGCTGTAGAAAAAGCATGTAGTGCATTTTTGCAATTTGTGTTTTCTAATCTGCCAGACAAAGCATAAAAAAAAAAAAAAAAAAATGCAAAAAACACAAAATCACAGCAAAATCATGTGTGCAAAAATCAAAACGCACTGCAGAAACAGATCAAAAGCAAACTGCATAGGTGTGCACCGGCCTTATGCTAGCCATACAGATCAATTTTCAGGACGAGAACATTCATACAAAAAAAAAAAAAAAAAAAAAACTTAGTACATTCGTTGAACGAAAGAATGTAATTTCTGAACGAACACCACATACACGGTCTGAAAACTCCTTTGACCAAGAAGTTTTCTATTTTCTAAATTTTCCCGTCACTGTGGTTGAAAACAAACGTCGATTTGACCCCACTAGTGATTAGAAAATCGAACGAACGTTCTTAAAATTACATTTATTTTTCCTTTTTAGGGAAGATTCAATCTCTAATAGTATATACCGTATGTCTGTGATTCTCAGAGTGGATTCGAGATTTTGCTCCCTAACCATATAGTTGGTCATTTATATTTACCACTGAGATATTTAAGAATAAATTGCCTTTTTTAAACTTTACATATTAACTAAATTATACACCACACTTCTTTTAAGGTTATTAACCGATTAATCGAAACAAAAATCGGCCAACTAATCGATTATGAAAATAATCGTTCGTTGCAGCCTAAAACTATGATTAATTCCAACAACGCTTGTGACAATCAGCCATGCGGTGGTTCCCTAGATGGTCATGATTGGTGTCGATTTTTGCATACAGGTTGTTAATAAGTCTGTGTGAGTAGGAACTGGTCATGCCAATTTTTAATGGAGGACGAGGAGTAAATCTTCATTGACCACAAGCCAGCAGGGCTTAGAAGTAGACCATAGCGCGTTTTGGTGACCTGGTGATGTTGACCACCACAATACAGTCCACAGCTTTGCAACTTGTCATACACTTACACATCTAAAAGCTCTTTTTTTCCTAGTGATAAGGGAACACAATCTGATGGCTTGTACACATTTTCCAATATCAAACTCTATAGAAACACTACACATCCATGTGAACAATAATCAAACCAGAAAAACTGCTCACATCAGACTGCACTGTAGGTTACACTTTAGTGAAGGTCAGTGACCTTGATCACCATGCCAGATCGGCTCATTTATGGCTAATCAATCTGTCAGGTTCCTATAAAGGCAAACACTTGAAAAAAGGAAGTAATCAGGCCATCAGACCAGAAATTTCATGATTTTTCTGCTGCTTCTGAATGAGTCCGAACACATTCAGGTATACAGTACCAAGAACTGTTGAAATGTCTCTCCACATAGAATCTGAAAGTTTAAACCTAGAAGCAGGGACACTTCTTACTACCAACATAATATGTAAGGTTTAGACTTGCATCTTACCTTGCTCTCCTGGTTTCCGTATGCCAAAAGCTGCAGGCAGTCTGTTGTGATAGCCAAGAATTTGGGGTTGTTCTTGTTGAGCAGTGGAACCATTTTCTGCAGTCCATCAGCCAAGCGGACAGCCATTTTGGCACCTTCCTGGTATAGCAGCAGATTGTGCAGTGTGGTTATGGCGTAGAAGAGCACCGACTCTACCGGGGAGCTAGATGAGAGAATGGCACAGATGTGAGGACATGTGAACACCCAAATACCTTCCATCAGCTGGCTTATAACAATTATAAAAATATGAGGGTACATACTTCTGTTTATATTGTAATGCCCAAGTACATAAAAGGTGCTTCAGATGTCCATAGCATAGAAATAAAGTATGTAGCCAAAAAAAGTGAATACCCAACCACCAGACCTAATTGTGCTTGTTTGAGATCCCATTCCAAAACCATAGAGAATTTGTACCTACTCAGCCAAAAGACCATTTGTGAGGTCAGGTTCTCATTTTGGGACAGAATACCTGGCTTGCAATTGTGTTTCAATTTGACCTAAAGAAGTGCATTAGGATTGAAGTCAAGACTCTGTGCAGGCCATTAGAGTCTATCAAAAGGTCTTTATTAAGGATGAACTCAGGCGTGTTCGCAAACAGCACGTGCAAAGCCTGCCAGGAAGTCAGCAATGGGGAGCGCTAATCACAAGCAGCAAGACATTTCCCGATGTCTGCAGCCGCGCATCGGGACAATGTCTCACTGCTTGTGATTAGCGCTCCGCACTGCCGACTTTCTTGGCGGGCTCTGCACGTGATGTTTACGAACACACCTGAGCTCATCCTTAGTCTTTATGAAGCTAGACCAGAAAATGGCCTTTCAAAAAGGCTGAAAGGGCACAATTGTCTAAAACAGTTATGCAGTAGTATTACCAGTGCCATTCACTAAAAAATCTACAGATAGGTGTGATAATAAAGTGTTCACAATCTTTTGAGCATATGATAAAGTTGTGAATTTTGTGGCCAATAAGTCTTCAATGTGAAATTATTAATACACAATGGCCCGTTATTTTATAGTTGTATGAATGACAACTTCACATACATATATCTGCTTTGTCATAAATCTTAGCACAGAGGCCTTCATCCTACTGTGGATTGCTTTGCCTCACCTTATGAAAACTATTGTGTCATGAAATTCACAAAATAATTTATCCATCATACACTCAACAGGCAGAGGACATAGCTGTGTGGAAGGTGAGACTTCTGCTTTTATTACTTTGCCTTTGTTGGTTTAGCAGGACGTTTGACCACCCATTTGGAGACCAGTGTTTACAACACCTTGTTTATACCTTGAAGGCAAATGCAGATCATAAATACAAATGCACCTGATGTACCAACCAATGCCATGTGCACTTCACCTACCACAGATCAGTATTTTTTTTATTGCAGATTGACACGTCAAAACGCCACTCCAATGTATAGCCAGAGACCCGGATAGCGGCACTTCATAGATCCTTCTTAAACCAGCTTTATTTAGGTTGACATTTCACGCTGTGCTCTGTGGATTTACCTCTAATAAAATGGCAGATGGCATAAGGAGGATCTGTGGAGTGCAGTCGTCCAGCTCTTTCTTTACACTGGATCAGTTGTGAGCTTGGCTAGAACCCTATGTATGCTGGATGTTGAGTCCTGAGGTGTGGACCCACCTGGAGTAGTCTTGACAACTCCCCTCCAGATTACAAGGCACATTAGTGTGCAAGTCCCTTAAATGGAAAAGCCCCAACTCCTGCCAAAGGATTTACGTTCTTTCATCAATTCCATTTCTGAGATACACATAGCACAGCCGTATCTAGCAGGACGGGAGTCCTAATTTTCCCTGGAGAAGTTCCATGCCCTTTCAAAAGGTCCTTTCCCTCCCCCCAGCTTGTGACTGGACAGTGAAAAAAGAAGCAAAGTAATGAGCCCTTCTGTCAATCTTCTCCTACCAGCACACTGCATGCACTGCTTCACAACTGACTCATTGTACTGATTTTACCTCAAGTCTGGACTCTACTGTACAGGGGGTGCAAGAGGCTGAAACCAAGCCAAAATTATGTGCCATCACCAATTTAAAAAAATAATGATTTAATAAATACAGAGCTGAATTTCTGTTGCCTATATCTGCCTGGAGATCAGCTTTAATGGTACTTGGAGTTTCTTCAGGAGGTTACTGACCACTCATATCTCAAATGCTGAAGGTAAGTTAAACAGACAATGATACCTAAGCATGCGCACAAGAGCAGGAATGCCTCCAGACTTGAAGATGGATAAGAGCCCCTCTCGGTGGTGGGACAGGTTGTGTAGGATGCTGGTGGTGCAACGGGCAGTTTCCATATCACTTGTGTTCTGCATGGTGCGCACGACGGCGGCCACAATCTGTGGAGACTGCATCAGGGCCCGGCGAGAAGCCTCTTTTTTGGAAAGTTGATTGACAATCATAGAGGCCTTGTTCACCACCACCTGGAACACAGATATAAATACATATCAGTTATCAGCATTGCTGTGCAATGACCAATCAGATTTCAGTGTTTTCGCCAAACCAACAACGTGAACCTGTGAAAGTGAAGCCTACTGAAAAGCAAACCTCAACAGCTGCTTAAAGTTACAATCTCTTCTCTGCCCTCATTTGCTTCCAGGAGAGGTTCTTTGTAAACTTCAGCCCTTAGTAAAAACTCTAAGAATGGGCAAATGAGATTTTTTGTAGATGCCAGTGTTGGAATCACAACCAGGTTCACACATAGATGTCTCAGAGGATCTGGTGGAAAATTTTTTGAAACAAGTTCCTAACTCCACCTGGCTGTCTTGACAAAGTGACAGAGTTGAGCAATAAGGGCTTGATCATCAATATGGTTGAGGTAGTGTGTTGATTTAAGAACTCTAGGCCAGAATCTTTTACATCAGAGACTCCAAAAACACATAAAATAATGTCAGTTAATATAAACTGAAACTGAAAGTAGTGTTATAAAAAGGAGCCAGTGCTAGAAAAAGTTAATGGCATGAATGCTACCACATAAAATAGGAAAGCTCGTCAAAAGCCATGTACAATTCAACTACAAGACAATCATACCGGATCTTCGTCATTCAGAAGTTTGGTCAGCTCAGGTATGGCGCGGGTAGCCAATTCAGCATCATCCTGGTAGTTAATGAGATGGACAATAGCCGATTTCAGCATCTGTGAGGGCTCAGCCAGCTTCTGTACGTTGGTCTGCTGCCCATCAATCTGTGTGGACAGTAGATAGCTAGAGTGGTGGTCTTCCACCGTCTCTGGGTACATGGCAGCACGCACACGCTGGGCACGTGTCATGGCCAGCTGCGACTCCATCTCTCCTGCAGGTAAGGAAAAAAAAAAAAAAAAAAAAAAGTTACAATGCAGAACTAAGAGAGAATATGCAAGTAACATGCTACGTGACTTTAGTACATAGGGGAGTGAATTGTAAAGAAGGCCTGTCATAGGATCCGGGGTTACTTTATCTTTTCCTGGCGTGTCAATATCAGGATGTAAACAAACTTGCGGCTCCTACTGGGTTTGTTTACATTGTGAAGAGCTGGCCTCCGACTTTCCAGTACAAAATGATCTGCTGGGTTGTAAAGCTGCCCCATCACTTCTACATGTTAACATGTGCCTTTCCCCTTTCCTCAATGTGTCCTGAGCTCTCCTGGGTCCTGTGACAGCTCAGAAGATTCACCAAAGTCTTCAGGGTGGAGAGCAGGTGGGGAGAAACCCACTTTCTAGCCCTTATGTACGCTATCCGGTACTGGAGTAGAGCTTTAATAAAAACCATTTTCCATCAAACAACATCGCCTCTGCTCCAAAACTCTACAGCCTCTCTGAACTGATCTTGCCATCCAATTTACGAAGTCTAACTGGCTAACTATTCCAGACTGTTACATCCAAGAGAACCAGGGAGTTAATTAAATAGGGACAACAAAGAGAATGGCTAACAAGATACACTTGGCAAATACGCAGCCCATTTACCGAATATAGTCCATTAACATTCTCCCCGCAGTGCAGTGGCTGCTAAGCTCAAACCCTGTGGGTTGGTTAATTGCTCCTATAGTGATTCTGGCCAGGCTCGTTTATTTCATTAGCTTCGTTCAACGCTTGTCACAAGGTATAAAGGCGTTGCGGTTGTAGGATTGGAACAGCCAAGCCTGCCCGTAGTTCGTTATATAACCCTATAATGGAGATTTCCACTTTGTCTGAACTGTATCCAATCTCTACTCTCTAATTAAACAGGGTCTCTGCACTCTAGACATTAAGTTATGTCACTATATCCTCACTGTATTTGTTCTTTTCATTATTATGAACCTTTCAGCAACTTTAAATCTCTGAAATGTAAATGTACAACATAAATTTTCGAAAAACTTTGATCATTAAAAAGCAGTCCTGAGGTTCCAGTCCAGTGACGTTTTTTTAAGCTGAGATATCAGTCTAATGCAGGTTGGAGGAAGTATTTCCCTCACTGCAAGGGACAGTTATTTGACCAGAGTTGGGCTCCAACGCAAGTGCAAAAATGTAATGCAAATGGAGGCCAGTTTGTCAATAGGCCCTTACACACTTTTCATGAATGCGCACAAAAAAAAATAAAATAAAAAACTTCTATAGGTCTGATACCAGGTTCTTTAACATTCTTCCGGTTTGTGAATAGGTAGGCAGCTTAAGTCAAAGCAGCATCTCTCGTGATTTTATCTCAAGTATTTAGATTAGTAAATTCCTCACCAGTAATCAGTTTAAATCTCACCCAATAAGCATTCCATCAAAGTGCCCATAGACATGAGATGACTATCTGTTGATTCAGTGGATTTAATAAGGCAACAACCTTGTTTGGGCTCACCGATGGCCTACAGCCTTGGCACCCAACCTGTGGCCCTTTGGCATATGATGTGCTGCCCTCGGACCTCAGCAGTCTGTAGTGGGAACATTGATTAGGGTAATATCGATCTCGACTAGCTTCATGTGACATGTTCCCAGTTTCATATGGTCTTCTGCAGCATATCCCCAGCCAAAACCTCAATTCCCTCTATAAGGCCTCTTCCACAGGGAGCAGGCTCCATTGGAGTCTGCCTGCTCAGCGGAGAATCTCTCCACTGATCCCTGCTGAGCAAGCGGGTGGCTGCTCAGTGTCTGTTCCGCTTACGCGGAGCAGACACAGACATAGCATGCTCTCCTCTATGTGCAGGATTGGATGTAAACTGATCCGCTATGTTGGTGGGTGTAAATGGACACATGTCTGTTTAAACATGCCGCTCCAGAGGAGTATAGAAGGTCCAATTAGGTCCACCTGAAAAACTGGTGGACCTGATCAGTCCTCTAGTGTGAAAAGGGCCTTTAGATGTGCAGTTTCTTACAGTCCTCTCAAGCATTACATAAATTGAACATTACACGTGGGCCTTTGGTGGTGTCAGAGGCCACATTTGAGGCCACCCTTTAGCTCATAGGTTGACAACCACTGGCCTACAGGCAAAAAAACCTATTCTGATTGCTACTGCTTCATGGTGGCTTGTAGTCTGGATGACCCAGGTACACCTTACTTGTTGGTGGTCTAAGATTGCACAGCGCTTCTTGGCTTGGACATAGAACTCCACTAAGCTTTTGTGTTTTAAGATGGGGAGAGGAGGAGAGTGACACAGGTAAATGGTATCAACATTATCTAGGAGGGATAAATACCCATTGTTCAAGTTTTCTAACCTACCCAATGGATTAAAAACGCAGATGAGAGGGCAGGATACAAAACAAGCCCGAGGTCTACAACAGATCAACAACTCATTTTATACCCTGCAAAAGGCCTGTGATAGGGCGGTGCTAAAAAAGTTAGAGAAATACATAAAAAAAGTGTACTATTTGAAAGTTAGGACAATTCTCAGTCAAATATTGGAGAGAAGCAGACTTGCTTATTAGTGGCTCTCCCCTTACAAGCACAGAGGTCATATACGAGATATAATTTGTATTGTAGTCCTTTCAACAGCTCCTCATTTTGCAGTCACATCCTGACTTTACTTTAAAATCAGAGTTCTCCTTAAAATCAATTCTTCCCTACAGTGAAGGGCTTGAATCATGGGAACTTGCCATAAAGCCCAGAGCAGCTTTTTAAAGAGGTTGCTTAAATATGCTACAGACAAGTGCTGAGTTACAATGAGGTCTTTATATTGCTGCCCAAGGTCAGGATTGCTGCCACGCTAAAGCGGCTGGTGCCAGCTGCAGTTAAAGGAAATGTTACAGTCCCCTCTGGAAATTCACACGGATGAAGCACAGTGTGTACACAGTAGGGAAACAATGGCCTTGTAGGGTATGTGCCATCTGCCCATCCCTCCTCCTAAACAAAGTATGAGAGGCATAATGGCACACCATGGGCACCAAACTACAGAGGCAAATGTACCGCCTTGTGTTTTTGTTATATTGTCTAAATAAAATACCAGGGCATAGCACAGAAACTGCATAAGCCAGTGGTGGTTAACTTTTCCGATTTAGGGGCCTCAAATGCAGCTCCAGACCAACATTGTTAAACATAATTTTCGAGAAGATGGTCACTCACAGGCAGGTTGCCCGCCCACCCTGGGAGACGCTCACAGGCCGCCCGCCATGGGAAATCCACCCCGCTGCAGCCTCTTACATCATAAAATGTTCTATTTTCCCCAAGGCAATAGGTCAGCTAAAGGCCGTTTTTAAAGCGAGAACATTTCCAAATTGCCTCATTCAGCCAAAATCTCCCCACTGGGGCAGAAACATCATCCCTCAGTCCCAAAATACCAGCAGTTTCCAAACCCCAACTAGCTTAAAGTAGAAGTCCGGTCAAAACCTAAGCTTAAACCTACTCTCACCCCTATTATAAGCCCTATACCGCAACTACCCTATAAAAGAGAAAAGAAAAAAAAAAAAAGGAAGAAGGTCTATACCTAATTTAAGGGCGCTCTGGTCCAGTCATGTGATCAGCTCCCAGTGCGGACTACAGGGGGAGAGGGGGGACAATGGATACCCCATAGTAAATCTATGGATGTCACTAACCTTTGCAGCCGATTTCACTGCTCTTTCCTCTTCTCTGAAACCTGCCACTGGATGGAGATTATGTGACTGATCCAGAGTGCCCTTAGATTAAGTATACACATCTTTCCTTCGCAGGATAGTTCGTAGAAAGCTTAGAATGGGGGCTGTGAGCAGAATTGGGCAAGTCAGAAGAATCGACTCACTTTCCTGCAATCATGTGTTGCAGGAAAGAAAAGTCACTCAACTCCCCCCTCAACACAATTAGAGCATCCAGCGCACACCCCCCCCCCCCCCGTGCTATTGTGTGCTACTGGCAGAGAGCTTACCCTGCTGGCAGAATGCAATTACTGCTATTGGCTTTAGCCACTGGCAGTAATCACATGAAAAAAAAAAAAATCTGACAGGCTGGTTGTACTAAAGTCGATCGATGGATTGACTTCAGTACCAGCCTGCCCATAGATAGAATCTCAGCTGGTCCCTGCTGAAACTGACGAAATTCACTCTATATATGGCCGGCTTTAAGCTTAGTTAGATTTTGACTGGACTTACACTTTAAACTAAACTACTGCTGACCTAAAGAAACTGCACTTTTGTAGTTATCCAGCAGTTTTTTTTTCCTTCACAAAATAGGTCTTCAATTTTTCTTCTAAGCATAGAAGTATTTTAAAGTCCTAAACCTTTTATCCCTTGAGGAGTCCTGTACCACCGTATATTACTATTTGGGGTTTTTGCACTCCTTCTCCAGTGCTCTTTGCTGGAATAGACAAGAACCACTCACACCCCTAATCACAAGAATCTTCACACCAGGCTTTTATTGCAAAATATTGGGAGGGGGTTGTGCCTGACCAGCACTACGTTCAATTCTGGTGCCTTAGGCTGCACAGATTTAAAACAGTGCACAGTGGCAGCAACGGGAAAATGGAGGCAAGGTCTATGAAAAGGCATGTTATTACAATGCCGATTTAAGATAAAAGTGAAGCTGTATAGAGTGCACCATAAAAAGGTGGCACCATCGCTTTGCCATGCATGGACAAGGTGGTAGTGATGCCCCCTACCACCCAGTGTGACAGCGCTCTTTAGGATGGATAGGCCAGCACAAGAGTGCTACTCTGTGGGATGGGGGAGGTGGTACCTACCCCACCTCCATATCCTGGAAGTTAGGAATGTTGTAGGTACGTACTACATCAATATTTTCAACATACCTGATGCTTGTGGTTGCTGTTGCGAGTATGTGGTAGTTTTCACTGTTGTGTACTTGGAATAGCCTCCCAGATCATCATCATCCATTAGCATGGTCTTGCCGGTCACAGATGGTGCCGAGGTGTTCATCCCCGAATTAATGCCCGAATCGTAGGTGTAGGTCTTCTGCCACTCTGTGACCTTAATAGGTCTGTCCATTGTGTCCATCATCTCCATGTTGCTTCTGTGGAAAAAGAAACCAAGATCAGACTCTGACGGGCAGTTTTTATCTGGCACAGAGAAGGATTTCAATAAGGTGCTAGTTCCAGGGAACGTTACCATGTGGGATGTAGCAGGGGTGATCTGCCCTGGAACTGGCGCCACTTCCCAGAGCTTAGCAATGGTGGCCTCCTCAACCTAGAAGCATGCGTAAACTGACTCATCCGTTAGCTCATCTACTTCTACAATGGTAGTATATGCAAAATGATTCATCATTAGAGATAGGGAGTACACAAAAGATCATATATGATCACTTATAACAAGAATGTACTGTTCTGCAGAAACCATACTGACCAAATAATGCAGATCAGCGATTATATCAACAACCTAAACCTCATACTCAGTACAAAGTATTTATCACAGTATCTCTGCGTGTCTCACAGCTCTATTCCCCCACTTTTTATTCTCTGTAATGGAAAACCCATTAGGCAAGCGTGACACCATCATTTAGCTCTGTGATGACTTTGGCAGTTGGACAGAACCGGGAATTGTGGTGGAGATTGCCGTTAGGCTCGGTTCACACTAGGACGACTTGTCAGGCGACCTAGTCGCCTGACAAGTAGCGTCCCGTTCTGTACAATGGAACCGTTCTAAGGGGAGCGACGCAAGTCGCTCCGACTTAGAAAAAGGTTCCTGTACTACTTTGGGGGCGACTTGGGGCGACTTGCATAGACTTCTATACAGAAGTCGTTTTGCAAGTCGCCCAGGCAGTCGTGTGCAGGTCGCCACGGTGAGGCGACCTGCAAGTCGTGCCGCCCCTAGTGTGAACCGAGCCTAAGTCTCGAAGATGCATAAAAATTTTTAAAAAACGTTACAAGTCAACACATCAAAACATGACCAAACAACCAATCAAATTTGCCTCATTCTATCTGCCAGGGGTCTTGAAACTGTTAGCATATGAGCACTGTAGCACCCCCGACTAGGGGATTTTACCGCTTCTTCCTTTGTCTATTGTCTGCTGTACAAGGACTGCAAGAGGCTGATATCAAGTCATATTCAGGTGCTTATACTGCTTGCATGTCAAATGAAGTACAGAGAAGTTCATCTCGCAACAGGTTACAGCTGTATTCAGGTAATATGTTGAGTATCCACCACATCAGACCCCCCTTCCCCCCCAATTCCGCTTCCATGTGACAGCGGACAGTCTCCCCGCACCCACTGTCATAATTTGAAAAGAATTCCGTGAATGAACTACAACTACAGTCAGCCATTGTGGCCAATGGCTTGTAGCATTCAATAGAGGGTTCTGGTGACTGCTCTTGTAGTCCATTGATCTTGCGGACATTAGTAACTGCCTGACCGTTTCGCACTTAAAGGGCATACAGCTATACTGACAGTCTGCAATAGCCTAATATTGCACTCGTGATCTGCTGATCTCAGGTACAATGCTTTACAGGCTCTCAAGATTAACCGATTGCTGACCAGCCGCCGCAGTTGTACTGCGGCAACATGGCTCGGCTGCGTGAATCTCTGCCATGTTACGTTGCGTTTAGATTTGGCCACTAGGGGCGTGCGCTCACCCACAAAGCCAATGCGAGTGCCCGGCGGTCGCAATCACCGCTGGGCTACCGCAATCGCTCGGGGCACACGGAGAACCGGGATCTGTGTGTGTGTGTGTGTGTAAACACACAGTTCCCGGTTCTCTGAGGGGCGAACAGACAGATCGTCTGTTCATAAAGAGTATGAACAGCGATCTGTCATCTCCCCTACACAGTCCCCTCCCCCTTCAGTTAGAACACACAATAGGGAACCGATTAACCTCTCAATCGCCCCCTAGTGGTTAACCCCTTCACTGCCAGTGACATTTTTACAGTAATCAATGCATTTTTACAGTACCGGTCTCTGTAAAAATGCCAATGGTCCCACAAATGTGTCAAAATTGTCCAACGTGTCCGCCATAATGTCGCAGTCCCAATTAAAAAAATCACAGATCGCCACCATTACTAGTAAAAAATAAATTTAAAAAAAAGTCATAAAAATATCCCCTTTTTTGTAGACGTTATAACTTTTGCTCAAACCAATATATGCTTATTGCAATTTTTTACCAAAAATATGAAAATACATATCTGCCTAAACTGAGGAAAAAAAAATATATATTTTTGGGGGATATTTATTATAGCAAAAAATATTGCTTTTTCATTGCTCTTTGTTTATAGCGCAACAAATAAAAAAAAAAAAAACCGCAGAGGTGATCAAATGCCACCAAAAGAAAGCTCTATTGGGGGGGGGGGACATCAATTTTGTTTGGGTGCAACGCCATACGACCACGCAATTGTCAGTTAAAGCGAAGCAGTGCCGAATCGCAAAAAGTGCTCTGGTCAGGAAGGGGGTAAAATCTTCTGAGGCTGAAGCATATAAGAAAAAAAAAAAAAAAAAAAAGTATACACACACATATACACACAAATGTTCTGCAAACTAAAAAAAAAAATAAATTCTAGTAGTGTATGGCCCACCTCAACTTCAGACCATTGATCCTCAAAGAAGAGCCCACACGTTGTAAACTGCTTTTCTGCAGATACGTGCTACAACTAGTCTTTAGCAAAAGCTCCCATTTTCCAGGAAAATCTGTTATTTGGGAAACGTTCAGCTGTTTTTAGAGAGCAAAACACAAGAGCCACAAGCTATTTCCAGCTACCGCTCATAGTGGAAATGTTTTATGCAGGAGGCAGCTGGTATCGAATGATTAAACAGGAAACGATCTGTATTGAAGGGCGACTGGCAGGTATGGGGCAGCTGGTAAGCTCGTCTTCGGAACTCTTCAATAGAAGGCGAAGAGACATGTTAAGCTTTTCCGCAAAGCCAAGCATGCATTGACGTGCCACGGATGGCGTGAACAGGGGATGTGGGATATTGATCTGTACAGACTAAAGCTGGGGACGGCGATTAGGAAAATGCTTTGAGTCAAGATTTCACACAGCGCAATAAAGCTGGTCACAGGCGTCAGATGGTGGTTGGTCCTTCCAACTTGATGATGACTTGTTCAGAAAGGGGGCTTAAAGAGAACCTGTGCCAACAATTAGGCTTTGTGTTGCTGCTGAATTCCTTGAAAAAAATGCTAGTTTTCATTGCTTCAGAACTTTTAGTAAATGCCCTTAAACAAGCATTCTGCTAGTAAATCATAATTCCTGATCTTCATACTCGATCTTTTATCTTCTTCTGTTTATCAGAAGATCCCCAGCATTCATCTCCAAACAGGTAGAACCACCCTAATCCAGTCACTACAGAAAGGTGGACGTTCTTCAAGAACTGGATGGGAGAGCTGGAAATTGTGGAACCACCCTGCTCTAGTTACATAATCCCCATCCTTGGGATTAGGAAGGCTTCACATACGTTAATCTTTTGAATTACATTAAGGTGATCTGAAGATGTGAATTGTCAAAACAGTGAGGTAGAGTTGCTAAAGTGGTTGTAAACCCTTACCTAAATCCAGAGAAGTGACTGGCCTCAGGTGGATCCACAGATGAAACAAAATCCTCCTACATAAGTTGTACCTGTTTATCTACAGGGTATTTCCCCTACATCCATTCAAAGTGCAGATTTTACACAGGATCTCTCACCTCTGAAAAGCAGGGGGTAGAGAGCTGTAGGTACAGTGAGAGCTCTGAGAGCTGATTGGAGGGAAGGGACACCCCCCCCCCCTTCGCAAGGAACAGAGCTGGGGCTGTCCATCAGTGACAGATCCCTCCCGTCACCATTTTTTTTCTTGGTGTCAGGAAAACTCGTTAGAAGTGATTCATGCTGATAGAGCAGTGTTTCTCAACTCCAGTCCTCAAGGCGCCCCAACAGGTCATGTTTTCAGGATTTCCATTATTTTGCACAGGTGATTTGATCAGTTTCACTTCCTTAGTAATTACCACAGCCGTTTCATCTGAGGGGAATCCTGAAAACATGACCTGTTGGGGCGCCTTGAGGACTGGATTTAAGAAACACTGATAGAGGAACGGAGTCAGTGGACAGAAATGACACTCACTTCTCCAGATTGAGGTAAGTACAAACTATAGAGGGATATGCTTTGTTCATATTTCAACCACTTTAAAACTGCATTATATGTTGAAGATTGGACAACATCTGGCTTTCCATGGTGAATGAATCAAGGCGTCGGTGCTACCTGTGCAATATATAAATGTTGGGGGATCTTCCTAGCTTGGTACGCTACACATCTTCAGAATAAGTCTGGTTGAATATGAGTAGCTACTATGACCTGGATAAATAAAAATAAAGGAGAATCTTCAGACATATAAATTCTGGATCTGTACAAATGGCCACTGCCCCCACCTATAACTGGCCTTTGCAGCAAAGAGCACATGGAAGGACGACACGTCCTACAAAACCAAAGAAAATTCCCAGCTCAAATTACCGACCAGTATGCAACCAACCTCTCTTGTCTAACAGTATGCATTAAAACAGGGGTTTCGTTTGCAAACATTTGCAAATACATGTGTAAGCTGCAGAGGCCACTTCACAGCACCCCAGTATTAGTCCTAACTCCGAACTTTGAAAGCCTCCATGGTAGAAGTACATGCATTATAATGGATAGGCAGAGCATACTTGATCTGACTTAGCGACTTGGGATTACTGAAGCCATTGAATCAACAAAGACAACTACTTTAAAAACGAGAAATCCACATAATTTCCCTTCATAGACCCAGTGCTGGCATTCAAATGGGAAAACAAGACGATTGGCCAACATACATTGACCATAGCATCTGCTAGCTCAAATTTTGAAAACTGTCCATTGCAACTCACAGCCATGATGAAAAAATCCGCTATCCAATCCCAGATCAAGCAAAGATCTCACAATAATAATAATAGATAACTTAACAGACTAATCAGGACAGAAAAATGGAAAAATGCAAGCTTCGAAGCAGCCAACTTTACCCAGTTTTGCTTCTCAACCATGAACCGCAACAAAGTATGTAAACTGGGATTCTCAACCTCACTGGCAGCCCAATCAGTCCGATTTGGGTAAAGGATAAGGATGACAGAACTCTTCACGCTATCCCGTTATGGTCCATTTAAAGCTGTCCTGTATACATTGTACTATCTGCAGGAGATGCAACCCACTCCAAGCCCAATACGCATTAATCAGTGCATGATAAGCCGAGAAAGCCCAAATCTTCTCATTGCATGAGTAGGACCCCTATCACACTGAGGCACTTGAAAACTGCCCATAAAAACGTCAGGCATTTTTGCGATACTTTTGCTGTGTTAGCAGTTTGTTTGTTTGTTTTTTTTTTAAGGTCATGTGACCAAAAAAATTTAATACAAATTTTGCGGCACTTTTGAAGCGCTTACCATTAATTTTTAATAGACAGGGGCATTTTAGAGGTGCTTTAAGCGCTTCAAACATACCCCAAAGGTGCTGCTTGCAGGACTTTTCACTGCCTTGTCCCAGTGTGAAGGCATTCATTGAAATGAATGGGAAGCAGTTTTCAGGAGCTTATCGGGCGCCATTTTTAGCGCAAAAGCGCCTCAGGGTGAAAGGGGTCTACATATGTTCACTGATCACCTTCCACTTTCAGTGAAAAATCCACAGTCATGGGTGGTCACAAAAGGGCACCTAAGACTATCTCACAGCCGGGCCTTCCAGGAAACGATAACCCTCCAACTACCAACAGTGTTATGCTCATAACTGTTCCCTCAGGACCTCTAGCAAGCGAGTTACTCAAGTAATGTCAGCAAATCACAATAGGCTTATTAACGTCCTTTAACTACAAAGTTGTTCCTTGAAACTGGTGCAGGTGATGTTTATTCATCTGAAAAGACAACCCAAGTGCCATGGCAAGACATATCTGTAATCGAGTGAATAACTATTTAAACTAAGCTACTAAACTCTACATTTTCACGGAGGGCCTATTCACACTAAAGCGATCTATTTCAATAACATGGTCCATTCATTAATTTTGGGCAGTCAACGCATCCCAACAGACCCAAAAAAGGGTACATGACTTTAGCTGCCTTGCATTGTGCTCTACTGATGCATTGCCACAGTGCACAAGAATGGGCACCAAAAAACACCCAGCTTACGTTTTTACCAAAAAAAAAAAAAAAAAAAAGACATGCAAATCCCATACAGGTAGTGTCCCGATCATGATGGGAACCGAGGACCTCATAGCTGTAAGTCAAAAGTATTAACCACTCTATCACGGTGCTGTTGGTCATTTTGCGCATGTGCTGCTGCATGAATGGGTCATTCATGGCCGATATCAATATAGTATGCAATTAGTGGTAGCAAAGGTGCACTGACTACATATTGATACAGGAGGTCTGAGTTACGAACCTCCGACTTGTGAACGACTCCTACTTACGAACGGGAGGCGGCATGACGTTCTGCGCATGCACGGCCACTTTGCGGGCATATCGGAAAATGACGTCTGCGCACGCGCGGCTACTTGACAGAACATCGGAAAACGATGTCTCTGCCGTTCTGCGCATGTGATTCCGACTTGAGAACAAACCGGCAATCCCCAACCCGTTCATAACTCTGGGACTGCCTGCATATAGAGGTGTTGTTGGCCCTCAGCAATGACAGTGGCCAACAAGGTCCATGCTTGTAGAGGTTAGCAGATATTTTACATGTGTATAGCAGCATAAGATCAATGCAGGATCTTGTGGCCAAGAGGAAACTGCATTTAAACTGTTAATTCACCCTTTTCATGAAAAATAAATAAAAATAAAACCTACCCCCTTCCTCAGCGTCCGCTGTACTTGCCTCCATGGGTAATAAACAGTCAGTGCCTACGCAGCCCATGTAGCAGTACAGGGATTTGAAATTCCGCTTTTCTCCCTCTCCGTAGCACTTCCAGAACAGATCAGAGCCAATCTGAGTGGTCAGCAACTGCACAGAGCATCGCACTGATCCGTACCGGCAGAAACTACATGAGGGACTGTGGGGAGGAATAGGGAGGGTAAACAGTGGGGCACAGTGGTGTAATGGATTGCACTTTCGCATAGCAGTAAGAAGGGTCGCTGGTTCGAATCCCAACCACAACACCATCTGCCTGGAGTTTGCATGTGCTCCCTGTGCCTGCATGGGTTTCCTCCAGGTACTCCGGTTTCCTCCTACAAGCCAAAGACAGGCTAGTTAGGGAGCTTAGAGTGTAAGCTCCTTGAGGGTAGGGACTGATGTGAATGTACAATGTATATGTAAAGCGCTGCGTTAATTGACGACAAGTACCTGAAATTAACGATGTTAGTGAATTTTTTTATTTTCTTTTATTTAAATACAAAAAACTTTGGGAAAAAACAGAATTCTTAGAAACGAGTGAGGTTGGGAAAGACAAGGAAACCTGAACTGTGGCCTTTTACGGGCAAGCCTCAAAGCAAGCTATTCCATGCACGTGCAGAACATTTGCGTCCTATATATTTAGTGGATGGGAACAAGGAATGAAAAAAAGAGAAACAATCAAGTGTTACAATATACGTTAATCGATATCAGCACTTTACAAGCGAAATACACACGCTTGTAAAAAGGCCAATGGCAGGCGGTCATATGACTTTCAGAAAATCAGGAAGGGAGTGGTGGTGGAGGGACACGGCCTGTTTGGAGACACTGCCAAATGCACTGGGGAGGGGGAAGAAAATAGAGACAATAAACAAGCAGAGACAAAGCCAGCTGCTTGTCAGAGAGCAGGCACACCCCGATGTGGAATGTCAGGCTGTCACCGCTTCCTCTGGAGTTCCTGGGTGGGGGAGAAGCCACCGAGCTGGTTTACCTAGAACATGAGCGGAGGAGGAGGAGATGGGATGGAGCAGTGTGGAGTTACATGGCTCTCATCGGCCTCTGATCCATCTCCAGCACCCCATGGGACAGGCCGATAAAGAGAAAACTCAATGGGCTGCTCAGCCACACAATGAGAAGTGTGTGTAAACATTGCGTTATTGAACAGAGCCGCCACACTGCTTTGTCCTACAGGGACAATCTGACATTGGCAGGAAAAAGCGGGCAGGCTGGAGGCCAGGATACAAAGGGGTAGCTTTATCTAGTCTCCGCAATCATGGTGGTACAATGGAGACAAACTTGTCCTTCCGACATAGGCGCCCATCGGAAGGGTTATTATGGAAAAAAAAAAAAAAAAGAAAAAAAAGTTCATTTTGAAATGCACCCAACCAACACCTAATACCTTTCATCTTTACAGCAGCCAGAATAACGATCGCAAGATCTTGGAAATCCCCCAGTGCCATCTTTTGACCTCTTAAAAAGAAGGTCCAGCTCCCCCCACGAAAAATTAAGCTAACAAATACTGCAGGTGCCAACTTAATATATGGACACTTACCCTGTCCAGGGAGCCCGCAAGGTTGGCACCCCAGCCGATCTGCAGATCAGCTGTTGGGTGCAGCCGCTGCCATTCCTGCTGAGGCAACGGGCAGTGAAGCCCTTCCCTACTGAGCATGCGCAAAGAACTTTCTAATTGGTCCGGCGGCGGAGGAAGGAGAGGGCCGAACTTCCGAGAGATGGTTCCATGGCCCTGTCTCCTTGAAGTGGGGAACGGTACCTGTCAAAAACAGGGACAGCACAAACGGTCATTAGACATTACCAGAAGAAGAGAGGGCTATGATGTCCAAAGATTGAGTAACTTTGCTAGGGAATTAGAACTTTGAGTATCAATTTTCTGGCATGATCAGCCTGGGTTCACACTATAGCAAACACAGATATGGCATGTGATTCGCAGCCGCACTGCTGTGCCGATCACGTGATGTCTGTGCAATGCAAGTTCAGCCATACAGTTGGCTGGCTGGATTCGCATAAAAAAAGAAAAAAAAAAAAAAAAAAGAAAGAAGTGCAGGGACTTTTTTCCTCCCCCACACTGGAATCTGCACTGTGATCTGTGAACTGATCTGGGAGGGTCATTAACATTGTATTGACACCCACAGAGGGAGCTACCTGCTGGGAGACGCAATGCATTGCTATAGTGTGAACCCAGGCTCAAAAAAGGTACATTGCAATGAAATAGATAAAAATTTTATGGACAGGGAAAAATGCTGATTTTTCTGAGCTTTTACCTGCAATACAATTTGTAGAGACTGCACAGTTTCATAGGCACCTCGGAGACTTGGTGTCCATTTTTACCAGATATGGGTCAGATTCTTCCATCCACGCTATACAGCACAGATAGTACAGTAGCCGCAGCGGGAGATTTGTTCTGACAGCTGGCACCATCAGTTGTGAGAATGCCCCAGCCTCATCCAATTAGATGGAGCCATTGTGGCTGACACTTTTCTGTCCGGATCCTTTGATTGAAAAATGTGGGGCAGACACGGATGGGAATATCAGCAGATTCATCAGAAACTGACCAAAATTCAAATAGTGTATAACCATCTATGTTTTTTGCTTGGCCAGCAGCTAAATGGTGGGTCTTGCACACGGGCCTCGTTTCAACAGTTTGCCACAGGGTAACGTGTTTGTACTGCTTGATACCCCAACAATAACATGTTTGGGTCTTAACAGGTCTGTCATTTAAGACGTGACATTACAGCAGCTGACTCCCCATTGGCACTGTGCACTTCAGGTTGACGAAACCTGCAAAGAAGAGTTTTGACCTTTGTAATTAGAGTGGAGGCAGCAGACATTGGACTACGTAATAGTTGCTCCCCTCTGAGATGGACAATCTCCGTCTATCTGTCCTCTCCAAATCCATGGACCAGTTAAGCTGGCATAGGCACATGACTAGGCCCAAAATTAGGAAGGCATCACTTGACTTGTCCACATCTCTTCAACAGGCCCTGCTCTATCGTTCTTGAGGACCTGGCACGCACTGTGAAGCATTCTATAAATATATATCTTTTTTTATTCTTTAATCAAAGCAGCATGCAGACTCCAGCTCAGCCACTCACACTTTGTAAACTCCAACTCAGAAATAAAGTTCAGAAATAAAAAAATTTTGGCTTTCAAAATGGCATTAGAAGCCCTGCTATTTCAATGACTATAAGGCTTAGTTCACACTGGCTTAAGAACTGAGAGGAGTTTGACAGGCGTTAAAAATGCTCCTCAAATGCCTATGCACAAGATTCAATAGACAGCACATTGTGCTGTTCACATTACAAAAACATGAAGCATTAGCGTTGCTTCGCTTAAAAAATTTGAAGCTTCATGTCGAGTCAGGAGGCGTTAAAGCTTTTCAACGCTTCCCATTCATGTCTATGGTAACGCTCCGCAAACGTTTTGTAGGCATTTGAGGTGGTTGTGGCGCATTAAAATCTGTCACTTTCCATTGTGGAGCAGTTTTAACACTCATCAAATGCTACGAAATAGTGCATAGGGCATTTTAAGGCTTGCAAAATGCCCCATTCTAAAGCTCATTGACGCCTGTCTGACCCCCATACTAACATTTTACAAACACTATAGGAGCGTTTGTTGAGCATCAGTAATTTAGCAAGTGTGAACAAGCCCTTAGCGCGGCCCACTCCGGGACGGTACAATGGATTGCACCACACGGGACACTTCCCTTCCTTCTCTTCTCCCCAGGTTAGTCCCTTTTCCTCCTCTCCACAGTATCTTTTTCCTTCCGGTTCTCTCCTTTCCCCAAGCAAGTCATTTTCCACTTCTACTCCTGGCTCTCGCCTCTCCCTTTTTACTCTTTAGGCCATCTTCGTTGGTTGGTGGCCTTCTCATGCCTCTTTTTTTCTGGTTTCCACCTCCCTGTCCTGGGAGTTAGAACCCTTCCCCTCTCCCACCCCCCCCCCCTTTTCTTTCTTCCCTAGGGGGTGTACAACCATTGAGCTTCACTGCAAGAAAAGGCTTTTTATATTGGTGTCGTGGGGGGGGGGGGAGATTTTGCCCCCCTTGTTGGTGTCAGATGAAAATTGTCCCAAGAGCCAGATAAAAGCAGGCAAAAGGCCGTATCTGGCCTAGGGGCTGCAGTTTGGATACCACTGGTATACACCAAGTAAATCACTAAGTTTTTATGTAAGCAGACAATAGGAAACAAAGATGTAATGAGTATTTGCCAAGTTACAAGGGCACTAACCAGTCCAATGGCACAGTATACTGCAAACCACACAAATCCGATACAAATTCTATGAAACCCATGGGAGTATGCCAGAGAAATGCCAGAACCCATCATTCCCAGCTTTGCCCACAAGCCATGGTTATCCCAGTGGAGTACGCTATTACCAAAATAGCTATGGCTACGGGGTGGACGAAGTAGACATTACGTGCCCGATTAGAGGCTTAAAGGTCTTAATTAGAATGCTGCTCATTGGGTTCCAACCGTATGGAATCAAAAAAGGAATGTGGTGCCATCAAAAGCCAACTCAATATAAAAAGGTTACTAGGCTAAGTGAAATTTTGCGAATACGCAATCTTGCACATCCAATCCGCTCTAATGATGTACCAATGACGACTGATAATTTACAGAAAAGTCCCACCTGCAAAAAGAAGGCAGTGGTGAGATTACTTTTTTTTTTTTACCCCATCACTGCCCATTTCTTCAGGATCAATCTCGAAAGCTATGAAGTCTGAGGTCTATTACCAACGTGAGGCCTGCAAGTAAGAAAAGTCTCCTATGCCACACATTTGGCTTTGAGACAGGTTCCCTTTAACTGCAAAGCCCAGTGTACCAAAACAGAAGCAATCAATCAGTGTAGGGAGGTGGTGGGGGCAGCGGACAGGTCCTCCTCCATTTCCTCCCATTACACACAAAGCAGGAATGCTGTTTATCAGTGAGGAAGGAGAGGGGAGATGGAGGATCAATAACAGGTTCATACACATCTCATATTAATCATGCATTCCTTTGCAGATAAATGCATAGAAAGCGGACCAGAAGCTATAAATTCCCACAGGGCTCCATTTTCCGACACCAAGCATTAGCAGCTAAATTGAAGTAAACTTTTTTTAAAGATGGATATGTGATGGAGATCAACTGCTGGCCTAACTTGTAAAAATGTTAAAGCCCAACTGAGCCTTTACTTTCCATCAGCCGAAGACATTAAAGTTGCATCAAAAAAAAAAAAAAAAAAGGGATGCTCAAAGTCTGTTTCTATTAAAAAAAGTAGCCACAGCCCCCCCCCCAAAAAAAAGCCTGTCCTCCAGCAATCTATACAGAAGGACTCTTGCTTTTGCTGCACAAGTCCGACACCCCACTTCTGAGCCTGAGCTAGAGCTCACCAAACAGCAGCAATAAGCGTTAGCGGATTGCAGCATTTTAGGGCCAAATCAGCAAGGAGGTGCGTTGGACAACGGCAGAGAGACCTCTGATTCCACACAGAGCAAAGATCCTTGTGTTTAGCATGCTGGCAAATTAAGAAGCAGGACCGACTGCTGCTACAGGCATTTTTCATGGAGTGTTCAGTCCAGTGCATGCTCTACTTTTATGCATTAAAAACACATGCCAGATCCACATGGCTTCATTGTTTAATGGGAGAAATGCCATCCATCAGATTAAGGCCACAAAAAATTGTTTACAAGTCACATGGCCAAAGCTATAAAACTGGCTTGTTTCAACTGCTACATATAGTACATATTAGTTGCTTTGGGTGACACCAACACTTTTCCATTCTCCATGGAAGCCCCATGCTATTTGTAGCACAGTCCCTAGTCTAGTATATCCCGATATCTGCCTGTGCTGTCAGTACAGAACAGTGTGGTGGGTTTTGATGTCTCTCCTCCACGTCAAGAGTGGAGCCGCTTGTCAGGCACATTACCCTGCACTGCCAGACTCGCTCTTCCGCTGTGCTAAATAATGCACCAACTGACACATTTGCTTTACATCCCAGGGATTTGCAGGCCAGGCGGGAAAAAGACAGAGGAGGTCAGAGCAGAAAGCTTATTTTTGTTTGCTACACGGCAGTTAAATGTGATGAATCGCTGTGGCTACGACTCCTTCCCTTACATGCATCATTTAAAGCATATACATAGCTATAACAAATGCCAATTTATCGTTGCTATTGTTATGTGCACAATAGTACATGCCTATTAGGGCTCTATTATTGGTATACACCAAGTAATTCACTAGTTTTTATGTAAACAGGAGATGGAGACGTAATGAGTATTTGCCACCAACCACGCCAAGGGCACCATATACTGTAAATCACACAGACGACACGATTTTAGGAAGGCCATGGTATAAGTCTCACTTGGGAATGCCAGAACCTGAGTTGCCAGCTTTGCCCACGAGCCATGGTTATTAGAGAAGCGTATGGAGTTCCATGCCACCATCATTCGTCTTGGATCAATGAAGCTTTCACCAAAAGAACTGGAGCTACGGGGTGGAGGAAGTAGAGATCACGTGGAGAACCAGAGGCTTAAAGTGTCATTAAACCCACAACATTAAAAACCACCATCAAGAAAATGCTGTATTATATGCTGTTCATGCCCACTGTTCTCCCTCATAATATTAAAAGCGGAGTTCCACCCAAAAATTTAACTTCCGCTGATCTGGTTCCCCCCCACCCCCTCCGGTGTCACATTTAGCACCTTTCAGGGGGGAGGCTGGAGCAGATACCGGTCTAATCCAGGTATTTGCTCCCACTTCCGGTAAAAGAGTGCAGAATCCACAGCGAACTACGCCATGTCTGGCCCCTCCTCCGTCCCCCCGCTGTACTATGGGAGACACACATAGGTCCTAGAAGACAGAAGGGACCATTCAGAACATGACTTGCGAATGCGCAGCAGGGAACCAGGCTGTGAAGCCACAAGGCTTCACTTCCTGATTCCCTTACTGAAGATGCCTTCGCCTCCCCCCCAGAGCCAAGGGACAGGTAGGCTTCAGGTGAGGACATCGCGGGCGCCCTGGACCGGTAAGTGTCCTTATTTTAAAAGTCAGCAGCTGCACCATTTGTAGCTGCTGACTTAATTTTTTTCCTGCGGAACTCCGCTTTAAGTTGTTTTGCCTGCAATATCAGATTTAACCACAAGACAAAGCCAGTGGTAAATTTACCATTTTTTGCAGAAACTAGAAACTGTTTACCTTTAACAAGAGTTCCCATCATTCCTCAGTCTAAGGTAGAGAAACAGATGCATCCTTGGAACCTAGTCTCCATATTAGAGACTAAAAGTAACCAGCTATAAGAGCACATGTTGGCCTAAAACTTGCATCTCCTCAATGCAGTAATCGCTGAGGAGAACTACTTATCACCATCTACAGCCTAGCTTATTAATTGTATTTCCCTATATATTAAATATATGTATCTCTTTTTTTCTCAATAGTTTCACAGACCCAGTTTTGTTAATAAAGCTTCAAAATCACACTTGGTCTGGCCTTATTGCAGAAAGGGGTTTAGCTGAATGTTGAGCTACACACAGGGCAACGTGTAGCGGGGACAGAACAGTCACTATGGGAATTGTTTTCTGTATCCTGCAAAAAAATAAATAAAATGTTGATCCTGCTGTCATCCCTCCCTCCTGTTCATGTCCCCACTGCAACTGGGCATTCTGCAGAGCAGCCGTTGGCAGCTAGTACACATGTTCAGTTTGCAGTTACTACGCTGAGCATTTTCTCCTTGATCACATATGAGCAGCCCATATGACTAGAGTCACACATGTGGGTGTATACACAGTGGTAAACGACAGCCCACTTACCAGCTAAAAGCAAGGGGGGATAGGATATTACATCTTGATAGGTGGAGGCTTCACCTACCTCTTATTCTAAGCAAACAGCTTGTGATTGGAAGAAATCCACCACAACAAGTTATTGCCAAAAAATAAAGATTTCATTTCAAATATATATTTGTATGACAATTTTAAAGTTTAGATATTTAATTTTAACTCTGTAATCCAAAGGCTTTTTTTTTTAAAGAACATGTGACCAGTAGCAGAGGACTAGATGCTCCTACTGCCACTATTTCCATACAGACAGGCTGGAAAGGAGCTGGGTCATGTGACAGCTGTATATTAATTAGGGGAAAAAAAAAAATGGCACTTAATTTTTTTGTGCACTATGGTGCTATGCGAACACGTCCACAAAAGTCAACTTCATATAAAAAGGTAACTAGACCAAGCAAAATTTTGGGAATACATAAATCGTACACATCCAATAATCTCTCATGAGTGGTATAGCAATGAGGACTGTTCATTTTACAGAAAATGTCACCTGAAATAACCAGCAAGTGGTGATTTTTTTTTTCAATTTTTTTTATTCTGTCCATTTTTACCTATATTAAAGATATGGGTGCCAATTTCAGCAAGATTTTCAATTGCCAATTTTCACAAGTCTTTGTGGCTATTTTTTTTTTTTTTTTTTTAAGCCGCATCCGCAGATCAGAACTTTTTTTTCTGGTGGTAGATAGAGCCTGGAACATACCAGTTCAGACGCGTTTTCCAAGTTCCTCCGGCATCAAACAGCTTGCAGCTTTTTATTACAGTCTGCTGTAATAACTCACAGAAACCAGGTGAAAATTTAATAGATTTAGACCGTCTGAAGATGCTGAACAGAGGCGTGGAACTGGGTCAGAGCCAAGTAGTTTGGGTGCCAAAGGGTGAAGGATCAGTTCCCTGCAATTCCCATCTTCCTTCCAGAGTGATCTAGGACTGTCTCCCCAGACATAAGTTTCCTGAACCAGCCACCATAGTACAGTTAAAAGAAGCTTGTGTAAGAGACAATCCAAAACAGAGAAAATGAATGTTAAGGGACATTGGCATTTTAATAACTTTCAAAAAAGACTTGATAGACAAAATATTGGCAACTGATGAACAGTTCTGCACTGAAAAGGATGAATAATCCTCTCACCATCCTTGAACTGAACCCAAACACCACATGAGCTGAGGAGGAGAAGTCCTACAAGTTCCCAATCTGGAGATTCATGGGAAGATTTGCGTCACATAACTTTCAATAAAGGATTTGACACCTACATGTGGTCATAACATTGGTATATGGTACCAACCAACACAACTGTCATTTTAGATGCAGAACTCAACATGGGCAGACGGCTGTCAGTCCCACGTGCATGCAGTCCGACTACGATCTGGTGTTAAACATGACAGTTTGACTGAAGCCAGCATTAAATAGTCCAAATCTTGGCCAGTTCAGCAGGAACTGGCTGAGATTCGAACCATGTATGGTCAGGCTGAATGTACCCAAGTACCCCACTGGGAGAAAACAGCTCCGCAGGAGGAATTCCTTGGTTGCAGGAAAGGGGGGGGGGGGAATCGTTCAATCTATGGCCGGCATTAAGCAAGAGGAATTAGGGAGTAGAATGGCTCAAGAATAGTGGTTAGTCCAGGCTGTGGGGCTCATTGACACAAAAATTCCCCCCAGATAGGAGAGCGGTCTCCTCATGTCTATGGTTACCCTTAATGACACTTCGCATTATGATCTTGGGGGATGAGCCATATAGCCATTTATTTGAAATAATGTGAGAATAATTTGAGAGAAGACACAGTTAAGGCATCAGATCATTAAATCCAAACACTCATTAGCAGAAAAGAAAGGCATGTGTCTGACCATTATAGCTCTAGAGAAAGTAAAGGTATTGATCTACGGGAATTACGCAAAGCCAAACGCTGCCTATGACAGAGGTACATAAAAGCATGATATATCACCTAATAAACCTGATTATACACAGTACTCCAGGGCCATCAGCAATAAGTTATGGAGGATGGCATAAAGTACAGTCAGGAGAATAAAGTGAACATGTCACATTCAAAACATCCAACACATGTGCCTAAAACCCCCCCCCCCCCCCCCCGCCCAAAAAAAAAAAACACAACTTCACTCCCCACCGCCATTATTTTTTTCCCTTTACCCTCTTACACATACTCAAAAATCCAGTGGCATCTAACGTTAAGCTGCTGTAACCCAAAGGCGTCAAATCCTTGTCCTGGTGCCACTATCTACTGGCTTGGGTCATCAGGAGCCATCTTTCTATTCCAGGTTCTTGCAGCTGGCCCCTGATGTGCAGTGGCACATGCGTAGTGTGTTCTACATTGTCCTTGAAGCTTCCTGACATGACGTGTGCATGCTAGGAGGCTTCATGCAGCTGGATGTGAAAAGTGGAAGCGTAGGGTGGGCTCCCCTAAAAAAGGTATTTAAAAAAAATTATATCTGCAATTTAAAGCATTGAAGGGAAGGAGCAAGATTCGGAAGTCTGCTTTAACATTAAAAGGGGAAAGCTAGGTAGAATTTAAAGTGATAGTACTTTGCAGGTTTAAAAAAAAAAAAAAAAAAAAGCCAGCAATGTCATAATGTGCTAGTATGCATCGCATACCAGCATATGTGAAAAAGTCCCTTTGAACAAAGCCCTTCAGCTGCGCACTGTCACAGCTGAAGGCCCCAACATCTTCACCCGGTCTTCCTTCCAGGTTCAGACTCTGGCTGTGCGAGTGGCCAGAGCCAAGATAACGTCACTCCCGCGCGTGCGGGAGACGCCATTTACGGCACAGGAAGCTGAAGGCATGGGTATGCCATTCCTTCAGAGCGCATGCGTCGGTGACATCACTGGTTGCATCTACAGTAAATATCTCCTAGACGGTGCACGTTTAGGAGATATTTACAGTAACCATTGGGTAAGCCTTATTATAATCTTACCTATAGGTAAAATTTGTGCATTGGCATTTACTCCAATCAAAAAGGTCATTTGTAATTTAGTCATGCTATGTGAATGGGAACATGCAACAAATACAAGATAGGTGTTAACCTAATTAGGTTGTAAAAGCGGAAGAGGGTACTAAAATCAGGAGCGGGGTTATATCTCCCCCCACATCCAGGTACAGGTAGCCCACGGCCTTGGCACTCCCATCTAACAAACTAAATCTTAAAAATTAAAAAGTAAATACGGCACAGTGCTTCATGTCTGTAGCTCACTGGCATACTACAACTATTGGTGCTGCCAACTATACTGAAGCCTGCAACAATAAGGTTGACCAGTGTTTCTCAACTCCAGTCCTCGGGTGCCCCAACAACTGAGGTTTTCAGGATTTCCCTCAAATGAAACAGCTGTGGTAATGAAGCCCCATTCACACAGGGACGACTTGTCAGGCGACCTAGTCGTCTGACAAGTCGCCTCCCGTTCTGTGCTATGGAACCGTTCTAAGGGGAGCGACGCAAGTCGCTCCGACTTAGAAAAAGGTTCCTGTACGACTTCGGGGGCGACTTGCATAGACTTCTATACAGAAGTCGTTTTGCAAGTCGCCCGGGCAGTCGTTTGCAGGTCGCCTCGCTGAGGCGACCTGCAAGTCGTGTTGCCCCTGTGTGAATGGGGTCTTACAAAGGCAGTAAAACTGATCAAATCACCTTTGCAAAATAATAGAGAGCCTGAAAACATGACCTGTTGGGGTGCCTCGAGGACTGGAGTGGAGAAACACTGAGTTAGACAATGCTGAACCCAGTAAGCGAGACCATTTTAGATTAGAAAGTCATCGGTTTCCAAGGCACAGGTGGTATCACTAAAGTGTTACTAAATCCAACGCATTCTGTGTAAACCAAGCATGAAATGCCAATGTTTTCCCAGGCCAGAGTGTGAGAAGAGACATGTCGAACCTTGTATGGTCATGAACGCCAGTCTTTAGATTTTGGCTGTGCTACATTTTTCTGCTTATTTTGCCCACACAACTTCAGGATTTGAAACATTTGTTCAGCTGTTACAAATAAACAGAAAAATGAACGCCAGTATAAAATCCAGAAAATGTGGTTTATGCGTAATAATGTAAAAAAAAAAAAAAAAAAAAAAAAAAAAAAAAAAACACACCTCTACAAAAAAGGATGATCTGAACCTATTCTGGTCAAACCATATGCTAGTGCATGTCTGGAGGCTGCCATATATATCTCCAGTCGGTCGATATTTGAGCCGAGGATGGACCTATTGGCACCACCCAGCTGAAAAGTGTCTGCATCCAGTCAAATACTGTTACTATTTGCTGTTCTGTTGACAATTTTCCAGCTGACGTTCGTTTCGTTGCAGAAAGTCAACGGGAACTTGCCGAATTTTTGAGTTACGTTATGTATGACTAGCCTAATGACGGTAAAACTAAACCCTAAGCTAAAGTCATCTAAGCTTCGACAGGTCATTTCAAACTTTGTAAATCTGCATTTCACCTACTGGTGATTCAGTCATGAAGGATCTTGTTCAGGTACATCTGTTGACAACAGTCTGTCCCGATCTCTCAACTGTTCTCCTGAGTTACAAGAGTTCCTGGTGGTGACTACAATGGGCCATACCCACATGTTCTGCAGAAATACAGTGGTGGTTAGCACTTTTGCCTAGAAGCAAAAGGGTCAAATCCCAACCACGACACTACCTGCCTGGAGTTCGCATGTTCTCCCTGTGCCAGCGTGGGTTTCCTCCAGGTACTCCAGTTTCCTCCCACACTCCAAAGACATGCGTGCGGTAGGTTAACTGGTTCCTGTCCTAGTAAATTGACGGCGCTATACAAGTACCTGAAATAAAATGAACAACTATGGTCACCATCAGCAAGCCAGTTCACAGCAATGTGTAACCAATTGGGTTTCTGCATACAGACAGGAAAATGGCTGGAATGGGCTGCAGGAGGTTAACAGTACCGAGACATATAAAAAAAAAAAAAAAAAAAAAAAAAACCAAACACCCCACACACTCCACAATCACAAAACTAAAAAGGTCATCCATGCGTGACTTCAGTACAACTGAACCAGGAAACAAAACTAATGTTAATATACAACGGGAGTTACCACTTTCCTCAATGTGCAATTGCACACGCAAGGCTTCAGAACTTCGTCATAAAAACGTTAATTAAAGCGATTGTAAAAAGGATATTTTTTTATATTTTTTTTACAAAACCAACAAACATACGTTATACTTACCTGCTCTGTGCAATCGTTTTGCACAGAGTAGCCCTGATCCTCCTCTTCTGAAGTACTTGCTAGCGCTCCTGACTCCTTCCTCCTGTCGAGTGCCCCCAAAGCAGCTTGCAATGGGGGCACTCAAGCAGGCTTGCTCCTAAACTGCGGCTCTGTGTATATACACACACACACACACACACACACACACACACACACACGCCGTTTTTGGGTCAAAATTGACAAGAGTTATAAACTTAGAAACAAAATGAAATAATTGAAAGGTGTGGGATATAATTTTTTTTTTAAGAATGAACAAAACTGAATGTGTTTTTTGTTTAGGAAAGTAAAATGCAAAAAATAAATAAATAAAAATCAGTATGAAAAAATGTTTCGTACGTGTGGGATTCCATTCAAACACCAGGTCTGGATGAAATTCTAGGGGCTTTTGAACTAAATTAGTTGACAACTTTGGCAAGGTAAAATGCTCTGATCAACCATTTTTTCTATGAACGTTCAACCGAAAATCCTAATCTGTGCATGGCCAGCTTTGGGGGAACCTTTGGTTGCTGGTTAAAAGCTGAACTCTGAGTAAATTACAAATAGTAATGCACTTTTTCTTTTAGAAAGCCTAGTAAGCACTGAAAAAAAATATATATGTAATATGGAAGCTCCCTTAAAGTAGAAGTAAATCTTGGATGAACAGTGCCCTCTGCTCTCGAAATATCTGATTTCTGTTCCCCTTTTGGGGTGCCGTGGGAAAATAAAATGTATAAAAGATATTTAAATATACACAGTTGTACTCATAAGTTTACATACCCTGGCAGAATCAGTAATGGCTCCATAGCATTTCTCAGGGCGGGGTTCCTGATGCAGACAACGGTAGGCCATACCTGTGTAATGTGTGCTCTACATGCAATGCAGGAGTACAAAATTAGAGAAAAAGGACAGAGCGTTGTCACCCTATAACAGGAAGTGCCTAAACAAGGACTACTATGGCAGGATCAGGGAATAAAAGCTGCAGATTTAAAAAATACTGAACATTTGTAATGACATTAAAAAAAAAATTAATACTTTAGTGATTGGGTCTACATATGCTAAATCAAAGTGAAAAGATCTGATATGATTACTCCCTGACACTCCATCCATTGCAGAAAGCATTATGCTTCAGCTCAGCAAAGAGCGGGTTAGTAGAAGAAAAGCAGCTCCCCGAGCGCTCCTGACAGCTCCAGTAAGTGAGCGGACGTCTGACAGGCCGCTCCTGTGATGCAATGCCACAAGCCCCCGAGACGTCAGGCTAAATTCAGATTAACAAGCTCTGACGGCCTCCAATCATTACTGCTTGTTACAATTATCCCCCTAATGGGGACAAAATGAGAGCAGAGCATGGTGGGAGAGCAGACAAATGTTACAAGGCCATGCTACATACAAGACTGGTATTAATGGCTAGAAAATATACGAAGGGAGGGGGGGGGACTAAACAATATTACATCTGTCATGTCATTGATACAAGTACAATCTAATAGACCCCTACCCAATAAAGTTGCTTGTATTAGCACTCATTCACATGACCACCATCAATAGAAGAGTATATTTCTGCACACAGGAGTACAAGGTTTTGCATACAACTGTCTGTTCAAAATAAACGACAGGCTTGGGCTGTATAAGAGTAATCACACATCCCGACGTTAACATGCTTACAGGGATGGATGAAAAGCCATGGACACAAACCATCTGATCCCAGGGGTGCACAAATGGAACTGCTTGGATGTGCAGATCTATTTTCTGCAATGCACTAGACATCAATGGGCACAAAAGGCTCATCCACATGGGTGCAGAGGGCCAGACTTACAAAAAAAAAAAAAAAAAGTTTATTTCTGCACCCAGAAACCACAGGTCTTTGCATGCAGCTGCCTGTACAAATCAATGACAGGCTGTGACTATGCAGGTAATTCCACATCCGCGCATTCCCAGCAGACAGTTTGTGCCCAGGGCCACTTGTATGTCCCTGTGTGCATGTAAATGCTCGGATGTACCGCTAACAGCATAGAGCCTCAGCCTGTCATTGACTTGTATAGGCAGCTGCATGCAAACACCTGTGGCTTCTGGGCACAGAAATATTTTTTTACGCTGTCCAACTCCCTGCACCCATGTAGATGAGCCCTTGGGGCCTATTTGCATCTAATGCATTGCAGAAAATGGCACATTAGGACTACCCATTCATTTTGTATGAGCCTCTGATAAAAAAAAAACAATTTTTACTAACACTGTGCACCATGTATGGTTGGCTCCCTTCTGCACAATAAGATATGCTACAATTCAGTGCTTCAGTTTGCAGCCCAATTTTCAGGAAAAGATCCAACCACTGGGTTCCCATCCAAGGTCTTTTGCCTTTTAGAGCCGGGAAACCAGTATTTATTTTGTGTGTCACCCTTGTGATTGTAACCATGTTTCCTGGCTGATAAGCGGCTTTAATAGTTTCACTCCAAAGTTCAGAGTTCTTTAGTAGAAGGCATTGACAGATTACAGCAAGCTGGAGAGATTTCACCTGTGTTTTCAATCTGGTGGATGGACAGGGGAGTGTGAACAGCGGGAGAGGGGGAGGGGGAGGGTAAAGTATGTGGAGGTGATGGAGGATCAGGGTTTTTTTTTCACCAAGGATAGGCTGGCAGGGTAGAGTTCCTGCAGAGAGACAGCAGGAAATGAGTGGGATGCTTCCTGACAATGACGGGAAGGGATATTGTTCTGCAGAGAACCTGCAGGCTCCAGAAGACCAAGCTTGGTTCGAAATTATGCATTCTTCAATGCATTTTTATCACTGGGACAGAAGAAGAAGGTGGGAGCAAGGAGTGTCTGGCTACCTGATGTGCTACAAACTCACACAGTAATGGTTGATTTCATTCACAGTGTTGGATGAGGCGTTTACCTAAAATATAAACCCAAGAAATAAAGCCAAAAAAAAAAAAAAAAAGGGACACAGTTAAAACATAAGAAATGTGTTCCCTGTTAAATTTATGCAACCAGTGTGTAATTCAAAACATTGCTGCCAGAAAACACAAGCAGATCCCAGAACGCAACTACAGTGGTAGCCCAGCCCGGTCCCAGAACGCCACTACAGTGGTAGCCCAGCCTGGACCCACAACGCCACTACAGTGGTAGCCCAGGCCAGTCCCACAACGCCACTACAATGGTAGCCCAGCCCGGTCCCACAACGCCACTACAATGGTAGCCCAGCCCGGTCCCACAACGCCACTACAATGGTAGCCCAGCCCGGTCCCACAACGCCACTACAATGGTAGCCCAGCCCGGTCCCACAACGCCACTACAATGGTAGCCCAGCCCGGTCCCACAACGCCACTACAATGGTAGCCCAGCCCGGTCCCACAACGCCACTACAATGGTAGCCCAGCCCGGTCCCACAACGCCACTACAATGGTAGCCCAGCCAGGCCAAATATACACCAGCTTGCCAATTAGACAGCGAAGAGCAGAAGCACATCGATAAGGTCACCTTACCGCTTTCTCCTCCTGTTGCATGACTGGCAATACAACTCTGGTTCCCCAGAAACCAAGCCAACATTTGCACAGTGTATGGCCAGGCAAATTACTGCCATGCTGAGGAACCATGGAAGTTGATATTGCGGTACAATTAAGCAGACGCTCTAGCTGTAGGGTCCTTTCTAAAGATGGCCATACATAGATAATGTTGAGCCAAAAGCAACCCTGTTGACCCCCCCCCCCCTTAAACCCCTTAGATTTTCAGTTCGAAGGAACAGGGTAAAAAATGGTGGCTGAATCCAATCACTGTTCAAGTACTGTACAAGCCACGGGAGCAACGGCTGATAAAATAGCTGGTGCTGTTTAGCATAGATGGGGAAATAGTGTGATCTTTGTTGCTCAGCTCCACAGCCAGCATCCCCAACAGTCAACCTAAAGTGGCACTAACGTGTGCAATAATTACCTCTTCTAGGGTATAAGGTCAATCGCCAGCCTCTTCCATCTGCTTTTGCTGGATGTGGAGCTGCAACCATCTTTTACTGGTTGGCGCAGGATGACGTCATAAGAGCTCACAGGAATGTAGACTGCACAGCACAGAATACCTTCTGAGGGCTTATTCAGATGGGTGCCAATTCACGTCCTCCATTCAAAGCCACCATTTCCAAATTGACATGTGACTGTCCCTACAGCCGATGCGTCTATCTACTTCTACGAGCTCCCTGCATGCAGCTCCAAGGTGAATACAGGCTCAGCAAAGTGGCCCAGTAGAGGATGGAACTGCCCTATTGAAGAGACTCCAATGTCTTTTCTGCAATAAAACAGCCTAACTTTTTTTTAATGGAGACTTATTAGCTCCACTTTAAAAGGAAATGAAAAAAAAAAATATATGTCTCCCAATTAAATTCAAGTCATTTCTACTCATTGATCGCCTATTTAAAATTGCACACAGAAAAAAAAAAAAAAAGCCATGTCAATTTTCTCCAAACTCACCAAGGTCTCCAACTTCCCGTGAACTGTGGAACAATCAGGGGAACGCTGGTTCACTGTACAAATAGGCTCTGGCATGTACAGAATCTGCTCACACATTTAAGGAATTCCAGTTCCAAGGCCAATTTGATACAGAAAATGTATCGCTGTGAAAAATGTCACACAAACGAGTATCCACTTATTGTATAAAGATAACAATGGCTCAGCAGAAGAAAGGACACTTTAAAAGCTCACAGACCTTCTACTAGCACACAACAGAGCAGGAATCTCAATCATCTACCGTGCAATGCTCTACCAACAAGCTACCTCGATACCGGTGATAGATGACCATCAGGAAGCACACAATCATTTGAAAAGGCTTTAATGACACATTGCCTCTACTTCGCTGACCTCAGAACATCAACCCTTGACTACAGAACTCCCCCTTCCCCTCATACTTAAACACAAGAGGGAGGTTTTTTGTAGTCCAGCAGGAGAGCTAAGGCAAGGCTGAAAAGACTGCTTGGGATATCAGTGCAGTAGAGGCTCAGCTCAGACAGGAGGCATGAAGCTCAGTATGTCTGGCCTGCTGGGGACTCAGCATGAAAGGCTGGGATGGGATCGTGAATTTTTTATTTTGATCTCAGCCTCTCCTGCCTAGAGAGATGTGGGGGTCTTATAGACCCCATAAAGAGGACCTGTTACGCACCATTCCTATTACACGGGATGTTTACATTCCTTGTAATAGGAACATCTCTGCATTCAACCACTAGAGTGAGGAAAGGGAACCCTGAGCACATATCCTGTAATGCATAGGTTTCCCACAGACAGACAACTCCTCCGGAAAGGAGCATCGTTTGGCGGCACGGGCAGCAGGACAGTTATGTACACTTCTTTTGCAGGATATTGATTTTGGGTTATTTTCTTACACGCTATATATGATAGGGTCACTAAAACAAAATAGGTAATAGAAAAAGGGAGAAAAACCCTAATTATTTTCTACAGGGCCCTCTATGAACAAAGTATGGTCTTTGCTTGAACGACAGAGCTCTAAACAGGTTTAATTTTTCAACAAGGCAGTCAAAATTAGCCTGGTTAACAAGTAAAAGGGAATCTAGAGCTTCAGCAAGAAAAAATATTTACAGATCTAGGTGGAAAAACATAGCAATCTAGGACTCGCATTTCTGACTTAACATTTGTGCACAGGCTTGCCACACAGCCAGGGCCGGTACTAGCAGTGGGCAGAAGGGGAAGCTGTTCTGGGCGCAGTGGTATAATGTGAGGTAGGAGGGGGCATCACGTGCCCACAATTTTTGGAGGGCGTGCATATTTGCTGCTCCTAAGGGGGCGTTTTGCATCTTTGCCTTGGCTGCTAGATGACCTTGTCCCAACACTGCACACAGCTATCTTTCCCTGTGTATGGATCTGTACATAAATAGCATCTGCATTACACTTTTTTTTTAATGAAACCATTTTGATCTGCAGTGAGTCAGACGCAGAGAGCTTAACCTTCTCCATGATAATAGACTGTTGTGCTGACTGAACACAAACTCTTCCCTCATATTCAGACAGGAAGAGAGAATTTGTCACCTTTCAATGACCGGGACAAGAATAATTATGGAGGTGGTCACACAGTCTCTGTGGTTTGAATGGGAGTTAGCTTTGCATCACAAGACACAGTAATGAGCAACAAGGACCATTACCTTATAGAATACATATCAAATCTGATACATCTTAAAAAAAAAAATAATAAAAATTGGTTACACAGAAGCAGGTCAAATAAAGCCAGTCAAAGCTAGACAGATGTGTCAGAAAAACGAGCCATCTGTGGTTCCGGGATCTACGGCCATCTCTCATAACCAAAGGACTGAAACAGCACACGCACAAGCGACACTACCACTTCTCTTGCCGACACATGCCTGTTTCGAGTTGGGAAAATCGCCATGTGTGATAGATTCCTCTAGCATCAGAAGACTTATTTTTTCGTCTTCTGGTGTACCTCTACATGGAACCTCACCCAACATCAACCTATGATGAGAGCGACTTTTTGAAGGGACTGCAGTTTGCAATGCCTTTGCTTGAATTCAGAACCAAAAGCAAAAACACATTGCAGACCCACTTTCAGATCCAATTCAGACAAGAGTTTTTCAAAGAGGTTCAACGTTCAAAGATTCCTATATATTTAATAGTGACACATTTACTGGTGGGTCATGCCATTTGAAGCTGGCATTCAAAGCTCCAAAAATTCATGAACCTCTTTGGGGCAGAGTTATAAGCTTTTGGTCCCTATAGACTTCAATGGGAGGGACAAAAATAAATAAATAATTTGCCTCTACAATGAATTAGAAGCCTGAAATTCCCCCCCCCCCCCCAAAAAAAAACAGTTCAAATGACTGTATACTAGCCTTGACTCACTGGCATTTGTGTTTCTCAGGAGTAAGACTCCTTCCTAACCAGCCAATGGTTCTGATTTCAGTGCCCTGTTTTTAGGACAGGTCATAAAGCCATTGTGATGATGCCAACAAATTCTATTAGGAATAGATAACATGAAGAATTCCAGGTATGGATATTTTACTTTGTTACATTGGCCCAGGTTGGACTAATGTAATTATGCATATACATCATACCTAGCTGATTCCTCTGAAAGCTGAAAATCACAAAGCTAGAAACCGCTACTTCAGTGATCTCCACTTGTTTCTGGGTCCTATACAGAGCAGGACGAGGAGGAGGTTGGCCACTCGCAAGGGGCACCATTTGTGGAAGGCTTTGGATTAATGTAATCTTTGACTGAATGGAAGAGGAGAGTGCGACGTCACCATCCCACCTTGTCCAATCACAGAATGCTTTCCATTCATTTCCCTTCGGCACTGGACCTGGAAGCAAGTGGAGGCCACTGGAGTAAGTGTGTCTACTTCGATGATTTCCAGCTTTCTGGGGAATCGGCCAGGTATGGTATATACATAGTTACATTGATCCAAGCTGGGCCAATGTAACCATGAATAAAATATCCACACTTGGAAACCTTTAGGCACTACGAAACAGCCCAACTATGAGGAACAGGAAAACCACCTTGCACACAATTTGCTTTTATCGAAGCAATAGGCTAGATATCAGTCTTATCCAGTAGTCTCCAAACTGCATCTGGGGGGGGGGCGGATGTGGCCCTTTGCTTGCTTTTGTCTAGCCCTTGGGGAACGATTTTTCCCACTTATTTGAGGAACTATTCCTCCCACTCACACCAATTGTGCTTAATTACTGACACCAATGATGGGCTCTTGATGGCTCCCACACTAGGGTATTCTCTACACCCACTGGCCACAGTCTGCCCCCACTAAAGCCTGAAGGACAGTAAACTGGCTCTTTGCTTAAAAAGTTTGGAGACCCCTAGTCTAGTGGAATCCAGTTTTTGGGTCTGAATATGCAGGGGTGGGTTTATTCTAAGCTGTGCCACATCCCTAATATATCAACTAGATACATGTTGATTCCCCCACGGGGACTTTAAAGGGACTACTATCACAACATATACAAGTTAAAAAGGTTTTCCAATGTTTATTGTTAAAGCAGAAACAAAAAACATAAGTACGGCATACAACATTACTTGTGACAAAACGGTCCTAAATGACAGAATGAGGTGTCTTCGTTCACTCGACACATTTCAGAGATATAGGTCTTCTTACTCAGGGGTGCATAAGAGTGCCACATCTCTAATACAATATATTGCCAAAGTTTGTTTCCATCCATCTAAACATGTTCTTGTATATTACACAGGTAAATAGTGGCGAGCATAAAAACTTTTTGGATCTGGGGAAAAAAAATTCTAATTCAAAACGGGGTACTTGCTTTAGATAGGAGCTGCCAAAACGCAAGACTAAGTTCTTTCAGTTCTAATAATGATCATTTTTCTTCTCGTTTATAATTGGTTTTTAGTCTCAGAGAGGGCCTTACTTGGAAGATGCCAGTGTTATAAAGTAATAACATATGTTAAGCCTTGGTCTTCTGAAGTTATTACTTGTGATATTACAAGTGTGGCTCCCTTGAACTGAATGAATGTCAGCACAGAGGCTTCAGACTGATTAGCTGTCCATGGAACTCAGTGGGGAAGGCACGGGTCAGTGTGCAAACAGGCCTTTGTCGAAGGAGCTGAGGCATGGCTAAACCGGGAGCAAGCTTAAGGGAATTTCTTTGTCCTAAGACAATAAGGAAGGCTGAGTTATAACAGGATGACTCACAGCTAGCTCGCAATTCCCTGTATCCTTTAGATAAGGCTTTGCAAAGCCTAGAACAGACTCCACAAATGCATTGTAATGCTTGGCTTCAGTACACTGGAACTGGAGCCGATTTCCGCCTAAAGGCTTTTTCACTCATCTATTTAATGTACTTGATAGACATTTTTTGATGCAGAGGCAGTGGGGGATGAAATAAAGTCAGCCCATCTTGACTTAATGCAATCTCTCGATGCACTATGACAGCAAGGACGGTTTCTCCTCAAGTCATTTCACATCTCTTCAGAAAAATGCTACTGAGACTACAAGTATTGGTACACATACTTCATATAAAACCTAATAAAAAATTATAAATAAACATGATGTATTTGAACAGATTCTTTAGACTGGAAAGTTTCAGGTGGTTCCTTGTTCTAGATTCACAAAATTTCATATAAATGGTGCAAGGAAAAGGAGTTTGCCAAAAGTCATTTATATAGCTTTGACCCAAATGCCACCTGGAAAATAGAGGTTTATTTCCCGCGTCTTTACCTTGATTCTCATAACAGTATATCTGCAGTGCGGGATCTAAGGCACTGCCACTTTAAAAAATTTCAAGTCTCATGGGATTCTGTGAGGTCACAACTGCGCTGCTCAAGGTTCTTCTTGCTGCAGCAAAATCTGTAATCAGTTTTAAAAAGGTATCTTTGCTTTTACTAGATCCAGGGTGACAGGGAGGGGGAACCATTCTAAGCATTAGTCAACGCTGGCCAGGTTTACTGAGGGAAAGGAATACTCGATCCAAGGTTTCCAAGTTTTGAGACACTAGGAGAGTCCCTCAGAACACAAGACATTGTTTAGTTAATGGTTAGGGCCATCATACGAGCCATTACTCCCTGGAAAGGGACCGTAGGTTTTATCCAGGCCCGGGCAATGGTTCTCTTTTTAAACCATATATTTCTCCATGCTTTATTTTGCAGAGAAGTCACTTTCAAAAACAACCTAGCATTAGCAGCTGTGGCCATTTTGAGTAAAGGCAGATGATTTATGTAGCATTTACTCCCTGGAATCCATCATGCCCTTAAGTCAGGTATGCAAGCAAGAGGGTGTGCTTAGCTGAGAAAACCCCCTTCCTGAAGACACCTGAAATGTATTAAATCATTCACTGAGGCCTGGAACTCAATGAGTAACAGACAAGACATAAAAATAAAAAAAAATTAAAAAAAAAAAAAACACGACAATAGGTATGGAGCAGAGGCCCATTTGGTGGGTTGAGACAGATCTTTTGCAAAGATAAGAAGCAAACATGCCTTCTTTAGGTTGAATATGAGATTATAAGACCAGAGTATAATACACCTTCCTCCCTATGGCTCTCCAAAAGCTGAACTGTTGCAACCACCATGTTTAGAGAACTAGGAGGACAAATATGTGCGGTCAGCATGACTAGGCCTACACATTCAACTTCTCTTTAATATTTAAGAAAGCCTATGTGAACAGTTCCTATGGAACAGATAAATTGGACGAACACACACCGCCTGGTGGCCGGTGAATGTTCATCATCCAGTAGTACATCATTTTAAATTTTATAAAACCCTGTAAATAAAAGCATTCTCTGTGGGTCTGGTAAGGTCACAGAACGCTCTCTTCCATTTCGCTGAATTGCAATCAACCCCTTTCCTGGCTGAAAGATTAGGGCAGCCGACTGGAGCTTCAACAGCTGCTGGAATACAGATGTTTGAGTACAAACCAAGGCAAAATTCTAAATTGTTCCTGTGGTCTTTCAAGGCAATTTAATTAGACTGATGGCTCCAACCTGCTAAAGAAGGCTTTGTGGGAGTGAAAAGGTTAATGAATTATGGCAATTCTTTTTAATACATCCCAAGAACAGCAGAGAGTGCTTCAGTTTATTGGCCGCACTAGGGCAGTGCACCAGAACAAGCACAACAGTAATTAAGAATGGCTTACACAGCCTTGAATGACCATATGGAGTTTTACACAGCAACTGCCTCTTTGCCAACCTTTGCAGTGTAAATGAAAATCAACAATTTTATGGTATGTATGCACTTACACAGCAGTGCATTCGGTTTAAAGTGAAACGTTATTTATCACTTACCGGTACTATAGGGATTCACTGTGCATGTACATTTGTCCAGTCCCAAAATGGAGCAGCACTATGGACATGGGTGGGCCTATCACTGGTACTTCCTGCACTTTAGTACAGTATAAAGCAACCTTTTCCCAACACAGAGGAACCCTTTAAATAACTTTGCGGTTTCAGGGAACCCCTGCAAATATTTTATCTGGTCACTCGGATTTCTCCAGGATGGTCACATAATCCACCGTCCGGGAGGAGAACTTGGGAAATTACTAGCATCTACAACTCCTAATACATTAGTGTGATGGTCACTAGGAAGAAAGCTCCTTACATTTGCAGCCAATTGGAGGAATTGCACTTTTACAGATAGCTAAAAAGATTAAATGGTGTGGGAACTTATCTGACAGGCAGAAATTACTCAAGGAACCCCTAGTAACCTTTGGAGCAGGGGTGCTGAACCTTTTGAAGATCGAGGGCCACTTAAGCGACATGGTACCTGCTCACGGGCCACAATGAGCGAAGAGGGCGGGCAACAGGTCCATGTCCATTCTGTATATGCAGAGCAGACATGGACACAGCCCGCTCTGCTCTATAGGCCCTTCGATCAGACAGAAGAGGACTGACCCCCTCCCTTCTGTTTTTTTTTAGCAGATCGGATTGGCAGGTGTAAACACAAGTTTGTTTACATCTGAAGCTCCATACAGGTGAACGGCAGATCCGATTTGGTGTGCCTGACAGGTGGACCCGATCGCACCGGTCATGTGAAAAAGGGCCGAAGGCTGCTTTCACATGGATGTGCTGTGGTGTACCCACACTGCAGGTGCAGCACAGTACACCTGTGGCTTTCCTGCACTTTACTATAGACTTCCATTATATCCTGCAGGCGTGGTGCACTTTCTGAAAGCTCCGCAGCTGCTTGCTTCCTCTGCCACCAACTACATTCACAACGCTGATGCTCTGAGATGGTGGATCAGTAACTTACGATCTGGGCTTGCTGACACCATCCCAGAGCAAGACATCGCGGGCCACATCATGCAGACCACTGGTTGGGCACTCCTGCTCTGGAGGAACCCTGGTCGAGAAACCCTGGTAGAAAAAAAAAAAAAAAAAAAAAACACGAACATCTCTAGCAGCATAAATATAAGCTTGATCTTTATCAACCAAAGCAGGGATGACTGTCTGGGACATCTTCAGAGATCTAACAGGCCTTGATCTGTAGATATTAATCTTCTGTTCCACACACACCTTTCTGAAGGTTTGACATAATAAGTCTCTCGACAAACAGCCATAGCTCTAAAAAGTTGATATAACCCAAAATCTTTCTCACTATAGCTGGTGCCATTGCTCCGTGCATATATTCGTTCTTACCTGATGATCCTGACAGTTAATACTTCTTGTTGCAAGCAAACACTGAAGAAGAGCAACTGCCTAAGCAGTGGTTTTGCAAGCCTATCATGTGCACTCTATGAGGTCTGCAGGAGGCATGCACGGACCAGATTGGCAACCCAATAGCCAAGTGAAGAAGAACATGGCAGGTTAATGTTACTTCTCATTCAGGAGTCAACCAGAACAGTAGTGAGGGGAACACAGCGGATGTACGCACAGAAAATCTGAACAGCACCTTCAACGGGGTCTCAAACCTCCGGATCAATATTTCGATTTTTGTTTTATATATGCAGAGTTTAATTTGTGGCAGTTCCAGGTCAAAAACAAAAATGATCAGATAAACAGAAATACAAGTCAACAATCGACTCAAATGTCAAGAAGAAAAGACATAACCTGAGCAAATGGGCCCTAATCACCATTAAAGCACCACAAGACAACCCAAACACAAGGCAACACTTTCTTTCCTCAACAAACTTTGGTGAGAGAAACCCAAAGCCGGATAACGTCTCAAAAAAAAAATAAAAATAAAATACACTTTACTTTGATAGGGCGATTTCACCATGATTGAAGGCCCCGCTAGACCTCAACGCTTTTCAGACTCCATTAGTGCACAGTGATCTGACAACAACTGCTTATGTGGAAGTAAATGCATTAGGAAATGTAATGTTAGCCTTAGTTTTACAAAATGTTACATTACTGAGGAGGCAAAGCCATCATCACGAGCCATAAACAGACAAACCAGCAACAATGACAGCTTTTCATCGTACCCACCACATATCCAGTCTGCTCTGTAAACAAGTTGAAGTTAACCTTTCACATCCGTACAATTGTTCTTTTGATTTTCACGGCTAAGAGCTCTGTGAGATAGCAACAAGTGGAGAGCGAATGCTACCCTGGAAACCATGCATAATGATAACCTTCAGCAAACACAACATGTCAGAACCATCAGAAGACCCAGAAATGGCCGATCTATGCAAATTTTGACTTTAGCAAAATGGACCTCACCCTGCCTTCTTACAGGTCAGTGAAGCCGCTTATTTGTCAAGTTTAAAAAAAAAAAAAAAAAAACAAAACAAAAAAAAAAAACACCTCAGTCTATTTATATTCGCCTCCTGTAATTCTCTTTACAGCATGACTAAAGCTGGCCATAACTTGATTGCAATTCGGCCAGTTCAAAAGGGTCTGGACAAATTTCAGCCCATCTATGACCATTTCCATTCAAAAATGAGTCAAATTTAATAACTGGCCCCTCCTGAACAGGACTATTAGTAGACTTTCATTCAATCAGCCCTGCAGCCAATTGGAATTCCTCAATCCACCTCGCTTGTGTAGAAGGGCAAATCTGTTCAGTTTTCTTTTGAGCAGCTCCCCGGCTGATCGAAAAGAAAAAACGGATTCATCTATAGCCTGCTTAAAAGGTCCCTATAATATGGACTGGCCAATCAGATCGGCCTGTCAGTTTTCAGGCGGACCTGATCAGACCCTGGATTGTCCTCTATGGAGCGGTGGATGTCACCGGACACATGTCGGCTGACATCCGCCAACATCCGCCGTCATCCGCTCTGCCAAAAACAGACGGATGGTGGTCCTATTCTTCATCTGTCTGGTGGATCGGATGGAAACAGACAGGCTGTTTGTTTATATTCACTTGCTCCATTGAAGAGTGCAGGAGTGTATCCGTGTCTCTTTGCGGAGCAGACACGGGCCTGTCATCCGCCTGCTCAGTGGTGATCAGTGGACAGCTCCCCCACTAAGCAAGCGGCGGCGCCCCTGTGAAAGGGGCCTTAGACTGCAGATAAAGGAACAGCACTGTAAGCCTATCTGGGTATACAGAAAACGGGCATCTAAAAAAGAAACAGAAAGTACAGGATTGACATGAACATGCTTCTGCTCCTTCACTGTCCAATCACAGACTAGGGAGGTCCTTGACCATGTTGTATTGCCTTGACAGCAGAAAAGAAAGGGAGGTCCGATCCTGTGTGTCTGTGCACACGCGGTCTCACAGGATGTTCAGATCAGAAAATTGGTTGAACAGAATTGCAAATTTTGGGTAGATAAGAATCCATCATAGGAAGTGGTGTTCCCAAGATCGTAGGCAGTCCAGGGTGCACCACAGTTATGCCTGCAAGAAGAGAAGACCCTGGGCACTTTGACCATCACATGAATTTCAAGGACTAAAAACAAGCCATACAGCATATCATTAAAAATATTTTATTTAGGAACATTTAGATTGTCAAATGGTTAGTGGGGGGTCAAACGAACATTAGTTTGACTGCAGTGACGAGAAAACACGAAGGAGTCGGATGCTATTTATTTTATTTTTTTAAATTAATTTAATACAGTGAATGGTTTTCATTTGGAAAGCCCATTAATTCCACAACTGAATGTTAAAGGCAAACAAAGTTCCTTCATCAAGTTATCAAATGTCGTAAGAATTTTTGTACATTCACTCAAAAATTTGTGTACGGCCAATCTCCGGTTCAATACTGGGAAGACTATCCCTTTAAAATAAAAGCCAAACAACGCTCAGTATATGATGTAGCCAGTCTAAGGAGGTCGAACTTCGCCCCAATACTTAGGAAGATCAGCCTTTAAATCGTTTATCAAAGCCTTGCAGCTCGTTTCTAAAAGTTGCTGCTCAGCAGAAAAAAGAACCCTCTCTCATTTCTTTTCTTGCTTACAGCCAGCGGATCATACTTGAATTGACAAGTCTGAAAATGTGATCTCTCTGGTTGAACACGTTCTAGAGACGGCCAGTCTGATGAATGCGCACTTTCCCATGCATCATCCCCACAGCGTCTACCGCCCAGATCTACTAATTGCTATGTGAAAAGCCCAGGAAGGCGGCATGATTTGAAAAGTCGTCCCGACAAGACCCGTCATCTTATATCACCTGGGCTGATTCTTTCATATCAGATGATGGACTTGTAGAGCTCATGACAGGCAAAGCGATATTTGCCCCTGCTTCACACTGCCAAGATGTGCCATCATTTTTAATCTCAACCGGATGTAGAGCTACACCATCTGCATAACAAAATTATTAGGGTTGTCCCAATACCACTTGAAGACCAAAGTACAGGTACCGATCCTTTCTTTCACAATGTACTCCCCAAAACCAACTTTTTTTTTTTTTTTTAATGCCACGTGACAGTTTTCAAAGACAAATTACAAGCGTGGTGTCCACTGTTTATTTAACTACCTCAATACTGGGCACTTTCACCCCCTTCCAATTTTCAGCTTTCAGTGCTGTCACGCTTTAAAATGACAGTTGCGGACTGTGTAGTCATGCTACACTCTACCCAAATGGAAAAAAAAAAAAAAAAATTTTCACAAAAATAGAGCTTCTTTTGGAGTAATAACCACTGGGTTTTTTTTTTTTTAGCAAAAAATACGTTTTAGTTTCTGTCAAAAATTTTGTAAAATAAGTACTTTCACCTTCACGGATGTGTGCTAATGAGGCGGCACTGAACTGATGGGTGGCAGTGATATGCACTGCAGCACTGATAGGTGGCACCAATATGCAGCACTGATGAGGAGGCACTGATAGGTGGCACGCACTGATGGCTGGCACTTATTGGCAATTGCTGGTCTGGCATAATGCTATATGCTGCAACGTCCATCTTGGTACACCTTGCACTCGGCTGCAGTAAGCAGCAGCGGACATATTGTTACACCCAGCCCAAACTATATGGGTTGAGTATAACAGGATGTCCACTGCTGGCTTACTGCGGCCGAGTGCAGGGTGTACCAAGACGGCCGTTGGGATGTTCAACTAGTACTTGCGCAAATGCTTGGTATCAGCCATCATACTAGTATCGGTGCAACCCTAAAAATTATCCCAACTCTTTGGTGGCAAAAGAAGCATCTGGGAATTTCCAACATGCTTTAAAAATTTCTGTGTACGATAACCACTGTTCTGTTTAGACAACTGTTCCCATGCAGAGGTTGCTCAATGGAAAACACTTAGGTTTACAAACACCGACAGCATAGGTATTGTTCTCTTAAACTATAGGCAAACCCCCCATTAGAGTAGGGGAGGGTTATAACCCCTTTTCATAGTCCATTGTGGAGATTTCCCTTCACTGCAATGCATACTAGCTCATTACGCCTTTGTCTTGCAGGTGGTTTACATCCACTTTAAAAGGATTCCTGGTATGGACCAATGTATACACAGTTACATATATACATACATACCCCTATATATAGCTGACCAATGCCCCTGGAGGCTGGAATTTAATGAAGCAGACACTGCTAATCTAGTGATCTTAACATGGTACTGCGCCCCTTGCTGATCAGCTGCATTATAAAACACATGTGGTTGGCATGGGCGCCATTCAGAGAATACTTTCCATCTTATGATTATTATTATATAGTATTTATATAGCGCCAACAGTTTACGTAGTGCTTTACAACTTGAGGGTAGACAGTACAAATACAATACACTTTGATACAGTAGGAATCAGAGGGCCCTGCTCCTTAGAGCTTACAACCTAAGAGGGAAGGTCAAGAGATACAAGAGGTTTGAATGATTGAATGCTAGGCGTTCCCTGATTGGTGAACCCTCCATATACCCATCACACACTTTCTTGGAAAAGGGTCCAAGATACTGGGCGCTGCTGCAATCACCAGCTGGGGAGACTGATCATGCATGACGGTGTAAATCTTTGCCAGCACGCAATATATTTTTAACTGGAGTCCAAACAGTTTTAACTGAAGTATGATTACATCAAACAAGAGTGCAACGCTTCAAAGTCATGCAAGACCCCTTCGTCAGACATATGGTGTCATCACATGCCTGACAAAGGGTCCTTGCGTTACTTCCAAATATTGCACTCTCGTTTGTGATGGGATCATACTTTATTAAAAAAAAAAACTTTGGACTCCAGTTGAAGATCTGTTGTGTGCTTACACTGTCTCCAACTGGACAAGGTAAAAAAGCAGGGCAGTGACCTCATGCCCTACCTCCATTGGAGGGCCAATTATGAGGTATTCAGCAATGCCTTAACTGGCCATCTAATGAAAGCTGCCTTTGCTTGTGGTTTAGCATGCCAGTACAAATTCACTTTGCATTAAAATCAACTCTCCAGCATTTGGCGAAAGCTGAAACACTAATTTTGGGGTGGTATTCCCCTTTAAGTATAGTGTGTGATAGCGGTCATAGTAGCTGTGTTTAGTAACAAAACAGGACTGGGGCACGGCCCAGCTAGCACAGAGGTGCGATTTGCAGGCTGGGCTGACCTGCTTGTTGACACTCGAGGGTAGAGGACGGCCCCAACTGCCAGAATGCCAGGAATGTGAGCAGAGTCAGAGAACAGGTCCACGGTGGGGGGATTTCTGTCTTTCTTCCTGCGGATTACTAGAAACCAAAACAATGCGAGAGATGGGTGCAGCCTGTACATGGCCTGGGGGGTTCCTTTGCTAGCAACAAAAAAGGGGGATGGAAAATTCGGAGCACAAAACTTCATTTATCAGCACTTTACAAATAATTAGAAGAGTAGGAGAATGTTGATCTTCCAAGGACAAATTTACAAGACTTATAAAAAGGTATAGCAAAAAACAAAATTATGTCAGACCTTGAGATGCATAAAAAGTAGACTAGCAAAAGCTCTAAGGCCTCATTTACATGGGTGCCAAAACCCCTAAAAAAAAAAAAAAAAAAAAAAAAAAAAAATCGGTTGTTTATATGGCTGGAGCTGCCAATAGTCCATGCAATTCTATGGAGGCGCAGTGGCTGCAAGAAAAATAGCCACTCATCCTAATTTAGCAAGCATGTAGGCGAGAGACCCCAAATGCACACGATTTAGGGCGGCAAGTTACGACGAGTGCTTGCATCAGTGTAGCCATCCCTGTACACCTACATGGGCTGTCTGCCTGCAACATCTGGCGGCTTCAGTCACAAACAGCCAATTCATGGCGTACAGTCTTCAGTGCTTGCATGAATGAGGCCTAAATCAGTTTTTCATCCAGGTGCTGAGAATCCCCCCCCCCCCCCCCCCCCAAAAAAAAAATCATACTTGCCTAGGTGGATGTAGCATCTGTTCCCCACCTTAAATGGTCACAATCTTGCCAGAGCATAGACTGGCTCCATTTTCAGCTGGCTGAAGTCAGGTCACAGGAGTGCAGAACAGACTCCACTCCTGTGATCCATAAGAGAAGTACAGCCAAACAAGCTTTAGATGTACTTCTCTTTAAGTGTTGGGTACATATTCACTCTACCAAACCTTTGTCTGATCTGGAGACCCTGGAACACATCTGCTGATGGTGATGCTGGAACATCCTACTTGCTGCCCATCACATACTTTAGGCTGGATTCACAGATGCGGGTTCCGTTTTGATGCAGAGTCTGGTGTGGTTTCCATTCATCGGTTCAGTTGCGAATTTGATACTGAAATTGCTCATGACCCTTTTAAAAGTCGCACCGCAACCAGCCCACTTACATGTGAACCAGCTCCAAGGTTTTTGGTCCCTTAGGGTTCCTTCACACGGACGTGTCGGTGTACGGAGCCCGCTCTGCTCAGCAGGGAATCACTCCGTCGATCCCTGCCGAGCAGGCAGATGACAGGTCTGTCTCTGCACACTGTGCAGCGACGGACCTGTCGGAGCGCCGCTCTCCCCTATGAGGGATCGGATGATGACGGACCGTAGAGTCCGTCGTCATCTGATCCGATGACGGATGGAAAAGTAGGTTTTTCCACGTCACACTTTTTCGGATCGGAGCGGATGTCAGCGGACATGTCACCGCTGACATCCGACGCTCCATAGGAGGTCTATGGAGCGTCCGTTCAGGTTCGCCTAAAAAACTGACAGGCGGACCTGAACGGATCGTCCGTGTGAAAGAGGCCTTATACTTCAACGAATTCACCTGTATTTCATGACACAAAAAAAAAAAAAAAAAAAAAAAAAAACACATCCTAGGAGGAGCATGGCCTTACTATTATGGATGAAGAAAATATCCATAAGGTTTGGACACCCCCAATCTTTACAACCCCAGGGGTATGCATTAAAAATGCAGGAGGCAGAGGACATTGGGAAGTAGGTGTACCCAGATTGAGAGCCTGTAGGGTCCTGTACAATGGGTCCTGTGTGTCTGTAGGACCCATTGTACACACATTTGGTGTCACCCCTGCTTTTTCCCTGCTGGAGGAAATTGGACCAAGCTTCATCAGGCACCTTTTTGGCCTTCCTCTGCATCATCTGTGGGTATGGGATTGAATATATGAAGGTTCTCCATTTGATGAAGATGCACATTGGTGTCTTTTTTCAAACAGACTATACCTATGGCACAATCAAATCAACCGCTTTCCACTCTTGGCCATCACAAGCTGGAAGACGGCTGACTGCAGTGTATTACAGTTCTGTTATTAGATGAAAAACGCAAACTAGACAAAAAAGTTCTGATACACTCCAGAGAACTTTGAAAAATAAATCTGAATATTCCATTTTAATAAAAGGCCATCTCAACTGTCCTTCAGTCAAGGGTGTATACATAAGTGATAATGGATTTTCCTAACAATTTAGGAGTCACTGGAGGGTTACGGGGACAAGGAAGGAGACGAAAAATGCCTTTGGTGCAGTTTCACACATTCAGAATAATCAAGTCCGCCCTTCTTGTGACCTTCATCTACCAGCACCAGTGTAAACTGAGCAGACATAGCTGGGACAGCACGGAAAGCCAGCGTGTATACGAAGATGCAAAGTAAACCTACAGGCCATCAAGTACATTATAGAACACATGGATGTAACTGACCCACCTCACACTCTTATTAAACACCTAAAAAGGAGTTCTATGTACAGCAATGTGTGGGGCAGTACCGATCCCAGAATTGGGTAGGATTAAGCAAGGTTTTCTAGACTGCCCAATTATTTTGTTCAGCAAGAATGCTTGTTTAGGGCTGCCAGTTGTTCCATAGACCACAAACGATAAATCCTGCCAATAAATCTACAGACACCTTAGAACTGAACTCCAGGTATAATTTTATTGCATTGGTCTAGCTTGGACAGATATAAAATATGTATACGACATACCTGTGGAAGCTGGAAACCACTGTACTATTCACCAATGCTACAGTGATCAACTGCCAGGTCCCGTGCCAGGCAGCTGCCCCTCTACATAGTAACCACAGGTGGGCGCTATCTTGGCATGAGCACCACTGACAGAATGGCATGCAATTTCCTCAATGAACAAAAGGTATATTATGATTGGATGAGGCGGACAAGCAGGCTGGTTATGCCACAATCTCCACCTCATCCAGAGAAGGCCTTGTATTCATTGAGAAAATTTGCAAGGCATTCTGTGAATGGTAAACCAACAGGGAGTAACACCGCTCCAGGTGATGGTAATCCCTTCCTTAGTGATCAGGTGCAGGTCCAGTCTGATCTGGGTAACTGATGCAGGAGATCAAGGATGTCTCTGTACGTTTCTGCATTCATCTTCCTGACTAGGCTCCCAATTCCGGCCGCTTAAAAAAAAAACAAAAAAGAAAACCATCCCCACAGCAAGATGCTGCCACCACCATGCTTCATTGTAGGGATGGTATTGGCCAGGTGAGTGGTGCCTTGTTTCCCCCAGACCTGATGCTTGCAATTCAGGCCAAAGAGTTCAAACTTTGTTTCATCAGACCAGAGAATTTTGTTTCTCATGGTCTGAGTCCTTCAGGTGCCTTTTGGCAAACTCCAGGATGGACTGACTTGTGCCTCTTACTTAGGGGTGGCTTCCGTCTGGCCACTCTACCATACAGGCCTGATTGTTGGAGTGCTGCAGGGATGGTTGCTCTTTTGGAAGGTTATCTTCTCTCCACAGAGAAATGCTGGAGCTCTGACTAAATTTGGTCATTTAGACAGTTCGTTTTTCAGGCAGTTAATGGGCACAAAATCAATAATCGTTGATGTTTGAGCAAAAAAAAAAAAAAAACACAACGAAGGACAAGTTTGTAAATTTTCTGCCGAACGATAAATTGAAAGGTTAATGTGTTTCCCGTCCGAACTATCTCTCCTACCCACTCCCTTTCACATAAAAAAACAAAACAAAACAAAAAAAAAACACATTCATTTATGTTCACTGAACGATTTATCGGTCATTACACGATGGCACCATCGTTTGCGCTCACGGCCGAATGTTCATTTTTTAAAAATGGGTTCAGCCGATTTTTTCTCCAGAGCCTCTCCCATCCTCTGGAATTCCCTGCCCCAGTATGTCCGATCAGCCCCTACCCTGTCCACCTTTAGGAGATCCCTGAAAACTCATTTATTCAGGGAAGCCTATCCCACACCCACATAACTGTCCCTGAGCCACCCCCATCAAATCATTCTTTGCAGCTATTACCTTTTGTACCACCACCCCCTCCCTTTAGAATGTAAGCTCTACGAGCAGGGCCCTCCTGTACCTTTTGTATTGAACTGTACTGTAATTGTGTTTTCCCCCTTATACATTGTAAAGCGCTGCGTAAACTGTTGGCGCTATATAAATCTCGTATAATAATAGCATTTAACACTGCTGGTCTGACAGGTGTGCGGATCCCGTATTAACACCTGCCTTGTATAAACACACTTGAGTACCAAAATTTGCTTACTTCCTGAAATTTGCAAGACAAAAACTTGTCTGCTTCTCATCAGTAGAAAGAAAGATGAACACTCAAAATTATAAATTACAAAAAACTTCTAGCGATAGATATATTATAAATATGATTGGCTGCAGTGTTGATCAAAGTAAAACATTTTCCAACAAGCCGGCTCTAGAGAAGTCAACCTTTAGATTGACTTCTCTTAAAACTGAAACAGCCATAGATGAATTAAAATGTGGCCAGTCCTTATTGATCCATCTATGGCCAGCTTGAAAAGGCTCAAATTTCAGCTGATTCAGCAGAAAAGGTCAGACAGCGTGCCATTTGTTGTTCTTCAGTTGGGCTGTCTATCGGATGGGCCCAAAAGCAGCCCAACGGCCTGCAGAAGGGTACAATGCTGCTAACTGCAAGAGTTGCTAAAGCTGGCCATAGTTAGAATCTTGGCCGATTCCTGAATTTGTATGGGCAGGCTGAATGTACCCAAGTTGATCGATCAAGACTAAGGATTATTCGAGAAGATGAAGGGGTGTCTTTGGAGAGTCTTAAGTCGGTACAAGTATGCTGGCCTCAATCAATTAACTTGAGTACAGCCAGCCTGTCGGATTTTTACATGCGATTACCGGGAGAACGCAATGGCTCCGTGGGAGGGATCCCCCCCCCCATCAGCACTGTGTTAATGTATAACATGGAAAAATTGAATAAAAATAATTTTTAAAAAACAAACCCGGTTTTGATGGGGGAATCAAGTAACTGCTTGCTGGAAAGAAATTCACTCTGTCTATGGCTGGCCTTAGTACTGTCAGAATACAAGAGGAAGAACCTGCAGCTCCAGCTTACCTGTGTCAGTGAGCTGCTGCAGTGAAAGGGAGAGCCGACAATGGGTTGGGCAATGGGAGCCTGTGGGTGGGGGTCACAGCTCCCAAAAGTCACAGCTATTGTCAAGAGCTCCCCTAGAAAATAGCATGAGATCACCCGACAGTGTACCATCAGTGACCCATAGACCAACATTTGAGGAACACTGCATTAAAGCACACAGATATGGTTGCATGGTACAGGATCATTTAAGATGCAACCTCCTACCCAAATGTCCTCGGAGAGTCTCAGGTCTGGTTGCTTTAAATTTAAAAATATAATCTGGGAAAATAATGAGAAATGCAGAACTGCAAAGTTGCCTTGCATTCAGGAGATGTTCTACAAAATTAATGTGCAAGACTGACAGCAGTAAAACTTTATGGGTTCTTTGATTTAAGATATTTACTCTACAATAGGCATGGCTGGATCTGACCCAAAAACCTCAAATACATGTCTCGGAGCTGTGAAGCTTGTTCATCAATTCTAGTCATTACAGCATCTCGCAGCCAGCTGGAGGGAGCGCAGCCCACGGTCAGCACCGATACAGACAATACTAGGAGCAGTTAAAAAGACATTATGTCCAGTCATTGGATTCCATCTATGATCTCTACAGCTGAGCAACAGAAAAGATTTCACACCGAAAAGTCACACAGTCTATGACAAAAAAGGGACGGTTAGCTTACAAAAGAAGTTCTCCAGCACACCAACATAGCTGAAATAGTCATCACCATCGTGTTGTGGGTATTGTGTTACTTGGCTGAAAGAAGCTCAGTACAAGTATGCTGGCCTCTTAACCCCACTGCTATAAATCGCTAGAAAGAAAAAAAAGCCTTGTTGAAAGTTTATGTCTCAGAGCCACCATACCAGGACTGGAAAGTAAACTAGAACTGGATAGGTATCAAAATGGTGTTAAAGAATGTCCGGTGTACACCATGACGCTGATCACATGAATTAGAATGGGCAGCCAATCAACTAACCTATGCGCGTGGCAAGCATGCCACTTTATGTAGTGGGTAGCACTCTCGCCTAGCAGTAAGAAGGGTCTCTGGTTCGAATCCCAACCACGACACTACCTGCCTGGAGTTTGCATCTTCTCCCTGTGCCTGCGTGGGTTTCCTCCGGGTACTCCGGTTTCCTCCCACACTCCAAAGACATGCTGGTAGGTTAATTGAATCCTGTCTAAATTGTCCCCAGTATGTATGAATGTGAGTTAGGGACCTTAGATTGTAAGCTCCTTGAGGGTAGGGACTGATGTGAATGTACACTATATATGTAAAGCGCTGCGTAAATTGACGGTGCTATATAAAGTACCTGAAATAAATAAAATAGTAAGAATAGTCAGTTTAGTATAAAAGCTCTTGCCATGCTGTTACAAACACAGATAACTGTACACGGACAGTTCAGCTCATGCTGGAGCTACACTGCCACCTTATCCAAAAGGGATAGTGTCTTTGCAAAGAAGAACAGAAGTAAATTAAAAAAAAAAAAAAAAAAAAAAAACCTTTAGCCAACGGTTACATAAATGTACAAAGACTACTAAATCAGGGAGGTCAAAAAAAAGGTTTCAACTACTCCCAACACATGCCAGGGGAAGAGAACTAGTCAAGCAAGAGCAATTCTAGCTCATCTTCGCCCTTGGGTGACCTTACTCCCTCCTCGGTGTCGCATTGCTGCCTTGATCTGAATCAAGGGGGGAAAAAAATAAAAAAATAAAAAATAAAATACACAAACACTTTTTCAGGCCAGCAACACAAAAAAAAAAAAAAAAAAAAAAAAGCTCCAGAATATTCTGCGAGTCCGGATTCACTAGTTACCGGTACCAAAGAACAGCCTTCATATTTTCATTAGACCCTGCACTGGTGTGTTGCAGTTAATGGATCTTCGCTAGGCTGCCTCCGGCTCAGCCCAGAAAGGGGTTAAACATGTAGGAAGTCCATCTTGCTGAACACAATGAAATCAGATTTCAGATGCATCACAAGCTGCCAGGAAAAGAATTTCCATTTGTTTGAAAAACAAAACAAAAAAAAATATTCCAACTGGCAGGATGGTGGTGCCAAAAATAGCCGGTACAACTACACTGCAACTGCCTTGGGAAGCGGCATCTGCCAAACGGGGAGCCTTTACATACAAGAGGCTGTGTAAACAGCTAAACAATAAGTCTGCAATATGGCTTTACATCATCCGGGCTGCCGGTTTTGTTATATCCAAACATATGTGATCATACAATATGTCCTCAATGAACAGACATGCCAGTTAAGTCAAAAAACATGCTTTAAGCGTTTTAAACCCAACCGCTTTGTTTTCCAATACAGCTTGTCTCTTGTACAGTTTTCATTATCCCTCCATGTGGCTTTACCCCACAGTCTCCCATTTTCAGAGACCACAATTATTTCTGTAGGGAGTTTCAACTATGCCTCACATTGTGTGCCCTGTCTAAATCAGCATTGCTCAGCTTTCATCAGTTATAGAACCCATATAGCACCCATTGATAGCATGCAAAATCTTGAGGTACCCCAGTTTAAAATGGGGTCTCCACTGATCAGAATCCTTAACACCCCCCCCCCCTTCACACCAGAGTCCTCAGTCCCTCCTACCCACTCCCTTTCACACCAGAGTCCTTAGTCCCTCCTACCCACTCCCTTTCACACCAGAGTCCTCAGTCCCTCCTACCCACTCCCTTTCTCATCAGAGTCCTCAGTTGCCTCCTACCCACTCCCTTTCACATCAGAGTCCTCAGTTGCCTCCTACCCACTCCCTTTCACATCAGAGTCCTCAGTCCCTCCTACCCACTCCCTTTCGGATCAGAGTCCTCAGTTGCCTCAAACATTTTTCACAAGAGATTCCTACCTTCTGGTCTTCATATGACTGGCTCAACCAACTGCCAACTGACTGGCTCAACCAACTGCCAACTGACTGGCTCAACCAACTGCCAACTGACTGGCTCAACCAACTGCCAACTGACTGGCTCAACCAACTGCCAACTGACTGGCTCAACCAACTGCCAACTGACTGGCTCAACCAACTGCCAACTGACTGGCTCAACCAACTGCCAACTGACTGGCTCAACCAACTGCCAACTGACTGGCTCAACCAACTGCCAACTGACTGGCTCAACCAACTGCCAACTGACTGGCTCAACCAACTGCCAACTGACTGGCTCAACCAACTGCCAACTGACTGGCTCAACCAACTGCCAACTGACTGGCTCAACCAACTGCCAACTGACTGGCTCAACCAACTGCCAACTGACTGGCTCAACCAACTGCCAACTGACTGGCTCAACCAACTGCCAACTGACTGGCTCAACCAACTCCAATGCAAGCAATATTGACAGGTGAGGGTATAAAATTTGACTGTGGCAAATTTTTGAAAATGCTAGAGATCACCAACAGGTTGATTGAATGGCACAAAATAATGCAGTCTAAAACTGATTGTACTCTATACACAAATGACACCGATTCAAAAAAGACCCATTGTAATGGCATATACAAATAACTACCAGAGCAGAAAATACTGCTGTAAGGTGCATCTCTAGCAAAACCTTGTTTTGGGGGAAGGTTCAACCTGTGCGAGGTTTTTATTAAGGGTGCACTGAAAGGAAAATTCTGGACCAAAACTGAAAAGTCAGGATGCAACCAAAAGATGCAGTACAAAAGTTATCCCTGCACTAGTGTGAATCTGACCAGGTATGAAATGGATCTTGCTCTCCAGAGATAAGAGGTTCTAGGTGCTGGCTAATGCTAGTAGAAGCTGTGTGCAAACGAGAAAATCCGGACAGCCGCACTCCAGGAAATAATCCAAATTGCTTTATTTTAAAATCAAGAACATGTCATACAGGACACCATGGACAGAGTGTACAGGTAATAGGCTAACGCGCTTCGCACTTATCCAAGTGCTTACTCATAGCTCATGAGCTATGAGTAAGCACTTGGATAAGTGCGAATGTCCGGATTTTCTCGTTTGCACACATGCAGAGTTTTAGGGTTTTTTTTGTATAATGTGGCTGGAGTTTTGCATTGAAGTCAATGGGGACACAGCATGCCATTATCGGCACTTCCCCCCTCCCTCATCAGCAAAACACTGATAACCCTATTTTCATCCGATATATCAGTGCATCCCTATTTTTATTGCCATTTGTGTCCTCATTTGAAAAATGTACCCCTTTATTTGAAATCAATGGAAAAAAAAAAAAATCCAAACATTTTTAGGCGTTATCCCCAGAACAAGGAGGTGAGGGAATATTCCAATGGGGACACCTCTTCCGGAGTCAACTGTCTAAAAGCTGGCCGTACACTAGTAGAAAATTCTGTTTGAAGTATGTTTCAAGAACATGTATTCGACTTTGTAATAGTTATTAGGGTCAAACTGACATTCATTTCGTCCTCAATGAGAACATTTAAAAAGGAGCAGGATAGAGATTTACACCAAAACAATTGAACTTCTAACAGCATATGTGTTTATGTGGGAAAGTCCATTCAAATATTAAAGATACTGGTGTACGGCCAGCTTAAGCCCCCATCACATGATCTGAAGCACTTCCAAATGCTCAACATCAGATTTTCACGTTATTCTTTTACCTGGAAAGTGGACAGCTACAAAAGGCAGATGTAAACTTGAAAATTCTTTCTGCTGCCAATTGTATTCTGCACAAGCAATTCAAGCAGTAAAGCCAAAAGGATCACTATTACACTGCAGTATAAAAGGTTCCCTTTAAACTAAACTGTTAACCTGCAAATGCTATAAATGAAAGCCAACCGACAGACGTCTAATCTGCTCTACCAAGAAGGTAGAGCAGATCCTGGCACCCATCCACAGAAGCCACTAAGCAGCAGACTGACCCCATCAGGTGAGAGAGACATGTGTCAACAGAACCCGCTCATCATAGGGTTTGCACAGTCTGTACCTTCCAGGTAAAATACTCAGCGATTACAGGCTACTCATCAGGCAGGCCAAGCCCTCCTCAAGCCAGCAACACCCAAGTTGCCTTTACTTTCCTCCAACTCTGCTCCAACCTGGTAGCGTCTGAGCCTCACCCCTGGCCCTGCCCTTGTCTGATTGCTCTTTGTAGTCAGAAACCTTCCCATGACTAAACTAGGGAGGACACCAGAAATTTCTCACATGGATGAGATATGGCAAGCTGGAACTGTTAACTCCTGCACCACTAGGGCTCTGTAAGCAACTAAGCAGGTCAACCCACTGGAAAGGGGGTGACCGGTATGCCACATGCACTTCAGGGGGACAAATAAAGTTGCTCTAAGCAGCCACATTCCAGCTATTTTACAAAGAAATTTTAGAGAAAAGGGTACCAACACCACATAGTTTTTTTTTTTTTTTTTTTTGGAAACCGAAAGGCCAAATACTATATATAAAATGATAAAAACACATTGTAACAAGCCCAAAAGGCCAAAGAAGGCACACGCAAAACAAAAGTAGCGGATAAGGTGGCGATTCCACACAAAGTGACACGATCAGGCCTGTTCATAAAGAAGGCCAAACTATTGGTAAGCCTTGTACGTTATCGCAAGTGCTCCAGGGACCCACAGCGGATTTAGTAACGATTAAAAGGTCAGACTGATGACAACTCGCCAGCAAGGAGGATAGTAAGGAGAGCAAAGAAACGATTTAATTGCTTCTATGTTGCCCTCTTGTTGCCAAGGGAGATTCTGCACGCTTCCAGACAGCAAACAAACAGTTGTAGAAGTAGACGAGTAGTCCAATTTAAAAAAGGGATTGTAAAGTTTTTTTGAAAAAAACAAAAATCAAACATGTTATACTTACCTACTCTGTGCAGTTGGTTTTGCACAGAGCAGCCAGGAGCCTCCTTCTCTCGGGTTCCTCTTTGCTCCTCCTGACCCATCCCTCCTATCAAGTGCCCCCACAGTCAGCAGCTTCCTATGGGGGCACTGGAGCCAAATCATAGAATGCATTAAGATGAACCTTCTGCCTTTACAACTCCTTTAAGGCTTCTCCTCCTACAGCGGAAAGGATATACAGGCATACCCCACTTTTAAGTACACAATGGGACCAGAGCCTGTATGTAAAACAAAAATGTACTTAAAGTGAAGCAATACCTTTTTTCACTTCTGGGGTGTCAGGGGCTGTAGTGGGGGTGTCAGGGGTTGTAGAGGCAGGTCAGGGACTGTAATGGGGGGGGTCAGGGAGTGCGTTTCCAAGTAGCAGGGAATCTGAACTATCCGTGCACGGATTACTCAGCTGCAGCTTTAGCGCCACTTTACATACACTCACGTGTATGTCCTTACGTGTATGTAAAGTGAGTGTTCTTAAAGCGGGGTATGCCTGTATCTATAAATCACAAAATGCTATGCCCTCAGTGTGAATCCCTGACCATGTGTGAAGCGTTCCCACCTTTGTGTTCTAAGCGTAGGAAGTTGCCCCTGGGTCCCTCAAGACCCTCACATGAAAACATGTCAACAGATCTCGACTTTGGGCTCCTCTAGGCAAAGGAAGTTGCCTTTGGGCCCCTCAAGACACACACATGAAATCACGTGAACCCACAAACTTGTGTGAAGAGATCTTGCCTTTGGGCTCCTCTAGGCACAGGAAGCCGCCTTTGGGCTCCTCTAGGCACAGGAAGCCGCCTTTGGGCTCCTCTAGGCACAGGAAGCCGCCTTTGGGCTCCTCTAGGCACAGGAAGCCGCCTTTGGGCTCCTCTAGGCACAGGAAGCCGCCTTTGGGCTCCTCTAGGCACAGGAAGCCGCCTTTGGGCTCCTCTAGGCACAGGAAGCCGCCTTTGGGCTCCTCTAGGCACAGGAAGCCGCCTTTGGGCTCCTCTAGGCACAGGAAGCCGCCTTTGGGCTCCTCTAGGCACAGGAAGCCGCCTTTGGGCTCCTCTAGGCACAGGAAGCCGCCTTTGGGCTCCTCTAGGCATAGGAAGCCGCCTTTGGGCTCCTCTAGGCATAGGAAGCCGCCTTTGGGCTCCTCAAGACCCAAGTCAGTGGACAACCAGGATATACCAATAACTGAAAAAGTTACCTTTCTCAAAAGCAAACTTTCTTCATTTGCTATGAACCAGCCATGGTGCACTTCCATCATACAGACATAGTTATTAAATTCTGTGGCTAAGATTACAATTATTTCCACATTACCAGCAGAGGGAAAAAATGCAAATCTTCTGACCTCAATTTTAATCAAATCAATATTTGTTGCTCCTCTAAAAATGTGCAGCAACAAACATCTTGGATCCTTCTCAAAATCCTCACACTGAGACATTTTTTTTTTTTTTTTAAATACAAAGTACAGATTAGAACAATGGGGTGCACAGTTTTATCAGGTGTCTTTCGCCTGTGGTGATTCTCTCCCCCCCCCCCCCGCACATTCCCACTTTAGTACATATTTAAAAGAGAAAAAACACCACTTTATTGGAAGAACATTTACTGTAGACCAGTCATATATTTGCTAAAACGTCTGAATTTATCTTTGGAGATTCTTGCCTGCTTGTACTTTGTAGATACCAAGACAGGTCCTTCAAGTTCTGAATTCCTCACCCTAAGGCAGTGTGTGACAATCTGTCCCAGAGTTGTAATGAAAGAAAAACAGCTGAGAAAGCAAGGAATGACTTTTCGGGGGAGGGCAGGGATGATGTTTTCCCTACATGGCTATTGTGGTTATAAAGGAAGAGAATGTTTTTGTCAACGCTGACTGCATATTGAAGTGGAAAGATAAACAAAATTACAAAATGGCCGGTGTAGCAATTATATATTTTAGGCGTGCGTGGACAAGAAGCAGCTTCGCACATTAGGCTGGGTTTCCACCTAAGCGCTTTCAATGTAGTATATTGTATTGTGTGTTGCAGTGTGACTTGGATGTGCATTGCTTTCTTCTCCGTTTCCTGATGTACGTTACATGACAACGTGTTTTCTTGCTCTATTGGATTTCAAAAGGGTCAACATGCAATATTAACATACAAGTGCCAACCTAGCCTAAATGACATGATGAACCTGCACGCCAAGAGACACTCAAGTACCTAAAAGCATTCTAATGGGTCAAAAATTCATATTAAAAAAAAAAAAAAAAAACCAGACCATGCCCGTTACCCCTTTTGGGCCCAGATGGAAAATTGAGACTTCAGCATAGATGTAGTCTATACTCTGTTGTAGTGTGAACAGGGCACAGAGAAAACAATTGTTATGGTGTGCCCTTGCTGAGACATGAGAACTTTTCTAGCACAGAAAAATTCAGGTCTACACATGCACCCGAGACCTGGTTCCTTTATACTAGGGGTCTCCTAACAACGCCCCAGTTTACTGTCTTTCAGACTGACTTTAGGGTGGCTGGACTGTGGCCAGTGGGAGTAGAAAATGTTGGGCCTCAGTGGCAAGAAGAGAGCCCCATCGTTGGGCCTCAGTGGCGGGAATAATGGCCTATAGTTGGGGTCAGTGGGGATAATGGTGCCTTTATTTATATATTATTTCTATGGTCAAACAATAGCAGAACTTCATCCGATACCAAAATACTCAAAAGGTTAGTCCTCAAAATCATCCAGTACCCAAAAGCAATCCAGGTAAAAATTATCCAAGGTCAACTCCACCCAAACCTAAATATTTCAGTCCTGGGTGATTGCTGGCAAGTTAAATCACGTTGTATTCTTGCATCTTAAGAGCTCCACTGATAACATTTCCCCACAAGCGTTCTCCATTACTTCCATTTGTAGAAGCTACCGTCATGTTCCTCTTATGTATAATCCATATTGTAGAACAAAACTGAGGAGCCCAAATTCGAGGACAGATGACTGCTGTGGAATTATGGGAAGGGGCACAAATTAGGAAATACACACTTCATGTGTTTAATCAGGCATCAATCAAGTCTGAAGGTTTTGTAGGTATCTGGAGAACTAATTGAAAGGTCAGCAAATCTACGACCAACATAAATATTTGTACATTGTATAAAAATAACAGAGCTCTGGTCAGAAGGTTGCATAACTGCCACTCCACATCTACTGGAATGGACTACAGGTGACTACCAACAAAATGGTAGATCCATCGGGCCAAAACAGCTGTACAGATTGTCTAGAGAAGTCTTTCAACCAAGGTTCAAGGGGTTCCTTGATGAGCAATGAGAATTTTTTTTATATGCAACCGTGTACACCAAATTATCTAATCTCTCCAACATCTTAAACCTGAAGGCCAACGTAAGGAAGCCCATACATTAGTCAAGTTTGCTACCCCCAAAACCCCCCACTCTCCAGCAGTCTTGAAAATGGACCGTTTCTGAGGTGAGCACGCTCCATAGACAGGAACTGTTGGACTGGACTGGAGCATGGTTTTCAGGAGGATTGGCAGATCAGGGGGAGTATAAAAACTCTGCTCGACCCTAAGAAATAAAATTATATAAGCAGTTGACCCATGCAGTGCGGGCACAGCTCAAAAAAAAAAAAAAAAAAAAAAAAAAAAGTCACCGGAGATGGGCTTTAAGGCATAAATTTAACTTTAGCTTGTTATTTTTGACTTGAGCAACGCTTTAGCCCTGGTTCACACCTAATCAGGCTTTGAAATTGTGCGATTACTTGAAATTGCATGATTTTAAAGCTGCACGTCAGTTTCATTTCAGACAATTAGAGTGGGTCTGCATGACATTAGCTTCAGCTGTTACCAAAAGCAGCGCTCATGGCAAGTCGCTTGGTGTCACCAATTGCACTCTCAGTAACAAAGGCTTTCGGGTTGTCGATCAATGCCACAAGTCTAGTTCAGCCCATAGTACAAGGCGAAGCTGAGCGCCAAGGGTATGAATGGCACTTGTCAGAAATGCATGCCAACCACTTTCAGGATTAATAAACCCTACGCCAGCTCATTACCAATATTTTCACTAGCCATGGTTGGACCCTAAGCCACCCTGATCCCTTTCCCTTCATAACGGTGACCGGCCATGTGTCTACAAATACCTCTCCGTCACGCTGAAACAAAAACACTGCCCCAAGTCAGACAGCGACCTAAATCATGTGCTTACTAATGACAAAAGGCAGAATTTCACCCACACAAGCGCCCATTGTCCAGCTCAATAAAAGCTTGTTACTTTAAAGAATATTCCCATTAGTGGCGGCTGGCCGGTGGGCAGAGGACCTATTCCAATGCAGCGTACAAAGTTCACCAATGCACAGGACAAAGGCGGATGCGCTCTTCCCGTTCCAATGACAGAAGCCGGGGGGGGGGGGGGGGTAGAGAAGCCAGCATACACCTGCACATCCAGACATTAGTTTAACAGTTCGCAAAAGTGTGATGCTAAAACAATTTGTAAATAAGTCTATGTTGACAGTTCTCCGTTATAGTTAAAAAATAAAAATATTAAGCTATCATCAATCCAACAGAATTGCATAACATGTTTTAATATATTCCAACAGAAGCACAATAAAAAAAAAATAAAAAAAAATAAATGATAATATAAAAACCAACAGAAGCTCATAAAAATAAAAATAGTACATGGATTGCATCTCTTGTGAAGTTCCACAGCAAACCACAAGGACCACAGGTAGGAGATGATCACAAAGGAAGCAATGCCAGCCCACGATGAGATCATGCTAGGAAGAGTAGAGATGACGCTTGCCTTATGACACACAGGGTTATATGTATGAAGGCAAAGTGTAATAACCCAGTGAGATCTGATCTCAGCACGATAAAAAAAAAAAAAAAAAAACCCACACCACAAACAGAAACCAAACAATGGTGTAAATAAAAAGCAAAAACAATAAGCTTCATGTTCAGCAGACGCCCCATACCAGCTACAGGTAACCTGCAATACTCTGGGTCTGGGACATTGGACAAGTTTAGACTCCAGGCTTGCAACACATAATGACCACTCCCGTACAATCTACTTCCAACATAAAATTATGGAACTATGCTGCCAGATTTCAAGTTCAGATTCCCCAAGAGACAAATAGATTGATATACAAATGTAGTATTGGAGAGTAGGCAAGATTCAGGGCAAACCTAAAAGTCGCAAAACTCCAGGTCAGATTAAACATTATATAGAATCCAGAAGCGAAAAAGTCACATCTCAAAGCCAGAAAGATTTAATATCAACACATAAAACCAGAAGAACTTTAGATTGGACCTAGGGCAGCCTCTCATCTTGTTTACCCCAGAGGAACCACTGAAAGGTCTAGTTGAGCCATCACAAAGTCTATAGGAAGAATGCCCCCCATATCGTGGCGGTTAGCAGGAAGAATGCTGTTGTCCCCCTCCCCCCCATTACGGTTAGCAGGAAGAGCACCTCCCACAGGTACGGTTAGCAGGAAGAGCACTCCCCCCATGCCCCCCCAACCTCCCCCCCCGGTACAGTTAGCAGGAAGAACATTCCCCATACAATGGTGGTCAGGTAAGAAAAATGTCCCTCGCATTGGGGGTCAATTGGAAGAATGCCCTTCATACGGGGGTCATGTTCAGTGGGAATAAAAAAAATATACCACTCTGTGGGTAGAAGGTTCCCCTTGTGCCGTTGGTGGTCAGGGGGAGAACGCTCCTCACATTGGTGGTCAAGGGGTGGGTGGGGGGGGGGGAAGAGAGAATGCTCCTCACATTGGTGGTCAAGGGGTGGGGGGGGGAAGAGAACGCCCCTCACGTTGGTGGTCAAGGGGTGGGGGGGGGAAGAGAACGCCCCTCACGTTGGTGGTCAAGGGGTGGGGGGGGGGGGAAGAGAACGCCCCTCACGTTGGTGGTCAAGGGGTGGGGGGGGGGGGGAGAGAACGCCCCTCACGTTGGTGGTCAAGGGGTGGGGGGGGGGGAAGAGAACGCCCCTCACGTTGGTGGTCAAGGGGTGGGGGGGGGGGGAGAGAACGCCCCTCACGTTGGTGGTCAAGGGGTGGGGGGGGGGGGGGAGAACGCCCCTCACGTTGGTGGTCAAGGGGTGGGGGGGGGGGGGGGAGAGAACGCCCCTCACGTTGGTGGTCAAGGGGTGGGGGGGGGGGAGAGAACGCCCCTCACGTTGGTGGTCAAGGGGTGGGGGGGGGGGGAGAGAACGCCCCTCACGTTGGTGGTCAAGGGGTGGGGGGGGGAAAGAGAACGCCCCTCACGTTGGTGGTCAAGGGGTGGGGGGGGGGGAAAGAGAACGCCCCTCACGTTGGTGGTCAAGGGGTGGGGGGGGGGGGAAAGAGAACGCCCCTCAAGTTGGTGGTCAAGGGGTGGGGAGGGGGGGGGAAAGAGAACGCCCCTCACGTTGGTGGTCAAGGGGTGGGGGGGAAGAGAACGCCCCTCACGTTGGTGGTCAATGGGGGGGGGGGGAAGAGAACGCCCCTCACGTTGGTGGTCAAGGGGGGGGGGGGGGGAGAGAACGCCCCTCACGTTGGTGGTCAAGGGGGGGGGGGGGGAGAGAACGCCCCTCACGTTGGTGGTCAAGGGGTGGGGGGGGGGAGAGAACGCCCCTCACGTTGGTGGTCAAGGGGTGGGGGGGGGAGAGAACGCCCCTCACGTTGGTGGTCAAGGGGTGGGGGGGGGGGGAGAGAACGCCCCTCACGTTGGTGGTCAAGGGGTGGGGGGGGAGAGAACGCCCCTCACGTTGGTGGTCAAGGGGTGGGGGGGGGGAAGAGAACGCCCCTCACGTTGGTGGTCAAGGGGTGGGGGGGGGGGAGAGAACGCCCCTCACGTTGGTGGTCAAGGGGTGGGGGGGGGGGAAGAGAACGCCCCTCACGTTGGTGGTCAAGGGGTGGGGGGGGGAAAGAGAACGCCCCTCACGTTGGTGGTCAAGGGGTGGGGGGGGGGAAAGAGAACGCCCCTCACGTTGGTGGTCAAGGGGTGGGGAGGGGGGGGAAAGAGAACGCCCCTCACGTTGGTGGTCAAGGGGTGGGGGGGGGGGGAAGAGAACGCCCCTCACGTTGGTGGTCAAGGGGTGGGGAGGGGGGAGAGAACGCCCCTCACGTTGGTGGTCAAGGGGTGGGGGGGGGGGGAGAGAACGCCCCTCACGTTGGTGGTCAAGGGGTGGGGGGGGGGGGAAGAGAACGCCCCTCACGTTGGTGGTCAAGGGGTGGGGGGGGGGAGAGAACGCCCCTCACGTTGGTGGTCAAGGGGTGGGGGGGGGGGGGAAGAGAACGCCCCTCACGTTGGTGGTCAAGGGGTGGGGGGGGGAAAGAGAACGCCCCTCACGTTGGTGGTCAAGGGGTGGGGGGGGGGAAAGAGAACGCCCCTCACGTTGGTGGTCAAGGGGTGGGGGGGGGAAAGAGAACGCCCCTCACGTTGGTGGTCAAGGGGTGGGGAGGGGGGGAAAGAGAACGCCCCTCACGTTGGTGGTCAAGGGGTGGGGGGGGGGAGAGAACGCCCCTCACGTTGGTGGTCAAGGGGTGGGGGGGGGGGGAAGAGAATGCCCCTCACGTTGGTGGTCAAGGGGTGGGGGGGAAGAGAACGCTCCTCACGTTGGTGGTCAAGGGGTGGGGGGGGGGAGAGAACGCCCCTCACGTTGGTGGTCAAGGGGTGGGGGGGGGGGAAGAGAACGCCCCTCACGTTGGTGGTCAAGGGGTGGTGGGGGGGGGGGGGAGAGAACGCCCCTCACGTTGGTGGTCAAGGGGTGGGGGGGGGGAGAGAACGCCCCTCACGTTGGTGGTCAAGGGGTGGGGGGGGGGGGGGGAGAGAACGCCCCTCACGTTGGTGGTCAAGGGGTGGGGGGGGAAGAGAACGCCCCTCACGTTGGTGGTCAAGGGGTGGGGGGGGAGAGAACGCCCCTCACGTTGGTGGTCAAGGGGTGGGGTGGGGGGGGGGGGGAGAGAACGCCCCTCACGTTGGTGGTCAAGGGGTGGGGGGGAAGAGAACGCTCCTCACGTTGGTGGTCAAGGGGTGGGGGGGAAGAGAACGCTCCTCAGGTTGGTGGTGAGAACATCAACCTTAGAGAGACAGCTATAAAGCTCATGGCGTCCTACAACTGGCTCTTCCAAGTGGCCCTGGAACCATGCAGGTGCCATCAAATAGAAGGCAACAAGGTTTCCAAGGGTTCCATGAGCTGTTGACTTATATTTGAGAGTCTGGAGAAACCCTGGTTGAGAAAGTGTAATCTAGAACATATAGGGAACACTAGAAACTCATCCAACATACGTCCCTCCAGTGAGAACACCTCAGAGACAATAGCCAGAAGTTCTAGGTCTCAGCAGACATTACCACACATGGGGACTGGTCCACCCATCCAACCTCCAGACATCGGTCTACCTACACAATCCCTTGTCCCTCCAATTGTCCGGCCAAGGTGAACAAACACAAATGAGACAAACATTTCCTCCAATCTGATCCATGACTAGACCAGCAGACCATTGTTCTCCACTAGGAACACTACAAGACCAACACCCTACAAGATAGTAAAGGCTGACCCTACACCATCCGATCTGATTGTACAATCGCCTTTAGCTGACCAATTGAATAGTTTAGGTTTGTCCCCATATCATTTGGTAAGTCTAAAAGGAGATCGTAGAGATTATGTGGTGTATGGACATCCTTTACACACCAGCTGCAGCCACAATCCTGACATAAGAAACAATGAGCGATGAGACAATGCCAGTTCCTCCCCCCCCCCCCACTACAAGCGACCATTCCGTCCACATGGTACCCAGTGAGCCCCAGCCTAGGAGGAGGCGAGACAGGTCCTCTTACCCCTAGGTGCCAGGCGCTGGAGGAGGTGGCGGTATCCTGTGACTGCGCTCCGGACTCACTCCGACAACTAAACCCTCAACCCCGAGCCTGCTGACAGCGACACCCCCCGCCCGACCAATGAGGAGACGCCCCTACCCCAGCGCCGCCCCCGTCCTACCGCTCTTATTGGTCGGTACAGAAATCAATCCCCGGGTCTCTCGCCGCGTCGTCCCCGCCCTGAGCGAGCTGATTGGCCAAGGCGAATGTCGCTCAATCTGCTTTCTCGCTGTGCTTCTGGGACTCACTGGTTATTGGGTACAAGTTCACACAGAAGACGGTGATTGGCTGGTGGCGATCTCAGTCAAACAAAGTTCAGCCAATAGAGGGGATGGCACCGCCCTGGAATGACGATATCGGGTTCACCTGGCCAGGTGAGTAATAGTGAAGGGTGTGTGTGAGTCACAGAGTGGCAGACACCGAAACATACACAGTGCCCGGCCTTCCTGACACACGGCTCATGTACCTGCATGTGGGGGGGGGGGACTGGCAGAGTCAGAGTCAAAGTCCATTCCCAGCCCCCTCCATCTATTCATTGCACAGCACCACGTGACCACCCCTGGCATATGTACTCACATTCATTTCCAATAGCAGCCAAGGACACCATGTTGTATGGTGACACGTCCGATAATTGGGGCGCTTTGCATTGGAAGTCCGGCGATTCCAATTGGCTGCCTTAGCGCAACACATTAAGGCTCCAAAATCACGCATTTTTGTGGGCGCTTACGTGCTAAAAACACAGTTGCGGCACCAATTCATTGTTAACGGCAAGAAGATGCGTGGAAAAAAAGAGCAGAAAAAGGTGCGGCACAAAAAAACGCAAGGCTCAACGCGGCAAAAAGCTACATAAACTAGTTTGCTGCTTGTAGGGCAGCCTATGGGGCTGCACTAAATAGTTTGATTTCATTTTATTGCACACAAACACAATACAATACCCATTTTGTTGGTAAAATATAAAAGATGATGTCACGCCGAGTAACTAGATACCTAACATGCCATGCTTTAAAATTGCGTACACTTGTGGAATGGCGGCAAACTACAGTACTTCAAATTCTCCATAGGCGATGCTTTAACCACTTGCCGACCGCGCAGTCGCTATAGGCGAATGACGGCATATATTTTCTGAAAGCAGAGACCCTGGAGAATAAAATGGCTGTAGTTCAAATTTTTTATGTCACAAGATATCAGCGCATGGGTTTATCAAACCGAACATTTTCCTTGTTGGCAAGCATAGAGGTCAGACATTTCTTGTAGTTGGTTACCAGATTCACACACATCTCAGGAGGGATTTTGGTCCACACTTCTTTACAGATCTTCTCCAAATCCTTAAAGTGTAAGTTCATCTTTATAGATAATCTGTAAGGTGAACTTACACTGGACCCTGTCCCCATCGCACCCAGTCCCGCTAACCTGGAGAGCGAAATCGTCCATTCTGACACATCGTATCGTCGCTTTACCAGTCAGGGGGTTTGAAATCCCAGTGGCTTTCTCTCCTCTTTGCCAGGGTTGACAGGACAGGCTACGTGGGTTCTGATTGGTCGGCGCCACCCATGTGATGCCACCGACACATAAGCGGAAGTGTCAGATCACGTACTATGCACGTGATCTGGCACCGAGCGGCCGACCTGCCGCAGTAAATGTACGTGGGGCGGTTAAAAGCCCCTAGGTCAGTGATGGCAAACCTTGGCACCCCAGATGTTTTGGAACTACATTTCCCATGATGCTCATGCACTCTGCAGTGTAGTGGAGCATCATGGGAAATGTAGTTCCAAAACATCTGGGGTGCCAAGGTTCGCCATCACTGCCCTAGGTCATCAGTTTTGGACCAAAAGTCCCCTAATGTAATGTCTTTGTGACGGGTACTCCTTATGAGAACTTTGAGATCTATTAGACCCCTGATGTCTCATTTGTCCTCCATTGAAGCTAAAGGAGTACAGATTGCACACCATTAGCTTCTTCCCACAGCAGCCAGGAAAAGTGACAGACAAACCCGGAAGTGATGTAATACACAATGCATGCTAGGTAGGGGAGATCAGCAGATGGACACCCCTCTACCCAGCGATGAGGGAATCCACCGGGTGGCTGTATTATTACAACACAAAGCACTGGGTTTATTTTTGTCATTCATTCGAGGTGCATGAACTGACCAGCAGTAACATGAGGTGTTGTGAAAAAAATGCCAAACGTTGGTATTTTTACACCATGCACCACAACCCACCTCAAGGCAGCACTGTGGTGTGAACAGGGCACATAGAAAACAATGGTGCCCTATTGCCCTGGTGTTGAGCCTGCATTGATCTGCACAGCTCAGCTGAAGTGGTATGAACGAGCAATAAAAAATGCTGGGATGCTGCATGTCCAAGGCGTTCAAGCTGATCGTTCCATAATCAGCAACGAATGAAAAATTAAAGTATCACATGATCTCAGAATGATTAAAATGCCCATACACCTAAAGATAAAGCGAAATCCATAGATCCCCCATCCATGCTTAAAGTGGTTGTAAACCCTTACCTATACCCAGTGAAGTGACTGGCCTCAGGTGATACACAGAAATGAAGCAGATCTCCCTACATAAGTTGTACCTGTGTAACTACAGTCGTCTTCCCCCTACATCCATTCAAAGTGCACAATTTACGCAGGATCTCTCAGCTCTGAAAGGCAGGGGGTGGAGAGCTGAAGTTACATCAGTGAGGAGAGCTCTGAGAGCTGATTGGAGGGAAGGGACACACCCCTTTTCACACAGCACGCAGGAAGAGTTGAGTATGTCAATCACAGGCTGTGCCCTCCCCGTCACCATTTTTCTCTTGGTGTCAGAAAAACTCGTTAGAAGTGTCTCATGCTGATAGCACAGGAAAGAGGCAGCGTACAGAAATGACACTTAGTGCTCTGGATGGAGACAAGCACACACTATAGAGGGATATGCTTTGTTCATATTTCATGTCTGAGGTTTACAACACACCTGTGAGGTTTACAGTGCACCCGTAGCTGTTAAAATACCTGCGTCTGATCAAATACACTTAAGGCACACTGGCTTTGAGTGGGTGGGAGGCATATGCGCACCATCCAGCCCCGCTGCTGCCAGCCTGTAAAACTATAAGGGTAGATTTAGACGTGCATCTAAAACTCCCTTGCCTATGAATCCCAATCTGTGTTCGGATCAGGCTCCAAAGGCTACTGACGAGTGGTGAAGAAGCAATGCGACGCCTCCTCAAACACCTGTTTTAGATCCATTTTTGCCGCCAAAGCGTCGCAACTGTGTTCTGATCACTACAAGTCAGGTGAACTTTGCAGCGGGCGCGAAGCATAAAAATGTCCCCGTCCACTGCCTGTTGCAGCTAAGGGTGGGCGGTTGGCGGGCAGCAAGTTGGCCCTGGCCGCAAGTCTCAACGAGGCCTAAGAGCCTGAAAGCTGCTGCAGCTGGATGGTGCACCAAGTGGTACCAATGTTTTGGTCCGTATGCACCCAAGGGACCCATGCCCAGATAGCAGACCTCCCTTGTTCCAGGCATTTGTCCCTGGATGCATACTTCCCTAAACTTTGGAAACGCTCAGTGAACCGTCAAGCTGCAGCAGCTTTCTGGCTGTCATAGAGTTTTACAGGCTGGATGGTGGACCCATGGCTTCCACTCTTACAAAAACTCTGGTATCTCATGCACGGGGCTCAACACCCAGTGTGCATGAGGCCTTAGAGTTGATATTAAAGGCAGATTTTTTTTTTGTTAACAAACATGTTATACTTAGCTGCTCTGTGCAGTAGTTTTGCACAGAGCAGCCCCAATCCTCCTCTTCTCGGGTCCCCAGCTGCTGCTCCTGGCACCTCCCTACTGTCCACATAGCAAGCAGCTTACTTGCAGTGCCACCTATCAGGATACCTGAGCAGGCTCGCTTCTGAGCCATTGCTCTGTGTGTCTATTCACACACACCGTGTGACTCGGTTCTGTCCCCGCTCTCTCCTCATTGGCTCACTAGCTGTGCTTGACAGTAGTGGGAGGTAATGGCAACCGCTGATGTCTCAGGCAATGAGGTGGAAGAGAGACGCTGCTCTCGTGCACATCTCTGTATCGGGATGGGGCTCAGGAAAATTTTAGGGGGGCTGGGGGGACTGCTGTACACAGAATTTTTGTACTTTCATGCAAAGAAGGCATGATGGTAAAAAACTTTTAGCCTTTACAACCACTTTGCTGCTGGCCAAGAAGAACACTTATTCACTGTAGATTGATATTCAATGCAGTGCAGTCTGCACGACAGTTATGCCCCGTACACACGGTCGGACTTTGTTCGGACATTCCGACAACAAAATCCTAGGATTTTTTCCGACGGATGTTGGCTCAAACTTGTCTTGCATACACACTGTCACACAAAATGCGATCATTCTGAACGCGGTGACGTAAAACACGTACGTCTGGACTATAAACGGGGCAGTGGCCAATAGCTTTTATCTCTTTATTTATTCTGAGCATGCGTGGCACTTTGTCCGTCGGATTTGTGTACACACAATTGGAAATTCCGACAACGGATTTTGTTGTCGGAAAATTTTATAGCCTGCTCTCAAACTTTGTGTGTCGGAAAATCCGATGGAAAATGTGTGATGGAGCCTACACACGGTCGGAATTTCCGACAACAAGGTCCTATCACACATTTTCCGTCAGAAAATCAGACCGTGTGAACGGGGCATGAGAGGGATCCAAGCACCTGTCTGACCCACATCTAGTAAGGATTGATAATAAGGATTGATCCCTAACGTTAAGAGGCCCTTGTGTAGCTACACAGTATGCACAAACGTTATCTCCACCTCTGGGAAGCAGAGATGTATAGCCAAGATAAGAGATATGGTCCATGGGCAGCTATAACTCAGACACTCCACAAAATATTGCTAAAATAAAACCCTTATACGATCCCATTTGGAGTTTCTAGTCTTGGGTCGGACTCACACCTGAGCTGACTGATTTTCAGGTGGTTTAAGACCTATCACATGGGCAAACCAATGCATTTCAAGCGTTTACATGTTATGCTTTAAGCCGATGGAAAGCAGGGGAAGAGACCAGTAGGATCAAAAACACTCAAAATATGCTTGAATAAACGATCGTTTCATTTGTTTACAAGTTCTCCTTTTAAGGTCTGTGGAGCCAAAAACTGTGTTTAAGGTCTTTGGGGCCCAATTGTGCTTCAAAAGTAGCTTATTGTTGAGGGGTTGAGCTACAGGCCCCCTTATCACTCGTAAGTAAAAACTTGAGATTTTTTGTGTTGATTTTTTTTTGTTTTTTTTGGAGCTCTGGGCTTCAAGCTAAACAATGCTCAGGCGTGAATAGGGCCATATTTTGAAATATTAGGTTGTGAGTTGCAGAACTTGGGTCATCAGTTTAATTCCCAATCACAATACTGCATAGGTTTCCTGTTGGTACTCCAGTTTTCTCCCACACTTCAAAGACTTACTGGTAGGTTAATTGGCTCGTGTTTACATTCGAGAACGCTTTTCATTTATTGAGGAAATGCAAAGTGTTCCCTGAGTGGTGCCTGTGCCGAGTGAGCGACTTCCTGTGTTCACAAAGCAGGAGGGCAGACGCCAGGGACAGGACCTTAGAGGCTAGTGGTAGTAGTGCTGCCTACTACAGTGGTTTCCAGCTTCACAGGGCTCCCACAGGAATGGCACATACTTTGGCATAAGCTGGACCAATGTAACTGTAAAAATTGCCTTACCTAAATTTTAGCTTTAAAATGATCTAATATGCAATAGGCATAAGCACAATATAAATAGTCAACAAACTGTAAGTCCTTGGCAAACATAGGGTATAAAGATGCAATTGTTAGAGATAAATTATCTACTGTATATCAATGTCTTCCCAGGGTCTGCTTTATGAATTATTGTTCTGTAGATCTAGAGGAAGGCAAAAAAAAGGGATATCCTTCCTGACTCCAAATAGAACAATTCATTTCCACCGAGGGTGATATACAGGTATGCTTAACTGCTGGGTAGAGAGTTCAGATGGACCAGGCCCTTGTTTAATTTCTTATTTTTTTTTTGTGCAATGAACTCAGAATGTATTGAAGTCAGGCAGCTAGCATTTTTAGAGGGAGAGGACAGCCATGGTGGCATTTTTCTCATGATAGGTCTCCTTTAAAGCCCAAAGAGAGAAAGGTAACAGGTGCCCCTGAGTGCAGACTGTAATGCAATTTAATAAAAACACGTAGGAATATAATTCACATGGTGAGGATGAGAAACAGGCATGTCACAGGAAAAGTACATCCAAAAGGACATCAGCCTGGTGTAGGGACTTCGCGAGCCCGTGCTGCAGCAGTCCACCACTTGCAAAGGCTGTGCCTACCGGCTAGATGGTATAGAGCGGGAAGGGCTCAAAGCGAGGCTTGGAATGCATTGTTCACCAAATGCTTTGGCAAAATCCAGATAGACCACGTCTACGGGTCTTCCTTTATCTAGATGGCAACTCACCTCCTCATAGAAGTTTAATAGATTATATAATAATCAGTGTAGCGCTGGACATAAAAAGTAAATAATCAATGTGACTGGTGACTAAAAAAATGAAGTACAATCTCTAATAATGCCAAATAACAATTGAATAAGGTAACCTCAGTGAGAAAAAAAGGAGTAAAAAGTGCAGCATTAAACCAGTGATAGACTGCCAAAAAAAAAATATATAGTATAAACACACAGAGATTATTCATCTAGGGTTATATCTGAATAAGGTGAATAATACATTTCTAATGAGTGATAAAGTAAGAATTCAAAAAAGTGTCCCAAATAACAATGTGTTGAATCCAAAGTCCAGAGAAGATGTTTTTGCAGGGTTCGGGAATATTTGATCCACCTCTTGTGCGGCCCACCACCAAATGGAAAAATTGAAGGCTTACCGAAAAGCCTGCGACCGCCCTTATTCAGGGGGGTCAAAACAGGCTTAGTAGTGGAAATATCCAGGGATGATGGACCCTCCGAACTCCCTCTCTCTTCATCAAGCGGGCAGCCCACCGCAACGGGGACACCGATATGAAAGTATTCTCCCAGGAAATCCTTTACTATTCCTTCTCAGAAAGGCCAGATACAGCTCCCAAGGGAAAAAATAGAACAAGGACTCCAATGGTGTAGATTATAAAAATTGGGGGCGATTTATTAAAAAATAGGATGCATTAAAGCTTTAACAGCAAAAAAATGACAGTGAAAAGAAAGAAAAAACCTTAAGCGGTTTAAAATCAATCCGCGCATGCTCGTTGCGCATCGACGTTGTGACCCTACGGCCGTTTCGTCACAACTGACGTCATCAGGGGTACGTGATTACGTACGCGTATGCGCATTAAATAGCTTAGCAGCGCTGCCAAAGACGGCGCTATTGGCTGACTCAGACCAGATTAGATGTTATAATAGGCTAATCTAAATCCTATGAGCCAAAAGTAACGCCCAGTGTAGAGAATAGTGAACAACCGAGACGTTAATTAAACATACACAAAATAGAGAGCCAGCCACAACAGCGCCATCTAATGGACATTTAACAGAAAGGCTGAGCAAGTAACAGATTAAATCTCCAATAGTAAAAACACATAGCATCTAAAAATACAGTTGATTATAATATGATTATAATATTAATTATGAAATCTCAGATATTGCCATATCATCCTCAAAGAGGACAAAAATATTAATGTAGCTAAGACCAATTAAAATCATGGGTTAAAAAATCTAATATAGATTGGGAAATATATATTAATCAGTGAAATTCAAGAGTGAAGAATGTCATATAATGTATCATCCTTCCTAACAATATAGTACTCCCACTAAAATCCTCACAAGGATATCTTCACAAAAAAACTAAACTAAATGATATGGTCATGGATAAAAATTATAAATGCAGTGATAAAACACCAGACCCATAATCATGAGTAAAGTGTCATGGATATGGTACTACACACCCAAAAAGCAGGGGGGGGGGAGGGGGTGTAGGGGAATAGAAAGAAAAAAGACAAATAAGGGAAACCGTAAAAAAATGGAAACAGGATGTATCAAGTGGGAAACCAAGTGGTGACAACAAAAACCTTATCCCAGAAGGGACATCAACTCTTATTAATAAAACAGTTGATGTCCCATTCAATATTCAGACCACTGGGGGCATGAGAGCCCAATCTGTAGATCCAGTTGGTCTCGGCTCTAGAGATGGTTCTCTTACCATTGCTGCCACGCCAATGGGGAATATATTTCTCTATACCGATGAAGATGGTGCCCGTTGGATCTCGATTATGTACGAGATCATAGTGTCTGGAAACACTGTGCTTCTCGAAGCCCTGCTTAATATTGGTGATGTGTTCACCCAGCCTCACATGCAATTTTCTAACAGTGCGTCCTACATATTCCAGCCCACAAGGGCACCTCAGGAGATAAATGACACACTTAGTGGTACAGGTGATCAAAGATCTGATGGGGTATGTCCGACCCGTATTGACTGAAGTAAACTCAGTCAATCTCCTGTCTTTTAATTTGTTGACCTTACACACTACACACCTTCTACATGGAGAAAAACCTTTAAGGTCACCAAAAAAACTTAAACGCACAGGTGGATCTGGAACATTAGGTGCCAACATATGTCTAAAACTGGTGGCCCCCCTAAATAAAACCCGTGGTTTGTCCGACAGTAAGGGCCCAAGGATCCAGTCATTTTTAATAACTGGTCAATGTTTTTTTATGATCCTTTTTATGGCCCAGTACTGGCTTGAATAGGTGGTAATGAAAGCAAGTCCGAAGTCCTCTCTGTCCTCAATTCGGGGAGGTTTATCCATCAGTAGGTCACTCCGGTCCCTATTGCCAATCTCTAAGATTAACGAGTCAAGGGTCAAAGAATCATATCCCTTGCTCAGAAATCTAGATTTCAAAGTAGATGCTTCCCTATGGAATTGTTCTAGATTAGAACAATTACGCCTCAATCTTAAAAATTGTCCTTTAGGAACAGCTGCTAACCAGGAACGGTGATGACAGGAGTCCAAGGGGATAAAGCTGTTCCTGTCAGTTGGCTTAAAGAAAGTGGAGGTGGTAATATTTCCATTGACAATTTTAATGACCAGATCCAGAAAATGGATCTGAATTGGGCTAGCTTCATGACTAAGCACTATACCCCGTCATTGTTATTGAGGCCCGAAAGGTAGGAATCAACCGATGCTTTGTCACCGTCCCAGATAAATAGGACATCAGGCCTGTCATGTAGAACTACATCCTCCTCCCATTTAGCCATGAAGAGGTTGGCCATACTGGGGGCAAACTTAGCCCCCATGGCCACGCCCTTCACTTGCAGATAGTGTGCGCCATTGTGCCAAAAGTGATTGTGCTCCATCGAGAAGTCCAATAGCTCCATCACAAAATTACATTGTGTGATGGAGATATTGGAGTCCCGATAGAGGAAATGCCGCACCGCCTCATGTCCCAATTGATGGGAAATCGAAGTATAAAGCGATGCGACATCCGCTGTCACTAGCATGTAAGTATCTTTCCATTCCACCTCACTTAATATATTGAGGACATGTTTAGTATCCTTCAAGAATGAGGGTGTGCCCATCACCAGTGGCTGAAGATAAAAATCAATGTATTTGCCAACACGTGATGTAATAGAATCTATGCCACTGATGATGGGCCTACCCGGGGGATTCACTAAAGTTTTGTGGACCTTGGGCAAAATATATATGACAGGTAATCGGGGGGCCAAGGGAACCAAATGTTCCTTTTCTTTTTTGTTTAGGATCCCCATGTCATATCCTTTTTCTATTAATGCACTCAGTTCACGTTTATAGGCGGATGTTGGGTCTGATGGTAAGGGACAATAGGTGTCCATATCAGATAAGATTCTATCCATTTCATTGGCATAAGAATCTCTATCGAGGATGACAATAGCCCCGCCTTTATCCGCGGGGCGTATAATGATGTCTCTCCTATTGCATAAGGTCTCTAACCCTACTTTGATGTTCCGCTGAGCTTGCACTGATCTTAGTTTTAACTTAGTCAAATCACTCAACACCAAGTCACGAAAGACACTGATGTTGGGTGAGAGGGAGAGGGAGGGAGGGAGAGAGGGAGTTTGGAGGGTCCATCATCCCGGGATATTTCCACTACTAAGCCTGTTTTGACCCCCCTGAATAAGGGCTGTCGCAGGCTTTTCGGTAAGCCTTCAATTTTACCATTTGGTGGTGGGCCGCACAAGAGGTGGATCAAATATTCCCGAACCCTGCAAAAACATCTTCTCTGGACTTTGGATTCAACACATTGTTATTTGGGACACTTTTTTGAATTCTTACTTTATCACTCATTAGAAATGTATTATTCACCTTATTCAGATATAACCCTAGATGAATAATCTCTGTGTGTTTATACTATATATATTTTTTTTGGCAGTGTATCACTGGTTTAATGCTGCACTTTTTACTCCTTTTTTTCTCACTGAGGTTACCTTATTCAATTGTTATTTGGCATTATTAGAGATTGTACTTAATTTTTTTAGTCACCAGTCACATTGATTATTTACTTTTTATGTCCAGCGCTACACTGATTATTATATACTTTGTCTTTGCCTTATGTCGAGGGTTTAGTGTTTAGCAGCAGGACTTCTTAAATTTTTCAAATTTGGTCATTCACGTTCACTTACTTTTTGTTTTCATATTTGTGCACGCAGCGCAGTTCTTTATTTATTTTTAAGTTTAATAGATTGGTTTGGCAAGAACGATTCTTCCTGAATCCCTTCTGATTACTGGTAATGATACCATTGTCATTACTAAAATATTGTATATAGTCCCTTATCATCCCCTCCAAGAGCTTGCATACAGTTGAAAAAAATGCCCAACTGCTCCTAAACGTCCGTTTACCAGCAGCAGTGTACATGAGTCCTTATGCCGCGTACACACGAGCGGACTTTCCGGCAGACTTGGTCCAGCGGACCGGACTCCGTCGGACAATTCGATCGTGTGTGGGCTCCAGCGGACTTTTTTTTCCAAAAGTCCGACAGTCCTAGAAATAAAACATGTTTCAAATCTTTCGAAAAAATCTGCTCGTCTGTATGCTAGTCCGACAGACAAAAACCGATGCTAGGGCAGCTATTGGCTACTGGCTATCAACTTCCTTATTTTAGTCCGGTCATACGTCATCACGTAGGAATCCGTCGGACTTTGGTGTGATGGTGTGTAGGCAAGTCCGTTAATTCGGAAAGTCTGTTGGAAGTCCGTCGAAAGTCCGTTGGATAGTCCGTCAGACCAGTCCGGTCGAAAAGTCCGCTTGTGTGTATGCGGCATTAATGTTAGGCTAAGTGGTCTGTAATTCCCAGGAATGTATCTTGGCCTTATATTGGTGCTACATTGGCTTTTCTCCAATCAACTGGTACCATTCCAGTCAGTAGACTGTTCGTAAAAAATTAGGAACACTGAAGTCTATTTCTAATTCTGTCCTCTGTTAACCATGGAGGTGCTTCCTGTGATGTGTCATGAGGATAAACATTGTGGTTTTGGTTACTGAAGCCCCCCGATTCCCTTGTGAAGACTGAGAAGAATAAATTCAATACCTTCACCATCTCTCCATCCTTAGTAAATAGATTTCCTTCATCATTCTTTATGGGACCAATGTGATCTGACCTCCCTTTCTTACTATTTATGTACTTAAAGAATTTCTTGGGTTTTTTTTTACTCTCCTCCGCTATGTGCCTATCGTGTTCTATCTTAGCCGCCCTGATTGTTCAGATATTTATTTCTAAAAAAAAAAATTGAAAATCATTTATAATTTTCCTTCCACTTCACAATTATGTGCCACTTTGTGTTGGTCTATCACTTGAAATCCCAATAAAATACATTTACATTTTTGGTTGTAACATGACAAAATGTGGGAAATTTCAAGGGGTATGAATACTTTTTCAAGGCACTGTACTACAAGTGAATGCTTAAAATGCTTAAAATACTTGTGTAAATGGGTTTTTGTTATTAATATTCTGTAATCGGAGTGTTCCCAGTAGTGATCTCTTACCCTTCACCCTAGTCTGTATTGTTTCAAGCTATACATGAACTGCAACCTGATCTGCGTTAGAATATACACATTTTCAGCACTAGTTGTTCTCTAAGGCTCGACTGATCGATTGGAAATAAAATATACATATGAACTTCTCAACCCCTCGGCAAAGAGAACCCAGTGCTCAGAGTTTTCGGTGTTGAAAAAGAAATTTATGCATTTTGTACAATAAACACATGTACTATACAAGACCAATGCTTTCGGGTTACCCAAAGCCTGAAACTTAAACCCTCAGGTTTATTAATTCTTAACGTCCTCCATACTCATATCCCGAAACAACCCTGAACACTTAACCTGAGCTTAACTCTTAACCCCTAACCTCATTCTAACCGTAACCATTAAAATTCATTTAAAATTAACCCTCAACTTGAACCCTAAAACTTAAAGGGGTTGTAAAGGTAAAAATTTTTTCACCTTAATGCATTCTATCCATTAAGGTGAAAAAACTTCTGACAATACCGCCGCCCCCAGCCCCCCCGTTTTACTTACCTGACACCTCGAAAGTCAGCTTCGCGTTCCCGACAGCTATTCCTCCGCTCACCCTGGCTGCTGATTGGCTACAGTGGATGGATTGGAAGCAGCGCAGCCATTGGCTCGCGCTGCTGTCAATCACATCCAATGACGCGGCGCGCTGGGGGGCGGGGCAGAGTGATACAGTGAGCGGCTATAGCCGCCGGCTGTATCACGGGAGCGCGCCCGCAAGCACTAACCACCATGCGAGGGAGCTCGCATTAAGGTGGTTAATGCTTGCGGGGAGGAGCTGAAACAGCCGCCGAGGGACCCCAGAAGACCAGGTTCGGGGCCACTCTGTGCAGAACGAGCTGCACAGTGAAGGTAAGTATAACATGTTTGTTATTTTTAAAAAAAAAAAAAAATTCCTTTACAACCCCTTTAAAGCATATCGAAACCTAAAAACAAAAATGTTATACACTCACCGACACTTTATTAGGTACACCTTGCTATGACCAGGTTGGGCCCCCTTTGGCCTTCAGAACTTCCTTAAACCCATTGATGTCCACGCTATAGCTGAAAGACGCCTACAGCACAGACATTAAATGCCGGGAGGGCGTCCATGTATGTCTTCCCGTTCTCGCGCCGCCCGAGGCATACTCTGTGATCGCCGAGTTCTCACACCGCCTGAGGTGTACTCTGTGATCAGCAAGTTCTTGGGACCCGGCAGATCACAGAGCAGGGTAAAGGGTCAATCACAGCGAGCCCTTTACTACATGATCAGCTGTCAGCCAGTGGCAGCTGATCACAGAAGTAAACAGACAGCTTCTGTTAGAGGGGCCCACCAGTGGTATTAATCAGTGCCCTCCAGTGCTGCAAATCCATGCCCACCAGTGCCATCTATCAGTGCCGCCTATTAGTGCCCATTAGTGCCACCTATCAGTGCCCATCAGTGCCACCTTTCCGTGCAACCTATCAGTGCAGCCCCATTAGTGCCCATCAGTGCAACCTATCAGTGCTGCATTATCAGTGCCCATTAGTGCAGCCTATCAGTGCCCATCAGTAAAGGAGAAAAATTTCCTGTTTGTAAAATTTTATAACAAAATATGAAAAATGTTTTTTTTTTTGTTTTTTTTTGTTTTTTAATTTTAGTCTTTTTTGTTTGTTTAACAAAAAAAAAAATGGGTGGTGATTAAATACCACCAAAAGAAAGCTCTGTTTGTGTGAAAAAAAATTATAAAAATTTCATTAGAGTAGAGTGTTGCATGACCGCGCAATTGTCATTCAAAGTGTGAGAGCGCTGAAAGATGGAATTTGGCCTGAGCAGGAAGGGGGTATAAGCGCCCAGTAAGCAAGTGGTTCATTTTACATGGCATAGATTCAACAAGGTGTTGGAAACATTCCTCAGAGATTTTGGTCCATATTGACATGATAGCATCACATAGTTGCTGCAGATTTGTGGGCTGCACATCCATGATGCAAATCTCCCGCTCCACCACATCCCAAAGGTGCTCTGTTGGGTTGAGATCTGGTGACTGTGGAAGCCATTGGAGTAAAGTGACCTCATTGTCCAGTGGTGAGATGATTTGAGCTTTGTGACATGGTGCGTTATCCTGCTGGAAGATCAGAAGATGGCAACACTGTAGTCATAAAGGGATGGGCATGGTCAGCAAGAATCCTCAGATAGGCCGTGGTGTTTTTTTGTTTTGTTTTTTTAAATACTTTTTATTGGTTTTCTGAAAAAGTTGTACAGTACAGAGCCTTTGGGCAATCCCCAGCTCAAACAGCACAAAAGGTTTAAAAAGAAAAAGAGAAAAACACAACTGCTACAATGAACCCCCGCAGGCTGAAACCTGCGTAAAAAAAAGAGTTCATCATTACTGCTCGCTCTTACAAATATTGTGTTTGTCAGGAACATTCTGCAGTAACCCAGAGACGCACAGGCGCGGACTGGCTGGTACCCATCCAGCTGTGAATAGACGTTTGCCAGTACGCGTACGCAGAAGCGCACACATGCGCTCGCCCAGTAATGTGCGCATGCGCGCACGTTAGCCATTTACATTGGTGCCCAGTGGCCTATATAAGTGCAGTAGCTGCACTAGTCCTTTGCTGTTTGATCTGCAGCTGTTCCTATTTTCCTTGCATCTGATCCTGTTGATTCCTGTGTCTGACCCGGCTTGCCCTTGACTTTGCTTGATCACCACCTACAGCCAGGTCCATAAATATTGAGACATCGACACAATTCTAATCTTTTTGGCTCTATACACCACCACAATAGATTTGAAATGAAACAAGCAAGATGTGCTTTAACTGCAGACTTTCAGCTTTAATTTGAGGGTATTTACATCCAAATCAGGTGAACGGTGTAGGAATTACAACAGTTTGTATATGTGCCTTCCACTTTTTAAGGGACCAAAAGTAATGGGACAATTGGCTGCTCAGCTGTTCCATGGCCAGGTGTGTGTTATTCCCTCATTATCCCATTTACAAGGAATACATAAAAGGTCCAGATTTCATTTCAAGTATGCTTTTTGCATTTAGAATCTGTTGCTGTCAACTCTCAATATGAGATCCAAAGAGCTGTCGCTATCAGTGAAGCAAGCCATCATTAGGCTGAAAAAACAAAACAAACCCATCAGAGAGATAGCAAAAACATTAGGTGTGGCCAAATCAACTGTTTAGAACATCCTTAAAAAGAAAGAACGCACCGGTGAGCTCAGCAACACCAAAAGACCCAGAAGACCATGGAAAACAACTGTGGTGGATGACCGAAGAATTCTTTCCCTGGTGAAGAAAACACCCTTCACAACAGTTGGCCAGATCAAGAACACTCTCCAGGAGGTAGGTGTATGTGTGTCAAAGTCAACAAACAAGAGAAGACTTCAGTGAATACAGAGGGTTCACTACAAGATGTAAACCATTGGTGAGCCTCAAAAACAGGAAGGCCAGATTAGAGCTTGCCAAACAACATCTAAAAAAGCCTTCACAGTTCTGGAACAACATTCTTCGGACAGATGAGACCAAGATCAACTTGTACCAGAGTGATGGGAAGAGAAGAGTATGGAGAAGGAAAGGAACTGCTCATGATCCAAAGCATACCACCTCATCAGTGAAGCATGGTGGTTTTGCAAAGCAAGATTTTGCAAATCTTTTGCAAAGCAAGGACATTAGGTGTACTGGAGAATACATGCATAAAGTCTAATGGCGCGTACACACGGTCAGAATTTCAGAGGGGAAATGTTCGGTGTGAGCTTGTTGTCGGAAAGTCCGACCGTGTGTATGCTAGATCTAACATTTGCTGTTGGAATTTCCGGCCACAAATGTTTTAGAGCAGGTTCTCAAATTTTCCGACAACTTCACTTGTTGTCGGAAAGTCCAATCGTGTGTACACAAGTCTGTCGCACAAAAGCTTGCGCATGCTCGGAATCAAGCAGAAGGAGCCGCACTGGCTATTGAACTTCCTTTTTCTTGGCTCGTTGTACGTCACCATGTTCTTGACGTTCGGAATTTCCGACAACGTTTGTCTGACCGTGTGTATGCAAGACAAGTTTGACACAACAACCTTCGAAAAAAAAATCCACATTTTGTTGTCGGAAATTCCGATCGTGTGTACGTGGCATTGAGCCTCATACACACGATTGGACTTTCCGACAACAAAACCGTGGAATTTTGTTAGAAGGTTGTTGGCTCAAACTTGTCTTGCATACACACAGTCACACAAATGTTGGCCAACAATTACGAACGTAGTGACGTATTAGATGTACTACATGGTTTTTCAGCTCTTTAGCGCCACCCTTTGGGCTCCTGCTAATTTCATGTTAGTAGAAGTTTGGTGAGTGTTGAATCGTGCTTTTCAGTTCGTTTCTGAACGGCCGTTCGTCAAAGACATGTTGCGGAATCGGAGGAGATAATGTGTTATTTATTTTTGGCCTTGGAGTTATTGTTTTGACATTATTTTTTTGGTTGAATAATGATTTGATTTGGTATATTTTCTATATTTTTGGATGCATAGAATGCACTTTTTGGTTGAGCTGTATTGGCAGATAGCATATCTAATTTTATTTGTTTTATTTTTTTAATGCACAATAAAAAAAATGTGGAGAATAATACTTGGCTATGTGTTTTACTTCAAATGACAGTTTGGGAGTAGGCAGTTACTTTTAAATACGATGTAAAATTAACAAGGGACACCAACATAGTTGTATCTTTGATCCAAAAAACTATGGGATAATGGTGTTGTGGTAACTTGCACAAATAAAAAAAAAAAAATAATAATATTATACTTGATATCTCTAGAAAAAAAAAACTTTGAAAATTTGTTTGCAAAAACTCCATCAGTATCACCCGCAAAGCAGCTTCATTATTATCCCATTAAAGAAGAAGAGAATTGTGCGCTGCATTTGAAGATTTCATAATTTGCCACGTCACGAATGTTAATTTTCCATTATGAGCGATAGTTTACAAGACCGACCACTTCTGCTTTCGAGCATGCGTGGTTGTACTTTGGACTTTTGTCCGACGGACTTGTGTACACAAGTCCAACAACAAACATTTGTTGGTGGAAAATTTGGCGGAATTCCAGCCAGTAAAAGATTGGGAGCATGTTCTCTATTTTTCGGTCGGGAAAAGTTCCTATCCGAAAATGCGTTTGTATGCAATTCGGACGTACAAAAAATCACGCATGCTCGGAAACAATTTGACGCATGCTCGGAAGCATTGAACTTCATTTTCTCGGCTTCTCGTAGCGTTGTGCATCACCACGTTCTTGACAGTCGAAAGTTCAGAGAACTTTTGTGTGACCGTGTGTATGCAAGGCAAGCTTGAGCGGAATTCCGTCGGAAAAACCATCCAAGTTTTCTCTGATGGAAATTCCGATCGTGTGTATGGGGCATTATACTTACCTAGGTGGATGCAGCATCAGACCGATGCTGCATCTGTCCCCCGCCATCTCTTCACTGAGAACCGAGCCACAGAACACCATCGATGGCTCAGATCTCATTCCTCCCCGAGCAGAGCAATGCTCTTCCACGCTCATTGGAGTGCTGAGCTGTGGAGGGGTGGGGAGGGGCCATATTAGTGGCTCGCTGAGATTGCCATCAATCAAGGCAGCTGACGGATCCAGACTTGGGAAGTCGGGATGATGCGCTGCCTCGACTGGTTGAAAAACGATCACAGGAGTGCAAAACGAATTGCACAGCTGTGACCCAGAGGAGAAGCCCAGCCTAACAATCTCAGGCTGGACTTCTCCTTTAATAAAAGATAATTATCTAAATGTCTGATTTATAGAGGTATGTAAGTCACCTTCCACCCAACCATGCATCATTGTTCAGCATTTGTGGTTGAAGATTCTAGCCATATGTTCCAAATTTTGTCAAATTTACTCGGGCATCCACGGGAAAGGTAAGTTGCATTAAATAAGGACTTCCAAAAACTTAAGGAGAGTTCCACAGGTTGTTTCCGCTTTAAAATAATTGCTTTTCGAGCATAGAACAATAATAACCCTAGTAGGGTTCTGGTTGCCCTGCGGTGTGCCAAGGGAACCACCAAGCCCAGTAAACAGACCAAGACTGTTTGGGGGATTGTGATAGTGACAGTTATAAACTGAATAACTGTACCCCAGAAAGATTGCAAATTGGGGCAGGACCATAGCATATGACGGAAGTCTGCATCATTGCTGCCACACTTTCAACATTGGCCAGAGGCCCAGGAATAGATTTTACTCAATTTAAGGGGAGTTAAATAAATGCGATGGAGCAACCTATACTCAATAAGGCGGTCTCGAACTACAATCAGTTGTAAAAAGGGGTACTCCCAGACATCCTCCCAGGCCTCCGTGTCCAGTTCTTGATAATCTTCCTGCCATGTAGCGTATAAACCCTCCAGACCGAAATGGACTGATGGAAGAAGTGTCTTATAGATATTTGATAGGGGCATGTCCAGCTGGTCATCTAGTAATAGAGATTCCATGTTAGATTGAAGGATGGTTAAGGGCTGCGAACCAAATTGAGTAGAAAAAGCATGCCTGAGTTGAAGAAATCTAAAAAAATATCTATTTGATAAATCGTGCCTTTTTAAGGTGTCGAAGGCTAATAAAGTTCCCCCCTCACAGATATTGGCAATATTTTTAATTGCCCATATCTCTGGGTCTGGGATAGATTGAATTTCTGGCAAACAAGAATTGTGACATAAGGGAGTGACAGGGGACCATCTGTTGGGATCCTCATGACGCCCACAAACTTGTAAGTGCCATGCCCGTATCACCGCCGTCATGGAGAGTGTGAGAGGAATGAGGCCCCGAAGACCTTGATATAATGCATTCTTTAATGATTAATAGGACACAAGATAAGCGGCTTCCAGGTCAACAGAGGAATTTGTATCTTCTGAAGTGATCCATTTGTGGGCATGGGAAAGGAGAGCTGCTAAATAGTATTTGTTGATGGGTGTGTGTCAAAATCCCAGTAGATCAGCAGTTTTTAAAATACTCAGACCAGCCTGCCTGGCACCAACAACCATGCCACGTTCAAAGTCACTTAAATCCTCTTTTTTCCCCATTCTGATGCTTGGTTTGAACTTCAGCAGGTCGTCTTCACCACGTCTAGATGCTTAAAGGGGTTTTAAAGGTAAAAATTTTTTCACCTTAATGCATTCTATGCATTAAGGTGAAAAAACTTCTGACAATACCGCCGCCCCCAGCCCCCCCCCCGTTTTACTTACCTGACCCCTCGAAAGTCAGCTGCTTGCTCCCGACATCTATTCTTCCGCTCAGCCTGGCCGCTGATTGGCTATAGTGGATGGATTGGAAGCAGCGCAGCCATTGGCTGGCGCTGCTGCCAATCACATCCAATGACGCGGCGCGCTAGGGGGCGGGGCCGAGTGATACAGTGAGCGGCTATAGCGGATGGCTGTATCACGAGAGCGCGCCTGCAAGAACTAACCACCATGCGAGGGAGCTCGCATTAAGGTGGTTAATTCTTGTGGGGAGGAGCTGAAACAGCTGCCGAGGGACCCCAGAAGACCAGGTTCGGGGCCACTCTGTGCAGAACGAGCTGCACAGTGAAGGTAAGTATAACATGTTTGTTATTTAAAAAAAAAAAAAAATTACCTTTACAACCCCTTTAAATGCATTGAATTGCTACCATGTGATTGGCTGATTAGCAATTTGTGTTACCAAGCGATTGAACAGGTGTACCTAATAAAGTGGCCAGTGGGTGTATAGTGCAGCTTACCAATTCTAGGATAATGTAACTATTTTAATTATCTTTTTTTCTTATCCCTTTATTTTCATCTTGTAATCCTGTGCATAACAAACGTCTTGTCCTAGAGTGGCTACACTCATTCCTTCACCCAGGCTGGACTTCAAACATATCTTTTCTTTATGTCCTGTACATGCCAGGTAATGTAATTAGTAGATTATGCAAGAAATATATCATAGTATTTCTTGCAAATACCTTACCTTTAGGTTGAATGACAGCCAGTTCTAAACCTTTCTGAAAACCCAGGCTGCCATTGACATATCCTCTGGGTTCAGCATCATCACACAACCAAAGGCAGGTCATACATGATTCATTTTTTTGGTTCAACCAGAATCCTACCCACTGAGCTATTGTATTCTGCTGGCGGGGAGCCTTCCCTGATCCTTTGGGAAAAATCTGCCAGGCTGGTTGTATACAAGTTGATCAAAAAATCAATCTGTGTACAACCAGCCCATACATGGATCAAAATTTGTCTGGTCCCTGCAGAACCGGCCATCATGTGACCACACAGAATGTCTATTATAAAGGATGCATGATTAGAGGGTCAGAGTGTGACTGGACCAGAAGCATGTCTTAAAGTAAACCTTTTGCAAAGCCTGGCAATTCAGATGGCGCACATGAACACCTTTTAGCCTTTAGAAAAAAAATCATGTCAGAACATTAGATCCATAGTGGATGTGTACTGCAGGAGAGCTGGATTCCAGCCTGGATGAGAACCAGTGGTCCAAAATGTAAAACCTTTTGGAGGCAGCTCTCCATTGACAGGGGTATCACAAAGGGTTCCTTCAGAAGTCTGTAGGGTATTGGAAAGATGAAAGCACCACAACAGTTGAATGAGCCTAGAAGAGGGTTTAATTTAACATAATACAGAAGTACAAAGCTAACATGTTTTGGGCTTTTAAAACTCTTCCCCTCATTAGGGCTAAAAAATTTAAAAAAACAAATAAAAAATGGTTGGCCATTCTTCTAGAAGCGCATTTGTGAGGGCAGCCACTGATGTTGGACGAGAAGGCCTGGCTCGCAGTATCCTCTCTAAGTCATCCCAAAGGTGTTCTATCGGGTTGAAGTCAGGACTCTGTGCAGGTCAGTCAAGTTCCTCCACCCTAAACTTCCTCATCCATGTCTTATGGACCTTGCCTTGTGCACTGGTCCAAATCATTTGGTGGAGGGGGGATTATGGTGTGCGGTTGTTTTTCAGGGATTGGGCTTGGCCCCTTAGTTCCAGTGAAGGGAACTCTTAAGGCGTCAGCATACCAAGACATTTTGGACAATTTCATGCTCCCAACTTTGTGGGAACAGTTTGAGGATGGCCCCTTCCTGTTCCAACATGACTGCGCACCAGTGCACAAAGCAAGGTCCATAAAGACATGGATGAGCAAGTTTGGGGTGGAATGCGCTTCTGGAAGAATGGTCAAACATTCTCATGGACACACTCCTAAACCTTGTGGACAGCCTTCCCAGAAGAGTTGAAACTGTTATAGCTGCAAAGGGTGAATGAATGAATGATTTGTAAAGCGCTGCAAATGCGAACTAAATCGCCTCAAGGTGGGCCAACTCAATATTGTACCTTACGGACTTAGACTGAGATGCCATTAAAGTTCATGTGCGTGTAAAGACAGGTGTCCCAATACTTTTGACAATATAGTGTGTGTGTATATATATATATACAGGGCTTTTTTTCTCAGAGAATAGGTGCAGGAACTCCCCCCATCTGAGTCACCCCTTGTCTCTAGCCCCCTACCCACCTCTGACCACGTCCCTTGATTCCACCCCCTACCAGTACTTTTATAGAATACAGAACCAAGTATCGTTTTGTGGTGCTAAATCATTGGAACCTGTTGATGATAAAAAGAAAAGCAGTAAAATAGATCCCCTGCAGTCAGCAACAATAGACTCCCCCAGCAACAATGCACTCCACCTCGAACGCAATTAGATTCCCTGCAGAAACAGTGAACTACCCACAACAAAATATCACACCCAGTAACAAAATATCCACCCAAGCAACATTAGACATCTCCCAGCAGCAACAACAGATCTCCCAGCAGCCAGTATCAATAGAGCCTCCAGCAGCCAGTAAAAATAGACCTCTCCCTCAACAGTAGATCCCTTTCAGCAACATAGGACCCCCCAGCAACAATAGATTCCCCATCAGCAACATTAGACCCTCACACAAAACCAGATCCCCACCAGTGACAATAGATCCCCTAGCAGCCAACATCAATAGACCCTCCAGCACACCCCACACCCCTTGCTATTACATACATACAGTGCTGGAGGTGCCTGAACTGCGTTCCCCCGCGTTTCCGCTGAAAAAAAGCCCTATATATATATATATATATATATATATACATATATATATATATATATATATATATATATATATATATATACATATATATATATATATATATATATATATATATATATATACATATATATATATACTGTATATACACACTCACCAGCTACTTTATTAGGTACACCTGTTCAATTGCTTGGTAAACAAATTGCTAGTCAGCCAATCACATGGCAGCAACCAGCAACTCAATGCATTTAGGCATCTAGTCATGGTGAAGAGGACTTGCTGAAGTTCAAACCGAGCCTCAGAATGGGGATTTAAGTGACTTTGCACATGGCACGGTTGTTGGTGCCAGATGGGCTGGTCTGCGTATTTCAAAAACTGCTAATCTACTGTGATTTTCACAAACAACCATCTCTAGGGTTTACAGAGAATGGTCGGAAAAAGAGAAAATATCCAGTGAGTGTCAGTTGTGTGGATGAAAATGCCTTGTTGATGTCAGAGGAGAATGGGCAGACAGGTTCTAGATGATAGAAAGGCAACAGTAACTCAAATTACCACTCATTACAACCAAAGTATGCAGAATACAATCTCTGAACACAACACATCGAACCTTGAAGCAGATGGGCTACAGCATCAGAAGACTACACCGTGTGCCACTCCTGTTAGCTAAGAACAGGAAACTAAGGCTACAGTTCGCACAGGCTCACCAAAATTGGACAATAGAAGATTGGAAAAACGTTGCCTGGTTTGATGGGTCTCGATATCAGCTGCGACATTCAGATGGTAGGGTTTAGAATTTGCTGTAAACAACATGAAAGCATGGATCCATCCTGCCTTGTTCAGGTTGGTGGTGGTGTAATGGTGTGGGGGATATTTTCTTGGCACATTTTGGGCCTTTTAGTACCAATTGAGCATAATTTAAACGCCACCAGAGCTTCACAGATTACCTGTCAGGAACCATGAATCAGACTGAGACAGAAGTGCAATAAAAATCACACTTTTTAATAAAATGGTATAAACAGAGCAAACGTAGTAAAAACATAGCCAGGGTTCGGTAACCAGAGCGGGTAGTCAGAACAAGCCGGTGAAACAGGAATCCAGAGATCAGCGTAGTAGAGGCAGTAAACAGGATCAGGAACCAGAACGAAAGTCAGCCAGGCAAAAGTCTTTAACAGGAAAACACAGCAGAGAGTATCCGGATATGTTGACCAGGCGAAGGCACAGGAGATCTGATCCAGGAAGTTTAAATAACCAGCATGGCTAGCTGACGAGCAGGAAATGAAGATCAGATGAGTCACTGTGGAATGAAGAGTATTTGCAATTAACCGACAGCTGAGCACAGAGCTCTGAAAAGGAAGGACTGAGCCCAACTTGACAGTGCCCTCTCCTCAAGGACCCCTCCCCCTTGGAGGACCACCAGGTTTGAGGGGAAAACGTCTATAGAAAGCACAGAGGAGGGCAGGAGAATGAGACAAAAGAGCGTTCCTCCGGACCATACCCTTTCCAATGAACCAGGTACTGTATGTACCCACGGAAGCTACGGGAATCAATAATAGATTGTATTTCATACTCCTCATGGTTCTCAACCTGAACTGGGTGAGGACATGGTACCGAGGTAGTGAAGCGATTGCATACCAAAGGTTTTAACAAGGAGACATGAAATACATTTGAAATACGCATATTAGAAGGAAGGTCTAAAGCGTAAGCCACTGGGTTGATCCTACGAAGAATGCGTAAAGACCCAATAAACCAAAATATGCCAGTTTCAGTGAGGGGGCACAGAGTCGGAGGTTGTGAGATGACAGCCAGACCCTGCCCCCAACTTGGTAGGAAGGCGCAGGTAGGCGTCCGCGGTCAGTATGGAGTCTGTACCTATCACTGGCATGTCGCAAGGACTCTTGGACCTGTACCCAAGTGGAAGGAAGACCACGGAGATGTTTAGGCAACATGGACGATTGGAAACCATAATTGGCCATGAATGGACACAATCGGGAAGCGGTATTGATGGCACTATTGTGAGAAAACTCCGCCCAAGGCAAGAAGTCTGACCAGTTGTTATGGTATTCAGAAATGTAGCAACGTAAAAACTGCTCCGAGGCCTGGTTGGCTCATTCTGCGGCCCCATTGGACTGCAGGTGATACACAGAGGAGAAGGAAAGCTGAATTCTCAACTGTGCACAAAAGGCTCACCAAAACCTGGACACAAACTGGCTACCCCTGTCCGAGATGATAGCTTTGGGTAGCCCATGTAAGCGAAAGATCTCCCGAGCAAAAATGGAAGCCAGTTCTTTGGATGTGGGCAACTTAAGTGGAATACAATGAGACATTTTCAAGAACCGGTCAGCCACCATAAGGATAACTGTGTTGCCCTGAGAGTTGGGTAACTCCACAATAAAATCCATAGACAGGTGGGTCCAAGGTCTCTCTCAATTGGGTATGGGTTGTAGGGGGCCCACTGGAAGATGTTGTGGTGTCTTACTCTGAGCACACACGGAACAAGCAGCTACGAAGGCGGCTACATCAGTGTGTAGACTAGGCCACCTGAATTGTTGGGAAATAGCCCAAATTAGTTGATTCTTCCCTGGGTGGCCAGCAGCCTTGGGAGAATGGTAAGCCTGGAGCACGGCAGTGCAGAGACTCCGAGGGACAAAGCAGCGGTCACAAGGTTTCTCAGGAGCAGAATGGATCTGAGCAGCAAGAATTCTGTCACCCAAAGGTGAAGTGAGACTGGTACGAACCGTAGCCAGAATACGATCAGGAGGTATCACAAGAACCGACTCCATCTTGGAAGAGGAGAAAAACTCTTGCGACAATGCATCAGCCCTTGCATTCTTAGTACCAGGTAAGAATGAGACTATGTAATTGAAGCTTAACAAGAAAAGAGCCCATCGCGCCCTTCTGGCAGAGAAGCCTAAAGCCTCAGACAAAAATGTGAGATTCTTATGGTCAGTCAGAATAAGAACCGGCACAGTGGTACCTTCGAGAAGATGCCTCCATTCTTTAAGGGCTAAAATTATTGCTAACAACTCTCTGTCCCCAATCTTATAATTGCATTCTGCAGGAGACAATTTCTTGGAAAAGTAGCCACAGGATGCATAGCGCTCTCAGAGGTAGGACGTTGAAACAGTAGGGCACCAAGTCCCGTCTCGGATGCATCAACCTCAAGGATGAAAGGTACCGTAAGATCAGGATGTACCAACACAGGAGCAGAAACAAAGGCAGCCTTGAGACTCTCAAAGGCATTAATGGAATCCAGAGACCAATTCTGTGGGTTACCGTCCTTTTTGGTCATATCAGTCAGGGGTTTGACTAGAGATGAGAAGTTGCGAATAAACTTCCGATAATTGGCAAAGCCAAGAAAACCTTGCAATGGACGTAAACCCATGGGTTCGGGACACTGTAGAACTGCCGAAAGTTTCTCTGGGTCCATCGAAAAACCAGCAGTGGAAATGACATAACCCAGAAATTTAACCTGTACACAATGAAACTCACAGTTCTCCAATTTACAATACAGGTTATTATCTCTCAGCCTCTGAAGCACACGGCAGACAGTAAAATATGAGGATATCGTCAAGATAAACCATCACACATAGCTGCAACAAATCTCGGAGGACATCGTTGATAAATTCCTGAAAAACTGCCGGGGCGTTGCAAAGACCAAACTTCATTACAAGGTATTCACAATGGCCTATTCTGGTATTAAATGCAGTTCTCCATTCGTTGCCCTCCTTGATCCTCACGAGATTGTATGCCCCTCTCAAATCAAGCTTTGTGAAAACAGTTGCTCCCTTGAGGCGGTCAAATAACTCAGTAATCAACGGAATCGGATAAGCATTCTTAATCATGAAACGATTGAGACCCCCATAATCGATACAAGGTTTTAGTTCACCACTCTTCTTTTTCACAAAGAAGAAACCAGCACCAGCAGGAGACAAGGATTTACAGATGAATCCTCGAGAGTGCGTCAGCAACATACTCCTCCATGGCTTTGTCCTCCGAGACAGACAAAGGGTAAACCCAGCCACAAGGGGGTATGGCACTAGGTTGAAGGTCAGATGTGCAATCGTATGACCAGTGTGGAGGCAAACTACCAGCTTGACCTTTGTCAAAGACATCGGTAAGTTCGCAGTACTCCTCCGACAGGGAGGAGAGTGAAGAGGTGCACAAGACCTTAGCCACTTTCTGAAAACATGTCTTCCTGCATTGTGGCAAGCAGGAAAGAACCTCAGCAGGAAGCCAATCAAAAGAGGGTTTGTGTCTCTGTAACCAAGGATAACCAATAACCACTGGGAAATGGGGTGAGGAAATGACTTGGAATTGGATTATCTCATGGTGTAGAGCCCATACGGCCATGGTCAATGGAGCATGAGTCACCTGGGCAGGCTGTAGAGGTCTCCAATCAATAGCCTTAATGGCAAGTGGAGTGGCACGAAGCTGCAGCAGAATTGAGTGCTTAGACACAAAGGCACCATCTATGAACAGGCCTGCAGCCCCAGAGTCGATTAGAGCCTGTATCTCACTGGACGACTCAGACTAAGAAAGGGTAACCAGAACCAGGGACTTATCCTTCTGGATAACTGGGGACGTAACAACGCCACCTAAGGTCTGTCCCCTACAGGACCTCAGGTGCAAGCGTTTCCCGGACGGGTAGGACAAGACTTCAGGAAGTGGCCTGTCTGGCCACAATAAAGGCACAATCTCTCCCTCCTCCTAAAGGTCCTCTCCTCCATAGAGAGACATGTGAAGCCCAACTGCATGGGTTCTACTTCACTGGCAGACTCAGTACCAGGAGGCATGGGAGGTGAGGGAGGCAAGGGTGGGACTGCAAAGCTCGGAGCACAAGCGCTCCTTAAAGGAAGGTCTCTCTCTGAGTCAGATGTCAATGAGAATGGCAAATGTGATCAATTTCTCCAGCTCAGTTTGTATGTCTCGTGCTGCTATCTCATCTTTGATGTATGCAAGAGACCATGAGAAAAACCAGCAACCTCTGCTGCCAGAGTACGGAATTCAGTGGCGTAAACTGCAACAGTTATTGTACTCTGTTTGATGGACATGAGGCTCTTGGCAGCAGAAGTGGAGCGTGCGGGAACCTCAAATACCCTTTTAAAGGAAGTCCTAACTCTGGGTAGCTCAGGACGACAGGGTTTTGCTTCTCCCATAGAGGGTTTGCCCAGGCCAAGACTCTCTCAGAAAGCAAAGAAATCACGAAGCCTACTTTGCTTCTATCCGTATGAAATACCTGGGGCAGAATTTCAAAGTATATCCCAATCTGGTTGAGAAACCCTCTGCATTGAACTGAATCGCCCCCAAATCGCTGGAGAAGTGGAGCGGAACCAGACATACCTCTTATAGAGGGATTATTCGAGGCGGGTGCCTGAACAGAGACTGGATCAGCAGCAGGGATGACCTGCAACACAGGCTGTACCAGAACAGCCTCAGTGGGAGGATCCAGGTGAGCAGTGCAAATCATCTGTAACTCTATGGCAAACTGATCCACTGCTCATCCAATCTGGAAAAAATATTACCAATAAGTGGATTGACTGCATCTTCTGAATTCATGGCCTTTGCCTACTGTCAGGAACCATGAATCAGACTGAGACAGAAGTGCAGTAAAAATCACACATTTTAATAAAATGGTAAAATGGTATAAGCAGAGCAAACATAGTCAAAACATAGCCAGCGTTCAGTAACCAGAGCGGGTAGTTGGAACAAGCCAGTGAAACAGGAATCCAGAGATCAGCGTAGTAGAGGCAGTAAACAGGATCAGGAACCAGAAGGGAAGTCAGCCAGGCAAAAGTCTTTAACAGGAAAACACAATGTCATGGTTATGCAATAGAGTTGTCTGTCAGCTTACCTGTCTCCAAGTGTTCATCTCTAGAGACCAGCTGACCCTCACCTGACTGCTTTTGTAAACTCTCCTCTAACATGGCACCACCCCAGCTAGTATCAGGGAACCCTATATTAACCTGTGCACTGCAAGCCAGCAGTGCTGATCAACCATTGTGTGTTAGCTTTCGTGTGTACTTGCTGTGTTTCCTACGTCTGATTCCAGTTACCGACTTTGGCCTGTTCTTAACTATTCCTGTCTGCTCGTGACCCTGACCTTTGGCGTGTCCCTGACCATCCCTGTTTGCCTGTGACCCTGAACCTTGGCGTGAACTCTGTTGTCCTTGTCTGCTTGTGGCCCCGACCTTGGCTTGTCCCTTACTTTCCATGTTGTTCCAGCCTGCTGCCTCCTTCCTCTTCTCCTGTAGTCTACCGTTAGCGTGAGCTGTGAGACCCTGGGGGCCGCGACCTGGAGCCAGACTGCAGCGCAGTCCATCCTCACCATTAGAGGCTCTAGTGAACACCTGCTGGCTCTTAGACTCCGCGCCCTGGGGAATCTATGCTCTAGCTTCCAGTGGGATCTGTGTCAGTGATCCAGTAGACCTGCTTCCTGAACCTCCCAGGGTTCAATCCGCAGCAGTCAGTCCTAGGGTCCACTACCTAGCGGTGCACTTCTGACTCCTACACAGTGCATCTGTCACCTAGCCTCAAGGTGATCTGACACACAACAGAGAATATCCGGATATGTTGACCAGGTGAAGGCACAGGAGATCTGATCCAGGCAGTTTAAATAGCCAGCAGGGCTAGCTGACGAGCAGGAAATGAAGACCAGGTTATTCACTGTGGAATGAAGAGTACTGGCAATTACCGACATTGTCACTGGAGTCCTCTTCCACCCCTCCATGACGGCATCAAGGAGCTGGTGAATGTTAGAGACCTTGCACTCCTTCACCTTCCATTTGAGGATGCCCCACAGATGCTCAATAGGGTTTAGGTCTGGAGACATGCTTGGCCAGTCCATCACCTTTACCCTCAGCTTCTTTAGCAAGGCAGTGGTCGTCTTGGAGGTGTGTTTGGGGTTGTTATTATGTTGTAATACTGCCCTGTGGCCCAGTCTCCGAAGGGATTGGATCATGCTCTGCTTCAGTATGTCACAGTACATGTTGGCATTCATGGTTCCCTCAATGAACTGTAGCTCTCCAGTGCCGGCAGCACTCATGCAGCCCCAGACCATGACACTCCCACCACCATGCTTAACTGTACACAAGACACACTTGTCTTTGTACTCCTCGCTTGGTTGCCCAAAGACAACCTCTGGATATGACGCTGAGCACGTGCACTTAACTTCTTTGTTCGACCATGGTGAGGCCTGTTCTGAGTGGAACCTGTCCTGTTAAACCGCTGTATGGTCTTGGCCACCATGTTGCAGCTCAGTTTCAGGGTCTTGGCAAACTTTTCATAGCCTAGGCCATCTTTATGTAGAGCAACAATTCTTTTATTCAGCTCCTCAGAGAGTTCTTTGCCATGAGATGCCATGTTACCAGTATGAAAGAGTGAGAGCGATGTCACCAAATTTAACCCACCTGCTCCCCATTCACACCTAAGATGTTGTAACACTAATGAGTCACATGACACCGGGAGGGAAAATGGTTAATTGGGCCCAACTTGGACATTTTCACTTAGGGGTGTACTCACTTTTGTTGACAGCGGTTTAGACATTAATGGCTGTGAGTTGAGTTTTTTGAGGGGACGGCAAATTTACACTGTTATACAAGCTGTACATTCACTACTTTACATTGTAGCAAAGTGTCATTTCTTCAGTGTTGTCACATGAAAAGAGATAATACAATATTTACAAAACATGTGAGGAGTGTACTCACTTTTGTGAGATACTGTGTGTATGTGTATATATATATATATATATATATATATATATATATATATATATATATATATAATGCAATTAGCTTTCATTGGTTCACTCCTCTGCTGGGGGTTTCAGGAGCCACAGTCATCGGAGACTGCAGTAAAATGCTCCCAGCAGGGGCTAGCTGCTAATTGATTTCATCTGATTAGCTCAGTGTTATCAGACTAAAGGACCCTCAAGGTCATTGTATTTCCAATGTTATTAATGGATTTCCAGCCACTGTACAGGAAGCCAGGGGGCAAAATTACTCACTTTACAACCCTTCTCTCATTCAAAGCCAAAGGGGAATTGACAAGGAACTGATGGCACTATACATAGATAGGAATCAGCAGAACTGAGAAGAGTTAACCCTTTCTTATTCGTTTAAAGCCAGATAATAATTCATTTATGTAGCATCTGTGCTTTACGGGGAACACTGAATCTATTACATTAGGCTGGCCATAGACAGCTTGGATTTCAACCAATTCCTGCTGAACCGTCTGAAATTTGAACTGTGGGTGGCCCTGCAAGCACAACAAAAATCAACTTGGAAAGTTATCGGATGAACAGTGACAGCATCCTATCACATGCAACCTCTGATCAGGTATTCAGACAGTTGTAGGTGCTGCGACTGCCTGCATATGATATCCTGCAGTGGAGACTTCTCTATTCATGCTGTAATAACCCCCGGCATTGGTGTCAGTGACTGAAATAATAACCCCTTCGGCATTGGTGTCAGTGACTGCAATAATAACCCCCGGCATTGGTGTCAGTGACTGCAGTAATAACCCCTGGGATTGATGTCAGTGACTGCAATAATAACCCCTGGCATTGGTGTCAGTGACCGCAATAATAACCCCTGACATTGTTGGTGACTGCAATAATAACCCCCTGCATTGGTGTCAGTGACTGCAATAATAGCCCACTGCATTGTTGTCAGTGACTGCAATAATAACCCCCGGCATTGGTGTCAGTGACTGAAATAATAACCCCTTCGGCATTGGTGTCAGTGACCGCAATAATAACCCCTGGCATTGGTGTCAGTGACTGAAATAATAACCCCCCCGGCATTGGTGTCAGTGACCTCAATAATAACACCTGGCATTGTTGTTGACTGCAATAATAACCCACTGCATTGTTGTCAGTGACTGCAATAATAACCCACTGCATTGTTGTCAGCGACTGCGATAAAAACCCCCAGGATTGGTGTCAGTGACTGAAATAATAACCCCCGGCGTTGGTGTCAGTGACTGCAATAATAACCCCCGGCATTGGTGTCAGTGACTGCAATAATAACCCCCAGCATTGTTGTCAGTGACTGCAATAATAATGCACTGCATTGTTGTCAGTGACTGCAATGATAACCCCCTGCATTGGTGTCAGTGACTGCAATAATAACCCCCTGCATTGGTGTCAGTGACTGCAATAATAATCCACTGCATTGTTGTCAGTGACTGCAATGATAACCCACTGCATTGTTGTCAGTGACTGCAATAATAACCCACTGCATTGTTGTCAGTGACTGCAATAATAACCCCCTGCATTGGTGTCAGTGACTGCAATAATAACCCACTGCATTGTTGTCAGTGACTGCAATAATAACCCCCAGCATTGGTGTCAGTGACTGAAATAATAACCCCCGGAATTGGTGTCAGTGACTGCAATAATAACCCCTGGCATTGGTGTCAGTGACTGAAATAATAACCCCCCGGCATTGGTGTCAGTGACTGCAATAATAACCCCCGGCATTGGTGTCAAAGTCTGAAATAATAACCCCTCCGGCATTGGTGTCAGTGACCGCAATAATAACACCTGGCATTGCTGGTGACTGCAATAATAACCCACTGCATTGTTGTCAGTGACTGCAATAATAACCCCTGGCATTGGTGTCAGTGACTGAAATAATAACCCCCGGCATTGGTGTCAGTGACTGCAATGATAACCCCCGGCATTGGTGTCAGTGACTGAAATAATAACCCCCCCCGGCATTGGCGTCAGTGACTGCAATAATGACCCCCTGCATTGGTGTCAAGAGTACAATATTAACCCCCCCCCAGCATTGGTGTCAGCGACTGCACTATTAGCCACCAACAATAACACCCTGCATTGGTGTCAGTGACTGCAATAATAACCCCCAGCATTGGTGTTGAGACTGCATTATTAACCCCCAGCATTGGTGTCAGTGACTGCAATATTAGCCCTTAGTATTGGTGTCAGTCATGACTGGCATTTTTGAGCCAGTATTTCTGTCCAGGAAATAGCTGTGAATGTGTCCATTGACCCCAACATATGTATTGTTTAGATTATAATGCACATAAAGTACAATTGTACCCTACTTGTGTAAATTTAGTATTTCAGTCTGATCTAAGGTTATTTATCCCTCCTCTAGTCATTCTCTGAATATGCCCCTGCACTTGCCTGGGTGATCCATGGTGTAACTTTGTCCTATTTGGGATTTTAATCGTAAGCTCAGTGAATACTTCTAATTTGTTACTGCAAGATGTATTGTGGAAGTTATAGGATAAAATATTATGTACTGTTTCTAATTTTTTTTTTTTTTTTTTTGCTTTATGAATCCACATGGGATTTTGTTCTCCCCGATCCTCCTAAAGAAGTAGGACATCCTGCAAAACGCACAGAGTAAATGGGATCCCTCTGACAGTTTGAGCAAGGCAAAGACTAAAGAAAATATAGGCAGATTGCTGGATCTGAATATACAGTATTTCATAAGACAAGGCTGTACAAGGGGATCTCTCATAAAGGGATAAAGGGGGAAGTTAAAATTACTATAGTGTTTTTAAAGATTATGTCAATTTTACATCATGTTTATATAATAAATATATAGTTTTGAAAATTTCTTGTGCAGTCCTTGAGTACCTTAAAAGTCCATTAACCACTTGACCTCTGGAAAATTTACCCCCTACTTGACCAGGCCATTTTTTGCGATACGGCACTGCATTCTTTTAACTGACAGTTGCACGGGTGTGCGACACTGTACCTAAATAAAGTTTATGTCTTTTTTTCTCACAAATAGAGCTTTCTTTTGGTGGTATTTGATCACTTCTGCAGTTTTTATATTTTGTGCTATAAACAAAAAAAGACTGACAATTTTGAAAAAAAACAATATTTTTTCCTTTCTGCTATTATTATACAGGATTTATATAGCGCCAACAGTTTACACAGCGCTTTACAATATAAAAGGGAGACAATACAGTTACAATACAATAAAATACAAGAGGGTTAAGGCCCCTTTCACACTTATACGACTTGTCCCACGATTTTGTACTGCAAAATCGTATGACAAGTCATTCTCCATATTTTGCAATGACTACCCCCCCCTGGACCGTACCAGGCCGCATGCCCTCAACATGGGGGGGTGGGTGCTTTAGGGCATGGGGGGCACCCTGCCAGGCACCCCCACCCCAAAGCACCTTGTCCCCATGTTGATGAGGACAAGGGCCTCTTCCCAACAACCCTGGCCGTTGGTTGTCAGGGTCTGCGGGCGGGGGGCTTATCGGAATCCGGGAGCCCCCTTTAATAAGGGAGCCCCCAGATCCCGGCCCCCCACCCTATGTGAATGAGTATGGGGTACATGGTACCCCTACCCATTCACCTAGGGAAAAAAGCGTCAATAAAAAACACAGTACACAGGTTTTTAAAATAATTTATTAGGCAGCTCCGGGATCTTCTTCCGACTTCGGGGGTCCTCTTCCGACTTCGGGGGTCTCTCCGGCGTCTCCTCCCGGTGTCCTGATCTTCTGCCAGCTCCTCCGCTATCTTCTTCAGCTCAATTGCTAGCGGTGGTCCGGACTTCTGCCTTCTGCCTTCTTCTTTTCTTCCAGAGATGTTGACACGATGCTCTCTCCAGCTGGAATGGTCTCTGAACGCTCCGCAACGGACTTATATAGGCGGTGACCCCGCCCCCTTATGAGGTCACTGTCCCGGGGCATGCTGGGACTGTGCCATCATAAGGGGGCGTGGTCATCACCCGGTGACCACGCCTCCTAAAACGTCACAGTCCCAGCATGCCCAGGGACTGTGACGGCATAAAAGGGCGGGGTCACCGCCTATATAAGTCCGTTGCGGAGCGTTCAGAGACCATTCCAGCTGGAGAGAGCGTCATGTCAACATCTCTGGAAGAAAAGAAGAAGGCAGAAGTCCGGACCACCGATCTGCGGGCTCCGTTATTAAAGGGGGCTCTCGGATTCCGATAAGCCCCCCGCCCGCAGACCCCGACAACCAATTCGCCGGGGTTGTCGGGAAGAGACCCTTGTCCTCATCAACATGGGGACAAGGTGCTTTGGGGTGGGGGGGCCGCAGGGTGCCCCCCCATGCCCCAAAGCACCCACCCCCCATGTTGAGGGCATGCAGCCTGGTATGGTCCAGGAGGGGGGGGCCGCTAGCTCGTCCCCACCCCCATTCCTGACCGGCCGGGCTGCGTGCTCGGATAAGGGTCTGGTATGGATTTTGGGGGGACCCCCACGCCGATTTTGCGGCGTAGGGGTTCCCCTTACAATCCATACCAGACCTAAGGGCCTGGTATGCCCCTGGGGGGGAACCCACGCCAGTTTTTTTATTTATAACTTGGCGTGGAGTTCCCCCTTAGGATTCATACCAACTACTGTATGTTTTCATTTGTTAATGCCAAAAGCGTGACAAAGTCGTACAAAGTAGTACTGCTCCAAAATCATGGCAAATCGCGGTAAAATCGCATCAACATCGCGGCCACGAAATCGCGGTAAAATTGTGCGACTTTGAAGTCGTATAAGTGTGAAAGGGGCCTAAGAGGGCCCTGCTAAGAAGGGCTTACAATCTAATAGGGTGGGGCAGGTGGTACAAAAGGTTGTAACTGTGGGGAATGATCTGATGGAAGTAATAAAAGAATAGTTGGAAGCGTGATAGGCTTCCCTGAAGAAATGAGTTTTCAGGGATTGCCTGAAGGCAGCCAGAGTAGGAGATAGCTTGACAGGTTGAGGTAGAGAGTTCCAGAGGATGGAAGAGGCTCTGGAGAAATCCCGGAGACAAGCATGAGAGGAGGAGACAAGGGAGCTTAAGAGTAGGAGGTCTTGAGAGGAGCGGAGAGGACGGTTTGGGTGATATTTGGAGACAAGATTGGTGATGTAGTTGAGGGCAGAGTTGTAAATGCCTTTGCATGTTGTAGTTAGTATTTTGAATTTAATTCTCTGGGCGATTGGGAGCCAGTGTAAAGATTGGCGGAAAGGGGTGGCAGACATGGATCGGTTGGTAAGGTGGATAAGTCTGGCAGCAGCATTCATGATAGACTGAAGAGGAGATAGCCTATGGAGAGGCAGGACAATGAGAAGGGAGTTACATTAGTGAAGGCGAGAGATAACAAGGGAGTGAATGAGGAGCTTGGTGGTTTCATTTGTTAAAAGGGGTGTATTTTAGAGATGTTACAGAGGTGAAGTCTTCAAGCTTTTGACAACTATTGGATTTGGGGCTAAAACATATCCAATAAAAAAATAGAAAAAATCTAATTTCTTCATAAATTTAGGCCAATATTTATTCTGCTACATGTTTTTGGTAAAAAAAATCCCAATAAGCGTATATTGATTGGTTTGCCCAAAAGTTATAGCCTCTACAAACTATGGGATTTTTTATTTTTTTTTACTTGTAACGGCTGCGGTATTGCGGGTGGACTTTTTGACACTAACTGACACTTTTGACATGTTTTGGGAACCAGTGACACTAATACAGTGATCAGTGCTAAAAATATGCACTGTCACTGTACTAATGACACTGACTGGGAAGGGGATAACATCAGGGGCGATCAAACGATTAACTGTGTGCCTAGCCAGTGTTTTTCCACTTAAGGACGAGCCTCTTTCTGAGATTTGGTGTTTACAAGTAAAAAACAGTTTTTTTTGCTAGAAAACTACTTAGAACCCCCAAACGTTATATATATTTTTTTCTAACACCCTAGAGAATAAAATGGCAGTCGTTGCATTACTTTCTGTCACACCGTATTTGCGCAGCGGTCTTACAAGCACACTTTTTTTGGAAAAAATACAACAATAAAGTTAGCCCAATTTTTTTTTTATATTGTCAAAGATAATGTTACGCCAAGTAAAATTGATACCAAACATGTCAGGCTTCAAATTTGTGCCCGCTCGTGGAATGGCGACAAACTTTTACCCTTGAAAATCTCCATAGGCGACGTTTAAAAAATTCTACAGGTTGCATGTTTTGAGTTACAGAGGAGGTCTAGGACTAGAATTATTGCTCTTGCTCTAACGATCTCGGCGATACCTCACACGTGTGGTTTTAACATCGTTTTCACATGCGTTCGCCTCTCGTACGCGAGCTCGGCAGGAGGGGGCACGTTTAATTTTCTTTTTTTTTCTTATTTAGTTTACCTTTTCTTTTTTTTATTTTTACACTGTTCTTTAAAAAAAAAAATGTGCCACTGTTATTCCTATTACAAGGAATGTAAACATCCCTTGTAATAGAAAAAAAGCATGGCAGGACCTCTTAAATATGAGATCTGGGGTCAAAAAGACCTCAGATCTCATACTTACACTAAAATGCAATAAAAAAAAATTTAAAAAAATGAAATGTCATTTGAAAAAAAAAGTCTCTTTAAGTCGCTTCTGCCCTGCAGTGGTATGGAGACAGGTAGGGGCCATCTTCCCCTCACTCATCTCCATACCACAGACGTGACAGGACCCGATCGCCTCCGCCACCACCGACGGCCCAGGTAAGCAGCGGAGGGCACCGGAGCGCGGCGGGAGGGGGGCCCTCTCCCGCCGCCGATAAAAGTGATCTTGCGGCGAATCCGCCGCAGAGACCACTTTTATCTGAAAGCAGACCGAAGATGCCGGGGTTATGATAGCTAGCTGCTGCCATAACAACGATAATCCTCTTCAAAGTACCGACGTATAACGATGGCGGGCAGTCCGTAAGTGGTTAAAGTGTTACTAAACCCACAACACTAAAATCAGTCTGTATATGCAGCATAGCATGCTTGTTATACTCACTGTGGAACTTAAGGGGTTAATCCTCTGCATTGTGTAAAATGGCTGTTTTATCCTGTATGCACAGATCCTTCCCTCCTGCACTGTCTATCTGGGGAAGGCCAGCTAACACAGGGAGGGTAGCCAACCTGCACATGCTCAGTTGTGTCTTTTATGCTGGAGAGAATATTTACTTGTGTAGCGGTGTGTTGCCACTAGTTACTAACATCCACACATATTTACCCTGCTGCCAGACATCCATAAGTCACACTGGTAGACAATGAAAAGTCTTTTGCTTTGTTTTTGTTGTTTTATTTGGGAGAATAAACTTGGTTGGGGAAAGGGTAATGGGAAGCCCATAGAACAAACTGGTATTTGCAATGTTATAGTGGATCCAGCTTACATTGACAAATGTCACTAATGGTTATGCTTTATATTTCCTTGAATAAGACAAAAAATGGTGGACTCTAATCTTGACAGCGTTACTTCAGACCTTTCTTCTCCCCTGCACTTTCCCTGCAGACGTTACCCCCAGGAAAACTTCTCCTCCTGCACAACACTTTCCTGTCACAGTATTAGACATCCTGTGCCATCATTTTGAGCTGACTAGGCCTCACTCTGAATAAGTCATAGGAGTAATTTCACTTGATGATATTTAATAGGCCAGGGGCCTGCAGTACCCCTTCTTGGCGGCCTTGAACAGTTAATTGGAAAAGACATTTGATGAGGGACTACTGATCCCAGCAAGCCCGACTTGCAAATCTTGTTCCCTCAGGCTGCAACGATTTTACACAAAACCCCACAGTGTCTCCTCTGGCTCTGCTCCCAGCTCCCCTGGCATGCCCCTTCCAGATATCCACTGTGCTTCACTCACCGACTCCTGCCCTGAGTCCTTCTAGAAGGGTTCACCCGGACCATGCGGACCAACTGCTTCTCCAGGACACCTCTCCATAACCGTGTAAAGAGAGGCTCCTGAGCTCCTCCGCCTGGGTCGCACCCCCCCCCCCCCCAGATGGGGAAGTTCCTCCTGCACGCAGTCTAGCACTCCATCCTTCAGTTCACCCAGCCGACAACTTCCCCCAGTGGCCTGTTACCTCAGCTTATATGGGAGGCCTGCCCCCTGCCAATTCCAGTTGGGGATTGGCCAGGGCTCCTCACATGACCTGCCTGCCACTCCAGTTCTAGGCCCTGCCCCTCTTCCAGAACATTCTCCCTGGAAGCAGGGGAGGTGCCTCAGAACTGGAGCATAGGCCTCAGAACTGGAACACCCACTGCTACACTAACCACTCCCTGCCCCCAGATCAAAAACAAACAGGCCTAGCTTGCAGCATGGGCTTGCTTAAATTTACCTGCACTGACAGAACCTACAACACTACACCTTTAGCACCTACCTATGGTAGAGGGTGCTACACTTGTACTCAGAGCTATCTAGATCACATGATATTGGCATCACACATGTGGGCGTGTATACAGGCTGTAGTGGAAATCTCCTCCTACCAGAAATCTCAGCACTGGAGAAACTGAAGTTTATCACTGACCGTGGTATACAGATCAGCCAAAAAGGTATATAGTGCCAGTATTTTAATGTATTTTAATGTAAAAAGAAGCTTTATAAGTGGGCACTACGGGGGGAGCGAAGCGACCGGCAGCGTGCATGCGTGCCGCCTACCTGAAAATGTCAGATCTCACACACACACACATATATATATGTGTGATCCGGCACAGAGGTGCCACCCTATAGCAGTAAAACTGCTATAGTGTGGACTTTAAATGGTTCAAATTGGTATTGTCTGTATATTCAGGATGTGGTACCCTTCTACACAGCACACTATAGTAAAAATATTATGCAGTCCCTTAAGTAGATGCAGACTCTGGATGATGATGATGCCTGAACAAAGATGGCTCCATTCTTCTGCAAAAAAAAAGAAAAAAGAAGACATTGTCAATGAGAGTACTTCGATCTATTTAGGAGCTAATGTATACCTGGAAGTGTTATGCCCCGTACACACGGTCGGATTTTCCGATGGAAAATGTCTGATCGGAGCGTGTTGTCGTAAATTCCGACCGTGTGTGGGCTCCATCGGACATTTTCCATCAGATTTTCCGACACACAAAGTTGGACAGCAGGAGATAAAATTTTCCGACAACAAAATCCGTTGTCGGAAATTCCGATCCTGTGTACACAAATCCGACGGACAAAGTGCCACGCGCGCTCAGAATAAATAAAGAGATGAACGTGTTTTACGTCACCGCGTTTAGAACGATCGGGTTTTCCGACAACTTTGTGTGACCGTGTGTATGCAAGACAAGTTTGAGCCAACATCTGACGGAAAAAATCCTAGGATTTTGTTGTCGGAATGTCCGAACAAAGTCCGACCGTGTGTACGGGGCATTACACTGATCAATTACTTAGCATGCAGACACAAAAAAAATGATAATGTTCAGCCACTTTAAGGATATGTGATTCTATTGAGTTGAAGATACACATACAGGTAATGGATTAGCCAACGCTATAAGCTTGCCCCAATCAGACAGGGCCAGCAGCATTGAGCGTACTTTGCTATATTCTGGACCACTTCTTGGCTGCTGTCTCAGCTCCATATCATTTCCTATGACTAGTAAATGTAAGTGGTAGAGAAGGCAATACTGAAACCCTGCTGCTTCCTGCAAATTACACATCTGTTGCAAATGGGATGTTGTTTTAGTCTCAATTGGAATTCTTTATTCAATAGCATTGCTGAAAGCATACTAAAAAGCTGTGCAACATCAAAGTACACTGAATGCAATGCATCTGTCTGGTAACGTAATCAATGAATGAAATTTATTTAAATTTATGCCACCATTAGAATGTTTTTAGATTGATTTGGTAAAGATTGACTTATTGGCACATCAGTTTCTAAATTACTTGGTATGCCCAGTAGGAAAGTCACAGACCCAGGGGAATGTCATGTTAATGACATTCTCAAAAGGACTGTGCCTGCACTGGTGCTCCTTTATTGTTCATTGTTGGGTAGGAATAGCTTAAAAACCTTATAAAGCTGGGCATAGGTCAGTTTTTTATCGATCATCCAGCATGTTTTTACTGCCTCCCAACTGCTACTGTAAATGAGTCCTAAGAGTTGCAGGAGTGGGGGCCAGAGGTCTTCGGATGTCACCTAACAAACCAGCCAGCAGCATAAGGGACACTTTAAACTAAGTCTAGGTTCACATCCATGCGGCTGCATTTGATCTGTTTTTCAGGCACATTTTTCAGTGCATTTTGTGTTTTTAAACCAGCGTTTTTTATGCGTTTTTGCATGCAGTTTTCATGCATGCAATCCACACTAGACCCTTTGGGTCTAGTATGAATTCGGAGGGGACCTTTACGCCAAAAAAAAAGAAAAAACAGTGTGGGATCCCCCCCAAAATCTATACCAGACCCTTATCCAAGCATGCCGCCCGGAAGGTCAGGAAAGGGAGGGGACGAGGGAACGCCCCGCTAACAGCTGATGACTCATCGGTTGCTAAGGACGTGGCGGCCGGCTTCCTGGCCCCCTGCTTGGCAACCAGCTTTAGACAGTGATAAAATAAGAACTGCAAACCACATAAAAAATGCACCACTTGCGGTTCTGGTGCAGCTCTATTAATGTCTATTAATCTACTGTTACTATTGCTACTGAGTGGAGAAAGCTGTGTTTTGGGTTTTCTCAGGATACTGTAAACCTGGATTGGGGTCTGGAGCTTGAAGGTTCCAAAGTTTCTGTGGGACAGAACCTTCCATCCTGTGTGCAGATTTTACTGGATGCTGGCAGCCTGAAGATAGCTCAGGGCTCCCAGTTTGAAGACAGCTTCCATATTGGAGACAGAAGGTCTCACTGAGGGGTCAGAGGAGTCCCAGCCAGGAGTCAAGGACAGAAGGTCTCAACCAGGGGTCAGAAGTGCCACAACCAGATGACAAGAGGTCTTGTTTCAGAAGTAAGGTGTGCTTCTATTGGGGTGTCAGGAGAACCCCTATCCAGAGGGCAGGATTGGGCCATGCAGCAAGGCGCTGGGACTAAGGGCTAAGTGAGCCAAGTGAACCAGAGGAGCTGGACAAGACGATCAGAGGGACTGGTAAGAAGAGCAGCAGTGCTAATGACGAAGGAGTCATTTGGCTTGGTACTTTTAGTTGACTGTCGTTGAATGAATGAATGAATGATTTGTAAAGCGCTGCAAATGCGAACTGAATCGCCTCAAGGCGCTAAATGCGTTTGTGTTGAACAGCTTCTTAGAAGTGGAAGGTTTTGAGTTTTTTCCTGAAGGCCAGATGGTTTTCTTCCATGCGGATGTGAGTCGGAAGAGTATTCCATAGCCAAAGTCCCTGGACTGCGAATCTGTGTTCTCCCCTTGCTTTGTAGCGGTATTTGGGAACGAGGAGGAGGTTTTAGTTGGATGATCGCAGATTGCGATTGGGTGTGTAGTGTTTTATTTTCTCTCAGAGGTATTGAGGGGCGTTACCTTGTATGCATTTGTGGGTAAAACAGCAGAGGGTCTTGAATGTGATCCGATTCTTTACCGTTAGCCAATGTACTCTCCTCAGGGATGGGGAGATGGACTCCCAGGGTTTTTTTCCTGTTAGCAGTCTTGCCGCCGTGTTTTGAATGGCCTGTAGGCGCGCAAGCTGATATTAGGGTAAACCTATGTAGAGTGAGTTTGCGTAGTCGAGACGGGAATTGATGATTGTTCCAACTACTGCTGCTTTGTCCTCTTCTGGGATAAAGGGAATGAGTCTGCGTAGCAGGCGGGGGAGATGGTGAGATCCGCTAACTACTGATCATATTTGTGCATCCATTGTCATTTCTGAGTCAAAGATAACTCCGAGACTCTTGGCTTTGGTGCTCGGAGAGATGGTCTGTTCAAAGATGGTGGGAGGTGTCCATGGAGTCTTGGTTTTGGGATTTTGGTTAGCGTGTAGGAGGAGAAGTTCTGTTTTTGACCCGTTGAGTTTGAGGGAACTAATGGTCATCCAGTCATCTATCAAAGTGAGGCATTTCTCTAGTTGCTGATGGTGGTCTTTTTGTCCGGTGATGCGAAAGTAGATTTGGGTATCGTCAGAGTATGAGTGGAAGCAAAGGTCTGATTTTTTGATGATTTTGAGGAGTGGGCGGATGTAGATGTTGAATAGCACTGGCGACAAGGGTGAACCCTGAGGGACTCCACATGAGATTGTCTGGGTGTCAGAGGTGAATGCTCCAAGTTTCACTGTCTGAGAGCGATTCTCTAAGAAGGATGCAAACCATTTTAGACTAGAATCTGTGGCTCCTGCAACTTCTGTGAGGCGTACAAGTAGAGTATTGTGGTCCACTGTATCAGATGCTGCACTAAGGTCTAGCAGTACCAGGAGACATGATTCTCCGTCATCTGCCACTTCGAGGGTATCATCCCATATTTTTAGAAGTGCCGTTTCTGTGCCATGGCCAGGGCGGAAGCCTGATTGTAGAGTGTCCAGAAGTTGATGTGTGTCAAGGTGGCGTTGTAGCTGTTGTACTACCACTTTCTCCATAATCTTGGAGATGGTGTTAAGGCTTGTTATCGGTCTGCGGTGGTTAGGGTCCTTAGGGTCGAGATTGGGTTTCTTTAGCAGGGGTTTGACGGTGCCTTGCTTGAGGGTGGTTGGCACAATCCCTTCTTTGAACGACTGATTTATGTGGTGTGTTATAGTGGGAGCCAGGATGTTGGAGCATTCTTTTAGGAGTTTAGTGGGAATGATGTCATTTGGTGATGTGCTGTCTTGAAGGCTTCTCATAATGGTTTTAGTCGTGTCAGTGGTGATCGGGGTCAAGAAGAAGTCCGGCGGTTGTATGATGTTCGTGTTGATGTCCTCTTTTTGCTTTGGTTGGGTAAGGTTGGTTGTTTTTTTCTGTTGGATTGATTTCCGGATGTTGTCGATTTTGTCGATGAAGAAATTTGATAACTCATTGCAGAATTCTTGAGTATAGTTTGCTGGGGGCTCTAACAAGGTCGGGTTCATTGACTGGGCGACTATTTTGAAAAGTTCCCGCGGCCGGTTTAAGGCAGTTGAGATAGTATTCGAGAAATGTTCTTTTTTGGCTGTGAAGATTGCTTTGTGGTATTTCACAGTCAGTACTTTGTAGTTTGTATGGTTTTCCTTGGTAGGATTTCTTCTCCATGTTCTTTCAGCTCTTCTATGTTCCTGCTTGAGTAGGGTGAGAGTGCCATTAAACCATCTCAAGTTTTTTTTGCAGATGAGTGTTCTGCGTTTTGGCGCTACTGAGTCTGCTGTTTGTAGTAGTGCCTTGTTTAGGGAGTTGAGTGTTTGTTCCGTTAAGAGGTTTAAGTTTAGCGATTGATAATGTGGTTTTGAAGAGTTCAGAGTGCAGTCTCTTCTGAGATCTGTTCCAGTGTGTTATTGTTGCATGTTTCTGTTTTTGTAGGGTGGTGTTAAAGGTGATTTTAATTTTGATAGCGTGGTGGTCCGTCCATGGTAGTGGTGTGTTGTCGAATATGTTGATGTCCATATTCTGTTCAAAGATGAGGTCTAGAGTGTGTCCTGAAACATGCGTGGGAGTATTTATCAGCTGTTGAAGACCTAGTTCTTCCAGTTGGTTGATGCAGGCGGTCCCAATAGGGTCTTGGGTAGAGTTTGCCCAAAGGTTGAAGTCTCCAAGTACCAGAAGGTTTTTGGTTTTCCACCAGCTGTCCTTGGTGGAAACCCCTGCGTGGGCAACCAATACCACTATATATACTGTTTATAATTTGGAGGAGGCTAAGCGCAATAGAAGGCACTCTTTTGAGTTGGGAATACATATTGGAATAGGATTTGTTAATTATAACTGTAATGTAAGGTAGTTTACCTCTTGTGGTTATTTCGTACCTTTCACATAGAGGTTTGAATGATTTGACAAAAAAAAATCATAAAACTTTCACCCAGGATTCATACAATTTTCTGATTAAATCCAATTAGAAAATGTGTGAATCTTGTGTGAAAACCTTTATAATTAGGTCCCATATTGTTTTACAATTTAAATATTCATTATTTGAGGATGATAACCCTATCTAAAGGTGTCTATGGACTTTAGGGGACAGCTGAATATGTTGACAGGATCTGTAGACTTGGATGCTCTCCCAAGTAAAAGGAAATAACAAATAACAGCCCTGCTACATGGTTCTTGTTTGAGGACTAAAGCTAACCATATCTGAGTCTTTTTATTTTTATTTTTTAAAGATGAACCGATTCCCCAATCCACACATTCAGTGTGGATGGAGGAATCACTCCTGCTGGGCTATTGTATTCTGCCAGTGGAGAGCCCTCCCCATCAGCAGAATACAATAATCAGCGTTACCGGCTATAGTTTGGAAAATCCTGACAGGTTGCTTGTACACAAGTCAAACGATAGATTGACTTGTGTACAATCAGCTAGCCCATACATGGATCAAAATTCAGCCAGTCCCTGCTGAACTGGCCGAATTTTGATCCATGTATGGTCGGCTTTTTGGTAAAACCCTACCTTTAAAATCCCATATAAGCTTCATTATGTTAATAAAGTTCCAGAAGTTGTTTTCTTAAATGTTAACATTGTCACTCTGCTTATCATAAAATGAGATCATGGGATGACTATACAATGAAATTCCAGACATATAATGGGTCATTCAAAGTAAAAAAGAAACAGGCGGTGAAAGCACTTACTCAACATTTGTCTTGAAAAGTTTTACCTGTTCTGTTTAATAATCTTATAAGTCTGGAGCTTAAGTTTAAATAATATCTAGTTATTCTATTCTAAAGGTCTTTGTTAAGGCACCTTTACTTATGGGGACAGCTGTCTCTCAGTTGTGTTCATGTGTTTTCACGCTGTCATGTGGGTTCCTAATAGAGACTAGGGATGAGGTTCAGGTTCATGGCTACCATAGGTTAGAGGCAAATCCTGTGGGTTTGAGATTCGTGGTCCCAGCAAATGTATGTGCATATTCATCTGGGGGACTTTTTTAAAACATAATGCTGTGTGTGTGCATGGCTCTTGAGCTATGATTAGCAGGTTGGCCTAAGGATCAAAATTCAGCCGTTTCTGCAGAGACTGGTCGAATTTAGATCCAGGTATGGGCAGGTAGGTTGTACAGAAGTTGATCTACTGACTGACTTTTCTACAACCGTGTTGTCTAATTTCCTCCGCTCAGTCAGCACTGCAGGCTATAGCCCACAACGCTGATCAGTGTATGCTGATGGTGGGAAAGTCCCCCCGCTGTCAGAATACAATAGGTCAGCATGGAGGATTCCCCCATCTACTGAATAAGTAGCACCCAGCTGTCCTACTGAAGTTCTCCTTTAATGCCACACAGTCATGTGACACAAAAAAAACCAAAAAAAATATGCTGCCTAGAAAAGATGCTGTTCACAACTTACCTGCCTTGCTGCATGCATCATCATGCTCCTCTGTATTGATGAGATCAGCTGACTTAAGATTCTTCTGTATCCAGTACACTCCTGGGTATGTCAGATGTCTGGTGTCCCATTGCGTGTTATGGTTACTTATTATACAGTGCCTTGGAAAAGTATTCATACCCCTTGACATTTTCCATATTGTGTGATGTTATACCCCAAAACGTAAATGTATTTTTTTTTTTTTTTTTTTTTTTTTTTTTTTTTTTTTTTTTTTTTTTTTTTTTTTTGGTTTTCAAAAGGTTTATTGAAGATCAGTAGCATACAATGTAAGAGAAAAAATTTCCATATACATAGAAAATTGGCATAGAAAGTATCCTGTAACAGTTATTGCCATGTCTATACAGAACATAAAGCACCTATAAATTTTGGTGGTACCAAATTTGCCAGCCTTTGTTTTGAACAGTAAGGTATGCGTCAAACGGCAGTGACAAACCAATAGGTGAATGGTACGGTCGGGAGGCCACCCACCCAGAAGGTGATCCAAGAAGATACTAGCCTAATACTATCCGGTGTTGTGACCGCACTTTCTCCCCTGGGTTCCCAGAAGCCCCACGTAAATGTATTTTAATTGGATTTTATGTGATAGACCAACACGAAGTGGCACATGATTGTGAAGTGAAATGAAAATAATAAATGGTTTTCAATTTTTTTTAACAAATAAATATGTAAACAGTGTGGCATGCATTTATATTCAGCCCCCTTTACTCTGATATCCTTAACTAAAATCTGGCGGAACCAATTGGCTTCGGAAATCACCTAATTATTAAATAGAGTCCACATGTGTGTAATTTAATCTCAGTATAAATACAGCTGTTCTGTGAAGCCTTCAGAGGTTTGTTAGAGAACATTAGTGAACAAACAGCATCATGAAGGCCAAGGAACACACCAGACAGGTCAGGGATAAAGTTGTGGATAAGTTTAAAGCAGGATTAGGTTATAAAAAAATATCCCAAGCATTGAACATATCACAGAGCACTGTTCAATCCATCATCCGAAAATGGAAAGAGTATGGCACAACTGCAAACCTACCAAGAGATGGCCATCCACCTAAACTCACAGGCCAGGCAAGGAGAGCATTCATCAGAGAAGCAGCCAAGAGACCCGTGGTAACTCTGGAGGAGCTCCAGAGATCCACAGCTCAGGTGGGAGAATCTGTCCACAGAGCAACTGTTAGTTGTGCACTCCACAATTCTGGCCTGTATGGAAGAATGCCAAGAAGAAAGCCATTGTTGAAAGAAAGCCATAAGAAGTCCCGTTTGCAGATTGTGAGAAGCCATGTGGGGGACACAGCAAACATGTGGAAGAAAGAGCTCTGGTAAGATGAGACCAAAATTTAACTTTTTGGCCTTAAAGCAAAACACTATGGGGTTATTTACTAAAAATCCACCTGGCACTGCAAGTGCACTTGGAAGTGCAGTCGCTGTAGATCTGAAGGGGACATGCAAGGAAAATAAAAAACAGCATTTTAGCTTGCACATGATTGGATGATAAAATCAGTAGTGCTTCCCCTCATTTCAGATCTCCCCCTCCGATCTACAGCGATCAACAGGGACTGCACTTCAAAGTGCACTTTCAGTGCACTTGCAGTGCACTTGTAGTGCAAAGTGGATTTACCTTTAGTAAATAACCCCCTATGTGTGGTGGAAAACTAACACTGCACATCACCCTGAACACACCATTCCCACTGTGAAACATGGTGGTGATAGCATCATGTTGTGGGGATGTTTTCCTTCAGCAGGGACAGGGAAGCTGGTCAGAGTTGATGGGAAGATGGATGGAGCCAAATACAGGGCAATCTTAGAAGAAAACATGTTAGAGTCTGCAAAAGACTTGAGACTGGGGCTGAGGTTCACCTTCCAGGAGGACAACGACCCTAAACATACAGCCAGAGCTACAATTTAATGAATGAGATCAAAGCATATTCATGTGTTAGAATGTCCCAGTCAAAGTCCAGACCTAAATCCAATTGAGAATCTGTGGCAAGACTTGAAAATTGCTGTTCACAGATGCTCTCCATCCAATCTGACAGAGCTGGAGCTATTTTGCAAAGAATGGGCAAAAATGTCACTTTCTAGATGTGCAAAGCTGGTAGAGACATCCCCAAAAAGACTTGCAACTGTAATTGCAGTGAAAGGTGGTTCTACAAAGTATTGACTACAAATGCACCCCAACACTTTTCACATATTTCGTAACAAATTTTGAAAAACATTTATCATTTTCCTTCCACTTCAAAATTATGTGCCACTTTGTGTTGGTCTATCACATAAAATCCCAATAAAATACATTTACATTTTTGGTTGTAACATGACAAAATGTGGAAAATTTCAAGGGGTATGAATACTTTTTCAAGGCACTGTATCATTACAGAACATTAAGGCTGATGGGTGGAACATCCGAGCACAGGGGGAAAAGGCACCTGATATATCCAGAAGTGTGCTGGATTCAGAAGAATCCTGAGCCATTGGTAACGCATAAAAACAGAGGAAAGTGACACAGGTAGTGGGACAGGTAAATATTAAGTTACTTCTTTCCAGGCAGCATGAGGTCAGAAAAAGTGTTCTGTGTCCAGATATGCATATGTAATGGAAGTTTTATTTTTCTATTATATCTTTCGTCCTGAGGTTTATGTGTGTCTGTAAGGTTGTCACTTTTGGTGCATTGATAAGAGCTGTAAATACAGAATTCCCATTGTTTTCGTTTTCTATAGCAATGCCTTTCCTAAACACTTTGTGTATCACTGTCAGGACTTTTCGTGTTTAAGTGTTGACCACAATCCTTCTTTTGTTTAAAATGCAGAATGGGGCATTTATCAGAATCACATACCCCTTTCTGTTATGCCACATTTCCACGGCACATCATCTTCTTTCTTAGGTTTGCTCTATTACCCATTATTTCCTTCAAAATTAGACTAATTTATACATTGTTGCTAGGAGGCTCCAGCTTTTGGTTGATCTGCCCCAGCATCAGAAGAGCAAGAGCTTTCCCTTGTTCAAAGCCCTGTGCAAGGCGCGGTGCGCTCTCTCAGCGCTGAGCTCAGTTGCTGTTGCAACAAGTGGAAGGAGAGCAAACGCTGCATGGGCTGGGTTTACATAAGGGAAAGTGCTCACTTCTGTGATGTTGGGAGGGAGTGCCCATTGCCCAATGTCTGCAGCGTTGTAGCATCAAAGCAATACATTATTCAACATTTTTCATTGCTGCACAGTTATATTAACTAATGGAGCCACTTGACTGCATAGGCATTTTTTTTACAAGGTGACTTTAAGCTGGCCATACACACATTGGCTTCTCCACCCACGCTAAACAGTGTGGATAGTTCAATCTTCCCTGCTGGCTATTGTATTCAGACACCCCGCGCCAGTGGCTGTCAGAATACCTTAATAGTAATTGAAGCTGATTGGCTTCAGTCACTGCTCTGTTGATAATTTTCCAGCCAGCTCCACCAATTTTTCAATCAAAGGATGTCAACTCCAACAGGACCACCCACTGATTAAATTAAGCTCATTGTATGGCCAGCTTTGGCCTTTAACTTAGCTCAGCCAGACAGCAGTCCTGTCCTCTTCCAGGGTAGCAGGCCAACTCAGTAATGCACTTGCTCAGCCTTTCCTCCAAAGGCCCTAATAGAAAAGCTGTCTACTTGCAATCTCCAGGGAATATTGTTTTCTATTAGCGCATGGAGAATGAGCTATGTGCAGTATTACTAAGCACTGGTACATCAAAATACTATATGTTGGCCTATATTGTACGTACAGTGGGGATGGAAAGTATTCAGACTCCCTTAAATTTTTCACTCTTTGTTATATTGCAGCCATTTGCTAATATCATTTTAGTTTATTTTTTTCCTCATTAATGTACACACAGCACCCCATATTGACAGAAAAATACAGAATTGTTGACATTTTTTGCAGATTTATTAAAAAAGAAAAACTGAAATATCACATGGTCCTAAGTATTCAGACCCTTTGCTCAGTATTTAGTAGAAGCACCCTTTTGATCTAATACAGCCATGAGTCTTTTTGGGAAAGATGCAACAAGTTTTTCACACCTGGGTTTGGGGATCCTCTGCCATTCCTCCTTGCAGATCCTCTCCAGTTCTGTCAGGTTGGATGGTAAACGTTGGTGGACAGCCATTTTTAGGTCTCTCCAGAGATGCTCAATTGGGTTTAAGTCAGGGCTCTGGCTGGGCCATTCAAGAACAGTCACGGAGTTGTTGTGAAGCCACTCCTTCGTTATTTTAGCTGTGTGCTTAGGGTCATTGTCTTGTTGGAAGGTAAACCTTCAGCCCAGTCTGAGGTCCTGAGCACTCTGGAGAAGGTTTTCGTCCCAGATATCCCTGTACTTGGCCGCATTCATCTTTCCCTCGATTAAAACCAGTCGTCCTGTCCCTGCAGCTGAAAAACACCCCCACAGCATGATGCTGCCACCACCATGCTTCACTGTTGGGACTGTATTGGACAGGTGATGAGCAGTGCCTGGTTTTCTCCACACATACCGCTTAGAATTAAGGCCAAAAAGTTCTATCTTGGTCTTATCAGACCAGAGAATCCTTTTTCTCACCATCTTGGAGTCCTTCAGGTGTTTTTTTAGCAAACTCCATGAGGGCTTTCATGTGTCTTGCACTGAGGAGAGGCTTCTGTCGGGCCACTCTGCCATAAAGCCCCAACTAGTGGAGGGCTGCAGTGATGGTTGACTTTCTACAACTTTCTCCCATCTCCCGACTTCATCTCTGGAGCTCAGCCACAGTGATTTTTGGGTTCTTCTTTACCTCTCTCACCAAGGCTCTTCTCAGTTTGGCCGGACGGCCAGCTCTAGGAAGGGTTCTGGTCGTCCCAAACGTCTTCCATTTAAGGATTATGGAGGCCACTGTGCTCTTAGGAACCTTAAGTGCAGCAGAAATTTTTTTGTAACCTTGGTCAGATCTGTGCCTTGCCACAATTCTGTCTCTGAGCTCTTCAGGAAGTTCCTTTGACCTCATGATTCTCATTTGCTCTGACATGCACTGTGAGCTGTAAGGTCTTATATAGACAGGTGTGTGGCTTTCCTAATCAAGTCCAATCAGTATAATCAAACACAGCTGGACTGAAATGAAGGTGTAGAACCATCTCAAGGATGATCAGAAGAAATGGACAGCACCTGAGTTAAATATATAAGTGTCACAGCAAAGGGTCTGAATACTTGTCCATGTGATATTTCATTTTTTTTGTTTTTTTGAATAAATCTGCAAAAATGTCAACAATTCTGTTTTTTTCTGTCAATATGGGGTGCTGTATGTACATTAATGAGGAAAAAAATGAACTTAAATGATTTTAGCAAATGGCTGCAATATAGCAAAAAGTGAAAAATGTAAGGGGGTCTGAATACTTTCCGTCCCCACTGTATATACTGTAAAATTCACACACCTCACAAACAGGTTACTCACATATCAATGTCATTACTTGAAGATAATACGCAGATTAACAGAGGTAGAAAAACAGCTGTTATTTTGCAACTAGTGACAAAAGTGATAATGGCCAGATATAGTGAGGATTGAGCATGTATTGTTTTGTAGCATTGTATGTTGTTGGCAAGTTTCTGCCTCCCAGAAGTGACTTTCCACCCTAAGGCGTGCTGGACGTGAAAGCTTTCTGGGATTTGCGGCTTGTCTAAACAGGTCTGTTCTGCCACATGTTCCCATGAACACTTAGCACATCCCTGTATAGGAGTCAGACCAAGACAGGAATCACTTGATATTTTGCCAATGAAATATATTCCTGGTTGGTGAAAAACGGAAGCATTCCTCCAGTTTTAGTGTCACTATGGAATTATATATTTGTTATCCAGGAGATGATAAGGTCCAGAAATTATCTATTTTTGCAAACTTACATTGGTCCACCATGGCTCTTCCAATTTTAGAGTCACAGCAGAATTATATATTTGTTATATAGGTGGTTGTCAACTTGCAAGGGAAAGGGGGCCTTAAGGGGGCCGCATATAATATTTAATAGATGTGATGCTACAGAAAACTGTCACAGACTGAAGACTTACTATAGAAGATTGATTGTTCTGTGAGTGGTTGGATACTGAAGTCATGCTATAGGAGACCCTCAGAGACTCGTGACATGTTGCAGGAGACCACCAAACTTTACTACAGTTAAGGGACCCTTTACAAATCAAGACTCCCTCTACTGACTGCTGAGGCCCAAGGGCCGCACTGCAAACAGCAAAGGGCCACATGTTGGGCACCAGGGATCTAGGAGATGATAAGGTGGAGTTTTTTGTATATCGTAGATTTCAAGTAGAACTGCAGGAATTATCTTTTTTGGAAACTTACATTGGTCCAGCTTGGCTCTTCCAGTTTTAAGCCTTGTACATATTAAAAGATTATCTGAAGAATGATCGTCCCCTTTTTTTTTTTTTTTGCATGTTATTCTCCATATCAAAAATGAAGAGGTTACTCAACTTAAAAAAATTAGAGAATACAACTTCGGAATTGATGTAATGTATTGTATTGTATTGAAATGTATTCTTGCGTTTCTGAGGATCTGTAGTCTTGCTCTTCCGATTTTTTTCGGACAAAAACTGTACTGATTAAATGAAAATCATACGATCTGGTATTGTACAAGAAACATTTTCATGTGTTTCCCTTCCGATAATTTCAAATGAACGTCCATGATCAGCTCTTGAAAGCTGTGTACTAATGATGAGATTATTGTATGAACGATTTGAAATCGGTATTTTTCTTCCGATTTTCTCTCTTTTCTCTTGTGTGTACTAGGTTTTAGAGTCACAGCAGAATTATATATTTGTTATCTAGGAGATGACAAGGTGGACCTTTTGTCATATCGTAGATTTAAACTAGAACTCCAGGAATTATCTTTTTTTGCCAATTTACATTGGTCCAGCTTGGCTGTAAGTATCCATAATTGATATCCGGAGAGGCTGCTGGAGATACTGAAAACCACTATGGTAGTCCGCTACATACAGTAAAAGCAGCAATCCTCTGGCTTCTGCTTGGGTGGCATTCACTTCTGCACAGGGAGTTGCTTGCTTGGCACAGCTGCTAATCAGAGAACACAATTTCCCTTGCATTTTGCACCACCAAACTGTACTTTTGGAATACAAAAATATGTAGGTATTACAGTACTGTTTTGGTTCATTTAGTATGGTTTGCACCATTTACAGAACAGCTTTGTTGTCATTTGAACAATAGTGTGTGACACATGTCATTCATGTAACACAGTTCTTCAGCAGAACTAAAAGTGTTTCTAATCCCACAACAGTATAATCAGTCTGTATGTGCAGTAAAGCATGCTTGTTATACTCACTGTGGATCCTAAGGGGTTAATCCTCTGCATTGTGTAAAAAGGCTGTTTGATCCTGTCTTCTCTGATCCTCCCCTTCTTCCACAGTCTCCAAACCATCTCCTGATAGTACAGAGCCTTTGGAGTCATTCTGCACATGCTCTGTTTGGTGTGTATTGCTAGGGTGCATGTGATCAGCACAGGACCAGACAGAGGGTCAGGGGTCCTGCAGCCTCATAGGACAGTCACAGTAGAATGAAAACTCCTACAAGCTTTAACTAGTATACTTGTAGTATACTAATATACAAATATACTGCTGATGAGAAAAAAAGCAGTTTATATTTACTAAAGTAATTGCATTTCCATGTTCTGTGTACTGTGGGAGACCAGATATAGTGAATGCAGGTTCCTGTATTCAGTAACACCTAAAGTCCTACTGTGAGAAACTGCGAGCAGGTAGGCTTTTACTGCAGAAGAGACATGCAATGTATTCCTTATGATGGTTTACAAACTGAATAATTTGATTTACCATAATTTTTTAACTTACTTTTCTAGATTGTGCCTGTATGGCCAACAATTTTGGCTCCCCATGTGCCACTGTCAATGACCTGTGATCTCTTTCCTCTTGCCCAATTGAGAAATTGGCCCAATAGGAGGTTGGTGTAGGAGATATTGCCCCAACATCAGTGTTTTTAAAATAATCCATTTTACAGAAACATGTATGCATACATAGGTGTTCTGTATGTGTAGCGCCCTGGGTCAGGGAGATCCTCACCAAATTCCTTGTCAGTAGTAGCTACTGTAGATAGTTGTTAGAGATCCATTGATTTCTCCCTAAGTATGGCCTTTTCTCTTCTGCCACTAGGTGGCCGGGCACTTGGTTGCATTAGATGTGAGAAGGACATTTCAAGGTCAGGTTATGGGTTAATGAGTAACTGAAACAAGTACCTGAGCAGTATTCTCACCGAACGGGCACGGTGGAGAGCAAGATACACAATGCTTTTCCCCAATTTATTATTTTACCTGTTTACGTTTCCTTTTGTTTCCATATTTCTGTAAACTGACATAAATACTCAACCTATATTTGTTGTATGCTATGATGTCACTTTGTCATTTTTCATAAACTCTCAGTAAATTTTGATTGTGATAAAAAAAAAATGCAAACGATCGGTCTGTCTCTATAATAATATTCTATATATTTCTAGATTATGTTCACATGTACTCCTGAAGAAAAAAGCGTGTTTTCGAAATGCGTCAGACTGGGACTCAACACACCTGATCTCATCCCTACTGGAGGATATGATACTGCTGCTGTAATGGTGCAGATCTTTAAGAGAAGGGTAAATTGAGGATAGGAGGGAAGCTTCTGGGGACCGTAATGTGGTTGTAAACCTCAGACATGAAATATGAACAAATCATATCTCTCTATAGTGTGTACTTGTCTCACTCCAGAGCACTAAGTGTCATTTCTGTCTCCTGCCTCGTTCCTCTGCTATCAACATGAATCCCTTCTGACAAGTTTTCCTGAGCCCTGGTTCACATTGGAGCGATTTTGGCATGCCGAATCATTGGCAATTGCCAGCAATGGCACTGTCCGATTCCCGAAAGTAGTTTCTGTACTACTTTTGGCGACTTCGGTGCGATTTCTGTTGACATCTGTGCAGCAACCCGTACAGATATCTCTGAAATTGCCCCCAAAGTCGGGACTGACATGCGGGAATGAAATCAGGCGAGTTCAGCTGAACTTGCACGATTTCATTCCCGCTGTCGGTGTGAACCAGGGCTGAAACCAAGACAAAAAGGTGACAGTGAAGGGGGCTCCGACACGCAGCCTGTGATTGACAGCCTGAGCTCTCTTCCTGTGTGCTGTGGGAAGGTAGAAGGAGGGGGAGGGGGTGTCCCTTCCCCCCAATCACCTTTCAGAGCTCTCCTCACTGAGCCATGCAGTGTATAATTTCAGGTTTGTTTTCTGAAAGCTCAGACAAGCTTTATAAATTCTGAACTTTGACCAAATTTGCAGAAGACTGCAGATAAATGGGTACAACCCATGTAGAAGGATTTGTTTCATCTCTGTGTATTACCTGAGGCCAGTCACTTCACTCCTTATATGTAAAGATTTACAACCACTTTAAAGAATGTGAGGACCCTGGGCAGTTGCCTAGTGTTCTCTCCAAAAATGCCAGCTCTGCCTGTGCACCTACCACAGCACAGACCAGGTAGCTGTGACTTAACATAAGCAATAAGTCATCTCACATGAAATATCATCATGCATATAACTTAACTTAACACATTTATTAATGACAGTTAATTGACAATCCAAATGATTAAAGAGCTCTGATATCCATATACTCGTACACAGATAATGACAGAAACCCTCCAAGCTTGCCATATCTTGTACGGCATGGAAGAAGAGTTTATTTCAGTAGGCAGGAAAGGAAAAGTGGATATGAAAATCACTGAGTAGTCTGATCATAGTATGGATGAAGATAGATTTGGGGGGCACTACCCGCTTAATTTGCTCCTATGATATGAATAATTTTACAGGATATACAGTATCTCACAAAAGTGAGTACACCGCTCACATTTATGTAAACATTTTATTATATCTTTTCATGTGACAACACTGAAGAAATGACACTTTGCTACAATGTAAAGTAGTGAGTGTACAGCTTGTATAACCAAATTGGGCCCAAAGAGTCAATATTTTGTGTGGCCACCATTATTTTTCAGCACTGCCTGAACCCTCTTGGGCATGGAGTTCACCAGAGCTTCTTTAGCAAGGCAGCGGTCGCCTTGGAGGTGTGTTTGGGGTCATTATCATGTTGGAATACTGCCCTGCGGCCCAGTCTCCGAAGGGAGGGGATCATGCTCTGCCTTAGTATGTCACAGTACATGTTGGCATTCATGGTTCCCTCAATGAACTGTAGCTCCCCAGTGCCGGCAGCACTCATGCAGCCCCTGACCATGACACTCCTTCCACCATGCTTGACTGTAGGCAAGACACACTTGTCTTTGTACTCCTCACCTGGATGCTGACACACACGCTTGACACAATCTGAACCAAATACGTTTATCTTGGTCCCATCAGACCACAGGACATGGTTCCAGTAATCCATGCCCTTAGTCTGCTTGTCTTCAGCAAACTGTTTGCGGGCTTTCTTGTGCATCATCTTTAGAAGAGGCTTCTTTCCGGGACAGCAGCCATGCAGACCAATTTGATGCAGCGTGCAGCGTATGGTCTGAGAACTGACAGGCTGACTCCCCACCCCTTCAATCTCTGCAGCAATGCTCATAATCTATTTCCCAAAGACAACCTCTGAATATGACGATGAGCACGTGCACTCAACTTCTTTGTTAGACCATGGCAAGGCCTGTTCTGAGTGGAACCTGTCCTGTTAAAACACTGTATGGTCTTGGCCACTGTGGTGCAGCTCAGTTTCAGGGTCTTCTTATAGCCCTAGGCCATCTTTATGTAGAGCAATAATTCTTTTATTCAGCTCCTCAGAGAGTTCTTTGCCATGAGGTGCCATGTTGAACTTCCAGTGACCAGTATGAGAAAGTGAGAGCGATAACATCAAATTTAACACACCTGCTCCCCATTCACACCAAAGACCATGTAACACTAATGAATCACATGACACCAGGGAGGGAAAATGGCTAATTGGGCCCCATTTGGACATTTTCACTTATGTAATTACTTCTGTTGCCATTGGTTTAGACATTAATGGCTGTGTGTTGAGTTATTTTGAGGGGACAGTAAATTTACACTGTTATACAAGCTGTACACTCACTACTTTACATTTTAGCAAAGTGTCATTTCTTCAGTGTTGTCACATGAAAAGATATAATAAAATGTTTACAAAAATGTGAGCAGTGTACTCACTTTTGGTGAGATACTGTCTGTCTATCTATCTATCTATCTATCTATCTATCTATCTATCTATCTATCTATCTATCTATCTATCTATCTATCTATCTATCTATCTATCTATCTATCTATCTATCTATCTCTATCTATCTCTCTATCTATATCTATCTATCTCTCTATCTATATCTATCTATCTCTCTATCTATATCTGTCCGTCCGTCCGTCCGTCCGTCCGTCCGTCCGTCCGTCCGTCCGTCCGTCCGTCCGTCCGTCTGTCTATCTATCTATCTATCTATCTATCTATCTATCTATCTATCTATCTATCTATATAATTTTTATAATTTTGATTTTAGGAACTGCAGCTGTAGAAGAGGTCAACTATAATTCAGTCCTGAGGTTTATTGGCTTTGTACTTTGACAAGCTCTCTAAAATAAATCAGTCTATAAAATTTACTTCCAGAAAACCATTAATCTAAATTTAGTTCTGGAAGACAGAGGATGGGATTTGAGGTGGACGTTTGAATGGCCTTTAGGTCAATCCATACAGCAACCAACATAGAACAACCAACTAATATTTTCTATTTTAATTTTAAAGTGTCTGTATCGCCAAAACGGTTTTGGATTGAGTTGGGAAGGATTAGAGTGTCTGTTGGGTTTTTATTGCTGTCACCACTAGAGCAATTTTAACTCTCTGTATGTCCTGGTGACCATTGTCACCAAGATAGAAAATGATGGAAATCTAAAAGTTGTCACAGGAACTGGAATAGTGGGGAAATCTTTCAGTAGGGACACCTGTTCAAATGACAAAGCTGAAACCCTGCCCTACTCTTTCCAAATCTGGAAAAAAAAATGTGGCTATTCTTCTCTTTTCTCTGCTTATCTCTGTCATTTTTTCCTTAACTCTTGCCAGCCTCGGCATCACGTTTTCTTAGCTTTTTCTTTTCTTTTCTTATTTAAAGGGGTTGTAAAGGTAATTTTTTTTTTTTTTAAATAACAAACATGTTATACTTACCTTCACTGTGCAGCTCGTTCTGCACAGAGTGGCCCCGAACCTGGTCTTCTGGGGTCCCTCGGCGGCTGTTTCAGCTCCTCCCCGCAAGCATTAACCACCTTAATGCGAGCTCCCTCGCATGGTGGTGAGTGCTTGCGGGCGCGCTCCCGTGATACAGCCGGCGGCTATAGCCGCTCGCTGTATCACTCGGCCCCGCCCCCCGGCGCGCCGCGTCATCGGATGTGATTGACAGCAGCGCGAGCCAATGGCTGCGCTGCTTTCAATCCATCCACTGCAGCCAATCAGCGACCAGGCTGAGCTGCAATGGAGATGACGAGAACGAGCAGCGAAGATTCGAGGCGTCAGGTAAGTAAAACGGGGGGGGGCTGGGGGCGGCGGTATTGTCAAAAGTTTTTTCACCTTAATGCATAGAATGCATTAAGGTGAAACAATTTTTACCTTTACAACCCCTTTAAGTTATTGATGCTTATATTTGGGGGGGCGGAGTCCCATTTGTGGGACCGTTACATTGCTTGGCACTGAGTAATACTTTGTGAACCGTGGTCGCTAGACGTGGGCTTTCTTAATTGGTGGGCCTACTTTCAGGGCTTAGGTTTTAAGGTGGTCTTGACCTCGAAATCTTGGGTTTTATTGTCCCACATTATGATCCAAGGGGTGGTCATATGGATGACCACCTCCCAGTGTTCACAATGTTTTAGTTGTTTTATATCCATGTTATAACACACAATATGTTATTCCTGTCCACTTCTGTTGGTGGTCAAATGCTCACCTGTGAGCTTAGAGAAGACCTACCCAATTGCCAAGATTTTCTGCTGTTTTGTTCCCCCCACTTAAGACTTCTTATTGTCTATACAGAGCATGCATGTTCGCTGTGCTGCACAGTGCTCTTGTTGCTTTTACTCAAAATCTTAATAAAAATGATTAAGACAGAAAAAAATGTGGCTACTGTATACAGATTATGCGGTTGTGATGATATAGAGAATGAATAGAGATATGAAGAGTTTCCACTTGAATTTGGGATGCTTCTGAACTGTGTCAAACTGGATAAAGAACAAAGCGATAGGATCTTTCACACCCATGTGCATGCAGTAGTGTTTTGGGCTTTTTTGCATGTTTTTTGTGCGCTTTAAACATACAGAATTTTCCGTTTATTGTGCCAAGTGAGAAGACATGGTGGAGTGAATGAGCCTGCTCTTCGGGCACAGACATACAAAAACAGCACTTGCTCTATTTAAAAAAAAATAAAAAATTAAAGTGATATTAACCACTTGCTGTCTAGGGCCATTTTTTTCCCCACACATGTTAATGTACTATCAGATTTTTCTGCTAGATAATTACTTAGAACATCCAAACATTATATATTTTCTGAAAGAAAAGGCCCTGGAGAATAAAATGGTGGCTTTTGTATTTGTTTTTTAGCTACAAGCACATTTTGATTTACATGTATGCACGGGGGCGGGGATTGGGGGTGCTTTTAATTTACTTTTTTATTTTAATTTATTTTATTAAAATGTACTTTTTGCAATTTTTTTAATTTTAACTTTATTGCCATTGCAAAGTGGCTAACAACCCCCACGTGATATATTTGGCCAGGTGACTGATTCTCTTTATGGAGACATTGGTGGTCTATAATGCACTGTACACACGGTCGGACTTTGTTTGGACATTCCGACAACAAAATCCTAGGATTTTTTCCGACGGATGTTGGCTCAAACTTGTCTTGCATACACACGGTCACACAAAGTTGTCGGAAAATCCGATCATTCAGAACGCGGTGACGTAAAACACGTACGTCGGGTCTATAAACGGGGCAGTGGCCAATAGCTTTCATCTCTTTATTTAATCTGAGCATGCGTGGCACTTTGTCCGTCGGATTTGTGTACACACGATCGGAATTTCCGATAAACGATTTTGTTGTCGGAAAATTTTATATCCTGCTCTCAAACTTTGTGTGTCGCAAAATCCGATGGAAAATGTCCGATGGAGCCCACACACGGTCGGAATTTCTGACAACACGCTCCGATTGGACATTTTCCATCGGAAAATCCGACCGCGTGTACGGGGCATTACAGTGGTTCTCAACCCTGTCCTCAAGTACCCCCAACAGGCCATGTTTGCAGGTTTTCCTTTATCCTGCACAGGTGCTTTAAATCAGAGTCAATGGCTTGGTATATTGGACAGCTATTTTATACCAAAACATGGCCTGTTAGGGGTACTTGAGGACAGGGTTGAGAACCACTGGTCTATTAGACCCTTGATATCTCCCCTGCCCTCCAAATCAGCTAATCAAACATAGCTTGTGCTTGGTTAGCTGTTACAGCCAGGGAATGACAGCTCTGAAACCATTCCAACAAAATCATTGTTGCTTCATTAGTCATAGAGGAAATGTTCCTCCCTCTCCTCTGTGTTCCCCAATGAGTTGTGTATGTATTTTTCGGTAGAAGGGACACGTGAATGGTCCCCAAATGTACTCATACACATTATTAGCCAAAGATTGTCATTTCCCACACACAGAAATGTCTCTGCAGTCCCTATCTAAAGACATGTATACGATGCAGAAGGTGCAGCCCCTGGTCTCCAGTGCTATCTCCCCCACAGAAGAATACCAAAGACAGATAAAACCACAAAGTCTTCCAATACAGCTGTGATTATTGTGACACACTCAGCAAATTTCAGGTCAGCAGAGCCTTGACGCTTTGCATGCGTTAGCTTTGCGCATCAGAGCTCTACCAGCGTGAAATTGGATGAGACTGTCACAATAAACACAGCTGCAGTAGAAGATTGTATAGCTCTAGATTTCTATTGTATTTGACTGTGGAGGTTATTTTAGACCTCCTCTTGCGATACTGGGGTTGGGGCTATCTTTTCAAACCAACAGATAATAGCTTGGATATCAAATAACCGTACAACTGCTACGCAATACCGATGTAAAAAACTGTGTGAATTTGTTGACGATCAGGGAAACAGAAGAGTGTTCTGATCCAGATATGTATGATCATCTTAAAGCAAGAACTTCAGTCAAAAATAACCAAATAAAATGAACAGCCCGTTAAAATATAAAATAACAAAAACAGATTTTGCTGCAGTACTCAGCTTTGATATAAAAATTTCCTTGCAATTTTTTTTCTTCCACTAGATGTCCTTAGACTGATGGCTGGGTTCATTAAACTTGCTTCCTCTGAACTCAGGTTGTCCTACACCCCACCCCAGACTGTGATTGGACAGTGGAAATAAAAGAAGCACAGTGATGAGCTCTTCTCTCTGTCACCTCCTATTAGCAGTATTTTTTGGCAGATATAACAAAACGCTTTCAATGGTTCCCAGTTAGGGTTCACATACACTTTAAAAATGGCATGGATTGAGCCTTGCAAGTCATTTAGCTCTCCCTACATAGTTATGTTAGGTTGAAAAAAGACACCAGTCCATCTTGCTTAACCAATAAAAAAAACACACAAATAGAAAACATCCAGAGGAAGGAAAAAAAAAAACAAAGCATGATCCAAATTTCTCCAGTGGGAGAAAAGATTCCTTTCTGATCGACCAGGAGGCAATGGGATATTCCCTGGATCAACTACCCCTGGCTTTATCACCCTCTAAAAATGATATCCAGATCTATTTTGTCCATTTAGGATGCATCCAGATCTTTTTTCTTGTTCAGTCATTTCTATTTACATAAAAAAAGTAACATGAGAACACACAACATCTGCCCATGCAGGGGCTAGAACGGACAGCATGGGTAAAGCTTATGCAGTGCAAATAAAGAGGGAAAAAATCAACATCAGTATTAAACATAATGAATATGAACACCAAGAAAGGGAGGTCAAGGAAAGCTCCACGTAGCTAGAAATCATAAACCAGGACATACTAAGTAGCAGACAACTATGCAATAGACAATAGACTTATGTAAAAACAAAGAGAGGGGATTGGAGTTCCATCAAGAAAAAATGAGAGCAAAGAGAGAAGGTAACAAAAGAAATAAGAAGAGGCAGGACCAAGAGGGGAAAGGAGAGACAGAGGCTTGGGATCTTTAGGGGCGTCAATAATAAACGTCCCACAGTATGGATACTGGACATTTGTTCATTGAGCATTAATGCCATCACACGGTCTCCCTGAAAAGGAACTGTAGGTTTTTTGCAGGCCTGAGTAATCGTTCTTTTGACTGCTAAAAATAGACAGGATGCTAGTTTTGTTAGGGGGCAAGCAAGCCCAGGATGGGACAATGCAACAGAGCATGTTTGGCATCCTCTTCGAATGTTCAGGTGGAATAAAGTGTGCAATAGAGGCCAAAGACTCAAGACCAGAAGCCTACTAGTCACAGACACGTCCGCCATGTGTGCACAACATCACCACGATGACCACAACCCCGAAAAGAGTGGTCACTGGAAGTTGGGTTGGCATTGGTGATTTGGGCTGGAATCCAATACCACTATAAAAGCACTTTTTAGGTCCCCGCATCCTGCTCTTTTTTTTTATAACAATCTACTGGCCAGAACCAGTTCTTGAGGGAGTCTATTCCAAATTTAGACAGCATTCAATGTGAAGAAGCCTCCCTCCTAGTGTCAGGTTGTTTATCCATTCTCTGCTCTTGAGGTCTATTTGAAATAATTACGTTGAAGGAGGTTTGAAGCCCTGTCATGTGGCTAATGCTATTGTTTTACAACTGTAGGGGGCTCCTAATCCTGTGGTTGCTGGTCAGGTCCATCAGGGACCGAACACTTATTCTAAATACACCAGGGACATGGATTACAAGGTGCATGGTCCAGACAGGACACTAGGTGGGCTGGCCTTCCTTCTACTGACCACCATCAGTCAGTTGACCAAAACAAACCTTATGCCGCGTACACACAATCGCATATTCCGACAACAAAATCCATGGATTTTTTCCGACGGATGTTGGCTCAAACTTGTCTTGCATACACACGGTTACAAAGTTGGTCGGAAATTGCGAACGTCAAGAACGCGGTGACGTACAACACGTACGACGGCACTATAAAAAGGGAAGTTTCAAATCAAGTGCGCCACCTTCTGCTAATCTCGTGTTTATCTCGTGTTAGTAGAAGTTTGGTGAGACACGTTTCGCGCTTTTCAGCCTCATGATTTTCAGATCATTACTGCTCTTCAGTTTGTGCTTGTGGGTTCGTATCTGTTCTTCAGTGCGTGTAGTCAGTTCGCATTTGTTTGTCAGTGCGTATAATTATTATTATAGTATGTATTTGATTTTCAGAGCATTCTTGTCCGCTCTGATTTTCAGTGCTTTCTGTTAGTTCGTTCTGACCAGCCGACTGTTTTGAAACCATGTTACGGTTACGTACTCGACATAGAGTTCGTGCTGTGCGGGGGCTTGGTGTTGGGGTGTTGGGGTTCTTGCTTTGACCCAAGCCCAGTCCATGAACAGGGTGGGGAGGAGTTCATGTACGAAGAATTGGTTGCTCCAGCATGACCAATTCTCTCACATGCCTTTGTTGCGGGAGATCCGTGAGACTAATCCTGACAATTTCAGGAATTATCTCCGGATGACGGACCCGTTATATGTATTTAATGTTTGCTAATGTATTGTATTTATTTCATCATTCCCTAATTACCATGATTGTAATATGCTGTGAATGTCCCCTTTGTTCCGATACATGCCGGAAGCTTTAAAACTTCTTTTTGTCCTTCATGCATATTTGCCTTCACTAACCTCCCCAGCATGCTATCCTGGGCCCATACACACCTAGTCTAGTCACTTAACAATGTGTTTTGGCAGCTCCATAGTAGTGTACAAATGTTATTTGTAAAATTCATGCAGAGTGCCAGAGGCTTTTTTTTGGGGTCCCAAAATCATTTTGAACCCTCCCTCCCCCCAACCGCTAAGTCAACTGATACCAGATATCTGATATCTGATAACTGATATCTTCTGCTGACTTTGCCAAACCCATACACACTATACCTACTTCTTTTGTGTCAGATTTATGGATGAATTCACTAAAGCATGTAATGAAAGGGCCTGCCTGAATACTTTCAAATGGAACTGTTTAAAGTTTTGTTCGTCTATTATCTTGATAGGTAATTGCAGAATGTAAAAATGTGCTTCAATTTGTACAGTGTGTATTTATATTTTTGTATTATGACACTTCTTACCTGTCCAGTGGGCTGCCAAAGTAACACACATCATGCATGCATTCAGCTCTAAATGAAGTGGAGAGGGTTACGTGTCCAAAACATCTCCCCCACTAAAATTTTACAATGGGCCATCAGAGGGGGTGAGGAATCTGATAAGTGGACTTTGTCTTTTTGTCTTTAAATACTCCTTCAAATAAATGTTAATACTGATTTTGGCCAAGAATGTTTGTGTCTAATCTGCTTGCAATGTTTATGTGCAAAATGACTAATTGGCCTCCCAGTTTGCCCAGCGGTGGGACTTTCCCAACTGCGGAGGGGCAATAGATGGAAAGCACGTCCACATCATCCCACCCCCCAACTCGGGGTCATACTATTATAACTATAAGGGGTTTAATAGTATTGTGATGTTGGTGGTGGTGTCAGCGACATATGAGTTCCTGTATGTGGACATGGGGAAGAATGGCCGGATGTCGAATGATGGAGTCATCGCCCAGACCGAATTTTACAGATGGCTCCAGAATGGTGGCTTGGGATTGCCACCTGCTGAAGAGAATGTGGAAGGACTCCCGTTCGTCTTTGTCGCTGAGAAAGCATTTGGTCTGGGTGAACACCTGATGCGGCCGTTCCCGATGAGGACCCTCACCCCGGAGCAGAGGGTTTTTAACTACCGGCTGGCCAGAGCCAGAAGAGTGGTGGAAAATGCCTTTGGAAAAAGGCCAGCCGGTTCCGCCTATTCCTCACTGCAATAAACATGGCGGAATATAAAATCAATCATATCTTTATGCATATTGCATAACTCTTTAAGAAAAAATGCATTGAACTACGTGGCCTCAGTTGGGACTGAGGCCGGCTTATTACTGGATACAGCAACCCTGATGGCTCTTGAAGTTGGCCGGCCTGGCTTGCCCCCCCAAAGCACCCGTGAAGTTCGTGAAAAGTATCTAGAGTACTTTGCGGGTATGGGGGCCATTGATATGCCACAAAATGTTTAACAAACATGTGAAAAATACATTTTTTATTTAAACATTAATAATATTTACTTTGATTTGCTGCTTGTGCTTCTTTTAGCTGGCTCCTAGGTTATCCAATGGGCTTTTCTTTTTTCCCTTTTTGTTCAATATTGCAAACATAATTTTTTGGATACAGGAGATGACAATCTCTTCTTCAGCAAACTATTATGTTGTGGGTCTGCTACACACACACACCTTGTTTTTGTTGTTAATGTATGTAATGCATTACTGATAAAAATATTCATAATTTTCAGCACCATGACTGAAATTTGTGGAGTCACGAAAATGGCCTGATTGTGGAAAATGATAAAGCACTGTGGGAGTTATTTACTAAAGGAAATTCCACTTTGCAATCCAAGTGCTCTGCAAAAGTGCACTTAAAACTGCACTGAAAGTGCAGTTGTAGTGCAAAGTGGATTTGCTTTTAATAAATAACCCCCATTGCCACTGTAAACACCAAAGTACTACAAAAACTGCTTTTGAGCATTGAAATAAGAAGCCACACATTGTTGAGTAGAAAACATTTTACTCAAAGCACATTCACATGTGCGTTAGAAAAGGGTTTTTGAACAAACCAACATCTTTGTTGTATAACATTTTTTTTTGTCACATTAGAAATAGTCTTTTTTTTGGTTAAACAGGCATGTTTCAAAACATAACATACACAACGCAGGAACTTACAAAGTTCAACTTTGATAAAGTAAAGGCAATATCAGACATTTTTATGTCCAAACTGTGTTGATCTTGCCTTCATCAGACAGGGTGATGTCACCCCTGTAAAAGCAAAATGTTGAAGATGCACACAAATTGGGATTCAAAATGGGGATTTCCCTCCGATCCCATGCCTAATGTCAACATGTGCTACCTCCCATCATGGGGGATCAATGGACGTGTTTTGGGGGTGCAACCCCTTCCTCTCACCTACTTGAGTTACAAGGAAGGGGTTGCACCCACAAAACGCGTACCTTGAGATCCCGTGATGACAGATAGCACATGTTGACACACCGTGTGCATCTTCAAAATGTGGCTTTTAAAATACTTTAAAACTTGTTTTTAAAAGCAAAAATACACAATAAAATTGTACATTTTTTGTGTGTTTTATATTCTGCCTAAAACATCAATGATGTTCTTCATTTTTTGTTGAACATCATTGATGTTTTCTTTTATATTTTATAAATCACGAATGCACCCCATTATCTTCCCGATGAGGATCTGGGCACTTTCACTTGTGAAATGAGATTCTCCTTCCACAACAGCCACATCACCTAAAAATAAATAAAAAAAACACACCATGTATTATAAATATGCAGGCATCCATCTGTTACCTGAAGCTGTCTCAGACAATCCCGATGTGGCGACTATTGCGCCCACTTCATAAACGTCTCCCTCCTCATCCTCTGCTTGTGGTTTTGGGATTTCCCCTTCTTTAGGAGGTTGGGGGTCCCTGGTGTCCTCAGATGTCCCGAGGGGGTTTTTTTGTATTTTTTTCAAATGTCCCGAGTCTTTTCTCCCCTATGTGAATAAAAAAAAGGTATACTTAGCACACAGATATTTGAGGCCAGAAATAGGAATATGAAACATTGCTTGGAAGTGTTGTCCAATTGTTTTGGCAGAGTTCCAAGCTGAAGAAATTTTAGTTCCTTTTTAAAGCTGGAATACTTCCCTTTTATTGTACAAGTTTCACACATGGAGACAACTCTAGTATCCTCTGGAGCACCTGTGTGGGACACCCTAAAAAGTTTGTTCTGGTGTCCCACACTAGTGCTCCTGCGTCCAGATGTGTAAACAACTGCTGAGTGTCCTCTCCTTACACTGAATCAATTTTCCATTTCATTCTAGTTACAAACCCATCTAGACAACAAACTTATTTTAATACAAATAGGCCTGAACAAATGTAGTCAACCTGCATCTGCCCAAAACATCTTATAAAGTGGGCGAACAAACAATGTTTCCTACGACCGATTACTGTGCCCATGAACATGAAAGTTGCCATTTTAAACTGTACAACAGTAAAGAAAAGCACATGGAGCAGCATGCAAGCAATAATAATAATAGGAACACACGACAACTACTTAATATTTCAAACCAGTTTCCTGATCCTTCTGTACTGATCATGCTCCCTCAATTTCAGGTCTGACCAGCGTTTCCTCAATTGATCCTTGGATCGTCGTACCCCAAAATTCCTGTGCAGACTCTTCACAACTTTAGTCATGATCTTGGACTTTCTCACATTTGGGTTTAGATGGTGGAGTTGTCCACCATCTCTACAAAGGACATATTTGAGGCCTTAAATCTCCTCCAGGATCGGGATGTTCGTGGCTCCGGGCTTTCATCGTTGCTGCTCTCCTCTGCATGCACCTGCTGTGTCTCCGCCGTGTTCTCTACCCACTGCGGCGAAAGAGAGGGACGGAGAATATACTAAAAAGAACGTCAGGGGCGGGCGGAGTTTCACGCATGCGCAGTGTATATAAAGCGTAACACGCGTGCATCGTATGTACGATCTGTGAGCAGAGGACGGAGTAGCAGAAGCGAGGATCGTTATAACGAAGGTACAATTTTAACTTGGTGCATCAGTGGCCTATACTGCTTATAGATTGAGGCCAATATTGTGTCATGAAGATCCTGCCAGTAACCGGCGATCCAGGCGTCCGGGAACACGGCCACGGGTTCCACTGCGCATGCGCGCGCGTTCACGGGTGCGGTCACGCACGGCCACGCTCGCGCGCACTCCCGCTATCAGGCGGGCTATTTAAACCGGTCTATCACACACCATCTCCGCTGTCTGCTCTACAGCGTTCTGTGAGTGTTACCTGATCTGATCTGTGTATCCTGTTATCTGACCCGGCTTCCTGTTTGACGATCCTGCTATCTGCCTGCACCAGACCCTCTTGGCTTGCCTGACCATCCCTCTGCATTACCCCTGGTACCCTGTGCTGTCCGAACGTTGCTGACCACCGGCTTGTTGACCCTCCGCTGTGTTCATCAGCTTCCAGTCTGCTATTACCTGCTGTTGTTCCTGGTTCCAGTTCAGCTTTCAGTCTGCTATTACCTGCTGTTGTCCTGGTTCCAGTCCAGCGTTCCAGGCTACCTTCTGCTGTGTTCCAGCCCAGCGTTCCAGGCTATCTTCTGCTGTGTTCCAGTCCAGCGTTCCAGGCTACCTTCTGCTGTATTCCAGTCCAGCGTTCCAGGCTATTACCTGCTGTTGTTCCTGGTTCCAGTCCAGTGTTCCAGGCTATCTTCTGCTGTTGTTCCAGTCCAGCGTCCAGGCTATTACCTGCTGTTGTTCCTGGTTCCAGTTCAGCTTCCAGTCTGCTATTACCTGCTGTTGTTCCTGGTTCCAGTCCAGCTTCCAGTCTGCTATTACCTGCTGTTGTTCCTGGTTCCAGTCCAGCTTCCAGTCTGCTATTACCTGCTGTTGTTCCTGGTTCCAGTCCTGCATTCCAGTCTCTGTCCTCAGTCTACACCCCAGACTACTGACTCCAGAGGGTGCCACCACTACTGGACTTTCAGCAATTGTTGATCCTGCCAGGCACCCATACCACTCTTCACTCCTGGCCCTCTGTCTCCATTCCAGGGGAATGGGAGTGGGAGCTGTAAGGGAGGTCTTTTCCTGCACTCCAGGCTCACAACCTACCAGGTACGTGACAGTAGCAGACAGCCATGTCAGAGCCTGAGCAGGGAACCTCTCCTATGGAGGAACTTTGTGCACACCTGGCAGGATTGACTGAAGCAGTCAAGAACCTGCAGCAAGGATATACCAGGTTGGAGGAACGAGTATTAACTTTGTCCAGCCCCATGGGGGCTTCCTCTGCTCCTGCTCCTTCAGTTGGGCCTTCCTCAACGGTGGTGATGCTTCCCCCAGAACCAAAGGTTCCTACACCCGAACGTTTCTCCGGAGATCGCCATAAGTTCAGAGCCTTCCGTAACTCCTGTGAATTATTCTTCGCTCTTCAGCCACGTACCTTTTCCCTGGGGGCTACCAAGGTGGGCTATGTAATTTCTCTGTTTTCTGGGGACCCCCAAACCTGGGCCCATCGCCTCTTGGAGCAAAAGGATATATCCTTAAACAACCTCTCTACTTTCTTTGACGCACTGGGTCAGTTGTATGATGACCCCCAGCTGTCCGTAACTGCGGAGACAGTCCTGCATACCCTTCAACAGGGTCGGGCGGCAGAGGACTATGTGGCTGAATTCAGAAAGTGGAGTGTGGACACTAATTGGAACGATGCGACTCTCCGCTATCAATTTCGGATGGGACTATCTGACTCACTGAAGGATGAATTGGCCAGGGTGGGTACACCACTGACTCTAAATGCCTTAATCGATCTGGCCATTCAGATCGATCGACGTCTACGAGAGCGTAGGTCTGAGAGAGCGATGGGGTCTTCCCGTCCAACTTGGGTTACCCCTAAGGTTCCCCATCATTCAGCACCAGCACCACCTGTCTCCATGTTTAATCGACCTGAGCCAATGCAAGTAGGAGTCCTACGGCCTTCTCTCACCCAGGAGGAACGACAACGTCGTCGAACAAATAATCTGTGCCTGTATTGCGGGGAACCTGGGCACTATGTCAGGAACTGTCCCATCAAACTCCGTAAGTATTTATCTTTGTCCACAGACTATGTTGCACCTCTGGCTAGAAGTACCACTCACCTTGCTCTTTCTCTTCTACTACAGCTTCCAGGAAGGACTCTGCAAATAACCGCTATTATTGATTCCGGAGCCTGCAGTTGTTTCATGGACTCTCTTTTTGCCACCCAACATCAGATACCTCTGTTACCCAAAGCCCACGGGTTCTCCATCCACTTAGCTGATGGAACCGCTATCAAATCTGGACCTGTCACCCAGGAGACCATCCCAATACCCATCTCCATTTCTAACGTACATCAAGAACAGCTACGCCTGGATATTATCACTTCACCTCTGTTTCCCATAATCCTCGGTATGCCATGGTTACAGGCACATAATCCGGACATTAATTGGATCACGGGTGAGGTTACCTTTCCTTCTTCCTATTGTCAGCAGTTCTGCAGAACCCAGAATGCACAGGAAGACTCTGCTCTGCTCTGCCTGGATACAGACCCTCCCTGGTCTACATTTGTCCATCCCTGCTGCATATCATGACTTTCTGGACGTATTTAGCAAACAGAGGGCCGAGGTGTTACCTCCTCACCGGGCCTATGACTGTCCAATCGAATTACTCCCCGGTGCTGAAATTCCGTTTGGAAGAATCTTTCCTCTAACTGAAGTGGAACAAGGGGCCTTGAAAGAATACATTGATGAGAACCTTAAAAGAGGCTTCATTCATCCATCCACGTCCCCCGCAGGTGCCGGCATCTTCTTTGTGCAGAAAAAGGATAAGACCCTCAGACCTTGTGTGGATTACTGTGAACTAAACAAGATTACTGTGAAAAATCGGTACCCTCTTCCCCTGGTGCCAGAGTTGTTCCAAAGGTTAGGGTCGGCCACTATATTCACCAAACTTGATCTCCGCGGGGCCTACAATTTAGTTCGTATTAGGGACGGAGACGAATGGAAGACCGCTTTTCGTACCCGCTATGGACATTTTGAATACCTTGTGATGCCGTTCGGCCTGTGCAATGCCCCTGCCACATTTCAGTACTTTATCAATGATGTGTTACGTGACTTTCTTGATCTGTTTGTTATCGTCTATTTAGACGACATATTAATTTTCTCTTGTTCCCTTGAATCCCATCGCAGGCACCTCAGAAGTGTGTTGAGCCGGCTTCGACAACATGGTCTATATGCAAAGGCTGAAAAATGTGAATTCGAACAGGAAAGTATTCCATTTCTGGGGTTAGTCATTTCTAGTAAGGGCATCAAGATGGATCCTCAAAAGGTCATTGCAGTTCTAGATTGGCCAGTCCCGACAGACAAAAAAGGAATCCAGCGGTTTGTTGGGTTCGCTAACTTTTACCGTAAATTTATTAAGGGGTTTTCAGCTATCATTACACCTATCACCCAACTAACAAAACAAGGTACACGCTTTCATTGGTCAGTTGAAGCCCAAAAAGCTTTTGAGACTCTCAAGGGTCTTTTTACCTCCGCCTCTGTACTCAAACATCCAGACCATCCAGATTCCTCTCTGCCATTCATATTAGAGGTGGATGCATCTGAAATCGCCGTAGGGGCAGTGCTATCCCAAAGACAGGGAACTAAGGCCCTGCTGCACCCTGTGGCCTTCTTTTCTCGTAAATTGTCCACAGCAGAGAGGAATTATGATGTAGGTGACAGAGAGTTGTTGGCAATCAAGTCAGCATTAGAGGAGTGGCGCTATCTGTTGGAGGGCGCCGCTCACCCAGTTCTAATCTTTACGGATCACAAGAACCTGGAGTATTTGAGATCTGCAAAGAGGTTGAAGCCACGTCAGGCCAGGTGGGCTCTCTTTTTCTCCAGGTTCTCCTTCCATGTCACTTATCGCCCTGGTTCCAAAAATACCAAACCTGACGCCCTATCCAGGATGTTTCATAAACCCCAAGAGATTTCTCCTCCAGACACCATTCTGGCTCTGGGGAACTTCCTTTTGCTTCAGGGAAACCTGCTTTCCCAAATTAAGCAGGCTTCCGCAGGATTGGAATCTTCCATTAGAGCGGAACTCCAAGTTAAGGATGGGTTACTGTGGCATGAGAATAGGATCTTTATACCTGAGACACTACGAGTTGCAGTATTAGAACTCTGCCATGATCATGCATTGGCTGGACACTTTGGCGCGGCTAAGACCACGGATTTGGTACAGCGTACCTTTTGGTGGCCTCAGCTACGCGAGGATTGTAAAAGGTTTGTAGAGTCCTGTACCACCTGTATCAGAAACAAAGGGCACAGAACAAAGGCATGGGGACTCCTAAAGCCCTTGCCTGTCCCAGATAGACCCTGGAAAATGCTCTCTATAGACTTTATTGTAGAATTACCCCCGGCTGAGGGCTTCACTTCAATCTTTGTCATAGTGGACCGGTTGTCGAAGATGGCTCACTTTGTCCCAATGAAAGGCACCCCGTCAGCCACAGAGACGGCACAAGCTTTCATCAAAGAAGTCATCAGGCTCCATGGGGTACCAGTCAATATAGTTTCAGATCGGGGGGTACAGTTTACCTCCCGATTCTGGAGGTCTCTATGTAAAACTTTAAACATTAAACTTTCATTTTCATCAGCTTATCATCCTCAGACGAATGGGCAAACAGAAAGAAAAAATCAGACCCTTGAACAATATTTGCGATGTTTTTCTTCTTTTGCCCAGGATGATTGGATTTCTGTTCTTCCATTGGCCGAATTCGCCTATAACAACTCTATTCACTCTCAAACAGACTCCGTTTTTTGCAAATTACGGTTTCCACCCTTCATTTTTGCCTAACTCTCTTCCAGAATGTACAGTACCCGCAGTTCAGGAGAAATTGGATTTCTTTTCTTCCAACAACCAAGTTTTACAGGAGACCATGACCAGGACCCAGGAATAAAACAAAGCAACCTTCGACAAAAAGAGGCGAGGTGAGCTATTACTTGCACCTGGGGATCAGGTATGGTTGTCCACAGTAAACCTCAGGTTAGCTTGCCCGTCCAAAAAATTGGGCCCCAAGTTTCTTGGGCCGTTTTCCGTTAAACGGAGAATTAATGAAGTTGCATATGAACTTGAACTCCCGGACTCACTAAAAGTACATCCAGTTTTTCACGTGTCCTTGCTCAGACCCTCTGTCTCCAACCCATTCCCGGGCCGAAGTACGGATCCTCCTGATCCAATCTTGGTAGATGGGGAGGAGGAATTCGAGGTGGAGGCTATCATGGACTATAGGAAAAGAGCTAACCAGAATCAATTTTTGATAAAGTGGAGGGGGTTTGGCCCAGAAGAGAATTCCTGGGAACCAGAAGATAATATTCATGCTGAAGATCTGTTACAATCTTTTAAAAGATCCCATCCAGAGAAATTTTCTCAAAGGGGCATCCGGAGGCTGCCCCTTGGGGGGGGGGGGCAATGTCATGAAGATCCTGCCAGTAACCGGCGATCCAGGCGTCCGGGAACACGGCCACGGGTTCCACTGCGCATGCGCGCGCGTTCACGGGTGCGGTCACGCACGGGCACGCGCGCGCGCGCACTCCCGCTATCAGGCGGGCTATTTAAACCGGTCTATCACACACCATCTCCGCTGTCTGCTCTACAGCGTTCTGTGAGTGTTACCTGATCTGATCTGTGTATCCTGTTATCTGACCCGGCTTCCTGTTTGACGATCCTGCTATCTGCCTGCACCAGACCCTCTTGGCTTGCCTGACCATCCCTCTGCATTACCCCTGGTACCTCTGCTGTCCAAACGTTGCTGACCACCGGCTTGTTGACCCTCCGCTGTATTCATCAGCTTCCAGTCTGCTAATACCTGCTGTTGTTCCTGGTTCCAGTTCAGCTTTCAGTCTGCTATTACCTGCTGTTGTTCCTGGTTCCAGTCCAGCGTTCCAGGCTACCTTCTGCTGTGTTCCAGCCCAGCGTTCCAGGCTATCTTCTGCTGTGTTCCAGTCCAGCGTTCCAGGCTGCCGTCTGCTGTATTCCAGTCCAGCGTTCCAGGATATTACCTGCTGTTGTTCCTGGTTCCAGTCCAGTGTTCCAGGCTATCTTCTGCTGTTGTTCCAGTCCAGCGTCCAGGCTATTACCTGCTGTTGTTCCTGGTTCCAGTTCAGCTTCCAGTCTGCTATTACCTGCTGTTGTTCCTGGTTCCAGTCCAGCTTCCAGTCTGCTATTTCCTGCTGTTGTTCCTGGTTCCAGTCCAGCTTCCAGTCTGCTATTACCTGCTGTTGTTCCTGGTTCCAGTCCTGCATTCCAGTCTCTGTCCTCAGTCTACACCCCAGACTACTGACTCCAGAGGGTGCCACCACTACTGGACTTTCAGCAATTGTTGATCCTGCCAGGCACCCATACCACTCTTCACTCCTGGCCCTCTGTCTCCATTCCAGGGGAACGGGAGTGGGAGCTGTAAGGGAGGTCTTTTCCTGCACTCCAGGCTCACAACCTACCAGGTACGTGACAGTTGGGTCAAGATTAGGAGAGTTTCACCTGACATTAGGGTTTGTCTTGTGTTGTGTCTTGTAGAGAAAATGGATGGATTCAAAGACCACAGCTTCCTTCCAATATTCATTGATAAATACAGGGAGCTGCCCTGTCTGTGGCAGGTGAAACACCCGCATTATAATAACAAAACAAAGAGGCAGGCAGCGATGGAGAAACTGCTGGAGTTGGTGAAGCCGCAGGTCCCCACGGCAGACATCCTCTATTTAAAAAAACAAATTGGTGGCCTGAGGAGCACATATAATCGTGAGCGTACTAAGGTCCAGAAATCCATGAGATCAGGAGCAGCAGCAGATGACATTTATGTCCTCAGGCTGTGGTACTATGAGAGACTTCATTTTCTGGCAGACCAGACTGAAGTCAAAGAATCCCTCTCAACCCTACCTTCTACCCCAGCTGAGGCTTCTGATGCCTACCCTGGGCCTTCCAGCCAGAAAGAAGTGGAGGAGCCCAGCTTGAGCCAGGTATACATTGTTCAACATATTTCTTGTCGTAAAATAAATGATGTGAAATAGATGTTATTATCGATCACTAATTGCTGATTTAATAAAGTGTTTTATATATTAATAGACAGTAGTAGCCAAAAAGGTTTGGGGCAAGAATGAAAAATGCTGGGGTCAGAATGATAGTCTTTTCTATTTATTAACATTCAATTTGCAACAGTCATGAGCTAAAAATTGTGTGTGATTGATGAACAAAAAACTAAAACTATGTCCCTTTTTCATACACAAGAAAGCCTCAGCCAGGAGGAGGCTGTGGAATGTGGCAGCCAGGAGGAGGCTGGGGAATGTGGCAGCCAGGAGGTGGCGGGGTTAAGTGGCAGCCAGGAGGTGGCGGGGTTAAGTGGCAGCCAGGAGGTGGCTGGGCCCAGTAGGAGCCTCACAGAATCACAGGTCCCTCCCCTCCGCCTTCCAACCAAAAGGGCCAGGAAGGGAAAGTGGAGGAGGCAGCGCTCAGGCTGATTAGAGAGGCTAATGAGGCCCTCAAAGCCAACCCCAATCTCTAAGCGGCCTTTGCATGCATGACTGCATACAAAATGCAGCAAATGGAGGAGGGCCAACGCCTCTTGTGTGAGGAACTTATGGTGATCACCCAAAATAAGGGGTTGAGGGGCCAACTCACAACCAAAACACACCTGTTTGAGTTGGACCATCCTCCTCCTCCACGTCCTGCCACACCTCCAACACCCCAGCCACAGCCTGGAAGGAAGCGTGTAAGGAAGACAAAAAAGGGATGGCCTGGGTTCAGTCTGATCTGGCAAAAGATGCAGGCTGTTGTATGACCACAGCCTGGGGACATAGATGTCATCTGCTGCTGTTCCTGATCTCTTGGAGTCCTGGACCGGATTGAAATAAAATAAATAATATTATTCAGGAGATCACAAGAAATAATAAAGAAATCAGTTTGTGAGAACTCTGTGTGAAAATGAACAGCAAAACAACTTTACTATTAGAGCATTATAAAGAAGAAGAGAATGCGCTGCATTAAAAGATTTAAAAATTTGCAGCGTGAAGAATGTGCTATCTCCATTACAAATGCTAGTTTTACCAGAACGAGTGCTTCCGTCTCGTACTTGATTGAGAGCATGCATGGAATTTTGTACCTCGGAATTGGCTACACACAATTGGAATTTACGAGAACGGATTTTGTGGTCGGAAAATTTGAGATCCAGATCTCAAATTTTGTGTGTCGGAAATTCCAATGGAAAAAGTCAGATGGAGCCTACACGGTCGGAATTTCCGACAACGAGTTCCGATCGCACATTTGCCGTCGGAAAGTCCGACCGTGTGTACGGGACATTACACTTCTTGTTCACCAGGTAAAGGCTACCAGGTGTTACACAAATAAAGATACTCAGTTGCTTTCTCAAATAACTTTTCTTTTACTTGTGCAACAGGCATCATCCTAATGTCGCGTACACACGATTTGTCATTCCGACAACAAAATCGATGTTTTTTTTCAACGGATGTTGGCTCAAACTTCTGCTGATCTCGTGTTTATCTCATGTTAGTAGAAGTTTGGTGACGATTCACGCTTTTCAGCCTCGTGCTCGGAAATTCCGAACGTCGAGAACGCGGTGACGTACAACATGTACGAGCCAAGAAAAATGAAGTTCAATAGCCAGTGCGGCTCTTCTGCTTGATTCCGAGCATGCGTGGAATTTTGTGCGTCGGAATTCTGTACACACGATCGGAATTTCCGACAATGGATTTTGTTGTCGGTAAAATTTGAGATCCAGATCTCAAATTTTGTTTATCGGAAATTACGACGGAAAATGTCCGATGGAGCCTACACACGGTCGGAATTTCCGACAAGGAGCTCCCATCGAACATTTGTTGTTGGAAATTCCACCCCGTGTGTACGCGGCATAACAGTCTACTTCACCATGATCATGAACAGTGCAACACAGCATAGTTTGCATCAGTCCATTATACCATGGTTCCATCTTGTATGACTAGTCCTGTTTAGTGCCATGCTCACTTTCAAGGTGCTCTCTAATAGATTTTCTCCAGGTTCTTGGCTAACCCACTAAGGAAAAGGAATAAGTGTCGTTCCCCAAACAGGGAAAGCCCACCTTAAGGCCAATCCAAATTCTGAATTAGTTAGCAGCCCTAGAACTCCCACGAGGGCCTAGATACCTTCCCTCTACAATGCTGCTTCTCTGTCTCTCTGAGTTCCAGGGCTCTTCCCATTCCTCTTACTAATACCTACACTATGATGACGATGGGGACCCCTAGACTGAAAGAACTAATACACAACCCTGACCCATCATGGCTAGCATAAGACTTCTGCGTGCAATTATTACAGACACTAGACATAATAGCATTATTTCCATGTTCAACTTTCTGCTGTCAGCCTCATTTAAAATGTAATAGGAGGAATGTTAAAAACTTCTATTGTAAATAAAATATTTTTAAACCTTTATTGTTTTGGATGGTGTAAGTTAACTATACTGCTAATGAGAAGAAAAAAAAGGAAAGATTAGCAATGTCGTACATAATTGAATACAGAGCCATGTGCCCGTTACAGGACAGCACTGTAATTACATTTCGGTGTAAACGGATAAATCAAGTAAGATGGAAATGATTCCCCTGAGGGTAGCGCCAAGCCAGCTATAGATAAAACAACTCAAGAATGTTTGAAGAAGCATGGCTTAGGAACTGGGTACCAATGTGCAAAGGATTCTGGGAGAATCATATGACCTTTACATTAAGCTCACAGCAATTTATTTTTGAAAGGCCAGAATGCCTCTGCGGTGAATTATACGGCAAACATCTGCTTCTAAATGACAGTGCTAGGCAGATATAATGTGATAGAAGCCGTGAAATATTAGACGTCCTCACATTATGTGCAGTTGTGTTTATAATAAATATCAAATTGATCTTTCTAAGCATTTAGAAATGCATTTCAGCCAAAACAAAACATTAGTCCTTGAAACCCGTACAGAGCAGAAAGTAGCAGGACTGTCCTGTGCAGCTCTTGCTTCATCCCGGGAAGGTCTGCTGGCACCCAAAGCGAAGATGCTGATGTGGACTCACTTAGGGGTGGTCTGGGTCACTTGCTGAGATAAGTAGAGCTTGCACATTTTCACATAGAGTGGTTGGACCAGCTCTGGTTGCAGACATGACAACTACTGTCCATCTGCCCTAGATGGACAGTAGTTTGTAGAAAACTGAGTGGAATGAAGGGCGGTATCAGGACCCGATGACACAGTTGTGATTTAATCATAAGTAATATGGATCCAGGTTTTCATTAAAGCCCAAATGAACCTTCAGTTTAAATCAGCTACAAGTATATTCTAGGTGCATCAAGAAATGTTCAATGTCTTACAGTTGGTTCACTTTCTATAGCAGCCACAGCAAGTTTCAGAGGAGGACACTTGCCCTCTGTGTGGAAGCGGTGGTCACTCTGCAGGACACCTTCTGCAGAGTCAGTCTGATAGTTCTGCAATTAGAAAAGCCCATGTTCCCTGCTGATTGGAGAGCTCTGACTGAGCAGGGGGCATGATGGACCTCCATAGAGAGACCACTGCTTCCACACAGAGAGCAATGGTCCTTCTCTGAAGCATGCTGGCAGGAAATAGGCTTTTTTTACTCAGACCGTGGATACCTTTTAAATAAAGAAACTGTAAAGCCCCGGACACACGATCGGACTTTGCGACGGGAAATGTTGGATGTGAGGTTGTTGGCGAACAATCCGACCGTGTGTATGCTCCATTGGACAAATGTTGTCGGACTTCCCACCAACAAATTTTAGCTAGCATGTTCTCAAGTTTTCCGCCAACAAATGTGTGTTGTCGGACTTTCCGTGCGTGTGTACACAAGTCTGTCGGACAAAAGTTCAAATTACAAACGCATGCTCGGAAGCAGAAGCGGTCGGTCTTGTAAACTAGCATTTGTAATGGAGAATTAACATTCGTGACGTGGCAAATTATGAAATCACCAAATGCAGCGCACAATTCTCTTCTTCTTTAATGGGATAATAATGAAGCTGCTTTGCTGGTGATACTGATGAAGTTATTGCAAACACATTTTCAAAGGCATTTTTTTTCTAGTGATATCAAGAATAATATTATTATGTTTTTTTTTTGTTTTTTTTTATTTGGGCAAGTTACCACAACACCATTATCCTGTAGTTTTTAAGAACAAAGATACAACTATGTTGGTGTCCCTTGTTAATTTTACATTGTATTTTTTAAAATGTAATTGCCTACTCCCAAACTGGCATTTGAAGTAAAACGCATAGCCAAGTATTATTCTCCACAATTTTTTTATTGTGCGTTAAAAAAAAAAAAATTAGACATGTTATCTGCCAATAGAACGTAACCAAAAAGTGCATTCTATGCATCCAAAAATATAGAAATTATACCAAATCAAATCATTATTCAACCAAAAAAATGTCAAAGCAATAACTCCAAGGCCAATAATAAATAACATGTTATCTCCTCCGATTCTGCAACATGTCTGGTTGACGAACAGCCGTTCAGAAACGAACTGAAAAGCACGAAATGAAAAGCGCTAAATGAAAAAAGCAAAAAGAAAAGCGTGAATCGAAACTCACCAAACTTCTACTAACACCAAATTAGCAGAAGGAGCCCACAGGGAGGCGCTAAAGAGCTGAAAAACCATGTAGTGCATCACTACGTTTGTAAATTGTTGGCCAACATTTGTGTGACCGTGTGTATGCAAGACAAGTTTGAGCCAACAACCTTTGAACAAAAATGCACGGTTTTGTTGTCGGAAAGTGCGATCATGTGTATGGGGCATAAGACTTCACACATATTTTTGTTTTTATCCACCTGCAGTGTATTTAGATGCCTAAAGGTTTAATTGGGTTTTAAATTATGGTAGCCAAAATTTGTTCCTCCAGCTGGGAACTAAATTAGTTTAGAACCAATTAAAAGGTGTAAATGATATTCTGCAAATTATCCCTTTTATGAAGGCACTAGAATTATTTTAACCTATTTAAATGAGCCCTCCCCTATGGGGGACAGCTATTACTACTATTTTGGGCATTTTTAATCTAATTGTATGCCTTGTAAAAGTGGTTCTGTGTGGTCAACAATACCAAGACAAATGACCAAGACAAATTGTTTTTCAACTTTTGTTATAGTCAGTTAAAGAATATTTATGATGTTATACAATTTATTTCCAGCCTAGATGTACGTCTGGGCCAGTGCCTTTAGCCCTGGTTCACACAGGTGCAGCTTTGAAATTGCATTACTGTAGTGGGATTTAAAAGCCGCACATCAGTGCAATTTGTACATCTGATTCCACTGCCGCTTGCGATTTCTTTTAACAGAGGTCAATGCAAGTCGCAGTGAAATCAGAAAAAAGTACTGCAGAAAGCTTTTTTAAAGACTAATGTTGCGGTGATTTGAACAGTTCCATTGTCGGCAATGAGGTGCGCCTTGTCATACGATTTGAAACTGTCAAATCGCATTACAAATCACGCCGGTGTGAAGGAGGGCTTATGCCAAGTTTATATGCATCCACAAAACACATATAAAAAAATGACAGTTGGTAAAGACATACCATAAGGCTGTAGTGGTCTAAAAAAAGTTTACACGTGGACCAACTGCATGCATAGGTTTAAACTGTTAGGCCGCGTACACACGACCGGACTTTACGGCATACTTTGCCCGGCGGACTTTTCGACGGACTTTACGATGGACTTTCCGAGTGAACGGACTTGGCTAAACACGATCAACCAAAGTCCGACGGATTCGTACGTGATGACGTATGACCGGACTAAAACAAGGAAGTTCATAACCAGTAGCCAATAGCTGCCCTAGGGTCGGTTTTTGTCCATTGGACTAGCATACAGACGAGCGGACTTTTCGACCGGACTCGAGTCCGTCGGATAGATTTGAAACATGTTTCAAATCTAAGTCCATCAAACTTTTGAGAAAACAAAGTCCGCTGGAGCCCACACACGATAGAATTGTCTGACGAAATACGGTACGTCGGACCAAGTGTGCCGTAAAGTCAGATCGTGTGTACGCGGCATTATTTATTGAAATTTGTTTTGCCTCTCCAGTTCTATATACAATTTCTGATACTGAATAGCGTTATTAATTTGCTAAAATTGTTTTAAAATCTTTTTAAACCAACACAAACAAAAGCTAATTTGAAAAGTGTACGATCAAAAAATTAGAAAAAAAAAAGTGAAGAAGGGAATGAAGGAATTATTAAAACAATTTATGGTAAACTAAGGGTTCATAAGGGCCAAAACCTCTCTTTAACCACTTGCTCTGTCCATAGGCCATTTATAAATGACCTGGCCTTCAAGGGGTTAATATAAGCTCCTGAATGAAGCTGACGCATTGCAGTACTGTTTTTTTTTTTTGTTTTTTTTTCAGGCAGTGACCAGCTTTTCAGTATATGTGATCCAGGCGACTGTAAAACCCCCCTCACTTTTAACACAAGTGTGAAGGGTCGCCTCCCCCCCGATGTCACCAGACCCCTGATATCTCCATAAAGAGGACCTGTCACCTGCCCATGCAATCACGTAGGGGCTTGTTAGCTCTTTGTGATAGCAATAAAGTTACATTTAAAAAAAAAAACACCTTGCTTTTCTTTCCTTTTTTCCTCCTTCCCTGGACAGGTCGACCTCTTATAGGAAAATTAGCGGTTGCTCTGAGATATCTTTTTTCTTCTTATTTTTCTCTCAAATACTTTTGGAAGGCTAGATGATAATGAACTAAAAGTACTGTTGGCTCTACTGTTTTACTTGTTAAATGGATTTTTTTTAAATTTATGTTATATATATATATATATATATATATATATATATATATATATATATATATATGTGTGTTATAAAATTTTCAAAATAAAATCTGATTAAAAAAAAAAATTTACAAAGATGATAACAAAATATGCAAGCATAATAAAAAAAGTACGTTGGCACACACGCAGGAATGCAAACACTATGATAGGGTGGGTACGTGTACAACATAAGTAAGTGGACAGCGATAGTGCGCCACACATTAAGTATCAAAGCAGGTATTGTAAGCTTAGGAGTGAGAACAATAATTCTAGGGCCACTCTAAATTGATAACCTATAAAGGCTTTAAGGCTCGTTTCACATATGAGCAAAGTGGCATGCGGCTCACAGCAGGGGTCCGGTGCTTCCTGGTTCACCGTTTCAGGTCCGATTTCAGCCCGAATTTTGGGCTGAATTCGGACCTGAAACGGACCAAAAGACATACAGCATTTTTGCGCAAAACGCACCTAACCCGCTGCGGAGATATGTGAACCTCCTCCAAAGAGACCCAAACAAAATCTCTTGCTATTGCAACATGTTAAAACTTGCCGTGTTTGATATTTACTCATTCAACGCAACCACATCTTTTTTATTTCACCAAAAATGGCGTATTATATTGTGTTTGTGTGAGCTAAAATGTATTATAGTGTATTGTTTCCTAAACGTTTGCCCAAAAATTGTGCAACATAAAAAATTGCAACTGCCACCATTTTTTTTCTAAAGGGTTTCTGCAAGAAATGCAGATTTTGTGTTTGTCATTTTTTTTTTTTTTTTTTTTTTTTTTAGCTTTTCGCATCCTGTTGGGGAGATTTCATAGACACATAAAAATGTGATGGCAGAAAAAGTCAGTTTGCCTGTTTTTTTTTTTTAATTTATACATGAATTTGTGCTTATTTATTTTTTTACTTTTTTGTCTGAGTACATGTTCTCCCAAGCATGTTTGATGCCACTTACTGTTGACTACCTTTGCAGGAAGTCTATTCCAAGCATCAACTACTCTCGTAGTAAAATAATATTTCTAAGATTAGATTTGAACTTTCATCCAGTTAGTTTGAGGTCATGTCCTCATGTTCTTGATCTTGGTTTCAGATTGAAAATACTGCCCTCTTGAACTTTATTCAATCCTTTGATGTATTTGTTTCACAAAGTATTTTATTAGGTTTTGAAGTTTTATACAGCAAACTGTTGCACAGTAATACATGACATTGAGGTATAATAGAGGTGGAGATGCGTAAAAATGAATCCACCAATTACATAAGAACAGCAGAACAAAGTTACATAAGGAACAGTAATAAAGCATATTATACATGCTCATCAAGGAGGTAAACATACAAATCACACCGGCAGTTGTTTTTTGTGCTGAAAGAGGCACATGTCTCTGTGAATGGGGTGGGAGTGAAAAGGTTCAAACTCAGAATGTAGGGAAGGGAGATAGAAGGTAAAGAATACAGTCTGAGAGACCGAGGGGTAGATGCAGAAAGGGTATAGTGAGGGAGAGAGAGAGGGGCGAAAAAAGGCTTGCCCTGGGGAGGGGGGGGGGGGTTCCCGTGGGGTCCAGTCAGCCCAGCGTAGCAGTAGTGATCTGTGCAAGTAGCCACACGAAAAGTGGAGTGCGGTCCAAATTTTTTTTCTTCTTAATTTTGTTTATTACGTTTTCATAGAAATAGTACAAAACCAAATAGAAAAAAAAAAGCCCATCCAATACGGTGACAGTGCACGCAGAGAAGGACATAGCCCACTCAAGAAGCACCAGTTAGTATACAATAATTATTTAGGCAAGTAAAATGATGGTGTAGTCACAGAGGGACTCTGCTCCAGTTACAGACGGACTTAGTTCCAGTTACAAATTAAAAGCCCAATAACAAAACCAACCACATTAAACAAAAAATCAGTAGATTCCATAAAATGCGTCTTGTGTGCACAGCCCACACTCAATCAGGAGGATATTTTAAAGGATATGAGACCTGCATGTCTCGGTGGTCAGCCAGTGGCGAGTGCGGTCCAAATTTAGGTGATCGTCACAGGTTAACCATGGGTCCCAATGCTTCAGAAATGTTGGTGTAGGTTTCAGTGAGTATAGAAGTGAGTTGGGACAAAAATCAGGTACTACTGCATATTACCAAAATAGCGGACTTTTTAGGCTCAGAAATAATAAAGAGAAAATCTAATGAAAGCAATCAATTTTATTGAAAATATTATACATCAAAAAAGGGATAAAACCATCACATATGTGCATCTGTATTTATGTGCAGTCAGCCCTTGTGCGTCTACGCGTTTTGCCGTTAGGCTTCTTCAGGACACGACCAAGGTTCAGAGATGCAACATATAAGAGAATATATTTCTCTATCCTAGTATGAGATACACAATTATAGTATCCATGGTAAGATGAACAGTAGATTTGGGGACTGAAAATACATCCGTGATGGCTGAGTCTAGAAGCAGGGGCAGATGGACATTCTATAGTCCTGGCCTGAGGGGCACCCAAGTAGTCAAAAAGGCGTCCGTCATACACCACTCAATAATTGGGTTTGGATCATACAGGTGATCATAGCCTGGCAGCATATAGCTGTTAAACTGGGATTTGAATAGAAAACATGCCCCTGGGAGACCACTGCACAGGTGTGCAGTGGACGGTAATACGCAGTAGTACCTGATTTTTGTCCCCCTAATTTATGGACGTGGCTTTTTTAACACATTTTTTCTTCAGTGATATAGAAGTGAGTTATTCATGAACCATAGTACCCATGAGCCTCTGCTTGACCTCAGCAAACTTAAGAAACGGTTGTCACCAGGCCCTGCCAATGTCTGTCAGAACATCAAGAAAACAAATCCCACCAGCTTCTTCTGGGCTTTAGAAAGGGACAGGATTGGCTTATTTAGTAAGTCTTGCCAGGGATTATGTGCAAGGGAGAGGTTTATGGCAGATCTGATCATTGTATAGAATTGTGTGCAAATCGTATTACCTTCAGGCAGGACCACCAGATGTGAAAAAGAGTGCTGTACTCTCTGCAGCCCCTGAAAGTACAAAGGGGGTGCAGAGGGGACAATTTTGGCCACACAAACTGGAGGTCATATACCAATGTAAAAGCAATTTGAAGGCATTCTCTTGAGCCGTGAGCATTTGGAGGAGTCTAGACAAAATTGATTCCAGGTAGCTTGGTCCAGAGTTTTGCCTAGGTCGGTTTCCCATTTTGTGATATAGTGTGAGGGCCCATCAAATCAGTAAAAAGAGGCTAACAGGTCTGGGACAAGACCCTTTAGGTAGGGATCTTTCCCATTGATGTATTTTAAAGTTTCAGTCATGTCTCCCCTTTCACTTTTTTTCCACCAGACTGTACATATTAAGTTCCTAGGTTTTATCCCTCACACTTTTCACCATTTTTGTTACCCGTCTCTGGACTTGTACCCTTCACTTCCTCTCCTGGAAGCACAACAGGAAATCTCTCACATTTTTCTCCATTGAAAGATTTTCTGCTGAACTGAGCAGACAGACCCATAGGCAGGAGACACATGGGCAGGAGAGGCACCCCATCACCACAGCGCCCCAGGCAGAAGCCTCCCCTGCATTTTCCTTGGCCCTGGTCTAGCCTTATGCAATACAACAGCAGGTGAGTCAATCACAAGAGCATGTGAACCTCTTTCCCAAACTTTTGGCAGGTAAGAATTCCTAAATACATGTTTCAACTTCGCTAATCTCAGCATCTATATGAGAATCTGTAGTGGAATTACATGTTCTGACTCATCCAGTTATTGAACTGAAGACAACTCCTCATAATTCCAGACAATAACTCTCACATAACTTTTCTACTCACCAACCTGCTCATTCAGGAATATGCCCTCATCATCATTTCCAACAGCTTTTCCATAACCCCGTAAGACAGGGGAGGTTCACCTCAGCTCATGGTATGTCACCAGCACCTCAGCCCAATCTCCACCCTGAACAGACTCATTTTATATTACTATAAAAACTCATTGGCTTGTTAAATATTTCAGAAGTGAAAAATTTAGTAACATTTGACATGACAGCACCATGTGAGATTCTTCTACTGGGTACCACAAGGCTAGCCTTAAAGGTACAGGCCAGTCAAAACAAAAAAAAACTCAGAGCTTAATGAAAACATTGCAGGCAGTTATAGTAGTAAAATTGTATTCGTATAAGCATCCTATGTGCTGGGAAATTGCATTACTAACATGCAGAACAACAACCTTTTTTTCTGCAGATGCTGCAATCTGGCAACTACTTTCATGTACTTTACTCTGTGTACTGCCAGTCAAGTCTGTGCAATTCTCTTTTTAAAGAGCAGACTTTTCTCCTAGTCCTCAGCTGACCATATGTAAATGATTCACCAGAATGGGGCCATATGATGCAAAATTCTTGTGCATTTCCTGGAGCTACAGCCACATTAATTATTGCCTACAGAAAGTAATGGCATACGGAGTTATGACCTTAGATGCAGACTGATTGCATCCAGGATTGTTCATCTATAAGATTGCAACACAGCTGGTGAAATCTAGATATATGTAAGATAGTAAGGGCAACACAGTAGTAGTAGCATCCAAAGATATAGTTTGGATGATTAGCTGTAGAAAAAAAAAACAACACATTTCAGGGCTTGCACACTCTCCCTTCTTCAGGACTGTCAACCCTGGCTCCTCACCTCGGTCCATGCTTCTCTTTATTTTTTGATGGTAATACCTGGTACTGCAGCAAAACTACAGAGATACCATGGTTAATGGTCAGTTTTCAGTTTGTCATTTAAGAGACTATGGGGCTCACAGGCTGATATTCGCATACAGCTGCCCATTCAGTGGCTCTACCTAGCCATGGATCCGCCCCTTTATTTGAGAGCATGTGGTCAATGCCACAGAATACTGGTGCAGGTAGTTGAAAATCCGACCTTGAGATGCTTGCTCCTCAATGGCCCTCAGCAGTCAAGTGCTTGATTGCACTCCTGATGTAACACCTTTTCCACCCCTGTTATTTCTAAAATGGCCCCTCCGTCCCTGACCTCCAGGCACGTTCCCCTACCCTGTTTTAACCCTACCTGTTTCCTGCTGCTTTATCCTTCCCACTCTTGTAGAAACTACCACACTTACATAGTTTGGTTGAAAATAGAAGTCCATCTAGTTCAACCAATCAATAACAACCTTTCCTACTAATCCTTCTGCCCATACGGACCACCCTAGCTAACTATCAGGTGTCCTTACCCCCCAACCTCCCCTGTTATGATTAATAAATGAATATTAAGGAATCCATGGAAAGCACAAGTGCAGGGTACATATTGGAATAAAATGGAGGAAATTACGGAATAAGCTGTGTTCTATATCCATGTGGGAATATGAAAGGTGTAGAAGTTGCTTTTCTCTTTTCATTTTTATATCCTGTTCCCAATTTGTTGTAATGTTAAAATCCAGGCCTATATACCGTATTTATCGGCGTATAACACGCGCCGGCGTATGACATGCACCCCAAGTTTAGGAGGGAATTTTAAGGAAAAAAAACTTTTAGGAGGGAAGTTTAAGGAAAAAAAACTTACATTAAAATGCCCATCAATGCAGCCTTATCTGTCCATCTGCAGCCTTTTCAGTGTCAGTGCAGCCTTGCCCCAGTGCAGTCTTGTCAGTGCAGCCTTGTCAGTGCAGCTTTGCCCCAGTGCAGCCTTGCCCCAGTGCAGCTTTGTTAGTGCAGCTTTGTCAGTGCAGGTTTGCCCATGCAGCTTTGCCCTAGTCCAGCCATGTCAGTGCAGCTTTGTGCACTCGCCGCCGACATACACAGCCGTGGGTAGATATTTGATATTTTATTCGCCATATTTGAATCTACCCACGGCTGTGTATGTCGGCGGCGACCGCGGCAATTGCCGCGATCCCACTGATGACACAAAATCGGCTGGGATCGGCCTATAACACGCACCCACGATTTTCCCCTGATTTTCAGGGGAAAAAAGTGCTTGTTATATGCCGATAAATACGGTAATTCCTGTAGGTACAAACAACTGCATGTACATAAACTATGCCATAAATAAAAACAAAACAAAATTTAAGATGCTTGCATGAAGTGTGGCCCGCATGCTCCACCGTTTATTTTTTCATCCAGTCATTGCTGCAATGCAACAGTCCATCCCCGCTCCTTTTGTCACTACGCTTGTGTTCTGAAAACCCCAGGGTTTAGTATTCACAAACCCACCCACCGCTATCTCTCACAAACAAAAAAGACATTTCTCACTGTCAGTGTAAAAATACATTTTCTTACAGCCACCAAGCAGAATAAAATTCATCCTGGAAGTGCAATAAGGATTGGTAATATAGAAAGGAGAGAGAGAGAGAGAGAGAGAGAGAGAGAGAGAGAGAGAGAGAGAGAGAGAGAGAGAGAGAGAGAGAGAGAGAGGGGAGAAAGGACAGAGCTCTGGCTACCGAAAATACACCCCCAGTGACTCTGTGAGGTATCTGTTGATTATGGAAATGGTGGCTAACAATTAAAATTAAGTGAACTTTTTGATTTTAGCACAGCTGCAGCGTTTGCTGGGCTGCATTAGTAAATCATTAGTAGCTCACTGTTTTCATACTCACCTTTCCTTTGCTGCCTTGCTGGAAGAGAGGAAATGATTCTATATAAGCTCTGAGTTATTTTAGTTGAAGCTTAAAAGGGGCTGAGGACTCTCTTGCTCCCATGACCCACATGGCACTGGGACAATGACCAAGCAGCAGTAATATTGTGTGGGAGGAAGCGAGACATAAGCCACGTGTTTCTTCATACCGAGAAGTACTGGGTACTTCCTTCCCACCTGGTAGCTGAAAAGAGTAGTTGGGGACAAAGGTGAGTATGTACTGCTGGGGAGGTGGTGCTCCTAAAAAACCCTTCAAGCTTCCAATACAATCACCAACTTGTTTATAATAGAAATCCATTGCCACGTGCCCAAGTGGCTTATTTAGAGACCCAAGCATTGCAGTACGGGATGTGGAGTTGCATCTGCTCCAACTTACACAAAGTCAGTATTTGCGTTCAAAGTTTTAGGGGTTTCTGAGGTTATCTGGAGACCTTAGAAGACGAGTCGTCTCTCAGAGCTTGTGAAACACCTGCAGAAGATTACTAAATTCCTGTTAGAACTACAACCAGAACTGCCATAAGGCTACCTTCACACTGGGGAGGGGGGGGGAGTTAGCGGTAAAGTGCCGCTAATTTTAGCGACGCTTTACTGCTGTAATAGCGGCGCTTTTTGACTGCTAGCGGGGCGCTTCTAACCCCCGATAACAGCCGAATAAAGGGCTCATTTACACTTGCTTCGGCTTCAACAAGGCTTCAATAAGGCTTCGGACAGGCCTCGTTAAAGCTCTCTGAACTCTAGTCAAAGCTCCTGTCACTAAATGGTTAGCTTACAGTCCTGTTTACACTTGCTTTTGCTTTGCTTCGGCTTCGCTTCAAAAATTATACCCCATGTAGCTTCAGTGGTGCTTCAAAGCGTCTTCAAAGCCTCAATAGAAGTCTATGGCAAAGCTCACTTGAAGCCCCACCGAAGCCTCATCGAAGCCCCATGAAGCCTCACCGAAGCCCCACCGAAGCTCCACCAAAGCCCCACCAAAGCCTCATCGAAGCACCAAGCAAAAGCTGGTGTAAACAGAACTGTAAGGTAACCATTTTATTTAGTGACAGGAGTTTTAACAAAGCGTGTCCGAAGCCATGTTTTGAAGCCAGTGTGAACTAGCCCAAAGGGTTAATAGCATCAGCAAAGATGCCCATTGATTCCAATGGCAGGGGCAGCGCGCCTGAAAGATGCTGTTTGCAGGACTTTTTCTAACATCCTCCAAGCACACCGGGCCTTCCTTTATCTAGATGGCAACTCACCCCCTCATAGAAGGTTAATAGATTGGTTTGGCAAAAACGATTCTTCATGAATCCATGCTGATTACTGCTAATACTGTTTTCATTAATAAAATCTTGTATATAGTCTCTTATCACCCCCTCCAAGAGTTTACATACTATTGATGTTAGGCTAACTGGTCTGTAATTCCCAGGGATGTGTTTTAGGCCCTTTTTAAATATTGGTGCTACATTGGCTTTTCTCCAATCAGCTGGTACCATTCCAGTCAGTAGACTGTCAGTAAAAATTAGGAACAATGATCTGGCAATGACTTGACTGAGTTCCCTAAGTACCCTCGGGTGCAAGCCATCTGGTCCCGGTGATTTATTAATGTTAAGTTTCCCAAGTCTAATTTTAATTCTGTCCTCTGTTAACCATGGAGGTGCTTCCTCTGATGTGTCATGAGGATAAACACTGCAGTTTTGGTTACTGAAGCCCCCGATTCCCTTGTGAAGACTGAGGAGAATAACTAACTTTAATACCTTCGCCATCTCCCCATCCTTTATAACCAGATGTCCTTCCTCATTCTTTATGGGACCAATATGGTCTGTCCTCCCTTTTTTACTGTTTACATACTTAAAGAATTTTTTGGGGATTTTTTTTGCTCTCCTCCGCTATGTGTATTTCTTAGCCATCCTTATTGCACCCTTACATTTCTTGTTGCATTCTTTATAAAGTCTGAATGCTGATGATGATCCCTCAACCTTGTATTTTTTGAAGGCCTTCTCCTTTGCTTTTATATGCATTTTTACATTGGAGTTAAGCCATCCAGGACTTTTGTTCGCTCTTTTAAATTTATTACCCAATGGGATACATTGGCTAATGCCCTTATTTAATATGCTCTTAAAGCAAACCCATCTCTCCTCCGTATTCTTTATTCCTAATATTTTATCCCAATTTATGCCTTTTAACAAGGTTTGTAGTTTAGGGAAGTTGGCTCCTGAAATTCAGTGTCTATTCCCCTTATGTTTCCTATTTGTGTGTGCAATTGACCTGTGATTGCTGTTACCTAAATTGCCCCGTATTTCCACATCCGTGATCAGGTCTATATTGTTGGTAACCAGTAGATCCAGTAACGCTTCATTTCTAGTTGGTGCGTCTACCATCTGACCCATAAAATTGTCCTGCAAGACATTTAGGAACTGGCGAGCCCTAGATGATTGCGCGCTTCCCTTCGGCGGTTCCCTCCACCCAGTCTATGTCTGGATAGTTAAAATCCCCCATTATGATAACACTTCCCATCCTTGCTGCTAATCCAAATTGTGATAGGAGATCTGTCTCCCCTTCCTCCCTCAGGTTAGGTTAGGGGGACTATAGCATACTCCCAGTATTATTTTCCCCTTAGCTTCATCCCTTTGGAGCTCTACCCATAAGGATTCCACCTCCTCCCTATCTCCCTTAGTGATGTCATCGCTCACATTCACTTGCACATTATTCTTGATATATAGGCATACCCCTTTTTTACCCTCTCTATCCTTGCGATAAAGGGTATACCCTTAAATGTTTGCCAGCCATTCATAAGAGCTGTTGAACTAGGTCTCTGAAATTCCCACAAAATCCAAATCCTCCTCGTACAACAGTATCTCTAGTTCCCCCATTTTGTCCGCCAGACTCCTGGCATTGGTGAACATGCCACATAGTTTAGACCAGTCGCATATTATCCTCTTATTGGGTGTTCCGAGATTTCAACTAGGACTTGCTACTATACTTACCTTGGGTTTATGTGCTTTGGTCAACCTACCACTAATGCCCCCAATACTACCCTCTGGAATATGTTTCGTGCTGACTATTTCTACCTCTGGACCCTCCCCCCCATTGTCTAGTTTAAAAACCCCTCAAACTTTTTGGCCATCTTCATTCCCAGCTGATCTGCACGCTCCTCATTTATTTGCAGTCCGTCCCTTCTATTAGTACCGGTTATCGAATGAGAAGTCGGCCAGTCCTCCAGAAACCCAAACCCCTCCTTACTACACCAGCTCTTCAGCAACTTGTTTACTTCTCTAATCTCCCTCTTCCTTTCTGGTGTTGCCAATGTACCGGTAGTATTCCTGAGAATACTACCTTGGAGGTCCTTTTCCTCAATTCAGCTCCTAACTCCCTAAAATCATTCTCTAGGACACTCCATCTGCCTCTCACTTTGTCATTGGTGCCAACATGCACCATGACAGCTGGGTCTTCCCCAGCCCCTCCCGGTAATCTGTCCACCAGATCCGTGCCAAAAGTGCCTGAAAAACACCCAGTGTGAAAGGAGTCTTAAGGTCTGCATACAGCACTGTCAGACTGGAGCCCAAGAGCATTTAGAGGGGTTAGAGAAAGTTGCTAGACTTTTTTTTTAGTGCTTTGTGCCAAAATAAATGTTTTTGAGTTACCATCAAGAGTGTCGAAGGAAGATTCCTTGATTGATATTGGTGCCAGGTCCAGACTGGCTAAACTATTCACGTCATCCCTTTGGCTGTGTACCTCTGCCTGCAACTTTTTTGCGGGTGTTTACTCCAATGACTATGGATATTCAGCTAGCTGGGCAAAATTTTGCTAGTTAAACGTAAGGAAGAAATGTGATGCTCCGGAGACCAGAAAGGCTGATTTTAAGCGTCTGTCACTTGTAATTCCTTAGTGGACCGTCAGACAAGGTGAATTCACCAGCAATGTCTCCTTTCATTACGTAATCGGAGATTAAATAAAATCTTCATATAATAAATGACCTTCATTGAGTCTATAACTAGTTTCATCCTGTCTTTCATAATTATTGGATTTGGCCAGTGCTGCATTGTCTTAACGTGTATGTAAAGGCATTCACCCCTCTGTTTGTCCTGGCGACCATTTTCACAGAGACAGAAAGTGAAGTGAAATCCAACATGTTTGAGTTTTCCACAAAGCAGAAGTGAAGGTGAACATCCAATGAGGACAAGTTTTTTTGTGTCTTATGCCCCGTACACACGATCAGCAATTCTGCCAGCAAAAGTCGGATGTGAGCTTTTGGTCAGAAATTCCGACCCTGTGTATGCTCCATCAGACTTTTGCTGGCAGAATTCCAGCCAGCAAAAGATTGAGGGCAGGTTCTCCATTTTTCCGGGCGAAAAAAGTTCCTATCCGAAAATGCGTTCGTCTGTATGCAATTCGGAAGCACAAAAAATCACGCATGCGTGGAAATAATGCGACACATGCTCGGAAGCATTGAATCATTTTCTCGGCTTGTCGTAGTGTTGTACGTCACCGCGTTCTTGACGGTCGAAAGTTCAGAGGACTTTTGTGTGACCGTGTGTATCCAAGGCAAGCTTGAGCGGAATTCCGTCGGAAAAACCATCCAAGTTTTTTCTGACGGAATTTCTGATCGTGTGTATGGGGCATTAGGCTGGCCATAGCAAATTCCTTTTCTGCAACCCGTGGCCATAGAAAGTGTTGACTGGGAAATCCCTCCTGCCAAGACAAGCCATCCCTGCCGGAAGAGACAGTGATTATTGCTAGCAGCTATAGCAGCCTCTAGCGATAATCACAGTAGCAATAATCACAACTTGTTACACTCAGCCTGCCCATACATGGTTCAAATCTCCGCTGCTTCCTGCTGAACTGGTCAAGATTTGAGCCGTCTGTGGCTAGCCTTAGATGAGAGTTTGACTCACTAGAGGAAGATTTCTTCTTCATTTCCATTTGCACCTCTATCTGGAACATCCTCTGTGCTTCTTTCCTCTTCAGTTGTCCTTTTTTTTTTGTACAATTCATATATAAAAATATACTATTCAACCAGTGGAATCAGTTAATTAACAATGTAACTGCTTTAAAGCTGAACTCTAGGGGAAAGAAAAATCCCAGATAGCAAGGATAACTTGTCACAAATTTGTGAATCGTAAGTCTGTTAACTTGCTGCACATTTTCACTGGCAATTTGTACACATGCAGAGCACCTGAAGCGCAACTTCTAGTTGACACTTTTCCAATTTGTAGCAAATTTGCGTGGCAAGTCTCTAGCAAGAGCAAAGTTGCAGTGGTGAGTCTACAGCATGAAAATTCAGCCGCAGTGCCCCCTGTGGTGGGATTACTATTGCGCAACATTACTGAACCAGAACTTGCAGCTGACTTGCAGAATGTTTTAAAAGAAAGTTGACCTGGAGTCATGCAATGTGGACTTGCTGTAATTGTGCAACAAACTTGTTAAAACTGCATGTCTAGCGATATGTTAACAGTTGCTTGCTATCTGGGATGTTACTTGCAGCGGGTCTGCTTCCAAACTGCAAGGGTGGAATGCTTGTTTAGATCTATGGGACTGAAAAAAGCACTTTTGTTTTCACAATACTCCACCCCCCTGGCAGCCAGCACTCTCCTCTACTCCCCTGTGCTCTGGCAGTGGACAATCCTTCAGCATCCTCACATCCAATGGAGGCCTATGGAGGACCTTCAATTGCTGCAAGGACCGGTCTAAAGCCTCGTACACACAATCGGATTTTCCACAAACAAAGCATAAGGCTTTTGCCCGAAGGGCGTGTGCGGTGAACTTGTCTTGCATACAAACGGTACACAATTGTCGGCCAACAAACACGAATGTAGTGATGTACTACGTGGAATTACAGCTCTTAAGCACCACCCTTTGGGCACCTTCTGCTAATGTCGTGTTTGGTGAGCATTGATTGTGAGCATACATTTTGTATTTTTGTTAGACGGACTTGTGTACACACGATACAAAAATCTGACAACAGATTTGTCCGCCGAAAATTTACTAGCCTGCCATCCAACATTTGTTGGCAGAAAGTTGGCCAACAATTGTCTGATGGAGTGTACTAACTGTCGTATTTTAGGCAAACAGTCTGTCATCACACAATTCCCTGCCAAAAATCCGATTGTGTGTACGAGGCTTTACAACCTGCAGGGAGTCTGTGGGAGTAGAGGATTGGGTAAGCAAAGCTGACTTTTCTTGAGCCCCTACTCTAAATAAGCATTTATCCCAGGGTTTCTGAATCAGCTTTTCATGGAACTCTAGGATTCCTCCAGAGGTTTTTAGCTGTTCCTTGAACAATGAGCCGATTCTGCCTCTCAGATAGTTCCCATTGACACCATTGATCTTTTTAGCTATCTGTAAGGGGGTAATTCTTCCCAATGACTACAAGTGTGTGAAGCATTCTTCCCACTGACCATTACACTAATGTATCCTGAGTTGTAGATATAGTAATTTTTATCAGAGGTTCCCTGGGACTGGAAAGTTATTTTAAGGGTTCCTCTGTGTTGAAAAGAAAGAGAAAGGCTGATTTAGCCTTTGTAGTGTGAAGGCAGCCCCACTAAAAGGAATAATTTTCCCTTCCCAGGAGTTCAAAAAATATCACAACACGTAAAGTACACCTGATAAAACCCAGCTATGCACCCCATTGTCCAAGTCTATATTCTGTCTTATTTGTCTCACTGTGAGGATTTTGAAAAGGATCAGAAATGCTTGTTGCTTCAGCAAATGTTGAATTGATTAAAAATTTAGGTCAGAGGATTTGCATTTCCCCCTCTCTTCTCATAATGTGGAAATAATTGTGATCATAGCCACAAAAATCTAAAGAAAAAATGAGTCTAGCAATCACAGCTAAGATCTGAAAGCAATTTTTACATACCCTAAAAAGCTTCTCCTTCAAATCCTTTCCAGGTATGGTTGCCACCACATCCCTTTAAACCCGAACACATATTAATAACATGGGTTCTGTGGCTGATTAAGGTGGTAATTAAACTCACTTGGTGCCTTATATGCGTTTAATTAGCCTCAGAACCTGTGTAATTCAAAGGGTTTAAAGGGATGAGGTGGCAACTTTACTTCCAGGCTGTAAGACAGGGCCCTGCAGCCTCTTCCTCACTAAGCTCTGGTGGTTGTACGCCATTTCGTCATCAATTCCAAAGCAGAGCCTATAGGCCAGTAGTGGACATAAGGACACTGAGGGTCAGTCCAATGCTGGAGCATAAAGGAAGCAATGGAGAGCACAGGCTGCCAGGGGAGGTGAAGGATAGGGTAAGTAAAACGTATTTTTGCTGCCCCGTAGGCCTAAATTACATAAAACCCTTGCAGTACAGAAGCAGCCCCACTGAAGCTGAGCTTTTTTCTTTCCCTGGAGATAGGCTTTAACCTTTCATCCATCCTTTAAATGATTATGTTTGTTATTTTGAAAAGCCAGCATAAAGGAAAAGTAGGAAAAGTAGTAGTGAAAAAAGCATATATGGATTAAACCAATAATTTTTAGTGTATTGGTCTTTCCTGATCTACGTAACTGGGGGTGCGACCTTTGAATACATACTCTGAACCAAAAAGTGACCCTCTTTTTTTTATTTTCTGAAATTTGGGAGCTACAGATAAGCAGATAACTTCTCACGCATGGGAGGGGAGATATCCCGTCGTCTTTATACAACTTGAATGAAAGTTGTGCTTGCACGGCAGTGACTGTGGTGCACATGCAGTACTTTGAAAAGCATTTTTCAAGTAAGTCAGAGAATTTTCCTGTGCAATAATTAGCACCCCCAACTGACTGAGTTGCTCATTATCGCTCTGTAAGAGATCAGAACCAGCCTGATTATTGCATGCGATGCTTGAAATCAAAGACTTTTTTGACATTTATGACCAAGCTTAATGCTCTTTTTATACAGCTTAACAGGACCCTTCATTCATAGACAACCCTCAGCTTATTATGGAAGAACTATCACAAAAATATATGTTATATAAATCAGTAGGGCACATGTCATTGATATCATATTTCATTTGTTTTCTTTTTAAGTACTGCTATTCTACCAACTATGACCTAAAGACTAGACTAAAATCACAGGTACAGGTACTGTAGGTTTATAACATCTAGAGAGACTGCAGAGAGTCTATTGTTTCCAGATGAACCCTGTTTGGTAGACCTGCAGTCATATAGGAGGATAAGCAAGGCACAAACATTGTACAGCTCTATCAAGCTACCAAGTACAAAGCAAAGCCCAAATATACAGCATCTCACAAAAGCGAGTACACCCCTCACATTTTTTGTAAATATTTTATTATATCTTTTCATGTGACAATACTGAAGAAATGACACTTTGCTACAATGTAAAGTAGTGAGTAGGGATGAGCTTCAAGTTCGAGTCGAACCCATGTTCGACTCGAACATCGCCTGTTTCGACCGTTCGTCAAATTGCAAACATTATGGGCCGTTCGCGCCAAATTCGAGTGACGCGTCACGGCCCATAATTCACTCTGGCTTCGCAGTGCATTGCTGGCTGAGGATTGGCCAAGCATGCACTATGACCCGCATGCTTGGCCAATCACAGTGCTGTCTATACAGAGAGTCGTAATTGGCCAAAGCCAGGGTGGCTTAGCAGTACTTATTCAGTTTAGCTAGATTCGTTCCTGTTATTCTCTTCCTGACAGGCAGGTGTTTTTACAGTATTTACAGTTAGTGTACTGTGTCCTTTGCACAGTGTGCACCTAAAGCTACCTGAAGACAATTGCTGGTGTTCTTCTGATCCTATTAGTACCACAGGCAGGCAGCTGCAGTATTTACAGTTAGTGTACTGTGTCCTCTGCACAGTGTGCACCTAAAGCTACCTGAAGACAATTGCTGGTGTTCTTCTGATCCTATTAATACCACAGACGGGCAGCTGCAGTATTTACAGTTAGTGTACTGTGTCCCAATTGCTGGTGTTCTGATCCTATTAATACCACAAGCAGGCAGCTGCAGTATTTACAGTTAGTGCACTGTGTCCTATGCACAATGTGCACCTAAAGCTACCTGAAGACAATTGCTGGTGTTCTGATCCTATTAATACCACAGGCAGGCAGCTGCAGTATTTACAGTTAGTTTACTGTGTCCTCTGCACAGTGTGCACCTAAAGCTACCTGAAGACAGTTGCTGGTGTTCTCATACTAATAATACTACAGGCAGACAGTTGATTCTGCCAACTGCAGTATCAGTATATATATACACATCCCAGCTTTGTGCACCTACATCTCACTGCAGGCCATTAGTATGTCTGGAAGGCCAACAAGGAGAGGCAGACAGTCACAAGCCAATAAAAGAGGGCAAGCAGCCTCTGTGTCTAGAGGCAACAGTGCTGGTCGTGGAGACGGTGCATCCATATCAGCACGTGGGACACGCTTGTCCTTTTTTCGGCAGCTGGCCTCGTTGAGCCGCAACATGCCGAAGACTTATTAGAGTGGATGACCAAGCCGTCCTCATCCTCCTCATTCTCTCTCACCCAGGCTCAGGGTACTTTGTCTGGCACATGACTCCATGTGGGTGCCTGATAGGAGAGAGGAGGAGGAGGCACATCTCCAACGAGGCAGGATGCCCTCCAGGGGCCAGCTTAAGGGCAGCACACCGACTGCATCACACCGCAGAGCTCCGCATGTGCAGGGCGCTGCTGTCTCTGCGCGTTATTCCAAAAGTTCTTTGGTGTGGGCCTTTTTTGAGACGAGTGCATCAGATCCCACCGCTGCTGATTGCAAAATATGTCTCAAGCGTATCTCCCGTGGCCAAAACATCACCCGCTTGGGCACCACATGCTTGACCAGACATATGTCGACCTGCCATGCAGTTCGTTGGCAAGCGTACCTAAAAGACCCACACCAAAAAACAAAGCGGACCTCTCCTTGCTCCTCATCAGCTGGGATCTCCAACCCCACTATAGCTTCAGTCCTCTCTGAAACCTGCATTGAGAGGATTGAAGGAGTAGAATTAGGTGTGTCACAGCCAAGTACTTCCGGGCAATCTGCTATCGGTACACCGACGTCAGATTGTACCAGGCAAATTTCCCTGCCCCAGCTGCTGCACCGCCGAAATAAGTTCGCTCCCAGCCATCCACATGCCCAGCAGTTTAATGTTAGCCTGGCTAAATTGCTAGTACTTCAACTGCTGCCTTTTCAGTTGGTGGACTCTGCCCCCTTCCGTGAATTGTGGAATGTGCTGTTCCTCAGTGGCAGGTTCCCAAACGCCACTTTTTCTCACGGAAGGCGATTCCGGCTCTCTACCGGCATGTGGAAGGCAATGTCTTGGCCTCGCTGGACAGGCGGTCAGCGGTAAGGTGCATCATGGTCCAGCAGGCATGGACAGGGATGTTACCTATCTTTCACCGCGCACTGGGTGACTCTTCTGGCAGCTGGGAAGGATGCAGGACAGGGTGCAGTAGTGTTGGAGGTTGTTCTGCCACCATGCCTCCAAAATTCTACTAGTGGTGATTCTGCCACACCTCTCTCCTCCACCCCCTCCTCTTCTTCTTCCTCCATGGCCTCTTCCTGTGCTGATTTGTCCTCGGAACCAGCGGTGCTCCGTAGGCGTTCAAGGGGCTACACAAGCACGCAGGCAAAAAGATGCCATGCAGTGCTTGAGCTGGTGTGCTTGGGGGACAGGAGCCAGACAGTGTTCCTGCGTGCCTGCCGATCACACAGGAAGAGAAGGAGGAGGAGGAGGATTGTGTCAGCATGGAGGTGGAGCCTGGCACTCAGCATCAGCATGAAACCCATGGACTTGTACGTGGCTGGGAGGAGGTGGCTGCGGATCATATCGTCCTTAGTGACCCAGAGGACTCCGGACCGAATCAGCAAACCTACGCTGCATGGCCTCCCTGATCCTGCAAAGCCTGCGGAAGGATCCTCGTATTCGTGGTATCAAGGGGAGGGATCATTACTGGCTTGCAACCCTCCTTGAGCCACGTTACAAGGGTAAGGTTGCGGACCTTATCTTGCCATCGCAGAGGATGAAACATCTTCGGGAGGCCTTGCAGAAAGATTTGTGCAATGCATTTCCAGAGCCTGGGAGGTTATAATTTCCTGGTCCTCCTGGACAATGTGTTGCTGAGGCTTCGGTCAGTCACCGAAGGAGCGGTGGAGAAGGTGGCCGTCTGACCGATGCGTTCAGACAATTTTTTAGTCTGCAGCCCCAAGGTATGATCAGTTCCAGTAACCATCGCCAGCGTCTGATTCACATGGTGCAGGAATATCTAGGGGCAAGATCAGACTTGGACACCTTTCCCACCAAAAATCCTCTGGGTTACTGGGTCTTGAGGATGGATCACTGGCCAGAGTTTGCACAGAATGCAATTGAGCTACTGACCTGTCCTGCATCCAGCGTTCTTTTGGAATGCACATTCAGTGCTGCTGGAGGCTTTGTAACCGATCACAGGGTGCGCCTGTCCACCGAATCAGCTGACCTTCATAAAAATGAATCAGTCTTGGATCACCAGTTACCAAGCACCTGATGCTGATGTAACCGATTGATTTTTTTTTAATGTGAGATCCCTTCAAGACTGCCTATGCTGATGCTGAGTGACTATCCTGTTATGCTGAGTGACAATCCTCTTCCTCCTCAATTTTCATGCTGATAGCTTGTAAGAACATTTTTGGTTCTGGGCACCGACACCAGTGGCCAAGGCCCAATTTTTCTGCCCCTGTTTAACAGGGGGGTGTAATTACAATTTTTGATGCAATACTTTGCAGCAGGGCTCATTCCTGTGCTCTAACTAGAGTATCTCTGAGGGGTTGCAGTGTTGTGGCACCAGCACCAGTGCCCAAGGCCCAAATTTTGAGCCCCTGTTTAACAGGGGCATATAATTACAATTTTTGATGCAATACTTTGCAGCAGGGCTCATTCCTGCGCTCCAACTATAGCATCTGTGAGGGGTTGTAGTGTTGTGGCACCAGTGCCTAAGGCCCAATCTTTCTGCCCCTGTTCAACAGGGACATGTAATTACAATTCTTGATCTAATGTTTCACAGCAGGGGCCATTCCTGCACCCACCAAGAGTAACTGTGAGGGCTTACAGTGTTGTGGCAACACCACCAACACCACCATCAAAGGCCCAATTTTTCTGCCCCTGTTCAACAGGTGCGTGTAATTACAATTCTTGATATAATATTTCACAGCAGGGCCCGTTCCAGCGCCCACCAAGAGTAAGTGTAAGGACTTACAGTGTTGTGGCACCAGCACCACCACCAAAGGCCCAATTTTTCTACCACTGTTCAACAATGGCATGTAATTACAATTCTTGATCTAATATTTCACAACAGGGCCTGTTCCTGCGCCCACCAAAAGTAACTGTGAGGGCTTACAGTGTTGTGGCAACACCAACACCTAAGGCCCCAATTTCTGCAGAGTATATAGAGCAGGCCCCTACTTTCAAACATCCAACTTACAAATGACTCCTACCTGCAAATGGAAGGAGACAACGGGAAGTGAGATGAAATCTACCCCTAGGAAAGGAAATTCTCTCCTGTAAGAGTTAATATTGGAAAAATGTGTCTCCTCTTCACTGATGCTTTATCACCAATCCTTGTTTCACTAAAAAACCCACATTTTTAAAAAACATTTGTCATTGGGACAGAAAGTGAGGGGAAATCTTCTGAAGAGGTGCACAGACAGCAAAACAAATGTTACAGTGGTGATAAAAATAGATTTTTTGGCTGGAGCTACACTTTAAAAATGTACCAGTTCAAAATTACAAACAGATTCTACTTAACAACAAACCTACATTACCTGTCTTGTTTGCACCGCCTGTATACTGCTGTTCAGAATATATAGGGCCTGGGGGCCCCACGCTTTCCTTTTTTTAATTTGGGTGCAGAGTTCCCCATAATATCCATACAAGACCCAAAGGGCCTGGTAATGGACTGGGGGGAGGGGGGGGCACCCATGCCGTTTGTCTCACTGATTTTCATCGATATTGCCGAGACCCGACATTACATTAAAGCCGCAAGCAGTTTTAAATTACTTTTATTCCTTTAAAAATGTTATTTTGTGCAGGGACTGTTCTAGGCACGGGAAACACGTGCCACTTTACAGGCATACTATAGACACCCCCCAGGTATGATATTTAAAGGAATATTTCACCTTTTTTTTCCATTTTAAGCATCATTAAAATCACTGCTCCCGAAAAAACGGCCGTTTTTAAAACTTATATTTGGAATAATACAGGACCCGGGTCCCCAAACCCTTTTTAGGACAATAACCTGCATATTAGCCTTTAAAATTAGCACTTTTGATTTCGAACATTCGCGTCCCATAGACTTTAATGGGGTTCTAAAGTTCGCGCAAACTTTCGGTCCGTTCGCAGGTTCTGAACCGGGGGGTGTTCGGCTTATCCCTAGTAGTGAGTGTACAGCTTGTATAACATAATTTAAATGTAAATTTGCTGTCCCCTCCAAATAACTCAGCACACAGCCATTAATGTCTAAACCACTGGCAACAAGCGAAAATGTCCAAATTGGGCCCAAGGAGTCAAACTTTTGTGTGGCCACCATTATTTTCCAGCACTGGCTTAACCCTTTTGGGCATGGAGGTCGCCAGAGCTTCACAGGTTGCCACTGGAGTCCTCTTCCTTTCCTCCATGACGACATCACAGAGCTGGTGGATGTTAGAGACCTTGTGCTCCTTCACCTTCCATTTGAGGATGCCCCACAGATGCTCAATAGGGTTTAGGTCTGGAGACATGCTTGGCCAGTCCATCACCTTTACCCTCAGCTTCTTCAGGGGGGTGTTCGGCTTATCCCTAGTAGTGAGTGTACAGCTTGTATAACATAATTTAAATGTAAATTTGCTGTCCCCTCCAAATAACTCAGCACACAGCCATTAATGTCTAAACCACTGGCAACAAGCGAAAATGTCCAAATTGGGCCCAAGGAGTCAAACTTTTGTGTGGCCACCATTATTTTCCAGCACTGGCTTAACCCTTTTGGGCATGGAGGTCGCCAGAGCTTCACAGGTTGCCACTGGAGTCCTCTTCCTTTCCTCCATGACGACATCACAGAGCTGGTGGATGTTAGAGACCTTGTGCTCCTTCACCTTCCATTTGAGGATGCCCCACAGATGCTCAATAGGGTTTAGGTCTGGAGACATGCTTGGCCAGTCCATCACCTTTACCCCCAGCTTCTTCAGCAAGGTAGTGGTCTTCTTGAAGGTGTGTTTGGGGTCGTTATCACATTGGAATGCAGCCTAGTCTCCGAGGGGAGGGGATCATGCTCTGCTTCAGTATGTCACAGTACATGTTGGCAATCATGGTTCCCTCAATGAACTGTAGCTCCCCAGTGACGGCAGCAGTCATGCAACCCCAGGCCGTGACACTCCTACCACCATGCTTGACTGTTCAAGTCACACTTGTCTTTGTACTACTCACCTGGTTGCCGCCACACACGCTTGACACCATCTGAACAAAAAAAGTTTATCTTGGTCTCATCAGACCACAGGACATGGTTGCAGTAATCCATGTCTATAGTCTGCTTGTCTTAAGCAAACTGTTTGAGGGCTTTCTTGTGCATCATCTTTAGAAGAGGCTTCGATCTGGGACGAAAGCCATGCAGACCAATTTGATGCAGTGTGCGGCGTATGGTCTGAGCACTGACAGGCTGATCCCCCACACCTTCAGCCTCTGCAGCAATGCTGGCAGCACTCATACCTCTATTTCCCAAAGATAACCTCTGGATATGAGGCTGAGCACATAGACTTCTTTGGTCAACCATGGCGAGGCCTGTTCTGAGTGGAACCTGTCCTGTTAAACCGCTGTATGGTTTTGGCCACTGTGCTGCAGCTCAGTTTCAGGGTCTTGGCAATCTTCTTATAGCCTAGGCTATCTTCATGTAGAGCAACAATTCTTTTTTTTTCAGATCCTCAGAGAGTTCTTTGCCTTGAGGTGCTATGTTGAACAGTAATCCATGTCCATACAGTGACCAGTATGAGACAGTGAGAGCAATAATACCAAATTTAACACACCTGCTCCCCATTCACACCTGAGGCCTTGTAACACTAACGAGTCAGGAAACAGATCAAGGGTGCACATACTGCTTCAGGCAAAAAATGGACACACCAGATCTAAGGTGCTAATCCCGGCTCATCACCGTAGGCAATATCAAGAAGGGAAGAAAAAATTGATTGCACACTTGAATCCAAAAGATGCTGTAGAAAATGTCTTTATTGTAATGAGCCATACAAAATTGCAATGATGATCAGTTGACGCATTTCACACGAAAAGAACCGTGCTTGTTCACAACCAACATTAACGAGTCACATGACACTGGGAGGGAAAATGGCTAACTGAGCAAAATTTGGACATTTTCACTTAGGGGTGTACTCACATTTGTTGCCAGCGGTTTTCACATTAATGGCTGTGTGTTGCGTTATTTTTAGGGGACAGCAAATTTACACATTTATACAAGCTGTACACTCACTACTTTACATTGTAGCAAAGTGTAATTTATCAGGTGTTGTCACATGAGAAGATATAATAAAATATTTACAAAAATGTGATAGGTGTACTCACGTTTGTGAGATACTGTATATACAGTGCTCAGCATAAATGAGTACACCCCTTTCGAAAAGTAAGATTTTAATCAATATCTCGATGAACACAATAACAATTTCCAAAATTTTGACAAAACAGAGTTTTATAGATCATTTTTATAGCTCATTAAATAAAAGTAACGTTAATAATATAACTTGGATTACAAAATCTTCAGTTTTACTCAAATTTGTTGATGCAAAAATGAATACACCCCACAACAAAAACTACTCCATATAGTATTTTGTATGACCGCCATGACAGCACCAAGTCTTGTAGGCATGGAATGAACAAGTTGGCGACATATTGCAACATCTATCTTTTTCCATTCTTCAAGAATGACCTCTTTTAGAGCCTGGATGCTGGATGGAGAGTGATGCTCAACTTGTCTCTTCAGAATTCCCCATAGGTGTCCCGTCCCCCCCCCCCCCGATTGGGTTCAGATCATGAGACATACTTAGCCACTGAATCACTCTCACCCTGTTCTTCTTCAGAAATGCAACAATGGCCTTAGATGTGTGTTTTTGATCATTGTCATGTTGGAAAAGTGCACAAAGACTAAGGGCATGGAGTGATGGTAGCATCTTCTCTTTCAATATAGAGCAGTACATCTATGAATTCGTGATACCATCAATAAAATGCAGCTCCCCGACACCAGCAGCACTCATGCAGCCCCAGTAAACTGGCCCTTTGTTTTGAAGATTTGGAGACCACTGCCTTATAGCATTTGTGTTTTTTTGAAGCCATATTCCTGGTCAAAAGTACCCTGGAGCAGAAAGGGCTTAGACGCACTGTAAGCATCTGTATACATAAACTTTTATGGACACCATTAAAAAAAACCACATAAACCACATAAAAACAGAAACTGTAAAAATACATACACAGCAATAAAAAAGTTAGGCGTACTGACCAAATCCTAACATGTTTTACAATAAGAAAATTAAACCAAGTAAAAGTGGGTAACATCTCCACTTTTTCTTCTTGCACTCGAAAAAAAAGCAACAAAAACAATTTACAGTCAGTTAATAACAATGTAAACTATTTTCATAGTCATGTAAAACATTTACAGCGACTGATACATAAAACAGGGACATGGACCCACAGAAAGGACTGTCACCCCAAGTGAGGGATTTCTGGGAGGTAGGTATATGGGGTTAATTCACATTTATCACTGGCTTTTTGAGAAGTCAGGACTGTTTGGATCCAGCTACGATGAGGGAAAGATTAGGAGTTTTGTGTTACATCCAGTCCTAACGTTGCTTCGTCAGCACACGCACAGGCCCAGAAGGCAGGGAGCTGTCTCTACTCACCCAGGTGTGTCTCACATGCCAAGAGTCAGTTAGTAAAAGGGAGGAGGCCTAAATTCAAATGTAACTGTGAAACTACTCTCTAATAATACACAACAGTCTGTCAATGTGTAACCAGACAGTGGTATGACTGACAAGGAGGAATACTCTGCAACTTAAATATTTCTCATACTTACACCGTGGGCGGGTTTCAATTACTGTACATTGCCTTTCTGTTAAGAAAGGGAATACTGAGGCATACATGGTTTGAAACTATAGTCTGCCTGAGAGCAAACACAAGAAGATCCACCGGCTATTACCTTGATTGATACCAGTGTTTATCAACTGGGCTGTTGCGGCACCCTGGGGTGTTGTCTGTATTCCCCTGGGGTGCCATGAGCACAAGACCCAGTACGCCCTCGATCAACGCCATGAGTTGCCATGGTGTGGGCATGGCAGCCGCTAGCACCATACCAGCCAATGATGTTCTATGGCAGGATGCACAGCATCATTCATTGCTGTGGCATTAGTGGCTCGTTGGGGAGGGCCAGCAAATCCAATGGTGTCATAGTACCTGGAAAGGCGATACTCAGCAGGGACTATGCCGTGTTGCCCGACAGTATACTGGGGACCGGTGCTCCTGGTAGGGATGGGTGCTGCATTTTGGTCTGGCCGGAGGGTCGGGTCCCTGGCCTTCTGGCCTGGATTGTGGTGGCTCTAGCTGCTGACAGTTATTTGGGTAGGAGAACGCTTACTCCCTTTTTGCTGGGGGGGGGGGGAGTGGCTAGTATCCATTTACCCGTATGTGAAACTGGAAGGGGTGATGGGAGTGAAGGTGGAGCCTACGGGGCAAGGGCTCTCACCAAGCTTCCTGAACCTCATGCCTTTTCTGTCTGCGGTGGGGGCTGCCGTGGTCTAGGCTGTGGGCCAGGGTCGGTCTTGAAAGCCTATGGAGTAGTGCCCCTGGAGTGGCAGTCCAGGGGTGCCAAAAGATCACTGTGAGTGGCAGTCACTTTGATTTTGGGCACCACGGTCACTGCACCATAACATGCTTTTTTAGCACCTGCCTCTTGGGCCGGGCCTTTTGGCTAGGACCAGAGGAATTTTTTATTCCTGGCCGGAGGGCCTGGTCATTGTTTTACACATTGGCCACTTCTTTCACTCTCCTCTCCACTATCCCTTTCCCCACTTTTTATTTATTTTGATTGAAACCTGTGTTGTCACGTCTTGTTTTTTCACGTTTGTCTCACTGTGTGACGAGTAAGGATGCGGGTCCTCGGGCCAGCCCTGAAAGACTTGGGAAGGGGTGGACATGGCCTTTTTGGCTTAGTTCGCCCTCTCTCATGGGGTCTCCCTTCGGGGGAGCCCCACCTAGTACTGGGGTGGGTCCTGTCTCGGCAGGCCCTCCAGAGAACGGGGTCTGTCTGGTTTCGGCCAGATAGACCATTGTAAGTACCTTTGTCCCCGTCAGGAGCCTAACGCCCCGGGGGATCAGGGAATTGGCACATCTGTGTATCCGTGGCACTTTTTTGTGAGCACTCTTTATGTGTGTGCACATTTTTTATGCACCGGGTGAAGTTTTTGGGTGTGTTTTGCACGCCATAGGCTTTCAATAAAAAAAAAAATTAGTGGCCAGGGTAGGCAGCATGCAGGGCCACTCCCAGCATTCAGGAGACAACAGAAGTCCACACCTGCCTCACTTCCTACCCTCTGCCTTGCTGCTGGAGCCAAAAGCTAGGGCTCTGATATGAAGAGGGGACTGTGTAAAGGGGGGGCGCTATGATGGGGGACTGTGTGATTGGGGGCTCTGCAATGGGGGACTGTGTATTTGGGGGGCTCTGTAAAGTGATGGAGGGACTCTGATGCAAGGAGAGTATTTTGTCATGATGGTACTCTGATGAGATGGGAGGCTGTCATGCGTAGTGGGCCTCTGATGTATAGGGGCTCAGATGTGATGGGGGAAACTCTGATGTGAAGGGGCTTTCATTCATTAAGCTGGATCCTTTTAAGTCTATAAATACTCATGACCAACTACAGGACCCAATCACGAACCTTCTATCACGGTCCCATTTGTGCAAAGCACTGGAAAGCCATTTTCTTCAAGTTTGGTTAGCTCTGAGGAAGAGGTCTTGCCCTCAAAACGTGTCAGTATTTTGTACAATTATGGGAACACAGAATGTAAAAGGCACCAGTCTGTATGGCCAAAAGTTTTTGATAGAGGCAGGAAGTCTGGCTAGTAATGTTGTGGTCTACTTGTTGGTGCCAAACTCCCCCCCGGCTTTTCTGATTTAACCAACAGAGAGGAGCTGATAAACGTTCTGCATTGGCAGGACCTGCAACATCTGAAGTACTAACTTGTAGACATATTATAGCTATTTGCTTAATTGCATGTCTGAAGTTTAGGGTTGCCACTTAACAGCATCAGCAGAACCAGTCCTCCCAAGGTAGAGCAGTGCCATGGTTGGTGCTCAGAACATGCTGTGGAAAAGTGGGTTTGGTTTAAAGTGAGCAGTAGTTATGTGGAAATCGTTAAAATTGTGTAATTTAGTCTTCAAGGACATCTTAAAAGAGGAGATACATGCTTATGTATTGGAATGAACCTGGGGCAGAAATTCAGATCATAAGACCAAGAGCTTTTACACATTTATCATGACACTCCCAATAAGCTCTAAATACATGTTACAATAGCATTGTGCTTAACCCTAAAGTGAGAAATATAAATGTATGTTAAAAAGAAAATCAATTTGTGTAGTGCCACCTCCATGTCTCATGGTGCGCCTGTAAAGAAGAACGCATGAGCTGCCGCAGATGAAGCATAAATGTATCGCCATTATTTTCCCTTGATGGAAAATGTCCTAACTGTCTGCTCTCATCAAGTTTGGGTAGAAGACAGCGCTGTTTTGTTGCCGTTGGAGGCTGCCTAGCAGCAGATTACTGTATGGAGGGTATAGAGGGAATCGCTTCCAGTGGGTTTTATTCCAGTTGTAGGTTGCAGATGAGACTCCAATAGAGTCTAGGGCTGTTACCTTTCAAATATCGACAGTAAGGGCATTACCGAACAACTGAATGATTGTAGAGGAGTACCCAGTGTCCAAAAAAAGTCTCACTTGAATTTTAAAATTGTTTATTGAAGATAAAAGTATTCAAGTGGAGCCAACGGGTTTCGGGGGAATTGCCTCCTCTTTCTTCAGGGTTGTATTTCTTGGAGACTGGTTAAGCTCTGGGAGGGTAAATATATTTGATTAGCGGCTCTGCTGTATGCCGGCATCGTGGGCTGCCTTTACTTCACAATGCCAGCATACTGCAGAGCCGCTAATCGGATACATTCAACCCTCTCAGAGCTTAAAGCCGAGCTCCACCCAAAAGGAGAAGCTCCGCTTGTTTGCTTCCTCCCCCCCTCGCGTTGTCAAAACTGGGTATCTGCTCCCACTTCTGGGTAAGGTTATCGCAATCGTTGTGTGGCGATCTACAACATTTCTGGCCCATCCTGCTTCCCCCTGCTGCCTTATGGGAGACACACAGGTCCCTGAACACAGCGGGACCATTCAGAAAGTGCAGCTCGACTCGCGCATGCGCAGTAGGAAACAGGCTGCAAAGTTGCTAGGCTTTACTTCCCGTTCCCCTTAGTGAAGTTGCTGGCGCCTGCACTCAGAGCCGATGGACGGATACCTGGACAGTATTTGTAGCTGATTTTTAATTTGTTTCTTTTGTACAGGCTGAAACTCCAAGAAGGGGAAGGCAATTCCCCCAAAACGCGTTGGCTGCACTTGTATACTTTTCTCTTTTAATAAACAATTTTAAAAATCATCAAGAGACATTTTTCTGGACACCAGACGCTCTTCTCCAATCATCTACCTATCTGTTCGACAGTGTTAACCACTGTGATTTCCGTTGTGCCTAACCTCATACGTTATTAGAATACAATATTATATTGTATAGGGTTAATACCTGTAATGCTCGTAATCAGTATATGGATAATTTTCATATTTTAAATACCTATTCATATTTTTTCCACAGGCCAAGCTATGCAGCAAAAGTGTCAGTTACACTGGTTGGGACAAACCATAGGACACCATGTCCAGTGACCAGTGTTTTATTTCTGCTCTGGATAAACGCAGTTCACTACAAGGGCACATAGAAAACAATGGTTTTCTGTGTGCCTTGTTCACACCATTACGTTGTCTACATATGCAGTGCAGTTAAAATGCAACATGAATACATTCTAATTCAATGTAATACACATTTAAAGGCTGCAATCTAGAAGTAAGCAAAAGGTCTGGGGAAGTTGGTGATATCACTACCCCTTTATAGTAACCCATCATCTCTGGTCTGAATGGTCATGTGATGTTGGTGGAGTCACGTAATTTACTATATACAGTAACATACCATCCCTGGACCTTTTCCAAATTGTTTACAATATTACATTTTTTTTTACTTCAGTTCTGCTTTTAATATGTTTTGTACTTTAATTAAAGCAAAACAAAATCCTCCTATCCTTTACAGCCAAGGAAGCTGCCATCTTAGCCTCTATTTCTTCTGCAGTTGCCATGGTGCTGCACATGTAATCTGTTATGACACCAGCCATTTGAAGGCTTGACAGTTCAGTTGAGAGTTCAAGCAGCTGTGAATGTTATAATTTACAGCAGTGGTTTCCAAACTGCAGCCCGGGGGCTAGATATGGTCCATTGCTTATCTTTATCTCCCTTGGAGCTCTATTCTTCCCTCCTGATAAAAAGGTTCTCCCTACTGACACCAACAATGGTGTATAATTTCTGCCACTGACACCAACAATGGGACATTGTTTCTCCCACTGACACCAATGATGTGGCACTATTCCTCACACTGACACCAACATTGGGGCACTATTACTCCCACTGATGCCAAAGATGGGGCACTATTACTCCCACTGATGCCAAAGATGGGGCAATATTACTCCCACTGATGCCAAAGATGGGGCAATATTACTCCCACTGATGCCAAAGATGGGGCAATATTACTCCCACTGATGCCAAAGATGGGGCACTATTACTCCCACTGACGCCAAAGATGGGGCACTATTACTCCCACTGACAGCCATATTGGGGCACTATTACTCCCACTGACCCCAATGATGGGGCACTATTCCTCCCATCGACACAAACATTGAGACACTATTTCTCCTACTGACACCAGCATTGGGCCACTTATTCTCCCCCTAATACCAAAGATGGGGCATTGTTTACTCCCGCTGACACCAAGACTATTTCTACTCCCACTTGCCACAGTTTGGCCCTCCTAAAGTCTGAAGGACTGTAGACCGGTCCTTTGTTTTGAAAGTTTGCAGACGCCTGATTTATAGTAGACATGTGTGATTAGTTTTGTACAACTTGGAAATTCGTACGAACTTCTGGAAATTTGTATATACGTGAGGATCCGAAATACAAATTTTTATGCATATGAATTTTGTACAAAATACGAAATTTCCTTTACGAACTTCAGATAAATATTTTTCATAACGAACTTTCGTTATTGTTACGAAAAGTTAACGAACCTAAAAGTTAAAAACCCCAGGAGGTCAGCACAGCACAGGGATGGCGGGAGCCCCTCATAATGATAAATTCATCATAACAAACTTTAGTTATTGTTACGAAAAGTTTACGAACTCAACGAAAATTCGTATTTTGTACGAATCCGAATTGAATTTCGGACACGAATTACAAATTAATTTTAATACGAAACGGAGCGGAACGAACGAAACAAATTTATTGACGGCGCACATGTCTAATTTATAGTATGCCTTGAATGTAATTGTTTTGGGAAACTTAAATCGATAGGTTTAATTCCACTTTAAAGTCCATTTAAAATGACACATTTATTTAAAGCTTAGGCTTGGATGAAACTTGTATGTCTGCATATCTTTTTTTTTTTTTAAAGGTAAATTTTTATTTGGTTTTTTTGATACAAGACAAACATACAAACATAAATACACATATTTCGAGCAAACATTGCTCATTGCAATACAGGCAGTAAGACAATGGTATACATTTGGCATACATGTTTTCAGATTGAATAGTTATATATGTCTGTTCAATTTTTATTTATTAATAAACTTGGTATCATTGACTGGAATTTCTTAATTAGCTTTATATGGTAGGTGTGATAGTGTTTTCAGAGCTAGTCCACAGACCCCATATTTTGTGAAATTTTTTTGGGCATCCTCTGGCTTCGTATGTCAATTTGTATAATGGTATAGCTTGGTTAACCATGTTTAGCCAGAAATCTATCGTAGGTGGGGATTGTGATTTCCAGTGAATAGTAATAGATTTTTTGGCATAAAATAATACAATTCTCAGGAAAGTTTGCTTGTTTTGGGATATACTCTCATCATCCACATATCCTAGCAGGCATCTTAGGGGATTGCAGATATTAGGCAATTGAGTCAAGGAGCTAACAAAAGCAGTAACCCCTGACCAGAACCGCCTGATCTCGGTGCATTCCCACATCAAGTGAAAAAAGGTGGCCTCCACGATGCTGCATCTGGAGCACATCGCCGATGGTAGTTTTTTAAGTTTAAATAATAGGGATGGCGTAAAGTATGCTCTGTATAATAGTTTGGTCTGTATGACCCTGTCCCTGGAAGAGATGACAGAGGGGACCTGCAGGGGAAGTATGTCCTGCCAGATCTCCTCCGTCAGCTCAGGGATGTCGGCCCTCCACTTAGTGAGCGTGCTACTGAGTCTATGCGTTGTGGTGTGGAGTAGAGTCCTATAATATGCGGAAATTAATTTGTCATGGGAAGGATCAGTTAATAATTGCTCTAGCGGAGACAGTTGAACAGTCATATTACGCAACCCAAACTGGGTGGTTGCTGTGTGGCGTATTTGCAAATAAAGAAAATAAGCTGTGCGTGGCAGTTGGTAGTCCTGGCGAAATTCCTCAAATGTCCTGAACTTATTGTTTGAGAATAAGTGCATTATGGTTTTTATCCCTTTTTTCGACCAGTATTCCCCATCTGTCCTACGGGCGAATTCCTGCAGATTTGGGTTCCCCCATAATGGAGTGTTTGGGGAGTAGATACGATGCTCAATATCCGGCAGCATTTTAGTTAGTTTAAGAATTCTTATAGTCATTTCAAGGATTTTGGTGCTTTCCCTCCCTCTAAGAGATAGACGGTGGATCAAATATTGTAGGGATTCGTAAGAGGTGAGTATGGCTGCTTCTAGGGACGTAGCCGCATTATTGGCTTCGGGGAAGAACCACCAATGGGCATGAACCAGTTGTGCAGCTATGTAGTATGTCTGAAGACATGGTAATGCCAATCCTCCCTCCGACACCGGCAGTTGAAGAGTATTTTTTGCAATTCTCACCGCTCCCCCCTTCCAAATGAAGGTGATAAGGATAGAGTCAATTTCTTTAAATTTAGATTTGGTGATATACACTGGTGAATTACATAGGATGTATAGGAAACGTGGGAGGAATATCATTTTAAAGATATTTATCCTACCTAATATCGTTAGGGGAAGATTGGTCCATGTCTTCAGCGTGTTCCTCATTCTGCCAATAAGTGGATCTAGATTATATTTACTATAAGAGGATAGAGGATGTTTAATCATGACCCCCAAGTATCTGAAGGAATCAACTATTTGTAGCGGGCAAGAGGAAGGAGGTGTAAATACTGCTTCCTGATCTATTTTAAACATAAGAGATTTATCCCAATTAACTTGAAACCCTGAGAAGAGGCCGAATTGTCGAATAATTTCCAGCAGGGTTGGGAGTGACGATTGAGGGTCCGCCAGGTATATTAACATGTCGTCAGCGTATAAAGATACTTTTTCTTCTAGGCCCCCAATCGTCAGTCCCTTTATTTCCCCACTGGATCTTATTAGTGTTGCCAGAGGTTCTATCGCGATTGCAAATAGCAACGGTGACAGGGGGCAACCCTGCCTAGTACCCCGTTTAATCAGGAATGGATCAGTTACTGATGTGTTTATCCGCAGTCTAGCAGTAGGCTGTGAATATAGTAGTTGAACCCACTTAATAAAGGTATTTCCAAACCCAAATTTCGCCAGGACTTCCAGTAAATAAGGCCATTCGACCGAGTCAAATGCCTTGTGTGCGTCTAAGGCCAGCACCGCTCTAGTCCCTACAACATCATGGGTGGCCTGTAGGTTTGTGAACAGTCTCCGTAAGTTTATGGATGTTGATCGTCCTGGAATGAATCCAGTCTGATCCGCCCCAATAATGGTGGTGATAACTGAGTTCAGTCTCCGGGCGAGCACTTTGGCTAAAATCTTGACATCTGAGTTAATTAATGATATTGGTCTATATGATTCACATAAAAGGTGATCTTTATGAGGTTTGGGGATGAGGACAATCAGTGCCTCTGACATTGAGGGTGGTAACTGTCCTGTTTTTATAGCAAAATTATAAACTCTCAGTAGATGGGGTATCAAAAGTTCCTTATATTGCATATACCATTCTATGGGGAAGCCATCCAGTCCCGGTGTTTTGTTTCTGGCAAAGGACTGTATGGCTTCTCCAATCTCCTCCTCTGTCAGAGGATCGTCAAGGAATGAGGCCTGTTCTTCTTGGAGCCTCGGTAGCGAGATACCGGCTAAATAATCGTCTAATTCTACAATAGTGTAGTGGGCTTTGGTAGCATATAATGAAGAATAAAATTTCACAAAAGCATCGACTATTTCCCCGCTCTGTTCCACCACTGTACCCAGCATGTTCCTAATTCTTGGAATACTGCACGGTTGATAATCAGGCCTAGATAAATACGCTAGTAATCGGCTATTTTTGTCTCCAAACTCAAAGATTCGCTGATTTTGATATAGTAATTTCTTCTGAGTACGCTCTAAAAGGACTAGATCCAGGTCTCTAGATCTGTGTTTCCAGGTATTATGCGTTGCGGGGGAAGGGGTGGCAGAGTAAGCAGCCTCAGCTGCCCTAAGATCCCTCTCCGCGTCCTTTAATTTGGACTGGGATGCCTTACGGGCCTGTCCAATCGCCGCCGCAAAGATGCCACGCGTGGTGGCCTTAAAGGCATCCCAGGTCAACGGGACAGAGGCACTTTGACGGTTGCGTAACCAGTATGCTTTCATTTCCACTGTGCCCTGATCCACCACCATCTGATCTGCTAGCCACAGAGGGCTCAATCGCCACATGCGGTATGAGGTGGGAGGGCCCAGGGCAAGATCTACCATTAAAGGGGAGTGATCAGACACCGCCCTTGGGAGATATCTGGCCTCAGTCAGTCTATTCAATAGCTCAGATGAAACTAAACATAGGTCTATTCGGGACAGAGTACCGTGCGTTTCGGACTGACACGAGTACTCCCTCCCGTCTGTGTGCTTCCACCTCCAGGTCTCCACTAGATCAAATTGGGTTAGAAAAGAGCACAAGGGTGTGGGGGGCAGTGTAGAGCACTTAAACCTGTCTTTGGAATTGTCAAGTACTGTGTTGAAGTCCCCTGCTATCAGCAGAGGGCCTTCTGCGATTGCTAGGATGGAACTCATTACCCGTTCGAAGAACAGCTTAGTGAAGGGTGGTGGGACATATAAGCTTGTAATCGTATAGGGCTTACCCCATAATTCGAATACCACAATAACAAAGCATCCGTTAGGGTCAGTTTTAACATGCTTTATGGTGATAGGGGCCGATTTTGCTACTAGGATAGATGTGCCTCTGGCATACGTGGAATAAGTGGAATGTATTGCATAGGCAATTTTAGCTCTCTTTAAAGCCATTACTCTTGATCCCTGAAGGTGGGTTTCCTGGAGGAGGATCACGTGTGGATTGTGTCTTGCCAAATAATCAAACATCAGTGACCTTTTGACCTTGGAGTTAAGCCCCCTAACATTCCATGAGACTACACGGAGCTTAGACATGCGTATAAACAAATCATGACTATTCGAGTCCACTTCCCGTTGCCCGGCAGAGCCCCACTCTGGGCGAGGTCCAGCGAGCCCTGAGAAATAGACCCAAACACAAATATCTCTGTTGTGTTACTCATCAATCTGTGGCTCACAATCCTAGATTGCATAAACTGTAGAACCCAGAAATTACTTTCAAAGTATGCATATACCATTGAATACCAATGCTGTTTGTGGATAACCATAACGTTGTAACAAAACCCCTCAAAGTATTCCCCAACAAGTTTTCCCCCCTCCCTAACCCTCCCGGCTCTCATCCCCCAACATATGAGAGCTTTATTCCCATAATCAAACCTATTAGGCAGGAGGGCCATGGCTCAAACCCTTAGCCAACTAATCTTAGGAGATGCGGAAAGGCCCACAGCTCTGGGCCTCCATCCGCGATCGTCCGCACAAAAGAAAAGAATGTGTGGTGTCTCTTGGCCTGAAAAATCTTGGTAAAGGGAAAAAAAAAAAAAAATAATAATAATGGTAATACTAAGAATAATAGAAAAATGAAAAATGAAAAATAAAAGTCAGGAAGGATGATAGGTTGCTGAGTGGCATCCGAGGGTAGCGTGGGATATGTCTTCTCCTTCAGAGATATGCAGGATTTATAGTCCCGTCTCGACTGCGTGCAGATGTAGCTGTGTTTGTATTTTCTGCTTCTGAGGATGTAGGAAAGAAAGTCCCATATCAGCTGCAATGGGGTATAATGAAGGCCTCCAGGTGGGCTTCATGCATAATAAGGCACTACCGGGGGGGAGATCTCCTTTCCTGGTTCCTGCGATTCGGATGTGCTAAAGTGTCTACCCATTGTGATGCCTCTCTAGGATCCGTAAAGAAATAGGCCTTGCCTTGGTAGATGATGCGCAGACGTGCAGGATACAACATGCCATACGGAAGGTGAAGCTCGCGTAGCCTGCGTTTAATTGCCAGAAAAGTGGCTCTTTGCTTCTGTGTGGCTACAGAAAAATCTGGGAAAATGGTGATGTTGTTGCCATTGAAGGAGACTTTGCCCCTCTCTCTAGCTACTCTGAGTATAGCCTCTCTGTCACGGAAGTGTAGCAGCTTTATGATCATGGCCCGTGGTGGGGACCCAGGTGGTAGAGGGCGCATGGGGATTCTGTGTGCCCTCTCTATGGCGAACATTGGTGAGAAGGTGTTTGCCCCAAATTCATTCAGCAGCCATCTTTCCATGAATATTTCTGGTGTTTTGCCCTCAGCACCCTCAGGGAACCCCAGAAAGCGCAAATTGTTCCTTCTGAGGCGGTCTTCCATGTCAGTGAGCTTATCTGTAGTGTGTTCATGGGCCTGCCGCAGTTCCCTCACAGAGCCCTGTAAGGGACGCATCTCATCTTCCATATCACTAATGCGTTGTTCTGCATTAGTCACTCTATGGCGAATATTGTGGACATCTTGTTTTAGAAAGGATAGTTCTGTTTTGATAGTGTCCATTTGTGTGGTGAGAGATGCATGGCTGTGCTGGATGGCTGCCATGATCTGGGACAGCGATGGCTCTGCAGGGCCTGCATCATCCCTATCTGCTCTGGTGGATTGAGGATCATGTCCCTCCACAGGGGAGAATAAGAGAGGGTCTTCTGGGCTTAGAGTGGGGGGGGATCTTTGTGACTCACCCTTCCCCATGAGCTGCTTCCAGGGTGTGGATGTGGAGGCTGCCTGTCGCTGTGTGTCTCCCTCATGCTGATCGGCGCCATTTTGTTGCGGCCTGCATGGCGGTACCGACGGCCCGATTCCTGGGGCTTCTTCCATCGGTGGGCCGTATTTGACCATCCCCTGACGGTATCAGTGCTCTCTGGGTGCTGTGGGGGTATATAGGACCCTCGGATGGCGGCCTGGATCTCAGGATTTGAGCAGGATATGTGCGGTGCGGACGGAGCTCAGGCTGTGCACGTCCTCACATCCCAGGTGCTGGCCACGCCCCCCCATGTCTGCATATCTGATGCACTCTTATTGAAGTTTATTGGACAAAAAAAAAACACGCATTGTTACACCAAATAAAGCACCTATGTTTTTTTTCTATGTTCGCATGGAAGAGGAAAGCACAGGTGTATATATGCCTTTTTTAAATTTTGCCCATATTTCGACTTCATTGAACAATGTAAAAAAAATAAATTCTTGCATTAAGGTCAGAGGTGGCCCCTTGGGGCTGTGGGTTATGGGCTGGGTTCTTGTGTTGCTATTTGCATTGGTTGTTTTTCTGTGAATCTACTGGGGTTTTTTTAGCACTTATTTCCTCTTCTCCCCTCGAGTCAAACCAAACGCATGGAACCCCGTCATTACAAACTTCAGCATTTTGTGTCGGTGATCCCGGCTTGTGTTATGACTACAAGGTGATGGATTTCCAGTGAAACTCCACTGCTGATGACTGGTATCTACTTGTATTTCACTGCTAGGCGTAGGAAGCCAGTGAATACTATGACATAGCCTCAAAGTGATAAGCAATAAACATGACTCACTCTGTCCCACATACACAACCAGCGTCATCTGCTTTATGGCTTCTCACAGCAGCCATGTTACAGATCTCTGTCAATAGACCCTCAGGGGCCCCTACAGATTCCAAGGAGGTGAAAACAAGTTAAGGTCCTATTTTAGTCCTCTGCAAGTTACACTCTCTATACATGATACAATTTGACTGTATAAGCTCTGTACAATCTCCTTAAGGCTCAGTTTCCACGTGTGCAACTTGTCCTGCGACTTGGGACTGCAAAGTCGCAAGACAAGTCGTACCCCATGATTTCAAATGAGCACCGTTCATATTTGTGCAACTTCAAAGTAGTCCCTGCACTACATTGATCTGACTTTGATGCAACTTGAGGTCCATAGACCTTAAAAATACACATGCATGGCTTCAAATCGCATCAAAATCGCACGACTTTCAGGTCACAATAATGGAAACCTAGGCTAAGATCTACTAAAACCATGTCAAAAGTGAGCCTACTTAACCTGTTCCTGTTGTTCAGACGCCAGATCTGTGGGCTGTAATATACAAAAAATGGCAACCACCCCAACCTATCTAGCCTATCCAGCAAGGTGCACATGAAGGGGCAATGTAATGACTGTAATGGCCAGCTGCTAAACATATAAATACATGGGGAACTGGCATTCTGTGCTGAGAGTGTTCTCACTGTGTGCTCCCAACTCCAAGACTGAGCTGTCATGGACAGCTTATAGTCATAGTATACAATTGGGAGCTCCCAATTACAGTGCCTTGAAAAAGTATTCATGCCCCTTGAAACTTTCCAAATGTGTTCATGTTACAACCAAAAACATAAATATATTTTATTGGTATTTTATGTGATAGTGCATTTTATAAACTACTATATAGATCAGACCAAAATGAGGGACACATGAGGAGGAAAGAGGGACAGAGGGACTTTGTTCTAAATCAGGACAGTTGGGAGCTATGCTTATAGGGCTACCAAGTCTGCTGCAGGGTTCCCTGACCACTCTGGAAAATGAATTCTCTATAGGGCTACCAAGTGTGCTGCATGACCCTCTGATTCCTCCAGAAACCCTATTCCCTACAGCAGGGGTCTCCAAACTTTCTAAACAAAGGACCAGTTTACTGTCCTTCAGGCGTTAGGGGGGCCAAACTGTGCCCAGTGGGAGTAGAAAAGGTCCTGACGTCAGAAGGAAAGAAATAATACCCTATTGTTTCTTTCAGTGAGAGTAATTGTGCTCCGTTATTGATGTAAGTGGGAGGAATAGTGTCCCATCATTGAAGTAATTTTGCCCCATCGTTGGTGTCATTGAGAGGAATTGTGCCCCATCATTGATGTCATTGGGCCCCATTGTTGGTGTCATTGGGTGGAATAGTGCCCTGTCATTGGTGTCAGTGGGAGGAATTTTGCCCCATCATCCGTGTCATTGAGAGGAATTGTGCCCCATCATTGATGTCATTGGACCCCATCGTTAGTGTTATTGGGTGGAATTTTGCCCCATCGTTGGTGTCATTGGGAGGAAATGTGCCCCCTTCATTGGTGTCAGTGGAGTTATTTATGCTCCATTGTTGGTATCAGAGGGAGGAATAGTGCCGCAAGGGCCAAATAAAAGCAAGCAAAGGGCCACAGTTTGGAGTCCACTGCCCTACAGTGACACTCAGCCATGTCTAGAGCCTTCCAGCATTTCCATACGTATTTTGCATTCCCACGCTTTTATTGCGTGACTGTAAACTTTTTTTATACTGTAAGGGCTTGAAAGAATTTACCAGGTCCTGGTCTCAATAAGGCTGAGAACCCCTGGCATACAATTTTATGATCTTAAAGGGGTTGTAAAGGTAAAAGTTTTTTCACTTTAATGCATTCTATGCATTAAGGTGAAAAAACATCTGACAATACCGGCCCCCCCGTTTTACTTACCTGACCCATCGAAAGTCCCACGCTCGCCCCCGACATCCTCTTTGCCGCTCAGCCAGGCCGTTGATTGGTCACTGTGGATGGACTGAAAGCAGCGCAGCCATTGGCTCACGCTGCTGTCAATCACATTCAATGACGCGGCGCGCCGGGGGGCGGGGCTGAGTGATACAGTGAGCGGCTATGGCCACCGGCTGTATCACGGGAGCGCGCCCGCAAGCACTCAACACCATGCGAGGGAGCTTGCATAAAAGTGTTGAGTCCTTGCGGGGGGGGGGCCGAGACAGCCGCCGAGGGAACCCAGAAGACCAGGTTCGGGGCCACTCTGTGCAAAACGAGCTGCACAGTGGAGGTAAGTATAACATGTTTGTTATTTAAAAAAAATATATATATACAGTGGGGACGGAAAGTATTCAGACCCTCTTAAATTTCTCACTCTTTGTTATATTGCAGCCATTTGCTAAAATCATTTAAGTTAATTTTTTTCCTCATTAATGTACACACAGCAACCCATATTGACAGAAAACACAGAATTGTTGACATTTTTGCAAACTTATTAAAAAAGAAAAACTGAAATATCACATGGTCCTAAGTATTCAGACCCTTTGCTATGACACTCATATATTTAACTCAGGTGCTGTCCATTTCTTCTGATCATCCTTGAGATGATTCTACACCTTCATTTGAGTCCAGCTGTGTTTGATTTTACTGATTGGACTTGATTAGGAAAGCCACACACCTGTCTATATAAGACCTTACAGCTCACAGTGCATGTCAGAGCCAATGAGAATCATGAGGTCAAAGGAACTGCCTGAAGAGCTCAGAGACAGAATTGTGGCAAGGCACAGATCTGGCCAAGGTTACAAAAACATGTCTGCTGCACTTAAGGTTCCTAAGAGCACAGTGGCCTCCATAATCCTTAAATGGAAGACGTTTGGGATGACCAGAACCCTTCCTAGAGCTGGCCGTACGACCAAACTGAGCTATCGGGGGAGAAGAGCCTTGGTGAGAGAGGTAAAGAAGAACCCAAAGATCACTGTGGCTGAGCTCCAGAGATGCAGTCGGGAGATGGGAGAAAGTTGTAGAAAGTCAACCATCACTGCAGCCCTCCACCAGTCGGGGCTTTATGGCAGAGTGGCCCGACGGAAGCCTCTCCTCAGTGCAAGACACATGAAAGTCCACATGGAGTTTGCTAAAAAACACCTGAAGGACTTCAAGATGGTGAGAAATAAGATTCTTTGGTCTGATGAGACCAAGATAGAACTTTTTGGCCTTAATTCAAAGCGGTATGTGTGGAGTAAACCAGGCACTGCTCATCACCTGTCCAATACAGTCCCAACAGTGAAGCATGGTGGTGGCAGCATCATGCTGTGGGGGTGTTTTTCAGCTGCAGGGACAGGACGACTGGTTGCAATCGAGGCAAAGATGAATACGGCCAAGTACAGGGATATCCTGGACGAAAACCTTCTCCAGAGTGCTCAGGACCTCAGACTGGGCCAAAGGTTTACCTTCCAACAAGACAATGACCCTAAGCACACAACTAAAATAACGAAGAAGTGGCTTCACAACAACTCCGTGACTGTTCTTGAATGGACCAGCCAGAGCCCTGACTTAAACCCAATTGAGCATCTCTGAAGAGACCTAAAAATAGCTGTCCACCAACGGCTGTCCATCCAACCTGACAGAACTGGAGAGGATCTGCAAGGAGGAATGGCAGAGGATCCCCAAATCCAGGTGTGAAAAACTTGTTGTATCTTTCCCAAAAAGACTCATGGCTGTATTAGACCAAAAGGGTGCTTCTACTAAATACTGAGCAAAGGGTCTGAATACTTAGGACCATGTGATATTTCAGTTTTTCTTTTTTAATAAATCTGTGAAAATGTCAACAATTCTGTGTTTTTTCTGTCAATATGGGGTGCTGTGTGTACATTATTGAGGAAAAAAAATGAACTTAAATGATTTTAGCAAATGGCTGCAATATAACAAAGAGTGAAAAATTTAAGAGGGTCTGAATACTTTCCGTCCTCACTGTATATATATCTTTAGTGATCCTTTAAAGCAGCCTGATTGCTGCTTTATTTTATAGTTCCTGTGCTATATTGCCATCTAGTGGTCATTATAAGGAATTGCTTCTTTAAAAATTGAAAAGGACTTTAACAAAAGTAACAAAATCAGAACTCCTAATCTGCTTACATATCCTAAGCAAACGAATGGGAAAATGCTGCAACCATTTGACTCAGCATGCAATTTAGGGAACTGATCTTTTTAGCAGGAGAGGTCAGCAATAACAGCCTCCACTCTGCTGTTCCTGTCTGACCCAGGAGTCAACCCTCTGTAACTTCCCTAGGAGGAGTCATACTGCAGTTCAGACCACCTACCACTGACCAACTATTTATGTTAGGGCAATACTATGCCTGCGTACGGTTTCGTTTCCTGGATCTCCCTCTAGGTTTTCTGCAGATGCAAGGCATAGTCATTGTTGGTACCCTTGGCATCGGTTTCATAGGTTTATAATCCATTACAGAATAACTTATCATTTATTGATGTTTATTATCATTCATTAAATTATTGCTTATTAAATCAGCATCTATTTGCACCTGGGCCCTTTTACTCTTGGGATGGTCATCCAATATCCTTGATAGTAGTAGTAACCTATGGCCATTGACCACCCTGGTAGGCATTTTTTTATTTTAAATTCTATACAGATTGTGGCATGCTGGATTGTTCAGCTCAGTGGTAGATGCGTTTTCATGTAGTGAGTCTACATCAGACAGGCGTTTATAGTTAAGGGCCTCGTAGCCCACGTTTATTAAATGATAAAAACAAAACAAAAGTCCACTCAGGAATCCCACGCAGGGGTTTAAACGTCATTCAGACACAACTGAATATACAAGCCCACCTGGCTACTCTTCAAAAGCACCTACTGCTATAGGTACTGGTCCTTCAAACCACCAACTCTTCCACCAATCAAACAATAAACTTCTGAATAGACTTTACCAATACAGGGTAAAGAACTATCCTTCTTTACCCTGAAGTCTTTGCTGGAAATATCTTAGATTGCAAATCTAAGAATCCGTGGAGGAACATATATATCCCCATCAATCACTTTCCCTGTAAATTTTACCCTGTTTTACAGGCACCCCGCTACAAGATCTATGTGTTCCATACATTTATTATGTTCAACCTTTTCAAAAAATAATTGTCAAAACTGATATTTAAGCTTTTGGCAGATGCTGGCAAAGTTGCTTTACATGCTTGTTATGACCATTATGAGGGGTTCTTGTTCACCCTCCTGGTTTTTCTTTTTTTTGTTCAGAAGAATGTGATAGGAGGACCCGAGACACACAAAGGTGAGCAGAAACACCCAAAACCTGCATGGTGGACAGGAAGAGGAATTATGACAGGGAGATCCTGCTGTTGGGGTATCCAAGATACAGTAAGAAGCCAAAAGCGTTATCAGCCTATTAGGCTCCATCCATGAATAACATATCACTCTTGGGTAAACATGTTGACTGGATGGTGCAGCTATATTTATTATGAGATGCTTTTAACCACTTGACACCAGTTATCACTGACCCTTCAGAGGAGATGGGCTTCCTAATCATGTGACCACTGTCATTGGCTGTCACACTAGCACCACACAGTGCCGGCTGTATGCATACAGTATATGTGGGCAGCCCATCATTACCCACTTCAATACAGGGCACTTTCGCACCTTCCTGCCCAGGCCAATTTTCAGCTTTCAGCGCTGTCACTTTTTAAATGACAATTGCGCTGTCATGCTACACTGTACCCAATCAAAATTTTTATCATTTTGTTCCCACAAATAGAGCTTTCTTTTGGTGGTATTTGATCACCTCTGCGTTTTTTATTTTTTGCTAAACGAATAAAAAATAAGACCAAAAATGTTGAAAAAAAAAAAAAGTTTTTCTTTGTTTTTGTTATAAAATTTTGTAAATAAGTAAGTTTTCTCCTTCACTGATGGGCACTGATAGGCAGCACTGATGGGCATTGATAGGCGGCACTGATGGGCACTCAGGCTGCATTCACACCTGAGCGTAGCGTTTTTGAGCATTTCTTCCGGCATTTTGTAGCGCATTTTTCGGGCATATTTGCTCGTTTCCATGCAGCGTTGTCCGGCGATTTTGAGCTTTGCCATTTTTTTATTGGCCAATAGGAAAAATGATCATCTGTTTCATCATTTGTTGCTATGTTGTTAAATTTTGTCATCTGCTTCCTGCTCCAAATACGCCCAAATCTGCCCGATTCGACAAAAAAGGGTCCAGAACTTGTTTGAGCTTCAGGCGACTTGGAGTGGAGATGTGGACCATCTCCATAGAGAATAATAGATTTTTTCCCCTCAAACATTTTGTAGCTTCAAGCTTCAAGCTACAAAACGCTCAGGTGTGAATGGGCTCTCATAGGTGGCACTGAGAGGCGACACTGATGGGCACTGAAAGGCTGCACTGATGGGTACTTATGGGTGGCACTAATAGATGGAACTGATAGACAGCACTGATGGGCATTGATGGCTGGCACTGATAGATTTAACTGATAGGCATCACAGGCATTATTCTTTGGCATTGATTAGCATTTCCCTGGCGGTCTAGGGTGGCATACCTGGTGGTCCACTGTGGTGGCCATCCCTGGTGGTCCCGGCGGAATCCTGGTGGTCCTGGGCTGGCATCCGAGGGGGGCTGCGCTGACAAACAATCAGCACAGACCCCCCCTGTCAGGAGAGCAGCCGATCGGCTTTCCTCTACTTGCGTCTGTCAGACGCGAGTGAGGAAAAGCCGACTAATGGCTCTTCCTGTTTACATCTTGATCAGCCGTGATTGGACACGGCTGATCACGTGATAAAGAGCCTCCGTCAGAGACTCTTTACCGGGATCAGTGTAGTGGTGTGTCAGATTGACACGCCGCATCACTGATCGCCACGATGCACGCCCCCGGGGGCACGCAGCGGCTTGATATCCTGAAAGACGTCATATGACGTCTGGTCAGGATATCGCAACCACTTTGCCAACATCATTTTGTTATATGGCAGGCGGCAAGTGGTTAAAGCCCAACGTCGTGCTGCCACATACTGTATATTTGTATGGCCAGGGTCAATTGGTTAAGGTGTATATATGCAAAATAACCACCCACAATGCTATATTATACTTGTTTAATATTATATATTACTTGATTTAAAATTGCAGCTGCTATCTATTGCTCGCGCTTAAATGCAAACAATATATATACACTCACTAGCAACTTTATTAGGTACTACTTGCTAGTACCAGGTTGGACCCCATTTTGCCTTCAGAACTTCCCCAATTTTTCATGACATAGATTCAACAAGGTGTTGGAAACATTCCTCAGAGATTTTGGTCCATACTGACATGACAGCATCACGCAGTTGTTGCAGATTTGTCGGCTGCACATCCATGATGTGAATCTCCAGTTCCACCACATTCCAAAGGTGCTCTATTGGATTGAGATTTGGTGACTGTGGAGGCCATTGGAGTACAGTGACCTCATTGTCATGTTTAAGAAACCAGTGGTGAGATGATTTGAGCTTTGTGACATGGCGCATTATCCTGCTGGAAGGAGCCATCAGAAGATGTGTACACTGTAGTCATAAAGGGATGGACATGGTCAGCAACAATACTCAGGTAGGCCGTGGTGTTTAAACAATGCTCAATTGGTACTAAGGGATCAAAGTGTGCCAAGAAAATATCCCCCACACCATTACACCACCACCACCAGCCTGAGCTGTTGATACAAGACAGGATGGATCCATGCTTTCATGTTGTTTACACCAAATTCTGACCCTACCATCTGAATGTTGCAGCTGAAATTGAGACTCATCAGACCAGGCAACGTTTTTCCAATCTCCTATTGTCCAATTTTGGTGAGCCTGTACGAATTGAATCCTCAGTTTCCTTTTCTTAGCTGACAGGAGTGGCACCCGGTGTGGTCTTCTGCTGCTGTAGCCCACCCGCTCCAAGGTTCAATGTGTTGTGCATTCAGAGATGCTATTCTGCATACCTTGGTTATTTGAGGTACTGTTGCCTTTCTATCATCTCAAACCAGTCTGCTTATTCTCCTCTGACCTCTGACATCAACCATGCATTTTCCTTCACACAACTGCCGCTCACTGGACATTTTCTCTTTTTCGTACCATTCTCTGTAAACCCTAGAGATGGTTATGCATGAAAATCCCAGTAGATCAGTAGTTTTTGAAATGCTCAGACCAGCCCATCTGGCATCAACCATGCTATGTTTAAAGTCACTTAAATTCCCTTTCCTCCCTATTCTGATGCTTGGTTTGAACATCAGCAAGTCGTCTTCACTATATCTAGATGCCTAAATGCACCAAGTTGCTGCTAAGTTGGCTGATTATATTGTAAAGCACTGTGCAAAAAAGCCTGTGTAATAATAATAATAATTAGCCAAATTCCACACTACTAGTAGTTTTTCCACATTTCCTTACTCAAAATGTTTTCCCCATATCACTCCCAGATATTGCTTAAACCGCTCTTAGCAAACACTTATCAGCACTTTTCACTGTCCCTAGCATCTAGATTGATTCCTTCTGTAAGAGATGAAAAGGAAACATATGAGGATTTGGTGACTTTAGCTTACTTTCTATCTCTTATAAACTATAGCCCCTATTGCAGCCTCAAAGCTCTTTCTTGGCACCACTGAGAGCCTGGCACTGCCAACCTTACGCACCCATTAGTGTCAACTTCTGTACTCGGTTATTCAATGTACTGATTTGTTAATCTTGTTAAAATTCTTCAATAACAATTATTTGGAAAGAAATTAATGTTAGATGATTGGGTGTTAGTGATTGGGTTTAGTTCTACTTTAAACAGCAGTGGTGGCAATTAGATAATAAGCTCCTGGTCTTGTTCTGCTTAAGTTTCTTGTTCCTTTATTTAGCACCAAAGTAGACAGGAGAGACTTCATTCATTTTTAATATTTAATTTTTAGTATTTCATTTTGAGCTTTTTTTTTGCCTTACTAACCCAACAATAAGACATGCAACATATCATGTGCAGTAACTACACATCACTTGGGGATAGGCTTGTTAAATGGAAGCAATTTTCAGACAATTAAAACCAAGTTCGACCAGTAGTCGATCAAAAAATCAACTGAATGCAAGTACTGAGTGCCAGTAGTTTCCTCTTTTCCATTGAAAAGGAAATTATCATCTTATAGTATGTGGTGTATCCCTGTATCCCTTTGTAAGCCGATAAAGATGGAAGCATGTGCCTGCGAGAAGTGAGACTTGACCAATAAGGACCTCTTCTGATGGGACTTGAAGGGTAAGAACACTGAAAAATGATTTAAAAAAAAAAAAACACTCTATGGTATTTTTTATAGAGTCAATATGTTTACACTGTTCTCATGTTGGCATCATGATGAATATTGTTTTGTACAAATTGTGGAATGGTTGGGCTTTTCTAGCATTGGAATGTTCATTGAATTATGTACACTGGGCACCTTGTGTTGTCCTTGGTGTGGATCATACAAGTCCATGGGTGGACCAGAAGCTTTAGGTTAAGCTTGGCTTGTCAGCCATGTCTCCTTTTGACTTTGGTTCTGCCCACCACTCAGCAAAAATCCCTTCCTCATAATCCCCTTCCCCTTCAAACTCTGTATCAGATGGGGGTGGTTCTGTGTCCTGGACTGCTCCGACTTCAACCTGTAATATAAAAATGTACACTGTTAGAATATTGCTGTATGCATTAAGATTCCAGGGGAACTATAACTGGGAAGAATGGGAGGTGAAACATCTGCCTAAGGGCTCATGTAGAAAGCCTTTTAAGACGCTGTGCACAGTGCAAAGCATCTTAATGTTCCCTGACAAACCACCAAGTTTACAAAAGGATCACTGCTCATGCAGTTTAATTATACTCACAATGCCTTGAAAAAATATTTATACCCCCTCAAAATTTTCCACAACCAAAAACGTAAATGTATTTTATTGGCATTGTATGTGATAGACCAACACAAAGTGGCATATATTTGTGAAGTGGAAAGAAAATGATAAATGTTTTTTAATTTTTTTTTTTTTTACAAATAAATATCTGAAAAGTGTGGCGTGCATTTGTATTTATCCCCCCTGAGTCAATACTTTCGCTACAATTACAGCTGCAAGTCTTTTTGGGGATGTCTCTACCAGCTTTGCACATCTAGAGAGTGACATTTTTTGCCCATTTTTCTTTGCAAAATAGCTCAAGCTAGAACAGCCATTTTCAAGTCTTACCACAGATTCTCCATTGGATTTATGTCTGGACTTTGACTGGGTCATTCTAACACATGAATATGCTTTGATCTAAACCAGTGCTTCTCAACTCCTGTCTTTAGGACCCACTAACAGGCCAGGTTTGCAAGATAACTGAAATACATCACAGGTGATATCATTTGCTGCTCAGTGATTGCAGTATTCTAGTCTGCATCTCCCCTAAGTAATACTTAAAATCTGGCATGTTGGTGGGTCCTGAGGACAGGAGTTGAGAACCACTGATCTAAACCATTCCATTGTAGCTCTGGCTGTATGTTTAGGGTTGTTGTCCTGCTGGAAGGTGAACCTCCGCCACCAGTCTCAAGTCTTTTGCAGGTTTTCTTCTAAGATTGCCCTGTATTTGGCTCCATCCATCTTCCCATCAACTCTGACCAGCTTCCCTGTCCCTGCTGAAGAAAAGCATCCCCATAACATGATGCTGCCACCACCGTGTTTCACGGTGGGGATGGTGTGTTCAGGGTGATGCGCAGTGTTAGTTTTCCGCCGCAAATAGCGTTTTTCTTTTCAGGCCAAAAAGTTAAATTTTGGTCTCATCTGACCAGAGCACCTTCTTCCACATGTTTGCTGTGTTCCCCACATGGCTTCTCGCCATCTGCAAACGGGACTTCTTATGGCTTTCTTTCAACAATGACTTTCTTCTTGCCACTCTTCCATAAAGGCCAGATTTGTGGAGTGCATGACTAATAGTTGTCCTGTGGACTTTTTTAAGGCACGGTATAAGCAAAGTGTTGTACAATGTACAATGGGGGCGTTGCTCTGAATGTGATAAGCACAGTTTGCTGCATTTGGGAAATGACTGGTATTTTAAACACCCCTCAACACCAACCCTTAAAGGACAAGTTCACTTTCCAAAGAAACCCGAGCTACACTCTCTAGCTACCGCCCCCCCCCCCCCCCCCCAATTTAACACAGAAAAGTGGTGGCTTCCTCTGGTTCTCAGGCCCAAAATATTCTCAAGTTACAATATGTCTGCCCAATGACTTTGAATGGATTTGAATGGGTCATTTTCTCTGACATTGGAGATACTTAGAGTACAGCCTTATTCACATCTATGGAAAGTCACAGGCAGCAGTTTTCAGGTGGCTGAGAATGTAAAAACCATAGCAGGCAGCTACAGTCCTTGAGAAGAAGAAGTGAGCTTCTTGTTTAGAGGATATCTATGTTAGATTAGGGTAGAGGGCTAAGGAAGGTGGGCTGCTTTTTATATTTGGAATTTTTCAATAATGTGGAAGGGTTAGAACCTATGCCAGCTTTTTAAAAGCCCACTGAGTGTGAAATCTCCCCAAATCCTACCTTTGACTGTTGACACCAGAATGTATGCCCCCAATGGAAGTTATCCCTCTACTCCTGTTGTAGTGACAACTATAACATTTTGGGTGACAGGGAAGAAGCGCACGGGGTCCAGAAAAAAAAAGGGAATCTTGGTGTAGGGTTCACAAAACGTTAATTGAAAGGGTAAAACATGTACGTGTTCCCCCAAACCAATGCGTTTTGGGAGAATGGACTCCCTCTTCTTCAGGGCTGACATACAAGCATTAAAAATTAAACAATTAGTGACTGCGTTAAGTATTCCTAGTGGCTTAGCAACAAACAGATATAAACTAAACATGCATAAAAGTGATCCAATTGGAACAAGGATCATCAAAATGAAAATAAAAAAGTATGCTTTTCTATGCTGAAACATAGAAATACATGAATTATAAATTTTTACATACATTTTTAATAAGTTTGTATATATGTATATTGATTGAGAGTAATCTTTTATAATATATATTTTATATAATTCTTATAGATATATACACTTTATTATGTATTTCTATGTTTCGCAACCATACTTTTTTATTTTCATTTTGATGATCCTTGTTCCAATTAGACCACAAAACTGCATGTTTTGTTTATATCTGCTTGTTTCTAAGCTACTAGGCTAGCTATTGCGGTCACTAATTGTTTAATATTTGATGCTCATATGTCAGCCCTGAAGAAGGGGGAGTCCATTCGCCCGAAACTTGTTGGCTTGATGTACATGTTTTACCTCTTCAATAAACATTTTGTGAACCCTTCACCAAGAGTTGCATTTTTCTGCACACCGGGCGCTCCCCCTCATCCAAGACTTCTCGCTGAAATGACCAAACAGTTGTACCCAAAAGATAGCAGTCCAGCCCCCAAAGGGGGTCCACCACCACCACCATCTATCATTGGGCACAACTCCACTGGAAGTGATTTTTTCCTCACTGTCCACATAGCCACCACTCCATGACTAGATACTGATCCAGTCAGTCCAGCGCAGTCTCCAGCCCAAACCAGTAACAAAAAAATTTACATTTTTTTTACCCAAACACAAAACCAAAAGTTCCAAAGACAGTGTTGAACAGGACAAATAGAGATGGTTAATCTTCCTAATGGAGAAATAGCAATAAAAAACAGAAGTTCTAACCCTTCCCTGTTCTAATACAAGAAAGTTTGAACTGAATTTACGCTCTCCTGTTACCTATCTGAATGCCTTTTAAGTCCAGTATTTATTTAAAAAGAAAATCAAAATTTACCTTATAGAGAAGGTATTCCAGGGGGTCTGATTATATGATGCGAGAATAACTGGTCATGACTATAAGATAAGATGTGAGTATCTGGTCAAGACTATAAGATTTTAGCAGAAATCACAAGGCCAATTGTCAATGAGCATTGTTTGCTTCCAAACAAACACATATTTGAGGAACCTTATTGGGCATGTTTAGATTTAAAGTATTATACAGTAGCACTAGCATTATTGAGTCTAAAAAGAGAAAATGGAGCACCGCTTTAAACCAAAGCAAAGGGGGTGGACAACGGATGGGTTTTGGTGGACTGTAACAACCAGGCTATAATGAACATATTAGTCACTATACTGCCATCCTTAGTGATAAGAAAACATATAGTATTATCTGAGATGGATAAGGCCAGGTTCATGGTCTCCGATAAGCCTCTATTCTTGGCTCCTGATTGTAAAAAACAGCAGCCGTAACTATGTCAACAACACACAATTACTTAGTCTGAAATGCAAAAAACATGCACTTACAAATGCAATACATGGCCAAAACTTTGGGGACCCCCTCCTATTACTGACAAAAAGCCCAGTCCATAAATACATTGTTTGAGGAGTTTGGTGTGGAGGAACTCAAGTGGCCATCACTGTGCCATGACCTAAACCCTTAACCCTCATAGCTGAGATTGAATTGGAAAGTCTATATTAAGACAGGATTTCTCCTCAAACATCAGAACCTGACCTCACAAATGCTCTTGTGGATCAATGGGCAAAAAGCTCCACAAACACACTCCAAAATCTTGATGAAAGCCTTCAATGATGAGTTGAGGTGGTTGTAGATGTAAAGGGGGGTCAACTCAAGTATTTTGCTGAGGGGCACATGCATGCCTTGAGATTCCATGCATGGGCAGATATTGCGCCACTTTCGAAACGGTCAGAGATTTGCAGCATGTCTGCATACGCACACATAATGTGGGTATTTACAAAGTCCTAAATACCAGAACCCAGCAGCATGTGCACAGATGTGCAACAGGTCTCTTCTAGGTGCCTCTTTATTTTCCTGCAAATAGTATGCAGCCTAGAAGCTTTAAAATGGAAGTTTCCATCATAAACTTAAAAAAAATAAAAAATTGTAAAAAATGCCCCACAAGAGAACAATACTACTTATGTTTTTTACTGGTTAAAGAGATGAGCTGGAAGATCCAGTAGACTCATCAACATTTGACACTTTCAGGTGTGTTAGATACTTGTGCCCCCAGCTGAAGGCTGTGGTTCCACCCACCAGGTGCTACATCACTACAAATTTGCAGGGATACAATAGTGACGTAATAGGCGGCGCATAAAATCGCAAACCATATCTCAAGGACTTTGTTAAGCTGGCTTTACACTGGTTGATTTCCAAGCGAAAATGACATACACTATTAAAATTTTATTTAAACAAAATTTTCATCTCGCAACTACAGTCAAAAATGACTTGACCCCATTAACCATTAGAATATAAAATGAACATTCTGAAAATTAAAATTTTCTGATTAAAGTCTACTAGTGTACTAGCCACATTGACAGACATTTTGAAAGGTTCCCGCTTTATTTCATGGAGAATATAACAGGAGGAACTGGAGTACACAAATACATCATAAACACCCAGGTCAGAGTCATTATGGCTGGAAAATCTCACTTCTGAGGTATCTAAGAAAAATTAGAAGCAAAACAGTGACTCGGCACACCAGGCTCCACCTGAGACTGAAATATTGCATTTGGATGAACTGACCCTTGAAAGTGATTGTAAAGTCTTGGGGATTTTTATGTTTTAGAATAACAAACATGTTATACTTACCAGCTCTGTGCAATGGTTTTGCACAGAGCAGCCCCGATCCTCCTTATCGCAGCTGGGGCTCCTGGCCCCTCCCTCCTGCCGTATGCCCCCCATTGCAAGCTGCTTGCTCCCAAGCTGCTCTGTGTCCATTCACACACACAACCGTGGCTCGGCACCGCACCCTCTCTTTATTGGCTCACTGGCTGTGATTGAAACCCAATGGCTCCTGCTGCTTTCTCAGCCAATGAGGAGGGAGAGACCCAGCAGAGCTGAGGCTCCCATGCACAGCATTGAAGAAAGACCAGGCTCAGTTAAGTATGGGGGGGGGCGCGACTGTTGCTTTTTACCTTCATGCACAGAACCCAACATTTTATATTCCTGATATGTGCCTGCTGTACCACAAACTTGTTTGAAAAGGTATCATGTTCTCTTTGTATAGCTTTCTTTGTATGAAATTCCTGGTGTTCCCACCAGTCCCTAAAAATTGACCACACTAAACAGGAGAACACACCATGCTCAGTTCTCTAGCTCTGCTGGAAGCTCAGCCTGCTTTCCTCCAAGGATCAGACTTGTCCTGACACTCCCCCTCACCTGCACAGCCTTTCACTGGGAAGATCAGTGTGCTACTGTTTCTCTTCCCCCAGCTTTTATGCAGCTGAAAATAAAGGGAAAGTGATCACTTATAAAAAGAAAATATTATAAATACCCTATTTTATCTATACACAAATGTTTTGCCTTTAACTTCTATTTTTAACTGAATGGGTTGTTTTACAAGGTGGGGGTTTACAATCACTTAAAACACTCATATGGACACAGCATCATAGTCAAAGCTGGGCAGGCAGAGGAGAGAGTGGGTAGTGGGACATGCACCTGATTGCCAATCTTCTTCTGTGATCAACGTTATCCCCCCTTTACCCACCAGGCTTGTTTTACTGAAGCTGAGCAGTATCCTCCCTACATTTACACTGGACACTCTGTTATGTTGATTGCTCATAATTAAACCATTGCTTGCTTAGTTAGTTCATCAACTCTAGCATGGTTTTTACAAGCCATCAAAATATACAGTGTAATTAGGAGTAATGAGGATTACTTCTCCTACAGTGCTAATCGGTTTGTGGTCTTGCAAATGAAAAGAAGAATTACAGAACCACAAGAGCATCAAACATTCCAACTGCAACAATGATGTCACCGACACCCTGTCCAGTGATGAAAGTTTGTTCAGTTAGAAATCTTTTTGTTGAGGGTTGTCATCTACACAGATGAGACTAAGCCTTTTTATGTTTTTACTGGTCTTACCAGCTGTCGTGTGGTTGTGTGTCCGGGCTGTGGCCCTTGAAGCAGAGTCTGTACATCTAGGTCCATGCACCTGTCCCTGCATACCTGTCAAACTTGGCCCACCTAAATGCTTACATTGCAGCTGGATGGTATAGTATAAATGTTGCTGCAATTTTAACTTGGCTTACAGAGTTTGACAAGTGGAAGTACCTGAGATGTCCAATAGAAGTTGAGGCATAGGCAACACAGCAACAACTACTAACAGACCCAACATGAACTACCTGCAGTTTTAGAACAAAACAACAAATAAAGGAGCGCTCCCAGCCCTATGGAAGTCAATAGAGCCACAAGCTCAGGAATAGATAAAATTCACTTTAATGTAATGTAAAGTTAAAAAGTATGACATACAGGAGTGCCCAGACTGATACATCACCAAGCCAGTGGAAAGGAGAAACACATAACCCCAAAAGCTGAAGGATGACACATGATCCCGTACCCAACAGTAGGTTACACCGTCCAGGAGCCTCAGGACAGTGGGAGAAGTGTGAGGCTTACAGCCATTGAGGTCACTGAAATGGCACGTCTGCTGGAAGTCACATGTCCAGGAAACCGGATTCCGATGTCATACACCTGGCGGAAGAACACTCGAACATCGGCTGGTGCGGGCAAACAAAGTCCCGGAGAGCACGCAAACCATGTCAAACCAAAAGAGAGAAGCCAGTCACCATGATAACATGTTTTGGGGGCGGCTTGCCCCTACCTCACCAGCCAACGTTCGATGCTCTTCTGCCTGGGAAATGACATCACATCCGGTTCCCGGACATGTGACTTCTGGTGGTCTCAGTGACCCTGGCACCCGTAATCCACACACTTCTCCCACTGTACTGAGGCTCCTGGGTGGTGTAACCCACTGTTGGGTCCAGGATCATGTGTCATCCTTCAGCTTTTGGGATTAAGGGGCAGTTCACACCACATGCAGTCCAGTGTTTTTTTTCTGCATCAAAAACACATGAAAAGTATATTATATGGTTTCCAATGGCATTATTCACATCAGTGCAGTCAGTACCAGGGCTTTCCAGTTCCGGAAAAAAAAGTAGAACGTGCTGCATTTTTCCTGCACTGCACTGAAACGCGGTAAAATGCATCAAAACACGGCAGAATGCACTGGAACGCATCAAAAATGCACCGGACCCCAGTACAGTAAAGGAAAAAAAGCATCTGGAAATGCATCAAAAACGTGTTAAAGACGCGCATGCAGAAACGCATCCAGAACGGATTTGAAGTGTGTTTTTGTGGTGTAAACCAGCCCTATGTGTTTCTCCTCTTCACTGGCTTGGTGATGTATCAGTCTGGCCACACCTGCATGTCATGCTTTAACTTTACATTAAAAGTGAGTTTTGATTTCATCTATTCCTGGGCTTTTGGCTATATTGACTTCCACAGGGCTGTGAGCGCTCCATTATTTGTTGTTTTGTGCTCATGTCTCATTGCTGGTCGGATGAGTAGTTGGAGTTGCTCTTAATGTGGTTATCTACTGTACATATCCCCTTGGAACCTCATTGTGCTTACTACTTGCATTTTGTTTCTGCAGTTCAAAAGCTGCCTGAAAGACAAAGGCCTGGATCTGCATCCAGATGAAGCATACCAGGTAGGGGAACCTGCCAACACAACCAGAGGGAGGGCACTGTGAATCAACCTGATCCTCAAGACCTGAACAGAAAAAGGACCCAGAGGGGATTGACTTTACACGAAAAGGAACACTGAACCTGAATCAGCAAGAAGCTGATCTACCAGAACCCACTAAAACAGTTGGAATGTCAACAAATATCCATGTCTGGACGAAAAACCCACAATCTGATGTGGTCAACGAGATATGGGGACAAGCTCCTAGAAGAACAAGTCCTAGAAGTAACAGGTCCTGGGAAGCAACCTAATACAAAATAGATCCAGGTGAGAAAGACCATCCAGTTACAGCAATAGGACAATGCTTCCTCTAGCCAGAGAGTTTGGAGCACTTGTGTGTCAATCTGCCCAGTGGATGACATCAGCACTCAATCCCTCAAAGTCAACCCTTTCCACACTAAAACTGTTGAAATCATGAATTTGGAAATGCATCCAAAAGGTGCAAATACCAAGGTAGCTTCCAGTGCTCAGCCCAAAGGGCCTACTCAACAGAGTGAGTCTTCAGAGACAGTGCTAGTACTGAGACAATGGAACGGCTCTGGAACTGGAAAGAGCTTCACAGCTGACTTTTACCAGGACTTGAAGTCTGAGAAGTGCCACAAGTGGAACCCAGTACCCAAAGGTCACATTCCATGCTATCCCCACAAGTCAAGTCCAGAGGGGACCAGGTTTGGTACTCCAAAGTCAGGCTGAGGAAAGGCTGATCCAGATAGCTGCCATATAGCTTAATTAGTGATGTATTTAAGAATATTGACTGAAGTTAATATAAGAAGGATGAAAAAAAAAAAAAATTAACAAAAGATTAGTTCAAAATTTCCCATCAAGACTGAAGAAGACATCCTTCCCCCTAGCACACTAGCATAAATACTGAGGCATACTGGTTAGAGGAAAGATTGGCTTGGGCTGGCCTTTATGTCCCACAACGTGCAAGAAAAAAATTGTGTTTTTAAATATACAGTATTATCATATGGTAACTAGGTTAACCTTAAAAAACACCATGTTTTCAGGGTCTAATAAGTCAAGCTTAAAATACAACCATGCAGCTGAATGAGTCATTGGAGTGCTCACACCCTTCCCTTCCCATACCTGCTCTGTTCAGATCAGGGCTATGGAGATTCAATTAGAGAGAGACAATCAGAAATCAAACAGCAGGTTACATTACCGCTTGCCAACTGCCAGCAGTACATTTACTGCTGGTGGGCACCCCCCCAGGCACCGCAACATACGCATACCTTTCTGTGAACTGCCTGGTTTAGAGGCGCGCATGCATGCCTCTGATCATCTGTGCTGTGAATGGACACAGCAGGAGTTTGTCAGCAGGTTACAGCCAATGATTTTGGCTGTATACCTGCTGATCAGCTGTGGCCAATCACAGCACAGAGATATGTGTGACTGTCAACACAACAAACCGATTCTGGCTGGATTTCTCCCTGCTTTCAGTTTTCGTTCAGACTAAAAAGCAAGAAGAGACTCCATCCAGATCTGTAAGTAAAAGCAGCACATATACACTTGCATACACTTGGTAGGCACACAATTAACCCCTTCATTGCCCTCCTGATCACTCCTGTCACCCAGCCAGTGTCATCAGTACAGTATTACCACTAATCACTGTATTATTGTCACTAGTGACATCAGTGTCAGTTAGTGTCCCTCCCAGCCAGTGTCAGTCAGTGCCAGATTGCCTGTCACACTATAAGTATCTAATCACTGCCATTAATAGTATAGTGTCTGTATGGATCAGTATCTTGATCAAGATCAGAACTCAATAGTTTGTTGCAGTGTTTTTTTACCAAAGAAATGTAGTAGAATACATTTTGGCCTAAATTTATGAAGAAATGTGATTTTATTAGTTATGTTTTATAACAGAAGGTAGAAAATATCTTTTTTTTCCCCCCGAAAATTTCGGTCTTCTTTTTTTTGTTTATATAATAAAGGATAAAAAACCCAGTGGTCATCAAATGCCACCAAACGTAAACCCTATGTGAAAAGAAATTATGTACAGTGTTGCATGACCGACAAATTGCCAGTTAAAGTAACGCAGTGCTGAATAGCAAAAAATGCCCTGGTCATGAAGGTGGTGAAACCTTCCAGAGGCCAAGTAGTTAAAGTTAGCCTTTCACTTTGTCCAATCAGTGCAAAGTGATAAGTCCTCTTGATAACCTACCTCCTAATCTCCTTATAGACACCTTCCTGCACCTCTCACCTTCCATGTCACCCTATTCACTTACAAGAGCCTTGAGTAGAAAGCGTTGTGTAAGCTCAATGCTGGTCTATGTTATAGCTTACACAGGACTAATGACCTTCCCATTTCCACCTTCCCTTCCCACTTCCACATGACAGTGCTTGGGATTGGTAACTGGCAGCTTGGACATCCAGCACATCATAGTGGAAGGATGAAGATAAATGATCACCACAGCTAGGAGTACCAAGTGTTTCCAAAAGCTTAAAGTGGCAAAGTGTGGCTGACGATCGAGTGAACCTATTACTCTGAATGGATATTATAACAGATTCACTTTAATATTATTTTCCAGATTTTACCTCCTCATTATCCCGACGGAGAAAATCGTGAGCAAACTGCAACAGCTCCTTGTGGCGCACAGTCTGGTTGTGATAAATCAGGGCTTCCTGTAGAGAAGACAAAGAGTGCCATTAAAAAAAACCTGATATGCAAGCTAGCTCCAAGTCAGTGACTCAGAAATGATTAAAATCAATGAATAATCAGGACTGGCAGGTATCTAGCATTTTCAGACAGAGAGATGAGCAATAGCAGCTTACAGATTTTCCTTAGTCTAGTTTGCTTTTAAAGCAGAACTCCTAGAATCTGCTAAACAATTGACTTACATACACTAGAACTTACTACTGAAAGGACTTGTAATTCTGTTCAGCCAGTTTTGTGATTCACACTTAGCTTCTGTGTTGCATAGCGAGGAATCCCTAACGGCAATGTCAGTTAAACAGTTTTCTGTTTCACATGCTTACTGGATAACGAATGAGCCCCATCCAACTAGTTTTTAATTGTTCAGTAAGCAGACATTTAACACAGGAAACTGCAAGGGTGAAACAGGAAATGGTAACGTGAACTGCCTGGCCATGTGGAGTGGCAGAAGAGGATAAATCGCAAGACTGGCTAAACAAATTTACAAATCCTTTTGAAGATAAATGGTTTATATATGTATTTCTTTATTGTAAAGCGCTGCGTAAACTGTTGGCACTAAATAAAGCCTGTATAATAATAATAATAATAATAATAATAATAATAATAATACTGTGTATTTTGCAGCTTCTTCGTTCTCTCTGTCTCTCTCTCTTGTAAGCCCCAAATTGTAATTAATATGTGTGAATATAAAACAAATCTTGCTTTCACATTGTATAATAGAAGGAGATGTTCCACACAGTCACATGCCAGGTAAGTGGTTTTAATTATTGCCAATCAATGAATATCAGCAAGTACCACAAGGCTTAACTTCTTGTACAATATTTACTTTATCTATCTATCTATCTATCTATCTATCTATCTATCTATCTATCTATCTATCTATCTATCTATCTATCTATCTATCTATCTATCTATCTATCTATCTATCTATCTATCTATCTATCTATCTATCTATCTATCTATACACACACACGCGCACGTACACACATAGTGCCCTGAAAAATTATTCATACAGTTAAATTGTTTTTTTTTTTATGTGATAGACCAACACAAAGTGGCACATAATTATGAAGTGGAAGGAAAATGATAAATGGTTTTCAATACTTTGTAGAACCACCTTTCACTGCAATTACAGCTGCAAGTCTTTTTGGGGATGTCCCTACCAGCTTTGCACATCTAGAGAGTAAAATTTTTGTCCATTCTTCTTTGCGAAATAGCTCAAGATCCGTCAGGTTGGATGGAGAGCGTCTGTGAACAGCAATTTTCAAGTCTTGTCACAGATTCTTAATTGGATTTAGGTCTGGACTTTGACTGGGCCATTCTAACACATGAATATGCTTTGATCTAAACCATTCCATTGTAGCTCTGGCTGTATGTTTAGGGTCGTTGTCCTGCTGGTAGATGAACCCCCGCCCCAGTCTCAAGTCCTTTGCAGACTCTAACAGGTTTTCTTCTAATGCCGCATACACACGAGCGGACTTTACGGCAGACTTGGTCCGGTGGACCGGAGTCCGTCGGACAATTCGAGCGTGTGTGGGCTCCAGCTGACTTTTTTTGTCCCAAAAGTTCGACGGACCTAGAAATGAAACATGTTTCAAATCTTTCCGACGGACTCGAGTCCGGTCGAAAAGTCCACTCGTCTGTATGCTAGTCCGACGGACAAAAACCGACGCTAGGGCAGCTATTGGCTAATGGCTATGAACTTCCTTGTTTTAGTCCGGTTGTACGTCATCACATACGAATCCGTCGGACTGTGGTTGATCGTGTGTAGGCAAGTCCGTTCATTCAGAAAGTCCGTCGAAAAGTCCACCAGACCTAGTCCGTCGAAAAGTCCGCCTGTGTGTACGCGGCATAAGATTTCCCTGTATTTGGCTCCATCCATCTTCCCATCAACTCTGACCAGCTTCCCTGTCCCTGCTGAAGAAAAGGTGTGTTCAGGGTGATGTGCAGTGTTATGCCGCGTACACACGGTCGGACTTTCCGGCATACTTGGTCCGGCGGACCAGAGTCTGCCGGACAGTCCGCCCGTGTGTGGGCGCTGGCGGACTTTTCCGGCGGACTTCTTCCCTAAAGCCCGCCGGACCTAGATTTGAAACATGTTTTAAATCTTTCCGTCGGACTCAGTTTCGGGCGTAAAGTCTGCTCGTGTGTGTGTGCTGGTCCGACAGAAAGCCCGCTCGTGTGTATGCTGGTCCGACGGACCAGATACAACACGAGGGCAGGGTATTGCATCTCGCGCTCGCTTCAATAGGAAAAACAAATTTTCCTATTGCGGCGAGCGCGGGGCATACAAGGCCCTTAGGTCTGGTATGGATTATAAAGGGAACCCCCTACGCCGAAAAAACAGCGTGGGGTCCCCCCTAAAATCCATACCAGACCCCGATCCGAGCACGCAGCCTGGCCGGTCAGGAAAGGGGGTGGGGACGAGCGAGCGCCCCCCCCCTCCTGAACCGTACCAGGCCACATGCCCTCAACATGGGGGGTGGGTGCTTTGGGGGAGGGGGGTGCCCTGCGGGGCCCCCCCCACCCCAAAGCACCTTGTCCCCATGTTGATGAGGACAAGGGCCTCTTCCCGACAACCCTGGCCGTTGGTTGTCGGGGTCTGCGGGCGGGGGGCTTATCAGAATCTGGGAGCCCCCTTTAATAAGGGGGCCCCCAGATCCCGGCCCCCCACCCTATGTCAATGAGTATGGGGTACATGGTACCCCTACCCATTCACCTAGGGAAAAAGTGTAAGTAATAAAATACACTACACAGGTTTTTAAAATATTTTATTAAACAGCTCCGGGGGGGGATCTTCCTCCGGCTTCGGGGGTCTTCTTCCGGCTTCGGGGGTCCCTCCGCTTCATCTTCTCCCGGCGTCCGGTTGGTTCTTCTCCGCTCTCTTCTCTCGGTGTTCCAGTTCTTTGGCCGGCTCCTCTGCTGTCTTCAGGTAGCTCTCTTGCCAGCAGAGGTCCGGACTTCTGGGCTTCTGGGCTTCTTCTCTTCTCTCCTCTTCTCCAGATGTTGACACGACGCTCTCTCCAGCTGGACTGCTCTCCGAGGGCTGCGTTGTGACTTATATAGGCGGAGACCCCGCCCCCTTTTGATGTCAAAGTCCCTGGGCATGCTGGGACTGTGACATCAAAAGGGGGCGGGGTCTCCGCCTATATAAGTCACAACACAGCCCTCGGAGAGCAGTCCAGCCGGAGAGAGCGTCATGTCAACATCTGGAGAAGAGAAGAAGCCCAGAAGCCCGGACCTCTGCTGGCAAGAGAGCTACCTGAAGACAGCAGAGGAGCCGGCCGAAGAACTGGAACACCGAGAGAAGAGAGCGGAGAAGAACCAACCGGACGCCGGGACAAGATGAAGCGGAGGGACCCCCGGAGCCGGAAGAAGACCCCCGAAGCCGGAGGAAGATCCCCCCCACCCGGAGCTGTTTAATAAAATATTTTAAAAACCTGTGTAGTGTATTTTATTACTTACACTTTTTCCCTAGGTGAATGGGTAGGGGTACCATGTACCCCATACTCATTCACATAGGGTGGGGGGCCGGGATCTGGGGGCCCCCTTATTAAAGGGGGCTCCCAGATTCCGATAAGCCCCCCGCCCTCAGACCCCGACAACCAACGGCCAGGGTTGTCGGGAAGAGGCCCTTGTCCCCATCAACATGGGGACAAGGTGCTTTGGGGTGGGGGGGGCCCCGCAGGGCGCCCCCCTCCCCCAAAGCACCCACCCCCCATGTTGAGGGCATGCGGCCTGATACGGTTTAGGAGGGGGGGGCGCTCGCTCGTCCCCACCCCCTTTTCTGACCGGCCAGGCTGCGTGCTCGGATCGGGGTCTGGATTTTAGGGGGGACCCCACGCCGTTTTTTCGGCGTAGGGGGTTACCTTTATAATCCATACCAGACCTAAGGGCCTGGTATGCTCCGCGACGGGGCTCGCAAGGTGTCAATCTCGCCGATAAAAGCGGCAAGATTGACATCCTTTTCTATTCCCGTCGCACCTGAGTCACGTTCAAAATGAACGGACTTGTCCGTGTGTGGGCAAGTCCGTTCATTCTGAAAGTCCGCCGTAACTCCGGCAAAAGTCCGTTGGAAAGACGGGCGGACTTAGCCCGCCGGAAAGTCCGGGCGTGTGTGGGCAAGTCCATCCGTTTTAAAGTCCGGCGCACCTGGCGGACAAAGTCCGTCGGAAAGTGTGCCGGACCAAGTAGGATAGAAAGTCCGACCGTGTGTACGCGGCATTAGTTTTCCGCCACACATAGCATTTTGCTTTTAGGTCAAAAAGTTCAATTTTGGTCTCATCTGACCAGAGCATCTTCTTCCATGTGTTTGCTGTGTCCCCCACATGGCTTCTCGCAAACTGCAAATGGGACATCTTATGACTTTCTTTCAACAATGACTTTCTTCTTGCCACTTTTCCATAAAGGCCAGATTTGTGGAGTACACGACTAAAAGTTGTCCAGTGGACAGATTCTCTCACCTGAGCTGTGGATCTCTGCAGCTCCTCCAGAGTAACCATGGGCCTCTTGGCTGCTTCTCTGATTAACCATGCAAGTTTTTGGGGTCTATTTATAAAAAAAATTTGCTGTGCCAAAGTCCCAGCATTGGCACCAAACTTGTGAATGATCCCCTAATTGGGTCTGATATGTTTTTTTCTATAAAGAAATACCTTCATCCATCAAATACCACATTATAATCACTAGAAAATAAATTAATAAGAAAACATTAAAAAATCCCACACATTTAGGTTTATATAATTGAGGGTTACCTCTCTAGGGTTGAAATCGGAGTCCTCAAGGTCCCACTTCTCCTTATAGAACTTGTAGTACGCCAGGTTTTGTTGCATAACGGTATCTGTAGGGTCAAACAGCATGTAGCTGGACACACACTGAACCGCGTTCTTCACGTCATTAACTGTGAGAAAAAAAAAAAAATCGTATGGTCTTAACATGAAATCAGCATGAAAGGAATATTCTCTAAATTCAAGGTATTCCTAATCTGGCCAATCACTAGTAGAATTTTGTTGAAAAGAATGTTGGTTTAATTTTCTACTCATTAGTGGGGTCAAATCGACATTTGTTTTTGGCCGTAGTGACAACAAATTTGACCTAGATTGGAAGGAGCAGGATGAAAAACTGGCTTATCCAATTTACACACGCCTGGTGGCTGCAACCGCTGGGAGTGTGTGTAAAACCCCCCACTTCCTCTGATGTAGATTATATATCGGTGGCAGTAAGTGGGTTAAAGCACAATTCTGGGTTCAGGGCCTCTACTCCTTCTGGCCCCCTTTTGAAGCACCCCTAGCACCCTTTGGCCTCCTTTAAACTGGCAGTTGGCGTAAATGCGGCTCAACTGCCCATTTTTTTGCACCCCTCAAGCTGCAATAGACAGTGGGTAGGGATGTTTACATGGTGTGCCCACGGTGCTTCGTGCCCGCAGCAAAATTGACCTGACATGTAGAGATTGGTGGGTGGCAAGCCTACTGAACTCTACACAATCAACTCAATGGGGAAACGCAGCAAGAGCAGCGCAACCACGCGCAATGCATGCTATTGCAGCATGTTTGTCAACAAAAATTGGGTTAAAAGAGGTGGTGATGAGGCATTGCATTGCTTCCTCACCGCCTGTCAGTAACCTCTGGAGCAAGATCCGAATGCGGATCAGGCCTCAGAGGCAAGTGAGATTTAGATGCATCTCTGAATCTACCCTTTACAAAAAAATATATATCTATACCTTTCTTCCTGAGGTCTTTGTTCCAGTGACGTCACAGGTCCTCTTTACCCTTTTTTCCTGGGCAGATCCTAAATTCTCCAGATATCGGTATCATTTAATAATGGGGAGCTGCTCTCTGCATCATGCGATACACCCCATTGAGCTCATGCAAGCCCTATATCTGTATCTGAGGAGCTGACATGACGCTTTGGGGTTGATTTACTAAAAATGGAGAGTGCAAAATCTGGTGCAGCTCTGCATAGAAACCGATCAGCTTCCAGGTTTTATTGTGACAGAGAAAATTGAGTACTGTCCGTGATATTTTTTTTATTTGCACTAACATACAATTTTTCAGGACAAGCTTTCGGGGTATGTCCCCTTCTTCAAGGTCCAAGCAGTACTGATTCACAAATAAAAAAAGTATCACGGACAGTACTCAATTTTCTCTGTCACAATTGCACTAATACGGCTACAATCAAATCAAGTAGGTTTTATTGTCAAAGCTTAATTGAAGCTGAAGTTGGGAGTGCAAATTCTGGTGCAGCTGTGCATGATAGCCAATCAGCTTCTAACTTCAGCTTCAATTAAGCTTTGACAATAAAACCTGGAAGCTGATTGGTTTCTATGCAGAGCTGCACCAGATTTTGCACTCCTAAGTTTTAGTAAATAAACCCCTTTCAGTCCATCTTTCAGCTATTACTGGTAAGTGGATTTGAAGGATGCAGTAGTATATATTGTATTATTATAGATCATTTTATGGATTTGTGAAGGCACTTCTTTCTTTGTACTTTGCTTTTTACAACACGGCCAATCACGATTGAGAAGTTAAATTTTGAGGGATACTTTGCACATATATTTACTAATTATTATTAAGGGCTGATGCACATGGCCACTCACCATCCAGATCAACGTATTTCTGTGGTGGGTATGGACAGAAAGCCTGTACAAATCAGAGACAGGCTGACACTTTGAGGATGTAAGCAATTACACGCATCTAGGGAAGATGAGCAGTTCTGTATGCAGACCGTTTGCCTAGAGGGTCGCTCATCTGTTCTTAACTGCAGGTGAATGCTCCATGTACCTTTACACAGGGACAGCGGCAGAGCCTCTCAGCCTGTCATTAATTTGTACAGGCTGAGCTGTCGAGAGCTACAGAAACACCCAGCCCTGCCTGCCATAAAAATACGCTGATCTTGGCGTTGTACAGCCAGGAACAGCCATGTGAATGATCTCTAAGACTGGTCTTAAGATATCAAGTGATCATTTTAATTCAAATGTTATTTATATTTTGATACATGTACCCCAGGATGCATTTGATGGGATATTCCATTATATATATATACATATACACACATATATATATATATATCATTTAAGTTCATTTTTTTCCTCATTAATGTACACACAGCACCCCATATTGACAGAAAAGCACAGAATTGTTGACATTTTTGCAGATTTAATAAAGAAAAACTGAAATATCACATGGTCCTAAGTATTCAGACCCTTTGCTGTGACACTTATATATTTAACTCAGGTGCTGTTCATTTTTTTCTGATCATCCTTGAGATGGTTCTACACCTTTATTTGAGTCCAGCTGTGTTTGATTATACTGATTGGACTTGATTAGGAAAGCCACACACCTGCCTATATAAGACCTTACAGCTCACAGTGCATGTCAGAGCAAATGAGAATCATGAGGTCAAAGGAACTGCCTGAAGAGCTCAGAGACAGAATTGTGGCAAGGCACAGATCTGGCCAAGGTTACAAAAAAATTCTGCTGCACTTAAGGTTCCTAAGAGCACAGTGGCCTCCATAATCCTTAAATGGAAGACGTTTGGGACAACCAGAACCCTTCCTAGAGCTGGCCATCCGGCCAAACTGAGCTATCGGGGGAGAAGAGCCTTGGTGAGAGAGGTAAAGAAGAACCCAAAGATCACTGTGGCTGAGCTCCAGAGATGCAGTCGGGAGATGGAAGAAAGTTGTAGAAAGTCAACCATCACTGCAGCCCTCCACCAGTCGGGGCTTTATGGCAGAGTGGCCCGACGGAAGCCTCTCCTCAGTGCAAGACACATGAAAGCCCGCATGGAGTTTGCTAAAATATACCTGAAGAACTCCAAGATGGTGAGAAATAAGATTCTCTGGTCTGATGAGACCAAGATAGAACTTTTTGGCCTTAATTCTAAGCGGTATGTGTGGAGAAAACCAGGCACTGTTCATCATCTGTCCAATACAGTCCCAACAGTGACGCCTGGTGGTGGTGGCAGCATCATGCTGTGGGGGTGTTTTTCAGCTGCAGGGACAGGACGACTGGTTGTAATCGAGGGAAAGATGAATGCGGCCAAGTACAAGGATATCCTGGATAAAAACCTTCTACAGAGTGCTCAGGAACTCAGACTGGGCCGAAGGTTTACCTTCCAACAAGACAATGACCCTAAGCACACAGCTAAAATAACGAAGGAGTGGTTTCACAACAACTCTGTGACTGTTCTTGAATGGCCCAGCCAGAGCCCTGACTTAAACCCAATTGTGCATTTCTGGAGAGACCTAAAAATGGCTGTCCACCAACGTTTACCATCCAACCTGACAGAACTGGAGAGGATCTGCAAGGAGGAATGGCAGAGGATCCCCAAATCTAGGTGTGAATAACTTGTTGCATCTTTCCCAAAAAGACTCATGGCTGTATTTGATCAAAAGGTGCTTCTACTAAATACTGAGTAAAGGGTCTGAATACTTAGGACCATGTGATATTTCAGTTTTTCTTTTTTAATAAATCTACAAAAATGTCAACAATTCTGTGTTTTTCTTTTAATATGGGGTGCTGTGTGTACATTAATGAGGGAAAAAAATGAACTTAAATGATTTTTGCAAATGGCTGCAATATAACAAAGAGTGAAAAATTTAAGGGGGTCTGAATACTTTCCGTCCCCACTGTGTATGTATGTGTATATATATATATATAATCACATTTTTGTACATTTTATGTACTATTATATCTTTTCATGTGACAACACTGAAGAAATTACACTTTGCTACAATGTAAAGTAGTGAGTGTACAGCTTGTAAAACAGTGTAAATTTGCTGCCCCCTCAAAATAACTCAACACACAGCCATTAATGTCTAAACCACTGGCAACAAAGGGGAGTACACCCCTAAGTGAAAATATCCAAATTGGGCCCAATTAGCCATTTTCCATCCCCGATGTCATGTGACTCGTTAGTGTTACAAGTTCTCAGGTGTGAATGGGGAGCAGGTGTGTTAAATTTGGTGTTATCACTCTCACTCTCTCATACTGGTCACTGGGAGTTCAAAATGGCACCTCATGGCAAAGAACTCACTGAGGATCTGAAAAATTGTTGCTCTATATAAAGATGGCCTAGGCTATAAGAAGATTGCCAAGACCCTGAAACTGAGCTGCAGCACGGTGGCCAAGACCATACAGCGGTTTAACAGGACAAGTTCCACTCAGAACAGGCCTCACCATGGTCGACCAAAGAAGTTGAGTGCACATGCTCAGCGTCATATCTAGAGGTTGTCTTTGGGAAATAGATATATGAGTGCTGCCAGCATTGCTGCAGAGGTTGAAGGGGTGGGGAGTCAGCCTGTCAGTGCTCAGACCATACGTCGCATCAAATTGGTCTGCATGGCTGTTGTCCCAGAATGAAGCATCTTTTTAAAAATGATGCACAAGAAAGCATGCAAACAGTTTGCTGGAGACAAGCAGACTAAGGACATGGATTACTGGAACCATGTCCTGTGGTCTGATGAGACCAAGATAAACTTATTTGGTTCAGATGGTGTAGAGCGTGTGTGGCGGCAACCAGGTGAGGAATACAAAGACAAGTGTGTCTTGCCTACAGTCAAGCATGGTGGTGGGAGTGTCATGTTCTGGGGCTGCATGAGTGCTGCCAGCACTGGGGAGCTACAGTCCATTGAGGGAACCATGAATGCCAGTATTCCAACATGTACTGTGACATACTGAAGCAGAGCATGATACCCTCCCTTCGTAAACTGGGCCGCAGGGCAGTATTCCAACAAATGGACCCCAAACACACCTCCAAGACGACCACTGCCTTGGTAAAGAGGGTAAAGGTGATGGACTGGTCAAGCATGTCTCCAGACCTAAGCCCTATTGGGCATCTGTGGGGCATCCTCAAATAGATGGTGGAGGAGCGCAAGGAACACACATATATACACACACGCACACACAGTATATATACATACATTCATACATACACACACACCTGTCCTCCAATTTATTTATTTTTTGTTGTTGTAGGGATGGAGAAGTCAATTACTGTAATTTGACAAATTTTCTGGCCAATCATTATTATTCCCCTGTAATAAGAATGGCCCCAATTGCACATATCTATGAAAAATACATTAATTTAAAAAGAACCACAAGTGACTGTTATCTCCCCCCCAATAGGACAGCGGATAAGAGCAGCTTGAAACCTGAAGACTCTTTGTATGATAACTTTACATCCTTGTTATTGTTATAATAAAATATTGTGGTAAGGCTGCATTCACACCTGAGCATAGCAGAAATATGTGCTTCTGCAAACAATGTGCTAAAACACACGTCGTGCTTGTGTTAGCATTTTTTCTTAATGGCACCCAAAACACGGGTGCCAGTTGTGCTTCAAGCATGAAAAAATGCACGTCATCCAAACGCGCTTGGCTCAGTGCCAAAAAAAGGGTACTTGAGCTACTTTGCCGTGTTTGTTGTACGACAGTCAAGTCAATGGGGTGGCGCGCAATGCAAAATGTGCTGTTCAGGCGCCACCTAAAGGTGTAAATGTAGAGTTGTTAGGCTGGCTGCTTCTACACACCATAGCACTTCCATAATCACCTTGGGTTGTGGTAGTGATGAGTAATTAGGAATTGAAGTGCAACGTAATATTCAAGTCCAAACACAAGTAGTTTGCAATGGTGAAATGTTCTGAAAGCCAACGCTTTTCAGGGGTTGTATCTCCCCCTCTGAAACACGTGTTTGCTTTGGGAACATTTTACTATTGGAAATAACTTGTGTTTGGACTTGAATATTACGGTGTTCTGCCTCAAATCCGAATTACTCATCTTCCATCCATGGCCAGCTTTAGCCTCTCACACCGAGAGTGGTCAGTCATCATTACTTACGTTTGTAATATGCAAACTGCAGATAGTGGTACATGGTGGCCACAAACTTCTGAACCAAATATCCTCCAACATTGGGGGTCAGGTTAGGCTCACACTGCACTTTACATTCTAGGACATCAGTTAGATGATCTGAAAGAAAGAGGACAACAAAGACACACATTTCATAGATCAATAATGGTTACACCACCATCAACCTTACCCACTGCACCAGTTTTAAGTAGTAGCTTGGATGTTATCATTTACTAATCTTCAAAAACAGCTTTTTGCTGTATTACGTGGAGCTGTATGTCTAGCGTTGCTATTTTCTCTTTATTCACACGGAAGGCATCAGTGATTAACTTCATATAGTGCCACATCCTAAACCTGAAGACATAGGACAAAATCCCCCTTTGGGTTGGACTCTATAGGCACTTGACTCTTAACAATAGTAAAGTAAAAAAGTTGTTTTATTAATAACAAATAGTTAAAAAACGGTAACATGGAATGTACATAACTGGAAGCAACTAAAAATACACCAACTGTAACATAGTAAACAGTACAAAAGAGATATCCTTCACCCGACACGTTTCAGAGTCTTTTTTACCTCCTTCATCAGGGGTAGAGAAAATATTAATTATCTATAATGTAAATATAGAAGTCAATAATAATTCATATATGTACACAATACATGAATGCAATCAATTTTGTTTCTACAACTTACAATCACTTCAGTAGTGTATATGTACACATTCCATGTAAATTAAAAAAGGAGAACACTGCCCCAGAGAGTTCCTGGTTCCTTCAGCTCCATCAAATGTATGGTATATTGTATTATAGATTAAGTAAAAGAAGGTATTTCATAAGTATATCAAAGGAGCATCAAGGAAGCTCCCTTGTTCTCCAGTGTTCTCCTTTTTAACTTACATGGAATGTGTACATATACACTTCTGAAGTGATTGTAATTTGAAGACACAAAATTGATTGCATTCATGTATTGTGTACATATATGAATTTGCATTATAGAGAATTGATATCTTCTCTAGCCTTGATGAAGGAGGTAAAACAGACTCTGAAATGCGTCGGGTGAAGGATTTCTCTTTTGTACTTTTTACCATGTTACAGTTGGTGTATTTTTAGTTGCTTTTAGTTATGCTCAAGCGTAGAGCTGTTATTATCTCCCAAATAATAGTGACTTCACAGCTGCAACGTGGAAAAAGAAAAAAAAAGGCATAAAAAGGTACATCCAATGTATTTTGTTAAATGTTTTAAGGGCATACCTTTTACATCCTAGGCCATGATCTTAGTTCTAGAAATGTCACAATAAGTAACTCCATTGGGAAAAAAGGGTAAAGCCTGTGATGGTCAGAGAGCACAGATAAGCTGAAGAACCTAGGAAGAGCCTCCAATGTCAGGACAAGCTCATGGCAATTACACATTAACCAGACTGGACACACATACGGTGCCTTGAAAAAGTATTCATACACCTTGACATTTTCCACATTTTGTCATGTTACAACCAAAATCGTAAATGTATTTTATTGGGATTTTATGTGATAGACCAAAACAAAGTGGCATATAATGGTGAAGTGGAAGGAAAATGATAAATGGTTTTCAAAATTTATTACAAATATCTGAAAAGTGTGGCGTGCATTGGTTTTCATCCCCCTTTACTCTGATACCCCTAACTATAATTTAGTGGAACCAATAACCTTCAGAAGTCACCTAATTAGTAAATCAAGTTCACCTGTGTGTAATTTAATCTCAATATAAATACAGCTGTTCTGTGAAGCCCTCAGAGGTTTGTTAGAGAACCTTAGTGAACAAACCGCGCCACGAAGGCCAATGAACACACCAGACAGGTCAGGGATAAAGTTGAGAAGTTTAAAGCAGGGTTAGGTTATAAAAAAAATATCCCAAGCTTTGCGCATCTCATGGAGCACTGTTCAATCCATCATCTGAAAGTGGAAAGAGTATGACACTGCAAACCTATCAAGACATGGCCGTCCACCTAAACTGACAGGCCCGGCCAAGGAGAGAATTAATCAGAGAAGCAGCCAAGAGGCCCATGGTAACTCTGGAGGAGCTGCAGAGATCCACAGCTCAGGTGGGAGAATCTGTCCACAGGACAACTATTTGTCATGCACTCCACAAATCTGGTCTTTATGGAAGAGCGGCAAGAAGAAAGTCATTCCTCTGCACAATTGTGTCCCCCATAGAAAGCTCCCTTCCCCATTTGTGTCCCTCATCAGAGCCACCTCCCCACAATTGTGCCCCCCCCAACAGCACCAGCAGTCACGTTTGTGTCCCACTTCCATCTGTGTCCGGCTTTAGTGCTGTTCTGCTGCACACCTTCCAGGTCCCACCCGGCTGTTACACAGGCACATTGTAGGCAAAATGACAGCGTTAAAGGACTGATGCTAACAGCAAGGCGAAAGCCGGGAGGTGAAGCAGGTCCTAGCAATCAACAAATTAGTGAGGCGCTAGGATGGGCAGGCATTGTCAGGCTGCGGGACCTGCACTGTATACTGCCAGGGGTGAGTAGGCAGTGCAGTTCCTGCTACCCAACATAGCTTGAGCAGAAACTGACTCTGCAGTGAGTTTGACGACTCAAGCTGCAGGCCGGAAAAAACCTCCCAGTGGGCCGGATGTGGGCCGTACTTTAGAGACCCCTGGTCTATCACATATAATCGCAGTAAAATACATTTACATTTTTGGTTGTAACATGACAAAATATGGAAAAGGGGTGTGAATACTTTTTCAAGGCACTGTACATTGAGCAGCAGTGATGTAAAAAAACAAAAATTACACATTACCTGCAACGGCTGGATAGAAGTCTTTAAACTCCTTCATTTCATAAACCCCCTCGCAGCCTGTAAGGCAGTTGTTGTACGCTTTGTAATACAGAGGCAAAGCCTGCTCCATCTCTTCTGTGCTGCGCCTGAAGTCTCCAGCGTTGTATGACTTTACCGCCTTCACAAATATGCTCTGTGGACAGTTACAGTGTTTTATTAGTCACTGGGTTCAGTCAAGACAAATACAGGCTTGCTTAAAGTGTATGTCCATCCAATTCCCAATTTTTTTAAAGCAAAAGTTATATATATATATTATATAATTAATTTATTTTATGTATATATTTTTTTAGATTTTATATTTTGCCTTCCCTGATCCCCACTCCCCCCCTCATTGGTCTGCTGATGACATTTAAAAAAAAAAATATCTTTGTGTTGTCATTAACCACTTCAGCCCCGGAAGGATTTACCCCCTTCCTGACCAGAGCACTTTTTACAATTCGGCACTGAGTCGCTTTAACTGCTAATTGCGCGGTCATGCAATGCTCTACCCAAACAAAATTTGCGTCCTTTTCTTCCCACAAATAGAGCTTTCTTTTGATGGTATTTGATCACCTCTGCCATTTTTATTTTTTGCGCTATAAACGGAAAAAGACTGAAAATTTTGAAAAAAAATGATATTTTCTACTTTTTGTTATAAAAAAAAATCCAATAAACTAAATTTTAGTCATACATTTAGGCCAAAATGTATTCGGCCACATGTCTTTGGTAAAAAAAAATGTCAATAAGCGTATATTTAATGGTTTGCGCAAAAGTTATAGCGTCTACAAACTAGGGTACATTTTCTGGAATTTACACAGCTTTTAGTTTATGACTGCCTATGTCATTTCTTGAGGTGCTAAAATGGCAGGGCAGTACAAACCCCCCCCAAATGACCCCATTTTGGAAAGTAGACACCCCAAGGAAATTGCTGAGAGGCATGTTGAGCCCATTGAATATTTATTTTTTTTGTCCCAAGTGATTGAATGACAAAAAAAAAAAAAAAAAAAAAATTTACAAAAAGTTGTCACTAAATGATATATTGCTCACACAGGCCATGGGCATATGTGGAATTGCACCCCAAAATACATTCAGCTGCTTCTCCTGAGTACGGGTATACCACATGTGTGGCACTTTTTGGGAGCCTAGCCGCGTACGGGGCCCCGAAAACCCAGCACCACCTTCAGGATTTCTAAGGGCATACATTTTTGATTTCACTCCTCACTACCTATCACAGTTTTGAAGGCCATAAAATGCCAAGATGGCACAACCCCCCCCCAAATGACCCCATTTTGGAAAGTAGACACCCCAAGCTATTTGCTGAGAGGCATGGTGAGTATTTTGCAGCTCTCATTTGTTTTTGAAAATGAAGAAAGACCAGAAAAAAAATTTTTTTTTTCTTTTTCCAATTTTCAAAACTTTGTGACAAAAAGTGAGGTCTGCAAAATACTCACTATACCTCTCAGCAAATAGCTTGGGGTGTCTACTTTCCAAAATGGGGTAATTTGGGGGGGTTTTGTGCCACCTGGGCATTCCATGGCCTCCGAAACTGTGATAGGCAGTGAAGAGTGAAATCAAAAATTCACGCCCTTAGAAAGCCTGAAGGCGGTGCTTGGTTTTGGGGGTCCCGTGCGCGGCTAGGCTCCCAAAAAGTCCCACACATGTGGTATCCCCGTACTCAGGAGAAGCAACAGAATTTATTTTGGGGTGTAATTCCACATATGCCCATGGCATGTTTGAGCAATATAACATTTAGTGACAACTTTGTGCAAAAAAAAAAAAAAAAAAATTTGTCTCTTTCCCGCAACTTGTGTCACAATATAAAATATTCCATGGACTCGACATGCCTCTTAGCAAATAGCTTGGGGTGTCTACTTTCCAAAATGGGGTCATTTGGGGGGGTTTTGTACTGTCCTGGCATTTTATGCACAACATTTAGAAGCTTATGTCACACATCACCCACTCTTCTAACCACTTGAAGACAAAGCCCTTTCTGACACTTTTTGATTACATGAAAAATTTTTTTTTTTTTGCAAGAAAATTACTTTGAACCCCCAAACATTATATATTATTTTAAAGCAAATGCCCTACAGATTAAAATGGTGGGTGTTTCATTTTTTTTTTTTTCACACAGTATTTGCGCAGCGCTTTTCAAACGCATTTTTTGTGGAAAAAACACACTTTTTAAAATTTTAATGCACTAAAACACACTATATTGCCCAAATGTTTGATGAAATAAAAAAGATGATCTTAGGCTGAGTACATGGATACCAAACATGACATGCTTTAAAATTGCGCACAAACGTGCAGTGGCAACAAAATTAATACATTTTTAAAAGCCTTTAAAAGCCTTTACAAGTTACCACTTTAGATTTACAGAGGAGGTCTACTGCTAAAATTACTGCCCTCGATCTGACCTTCGCGGTGATACCTCACATGCATGGTGCAATTGCTGTTTACATTTGACGCCAGACCGACGCTTGCGTTCGCCTTAGCGCGAGAGCGGGGGGGACAGGGGTGCTTTTTTTTTTTTTTTTTTTTTTCTTTCTTATTTTTTTGCTTTTTTATCTTATTTTTAAACTGTTCCTTTCATTTTTTTTTTTTTTAAATCATTTTTATTGTTATCTCAGGGAATGTAAATATCCCCTATGATAGCAATAGGTAGTGACAGGTACTCTTTTTTGAAAAAATTGGGGTCTATTAGACCCTAGATCTCTCCTCTGCCCTCAAAGCATCTGACCACACCAAGATCGGTGTGATAAAATGCTTCCCCAATTTCCCAATGGCGCTGTTTACATCCGGCGAAATCTAAGTCATAAAATGCTCGTAGCTTCCGGTTTCTTAGGCCATAGAGATGTTTGGAGCCACTCTGGTCTCTGATCAGCTCTATGGTCAGCTGGCTGAATCACCGGCTGCATTCTCAGGTTCCCTGTTGAGACAGGAGAGCCAGAGAAAAACACGGAAGACGGTGGGGGGGCATTCCCTCCCACTGCTTGTAAAAGCAGTCTAGAGGCTAATTAGCCGCTAGGATTGCTTTTACATGAAAGCCGACCGCTGGCTGAAAAGAATGATACCAAGATGATACCTAAACCTGCAGGCATCATTCTGGTATAACCACTCAAAGTCGTGAATGGCGTACCTGAAGACAAAAAATGGTTAACAATAAAGCACAGTAAACGGTAAAGTATAAAAAATTGCATACCTGAAAAGCAAACATGATAAAACATAATAACAATAAAACATTGCAGAATAGAATACAGTAAAAAAGAGCAGAACAATAGAGAGAGAACAATAAAACGACAACTATTTTTTTTTATTTTTGTTTGTGTTTTTTTTTTTTTTTTTTTACACTTTTTTTTTGTAACTGTAACTTTTATAACTGTAACCGGTTCCAGGTTCGGGTCTCTCAAAATGCGATGGCATCTTGGGAGACCCTGTGAAAGTGTGCCTAGTCTGTGCAATGCTGTACCCTACGCTAATAGTCAACTAGTGAATGGTAGCGTTCAAAACATTCACCAATGCAAAGACCAGGATTGTCAGGACAGGAGGGACAATAATAGCGGGTGTCACGTCTATATCCGCGCTTGCTGCAGACACAACATCTTTTTTGGGGGGGTTCGTTGGGTAGGGGTACTCGGGAGGATATATAAATGCCTCTCATGCAGCCGACTGCATTTGTTTGGGGATGTGAATGGGGGAAGTACGGGCGCTGCAGAAGGGGTGGGTTCCCAATTAGGATTGGCGAATGCAGCAGGAAGGGCACTATGGGCACGACAGGCCTGTGTTTGTCTTCTTGGTGGCAGCGGGACACTACTTGTGCTTGCCACCTCACCAGCTTGAACTGCACTTATGGGACTCGCCACGTCACCAAGTGTTACTGCAGTGCTGGTATGACTACGACCGGGGTGTACTAGGCCGCTGGCGCTTGCCAGTTCACCAAAACGCTACAAAAAAAAGTGACAGTGATCGATCGATACTGCACTTGGGTGGGCTGGGCCGGGCGGAGGGGCAAAACGCAGGTGCTAGCAGGTATCTGGGCTGATCCCGCTAACACTGCGTTTTTGGGAACCCAAACTGCTGGGGACGCTAGTATAGATCTGATCGGATCAGATATTGATCTGTTCAGATACTATACCACTAAGGGAGGTGTGCGGTGCGTGCGTGGGTGTTAGCGCTACTGGCGCTAATCTGACGCTGCCTGGGGCTGGTGCTTGCCAGTTCACCAAAATGCTACCAAAAAAACTGTTAGCGATCGCAGGGATCAGGCCTGACTCTGCGAACGCTGCAGTTATGCGTTTCGTGTTTTGTAAGTGACAGTGATCGATCGATACTGCACTTGGGTGGGCTGGGCTGGGCCGGGCCGGGCGGAGGGGAAAAACGCAGGTGCTAGCAGGTATCTGGGCTGATCCCGCTAACACTGCGTTTTTGGGAACCCTAAACTGCTGGGGATGCTAGTATAGATCTGATCGGATCAGATATTGATGCGTTCAGATACTATACCACTAAGGGAGGTGTACGGTGCGTGTACGGTGCGTGCGTGGGTGTTCGCGGTACTAGCGCTAATCTGACGCTGCCTGGGGCGACGCATATCACCGCCGGGCGATTAGGGGGCTAAACCTTTATTCGGTAATAAACGGCGGGTGCCCTGACACTATAAAAAATAAACGAACTAACCAGCGTCACCCGTAACATTTATACGGTGATCAGTGGTGAAAGGGTTAACTAGGGGGCAATCAAGGGGTTAAAACATTTATTAGATAGTATATGGGGGTCCCTGTCGCTATAAAACACTGACGGCGAACCTAAATATTTACGTCCCTAACTAGCGTCACCAGCGACACTAATACAGCGATCAGAAAAATGATCACTTAGCGACACTGGCGACAGGGGGTGATCAAGGGGTTAAAACTTTATTAGGGGGGGTAAGGGGGGTACCCTAGACCTACAGGGGGCTAACACTCACTGTCCTACCACTGCTAACTGTCACAAACTGACACTATGCAGTAATCAGGAAAAAAAAAAAAAACCTGCTTGGTGTCAGTTTGTGACAGGGGGGGGGGTGATTGGGGGGTGATCGGGGGGCGATCGGGGGGGGATCGGGGGTGTTTAGTGAGCCTGGCATGTTCTACTGTGTGTGTGTGTGTGTTTGGTGCACTTACATGTCATCTCCCCTCGGCGCTGGAACGGAAACTGGCCAGCCGAGGAGAGATGACATCACATCCTCTGCCTCTGTGTACTATACAGAGGCAGGGGATGTTTCTCATTGGCTGGGAGCGATCGCGAGGGGGGGGCCACGATCGGATGGCCTCCCCCTCGTCTCTCAACTCTCCCAGCCAAATGCCGACCGCAGCAGATCGGACCCCCCGCCCGCGGGAAGGCAATCACGTATCAGGTACGTGATTTTGCCTGCCCGTGCCGCTCTGCTCAAGTATATAGGCGTGAGGCGATCGGCAAGTGGTTAAAGAAAAGAATTGGTAACACACTACGCCGTGAAGGACTGAAATCCTGCAGCGCCTGCAAGGTCCCCTGCTCAAGAAAGCACATGTACAGGCCCATCTGATGTTTGCTAATGAACATCTGAATGATACAGAGGAGAACTGGGTGAAAGTGTTGTGGTCGGATGAGACCAAATCAAGTTCTTTGGCATCAACTCAACTCGTTGTGTTGGGAGGAGGAGGAATGCTGCCTATGACCTCAAGAACACCATCCCCACCATCAAACATAGAGGTGGATACATTATGCCATACCTCCCAACTGTCTATGATTTGGAGCAATGTCCCTCTGTCCCTCATTCCTCCTCATTTGGTCTGATCTATGTAGTTGTATATAAATGCACTTTTTATCTATCAAAAAGTGTTTTCCAGCGCTAAACCTTTCATCTGATTTCTAAATGGCTGCATTTGTAAATTCCAAAAGCCAATATAAAGGAATAGTAGTGGTAAAAAAAGCACTTGTGGGTTTAACCAATCTTGTTTTTTTGTACAATTCTTCTTTAAGGGGGCGTGGCAAGGGATGTGTCCTATGCCTGCATACTTTTGCTGATAGGTGTTCCTCATTCCCATCTCAAAAAGTTGGGAGGTATGGTTACGCTTTGGAGGTGTTTTTCTGCTAAGGGGACAGGAAAATTTCACTACATCAAAAGGGAGGACTGACGGGGGGCCATGCACCATCAAATCTCTGGTGAGAACCTCCTTCCCTCAGCCAGGGCATTGAAAATGGGTCTTGGATGGGTATTCTAGCATGACAATGACCCAAAACACACGGCCAAGGCAACAAAGGAGTGGCTCAAGAAGAAGCGCATTAAGGTCCTGGAGTGGCCTAGCCAGTTTCCAGACATTAATCCCATAGAAAATATGTGGAGGGAGCTAAAGGTTCAGCCTCCAAACCTTAATGACTTGGAGAGGATCTGCAAAGAGGAGTGGGACAAAATCCCTCCTGAGATGTGTTCAAACCTGGTGGTCAACTACAAGAAACATCTGACCTCTCTGATTGCCAACAAGGGTTTTGCCACCAAGTACTAAGTCATGTTTTGCAAAGGAATCAAATACTTATTTCACTCATTAGGCCTCATTCACACGAGGCGGATCCGCTGCCATGGAGTCCGCCAGCTCAGCAGGACATCTCTCCGTTGATCTCCGCTGAGCCGGCGGATGACAGGTCCCTCTCTGCTCACTGAGTGGGGAGGAGCTTGTGGAGCGCCGCTGGTTGCTATGGAGAGATCGGACGAAAATGGACAGCATGTCCGTTTTCATCAGATCTCACCCTATCCGATCCGCCAGGGACGGATGTGAACGTAGGGCCATCCGTCTGATTTTAGGGGATCAGACCGGGTCGTATGTCAGCGGACATGTCACCGCTGACATCCGTCGCTCCATAGACTAACATGGAGCGCCCGTTCAGGTCCGCCAACAAAACTGACAGGCGGACCTGAAAGGTCCGACAGTGTGAAAGGGGCCTAAAAATGCAAATCAATTTATAACTTTTTTGAAATGCGTTTTTCTGTATATTTTTGTTGGATATATTTACATGCACTCTGCTCTAGGTAATGTCCACATGTGATACTGAGCCTCCATGTCCGAAAGAACTGAAATCCAATGAATGAAAGGGGGAAGGCCAGGGACAGTCCTGCTGGGGTAGAAAGAGATAGCTAGACTAGTAGGTCAGGGTCCAGAAAATGAACTGGGCTCTGACCTACTGCAGCTTCTCTATGTGCTATTGAAAATTAAAGTGGAAGTCCACCCTAACACTTAAATTCTCCCCAGCAATCATTAATGTGAGTGAAGTTCAGCCTTATGCCTCAAAATGAAAAAATCCTACATTTTTCAACCTTTATTTTGCAGTATCCAGTGCTGTCACGTGACTTCAATTCTACTTCCTTCTAAGCGTAAAATCAGCCAGTGGGTGTGGTTCCCGAAAGCTAGTGACATCACTTCCTGGTAGGGACATTGTTCCTGCGTAGCCAGTGGGCATATACAGGATGGGAGGAGCTGATCATAGGTTCCCGCCCAGTATTCTCTCATCATTGTACATCCTTATTCATGAGAAAATGAAGAGATAAAAAGCCCCATCCACACAGGGGGAGGTGCAGTGCACATATACAATATGGCTGTGCACAGAAGAAGGGAGCTGGACATGGGGAGGGAACTGTCAGTGTAGCTTGAAGTGCTCTGGGGTGTGAGCTCACAGTCTACAATGATCATAGTACAGGCAACCACACTAACGCTCTGTTCCCACTAGTGCAACTTGTCATACGACCTTGGACACAAAGTCACATGACAAGTCATAGCCCATTGATTTCAATGGCACCTGTTCCCATCTATGCGTCTTTGAAAGTCAGCGACTTTGAAAAGGTACCTGCAATGCTTTGATGGGACTTAGTGCAGCTTTGATCCAACTTTACGCTCTCTAGATCAAAGTCACACTCTAAATCGTGCAACTTTGTGGTCGCAATAGTGGAAACGTAGACTAAGGCTCAGTTTCCATTGGTATGAATTTTTATGCGACTTTGGATACAAAGTCGCATGACAAGTCACAGCCCATTGATTTCAATGGCACCCATTCCCATCTATGCGACATTGAAAATCAGCGACTTTGAAAAGGTACCTGCAATGATGCTTTGATGCGACTTTTGATGCAACTTTGATCCAGAGATTGTAAAGTTGTATCAAAGCTGCACTCAAAGTTGCAGCAAAGTCACACTCTAAAAAGTCGCACTCTAGCCTTAGGCTACGTTTCAACTAGTGTGTCTCCAAAGCTGTGCAATTTAAAGTGCATCTTTGAGTGCAGCTTTGATCCAACTTTACACTCTGGATCAAAGTCGCATCAAAAGTTGCATCAAAGTAGTGATCAAAGTCGCATTGATGGGAACATTTGCCATTGAAATCAATGGGCTTGTCATGCGACTGTGTTCAAAGTCGCATGACAAGTTGCACTAGTGGAAACGGAGCCTTAAACTCATTACACACATGTAGCTCCCTCAGCTGGGCGTGTGCCCCACCATGCACACAGTGCCCATCACAGTGACACACCATTCACACAGTGCCCATCACAGTGCCACACCATACACACAGTGCCCATCACAGCGCCATTCCATGCACACAGTGCCCATCATGGTGCCACACCATGCACACAGTGCCATCACAGTGCCAAAAGTGCCACACCATGCACACAGTGCCCATCACAGTGCCACACCATGCACACAGTGCCCATCAATGCCATCACAGTGGACATCAAAGTGCCACACCATGCACAGAGTGCTCATCACAGTGCCATACCATGCACACAGTGCCCATCATGGTGCCACACCATGCACACAGTGCCCATCAAAGTGCCACACCATGCACACAGTGCCATCACAGTGCCTAACCATGCACACAGTGCCACACCATGCACACAGTGCCCATTATGGTGCCAAACCATGCACACAGTGCCCATCAGTGCCATAACAGTGCCCAAAGTGCCACACCATGCACGCAGTGCCCATCATGGTGCCACACCATGCACATGGTGCCCATCAGTGCCATCACAATGCCACACCATGCACACAGTGCCCATCATGGTGCCACACCATGCACACAGTGCCCATCACGGTGCCACACCATGCACACAGTGCCCATCATGGAGCCACACCATGCACATGGTGCCCATCAGTGCCATCACAGTGCCACACCATGCACACAGTGCCACACCATGCACACAGTGCCCATTATGGTGCCAAACCATGCACACAGTGCCCATCAAAGTGCCACACCATGCACACAGTGCCCATCATGGTGCCACACCATGCACATGGTGCCCATCAGTGCCATCACAGTGCCACACCATGCACACAGTGCCCATCATGGTGCCACACCATGCACACAGTGCCCATCACGGTGCCACACCATGCACACAGTGCCCATCACGGTGCCACACCATGCACACAGTGCCCATCACGGTGCCATGCAGAAACAACCACGTGGTTGTACACTGTAGAACATCTGCAGCATGTTGCATTGCAATCTATATTATAGTTTCTAACAAACAGAACATACCTCCAAAGCCTGCCCCCTCCCCCTCTCTCTCTGGTGAAACTGGTATCAAAAATGAGGCTATGAAGACAGGAGGAGATCTGTGAAGGAGAGGAGGGATGGGGGCGGGGCTGGGCAGGTCTAGGCATGTCTGTCTAAAAAGGAGAGGCGGGATGGGGGCGGGGCGTGTAGAAGAGAAGGACAATGTTTTCAGGAAGTGACGGCCCCCTATGCAGAATTCAGAAATAAGGAAGTAAGGTTGTCCTTGAAGAACAGGAAGAAGCTGATTGTCTGGCTTTGATTAGAGCCCTTTCACACTGGGGCAGTTTGCAGGCGCTATTGCGCTAATAATAGCGCCTGCAAACCGACCCGAAAGTGCCGCTGCTGTGTATCCAGTGTGAAAGCCCCGAGGGCTTGCACACTGGAGCGATGCGCTGGCAGGACGGTAAAAAAAGTCCTACCAGCAGCATCTTCGAAGCGGTGAAGGAGCGGAGTGTATACCGCTCCTTCACCGCTCCTGCCCATTGAAATCAATGGGACGGCGCGGCTATACCGGCGGCAATGCGCCTCTGCAGAGGCGCTCTGCGGTGGTATTTAACCCTTTCTCGGCCGCTAGCGGGGGGTAAAACCGCCCCGCTAGCGGCCGCATACCGATGGTAAAACGCCGCTAATAATAGCGGCGTTTTACCGCCGACGCTGCCCCCGCCCCAGTGTGAAAGGGCTCTTAGACTTTCTAAGCGACACAAACCGCTATACAGAAAATGAATCATGTCAAAGATAAAGATATTTTACATAGAATTCATAGAAAAATGATGCCGTGTCTCAGACTCACCTCGAAGGGCTGAGCCTCTAAATCGATGAGGAATTCCTCCACTTCCAGCAGGGTCTTGTAGTAATTCATGTAGCGCAGAGTCATCTCATGGGTGGGGTTCTTCTGCAGAAACGTATGGGCAGCCGACACGGCTTTCTCCAGCTCATTGATCTAGAAGACATGGCATGATGTTATTTCCTCCATAAAGAGACCCTGTCACCAACCTACAAAATCCAGGTGAAAGCTCAGAAAAATCAAATGTGTAGTTCATAATGAGTCCGCTGACATAGACAGGGAGGAGCAAAATGTAGGCCTCCTTCACACTGACCTACTGATCCCTACACCCACCCGTGGGAACAGTCATTTTCAGCCGCCTGGGGTGTACATGGGTTCCATGTAAGGGTGTGAAGGCCTTTCCCCTTAATTACAATACACTTTAATACAGGAGGAATCAGAGGGCCCTGCTCCTTAGAGCTTACAATCTAATCAGTTTACATAGCAGTCCCCCCCCCCCCCTCTTTGGGATAAAGGTTTTATAGAAATAAATAAAAGCTGACCAATGTAAGCACCCCTGTCAGTGTTAGTTGGGTTGTCTCATCCCTGTAACAGCAAGGGAGCTTGTTCTTTTGAAAAATAACAGACTTACTGGCTGGATCGCCAGGTGGAAGAGAGAAAGGCTAAAAAATAAAAGAAATGCAGCCATCACATCTAAGAATTGGTAAGCTCTAATATAATAAATGTTTGCTTTCGGGTTTAATTATATTATATATAGATATATATACACGATTTATTCTTCTCATAATTGTGTCCCAGAAAGCTAAGCTGTAATGTGTAGTCCAGATGGATGTATTGGGGGGTGGGGGGGGGCTCAGGTATGTGTCTGGATATTACACAGGAGGAGTACTAGTGGTGGATGAAGTTGGTTGCAGTCATTGCCTGTCTGGGGACGTGGCAGCTCCCCCCCTGATCTTCGCTGTGAAATCTGAACTCTACAGTCACAATACAATGAATGATTGAGAGCGAGGAGGCAGGATCAGGCACACAGCGACCATTACAGACACTTTCCCTAAAGGGGCCACTGAAAATCTCACTGAGCAAAACTTTAGAAAAACGTGAAATAAACACTGCAAGGACTTTCCTGATCTTTAATGACATACAAGAAAACAGACTTCCATCTATAAAAACGGATGGTTTGCTGTGACTGTTATTATATAACATCCTCATTCAATATTAGATTTTTTTTTTTTTTTTGTGGCACTTAGGCTAAGTTTAGACTTGTGTCTAAACCTCTGCGCCTCTGAAAAGCGATCTGCGCTTGGATCGCTTTCCAGAAGCGTAAAACAGGAGGTGAAGTGCCACAACTGTGTGCATTGCAAAAAGGATTTCTATCTATAAAAACGGCTGCTTTGCTGTGACTGTTATGATGATGATTCTTATATTTTTTCTGACTTTTAAGCAAAATTTAGACTTGCGTCCAAACCTCTGGGCTTCTGAAAAGCGATCCACGTTCAGAACACTTTTCTCAGGTGTTCAACAGGTGGTGAGAAGGGGATGGGATACCTCCTTACCGCCTGTTTTAATGTGTCGCAACCCTGTGCACTGACAGGAGTAATAGTTTTTGCGCAGGCCTGCAGCATATAGGCACCCTTGTACACCACCTTTGCAGCTTAAGTGGGGGTGGGGGGGGGGGGGTGCTAAACCCCAAATTTTTAACACCCCCAATCACAAGTCTAAATGAGCCCTTGTATAATCAAATCCTCATTTATTATTATATAAACGTCTCCATTTATTATTATATTTTTGTTGTTACTGTGTTTTTTTTTTTTTTAACATCCTCATTTACTATTTTTGTGACGCCTAATATTATATAACATCTTTATTTATTATATTTTTTGCTGTGACTCTTATCATATAGCATCTTCATTTATTATAATATTTTTGGCTGTGAGTCTCATTATATAAAATCTTCATTTATTATAAAAAAAAAAAAAATCTGTGAGTCTTATTATATTATATAAAATCGTCATCTATTATAATATTTGTTCTGCGAGTTTTATTATGTAAAAATCTTCATTTATTATAATATTTTTGGCAGCTAATTTTATTTTATTATATAAAATCTTCATTTATTATAATATTTTTGGCTGTGAGTCTTACTATATTATATGTTATAAAATCTTCATTATAATATTTTTGGCTGCGTCTATTATATGATATAAAATCTTCCTTTTTTTATATATATATTTTTTTTGCTGTAACTCTTATGATATTATATAAAAACTTAATTTATTTGAATATTGTTGGCTCTTATTATTTAATAACATCTTAACTTGTTAAAATATTTTTGCTGTTATTATTTATTATTCTCAATATTTATTTATAAAATACATATCACAGGAAGAATTTGTAATGAGTTTACAAACACATCTAGAAATAAACAGAGGTAGTCAAGCACAAACTCAAAGGGGCTTTTTCTCCCTGGCAGACAGGAGGTGGTAAAAAAAACATGCGGCTGAGCTGCGGTTTTTCTGCCCCCTATGGGCCTACTCAAATTCTAACATTGCAGCCTGACAGGGTCGCACACATGCTGCGGGCATGGCATAACTACAGGCATCAGGAGGCTGCAGTAGCACCTCCTGAACACCTGCCGGAGGCTGCTATGCTGCCCTCTGAAAAGCAAACCACTGTGGATCACTTTTCAGAGGTCAGTAAGCATTACCCCAGTGTGAAAGAACACAAAACGCGACTAATGTGATACAGCCACTATATGGGAACATATTTGCATGACTTGCTGGGTCCTTGCATGACCTTACGTGTGCAGGGATCCATGACTATCCTCACCCGATGCTGGTGCATACAATGCTCCTGATCTGAACCATCGCTTACCATTATCTGGGCTGCTTCTGAACTGATCCTGAGATAATGAATACCTCCAGCAGTCAGAGGTGAACTATAAGCACAGGTAAGTTTTTCTTTCTGGATGGAAGTATCTTGATTTGGTAGACTATATTGCTTTAGCTGCAAGCTGTCCATAGACAGGCAGATTCCTGTCCACTAGGACTATAGGAAGGGAGATATTTGTCATCCTCTGATGACCTCGGGGTCCTTCGTGTTAAAACAATATGAAGCAGGCTGTATCTAAACCACTTCCAAGTGCATTTTAGCACGTTCTAACGTGTGCGTTAAAATGTAAAAGTGGCCTTAGGAGTTTCCCGTTTTCTGTATAGGATTTTGCCATACACCAACATAAGCCCTTTAGGGGGCAGCCTTGGTCAGGAACGACCCAATAATCACAAATGGTACTTGAGGTTAGGAGCCTCTCTTGTGTTATTTGTGCCGTCTATTGGCAATGCCAGGGAAAAGCTGGGTTTGCAGGTCCAACTCTAGGTAGATGTGCATGGCAAGTGGGCACTGGATCTTCCCACGATCCGAATCTTCCAGCTGGAGGCCCTTAGATGGGATCAAGTCGGGGGAACAGAAATTAGAAAGTCGGCATTCATTAAAATTCTGAATGGCATTATGCTTGTCTACGCGGTAAATGTCAATGTCATCCAGAAGATCCGGCATATTTGTGTGACCTTGGGAATATTGAAGGGGAGGGTCTTTTTTTTATCAATTTAATAAAAAAAAAATATATATATATATTTTTAAATTGATAAAAAAATAATAATTTAATAAAATATATATAATTTTATATATATTTTTATATAATTTCACTGTTAGATGTGATCTGTCGCTGTAGAACTGCATGGGGGTGGCTGGATCAGGTCTCCACTAACCCGATCCAGACCCCCCTATGAAGAAAAAAATGCAAAAAAAAAAATGTATATGTATGTATGTATGTATGTATATATATATGTATGTATATATATATATATATATATATATATATATATATATATATATATATATATATATATACTTTTTTTTTTTTTGCATTTTTTTCTTCATAGGGGGGTCTGGATCGGGTTAGTGGAGACCTGATCCAGCCCCCCCATGCAGTTCTACAGCGACAGATCACATCTAACGGTGAAATTTCGAGATGCGATCAGCCAGCAATAGACCACTATGGCAGTGATCTATTGCAGCAGGAAGAGCTTCAGTTCTGTCCAAGCCTCCGTACTGACAGAACTGCTGTGATGTCACTTCACATTTTCTTCATGGGGGAGGGGGTCTGGATCTGGTGAGTGGAGACCTGATCCAGCCCCCTACACAGCTCTACAGCAACAGATCACATCTAACAGTGATATTGCTGGAAGCAATCAACCAGCAATAGATCACTATCGCAGTGATCTATTGCAGCAGGAAGAGCTTCTCTAGCCTCCTTACTGACACAAGTTATGTGAGGTCACTTCACTTTTTCTTTATGGGGGATCTGGTCCGTGAGGATTTAATCAAGTGCCCTAAAAAGCTCTACAGCAACAGATCCTATCTAAGGCTTGGTTCACACTGCTGCGACATGGGACCTGACTTGTGACACCCCAAGTCGCATGACATGTCAAATTCAATGTTTTCCTATGAGCCATCATAACTGATACTACACAATTCGCTCCGACTTTAGGAAAAGTTCCTGCACTACTTCGGGCCAAATTGGGCGATTTTAGTCCTTGTACAGCCTCCTAAATAGCATCCAAGTCGGATCAAGTCAGAAGGAAGTCGCAGGGCAAAGTCGCAGGCAAAGGCGTACAACTTTGCTGTTGCAGCAGTGTGAACCAAGCCTAACAGTGATAATTCTGGATGCAATAAGCCAGCAATAGATCACTATCGAAGTGATCTACTGCAGCAGGTAGAGCTTCAGCTCTGCTTGAGCCTCCGTACTGACAGAAGTGCTGTGATGTCAATTCACTTTTTCTTTATGGTGGGTCTGGATCTGGTCAGTGGAGACCTGATTCAGCCCCCCGTTGAGCTCTACAGCAACAGATCACATCTAACAGTGCTATTTCTGGATGCAATCAGCCAGCAATAGATCACTATCGCAGTGATCTATTGCAGCGGGAAGAGTTCCACTTGCCCAAGCCTCCGTACTGGCCGAAGTGCTGTTATGTGACTTCCCTTGCAATGTACACACAGATCACCCCAGTTCTGGGCAGAAGATAAGGTTCTGAAGGGTGCAGACCATGTACTCCGATGTGGTACACTGCAAGAGGAACAGAAACCCAGAAGCTTGATTTAGCTCCTGGACTTACTGCTATGCCGCGGCTGTCGGCTATCAATCCCATAGGACCTGCTGTCACTCAGCATGCAGCTGGCTGTTCTCCAGATCCAATTAAAGGTTTGAAGCAGCGCAGGCCACACGCTGAGTGTTGGAGGGCCACGTGCGGCCCATGAGCTGCTTGTTGAGCACCAATGCTCTAATCTAAATGGTAATGTGATTTAGTCACATGATAGTGGCAACTGTCTAGGACAGTGATGGCGAATCTTGGCACCCCAGATGTTTGGAAACTACATTTCCCATGATGCTTGCACTCTGTAGTGTAGTTGAGCATCATGGGAAATGTAGTTCCAAAACATCTGGGGTACCAAGGTTCACCATCACTGGTCTAAGATTTCCCTTGCTTTGGAGAGACTTCCTCTCACTTCCTGTAGAGTCTTCAGACAGGAAAAGGAGGAAAAGCTACCCAAAGGGGACACAGACAGCAAAAAAAAAAAAGGGAATTGAAAAAAGTTTTGGCTTTAAGTATAAATTTAAAGAAAACCTGTCACCTTACAATATATATATATGCAATCCACAGATTTGTCTGTAAAAATAGACAAGTCTCCCAGTTTACCCATTTTATTGATTGATTAATACATTTTCTTTAATTCTACCAACAATGATGTAGTGCAAGGGCTTACCTGATGGATACAGACTGAGTGGACTGTTTAAAAAGGCCATTATATTACATAGTTTTAGTAAATCTAAAGTAGATTGTACAAAGATTGCAAAGAGTATGGTGACCCTAAATAGATGGGCTGACTATCTAAGCTGTGTTGAACAGCCCCCACTATCCATCCACCCCCAGGGGACATGTGATCACACAAGGCGTTGCGTGATCAATTCTTTTTTGCTCTAACATGACCCCGCAACTGTATACACATTCTCCTCCATCTAAACGGGCACCTGACCAGAGAGGATATACTGAGCGTATACAGACAAAAAGGCATCATCAGCCAGTTGGGCATACTCCTTTTATGGTTCAGTAATGCCTATCTTCAATCTACAGGTGACCATACACTATACAAATTAATTATACAATCTCATTTGGAGACCAAAACTATATAATATGAGGACAAAATGAAACCAAACCTTCAATTCCCGACTCACATAGGAAGACACTGCTCTTTAGCATATACGCAGGCTTGCCTAAAATTGGTTCACATGTATGCGTGTGCGTTTGCACCCATGTTGCCTGTAGGGCAACCTATTCATTTCAAAGGGCTGCTCTACCTGTAAGAAAACTTTATGGACACTTGGTATAGGTTAGTGCAGTGATCTCCAAAGGGTGGCCCGGGGGCCGGATGTGGCCCTTTGCTTGCCTATATCTGGCCCTTGGGGCACTATTCCTGCCACTGACACCAATGGGGCACTAATTCCTCCCACTGACACCAATGATGGGGCACTATTCCTCTCACTGACACCGACGATGGGGCACTATTCCTCCCACTGACACCGACGATGGGGCACTATTCCTCCCACTCTCACCGACGATGGGGCACTATTCCTCCCACTCTCACCGACGATGGGGCACTATTCCTCCCACTGACACAGACGATGGGACACTATTCCTCCCACTGACACTGAAGATGGGGCACTATTCCTGCCACTGACACCGAAGATGGGGCACTATTTCTTCCATTGACACCAATGATGGGGCACTATTCCTGCCAATGACACTAACAATGGGGCACCAATTCCTCCCACTGACACCAATGATGGAGAACTATTTCTTCCACTGACTATTCCTTCCACTGACACCAATAATGGGGCACTATTCCTCCCACTGACACCGACGATGGGGCACTATTCCTCCCACTGACACCGACGATGGGACACTATTCCTGCCACTGACACAGAAGATGGGACACTATTCCTGCCACTGACACCGAAGATGGGGCACTATTCCTGCCACTGACACAGAAGATGGGGCACTATTTCTTCCATTGACACCAATGATGGGGCACTATTCCTGCCAATGACACCAACAATGGGGCACCAATTCCTCCCACTGACACCAATGATGGAGAACTATTTCTTCCACTGACTATTCCTTCCACTGACACCAATAATGGGGCACTGTTTCTCCCACTGACACCAATAATGGGGCACTGTTTCTCCCACTGACACCAATAATGGGGCACTGTTTCTCCCACTGACACCAATAATGGGACACTATTCCCTCCCCTGATAACAACAGTGGGGCACTCTTCCTCCCACTAGAGTTTGGAGATCCCTGGGTTAGTGCATTAGTAAGTACCCCCTAGCACCCCAACCCCCAGCCATGGGTGTCCTCACCTTGAAGTAGGTGTAATGCAGGTACTGGTAAGGGTCTCTTCTTTGGAAGGCTTGGAGGGTCTCCTTGTCTGGGTAGGGTTGCTGGAAGACTGGAAGGGTGGCCTTACACTTTCTTAGGCACACAGCCTTGGACAGGACCCTTCCGAACAGGCTGAGCTCTATCCTCCAGTCCTGCTTGGCCTCCAGCCCCCCGTCCTCCTCGTCCTCCAGGCCAGGGATGGAGGTCTCCTTGGAGCAGCTGTGTCCGCAGAACTCCTCGCTGTCCTGGAGGAGTCGGTGAAGCCTCAGACTGGCCTCCAGCGTTTTGGTAGCCTCCCTCCAGGACTGAGCCTCGTAGAGCTGCATGGCTTGGCCATAGGTGGTCTGTAGAGGTCGGAGCTCGGATCGAGGGAAGCCTCGGAAGCTGTACTGTTCATACTGAGCTCGGCACAGGAGCAGGGAGCTCCAGAGGAGGAGCAGGAGCATGGGAGAGACCATCATCAGAGAACTTCTCCAAACTTGTATGAAGATCGCTGGAGGACTGAGACTAATGAGAGGAGGGAGGGCTGGAGGATCTGATCAGTGCCAGCCTGGCTGGGACACATACAAGGACTTCTTCCAGGGACACCTCTGGGCTGGGGACACATCAGAAGCTCCTCCTGGGTCACATCAAGGGACAATCGGATCCAGCTTCGTCCACTTTCATGGTCTGCACCCTTCACAACCTCATCTTCTGCCCAGAACTGGGGTGACCAGTACCTGGGTGCTGGCTGAGCTGTATGTGGACTTGTGCCCACCCTCTCCAGAAATCTCTGCTGGATTTCACTGGGTCCTAAAATCCCCAAACCTCGCAATCACAGCATAGAGGTTTATTATTACTATGTCATTCGCGCCCAACTTTTTAGACTTTATCTTCTGCCCAGAAATTGTGTGACCTCTACCTGGGTTCTGTATGAGATGTATGTGGATTTATGCCCACCCTCTCCAGAATACCCTGCTAGATCTCACTGGGTCCCAAAATCCCAAAACTTCACAATTTATGGAGGTCAGCCTTTAGGACTTCATCTTTTGTCCAGACATGGGGTGACCAGTGACTGGGTTCTATCTGAGCTGTATATGGACCCTCTCCTGAATACCCTGCTAGATACCACTGGGTCCTAAAATCTCACAATCACAGCATAGAGGTTTAGTCTATGTCAAGTGGTGGTGAACTGGTTTATTCTATGTCAGTGGTGGTCAACTTTCAAGACTTCTTCTGCCCAGCAATGGGGGGTGAGCAGTACCTGGGTGATGGTTGAGCTGTATGTGGACTTGTGTCCATCCTCTCCTGAACTCCCTGCTAGATCTCCCTGCTAGGTCCTAAAATCTCACAATCACAGCACAGAGGTTCCCTCTGTGTCATTGGTGCTCATCCTTTAAGATAGCATCTTCTTCCCATAAATGGGGTGACTAGTACCTGGGTGCTGGGTGAGCTATATGTGAACTTGTGCCCACCCCCTTCAGAGCTCCCTGCTAGGTCTCACTAGGTCCTAAAATTCCCAAACTTCTCAAACTTCTCAATCACATTATAGAGGTTTAGTCTATGTCAGTGGTGGTGAACTTGTTTATTCTACACTGTCAGTGGTTGTAAACTTCTTCTTCTGCCCAGAAATGGGGTGAGAAGTACCTGGGTGCTGGGTGAGCTGTATGTGGACTTGTGCCCATCCTCACCCGAATACCATGCTAGATCTCACTGGGTCCTAAAATCCCCAGATTTCATAATCACAACATAGAGGTTTAGTCTATGTCAGTGGTGGTGAACTTGTTTATTCTATGTCCGTGGTGGTCAACTTTCAAGACTTCTTCTGCCCAGCAATGGGGGGTTAGCAGTACTTGGGTGCTGGATGAACTGTATGTGGGCTTGTGTCCATCCTTTCCTGAACTCCCTGCTAGATTTCACTTGGTCCTAAAATCTCAATCACAGCACAGAGGTTCCATCTATGTCATTGGTTCTCATCCTTTAAGACGTCATCTTCTGCCCAGAAATGGGGTGACTAGTACCTGGGTGAGCTGTATGTGGACTTGTGACCACCCTTTCCAGAGCTCCCTGCTAAATCTCATTGGGTCCTAAGATCTCATAATCACAGCATAGAAGTTTTCTGTATGTCATTAGTGCTCCTCCTTTAAGACTTGGGGGGGGGGGGGGGAGTAAGCAGTACCTGGGTGCTGGGGTGCTGTATGTGGACTTGTGCCCACCCTCTCCTGAACTCCCTGCTAGATTTCACTTGGTTCTAAAATCTCACAATCACAGCACAGAGGTTTTCTATTAATTGGTGCTCATCCTTTAATACTTCATCTTCTGCCCAGAAATGGGGTGACTAGTACCTGTGCTAGGGTGCTGTATGTGGACTTGTGCCCACCCTCTCTAGAACTCCCTGCTTGGTCTCACTGGGTCTTAAAATCCCCAAAGTTCACAATCGCAGCATAGAGGTTTAGTCTATGTCAGTGGTGGTGAACTCTTGTTTATTCTATGTAAGTGATTGTCAATTTTAAAGTTGTCTTCTTCTGCCCAGAAATGAGGTGACCAGTGCCTGGGTGCTGGGTGAGCAGTATGTGCCCATCCGCTCCTGAACTCCCTGCTAGATTTTACTTGGTTCTAAAATCTCACAATCACAGCACAGAGGTTTTCTATTAATTGGTGCTCATCCTTTAAGACTCCATCTTCTGCCCAGAAATGGGGTGACTAGTACCTGTGCTGAGCTGTATGTGGACTTGTGCCCACCCTCTCTAGAACACCCAGTTAGCTCTCACTGGGTCCTGAAATCCCAAAACGTTTCATTTACAGCATAGAGGCGAAAAAAAGGAGCATTCATCAGGGATGCGAAGGAAAAGAAATGATACATTAATCCATAGAATGCATCGTGAGTGCATGGCTGGTGAATACATGGTAGGAGAAGTCATGATTGGGCCCCTAGGAGCCCAGAGGCGTATGACATGTCTTTACCCCATGGAGTATCTTGGTAAACTAGTGAAAGAAATCATGCCTGCTTTGGCTTCCTCCCATGTAGATGTCACTTCAGGCTTAGCAGTGGGTGGGATGCCTATGTCAATAGACTCTCTCCTGAGAAAACCTGAATATTGACTGTCATTATTGGCTCAGACCACCCATGGATTGGGTATGAATCCACATCCTGGGGTCAATTTACATCCAGGTGACCAAACATGATAAAAGGTTGTTGTATGGTACCAGAAGATATGCAGCCATCTGCCGCGTACACACGAGCGGAATGTCCAACAGAAAAAAATCAGACGGAAGTTTTTCATTGTCTATTCCGATCGTGTGTAGGCCTCATCGGACTTTTTTTTTTTTCTAAAATTCTGACGGACCTAGAAATGGTACATGTTCTAAATATTTCCGACGGAACCAATTCCTATCGGGAAAACCGCTCGTTTGTATGCTGTTCCGACGAACCAAAAACTACGCATGCTCTGAAGCAAGTACAAGATGGAAGCTATTGGCTACTGGCTATTGAACTTCCTTTTTCTAGTCCTGTCGTACGTGTTGTTTGTCTCCGCGTTCTTCCCGGTCGGACTTTGGTGTGATCGTGTGTACACAAGTCAGTTTCAGCGGAATTCCGTCGGAAAAACCTTTAGAGTTTATTCCGATAGGAAAACCGGTCGTGTGTACAGGGCATGAGGCTCTCCATACACAATACAATATGACCAGACAATCAACTTTAGATCTATCAAAACCATGTAATATGAGGACCTACCTAAATTATCCAATCAATTTGTATCCAATCAGATAGGCCCTTGCACACTTGGCAGATCTAAAAAAAAGTTGTACAATCAGATTGTAACGTGTGTTGTGCAGCTGACCAAAGTTGACTAGTTGAGATATGGCCTTTCTAAAGTAGAATAATGGCCTTGCTATAGGTGTAGGGCTTTGTAGACCATTCTTTCTCATACCTCATGAAGCCTGACTGGAATACTCCTGAACACATATGAAATACACAGGTTCTGATGCTAATTTAATGCAGATAAGGCACCAAGTGAGTTTAATTACCACCTTAATCAGCCACAGAACCCGTGTAATTAATATGTGTTCGCTTTTAAAGGGATGGGGTGGCAACCCTACATACACACTATTAGATTTTCTGCAGATTTTTGTCTTCAGATTTACCAAAACCATACAATGTGAGGTCAAACCTCACAAAAAAAAAAAAAAGAGGTCAAACCTTAAGAGTTTCACTTTGTATGTGTAGCGCTGGTAGATTTATGATTTACCAACTGATAGGTAAATGTAGTAAATTGCTCGTTAGGGGAGTTAGATTTGCCTCTGTTCCAGCTTGGCTGACGTTGGTTCCACACTGAGCCGGTGGGTGTCGCTGTTACCATTGGCTAGTGTTGGAAAGGCAACGTGTCGAAGCGTATGAGTGCTCCTCTGTCCCGGAGACAACTTGGTGGAGGTGGTCCTCTGAATTGCATTCTGGGAGAGGGGATTTATGGGACAGACGCCATGTTTTGGGGTTCGTTTTCAGCCACCTGCTGGCCCTCCTGGCCGACAGGTATGCGTTAGAGTGCTACCTCGTGGTCCTCCGTTCCGGAGGCCTGCGGCGCGTGGGTGGGCCCAGAAGCCTGTCTGGGGCCTACCACAGCAGCCGAAGAATGGTCCTGAGCTGTCTATCCAGAGTGAAGAAGCTGGACAACCGAGAAGATCCCAGGGGAGGACCCGTCATGGAAGGATCATGCAGAGTGCTGGTCTGGAGAGGGGCCTGGTGACTCGGTTGGAGGACGTATCCTAAAGCAGTTCTACAGCATAGTACTGCCGGGTTGGCTTAGAGGTCCAAGTACTGCGTCTGATATTCACCGCAAAATTTAATACATCCTGTGGCAGAGGATTGTACGGATTTATTTCAAGCAAGTCTGTGGCAGAGACTTTTGTTCGTGCTACATACTGGCTGCTAGGCAAGTGAGAGAGGCCTATCCAACCAAGCAAAGATTGTGTCCCACAAGGGGATTGCATCCGGTTACAATATTCAACTTTAAAGGACATTCTCAAGAATCCTAAAGAAAGGTATTTGAGCTTCCCTGTAGCTTCCCTCCTGCCTCTTTCCTGCTACTTCCTTTGTTACTTGGTTCAATAAAGCATTGAAAACGTATTCAAGTGGTGGTGCTTTTATCGTCCAGAGGTAAACTCAACGGAACCCTAGACCCGGTGCCGGTGAAGCAGGGGTGTCAAGAGTGAAGGTAACAAGCCCGCTTAAACCAACAGCTCTGCCGAGAGTTATTGCTACACATGCAATCAGGCAGGCCCTTGCACTACATGATTTTGGTAAATCTGAAGACAAAAATCTGCAGAAAATATAATAGTGTGTATGGGGCTTAAGTGAGGCCTAGTCATTACTGAGCGTGTGAGGAGGTTTGAATCAGAGAAAGAGCTCACGCCTGTGATGGTGGAGGCGAGTAGTAACACTAGGCCTTACTTAGCAACATCCTGGGAGTTTTCCAGTCAGGTTCCAGCTGTTCAGGAACTACAATTTCCATCATGCCTAGTCATGTCAGAGTTTTACAATGCCTCATGGGATGTGTAGTTCTGCAAACAGCTGGAGGGCTGTAGTTTGGCGATCCTACGTAAATGGCCTAGTCGTTACTAAGCACGTGAGGGGATTTGAATCAGAGAAAAAGCTTAGTCTTGTGATAGTAAGGTGAGACGTAACAGCTAGGCCTCAATTAACAACATCCTGGGAAAATTCCAGTCAGGCTTCTTGAGGTATATAAATGGCCTGCACCTAGAGCAAGGCCATTATTCAACTTTAGTCAGAACGGAACAGTTTTGCCACGTACACACGATTGGACTTCTCGTCGGAAAAAGATATGATGGCTTTTCCAACGGGATTCCGCTCAAGCTTGGCTTGCATACACATGATCACACAAAATTTTGCTGAACTTTTGACCGTCAAGAACGCGGTGACGTACAACACTACGACGAGCCGAGAAAATCAAGTTCAATGCTTCCGAGCATGCGTTGAATTGTTTCCGAGCATGTCTAGGAATTTTGCGCATCCGAATTGCTACAGACGATCGCATTTTCGGATAGGAACTTTTTCCGACTGAAAAATTGAGAACATGCTTTCAATCTTTTGCTGGCTGGAATTCGGCCAGCAAAAGTAAGATGGAGCATACACACGGTCGCATTTTCCGACCAAAAGCTCTCATCGGTCTTTTGCTGGCCGAATTTCCGATTGTGTGTACGTGGCATTAGTGTTCAGCTATAGATGACCCTTATCTGCCATTTTTTTGCTAAAGGTGAACTAACCCTTTAAGTATTAATGACACTGCTGTGCGGGTGTGCGTTTTTTTTTATGCTCTGCGGGGATGCACAGGATTTTGTGTGTGTGTAAACTTTACCCTCATGGTGAAGCAAGCAGTCTTCTTTGTTGTTTTTAGATACATTTATTGGATTCGGGGGTATCATGTTTTGTTTTTTTAAATTGTAGATGCTACCACAGTTTTGGTTTTTGGGTGTTCAGGCCAACCCGCCCTGCGTCCACACATATGCGTCACATGGTTGACAAGAGGTTAACCAACATAAACTGAAGCCATAGTTACTAATCTGAACCTGCACAAAATAAGTAAATGAGTGGAAAAAACGCATATAAATGTAAATCAAGAAAGACCTCTTTTTCTACATCCTCTGAAGCACTCCAGTAATTTGGGTGTATAGCGGCATGCAGAGGGTGAATTCTGACTTGTTAATACGCGGTGACACACCCTTGTAGCACCTGAATCTGATGTGTTATCAATATGGAACCTATAGATATCCAAGAACAGACCTTTGCCTTCCATTTCCTACTAAATTGTGGAGGTCAGCGACCCAGGCTGCATTCACGCTTGAGCTGGGTGGCGTTCTCCATTTAAGGCCTCATTTACACTTGTGGTTGGGGGGTGGTAAAAACAAAATGCAGTTGAAGTAGCATTTTTACTGCTCTCCCTTAGGTTGCAAAAGCAGCGGAGGGGAGGGGGGGGTATAAAATTATCCCCGCTGTCGCGTTTAGTGCACAGTACTGCCCGGGGCGGACTGACAACTCATGGGGCCCCCGGGCAATAGGAGATTATGGGGCCCCAGGGCAATAGGAGAAGATTATGAGGCCGCACAGTATACACACACACATACAGTATACACACACACACACAGACACACAATATACACACACAGTATACACACAAAGAATACACATACACACACTGAAAAGGGTACTGGAGAGGCAGGGCAGCTATAATCTTGGGATTTAAAAAAAAAAACACAGATTTTTACATACTGTCCCTGGTTTTATTGAGGCTAGCAACCCTAATGGGGCCACTTAGTGGCATGGGGCCCTCGGGCAGTGCCCGAGTGCCCGAATGGTCAGTTCACCCCTGGTACTGCCTACTGAATGCAAACTATTCAACTGAATGGGGTTTTCCACAACTGCATGCAATGAGGTTTATGGGGTTAAAACAGGCAGTGCGGAGGTGATGTGAAGCCTCCCCACTGCCTGTCAAAAGCCCTTTGAAAAGTGATCCAATCTGGATGGCTCTTTATTAGGCAACCCAAGAGTAAATGAGGGCTTTACAGGCTTTTTTTTTTTTTTTTATTGTATGCACGCGCTTTCTACAAGCATTTTTGTGGTCAACTAAGACTTGAGTGTGTCCCCCCCCAATTACTTTTAGCCAATGGAAAGCCAGTGCTGGGGCCAAAAGTTCTTGAGGTTACACTCAGGTGTGAATGGACACATTTTGGAGCGTTTTGGAGCTTCATTGCCGGTTCACACTGATGTGGTGCGAATCTTATGCGATTTCACTGTGCGATTTCTGTTGACAGGTGCAAATTTAATGCGATTTCTGAGAGGACTGGAGATTAAATTCACACCACACCTGTACTATACTCACACAGGATCCCCTTTTTTTTTTAACCGGGTCAAAATCACACCGCATAGATGTGAATGACCTTCATTGGAAATAATGCTTTTTTCTTTAGATGACATGTAAATCCAATGCTTTTTGGATTGTATCTGATCCACATAGCAATCACATAAGTCTGTAGCTGTCCCCACAACTGTTCCTGCCCCTTATTGGCGCTATGTGTCCATCAAAGTACACTATATGAAAGTGGCGTTTTGTGTACTAGAGTAGGATTGGCTGGGGGGGGGCAATCACTTTGACGCGATTGAACAGCTTGAACACGAACTGCAATATATACAACTTGAAAATCCCTAGTGTTATGCAAATGTTTGCTAAAAAATATGTGAAGGTGTACAAAGGGTTAATTCAGGGACTCCAACACTTTTTTTTTTTTTATTCATACACCTATCAGATTTTAGGGAAGAACGGTATTGGAACAACGATTGTTGTCCCCCAATTTGTAGCAGGGATCTGCATGATCACTCATTAAAGTAGATGGAATCCCGGACACTAAGGGCTCGTTCACACGTGCAGCTATTATTGACAGCCCTCTGAAGAGTGATTCATGGTGGACCACTTTTCAGAGGGCATACGCCAGGCCTTCAGGCAGCAATAATGGAGACTCTACCTTTTGAGAGGAAGCACAGCCTCACCGCCGCTGCACGTGTACAGCACTGAGCGGCTGCATTGACATGTTCAGGTGGGCGTTCGGTAATCTGATGGATCCGCCGCCCATGCAAATGAGCCCCTAAATTCCATTAAAAAGCCATTTTTAAACCTGAACTTCAAGCATACACCAATCCAGTCTGTGATCTTTCGGGTTCCGCTCCGGTTCCATGCAAGCAACTCCCCCTCTGAACACAGAGGATCCTTCGCTCGGCGCTACCGCCATTCACAGAAGGCCTTCTATTTCTACTTTTTTTTTTTTTTCCATTTATTTTTTTACTGTATTTCTTTTATTTACAGTATTTTTACTAGGTCTTCTCTGGATGAGGTGGAGATAGTAACATCACCACCCCTCTTCTCCACCTCATCCAGCTAAATAAGTCCTCGTATTCTTTAAAAAAAAAAAATACAAGGTGTACTGTGAACGGCGGCAGCTCAAAACGAGTGACCCCCTGTGTTCAGTGGGCACTGGGCACAGGATTTATTATTTATTTATTAAAAATGGCAGTTTTTATAATAGACCGTGATTTGATTTTATATGTAATTTAGTATTTGTACAGTGTGTGTGTGTATGTATGTATATATATATATATATATATATATATATTAGTATCTCACAAAAGTGAGTACACCCCTCACATTTTTGTAAATATTTTATTCTCTCTTTTCATGTGACAACACTGAAGAAATGACACTTTGCTACAATGTAAAGTAGTGAGTGTACAGCCTGTATAACAGTGTAAATTTGCTGTCCTCTCAAAATAACTCAACACACAGACATTAATGTCTAAACCGCTGGCAACAAAAGTGAGTACACCCCTAAGTGAAAATGTCCAAATTGGGCCCAAAGTGTCAATATTTTGTGTGGCCACCATTATTTTCCAGCACTACCTTAACCCTTTTGGGCATGGAGTTCACCAGAGCTTCACAGGTTGCCACTGGAGTCCTCTTCCACTCATCCATGATGGCATCACGGAGCTGGTGGATGTTAGAGACCTTGCGCTCCTCCATCTTCCATTTGAGGATGCCCCACAGATGCTCAATAGGGTTTAGGTCTGGAGACATGCTTGGCCAGTCCATCACCTTTACCCTCAGCTTCTTTAGCAAGGCAGTGGTTGTCTTGGAGGTGTGCTTGGGGTTGTTATCATGTTGGAATACTGCCCTGCAGCCCAGGGAGGGGATCATGCTCTGCTTCAGTATGTCACAGTATATGTTGGCATTCATGGTTCCCTCAATGAACTGTAGCTCCCCAGTGCCGGCAGCACTCATGCAGTCCCAGACCATGACACTTCCACCACCATGCTTGACTGTAGGCAAGACTCACTTGTCTTTGTACTCCTCACCTTGTTGCCGCATGCTTGACACCATCTGAACCAAATAAGTTTATCTTGGTCTCATCAGACCACAGGACATGGTTCCAGTAATCCATGTCCTTAGTCTGCTTGTCTTCAGCAAACTGTTTGCAGGCTTTCTTGTGCGTCATCTTTAGAAGAGGCTTCCTTTTGGGACAACAGCCATGCAGATCAATTTGATGCAGTGTGCGGTGTATGGTCTGACCACTGACAGGCTGACCCGCCACCCCTTCAACCTCTGCAGCAATGCTGGCAGCACTCATACATCTATTTCCCAAAGACAACCTCTAGATATGACGCTTGTGCACTCAACTCCTTTGTTCGACCATGGCGAGACCTGTTCTGAGTGAAACCTGTCCTGTTAAACTGCTGTATGGTCTTGGCCACCATGCTGCAGCTCCGTTTCAACGTCTAGGCAATCTGATTATAGCCTAGGCCAGTGATGGCGAACCTTGGCACCCCAGATGTTTTGGAACTACATTTCCCATGATGCTCATCCACTCTGCAGTGTACTTGAAGATCATGGGAAATGTAGTTCCAAAACATCTGGGGTGCCAAGGTTCGCCATCACTGGCCTAGGCCATCTTTATGTAGAGCAACAGTTCTTTTTTTCAGATCCTCAGAGAGTTCTTTGCCATGAGGCCATGGTGAACTTCTAGTGACCAGTATGAGAGAGTGAGAGCGATAACATCAACTTTAACACACCTGCTATCCATTCACCCCTGAGATCTTGTAACACTAATGAGTCACATGACATCGGGGAGGGAAAATGGCTAATTGGGCCCAATTTGGACATTTTTACTTAGGGGTGTACTCACTTTTATTGCCAGCGGTTTAGACATTAATGGCTGTGTGTTGTTTTGAGGGGACAGCAAATTTACACTGTTATACAAGCTGTACACTCACTACTTTACATTGTAGCAAAGTGTCATTTCTTCAGTGTTGTCATATGAAAAGATATAAAATATTTACAAAAATGTAAGGGGTGTACTCACTTTTGTGAGATACTGTATGTGTGTGTATATATATATATATATATATATATATATATATATATATAATGTATTTTTTTTTTACATTTAATTTTTATTGTATTTTATTTTACCCTAATTAATAGAAGTATATTAACTTCCTATCTTTAAAATCCCCTTTCTACATGTGTCATTCACATTTTATTCATTTGTTTCCAAGCTGCGCTAGGACCCTGAGCATGTCCCGTACTCTGCCAAGTCCCACCTTCTCTTCCCTCGCCCTTTCTTTTTTCCTCTAAATCTAATCCTTTATTTTTCCTGCACACAAGAATACTAGAAAATACATGACTTTTCATCCAAGGTTTGATAGTCCAGGTTGTAGACCCTAAATGTGCTTTTCTGTGTCTCTCACTTTTAGGAAAACTCCCAGTCCCCTCCCCCCTTCCCCCCTCCGCCTGAAGCCCCGCTTTCCACGTTAACAAAAATTCCTTTCTAACCAGGGGCTTGGCAGTCAATGAAGGGAAGTAGAACATCTCACTGAAGACTGCAGTCATCTCCCTCTCCAGCCATGATCTTCAGCAGCCTCCTAGTCTGGATCCAAGTCCTGATTTTGTGCGTTTCCTGCGATTCTGGACCTTTGGAAGACGTAGTAATAGACCGTTACGATGTCCCTAAGATCTGTCCTAGAGAAGTGCAGATGGGTGACTTTGTCCGCTACCATTACAATGGCACCCTGAAAGACGGGCTGAAGTTTGATGCCAGGTAAGACACTCTTTGTATTAAGTGGATTGCACCTTTTTGGGGCTTTTCCTCATCACTCATGTTGGGATGTAGGGTTTCTCTGTGTAGTTCCAAAGCAAAGACAGGGCAATAAGCCTCCTTTCCCTTGTCAGTTTGTACCACTGCACAAAAATTCTGCACAATGTACTTTTTTTTAATTTTATTTTTTTTCAGCGTATCGGATTGCGGCGCAAACCACCGCATCCCTGCTTCTAACTAGAAAACAAAAGTGCAATACAATGGGATCTGTGGTCTTCCCGGTGCACATCAGCAGCCATGTGATCGGCTCTTATGATATCAGTTCACCTTCTCATTTTAATTATCTAGAATTTTTCCCAGACGCCATCATTCATAACGGTACAGTGCCGAGAATGTTCAGAGTTGGTTCCCGGGAGTTGGTTGGGACCAGAATTTGGCTTAGTAGTTCCCAACGTAGAAAAAAAAAAAAATATTGCAGAAAAGGCAGTGGTGTGGCCCCCTGTTTTTAAACCTGGTCGGGAGAACGGTTGACAGGCAACTAGGACATGGCGTTCTAGGGGATGGCAGGGAATGGGTGGTCCTGCATGATATCTGTCCAATAGGAGCCTGAGAGCAGGACACGTGTGCAAGACCACGCAGGTGCTAATAACCAAGGCCTATTTGGGAGTCTTTATCACTGCCACTCCAGACTTAGCCCGATACACTTCTACTCAGGGTCTCGCTGGCCACGAGTCTACTACTGCATCCTCCGTAACCCAGACACCCATCATGGAGGGATGCCTAGCTCTCAACCCAGAGCAACCCTGAAACCCCAGAGATGCCCCAAATCCAGGGTCACAGGCCACACTCCAAAAAGGCTCTAAGATAATATTAGACACACCACTGCAGTATGGTAAACACTAAAGAGCACTTTTAGCTACCTCGGAGTCCTCACTCTTGCACCCCCACACTAAACTTAGCCCGATCCACCTCTACTCAAGGTCTCATTGGCCACCAGTCTACTACGTGCTCTATCTGCATCCTTCATGACCCAGATACCCATCATGGAGGGATGCCTAGCTCTTTAACCCACAGCAAACCTGAAAACCTAGAGAAGCCCCAGATCCACAGTCACATGCCACATTCCAAAAAGGCCCTAAGCTAATATTGGGCACACCCCAAAGAGCACTTTCAGCTACCTGGGAGTCCTGGCTCTGACCCACCTCCACTCAGGGTCTCCCCGGCCACAAGTGTACTTTGTGCTCCATTTGTATCCTCCATGGCCCAGACACCCATCATGGAGGGACGCCTAGCTCTTCAAACTAGCACAGCAACCCCTGAAACCCTAGAGGAGCCCCCAGATTCAGGGTCACAGGTGCTAAGATGATATTGGACACACCAAGGCAATATAATACACCCCAAAGGGCCTCCCAGCTTCCCTCCTTCATATCACTGATATAAATATGACTTTTAGCCATTTTAAGCCCCTCCCAATATTGGCTCCATGTAGTCAAATCCAGGTTTTGGTGCATTACTGGAGCCTCCTACTGGAGCCTCCTCCCCAAGATGACCTTACAGAGATCTTTCAGCAAGCTGGACATTTTTGCAATAAACTGAACTTCTTTGCATCAGAATACAGGTTGACTAAATTTATTGTGGCAGACACTGCTAAAATGTATTACGTACTGTGCTGACTTTAGGGGGTTGCCATAAAATCTGACTATACAATCAACCTTAAGGTGACCATACTTTGTACAATATACCATCAATTATGTAAAGCCTGCCAGATTAGGTACAAATGCACAAAAGGTTGGTTAGGCCTGTCCCTATATTGTATAGCTTTGGTAAAGCTCAAGGAGATTTGTACAATCAAATTGTAATGTGTGTGCTGAAATGTAAGCAGAAAATTAGGTTTATCTCTGTTAGACTGAGCACTGAATTGGGATTTATTCCTTCTATCTTCTTGGGACAACGTTGTAATGTGAGGCCTGTGTTTAATTTGGGTAGGTTGGCCAGAAGCTCCAGGAAGTCTGTGGGCTGGTGGCCTGTGTCCCCTGGCCTCCATAGACATTAGGTAGGTTTGCCAGAAGCTCCAGGAGGTCTGTGGGATGGTGGCCTATATCCTCTGGCCTAGTTAGGCAGGTTTGCCAGAAGCTCTATAAGGTTTGTGGACTGTTGGCCTATGTCCTCTGGCCCCCATAGAAGTTAGGTAGGTTTGCCAGAAGCTCTAGGAGGTCTGTGGGATGGTGGCTTATGTCTTGTTCCTCCTTAGAATCAGTTCCTAAACTGGCCATATGTGGCTTTATTTTGACCCCCCCCACACACACACACACACACACACTATACAATCTGATTATACAATTTCCTAAAGACCTACCAACAAGTGTGTAGTGTGAGGGCCTTCCTCATTGGGGATAAATTGTATGGATTGTTTGGGTAGGTCCTTACGTTGACCACCTTTTTAGGCTGACCACACAATGTACAATCTGATCCTCTTTAGACTTTCCAACAACCGTATAAAATAGGGGCCTGTGTGGTTGGATGTAAACAAAAGATTGTTTAGGTTTGTCATTATTATACATATGGATTGTAGTGTGCGTGAGTACCCTTAGATTTACCAAAACTATGTAGCATGACGACCTACTTCCATTGGATAACAGTTAAATGCTACATACGTGTTGGCAGATCCATTCATGTTACAATCTGAATCTACCATCTCTTGAACCCTTTTCAGGTTGAGTGAGCCGACCCTTTAAAAGTTTGTAACGCCAGAGTCATTACATGGGGTTCCCAGTCATGTGATCACTGCGATTGGCTGTTGGTGAACATGTGATCAGGGGCCCACCCCACCGGCTCATAAATTGTGACCATCCTGTCAAGCAGGCCCTTGTACTACATAGTTGCTGGTAGATCTAAGGGAGATTGTACAACCAGAATTAAAGGATTCTAAATGACCCAAGTGGAAAATTTAAATAGTAGGAAAGTAGATAATTCAATAAGATCATAATGAAGGATGAGTTCCGGCATGTTCGCACTGCCCACGTGCAGAGCCCGCCAGGAAGTCGGCACTGCTCTGCACTAAGCACAGGCAGTGAGACATTGTCCCGATCTCTGCAGGCGCACATCGGGACAATGTCTCACTGCCTGTGATCAGTGCAGCGCAGTGCCGACTTCCTGGCAGGCTCTGCGCGTGGGCAGTGCGAACACACCGGAACTCATCCATAATCATCATCAAACATTCCCTTCCATTGTATTTTCTCCTTGACAGATCAACAGTTCCATTGTATATAAAGTTGTTCCATGTATGGCCACCAGAAATCTGATAAAGATTGTACCATCCAGTTGTAGTATCTGACCTGCTTTACCCTGGCCACACACAATACGATCTGATTGTATAATGTCCTTTAGACAAACTATACAATCTGATCATACAATCAATTTTAGCTCTACCAAAATGATATAGTAGGAGGACCTACCTCTTCCATCCAATCAAATCGTATCCAATCAGGCAGGCTCTTGCACTATATACTTGGTAGATTTCATGGAGATTGTACATGTGTGGGGAGCTTTCCGTCTACCAACAAGTATGTAGTGCAAGGGCCTGCCTGATGCAATACAAATTGAATGGATTGTGTAGGTTTGGCCTTATGACAGTTTTAGTCAACCTTTAGGAACATTGTACAATCTGATTGTATAGTGTATGGTCCCCTTTAGAATGTGAGGGCCTATCGAAAAAATCTATTCGACTTTCAATCAGGTGCGCCCACTACTTGGTTGTTGGAAGATTTAGGAGATGGTACAATCTGATTGTACAATGTATGGCCATCTTTAGTGTTGCATTGCGGAATGCAGTGGCCTGGTTGTCGGTAGAATATATCCTGCGCAGTATTACATCTGATACGTTTAGCATGTTCCATGGAGTGTCTTTTCTTGCTGCCCCTCCCCCGTCTGTACATGGAGGCTACGGGTAGTAGTACTGACAGTGTACACAGCTGGAGGGGAGCGCAGTGTGTGGGGGGAGCTGGGGGGGAGCCGGCCAACTTCTGTCTATTTGTAGACGTGGCTGAGCCAAGCTGTGCCTGCAGCACAAAGAAGACCACATAAGTCTGTACAGCGTCATCCCTCTTCACCCCACTAGGGGGCTCGATCACACAATCACAGGGAAACCTAAAGGAGAGTTGAAAAACACACAAGGAAGTCGGGTTTTGATCCATAGTTGGAAGATATAATAAGTTATTGATCGCATCTCCGTATCCACCATGCAACCTCAAACTCTGATCAATCCAAATATGATCGTATGACCAATCGACTCAGTTTGATGTAATCCAGGGGTCTCCAGACTTTCTAAACAAAGGGCCAGTTTGCTGTCCTTCAGACTTTAGAGGGGCCGGAATGTAGCCAGTGGGAGTAGAAAATGTCCTGGCGTCCGCAACAATGCCCCATTATTGGTGTTTGTGAAAGGAATAGTACCCCATCGTTGGTGTCAGCGGGAGGAATATTTCACCATTGTCAGTGGGAGGAATAGTCCTCCGTCACCGTCATTGGTTTTAGCGGGAGGAATAGTGCCCCGTTGGTGTCAGTGGGAGGAATAGTGACCCGTTGGTGTCAGTGGGAGGAATAGTGCCCCGTCGTTGGTGTCAGTGGGAGGAATAGTGACCCATTGGTGTCAGTGGGAGGAATAGTGCCCCGTCGTTGGTGTCAGTGGGAGGAATAGTGACCCATTGGTGTCAGTGGGAGGAATAGTGCCCCGTCGTTGGTGTCAGTGGGAGGAATAGTGCCCCGTCGTTGGTGTCAGTGGGAGGAATAGTGACCTGTCGGTGTCAGTGGGAGGAATAGTGCCCCGTCATTGCTTTCAGTGGGGGAAATTGTGCCCCAAGGGCAAGCAAAAGACCACATCTGACCCCTGAGCCACAGTTTGGAGACCACTGATCTAATCCGATGTAAATGAAACCGAAGGGAAGTTATGGCTATTTGACATTTCAATCGTTTTAACAGTTGGATGTTACAATTGAAGCGTGTATGGTCACCATTAGATTTTGTGGCATTCGTAATTCGTGATTTTTTTCCGTTTTTGATTTTCTTGTTGATCTGCTGGAAACACACTTCCTGTCATAGGGTGACAATACTGACTCACGCGTACACGTAGAGGAGCAACATTTTCACCCAAGGGCAGAACTACAGAGCACCTCCCCTGGCCCCTTGTTCACATCATAGGGGAGGGATCATCTTTAAGCTGGCCATAGACGGTTCAAATGTCGTCCGATTCCTGCTGAATCAGCCAGAATTCAAGCCATGAGTGACCCTGCAAGCATCACCCAGGTCGACGAAAGTTATTTTTAAATATCGACTGAGCTGAAAAATGATTAGATTATCCTATCCTAGCAAAATCAGCCACTGTTTAGCAGCACTAGTATATTGTAGCAGGTGACAGCCATTCCAACAGATTCCCAGATTTACCCAAATTAAACCTTCCAATACTTTCCTTCCCTCCGTCAATTTGAGGTCCATGAGCTCCTTCACCAGAACTGGTATCTTTTCCACTTCTTCCAGGTTCAGGATCTTCAACCATCTTTACATTCAATCCAGGATGACGTAACTCCTGCACATGTGCACGGCAGCTCATTCATCCCGTCACTGAGGTGTGCCAAGAATATACACCAAGCCCCACGTTTTCTTCTCGGGTCGTTTGTTTTTCATTCATATAGAACAGAGTGAACCAGGAAAATACCACATTATGGCCACTAGATGGAGCCAACACTTAAAAGAATTAAATACTTATTTGCTATGATAATCCGCTATATCTAGTGGCCATAAGGCTGTATTTTCCTGATTCACTCTAGAGATATATTAGCCCAATCATATTCACCTTTGTCCCATTTGCAAAGAAGAAATGTGCATGCAGTTTCACAGGGCAAATAGCTCTGCTATTATATATATATATATATATATATATATATTTTTTTTTTTTTTTTAAATACACCTCTTGATCAATTTTATTCCCTTTTTTTCTTATAAATAAAATGGTTATTTTCCTACATATTATAAAGTGAAAACTGAACTCCAAGTAAAAAGGTGAAACACAAATATTACAATTGTTTTAGCTGCCAAAGGATTTGATCTCCTACCCAGTGATCTAGGTAGCCCACCGGGTCCTGGACCTCCACTGAAGCAGGAACAGCACCCCTTGGTCAAGAACACACCCCACAACTTGGCATTGGACAAAGGAGCAGCAGCACCAAGAGAAGGTCACCCCTCTGCTCTCTCCTGCTTTCAACATGTTTGCTGTCAGCACATGATCATGCAGCAAAGGACTCCTCTAATCACCGCTATAGGTGGACACCATGCCGGGCACATTAAATTGTCTATATTGGTCCCTTCCAACCTTTCCCCCTAGGATGGTGCCTTCTTGCATAGCCCCCGGCATGCTCTTCTAGGTATATGAACCAGTGCTATGGAAGCTGATCTCCATTGCCCAGAATAGTAATGGAGTACGCTGGTCTGGTGGAATATCAGAGTTAGGAGTGGTAAGCATGTATTAACACGAATGAATAAGAAATCTTTGTGTCTCCCAGGACATGTTCAGATCTGTACTAGTCACAGTGACTAATCGTTGAATATAAAACTTCTAGCCCGAGGGCCTCTTACGATGATAACATCTTCAGTGACCTCAGGGTTCCTGTGGATGGACAAACCTCTCACTTGGTAAAATTGTCAGTACCTGGTCTGAGACCTCATTCAGGACCCTTGACAGCAGTACACAATTTTGCATTATCATATCCAAGGTATTCCTCAATGGGACCTCTCCCATGGGTGGAGAGCAGAGCTCACTTCATCTTGCATTAACTGGTGTAGTTTTGGTGATAGTGAGTCAGCATCCTGTGTGAGATCGGTTCTTGGTACTTGTTATAATACAACTTGGGACCCTGATAGGGGGGTACAGCCAGCCCTCCCGTCCCAGGCAAAGCCCTGTTGGGTCAGCAGGGGGACCTGGGTTCATCTGGGAATCAGGATGAGTTTGGTAGGGCATGCCATCCATCAAACTTGGGGGGGGGGGGGGCATTCATAGAACGCCCTGTACATAAAGCATTCTTTATTGGATAAGGTGGAAAGCGTGAAGCCACCCCGCTGTCCTCTCTACCTCATCCAATTAAAAAATCTCCTACCTGTCCAGGCCCAAGCTTTTGAGATACAATAGTCCTCCCCTGTTTGTTTTTTGTTCACTTTTCTTTATGAAAACAGGGATTTTAGCTTGATACTAATATTTAAACGAATATTTGTTTGAAAATCTCCTAGTGTATGGCCAACTTTAGGACTACACAAAGCCCCGCCTTGCTATGCTAATTTGTAATAACTACAGATAGTGTTTATCGTCTCAGCTCGTGGTTGCTACTGAAATGCGCCCGAAAAATAAATATCCGATACAAATGATTTTTCTAATTCTTCTGTCTCTGAACTCCACAGCTACGACAGAGGGCTCGCAGTCGCTGCATATGTTGGCATTGGGCGTCTCATCACCGGTTTAGACAGAGGGATTCTGGGTATGTGCGTGAACGAGAGGAGAAAATTAATTGTACCGCCACATCTGGGTTATGGCAGCATCGGAGTGCGTAAGTACAATACTTCATGTTCACCATGCAATCTTGTCAACGCTCAATTCACAAAGCTTTAACACAAGGGTAAGGATCGTAAAGTTTGCCCATGTGACTAGAATTTTCAAATCTCATTGGGCAAAGTTTTAAACATTTAATTTTTTTTTTAAAAATGTGTTTTTTCTGGTGTGATAACTTTGCGAGTTGAGGCTATATACTTTTATATTCAGGAAATGACCGAAAAACGTATATGTTATACGGTATGTTGTATGTGTTTAGTATTTTTATTTTTTTTTATTATTACATTCAGAACAAACAAATTAAAAATGTTTTTTACTTTGGTTAGTCAGGTAGATATGAAACATTTTGTAATTTCACTTTCAGAAGCGAATGCAGCCCAACCCCCCCCCCCCCCCGTATTCTCAGCTGCTCTGCTTAAAACAGTGTTCGATTGTTCAAGGTTAAATTCAAAGACAACTGGATGGGTCAGAGGAGTGATCCCCTTATCCCCCCTTCTTCCCTGTTAAGATGAGGTGCTTTTGGAGGCTCAACTAGAGAGACAGTCTTAAGGCAAACCTTTACTGTGACACCAGTATTGTAATTTTCCATGACACCAGTACACACTTCATAGATTTAAAGAGATATAGGCAGATGAATTTAGATGTTGACTCTTTTGGGGAAAAGTCAGGCTTTGCACTGCCTCCCTAGAGTTTCTGTTGGTCTTTTAATGTGATAGAGTACCTGACTGACCAATAGGTGGGAGGGCTGGAGCCAAGGTCAACTTGTACAGGAAATTTGCATATAACGTTGATTTCCTTTATCGCTTGATCTATCAATTTGCATTTGCCATTCGTGTCCAATATGGGGAGATTCCCCCTCATTTCCTATCCAGACTACCATTGCTTAGGCAACCAACTCCGAAACTCAGACTGGGGACATGAAACTGGCCTTTTTAACTGCTCATTGACCAAGTGCTTCTGTAGTCTGACCAGACTTTTCTCCCGGGACATGAACCAATGCCATGGCAGGGTTTTTAAGTGTTGTGCAGGGGGCACCAAGAACATTCATATCACTGAGTGTAAAGCTGGCACAATATAAAAGCAGGTTGGACATATCAAGGAGTAGTGGCAGGATGGAGATCTACACCAAGAAAGAGCTTGGCCTTAGCTGGATTTAAGTAGAGGGTATAATGACCTTCTAACACTGACAAATTAGTGTTTAAGATTGATGGGCATTGAGAAGAGCCCAGGTGGTTCTTCTGCTTAGGGTCCACTGTAGTTGGTCTTTCCCATTGGATTGTGTCCTCTCTCTCAAAGAGCAGCTTCAGATGTTAAGGCCTGACATGATCATAGACATGTTGAGGAAAGTGGAAGGATAGCCCTGGACCTATATTTTTATTTTATTGGTATTGTTATCTTAGGGTATTACTGTTAGGGTAAATGATCTGGTTCCTGGGCAGGCAGCTTCTACACCCCAGAGGTTCTCCACAGTCTCCTTGGCTTGTAGTGTAAAGTAACAAGAGTTAAAATTGAAGCACCACACCACTGCTAAGAGGTCCACATATGACTTTATTCCATTAAACGTAAGGGGTACGATTCAAAAAGTAACCAAATAAGTTTCAAGAGTCTAGGTGCCCCCTTCATTTGGGCTTGACTGGCAACAAAGTGAAGAAACCAGTGAAGTGAAGTGAACTGAACCTACAAGGGTAATGTAGTACTATTGTAGGTCCAGTTCACTTCTGGTTTGTTCACTTTGTTGCCAGACTAGCCCTGATGAAGGGGGCTCTTGGACCCCCGGAAATGCACTGGCTACTTTTTATATTGTACCCCTGACCTTTAATGGAATAAAGTTATATGTGGACCTCTTAGCAGTGGTGTGGTGCTTGAATTTCAACTCTTTTTATAATCGTAGACATGGCGTTCATCTGTTGCTTACAGTGCGATTACCATAATAGTATGGACCATTAATATGGACCAGATATGTAGACTCATGGAACTGACACAAATGTTTATAATTATGAGAAATCTGTCCTCTTTCCTAGCTGGAATGATCCCTGCGGATGCCACCCTCTACTTTGACATCATCCTGGTGGATGTCTGGAATAAGAAAGACGAAGTTCATATCACAACTCTAGAAAAACCCAGCAACTGTAACAGGACTGTGCAGGACTCTGATTTTGTCAGATATCATTATAACGGAAGTCTGCTGGATGGAACCTACTTTGATTCAAGGTAATAGGACAGAATGATGCAAGCACTTTGGATTATGCTACTTATGCATTTTTATAGATCTATATGTTTACGAACTATATGAATGATACATTGGTTTATGGTACTGAAAAGCTGGAGTTAGGTGGTGCTTGACATTGCGTTTTGGGTGCAGATAACAAACAAAAGAGAATAAGTGAGATCTTTAGCTGGACAGCTTCTGATTCTTGCTGAATTGGCTAACACTCAAGCTGTGGGTGGCCCTATTGGCACCACCCTGCTCACCTAAGGTCTGTTTTAAAATTGAAAGAAAATTTATTAGCCAAACAGTGACTGCATTTTATCAGATACAGTCACTGTTCAGGTATTCAGACAACTATGAGTGCTGCGGCTGTCTGTATACAGTGGCTGGCAGTACAGGTTCACACTGTTAGATGGAGGATTCTATTTACATCATATTTGTGGTGCTGAATGAGAGAAATTGAAATCTATACGGCTAGCCTTAATCCCCCTAGACCCCTGAAGCTGACCCTAACACTTCAACCCATCAACCTTCCTACACCTGAGGTTCAAGTCTTTTGTAACCCTGAAATAACCTTAGTTTATTTCCTTTAAATCCTTTAAAAAAAGTATATGTAAACCCAATCTCGAAAATCTCATGTAAGCATTAGCACATTTGGTAAATTTTTTCTTTTATTTTACCCCACCCCCTATAAATGGAGTAAAAGTTCAATTGAGTAGTTGCTGTTATGGGCCTTTTAATACAGGCTGTGTGATCAGGCTCCTTGTAAGCCTATGAGCAGGCAGATGCAGGGTCGGGACAAGGGGTGGGCAAAAGGGACGGCTGCCTTGGGCACTGTGGTATTATGTGAGGTGGGAAGGGGGGGAGGCATTTGTGTTAGAAAGGGAGAATTAGAGTGTAGAAGGGAAAATTAGGAGGGGGGTGCTAGGAATGGTGATTTGGGGGGGGGGGGGGGTTGTGCTGGAAGAGGTGATGTGGTAGAGGATGGAGGGAATTTGTGCTGGTAGGAAGGGAACTTTTTTATTTCATTTTTTTTTTGGGGGGGGGGGGGGATTTGTGCTGGTAGGAATGTTAGGGGTTTGTTTATGCTAGGAGGGGCAATTTGGGGGGGGGGGGGTAGAGATTTGTGCTAGGCAGGGGGATGAGGAAGGAGGATTTTGAGGGGGTAAGCATACAGATTAGTGCTTTTTTTTATTTTATTTTTTTGGGGGGGGGGATTTTTGCTTCCACATAATTCTCATACATCTTGGGGTGGGGGGGTGCAGTTTGGTATGTTTGCTCCCTGGGCTCTAGATAACCATGTCCCTGGGCCGATGTAAGCAGACACGTGGCCATTACATTCGATTTATCTCGAGCCTGTTCAGGTCCAGAAAAAGAAAAATAGAAGAGGTCCACGTCCACCTTTTGTTTTTCCAGACCTAAACGTGACAGATCGGGGGTAGATTGATGTAAACAGGCCACAAAAGAGACATCCCCGTCACGTTCTGCTCTGAACGGACTGCTCCTTAATGACTGACTGCTTACAAATGACGTGAGATATAAATTTCCCCTTCCTTCCTCATGTATGGCATGGCTTGGGTAGGGTTGTTACACTAGAGCTTGTGAACGTTTAGAGCCAATCAAATGATTAGTTTGCTCAGTGGTGATTCCCAATGCTCATGCTAGCTGCCATGCATAATTAGAGACAATAAATCTGCCTAACTGGCAGTAACTTCAAGTAGATAGTTTAAGGGTATAATCCACTCGCTACTAAAAGTTGCAAACAAGAGTCACCACTTTGCTCCTTAGGACTTCTGGTTTTTAAGCCAAAGGAAGTGAATATCAGGTAGGTTCCCCCCTGTCTGGCAAAGTCAGATAACTGTGGATAATACGCCAGACCCTGAATGTGTTCAAAGGTTAAAGTTGACCTAAGGTACCTGTCCTCAGGATGCTACTGTGGCCGGTCACGTGACCACATAGTCCCTGTAGGGGAGGGTCCATGTACAAAAATCATGTTATGTGACTGGCTGCCATGGCATCCTAAAACAGCAGATTGCACAACGTTCTATTATTTTCAGTGGTATGGTGGGCAAGTGAGCCCAAGGTGAACAATCTGACTGTAGCACCATGTTATTGGATCGCAGTCCAGGGAGTGAATTTTTTTTAGCTTATTTTTTTTTTTTCATTGCCTAAATTTACTCTTTCATTAACAAAAAAAAAATAACACATGAATAATATCATCATGTTTTCTCTCCCTTTTTTAGTTACAGTCGTTCTAGCACATATAACACGTATGTTGGATCTGGTTGGCTGATTAAAGGCATGGATCAAGGTCTGGTGGGCATGTGTGCTGGAGAGTTGAGAAAAGTCATCGTCCCACCATTTTTGGCTTACGCAGAAAAAGGATATGGTAATTGCAAAGTTCCAGAGACAGAAATACTTAAAGTGGTTGTAAACCCTCACATATACCCAGGGAAGTGACTGGCCTCAGGTGATACACAGGGATTTAAAAAAAATCCTCCTACATAAGTTGTACCTGTTTATCTGCCGTCTTCTCTTCTCTACAGCGTTTATTAGGCTTGTCTGAGCTGTCAGGGGAAAAAAAGGGCACAGAGAGATAAACTTGCACTCTGCAGAACTCCGTCAGGAGAGCTCTGAGAGCTGAAGAGACAGGCCTCCCTTCACATAGCACACTGGAACAGAGCTGAGGCTGTCAATCACAGGCTGTGTCCTGAAGCTCCTTCCCCATCACTTTTTTTCTTAGTATCAGGAAAACATGTCAGAAGTGATTCATGCTGATAGCTGACACTTATTGCTCTAGATTGAGACAAGTACATCCTATAGAGGGATATGCTTTGTTCATGCTTTACGTCTGAGGTTTACGTCTGAGGTTTACAAGCACTTTATTGCGGAACTAAACCCTCCAATATTTCACAACCAAGGAAGCTGTCATCTTGGCCTGTATTTGATCTGCAGTTGCCATGGTGCTGCACATGTGATCAGTAATGACACCAGCCATTGAATGGCTTGACAGTTTCGTTGAGAACACAAGCAACTGTGATGGTTATAATTCCTGGCATGCCAGGAATGATAACGGTTTCGAGAAATGGTTAATTTGATGGGTTTAGTTCCACTTTCATTCTATTTTCATACGAATAATGTCTAATTGTATTGTAGCTGCAGTAGTGAGCCTGTATATCTAAACAAACAGGATAGAGTGGGTCAAAGGCTGACCTAATCAATGTATTCTTGCAACCCCTTCATTGTCCAATCCAGCAGGATGGGGGTGTATACTTGACCAGACTGTGCTGCTGCTGTTAGAATGGAGGGCCATGGCCTGGCTATGCTGTCTGGTAGGGGCACCTGGATCAGAAGAACTGGCTAAACGGAATTACTAAATCTTTGAAAGGCTAAACTGTTCCCACAAATGTCTTTATTTAGCTCTTTGGCTAGAGATCAATATGAATAGGGTTACTAGCTAAAGATTGTTCTAAGATGAGTTAGAAATCTTGTAACATCAGTTTATTTTCTGTTTCCAGGAACAGTCATACCTCCACATGCCTCTCTGGTCTTTCACGTCCTTCTGATTGACCTTCACAATCCAAAAGACGGGATCACCGTACAGAACCAAATCATCCCTCAGCCGTGTAAGCGCAAGGCAGTTACAGGAGACTTCGTCCGCTACCATTATAATGGCACCCTTATGGATGGAACGTTCTTTGATTCCAGGTAGATCTGTCATATATGGAAGAACTATGTGAAGGCAAAAAATTGGATCACACGGATACAATGTGCAAATTACTTTATTGGTGTTACTGTAAGCAGCACAGGAACACAGCATGCGGGCTCAAAGACCATTGGTCTGAAATATTCCTATGCGTAATTTGTCCTAAAATCAACCATGTAGTGCAAGGGTAGGCAACCCTTTGAGCACAGTGTGCCGAAAAATGTTTTCAAAGAAATTGAGAGATTTTATAACGAACGTTAATGTCACACTCTCAATCACAAAAAGGATTTTTTATAAAGTAAATGCTGTAAACTACTTGCGTAATAGTGACTAATTAACATCCTGCACTGCGTTAGATCAGCCCCAAATCCTGCACCATTACACCTCAGGTCACTGTACCCCCTGCAAATCTGTCCCCCTACTGTACCACCCTGCTCTTCTGTTCCACCACTGTATCCTCCTGCTCTTCTGTCCCACCACTGTACCACCCTGCTCTTCTGTCCTACCACTGTACCACCCTGCTCTTCTGTTCCACCACTGTACCACCCTGCTATTCTGTTCCACCACTGTACCACCCTGCTCTTCTGTTCCACCACTGTACCACCCTGCTCTTCTGTCCCACCACTGTACCACCCTGCTCTTCTGTCCCCCTACTGTACCACCCTGCTCTTCTGTCCCACCACTGTCCCACCACTGTACCACCCTGCTCTTCTGTCCCACCACTGTACCACCCTACTCTTCTGTTCCACCACTGTACCACCCTGCTCTTCTGTTCCACCACTGTACCACCCTGCTCTTCTGTCCTACCACTGTACCACCCTGCACATCTGTTCCACCACTGTTCTACCCTGCTCTTCTGTTCCACCACTGTACCACCCTGCACTTCTGTTCCACCACTGTACCACCCTGCTTTATTGTTCCACCACTGTACCACCCTGCTTATCTGCCCCAACAATGTTCCCCCTTTCTCATCTGCCCCACCATTGTACCTCCCTGCACATCTGCTCCACCGCCGTGCCCCCATGCTCTTCTGTCTCTCACCGCTGTATCACCTTCTCACCTGTCCTAACACTGCACCCATCCCCTCATCTGCCCTACTACTGTAACCCCCTGCTCATCTGTCCCACCAATGTACCTCCTTTCTCCTCTGCCCCACCACTGTAACCCCCTGCTCATCTGTCCCACTAATGCACCTCCCTTTCACATCTGCCCCAACACTGAACACCCCCTGCTCATCTTTTCCACCACTGTAACCCCCTCCCGCTAATCTGCCCTATCACTGTACCGTACTGTGCTCTTCTGTCTCACTGCTGAACCTCCTTCTCATCTCTCCCACCACTGTACCTCCTGCTCTTCTGCTCCATCTTTTGTACCCCCCTCCTCTTCTGCTCTACCAGTGTAACCCCCTTCTCATCTGTACCACCACTATAACCCCTTCTCATCTGGTACCTGCCCCCCCCCGCTCATCCTCCCCATCACTGTAACCCCCTTGCTCTTCCCACTGCTGAACCCTCTTCTCATCTCTTCCACCACTGTACCCCCCCTGCACATCTGCCCCACCATCGTACCCTCCTGCTCTTCTGTTCCTCTCCTCCACTGACCCCCCCCCCCCCGCTGCCCCACTGCTCTACCCACTGCTGTACCCTCTTCTCATCTGATATGTGTGATGTGCAGAGTGGTGAAAGGAAGCAGAGATGAGACACATCTACCTGTCCTGGCACACTCATCCCCACTGATCCACCTCTCGCATCCAGCCCACGTGCTTGTATGTGATATATGTGATGTATGTGAAGTCACATAGAAGCATCTGGAATGGATGTACAATGATAAGCTCAGGTCAGGGGCATTTTGTGAAAGCAGTGGGCCTGTATGCAAGATCGAGCCCCCACAGCTGAGAAAAAGTTGGATGTGATTTTTTTTTCCCCAGCAAAGTTCCCAGACGCTCAACAGTAACTGACACCTGATTGGGGTTTTCTCAATCACAGTCAAATCCCTTCTTTCTGAGATTTGTAGTGGCAACCAAGCGAGTCGTCTTCCTCCAGATGGTGGGTGGAGCTAGCAGGACTATGATTGGCAGTGGCCAATCAGTCCTCCTCCTCCTGCAAACAGGGACAGTCCCCCTAGCAGAACTGCACCCAATCTCTACCCCATCACAAGAGCTGACGATCGCAGCTACTACAAAGTTAGATAACCAATCAATGTTTCCCATTGTTTACAATGTGTAGGGGCGCAGTGCCTTCCCCCCAGTGCAGGTGCGGCATGGGGAATTGTGAGGTTGTAATGCATTAGTGTCTCACTGACACTTCCCTGCACTGCTCTGCTGTTGGGGAGGGCTTCGGGTGCCGGCAAAAGAGGCTTTGCGTGCCGGGGATGGTCTACCCCTGATGTAGTGCTATAAGGAAATGGATACTTGACATATTCTGATAACAACAGAGGACGCCAACTAAGTGCAGTATATAGGAAAATACTTTATTATAATACTGCACTTAGTTGGTGCCCTCTGATGTGTCCTTTTTATATGTTGCAGAGATTGAGTCTCAATGATAAGCTGCCACAGATATCTTTGGACCTATGGACTTTTTAGTATAATCCTACACCCTCAGAGCACATTCACGTGCGTGATTATGTTGTAGTTTAGCTGTATCCCTACCTACGCCATTCTTGATAATTTTTCTGATAATGGTGACCACTATGCAACCCACACTGAATAATCCAGGAACTACAGCCCTCTTAAGACTAGTGAACCGTGTAACTGAGCAAACAAAAAAAGAGAGATGGAGCAAATGCCTAGTGGATTATCTTCAGCACATTATTGAGGGATAAAAAACAAAGCCAGTGTGAATGATGGTGCTGTTTATATAACCCAGGAAGCAGAAGCAAGTCCATCATTGAACTCCTTAGGTACAAGTGGATGATAGTACCAGCTGATGCGTTTCGGGGAACATTCAGTTCTGCTCTGAAGAAAGGGGCATGTCCCCCAGAAATGCATCAGAGGGTACTTTTACTTGTACCTAAGGAGTTCAGTAATGGGCTTCCTTCTGCTTCATGGGTTATATACAATGCTATTACTTACACTGGCTTTGTGAGTATAATTTGTTTCTTTTATTCCACAATAAAGTTCTGGAGGGCACTAAAGTGGTGAACTCTTCTTCCCTGTGCTGCACATGGCCTTAGTAGAGCTGTGGGAGGGACCCAGCAGGCCTAGGGTGACCACGTGTCCCAGATTGCCCAGGACAGTCAGTCCTGCATTTGGCAGGCCTGTCCCGGTTCCCGAGCACCTTCATTCCAGGGGCAATGCAGTGTCCCGGAATGAAACTGGTGCAGTCCGTCAGCGATTCTGCCGATGACGTCATCTGGCCCGGGCAGCCCCAGTGGTGTAGCGTGGGGGGCAGCCAGTGCTCTCTCCCGAGTGCAACATCATTCCTGTGCTGCCATGACTGCTGTCCCAAGAGTGACCCAACTGTGCCAACTAGTGTTTCCTCCAGCCCCACCATACGCTTTCAATGAGGCATATGCCGGGGCAAGGCACTGCTCCGCAGCACCCTCCTCCCACCAAGGGACTCCTGTGGTAGAGCCTGTTCCCCATGATTCCTCAGGTGCAGGATTCGGGCGGCCCATGTGTGCGTGAGGGGAAGGGGCTTAGTGCAGACGAGCGTACAGCGGGGGGATACAGAGGAACAGCTGGGGGAGGGCACTCATCTAATGGGTGATCATCATGGAGGCCCTGGAAACTGGTGAGCAAAATCCACCGATCTACCTGGATTGTACATGTGTGTGGGAGTAGTGGACAGGTAGGTTAGTGTAGTGGACAGGTAGGTTAGTGTAGTGGACAGGTAGGTTAGTGTAGTGGACAGGTAGGTTAGTGTAGTGGACAGGTAGATTAGTGTAGTGGACAGGTAGGTTAGTGTAGTGGACAGGTAGGTTAGTGTAGTGGACAGGTAGGTTAGTGTAGTGGACAGGTAGGGCAGTGTAATGGACAGGTAGGGCAGTGTAGTGGACGGGTCGTTGTATGTCCAATGTTTACTCCAGATCCCTCGGGTCATTTGTATTCCTTTTTGTAGTGTAAATTACAGGGTTTTTTTTATATGCAACTTTATTGCCTTAGATATGAAGAGCATTTGTTTCATGTATTGTAGCCTGACGTTGAAAGAACAATTACACTTTTTGAAACTAAGTGGCCGCCTGTACCTGCAATGTTGAGCTTACATACATAAAACAAATAACAAATGCTTTTTCTATCTAAGGCACTAAGTAGCATATAAACTCTGCTCCACTCTCAAGCATGGCCACCCGCTGACTGCGAGTGACATTTCTTAAACAGGTAAGGGGCAGGGCCACCCGGTGATGTCCCATGGTGGCACCACCCCCTTGTGACCTCACCGACTGGTGCATGCTGGGGGGGTGTCCCTGAATGGCAGTTTGGAAACGTGGTCACCCTAGGCCCCACCCACAACAGGCTGTCTGCAGAAAACTACAGGAGTGGGTGGAGATGAGACCAGTCACCCTGCACAAAGAGAGAAAGCAGCAGTGACCAGTCATTACAGGAAGCTCCTGCACAGAGGCAGATTTTTCGCACTGGATTAGTGTAGCTTGTATGATTGTGTAAGATTCCACAAAGGCTTACAAAAAGCCGGTAAAATGGCAACATGAGATTAGGCTTTGCCATGCTGTAACTATGTGTGTGTGATAGGGCCCCATATCAAAATCGTTAAGGGTCCCCTGTCTCTTTAATCCCCAACTTGAAGGCCATCTCTCTAGACATGCAGGCTCCTGTGTCTCTTCATAATAGTCTTCGAAAGTTTCCCAGAGTATGTATGTATAGAAACACTATTGCCACCTACATAAAACACTATGTTGGCTACACAGTGCTGGGCCACATACTAGTTGCATGGTCTACTATAACTTTAAATAATGACCCATCTTGTTAAATGCAGGATATATCCCTAACAAATGTGTGTTGTGTTCTGCACAGCTACTCAAGAAACACAAGCTACAACACATACATCGGAATGGGCTACATTATTGCTGGCATGGACTCTGGCCTGCAGGGCGTTTGTGTGGGAGAGTGGAGGAGAATAATCATCCCACCACATCTGGGTTATGGAGAGAATGGAGCAGGTAAGTGACTTTTTATATAAATAATCCTGTCTGAAGGGTCACCAAAATGATCAGATATTTCTAATGGCATTTATAGTTAAAGCGGTAGTACAGTCTCTAGTTCAATTTTGTGCCTATAATAAGTCTTACTATAAATATCGGCCAAAAATTCAGTTTAGGAGATATTCACATCGGCTTTAGCCAGTGATGTCATTGTGCATGCATAGGGCACATTGAGAAAAAAAATAGCACAGCCATAAAAAAAAAAAAAATCTAACCCTTCCCTACCCAAGATCAAGAAAAACATTTGAAAAACAAGGTAGTCTCCTTGAAGGAGACTACATTGTCCTCATTTCCTCTTCCTAGTGGCAGGTGGGCATCTTGAGGTTGACAAGCCATTGCTTCGATAATTGATCGATTTTATTTTCTAAACTATCTCTTCCAGTTTGAATCATCGATCTCTAGTCAACAACCCATTCAATCAACAGGTAGCCACAAGGGGAAGTAAATTTTGATTGCTAGATAACCCCTTGGCACCGGCCATACACCTACTGTATATGCGGCCTTTCGGCAGGTGGGCCTTGATGCTGTGTGGCCGCATATATGCAGCCCTGTGTTTACAACTTGCCTTGCTGAGAGCACGCTCCTTGTGCGCTCCCAGCACAGTAGCCGGTGGGGATCGGTAAGCTCCTGATGCATACTTGCGATCAGCAGCTTTCAGATCGTGATCGCTGTGAAAGCCAATCACAGTGGGAACATAACCTGAATGCCTGCCTCTGCCTCCCGGCTTTTAGAACTCTTAAAGAGGCGGTCGGCATGAAGGGGTTAAGATACGATTGTAACTTACGACTGTAAATTATCAATCACATCTTTGCTTCCACCATGTAGTCTTAGTTTGCTGATCGATGCAAAACAATCATTATTCCGCCGTGGCTGATCGTCCCGAATCCAATCTAAATTCAGTCCAAATTGGAAGTGAAGTTATGGCTGCTTGTGGATTTGATTGCTTTGCACATCGATCAGATAAAAAAATTGTATAAAATCGATGGCCACCATCAAGGGCTCAAACATTACAAGTTGTAAGTTCATTGTTTAAAAAAAAAAAAAAACATGGTGTAAACTCAAATTTCCCTTCAAGTAATTATTTTTATCAACTTTAAAGGAGAAAGCATTCCTGGATCTGCTGTGTTGATATTTGACGTCCATGTGCTAGATTTTCACAATCCCAAAGACTCTGTGGATATTGAGGTGATCTATAAACCAGAGGTGTGCAACGTTACTTCCAAAAAGGGTGATTTTATTCAGTATCACTACAACTGCTCTCTGATGGATGGAACTCAGATCTTCTCCTCGTAAGTACAGCATAGCTCCTGCTAACTACCCGCTAATAGATGAACTTGGCTCAGAAGATCTGAGACACTAATAAATTCCTTTTGTGTGCCAGGTATGACTTTGAAGCCCCCCAACAGATCAACCTCGGAGCAAACAAAGTAATAGATGGTCTGGAGTTGGGTCTAACAGGCATGTGTGTTGGGGAGAAAAGATCCCTCACTGTTCCCCCACATCTGGGCCATGGAGAAAGTGGAGGTGAGTGTGATATCCAGGTATAAGACAAGGGATTAAAACAGGTTGTGCGTAGATCCTAGAAGATCATATATAGGGGTTGAGGTATTCAAGGGAGGGAACTTTATTAAAATTAAATGTGTGATATATATATATATATATATATATATATATATATTATATGCTGCTTCACCTCTTCTCTTCTGCTACCCCCAGGCCCTTGTGTGCAACTCCCTACCCCGGGACACTGCTGCTGTTTTCACCCCTTCCCTTGCTGCCAGCTGCTGTGTCAGAGTTGTGTCAGAATGGAGAGTGGGGAAGGGGCCAGTAAATGTCATTTACTAGCCCCTTCCTTTTCTAAATGGACACAGTGAGTAGTGATCGGTACCATTTAGAAAAGGAATAACAGTAAATGGTGTTTACTATGCTTCAGCTTGTGAATGAACGGCAATCTCTGTACAGAGCTATTCCTGTCCATTCATTCTGTGCAGCAGAGATGGAGATTGAGGACGGTTTCCTTTATCTCCTTTTTCTGTCTCAAAAGTGAAACATCAGAGGGCTGTTTTAAGACGCCTGATATTTCACCAAAGCCACCCAACAGGGCTCCTGTTAAAAGAAAGAAAAAAAAATCGTAAAGAAGAAAAATTGGATAAATAAAATGATAAAAAGAGAGAAAAAAAATCACAGAAATAAAAAAAATCTACTGACACCAGAGAGTCAGGACTACCAGGGTTGCAAAGATTGCACATACAACCGGGCCCTGGCGTTATGCCGCCGCGAGGGAGCCCCAAGACTGCAGGAAGGGGGCCCACTACAAACAATGTAAAAGGGTCCCGCTGCAGGACCGTAAAAAAGGGCCCCCCCCCAGGTTTGCTGGGAATGGTCCTGGGCTCAAAAGGAAGCCGGGGTCGGGGGGGGGGGGGGGGGGCGGCACCCTTCATGGTTTCTTGCACCATGCCTGACTTTGTCCAAATGGAACGCTAGTGTGAGACGTCCCGTATGGGATGGGTTAACGCCTTGAGTCACTTCTGCATTTTGAGTGTATGAATTTCAGGTTGAGCTATTATAAAGAAGCAAAGGAGAGCGAAAAAGGCGCCTCCATTAGAGGCACACGGGCGCCGCCCTTACCCATGCATGCTTCTGGCCCCCCGATCTACATACCTGGTTAATGGATTCCAATAGGGGGGATGTTTTTTTTTTTTTTTTTTTATTTTTTTTATTTTTTTTTGAAGTACCTGATTAGTGCCAGAGGGTAATAGGCTTCAAAAAAAAAAGTGTGGGCTCACCCAGTTATGTGACAATAGCGAATTAATATTTGCTATCACCACACTGATCCTCCTCCCAGCCAATCAGGAAGCGGGTCTTGAGACCCGTCACCCGATGGGCTGAAAGGACAGGCGATCCTATTGGAAGCCTAGGAGGAGGGAGTAGACGCATGGCGGAAGCCACCGCCGTGATGCAGAAGAGGAGGAGAGGACACAGGAGCTGCTGCCCATTGCCAGTAGGAGGCTGCAATCCACCCGCAACCTACATGGGGTAATTGCCAGGCTTAATTACCGACTCGGGGGGGGGGGGTTTGCGGGTGACCCGACTGACCTACTTAGAGCGGGCGTTGCCTCCCCTGGTGGGGGGAGGTGATTTGCTGCCCACCCTCCCACCCAAAAAAAAAAGTTGCCACTGAATTTCACTAGTATAGTGTGTGTGTGTGTAATCTATATAATTAACTAATTATGTAATCGGACTCCCTGCTGTCAGAATACACTGATCTGCTCCTGCAGCTGAACAGGGATGGCCAAACATGGATGGCAATTCGTCCTATCTTTGCTGAACTGGCCAAATTTCGATCCATCTATGGTCAGCTTAAGTCTCTGAGTCAGCTGGTTTATTACACACAATGCTTGTTGCACTTAACCTTTCATGATCGATATCTGGTTGCCCTTTCTGAAAATGTTAATTGATTGGCTGTTTTTGCTAACCCTCTGGATTAATTGGGGGAGCTTTACTAAAACTAGAGAGTGCAAAATCTAGTGCAGCTCTGCATAAAAACCAATCGGGTTCTAGGTTTTATTGTCAAAGTTTAACTGCATAAGCTGATTGGCACAGCTGCACCAGATTCTAAGTGCACCAGTTTTAGTAAATCTCCCACACTATGCCGGAGGTCCTCAACCATGAAAGTCAGAAGTCTTTACTTGCATTTTTCCTAGTCGCTTGCTCCAGGCACTGTTCAGCATGACAATGGGAACGGGCATTGAAAAGGAGATGTCCATAATGACAGCCAAATTTCTTTTAAATGAGAAACAGAGTAATTGCACTGAGAACTCCCTCAGTGCCTCTTATTAAAACTACACCATACTTTACTTTTATCCCCTGACACCCGCTGCCATCCGATCCGATGCTGTCTGTCAAAAACAGGTGGTCCTATTCCCCATCAGTCTGGCGGATTGGATGGCAGCGCACAGGCAGTCCGTTTCCATCCAATTGCCCCCTAGAGGAGAGCGGGACTGTGTCTGTGTCCGCTCTGCATAGTGGAGCGGACACAGACCTGTCACCTGCCTGCTCAGCAGGGATCAGTGGAGCGAACCCCCGCCGAACAAGTGGATTCCGTTTAGCGGAGGAGCCCTGTGAAAGGGGCCTTATAGGATTGCTTCTTGCTGTGCTGATTACATTTTTGTAGCTCTGAATTACCCTCTTTACTGCTTAAATCAAACTGTCAAAAAACGGGTGGACAGGTTGGGTTGGGGGCATTTCTCCTGTTTTACTCCTTGATCTTTTATATTTTGTTAGTTCCTCTTCAATGAGAAGACTTTGTAGACATAATCATAAGCCTTTTAAATATACATAAAAGGTAATATGAAGACCTGTCAGCATTGTTTGCCGACATGAGCTCATACTGTTTCCTGGACTATGCAGTTATAATCTGAGTAGCAGATGTTCCATTAATAAAAGCAACAGCCACAGTTGTTTGACTTTGTGGGCCTGAATGTGCATGGAAGAGAAAAATTAAATAAAACATTTTATATATATCACACACTCACTAACACACACACGCATTTCTCACTTCAGAACTTTTTCCACCTTTTTGTGACCTATAATCTGTACAACTCAGTTGAACAACAAACTGAAATCTTTTAGGTGGAGGGAAGTAGACATAAAAACGAGTATTATGGTTGCATAAGTGTGCACACCCTTAAACTAATACTTTGTTGAAGCACCTTTTTATTTTAATACAGCACTCAGTCTTTTTGGGTATGAGTCTATCAGCGTGGCACATCTTTCCTTGGCAATATTTGCCCACTCTTCTTTGCACAAACACTCCAAATCTGTCAGATTGCGAGGGCATCACCTGTGCACAGCCCTCTTCAGATCACCCCACAGATTTTCAATGGGATTCAGGTCTGGGCTCTGTCTGGGCCATTCCAAAACTTTAATCTTCTTCTGGTGAAGCCATTCCTTTGTTGATTTGGATGTATGCTTTGGGTCCTTGTCATGCTGAAAGATGAAGTTCCTCTTCATGTTCAGCTTTCTAGCAGAAGCCTGAAGGTTTTGTGCCAATATTGACTGGTATTTGGAACTGTTCATAATTTCCTGTACCTTGATTAAAGCCCCAGTGCCAGCCAAAGAAAAACGGCCCCAAAGCATGATGCTGCCACTACCATGCTTCATGGTGGGTATGGTGTTCTTTTGGTGATGTGCGGTTATGTTTTTGCACCAAACACATCTTTTGACATTATGGCCAAAAAGTTCAACCTTGGTTTCATCAGGGCATAACACATTTTCCCACATGCTTTTATGAGATTTCAGATTTGTTTTTGCAAAATTTAGCTGGGCTTGGATGTTTTTCTTTTGTAAGAAAAGTCTTCTGTCTCGCCACTCTACCTCATAGCCCAGAAATATAAAGAATACTGGAGATTGTTGTCACATGTACCACACAGCCAGTACTTGCCAGATATTCCTGCAGCTCCTTTAATGTAGCTGTAGGCCTCTTGGCAGACTTCCTGGACAGTTTTCTTCTCTTCTTTTCATCAATTTGAATGGACGTCCAGTTCTTGGTAATGTAACTGTTGTGTCATATCTTCTCCACTTGATGATTATTGTTACATAGTAGGTGAGGTTGAAAAAAGACAAGTGCATCAAGTCCAACCTATGTGTGTGATTATATGTCAGTAATACATTGTATATCCCTGTATGTTGCAGTCGTTCAGGTGCTTATCTAATAGTTTTTTTGAAACTATCGATGCCCCCCCCCCTGCTGAGACCACCGACTGTGGAAGGGAATTTCACATCCTTGCCACTCTTACAGTAAAAAAACCCTCTATATAGTTTAAGGTTAAACCTCTTTTATTCACATTTTAATGAGTGGACACGTGCCTTGTTAAACTTACCAGTACGGTATTTATCAATTGAAATCATATCCCCTCTCAAGCGTCTATTCTCCAGAGAGAATAAGTTCAGTGCTCACAACCTTTCCTCATAACTAATATCCTCCAGATCCTTTATTAGCTTAGTTGCCCTTCTTTGTACTCGCTCCATTTCCAGTCCATCCTTCCTTAGGACTCGTGCCCAGAACTGGACAGCATACTCTAGGTGCAGCCGGACCAGAGTCTTGTAGAGTGGGAGAATTATCGTTTTATCTCTGGAGTTGATCCCCTTTTTAATGCATGCCAATATTCTGTTTGCTTTGTTAGTAGCAGCTTGGCATTGCATGCCATTGCTAAACCTATCATCTACTAGGACCCCCAGGTCCTTTTCTATCCTAGATTCCCCCAGGGATTCTTCCCCCCAGTGTATAGATTGCGTTCATATTTTTGCCACCCAAATGCATTATATTACATTTTTCTACATTAAACATCATTTGCCATGTAGTTACCCACCCCATTAATTTGTTCAGATCTTTTTGTAAGGTTTCCACATTCTGCGGAGAAGTTATTGCCCTGCTTAGCTTAGTATCGTCCACAAATACAGAGATTGAACTGTTTACCCCATCGAAGATACAACATAAGGTAGTACTAAGTATTACCAGGGAGGCGGACTTTTTAGGCTAAGAAACAGTGGAGAAGATATAGCAGTATAAAAAATATAAATTTATTGAAAAATACAAATATCTAAAAAACAAAATGACAGTTGTATCATATAGCATCTATGATTATTGTGCAGTGAGCCCTTGTATGTCTATGCGTTTCGCCGTTAGGCTTCCTCAGGACACGGCCAAGGTTCACAGATGAGACAGAGAAGGGAATATGTCTCTCTATCTTAAATTGAAATGCAAAATCATGCAAGTAACGGTAGGATGAGAAAGTTCAATCAGCAGTTAGAAAGGATATTGGATATAGCTCAATATCTCAGCAGGGGCATGTAAACAGTATTACTAATTATAGGAGCAGCCATTAGAGATAGGAAGGCCAGCACCGGATGCATCAATTAGATCCTCGATTTAGTATCAGCAGTGCTGAAGGCTCAATACAATCCCATCGCTGCATATTCAGGATACAAATACTCCAGCGTGCCCCTGGGAGACAGCAATACACTGCATTGCTGTGAAAATGGATAGCATAAACATCATGCCAGGGGCGGACTGACCATTCGGGCGCTCGGGCACTGCCCGAGGGCCCCATGCCACTAAGGGGCCCCATCAGAGGCGGCTCTAGGCTTTGTGAGGCCTTAGGCAAAACCTAGACATGAGGCCCCACTCACGCCCATATTGGGAAAAATAATTCAAGCGACAAAAAAATATATGTAATTTATACAGTTTATTAAGAGCTTTAAAGTGCTGGTGTCAGTGTTCTCTATCTCGGTGCTGGTGTCAGTGTTCTCTATCTTGGTGCTGGTGTCAGTGTTCTCTATCTTGGTGCTGGTGTCAGTGTTCTCTACCTTGGTGCTGGTGTCAGTGTTCTCTACCTTGGTGCTGGTGTCAGTGTTCTCTATCTCGGTGCTGGTGTCAGTGTCCTTATCTCAGTGCTGGTGTCAGTGTCCTTATCTCAGTGCTGGTGTCAGTGTCCTTATCTCGGTGCTTGTGTCAGTGTCCTTATCTCGGTGCTTGTGTCAGCGTTCTCTGTTTCGGTGCTGGTGTCAGCGTTCTCTGTTTCGGTGCTGGTGTCAGCGTTCTCTATCTCGGTGCTGGTGTCAGCGTTCTCTATCTCGGTGCTGGTGTCAGCGTTCTCTATCTCGGTGCCGGTGTCAGCGTTCTCTATCTCGGTGCCGGTGTCAGCGTTCTCTATCTCGGTGCCGGTGTCAGCGTTCTCTATCTCGGTGCCGGTGTCAGCGTTCTCTATCTCGGTGCTGGTGTCAGCGTTCTCTATCTCGGTGCTGGTGTCAGCGTTCTCTATCTTGGTGCTGGTGTCAGCGTTCTCTATCTCGGTGCTGGTGTCAGCGTTCTCTATCTCGGTGCTGGTGTCAGCGTTCTCTATCTCGGTGCCGGTGTCAGCGTTCTCTATCTCGGTGCCGGTGTCAGCGTTCTCTATCTCGGTGCCGGTGTCAGCGTTCTCTATCTCGGTGCTGGTGTCAGCGTTCTCTATCTAGGTGCTGGTGTCAGTGTTCTCTATCTCGGTGCTGGTGTCAGTGTTCTCTATCTCGGTGCTGGTGTCAGTGTTCTCTATCTCGGTGCTGGTGTGAGTGTTCTCTATCTCGGTGCTGGTGTCAGTGTTCTCTATCTCGGTGCTGGTGTCAGTGTTCTCTATCTCGGTGCTGGTGTCAGTGTTCTCTATCTCGGTGCTGGTGTCAGTGTTCTCTATCTCGGTGCTGGTGTCAGTGTTCTCTATCTCGGTGCTGGTGTCAGTGTTCTCTATCTCGGTGCTGGTGTCAGTGTTCTCTATCTCGGTGCTGGTGTCAGTGTTCTCTATCTCGGTGCTGGTGTCAGTGTTCTCTATCTCGGTGCTGGTGTCAGTGTTCTCTATCTCGGTGCTGGTGTCAGTGTTCTCTATCTCGGTACTGGTGTCAGTGGTCTCTATCTCGCTGCTGGTGTCAGTGAAGGAGGTAGCAGCGGAGAAGCCAATCAGCCAATCAGCAGGCAGTGCCAGCGCAGGATGCAGAGCGCCTGGCCCACCAAGGCTGAGGATCAGCACTGAACTGGGACCTCCCAACCCCCCCCCCCCCCAGTGGAGTCCAGCATAGGTGGGGGTAAGGGCAGGGCAGAGGGAAGGGTCAGGGGCTGCTAATCACAGGTGGGCACAGTGGGACTGAGCTGCCCTTACTGTTTGTGACACTGATGATCAGGAGGAAGGGAGTGGAGTGCATGGGACAGGGGGTGAATATAAAGACCAGTCTGTGGCTGAGGGATGCTGGGGGGGCTGGCTCTCTCCCATGTTGGTGGTTGCTGGCTGCAGAAGGGGTTGTGGCATGGTAGCTGTGCCTCTCCCTACAGCTGTTCCCCCCTCCCCCCACTGATTGACAGCCCCAGAGAGAGAGAGGTGGCCCGGTCCGAACACCTTATTTCCTACCTCACATCTGCGACATACAGCGCTCATGGGGCTTCCTCCGCGGGACCTTCCTCTTCCTGTCCGTCCCACTGCATGCCAGATTCCTCCTCCAGCCTGGGTCGGGTGTGCGGGGACCGCTCCGCTGAGAACTCCAGTGGTGGGGGGTGACGGCCGGGGGGGGGGGGGGGGGGGCGCGATCTGCGTCTCCGGAGCAGCAGAAACTTTTTGCTCAGGCTGCTTGAACCTCCTCCCCTTCTCCTCCCCCTCTCCTATGCCGGACAACACAGCACTGGCCCCGCCTCCTCCTCGAGACAGAGCCAGTGAGCCACACTCTGTCTTCTCTCTCCTCTGCCTGTTAAACAACTGCTGGCCGGAGCTTAACGCCGCCCGCAGCGGCATTGTTGTAAGCAGAGGCGGCTCTTCAATGAGGCGGTCGCGAGGCCCCTATGAGTGCGACTCGTGCGAGGCCTTAGGCGACCGCCTTATTTGCCTAATTAGAGAGCCGCCTCTGGGCCCCATCAGGCTTGCCAGACTCAATAAAACCAGGGACAGTATGTAAAAATCTGTGTTTTTTTTTAAATCCCAAGATTATAGCTGCACCACCTCTCCAGTACCTTTTCAGTGTGTGTATGTGTATTCTGTGTGTGTCTATACTGTGTGTGTCTGTGTGTGTATACTGTGTGTGTGTGTGTGTGTGTTTATACCGTGTGGCCCCATAATCTATTGCCTGGGGGCCCCATATTCTCCTATTTCCCGGGGGCCCCATAATCTTCTCCCATTACCCGGGGGCCTCATAATCTCCTATTGCCCGGGGGCCCCATAATCTTCTCCTATTACCCGGGGGCCCCATAATCTCCTATTGCCCGGGGGCCCCATGAGTTGTCAGTCCGCCCCTGCATCATGCTATGGGCACCAAATTGACTTGTATTTAGCAATTTTAAGTCTAAGACCATTAGTAATATGATGTCCCAACAATTCTCCACATAACAGTTGACACCTGAAGTTTTAGAATCCAACTTCAGATCCAAATTTCCAGGAAAATGGTATCCATGACTATCTAATTGCTAGCTTACACATATGAGGTAATTCAAGCCAAACTCCGAGCTGGAAGGTGGGGGAAACCTTGCAGTGCCCCCCAATCCTCACCACAAGGGTTAAATGTTCACTACATCTAGGTGGTAATTAAAAGGCTGCATTACTTGTCTTACCCCTGTTCAAGTCATTTTCTCCCTTCGTCATGCTGGGCTGTGAGTGGTCCTTGAGTGCCATAACAGCCAATGCGAAGCTAGTAACCGTGAATTATATGTGGAGGAGGCAGAAGTACAACAGGGGCCAGAACCACCTTAGAGAGGAGGCTGCATTGCTGGAGCAAGGAATAAGGTATTACCTCCTAGGCAAAAGCAAGCATTTAACCATTGCTGGGGTGGGGGGTGCAGACTGCAAGTTTTTTTTGTCTTCTGTTTGGATTTGGAAGAGCTTGTACAATAAGGTTCCTGATGAAAGCTAGACTTCAAACTGGTACTCTCTTTTGTAAAGTATTTTGTTAGCCAGGAGGTGGCCCTCTAGGCTAATTTTCACACATTTTCAAGGCTGTCCTTATCTGTCATGTTGGAAATTGTCTGTCTTTTTACAATGCTCAGTTTCCTGAGACAAAATTTATACACACATATGATTTAGAATGAGTGGCTAACCCCCCCCCCCCCCCCTTCCTTTGCATTGCTTTGTCAGAAGATTCAATCGGATAAATAATGTGTGAAAGCAAACCACTACTCCTGTGCCCTCTCATTAGAGGACCCAGAGTGCTCTGTAAATCATTTGTCATAGGTGAGCCCTGTATTAAATGTATTTCCGAAACCAAGATTGTATGACTGACCCAAAACAATTGTAGTTTCCCTTTTTAATATGCACTTTTTGTATGTTTACATTTACTTTTCTTTGGAAACCTGTAAGATTTTGAGAGTATTCCTCTTCCACCTCTTTGTAGCTCGTGGAATTCCCCCCAGTGCTGTAATGAGGTTTGATGTAGAGTTATTCCACAGAGAAGAAGGGGTCCCAGAGGGTTACCTGTTCATCTGGCTTGCAGACACTCCAGACAACCTCTTTGAAATAATGGACTTGGACAAGAATAGTGAGGTTCCACTGGAAGAGGTGAGTGGCCAAAGATTTGTCTTCTTTATTTATATAGCATATATTCATATTTTCAGAATACACAGACCATTTACATCTATTCAAGACCCTGACAGAGCTTACAATCCAACATCCCTAACACAGCTACTAGATACAGACACAATAGCCAGTTTTGGATGGAATCCCGATTGTGAGAGGAAACCTAGAGAAGTGAGGAGAGAACTAACAAACTCAATGCAGATGGGGTCCCTGGTGGGAATTGAAGCCAGGAAACCAGTTCTGTACGAACTCGCTGTGCTGCAAGTTAGTAAAAAGAGGAATGGTGTACACCAGTGATTCTCAACCACAGTCCTCAAGTACCCCCCAAGATCCAGGTTTTCCTTTACTTTGCACAGCTGATTTAAATCAATACCAATGACATGGTATTGATGAGAGCTATTTTATCTAAGGGAAGTTCCCAAAACTTGGCCCTTTGGGGGTACTTGAGGACTGAGGTTGAGAACCACTGGTGTAGACTATAGCAAGTATCGCATAAAGGTTGAAGTGAGTGGAGTATATAAAGTACAGCATATTGTACATGGCAGACTGATGTGGAATAGCTAAAGTAGAGCAAAATGGACAAGTGTTGATTTCCAGAGCATAAAGCACAGTGTACAGATATGGTATAATGTAGAACGGTTTTATATAGAGTGCAACACAATATACACAGTGTAGCATATACAGCTCTGGGTATAGAGTGTAACAATGCGGTGTATTTAAAAGACAGCATGTTTACAAGCTCAATTTGTGTGGCGTAAAGATAGTATACAGAATAGAGCATTGTTGCGTATATATTGTATAGCACAGCATACACGGTGATGTAGGGAAGGGTCTTTTGCTTAGCAGATCCATCATAAACGATGGTAAAACCTTGCGTTGTAACTTACAGTACTTGAAGGTATTTTGTCTGTTCCCAGCTGATTTGATATGCTTTTAACTTGTCTTCATACCTTAAAGCAGCCTTTCTCAACCTTTTCACACCAGAGGAACTCTAGAAATTTTCATGTCTCAGGGAACTCCCGGAAAAAATTAGGGGTCAGTAGGAAGTCTGCCCCTTACATTATTGGTCAGTAGGAATAAATACATTCTTATTACACACGATCGGATTTTCCGACGGAAAATGTGTGATAGGACCTTGTTGTCGGAAATTCCAACCGTGTGGAGGCTCCATCACACATTTTCCATCGGATTTTCCGACACACAAAGTTTGAGAGCTTGCTATAAAATTTTCCGACAACAAAATCCGTTGACGGAAATTCCGATCGTGTGTACACAAATCCGACGGACAAAGTGCCACGCATGCTCAGAATAACTAAAGAGATGAAAGCTATTGGCCACTGCCCCGTTTATAGTCCCGACGTACGTGTTTTATGTCACCGTGTTTAGAACGATCGGATTTTCCAACAACTTTGTGTGACCGTGTGTATGCAAGACAAGTTTGAGCCAACATCCGTCGGAAAAAATCCATGGATTTTGTTGTCGGAATGTCCGAACAAAGTCCGACCGTGTGTACGGGGCATTACAGTGGTGGTTTGAATGTTCATTGGTGTCATCCCACTTGAAGGCAAAATAAGATGGGAGGTCAATTGGCCACAGCTTAAGGAACCCCCTAAGAACCTCTGGAGAATCCCTGCCTTAAAGTGACCCTGTCAGGGGGTCAACAGAGGCACTAACCTGATTAATAACTGGCTTATACATCCCTGTCCAGCCCATTTGCTAAAACTTTGCACTGTAGAAAGTGCATAATCAGCAATGGTCCTATTTCAAACCCTTGGGGGTGTGCAATCGGATCCCAGGAATCGTCAGAAGATGACATTTCTACTAACTTTTTTTTTTCTTTTGCAGTTTTCTGCCTTCTTACATGCTCAGGTAAAAGAAGGGAAGGGCCGCTTCCTACCAGGAGTAGACCGGGAAAAGTCAATTTCCGACATGTTTGAACATCAAGACCGCAACAATGATGGGAAGATCACAGCCGATGAGCTGAAACTGAAGACAGAAGAAGAGCGAGTTCATGAAGAACTGTAAAGGACATAGAGCTGAGCAAATTCGAGAGGCAGCTGGGAGACTTGAGGCCTATCTCCTGATGTCTTTCAATCTTGCTGGTGTGAAAAGCGATGTCTGCGGCTACTTGATCCCTTTTACAGAAAAGGCTTTAATATGTTGCTGGAATATCTGGCTGTAAGGGGACAACTTGGCAGCTATGCAGAGTACAATCCAAAAATTATTTAATGAGCAAAATCATGATAAAGTGACTCAGATGGACTCCGCATCCCGGCAAGAGGAAAATTCAAGCGGTTTCAAGTTTGAGTGCCAAAAGACAGTAGTTTTTTTTTTTTTTTTTTCCAAAGTAGCTAGTGAATACAGAACACACAGACTCATTTTCTCCCTTCACATTTGATTTTTCCACAGCGACGTTGCACATAGCAAGCATCCGAAGATCATCTCCTTGACGGGTTTCCAAACGATGATATTGTTTTCGAGAGGATGTAAATGTTGTTTTTGCAATGGGAATTCAAGATTATTAAAGGGTCTTCAAGCCCATTTTTATTTTCAGTTGGTGGTATGTTTATTTAAAGTTGAACTCAAGCCGTGCAATGAAAAAATAGTAATGTAATCCATGATCCCGTGTTCTTCTACCCAAGTTCTGGTTGTGACAGCTCATCTGCTGAAGCCACTCTGCTTGCCAGTCTGATCAGTATTGCTGCCATCCCTCTCAGCCACGTCATTGGTGGAGGACTAACATCCATGTCATTCAGCTGAAATGTGGGCACTGCTAGAAGCACCCATCAACATTGCAGCACTAAAGAGACAATCAGGGACTGCAGTTGTCATAGGGCTGAGGATGGTGATGTCCCCTTTTTTTTTAGAATTACCTTATGAACATTAGTCAGCCATATAACACATGTACTTTGATTGTAAAAACACACACAAGAGGGTGCAACTCCTCGTGCATTACCCACCATACAATTTATTGAGTCCCAAAAGACAAATGGATACTCACAAGTGATTAAACAAGCCGGCATATAACAAACAACTTCTTTAGGACCATCTGGTAGGAAGCTACCGTGTTTGGGGAGTCAAGCCCCCTCCCTCAGAGCTCTGAGGCATTGCATTTGTTTTTTGGCACTCATTAAATTGTTTGGTAGTAATGCACGAGGAATTGTGTCCTGTTGTGTGTGTTTTTTACACTTGACTGGAGATTTCCTGATCTGTGGACTGTGCACCCAAGTACAGTAAAGCATCTTGGATTGAGTGCTGGAATGTTTTTTTGATGGTTTAGTCACATGTACTTTGATAAATGCATAGCACAAGATAGAACGCCAGCCATACAAGTAAAAACGCACACCAATTCCCCATAATCTGTACTTTTTATTTTTTTTTTTCCCTTTAAATAATAAGGGTTCTATTGCACTGGAACACCTGAAGGTGGAAATCCATCCTAGAATCACTCTATGAACATCAAACAGCGATACAACACATGTAACTTGATAAATGCATAACCCCATGTTTGACTTCTGTCCACTGTGTCCAGGTTCTGGTCTTCCATCAATCAGCCTTGGAAACTTCCAGCCTTTGCCAGTGACACAATGCAACTTATGGTGTCGCTCAGCCTCCCCTTATGCCATCTACATCTTAGACAGCATCAGTACCTTTTATCAGTTGGGCTTTGTAGTCACAAGATGTAGATGGCATTAGGGGGCTTGGCAACACCATGAGTTGCAGGAGGTCGCTGGTAAATGTCCAGCCGCTATCAATGCGGATTGCTGGACAACCAGAGTGTGGCCAGAAGTTCAACATTGGATTGCCTGGGCTATCCAAAGCCCTTAACTAAGGAAAGTAGGATTGCCATTTATATACCCTCATGGTCTGTTCAGCTTTAGATAGATACTATTTAAAATATTTAAATGTAAAGTGGAACTCTAGCTCAAACTGGGAGAAAAGGGTGTTTTTTTTTTTTTTTTTTAAGTTGTATGCCATTAGGAAGATTTACCCTCACCTGTCATTAACCACTTAAGAACCAGGCCTATTCTGATACTTTTTTGCTTGAAAATTACTTGGAACCCCCAAACATTCTAATTTTTTTTTTTTGGCATGTGGTATTTGCGCAGCAGTTTTTCAAACACAATTTTTTGGGAAATAATACTCTGATTAAAAAAAACCCCACAATGTATAACCCAATTTTTTGCAAAATATGAAAGATATTACGTCAAGTAAAGATACCTAACATGTCTTGCTTTAAAATTGCACATGCTCGTGAAATAGCGCCAAACTATGGTACTTAAAAATCTCCACAAGCAACTCTGTAAACATTTTTACAGGTTATCAGTTTAGAGTTAGAGGTCTAGTGCTAGAATGATTGCTCTCGCTATAACGTTTGCGGCGATACCTCACCTGTGTGATGCAAACACCGTTTTGCATATGTTTGTGTGACCTACGTATGTGTTTACCATTGTGCACGAGGGCACTTTAAACATTTAAAAAAAAAAAAAAAAAAACAATAAAAAAAATAATTTTTTTTTATTTTTACACTATTCCTTAAAAAAATAAAAATAAAAATTTATTGCTGTCACAAGAAATGTAAACATCTCTTGTGATAAAAAGAAAATATTGATACATTCTTTTTTAGGCTCCATTCACACTTGTGCAACCTAAAAATCGTGTGATTTCCATTGCGACTCTTATGGAGATCTGGGGTCTATAATAGGAAAACATCAGATCAAACCCAACCCCCCCAGTGATTTAATGCTTCCAAAAAATTGTTTACATTGGCCGTAAACTGGAAATGACGTCGTGACATTGCACTCGGCCTCCTAGGTCATAGATGAGTGGAGGCCATCTTTCCTCTGCAAATCTCTATGGCAAGCCGCTGCAACGGCTGTATTAGTTGCTGGGCTTCCAAAATGAGCCAAATAAGCCCAAGAACCACCGGAAAGCAGTGGTGGTGGGGCGACCACTCCCACCGCTTCTAAAAGTGATCCAGCGGCTAATGGGCTGCTTGGCTCACTTTTATCGGAAAGAGCAGTGGCTGAGGGAAATTTTAATAGCGGGGTTATGGCTTCTACTAGCTGCAGCCATAACCGTGGTCTTCTACTGTAAAATTATGATGTATTTTCCCAGTTAGGCGGTTGTCAAGTGGTAGAGGGGACATCTCACCAAAGGACTCCAGGCAGCCATAAAAGTGGTTTGTTTCTGACCCTTCCCTATGTTAATCAGTATAAAAATAGAAAAGTTGTGACTGAAGCACCATGTTCAACTAAAAAATACTGCAGTATATTAGTTTATTTCTAACTACATCTGTGATTGATAATATCTATAAACACTCCTATCAGACAGCTAATACTAGCAGACAGGTTAAGAGAACCTGTCGCCAACAATTGCAAGTAAATAAACCCAGAAAAATCAGTTCTATTACTAGCAGTGTTTTTTGGTTCCATAAATTAATTTTATTAACCCGCAATGTGCCTTTGAACTTGTTACAAAAAATGACCACTCCGGGATGAGTCAATTCTCTAGCACAGCCCCTCCACTTTTGTTAGTGTGTAGCTACTAGGGTTGCACCGATATTAGTATCGGTGCTGATACCGGTACCGAGTACTTGTACTCAGGCAAATGCTCTGATGCCTAATCCGAAACCTGGGCAGTCGGGATGATCGGTGGGGGCCATTACAAGCACCAATTTGCCTGTATAGATTTTAATAAAGCAGCTGGCGGTTGCTTCTCCACCTCCTCCTCCCTCCCATGGCTTTCAGCTGCTTTTAATGAAATCTATACAGGGAGATCGGTGCTTGTAACTGCCCCCGTTGCCGCACCGATTGTCCCCTGTGACCTCCTCCGTGCTCCAAGGTCCCCTGCCGTGTCCTTTTGCACTCCTCCTCCTGTCCCCCCTGCCTCAGATCTGTCAGGATGGAGAGCGGAGGAAGGAGCCGGTAAATCTGTCATTTACCGGCTCCTTCCTTTTCCGAATGCACACCTGTCCATTCATAACGGAGCATTGTAAACTGCGTTTACGATGTTTCAGTTTATGAATAAACATGAGTCTCTGCCTCCTGTCCACTCATCTTTAGTGTAGCTGAGGCTGCAGAGAAAGGGACTGGGGAATCTGTGTCCTTAGTCCCTTTCTCTGTTTCAAAGGGGAGATGTCAAATACTTTTACAAATATTTAAAAGTAAAATTGTAAAGAAAAATGTATTAAAAATAAAAAAACTACTGACACAGTCCACGCCTCATCAGTGCTGCATATTAGTGCTACTGTCAAATGACATTAAAAAAAAAAGGTATCGGTACTTCTACTCAGTCTTAAATATTGGTATCGGTACAAACCTAATAATTACTGTCTGTGTTGAACCAGCTCCTTCAAAATATTATGTAGCAACTGGGGAAAGGGCAAGGGGAAGAACATCACATCCAAGATGGTGGCACCCAGCAACGGTCTCAGGGCTTTTTTGTCTACACAAGGGAGCCTTTTACAGCTAGGTAACATGCACAAAGTTAGTTAAATGTACATATATTCTATTGTTGTTGAAATGACTGGTCCAGCGACAGGGTCTCTTTATCAAGTAGAGCTCTTGGCACAGTTAAAAAAAAAGTTATAACTGCAAATTTCCAAGATAAAGCAGTGCAGCGCTTAAAAGAACAATAATAAATGAATAAATATGAGGCAAAGTTCCAAAATATATCTTGATCCGAGGAAATTTCTCAGATGGTAAAAAAGGGTGCAGATAAACTTGACATTCGTGTATCAACACCACTATGTTCCACTACCAGAAGTAGAGGCTGCTCACCTTATTGAGTAGACCTTCTGCGCTAACAGATAGGTCACTCATGCAGTCCCTTCCACAGGGTAATGATAGAGATGAAAAGGCTGGCCACATATATTTTCCCCAAGACTTGTAGTATCCAAATGTCAATTTTATCGGCAGGTATAAATCATGTTAAAACTAAATAACAGGACATAGTGCTCTCCATATAATAAAATGATGAATTTATTAAATAAAAAAACGTTACTCACAAAGATAGCACTAAATCCCAGTGCAAGAGTATAGAACATGTATAGATAAAACCAGATAGGTGGCTTTACTGACGTCACGGAGCCCCTCGTACGCGTATCGTCCGTGGGTAAGGACATCCTCAGCGGATCTGATAACTGCAAATTTGCTAGGATGTATTATATTTTTTACAGGAAAGGTTTTTTGAAAGTCTTGTTGAGTGAAAAAACCCCCATTAAAGTAACCCTATGTTTTGCCCATGCAGGGAATAACAACAGGTACACTTTGTATTGGCCTCCCCCGCAGCACATACTCATCTATACCAGTGTTTCTCAACTCCAGTCCTCAAGGCGCCCCAACAGGTCATGTTTTTAGGATCTCTCTCAGATGAAACTGCTGTGGTAATTACTAAGGCAGTGAAACTGATTAAATCACCTGTGCAAAATAATGGCAAGTCTGAAAACATGACCTGTTGGGGCCCCTCGAGGACTGGAGTCGAGAAACACTGATCTATACTTTACTTCCCTGCTGCTCCATTCAGCTGCTGGAAGGAAAAGATCATAAGCTCTGTGTATGCTACAATTTGCAATAACTGGAGCTTACACAGGACTAAGAACTCTTCAAGGAAGCAGAGGAAATAACTTTGTGCTGTTGGGAAGGACAGCAATAAAGGAAAGGAAAACTGTATTGTTCTAATGAGCCAGGCCCTCTGATTTCTACTGTATTAAATTGTATTGTGCTGTCTGTCCTTATGTTGTAAAGGGCTGAGTAAACTGTCGGTGCTATATAAATCCTGTATAATAATGCTGTACCCTACTAGAGAAAAGCCTTAGACCCCATTCACACTTGTACAACTTGAAAGTCGTGTGACTTTGACGCCACTTGAAGCCATGCCTATGTAATCTTGAGGTCTATGGACATCAAGTCGCATCATAGTCAGACCAAAGTAGTGCAGGGACTGCGTTGAAGTCGCTGCGACTTAAAGTCACACAGATATGAATGGTACTCATTGGAAATCATGGGGTACGACTTATGTGACTTTGCAGTCCCAGGTTGCACAAGTGTGAAAGGAGCTTTAATGCTAACCTAGGAACCCCTTACCTTGTAAAACAACCCATTCAGCTTTAAATAGAAGTAAAATGCAAAACATTTGTGTGTGTGTGTGTGTGTGTGTGTGTGTATATATATATATATATATATATATATATATATATATATATATATATATATATATATATATACATACATATACATACACCATATTACCAAAAGTAGTGGGACGCCTGCCTTTACATGCACATGAACTTTAATGGCATCCCAGTCTTAGTCCGTAGGGATCAATATTGAGTTGGCCCACCGTTTGCAGCTATAACAGCTTCAACTCTTCTTAGAAGGCTGTCCACAAGGTTTAGGAGTGTGTCTATGGGAATGTTTGACCATTCTTCCAGAAGCGCATTTGTGAGGTCAGGCACTGATGTTGTACGAGAAGGCCTGGCTCGCAGTCTCAGCTCTAATTCATCCCAAAGGTGTTCAGTCAAATTCCTCCACCCCAAACCCAACAGAACACAATATAGCACACACACACACATACAGATATATATACACATACATACATACATACACACATACACACACACACACATATACATTTTATATTTTTATAAAAGTGATTACATAATCTCTGTTCTAAGTTCCTTTAGGGGCTTAGAGAGCTGGGGGAGGACAAACAGCAGGACACTCATCTTCCCAGTAAATGGCTGTAGGCTGGTGGGGCGTGTCAGCACAGGTCTGATCATTGGAGGACAGGCAGGCTGTGCCCCCAGCACAGCCAGAAATCTGACCACGCTGGGAGGAAGGTGCTTTCATAAGAAAAAGAATAAGAAAAAGGAGTACAGCACTATGTGAAAATAAAGGAAAAAACAGCAGCCAACACAGCCATACACCAAAAGCAATATGTGTACGTGTAAAAATTGTGTAGCGCTATTTTAGACCATATAAATAATGTACTCAAAATGTGACCATTAAAAGTAGTGTGATGCTTGTGGAGTATGTCTCCACAATATAAGTGCTATAATTATCTCAAAAGTGCTAAAGATACATATATATTGTATACATGCCACTGTGACATGTGTATGCTAAATAAATGTGACAAAATAAGATAAAAAAGTGATATTACCACAATGAAACAAATGAAAAAATGTAAATAAATATAAATGAAAACAAATCTAGTATTCAGACACAAAACTTGTTTGGAGGGCAAAGTCCAAAATATAACTGGCAGGTATGTCTGTGATTGGCAAAGTCCAATGATGGAAATGATGATCAAAAACACACTTGGACAGACATTCATCAGATGTTGACACCCCAAAAAGAACTGAAAAAGTGAATGAGCAAGAGCGGTATATGAAAGTGGGTCTACCTTTTTAGTGGAAACGCGTAGAGTGGACCCACTTTCATATACCGCTCTTGCTCATGTACCTATTTTTAGCCTGTGATGACCTTTTAACATGTGAGTTTACACTCTTATTTAAATAAACCCTTTTTCTTAAACGTTATCACGCTATGCGATTTCCTTTCCATCTATTTTTCCATGGTTTATGAACACTGAGTCTCTGGCCCCTATTGGAAAACTATCTTCATGTTGATGTCTGAATACTATCCTTATGCTAGTGTCTGAGAACGTTTGTGCCGAGGTGATGGTTTGACTCAAGATCCGTTGTGCCTGTTCAGCCAGATGTATCCCTCAAGCCAGCTGATTTTAAAGCTTATATGACTTGGGTGGTATAAGCCTCTCCAAGTCATTGACATCTGGTAAGCCTCCTTCTGTTCACTGGTTGTGGCTCATTCACTTTATCGGTTCTTTTTGGGGTGTCAACGTCTGATGAATGCCTGACCAAGTGTGTTTTTCATTATCATTTCCATCATTGGACTTGCCACTTTTTTATCTTATTTTGTCACATTTATTTAGCATACACATGTCATAGTGGCATTTATACAATATATATATGTATCTTTAGCACTTTTGCGATCATTTTAGTACTTATATTGTGGAGACCTACTCCACAAGTATCACACTACTTTTAATGGTCACATTTTGAGTACATTATTTATATGGTCTAAAATAGCGCTACACAATTTTTACACGGAAGGTGCTTTCATGCCTATTATGGGCAATTTAAAATAGGAATGCAGAAGACTGGCAGGAAGGAACGCCAGATATTTTATACAAAGGAAGGAATACAAAGAGAATTTGATGACTTTTTAATACAAGTACATCATGCACATATTAGGGGTAACATTGTTGGGGTAACATTCTTTAAGGGCTGATACACACCACTAAAACGCATTACAGATCAATTTCAGATGCATTTCTGCATGCATGTTTTTAATGCATTCCGGTGCGTTTTTTGTTGCATTTCCGGATGCATTCCAGATGTTTTTTTTTCATGATCTTTTTTTCACTGTACTGGGGTCTGGTGTGTTTTTGATGCTCTCCAGTGCATTTTGCAGCCATTTTTCGCATACCAGTACAGGAAAAATGCAGCATGTTCTACTTTTTTTTTTTACTGGAACTGACTGTACTGGTGTGAACGATGTTATTGGAAACCGTATAATCTACTTTCCATGCGTAGTTTGTTAACTGTTATTGGAGTTGGATACCAATTGTTTCCTGTCACAATTGCCAATAGAATGGATCTCGTCGGTAATCTGATCTCTTTGATAACCCTTCTGCAGAAATCTCTCTGCCCAAACCTGAGACAGATAGACAAGGAAAAACAGTTTCGTCTAAGGCGAATAAACTGCCCCCCTCGGAATATTGCACAGTCAGGTTTTGTGACTATCGAGGGAAATGTACCCATTCCTATCTGTGGGCTTGAAATAGTTATGGGTCCTGTAATGAACTCCTTTCTTAAATACCTCCAAGTCGAGAAACACCATACTTTGAGTAATCAATGTTCCAAGAGAAGGAGATATTTTTGTTGTTACTATTTAGCCTTATCATGAATGCCTCAAGGCTCAGCATATCACCATCCCAGATCATAATGAGATCGTCGATGTATCTTTAAGAACATGCTAAATGACTAGGGCGGCCCCGAAAGACAGTTTCCTCCTCCTGAATGTGATTTGCTGTGTCTGCAGCGGGCCACATGTAAATACAGGAAGTGCCGTTTGTCAATGTGAGGCGAGGAGAGCCGCAGGGGATCAATGCTATGAGCAAATTTGCCACACTGGGAGGGAACCTAGCCTCCATGGCAACACCCATGATCTGAAGGAAGAACTGTCCATCGTACCAGAAGTAATCCCTAGTGAGGCAAAACTCAAGACATTGTAATAAAAACTTTTTAGGTCTATTGGTAAGGTCAGATTTAGCTAGAGCCCATCTGACTGATGTTATAGCATCCTTATGACCAATGATAGTGTATAGAGAGCTGACATCAGCCTGAGACAAGTATACTATTACTATTGCAGGGAAGATCTTCCAAAATCTGGATAATGTGCTTAGTGTCTCTAAGAAAGGCTGTGGACACTAGAGGTTTAAGAAAAAAAAAAAATCAATATATTGTCCAACCTGTGCACGGACTGAGAATCCTTATGGATTTCCGGCAAAAAGTATATAAAAATGGTGTCCTGCATGCACTGGAATCCAAAAAAATTGCTTCCTTTTAGGTCCGAACCTTTGGTTTCAAACCTTTTTTTAACCAAAAACGATAACTCATCCTTACATTTAAAGATGGGGACCACTTTTTAACACTTCATATGTATTACGGTCCCCCAACAATCAATCCATTTCTCCCCTATAAAAAAGATTTATTCATCACCACCAACTTTTTTTTGGATTCTAAGGAAGAAATACCCTTTTTAATATATGCAGGATCTCTGGCTTTTTTAATCTTCATACTATCTAAATCACTTAATATCATGTTTTTAAACACTTCAATGTGTTTGGTATCTACATTAGGAGGATTAAACACAGACCTATTCCCTAAATTAGAATGTGTACCTACAGCGTCCAAGACAGCTCTCAGCAGGTTTTGACAAAAAATACTTATTAATATTAAGGCTTCTAACAAATTTTTGTAAATTCACATAGGTCTGGAATTTATTGAAGTTACCTACTGGAGCTAATTTTAGTCCCTTATCAAGGACCCGAAGTTCATCCTCAGATCAACTAGAGCCACAGATATTATAAATGCCAGTTCCTAATGGGGTCTTTTCTGTTTTTTTCTCCTCTCTGCTCTCCCTCCTTGTGTTCTCTTCTTTTTCCCTCCATTCTGTTTCCCATGGGTGTATGAGTGGATGGCCCCCACTCATTGGGTTGGGGTTCCCTAAAAAAACCCTCATCAAATTCCTTTCTATCACATAAAGGAGTGAAGTGATTAGAGACAATAGGAACGTCCTGGTGATATTGAGATTTCCAACCAGGGTTGGGGTGAAAACCCCCTCTAGGTGTAATATTATTATATGTTCCACCCCTGGACAATCAATCATAACTTTGATCATCATTCCAGTTAGGTGGATAAGGGGCCGAAGATGGGGGAGGGACAAAACCCATGGAGTGTGAGATGTAGGAGTGGCAACTGGTTTTGCTACAGCATTAGGAGGGTGAGAATTGGGTATTTGGTTATTCAAGGAGACATTGGCCTGCCATTTAAACACCCTCTTATGAGAGAAATCCCCAAAATCCCTAATAAATGTACCCTCCTTTTTATCCTGAGCTTCCTTATCCTATTTGGTTAACTTAGTTTTTAATTCTCCTGATAATTTAGGAAATTCAGATGTAGTCTAAAGAGGTTCCATTTTAGACTTGATACCCAAAATGTGTTTCTCAAGTATTTTGGATATATTATCTTTTTAATATACATCTTTTTGAGACAGTTCCCTATCTCGGTATGTTAGCATTTGAGTGAGATGTATACATTGTATTAAAAATAGCTTTTTAAGTAAGTTTGTCCAACACTAGAAACGCTGACAAAGCTTTTATATTTATTATCAATTCGCTGGGGTTGCATTTCTATCATTGTATGTTGTTATGGCAATGGGTGTATTTAAGACAGGCAGGGTGACGCTGTGGCTCCACCCCGCTGACGAAGTTCTTGTGAACGTAACACGTACGGGGGGAGGAGCTACATCTGGCGTCACCCGCTGCCATCGTGAATGAACATTTCTCATGTTTCATGCATATTTTGACCAGCTCTATGCGAGTAGGATATTATCTTAAATAAAGCGCTGAATTAGTTTTAACGGAGAGCACTTAGATTTGTTCTATTATTTACATTGCCTTGGATTTCCATTATCTGCTGTATTTTACCCATTGATGGGACATGCAATTATGACCACCTGTTAGGTCAGGGGTCCAGTAATTGAGGTGAGCGAAGCGAGTGCTTTGGAGGTGGAGGGATTGTCACTTGAAGCTGTGGCTCTTGGACTTTTTTTCATCACATGGAAAATCTCTTTTATTGCTTTCTGGGCCTTGTAGTTTCACCAATTGAGTTATGGACTTTTTATTTACCTTCTATCTTGATTGAACATATTTGCACTGTTATTTTTATTGCCGTTATACATAGATTTTGTGAAGATCTGTTAGTGTTCAGCTGCATGCCATTTTGATTACTTTATTTTGTGCTGATTGCATTTTTATACTTTGGCATCAACTACTCGCCGTGTTTGGAGGAGGAGGAATACTGCTTATGAACCCAAGAACACCATCCCCACTGTCAAACATGGAGGTGGACACATTATGCTTTGGGGGTGTTTTTCTGCTAAGGGGACAGGACAACTTCACAGCATCAAAGGGACGATGGACAGGGCCATGTACTGTCAAATCTTGGGTGAGAACCTTCTTCCCTCAATCAGGGCATTGAAAACGGGTTGTGGATGAGTATTCCAGCATGACAATGACCAAAAAACATACGGCCAAGGCAACAAAGGAGTGGCTTAAGAAGGAGGACATTAAGGTGCCAAAGAAAATATGTAGAGGGAGCTGAAGGTTCGAGTTACCAAACATCAGCTTCAAAACCTTAATGCCTTGGAGAGGATCTGCAAAGAGGAGTGGGACAAAATCCCTCCTGAGATGTGTGCAAATCTGGTGGCCAACCACAAGAAACGTCTGACCTCTGATTGCCAACAAGGGTTTTGCCAAGTACGAAGTCATGTTTTGTGAAGGGGTCAAATACGTATTTCAATCATTAACCACTTGCCACCCGCCCTACGTCAAATGACGGAGGGGCAGTGCTGCTGCCGTTCTGGGTGGATGCCATATGATGGCGCGCAACATGGCGATTGCGGCCACACCGGCGCTACCCCAATCTCTGTAAAGAGCCGCTGATGTGGCTCTTTAACCATGTGATTGGCTGTGACTACAGCAGGTCACATGTAAATACAGGAAGTGTTGTTTGTCAGTGTGAGGCGAGGAGAGCCGCAGGGGATCAAATTGGGGCGTGGCTACACGGCAACTGAATCTTGACACAGAGTGTCATCTGTGAGTGCGAGCGAGGAGGTGTTGGAGACGCGGCACGCAGGAACCCGGCATGTAACTAACATATACCAAAGGAGATTTGTTTTTATTTGTGATGTAAGCGCATTACTTTTTCATTAAAATTATTACCCAAGAGGTTTTTACACTATTGGAGGCTTTGTGTGATTTTATCTCTACATGTGGAGAGAGCTGTCATCCATTTGAATCTGAGGAGATTAGAGTGGAGATTGGGTTGATCACCTGCATAAAGCTTAAAGTGATTTAATCACACATGCGCCTGAAATCTGGTGAGCACCTACAGTATCTCACAAAAGTGAGTACACCCTCACATTTTTGTAATTATTTTATTCTATATTTTCATGTGACAACACTGAAAAAAATGACACTTTGCTACAATGTAAAGTAGTGAGTGTACAACTTGTATAACAGTGTAAATTTGCTATACCCTCAAAATAACTCACACAGCCATTAATGTCTAGCGCTGACAACAAAAGCGAGTACACCCCTAAGTGAAAATGTCCCAATTTGACCCAATCAGCCATTTTCCCTCCCCGGTGTCATGTGACTTAGTGTTACAAGGTCTCAGGTGTGAATAGGGAGCAGGTGTGTTAAATTTGGTGTTATCGCTTTCACTCTCTCATACTGGTCACTGGAAGTTCAACATGGCACCTCATGGCAAAGAACTCGCTGAGGATCTGAAAAAAAGAATTGTTGCTCTACATAAAGATGGCCTAGGCTATAAGAAGATTTCCAAAACCCTGAAATTAGCTGCAGCACGGTGACCAAGACCATACAGAGGTTTAACAGGGCAAGTTCCACTTGGAGACACACCTCCAAGACGACCACTGCCTTGCTAAAGAAGCTGAGGGCAAAGGTGATGGACTGGCCAAGGAGGTCTCCAGACCTAAACCCTATTGAGTATCCTCAAACGGAAGATGGAGGAGCGCAAGGTCTCTAACATCCACCAGCTCCGTGATGTCGTCATGGAGGAGTGGAAGAGGACTCCAGTGGCAACCTGTGAAGCTCTGGTGAACTCCATGTCCAAGAGGGTTAAGGCAGTGCTGGAAAATAATGGTGGCCACAAAAAATATTGACAATTTGGACATTTTCACTTAGGAGTGCACTTTTGTTACCAGCGGTTTAGCCATTAATGGCTGTTTTGAGTTAGAGCCCTTCCACACGGCGGTTTGCAGGCGTTATTGCGCTAAAAATAGCGCCTGCAAACCGACCTAAAACTGCCGCTGCTGTTTCTTCAATGTGAAAGCCCGAGGGCTTTCCACACTGAAGCGGTGCGCTGGCAGGAGAGAGAAAAAACTCCTGCAAACAGCATCTTTGGAGCGGTGAAGGAGAGGTGTATTCACCGCTCCTAAACAGCTCCTGCCCATTGAAATCAATGGGGCAGTGCGGCTATAGCGGTGCTATGCGAGCGGTTTTAACCCTTTTTCGGCCGCCAGCGGGGGTTAAAACCGCACCGCTGGCGGCTGAATACCACCACTAAAACGACGGTAAACTTTTACCGCCGGCGCCCCACCGTGAAAGGGGCCTTATTTTGAGGGGACAGCAAATTTACACTGTTATACAAGCTGTACACTCGCTACTTTACATTGTATCAAAGTGTCATTTCTTCAGTGTTGTCACATGAAAAGATAAAATAAAATATTTACAAAAATGTGAGGGGTGTACTCACTTTTGTGAGATACTGTATATTTATTTTCAGTTCAATAGCGCAGTACTTATATGAGAATTCAGTCAAATTATAGACTGATCATTTCTGTGTCAGTGGGCAAACGTCCAAAATCAGCAAGGAAATACTTTTTTCCTTCACTGTATACTTCTCTCCTGCTGCTCCATTCAGATGCTGGAAGGGAAGAAGATGCTCTGTGTATCCTACAATTCCAAATAACTGGAGCTTACACAGGACTGAGAACTCTTTAAGAGAGCTGAGGAAAGAGGACTTTGTGCTGTTGGGGAGCATTAAAAGGGAATCTTATAGCTTTGCCCTGCTAGAGAAAAGCACAGGATTGCCATAAACAGTGAGTTGAATAAGGCAGACACGTATAAACCTATGTACATTCTTCCCAGAAAAGACAGCCTTCTCATTTTCTTGTATAAAACACCTACATTTATTCATCACAAAGACATAGTTTAAAAAGTGAAACCTGTCTAACCACATAAAATATAACCTGTGTCTTCCGTTAAGCCAATTACAAAAAAAAAAACAAAACACTGTAGATTTACTAAAACCGGAGCACTCAGAATCTGGTGCAGCTGTGCATGGTAGCCAATCAATCAGCTTCTAAAATCAACCACTTCAGGTCCGCCCTATAGCAGTTTTACTGCTACAGGGTGGCACCTGCACACAAGATCATGTGTGTGTGTGTGTGTATATATATATATATATATATACACACATACATACACACACACATATATATACACATACATACACACACACATATATATACACATACATACACACACACGGGTAGGGGGCCATCGGCGGCTCGCTTCCACTGTGATTCACAGCCGATCAGCGGGTGCATAGTACGGGACACCGATCGTTAGGCAGACCGCTGTTCTGATGGGGGGGAAGGGATGAAGTTTGTGTCCCTTAACTCCATCTCTTCCCCTTGTAAAAGCACCTCACACAGTACAGTAAAACACTGGCTAGGCACACAGTTAAACCTTTAATCGCCCCCTGACATTAACCCCTTCCCAGCCAGTGTCATTAGTACATAGGGTTGCCACCTCATCCCTTTAAACCCAAACACATATTAATTACACAGGTTCTGTGGCTGATTTAATGCAGATTAGTAATTAAACTCACTTAGTGCCTTATCTCCATTCAATTAGCCACAGAACCTGTGTAATTAATATGTGTTCGGGTTTATAGGGATGAGGTGGCAACGTACAAAAAGTACAGTGACAGTGCATATTCTTTAGCATTGATCACTGACTTAGTGTTCACTGGTCCTAATCAATATAGGCTTCATTGGGATTATTTACCAAAAATATGTAGCAGAATACATATTGGCCTAAATGTATGAAGAAATTAGATTTTTTTTTTTTAATTATTGGATAGGTTTTACAGCAGAAAGTAAAAAAAAAAATGTAGATTTGTCAGACTTTTTTGTTTATAGCGCAAAAAGCAAAAAGCAGAGGTGATAAAATGACATCAAAAGAAAGCTCTATTTGTGAAAAAAAAAAAATTGGGTACAGTGTCACATGACTGCGCAATTTAAATTAACTTAACTTAAATTAACGCAGTGCCGTATCGCAAAAAATGGCCTTGTCATGAAGAAGGGGGGGGGGGGGGGGTAAACCTTCCAGAGGTCAAGTGGTTAAGCTTTGGCAATAAAGCCTGGAAGTCGATTGGTTACTATGCAGAGTTGCACCAGATTTTCTTTTCTTTTCAGTACATAACCCCCACTAGAAGTCATCTCCTTTTACTCAGCTATCCTCGGCTTCGTAAACAAAGAATAAAAAAGCTGAAAAATGAATAGGGTTGTCCCGATACCACTTTATGACTGAGTACAAGTACCGATACTTTTTTTCAAGTACTCGCCGATACTGATTACCAATACTTTTTTTTTTTAAATGTGGCTCTGATGAGGCGTGGACTGGGTCAGTAGCTTTTTATTTTATTTTTACAATTTATTTTTTTTTTATCATTATATATATTATATACAATGTGTCCTTTTTTTCGGGTAAGTGGACAGTCAGTGTTTATTTTATTTAATTTATTATTATTTTTACTTTAGAATACTTATTTCAAGGTTTCCTTTTTTTGTGGAGGAGCACATGGAGGGGGGAGCGGCGGAGCACATGGAGGGGGGGAGCGGAGGAGCACATGGAGGGGGGGAGCGGAGGAGCACATGGAGGGGGGGAGCGGAGGAGCACATGGAGGGGGGGAGCGGAGGAGCACATGGAGGGGGGGAGCGGAGGAGCACATGGAGGGGGGGAGCGGAGGAGCACATGGAGGGGGGGAGCGGAGGAGCACATGGAGGGGGGGAGCGGAGGAGCACATGGAGGGGGGGGAGCGGAGGAGCACATGGAGGGGGGGGAGCGGAGGAGCACAGGAGCACATGGAGGGGGGGGAGCGGAGGAGCACATGGAGGGGGGGGAGCGGAGGAGCACATGGAGGGGGGGAGCGGAGGAGCACATGGAGGGGGGGAGCGGAGGAGCACATGGAGGGGGGGAGCGGAGGAGCACATGGAGGGGGGGAGCGGAGGAGCACATGGAGGGGGGGAGCGGAGGAGCACATGGAGGGGGGGAGCGGAGGAGCACATGGAGGGGGGGAGCGGAGGAGCACATGGAGGGGGGGAGCGGAGGAGCCCATGGAGGGGGGGAGCGGAGGAGCCCATGGAGGGGGGGAGCGGCGGAGCACATGGAGGGGGGAGCGGCGGAGCACATGGAGGGGGAGCGGCGGAGCACATGGAGGGGGGAGCGGCGGAGCACATGGAGGGGGGAGCGGCGGAGCACATGGAGGGGGGGAGCGGAAATCGGAGGACGGGGGGGGGCTAGGGGGTCGAGAATCGGAGGAGGACGGGGGGGGGCTGAAATCGGAGGAGGATGGGGGGGAAATCGGAGGAGGATACAGGGGACACTCGGGAACAAAATCGATGTGGCGGCGGGGGAAGTTATAACCACCGATCTCCCTGTGTGGCTTTCGATAAAGCAGCTGAAAGCTGCTGAGGGGACAGGGGATGCGGCTGTCAGCTGCTTTTTTGAAAGCCACACAGGGAGATCGGTGATTATTACATTCCCCGCACAGTACAAGTACGCAAATACTCAGTATTGGCACCGATACTAGCATCGGTATCAGGACAACCCTAAAAATTTAAGTTGCCCATAGCGACCAAGTAAATGGTAATTTTAATTATGTTTTAAGGAGTTAAGGAAGTGTAATTAATCAACTAAAAAAGGTTGGGGGAAGTATGTCAGTTTTGGAATGAGATTAGTTGAAGAAGACATCGGTTTGTCTTGTGTGAGGTCTGTCCTGTCCGTAGAGTCAGGAAGTATCTTGGCAGGTTGCATGATTGGAGAGTAGTTTGGTGATAGACTGTAAGAAGATGATTAGTTCTTGGCGGTAATGCAATTAAGAATGCCGTTCGCCACATCCAGAGTTTCATCTCTCACCAGCACTATGTCATAAGACTGTAGAAATTGCTCCATCAGCTCCTCCACCTGCAAAAGAGACATACCGGTAATTAAGGCGAAGTCCAGGGCCACACCAATAATGGGGCATTAGTACAAATAATAATCTTACCCATAAGCTTGGTCCAAATGAACTATATAATATAAGCTTCACTAAAACAGATGGTGGCTTTGGGCTTGGTTCACACCTTCAGGTTGGACCAAGTGCAGACATGTTTCTGCATATCACATGTAGGGCAGCCCATTCATTTCAACGGGCTGCCCTACTCTCCGACTCCTTTCCAAAAATGCGCTGCACCAATCTGCATGGTACCATGGCACTATGTAGTGTGGCACCCACATTTGCAGATGCGTGGGGTGCCATTAAAGCTGAACTTCTTTTGATATACTTTACATCTTGGCCCAAACAAACTACATCCCTCACTAACGTGTGAAGCCGCTGGATGTGCGGTATAAACTGTGCGTAGCTGCGGCTACATACAAAATACTGCACTGTGTTCCAGGTCCCAGGCTAGACTTCCTGTCTCATACCCAGAACATCAGAGTCTATTACAGCAGCGCTCAGCCATTCAGAGAAAGGGATTGTATTAGATCACGGAATACAAAGCTTCCTCTAACTGGGTCAGAGAGGCAGGCTGATGATGTCAGAACCTCTGACTCAGCCAAATCAGTGGAAGCTTTGTATTCAATGAAGAACATAAATCGCTTTCTCTTAATGGCTGAGCGCCAATCAGATAGGCTCTATTGTGTTCCACGTATGAGATTTGAAGTCTCAGATGAAACCCAGAACACAGTGCAGTATGTTAGTGAGGGACAAAGTATGTTTGGGCCAAGCTGAACTATGTAAAGTATATCAAAAGATGGAGTTGAGCTTTAACAATTAATGTCTGTGCTGCACGTTTTTTAAATGGCAGTGCATTTCTCTGCATGTCGAAAAAGCGTGTGATTTTGAAAATGTTCCCAACACTCAGACATGAGTCTACCCTTAGGCTAGGTTCAAGCCCAGTGTCTCATCAACACACATTTTTGCACTACTCACATAGGGCAGCTGATGCATTTCAAAGGGCTGCTGTATGCACAACAAATGCGCCAAAGAAACTTGTATACCTTTTTTGAATATTGAGCTTCATGCATGTTTAACTGCACATTTATCAAACGTCTGCTTGCTGCATTTTGGGTGCCATTAACAATGAATGGCACCGCAACGTGTTCTGTGAAAACATGAGCTTTCGTGCGCACTCACAGAACACTCATGCCCCGTACACACGGTCGGATTTTCCGACGAAAAATGTGTGCTAGGACCTTGTTGTCGGAAATTCCGACCGTGTGTGGGCTCCATCACACATTTTCCATTGGATTTTCCGACACACAAAGTTTGAGAGCAGGCTATAAAATTTTCCGGCAACAAAATCCATTGTCGGAATTTCCGATCGTGTGTACACAAATCCGACGCACAAAGTGCCACGCATGCTCAGAATAAATAAAGAGATGAAAGCTATTGGCTACTAGGGGTGTTGAAATTAATCGTCGAATCGATGCATCGGGATTCGACTGTCCACGATGCGGCATCGATTCTGTAGCCTTAAGAAATCGATTATTGAGGATGACGTCATCCTCGCGCCGTGCCGTCGCACCATGCCCTGCCTCCGAGTGGAGCTGAAAGCCGAAGTTTCTGCGCCGTTTTGATCCGCCTCCCACTGACGTCACCCCCCTGTGTCGCGAGGAGAGGAGGCCTTCCATTCATCCCCTTCTCTCTCCCCTCATCGTCCCACCCCCTCACCAGCCAATAGATAGTGATCCCAGGCGGCGTCATGGTGGTGGAATGCGGAAGTGAGGAGCCACGCTGTGTGCACGTTGGAAACATGGAGCGCCGGCGCCGGAGCTTGTGGTGGCTGGAGCTGTCCCTGCTGCTAAGAGTGGTGGCCGCGGCCAGCTTCTGGAGCACCGAGGAGGAGAGTGGAGCCATCAGTGCTTTTGGTCCCGGAAGGTTTCAGAGCGGTGATGGAGGAGGATGAGGCAGAGCTGGAGGAGAGCCAGAAGAGCAGTAGAGCCAGGTGAGGGGGCCATGGGGAGGACACTGAGAACTAAAGACTGACATGGTAAGGGAGGTGCCAGAATGTATGCAATAAAACCAAAAATGGTGTGCAGTGCTTTGCAGTGACAAATGTACAAAAGAGTGTTATTAACAAATATAGTTCTGAAATATATAATCTGTGATCTGATTGAAAGAAATCTTCTGTATATTCAAAGTAATTCCAGTGCTGAGTGTTCTCTGCTGTGTTCAAATCATTCCTGATTTCTGGTGAATGATTTGAACACAGCAGAGAACACTCAGCACTGGAATTACTTTGAATACACAAAAGATTTCTTTTAATCAGATCACAGATTATATATTTCAGGACTATATTTATTCACTACGTAAGACTCTTTTGTGCATTTATTATCACCACAAAGCACACCATTTTTTGTTTTATTGCCCTAACTGCATGCTCACTGTGTAGAGGTGGGGGGGGGGGGGGGAGGTGCGGCGGTGAAGAGCAGAGGACTGTGTGGATGCTGGTCGAGAAGGATGGAATTGGTCCGTGGTGACACTGGGCAGGGGAGCGCTATGGTAATAGTATTATATGGTGACAGGTTAGTGGTGAGGGGGGGCGGGGTATTGGTCATCTTGGATAGGACAGTCTGGCACCTCCCTTACCATGTTCAGCAGGTCTGCAGTCTCTGATCATCTCCTGTACCATGTCTGCAGTCTCTGATCATCTCCTGTACCATGTCTGCAGTCTCTGACCATCTCCTGTAGTATGTCTGCAGTCTCTGATCATCTCCTGTAGTATGTCTGCAGTCTCTGATCATCTCCTGTACTATGTCTGCAGTCTCTGATCATCTCCTGTATCATGTCTGCAGTCTATGACCATCTTCTGTAGTCATTTGGGGGCAGTCTGGAGATCCTCTTTAAGTTGTCTGCTGTGTTTACACTTTGCTACATGCAGGGAGTGTTGTCTTTTTTTTAAGAACAGATAAAATTTTAAAAATTGAGTTCTTCTGACTACTTAAATTTTTTGGATGAAAACCGCGCGCAGTAATCGTGATGCATCGTGAATCGTGGACCTGATAATCGTAATCGAATCGAATCGTGAGGCCAGTGAAGATGCGCACCCCTATTGGCTACTGCCCCGTTTATAGTCCCGACGTACGCGTTTTACGTCACCGCGTTCAGAACGATCGGATTTTCCGGCAACTTTGTGTGACCGTGTGTATGCAAGACAAGTTTGAGCCAACATCCGTCGGAAAAAATCCTAGGATTTTGTTGTCGGAATGTCCGATCAATGTCCGACAGTGTGTACGGGGCATTAGATGTGAATGCAGCCTTTGGGTTGGTAGGCAGCTAAACTGCTACTTCTGTCCACAACCTGTTGCACCCCAGCATAACATTGGTGCCCACCCGCAAACCCCAGGGTAAAATTGGTGCTCGCCCTCACAGTATGACACTGGTGCCTGCCCTGATCCCCAGGGTAATAATGGCGTCTGCCCACATCCCCAGGGTAACATTGGCACCCACCCCTACAGTGCGACATTGACGTCTGCCTCTAGCTCCCTGGTGGCCCTTAACAACATACTCACAGGAGTCCTGTGAGTATGTTGTTATCAAGAATACACTAGCAGCATTGGCAGTGCACCCGCTACCTGGCAAAGAAACAGTGTTGACAATGAAACAGTATGTTTTTCATAAGGAATATTCTTCTCCATATGTACACAGTACAGTGGACCCCACCACCCTCGGGGCCCCTGTGCACCGCACACACGAAGATTACGCCACCGAGTTGGAGCCTCACCTTGTCATTGAGGTAGCCAATCCTAAGAATGTTGTCCAATTTTGTGACTCCTTCGGCCATTGTGAGGTCGCCCAGCGTATCTCCAAGAAGAATGATGTTACTGCGATGGCTCATCTGCTGGAAATATTCAGCATCCATCAGGACGGAATTGTTCTTGTTGTACGTGTGTATAAGCTTACCCTTAAAATTAGTAAGAATACCCTAAGAAGAAAAAAAAAAAAAAAAAGAACATATTACTTTCTTTTCAAAATTGTCGGTCATTTTTTATTTTTTAGGGCAAAAAATAAAAACTGCAGAGGTGCAGAAAGCTCTTTTTGTGGGGAAAAAAGGACATGCATTCTATTTGGGTACAGTGTCGCACGACTGCGTAATTGTTAAATTAACACAGTGTCGTATCGCAAAAAATGGCCTGGTCAGGGAGGGGGGGGGGGGTAAAAATTCCGGAGCTGAAGTGGTTAAATCACTTTGGTGCATATTTTAAAGTTTTTTTTTTTGATCTTGGTATCATTAATTGGGATTTATATCCACTTGACCTCTGAAAGATTTACCCCCATTCATTGTTTGCTTTTTGGCCCTGCGTTAATTTAACTAACAATTGCACGATCATGCAACATAGTACACAGAGCTTTCTTTTTGTGGTATTTGAGCATCGCTGCATTTTTTATTTTTTTGCGATATAAAATGAAAAAAAAAAAAAAAAAGAAGAAAGACTGAAAATTTTGAAGAAAAAAAAAAAAAACAGAGTTAGGTACCTGGTAACTCTTTTTCTAAGAAGTCTTCCAGGGCAGCATCCGAGAGATAGGCTCCTCCTCCCTAAAACAGGAAACACATTAGTCCACCATTATAAATTTCACACTCTTACCTGTGTGCCTCAGTTATGTTAAAGCACCGAAGGAATTCCCTGTAAGCTGCAAGCTCCCCCTCTGTACCTGGTTTTTGTTGTTTCAAGGGTGGGAACTAGTGCTGCCCTGGAAGACTTCTTAGAAAAAGAGTTACCAGGTACCTAACTCTGTTTTCTCGAATCGTCTTCCAGGGCAGCATCCGAGAGGATATATCAAGCAATACTTACTAGGGTGGGGTTAGAGACTGGAGCACTTTACGACCAAATGCTTGGTCTTGGTCAGACAGCTGGTCTATGAGGTAGTGCTTAGCGAAAGTACTGAAGCTCGACCATGTCGCTGCCCTGCAGATCTGCTCTGGAGTTGCCCCTGCTTTCTCTGCGGCCGAGGTTGCCCAGGCTCTAGTTGAGTGCGCTCTGATTTCACTAGGTGGAGTGAGATTCTGTGCCTTATAGGTAATCTGTATGGCCATCCTTATCCATCTGCTGATGGTGCTTTTTGAGGCTTGTTTCCCTCTGTTCATTCCTGCATAGAGGATGAAGAGGGAGGTCGTTCTACGCCATTCTTTTGTTCTATCGAGATACGCTATGAGCGTGTTCCTTACATCAAGTTTGCTGTAAATGTCTCTTTTCCTACTATCCATGGTTGTTGGAAGTGAGGGTATGACGATGTTTTGGGTTCTGTGAAATGTAGAAGAGACCTTGGGTAGAAAGGCCGGATCTGGAGAGAGAATTATCTTGTCCAGATGTATTAGACAGTATGGTTCTATTGAAGATAGAGCTTGGATCTCACTCACTCTTCTGGCGGATACTAAGGCCAGAAGGAGCGCAGTTTTTAACGTGAGGTTTTTGTCTGAGCTGTCCTCGATAGGTTCAAACGGAGGGGAAAGAAAGCCCTTAAGTACTGTGCCCATGTCCCAGGTGGGAGTTTTGTACAATTTGGCTGGTTTGGATCTTTTAAGAGCTATGAGGAATCGTCTTATCAGCGGGTCTTCCGCTAGTCTAGTATCCATGACCGAAGAAAGTGCTGCAACTTGTACTTTCAGGGTACTTGGTGATATGTTTTTGTCTGCACCATCTTGTAGGAAGTCCAAAACTATTGGAATTATCCCACCGTTGGAGATTGGTCTGTCTTCGTACCAAGAAACAAATTTTTTCCTTATTTTCTCATAGATGGCTCTCGTTACCGGCTTTCTGCTGTTTAAGATGGTGTTGATTACTCTGTCTGACAGGCCCTTGTTCTGGAGTTTTACCCTCTCAGTAACCAAGCCGAGAGCTTCAAGATTTTGTGGTTCGGATGGTTGACTGGGCCTTGTGACAGTAGATCTGGGCGGTCCGTCAGTGTCAGCTGAGGTTGTATGCTGAGATTTTTTAAATTACTGAACCATGCTCTCTGGGGCCAGTGTGGTGCTATTAGTATTACTGTTGTTTTCTCTGCCTTGATTTTTTGGATTACTTTTGGGATTATGGCAGTTGGAGGGAATGCATAGCACAGATGCCATTTCCAGTTTTGGTTGAAAGCATCCACCCCGCTGTTGCCATCTGTAGGGTCCAGGGAGAAAAATATCGGAGATTTTGCGTTCGCCCTGGAAGCAAATAGGTCTACTTCGGGTATTCCCCACTTCTGGGTGATTTGAGTGAAGGTTGTTTGGTTTAGCGACCATTCCGTGTGTTTTATCGTTTTCCGGCTCAGGAAATCTGCCACTGTATTGTCTGTTCCTTTTAGATGAATACCGGATATCGATCTTATGTTCACTTCTGTCCACAGTAGGATAGATTGTGTCAGTCTCATCAGTTTTTGGGATTTTGTGCCCCCTTGTCTGTTTAGGTATGCAACTGTCGTTGCGTTGTCTGATTGTATCTTTACATCCTACCCCTGTAATGCTGGCTTGAAGGCTTTTAGCGCTTCTCCCACAGCTTTCAGCTCTCTCAAGTTTGAGGAGGCTTGTGCCCATTTGGGTGTCCATTTCCCTTGCGAGAACCGCCCTTCCATGTGGGCTCCCCATCCTAGGGCGCTTGCATCGGTGGTGATGCTGACTGGATTGACTTGAGCCCATCTGCGCCCCTCGATGACCCGAAGTGGGTTGAGCCACCAGTAGAGTGTTTGTTTGACTGTGGCGGGGACAGGAATGGATTTTTCTAGGGATGCTTGCCTGCCATCCCACTGGGACAGAATGTAGTTCTGTAAGGGTCGCATGTGAATTTGTGCCCAGGTGATGGCTGGAATGGAAGACGTCATCAGTCCTAGTACGGACATTCCGTGCCTGATCGTTGTGGAATGGTTCCTTAGCAGGGACGTAATTGCTTGTGTCATTTTTACGTCTTTTTCCTTTGTTAGGAAAATTTTTGACAGTCTGGAGTCCAGCACGTATCCCTTGTACACTACTCTCTGGCTTGGGATCATTTGCGATTTCTCTGCGTTTATTAACCATCCCAGGTTTTGCAGATAGTTCATACTCTTGCGCAGGTTGTTTTCTAGGATTGCTGCTGAGTCCGCAAAGAACAGGAGGTCGTCTAAGTATGGTATTATTCCAATACCCTCCTGTCTTAGACCTTTTAGTGCTTCCGCCATTATTTTTGAGAATATTCTTGGAGCTGAGGAAATTCCGAAGGGGAGGGCTGTGTACTGTAGGTGCAGCGTAGCTGCTGGCCCCTGGATTGCGAACCTTAGATTGCTGTCCTTGGGTAGCATGGTCGCTAAGTATTTGGTTGGGGGGCGGTTGGAGAATTCTATTGCGTAACCGTCCGCTATGGTGCGCAATATGAATTTGTTTTCTGTTATCTCCTCCCATTGGTGGGAGAAAGCCGCCAATCTGCCCCCCACCTGAAGGCAGTCATTGTTTTTTGTTCTTTTGGGTATTAGGCTTAAGGATGAATTCACCTTTGCCTTTCTTGTTTTGTTGACCCCAGTGCTTTTTTGCCCCTGGCTTATTGAATTTCTTGAAATGCCGAAAGGGCGCCTTCCCTTGTCTCTTCTTGGTTTGAGGGAACCCCTTATTTTTTGCTGCAGTCCTATCCAGGACTGTTTCTAGCTCGGGACCAAACAGTAGGTCTCCACTGAATGGTATGCCACATAAACGGTTCTTGGAAGGTGCATCCCCCCCCCAGGATTTTAACCACAGGGCTCTGCGGGCCGAGTTTAGTAGTGCCGTGGTCCTAGAGGATATTCTGACAGTTTCTGCTGAAGCATCTGCCAAGAAAGCTGCCGCTCTAGTTAGTGTGGGGATGGTTTTAATTAGTTCCTCCCTGGGCGTGTCGTTCTCCAATAGATCTTGCAGCTGGGTTAGCCAGATTAGCAAGGTTCGGGCTGTGCAGGTGGAAGCAATAGCCGGATTTAGGTTTGCCGCCCCTGCTTCCCATGCCCTTTTCAGGAGAGCTTCTATTTTCTTGTCCATGGGGTCGCTGAGGGTACCTGCGTCATCAAAAGCCAAGTCCGATTTGTTCGTGATTTTTGCCAGAGAGGCATCCACCTTGGGGCATTTAGCCCAGGTTTTGGTGTCTGCTTCCGCAAACGGGTATCTGCGTTTGATTGTGGCGGGGATGAAAAGCTTTTTCTCTGGGTCTTCCCATTCCTTTTTGACTATGTCTTTAAGTGTTTGGTGTACCGGGAACGTTCTTGGCTTCTTGGGCTGGAGCCCTTTGTACATTCTGTCATGCATAGTGAGTTCTGCGGTTTTCTGTTCTTTAATGCCTAGAGTGTCAGTGATGGCTTTGAGAAGACTGTCTGTGTCCTCAGAAGGAAACAGGTTGCAGTCTGTCGTGTCATCTTCCTCCTCTGAGTCTGAACAGATACCGTCTTCTGATTCAGATTGTTCAGATTCATCTGAATCCACCTCTTGTTCTGCCTGTACCTTGTTCTCCCTTGGAATGTGTGTTCCGCTGGTAGATGGGATACTGGCCTGAGCGACACTTGCTGGCGTTTCTAATTTTTCTATAGCTGAGCGTAGTGGTGCCATGGTGCTCTGAATTTCTTTCTTAAAAGAATTGAGCAGGTCTTTCAAAAATCCCTGCGATTCTTTTGCCACCATTTTGTCTAAGCATTTCTGACACAGGGGCTTTTTCCAATCTGGGGAAAGCCTGTGGCTGCATGAGGCACATGTTTTTCCTTTAGCCTTCCTTTCCTCAGGGGTCTTTGCCTGCAAGCGAGCATGGAGAACAAAAAAACCCCGTGAGATAGGTGGTCAAAGAAACTGCCTGTAGATAGGCAGTAAAGAGGTTAAGACAGAGATAATTCAAGAATATTCTGGCTTACCTTGGAGCTGTCCTGATTTGCAGGATCTGCAGGGCAGGGTGGGGAAGCGTCAGACATGATCAGCCACCAGGATCCTCTGCTTAGAGGCCTTTTTATCTGCTTCCTGCATAAGCTCCGGCCCCGCCCCCGGCTGACCCCGTGCAGGTTGGTGGACACACCTGCACATGCCGCTGTATTGTAGAGTAACTGTGCTGGTAGTGAAGGGTAGCATTGAACAAATTTGCTATTTGTATTCGGTTTTCTTTCTCTGTTTTTTTTTTTTTTTTAAACTTCCCGCCTCTAGGTGTCCCTGCTCTATCTCCGCAGTAGATAGACTACGGGAAAATGGCCGCCAACCCGGAAGCGGAACTTCCTCGGCGCCATCTTGGTACACCCCCGACTTCCTGTAGCGGCCTGTGGCAGTGAGGACGCTGCTGCGCCGCCCGGAGAACGGTGGATTCGTTTGGGGGGACAGCCGCAGCTACCAGGGACCTAGTTAGAAGGTGCAAAACCCTCCCTGCTAGACCCTCTGCTGTTGGGGTTTTCGGCGGCGGCGGGGGGGGGGGGGGGCGCCCATCTATGCATGCATCTATCCCCCCTGGCGGGCTCCAGATTCTGTGGAAAGCCAGAGGGGGGTGCTTGCGGAAGCATACACAGGGCTAAACAGCGGCATGGGGTGGGGATGACAGAGTCCTCCTGCAGCCTGGGGGGATGATTGCAGACCCCTCAGTAGGGGCGAAATCTCAGGCTTTGAGCAATATTGCCCAGTGCTGCGCCTGCTCGCCCTCCCAAAGCCTCTTGGGCTGTATGGGATGCTGGCAGGGGGTCTCCTGCAACAAGCACAGAGACAGGTGAAAATAAAATAACAAACGTTCTTGCAGCTCCTGTGGGTCCGGAGGAAACACAAACAACTGAGGCACACAGGTAAGAGTGTGAAATTTATAATGGTGGACTAATGTGTTTCCTGTTTTAGGGAGGAGGAGCCTATCTCTCGGATGCTGCCCTGGAAGACGATTCGAGAAAAATTCTTCATCAATTTAGGCCAATATGTATTCTGCTACATATTTTTGGTAAAACAATTCCCAACAAGCTTATATTGATTGGTTTGCATGAACGTTATAGCGTCAACAAACTATGGGATATATACACTAATTTTTATTCATTTATTTTTTATACTAGTAGCGGGACTGTGACATTGCGGCGGAAAAATCAGGACACTTTTTGGGGACCAGTGACACCAATACAGTGATCAGTGCTAAAAATATGCAGTTACTGTATTAATGACACTGGCTGGGATGGGGTTACCATCAGGGGCGATCAAAAGGTTAACTGTGTGCCTAACATTGCGTTTTCCCACTGAGTGTGTGAGCTGCGGTTACTATAGGAAGACATTGATCCAAGTTCCTGCTTTGGAGGAACACAGGATCAACGCCTTTCTTACTGACAGCAGTCTGTCTTGTTTACATAGGCAGATCACCGTTCTGGCTCTCTGTATAATGATCGTCTGGTACTCGCAAACATCGAGTCCATGGTACCCACAGACCCGGAAGTGTTACCGTGTATCTACACATAACCCCATCCTGCTTTAGTCTCTACTTCAATTACTACAATTAGTTTTAGCTGTTGGTTACCAAATGGCAAGACTACCCTATGCTGCATATCCCATCACTGACAACCCTAGCACATTTTAAGCATTCAGCAAGCTACATTGCAATGTCTATGGTAGAGAAAGATCCCATTTTAAGAGATGGTGGTACTTTGGGCCCAGTGTGGTCCTTCTAAGGCAATTTTGCTATTTGATTCTATGTCATTCTCCTCCATCTGGGGGTCTATGGGTTATGTTATGGTTTTACTACTATGCTGGCCATGTTTGGCCATATGTTCTATAAACTCAGTGTGTACTCAATGCTACTTTGAAAAGTGCCTGTTAGCACTATATTTTTGAAAATGAATAAATAGATACTATAATAATAGAAAAAAAAAAAAGGAAGAGACGTAGTCACCTCTCACAGGGAAATCATTGGAATTCACAGGGACTGCTGCTTGACCTCTTTTTGCCCATGTGGACACATGATGTTCCAGTCAATGTATAGCAGAATCTTTTTGATCCCCCAGGTTAGTGTGCTATATGGTCATACTTTCATCATTGTAGGTAGCCATGCTGCCCGCACAGCCTCCTTCAATGACACTCTCTGAAAGGTAATTGCTAGGGACCACTTGGGACTGGCCTTGCCTTAACTAACCCATCGTTCCTTTTTCATTTCTGACCCATCTGCAGCAAAACTTCACCTTTTCCTCAATCTCTGTCCAGTATAATGAACCCTTCTATTCTCTTTTGGTGTACCAGGACTCTTCCACTGTCACTTGATAGTGCCCTTATAAGTGTCACTAGGACACCCTGACCACCCTGTTGCATGGTTAGATATCACCTGGTCTCCCTGGTCAAGTAAACCCCACTTGGTCCCCTACAACAGTGATCACCAGCTTTCAGCAGGGCTGCCCCACAGGTCGGTGGATTTGGCATTTCACTTACCTGATCATCAAAGTCCATGTAGTTTGAAACCACCTTAATATTGGGATGATAAACTCCAGCCTGGCGGATAATCTCTTCCAGAATATCTCCAATACCAGCAGAGAAAATAAACAGCGGGATCTCATTCTGGTATAGAGTGCCAAAAAAATTCTCAAAACCATCCCTGAAAAAACAAAAAAACAAAAACAAACCAGCTTTGTATAGATGATGCAAGGATGAAAATCATATTGAATGGGGGATTAGGAAAAAAGAAACTGACCATTAAAGTGATACTGAACACACACTATTCAATTTACATTGTCCCTTCTATTTCTGTATGTGAATGAAGGCACTGTAATTATTTTAATTAAAAAAACAAAAAACATCCAAGTACCTTAAGATATACAGCTGTCACATGAACCAGATCTTTCCCAGCCTGTCTGCAGGGACACACAAGCAGGAGAAGCTGCTAGTCCTCTGCCCCTGGTCACATGCTCAAAATAAAAAAAAACAGCCTTTGGAATACAGAGTTAAAATAAATTGTTAATATCAATAAAGTATTTTAAAATGGCATACAAATATATATTTGAAATGAAATCTTTATTATTTTTTTGGCAATAACACGGTGTGCGCAGATTTTTGCCAGCCACAAACTGTCATGCCCCTCCAACCTGTGTCTTAGAATAAGAGGGAGGTGAAGGCTCCATCAATCTACATGCAATATCCCGCCCTGTGTTGTATTTTGGATTTGGGCCCTAGGCAACACTAAAATTGGGAGCCCACCCTATCTAAATTTGCCTTACCCCTTTCTTTGTAAACCCCACCCTTTCCTCTTTAGGCTCCACCTCTTCTCATTGGAGCGCTAATTGGGGGGGGGGGTCAGGACCTCAGCTTTGAGGGGTTCACGCCGGGACTTGCAGCCCTTCACTTTTGTGAGGGTCTCAGCATGAACCGATGAGATCTAAGGATGTGACCCCTTAGATCTCACAGGTTCATGCTGGGACCTGTAGTCCTTTACTAGTTGGGGGGGGGGGTTCACATCCTCAGCTCTGAGGGGCTCATGCTGGGACCTGTTGTCCTTTGCTTTTGGGGTGGGGGGTGTCACATCACCCAAAAGTGAAGGGCTGCAAGTCCCAGAATGAACCCCTCCTCTTTGTATTGGTCTCTGCAGTGCCCGGCTCCCTCATGACACACACGGTTCCAATCCATCCCTAGCGCCTGACCTCACCTCAGAGTTTTTAGAGTTGCTCTCAACTGAGTTCTGGCAGTTCCCTTTCCCTTCCCTCTGAGTATGCCATGCGAGAAGAGGGAGGTGGGTGAAGCTAAAGCACTAGGAGCGGATTGGTGGAGGAAGTTAAATTCTCCTCCGCTTTGAATGCTGGGGCCTCAGCTTCGCTCTGCATTAGTGATGTCACTGGTTGCTAGGCATGAAAGCCCTAGCAACCAGTGGGCAGTAGAGCCAGCAGCGGAGGTGGAGCAAGCAACGGGTCAGTCTGTCTGCAGTGGCCTTTTTGGCGCATCAAATCAGCAGCCCAATCCACCCCTGTTCTCTGCAGTCCTCGCTAGTGTCCCTTCTGCCTGTGGGGGCCGTGCCACCCCCTTGTTAAATGCCACCCAAAGCAAACGCCTTATTTGCCTCGTGGTAGATATGCCCCTTATCCCACACCCATTGTGTTTAGCTGGTTAGTGGGTATGGACGAGAGGAGGGAGTGAGCTTTCATTTACCTTTGTGTATACGCCCACGAGTGACTCCTCTACAGTCACATGGGCTCCTCAGATATGATAGGAAGGAAATGCTTTCCATAGGAAAAAAACGAAAAAACTGAGCATGTGCAGAGTTGCCACCACAGCTGTAAAATCCCTAGCTGAATTGGGTAAGGTGGAGATGAGCAGCAGGATCAACCATTTTTTTTGCAGAATACAGAAAATGAATCTCATAGTGACTGAGTATGAACAGCATGTAATACACCATTTTATTGATAGTTTTTTGATGTAGGTCTAGTGTCACCAAGCAGAGAGAAAGAAAAAAAAAAAAAAGGACGAGTCTTTACAATCACTTAAAAATGCGTAAGGGATTTGTCACTGTCAGGGCGGTAAGCATGTGGAACTCTCTTCCACAATTGGTGGTGTCGGCAGAGAGTATGGATAGTGTTAAAAGACTCTTGGACGTGCATATTAGCTAAAGACAATATACGAGGATATGGGAAATGATACACACACACACACACACACGCGTTGAACTAGATGGACTGTTGTCTTTATTCAAACTTACCTACTATGTTACTGGAGTGACAAGAGGACATACAAAGCCATTAGGTGATATAACCATGCAGTATCTACCCACCAATGAAAAGGAAATGCTGATCCATTGGTGGCTTTTTCCCCAGATGAGCAATGCGGCTACTGCCACAGAAGCAGTCATTGTCTCCTATGAAAACGTTGGGTAACCTTATTTATGGATGCACAATTATTACTACGATGGGGACTGTAACTCTGAAGGCCTCATTAAAAAAAAGCAATGGTGGGTGGGCCAACATATGGTTGTTCTCTTACCGTAGCTTAGCCTGAGCCTCTTTCACAATCTGAGCTAGCTTTTGCTTCTCGATCCTCTGTTCACAGAGCAATGTGTGCGCTTTACTCCACCTGACACAAAGATTAGAAGAAGCTGGTCAGAAAGCACAAAGCCTCTGCAATACAAAGCTCTTCATCAGCAGATTGTTAAGTGAAAGCATAGGATTCATGTATTCAAGTGTCTGAAATAGGAACTGTGTTGCTCAAAGGATACAGATTTTTCCTTTCAATTTTAGATGGGTACTTTAGAAATGGCTGTAGGGATTGATTGGTTGCTATCAGCTTAGAAGTCAATTTTGATCATCAATAAACCCTCGTATTACCAAAGGCAAAGCATTTAAAGTGGAACACCTGTCAACCATCAGGACTTCATATTTTTTACCTTTTATGTGAGCAGCATCAAGTCTCCTTTCCACCTTTCTCCTTTTCTTTTTTAAAAAAAATCAATAACATGTTTTTTTAAAGAAAATATGGCATTCCAGGATATTACATACAATTGTCATTAACCACTTAAGGACCTCTTAGGTCCGCCAATCAGCAGGTCTGGCAGACCCGATGTCTGCTGGAAACCCGGTGATAGTTCCAAGAGTGGGAGAACGGAGGTCTGCCTATGTAAACAAGGCAGATCGCCGTTCTGCTAGTAAGGAAGACAGAGATCTTGGGTTTCTGCTAAGCAGACACATGGATCTCTGTCTTCCTACAGTTAAATCATCCCCCACACAGTAAGAAAGCACTCCCAGGGATCACAGTTAACCCTTTGATAACCCTGATGTTAACTTTGTACAAAACCCTAACATTCCTCCAGCAACTTCCAGCAGGCATCAAAGATATCGAAAGACGAGAATGCATTTTACATTGTACAACATAGCCAGAATTGTGCCCCTACGGTCTCCCAGGACATAGGAGAATTCTGTGATATGCAAGTTCACTTGGACAAAGTGTGTCAAGCCATGGGCCCTATAACATTGCTCCTTCTTTTCAAAGTTTATAAAAGACTAAGTTATATTAAAGGCATAGTTTTAAAAAAAAAATAACAAACATGTCATACATGTCTGTTCGGTATAATGGTTTTGCACAGAGCAGCCCCGATCCTCTTCTTCTTGGGTCCCACGTCGGCGCTCCTGGCTCCTCCTCCTTGACCAGTGCCCCAAATAGCAAGCTGCTTTCTATGTGGGGACTGGTGCATGCTTGCTCCCGAGCCTTGCTCTATGTGTCCATAAGACACATAAAGCCGTGGCTTGGCCCTCCCCACTCTCTCAATGGCTCACTGGCTGTGACTGACAGCAGTGGAAGCCATTGCTGTGTCTCAGCCAATGTAGAGAGAGACCCGGGACAGCCAAGGCTCTCCTGCACATGGCTGAATCGAGAGGGGGCTCAGGTGAGTATTATTAGGGGAGGAGCACACAAAAGGTTTTTTACCCTTATGCATAGAATGCATGAATGTACAACACCTTCAGTCTTTACAACCACTTTAACCAGAGCTAAGAACGATCCAAGCTTTTCAATTGTTGACTTGAGCATCCCTAGCCCTCCAAATAGAAAAAGAGGGAACCTCAACACTAAGTGCAGAGAGACTGTAAAAATGTTGTTTTCATTAGACTGACAAGAGTTACACCCACTACCAGCAGTGATCTCAAAGAAGGGCAAAAAGAAGTAAACTCCTACGGTCAAACCTCTAAGGAAATGTTGACCGCTCCAAGAGAAAACTCTCCAAAGAGTGCAAGGAGTTTGTAAAGAACAGCAACATTTACTTCAGATGTTGTACATCTATGTAGCAGTTAACTATAACCTTGTGGTCTCTTGCGAAGTTCTCAGAATGTGACAGGAACTGGCATGTATCAGCCCTACACCTAGGTCCTTTGAAACAAGACTCTACTTCACAGGAGTCCTTGCAAGAGCCTCAAGGCCTTTGATTCCTCATCACTGCAAAGGAGACCTGGCCTAAGCGGCAGTTGAGTTGCACATCTATCTACCAAGATCAAAGCTGGCATGGTAGACAGCTTGAGCAACACACATTAAGAGTCTTACTATTAGCCAGTGGCCTAGAAGATTCATCCATATCTTCCAACACAGTCTTCAAACAGGAGTGTCCTCCAAGGTGCAGGTTGAGAGCGGGATCTCCTGGGGACAGAGTCATCTAAAATTCCTTCACACCAAGAGAGACTTTTCCATTTACACCTCAGTGCAAAAGAGGAAAGAAGCTGCACCAAGTCCTAAACTTGCTTCTCAGGTCCTCCAATGCTTTGGGTTCTGGATAATAAAGAGCTCATCCAGCTCAATAATTGTATCAAAACATAAAGTACACAACCACATGCCATAAAAGTCATCCCGTTTAATCAATCACTGTAGCTGACATTCAACACATTCCCTGCCCTAAGAGCGGAGTGGCTTAGGGTGAGTACCATGTTGAAAGTCAGCCACATTGACAATAAACCTAGCGGGGTGACTTTTATGGAATGCAGTTAAGTATTTTACTTTTACTAAACCTCAAAGTGGTTACACATGCTTTGCCACCTATCGAGAAGTGACTTGATGCCTCATAGACAATACTGTTTCAGGTATCAAGACTGCAACATAAAGATCATCTCAGTTTTCATGTGATATTTTTGCACCTGTGTTTCTATATGGTTTGCATGATCTCCCTCTATTTCTTTTTAGGTCCCTCTTTTATAGATTTAAGTTGGGTTATCCAGAAGAGTCAGCACTACAGCTGAATACAATGAATGTAAAGATATACGATTAAGATATAGGGTTAGAAAAGCCATAATAACAGACCTGCTTACACGTTTCAGATTTGCGGCCTTAATCCCACAAATCCATAAAAACAGACCTACTTACGCATTTCAGCTTCGCAGTCTTAAACCCATGTAAGCAGGTCTGTTTTTATGGATTTCTAACCTTATGGATGAGATTTATAAAATTGGAGCATGCAAAATCTGGTGAAGCTCTACAAACCAAACAGCTTCCAGGTTTTATTGTCAAGGCTTAATTGACCAAACTGAATTTAGAAGCCGATTGGCTACCATGCACAGCTGTAACAGATTCAGAGTACTCCAGTTTTAGTAAATCCCTCCAATGTCTTAATAAAAGGAGTTTACATTTATTTGATTCAGCCGTAGTGCTGACTCTTCTGGATATCACTGTTACAAATCTGCCTGCAAGAGACTAAGCCTGGACATAGACTTCTTGTGTTATAATGTTGTATTGAACTGCATCCTCTGTACTACAATTAGCTGAAGAAAAAACTGTGTTGGATTCAATTTCTGTGCCGCCTATGTTGGATGGTGCCAAGCCAGCAGGTGACCTTACTATCTGGGTCTTATGAGGTAGGTCAATGAATAAAGCGCCATTTGAAACAGAACAGAACCAGTTAATGACATCTAAGTGAAACATAACTGGATTGAAGGGTCGCTCTTTAGGGTCACCATACATGTTACAAACTGACTGTAGAATCTTTGTACCCACCAAAACTATGTAATATATGATGAGCTACCTAATCTATCCAACCAATCTGTATACAAACAGGCAAAACCGTGCACTACATAGCGGTTAGTAGATCTAAAGAAGATTGTACTATGTATGGTGAGCTTTAACCACTTCAATACTGGGCACTTATACACCTTCCTGCCCAGACCAATTTTCAGCTTTCAGCGCGGCCGCAATTTGAATGACAATTGCGCGGTCATGCCCACAAATTTGTTCATTTTCTGATAAACAAAAAAAAAAAGACCGAAAATTTTGAAAAAAAAAACTTTTGTTTGTTTCTGTTACAAAACTTTGTAAATAAGGAAGTTTTCTTCTTCACTGATGGGGACCAATGAGGTGGCACTGATGATGGGCACTAATATGTGGCACTGGTGGGTATACATAGGTGGCACTGAAAGGCGGTACAGATGGGCACTGATAGGCGGCACGGATGGGCACTGATGTACATTAATGGATGATACTGATGGATGCCAATCAGTGCCAAACAATAATGCCTGCCAGTGATGCCAATTGTGGGCACTGATTGGCATCCATTGTGGGCACTGATTCACATACCTGGTGGCGACTAGTGTTGGGCATCCCTGGTGGTCCAGTGTGGGCATCCTCGGGAGGGCTGCGCTGATATCAGTCAGCACAGACCCCCCCATCCCTGTCGGAAGAGCAGCCGATCGGTTCTCCTCTACTAGCGTCTGACAGATGCGAGTGAGTAAAAGCCGATCAACGGCTCTTCCTGTTTACATCGTGATCAGCCGTGATTGGAGACGGCTGATCACATGGTAAAGAGTCTCTATTAGCGACTCTTTACCTAGATTGGAGTTGCGGTGTGTCAGACTGACACACCGCAACAATGATCGCCGCGATGCGCGCCCCCGGGGGCTTGATATCCTGGCAACGTCATATGACGTCCGGTCAGGATATCGCAACGACTTTGCCGACGTCGTATTGCTATATGGCGGGCGACAAGTGGTTAAAGGCGGCCATACAAAGATCGAAATTTGGCTGGTTCAGCAGGGATCAGACAAATTCTGATCCATGTATTGGCAGGCCGGTCTATTGATCGACTTCGGTATAACCAGCCTGTCTTTTTTCCCCCAAACGATTAGTGCCGCCAGCTATATCTGGCAACACCGATAAGTGTGTTCTGAGGGTGGGGAAGCCTCCCTAGCTCAATGGGACGATTCCCCCATTCACATCAAGTGTAGGGGAATTGGGTCAAATTTTTAATTAGTTCAACCCACTGGTTTAACGGAAGTAGATAAATGTATGGCCAGTTTTAGATTTGCCTGGAGCTTCGCTTTGACTGCTCTCTACATGTTCTCACCATTCCACCATTAGCGGGTACTTCTCCTCAATGGTCCGATGAGGGTCAATTTCAAGAGGGTAGTAGAAGTTACAAAGATCCTTTAACTAAAAAAAAAAAAAAAACACAATACAAGGTTATGAAAAAAGTGTACACAACAAGTAACGTGTTCGATTTTTAGAACTGCCTATTAAAAGGATGCCATACCAAAGTGGAAAAGCATTGAAATGAACAATAGGGGCCTATTTGAGCATTATTAAAGAGGAGTTCCAGCCTGGGGAAAAAAAAATGATTAAATGTCAGCAGCCACAAATATTGTAGCTGCTGACTTTTAATATAAGGATATAAGATATACCGGTCCTGGAATCCCGCGATATCGGCACCCCAAGCCGATCTTTCCATCGGCTCCGGGTGCAGGCCTTTACTAAGGGGAAGGCCTGCACCCGGCTTCACAGTCTGTTTCCTACTACGCATGCACGAGTCACGCTGTGCTTTCTGAATGGTCCCGTTCTCTTCTGGGACCTGCGTGTCTTCCAGAGGAAAAGGGGGATAAGGGGTAAGGAGAAGGGGTCGGAAATTGTGTAGATCATCGCACGATTGTGGCGATCTTACGCGGAAGTAAGAGTGGGTGCCTGGTTTTGACAGGTATCTGCTCCCCCCCTCCACTGCCACGTTTGCCATCTTTCGGGAGGGGGGGGGGGCGCCAAACAAGCGGAGCTTCCCCTTCTGGGAGTTGGGATTATAATAATCATCAAAATTAACCACCTAAGGACCGAGCCTTTTTTTTAGATGTGTTGTTTACAAGTTAAAAACATTTTTTTTTGCTAGAAAATTACTTAGAACCCCGAAACATTATACATTTTTTTTTCTAACACCCTAGAGAATAAAATGGCAGTCGTTGCAATACTTTCTGTCACACCGTATTTGCGCAGCGGTCTTACAAGCGCACCTTTTTTTGGAAAAAATACTCTTTTTTTGAATTAAAAAATAAGACAACAGTAAAGTTAGCCCATTATTTTTAAAATCGATACCCAACGGCGACAAACTTTTACCCTTAAAAATCTCCATAGGCGATGTTTAAAAAATTCTACAGGTGGCATATTTTGAGTTACAGAGGAGATCTAGGGCTAGAATTATTGCTCTCGCTCTACCAATTGCGGCGATACCTCACTTGTGCGGTTTGAACACGGTTTTGGTATGCGGGCACTGCTTATGCATGCGAACTTGGCGGGACGGGGCGAGTTTATTTTACCGTTTATTTTTACACTGTTTAAAAAAAAAAAAAATATATATATGTCACTCTTACTCCTATTACAAGGGATGTAAACATCCCTTGTAATAGGACCTCTTAAATATGAGATCTGGGGTCAAAAATTTAAACTAAAATGCAATTTAAAAAAAAAATGTCCCTTAAAGAGCTATGGGCGGAAGTGAGAGTTTGACGTCGCTTCCATCCTGCAATGTCATGGAGACAGGTGGGGGCCATCTTCCCCTCACTCGTCTCCATGCCAAGGAAGGAGGAACATCCGATTGCCTCCGCCGACGGCTCCGGTAAGTGGCAGAGGTCACCGAAGCGCGGCAGGAGGGGGGCCCTCTCCCGCCACTGATAAAAGTGATCTTGCGGCGAATCTGCCACAGAGAACACTTTTATCTTCAAGCGGATCACCAGCCGAACAAGAGGATACCGGGGTTAGATCAGCTAGCTGCTGCCATAACAACGAAATCCCCCATGAAAAGAAGGACGTATATCAGCGTGCGACGGCCCGGAGGTGGTTAAAAGAAAGAAATGCTTGAAATATCACTCTGTGTGTAATACATCTATATAAAATATGAGTTTCACTTTTTCAATTGAATTACTGAAATAAATTTACTTTTTGATGATATTCTAATTTTATGAGATGCATCTGTATATGGGTCCATGGAGCCCAGCTGTTGTAGCCGAGAGCTTGTTTACTGTACACTCCCAGCATAATGACCGAGCTATCACTGACAGCTCCTGGTTACCATATTTAGATTAGGGATGAGCTTCAGCCTGTCTGGATCCTAGTCTATAACCCACCTGAGAGTGCCCACCAGGAAGTAGTCACTTGCACTGTACAATCATAAGCAGCCGAGACGTTCCCCACACATATGCATGACTTGTATATGTGGGACACTGGGACAGGGAATGCACTGGCCGCAGTTGATTGGCCCAATACAGTGACTGCTTCATGGCGGGCTCACTCAAGTGGGATCGGACTAGGATCCAGACAGGCCTGAGCTCATCCCAGTTTACAATCAGGAGCTGGTGGGACAGGATCACCATCATGCAAGTGCTGTGAAATCAATCATGGCCGAAAACTCCACCTCCCAGCAGCAAGATGGCACTTAAAACACCGACTGATGCATATGTAATATTTCTCTTTTCTCATAGATACAATGCTAATATTGGACAGTATTCAGATTGGAACATGGGACATGTTCCAGCTCCTGCCCCATCCCCCCCTCCTTGTAATAGCAGGCGGGGGCTCTCCTCTGGCTTTCAAAGAGAAATCCTATACAGGAGGCACAGGCTGGAGGACATGCATACAGGAGACCACATTGCAGCCATGATCTAGTGATTGTAGGTGCAATGCTTTCCAGGCTCTTGCAGAAAAAAAAAAATAAATGCACTTTTTTTTCTGCAAATATATGTGCATTTTTTCTGTAAAGGTGAACTTATCCTTTAAATATCAGTCCTATGTGGTCATGTCCATTGACATGTCCATACAAAAAGGTCTAATCTCATTGTGTTTTCAACAGATCTTAATCAGAGGTAAGCAATGCTGATTTATATCATGAGAACTCAATGCTCATCAGCCGTGTACAGGTAAAAACACTGCATTCGCTCTCAGCAAGAGTGGTGCAGCTGGTCAGGATTCTGGGGAGTATCCGCCATCAGTATACTGCGGTGTCTGTATATGTACAGGAACTATCCTGGAGTCCTTACATGCATTTCTTCCTCCATGTACTGCTCCAGGCATTCTCTGGGTCCACAGGTTGAAATGTTTTTACCTGTATATGGCGAACATAGTACATGACAGGGCTAAATATTTATCAGCATTGCTTTGTCCCTGATAAACAGTTCGAAACGCGTTGGGCTTAGAACATGACTACACAATCACATAGAACCAATATTTAAAGTAATACTAAGAGGCAAGTTAAAAAAAACAACAAAAAAAAAACCCCACCATGCTATATTTGCCTGCTCTGTGTAGTGGTTTTCCACAGAGCAGCCCTGATCCTCCTCCTCTGGGGTCCCCTTCCAGCGCTCCTGGCTCCTCCCTCCTGCCAAGGGCTCCCAGCGCAAACAGCTTGCTCTGGGGGCATTCAAGCCACTGCTCTGCATGTCCATTCACACACAGAGCCATGGCATGGCCCCAAACCCTCTCTCTCATTGGCTCACTGGCTGCTGTCTCAGCCAATGAGGAGGGAGAGTCCCTGGAGAGCCGAGGCTCTCATGCACATTGCTGGATCAGGATGGGGCTCAGGTAAATTTTAGAGGGGTTTGGGGGGGGGGATGCTGCACACAGAGTGTTTTTAACCTTCATGCGTGGAGGTAAAAAAAAAAACCTTCAGTCTTTACAGCCACTTTAAAATCCAATTTTGGAGCTGGATCTACGAGAGAAGAACGATATGCAATATAACAAATGTATCAACCCATTTATGGATGTTTTTAGCTTTGGAATAATGAAAAATTGCAATAATTTATGAAATCCATGTGTTGTTGAATAGTGTGCCTAAAAAGTCCCATAGACCTTTGGCCTTTCATACTTGTACCATCATATATAGGGATGTTGGCACATACACAGGTCTAATGCCCTGTACGCACAATTGGACTTTCGGACAGGAAATGTTGGATGTGAGCTTGTTGGCGGTAAGTCCGAAGATGTGTATGGTTCATCGGACATTTGTTGTCGGACTTTCCACTAACAAATGTTGGATAGCATGTTCTCAAATTTTCCGCCAACAAATGTGTGTTGTCGGACCTTCCGATCGTATGTACACACGTCCGGACAAAAGTCCAAAGTACAAACACGTATGCTCGGAAGTAGAAGCGGGCGGTCTTGTAAACTAGCGTTTATAATGGAGAATTAACATTCGTGACGTGGCAAATTATGAAATCTACAAATGCAGCGCACAATTCTCTTCTTCTTTAATGGGATAATAATGAAGCTGCTTTGCTGGTGATACTGATGGAGTTATTGCAAACAAATTTTCAAAAGGCTTTTTTTTCTAGCGATAAAGAATAATATTATTATGTTTTTGTTTTTTTATTTGTGCATAAAAAAAAAAAAAAAAAAAATATATTAGACATGCCATCTGCCAAAAGAACTTAACCAAAAAGTGCATTCTATGTATCCAAAAATATAGAAAATATACCAAATCAAAATCATTATTCAACCAAAAAAATAATGTCAAAGCAATAACTCCAAGGCCAATGGTTCTTTTCGCGCTTTTCAGTTCGTTTCTGAACGGCCGTTCGTCAACCAGCCATGTTGCGGAATTGGAGGAGACACGCTATCTCCTCCAATTCTGCAACATGGCTGGTTGACGAACGGCCGTTCAGAAACGAACTGAAAAGCACGAAAAGAAAAGCGCGAATCAACACTCACCACACTTCTACTAACACGAAATTAGCAGAAGGTGCCCAAAGGGTGGCGCTAAAGAGCTTAAAAACCACATAGAACGTCTAGTACATCTAGTACGTCACTACGTTCGTAACTGTTGGCCAAGATTTGTGTGACCGTGTGTATGCAAGACAAGTTTGAGCCAACAACCTTGGAACAAAATTCCACGGTTTTGTTGTTGGAAAGTCCGATCGTGCGTACGAGGCATAAGTCACACCTTATATTTTTGAGATCACTTAAGGGCCCACCAAGGGGTTAATAAGCAATGAAATATATTTTTTTATATACAATCCATCAGTGTAAGTACCGTATATACTCGAGTATAAGTCAACCCGAATATAAACCGAGGCACCTAATTTTACCACAAAAAACTGGGAAAACGTATTGACTCGAATATAAGCCTAGGGTGAGAAATGCGCAGCTACTGTAAGTGGAAAAAGAGGGTCAACAATGCCCATTTGCAGCCGCACTGTGCCCATTTGCATTCCTCACTGTGCCCATTTGCAGCCATAGGTCCCCTGAACTTCAAACTGGGTAGTTAAGGGTTCCTAGATGCCCACTAGCTGCAACCAAAATTTGGGGTCTCTGGACCCAAAAGGTCCCGAAATGACATTGCTGCAGATGGACATAGTTGACCGACTTTGGGGCCCCGTATCTCGGGGCCACTTGGTGCTAGGAACCCCAAATTTGCTGTGCAAACCCAGTGGAACTAGCACCAAGTGGCCCCGAGATACGGGGCCCCAAAGTCTGTTTGGAAAATGTCTAGCACTTTTCTGCAGCAGAAAATGACATTCTCTGAACCGATTTTGGGGCCCCATATCTCGGGGCCACTTGGTGCTAGGAACCCCATCTTTGGATATGTTGTAGTGCTAGTTCCACTGGGTTTGCATACCAAATTTTGGGGTTCCTGGCACCAAGTGGCCCCGAGATACGGAGCCCCAAAATTGGTTTGGAAAATGTCAAGCACTTTTCTGCAGCAGAGAATGACATTTTCTGAACCGACTTTGGGGCCCCATATCTCGGGGCCACTTAATGCTAGGAACTCCAGCTTTGGATATGTTGTAGTGCTAGTTCCACTGGGTTTGCATTTTTCCTAGCATCAAGTGGCCCCGAGATACGGGGCCCCAAAGTCAGTTCGGAAAATGTCATTCTTTGCACCAGAAATGTGCTTGACTCGAGTATAAGCCATGAAGGGCACTTTCAGCACAAAAAAAAAAACGTGCAGAAAAACTCGGCTTATGCCGCGTACACACGAGCGGACTTTACGGAAGACTTTGCTCGGCGGACTTTACGACAGACTTTCTAAATGAACGGACTTGCCTACACACAATCCACCAAAGTCCGTCGAATTCGTACGTGATGACGTACGACCGGAGTAAAACAAGGAAGTTCATAGCCAGTAGCTGCCCTAACGTGGCTTTTTGTCCGTCGAACTAGCATACAGACGAGCGGACTTTTCGAATGGACTCGATTTCGACGGATTGATTTGAAACATGTTTCAAATCTAAGTCCGTCCAACTTTTGAAAAAACAAAGTCCGCTGGAGCCCACACACGATCGAATTGTCTGACGAAATACATTCCGCCGGGCAAACTCCGCCGTAAAGTCCGCTCGTGTGTACGCGGCATTATACTTCTATTCCTTTGTACAGCAACACTCAGCTGCATGCAAATATACTGACAAGGAACATGTTGATGGGAAACGAGGGCAGAGCAAGCGGAGATTTCACAACACCAGTGTGCTGCTGCTCTATCACTGTCCAATCAGCAAGCTGGGTTTGGAGAGTGGACACCACTGTACCCCCTCTACAGGTACTGAACGTTTGAGCTGCCTGGCTGTGCATTCTGGTATGTTTTGTAAATCTCAGGACTGGATAGATAGAAATACTAGATAGATAGAAATACTAATCATTCGTTAGGTTAAAACAGCTCCCTTGTTTTGTTGATCGACCAGACTGATTCACTAAACCATATTCAGCATTAAAGTCCATCCCATGACTCACCTTCTTCCTGCAGTCCTCGCTAATTATGTTGCTGTTGTCAATGATATCTGTGTAGGAGAGATGGGGAGGAGATGGCCAGCAGCGTTATTACCTGGAGAATGTTAAAGGAGACCAGTAGGGGGGCGACAGCGATATACTCACTATAGCAGGTGGGGCATCTTTCCCCCTTAAACCTGAAGCGGCTGAGTGTCATATCAAAATCAGAAATCACCTGGAAGTCAACCAATAGAGATTCATTATTACCGTTTACTACAGCACCACATTTTATAAAGGTTTACAGTAAACACACATACTCTGCTAATACATTGTTCTACCAAAAATTGAAACTTATAAAAAAAATTAATAGCTTCCCATCTCTTAATAGAGCCTGCTTATTGCTATACGGCACCATTCATTGCACTGCAAGGGCTCTTCCACACTTGTGATGGAGTGTGGTTTCCTCTGAAGAGCGATCTGCATTGGCATCACTTTCACAGGTGGTGGGTGAGGTGTTGTATTGCCTCCTCACTGCCCCATTTATTATTATTATTATAATACAGAATTTATATAGTGCCAACAGTTTGTGCAGCGCTTTACAATATAAAGGGAGTCAATACAGCAACAATTTAATACAGGAAGACCCTGCTCCTGGGTGCTTACCATCCAAATAGATTTAACCCTTTAATGCCCCATTGGACTCAATGGATGAGCTTGATAAGTGGAGTCGTTTGTCAAACTCTGCACCCCAAGTTAAAGTTTTAGTTCACCTTTAACCACGTCAATACCAAGCACTTTTATCCCCTTCCAGCGCAGGCCAATTTTCAGGCTTTTAGCGCTGTCACACTTTGAATGAGAATAGCGCGGTCATGCAACACTGTACCCAAATACATTTTTTATAATTTTCTTCCCACAAATAGAGCTTTCTTTTGGTGGTATTTAATCACCTCCAATTTGAAAAGAAAAAAAAATAAAAAAGTTTTAGTTTCTGGCAGCAAATTTTTTAAATAAGTAATTTTTCTCCTACACTGATGGGCACTGATAAGGCGCCATTAATATGCAGCACTGGTGGGTGGGACTGATGAGCAGACTGGTGTCACTGATGGGCACTGTTGAGGCGGCACCAATATGCAGCACTGAAAGGTGGCACAGATTGGCCTCACTGATGGGCACAGACTGGTGTCACTGATGGGCACTGTTGAGGCGGCACAGATTGGCACAGACTGGTGTCACTGATGGGCACTGTTGAGGCGGCACCAATATGCAGCACTGAAAGGTGGCACAGATTGGCCTCACTGATGGGCACAGACTGGTGTCACTGATGGGCACTGTTGAGGCGGCACAGATTGGCCTCACTGATGGGCACTGTTGAGGCTGCATTGTAATCAGGGCACCGATGATCTGTGCCCCGATTACACATTTTTTTATGTGAGGAGATCCTGCTTTTTAGCTCTCCTCACACTGTCAGTGTGATGCGAGGAGAACCGATAAACAGGACTTCCTTATTTACATGTGATAGGCTGCGATTGGACACAGCCGATCACATGGGTAAATGGCATGGCAGCTCTTTGCTGAGATCCGGGTCGCACCGTGTCCCAGGCAGCTAAACTGGGCACCATCATATGACGTCGCCCCAGAACAACGGTGGGCGCGCAGGAAGTAGTTAAGAGAGAGAAAAAAAAAAATTCTATGAGCGGTCTAAGGCTAGCCATACATTATACAATTTTTTGTACAATTTTCCTTTAGATTTACCAAAGCCATATCATATGACCAGATCATATGTATGCAACCAGGTAGGCTTTTGCACTACATATTTGAAGGTAAATCTAAAGGAAACTTGAATAAGAAAATTGTAAAATGTATGGCCAGCCTAACTGTCAGGTTGGACAGAGTGCACCCCCTCTCTCCACCACTGTCCAATAACGTAGCTAGCAAGGAGATGCTTTGACAACTGGCACTTCTCTTAGTCTCCAAGCATTGGTCTGGAACATTTTATCTGACAAGCCCCCCATCCTCCTGCATTCCTTATGAAGAGCTTGTCTTGGGGAAATGCTTGGACACTTAGAAATGCACCATCTGTCAATGTAGCCATCTCCTTGCTAGCGGCGTTATCAGACGGCCATAGCAGCAGAAGGGGTACCCTGTCCAACCTCACAGCTAGCCTTATACATCACCTAAGGAGATGGGACAAAGTACATGTAAGGAGAACAAAAAACATTACTACAATTTCTTCTTGACTGTCGGTTTACACTGTCACAGCGCATGTAATTCATGCAGAAAACGCACCGCATTCCTGTGCGATTTTGAACCGTGTGCATACCCATGCGATCCGATTCAGGCAAACGCACTGCATTTTGAGAGCTGCTTTTGGGGTGCTGTTAACTTTTAATTGACACCCGCAGCAGATCACATTTACACAATGCGATTGCTATGCAGTGCAGGAAACGTACAGGAATCACTGCTTTTCCTCACCAGTGTGAACCGGAGCTTAAAGTGTGAATGACTCAAACTCACCTGTAATTTGTTATCCCCTCCAGTTTGCAATGCCATGATCAGTTCTTCAACCCTCTGCGGATCTTTCATATGAACCGTGTCCTTATCCAGCTCTGGAATCTGAAAAATATTGATCAGGAAAAGGTAGTTAACACAATGGAAAATACATCAGTGTTCAATTCTCTGACTGCTGAGACACCTGCTGACCACTGGGATGGTGGGGGCGCACCTGAGCTCCGAAATCAGAGTGAACCGAAGCCTGGATGCTGAACGGGTCTGGTTTTGGGGAATCCTGGTCCTATGGAAAACTCCTACTACACATAGGAGGTGTGAGGGAGCAGACCTTAGGGCAGGGATCTTCAAACTACGGCCCTCCAGCTGTCGCTGAACTACACATGATCATCCCATGATTGTAGTTCCTGAACAACTGGAGGGCCATAGTTTGAAGACCCCTGCCTTAGCGGGATGTATACAGCTAAGCTTCTGTCTCCCTGCGCTAGTGGCAGTTTGGGGGTGGAGTCAAATGGCCAAACTTCCATTTCTGACCCCTCCATATGGAGATGTGAGAAGGAATAAAACTTTTTGTGGCTGCTACTGAGGACCCACCGACATCCCTGTCCATACCTTCACCTGTGGAGAGGAGATCAGAGACCACAGCAATTACAGAGCAGTATATATCTGTGCACCATTGTGTTTAGAAAAATAATAGAAAAAAAATGATATAGATATATATATATAGATATAGATATATATATATATATATATATATATATATATATATATATATATATATATATATATATATATATATATATATATATATATATATATACACATATACATATACATACACACATATACACTCAAACTGGCGGCCCTCCAGCTGCTGCGGAACTACAAGTCCCATCATTCCTCTGAGGGTCATGCTTGTAACTGTCAGTCTTGCAATGCCTCATGGGACTTGTAGGTCTAAAACAGCTGGAGGGTCACGAGATAGAGAGATAGAGGGATGATAGAGAGATAGAGGGATGATAGAGAGATAGAGGGATGATAGAGAGATAGAGGGATGATAGAGGGATGATAGAGAGATAGAGAGATGATAGAGAGATGATAGAAGGATGATAGAGGGATGATAGAGAGGAGATAGAGAGATGATAGAGAGATAGATATATATATATAATCTCTATCAGGGGTCTCAAACTGGTGGCCCTCCAGCTGTTTCAGAACTATCTATTATAATTTTTTTTATATTATATAAAAAAAAAAAGTTTCTGGGCTCTACTACAGGTACAAACAACAAGTGGCATTCACATAGGTGGTAGTACTGCGATCGTCAGGAGCAAAGGAATTTATTTTGGGTTGCTCTTCGGCAGTAGGTTATGATAATATTAAAAAATCTAAAAAAAAAAATTTTTTTTTTTTTTTTTTACTATTTTTTTTTGCTCATTTCCCTTTGATAATAAAAAATTAGGAAATATCTATCACCATTTCCCAGCAAATGAAAGCCCAGTTTCTCCTGAAAGATCCACCCAGATACATGGATGTGATTATATGTCCAGCTCTACAGATACATGACAAAAGGTGGGAAACTGACTGAGCAGAAATCTGTCTAAGCGCCTTAAAATGGATGTGTGTGACACGTCCCATATATGTGTCGCAAAAAAAAACAAAAAAAAAAACAAAAAAAAAAAACACCACACACACACACACACACACACACACACACGAAAAAAAAAACAAAAAACATGAAAATCCAACATATCAATCGTTTCCAGCGGCTCCACCCAAAATTGTAAAAATTCTCAGACACTCCTCCCAAAACGGGAAAAAAAAAAAAAAAAAATGGTTGTGAAACCAATATATGCATAACATTCAAAGAAATAATATTACTATCCGAGGTATCAATCAGAATTTTCAGTGGCTCCTCCCAAAACTAAAAGTGTTGAAATGGTTGTGAGGCTTCTTATATAGGAGTCACAAAAAAAAAAAAAAAAAAAAATGAATATGTTTAGTAGCCAAGGAATCGGTCATCATTTTCAGTTGCTCCGCCCAAAATTAGGATTCTCGGTTACTCCATCCTAAAACTGGAAACATTACAATGGTTGGGACATGCCTCGTATACTATATGTGGTCACATAAAAAAAAAAAAAAAAAAAAAAATAATACATTTTCATTTTATGAGTCATAATTTTCAGTTGCTCCACCAAAAACAAAATGTTAGATGGCTATGAAACATCCCATATACGTGTTAAAAAAAAAAAAAAGAAACCAACATAATAAATATCCAATGTATTCTCTTTATACGGTAGATTTCTCTGTGTACCGTATATTAGACCTCTATGTATATATTAGATCTCTTTGTAAACAGTAGATTTCTATGTATACATTAGATCTCTCTGTATAGATCTGATTTCTACGTAAATATTAGATTTCTCTCTGTATATAAGATGTCTCTGTATAAATTCGAGTTCTCTGTGTATATTAGATTTCTATGTAAATATTAGAGTTCAATGTATATATTAGATTTCTCTGTGTATATATTAAATATTAGATATATTATATATCTCTGCGTATATTGTAATGTATCTGTGTATATTAGATGTCTCTGTATAAATTTGAGTTCTCTGTGTATATTAGAGTTCTCTGTGTATATTAGAGTTCTCTGTGTATATTAGAGTTCTATGTATATATTAGATTTCAATGTATATATTAGAAATCTAATATATACACAGATAAATCTAATATATACATTGAAATCAATATATACACAGATAAATCTAATATATACACAGATAAATCTAATATATACATTGAAATTAATATATACATTGAAATCAATATATACACAGATAAATCTAATATATACACAGATAAATCTAATATATACACAGATAAATCTAATATATACATTGAAATCAATATATACACAGATAAATCTAATATATACACAGATAAATCTAATATATATTAGATTTATCTGTGTATATATTAGATTTATCTGTGTATATATTGATTTCAATGTATATATTAGATTTATCTGTGTATATATTAGATTTATCTGTGTATATATTGATTTCAATGTATATATTAGATCTATCTGTGTATATATTAAATATTAGATATATTATATATCTCTGCGTATATTGTAATGTATCTGTGTATATTAGATGTCTCTGTATAAATTTGAGTTCTCTGTGTATATTAGAGTTCTCTGTGTATATTAGAGTTCTCTGTGTATATTAGAGTTCTCTGTGTATATTAGAGTTCTCTGTGTATATTAGAGTTCTCTGTGTATATTAGAGTTCTCTGTGTATATTAGAGTTCTCTGTGTATATTAGAGTTCTCTGTGTATATTAGAGTTCTCTGTGTATATTAGAGTTCTCTGTGTATATTAGAGTTCTCTGTGTATATTAGAGTTCTCTGTGTATATTAGAGTTCTCTGTGTATATTAGAGTTCTCTGTGTATATTAGAGTTCTCTGTGTATATTAGAGTTCTCTGTGTATATTAGAGTTCTCTGTGTATATTAGAGTTCTCTGTGTATATTAGAGTTCTCTGTGTATATTAGAGTTCTCTGTGTATATTAGAGTTCTCTGTGTATATTAGAGTTCTCTGTGTATATTAGAGTTCTCTGTGTATATTAGAGTTCTCTGTGTATATTAGAGTTCAATTTATATATTAGAAATCTAATATATACACAGATAAATCTAATATATACATTGATAAATCTAATATATACACAGATAAATCTAATATATACACAGATAAATCTAATATATACATTGAAATCAATATATACACAGATAAATCTAATATATACACAGATAAATCTAATATATACATTGAAATCAATATATACACAGATAAATCTAATATATACATTGAAATCAATATATACACAGATAAATCTAATATATACATTGATAAATCTAATATATACACAGATAAATCTAATATATACACAGATAAATCTAATATATACATTGAAATCAATATATACACAGATAAATCTAATATATACATTGATAAATCTAATATATACATTGAAATCAATATATACACAGATAAATCTAATATATACACAGATAAATCTAATATATACATTGAAATCAATATATACACAGATAAATCTAATATATACATTGAAATCAATATATACACAGATAAATCTAATATATACATTGATAAATCTAATATATACACAGATAAATCTAATATATACACAGATAAATCTAATATATACATTGAAATCAATATATACACAGATAAATCTAATATATACATTGAAATTGATATATATATTGAAATCAATATATACACAGATAAATCTAATATATACATTGAAATTAATATATACATTGAAATCAATATATACACAGATAAATCTAATATATACATTGATAAATCTAATATATACATTGAAATCAATATATACACAGATAAATCTAATATATACACAGATAAATCTAATATATACACAGATAAATCTAATATATACACAGATAAATCTAATATATACATTGATAAATCTAATATATACACAGATAAATCTAATATATATACACAGATAAATCTAATATATACATTGAAATCAATATATACACAGATAAATCTAATATATACACAGATAAATCTAATATATACATTGATAAATCTAATATATACATTAATAAATCTAATATATACACAGATAAATCTAATATATACACAGATAAATCTAATATATACATTGATAAATCTAATATATACACAGATAAATCTAATATATACACATATTAATTTCAATGTATATATTAGATTTATCTGTGTATATATTGATTTCAATGTATATATTAATTTCAATGTATATATTAGATTTATCTATACATTGAAATCAATATATACACAGATAAATCTAATATATACATTGATAAATCTAATATATACATTGAAATCAATATATACACAGATAAATCTAATATATACACAGATAAATCTAATATATACATTGAAATCAATATATACACAGATAAATCTAATATATACACAGATAAATCTAATATATACATTGAAATCAATATATACACAGATAAATCTAATATATACACAGATAAATCTAATATATACATTGAAATCAATATATACACAGATAAATCTAATATATACACAGATAAATCTAATATATACACAGATAAATCTAATATATACATTGATAAATCTAATATATACATTGAAATTAATATATACATTGAAATCAATATATACACAGATAGATCTAATATATGCATTGATTTATCTGTGTATATATTGATTTCAATGTATATATTAGATTTATCTGTGTATATATTAGATTTATCTGTGTATATATTAGATTTATCAATGTATATATTAGATTTATCTGTGTATATATTAGATTTATCTGTGTATATATTAGATTTATCTGTGTTTATATTGATTTCAATGTATATATTAGATTTATCTGTGTATATATTAGATTTATTTGTGTATATATTAGATTTATCTGTGTATATATTGATTTCAATGTATATATTAGATTTATCTGTGTATATATTAGATTTATCAATGTATATATTGATTTCAATGTATATATTAGATTTATCTGTGTATATATTAGATTTATCAATGTAAATATTAGAGTTCAATGTATATATTAGATTTCTCTGTGTATATATTAAATATTAGATACATTACAATATACGCAGAGATATATAATATATCTGTGTATATTAGATGTCTCTGTATAAATTTGAGTTCTCTGTGTATATTAGAGTTCTATGTATATATTAGATTTCAATGTATATATTAGAAATCTAATATATACACAGATAAATCTAATATATACACAGATAAATCTAATATATACACAGATAAATCTAATATATACATTGAAATCAATATATACACAGATAAATCTAATATATACATTGATAAATCTAATATATACACACAGATAAATCTAATATATACACAGATAAATCTAATATATACATTGAAATCAATATATACACAGATAAATCTAATATATACATTGATAAATCTAATATATACACACAGATAAATCTAATATATACACAGATAAATCTAATATATACATTGAAATCAATATATACACAGATAAATCTAATATATACACAGATAAATCTAATATATACATTGATAAATCTAATATATACACACAGATAAATCTAATATATACACAGATAAATCTAATATATACATTGAAATCAATATATACACAGATAAATCTAATATATACATTGAAATCAATATATACACAGATAAATCTATGCATATATTAGATCTATCTGTATACTGTATTACTATTTCCATGTATACAGTAGATCTCCCTGTGTATATTAGATTTATACGTATACATTCGATTTCACTGTATATTAGATTGCTCTGTGTACATTAGATGTCTCTGAACATATTCAATTTCTCTGTATATATTAGATACCTCTGTATACATTAGATTTCTCTGTATTTTATATTAGATATTCATAGATCTGCCTGTATATAGTAGACCTTCATGTTGTTTACACTGTGGATCTGTCACTCTGTAGGTCTCCCTGCTTTGCAGACTGGCAGTTATTACCTGATGATGTCATAGCAGGTGGTCTCCATGGCAACCTGTCAGTTGAAGCTGCAGCTGCAGCTACAGCTCAGTGTCATTTGACTAGCCAACAGTGCAGAGTACATACCTGTTTACTGACAGCTGTGAGAATGAAAATGTTTCTGATTTTAGCAGCGATTTTACTGCTTTTTCCTGATAATGTCAAAGCCTTCAGCTACCGATTTGTACAGATGTTAAAGGAAATCGACAAGTTACCCTTCAAAAGGTTGAAACGTCTTATCAATTCCACGGAATGTGATGTAAACTGCGGCTTAGGGACGAAAATAGAAACCCATTGCTATGTGGGGCCGGAGGTTGCCGGCGGACCGGACGTTGCACCTGAATGTGAAGAGATACAGGTAGTATGCCACGGCATCTGGGAGTGCGCACCGAGAAATTACTACTTGTACATCGGTGCCAGCACTACACTGGACTGCCAACCGGAAGTTCTGCCTGAAGGTGTAGAACAAAAAATGTCCTACAACTGGAAATATATTCCTGGAATCACCATAGATGATGACAGCTTTGAAGATGAATATGAAATCATCAGCCATCAGCGCACCATTCCGCTTTACAATATCCAGGAGAGTCACTCTGGCACATATAGGTGCACCATAGAGGACTCCAAAGGCAAGCTGCTGAAGGTCATCTACTTTGCCGTTCGGGTAATCGACCCTGAACTCTATCCCCTACAGCGGAGCAAAATTCCTACCCTGAAGGAAGAATGGCAGAAACAGGGAACGGCGGCACTTCTCAAAGCAAAGCTGCCATTGTTAACTGCCAAAAAGCAGTTCCACATAATCCTTGGAGTTGGAATTGGGGCAAGTGTGCCGCTAGCCATCGTTTTATGCTTCCTGTTCCGCTGTTGTAGAAAAAGAAAAAAGCTGGGCGATGAGGAGACTGGGGGAGAAGAGCCAGCAACAACAGAGCCTTGGGCAACAGATCCTTGGGCAACAGAGCCAGGAGCAACAAAGCCTTGGGCAACAAAGCCTTGGGCAACAGAGCCTTGGGCAACAGAGCCTTGGGCAACAGAGCCTTGGGCAACAGAGCCAGGAGCAACAGAGCCTTGGGCAACAGAGCCCGCAGCAAAGGAGCCCGCAGCAAAGGAGCCCGCAGCAAAGGAGCCCGCAGCAAAGGAGCCCGCAGCAAAGGAGCCCGCAGCAAAGGAGCCCGCAGCAAAGGAGCCCGCAGCAAAAGAGCCCGCAGCAAAAGAGCCCGCAGCAAAAGAGCCCGCAGCAAAGAAGCCCGCAGCAAAGAAGCCAGCAGAAAAGGCGCCTGCAGCAAAGGAGCCTGCAGCAAAGGAGCCTGCAGCAAAGGAGCCTGCAGCAAAGGCGCCTGCAGCAAAGGAGCCTGCAGCAAAGGAGCCTGCAGCAAAGGAGCCAGCAGCAAAAGCGCCTGCAGCAAAGGCGCCTGCAGCAAAGGCGCCTGCAGCAAAGGCGCCTGCAGCAAAGGAGCCTGCAGCAAAGGCGCCTGCAGCAAAGGCGCCTGCAGCAAAGGCGCCTGCAGCAAAAGCGCCTGCAGCAAAGGCGCCTGCAGCAAAGGCGCCTGCAGCAAAGGCGCCTGCAGCAAAGGCGCCTGCAGCAAAAGCACCTGCAGCAAAGGAGCCTGCAGCAAAAGCACCTGCAGCAAAAGCGCCTGCAGCAAAGGCGCCTGCAGCAAAGGCGCCTGCAGCAAAGCCTGCAGCAAAGGCGCCTGCAGCAAAGGCGCCTGCAGCAAAGCCTGCAGCAAAGGCGCCTGCAGCAAAGGCGCCTGCAGCAAAGGCGCCTGCAGCAAAGGCGCCTGCAGCAAAGCCTACAGCAAAGGCGCCTGCAGCAAAGCCTACAGCAAAGGCGCCTGCAGCAAAGGTGCCTGCAGCAAAGGCGCCTGCAGCAAAAGTGCCAAAGAGAGCGGCGTCTGGAGGAAAGAAAAGGAATAAGTCAGGAGGGAAATAGTCTGAGGATGTAGGCTGAACAGCCCCGGCCATCTCTACCCGTGTCTGTGTACGCCATGACATCACATTTATCACACTAGTGATGCTAACCAACAGGGCAATTTCCTGTTGCTTGGGAACCAATCAGTGTCAGGTTAATAAGGGCTCACACAGGCCGCGAGGGTGCTGTACTGGGGGGGTGCTAAGACTGGGAGGGGGGGATTGTAGTGGGGCATCCTTTACTGGGGGGACTAAACTAGAACCCCTGCACTGGGTGGGGGACTGTACTGGGGCCCCTGCACTGGGAGGGGGGGGGACTGTACTGGAGCCCCTGTAGTGGGAGGAGGGGGAGTGTACTGGGGCCCCTGTAGTGGGAGGGGAGGATGTACTGGAGCCCCTGTACTGGGAGGGGGGGCACTGTAAAGGGGCCCCTGTACTGGGAGGGGGGGCACTGTAATGGGGCCCCTGTACTGGGAGGGGGGGCACTGTAATGGGGCCCCTGTACTGGGAGGGGGGGCACTGTAATGGGGCCCCTGTACTGGGAGGGGGGGCACTGTAATGGGGCCCCTGTACTGGGAGGGGGGGGGCACTGTAATGGGGCCCCTGTACTGGGAGGGGGGGCACTGTAATGGGGCCCCTGTACTGGGAGGGGGGGGCACTGTAATGGGGCCCCTGTACTGGGAGGAGGGGGGGCACTGTAATGGGGCCCCTGTACTGGGAGGAGGGGGGGCACTGTAATGGGGCCCCTGTACTGGGAGGAGGGGGGGCACTGTAATGGGGCCCCTGTACTGGGAGGAGGGGGGGCACTGTAATGGGGCCCCTGTACTGGGAGGAGGGGGGGCACTGTAATGGGGCCCCTGTACTGGGAGGAGGGGGGGCACTGTAATGGGGCCCCTGTACTGGGAGGAGGGGGGGCACTGTAATGGGGCCCCTGTACTGGGAGGAGGGGGGGCACTTTAATGGGGCCCCTGTACTGGGAGGAGGGGGGGCACTTTAATGGGGCCCCTGTACTGGGAGGAGGGGGGGCACTGTAATGGGGCCCCTGTACTGGGAGGAGGGGGGGCACTGTAATGGGGCCCCTGTACTGGGAGGGGGGGGCACTGTAATGGGGCCCCTGTACTGGGAGGGGGGGCTCTGTAATGGGGCCCCTGTACTGGGAGGGGGGGCTCTGTAATGGGGCCCCTGTACTGGGAGGGGGGGCTCTGTAATGGGGCCCCTGTACTGGGAGGGGGGGCACTGTAATGGGGCCCCTGTACTGGGAGGGGGGGCTGTAATGGGGCCCCTGTACTGGGAGGGGGGGGGCTCTGTAATGGGGCCCCTGTACTGGGAGGGGGGGCACTGTAATGGGGCCCCTGTACTGGGAGGGGGGGCACTGTAATGGGGCCCCTGTACTGGGAGGGGGGGCACTGTAATGGGGCCCCTGTACTGGGAGGGGGGGCACTGTAATGGGGCCCCTGTACTGGGAGGGGGGGCACTGTAATGGGGCCCCTGTACTGGGAGGGGGGGCACTGTAATGGGGCCCCTGTACTGGGAGGGGGGCACTGTAATGGGGCCCCTGTACTGGGAGGGGGGCACTGTAATGGGCCCCTGTACTGGGAGGGGGGCACTGTAATGGGCCCCTGCACTGGGAGGGGGCACTTGAAATGGGGCCCCTGTACTGGGAGGGGGGGACTGTAATGGGGCCCCTGGGCTGGGAGGACTATACTGACCCTATTGGAAGCCTGTATGACAACATAGTAGAACCAGTATCAGAGCATTGACACTCCACAACAGGAAGTGTCTGGTAATGTAATGACAGCTGTAGATTTAGTCTATGAGATTCTGATTGGTGCTCCATGTCCCTGGATCTCCCCTCCCCTGTAACAAAGGATCAGGCTGGGTGATCTGGTGTACACTGAGCACCCAGGGGCCACAAAGTACCCACCATGCACACTTAGTACTTACAATCATCTCTGCGGACTGGGGGAGGGGTATGGGGGTTCTGATGAGCAGATCTCAATCTGACTTCACTTGCTGATCTCAGATCTTACTATTCTTCTCCAGTGGAGCTCTGCACATAGACGCCAGCCCCCTCTAGCGACCACAACTTCCACAGGTACATATGAGACTTCTATATTTTGTGGCTGTGTGAAAAATGAAAGCTGCTTCCGGGTTGAAACAGTCACTTCCTAGTCGCTTTCTAACGCTTCAATCCCTAGAGCATGCGTAGCCCCACACCATGGATGTTTGTGATTTTGTCCCCGGCGTGGGCGCCGCCATCTTCTTGGCTAGAAAAGGCTGGCCTTCCTATTAATTCTAAGCTCGTGTCAACTCGGTGGGCGTGTCGTAAAAATGGGGGAGTCCTATCAGCAGCGGGCTGCCTTGATTTCTTCACTTCTACCCCGCCCATCATCTTTGCAGTTATTGGTTGCTAGAAACGCCATCATCTTAACGACAGATGACACGCCTCCACAGCGGAGCTGCTCAGCCTCCTAGCTCCGCCCCGACTCCGCCTCCTGTCATTAGGTTAAAGGGACCGTGAACTTCATAGGACTGATGGATGGAGGTAAAATCACCTTGAAATTCAGCTAGTGGATCGAATCTAATTCAACTAATGGGTATCTAGGTGTTGAGATCTTGTCTATTTGATTGATTTTTTTAAATATACATTTGCCTGATATTTCTTTAATTCTAATATAAGCAGTTTTGCTGTTCCATATTGCTGGCATGGATTCTGATGAAGCATTAAAAAGTGAAATGTTTAATCCTGCATGCCCACCTTCTGTAAACAGGCTGATTATGTTTCATCTAGGGTCATACCATTTATAGTTCAATCTTATTTTATTAGAAAGGATATTATAACATATACATGAGGTTACATATCATCCAATATTAACCGATTCCCTACCGCTGCACGACGATATATGTCGGCTGAATGGCACAGGTGGGCAAAAGGGCGTACAGGTACGTCCCCTTTAAGAAGCTGTACTGCGGGCGTGACCACGGGACCCACGATGTCCGCCGGGTGCCCGCGATCGTGTCACGGAGCCGTAGAACGGGGAGATGCTTTTGTAAACAAGGCATTTCCCCATTCTGCCTAGCAACATGTCAGAGATCACTGCTCTCGGTCATCGGGAGCAGTGATCGCTGTCATGTGTGTTGAAGCCCCTCCCCCCCACAGTTAGAATCACTCCCTACGCACACTTAACCCCTTTATCACCCCCTAGTGGTTAACTCATTCACTGCCAGTGTCATTTACACAGTAAATCAGTGAATTTTTATAGCACTGATCGCTGTATAAATGATAATGGTCCCAAAATAGTGTCAAAAGTGTCCGCCTTAAATAGTGTCAAATGTGTCCGCCTTAATGTCGCAGTCACGATAAAAATCCCAGCTCGCCGCCAATACTAATAAAAAAAAAACAATAAAAATGCCATAAAACTATTCCCTATTTTGTAGACGCTATAAATTTTGTGCAAACCAATCAATATACGCTTATTGCGATTTTTTTTTTTTTTTACCAAAAATATGTAGAAGAATACGCATCAGCCTAAACTGAGGAAAAAAATTTTTTTTTATATATTTTTGGGGGATATTTATTATAGCAAAAAGTAAAAAATATTGCGCTTTTTTTCAAAATTGTCGCTTTTTTTTGTTAGCGCATCAAATAAAAACCACAGAGGCGATCAAATACCACCAAAAGAAAGCTCTATTTGCGGGGAAAAAAGGACGTCAATTTTGTTTGGGTACAACGTCGCACGACCGCGCAATTGTCAGTTAAAACGACGCAGTGCCGGATCGCAAAAAGTGCTCTGGTCAGGAAGGGGGCAAATCCTTCCTGGGCTGGAACATACGTAAGTCCCGCCCACATATGAAAACAGTGTTCAAACCACACATGTGAGGTGTCGCCACGAACGTTAGAGCGAGAGCAATAATTCTAGCCCTAGACCTCCTCTGTAACTCAAAAGATGTAACCAGTAAAAATTTTTAAAACGTCGCCTATGGGGATTTTTAAGTACCGAAGTTTGGCGCCATTCCACGAGCGTGTGCAATTTTGAAGCATGACATGTTAGGTATCTATTTACTCGGCATAACTTCAATCTTTCACATTATGCAAAAAAATTGGGCTAACTTTACTGTTTTTTTTTTTTTTAAAGAATAAATCTGTTTTTTTTCCCAAAAAAATGCGTTTGAAAAATTGGTGCGCAAATACCGTGCTAGATAAAAAGTTGCAATAACTGCCATTGTATTCTCTATGATCTTTGCTAAAAAAAAAAACATATATAATGTTTGGGGGCTCTATGTAATTTTCTAGCAAAAAAATGATTTTTTTAAAATTTATTTAATTCTTTTTATTAATATCCATAAAAAAGAAGTACACATGAACACAGTTTGTGGTATATACAAGAAAACAGAGAACATTGTGGCAGCATTTCGCTGCTTCGTTCACTATTAAATATATATTTATATTAACAAATGAGTTTCATTTCCCTTTTTCTTTTGTTTTTTGTTCCCCACTCCCTTCCCTCCTATTTCTATCCCTTACTTACCCCCCAACCTCCCTACTAGTAATTATTCCCCCCCCCCCCTCCCTCCCACCGCCATTAAGGGGTCAAATAGAAGTTATTTACACGGGATCTTGTTATGTTTTATTTCCAACCAGCATCCCAGCTGAGTTTACTCATTCTCTCCAAGTCCAACCGTCGTACGTTTTGTTCCCTATACCACTAACGACACTTTCTCATATCTACAGCGGATTCAAAAAGAGATGCCGGGTGCTCAGCCCTTGCAACCAGGGCCTCCATATCTTAATAAACTTATTATAACTACCCTTTCTAGTGTATATGGTCTTTTCTGTCCAAACCAAGGAGTCCATTGTCCTGAGCCATTCCTCCGGGGTTGGGGGTGCTGCTGAGAGCCAAGATTGCGCTACCAGTTTTCTAGCCTGATATAGGCTCCTTACTATGGCAGTAGTTGTATTAGTATTCCCTATATTTTCCCGTACTAAGCCCAGAATACACGCCTTAGCCTCTAGGTCTAGTTTAACTTTAAACCTGGATTTTATAGCTTTTACAACCTCAGGCCAGTATCTTGCTAATTTTGGGCATCTCCACATCATGTGCATAAGATCTCCTGTCTCTAAACATCTAGGGCATTTGTCGTCTGGTCTTCGACCAAACCTATGCAACCTCTTAGGGCTATAGTACGCTCTATACAACAGGAAGAGATGCGAGGCCCGCTGCGACGGAGATACGGACACCAGCGGGCCATATTCCAATATTCTTTTCCACTGGTCGTCCGTCAACTCCCCCACATCCGCCTCCCATCTCTCCCTGGAGCCCGGAGTCACCTGCAAGGTTATCAGTTTATCCATTATTTGCATATATGTGTTTGTAATTAGTCCTTTAGTGGTTTTTGTTTTAACTATTTTATTAAGGAGTGGTGCCTTGTCTGTTATATTTAACCCGGGCATACCATCAGGGAGAGTACCAATAGTTGGGTCAATCTGTAAAAGCGTTGATTTCTCCCAGTTGATTACTAGGCCCGAAATCCTCCCAAACCCCTCCACCAATTTCATCGATTTTTCTAAAGATGGCCCCGTGTCCCCCCAAAAAAACAAGACATCATCAGCGTATAACGCAATCCTTTCCTCCCCCTTTTTCCTCCTGAGTCCCTGTAATCCAGTCGAACTTCTCACAACCTCAGCAAGTGGCAAACAACAGGGGTGATAACGGGCACCCCTGCCTTGTACCCCTCTCAAGTGGCAGACTTTCTGAATACTCATTATTAATCTTTAATCTGGCACTTGGGCGACTATATAGAATTTTTACCCAATTGATAAATAAGGGGCCAAAACCGAATCTCTCCATTACCCCCCAAAGATATCCCCATTCCAGGCTGTCGAATGCCTTGGCAATATCCAAGGACATGACAGCTCTGGAACCCTTATTCTCCACCGGGGCCTGGAGATTCAGATATGCCCTTCTAATATTTACGCTGGTAGACCTGTTGTGGATAAACCCTGCCTGGTCAGGATGTATCAGCTTTGCAATGCATTTACTTAACCTGGTTGCCATTACCTTTGCCAGGATTTTAATATCCGAGCAAAGCAATGCAATCGGTCTGTATGAGGATACGTCAAGCTGGTCCTTCCCCTCTTTTCGTATGAGTACAATATTAGTTTCTGACATCGAAACAGGCAATCTACCCTCTGCAACCGCCCCATTCAGTGTCTTCAAAAGGGTAGGGAGCAACACCTCCCCATAATACTTATAGATCTCGACGGGCAATCCGTCTGGGCCTGGGGATTTATGGTTAGGCATATCTGTCACTGCACTTTTTAACTCCTCTAAGGTTATTGGGGATTCTAGGCTGGTCTTATTGATTGCAGAAAGGGTCGGCAATTCAACACCCTCTAAAAATCTGTCCAGCTCTCCCCTTTCTATATCCCGTTTTGATTTATATAGTACTCTATAAAAATCAAAAAATGTCTCCTTAATCATCACAGGGTCAGATGAAATTTCCCCACTTGGGGTCCTAATCATGGAGATTGTTGAGGAGGGGGAATTAGTACTAGCTAATAAGGCTAGCATTCGGCCCACTCTTTTCCCCTCTTCAAAACACCTCTGTCTCTGGAAGAGTCTCCTATTCTCTGCATTTCTAGTTATTACCGCTTTGTACTCCTGCTGCTTCCTGGCCCATAGCTCCTGTTTCCCTGGGCTAGGGTCCAACACATATTGTCTCTCTAATTCCATAACTACGTTTCTAATATGTTCTCCCTCTGCCCTTGACTTCCTCTTTACCCTTGATATATGTTGAATTAAGAGCCCCCTAAGGAAGGCTTGTAAGGAGTCCCAGACCACCCCCGCCGGTGCTGATCCTTAGTTATAATCTATAAACTCTTTTAGTCTAGTGAATATTTCTTCCGTTCCCCCTATTACCTCTAACCATATTGGGTTTACTGTCCATAATCTCTGCGTATGTCTATCATGAGTACCCATTACTAGTTTCAAGGGTGAATGGTCTGATATCCCTCTTGACCAATATTCTATCTTATTCACTAGAGGATGTACTTCTTTATTACCTATGGCCAAATCTATACGAGAGAGTGTACAGTGTGTCCCCGAGTAGCAAGAGTATTGCTGATTATTTGGGTTGCGAATTCTCCAGAGATTGCATCATCCGATCTCCTCCAGAAACTGGGGAGTCTAACCCTCCTAAGATCTGCTGCAGTCAGGCCACGCTACCACAAAGTGGCTCTGGGGCGGAAACACCTTCCCAGACCCACTAACTGTTTACTTTGGTGTAACAAATATACTAAAGTGTTCTGATAAACCTCCTATCTATTTCTTCCACTTTATTTCCAGCTCCTACTCTCCTTTCAACCCCTCCTCTCCCTGACAAAGGAACCTCTAGGGGTTCTCAGTCATACTTTCTTACAGGCTCGGTTCGACGACAATCATCCATCAGGGTTCAAGATGACATACTCTTCACTGGGGTGTTCCCCCACGGTCATATCGCACAATGTGATGGGGTTGAATATTCCAGAGAAAAGGACTACTCTTTTGAGGGAGCTCAAAAAAGGTAGGCTGCATTTCGCCTTTTTACAGGAAACCCACTTTAGGACCAACCAGATCCAAAAACAAACTCATTTTTTTATTGATGCACACCACGCCACTAACCACCATGCCAAATCAAAAGGGGTGACAATCTAGGTGAGCAAAGAAGCTCCCTTTCAAATGACAGATCGCCTACCGGATCCAGAGATCAGATACATTTTCAGAGGTAAATATGGGGGGCACCTATCACACTAGCCAATGCATATTTCCCCAATACGTCACACACTTTTTGCCAGAGACTGGTGAGAGCCCTCCAAGGATTCACTAAAGGTTGCCTTATCCTAGGAGGGGATTTTAACATACTCCTCAACCCATTAGCAGATACATCCTCAGGGAAAACATGCATTACCTACAAAATTTTGAGGAGGATTAAAACCATACTCCAATCGTTACAGCTGTTTGACTCCTGGAGATACCCCACAATCGCTATTCGCATATTGATTACCTGTTCATTACGCAAAGAGACTTATCTAGAGTAACCAACGCTAAAATAGGCATACAAACAATATCAGACCACGCTCCCATATCTCTAACGATAACCCCAATCGCTCCCACTCCTAATACTCTCACATGGAAACTCAACGCGTGACTACTGACAGACTGCAACCTCCCACCAAAAATCACACAATCACTCAAGGAATTTTTTACCTTGAACGACACACCTGAAACAGATCCCATGATGGTGTGGAAAGCACACAAGTGCACTATGCGGGGAGTACTGATAAAATTAGGCGCCCAACGTAAGAGACAAAAAGAAGCCACGACCAAACGTCTAATCACCACAATTTCTCAATTAAGACACAGCACAAACAAACCCTGACTGAACACTCAGCTACAGCACTTCTAGAGGCGAGGAAAGCTCTACAACAGATTTTAGACAATAAAACTAAACGCCTCCTCTTCTTTAAAAAGAAGATATACTACGAGGCAGGAGACAAATCAGGCAGACTTCTTGCGAGAGCCCATCGTGAACCCAACACCTCCAGAAACATGTTAGGAATCAAACGACCTGATGGGAATCTCGACACTGAAACAGAGGCAATAGCTTCACATTTTCATAGTTATTACTCCAAACTGTATAATCTGCCTCCGCAATGGCGACCCCATGATATGCAGAATAACAGGAATAAGGTGATACAAGACTACCTAGACCTAGAACTCCCAAAATCACAGAAGAGAATATAGCCACTTTAGAAGACCAGATAATATCAGCTGAAATACAACAGGCGATCACCTCTTTAAAAGTAGGAAAAAGCCCAGGCCCAGGCGGCTACACATCAATCTATTATAAAACCTTTTAGACATATTGACGGACCCACTCAGAAAGACCTTTAATTCAATGGATACCCCCACCAAATACCACCAGAGTTTCTCACTGCACATATTACAATATTACCTAAACCTAAAGAGGACCACACAGAATGTGCCAGCTACAGGCCTATTTCTCTTTTAAACATAGACTTGAAACTGATGGCCAAAATCTTAGCAAATAGACTCAGACCACATCTAGAGAGTGTCAATGGCCCTGAACAAGTCAGCTTTATGCCAGGCAGAGAAGCCAGAGACAACATCATTAAGGCTCTCCTCCTTACACACGCCACCCGATCTCAGAATGTCGAGGGCCTTCTGTCCACAGATGCGGAGAAGGCCTTTGATAGAGTCGCCTGGGACTTTATGATGGCAACCTGCAAACATGCGGGACTAAAATATCACATGTTGGCCTGGATTGGGGCACTTTATCAGAATCCCTCAGCCAAAATCAGGGTCAATGGCACTCTCTCAAACAAAATTGGCATTCTAAATGGCACAAGACAAGGGTGCTCACTATCACCCCTACTCTTCATACTGACATTAGAACCCTTTATTAGGACGATTAATAACGACAGCTCAATAAAAGGTATTCCACTCCACAACAAAATGTATAAAACGGCCGCATACGCAGACGATCTACTTTTCTTTATCACGGACCCACACATAACCTTACCCAACTTCCTAAAAGACTTCACTCAATACGGCTTTCTCTCTAATCTCAAGATAAATCTAACCAAATCAGAAGCAATTAACATCAACCTACCCCCCAAAATACTGAGCAGAACACGAGAAAATTGTCCTTTCAAATGGGAAGAGACAGCTTTGAAATATGTAGGTGTTTGGCTGACCCCAAGTATATCACTAATTTTCGACGCAAACTTTCCGCCTCTTCTCTGGACGATAGAGAAAGATCAAAAAATTTGGAATGCAAGTTATTTTTCCTGGTTCGGGAGGGCGGCTGTTCTTAAAATGGTCATCCTCCCAAGGCTGTTATACCTATTGCGAGCGTTACCGACAACTGGCCCCCCAAATTTAAAAAAAAAAACTACAATCAATCTTGTTAAAATTCCTCTGGTCACATTAAAGACCCAGAATCAAGTTTTCACTCCTGACAATAAAAAAATATTACCAGGTGGCACAGCTAACGAGAGTAGTGGACTGGCACTGCCACAAGGATTCCAAAGACTGGGTTACTTTGGAAAAAGACTTAAATCCCCCCTCACTTCATATCTCACTGTGGAACCCAGGCCTTAGACACAAACAACTATTACTTCTCCACCCCATCACTAGAACAACATTAGAAGTGTGTAAGAAAGTAGCAAAATTCCCTAAAGTTACCTCCTTACTTAGCCCCATGACCCCCTTGGCTGACAACCCAGACTTCCCCCCAGGAGTCAGAAATCACTTCCTACGCTGTCCGACAACCAACAAACCCCTACTTGTTTTCGGAATGGGACCCTTAAAGAGTATAGCTCTCTTAAAATAGGCAACGAACTCCACACTCTCCCACTCTGGACTTATTTTCAACCACGTAGCTACCTAAACAGCACAAAGATACAGGGTGACTACACAAGACAGCTGACAGAGTTAGAACAAAAATGCGCCTTAGGCAAACCCGTCTCTAAAACCACCTCCTTGGCCTATACCTTGCTACAAAACACCAACACACAAACAGTGGACAGGTTCCGGAGGTACTGCTCCACAGCACTTGAGACAAACATCCGAAAAACAATGGGGAAGGGAGTGTATACTGGCACATAAATGTTCAATCAGCACCAAAACACAAGAAACTTCCTACAAACTTAACTGATTGGTATATCACCCCGGCGAAAATACATATCTGGAGTCCGCAGACCCCAGACACTTGTTGGAGATGTGGTAGTGAAGGGGGCAACCTGGTTCACATCTGGTGGTCATGCCCTTCCCTGAATCCCTATTTTGCTAAGGTCAAGGAACAGATTAAACAAATCACAGATACCTCGTTGGAACTGAACGCTGCCTGCTGTCTACTCCACATCTCAAACTTTACACTCAAGAGATACAAAAACTCACTAACAAAACACCTTCTAAGCGCAGCCAAAACGCTGATCCCGGTTCACTGGAAAACCACACGGGTACCGTATATCACAGACTGGCTAACAAGAGTAGCTGAAATATGCGAAATGGAAGACGCACTAGCTTGAGCATCGGAAAAAGTGGACAAGTGGACCTGGTCACCCTGGTTTGTGTTCCGCTACTCGGATGAATATCAGAAGCTGAAATCAGGATACCCGTCGACCCGAGCCTCACCCCGCTGACTTTCCCCACTCTTTATTCCTATCCTTCTACCTCATATTAGAATCAATGCTTTTAGTTCTATCTGTGTTTAAAAGTCTTCAGATATCAAATAATTAAACCAATGTATAGTCATCATATTTGATTACTTTGCTTCCACACCAATCTTCTTGTGCATTAGATTAACGTGATAAGTTCAGAGTAATACTGAACTACACGGTTGTATATGGCTCTTTAATGAGATGTGTTAAACATATGACAGCTCCGCAAGATATATCAAATGACAACTAAAACTTGATACTGTGATTATGATATATTTACCTATTACCTGCATTTTGTTTTGTAACTATATTTTACCTTTTTCTCAATAAACTTTGAATGTGAAAAAAAAATAAAACTAGAAAAGCTACAATTTCTGGGGAAATTGTGGGAAGTGTTTTTGCTCCCACCTACAGTAGTCTACAACTGGAGTGGGCGGAGTAACTGGGTGGAGTGGCTTGAGTAACTGTTGTGGGGTTGGAGTGGCTGGAGTAACTGTGAAAAGTGTTAAAAAGCTTAATGTTTTAAAAAGTATAAATAGTAGAAAAAAAGTTGAAGAAGTCCCATCATTAGCTGAAAGAGCTGAACATTTTTTTCAAAAATGATTTCTTTTTTTTTTAATTATTTTTTTTTTTTCAAAATTTATTTTTTTTCTCAAAAATGATTTTTTTTCATTTTTTTTCTTTTATTATTATTTTTTTTTTCATGTTGTGGTCATAATGTTATGGCTGATCATGGGGTGGTCATAAATTATTTGGCTGATCATGGGGTGGTCATAATGTTTTGGCTGGTCATAATGTTTTGGTTGATCATGGGGTGGTCATAATGTTTTGGCTGATCATGGGGGGGTCATAATGTTTTGGCTGATCATGGGGGGGTCATAATGTTTTGGCTGATCATGGGGGGTCAAAATGTTTTGGCTGATCATGGGGTGGGGGGTGGTCATAGTGTTTTGGCTGATCATGGGGGGTTCATAATGTTTTAGCTGATCATGGGGTTGTCAGCTTTTGTCACATCCCACTCTAGTTTTGAACATTTCACCATTCATTCCTATGGGACCAATTTCGCAGCAAAAACGATGATATTTCGTGAACCATTTGGCGAAACGTACCACAAAGTACTAGCACACTAATCGGGAACAATCCGCACGTTTCGGTATATTACTGTCTATGTAGTGTAAAAGCTGTGGGAGGAGTTAGGGTGGTAAATTTGGCTATAATAAGAATAATAATATATATGTGAGATAACCGTAAGTGGTCTTGCTATGCAAGAACAGTTAATTAAGTGTAACAATCTAAACAATAAAAATTCCAAAGTGCTATAAAGGTGTGAACCTCCCAACTAAAAAGTTGTTGCACTTGAAGTTAATTTGTATTGCAATTATCTGTAGAGGGGTTTCCACCATCCCTGATAAGTTAAAAAGAAAAATATGTCTTATTATCATTTTGATGTGTATTATATGTGACGTTACATATCACCGATATTGTGGTAATATTGAAGTTTATTGAGATTTCCATACATTAGAGGGTTCCACAATTATTGTTAAGTTATTGATTAGTAAGTTAGCGCTGCACTTTTTTTTTGTGGTGTGGGAACACATAACAGTGCTTGGTGGCAAGCCTTTTACTGACACTTTTTTAATTTACCTCCAGTAGTTTATTGTAAATAGTAGTGTGGTGATTACGTATTATACTAAAGATCGGCATGTGGCATTAATAAACAGACAGATTTCAGTTGTGTCCCACCAGGCCAGCCCCCATAGAAAATGTGCCTAGCTGCTGAGTTCAACTGCCCATCCCTGCACTCAGTGCACTGATGGGCACTGATTGGAAGCACTGATAGCCAGCACTGATTGGCACTGATACGTGACACTGATTGGCAGCACTGATGGGCACTGCGTGGTGGCACTGATAGGTGGCACTGATAGGCAGCACTGATGGTCACCTAAAGGGGAGGTTGGAGGCTGGTCATTTTTTAGGTGTGTGTTGGACTGGCTATAAGGGGAGGTCGGAGGCCATTATTTTATTTGAATGTGTGTTGGATCACCTAAAGGGGAGGTTGGAGGCTGGTAATTTTATAGGCTTGTGTAGGACTCCCTGTAAGGGGAGATCGGAGGCCAGTATTTTATTAAGATGTGTATTGAATCACCTAAAGGGGAGGTTGGAGGCTGGTAATTTTTTAGGCGTGTGTTCGACTGGCTATAAGGGGAGGTCGGAGGCCAGTATTTTATTCAGATGTGTGTTGGATCACCTAAAGGAGAGGTTGGAGGCTGGTTATTTTTTAGGTGTGTGTTGGACTGGCTATAAGAGCAGGTCGGAGGCCAGTATTTTATTCAAATGTGTTTTAAATTAGCTATAAGGGGCACAAGCCTGGCTCTCAAAAAAAACCCCAACTATGGAGGAATGGCTTAAAACAATAGATTCCCTGGTTTGAACAGAAAGGACAGTATACACTAAGAAAGGGAACTACAGAAAATTCATTGGTATATGGAAGCCTTGGTTGCAGGGGCTGAACACTCGATATTTATTTTGAATTAACTATTCTTGAACCTCCTATGAATGCAGGGGAGAACATTAGCCCAAGCTAGATAAGCCAGTGTGCTGGAATAGACCCCACTGGGGCTTAAACAAGTTTAGTATTCCGCGAGTCCTAGTGTTCTCGTCCCTAACGTATGCGCTGACTATAAGATAAGGGATGGGAGGGGGGTGGTAAGGGGATTAGAAGTTAAAGGGGGGGTGGGAAAAGTAGGGAGGCTAAGGGAAAAGAAAAAAGGGGGTAAAAGTAGTACACTGTAAAATATTATCACTTATATATATATCAAGGTTTGCAATCACTATAGGGCACAGTAGACACGCGAGGTATTGTGATTTACTACAGCTTTTGAACTATGTCCTACTGTATTTATCAAATGTATTTTAAGCTTAATTTGCCACGTAAAGTATGTAACTTTCTTTTTTTTTTTTTATACTGCTATAAAAAAAAAAAAATAATAAAAAAAAAAATTAGCTATAAGGGGAGGTTTGAAGGCTGGTATTTTTTTAGGTGTGTGTTGGACTGGCTGTAAGGGGAGGTCGGAGGCCAGTATTTTATTCAGATGTGTGTTGGATCACCTAAAGGGGAGTTTGGAGCCTGGTACATGTTTTAGGTGTGTGTTGGACTGGCTATAAGGGGAGGTCGGAGGCCAGTATTTTATTCAGACGTAGGTTGGATCACCTAAAGGAGGGGTTGGAGGGTGGACATTTTTAGGCGTGTGTTGGACTGGCTATAAGGGGAGGTTGGAGGCCAGTATTTTATTCGGATGTGCGTTGTATCACCTAAAAGGTAGGTCAGAGTCAGTATTTTATTCAGATGTGTGTTGAATTAACTATAAGGGGAGGTTGGAGGCTGGTAAAGCTAAAGGGGAGGTTGGAGGCTGGTAATTTTTTAGACGTGTGTTGGACTGGCTATAAGGGGAGGTCGGAGTCCAGTATTTTATTCAGATGTGTGTTGTATCACCTAAAGGGGAGGTTGGTGGCTGGCAATTTTTTAGGCGTGTGTTGGACTGCCTTTAAGGGGAGGGCGGAGGCCAGTATTTTCTTCAGATGTGTGTTGGATCACCTAAAAGGTAGGTCAGAGGCCAGTATTTTATTCAGATGTGTGTAGATTAGTTATAAGGGGAGGTTGGAGGTTGGTATTTTTTTAGGCGTGTGTTGGACTGGCTGTAAGGGGAGGTCGGAGGCCAGTATTTTATTCAGATGTGTGTTAATTCACCTAAAGGAGAGGTAGGAGGCTGGTAATTTTTTAGGGGTGTGTTGGACTGGCTATAAGGGGAGGTCGGAGGCCAGTATTTTTTTTAAGATGTGTGTTGGATCACCTAATGGAGAGGTTGGAGGCTGGTTATTTTTTAGGTGTGTGTTGGACTGGCTATAAGGGGAGGTCGGAGGCCAGTATTTTATTCAGATGTGTGTTGCATTAGCTATAAGGGCGGGTTGGAGGCTGTTTTTTTTTTTGCAATGATAGACAATGCAATGCTCGGCACAATCCTGCAGACTCTGATGTAAAAAGGAATGCCAGGAACTCTGATGTGGGGGGCACTAGTAAACTCAGCTTATATAATGAAATACAGGATTTGGAAGTCCGTGAAACTGTTTTGATGTTGAATTTTAAAAGCACCGGTGTTCTGTCAGATTAGCACACCTGTGAGATCAGCCAGCTTGCCGCTGCTTTTAAAATTCAACATCAAAACAGTTTCACGGACTTCCAGACCCTGTATTTCACTATATAAGCTGAGTTTACTAGTAAAAAGAAGTGTGCAATGCAAGACTTCGGTGGGTGTAAAAAGTTGTCCGCTTGCCCCCTTCTGACTGTAAGCTTACTGCAGACGAGTGCGGATGTACCAAGATGGCCACGATAGAACGTCACTTCCGTTGCATTTTCTGATGGGTAGCGGTTTTCTGACAGGACACGGGCACAACGTGGTTAATAATGATTAATTAACTTTAGTTATAATGTAGTTATAAATTTTAAAGTGGAGGTCCGCTGAAAAAAAAAATATTAAAAGCCAGCAGCTACAAATACTACAGCTGCTGACTTTTAATATATGGACACTTACCTGTCCAGGGAGCCCGCGATGTCGGCAGCCGAAGCCGATCTGTCCTTCGGCTCTCGGCTGCTACCGCCGTCATCCTCGGTAAGGGAATAAGGAAGTGAAGCCGTGCGGCTTCACTTACTGGTTCCCTACTGCGCATGCGCGAGTCTCGATGCGTGTCCTCTCTGGTCCCTGCTGTGTTCTGTGTCTCACAGAATACAGCGGTGGAGGAGAGTGTAGGTGCCGGAAGTGGCGTAGGTCACCGCAAGCGCCGCGGTGATCTATGCCAGGAAGTGGGAGCAAATACCTGTATTAGACAGGTGTCTGCTCCCTCCTCCCCTCTGAAAGGTGCCAAATGTGACACCGGAGGGGGGGAGGAATCCAAAAAGTGGAAGTTCCATTTTTGGGTGGAACTCCACTTTAATAGAAATATAATTATACTTATAAATATACAATGATGTTATATATTTAAACAATATATTCTGTAATTATAATAACTATTAGTATAATAATCAGTAAAAACATGCGTTATGCTTGCAGTACCATTAAGGCCTCATTCACACTTAGCAATTCACAATGCACATTTTTTGTGCTTTTTTTGTGTGTACATTACTTGCATAACATCTAATGGGCAGCCCATTGATTTCAGTGGACTGCCTTAACGCACAAAAAATGCAGCAAAGTGGCTCATGGAGTTTTTTTTACGGCGCAATTTATGGTATTTGTTGTGCACGGCAAGGAGTGGCTTTTTCTTGTTCTTTTTTTTTTTTGCACACATTCATTTTAATGGACTGCCCTATGCGCAACAGTGGCAAAGTTTTGCTACATTTCAGTTTGTAGGTTTTTTTTACCGAATGTTTCAGTGTGTTTGTTACACATTTCTGTACATGCTTCATGCCTGCCACTAACAATGAATGTTACCCAAATCGCAACATGTTTTCAGCACGTTTTATCCACTTCAGCTCCGGAAGGATTACCCCTGTTCGGACCAGGCCATTTCTTGCGATTCCGCACTACGTTACTTTAACTGACAATTGCGCGGTCGTGCAATGCTGTGCCCAAATACATATTTTTCCTTTTTTCCCCCACACATAGAGCTTTCTTTTGGTGGTATTTGATCACGTTAGCGTTTTTTATTTTTTGCGTTATTAACAACAAAAAAAGACCCAACAATTTTGAGAAAAAAAACTATTTTTTTTTACTTTCTGCTATAAAAACATCCCATAAAAACCATGTAAAAAAAAATCGAATTTCTTCATCAATTTAAGCCAATATGTATTCTGCTACATATTTTTGGTAAAAAAACAAACAAACATCAAAATAGGCATATATTGATTGATTTGCGCAAAAGTTATAGCGTCTACAAAATATGGGATTTTTAATTTATTTATTTTACTAGTAATGGTGGCGATCGGGGACTTATAGCGGGACTGCGATATTGTAGCAGACAAATCGGATACCTGACTGACACTTTTTGAGGACCAGTGACACTAATAAAGTGATCAGTATTAAAAAATATGCACTTTCACTGTACTAATGACACTGGCAGGGAAGGGGTTAACATCAGGGGTGATCAAAGGGTTTAATGTGTGCCTAGATTGTGCTTACTCACTGTGGGGGGAGGTGCTTTGACTAGGGGAAAGCAAAGATCCGTGTTCCTGCTTTGCAGAAACACAGGATCAGTACATCCCCCTCTCACAGAACGGTGATATGTCTTGTTTACCCAGGCAGGTTGTCGTTCTGCCTGTGTACTGTCTAATCAGCAAGCGCCAGCAGACATCGAGTCCACGGTACTCGCTGTGTATAATAACAGCGGGAGTGGGTCACCGCCAGCGCGCGCGCGCCCCAGACCCAGAAGGTTCAGATCACGTACTAGGTATGAGATCTGTCACAGAACGGCCACCCTGCCGCAGTAAGGCTGCTTTCACACTGAAAGCTCCGGCCGTTAGCGGTAAACCACTGCTCGTTTTAACTGTGTAACATGTTTTGTATCTATTTGCTCGGCGTAACAACATAGTTGATATTTTATCAAAAAATTGGGTATTATATTGTGTTTGTGTGCATTAAAATTAATTCAAGTTTATTTTTCTCAAAAAACTCGTGACATAAAAAAATTGCAAAACCTGTTCATTTTATTCTCTAGGGCCTCTGCTAAAAATATATAAAGTTTGGGGGTTCTAAGTAATTTTTTAGCAAAAAAATACAGATTTTTAAATGTAAAGAAAAAGTGTCAGAAAAGGCCTTTTCTTAAAGTGGATAAAGATTATACATTCAGATTATTGCATGGACCCTTTCCCACTATATTCAAATCTGAAAAAAAGTTTTGGCAGGCTTTACATTTTGCTCTACTTTTCATAAACCAGATACAAAGCTTGCATTGACATTTTATTGTTCAGATTCCTGTTGTCAGATCTGTACTTGCAGCAGTGTGTTTTTTCGGAGCGCTAAATCCTGACCCCTGAAATTCTTTATACTGGACAAGGTTAGCCATGTAGCGCTTAGCATAAGATCCACTCCTCCAGGTTTTTAGCTTCGAGTCAAACTTTTGATGAGCAAAAAGTTCAGAGGGATCTAGATGAGTGTTGGCAGACACAGTGGCCGCTCGTTCTCGCCACTGGAACAGGAAGAGATGGCGTTCAGCCTTCTTCTGGCACCATGACCGTGCCAGGCCAAGAGCGGTATGTCCATTTTCATTGACGTCTTGCGTTTGCGCTCCGTTTGCTAGAAGTTCATCTACACAATCACACTTGCCCATAGCTGATGCCACATGGAGAGGGCTGTTTCCAAGCTTGGTTTTGGCCAGTACATTGGCTCCTAAAATAAAAAAATGAACCAAAAGAAAAAAAATATAAAAATAAATAAATAAAACTACTATAACTTCTACTAACTCCAGACAAGTGCCATAGATGTCAATATATTGTAAAGATTTCAATACTGTGCAGTGGAACTAGGAATAATGTTTATGTAACAATACTTTTCTGATTACCAGACAGAAAAAGTAATGAAAATTATTTGATATGAAGACCTCAACAGTGCCATAATTCCTATCCACATGTGGATTTGGATGTCCCTGCCCACCTTCCTGCCCACCTTTGTTTGTTTCGGCTATTCCGGTAACATTTGCATATATAAAAAAAAAAATGAAAACTGATAGGGGAGTCTAGAGTAACTTATCACTTATACCTCTCAGCTGTACACTTTATAACCCTAATGCTGTGTACACACGGGCGGACTTTTCGGCATCAAAGGTCCAGTCTTAGTCCGTAGGGTTCAGTATTGAGTTGGCCCACCCTTTGCAGCTATAACAGCTTCAACTCTTCTGGGAAGGCTGTCCACAAGGTTTAGGAGTGTGTCTATGGGAGTGTTTGACCATTCTTCCAGAAGCGCATTTGTGAGGTCGGGCACTGATGTTGGACGAGAAGGCTTGGCTCGCAGTCTCTGCTCTAATTCATCCCAATGGTGTTCTATCGGGTTGAGGTCAGGACTCTGTGCAGGCAAGTCAAGTTCCTCCATCCCAAACCCAGTGTAAACCCAAAAGTGTAAAAAAGTTTTTTTTAAAAAAGGTGAAAAAAACCCCAAAAAAATATATAATAAAAAAGCCCAAAATAGTTGTCACTTTATTCTTTATTTCTTCTCTCTCTATTGTTCTGCTCTGTTTTACTGTATTTTTTAACTGCAATGTTTTATTGTTACTATGTTTTATCATGTTTGCTTTTCAGGTATGTAATTCTTTTATACTTTATTGTGTTTTATTGCTCACAATTATTTTATTTTCAGGTATGCCATTCAGCTGCAGCACTGATTTATCTATCCTGACAGCAACAGCGTTTGCTCTCACGATACATGAATCAGCGACTCCAGCGCTGTAGGAGGTGAATTCACCACTACAGTTAAAAAAAAAAATTGAAAAAAAGACCATATATGCCCGAAGCATGGGGGCAGGGGTGGAAGGGCGATTTACCCCTAACATTAGGGGCGGATTGTCCCCATGCTTCGGCATATATTTTTTACTCCTTTTTTGGCACAGATTGTTGTTGTTTTATTGAGTTAATGTTTTATTGTTACCATTGTTTGCTTTTCAGGTACGCAACTCAGCTGCAGCGCTGATTTATTCATCTTGACAGCAATAGCGTTTGCTCTCACGATACCTAAATCAGCGACTCCAGCACTGTAGGAGGTGATTTCACCACCACAGTTAAAGTATAAATGGTGTATGCCCATCATTAGAAGTGGGTGGATGCAGGGCGGTATTCTAATGGTGGGCATACCCACCAATCAATCTCTTTTTTCGTTCAGCCCACAGGCTGCATGAAATAAAAGAACATTACAATACATGCCCAACCAGGACCAGCAGCATACTGGTATGTTGCTGGACTTTGAGTGAATATACCAGAAAGATGCCTGCAGGTTTAGGTATCATCTTGGTATCGTTCTTCTCAGCCAGCGGTCAGCTTTCATGTAAAAGCAATCCTAGCAGCTAATTAGCTGCTAGACTGCTTTTACAAGCAGTGGGAGGGAGCGCTCCCCCTCCCGCCGTCTTCCATGGTTTTCTCTGGCTCTCCTGTCCCACCGGGGAACCTGAGAATGCAGCCAGTGGTTCTGCCAGCTGACCATAGAGCTGACCAGAATGACTCCAATAATCTCTATGGCCTAAGAAACCGAAAGCTACGAGCTCTCATACATAAAAAGCTATGAGATTTCATGACTTCAGTTTTTCTGGATATAAACAGCGCCATTGGGAAAGCATCTTATCACACCAATCTTAGTGTGCTCGGATGCTTTGAGGGCAGAGGAGAGATCTAGAGTCTAATAAATTGTCACTACCTATTGCTATCATAGGGGATATTTACATTCCCTGTGATAACAATAAAAATTATTAAAAAATAAAAATAAAGCACCCCTGCCCTTCCCCCGTGCTTGCACGCAATGGCGAACGCAAGCATCGGTCTCGTGTCATATGTAAACAGCAATTGCACCAGGCATGTGAGGTATCACCACGAACGTCAGATCGAGGGCAGTGATTTTAGCAGAAGACCTTCTCTGTAAATCTAAAATGGTAACCTGTAAAGGCTTTAAAGGCTTTTAAAAAAATGTATGTAGTTTGTCTCCGTTGCGCGGTTGTGCACAATGTTAAAGCATGAGGTGTTTGGTATCTATCTACTCGGCATAAGATCATCTTTTATACTTTTATATCTTACCAAACATGTGAGCAATATAGTGTGTTTTAGTGCATTAAAATTCAAAAAAGTGTTTTTTTTTCCAAAACAATTGTGCTTGCGCAAATACTGTGTGAAAAAAAAATTGCAACACCCACCATTTTAATCTGTAGGGCCTTTGCTTTAAAAAAATATATAATGTTTGGGGGTTCAAAGTAAATTTCTATAGGCACATCCGCTTGTAAGAGATTAGTTGCAGCTGAAGAAGCAGTTCACTGTAACTTTCAGTAATCTCTGGCCATCAGGAGGAGCATTCTGCAGTGAGTCCTCTGTCACATACTGACCTAGATATGTGCTATAGTTACATGAGCACTTAAAAAAAGCGAAAGGGCTGAGTGGAAAATTGGCAGCCATCCAATCAGATGCAGCCACTGTTTGGGTATTCTGACAGCCACTGGCGCAGATGTTATGATACAATAACCAACAGGTATGATTCCTCCATAAACATAGGGCTGAATGAAAGAAATCTTAGCGTTTATGGCCAAATGTGGACTACATACATCAATTTGGGAATATAGACAGATTTGTGGTAGTGACAGACCGTGGAGGGGGGGAGTGGGGGACCACTGAGCAGATCCAACCATTCCAGGCAGCACTAACATACTGACACCAGCACTGCCACTGCTATGTAAAGTTTGGGGTGGATACCAGACTAATTACCTTTGCGGCAATGTTAATTTTGGTAGCAAATTTGATTTAGTTTTAGTCTTATGCCGCGTACACACGACCGGTTTTTCCGTCAGAATAAACTCTGACGTTTTTTCCGACGGAGTTCTGCTGAAACGCGATCACACCAAAGTCCGATCATTTAGAATGCGATGACGTACGACGGGACTAGAAAAAGGAAGTTCAATAGCCAATAGCCAATAGCTGCCCTTGCGTTGTTTTTGGTCCATCGGAATAGCATACAGACGAATGGTTTTGTCGATGGGAATTGATTCCGTCGGAAAGATTTAAAACATGTTCTATTTCTAGGTCCGTCAGAATTTTCGAAAGAGAAAGTCCGATGAAGTCCACACACGATCAGAATATCCGATGGAATGATTCCGTCAGACCTTTTCTGCCGGAAAGTCTGGTCGTGTGTACGCGGCATTTTAGTTTTAGTCCCATTTTAGTCTTCTGCAATTGTTTTAGTTTTGGTCGTATTTAGTCGACTAAATCTCCAGTACATTTTAGCCGACTAAAACTAATTTTAGTCATCTAAAATCTAATGGGTGTAATTAAAATGTAATGCATTAGTTAACATTTCCCTACTATTTCCAAACTCATTAAATACTGCTGGAGTGAAAAATCGTATATATTATTTTAAGGTATTGAGGTATGAACATGCACTACAGACCAGTGTTAATTTTGAAGTCAAATTTCAATTTAGTTTTAGTCTTAGTCTTTTGACTAAAATGCCAGTTTAGTTTTAGTCCCATTTAAGTCTTTTGACTAAAATGCCATTTTAGTTTTAGTCGTATTTTAGTCATCTCAATTGTTTTAGTTTTAGTCATATTTTAGTCATCTAAAATTGTATTCATTTAGTCGACTAAAATGCTTTAGTCGTTTTAGTCGACAAAATTAACACTGCCTCGCGGTTATCGGTCTTCATTACAAGAAACACTTTGATACTGCACTACTGCTGAAGAAATTGCAAAAGGAAACAAGGTTTCAAGTAAGCAAACACATTTAAAAAATGCTAAAAGCATTGGCAGCCTTACCGTTCTTTAAAAGGAAACGTATCATATCCAGGTATCCTCGATGTGCAGCAATGTAAAGGGCCACACTGGCTCTTGCAGCTATCCATTCATTCCTCTGCTTCACACTAAACCTCAGGGAATTTTCTGTGTTATAGGAACTGTCTGTAGTCACTCCTAAACATTTCAGCTACAAAGAGAATGAGAAACAAATACAATTATTCTACTTACACATGCACAAACTTCTCATGTAGCATTTTGGTGGTGTGGACCAAAAGAGGCACTCTGGTAAAAAATATATAGTTTCGAGTCTTAAGGTGGCTATAAATTAATCAAATGAAGGATCAAAGATTGCCTCTTACACTTAGCAGAATTCCTCTTACGTTGGGGATCAGTGGGAGGAATGCCCCTTTACATTGGTGGTCAGAAGGAAGAATGCCCCTTGCACTGGGTAGAATAACCCTTACATTGGTGGTCAGTAGGAAGAATGCCCCTTGCACTGGGTAGAATAACCCTTACATTGGTGGTCAGTAGGAAGAATGCCCCTTGCACTGGGTAGAATAACCCTTACATTGGTGGTCAGTGGGGAGAATGCCTCTTGCACTGGGTAGAATAATCCTTGCATTGGTGGTCAGTGGGGAGAATACCCCTTGCACTGGGTAGAATTTCCCTTACATCAGTGGTCAGTGGGGAGAATGGCACTTACACTGGGTAGAATTCCCTTTACATTGGTAGTCAGTGGGAAGAAAGCCCCTTACACTGGGTAGAATTCTCCTTACATTGGTGATTAATGGAAAGAATGCCCTTATAATGAGTGGAATTCCCCTTACATTAATGGTCAGTGGGGAGAATGCCCCTTACACTGGGGAGATTTTCCCTACACTAGGTAGAATTCTCCTAACATTGGTGGTCAGTGGCAAGAATGTCCCTCACAATGGGTAGAAGTCACCTTCCATTGGTGTTCAGTGGCAAGAATGCCCTTACACTGGGTAGAATTCCCCTTACATTGGTGTTCAGTGGGTAGAATGCCCCTTACACTAGGTAGAATTCTCCTTACATTGATGGTCAGTGTGAAGAATGCCCTATACACTGGGTATAATTCTCCTTATATTAGTGGTCAGTGGGAAGAATTCCCATTATACTGGGTAATATTTCCCTTTCATCAGTGGTCAGTGGGGAGAATGGCTCTTACACTGGGTAGAATTCCCTTTACATTGGTAGTCAGTGGGAAGAAAGCCCCTACAATGGGTAGAATTCCCCTTACATTGGTGGTCATTGGGAAGAATGCCCTTACAATGGGTAGAATTTCCCTTACATTAGTGGTCAGTGTGGAGAATGCCCCTTGCACTGGGGGGATTTTCCCTTACATTTGTGGTCAGTGGAAAGAAAAGCCCCTTATATTAGTGGTCAGTTGGAAGAATGCCCTTACACTGGGTCGAATTCTCTGTACATTGATGGTCAGTTGGAAGAATGCCCTTACACTGGGTAGAATTCTCCTTACATTTGTGATCAGTGGAAAGAATTCCCCTTATAATAGGTGGAATTCCCCTTACATTGGTGGCTAGTGGGAAGAATGCCCTTATACTGGGTAGAATTCTCTGTACATTGGTGGTAAGTGGGAAGAATGCCCTTACACTGGGTCGAATTCTCTGTACATTGATGGTCAGTGGGAAGAATGCCCTATACACTGGGTAGAATTCTCCTTACATTGGTGATCAGTGGAAAGAATGCCCTTGTAATGGGTAGAATTCCTCTTACATTAGTGATCAGTGGGAAGAATGCCCCTTACACTGGGTAGAATTCCCTGTACATTGCTGGTCAGTGGGAAGAATGTCTGTTACAATGGTGATCAGGGGCAAGAATGCCACGCACGCTTACAAACAGCTATAAAGGTGCCATGGCCGTGGGATCTGTTAAATGACATTGGACTCAAAACTATGCAGGCACCACCAAAAAGGAGGTCAATCAGCCACAGCTCAATAAACCTTAATAGGCACCTTGGTTGGGAATGGCTGTATTAGAATTCCTCTGTATTTCTAACCTCCATGACAAATGAGGATCAAATACAGGACCTATGTGATAGCAATCAGGCATTGATGGAAACATTTCTCACATACCTCTGCTAGGTTTCCATCAGCTGCAGCTTTGACAAGATCACTCCAGCCGTCCCGTGACCAGATGCTCAGACAAACAGTTCCTCCAGGAATAATTCCATTGAATTTGAAGGTAGAGGAGTCAGGCATGTCTCCTGTAAAAGGAAAATAACAAACAGCATTGAGATGTTCTGTTACCAATATAAATGCTGTCATTGATACACGTGGTTCAAGAAGTGGTCCAAAGCATACAAACCATAAGCAACACTGACATCCCTTACTGAGATGCCACCTAGTGGAGATACATTTGAAACTGATAAGAGTGAAAAGGGTGCTGTATATAGGATTGCTACCTTTTCTTTGAGCCAAACCCGAATACTTCAGCTGAGCTTGGCATTTTTTTGTAGCATACACTATGAGATTGTAAAATACCTGGGACACCTCTGTGTGCCCCAGGGGAGTAGTAATATGGCACGCGCAGCGTGAACAGTGGGTGTAGCCAATTGCATATAGTGCAGGCATGTGTAATGTACAATATAGTGCAGGCGTGTGTAATGTACAATATAGTGCAGGCGTGTGTAATGTACAATATAGTGTATATAGTGCAGGCGTGTATAATGTACAATATAGTGAATATAGTGCAAGAGTGTGTAATGTACAATACAGTGTATATCGTGTAGGCGTGTATAATGTACAATATAGTGTAGGAATGTATAATGTACAATATAGTGTATATAGTGCAGGAGTGTATAATGTACAATATAGTATATATAGTGCAGGTTTGTGTAATGTACAATATAGTGTATATAGTGCAGGTGTGTGTAATGTACAATATAGCGTATAAAGTGCAGGCGTGTGTAATGTACAATATAGTCTATATAGTGCAGGCGTGTATAATGTACAATATAGTGTAGGTGTGTGTAATGTACAAAATAGTGTATATAGTACAGGCGTGTGTAATGTACAGTACCTGCCCGTGAGATTGTGCTTCCAGCGCGATCCCATCGCGCTGGTTCTCGGCGACAGGGTACTGTACATCTTGCGCTGGCTGCAATAGGAAAAACACATTTACCTACTGCAGCGAGTGCGAGAAGGAACTCCCCTCCAAGGGCATACCAGGCCCTTAGGTATGGTATGAATTTTAAGCGGAACCTCCTATGCTGAAAAAACGGCGTGTGGGTCCCCCTCCAAAGTCTATACCAGACCCCTGAACCGTACCAGGCTGCATGCCCTCAACATGGGGGGTGGGTGCTTTGGAGAAGGAGGGCGCCCTGCGGCCCCCCACCCCAAAGCACCTTGTCCCCATGTTGATGAGGACAAGGGCCTCTTCCCGACAACCCTGGCCATTGGTTGTCAGGGTCTGCGGGCGGAGGGCTTATCGGAAACCGGGAGGCCCCTTTAATAAGGGGGCCCCCAGATCCCGGCCCCCCACCCTATGTGAATGAGTATGGGGTACATCGTACCCCTACCCATTCACCTGGGGAAAAAGTGTCAATAAAAAGACACACCAGACAGGTTTTTAAAGTAATTTATTAGGCAGCTCTGGGGGTCTTCTTCCGACTTCAGGGGTCTCTTCCGACTTCTCCGCTCTTTCCGGCCTCTTCTCCCGGTTCTTCTCCCGCTCTCTGGCCTCTTCTCCCGGTCTCCAGTTCTTCTCCCGCTCTCCGGTTCTTCTGCTCTTTTGCCGCTCTTTTGCTAGCGGTGGGCCCGGTCTTTTCCGTCGTCTTGTTCCCTCTTCTCTTCTTCCGATGTTGACACGATACTCCCGCTGTAATGCTGTGTGCGAGGTGCGCAACGACTTATATAGGCATGAGACGTGGTCACCGGGTGGTGTCATCCGGTGACCCCGCCCCTTATGACGTCACAGTCCCATCACCATGCCATTTTTAAAAAAAAATTTGGCACGGGGTTCCCCTTACTATCCATACCAGACCTGAAGGGCCTGGTATGGAATTTGGGGGGACCCCCACGCATTTTTTTAAAATTTTGGTTCGGGGTTCCCCTGTGGGGAAATCCCACGCCGTTTTTATCATTTAACTGTTATGTGTATTGCCGGACCGACAATTCATTTATAGCCGCGAGTAGTTTTAAATAACTTTTTTTCCTTTAGAAATGTCATTTTGCTGTCAGACTGTTCTAAACACGGGAAAAATGCGCCACTTTACAGGCATACGAAATTTTATATTTCACTTTTATTGTTTCACTTTAAGCATTATTAAAATCACTGCTCCCGAAAAAACGGCTGTTTTTAAAACTTTTTTTTGCATTGATACATGTCCCCTGGGGCAGGACTCAGGTCCCCAAACACTTTTTACGACAATAACTTGCATATTAACCTTTAAAATTAGCACTTTTGATTTCTCCCATAGACTTTTAAAGGGTGTTCCGCAGCTTTTGAATTTGCCGCGAACACCCCAAATTGTTCGCTGTTCGGCGCACAGCTAATGTTCGAGTCGAACTCATGTTTGACCCAAACATAAAGCCCATCCCTAGTTTATATAGTGCAGGCGTGTGTAATGTACAATATAGTGTATATTTAGTGTGTAATGTACAATGTAGTGTATATAGTGCAGGTGTGTGTAATGTACAATATAGTGTATATGTAGTGTGTAATGTTTGGTGGGGAGCCTCCCAGTGTAATTTTGGGGGGTGGGGGGAGGTCTCCTGATGTAGTATGGGGGGACAGGGGAGAGGAGGGGGGCTGACAGAGAGGAGGGGGGGCTGACAGAGAGGAGGGGGACTGACAGAGAGGAGGGGGACTGACAGAGAGGAAGGGGGTTGACAGAGGAGGGGGGCTGACAGAGAGGTGGGAGGCTGACAGAGAGGAGGGGGGCTGACAGAGAGGAGGGGGGCTGACAGAGAGGAGGGGGGCTGACAGAGGAGGGGGGGGTGACAGAGAGGAGGGGGGCAGACAGAGAGGAAGGGGGTTGACAGAGGAGGGGGGGGGGCTGACAGAGAGGAGGGGGGCTGACAGAGATGAGAGGGGCTGCGATCATACCTTTGGGTTCCAGCTGTGCGGAGGAGGTCTCGGGCTCCCCGATCACCTCAATATCTTGTCTCCCACGGTCCCCAGCTGTGGTGGAGCAGGAAGAGGGCGAGGCCCCATGAGGTGAGGCACTCTTACACAGACAAGTGTAAGATAGGAGCAGGAGCTACACTGACTAGAGACCCCGGCGGCCCGTGATATGGAGCAGAGAGGCGCACAACCGCCATTGGCCACATAGTAAACACAGAGCTACGGGGCGGAGGACGGGACAAAGCGGGACACAGACAGAGGCGCTGGATATATGTTATGCCTTAGTTTCCAGGGGACAGAAACCCAGGCACAAGTTGCCAAACCCGTACTGTCCAGGTCAATCCCGTACGGGTGGCAACCCTAGGCCTGTATGGGTAATTATTCACATGGCTTTTACAGGACTATTACAGGCTGTATGTTCGATGACAGCGTTCAAATCTCAATGCACTGTAGTCCTATTTAAGAATATAAACCATGTACAATTCTCAATATACAAAATGTACTTCTTTTTGGACAGTTAGGCTCCTGCGACACGGGCACCCAGGGGGCGGTAAAAACAGGCAGTTGATCCTTTTTTTTTTATCACCCCTGCCCAGACCTCCCCCTGTCAAACTTTCCCATATGAGGTAATGTCATTGTCAGGAAAGCCAAGTTCATTCATATGCTCAAAGAACAGTCCACAGAGCTTTGCACAGAGTCAGGGTCATGCGCACACCTACACGTGCACTGTGAATTGACTGTGGTGCCCAGTGGCCTATATAATGCACTGCAAGACTCAAGATCATGGCTGAGTGGTCGTCCGCCCCTGTGACCCATGACCAGACTCTGCTTGCTCCAGTGATATACTCAATGTCTACACTTGATCTAGATCCCCCTGGTACCTGATCCATTGGCTAATCTTTTGCCCGTGATGTGATGCCCATGTGATACTGACCTTGGCCTGGAAACTGTTCAAATCCCATCTTCCCAACCTTCACCTACGCTGACCACCTGTTGCCAACTTCTGCCCGTTTGACCACATTTCTGCTTCCTGTAAGGACATCTGACATGATTTCCTGTTCTTTAGATTCTACTTCATTGCAAGATCCAGTTCTTCTGTTGATCAAAACATACTACATGCACGTCATGTCCATCAATCTCGGGGGGGGGCAAACAGGACAGGAGGTGTGAGGGAGAGCCCGCTCATCAGTTCAGCCTCTGCCTGCAACCAGGAGCAAAATACCTGTACTTGGATCACGGCTGATGTTGCAGTCTCACAATGGAAGATCACTGCTTGTCGGTTAAAAAAAAAAGATAAGAAAGGGAGGCATCAAAAGGAGGCAGTATGTCCCCCTAAATGCCTGCAAACCTCATTTCAAGGTCCTCTGAAAAGTGATCCACCTTAGATCTCTATTGAATGGGGGGGGGGAGGTAAACACAGCACTGTATGAAAGGAGCCTAGGGGAGGGTTGCAACCCCATATTTAGGGTGCAGCATGAAACCCCTGAATCCGGGGGATCTCCTCTCTGCAGATGCCTGCGATTTTTGAATGCACTCTGGTCGTGTGTGGCTCTGCCTGCACAGCTGCATCATTCGTCCACATATTGCCTACAAGCCCTCATAGATCTCAATGGAGCACAAGTGCCATGATGTCCCCACACTCCTAGTCCATGATACTTCTTACTGTCTTGTAACTGAAGGTATTTACCTCAGTAGACCTGTGCAGTGGCAGCTGGTGCTCAAAATTTTTTGGGGGGGCGCAAACAAACTAAAAAATACTGAAACAAAAACATCAATTGCAAGAACTGTGCCATCAAATGCAGCCACTATGCCCATCATATGCAGCCAACTGTGCCCATCATATGCAGCCACTGTGCTTATCATATGCAGCGTCTGTGCCCAGCAAATGCAGCCAACTGTGCCCATAATATGCATCCAACTGTGCCCATAATATGCAGCCAACTGTGCCCATCATATGCAGCCAACTGTGCCCATCATATGCAACCTCTGTGCCCAGCAAATGCAGCCAACTGTGCCCATCAATTGAAGCCTCTGTGCCCATAATACGCAGCCACTGTGCCCAGCAAATGCAGCCACTGTGCCCATAATATGCAGCCACTGTGCACAGCAAATACAGCTAACTGTGCCCATCAATTGCAGCCTCTGTGCCCAGCAAATGCAGCCAACTATGCCCCATCAATTGCAGCCTCTGTGCCAATAATATGCAGCCACTGTGCCCCCCCGCCCGCTGTCTGCCCAACACTTACCCCATTGTGGTGGAGGGTCAGGCAGCAAGCTGTGGGACTGATCGCACGGCAATGGCTCCTGTGTCCTTATGTGTGCGTGTCTACTTCCTGTTCTGCTAGGTGGCCAATGGGATCGCCTCTGCCTTCAGCCAATCAGGTCCGTGCCTCCTGATTTGCTGAGAGGTGGTCCTGTGTTAGCAAAGCAAATATTCATTTGCTTTGCTAACACACCTGGGTGGACTGCGAGCGCAATGGATTGCGCTCGCAGTTCACCTTTTTTGAAGCCTATTAGAGCCTATCGCTCTAATCAGGCTCTTCAAAAAAAAAAACTGCCGCTGTAATTCAGGCGCCCGGCATCCGAAACGAGGCCTGAATAGGGGGTGGCTACAGCGCCCATGGATAGAGGGATAGAGGGATTCATGCAATGCATGAATCTATCCATACTACACAGAGGGGGTGGCTGGAGAGAGGGGGGGGCGCCCGTGCGCCCTTAATGGACACACTGCCAGTGGACCGGTGCCTTGAAGAATAGTCCTCAAGAGCTCATGCATTGCTCCTGCCATCCACTGATCAACTGCAATGACTTGCGGGCTCCAATGCAAAAATATGAATAAATGCACATTTTTAAAATCAATGTGGGTGCATATAGAAATTTTTTTTGCAAAAGGTTGACTACACTATATTATCAAAAGTATTGGGGCGCCTGCCTTTACACGCACATGAACTTTAATGGCATCCCAGTCTTAGTCCATAGAGTTCAATATTGAGTTGGCCCACCCTTTGCAGCTTTAACAGCTTCAACTCTTCTGGGAAGGCTGTCCACAAGGTATAGGAGTGTGTCTATGGGAAATTTTTGACCATTCTTCCAGAAGTGCATTTGTGAGGTCAGGCACTGTTCTTGGACGAGAAGGCCTGGACAGCCTTCCCAGAAGAGTTGAAGCTGTTATAGTTGCAAAGGGTGGGCCAACTCAATATTGAACCCTACAGACAAAGACTGGGATGCCATTAAAGATTATGTGTGTGTGTAAAGGCAGTGTCTTTAACATTTCTTATCCAAATGGTATAATATAACCTGGGCATGTGGCTATCCTTTGTAGCCTTACGTGGCCCATGTGTGCGGCCAATACCATATTGAAGTCACTTTTCCCCCTTAGATTATGAGGTCTGTGATGTATGCTATGCGCTGTACTTTATAAAGACAAAACCAGCTTTCTAGAGCATGCCAAGATCCTAATTAGACCAAAGAAAGATTATCTCACGTGGATGATCCCTGTGAGTGTAGGTGGACTTTTAAGGCACGACATATACACAAATAATTACTATAAACCTTCAAATTTATTTAACAATTCATTAAAAATATGTAAATAAAAGCTAGGCTTTGAAAACAAAGCCAACCAATAGGGAAAACGAGAGGGCCCTATGGAAATATATGTGTACCCTCAACTCAATCCTGGACAAGAGTAATATTCATTACACCAAGTATTGATACATAATATCTAAGTGGTCTTGTCCTATGGGTGGTCAACACGTTTTGCTAGACAGTAGCTTCTTCAGGACCATTTGGTTGTAAGGGTACAGACAAAGTTATATGGCAGATGACTGATATAACAGTCTGGGGGGGGGGGGGGGTCGGACACAGGGGTTCAAGTGGGCCAACCCCAGGATAGGTGCATGGAGACAGGAGGGAGTTTTTCAGCGACTAAAAGTTGGCATGAGATATCCTTAGATATATACTTGCTCAAATCAACTAGAGATTGCGGTAAGGATACTCCACAGATGTTAACGATGGTCAAAAAGCACCAATAAGTCCCAGAGAGCTGGTGTCAGTGGTTAATTTGGTTTCAAATGGCATAAATGTACATCTTGATAAGTGTCTCCACCGCTAATGTCGAATATGGACCTAAGGAGAGGAGGGGGGGGGGGGATCTCCACAAGGCTGGCTAATCTGGTAAAATAGACTAAAGACCAGAGGTGTGCTGGTAAGGACAAGATAAAAGGAAGGTGCCTCTAAGTACAGAACACCAATACTTGGTGATCATGCCGATCTTGGTGATCCTATCAGATGCTTCCTCACTGGTTTCCTGTCACGCGGCTTCCCTCTGCTGGATGGCTGGGATACACAACACCCTGCTGCTGACCTGACCATTCCAGGACTACCACCATTGCTGGACTCCACTATGATGAGCCTTTTTACCACAACCTTTTAGTAAGTTTTTAATCCTTTTAGCTTATAAAGTCTTATTCCCTGTACACACGACCGGTTTTGCCGTCAGAATAAACTCTAAAGGTTTTTACGACGGAGTTCCGATGGAATTCCGCTCAAACTGTATTGCATACACATGGTCACACCAAATTCTGACCGTCCAGAACGCGGTGACGTACAACACGTACGACGTGACTAGAAAACGGAAGTTCAATAGCCAGTAGCCAATAGCTTCCGTCTTGTACTTGCTTCAGAGCATGCGTCGTTTTTGGTGCATCGGAACAGCATACAGACGAGCGTTTTTTCCAATAGTAAGTTGTTCCGTCGGAAAAATATAGAACCTGTTCTCTATCTAAGTCCGTCTGAATGTTCGACAGAAAAAGTTTGACGGGGCATACACGCGGTTGAAATATACGATGTAAGGCTCCCATCGGACTCTTTCTGTCGGCAATTCCGCTCGTGTGTATGCAGCATTATTGTTCTGCACTTAGAGGCGCCTTCCTTTTATCTTGTTTCTCTAGAGTCGTAGCTTTCCTCTTGAAGTGCTGCCTTAGTATTCTAATCAGCGTCCATCAGCCAGATCCATACCTGCCCTGTTTGGGGACATCTTCTCTGGACAGATGTCACTACGCAGAAGCGCTCCTTCGTTTTCTTATCCTGGTGCTGGTAAGGACCCCTGGGATGCCAACTCCTCTTCCATGCAAAACCGCCATAATCTTTTCTTCTGTACTATATAAACTGCGCCGACCCTCAAATATTCACACACTGTATACCACATGACCATATGGGGGTCTCCATAAAGTTTGTACTAGATGAGCCACATCTGTATCTACCGCAAAGACATAGATCCCACATAGGGTACAGAAGACGTGTCCCCTCTGCAGGAACTGAGTATTCTGATTACTGGTGACTACAATTTATTGCTCATGCTTAGTGTGGATAAGGGGTCACGCACATGGATGCATTTGAATGTACAGATGTGCTCATAAGTTTACATACCCTGGCAGAATTTATGATTTCTTGGCCATTTTTCAGAGAATATGAATAACACAAAAACTTTTCTTTCACTTATGGTTAGTGTTTGGCTGAAGCCATTTATTATCAATCAACTGTGTTTACTCTTTTTAAATCATAATGACAACAGAAACTACCCAAATGACCCTGATTAAAAGTTTACATACCCTGGTGATTTTGGCCTGATAACATGCACACAAGTTGACACAAAGGGGATTGGAAGGGCTATTAAAACCATCCTCACCTGTGATCTGTTTGCTTGTATTTAGTGTGTGTGTGTGTGTGTGTGTGTGTGTAAAAGGTCAATAAGTTTCTGGACTCCTGACAGACTCTTGCATCTTTCATCCAGTACTGCACTGACGTTTCTGGATTCTGAGTCATGGGAAAAGCAAAAGAATTGACAAAGGATCTGCGAGAAAAGGTAGTTGAACTGTATAAAACAGGAAAGGGATATAAAAAAATATCCATTGAATTGAGAATGACAATCAGCAGTGTTAAAACTCTAATCAAGAAGTGGAAAATGAGGGGTTCTGTTGAAACCAAACCACGGTCAGGTAGACCAACTAAAATTTCAGCCACAACTGCCTGGAAAATTGTTCGGGATGCAAAGAAAAACCCACAAAAAACTTCAGGTGAAATACAGGACTCTCTGAAAACATGTGGTGTGGCTGTTTCAAGATGCACAATAAGCAGACACTTGAAAAAAGATGGACTGCATGGTCAAGTCACCAGAAGAAAGCCATTACTACGCAAATGCCACAAAGTATCCCGCTTACAATACACCAAACAGCACAGAGCCTCAAACCTTCTGGCACAAAGTCATTTGGAGCGATGAGACCAAAATTGAGCTTTTTGGCCACATTTGGAGAGGAGTCAACAAGGTCTATGATGAAAGGTACATCATTCCTACTGTGAAACACTGAGGTGGATCTCTGATGTTTTGGGGATGTGTGAGCTACAAAGGCACAGGAAATTTGGTCAAAATTGATGGCAAGATGAATGCAGTATTTTAACAAAAATACTGGAGGAACATTTGCATTCATCAGCCAGGAAGCTGTGCATGGGACGTACTTGGACATTCCAACATGACAATAATCCAAAACACAAGGCCAAGACAACCTGGCATTGGCTACAGCAGAATAAAGTGAAGGTTCTGAAGTGGCTATCTTAGTCTCCTGATCTCAATATCATTGAGCCACTCTGGGGAGATCTCAAACGTGCAGTTCATGCAAGACATCCCAAGAATTTACAGGAACTGGAGGCTTTTTGCCAAGAGGATCGGGCAGCTTTACCATCTGAGAAGATAAAGAGCCTCATCCACAAATACCACAAAAGACTTCAAGCTGTCATTGATGTCAAAGAGGGCAATACATGGTATTAACCACTTAACCACTAGCCCACCGCCCACCGTCAAATGACGTCCTGGGCTTTGGGCGGGTATATCTGAATGATGCCTGTAGTTACAGACTTCATTCAGATATTGCCGGTTTCAGCCGGCGAATCTCTACACCATAGGAACGATCATAGCGGCCGTTCCGCCGCTTGATCGTTCCTATGGGAGGCGAGAGGGGACGTCCCCCCCCTCCCGCCGCCCTCCGGTGCTTCTACCGACTCACCTCAGCGATCGGTGAGTCGGATAGCGGATCCGCCGGCGCCGGATGTAGATCATAGAGATTTCCGGCGGACCAGATGGTCCCCGGAGTCTCTATGATCGTCGGAGGCTGGGCGCGATGTTATGACGTCACGCCCGGCCTCTCCATTCAAAAAAACGGCGCCGCTTCGGCCTGGAAGCGGCGATCGTTTTATTTATTTTTTTTATTTCAGGCTTCCCAGCCTAGTGGTGAGATATGGGGTCTTATTGACCCCATATCTCACTATTAAGAGCACCTGACATGTCATATTGCTATTACAAGGGATGTTTACATTCCTTGTAATAGGAATAAAAGTGATCAATTTTTTTTTTTTGCAAAAAAGTGTCAAAATAAAAAAAAATAAAATATAATTAACAATAAAAAAAAAAAAAAATTTTTTAAAGCGCCGCTGTCCCCGTGTGCTCGCACGCAGAAGCGAACGCATACGTAAGTCCCGCCCACATATGAAAACGGTGTTCAAACCATACATGTGAGGTATCGCCGCGAACGTTAGAGCTAGAGCAATAATTTTGGCCCTAGACCTCCTCTGTAACTCAAAACATGTAACCAGTAAAAAAATTTAAAGCATCGCCTATGGGGATTTTAAAGTACCGAACATTGGCGCCATTCCACGAGCGTGTGCAATTTTGAAGCGTGACATGTTAGGTATCTATTTACTCGGCGTAACTTCATCTTTCACAAAATGCAAAAACATTGGGCTAACTTTACTGTTTTCTTTTTTTTTTTAACACAAAACAGTTTTTTTCCCCAAAAAAAGCGTTCGAAATATTCCTGCGCAAATACTGTGTGAGATAAAAAGTTGCAACAACCGCCATTGTATTCTCTAGGGTCTTTGCTAAAAAAACATATATAATGTTTGGGGGTTCTGTGTAATTTTCTAGCACAAAAATGATGATTTTTACATGTAGGAGCAAAGTGTCAGAATTGGCCTGGTATTGAGGTGGTTAAAGACCGAGTATCTTTCTGATCTTTGTTGTTTAAGTTAAAAACATTTTTTTGCTAGAAAATTACTTAGAACCCCCAAACATTTTACATTTTTTTCTAACACCCTAGAGAATAAAATGGCGGTCATTGCAATACTTTCTGTCACCCCGTATTTGTGCAGTGGTCTTACAAGAGCACTTTACACGTTTTTGAATTAAAAAATTAAGAAAACAGTAAAGTTAGCCCATTGTTTTTACATTTTGTGAAAGATAATGTTACGCAGAGTAAATTGATACCCAACATGTCACACCTCAAAATTGCGCCATGGAATGGAGTCAAACTTTTACCCTTAAAAATCTCCATAGGCGACGTTTAAAAAAATTCTACAGGTTGCATGTTTTGAGTTACAGAGGAGGTCTAGGGCAAGAATTATTGCTCTTGCTTTACCGATCGCGGCGATACCTCATGTGTGTGGTTTGAACACCAGTTTTATATGCGGGCGCTAATCACGTCGCTTCTGCACGTGAGCTCGGCAGGACAGGGCGCGTTTAAATTTTTTTTTTTCTTATTTATTTTACCTTTTATTTTTACAGTTCTTTTAAAAAAAAAATTGTGTCACTTTTATTCCTATTACATCCTATTCCTATTAATGTAAATAAAAATGGCCCTTTTGAGAGCTATGGGCAGAAGTGATGAATTGACGTCGCTTTCACCCTGCAATGGTATGGAGATGGGTGGGGGCCATCTTCCCATCACTCGTTTCCATACCCAGGAAGGAGAAGCATCCGATCGCCTCCGCCGCTACCGACGGCGCCGGAGAGCGGCGGGAGGGGGGGGCCCTCTCCTGCTGCCGATAAAAGTGATCTTGCAGCGAATCCGCTGTAGAGACTACTATTAAGTAGCATATTTAGGTTTTGTGCTGCCCTAGGCCTGACTAAACTCGTGCACCCCCTAACTTAAATATGGCCCACCCCTTCCTGTCAAGGCCACCTCCCTTGCTGTTTAAGACCCACCCTGAAATTTTTGAGTAGGGACACTAGTTCTTAGGGCCTGGGGGGGCAATGGATTCCCCTAATTTGTATAGATTTCCTCTTGCTTCCTGTTTGGCTATGGAGCAGGAAGTGTAGGGAAATCTCTTCAATGGGACAGGGAGGGTAAAAAATAAACTGACAGGGGCTAAAACTCTCCCTTATTCTATCCAAAATGAAAAAACAAAGTGTTGCCTATAGTTCTACTTTAAGCGCAAATTTCTGATAATAATTATGGAGAGGACTAAGAAGATATAACCATGCCAATGGTGCAACAGAAAACATATGGCACAGTGAGGAAGGTTTGTGGTCCAGGATGAGAGGACAGTCAAAATTAGAAGCGGCGCTCCCCCCCCACAGTTGCGGAATGCCGGCCGCCTGCATACCGGAAGCAGTGTGGGCGCTAGACTAATTTGCCTCTCAGCCCAGTCCGCTCCATAAAACTGGCGCCACACTAATAGGGTGTACACACGGTCGGACTTTGTTCGGACATTCCGACAACAAAATCCTAGGATTTTTTCCGACAGATGTTGGCTCAAACTTGTCTTGCATACACACGGTCACACAAAGTTGTCGGAAAATCCGATCATTCTGAGTGCGGTGACATAAAACACGTACGTCGGGACTATAAACGGGGCAGTGGCCAATAGCTTTCATCTCTTTATTTATTCTGAGCATGCGTGGCACTTTGTCCGTCGGATTTGTGTACACACGATCGGAATTTCCGACAACGGATTTTGTTGTCGGAAAATTTTATCTCCTACTCTCCAACTTTGTGTGTCGGAAAATCCGATGGAAAATGTGTGATGGAGCCCACACACGGTCGGAATTTCCGACAACACGCTCCGATCGGACATTTTCCATCGGAAAATCGGACCGTGTGTGCGGGGCATTACAGTGTAGCGCAAGCTGGCAGGGACTCTTTCCGTGCTGCCCCCCTGCAAAGTGCTGCCCTAGGCCTGGGCCTTGTCGGCCTAGGCCAGGATACAGCGTTGCCACTATTATCGGAAACCGGACCGCCGGCTGAAGAAGAGGATACCAGAGTTATGGCAGCTAGCTGCTGCCATAACAAAGATATCCCTCTTCAAAGATAGGACGTATATCGACGTTTGGCGGTCCGGGAGTGGTTAAGAACTGGGGTGTGTAAACTTTTGATCAGGGACATTTGGGTAGTTTCTGTTGTGATTATGATTTAAAAAGAGTAAACACAGTTGATTGATAATGAATGGCTTCAGCCAAACACTAACCATGAGAAAAGTTTTTGTTTTATCATTCATATGCTCTGAAAAACGACCAAGAAATCATAAATTCCACCAGGGTATGTAAACTTATGAGCACAACTGGGCTGGGGCTGGGGACAGGGTCGCAACTCCCTGCCAGTATGGTGTACTCAGATGTGCGCCTGAGTCTATACAGCCAGTCATTGCCTGACATAGGCTGTCTGCATGCCGGATGCATAAAAAAACATGGCTCCTACAGACTCTGGTGCCAATGTGAATGAAATACACTGAATTATTTTGGCTTTCACACAAATGCATCCACAGGCATGAGTCCTAAGGGGTCATATATGTACCCCGGTATGGATCCCATTTCCCTGTCTTTGGATCATACTGATACCAAACATACCCGACCTCAATGTACTCCTGTAACAAGCACCCCTGAGTGCATATGCATCCTGCAAAATGGTGTGAACGTGGGTAACAAACTGCCAAATCCACGGACGCCATGCCTAGTTCTGGTAAATCTAATGTCGATCGAACAGTCTGATTGTTATATGTATGGTGAGCGCAAAAGGTGATTTCCCCTAACTTCCTGTCTTGTGTCACTAAGGCCGCAAGTGCGTTTGCAGTGCGTTTCCCAAAAGCGTGCAAAATCGCGTGCTTCCTGTGTTTTGTCATGCGTTCAAAAAACGTGAATTGTGAATGGAGCCTTAGACTGCACTCAGACCTAATGTGTTTTAAAATCACGGGAGAATCGCTGCAATTCTGCCTGTGACTTTAAACCGCTCTGCTAAAAATGACAAATTGCACAGCGCGAATTTCAGATGCTATTTATGTTAATGGCACCTAAAAACGCGGTGTGGTTCTGGCGCCACAAACGGCATAGCATGAAGCTTGTCGACCGAAATAAGCTCCTGAACCTTTTCTGGGTGACAAGCTTCTTGCGATGTGGATTGTCGGGATTGCAGTGTGATTTATCATGTGAGAACTGCACCGCGTTTTTAGGTGCCATTAAAATTAAAGTGGAACTTCAGTCATTTTTTCAACTTTCCATCTATTAAATCTTCTGCCCTTGTTGTTTTAACTTTGGATAGTAAAACATTTTTTTTTCTGCCAGTAAATACCTTATACAGCCCACTTCCTGTTTCTTGACTGGTAAAAAGCCTAAGAATATGACATCATGCACATCTCTCTCTTTTGCCAGGAAGGGAGGGGGGGTGAATCATAAGAGGGCCAATGAGAGCTGCAGAGCTGGAGGTGTGCCTCTGTGTGTCTGTGTAAATCCAGGAAGTGAACAGGCAGCAGCTTCAGCTGCCAACAGTTAAAATGGCTGCAGCCAGACTCAGTGGCAGATTTCTGTATCATGTTTGGCAACAAACTTGAGCCCCTCCCCCCAGCCTCGTCACCTTCATGTACATAGGACAACCTCTGGAGGTGGATTGGGATCCCAGCCTGCCAACAGTTAAAATGGCTGCAGCCAGACTCAGTGGAGGGAGATTTCTGTAGCATGTTTGGCAACAAACTTGAGCCCCTCCCCCTCATATGACGACTACAGCCGGGCACTAAGAACTAACGTGTTTTTCCGAAATTCGAAATTGCGAGAATTCGGAAATACGAAATTTTAAAAATCCAAAAAATAAAAAATCTGAAAATTCAAAAGAACGAAAAACCAAAAATCTGAAAAAATAACTAACTAACTAATAATAACTATTACTAGCAGCGAACTTCTGTCAGATTAGCAAACCTATGAGATGAGCAGGCTTGCCGCTGTTTTTAAAATGCAACATCTAACCAGTCAGATGGAGTTCTAAGTACTATATTTCACTATAAAACTCACTTTACTCTTAAAGTGGGGTTCCACCCAAAAAACAAAAATACCTGTAAAAATTCTAAAAAAAAAACCAAAAAAACATTTGGATATTTTTTTTTTTTCACTTACCTCTAAATGCCTGTTGCTAGGTGGTCCCTCGTAGTCTGCCTGTTCCTTTGCCTGGGCTGGTGACATCACTTCCCCCTCGGCACAGGAAGGGCTCTGCTCTGCTCCCTCCCTCCTGTCAATCATCTGGGACCCATTACAGGTCCCAGGTGATTGAGCGGCCAATCACGGCACGCGGCGCCGCTCGCGCATGCGCAGTGGGTGCCAGGCTGTGAAGGGGGGGACGAGCGGGGGCTTCGATCCCCCGCATTGCTGGACCCAGGGACAGGTAAGTGTCCAATTAAAAGACAGCAGCTGCAGTATTTGTAGCTGCTGACTTTTTTTTTTTGACGGCCCCCCTGGGTGGAACTCCTCTTTAAAAATAAGTGTAAAATGCAAAACTCCGGTGGGTGTAACAAGATGTCCGCTTTCCCCCTTCTCAGGATATCCTTAATATGGAGGAGTGCGGGGTGTAGCAAGATGGCGGCGACAGTACGTCACTTCCGTTACACATTCTGACAGGTTGCCAAATCTGATGAAACAGCGGCAGCTGAACTGGTTACTAGGCAGCCCTACACCCGCCTCCTCTATCCAATCAGTGAGCGCACATCTTTCAGTTGCTCCTGCTCATCCAATCAAAGAACACCATCTTACGCCAATCCAGAGCGCTGAACACGCTGTTCAGCTCTCTGGATTGGTTACCTTTGTAAACACAGAGGAAGAGTACAGTGTAGACACGTGTTATTGTTTACCTCCATTGAAGAAAGTAGCTGAGAGCTGTATATAAATACCTGCTGGATCGGAGATCTCTATAAATAGGTGTAGAATCCTAGAGAGAACAGTAGTTAGTGATAATAATCCGAGAAGAAAAAGAAATGCTGTGAGGTGGGGTCACCGAGACAGGAAGTGACCGAAATCCCCCTAGTGGTGTCACGCTTCAATTCTATCACCGATAGATGTGAGATTCAATCTAAATGATTAGCAAATAGTCGAATGGGCATAACTTCCCTTCCGATCAATTTACACTCAATTCAAATTTGATCAAACTGAGTTGATCGGCCAGAGCAGAAAATTATGGATCGTGAGATATTTTTTTCATGAATCTGATCGTATTTGGTATGTATGGTGGATACAGAGGTGTGATCAAACCGAGTCGATCAGCCAGAGCAGAAAATGATGGATCGTGAGGGTCCCGGACTTCCCCACGGTGAGCCATAGGAAAGGTTTAGAGGAAGCGAGAACCGGGGAGAGGAAGTGTTGCTAGGCAACCACAAGGACGCTGCCAACAAGAACGGGGCTGCTGAACTGGTTACTATGCAGCCCTGCACCCGCCCCCTCTATCCAATCAGTGAGCGCACAGCTTTCAGTTGCTCCTGCTCAACTAATAAGAGAACACCGTCTATAACCTTATATTGCAGGGCGTGCTCAGCGCTCTGGATTGGTTCCTTTTGTAAACATAGAGGAAGATTACAGTGTAGACACGTGTTATTGTTTACCTCCATTGGGGAAAGTAGTTGAGAGCTGTATATAAATACAGATCTCTGTAGATAGGTGTAGAATCAGGTGGTGTCACCGAGACAGGAAGTGACCAAAATCCCCCTAATGGTGTCACGTTTCATCTTATTACCTGATAGATGTGGGATTCAATGTAAATGATCAGCAAACAGTCGAATAGGCATAACTCCCCTTCCGAGAGATTTAGACTCAATTCAAATTTGATCAAACTGAGTCGATCAGCCGGAGCAGAAAATGATGGATCGTGAGATATTTTTCTCACAAATTTGATCGTATTTGGTATGTATGGTGGATACAGAGATGTGATCAATCATTTACAGGCTTCCAACTATCGACTGAAATCTACTTCCCTGTGTGTGGCATATTGATCAAATCGGAGGAGTCAACTATAGATCGATTATTGTTATCGGGAGAGATCGATCAGAAAAGAAATTGATCAAAGTGTAAATGGTTGCACACAGGCAGCAATTGTATTATCTGACTGATGTGAATGTACAGCGCTGCATAAATTGACGGCGCTATATAAGTACCTGTAATAAATAAATGAGTGATTTGGTCAAAACGATCCAATTGATAAACAATCAAATAGGCATAACCTTCCAATTGATTTAAATCAAATTCGATCAGACTGAGTCGATCAGCCCAGGCAGAAAATGATTGATCGGTTTTCATAGATTGGCAGCACTGAGATACTTTGTTCATGAATACAAAAGTATTTCAAAGGGATGGTGGAAACAGAGATGTGATCATTAAAGTGGAGTTCCACCCACTTTTACAACTCTTCAGCATCCCTCACTAAACTGTGCACTGTAAACGAATTGGATATTTTTTTTATTTTTTTTCTCAGCACCTACTGTATATCTGCTGTATTCATTTTTCACTTCCTCCTCCCTGGCCGTGGCCCATCGCATCATTTCCTGTTTGCAATGCCTTCTGGGAAGGGGCGGCAACTTCCTCTGACACTGCCGTTGCTATGGAAACCTGACCTGAAACCTATTACACTGATTGTGCTGCACTGAGCATGTGCGAGATCTGCAAGAATGAGATCCAGGAAGAAATACAGTCTGGCTTCAGATGCCCACACTTAAGATGGCCACGGCCTGCTGTAAGTTTATAAAATAACAAACTACTGCTATAAACTAACAAAACAGACCTTAGTTTACAGACTAACTTTACTAGAATACATTAAGCTTGTGTACTATAGGGGTATATTTATTTAAAAAGTATAATTTTGGCCGGAACACCACTTTAAGTCCTGATTCACACCTATGCAGGTTGCAGTTTGCATATTCCAGATGCATTTTGCGTTTTTCAATATACGTTTTTGATCCATTGAAGTCTATGGAACCAAAAAAAAAACTGAAAAAAAAGTCCCTTTCCATAAAATGCACAGATGTGAACTACATCCATAGGAAACCCTGTTGTGTGTTTCTGCAAAATTAAAAATGCACTAAAAAATGCATAGGTGTGAACCAGGCCTAATTCACAATCGTATCTTTCAACGACCAATCAAAATACACTATCCTGTGTGTAGCGATTATTCTTATCAGGAGAGATCGATCAAAAAAGAAAATTGATCATTTATCAAAGCGTGTATGATCGCCATTTTATTATCTAATCGACGTTGCAATATAATTAAGATGATCAAATTGATAAACAATCGAATAGGCACAACTTCCCTGGCAGATCAGGACTCTTTGTAGATAAATTATCGATCGATTCGCATCTGTTGGCTGCACTGAGATCTGATTAGGAGACTATGTGTTCATGCAGATGCTATCGATGACCTAAAAAATGTATCTTCTAACGATCCTGCCTCTTCGTACATGTTAGGGTGGCCATATATGCTTCAATAAACGATCAATTTCTTCAGACAGGAATAATCCATCCATCGATCAATTTCTTCAGACAGGAATAATCCATTGGTTGACAACCCATTTGATCGATATGACACATATAAAGGGGAAGTGGAAATCGAGTTGGAAGATACGATCGCAAGTTATTTATCACATCTCTGTTATCACAATGCAACCTCATATTCTGATTGATTGAAATACGATCAAATTCATGAACAAGGCAGGGCTGCCGATCGATACAACACGGTCAATCATTTCTGCCCTGGTCGATCAGCTCAGTTTGATGAAATCTTAACAAACACAAGTCTGAATTGATTGGAAGAAGGGACGTTATGACCGTTCAGTTGTTTGCCGTATTGATTGAATCACACATTGATCGAATTATAAAATTGGTATTATAATTATATGTTATATAATGGTATAATATAACCTGGGCACGTGGCTATCCTTTGTAGTCTGACATGGCCCATGAGTGCGGCCAGCACCATATTGATGCCACTTTCCCCCCTTATGCCGCGTACACACGGTCGGACTTTTCGTCTACAAAAGTCCAACGGACGCTGACGGACTAAAGCTGGCTGGTAATCCGATCGTGTGTGGGCTTCTCCGGACTTTCAACTGACTTTTTTAGCCTCAAATCCGACGGACTTTAGATTTGAAACATGCTTCAAATCTTTACGTCGTAACTACGACGGACCCCGAAGTCCGCTCGTCTGTATGCTAGTCCGACGGACAAAAACCCACGCTAGGGCAGCTATTGGCTACTGGCTATCAACTTCCTTATTTTAGTCCGGTGTACGTCATCACGTACGAATCCGTCGGACTTTTGTGTGGTCGTGTGTAGGCAAGTCTGTTCGTTAGAAAGTCTGCCGCAAGTCCGCCGAAAGTCCGCCGGAAGTCTGTCGGACAGGCTGTCGGACTTTTGTAGCTGAAAAGTCCGACCGTGTGTACGCCCCATTAGATTATGATGATGATGATGATGTACTATATACCGTAAACTGCACCGACCCTCAACTATTCACACACTGTACTACATGATCGTATAGGGGCGTATATAAAGTTTGTAGTAGATGAGCCACGTCTTTATCTACCACAAAGGCATTGATCCCACATAGGGTATAGAAGACCAGCCCCGACTGCAAGAACTGAATATCCTTGATCACCGGTGACTACGATATATTTACAAAATAAAACTTAATTGCGCTAGCAGTGATAATATAATTGAAAAGTGTTTAGGAAACACGATATATGCATGTAAATCCCACTCAAAAAGTAACAATAAGTGCATAAACCTTATAACAAAAAAGTAGTTATGTGCTAAAAGTCGATAATCAGGCATCAACACCACCTATAATCTGTCCATAGAAGAATAATTCCAATAAAAATAAAAGTCCGTTTGATTTGTCTAGTCACCAAGCCATAAGGACTGATAGATCGAAGTAATTTTCTATCGGACGTGCATTGATTGCAGAGAGAGAGTAATAGGTGTGCGCTTACCCCTATTGTTGGACCTCCTCTGTGGCAAGGTCTTACGAGCTTGCAGATTTCGCCCTCTGCAGGGACCAAATGTTAGTAACCAGGTCTTGACAGCGTACACCGCAGACTTCAGAATGGTCAGGGTAGTCCAATTGCTCCAGCATCAGAGGGGGGACCCAAGAATGGAGAGGCCCATGGACAAAAAAGACATAAGGAAAAAAGAAGAAGCTCCTATGGTGTAATATCGTTGGGGTTTTATTGGATAAACCACAAGTGAACATTTAAAAAATCTCGTAAAATATTCATAAAAAGCCGGCATAAACAAAGGCAGAACGCGGTGCCCCGTAGATGACGTCACGTATGACGAAACATGTAGGGCGTGGCCTCGCAGTGCTTGCCATCACGTGTTCTGAAGGTTTACTTTGCACGGGTGTTCTGCCTTTGTTTATGCCGGCTTTTTATGAATATTTTACGAGATTTTTTAAATCTTGCCACAGAGGAGGTCCAACAATAGGGGTAAGCGCACACCTATTACTCTCTCTCTGCAATCAATGCACGTCCGATAGAAAATTACTTCGATCTATCAGTCCTTATGGCTTGGTGACTAGACAAATCAAACGGACTTTTATTTTTATTGGAATTATTCTTCTATGGACAGATTATAGGTGGTGTTGATGCCTGATTATCGACTTTTAGCACATAACTACTTTTTTGTTATAAGGTTTATGCACTTATTGTTACTTTTTGAGTGGGATTTACATGCATATATCGTGTTTCCTAAACACTTTTCAATTATATTATCACTGCTAGCGCAATTAAGTTTTATTTTATATGTCTATCACTTCATGGATATTTGAAGTTTTTTTTGCTGCTGCTATCTTTGTGAATACACATTATACATTATTTTCACGTATTGCTCACTAGCGCAGGTTGACCCCACCAGTTTTTGACTACGATATATTGCTCATGCTTTAGTGTGGATAAGGGGTCATGCACACGCATGCATTAGAACGTACACCACCAGAATCCAACAAATGTCTGCACCCAGGAGTCACAGGTGATGGCATACAGCAGCAGCCTGTACAAATCAATGATGCTGCAGCTGTATGCCTGTAACTGAATATCTGTGGTTACACATATACAGTGCCTTGCAAAAGTATTCATACCCCTTGAAACTTTCCACATTTGGTCATATTACAACCAAAAACGTAAATGTATTTTATTGGGATTTTAGACCAACACAAAGTGGCACATATTTGTGAAGTGGAAGGAAAATTCTAAATGGTTTTCAAAATTTTTTACAAATAAATATGTGAAAAGTGTGGCGTGCATTTGTATTCAGCCCCCTTTACTCTGATACCCCTAACTAAAATCTAGTGGAACCAATTGCTGTCAGAAGTCACCTAAACAATAAATAGAGTCCACCTGTGTGTAATTTAATGTCAGTGTAAATACAGCTGCTCTCTGATGCCTTCAGAGGTTTGTTAGAGAACCTTAGTGAACAAACAGCATCATGAAGGCCAAGGAACACACCAGACAGGTCAGGGATAAAGTTGTGGAGACGTTTAAAGCAGGGTTAGGTTATAAAAAAAATATCCCAAGCTTTGAACATCTCATGGAGCACTATTCAATCCATCATCTGAAAATGTAAAGAGTATGACACAACTGCAAACCTACCAAGACATGGCCGTCCACCTAAACTGACAGGCCGGGCAAGGAGAGCATTAATCAGAGAAGCAGCCAAGAGGCCAGGGACGTGCGGTAAGGTCAGCGGCTGGTGAGGCACTGGCTAGTATCAGAGCCAGATACACACAGGTTACATACGCCATGATCGTTAGAGCGAGAGCAAAAATTCTAGCACTAGACCTCCTCTGTAACTCTAAACATGTAACCTGTAAAAAAAAGTTTAAAGCGTGGCCTATGGAGATTTTTAAGTACTGAAGTTTGGTGCCATTCCACGAGTGTGCGCAATTTTAAAGTGTGACATGTTAGGTATCTATTTAATCGGCGTAATATCATCTTTCTCAGTATACAAAAAAAAAAAATCTGGTTATCTTTATTATCTTTAGTGTTTTTTTAAAAAATATTTATGAAATGTTTTTTTTTCCCCCAAAAAAAATACGTTTGAAAAATTGCTGTGCAAATACCGTGCAACATAGAAAGTTGCAACGACCACCATTTTATTCCCTAGGGTGTCTGCTAAAACAATGATTGATATATATATATATATATATATATATATATATATATATATATAAAATGTTTGGGGGTTCTGTGCAATTTTCTAGCAAAAAAATTATGATTATTACATGTAGGAGAGAAGTGTCAGAATTGGCCCGGGTGGTAATGGGTTAATTACCATAAGTAAGTAATATAAAAATAATTATTATATATTGTTTTTTAAGGTGATTTGCTTATAGTTTCAAAATCTGTACTCAAGCAGGTGGCTTAACGGACAAGTTATTGAAGTTTGAAGTTATAACCTCCAACCAGTAATTTCACAGTAAATAGATAAATAATAAATTATTATCGTATACGGTAACATATAGCATAATAATATATGATTTAACTTGATTATAACAATACCTTTTCAACAGCAGCAGATTCTCATTCTCCCTCTTAACTGTGTGATAAAAACATGGAATTGTGGGTAAATCTTATACCCATAAACCCATGTTTTTTCCTTGTAGTTAGGAAAGCTGGGCTGGAAGGGACTACAGTACATGTCTTTTAGACACATGCCCCCTTCTATGACACTGCAGTGAGAGGCCTGCCTCCACTGCAGCATTTTTATTGGACAGCTGGGGCTAATGGTACTTTACCATTGGTCCAAGGCTCCAAGCTGTCCATTGAGCTCAGTGCCTCTGACAAGAAGTGAGAGGCACTGTGAGCTCATCCTCTTAGTCTGCTGCAAACAGAGTGTGTCAGCTTGTATTTAAACTGGCCACTCTGCATGTAGGGTCTGACAGGCTGCGAAAGGAGTCCCATATCTCCGGAACCACAAGTCGTAGGAGCCCCACATTTTTACCAGTGCTGGGGTAGGACCTAGGCTATCTATCCCCCAAATTTGTGACCCTCGATTTAAAAAAAAAAATTAAAAATGTACTTTTTAATGTTCATGGCTCCTCTGACTGCACGTCCCTGCAAGAGGCCCATGGTAACTCTGGAGGGCTGCAGAAACCACAGCTCAGGTGGGAGAATCTGTCCACAGGACAACTATTAGTCATGTACTCCACAAATCTGGCCTTTATGGAAGAGTGGCAAGAAGAAAGCCATTGTTGAAAGAAAGCCATAAGATGTCCTGTTTGTAGTTTGTGAGAAGCCATGTGGGGGACACAGCAAACATGTGGAAGAAGGTGCTCTGGTCAGATGAGACCAAAATTTAACTTTTTGGCCTAACAGCAAAACGCTATGTATGGTGGAAAACTAACACTGCACATCACCCTGAACACACCATCCCCACTGTGAAACGTGGTGGCAGCATCATGTTGTGGGGATGCTTTTCTTCATCAGGGACAGGGAAGCTGATCAGAGTTGATGGGAAGATGGATGAAGCCAAATGCAGGGCAATCTTAGAAGAAAACCTGTTAGAGTCTGCAAAAGACTTGAGACTGGGGTGGAGGTTCACCTTCCAGCAGGACAATGACCCTAAATATATAACCAGAGCTACAATGGAATGGTTTAGATCAAAGCATATCCATGTGTTAGAATGGCCCAGTCAAGGTCCAGACCTAAATCCAATTGAGAATCTGTAGCAAGACTGGTTCTACAAAGTATTGGTGGTTCTAAAAAGTATTGACTCAGGGGGGCTGAATACAAATGCATGTCAAACTTTTCAGATACAGTACCTGACCGTGAGAATGTGTTTCCAGCGCGATCCCACCGCGCTGGTTCTCGGCGACAGGGTACTGTACATCTCGTGCTGGCTCGCTCATCGGGAAAGGAAAACTGTGTTTTTTCCTTTCGCGATGAGCGGCAAGCATTGCTGACAGGTCTCTGCCATGAATCTCGAGGGGGAATGCCGCTACAAATTTTAAAAAAAAAACCGGCATGGGTTCCCCTCCAGGGGCATACCAGGCCCTTAGGTCTGGTAAGTATTTTAAGGGGAACCCCCTACGCCAAAAAAAGGCATGGGGGTCCCCCCAAAATCCATACCAGACCCTTATCTGAGCACGCAGCCCGGCCGGTCAGGAAAGAGGGTGGGGACGAGCGAGCGCCCCCCACTCCTGAAACGTACCAGGCCGCATGCCCTCAACATGGGGGGGTGGGCGCTTTGCGGCCCCCCCACTCCAAAGCACCTTGTACCCATGTTGATGACAAGGTCCTCTTCCCGACAACCCTGGCCGTTGGTTTCGGAGTCTGAGGTCGGAGGGCTTATCGGAATCCGCGAGCCCCCTTTTATCCTGGCCCCCCACCCTATGTGAATGAGTATGGGGTACATCGTACCCCTACCCATTCACTTGGGGGAAAAAGTGTCAATAAAAAAAACACACTAGACAGGTTTTTAACGTAATTAGTCAGTAATTACTAGTCAGCTCCAGGAGTCTTCTTCCAACTTCGGGGGTCTTCTTCCGACTTCGGGGGTCTTTTTCTGACTTCGGGGGTCTTCTTCTGACTTCTCCGCTCTCTCTCCGGCCTCTTCTCCCGTTCTCCGGCCTCTTCTCCGCTCTCCAGTTCTTCTGCCGGGCTCCTCCGCTATCTTCTGCTCTTTTGCCGCTCTTTTGCTAGCGGTGGCCCGGACTTCTCAGTCGTCTTCTTCCCTTTTCTCTTCCAATGTTGACACAACGCTCTCTACCGCTGTAATGCTGTGTGCGACGACTTAAATAGGCATGGGGCGTGGTCACCGGGTGATGTCACCAGGTGACCCCGCCCCTTATGACGTCACAGTCCCCTGGCTTGAAGAACCGGAGAGCGGAGAAGAGGCCGGAGAGCGGGAGAAGAACCGGACACCGGGAGAAGAGGCCGGGGAGAGCGGAGAAGGCGGAAGAAGACCCCCGAAGTCGGAAGAAGACCCCTGGAGCTGACTAATAAATTACTTTAAAAACCTGTCTAGTGTGTTTTTTTATTGATACTTTTTCCCCCAGGTGAATGGGTAGGGGTATGATGTGTGGGAGGCCGGGATCTGGAGGCCCTCTTATTAACCTCCCAGGGCGGTATGATTATTTCGGATTTTAGGTGCTAAAAGCGGTACAATTATTTTGCATGGAAATTTGGCGTTTTATATTGTAGGTCTGTAATTCTTAACAATAACACACTTAAATCTGTCCAAACAAGAGTCTAGTAGATATCCCGGGTATGATAAAGTTTGAAACACAAAATCATAAATTATAATATAATAAATAAAAATAAATAATTAAAATAAAAAAATAAAAAATAATAATAAAATAAATTTCCCCACGATTCACTATCGCTCAATTCTGCAAGTGTTCTAATTTACTATCGCTGTTTTCTAGCTGGTCTAAAGCCACTTTTGACGTAAAGGGACACTTTTTGGTTGCTATGGACAATCTCCAGTTTCCAGGCAGAAAGAACAGTATATGCAATATAAAACTGCATGCAGGACATGGGCCAAAGCACTGGGGACAAAAGGGATGTGAAATCATTTTATACAGTACTGTAATCTGTAAGATTACAGTACTGTATGTGTTATGATTTTTACATTTTTTTGAATTTGCCACCAGGCTCCGCCCCCGTGCGTCGTAACGCTCGCAGGGAACGGAGCCTGGCACAGAGAGGCTTCGGGTGGAGGACAGAGCCCACGGACACTGCGGGGGACATCGCAGGAATCCGGGGACAAGGTAAGTGTACCGCTCCAGGATCCTGCAATGTAATCCCGAGTGTGGCTCGGGGTTACCGCTAATGGTGCTGAATTTTAACCCCGAGCCACACTTCGGAAAACCGCCAGGGAGGCTACAGGGGGCTCCCAGGTTCCGATAAGCCATCCTCCCGCAGACCCCGCAGACAACCAACGGCCAGGGTTGTCGGGAAGAGGCCCTTGTCCTCATTAACATGGGGACAAGGTGCTTTGGGGTGGGGGGGCCGCAGGGCGCCCCCCTGCCCCAAAGCGCCCACCCCCCCCATAAAGACCTAAGGACCTGGTATGCCCCTGGAGGGGAACCAATGCCGTTTTTTTATTTAAAATTTGGCGCGACGTTCCCCCTCAAGATTTATACCAGACTCATGTCAGCAATGCTTGCCGCTCATCGCGAAAGGAAAAAACACAGTTTTCCTTTCCCGATGAGCGAGCCAGCTCGGCGCTGGCTCCCGCGACGGGACTCGCAGGTGTCAAATCTCGCCGATAACAGCAGCGAGATTGAAACAATATTGCGGTCACCTACTGTATGTATCTGTAAAAAACTTTGAAAACCATTTATCATTTTCCTTCCACTTCACAATTATGTGCCACTTTGTGTTGGTCTATCAAATAAAATAACAATAAAATACATTTATGTTTTTGGTTGTAACATGACAAAATGTGGAAAATTTTAAGGAGTATGAGTACTTTTTCAAGGCACTGTACAGGGCGGATGAGCGATTATTTCACATCCAGGGTCGCTCATCTGTCCCTGTAGTCATGTAGCCACTTGGATGTGTGCTTACAAGATTACAGCTGCTGCGCCATGGATTTGGCACAGTGCTGGTACGCCAACACCTTTGGTTGCCGAGGACTGCAGCGTGCGTTCACCCCAAGGGCTGTGGACAGGGTCGCACCCACCTCCTTGTATGGTGTACTTAGATGTGCAGCTGAGTCTATACAGCCAGTCATTGCCTGACATAGGCTGTCTGCATGCTGGACGCATTAAAAAAATGGCGTTTGCAGACTCTGGTGCCAATGTGAATGAGCCTTGTGACCCCTGTGCACAGAAATACGCTGAATTATTTTGGCGTTCACTCAAATGCATCCACAGGCATGAGTCCTAAGGGGTCATATATGTACCCCGGTGTGGATCCCATTTCCTCTTCTTTGGATCATACTGATACCCAGCGCCGGGACAAGAAGTGGGCAGAAGGGTGAATGACCTGGGCACTGTGGTATAATGTGAGGGGGGGGGGCTTGTGTTAGAAGGGGGAATTTGGAGGGTGGCAGGGGATAAGAATTGTTCTAGGAGGGGAAATTAGGGGGTGTGCTAGGAATGGTGATTGGGGGGGGGGGGGATTTGTGTTGGGAGGGGGGATGTGCTAGAAGAAGTGATATGGTAGAGGGGGGGAAGGCATTTACAGTGCCTTGAATAAGTATTCACACCCCTTGAAATTTTGTCATGTTACAACCAAAAATGTAAATGTATTCTATTGGGATTTTATGTGATAGACCAACACAAAGTGGCACATAATTGTGAAGTAGAAGGAAAATGATAAATGGTTTTCAACATATTTCTACAAATAAATATGTGAAAAGTGTGGCGTGCATTTATATTCAGCCCCCCCCCCCCGAGTCAGTACTTTGTAGAACCACCTTTCTCTGCAATTACATAGTTACATACAATATCTCACAAAAGTGAGTACACCCCTCACATTTTTGTAAATATTTTATTGTATCTTTTAATGTGACAACACTGAAGAAATTACAATTTTCTACAATGTAAAGTAGTGAGTGTACAGCTTGTATAACAGTGTAAATTTTCTGTCACCTCAAAATAACTCAACACACAGCCATTAATGTCTAAACCACTGGCAACAAAAGTGAGTACACCCCTAAGTGAAAATGTCCAATTTGGGCCCAATTAGCCATTTTCCTCCCTGGTGTCATGTGACTCGTTAGTGTTACAAGATCTCAGGTGTGAATGGGGAGCAGGTGTGTTAAATTTGGTGTTATCGCTCTCACTCTCTCATACTGGTCACTGGAAGTTCAACATGGAACCTCATGGCAAAGAACTCTCTGAGGATCTGAAAAAAAGAATTGTTGCTCTACATTAGGGATGAGCTTTTGTTCGGGTCGAACATGACTTCGGCTGTTCAAACTTTCGACGAAGATCGAACATTATGGGGCGTTCGTGCCAAATTCGAGTGGAGTGTCTCGCCCCATAATGCACTGCATCATCACAGTGCATTGCTGGCTCATGATTGGCCAAGCATGCACAGCGCCGTCAAGAAAGAGAGCCATAATTGGCCAAAGGCAGGGTGCCTTCGGCCAATTATGTCTCAGGGGGTTAAGTCCATGCCCCACACTATATAAGGCCGTCTGTATGTTGGCCCTGTGTAGTGTGTTGCTGGTGTTAGATTGAGCAGGCAGTCATTCCTGGTGTACATTTTCAAATACACTTTCAGGCAGGCAGGCAGGTGATTCAGTGATCTGCAGTGCATAAAATATATATACAGTCTCCTACATATATATATCCACTGCATTCTAGTCTAGCCAAGCCTAAATCTGACTGCAGGTAGTTCCAGGTGTACGTTTTCAAATACAGCTTCAGGCAGGCAGGCAGGCAAGTGATTCAGTGATCTGCAGTGCATTAAATATATATACAGTCTCCAACATATATATATCCACTGCATTCCAGTCTAGCCAAGCCTATATCTGACTGCAGGCCATTGCTGGTGTACGTTTTGAAATACACTTTCAGGCAGGCAAGTGATCCAGTGATCTGCAGTGCAATATATATCTATATATATATCTCTATCTATCTATCTATCTATCTATCTATCTATCTATCTATCTATCTATCTATCTATCTATCTATCTATCTATCTATCTATCTATCTATCTATCTATATCGTCTGCATTCCAGTCTAGCCAAGCCTATATCTGATGGATGGATGAGTATTGCTGAGCATGGGTGGATGGATGAGTATTGCTGCGTATGGATGGTTGAGCATGGATGGATGGATGAGTATTGCTGAGTATAAATGGATGGATGAGTATTGCTGAGTATGGATGGCTGAGTATGGAAGGATGGATGAGTATTGCTGAGTATGGATAGATGGATGAGTATTGCTGAGCATGGATAGATGGATGAGTATTGCTGAGTATGGATGGATGGAGATGTATAGCTGAGTATGGATGGATGGATGAGGAGAATTGCTGAGCATGGATGAGTATTGCTGAGCATGGATGAGTATGGATGGGATGGTTGGATGAGTGCTGGAATGGGCACATATCAGCGTTAGGAATTTGGATCCGAAATTCATAAACGAAAGTTCGTATTTCGTACAAAATTCGGAAGCATAGCAATTCGTATTTCGGATCCTCCTGAATGTACGAATTTATGGAAATTCGTACGAATTTTCGATTTGTATGAAATTTCGATTCGTACGAAACTAATCGCACATGTCTAAATTGGCTGGATGAGTGCTGGAATGGGCACATATCAGCGCTATGGGCACTACACATCCAGCCCACAGTGCTGCTGCACCTGATCTCTCCCCTTTTCCCCTCGCACTGTACCGATCATTACGAGGAGGGGAAAGATGAACTGGACATGACGCCGGTTTGTTTACAAGTGGCTGGGTAGGGATGGGATGGCTGAGTATGGCTGGGTATGGATGGGATGGCTGGGTATGGCTGAGTATGGCTGGGTCATGTATGGCTGAGTATGGCTGTGTCAGGTATGGCTGAGTGTGGATTGGATGGCTGGGTATGGCTGGGTATGGCTGAGTATGGCTGGGTATGGCTGAGTATGGATGGATGAGTATTGCTGAGTATGGCTGGCTCAGCATGGATGGATTGATGACTATTGCTGAGTATGGATGGATGGATGAGTATTGCTGAGTATAAATGAATATTGCTGAGCATGGATGGATGAGTATTGCTGAGCATGGATGGATGAGTATTGCTGAGCATGGATGGATGAGTATTGCTGAGTATAGATGTATGAATGAATATTGCTGAGCATGGATGGATGGATGGGTATTGCTGAGCATGGATGGATGAGTATATCACAGTTCTAATCCCTTTTTGGTAAGGACAGTCCCTGATGTACAGAGAAAGTCCATGTTATAGACAGTCCATTAAAGAAACTGTCCTTGTTATCCATTTTCCCTCTGGAAATATGGCACTGTGTTACTTTAACTGACAATTGTGCGGTCGTGCGACGCTGTACCCAAATATAAAATTGGTGTCCTTTTTCTCCACAAATAGAGCTTTCTTTTCGTGGTGATTGATCATCTCTGCGGTTTTTATTTTTTTGGGCTAAAACAAAAATTTTGAAAAAAAAAACAATATTTTTTACTTTCTGCTATAAAACATTTCCAATAAAAAAATAGAAAACAAATCTAATTTATTCCTCAATTTAGGCCAATATGTATTCTGCTACATGCTTTTGATAAAAACAAAAACCCAATGAGCGTATAGTGATTGGTTTGCGCCTATATGGTTATAGCGTCTACAAACTCTGGGGTATTTTTATAGACTATTTTTTTTCCCTACTCATAATGGTGGAGATCAGACGAATACTGCACACGGGAGCATGGGCGTCCGCAGAACTTTTTTCAGGGGGGGGGGGTGATATGAAGGGTTCTTCAAAAACACCCCAGCCACTATAATTCAGGCGCCCTGCGCCCGAAAATGGCCCGGGTGCCTGTATAGGGGGTTGCAGCGGCGGCCATAGATAGATTCATGCAATACATGAATCTATCTATAGGTGATAGAGGGATGGCAGGAGAGAGGGGGCGGCGCCCATGCGCCCTTAATGCACGGGCCACCATTGTGTTCTGGCCATAATTTTGATCTTGATGAAAACAGCTATACAGTCTGTATAGCTGTTTTCAGCAAGATCAAAATATAGCCACAACAGATGTATTGCAATACAAAAAGATGTACATTGCATTCTCTAGGCTATATAAATTATATGGGCATGAACTGGTCTGGTACGCCTGGCCTGAGTAGTAACTTCTAATACAAAGTGAAGAAGACGTGAATTATCTCTGTATTTTAGTCATGATAATAACATAATACACTAAAGAGACATATCTTTCCAGCAAATTAGCAATAAATAAATCAAAATGCTTTTCCTCCTGGGAGTCCTTACTGCTACTAACTGCTGTTACCTGTGGTTCCTCGCGGTTCCTATGTTGCCTAGACACAGGTAGCATATCACTGGGCGGCTCGCACTTAAGTGGGCGGTGGCAATGTCGGCCCGGATCTACATAGTGGCACACTGCCAGCATATGACTCGGCTTGGCGGCTCGCACTTGAGTGGGCGGATCCCTCTACAACAACACACCTACACACTACATAGGCAACCAATCAGTGAGGAGGAACATGGAAAGGCCGAGCTGCTGAGCGGAGGACACAGGACAGTGTCAGGACAGAGCAGAGAGCAGCGTAGTAGCAGCTGCAGACCTAGAAAAAAAAGTCAGCGGCGGACATTTCAACACAACACACAGACACAGTGCAACTGCAAGCCAACACCTGATGATTCCAGGGGGGAGGGCAATTCCCCCCCCTTGCCCCTATTTGCGGACGCCCATGCTCAGGAGCGCGCCCACAAGGTAACCCCCCTGGGAGAGCGCTTCTCCGAGGGTGTTATCAGATGTGGGGAGGAGCCGCCGAGGGACCCCAGAAAACGAGGTTCGGGGCAAACAAGCTGCACAGTGGAGGTAAGTATATGTTTGTTATTTAACCACTTGCCGCCCGTCATATAGCAAAATAACAGCTGCAAAGTGGTTTCGATAGCCTGACCAGACGTCATATGACGTTGCCAGGATACCAAGCCGTTGTGTGCCCCCGGGGGGCACGCATCGCGGCGATCGTTGTTGCGGGGTGTCAGTCTGACACACCGCATCTCCAATCTAGGTAAAGAGTCTGACAGAGACTCCTTACCACACGATCAGCCGTGTCCAATCACGGCTGATCACGATGTAAACAGGAAGAGCCGTTGATCGGCTTTTTCTCACTTGCGTCTGTCAGACGCAAGTAGAGGAGAGCCGATCGGCTACTCCTCTGACAGGGGGGTCTGTGCTGATTGATTATCAGCGCAGCCACCCCGAGGATGGCCACACTGGACCACCAGGGACGCCACCAGGACCACCAGGGATGTCACCACCAGGTATGCCACCCTAGACCACCAGGGATGCCAATCAGTGCCCACAATGGATGCCAATCAGTGCCAACAATGGACATCACTGATTGGCAGGCATTATTGTTTGGCACTGATTGGCATCCATCAGTACCATCTATTAGTGTACATCAGTGCCACCTATCAGTGCCCATCCATACCCATCTGTGCCACCTATCAGTGCCCATCTGTGCCGCCTATCAGTACCCATCCGTGCCGCCTATCAGTGCCCTTCCGTGTCGCCTATCAGTGCCCATCCATGCTGCCTATCAGTGCCCTTCCGTGCCGCCTATCAGTGCCCATCCGTGCTGCCTATCAGTGCCACCTATATGTACCCATCACAGTGCCGCCTACCAGTGCCCCATCAGTGCCGCATATTAGTGCCCATCATCAGTGCCCATCAGTGCCACCTCATTGGTGCCCATCAGTGCTGCCTTATCAGTGCCCGTCAGTGAAGGAGAAAACTTACTTACAGAAACAAAAAAACACATTTTTTTTTCTAAATTTTCGGTCTTTTTTTATTTGTTTAGCAGAAAATAAAAACCCCAGAGGTGATCGAATACCACCAAAAGAAAGCTCTATTTGTGGGAAGAAAATGATAAAAATTTAATTTGGGTACAGTGTAGCATGACCGCGCAATTGTCATTCAAACTGCGACAGCGCTGAAAGCTGAAAATTGGTCTGGGCAGGAAGGTGTATAAGCGCCCAGTATTGAAGTGGTTAAATAAAAAAATTTAAAAAAGGGAACCTTTAGTATCACTTTAAGGGGTAGAGGATTTGTGCTAGGAGGGGTAATTTTTTTGAGGGGGATTTTTAGAGAGTGAGAATTTGAGCTTGGAGGGGGGATGGGGTGGTCAAAGATTTGTGCTGGAAAGGGGGGGAGATAGGTACTGGGAGTATGGGTAATTTATGCTTATGGGATAAGCATACAGATTAGTGCTTGATTTTGATTTTTTTTTTGGGGGGGGGGTATGATAATGCTCATACATCTCAGGGGGGTTCAGTTTGGTATGTACACCCTGGGTGCTAGATGACCTTGTCCTGGCACTGCTAGTACCAATCATACCCAACCTCAATGTACTCCTGAGAGCACATATGCGCACTGCAAAATAGTCCGAACCATGGTAGACAAACCGCCAAATCCACGGACGCCATTCCTAGTTCTGGTAATGTTGATTGTACAAAGATCGTACATTCTGATTGTAACATGTATGGCAAACGCACAGGCGATTTCCCCTAACTTTCCATCTTGTGTCACTAAAGCCTCATTCGTACACACAGTACGATTGTTGGAAGGGGATTGTCTGTTGACAGACTGTTGTCCTAAAATCTGACCATTAGTACGCTCCTTTAGACAATTGTTATCCAACTGTTACCGGCAAACAAATGTTGGATGACAGGCTAGTAAATTTTCGGTCGTCAGATGACGTCAGATTTTCGTATGGTCAGTACACAAATCCGTCACACAAAAGTTAAAAGTACAAACACGCATGCTCGGAATCAATGCTCACCAAACACGAAATTAGCAGAAGGGGCCAAAAGGGTGGCGCTCAAGAGCTGAAATTCCTCGTAGTATGGCACTACGTTTGTGTTTGTGGCACGACAATTGCGTACCGTTAGTATGTAAGAGAAAATCCTGGCACACGCCCTTAAGACAAAAATCAGACGCTCGGTTGGCCAACAATCATACCGTGCGTACGAGGCTTAAGGCTCCATTCACACTTCACGCTTTCTGAATGTGCGACAAAAAACACAGGAAACGCGTTTGGGGAAACGTGCTGCAAATGTGCGTCGCCATTAATTGTTAATGGCACCCAAATGCTGTTAGCTGCACAGCAAACGTGCTACAAACACATATTGCAAAAAAAAAAAAAAACGGCGCTCCCTGCCCCAAAAGAAAAGGTTCTGGAGCGTTTGTCACACATAGGGCGGCCCATTCTTATGTGCGATGCGCAGAAACACGTGAAGAACGCACAAAGCGGGGAGTGAATGAGACGGGAGGGGAGGGGGGAATCACATTTAGGAGAATGTAGATGGGAATAAAAATCAGGCAGAGGTTTTAACCCCCCCCTCAGGTAAAGCTGCACACATATATATAATATAATTAACCACTTAAGGACGCGCCTCTTTTTGAGATGTGATGTTTACAAGTTAAAAACAGTTTTTTTTTTTCTAGAAAATTACTTAGAACCCCAAACATTATACTTTTTTTTCTAAAACCCTACAGAATAAAATGGCATTCGTTGTAATACTTCCTGTCACACCGTATTTGCGCAGCGGTCTTACAAGCGCACTTTTTTGGAAAAAATACACTTTTTCGAATTAAAAAATAAGACAACAGTAAAGGTAGCCCGATTTTTTTCTATATTGTGAAAGATAATGTTAAACCGAGTAAATTGATACCCAACATGTCACGCTTCAAAATTGCGCCCGCTCGTGGAATGGCGACATACTTTTACCCTTAAAAATCTCCATCGGCGACATTAAAAAAATTCTACAGGTTGCATGTTTTAAGTTACAGAGGAGGTCTAGGGCTAGAATTATTGCTCTCGCTCTACCGATCGCGGCGATACCTCACATGTGTGAACACCGTTTTCATATGCGGGCGCTACTCACCTATGCGTTCACTTCTGCACGCGAGCTCAGCGGGACAAGGGGGGGTTAAAAAATGTTTGTTTTTTTTCTTATTTATTTTAGCTTTTATTTTTTATTTTTACACTGTTTTTTAAAAAAAAAATATGGTGTCACTTTTATTCCTATTACAAGGCAGGTAAACATCTCTTGTAGTAGAAAAAAGCATGACAGGACCTCTTAAATATGAGATCTGGGGTCAAAAAGACCTCAGATCTCATATTTACACTAAAATGCAAAAAAAAATAAAAAATTGTCCTTTAAAAAAAAAAAAAAAAGGGGCCCTTTAAGAGCTATAGGCGCTTTCGCCCTGCAATGTTATGGAGACGGGTGGGGGCCATCTTCCCCTCACTTGTCTCCATGCCCAGCAAGGGTGAAGATCCGATCGCCTCCGCCGCTGGCTCCGGTAAGCGGTGGAGGGCACCAGAGCGCGGTGGGAGGGGGGCAGGGCAATAAAAGTGATATCGCGGCAAATCCACCGCATAGACCACTATTATCCGAAACCGGACCGCCAGCTGAACAAGAGGATACCGGGGCTATGGCAGCTAGCTGCTGCCATAACAACGATATTCCTCTTCAAAGTAAGGACGGATATCGGCGTGCGGCGGTCCAAAAGCGGGATTCCGACCAGGAAATTGGATTCCGACCAGGAAATTTTTTTTAAAAAAGTCAGCAGCTACAAACACTGTAGCTGCTGACTTTAAATAAGTACTTACCTGTCCTGGGTGCCCGCAATGTCGGCCGACCCGTCCCTCGGCTTTTGGCACCGCCATCCTAACTAAGGGAAACAGGCAGTGGAGCCTTGCGGCTTCACTGCCAGTTTCCTACTGCGCACGCGCGAGCGGCGCGGCGCTCTGTGGATGGCCCCGTGGTTTTCTGGGAACACACACAGTTCCCAGAAGGCAACGGAGCCGCTCACCGAGGAGCGGGACACGCCGCGGAATAGGAAGAGGCAGATTAGGAAGACTGCCTAGCAACAAGGGTTCAGGTAAGTTTAAAAAAATTTTTTTTTTTTTTCAAATGGTTTTTTTTTTTAATTTTTGAGATTTTTCATGCTATTTTTTATTTTAGGGTGGCCCTCCACTTTAATAATAATAAATATAACTATAATGAGTAATGATTTATTGCCCCTCCCCCCAGCCTTGTCACCTTCATCTACATAGGACAACCTCTGGAGGTGGATTGGGATCCCAGCCAGCAGCTCCAGCTTCTCTTTCAGCTCTGCCATCTTCATATGGTGACTACATCCGGGCACTGAGAACCTCTCCTGGCTCTCCTGCAGTCTCACTTTGATGCTGAACTGGCTGTCACGTGAGGTGAGGGTCCCGGACTTCATTTTCCCACGGTGAGCCATAGGAAGGGATCAGAGGAAGCGAGAACCGGGGAGAAGAAGTGTTGCTAGGCAACCGCAAGGACGCTACAAACAAGAAAGGGGCTGCTGAACTGGTTACTAGGCAGCCCTGCGCCCGCCCCCTCTATCCAATTAGTGAGCGCACAGCTTTCAGTGGCTCCTGCTCATCCAATCAGAGAACACTGTCTATAATCTTACATTCCAGGGCGTGTTCAGCGTTCTGGATTGGTTCCCTTTGTAAACATAGAGAAATATTACAGTGTAGACACTTGTTATTGTTTACCTCCATTGAGGAAAGTAGCTGTATCTCTGTAGATAGGTGTAGAATCTGAGAGAGAGCAGTAGTTAAGTCCCATACACACTATTAGATTTTCTGCAGATTTTTGTCTTCAGATTTACCAAAACCATACAATATGAGGTCAAACCTTAAGAGTTTCAGTTTGTATACAATCAGGCAAGCCCTTGCACTACATGGTTTTGGTAAATCTGAAAACAAAAATCTGCAGAAAATCGAATAGTGTGTATGGGGCCTTAGTGGTAATAATAATCAGAGAAGAAAAAGAAATGTCTTTGCTGTCAGGTGGTGTCACCGAGACAGGATGTCGTAACCGAAATCCCCCTAATGGTGTCACGCCTCAATTTCATTACCCGACAGATGTGCAACTCAATCTAAATGATCAGCAAAAAATTGAATAGGCATAATGTCCCTTCCGATCGATTTGGACTCAATTCAGATTTGATCAAATCGAGTCGATCGGCTGGAGCAGAACATTTTGGATCGTGGGATATTTTTCTCATGAATCTGATTGTATTTAGTATGTATGGTGGATACAAAGACACCATCAATCATTTACAGCCTTCCCTGTGTGTGATATATCGGTCCAAATGGGTTGTTAACTATAGATCAATTATTATTATTGGAAGAGATCGATCAGAAAAGAAATCGATCATTTATTGAAGTGTATATGGTCGCACACAGGCAACCATTTTATTATCCGATCAATGTGTGATTTGGTCAAAACGATCCAATTGATAAACAATCAAATAGGCATAACCTTCCAATCGATTTAGATCAGATTCGATCAAACTGAGTCGATCAGCATGAGTAGAAAATGATTTATCGGTTTGCATCAGTTGGCAGCACTGAGAAACCTTGGTCATGAATACGACCGTATTTCTTATGTATGGTGGAAACAGAGATGTGATCAATAATTCACAATTATATCTTCCAACGACCAATTAAAACCCACTATCCTGTGTGTGGAATATCTATAGATCGATTATTCTTATCAGGTGAGATTGATCAGAAAAGAAATCAATTGAAGTGTTTATGGTCACCATTATAGCAGACACACAAGCAGCAATTTTATTATCTGATTGATATGCAATGTAATTAAGAAAATCAAATCGATAAATCATCGAATAAGCATAACTTCCCTTGCAGAGCAGGACTCTATATAGATAGCTTATCGATCGATTTGCGTCTGTTGGCTTCACTGAGATCTGATTAGGAGACTGAAGTGGAAATCGACATCTCTGTTTCCACAATGCAACCTTATATTCTGATTGATTGCAATATGATCAAATTCATGAACAAAGCATCTCAGTGCTACCGATCAATGCAAAACGATCAATAATTTCCGCCCTGGCCGGTCAACTCAGTTTGGTGAAATCTGATCTAAAATAAGTCTGAATTGATTGGAAGGGAAGTTAGGATCATTCAGTTGTTTGCCGTTTTGATTAAATCGCTCAACGATCGATCGGATTATGAAAAAAGCATATATGGATACTATGAAGGTGGGAGTGCACGTATCGATTTGTGATCCATCGCGAACAAGATATTCATCACTGATGAAAACACGATCAACCAGAAACAATAAAAAAAAATAAGAAAGCGCATTTAAACAAGTTTAATTACAATCGGCCAACTGACACATGCAGATATTAGTGTGATCGATCAGAGACAATCAACAATATTCTTCCACACTCATTCTGATTTATAATTCTTATTTGGTTCAATCATTTTAAGCTGCCCATACGCTATACAATCTGATTGTACAATTGCCTTAAAGTTGGCCATACACTATTCAAAATTGATTGTATAATCTCCTTTACATCTACCGTAAACTATGCAGTGCAAATGTCTGCCTGATTAGATAGGAATGAATGGATTGTTTACGTGTGCCCTCCTATTACCTAGCTTTGGTAAAGATAAAGGAGATTGTACAAACAGATTTTATTGTGTATGGCCAGCTTTAGCTTTATCAAAACTATGTAGTAGGAGGGAACACCTAAACAATCCATTCAATTCCTATTAGATCAGGCAGGCCCTTGTACTACATAGTTTACGGTGGATCTAAAGATTATTATACAGATTGTATAGCCACTTAATCACATACATGTATTTGTATGTGGCTTTAAGTGGTTGTACCGGGATGATGCAGCTCCAGACATCATCCCGTTATCATTTTTTTTAAAGTCTGGGGCTTTTTCATAAAAGCCATCTGAGCGGCTAATTAGCCGCTGGATTACTTTCACAATTGGCAGAAGGACCCCCAACGCCCGCTGATGCCTCTCTGAGATCTCCGTCCCGACGGTGAGCCCAGATTGAAAGCCAGCGATTCCGCTTTTTTATCTATATTGCGGGGATCCGGCAATTCATTACAGCTGCAAGCAGTTTTAAATGAGATTTTTTTAGACTTTTTTTTGCATTGATACATGTCCCCTGGGGCAGGACCCAGGTCCCCAAAACACTTTTTATGACAATAACTTGCATATAAGCCTTAAAATTAGCACTTTTGATTTTTCATGTTTGTGTCCCATAGACTTTAACGGTGTTTGCATGTTTGCACACATTTTTTGTCTGTTCGCATGTTCTGCTGCGAAACAAACCGGGGGGTATTTGGCTCATCCCTAGTGGAGTCTGCCATCGATATTGGTCAGACTTCACCAAATGATCATGGGGCATAAAATTTGGAAACTAACGGGTAATTATCAGATAATATAGACCAGTGATGGCGAACCTTTTTGAGCCCAAGTGCCTAAACAGCAACACAAAACCAATTTATTTATTTCAAAGTGCCAACATAAAATTAAACCCTACCAGGGTTCAGGAATGCGTTGTGCTCAGAATACAGGGTTCAGGTATGCGTTGTGCTCAGAATACAGGGTTCAGGAATGAGCTTTGCTCAGAATACAGGGTCAGGAATGTATTGTGCTCAGAATACAGGGTTAAGGAATGCGTTGTGCTCAGAATACAGGGTTCAGGAATGTATTGTGCTCAGAATACAGGGTCAGGAATGTATTGTGCTCAGAATACAGGGTTAAGGAATGCGTTGTGCTCAGAATACAGGGTTCAGGAATGCGTTGTGCCCACAATACAGGGTTCAGAAATGCATTGTGCTCAGAATACAGGGTTCAGAAATGCGTTGTGCTCAGAATACAGGGTTCAGGAATGCATTGTGCTCTGAATACAGGGTTCAGGAATGTGTTGTGCTCAGAATACAGGGATCAGGAATGAGTTTTGCTTAGAATACAGGGTTCAGGAATGTGTTGTGCTCAGAATACAGGGATCAGGAATGAGTTTTGCTTAGAATACAGGGTTCAGGAATGCGTTGTGCTCAGAATACAGGGTTCAGGAATGCGTATTGCTTAGAATACAGGGTTCAGGAATGCCCTACTGCCCTGCCATACCAGACCTAAAGGTATGGATTTTAAGGGGAACCCCGCATCAAAATTTTTTTAAAAATGGCGTGGGGTCCCCCCAAATATCTATACCAAATCCTTATCCGAGCACGCAAGCTGGCAGGCAGCAGGAAAAGAGGGGGGACGAGAGAGCGCCCCTCCCCTCCTGAACCGTACCAGACCACATGCCCTCAACATTGGGAGGGTGCTTTGGGGTAGCCCCCGCAAAGCATCTTGTCCCCATGTTGATGGGGAGAAGGGCCTCATCTCCACAACCCTTGCCCGGTGGTTGTGGGGGTCTGCGGGCAGGGGGCTTATCGGAATCTGGAAGCTTTTGAATTTGCAGCGAACACCCCAAATTGTTCGACCCGAACATAAAGCCCATCCCTACTATTGAGCATCTTTGGGGCATCCTCAAATGGAAGGTGGAGGAGTACAAGGTCTCTAACATCCACCAGCTCAGTGATGTCGTCATGGAGGAGTGCAAGAGGACTCCAATGGCAACCTGTGAAGCTCTGGTGAACTCCATGCACAAGAGGGTTAAGGCAGTGCTGGAAAATAATGGTGGCCACACAAAATATTTACACTTTGGGTCCAGTTTGGACATTTTCACTTAGGGGTGTACTCACTTTGGTTGCCAGTGGTTTAGACATCAATGGCTGTGTGTTGAGTTATTTTGAGGGGACAGCAAATTTACACTGTTATACAAGCTGTACACTCACTACTTTACATTGTAGCAAAGTGTCATTTCTTCAGTGTTGTCACATTAAAAGATATAATAAAATATTTACAAAAATGTGAGAGGTGTGAGATACTGTATATCCACTGCATATAGTTTAGCTATATCTCACTGCAGGCCGTTCCTGGCATATTGTATAATAATGTATAATATACTGTACTTCTGGCAGGCAGGTTATTCAGTTAGCTGCAGTGTATTTAATATATATATATATACACAACACTCTCGTGTATATATATATATATATATATATATATGATATATAGGAAGGTTAAGTTTGCCTCTGTTCAAGCTTGGCTGACGTTGTGTGTGTTTCCGTGCTGACTGGTGGGTGTCACTGTTATCACTGGTTAGTGTTGGAAAGGCAACGTGTTGAAGCGTATGGATGCTCTTCTGTCCCGGAGACAACTCGGTGGAGGTGGTCCTCCGAGTTGCATTCTGGGCGAGGGTATTTTTGGGACAGACGACATATTTTGGGGTTCGTTTTTACAGCCACCCGCTGGCCCCCCTATTCGACAGGTATGCGTTAAGGAGCTACCTCGTGGTCCTCCATTCCGGAGGCCCACGATACAACGGCGCAGGGGTGGGTTCAGAGGCTTGTCTGGGGCCTACCATCGTGGCCGAGGAATGGTCCTGAGCTGTCGGTCCTGTGTGACGAAGCTGGACAGCCGACGATATCCCAGGGGAGGACCCGTCTTGGAGGGATCACGCAGCATGCTGGTCTATAGAGGGGCCTGGTGACTCGGTTGGAGGACGTATCCGAAAGTAACTATACAGCATAGTGTTGCCGGGTTGGCTTAAAGGTTCAGGCACTATGACTGACATTCATTACAGAAAATCTGATGCATCCTGTGGCAGAGGATCGTACAGATTTTGTTCCCAAGCAAGTCTGTGGCAGAGACTTTGATTTGTGCTGCGTACTGGCTGCTAGGCTGGTGAGAGAGGCCTATCCAGACGAGCAAGGAGTGTATCCCACGAGGGGAGCGCATTCCATACAATATCTGAATTCTACCCGAACATTTGTGAAAGAATCCTACAAGAAGATGTTTGAGTTTCTTCTGCAGTTTCCTTTCCGCCTCTTTCCTGCTATTTCCTAAGTCAAGTGTTTAATAAAGCATTGAAAACGTACTTCAGTGTTGGTGCGTGTGTCGTCTAGTGGTAAACTCAATGGAACCCTAGACCCGGTGCCGGTGAAACAGAGGGAAGCAGAGTGAGAGTAACAGACCTGTTTAATTCAGCAGCTCCACCGAGAGTTATTGCTACATGTGGGGGTGTCGTCTGGGATTTGTTGACCATCAATTCTCGCAAGCCAGTGGAGTGTTTTACTGGGAGTTTACGGTAAGAGCTGGACTTTGTCATTTTTTCAGGAAGAGAAAAGGTAAAACTGCAGGACTTTGTTTCTGAGTACGTAGATGGCGGGCGCCAGTAAAAGGCCCGAGAGCTACGTGACTAGAAGAATAAGTGGGAGAAGTTACCCTATATATCCACTGTATCCAGTTTAGCTATATCTGACTGCAGGCCATTCCTGGTGTACTGTTTCTAATATACTTCTAATATACTTCAGGCAGTGTACACAGTATACAGTGCTGTGCACCCATAGTGCAGTTGCTCATACTTTTCTGGTGGTCAATACAGTACACCCATAGTTGTTATTACACTTCTGTTGGTGTACACAGTACCGTGCACTCCTATTGCAGTTGCTACTACTTTCTTGGTGGTGTACACAATACATACAGTGTACCCATAGTTGTTATTACACTCCTGTTGGTGTACACAGTACCGTGCACCCATAGTGCAGTTGCTACTACTTTCCTGGTGGTGTACACAATACATACAGTGCACACATAGTTATTAAACTTCTGTTGGTGTACACAGTACCGTGCACCCCTAGTGCAGTTGCTACTACTTTCTTGGTGGTGTACACAATACATACAGTGTACCCATAGTTGTCATTACACTTCTGTTGGTGTACACAGTACTGTGCACCCATAGTGCAGTTGCTACTACTTTCCTGGTGGTGTACACAATACATATAGTGCACCCATAGTTGTTATTGAACTTCTGTTGGTGTACACAGTACCGTGCACCCCTAGTGCAGTTGCTACTACTTTCCTATACATACAACGATGACTTATACACTAATATGTTACTCTTCTAATGGCTGCTCATGGATATCTGTTGCAGGTGTTCGGTCTCTCGCTCCCCCCGGGGGGACGTGCATCAGTGTGGCTCCTTGCAAGCCCCTGGGGGCTGGCTCTTTCCCCGGGTGGGGGGTGGGGATGGCCTGCACGCCGCCCGGACCCCTCTGTGGCTCCCCAATGCTCCCACTTGACAAGTCTACCTCACTTCAACGGTAACAATCCATCATTATGTTTTATCCAATGTAATCCTTTATAGAAAATTATCTACCAGTCTCAATATTTGTATTACTTTATAGATTTAGAGGTGCCCCCTGAAGAGACCGCACTCAGGTCGAAACGCGTCGGGGCTTCGGCATTTTACTACACCATGTAATGTAATGATGTGATATGCATTTTGCCGTTTTATGGAATATGAACTCATTATTGAACCAGATTCAACATGTACATATGATATTGGACATTTTGTCAAATAAATTGTTTTATTAATGATCTTTGTAATGGTATACTTTGCTGCTTTAAAGCCCAATTAGGGGAATCCAAAATTCTTTTTACTTTCCTTGTGGTGTACACAGTATACAATACAGTGTAGTGTTTTTTGCCAAACAAAATTTACAGCATGTCCGAAAGGCCTCCAAGGAGAGGCAGACGCTCACAGGCCACTAAAAGAGGGCAAGCAGGCTCTGTGTCTACAGTCGACAGTGCTGGTTGTGGACACGGTTCATCCTCAACACATGGCCGTGGGGCACGCTTGTCCTTTTTTCCTGCAGCTGGCCGTGTTATTGAGCCACAACATGCAGAAGAGTTGGTGGAATAGATAACAAAACCCTCCTCATCCTCCTCATCCTCTGTCACCCAGGCTCAGAGTAGTTTGCCTGCCAATGCAGCTGCCAAAGCGGCCTATTCCATCGGCTCCATGTCAACAGTCACTCCTTCCCTAGCCCCACCAACATGCACGGAGGAGTCGCCCAAACTATTCGACCACAGTGTTGGGTACATGCTACAGGAGGATGCGCAGCGGTTTGAAGGCTCCGATGATCGTACCCAGGTTGAAGAAGGGCATAACATCAGCCGAGAGAGAGGGGGTGCCCAAGAAGGTCAAGAAACTGGCAGTCATGTTCCCCCAGCTGCAGCATACTGCCAAGTTTGATCCAGTGATGAGGAGGGAGGGGATGATGAGGTCACTGACTCAACTTGAGTGGCTGATAGAAGAGAGGAGGAGGAGAAGGAGGCACATCTCCAACGAGGTAGGATGCCCTCCAGGGGGCAGCTTAAGAGCAGCCACCCTAATGCATCACACCACAGAGCTAAGCAGGTGCAGGGCGCTGCTGACTCCCCACATATTTTGAAAAGTTCTTTGGTATGGGCCTTTTTTGACACGTGTGCAGCAGATCGCACCATTGCTGTTTGCAACATATGTCTGAAGCGGAGCTTGTTCCACCACCATGCCTCCAAAATGCTAGTGGTGATTCTGCCACAGCTCTCTCCTCCCCCCTTCCTCTTCTTCTTCCTCTATGGCCTCTTCCTCTGCAGATTTCTCCTCTGAACCAGTGGTGGTGCTCCGTAGGCGTTCAAGGGGCTATGCAAGCACTCAGGCAAAAAGATGCCATGCGGTGCTTGAGTTGGTCTGCTTAGGGGACAGGAGCCACACTGGGGCAGAGATTCTGTCAGCTCTGCAGGGGCAGGCTCAGAGGTGGTTGATGCCACGCCAGCTTCACCCAGGAATGGTTGTATGCAACAATGGCACCAACCTCCTCTCCTCCCTCTGACAGGGACACTTGAGCCATGTTCCCTGTTTGGCTCACATCCTGAATTTGGTGGTGCTGCGGTTCTTGAGCAGGTACCCGGGCTTACAGGATCTCCTGAGGCAGGCCAGGAAAGTCTGTGGTCATTTCCACCAGTCATATAATGCCAGTGCTCGGCTGGCTGACATTCAAAGAGAATGCAACCTGCCCAAGAACTGCCTCATTTGTGACATGCCCACCAGGTTGAACTCAACGTTGGCAATGGTGCAGCGGCTGCACATGCAGCAGAGGGCCATCAATGAGTACCTGTGTGAGTATGGCACCAGGACAGGGTCAGGGGAGCTTGGCTTTTTTTCGCCACGCCAGTGGCTACTGATCAAGGATACATGCACTGTCCTGTCACCATTTGAGGAGGCCACGAGGATGGTGAGCAGTGACAGTGCATGCATCAGTGATACTGTCCTTCTTGTCTTCCTGGTGGAGCACATGCTTCGTGGAATAATAGGCAGGGCACTTGAGGCAGAAGAGTGGGAGGAAGAGGAGGACTTCCTTACCTCTCAAGGCCCCCTTTATCCAGATACTAGTATTCTTGCAGGCCCGACGATCACACAGGAAGAAGAAGAGGAGGAGGAGGAGGATTGTGTCAGCATGGAGGTGGAGGATAACATTTAGCAGCAGTCTTCAAGGGATCGTTTGCAGTCCCCAGAAACCCATGGAGTTGTATGTGGTTGGGAGGAGGTGGCTGAGGATCATGTGATCCTTAGTGACCCAGAGGACTCAGGATCGAATGCCTCTGCAAACCTACGCTGCATGGCCTCCCTGATCCTGCAAAGCCTGGCTGCCAACCCTTCTTGATCCACGTTACAAGGGTAAGGTTGTAGAACTTATCCGGCCTTCGCAGAGGGAGCAGAGGATGAAACATTTTCGGAAGGCCTTGCAGAAATGTTTGTGCAATGCGTTTCCAGAGCCTGGGAGGTTACAATTTCCTGGTGCTGGACAACGTGTTGCTGAGGCTTCGTTCAGTCACAGAAAGAGCGGTGGAGAAGGTGGCCGGCTGTTTGATGCCTTCAGGCAATTCTTCAGTCCTCAGCGCCCAGGTCTGATCAGTTTCAGCAACCATCGCCAGCATCTGAATTACATGGTGCAGGAATATCTAGGGGCTTCTTTCTGAACGCACATTCAGTGCTGCTGGAGGCTTTGTAACCGATCACAGAGTGCGCCTGTCCACAGACTCTGTTGATCGGCTCACATTCATAAAAATGAATCAGTCTTGGATCACCAGCTACCAAGCACCTGATGCTGATGTAACCGATTGATTTTTCTATGGATGTGGGATCCCTTGAAGACTGCATATGCTGAGTAACTATCCTATTATGCTGAGTGACTCTCCTATTCCTCCTCAATTTTCATGATGATAGCTTCTAAGAATATTTTCGGTTCAGGGCACCACCACCACTACCTAAGACCTAATTTTTCTGGCGCGTAATTACAATTTTTGATCAAATATTTAACAGCAGGGCTCGTTCCTGCGCTCAACAAGAGTATCTGTGAGGGGTTGCAGTGTTGTGGCACAACCACTGCCTAAGGCCCAATTTTTCTGCCCCTGTTTAACAGGGGCGCGTAATTACAATTTTTGATCTAATATTTCACAGCAGGGCCTGTTCCTGAGCTCAACAAAAGTATCTGTGAGGCTTTACAGTGTTGTGCCACCACCACTATCGCCTAAGGCCCAATTTTTCTGCCCCTGTTTAACAGGGGCGCGTAATTACAATTTTTTGCTTTCAAAGTTTTCATTATTATTATGTTCAATAACAAAAAATCAGAAACAATCAATGCATTAAGACGAGTTACGATGCTCCACAACATGACAAAACAAATAGTGCCTCTAGTATGCATGTAAGGGGCATATTCTTTGACAGTTATGAAAAGCAACTCAAGGCATGTTGAGAGTAACCATTTTGGGGCTCTTCAGAGGATACCTCGTGATACTCGTGCCGTGCAATGCCTGGCTCCAGTATCCCCGGGGGGCTCCCCCGACACCCCTAACGGGATCATACTGTGCCGAGACAGCCCCCCCAAGACCCCCGAAGCAAGGCAAAATCTATTGGGAGGCATAGGGCACCACATGTGTTAAGTTGAGATGTGCGTTTGGCCTAAAAGCCCCTAGGGGGTGGTTTTAACACTTGGATCTGGAGGCACTTGTACTTTACTGATTACTGATGTACGTATTATATAGCTACATCATACCCAAGCTGGGTGAAACCAAAAAAATAAAATAGAAGAAGCAGAGGAAGGGGGGTAGAGGGAAGAGGTCGAGGAGCCACTCACCAGGCATTGGGTAGGAGATGAAGTGTTGACATTTACTTGTTATGTTTGCATCCCAGGGATAAGGGAGATACCCACGTGATTGGCCCAGGGTTCTCAGGTGGACTCGAACTGTTCTTTGGAGTCCAGCAGAACACTGGTCAGTTTTTCCTGAGACATCATCCAAGAAATTTTGCGCTTGGCAGCTGTGAAAGATACCCCGGCTGTTTCCAGGCCTTGGCAATTGTCAGCTTAGCGCCCAGGAGTATGAAGTGGATCAATTTGCGATTCCATTTTGAAGCCCCTGGGATATTAGCGTTCAGGAGGGCCACTGCGGGGGTTCTGAGTAGCTGTAGCCCCGTCACTTTTTGGATTAGGGTAAACTTCCTTTTCCAGAATGATCTGATTTTGGGACATTCCCACCATATGTGGGCCATAGTGCCATTCAGTACATATCCCCTGAAGCACTGGGGGTTAGCAGAGGGGAACATGTGGGCCAATTTAGTGGGTGTGAGATACCATCTGGTCATCACTTTGATGTTTGATTCTATTGGGGAAATATTCTTTATCCCCCTATAGGCTCTGGAAATGGATATCTGCCATTTTTCAAGATCCCATTGAATTTGGAGATAATTTTCCCAAGCTGTCATGTAAGGGGTTTTGCCTGCCTGCTGAGTAAGTGATTGGTAGATAACAGATTCCACCCCTCTGATTCGTGGCTTGTCCTGACCATAACTCGTATGGAGTGAATCTAGGAGGGATGGGTTTCCTTTTCCATATTTTGTGGAGAAAGTGTTGTATTTGGAGAAACCTGAAAATGTTTACTCCTCGGGATTTCAAGTTGTTGTTTGGAGAATTTTAAAGTTATTGGACCTGTTGCTGTGAAGAAGTGACCGATCCGATACAGCCCCTTGTCAAACCATCATTTGAAGGATTTTATATCCTGACCGGGAGCGAAGTCATGGTTATTGAAGATGTGGGCCAGGGGACGGCAGTCAGAGGTCAAGGAAGGTTGAGTTTTCAAATTGTCCCAAAGGGTGAGGGATTGTGAAAGGATCGGCGAGAGTATGGGGGGTCCTTCCCTGGAGGGGATCCATAGTAAATAGTCAAGAGTATAGCTGGGGACTGACTGTCTTTCTATTTGTATCCAGTCTGGTTTTTCCGTTCTTGAAAATACTGTGGAGAGTTGGGCAATTCTCACCGCCTGATAGTACCAAAGTTATCTTGGTAGCCCTAGTCCTCCCCGTGTACGCTGTCTGTATAGAGTATTTTTTGGCAATCTATGTCCTTTTCTTCCCCAGATAAACATGTTGACTTTCTTTTGGAGGGATTGCAAATGGTCCTTAGGTTAATCTGGATGGCTCTAAATAAGTATAGCAGTCTGGGGAGAAGTGTCATTTTTATTGAATGGATCCTCCCTAGCCAAGATAGTTCTTTGTTGGTCCAGGTCTTTCGCTCCAACTCAAGTTTCTGGTAAGTGGGTGGAAAGTTCGCTGGGTACGGTTGGTCAACTTTGGCGGTGAGGTGAATCCCAAGATATGCTATTGACGAGACGTTCCATCTAAACTCAAAGGAGCTTTTCAGCATCTCTACTGTGGCCGGATTCAGAGATATGTTGAGGGCATGGGATTTGTCATAGTTAACCCTGAGGCCAGACGCCATAGCGATGTCATTTAGGAGTCTACAAAGGTTGGGGAGGGATGTGATAGGTGAGGTTACGAATAGTAGCACATCGTCTGCGAAGAGGCCGCATTTGTGTATTTGGGGTCCGCATGAAATTCCTTGGATATTGGGGTTGGAATGAATTGCAACTGCAAGTGTCTCAATGGCAATGGCAAATATTAATGGGGATAGGGGGCATCCCTGTCTAGTTTCCCGTGCTATGTTAAAGGGTCTAGAGTGATGATCACTGAGGCGAATCAGTGCAGATGGATTGGAGTAGAGGGAATGTAGAATGCCCAAGAAGCGATTTCCAAATCCCCACTTCTCCAGTAAAGCAAATCGGTAAGGCCATTTGACTGTGTCGAAGACCTTATGTAGATCTAAGGATAGGAGCATCCCTTCCTGTTTGGGGCCCCTATCCTATCCTGATTGTAGATGGGAGACTAGATCAATGGCCCTTCTGATTTGGTCCGGCCCCTGTCTTCCTCGGATGAACCCTACTTGGTCCTTATGGACGTACTGATTTATGAAGGAGGATAATCGGTTGGCCATTATTTTCGTTAAGATCTTGAGCTCGTTATTTGAAAGGGAGATTGGTCTATAATTCTCTACTTCTTCTGGGTTTTTATTTGGGTTAGGAATTACAGTTACATAGGCGGTATTGAGCTGAGGATCTAAGAGGCATCCCTGTGCCTTCGCGTTAAAGAATTTTGCCATGTGAGGTGCTAACGTGTCAACGAAGGCTTTATAGTATCGCACGAATAGGCTGTCTGGTCCAGGAGCCTGTTTTGAGGTTTTTAATGACCTCCCTTATTTCCTCAACAGAGATGCCCGCCTCCATAGCCTCCTTGTGTTCAGCAGATAGAGTAGGTATTGGTAGGTCATTAAGAAATGGGGTCCTTATTCTTGGAGGACATACTATAAAGGTTGGTGTAGAAGTCCCAAAAGGCTTCCAGTACCTTGTTGGGGTGGCCGAAGGAGGATTACCAGCTACTCTAAACTTGGAAATAAAGAGGGTACGTGGTCGTGGGGATAGTTTAAAAGCCAGCATCGGACCTATTTTATCTTGTTGATAGTAAAATCTAGCTCCACACCAGCGGATGTATTTCTCTGCTTTTACCATGAGGGCTAAATTCAATTCCAGCCTAGTTGCGTCCAGTTGGTCTATTAGGGCTTTAGAGGGGTTCTTCTTGTGTCAGAGTTTTAGGGCAGCAAAGGTCTTTTTGAGTTTTGTGATGTCTATTATTCTTTCTTTCTTTCTTTCTTTCTTTCTTTAAGTTGCAATGCTGATGATTTTGCCCCTAATGGTAGCTTTGTGGGCAGCCCAGAGGGTCTTGGGGAGATGTCGTCTACGTTATTGAGTATGAAATATTCCTTCAGTGAGTTCTCTATTTCAGTGGTTTTAATGGGGTCACTCAGGATGGATTCGCTCAGACGCCAGTGCGAACCCGATGGCCTAGTGAGAGAGTTTTGCATGTAGAGTAGGACTATGGAGTGGTCCGACCAGGCAGTGTCGACTATGTTTGCCTTGTATGTCGATGGAATAAGGGAGGGGGGTACCAGAATATGATCTATTCTGGCGTAAGACTGGTGGGGAGCTGAAAAGTGGGTACAGTCTCTTTTTGATGGATTAAGTTCCCTTCATATGTCGACCAGCCCGTGTGAGTGAAGGGATTGTGCTATGTACAAGCTGGCTTTGGTGGGGCACGTCAGTTGGGCCTTGGGGGGTTTCAATTTGTTGAGTCCTTGTTCGAAAGCTATGTTCGAGTCCCCTCCAAAGATGACCTTGCCTTCTACGAGAGGCATTATGGTGTTAAGGAGAGATTGGAAGAATTTGGTTTGTCCTTTATTGGGGGCATAATAGGAAATTATGGAGTAAATATTACCTTTAATAGAACCCTTGACTAGGATATATCTACCGTCGGGGTCTCTGTGGTCAGAGATGTAAGAAAATGTTCTATTCTTAGAGAACAGTATCGCTACTCCTTTGGTTTTGTTTGCAGCGTTCGCTAGATAGATTGTTGGGTAGTGTGGGGAGGAATTTGGGGCTGTATCGGATCGGAAAGTGTGTCTCTTGGATTAAGACTATGTCTATCTTAAGGGATCGGTAATTTTCAAAAGCTGTTCTGCGTTTTCTGGGGGAGTTAATACCCTGTGCATTATGTGAGGCTACCCTAAGATCCTTGCCTGTCATGCTCACCACAGACATTTGGTCAGAGGGGTGGAATGCTGTTGAGAAAGGCGACACTTACCCTTAGAAGCCTTTTCTTTAGGGGCCCCGGACATTGACAAAGCTTTGTTCGGTCCAGTGCTGATGTCTGGAGCTCAGTAATACCTGCTGAGTGGCTCGAAAAAGAAAAATGGTTGGGGGGAGGTGGGGAAGAGAGTGAAAAAAAAGATAAAGCAGCGTCTTTTGGGAAGACGAATGACGACCGTGGGGGAAAAGCCCCGCCAGTCACCCTCAAATTTGCTCCGGCAGCCTCTAATAGAGGTCCAAAGGCCCATACCACAGAGGAGCAAAACCTCGTCTGAGGGATGAGTGGAGGCGCAAGGGTGTCACCCCTGACCCTTGCTTCTAAGTTAAACTAAGTAGTATTAAGCTAACACAGCGTAAAGTCAACTTTTCTAATAATCAATGGAAATGTTGAGAGTTCACTTAGGTCAAAGTGCCCGGCTTGTAGTCGGTTCTTCTACAGAGATCATCTTTCTGTGTCCTACCTCTCCTATTCATGGATTAAATTTGGTGTCCTCGGCATGTGACTTGCTGTTTGAGGTGGGATAGTCTCATCACTTTCTCCTTTACAGCGTAAAAGTGGGGCTTGACTATGATATCCCTCGGGGAACCATCCTTCCTGGGGGGCCAAAGGCTCTGTGGGCCCTGTCCAATTCTAGGCGGTGGGCGGGCATGTTAGGAATTAGCTCTTTGATGAGGTCTTGAATTGCTGGGGGGAAATATGTGATGCTTTCAGGGAGACCTCAGACTCGGAAATGATATCTCCTGGACCTGTTCTCGAGGTCGTCTATCCTGGCAAGGGCAGTTTCAAGTTGGTCCTGGAGGACCTGTATGTGGGCTGTATTCTGGTTGGTGTGTGAAACAGTAACGTTCAGTTTGGTTTCTATAGCCTCCATTCTGGGACCAAGGTTGGCAAAATCAGATTTAATGTCTCTGGTGATCTGGGCCGCTGTGTTAGCCAGACCCTCTCCAGTAAGGCAGAGAATTTGTGAAAAAGGTCTCCCTGCGATGAGGACCGGTCCTGAACCTACATACAGGGAGAGGGAGTTGCTTGGAGAAATGGAGGAGCAGGCCCCGCTGGGGACAGGCTGTACTCCTCCACTGCTCTGCTCAGCAGGGACTCAGTGGAGGCAGGGGAGGGAGCTGGCTGGCATTGTGGGGTACCCTGGGCCACCTGGGAGTAAGTCAGTGTGGCTGGCGAAATCACTTGCCTGAAATCCTGCTGTTTCTCCCCCTAGGCCACGTGTGACTGTGCTGATGAATCTTGGTACACCCGCCGCGGCCTGCTCGGTCAAATTCCGGCCCCAGATCACATCTGGCGGCTGGTCCGGACATCCAGGGGGGTCCCGGTTGTGTCTGGAGGACGGATAGGCTGTCGGAGATCCGTTTCGGGGGGTGCTTTGTCTGTTGTGTGGATCGTGGGGCAGGAGTGATGCGGAAGCTCCCGGCTCAGGCAGCCATCTCGGAGCTCCCGCGCATGCGCCTCGTAATTGCAAATTTTGATCTGGAATTTCACAGTAGGTCCTGTTCCTGCGCTCAACAAAAGTATCTGTGAGGCTTTACAGTGTTGTGCCACCACCACCACCGCCTAAGTCCCAATTTTTATGCCCCTGTTTAACAGGGGCATGCATTTACAATTCTTGATATAATATTTCACAGCAGGGCCCATTCCAGCGCCCACCAAGAGTAACTGTGAGGGCTTACAGTGTTCTGGTACCACCAACACCTAAGGTCCAATTTTCCACAGAGTGTATAGGGCAGGCCATAGAGTATATACAGGCGGTCCCCTATTTTCAAACATCCGACTTACAAACGATTCCTACTTACAAACGGAGGGAGACAACAGGAAGTGAGAGGAAATCTACCCCTAGGAAGGGAACTTTTCTCCTGTAAGAGTTATGCCCCGTACACACGGTCGGACATTGATCGGACATTCCGACAACAAAATCCTGGGATTTTTTCCGACGGATGTTGGCTCAAACTTGTCTTGAATACACACAGTCACACAAAGTTGTCGGAAAATCCGATCATTCTGAACGCGATAACGTAAAACATGTACGTCGGGACTATAAACGGGGCAGTAGCCAATAGCTTTCATCTCTTTATTTATTCTGAGCATGCGTGGCACTTTGTGTGTCGGATTTGTGTACACACGATCGGAAATTCCAACAACGGATTTTGTTGTCGGAAAATTTTATAGCATGCTCTCAAACTTTGTGTGTCCGAAAATCCAATGGAAAATGTGTGATGGAGCCTACACACGGTCGGAATTTCCGACAACAAGGTCCTATCACACATTTTCCGTCGGAAAATCCGACCGTGTGTACGGGGCATTAGTATGGGAAAAAGGTGTCTCCACTGATGCTTTATCACCAATCCTTGTTTCCCTAAAAACCCTAAATTTTCAAAATCCAATTGTCATTGGGACAGAAAGTGAGGTGAAATCTTATGAACAGGGGCACAAACAGCAAAACAAATGTTACAAGGGTGAAAACCCTGCCCTATATTATCCAAAAAGCTTAAAAATAGATTTTTGAGATGGAGCTACACCTATAAATGTACCTGTTCCAAATTACAAACAGATTCAACTTAACAACAAACCTACAGTCCCTATCTTGTTTGTAACCCGGCGACCGCCTGTATACTGCTGTTCAGAGTATATAGGGCCTGGGGGCCCAACGCCTTCTTTTAATTGCCCCTTAAAGTGGTGTTCCGGCCGAAATTATACTTTTTAAATAAAAATACCCCTATAATACACAAGCTTAATGTATTCTAGTAAAGTTAGTCTGTAAACTAAGGTCTGTTTTGTTAGTCTATAGCAGTAGTTTGTTATTTTACAAACTTACATCAGGCTGTGGCCATCTTAAGTTTGGGCATCTGAAGCCAGACTGTAATTTCTTCCTGGATCTCATCCTTGCAGATCTCGCACATGCTCAGTGCAACACAAGCAGTGTAATAGGTTTCAGGTCAGGTTTCCATAGCAACGGCAGTGTCAGAGGAAGTTGCTGCCCCTTCCCAGAAGGCATTGCAAACAGGAAATGATGCGATGGGCCGCGGCCAGGGAGGAGGAAGTGAAAAATGAATACAGCAGATATACAGTAAGTGCTGAGAAAAAATAAAGAAAAAATATCCAATTCGTTTACAGTGCAGAGTTTAGTGAGGGATGCTGAAGAGTTGTAAAAGTGAGTGGAACTCCACTTTAATATCCACACCAGACCCAAAGGGCCCGGTAATGGGCTGGGGTGGGCAACATTACATTACAGCCGCAAGCAGTTTTAGATAACTTTTTTTCCTTTAGAAATGTAATTTTGCTGTGGTATTGTTCTAAACATGGGAAAACTGCTCCACTTTACAGGCATACTATAGACATCCCTAGGCATGATATTTAAATGAATATTTCATTTTTATTGTTTCACTTTAAGCATTATTAAAATCACTGCTCCCGAAAAAACGGCCATTTTTAAAACTTTTTTTTGCATTGATACATGTCCCCTGGGGCAGGACCCAGGTCCCCAAACACTTTTTATGACAATAACTTGCATATTAGCCTTTAAAATAAGCACTTTTGATTTTTCACGTTCAAGTCCCATAGACTTTAACGGTGTTCGCACAAATTTTTGGTCTGTTCGCAAGTTCTGCCACAAACCGAACTGGGGGGTGTTCGGCTCATCCACACTTGTGCAGTAAAGGCTTCTTTCTGGCAACAACCACACCATCTTTTTTCCAGAGCAGCCTGTATTTCTCCTGAGGTTACCTGTGGGTTTTTCTTTGTATCCCAAACAGTTCCTGTGGCAGTTGTGGCTGAAAGCTTTCTTGATCTACCTGACCTTGGCTTGGTATCAAGAGATCCCCAAATTTTCCACTTCTTATTAAATGACTGAACAGTACTGACTGGCATATTCAAGGCTTTGGATATGTTTTTATATCCTTTCCCATCTTTGTAAAGTTTAATTTCCTTGTTACGCAGGTCTTTTGCTTGTTTATGGCTTAGTATCTAGCCTGCTTAGTGCATCCATGTGAGAGCTAACAAACTCATTGACTGTTTATACACAGACACTAATTGCGATTTAAAAACCTCTTTGTGCCACCTTCTGTGTCTGTACCAAGGCCAAACATTCCAGGGTATGTAAACTTTTCATCAGGGCCATTTGGGTGATTTCTGTTATCATGATATTAAAAGGAGCCAAAAAACTATGTGATAATAAATGGCTTCATGTGATCACTATCCTTGAATAAAGGACAGTTTTTTGGCACAATTAGTCATATTTTCAATAAAAAAATTTCACAATTTCTGCCAGGTTATGCAAACTTGTGAGCTCAATTGTGTGTATGTATATATATATATATATATATATTTATTTATTTACACTGTTGCTTTAATTTTTTTATTTTTTTTTATCACTTTTCATTGCTGTCACCAGGAATGGAAACATCCTGGTGACAGCAAAAGGCAGTGACAGGTAGCTGCTGATTTATAATATAAGGACATTTACCTGTCCAGGGATCCCACAATGTCAGCACCCCAAGTCGATCAGTCCATTGGCTCCAAGTGCAGTCACCAGCATCCTTACTAAGAGAAACAGGAAATGAAGCATTATGGCTTCAAAGCTGGTTTCATACTGCGCAAATGCGAGTCGCGCTGCACTTTCTGAATGGCCCTGCTGTGTTCTGGGACCTGTGTGTGTCCCAGAAGGCAGCGGGGGAAGGAGGAGGGGGCGTAAATTTAGTAGATCACCGCACAACGATTACGGCGATCTTACCTGGATGAAGGGGCGGGTACCTGGTTTTGACAGGTATCCGCCCCCCCCCCCAAAAGGTGCCAAATGTGGTAGTGGAGGGGGGAGGAAGCAAACAAGCAGAGCTTTCCCTTTTGGGTGGAGCATCTCTAACGCGCAGACATCATCTTTTATATTTTACAAAAAAAATGGGTTTAGTATTGTGTTTTTGTGCATTAACATTTAAAAAAGTGTATTTTCCCCCAAAAAAACTGTGTTTGAAAAAACGCGCAAATACCCTGTGATGAAAAAAGCAAAACCCACCAATTTATTCTCTAGGACCTCTGCTTTATATATACTGCAGATAATGTTTAATCGTAATAATATATGTATATATATATATCAGGGAAAGCGCAGTCAGGGGAGGCAGGTGAGACAGAGCCATGAACATAAAAAAAAATTAAAAAAAATTGAGCTTAGAGGGTAATAGATCAGCGACTTGAGGTCACAGAGAAGCTACATACAGAGCGGCCAGTTTAAATACAAGCTAGCACACTCAGTTGGCAGCAGACTGAGAGGATGAGCTCACAGTGCATCTCACTACTTGTCAGAGGCACTGAGCTCAATGGACAGCTTGGAGTCTTGGACCAATGGTAAAGTACCATTAGCCCCAGCTGTCCAATAAAAATGCTGCAGTGGAGGCACGCCTCTCACTGTAGTGTCATAGAAGGTGCATGTGTCTAAAAGACAGATGCTCCCTTCCAGCCCAGCCCTCTTAATTACAAGGAAATACATGGGTTCATGGGTATAAGATTTACCCACCATCCCATGTTTTTCTCACACAGTTAAGAGGGAGAATGAGAATCTTCTGCTACTGAAAAGATATTATCTTATTCAAGCTAAATCATATATTATTATGCTATATTTTATAAGATAATAATATATTATTTATCTATTTACTGGTTGAACGTCGTAACTTCAAACTTCAGTAATTTGTCCGTTAGGCCACCTGCTTGAGTGCAGTTTTTGGAAATATAGTAAATTACCTTAAAAACAGTATATAACAATTATTTGTGTAGCACTGACCCCCGTAGGAGCTGCTGATATTTTGATTGGGCCTGTACTCTGCTCCTACACCCCCTTAATTTGACTCAGTCTCCTTGACACAGCTGTGGTATAATGTTAGTGTGCAGCAAGAACTTAAAGACAATTCCACAATATGTAATATAATATACCTTTTGTCTTTACCTTTAACCTCCAGCTCTCCACCTGGTCAGAAATTCAAAGGAAACAAAACTCCACACAATAGTACTTAAACAAGAATAAGATTTTATTGTATCTGCTTCAAAGTAGTAATTACAGTAGTTGTACTGTCAGACCAACGTAGTGTGACAGCCAACAGATTTAGTTCACAACAGTACTACACAAATAAAAGTTGTTTAACTTAACCTCTTAGAGTTGCGTCTATAAAATGGGACCAATGGCAGAGTGAAACTGACTTCACTATGGGCACTGTCCCACTCTCAGCACGCTCTGTTTATGTAAAAGAAACAATTGCAATTTAATAAAGCATAGCACAATTCCTAGGGAGCTCCCACTGCTTTATATTACAATAACCCTATAGAACAGTAAAATGCAAGGCCTTGCGTTAACAGAGGCAGTCCTTCTTCTCTTCTGTCTTCTGCTAGCTATGTGTAGGTTAATTTGTAATCCAGTGGTTAACAAAACCCGGGTCAAAGCAAACTGAATGTTGAACTATTGTTGTGGTGCGGCAGCACTGCAATTGTCTCCGGTGCAAGTAATTTGGTATAACACAGTGTCAAACTGTAGTGAAGTGCAGGCTTGAGGGCTATATTAAACTCAGTCTTTATCACTTTAAATCTCCTCTGTAGGACTAGAGGTCCCAGCAGCACTGTGTTATAGATGCAAGTGTGTGAAAGTACGTCAATGAAACTTTGGGCAGCAGCCCTCTCACCCAACCAGGTCTGCAATGTAGAACAGTTCTGCTCCGGTGCGCGCGGTCCTGTTTCTTCTCAGCAACCACTGCGACCCCGGTCCGCTCCGCTCAACGAAATGTTCCGCGGGCCTCAGGTGGCTTCGACGGGCTTCCCTGGATCCTTCCCAGCTCTGCCTCACTGTCTGTCCAGCTCACTGAAGTACAGCAGGATCGCTGATCGGGTTGCTCTGCAATGGGTGTAGGCCGCGCTCCTCTGGATACCTGTACACAGATCCTCACAGGCAGGCCACACTTTCCCAAGAAAGTTAAGATGGCCGCGCGGAGCCTTTTTATAGCCTACCCAGCATGCAATTCAGTCCCGAGTCCTGCTGGGTAAATTACATGGCATGCTGGGTAGGTAAATTAATGTGGAAAGTAAACAACAGTCACTTCCTGTCATGTTCTCACATTCTTGAGAAAGGAAAAATGAAATAAAGTCCATTCACAAATTTGGCCACTAGATGGTGCCACATATCAAAATATAATACTGTTCATAGGTTAACATTGTACCACATTAATAAGCAAAAATGCTGACGCTACATTTGTATATTACTTACTTATGGTAATTAACCGGTTCAATACAGGGCATTTTCACCCCCTTCCTTCCCAGACCAATTTTTAGTTTTCAGCGCTGTCACACTTTAAACAACAATTGCGCGGTCGTGCGACGTTGTACCCAAACAAAATTGAGCTTTCTTTTGGTGGTATTTGATCACCTCTGCGGTTTTTATTTTTTGCGCTATAAACAAAAGAAGAGCGACAATTTTGAAAAAAAACACAATATTTTTTACTTTTTGCTATAATAAATATCCCAATTTTTTTTTTTTAAAAACTAATTTTTTCCTCAGTTTCGGCCGATACGTATTCTTCTACATATTTTTGGTAAAAAAATCGCAATAAGCGTATATTAATTGGTTTGCGCAAAAGTTATAGCGTCTACAAAATATACGGGATAGATTTATGGCATTTTAAAAAAAAGAAATATTTATTTATTTTTTTTACTAGTAATAGCGGCGATCGTGATTTTTTTCGTGACTGCGACATTATGGCGGACACATCGGACACTTTTGACACATTTTTGGGACCATTCACATTTATACAGCGATTAATGCAATAAAATTGCATTGATTACTATATAAATGTGACAGGCAGGGAAGGGGTTAACCACTAGGGGGAGACGAGGGGTTAAATGTTTCCTAGGGGAGTGATTATAACTGTAGGGGGAGGGGACGCACAAGGGGAGGAGACCGATCGGTGTTCCCCTGTACTGGGAACACCGATCGGTCTCCTCTCAACTGACAGGACGTGGATCTGTGTGTTTACACACACAGATCCACGGTCCGGCCCGGTTAACGGGCAATCGCGGGTGCCCGGCGGACATCGTGGCCGCCGGGCACACGCACCGGGTCCCGAGCAACGCGGCGGGCACGCGCGCGCCCCCTAGCCGGCCGGGAAGCCAAGGCCGTCATATGACGTCCACCCAGGATGGGAGATCCCATCTGTGGACATCATTTTACTATGGCCGGGTGGTGAAGTGGTTAAACCCTTGCCATCCAGGCTAATTCGCACACTTCTCTCCTACATGTAAAAATCATCATTTTTTTGCTAGAAAATTACTCAGAACCCCCAAACATTATATACAATATATTGTTTTAGCAGACACCCTAGGGAATAAAATGGTGGTCGTTTCAACTTTTTATGTTACACGGTATTTGCGCAGCAATTTTTGGGAATATGAATTAAAAAAAAAAACAACTAAAAAACGAAGGCCTCTTTCATACAGGTGGCTGTCCTGCTGCTGTTAAAAGCATGTTTTGCTATTTTGAAATTCCAAGACTTCAGGCACAGTGATCACTTGCAGTTGTACATTGCGATCAGCAGCAATTACGTGCGTTTACATGCAGAGAGAGAAAAATATCACCGCTCTAAAAGAGGTCTGTGAGGAACAAACATTTTCTCCATGCTGGAAGTAACAGGTGCAGGCAATGCTGGTAATTGAGAGGTAAACGAGAAATCCTGGACAGCCGCACTCAAAAGTAATCTTCAAACTTTATTTAAGTATAATCATAAAAATACATGCCACAGCATCACAAAGCAGGAAAGCTAAGCTTTCCTGCTTTGTGATGCAGGAAAGCTAAGCTTTCCTGCTTTGTGATGCTGTGGCATGTATTTTTATGATTATACTTAAATAAAGTTCGAAGTTTACTTTTGAGTGCGGCTGTCCAGTGCGTTTACATGCAGCTGCGTTTAGCTGCGGTGAAACATTCTTGCCATTTCTGATGTGCTTCCTGTTTTTCTTTCCTTGTTGCTGCTGCTATCCGCAGGTGAAATAGTACACTGCGATTACCTGTGGTTATGTACCGATAGCTGCGATAAACCGGTCCTGGACGCAGTCAAATTGATTTTTTCTAACTGCACAAAACCCCATGTAACAAAACCGTCGCTAAACGCAGTGTGTGAATGGGGCCATAGGAAAGCATTGTCTGACTTTAGGTGCAGTGGATAACTTCATCTATCCACAGCTAAAAGCTGAATTCTATCCACCCGTGTGAAAGGGGTCTAAAGATAACCCAATTTTTTTGTGAAAGATGATGTTAAGCCGAGTAAATAGATACCCAACATGTCACGCTTTAAAATTGAGCACACTTGTGGAATGGCGAATGAGGTGATTGGCGCTACCCTATATAGTGCTAAGTGGTTTGTCAAGAAGCAGTACAAATTATTATACTGAACTCCTTACATCAAATCAAAAGTGAGCGTGCTCCCACATGGGAGTATACTAGGTGAATAGTGAAAAAATTAGTTTTTAAATAGACAGTATATAGAAAGTGTATATCTCTAATTTTTTCACTATTCACCTAGTATACTCCCATGTGGGAGCACGCTCACTTTTGATTTGGTGTAAGGAGTTCAGTATAATAATTTGTACTGCTTCTTGACAAACCACTTAGCACTATATAGGGTAGCGCCAATCACCTCATTCTCTATACATACCTCTGTAAGTTCCCTTGGGAACCCAAAAAGGGTGGGCAGCAACCCACACTATCCTAAGCGCGGAATCCATTTTGTGTGAAAAAAATGATAACAATATTTAATCTGGGTACAGTGTGACATGACTGTGCAATTGTCATTCAAAGTTTGACAGTGCTGAAAGCTAAAAATTGGCCTGGGCGGGAAGGGGGTGAAAGTGCCCAGTGTTGAGGTGGGTAAAATTACTATATATGAGTATACATTGAACTCCAACAATATGTCTGCTCACCTCTTAATGCCTTAATGATCGATTACAATGTTCACTGTTATTATGCATGGCAACCAATCAGCTTTTATCTTTCATTTTTAAAGCTTGACCACTTCAATACTGGGCACTTATACACCTTCCTGCCCAGACCAATTTTCAGCTTTCAGCACTGTCGCACTTTGAATGACAATTGCGCAGTCATGCTACACTGTACCCAAACTAAATTTTTTATCATTTTGTTCCCACAAATAAAGCTTTCTTTTGGTGGTATTTGATCACCTCTGGGATTTTTATTTTCTGCTAAACAAATAAAAAAAAGACCGAAAATTTTGAAAATAATGTTTTTTTGTTTCATTTACAAAACTTTGTAAATAAGTTTTCTCCTTCACTGATGGGCACTGATGGGGCTGCACTGACGGGCACTGATAAGGCGGCACTGTTGGGCACCGATGAGGTGGCACCAATGAGTGGGCACTGATGAGGTGGCATTGATGGGCACTGATAGGCGGCACGGATGGGCACTGATAGGCAGAACGGATGGGCACTGATAGGTGGCATGGATGGGCATGGATGGGCACTGATAGGTGGCACTGATGTACTGTAATGTATGTCACTGATGGATGCCAATCAGTGCCAAACAATAATGCCTGCCAATCAGTTATGCCTATTGTGGGCACTGATTGGCATATATTGTGGGCACTGATTGGTATCCATTGTGGGCACTGATTGGCATCCCTGGTGGTCTAGGGTGGCATATCTGGCGGTGACATCTCTAGTGGTCCTAGTTGCATCCCTGGTGGTCCTAGTTGCATCCCTGGTGGTCCAGTGTGGGCATCCTCGAGGGGGCTGCGCTGATAATCAATCAGCACAGACCCCCCCTGTCAGAGGAACAGCCGATTGGCTCTCCTCTACACGCGTCTGACAGACGCGAGTGAGGAAAAGCCGATCACCGGCTCTTCCTGTTTACACTGTGATCAGCCGTGATTGGACAGACTGACACCCCGCAACAACGATCACCGCGATGCGTGCACCCGAGGGGTGCGCAACGGCTCAATATCCTGAAGACGTCATATGACGTCTGGTCAGGGTATTGAAACCACTTTGCCACCGTCATTTTGCTATATTGTGGGGGCAAGTGGTTAACTATACAAGCTAAAAGTGAATCGGATTGGTTGCCAGGCAGAATTGCTCCAGTTTTGATGAATTTCCTCTTTTTATCTCAGTGACCAATGCCCCCTGGACAGGAAGTGACGGGAATCCAAAAGTTACAGATGTCACCTAAACAGGAATTGAGGGAAAATGCTTCAGGGGACATCTGTTCTGGTGATGACTGTCAATGCAATGGACCGTTCACACCACATTGTGGTGATCTGTATTAAGCAGTCTATAAAAAAAAATAAATGCCCTCATCACATGCAGATACAGTGCAGACTTGGGTGGGATGGACTCTGATTTAAATCTTTATTAGTTCCCTGGTAGTACTGATTATTATAACCTTCTGTATGTATGTCAGAGTTCTCCCCATACATAGTTCTAGCATGACCACACGATAAGCTCTTCCCCCCAGTTTATGTCAAGCGCGCATTGCATGCCGCGGGATCCTCACGCTCCTACTCAGTTTTGCTGGCCCCTGGTCCCGCACGCTACCTTCTCCTGACTCGGCCCACAAACAGAGCTGTGCCCTACCCCTCTCTTGACCCCGCCTGAGAGCGGAACCTTGCCCCTCCTTCTTACCCCGCCCACCACGGAGCGGCTCCCTGTCCCTCCTTCTTACTCCGCCCACCACAGAGCGGCACCAGACCCCTATAATCAATGCAAGGTCTCAGTTCACCACTCTTCTTCTTCACAAAGAAGAAACCAGCACCAGCAGGGGACAAGGATTTGCGGATGAAACCTCGAGAAAGTGTGTCTGCAACATATTCCTCCATTGTCTTATCCTCCAAGACCGACAAAGGGAAAACCCAGCCACGAGGGGGTATGGCACTAGGTTGAATGTCAATTGCACAATCATATGGCCGGTGTGGAGGCAAACTACCAGCTTGACATTTTTCAAAGACATCACTAAAATCGCAGTACTCCTCCGGCAGGGAGGAGAGTGAAGAGGTGCACAGGACCTTGGCCATCTTCTGGAAGCATGTCTTACTGCATTATAAGACCAGGAGAGAACCTCAGCACAGAGCCAATCAAGAGGGGTTGTGCCTCTGTAACCAAAGATAACCAAAGATAACCAATAACCAGCGGAAACTTAGGTGAGGAAATAATTTGGAATATCTCATGGTGAAGAGCCCCTACGGCCATGAACAATGGAACAATCTCATGAGTCACATGGGTAGGCTGTAGAGGTCTTCCATCAAGAGCCTCAATGGCAAGTGGAGTGTCACGCAGCTGCAGCGGAATCGAGTGCTTCGATACAAAGGCAGCATGAATGAACAGGCCTGCAGCCCCAGAGTCGATTAGAGCCTGTATCTCGACAGACGACTCAGCCCAAGAAAGGGTAACCAAAACCAGGGGCTTATCCTTCTGGATAACTGGGGACGAAACAACGCCACTTAAGGTTTGTCCATGACAGGACCTCAAGATTTGGGCATTCCCTGGATGGGTAGGACAAGACTTCAAAAAGCGACCTGCCTGGCCACAATAAAGGCACAATCTCTCCCTCCGTCTTAAGGTTTACACACACAGATGCACGGTCCGGCCCGGTTAACGGGCAATCGCGGGTGCCCGGCGACCATCGTGGCCGCCGGGCACACGCACCGGGTCCCGAGCAACGCGGCGGGCACGCGCGCGCCCCCTAGCCGGCCGGGAAGCCAAGGCCGTCATATGACGTCCACCCAGGATGGGAGATCCCATCTGTGGACGTCATTTTACTATGGCCGGGTGGTGAAGTGGTTAAACCCTTGCCACCCTGGCCAATTCGCACACTTCTCTCCTACATGTAAAAATCATCATTTTTTTGCTAGAAAATTACTCAGAACCCCCAAACATTATATACAATATATTGTTTTAGCAGACACCCTAGGGAATAAAATGGTGGTCGTTTCAACTTTTTATGTTACACTGTATTTGCGCAGCAATTTTTGGGAATATGAATTAAAAAAAAAAAAAAAACTAAAAAACAAAGGCCTCTTTCATACAGGCGGCTGTCCTGCTGCTGTTAAAAGCATGTTTTGTTATTTTGAAATTCCAAGACTTCAGGCACAGTGATCACTTGCAGTTGTACATTGCGATCAGCAGCAATTACGTGCGTTTACATGCAGAGAGAGAAAAATATCACCGCTCTAAAAGAGGTCTGTGAGGAACAAACATTTTCTCCATGCTGGAAGTAACAGGTGCAGGCAATGCTGGTAATTGAGAGGTAAACGAGAAATCCTGGACAGCCGCACTCAAAAGTAATCTTCGAACTTTATTTAAGTATAATCATAAAAATACATGCCACAGCATCACAAAGCAGGAAAGCTAAGCTTTCCTGCTTTGTGATGCAGGAAAGCTAAGCTTTCCTGCTTTGTGATGCTGTGGCATGTATTTTTATGATTATACTTAAATAAAGTTCGAAGATTACTTTTGAATGCGGCTGTCCAGTGCGTTTACATGCAGCTGCGTTTAGCTGCGGTGGAACATTCTTGCCATTTCTGATGTGCTTCCTGTTTTTCTTTCCTTGTTGCTGCTGCTATCCGCAGGTGAAATAGTACACTGCGATTACCTGTGGTTATGTACCGATAGCTGCGATAAACCGGTCCTGGACGCAGTCAAATTGATTTTTTCTAACTGCACAAAACCCCATGTAACAAAACCGTCGCTAAACGCAGTGTGTGAATGGGGCCATAGGAAAGCATTGTCTGAGTTTAGGTGCAGTGGATAACTTCATCTATCCACAGCTAAAAGCTGAATTCTATCCACCCGTGTGAAAGGGGTCTAAAGATAACCCAAATTTTTTGTATAATGTGAAAGATGATGTTAAGCCGAGTAAATAGATACCCAACATGTCACGCTTTAAAATTGAGCACACTTGTGGAATGGCGAATGAGGTGATTGGCGCTACCCTATATAGTGCTAAGTGGTTTGTCAAGAAGCAGTACAAATTATTATACTGAACTCCTTACATCAAATCAAAAGTGAGCGTGCTCCCACATGGGAGTATACTAGGTGAATAGTGAAAAAATTAGTTTTTAAATAGACAGTATATAGAAAGTGTATATCTTTAATTTTTTCACTATTCACCTAGTATACTCCCATGTGGGAGCACGCTCACTTTTGATTTGGTGTAAGGAGTTCAGTATAATAATTTGTACTGCTTCTTGACAAACCACTTAGCACTATATAGGGTAGCGCCAATCACCTCATTCTCTATACATACCTCTGTAAGTTCCCTTGGGAACCCAAAAAGGGTGGGCAGCAACCCACACTATCCTAAGCGCGGAATCCATTTTGTGTGAACAAAATGATAACAATATTTAATCTGGGTACAGTGTGACATGACTGTGCAATTGTCATTCAAAGTTTGACAGTGCTGAAAGCTAAAAATTGGCCTGGGCGGGAAGGGGGTGAAAGTGCCCAGTGTTGAGGTGGGTAAAATTACTATATATGAGTATACATTGAACTCCAACAATATGTCTGCTCACCTCTTAATGCCTTAATGATCGATTACAATGTTCACTGTTATTATGCATGGCAACCAATCAGCTTTTATCTTTCATTTTTAAAGCTTGACCACTTCAATACTGGGCCTTTATACACCTTCCTGCCCAGACCAATTTTCAGCTTTCAGCACTGTCGCACTTTGAATGACAATTGCGCAGTCATGCTACACTGTACCCAAACTAAATTTTTTATCATTTTGTTCCCACAAATAAAGCTTTCTTTTGGTGGTATTTGATCACCTCTGGGATTTTTATTTTCTGCTAAACAAATAAAAAAAAGACCGAAAATTTTGAAAATAATGTTTTTTTTGTTTCATTTACAAAACTTTGTAAATAAGTTTTCTCCTTCACTGATGGGGCTGCACTGACGGGCACTGATAAGGCGGCACTGTTGGGCACCGATGAGGTGGCACCAATGAGTGGGCACTGATGAGGTGGCATTGATGGGCACTGATAGGCGGCACGGATGGGCACTGATAGGCAGAACGGATGGGCACTGATAGGTGGCATGGATGGGCATGGATGGGCACTGATAGGTGGCACTGATGTACTGTAATGTATGTCACTGATGGATGCCAATCAGTGCCAAACAATAATGCCTGCCAATCAGTTATGCCTATTGTGGGCACTGATTGGCATATATTGTGGGCACTGATTGGTATCCATTGTGGGCACTGATTGGCATCCCTGGTGGTCTAGGGTGGCATATCTGGTGGTGACATCTCTAGTGGTCCTAGTGGAGTCCCTGGTGGTCCTAGTTGCATCCCTGGTGGTCCAGTGTGGGCATCCTCGAGGGGGCTGCGCTGATAATCAATCAGCACAGACCCCCCTGTCAGAGGAGCAGCCGATTGGCTCTCCTCTACACGCGTCTGACAGACGCGAGTGAGGAAAAGCCGATCACCGGCTCTTCCTGTTTACACTGTGATCAGCCGTGATTGGACAGACTGACACCCCGCAACAACGATCACCGCGATGCGTGCACCCGAGGGGTGCGCAACGGCTCAATATCCTGAAGACGTCATATGACGTCTGGTCAGGGTATTGAAACCACTTTGCCACCGTCATTTTGCTATATTGTGGGGGCAAGTGGTTAACTATACAAGCTAAAAGTGAATTGGATTGGTTGCCAGGCAGAATTGCTCCAGTTTTGATGAATTTCCTCTTTTTATCTCAGTGACCAATGCCCCCTGGACAGGAAGTGACGGGAATCCAAAAGTTACAGATGTCACCTAAACAGGAATTGAGGGAAAATGCTTCAGGGGACACCTGTTCTGGTGATGACTGTCAATGCAATGGACCGTTCACACCACATTGTGGTGATCTGTATTAAGCAGTCTATAAAAAAAAATAAATGCCCTCATCACATGCAGATACAGTGCAGACTTGGGTGAGATGGACTCTGATTTAAATCTTTATTAGTTCCCTGGTAGTATTGATTATTATAACCTTCTGTATGTATGTCAGAGTTCTCCCCATACATAGTTCTAGCATGACCACACGATAAGCTCTTCCCCCCAGTTTCTGTCAAGCGCGCATTGCATGCCGCGGGATCCTCACGCTCCTACTCAGTTTTGCTGGCCCCTGGTCCCGCACGCTACCTTCTCCTGACTCGGCCCACAAACAGAGCTGTGCCCTACCCCTCTCTTGACCCCGCCTGAGAGCGGAACCTTGCCCCTCCTTCTTACCCTGCCCACCACGGAGCGGCTCCCTGTCCCTCCTTCTTACTCCGCCCACCACAGAACGGCACCAGACCCCTATAAACAATACAAGGTCTCAGTTCACCACTCTTCTTCTTCACAAAGAAGAAACCAGCACCAGCAGGGGACAAGGATTTGCGGATGAAACCTCGAGAAAGTGTGTCTGCAACATATTCCTCCATTGTCTTATCCTCCAAGACCGACAAAGGGAAAACCCAGCCACGAGGGGGTATGGCACTAGGTTGAATGTCAATTGCACAATCATATGGCCGGTGTGGAGGCAAACTACCAGCTTGACATTTTTCAAAGACATCACTAAAATCGCAGTACTCCTCCGGCAGGGAGGAGAGTGAAGAGGTGCACAGGACCTTGGCCATCTTCTGGAAGCATGTCTTACTGCATTATAAGACCAGGAGAGAACCTCAGCACAGAGCCAATCAAGAGGGGTTGTGCCTCTGTAACCAAAGATAACCAAAGATAACCAATAACCAGCGGAAACTTAGGTGAGGAAATAATTTGGAATATGTCATGGTGAAGAGCCCCTACGGCCATGAACAATGGAACAATCTCATGAGTCACATGGGTAGGCTGTAGAGGTCTTCCATCAAGAGCCTCAATGGCAAGTGGAGTGTCACGCAGCTGCAGCGGAATCGAGTGCTTCGATACAAAGGCAGCATGAATGAACAGGCCTGCAGCCCCAGAGTCGATTAGAGCCTGTATCTCGACAGACGACTCAGCCCAAGAAAGGGTAACCAAAACCAGGAGCTTATCTTTCTGGATAACTGGGGACGAAACAACGCCACTTAAGGTTTGTCCATGACAGGACCTCAAGATTTGGGCATTCCCTGGATGGGTAGGACAAGACTTCAAAAAGCGACCTGCCTGGCCACAATAAAGGCACAATCTCTCCCTCCGTCTAAAGGTTCTCTCATCCGCAGAGAGACGCGAAAAAGCCCAAGTGCATGGGTTCATCTTCACTGACCGACTCGGTACCAGGAGGCATGGGAGGTGAGGGAGGCAAGGGTGGGACTGCAAAGTTCGAAGACAAATGTACAGGAGGCTTCCGCAAGCACTCCTTAAAAGGGAGTCCTTCACTGAGTCTGGAGTCAATGAGGATGGCAAACGTGATCAACCTCTCCAGCTCAGTGGGTATATCTCGGGCTGCTATCTCATCCTTGAAGGACATGAGGTACATTGCAGCAGAAGCGGAGAATGTGGGAATGTCAAATACCCTTTTAAAAGAAGTCACAAACTCAGGCTAATCCAAGACAACAGGTTTTTGCATCTCCCATAGAGGGTCTGCCCAGGCCAAGGCTCTCTCAGAAAGCAAAGATATCACAAAACCTACTTTGCTTCTGTCCGTGGGAAATGCCTGGGGCAGCATCTCAAAGTATATCTCAGCCTGGTTGAGAAACCCTCTGCATTGGACTGGATTGCCCTCAAATAGCTGGGGAAGCGGAGCGGAACTAGACATACCTCTTATAGAGATAATACTCGAGGCAGGGGCCTGCACAGAGACTGGAGAAGCAGGAGCGATGGCCTGCAACACAGGTTGTACCGGAGCAGCCACAGTGGGAGCCGTGCAAGCATTTGTAACGCAATGGCTAACTGATCCATGCGGTGATCCTGCTCATCCAATCTGGAAAAATATTACCAACAAGTGTATTTACTGCATAATCTGAATTCATGGCCTTCGTCTACTGTCAGAATTCATGAATTAGACTGAGACAGAAGTACAGTTAAGTCACACTTGTTTAATAATAATAATAAAAAGGTAAACAGAGTAAATGTAGTCAAAACATAGCCAGAGTTCACAAACTGGAACGGATAGTCAGACAAGCCAAACTGTCAGGGAGCCCGAGATGAGCGTAGTAGAACAGCAAGCAGGATCTGGAGCCAGAAGAAATGTCAGCCAAGCAAGTTTTTAACAGGAACACAGGAGAGCGTCTCTAGAGATGTGACCAAGGTGAAGGCAGAGATCATTCAGGCTAGAAGGCTTAAGTAGGCAAAACTGATGAGCAGGATATCATCAACAGGTGAGTCACTGTGGAGAGAGATAGGAGCTGGCAATTAGTCGACAGCTGAGCAGCCAGCTTTGAGAAGGAATAATCCATTTTTCAATTAATTTTAAAATTGTGCTTAAGCTTCAGAGATATCCACTATCAATAAATTCTATCTCTCAATCTAAATATATAGAGTGGACTTAATTAATTTGAAAAAAAAAAAACCTTTTGTGATTTGATGATTTGAGCCTTGTAACATTATGTAACCCATAGATAATACAGTTTCAAAAAACAATTACATTTCCGGCACATGCCGAGAATGTAACTGTCACTTTGGATGTGCTCTCAACCAAACTGTTAAACCATCCAATGGCTGGTGCCATAACTGATCAATGCAGCACCATGGCAGCTGAAGATTAAACAGAGGCCAAGATGCTTCCTTGGCTTAAAACAATAGGAAGTGGTTGTAAACCCTTACAGACCACTTTGACCTACAGGTAAGCCTAGATTGAGGCTTACCTGTAGGTCCAAAAAATATCTCCTAAACCTACACGGTTTAGGAGATATTTGCAAAAAGACAGGAACCGCTGTCTACGGCGATATACCGTTAGTGGCATCTCATGCACATGCGCGCGAGTGACGTCATCGCGGCTCCGGCCAATCAAAGCGCCGGAGCCACGATACCCGGAAAGAAGATGGACGCTCTGTAGCAGAGGGGACAGCGGTGACATCGCAGGCTCCTGTGTCAGGTAAGTGACACATAATGGGCTACTATGCGATGCATAGTAGCCCATTATGCTTTACCTTTGCAGGGAAACAAAGAGGAAGTAAACCCATCAGGGTTTACTTCCTCTTTACCACTGAATATTCTTACAGGAGGGGAGAACACAGGATTGACCTCATCAGTGCAGGCTGGATGTGTGCCCTCCTATGGCTGTGTCCTGTAACTACCATGGACATCCAGGAGCTGGTGGTGACATCTTTGGCGGTGTCTGGATCTGAAAACTGGCTGAACCAAATTCCCCAACTTTTGGCAGGCAAGATATTCCTGGCTAATATATTTAAATGGGTTCTTTATTTCTTTGGAATTCTGCTTTATATATTTGGTACTGTTGTGTGTGTGTTGGGAGGGGGGGGGGGGGGGGGGGGGTGGGCAGTATGGTGTCTGGAGGGCTTCTTGTCTTGCTGGTTACATGGAATTACTTAATTCTCTTCTCTCAATAAAGCTCTGTTCTATTCTATAATTAATTTTGAGTCTGTTCAGTCCATTTCACTTAATGAGCTTGTCACCTAAATCTTGTTAATGGCACAATTTTATGTTGCCCATAGCAACCAATGAGCCTCTAGCTGTCTATTTTACAGTCAGGATTGAAAAGACATAAGGAAGCTGGTTTCCAATAGGGCTGTGTATCATTATCAGCAGGGGTGGACTCATGGGGCCCCCGGGCTATAGGAGATTTTGGGGCCCCCCAGCAAGCTGCATGTTGTGGGGGCACTCCATAGGAGGGAGGGGCCAGGAGCAGCAAAGAGGAACCCGAAAAGAGGAGGATCCAGGCTGCTCTGTGCAAAACCAACTGCACAGAGGAGGTAAGTATGACATGCTTGTTATTTAAAAATAAATAAAAAAACAAGACTTTACAATGCCTTTAATTAAAACCAGCAACTGTTGAGACAACACCTTGGCCAGGTCTATGTACAGTATAATGTACAGAGTACGTGGGTCAGGAGTAAGTAACAAACAAAACAACATATAGGAGTACAGCAGTGAGGATGAGCGCCATGCTCACATTAGAGTCCTCCTTTACACCAAAGTCCCAACATTCTCCCTATACATCACAGTCCACAGATTCAGTCCCCCCTTACATCAGAATCTCCCCTTACGACAGAGCCCCCACAGTGGCACCCTATGGCAGAGCCCCCAGAGTAGTACCTTACAGCAGAGCCCCCAGAGTGTCACCCTATGGCAGAGCCCCCAGAATAGTACCTTACAGCAGAGCCCCCAGAGTAGTACCTTACAGCAGAGCCCCCAGAGTGTCACCCTATGGCAGAGCCCCCAGAATAGTACCTTACAGCAGAGCCCCCAGAGTAGTACCTTACAGCAGAGCCCCCAGAGTGTCACCTTTTATCGATGCCCCTTTACACACACCTTTGCACCTCAGTGCTTGGTGTGGTAGGCAGCTGGCGGGAAAAGGCTTTAAAAAAAAAATCCACTTGTTGCAGCCTCTGAACTGCGCAAGTGAGTCGTGGAGCCAGCTGAATAGTGAACTGCTGTGGTTGGCCACAGATTGGGCATTGAGGCATGTGAATAAAAGTCATGCTTGATGTGTGCCATGATGTACAGGTGTGTACCCAGACCTGCTGCCGGATCCGAGGCTGAGCTCAGCAGTTCACCAATCAGATGGCTCCAAATGGCAACAAGTGCATTTTTCATGGGCGATTTCTGTTGAGGGGCAGTGGGCACACATGGATCATACAGTATACACACAGTATACACACAGACACACACAGTATACACACAGACACGCACACAGTATACACACAGACACGCACACAGTATACAGACACAGTATACACATGGTATACAGATGCAGTATACAGACACACACACAGTATACACACAGTATACAGACACGGACACACACACAGTATACAGACACAGTATACACACACATAGTATACAGACATGGACACACACACAGTATACAGACACGATATACAAACACGGACACACACACAGTATACAGACACAGTATACAAACACGGTATACAGACACATACACACAGACACACACAGTATACAAACACAATATACAGACACGGACACACACACAGTATACAGACACAATATACAAACATGGACACACACACAGTATACAGACACGGACACACACACAGTATACAGACACAATATACAAACATGGACACACACACAGTATACAGACACGGACACACACACAGTATACAGACACAATGTACAAACATGGACACACACACAGTATACAGACACACACACGGTATACAGACACAGTATACAGACACGGAAACACACACACAGTATATACACAGACACACACACAGTATACAGACACAGTATACACACAGACACACACACAGCCACACACACAGTTAACAGACACACACACAGTATACAGACACAGTATACAGACACGGACACACACACAGTATACAGCCACAATATACACACAGACACACACACAGTATACAGACACAATATACACACAGACACACACACAGTATACAGCCACAGTATACACACAGACACACATACAGTATACAGACACACACACAGCATACAGACACTGTATACACACACACAGTATACACACACAGTATACACACAGACACACACACAGTATACACACAGACACACACATAATATACAGACCCAGTATACACACACACACAGTATACACACAGACACACGCACAGTATACAGACACAGTATACACACAGACACACGCACAGTATACAGACACAGTATACACACAGACAATATACACACAGACACACGCACAGTATACACACGCACAGTATACACACAGACACACACAGACAGAATACACACAGACACACGCACAGTATACAGACACAGTATACACACAGACAGTATACACAGACTACATACACACACACACACACACACACACACATACATATTAAGCATATACATATACACACACCAGCACTTTTCATCTAGAAATCAGTCTAACACACTGCTGCTGCCCCCATCTCCTGACATGCTGGGACTTGTAGTGCCCCTGCAGCTCACAGACACATTCAGTAGTAATACAGGAGGAGGATGATGTGCCTGTGTATTGGTGGGCAGGTAATCAGTAGGGAGATGTAGCAGAGATTAGGGGAGAAGTTCAGAACATCCTTCCCCCAGGAGAAGTGCACTTCTCACACACAGAAAAAACAATCTAACAGCCTCAGAGACAAGAGCTCTGCTAGAGGAAACACAGCCTCCTCCTTCTGCTCACCAAAGAAAGCACTGATAAAACCACATTTAACTCAGATTACCTTGTATCAGCCTGAAGTCCATCCCACCCTGCAGCTGTGTCCCCGCCTCCCTCTCCTCTCCTCCAGCTGTCGGCATATCCTGCTCTGTATTCAAAGAAGCCATGTGGGAAAGGGGGTGTGTACACTGTGTTCCCATTGGCTGAGGAGGTAGTGGAGGGGCGGAGCAGCTAAAGCCTCCAAAATTTTACATCAAAATGATGTCAGTGTCAGACATTTCAGGGACAGATGTAAAAATACACAGATTTTTACAATCTGTCCCTGGTTTTACTGAGGCTGGCAACCTTGATGGGGCCCCCTAGTGGCATGGGGCCCTCGGTCAGTGCCCGAGTACCCGAATGGTCAGTCCGCCCCTGATTATCATGCTTCATGCTATTAGACCCTTTCTTCCCTTCCAAGTGTAAAGGACAAGTGTACAAACATCTCGCCAATAGCAACCAATCAGAGATTCAGTTTACTAACATACAGTGTGAAATAAATGGCAGTGTTTGGAGACCTTTGAAATAGCCCACATTATAGGCTTATTACATTAAGCATGTTATTGGTAAAAAAAAAAAAAAAAAAAAAGGTAAAAATTGCCTGTTGCCCATAGTGACCATAGCCCTATATATGAGATAACAGCCAAAAAGGTAAACAACCTTGTTGCCATAGCAACCTTTTTGTTTACTTGTTTACAAACCTGAGCTGTAAAATAGACAGCCTCCCGCTGTCTATTTTACAGCTCAGGTTTGTAAACAAACTGGTTCCTACGGCAACAAGGTTGTTTACCTTTTTAGCAGACATTCTCCCTATGCTCTAAATGGTATATGGTACAAGATTGGAGAACTGCAATTACATTGGGGATCATCTAGCCTTTAAAGTGCTACACAGTGGCAGATACTGTGAATGCTCCATACCCCAAGGGGGGGGGGGGAGACTATATATTTTTAAATGCATGTATATGGGACTGAATCAGTCCCCTTTTTTGAGATTCAAGTTTATTAATTTCATTAAGGTCACTAACTTGATAAGTGGTTAATATTAACACTAATCCTTCACCAGCAAAGAAGCACTTTATTGTTATTTATATGGGATTATATATTTGTATCTCTCAACGCAGGTCACATGGGACCTAACTGTCCCCATTTTTCTGAGATGTAGGTTAACATTAATATTTTTTTTTTTTTTTGTCACGTATACAATTGATACGTTGTAGCAATCATATATAACGCATGTTAAATGCATTAACGCATGTTTTGTATGCTTATGTTTATCAGGGATCAGCTGCACAAACACAATAGAACAGCGCCATATCTACTTCACTTTCTTCTCATTCTCCCTTCCAGCTTTCGATTGAAATCCACTTCCCCAAATGTGGCATATAAATTTAATGGGTTGTCATCTATAGATTGATTATTCCTATTAAAGGAGATCAATCAGAAAATAAACTGATCATTTATCAAAGCGTGTATGGCCACCTTTATGGTTTAACTATATAAGGACTGGAAGGATTTGCCTCCTTAATGACCAGGCCATTTTTTTCTGATACGGCACTGCGTTGCTTTAACTGACAATTGCGCAGTCATGCGATGCTGTACCCAAACAAAATTGACGTCCTTTTTTTCCAACAAATAGAGCTTCCTTTTGGTGGTATTTGATCACCTCTGTGGTTTTTATTTTTTGTGCTATAAACAAAAAAGAACAACAATTTTGGAAAAAAAAGCAATATTTTTTACTTTTTGCTATAATAAATACCCCCCCCCCAAAAAAAAATAAAAAAATAAATTTCTTGCTCAGTTTAGGCCAATATATATTCTTCTACATATTTTTAATTAAAAAAATAGCAATAAGCATATATTGATTGCTTTGCCCAAAAGTTATAGCGTCTGCAAAATAGGGAATAGATTTATGGCATTTTTATTTATTTTTTTACTAGTAATGGCGGTGATCAGCAATTTTTATTGGGACTGCGACATTGCGGCGGACAGATCGGACAGTTTTGACACATTTTTGGGACCATTGACATTTATACAGCGATCAGTGCTATAAATATACACTGATTACTGTGTAAATGTCACTGGTAGGGAAGGGGTTAACACGATCAAGGGGTTAAATGTGTTCCCTGCTAGGTGATGCCAATGCCCCTTACACACGATAGGATTTTCCGACGGAAAATGTTTTATAGGAGCTTGTTGTCAGAATTTCCGACCGTGTGTAGGCTCCATCGGACATTTACCATCGGAATTGGCATCACACAAAATTTGAGAGCTGGTTCTCAAATTTTCTGACAACAAAATCCGTTGTCGTAAATTCCGATCATGTGTACACAATTCTGACGCACAAAGTTCCACGCATGCTCGGAATCAAGCAGAAGAGCCGCGCTGGCTATTGAACTTAATTTTTCTCGGCTCGCCGTATGTGTTGTACGTCACTACGTTCTTTACGTTCGGAATTTCCAACAAGATTTGTGTGACTGAATATATGCAAGACAAGTTTGAGCCAACATCCGTCCAAAAAAAACATGGATTTTGTTGTCGGAATGTCCGATCGTTTGTACAGGGCATTACTGTGTGTAGATGTGACTTACTAGAGGAGGAGCCAGATCGCTGCTCTTACTTAGTAGAAACAGACGATCTGTCTCTCCTCTCCTGACAAAATGTAAACACACATCCCCGTTCTCGTGCCCGCGATCGCGTGGGGGGCTGCCGGCCACGTGCATCGTGTCCCCCCCGCAGTGCAGCAGGCGCACGCGCGTGTGCGCTATGGCTTTTAAAGGAGCCAACGTACAATGACGGCGATTCACGGGAACGTGCCAACCTGCCGCAATACAATGACGGCGGCTGTTCGGCAAGTGGTTAAAGTGTATTTTCTGTGCTGTGAGTGGTTTCTGAAAGAGCGTAAGCAGTGCTGGATTAGAAAAAAATCATTGGCAATAGTCCTGATTTAATGTGCAATTTTTTTCTGCTATCAGTGCTATCGTGTTCGCAAGAGGAGATTTTTTGATTTTGAGATTTTTTGATTTTTTCAATGGCTGTCATACACAATATATTCCACTAGATGGCACCCTTGTATAAATACTAAACAGTTTAGAAGCCGGTCTTATGAAAAGTATGGGGATTGGAGACCAAGATTACTGATGTCCTTCTGAAATATACTAGTTGCCTGCCTGTGTCTGGCTATAAAACTTTTTACGTACAGAACACTCTATGCTATAAAATGAGCATCAGAAAAATGTTACAATTTATTATCACAGCACTGAAAGTTTAGCATCAACTTGACAGCCAGAGAAGTGATTCCCAGAGGAAGAGGTCAGCAATGGCAGTCTCCATTATTCTCTAATGGTGTACAGTAAATAGGGATGAGCTGAACAGCCCCCTGTTCGGTTCACACCAGAACTTGCAAACAGGCAAAAAATTTGTTCGAACACGCGAACACCGTTAAAGTCTATGGGACACAAACATGAGTATTTGAAAATGCTAATTTTAAAGGCTTATATGCAAGTTATTGTCATAAAAAGTGTTTGGGGACCTGGGTCCTGCCCCAGGGGATATGGATCAATTCAAAAAAAAGTTTTAAAAACAGCTGTTTTTTCAGGAGCAGTGATTTTAATAATGCCGAAAGTGAAACAATAAAAGTGTAATATTCCTTTAAATTTTGTACCTGGGGGGTGTCTATAGTATGCCTGTAAAGGGGCGCATGTTTCCCGTGTTTAGAACAGTCTGACAGCAAAATGACATTTCAAAGGAAAAAAAGTCATTTAAAACTACTCGTGGCTATTAATGAATTGCCAGTCCGACAATACACATAAAAGTTGATTGATAAAAACGACATGGGAATTCCTCACAGGGGAACCCTGAACCAAAATTTTAAAAAAAAATGACTTGGGGGGTCCCCCTAAATTCCATACCAGACCCTTCAGGTCTGTTTTAAATTAGTTTTAAATTACTTTTTTTCCTTTAGAAAGGTAATTTTGCTGTCAGACTGTTCTAAACATGAGAAACATGCGCCACTTTACAGGCATACTATAGACACCTCCCAGGTACGAAATTTAAAGGAATATTATTTTTATTTACTTTTATTGTTTCACTTTAAGCATCATTCAAAACACTGCTACCGTAAAAATGGTAGTTTTTAAAACTTTTTTTTGCATTACTACATGTCCCCTGGGGCAGGACCCAGGTCCCCAAACACTTTTTAAGACAATACCATGCATATATATGTATATGTTCAAACAAATTTTTTGCCTGTTCGCATGTTCTGGTGTGAACCGAAGGGTGGGGGGTGTTCGGCCCATCCCTAGATGGAGGGTCCTCTGATGTGATGGGGGGACCTCTGATGTGATGGGAGGACCACTGATGTGATAGGGGGTCCTCTGATGTGATGGGGGGACCTCTGATGTGACGGGGAGTCCTCTGATGTGACGGGGAGTCCTCTGATGTGACAGGGGGACCTCTGATGTGATGGGGGGACCTCTGCTGTGATGGAGGAACCTCTGATGTGATGGAGGAACCTCTGATGTGATGGAGGAACATCTGATGTAATGAGGGAACCTCTGATGTGATGGATGAACTTCTGATGTGATGGGTGAACCTCTGATGTGGTCGGAGGTCCCCTGATGTGATGGGCGAACCTGTGATGTGATGGGTGAACCTCTGATGTGGCGGGAGGACCTCTGATGTAATGGAGGGTCCTCTGATCTGATGGGTGAACCTATGATGTGAATGTAGGCTTCTGATGTGAAGTTAATTTCAAGGCGATTGTATGGATTGTTCATGGCTCAGGTTTACCATTGATTGATTCAACATTTATGTATTTTAAATTTTAGACTGGGGTACCTTGTTACTGCAAAACAGTAAAGTGGATTCCTTTATCCTCCTTATCAGCATACTAATTCATTTTTTAACCTTTAACCCTTGAATCCATCTGCTTTAACAACATACCTTATTTCAGACCAAGTGATATCATCACTGTCTCTGTGCTTTCCTATGGACTGCAGGCAGATTATGGCTGGTGGGAGGGACCAGCAGTATGCTGTACATAGCTTCCTAAAAACATCACAGCACCCTGCCTCAGCACTCCTCTGAAGAGCTTTCAGCCCTGATGCAAGCAGTGGACTGGCTTTTGGGAGTAGTTATGCAATTATTGAAATGCCACATGTACGAGTGTCAAGCTGCAGGAGTGGGATCATTTAGGGGCCCTGCATTTGCATGCTGATAACCATAGGTCACACCCACTGTGCTCTGTCTGACAAGCTGCAGCTTCTAATGCACACTGTGAGAAGCTTACCATGTGCTTCTCACAGTATGCAGTAAAATCCAGAGTAAGGAATTCCAGTACAGGAGAGGAGCATGTACAACTGTGCAAGACTGATATGAAGGCTTTTATAAAATTTGAATCCCTTATGGGTTAGCTATGAAGGAGTCAAATTTAGTTTAGATACATCTATAGATAAAGTAGAAAATACAATAAGAACAGAATCATGTAGCAATCATATAAGGAATGACCAAACAGGATTGGACAGCACATGGCCACCACGCAGGAGGACATCCTAGCTTAATTCACCACGTTCTACACCACACTGTACGTCTCCTTACTGCCGGGAAATTTTGACCCTGCACCTATGATTTCTATGCTGGACACTCTGGCACTGGGATGGCTATCCGACACTGAAACCTCCTAATCTCAGAAATAACCCCAGAAGAAATTACTCTTACCATACAGTCATTCCCGGCAGGTAAAGCCCCGGGCCGGATGGCCTGCCACTGGAATACTATAGAGCCCACACTGAATTGCTTGCCCCTAGATTGTAAACATCTTTGGAACAGCTTTGTCAAACGGGTTCTCTACCTCCCTCTATGAGAGAAGCACATATCATTCTTATCCCAAAGCCCAATAAGGACCCTAAGTTGTGTGCCTCCTACAGACCAGTCGCACTTCTTAATTGCGATCTGAAGATACTTACTAAAGTACTGGCCACTAGACTAAATAAAGTTATAAAATCCCTTGTTGACTCTGATCAAACGGGCTTTATGCCTGGTAGGTCCGCAAACATCAATATACGCAGATTATTTGCTAATATCCATGCCCTGCAAACCAACCAGGGTACTAGAACTATTGCCGCCCTAGATATGGAAAAGGCATTTGATACGGTGGAGTGGGTGTATCTCTGGGAGGTGTTGTAAAGAATGGGATTCCCATTAAAATTCATTGATTGGATACGTACGTTATACACTGGCCCCTTGGCACGCATTAGGCTGAATTGATCCTTGCCTGCTCTGTTTCCCCTGCAGAGGGGCACCAGACAGGGATGCCCTCTCTCCCCGGCCCTCTTCGCCCTGGCCATGGAGCCCATTGCCGAGGCTCTCCGGAGCTCGGCTGAGGTCCGTGGTCTCCGGGTGGGATGGTTGGAGGAGAGAGTGGCTCTCTACGCAGACGATCTGCTCCTTTTTCTAAATGATGCTGGGGCCTCTCTGCAGGGTGCCCTCAAAATTATGGATACCTTCTCCACCTTCACTGGTCTGAGAGTGAATTGGCACAAATCCCAGCTCTTCCCAGTGGATGAGGAGCCTAGATCCTCCTCACCCCCCTCTCTCCCGCTGCAATGCGTTGACCATTTTACCTATTTGGGTATAGTCATCTCTAAACAGAGTGGGGACTTTGTGCGGCTCAATCTGGACCCTGTGTTGGCTGGAGTAGGGTCAAACTGAAAGCATGGAACAACCTACCCCTTTCCCTCATTGGACGCATCAACCTGCTAAAAATGAAAGTCCTTCCTAAATTTACATACATTTTTAGAAACTCCCCACAATGGTTGACTAAGACATTCTTTAATTCCATTAAACGACTTTTCACCTCCTTCATTTGGGGGATCAAACCGCCTAGATTCAAATATAGCACTCTGACCAGACCTGTGGACAATGGGGGGTTGGCTCTTCCTGATTGTCACAAGTATTATTTGGCCACCCAGCTTGTGACCGCCCATTGATGGCTACAGCCAGACTTGACCAACTCTGCAACGGTGCTGGAGGCAGCTAAGTGGGGTCTCTGGGGGCCTTGCAGGGGCTGTTGTTCAGGGGAACTAAAACCCCACATCACCTTACTCCTTCCATGCGTACCACCATACAAGCATGGAAGGTGAGTTAAGCTCTAAGGGCACTCAAACCGAACTCCTGGTCTCCTCACACCCCACTCTGGCTGAACCCTAACCTTTCGCAATTCAGCACCATACCAGATCCGCAGGCCTGGGCTAAGTATAAAATAGTGAAACCGGAACACATTATCACAAATAAAGAGCTGACCCCTTTTCAAATGCTACGCACCAAATTTAATGTACCAGCACATGCACATTTTAGGTATCTTCAGATTGCGCATGCCTATAGGTGTCAGTTCCTGGGCCAGCCAGTTGAGTTATTATACTCAGAGCTTGAATCTACCCTTCAGGTGAAGAACTTGGAGAAACCCACGTCCCAGCTCTATGGGTCCCTGCTTATTGCTGCCAGTCCTGAATTGTCCTCCCTCCGCAGGAAATGGGTGGGGGACATCCCGGAACTGGATGATGATGACTGGAGAGAGATTTGGGACTTTCCCTTCTCCCATCTAGTTTCAGCAAGAGATAAACTGGTCCAGTACAAAATTCTGCACAGAGATCACTACACACCCCACAGGCTCCATAGGATGTCGGTGGCATACTCTCCGTTGTGTTGGCGTTGCTCACACCAGCCCGGAGAGTTTTTTTCACATTTTTTGGAGCTGCCCAGCAATTCAGCATTACTGGCAGGAGGTTATTCAGGTGATTGTAAAAGTCACAAAGATCCACGTTCCTTATGATCCTAAATACTGTCTATTGGGGTTGGTTGAGCAAATGCCAATGATTACAGCACGGAAAATACTTATATCCTTACTATTGTATTACGCTCGTAAAGCCATCACAATGACCTGGAAATAATCATGCCCCCCTCTGCTAGATTTTGGAAAAGCCTGATAAATGCCAGCTTACCCTTATACAGGGCCACCTATTCAAACAGGGGTTGCCCACAAAAGTTTGATAAAGTGTGGACATGTTGGTTAGATGATGACACCACAGCAAGTGAAGAAGTAAGAAAGACCTAGCTTAAAACTACATTTTCAGTGAATGAGCCCAGATAATCTTTAATTTAAGTATCCTGCTAACACCAGTTTGAGCACAGATCTCCCCTGAGCTGGAGTCTCTCCCCACCTTGGGGTAGTAGTTGTTTGTGTTAAGTTGAACATAGTAGCAATGTTAAGGCATGTTACTGTGAAAGTTTGGCCCCTGCGTAGGCTAGTTCTGTTTTGAATGAGATGAAAACTCAATAAAAAAAGATTAAAAAAAAAAAAAAAAAACAGGATTGGACAAATCAGATCAGCGGTCCCTATAGCAATCACTTGGTCTAGTATAGATATAGTTCCTGTACAGGACGCCATGGCTGTGTCCTTGGAGGATGCTATATTTCCCTTCTGTTTGGACTGTGGTCCCTTTAGGTAAGCAAGAGGGTTAACTCACCTGTCAGAGGAAGTGAGTTTAAAAAAAGACAGGAAGTTGTAGGTGGGTGTGGAGGAGTATAGAGGAGACTGTGGATGGTGGTTTGGTGTACAGCGGTAAAAGTGCATGGCAGTGTCCTGCTTGGAAGCCTGCTAGCAGGGAAAGTTACCTGCGACAAAAACCAAGGACTGTTTAAGTGCGAAAGCAGTTCTGAGCTCTGCAAGTCCATGAGACTGATGTTTCTTTCTGTTGTTTTTGCTGCTGTGAAGCTGTTTAAACACTTGTCGCCCGCCATATAGCAGAATGATGGCAGAAAAGTGGTTGTGATAACCTGACCAGACGTCATATGCCATGCCCAGGATAACACAGCAGCATCGAAAGTGCCAAATTGTCTGTCTTTTTTTGTTTATAGCACAAAAAATTAAAACCGCAGAGGTGATCAAATACCACTAAAAGAAAGCTCTATTTGTGGGAAGAAAATTATAAAAATTTAGTTTGGGTACAGTGTTGCATGACCGCGCAATTGTCATTCAAAGTGCGACAGTGCTGAAAGCTAAAAATTGTCCAGGGCAGGAAGGTGGGAAAGTGCCTGGTATGGAAGTGGTTAAGTTAAATAAATATTATTTTGATTGCAAAGCCTGTGTCCTGCAAACTAGCTGGTTCCCCACACTTTACAACTGGTGGAGGGTGCGGGCAGGACAGGGTAACAGGCCATTTTGCCATTGGACGTAAACTGACATTTAAAGAGACAGTACATTGGATTTATGTCCTGGGTTAAAGCTGCACAAACCCTGAAAGCTGAACCTAATGGAGGAGCTAATTAAACAGCTGTCCCTGGCTAATATGCAAGTGCAGACACGCCACGAGGAAGCTAATCAGCACTTAGCAACCCATCTGGAGGTACAACAAACTCATCACAAAGAGGCTCTGCAGCAAGAAAGTACTTGCCTGTTGGTGGCCCAGCTGGCAGCCCAGCAGGCGATCCAGCAAGGGGTTATGCAGGCTCAGGTGACTGCCTTACAAGAAGCAGTGCAGCAGCTTTCTCAGGGCCGTGAGCATACGACTGTTGCCCCTGGCAGCCAGGTGACCGTGAGGGCGAGCCATTTTCTGCAGAATTTGTCCCTGAATGATGATGTAGAGGCATTTCTTGCTACATTTAAGAGGATGGCAGAGAGAGAGAAGGGTGCCCTTAGGTCCAGAGAAGTGGGCCGGCCTCATTTCTCCTTTCATTGCCAGAGATCCTCAAAAAGCCTACTTGGACCTGCCACCGGATGACTCCAAAGATTATCAAAAGCTAAAGGCAGAAATTCTGGCTCGTCTGGGGGTGACTATGGCCATTCGGGCCCAACGAGTGCACCAATGGAAGTATCATCCAGATCAGCCACCCAGGTCTCAAATGTATGACCTGGTGCAACTAGTAAAAAAATGGCTGCAGCCCGAGGTGTTGTCTGGGCCCCAAATCATGGGACGGGTCCCTGCCAGACGACCTTCAACAGTCAGCCATGGAGCCCCCTAAACAGTGAACCTCCTTGTCAAGATGGTGGAAAGATATACAGTGGTGGAGGATCTACTCGGCCCTACCAAGCGCCAAGGGCCCAGTCTGCTACGGCCTAATCGATCAACCCCGGAAGGCCAAGAGTCACTCCCGGTACCACCTCAGCGTTCTGTTCCCGTTCAGAGAGCAGGGGATGTACAATGTTGGCGATGTCATTCCTGGGTCCACACCTGGGCACACTGCCCCCTGCAAGAGGCGCCCATGGAATGCGGGTTCTCCGGAGGGGGTATTTTTATGCCCATAAAGCATGCACAACACATCTTGACCTTGGTGAGGGAACATTTGAGTGTGAAGTTTGAGTGAATCACCTCCTTGCCAGGGCTTTGTTGGACTCCGGAAACATGGTGACCCTGGTTCATCCCAGAGTAATTGGGATGATCGGCCCGGTAAGCAAAACTTTATGGGTTGTGTGCATTCACGGGGACACTAGAGAGTACCCTCTCATCTCGGTGTCCATCTCTACAGCATGTGGTACTTGTACTCAAGAGGTGGGGGTGGTGAAGAACTTGGTACATGCTGTTATATCAGGATGGGACTGTCCATTATTTGCAAAACTGTGGGAACAAGAAGAACTACCTGAACGGTCCAGAGACTGGGGAGAAACTAGTTCATCTGTTCCTGCTGTTGAGGGAAATAACCCTGAACTGCGAAATGTTGTTAATGTGGATTCAGATGATGAAAATGCTAATAATTTGGTTAATGGTGATGAAAGTAATGCTGATACTGTTAGGGATGCCAAAATGTGTGGTTCACAGACCTACTTGAACACTGAGGGGGGGGGGGGGACCCTCTCTGCTTCAGGTAATGCTGGGGGAAGAGGATGAGGATGAGGAAGTGGTCTCTACCCCTGCCCTGCCGGATTTGGGTGTTCCCCAGGGGGTATTTGGTACTGCCCAGATGCAGGACCACGTTCTAGCGAGCAATGGATAGGATTTTACAACCTCACCGGGAGTATGCTTCAGTGTACTTGAATGACATAATCATTTTTAGCAAAGACTGGGAATGGATAGGATTTTACAATCTCACCGGGAGTATGCTGCAGTGTACTTGAATGACATTTTTAGCAAAGACTGGGAATCACACTTGGCCAAAGTCCAGGCAGTGCTAGACTCCCTTTGAAAGGAGGGGTTTACAATAAACCCTGAAATATGTGCTTTGGTAATGGAGGAGGTGAAATACCTGGGATATATCGTGGGTAGAGGGGTGATAAAACCTCAGGTCAGCAAGGTAGAGGAACATACAGAACTGTCCCCGCCCCCTCACAAAGAAGCATGTACATGCATTCTTGGGCATGGTGACATACTGCAGGAGGTTTGTACTCAACTTGGCCACATTGGCGGCTCTGAAATCGATCATGGTTGAGTGGAATGCAGACAATGAAAAGGCTTTTTTGGAGCTCAAGTCGGCACTGTGCCAACACCCTGTCCTGATAGCACCAAAATTTTCAAAAGAGTTCATTGTGCAGACTGATGACTGTCACAGGTTGTTCATAGCGAGTAGCACCCGGTAGACTTCCTCAGTAGGAAGTTGACACTAGCAGAGAAAAATTACGCTATAGTTGAGCGAGAGTGCCTGGCCATTAATTGGGCTCTGGAATCCCTAAGATATTATCTCTTGGGGAGGAAGTTTAGGCTGATTTCAGACCATTCCCTTCTAACATGGATGAGACAAGGTAAAGGGACTAATGCCAGGATTACTCATTGGTTCCTGGCACTCCAGGAATCTAAATTTGTAGTGGAGAATAGGCCCGAGAGACTGCATCAAAATGCAGATGCCCTCTTCCAAGTCCATTGTTTTAGCTCCACTGTTGCCCCCACCTCCTTGGCGTTGGGGCAGAGGGGGGGGGGGGGATTTATGTACAGGACGCCATGGCTGTGTCCTTGAAGGACGCTATATTTCCCCTCTGTTTGGACTGTGGTCCCTTTAAGTAAGCAAAAGAGTTAACTCACCTGTCAGAGGGAGTGAGTTTAAAAAAGACAGGAAGTTGTAGGTGGGTGTGGAGGAGTATAGAGGAGAATGTGGATGGTGGTTTGGTGTACAGCTAAAAAAAGTGCATGGCAGTGTCCTGCCTGGAAGCCTGCTAGCAGTGAAAGTTGATAAAAGTGTGTATAAGGGCACTCTGAGTAACAGACCAAGCAGATATCAGTCTATGTAGAAATAGAAGAGGGTCTTCATGCACTTCCGGCAACACTTGAAGAGAGAAACAAATTCTGGAAGTAAAATGAAAAGAAAAAAAGGCGCCTCTAAGTGCAGAAGTAACACTTTATATCAAACAGTCCTTGGTTTTTGTCGCAGGTAACTTTCTTTGCTAAATGAAAAGAAAAAAAGGCGCCTGTAAGTGCAGAAGTAAAACTTTATATTCCCAAAAGGGTTAAAAACACTTACAAAAGGGTGGATGGGTAGAAGCACATCATATTAGTAATATGGCAGGTGGTCCGGCGTTCTGGTAGTCCCAAGGAGTATCAGGGATATCCGGAGGTATAATTCTATGGTAGCATATTCCGAAGTGGCCAGCAGATGGAAGCCACAACTCCCCTGGATACTGGGAAGACAGCTAGCTGTCTGAGACAACATGGAAGCCGAATCCAGGAAGTGATGTTAATGGGAAGGGACCAACAACCAGCGTGGACAGCAAATAGGAAGTTATGTCATCAACATGCAACGCGTTTCAGAACAGCTAATTGGTTCCTTCTTCAAGCAATGACTCATTTCTTGAAGTCAGTTGTGGCTACCATCTGCTGGCCACTTCAGAATATGCTACTATAGAATTATACCTCTGGATATCCCTGAGACTCCTTGGGACTACCAGATCGCCGGACCACCTGCCATATTACTAATATGATGTGCTCCTACCCATCCACCCTTTTGTAAGTGTTTTTAACCGTTATGGGAATATAAAGTTTTACTTCTGCACTTACAGGCGCCTTTTTTTTTCTTTTCATTTAGCAGGGAAAGTTACCTGCGACAAAAACCAAGGACTGTTTAACAGGAATAGCAGTTCTGAGCTCTGCAAGTCGGTGGGATTGATATTTCTTTCTGTTGTTTTTGCTGCTGTCAAGCTGTTTAAGTTAAATAAACATTCTTTTGATTGCAAAGCCTGTGTCCTGCGATCTAGCTGGTTCCCCAAACTTTACATTCCACATTTGCGTCCTTGCTCAATAACTTTACTAATTCTCATAACACTGATTTCCAGTCATTCAACCTTTTACTTTCACAAGATAGTTTAAAGACTCTTCACAGGGCACTTTTGTTAATAGTCTACTTGGTAATCACAGCAATGGTCCAGGGCACAGTTCTAAGTGTCATGGTGCTTTAAGGTCAACTAAGGATGTGTACTGTGTATGCCTCATTGTTCTGTTTCCTGCAAGTACTTATGTAAATGGCTCCACTTGGTTCTATTTGATGCATTGTAGAACAACCCTTGAAAGCATACATGGGGGTTAAAGGGTTGTATCTCTTATGAACATTGACATTTAAAATCAAGAGTTTGCCTTCAGAAAGAACACAACCAAGCACAGCTTACATCTAAATGTAAGAACGTGTATAAGAGAAACTAGAAAGTTTATGGAACCTTCATACTTTAAAAAGTCATATGTGGAAAAACTACTCATACTTAGCATATTGTAGAGTTTGGTTGAGGGGTGGGCACAGATATATTATGGCTCCAAAAGGACTTGTATTTGTATAAAGGTGGCTATATACTATACAATCTGATTGTACAATCTCTGTGTAATTTCCTTTAGATTTACCAAAACTATGGAATAGGATGACCCTCCTATCTATCCATTCACTCTGTATCCAGTCAGGCAGGCCCTTGCACTACATCAGGGGTGTCCAACCCGTGGGCCACAGGCTGCAATTAGCCCCAGAAAGTTTAGCATGTGGTCCGAGCCGCTGGAGGGATGCTGGGGATGCTGTACAAACAGAGCAGCTGTGGCAGCCTACATTGGCACGCCAGGTAAATGCACGCCTGGAGGATGTCAGGAATGCCATGCAAACATAGTTGATGGGTGCAGAGTGCGTGTGCTAATGAGGTCAGCTGGTGAACTCCTTCCTGTGTCTTACTGGTTCTCACGTCCCAAATCTACATACCAGGAAGTCATGAAGCTTTCTATGGAACACAGCAGGGGCTAATGTAAGGCCTTGTCCTAAAAATCAAAGAAAGCTTTTATTTTTTCTGCTACTAAGGTACATTAATGGTATATTCGTACATAGGGGAGCTGGAATAAAAAAAAAAAAAGTGAACTTAGCCTAAATGGTCAGTCCACCAAAAAGCCTAAACTTTGCCCCATCCGTCTTAGACTCTCTGGAACTGTTGATACTTCCACTTACACGCATTACGCCCGCCCCACCCAGCTGGGAGTATCTCTGATATCTCTGAGTGTCTCAGAGTTCTCTAGGAAGTGCTGGGAGCCACCAGTGCCCCTGGACCTCTGGCCATATGCAGTACTGTATACACCAGCGGCTTTAATGTATACACCAGTGGTTTTACTGTATACACCAGCGGCTTTACATGGATAAGCACCAGACTCCTTAACCAGTGCTGTGTCTTAGCCTAGGCCGACAAGGCCCAGGCCTAGGGCGGCACTTTGCGGGGGGCGACAAAAGCCCCCCCACCTCCTCCCGGCTCCCGTCTCCTGCACAAAAACAGTTCCCGATGGCTGTCTTGGCTTTGCGCAGGAGGGGTGCAGTCTCCATTCGGCTGGGTTTGAGCAGAGGTGGGGGGGGGGGGCGGTCCCCGTTCAGGAGGAGGCAGTCTCCGCTTACCTCGGCTATGCTCGGGAGGGGGCGGGCTCATCTCGGCTGTGCTCGGGAGGGGGCGGGCTCGTCACCCCTTGGCTGTGCTTGGGAGGGGCGGGCTCGTCTCCCCTCGGCTGCGCTCAGGAGGGGGCAGGCTCGGCTGAACTCGGGAGGGGGCGAGCTCGTCTCCCCTCGGCTGCGCTCGGGAGGGGGCGGGCTCATCTTACTTTGGCTGCGCTCGGGAGGGGGCGGGCTCGTCTCACTTCGGCTGCGTTGGGGAGGGGGCGGGCTCGTCTCACTTCAGCTGCGCTTAGGAGGGGAAGGGCTCGGCTCTATGTGCACTGGCGGGGAAGGTCACAGGGATGTAATGGTAACCGACCCATTATTATTACTATTAGAAGAAACACAATGATTATGTCACAGAAGATGCTGTAACTTATCTTGCTTGTCATGTTTTAGAACTTAAGCTGTTCCCCCACTGTGATTACAGTGAATGACTGGCTGGAGACTTTTCTATTAACTCTGACCATGGGGAGTCATGTCTGCACTCTCTGACTATCTCCTTTATCATGTCCGCACTCTCTGACCCTCTCCTTTATCATGTCCGCAGTCTCTGACCCTCTCCTTTATCATGTCTGCACTCTCTGACCCTCTCCTTTATCATGTCCGCACACTCTGACCCTCTCCTTTATCATGTCCGCACTCTCTGACCCTCTCCTTTACCATGTCCGCACTCTCTGACCCTCTCCTTTATCATGTCTGCACTCTCTGACCCAATCCTTTATCATGTCCGCACTCTCTGACCCTCTCCTTTATCATGTCCGCACTCTCTGACCCTCTCCTTTATCATGTCCGCACTCTCTGACCCTCTCATTTATCATGTCCGCACTCTCTGACCCTCTCCTCTATGTTATCTGCCGTCTCTGACCCTCTCCTTTATAATGCCTCCAATCTCTGACCCTCTTCTGTATGTTGTCTGTAGTCTTTGACCATGTCAGGAGCCAGGGGCGCATGCGCGGTGGCCTGGCGCTTCGCCGCACACCCGTCCGCGGCCTGATGGTGCGGCGCGCGCGGGTGCACGGCGGTCCCCGCGCCGTAGCCCGTGCGGGTGCCCGGTAGCGCGTCACACTGACGCGCTCGCCGGGCAGGGAGACTATTTCTGACGGCTCCAGCGCCCAGTCGGGTTGCTGGTTCGTCGTCAGCTCTCCCTGTCTCCCTGTGCCTGTGATATCCTGTTACCTGCCTGTCTCTGTGTACCAAACCCTGGCTTGTTAAACTAACTACTCTACCGGATTAACCCATTACCTGCCTGTCTCTGTGTACCAAACCCTGGCTTGTTAAACTAACCACTCTACCGGATTAACCCACTACCTGCCTGCCTCTGTGTACCAAACCCTGGCTTGTTAACTAACTACTCTACTAACTACTCTACCGGATTAACCCATTACCTGCCTGTCTCTGTGTATCAAACCTTGGCCTGTTAACCACTACTCTGCTGGATTGCCTGATACCCCGACCTCTGCCTGTATTACGGACTTGTCTTTATCTGATTGCCTGATACCCCTGATCTTGGCCTGCATTTACGGACTTCCTACTGTTAGATCTGCCTGCTTCACATTAACCTCTGTTTATAATTACAGTTTGCCTCTGCCTAGGCTCAGTCTCCATTCCTGGTCCCGCCTACAGATTACAGAGCACCCGCTTCCTATCCCCGGACCTCCTACCTCCCGGAAGCCCGTGCCTCCGCGTGCCCCCAGCTCTCTGTACCCATTTTAGGGGTCTGGGTGCGCGTGGTCGTAAGGGCGAGCCGCTCTCGGCATCTCGGCCTCGGTGAGTATTAGTCTCGTGACAGTACGAACCAGCCAGATGTCCGAGGCCGACAGAGCGCGCTCTCCTCTGGAGATCCTGTGCCAACAGGTATCTACTCTTGCGGACTCGGTACAGAAATTGCAGGAAGGTTATACCCAAATTGATAACCGCCTTCAGCAGATCACAGGGTCACTACCCTCCGCAGCCGCAGCTCCCGCACCCAGCAGTGGAGGTCCGCTTCCGCAGGCCTCCGCTAACCCCACTGTCGTCATGGCACTCCCGGAACCCAGGGTCCCTACACCCGAACGGTTCTCGGGGGACCGTAAGAAGTTTAGGGCCTTCAAGAATGCCTGCTCCCTTTACTTCGCTCTCCAACCGAGAACCTTCTCTTCGGAAATCGTTAAGGTGGGATTTGCGATTTCCCTACTTTCCGAAGAACCCCAAGCGTGGGCCCACAGCTTGATGGAACAGAGCAGTCCTGTTTTAAACACCATCGAGACCTTCTTTGAGAGTATGTCCCAGCTCTATGATGATCCGCAGCGTATGGCTACAGCTGAAGCCATCCTGCACCATCTCTCCCAAGGAAGACGACCTATTGAGGACTATACCGTGGAGTTCCGCAAATGGGCGGCCGATACAAATTGGAACGAGCCGGCCCTACGCTATCAATACCGCCAAGGCCTGGCAGAGTCACTTAAGGATGAATTGGCTAGGATGGAAACCCCTGCTTCCCTGGAAGAACTCATTCAGGCAGCCACGAAACTTGATAGGCGACTACGGGAGCGATGCTCAGAGCGTTTCCAAGGTCCACGACCCACCTGGGCATTACCAAGACCCCACTCCGCACAGACCCTAACCTCAACTACGGTTGCTGTTTCACCAGGCCCCGAGGTCGAACCAATGCAGCTCGGCTTGGTTCGGGGTCCACTAACCTCCGAAGAGAAGCAACGCAGGCGACAGTCCAACCTATGTATCTACTGCGGAGGAACCGGCCATTTCCTGCGCAGCTGTCCGATCAGGCCCAGTAAGTCCCCTCAGCCAGTTGTGTTGAACTTTCCAAACAATGATATTCCCAAGACTTATGTGATGTTGTTTATCTCCCTACAGCTTCCGGAAGGGGAGACCCGACTGCAGGCCATCATTGATTCGGGAGCGTGCAGTTGCTTCATAGACTCTGCCTTGGCGCACAGTTTGAACATTCCCATACAAACCAAAGACCAAGACTTACGGGTGCACCTAGCAGACGGATCCCTTCCTAGCTCAGGTCCCATCACCCAGGAAACTCAACCCATTCCAGTAACTACTGATTCCGGCCATCAGGAATTCTTACGACTCGACCTGATCCATTCACCTATCTTTCCTGTCATACTAGGCTTGCCCTGGCTACAGGCTCACGATCCGCAGATCAAATGGAGCACTAAGGCAGTATCCTTCTCTTCCCAATATTGCTCTCAGCATTGTTTGCCTCCGGCTCCCAAAGTTTGTGCTACAATGGCCGTTCCAACAGGCAACCTTCAACACGTACCCTCCGAGTATCTCGAATTCCAAGAGGTCTTCAGTAAACAGTTGGCTGACCGTCTACCACCTCATCGGTCCTACGACTGTCCGATCGACCTTCTTCCCGGGTCCGAGATTCCCTTCGGTCGGATATTCCCTCTCTCAGAAACCGAGTTAGAAGCTCTTAAGCAATATATTGACGAAAATCTCAAGAAGGGCTTCATCCGTCCTTCATCGTCACCCGCTGGAGCGGGTATCTTTTTCGTTGGGAAAAAAGACGGTACCCTAAGACCTTGTGTGGACTATCGACAACTCAATAACATCACAATTAAGAACCGGTACCCGCTACCACTCATTCCTGAGCTATTTCAAAGGTTCCGATCAGCTAGGGTGTTCTCTAAACTTGATCTCCGGGGGGCCTACAATCTTGTCAGAATCAGGGCTGGGGACGAATGGAAGACGGCTTTTAGGTCCAGATTCGGGCATTTTGAGTATTTAGTGATGCCATTCGGTCTCTGTAACGCCCCGGCCACCTTTCAACACCTGGTGAACGACATATTCCGAGAATACCTGGATGACTTCCTTGTGGTATACCTGGACGACATTCTTATCTTCTCCCCCACGCTAGAGATACACAAGAGACACGTCAAGAAAGTTCTTACCATACTTCAACAGCACAAGCTATACTTGAAAGCTGAAAAGTGCGAATTTAAAAAATAAACCATTCAGTTTCTAGGATTCATCCTTTCAACCAATGGGGTCGAAATGGATCCGCAGAAGATTCAGGCAATCCAAGAGTGGCCGGCTCCATCTAACAAGAAAGGGGTACAGAGGTTTATCGGGTTCGCCAACTTCTACCGAAAATTTATTGTTGGATTCTCGGCCATCGTGGCACCTATTACTCAACTAACCCGTCAGCACAGTTCTTTTCAGTGGTCTTCAGCCGCTCAAGAGGCTTTCCTAACATTGAAGAGATTGTTCAGTTCCGCCCCAATCCTTTGTCATCCTGACCCGACTCAACCCTTCGTATTAGAAGTAGACGCATCGGAGATCGCAACTGGAGCAATTCTCTCCCAGAGACAGGGACCTAAGGCCATCCTGCATCCGGTAGCCTTCGCCTCTAGGAAACTCAGTCCACCGGAACTCAACTACGACGTGGGTGATAGGGAGCTGCTGGCTATAAAGTTCGCTTTAGAGGAGTGGAGGTATTTGCTGGAGGGTGCTATACACCCGGTCATGATCTTTACGGATCACAAGAATCTAGAGTACCTCCGAACAGCAAGAGGACTAAGACCCCGCCAAGCCCGTTGGGCCCTCTTCTTCTCCCGTTTCAACTTTCATATAGCCTACAGACCTGGAGCAAAGAACGGGAAAGCCGACGCTCTCTCTCGGATGTTCTCCGCAGACTCTCAAACGTCAATGCCAAGCACGATCCTCTCTCCACAAAACTTTCTGGGACTAACTCAAGCAGATTTAATGTCATCCATTAGATCCTCATCCAGCTCGTGCACAGAACCAGTAGTGCACTCTTTGAGGAAATACGAGGATCTTTTCTGGATCAAGTCCTTTTCTGGACTCGGCCCTTAGCTCTCAAGATGTGTCATGACCATAAGATGGCAGGACACTTCGGAAGTAAGAAGACATCTGAATTACTTTCTCGGTCTTTTTGGTGGCCAGGATGGAGACGGGATTGTAAAAAGTACGTGGCGTCCTGTTCCCTGTGCCAGTGGAACAAGGGCCAAAACACTAGGTCCTGGGGCCTGCTCAAACCTTTGCCCATCCCAGAACGACCATGGGCTGATGTGTCCATGGATTTTATTGTCGACCTACCTACCTCGGAAAATTTTTCTACCATCCTTGTCATTGTCGATCGCTTCTCCAAAATGGCTCATTTCTTGCCCATGAGGGGCACTCCATCTGCCGTAGACACAGCCGATGTCTTCCTAAAAGAGGTCGTGAGACTCCATGGGTTACCAAGAAGCATTGTGTCAGACAGAGGCGTGCAATTTACGTCCAAATTTTGGAGAGAACTCTGCAAGTTCCTGGGCATCAATGTTTGTCTTTCCTCAGCTTATCACCCCCAAAGCAACGGCCAAACGGAGAGGACAAACCAAACGCTAGAGCAATACCTTCGTTGCTTTTGTTCAGGTTCTCAGGATGATTGGGCGAGTCTTCTTTCTTACGCTGAATTCGCATATAATAATTCAATTCATGCCTCTACCAACCAGACACCCTTCTGGGCGAATTGTGGGTTCCATCCCACGTCCTTTGCTAAAGACATTCCTGAGATGACCGTCCCCGCTGTTCAGGACCGGATAACCTCGTTGCAATCCAATTTCCAAAAGATTCAGGATATGTTACACAAGGCGCAGGAGGATTACAAAAGACAGTACGATCGGGGCAGGAAGGCGAATCCAAAGTTCGACTTAGGAGAGGAGGTCTGGTTGTCCACCATTAACCTTAGACTACCATGGCCATCTCGGAAACTTGGACCCAAGTTCATCGGTCCGTTCCAGGTCAAGAGGATCATTAACCCTGTGGCTGTTGAGCTAGCACTTCCCAAAACATACCGGATCCATCCTGTGTTCCACGTGTCACTGTTGAAGCCTGTGGTGCCTAGCCCTTTTCCGGGAAGAAGAGAGCCTCCGCCTCCTCCAGTCAGAATAGATGGCGAAAATGAGTTTGAAGTGGAGTCCATTCTAGGCTGTAGGAAGAAGGGCAGGCAGCTACAGTATCTGATTCAGTGGAAGGGTTACCCACCTGAGGATAATTCTTGGGAACCCGCTAGGAACCTGCATGTTCCACGGTTAATCCAAATTTTCCACCAAGATCATCCAGAACTGATGGCTAGCCTAGGCGTCCAGTGTCCGCCCTTAGGAGGGGGGCACTGTCAGGAGCCAGGGAGCGTCTCCGCTCGCCGGGCTCCGGGGCGCATGCGCGGTGGCCTGGCGCTTCGCCGCACACCCGTCCGCGGCCTGATGGTGCGGCGCGCGCGGGTGCACGGCGGTCCCCGTGTGCGCGCCGTAGCCCGTGCGGGTGCCCGGTAGCGTGTCACACTGACGCGCTCGCCGGGCAGGGAGACTATTTCTGACGGCTCCAGCGCCCAGTCGGGTTGCTGGTTCGTCATCAGCTCTCCCTGTCTCCCTGTGCCTGTGATATCCTGTTACCTGCCTGTCTCTGTGTACCAAACCCTGGCTTGTTAAACTAACTACTCTACCGGATTAACCCATTACCTGCCTGTCTCTGTGTACCAAACCCTGGCTTGTTAAAATAACCACTCTACCGGATTAACCCACTACCTGCCTGCCTCTGTGTACCAAACCCTGGCTTGTTAACTAACTACTCTACTGGATTAACCCATTACCTGCCTGTCTCTGTGTATCAAACCTTGGCCTGTTAACCACTACTCTGCTGGATTGCCTGATACCCCGACCTCTGCCTGTATTACGGACTTGTCTTTATCTGATTGCCTGATACCCCTGATCTTGGCCTGCATTTACGGACTTCCTACTGTTAGATCTGCCTGCTTCACATTAACCTCTGTTTATAATTACAGTTTGCCTCTGCCTAGGCTCAGTCTCCATTCCTGGTCCCGCCTACAGATTACAGAGCACCCGCTTCCTATCCCCGGACCTCCTACCTCCCGGAAGCCCGTGCCTCCGCGTGCCCCCAGCTCTCTGTACCCATTTTAGGGGTCTGGGTGTGCGTGGTCGTAAGGGCGAGCCGCTCTCGGCATCTCGGCCTCGGTGAGTATTAGTCTCGTGACAGACCAACTCTTCAGGTGGTGTGCTAATAGGAAGAGGTGGAGCCTAAAGAGGAAGAGGTGGAGTTTCCAGATGAATGGGTGGATCTTTAACAGGTGGGGTGGGGCAAATTTAGATGGGGGGGCGCTGGAATTTAGTCTTGCCTAGGGCAGCACAAAACCAAAATACACCACTGTCCTTAACGCGGGATATACAGTACATTGTGAGTGTAATTTCACTTTTTTTTTTTTACATTAAATCTGTGAAACTGTGATCCTTCTTTTGCTCATCTTGCAAGATAGCCCTCGCATACCAGGTTACAATTTTTAAAAAATGTTGCTCGTCTTGCAAAACGCTCGCATGCCACGTTACTCAAAACCAAACAAACCAAGGTATTACTGTATTTCCTCTGGTGGACCCCAGGTACCCTAGTCTACACTGCTCCCTGACAAAATTTCCTGCTCTGTTGCTGTTCAGCTAAGAGTTTTTGGTTTTTCTCACCTGTTTTTGTGTGTCCCAGCTCCTCTTGTTGCGTTCTTCTGAATACAATATAAATCCATTATATATAAATCCAAAGAGATACAACAAGGAGTGTGGGTCTCCTCATAATGGCCACAGCAGGTGTGCAGACTAAAGAACTCAAGTACAAAAATCTCACCAACTGAGTTCCCGAGAAATAGAGAAATATAGAAAACTGTTAGGTGGATTACCTCTCTAGCATATAACATAATCATAAATATCAATTTAAGTGGACCCAAAATTATGAAAAGCAACCCTCAGACTAGAACACAGCATTGTTTCCACTTTAGCCCACCAGAGCTTTGCGATGTTCTTTAGATAGATAGATTAGATAGATAGATAGATAGATAGATAGATAGATAGATAGATAGATAGATAGATAGATAGATAGATAGATAGATAGATAGATAGATAGATAGATAGATAGATAGATAGACTTTATTGTCATTGTATACATAGAACAAAATTTATCTGGATACTCTTTACAGCAGCAATAAAAAAAATTTCTCAACAAAACCACACATGCTTACTCCTAGCACATGCCCAATATCTTATAAAATGCTATAAAAAAAAAGTAAAAATCCACATATAATTCCTAAAACCGGATGGGGTTATGGACAATACAGCCCTAGGTAAAAAAACTATACTTTAAGCGATTTGTGTGCATTTTAAGTGTCTGGCATATGCGGTGTGCAAATTTGGTAGCTCTGTTCCTATGATACGCTGTGCTGTTTTTTGATCCTCCGCCCTGCAGCTGGCATACCACACTACAGCGCAGTGGAGAAGAATACTCCTAATAGTACAATGATAGAGATTGACCAGAAGCCTTAAGGGCAATCCAGTCTGCTTCATTCTCTGAAGGAAAAACAGTCTCTACTGCACTTTTTTCACTAGAAAAAACGTATTTTGAGACCATGACAACTCCCTTGTAATATGCACACCCAAAAATGTAATAGTGTCCACCCTTTACACCTCCTCACCACCTATATATGCTGGGCAATGATTGGTCTTTCTAGATCTCCTATAATCCACTATTATTTCTTTCGTTTTTGCATGACTGTTGGATAACAGATATGCTTAACATACCCTTTTACCCCCATCTTTTACCCCATTACCCCAATAACTAAGACCACACCAAGATTGGAGTAATAAAAGGCCTTAGCAGCCTGCTTTATTTAAACAAATAAATCTTTTAATTAGAAATATAAACATATTTACATTAACTGCAACTGAATATCTCAAGCGTTGGTCTGCGCAATCTCTTAATAATCAAAACATGTCCATAACACACTTGCACTGCGGCCCCATCAAATATATACCATAGGCCTCAAGCCGACAAGCTGGCACAGAGACTAACCAATGACCGCAGTGCCCCATTATCACTTCCCGGCTAACCTCCGTTAACCGGGAACCACCATAAGGACCCATATCAACTTTTTCTGCCAAACCAACTCTTACTTTAGTAATTTTCCTTCTTTTGCACAGACCAACGCCCGCTCTACCAGGATCTCTCCTCGTCTTCAACCTGTAAGAGAATAAAACACCATCCTCCAAACGCAAATTCCCTTCACCGATAAAAAGGGGAGGGTGGGCGGGAACTTTCCTCCACTCTTCTGTTACTCCCCCAGGGCGGGATTACCAATTTAAGGCTTCCCTTAATACCTCCCCCTCGGCTAACTCCAACCCCTCCTACCAGCTTGGTTAACCCTACTGCTCCCAAAGTCATGCACGCCCTGCACCTAGGCATTGCATGCTGCTGTTCCGGGCTCTCCTTGACTGTTGGATAACAGATATGCTTAACATACCCTTTTACCCCCATCTTTTACCCCATTACCCCAATAACTAAGACCACACCAAGATTGGAGTAATAAAAGGCCTTAGCAGCCTGCTTTATTTAAACAAATAAATCTTTTAATTAGAAATATAAACATATTTACATTAACTGCAACTGAATATCTCAAGCGTTGGTCTGCGCAATCTCTTAATAATCAAAACATGTCCATAACACACTTGCACTGCGGCCCCATCAAATATATACCATAGGCCTCAAGCCGACAAGCTGGCACAGAGACTAACCAATGACCGCAGTGCCCCATTATCACTTCCCGGCTAACCTCCGTTAACCGGGAACCACCATAAGGACCCATATCAACTTTTTCTGCCAAACCAACTCTTACTTTAGTAATTTTCCTTCTTTTGCACAGACCAACGCCCGCCACAGCACCCAGGAATAACACCTTAATCATGGGTGCCCCTCCACACCCGGATTGCTCTCTGTATGCCGTCTTGTAGGCCTAATGCCCACAAGTCTATACCAACTTCATTCAAGTGCACTCCATCCGCTCTCAGATACCTCCATGTCTCAAACTCTAGCTCAAGGTGCCTAACCGCCACACCCCCATTATTTACCACAAACTTACTAACCGCCCTGTTTATTTTCTTATGGGCCCTATTCACACCCTCTACCGACCTGGCCATTCTTCATGACATCCTAGCCACCATGTCAGACCAGACAATGATCATGTTAGGGAAGGCTTGCCTTAACCGCTCTACATCGAGCTTGATGTCACGCAAGATATCTACCATGGCTCTTAAGCCCAAATCGTTGCCTCCTACATGGATGACTAATACGTCCGGGGGACTGTCCCTTTGTGCATAGCGATGCACTTCCGGCACCAATCTACCCCACAACATGCCTGGGATCCCCAACCACTTAACACAGGCCTCCCTTTTGCTAAAACCCAATTGCCTACCCTCCTTGCGGGCGTCCCCTCTCCGAGCCCCCCAAGCCACATAGGAATGGCCCATTATCCATACCATCCCCGGCACTGCACCTGAAAATAGAAGAACACAAAAGAAAAAAAACACCATACCGTGAGCCCCGGTTTTGTTCCACATTTGCTTGTTACCCCCATTTACCAAAACCGCAAGCCCCTATAACCTACTACAAGTTTACCACCATATGGGGGCGCACGTATGATCGGAACCTATTAGATTCCCACCTCCCAATTCGCTTAACTGCTTCCACGTCCATACCATTTCTGGCTGCCTCCGTAGCGGCCCCAATCCTAAAGGAGTGAGACGAAAAACCCTTCTCTGCCAGCCCCAACCCCTTAATACATTTATTAAAAACCGTTACAAACTGAAATCTAGACAGGAACTCACCCCCCTTATGGAGCAACAAGGGGCCCATTATCGCAGGACGGACCTTCAAAAATTCCCTGACCCCTGTTACCGGGCATAATAGTGATCCCGCAATTGGATACACCTTAACCCTTCTCCCCCTACCTAGTTGATCAGTCTTTGAGCGCCGTAGCCACATCTTCAAACCCTCATCACCCCATGACATCTCCTGATACATCAACCCCCCTGGTGTGGTTTTAGAAGGGCTGACCAGTTCCCCTATCCGAAATGCCCCAAAAAATGCCAATAAAAAGGCTGCCGTAAACAACACAACTTCATAACTGGACGTACACACCTGAAACAACTGATTTACTATCCCCTGCAGGATTTCAAACGTCACTGGCCTCCTGGCATCTCGTCGAGAAATCGACTTCCTATAACCCTTCATTGCCTGCCTTATCCAAAAATCCTTTGTCCAATCTGGCCTACCTTGTAGCTTAAAAAGAAACGCTAAACCAGCTACCCTCTTGTTAACCATTGATGCGGACACACCTTCCTCCATTTTTCTCGCTATATAGTACAGTACCAGCAAACGCATGTCCTGACCAGCTGGATCCTCCCCCACACTATCTGCAAACTCACTCCATTCCTTCCATACCTTCGTGTATGCTGCCCATGTCGCCCTACTCACCGACTTCTTTATCCATCCTGCTATGGTGCAAATGCTATCTCCCACAGCCATTCGGGACAGGGTACCCCTTGTTGTTCCGCATCCGGCGCCAACTCCCGGAACCTGTCCCACTGGAAGCGAGACAACGCATCAGCGATGACATTTTCAACCCCCGGTAAATGTACAGCATGCACAAATACATTTAGTTGCAGACAGCGCAAGACCAAATGCCGCAGCAGCTTAATCACTGGCGGCGAGGACGCCGTACTCCTGTTAATCATCTGCACTACCCCCATATTGTCGCCATGGAATCGCACCTTCAGATCCCTGAATGATGCACCCCATAGTTCCACTGCCAGTACTACTGGAAACAATTCCAGTAGCACCAAATTCTTTGTGAATCCTGCCTCAACCCAGGTCTGAGGCCAAGGCCCAGCGCTCCACTGGCCCTGAAAAAATGCCCCAAAACCCGTGGAACCCGCTGCGTCCGTGAACAGTTCCAAGTCAAAATTGCTGACTGGACCCGACATCCAAAACGCCCTACCATTAAAAGACTCTAAAAAGGAATGCCACACCCTCAAATCTGCCCTGTGCGTTTCGGTTAGACACACAAAATGTTTTGGCGATTTGATTCCACTCGTGCTAGCCGCCAGCCGGCGACTGAACACCCTCCCCATGGGTAATATGCGGCATGCAAAATTAAGCTTGCCCAGTACCGATTGCAGCGTCCGCAGCTGTACTTTACGCAATCCCAAAAGCCCTGCTATTTCCCTTTTAAGGTCTTCTAATTTATCGTCCGGCAGCCTGCATTCCATCGCCTCCGAATCCAGGACAATGCCCAAAAACTTGATGACCGTGCAAGGTCCCTCCGTTTTATCAGCAGCCAATGGAATGCCAAATTTTTCTGCAATGTGTTCCAGTGTGGCCAGGAGCACAGCGCAGATGCGCGAAGAAGCCGGACCCATACAGAGAAAATCATCGAGGTAATGAATTATAGAATTCACCCCCGACACCTCTCGTACCACCCATTCCACAAATGAGCTGAATTGCTCAAATATCGCACACGATATCGAGCAACCCATGGGTAGGCATTGGTCCACATAGAATTCATTGTCCCAATGACACCCCAATAACCGAAAACTCTCGGGGTGTACCGGCAACAGCCTAAAAGCGGATTCCACATCCGCTTTAGCCATCAAGGCCCCTTTCCCATATCGCCGTACCCATCCCACTGCCGCATCGAATGAAGTGTAAGTCACCGAACACTCCCCTTGATCTATGGCATCATTAACGGACCCCCCTCTAGGGAAGGAGAGGTGGTGAATAAGCCTGAATTTGCCCGGTTCCTTTTTGGGAACCACCCCCAGAGGCGAAACCACCAAATCTTTAAATGGCGCCTCTGGGAATGGACCGCCCATGCGCCCCAATGCAACCTCCTTCCCCAGTTTTTCCCTAACTACTTCCGGATGTTGCATTGCAGACTTTAAATTGCGTGACACTGGGGGGATAACCGTTAATGAGCATGGGATCCTGAAACCCACCGAAAAACCTTCCTCCAACAATTGCGCAGCTTTCTTGTCAGGATACCTACTTAGAAATGGTCGCATCTTTTCCACTCTCACCGGGGTCCTCCCTTTTGCTTGCAGCCTCTCCTGGACGGCCCTTGCCCTGCTTAAAACATCTAGATCCTGGGTGAGACCCCCCGCATCCTGAACACTCGTGTTTATACTTACAATTGGCGCCAAACTTGCAGCTCCCTGTGTTGTATTGCCAGCACAACCCCTTCTTGTTTCCGACCGACTGTCCCTGTGCCGAAGGGCCGCCGGTCCCCCCTTGAAAAAACTGATTGGAGGCCCTCGCCGTAGTCATCAATCTCATCCATAAGCTGATGTCCTTATGGTCCCACCGTAATGCCGGCCGCACTGCCCTCCGCTGCCGAAACTGCTCATCGTACCTTAGCCATGCTGTACCCCCATAGACCCTATACGCTTCTCCAATCGCATCCTGGTAACAGAAAAGAGCCGAGCAATGCTCAGGTTGCTTTTCCCCGATGACGCTTGCCATAATCGCAAACGCCTGCAACCAGTTGGCAAACGTTCTCGGTATCAAGCGGTACCTCCTCTTCTCTTCATCCTCCTTTTTGGAGTCATCTGGCTTCACCCTATCCAGGTTGAATTTCTCCAACGGTAGCAGCGAAAAAATTTCCACGTACTCACCTTTCCACAACTTCTCACGCACCTCCTGTTTCAAATGCGACCCTAACGGTCCCTCATAGCACACATATACCTCACATTTTGCGGCGTCAGCCAACCTGGTTATGTCTTGCCTACCCGCAGCCTCAACCACCGCCGCCGTTTTTGCCGTCCCTTGCGTGCTCTCATTCACCGGTACAACCGCCACGGGTGCTGCCACCGCTCCCGTGCCCACTGCCGCTATTCCTGATGCCCCAGCACCCCCGACCGGCGGTATCCAGGATGCCACCGGTCCTGCGGGAGTCTCAAATCTTTTCACCAGCTCCTTTATACCTGCCAAGAAACCCAGTAGACCAGAGGACTCCCTGCCTCCCTCCGATCCCTCTACACTATGAACCCCGCTCGTACCTACCCCACTGGGCCCCGTACTAGGTATAACACGATTAAATGGTGTAAAATGTGACTCACCCGGCTGCACAGGCGTAACCTCATCAGCCGACCCTCTGGTGTCCACCGCTGATGTGTTCCTGGACGGCGGGTTCGGCTCCTCCTCTGACTCGGACCACTCTTGGGCTGTATGGCGCTCCTCCACCTCCTCTTCTGATGATGAGGGCCCACCCGGCCTGGACACCGTGGCTGCCGCTGGAGCTTGGCCTTGCTGTCCCCGCCTCCGCGCATCTCTCCGGCCATCCGACTTCTGCTTCGCTTTTCCCGGGCCGGCGTACTGTGCCTCAGCCCTGCTGATGTTCGGGTTAGCTGCCCTAACAGGCCGACCCCGATCACTCCTCCTGTGATGCCCTGCCGCGGAAACTGCAGGCCCAGGCCTCCCTCCATGTGCTCCTCTCCGTGCTTCCTCCATACTTTTTCTGGGGTCGGGGCTTGCGCTCACCTCCGCTCTGGTCCTAGGCCGCACCGCTGCTCCCCGGGCCTCTCCACTTCCAGGCCGCTGTGCTGAGGACCCCCTCGCTCCTCCGCTTGCTCCTCCCGCCACTCGCTTCGCCGGTGGGCCCACCGGGAGTCCGGCCGGACCCCTAGGCTGCCGCTGATCCGTCCTCCGCTGTTCAGGGGAGAACCGCTCGGGTGGCCGTGAACGCCGCGCCCTGCTGGTGCTGATCTCACCCCCGCTCGGAGCTGGCCCCGCTCTCTGGATGGCCTCCGCGATCGTGTCCTGTAGCCAGGCCGCCCCTCTCACAGCCGCTTCTGCCTTCAGCTGCTCCATCATTTCCTCCATCTCTGCCATGCTGCTCTGAACTTTCCTCCACTCTTCTGTTACTCCCCCAGGGCGGGATTACCAATTTAAGGCTTCCCTTAATACCTCCCCCTCGGCTAACTCCAACCCCTCCTACCAGCTTGGTTAACCCTACTGCTCCCAAAGTCATGCACGCCCTGCACCTAGGCATTGCATGCTGCTGTTCCGGGCTCTCCTGTAGTGAGTATTAAAACATTTTCTCTACCCCACTCAACCAGAATGTTGAATTTCCTGCCTATACACTGTCTCATTATTATCTCGTATGAGTCCCACTAAAGTGATGTCATCAGCAAACTTCACTGTATTGTTAGACGCATGTATGGGAGTACAATTGTGCGTAAACAGGACCGGACCTAACACACATCCCTGTGGTACACCTGCATTTAAAATAATAGTGTTAGACACCTGATCTCCTATTCTCACGATTTGTGGCCTGTTTGTTAGGAAATTCATAATCCATGAGCACAGCAATGGACATAAGCCGAAAGCTTTTAACTTTTTCACTAATTTGTCAGGGACTACCGTGTTAAATGCTGAGCTAAAATCAATGAATAACATATGTGTTTGAGTGCTCAAGACTTGTCAAGGCAGCATGCAATGCAATAGCAATTGCATCATCTGCGCATCTATTTGCACGATAGTGGGGTCCATAGACCACTGATGGCGATCTTTGGATCTGATCTTCTTATTCAGCTATGTACTCTGTGCTCCCTCCCACAGTCTGTGATCAGCGCTGCCATTGGAAGTCCACTCCTACTTTACCTCCCGCTCTCTGCACTACTCCCAGCGCCTCCCTCTGAGTTTACAGGAGCCGGTACTACAGAGGAGGCATCTGGTATCAATGCGCTGAAGGGTCTGGTATGGATTTTGAGGGGGACCCCCACGCCATTTTTTTAAAAATTTTGTCGCGGGGTTCCCCTTAATAACCATATCAGACCTGAAGGGCCTGGTATGGAATTTGGGGGGACCCCCACGCAATGTTTTTTTTACATTTTGGTTGGGGTTCCCTTTAATATTCTTACCAGACCCAAAGGGCCTGGTAATGGACTGTGGGGGAATCCCATGCCGTTTTTTTCAATGACTTTTATGTGTATTGCCGGGACCGACAATTCATTATAGCCGCAAGTACTTTTAAATGACTTTTTTTCCTTTAGAAATGTCATTTTGCTCTCGGACTGTTCTAAACACGGGAAACATGCGCCATTTTACAGGCATACTATAGACACCCCCCAGGTACGAAATTTAAAGGAATATTTCACTTTTATTGTTTCACTTTAAGCATTATTAAAATCGCTGCTCCCAAAAAAACGGCCGCTTTGAAAACTTTTTTTTTGCATTGATACATGTCTCCTGGGGCAGGACCCAGGTCCCCAAACACTTTTTATGACAATACCATGCATATAAGCCTTTAAAATTAGCACTTTTGATTTCTCCCATAGACTTTTAAAGGGTGTTCATCGGCTTTCGAATTTGCCGCGAACACCCCAAATTGTTCGCTATTCAGCGAACAGGCGAACACCTGATGTTCTGAACATCGGGCTCATCCCTAATAATGACCCCCATGCAGCACTGGTCTGACATGTGGCACTGGTGGTCTCTGACATGCGTTATTGGTGGACAGTGATAAGCGGCGCTGGTGGTCCCTGACATGCAGCATTGGTGGACACTGATAGGTTGCACTGGTGGTCCCTGACATGCGACAGGGGTGGTCCCTGACATGCGACACTGGTGGTCCCTGAAATGCGTCACTGATGGTCCCTGACATGGGGCACTGATGGTCCCTGACATGCGGCACTGGTGGTCCCTGACATGCGACATTGGTGGACACTGATAAGCTGCACTGGTGGTCCCTGACATGGGGCACTGGTGGTCCCTGACATGTGGCATTGGTGGACACTGATAAGCTACACTGGTGGTCCCTGACATGCGGCACTGGTGGTCCCTGACATGCGGCACTGGTGGTCCCTGACATACGGCATTGGTGGACACTAATAAGCGGCACTGGTGGTCCCTGACATGCAGCATTGGTGGACACTGATAGGCTGCACTGGTGGTCCCTGACATGCGGCACCAGTGGGCCTTGACATGAGGCACTGGTGGTCCCTGACATGTGGCACTGGTGGTCACTGACATGCGGCCCTGGTGGTCCCTGACATGCGGCATTGGTGGACACTGATAGGCTGCACTGGTGGTCCGTGACATGTGGCACGGGTGGTCCCTGACATGCAGCACTGGTGGTCCCTGACATGCGGCACTGGTGGTCCCTGACGTGGGGCACTGGTGGTCCCTGACATGTGGCACTGGTGGTCCCTGACATGTGGCACTGGTGGTCCCTGACATGCGGCACTGGTGGTCCCTGACATGCGGCACTGGTGGTCCCTGACATGCGGCACTGGTGGTCTCTGACATGCGGCACTGGTGGCCCCTGATATATGACATTGGTGGACACTAATGAGCTGCACTAGTGGTCCCTGACATGCGGCCCTGGTGGTCCCTGACATGCAGCATTGGTTTACACTGATAAGCTGTACTGGTGTTCCCTGACATGCGGCACTGTTGGTCCCTGACATGCGGCCCTGGTGGTCCCTGACATGCGGCACTGTTGGTCCCTGACATGCGGCACTGGTGGTCCGTGACATGTGGCACTGGTGGTCCCTGACATGCAGCACTGGTGGTCCCTGACATGCGGCACTGGTGGTCCCTGACATGGGGCACTGGTGGTCCCTGACATGGGGCACTGGTGGTCCCTGACATGTGGCACTGGTGGTCCCTGACATGTGGCACTGGTGGTCCCTGACATGCGGCACTGGTGGTCCCTGACATGCGGCACTGGTGGCCATTAACATATGACATTGGTGGACACTAATAAGCTGCACTAGTGGTCCCTGACAGGCGGCCCTGGTGGTCCCTGACATGCGGCCCTGGTGGTCCCTGACATGCGGCCCTGGTGGTCCCTGACATGCGGCATTGGTTTACACTGATAAGCTGTACTGGTGTTCCCTGACATGCGGCACTGGTGGTCCCTGACATGCGGCACTGGTGGTCCCAGACATGCGGCACTGGTGGTCCCAGACATGCGGCACTGGTGGACACTCACATGTTGCACTGGTTTGCATTTATATTAAATGCATTACATTTATTAGTTTAATTAATTTAAATGTATTTATTAAATGCATTAAATGTATATTATATTAATATGCATTTATATTAAAATGCTTTAAATGTATTACTGGGTAGTATGGCTTTCTGGCTACAGAATGAGGGGTGAGATTTATGTTGAAGTGGGCTTGTTCACATTTACATGTACAAGCCTAGTGTACCTCCCACATTCACTGCAATCCCAAGGATTCAGTTTAGCAAGAGAGAAGAGGATATGATGCAATCACTGTTGTAACAGCTCCTCCTTGGCAGAATAGATACTACATTTTTTGAATTAGAGAGCTGACCTCCTGAAAATTCAATCAGATTTTTCTCCTAAATGGTAAGAAATTTCTTAAATGTAATAACTGTTTAGTGTTTTGTGTGGCGAGTGTACTAATGGGGGAGTTTTCAAAAATCCCGGAGTTCTGCTTTAAGTGTTTGGGTCTGAGGTTTGTTTTTCATCCAATTTACAATCCATTGACCTTTTAAAGGGCAGCTGCTTACTGTCCAAAAATTGCATTGAGAACTTGCTTTGCCACATGAATGGCAGTGTGCATGCCAGGACTGACTTATGCCTGGGTTTCAAACTCACTTCTATCATCTGGCTTTGTTGAAATGATGAAGGTAGCAAGGAACAGTGACAAGGGTAAAGCTGCTTCTATCTCAGTTTCTCCATCATGTAACCTTTATTTATATTTTCATTGAGCTCCTGGCAGAAGAGCAAAATGAACCAAAAGTGTTGATATGTAGGCCTCAGTAGAATTACTTACACATCAGATAAATCGATGAGCATCATTTGTCTTACCCTGGAAACACATGAACAGGTCAGGATTGCTGCGCTATCTAAGGTGCTGTGCTCATGTCTTCCATGGAGGTGGCGTGGGTTCAAATCCCACTTCTGACTGTTTTTAATCTTTTCTGTGCATGCCTTTTAGTTTTCACTGCTTGTCTATCGTTGTACCTCTAGTGAAAAACAAAATTCATCCCATACTATAAAATATGGCTCCATAGCTCAGGGGTTAGAGCACTGGTCTTGTCAAACAGGGGTCGCGAGTTCAAATCTCAGTGGGGCCTGCTTGTAAGCATTAGTGACTATACAGTTAAAAGCATGACTCCCAAATGCAAAGGCATGATAGGACTTATAGTTCCGCACCAGCTGGAGAGCCACAGGTTGAGAACCCATGCGTTAAGACAACTTGACTTTCCAGAGATCTTGAATTAGGCAATATCTACTAGAAAAACTACACTTGAAGCGTACTGCGATCTCTTGTTAACAGCATGACGCTTGTCTTTGTATTAAGACCGTACTTTTGCATGTGAATGAAGTGAGGAATTTGATGTAGGCCAGGGTTTCCATCAGACTTCGTTTTTTCCTGCATAAGGTGCAAAAAAATGTGCTTTAGGTAAATGAGATTACCTTTTAATGGGCAGGGAAAGAGAAAAATGCGTCGTGCTCCGCGTTGTAAATTGGGCGTGGTTTGCGTGAAATAGTGGGCATGGCTTATAGGGGCATGACTCAAAGGGGGTGTGATTAGAGTCTGAGATAAACAAGGGATGGAGGGAGAAACAAAGGGAGAAAGAAAGAGAAAGAAAGGGATGTAGGGACAGCAGGCCCAAATCCTACACCACTAGGGGTGCAACGGATCAAAAAACTCACGGATCGGATCGATCCTCGGATCAGAGTCACGGATCGGATCATTTTCTGATCAGCAAAAAAAAAAAAAAACCACACAAATCTTGTTACACCCACCGGAGTTTTAGATTTAAAAGCTATTTTCAACACAAAACGGAGCTTATATGCATAAATAAGAAAACAAAAATAAGTGCAGCGCTAAAACCTAATAAGAAAATAAACATATATCATACTAGAAATAACCTGAAGAGTGATTAACCAAAAGTAAAATCAATGAAATAAAAAAATAAGAAACAAGTCTCCCATAGAAGACTAGAACAAATATCTCACCATATGTAAAGAGTGAAAAATGTTATGTAAAAATTACAAAGGTGAATCAAGTCCCAATGACAAGCAATACAAAACTCATAAGTCCATAAACAAGGTGAGTTGAAGACCAATGTGCATATATTCAGAGGGAATGTGATACAGGTGAGTCCAACATCCAGAGTGATTCACACCCAAGTGAGATATGAGGCTCCTTACCAGCTCGAGGTGACCACCATAACAGTGGTCTCACCAGGCATTTGGGAAATTATCAGGTCACCCACAAACCTATGCCGATATTCTCAGTTGAAAACGTGGTACTCAAAAGACAAAAACAAGAAAGGCTCCCATAGTGTAAAATTGTAATACAGTGTGGATTATTGGGCTATAAGGTTGTTCTTACAAGAATCTTCATCCATTAAAAGCATGTAGCCAAACATGAGGATCGCGGCGTCTCCACGAACTTCCGCCTGCTTACTGTGTAAGTCCCATCAATCACAAAGGAAAACGTAATGATGTCAGCGTCACAGGCTTCTCCCTACGTGTTTCGTCACGATAGGACGTCGTCTGGGGATTGGCCGAGTGACGCGGTCATCACGTTAGAGGTTTAAATAGTCCCGCGGCGCCGCGATCCTCATGTTTGGCTACATGCTTTTAATGGATGAAGATTCTTGTAAGTGCAGCCTTATTGCCCAATAAACCACACTGTATTACAATTTTACACTATGGGAGCCTTTCTTGTTTTTGTCTTTTGAGTACCACGTTTTCAACTGTGAATATCGGCATAGGTTTGTGGGTGACCTGATAATTTCCCAAATGCCTGGTGAGACCACTGTTATGGTGGTCACCTCGAGCTGGTAAGGAGCCTCGTATCTCACTTGGGTGTGAATCACTCTGGATGTTGGACTCACCTGTATCACATTCCCTCTGAATATATGCACATTGGTCTTCAACTCACCTTGTTTATGGACTTATGAGTTTTGTATTGCTTATCATTGGGACTTGATTCACCTTTGTAATTTTTACATAACATTTTTCACTCTTTACATATGGTGAGATATTTGTTCTAGTCTTCTATGGGAGACTTGTTTCTTATTTTTTTATTTCATTGATTTTACTTTTGGTGGGTTAATCACTCTTCAGGTTATTTCTAGTATGATATATGTTTATTTTCTTATTAAGTTTTAGCGCTGCACTTATTTTTGTTTTCTGATGTATTGGAGTTTAGTAGGGTTGTCCCGATACCACTTTTTTAGGACCGAGTACAAGTACCGATACTTTTTTTCAAGTACTCGCCGATACCGATTACCGATACTTTTTTTTAATGTCACGTGACAGTTTTTTTTTTTTTTTTTTTGAGGGGGGGGGGGGGGGGGTATAGTGAACTGTGTCTGTGTGTGTGTTTTTGTTTTTTTCATTTACATTTATTATTTTTTACAATTTTTTTTTTTTTTATTCTTTATTGCACTATGTGTGTGTGTTTTTTTTTTTGTTTTTTTTTTAATCAGCCCTGTTGGGGGGCTTTGGTGAGATATCAGGGGTCTTAACAGACCTCTGATATCTCCCCCTTGAGACAGAGAAATAGACTGAGGATAGAGATTCCCCAGTCCCTTTCTCTGCAGCGTCAGCTGCACTGAGAATGAATGGAGAGAAGACAACGGCTTCTCTCCATTCATACACTGACACATTGTAATCACAGGAGATTACAATGTTTCAGTTATGTGAATGGAAAGAGTCAGCTGACTCTCTCCATACACACAGCGGAGGGGGACAGCGCAACGGAGGGGACAGACGAAGAGAGAGGGGGACAACGGAAAGCCCGAACGGATGGGCACAGCGGAGGGGGACAGAGGAACGCATGGGGACAGCGGAGGGGGACAGAGCAAAGAAGGAGGACAGCGGAGGGGACAGAGGAACGGAGGAGGACAGCGGAGGGGGACAGATCAAAGAAGGAGGACAGCGGGGGGGACAGAGCAAAGAAGGAGGACAGCGGGGGGGACAGAGGAACGGAGGAGGACAGCGGAGGGGGACAGATCAAAGAAGGAGGACAGCGGGGGGGACAGAGCAAAGAAGGAGGACAGCGGGGGGGACAGAGGAACGGAGGAGGACAGCGGAGGGGGACAGATCAAAGAAGGAGGACAGCGGGGGGGAGACAGAGGAACGGAGGGGGACACAGCAATGGAGCAGGACAGCGGAGGGGGACAGAGGAACGGAGGAGGACTAAGGGGGATGAGGTGACAGTCAGCGGTGATCGCGTGTGGGGGAATTACAAGCACCGATCACTGCTGTATGTCACTAAGCAGCTGAAAGCCGCGGGGGGAGAAGCTTGTAACTCCCCCACACGTCCATCACCGCTGACAGTCAAGGTATCGGCGGAAGCATCGGGAGCATTTGCCCGAGTACAAGTACTTGGGCAAATGCTTGGTATCGGTGCCGATACCGATACTAGTATCGGTATCGGGACAACCCTAGAGTTTAGTATTAGACTTTTAGTGCTGGCGGCTTTTACAAATCACTTTTCAATATATACTTTTCTAGCGCAGCGTTAACCCTTTTTGGGTTCTTTACTTATATGCATAAATACAGTATTTGTAGATCGGACAGACTGTTTAGATGTTAGATTTTAAAAGCAACAGCAAACCTGCCGACCTTACATGGTTGCTAATGTGACAGAACACCTCTGATTTTCACATTTAACGTCCTCCACTGTAATACAGCCACATGTCCCGCACTGTAATATAGCCACATGTCCCCCACTGTAATATAGCCACATGTCCCCCACTGTAATATAGCCACATGTCCCCCACTGTAATATAGCCACATGTCCCCCACTGTAATATAGCCACATGTCCCGCACTGTAATATAGCCACATGTCCCGCACTGTAATATAGCCACATGTCCCCCACTGTAATATAGCCACATGTCCCGCACTGTAATATAGCCACATGTCCCGCACTGTAATATAGCCACATGTCCCGCACTGTAATATAGCCACATGTCCCCCACTGTAATATAGCCACATGTCCCCCACTGTAATATAGCCACATGTCCCCCACTGTAATATAGCCACATGTCCCGCACTGTAATATAGCCACATGTCCCGCACTGTAATATAGCCACATGTCCCCCACTGTAATATAGCCACATGTCCCCCACTGTAATATAGCCACATGTCCCGCACTGTAATATAGCCACATGTCCCGCACTGTAATATAGCCACATGTCCCGCACTGTAATATAGCCACATGTCCCCCACTGTAATATAGCCACATGTCCCGCACTGTAATATAGCCACATGTCCCCCACTGTAATATAGCCACATGTCCCCCACTGTAATATAGCCACATGTCCCCCACTGTAATATAGCCACATGTCCCCCACTGTAATATAGCCACATGTCCCGCACTGTAATATAGCCACATGTCCCGCACTGTAATATAGCCACATGTCCCCCACTGTAATATAGCCAGTCCACATGTCCCCCACTGTAATATAGCCAGTCCACATGTCCCCCACTGTAATATAGCCAGTCCACATGTCCCGCACTGTAATATAGCCAGTCCACATGTCCCGCACTGTAATATAGCCAGTCCGCATGTCCCCCACTGTAATATAGCCAGTCCACATGTCCCCCACTGTAATATAGCCAGTCCACATGTCCCGCACTGTAATATAGCCAGTCCACATGTCCCCCACTGTAATATAGCCAGTCCACATGTCCCCCACTGTAATATAGCCAATCCACATGTCCCTAACTGTAATATAGCCAGTCCATGTCCCCCACTGTAATATAGCCAGTCCATGTCCCCCACTGTAATATAGCTAGTCCACATGTGATGTCCCCAATGTAATATCCACACAGACTTCCCACTGTATACATTAGTGCTGTGCCTGTTAGTCATACCTTGGTTTAGAGAAACCGCCAAACCCACGAGTTGGGGGCGGGGTGATGACGTCAGCACGATGCTCAGCGCCGCCGGGTGTACCAAGATGGCCGCGGCTCCGGAGCTAGGCCGAAGCCGCGGCCTTTCCTAAAACTCGAGGCCGCGGAGCGCTCCGCGGATCGCGGGTGTGCCGATCCGAACAGGTTGGCCCGTTCGGATCACGGATCGGTGACGATCCGTTGCACCCCTATACACCACAATAGAAATATGTGTATTTCAGAAAGTTTAACAATCAGCAAATAAAGATACTCCAAACACCTGGTGTTGGCGCTTCAATCATCCCGGCACCATGGTTGTTATGGTGTCAGGGTGATTGAAGCGCATTATTATTACATTGTAATATAAAATTAAATAGTTAAATTCACCATAATGCAGAACCAGTGGGAGCCCCGAGTGTGTCACTTGTCATGTCGCCTGCCACTAGATGCCATCTCAGGTGTCCCCAGCGGAGTGCTTCCTTACATCTCAGGTTGGTCAGTATGCAGTGTTGCAGTGTAGGGGTCCCTCTATGATAGGGGATAGGTGAGTGTGGGGGTCCCTCTGACAGGGGGTAGGTCAGTGTGGAGTGTAGGGGTCCCTCTATGACAGAGGGTAGGTCAGTGTGGAGTGTAGGGGTCCCTCTATGACAGGGGGTAAGTCAGTGTAAAGTGTAGGGGTCCCTCTATGACTGGGGGTAGGTCAGTGTGGAGTGTAGGGGTCCCTCCCCTACACTCCACACTAACCTACCCCCTGTCATAGAGGGACCCCTACACTCCACACTGACCTACCCCCTGTCATAAAGCCTCTATGACAAGGGGTAGGTCAAGACACATCTGAACTGGTACACTCACTCACAGGGCTGCTGTTAGAAATTATCGGGGTCCCGTACAGCCTGAGGAGGGAAAGAGGGAGGTGAGAAAGAGGCAGTAGTGAGGGCGGGGTGAGAGAAAGGGGGGAGGAGGGGAGAGAGGTGAAAGAGGGGGGTCTGACAGAGAGGAGGGGGGTCTGACAGAGAGGAGTAGGGTCTGGTGCACTCACTCACAGGGCTGCTGTTAGGCTGTATGGGTCAGACAAAAAAGAGGGGGGTCCGACAGAGGAGGGGGGGTCAGACAGAGAGGAGGGGGGTCTGACAGAAAAGTGGGGGGTCTGACAGAGAAGAAGGGGGTCTGACAGAGAAGAGGGGGGGTCTGACAGAGAAGAGGGGGGTCTGACAGAGAAGAGGGGGGGTCTGACAGAGAAGAGGGGGGTCTGACAGAGAAGAGGGGGGGTCTGACAGAGAAGAGGGGGGTCTGGTGCACTCACTCACAGGGCTGCTGTTAGGCTGTACGGGTCAGACAGAGAAGAGGGGGGGTCTGACAGAAGAGGGGGGTTCTGACAGAGAGGAGGGAGGTCTGACAGAGAAGAGGGGGGTCTGACAGAGAGGAGGGGGTCTGACAGAGAAGAGAGGGGTCTGACAGAGAAGGGGGGTCTGACAGAGAGGAGGTGGCAGCTGACAGACAGGAGGGGGGGGCGGCTGACAGAGAGGAGGGGTGCTGACAGAGAGGAGAGGAGGGGTGCTGACAGAGAGGAGAGGGGGTGGCTTACAGAGAGGAGGGGGGGGCGGCTGACAGGGAGGAGGGGGGGGCGGCTGACAGGGAGGAGGGGGGGCTGACAGAGAGGAGGGGGCGGCTGACAGAGAGGAGAGGAGGGGCGGCTGACAAAGAGGAGAGGGGAGCGGCTGACAGAGAGGAGGGGGGTGGCTGACAGAGAGGAGGGGGGGCGGCTGACAGGGAGGAGGGGTGGCTGACAGAGAGGAGGGGGCGGCTGACAGAGAGGAGAGGGGGGAGGCTCACAGAGAGGAGGGGGGCGGCTGACAGAGAGGAGAGGGGGGGCGGCTGACAGAGAGGAGAGGGGGGGCGGCTGACAGAGAGGAGGGGGGGGCGGCTGACAGAGAGGAGAGGGGGGAGGCTCACAGAGAGGAGGAGGGCGGCTGACAGAGAGGAGAGGGGGGGCAGCTGACAGAGAGGAGGGGGGGCGGCTGACAGAGAGGAGAGGGGGGACGGCTGACAGAGAGGAGGGGGGTGGCTGACAGAGAGGAGAGAGGGGCGGCTGACAGAGAGGACAGAGCAGATGACAGAGATGCACAGCGCGAGTATAGAACACTCTGGGAGCATGCAGGGCTGGCGCGATTACTCACAGACACAGTCCAGCCCTGCATCCACATGTGACCAGCTCCTCCAGGTGAATCATGTCCTCTGTCTGTCCCGCGCATGACCTGCTCGGCCAATCACAGGACACCCACCGCTGCCCATTGCTGAGCTCGGCTCAAACACAGAGAGCATTAACGTTCTGGTCTCCTGGAAAATGGCGGCCGGCGGAGACATTATCTCTGCCGGCCGCGGACCTCTACCGAAAAAAAAAATCGTGAAAAAAAGGGATTTCCCGGGACATTTCCCGGGAAACACTAAAATCGGGAAAAGGGCCTAAATCCCGAGAATGTCCCGGGAAATTATAAAATCGTGAAAAGGGTCTAAATCCCGAGAATGTCCCGGGAAATTCAGGACTGTTGGCTAATATGGAAAGGCACAATGTGCATGCCAGGAATGACTTTTATGCCATTGTCTCAAACTCACTTCTAACATCCAGCTTTCTTTTTTTCTTTGATCGCATTGTATATGATGACGGTAGCAAGGAACAGTGACAAGGCAGAACAGTGACATGACCTAAAAATGTTGACATGTAGGCCTGCAGAGTTATTGTCACGTTAGATCAACTCATTAGCTTTGTTGGTCTTATCCTGCAAGCATGTCCTTACTCTAAATCAGGGGTCTTCAAACTTTCAGTGGGAATAAATAATGCTCTGTGACTGGTATTAAAGAAAGTAATAGTGCCCCATCATTGGTGTCAATGGGAGGAATAGTGCCCCATCATTGGTGTCAATGCGAAGAATAGTGCCCCATCATTAGTATCAATGGGAGGACTATTGCCCCAACATTGGTGTTTATGGGAGGAATAGTGCCCTGTCACTGGTGTTAGTAGGAGGATTAGTGCCCAATCATTGGTTTTAAGGGGAGCATTCGTGCCCCATCATTGGTGTCAATGCGAGGAATAGTGCCCCATCATTGGTGGTAGTGAAAAGAATAGTGCCCCATTGTTAATGTCAGTGGCAACAGTGGGTGGAATAATGCCCCAAGTGATAATTTGAGTAGTGGTGGTTATGGCGCAGCTCTGAGATGTGTAATAAACCTTCAATGAACCAATGTAAAGTGGCATGTGCTGCTCCGTGAACCTTTATAGGTAATGTGATCTGTACCTTAATTAAACCAATATGAAGTGACACGTGCAAGTAAATAAACCTTAATAAATATAAAGTGACAAAGTGAAGATTATTATAAAAGTTATATATATGGTACAGTGAAAAATCCAAATAATTGCGCTTGTGCTAAATATAACTGAACTGGAACAAAATCGTAAATAGAAAATAATAAAGTGTTCAAATAAATAAAGTCCATATAAAAGTGGCAAAACAACGTTCTTAACAAATCAAGTGATTGGTGACTTATTCGTCTCTGTGCCTTGACAGAAATAACTTAATGGTGCAGGTGCTCCACTCCATGCTCTTCTTATGTGTTTGCACTTACCAGCTCTCCCCTCTAGGGGGTGTTGCTCCTTCTCAGCCACAATGCTGTATGCTGGAACAGACCTCTGATAGTAGTACCTATAATAAGCCCCTTCTCCTCATTGTTTCACAGTATATGTGAAAAGAAAATGATACTCAGTAGTGCAATAACGTTTAAACAAAATGTATTTCCCATACAAGTGTGCGTGTGCACTTACATTGTATAACATCAGTTGAGCAGTAATAAAATGGGAAGTCCATGCTTCCTCTGCATTCCACAAACGAAAAACAGGAAGTGACGCAATGACACTGTAGCTCCGCCCTACGTGTTTCGTCATCAAGACGTCATCTGGAGCTGCCAATGTAAGTGCATACCCACACTTGTATGGAAAATACATTTTGTTTAAACGTTATTGCTCTACGGAGTATCATTTTCATTTCACATATACTGTGCAACAATGAGGAGAAGGGGCTTATAAGAGGTACTACTATCGGAACTCTGTTCCAGAATACAGCATTGTGGCTGAGAAGGCGTTACACCTTTTGTTCCAGCTCAGTTATATTTAGCACAAGCGGAATTGTTTGGATTCTTCACTGTACCATATACATAACTTTTTTAACAATCTTCACTTTGTCACTTTATATTTATCAAGGTTTATTTACTAGCACGTGTCACTTTATATTGGTTTAATTAAGGTACATATCACATTACCAATTAAGGTTCACAGATTAGCACGTGCCACTTTACATTGGTTCATTGAAGATTTATTACACATCTCAGAGCAGAGCAATAACCACATTATCTCTTTACATTTAGACCCTACCAAGGTAGGTGTCACAGTGGAGGCAGCAGTTCCTATTATAGAATATTTACCATCAGCGTGGGACATCCTTTTTTATTAATAATGCTCCAAGGGCCATATAAAAGCAAGCCCTCGGCCCACAGTTTGGAGACTGCTGCTCTAAATCAATAAAATAAATTAATAAAAAATATTTATTTATTTTTATTATATATTTTTTAATTACTACACGTTATAAGTAGTAAAAATTGTATTTAAATACTAAAAACAAACACAAAAATCAACAATTGTATTCGGTTCTAACCCTCTGTTTAATCCAAAATTAAAAAAATAAAACTTTTGGCTGGAGATACGCCTAAATAAAAATTACATTTAGAACACAAAATGAAGTCTTACTAAAAATCAATAAAATAGTTTTTCTTTTTGAAAAGAAAAAAATAAATTGTATTCGGTTCTAACGCTTTTCCACTTTATCCAAAATAAAAAAGTTTTGGCTGGAGATACACTTTAATAAACATTACATTTAGTGCACACATTTAAGTCTTGCTAAAAATACAGAAACGCAAGAAATAAAAAAAACTTTTAAAGCACACACACAAAAAAAAGGCGTTTCATAGAGTTGCCTGTGTTCATGGTTTGCAGAGTACGGTGGATTATTATTAGTAGAGAAGTGAGTAGTGCACAGCTTTGATGTAAAACACAATCAGGATCTATCTTTCCTTTCATCCATCTATCCATTCATAGGAAAAAACAAGGGTGGATAATGCATTTTGAGCCATTACTGGTCCTCTGCAAAGCCATTTGAAAAAATTAGTGAGCCATATGCAGTGGAGTGAGTGGCCCTTTTTCCAGCACTGTGCACTCATTTCATCATATAGCGGAGAAGGCCTTTCATGTTGTCACTTTCAATTTCACTGTAAATCGGCTTTACTAAAAAAAAAAACATTGCCAGACATTCACAACTATTATTCTTGAGACTTCATATAATTCATATAATAGTAGTATTAAGGAAACAATTTTCACACTCTTAATCCTTCCATCTATTTGTGAAGAAAGCACCCAGCTGCTAACATTTTTTCTTTAAGATAAATTTTGATATTTTCTAAACATTAATCAATAATTCCTCAATCCTAAGCATAGGTGTGAACAGCCTTTTGCATTAGGTTATACACCCCAAAACTCAAACACATGCATGTGTGTGCATGTGTGTCAGTAGTTTTCATTTTTATTATTTTTTTTTTTTCTACAATTTTTTTGAGTGCCCTGTTAGGGGGCCTTTGGTGAAATATCAGGGGTCTAAACAGGGGGTATCTGCACATGGGGGCACACCTGGCATACCCTGTCTATGATCCTAAGGAAATTTGGCACTGGAAGGTGATCCGCTGTCGGAACAGATCGAGATATGTGTGTGCAAAACTGACCTGTTTCTGCATAGTTCTGGCACACACTAAGATCATGTGAGTTACTATTTGCATTGGCTTTAAGTGATATTAAACTGAAGATCTTACACTATTGGTGTTAGGAGCCAAAATACCTGCTGGTGGCGCTACAGTCCATAGACCTCTAGGTTGTATTCACACATACTGCAGTGACAGACTTTTTACAGCATTGCAAAAGGTCTGCCAGCGCAAGGACACACAGGGAACATTTGTTTCCTATGTGTCCCATTCGCACCGCAACGCCACTTACAGCTGCGCTAAAATGTAGACATGTTGCATTTTATTGCAGCACAGTGTGCCAAATTGCATGGTGATGTACAGTAACGCAGCACATCATGCTGCTGTACTTTGCTATGAATGAAGCAGTGGTGGCCCATCCATAGGGGGCACCCGGGCGCTGCCCCCCCCCTCCCCCCAGGCAGTCACAAAAAAATTTTTTTTGCAAACATGGCCTTTTTTTAAAAAAAAAAGTCCTTAAAGCGGTTGTATAGTCTTTTTTTTTTACTTTTACCTACAGGTAAGCCTATAATAAGGCTTACCTGTAGGTAAAAAAAATATCTCCTAAACCTTTACGGTTTAGGAGATATTCCCCTTGCTATGCGCCGCCGACTGCAGCGGTGCATGCGCACAGGGGATTCTCGACTGAAGCCCGGCAGCTGCCGGACCTTGCCGAGTAAGAAATCTCCCACGCGCATGCGCGGGAGTGATGACATCGCGGCTCCAGCCACTCACAGCGCTGGAACCGCGATACCCGGAAGACACGCCGAGGCAACATGACAGCTCCCTCGGCGTGGACCAGGTAAGATACTGACGCCTCGTTCTAAGGTAAGTATTTCATAATGAGATAGTATGCGGTGCATACTAGCTCATTATGCCTTTTGCTTTATTTACAGGGTTAAAAAAAAAATAAAAAATTTGCGGGTATGCAACCGCTTTAAGTGCACTGTGTTCGTGTGCCTTAGTGCACTAAGATAAGCGCCACGTCAAGACAATCACGAGATTGCAGATGCAGCTCTTCATTAGCGGGGTTTGGAGCTACTTTGCAGCGCAATCCATCGCGCCAAGCAGCTTCTAGCACCCGGCCAGGTGTTTTGTTCTCAGTGAGAAAAAAGATGGCCGCCGTGAGGACTAATCCCCTTGTGTTCAGTGGAGAGGCCCCTCCCCTCTCCACTGAACACACAGAGAAAGTCATGAACTAGCTGGGGAGAGTCACAGATGCGGCTTGAAGGAGGGCTGTGCTGCCAGGGACACAAATGTGAGGAGGACCCTGCTGTTCCACTGGGGACACAAATGTAAGGAGGGACTCCGCTGCGGACACAGATGTAAGGAGGGACTCCGCTGGGGACACAGATGTAAGAAGGGACTCCTCCGGGGACACAGATGTAAGGAGGGGCTCTGCTGGGGACACAGATGTATGGAGGGGCTCCACTGGGGACACAGATGTAAGGAGGGGCTCCGCTGGGGACACAGATGTAAGGAGGGGCTCCGCTGGGGACACAGATGTAAGGAGGAGCTCCGTTGGGGACACAGATGTAAGGAGGGGCTCCGCTGGGGACACAGATGTAAGGAGGGGCTCTTCTGGGGACACAGATGTAAGGAGGGCCTCTGCTGGGGACACAGATGTATGGAGGGGCTATGCTGGGGACACAGATGTATGGAAGGTCTCCGCTGGGGACACAGATGTATGGAGGGGCTCTGCTGGGGACACAGATGTAAGGATGGTCTCTGCTGGGGACACAGATGTATGGAGGGACTCCGCTGGGGACACAGATGTAAGGAAGGGCTCCTCTGATGGGGAAACAGATGTAAGGAGGGACTCTGCTGGGGACACAGATGTAAGGAGAGGCTCCGCTGACGGGGACACAGATGTAAGGAGGGACACCGCTGATGGGGACACAGATGTAAGGAGGGACTCCACTGGGGGCACCTGATGTAAGGAGGGACTCTGCTTTGGGCACCTGATGTAAGGAGGGACTCTGCTGGGGCACCTGATGTAAGGAGGGACTCCGCTGGGGATACCTGATGTAAGGAGGGACTCCGCTGGGGGCACCTGATGTAAGGAAGAACTCCGCTGGGGCACCTGATGTAAGGAGGGAATCCACTGGGGCACCTGATGTAAGGAGGGACTCCACTGGGGGCACCTGATGTAAGGACAGAATCCGCTGGGGACACCTGATGTAAGGACAGGCTCTGCTGGGGACACCTGATGGCATTTGGTGGCAGGCGACTGGCAAGTGACACGCTCAGGGTTCCCACTGATTCTGCATTATAGTGAGTTGAATGATTTCATTTTATATTACAATGTAATAATAGAAATATTGCGTTTCAATCATCCTGACACTATAACAACCATGGTGCCGGGATGATTGAAGTGCTAACACCAGGTGTTTGGAGTATCTTTTACAAAGGTTTTTATTGATAATTATAGCAATTTCACAGTTTAACAGTGTAGATAATGCATCATGAATAAACATAACAAAAAGTTTAGCATCTTATAAATAAAATAAGTATGCTTGTAAATCAAAGAAGAACAAAACAATAAGAATGTAACAGAGGTTGAAAACAGTCTTGAGAGGGAGGTTAAAGAAGAGCTAGGGGAGGAGATTGGTTGAGAAGGGAGGAGTAAAGAATAGGGGGAAAGGAGAGAAGAGGAAGAAAGGGGGAAGGGTGGGTCCTCGCGGTGAGGGAGCATTATAGTGAGTTGAATGATTTCATTTTATATTACAATGTAATAATAGAAATATTGCGTTTCAATCATCCTGACACTATAACAACCATGGTGCCGGGATGATTGAAGTGCTAACACCAGGTGTTTGGAGTATCTTTTACAAAGGTTTTTATTGATAATTATAGCAATTTCACAGTTTAATAGTGTAGATAATGCATCATGAATAAACATAACAAAAAGTTTAGCATCTTATAAATAAAATAAGTATGCTTGTAAATCAAAGAAGAACAAAACAATAAGAATGTAACAGGGGTTGAAAACAGTCTTGAGAGGGAGGTTAAAGAAGAGCTAGGGGCGGAGATTGGTTGAGAAGGGAGGAGTAAGAATAGGGGGAAAGGAGAGAAGAGGAAGAAAGGGGGAAGGGTGGGTCCTCGCGGTGAGGGAGCAAGAGTGCATTAAATCCGAAGAAGGGTGGTATCAAATCTGGTAGGTTTAGTATATTCGACCCATGGCCTCCATACCTTCAGGAACTTGTCATGAGTGTCCGAAAGGACAGCAGTCAGCTTTTCATTAACCATTATATCGTCCATGCGATTCTTAACCGCCTCAAAACTTAGTGTCTGTGTCTTCCATGCCCTAGCTATCGTTAGTTTGGTTGCAGTAAAGAGATGCAGAGCCAGCTGGCGCTCCGGGCGAAGCAGCTCTGCAATTGGTTTGCAGAGGAGTGCCTCGAACGGATCCTTTTTGAGGTCGGCATGGAGTATGTTTCGGAGGAGGGAGTAAACTCTAATACATAACCTGCGTACCCTCGGACAGGTCCACCAGATGTGCGTCATTGTGCCCTCCTGGGAGCACCCTCGGAAGCACAAGGGAGAGTAGGCTGGGATGAACCGGGCCAGTCTCGCAGGCGTGTAATACCACCTGTAAAGTATCTTATAGGCATTTTCTAAAAAGATGACATTCTTTGAGCATTTGGATATTGCTAAAGTCATAACCTGCCAATCCTCCGGATCGAGCTGTTTTCCTAGTTCCCTTTCCCATTGAAGGTGACAGGGCCGTGTCGGTGGCTTTTTAGAGGTAATAATAGAGGAATAGATCAGTGATATTAAACCCGAGGTTTGGGGTCTTGCTCTGCAGAAGTTCTCGAAGGGGGTCAAAATATGAGGGGTCGGTTGAGATTTTATAAGCCCCTGGAGAAAGTGACGAATCTGTAGGTAGCTATAGTGTTCGCGTAACGGGATATCATGAGAGGAGCGTAGGGCCTCAAATGATATTATCCTGGTGGGGGTGAAAAAGGAGTGAATGTCCGTGAATCCGTTTGTCTTCCACCAGGAGAATTGCTGGGGGTTTTCGCAGCCTGGTGGGAACAATGGGCACTGGAGAAATTGAAGTAGGGGTAGATGAGGAGAAATCAGGCCGGCCGAATACTTTACCGAGTCCTAAATGCGAAGGGAATGGGCCAGACTTGGCCCCGTCACGAGAGGGCAATGTGTGGAAGGGAGCCAGGGCAATGGGGAGATTGGTGTTGGGTGTGAATCCACTAGGTCCATAGTGGCCCATAGTGGCATTTGGTGTTGTACATGGAGTTGGGATAACGGTCCTATGTTTGCAGCTATATAGTAGGCTTGTAGGTTAGGGACTGAAAGTCCACCATTGATTCTACGGGCATATAGTATTTGCTTATTTATTCTGGGGCGGGTAGAACCCCAGACAAATTTCAGGATTTTGCGCTGATGTATTCGTATGCGGCGGGATCGGGACCGGCAGGACTCTAAAGAAGTAGAGTAATTTCGGCAGGTATGTCATACGATTTGCCACGATCCTGCCGAACCAGGATAATGGGAGATGAGTCCAGGAGGACAACATGTCCGTCAGCTTCTTAAGCATAGGAGGAAAGTTTGCCTTATAGAGTCCCGCGTAGGTTGGGGTGAGCCGGATCCCCAGGTAGGGTAATGAGGTCAGCCATTGGAACGTGAAGGTATTTTTTAAGGTTATCAAGTCTGAGGACCGAAGATTAATTGACATGGCTTTTGATTTGGTGGGGTTAACGGACAAGCCAGAAAAGGAGGCAAAAGAGTCTAGTAAAGAGAACAAGTTAGGTAGGGTGATTCTAGGGTTTGTTAGGGTTAGGAGAATATCATCTGCGAACAGTGATATCTTATGGGGTGTCCCTGCTATCTCAACACCAGTTATGTCCGGGTGGGATCGGATCGCCTCTGCCAAAGGTTCCATGGCCAAAATAAATAGGAGTGGGGAGAGTGGGCATCCTTGCCGAGTCCCCCTCCTGATGGAAAATGGAACTGATTCAAAACCATAGTATTTGACCCTAGCCTGGGGGGAATCATATAGTGCCATTACCCATTGCAAGAATGGCGATCCGAAGCCATAGTGGCTGAGTACCTTTGTCAGGTAAGGCCAGGACAAAGTGTCAAAGGCCTTGTTCATGTCAAGAGACAGTAACATAGTTGCTATAGACCGGCTGTGGGCTGTGTGCTGAAGCTGTATTATACGTCTAATAGCGTCTCCTGCTTGTCTCCCCGGAACGAACCCCACCTGGTCCTTTTTGACTAGTCGTGGTAGGAAGGAGTTTAAACGATTGGCCAGGATCTTGGTCAGTATTTTAATGTCTACATTAATAAGTGAGATGGGCCTAAAATTGGTCCAAGACGTGTGGTCACGGTCGGGTTTTGGAATCATACCAATATTGGCAGTTAAAAGGTTAGGGGTGAGAGCATGGCCATCTTTTACTGCATTGAACATAGTCGTAAAATGGGGGGCTAAGACGTCTGCTAACTTCCTATAGTAAAGGGCCGTGAAGCCATCCGGGCCTGGACGTTTGCCTACTTTCAGGTCTTTTATACCCTGTAATACTTCCGTTAACTGAATATCTCGATCCATTAACGATGCCTGTGTGTCGGACAGCTTAGGCAATGTCAGTCCTGTCAGGAAGGATGTCAGGTCTTGAGTAGGAGGCTGAGTGGGGGCCTTGTAGAGGGTGGTGAGGCGGTACCTAAATTCTTCCAGCACTTTCAACGGGTTACCTGTGAGGACATTGTGTCTCGTGCGGAGAGTGATAGGGTTGTGTTTTGGGGTAAAGGTGCGCAGCCTATTGGCCAGCATTGAGTTGGGTCTGTTGGCCTTGGTGTACCATTTCAGGCGGGCCCAGCGTAATGTCCGTTTTGCCTCTTCAGTGAGGCATAGGTCAAGTTCTGTACGCGCCCCATCTAATAGTTTACGGTTAGCCGGAGTAGGGGACTGTTTAAAAATTGTGGATAGGGATTCTAGGCGCGCTTCTAAAGATTTACGCATTGCTATGCGTTCTCGCTTGCGTTTTGCTGCCAGCTGAATTATATGCCCCCTGAGTACCGCTTTGTATGCTTCCCAGAGAGTCACCTCGGAGGAAACTGACCCAGCGTTATGCCTGAAATATTCCACTGAGGCTTGAGTAATATCAGTGAGGACTTCCTTAAAAGATAAGAGAGAGTCATTCATAGTCCAAGGGGAATATTGGGGTTTGCTGAGCAGTGAGTGGCATATAACCAAAACAGGGTCGTGGTCTGTCCAAGGAGCTGCTAAAATGGAAGCAGACACAACCAGGGGGAGATGTTTCCTCAGAACAAACATATGGTCAATTCTGGAATGGGAATGATGAGGGTGGGAGTAGTAGGTGTAGTCCTTGCCAATGGGATGTAGCTCCCTCCAGATATCTACCAGGTCACGACTTTGTAAAGAATGTGTGAATTGTTTTGCATCGGGTGATGGGGCTTTGTGTTCCGAGGGGTACTTATCCAGAGCAGGGTTCAGCGTAACATTGGAGTCTCCCGCTAAGAGGAGAGTGCCTCTCTGGTGGGATTGCAAGAGGGAGCAAATATGGGAGAGGAAGGGTCCCGGATTATTATTTGGAGCGTAATATGTTAGGATGGTGACCTCCGTGTCCTGAATAGTGCCTTGTAGTAAAAGGTACCTACCATCTGGGTCAGCGATCTCTCTACTGCAACTGAAGGGGACCGACTTGTGTATAGCAATCAAAACGCCCTTCTGTTTAGTCGGGCCATTAGCCAGAAAAACTTGAGGGTACATGGCATCGAAGTACTTAGGACTAGAAGAAGATGAGAAATGAGTCTCCTGTAGGCATGCTATGTTCGCTTTCTGTTGCTTAAGATATTTAAAAACTTTAACCCTTTTCTGGGGGGAGTTCATTCCCTGCACATTCAGGGATAACCAATTAAGTGTCATGGTACATGGGAGGTTAGCCATAAAACTACTTTACTCACCCACCGCGAGGACCTGCAAAGGGGAAAAGGGAGGTAGAGAGGAAGTGAAACAAAGAAAAGAACAAGGTAGAAAGGCATACTGTAGTGCATATAATAGCCAGTAAAAAAATTGTAGCATATAGTACTGAAAAAGTATGAGTGCAACTGGTTGTGGGTCTAAAGGCCCACAGGGGGGTTGAATGTTGGTCGGGACTAAAGTCCGAACCAAGAGCCAACTCATGGGGGGAGCAGTGATCCAACGGAACCGCTCGGCATTGATATATAGTAAAATTAACTTTAAATCTTTAAGCACAAGACTTGGTGCACCGCTTAAGGCACTAAAGGGGAACACAAATATCCTGAAATATGTGGTTGCCTTTTATTTTAGGTCTCTCTGTCGCCCTGGGCTCCCCTCCACTGTCGAGGGGGCCCGTAGCGAGCGAGTGACCAAAATGTAATTTAGGTATTCCTGCATGGCTACCCAATAGTTAGAGAGGGAGAGGCAATCAATCTGAAGAAAAAAAATAAATAAAAATAACTAATAAAATAAAGTGTAACTCACAACACTAACAGGGTGAGAAAATATAACAACATTTTTTTTTTTTTTGAAACCCACCCGCCTCCCCGCAGGGACGGGAAACTGCTGTCAGCAGTCCGCAGCATATTGACGGCTGCTTGAGAGCTGAGGGAACCAAGATGTTTGCGTCAAACAGAGAAAAAAAAAACCCCTTGACAGAGCAGGATAAAACAAAGTAGAACCTGTCGAAATTCTATTATCCTGCTGTGTAGCAGGGTGTGAGTGCACCCCGTTACGGAGGCGGCAGTAAGCAGTCAGCTGAACACTCCGCGGCCACCATGTAAGACCCCTGTAAGGGGGGCCAAAGTGACATGCCTTATTAAGTGCTCAGTTTCTCGCCTGGGTGAGGCCGACTTGTCCCGGAGGCACCATCTCGCAGTTGGGGCGCCTCAGGGGGGCCCCAGTCCTGTGAAGTTCTTGCAAGAAATTGAGTGTCAGATTAGGTTCAATTGAACGGAGAAAACTAGTATCTGTGAGGTCCGTTCTGCCTATTACCAGTTCAGTAACAACAGGCTGGGTATCAGCGGGTGCTAGACATAATGTAAAGGCTTAGGGTTTCATGGAGTCATTCGTAACTTTTCTGTGAAGAATCGTCAACTTGAGAGGTTATATGCCATCAGCCTTTAGAGCCTGCTATGAACCTTTGGGACTGCAGGTCCCGCAAGGCCTGTGATCCGAGTTGAGACCTCTGAAGGGGCTGAGGGGTCCGGCGAGGAGGCTGAGATGGTCTGGGCCTGGAGGAAGAAGAGGGTGCATCTCCCTGGGAAGGTGGTATTTCCAGCTGCAGTTCCTGAAAATGACGTTTAAGGTCAGAGGGGGAGGATGCATGGAACTGGCGACCGAGATGCGAAAATGAGAGCTTAAAGGGAACCCCCATCTATATTTGATCCCTTGGGTCTGCAGGGTCTGGAGGTAGGGTTTCAGGCCTCTTCTCCTTGCAATGGTTACTGGAGAGAGATCCGCAAAAAGCTGAAGGGGGTTACCCTGAAAAGAGAGGTCTTGCTGTTCCCGTGCCGCTTGGAGGAGCCGCTCCTTGGTGCGGTAAAAATGGAACTTGATGATGACATCTCTTGGGGGGCCCTCTGACGGTTTGGGTGCTAGGGATCTGTGTATACGGTCAAATTCCAGTCTCTCCAGGGGTATCTCAGGTGCCAGCTCCTGAAAAAAGGCTGTTGCCGTACCCTGCAAATCAGTGATTTGTTCCGGGATTCCGCGGATACGGAGATTATCCCTGCGGGCCCTATTTTCAGCATCCTCTAGTTTGTCTCGCAGGGACTCCAGCTCTGCAGACAATTTATCCACCTCTTCTTCATGGCCTTCAAGCACAGTGGTTGCTAAGTCCATTCTTTGCTCTAATTGATTAGTGCGGTGGCCTATCTCTTTAAGTCCTTTTACAAGGTCAGAGGAGAGCTTGCGTGAGGCTTGTGTGATTTCATCTCTGACAATGGAGCGAAATTTGTTCAGCAAGGCATCTGAGTCTGCATGCAGGGGACTTACCAGGTCCGTGGGGAACTGGTGCAGGCTATCGGCTGGGGAGGCAGGGTCCGCTGCCGAGTGTTGTGAGGAGTCATCTGGCTCCAGTGGGTTTGGAGCCATTGCCCTTTTCCCCTTCCCTGTGGCCAGAGCTGATTTGGGTTGTGTGTTACACTTGTGACAGTTCTTCGTTGAGCTATACATAACCGCCGGATACTTTATGTGTTCCGGAGCTTTCAGTGTGTGCCGGGTGCGGATTGTGCTATGCTAGCCGAGGTTTGCCATTCCGTTGGTGCGAAGCAGGGGAATCAGGCAGCCATTTTCCCTGTACACGCGCATGCACCCCCCTAGGGCTGTGATTTCAGCTTTTGTTATAGGGTCAAATCAGTCTGTCCATCTCTGGGGGTCACAACCTGGCCGGCCAGAGTGCTCCAGCCTCCAGGGGAGGCCCACCGGTGTCAGGGGTATAAGAATGGTGATTGCCGGGTATAATAGTCCTTGGTGTTTTCACTGTGGACAGACAGACAATGCTCACCAGCAGCCACCCCCCTCACAATAACAGGCAGATAGGAGTAAGGCAGTAAGGATGGTGGGCTGAGAGTGTCAGGGAGCAGAGGGCCCAGAACAATGCAGCAGAGGCAGCAGCTGATGGGGCACCAATACCCCCACCTGGTCAGGCAGTCCCTGGGAGCACTCTGGGCCCATGCAAGAGCCCTGGTTATTGGTAGAGAGGATGTGGAGAGGATGCCTGCACTTCCGACGTAGGCCAAGCCGGCCGCGGCAACCCCCGGCGGGAAGCAGCCACAGGAAACACTGGGGATTCACAGGCCTTATCAGGCCGCACTAGGCCGCGGCCTCCACGGACGTCCCCGGAGCTCGGCGAGGCCTCCAGTCTGTCCCAGGTGGGTAGATGGGTGGTTATAGGGGCGGATTAGAGTCCCCTACCTCCGGATCTGTGTGGATTGAGATTCCCCCGGGAGGCCTCGGATCCGCAAGATGGCGGCGGCCGCGAGAGTCTGGAGGCCGTCTCCCTCTGTTAATGACTGGCTGAGTTTCCAAAAAATTTCGGCGTAGAACACTGTAGGGGCACTCAGATGTGTAAGCTGGCAGGTTTTTTTGACTTAATAGGTCTTTAAATCCTCGGATGGCGACGGATTAGCGATCAGGATTCTGGAGCTCCTTGCAAAGACGTCCGCCGTCGCTCACATCCGGACACGCCCCCCTGTTTGGAGTATCTTTATCTGCTGATTGTTAAACTTTCTAGAATACACATATTTCTATTGTTGTGTAGGATCTGGGCCTGCTGTCCCTCCCTCTCTGCCTCCCTCCCTCTTCCTCCATCCCTCATTCATCTCAGATGCTAACCACACCACCTTATAACCACGCCCACTATTTCGCTGAACCCACGCCCATTTACACCAAGTGGGAGAGGTAAAAAATGAAGGGCGGGGTCTGGCGCCCCCCATCCTAAAACTTCACCAGCCGCCACTGGAATGAAGTGTACGTTTTGTACACTTCAGATAAAGTTTGTACAAAAAAAGGGGGAGCCATGGGAAGCCCTGAATTGCACCACACTGCCCCCTACCGCATACAGGAACAGAGAGATGCGGTCAGGGCTTTTTTTCAGCGGGAACGCGGGGGAACACAGTTCCGCCACCTCTTGGACCGCCTGTATGTAATGGCAAGGGGTGCAGGGGTGTGCTGCAGGGTATTAATGCTCACTGCTGGGGATCTATTTTTGCAAGGGGGGTCTATTGTTGCTGGGGAGGTCTATTGTTGCTGGTGGGGGACCTATTGTTGCTGGGGGGGACTTATGTTGCTAGGGGGTCAGTTATTGCTGAAAGAGATCTACTGTTGGGGGAGGGGTCTATTGTTGATGGCAGCCAGACAGACTATTAATGCTGGCTGTGCTGAGATCTGTTGATGCTACTGGGAATCTATTGTTGCTGGCGGGGAAATTTTGTTGTGGTTGGTCCATTGTTGTTAGGGGGATCTATTGTTGCTGGCTGCAGGGGATCTATTTTACTGCTTTTCTTGATATCATTACCAAATTCCATAAAAATTACTTAGCACTTCAAAATGATGCAGACAAGCAAAGAAAGTGTTTCCACCGCTCAGGCTGACACTGACCCAGGTGTAAGTGGAAGTTTCAGAGCAGAAGAGCTCCAGGTGCTGGCTGAATGCTAGACAAAGCAGGCTTGAATGGAGGAGGAGGTTTGGATGCCGCACACCGGATGTAATCAAAAAACTTCACTTTATTGAAAAAATGGGATCATCAAAATAACAAGACTGTCATGCAGAAAGTACAGGTAAGCTGACGCGTTTCGCACTCAGGACTGAGTGCTTACTCATAGCTATGCATGACAGTCTTGTTATTTTGATGATCCCATTTTTTCAATAAAGTGAAGTTTTTTGATTACATCCGGTGTGCGGCATCCAAACCTCCTCCATTCAAGCCTACTTCAAAATGATACTTGGCTCTATATTGTCTAAAAGGGACGGTACTGGGAGGTGGATAGGGGCGGAGAAAAGGGGTGACTCGGAAAGGGGGAGTTCCTGCACCTATTGTCTGAGAAAAAAAGCCCTGGATGCGGTACAGCGCTCCCGCAGCTCTGCGTTCCCGTGTGAATTTAGTCTAAGGGTGTACTCACACTATAGGGTATATTAATGTAGCGCTGTAAAAAAATGGCGTGGGGGTCCCCCCTAAAATCCATACCAGGCCCTCCAGGTCTGGTATGGATATTAAGGGGAACCCAGTGCCAAAATTTAAAAAAAAATGGCGTGGAGGTCCCCACCAATCCATACCAGACTCTAATCCGAGCACGCAACCTGGCAGGCCGCAGGAAAAGGGGGGGCGAGAGAGCGCCCCCCACTCCTGAACTCCTGAACTGTACCAGGCCCCATACCCCCAACATGGGGAGGGTGCTTTGGGGTCCCCCAAAACACCTTGTCCCCATATTGATGGGGACAAGGGCCTCATCCCTGCAAACCTTGCCCGGTGGTTGTGGGGGTCTGTGGGTGGGAGGCTTAACAAAGGGTCCCCCAGATCCCGCCCCCCCATGTGAATGGGTATCGGGTACATTGTACGCCTACACATTCGCTGAAAAAAGTGTCATTAAATTAAAAATGACAGGAAACAGTTTTGGACAATTCCTGTATTAAAAAAAAAAGTCCCGCTGAGGTGACGTAAACAGGTGACCCCGCCCCTCTGACCTCACATGACGTCAGAAGGGACAGGGTCACCTGCTTATGTCACCGGATGGCCCTCCCTCAGCTATATAAGAGCTGTCAGCGCAAAAAGACTGCAGTCACGGGACGCCTCCCATCAAGGCAGAGTTTTTCCGTTTTTTTGTTTTTTTTCTTGGGTCGTCTGCGCTGTGATCGAAGATGGATTTACATTGTGGGACATTTTTTTTTTCTTTTTTTAATGAAGGAATTGTCAAAACTGTCTGCTGTCATTTTTACTTTTTTGACACTTTTTTTGGTGAATGTGTAGAGGTACAATGTACCCAATACCCATTCACATGGGGGGGGCGGGATCTGGGGGTCCCCTTGTTAAAGGGTGCTTCCAGATTCCGATAAGCCCCCTGCCCGCAGACCCCCTCAACCACCGAGCAAGGGTTGTGAGGATGAGGCCCTTGAGGCGCTCTCTCGCCCCCCCCCTTTTCCTCTGGCCTGCCAGGTTGCATGCTGGTATGGATTTGGGGGGGGGGGCATTTTTTTTTAAATTTTAGCGCAGGGTTCCCCTAAAATTCATACCAGACCTGAAGGGTCTGGTGTGGATTTTGGGGGGACCCCCAAGCAATTTTTTTTAAATTTTGATTTTTATCTATATTGCTGGGATCCGACAATACATTACAGCCGCAAACAGTTTTGAATGACATTTTTTGCTTTAGAAATGTAATTTTGCTGTGGTACTGTTATAAAAACGGGAAAAATGCGCTACTTTACAGGCAGACCAAGGAAACACCCCCCCAGGCATATTTTATTCTTTATAAACCGAATTAACCAAAAGAAAATTATAGATGAAAAAGTGGCGCTAATCCCCAGGTGGGGAGATGCCAGACACTCTTATCCAGCCAGTGAGCTGAATACAGACGTGACTAGAGAAAAAGTGAAAAAAAAACAAAAAAACAAAAACATATATTGCTAAATATCCCAAAAAGTAAAAATTAATATTAAATAAAATAGAAAATCCAATATGAGCTAATATAAATTATAACACTCAGTGAAATTTAGCAATATATGTTTTTTTTTTTTTTTTTCACTTTTTCTCTAGTCATGTCTGTATTCAGCTCACTGGCTGGATAAGAGTGTCTGGCATCTCCCCACCTGGGGATTAGCGCCACTTTTTCATCTATAATTTTCTTTTGGTGAATTTTGGTAGGGTTTGACATTTATTTACATAGCGCGGAGGTGGTTATCTCCAGTTTCCAATATTTTATTTTTTGTTTCATAGGAATATTTAATTATTATTGTTTCACTTTAAGAATTATTAAATTCACTGCTCCTAAAAAAAACAGCCCTTTTTAAAACTTTTTTTGCATTGATGTCCCCTGGGGCAGGACCCAGGTGCCCAAACACTTTTTATGACAATAACTTGCATATAAACCTTTAAAATGAGCACTTTTAATTTTATATAGACTAATAACATTTTCTTTTCTTGCCCCATTTGCACAGAATAAATGTACATGCACATTTACTAAGTGAATTGTGTGACAGACTCACCCGGGACAGAGGCTTTTGGAGTCAAGCGGAGTGTGGGACGTTCCGTTACAAATTGCTATGCACATTTTTTTATAGCTACACCCCATACTGTGACTACACTCTTAAGGTCTAAGTGCCCCCCTAGGTGTATGAACTATGTTGGAGCAAATTTCACCCCAAAGTCCTCTTCGTTTTATGTAGTGTGAAAATGCTTCAGTATACTGTGCCCAGGGATGGTCCAAGTCGTGTTTCAAACTCTGGCACAGTATGTGTAACCAGGCCATAGAGAAGTCAAAAAAAGAAAGTTCTGTCGATCAAAAAACGAAAATCGCTAATATGATTGTGCCATCAATTGTTTTGATTTTCTAAAAAAAAAAAAAAAACAGCATGTTGGATCAGGCACTTTTGATTGCGGCATAAAAAATTGCGTCTCACAGCTGGCACACTAATTATGCAAAAAATGAACGATTCGACAATCGATACAAATTTTGTTCATTTTTCGACTCGTCTATGGTCTGCTTAAGGTGTATTCACTAACCGTGTCTGAGCGCAGAACTCTAAGCCATCTAGATCACTGAGCAATAACGGCTGGCAGAGATGATGACGCAAGCCCCGTAAACATATCCAAGTCTTGTGATTATGCAAGTGGGCCCAGATCTGGCACAATGTTCTGTGTGAATGGAGCAGAAAAGCAAAATGTTATTAGGCAAATTATTGTGCTGTTCAAATGTTTTTCATTTATTTACAACAGAAAATATCGCATTTGGACACTAGATGGTGCTAAGTATCATGGAAATTGCCTATGATACTTATTACCATCTAGTGGTCAAATAAGGTATTTTGCATTTTAAATCTTGGAAACACTTTTGACCAGCACAGAAAATGGCCTATTAACATTCACTTTTTTTGCCCCAGAACAAATGTACATGCACTTTCACTGGGAATTCCTTTGCAATATTTTTTATTATTATACTTATTTCCTATTTTAAATTGGATTGATATTATTAGGCAGCCCTCCAGCTTCTCCCATCAGCTGCAGGTTAACGAGTCTTCTTAGCCTCCCAGCTGCTCCCATCTGCTGGGGCATAACCAGTCTGGCCAAATGCCCCCTTGCTGGATTGGTCCTTATTGCAGGCGGTGCATTGTGTTAACATAACCAGCCTGTGCCCCTGTGCTTGTGATAGTGCTTAGCTTCCTGGCTCCCTAGGAAGTGTGCCTTGTTGTCCATATCTGCCAACCTTGACTTGGATGCCCTTGTTGCTGCCCTCTGCTTTGATCTTGAGTAACTCTTTCAGATTGCCCCCAGTATGATTTTGGATTGTGTACTGGATTTTGCATGCCTGCTACCTGCCGCATCCTTGGACTATTTACTGGATTACGACTGCCTGCTTCCTGCCCTGACCTCTGAACCGTTCTCTGGATTACAAAATCAGCTTCAGCCTTCCCAGACCACTACCACCTTCTGGACTGTGGCTCCAAAGCTCTTCCACAGTGACCACGACCTCCGCCTGCCCAGCCTAGATTACAGGTACCCTTTCCTGTTCTCTTCTCTCTCTACTCAGTCTCGGTGCCATCTGGCCAAAAACTTTAGCATGACCTAAGGCCAAGTCCTGAAAGGCCTGCTTGCTTTAAGGGAATGTGGGCTGCTAAAGGCAGAAGAAACACTCCCCAGCTATAGTGCCTGACCTAGGCATCACGCTGAGTGTCACCTTCTGTACGCCTGACAGGGGCCGCTTAGGTGCACTCTGAAAAGCAACCCATTGCAGATCGCTTTTTATAGGAAGAGCAAGTGTGAACATAGCCTAATGTTGTAGTATTCCAGGACACTGCCATCTAGTGGCCAAATGTATTTTCCATTTTAAATCAATGAAAAACATTCGACCGGCACAGTAAATAGCCTAATTGCATTTGTTTTTTTGCTCCACTCTCACAAAGCAAATGTACATGCATGTTCACTGGGCAGATTGCTATGCAAATATATTATAACACCCCATGGAATCTGCCTGCTCAGTTTCTCCTGAAATGTCAGTTTCCAATACTTATTCTCAACTCCAGTTATTGATTCACATGATATGTTCTCCATATATACTTACCCTGAATGGAAATGATGGGAGAGCCTTGCTTTGGAAACATAGTAACACATTTTTTATTTTTTTTTATTAAATTGCATGAAAACATTTTTTTTTTTTGTATAACATAACAACAAGAGAGGAGCAATTTGCTAGAAATCAAGATTCAAGGACCATGCATTATCTAGAGTAGGACTGTGCATTATCTTAAGTGCCCTTGTGGATTTTTATGTATTGCTCTGTACTGATATTGGTTAGTATAATGTAGCAATATAGATGACATACTTGTTAATGGGATTTATTGTAAATACCGTAGTTTAAAAAAAGTCTCTACACCGCAAAACAGGAGGACCCCTGACTGGATACTACTGTGCTGGATAGGGATGAGCCGAACACCCCCCGGTTCGGTTCGCACCAGAACCCGCGAACGGACCGCAAGTTCGCACGAACGTTAGAACCCCATTGACGTCTATGGGACTCGAACGTTCGAAATCAAAAGTGCTCATTTTAAAGGCTAATTTGCATGGTATTGTCCTAAAAAGGGTTTGGGGACCCGGGTCCTACCCCAGGGGACATGTATCAATGCAAAAAAAACTTTTAAAAACGGCCGTTTTTTCGGGAGCAGTGATTTTAATGATGCTTAAAGTAAAAAAAAAAAAGTGAAATATTCCTTTAAATATCGTACCTGGGGGGTGTCTATAGTATGCCTGTAAAGTGACGCGTGTTTCCCATGTTTAGAACAGTCCCTGCACCAAATGTCATTTTTAAAGGAAAAAATCTCATTTAAAACTGCTTGCGGGTTTAATGTCATGTCGGGTCATGGCAATATGGATGAAAATCAGTGAGACAAACGGCATGGGTACCCCCCAGTCCATTACCAGGCCCTTTGGGTCTTGTATGGATATTAAGGGGAACCCCGCACCCAAATTAAAATAAGGAAAGGTCCCTATATACTCTGAACAGCAGTATTCAGGCGGTGCAAACAAGACAGGGACTGTAGGTTTGTTGTTAAGTAGAATCTGTTTGTAATTTTGAACATTTTTAATGTGTTTAGCTCCAGCCAAAAAATCTTTTCTAAGCTTTTTGGAAAACATAGGGAAGGGTTATCACCCCTGTGACATTTGTTTTGCGTCTTTCCTCCTCTTCAGAAGATTTCACCTCACTTTTTTGTCCCAATGAAAAATGTTTTTGGAAAATTTGGGTTTTTTTGTGGAACAAGGATTGGAAAGCATCAGTGGAAAGGAGAAATTGTTTTCCCATATTAACTCTTACAGGAGAGAATTTCCCTTCCTTAGGGGTAGATTTCATCTCACTTCCTGTTGTCTCCTTCCGTTTGCAAGTAGGAGTCGTTTGTAAGTTAGATGTTTGAAAGTAGGGTCCTGCCCTATATACTCAGCAGAAATTTGGGCCTTAGGTGTTGCTGTGGCCAAAACACCGTAAGCCCTCACAGGGCCCTGCTGTGAAATATTAGATCAAGAATTGTAATTACATGCCCCTGTTGAACAGGAGCTGAAAAATTAGGCCTTAGGCACTGGTGCTGGTGCCACAACACTGCAACCCCTCACAGACACTCTAGTTGGAACGCAGGAACGAGCCCTGCTGCAAAGTATTGCATCAAAAATTGTAATTACACGCCCCTGTTAGACAGGGGCAGAAAAATTGGGTCTTAGGCACTGGTGCTGGTGCCACAACACTGCAACCCCTCACAGACACTCTAGTTGAAACGCAGGAACAAGCCCTGCTGCAAAGTATTGCATCAAAAATTGTAATTACACGCCCCTGTTAGACAGGGGCTGAAAAATTGGGTCTTAGGCACTGGTGCTGGTGCCACAACACTGCAACCCCTCACAGACACTCTAGTTGGAATGCAGGAACGAGCCCTGCTGCAAAGTATTACATCAAAAATTGTAATTACACGCCCCTGTTAAACAGGGGCTGAAAAATTGTGCCTTAGGCACTGGTGGTGGCGCCCAGAACCAAAAATGTTCTTACAAGCTATCAGCGTGATGATTGAGGAGGAAGAGGATAATTACTCAGGGATAGTCACTCAGCATCAGCATAGGCAGTCTTTGAAGGGATCTGAGATTTCAAAAAAAATTATTCGGTTACATCTGCATCAGGTGCTTGGTAGCTGGTGGTGATCCAAGACTGATTCATTTTTATGAAGGTCAGCCGATCGACCGAGTCGGTGGACAGACGCACCCTGTGATCGGTTACCACGCCTCCAGCAGCACTGAATGTGCGTTCCGAAAGAACGCTGGATGCAGGACAGGCCAGTAGCTCAATTGCATACTGTGCAAGCTCTGGCCAGTGATCCATCCTCAAGACCCAGTAACCCAGAGGATTTTCGGTGGGAAAGGTGTCCAAGTCTGATCTTGCCCCTAGGTATTCCTGCACCATGTAAAACAGACGCTGGCGATGGTTGCTGGAACCGATCATACCTTGGGGCTGCGGACCAAAAAATTGTCTGAACGCATCGGTCAGACGGCCACCTTCTCCACCGCTCCTTCTTTGACTGACCGAAGCCTCAGCAACACGTTGTCCAGAAACAGGAGTTTGTAACCTCCCAGTCTCTGGGAACGCGTTGCACAGACCTTTCTGCAAGGCCTCCCGAAGATGTTTCATCCTCTGCTCCCTCTGCGATGGCAAGATAAGGTCCGCAACCTTACCCTTGTAACGTGGATCAAGGAGGGTTGCCAGCCAGTATTGGTCCTTCTCCTTGATACCACGAATACGAGGATCCTTACGCAGGCTTTGCAGGATCAGGGAGGCCATGCAGCGTAGGTTTGCTGAGGCATTCGGTCCGGAGTCCTCTGGGTCACTAAGGACAACAACGTCCGCAGCCACCTCCTCCCAGCCACGTACAAGTCCATGTGTTCCTTGGGACTGATCCCTTAAAGACTGCTGATGCTGAGTGCCAGGCTCCACCTCCATACTGACACAATCTTCCTCCTCCTCCTCCTCCTCCTCCTCGTCCTCTTCCTGTGTGATCGGCGGGCACGCAGGAACACTGTCTGGATAAAGGGGGCCTTGAGAGCTAAGGAAGTCCTCCTCTTCCTGCCTCTGTTCTGCCTCAAGTGCCCTGTCCATTATTCCACGCAGCGTGTGCTCCAACAGGTGGACAAGGGGGACAGTGTCACTGATGCATGCACTGTCAGTGCTCACCATCCTCGTGGCCTCCTCGAATGGTGACAGGACAGTGCATGCATCCCTGATCATGGCCCACTGGCGTGGGGAAAAAAAACCAAGGTCCCCTGACCCTGTCCTGGTGCCATAGTCGCACAGGTACTCATTGATGGCCCTCTGCTGCGTGTGCAGCCGCTGCAGCATGGCCAACGTCGAGTTCCACCTGGTGGGCATGTCACAGATTAGGCGGTTCTTGGGCAGGTTAAACTCCTTTTGGAGGTCCGTCAGCCGAGCACTGGCATTATATGACCGGCGGAAATGCACACAGACTTTCCTGGCCTGCCTCAGGACATCCTGTAAGCCCGGGTACCTGCCCAAGAACCGCTGCACCACCAAGTTAAGGACGTGAGCCAAACAGGGCACATGGGTCAGTTGTCCCTGTCGGAGGGCAGAGAGGAGGTTGGTGCCATTGTCGCAAACCACCATTCCTGCCTTAAGTTGGCGTGGCGTCAACCACCTCTGAACCTGCCCCTGCAGAGCTGACAGAACCTCTGCCCCAGTGTGGCTCCTGTCCCCCAAGCACACCAGCTCAAGCACCGCATGGCATCTTTTGGCCTGCGTACTTGCGTAGCCCCTTGAACGCCTACGGAGCACCGCTGGTTCCGAGGAAGAGGCCATGGAGGAAGAAGAAGAGGAGGGGGTGGAGGAGAGAGGTGTGTCACAATCAGCATTTTGGAGGCGTGGTGGCGGAACAACCTCCAACACTACTGCACCTTGTCCTGCATCCTTCCCAGCTGCCAGCAGAGTCACCCAATGCGCCGTGAAACTTAAGTAACGTCCCTGTCCATGCCTGCTGGACCATGAGTCAGCGGTAATATGCACCTTACCGCTGACCGCCCTGTCCAGCGAGGCATGGACATTGCCTTCCACATGCCGGTAGAGAGCCGGAATCGCCTTCCGTGAGAAAAAGTGGCGTTTGGGTACCTGCCACTGAGGAACCGCACATTCCACAAACTCACGGAAGGGGGCAGAGTCTACCAACTGAAAAGGCAGCAGTTGAAGTGCTAGCAATTTTGCCAAGCTAGCATTCAACCGCTGGGCATGTGGATGGCTGGGAGCAAACTTCTTTCGGCGGTGCAGCAGCTGGGGCAGGGAAATTTGCCTGGTACAATCTGACGTCGGTGTACCAAAAGCAGATTGCCCATAAGTACTTGGCTGTGACACACCTAATTCTACACCTTCATTCCTCTCACTGCAGGTCGCAGAGAGGACTGAAGGTCTAGTGGGGTTGGAAATCTCAGCTGATGAGGAGCAAGGAGAGATCGTCTTTGTTCTTTGGTGTGGGTCTTTTAGATACGCTTGCCAACGAACTGCATGGCAGGTCAACATATGTCTGGTCAAGCATGTGGTACCCAAGCGGGAGATGTTTTGGCCACGCGAGATACGCTTGAGACATATATTGCAAATAGCAGCGGTGCGATCTGATGCACTCGTCTCAAAAAAGGCCCACACCAAAGAACTTTTTGAATAACGCGCAGAGACTGCAGCGCCCTGCACATGTGGAGCTTTGGGGTGTGATGCAGTCAATGTGCTGCCCTTAGGCTGGCCCCTGGAGGGCATCCTGCCTAGTTGGTGATGTGCCACCTCCTCCTCCTCCTCCTCCTCCTCTCTCCTATCAGGCACCCACGTTGAGTCAGTGACCTCATCATCCCCTCCCTCCTCATCACTGGAGCAAACCTGGCAGTATGCTGCAGCAGGGGGAGCATGACTGCCAGATTGCTGTCCTTCTTGGGCACCCCCTCTGTCCGTGCTCATGTTACTGCCTTCATTGAGCTCAGTATCATCATCAGAGCCTTCCAAACGCTGGGCATCCTCCTGGAGCATGTACCCAACACTGTGGTCAAACAGTTCGAGGGAATCCTCATGAGGACATGGTGGAGCTAGGGAAGGAGTCACTGATGACATTGAGCTGAGGGAAGAGGCCGCTGCTTTGCCAGACAAAGCACCCTGGGCATGGGTGAGAGAGGATGAGGAGGATGAGGACGGCTTGGTCATCCACTCGACCAAGTCTTCCGCATGTTGCGGCTCAACACGGCCAGCTGCCGAAAAAAAGGCCAAGCGTGTCCCATGGCCACGTGCTGATGAGGATGCACCGTCTCCACGACCAGCACTAGACACAGAGCCTGCTTGCCCTCTCTTATTGGCTTGTGACTGTCTGCCTCTCCTTCTTGGCCTTCCAGACATACTAATGGCCTGTAGCTGCACTAAGCTGGGATAGAACACCTGTAATTTTCTTCAGGTAGCTTTATATACTGTAACCAGACAAGCCTGCCTGTCAGTAGGAAGATAACAGGAACGGATCTAGCTGAACACTGTGAGCAGGACGTACTGCACTAAATGTATATAGCAGGAACGGATCTAGCTGAACACTGTGAGCAGGACGCACTGCACTGAATGTAAATACCAGGAACGGATCTAGCTGAACACTGTGAGCAGGACGCACTGCACTGAATGTAAATAGCAAGAACGGATCTAGCTGAACACTGTGAGCAGGACGCACTGCACTGAATGTAAATAGTCTAGCTGCCTGACCGTGGTACTAATAGGATCAAAAAGAACACCTGTAATTTTCTTAAGGTAGCTTTATATACTGTAACCAGACAAGCCTGCCTGTCAGTAGGAAGATAACAGGAACGGATCTAGCTGAACACTGTGAGCAGGACACACTGTACTAAATGTAAATAGTCTAGCTGCCTGACCGTGGTACTAATAGGATCAAAAAGAACACCTGTAATTTTCTTCAGGTAGCTTTATATACTGTAACCAGACAAGCCTGCCTGTCAGTAGGAAGATAACAGGAACGGATCTAGCTGAACACTGTGAGCAGGACGTACTGCACTAAATGTATATAGCAGGAACGGATCTAGCTGAACACTGTGAGCAGGACGCACTGCACTGAATGTAAATACCAGGAACGGATCTAGCTGAACACTGTGAGCAGGACGCACTGCACTGAATGTAAATAGCAAGAACGGATCTAGCTGAACACTGTGAGCAGGACGCACTGCACTGAATGTAAATAGTCTAGCTGCCTGACCGTGGTACTAATAGGATCAAAAAGAACACCTGTAATTTTCTTAAGGTAGCTTTATATACTGTAACCAGACAAGCCTGCCTGTCAGTAGGAAGATAACAGGAACGGATCTAGCTGAACACTGTGAGCAGGACACACTGTACTAAATGTAAATAGTCTAGCTGCCTGACCGTGGTACTAATAGGATCAAAAAGAACACCTGTAATTTTCTTCAGGTAGCTTTATATACTGTAACCAGACAAGCCTGCCTGTCAGTAGGAAGATAACAGGAACGGATCTAGCTGAACACTGTGAGCAGGACGTACTGCACTAAATGTATATAGCAGGAACGGATCTAGCTGAACACTGTGAGCAGGACGCACTGCACTGAATGTAAATAGCAGGAACGGATCTAGCTGAACACTGTGAGCAGGACGCACTGCACTGAATGTAAATAGCAGGAACGGATCTAGCTGAACACTGTGAGCAGGACGCACTGCACTGAATGTAAATAGCAGGAACGGATCTAGCTGAACACTGTGAGCAGGACGCACTGCACTGAATGTAAATAGCAGGAACGGATCTAGCTGAACACTGTGAGCAGGACGCACTGCACTGAATGTAAATAGCAGGAACGGATCTAGCTGAACACTGTGAGCAGGACGCACTGCACTGAATGTAAATAGCAGGAACGGATCTAGCTGAACACTGTGAGCAGGACGCACTGCACTGAATGTAAACAGCAGGAACGGATGTAGCTAAACACTGTGAGCAGGACGCACTGCACTGAATGTAAATAGCAGGAACGGATCTAGCTGAACACTGTGAGCAGGACGCACTGCACTGAATGTAAATAGCAGGAACGGATGTAGCTGAACACTGTGAGCAGGACGCACTGCACTAAATGTAAATACCAGGAACGGATCTAGCTGAACACTGTGAGCAGGACGCACTGCACTGAATGTAAATAGCAGGAACGGATGTAGCTGAACACTGTGAGCAGGACGCACTGCACTAAATGTAAATACCAGGAACGGATCTAGCTGAACACTGTGAGCAGGACGCACTGCACTGAATGTAAATAGCAGGAACGGATCTAGCTGAACACTGTGAGCAGGACGCACTGCACTGAATGTAAATAGCAGGAACGGATCTAGCTGAACACTGTGAGCAGCACGCACTGCACTGAATGTAAATAGCAGGAACGGATCTAGCTGAACACTGTGAGCAGGACGCACTGCACTGAATGTAAATAGCAGGAACGGATCTAGCTGAACACTGTGAGCAGGACGCACTGCACTGAATGTAAATAGCAGGAACGGATCTAGCTGAACACTGTGAGCAGGACGCACTGCACTGAATGTAAATAGCAGGAACGGATCTAGCTGAACACTGTGAGCAGGACGCACTGCACTGAATGTAAATAGCAGGAACGGATCTAGCTGAACACTGTGAGCAGGACACACTGCACTAAATGTAAATAGTCTAGATAGAAGATAACAGGAACGGATCTAGCTAAACTGAATACAGTGTATATATATATATGCAACACCTGGGATGCATATATATACACAATACACTGTAAGTGCAGCTAACTGACTGACTGTTCTGCCTAATCTATCTAACTCAAATCAAATGACACTGTCTCTCTCTCTCTCTATCTCTCAGCACACCAGAACACACACTACACAGGGCCGCCGTGCAGGCGGCCTTATATAGTGTGGGGTGTGTACTAAATCCCCTGAGCCATAATTGGCCAAAGCCACCCTGGCTTTGGCCAATTACAGCTCTCTCTACTGACGGCGCTGTGATTGGCCAAGCATGCGGGTCATAGTGCATGCTTGGCCAATCATCAGCCAGCAATGCACTGCGATGCCGCAGTGAATTATGGGCCGTGACGCGCCACACGAATTTGGCGCGAACGGCCCATATCGTTCGCAATTCGACGGACGGTCGAACAGCCGATGTTCGAGTCGAACATGGGTTCGACTCGAACACGAAGCTCATCCCTAGTGCTGGAGCATTATCATCTGTTTGTAAAAACATTTGATAGTTGTGGTTATAATCTTATTATATGGTGTCCAGGGAGTGTTTTACTATCTGGTACTGTCTTATTTATATTGTATGTATTAAATAAATGATTATATTTTTGATATGCATTTTTTGTGACATTTTGAGGGTTAAAACAGGTAGCGAGGAGGCCAGAGGCGACATTACTTGACTGTGACTTTAACCACTTCATCTCCAAAAGATTTACCCCCCTTCATGATCGGGTCATTTTTTGACAATTGCATGGTCATGCAACGCTGTACCCAAATAAAATGTATGTCCTTTTTTTCCCACAAATAGAGCTCTCTTTTGATGCCATTTGATCACATCTACGTTTTTTTATTTTTTGCGCTATAAACAAAAAAAGTTTGAAAATTTGAAAAAAAAAACAATATTTTTTACTTTTTGCTATAAAACATCATACATACATACAACACCTTGCTTTGTGCACCAGTGCAAATCATTTGGTGGAGGGGGATTATAGTGTGGGGTTGTTTTTCAGGGGTTGGGCTTGGCCCCTTAGTTCCAGTGAAGGGAACTCTTAAGGTGTCAGCAAGACATTTTGGACAATTTCATGCTTCCAACTTTGTGGGAACAGTTTGGGGAAGGCCCCTTTCTGACTGCGCACGAAGGAGATAGTATCCCTTTTAGGGAAAACTCCTCCCCTGGGCGGAAACTTTGGGTGGGGCTAGCTTAGTCCTTTATAACCTAGGGTCAGAAGAGCTTGGGGCAGAAGTTGATGGGAAAAAGTTGCCTACAGACCACCATGATGTAAGGCTGCAGCTCACGGAAGTATACCCTTCCTGGTGGGTCCATTATAGCCCCATCAGAGAACCCATCTAAGACCTCTTTCACACTGTGCCACCACCGGCGCCAGCGTTGTAAAGCGGCGCTATTTTTAGCGCCGCTCTACCATCGTTTTCGTGGTGCTATTCGGCCGCTAGCGGGGTGGTTTTAACCCCCCTCTAGCGGCCGAAAAGGGGTTAAATCTGCCCGCAAAACGGCATTTTGGTGGCGGTATCTCATCGCTGCCCCATTGATTTCACCGCTCCAAAGAAGCTGCTGGCAGGACTTTTCCTGATGGACTGCCAGCGCACCGCTCGGACTTTCACACTGGAGTGAATTGGGCAGCTGTTTTAGGGTGGTTTGCAGGTGCTATTTTTAACGCTATAGCGCCTTCAAAACACTCCAGTGTAAAAGGGGTCTAAGGGAACAAATTGATTTTACGTACATTACCAATTGTGTTCCTTGCCACTCTATCGTTGGCCACTTGGCGTGTATGAAGGTATTCTGACTTTTGGTGCTAATTGTTTTTCTGTCTCCTGCTCCCTGTTGACAAACCATTGTTAAATGTCCTGAGCTAACTATGTTTGCTGGTTTATGGTGTGGCTTTAACCCTTTCGCTGCCAGGCCCTGTGCTCCATTTTGTACACTCAGGTGGCCAGACCATTTCTGCAATTTTTCCTTTGCTTGTTTATTTTTCACTTATAGCTTTCAAAGTTTGTAAAAGACCCCCCCCAAACAATATATTTTCATAAAGCACATGACCAGTAGAATAAAAAGGATGTGCTACTGATTTCTAAGGTCCCACGATATTTGTGTAAATGTTTATCAAAACAATATTTTTGCTAAAAATCCACTAAAATCATGATTAGTAGATAAATACAGAGCAAATTTTACAAAATTCCTACTAAATATAAAAAGCTTGACCTGTATTGAGTTAATAAATAACAAATATTTGCGCCTTTTTGCGAAATGGTGAAAACTGACGCAAAAGTGTAAAAATCCAAATTTCTCTAAAAATCTTAATTTTTCCTTTACAGCTTTAAGAATTTGTGAAAGACCCCCAAAACCATATATTTTCTGAAAGCATATTACCTCTAGAATAAAAAGAAGGTGCTACTGATTTTTTTAGACCCCGCGCTATTTGCGCAAATATTTATCAAGCCAATATATTCGCAAAAAATACACTAAAACCATTAATAACAGAAAAAAACACAGCTAATTTAAAAAAATTCCTGCTAAATCCCTGCTAAATATAAAAGCTTAACCTGTATGGAGTTAATAAATAACAAGTATTTGTAAATTTTTTTGTAAATCAAACGTACCCAAAAATTTCTCCAAAAATCTGGAGGCTTTCATTTTTCACTTACAGCTTTTAGCGTTTGTAAAAGACCCCCGCAAACCATATATTTTCTGAAAGCGTATGACCTCTGGAATAAAAAGAAGGTGCTACTGATTTTTTAGGCCCCGCGGTATTTGTGCAAATGTTAATCAAAACAATATTTCCGCTAAAAATACACTAAAATCATTAATAGTGCACATAAACGCAATATCATTTCTGCTAAATTGCTACTAAAGCATCGTTCACATGTGACATACTAAAGTATACGCCCATGGGGGGCAATGTTTAACCGCACAGGGATGCACAGGTGTTCCATGCATCCTTGTACAGGCAGTCCCATTTATGTCAATTAGGATGCAATGGCTGCACAGACATATCTGCAGTTCCCAATCTGACATCCGTGTGGGTGTGGGTACATGACCCCGAATGCAGACAGTGTGAGCTCAAGGACATGCATGTGGACCTACATGGATGTAAAATTGGGAGCAACAGCTCTGTTCGTGCAGATACTACGTCCTAAATGACATCAATGGGACACAGAGATGAACAGAACACCTGTGCGTCCCTGTAAAGGTACGCTGTGTATGCCCTGTGTGAACAAGGCCTTAGGCCCCTTTCACACAAACAGACCGATTGGGTCTGCCTGTCCGTTTTATAAGGCAAATCCAATCGGACCGCCCATTGTTCTCTATGGAGAGGCTGATGTAAATGGACATGTGTCTGTTTACACCCGCCCGCATCTGATCCAGTCCGTTAAAAACAGACAGATGGGGATTCCATTCCCCATCCATCTAGCAGATCGGATCGGATAGAAATGGACAGGCAGTCCGTTTCCATCCGACCGCCCCATAGAGAACAGCGGCTGTGTCCGTGTCCGCTCTGCATCAGTGAAGCGGACACGGACCTGTCATCTGCCAGCTTCGTGGGGATCAGCAGACAGATCCCCCGCTGAGCAGGCGGATCTGCTTGATAGAGTCCGCTCCATGTAATTGGGGTCTTACCAGGAGCCGGTCCATTAGGGGCGCTGGGGCGCCACCCCCCTGCAGGGTGCTGGACTCATACGTTTGTATGAGTTTTGTTTTTTTCAATCCACATGATTAGAGACTGAGTCTCTAATTGGTTTGAAAAAGGTTGGGCTCGTGGAGCAGAGCATTGCACCCCGAACCCACCCACTTGTGACAATAGCGAATTAATATATAATATAATAATCACTAGTGAGCTGGTGGGTTTTGAACATATATATTCCCTATTTGCCACCTGGTGGCGCTTGGGATTGATTGATCTCTTTCCCTTGTTCTTGGTTATAGGTTTTCCCTAGAAGTATGTCTTTATTTATTTCACCCACCAGATGGCGTATGTGCATTTTGTTAGTTTGTTATATTTATTTTTATTTTTTCAACATTATTGCCCTCGTTAAAAGAATAAATTAATTTATTAACTGTCTATCTTTACTATATATATGTTTTTTTATGAGTATTATGTTCATTGAAGAACTCTTTTATTACCTATTATGTACCGAGATTTTAGTTGATTCAGTGACAGCGGTCACTATTTATACTGGTTGTTCGGCACCCGTCTCCTTATCCCTTTGATAAAGTCACATGTGGTGTGACGCAACGCGTCAGGGAGGGAGGAGCCAGGTGCCGCTGCTTCCAGGTACGGCCGAACCTGGAAGCCTGTGTGTTTTTATCGCTGATCGCTCTGATTTTAATGTAAGTCACTACTTTGTTTTGCAATAAATTAATTTTATCTACTACACTATGGAGCCACTTTTCTTCCTTCTACCCTATATTTGAGAATACCGGTTAAATGTGGGAGAGCGTCATCCTTATCTTATCAACGTATGCCCTCCGGGAGTTGGGACCATCATTGGAAGCTGACCCTATGCACACAGTGCTGCTTACCTGTGGGTACACGCTTGATTCGGCCCATTGGGGGCCACTACCGCAGGTGAGAGGCTGGGGGAAATGATTGCCACACACTGGAGCAAGACTGGATGAATTGTCTTAGACATTTGCTGCAACTGCACTTGCACTTTCTTTACCCATTAGAAGATTTCCTCCAGCTGACATTGAGAGTCGCATTGCATGCATTTTTTGGACTGCACTTATAATATTCACTTTTATTATCATCACTTATTTGCTTGATGTTGCTTTGTGCCATTGTGGGGACACCTCACCTGATTGGACATTAATTATCACGTGGCATTGTTCACAATATTTAGTTTTTTGCTTTTTTATTGTGTGCACATTGCAATTTGTTTTGATTATTTATTATCTGTGCATTGTATGCACATTGCACTTTGTCTGGATTATTTATCATATCATTATCTGTGCATTTATTCACCTAGATATTGAATAGTCATTGAGGTCATAGATTTATCACTTCGTTTTATTTTGGTTGAGTTGGTGTATTGAGACCGAGGTAGCGCCACATTTTTTCTTTAATATTTGCTATGTTTTTCTGGCTTCTCCTGAGGAAGCTGAGGAGGGGTTGGTGCAGGAGGGAGGGGGCGTCACCGTGGAGGAGTGGAGGAGTGAGTGCGGGGGGGGAGACCGTCATCGTGGAGGGGTGAGTGCGGGAGGATACCATCACCATGGAGGGGTGAGTGCGGGGGGAGACTGTCACCATGGAGGGGTGCGTGCGGGGGGAAACTGTCACCATGGAGGGGTGAGTGCGGGAGGGAGGTGGCGTCACAATGGAGGAGTTATTGCGGGGGGAGAGCGTAATCGTGGAGGGGTGAGTGCGGGAGGATACCATCACCATGGAGGGGTGAGTGCAGGGGGAGACTGTCACCATGGAGGGGTGAGTGCCGGAGGGAGGAGGCCTGACCATGGAGGGGTGAGTGCGGGAGAGAGGACCGTCACTGTGGAGGGATGAGTGCGGAAGGGGGAGGGGGGCGTCACCATGCGGGTGGACCTGGGGGGAGTTGCAATCCCCCAAAAAAGTCACTGGGTCTTACTATGTTTTTTTTTCCTTTTTAAGTTTTTTTTACAGTTATATTTTTAATTTTTTTTCTTTTGGGGGGGGTCTTTGGTGACATATCAGAGGTCTAAACAGACCCCCATATCTCTTTTTTTTGAGACAGAGAATGTCCTTTTCTCTGTAGCATTTACTTGAATGAAATAAGGAATCTGGATAGAGATTCCATTCATTCATAAAATAACAGTCTGATACATAATAACTCTCGCGGTTACTATGTATCAGCTGTCAGTGGATATAGGAGCGATCGCTGTCTATATCCACTCTACTACAGGGGGGAGCTTGGTAAACACATGTTTATCAAGCCCCCCCCCAAGCCCCAACTTCACCCCCCACCTGCACCGGTAACCCGCCGCGCTCCCCGGCCTGACAGATCACAGAGATCAGTGCAGGGAGAAGCTGCAGGCAGTGGGAGGGGAAGGAGGGATGCCGCTGGGAGCGGCCATGGATCAGGGGTGCGGGGGAAATATGGGGGGCGATCTGAGTGATGGGGAGGGACACATCCGCTGCGGGGAGAGAGTTTGCTGGGGGGGTAATCAGTGCTGGGGGGAAGAAGGGGGGTGAAGGGGAGAGGAGAGTGGGGGGGCAGTTTTAGTTGGAAGTTAGTCGTGGGGGTGGAGAGGCAGGGGGTAGGGAAGCAGCGGGGTGGGTGGGGGGGGGCAGTCACATTAGGGGTTATTAACAGCGGGTTGTAGTCCGCTGATGAGAGTCTTAGAATTGGTCAACAGTGTCTGCTGAACAATTCTGCTATAAGTTTATGGTCATTGAAGTGACCATGAGCTTATAGCAGAGAGAGAAATGAGGTCCATACGGTGTACGGACTTGGCCACCTGCAGGCACTTCTGTAGGTCCATACGGCGTACAGACCTGGCAGTGAAAGGGTTAAAGCTCTGCAAAAGGAAAAAGTCCTGGGAGTTGCACATCTCTGCAAAACCCCATAAGAAGGTGTATGACAACCTCAGCCCGGGCTCCAACCAGGCCACGTCGCCAATGCGTTTCACTCCGTCCATGGAGCTTAGTCAAGGGGGGAGCTCTCGGTTTGTCTTTCTAGTTCTAGATGACGTGACTTTACTACATACTACAACTGTCTTGTCTGACCTTTGGTACACATCTGTGGCAATAGCTATCCATTAAGCTACCATAATTCAACATGTATGTCCTGCGGGCACCCAAATACTAGTGTTCATAAAGCATTATAAAAAGATTTCTGCTATAGATGAAGAGACATACTGAAGTTATCATAGGGGAACCAGCCCATGCCCTTCGACTTTTCTTTCCCTCCCTAATTGCTGAGTTACTGACTTGGAACAAGCATAACAGGTGTTCTGCTATGTCATTGACAAAACAGTAATTCATGGATGAATATGACAGCCTTTGAACGTGCACCATCAAAAACAAGCCTGTGCTGCCATCCCTCTTATCTTGACATGTTCCCTTCTAATCAGTAGTTGTCATTATATGAAGTATTTATTTTAGGCTTGTCCAAGCATGAGAGAACCGTGTCTGTTAACATTATGTAAATGCACAGAGATATTACATGTTTTCTTAGCCAACGTTATTTTTGATGTTTTCACAGATTTCCCACAAATGCATTTTTACAAGCACATTAATTCATTAGCCAAGTAAACTCTTTGATTTATTGCTGGCCTCTGGTGTAACTAATCACATATTCATTGTTAATGAATTGCAATTAACAAAACAATACAGCGGTTTTAATTAAAGCAGTCTTGGCTTATCATGAAAAAGGATTGGGTGATTTTCTCCCAAGTGTTGCAATCTATTGTTTTAATTACCTAAGGGGGGGTGCAATGGTTTGCATATATTATCCAGCTTAATTATTTATGGACAGGACTACAAATGTTATTTGTATTAAGTACCTTTGACATGCTGCACATTTTGTATTCCGATTTTAAGCCACTAGGTGGGGCTGTTGGCAGCTTTTTACATGTTTTCCAGTTTACTGTTATCTAAAAAAAAGCTGTTCTCTACAGAGCTCAATAGCTCAAACTGCTAATTACGCAAATGGGGTCCAAGCAACAGCTAACCTCTCCACTTCCCTGTTTCTTAACCACTTCCCGCCTGGCCTATAGTAAAATGACGGCCAGGATAACAAGCCAGCACGCTGGGGCGAGCAGCGTGGCGATCGGTGGTGTGGTGTGTCAGTCTGACACACCGCATCTCCAATCGTGGTAAAGAGCCTCTGACGGAGGCTCTATACCACGTGATCAGCTGTGACCAATCACAGCTGATCACAGCTTGAACCAGGAAGTGCCGGTAATCGGCTTTCCTTGTTTCAAGCTGACAAGGAAAGCCGATCGGCAAATCTCCTGTTGGGGAGGGGGGGGGGGGTGTGCACTGATAATCAGCACATTGATTATCAGTGCAGCCCCTATCAGAGGTGCCCACCACAATGCAAATCAGTGCCCATCAGCTGTCAGTCAGTGTCCACCCAAATCGCCAATCAGTGCCCATCAGTAAGGCCTGTCAGTGCCCTTCACTGATGCCCATCAGTAATGCCTGTCAGTTCCTCCTCATCAGTGCCATCCTTTAGTGCTCATCAGTATCGCCCATTAGTGCCACCTTTTAGTGCCCATTAGTGCTGCATATAAGTGCCTCCTATCAGTGCCCCTCAATTCTACATATTAGTGTCTCCTCATCGGTGCCAACTTATCAGTGCCACCTCATCAGTGCCATCTATTAATGCCCATCAGTGCCGCCTTTCAGTGCCCATCAGTGCTGCATATCAATGTAGCCTATCAGTGCCCATCAGTGCTGCATATCAGTTCAGCCTATCAGTGCCCATCAATTCTACATATTAGTGCCTCCTCATCAGTGCCCATCAGTGCCACCTCATCAGTGCCCATCAGTGCCTATTGGTGCCATGTATTAACGCCTATCAGTGCCCATCAGTGCCACCTATCAGTGCCCATCAGTGCTGCCTATCAGTGCCCATCACTGCTGCATATCAGTGTAGCCTTCTGGTGCCCATCAGTGCTGCCTATCAGTGTCAATCAATTCTACAAATTAGTGCCTCCTCATCAGTGCCCACCAGTGCCATGTATTAATGCTCATCAGTGCCACCTATCAGTGCCCATCAGTGTTGCATTTCAGTGTAGCTAATCAGTGCCCATCAGTGGTGCATATCAGTGCCCATCAATTCTACATATTAGTGCCTCCTCATCAGTGCCCATTAGTGCTTCCTCATCAGTGCCTATTAGTGCCATCTATTAATGCCCATCAGTGAGGCCTATCAGTGCCCATCAGTGTCTCCCATCAGTGCTGCCTATCAGTGCCTATCAGTGCTGCATATCAGTGTAGCCTATCGTTGCCCATCAGTGCTGCATATCAGTGCCGCCTATCAGTGCCCATCAATTCTACATATTAGTGCCTCCTCATCAGTGCAGCCTCATCAGTGCCCCGTCAGTGAAGGAGAAAACAAAATTTTATAACAGAAACAAAAAAAACTTTTTTTTTCAAAAATGGTGGTGTTTTTTTTAGTTTTGTTTAGCTTGTTTAGCAAAAAATAAAAAACCCCGGTGTTGATCAAATACCCCCAAAAGAAAGCTATATTTGTGGGAAGAAAATGATAAAAATTTAGTTTGGGTACAGTGTAGCATCACCGCGCAATTGTCATTGAAAGTGTGACAGCGCCGAAAGCTGAAAATTGTCCTGGGCAGGAATGGGGGAAAGTGTCTTGTATTGAAGTGGTTAAAGTGTATTTAAAGGAGAAGTCCAGCCTGACCTTGTTTGGCTGGTCTTCTCCTACGGGTCACAGGAGTGCAATTCGTTTTGCACTCCTGTGACCCGTTTCTCAGCAGAGAGCGGTCTGAAGTCCGCTCTCTGATGACATCACCAAGATCAGTGCTGGCTCCGCATCAATCCCGACTCTGGAAGTCTGGATCCGCCAGGTGCCTGGACTGATGGCCGTCTCAGCCTCTCAGTGATCCGCTGAGACGGCCGCTCCCCGCCCCTCCACAGCTCAGCACTCCAGTGAGTGTGGAGGAGCATAGAGGAGAGCTGCTGATTGACAGTCAGCAGCTCTCCGCTCAGGGAGGTGAGAGAACCAAGCCATCAGCGTTGTTCGGTGGCTCGGTTCTCAGTGCAGAGGCGGCAGGGGAGAGATGCACCATCAGACCAATGCTGCATCCACCGAGGTAAGTATGATTCTGCAAAAAACAGGATTCCCATACCTCTCCTTTAAACCCAAGAACAACAATGTAAATGTATTTCAGCTCACCAGTCCTTAGATGTGGTGGCTACATTTTCTTTCTTCCTTACAGAGTGATCCAGGACTACAGGATACCTCCTCACCTCCCCCCCCCCCGTGTTTTCTAGCTCACAGAAAATAACTGGGATGGCTGATAACGTTATTTGAAATTTCAATTCAGTACACAGGATGTTACAAGGACTTTGTGAAAGGTCAACAGATATCTATACTTGCAAGCCTGACCAAAGAGAACAAATGCAGCCACCACATCTAAGGTGCAATATATTACATTTTTTGTTTTTGGGTTTAGATATATTTTTAGAAAACCTATTTTATTCTGTGAATCTTTTTTTGTCATCGATGGGATGTGCCCTATATTAAATGTTTACTTGCAAACATTTTTAGATACAATTGTCCCAAAGTCAATATAGTTTGCCAACTGGATTGTCTATTTAAATCAGCTAAATACATCTTAGGTGCATCAAAATAAAGGTGTTCAATGTTTTACAGTTCACAGTGAAACCTCAGATTGCGAGTAACGTGGTTTACAAAGCGTTTCGCAGTATGAGTTTTTTTAAAAATCCTGACTCCTAGATTTGCCAGCGTTGTCTTACAAGATGAGCAGGATTCAAGCCTCTGGGGTGTGCAATACCGCATGTGGCCAGAGGTGCGGGGGTGCCGGTGATGCTCGAAGACGTTCGAAGCCGCTTGGAGACGTTTGGAAACACTCAGAAACACTCCGTTCCCGAGCAACTCTGAGTGTCTCTGAGTGGTCTCCGAGGATCTCTGCCTCTGGCCACATGCGGTACTACATACACTAGCAGTGACACTGGAACCAATTATCTGAGTTTCCATTAATTCTTATGGGGAAACTTGCCTTGATACAGTGGGGACAGAAAGTATTCAGACCCCCTTAAATTTTTCACTCTTTGTTATATTGCAGCCATTTGCTAAAATCATTTATGTTCATTTTTTTCCTCATTAATGAGGAAAATATACTTAGGACCCCCTCGACTTATACTCAAGTCAAGCACTTTTCTGCAGCAAAAAATTTCATTTTCCAAACCGAATTTGGGGCCCCGTTTCTCAGGGCCACTTTGTGCTAGGAACCCCAAATTTGGTGTGCAAACCCAGTGGAACTGGTACCACAACATATCCAAAGCTGGGGTTCCTAGCACTAAGTGGCCCCGAGATACGGGGCCCCAAAATCAGTTCGGAAAATGTCATTCTGTCAGGAGACTGGAGACTGCGAGCGTCTCCGCTCGCCAGGCTCCGGGGGGCATGCGCGGTGGACTGGCGCTTCGCCGCACACCCGTCCGCTGCCTGATGGTGCGGCGCGTGCGGGTGCACAGCGGTCCCCGTGTGCGCGCCGTCGCCCGTGCGGGTACCCGGTAGCGCGTCACGCTGACGCGCTCGCCGGGGGGGAGACTATTTCTGACGACTCCAGCACCCAGTCGGGTTGCTGGTTCGTCGTCAGCTCCTCCTGTTCCCTGTGCCTTAGTTGTTCCTGTGAAACCTGTCTGCTGCTCTGTGTACCGAACCCCTGGCTTGTTAAACACTCATACCGCTGATTGCCTACTACCTCTCTGACCTCTGCCTGCTTATAACGGACTTGCCTCTGCCTGATTGCCTGATACCCCTCTGACCTCTGCCTGTTAAACGGACTTGCTCCTGCCTGATACCCGGTTCTGACCTTTTGCCTGCTTAACGGACTTGCTCCTGCCTGATACCCGGTTCTGACCTCTTGCGTGATACGGACTCCCAGTGCCTCAGTTCCCACCTACGGATCTCCTGCATACCGGAAGCCCGTGCCTCCACGTGCCCCCAGCTCCCTGTATCAATTCCGGGGGTCTGGGTGCGCGTGGTCGTAAGGGCGAGCCGCTCTCGGCATCTTGGCCTCGGTGAGTATTAGTCGTGACAGTACGAACCAGCCAGATGTCCGAGGCCAACAGAGCACGCTCTCCTTTGGAGATCCTGTGTCAACAGGTATCCACTCTCGCTGACTCAGTACAAAAGCTACAGGAAGGCTATACCCAAATTGACAACCGCCTTCAGCAAATTACAGGGTCACTGCCCTCTGCAGCCGCAGCTCCCGCACCCAGCAGTGGGGGTTCGCTCCCTCAGGCTTCTGCCAATCCCACAGTCGTCATGGCGCTCCCGGAACCCAGGGTCCCCACACCGTAACGGTTCTCAGGGGACCGTAAGAAGTTCAGGGCCTTCAAAAACACATGCTCCCTCTACTTCGCCCTCCAGCCTAGAACCTTTTCTTCAGAAATCGTTAAAGTGGGATTTGCGATTTCTTTATTGTCTAAGAAACCTCAAGCCTGGGCCCAGGGCTTGATGGAACAGAGCAGTTCAGTTCTAAATACAATTGATGCCTTCTTTGAGAGTATGTCCCAGCTCTATGACGACCCAGGGCTTGATGGAACAGAGCAGTTCAGTTCTAAATACAATTGATGCCTTCTTTGAGAGTATGTCCCAGCTCTATGACGACCCGCAGCGTATGGCTACAGCTGAGGCCATCTTGCACCACCTGTCCCAAGGAAGAAGACCTATCGAGGACTATACGGTGGAATTTCGTAAATGGGCGGCCGATACAAATTGGAACGAGCCGGCCCTACGCTATCAGTACCGCCAAGGCTTGTCCGAGTTACTCAAGGATAAATTAGCTAGGATGGAAACCCCTGCTTCCTTGGAAGAATTAAGCCAAGCAGCCACGAAATTGGATAGGCGACTGCGGGAGCGACGCTCAGAGTGCTTCCAAGGCCCGCGCCCCACCTGGGCGCTATCAAGACCCCATTCAGCTCAGACCCCGACCTCAACGACGGCTGCTGCTACACCAGTTCCTGAGGTCGAACCTATGCAGCTCGGCCTGGTCCGGGCCCCGCTGACCTCTGAAGAGAAGCAACGCAGACGGCAGTCCAACCTGTGCCTCTATTGCGGAGGAGCCGGACACTTCCTGCGCAACTGTCCGATCAGGCCTAGTAAGTCCCCTCAGCCAAATGTGTTGAACTGTCCAAACAACAGTATCCCAAAGACTTACGTGATGTTGTTTGTTTCCCTACAGCTTCCGGAAGGGGAGACCCGCTTGCAGGCCATCATTGATTCCGGAGCATGCAGTTGCTTCATAGATGCTGCCTTGGCCCACAGTCTGAATATTCCTCTGCAAACCAAAACTCAAGGTCTACGGGTACATCTGGCCGACGGATCTCTTCCTCGCTCAGGAACCATCACCCAAGAAACCCAACCTATTCTGGTAACCACTGATTCCGGCCACCGGGAGTTTCTACGGCTCGACCTTATTCATTCACCCATCTTCCCTGTTATACTGGGCTTGCCCTGGTTACAGGCTCATGACCCACAGATCAAATAGAGCACCAAGGCGGTATCTTTCTCCTCTCAGTATTGCTCTCAACGGCTCCTAAAGTTTGTGCTACGATTGCTGCTCCGTCAGGCAACCTCCAACATGTACCCTCCGAGTACCTTGAGTTTCAAGAAGTCTTCAGTAAACAAATGGCTGACCGCCTACCACCTCATCGGTCTTTCGACTGTCCGATCGACCTCCTGCCCGGATCCGAGATCCCGTTCGGCCATATATTTCCTCTCTCGGAAACTGAGCTAGAAGCTCTTAAACAATATATTGATAAAAATCTCAAAAAAGGCTTCATCCGTCCCTCGTCCTCACCTGCCGGAGCCGGTATCTTTTTTGTTGGGAAGAAGGATGGTACTTTAAGACCTTGTGTAGATTATCGGCAGCTCAACAACATCACTATTAAAAACCGGTATCCACTACCACTTATTCCCGAGCTATTTCAACGGTTCCGATAAGCTAAAGTATTCTCTAAACTCGACCTCCGGGGGGCCTATAATCTCGTCAGGATCAGGGCTGGGGACGAGTGGAAGACAGCTTTTAGGTCCAGGTTCGGGCATTTCGAGTACCTAGTGATGTCATTCGGACTCTGTAATGCCCCGGCCACCTTCCAACACCTGGTGAATGATATATTCCGAGAATACCTGTATGACTTCCTTGTTGTATACCTGGATGATATTCCTATTTTCTCCTCAACTCTGGAAATGCACAAGGGACACGTAAAAAAGGTCCTTACCATACTAAGACAACACAAGCTATACCTGAAAGCTGAAAAATGTGAATTCGAAAAATCGACCATACAATTTCTTGGGTTAATCCTTTCAACCAATGGGGTTGCAATGGACCCACAGAAGATTCAGGCAATTCAAGAGTGGCCGGCCCCATCTGACAAAAAAGGGGTACAGCGGTTTATAGGGTTCGCCAACTTCTATCGAAAATTTATTGTTGGATTCTTTGCTATTGTGGCACCTATCACTCAACTAACCCGTCAGCACGGTTCTTTTCAGTGGTCCCCAGCCGCTCAAGAAGCTTTTCTGAAATTGAACAGGTTGTTCAGTTCCGCCCCGATTCTTCGTCATCCTGACCCGACTCAACCATTCGTGCTGGAGGTAGATGCATCGGAAATCGCAACTGGAGCGATTCTCTCCCAGAGACAGGGACCTAAAGCCATTCTACATCCTGTAGCCTTCGCTTCCAGGAGACTCAGTCCGCCGGAACTCAATTATGATGTGGGTGACAGGGAGCTGCTGGCCATAAAGTTTGCTTTGGAGGAATGGAGGTATTTGCTGGAAGGTGCAGTACACCCGGTCATGATCTTTACGGATCACAAGAATCTAGAATACCTCCGAACAGCAAAACGATTAAAACCCCGACAAGCCCGTTGGGCTCTCTTCTTTTCCCATTTCAACTTCCATATATCCTACAGACTTGGGGCACAGAACGGAAAGGCAGACGCACTCTCTCCGATGTTCTCCGCAGATTTTCAAACATCAGCACCAAGCACTATCCTCTCTCCACAAAACTTTCTTGGATTGACTCAGGCGGACCTTATGTCATCCATCAGATCCTCATCTAGCTCGTGTACTGAACCAGAAGTGCATTCCTTGAAAAAATATGAGGATCTTTTCTGGATTCGAGGAAAAATTTTCGTACCGCAAGAGACACGGCCTTTAACCCTTAAAATGTGTCATGACCATAAAATGGCGGGACATTTCGGGATTAAGAAGACGTCTGAGCTGATTTCTCGCTCCTTCTGGTGGCCTGGATGGAGACGGGACTGTAAGGAGTACGTGGCGTCCTGCCCTCTGTGCCAACGGAACAAGGGCCAAAACGCTAAGTCCTGGGGCTTGCTCAAACCTTTGCCCATCCCGGAACGGCCATGGGCTGATGTGTCCATGGATTTTATTGTTGATTTGCCAACCTCAGAAAATTTTACCACCATTTTTGTCGTTATCGACCGTCTCTCCAAGATGGCCCATTTTTTACCTATGAGGGGCACTCCTTCTGCCGCAGACACAGCCAATATATTTTTGAAAGAGGTCGTTAGGCTCCATGGTGTACCAAAGAGTATTGTGTCGGATAGGGGCGTGCAATTTACGTCCAAATTCTGGAGGGAACTCTGCAAGACCCTTGGCATCAAAGTCTGTCTCTCCTTAGCGTATCACCCTCAAAGCAACGGCCAAACGGAGAGGACAAATCAAACGTTGGAGCAATACCTCCGTTGCTTCTGCTCATGTTCCCAGGACGATTGGGCAAGTCTTCTCCCATATGCTGAATTTGCCTATAATAATTCAGTTCATGCCTCTACCAACCAAACACCCTTCTGGGCAAATTGTGGGTTCCACCCCACGTTATTTTCTAACGACATCCCTGAAATGACAGTTCCTGCAGTCCAGGACTGGATAACCTCGTTGCAATCCAACTTTCAGAAGATTCAAGACATGTTACACAAAGCGCAAGAAGATTACAAAAAACAGTACGATCGGGGCAGGTGGGTGAACCCAAAGTTTGACTTAGGAGAGGAGGTCTGGCTATCCACCACTAACCTTAAATTACCTTTGCCACCTCGAAAACTTGGACCCAAGTTCATCAGTCCTTTCCAAGTCAAGAGAATCATTAACCCTGTGGCTGTTGAGCTAGCACTACCCAAGACATACCGGATTCATCCTGTCTTCCATGTATCATTGTTGAAGCCTGTTGTGCCTAGCCCTTTTCCAGGAAGAGGAGAGCCTCCTCCTCCACCAATCAGGGTGGATGGCGAAAATGAGTTCGAGGTGGAGTCCATCCTGAACTGCAGAAAGAAGGGCAGGCAGCTACAGTACCTGATCCAGTGGAAGGGTTACCCACCTGAAGACAATTCTTGGGAACCCGCTAGGAACCTGCATGCTCCACGGCTAATCCAAGCCTTCCACCAAGATCACCCGCAATTGATGGCTAGCCTGGGCATCCAGTGTCCGCCCTTAGGAGGGGGGCACTGTCAGGAGACTGCGAGAGTCTCCGCTCGCCGGGCTCCGGGGCGCATGCGCGGTGGACTGGCGCTTCGCCGCACACCCGTCCACGGCCTGATGGTGCGGCGCGTGCGGGTGCACGGCGGTCCCCGTGTGCGCGCCGTCGCTCGAGTCGGGTTACTGATTGGTCGTCAGCTCCTCCTGTTCCCTGTGCCTTAGTTGTTCCTGTGAAACCTGTCTGCTGCTCTGTGCACCGAACCCCTGGCTTGTTAAACACTCATACCGCTGATTGCCTAATACCTCTCTGACCTCTGCCTGCTTATAACGGACTTGCCTCTGCCTGATTGCCTGATACCCTTCTGACCTCTGCCTGTTAAATGGACGTGCTCCTGCCTGATACCCGGTTCTGACCTTTTGCCTGCTTAACGGACTTGCTCCTGCCTGATACCCGGTTCTGACCTCTTGCCTGATATACGGACTCCCAGTGCCTCAGTTCCCACCTACGGATCTCCTGCATACCGGAAGCCCGTGCCTCCGCGTGCCCCCAGCTCCCTGTATCAACTCCGGGGGTCTGGGTGCGCATGGTCATAAGGGCGAGGCGCTCTCGGCATCTTGGCCTCGGTGAGTATTAGTCGTGACACATTCTCTGCTGCAGAAAAGTGCTTGACATTTTCTGAACCGACTTTGGGGCCACGTATCTCAGGCCCACTAGGTACTAGGAACCCCAAATTTGGTGTGCAAACCCAGAGGAACTGGTACCATAACATATCCAAAGCGTCTGAACCGATTTTTGGGGCCCTGTATCTCAGGGACACTTGGTGCTAGAAACCCCAGCTTTGGGTATTTTATGGTGCTAGTTCCACTGAGTTTGCACAGCAAAGTTCCTAGCACTAAGTGGCCCCGAGATACAGGGCCCCAAAGTCGGTCACCTGTGTCCATCTGCAGCAATGTCATTTCGGGACCATTTGGGTTCAGAGACCCCAAATTTTGGCTGCAGCTAGGGGGCATCTAGGAACCCTTAACTACCGAGTTTGAAGTTCGGGGGACCTATGGCTGCAAATGGGCACAATGAGGCATGCAAATGGGCACAGTGAGGCTGCAAATGGGCATTGTTGACCCTCTTTTCCACTTACAGTAGCTACGCATTTCTCACCCTCGTCTTATACTCGGGTCACTAAGTTTTTCCCATTTTTTTGTGGTAAATTAGGGCCTCGACTTTTACTCGGAACGACTTATACTCGAGTATATACGGTAGATGTTTTTAGCAAATGGCTGCAATATAACAAAGAGTGAAAAATTTAAGGGGGTCTGAATACTTTCTGTCCCCACTGTATACGAGTGCTTTGGATTACAAGCATTCTTCTGGAACGGATTATGCTCCTAATCCAAGGTACTACTGTATTTTCTCTCTAAAGTAGCCACAGCCTGAGTAGAAAAGCCTGTCCCCCACCAGAGGGATCCTTGCTCTCTGTGGGAAAGCATTTTTCTCATTTTGAGGGACTGGCATGCCTCCTACAGAGTCAGACCTCAGCAATTAGACTAGAGAGTAAAGCCTTGTACACACGGTTTGATTGTTGGATGACCGAGTGTCTGATTTTTGTCCAAAGCACATGTGTAGGATTTTGTCTAGCATACTAACCATCTGCAAATTGTCGTTTAACAAACACGAACGTAGTGATGTACTATGAGAGTAAGTTCTTTTCTCAAACACCACCCTTTGGGCCCCTTCTTTCGTGTTAGTAGAATTTTGGTGAGCGTTGATTCGCGATTTTCAGATAGTACAAAACAAATGCCTTTTAAAATACGTTTGGCATAACTACATCAGTATCACCAGCAAAGCAGCTTCATTATTATCCCATTAAAGAAGATGAGAATGTGTGCCGCATTTCGACATTTCATCAATTGCCGCGTCACAATGTTAATTCTAGTTAACGAACGCTAGTTTACAAGACCGAACTCTTCCCAGTCGTTCCTTTATTCCGATTTCTGTACTGATCAGATGTTGAGTTCACATCCAACAAAAATTTTATAGCCTGCACATCCAGCTTTTGTCTGATGTAAAAGTCAAATCATCTGTCGAATGCACCATACTAACGATCCGAAAATCTGCAGACAGCTCGTCTCAAGACTTTTCCCTTCTGATTTTCGTACCGTGTGTACGAGGCCTTAGAGAGCTCTGGATGTGGTCCTGAGGGTGTGTCAGACCTCTGCAGAGAGACGACTGCTTTTATAGGTCCCGCGCTGTAGCATGCTGTTTTTTTTTTAAAACAAGCTGTAAGAATTTGCACACCTTTAGTTGTGTTGCACCTGTAATGTATTTAGCTAATTTAAAGTGAAAGTTCATTGGGTAGGGTAGTATGGTAATATTCTGAAACAGATGAAGGGAGATACACTAAATTGCCAAAAGTATTGATACACCTGCCTTTACACACACATGAACTTTAATGGCATCCCAGGCTTACTTCATAGGATTCAATATTGAGTTGGCCCACCCTTTGCAGCAATAACAGCTTACACTCTTCTGGGAAGGCTGTCCACGAGGCTTAGGAGTGTGTCTATGGGAATGTTTGACCATTCTTCCAGAAGCGCATTTGTGAGGTCAGGCAGTTGAATGAGAAGACCTGGCTTGCAGTCTACGCTCTAATTCATCCCAAAGGTGTACTATTGGGTTGAGGTCTGGAGGCCAGTCAAGTTGATCCACCCCAAACTTGCTCATTCACACTATATTGCCAAAAGTATTGGGCCACCCCTCCAAATCATTTGGTGGAGGAGGGATTATGGTGTGGGGTTGTTTTGTAGGGGTTGGGCTTGGCCCCTTAGCTCCAGTGAAGGAAACTCTTAAGACGTCAGCATACCAAGACATTTTGGACAATTTCATGCTTCCAACTTTGTGGGAACAGTTTGGGGATGGCCCCTTCTTGTTCCAACATGACTGGATACCAGTGCACAAAGCAAGATCCATAAAGACATGGATGAGCGAGTTTGGGGTGGAGGAACTTGACTGGCCTGCACAGTCCTGACCTCAACTCGATAGAACACCTTTGAGATGAATTAGAGCAGAGACTGTGAGCCAGGCCTTCTCATCCAACATCAATGCCTGACCTCACAAATACCCCCCTAAAAGGATGGTCAAACATTCTCATAGACACACTCCTAAACCTTGTGGACAGTCTTCCCAGAAGAGTTGAAGCTGTTATAGCTGCAAAGGGTGGGCCAACCCTACCGACTAAGACTGGGATGCCATTAAAGTTCATGTGCGTGCCTCCCAATACTTTTGACAATATAGTGATCCTCCAATCCTCCCCGCACAAGACCAGTCTATGCACCCCCATGCTCTAACAGTCTGTTTCAGACATCATCAAGCCCAGAAAAGACTCCATAGACCTGCTTTGGATGTGAGGATTCCAGGAACAGTCCACTGTTGGATTGTGGGGAAACACCATTCGCCTGTGGAGTGGAGGATCACCTGAGTATATGGCTTTCCCCTCTCCCCCTGGACAAAATGAGTACTGCCCACAGTGCAAGGGAAAACTTGTTTTTTCTTTTTGCCTGGATTTGAACTTTAACCTCCCTGGCGGTATTCCCGAGTCTGGCTCGGGGTGTAATTTTAGAACCAAAAGCGGTAACCCCGAGCCAGACTCGGGATCGCATCGCAGGATCCAGGAAGAGCTTACTTACCTTGTCCCCTGGATCCTGCGATGTCTCCCCGCAGTGTGAGCGGCTCGTCCTCCGCTCGATTCATCACGGAGCCGATCTCCATTCCCTGCGAGCATTGCAACGCACGGGGACGGAAAATGGCGCCAAATTCAAAAAGTGAAACACACACAATACATACAGTATACTGTAATCTTACAGATTACATTACTGTATATAATTATTTCATCTCCCTTTTGTCCCTTAGTAGTTTCTCCAGTGCCCTGCATTCAGTTTTATATTATAAAAACTGTTCTTTCTGCCTGGAAACTGGAGATTGTCCATAGCAACCAAAACCACCCCTTTACATCAAAAGGGATTTTAGACCAGCTAGAAAACAGCAATAGTAAATTAGAATCACTTGCAGAATTGAGCGATAGTGATTTGTGGGGAGATCCGTCGTCAAACACTGAAAAGTAATGACAGCGACAATTCTACAACTGAGCAAATTTCAGTGCTTTTGATTTGATTACATTATTGAATAATTTTTATTATTATTATTTGGTATAATTATTTATAGTTATTTATTATATTATAATTTATGATTTCGTGTTTCAAACTTTATCATACCCGAGATGTCTACTATACTCTGGTTTTGGAGAGATTGTTAGAGAAATTATACTTTAAATGTCAGTTATGAAAGACGCCATTTTGATTATCATGGCCTAGAAATAAGTTATAGTGATAATATGGAGTCAGCAATATAATATGCTTAGATGTGCAGTTTTGAATGTATCCTGAAATCATTGTTATATGTAAGATAACAGTCTGTAACAGACACTTCCACCTTTCCTGTTCTGTCTAGAATAAAGTTGAAAATACATGAGACTGGGCATGTTTTAAGACAGGAAAGGGGGGTGTCCAGGGCTTACAAAAAACATGTACCACAAGTATTTTCCTTAGAAATGATAAAGGCTGCATGAACGTGTAATTCATTTCTCTTGCATATGCAATAAATATTACCTTGATTCCCGAGGGCGATCTGAGATGTTGAAATAATTGACTTAACAAATTTGGTCCTTCGAAGAGCCGGAAGTCCATTTCCCCGAGACGCACTGGCCAACAGTGACCGATGACCGTACGGCAAAACTGTAAGTCCTCCATCTCAAATTAGATGTTAAAAAGAGGCCGGTCCGCTGAACTAGTGCCTCCCGGGCAGCGACTTACCGGATCAGCACAAGAGACCGCTCTCGGGACAAGGTAAGATTTTTATTTTTATTTTATTATTAACCTTTTGTGTTAGACTTGATTAGGAATTTGATGAATAAGGGATTTGAATATATACATACAATATAGAGATTGATCGAATGTTTATCTGTTTCTGTCCTATCTGCTTACTCTTGTTGAGGGGAAATAAGTGGTCATGTATTCCCCGTATAGATCCGTCTGTGGCCATCCTGGATGGGCAGACCTAGTGACTAGCCCGCGTTTTGGGAAGACGCGCTCAGGGCGACCTGGCGGCAGTCGAGCACTGCGGGTGTTCTCTCTCTTGTGTGTTCTTGTTTGTTTCTTCTGGTTAATTGTCATTTGATATAGGGGTATGGTCCCATACTAATATCCGGGTGCAGATAAAGGAAATTTGTCGGTTTGACAGCCTTGTAAACTGCAGAAAATCCCTTGGGGACACATAAATACTCCTAGATCAAAACCTAAAGAACCCCCCCCTCCGTTGATACAAGGGTGTGGCCTGATAGATTTCCAGGTAACAAATAGAGGACATTTGGCGGACCGCGGTGTTCATGCCAGCCTCATATGTTGTATTAATCCTGAGCAGGCACATAAATACCCTTGGATCAATGACTAAAATATTAAATGTTTTGATAGGATGAAAGAACAGTCGGGAGAATTCAGTTTCCTCGTAATTCTGTAAATGCTCTCTACAAGTTAGTGAAGTATTAAGTAATGATAAGAGAACAGTCGGGAGAATACAGTCTCCCAGTAATTCTGTAATTCTCTAAGACACCAGTGTTTTAGCAATACACAAGATCAGTAATCTAGAAGTGATATATCATGACTAGAAAGTCTGTGAGTGATTGCAAGTGATAAGATACTGTGTGCGTGTGTTGTGTCATTGTGAGAAGACACTAACAAAAAAAGAGCTCCGTGTGCACGATAAACAAAGTAGGTATGATCCATGGAAAATCTGTTGGTGTGAATGAAGGTGTTAAGTATATGTGTAGTCTAGACAAAGAGAATGTGACATTTCTTTAAATGTGGAAAACAAAGTATGATTTTGATGCGTTTTTAAATAAGGATTATTGTGTAATACTGTGTAGAAAGCTTAAAAATGATGCCGGCATGAAAATAAGAAAACAGAAGAAATTAGGCCTTCCCCAGGCAAAGAAATGGCTTGAGGAGGCTAACCATAGGTTAAATTCAGAAAACCATAAAAAGACTATGTTTTTGAACAAAAGATGAGGACAATAATATGACCGTCCTCTGACGTTTAGTTCAGCAAGTATTGACTGAACAAAACGTAACAAACCAAATGCAACCTGACTCTCCACTGTTTGTTGTTCCCCCGTGGTCACCTGGGTCACCCGCAGATGCAACCGATTCTCTTATGGCTGCAGCTAAACCCCCTCTCAAAATGACTCTTGCTGTCCAGAGGAGTCCACAAGGGACCCCCTTTACAGCAACTATTACAAATTTTTCGGGGACCTGGTGAACCAATTGATATCCCCCTCAGCTGGGGAACAAACAGAATGTGGAGAGGAAGAATTTCCACTAATTGAAGTTCCCAAACCTAGGGCAGGACAAAATGTAGGAGGTATAGTAGTCCCCAACACTATGATGGTCTATCGCCCCTGGACCCCTGAGGATGTTAAAAAAACTACTGAAGGGGTACCACATCCCAAGGTGAACATAGCTTAAATCAGGGATGGTATCATGGGAATGATTGCTAACTATCATCTTATTGGGAGGGAAATAGAGCAGGTCACCAGACAGATCCTGGGTCCCGACTGGCATCATGTAGTGGGAGATTGGAGAGGATTAAACAATCAGGGAGTTGTGTTGCCTCATGATGATGCAGCACTAGAAAACAGGAGGAATGCTCTTATAGCAAGGATAGAGAATAGATGGATACGTCGAGCCGACTGGTCCATTATAAATCAGTGTGTACAGGGAGAAGAGGAAACAGTGGACAATTTCATTGTTAGGATGAGGGAGATTTTCAATAATCACTCAGGAATAGAAGTCCCAGTAAATCAAGTAAACGATAGTACATATGAGCAACAGCTAAAGGATGCAATCTTGAAGGGGCTGTTTGCCCCTATATCAAGTTTGTTATCAAACACATGATCAACCATAGGATCTGCAGAATACAAGGGCTGATAGAGTATGCGAGGCATGCTGAGCGGCACTTCCAATCAAAAAAGAGAGTAAAGAAAGGGAAAGTGTTTATGTAGATGAAGGTAATGATGTGTATGTCATTGAGAAGGAGAACATAAGGATAGGAAACACCTGAACAAGGCCCCGCATTCAGGACTATGAAAAAAAAAAAAAAAAAAAGAGAAGGGAGTGTTTCCTGTGAGGTAAAAGAGGTCACTTGGCAAAAGAATGTAGGTCAAACAGAGAGGAAGATGCATGAAGATGTTGGTATGTCTGCAGAGAGAGAGATACAGAAGAAAATGATGAGAAAGAATCTGAAATTTTGGATGTGTGCGCTGTTGAAACTTGTTTGCATGCTAAAGTCAAGTCAGAAATAATCTTGGTTGTGAAGGGTAGATGGCTAACATTTCTCTGTGATACTGGGGCTTGTAGGACCCTAATACACCCGCTGGATATGAAAAAGGTAAAGAAAAAGGTGTAGTATATGTAAAATCTGCAAAATGGGTTGATGCACCAGGAGGTCACGTCTGAAGGCCTTACTGTGGAAGATCCACAGACAGGTAAAAAGGATCAGTGTAAAATTGTCATTACTACTAAATGTCCTGTTAATTTGTTGGGTAGAGACATGTTGCACGCTCTTGATATTTCTGTCGTACCAGTGGAGGGAGGTCTCAGAGCCCATCTGCTGTGTGAAAAACAAATCACAGCCGTGGATAATGAGCCCTGATACTGGTACAGCCTGGAATTTGCAAACTGAGGGATTAAATATACCCAAAATCCTGGCAGAAATAATTGACAAAGAGTCTGTGAGGAAAAGGTATAAGGTCCAGACAAACCTCTATTGCACCATGTATTACAGAAAGACCTCTGGGCCTGATAAGTCCTATGAGAAACAGTTAATGAGTCTCACTAACACTGAAGTTCTATTAAAATGTCTGTACTGTGATAAGGAAGGAAATAGCGTGGCTACTTGTCTCCTACCACAGCCTATTCTGCAAATATACAGGCAGGATACTGTTCTTGTGTTTCGGTCACCCAGAATTCCAAGGTATCATGGCATGAGCTAGGAGAACTTATCACGAACTGGGTCCAACTGACAGATGAGAAACTAAAATCCAGAGGGATTCAGAGGTATAGAAGGCATAAGGGAGAGAAAGATGGGTGGAGACTCGTGCAGGATTTACAGGCAGTCAATGGGGCCGTATTACCGAGGGCCCCGGTGGTCCCAGACATGCATGTCCTCCTGAACGAGCTCTACCCAGAGAACGAGGTATTTTATGTTATTGATAACAGTAATCCTTCTTTTCATTCCCTTACACAAAGACAGTCAGTTCTGGGTTGCATTTATGTACACGAAAAAAAAAAAAAAAAAAGAGGTACACATACACTAGGTTATCCCAGGGATATTGTGAAAGTCCAACTACCTTCTCACAAAGAATGTCCAATAATTTGTCTCGGTTTGTACCTCCCAGTGTGTTAAATTCTCTTGTATTTGGATGACATTCTGGTAGTAATGTATGTAAAATTACCATGGTTCTGATGCATTTCCTCGCAGACCAAGGTCAAAAGGTCAGCAAAGACTAATCACAACTGTGGAAAGAAAAGGTGAAATGCCTGGGTTACATTTTATCTCAAGAAGGTAGACATTTGGATGAGATCCGAAAAGAGGCCACCCTTCAAGTTCCCAAATCACATACCAAAAATAAATGATGTCATTTCTTGGCATGGCAAATGTCTGTAGAGCATGGATAGCAAATTATGCTATGGAGGTGGAGCCTCTTTCTGATCTCATCTATGGTTCACTAATGGCTGCAAAAGATTCCATTCAGTGGAATGTGTAAGCAGAGGATGCATTTACGAAGGTAAAGCACCTCATTGTGGGTTATGCTTAGCCTTCCCAATTACAGTAAAACCTTTTATCAGACTGTAGATTGTAAGGAAGGATCTCACTGATGTTCCCTTTCTAGATGCTGACATTACCTTTTGTGTTGATGGGTCTTGTAAAAAGGACGATAAAGGGGTACATCAAACGGCATACGCTATAGTAACACATGACCAGGTCATTGAAGCCAGACCCCTTCCCAGTTCCTACTCTACACAACAAGCTGAAATTATTGCCCTATCTAGGGCCTGTAGTCTAAGGGAAGGGAAGAAAATAAATATTTATACAGACAGCCAATACGCTTTTTCTACTATACACATATTTGCCCAGTAATGGAAAAATAGGGGTATGATTACGTCCACAGGTAAACCAATCTCACATAGAGATCTTATCCTGGCCCTTCTAGAAAATGTACAGAAACCAACACAAGTGGCTATTTGTTAATGTACAGCACACAGAAAGGGAACAGATCCAATTACTCTAGGGAATGCACTAACAGACAAGACCGCAAGGGAAGCTACTACAGGACCGCAAAAAACACACATATACTATACAGGTCCCCAAGAAAATGATGAGGTACGGAAAGCTATTGATAAAACATGGTTATCAGAAATGCAGATAACATCACCGGCAGGTGAAAAACAAAAGTGGTTATCTAAAGGGGCAACGCTGGTCAATGGTATATACACAAGTACAGAAGGTAAACCCATCTTACCTACATCACTGTTTAGATATGCTGCGTTATTGAGCCATGGGCAAGCCCATATCTCAAAAGGAGGGATGGTGCAGGTGATCAATAAGGTGTTCACAACATATGGGTTTACGAATGACTCTAGAGATTTTTGCCTCACATGTCCGCTTTGTAACAGATACCATGCTCAAGGTGCCCTAAGACCCTTAAGAGGTCATTTCTCACAACCCTCTTATCACTTTCACACGATATGCATGGATTTTATGATTATTGTTGTTTATAAAGTGGGCGGAAGCTTTTCCTGACACACCCAAATGGGCAGTCAGTAGCCAAAGTACTTATTAAAGAGGTGATTCCATTTCATGGGATCCCCTCTGTGATTTACAGTGACAACGGCTCCCATTTTGTAAACCGAACAATACAACAAATTGATAAATGGTACAATATTGACCTAAGAAGACCACTGTGTCTACCACCCACAATCTGTGGGCACAGTGGAGAGACAATGGTACCTTAAAGAGTAAACTAAGAAAATTGTTAAAGGAAACAGGGAAAAATAAATGGGTTTAGTGTTTGCCAATGGCATTGTTGAGTATAAGAATTACCCCTACTGCTAAAGGACTAACACCGTATGAAATGTTGTATGGTAAACCTTATTATATTCCACAACTAGCCACCGTTCCTCTCCCTGAAGAGGAAATAGACTTGACTTGTATAATAAGAATGTTTTCATAAAATATTACTGGGTCAGAATGTGTAAATGAGAAAAGAGCTACTCTAAGACTAAAATGCAAAGTATACCCCCCTCAGTACAAGCATTACCAGGAAATTTTACTTGTTTTTCTAACAATGACAGTAATGGTACAAATGTTGGCACCCTGTCCCCTGAATACTGTGCAACTACAACCCTTACTACAGACATTAAGTATGAACTAAAATGGTTTCAGGAACAGAAACAGCAATTGGCTGATGTTTGGTGTTTGTGTGGAGATAAGAGACTAAGGCCCAGACTGCCACCTAGATGGGAGGGTAGTTGTGCCCTTACCCGATTGCTGCTTCCCTTTTATATAGTTCCTATGAGTGATAAATCAATGAAACTACCAGGTAAATATTTTTTTAAAGGAATTAAGCGAGAAACACCACAAGGATCATTTGACAACCAAGTGTATATAGGTGTTCCACGAGGAGTTCCAGATGAAATTAAAGCGCAGAATCAAATAACAGCAGGACTCACCTCACTCTTCATATGAGTCCAGCCCAACAAGAACGTCGACTGGATAAACTCCATCTACTACAACCAGCAGAGGTTTGTGAATTACACCAGAGATGCTATCAAAGGCATAGCAGCACAATTGGATGCCACCTCTTTGACAGCGTGGCAGAACCGTAAAGCGTTGGATATGTTGCTGGCAGAAAGGGGCGGGGTATGCAAAATGTTCGGCACCTTCTGCTGCACTTTTATTCCAAACAATACGGCACCTGATGGAAGTATCACCAAAGCCTTACAAGGCCTACAAATGCTATCCGAAGAATTAGCTGAGAACTCTGGTGTAGAGAACCCCCTGACAGGACTTTTCGGAAAATGGTTTGGTAAATGGGGTGATCTTGCAAAAAGTTTGCTTATCTCTATTGTCATGGCAACCGCAGTTCTTACATTGTGTGGATGTTGCTGCATTCCCTGTATTAGGGGAATTCTTCAAAGACTGATTGACACATCTTTAACAAAAACTATGCTCCTCCAGAGCGACACGGAACTATACTCGGAACCTGATGATGAATTTACAACTCTCGCTAAGGACTTATCTGTCTAAATGATAATACCTGGTAAAATAAAATAACCTGGATATTTGAAGTATTGACATTATTAGTATAAAAGGAGGGAGATGTTAGAGAAATTATACTTTAAATGTCAGTTATGAAAGACGCCATTTTGATTATCATGGCCTAGAAATAAGTTATAGTGATAATATGGAGTCAGCAATATAATATGCTTAGATGTGCAGTTTTGAATGTATCCTGAAATCATTGTTATATGTAAGATAACAGTCTGTAACAGACACTTCCACCTTTCCTGTTCTGTCTAGAATAAAGTTGAAAATACATGAGACTGGGCATGTTTTAAGACAGGAAAGGGGGGTGTCCAGGGCTTACAAAAAACATGTACCACAAGTATTTTCCTTAGAAATGATAAAGGCTGCATGAACGTGTAATTCATTTCTCTTGCATATGCAATAAATATTACCTTGATTCCCGAGGGCGATCTGAGATGTTGAAATAATTGACTTAACAGAGATTTAAGTGAGTTTTTCCTAAGAATTAAAGGCCTACAATATAAAACGCCGAATTTCCATTCAAAGTAATTGTACCGCTTTCAGCATCAAAAATATGAAATAGTCATACTGCCAGGGAGGTTAAGGCCTCTTTCGCATGGTTGAGCTGCGGTTTAACCGCCCACTGAAAGCCAAAAATACAGGCAGAGGAGGCTGTTCTCATGCCACAGCCACAATGCTTTGCATTGCGCCATAGCACATTTAATATGACATGCCAAGATCGCACGACCTGTCAAACTCACCCAGTCAATAGGACTGCACCACAATCATGAACCAATGAGGTTGCACCCCTTGTGGTGTTTGACTGACATAGCCCAACCAGCATGGGCATTTAAGAAAATAAGAAATCAGAAGTGCTACAATTTTGAAAAACTTTATGTGGGTGGGTGCAAAAAAAACCTCAAAAATGTTCATAACAAAATTGCACTGTGCACAATGTCCACAGGGATACCGCTTATTTTATGAAGGTACAGTATATGAAAAGTGAAGTTTGCATGTGCCAGCCAGTTGCACAAGTTTTTAGGGCGATTAAAGGCCAATAATGATGGAGCTTGGAAGATACTGGCAGATGGGTATCATTTGACAAGACTGGCCAATGTTTACAAATGATAAAATAGGCTCTACTAGAGCATGAAGAGACTACACCAGGAATGCCGCAAGTATATTTTTTGGGGTTGAATTTTTAACAAAGATTGTCTTTCACATAGCGTAGTTTTATTAGCAACCTCCTCTAGTACTATACTAACCACAACATACAAAGCCATTCACAACTCTGCCCCGAGCTACATCACCAATCTTGTCTCCAAATATCACCCAAATTGTCCTCTCCGCTCTTCTCAAGACCTCCTACTCTCAAGTTCTCTCGTCTCATCCTCCTATGCTCGTATCCTGGATTTCTCCAGAGCCTCTCCCATCCTCTGGAACTCGCTACCTCCACCTGTCCGGCTATCCCCTACTCTTGCTATCTTCAGGCGATCCCTGAAAACTCATCTCTTCAGGAAAGCCTATAACGTCTCTAACTAATCTTTTACCACTTCCATCAGCTCATTCCCCACAGTTACAACCTTTTGTACCACCTGCCCCACCCTATTAGATTGTAAGCTCTTCTGAGCAGGGCCCTCTTAATCCTCTTGTATCCTATTGTATTATAACTGTATTGTCTCCCTTTTATATTGTAAAGCGCTGCGTAAACTGTTGGCACTATATAAATCCTGTATAATAATAATTGCAGTACCTTTTTGACAAAAAAATGCCTGTAATTTCCTGAAATGTATTCTCAAACTGTTCATCTGAACTGGTGATGTGTCTTACAACAATGAACAAACCATGTGGAAGTTCTTTTTTTTTTTTAACAGGTACTGGATGAAAGCTACCTGTAGATAAATAGTTATTCCTGTCTGGGTTTGCAGAATAAATGAGTGGTAAGGCATCCATCATGTTAAATGATTACAACATGAAGAAAGTGTATCTGTTTATAGCTACTCTCAAGGGTAAAGGAATTTGTTGGCATATGAGTTCAGATAGCAGTAGATGGAATGTCAATAATTCCTCTTGTGGGCCTTGCCGAATGAAAAATATATCATCTATGTAACCCAGCAATAGAAGTACATGACTGAGGTACAGAGAAGGTGTTCTCAAAATAAGCCAGAAATAAATTCTGCCACTCCTATGTGGGTTTATGTAGCACTACTCTCATAAGCGTTGCAATTGTCAAGGTTCCCCACTGCTGCACAGCCAGTCACTTAGCATTTCCAACATGCATCCAGACACAGGGAAACAGTCCTTGCGCTTTGTTTTTGTTATTGAGGGTATGATAACTTAGATGGGGTTAGGAATTATGGGATGCCCAACTTGATAACAACAGGAAAATCCAGGGACAATGTCCTCCTCCTTATTTACAGCTCCTCTTCTTCTTCCTGCACAATACTTGAGCCTTGTACAACTCCGCTTCCTTTTTGGAACTAACAGTCTCTATGTTAGCTTAGCAAAAGCCCCTTACAGGCTAGGAACTCTCAGACCCTTGGAAAGTAGCACATGTGGAGTGAACTGTATCCTGAAACTCCTTCTGCTTCCCTGTAGACACCGATTTCAGCTCTACTGCAGAAATGCTAGCCCACTTGGCTGCCACAAGCCCACCTGGCTGCTTCTTCTTCCCACTCTGACTGACACTCTGCAGTCTGCACCAGTCCTGCCCGAATGACACACATGGAGATTCCCCATGGCAAGGTTAGAAGAAGACTTAGCACACCGCTGTCTTCAAGAGAGACCTGCTACAGCTGGCAGTGTCTCCCCTTGTCTGTCCCTTTACCATGCTTATCTACTAACTCTGTCTTTTTGCTGCCTCTCTGGAAAGCTTTTCTCCAACTGCCTCTTGTGGTAGAATGCTTCCAGCCCATCACCCTAGCTCTGGCCCAAGGTAAAACCCCTCTCATGCAGGGGTCCTGACAGACTCCCTGAGCACTGCTTCTCCATCTTCCACCCGAACCCCTGCCGGCATGAACCATGAACCTGGGACCTCTGCTGTGTCTGGCAATGACTCCTCTCGCTGAGCTACCTGAAATGCTGGACAGCATTCTGTCTAATCCATTGGAAAACCCTGCCTTGACTTCTGCTGTACCTTGAACTTTCTGCTCCTTCCAAGTTCATGGGAGGAGCAAAAAGTTCAAGGTACAGCAGAAGTTAAGGTAGGGTTGACCAATGGATCAGACAGAGTGCTGTCCAGCATCTCAGGTAGCCCAGCAAGGAAGTTCATGGGAGGATCAAAAAGTTCAAGGTACAGCAGAACTCAAGGCAGGGTTGTTCAATGGATTAGACAGAGTGCTGTCCAGCATTTCAGGTAGCTCAGCGAGTCGTTGCCAAACACAGCAGAGGTCCCAGGTTCATGTCCAGGCCCTGAAAGTGTGTTTTTTTTTCACCCACCAATGTATGGGCAAAAAAATCCAGACTAGAGGTTTTTAAAATGATGGCACTTCTGATTTCATATATTCACTGAAATGCCCATGTGGGTTGGCAGGGCCATTACAACGCAGATGCCACCTGGGGTGGCCATTTTTGTCCCCACTCCAAGTCGTTAGCTGCTAGAATGCAACCACAGATGTGGACACTCCAGCCTTAGTGCCACCTCAACTGGCCTCATTGGCGTCAAGTGGATTGAGCAATGTCAGTCAAACAGCACAAGAAATTCAAGCTAACATTAGAAGGCACATAAGTGGTATCCATATGTATGAAGGAAATTGCAATTATGATTATAGAACCAGTACTTAAAGCGAAGTTCCACCCATTTAAAAGTCAGCAGCTACAAAAAGTGTAGCTGCTGACTTTTAATAATCAGACACTCACCTGTCCCACTCTCTCCCCCTCCTCTCTGAGGCGCTGACATTCTAATTGTGGGAGCCCGACTGTGGCTTCACAGCTGGGTGCACACTGCGCATGCGCGAGCCACTCTGTGCGCTGTGAATGGTCGGGCAATCTTCTGGGACCTGTAACCTGTCCCAGAAGATTGCAGGGAGGGAGAGGTGAACTTCCTTCCGGAGCCCGGGGAGGAAGTAAAAACTGGGTATCCGCTCCCCCCAAAAAAAAACTACATGCCAAATGTGGCATGTCAGGGGGTCACCATAACTTAAAGCGGAAGTTCCATTTTTGGGTGGAACTCCGCTTTAAGGCTACAGAAGAGGGAAATTTCCTGGATAGACTGTCACAGAGGTAAATTTATTGGATGCACAGATTGGATACTTGGACCCCTAGAGGCTTAAATGCAAATGTGATCTATCAGTCTTTCTTCAATCTGGGTCTGTTTAGGTTGCCATGGCTATTTTAGTGTTGTTTGACTGTGTTTTTTTTGTTTTGTTTTTAGCAGATAAAATTAACTTGTCAAACTAGTTAGTCTAGTAACTAGTAAGACTTTATAATCTGTTTGTTTAATTGGTTTTGAACCTGGATTTCTTTCATCCATAGAAATACATTCAGATCATGTGTATTATCATTACAGCTTGGACTATCAAACCCATCTTTTTCATTTGTATAAACTAAAGAGAGAAATACACTATATTGCCAAAAGTATTGGGACCTGCCTTTACACGCACATGAACTTTAATGGCATCCCAGTCTTAGTTCGTAGGGTCCGATATTGAGTTGGCCCACCCTTTGCAGCTATAACAGCTTCAACTCTTTTGGGAAGACTGCCCACAGTTTTTCTGTGGGAATATTTGACCATTCTTCCAGAAGCGCATTTGTGAGGTCAGGCATTGATGTTGGACGAGAAGGCCTGGCTCGCAGTCTCCGCTCTAATTCAACTCAAAGGTGTTCTATCAGGTTGAGGTCAGGACTGTGCAGGCCAGTCAAGTTCCTCCACCCCAAACTCGCTCATCCATGTCTTTATGGACCTTTTTTGTGCACTGGTGCGCAGTCATGCTGGAACAGAAAGGGGTCATCCCCAAACTGTTCCCACAAAGTTGGGAGCATGAAATTTTCCAAAATATCTTTGTATGCTGAAGCCTTAAGAGTTCCCTTCACTGGAACTAAGGAGGCCAAGCCCAATCCCTGAAAAACAACCCACACCATAATCCCCCTCCACCAAATGATTTGGAGGGGTGGCCCAATACTTTTGGCAATATAGTGTGGATGAGCGAGTTTGGGGTGGAGGAACTTGACTGACCTGCATAGAGTCCTGACCTCAACCCGATAGAACACCTTTGGGATGAATTAGAGAGGAGACTGTGAGCCAGGCCTTCTTGTCCAACATCAGTGCCTGACCTCACATATGCACTTCTGGAAGAATGGTCAAACATTCCCATAGATACACTCCTAAACCTTATGGACAGCCTCCCCAGAAGAGTTGAAGCTGTTATAGCTGCAAAGGGTGGGCCAACTCAATATTGAACCCTATGGACTAAGACTGATGCCATTAAAGTTCATGTGCGTGTAAAGACAGGTGTCCCAACACTTTTGGCAATATAGTGTATATTGAATACAAGTACCTTCTCCGTGTCATTTGTGACCAATTTCCCACAATCATATTTATTAGGGTTTATGTGCTCTGTTTTTACTTTTTCTTTTACCATTGATATTTTTGAATATTTTTAGTTTTGTTTTACTTACTATGGCTGTATATATTTCAAAATGTATTTTAACTGCCCTGATTGTACTTTGTATGTCTCGTTGCATTTTTTGTCATTCTGAAATGCTGACGATGTCCCTTCTAATTTTTATTTTTCAAAAGGGCTTTTTTTTCTCATTTATTTGCTTTTGTTGCGCTAGAATTTAGACACATAGGTTTAAAATGTGTTCTTTTTGGCCCTTGGGCCCAGGTAACATATGTGGACCTGCGGTTTGTACCCCTAGGTCGCTCAGTGGACATTCATTATTCAAAAAAAGTTAACTGCTCATATGTTTTCTTGCCCATGTATTGATGTCTGATATGTTGTACCCCTGCGTGGGTGAATGGCTGTTACACTGGTATGCTTTTTTTTCTTTTCTACAATTATTGTACCAGAAATTTTTTTCTTTTTACTTTTCTTACTCATGGGAATACACCTGTAAATTCAGTTGTGTCGTATGTCCTTAAAACCTTCTCACTTGTCCTCTGTGTTCTTCATTAAGAATATTTCTTCTCACTCAATATCATACAGTAAGGAGCACAGCTTATTGAAATCTAGAGTTCTTGGAATACCAGCATGCCTCTTTCCTGTAAACTATAGCAAAATGTATGTAAACTATATTCACAATTACCTAAGATGTGTGTAATTTGCACATGTGTAATGAGGTCTGTGTTTTTGACATTAATAGTTCCAATGGAACATTTTTTTTTCTTTTTGGGGCTTTCACCATCTGACCCATGAAATTATCCTCCAATAAGTTAAAAAAAATGGCAAGCCTTTGATTAGCATGTGGTTCAATTTGCCCAATCAATATCTGGATATTTGAAGTTACCCATAAAAATAATAGCATTGCCCTGTTTCCCAGGCATTTCTGCCTGTAAAATGAGTTGAATCTCTTCCTCCTCCTTAGGGGGACTATAACATACTTTCAGAATCAATTTACTATTTGATGCACTCATGTGCACTCATGTGAAGCTCCAACCATAATGACTTTGCACCCACACAACTCACGTTAGTAATATCCTCTCTTATTATTCACTGTCAGATCGCTTCTGACATACTTAGATACTCCACCTCTTCTACCAATCCTATCACTCCGATATAGAGTGTACCCAGGGACATTAGCAGCCTGGTCATGTGAACTGCTCAACTAGGATTCCGATACTTCAATGAAATGGAAATCCTCCAGGTATAACTATGTTTACTATTTTATTATTACTCGCATTTGAATTACAGTTTGTGTATGCAACTCTTCCTGTATTTGTCTTAGATAATGCAGTTTCCCCATGGTCTAGTTGTGGCTCTACTTCAACTCCATTCTACCCAACTCTTTATCCAGTGCCCACCTTGACCCTATGCTCTCTATATTGCATTTTCTTGTCTGACCCCCCCCCCCACCGCTACCTCATCTGTGCCCACCAGTGCCGCAAGCCAGTGCCCACCAATGCCACCTGCCAGTGAATATCAGTGCCGCCAATCAGTGCCCACCAATGCCACCTACCAGTGCCCACCAGTGCCACCTATCAATGCCCACCAGTGCCGCCAATCAGTGCCACCTATCAGTGCCACCTATCAGTGCCCTTCAATGCCCTTCAGTGCCACCTATCAGTGCCCTTCAGTGCCGTCCATCAGTGCCACCCCTCAGTGCCACCCATCAGTGGCCACCTATCAGTGCCCACCAGTGCCACCTATCAGTGTCCAGTGCCACCTTATTAGTGCCCATCAGTTCAGCCTATCAGTGCAACCTCATCAGCGCACATAAACGAAGGAAAAGAATTACCCATTTGCAAAATTTTATATTAAAATTTTCGGTCTTTTTTCGTATTTTTAGGGAAAAATAAAAAACCCAGCAGTGATTAACCACTTCAGCCCCGGAAGATTTGGCTGCTGAATGACCGGGCCATTTTGTGAGATTCAGCACTGCATTGTTTTAACTGACAATTGCGCGGCCGTGCGGCGCTGCACCCAAACAAAATTGTCGTCCTTTTTTCCCCACAAATAGAGCTTTCTTTTGGTGGTATTTGATTGACTTTGCGGTTTTCATTTTTTGCGCTATAAACAAAAAAAAGCAACAATTTTGAAAAAAACACAATATTTTGTACTTTCTGTTATAATAAATATCCCCGTTTTTTCTTTTAAAAAAGCAATTTTTTTCTCAGTTTAGGCCGATATATATTCTTCTACATATATTTGGTAAAAAAAATCGCAATAAGCGTATATTGATTGGTTTGTGCAAAAGTTATAGCGTCTACAAAATAGGGCATAGATTTATAGCATTTTATTATTATTATTATTTTTTTTACTAGTAATGCCGGCGATCTGCGATTTTTATCAGGACTGCGACATTATGGCGGACACATCGGACACTTTTGACACATTTTTGGGACTATTGTCATTTATACAGCGATCAGTGCTTTAAAAATGCACTGATTACTGTAAAAATGTCACTGGCAGAGAAGGGGTTAACACTAGGGGGTGATCAAGGGACTAACTGTGTTCCCTGTGTGTGTTTTTAACTGTAGGGGGAGGGGACTGACTAGAGGAAATGAAAGATCATGGTTCCTAGCTATTAGGAACTCATGATCTTTCTCTCCTCACAGAACAGAACAGGGATTTGTGTGTTTACACACACACATCCCTGTTCTGCCTCTAGTGCCCGCGATCGACGGTCATGATAACCGTCGGCCATGAGCATCGCCACCCCCGCAGTGCAGCGGGCGCGTGAGCGTGCCTCTGGCGGCACGCGTGCGCCTGCTATCCCGATCCCATGAGTCGACGTGCAGCTACGACGGCTCGCAGGATCGCGCCAACCTGCCGCAGTAAAATGACAGGGGCTGGTCGGCAAGTGGTTAAATACCACCAAAAGAAAGCTCTATTTGTGGGGAAAAAAAGGTTAAAGATTTCATTTGGGTACAGTGTTGCATGATCGCGCAATTGTCATTCAAAGAGTGACAGAGATAAAAATTGGCCTGGGCAGGAAGGGGGTTTAAAGAGGAACTGCAGTCTGCTCACATAATTTGTAATAAAAACATTTTTGCCATTCTGAAGCTTCCCTCCAACCACTTTACATATTATTTTATATATACTGCAATTCTGTACTTGCCAAATATGCTGCAGAAATCTCCCTCCACTGAGTCTGGCTGAAACCATTTTAACTGTGGGCAGCTGAAGCTGCTGCCTGTTCACTTCCTGGATTTACACAGACACATAGAGGCACACCTCCAGCTCTGCAGCTCTCGTTGGCCCTTTTATAACTCACCCCCCTCCCTTCCTAGCAAACTTTCATGAGGGTGAGAGAGAGCTGTGCATGATGTCCTAAGCCTAGGCTTTTTACCAGATAAGAAACAGGAAGTGGGCTTTATAAGGTATTTACTGGCAGAAAAAAAATGTTTTCTATCCAAAGTTAAAACAACAAGGGCAGAGGATTTAATAGATGGAAAGATGTAAAAATGACTGAAGTTCCGCTTTAAGTGCCCAGTAAGCAAGTGGTTAATGGACTTCCAGTCTTAGTCCGTAGGGTTCAATATTGAGTTGGCCCACCCTTTGCAGCTATAACAGCTTCAACGCTTCTGGGAAGGCTGTAGAGACTGTGAGCCAGGCCTTCTTGTCCAACATCAGTGCCGGACCTCACAAATGAGCTTCTGGAAAAAAGGTCAAACACTCCCATAGACACACTCCTAAACCGTGTGGACAGCCTTCCCAGAAGAGTTGAAGCTGTTATAGCTATAGCAAAGGGTGGGCCAACTCAATATTGAACCCTACGGACTAATGCCCCGTACACACGGTCGGATTTTCCGATGGAAAATGTCCGATCGGAGCGTGTTGTCGGAAATTCCGACCGTGTGTAGGCTCCATCGGACATTTTCCATCGGATTTTCCGACACACAAAGTTTGAGAGCAGGATATAAAATTTTCCGACAACAAAATCCGTTGTCGGAAATTCCGATCGTGTGTACACAAATCCGACGGACAAAGTGCCACACATGCTCAGAATAAATAAAGAAATGAAAGCTATTGGCCACTGCCCCGTTTATAGTCCCGACGTACGTGTTTTACGTCACCCTGTTCAGAATGATTGGATTTTCCGACAACTTTGTGTGACCGTGTGTATGCAAGACAAGTTTGAGCCAACATCCGTCGGAAAAAATCCTAGGATTTTGTTGTCGGAATGTCCGAACAAAGTCCGACCGTGTGTACGGGGCATAAGACTGGGATGCCATTAAAGTTCATGTGCGTGTAAAGGCAGGTGTCCCAATACTTTTGACAATATAGTGTATCATCTCAGCACTAGTTTCTCCAACACTTATCCCTCTACCCCATCTTCTGACTGTACCCCAGCTACCTACCTAATGATCTTGCACTCCCATATTCCTTCCCTATCTATTGGCCTCAGCCAGGACCTGACACTTAAAGGGTAAGTTCACCTTTACAGAAAAATCTGTAAGGTGAACTTGCACTGGACCCCTTCCTCATCCCCCTAGTCCCACTGACCTGAAGCCTGGCAATTTCCCGCTATGAGACCTCATATAGCCGCCTCACCGATCCGCGGCTTAGAAATGCCCTTGGCTTAATTTTCTGAACATACCTCATCAGGAGATACATTTAGGAGCATTCTAATTGGGTGGCGCCGCCACATGGGTGGCACCGACCAATCAGAACCCGTGTAGTCCATCCTGTCACTGCAGGCGAACTGGAGAGAAAGCTGCGGGGATTTCAAATCCCTGACCTGGTAAAGCGGTTGTATGATCTGTTAGAAAGGGTGACCGCCGGACTCCAGGTTAGCGGGACCGGGTGCGATGGGAAGGGGGTCCAGTGTAAGTGGTCCAGTGGTCAAAAGCTCCTGCTATTGCGCATAGGTGTGAACCCAGCCTGAAGGATCGCATGAACAGAGCAGGATGTGCACCAAGTCACATTACCACTCATGGGAGATATGGTTACCTCTGGCTTTATGGTGATACTCACATTTTTAGAGCATTGCCATAATTTCCAATACTATTGTAGATTAGGTTGCATACCATAACCTTGTTCTGCTCTGCTACTCCTTATTGTGGAATATGTCCTTGTTTTAACACTACAATCACAGCTTTGAACAGCAAACATTACAACTCAGAATGTTGCTTGCATTGCTGCCCAATCCAAGTCTCTGAGGCTCCTAGTTTATTTTAGTTTAGTTTGTGTCCTTTGTAATTGTGTGGTGTGGGGTTTTTTTTTCGTACCATTGCTTTACCTTTACTTTTTATTTTATTTGACATTTTTTCACTTTTTTTTCTTGTTTTTTTTTTTCTTGCAAATGAATATTCGCTGTTGCAACACTTTTTTTTTTTCTTGCAAATGAATATTCGCTGTTGCAACACTGATCCTCCTCCCGGGCCAATTGGGAAGCTGGTCTGACACCCGATTGGCTGAAAGGACAGGTGATCCTATTGGACGCCTAGGAGGAGGGGAGGAGACGCACAGCGGAAGCGAGGAGGAGAAGAGCCGCTGGACGATGCCTGATCCCCATTGCCGCTCCTCGGATGCCCAGTCTCCGTCGATGCCTGCATGCCCGATCCCCACCACCGCTCCTTGGATGCCAGATGCCCACAGCCGAGATGGGGTAAGTGCCAATGGATCGACCGGCAGACAGCGGGGGGGGGGGGTTTGGTTGTTTGCCACTGATAAGCATGACACTTTGCTACAATGTAAAGTAGTGAGTGTACAACTTGCATAACAGTGTAAATTTGCTGTCCTCTGAAAATAACAACACACAGCCATTAATTTCTAAACCACTGGCAACAGAAGTGAGTACACCTAAGTGAAAATGTCCAAATTGGGCCCAAAGTGTCAATATTTTGTGTGGCCACCATTATTTTCCAGCACTGCCTTTAACCCTCTTGGGCATGGAGTTCACCAGAGCTTCACAGGTTGCCACTGGAGTCCTCTTCCACTCCTCCATGACGACATAGTTACATAGTTACATAGTAGGTTAGGTTGAAAAAAGACACAAGTCCATCAAGTCCAACCTATGTGTGTCATTATGTGTCAGTATTTCATTACATATCCTTGTATGTTGTGGTCATTCAGGTGATTATCTAATAGTTTCTTGAAGCTATCAATGCTCCCCGCTGAGACCACCGCCTGTGGAAGGGAATTCCACATCCTTGCGGCTATTACAGTAAAGAACCCTCTACATAGTTTAAGGTTAAACCTCTTTTTTTCTAATTGTAATGAGTGGCCAAGAGTCTTATTAAACTCTCTTCTGCGAAAAAGTTTTATCCCTATTGTGGGGTCACCAGTACAGTATTCGTAAATTGAAATCATATCCCCTCTCAAGCGTCTCTTCTCCAGAGAGAATAAGTTCAGTGCTCGCAACCTTTCCTCATAACTAAGATCCTCCAGACCCTTTATTAGCTTTGTTGCCCTTCTTTGTACTCGCCCCATTTCCAGTACATCCCTCCTGAGGACTGGTGCCCAGAACTGGACAGCATACCCCAGGTGCGGCCGGACCAGAGTCTTGTAGAGCGGGAGAATTATCGTTTTATCTCTGGAGTTGATCCCCCTTTTAATGCATGCCAATATTCTGTTTGCTTTATTAGCAGCAGCTTGGCATTGCATGCCATTGCTGAGCCTATCATCTACTAGGACCCCCAGGTCCTTTTCCATCCTAGATTCCCCCAGAGGTTCTCCCCCCAGTGTATAGATTGCATTCATATTTTTGCCACCCAAATGCATTATTTTACATTCTTCTACATTGAACCTCATTTGCCATGTAGTCGCCCACCCCATTAATTTGTTCAGGTCATTTTGCAAGATTTCCACATCCTGCGGAGAAGTTATTGCCCTGCTTAGCTTAGTATCGTCTGCAAATACAGAGATTGAACTGTTTATCCCATCCTCCAGGTCGTTTATAAACAAATTAAATAGGATTGGTCCCAGCACAGACCCTAGGGAACCCCACTACCCACCCCTGACCATTCTGAGTACTCCCCATTTATCACCACCCTCTGAACATGCCCTTGTAGCCAGTTTTCAATCCATGTACTCACCCTATGGTCCATGCCAACGGACCTTATTTTGTACAGTAAACATTTATGGGGAACTGTGTCAAATGCTTGCAAAATCCAGATACACCACGTCTACGGGCCTTCCTTTATCTAGATGGCAACTCACCTCCTCATAGAAGGTTAATAGATTGGTTTGGCAAGAACGATTCTTCATGAACCCATGCTGATTACTGCTAATGATATCATTCTTATTACTAAAATGTGGTATATAGTCCCTTATCATCCCCTCCAAGAGTTTACATACTATTGATGTTAGGCTAACTGGTCTGTAATTCCCAGGGATGTTTTTTGGGCTCTTTTTAAATATTGGTGCTACATTGGCTTTTCTCCAATCAGCTGGTACCATTCCAGTCAATAGACTGTCTGTAAAAATTAGGAACAACGGTCTGGCAATCACCTGACTGAGTTCCCTAAGTACCCTCGGATGCAAGCCATCTGGTCCCGGTGATGTATTAATGTTAAGTTTCTCAAGTCTAATTTTAATTCCGTCCTCTGTTAACCATGTAGGTGCTTCCTGTGTTGTGTCATGAGGATAAACACTGCAGTTTTGGTTACATCACGGAGCTGTTGTATGTTAGAGTACTTGCGCTCCTCCTCCTTCCATTTCAGGTTCCCCGCATAGATATTTAATAAGGTTTAGGTCTGTAGACATGCTTGGCCAGTCCATCACCTTTACCCTCAGCTTCTTTAGCAAGGCAATGGTCGTCTTGGAGGTATGTTTGGGGTCGTTATCATGTGGGAATACTGCCCTGTGGCCCAGCCTCCGAAGGGAGGGGATCATGTTAGGCTTCAGTATGTTACAGCACATGTTGACATTCATGGTTCCCTCAATGAACTGTAGCTCCCCAGTGTCGGCAGCACTCATGCAGCCTCAGACCATGACACTCCTACCACCATGCTTGACTGTAGGCAATACACACTTGTCTTTATACTCCTCACCTGGTTGCCGTCACACATGCATGACACCATCTGAACCTAATGAAAATAAGTTTATCTTGGTCTCATCAGACCACAGGACATGGTTTCAGTAATCCATGTCCTTAGTCTGCTTGTCTTCAGCAAACTGTTTGCAGGCTTTCTTGTGCATCATCTTTAGAAGAGGCTTCCTTCTGGGACAATAGCCATACAGACCAATTTGATGCAGTGCGCAGCTTATGGTCTGAACACTGACAGGCTGACCCCCCACCCCTTTAACTTCAGCAGCAATGCTGTCAGCACTCATACGTCTATTTCCCAAAGACAACCTCTTGATATGACGCTGAGCATGTGCACTCAACCCCTTTGGTCGACCATGGCAAGGCCTGTTCTGAGTGGAACCTGTCCTGATAAACCGCTGTATGGTCTTGGCCACCGTGCTGCAGCCCAGTTTCAGGGTCTTGGCAATATACTTATAACCTAGGCCATCTTTATGTAGAGCAACAATTCTTTTTTTCAGATCCTCAGAGAGTTATTTGCCATGAGGTGCCATGTTGAACTTCCAGTGACCAGTATGACAGAGTGAGAGCAATAACACCAAATTTTAAACACCTGCTCCCCATTCACACCTGAGACCTTGTAACACTAACAAGTCACATGACACTGGGGAGGGAAAATGGCTAAATGGGACCAATTTGGACATTTTCACTTAGGGGTGTACTCACTTTTGTTGCCAGCGGTTTAGACAAATAATGGCTGTGTGTTGAGTTATTTTGAGGGGACAGCATATTTACACTGTTATACAAGCTGTACACTCACTACTTTACATTGTAGCAAAGTGTCATTTCTTCAGTGTTGTCACATAAAAAGATATACTAAAATAAAATGTGAGGGGTGTACTCACTTTTGTGAGATACTGTAGGTAGGCGGAAGTCAGTCTGGAGGAGTGGGTGTTCCTAGGTGGGCTGTATTTGCATGCAGCCCACCCTAGGTAATGTCCACTTGTGATGTTGTGCCTCCATGATTGAAAGAATGGAGAGCCAGTTAATAAAATGGCACAGGCTAAGGACAGTCAGAAAGAAAATGATGCTGGACTTCCTCCAGTCAGGAAATGAGATGAAAAAGCATGTATAAGACATTTCTGGACCAATATAGAGTTCGGTATCTCTGAAAATGATCTGTAATATGGTACTCTTCAAAGGGATCCCATGGGTAGATGAGGGTGAAGAGAAAGGTAGTCCTGATGGGGACTCAGCTGGAACCTCTCTGGTAGTGACAAGAAATCGCTCTGCAGGATAAGTATAGATGAGGTAGGAGGTTTGCTCGATATGCAGGGACGTCACACCTCAGGCTTTTATACAACGTAATTATTGAAGTTTGCAGTTCACAGGGTACAACTAAAGTAAACACGTTTCGGAGGGGTGCACCCCCCTTCATCAGGGCTGAGGTGGCGGATGTATTACCAACTGGCCTGCAACTGGAGTTCAGTTTTTACCGGAGCTCTCTGAGGCAGCAGAATGTGGAACAGAGCCAGCCAAAGACTTTCTGCATTCTCACAAGAGCTCCGGCGGTAACAACTCATCTCTAGTTCCAGACCAGTTTTTCATTCATCTGCCACCTCAGCCCTGATGAAGGGGGTGCTTTTCCCACAAAACACCTTGGCTCCAGAAAATGAGACAGACTCTGAGTTTCTGCAGCTACTAAAGCACACGGTAAGAAGCTTGCAGTGTGTAGGGGAATCAAAGTGAGCAGTTTCAGTATAGAAGAGAAGCCTGTACAACTGTGCAAAAATGAGGGTATGGGTGGAGTTTATCTTAAAGTCCTAAATCGTCTTGGACCTATGCATGTCCCATATATACACAGATGCTATTAAATAATTGTTTGTACATAGAACATCACTGCTTTATCTGTTATAATTCATTTTATCTCCATTTTGATGCTGAAAAGTTTTTCTAAATATAATTTGCATTCCATATGCCACAATCACAGTTCAGGGCTCTTGTGTGATTAAGTTCAATGTAAATCTTTAGAGATGTGATGAAATGCCCCAGGGATCTTGCAAAGAATCTTGACAATAATTACTACAAATCTGCATAAGCTTTAATTCCCACCTTTCAGTGATCTTGACTCGGAAGAAAAGGCAATGTATAGCTATGGGGAATGGAGATTACAAGGCTTTCTGCTTTATTTACAATCGTAATACTCTTTTGTTGCAAATGAGGTAACAGGAGGAAATAGGAATTGATTCTTGGTCCACACTTGTTACTTTTATCCTCTTGTGTGCTCAGACGATGTTTCCCCGTTCATATGCTTAAACAGATTTACCTTGCTGTCAGAGCTGGAGAAGTGATAAGAATGTGCATAAATGAAAGGGTAATAGCTCCTGTTGACCACCATACTGTACATATTACACCACTGCCATCTGATTTGGCATTAAGAGCCAGCAGACCCCCCCCCCCCCCAAGTCATCCCATCTTGAGGTAAGAAGTCTACTAGCCAGGCAGGTTAGATGTTCTGGTCTTATCACCGAGAGAGTACTATCAGTGGTGTCTACTGAGTGGCTGTATTAACCATAATTGCTTATCTGGGCCAGTGCCAGGGCATCGGGGTAAGAGAGGGCAGTCCAAGGTAAGAAGTCTACTGGTTTTATCAGTGAAAGAAGAGTTCCATTAGTTGTGTCTGCTAAATGGTTGTATCAACCTTAATGGCACTTGTGGGCCAGTGCCAGAGCATTGAGGTAAGAGAGGGCAGTCCGAGGTAAGAAGTCTACTGGTCTTATCAGTGTAGCACCCCCTAGCTAGTGTGCTAGAGTGCTAAATTTTTTGTTGTTAGTGTGGGTAAAATGTTCAGGCTTGGCTGGCAGCATCTCTGTTACCTCCCCCTACTTCTAGAAACTTGGAGAAGATTCTAGAAGAATGGGAGTGGAGGTTAGGAGGAGCTGCCTGGAGTATTCATGAGGGCCCTGACTAATCCCCAACACATGGATTGGCAGGGGTCAGCCCCTAACCAAATGCTCAGGGTCAGCCTAGCTGGGGCAGTGGAGTTCAGATGGAGATGGAGTGTTAGGAGGCTGTCAGAGACAGAGAGGAAGACAGCCAGGTGGGCTGGTGAGTGTTACAGTCGGGGGGGACTCAGAGGCAGCCTGAGAGGACTGGGTGAGAGCAGTCTGAGATGAATGCAGAGTCAGTCTGGGAAGACTGTGGAAGTTTAGCCATGAGTGCTGGAGAAAGGGGCAGCTACTGGCAGTGCCTGAAGAGGTGGTGCTGGGATCAGTAGCCCCAGAAGGACAGCTGGGCACTATGAACTGCTGTCCCTGCCTGTAAAGGGCATTTGCTACTAATCTAACAGTGCCAGTTGGTCCTGGGAGTTGTAGTGCTTCAAGCAAGTGTTGTGCGGAAGCTGAAGAGTGTAAATAGCTGTACAGAAGAAGTTGTCCCTGAAAAGTTTTACTAAACTCAAGTGGGCATTCCATATCACCCTTTTCCCCATCCAAGTTTAATCCCTTAATAAAAATACTAAACAAAGCACGGGACTGTTCCTTGCCTAAAGTGTGCCATGAAAATGCATTGTGCCTGGCTGTGCGGGGTGGGGGATCCCTTTCTACTTGTGGCTCCATAGGAGGTGTGCTACATCAGTGAAAGAAGAGTTCCATCAGTTGTGTCTGCTGAATGGCTGTATTAACCACATTGGCACTTGTGGGCTATTGCCAGGGCATCAGGGTAAGAGAGGGCAGTCCAAGGTAAAATGTTTTCTGGTCTTATCACTGTAAGAAGAGTACCACCAGTGGTGTCACTGAGTGGCGCTGAGCTAGTGCCATTGCATCAGGGTAGGTGAGAGCAGCCCCAAGCCTCTTAGAAATCATTTAATCAAAATTAAACACTTTTTGCAGGGGGCTGTTGTCCTTCGGTGTCATGCTTTGTGAAGACTTCTGGTAGTAGCTATAAGCCAGTTACCATGTTCGCAAGATGCAGAATGTAAAATTGTCAGTTTTACAAAATTGTATCCAGAGAAATATTTTATACTTTAAGCTGTATGTTGTTTTCAAACAAAATTAGAGTATTCTGTTTGGTGTGAATGCTTTTAGTTGGCTATGGTTAGAGACTGTCACTGAGGGGAAGGTGGAAAATTTACAACACGTAATAGTAACATTTGCTACTGCCCCATGAAATCTGCTCAATTCCCCCCCCCAATCAGCATAATTCACAAATCAATTATTTCACTTTCTTTTTTGCTTTACCACTTTATTTAAATATTTTTTCATTTTTTTTTTATTCTTTTTTTTAATTAACATTTCCACACTTGTATAATACAATTTTAAATATTTTGATGATGGGGAAGTGTTCAACACGTTTCTCAGATAATAGACCTGCTTCATCTGGAAAGACATGGAAGATATACTGTATATATTATTAAAATCTGAATTAAGCAAAATTTTATTTAAATTTAGAAAAGTATTGGACAGAAAGTACAAGTTTTCTTGCACATTTAAATACTTTGAGAGGTATATTGAAGGAACTGAAAACCCACAGGTTCTAAATATGAATATTTCCAAATGTCAACAATGTCAACAAAGCCTTGAGTTTAAAGCTCTGTGGGAAGCTAACATACTGAAGTATACTCAGAACATGATGAGAATTTTAATAGGTCATTACAGGAAATAACTTTTTGATTTACACAACAAAATGTAATTGCTTTGCGCACAGAATGCTAGCTTATCTAGTCCTCCTAATTTTGCGGGGACAGAGAGGGAACTAAAAACAGCGTGAAAGGTATATTAATGATATCATCATGAAAAAAGATAGGAATTCTGTTAACTACTTAAGCAACAAAAGTTACTGTACTGTTCGCCGAACAACCGAATTATCAACTGTTTCTTCGGCCCTCCAAATGACTACAATGCACTGCGCCACCACACAGTGCATTGAAAGCCCTGATTGGCTGAAGCAATTAAAGCTTTGCACAATCAGGGCACAGAGCCCTGTCAGAGCCAGGATTGGATGCTGTCATGATGACTCTATCCAATCATGGCTCATTGGTGTTAGTCCCACCCCACACTATAAATGTATTCTTTCAATAGCGAGAGAGATAGAACAGGGCTTTGTTCAGTGCTATTAGACAGTTAGTGTGCTATAGTGTGCTATTCTGATTCTAATGTCAGTGTAGATAGAATATCAGCTTAGTGGGAATCTAAAGATGGTTCAGTGTGAGTGTAGTGCGACCACCATTTATCTTTACATTAGTGTGAATGTAGGGATAGTTTAATCAGTGTTAGTGTAGTGACTGTTTAACACAGTATATTTCATTGCATTACTGCTATTTTAACGCCGTATATTTCAGTGTGTTATGTGCTGTTTAACGCAGTACATTTCTGTGCATTACTGCACGCCTAATGCAGTATAGTTCAGTACGTTACTTCAAGTTTAGCGGAGTACAGTTCAGTGCGTTACTGCAAGTTTACCGCTGTATAATTTAGTGCGTTATCTTCCGTTTAACGCAGTACAGTTCAGTGCATTACTTCAAGTTTAACGTCGCATATTTCAATGCATTACATGCCGTTTAACGCAGTACAGTCCAGTGCATTATTGCACGCTTAACGTAGTATATTTCAATGCATTATCTTCCGTTTAATACAGTATAGTTCAGTGCGCTACTGCAAGTTTGTGCTATTCAGCCACAGCATGCAGTGGAGGTGGTGGACTGGCTCACCCAAGCAGAGACTGGTGCACAGTCCACTGCAGCTGCCAGAGTGGCTAAACCTGCCTCCTTGTCCACAGCTATTCCTGCCATAGCCCCAGAATCAGGCAAGGAGGAGTCAGCTGAGTTATTTGAACACAGCAACAGCCACTTCCTTCTTGACGATGCACAGCCATTACTTGATTCAGATGTTTGTTCTGAGGTTGAGCTTGAGGAAGGCAGGAACATGAGCCTACAGAGATGGGAGAACACTGGTACACAAATTGGCAGTCATGTTCCCCCTGCCGCAGTGTATTGCCAAGTTGTCTCCAGTGGTAATGAGGATAGAGGAGATGATGACTTAGGTGCCAGATAGAGCAGAGGAGGAAAGTTGGGGTGAGGCACAACCCCAACGAGGCAGCCATCATGGGAGTGTAGACAGCAGCCACCCTATTCCATCACATTGTGGAGCTGTTATCTCCCGGTCCACTTCCCACAGCTCAGCTGTCTGGGCATTTTTTAGCACATGTGCAGCTGTCTGGGCATTTTTTAGCACATGTGCAGCTGATCGCACTGTTGCAATTTGCAAACTTTGTCTCAAGCACATCAAGCGTGGCAAAAACACCAGTATTTTGGGTACCACATGCTTGACAAGGTAATTAACCTCCCACCACTCACCAGTTAACCAGCCCGTTGGCAAGAGAAAAGGACACAAATCTGTTCCTCCTTCTTACTCCCTCTTACTCACCTCAGTCTGCCCTCGCTATACCTCTCAGCAGCCACCACTGACAGGGATGATGGTATATAGCAGGGTGTCCCAGGTCCTTGCAGCACATCTGCCAGCAGCACACTACCAGCTGTAGACTATAGCCAGCAAATTTCTCTGCCTCATCTGCTACAGTGAAAAAAAAAATACAGTCACTGTCACCCACATGCCCAGCATCTAAATGCAAGCTTGTCAAAGCTGCTGGCTCTAAAACTTCTGCCTTTCCGTCTGGTGGATTCTGCCCCCTTCCATGAATTGGCAGAATGTGCTGTACCACAATGGCAGGTTCCGAGTCGCTATTTCTTTTCACGTAAGGCCATTCCAGCTCTGTACCATCACGTGCAAGGCAATGTTGTGACATCGTTGGGCAAGGCAGTCAGCCGCAAAGTCCATGTTACTGCTGACACGTGGTCCAGCAAGCATGGTCAGGGACGATATATTATGCTCACAGCACACTGGGTAACCTGGAAGGATGCAGGACAGGGCTCAGTGCTGCAGCTTGTCTCCATACAGCTAGTGGTGATAATGCCAGATTTGTCAGCTCTACCCCCTCCTCCTCCGCCTCCATGCCCTCCTCTGCTGAATTGTCCTATGAACCACAAGTACCCCCTAAGCGTTCAGGGGCTATTCAATGTGTCAGGCTAAACGGTGCCATGCAGTGCTTTAGATGGTGTGTCTAGGGGACAGGACCCACACCGAAGCAGAGATTCCTGCAGCTCTGCAGGAGCAGGCCCAGAGGCGGTTCATGCCAAGCCAGCTGGAGCCAGGAATGGTGGTGTGTGATAATGGAACAAACCTCCTGTCTGCCCTTAGACAGGGAAAGTTGACACATGTGCCATGCCTGGCACATGTTCTCAGTTTGGTGGTGCAGCGTTTCCTGAATAGGTACCGAGGGTTGGAAAATCTGCTGAAGCAGTCCAGAAGAGTCTGTAGCCATTTCAGGCGGTCATACACAGCCAGTGCTCAGTTCGCTGAAATTCAGCAGGAATTCCACTTGCCCATAACCTGCCTGATTTGTGACATGCCCACCAGGTGGAACTCGACTTTGGCAATGCTGCAGTGGCTGCACTTACAGCAGAGGGCCGTCAACGAGTACTTGTGTTAGTAAGGCACAACGACAGGCTCAAGCCAGCTCAACTTTTTTTCCCCACACCAATGGCTGTTCATAAAGGATGCATACACTGTACTGTCACCATTTGAGGAGGCCACAAGAATGGTGAGCTATGACAATGCATGTATCAGTGACCCTATCCCTGTTGTGTCCCTGCTGGAGCAGACTGCGTGGCATTATGGACAGAGCACTTGAGGCAGAGCAGAGGGAGGAAGAGGAGGACTTCCTTTCCTCTCAAGGCCCACTTTATGTGCCACAGAACACACAAGAAGAGAGAGAGGAGGAAGAGGAGGATTCTGACAGTTTTGGAGGCCTTGAATCAGAGAAAGACATGCATCAAACAGTAAGAGGTTGTTTTCCATCCGCTAGAACCCTTGGGAGTAGTACGTGGCTGGGAGGAGGCAGTTCCAGATACTATAATCCTCAGTGACCCAGAGGAGTCTGCTTCTCATGCCTCCGTAAATTTGCGGTGCATGGGCTCCCTCATGCTTCAAAGCCTGCGAAAGGACCCAAGAATACATGCCATAAAGGAGAAGGATCGCTATTGGTTGGCAACCCTCCTACATTTCTACTACAAACTCTTATTGCAAAATACCATATTTCAATACTTGAACTTGGTAAATTTAAACTTGGTAACTCTTAGTGATTAGCTTTCCATAGTCCTACAGACTTATGTAAACAACTAGGCGTTGACTTTAGCACTGTTATTCTTTCTCAAAACAAACAGACCTTAAAGTGGATGTAAACCCAATGTCATCCTTTCTAAACTACTGCCATAGGGGTTATCTATAAGGATATACATGCCTCCTGCATGTATCTTTACCTGTCAAATGTCTCCCCTCTGTCTGTTATTAGACCCGAAAAACTGCATATTCTGTGGGCGGGTCTGTTGTCTGGAGCTCGGTGGGTGGAGTCGTGATGTCAGTAGACTCCCCGCCCACCTCTACACTCCCCTGTGTATTTCTAACACTGAACTTCTGCTATGATCTCTAACATCCAGTGAAAAGACAGGAAAGTAACCACATGACTTCAGCATGCCAAATTATGCTGAGGTGTGGAACAGCCAATCCTTGCAGAGCTGCTGAAGAAAGGAGTGGGAGGGAATTAAAAAATACTGCATGTGTCTTATGCCGCGTACACACGGTCGGACTTTTCAGCTACAAAAGTCCAACGGACGCTGACGGACTAAAGCTGGCTGGTAATCCGATCGTGTGTGGGCTTCTCCGGACTTTCAACGTACTTTTTTAGCCTCAAATCCGACGTACTTTAGATTTGAAACATGCTTCAAATCTTTACGTCGTAACTACGACGGACCCCGAAGTCCGCTCGTCTGTATGCTAGTCCTACGGACAAAAAAACGACGCATGCTCATAAGCAAAAACTAAACGGAAGCACTCGGTCTAGTAAAACTAGTGTTCGTATTGTAGGTAGCACATTCATCACGCTGTAAAATCTGTGATCGTTGAATGCAGCGCATTTTATTTCTTCTTTACGAATGTTCTAAAGAACGAAGGTGTTTTGCTGTTCATAATCAGAGTTCTGCCAAACTGATTTCTGGATTCTTTTTCTCTTTGATCTCATGAATGATATAGTATGCTTTTTAAAAACAATGTTTCCATACTAATAATACTTTTTCCCTTTATATTTTTTTTTTTTAGGTTTGTAAAGTTACCACAAAGAACCCATTATTCTATTTTTTTTTCGAGTGATTATTTTTTAGTTTTTATATAAAGTGAACCCAAAGCACCGTTTTTGGTTATGTAGATTTTTTTAGTTTCAAGACTTACCACTTGAACATTATTAACATTAGTAATGTATTTTTGGTGTGTTTTTTTCAAACTCAATGAGATTGTTGTCCCTTGTTAATTTAACATTGTGTGTAAAATCAATGATTTAAAAGAAAACACATAAAGTCTTTTGCTAAACTCAAAAAAGATCCATTTATTCATGGTCAAAATAAAATAAAGAGGAAGTCAACGCTGGAAAAAGTCGTTGTCCAAGAAAATTGGGATCTTGCGGAGTCCATATAAGAGGGAGCACAATCTGGTCCAAGAATCCCAGAGATCAACAGCACCAGCAGATGATCTAGATGTCCCCAGACTGTGGTCCTACAACAGCCTGCGTCTTCTGTCAGACCAGACTGAACCCAGGTCATCACTTTCTTCTCTTCCCTGCAGCCTTTCCTCCACGCTGCCCTGCAGCCTTCCCTGCAGCCTTCCCTGTAGCCTTCTTTTGAGGCTGTGGCTCTGGTGTTTCAGTTGTGGCAGGAGGAGGAGGAGGAGGAGGAGGAGGAGGAGGAGGAGGGGGGGGGCTGCCTCATGTAGTTGGGTGTTTTGTGTTAGCGTGCCCTGCAGCCCCTTATGGATTGTTTCCCCAAATAGTCGCTCACAAATGAGGCGCTGCTCCCAATCCATCTGAAGAAGCCTGCTGGCTAAGTAGCAGCCATAGGATTCTTCCGCTTCGGGGGGGCTCGTTAAAAAACGGGTGGCCTCTTGCATGAGGCGCAGGGATGCGTCCTGTGTGACCATCCCCTTCCTGGCCCTTTTTTTGGGAAGGTGGAGGGGAGGCACTTGAGATTGGGTCAGGCTCCTACTGGGCCCAGCCACCTCACTTGGCCCAGCCACCTCACTTGGCCCAGCCACCTCACTGGGAGCAGCCACCTCCTGCCTGACACTGGGCCCAGCCTCCTCCAGGATGATGGTGAATCCGGCCTCCTCCAGGCTGTCCATGGGCCCGGTCTCCTCCTGCCTGCCACTTTCCCCACATTCCTCCTGGATGGACTCATCCTGTGTATAAAAAAAGGACAATAGTTTTAGTTTCTTTTTTTGGGTTCATCAATGACACACAGTTTGCTTCTCATGACTAGCAAATTCAATGTGAATACATCTCTTTAATAAAAGAGTCTAATCAGACACCCTAATTATTTCAAGCAGGTGCCAAACATATTTAGCCACTACTGTCATTTGATATGTATACACAATTTTGAGTGCAAAATTATTTTAGACAATTATAACATCCAGTTAACATCATTAATATTAGTACAGTAAATATTTGTTAAAATAATTTACCTGACTCCAGATGGTCATATCCGGTTCATCCAGGATGGAAGACCCAGCTTGCTCCTCATCAGCCTCTGCTGGGGTGGAGGGAAGGGTGGAGGGAAGGGTGGAGGGAAGGGTTGAAAGTGATGCCCTGGCTTCATTCTGGTCATCAAGAAAACGGAGTTGATTGTAGTACCACAGCCTGGGTACATAAACATCATCTGCTGATGCTCCTGATCTCCTTGATTCCTGGATCTTCCTATGCTCCCTTTTATACATGTTCCTCAAGACCCCAATTTTCTTGAGCACTGTCTCCATTGTTGCTCCCGGGATGGTCGCCTGGACAAAGGACAGAAGTCTCTCCAGCGTTGACTTCCTCACATGCTTGGCATAATACTGAGGGTGTTTCACCTCCCACAAATTCCTCATCTCTCGATATTTCGAAATAAAAGCTGTAAGGAACTCTGGATCCTTAAATAGGGGATTCATTATATCTGGAAAAGAGAAAGTCACAAGACCAAAAACACTTATTATAGGTTTCTGCTAACCCCTCATCATCTTCTCCCTATGTAGGCCTCATCAATCTATCAAGCCATATAGGCCGCTTGCTACAAAGTCATGACCATAAAACCCCCCCCAAAAAAACAAAGAAAAAAAAACAATAAAATTACCTTCGTTTTGTAACGTCCTGGTCCACTATCACCTACGCACAGAACGTACGTACGACACGTGCGCAAGGCCCCTCTTTATACACTACGCATGTGTGAAACTCCGCCTGCGTCGCCCACCCCTGACGTTCGAAATTAACTCATGTTCTCCGCCCCCTAATTCGACGCACAGAACGTACGTACGACACGTGCGCAAGGCCCCTCTTTATACACTACGCATGTGTGAAACTCCGCCTGCGTCGCACGGCCAAATTTGCGCAAGGCCAAAATAATGGCGAAGGTCGTGGACACTTTGCAGGCTTCTTTTGGGGTACAGCGCTCCCGAGATCAACTTCGCAAAAGATGGTCTGACCTGAAACTCAGGGAGCCGGATCAATATAGACGGATCCGGAAAGTGCTTAAAAAAAGTAAGTACTTGTCGTGTTTTTCTCTTGTGTTTATTACCTTGTATACTGCTCCATGTGCTTTTCCTTCCTATACGATTTTTTTGTTCATCGTTTCAAACGATCTTTTACAAAACCTCGTTACATATCTATAGATAGATCTATGTAAAAATATATATATATCTAAAAATATATATATCTAAAAAAAAAAAAAATATATATATATATATATATATATATATCTAAAAATATATATATATATATATATATATATATCTAAATATATATATATATATATATATATCTAAAAAAAAAAAAAAAATATATATATATATATATATATATATATATATATATATATATATATATATATATATATATATATATATCTAAAAATATATATATATATATATATATATATTTTTTTTAGATATATATATATATATATATATATTTTTTTTTTTTTATATATATATATATTTTTATATATATATATATATATATTTTTAGATATATATATATTTTATATATATATATATTAAAAAAAAAAGATATAGATAGATAGATAGATATAGAAATGTAAAACATTCTTTTGGAATATTTTAAGTTATCTTTTTTTATTTACATTTAGTTAGATATTTATAGATTTTGTTCCAGATATATATAGAGAGAGAGAGAGAGATCAAAAGATTATTAACTATATTTTGAGATATTGATATCTAGATATCTATCTATCCGATATGTCTTTATAATTTTAAATATTGAGGTAAAATAGGAACTCTACACAAACCACTTCACTACAAATGTTAGAAAATGACTATGTACTAAAATATCTGTGTGCTAAGTAGATTAATAATTTTTGGTTTCACATAGGGGAAAAATCACTCAGCCAACAAGAAGACAGTCCACCCCAAGCCAAACATGATTGGGAAATCAGCCCAAGCCCCACTGAGGATGTGGAGGAAGGAGAGGTGGGCGACATGGGCACCCCACCAGGTGAGTGTCTGACACACCAAGCTTACGGTAATCTATGCATGGCTGCCTTTTGTTTAATGTAATTTTTCTACTCTATTTTAGGGGATCTGGTTGTGCTTGATTCAAGCAACAGTGCCACCCCCGAGGATGTGGAGGAATTAGGCTACATGGGCACCCCACCAGGTCAGTGTCTGAGACAACAGCTTTATTATGGTAAGGTAAACTATGTATGTGTGCATATTTCTAAATACATTTTTTGGTTTCATTCCACTTTAGGTACACAAAGTGACTATTTCACTTCTGAAAGTGCCCAACGGCTAATTGGTCAAATAATGGCCTGGAATAAGGACATGGATGAAATGCGGAATCGGCTGGATCGTATGCAGCAGGAAATGAAGGACATGATTGATGTTTTGGGCCGAATATAAATGCCCTTTTTGAAACCCCAAAACATCGATCATGTCCTTCATTTCCTGTTTTGCTGACCCCATTCTGGGCCTTCTCTTTATTTTTTTGGCTGAACATAAATGGCTGTTTAACCTAATTTTAAAAAGGAGGGCTGATTCTCGAAAATACATTCAAAATCCACAAAAAAATAAAACTTGATTTTCAAAAAAACAACAACCCAAAAAAAAAAAACATTTTAAATAAAAAAAAAAGAAAAAATTGATTTTAAAACCCAAAAAAAAAAAAAATTGATTTTCAAACCAAAAAAAATAAAAAAATTGATTTTAAAAACACAAAAAAAAGAAAAAATTGATTTTAAAAACACAAAAAAAAGAAAAAATTGATTTTAAAAACACACAAAAAAAAAAAAAGATTTTAAAACCAAAAAAAAAAAAAAAGATTTTAAAACCAAAAAAAAAACAAAATTGATTTTCAAACCAAAAAAAATAAAAAAATTGATTTTCAAACCAAAAAAAATAAAAAAATTGATTTTAAAAACACAAAAAAAAGAAAAAATTGATTTTAAAAACACAAAAAAAAGAAAAAATTGATTTTAAAAACACAAAAAAAAAAAAGATTTTAAAACCAAAAAAAAAAAAAAAAGATTTTAAAACCAAAAAAAAACAAAAATTGATTTTCAAACCAAAAAAAAGAAAAAAATTGATTTTCAAACCAAAAAAAATAAAAAAATTGATTTTAAAAACACAAAAAAAAGAAAAAATTGATTTTAAAAACACAAAAAAAAGAAAAAATTGATTTTAAAAACACAAAAAAAAAAAAAAAGATTTTAAAACCAAAAAAAAACAAAAATTGATTTTCAAACCAAAAAAAATAAAAAAATTGATTTTAAAACCAAAAAAAAAAAAATATTGATTTTCTCAAAAACAAAATAAAAAAATAAACTGGATTTAAAAAAAAAAAAAAAAAAAAAAAGCCTGTTTGCGAAAATCAAAAGCCAAAAATATTTTTTTGTGGATTATGTCTAAATATTTAAATATAATTATATTTTTCAAAATTATTAAGATATCATTATATTTTTGTCTATGAACATTTTATACTAAATGCAGAACTGAATGCATAACAACCATTAATAAAAACATCTCCTTATAGGAATTAAATAAATGTGTGGTTTGTTATTTCAATGCTCAGTATCAGTTTGGTTAGAATTGTCAAAAAGTTGTTTACAGTGGCAATGGAGCTTTTATTTAGACATTTAAAATGAAAATACAGTTGGCACTACAACTGCTCGACCATAACCTAGGAGAAAGCCCAAAAGAAAGGCAAGCAAGAAATATAATTCAAGATTTCATCCATATTTTTTTTTATTTTAAAAAATTAAATATCATGGCCCATTGCAATGGCCCCCCTACCCATAAAATAATTAACATATTGCTGTCTAACTTGACGGGCACTTTGGGGGGCCAAGCCAGTACGGACATTATCCAGGCCCGTAAGGTTGTCATCTATAAGTCCGGCCTCAGGCCCAACTGTGCCTATATAATTCTGAGAATGTTTGTTTAAAAAGTTGTGCAGAATGCAGCACGATAAAATGATAAAATTAAGTTTGTATTCCGCCAAATTAATGGCTGTTTGAAACAGGCGGAACCGGCTGGCCAGAATTCCAAACGCATTCTCAACCACTCTTCTAGCTCTGGCCAGCCGGAAATTAAAAACCCTCCTCTCCGGGGTGAGGGTTCTTTGGGGGAATGGCCTCATGAGGTGCTTGCTCAGAGCGAAGGCTTCATCGGCAATGAAGACAAAGGGGAGTCCTTCCACATTATCCGCATCAGGTGGCAATCCCAGGCCACCACTCTGGAGACGCTGGCAGAACTCCGTCTGGGCAAATACTCCTCCATCCGACATCCGGCCATTCTTCCCCACGTCCACATATAAAAATTCATAGTGTGCCGACACCACCGCCATTAAAACAATACTGTGGAACCCTTTATAATTGAAATAGTATGACCCCGAATGGTGTGGTGGTACAATGTGGACATGTTTCCCATCTATAGCCCCTCCACAATTGGGAAAGTCCCAACGGCTGGCAAAATGGGATGCCACAGTCTGCCATTCCTGTGGCGTTGAAGGAAACTGGGGAATCAAACAAGAAAACCAAAATCAATTAATTTGGAAGCTAACATTGCAATAAAATTAGACAATTCAAAACATTATTCCCCAGCATCAGTATAACATTAAATAATTTAATTCTTCTGGAAAAACTAATATGGAAAGGCACACTTATCAGATTGCTCACCCCCTCTGATGGAACATTGATTACATTTTAGGGGGTTGTGAAATCCGTAAAATAGATTTCTTTTAGGACACGCAGGAATTTAGGGACTAAAAAGGCTACAAGACTGCAGTTGTCCCACTCTGCAGTTGCAGTTGCTAACCAGCTTACAGTAAATGAGGTAATGTAAAAAGGCATTCATGTTGCAAGGAGTACACAATCACATGCAAGGGCAATTAATGAAAACACTTTGAGGCTTGCATATGATTTGATGATGGAAATCAGCAGAGCTTCTGCTCATTTACTAAAGCACTGGAACAAATGCACTTGTAGAGTGCACATGCATTTTGCAAAGTGCAACATATATTTTCTTTAGACAAATCAACACCACAGAACATTCAAGCAAATTTTTACGAGGGGGGGGGGGGGTTGGGAAATCTAGCTAATTGCTAATTAGCAGCACACTATTTGGAGTGAGTTTAGGTGGGGGGGGTTGGGAAATCTAGCTAATTGCTAATTAGCAGCACACTATTTGGAGTGAGTTTAGGTGGGGGGGGGGGTTGGGAAATCTAGCTAATTGCTAATTAGCAGCACACTATTTGGAGTGAGTTTAGGTGGGGGGGGGGTTGGGAAATCTAGCTAATTGCTAATTATAAGCACACTAAATACACTCAAACAAAATACATTCAAAATGAGTAGACTAGGTAGATATGTTCCCATCACTGCATGCTGGGGAGGTTATTGAAGGAAAATATACATGCATGACAAAAAATAACAGGAAAAAAATCCAGCATGTGTGAGGATAAAAAGGGGACATTCACACTATATTGCAATGATGGTAAGTAGTGTTTGAAGCAAGAAATACATTACATTATCAAAGATTACATAAAAGAACATGTGATGCTAATAAAAGCAAAATATCTTACCTTAATATAGTCCTTCTGCAGGACCTGGATGATGGCAGAACAGGTCTCTGGGATAATGATCCCCAGAGCCTGGGGGGAGATGCCTGTCGAGAACTTAAGGTCCTGCAGGCTTCTCCCTGTGGCCAAATACCGCAAGGTAGCGACCAGCCTCTGCTCCGGAGTGATGGCTTGCCTCATGCAGGTATCCTGCCTGCTGATATAGGGGGTCAGCAAAGCCACCAAACGGTCAAAAACGGGGTCCGTCATCCGGAGAAAGTTCCTGAAATCCTCAGGATTATTCTCACGGATCTCACGGAGCAATGGCATGTGACAGAACTGGTCACGCTGGAGCAACCAATTCTTGGTCCATGAACTCCTCCTCGCCCTGTTCATGGACTGGTCTTGGGCTGAAGAATAAACTACAGCACCAAACACATACAATGCACGAGCTCGACGACGAGTACGTACAGGTAACATGGTTTCAAAACGGTCGGCTGGTCAGAACGCACTAAACAGAACGCACTGAAGAACAGCAAGGCCTGTGAAGAACGACCTGAAAATCAGGAACGAGCGGCCAATAAAACAAAGGTTTCTCAATGCCAACTGACCAAACGCACTGAAAAGCAGATACAAACCTCACAAGCACAGACTGAACAACAGTTAAAACGAACTGAAAAATACGAGTCTCACAAGCGCGAATCGTCTCTCACCAAACTTCTACTAACACGAGATAAACACGAGATTAGCAGAAGGAGCCCAAAGGGTGTCGTACGGGCTATTGAACTTCCGTTTTATAGTCTCGTCGGACTTGGTGTACGTCACCGCGTACTAAGCTGTCGTACTTTTGTGTGATCGTGTGTGGGCAAGTCCGTTCGTAAGAAAGTCTGCCGCAAGTCCGCCGAAGGTACGCCGGAAGTATGTCGGACAGGCTGTCCGACTTTTGTAGCTGAAAAGTCCGACCGTGTGTACGCGGCATTAGGCTGTTACTCACAGCAAGGGGGAGTATTTGACAAAGTTTTTCTCAGTTTATCAAGAATTGTCTCACTGAACAATAAAAGAGGATTGCTCAGAGATGGATTAACTCTGTGTGGCAAGACTGGGCTCAAATGATAGGAAATCTTATGCTCTACAGTATGATATATATAAAAAAAAATTTCGGGTTTACATCCACTTTAAAGCTTAGGCCTCATGCACACGAGACGCTGGTGCAAACTCTGCTGAACACAGGTTTTTAAAAGCTGAAAACAGTGTTTAGAAACGCCTGTTTTGCCGAGTTTGCATGCCGCGTTTGCGTCTAGAAGCGTCTGCAGAGCAGAGAATGACATTTTGCGACCCAACTTTGGGGCCCCGTATCTTGGGGCCACTTAGTGCTAGGAACCCCAAATTTGGTGTGCTAAGACAGTGGAACTAGCACTACAACATATCCAAACTAAATCCACTAAATGACCCCGAGATATGGGGCCCCAAAATCGGGTCGCAAAATGTCAAGCACTTCTGCAGCAGAGAATGGCATTTTGTGGCCGACTTTGGGGCCCCATATCTCGGGGCTACTTGGTGCTAGGAACCCCAAATTTGGATATGTTATATTAGTCCAACTGTGTTAGCACCACAAGTTTGGGGTTCCTAGCACCAAGTGGCCCGAGATATGGGGCCCCAAAGTTGGGTCGCAAAATGTCAAGCACTTTTCAGCAGCAGAGAATTACATTTTGTGACCCGACTTTGGGGCCCAATATCTCGGGGTCACTTGGTGCTAGGAACCCCAAATTTGGATATGTTATATTGTTATTCCAACTGTGTTAGCACCGCAAATTTGGGGTTCCTAGATCTAAATGACCCCGAGATATGGGGCCCCAAAGTCGGGTCGCAAAATGTCAAGCACTTCTGCAGCAGAGAATGGCATTTTGTGGCCCGACTTTGGGGCCCCATATCTCGGGGCTACTTGGTGCTAGGAACCCCAAATTTGGATATGTTATATTAGTCCAACTGTGTTAGCACCACAAATTTGGGGTTCCTAGCACCAAGTGGCCCGAGATATGGGGCCCCAAAGTCGGGTCGTAAAATGTCAAGCACTTTTCTGCAGCAGCGAATGACATTTTGTGACCCAACTTTGGGGCCCCATATCTTGGGGCCACTTTGTGCTAGGAATCCCAAATTTGGATATGTTATAGTGTTAGCCCAACTGTGTTAGCACTTCAAATTTGGGGTTCCTAGCTCCAAGTGGCCCTGAGATATGGGGCCCCTCTCGTCTTACAAGACTCTTTCCGTCCCAAAATTCTTTCAGTCTCCTTCAAGCTCTTTTTTCCCATCTATGTGTAACCACTTTTATCCCACCCAACAAGTGGGTGTGTGTGTCACTCATGGATGATGTAAAATGACGGGTTGTTTCTATGTAACCATGACAACCTCGTCTGTGCGGCCATCTTGGACTCTTAATATTTTCACTACCAGGGGCAGTATAGGATTAGAATTATGTTGAAGATTATTTTCGTTTATGTCCAAGTCAATTTATGAATGACCCTTGACTTAGACTTAACAGAACCTATTAAATATTTAGAACTGTCTAAATTCTGTCATTCTCTCTAGCCATTGCGGCTCCTCTTGAAATATATGTGTTTGAGAAAATATCCCCACACAATTAACTCATGTTCTACATACCTTGAGACTCAGATAACTGAAATTTAACCCTGTATATTATTTCATAAATACAGTTTTTAATACAGATAACTTTTCATAGGACTCCATATTGGTAACCCTTATTATAATAATATATACGGTATGTATTAATGGATTTTATGAATATCCACACAATACATTATGAAAATATTATGAAAGAAAAATTATTATTAAAATACATAAACCAATATGTAAAATAATTTGCTTAATTATGCATATAAGTACTTCAATATAATGAACTTATATATATTGAGGATTATTGTAAATATGATTGTTATGCAATACATAATACAATATGTTTAATTTGTGAATAAGCCCTCTCTTGTTGTTCAGTCCTGGAAACAAAAATTAGGTCTGTGAGCTCAGGGTTCCCTTATCTTGTTTATTTTACTAATGCCCTGTACACACGACCGATTTTGCTGTCGGAATAAACTCTGAAGGTTTTTCCAATGGAGTTCTGATGGAATTCCGTTCAAGCTGTCTTGCATACACACAGTCACACCAAATATGATGGGACTAGAAAAGGGAAGTTCAATAGCCAGTAGCCAATAGCTTCTGTCTCGTACTTGCTTCAGAGCATGCGTCATTTTTGGTGCGTCGGAACAGCATACAGACGAGCGTTTTTTCCGATAGTAATTTGTTCCGTCGGAAAAATATGAAACATGTTCTCTATCTAAGTCTGTCTGAATTTTCGACACAAAAAGTCCGATGGTGCATACACACGGTCGGAATATACGATGAAGAGCTCCCATCGGACTCTTTCTGTCGGAAATTCCGCTCGTGTGTACGCTGCATTAGTGTCCAAACCTCTAATTTACGATCTGGGATAAAAATACAGATAAGGCTTACACAGTCTCCTTGTGAGGCACTCTTGAAAAATCATGAACTCAGATTCAACTTAAAAAAAAAACATAACAAAATGGCTACTGCTCATGTCCAGAGAATCCCATTTAAAAATAATATTTTAAACCATTAAAAATTAATTCTATTCACGTTTTAGCGGCTCTTTACCGGTGCTGTACGAGCTATAGCAGGGCGCTCTTAACCCCTAAGAAGGGGTTAACAAGGGCCTAAAAGCACCCGAAAAGCGCAGCTGCCCATTGATTTCAGGCGGTATGTACACCGCTACTGCACCGTCCCAAATATGCTGCTTGCAGGACTTTTTTTCCCGTCCTGCAAGTGCACCTCCCCAGTGTGAAAGCACTCAGGCACTCAGGCTTTCACACTGGGGTGGCTTGAGAGGTGCTTTTCAGACGCTTTACAGGTGCTATTTCGAGCGCTAAAATTCCTGAAAAGCACCTCAGTGTGAAAGTGGGCATAACGTTATGTAATGAGTGGTGCTGCGCTGCTGGGATGTGTGCTAAAAAAAAAAATTACTCTGTAAATTATCCCTCAGGGATCCCCCGAGGAAGTCATGTATTCATGACGTAACGTGTAGGGCATGAGCAGAAGCATACTAGAAGTGAAGTCAGCGGACGTGTGAGTAAAACCTTTTTAGCCTAATAAAGCTTTTAAAAAATGTTATTACACTATAGGAAGCTTCTTCCACGCCTATGTATAATCCAGGGCGAAATTGAGAGTGGACAGAGAGGAACACCATAGAGGAGACCCCATTTACCAAAGGGACCCAGAAGTCTGAGAGGACAACTAGAGGGTCCCTAGCGGCAAGTGTTAATAGGAGAACCATCTTACTGGGAAAACATCATTACATGCTTTGACAAAAGCAGAAATAAGGTGAGAACCCAGAGAGCACAGTGGTGTCACCACAGTTTTATAAAGAAGACACTCAAGTTGATTTGCTTTGTTACACCGAGGTGAAGGGTCACATTCAGTCCACTAAAGTCTTACACGAGGATGTATGCACTTTATGATGTACTAACTGGACAATTAGAGATATACACAGGATCTAAACTTCATTTCATGCATATAGCTATCGTATGATTTTGTTTGTTATGGTTTTGTACTATTAAGTGATGTATCATGCACCGTTATTTATTGCACTTACTTGGGGATTTTTAATTAATTAATTTATCTGCAAAGTTGCACATTTTATGGTTGCCTGATTTGCACCATTCTGTTAGAATTTTTGCACAGATATAAGAGATTGGTTTGCATAATTCACACAGTGATTTTCTTTGCACACATCCCAGCAGTGCAGCACCACTCGTTACATATAATTTATGCCACACTAGTTACGGGTAAGATATTCGGTGACTTAAGCAGCTTTATTTCATTTCATTTAGCACTTTACACATCAGTAGTGATAGCTTGGGATATCCTTTCTTATTGATCATATTTATTAAATGTATTTTTTTCTCATGTTTTGTCACTTTGCCCTTTTGTCTGTTTATTTTTCTCACTTGATGAAGGGTGTGAGTCCTCGGAACCACCCTAAAGTCTAGGGGTAGAATGTGTGGCCATTAGGTTCCTTCCTCCCCTAAACTTGGGGTCTCTCTTCAGGAGAGCCCCTCACCTAGGACTTGAGGGTAAGCTTTGACTGACCACAAGGAGAGGGGTCTGCTGGGCCTTTTGGCTAGGTGGACCAAGTTGAGGCTTGCCCCTGCCAGGAGCCTTGCACCCTGGGAGGTCAGGGTAAGGTCCTACTCCTCCGGTGGGGGTGGACAAGAGGCAAACCCTTAAGTGCACATTTTGTGTGTATTGTTCACTTTTTTATACACTTTGGTGTTTTGTTTTTGAGCACCAACGCAGATTAAAAAAAAAAGACAAAATTTTGGTGAACCTAGTGCTTTGCCCTGCATAAATAATGGACAAGTTTGCTTTAAGGATTCATTAGCTCCTCTATACATTTGTGTTTTTTCTTCTTGAGGATCACATGGAACGCAAAAAAAAAGTCCAGGTCCATGAACATTTCTGTACATACACTCCATGAATCAGTGACATTTTATTATTACTTGTTCACATGTTTTAATTGGCTTGAATAGAAAAAAAAAGTGTCTTTCTCTCACCTTGTCATTTGTAAGCAAATTGCCTTGCGGTGGAAAACATAATCCCCGCTCAGCTTTCCTCCAATTTACTTCCGACAAGTTAATTAATGAGAAGAGCGAACTCTGGACATATGCCTAATGTATATGAGAGGAAGGCATGTTTACCGATACTGAACAGCTATTATAATTCACTTCAGGTTCCAGCATAGACAATTCTCTCTGCTTATGAATAGACACAAAGGACCCGTATAAGAGTAGGGAGAATTTAGTATGACGATAACTGTCACGATTGTGTTATGAGGGGTAGAAGCTGTGCATTAAAATTACCGGAATATTAATCCCTCATTTTTTAAGCACTTTCTGCAGCTGATTTAATCATTTACTGAGTATGTAGCTTCTTTAACTTTTAATCTTTACCTATGTTCCAGTTTAAGCTGACAGCCTGCCCGCTGCCTTGATTTCCTGATTCAGGCTGTTCTTCTTTTTCTTGCAGCTTCCTATGAAGCCATCCTTGCATGCAGGGACTAGAACTGTGTCTCCCTACACTGTGTGCATCAATAGATTCACACAGCCCCATAGACTAAGGTGGCAAAGCACTCCTCTGCTCCTACATCCCTCTCTCCCCCATCTTTCTGCAACCAGACTGAAGACTGCACTGTCCACTGTTAACTCTTTCCTGTGAAGTTCAGGGAAGTAGCACAGAAAGAGGAGCCAGAAACATTAAACGTTGTACACTGTAATAGCTGAGACCAGAATTGTGACAAATAGTTTCCTGGAGAATGTTTGTTTTGTTATGCGCAAAGTGTTAGGCTAAAAACATTAAAAGTATTAATACTACTTTAACGGGGGATCAAGAAAACATATGTTCTTAACCACTTCCCTACCGGGCCAATTCTGACATTTCTCTCCTACATGTAAAAATCATCATTTTTTTGCTAGAAAATTACATAGAACCCCCAAACATTATATATGTTTTTTTAGCAAAGACCCTAGAGAATACAATGGCAGTTGTTGCAACTTTTTATCTCACACAGTATTTGCGCAGGAATTTTTTGAACGCGTTTTTTTGGGGAAAAAAACTGTTTTGTGTTTAAAAAAAAAACAAAACAGTAAAGTTAGCCCAATATTTTTGCATTTTGTGAAAGATGAAGTTAAGCCGAGTAAATAGATACCTAACATGTCACGCTTCAAAATTGCACACGCTCGTGGAAGGGCGCCAATGTTTGGTACTTAAAAATCCCCATAGGCGACGCTTGAAATTTTTTTACTGGTTACATGTTTTGAGTTACAGAGGAGGTGAGGTCTAGGCACAAAATGATTGCTCTCACTCCAACGTTCGCGGCGATACCTCACATATATGGTTTGAACACCGTTTTCATATGTGGGCGGGACTTACGTATGCGTTCGCTTCTGCGTGCGAGCACACGGGGACAGCGGCGCTTTAAATTTTTTTTTTTTTATTGTTAATTATATATATATATTTTTTTATTTTGACACTTTTTTGAAAAAAAAAAAATTTGATCACTTTTATTCCTATTACAAGGAATGTAAACATCCCTTGTAATAGCAATATGACATGTCAGGTGCTCTTAATAGTGAGATATGGGGACAATAAGACCCCATATCTCACCACTAGGCTGGGAAGCCTGAAATAAAAAAAAAATAAAACGATCACCACTTCCCAGCCGAAGCGGCGCTGTTTTTTTGAATGGAGAGGCCGGGCGTGACGTCATAACATCGCGCCCGGCCTCCGACGATCATAGAGACTCCGGCGACCATCTGGTCCGCCGGAAATCTCTATGATCTACATCCGGCGCCGGCGGATCCGCTCTCCGCCTCACCGATTGTACCGGTGAGTCAGGACAAGCACCGGAGGGCGCCGGGAGGGGGGGGACATCCCCTCTCGCCTCCCATAGGAACAATCAAGCGGCGGAATGGCCGCTATGATCATTCCTATGGTGTAGAGATTCGCCGGCTGAAACCGGCAATATCTGAATGATGTCTGTAACTACAGGCATCATTCAGATATACCCGCCCAAAGCCCAGGACGTCATATGACGGTGGGCGGGCGGGAAGTGGTTTTAAAGCGGAATTCCGGCGAAAAAAATAATTTTTATACTTTTGAATCCTAGCATTATTGCTAATTAAATTCACAAAAGACTATGCAATGATCATGATCGATTGTTGTAAAATATACATTTCTAATGCCCCGTACACACGGTCGGATTTTCCAATGGAAAATGTCCGATCGGAGTGTGTTGTCGGAAATTCCGACCGTGTGTGGGCTCCATCGGACATTTTCCATCGGATTTTCCGACACACAAAGTTGGAGAGCAGGAGATAAAATTTTCCGACAACAAAATCCGTTGTCGGAAATTCTGATCGTGTGTACACAAATCCGACGGACAAAGTGCCACGCATGCTCAGAATAAATAAAGAGATGAAAGCTATTGGCCACTGCCCCGTTTATAGTCCTGACGTACGTGTTTTACGTCACCGCGTTTAGAACGATCGGATTTTCCGACAACTTTGTGCGACCGTGTGTAGGCAAAACAAGTTTGAGCCAACATCCGTCGGAAAAAATCCTAGGATTTTGTTGTCGGAATGTCCGAACAAAGTCCGACCATGTGTACAGGGCATTACTGTTATATTGAATTCCTCCGTTTGTGGCCGTTTCCATCATGAATGTGGGCATGTGAAGCCCAATCTAGATCGCCTCCTGGAATTGCTTTGGAGAGGTGCATGCTGGGTAACCAGCATGCACCTCTCGATCTCGCGCATGCGCAATTCAACGGAGGCCGTAGCGCCAATTGTTTCTAACGTTGCCATAACAACGGGCGGCGACAAAGGAAGGTCCCGCCCTGTTGTTATGAAACTTAGATAATAACACTCTGAACAAAGGTGGCGTTGTGATCCGCCTTAAATCTTAAAATTTTTGATCACAGTACTGCCGACAGACTCCTGGGAAATGATGTGTCATCATTTCCCAGGAGCATAGGGGAGGGAGGAAGTCACGAGGAGCTTTGCGGACCAGGAAGTGGTAGATTACAAAGACTACATAGCAACAGGGCCTTTCTGGTAAGTATAAAACATTTTTTTCCTCAAAATGTTTTTTCTAGGTTAAAAAGAGTCTTTTGATGCAAATTTTTTTTTTAGGGTGGAACTCCGCTTTAAAGCGGAGTTCCACCCAAACGTGGAACTGCCGCTCATCTGATTCTCCTCCAGTTCCTCCAATCACAATATAAGTGAAGCTGCATTCAATAAACTTTATTGCTCAGGGTGGAATTTATATGCTTCCAGATTTATTCGCTTCCATGCATTTCCCCCATTAAAGAGTCTAATCATAGATACCTACACTATATTACCAAAAGTATTAGGACACCTGCCTTTACACGCACATGAACTTTAATTATAGCCCAGTCTTAGTCCATAGGGTTCAATATTGAGTTGGCCCACCCTTTGCAGCTATAACAGCTTCAACTCTTCTGGGAAGGCTGTCCACAAGGTTTAGGAGTGTGTCTATGGGATTGTTTGACCATTCTTCCAGAAGCGCATTTGTGAGGCCAGGCACTGATGTTGGACGAGAAGGCCTGGCTCGCAGTCTCCACTCTAATTCATCCCAAAGGTGTCTATTGGGTTGAGGTCAGAAATCTGTGCAGGTCAGTCAAGTTCCTCCACCCCAAACTCGCTCATCCATGTCTTAATGGACTTGCTTTGTGCACTGGTGCACAGTCATGTTGGAACAGGAAGGGGCCATCCCCAAACTATTCCCACAAAGTTGGGAGAATGAAGTTGTCCAAAATGTCTTGATATGCTGACACTTTAAGAATTTACTGGAACTAAGAGGCCAAGCCTAACCCTTGAAAAACAACCCCACACCATAAATCCCTCCCCACCAAATGATTTGGACCAGTGCACAAAGTAAGGTCCATAAAGACATGGAGCGAGTTTGGGGTGGAGGAACTTGACTGGAGTCCTGACCTCAACTCGATAGAACACCTTTGGGATGAATTAGAGTATAGACTGCGAGCCAGGCCTTTTCGTCTAACACCAACGCCTGACCTCACAAATGCACTTCTGGAAGAATGGTCAAACATTCCCATAGACACACTCCTAAACCTTGTGGACAGTCTTCCCAGAAGAGTTTAAGCTGTTATAGCTGCAAAGGGTGGGCAAACTCAATATTGAACCATACGGACTAAGACTGGGATGCCATTAAAGTTCATGTGCGTGTTCTATTCTGTCCCTCATACCCCCGGATCAATCCAGTTTTATGCCTGGCAGAAGCACTTTTGACAACATTCGTAGATTGTACTTACATATACATATCCATGATGCAGCACGCACGAAATGGGGGGGGATTGGTTCTATCCCTAGATGTGTTAAAAGCCTTTGACACGGTGAGCTGGCCTTTTCTTTGGGAAGTTATGGCACAAGTGGGTATTGGTCCACAATTTATTCAATGGGCCCGTTTATTATACGCTGATCCAAAGGCTAGGGTTCGCACCAACAGAGACATATCTGAACTATTTTCCTTGAAGAGAGGTACCAGGCAAGGGTGCTCTCTCTCTCTACTCCTGTTCGCGTTGGCCATTGAGCCGTTGGCCCTGGCGGTGCGACAGACGTCAGAGATAGGGGGCATCCGCTCTGGTCCACTAGAGGAAAAGATCTCCCTCTATGCGGACGATGCCCTTATATATTTAAATGGTGGGGAGAGCTCATTCCAAAAACTATTGTTTGTCGTGGAGGATTTCGGTGCAGCTTCAGAACTACATGTGGGATGGGAAAAATCTCAGGCCTTCCTTGTAGGCCCCCCCCTTTCCTATTGAGAAAAAAGAGAGACTTTCCTATTGAATACCTACATCCTGACATCCTCCTTTAAATACCTAGTTATTCAAATACATTCTGAAATTTCTAAATATGAAGAACTTAACGTCACTCCCATAATCAAACAAATGAGAGATAGGTTTCATACCTGGTCGTCATTGCCTCTCAATTTAATTGGACGCATAAACATATTTAAGATGTTTTTTTTACCTAAGCTTCTATACTGTTTTTGAGCTGCCCCAGTTTTTTTCACTAAAAAGTTTTTTGGGAAAATAGACTCCACTTTTTCCTCCTTTATTTGGAATGGCCGTCAGCCCCGTATAGCCAGGTCCTCCTTACAAGTGGGCAGCCTGGCTTGCCCAAATTTAAGAAATTACTTCCAACTTACCTATGTCCATGCTTGGTTACACTCTGACCCACCGACTCCTGCCACAGCACTTATGTTGACCTTCTTTGAACCTCCTACGAGATGTACTCCATAGATCAAATCATTCGGGTGGTTCTAGATTCTCCCCCTTTGAGGTTAGTTTTATGGCCTGGAGGGAGGGTGGAAAAACGCTGACACAATCTCCTATGGGTATTTTACCACAGACTCCTCTGTGGCGGAACCCCAACCTCCCTGAGCTCTTTGGTCATCCAGACTCGACCTGGTGGAGTCGCCATGGGATTACACATCTAACTCACATCAAAGAGAATGTATTACTATCCTTTGAAGTACTCAGGCTTAAATATGACCTGGATAATAAATTCTTCTTCAAATACCTCCTACTCAGACATGCCATACGGGCACAGTTCGGATCTTTGACCATTGAGCTCATGGAATCGTCTATTGAAGATACCTTTTATGGTCGCCTCCAACTGGTGGGGGCTGATCCTTTCCAGAACTCTCATCGCAAATGGCTATTGTCTATGCCTGAGCTTTCTGAAGAGGACTGGGAAGAAGCAACTGAAATATGTTTTCAGGATATCATTAGCACTGCTGACCTACTGGTGCAATTTAAGATTATACACCAATTGCATTATACTCCAGCTAGGCTGATACAGAATGGGGTTGGGACAGGATATTGCATGTGCTAGATGTGATACGATTGCTGCTGACTTTTTCCTTATGTTCTGAACCTGTTCTGGACTTTCAACCTTCTGGAAGGAATTGTTTGCTTTCTTCGACCACACACTCCACCAGCCGATACCTCACATCCTGGAGGTAGGACTCTTGGTAATACTCAACGATGTTCACCATACTCATGCCAGGACATTGCTACATATATTAATATTTTATGCACATAAAACCATCCTTATGCACTGGAAGGATGTGGGCCCTCTTTCAGCCCTTCTTCCGCAATGTCCATGGGGTCCTTCTCCGGTTCAAATTGATATACAAGGATAGGGCATGTCCTAAGAAATTCACTAAAATCTGGCAACCATGGCTTGATGTATTGGAGGATTTCTTGTGGAATGTCCTCTCTTCACAGCTTTCCCAGTAGACCCACTACTTATGTACTCTAATATTATTGCCTGGCAAGATACCAAAACTGAGAATCATGGGATGTCTTTTATGAAGCACCTACTACATAGGGGGACTCTGGACCTTTGCTGTCCTCACGGGGTCGCATGTGTTGCAGGTTTGAATGGTTGTATGTATGAACGAATGTATGTTTTCTGTTGGGGTATTTCTGTCTCCTGGACTAGTAATCTTGTTCCAATGTTTTTACAATGTAAGGGCTCTACCAAGTGCTCCTTACAGAGATGTACTTACAGTCCCTCTTTTATTATTTCCTCTTGTATTTTCATGTTACAAAATCAAAATAAACACCTTTTTTAAAAAGTTCATGTGCGTGTAAAGGCAGGCGTCCCAATACTTTTGGTAATATAGTGTACATGTAGAGGTCTGTGATCGGGTGAAATATGTAAAAAGGAAGGATCCTGGAGATGTAAATACCACCTTAATCAATCAAGTTTAATGAATGCGAATCAACATTACTTAAAAGGGGGCATGCTAGAACACTGATTTTAGGTCCATAGCACCAGTATTTAACCTGTTGTCGACCAGCCGCCGTCGTTATATGGCGGCAGGTGGGAACGGCTGCGCAAACTTCCGCAGTGTGAGGAGTAAATACTTTTACCGGATGTAGTGGACTCACATGCCAGCGGCAGTGGGTCAATCACACTAAGAATGCCAGGACATGGAACTCCGGTGGTGGACCCTGGAACTCCCATGGAAGAGGGTAAAACTGGAACTCAGATGAGGATCAATCGAGGTGCGGGCAGTGAATGCAGAACACTCTCATCCAGAGGAATATGGGGATTATAGAAAGAAAAATGCCTCCATATGGTGTAAATCAAAGGGATGGATTTATTTAAAAGTAAGAACATCAACCTTTTCAGTGACATAAATATGGGAGGGGGTTGCATGCAAGGAAATGAAGGTGTAGAATGAGTTGTTAGTAATGAAGAGATTTTTTGTGTGTAGTCTGAGAGAAAAATCAAGGGCAAGATGTGTTGCGTTTTAAATAAATATACAATTTTTCTACAAGACTGTGATAAAAACTAGTCTGATTGCTATTCTAACAGAGATCAGGTTTGTCTGAGGATGTTTCTCAAACGAATGCCTTGGTAACAATGGGAACTGTTGACAGTTGGAAGTGTGGTTGTTTTGTAACCATTGTCAACAAACTGGTAAACAAAAGCCCAAATAAAAGGAGCAGTAGAGACTGACAGTGCAGCCCACTCAACATGGATTAACATCAAAGGACACTCAAATCTGTAATCAGCGAACAAGAAGGTGCCTGTTCTCCAGGAGCAATGAAGATCATGAACACAGTAACTGGAGTTAAGTAAATTTTAGGTGTAGTTCTACTGTTACAGACCATAGGCTGTTTATTTGCTAGGCATTTTGCTTGTTATAGATATCTGTCAGTCTTGTATTGTATTCCTAATATTATAATAGTTTTGTATGTACAGCATCTTTGTATATTAAAAGCACATTTACAGACTGCAGAGGTCTCAGCTTCCTTGCTTATACCACAAAGTAATCTTGCTAGATAGACGCAAGCAAAACAACCAGACAGAACATTGAACTACCAGCCATTTGGGTACCCCATACACAGCAATTTTATGTTTTGATTCTGGCTGATTTAATCACAGAGCATAACTGTGGAGACCTTCCTGCCCATCTTCTCACCTCTGATGTGTTTTTTTTTAATCTATTACAGAGTGCATACTAATCGGGTTTTTAGATGGGCATTATTAAATTGTCATTAAACCCAAATCATTATAAACTGTCAATACATGCTATATTACATTATGTTCATATGCACTGTGCCTCTAGAGCATTCGTTTTCTGTAGATTGTAAAAAAAACTGGTTTCTGGAGCAGTTGAAACGTTTTGGCTTGATCTGCACGTTTGCAAGGATGAAGAAGCATAAGTCCTGAATAGGTGTCCACTGCAGTGCAACAATATTTCAGTCCATTGTTTCCCCCGGGGCAGGGGACTGATGAAGTCAATCTGCCAGATCTCTGCAGGCCTCTCACCCCTCTTAATCAATCCGGTGGAGTATTTTTGCAATGGCCATTGTCGCAATTCTCCACACACTGTACAGTTCCCTATTACAGTCTTTATCATGTCCATGAATATAGGCAATCCTCTCTGCTGTGCCCGTTCATGTGGGCCAAGTTCATCAAGACAGGATCAATTGGCACAACTGCCTTCACTTTGGCGATTTCATCTGCAACTCTGTTATAGTTCTCAAAGTCTGGGACTAGGGGCACATGTTTATCAACATACCCCACTTTTATAGTGCGGGAGTGAGCTTCCTTCCAGATGTAGTCCCAGACTTCCTTGCCTCCCCACACCACCTTTCCATGAATCATCCATTCATCAGACTTCCATGTGGGCATCCAAGTTGTCAGTCCTTTAAAAACCGCCCAGCTGTCAGTGTAGATAGTGACATGGGAAGAAGGATCCTCCTAAAGAGTCATCACTACAGCTTTCAACTCTGCATACTGACTGGACCCTCCAATTCCGGTCTCCTGCAGGACTTTATCTGTACTTGTAGGTTGTAGGCTGCTGCTGTCCAGTTACGCCCATGACTATGGCTGAACCATCAGTGAACCACGCTGACTCCTTCATGTCTTCTGACAGAGACTCAAAGGGTGGAGACTCTTGAATGGGTGATGACTGCAGCACAGGAATTTCCTCTTTTGGCTGGGTGCTGGTAAAAGTAACAAGCCCTGCCAACTATTTTGAAATGCCTCTAACATCCCCAGCTGCAATACCCCCTCTTTCTTGAAGGTACCACTTCCATTTCACCAGTGTCTGGTTCTGGGCTACAGCTGCCCTAGTGGTCAGTCCTTTATCTCTCACCCATCCAGCTATTGGCAATGCAGTATGGATGGTGACTGTCTCCTTTCCTGTAATGGTCTCTACATGTTGAAGTGCTGTGTAGGCCCCAAACAGGTACTTCTCTAGGGGCGTGTATCTCTTCTGTGCCCCTGTCAGTTGTTTGGACCAAAATCCAATTGGTATTGCTCTCAGTCCTTTCTTTTCTTTTGGCTGCCACAGACACCAAGATATTTTACCATCCTGCTCCACTACATCCAGCAGAAATGGTACTCCTTGTCTTACGGGTCCCAATCCCTGATGCTGCAAAATGGCTTCTTTAGCAGCAAGGAATGCGGTCCGCTGCTCTGAACCCCATGAGAACTCAGTCTTTTTCCTGGTAACATTGTATATAGGCCTCAGAATCGGTCCAAAATGTGGAATGAGCGATCTCCAGAATCCCACAACTCCAATGAACTTCTGTGCCTCTTTTTTGTTAGTAGGGGCGATAGCGCCTGAATAGTTTGCACAACTGTCTCCGGAATTTTCCTCTGTGGGCCAGTCCACATCATTCCCAGGAATTTCACCTCTGTGGCAGGTCCTTGGACTTTGTCTCTGTTGATAGCCTACCCTCTGTTCTCCAAGTGCTGTATCAGCACGTGCAGTGCTTCTTTTGTCCCAGAGATCATGATGTTATCAATGTAGTAAAACACAGCGACTTTCAAATTCAGGGCACTTAAATCTCGGGTAATCAGTCCATGACAAATCATTGAAGAATGAAGATAGCTTTGCGGAAGGACAGTGAAAGTGTACTGGCAGCCGTCCCACACCATAGCAAACTGTTCTTGACACTGTGGGGGTTATTTACGAAAGGCAAATCCACTTTCCACTGCAAGTGCACTTGAAAGTGCACTGAAAGTGCACTTGGAAGTGCAGTCGCTCTAAATCTAAGGGGTAGATCTAAAATGAGGGCAAGCTCTGCTGATTTTATCATCCAATCATGTGCAAGCTAAAATGCTGTTTTTTATTTTCCTTGCATGTCCCCATCGGATCTACAGCGACTTTACTTCCATGTGCACTTGCAGTGCAAAGTGGATTTTCCTTTCATAAATAACCCCCTCTGGGTCTATCAAAATTTAAAAGAAAGCATTAGCCAGGTCTATCACAGCATGATATTCTTCTGCCTCTTTAGCAATTTTCTCAACAGTTGAGATCATATCTGGTACAACTGACTTCAATGGAGGTGCCATTTTATTTAGACTTCTGTAATCCACAGTTATTCTATATGTCCCATCAGGTTTCTTTACTGGGAACACCGGAGATGAGAAAGGACTTACAGCAGGTCTAAGTATCCCTACTCTCAATAGTTCTTGAATAGTCTCCCCAGTTTCTTTGTGGCCTCCAGGAAGTCCGTATTGCTTGAGGCAGACTGGCTTCTCTGTTGGAGGAATGTAGACAGGGGTCCATTTCGCATGACGTCTGACCACAGCCTTCACCGCTCTAACCAGATATGCTTTATCAGGATACCTGAATGTGAATGTACCCCTTTCAGTCTGAATTAACTGACCTTGAAAAAAATCCATCCCAAGAATATTTTCGGGTAACTCTGATACCAAAACATTTGTCATAAATCCTGATCCCTTGCCAATAGCCAATTTCTCTCGTATCCTAACTGCTGGTGTGGTTTGCCCTCCCAAACCTTCTACATAAATCAAGTCTCCTTTGTGACAGGAAGGATTTCCTTGCAAAAGTGTAACTTCAGCTCCGGTATCAATTAAAGCCATTACATGTGTAGGAGAAGATGACTTCCCCCACCATACAGTGACAGGTGCATATGGGCGTCGGTCTCCTGCTGTCACTGCCCTCACTGCTATTACAGGAGACTCACTTTCCCTTAATAAAGGATAAGGAACCTCACAATCCTCTTTTCTGATTCTCTCTAACTCCTCCCCAGGATAAATGGATTTGGGTTTGGGTTCGGGTTCATTTTCAGTTTTGGGAATTGGTTTGGGGCTAACAGGAGGGGTCCGTTCTAATTTCTCTAAGTCTGGGCTGATGTTATCTTCACTAGGAGTAGTGTTAATAACCCTGACAGTTTTCCCTACTAAATGTTTCCACATCTTCAGCATTTCTGCAGTTAAAATCCCATCTATCTCATGTTTAGATACTCCTGCCTTTAATAGGTCCACCCACATTTCTTTCCTAGAAATAACCAGCCTGGTTTTCTCTTCACTTCCTGTCTTCTCTCCCACATTCTGTTTCTTCTCTGCTTGTATTCTTCCTGTCTGGCCTTGACCTTATCTACTGCCCTGACAGGTTTTTTTTTAGTCTCCCCTAGCTCCCCCAATTGGCTTAAGAGGGTAGTGGCTTCATGAATCTTGCTGTTTAATCCCAGGCCTCCCAGTAAGGACAATAAAGGAGCCCTGAGATTAAATGACACAGACTTCATCAGCTTGGAGCGCAGAGCAGACGTAAAGCTTTATATATCTGGACCCATCCATTCTGGAAATGTATTTAATCTGGTTATACAACTCATCTTGCGTAACCTGGAAATACCCTCTCCTATTGTTCTCCAGGAGTAAGTATTTTCCAGGTCACTAGGACTAGCGTATACTCGGACTATTACATCCCTCACGAGGTCTAACAGTGAAAAATTCACAACAAAACTCTCGGGCTTTTCGCATTGCCTGACGCAATTGTGGATCATGGGTTAACATTCCCATAGCCACTGCTTCCTTACCTGACAAAACAACACTGTCCGCCCCTTCATTCCACAAGCATAGAAGCCAACTCAATAGGGGCTCCCCAGACCTTTGTTTGTATTGCTTTGCCAGCTCATGGAGTTTAGTTTGTGTAAACTCCCATACTTCTTCAAATTCAACATCTCTGGGGTTGCGCTAATGCACCTCCCCTTCTGCCATATCCTCTCTATCATGTTGCCGTTTTCTATGCTTAGTAATGAGAGGTCTGACATACTTTTTCTTTCCCACTAGCAGATCATCATCTGAAATATCAAACTCTATCTCCTCATCCTCACTATCATTTGAGGAGAGCCCATCCTCACAATCCCAGTTTTGGGATGTGACATGGGCACGTATCCTGGCTTTACTAACAGGTTTACGGCCCTTCCTTTTCCTTAATGCATGAACTGATTTGGTTATGAGTGCTGCACACCGCTCTTGCGAATCATCAGCCCGACTAGAGGTTGAACGTACACACTCTGAAGCAACTGATAGCTGGTCTTTTAAAACCTTACCTTCTGCCTCTGCCTTCTCCCTTCTATGTGATTCTGTATAAATAGCATGAAGGAAGTACCAACTCACCGTGGACACTGTCCTCTTCTCTTTTTTACTTAAATCTAGATCTGATATTTTATCACCCCAAGTCATAATCAAGGGAGAAGCATACTTCACAAATGCTTTAGCAAGAGGCTCCCACTCATTGTCTCTGGCCCAGATAGGTAAGCTGCACACTTTCTTCTGGCCACCAGAACCCTCTGCAGCTTTGCCTTTCCTAAACAGCTTACGCAGAATTTTACCTAGCACAAGCTACACAATACACCACAGAAAAAAACAGGTCTGCTTCAGTTGAACTTAAGCACAATCCTGGCACGAGCCTCCCAAATGTTTTGCTTACGTCTATCTAGCAAGGTCACTTTGTGATATAAGCAAGAAAGCTGAGACCCCTGCAGTGTGTAAATGTGCTTTTACTATACAAAGATGCTGTACATACAAAACTATTACACTATTAGGAATACTATACAAGACTGACAGATATCTATAACAAGCAAAATGCCTAGCAAATAAACAGCCTATGGTCTGTAACAGTAGAAAAACACTTAAAAGTTACTTAGCTCCAGTTACTGTGTTCATGATTTCTGTTGCTCCTGGAGAACAAGCACCTTCTTGTTTGCTGATTACAGATTTGAGTGTCCTTTGGTGTTAATCCATGTTGAGTGGGCTGCATCAGTCTCTACTGCTCCTTTTATTTGGGATTTTGTTTACCAGTTTGTTGACAATGGTTACAAAACAACCACACTTCCAACTGTCAACAGTTCCCATTGTTACCAAGGCAGTCGTTTGAGAAACATCCTCAGACAAACCTGATCTCTGTTAGAATAGCAATCAGACCAGTTTTTATTACGGTCTTATAGAAAAATAGTATATTTTATCAAACGCAACACACTGGTAGAAAAGGTCAATGAATTTATTGGAGAGAAAATGTATTAGCTTTATCAGTGTAGTGGAAACTGGCCAAAATCATGAAGCCACACTGATAAGGAAAGTAATGCTAATTTTACAGCCTAATTGCCTGAAACCCTTTTTTATGTAGGTGGAGTTCATGGATTCTTTACCAATTGTGCTGCATAATTGTATTTACTGAATGGCATTAGCATAATGAAGTGTAATTACAGTTTTGACCTGTTAATAGAATTTAGTACTGAACGCCTCATTGATTTGACTTTGTGCATAAATGGACTGTCTTTTATTGATGAAAGTCAAAGAGTGATTACAGCGATGGTAATAGGAATATTGAACTAGTTAATAAATGTTGTTACAATTCTTTGAGGCTTCAAAATTAAAGTATGGACATTGTGTTAGTTGGTATTCCAATCAGGAAAGCTCCAATAATCAATGGGTTATCAGTGTTACATGCTTGCGCATGTATTCTACTGCATAGCCCTTCATGTAGGGCAAGACATGCATAGATTATGTGCCACACACCAAATGGGTATTTAAGACTCAGAATTTCCTGGGGTTGGTGTTGAGTCGTCTTCAGCTGTTTCCTATATCCTGACCAGCACTTCAGGTCTTCTCTGTTTCAATAATGACCCAGCTTGTTTCTGGTTTGTATTTTCTTTTTTTAGGGATTTATATTGTGTCAACAATATTGCACATTCACATCAGTCTATGCCCTCCAGAAGTTTACAATCTAAGGTCAATACCTCACCTCACATGCTAAGGTCAATTTAGACAGGGGTCACTTAACCTACCAGTCTCTCTTTGTAGTTTGAGATGAAACCAGAGGAAACCCATATGTAGCACCTTCCTAGATAAGTTGCTAGTTAGGTTAGGTAAATTTAGTTCTTGTGGTTCTCCTGTAATCAGTTGAGCAGCTTATGATTGCTTTGGGCTGTTCTGGGCTCTGCAGCCTGCAGGTTCAATTGCTTCACCTCGTTTTCAAGCAGATTCCAGAATATATTTGGGTTGGGAAAGTCAAATAAGCAGTCTAAATATTTGAAAGAATAAAAAACAATGAATGGCGCCCTGTAAAATCAGTGAATAAACATAGTATAAGCTGCCCCTTTAGGAGTGAACAAGTCACCGAAATCTGCAAACAATGTATTAAAGGTTGAGGCGCTAGTAATGTTCAGTAAATCATATACAACTAATTGCAAATATAAATATACAGGGTATAGCAAATACATAGTATAGCAAGCAGAAAGTCCATATGTGATGAATCCCAACACCAAAATGTGATGCTCAAAAAATAAACTTCTAGTTCTTCACCACGAGTGCTCAATAGATGGGTGGCCACTCACCAGAAAATTAAGACCGCTTTTTACAGGAAGGTCAAACAGCGCTTTTGGAATACCAATTGATTCAACTGACAGCACAGTTCCACTCCACTGGCCCCTTGAGATGAAACTAGGATGGGAAAAATGACTCCACTAGAGACATAGAGGAAGGTCTCATAGTGTAGTAATTTTATTAAGATAAAAAATGACAACAAATGATGATTACACTCACATGTTACAGTGCTGATCCAGGTACCAGGTGTAATCAGCGTGTGCAAGTCGGCTAGTCTATGAAAGATGGCATGTAGTTCTTGTCTCTCGTAAGGGCAAAGCCTGAGTGGGATGTAGGATCAGGTCCTGATCCTACATCAGCACTGTAACATGTGAGTATAATCACCATTTGTTGTCGTCATTTTTTACCTTAATAAAATTACTACACTTTGAGACCTTCCTCTATGTCTCTCGTGGAGTCATTTTTCCAATCCTAGTTTCATCTCGAGGGGCCAGTGGAGTGGAACTGTGCTGTCAGTGGAATCAATTGGTATTCCAGAAGGGCCGCCGTTTGACCTTCTTGTAAAAAGGGGTTATAATTTTCTGGTGAGTGGCCACCCATCTATTGAGCACTCGTGGTGAAGAAATAGAAGTTTATGTGCATCACATTTTGGTGTTGGGATTCATCACATATGGACTTTCTAGCTTGCTATACCATGTATATTTATATTTGCAATTCATTTTATATGATTTACTCAACATCACCAGAGCCTCAACCTTTAATATATTGTTTGCAGTTTAAATATTTATGTGGTTCCAGCCAATCCCTAGGGGAGGGTGCCCAGATAGTGGCTGGGGGAGTGCATAAATAGCCTTGTTGCTGTCCAGGAGGAGAATTTTCCAGCCTGAAGGGCTGCTGCCCTTCTTGGCAGCCCCAGCCACAGGTCACAGTTCTACATTGTGTTCATCAAGGTCCTAGCTGTGGCAGAGATGGGTGGGGCCTGTTCTGCATGGAATTCCTAAAGCTGAGAAGGAAATTTCACTGAGAATCCAGCTTGGAATGTTTACTGCAAAAAAAAAAAAAAGTGTCTAGCTGATGTTGAAAGAGGCATCCAAATATCCAGGTACATTGTGAATACAGGCCTGAGTGTTGGATATTGGTGATTGTGGCAGTTCCTACCCCCTTATTCGCATCTAAACTACTGTTTGCCTGGCCTGGGATATTGTTGATGGTGTCCCAGTGCTGTCTATTATTTCTGGGCTATTGCTAGAAGGACTATCCTAATAAGCAGTAGTGATAAAGTGGAGAGTGTCTACTGATTGCTGTTCTGACTTCCCGGAGTATCCCACAGCTCCCTACACCCCACCCAAGTTATTCAGCATCACATTTAAAAAAGGCACTGGTGTGCCTGGCTGCTGTTGCACATATTTTGAATAAGAACCTGAGGGAAACCAGAGGCCCCTGCAGGGGGTGAGCACTACACACACAAGCACAGGGAGAATATGCAGTCTTCATGCAGGTAGTGTCCTGGTTGTGATTTAAACAGAGGATCTTAGTGCTGCAAGAGAGTGCTAACCACTAGGCCATTGTGGATTCTCCTGATGCTTATCTGCTGTCTTTGGTTTGCTCTCCTGATGTTGCATTGCCTATCAATTCTGTTCTTTACTTTCTACCTGCTGTTGCCCTCTGCTGTTTTGTGGTTCTCGCCAGTTTCCAAGTCAGTATTTTGCTGCTCGCCTATTGTTGACCATGGCCCATTTCCTGACCACCTGCTATCTGACCTGATCCATGTTGTCTGCCTGCCACCTGTATTTGAGCCATTTACCACAGCTGCTATGTTGCAAGCCTCGTCTGTACCTGCACTTTCAGCTTTACGGTTTTCCAGTTACGTCTGTGACTTTCCATAGGTGCTTATTCCACTCTACTACCTTAGCTCTACCTGGCGCACAATCCAGGAGAGATGGGGCTGGAGGTTTAAGAAAGATCATCCCCATCAACACATTCTCCAGTAAAGTACTATACAGTCATAAGGATGGGACTGGAAGAAGTCCTGACATCTGAAAAATAAATTCAAATAGGGATAAATAAAACTGCGAGTTTTCACTTCCCAAAAAATGAAGGCAATAGGGAGGTAAAAATACAATTTTTTTATGGGTGCAGTGGGCTTTAAATAGGCAGAAACATTCACAGAAAAGCCTGCAGCTTCTAAGCTCACTTGTAAGCTCCAAAGTAGACAGAAATATATTTTTAAACAGCTTTACATTTTTTCTAACTATACTGCACTTGTTCTGCTGAACACTGAAGAAATGACACTTTGCTACAATGTAACATAGCGAGTGTACAGCTTGTATAACAGTGTAAATTTTCTGTCCCCTCAAAATAACTCAACACACAGCCATTGATGTCTAAACCGCTGGCAACAAAAGTGAGTACACCCCAAAGTGAAAATGTCCAAATTGGGCCCAAAGTGTGAATATTTTGTGTGGCCACCATTATTTTCCAGCACTGCCTTAACCCTCTTGGGTATGGAGTTCACCAGAGCTTCACAGGTAGCCACTGGAGTTCTCTTCCATTCCTCCATGATGACATCATGGAGCTAGTGGATGTTAGAGACCTTTCGCTCAACCACCTCCTATTTGAGGATGCCCCACAGATGCTCAATAGGGTTTAGGTCTGGAGACATACTTGGCCAGTCCATCATCTTTACCCTAAGATTCTTTAGCAAGGCAGTGGTCGCCTTGGAGGTGTAAAGAAAAAGGGGTCAAACTGCGCTAACAGAAACCAAAACCATAAATAAATAAATCAAGTGAACAAGTAAATATATAGATAAAAACACATGAACAGCAGCAATTCTCCTGAATAACATAAATACAGTGCAAAATATAGGAAAAAACAATAAAATCGCGCTAAATAAATGATCAAAATTAGAGTAAAAATAATTAAACTGTGATAGTAGCATATGAACAAAACATATAATTAATATAGTGATAAAGTCTTGAGCGTCCCACTTACTCGTGTGTGGTATCACAGTGCTGTGCCATTAACAAAAGTGGTAGATATGGGAAGTCTAGTTAAATAGAAAAAACAATAATAGAGAAACCAAGGGGTTAATCCCCGTGAATAAAAAGTCCCATTAAATGGAATGATTGGTGCGGGTCAAGTCTTGTGAAGAAAGAATCCACCACCGGTAAAGAAGGGGTGACTGCTTACCGGAAGCCCATGATCCCCCACTACAGAGGATCAAGGGAAGCTGGTATGTAAAACACTTCTGCAGAGTATGACCAACAAGTCAGCTGTTGGACTAAATTGGGGTGATGGCCATTTCTAAACCTCCTCAGCAGGGCTCCTAATGTTCACAGCTCTCCTCATAGCCAAATAGGATCAACCATGGATATACATAGTGGGAAAGAACATAGGCGCTCCATAGTGTAAAATCTCTTAGTTTATTTAAAATAGATAAAGTAAAACACTTACATCAATTCAAAAATTAGCAAGCCTTGCTTGTCTGGTGTGGCGGCCGGTAGCACACAGACCAACCCGCCTTGGTCTTGGCCTTTATCTTGCAGGGTGTGTTTTTAGTTTTTTTTTTTTTTGCAGCAGGGTTTACTTCCTCTTTATTGATCAGGCCATCTTTTGCGATACGGCACTGCGTCGCTTTAACTGACAATTGTGCCATCATGCAACACTGTACCCAAATTAAATTGACGTCCTTTTTTTCCCACAAATAGCTTTCTTTTGGTGGTATTTGATCACCTCTGCGGTTTTTATTTTTTGCGCTATAGGCAAAAAAAGCGACAATTTTGAAAAAGCACAATATTTTGTACTTTTTGCTATAATAAATATTATTATTATTATTATATCCCCATTTATTTTATTATTATTTATTATTATTTTTTTTTACTAGTAATGGCGGTGATCTGCGATTTTTATCGGAACTGCGACATTATGGCGGACAGATCGGACACTTTTGACACATTTTTGGGACCATTGACATTTATACAGCGATCAGTGCTATAAAAATGCACTGATTATTGTGTAAATGTCACTGGCAAGGAAAGGGTTAACACTAGTGGGCGATCAAGGGGTTAACTGTGTTCCCTCATGTGTGTTCTAACTGTAGGGGGATGGGAGTGACTAGAGGAGATCACAGATCATTGTTCCTAGCTCATAGGAACACACAATCTCTCCTCGCAGAACAGGGATTTGTGTGTTTACACACACACGTCCCTGTTCGGGCTCTCGTGCCTGCGATCGCCCGTGGCCAGAGGCCCCCCACAGTGCAGCGTGCGAGCCTGCTATCCCCGCTTAAAGGGCTGACATACAGCTACGACAGCTCACGGTAATGTGCCGACCTGTTGCAGTATGACGGTGGCTGGTCGGCAAGGGGTTAATATATGAGGATGCCTCTTTGCTGAATATATCGGGCTGTTGGATTTGGTGGGATGGCCAGGTGGTAGGCCCCCATGGAATGTTGGTGGTCAGGCCCGGGGGGGGGGGGGGGCAGGTCTGAAGCTGTGCAGGGGGACCAAAAATTCCTGTTAGCTGCCCTGACCCTTGTTGCTCCATCTGTAGGTTTCAAGCAAATTTTGCCAATAACTTCCAGCAAGTCATGAGTCTAATTGAGCGTTTCCTTTTATCAACATTAGCAAATTAACATAGCAAAATTGATCATTTAAAGAAATATCACTCCACTTTTCTCTAAATACAAAGTCCATTACAAAGTGGGCACCCTCCAGTTCCATAACTTACTGTTAATGCTTCTGTTCACTAATGTAATCAGAGCTGTATTCTCTGGAACATTCAGACATAGGCTATATTTCCCACACGGTCGAACTTTTCAACCGGACTGGTCCGACGGACGCCGACGGACCAAATCTGGCGGACAATCCGATCGTGTGTGGGCTCCACCGGGCCTTTAGCGGACTTTTCCAGTCGCAAATCTGACGGACTTTGGATTTGGAACTTGCTTCAAATCTTTACGTCGTAACTCCACCGGACCCAGAAATCCGCTCGTCTGTATGCTAGTCCGATGCACAAAAACCGACGCTAGGGCAGCTATTGGCTACTGGCTATCAACTTCCTTATTTTAGTCCGGTGTACGTCATCACGTGCGAATCCGTCAGACTTTTGTGTAATCGTATGTAGTTAAGTCCGTTCGTTAGAAAGTCCGCCGCAAGTCCGCCAAAAGTCCGTCGAAAGTCTGTCGAAAGTCTGTCGGACGGCTGTCGGACTTTTGTAGCCGAAAAGTCCAACTGTGTGTATGCGGCATAAGTCTTACAATGTATTTCTCGATGCCAAGCGCTGTCATATGGGACGTAGAGGCTTGCATAACACTGTTTAAATATCAACTTGTATGAAAATTGGTGTTGGTAAGTAATTGATGCAAAGCGATCATTTTATGTGCCACCATTTCTGTAATCTTTTATATTTCAGCCTGGATTTATCCTAATAGAAACACACTGTGTAGTTTCCTGTCTGTACGCTATTAATTGGCTTACATTCATGTTGAGCTGACTTGCAAGCAATGAATGGTAATTTTAGTGTCATTCATGGTGCTAATGATCAGAAAGCTTGCTCAGCCATGTCTTCCCTTTACTGGTTGTTTTTCTGAATGTAAATCTCAGAGAAGGGGAGTGAAAAAGGAAAAAATCCAAGCATAGTTTAGGAAAGCAGGGAACAATTAATAGGTCCTGTTGCTATGTACATAATGCAGAAAGATAAAAGTTAGGCAAGGGTACCAGCTGTATTCTGCACCAGAATAGCCATCATGTTGCCATTGTGGTCCTAAATGATTGACTTGCAAAGTAAAAGGCCACAGCTGCCTTTCAAATTGCATAGGTTCCTCAGAAGGCCCTGGTTTTCTGCCACAGATACGAGGCTGGCTTCACACCTACTGTATGTATTAAGGTAAGAAAGACACCTTGTCAGTGCAAATCAACGAGTGTGTGTTCTAACCAGTGCACCACAATGCACAAATGTGAAGAAAAGTGGCATATCAAGCTTTACATGCATTGTGGCGTGTTGGCAGCCCATTGTGCCGTCATGCAACACTGTACCCAAACAAAATTGATGTCCTTTTTTTCCCACAAATAGAGCTTTCCTTTGGTATTATTTGATCACCTCTGCGTTTTTTATTTTTTGCGTTATAAGCAAAAAAAGAGCGACAATTTTGAAAAAACACAATATTTTGTACTTTTTACTATAATAAACATTATTATTATTATATTCCCAATTTAAAAAAAAAACAAAACACATTTTTCCTCAGTTTAGGCCGATATGTATTCTTCTACATATTTTTGGTAATAAAAATCGCAATAAGCGTATGTTGGTTGGTTTGCACAAAAGTTATAGCGTCTACAAACTGTGGGAAAAATTTATGGCATTTTTATTATTATTTTTTTTTACTAGTAATGGCGGTGATCTGCGATTTTTATCGGGACTGCGACATTATGGCGGACAGATTGGACACTTTTGACACATTTTTCGGGACCATTGACATTTATACAGCGATCAGTGCTATAAAAATGCACTGATTACTGTGTAAATGTCACTGGCAAGAAAAGGGTTAACACTAGGGGCCGATCAAGGAGTTAACTGTGTTCCCTCATGTGTGTTCTAACTGTAGGGGGATGGGAGTGACTAGAGGAGATGACAGATCATTGTTCCTAGCTAGTAGGAACACACAATCTCTCTCTCCTCTCCTCGCCGAACAGGGATTTGTGTGTTTACACACATATGTCCCTGTTCTGGCTCTCCAGAGGCCATCGGCCACCCACAGTACAGCGGGCATGCGTGCGAGCCTGCTATCCCTGCTTAAAGGGCTAACGTACAGCTACGAAACGTGCTGACCTGCTGTAGTATAATGATGGCGGCTGGTCGGCAAGCGGTTAATATATGGGGATGTCTCTTTGCTGAATATATGAGGCTGTCAGATTTGGTGGGATGGCCAGGTGGTAGGCCCCCAGGGAATGTTGGTGGTCAGGCCGGGGGGGGGGCAGGCCAGGTCTGAAGCTGTGCAAGGGGACCAAAAATTTCTGTTAGCTACCCTGACCCTTGTTGCTCCATCTGTAGATTTAAAGCTAATTTTGCCAATAACTTCCAGCAAGTCATGGCTTGCATAACACTGTTTAAATATCAACTTGTATGAAAATTGGTGTTGGTAAGTAATTAATGCAAAGCGATCATTTTATGTGCCACCATTTCTGTTATCTTGTATATTTCAGCCTGGATTTATCCTAATAGAAACACACTGTGTAGTTTCCTGTCTGTACGCTATTAATTGGCTTACATTCATGTTAAGCTGACTTGCAAGCAATGAATGGTAATTTTAGTGTCATTCATGGCACTAATGATCAGAAAGCTTGCTCAGCCATGTCTTCCCTTTACTGGTTGTTTTTCTGAATGTAAATCTCAGAGAAGGGGAGTGAATAAGGAAAAAATCCAAGCATAGTTTAGGAAAGCAGGGAACAATTAAAAGGGCCTGTCGCTATAATATGCTATACGCCAGTGGTTCTCAACTCCAGTCCTCAGGACCCACCAACAGGCCAGGTTTGCAAGATAGCTGAAATACATCACAGGTGATATCACTTGCTGCTCAGTGATTGCAGTATTCTAGTCTGCAACTCCCCAAGGTAATACTTAAAATCTGGCCTCTTGGTGGGTCCCGAGGACGGGAGTTGAGAACCACTGCTATACGCTATAACATAATGCAGAAGGGTAAAAGTTAGGCAAGGGTACCAGCTGTATTCTGCACCAGAATAGCCATCATGTTGCCATGGTGGTTCTAAATGATTGACTTGCAAAGTAAAAGGCCACAGCTGCCTTTCAGATTGCATAGGTTCCTCAGAAGGCCCTGGTTTTCTTCCACAGATACGAGGCTGGCTTCACACCTACTGTATGTGTTAAGGTAAGTAAGACACCTTGTTCGTGCAAATCAATGAGTGTGTGCTCTAGCCAGTGCACCACAATGTACAAATGTGAAGAAAAGTGGCGTGTCAAGCTTTACATGCATTGTGGCGTGTTGGCAGCCCATTAAAAAATAATGGACTGCTATAATGCAACATATGATAACATGCATACTGTATCAAATAACCCAGTAAATATTGCCGTGCCTACCCCTTTTTATTGTGCATTTATATTGTATCCTCCTGTGATATGAGTAAAATATAAATATTCTAATCCTTCTTTGTGTTTTCATTTGTGTCCTATACAGTATAAACAGTATCTCACAAAAGTGAGTACACCCCTCACATTTTTGTAAATATTTTATTATATCTTTTCATGTGACAGCACTGAAGAAATGACACTCTGCTACAATGTAAAACAGAGAGTGTACAGCTTGTATACCATTGTAAATTTGTATATATCAGGCATCACTTAAGGGCCGGCCGCGGTCTGGATCCGGACCTAGTGGCTGTTCCATCTGGACCCGCGATCACATCATTTACCAGCAGAATGCTGCCGAGATGCGGCGTGTAAACAACAGCGCATGCTCGTGACGTCACAAAGGTGCGACGGCCATGCCCAAGGACATCCTGTGCATGTGTGAGGGCATAGCTGCACCGGACATCAATAGACCGCAGATGGACTCTGGAGGAGGGATATATGACATCAATGACGGGCATGCACTGGAAGTCCCCCTTGATGGTAAGAGGAGGTACAAATAGACATGATGTCAATGCCATCCGAGGATTGCCAAATAAGGACAATGTAAAATTTGCGAGGAGGAGAGGTGATGTGCTGGGGGGGTGATGTAAAGGAGGACAATGCTGTGTGTGTGGGGTTAATGTGAGGAGGACAAAGCATACTATTTTGAGGGGGGGTTGTGATGATTTGAAAGGGGGCAGTGCTGTGGGGGAGATGTAAAAGGGGGAGGGCAGTGTTGTGGGGGGATGTGAAGGGGGCACAGTTCTGCAGGGGCGTCATGTGAAAGGGCAAAGGACAGTACTGTGGGGGGGTGATATGAAGGGGGCACGGTTCTGCTGGGGGGTAATGTGAAGGGGCAAAGGACAGTACTTTGGGAGGTGATATGAAGGGGTCACAGGACAGTACTGTGGGGGGTGATATGAATGGGGCACAATTCTGCTGGGGGGTGATGTGAAAGGGCAAAGGACAGTACTGGGGGGGGGGGGGTGATGTGAAATTGTCAGAGGACAGTACTGTGGGGGATCAATGTGAAGGGGGCAGCGGACAGTGCTGTGAGACGGGGTGATGATTTGAAGGGGGTTGAGCACTGCTGTCAATAAAGGGTGTGTGTGATGTTAAGAGGGTTCAGTACTGTCAGAAACCATGAAATCAGGCCAAAACAGAAGTACAGTTAAATCACACTTGTTTAATAATAAAAGTAAAAAGAACAAACATAGTCAAAACATAGCCAAAATTCAGTAACCAGAATGGATAGTCAGCCAAGCCAGAAGTCAGGGATCAATGTAGTGGAACAGCAAGCAGGGTCTGCAAAGCAAGTCTTGAACAGGATTGCAGGAGATGTTTCTGTGATGTTGACCAAGGCGAAGGCAGAGCTCCTCTGGAGTGGACGGCTTAAGTAGGCAGGACTGACGAGCAGGATATTATCAACAGCTGAATAACTGTGGAGAGATAGGAGCTGATAATTAGCCGACAGCTGAGCGGCCAGCTCAGAGAAGGAAGGGCTGAGCCCAGCTCTGACAAGTACACTATTGTGAAAGATGTGAGGGGAGGGTGATTTGTAGGGGGCCCAAGAATACTATTGTGAAGGGGAAACTGATGTAAAGTGGGGGACTGTGATGTGTGGGGAAAACTGAGGACACTGAAATAAAGGATTGTGATATAGAAGGGGAGGGCTGAAAAAAATTTGGTTCGGACCTCCTGGTGGAAGAAAATGTTACAGGTCGGACCTCCGTCAATTTTAATTCAAAAGCCCTGGTATATGAGATATTATCATGATCACTTCAAAAATAAACATATAAATAAATATATAAAAAATATTGTTCCAGGGATAGAGGCTTTTGGAGGGGACTGAATGCAAGCCTCTTGCCGACCGATTATGGGCCCTGGCATTTGAGGAAACGGTGCTCTTTGTGAGCTGTATGCCTGGGGACTCTTGAGGTACGTTCCGTGACAAATATAGAAACTCTTCACATGTCCTTTCCACTACAAACATTTCATAAACTGGTATAATCCACACTTTGTGCCGATCTTTGAAAAGTGATATCAGTGACTCCCACCACCGTTCAAAATTGCACTCACTTCCACGTTTGACCTGTCAAGCCCAGGTCAAATCTGGCTTTCCCAAACCCTGGGGTACAAGAAACCGGCTCCTCTGCATGCCTCCTCCTTCTCCAATATGCTCCTAGGTGTCATGGGCTACTTCACAAGTTGAGGTGTATGGACCTTTAAGTCCGCTACAGGTAAACTCATGCAACACAAGGTATCCTCATGGTGTAGTATACAACATATATAACATACTACACCACGGGGATACCTTGTGTTGCATGACTTTACCCACAACGTCGGGACCGCGGATTTAAAGGTCAGTACACCTCAACTTGTGAAGTAGCCCATGACACCTAGGAGCATATTGGAGAAGGAAGAGAAGTGCAGAGGAGCCTGTTTCTTGTACCCTAGGGTGGGGAAAGCCTGATTTGACTTGGGCTTGAGAAGTCAAACGTTGAGGTGAGCGCAATTTTGAATGGTGGTGGTATTCAGTGATATCACTTTTCAAAGATCGGCACAAAGTGTGGACTATACCAGTTTATGAAATATATCACTGTTTGTAGTGAAAAGGACATTTGAAAAGTTTCTATATTTTTTGTGTTTATTTATGTTTATTTTTTAAGTGATCACGATAACATCATACAGTAAATATATATATACTGTATAGGACACAAAGAAGGATTGGAATATTTATGTTTTACTCATATCATAGGAGGGCAGACTATAAATGCACATTAAAAGGGGTAGGCGCAGCAATATTTACTTGGTTATTTGTTACAGTATGCATGTTACATTTTGCATTATAGCGGTCCATAAATTGTTACTCATATCATATTACGTTTTACGCATATCACAGGAGATATAATATAAATGCACATTTAAAGGCATGGGCGCAGTAATGTTTACTTGGTTATTTGATTGTTAGGATTGTGGGAAAACAATTTTGTTGTTTGCAGCCACCCATTAGGTTTATTGTATACACAGTAGTATAAGGTAGCGCAGGATAGCACACACCCATTCATGCATAGTGTATCTCCTCAATGCATTAGAGAGGTGTAGAGGAGACCCAAATCTTGTTTGCCATGCAAGCTAAGTTCATGAAATAAAGCAAATCAGAGATGGGAGTTTTCATGTAGGGTGATTTCTGGCTTTTGATGCAGCTAGCAAGGCAGTTCTCCGGAGCTGTGGTAACTAGAAGTATCATGTATTAACTACCAAATGAAGAAAGTATGAACGCTGATGAACAGGAATGTACTGGCCATTGGCCCCAGAAGTTTCCCAGGGAGCCGATGGCTCAGTGGGCCAGTTTCAGTGACAGCCTTTCCAGTGCTGTGTCTTGGCCCAGGGAACTTTGCTCTTGTCCCCGGTCCATAATTTTCGAAGGACGGGAACAAGGCAAGTTCCTGTGTTGATCCAGTCACTGTCATTCACCCTCCTGTGTCAATCCACCTGCTCTCCTTCCTCTCCCCAGACCGCTTGGTTTGTTTCCACAACTCAGCTTGGTTCAGGGGAGTGGGGCAGTCCACTGAAGGGCACGGCTTAGCTCGGCTCGTGGGGCGGTCCACAGAAGGGCTCAGCTCAGCTTGGGGTGCGGGGCGGTCCACTGAAGGGCTCAGCTCGGCTTTGGGGGAGGGGCGGTCTACTAAAGGGCTCAGCTCAGCTCGGCTATGGGGGCGGGACAGTCCACTGAAGGGCTCGGCTCAGCCCGGCTATGGGGACAGGGCGGTCCACTGAAGGGCTCGGCTCGAACGGTAGGGCGACCTGCTCAAGGGCTCGGCTCAGCTCGGCTCGGGGGGAGGGTGGTTTGGGGCGGTCCACTGAACGGCTCGGCTCAGCTCGGCTTGCCTCAGCTGGGGGGGGGGGCAGTCTGCTGAAAGGCTCTGCTCGGGGGGCGGGAGGTCCGCTGAAGGGGCTCAGCTCAGCTCGGCTTGGAGGGTGGGGCGGTCCGCTAACCTGGTGCACGTAAAGGCACCTTTTCCACAAATTTAAAACAATCTGCAAGGAGGGGGAGTGGGAGGAGAAGAGGATCCATTCCTGCCTTCAGTGCCCTGGACTGCATCAGAAACTTTAGGTCAATGTTTCACATGACAGCTCCATGCCACAGACGGACTGCCCTGCCACTGCCATCTGCTGAAAAAAATCTGCAGGGGACACTGATGTAAGAGGGGAGTAGGGACCCTAAGATAAGGGGAATACTGATATAAAAGTTCCCCCTCATATCAGTGTGACCAGAGACCCCCCCCCACATCAGAGTTTCCCTTTACACCACAGTCCACAAAGCTCACTTTTAAATTAGAGTCTGCAGAACTCCCCCTTGCCCTGCCCTTAAGCCCCATACAAACAATTAGATTTTCTGCCTTCAGATTTACCAAAATCATAAAATATGAGGTCAAATCTTACACCTTTCAATTTGTATGCAGTCAGGCAGGCCCTTGCACTACATGGTTTTGGTAAACCTGAAGACAAAAATCTGCAGAAAATCAATAGTGTGTGTGGGGCCTTAAGCCCCATACACACTATTCGATTTTCTGCAGATTTTTGTCTTCAGATTTACCAAAACCATGTAGTGCAAGGGCCTGCCTGACTGCATACAAATTGAAACTTTTAAGGTTTGACCTCATATTATATGGTTTTGGTAAATCTGAAGACAAAAATCTGCAGAAAATCTAATAGTGTATATGGGGCTTTACACTGTGAACTCTGATGCTGCAGACTGTGATGTAAGGGGGCTCTGGTGATCAGAGACCACCTTACATCAGAGTTCCCCTTTACACCAGCCTGTCTGTATACTACCCTAAACTGTCTGTATACTGCCCTACCATTTTTTTGCGCAATTGCCTATAGTTTATATACTGTTTTTGTACGTGTTTGCAAAACTAAAGTGGGCCAGCCTGGATGAATTTCAGGGCCAAAGTTTTGTCCCAGTCCAGCCCTGCTGATGAATGAAAACATTTCAAGTTTAAAACAATTGCAAAAAACTGTTTAATCAAAAAAAGTTCTACATTTTTCTTATCAAAAAAGACATCTAATATGCTGCGTAGACCACCTTTTTAAATTTAACTACATCTACTATTTAATAACATTCCATAAAAAAAAAATGTTAGCAAGTTAAACTATTATTTAGGATCATTTTAAAAGTTAAATTAATCGAATAGTTGGTGTCAGCAAAAAAAAAATAATGCCCCATTATTGGTGTCAGTGGGAGGAATAATACACCATCGTCAGTATCAGTTGGAAGAATGGTGCCCCATCTTTGGTGTCAGTGGGAGGAAAAGTTTTCCATCGTTTATATCAGTGGGAGGAATTATGCCCACTCTTGATAACTTTGGAAGGGATGGTGCCTCATCGTTGGGGCCACTGTTCCTCCCACTGACACCACAGGCCGGGTAAATACGGGGACGCAGATTGGAGATGCGGTTTGGAATGAATTGGGCCAAATATGTCAGTGTTGTCTGTGATTGAAGAACAGGGGAAGACATGTAGCACTAACTCTCTGCGGAGCTGCTGGTTTAAGCGGGTCTGTTACCTTCACTCTGCTTCCCTCTGTTTCACCGGCACCGGGTCTAGGGTTCTGTTGAGTTTACTCCTGGACGACACACGCACCAACACTGGAGTACGTTTTCAATGCTTTATTAAACAAACGACTTAGGAAGTAGCAGGAAAGAGGTAGAAAGGAAACTTGCAGAAGAAACTCAAACATTCCCTGAAAGGGTTCTCTTGGCAAAAGAGTCTCGGTATAATTCAAATACTATTTGAAATGCGCTCCCCTCATGGGACACACTCCTTGCTTGTCTGGATAGGCCTCTCTCACCAGTCTAGCAGCCAGTACGCAGCACGAATCAAAGTCTCTGCCACAGACTTGTTTGGGAATAAAATCCATACAATCCCCTGCCACAGGATGTATAGATCTGCTGTAGTGAAAGTCAGTCACAGTGCTTGAACCTTTAAGCCGAGCCGGCAACAATATGCTGTATAGTTACTTTTGGATACGTCCTCCAACCGAGTCACCAGGCCCCTCTATAGACCAGCTCACCGCATGATCTCTGCAAGACAGGTCCTCCCCTGGGATCTCCTCGGTTGTCCAGCTTCGTCACACAGGACCGACAGCTCAGGACCATTCCTCGGCCACGACGGTAGGCTCCAGACAAGCCTCTGGACCCACCCCTGTGCCATTGTATCGTGGGCCTCCCGATCGGAGGACCACGAGGTAGCTCCTTAACGCATACCTGTCAGCCAGGAGGGCCAGCAGGTGGCTGTAAAACGAACCCCAAAATATGGCGTCTGTCCCATAAATACCCTCGCCCAGAATGCAACTCGGAGGACCACCTCCGGGACAGAGGAGCATCTATTCGCTTCAACACGTTGCCTTTCCAACCCTGACCAGTGGTAACAGCGACACCCACCGGTCAGCACGGAAACACCCACAACTTCAGCCAAGCTGGAACAGAGGCGAACTTTTAACCTTCCTAACACACAATTTACTAAATTTACCTAACATGCGGTAGATTGCAAATCTACCAGCGCTACAGACACACCAAGAATAAATGAGGAGCGCAGCTCTGGACCCAGAAGATCATGACACAGATGAGGGAAAACTTAGCAAGTATGGCTGTAAACTGTCTCCCTCTTGTGCAGTGGTTCTCAACTCTTGTCCTCAGAACTCACTAACAGGCCAGATTTTAAGTTTTACCTTGGGGAGATGCAGACTAGAATACTGCAATCACAGAGTAGCAAATGATATCACCTGTGATGTATTTCAGTTATCTTGCAAACCTGGCCTGTTAGTGGGCCCTGAGGACAGGAGTTGAGAACCACTGCTCTTGTGAGTGCAAGACAGATTTAGGCTGATTTGCTAAAGAAGTTGAGAAAAGATTTGCTTAAATTATCCAGTCATGTACAGATAAGAAGGGGTTTTCTTTTCACATCATTGAATAATTGGAACCCTTCACACAATTTATTCTAAACTCTTGAAGTAAACCAGCCTCTTTGATGCTCCCACAACCAGACCTCTCCTCATTACCATGGTTTCACCTGCGTAAGAAGGCACAACATTTTTAAAAACCCATCTCCAGTTTTAATAAACCCTGCACCTCCCCCCTCCCCAATGCATAACAAAATAAACAGTATATATACCTTAAAGCTTTGTTCACACTGGGTATTTTAATCCATGTCACATGCAGGGCCATGTTTACCACAGGTGTTGTGTGCATCCCTGTGCCAGCAGTCCCATAGCTATCAATTGGCTGCACAGACATATTCACTGCTTCCAATGTGACATTCATGCGGGTGTGTTCGGGACAATGCATGGATGCATTGTCCATGCAACAGCTACATCCTAAAAGAAAGCAATGGGACTGCCGACACGCAACACCTGTGCATCCCTGTGCTGGTAAAACAGGGCCCTCGCAACAGGACACAAAGTACAACACCCCATGTGAACAAGGCCTAAATCCACAGACCTTCGAGCCAGTTACACGTCAAGCAGTCTTCCTGGATAATGGCCCTTACAGCTGCATTAAATGGTTCTCTTGTAGAGATGTGGGAGCACCATTCTGTGCAGCAGTATTGAGAACCCAGACTAGCATAATGATGCATATCTAGGAGGTTTGTCCCTGATACCCTGGGCTCACAGGATGATGCATCCCTAGGGAGGCTGCCCATGACACCCTCGGCTCACAGGAAGTGTGTCGAATGACCTTGGGTTGATCCAACCAAGAAGAGGACCAGAGCTAGACTTGGGATCAGTAAGTCTTCAAGGAGACAATGCTAGAGAGAAGGTGAGTAATACAATGAAAAGTTGTGTTTTGATTTTTAAGAATGCCAGGAAATATACTTTAATTATAAAAAGAAAAAAAAAACACAGGAATTTGCTTTAATGTTTGAAAAAAGTCACAGTATCCATTTAATAATTGCATCCAATTGTTCTTTGTCCTCCTTTGAGACGTGGTGCATAGAAACAAGGCATACAGTTCCTTGAAAAAGTATTCATACCCGTTGATATGTTACACATTTTGTTACACATTTTGTCAGTTTACAACCAAAAACGTAAATGTATTTTATTGGGATTTTATGTAATAGACCAACATAAAGTGGCACATAATAGTGAAGTGGAAGGACAATGATAAATAGTTTTCAAATTTTTTTTACACATAAATATCTGAAAAGTGTGGCATGCATTTGTATTCAGCCCCCTTTAGTGCCGGTTCACACTTGTGCGATGCGGGAACCTTGCGAATCTACTGCGGGTACCCGCATTGCACACATCTGGGGATGTCATACAATGTTAATGACACCCCCATTTCAGCTCGCATATCGCACTGTGAACTGACAGTTCAGAAATGTATTGTATTGCATAGGTGTGAATACCCATACGATCCGATTCTGGTGCAGACCAAAAAAGGGTCCTGTGCGTGTTTGGTCTGAATGCGATCTGATATCAGTCATACTATCTGTATGGCTGAAATCACATTGCGTGGTTATCGCATGTGATTTCCACATGCAATATCGCACAGCGCACTAGTGTGAACCAACACTTACTCTGATACCCCTAACTAAAATCAAGTGGAACCAATTGCCTTCAGAAGTCACCTGTGTGTAATTTATTATCACTATAAATACAGTTGTTCTGTGAACCCCTTAGAGGTTTGTTAGAGAACCTTTGTAAACAAACCGCATTATGAAGGCCAAGGAACACACCAGACAGGTCAGGGATAAAGTTGTGGAGAAGTTTAAAGCAGGGTTAGGTTATAAAAAAAATATCCCAAGCTTTGAACATCTCATGGAGCACAGTTCAATCCATCATCTGAAAATGGAAAGAGTATGGCACAACTGCAAACCTACCAAGACATGGCCGTCCACCTAAACTGACAGGTCGGGCAAGGAGAGCATTAATCAGAGAAGCAGCCAAGAGGCCAATGTTAACTCTGGAGGAGCTGCAGAGATCCACAGCTCAGGTGGGAGAATCTGTCCTCAGGACAACTATTAGTCGTGCACTCTACAAATCTGGCTTTTATGGAAGAGTGGCAAGAACAAAGCTATCGTTGAACGTAAGCCATAAGATGTCCCATTTGCAGTTTGTGAGAAGCCATGTGGGGGACACAGCAAACATGTGGAAGAAAGTGCTCTGGTCAGATGAGATCAAAATTGAACGTTTTATCCTAAAAGCAAAACCCTATGCGTGGCGGAAAACTGCACATCACTCTAAATACATCATCCCCACCATGAAACAAGGTGGTAGCGGCATCATGTTGTGGGGATACTTTTCTTCAGCAAGGGCAGGGAAGCTGGTCAGAGTTAATGGAAAGATGGATGGAGCCAAATACAGGGCAAGATTAGAAGAAAACCTGTTAGAGGCTGTGACAGACATGGGACAGGGGTGGAGGTTCACCATCCAGCAGGACAACAACCCTAAACATACAGCCAGAGCTACAATGGAATTGTGTTGATCAAAGCATATTCACGTGTTAGAATGGCCCAGTCAAAGTCCAGACCTAAATCCAATTGAGAATTTGTGGCAAGACTTGAAAATTGCCGTTCACAGATGCTCTCCATCCAATCTGACAGGGCTTGAGTTATTTTGCAAAGAAGAATGAGCAAAAAGCTCACTCTCTAGATCTGAAAGGCTGGTAGAGTCATACCCCAAAAGACTTGCAGCTGTAATTGCAGCAAAAGGTGATTCTACAAAGTGTTGACTCAGGGGGGCTGAATAAAAATGCAAGTCACACTTTCCAATTATCATTTCCCTTTCACATCACAATTATGTGCCATTTTCTGTTGGTCTATCACATAAAATCCCAATAAAATACATTTACGTTTTTGGCTAAAATGTGACAAAATGTAGAAAATTTCAAGGGGTATGAATACTTTTCAAGGCACTGTATACATGTTCTGTCAGTCTCTCTCTGCCTTTAGGCTGCATTTACACCTGAGCATTTTCAGCTCATAAAACACTCTTAAAACGCCCGAAAAAACGCCTGAAAAACGCCTAACAAGCAAAATCCTATTCATTTCAATGGCACCTGTTCACATCTGAGTGTTTTACCACCTGAAGCAAAGTGCTTCTTTGGGGCAGATTGCAGGCATTTTTCTGCTTTTTACATCGGTGACCTGCGCAAAATTGCAGTAAAAATGCGCGACTTTGAAACGTTTAGGAGTGAATGCAGCCTAAATATCCTCAAAAATATATGTTAATTTTTTGTAAGAGTTTGAAACCTAGAAAAAGTAAACCTCACCACAAAAGCAGAGAAATTGCCCATAGTGACCAATCTGATGTCTTGTCAATAAAAGATGATGCCTGGTTTACCACTATCACCAGAACAGAAAGTGAAAGAAAACAACATAGTTTATGATTATAACTGGTACTGAAGGAAAAGGAAAATCTTTCTTACAATGGGGGCACCTCTACTGGTCACAGCTGTGTAAAATCAGATTTCCCCTCACGTTGGTAAGATGTCCACTCACTTCCTGTTGTCTCTTAGGAACAGACAGTGAAGGGTAATCTCCCCTTTAGGAACATAGACAGCAAAAAAAACAAACTTAGAAAAACTTTTAATTCCTTATTCTTCCTAAAAAAAGACAAGTGTTTTGGATTTAGATATACTATAAGGTGACTGCTAGAATACAAGGCCATTTAATCATGTAGCACTGCACAACCTTAGGATGGCCATAGAGAGATCTATTTCTTTTTTTTTTTTGACCAGTGGGCTGGTCAAAAAAAAAAAACGGAACAGATTCCGCCATCGGCACATGTGAAGTGGATGCGCTGATGTATTCCTACAGCAAGGCTGCAGATGCTGTTTAAATGAAAAATGTCCAACTTTCCTGTTCAATAGAAGTCAATAGATCAACTTTTCTTGAGTGAAATTGGCCATACATGGATCGAAATTCGTCTGGTCCCTTCTAAAGCAGTCAAATTTGGATCCATCTATAGCTAGTTTTTAACATGCCAGAGGCTGATCTAAGAGCTGATTAAACAATTATGTACACTCAGCTTTCTTGAATGGAGAAGGGAGGAGAACAGAAAAATATGTAGCCAGCTATCACAGAAACGTATCTATTGGGACAATAGTGATAGAACAAACCTTTCAAACTTGATGGAACTTTCCCCACCATGGTCTTTGATGGTTGCTGGCAGGGGCGTTGCTAGGGGGTGGCTATTGGGGCTATAGCCCCGAATCTGGAGCCCATAGCCCCGAGTCTCATGCTGCAGGCTCCCTGCCTAACCAACGGGTTGCGGCTGCTGTGGCGGGCAGGCTGGCTGCATGAGAAAGGCAGGGGAGAGGAGAAAAGCGGGAGGACGAGCAGAAATGATATCTCTCTCTGCCCACTCCACATCAGCGCTCTTCACAGCCTGGCCTCTTCAATCTAAAAGCGAGGTGCGGTGAGTGGCAGAGAGATGACATCATCTCTCACTGGCCGCCACACATCAGCGCTCTTCCACTCTCACAGCACGGTGGAGTGGAGGTCACATGCTTCCTGTCATTGTGGAGCTCCACTTTGCAGCCAGACCTCCTTGCTTCAATGTCGGAGGTGCGGCGGGGAGCAGCGAGATTACATCATCTCTCACTGCCCACCCCACATCACCGCTCTCCTGCTCTCTCTAAATGGACCAGTGGTGTCAGCCTGCCACCAATGCAGCGTCAATGCACATTTGGTGGAAGTGGCTGGCATGGCAAGTGACAACCCACATCAGTTGGCAAATGACAACCCACATCTGGTGGCCAGTGACGTGGCAAGTGAGAATCTGCAAATGGTGGCAGGAGATGTGGCAATCTGCAAATGGTGCCAGGAGACATGGCAATTGACAATCTGCAAATGGTGGCAGGTGACGTGGCAATCTGCAAATGGTGGCAGGTAACGTGGCAAGTGGCAATCTGCAAATGGTGGGAGGCGACATGGCAAGTGACAATCCACATCTAGTGGCAAGTAACACGCTGCATCTGGTGACAGTGGAAAGTGACACGCTGCATCTGGTGGCAGGAGATGTGGCAAGTGACACGCCCAGGGCTCCCACTGATTCTGCAGTATGGTGAGTTGAACCACTTTATTATATATTAGAATGTAACAATAGAAACAATGCACTTCAATCACCCTGACACAATATCAACCATGGTGCCATGATGATTAAAGCTCCAACACCAGCCATCGCCCGTGAAAAATTGCTTACCACCTCCCCCCCGCGGGCATACAAAAAGGTTGGTGACCGCTGCTATGGGCTCTAGCCCCAGATCGTTTGCAGACCTAACAACACCCCTGGTTGCTGGTAATGGGTGTCTACTGATATTCAGATGTAAGATTGAAAACTCAGCAACCACATTAGGCAGATTTAATTTTTTATATTATGTATTTCTTTTTAACAGCAGTATAAACTCTCATTTTACTTTAATACTTCTTAAAAATTGGTATGCCCAGAACTTGGTTAGATGCATTAGGCTTCTCCTCATGTGCAATTACCACTACAAGTAGGTCTGAGGGACCCTTCTCTAAAACTAGGCTAGCACCTACATGGTCCTCTTATAAGTTATAAAAAAAAAAAAAAACAGCAGTATAAACGACTAGCTGTGTAAGAGAAGGCCTTCTTCTGCCTGGAAACCACATTATGCAAACCTTATGCCTTACACACCATCACCCAGGATCCTTTTTTGTGGGCCTTTGTACACAGGAGGTTGCTTTCTACCAACATCATGAGTAGCAAATCTTTCATCTTCAAGGCTGTTTTTCTTGATTTTAAGAATAAGCATGCATATGTTCACATGAATGTCCTTTTAAAGGTTATGTTTTTTATCGTAATTACTCCAGCTCCTGATCCAGCCAGTTGATTGCAGTTGAATAGCTATTTCCAAACATTTTTCCATACACCGCTGATAGCCCTTGGCTGTGTTTGGCATTTAATTACTTACAATGCATTTCTTATCAGTATTAAAGCATTCTGATCCTACCCAGTCACCCACCCCCTTTGGCATTATAGCTGACATGCTGCTTTGCAAATGTGTCTTTGCAAGTCATAACATTTGTCTGCATTGGAATGTCTGCAGAGGTTAATTAAACATTTGAAGAAAGGGAAAATTGTACTGTTCAAATTCATTAAACCTTCATTCTCCACGCTCATTAGACAACATGTTTCTTGTTGTCCACAAATTGTTCCAAGCAATTGAAGAACACAGATCTTGAATACAAGTTATCAAATGTCAACTCAATCTACAGAAAGCAATATTGAAAATGTGACATTAAGATGGTATTTTTGCAAGTTTGAGATTGCCTTGGTAATTAATAGATTGGGTAGGAATACATTTGTTTTCACTCTGAAATATTTCAATATTACAATGGATTAACTCATTAAGGTCCTTTATAAAGAATGTTTAACTTTACTTTGGCACAACTTTAAAATTAAAATGAAAACAAGATTTTTCTCAGTCTACATTGAACTGGTATCCATTACTGGATAAATAATAATTGCCATCCTTGTTGTACAAGTGGTAACTAGTGGTAAATGTGCGTGCGGTATATCTACTAGTTGTCCCCATTTTGAGACCTGGAATAGGGCAAGACTGGCCAGAAAGTGCATGGTTTTGAGGAAGATTTAACAAAGACAAAGATTTTCCAAACTTTGGTCAGTCTTATAACACCATCACTATACTATCTCTGCCACATCTAAGACCATCCAAAGAGAAACAGATATCCCTTGACAAAACTGCTCATCCTTTATTGGTTATCTGCTCCCCACTAGACCCTGATAGCAGAAGACTTTTCTATGGAATAGTAAAGGTTGGTGAGTATGGGAATCTACCTGTAAGATTGAGAACCTCTAACTACTTGGGGTATACCTTATGACCCTCAAGAATATGGTCTGTTTAAAACTCAATTCCAAGCTCTGGATCCCCCAGCAGGCTCCCCTGGGCAGTATTTATGCTACACTTTTTATAATGCTTTCCTATTTCAGGAGTCTTCTTGATGGGATGCTGTAAGATCCTCTTGCCTCTTCTCCAGGCTGGGCAGTTCTTGGTATCATCTCTGCAATATTACACAGTAATGAATCACCGTGGTACTCTAAGGGGAGGGCATATGATGCCCTGCACACATTGTATGTTCTCTGTATTCACGGTTGAATGACACTTAGCAATATTTAACCCAAAGAACAGAAGTAATCTTGTGCCAAAAAGGTATTACTGTAGGGGCTGGGTGGGGGGACGGTGCAGTTGTGCATTGAAGGTAAGTATTGCAGCCAGAGCTAGGGGAGAGTTTAAAAAAAAACCTGGAGTTGAGCTTTAAAGCAAACAATGCTTGAAATGAGAAATATAACTTGCAGTTATAGAGTTGTAAATGGACAGCCTAGGACCTGTAAGACTGTTGCTTACAGTGTGGAACAGGATTTTTGTAAACTTTATATAATCAACCTAGATTGTTCCCAAAATATTAATTTTCAGTCGAATAGAATGGTGCTGTTAGTTTTTGGACAGAGCTCCGCAGGAGAATCCCTACCATAAGGCCCCTTTCTTACCAGTCTCCCCTGTAACTTTACCTTTACTCCCCACCCCATAACCAAACCTCATGCTAACTATCCCTGTACCCTTCAATGTAACCCTAACCATAACCTTTTCTATGATCCTCACGCAAAACCTCCCTTTAAGGCTCACGCTAACCCTCCCTTTAACTCCAAGCCTCCCTGTAATTCTAACTCTACCAACGTTCATTGTAACCCTAGCACTATCCCTTACACTAATGATCCCTATAGCCCAATAATAATCAAGGATCATTTGAACTTGCAGCTGTGGTCCCTGCAGTGCATTACATGTGATTGCAGGGAGGCCCCATTTACTTGAATAGATCTTTTGTAATGTTACTCCTCTAGCTAGATAATGCTGTCACTTAAGACTATACATGGCTTTCCCTTCTTCCTATCTCCTTAAAAGAGAAACATGGCAAAAGTATTTTTGGCCATACTTTTATTACGGGTCACAGGAGTGCCCTTCCTTCCACTTATGGGGAGACCTCCTGTCTCCAATATGGGAGCTAATGCCAAACTGGGAACCCTATCATCCCACTTGAGTATATAATCACCCTGCACACCTGTGTACCCACATAAATATATATAAACAGCGCTTGCAGGAATATGCAAACCCACATGTGCAAATGGGTAAGTCCTCAAAAACAAGTATCAGTGTGTGAACACTGGCAGTGATAGACAATCAAATGACATCCATATTAAAAAAACACAACAAACACAGTCTCTTTCAAAGTGATGGGTGCTCCAAACAAATAAAGTGCAATGGTGCTCCAAATATTGCAGGTGTTGTGTGCCACACTCCCCTCTTGTGACCCCACTCACCAAAAACAAAGGACCCTCGGCTTTGCAGTCTGTGGTCAAAAGCGCTATGATCTAATGATCTGTTATGCGTAGGATAGGTTCTCAGAGGCCTGTCCATATGGTTGATCTTGGGAATGATCAGAGTGAATCCACCATGTTAAAAAAAAATGGAAAAGAAGGAACTGGTAGTAAAGTATTGTTGTATGTAGAAAATTTGCGCAAACTAGGCATCACTTACAAGATTGTAGAATAAACAGGCATCAGTGCAGAGAATACACTCATCCAGGTTTGCCACTGCTCGGCGTGCGTTCCATGGAGGGCAGAAGTAGCGTCAATGGTTAAAAAAACGGAAGTACGTCAACACGTTTCGCCCCTCCTCCAGAGCATCATCAAACTTGCTCATTCATGTCTTTATGGACCTTGCTTTGTGCACTGGTGAGCAGTCATGTTGGAACAGGTAGGGGCCATCCCCAAACTGTTCCCACAAAGTTGGGAGCATGAAATTGTCCAAAATGTCTTGGTATTCTGAAGCCTTAAGAGTTCCGTTCACTGGAACTAAGGGGCCAAGCCCAATCCCTGAAAAACAACCCCACACCATAATCCCCCTTCACCAAATGATTTGGATGAGTGCACAAAGCAAGGTCCATAAAGACATGGAGGAGTGAATTTGGAGTGGAGAAACTTGACTGGCCTGCACAGAGTCTTCACCTCAACCCGATAGAACACCTTTGGGATGAATTAGAGCGGAGACTGCGAGCCAGGCCTTCTCGTTCAACATCAGTGCCTGACCTCACAAATGCGCTTCTTGAAGAATGGTCAAACATTCCCATAGACACACTCCTAAACCTTGTGGACAGCCTTCCCAGAAGAGTTGAAGCTGTTATAGCTGCAAAGGGTGGGCCAACTCAATATTGAACCCTACAGACTAAGATTGCCATTAAAGTTCATGTGCGTGTAAACACAGGTGTCCCAATACTTTTGACAATATAGTGTGTATATGTCTGTGTATATATATATATATATACAGTATATATGTGTATATATATATATATATATATATATATATATATATATATACAGCAGCTTGGGTTGAGAGGGTTTAGGGTGCAGAACTTTTTGTATTATTATTTTTTAAGTGGTAGTAAACTCTTGTTTTTTATTTTTACCTAAAAAAAACTTTTTTTTTTTACCTAGAAAACTTTTACCAGGTAAGTTTACAATAAAGCTTACCTGCAGGTAAAATGAATATTTCCTAAACTAAGCCATTCCTTTAGAGCTGTGTGCCACAGCCGAGACTGCCGTGCATATGCCAGCATACCCGGAAGGAAGACCCGGTGAAGATGAAAGCCTAAGGCTCGATTCACACAGGGGCAACACGACTTCAGCGCGACTTTGCACGGCGACTTCAACGCGGCTTCAACGCGACTTCAGCGTGACTTTAATCAATTTACAACACGACTTCAAGTCGCCTCCAGGACAGGCGACTTTGACTGTAGCCAATCACAGAATAATCAGCTCTCTGGGAGGGAGGGGTTTGCCTGGGCAAACTAATTTTTTTACCTGTAAAGTCGATTCAGTATAGATGGAGATCCGACTTGGAGGCGACTTCCATTGAATTGAATGGTACAAGTCGCCTAGAAGTTGGATCCAAGTAGTACAAGGAGTACGCTCTGAAGTCGGAGCGACTTCAGTAGTGTCAATTAAGACGCTCCCATTAACTGTAATGTAAATCTCTTCTTCGGGCGACTTGGGGCGACTTGAGGGCTTACAAGTCGGATCCCAAGTCGTCCTAGTGTGAACCGACCCTAAGTCTTTCAATGTGCTAGCATGCAGTACATACTAGCACATTATGATATTGGTTTGCAAGAAGAAACTTGTTTTTTTTTTTGTTTTTTTTTTTATAAAGAGTTTACTACCGCTTTAATTTCTCTGCCACAGGTTAGCTTCTCTGCTGTAAACATTTACAACAGACAGGTCTAGCATTTAATCTATGCCCCTTCCAAATTGGTCACCAGTGCCCAAACAAGCAGGGACTTCTGGCAAAGGTTAATTCACCCTGCATTACATTACAGAACAAGCATGATTCACCCCCAGGCAGAACCATTAGTACAGTCATATGCGTGCATAACGGGTGTGCCGGGTGTGCCTGAGCACACCCTAATCACCCCGTGCAGTGCCGATTTCCCCTGCTTATTGGCACCCCCTTTCTCACCCCTGCAGTGCTTCCAGCTCCCCTTCTCTCTTCTCCCACCCTCTGCTGCGGGAGATATTTCAGGATGGAGAGCAGGGGAAGGGGCCAGTTATTTACCAGCCCCTTCCTTTTCCAAATTAACACAGTGATTGATCAGTATTGATTGCTCCTGTGTTCATTCTTAATTGAGCATAGTAAACTATGTTTACTATGCTTCAGTTTGTGAATTAACAGGTAGCCACTCAGCACAGACCACTTCCCACTGTTTACTGCCCTGTGCAGCTGAGGCTGCAGAGAAAGGAACTGGGGAATCTCTGTCCTCAGTTCCTTTTTTTGTCTCAAAGGTGAGACATCAGGGGTCTATTCAGACCCTTGACATTTCACTAAAGCCCCCCAACTGGGCTCCTACAAAAAATAAAAAATACAAATAATAAAAAATATTGTCAAAAATAATAAAAAAAGTAAAATTGGAAAAAAGTTATAAAAATTAAAAACTACTGACACTGTCCACTGCCCTACTGACACCAATCTCTGCTCTACTGACACTGTCCACTGCTCTGCTGATATACAAACATGTGTGTTTGTGCTCTGGGGTGCACGCCCTAATGCAGTAGGTTGCGCACACCAATGAGTACAGTCCCAGGCTTTAAAAAGGGTCAATCAGAATAAATGATACTGCTAAGCATTTTGAGGGGGTTTGGAGCCCCTGGGCCAACTATGTTCATGTGCAGCTGTAGGGGCCTTGAGCATGGTTGACTCTTCTCCTGGAAGCCTCATTTCATTCTCTTCTCTCTGGGCTTCCTTTCCTTTCCTTCTTTTTTCCATTTCCCTTTTTGGTTTCTCTATTATATTCTTTCCTTATATTTCTGAGATCCCCTCGAGGGGGGCTTCTTATCTTCAAAAAAGGTTGCAGTTGGTGTTCATGGCACTTCTTTGCATCTGATACAGTGAACTGCCGATCTCTCCCGATGATTCTGGATCCAGATTGTGGATTTTTCTAGATGCTCTTTACTGCCTAAACCTAGATCAGATATGGCTTGAGGTCATTTAGACGTTAAGTATTAATTTAGCTGTTGTCCCTTTCCCCATAATTGTGGAGGAGAGATGCCTATTATTCGATGTATTTGCAAAGTATCCTGGCTGTTGCTATGATTACAGTACTTTTCTCTGTCTGGTGTTTGAATCCTCAATAAAAATATATTTTAAGTAGAAAGGGTCATTTAGTTTGACTTGGATATTTTTTTTAAATAGTCAAAAATTAAAAATGCCTGTAAACGAAACGCGGCTAAACTGTGAGTTCGCATTTACAAGCTGTTACAGGCATTTGGCATTTCAAATGCCTTTGAACATCTGTCCTGAACACATTTTTTTTGCTTTCCAAAAAATGCTTCTAAACTCAACTGACTAGAAATGACCCTGTGTACATGTACTGATAAGATAACATAGAGGAGAGTTCAGGGGCAGCTGAAAAAAATGCCCAACTGCTCCTAAATGTCCGTTTACCTGCAGCAGTGTACATGAGGCCTAAGGTGCAAAAGTTCTTTGACAGTCTTATCTACATGTAAGCAATGTCTTATTCCTTCTGCGGATTCTGCTACCTATGTCCTATGTACAATGTTTCTTGTACCTTCTTATCTGTTGGTATCTGGTATCTGTTTTTTGTATCTTGTCTTTTGTTACACACAGGCAGTCTCTGACAACCTTTGTTATATGTAAACAGACTGACAATCATTTATTACACATGAGCAGTCTCTGACAACCTTTGTTATATGTGAACAGACTGACAATCATTTATTACACATGAGCAGTCTCTGGCAACCTTTGTTAGATGTGAGAACTCTCTGACAGTCTTTTCATAGAAGCAAGTAGACTCTGACAGACTTTTATAACATGCAAGTAGTCTATGACAGGCATTTGTTCCATGTGAGCAGCCTATGCCAGGCTTTGTTAAACATGAAGAGACTTTTGTTACATATGATCAGCCTTTTGTACCATGTAAATATTACTAGTGAATTGCAGGTCTGGTTGGCTGTCCTGATACTGAACACTAGGGATGGGCAAACGGTTCAGGCCGAGCATAAGTAGTATGCCTGTAAAATGGCGCATTTTTCCCGTGTTTAGAACAGTACCACAGCAAAATGGATTTTGGGGGGACCCCTACGCCATTTTTTTAAAAATTTGGTGCAGGGTTTCCCCCTAATTTCCTTACCAGACCTGAAGGGCCTGACACCTGACAATTCATTACAGCCGCGATCAGTTTTAAATGACAATTTTTTCTTTAGACATGTAATTTTGCTTTGGTACTGTTCTAAACACGGGAAAATGTGCCATTTTACAGGACACCCCCAGGCACAATATTTAAAGGAATATTTCATTTTTATTGTTTCACTTTAAGCATTAAAAAATCACTGCTCCCAAAAAAATGGCTGTTTTTAAAAAACATTGTGGAATTGATACGTGTCCCCTGGGGCAGGACACTTTTTATGACAATAACTTGCATATAAGCCTTTAAAATTAGCACCTTTGATTTTTCATGTTCGTGTCTCATAGACTTTAACAATGTTCGTGCGTCCTTCCGAAATTTTTGCCCGTTCGTATGTTCTGGTGTGAACCGAACCGGGGGGTGTTAGGTTTACCCTTACTGAACACTTTTATGCTCATTTCAGAATTGCTCTACTTTCATAGGCTGATTTTGAATAAGTCTATCCTTTCACAGGCTTCACCTCTTCTGGTGGGCCCCAGGTATCCAGTCCAAAACTGTATGGATGAGGGTTGACTATGTACAAGAACACCATTCAGACAGCCGATGCGCATAGGCCAGTGATGGCGGACCCGTGGCGCGCGTGCCACAACCGGCACGCCAAGCCCTCTCTGTGGGCATGCTAGGAAGAAATGAGAAAAGCACACACTGACACTGACCGGCCATCCATCCCCAAGCTGATTCGTCCACACCACACCGCACCCCCCATTGAACTACATCTCCTACAGGTCAAGCGGCCAGGGGTGACATGCAGGCGGAAATCCAATCATAGAAGCTATTTCATCCACACCGCACCACCTATCAAACTATATCTCCCAAAAATCTCTGGGGCCAGTGGTGATGTGTCTGGGGTGGGCATGAACACGCGACTGGGATCAGGGGTGACATGCGGGCGGGAATGAGCTGTTAATGTGGACATTAAGTACAGTTATCTTATCTATCCATGGTGTCCTGCTTCTTAGAGGCATAGGCTCAAGCTGCTGACTGAAGCCATGCAATACCTGTATACCTGTACCACCTGCTGGTGGGTACCTTCCCCTTCAACTTCTTCCTGTCCTGTGTCACCTCCTTCATCCTGGCCCTGTGCCTAGGTCAGGATCCAGATTAAGCACCAAAATTTGTTGGATTCAATATGTTGGATTCAAATGTACATTTTAAACAGCAGTCCTGGGAATTGTGACCCATCATAGGTATCATTGGGCCTCATTATGGGTATTAGTATTGATGCGGGGGAATTATGCCCTATTGTTGGTATCAGTGGATAAAACAGTGCTCAGCAAATGCATCCTTACCAGTGCTCAGCAAATGCACCCTTACCAATGCTCAGAAAATGCATCCTTATCCAAAAATACATGCACATGTAGAGTTGATGTTTTTTTCAATAAAAAACTGTATAATTCAAAGCTCTTTTATTGCGTTTTTCTTTTAAGACAAAAGCTGTTAATTTGTTTGGACAACTGTACGACTTGTTTTTCTCTAAACGAAAACCTTGGTATTCAGGTTTAATTGCAGTGTTGCCACTTTTAAATAAATATGTTGGTTTTGTGTTGCAGTTTGGGCACTCGGGCTCAAAAAGGTTTGCCATCACTACCATAGGCAATAATGAAAATGATGAGTAATGTGTTCACTCTGGTTGGTGACCCATTTATTGGTAGGGTTGCCACCTTATCCCTTTAAAACCCAACACATATTAAATACATAGGTTCTGGGGCTAATTTAATGCAGGTAAGGCACTAAGTGAACTTAATTACCACCTTAATCAGCCATAGAACCTGTGTAATTCATATGTGTTTGGTTTTAAAGGGATGATGTGGAAACCCTACTTGTTGGTCCAGCAGCAAGATCTTTTATACAGATATACTACTTCTGAGCAGCCTGATACCCCTATTGTTTTGGCCATAATGTACAATAACTTCAAAAGGGAGAGTGAGAATGGCTAATTACTGTAGTACAAAACATGTATATCAGTGATGCTGGATGCAACTTACCGTATATACTCGAGTATAAGTCGTTCCGAGTATAAGTCGAGGCCCTAATTTACCACAAAAAAATGGGAAAAACTTAGTGACCCGAGTATAAGATGAGGGTGAGAAATGCGCAGCTACTGTAAGTGGAAAAGAGGGTCAACAATGCCCATTTGCAGCCTCACTGTGCCCATTTGCATGCCTCACTGTGCCCATTTGCAGCCATAGGTCCCCCGAACTTCAAACTCGTTAGTTAAGGGTTCCTAGATGCCCCCTAGCTGCAGTCAAAATTTGGGGTCTCTGAACACAAATGGTCCCGAAATGACATTGCTGCAGATGGACACAGTTGACCGACTTTAAGGCCCTGTATCTCGGGGCCACTTAGTGCTAGGAACCCCAAATTCGTTGTGCAAACTCATTCTCTGCTGCAGAAGTGCTTGACATTTTATGAACCGATTTTGGGGCCCCGTATCTTGGGGCCACTTAGAGCTAAGAACCAGCTTTGGATATGTTGTGGTACCAGTTCCACTGGGTTTGCACACCAATTTGGGGTTCCTACCACAAAGTGGCCCTGAGATACAGGGCCCCAAAATTGGTTTGGAAAATGAAATTTTTTGCTGCAGAAAAGTGCTTGACTCGAGTATAAGTCGAGGGGGGCACTTTCAGCACAAAAAAATGTGCTGAAAAACTCAACTTATACTCGAGTATATACGGTATTAGGTTATGGTTGACAAACATCTATTGATTGTATGGGGTGCAGTGGCTCCAGTGAAGCTGCTCTCAAACAAATGTAACAGCCTCCTTGTAGCCACACATCTAAACAATCCCATCAATCGGTGAAGTGTGGCAACTTCAGCCTGGGCTCCAACCAGGTCACGGGCCCAATGCAATTTGCTCAACCCTTAGGAGCTTAATCATGGGGAACTCAATGCTCTCAAACAAAACCAGGGTGCCCCTGTCTAGGGGATCCAAAGTTTAAGGTCCAATTGTAAAAAAAAAAAGGCTGGGAGACTAGAATAAAGATCTAAAAGTAAGATTAATGTTTGATCATAACAAGAAGCATAAAACATCAATGCATTTTGGGGACTCAACCCCCCACCCCCTTCAATACTACAAAACCGATACAAGGATTATTTTTTTTCCATATTTTTGTATCAAAAAATTCATGTTAAAATTATTCAATTTATACTTCTACAAAACACAAATTCATGGTAATCAGAAAATAACAGTAGAATAAACGGCATTCATATTTTAATAAAAATGCATCGAGAGTAGTTTGGAATGTCAACATGGCCTCTGTTGGCTTTTCTTTTGTATGCAAGTTTGCTTATTGTTGATAAAACTTTTGTAAAAGAAAATTAATTGAGAGCATATTAAAAATGAATTAAAACGCGAAAAAATAGCATAAATATAATCTCGATTAAATTAATATGAAATTACAGGTTTTATCCATTAAAACGTTATTAGCAATGAAGCGGTTTTATCTGAAATTACCACATGGTAATCTATTCTTTGAAATGAAAATCTGAACTAATGAATGATAACGAATAATGGAAAAGTAATTCGCAAACCATGCAGAGAACCCTTAATATCAGAGGTTTCTATATGAGTGCATCAGGTTATTAGATGTATCTCTATTCAATAACATTTGTTACAAAATGTACTGACTGATACCTTTTCCACACGCTTCTAAATGACTGAAGACAATTGGACCTAGATATTGCAAATATGTATAGCACCCTCTACCATAGGTAGGTGCTCGAGTGAGGATTTTGTGAGGGAGCCTAGGCCTGCTTGTTTTGATCTGGGGGGCAGGGAGTGGTTAGTGCAGCAGTAGGTGTGACCACCTGTGCTTTAGTTCTGAGGCACCTCCCCTGCTTCCAGGAATAATGTTCTGGAAGAGGGGCAGGGCCTAGGACTGGAGTGGCATGCAGCTCATGTGAGGAGCCCTGACCAATCCCCAACTGGAATTGGCAGGTGGCAGGCCTCCCATATAAGCTGAGGTAACAGCCCGCTGGGGAGCAGTTGTCGGCCGGGAGACGTGGAGAATGGAGTACCAGGCAGCAGCAGGGGCCCCATCCCCATCTGGGGGGGTGCGAGGCCTAGCGGAGGAGCCCAGGAGAGTGCAGAGGGAGCTTCATCTTTACGCGGTCATGAATGAAGTGTTCTTAAACAAAGGGGCTGGAGAAGCTGTCAGAACGTACCACCAGTTAAAGTTCTCCATCATGAAATCGGGGCAGGAGAAGGTCGGTGAGTGGGCCACAGTGGATTTCTGGATGAGGCATGCCAGGGGATCTGGGTGCGAGGCTAGAGGACAGACTGTGGAGAGAGTGTCAAATCGCTGCGGCCTGAGGGCATAGGATTTGCAGGCCGGAGTATCTTGGAACAGTAGTCCACCAACCAGCACATGTTACTAAATTACTAGACCGCTGGGGAGAGGTACTGCAGACCTCTGGCCTAGTTACAGTACAACCAAATCTAGCCAGCAACTGGGACTGTTCAGAGTGGTCTCTTTTGTCAAAAGAGGATGATGTGATAGGAAAAGTACTGATCTACAGTGGAAGTCTGTGCAGGAGGGTGGAAATCCTGGGAGCAACAGTCTGCAGGAGCTATGTAGAGGAGGAGTAATAGTCTGCATGGTGTAATGCAGGGGAAGGGCCTGTAAATATAATATGTACATCAGTACTTCAAGGCTCAACCTTTGTTCTAATTCTTAAATATGATGGCAAAGCAATTGTTCTATGGGCATCCCATATTTCCTTTCCCCCAACCAAGTTATATCCCCCAATTAACAAAACAAAACAACGCAAATGACTGTCCATTGCCTCAGAAGTAAAAGATGCAGGTCTGGCAGCAGGGTGACATGGTGGATGTTAGTTACTAGTAGCAACCAAGCGCTACATATGTAAAACAAACTTTTGCATTAAACGGAACTATTTAGAATGTAAATGATTTGAGATTGTACAAGGTTAAAATTAATCAGTATCAAAACACATAAGAAACAGACCAAGAGTATCTTGGATAAATAGAATTTTACGCCAACCATGTGTAGCGCTGGTAGATTTGCAATCCACCATCTGATAGGTAAATTTAGTGTATTGCTCATTAGGGGAAGTTAGATTTGCCTCTGTTCCAGCTTGGCTGACGTTGCATGTGTTTCCATACTGGGCCGGTGGGTGTCGTTGTTACTACTGGCTGGTGTTGGAAAGGCAACGTGTCGAAGCGTATGGATGCTCTTCTGTCCCGGAGACAACTCGGTGGAGGTGGTCCTCCGAGTGGGATTCTGGGAGAGGGTATTTATGGGACAGACGCCATGTTTTAGGGTCGTTTTACAGCCACCTGCTGGCCCTCCTGGCTGACAGGTATGCGTCAGAGTGCTACCTCGTGGTCCTCCGTTCCGGAGGCCCGCGTCGCTGCGGCGCATGGGTGGGCCCAGAAGCTTGTCTGGGGCCTACCACAGCAGCCGAGGAACGGTCCTGAGCTGTCTATCCAGAGTGAAGAAGCTGGACAACCGAGAAGATCCCAGGTGAGGACCCGTCATGGAAGGATCACGCAGAGTGCTGGTCTGGAGAGGGGCCTGGTGACTCGGTTGGAGGACGTATCCTAAAGTAACTTTACAGCATAGTGTTGCCGGGTTTGGCTTAAAGGTTCAAGCACTGTGACTGACTTTCACCACAAAACCAATACATCCTGTGGCAGAGGATCGTACGGGTTCATCCCAAGCAAGTCTGTGGCAGAGACTTTTGTTCGTGCTACGCACTGGCTGCTAGGCAAGTGAGAGAGGCCTATCCAGGCGAGCAAAGACTGTGTCCCACGAGGGGAGCGCATTCTATTATAATATTCAACTCTAAAGGACATTAGTCAAGAATCCTACAGAAAGGTATTTGAGCTTTCCCTGCGGTTTCTCTTCTGCCTCTTTCCTGCTACTTCATCGTTAATTGTTCAATAAAGCATTGAAAATGTACTCAAGTGTTGGTGCTTGTATTGTCCGGAGGTAAACTCAACGGAACCCTAGACCCGGTGCCGGTGAAACAGAGGGAAGGAGAGTGAAGGTAACAAGCCCGCTTAAACCAGCAGCTCCGCCGAGAGTTATTGCTACATGTGGGGGTGTCGTCCGGGATTTGTTGACTGTCAGTTCTCGCAACCCAGAGAAGTGTTTCACCGGGAGTTTATGGTGAGAGCTGGACTTTGTCAAAATCTTTGCAGGAAGAGAAGGGGTTAAAACTGCAGGACTTTATTTCTGAGTGCGTAGGCGGTGGGCGCCAGTGAAAGCCCGGGAGCTACGTGATCAGAGAAACAAGTGGGAGGAGCCTACCCTACTTGATACCGCGTGGGACGCGTGTATGTGTTTGGCGCCAGAGGAAGAGAGAAGCCTCGTGATCGTGCTGAGAAGATCAGAGTGTGGCTATGTCTTTTCCGGCGATGCAGCCAATTATGGGACCGAGAATGTTCCCTGCAAGCACCGTGTTGAATACTGTGCTGACTGGAACCCTGCTTACGGATACTGGAGTTCGTCTGAAGCCGCAGGGGAGGTTTGTTCTGTATACCTCAGGAGATATTGAGGGACTGGGCATGATCTACCATCGATGTGAAGGACTGGCCGTGCATCTTCGTCCGTTTGGCCGATGTCCGCAATGTGGAGAGTACTTGTTTGTGGTGGAGCAACCTACCACGTCGCCCCGTGCTTATCGGATAGATTGAGCAACAGGTATCGCCACAGTAGAAGCTGCTACTACTACAGAGAGAGAACGGCAGGCCACCACTTTGCCTGCTGTTACTGAAAATGTTCCGGAGAGAGACACTGCTGTTGCTGTCTCATCGGGGGACATTACTGTGATTTCTGCGTCCACTACACCTACTCCTGTTGTGCCTGTTCAGAGGAAGGTGGGATATGTGAAGGCTTCCCGTGGCCATGGTCGAGGCCTACCTCAGAGGTTACCTGAACCGGAGCTACCAAAGTCCACGTCAGGAACGGGTAAGCCACTGATGGGGAATGCATCTGGGACTGTAAATAGGTATCTGCCAGCAGAAGAGTTGGGAGATTCGGAAATAGAATCCATGTCGGATCTTTCCGGTGATGATGACTTATTTGAGACTATGTCACAAGAGCTGTTGTGGTCACAAGGCGAAGACGTTGCCTCTGCTATGACTTTCCCTGAATGGACAGCCCTAAGTTCTGGGAAGATGTCACCCTGTGTGGAGCCGCACAGTACTGTTACTGAGACTCTACCGAAAGTTACTAGTTCACTACAGACAATGGCTGGGTCTATGGTGAGCAAATCAATGGATTCATGTGTGCCTCCTGGTATAGGGAAAGACAGATCTTTGCCCAAACTTGCATGTTTGCAGAGAATGCTAAACAAGCGTGTGGCTGCAGAGTATGGTTTGGAATTCCCCTATGTGCCCCAGGACATAATGCAAGTGATTGAACTTAACCAGGAACTTTGGTACAGTGAAGCTGTTTGGGACTACTTGTCTGTGCCTAAGCCTTTCCGAAAGACTGGATGTTCTGTTAAAATGGATGAACGTTTTAGTGGATATTTTATGCACTGGAACTTCGGTCAGCACATCTATGCTGACAAAGTGGTCATCTGCAGGCCCGGAAAAGATGACGTTGTCTATTTCATTACCACAGTGGATAAAACGGGAAAGACACTGACCTTGCCAGATCCCTGGTTTTATTGGTGATTATGGACACAAGAACTTTGAAGTTAGATAGTGTCAGTGTAAAGAGATCTTCGTGGTCATGATTTGCATATCCTGTTCAGTGTTTCAAATCCAAGGGCTTCTTTTTTGCTAGCCGGATTTCCTCCATTTAAAGAAATTATTATACAGGGATGGACTCCTTAAGATTATTTTGATATAGGTAAAAAGGAAGAGAGGCTCATTAAAAAAAAAAAAAAAGATGAGGCTTTGCTCCTGATATTGTACAGTATATGTGTGTGTTTAATATGTTTTCCTTCTCAGGAACTATTGGATCCCCTTTCAAGCTGGGAGGCTTTTCAGCTAGATAGATAGTGAGGTTATGTACAGTCATAGGATGGTTTTGTTTATGGATGTGAACATAATGTTTTGTGGATGTAAGTCTTGTAATGTCTTTCCACTGTCTTTCTTTCTCCTCTGACTATCCAAGTTATTTTAAAAGCTCAAATACCTACTCCCAGGCTTGGGAGTTACTGTCATTGTTTTTGGACAGACGTTGGGGACAACGTCTACTGTAGTGGGGGAGTATGTAGCGCTGGTAGATTTGCAATCTACCATCTGTTAGGTACATTTAGTGTATTGCTCGTTAGGGGAAGTTAGATTTGCCTCTGTTCCAGCTTGGCTGACGTTGCATGTGTTTCCATACTGGGCCGGTGGGTGTCATTGTTACTACTGGCTGGTGTTGGAAAGGCAACGTGTCGAAGCGTATGGATGCTCTTCTGTGCCGGAGACAACTCGGTGGAAGTGGTCCTCCGAGTGAGATTCTAGGAGAGGGTATTTATGGGACAGACGCCATGTTTTAGGGTCGTTTTACAGCCACCTGCTGGCCCTCCTGCCCGACAGGTATGCGTTAGAGTGCTACCTCGTGGTCCTCCGTTCCGGAGGCCCGCGTCGCTGCGGCGCATGGGTGGGCCCAGAAGCTTGTCTGGGGCCTACCACAGCAGCCGAGGAATGGTCCTGAGCTGTCTATCCAGAGTGAAGAAGCTGGACAACCGAGGAGATCCCAGGGGAGGACCCGTCATGGAAGGATCACGCAGAGTGCTGGTCTGGAGAGAGGCTTGGTGACTCGGTTGGAGGACGTATCCTAAAGTAACCTTACAGCATAGTGTTGCCAGGTTTGGCTTAAAGGTTCAAGCACTGTGACTGACTTTCACCACAAAACCAATACATCCTGTGGTAGAGGATCGTATAGGTTCATCCCTAGCAAGTCTGTGGCAGAGACTTTTGTTCGTGCTACGCACTGGCTGCTAGGCAAGTGAGAGAGGCCTATCCAGGCGAGCAAAGAGTGTGTCCCATGAGGGGAGCGCATTCTATTATAATATTCAACTCTAAAGGGCATTAGTCAAGAATCCTACAGAAAGGTATTTGAGCTTTCCCTGCGGTTTCCCTTCTGCTTCTTTCCTGCTACTTTATTCGTTAATTGTTCAATAAAGCATTGAAAACGTACTCAAGTGTTGGTGCTTGTATCATCCGGAGGTAAACTCAACGGAACCCTAGACCCGGTGCCGGTGAAACAGATGGAAGGAGAGTGAAGGTAACAAGCCCGCTTAAACCAGCAGGTCCGCCGAGAGTTATTGCTACACATGCATTCCATGGATCTGTATTTTAATAATACAATTGGTCATAGTATATTTGTTTTTATAATAATTTCTGATTACCATTAATTTAGTGGTATTGTTTATGGAGAGTTTGGTAAATTTTAATATGAGTGTACTCATATTGGAATTTTACAACCCTTTTTTATCTCTTTTTTAGACTATTAAAACACTATTAAAAGATTCTGGACTCTTAAAGTGATTGTAAAGGTTATTTTTTTTTTTAAATAACAAACATGTCATACTTACCTGCTCTGGGCAAGGGTTTTGCACAGAGCGGCTCCATTCCTCCTCTTCTGGGGTCCCCCGGCGACGCTCCTGGCTGCATCGAGTTCCCTCATGGAGAGCTGCATTCCATGGGGACATGCGTGGGGGCGTGCTCCTGAGTCTGCGTCCATTGACACAGATAGCAGGGCTCGGCCCTGCCCCCAGGCTCCCGTGTCACTGGATTTGATTGGCAGCATGCTATCAATCTATCCAACGAGGACCCGAGACAGCAGCTGGAGCTTGTTGTAGAATCTCATATTAGCCAATGTATTTCATATTAGTCATATTGATTTGCATATATTTTATTGATTATTATTATTATTATTATTATTATTATTATTATTATTATTATTATTATTATTATTATTATTTATATTATTATATAGTAGTGGTTTTATCAATATTATTATTCAATTTTTAATAATGTACTGTATACTGTGTTTTCCATAGATTTAGAAAGTCTTCATTTATAAGTGTTGAACTTTAAATGACCTCTGCTTTATGACAAGTACATGTACACAGGTGTTCTCGAAAATGTATTAAGATAGTTTACTGGGCGAAAGTTCATTAGAATAGATTCAAGTAATATAGAATTGTCTCAAGTCTGAAATGCATATAAATCAGACAGATAAAAGATATGAAAACAGGTGGCTAAAATAATTAGGTGGAATACAGGAAAGTTATGTACAGTACATTAAATTAAGTTTGACAAGGTCAAACAAAGGTCTGCTTGTGCCCTCATTAAAACTGTTAAAATACATACATATAGTGAGACATATAACACATCTGGTTGGGTTATTGAAAGTTCATTTTCCCAAATGTCATAAATCTGTCATTCTTGAATCTTATGAAGATAAGGAGAGTTTGATAACACAGCTGGGTGCCAGACTGTCTCTATACAGGTGTTTTTAATTGGACAAAAACAGTTATAAATCACTTTAATGAACATATAGGAATTTTGGGAATAATTAAGTTTATCTGGTTGTAGAACAGGTGTCAGATTTATAGTTGGTTACTTTGATGAAGATCTTAGCGACCAATCATATGTAAGAGATAAGTTAAGATAAGACTTGTAAAAGTGTATATAAATGCAAGCTCTGCAATTGTTAGACAGACAAGTCAGATAGGAGCTCATAAGGCTGAACTCTATGTATGCTGCCCTATTGCACGGGTCATAGAGGTCAGAACCAATGGGCAAGTATCTGTCCTAACTTGTCCCCTCGGACAAGTCAGATAGGAGCTCATAAGGCTGAACTCTATGTATGCTGCCCTATTGCACGGGTCATAGAGGTCAGAACCAATGGGCAAGTATCTGTCCTAACTTGTCCCCTCGGACAAGTCAGATAGGAGCTCATAAGGCTGAACTCTATGTATGCTGCCCTATTGCACGGGTCATAGAGGTCAGAACCAATGGGCAAGTATCTGTCCACAACTTGTCTCCTCGTACGAGTCAGAGAAGACTTCTTAACTTGTTCCAGAATGTGGTCTCAGGTGAATTTCCCTCAAGAACTTGGTCGAGCTGGAACCCAGAACTCTGCGAGGGGACCAGACCACCGGCAGATCAGGCTGGTCCCTATCAGGTGAGAGGTTCCCAAGAATTGGCAGTGAAGACCCATTCTGGTTCAAGGTGAGAACACTTCACAATTGTTTCAATTTGGTTAGAGGATAAGAATACTTATATCTAATATGCATGCATTGTAAGAAACTGTATAAATTAGACCTGTATATTGTAATATTTTGAACATGAACCTGTATGTTATTAGCTGTTAATAAACCTGCATTGCTGAAGTTCTGCCTGGTTCGATACTTTACTATTCTACTTCATTTGGTGGCCCGTACGGGGACAGCATAACCTCAACTCCGATCTTGCCTAACTCCATGCTGGTGAGGCACTGAGCTCAACACAATTTTGCGCAATTTATATCAGGTTAGCAGACACCTATTATTAGTTCTGCATTGTGTTGTGCCGTGTTTTGCTAGCGCTAGGAGGGGCGGGTGGTTGTTGTTGGGGTATCGCTGTCCACCAGGCAGATCTTTGTGATGGCAGGTTGGGTTTTCTCAACTGTGGGTGCCTTAAAGTACATTGTACAGGATGAGATACCCTGGGTAGAAAATGTATTTATTTATTTTTTTTAATTTTTTTTTTTTTTTTCTCTTTTCTCTTTTTCTTTTCTTTCAATTCTTTCTTTTCCGAAGGGGTACCCCTGTAGAGGGTTAATTACTCTCTATGTAAACCTAGGCGTAACATGCATGTTGGTTACCTGGACTGCAAAAATTAGTCAGGATGAAGTTTTGGGGACTTAAAGACCCCTGGAGAACTTGCGTAACATGCATGTTGTTTACCTAGACTGCAAAAATTAGTCAGGATGAAGTTTTGGGGACTTAAAGACCCCTGGAGAACTTGCGTAACATGCATGTTGATTCCCTGGACTGCGAATTTAAGTCTGGATGAAGTTTTGGGGACTTAAAGACCCCTGGAGAACTTGCGTAACATGCATGTTGTTTACCTTGACTGCTAAATTTTGTCTGGATGAGGTTTTGGGGACTTAAAGACCCCTGGAGAACTTGCGTAACATGCATGTTGTTTACCTTGACTGCAAAATTTTGTCTGGATGAGGTTTTGGGGACTTAAAGACCCCTGGAGAACTTGCGTAACATGCATGTTGGTTTCCTGGATTGGTAATCAATCAGGAGAAGGCTTTGGGGTTATCAGATCCCTAGAAAGCCTAAGTTAAAAAACTGAAACAGTACTGATATGTAGCTACTAGCAGAAAAGGTACCTTTGTGGTGTAAAATAATACTCATGAGTTTAGAATGTTGATGTCAGGAAAGGTAAGTCCTGACAGGTAAATAAGGTGAAGGGTTTGGAGCTCCATTTGTTAACAAAGTTAAAATGTATGTATCGTCTTTGTGCTATAAGTGTATGTGTTTATATGTATCTGTTATAACGGTCTGTGTACTAACTGAGTTAAGATCAGGTTGAGACATTCCTGATCGCCGTGGCAAGCAGGGCTTGGCGGTTTTTCGTGTCTTAAGACAAGCATTTTGGTAAGGAGACGTATGCGCGTACGGTGCCTATTGGCTTTACTCTGAGCACTGCTGTCCATAAGTAATTACTAACTAAGCTGTCAGTTTTAATATTCTGTGAATATTTGTATATTTATATATAGTCAGGAATTTGTGTTCATATGTATGCATACTTTGCTAGGTGGGGTGACTGTGTATTGCTATATAGAAAACAGAAGATAATGACATTTTGTTAATGAATGTTCACAAATGTAAGTTAATTTATTTGTAATGTTTGTAGACTGTTAGGGAATATTGTATGTGTGAGGGAGACTGATCATCTCCCAAATTAGGTTAGAATAAGTCTGTAGTGGTTGTAAAAACGTTGGTGTGAAAGGACCCTGTTTGTTAGTTCTATGAGTGAATTGTAAGAAGTATGTAACTGATGCTGAATTCTGCATAGTGTATGATGAATAGGGAAATGGTATGTATCCTCCATACAAATGCAATTAGAACTTTCTGTGTCATATCTTTGATTTCATGACACTTTGTCACGTACCTGGTAGGTGGAGCCCGGAATGCAGAGAACGGCCTCTCGTATACCTCTGACTTAAGAACCCCTGAAGGTGTGAACAGGGACTCGAAAGTACAGAGGGGCACAAGTGCCTGACTGGAACACTGGAGCAGAAGGCAGGATCCTGTAGTCAGCAGGGAGGTGCACTGTAGTCCCGTAGCAGGTTGCAGACAGCAGGGAGGTGCACTGTAGTCCCGTAGCAGGTTGCAGACAGCAGGGAGGTGCACTGTAGTCCCGTAGCAGGTTGCAGACAGCAGGGAGGTGCACTGTAGTCCCGTAGCAGGTTGCAGACAGCAGGGAGGTGCACTGTAGTCCCGTAGCAGGTTGCAGACAGCAGGGAGGTGCACTGTAGTCCCGCAGCAGGTTGCAGACAGCAGGGAGGTGCACTGTAGTCCCGCAGCAGGTTGCAGACAGCAGGGAGGTGCACTGTAGTCCCGCAGCAGGTTGCAGACAGCAGGGAGGTGCACTGTAGTCCCGCAGCAGGTTGCAGACAGCAGGGAGATGCAGACAAGCCGGGTCAAGGTACTGGCGGGCAGATCAGGTACAGAAGGGCAAACCAAGAGAATAGTCAGAGTCCAAGCCAAGATCGGGGCGGGCAGCAAGCAGGTAAGTCAGGAACAAGCCAAGTAAATACTGGATACAAGCAAACTGGTAACAAGGTAGCAGGGGTCTCAGGAAACGCTGTAGACCGGACAGCAAGGCAGCATAGAAACAGTCTTCTTTAAATAGCCTGTCTTTGGCGCCAAGTGGCACTATTGCGCATGCGCGTACGCACGTTAGCGCTATTGCGCATGCGCGTACGTTTGTTAGCACTAATAGAGATATTGGTACTATTGCGCATGTGCGTACGTTTGTTAGCACTATTAGCGCCATTGGCGCTATTGCGCGCCCGCGAGCGCCGGATGGCGCTTCTATGCACAGGCATTCGTTTAAAACTGCAAGAGGGCTTTTCCTGACATTGCCCCCCTCCAATGGGCAGCCTCCGGATGCCCAACTGAGCCATTTTACTCGGATGAGTTCTTTTAAAGGCTAGGATTAACCTTTTGGCGTGTATGTTAGTCTCTGGTTCCCAGGAGTTCTCCTCAGGGCCGTAACCCTTCCATTTCACCAGGTACTGAACCTGATTACGTCTCCTTCGGCAATCTATAATGGACTCAACTTCAAATTCTTCTTCGCCGTTAATAAGTACAGGCTCAGGAGGACCGGTGTTCCGGTTAAGGAAGGGATCCGGGACTGCTGGTTTAAGTAGAGCCACGTGAAAGACTGGATGTATACGGAAGGACTCCGGTAACTTCAACTCATATGCCACACTGTTAATTTTCCTCACCACTGGGAAGGGACCCACAAACTTAGGGCCCAATTTCTTAGATGGGCATGCCAGTTTCAGGTTTAGAGTGGACAACCAAACTTGATCTCCAGGTTTTAGGTCAAGCTCCCCTCTTCTCTTCCTGTCAAACGTTTCCTTGTTATGGACTTGGGTCTTTGCCATTGTCTCTTGAAGTAACTTGTTGTTTGTGCTGAAGAAGTTCAAGGTTTCTTGAGCCGCCGGTACAGTACACTCTGGCATGTTATTGGACAGAAACAAGGGGTGGAACCCATAGTTCGCAAAAAATGGAGATTGGTTGGTTGCAGAATGCACAGAATTATTATAAGCGAACTCAGCAAGAGGTAGCAGAGGCACCCAGTCATCCTGAGAAAAACAAGAATAGCATCGTAAATACTGTTCCAGGGTCTGGTTAGTTCGTTCGGTTTGTCCATTCGTCTGGGGGTGGTAGGCAGACGAGAAGGAGAGGTCAATCTTTAGGGCTTCACACAGGGCTTTCCAGAATTTGGATGTAAATTGTACCCCCCGATCAGATACAATATTAGCAGGTATACCATGGAGCCTTACAATGTCCTTAACAAAAATCTTCGCAGTTTCGGAGGCAGATGGGGTACCCTTCATAGGCAGGAAGTGAGCCATTTTAGAGAGTCTGTCAACCACTACGAAGATGGTGGTGAAACCTTCTGAAGGTGGTAATTCCACAATGAAATCCATGGAGATCATCCTCCATGGTCTTTCTGGTACGGGTAGAGGCCTCAACAGTCCCCAAGCCTTGGTCTTGCTGCCCTTGTTCTGGATGCACGTAGTACATGCTTCGATATAATGTTTACAATCCTTTTGTAGCTGAGGCCACCAAAACATGCGCTGCAGGAGTTCGGATGTCTTACGTATCCCGAAGTGGCCAGCTAGTTCGTGGTCATGGCAAGACTTGAGGATGGCAACCCGTGTCTGTTGTGGCACAAAAATTCTGTCCTTGTACCAAAGTAGATCATCTTTCCACTGTAAAGTAACATCTGTTGGATGAGGAGCCAATGAGGAGGCTTGTTTAACTTGAGAGAGCAGATCTCCCTGAAGCATGAGAAAGTTTCCAGGAGCAAGGATGGTATCAGGGGGTGAAGGAACTTCAGGTTCGCTGAACATCCGGGAAAGCGCATCTGGTTTAGTGTTTTTAGATCCCGGCCTGTAAGTAATGTGAAAGGCAAATCTGGTGAAGAAGAGTGCCCATCTGGCCTGTCGTGGTTTTAATCTCTTGGCAACTTTCAAGTACTCTAAGTTCTTGTGATCAGTGTACACCAGAATTGGATGGGCCGCTCCTTCCAAGAGGTAACGCCATTCTTCTAGCGCAGCCTTGATTGCAAGTAGCTCTCTGTCCCCGACATCATAATTTCTTTCAGCTTCGGTTAACCTGCGAGAGAAGAATGCCACTGGGTGTAACAAAGCCTTGGATCCTTGTCTCTGTGAAAGAACTGCCCCTACTGCTACCTCGGAAGCATCCACTTCCAGTATGTAAGGTAAGGCTGGGTCAGGATGCTTTAAGACAGAGGCTGAAACGAACTGTTCTTTTAAGGAAGTAAAGGCTGCTTGAGCTTCAGAAGACCACTGAAAATGGGTGCCTTGCCGAGTAAGACTTGTGATGGGGGAAATGATAGAAGAGAATCCCTTAATGAATTTGCGATAAAAATTTGCAAACCCCACAAATCGCTGAACTCCCTTCTTATCAGTTGGAGCTGGCCAGTCCAAGATGGCAGAGACCTTCTGTGGATCCATCTTGACACCGTCAATCGAAATGATTAGGCCCAGAAACTGGATGCTTTGGCGCTCAAACTCGCACTTCTCAGGTTTTGCATACAAGCCATGTTGGCGAAGGCGGGTTAGAACTTTCCCGACATGTTCCCGATGAGTAGCCAGTGAGGAGGAAAAGATCAGGATGTCATCTAGGTATACTATGATAAACAAGTCAAGGTAGTCTCTGAAAATATCATTAACAAAATGCTGGAAGGTGGCAGGAGCATTACATAAACCAAAAGGCATGACAAGGTACTCAAAATGTCCGAAGCGGGTGCGGAAGGCTGTTTTCCATTCGTCTCCGCTTCGGATCCGGACTAAATTGTAGGCTCCACGAAGGTCTAATTTGGTAAAGATGGATGCAGTTCCGAGTCGCTGGAAAAGTTCGGGTACCAAGGGTAGGGGGTACCGATTCTTAATTGTGATCTTATTAAGATCCCGATAGTCTACGCAGGGGCGTAGAGAGTGGTCTTTCTTTTCTACGAAGAAAATCCCTGCTCCTGCTGGGGAGGTAGAAGGGCGTATGAACCCTTTCCTCAGATTATCATCTATGTATTCTTTAAGAGTTCCGAGTTCAAGTTCAGTTAAGGGAAAAATTCTCCCAAAGGGAATTTCTGCTCCGGGAAGCAATTCAATCGGACAATCGTAAGGTCTATGGGGTGGCAAAGTCTCTGCCCCTTTTTTACTGAACACGTCCAGAAAGTTATGGTAAGACTTGGGAACTGCTTGGCAGACTTCAGCATCGGTCTCCAGACATAGCAAAGAAGACGGGGTTTTGGTAGTGTCCTGTAGACAATGTTGCTGGCAATATGGGGAATGAAAACGGATTTTTCCAGTAGACCAGTCTATTTGCGGATTGTGTGCCTTGAGCCAAGGCATTCCCAGTATGATGGGAAACAAGGGAGATTCGATGATGTCAAGACAGAGTAATTCTTGGTGGTTGCCGGAAATGGTGGTCTTGAGAGGAACTGTTTCTTGTGTTACGGGCCCAGATTTTATAGCCGATCCGTCGGCCAGATGTACAGACAGTCCCTGTGCTCTGGGTCGTAGCGGAATGTGGAATTTACGGGCAAAAGACAAGTCCATGAACCCGCTGCAGGCTCCGGAGTCAATGATGGCGGTTGCTTGCATATTCCCTTCTGGAAGCTGTAGAGAGATGGGGATAGCCAAATGAGAAGCATGATCAAACACAGCAGATGAAGAGGTAGAGGAGAGAGTAAAGTGCATATGGGTCTTTGCGGGACAAGTCCTCACATAGTGTCCAGATTCTCCGCAATAGAGGCAAAGGTTATTAGCTCGCCGGCGTTGACGTTCCTCCGGAGTCAGAGAGGGACGGATCAGGCCTAACTGCATTGGCTCAGTGGAATCAGCAGGAGCGTGGGCAGAAGGCTGTGGTACACGTGGAAGCATCCAGACTGGGCGAGTGGACCCGGCAGTCCGTTCAGCTCTTCGCTCTCTGAGACGCCTGTCAATCTGAATGGAGAGATTGATAAGGGCTTCAAGTGTCTCCGGGATGCCAACCCGGGCCAACTCATCCTTTAGCGGCTCGGAGAGTCCCATGCGGAACTGGTGACGTAGGGCGGCGTCGTTCCAATTGGTGTCGGAACTCCAACGCCTGAACTCAGATGCATAGTCCTCCGCCGCCCTACGGCCTTGCTGGAGAGAGAACAGAGCTGCTTCTGCAGTAGCAACTTGTTGCGGGTCCTCATAGAGAAGGGCCATGGCTTGGAAGAAAGTGTCCAGTAGGTTAAGGCAGCTGTTCTTTTGTTCCAGGAGTCGATGGGCCCATGCCTGGGGTTCCCCCAGCAAGAGGGAAATGACGAACCCCACCTTAGTGGTTTCTAATGAAAAAGTTCTGGGTTGCAGTGCGAAGAAAAGTTCACAGGCATTTCGGAATGCTCTAAACTTGCTGCGGTCCCCGGAGAACCTTTCTGGCGTGGGAACTTTAGGTTCTGGAGGCAACATTACTACAGAAGGGCCCGAGGACGGACCTGGAGCTGAAGTAGAGATCACTTGAACACGTTCTTCCAGACGTTTGTAACCGTCTTGCAGGTCTTTAACAGCCTGTGTAAGTCCAGCCAAATGATGGCATAAGTCCTCCATAGGCGACGTTCCCTGCGTGGGCTCGGACATGGCTGTCCGGTACTGTCACGTACCTGGTAGGTGGAGCCCGGAATGCAGAGAACGGCCTCTCGTATACCTCTGACTTAAGAACCCCTGAAGGTGTGAACAGGGACTCGAAAGTACAGAGGGGCACAAGTGCCTGACTGGAACACTGGAGCAGAAGGCAGGATCCTGTAGTCAGCAGGGAGGTGCACTGTAGTCCCGTAGCAGGTTGCAGACAGCAGGGAGGTGCACTGTAGTCCCGTAGCAGGTTGCAGACAGCAGGGAGGTGCACTGTAGTCCCGTAGCAGGTTGCAGACAGCAGGGAGGTGCACTGTAGTCCCGTAGCAGGTTGCAGACAGCAGGGAGGTGCACTGTAGTCCCGTAGCAGGTTGCAGACAGCAGGGAGGTGCACTGTAGTCCCGCAGCAGGTTGCAGACAGCAGGGAGGTGCACTGTAGTCCCGCAGCAGGTTGCAGACAGCAGGGAGGTGCACTGTAGTCCCGCAGCAGGTTGCAGACAGCAGGGAGGTGCACTGTAGTCCCGCAGCAGGTTGCAGACAGCAGGGAGATGCAGACAAGCCGGGTCAAGGTACTGGCGGGCAGATCAGGTACAGAAGGGCAAACCAAGAGAATAGTCAGAGTCCAAGCCAAGATCGGGGCGGGCAGCAAGCAGGTAAGTCAGGAACAAGCCAAGTAAATACTGGATACAAGCAAACTGGTAACAAGGTAGCAGGGGTCTCAGGAAACGCTGTAGACCGGACAGCAAGGCAGCATAGAAACAGTCTTCTTTAAATAGCCTGTCTTTGGCGCCAAGTGGCACTATTGCGCATGCGCGTACGCACGTTAGCGCTATTGCGCATGCGCGTACGTTTGTTAGCACTAATAGAGATATTGGTACTATTGCGCATGTGCGTACGTTTGTTAGCACTATTAGCGCCATTGGCGCTATTGCGCGCCCGCGAGCGCCGGATGGCGCTTCTATGCACAGGCATTCGTTTAAAACTGCAAGAGGGCTTTTCCTGACACACTTGCTATTAGTATTTGATAGAAGGATTTATATTTATATGAGTTAAATGTGTGTGTGTGTTTTTTTTTTTGTTTTTTTTTTGTATGAGGTGTAAAATGAATCCCTATGTGATTGATTGTATGTGTCTTTCGTTGAGAGGCTAGGGATTGATACATCTATGGTGACTGATTGACTTTAGCGTCAAAGTTCTAAATGTTATTGGCAGTGAGTGAGTGTGTGTGTGGAAGGCACGATTCATTTTTTATTTTTTTATTTTTTTATATTCTTTTGAATATGTACCTCAGCTAGATAGCACCATTAATGAGCTGAGGGAGTTAGAAGTTATTTAAACTGTAGAAAAAAGAAAGTTGTTTGTTTTAAGTAATTTACAACACAAAGTTCTCCCATATTTTTTTGTATCCAGCATACTGCTTTTGGAAGGAAAATATCTGTAGATAAATTCAATGTTGCTAATGTAATTAATGTCATGCTTAAAAACATTTTACAGTTGTAGGTTTTACATGTTAAGCAAGATAATGTATTTCTTTCAGTATGAGTGTAGGAGAGCAGAAAAGTATAGTCACCATTTTAGAAATAGCTGTCTGCACGTACGTGCAACAACTACATTACATCACTTTTTGTGACAGCTAATCTCAGTGCTCTGTACTGAGATAAAGGGGCACGTTTAGGTGCCTTTAGACAGAAACTGGATGAGCTGACCAGAAAATAAATAAAATCTCAGAATACGTTCTTATTCTCAAACATTTGTTGATTTTTTATTAGAATATAAACTGTAGATTATAATAGGCATTTTGTCTTTTATATTATGGACTGTAGTAGTGAAAGGTGCATTTTGTTTTTAGTGTATCACTCTTGTAAGTTGGGTGCTTATTCTCCCTTGTAGCTTTTGTTGTTTATTTTGTCATGTCCCTATCTTATTGTACAGTATTATGTATACTGTCATCTTTATATATTTGCCTACTTAGTAGTAATCACAAAGATAGTAATGGGATTTATTTGGTACAAGGGAACTCCAAATTTATTTTTGTTTCTTATTTTCTAAAAAGAATAGTGAAGAGTGATGCATGGTAACAACAGTGCTACCATCTTATTATATGTGCTATATGTAGCACATACAGGGGGGTGAATTAGATAATTAGAGTCTTAATTTTTAGCTTGTAAGCTCTGGTGAGCAAGGTCCCTTATTGGTATTGGCTAGAACTTATTTTGTCCTACCTGATTACAATATTTAGTAATTATCAGGTTGATTATTAGTTTGCCTAAATAAATAATTTGTTTCTTTATTCCAGGAGCAGCCAGCACGTTTTCATATGTAAAGTTATACTTTGTAAAATTTCACTCCTTTTGATTTTTTATTATTCAAGTTCCTAGTTATGCTACTACAGGTGGCGAAGTCAGTTTTTTTTTGATTAGGGTCACTCTGCATTAATATGATCTAATTAACAATAAAATTTGTATATAATTATTCTTAAGGAAAGGACATAGTAATGCACATTTTCTTGACCTCTTTAGATTTAACAGACTGTGCAAGTGACCATGTCATTTTATTTTGATTTCTTTTTAATTATGAACAATCACAATGTAGTTTCACAAAATGTAGTTCTTCAAAGTTTATTTTGTGTGCCTGTATATAGACTTTATTGCAATGAAAGAACAAAGCTGTAGATATAGATATACTTTAATAAATGTCTGCTCCTTTTTAAAGTAAATCACAGTTTTTCATATGGTCATGCAAATGTACGAGACAACAGCTAAGTGTCTGATGTGGGACATTTTTTCCAAGGATTGGGGTGTACACAGCACTGATATCAGATAATTGTACCCATTTTTATGAAAAATCAGTTCCATTTTGCTCTATGCTTGACATAGACAATAGAACCTTGTGTCCACACTCATATTCATTGGTGGATAGGTTGTATGGGCTGTTGTAGACCAAATTAAATACAATTTGCTGGGCCATATGAAACTTTGGATAGATTTGTGACTAAGTTTAGGAGTTCTAGAGGCAAATCATTGTTGCTTAGACTTCATGTTGTACAGTGGGAGATAAAATGTTCATGTGTTTAAAATAATTAACCAAATTGGTGTAGTTTTGTTTCTAAACAGATCCTTGTTTTAGATGTGATCTCATGTTCCAGTCAAAGCCACTAAAGGAATGTATGTCAGTAACTCTTGATGACTGCAAGTACATTAAAGATCATAAAAGGAAGTGGAAGAATTTACAATTCAAGTGTCCATTTAAATCCACATTTGTGACAGTGATATTTTCAGTTTCTATAGTAGTCAAAGTCTGACTGAGATTATCATGAATGTTATTCACATAAGTGCAAGTGGAATAAATACAGGAGACTGTTGCAGACAAAAACATTGGAAATATTTCAGTAATGGACAATTCTAATTAATTATATGTGATACTTTGTATGTAGAGACTTACTGTTGTTTTGTTTGTTATATATGTTATAAGTATTAATATTGTGAACACCTTGAAGTGGAACTTTGGTCAGAAAATTAATTCCTGCTGGATCACTTGAGGCTGACCCCTTTTGCAGGTGTAGCTATGAAACACAGTAAAAAATAAGTGCCTATACTGTTTAAAATCCACTGTTCCACCCTGCTCTACACAGGCTCAGTTGTGCTCTATTTTTTTTGCAATGAATAGAATCTAGAGGCCAGTTTGCTGACAGCCTGAAATTCTACTGCTGCTCAATGGTTCTGGGCTTCAGTAAAATGGTAGCATAATAATTAATGTGGAATGTATTTTTCTTGCTAATGAACCTTATTTTATCACATTTTTGTGAGTAGAGTTCCACTTTGAGTAAATGTTCAATCATTATAAACAAATAGTTTTATAATTTTTTGCTTAAAAAAAAAAAAAAGTGGGGAGGTGTAATGTAATGAGTATGACATTATCGCTAAAGACTGTAGACTGTATGCTATTGATGCCTTATAGGATATGTTATGATATTTGTCTTGATATTGTTTTATAATTCATGTTTTAAGACATAGGAGAGGTAGGCTACTGACTTAGACAGTATAGCAGTGACTGACAGAAGAGACCCATGCTGACTGTTGTTGTATAATATTCTGCAGTATAGTATGTGCAGAAATGGACAAAAAGTGAAATGGTTTTGGGTTTAGCAAACTTTGTGGGAAGACTACAAAATTAAAACTAATGAAATTTCTGGACTGACTATATTGACAGTATGACATGACCAGGGTAATAGTGACTGATAGTTGGAGTCAAGATTAAGAAAAAAATAAGAATTTTAGAATTATTGTATGGGAAATAGTATAGGTTGGGAAATGTAAAAAGAATAGACTGTATAAAATACTTTCAAAAAAGCAGAGAGTTTGCCCGGATCAACCAACTTTAATTAATCAGTATTGGCCTTTAGCTGGTAAGTATAGATCAATCATGCAGACAAGTCTGAATGCAGTTCAAGTTGCCCTTTAGTCATATAAGAAAAAACAGGGAAGATACCCTAAAAAGAGGGTCAACAAAGAACACTATTTGAAATTACAAACCAGCTTTATTATTTACCAAAAATAAATTAAACACCAAATAGAAATTTATAAGCAGTGAAAAAGAAGCAATGTGGGCAGACGGCTGCCACAGCCAATTAAAAATTGGACAACGTTGTCACAAAGGGGGGGTTTTTATAAAAACAAATGGGGAGCCGCGGCATACATCCACTCAAACATATCAATCAATGCATCATACATCCTCCTCTAAGTAATTGGAGTTGGTGAAGTCCATGTAAGTAGGGTATTGGTTTGCAGATATCAAGTTATCCTATAGGAAAGTATCCAAAATATCACGGACAGTTCTAATACCAGCAGTATGATGAGAGAGTAGAGTGGGTGCACGGTCTGGCCGTAAGATCTGAGTGTGATATAGTCCAGTATAGAGAGGTTAGACTAGTTGCTAGTTGAATCACAAATAGATAATAGTTGTCTACCAGCTATATCAGAGAAACAGGAAAGGGAAACATAGAAGGAAGAGGAAGGGACCGAGACACAGTTCAGAATCGGCGCAGTGGGAGACTAAGGAGTCAGAGAAGACGCTGAATGTATCTTCTAACTCAACAACTATGGATTTGAGCATAGTCAATCTATCCGACTTTCAGCTGGACTCTAATCACATTAAACTCCTTCAAAAAGGACTCTCCTTCTCCCCCACTGCGCCCATGAATGAATTTGAAGTGTTCAAAGACATTAATCTATTTCTCAGGAAGGTCCTTTTCAAACTCTGGCACCAGAGAGGCCCTGATAATTCAAATACTATTGACCCTAACCTTGATAAGGAAGAAAAAGAGGCTATAGATAACCTAATATCCTTGCTGGAAGAAAACACTGACAGCGATTCGGAAACGGTCAGTAGCCATCCGATCACTAGAAAATCTAATTTGAGAATCAAGTCCACCAACATGCCACCACTATCAAAACATAAGTGGCTCCAAGTATTCCTAGATCAGGTCAAACATGATCTTAGAAGGGTTAACTGGGAATGGTTGGGATCTAATAACCTTACCGGCTCTGAGAGAAAAGCTTTACGTGAACTACAAGAAGCTCCCAATTTGGTGATAAAAAGAAGTGATAAGGGCGGGAATGTGGTGTTACTCAGTGAAAAAATTTACGAGAATGAAGCACTCAGACTGCTGAGTGATACCTCTACTTATAAAAAACTCACTGAGAATCCCTTCCCAGTCCTAACAGACACTCTGAATACAAAACTAAAACTAGCTATGGAAGCTGGTCTTCTAACCAAAAAAGAATATCTTTATCTCAGAGCTGATAACATCACAATCCCAACCTTCTATATAATCCCCAAACTACACAAATCCTTATCCAACCCACCAGGGAGACCAATTGTGTCAGCCATCAATGGCCCCCTGGAGAAAGTTGGCAAGTTTGTGGACTCGATGATTAAAGATATGGTAACAAAACTTTCATCCTTTGTCCAAGACAGTAGAGATATACTTTCTAAATTATCTGACTTCTCCCTATCATCAAACACCCTACTAGTAGGGATTGATGTAGAAAGCCTGTATACGTCGATTCCCCATGACTGTGGTATTCAAGCCATAAGAACCTTTCTTGACATCTACTACTCAGATTTGGGTGCCCATAATGAGTTCATTATTGAATTATTGGAATTCATGTTGGGCAACAACTATTTCCAATTTCTCGGGAAATTCTACCAACAGGTAAGAGGCACCAGCATGGGTGCCCCTTGGGCCCCGTCTTATGCCTGTCTTCACCTGGGTCTCTGGGAAATGGAGGCTGTGTACACGTCCTCGATGTACCTTGACCACTGTACCTTGTGGTTAAGGTACATCGATGACGTGCTCATGATATGGGAGGGCACTGTAGAACAACTCCTAGAATTCCTATCCCAATTAAATATTAACAATAAAAACATTCATTTAACTTACTCCTATCATCCTGATACCCTTCCATTCCTCGATTTACAAATTACTAAAAGAGGAAATCGGATTGTAACCAGTACTTTTAGAAAGGAAACAGCGGCGAACACCCTCCTCTTGGCACAGAGCCACCATCCAAAATCCCTAATTAAAGGGATACCTACAGGTCAGTTCTTGAGGATCAGGCGAAACTGCTCAGAGGAGGAACAATTTAAATCTGAAGCACAGGAAATGTATAATAGATTCAGGAAAAGAGGGTATTCGCATAATTCCCTCAAAAAAGCCAGAAACAATGCATTAGGTAGAAAACGTGAAGACCTCTTACTTACAAAAACAAATACTCAGTCATCTGCTAAACCAGCATATGATTTTCCTAGAATCATTACGAGATTCGGCTCACAATGGACCCAGGTCCAAGAGATCCTCAACAGACACTGGCATATTCTAAGATCAACACCCCTAATCACAAACATAATTAGTCCTAAACCACTACTCACAGCAAAAAGGGCACGTAACCTGGGCGATGTGCTAGTTCACTCCGAATACACGAGAACGACCAGCAAAAACTGGCTTTCAGGGAAAAAACCCCCTCCAGGTATGCACGCATGCGGACATTGTAACATCTGTAGGTATGTGCATCAAACTGATGTGTTCCCCGATCCGCGAGGAGGCAAGGACTATAAGATTAAACAGTTTATCAATTGTTCTACGACACGAGTCATATACATGCTCACATGTCCTTGTAATAAAAACTACATAGGAAAAACGAAACGCCAACTCCGGATCAGGATCGGCGAACACATCAGTGGGATTAAAAATAAGATTAAAAATAAGAATAAAAATGATGATCGACCTATTCCTCAACACTTTGCTGAATTCCACGACAGTAACCCTAGGGGTCTTACAGTCAAGGGAATCTATGTGTTGAACCTGCCCCCTAGAAGAGGTGACTTTGATACCATTCTCCTTCAAAAGGAGAAAATGTGGACATACTATTTAGATTCCCTAGCGCCCAAAGGATTAAACACAGAATGCAGCCTACAACCCTTCCTTGAGAAATAATGTATTCTCTAAAACTCTTTGATAAAATTCCATCGCCACATGTTATAATCAGTCACTTCACTCTTTCCATCACTACCCATTCTCTTTCTTTCACCTAATCCTTCCTTTTCCCTTCTTTTATTCTCTCCTTATCTTCTATCCTAATAATCCCCTCTCTGCCATACCCTTTCTCGCTTTTCATCGATCTTTACCTCTATTTGCCTTATTAATATACTTAGAATGTATGCTGCTTGATTGCTGTCGGTCTGACACAAGAGAAGCTCTTAGTGACACCCAGTGGTAGTGTGCAAGTAACTGCACCTGATAAATCTCTACTTAAGCCCGTCACGAATGTCTCCTCCTAGCTCTGAAGAAACCAGCGTCCATTGGCTGGTGAAACGCGTCAGCGGTGTGACGTCAGCACGTCACCGGGAGCCGCGCGCTATTCGATCTGGCCCTGCTGTTTATACTCCACATCTACCAGCTGATCACAGCCTTTCTATTCAGCCACGCACTGCATCGAAAAAACCGCCTCACAGAGGCCTCTCAGCTACGGACGGAACCTTACTTAAACTGCAAACCCACTGAGTTTCCAAATGGCTCGTAAGTGATTTCCATCTACACAGAGACCTGGAACAAAGGATTGCCACTATTCGACGACGAGGACAGCGTGATTGGTGAGACTTCCCTACTCCACTCAGCGCTTACAAATGTATGTCGATTTTCCTGCATCCTTCTATTGCTGTCTCCTTGGATAATCACCCACTGTTTTAGCTAAGCTATTTACATCTCTTTAACATAGCAGTCTAAATGGTTACGTATGCAGTCTGCTGATATAGCTGGTAGACAACTATTATCTATTTGTGATTCAACTAGCAACTAGTCTAACCTCTCTATACTGGACTATATCACACTCAGATCTTACGGCCAGACCGTGCACCCACTCTACTCTCTCATCATACTGCTGGTATTAGAACTGTCCGTGATATTTTGGATACTTTCCTATAGGATAACTTGATATCTGCAAACCAATACCCTACTTACATGGACTTCACCAACTCCAATTACTTAGAGGAGGATGTATGATGCATTGATTGATATGTTTGAGTGGATGTATGCCGCGGCTCCCCATTTGTTTTTATAAAAACCCCCCCTTTGTGACAACGTTGTCCAATTTTTAATTGGCTGTGGCAGCCGTCTGCCCACATTGCTTCTTTTTCACTGCTTATAAATTTCTATTTGGTGTTTAATTTATTTTTGGTAAATAATAAAGCTGGTTTGTAATTTCAAATAGTGTTCTTTGTTGACCCTCTTTTTAGGGTATCTTCCCTGTTTTTTCTTGTATAAAATACTTTGTAGTGAAAACATGTACTTCAAGGGATTTATAATAATACATATTATTAATATTGCAAGAGTATTGTATTATAATAAAACTATATAGATACATGTATATTATTTTAGCGGATGTTGTAGAAGTAAAAGGAACACACTAAATTAAGTTAATAAATAAAATGAGAGTGTAGGAGCCATTGCTTTGTAAGTTGCCCTGAAGTGCTTGCCAGAGACCTATTGTATCCTGACACTGACTTTATTTTATTTTTATTTTTTATAACTATATTTTTGAAGTGTATTTTATATCCAGACAAATTTTCGGTGATCGCAAAAGACATGATGCAACTTGTTACAAATGTTAATTACTACAAAGGAAGGATTTCATGCATAAAAGGAGGAACTGGAACATCTGAGACTTGTACCTTTGCAGAACAGGTATGCACTGAACTTGTGTCTTACAGCATCCAAAGCAGCTTGTGCTATGACACTGGACCAGCAAATGATGATGAAGGAGATCTCTCCAGACACATCAAGCACTTGGCTAAGCTGAAAAGACCTATGCAGGAAAAGGCAGAGCCTTATGGGACTGAGTCTGCTGAATGCTCCTTGGGACCACATACTTGGCTTTCATTCACTAACTGAACGGATTGTTCCTCTTCCCTGTTATCCTTGATGTGATGTTGCTGAGTAACTGTTGCCTGTTGCAAGAAGTTTGTGGCAAGAATGATCACAATGCCACTGAGACTGACAACTATGTTTTCCGTGCCACATATGGAGAAGGACTTTGCAGCTACAGAAGAAGATGCAGTGTTTTTGATTGGACTGATTTATTTATTTATTTTTATTTTTTGGACTGATTTATTTATTTATTTTTATTTTTTGGACTGATTTATTTATTTATTTTTATTTTTTGGACTGATTTATTTATTTATTTTTATTTTTTGGACTGATTTATTTATTTATTTTTATTTTTTAGACTGATTTATTTATTTATTTTTATTTTTTGGACTGATTTGTTTTTATTTTTTGGACAATTTGTGATAAGTGTCGGGTGTATGGGGTCTCTGAAGGGCATGGTGGGTGATCTGTATTGTAATTGCTGTGAGGCTTGTATGAAGCCTCAACAGGGGGGAAATGTTGTAGAATCTCATATTAGCCAATGTATTTCATATTAGTCATATTGATTTGCATATATTTTATTGATTATTATTATTATTATTATTATTATTATTATTATTATTATTTATATTATTATATAGTAGTGGTTTTATCAATATTATTATTCAATAAGTAAAGCAACAATTATTAATTTTTAATAATGTACTGTATACTGTGTTTTCCATAGATTTAGAAAGTCTTCATTTATAAGTGTTGAACTTTAAATGACCTCTGCTTTATGACAAGTACATGTACACAGGTGTTCTCGAAAATGTATTAAGATAGTTTACTGGGCGAAAGTTCATTAGAATAGATTCAAGTAATATAGAATTGTCTCAAGTCTGAAATGCATATAAATCAGACAGATAAAAGATATGAAAACAGGTGGCTAAAATAATTAGGTGGAATACAGGAAAGTTATGTACAGTACATTAAATTAAGTTTGACAAGGTCAAACAAAGGTCTGCTTGTGCCCTCATTAAAACTGTTAAAATACATACATATAGTGAGACATATAACACATCTGGTTGGGTTATTGAAAGTTCATTTTCCCAAATGTCATAAATCTGTCATTCTTGAATCTTATGAAGATAAGGAGAGTTTGATAACACAGCTGGGTGCCAGACTGTCTCTATACAGGTGTTTTTAATTGGACAAAAACAGTTATAAATCACTTTAATGAACATATAGGAATTTTGGGAATAATTAAGTTTATCTGGTTGTAGAACAGGTGTCAGATTTATAGTTGGTTACTTTGATGAAGATCTTAGCGACCAATCATATGTAAGAGATAAGTTAAGATAAGACTTGTAAAAGTGTATATAAATGCAAGCTCTGCAATTGTTAGACAGACAAGTCAGATAGGAGCTCATAAGGCTGAACTCTATGTATGCTGCCCTATTGCACGGGTCATAGAGGTCAGAACCAATGGGCAAGTATCTGTCCTAACTTGTCCCCTCGGACAAGTCAGATAGGAGCTCATAAGGCTGAACTCTATGTATGCTGCCCTATTGCACGGGTCATAGAGGTCAGAACCAATGGGCAAGTATCTGTCCTAACTTGTCCCCTCGGACAAGTCAGATAGGAGCTCATAAGGCTGAACTCTATGTATGCTGCCCTATTGCACGGGTCATAGAGGTCAGAACCAATGGGCAAGTATCTGTCCACAACTTGTCTCCTCGTACGAGTCAGAGAAGACTTCTTAACTTGTTCCAGAATGTGGTCTCAGGTGAATTTCCCTCAAGAACTTGGTCGAGCTGGAACCCAGAACTCTGCGAGGGGACCAGACCACCGGCAGATCAGGCTGGTCCCTATCAGGTGAGAGGTTCCCAAGAATTGGCAGTGAAGACCCATTCTGGTTCAAGGTGAGAACACTTCACAATTGTTTCAATTTGGTTAGAGGATAAGAATACTTATATCTAATATGCATGCATTGTAAGAAACTGTATAAATTAGACCTGTATATTGTAATATTTTGAACATGAACCTGTATGTTATTAGCTGTTAATAAACCTGCATTGCTGAAGTTCTGCCTGGTTCGATACTTTACTATTCTACTTCAAGCTGCTGGGCTTGTTCTCGTCACTGGAAAGATGGGGTTCAGTTAAGTAAAAGGGGGGCTTTGGGGGGCAGCTGCACCACAGAAGGTTTTTTAACCTTAATGTATAGAATGCATTAAGGTGAAAAACCTTGAGACTTTACAACCCCTTTAAGCTTACCACACGCAATACAATCTGATTGTACAATGTCTGAAACCCACAACAGTTAAATCAGTCTATCTATGCAGTAAAGCTAAAGTTATACTCACTGTGGAACCTAAGGGGTTAATCATTGTGTAAAAAGGCTGTTTGATCCTGCCTTCTCTGATCCTCCCCTTCTTCCAAAGTTCCCAATTCATCTCCTGATAGTACAGAGCCTTGGGGAAACACTTCACATGCTCAGTTTTGTGTGTATTGCTAGAGAGGTTTTCTTTTTTTCTTGGAAGAGTGCATGTGATCAGCACAGGGCCGATCAGCACTGTCCAGACAGAGAGACATAGGACAGTCAGAGGAGAATGAAAACCCCTCCTACAAGCTTTAACCAGTGCTCAGCTAGACATTGATAGAAGTCACAAGACTGCTATATACTGCTGATGAGAAAAAGGAATTTAGCAGGTTATATTTACTAAAATAATTGCATTTACATGTTCTGAGTACTGTGAAAGACCAGATATAGTGAATGCAGGGTCCTGGGTTTAGTAACACTTTAACCTGCTGGGGCAGAGGGCACTCATATATGCGGCATCTCAGGGGTCGTGCCTTGGCACAGAGCGGCCGCATATTTGTGTGCAATAGCGTGATAGAGCTGTGCTAAGAGTGCACATGGTGCGCGCTCCCGGCGGCTACTGGAAACCTCCCAATCGCTTCTTGTGACTGCCATGACAGCCAATGACAGTGGTCACATGGCCAAAAGCCCCGCCCTGCCTCTGATACTCTAAAGCCCTTAAAAGGATGGAGGGAGCCGGTGGCAAGGGCTTAAATCTACCAACAAGCAATGTAATACAAAGGTTTGCCTGATAGGATACAAATTGATTGAATAGTTTTAGTTAGTTTTTTAATAGTTTTGGTAGATCTAAAGTTGACTGTACATAGATTGTAACATGTACAGTAACCTTGGATCTTTTTCTGGCACTTTCACTAGACTTCTACTGGCTACTTTAGGATAGCCTGTGGGTGGGTGCAGCGTGATGTGGCGCCAATAACTCACACACCGTCCAAGTGGAATTAGTAGAACTTGTAATATAGTGAAGGCAAAAACTGTTCACAACAAACCTGTTTGGAGAAGGCCCAACCAGATAAACTCACAAACGCCAACAGTGTGCATTGGAGCAGGTATCAGCCGAACTGACAGCATCTGTCTGGAGGGGCAGAATGCAGCCTGACCATCTCGTACCCAAACAGGAAGATGTCCATGGAGATTGTGAGCCCTAAGCTTTCCCTTTTCGTATGGAACCTTTCGCTGCAGCTAATATTGTCCTAGACAAATGTGTGACCTGTTCCCACACTACCCATGGGCGAATGTGTGCCAAACCTGGAAGCCAAGGCCTTAAATAGGCTCTGCCTGACCTAAGATGGCTACTAGAGGGGTGGCAGCATCAAATTGGATAGCTTTCCCAATGATCCTAGAAACCATAGAGGAACCATGTTTCCAGGGGCGTAACTACCACCATAGCGACCTATGTAGGCGCTATGGGGCACGCAGCCAAGTGGGGCCCAGTGAGGATGAGAGCACCGCCGGCACAGTCTCCCAGCCAGGGGAAGAGAGAGGAGAGGAAGAGGCAAGCTGTGACCTGTGCCCAATGCGGCGTGACCTGTGCCCAATACAGCGTTGCCTGTGCCCAATACAGCCTGGTCTGCCTGTGCCCCATACAGCCTCACCTGTGCAGAGGAAGAGGCAAGCCACCCAGATCAGCAGAGAGCTGAATTGCCCGATGTAAGAGCTTTCATTAGAACTTCCAGTGTTCCCGGGGCTCACGTCACATAGCTCCACCTCTTGGCCCGGCGCCTTTGATAGACAGAACGCCAATCAAATGCGGGACATGTGACCTCATCAAAGGCGTCAGGCCAAGAGGCGGGGCTATGTGGCGATGAGCCCCGGGAAGATGGGAAATTCAAATGAAAGCTATTAAAGCGGGCAATCCCGCTCTCTGCCGATCCGGGTGGTTTGCCTCTTCCTCTGCATAGGTGGGGCTGTATGGGGCACAGGCAGACCAGGCTGTATGGTTGCACAGGAAATGCTGTATTGGGCACGGGTCACGCTGCATGGGGCACGGGTCACGCTGCATGGGGCACAGGTCACGATGCATTGGGCACAGGTCACGCTATATGTGGCACAGGTCACGGATGGAGAGGGAAAGGGGGAGAGAGGAATGAAGGGACAGCAGCCCCAGATCCTACACAACAATAGAAATATCTGTAATCTAGAAAGTTTAACAATCAGCAGATAAAGATACTCCAAACACCTGGTGTTAGTGCTTCAATCATCCCGGCACCATGATTGTTATGGTGTCAGGATGATTGAAGCGCATTATTTCTATTATTACATTGTAATATACAATTAAATCATTCAACTCACCATAATGCCGAATCAGTGGGATCCCTGATCGTGTCACCAGCAGAGTCCATCCTTGCATCAGGTGCCACCAGCAGAGTCCTTCCTTGCATCAGGTGCCCCCAGCAGAGTCCGTCCTTGCATCAGGTGTCCCCAGCAGAGTCTGTCCTCGTATCAGGTGCCCTCAGCAGAGTCCGTCCTCGCATCAGGTGCCGCCAGCAGAGTCAGTATAGACCCCCTCAGTGCAGACCCCCCTCCATCAATGCAGACCCCCTCAGTGCAGACCCCCCTCCATCAGTGCAGACCCCCTCCATCAGTACAGACCCCCTCAGTGCAGACCCCCCTCCATCAATGCAGACCCCCTCAGTGCAGACCCCCTCCATCAATGCAGACGCCCTCAGTGCAGACCCCCCTCCATCAATGCAGACCCCCTCCATCAATGCAGACCCCCTCAGTGCAGACCCCCCTCCTTCAGTGCAGACCCCCTCCATCAATGCAGACCCCCTCAGTGCAGACCCCCCTCCATCAATGCAGACGCCCTCAGTGCAGACCCCCCTCCATCAATGACGTCTTAAACCCCCCTCCCACTATGACGTCTTAAAGGAGCGTCGTATAGCTACGGCGATTTGCGCAGCCGTGCCAACCTGCCAATCAACGGGTCCGGGGGCCGCGATGGCTGCCGCGACACGCCGATCGTTCAAAGGAGAGACGGAGCATTGTGAGCCGATGTAAACGGAGCACACCACTGCTCTGTCAGGGAGGAAAAGAGAGAGATCATGTTTCAGCCAAGCTGAATCACGATCTCTCTTTTCCCCCGTGAATCCACTCCCCCCACAGTCAGAAACACCTCCCAGGGAACACATTTAACCCCTTGATCACCCCTGTAGTTAACCCCTTCCCTGCCAGTGTAATTTAAACAGGGATCAGTGCATTTTTTTAGCACTGATCACTGTATTGGTTTCACTGGTCCCCAAAATGTGTCACTTTGGGTCAGATTTGTCTGCCGCGATCCCACTAAAAATTGCAGAAATGGAAATTACTAATAAAGATTATTCACTTAGGGGTGTACTAATTCACTTAGGGGTGTACTCACTTTTGTTGCCAGCGGTTTAGACATTAATGACTGTGTATTGAGTTATTTTGAGGGGACAGCAAATTTACACTGTTATACAAGCTGTGCACTCACTACTTTACATTGTAGCAAAGTGCCATTTCTTCAGTGTTGTCACTTGAAAAGATATAATAAAATATTTACAAAAATGTGAGGGGTGTGCTCACTTTTGTGAGATACTGTATATTACTCCTATTGTCTGTTATCACTGTAATGCCGCATACACTCGATCGGAATTTCCGACAACAAATGTTCGATGTGAGCTTGTTGTCGGAAATTCCGACCGTGCGTAGGCTCCATCAGACATTTTTTGTCGGAATTTCCGACCAACAAAATTTGAGAGCTGGTTCTCAAATTTTCTGACAACAAAACCCATTGTCGTAAATTCTGTTTGTGTGTACACAATTCCGACACACAAAATTCCACGCATGCTCGGAATTAAACAGAAGAGCCGCACTGGCTATTGAACTTCCTTTTTCTAGTTCCGTCGTACGTGTTGTACGTCGCCTCGTTCTTGACGTTCGGAATTTCCGACAACATTTGTGCGACCGTGTGTATGCAAGACAACATCTGTCGAAAATAAATCTACGGTTTGGTTTTCGGAAATTCCGATCGTCTGTACGCGGCATTAGGGAGTTCCTGTTTGGTATGTCCCACTCTTGCAAGCATTTGATTTAATTAACTATGCAGTGTGTGGATGGGCTACTTGTTCAAGGGCCAACAATATGTGTTTATTTTGTTCAACACAAAAGTAGCATGCACTTATAGCAAGGAATGAAGCTGTGAGTCCATTTTTGTCCACAAATTAGTGCAAATAGATACTCTCCAGAGTCATCTCTCTTTATGCCCCATACACACGATCAGACTTTCTGACAACAAAACCGTGTAATTTTGTTCAAAGGTTGTTGGCTCCAACTTGTCTTGCATACACACGATCACACAAATGTTGGCCAACAATTACGAACGTGGGAACGTGGTGACGTGGTGACATACAACACGTAGGATGAGCCAAGAAAAAGGAAGTTCAATAGCCAGTGCGGCTCCTTCTGCTTGATTCTGAGCATGCGTGAACTTTTGTGCATCGGACTTGTGTACACACGATCGGAAATTCCGACAACAAAGTTTTGATGGCGGAAAATTTGAGAACCTGCTAGCCAACATTTGCTGGCGGAAAGTCTGACAACAAATGTTCGATGGAGCATACACACGGTCGGACTTTCAACCAACAAGCTCACATCCAACATTTGTTGTCGGAAAATCCGATCGTGTGTACGGGCATTAGCATTGACACATTTGACAATAGGGGTAAATATCACACTAATGAAAAAGAAAAATAGATCAGTAACTGTCAATTAGATGCATATTGTTGCTGCTATGAATGCTGTCAATAGCAGTGAATAGTATTTACTGCTATTGACAGCACTTTCTAATCTAAACCTATACCCTGGGCCGGATTTATAATTAGGTAGAGTAGGCACGTGCTTAACCACTTGCTCACTGGGCACTTACAGTTGCGCTCATAAGTTTTAATACCCTGGCAGAATTTATGATTTCTTGGCCATTTAACAGAGAATATGAATGATAACACAAAAAACCTTTCTTTCACTCATGGTTAGTGTTTGGCCGAAGCCATTTATTATCAATCAACTGTGTTTACGTTTTTTAAATCATAATGGCAACAGAAACTACCCAAATGACCCTGATCAAAAGTTGACATACCCCAGTTCCTAGTACCGTGTATTGCCCCTTTAACATCTATGGCAGCTTGAAGTCTTTTGTGGTATTTGTGGATGAGGCTCTTTATCTTCTCAGATGGTAAAGCTGCCCATTCCTCTTGGCAAAAAGCCTCCAGTTCCTGTAAATTCTTGGGATGTCTTGCATGAACTGCACGTTTGAGATCTCCCCAGAGTGGCTCAATGATATTGAGGTCAGGAGACTGAGATGGCCACTCCAGAACCTTCACTTTATTCTGCTGTAGCCAATGACAGGTCTACTTGGCCTTGTGTTTTGGATCATTGTCATGTTGGAATGTCCAAGTATGTCCCATGTGCAGCTCCCTGGCTGATGAATGCAAATGTTCCTCCAGTATTTTTTGATAATATACTGCATTCATCTTGCCATCAATTTTGACCAAATTGCCTGTGCCTTTGTAGCTCACACATCCCCAAAACATCAGCCATCCACCTTTGTACCTTTTATCATAGGCCTTGTTGACTCCTCTCCAAATCTAGCGTTTATGGTTATGGCCAAAAAGCTCCATTTTGGTCTCATTGCTCCAAATGACTTTGTGCCAGAAGGTTTGAGGCTTGTCTCTGTGCTGTTTGGCGTATTGTAAGAGGGATACTTTGTGGCAGTTGCGTAGTAATGGCTTTCTTCTGGCGACTCGACCATGCAGCCCATCTTTCTTCAATTGCCTCCTTATTGTGCATCTTGAAACAGCCACACCACATGTTTTCAGATAGTCCTGTATTTCACCTGAAGCTATTTGTGGGTTTTTCTCTTTCCTGAGCAATTTTCCTGGCAGTTGTGGCTGAAATTTTAGTTGGTCTACCTGTCTGTGGTATGGTTTCAATAGAGCCCCTCATTTTCCACTTCTTGATTAGAGTTTGAACACTGCTGATTGGCATTCTCAATTCCTTGCATATTTTTTGATATGCCTTTCCTGTTTTTTACAATTAAACTACCTTTTCCCGCAGATCCTTTGACAATTATTTTGCTTTCCCCATGACTCAGAATCCAGAAACGTCAGTGCAGCACTGAATGAAAGATGCAAGGGTCTGTCAGGAGTCCAGAAACTCATTGACCTTTTATACACACACACTAATTACAAGGAAACAGATCACAGGTGAGGATGGTTACCTTTAACCACTTATCTACCGGGCACTTTCACCCCCTTTCTGCCCAAGCCATTTTTCAGCATTCAGCGCTGTCACACTTTGAATGACAATTACGCGGTCATACAACACTATAACCATGTGAAACTTTTATCATTTTCTTCACACAAATAGAGCTTTTTTTTGGTGGTATTTAATCACTGCTGGGATTTTAATTTTTTTCTTAAAAAAAAAAAAAAGACCAAAAATGTTGAAAAAAAAAGCTTGTCCTAGTTTCTGTCTGATGTGCGCTGATGAGGCAGCACTGATGGGCACTAATAGGCTGCACTGATGGGCACTGATGAGACGGCACTTATGGGCACTGATTAGGTGGCACTGATGAGGAGCAGTAATATTCTGAACTTATGGGCACTGATAGGTGGCCTTGATGAGCACTGATAAGCGGCACTGATGAGTGGCACTGGAGGGCATTGATAGATGGCACTGGTGGGTACTGATAGGTGGCACTGCGGGCCCTGATAGCCGACACTGGTGGGCATTGATAGGCGGCATGGATAAGCCCTGCGACACTGATGGGCACTTATTGGCGGCACTAATGGGCACTGATGGGAATTAATGGGTGGCACTGATGGGCATTGATGGGCCTTACTGATGGGCATTTATGGGCTGCACTGAAAACCAGCACTGACTGGCATCACTAATGGGCACTGATTTCTGGCTGTGGTGGGCACTAATTGTTGGCACTGGTGGGCACTGCTGGGCATTGATTGCTGGCACTGGTTGGCACTGATTAGCATGGGTTGCTGGCACTCTAATGTAATCAGGGCACTGATCATCAGTGCCCTGATTACATCTCTCACTGTCCCCTGCGAGGAAATGCCACTGATCGGCTCTCCTCGCCACACACTCTGTCAGTGTGAGGCGAGGAAAGCCAATTACCAATTTTTTCCTACAACTCTTTGCAAAATGAAGATTTTTTTTCACAAAATTGTAATATTACCAAGTTTTTTCTCACACACTGTATAGGCATACTTGCAACTACACCCCAAAACACATTCTACTACTCCTCCTGAGTATGGCGATACCACATGTGTGAAACTTTTACACAGCCTGGCCACATACAGAGGCCCAACATGCAAGTAGCAACTCCAGGCGTTCTAGGAGCATAAATAAGACATATAATTTCCTGACAACCTATCACACTTTTGAAAGCCCTGGAGCACCAAGACAATGAAAACACTCACAAAATGACCCCATTTTGGAAAGCAAACACCCCAATGTATATTCTATGAGGCATTATGAGTTTGTTGAACATGTCATTGTTTTCCACAAGTTTTTGGAAATGTGAAAGAAAAAAAATACATTTTTTTTTTTTTACACAAAGTTGTCCAATTATAAGATATTTCTAACACATAGCATATGCATAACACAAATTACACCCCAAAAAAATTCTGCTACTCCCTCTGAGTATGGCGATACCACATGTGTGAGACTTTTACACAGTCTGGCCACATACAAAGGCCCAACATTCAGGGGGCACCGTTAGGTGCTCTAGGAACATCAACTAATAAATTGAATTTCCTGACTACCTATTATACTTTGTAGGGCACTGATAAGCACTGTAGTGGCACTGATGTGACATGGATTAGCGTGGATGGGGAATGAATGACCACGGAAGAGGCACAGATGAGCTCTGATGTGGCATGAGTGTGGCATGGATGGGCATGGATGAGGCACAGCTGGGCATGAATGAGGCACGTATGAGGCATGGATGAGGCACAGATGGGCATGAATGAGACATGGATGAGGCATAGATGGGCATGAATGGCGCAGAGATGGGCGTGAATGGGGCACAGATGGGCATGGATGAGGCATAGATGGGCATGAAAGAGGCACAGATTGGTATGAAGGAGGCACAGATGGGCATGAATGAGGCATGGATGAGGCACAGTTTGGCATGAATGAGGCACAGATGGGCATGAATGGGGCACAGATGGGCATGGATGAGGCACAGATGGGAATGAATGAGGCACAGATGGGCATGAAGGAGGCACAGTTGTGGGTGAGTACTGCTGCGGTCTCCCTCCACTGCTCGCACAATGTACTGATCGTTGTGTACAGCGTGCGACGAGAGGAGCGAGCTACACGGACATGCGTCGGTTTGTTGACAAGTGATCACTCCATCATTGGACGGAGGGAGTGATCACATGGTAAAGGGCCGCTGTCATTGGTCCTTTACACTGATCCGTGATGCGCCAGGTCCAGAGGACCCGACAGTCATGGACATTCCCAAGTGCATGCCCCAGGGGGCGCGTGGGAAGCGTGATTCTGGGAGGACGTCATTGTACACCCTCCCAGAATAAGCCAACCGTGCTGTAGCAGTCATTTGGCTATGGCCCAGGCGGCAAGTGGTTAAACACCCTTCATAGAGGGGGCACTGTGCAGATGCCTTCTCTGCCTATTTGCTGAGGAGTCTGGTGTTCTGTGGTGCATTGACAGGACATCACACACCTCAGTGAAAGACTGCCCTATACAATGCCTGTCCAGTGTGTTGTATAGGGCAGCCTTACATCAGAGTCCTGCCCCCAGGGGAGTCTTAGTGTATTAGTGTATTAGTATATTTACCTCTTTTGTCAATGCTGAGAGAAAGAGGCATTGAAAAAAAATGGTGATTGTTAAAATCCACAAAGACTTTAACCTATTGTTAGTTGAATATGGGTAACAAGAGAACAGAACTAAGTGCACTTTTGTGACCCAGAAGAGAAGTATGACCAAAAGAGCTTTGGCTATACTTCTCATTTAAGGCACAGCTGCCTCTGAATGCTGGCCTCAGGAGATTTGGAATAAGATTTGGTGATGTTTTAACAGAATTGGCTGAATGATCAAAGCGTAACCAACATGCAGTTTACTAAACTGGTTTCAGATAGCTCTGGTAACAACTGAACAACTGGAGGAATTCAATGTCCAAGGATGAAACACCACCCCTATGGAACTGCAGTACTCTGATAACAATTGGGGAGGGGATCCCCACATTAGTTGGGTCTTTCACTGAGCCCATAAGGCTCTGGCCCGGTAGCCTGCACATCAGTTCTGACAGAGGAGGGCCTCTCATCTGGATGTAGACTACTTGTCCACTTAGCTCTGCCTCATCAGGTATGACATCTTTGAGCTCCTGAGGTAGGGAGGCTGAGAGATGTATTTTCCCTAAGCATGTCCTCAAGAGTTGTGGGAAACAGAGTTAAAGGGGCATGCATTGAGCATGGTGAGTAAATGGGCACTCTACTACAATGTCACTATCATGCTCTTTACTAGGGATGAGCTGAACACCCCCCTGGTTTGGTTCGCACCAGAACCTGCGAACGGACCGAAAGTTTGCGCGAACTTTAGAACCCCATTAAAGTCTATGGGACTCGAACGTTCGAAATCAAAAGTGCTAATTTTAAAGGCTAATATGCAAGTTATTGTCCTAAAAAGGGTTTGGGGACCTGGGTCCTTCCCCAGGGGATGTGTATCAATGCAAAAAAAAGTTTTAAAAACGGACGTTCTTTCGGGACCAGTGATTTTAATGATGCTTAAAGTGAAAAAAAAGTGAAATATTCCTTTTAAATATCGTACCTGGGGGGCGTCTATAGTATGCCTATAAAGTGGCGCGTGTTTCCCGTGCTTAGAACAGTCCCTTCAGAAAATGACATATTTAAAGAAATAGGTCATTTAAAACTGCTTGCGGCTTTAATGTAATGTCGGGTCCTGGCAATATGGATGAAAATCAGTGAGATAAACGGCATGGGTACCCCCCACCTCCCAGTCCATTACCAGGCCCTTTGGGTCTTGTATGGATATTAAGGGGAACCCCACACCCAAATTAAAATAAAGAAAGAAGTGGGGCCCCCAGACCCTATATACTCTGAACAGCAGTATACAGGCGGTGCAAACAAGACAGGGACTGGAGGTTTGTTGTTAAGTAGAATCTGTTTGTAATTTTGAACTGGTACATTTTTAAAGTGTAGCTCCAGCCAAAAAATCTATTCTTAAGCTTTTTGGAAAACATAGGGAGGGGTTATCACCCATGTAACATTTGTTTTGCTGTCTGTGCACCTCTTCAGAAGATTTCACCTCACTTTCTGTCCCAATGACAAATGTTTTTTGAAAATTTGGGGTTTTTAGTGAAACAAGGATTGGCGATAAAGCATCAGTGAAGAAAAAACACGTTTTTCCCATATTAACTCTTACAGGAGAGAATTTCCCTTCCTAGGGGTAGATGTCTCCTTACGTTTGCAAGTAGGAGTCGTTTGTAAGTTGGATGTTTGAAAGTAGGGGCCTGCCCTATATACTCTGCAGAAATTGGGGCCTTAGGTGTTGGTGTTGCCACAACACTGTAAGCCCTCACAATTACTCTTGGTGGGAGCAGAAACGGGCCCTGCTGTGAAATATTAGATCAAGAATTGTAATTACATGCCATTGTTGAACAGTGGTAGAAAAATTGGGCCTTTGGTGGTGGTGGTGGTGCTGGTGCCACAACACTGTAAGCCCTCACAGTTACTCTTGGTGGGCGCAGGAATGGACCCTGCTGTGAAATATTAGATCAAGAATTGTAATTACATGTCTCTGTTTAACAGGGGCAGAAAAATTGGGCCTTAGGCACTGGTGCCACAACACTGCAACCCCTCACAGATACTCTAGTTGGAGCGCAGGAACACGCCCTGCTACAAAGTATTGCATCAAAAATCGTAATTATACATCCCTGTTAAACAGGGGCAGAAAAATTGCCACATAACTGCAAACCCTCACAGATGCTATAGTTGGAGTGCAGGAATGAGCACTGCTGCAAAGTATTGCATCAAAAATTGTAATTATACGCCCCTGTTGAACAGGGGCTGAAAAATTGGGCCTTGGGCACTGGTGCTGGTGCCACAACACTGCATCCCCTCACAGATACTATAGTTGGAGCACAGGAATGAGCCCTGCTGCAAAGTATTGCATCAAAAATTGTAATTACATGCCCCTGTTAAACATGGGCAGAAAAATTGGGCCTTGGTCACTGGTGGAGGTGCCCAGAACCAAAAATGTTCTTACAAGCTATCAGCATGAAAATTGAGGAGGAAGAGGATTGTCACTCAGCATAACAGGATAGTCACTCAGCATCAGCATAGGCAGTCTTGAAGGGATCTCACATTAAAAAAAAAAATCAAGTGATACTCAACCTTATACATGCTGACCAGGCAGGTTTTATGCCGGGACGTAACACTTCCTTTAACCTACGGAAATTATTTATAAACCTGCAGGCCACACATGAGAATGTAGGCACAAGAGTGATAGTCACCCTTGATACAGCCAAGGCTTTCGACTCGGTTGAGTGGGGATACCTCTGGTGCTGTCTTGAACGATATGGTTTTGGTCCAAACTTTATTCAATGGGTACAATTACTATACCAGAACCCCGCGGCCAGAGTGGTGGCAAATGGATGGCCATCTCAGAAGTTCGACCTCCACAGAGGCACGAGACAGGGCTGCCCATTGTCCCCACTACTGTATGCTCTGGCTGCGGAACCACTGGCTATTTCTATCCGGACAGACCCAGAGATCATAGGATTAAAAACTGGAACCCTCACAGAAAAAATCAGCATGTACGCTGATGACACATTACTTTATCTGGCGGACCCAGGTCCTTCCCTCCACCGGGCTCTTCAGACAATTGAACGATTTGGGAAATTCTCGGGCCTCAAAATAAATTGGGGGAAATCCCAAGTTTTACCAATAGACACTTTCCAACCCACGGAATTCCAAGCCACCCTACCATTACAAAGAGTAGACACAATTAAATACTTAGGAATAAATACCTCCAAAAATCCAGCAGACTATATAACACTTAACATTAAACCATTATATTCCCTTATTAAAACTAAAACACAATCGTGGACTAGACTACCCTTAGGAGTATGGGGCCGCATCAACCTTATAAAAATGATACTACTGCCTAAAATATTATATATACTCTGGCACACCCCAACATACATACCTCTAAAACACTTTAAAATAATGGAGTCCCTTCTCAAGCCCTTTGTGTGGGGGAAAAATAGACACAAGATTGCATGGCAAACCCTCAAAAACCCAACAGACATGGGGGGTACAGCACTTCCAGACCTTAATCACTACTATATTGCGTCCCAACTCTCCCAACTTTACCATATAGATAAGGTGGACAGTGAAAGATTCCGGATGCTACTCTGCCCACAATGGGCCCAAGGAACCTCAGATTCCATATATGCTATCACTGTGGGCACTAAGACCAATGAAGGTAACACACACAAAACATCCCTGTTGTACCAATACAGACGCATCTGGGAACTCGCAAACAACAAACTCAATATACCCAGACATAACGACTTCACTCCCTTATGGTGTAACAGAGACCTACCAGAGCTCCACAATATCCATGACCCGAGACCTTGGTTGGAGAGGGGTATACTCTACTTGCACCATGTCTGGTCAAACGGAACCCTTAAAAATTTTGACACCCTTAAAGAGGAATTCCATCTGGCCAGCAATATGGTATTCAGATTCCTCCAATTGAGACACGCAATACAGGCACAATTTCCACAACTTCCACTACAGTCAGCCCCCAATCCCCTAATAGCAATCATAAAAGACACAGACCCAAAAAAATTAATCTCCTGTTTCTATAACATGCTCACTATCCCAATAGCCACAAAAATAATATACGGCCTCAAATCCCGCTGGGAAAGGGATCTGGGTAACCTAGAAGATGAGGAATGGGAAGAAGCATTGGACACATGTAAAGAAGTATCTCCCAAACTATCAGACAGGTTGACACAATTAAATATAATACACCGTACATACCTAACCCCGCATAGGATAGCCAGATACAAACACAACTGTTCAACATTGTGCCCAATGTGTAAGTCCACAGAGAGTTCGTTCTACCATCTCCTCTGGTCATGCCCACAGATACAGGGCCTATGGAAACAGATAGTGACCTTCCTTCATGACAACATGGGCTCACCTGTGACACTGGACCCCAAACAATGCCTGTTAGGTGTGTTCCCGAACCCACTGGAAAAATACACCAAGGTATTTCTACAGGAGACCCTGTTCTCATGCAGAAAGATAATAGCTAGGAAATGGTAGAAGAAACGTACTACAGACCATTCATGTATGTAACCATCTTTATTTTACGTACAATTACATTGCAATGTATACATGTATAAATATGTGCAAATGATATGACTTGTATGCATTCTGATTCACAATAAAAAACTTTGTTGGAAAAAAAAAAAAATCAATCAGTTACATCAGCATAAGGTGCTTGGTAGCTGGTGATCCAAGACTGATTCATTTTTATGAAGGTCAGCCGATCTACCAATTCGGTGGACAGGCGCACCCTGTGATCGGTTACAAAGCCTCCAGCAGCACTGAATGTGCGTTCCAAATGAACGCTGGACACAGGTTAGGCCAGTAGCTCAATTGCATAGCATAGTGCAAGCTTTGGCCAGTGATCCATCCTCAAGACCCAGTAACCCAGAGGATTTTCGGTGGGAAAGGTGTCCAAGTCTGATCTTGCCCCTAGGTAATCCTGCACCATGTGAATCAGACGCTGGCGATGGTTGCTGGAACCGATCAGATCTTGGGGCTGCAAACTAAAAAATTGTCTGAACGCATCGGTCAGACGGCCACCTTCTCCACCGCTCCTTCTGTGACTGACTGAAGCCCCAGCAACACGTTGTCCAGGAGGACCAGGAAATTGTAACCTCCCAGGCTCTGGAAATGCGTTGCACAAACCTTTCTGCAAGGCCTCCCGAAGATGTTTCATCCTCTGCTCCCTCTGCAACCTTACCCTTGTAATGTGGATCAAGGAGAGTTGCCAGCCAGTAATCATCCCTCCCCTTGATACCACGAATACGAGGATCCTTCCGCAGGCTTTGCAGGATCAGGGAGGCCATGCAGCGTAGGTTTGCTGAGGCATTCGGTCCAGAGTCCTCTGGGTCACTAAGGGCGACATGATCCGCAGCCACCTCCTCCCACCCACGCACAAGTCCATGGGTTTCTTCGGACTGTAAATGATCCCTTGAAGACTACTGCTGATGCTGAGTGCCAGGCTCCACCTCCATGCTGACACAATCCTCTTCCTCCTCGTCCTCTTCCTGTGTGATCGGCAGGCACGCAGAAACACTGTCTGGATAAAAGGGGCCTTGAGAGGTAAAGAAGTCCTCCTCTTCCTCCTTCTGTTCTGCCTCAAGTGCCCTGTCCAATATTCCATGCAGCATGTGCTCCAACAGGTGGACAAGAGTGACAGTGTCACTGAAGTATGCACTGTCACTGCTCACCATCCTTGTGGCCTCCTCAAATGGTGACAGGACAGTGCATGCATCCCTGATCATAGCCCACTGGAGTGGGGAAAAAAACCAAGCTCCCCTGACCCTGTCTTGGTGCCATAGTCGCATAGGTACTCATTGATGGCCCTCTGCTGTGTGTGCAGCCACTGCAGCATGGCCAATGTTGAGTTCCACCTGGTGGGCATGTCACAGATTAGGCGGTTCTTGGGCAGGTTAAATTCCTTTTAGAGGTCAGCCAGCCGAGCACTTTCATTTTTTGACCGGTGGAAATGCACACAGACTTTCCTGGCCTGCCTCAGGACATCCTGTAAGCCCGGGTACCGGCCCAAGAACCGCTTAAGGACAAGAGCCAAACAGGGCACATGGGTCAGTTGTCCCTGTCGGAGGGCGGAGAGGAGGTTGGTGCCATTGTCGCAAACCACCATTACTGGCTTAAGCTGGCATAGCGTCAACCACCTCTGAACCTGCCCCTGCAGAGCTGACAGAATCTCTGCCCCAGTGTGGCCCCTGTCCCCCAAGCACACCAGCTCAAGCACCGCATGGCATCTTTTTGCCTGCATGCTTGCGTAGCCCCTTGAATGCCTACGGAGCACCGCTGGTTCCGAGGACAAATCAGCACAGGAAGAGGCCATGGAGGAAGAAGAAGAGGAGGGGTGGAGGAGAGAGGTGTGGCAGAATCATCACTAGCACCTCCAACAATACTGCACCCTGTCCTGCATCCTTCCCAGCTTCCAGAAGAGTCACCAAGTGCGCGGTGAAAGATAGGTAATGTCCCTGTCCATGCCTGCTGGACCATGAGTTAGCGATAATATGCACCTTACCGCAGACTGCCCTGTCCAGCGAGGCCAAGACATTACCTTCCACATGCCGGTAGAGAGCCGGAATCGCCTTCCGTGAGAAAAAGTGGCGTTTGGGAACCTGCCACTGAGGAACCGCACATTCCACAAAACTCAGGGAAGGGGGCAGAGTCTGCCAACTGAAAAGGCAGCAGTTGAAGTGCTAGCAATTTAGCCAAGCTAGCATTCAACGCTGGGCATGTGGATGGCTGGGAGCGAACTTCTTTCGGCGGTGCAGCAGCTGGGGCAGGGAAATTTGCCTGGTACAATCTGACGACGGTGTGCCGTACTTGGCTGTGACACACCTAATTCTATACGGGCAAAATGTTTATTTCCGATTAGGAATGAAACACCCACGTAAATAGGCACCACATCCCTGAAGAGATATAAATGGCAAGCAAGGGGGAGGAAAGGGATTTTGACAGTGCAAGTAGACGAACAAAAAAAGGGAATTTTTCTAAAAAAGTTAATTTTTAATTTAACATTTCAAGTTAAAAAACAAATATAAATAGTACATGAATTCACATGAAATACAGTTTTTGTACAGTTACAGTGGTCAAACAAAATGTTGAGTGTATTTAATTTTTGGGAGATGATACGGTTGCAAGCATACTAGCCCGACATGTTTCACTGTGTCGCTTTATCAAGGGATATGCAAGCCAGAAAAGGTGATATCATCCAGCACTCATATAGTTCCCCATGTAGCCCCAGCCTTGGTCAGTCCCCGCATAACCATCCACTAACACTGGAAATCTGACTTGGCCAAACTATTTAAACAAAGCCTAATGGTGGATACAGGTCTTCAAAAGATTTTTTGGTAATTGCAGGAAAATATTTAGGTTGCCGTCACTCGCACTGCAGATAGACGAGTTCCACCCTCCGGCTCTCTCTATCTTTCACCGCGCACTGGGTAACTTTTCTGGAAGCTGGGAAGGATGCAGGACAGGGTGCAGTATTGTTGGAGGTTGTTCCACCACGCCTCCAAAATTCTACTAGTGGTGATTCTGCCACACCTCTCTCCTCCACCCCCTCCTCTTCTTCTTCCTCCATGGCCTCTTCGTGTGCTGATTTGTCCTCGGAACCAGCAGTGCTCCGTAGGCGTTCAAGGGGCTACGCAAAAAATCTTTTGAAGACCTGTATCCACCATTAGGCTTTGTTTAAATAGTTTAAATTTTACCTTCCTGTCCCCTGTGATTGCACTATTTGGCCAAGTCAGATTTCCAGTGTTAGTGGATGGTTATGCGGGGACTAACCAAGGCTGGGGCTACATGGGGAACTATATGAGTGTTGGATGATATCACCTTTTCTGGCTTGCATATCCCTTGATAAAGTGACACAGCGAAACATGTCCGGCTAGTATGCTTGCAACCGTATCATCTCCTAAAAATTAAATACAAACATCATACACTCTCATCCTACATTATGAGAGTATCCGTTGCTATAAAACAGTCATACTGAGAATTCCCTTGTCTCCTCCCTCTCCACCCCTACAAAACTCTACCCCTTTTCCCCCCGCCCACCCCACCCCGGACCCCACTACTCCCCTCTCTACAACCTTTCACTTCGCTATACTTCTTTGTTTGTTTGAACTTTTTCCACTTTTCCCACCTCTTGTTGAAGTCCTCCCTACCTCCCTCTTCACTGTGCCTAAGCCCTTCCAACCCATATATCTCCTCGACTTTCTCAAACCAATCTCTTATTCTTGGGCCATTCACTTCCTTCCATTTTTTCTGGATCAGGCTTTTAGCAGCGTTAATCAGGTGTATCACCATTTTTTATATTCTTTTATTGGGATATCTACCCCGTGGGATAGACATACCCAGGGATCCTCGGGCACCTCCATCCCAGTGATCTCCTTAATATATTTTATTATATCCTGCCAATATGCTTTGATTTTAGGGCAACTCCACCAAATATGGGCCATGGTCCCAGTTTGTTTACAACCCCTCCAACATTCCATTGTTCTCCCCTTTTGGTATTTTGCTATTCTATCCGGGGTTCTGTACCACCTAGTTATGCACTTATAATTAATTTCCGCCACTCTGATGTTTACTGACGACTCATGTACCAGTCTCATACTTTTTCCCACCCCTTGATTCATTCCCCGCTGTCATAATACCCTCTCCCAACTTTTAATGAATGGCGGGACCTCCCCTCTTTTCCTTCATTAAGGATTTTATATATCCTTGAAATACATCCCCGTACTGTTTCCATATCACACAAACGCTCCAGAGCTGTCAAATCTTCCCCTCCCCTCACTGGCTGTGGAAGGGATGATACAGGTTGTTTAAACTGGAAGTACCGCCATTCATTAATTTCAAATAAATCGTTTTTCAATTTTAATTTGTGCAGTGATGGAATTTTTCCCTTTTGTATTATGTGTCGCAATTGTGCACTATCCTTTCTTATCAATTTCCCTCCCATCGAATCCTTGCCTGGTTCAAAATAGTTATTTTTTAGTGATATTAGTGGGCAATTATATTCACATTTATTTTGTTTGTGTAACATATCCCATACCCTTAATACATTATGTCTCAATTTATGTGTATTACCCCCTAGTGCTACATAACGTGGTGGTGTCCAAATATTCCTCCCTAAGTTTGTGTCCGCCATTATGTGCTCTATTTTTACCCACCTTTTCTCACTCTTCATCTTGACCCATTCAACCAAGCATGATAAAAGGACAGCTTCGTAATACTTTTTGAAATCTGGCACATCTAATCCGCCCTGTGCTTTCGTTTTCTGAAGAGTAGAGTGGGCTATTCTGGGTTTCCTATTATGCCAGATTAATCTTGTCATTAAAGTTTTAATAATTCTAAAGTACGTTGGGGTATATAAACAGGGAGCTTCTGAAACGTATACAATATTTTGGGTTAAATAACCATTTTTAGTGCATTGATCCTCCCAATCCAAGACAGGGGTCGTGCTACTATTCGCCTTATTTCTATGTTTAGTTCCTCCAACAATGGAATATAGTTTGCCTGATAAATTCCCAAGCGATGGTGTCAATTTTATCCCTAGGTACTTAATTTCCGTCTTCTTCCATGGGAACTGGAATTCCTGCTGTAAACTCTGTTCTTCTTTTGAGTTTATATTTATATTCAAGACCTTAGATTTGCTCGGATTGATCTTGAAATTGGATAATTCCCCGCAGTCCTTAAGTGTTTTTAATAGGTTGGGCATGGAAATATGAAGGTTAGAGACATAAAACAAAATATCATCTGCAAACGCAGCCAACTTATGAGTCTCCCCTCCCACCTCCCCGCCCCCTATATCGACGTTACCCCTCACTGTTGCAAATAGTGGTTCCAGTGCCAGCACAAATAAAAGCGGTGACAAAGGACATCCTTGTCTCGTTCACCTATGCATCCTAAAAGGGGCAGATAATACACCATTAACCCTTATGGTTGCGGTGGGTCTCTCCTAGAGCACTTGTATCCAATCCATCATCCTAGTACCTATCCCCATTCCTTCTAAGGTCCCCATCATGAATCCCCAGTCTACCCTGTCGAAGGCCCTCTCGGCATCAATCGACAGGAGTAGACTGGGGACTCCACTACTTCTGATTTTCTGCACAAGCAAGAGCGTCCTTACACCATTGTCCTTCCCTTCCCTTCCTGGTATAAAGCCCACCTGATCAGGATGAACCAAATCAGGCATTAACTCTTTCAGCCTTGTAGCCAGTACCTCTGCAAAGACCTTGGTGTCTATGTTCAGCAATGATATCGGTCTATAATTTGAGCACAATGTGCTCTCTTTACCTTCCTTTGGGATAATTGTTATTGTGGCCGATAAGGCTTCAGCACTCATCCCGTACCTCACCCCCAACCCGTTAAAGTACTTACACAACCTGGGGGTTAGTATTTCTCTACCTCTTTTAGATATTCCACCGTAAAACCATCAGGTCCTGGGCTTTTCCCGTGTGGGGCTTCTTTTATTATCTGACTGATCTCCTCTTCTGTTATTGGTCTTTCTAATGCATGAGCAATTTCTTCTGATAACCTGGGAATTTTAGAATTTTGTACGTATTGTTTTATTTTTCCTTTTATACAAAGCTCTGGTTGCCCTTCCTGTTTCTGCTTGGCCGAATAAAGCTGTTCATAGAAATCCTTAAACGCCCTCGCAATGTCTTTTGTGTTGTGTACCATTTCTCCTCCTTTATTTTGAATCTTCTCTATGTAATTAATTGATCTTTTTTTCCTTAACATCCTTGCTAGGCACTTACTGTTTTTATTCCCTCATTGATACCTTTCTTTTGCGATTCTGTTAAAGGTTTTCCTCATTTCCAACTCAAGTAGTTCTTTTAACTCTCCCTTTTTATTACCAGTTCTTGCAACCAGCCAGCCTCCTGCCTTCTATTCTTGTTGTTCTTTTTTAGGCCTTGTTCTAGGTTATAAATTTCCCCTATTAACTCCTCCCTTTTCCGTATCCTTTCCCTCTTCCTCCTTGTTCCTAATGAAATCAGGATACCCCCTAATGTAGGCTTTATGGGCCTCCCACAGGGTATTCTCTGCCATCCCATCTGTTTCATTATGGAGAAAAAATTGCTCCAACTCCTTTTTTATTATCTCTTCCCCCTGATTATCTACATCTAGGAGGTCCTTATTAAGCTTCCACGAGTACGGTTGTTTCTGGACGTCTGGAATAATAACTTTCATAGACACGGGGGTATGGTCTGACAATGAAGATATCTCTATATTTGTAGATGTTACCAAATCAAGTGACCTATGCTCGATCAACCAGTAATCAATCCTCGTGTACGTCCCATGCACAGGTGAATGGAATGTAAAATCTTGTGTTTTAGGATATTGTATTCTCCACGCATCCACCAACTGAAGTTGGTGCAATTGATGCTTTATTGCTTTAAGATGGGTATTCCTTGTACCCTGTGCATGGGACATACTATCCTGTTCAAACAAAAATTCAGGTCACCAGCAATCACAACTCTTCCTTCTTTGAACTCCCATACCTTTTTCAGGGTTTCGCCCAGGTAAGTTGTTGGACCTCTGTTTGGACAATAGATGTTCGCTAATGTATACTCCATTCCCCAAAACTTCCCTTTCAGGAAAAGAAACCTACCCTCGGGATCAGACAATCTGCCCTCAACAGAGAAACGGACCCCTCTATTTATTCCAATAGCTATCCCCTTTGACTTATTTGTCATGGAGTCTCCGTAGTAACATGTCGGAAACTTTGGAGAATACAGCTTCACTCTTGTTTTATGTGACAGGTGTGTCTCTTGAAAAAAGACCACTCCTGCCCCATAATATTCGATCTCTTTGAGGATTTTATGTCTCTTTGTTTGCATATTTAATCCTCTAACATTATAGGTCAAAAAATTTACTGTTGTCATTTTTAGCTACCCTAGAAAAAAAGAAAAGGAATTAACCGCCCCCTGTTATACTTAAGCTGACAACTGTGTCCGGGTTGAAACTGTATTCTGCGAGGTCTAGGTTGTATCATCCCACCCTCTATCCCCAATACCCCCTCCCCCACCCCACCACATCCCGCCCCCCCACCTCCCCCCTCCCCTCCTCCCCCCCTCCCTTAGGCCACATTTCGGCCTTGGTACCACAGACTGGGACCTACTTGGATCCCCCACTGTGAACTTCGCCTCAAGGGTGAGACTCTGAATACAGCCTCCTGTGTCCAGACCCGAGGTGGGAATGACAGCATACAGAGGAACCATACCCCCGGTGAACCTCTGACCTCCCCACTTCCTCCCAGCTTAGGTTTTCAGCCTCTCCCCCCCAATCACTCCAGCTCCCCAAAGACAAAGAGAAAAAACCAGAGAACAAAACCAGAGAAAAAAACAGAGAGAAAACCCCAGAAAAAAAACTGGGGAGGAGATCGAGAGAGGCAAAGGGAAGGTAGTAAAAGGGGAAGAACCAAGGATGTCCCTCCTCCTCTCCCTCCCCCCCACTCCCAATCCCCTACACTCTCTGCCATTGTCCATCCTGGTCCGACCTTCTTCCTTCTTGACTGCTAGGAAAACTAGGAGCAGGAATGTCTAGCCTTTTACAGAATTCTTGAAGATCTTCCAAAAACTTCAATCTTACTTTTCTTCCTTCCTTCTGGACCACCAGTGATGCTGGGAACCCCCAGCTATATTTGATGTTGGCAGCTCTTAATTGATTTAATAAGGGTTTTAATTGACGTCTTCATGCTAAAGTTCCAGCCGATAAATCTGTAAACACCTGAAGATCTACCCTCTCATATTGCAATGGTGGCGCTCCTCTGAGCTTGCTCCATATGTTAGCTTTATCCTCGTATTGGTGGAATTTAACTATGACATCTCTGGGTACTTCCTCTTTCAAACCCCGGGGTTTCCTGACCCTATGTACTCGGTCAATCTTTAACTCATCACCTTCACCTCTACCTAACAGTGGGTTAAAAATAATAATAATTTTAATTTTGTTGTCTAAGTCTTCACCATTCTGTTCTGGTAGGGCTCTAATCCTTAGATTTTGACGTTTCCTGGTCTTCCAACTTATATAGAATATCCCTATGGTCTGTTTGAAGTTTTTTAACTTGCGCTTTTAATTCTGAAATCTCTTGGGCTTGTTTTCCTGTCTTTTCCTCTGCTTCTTCTACTCTTTTTAGCAGGTGGCCCATATCTGTCCTTACGTTGGTAATCTCTTTTTTAATGGCGATCTCCAGCTTGGCGAACATTTCTATTTTTGTTGGGATTTGGGAATCATTCCTTTGTTCTACCGATTTATTTGTATTTAATTCCATTTCACTGCCAGTGTCTTCACTCGCTTTATCCCCCTGATCCCTTTTTTCTTTTACCGCCACTTTCTTCTTGTCCTTTACACCTTGTTGTTTTTTCTCCGCATCAGGGCTGTTAGGACTCACTTCCTGTGTTACTAAATATTTCTGAATTGTACTCGAGTTCAAACTCTCTCTTAGTCTTGGGTTCCGTCCCTTTCTGAGTCCTACTTCTCATATTTATTGTTGAGGTTTTACTTCCCCCCCAAGGTAATGTCCCCTAGTATGAGCGCCAAGAAGTATGCAGCTTTCCCGAAAGTTTATTAATAGGGAGCGCTTTTCGTGCGTGATCCTTTTCCCTCCTCCTCCCAACTTTCCGACCTTCAAAAGGATGTCCCGCTGAAAAGCTACCGCTTATACTTTATACACTCTCAGTGTCCATTGATCATTTATAGACCCAGGAAAAACTTCAGCAGATATATATTTATTCCACAGTCCATCAAGATCATATCATTGCCCATCCGCTTACCTTTCTTTTCTCCCTTTCCCCCTTTATTCCTCCTTAATTCTTCTCCCCACCGGGAATTTAAACCTCTCCCGCATAGGCATACGTCTTCTATTTAAAGCATATAGTTCTTTCTTTCAGCCAAAAATCCTTACCCTTGTAAGAGAGCACATGGGGTTAACATCCCCCTGGTAAGCACTGACCAGAAAAAGTTTGTAGGGAGATCTGTTACCTGAGGAGGAGAGGATCTTCCTTCTTCCTCGTCGGTCGTTTTCTCCTGGTCCCGGGGGAGTTTTCACTCCTTCTGCTTCTGCGAGCGTTCCTAGTATAGAGTTGCGACTCCCGTGGTGTCCCAGACCAGTCACTTAGCAGTCTCTATGTTCCTCCAATGTCCTCCGGGGAGGCTCCTTATTGCGTCTGGACTTGTAACTTCTGTGTTGGGGTTTAGCAGGGGGTTGCGCGAGGGGAGAAGAGGACAACGGATCCGATCTGGTAGCCTACCAGTGCACCTCGCTGTCACCTCCAGCGCACCGCTCTCCCTCCCGACACCGCACCGATCCGCACACTCCACGTGGATGCTGGGAGGTTTTCACCCGCCGGAGCTTAGCGGTCTCCCACCCCGCTCTGCTCCCGATGTTCGCCTGGGTCTCCTCCATGCTGTCACACAGGCGCCGCCATCAGGCTCCTCCCCTCTCACGTGCATGCGTGTCTGTCACGTCATCCCCCCTTGAGCTGAGAGCCCTCTTCAGGTAGCTTTAGGTGCACACTGTGCAGAGGACGCACTACACTAATAGGATCTAATAGGATCAGAAGAACACTAGCAATTTTCTTCAGGTAGCTGTAAATACTGTAAAAAACACCTGCCTGTCTGTCAGTAGGAAGAGAATAACAAGAACGGATCTAGCTAAACTGAATACAGTATATATATATATATATATATATATATATATATATATATATATATATATATACACACAACACCTAGGATGCATATATATATATACACAATACACTGTAAGTGCAGCTAACTTACTCGCCTGCCTACTCTATCTAACTTAAATCAAATGACACTGTCTCTCTGTCTATCTCTCTGCCGCTGCAGCAACACACTACACAAGGCCGCCGCGCAGGCGGCCTTATATAGTGTGGGGCATGTACTAAACCCCCTGAGCCATAATTGGCTAATCATCAGCCAGCGATGCTGGAGTGAATTATGTGCTCTGACGCGCCACTCGAATTTGGCGTGAACGGCCCATAACGTTCGAAATTCGACGAACGTTCGAACATGCGATGTTCAAGTCGAACATGGGTTTGACTCTAACTCGAAGCTCATTCCTACTACTTACTTCTCTTCTAGTTGAAAGCTCTGACATGGGTGATCAAAGCTGCCTCTTCCACAAGCGACAAGGCATGGTACGTCAGTATTGGGGGAAAGATCCTTTTTAACCTCTATACAATCTGACTATAGCCAGCAATGCTTCCATAGATCTTCCTACGAGTGAACATCTGATGCTGTAAACATTTGAAGGCATGGTAACGCATAGGGGAACCATATGGTCACAACACACAGCATGTAAATCAACCGCTCATATATTTTCATAAAAATGTCTAAACTGCAGGGGAATTATGGGAAAACATTATCTAACATACAGTTAGATAATTCCATTGGATAGCAAATATTATTTCTTAATGAAAACTTCCTATGTAACATCTAGGGAACAAAAAATATTACTAAACGTCTGAGCGTGCAATTTTTGTATGATACAGGATTAAGTTAACCACCATACTAAAATCGATTTTGAGGAAATTAACGTAGAATTCACCGGGAGACTTCAAAAGCCCTTAGATGCTCTATAGAATTTATTATACATAATTTCTCAGGTCTGCATTTCCATAATGGAACTGGGGGAGAAAATTAGATTTTGAGCCTGTAACATTTTGCCATTTATCTGCAAAAACACAACAGGTTTTCTTTTGATTTGCTTTAAAGTAACAGATGCTTTACAGTAATGCGCTTTGATAAGATGTGAATTTTCAAATAATTGCGTCTGCTTTTGCTGCCCCTTTCTCCTTGGATCAGTGCTGCTCTTTACAAAAGGTTTGCAAGGATCATATTAAAATGTTTCATTTCCTGTATGTCTCTCCGAGTCTGTTGGATTGAAAGCAACAGCTAATATTTTTTGGTGTTCCCAGAGGTGAACAGGGGCTATTAATAAAGAAGAAAATGATTTATTCTCTCACCTGTAAACAGGCGGTTAACAGAGTTGGCTGCAGTGCAGTGCTAAACAGTTGTAGCTGGTCTATTTTGTAGCACTTTATTTTAAAATGTCTCTCAGGTGTTAAATAAAATCAGCTCATGCTGCTTTACTTGCCTTCAAGCTAAAGATGTCCCCCACAGTACCTCTTTTCGGCCACAAAATGTCCTCAGTCTTTAATTTTCAGTGACACCCACTGTCTCGTGTAACTACATACTTGGTTTATTGCATTTAGTAGGGACACCGCTGAGCCTCTGCCTTCTCCACCAGTCCAGTGTACCTCTGTCACCTCGCTACTGGTGACAGAATGGAGTTCGCTGTGCACCTAGCGCAGACCTCACTCGTGCATTTAAAGAACTCTTTCCACTCTCCAATACTATTCGGTCAGTTACATGAGGTCTTCGTATTGCAGGTTCGGTCCTGGATACTTTGGGAAACCAACCGCTAGGGAGGGAACAGAACACCGATCCCCTCGCTAATGGAGGACTTGTCATCTACACGAGGTACCACACTTCATGACTGGCTGCAATGTACCTTGCACTAATACAGGATACCAAAAGCAACTGCATTACTCCTCCTGCTTGTCTAGTTGAGTAAACTTTTAGTAGTGGCCTTGCTTCTGTAGCAATAACTCACGGTGGAGCTGCTGATTTAAAGCGGGCTGTTTCCGTCACCTGTTTTACCTGTAGTTTCACCAATACCAGAGTTAGAGTCCCCGTTGAACTTATCAGCTAACAATGTAGGCACCAGTCACTATAGTACTTTTCCAATGCTTTAATGGGAGATAACTGGAAGAAGTAGCAGGAAAGAGGTAGAAGAAGAGTTGCAGGGAAGTTCAAATACCTTTTCTTGGTGTAGCAATAAGGAATTGAAATCTCAGGAATGAATGTATCTTCAGTTCAGGATTAAATCTTTGCCCGCCCGGATAGGTCCCTCTCACTAACCTAGCAGCTGGTGCGCAGCATGAACAGAAAGTCTCTGCCACAGACTGGAGTAAAACAAACTCTACGATCCTCTACCACAGGATGTAGTAGTTTTCAGTGAACAGCAACACAGTACCAGAACCTTTAAACCGACCCGGCAGTACTATGTGGTAGGTTAACTTAAGATGCGTCCTCCAATTGAGTCACCAGGCCCCTCTCCAGACCAGCGCTCCGCATGATCCTTCCATGACGGGTCCTCCCCTGGATTATTCTCAATTGTCCAGCTTCTTCCCGCAGGACAGACAGCACAGGACCATCTCCACAGCCGTTGTAGTAGTCCCCAGACAGACTTCTGGGCCCACCCACACGCTGCAGCATCGCAGTCCTCCGGCCCGGAGGACCACGAGGTAGGACTCCTAACACATACCTGTCGGCCAGGAGGGCCAACAGGTGGAACGAAAAGAAACAGGAAAATGGCGTCTGTCCCTTAAATACCCCCTCCCAGAATACACCGCAGGGGACAACCTCTGCCGAGTTACTTCTGAGAAAGAAGAGCACTCAATACACCTCAGTCTGCTGCTTTCCAGCTCCGGTCTGTAGTGACACCGACATCTACAGGCGACGGAGTGGAACTGCACGCAACTCAACTAAAGTTGGAAATGAAGCTAATTTAGCTATTGATTAAATCTGAACTATGTGCAGAAAAGATGATCCACTAAATTTACATATAAGCGGTAGATTAAAAATCTACTAGCGCTACACTTCATGTGCTTTACTGACCCTTTCTTTTATATACCAGAAACCATCATGTAGCATTTTGGAATTACTTCAGACCAGGCATAGCTCAGTTTAAGTCCAGAGCCTAAACTGACTAACGGAGGTGGCTGCCCAGGCATACCTTAACAGGTGCTAGTCCAAAACTGGCGATCCCCAAAGATTGGTAGCGTGCACTGAAACACTGGCATCTTGTCTGATTGCATGTTGCTTCTTGGGTTTCCAGAGTCCATGTCTTGTGGTGTCTTTCCCTTCTCAAGCTCCTGCCAGACCCTCTAGGCTCTGCTGGACTCAGACAAAAAAAGCCCCTGGAACTGAACGTTACCCCTATTTATGTTCTATAACACAGGGAGGAAGGCTGGCCCAAGACCAAAAAGCCCGGGAACTGTGATGCTAACAGTTAACCCTTTCCCCAGCCTGGGCAAGTCAATTTTCTACCTAATACACAACACTGTAAGCAACCTGCCTATGTGCACACAAAGTTCATCACTCTCTCCACCTATCATTATATATCTCCTATGCTGTTTGTCCCTCCCCCAGTCTGAGCTCTGCTCTGCAGGGGATTGCAGGAGGCTAATACCAAGTCAAATTCAGGCACTTCCAATGGTTGAAACAAAAATGTATTTAATTATTTAGTAATGAATAGTAATGAGCTTGGGATCAATCCGAACCCAACTTCATCTGAAGCCCGGAAGTTAGCTGTCATTGAATTAAAAATTCAATGAAATTCATTAAATTTATTAAAATTGCCATACTGCCAAATTAGGTCAATGTAATCAGAAACATCCTCTCCCCTGTGGATACAGGCAGCTGCAGGGCAGGGAATCTCCCACCTGCAGCTCAATGGCCCAGCAATACAGGATAAACCCTGTTTATACTGAAGCCATGCTCATCCCCAGTAATGAGTATATAACTATGGTAGCACAAATTTATAAACCCCCCAATGGGACTTTAACTGCTTGACAACCGCATCACTTAGATGTACAGTGGCAGAGTGGGCCTTCTGTGCCAGATCTTGTACCTAGTTTGTGACCTGGCACTTCCGGGTAGGGGGCACGCGCCGCCGGTGACCCCGCTGTGCTGTGATTAGACATAGCACAAGCAGATCAGCGGGTCCTGACCAAAAGATGTCCACTGACACCCGCTGATCGGCGAGGAGAGGCACACAACAGAGCTCTTCATATGTAAACAAGGCAGGGCTACATCCTGTCAGTGGGGAAGTGATGGATTTTGATTCCCTGCAAAACAGGGAACAAAATTCACCACATCCCTTAGTAAAACCACAACATACTAAACACAAAAACACATTAGGCACACAGTTAACCCTTTCATCTCCCTAGATATTTAACCCCTTCCCAGCTAGTGTCATTAGTACAGTGACAGTGCACATTTTTAGCACTGATCGCTGTATTAGAATCACTGGTTCCCACAAAGTGTCGGTTAGTGTCAGAAAGTCCACCGAAATATCTTAGTCCCGCTATAAGATGCTGATCGACGCCATTACTAGTATAAAGTAATAGTAATACTAGTATAATAAGAGGCCAAAAAAAAAACACTAATAGATAATAGATTGCTGTAGGTGAATAAATAAATCCCAAACAGTGATTTGATGCAATATCCAACTAAATAAATGTCTACAGTATCGTCAAAACAGTTCATATGTGAAAAAAGTGCAAAGTGAAAAAAACAATCGATGTGCAAAAAGAACGATTAATGTCCACTTCATCCAATCCCCATCCACAGTACGCCACCTGTTCCCCCAGCCTCTCACCTCTAGCAGCGGCCCCTACGGGCCAAGTTGGACTCAGATCAACCAGAGACGATGGCTTCCACAAAACGATCAACCTTCTAATATTCAGCAAACACCTTCAATCTCCGGGCTCAGCATTGAGGGCATAAAGTATAATAGAAGAAGGGTGGATCCAATGTGTAGTAATTTACAAGAATTTATTGGCATCCAGCACACGCAGTAACATACATATAAAAAAGGAAAAACGTCATTAAAACCGAGTACTTCTGGTCTCGGCCGTGACCGGAAGTGATGACACCTGGCTCCTCTCGGTTACGTAAATGGATGGCCCCGCCCCCCTTTGACGCCATGGGAAAGCCATAGGGAAGTCTCCATGCGTCAGAGGGGGCGAGGTCATCCAGGAACGTCATGGTGTGGCCCCGCCCTCAGTTATAAAAGAACTGTCAAAGCAAAGACGGCGGGAGCCTCCTATGGAGGCGGGTCGATCGCTGCTTTTTTTTTTTCTTTTTTGGTCCATCGGCGGAGCAAGAGAAGATATATGGACTTCGTGGGACATTTTTGTTTTTTTATATTTTAATAAAGGGCTTGTCCCAAGCCGTGTCTTGTCATTTTTACCATTTTGTGAAATGGCAGGGGCACATTTGTACCCCATTACCATTTCACACAGGGGGGAGGACAGGATCTGGGGGTCCCCTTATTAAAGGGGGCTTCCAAATTCCAATAAGCCCCCGCCCGCAGACCCCCACAACCACCGGGCAAGGGTTGTGGGGATGAGGCCCTTGTCCCCATCAACATGGGGACAAGGTGCTTTGGGGGGCTACCCTCCCCATGTTGAGGGCATGTGGCCTGGTACGATTCAGGGGGGGCGTTCTCTCGTCCCCCCCTATTTTCCTGCAGCCAGGTTGCGTGCTCAGATAAGGGTCTGGTATGAATTTTTGGGGGGACCCCCACGCCATTTTTTTTAAATTTTGGCGCGGGGTTCCCCTTAAAATCCTTATCAGACCTGAAGGGTCTGGTATGGATTTTGAGGGGGACCCCCACGCCATTTTTAACAAAAATGTTGGCGCGGGGTTCCCCTTAATATCCATACCAGACCTGAAGGGCCTGGTATGGAATTTGGGGGGACCCCCACGCAATTTTTTTAAAAAATTTGGTTCGGGGTTCCCCTTAATATTCATACCAGACCCAAAGGGACTGGTAATGGACTGGGGTATCCCATGCCGTTTTTTTCAATGACTTCTTTTATCTGTATTGCCAGGGCCAGGACCAACAATTCATTATAGCCACGAGTACTTTTAAATTACTTTTTTTTTCTTTAGAAATGTCATTTTGCTGTCGGACTGTTATAAACACGGGAAACATGCGCCACTTTACAGGCATACTATAGACACCCCCCAGGTACAAAATTTAAATGAATATTTCATTTTTATTGTTTCACTTTAAGCATTATTAAATCATTCCTCCCGAAAAAACGGCCGTTTTTAAAACTTTTTTTTGCATTGATACATGTCCCCCTGGGGCAGGACCCAGGTCCCCAAACACTTTTTATGACAATAACTTGGATAAAAGCCTTTCGACATTGCGGCGGACAAATTGGACACTAAGTGACACTTTTTGGGGACAGTGACACTAATACAGTGATCAGCGCTAAAACAATGCACTGTCACTGTATAAATGACACTGGCAGGGAAGGGGTTAACACCAGGGACGATCAAAGGGTTAAGTGTGCTCCTAGGGAGTGATTTCTAACTGTGTGGGGATGGACTGACTGGAGGAAGAGAGAGATCAGTGTTTATGATTAGCAGGAACACAAGATCTCTCTCTTGCTCTCTGACAGAACGATGGTCTGCCTTGTTTACATAGGCAGACCGCCGTTCTGCCTCTCCGGCGAATGATTGGCGGGTCCCGGCAGACATGATCGCGCCCCAGACCCAGAGGAGGAGACATACAGGTACGTTGTTTCGCGCAGCCAGGCTGCCCTGCCACGCTAAATGTGCGGTGGGCGGTCAGGAAGCTGTTAAGGATGTGGCACCTATCAGAGCATACCCACCATTAATTAACTCCTTCAGATCCGCGCTATAGCCGGATGACGGCTACAGTGCGGATCTGCTTTGCCGGGAGTACGTCTATTGACATCCTCCCCTTTGCATGATCACCACGCCCCCCTAAAGGGCGCTCGTGGCGCGCGCTATGATCACCTGAGTCTATGAGACTCAGGTGATCACAGATCAGCGTAAGGGGTCAATCCCGACCCCTTACCACGTGATCAGCTGTCAGCCAATGACAGCTGATCACGTGATGTAAACAAGATTGGTAATCGTTTTTTTTTCTTCTTACGCAGACAGCGTGAGGAGAAAAAAAAGCCGATCACCGGCCTCTGTTGAAGGGACATCAGTCCAGAAGAGGAAGAGGCGAGGCCGCCTCATATGTGCCCACTAGTACCGCCTGCCAGTGCCACGAATCAGTGCCCACAGTGCCCACCAGTACATAAGTGCTACCAATCAGTGCCACCTATCAATGACCACCAGTGGTGCCAATCAGTGCCTCATCAGTGCCACCTAGCAGTGCTGCCTATCAGTGTCACCTACCAGTTCCGATCAGTGCCCATCACTGCCACCCATCAGTGCCCATCACTGCCACCCATCAGTGCCAACTATCAGTGCCACCTATCAGTGCCACCTATTAATGCCCTTCAGTGCCACCTATCAATGCCCTTCAGTGCCGCCCATCAGTGCCACCCATCAGTGCCAGCTATCAGTGCCCACCAGTGCTGCCTATAAGTGCCCATCAGTGCCCATCAGTGTCGCCTTATAAGTGCCCATAAGTGCAGCCTATCAGTGCCCATCAGCGCAGCCTCATCAGCGTACATCAATGACGGATAAAAATTACCTGTTTACAAAATGTATTAACAAAATATAAAACAGTTTTGTATTTTTTTTTTTTAATTCGGTCTTTTTTAATTTTTTTAACAAAAAATAAAAAACCCAGAGGTGATCAAATACCATCAAAAGAAAGCTCTATTTGTGGGAAAAAAATGATAAAAATTTAATTTGGGTACAGTGTTGTATGACCGCGCAATTGTCATTCAAAGAGTGATAGTGCTAAAAGCTAAAAATTGGTCTGGGCAGGGGGGTTTAGGTGCCCAGTAAGCAAGTGTTTAAATTGATAACTATGTTAGCTGGCATTTTTTGTACCCAGGAGTTCAACTTGGCAGTTTCTGAGATAAGATTTTGACCACATATTAGGTGTATTGTTTCCAATATGTTGACTAGTAGATTTGCATCATCACAAGGTACAATAAAGCACAGCTATTGTGCAGTACTGCAAAGCAGGAATTAGAGCCTGCTTATGTACTGTAATGAGCAAATATGGCAGCCCCATGTACAATAATAATTACAAACTATACATAGAAAAAAGACCTATCATTGTTAGGATTATCTACATCAAACTGGTCACTCTAAGGCACAAATCCAAAAATCATCGGAAAGACTGTTTATCCCATTTAAGAACTTGAAGGGGTTGTAAACCCTTGTGTTTTTTCACCTTAATGCATCCTATGCATTAAGGCAGACATCCCAACCTGCAAAAACTCATTTCAGGGAAGTGGGCATGGCTTAAACCGTGCTACATATTGCGCGTGGCTTAAATGGGGTGTGGTTTTATAGCGTCTGAGATGACTTACATAGTGCAGAATGTAGTAATGTTAAAATAGGATTTTTATAACACCTTTTTTGTAAAATCCTTTTCCTGGAGTACATCACGGGACACAGAGCCACAGTAATTACTGTATGGGTTATATAGGCACCTTTAGGTGATGGACACTGGCACACCCTAGACAGGAATTTTATCTCCTTATATAACCCCTCTCCTTACCGGGAGTACCTCAGTTTTGTAGCAAAGCAATACATGTGTAACCAGAAAGAGGGGAGGGACCTCTGTGTCCCGTGATGTACTCCAAGAAAAGGATTTTACAGGCAAGCTATTATAAAAATCCTATTTTCTTTATCGTACATCACAGGACACAGAACCACAGTAATTACTGTATGGGATGTCCCAGAGCAATTATCAGGAACCATAAATCAGACCGAGACAGAAGTATAGTTAAATCACACTTGTTTAATATAAATAATAATAATAATAAGGTAAACAGAGTAAACGTAGTCAAAACAAGCCAGAGTTCAGTAACCGGATCGGGTAGTCAGCTAAGCAAATTTCAGAGAGCCAGAGATAAACGTAGTAGTACAGCAAGCAGGATCAGGAGCCAGAAGGAATGTCAGCCGAGCAAGTCTTCAACAGGAACGCAGGAGAAAGTCTCTGTGATGTTGACAAAGGCGAAGGCAGAGATCAAGTGAGCTGGACAGCTTTACGTAGGCAGAATCAACAACAGCTGGGTAACTGTGGAGAGAGATGGGAGCTGGCAATTAGCCGACAGCTGAGCGGCCAGCTCAGAGAAGGAAGGGCTGAGCCCAGCCCTGAGAGTACCCCCTCCTCAATGACCCCTCCCCCTCAGTGGACCATCGGGCTTGAGGGGAAAATGTCTATGGAAATCACAGAGGAGGACAGGGGCATGTACATCCAAGGATGAGACCCAAGAGCGTTCCTCCGGACCGTACCCCTTCCAATGCACCAGGTACTGTATGCGCCCACGGAACCTACGGGAGTCAACAATGGATTGTACTTCTTACTCCTCATGGTTCTCAACCTCTATAGGGTGAGGACGTGGCATTGAGGTTGTAAAGCGGTTGCAGACCAAAGGTTTCAATAAGGAGACATGAAACACATTTGAGATGCGCATACTAGGAGGAAGGTCCAAGGCGTAAGCCACTGGGTTAATCCTGCGAAGGATGCGGAAAGGCCCAATAAACCAAGATGCGAACTTCAAAGAAGGAACACGAAGTCAGAGGTTGCGAGATGACAGCCAGACTCTGTCCCCAGCCTGGTAGGAAGGCGCAGGCAGGTGTCTGCGGTCAGCATGAAGTCTGTACCTATCATTAGCATGTTGCAAAGCCTCCTGAACTTATGCCCAAGTGGAACGAAGACCAAGGAGATGCTCCTCTAATGCAGGAATACTCTGCAGAACAAACAAGTCAGGCAACATGGAAGGTTGGAAACCATAATTCGCTATAAACGGGGACAATCGGGAAGTAGAATTCAAGGCACTTGTCAGGAAAGGATCCGTCCGCTGGCAAGATATATCGTTTGGCATGCAGTACTGGGGTACTGGGGTCCTGGCAGTGTTGAACTGTCAGGAGAATATTTCCTTGCTGGTGTCATTTCATCTTTTGGCCGCAGTACTGACGTCCACCAGCGGATGCATCCTGGCAGTATGGAGCAGACAACACTCCCTGCGCTCAGGTGTGACTTGAAGACAATCATAGCCAGTCCTATAAATACCTGGCAAGCCCTCATATGCTTGCCTTGGTATCTCTCTCCTTGAGCCTTGACCTTGTTCGCCTGTTACCCGATCCTGAGCCTGCATCTGACCTGCATCTGACCTTGTGCCCGAGCTTATCCTGACCCGATCCTGACCCGATCCCTTCAGTGTTCCTGTACCCTTCTGCCCGAACCATCCCCTCTCTGTCCTGTTGGTTCCCTGTCCCTCATTTACTGATCTTCCTGTGTATGACCTTGGCTTGGCTAAACGTTTATGTCTCTGGTATATCCCTTGTTCTTGCTGACCTGCTGTGTATGACCCTGGCCTGGCTGACATCTGTGATTCCGGTATTGCCCTTGCTGTAGATATTGTTGTTTGTAGTGGGTTTGTTGGGTTGGTTGTTTACTGTTTGTATTTTCTAATTATCACCTACTTTAATAAATATCACTATTCACTTACATGTGTTTTGGGTTATCTCTGTGCAGTCCACACAGTCTGGTATTGAAGCAGTCGGCCAGGGATCAACTATTAGAGTGTATCCGTCTGGCCCATTCTCTGGTGGATCAGGGCGGTATGCTATTTGAAAATGTTCAGCCTCTGATTCAGCTGTGTGTAGAGCTAGCCTTGTCCAGTACTCCAGAGGGCAAGGATGATTTTCTCCCCCCTTCAGTTTAGATCAGGTTGAGTCTCTGGTGTGGTTATTAGAGGATGATCCAGCCTTTTTTATGGAACGTTATGCCTCTTGTTCACAGCAGGTGTTGTCTGATTGCATCCATTCAGTGCAATCGCTGGTTAGTCAGGCTGTGTGCGAATCAATGTTTGTTCAACCTGTGCTACAGACATGGTCAGATCTCCTGCATTTAGCCAAACCACAACATTCCAGCCCTGCCATTAATCACCTGCCTTCCCAAGAATCTATTTCCCCATCACTCATGGCAACCTCAGTGACAGTCCAGTATACACAGCTTCCCACCAAGTATTACTACCCAGTCTCTACTCACTGCATTTATCCTGCTTTCAATCCACCTGCCTCTTCTCCCCCACCTGTAACAATCCCACAAAACCCTCCTCCAGCCACTGTTCCTTGGTCTTCCTTCGATCCAGCTACTTTCTTTTCTTACAGCCCTGCACCTACATACAAAACTGCACGGGCTAAACCAAAAAAGAAACAAAAATTCTTTCCTACCCACACGATCCTGCCAGTAACCCAACTTGCTTCCACACCAACTAACCCACCTGATTCTGCCAAACCTCTGCCTGCTACCCAGTCTGACGTTCCAGTGCCTGCTACCCAGTCTGATGTTCCAGTGCCTGCTACCCAGTCTGACGTTCCAGTGCCTGCTACCCAGCCTGACGTTCCAGTGCCTGCTACCCAGCCTGACGTTCCAGTGCCTGCTACACAGCCTGACGTTCCAGTGCCTGCTACCCAGTCTGACGGTCCAGTGCCTGCTACCCAGCCTGACGGTCCAGTGCCTGCTACCCAGCCTGACGGTCCAGTGCCTGCTACCCAGCCTGACGGTCCAGTGCCTGCTGATCGGTCTGATGACCTTGTGTCCATGTTCCAGCCTAAAGTTTTGCTACCAGTGTTCCAGTCTGATGTGCCCGCTTCCCAGTTTGATGACCTTCTGTTTGCTGTCCAGCCTGATGTGCCAGTGTCTGCTACTCAGCCAGTTGTGCCAATGCCTGTGTCCGCTGCCCAGTTTGAGGTCCCAGTGGCTGCTGCTCAGCCCGAAATCCCAGTGTCCATGTTCCAGTCTGACGCTCCAGCGTCTACTGACCAGTCCGATGTACCTGTTCAGCCTGTTGTGCCAGTACCTGCTGTTCTGCCTGATGTGCCAGCGCCTGTCTTTGCTGTCCAGCCTGAAGTTCCAGCACCTGCTGCCCGGTCTGATGTCTTGGTACCCACTTTCCAGCCTGATGTGCCCACTGTTCAGCCTGATGAGCCTGCTTTCCGGTCTGATGTGCCCATCCTCCAGCCTGATATCCTGGTACCTGTCTTCCAGCCTGATGTCGTGATGTTGGTATCTCAGCCTGAGGTTTCGGTGCCCGTGACTCAGCCTGAAGTTTCGGTGCCCGTGTTTCAGCCTGGAGTTTCGTGCCCGTGTCTCAGCCTGCTGAATCAGTGCCCGTTACCCAGTCTGCTGAACTGGTGCCCGTTACCCAGTCTGCTAAACCGAAGTCCGTCACTTTGCTTGTCAAGCCAGTATCCGTTATCCGGCTTGCCGAACCAGTGCCCGGTGTCCAGCTCGCTGAGTCGGGGGCTGTTACCCAGCCCACTGGGCCGGGGTCCGTTACCCAGCTTGCTGAGCCGGTGCCTGTAATCCGGCCTGCCCTTACGGTGCTCGCTGTTCGGCCTAATGTTCCAGAGCCTGCTGCCCAGCTCGATGACCCGGAGCCTGCTGCCCAGCTCGATGACCCGGAGCCTGCTGCCCAGCTCGATGACCCGGAGCCTGCTGCCCAGCTCGATGACCCGGAGTCGGCTGCCCAGCTCGATGACCCGGAGCCTGCTGCCCAGCTTGGTTTGTTCTTGTCCGCTGCCCAGCTCAATGACTCTGATGTGCCAGCTGTCTGCCTGGATGGGCCTGATGACCAGCCTTCTTCCACCATTCTGCCTGATGCCATAGACTTTGGACAATTAAGACTAGTTGGAGCGTCCGGAGGCCGCTCCTTTAAGGTGGGGTACTGTCAGGAAAGGATCCATCCGCTGGCAAGATATATCGTTTGGCATGCAGTACTGGGGTCCACCAGCAGGTGTCTCCTGGCAGTGTTGAACTGTCAGGAGAATATTTCCTTGCTGGTGTCATTTCATCTTTTGGCCGCAGTACTGACGTCCACCAGCGGATGGATCCTGGCAGTATGGAGCAGACAACACTCCCTGCGCTCAGGTGTGACTTGAAGACAATCATAGCCAATCCTATAAATACCCGGCAAGCCCTCATATGCTTGCCTTGGTATCTCTCTCCTTGAGCCCTGACCTTGTTCGCCTGTTACCCGATCCTGAGCCTGCATCTGACCTTGTGCCCGAGCTTATCCTGATCCGATCCCTTCAGTGTTCCTGTACCCTTCTGCCTGATCCATCCCCTCTCTGTCCTGTTCCCTGTCCCTCATTGACTGATCTTCCTGTGTATGACCTTGGCTTGGCTAAACGTTTATGTCTCTGGTATATCCCTTGTTCTTGCTGACCTGCTGTGTATGACCCTGGCCTGGCTGACATCTGTGATTCCGGTATTGCCCCTTGCTGTAGATATTGTTGTTTGTAGTGGGTTTGTTGGGTTGGTTGTTTACTGTTTGTATTTTCTAATTATCACCTACTTTAATAAATATCACTATTCACTTACATGTGTTTTGGGTTATCTCTGTGCAGTCCACACAGTCTGGTCTACTAGTCTCCTGACAGCACTGTTGTGAGCAAACTCTGCCCACGGTAATAGGTCTGACCAGTTGTTATGATGGTCAGAAATATAGCAACGTAGGAATTGCTCCAAGGACTGGTTGGCTCGTTCTGCGGCCCCATTAGACTGCGGGTGATACGTAGAGGAGAAAGCAAGCTGAATTCCCAACTGTGCACAAAAAGCTCACCAGAACCGGGAGACAAACTGACTACCCCTGTCCGAGACAATCACCTTGGGTAGCCCATGTAAGCGAAAGATCTCCCGAGCAAAAATAGAAGCCAGTTCCTTAGAAGTGGGCAACTTCTTAAGTGGAATACAATGACACATCTTTGAGAACCGGTCAACCACCATAAGGATAACAGTGTTGCCTTGGGAGTTGGGTAACTCCACAATGAAATCCATAGACAGGTGGGTCCAGGGCCTCTCTCCATTGGGTATGGGTTGTAGGAGGCCCACTGGAAGGTGTAGTGGAGTCTTACTCTGAGCACACACAGAACAGGCAGCTACGAAGGCAGTTACATCAGCCCGTAGACTAGGCCACCAGAATTGTTGGGAAATGGCCCAAACGAGTTGATTATTCCCAGGGCGGCCAGCTGCCTTGAGAGAATGGTAAGTCTGGAGCACGGCAGTATGGAGACTCTCTGAGACAAAGCAGCGGTCACAAGGTTTCTCAGGAGGAGCATGGACCTGAGTAGCAAGAATCTTGTCACCCAAAGGAGAAGTAAGACTGGTGCGAACCGTAGCCAGAATACGATCAGGAGGAATCACAGGAACCGGAGCCGACTCCAACTTGGAAGTGGAGGAAAATTGTCGTGACAAGGCGTCAGCCCTTACATTCTTAGTACTGGGTAAGAATGAGACAATATAATTAAAACTCGACAAGAAAAGATCCCATCGCGCCCTTCTGGGAGAGAGGCACTTAGCCTCAGACAATAATGTGAGATTCTTATGGTCAGTAAGAATGAGAACCGGAACAGTGGTACCTTCAAGGAGATGTCTCTATTCTTTCAGGGCTAAAATGATCGCCCACAGCTCTTCTGTCACCAATCTCGTAATTGCACTCTGCAGGTGACAATTTCTTGGAAAAGTAGCCACATGGATGCATAACGCTCTCAGAGTTAGGACGTTGAGACAGAAGGGCACCAACTCCAGTCTCAGAAGCATCAACTTCTAGGATAAAAGGCAACGTAGAATCAGTATGTGCCAACACAGGAGCAGAAACAAAGGCAGCCTTGAGACTCTCAAAGGCCTTAATGGACTCCGGGGACCAACGCTGTGGGTTACCGTCCTTTCTGGTCATATCAGTCAGGGACTTGACCAGAGACGAGAAGTTACGAATAAACTTCCGATAATAGTTGGCAAAGCCCAGGAAACGCTGCAGAGGATGTAAACCCACAGGTCGGGGCCACTGTAGGATTGCCGAAAGTTTCTCTGGGTCCATCGAAAAACCAGCAGTGGAAATGACATATCCCAAGAATTTAACCTGTTCGCGATGGGACTCGTACTTCTCCAGTTTACAATAGAGATTGTTTTCTCTTAGCTTCTGAAGCACACGACAGACATCTGTGTGGTGGCTCTCCAGGGACTTGGAAAATATGAGGATATCATCGAAATTAAACACCACACATAACTGCAACAAATTTCAGAGGACATCGTTAATAAATTCCTGGAAAACTGCTGGGGAGTTACAAAGGCCAAAAGGCATTACGAGGTACTCATAATGGTTTGTTCTGGTATTAAACGCAGTTTTCTACTCGTCGCCCTCCTTAATCTGCATGAGATGGTATGCCCCTCTCAAATCAAGCTTCATGAAAACCGTTGCTGCCTTGAGGCGGTCAAATAACTCTAATCAACGGAATCGGGTATGCATTCTTAATCGTGAAACAATTGAGAACCCCTATAATCAATACAAGGTCTCAGTTCACCGCTCTTCTTCTTCACAAAGAAGAAACCAGCACCAGCAGGAGACGAGGATTTGCGGATGAAACCTCGAGAAAGTGCGTCTGCAACATACTCCTCCATGGCCTTATCCTCCAAGACCGACAAAGGGTAAACCTGGCCACGAGGGGGTATGGCACCAGGTTGAATGTCAATTGCGCAATCATAAGGCCGGTGTGGAAACAAACTACCGGCTTGACCTTTGTCAAAGACATCGCTAAAATCGCGGTACTCCTCCGGCAGGGAGGAAAGTGAAGAGGTGCACAGGACCTTGGCTACCTTCTGGAAGCATTTTTCACTGCATTGTGGTGACCAGGAGAGAACCTCAGCACAGAGCCAATCAAAAGAGGTGTTGTGCCTCTGTAACCAAGGACAACCAATAACCAGCGGAAACCTAGGTGAGGAAATAACTTGCAATTGGATTGTCTCATGGTGAAGAGCCCCTACGGCCATGGAGAACGGAACTGTCTCATGAGTTACATGGGCAGGCTGTAGAGGTCTCCCGTCAAGAGCCTCAATGGCAAGTGGAGTGTCATGCAGCTGCAGCGGAATCAAGTGCTGCAATACTAAGGCAGCATCAATGAACAGGCCTGCAGCCCCAGAGTCGATTAGAGCCTGTATCTCGATGGACGACTCAGCCCAAGAAAGGGTGACTGAAACCAGGGGCTTATCCTTCTGGATAACTGGGGATGAAACAACGCTACCTAAGGTCTGTCCATGACCTGCCTGGCCACAATAAAGGCACAATCTCTCCCTCCCCCTAAAGGCTCTCTCATCCACAGAGAGACGCGTGAAGCCCAGGTGCATGGGTTCATCTTCACTGACTGACTCAGTACCAGGAGGCATGGGAGGTGAGGGAGGCACGGGTGGGACTGCAAAGCTCGAAGGCAAATGTACAGGAAGCTTCCGCAAGTGTTCTTTAAAAGAGAGTCTTTCTCTGAGTCTGAAGTCAATGAGGATGGCAAACGTGATTAACCTCTCCAGCTCAGTGGGTATATCTCAGGCTGCTATCTTATCCTTGATGGAATCTGAGAAACCAGGAGAAAAAGCAGCCACAAGGGCCTCATTGTTCCAAGCAACCTCTGCTGCCAGAGTACGGAATTCAATGGCGTAGTCGGCAACAGTTCTCGTACTCTGTTTGATGGACATGAGGCACCTGGCAGCAGAAGAGGAGCATGTGGGAACGTCAAATACCCTTTTAAAGGAGGCCACAAACTCAGGGTAACTCAGGACAACAGGTTTTTGCGTCTCCCATAGAGGGTTTGCCTAGACCAAGGCTCTCTCAGAAAGCAAAGGGAAACGCCTGGGGCAGCATCTCAAAGTAAATCTCAACCTGGTTGAGAAACCCTCTGCATTGAACTGGATCACCCCCAAATCACTGGGGAAGCGGAGTGGAACCAGACATTACCTATAGAGGTAATACTCGAGGCGGGTGCCTGCACAAAGACTGGCGCAGCAGCAGGGGCGGCCTGCAACTCAGGTTGTACCGTAGCAGCCACAGTGGGAGTTTCCAGGTGAGCCGTGCGACTCAGGAGCATTTGTAACGCTATGGCAAACTGATCCATGCGGTGATCTTGGTCATCCAATCTGGAAAAAATATTGCCAACAAGCGGATTGACTGTATCTTCTCATGGCCTTCGCCTAATATCAGGAACCATGAATCAGACCAACACAGAAGTATAGTTAAATCACACTTGTTTAATTAGTAATAATAATAATAAGGTAAACAGAGTAAACATAGTCAAAACAAGCCAGAGTTCAGTAACTGGATCGGGTAGTTAGCCAAGCAAATGTCAGAGAGCCAGAGATAAACGTAGTAGTACAGCAAGCAGGATCAGGAGCCAGAAGGAACGTCAGCCTAGCAAGTCTTCAACAGGAACGCAGGAGAAAGTCACTGTGATGTTGACAAAGGCGAAGGCAGAGATCAAGTGAGCTGGACGGCTTTAAATAGGCAGGACTGATGAGCAGAATCAACAACAGCTGGGTAACTGTGGAGAGAGATGGGAGCTGGCAATTAGCCGACAGCTCAGCAGCCAGCTCAGAGAAGAAAGGGCTGAGCCCAGCCCTGACAGCAATGCTATTTGAGGGGAGTTGAGGGGAGGGAGACACAAACAAAAATAGGGTGCAATCAGACCTGAGGACCTATACTGCTGCCTGCAGCACACTGCGCCCAAAGGCGATATCCTCATGCCTTCTTACATCCACCTGATAGAATCTGGTGAATGTATGGACTGAAGACCAAATTGCAGCCTTGCAGATTTAAGCCATGGAGGCTTGGTGATGCACTGCCCACGAAGCACTAACAGCCCTGGTTTGAGTGTGCTTTGATTTGAAAAGGTGGAACTTTCCTCTTCAAACCATAAGCTTGAATAATTACTTGCCGAATCCACTTAGCAATAGTAGATTTCGACGCTGCCTGTCCTTTTCAAGGACCTTCAGGCAACACAAACAAAACATCCGTTTTCCAAATCTGATCAGTCACCTCCAAATAGATTTTGACTGCTCTCACTACATCCAGAGAATGTGACTTTTCTTCCGTAGAACAGGGTTCTGGAAAAAATGAAGGAAGAACAATATCCTGGTTTAGATGAAAACCTGAAACCACCTTCGGCAGAAAGCCTTGTGAATAATGAAATATGACTCTTTACAAGAAAGAGCAGCCAATTCTGATACCCTTCTTGCAGAAGATATGGCTACCAGAAAAACTAGCTTCCTTGTCAAAAGGACCAAAGGAATATGTTGTATCGCCTCAAAAGGTAATTTCTGTAATGGAGACAGAACTAAATTCAAGTCCCAAGGATTCAGGGGTGACCTAACTGGTGGATTAAGCCGCGTTACCGCCTGTATAAATCTATGGACCAAAGAATGCAAAGCATTGAGTGGTCATTGAAACAATACCGATAAGACCAAGACCTGGCCTTTGATAGTGCTCAAGGCCAGCTTCATCTCTAACCCCATTTTCAGAAAGGCAAGGATTGTACCTACTGTATGACATACTTTCTGGGATGCCAACCCCTGGATTCACACCAGGAAACATATGCCTTCCAGACTCTATAATAAATGGTTCTGGAAGCTGGCTTACTTGCATTAATCACTGTAGATATCACTGAGCCTGAAAGCCCATGATTCTTCAAAATGTGGGTTTCAATAGCCAAACCATTAAATTTTGCGTTTTTAAGGTAGGATGGAACACTAGTCCCTGTGAAAGCAGGTCTGGACGTGGTGGTAGGGTCCATGGGTCCCCTACCGCCATCTTTACGATCTCTGCATACCAAGGTCTTCTGGGCCACGCTGGGGCCACAAGCACCACCGACTTCCTTTCCTGCTTGATCTTGCTAAGAAGTCGTGATAGCAGCAGAATAGGAAGGAGTGCATAAATCATTGAGAACTGATCCCACGGGGTCACCAACGCATCTGTTCTGCATGCAAGTGGATCCCTTGTTCTTGACACAAAGTTGTTGACTTTGCTGTTGAACCTGGATGCAAACAGATCTACATCCGGGATCCCCCTTTGACATATAGCCAGGAAGACGCCGGAGTGAAGGGACCATTCCCCCGGGAACAACTGCTGGCGACTCAAGTAGTCTGCCTGCCAATTCTCGATCCCTGGAATGAAGATTGCCGATATGCATGGCACATGCTTTTCTGCCCAGGCTAGGATATGGTTTACCTCTCCCTGGGCTGCATGACTTCTGGTGCCCCCTTGGTGATTGATATAAGCCACTGCTGTGGCATTATCGGATTGAATTCTGATAGGACAATTCCGCAACCTGAGTGTCCAGGCCCTTAGGGCTAGGTGCGCTGCCTGAATCTCTAGAATGTTGATGGGCAAGGTCCTTTTGGTCCTTGACCATTTCCCTTGGACAGTTGCTTCTTTCAGGACTGCTCCCCAACCTGACAGGCTGGCATCTATTGTTACCACCTTCCAGGTAACTGGTAAGAAGGATTTCCCCTTCTGCAGATTCTTGGATATCCTCCACCAACTGAGGCTCTGGCGCACCTTTGGCGACAGACGCATTGGAAAATCTAGCGCTTGGACCTTCTTGTTCCAAGCAGATAGGATACTGTTTTGTAGCAGTCTCAAATGAAATTGAGCTTAGGGAACCGATTCGAATGAAGCCATCTTCCCCAACAACCTCATGCAAAGGCGAATAGAAGGATCCTTCTTTGCCCTGACCACCTGAACCAGCTCCTTTATGGCGCTGATCTTTGCTTGAGGTAAAACCACCCTCTTCTGGGCTTTATCTATGATCAGACCCAAGTACTCCAGTCTTCTTAATGGATTTAAAGAAGATTTCTCTAGGTTGAGGACCCAACCTTGGTATTCCAGGTAGTTGACTGTGGTGAGCATGCTTTGGGCTAAGCAGGCTACTGACAGGTCTATCAAGAACAGGTCGTCTAGATATGCTATAATTGTTATACCTTGAGTCCTTAATCTTGCCAGGGGAAGGGGCAGAAGTTTTGTACACACCCGAGGTGCAGTAGCTAGACCGAAAGGCAAGGCTACAAACTGAAAATGGAGTTTTTCTACTTCGAAACGCAGATATTTCTGGTGAGCGTGGAAAATAGGCACATTCAGGTATGCATCCTTTATGTCGATTGACGCCAGAAGTTCTCCTTGCAGGATGGATACAACAGATCGGATTGATTCCATGCGAAAAGAGCAGATATTCAGGAATCAGTTTAGATCCTTGAGCTCTAGAATGGGTCTGATATCTCCATTTGGTTTTGGCACCGTGAAAAGGTTTGAACAAAACCCCAACCCCTGCTCCTTCATGGGGACCGCCATGATCACTTTTTGAGACAAAAGTTGGTCTAATGCTTGAAAGAGAGACTTCTTTTTCTCTGGATCTTTGGGAACGTTTGACCTGAGGAAACGAGGAGACGGAAATTCTCTGCCAGACCCTTGAGAACTGCAAAAGTCTTCCCCCCACTTGAGCGAGCACGGACACCCCTTCATAAAGAGGCTTCAGTGTTCTGTCTTGTAGGTTTCCTCCCCCAGGACTTCTTTTGTCCCTGGGGTTGACCCTAAGGTTTACCTCTTGAACCTGACGGTGGAGACCGTCGCGACTGCCTGTAGGCTGATGCCCCTGGCTCTGGAGAAGGAGCTTGTTTAAATGAGGGATGTTTACTCCTTTTCCAGCCCTTCACCGCGGAAAGGAAAACCAGCCAGGTGTTTTTTGCATGACGCTTCAGTTGACCAATTTTTCAACCATAAGATTCTAAACATATGCACCAACCCAAGCGTAAAACGAGAGGTCTGAAGAATAGAATCTCTGATTGCGTCAATTGCATAACACAAAGCTCCTGGCAGCTCTGTTACATCCTGGGTCTGCTGCTCAGGGAAAACCTTGAGCACCTGTTTCTGAGTGGTCTCTCAAGGATTGACATACCACAATTGCCGCCACTGCAGGTTGAGCTACTGAACCTGCCAAAGAGAAAATGTTTTTCAATAGGAATTCCAATTTTTTAGCGGTTGGATCCCTAAGCATTTGTGCATTGTCAACTGGACAAGTCAAACTTTTATTGACAGAGGATATAGGAGCGTCAATTGCTGGTATACCTCACATCTAAGTAAATTTTTCCTCCATAGGATAAAGTGTTGAAAACTTTTTAGGAGGGAAAAAATGCTTATCTGGGTGATCCCACTCAGAATACATAAGCTTTTCCAGCAATGAATGGACAGGAAAGGCACGCAAAGCTTGAGGAGGCTTTAGTGAACCCAAACAAGAAGTGGGCTTTTCAACTGACTCAGTTAAGGGTAGCTCTTACTGAACCATTTCAGTAAGAGATTGCACCAGCAATTTCTCAGCTTGTGAAGCTGAAGAAGGTCCTTCCCCACTTGATCCCTCAGAAGAGGAGTCATCAGCCTCTTCATGGTGCCCTGAGGGGAATTCATCTTCCCCCTTCCACTGTTCCTCTGTTTGAGGGTCCTGGGTGGTAGAAGGGGACCTAATGCATTTTCTCCCATTCTGGGAAGATGCGATTAAAGCCGCTAACCTTTCCTCCAATCCAATCATGGCTGAGGAGAAAACCTCCTCAGTAATATAGACAGGGACTGAAATGTCGGAAGCGTTTGCAACCCCTGACGAACCCGATGGCTCACTCTGACTAGCCTCCCTAGGCCCTTTGGGGGGGATGGTGATGCAAAGGCAGGGTCCTCAGAGCCTGAGGGAGATCCCTTTGAGCCCCTATTTTTTGAGGTATTTGTACCTCCTCTTCTGGCCATAGTGCTAAGCACAAATGCAGAGGTACTGCCAAAAATGCACCCACTGCTGAGCAAATAGTCCAGCAACTGCCGCTGCTATTAATGCTCAGCCTGATGCTAAGTAAATGTGCCTTGGGAATGCCTGTGTCACCAACACTCACATGCCCCCATCTGCTCTGTGTCCCTCCGTCAGCTGAATGCACCTGCAAAAGGTTCATTTATAGCTTACACAGCCCCGCGTTGTGGACGCTGAAGCATGCCAATGCCACGCTAAGCCCCGCCCCTTTTCTCCGACTTCCCCCCACGCCCCCCCACTCTTTTCTAAAAAGATTGTTTTCCCACGCGAGTGGGCCTCTGATCCAGCCGGATCGCATGTGGGGGGAGGGTGGGGTGGAGGAGAGGGGGAGAACCCATGGAAGGAGAACCGCCATACTATGGCGGTGGCAGCGGGAGTGGCACGGCATACCGCCGACTGTTCGGTGCTCCCTCTGCCTCTTGGGAAGAGAAGAAAAACTTCTGTCCAGGCGGGGGATGTTTAAAAAGAAATCCCCCCTTCCAACATCTTACCTGAGGCATGGGACTAGAGGAAGCCTGCAGCTTCTAATGACACAGAGCGAGACTGACAAGCATGGAACAGGTACGTGCTCTTGACAGCCCCCGGTGGCGACTTTAGGCATGACAACATTTACTTAAAGGAGAAAACCCATAAGGATTAAAAAATTCCTTAGGAATATCCACTTACCTTGCAGGGTTCTGTGGTGAACCAAACAGACCCAATCTTTACCCCACATGGCAGGCTCCGTTAAAAAACCTTCAAGGACTGGGGCCCCTTTTTATCGGGGGGTTCCACACCCTTGGACCCGTATAGCACCCCTCGAGGAAATACGGCTGAAATATCTTTCTTCTCACATGAGGCCCGGGTACCATTCAATTTGGCCTAAAAAGACACTTTGAATGGATCCGGCTGCATGGCTTGCCCCAACAAGGACAACTCCAGTGGAGCTAAGCATAGCACATCTTTACTCGTGACCAACACCTAAGACACTGGCGAAAAAACTGAGGTATTCTTGGTAAGGGGAGGCGTTATATAGCGAGTTAAACTTCCTGTCTAGGGTGTGGCAGTGTCCATCACCTAAAGGTGCCTCTATAACCCATACAGTAATTACTGTGGCTCTGTGTCCCGTGATGTACAATAAAGAAATACGGAATGTACAATGTGGTGTATGGTGGTGGGTAGTATGTGCAGGAGAGGAGTGCGGAGTGTACAGCGGTGTGCAGGATGGTGTCAGTAGGGCAGTGGACGGTGTCAGTAGTTCTTTATTTTTATTATTATTTTTTTTACAATTTATATTTTTTATTTTTTATTTTTCACAAAGATTGTGGGCGGGGGTAGTGGACAGTGTCAGTAGAGCAGTGTGTCAGTAGTTTTTTGTTTTTATTATTTTCTATATTATTTTTTTACAATTTTGTTGTTTATTATTTTCTTTAAATATTTTTTTTTTATATTTTTTTTCACAGTGCTTCTGGGGAAGGGGTGGGGAGTATGTGGCGGTGATGGTGTGAGTAGGGCAGTGGATGGTGTCAGTAGTTTTTATATTTACATATTTTTTTTTTACAATTATTTTTTTTTTTATGCTTTTTGGGGGGAGGGAGTTGGGGCAGTGGACAGTGTTGGTATGACAGGGGGTGGTGTCAGTAGTTTTTTATTTTATAATTTTTTTTATAATTAAATTTTTTATAATTTTTGTTTACAATTTAATTTTTAAATATTTTTTGCATTTTTTTTATCAACCCTGTTAGGGTGGGGGTGGGCTTTGGTAAGATATCATGGGTCTAAACAGAACCCTGACATCTCCCCTTTGAGACAGAGAAAGAGGCTGAGGACATTGATTCCCCAGTCCCTTTCTCAGCATTGAAGATGAATGGATAGGAGACAGCGGCTCCTGTCCATTCATAAACTGTGCAGAGTAACACACAGGTTACTTTGGAACCGCCCCCGAAATGCGGGAGGCTCCAACACCTCGCGGGAGACTTGGGATGTCTGTTAAGGTGAAAAAACACGTGGCAGTGACCTTCCCCCGTTTTACTTACCTGAGCCCCATATTTCTGTCAGCGGAGATGCGCTCTCCCTCTCTCCACGGGGTCCCGGCTCTTGATTTGATAGATTGATAGCAGCGCAGCCATTGGCACCCGCTGCTGTCAATCAAATCCAATCACGCGAGCGCTGGGGGGCGGGGCCGAGTCCGGCATGCCTGTCTATGGCAGCAAATGCTGGACTTGGGAGTGTGCCCACGAGGTATCACCTGGGAGAGCGCTTCTCCTAGGGGGTTATCTGATGTGGGGAGGAGCCGCAAGAGCTGCCGGGGGACTCCAGAAGATGAGGTTCGGGGCAACTCTGTGCAAAACGAGCTGCACAGTGGAGGTAAGTATGATATGTTTGTTATTTAAAGAAAAAACGAACCCTTACAATCACTTTAAGCCATGCCTTTTAATATTTCTGACACAAAAGAGTTAAAAGAGAAGAGACTGCATGTAGCCCTCTTGGAATTAATGTGAATCAAAGCAATTTACACTCTAGATTTCCACAGAAGGGATTTATACACGGCTCACATACAAAGTCACATTGACTTGTATAATCCAAAGTATTATTTTATGGCTCCAAGGGAGCAATGAGCTTGCAAATGCACAACACACTGCCTTATAGACCGATAAATTTATACAACACAGGTGTTCTTTTCTCATCAGAGAATTACATTTTTGTTACAGAATGATTACTGCGAATGTGTGCCTTTCTAGAAACACTAATAAATGGCCAATGTTACAAGAAAACCCATGTAGACTGAGTCATTGATGATTGCCAAGCCATTGTCCCATTGAACAGTTTATTTCTGGAGATCAGCAGATGACGAAGAATCTGAACAGCAATCAGGCTCACTGACCTTTGGAGACATTGCTTTGCCAAAGTGTTTATAAATGGACAAGCTTGACCTATATGATTTACAAGGCTCAATAAAACAACTAGTTCCATTTCCAGAGGCGTATCTAGTGGAAATGGCGCCTATGGCAAGCACTGAAACTGCGCCCCTGTCAAAACATTTGAAACCCATCTTTCAGATAACCTTTACAAAAAAAAAAAGCTAACAAAACGACAAGTCAAGCTCTTTAATCTATTCATTAACGAATTATGGATTGGCAAATAACATAAATCCCAGCATGTCCTGCCAGTCTCTGGGGGAGAACTATAACCCCCAGTTTGTCCTGCCAGTCTCTGGAGGAGAACTATAACCCCCAGCATGTCCTGCCAGTCTTTGGAGAACTATAACCCCCAACATGTCCTGCCAGTTTCTGGAGGAGAACCATAACCCCCAGCATGTCCTGCCAGTCTCTGGCGGAGAACTATGACCACAAGCATGTCCTGCCAGTCTCTGGGGAGAGTTTTAACCCCCAGCATATCCTGCCAGTTTGTGGGAGGGAGAACCATAATTCCCAGCATGTCCTGCTAGGCTCTGGGCGGAGAACTATAATTCCCAGCATGTCCTACCAGTCTATAGGAGGGAGAACCATAACTCCCAGCATGTCCTGCCTGTCTCTGGAGGGGAGAACTATAACTCCCAGCATGCCCTGTCAGTCTCTGGAGGGGAGCACTATAACTCCCAGCATGTTCTGTCAGTCTCTAGGAGGGAGAACCATAACTCCCAGCATATCCTGTCAGTCTGTGGGAGGGAGAACTATAACTCCCAGCATGTCCTGCCAGTCACTGGAGGGGAGAACTATAACTCCCAGCATGTCCTGACAGGCTCTGTGGGGGGAACTATAACTCCCAGCATGTCCTGCCAGTCTCTGGAATGAATAACTATAACTCCCAGCATATCCTGCCAGTCTGTGGGAGGGAGAACCATAACTCCCAGCATGTCCTGCCAGGCTCTGGGGGGAGAACTATAACTCCCAGCATGTCCTGCCAGTCTCTGGAGGGGAGCACTATAACTCCCAGCATGTTCTGTCAGTCTCTAGGAGGGAGAACCATAACTCCCAGCATATCCTGCCAGTCTGTGGGAGGGAGAACTATAACTTCCAGCATGTCCTGCCAGGCTCTGGGGGGAGAACTATAACTCCCAGCATGTCCTGCCAGTCTCTGGAAGGGATAACTATAACTCCCATGCAGGATATGCCAGTCTGTGGGAGGGAGAACTATAATTCTCAGCATGTCCTGCCAGTCTCTGGAGGGAAAAACTATAACTCCCAGCATGTCCTGTCAGTCTCTGGAAGGAAGAACTATAACTCCAGCATATCCTGCCAGTCTGTGGGAGTGAGAACCATAACTCCCAGCATGTCCTGCCAGTCTCTGGAGGGGAGAACTATAACTCCCAGCATGTCCTGACAGTCTCTAGGGGGCAAAACCATAACTCCCAGCATGTCCTGACAGTCTCTAGGAGGCAAAACCATAACTCCCAGCATATCCTGCCAGTCTGTGGGAGGGAGAACCATAACTCCCAGCATGTCCTGCCAGGCTCTGGGGGAGAACTATAACTCCAAGCATGTCCTGCCAGTCAGTGGGAGGGAGAACCATAACTCCCAGCATGTCCTGCCAGGCTCTGGAGGGAGAACTATAACCCCCAGCATGTCCTGCCAGTCTATATGAGGGAGAACCATAACTCCCAGCATGTCCTGCCAGTCTGAAAGGGAGAACTATAACTCCCAGCATATCCTGCCAGGCTCTGGGAGGGAGAACCATAACTCCCAGCATGTCCTGCCAGGCTCTGGGGGGAGAACTATAACTCCCAGCATGTCCTGCCAGTCTCTGGAGGGGAGAACTATAACTCCGAGCATGTCCTGCCAGTCTCTAGGAGGGAGAACCATAACTCCCAGCATGTCGTGCCAGTCTTTGGGGAGTACTATAACTCCCAGCATATCCTGTCAGTCTGTGGGAGAGAGAACCATAACTCCCAGCATGTCCTGCCAGTCTCTGGAAGGGAGAACTATAACTCCCAGCATGTCCTGCCAGTCTGTGGGAAGGAGAACTAAAACTCCCAGCATGTCCTGCCAGGCTCTGGGGGGAGAACTATAACTCCCAGCATGTCCTGCCAGTCTCTAGGAGAGAGAACCACAACTCCCAGCATGTCCTGCCAGTCACTGGGGAGAACTATAACTCCCAGAATGTCCTGCCAGTCTCTGGGAGAGAACTAAAACTCCCAGCATGTCCTGACAATGTCTGGGGGAGAACTATAACCCCCAGCATGCCCTGTCAGTCTCTGGTAGAGGGGGACTATAACTCCCAGCATGCCCTCTCAGTTTCTTATGGCTGGCCATGTCAGGGGAGTCACACTCACAAATTGGTTGGATTCTATCCTCCTGATCGTGAAGGACATGGCGCAGCGATCTCTCAGGGTCCCCCCTTCTCACAGACCGCTCTCTCTCCGTCCTCCTCTGCCGCTCTTCCTCCTTCGGTTACTTCAACCACAAATTCTACCGCCACGTGAGTGACCACCGACGTTTAATCTGATAAATCGCTAGCCACGCTCCCACGCGCTCGCCCCCTCCCGTTGCCCCTGGCAACCCTGTGCGTCTTCCACAGAAGGAAGCCGGCCATGGGGGGCGTGGAGAGGGAAGTCCCTCCCCAGGAATTTAGAAAGTGGCTCTCATTGGGTCACTGGAGTTGAGCTACAGCTGCTGCTCCTCCAACCAGCGATGTGGGGAGAAAAAGCTGCGCGTGGAGGAGCGCGAGGAGCGGGAGAGTCCAGGTGGGGAAGAGGAATCCTGGCAAGTGCCTTGCTGCCCAGCCACTCACGAGCGCCCCCTTCATATGGCGCCCATGGCACTTGCCATATCTGCCATACCTTAGATACGCCACTGTCCATTTCATCTAAAATTAGAACGTGTTGTAAAGATCATCAGAGCCCCTTAGACGTCTTCATAAGTCATGGGGATTTGCTTATTTTATGCTAGCAATGTGACACATTGGTAGTGGTGAAGGAGACCTAACATATAATTAAGGCAATTCTGAGCTTGAACAGGTCATTGCATGCTCATATAAGAGGGAGGTGTGGGAACTGGAGAGAGCCCAGAGAAAGGCAACAAAATTAGTAAGGGGACTGGAGGACCTCAGTTACGAGGAACGACTAAAAACATTAAAATGGTTCTCACTGGAGAAGAGACACTCGAGAGGAGATATGATAGCGATATATATATAAATATATAAAAAAAACTTGCGCTCGTTGTATACAAATGTGATAATAATAAAAATAATAAATAAATGATGGCAACAGCAGCACTCAAAACATTGTACACATGAAAAAAACAAAATCAAAATAAAAAAGTGTTGCGCTGTCACATAATTATTGTATATATCTCCACAAATAACGCGATATATAATAATAAAAGTCCTCAATGAAAAGAAATAAAATGAATTAAGTGTCCAAAGAAAAAGTCCATAAAGGTGATACACAACTAAGTGCAAATGTCCTCCGGTACTTAATAGGTGTAACACCCAGTACTCCCCATAGGAAATCAGGGCAAATATATTCTCTTACCAGATTCTCAGACCAATCAAGGTCTGTATTCGCATCAGTAAGCTTGACCCCTCACTCTGGGTATAAGCCAGCATTACTTTTCAGTCGCCTTGTGGATTCCACTGATGGAAGTCACCATATAAATGTATCCTTAAGAACCCTCAGACCAGCCATGCTGTATGTCAATGAGAAGAGAAAAAACTCATTGTGCAGCGCCCAGTAAAAGCAAAAAGGTTTAATAGAAATCTGCTTACAGCAGCAAAGTTACAAAAGGCATTAGGAAACAAACCTTCGTCCTCCACCCTCCACGGCCACCACAATGTCACTGCAGCTTCCTTGCCTTGACTGACGTAAGTTTTGTCTGAATAGACGGTTTCTGTGAGGCAGTAAATTCTTCAGTGGCGATTCTGGCATAGGTAATAAAATATTCAGACTCAAGGAGTGTAGGAAGACATGGGATCACTCAATGAATTCGAAGGAAAAGTGGTTTACCTTAAGTTACATAGGGGGGTTTTCACTGTCAGGGCAGTAAAGATGTGGAATTTCCAATATCAAGTCACGCTATATTTGCATAAAGTGAGTCCGTGCTGTGAATTAGAATACTCCAACCTTTCTAAAGAGGATATTTTAAATAAAATTGATCAAAATGCACATTGCAAACAGTCTACTCAAATTGCTAGTAGATTTCCACTGTGAAAACAACACACAATGCACCCGGGAATGGTGATGAGAGAAAAGATCTGCCTTCCACCTCCACACAGATTGCCGCTTACCGACTCCTGTTGATCTCTAATTATAGGAGATCACAATTGCTTCAGGCTTAATACCCAGCCCGGGCCTTTTATTGCATACAGCCAAGATCCCAGCATCTTCACAGGAGTTGTGACCCTTACAGGTATATTTTGCCAGATGTTTCCCATAAAAGAGTGATAAAAGCTTCCATAGAGTAAAATCATTGTATATATTATTTAATTAAAATAAAAAGTATTGTGCTTACATTTATTAAAAGCATATCATGCAGTATGGAACACCGAGCCAGCCGACTCTCGATTGCAACCAGTGGTTCCAGGACTCCATCTAACAGAAAGACACACCTCGTTCTGGGCTTTGGATGACACTTATCTGAATCCGCCATTTCAAGAATGGGCAAATGCCCACAGTATACGGCACAAGTTTGAAGCAAGACAAAACCAAAAATAAAAATAAGTTTCACCCAGGTATGTGTATAATGCTATTTAAACGAGAAATGGTGCCAACACATTGATAGCACAATAAACTACGCAATTCAAGCCAGATTTAAAAATCAAAAAATTCCGGTCCCATTAAAGGTCGGATCGAATGGTTCCCAATGTTATGACATGATCCTCTAAGGGAAACGATATAGATAAAAAACTGGCATTTTTTCAAAATCTGACAGGATACCATCAATGTCGGAAAAGTCAAATATGTTCCTTGAATAGGAGTAAAAATAGGAAAACAGACCAATTTATATTTACTAGCACTTCAGCTGAGCATTTAATGGAACCATTTATCACCTGCTCCACGATAGGAGTAGTTATTTGTTGCAATGTCCCTGCGGATTGCAATACGTGGGGAGGACTAAACCTACTATGCAGATATGCTTAGGCGAACATATCACTAGCATCAGAAATGGTTTCAAATATCACTCAGTCTCAAAACATTATGCGACACATCACAACAGGGATCCTGCTAATACCTTATTCATTGGCATTGATAGATTCAGTACACATTGGAGGGATAGTGCTTTTATTAGAGGATTGTCTGGGCTAGAAATGACATGGATACATAGGGTACGGTGTTATGCCCCGTTCGGCCTCAATATAGATGTGAATGCATTTATAGATAACTCATAAAGTATACTGTTGTTATAAACGTGATCTGGGTTTTGGATGATATGGAACTTCAAAGTAAATAAAAATACCATCAATTATTCCCAATCTAACATCTTTAAAGAGTAGGGATGACCCGAACACCCACCGGTTCGGTTCGCACTAGAACCTGCGAACGGACTGAAAATTCGCACGAACGTTAGAACCCCATTGACGTCTAGGGGGCTCGAATGTTCGAAATCAAAAGTGCTCATTTTAAAGGCTAATTTGCATGGTGTTGTCCTAAGGGACATGTATCAATGCAAAAAAAATGTTTAAAAACTGAAGTTTTTTCGGGAGCAGTGATTTTAATGATGCTTAAAGTAAAAAAAAAAGTGAAATATTCCTTTAAATATCGTACCTGGGGGGTGTCTATAGTATGCCTGTAAAGTGGCGCGTGTTTCCCGTGCTTAGAACATGTCCCTGCACAAAATGACATTTTTAAAGGAAAAAAAGTCATTTAAAAACTGCTTGCGGCTTTAATGTAATGTTGGGTCCCGGCTATATGGCTGAAAATCAGTGAGACAAACGGCATGGGTACCCTCCAGTCCATTACCAGGCCCTTTGGGTCCTGTATGGATATTAAGGGGAACCCCGCAAATTTAAAAAAAGAAAGGCGTGGGGCCCTCAGGCCCTATGTACTCTGAACAGCAGTATGCAGGTGGTGCAAACAAGACAGGGACTGTAGGTTTGTTGTTAAGTAGAATCTGTTTGTAATTTTGAACTGGTACATTTTTAAAGTGTAGCTCCAGCCAAAAAATCTGTTTTTAAGCTTTTTGGAAAACATAGGGAACGGTTATCACCCCTGTGACATTTGTTTTGCTGTCTGTGCTCCTCTTCAGAAGATTTCACCTCACTTTTTGTCCCAATGACAAATGTTTTTTGAAAATTTGGGGTTTTTAGTGAAACAAGGATTGGTGATAAAGCATCAGTGGAAAGGAGAAACGTTTTTCCCATATTAACTCTTACAGGAGAGAACTTCCCTTCCTATGGGGTAGATTTCATCTCACTTCCTGTTGTCTCCTTCCGTTTGCAAGTAGGAGTCATTTGTAAGTTGGATGTTTGAAAATAGGGGCCTGCCCTATATACTCAGCAGAAATTTGGGCCTTAGGTGTTGTTGTGGCCTCAACACTGTAAGCCCTCACAGGGCCCTGCTGTGAAATATTAGATCAAGAATTGTAATTACATGCCCTTGTTGAACAGGGCCAGAAAAATTGGGCCTTTGGTGATGGGAGTGCTGGAGCCACAACACTGTAAGTCCTCACAGTTAATCTTGGTGGGCACAGAAACGGGCCCTGCTGTAAAATATTAGATCAAGAATTGTAATTACATGCCTCTGTTGAACAGGGGCTGAAAAATTGGGCCTTTGGTGGTGGTGGTGGTGCTGGTGGCACAACACTGTAAGTCCTCACAGTTAATCTTGGTGGGCGCAGAAACGGGCCCTGCTGTGAAATATTGGATCAAGAATTGTAATTACATGCCCCTGTTGAACAGGGGCTGAAAAATTGGGCCTTTGGTGGTGGTGGTGCTGGTGGCACAACACTGTAAGTCCTCACAGTTAATCTTGGTGGGCGCAGAAACGGGCCCTGCTGTGAAATATTAGATCAAGAATTGGAATTACATGCCCCTGTTGAACAGGGCCAGAAAAATTGGGCCTTTGGTGGTGGTGGTGGTGCTGGTGGCACAACACAGGGGCTGAAAAATTGGGCCTTAGGCACTGGTGCTGGTGCCACAACACTGCAACCCCTCACAGATACTCTAGTTGGAATGCAGGAACGAGCCCTGCTGCAAAGTATTGCATCAAAAATTGTAATTACATGCCCCTGTTGAACAGGGCCAGAAAAATTGGGCCTTTGGTGATGGTGGTGGTGCTGGTGGCACAACACTGTAAGTCCTCACAGTTAATCTTGGTGGGCGCAGAAACGGGCCCTGCTGTGAAATATTAGATCAAGAATTGTAATTACATGCCCCTGTTGGGGCTGAAAAATTGGGCCTTAGGCACTGGTGCTGGTGCCACAACACTGCAACCTCTCACAGATACTCTAGTTGGAACGCAGGAACGAGCCCTGCTGCAAAGTATTGCATCAAAAATTGTAATTACACGCCCCTGTTAAACAGGGGCTGAAAAATTGGGCCTTAGGCACTGGTGCTGGTGCCGCAACACTGCAACCCCTCACAGATACTCTAGTTGGAACGCAGGAACGAGCCCTGCTGCAAAGTATTGCATCAAAAATTGTAATTACACGTCCCTGTTAAACAGGGGCTGAAAAATTGGGCCTTAGGCACTGGTGGAAATTATTCGGTTGCATCAGCATCAGGTGCTTGGTATCTGATGGTGATCCAAGACTGATTCATTTTTATGAAGGTCAGTAGATCGACCGAGTCGGCGGACAGACGCACCCTGTGATCGGTTACAAAGCCTCCAGCAGCACTGAATGTGCGTTCCGAAAGAACGCTGGATGCAGGACAGGCCAGTAGCTCAATTGTATACTGTGCAAGCTCTGGCCAGTGATCCATCCTCAAGACCCAGTAACCCAGAGGATTTTCAGTGGGAAAGGTGTCATCTATGGAACTGATCATACCTTGGGGCTGCGGACTAAAAAATTGTCTGAACGCATCGGTCAGACGGCCACCTTCTCCACCGCTCCTTCTTTGACTGACCGAAGCCTCAGCAACACGTTGTCCAGAAACAGGAGTGTGTAACCTCCCAGTCTCTGGGAACGCGTTGCACAGACCTTTCTGCAAGGCCTCCCAAAGATGTTTCATCCTCTGCTCCCTCTGCGCAAGATAAGGTCCGCAACCTTACCCTTGTAACGTGGATCAAGGAGGGTTGACAGCCAGTATTAGTCCTTCTCCTTGATACCACAAATACGAGGATCTTTCCGCAGGATTTGCAGGATCAGGGAGGCCATGCAGCGTAGGTTTGCTGAGGCATTCGGTCCGGAGTCGTCTGGGTCACTAAGGATGACATGATCCACAGCCACCTCCTCCCAGCCACGGGAACTCTAAATGATCCCTTAAAGACTGCTGCTGATGCTGAGTGCCAGGCTCCACCTCCATACTGACACAATCCTCCTCCTCCTCCTCCTCCTCTTCCTGTGTGATCGGCGGGCAAGCAGGAACACTGTCTGAATAAAGGGGGCCTTGAGAACTAAGGAAGTCCTCCTCTTCCTGCCTCTGTTCTGCCTCAAGTGCCCTGTCCATTATTCCGCGCAGCGTGTGCTCCAACAGGTGGACAAGGGGGACAGTGTCACTGATGCATGCACTGTCACTGCTCACCATCCTCGTGGCCTCCTCAAATGGTGACAGGACAGTGCATGCATCCCTGATCATGGCCCACTGACGTGGGGAAAAAAAAACAAGCTCCCCTGACCCTGTCCTGGTGCCATAGTCGCACAGGTACTCATTGATGGCCCTCTGCTGCATGTGCAGCCGCTGCAGCATGGCCAACGTTGAATATATATATACTGATACTGCAGCTAACAAAATCAACTGCCTGCCTACAGTATGAGAACACCACCAACCTTCTACAGGTAGCTTTAGCTGAACACTGTGCAGAGGTTGCACTACACTAACGTGTAAATACTTTAGCTGCCTGCGGTAGTGATAGGATCAGGAAAACACCACCAACCTTCTACAGGTAGCTTTAGCTGAACATTGTGCAGAGGTCGCACTACACTAACGTGTAAATACTTTAGCTGCCTGCAGTAGTGATAGGATCAGGAAAACACCACCAACCTTCTACGGGTAGCTTTAGCTGAACACTGTGCAGAGGTCGCACTACACTAACACGTAAATACTTTAGCTGCCTGCAGTAGTGATAGGATCAGGAAAACACCACCAACCTTCTACAGGTAGCTTCAGCTGAACACTGTGCCGAGGTCGCACTACACTAACGTGTAAATACTTTAGCTGCTTGCGGTAGTGATAGGCTTAGGAAAACACCACCAACCTTCTACAGGTAGCTTTAGCTGAACACTGTGCAGAGGTCGCACTACACTAACGTGTAAATACTTTAGCTGCCTGCGGTAGTGATAGGATCAGGAAAACACCACCAACCTTCTACAGGTAGCTTTAGCTGAACACTGTTCAGAGGACGCACTACACTTACTTGTAGGTTTAGCTGAACACTGTGCAGAGGTCTCACTACACTAACCTGTAGTTTTAGCTGAACACTGTGAGGAGGACGCACTACACTAACTTGTAGTTTTAGCTGAACACTGTGAGGAGGACGCACTACACTAACTTGTAGCTTTAGCTGAACACTGTGCAGAGGTCGCACTACACTAACTTGTAGTTTTAGCTAAACACTGAGGAGGACGCACTACACTAACTTGTAGCTTTAGATGAACACTGTTCAGAGGTCGCACTACACTAACGTGTAAATACTTTAGCTGCCTGCGGTAGTGATAGGATCAGAAAAACACCACCAACCTTCTACAGGTAGCTTTAGCTGAATACTGTTCAGAGGCCGCACTAAACTAACTTGTAGCTTTAGCTGAACACTGTGCAGAGGTCGCACTACACTAACTTGTAGCTTTAGCTGAACACCGTGCAGAGGTCGCACTACACTAACTTGTAGTTTTAGCTGAACACTGTGAGGAGGACGCACTACACTAACTTGTAGTTTTAGCTGAACACTGTGAGGAGGACGCACTACACTAACTTGTAGCTTTAGCTGAACACTGTGCAGAGGTCGCACTACACTAACTTGTAGTTTTAGCTAAACACTGAGGAGGACGCACTACACTAACTTGTAGCTTTAGATGAACACTGTTCAGAGGTCGCACTACACTAACGTGTAAATACTTTAGCTGCCTGCGGTAGTGATAGGATCAGGAAAACACCACCAACCTTCTACAGGTAGCTTTAGCTGAACACTGTGCAGAGGTCGCACTACACTAACATGTAAATACTTTAGCTGCCTGCGGTAGTGATAGGATCAGGAAAACACCACCAACCTTCTACAGGTAGCTTTAGCTGAACACTGTTCAGAGGACGCACTACACTTACTTGTAGCTTTAGCTGAACACTGTGCAGAGGTCTCACTACACTAACTTGTAGTTTAGCTGAACACTGTGAGGAGGACGCGCTACACTAACTTGTAGCTTTAGATGAACACTGTTCAGAGGACGCACTACACTAACTTGTAGCTTTAGCTGAACACTGTGCAGAGACCACACTAAGCTAACTTGTAGCTTTAGCTGAACACTGTGCAGAGGTCGCACTACACTAACTTGTAGTTTTAGCTGAACACTGTGAGGAGGACGCACTACACTAACTTGTAGTTTTAGCTGAACACTGTGAGGAGGACGCACTACACTAACTTGTAGCTTTAGCTGAACACTGTGCAGAGGTCGCACTACACTAACTTGTAGTTTTAGCTAAACACTGAGGAGGACGCACTACACTAACTTGTAGCTTTAGATGAACGCTGTTCAGAGGTCGCACTACACTAACGTGTAAATACTTTAGCTGCCTGCGGTAGTGATAGGATCAGAAAAACACCACCAACCTTCTACAGGTAGCTTTAGCTGAACACTGTGCATGTCAGGTTCCACACTTACCAGACAGATGAGTCCACGTGGGCAGAGGGTAGGCTCCCTTACGTGTCCGATTCGGGGCCCCTGGTAGAGCAGACAGGAGGCCCGCGAGTGCGGAGTGGTATGAGAGCCTGAGGTAAAGTCCTGGAGCACAGTGGTCTGGCAAGCAACCGGTAGAGCTTGAGACTTGGTGGAGCAGATGCTGAGCAGGAGTTAGTCAGACTTGGTCACACACAGGCAGAGGTCGGCAACGGGCTGGCAGCAACGGTACAAGGGAGCAGGCAGAAGCGAGGTCAGACAAGCCGGAGTCGGGTACAGGCAGCAATCAAGGAAGGTCCAAAGGTAGCCGGGTCACAACAGGTAAACACTACGGAGATACAGGAACACGGGATGATCACGGGACAAGACACAGAGCTGTTTGATCAGGCAGCACCGGGTCAGTGCAGAGGCAGGATTCAAATAGGCTGATTGGCGCCAAAACGCCGTGCACGTGCGCGCGCCGATTCGCCAAGACGCGCCCCCGGAACCAGCACGCACGCCCACACCACCGGGTACGTCAAAGGCAGCGCCCACAGGCGGACGCGCGCTAACGCGGACGCGCGCTAGCGCGAACGCGCGTACGCACAAACGCCCGGACGCCACCCCGCACGCCACGGCCGGTGAGCCCAGGCACGCCGGTGCCCACAGGGACACGCGCCCCAGCACGCACAGGGACACGAACGCCAACGCGCCCCGGCGAGCACCGGCGCCCAACCAGGTAACCTCTCTGACAGTGCCCCCTCCTCAAGGGCAGACTCCGGATGCCCAGTTGGGCCATCTTCGAGGCATGAGAGGTTTTAAAGGACTGCAGGAGTTCTCTGGCGTGTAAATTGCTTTCCGGCTCCCACGAATTATCTTCGGGTCCATAGCCTTTCCATTTTACCAGATATTGCACCTGATTGTGCCTTCTTCTACAATCTAGAATTGCTTCCACTTCGAACTCCTCTTCGCCATTCACCACAATAGGTTTGGGTGGACCAATGCTGCGACCAGAAAAGAAGTTAGGAGTGACTGGCTTCAGGAGAGACACGTGGAACACTGGATGTATCCTCAGAGAATTAGGAAGGTCAAGTTCGTAGGCCACGTTGTTGATTTTCCTCTTGATCCGGAAGGGACCCAGGTATTTGGGGCCCAGTTTCTTGGATGGGCAGGCCAACTTGAGATTAGCGGTAGACAGCCAGACAGAATTGCCAGGTTCAAGAACAAGTTCCCCCCGTCTCTTCCTGTCAAAGATTTTCTTATAATCTTCCTGAGCCTTGGTCATGGTCTCCTGCAGCAATTTATTGTTGTTAGAGAAGAAGTCCAAAGTTTGGGATACTGCAGGAACAGGGCATTCGGGGACTGATCCGGGCAAGAAGGATGGATGGAAACTGTAATTGGCAAAAAACGGAGACTGATTCGTAGCTGAATGTAGGGAGTTATTGTAGGAGAACTCCGCGATGGGAAGCAGGGAGGCCCAATCGTCCTGGGAAAAAGCAGAAAAACAGCGGATGTATTGCTCCAAAGTCTGGTTCGTCCTCTCGGTTTGCCCATTTGACTGAGGGTGGTAAGCCGAAGAGAATGACAGCTCGATCTCGAGCACGCCACAAAGGGCCTTCCAGAATCTGGAGGTGAACTGAACGCCCCTGTCCGAGACTATGTTGGTCGGGACTCCATGCAGCCTGACGATCTCCTTTATGAAGATGGAAGCGGTCTCCATGGCTGAAGGGGTGCCCTTCATGGGGAGGAAGTGGGCCATTTTAGACAGCCTGTCAACCACAACAAAAATGGACGAAAAACCTTCTGATGGTGGAAGCTCAACAATAAAGTCCATTGATATCATGGTCCATGGCCTCTCTGGGACTGGCAATGGTCTCAACAGGCCCCATGCTCTTGTCCGGCTAGTCTTGTTTCTGGCACACGTGTTACAGGACTCCACATAGTCCTTGCAATCTTTAGTAAGACCCGGCCACCAAAAGGTGCGTTGGACGAGGTCGGTTGTTTTTCGAGTGCCGAAGTGGCCAGCCAGTTTGTGATCATGACATAAACTTAACACCTGTACCTTTAACTCCTCAGGGACCACAATCTTATTCTTGAACCAGAACAGTCCATCCTTGGTACAAGACTCAACAGGTGGAGACATTCCCATGGAGGTGCGTCTGATTCGGGAAATTAGATCCTCCTGAAGGATTAGGAAATTTCCGGAGGGAAGGATGGTATCTGGGGACACGGTTCTTTCAGAATCGAGGAACATCCGGGAGAGAGCATCAGGTTTAACATTCTTGGATCCGGGCCTGAACGTAATGTGAAAAATAAATCGGGAAAAAAAAAGTGCCCATCTGGCCTGCCGGGGTCTCAATCTCTTGGCTGTCCTTAGATATTCCAAGTTCTTATGATCTGTGTAGATCAAAATGGGGTGTGCTGCACCTTCCAGAAGGTAACGCCATTCCTCCAGAGCCGCTTTAATGGCCAAAAGCTCCCGATCACCCACGTCGTAGTTTTTCTCGGAGAGAGAAAGTTTGCGTGAGAAGAATCCCACAGGATACAGCAGTGCTTTGGCACCCTGTCTTTGTGAAAGTACAGCTCCGACTGCAACCTCAGACGCATCCACCTCCAGGACGAAGGGCAAGGCAGGGTTGGGATGCTTAAGGATAGTGGCTGAGGTGAACAGCGCCTTGAGTTTTTCAAAGGCTTTTTGTGCCTCAGGGGTCCAGCGGAATCGGCATCCTGGTTTAGTAAGCTCTGTGATGGGAGTTATGATTGAAGAAAATCCTTTAATAAATTTCCTATAGAAATTGGCAAAGCCAATAAAGCTTTGTACTCCTTTTTTGTCGGTCGGTGCAGGCCAATCCAGAATAGCGGATACTTTCTGTGGATCCATTTTGATGCCATCGGGGGAAATAATCAGGCCCAGGAACTGGATAGATTGGAGCTCGAATTCACACTTTTCAAGTTTGGCGTACAGTCCATGCTGTCTGAGCCGGGAAAGTACATTTCGTACATGCTTACGGTGTTCCATCAGGGAGGCCGAGAAAACCAAGATATCGTCCAGGTAGACGATGACATAAAGATCCAATAAGTCGTGAAAGACATCGTTGATGAAATGCTGGAATGTCGCCGGTGCATTGCACAGACCAAAAGGCATGACGAGGTACATCGTAATGTCCGAATCGAGTACGAAAGGCCGTCTTCCACTCGTCTCCTTCTCTTATGCGGATCAAATTATAGGCTCCACGGAGGTCAAGCTTGGTAAAAACGGTAGCCGATCCCAGTCTCTGGAATAGTTCAGGAACCAAGGGTAGCGGGTATCTGTTTTTAATGGTAATTTTATTGAGCTCCCGATAGTCAATGCAAGGACGTAAGGAGTGATCCTTCTTTTCCACGAAGAAGATACCTGCCCCAGCTGGAGACGTGGAAGGACGGATGAACCCTTTCTTCAGGTTCTCGTCTATATAAGTCTTCAGGGTGCCCAACTCCTGCTCAGTTAGAGGGAAGATCCTCCCAAAGGGGACTTCGGTACCTGGTAAGAGTTCTATTGGGCAATCATAGGGTCTATGAACTGGAAGGGTTTCTGCTCCTTTTTTACTGAACACATCCAGGAAATCCCGGTAGGGTTCGGGAAGATCTTGGCAGGGCTTAGCTTCAGAATCTATGCGCAGGCATTGGGAGGAAGTTAATGGGGTCCCCCGTAAGCAATGTTGTCTGCAATATTCCGAGGAAAACTGAATCTTGCCTGTAGACCAGTTGATACTGGGATTGTGGGCCTGTAGCCAAGGTATTCCTAGGATGACTGGGAAGAGAGGAGAGGAAATGACATCTAGGCGTAAAAGTTCCTGATGTTCCGGGCCAATGGTGGCCAACAGAGGAACCGTTTCTTGGGTGACGGGTCCGGAGCGGAGGGTGGAGCCATCCGCTAAGAAAACTGCCAGTCCTTGAGCTTTAGTCTGAGTGGGAAGCTCCAGAGTCAATGATGACCGGTACTGGGATGCTCCTTCCAGGTAACTGCAATACAATGGAGAAAGTTAAATGGTTACCGGCACTAGGTAGGACAGGTGCACACAGAGAAGAAGACGGCAGACACTTACGTCTCTTGTTTGGGCATGCTCTTGCAAAGTGACCAGACTCCCCACAGTACAGGCACAGATTGAGTGTGCGCCTGCGTGTCTTCTCCTCAGAAGTCAGAGAGGGACGGAGCAGTCCCAACTGCATGGGCTCCGGGGCCTCCGGGCCCGGGGTAGAAGAGACCAGCGGAGCTTGGTTTGGGGCACAAGGAGCCCTAGGCAACATCCAGGTAAGGCGTGGGTGACTAACAGACCTCTCAGAGCGTCTCTCCCTGAGGCGGCGGTCGATCTGGATGGACAGATTAATTAACTCTTCCAGTGTCTGGGGTATCCCCACTCGTGCCAGTTCATCTTTTAGCGGATCTGACAACCCCAGCCGGTATTGGTGACGCAAGGCTGCGTCGTTCCAGTCCGTATCCGAGCTCCAACGCCTAAACTCCACGGCGTAATCTTCAGCAGCTCTGCGACCTTGTTGAAGGGCATGTAAAGCGGCTTCTGCCGTGGTTGTTAGCTGGGGGTCCTCATACAGCTGAGACATAGCTAGGAAGAAGGCATCTAGGGAATCAAGAGATTGGGCCTTTTGCTCCAATAGGCGGTGGGCCCAGGTTTGAGGCTCTCCGATCAATAGGGATATGACGAACCCCACTTTAGTAGCTTCCAGGGAGAATGTTCGAGGCTGCAAAGCGAAGTAGAGCTCGCATGCGTTGCGAAACGCTCGGAACTTACTGCGTGCTCCGGAGAATTTTTCGGGTGTAGGCACCCTGGGCTCTGGTGGTAGCATTACTACAGAAGGTGCTGAGGCAGGGTTGGCGGAAACTGCCCCTGGTGGAGAAGCTGAAAGGGCCTGGACCTGTCCTTCCAATCTGGTATAGCCTTCCTGTAGGCTTTTAACGGCTTGAGTAAGGCCCGCTAGATGCCTACACAGTTCATCCATGGGGGAGGCCCCCTGCCCGGACTCAGTCATGGCTGCCTGATACTGTCAGGTTCCACACTTACCAGACAGATGAGTCCACGTGGGCAGAGGGTAGGCTCCCTTACGTGTCCGATTCGGGGCCCCTGGTAGAGCAGACAGGAGGCCCGCGAGTGCGGAGTGGTATGAGAGCCTGAGGTAAAGTCCTGGAGCACAGTGGTCTGGCAAGCAACCGGTAGAGCTTGAGACTTGGTGGAGCAGATGCTGAGCAGGAGTTAGTCAGACTTGGTCACACACAGGCAGAGGTCGGCAACGGGCTGGCAGCAACGGTACAAGGGAGCAGGCAGAAGCGAGGTCAGACAAGCCGGAGTCGGGTACAGGCAGCAATCAAGGAAGGTCCAAAGGTAGCCGGGTCACAACAGGTAAACACTACGGAGATACAGGAACACGGGATGATCACGGGACAAGACACAGAGCTGTTTGATCAGGCAGCACCGGGTCAGTGCAGAGGCAGGATTCAAATAGGCTGATTGGCGCCAAAAGGCCGCGCACGTACGCGCGCCGATTCGCCAAGGCGCGCCGCGCACCCGCGCGCGCCCCCGGAACCAGCACGCACGCCCACACCACCGGGCACGTCAAAGGCAGCGCCCACAGGCGGACGCGCGCTAACGCGGACGCGCGCTAGCGCGAACGCACAAACGCCCGGACGCCACCCCGCACGCCACGGCCGGTGAGCCCAGGCACGCCGGTGCCCACAGGGACACGCGCCCCAGCACGCACAGGGACACGAACGCCAACGCGCCCCGGCGCGCACCGGCGCCCAACCAGGTAACCTCTCTGACAGTGCAGAGGTCGCACTACACTAACGTGTAAATACTTTAGCTGCCTGCGGTAGTGATAGGATCAGGAAAACACCACCAACCTTCTACAGGTAGCTTTAGCTGAACACTGTGCAGAGGTCGCACTAAACTAACTTGTAGCTTTAGCTAAACACTGAGGAGGACGCACTACACTAACTTGTAGCTTTAAATGAACACTGTTCAGAGGACGCACTACACTAACTTGTAGCTTTAGCTGAACACTGTGCAGAGGTCGCACTACACTAACTTATAGCTTTAGCTGAACACTGTGCAGAGGTCGCACTACACTAACTTGTAGTTTTAGCTGAACACTGTGAGGGGGATGCACTACACTAACTTGTAGTTTTAGCTGAACACTGTGAGGAGGACGCACTACACTAACTTGTAGCTTTAGCTGAACACTGTGCAGAGGTCGCACTACACTAACTTGTAGTTTTAGCTAAACACTGAGGAGGACGCACTACACTAACTTGTAGCTTTAGATGAACGCTGTTCAGAGGTCGCACTACACTAACGTGTAAATACTTTAGCTGCCTGCGGTAGTGATAGGATCAGAAAAACACCACCAACCTTCTACAGGTAGCTTTAGCTGAACATTGTGCAGAGGTCGCACTACACTAACGTGTAAATACTTTAGCTGCCTGCAGTAGTGATAGGATCAGGAAAACACCACCAACCTTCTACGGGTAGCTTTAGCTGAACACTGTGCAGAGGTCGCACTACACTAACACGTAAATACTTTAGCTGCCTGCAGTAGTGATAGGATCAGGAAAACACCACCAACCTTCTACAGGTAGCTTTAGCTGAATACTGTTCAGAGGACGCACTACACTTACTTGTAGCTTTAGCTGAACACTGTGCAGAGGTCTCACTACACTAACTTGTAGTTTAGCTGAAAACTGTGAGGAGGACGTGCTACACTAACTTGTAGCTTTAGATGAACACTGTTCAGAGGACGTACTACACTAACTTGTAGCTTTAGCTGAACACTGTGCAGAGGCCGCACTAAACTAACTTGTAGCTTTAGCTGAACACTGTGCAGAGGTCGCACTACACTAACTTGTAGTTTTAGCTGAACACTGTGAGGAGGACGCACTACACTAACTTGTAGTTTTAGCTGAACACTGTGAGGAGGACGCACTACACTAACTTGTAGCTTTAGCTGAACACTGTGCAGAGGTCGCACTACACTAACTTGTAGTTTTAGCTAAACACTGAGGAGGACGCACTACACTAACTTGTAGCTTTAGATGAACACTGTTCAGAGGTCGCACTACACTAACGTGTAAATACTTTAGCTGCCTGCGGTAGTGATAGGATCAGGAAAACACCACCAACCTTCTACAGGTAGCTTTAGCTGAACACTGTGCAGAGGTCGCACTACACTAACATGTAAATACTTTAGCTGCCTGCGGTAGTGATAGGATCAGGAAAACACCACCAACCTTCTACAGGTAGCTTTAGCTGAACACTGTTCAGAGGACGCACTACACTTACTTGTAGCTTTAGCTGAACACTGTGCAGAGGTCTCACTACACTAACTTGTAGTTTAGCTGAACACTGTGAGGAGGACGCGCTACACTAACTTGTAGCTTTAGATGAACACTGTTCAGAGGACGCACTACACTAACTTGTAGCTTTAGCTGAACACTGTGCAGAGGCCACACTAAGCTAACTTGTAGCTTTAGCTGAACACTGTGCAGAGGTCGCACTACACTAACTTGTAGTTTTAGCTGAACACTGTGAGGAGGACGCACTACACTAACTTGTAGTTTTAGCTGAACACTGTGAGGAGGATGCACTACACTAACTTGTAGCTTTAGCTGAACACTGTGCAGAGGTCGCACTACACTAACTTGTAGTTTTAGCTAAACACTGAGGAGGACGCACTACACTAACTTGTAGCTTTAGATGAACGCTGTTCAGAGGTCGCACTACACTAACGTGTAAATACTTTAGCTGCCTGCGGTAGTGATAGGATCAGAAAAACACCACCAACCTTCTACAGGTAGCTTTAGCTGAACACTGTGCAGAGGTCGCACTACACTAACGTGTAAATACTTTAGCTGCCTGCGGTAGTGATAGGATCAGGAAAACACCACCAACCTTCTACAGGTAGCTTTAGCTGAACACTGTGCAGAGGTCGCACTAAACTAACTTGTAGCTTTAGCTAAACACTGAGGAGGACGCACTACACTAACTTGTAGCTTTAAATGAACACTGTTCAGAGGACGCACTACATTAACTTGTAGCTTTAGCTGAACACTGTGCAGAGGTCGCACTACACTAACTTGTAGTTTTAGCTAAACACTGAGGAGGACGCACTACACTAACTTGTAGCTTTAGATGAACGCTGTTCAGAGGTCGCACTACACTAACGTGTAAATACTTTAGCTGCCTGCGGTAGTGATAGGATCAGAAAAACACCACCAACCTTCTACAGGTAGCTTTAGCTGAACACTGTGCAGAGGTCGCACTACACTAACGTGTAAATACTTTAGCTGCCTGCGGTAGTGATAGGATCAGGAAAACACCACCAACCTTCTACAGGTAGCTTTAGCTGAACACTGTGCAGAGGTCGCACTAAACTAACTTGTAGCTTTAGCTAAACACTGAGGAGGACGCACTACACTAACTTGTAGCTTTAAATGAACACTGTTCAGAGGACGCACTACATTAACTTGTAGCTTTAGCTGAACACTGTGCAGAGGTCGCACTACACTAGCTTATAGTTTTAGCTGAACACTGTGAGGAGGATGCACTACACTAACTGTAAATAGTCTAGCTGCCTGACTGTGGTACTAATAGGATCAAAAGAACACCAGCAATTTTCTTCAGGTAGCTGTAAATACTGTAACAAGACAAGCCTGCCTGTCAGTAGGAAGATAACAGGAATGGATCTAGCTAAACTGAATACAGTGTATATATATATATATATATATATATATATATATATATATATATATATATATATATATATATATATACAACACCTGGGATGCATAAATATACAAAATACACTGTAAGTGCAGCTAACTGACTGACTGTCCTGCCTAATCTAGCTAACTCAAATGAAATGACACTGTCTCTCTCTATCTCTCAGCACGCCGGAACACACTACACAGGGCCGCCGTGCAGGCGGCCTTATATAGTGTGGGGCATGTTCTAAACCCCCTGAGCCATAATTGGCCAAAGCCACCTTGGCTTTGGCCAATTACAGCTCCCTCTACTGACGGCGCTGTGATTGGCCAAGCATGCGGGTCATAGTGCATGCTTGGCCAATCATCAGCCAGCAATGCACTGCGATGCCACAGTGAATTATGGGCCGTGACGCGCCACACGAATTTGGCGCGAACGGCCCATATCCTTCGAAATTCGGCGAACGGGCGAACAGACGATGTTCGAGTCGACCATGGGTTTGACTCGAACACGAAGCTCATCCCTATTAAAGAGTGACTTTTTCGATTAACATCTCTCATCCTGCCCTATTCCATTGGAGGGGTAACATTTATGGATATATATCTGACAGGATTTTTGTAGGATATTACCAATGTAGGTGCCAACTAAATGCATATGTAAGCAAATCTTGGTAAATCTTTTAAAGATATTACGTATCTGTAGATTAACAATTAATTTTATAAGCCATATTGGTATTTGATTCCAATACATTTTCTTTTGAGACAATTTGGTTTGGGAAAAATCATTCAGCATTATAAACTTGAATATGTTATATTTATATACAATTTAATCTAATTGTGGCCTTTTAACCTTTTTTTAACCACTAGAGGCTGCTAGCAGTTTGGAGTCATTAGGAAGGTGTTTTAGTTCCCTCCACATTGATTCTGACATTGTCTAATTTTAACACAGCATACGTGTAATAAATTCTTTCACCACTAGGGGCTGCTATATTGTAATTATAGGTGTCCCCATGAAGGAGATTTAATTTCCTTCCAGGTGTATGGATCCATTTTTTGATCTAATTTCGCTAGATTTAATTTTTTTTCCTTTTCCACTAGGGGCTGTTGCAACATAGTAACAGGCGTCCCCTAGAAGGTGATTTATTCCCTTTAGGACAATTCGGATAACCTTTGATGTAACATTGTCTAATTAAAACACAGCATATGTGTAAGGAACTTTTTCACCACTAGGGGATGCTATATTGCAACTACGGGTGTCCCCATGAAGGAGATTTAATTCCCTTCCGGGTGTACGGATCAATTTTTGATCTAATTTCACGAGATTTGATTTTTCCTTCTCCATTAGGGGCTGTTGCAACATAGTAGCAGGCATCCCCTTGAATGTGATTCATTCCCTTCAGCACAAGTCGGATAATCTTTGATGTGGTAACTCTGAATTTGAAGAAGGAATTTTTTTTTATCTATATCGTTTCCCTAAGAGGATAATGTCATAACATTGGGAAGCATTTGATCCGACCTTTAATGGGATCGGAATTTTTTGATTTTTAAATCTGGCTTGAATTGCATTGTGCTATCAATGTGTTGGCACCATTTCTCGCTTAAATAGCATTATACACATACCTGGGTGAAACTTATTTTTATTCTTATTTTTGGTTTTGTCTTGCTTCAAACTTGTCCCGTATACTGTGGGCATTTGTCCATTCTTGAAATGGCGGATTCGGATAAGTGTTATCCAAAGCCCAGAACGAGGTGTGGCTTTCTGTTAAATGGATATATATAGAGCGGTGAATCCGCACGCCACCTGTGCCCCAGGACGACATCAGGTGTGACGAAACGCATAGGGAGGAGCAATGTGCTGATGCCACCGTGATGCACGCAAGTCCCAGAACCACAGGTTGCAATCGAGAGCCGGTCGGCTCAGTGTTCTATACTGCATGATATAATTTTAATAAATGTAAGTGCAATACTTTTTATTTTAATTAAATAAAATACCCAATGATTTAACGCTATGGAAGCTTTTATCACTCTTTTATGGGAAACATCTGGCAAAATATACCTGTAAGGGTCACAACTCCTGTGAAGATGCTGGGATCTTGGCTGTATGCAATAAAAGGCCTGTGCTGGGTATTAAGCCAGAAGCGCTTGTGATCTCCTATAATAAGAGATCAACAGGAGTCGGTAAGCAGCAATGTGTGTGGAGGTGGAAGGCAGATCTTTTCTCTCATCACCATTCCCGGGTGCGTTGTGTGTTGTTTTCACAGTGGAGATCCACTAGCAATTTGAATGGACTGTTTACAATATGCAATTTGATTAATTTTATTTATAATATTCACTTTAGAAAGGTTGGAGTATTCTAATTCACAGCACGGACTCACTTTATGCAAATATAGCGTGACTTGATATTGGAAATTGTTGATTGATGTGTGTATCTTACAGAAAAGTCGCAGCTGTTTTTATATATCAATTCTTTACAAATCACTATTTTTTTCACAGAGCATTTGAGTAATTTTAAATTGTTTTTGAAAGATATGGAATTCACTTCCACAATCGGTGTTGTCAGCTGGAAGTATTGATAGTTGTAAAAAAACTCTTGGACGGGTATCTTAGCGAACACAGTATACAAGGATACGGGAAATTATTATGAACACACAGGCTCCTTGAACTGGATGGACTGGTGTCTTTTTTCAACCTTACCAACTATGTAAGCCCAGACTTGCTGACTGTTGACAAATGCCAAATGATCAAAGTGCCCATTGTAACCTCAAGGGGTCTGTTTTGTATCAAAGGATTCAGAATGGACAGAACGAACACATTGAATGAAGCCTAGATTTAACTTGCTCAAACTCTGTAGCCACAGAAACGTAAAAAAAAAATCTTTAAAACTCAGTCGCGTTTCAAAAACTATTGAAGCATCTGGACAGTCAAAGTATATCTAAAGCCAGAACTTTTTGTTTTTCAATAGAGTAGGGACATTTTTTTTTTGCCATCCCTTTACTTCCTGTCTTGAAGACTCAATCGGAAGTGACACTTTCTTTCCAATCTGAGGTAAATCCTAGTTGTCAAAGGAAAAAGCTTCCCTCTTTCTCCTCTATTCTTGTTCTGGTGGCAACTCTTCCAAACTTTGGATTTACTCTCCCTTTCATTCCCAATGATATTGGTTATCAGGACAATTAGAGATAGTAAATGTCCTGAACAGGGACACAGACAGCAATAAAAACTGGATAGTTGCTCTAACCCTACACCTTTAAGCATGCCATATATTTTTATTTTTATTTATTTCAGGTACTTATATAGCACCGTCAATTTACGCAGCTCTTTACATATACATTGTACATTCACATCAGTCCCTACCCTCAAGGAGCTTACAATCTAAGGTCCCTAACACACATTAATACATATTAGGGACAATTTTAGATAGGATCCAATTAACCTACCAGCATGTCTTTGGAGTCATATATATGGAGTGAATTTCTTTTCTGCAACCACTTGATTCCTCCATCAACACAGACAGTGTTGACAAGGAAATCCCTCCCACCAAGCCATTGTATTCTCCCAGAAGGGGGGGGGGGAGCTGTCCCTGCCAGGAGAAGACAGTGATTATTGCTAGCGGCTATACCATCCGCTAATAATAATTGCATGCAATATCTGGAAGGCTGGTTGTATCCAAGTTACATAGTTACATGGTAGGTGATTTTGAAAAAAGTCACAAGTCCATCAAGTCCAACCTATGTGTGTGATTATATGTCAGTATTACATTGTATATCCCTGTATGTTGCGGTCGTTCAGGTGCTTTTCTAATAGTTTCTTGAAACTATCGATGCCCCCCCGCTGAGACCACTGCCTGTGGAAGGAAATTCCACATCCTTGTAGCTCTTACAGTAAAGAACCCTCTACGTAGTTTCAGGTTAAACCTCTTTTCTTCTAATTTTAATGAGTGGCCACGAGTCTTGTTAAACTCCCTTCTGCGAAAAAGTTTTATCCCTATTGTGGGGTCACCAGTATGGTATTTGTATATTGAAATCATATCCCCTCTCAAGCGTCTCTTCTCCAGAGAGAATAAGTTCAGTACTCGCAACCTTTCCTCATAACTAATATCCTTCAGACCCTTTATTAGCTTGGTTGCCCTTCTTTGTACTCGCTCCAGTACATCCTTCCTGAGGACTGGTGCTGTCATAAACCAGATGTGACCAGAACTGTGTGACTGCAACAGAGTGAACCAGACCTAAATAGGTGAAAGTAGTTTATTAAGGTAAATGCATATACATGTGAACACACCACCAATACAAAAAGAGTGAACAAACCAAACAACCAAACAGTGATAATAAACCAACCATCATAGGTAGCAAAAGGTAGTACCAGAATCGTAGTCAAGCCAGGCCAGGGTCATAAACAGGAGATCAGTAGATGGGGGCCAGGAGTAAATAGACAGGGAACAAGATGGAAGGGATCAGGCTGCAGGGCAAGATCCAGGGATACAGGAACATATATAACAGGTTCAGGATACAGGAATCAGGGTTCAGGTAAACAGGCTGCAGGTCAGGGCATAAGGACAATACCAGGGCAAGGTGTGTGTGCACTTGCCGGGTATTTATACAATAGCTGCTAACGAGGTCAGGTGAAGCCTGATTTCAGAAGGTAATACCTGCTCCACACTGCCAGGATCCCTCCACTGGTGCACGCCAGTACTGTGGTCAAAAGATGACATAATACCAGCATGGAAAAGCTCTTCTGACAGCTCCAAACTGCCAGGAGACACCTGCTGGTGGGCCTCAGTACTGCACGCCAAATGATCGATATTACCAGTGGAGAGAACCTTTCCTGACAGTACCCCCCTCGAAGGAGCGACCTCCGGACACTCCAACTAGCCGTTGCTGGGGAAAGTCCATGGCGTCAAGCCGGGCAGCGGACAAAGTCACATCAGATTGGGCAATAAGTACGTCAAGTTTGGCAGCAGGCACAGGAACCTCAAGATGAGTAGCAGGCACATCTAGCTGGGCGGCAGGTACATTGAACTGGGCGGCAGGTACATCAAGCTGGGCAGCCGGCGCAGGTACATCAAGCGGGGTAGCAGGCACATCAAGCGAGGCAAGGGAACTTCAAGCTTGGCAGCGTGCACGGGCACTTCAAGCTGGAGAGCGGGCACGGGCACTTCAAGCCGGGCAGCAGGTGCAGGCACATCAAGCAGGGCAGCAGGCACAGGCTCATCAAGCAGGGCAGCAGGCACATCAAGCTGGGTAGCAGGCACAGGGACTTCAAGCTGGGCAGCAAGCATGGGCACTTCAAGCTGGGCAGCAGGCATGGGCACTTCAAGCCGGGTAGCAAGCGCAGGCACATCAAGCAGGGCAGCAGGAACAGACACTTCAAGCAGGGCAGCAGGCACATCAAGATGGGCAGCAGGCACGGGCATTTTAAGCTGGACAGCAGGCACGGGCACTTCAAGCCGGGCAGCAGGCACGGGCACTTCAAGCTAGGCAGCAGACAGAGGCTCATTGGGCGGGGCAGCAGACATGAACACATGAGGCTGGGCAGCAGACAGGAACACATCAGGCTGGGCAGCGGACAGAGGCACATCAGGCTGGGTAGCAGACAGTGGCACATCAGGCTGCACAGCAGATAGGGACACATCAGGCTGGGTAGCAGACAGTGGCACATCAGGCTGAGTAGCAGACAGTGGCACATCAGGCTGAGTAGCAGACAGTGGCACATCAGGCTGGGCAGCAGATAGGACACATCAGGCTGGGTAGCAGACAGTGGCACATCAGGCTGGGCAGCAGACAGGAACACATCAGGCTAGGCAGCAGACAGGAACACATCAGGCTGGGCAGCAGAAAGTAACACATCAGGCCGAGCAGAAGACAGGCTCATCAGGCTGGGCAGCAGACAAGAACACATCAGGCTGGGCAGCAGACAGGAACACATCAGGCTGGAAAGCGGGCACATCAGGCTGGAAGGCAGGCACCAAGACATCAGGCTGGAAGGCAGGCAACGAGACATCAGGCTGTAAGGCAGGCAACGAGACATCAGGCTGGAAAGCGGGCACATCAGACTGGAAAGCAGGCACATCAGACTGCAAAGTGGGCACCGAGACATCACGCTGGAAGGCAGGCACCGAGACATCAGGCTGTAAGGCAGGCACCGAGACATCAGGCTGAAAGGCAGGTACCGAGACATCAGGCTGAAAGGCAGGCACCGAGACATCAGACTGAAAGGCAGGCACCGAAACATCAGGTTGAAAGGCAGGCATCGAGACATCAGACTGAAAGGCAGGCACATCAGACTAGAAGGCAGGCACATCAGACTGGAAGGCAGGCACCAGGACATCAGACTGGAAGGCAGGCACATCAGACTGGAAGGCAGGCACATCAGACCACCGGAAGGCAGGCACATCAGACCGGAAGGCAGGCACCAGGACATCAGACTGGAATGCTGGCTCTGGCTCTTTGGGCTGGAACACTGGCTCTGGCTCCTCAGGCTGGAACACTGGCACCGCAGGCTTGAACACTGGCACCATGGGCTGGAACACTGGCACAGCGGGTTGGAACACTGGCACGACGGGCTGGAACTCTAGCACTGGAACTTCAAGCTGGGACAGATTGGTGGGTGTGGAGGCAGGTTGGGTTAATGGCAGGATCGTTTTAGTTGGGAAAAACTTTCATTTTTTCTTTGGCTTAGCCACTGAAGCTCTGTAGGTGAGGGGTGCAGCAGACTGGAAAGGAGGATTGGGATATGGCAGAGAAGAGGTAACAGTAGCTGGGGGAAGTTCCTCTGGGTTTGTAGGCAGCTGAGAAGAGGCAGGTGGGTTGAATGCAGGATAGGTACAGGGAGCAGAGACCGGATATGAGTATTTGGTTGGGAGCAGCGTATACTGAGCTGCAACTGAAGTTGACATGGGTGATGGGGAAACATACATTTGGGTAGGCTGGTGTTTGATGGCAGAGGTGGTTTGTTTGGCTGGAGCTGATTGCACCATATCAGACCATGCTGAAAGTATAGGTTGTACAAACTGTGGTTTTAAATTTCCCTGTCTAACAAAAGACTGAGCAGACACAATGCACTCAGCAATCCCCAGTGGGGAACAGGCTGAGTAGTGCTCACAAAAATTGGCAGGATCATCTTCAAAAAGCCATACTAGGGATACAACCTGATTCATATCAAAAGGAGGAGTGAAATCATAATGGCCCTCTGGAATACAGGGCAGGGCCAGTTCAGTACAGATCTTGATCAAAGGCTGCACCTCCCCAAACAGTATATAACCCTGATCGACCAGGGAGTGAGCCAAATGTATAGTTGCAAACAACTGGTCACTAGACCATCCTTTCAAAGCCTGATAGCAATAATCACCTCTTTCAGATGCCAGCAGAGAAAAATAAATAACCTCATCGGCATTCGTGTTTGCAACCAAGCTGAATCAAAATGGTTCCCCTGTGCAGCCACTTCTGGTCAGGGATGTCCCTGGTATTCTGTCATAAACCAGATGTGACCAGAACTGTGTGACTGCAACAGAGTGAACCAGACATAAATAGGTGAAAGTAGTTTATTTAGGTAAATGAATATATATGTGAACACACCACCAATACAGAGTGAACAAACCAAACAACCAAACAGTGAAAATAAACCTACCAGCATAGCTAGCAAAAGGGAGTACCAGAATCGTAGTGAAGCCAGGCCAGGGTCATAAACAGGAGATCAGTAGATGGGGGCCAGGAGTAAACAGACAGGGAAGATCCAGGGATACAGGAACAGATATAACAGGTTCAGGATACAGGAATCAGGGTAAACAGGCTGCAGGTCAAGCCACAAGGACAATACCAGGGCAAGGTGTGTGTGCACTTGCCGGGTATTTATACAATAGCTGATAACGATACAACAAGAACTCTGCTCCACTCTGCAAGACGACAAGCAAACCAGCTTTTGACATTTATTTTATATTAAGTTAGTCTCCCACTCTCTATCCACTAACATGCTCCTTATTCTCTTCCTTCTCACATTGGTGTCTTCTATCCTCAAATTATCTTTACTCTACCCATCCTCTCTTCCCTGCAGCATGCACATATCACCCTCACTCCTACTATGGCACCCATCATCTCCTGCATTTGCTGCACCCACATGCTGACATAAACACCAGGGCCACTAGACACGTGCGCTCATGCACATCCCACTCCCACTTTGCCTTCCTCACCCTCCTCCTTCTCCTAGTCTCAGGTGACATTTCTCCTAATCCTGGTCCGCCATTTTCCAACTGCAAGCCACATATCCAATACCCCTCCCCCTCTGGCAACCACCGCAATCCACTCAGTTTAATTTTTATCCCCCTGCTTCCTCAAAGCAGCCCACCAATCTCATGTGCCCTTTGGAACGCCCACTCCAACTGTAACAAGCTAACATCTGTACATGACCTCTTCATCTCTCATGGCTTTAACATACTCGCCATAACAGAAAAAATTTTGACTCAGCTTGTCATGCTGCCCTCTCCCATGGTGGTCTCCATTGGACTCACTCCCCCAGACCCAACAGACAGAAAGGAGGTGGAGTTGGCTTCCTTCTATCCCCAAAAAGCACCTTCCAAGTCCTTCCTGTCCCTCCCTCTCTATCCCTCTCTTCTTTTGAGATGCACTGTATTCGTCTGTTTTCTCCCATTTCCCTGAGGATTGCAGCAATTTATCGGCCTCCAGGACCGGTATCGCGCTTTCTTGATGACTTTGCTGCCTTGCTACCCTACTTTCTCTCCTCTGAAATACCCACCATTATTCTTGGTGACTTCAACATTCCTGTCAATGTTAACAGCCCAACTACAGCTAAACTTCTGGACTTAACCTCATCTTTTGACCTAACCCAATGGACACATACTTCCACTCACTCCAATGGTAATACCCTTGACCTTGTATTCTCCCATCTCTGCAACCCTGGCAACCTCACCAACACCCCCTTTCCTCTCTCTGATCACAACCTCATTACTTTCACTGTATCCTTGCCTCCAACCACCCATCCCTCCAAGCAGCAAACAATTACTTGTAGAAACCTTTGCCACTTTAACCCTTCTCTTCTCTATTCTTCTACTGACCACCTATATGACATAATCTCTCCCCTGTCTTGTCCTGACCTGGTCACCTCTGTCTACAACAGTTCACTCCCATCATCACTAGATGCACTTGCTCCGCTAACCACACGGAGAATCAGGCCCCCACCGTTACAACCCTGGCAAACTGACAACACTAGAGATCTCAAGAGACATTGCTGTGCTCTCGAACGACTCTGGCGTAAAACCAAATGCCTGCAAGACTTCACCCTATATAAATCTGCCCTTCTAAAGTAAAATTCATGCCTCCATGCTGCCAAACAAGCCTACTTTGTCTTCTTATTAATTCCTTGTCATCCAGTCCCCGTTGGCTCTTCTCAACCTTTAACTCTCTGCTTCATCCCCCACCCCTCTGACCACTAACTCACTCACTGCCCAAGAGATTGCCAATCACTTCAAAGACAAGATCGATGCAATTCGTGAGGACACCTCCACTGTGCATACGTCTTCCCCACCCAACATACCTTGCCTAGCAGCACATTCAACACTCTCCTCTTTTGAATTGGCTACTAGGGATTAGCTTCGAGTTCGAGTCGAACTCATGTTCGACTCGAACATTGGCTGTTCGCAAGTTCGCCGAACAGCGAACAATTTGGGGTGTTCGCGGCAAATTTGAATGCCGCAGAACACCCTTTAAAAGTCTATGGGAGAAATCAAAAGTGCTAATTTTAAAGGCTTATATGCAAGTTATTGTCATAAAAAGTGTTTGGGGACCCGGGTCCTGCCCCAGGGGACATGGATCAATGCAAAAAAAGTTTTAAAAATGGCCGTTTTTTCAGGAGCAGTGATTTTAATTATGCTTAAAGTCAAAAAATAAAAGTGTAATATCCCTTTAAATTTCGTACCTGGGGGGTGTCTATAGTATGCCTGTAAAGGGGCGCATGTTTCCCGTGTTTAGAACAGTCTGACAGCAAAATTACATTTCGAAGGAAAAAACCCATGTAAAACTACCCGCGGCTATTGCATTGCCGACAATACACATAGAAGTTCATTGATAAAAACGGCATGGGAATTCCCCACAGGGGAACCCCGAACCAAAATTAAAAAAAAAAAATGACATGGGAGTCCCCCTAAATTCCATACCAGGCCCTTCAGGTCTGGTATGGATATTAAGGGGAACCCCGGCCAAAATTTTTTTAAAAAATGATGTGGGGTTCCCCCTAAATTCCATACCAGGCCCTTCAGGTCTGGTATGGATATTAAGGGGAACCCCAGCCAAAATTTAAAAAAAAATGACGTGGGGTTCCCCCTAAATTCCATACCAGACCCTTCAGGTCTAGTATGGATTTTAAGGGGAACCCCGCGCCAAAAAAAAAATGGCGTGGGGTCCCCCCAAAAATCCATACCAGACCCTTATCCGAGCACGCAACCTGGCAGGCCGCAGGAAAAGAGGGGGGGACGAGAGTGCGCCCCCCCTCAAGAACCGTACCAGGCCACATGCCCTCAACATTGGGAGGGTGCTTTGAGGTAGCCCCCCAAAACACCTTGTCCCCATGTTGATGAGGACAAGGGCCTCATCCCCACAACCCTGGCCGGTGGTTGTGGGGGTCTGCGGGCGGGGGGCTTATCGGAATCTGGAAGCCCCCTTTAACAAGGGGACCCCCAGATCCCGGCCCCCCCTGTGTGAAATGGTAAGGGGGTACTTACCCCTACCATTTCACTAAAAAACTGTCAAAAATGTTAAAAATGACAAGAGACAGTTTTTGACAATTCCTTTATTTAAATACTTCTTCTTTCTTCCATCTTCCTTCATCTTCTTCTTCTTCTGGTTCTTCCTCCGGCGTTCTCGTCCAGCATCTCCTCCGCGGTGTCTTCTATCTTCTTCTCCTCGGGCCTCTCCGCACCCATGGCATGGGGGGAGGCTCCCGCTCTTCTCTTCATCTTCTTCTCTTCTTCTTTTCTTCTCTTCTTCTCTTCTTCATTTTCTTCTCCGGGCCGCTCCGCACCCTATGCCATGGGTGCGGAGCGGCCGGAGGAGAAGAAGATAGAAGACGCCGCAGAGGAGATGCTGGACGAGAACGCCGGAGGAAGAACCAGAAGAGCCAGAAGAACCAGAAGAAGAAGATGAAGGAAGATAGAAGAAAAAAGAAGCATTTAAATAAAGGAATTGTCAAAAACTGTCTCTTGTAATTTTTAACATTTTTGACAGTTTTTGACAGTAAGTACCCCCTTACCATTTCACACAGGGGGGGGCGGGATCTGGGGGTCCCCTTGTTAAAGGGGGCTTCCAGATTCCGATAAGCCCCCCTCCCGCAGACCCCCACAACCACCGGCCAGGGTTGTGGGGATGAGGCCCTTGTCCTCATCAACATGGGGACAAGGTGTTTTGGGGGGCTACCTCAAAGCACCCTCCCAATGTTGAGGGCATGTGGCCTGGTACGGTTCAGGAGGGGGGGCCGCACTCTCGTCCCCCCCTCTTTTCCTGCGGCCTGCCAGGTTGCGTGCTCGGATAAGGGTCTGGTATGGATTTTTGGGGGGACCCCACGCCATTTTTTTTTTTGGCGCTGGGTTCCCCTTAAAATTCATACCAGACCTGAAGGGTCTGGTACGGAATTTAGGGGGAACCCCACGTCATTTTTTTTTTAAATATTGGCCGGGGTTCCCCTTAATATCCATACCAGACCTGAAGGGCCTGGTATGGAATTTAGGGGGACTCCCACGTCATTTTTTTTTAAATTTTGGTTCGGGGTTCCCCTGTGAGGAATTGCCATGCCGTTTTTATCAATGAACTTCTATGTGTATTGTCGGCAATGCAATACCTGCCAGTAGTTTTAAATGGGTTTTTTCCTTCGAAATGTCATTTTGCTGTCAGACTGTTCTAAACACGGGAAACATGCGCCCCTTTACAGGCATACTATAGACACCCCCCAGCTACGAAATTTAAAGGGATATTACACTATTATTGTTTGACTTTAAGCATTATTAAAATCACTGCTCCTGAAAAAACGGCCGTTTTTAAAACTTTTTTTTGCATTGATCCATGTCCCCTGGGGCAGGACCCAGGTCCCCAAACACTTTTTATGACAATAACTTGCATATAAGCCTTTAAAATTAGCACTTTTGATTATTCATGTTCGTGTCCCATAGACTTTAATGGTGTTTGCTTGTTCGAACAAACTTTTTTCCTGTTCGCATGTTCTGGTGCGAACCGAACAGGGGGGTGTTCGGCTCATCCCTATTGGCTACTACTAAAGAGGTTACAAAACTTTTCTCGGATGCCCACCTAACCAATTGTCCCTTGGATCCTGTTCAGTCACAACTACTACGGTCACCCTCTTTTTCTATCCTATGCTCCCTCACCCACATCTTCAAACTCTCCCTCTCTAGTGGCATCTTCCCCTCCCCTCTAAAACATGCGCAGATCACTCCCATTCTTAAAAAGCCCTCACTGGACCCTACCAACCTGAACAACTTAAGACCCATCTCATTGCTTCCATTCACCTCTAAACTTCTAGAACGCTTAGTCAACAACTCCTTCAGTGTCACCTACAACTCTGTCTCCTCTCCATTGCCCCTGTCTGTGGGGGTCCCCCAAGGCTCTGTTCTTGGACCTAGTACCCTGGCATGTTCTTGGACCCCTTCTCTTCTCTATCTACACCTCCTCCCCTGGTCACTTAATAACCGCCCACGGCTTCCAATACCACTTATACGCTGATGACACCCAAATCTATCTGTCTACTCCTCACCTTACTCCTTCAGTCTCCTTTCGCATTACTAACTTACTAACTGACATATCAGCATGGATGTCGCACCACTCCCTAAACTAAATCTCTCTAAAACTGAGCTATTAATATTCCCCCCTGCCCGTGCCCCCCTCCATGACTTTTCCATCAAAATCAACAATGCAACCATCAGTCCCTCCCCTCATGCCAGGGTACTAGGTGTAATCCTAGACTCTGACTTGTCATTTCAGCCTCAAATCCAGTCATTGTCAAAAGTTTGTAGAATTCACCCCTGTAACATCTCTAAAATTTGCCCCTTTTTAACAAATGAAACCACCAAGCTCCTCTTTCACTCCCTTGTTATCTCTCGCCTTGACTATTGCAACTCCCTTCTCATTGGCCTACCTCTCCATAGGCTATCCCCGCTTCAGTCTATCATGAATGCTGCTGACAGACTTATCCACCTTACTAACCGCTCAATGTCTGCCAACCCTCTACTCCAATCCCTACACTGGCTCCCAATCACCCAGTGAATTAAATTCAAAATACTAACCACAACATACAAAGCCATTCACAACTCTGCCCCGGGCTACATCACCAATCTTATCTCCAAATATCACCCAAATCGACCTCTCCCCTCTTCTCAAGACCTCCTGTTTTCAAGCTCTCTCATCTCCTCCTCCCATGCTCGTCTCCAGGATTTCTCCAGAGCCTCTCCCATCCTCTGGAACTCACTACCTCCATCTATCCGGCTATCCCCTACTATTGCTACCTTCAGGCGATCCCTGAAAACGCATCTCTTCAGGAAAGCCTATCACGTCTCCAACTAATCTCCTACCACTTCCAACAGCTCATTCCCCACAGTTACAACCTTTTGTACCACCTGCCCCACCCTATTAGACTGTAAGCTCTTCTGAGCAGGGCCCTCTTAATCCTCTTGCATTTTATTGTATTATAACTGTATTGTCTCCCTTTTATATTGTAAAGTGCTGCGTAAACTGTTGGTGCTATATAAATCCTGTATAATAATAATAATAATAATTATTACGAGGTCAGGTGAAGCCTGGTTGCAGAAGGTAATACCTGCTCCACACTGCCAGGATCCCTCCGCCGGTGGACGCCAGTACTTTGGTCAAAAGATGACATAATACCAGCAGGGAAAAGCTCTTCTGACAGCTCCAAACTGCCAGGAGACACCTGCTGGTGGGCCTCAGTACCGCATGCAAAATGATCGATATTACCAGCGGAGAGAACCTTTCCTGACAGGTGCCCAGAACTGGACAGCATACTCTAGGTGCGGCTGGACCAGAGTCTTGTAGAGCGGGAGAATTATTGTTTTATCTCTGGAATTAATCCCCTTTTTAATGCATGCCGATATTCTGTTTGATTTGTTAGCAGCAGCTTGGGATTGCATGCCATTGCTGAGCCTATCATCTACTAGGATCCCCAGGTCCTTTTCCATCCTAGATTCCCCCAGAGGTTCTCCCCCAGTGTATAGATTGCATTCATATTTTTGCCACCCAAATGCCTTATTTTACATTTTTCTACATTGAACCTCATTTGCCATGTAGTTGCCCACCCCATTAATTTGTTCAGATCTTTTTGCAGGGTTTCCACATCCTGCAGAGAAGTTATTGCCCTGCTTAGCTTAGTACCATCCACAAATACAGAGATTAAACTGTTTACCCCATCCTCCAGGTCGTTTATGAACAAATTAAACATGATTGGTCCCAGCACAGAACCCTGGGGGACCCCACTACCCACCCCTGACCATTCCGAGTACTCCCCATTTATCGCCACCCTCTGAACTCACCCTTGTAGCCAGTTTTCAATCCATGTACTCAGCCTATGGTCCATCCCAATGGACCTTATTTTGTACAGTAAACGTTTATGGGGAACTGTGTCAAATGCTTTTGCAAAATCCAGATACACCACGTCTACGGCCTTCCTTTATCTGGATGGCAACTCACCTCCTCATAGAACGTTAATAGATTGGTTTGGCAATAAGAATGATTCTTCATGAATTCATGCTGTTTACTGCTAATGATACCATTCTCGTGGTACACTCAGCCTGCCCATACATGATTTGAATCTCAGAGGGATTCTGCTGAACCTGCTGAGATTCAAACCATTTAAGGCCAGCCTTAGTTATACTTTAGGAAATAATAAAAGTATAGGAGTTAACACTATTTTTAGAAGATGAGTAATACATAGTAATATTTACCTTAATCCATGGTCCTGCAATCTACCTTCCTGCCAGTGCTAGTTTTGGCAACCGGTCCTCTGTCACCTTCCCTGATGGTCTCCAACTGGTCCTGTCTCTGCCCTTCTCGCTGATGTCATTACATACAGTGCAGTACTAGCAGTCCACGTCATCAGAATGGGACAGAGCCACTGGTAGGAATGGTCTGCCCACATTCCAGCACTGAAAAGAAGAGGACCAGGCTGCTGGTTGTTGCATCCTCTGAATTAGGCTTTAAAATGTATTGAAAGACATTTTTTTTATATGCCCAAGTAAGGAAGGGGAGGATCCTCTATCAGTTTTTCTGTGAGAAGTATAGAGGAAGGCACCAGACAAGTTATACTGTCGCTGGTTATGGAATATCACATTCATTTATAAGACTTTCAGGGCTACCAAATTCCATTGTAGGGAGTCCCTTAGAAGCCCTGAAATTAGTTGGTTTTTGACTACAGCATTAAATAAAGATTTATTCTGTACACACATGTTTCACTCTCATCCTTTTCTCTGTACAGTCTTACAGGAATATGAGCCAAGCCAAGACCCCTGCCCTCCGGAGAGCTGTCAAAGGAAAATCTTCTCATACCAGACAAGGTACTCAATTGCATCCCCTTTTGCTTTCACTCTCCCCTTAGATCAGTGCTGCTCTTTACAGGGCTTCAGGGATCAAAAAGTTTAATTTCCTTTATGTCTATTTGAGCCTTTAAATTGAAAGCAACAATTATTTGTTGGTAATCCCAGAAGTGAGCGGGAGCTATTAATAAAGAAGACAATAAATTTACTCAGGCAGTTACTGAGTTGGCTGCAACAGTTGAAGTGGATCGTTTTATAGTACTTTACTTTTAAAATGTCCCCCAGCTGCAGTACCACCTTTCGAACACAAGGTGTCCTCAGCCTTCCTGGTTGAGTGACACCCAGTATCACTCAACCTAAAAGACTGAGAAAACATTGTGAGTGCAGGGTGTCATGGCCCCACTCTCTGAGCAAACCATTCTTCTGTCAGTATACTGGTGCTATGAGCGATGCCCATCACACCATATCAGTGCCCTTTTCTGCATGATCCAAGACCAACCAAGAGTGGGAGATAAGGGAAAAGTGCATCACAAGAAGGCCTAGAAGACATCAGAGTATATATATATATATATATATATATATATATATATATATATATTAAAAAAAAGCATAATACCAGCCAAATGTAATAAGATCAAAAATTATATGGGGGAGGGGGGTGAAGGGGGAAATCCAGACTGGCAGTACATTGAACAGATACAGGGTGTTTCTTTTGTTTGTTTTTTTAAGTAAGAGAAATAATTTCTTTGGAACTCCCTACCCCAATTTGTCCGACTGTCCCCTGATCTATCCATCTTTAGGCGATCCCTGAAAACACTTCTCTTCAAAGAAGCCTATCCTGCTTCTAACTAACACTGTTTTGATTCCTCCATCAGCTCATCCCCCCACAGCTATTACCTTTGGTATCAATTGACCCTTCCTTTTTAGATTGTAAGCTCAAATAAGCAGGGCCCTCTGATTCCTCTTGTACCAAATTGTAATGTAACTGTAATGTCTGCCCTCATGTTGTAAAGCACTGCGCAAACTGTGGTGCTATATAAACCCTGTATAATAATAATAATAATAATTCTATGTAGGAGGGACATTTCACTGCCCTGATACTACATAACCATGAAATAATAGTATAATGTAGTTATAAAGATGAATACCCGGTATGGCAATTTTTACATAGTTTCATTGGGGTAGCTTGGACCATTGTAAGTATGTATGCTCCATATCTGTAGGATCTCAGTGGAAGCCGGAAATCATTGTAGTAGCTACCTCTACTACACTACATTCTGGGTCCCATGCCAACTGGACCAAGCTGGACCAATGTAACTATTTAAAAGTTGTAATACCTTCATATTGACAATTTCAAAAAGTTCTCATATACCATGTTTTGTACCTTTACATTATTTCAATAAAAATATATTGAAAGTGAAAAGTTGTGCTAACTGGAATTCAGCTTTAAAGCGTTTTATCATGCATACACTTAAAGTAGATCTTGCGCTAAAAAGCAAGATCCACTTAGAACATTATTGCCCCTTTTCCCATCTAAAGTCAATTTTTTATACCTGTAGGAATAAAACACCTATGTAAAAAAAAAAATTTACTTCACATCCAAGTTTTGCCTCTTCGTGCCTAAACAAAAGAAAAAAGGGTTGGGACTTTAAATGAGGTGACAATAAATATGCACCTCCATCCCTGTGGCGTTGCCAAAAATAGAGAAAGGAGTTTGGGACTTTAAATGAGGTGTGTTTCCAAAGGTTGATACAATAGGCAAGACCTAGGTGTGAATGCATTGATCCATATACCAAAGGTGAATGCACATTCTATAAAATACTTTATTGAACATTGTTTTACAATTGTAACCATGTTGCAAAATATAAAGGAATCAAAATGTTACATTAAGATCATAGCTACAGCAAATTTGCAGCAATAAAAATACAATAATCACATCAATGGTAGGTACATTAAATTAGTCATTAATTGGTCGATCAATAGAGTTGTCGCACAGTATGCTCGACGCGTTTCGTGAACCATCACTCATCAGGAGCAAGCGACAACCATCCATCTATAGGTAACATATAAGTATGTATAAATACCACGGTATTCAAAATATTCATAAAATAAAAATAATAATAAATTATAATATATATGTATAGCCAAAGTGCGAGCAAAGGTCGAAATTTGGTTGGAATTACTCACAAAAATATACGCTACCCTCATGGGCACTGGGTGCAGACATCAAAGGCGCCATCCAAGAAATGTCCACCACGGGAGCTGAGGGGGCCACAACAATGCACACTGGATTGCAGTAATGGACCAAGAAGGGGAAACAAAGTATCCATGAAGAGTTCACCGGTGGTCCAATGATCATTCGGGAAATTCTGTGAGTGGATATAGTATATTAAATTCAAATGTTTGTACTATATACAACCATGTTTACAAAATAAAATGTTTAATGATATACTGAGTCCCAACCAGATTCAGGCCCAGCACATCAGAGGTATATTTAATTATTTTTATATATATCTTAGACCTATGCATAATATATAGCATGGTAAGTAATTTGTAAATATTGTATATAATTATCGCAAAACCATGAATTTAAATGTATTATAAAGATGGATAGTAACACCTATATGAAAATAATAATATATAGTAAGCTGGTATTGGTATGTCCAACCAATGGAGAGGTGAAGGGGGGATGTGTGAGCAATGCGTGAGTGAAGTGTGGGTGTGTGATTTGTCTAAGAAGGTGTAGGGGCAAAAGCAGCAGTGTATGTTAGTGTTGAGGTGAACGAAACAATCAATATGAAAATAAAAAGTGAAATGTCAAAAAATTAAAAAGAAAAAACTTGGGTGGATAAAGTGGAAGTGACCCTGGTTACAGGGCACATAGTGAACCTGAACCAGGGAATGAAAGTGAGTGATAGGGTGAGTGTGAGGAGCCGTATGAGAGCCCCCCGGAATGTGTGGGTATGTGAGGTGAGAGGGAAATGGTGAAGGCCACCCTCTCCAAAGCCGTTTACCTTGATGTCTTAATATCCTCTTCGTGCCTAGACAAATGGGGACATGACGATCCTATAGATATGATCCTGAGGATCCCAAATCTCTTGAGAAGAAGGCCTATTTTAAGAGACTGCATGACATTCAACCTGTGTCTGATCAACAGGTTAGTCTGTTGATCAAACGCTGTCTGACTTCTGTCTGCTCATTCCTTGGATTACCTGCAAATAGTTTGGATTGTCTTTGCATTTACCTTGTTTTTGTTTAATCTGAGCATTAGCTAGTTATCTCTGCTTTTGTCATCGTTGCTCTGTGTACCTGCCTAAAATCGGGACTCTAGGGATTGGTGTATCTATTCCTGTTCTGACCATCACGCTGCTCTCTCTGCTTCTGTCTGTTGTTTGAACTGATCATCTGTCTGTGAACTTACAAAGTTAAAGTTCTAGCACAGACAACCTTTTCACCCCAGAGTAACCCCTAGAATTTTCAGGTCTTGGGGAACAATGACTAAAACTAATTCATTGGGGTTAATGGGGAAAATACGCCCCCTTACAGTTGGTGGCCAGAATTCCACTCATACAAACTGCTAAAAAGATAATTGAAACCATGCTGTTGGTTTTGCCAAGTGGCATTGGCAGTAGCTATGCAAGCATCAAATAGGAGGCCATCAGCCACAGCTCAAGGAACCTTTTGTAACCTCTGGAGAAACCCCAATGTTCTATGTAACCCTGGTTGAGAATGGCTGCTCTTGCAAGTGTGTTGTCTGTTAGTCAGCTGTTGCTTCTGATGACACAGTAGGTCCTCAATTGAACTCTATGATAGTCTTTATTGATGATGGAAGTGGTGGTTTCAAAATCACCTACAATTGCTTGCTTTCTGGTAAACAAAGCTGTGCTGGGCCTTAGCTATTTTGATTTCAGTCCTTACCAAGAAACCAATAAGATTTTTTTTTTAAATTCAGTAATCTTCATTGCAAAAAAAATTCTTACAGCAATATATCTAACACATTTCACATTCATATTATCCAGATACAGCAAAAATACAAAAAAAAACAAAATACAAACTTAAATCAAATAACCCCCCCATCTCTCTCTCCTCCTCCTCCTCCCCTACCCCGTCGTCTCTCTCTAAAGGGGTCCAACCCCCCTATTCCCCATCTCAATCCGGCCGACTGATGTCACCCCTTCACTTTATGGCATCTCACATTTCAGGGCCCAAAACCTCCAACCAGTCTTTCCAAATATCCTCAAATTTCATTTGACAATTTCTATGTAGAAAAGTACATTTCTCTTTTAATATAGTTTCGTTCTCCATTTTTCTACTGTCGGTGGATGAAGGGAGATCCATTTCTGTGCTATTAATTTCCGTGCCTGGAACAAACTTCTCGCTTTTGTATCATAGACATTTTTCGGAAAGCTAGATTCCTCCATTATATTCAATAGACACATTCCAGGATCCACAGTTTAATTTGAAGCACCTCATTAATAGTCTTAATTATGTCCTGCCAATATTGGTGGAGTTTCGGGCATCTCCACATCATATGTATTAAATTTGCCAGGGTGCCTCCACAACGCGGACATAGGGGGGAATCTCTACGCTTACACTTAAACAATTTCTCCGGAGTATAATATGATCTATGTATTTAAATTAACAATTGCGTTAATTTTTGTGTGGCAGATGACGATACCTTTGGGATCGGGGATAGAGCCATTGCCCACTGATCATCTGACAATGATCCCAGGTCTTGTTCCCACTGGACCTTAGAAGGAATATCTATAGATTTTTTAAACTTGTTATGCAACATCTCATATAGTCGTGAAAGAAGGCCCTGCCTTTGACCTCTATCCCTCAACAATGAAATTATTTTAGAGTTATTGAGTTTAAATTCAAAGGTACGAGCCTGGGCCATGTTTAAGCTGCAGATATTGAAAAAAACTCTGTCTTGGAATCCCAAATTCCTCAGATATTTGAGAGAATGATTTAAAACTCCAATTTTCAAACAGTTGCTCCATATATCTCAATCCCTTCATTTGCCATAGCGCAAACCCTTCCACCTTCTGCAGCTCCTCGCAGTTTACATTTTTATGGTAATATTGGGGTATAGGAGTATAACCCATAATATTTAATATTTTTCATTTCATGCCAGACCTTAGAAAAAAGTTTACCTTTCAATGAACTTTTTATCCATTTGTTGGGTTTTTGTCTCTAGTAAGGAGATCAATGTATCTCCCTTACACAGCAGCAGTAATAATCCCTGTATGGAATCACTGTCCACAATCTCCATCCACCCATAGAATTGCTGTATTTGTCTGGCCAAAAAGTAATTTTTAGGGTGTGGAATAGCAAGTCCCCCTTCATCTTTAGCTAGCATGAATCTTGTTAATTTTATGTGTGCCGTTTTTAATTCCATATAAGCTCACGGAAAAGAGATTCTACCTTCCTAAACCAGAGCATTGTTATCCAAATAGAGCAGTTGTGAAAAATATACAATAGTTGTGGGGCCCAAATCATTTTTAAAAGATTGGCTCTGCCAATCATTGTTAGTTATAATTTGCACCAACTGCGACATTTATCCCTGAACCTAAGCAATAATGGTTTGAGATTCAAATAACCAATGAGATTAGCAGGAGAAATAAAGAAAATTCTTTGATCCTTTTTCAACTTTCACCATTCATGGCAGGTATATATGGTATAATGGTCATTGGTGCAACAATAAACTAGTCCATTGGAATGCGTGGAAACACAGTAGAGGCTTTGGCTGGTTTGGGCAATGTTTTAGCAAACTTATGTGAAGGGTTGCTTTAAAAGAGAAGTATGTTTGTTTGTTTTTTTTCAGAATCATACTTATGAACCGCACTACCCCCGTAGGAGCTGCTAATTTGTTCGTTTTCCCACCGGCCATCCCAGACCCTCGGAGCTACCCTTACCTCTGACACTTCGGGTTCCATAATGTGTAATAGTGTGCGGTCACAACAAAACCTTAAAGCAAATTCACAGTGCACAATATAGTATACCTGTTTGTCTTTACCTTGATCTCCACTTGCTTGATGATACAAAAGAAATAACACTCACACAGTTATACTTAAGTAAATCTTTGTTTACTGTAATTGCTTTAAAGTGGGGTCCTACAATGGTTGTACTGTCAGACCAACGTAGTCTGACAGTCAGCTGAACTTTATATTACAAAGATACAACACAGGTATAAAATGTCTGAAATAATATATGAGTGGTGTAGCAAAGTAAATAGGATAACCGTCAGAGTGAATTTATCTCACTATGAGCACTATCCTATTTTCTGCGCGCTTTATTACTGGACTAAATCAAAGACTAACTTGATAAAATGTAGTACAATTAGAGAGCTCCCTCATCTAGTATCCCACTACTTATATAGTAAAGGGACACAAGGCCTTGTGTTTTACTAAGCAGTCCTTCTTTTCTTCTTTTCTTCTGCAAGCAAAACAAAGTAGATTTGTAATACAAAGAGTTTATGACTCCTGGTCAAAGTAAACTGAAAATGTGAAAGCAAGGTTCTGGTGTTGCAGCATTATAACTAACTCTGATGCCAGGGACTCAGTACTAAATCCTCTTCAATTTGCTTGTGGGACTATGGATCCCAGCAACTCTGTCTTGTGTAGACGAATGTATAAAAGTGCATCAAGAAACTTGTGGGCAACAGCCCTCTCACCCAACCAGGACAGTGTTGTCAGAAGACTCCTTTCTGATGTACAGGGTTCTGTCTCCGGCCAGCCGGCACTGTTGCGCTGCTCTACTCCTCTCCACAAGACACTCCAGAACTCCCAGATGACTCTGACAGGCTCCTCTGGCTCCTTCCCAGTCCTGCCCCGCTGTCAGTCCAGCTCCCTGATGTATCACAGTGCCGCTGCTCGGATCGCTCTTCCGTGGAGGTAGGCCACGCTGTGCTGAAGACCTCACACCAATTCTCCCAGGCTGGCCATGCATGTGTAAGAGACCTAAGATGGCCGCTCCCAGCCTTTTTATAATCTTCCCATAATGCAGTTCTGTTCCCGAAGGTTGATGGGAGTCCGTGAGCATTGTGGGTAGGTCAAGTTAATGTCCAGATGTAAACAAACAAAACACTTCCATGTCACTTCTGAACAATAATACAAAAATAAAGAATGCAGTCCTTATATGTTTTGGCCGCTAGATGGCGCCAAATGATAAGATGTATACAACACCAAGTTATACATATATTATGACTGCTACACTTACCTAGGTGGATGCTGCATCTGTCGCCCGTCGGCTCTAAGACTGAGGACCAAGCGATCAAATACCAGCCGCTGTCTGCTCTGCCCCCCCTCTCCCTCCACTCCACCTCCACTGGAGCATGGGGCTGTGGAGGGAGCAGGAGCGGCCGGCTAAGCCAGGTGTTGATCCAGGCATATGGGCAGACCCCGACTTCATTGTCACGTTCTTGCTCCAGCCTGCTGTCTGCTGAAAACAGGTCACAGGAGTGCAGAATGAACTACACTACTGTGATCCACAGGAGAAGTACAGCCAAACAAACTTTGGTTGTACTTCTCCTTTACAGTATATTGATTACGTTCTGAGTTAAGTACAGTTCCCAAGTTTACTGCATAGCATTATTAGCAAACAGCATTCACTTTTTGCCTAAAATTGCCCTTAAAACCATTTTTTATAGGCAACTGGCAAACATCTGAAGTTTTTGCATTTCACACTTTAGACGAAGAAAATAAAAAAGTGATAAAACTGAAACCAATGACTTTTATATCAAAGACGGAATCAAAGTCAGGAAAACTTCTACCTCTCTGAGTCTGCTTGACTGGCCAACTGGATTCCAATTTAATGGATCATTTATTAAAGTTCCACTTGAAGACTTGAGCTTTATCTCACCACTTACAGAAATGTCAATCTAGGTACATTTACTATTTCATTGACAGCATCCTGGGTCACACAACTAGATCACAGTAACATCAACAAAAAGGGAGTAAATGCCATCCTTTTAAGCTAGGTGAAGATGAAATAATAGAATACAAACTGCAGGTTTCTGTGACAACTATAGAGCTAAAAGGCTAATCGGTGACGTAAAATCATCTGAAATTCTTGATATTCTGAATTAGATTTTCACTCTTGCCTCTGAAAAACTGGATATCCAGCTTTCTTACAGGTTGAGCTTGAACTTTAAATTCAAATTTGCAATTCACATTTTTGGTGTGTTTTTAATTGTATAGAGCAGGGGACTCAAACTGGCGGTCCTCCAGCTGTTGCGAAACTACAAGCCCCATGAGGCATTGCAAGGCTGACAGTTACAAGCATGTCTCCCATTGTAGTTTTGCAACAGCTGGAGGGCCCCCAGTTTGAGACCCTTGGTATAGAGCATGATAGCATAGATTACTGGACAGCCGACCACCCTTGGTAATCCACAGCGACCCTGTCAGAATTCTGGAGATCCCAATGACACACACAACAGGCAGCTTTCATGTGCAAAGTGAGTCTGAACTCTTTATTAAGAATGATATATATTTATATGTGAGTTACAACATAGAGGGAAGGGTCAAACTCGCTCCTAAGTTTCTAAGGGTCAACCAGTCTTCTACAGAGAGATTTTTTCATCATTAATTTTAGGCAGCTGAAAGGAATTTACAAAGATAGCTTATCTGCATAGACTTACTACCTAGAGTTGGCCTAAAATCAATGAGTCATACAGTGAAAGTTCTTAATTAAAACTTGGCTCAAACAAAAAGGTCTAAAACTCTAACCAAAAAGAAATGTCAGATAAGGCACATACATTCTTTAAAAACAAGCTTGTGAAATGGAGGGTAGATTACAAAATGGAGTGACAGTTGATCATATGCTCTATTACAGAGTGCACTTTGTCCTTTGTACTTTGTGCCATGTTTTTAAGTGCCTTTTAACCCTAGCTATGAAGTTCATCCAGTGCTACTGTGGCCAATCTAACAACCACTTTGAAGGAGACGGTTGATTCTTGCAACCAGGGCAGTCTTTAATATTGATTGCAAACATTTTCTTGGGGCCCCCCAACCGTTCTTAGACATATAACAAATAGCAGTAAGACTCAAAATCTGTTTACTGCAGCAGATCAGGCAGCAATTGCAATTGGTTGCCAGAGGATACAGCATATTATTACCGATCACTGACTTACAACACATAATTTCTGTTTCCTCTTTCAATGCTAGAGGTTACTGCACATCATTACTGCTAACTGTGAGACGTACTACAGGAGATGACCAGAGACTGCAAATCTAGTACAGGAGATGACCAGAGACTGCGAATCTAGTACAGGAGATGACCAGAGACTGCGAATCTAGTACAGGAGATAAGCAGAGACTGTGAATCTAATACAGGAGATGACCAGAGACTGCAAATCTAGTACAGGAGATAACCAGAGACTACAAATCTAGCACAGGAGATGACCAGAGACTGCAAATCTAGTACAGGAAATAACTAGAGACTACAAATCTAGCACAGGAGATGACCGGAGACTGCAAATCTAGCACAGGAGATGACCAGAGACTGCAAATCTAGTACAGGAGATGACCAGAGACTGCAAATCTAGTACAGGAGATGACCAGAGACTGCAAATCTAGTACAGGAGATGACCAGAGACTGTGAATCTAATACAGGAGTTGACCAGAGACTGCAAATCTAGTACAGGAGATGACCAGAGACTGCAAATCTAGCACAGGAGATGACCAGAGACTGTAAATCTAGCACAGGAGATGACCAGAGACTGTGAATATAATACAGGAGATGACCAAATAATGCAAATCTTGTATAGGAGATGACCAGAGGCTGCAAATCTAATACAAGAGATGACCAGAGACTGCAAATCTAGTACAGGAGATTACCAGAGACTACAAATCTAGCACAGGAGATGACTAGAGACTGCAAATCTAATACAGGAGATGACCAGAGACTGCAAATCTAGTACAGGAGATGACCAGAGACTGCAAAATTAATACAGGAGATGACCAGAGACTGCAAATCTAGTACAGGAGATAACCAGAGATTACAAATCTAGCACATGAGATGACCAGAGACTGCAAATCTATTACAGGAGATAAATAGAGACTACAAATCTAGTACAGGAGATGACCAGAGACTGTGAATCTAATACAGGAGATGACCAGAGACTGCAAAACTAGTGCAGGAGATAACCAGAGACTTCGGATATAATACAGGAGATAACCAGAGACTGCGGATCTAATACAGGAGATGACCAGAGACTGCGGATCTAATACAGGAGATGACCAAAGACTGCTGATCTAATACAGGAGATGACCAGAGACTGCGGATCTAATACAGGAGATGACCAGAGACTGCTGATCTAATACAGGAGATGACCAGAGACTGCGGATCTAATACAGGAGATGACCAGAAACTGCGGATCTAATACAGGAGATGACCAGAGACTGCGGATCTAATACAGGAGATGACCAGAGACTGCGTATCTAATACAGGAGATTACCAGAGACTGCGGATCTAATACAGGAGATAACCAGAGAGTGCGGATCTAATACAGGAGATAACCAGAGACTGCTTATCTAATACAGGAGATAACCAGAGTACAGGAGGTGATCAACTAAGTAACCATTTTAAAATTTTACCTATCAGCAGTTTACAGCTATACTGTTCATAAACAGGTCAGGGCGAGAATAACAGTCAACAAGCAGTCTATGGGGAGAAGGACCTACCTAGCCAGCCAGGCTCACCACCCGCTTTCATTGATTCAGGGATGGTTCTCTCAGAGGTCCAGGTTCGGGGCCTTCAGGGGTCCAGGTGCGGGGCCCTTAGACATCAAGGTGTGAGGCCTTCAGGGGTCCGGCGGCAGGGCACGCAAAGGTCTGGGGGCAGGACTTGCAAAGGTCTGGGGGTGGGACTCGCAAAGGTCTGGGGGTGGGTTTCGAAGAGGTCCGGAGGCGTGGCTCTCAGCACTCCTACTCCAATCTCAGCTCCGAGCATACAGGCTGCATGGGGTGGGGTCAGAGCTGCAGTGGAGCTCACGGGCCCACCCCCACCCTGCTGGCCGGGGAATACAGCAATGTTTTTCTGCACTCGGCGGGGTTATCAGGGGACCCCAATTTGCGGGCAGCGCGGACTCAGGGGGCAGCTACTTTGGCGGCCCCCCGACCATGACAGGGCCCAGAACAGCTGCCCCTTTTGCGTTAAAGACCGCCCTGCTTGCAACAACAAGAGAAATGCAGACCCTAACATGCCGCCACCCCAATGCATTACTCTTGCTGTTGCTTGCCTTGGGAAAGTATTCACAGCTGAGACAAGCTGCAACTATGAATCAAATTCAAAGCTGGTGTTGGGTCTCTACAGGAGGAGGGAAGGATGACAGGTTGGTGCTCATAAATGGGGTTAGAAAGCACATTGATGGTTTGAACCCAGTCTTAGTGGATTTGACCTGCTCAGGGCCTTCACCACCACTCACATTGCTTCTCATTCTCACTACAATAAGACCTCCATTGCAGTGTTTCACTAAAGCACCTGTTTCCAGGCTGTTATAGGCATTTGTTTATTAGCAATGTCTTTATCACTACTCATTTCTGATGGTTCAGGGTGACATATATCATATACAGAAGTAGTAGCTATATTGTATATAAAGGCCAAATGGAACATCTTTAATAGGCTCTCATCAGATTCTATGAAACAGAGGGATATAAAATGAAAACCACAAGAGAATCTACTTGGTCCTTACGTTGTAGGTCATGTATAATATATCATTTAAAGGATGTCATAGGTTACTGGAGTTATAAAAAAGGGCACTGATAATCATCTGAGACTGGAGAATATTTAAAATTGAGTGTTGAATATTTTCATGAATTTGCTATTCTAGTGTTTAATAATATATTCTAAAATCTGGGGAACTGTCATTAGTCAATGATTGCATGCCATTATCGCACATCATTAATGAGGGTGACGTGACACACGTGACGTGAGTATTCAATGGTTTTGTATGTACTTTGTTTCTAACATGCAGAAGTACACTGCTCAAAACAATTAAAGGAACACTTTAAAAACACATCAGATCTCATTGGGGAAAAATATTATGCTGGATATCTATACTGATATGGACTGGGTATTGTGTTCGGAATGAAAGGATGCCACATCATTTGATGGAAATGAAAATCAAATCTGGACCAGGGCATCACTGAGCTCCTGAACAGACTGAGGTGCAACCTGGCGGTCTCAGATGGACCAAAACATAATGTTCCAGAGGTGTTCTTTAGGATTTAGGTCAGGCGAGCATGGAGGCCATTCAATGGTATCAATTTCTTCATCCTCCAGGAACTCGCCACATGAGGCCAGCATTGTCGTGCACCAGGAGAAACCCAGGACACACTGCACCAGCGTAGGGTCTGACAATGGGTCCAAGGATTGTCCTAATAGCAGTCAGGGTGCCATTGTCTAGCCCAGTGATGGCGAACCCGTGGCACGCGTGCTACAGCCAGCACACCAAGCCCTCTCTGTGGGCACGCCAGGAAGAAATGAGAAAAGCACACACTGACACTAACCGGCCATCCATCCCCAAGCTGATTCGTCCACACCGCACCGCACCCCCCCTTCGAACTACATCTCCCACAGGTCTCTAGGGCCAGCAGTGACGTGTCCGAGGTGGGTGTGACTGAGAAAAAGCGGCCAGGGGTGATGTGCAGGCGTAAATTCAATCATAGAAGCTGTCTCATCCACACCGCACCCCCCCCATCACACTATATCTCCCACAAATCTCTGGGGCCATCAGTGATGTGTCTGGGGTGGACGTGAACACGCGGCTAGGATCAATGGTGATGTGCGAGCGGGAATGAGCTGCCGGATTGGGAGACACTGGAGGCAGGTGAGATGTTAATTTGGACATTGAGTACAGTTATCATATCTATCCGTGGTGTCCTGCTTCTTAGAGGCATAGGCTCAAGCTGCTGACCGGAGCCATGCAATACCTGTATACCTGTACCACCTGCTGGTGGGTACCTTCCCCTTCAACTCCTTCCTGTCTGGTTTCACCTCCTTCATCCTGGCCCTGTGTCTAGGTCAGGATCCAGATTAACTACCAAAATTAGTTGGATTCAATTTATCGTTTTTCTAAATTGAAAAAAAGGTGTAGCACCCAGAATATTATGCAAATCAGAGTAGCAATATATAAACGTAAATCAGCTAAAAACACATGTATAAAACACATTCAGTGCATTAGTTTAAAGAAGTGGCATTCATATGTGCAAATAGTCCCAAACAATTAGGTACAAATAGTCCTAAAATATAGTCCAGGTGAGTAAGTAGGTGGTTGATGTGCGATTCTGGGTCGAAAGCGTGAGTCGTTTTACTTTTTGTTGGTTCATGTCATTTTACCCATGGAACAATAAAATACTACACCATGAATACACATCTGGGCTCCTGGTGAGCTTTTTTGTTCTCATTTGAATCCAGTTAGAGCTGTCTGCGGGAGTTGCAGGTTACGATACCTCCAGAGTGATGTTCATCTATGCATTAAGGCACATTTGCTGCTGTAACGGCAGCCATTCGTTCTGGTAAGTAGGAATTATAATCAATTTCTTCACTGGAGTGGTGGCTATACATCCATATTTCCCACCTACTTACTCACCTGGACTATATTTTAAGACTATTTGTACCTAATTTTTTGGGACTATTTACACATATGAATGCCACTTCTTTTAACTAATGCACTGAATGTGTTTATTTTATTTTATACATGTGTTTTTAGCTGATTTACATTTATATATTGTTACTCTGATTTGCATGATATTCTGGACACTACACCTTTTTGACTCAGAGTGTATGTTATGTAGAGTATGCCCAGCTAGGTTGCTGGCATAAAATATTATAGCTCCTCTGTGAGTTCCTGTTGGAGATGCACTCTACCTAGGGATCTGCCCAGTTTCAGTTTACAAGGGGTTAATTTAATCCTTTTGAAATTCTGCAAAACACAAATTTAGCAGAGAATCCTATTGAAGCCAATAAACGGTTGGGGGCTAGGGGCAAATTTGATTATTGGGAGAAATCTTTAAGTTGTATATGGTGTTCCAAAACAAAATGATTTTCAAGGACAGCATCAGTGACACTTTTATCTTTTTTTTTTTTTATCTTTTACATTTAGCTCGGCTTAAATACAGCAGTAGCACCCCAATGGAAGTAGCAGCCATAACATATCTAAAAGCTATACAATTGAACCAGGCGTGACACAAGCTTGATGTTGGGATGCGTGGCTGGCATATCTAAAACTGGATACAAACAGGGGTTCCCTCAATTCCAGCCTCAGTATACTGCTCTGGCCTGCACGCATCCGATAGGGACGGGGGTAGGTGAGACATCTTGCCCCATTTAATGGGACTATCGTTGAGTAATTTTACTTAATATCAACTACCACTGTTCCAATGTTAACAACCTTACCAGCAATAACGCCCTATGCTTTCCCGATTTTGGAGTTTTAAAGTAACTCAACGAACCATATTATAAATGAATTGCTCTTTTCTGCTATATCACTGAAGAAGGACACAAAAAAACATTGTTTATTCCGAAACGCGTCGGATGTGAGAAAAAGAGCCCTCATTTAATCCATGTTTAATATCTACACCAAAAGCTATTAATTTTGTAATATGCTCCGTTGAATGTAACGGGTCCTATTAAGGTATATCCACGTTGAGGTATTAACTATAGTCACCCTTATACCATTCACCACAGTTGGGTGTTTTAACCAGGGCCGTCTTTAACCACTTCAGCCCGGACCATTTGGCTGCCCAAAGACCAAAGCACTTTTTGCGATTCGGCACGGCATCGCTTTAACTGACAATTGCGCGGTCGTGCCACGTGGCTCCCAAACAAAATTGACGTCCTTTTTTCCCCACAAATAGAGCTTTCTTTTGGTGGTATTTGATCACCTCTGCGGTTTTTATTTTTTGCGCTATAAACAAAAAAATAGCGACAATTTTGAAAAGAAAAGCATTATTTTTTACTTTTTGCTATAAAAAATATCCCCAAAAAATCTATAAAAAAACATTTTTTCCTCAGTTTAGGTTGATACGTATTCTTCTACATATTTTTGGTCAAAAAAAATCGCAATAAGCGTTTATTGATTGGTTTACGAAAAAATTATAGCGTTTACAAAATAGGGGATAGTTTTATGGCATTTTTATTAATATTTTTTTTTTTTACTAGTAATGGCGGTGATCAGCGATTTTTATCATGACTGCGACACTATGGCGGACAGATCGGACACTTTTGGCGCAATTTTGGGACCATTCACATTTATACAGCGATCAGTGCAATTAAAAATGCATTGATTACTGTGTAAATGTGACTGGCAGTGAAAGGGTTAACCGCTAGGTGGCGCTGTAGGGGTAAAGTGTGTCCTAGGGAGTGATTCTAACTATGGGGGGGAGAGGCTATGCGTGACACGACACTGATCACTGCTCCCGATTACAGGGAGCTGTGATCAGTGTCCTGTCACTAGGCAGAACGAGGAAATGTTTGTTTACATCAGCATTTACCCGTTGCGGGTATCCCCGGGGACATCAAGTCCGCGGGACCCATGACCACACTCACGGAGGTCGTGGCGCGCCCGCAAACCGCTTCTTAAAGAGCAACGTACAGGTAACCGATCCCATTATCCACTTGTGACGTGACCTGTTTGCACTTGTTTTTTACTACAATAAACGTGCTTTTTTCTACACGGAAGTGCGGCCGTCCAGATTCTTCTTCCTTGTCTTCCAAGCAACGTACAGGTACGTTATCTGCCTGTACGTGCTCTTCTGCCGACGTATATCGGCGTGAGCCGGTCGGCAAGTGGTTAATATTGATTGGACCCTGGGCAAACATTTTCTTGGGCCCCCCCTATGCAATTTCACTCTCCACCTGCTCCGAGACAAACAATAAATAGCAGCTAGACTCAAAATCAGTTTACTGAATCAGATCAGGCAGCAATTGCGATTGGTTACCAGAGGTTACAGTGTATCATTACCGCTTACTGACTGGCTGCTAGAGGTTACAGCACACATTACGGCTCACTGGTTAGTTCCTAAAGGTTACAGCACATGATTTATGCCTGTTGATTGGTTTCTAGAGATTATTGTACATCAATACTGCTCACTGATTGGTTGCTAGAGGTTGCTGCACATCATTACTGCTCACTGCTTGGTTGCTAGAGGTTACAGCACATCATCTCCTCACTGCCTGTACACCATGGACTGGGGTGGTGAGGGGACCCCTCAATAGAGAGAAAACTTCTAGGGATCAGTGGCAGTGTTCGGGAGAGGGTTTGTGTGTGTCAGGAACGCAAGCAAAATTGCTTTCCTGACACCACAGAAACATGCTGCCCTTTAGCAGATACACAGCAGTGCCATTATTTGTTAATGGCACCCTCATACATCTGCTGACATGTGCTGTGGAACCGTGTGATTTAAAAAAGTGTTAGGGACTTTCTTCCGCTTTTCTAGCGCATAGAGCAGCCCATTGAAATCAATGGGCTGCCCTGCACGTGACCTACATCTTTATCCACCCTGTCAGTACACCTTTGCATCCTAAAACCTCTGCACCCCAAACCTTCCCCATCCTCCCCACTCCAACCCTACACCCCTTTAACTCTACCTGCCTCCTCTGCTCATCTTTGCACCCACCTTCCTTACCTCCATACATCCCCTCCTTGCTCACCTGTGCACCCAAACTGTAATTCCTTCTCTGCCTACCTCTGCACACCCCACACTACCTTCCCTCCACCTATTTGCTTACCTTTGAAGAACAAGCTGAATGACCACAGTTGCAGGCAGGATTTTTAAGCATGCCCCTTTATAGTATCTCCCCATTCAGAAGAGTTGATGGTAGATATGACCTCAGGGGGGCATGATATACATATGAATGCCGCCTTTAGTTACATATCCATGCCGCTGGTACGTGTCTATTTACATATGAATGCAGCCACTATTTACATATAAATGGCAGTTATGTACATGTAAACACAGGGTCTGCAGGTGAGTCATCTGTACACAACAATAGGGCAGAGCTGGGCAGCATTAGTAGCAGCACTTCACACTGAGATATCGGGACGCAGCACATGACTAAAACTTCAAGGAACAAGGGAATTTAAACTGGGATAGTTGGCAAGTATGAGACAGCTGTTTTGGGGCCCCACAACAATGACAGGGCCCAGGGCAGCTTTCCCTTTTGCCCTGCCCTAAAGACGGCCCTGGTTGTCACCGTAGCCAACCAATCTAGGCATACGAAAAAAGCCCAGGTAAAGGTTGCCTGGTATGTGTTAGATTCCCTGCCTGCATACAACAGCGACTCTCCATGAATATACAGTACATTCCCACTCAGTAACCAGCCTTGATTATCGCCTGATCAGCCACAGCTGGGCTGTGTCTACTCTGCTAATGAACGCAGAAACACAGGGAACACCATATACCTAGGCCTCCATTACATTGCTGAAGAATACTCAGTCAAGTATTGGGAAGCACCTTATAAAAAACCTGGGCACCAACTCCGAAGTAATGACTACAGGATTCATCATATAGAACCATCCATGCTGGTTCACTCAGCGCTCTTCTTTTTCAATATCTGGTCTATTGTGGACAGTATATTGCCCTATATGTGATGCATACACCAGCAATGAATCTACCTTGAATACTGTGACTATAAGAGTTCCTATAAGAGTTCCTATTACCAGGACGTATTTCCATCTATTAACTCACATTCACCAGACCCAAATATTAATCCAGTGTTACCCTAACCACCCATTAGGACATTATTGTCATTACTTAGGCCCAAAATTATCAAAATATGCTCACCAAGTAATGAACTTAGCACCAATTAGCCTGCATCCTCACAGTATTGGCTAGGCCGACAAAGGGATCCAGTCCCCCTGGGGCCATACACAAATTGATTGTCTATAATATTCATAGGAATTTTCTTTTTACATTTTTTCCAAGCAAACTTTCTCCAGACAATCCTCATGTGTATGGTATTTGGTGTCCGGACATTTTTGTTACTGTTTTTATGAATGTTTTTGTGTCTCGTTTTGTCCTTTGTCCATTCTCATTTTGCACCACTGCTGTGGCTTTTAATACTGATTTTGCATCAGTAAAGTTGTTATGAATTTAATCAGACCTTGTGTATGCTTTTAGCTTTCATCTTTTTAAAATAAATAAAATCTTTGTACCAAATAACTAGTCTCAAATATGACCCTTTTTGCCATAGTAGCCACTTTTTCCCAGGTAGTCTTTATCTGGGCCTTTTTTGTATGCCTTGAATAACTACTCAACCTGAATATTCTTTATTGATGACTTTAACCTGATAACAATAGAGTTGTGGCAATTTTATTTCTTTGGTTGTCTGTAATATGTGATGCCATTGCTACCCTTTTGTTTGTATTAAGTTCATATATATTTAAATTTTTTCATTTTGTTTCTGTAATTTTTGGTATTGATGTGGTGGTTGGGTTGCACATAGCAGAGGCCAGACATGTCTGCAATACCTCTGATTTGTCAGCATAATCTTTTGCCGTGTACACACGACCGGACTTTATGGCATACTTTGCCCGGCGGACTTTTCGACTGACTTTCTGAATGAACGGACTTGCCTACACAGGATCAACCAAAGCCCGACGGATTCGTACGTGATGACGTACGACCGGACTAAAACAAGGAAGTTCATAGCCAGTAGCCAATAGCTGCCCTAGCCTCGGTTTTTGTCCGTCGGACTAGCATACAGACGAGCGGACTTTTTGACCGGACTCGAGTCCGCCGGATAGATTTGAAACATGTTTCAAATCTAAGTCCGTCAAACTTTTGATAAAACAAAGTCCGCTTGAGCCCACACATGATCGAATTGTCCGGCGTACCGGATGTACCAAGTATGCCGTAAAGTCCGATCGTGTGTACGCGGCATTTCTCTTCCCAGCACAAAGCTGGGGAAGGAAAACCCATGGCCGTAGCTTATACAAATTAGAAAAGTTAAAAAGGTAAAAAAAAAGGCAAGCCTAACAGGGCAGGTAGAGGTGCTACCACATGAAGTTAGAAGGTGCCTGTTTGTTTTTGATCTGGGGGCAGGGGAGTGGTTAAGTGTAGCAGGTGACTGACATGTGCTTCAGTTCTTGGGCACCTCCTCTGTTTCCAGTGAGAATGTTCTGGAAAAGAGGCAGGGCAGAGTGAAGGAGTGACATGGGGTGTATGTGGGAGCCCTGACCAATCCCCAACTAGGACTGGCAGGGGGCAGGCCTCCTATATATATATACCCATGGTCAGCCTGTTGTGGAAGAACTTAATGATGGAGTGTTAGACTGTCATGGTTTGAGGGAACCCCCTTTCTGGGGGGTGAACTCAGGCCTGGAGCTTGGGAGCTGGGAGGGAGCCTCGCTTACAAGGTCATTGAGAGGTGTCCTGGAACAGGAGCAGGAGGAGGACAGTTGGGAACACTGCCAGGCAAGACTTTCAGGAGGGATCCATGCTGGGGTCGGTGAGTGAGAAGCACAGTGTGAAGCTCTGGGAGAGACATGCCAGGATTTGGATGTGGAGCCAGAGGGAATGACTGTGCTGTTGTTTTGGAGTCAAGTCGTGCAGGGCTGGCAGGATTTGCATTGGACGTACTGGGAGCAGTAGTCCACCATGGATCAGTTAGCACAATTATCTTCTTCATCTAAAATGGTTGCTACTAGGAAAATGTTAGGACTTATTCAGAGTGAGGCCTAGCCATGTGCTAAGGGTGACAGGAATCTGGAACTGGACAGTAAGGAAAGCAAGTGATCTCAAGTAGTGTGCTGGAGGAGATGTGAAGTAGCAGAGACTGTCAGTTTAGATTCAACTAAATTTATTTCCATTACTAAAGATTCATCATTTGGGCATCCCATGTCCTTTTTCCTCATCCAAGTTTGATCCCCTAATAAAAAACAACAAAAACAAGCAAGAGACTGTTCATTGACTGGAGAAAGTGTGCCTAAAATGGATGTCTGACCAGCAGGGCGATCTGTGGATGCTGAAACACGCAGCAACTCCACGGGGGCAACGCTACACCAGCTATTGCAATTGTGACCTCTAAGTGCCGGTTCACACAGGGGCAGTTTTAATGTCGCCTGACTCTGAAGCCGCCCTGTACAGCGCGACTTTAGTGCAGCATGCAAAATGGCTTCTGTATAGAAGTCAATGCAAGCCTCTCTGAAGTCACCCCAAAGTAGTACAGGAACCTTTTTCTAAGTCGGAGCGACTTGAGTCACTCCTATTAGAAAGGTTCCATTGCATGGAGTGCGACTTGTCAGGTGGCTTAGTCGCCTGACAGGTCGCCCCTGTGTGAACCGGCACTTAGTCCAACCCCCCCTGCTCTCCCTCTGCTCTTTCCTCCCTCCTCTCCCTCTGCTCTTTCCCCCCTTCCTTCTTCGCCTTCCACCTCCCTCTTTACCCCCCTCTACTCCTCCTCCCCTTTACCTCTTCCTCCACCCTCTCACCCTCTACTCCTCCAGCCTTTCTTCCTTCATCTCCTCCTCCTATGTGATTATGGCCTAATAGATGGGATCACTTACAAAAAACATTGACTGCAACTTTATTTAGCGCAAAGCTCCTGGCATAAGTAGTCCTAAATTACCATGTTCCAATCTGCCATCACTTTTTTTTTATTTCAGTAGTACTTATTGATTTTCACAAAATGTAAACATAATCCAATATTGCTTATTTTTCAGAAATTCAAGGTTTACCATGCATTAGTCTTGAAGGGATTTTGGGACACCCGAAATAGGCTTAATAAAGTAATTGAGGCTGTTTTTGGGAAATGTTTTCCAATAACTGACTATAAGGGCATAGGTTTGGTTTCAGAATCGTTTCACCTTTGGGCAATGCCACCTGTAAGATTGATGTGATTACACTCAAGCGGTAGATGCATTTCAATGAATTGCGCCAGTCCAAAACTGTATTTTTAAGGGCATGGTAGCCCACTTTTATTTAAAAGAACAGAAAAGCTCACAAAAAACATCAGTAGCCCACACAGGGGGTTCCACCCTTACTGTAACTTGCACAATCAGAATACTTCAGCCTCCTGGCTTACTCTTTTACTCTCTTGCGACACGGCTGCTTCAGGCCTCAAGCCTAGGCCTTAGGTCTGCTCCTCAGACCAATACAAAGCATTCCTTAAAGTCAAGCTCTCTCATAGCTTACTCGCGATCAGCTCCTTGCTGCTCTGTCACAGACTAAATATGCCTCCTGCAGACATGCACGCTCTGGCTTCCCCATGCAGCCTCTTTGACTTCTGGAGAAATTGGAGTCCTCCTGACTCCCATGCACCTCCTGTCTGTTAGGTGGAGCCCTGAGCTCTAACCCCGGGTCTGTTATGAAGCCAGCCCACACCTGAACAATCAGCGAAGTCGGAAGAAGACCCCGGAGCTGTCCAATAAATTACTTTAAAAACCTGTGTGGTGTGTTTTTTTTTTTTACACTTTTTTCCCTAGGTGAATGGGTAGAGGTACAATGTACCCCATACTCATTCACAAAGGGTGGGGGGCCGGGATATGGGGGCCACCTTATTAAAGGGGGCTCCCAGATTCCGATAAGCCCCCCGCCCACAGACCCCAACAACCAAGGGCAAGGGTTGTTGGGAAAAGGCCCTTGTCCTCATCAACATGGGGACAAGGTGCTTTGGCTTGGGGGGCCCGCAGGGTACCCCCCTGCCCCAAAGCACCCACCCCCCATGTTGAGGGCATGCGGCCTGGTACAGTTCAGGAGGAGGGGCGCTCGCTCGTCCCCACCCCCATTCCTGACCGGCCGGGCTGCGTGCTCGGATAAGGGTCTGGTATGGATTTGTGGGGGACCCTCACGCCATTTTTTTGGCGTAGGGGGTTCCCCTTATGGTCCATACCGGACCCAAGGGCCTGGTATGCTCTTGGAGGGGGAACCCATGCCGGTTTTTTATTTAAAATTTGTCGCGGAGTTCCCCCTCAAGATCATCTGAGCACAAGTCGCATGCCGAAGTCGGATCATGCGAGACGGCGATCCGACTTTGATCCGACTTCAATGATAGTTAATGGGCTGAAGTAGGATCAAAGTCGGACCAAAGTAGTACAGGGAGCATTTCTAAAGTCGGAACGACTTGTGTCGGACCAGTTAGGACGGCTCCCATAGGGAAACATTAAATTTCACACGTCATGCGACAAGAGCTCCCAATGTCAGAGCGTTTGTCGGACCAGTGTGAACCCAGCCTCAAGGGTAAACCCTTGTCACCAAGTTGATAAGAACGAGGGCCTCTTCCCTACAAACCTGGCCTGGTATTTGTGGGTGGACTGCAGGAAGGGAGTTTATCAGAATCTGGAAGCTTCATTAAAACTGAAGGGAGCCCTAGACACTGCTCCCCCCCCTTTTTTCCATATATATAAACATATATAGTACCCCTAACTATTCACACAAAAGTGAAAAGTAAACTTGTTTTTTTTGACAAGTCCTTAAAAAAATGTGTCCCACTATATAGATTCATCATCAATCATGTCGTCTAGTAATATACATCCCAAATCAATCACGATGAATGATGCCTGCTCATTGCTGGCACAATCTGCTCCAGTCTCTCCCCCACCGCAAATGACATCTAAATGTAAACAAAGGAATGGGTCTCGTGGGTGGCGTCTGACCAAACCTAGACAAATTTGAACAAATACAGACATAAGGATTATAATTGGCAAAAGATATGGCCATGAGACTGCAAAATGTTGGCAAAATGTACATCATCTCACAACAACCGAAATACATAGCCCCAGAGTGAGTATGCATCATAATGCTTGCAATGGCAAGCACACATTGGCCAATGTGACTGTGTGGCCACCTGGTCACACTGAGAAGTGCTTCTTTCTTCTGGGTTACCTTAAAAGAAGAAGCCTCAGATGCACTTCTTATTGGTCAGCACTGGTCATGTGGCTGCACTGACTAATAAGCACTTGCCATTGCGATCATTATGAGGGGTACTCACTCCAAGGCAGTGTGTAGTGTACCGACTGCTAAATTGGCAGCACAGAGCATCACGGTCGGTATGTGCAATGGGGTCTGGGGGGGCGGCCAGGATTTTTGAAGCTAGTTCTCCTTTTTGTTTTTTGAATGGTGTACTAACCCTTTAAATTGTCATTTTTTGACACTAACAGCTCTTTGAAGTTAATAAAGCAACCCATTCCTTCACCAAAATTTACAGAAGCTGCTGTGTCAAATATGGATTATTCAGCTTATAAATAATTTCCTGATGCATAATTAGTGAACAAAAACATTGTTTTTGTCTGTCTCTAGAGGCCCCAGTTGTTCTCTCATCGAATGCCCCCATCTTGCCTGGCATAGAGAAATTGAAGCCAAGCTGTCAATCACAGCCTGAACATTCAAGACACCTCTGCCCCTCCTTTCTATGACAGTCATGGATCCTTGCGCTCTATATACCTCAGAGTCCAGGGGGAGTCATTAGAAGCGATGAGGATTTAGCTGTTGACAAATATCAAAATCTGCATATCCATTTCAGAACTGTTTAGTCTGCCTAGGCAACAGAAAGTTTTAGGGAAAAAAGAAAAAAAGAAGTGCATTTGAAACAGATGGAGCTGATTACAAATATGCCACTATGGTTACATGCTTTGAGAATTAAAAAGTTCACTTTAACCATCTGACATGCAGCTGCTGTAAATAAATGGCTGGATGGCACTCTTATTGGGGTACTTCCTTTCTTGCTTACATTGTGTAGCAATATAAACTACAAACATAAAGCACCGTACCTTCTAGCATTTCGAGGTATTGCCTGTCCTTTTAGTGACCAATGTATCCAGTGACATCATATCTGTGTGCCAAATAAAAAGATTGTGGGAGGAATAGTTCCCCCGTCAGAGAATTGCTTTGCACGATTGTGTGCCAGGACTATATATCCCAGAGATCCTGGCTGCCATCTGAAGATTGCTGGGAGTAGCTATAAAAGTAGCAGAAGCCCACGTGGAGGGCCTCTTCCTCCTGGGCCTGATGCAAGATGGACCTCTCTATGCAACAGGGAGAGAGAGGTCGCGGCCTACCACGTGGAGTCTTACTTCCAACCCGTGGCCCGAGGAGCCTAGCTCTGGTGTTTGCTGTTGGACATCCTTTCCAGCGTCACTCCGGTCACCTGTCTGTCGGTGTGTGTGGCAAGCTTCACATTGGGAGATCGAGACAGTGGATCCGCTGCACGAGTGTCGCTACACAAGTTCCTGTTCGGAGGACATCAGGACTGTCTGGTCGTTGGTGAGAGGGCAAATTGCTCGACCTTTATCCATTCTTTGCCACCATTACATTAAGACACTTTGCGCAGACATCTTTACTCCAAGAACACTTTACTGCATTATTTGAACACTGTGCTCAGACACCTTTAGTTTTTTTCACTACAAGGAATCTACTGTTCCCACTACACCCAAACGGATTACAGTTAACGAGCTCCGACTAGCCGGTGAAGAACATCAGATCTGCAACGTAGCTTTATTGCCATTACTTATAGAAGGGCCCCTGTAATACACTTCTCTAGACCCGCTCTCCCTTCCTAGGATAGTGTATAGGCTTGCTAGGTTCCATTGTCTATAGTGTGGCAGTATATGCAGTTAACTAAAACATCCACTAGGGGGTAACATTACATCTAAAGAAAGCGTACATATATGTATATAGTACTGTCATTGTTAACATATTGTCTTGTGCCTTTCGGAGGAATTCTTTTGCTGAGTTGGCGCTGTTGCCTAAAACTCAGCAGATTTAATGCCTACTCTTGTGAGAATTTCCCCTTTTACTGGTTCAAGTAAAATATTCATATAACCTAAATACATTGAGTTGTTTGATAATTTCCGCACAGTGATACAAGGATGTCTGAACCCAGAGTGCCAGGTGGGTTGGAAGGTTCACCAGGTCATGGCCGTGCAGATGAGCAGGTATTTCTAAGCAGTCCTCTAGGGGGCCGTGCTACAGTTGTAAACAGAACCAATCTGTGCCATGTGATCCTGTGATGGCCAATCAAAGCGATCACTAGTGTAAACAATATAGTACTGTTGACTAATGAAACTCCATTGGTGGTGGTGGGGTTAAAGGGCTGTTGACCACCAACAATGTTTTGGGGAGGTTTTAAAAGGCCACTGATCACCATCATTGTGGGATTGTTTTGGGAAGGTTTTAAAGGGCCACTGACCAATGATTATGGGATTGTTTTGGTGGGTTAAAGGGCGACTGACCAGCAGCAATAGGGGTGGGTGGGGGTTAAAGTGCTACTGACCACCCATGATTGTGGGATTATTTTTGTGGGCCTTAATTGCCACTGACCATTAATATTTGTTGGATTGTTTTGAGGGATTAAATGCCCACTGACTACCAACAATAGGTGTGTATGTGTGTGTGCGTTTTCAATGGGGGGGTTTTGATTGTTTTGGGGTTTAAAATTCCACTGATCACCAATAATTGTGAAATTGTTTTGGGGGTGGTGTCAAATGTTTTGGGCTTATCCTTGATATCTAGTCATGCACACAATTCAAATTCAGTGCAAGGCAATGGCATCCTCCAGGGAACTAATAATGAATGACTTCCACTTGGCTTCAGTGGGCAACTTTTAAAAGCTAAGCACAGCCTACTTTATTATATAACAATCTCAATATCAGCATGTTTCTTCATTTCCTTCACCTTGGGGTATCCGCTTTCAAAAAGGGGTAATTTTGGGGGTGTCCATACTGTACTGGAATTTTTATTTGATGGCTTTCATAATAGAAAGGGAAACATTTTGTCTTTTTTTTCTTTTTATATAATAAAAAAACGTAAAAAGTGGTTATTAAATACCACCAAATGAAAGCTCTTTCTGTCTAAAAAAAAGGATATGCTGTAATCTTTCTTAGGGTCCAGTGTTGCATGATAGAGTAATTGTCAGTCAAACTGTCATGGTACTGAAAACTGGCAAGGCTGATAACATTGCTTGAGCTAACACTGCAGAATGTACAGGAACGTAAAGATTTATTGGATTTCTGGCAGGACCAACAGGCATTTTTTGCATTTATTGCATGGATCAGGGTTTCACAACTGTTCACAACTGGTGTTCAAGGAACCCTAGTGTTCCATGAAAGGTCCCCAAGGGTTCTGCTGTAGATTGCATCCCCTCTGCCGACACATGCAGAGCTACACAGGGAGACGACTGTGATAATGCTGGGTTTGTGCGCAGTTCCTCGCCCGCCCCTCCTTCCCCTCCCAGGTGCTGGTATGTGACATAACATGGAATGGACAGAAGGGGAGAAGGGGCTAGCAGGGAACATCACACCAACCAAGAGAACTCATCACAGCTGCTTCCGTGCTTTGCTCTGCTTATGAAGGAAACCGCTGAAATTTTAGTGTGCCTTGCTGTGTGCCCCAGGTAATGTGCCCTGTTCTCGTTTAATGTGCCCTGGTCCCACGTAACATAGCGTGCCCTGCCCCCATGTACTGTGCCCTGCTTTGTGTCCAATTATGTGCCCTGCATCCATGTACTGTGCCCTGATGTGTGCCCCATAATATTCCCTGCCCCCATGTAATGTGCCATGCTCACATATAATGTGACATGCTGTGTGCCATGTGCCCGATTGTTTGCCCTGCCACCATGTAATGTGCCCTGCTGTATGCTCTCTAATGTGCCCTGCTCCCAAATGATCTGCCCTGCTCCCACATAATATGTCTGCTGCCCCCCATGTACTGTGCCCACCTGACCCCCTGTACCCTGTCCTGTTGCCTCTTTGTACACTGTTTATCTCAAGCTGGACCCAGAATTGAACAAGTGTGCAGGAAAAAAACAAGCACAAATTTCACATTAAATAGGTTTTAGTGTAATATTTTAATATTTATTCTATTATTTTAATGCTATATCTAAAAATATATAAAATATTTTTTCAGTAGTTCCCCGAGATCTCAAACTTTTTGCCTAGGGTTCCTCCAAGGTAAAAAGGGTGAGCAGCTCTGGTATAGATGAAACAAAAATATTTTAATGGTATTTTTATCAAAGCAAAAATAGGATATAAGAGATGATCATTATTCGTGTTTACATAACCACTTGCCGACCAGCCGCCGTCATTATACTGCGGCAAGGTGGCACGATCCCGCGAATCACCGTAGCTGTACGTTGGCTCTGGAACTCGCTTTTGTGGGCGTACGCGCCGCCGGGGGAGCCCATCAGAGGGGCCGGCGGACTCGATGTCTGCCGGACACCCGCAATCATTCCCCGCAGTGACAGAACGGGGATCTGGCTGTGTAAAGGATCTCTGTTCTGACAGGGGAGATCACACAGATCCTGTCTTTCTGCTAAGCAGGAAGATGGATCTGTGTGTTTCCCCAGCCACACAGTCCCCCATACAGTTAGAAAACACAAACAGGGAACACATTTAACCCCTTGATCACCACCAGTGTTTACCCCTTCCCTGCCAGTGTCATTTATACAGTAATCAGTGCATTTTTATAGCACTGATCGCTGTATAAATGTCACTGGTCCCAAAAAAGTGTCAAAAATGTCCGATCTGTCCGCCGCAATGTCGCAGTCCCACTAAAAATCACTGATCACCACCATTACTAGTAAAAAAAAAATAACAATAATAAAAATGCCATATATCTATCCCCTATTTTGTAAACGCTATAACTTTTGCGCAAACCAAACAACATAAGCTTATTGTGATTTTTTTTTACCAAAAATATGTAGACGAATACATATTGGCCTAAACTTTTTTATATATATATATATATATATATATATATATATACTTTTTGGGATATTTATTATAGCAAAAAGTAAAAAATATTGCTTTTTTTCAAAATTGATGCTCTTTTTTTGTTTATAGCGCAAAAAATAAAAACCGCCGAGATGATCAAATACCACCAAAAGAAAGCTCTATTTGTGGGAAAAAAATGACATCAATTCTGTTTGGGTACAACATCACACAATTGTCAGTTAAAGTGACGCAGTGCAGTATCGCAAAAAATGGCCTGGTCAGAAAGTGGTAAAACCTTCCGGGGCTGAAGTGGTTAAGCTTTAACTTCCTTTAATATTCTATAAGGTTTTCAAGTAATAAAAGTTTATTGAATCTTGTAGTTTATTCAATAGGGCAATACATAAAATATTGATTTGGAGAAAAGTTTTAGTCTGCTAATCATAAGCTGCCTGGGTATCACTCTTATAAAACCTTATTTATTTCTTGGTGCAATGCAAGAAGCTCCAAGTATCCTTGATGAAAATTGTATAGTACATTGTCATAAAGGAGCAGAGGAGTTCAATAGCCTTTCTATTGATATAGCGATACTATTACAGGGATCTGAGATGAGATAGCAGACGTGTCAGGAACAAAAGCTATGTGCTACGCATAAACCCTGCATTTCAGTGGCACATTAACATTATCATACCCAGTAATTCTTCTTTAATATACACTGCAGGAGATGATAATGTGATATTGACTTTGGGATAGATATTGAATATATATACCATTGACCTTATTGTTATATGTGGACCTGTGAGTATAAAGCACACGCACTGTAAAGGACCATTTAGTTAAACAGCTTGCTTCATAGGATAATAGGAGAGATAATAAATACGGTATATACCAAAGCAGAAGATAATGGACAGCATCTGGATAAACGCTGTTGGTCCAGGATTCCAGGGAATTCTTAATACCCAGTAATATCCAATCTTCCTGTAGCGCACTACCCCCTAAGGAGCTGCAATTTGTGTGTTCTATCCGTAATTCACATTTGCCATCTAGCCCATAGAAATAGAAAACAGTCCATATTGTATTTTTCTCTTGCTTTTATTGGTATAACATGAACTGGGATAGGAGAAGGGTTTTCTGAGATGCTCTTTTGCTGCTTTATAATCTTTCCTTTGCCTCTCATGCAAAGACTTAGAACAATGCGGACTATGAGAAATCACTCTGAATGACGTCTTCAGTGGAAAGACAGAAGTAGATTTACTAGAGAATATATGGTAAAGAGTCACTCTGAATAACTTCTTCACCTGCAGAACTTTTTAGAACAATCTGTATCTCTATTTGTGCTTGGAGCTTTACCGCCGCCTTTTGACCACTACTTCCCGTCTGTATAGTACTTCCAAGTTGTGCTAAGGAAGAGATCACTCTGAATAAATCCTCCCGTCTGACTGATTGGAATCCCGGGGCATTGTTAAACCCTAAGTCACAGGCCATCATCACCTGTCTCACTGACTTGCGTACCAACATCCCTCAGCCTCTGGTAGCACCCTTCCCCTGGGCTTTCACTCACTTGATCGACAGTCCATGTTCCACTCACAAACATTCGATCACCCAGTTGTCTTCCGCTTAGTTGCTACTTCTTCCGTAATGGTTTCTGCATCCCTTCTCTTCAGTCTGGCATGCTCCCTTCCCCACAGGGGCATCCAGCAACACCAGCGACTACATGCTGTGCGGTGTCACCAACTCCTCTCCTCCGTGTGTTCTGGTCCCCCCCCTTCTTCCCCGTAGGGGGCGCTCTGCTTGGCTCCCCGCAGGGGACCCTCTCTCTCTTTCTGGAACTCCTCTGCACCATGTGACCCCAGCTTTTATAAGAGTCCCGCCTCCTGCCAGACAAATTAACGATTGGCCAGAACTCACTTACAAGATGCCTGTCACTCAGATTCCAAGTCCAACCTCTCTTCCAGAACCATTTCCACTGAAAGCAAGAGGAGGCATCTCTGGGTCCAAGCACAGGTGGCCACACCCTGCACTACACTGACACTCCCAGTTTCCAAAATAAACAACCAGGCCTGGAATCACAATACAAGCCTGCCCAAATTTACCTGAAACCATACTTTGTAATTTAAACACTAAAAGCTCACCTACTTGAAAGTAGGTGCCCGCTACATTCCTATGCATTGTATATATATCCTATACATGCACGGTATTTGATGTGATTACACATACTACTGGCTGTTGCAACCCTCATTTTGAATAGAAAAACAATTTCTATTGCCCATTGCCTCGTATTGCATAGCATTTCTGGTGTAGAAGGGGAATCTGGACAATAGTAATCATTCATGTAGTAGATCTGTTCAGTAGATTATAATACTATATGTGTGTGCACCCACTGTACACAGATGTAGTACAAGGTTGGGAGAATGGAGGGTTGGGTCAGGGCTTCATATTCCTTACAGCAGGGCCGTCTTTAATATTGATTGGACCCTGGGCAAAAATGTTCTTGGTCTCCCCCCCCCCCCCCCATGCAATTTCACTCTCTACCTGCTCTGAGACATAAAATAAATAGCAGCTAGACTTAAAATCAGTTTACTGTATCAGATCAGGCAGCAATTGCGATTGGTTGCCAGCGGTTACAGCATATCATTACTGCTTACTGACTGGTTTCTAGAGGTTACAGCACACATTACGGCTCACTGATTCGTTGCTAGAGGTTTCAGCAAATGATTTCTGCTTGATAATTGGTTGCTAGAGATTATTGTACAGTAATACTGCTCACTGATTGGTCGTTAGAGGTAACTGAACATCATCTCCTCACTGCAGGGGGGCATGATATACATATGAATGCCACCTTTATTTACATATCAATGCCACCGACTGCAGCTATATACTCTTGAATTCCGCCGCTATTTACATATGAATGCCAGTATTTACATGTAAACACAGGGTCTGCAGATGAGTCATCTGTAAACAACAATAGCGCAGAGCTGGGCAGCATTAGTACCAGTACATCACACTGAGATATCAGGACACAGCACATGACTAAAACTTCAAGGGACAAGGGAATTTAAACTGGGAGAGTTGGCAAGTATGAGGCAGCTGCTTTGGGCCCCACAACAATAACAGGTCCCAGGGCAAATGACCCTGCCTTAACCACTTACTGACCGGCCCCTGTACATATACTTTGGCACTCTAAAAATGATATCTCGGTAACAGCAGCTGCTGCCACAACCGAGGTATCCATCTTTTCAGGAGCCGGTCGTGTTTACCATAATGGTGGGCTCTGCAGCAGTTTTGCCACGAGATCACCGTTTTTGGCAGGGGGAGAGGTGCCACCTCCCGCCGCTCTCCTGCGCACTCTGCCGCTTACCGGAGCCATCGGTAGCGGCGGAGGTGATCGGGACCTGTCATGTCTGTGATATGGAGATAAGTGAGGGGAAGATGGCCCCCACCCGTCTCCATACCATAGGAGGGCGGAAGCGACGTCATAACGTCAGCTCCGTCCATACGTCTTAAAGGGCCATTTTGTTGTTGTCATTTTTTCAAATGACAAAATTTTTCTTTTTTTGCATTTAAGTCCAAATATGAGATCTGAGGACTTTTTGACCCCGGATCTTATATTTAAAAAGACCTGTCATGCTTTTTTCTATTACAAGGGATGTTTACATTCCTTGTATTAGGAATAAAAGTGATCCAACTTTTTTTTTTTTTAAACTGTGAAAAAATAAATAAAATAAAGTAAAATAAATAAGAAAAAAGGGTGGGACCCCCTTCTAACACACGCAAAAGTGATTGAGTGGCTAACTGTTGATGCTCCTTGGGTAGCAGTCTTTAATCTGCGCAAGGGTAGTTTTACACTTAAATATACTTACATAAAGTTTTCTTTACTGTATATCCACTGGAATTGCCACACACTGCATCAATACTGATCTCCTGTTTTATTTTTTTTTTTCTAGTGATCTCCATAATTTTTTTTTTCGTTTTGTGTGTCAAGTTACCACAACCATTATTATCTTGTATTTTTTAACCTCAAGGAGGTTGGTTGGAGTCCCTTGTTAATTTGACATTGTATTTTTGAAATGTACCTGCCTACTCACAAACAAACTGTCCTTTTTGAAATAAAACACATAAGCAAGTATTTGTAAATCCAAAATAGCCATTTATTATGGGTCATATTAAAATAAAGAGGAAGGCAATGCTGGAGAAAATTGTGAAATTGGCGAAGCCTTTGTACCCCAGGGCACACAAACTATTTTACAGCCAAACTGGTAGCATGAGGAGTCCATATAATAGTGAGCACAATCCGGTTCCGGACTACAAGAGATCAGGAACAGCAGCAGATGACATATATGTCCCCAGGCCGTGGTCATACAACAGCCTACGTCTTTTGTCAGACCAGATTGAACCCAGCCCATCACACTCTTGTCTTCCTTCCACTCTTCCTTCCAGGCTTGCTTCCAGGCTGTGGTTTTGGAGTTGTGGCAGGAGGTGGAGGAGGAGGAGGATGGTCGAACTCACACAGGTGTGTTTTGTTTGTGAGTTGACCCCCTCAACACCTTATTTAGGGACAGATACATAATTTCCTCACAGTTGAGGCATTGGCCCTCCTCCATTTCCTGCATTTTGCATGCAGCCATGGAAGCAAAGGCTTCTTGAAGAGTGGGGGTGGTTCTGAGGGCAGCATTAGCCTCCCGAATCAGCCCAAGCGCTGCCTCCTCCACGTTACTCCCCTTCCTGGGCTTTTTGGTTAGAAGTAGTGCAGCAGTTTTGCCACGAGATCACCGTTTTTGGCAGGGGGAGAGGTGCCACCTCCCGCCGCTCTCCTGCGCACTCTGCCGCTTACCGGAGCCATCGGTAGCGGCGGAGGTGATCGGGACCTGTCATGTCTGTGATATGGAGATAAGTGAGGGGAAGATGGCCCCCACCCGTCTCCATACCATAGGAGGGCGGAAGCGACGTCATAACGTCAGCTCCGTCCATACGTCTTAAAGGGCCATTTTGTTGTTGTCATTTTTTCAAATGACAAAATTTTTCTTTTTTTGCATTTAAGTCCAAATATGAGATCTGAGGACTTTTTGACCCCGGATCTTATATTTAAAAAGACCTGTCATGCTTTTTTCTATTACAAGGGATGTTTACATTCCTTGTATTAGGAATAAAAGTGATCCAACTTTTTTTTTTTTTAAACTGTGAAAAAAAAAATAAAATAAAGTAAAATAAATAAGAAAAAAGGGTGGGACCCCCTTCTAACACACGCAAAAGTGATTGAGTGGCTAACTGTTGATGCTCCTTGGGTAGCAGTCTTTAATCTGCGCAAGGGTAGTTTTACACATAAATATACTTACATAAAGTTTTCTTTACTGTATATCCACTGGAATTGCCACACACTGCATCAATACTGATCTCCTGTTTTATTTATTTTTTTCTAGTGATCTCCATAATTTTTTTTTTCGTTTTGTGTGTCAAGTTACCACAACTATTATTATCTTGTATTTTTTAACCTCAAGGAGGTTGGTTGGAGTCCCTTGTTAATTTGACATTGTATTTTTGAAATGTACCTGCCTACTCACAAACAAACTGTCCTTTTTGAAATAAAACACATAAGCAAGTATTTGTAAATCCAAAATAGCCATTTATTATGGGTCATATTAAAATAAAGAGGAAGGCAATGCTGGAGAAAATTGTGAAATTGGCGAAGCCTTTGTACCCCAGGGCACACAAACTATTTTACAGCCAAACTGGTAGCATGAGGAGTCCATATAATAGTGAGCACAATCCGGTTCCGGACTACAAGAGATCAGGAACAGCAGCAGATGACATATATGTCCCCAGGCCGTGGTCATACAACAGCCTACGTCTTTTGTCAGACCAGATTGAACCCAGCCCATCACACTCTTGTCTTCCTTCCACTCTTCCTTCCAGGCTTGCTTCCAGGCTGTGGTTTTGGAGTTGTGGCAGGAGGTGGAGGAGGAGGAGGATGGTCGAACTCACACAGGTGTGTTTTGTTTGTGAGTTGACCCCCTCAACACCTTATTTAGGGACAGATACATAATTTCCTCACAGTTGAGGCATTGGCCCTCCTCCATTTCCTGCATTTTGCATGCAGCCATGGAAGCAAAGGCTTCTTGAAGAGTGGGGGTGGTTCTGAGGGCAGCATTAGCCTCCCGAATCAGCCCAAGCGCTGCCTCCTCCACGTTACTCCCCTTCCTGGGCTTTTTGGTTAGAAGTAGGAGGGGAGGGACCTGGGATTCGGTCAGGCTACTGGGCCGGGCCACCTCCTTGCTGCCACTTACACCCTCCACCTCCTGGCTACCACTTTCCCCTGCCACCACCTGGCTGCCACATTCCAAAGCCTCCTCCTGGCTGCCCCATTCCATGCCCTCCTCCTAGCTGAAGCTTTCCTGTGTATGAAAAAGGGACATAGTTTTATTTTTTTGTTCATCAATCACACACGATTTTCAGCTCATGACTGTTGCAAATCGAATGTTAACAAATAGAAAAGACTATCATTCATGTCCCAAACATTTTTGGCCACTACACTTTAAAACACTTTATTAAATCAGCAATTAGTGATCAATAATAACATCTAGTTAACATCATTAATTTTACGACAAGAAATATGTAGAAAAATGCTATACCTGGCTCAAGCTGGGCTCCTCCACTTCTTCCTGCATGGAAGGCCCAGGTTGGACTTTGAAAGCCTCAGCTGGGGTGGAACGAAGTGTGGAAAGAAGAGTGGAAGGAAGGATTGAAAGTGATTGCCTGACTTCAGTCTGGTCTGACAGAAAACGCAGTCTGTCATAGTACCACAGCCTGGGGACATAAATGGCATCTGCTGCTGCTCCTGATCTCATGGAATCCTGGACCTTATTGTGCTCCCTGTTATAAGTGCTCCTCAGCCCACCAATTTTTGCCTTCAAATAGGGGATGGTTGCCATGGGGATTATTCACATAGGGGAGAAAAGACTCGGTACATCTGATGACACCAGGGACCCCCACCTCCTAAGTAAAAGCAAATCCCCAAACCACAACCAGAAGATGTGGAGGAAGGAGATGTTTATGATGTGGGCAAAATAGTGACCACAACAGGTGAGTGTCTGAGACCACAGCTTCAGGTAATAGATGTATGCCTGCATATTTATAATACATGGTGTGTTTTTTTATTTTAGGTGATGTGGATGTTGTGGAAGAAGAATCTAATTTCACAAGTGCAAGTGCACACGTCCTCATCGGGGAGATCATGGTGTGCAATCATGATTTACAGAAGATCAAGGAAGACATCAACGATGTGGAAAAAAGACTCAAAAACATCATTGATTTTTTAGGCAGAATCTAAAACACCCCAAAAGTCTTCTAGTTTGTTTGTATTTTATTATTTTCACACATTTTAAATATTTTTTAGAAAGCCAAATTTTGAAGATGCACACAGTGTGTCAACATGTGCTATCTGCCATCACGGGATTTCAAGGTACGTGTTTTGGGGGTGCAACCCCTTCCTCGCAACTAAAGTAGACACGTCCATTGATCCCCCATGACGGGAGCTAGCACATGTTGACATTAGGCATGGGACCAGGAGGGAAATCCCCATTTTGACTCTCAATTTGTGCAGTATCTTAAAATTTGGCTTTTACAGGGGTGACATCACCCCATCTGATGAAGGCAATATCAATACAGTTTGGACATACTAATGTCTGATATTGTCTTCACTTTGTCAAAGTTGAACTTTGTAACTTCCTGAGTTGTGTATTGTTTTATGGTTTTAAACATGCCTGTTTTACCACAAAAAAAGGCTATTTGTACTGTCAAAAACTAAAATGTTATTGTTAAAAAATGTTGGTTTGTTCAAAAACCAATTTCTAACTCACATGTGAATGTGCACAGAGTAAAAAGTTTTCTATTCAACAATGCGTGGCTTCTTCTTTCAATACTCAATATCATTTTTTGAACTAAGTTTGTGTTTACAGTGAAATGGGGGTTATTTACTAAAGGCAAATCCACTTTGCACTACAAGTTCACTTTCAGTGCAATTTCAAGTGCACTTTTAGTGCAAAGTGGATTTTCCTTTAGTAAATAATTCATTCATTGTGCTGAAAATAATGTATATTTTTAACAGTAATGCATTACATACATTAACAACAAAAATAAGGTGTGTGTGTAGCAGACCCACAACATAATAATAGTTTGGTGAAGAAGAGATTGTCACCTCATGTATCAAATAAATTACATTTGCACTATTGAAGAAAATGGCAAAAAAAAAAAGCGAGAACCTAGGAGACAGCAAAAAGAAACACAAGCAGTGAATCAAAGGAAATGTTATTTCAGTTTAACTAAAAAAATGTTTTTTAAAATGTTTATTAAACATTTTCGGGCATATCAATGGCCCCCCTACCGCAAAGTACTCCATATATTTGATACAGACCTTGCGGGCGCTTTGGGGGGGCAAGCCAGCACGGCCAGCTTCAAGCGCTTACAAAAAAACAAGGAAAAGGAATTCCCCCAAAGAAGGCAAAGAATCCAAACACAATCTGCCAAAAAACACTATATTTATTAAACTACAAAAACACCACACAATAATATTACAAAAATGGGCAATATAGAGAGATTATCAAATGACCAAATTAAAATTGATAACGTTATCATTAAAAACTCCGGAGCCGCGGCCAAACATACCCCATACATACACCAATCACAGCAGCAATTCCTACTAAATTGGCCAATCTCGTGTAGAGGGAGACCTCAGATCAGTCCAAATAAGGAAGGTAAGGTTGTATGGGAGTATGGGTGGATGAATGGATGAAAATAGAAAATAAGGGGATGTTTTAGTATCACATAAAGACTAGTGGCAGTCCGGGAACAGGTCCCATATTAAGGGTAAAGCAGTTGAATTAGTTGGCAGCGGCTACTGAAGGTAATTAAAGCTCAGGGTATGCAAACAAAGCAGTGGTGTTTGTAGAGAGCAGTAGGGGGAGCAAGACCGACACAGACTGTGTAAACTTATATATTGGAGTGATACTTCTCTCACCAAGTAGATCAGCAGCTCATGAAGTCGTAAGCTCTACCCCAGATGATGTGGATGTCAGACCAAACTGCATTTGCATTTTCCGTCAGATAACAAGTGTCCCGCTCTGTTGGCGCCTTCAGAAAGGAGATGGTAGCCGGCCGTCAGCTGTTAATCCCGATCATCCATTCGAAAACACCATGAACTCGCGGCTCCGAGGTGACGTGCTGACGTCACGTGCTGACGCGTTTCACCAGCCAATCACCGCTGGTTTCCTCAGAGCAAGGAGGGGATCCGTGAGCAGAGATTAAATAGACAAAATAATGGAAGGTGTAGATATATCAATTGACCACCAGATGTCGCACACGGTTACCACTCATCACAGACATTTCAGCAGAGCAATGTCTCGCAAATGGCTATATATGGAAAGCTGCAATCTATTGTACAAAAAACTGCACCTCACACATGCCGCACAGCAATTAAAGAGGTATTTTGGTGAAGGTGGGAGTGGGTATATATATACTCAGAAATCAAGCAGAAAAATAAACACAAACCACAAAAATTTAGCACCATAAAATTAATACTAGAAAACCCCCCACAGAGAATTAAGGGGCATTGAAATTAATAAATCAAATAAGATGGAGAGATTGAAGAGCTTATTTCTCCAAAAAGGGCTGAAGGCTGCATTCGATATTTAACCCATTAGGGGCCATCGCCTCCAGATAATATGTCCACATCTTTTCTTTCTGGAGGAGAATGGTGTCGAAGTCGCCACGTCTTATAGGTAAATTTAACCTATAGATCCCTTTTACCATTAGGCCCCGTGGATCACGATTATGAAATTGAGCAAAATGTTGTGATATGGGTCGTTCATCATTTAGTTTTTTAATGCCAGTAATGTGTTCACGAATCCTTACCCTTAGAGCTCTTTTAGTTTTCCCCACATAGATTTTGTTGCATGGGCAAACAAGTGTATAAACTACTCGAGTAGTGGAGCAGTTTATAAACTGTTTGATCTTAAAGTCAGCTCCTCCGCGGGGGTTCGGGAACACATTCGTCTGGTGGACATACTTGCAAATATTGCAATGTCCACATTTATACATGCCTGGGGAAATTTTAGAGTCACTTAACCAATTTTTCTGAGTGGTCCGGGTGTATTCAGAATGGACCAAAAGGTCACCTAGATTATTGGATCTTTTAGCTGTCAAGAGGGGTCTTGGACTCACAAGTTCAGAGATCAGGGGGGCTGATTTCAGGATATGCCAATGTTTTTGTAAAACTCCCTGAACCATTTTCCATTGGGACCCATATTTAGTAATGATCCTCGGGAAATTCTGTTCAGTATTTCCATTTTGATCTTCATTTTCAGTATGTAAGGAATTGGTGGAAGTTGAGAGGAGTTCATCCCGATTTTTAAGAATGGCCTTTTTCCTAGCTTTCTTAAGTGACCTGTGTGAGTACCCTCTTTGTCTAAATCTTTGGTACATCTCAGACGCCTCTTCATGGAATTCCTCCTCCACAGAACAATTCCGTCTGATCCTTAGGAATTGTCCTGTGGGTATTCCATTAATTAATGGTTTAGGATGGTGACTTTGAGCAGACAGCAGGGTGTTAGCTGCTGTTTTCTTTCTAAAGGTGCTAGTAACAATTTCATTTCCAGACCTCCGTATGGAAAGATCAAGGAAGGAGAGCATCTCAGGATGGTATGAATAGGTCAGACGTATATTTTGATTGTTGCTATTGAGTTCAGACATAAAGTCCTCAAGTTGCCTGGCTGAACCAGTCCACACCATCAAAACGTCATAAATGTACCTCAGCCACAGGAGGGAGTGGCTGAGGTACAGAGAGGACTGATAGACCATCATCTCTTCCCAGAGTCCCAGGTGGAGGCATGCATATGAGGGAGCCCAAGGTGCCCCCATACTAGTGCCTCTAATCTGCTGGTAATAGTGACCAAGGAATTGGAAGAAATTGTTATTAAGCATGAATTCAAGAAGTTCCCCAATAAATTCATTTTGAGCACCCTGTTGAGGGTAATGAAGATCCAGGAAGAACATAGCTCCTCATCTGATAGTGAGCCTGATAAGGATACCTCTCAAAAAACCGTCTCTTTTTTAGAAGAACTAGAGGGGAAGGTGCCCCTAGAGATCCCGAAGCGAAAAATAGACAAAAAACAAGACAACGAAGGAGACAAAGGAAAAATAGAAGGAAAAGGAAAGGAAGGGACAGTGCACAGAGCCGGACGAGTGGGAGATTGAGAAACCAGAGGAGACGTTGAACATTCCTGACGGTGCTCCAATGGACCTTAATGTTGTAAACCTCTCTGAGTTTCACCTCACTGAGGTTCACATTGATCTACTTAAAAAGGCCCTCTCTTTCTCCCCAACGTCATCCATGAATGAGTTTGAAGTTTATAAGGATGTTAGTCTATTTTTGAGGAAGGTCCTTTTCAAACTATGGCATACCAAACGATTTAATGATCCCCTTACCTCGGAGTCCTCTCTTAATAAGGAAGAAAAGGAGGCTATTGAATGCCTAGTATCCTTGCTGGATGAGAACCTTGAAGGTGATTCGGATGAAAATCTATGCCATCTTTTGAGAAGACCTTCTGACCTAAAAATTAGATCCACCAAAATGCCCCCGCTGTCTAAGCATAAGTGGTTGCAGCTTTTTCTGGATCAAGTTAAATTAGATCTGATGAAAATCAATTGGAAATGGGTCGGTCCTAACAACCTTACAAATAGTGAAAGAAAAGCGTTATCTGATTTGCAAAACGCACCAAATTTGGTGATTAAGAAGAGCGACAAAGGGGGAAATGTGGTACTTCTAAGTGAGAAATTGTATGAGGATGAGTCACTAAGGCTTCTTGGTGACACCTCTACTTATAAAAAACTCACAAGTTCCCCCTTTCCCGCTCTAGTTGAGGCATTAAATGGTAAACTCAAACTGGGAATGGAAGCGGGTCTCTTGACAAAAAAGGAATTCCTTTTTCTTAGGGTGGATGAAATGAATATCCCTACCTTCTACATAATTCCCAAACTTCATAAATCCCTCACTCGTCCCCCCGGTAGGCCAATTGTTTCAGCTATAAAGGGTCCCCTGGAAAAAACCGGCAAATACATTGATTCTCTGATTAAACATATGGTAAACTTGCTTCCTTCCTTTGTTCGTGACAGCAGAGATGTTCTTGTTAAATTGCGACATTTCGTTATGCCCGCAGATGCCCTTTTAGTGGGTATAGATGTGGAGAGCCTGTATACGTCAATACCGCATCATTGTGGTATTGAGGCTACTATGTTCTTCCTGGATCTTCATTACCCTCAACAGGGTGCTCAAAATGAATTTATTGGGGAACTTCTTGAATTCATGCTTAATAACAATTTCTTCCAATTCCTTGGTCACTATTACCAGCAGATTAGAGGCACTAGTATGGGAGCACCTTGGGCTCCCTCATATGCATGCCTCCACCTGGGACTCTGGGAAGAGATGATGGTCTATCAGTCCTCTCTGTACCTCAGCCACTCCCTCCTGTGGCTGAGGTACATTGATGACGTTTTGATGGTGTGGACTGGTTCAGCCAGGCAACTTGAGGACTTTATGTCTGAACTCAATAGCAACAATCAAAATATACGTCTGACCTATTCATACCATCCTGAGACGCTCTCCTTCCTTGATCTTTCCATACGGAGGTCTGGAAATGAAATTGTTACTAGCACCTTCAGAAAGAAAACAGCAGCTAACACCCTGCTGTCTGCTCAAAGTCACCATCCTAAACCATTAATTAATGGAATACCCACAGGACAATTCCTAAGGATCAGACGGAATTGTTCTGTGGAGGAGGAATTCCATGAAGAGGCGTCTGAGATGTACCAAAGATTTAGACAAAGAGGGTACTCACACAGGTCACTTAAGAAAGCTAGGAAAAAGGCCATTCTTAAAAATCGGGATGAACTCCTCTCAACTTCCACCAATTCCTTACATACTGAAAATGAAGATCAAAATGGAAATACTGAACAGAATTTCCCGGGGATCATTACTAAATATGGGTCCCAATGGAAAATGGTTTAGGGAGTTTTACAAAAACATTGGCATATCCTGAAATCAGCCCCCCTGATCTCTGAACTTGTGAGTCCAAGACCCCTCTTGACAGCTAAAAGATCCAATAATCTAGGTGACCTTTTGGTCCATTCTGAATACACCCGGACCACTCAGAAAAATTGGTTAAGTGACTCTAAAATTTCCCCAGGCATGTATAAATGTGGACATTGCAATATTTGCAAGTATGTCCACCAGACGAATGTGTTCCCGAACCCCCGCGGAGGAGCTGACTTTAAGATCAAACAGTTTATAAACTGCTCCACTACTCGAGTAGTTTATACACTTGTTTGCCCATGCAACAAAATCTATGTGGGGAAAACTAAAAGAGCTCTAAGGGTAAGGATTCGTGAACACATTACTGGCATTAAAAAACTAAATGATGAACGACCCATATCACAACATTTTGCTCAATTTCATAATCGTGATCCACGGGGCCTAATGGTAAAAGGGATCTATAGGTTAAATTTACCTATAAGACGTGGCGACTTCGACACCATTCTCCTCCAGAAAGAAAAGATGTGGACATATTATCTGGAGGCGATGGCCCCTAATGGGTTAAATATCGAATGCAGCCTTCAGCCCTTTTTGGAGAAATAAGCTCTTCAATCTCTCCATCTTATTTGATTTATTAATTTCAATGCCCCTTAATTCTCTGTGGGGGGTTTTCTAGTATTAATTTCATGGTGCTAAATTTTTGTGGTTTGTGTTTATTTTTCTGCTTGATTTCTGAGTATATATATACCCACTCCCACCTTCACCAAAATACCTCTTTAATTGCTGTGCGGCATGTGTGAGGTGCAGTTTTTTGTACAATAGATTGCAGCTTTCCATATATAGCCATTTGCGAGACATTGCTCTGCTGAAATGTCTGTGATGAGTGGTAACCATGTGCGACATCTGGTGGTCAATTGATATATCTACACCTTCCATTATTTTGTCTATTTAATCTCTGCTCACGGATCCCCTCCTTGCTCTGAGGAAACCAGCGGTGATTGGCTGGTGAAACGCGTCAGCACGTGACGTCAGCACGTCACCTCGGAGCCGCGAGTTCATGGTGTTTTCGAATGGATGATCGGGATTAACAGCTGACGGCCGGCTACCATCTCCTTTCTGAAGGCGCCAACAGAGCGGGACACTTGTTATCTGACGGAAAATGCAAATGCAGTTTGGTCTGACATCCACATCATCTGGGGTAGAGCTTACGACTTCATGAGCTGCTGATCTACTTGGTGAGAGAAGTATCACTCCAATATATAAGTTTACACAGTCTGTGTCGGTCTTGCTCCCCCTACTGCTCTCTACAAACACCACTGCTTTGTTTGCATACCCTGAGCTTTAATTACCTTCAGTAGCCGCTGCCAACTAATTCAACTGCTTTACCCTTAATATGGGACCTGTTCCCGGACTGCCACTAGTCTTTATGTGATACTAAAACATCCCCTTATTTTCTATTTTCATCCATTCATCCACCCATACTCCCATACAACCTTACCTTCCTTATTTGGACTGATCTGAGGTCTCCCTCTACACGAGATTGGCCAATTTAGTAGGAATTGCTGCTGTGATTGGTGTATGTATGGGGTATGTTTGGCCGCGGCTCCGGTGTTTTTAATGATAACGTTATCAATTTTAATTTGGTCATTTGATAATCTCCCTATATTGCCCATTTTTGTAATATTATTGTGTGGTGTTTTTGTAGTTTAATAAATATAGTGTTTTTTGGCAGATTGTGTTTGGATTTTTTGCCTTCTTTGGGGGAATTCCTTTTCCTTGTTTTTTTGTATGCGTTTTAAGGCAACCCAAACTGCATCCACCTATCTTTCTGGATGAATATCTGAGCCTACTATTTATTATTTTTTTGTATCTCTATTTGTGGTTGATCCAGGCATACCTCCCCCTTTTCCATACAGCTTCAAGCGCTGTCAGGGTTTGTTCGTTAAGTTGGGCCTGAGGCTGGCAACATAGTTCATTGAATTTCTCCTTAAAAAGTTGTGGAGAATGCAGCATGAAAGGATTATGTGGTTAGGTTTATATTCCGACATGTTGATTGCCATAAGGAATAGGCGGAACCAGCTGGCCATTATCCCGAAAGCATTCTCAACCACTCTTCTGGCTCTGGCCAGCCGGTAGTTAAAAATCCTCTGGTCCGGGGTGAGGGTCCTCATTGGGAATGGCAGCATCAGGTGATCATTCAGCCCAAATGCTGGGTGATCACCTGACAAACGGGAGTCCTTCCACGTTCTCTTCAGCAGGTGGCAATCCCAAGCCACCATTCTGGGTCCATCTGTAGAACTCTGTCTGGGCGATGACTCCACCATCCAACATCCAGCCATGCTTCCCCACATCCACATAGAGAAACTCATATGTTGCCGACACCACCGTCAACATCACAATACTATTAAACCCCTTGTAATTATAATAGTATGAGTTGGGGGGTGGCACAATGTGGACGTGTTTGCCATCAATTGCCCCTCCGTAGTTGGGAAAGTCCCACCGCTGGGCAAATTGGGAAGTCACAGTCTGCCATTCCTGTGGCGTTGAAGGAAACAGTCAAACAAGAAAAAAGAACCTAGTAATTTTGCACATAAACATTGCAAGCAGATTAGACACAAACATTCTTGGCCGACATCAGTATAACATTTATTTTAAGGAGCATTTAAAGACAAAAATATACGGTTCACTTATCAGATTCCTCACCCTCTCTGATGGCCCATTGTAAAAAGGGGGTGGGGGGTATGTTTTGGACAGGTAACCCTCTCCTCTTCATTGAGAGCTGAATGCATAAATAATGTGTTTTACTTTGGCCAGCCCCTCCTTACCTACACTATTGGCAGCCCACTGGACAGGTAAGAAGTGTCATAATACATAATACAAAAATATAAATACATGCTGTACAAATTGAAGCACTTTTTTACATTTTGAAATTACCTATCAAGATAATAGAAGAACAAAACTTTAAACATGTACCATTTGAAAGTATTCTGGCAGGCCCTTTCACTACATGCTTTGGGGAATTCATCCATAAATCTTACCACAAAAGAGGTAGGTATAGTGTGTATGGGTTTGGCAAAGTCAGCAGAAGATTGGTATCGGTTGACTTAGCTGTTGGGGAAGAGCGAGGGTTCCAAATGATTTTGGGACCCAAAAAAAAGCCTCTGGCACTCTGCATGAATTTAAGGACACAAATAACATTTGTACACATTTTAGGGGGTGTTTAGGGTAAAGCACTACTATGGATCTGACAAAATACATTGTTAAGTGACTAGGCTAGGTGTGTATGAGCCCAGTATAGCATGTTGGGGAGGTTAGTAAAGGCAAATATGCATGAAGGACAAAAAAGGAAATTAAAAAATTTCATGCATGCATGAGAACAAAGGGGACATTCACAGCATATTACAATCATGGTAATTGTGGAATGATGAAAGAAATACAATACATTAGCAAATATTAAATACATAGAATGTGATGTTAAAGAAGAAAACTTACCCTAATATAGTCCTTCTGCAGGACCTGAATGATGGCAGGTCTGTGGAAAAATGATCCCCAGAGCCTGGGGGGAGATGCCTGTCAAGAACTTGAGGCCCTGCAGACTTCTCCTTGTCACCAAGTACCGCAACGTAGCGACTAGCCTCTGCTTGGGAGTGATGGCTTGCCGCATGCAGGTGTTCTGCCTGCTAATATAAGGGGGCAGCAAAGCCAACAAACGCTGAAAAAGGGGGTCCGTCATCCGGAGATAATTCCTGAAATCATCAGGATTATTCTCAAGGATCTCCCGCAACAAAGGCAGATGAGAGAATTGGTCACGCTGGAGTAACCAATTCTTTGTCCATTAACTCCTCCCCGCCCTGTTCATGGACTGGGCTTGGGTCAAAGTAAGAACCCAAACACCAAGCCCCTGCACAGCACGAACTCTACGACGAGTACGTACCCGCAACATGTCTTCAAAACCGTCGGCTGGTCAGAATGAACTAACAGAACGCACTGAAAATCAGAAAGGCCTGAGAAGAGTGAGCTGAAATCAGAAACGAGCGGACAAGAATGCACTGAAAAACAAATGCGAACTGACTACATGCACTGAAAACCAGATACAAACCCACAAGCATAAACTGAAGAGCAGTAACGATCGGAAAAGCACGAGGCTGAAAAGCACGAATCGTCTCTCACCAAACTTCTACTAAAACGAGATTAGCAGAAGGAGCCCAAAGGGTGGCGCACTGGCTATTGAACTACCCTTTTCTGGTGCTGTCGTACGTGTTGTACGTTACCGCGTTCTTGACATTCAGAATTTCCGACAAGATTTGTGTGACTGTGTGTATGCAAGACAAGTTTGAGCCAACATCCGTCGGAAAAAAAACATGGATTTTGTTGGCGGAATGTGCGATCGTGTGTACGCGGCATAAGAGGGCTCACCAGCAGTATCCATCAATGGGCACACCCCACCGAAGGGACGTCTTCTTCCCCACACAATCACCCACCCATTACCAGTGACTGACCCAGTCAGTCCAGCGCGGCGTTCAGCACAAACATATTACTCAACTATGGAAGCATACGCCCAATAGGCCATTGTAGCTGTTGTACTCAGCTATGGGAGGATAACCTACTATAACCATTTTGGTTAATATACTAATCTTTTTAAACATCACTTCCCAGTGACTGGTTTGGTTGTTATACTCAGCAATGAAAGTGTCACCCTCCAATTGGCCATCATGGCTATATTACTTAGCAATGGAAACATCAGCCCCAATGGACCATTTAGCCTACTGTATTCATCAAGGAAGCATCACTCTTATGACCATTTTGTTTACTGAACTCACTTATGAAAACATCACCAGCATGATCATTGTGGTTATTGCACTCAGCTATGGAATAATCACTCCTAATAAACCATCTTTGATATTTTCTTCTACTATTGAACTGGGCTATTATAAGAATTACACTTGGTTATGGTGGCATCAGCCCTGCTGGGCATCCTAAGTAATATATTTCATTGCAGTAGCTTCACCTTTGATGGTTCTGCCTAAGTACCACATTCAGTTATTACCGTATGACTTTAATGATTGACTTTATATTACTCATTTATTGTGGTATCACTGTGGCTGGTACATCCTAAGAACTGCACCCAGTATCACCCTCAGTAGGTTATCCTGAGCATTATACTCAGCTCTACTTGTATCACCATGCTGAATATTGCACTCTGCTAATGCAAAACCACCACCAATGCTGAGCCAGAGCTAACCCTAGACATTGACCATAAGAGCCATCAGGTTTTTTGCCATTTGTGTCTCATTCCCCTTCACTTCCTGTCCTGTAAACTCACCAGGAAGTGACAGTCTGTCTTTAAAATGTGGGTAAAATTCCCTCGTAGTTGTCCTACAGATGAGTGTGCCTATTAGAAGATTACCCCTCTAATCTTGTGGTGGCAACTCAAAATTTTGGATTTACATTGCTTTCATTCCCTTATACCAGGGGTCTCCAAACTTTCTAAGCAAAGGGCCAGTTTACTGTCCTTCAGGCTTTAAAGGGAGTGGACTGTGGCCAGTGGGAGTAAATATTGCCCCAGCATTAGTGCCCCATCAAGGTTTTAATGGGAGGAATAAGGCCTTATTTATGGTATCAATTGGAAGAATAGTGTCCCATTGATGGTGTCAGTAGGGGAATGGTGCCTCATCATTGGTGTCAGTTAATGGAATAGTGCCCCAAGGGTCAGATAAAGGTAAGCAAAGGGCCACAGTTTGGAGACCATTGAGTGAATCTTACTAACAGGGACGCAGGCAGCAATAAAAATCTGACAGTGGTTCTAACCCTTCACCACATTATCCAAATCTAAAAAAGTTTTTAGTCATTCTTTAATTTTGGGGATTCATTGTTTCCCCTTGGCTCTTGCTCTTTCCTGAGTGCTTGAGTTAGAGTGGTTTATATGTAACATGACAAACTGATTCATCCTATGTGAGACCATCTCCTGCTGTACTCTAAATGGAAAGTTCCCTTCAGCTACTCTGCACCCTGTAGCTAGCCGTGGTTATCAATAAGAACAGTTAAAAGCTGGGAATGTTACCAACTACACAGCAAGCCAATTGCACACATCCAGGCATACTTGACAAGCACAGTGTGAGTATGTTACATGCTTGGAAATACAAAGAGCTGTTTTTCTAGAATCAGTGGGACTAGGGTAGACATCATTCCTGCATTAAAGAAGGGGCTATGTATAGTGGATCATCAGCTTGTCAATATCCATTGCTGTAAAGAGCAAGAAGCTCTGTTAATTATACACAAGCGGTTAGCTGGAGGAGGAGAACTTCCACTTAGCTTATTAAATCTAAGTGATGTGTTAGAATTGGAATTAGAATTTCATTGTATCTATTTTAGCTGTAAGCATTGTTTGTAGCCTTTGAGGCTTATTAATGATTTAATCTCCATGCTATTTTTAGTTGGTTCTATAAAGTGTGAAGTGAAGTGTGCTGTACTTTTTGGACATTTATGTCCTTTGGCTTGGCTTTAAAGCAGTATTAAACCCAAAAAACAAAAACGGAATATTTTGCTGCTTATCAATCCTTAAAGGTGGTGGTTGCATTCGTTTTTTTTTTTATTGTAAGTCTTTTCCCCCTTTATTTTCACTTGATGATCTGGCCAGTAACACACCTCCGGTCTTAGGCTCCATTCGCACCAATGCATTTTTTCATGTTTTTCTGCGGAAACGCAGGACATGTTTTTCAACATGGGCTCCTATGAAACATGTTCACATCAATGCATCTTTGTGCCTCTGTATTTTTAGAAAGGGCCAGGGACTTTTTTAAACCCAAAACGCAGTTTTTTTTTGCTTTTTTGGTTCAATAGACTTCAATGGAGATGCTTCAGAAAAGCATGTAGTGTGTTTTTAGCATTCTTTTGACGCTTTTTGCATTAATTAACCTGCCCAACAACAAATTGGCAAAGTGAAAAGAAAAAAAAGCATAAAAACCCAAAACATGTCAAAAACGTGTGTCCGAAAATGCAAAAAGCACTGCAGAAATACTCGAAAGCATCATGCATAGATGTGAATGGAGCCTTATGCCGCGTACACACTAGCGGTTTTGCCATCAGCATAAAATCTGAAGGTTTCTCCGACGGAATTCCGCTCAAGCTGTCTTGCATACACACGGTCACACCAAAGTCGGACCGCCAAGAAGTCAGTTCGCATCTGTTTTTCAGTGTGTTCTTGTCCGCTCGTTTCTGATTTTCAGATCGCTCTTCACAGGCCTTGCTGTTTATCAGTGTGTTCTGTGAGTTTGTTCTGACCAGCCGACCATTTTGAAGCCATGTTGTGGGTACATACTCATCGTAGAGTTCGTGCTGTGTGGGGGCTTGGTGTTGGGGTTCATACTTGGACCCAAGCCCAGTCCATGAACAGGGTGGGGAGGAGTTCAGGGACCAAGAATTAGTTGTTCCAGCGTGACCAATTCTCTCATATGCCTTTGCTTCGTGAGATCCAGGAGAATAATCCTGATGATTTCAGGATGACGGACCCCGTTTTTCACCATCTGTTGGCTTTGCTGACCCCTTATATTAGCAGGCAGGATACCTGCATGAGGCAAGCCATCACTCCGGAGCAGAGGCTAGTCGCCACGTTGCGGTACTCGGCGACTAGGAGAAGTCTACAGGACCTAAAGTTCTCTACAGGCATCTCCCCCAGGCTCTGGGGATCATTATCCCAGAGTCCTGTTCTGCTATTATTCAGGTCCTGCAGAAGGACTATATTAAGGTAAGTTTTCTCCTTTAACATCACATTCTATGTATTTAATGTTTGCTAATGTATTGTATTTCTTTCATCATTCCATAATTACCATGATTGTAATATGCTCTGAATGTCCCCTTTGTCCTCATGCATGCTTTAATCTTTTAATGCTCCTTTTTGGCCTACATGCATATTTGCCTTCACTAACCTCCCCAGCATGCTATCCTGGGCCCATATACACCTAGCCTAGTCACTTAACAATGTATTTTGTCAGCTCCAGTGTAGTGCTTTACCCTTAACACCCCCTAAAATGTGTACAAAATGTTAGTGTTGTCCTTAAATTCAGGCAGAGTATCATAGGCTTTTTTTTGGGGTCCCAAACTCAGCTCGAACCCTACCCCCCACCTAAAATTTTTACAATGGGCAATCAGAGGGGGGGAGGAATCTAATAAGTGTGCCTTATATTTTTGTCTTGAAATACTCCTTAAAATAAATGTTATACTGATGTTGGGCAAGAATGTTTGTGTCTAATCTGCTTGCAATGTTATGTGCAAAAGTACTCATTTTTTTTTTCTGTTTTGACTCCACAGTTTCCTCAATGCCACAGGAATGGCAGACTGTGGCCCCCCATTTTGGCGACCATTGGGACTTTCCCAACTGTGGAGGGGCTATAGATGGGAAGCACGTCCACATCGTGCCACCACCCCATTCGGGGTCTTACTATTTTAACTATAAGGGGTTTAATAGTATAGTGTTAATGGCAATGGTGTCGGCACAATATGAGTTCCTCTATGTGGACGTGGGGAGGAATGGCCGGATGTTGGACGGAGGAGTCTTCTCCCAGACGGAGTTTTACCAACGTCTCCAGGCTGGTGGCCTGGCATTGCCACCTGATGCAGACAACATTGAAGGACTCCCGTTCGTCTTTATTACTGATGAAGCTTTCGGTCTGGGCGAGCACCTGATGAGGCCATTCCCCCAGTGGACCCTCACCCCGGAGAGGAGGGTTTTTAACTACCGGCTGACCAGAGCCAGAAGAGTCGTTGAGAATGCCTTCGGGATAATGGCCAGCTGGTTCCGCCTGTTTCTGACAACAAGACACATGGCGAACTACAAAATCAACCATATCATTTTATCCTGCGGCATATTGCACAATTTTTTAAGGAAAAATGTCCACAATTATATTGCCTCAGTTGGGCATGAGGCTGCACTTCCTGAGAATCCCCTGATGGGCCTGGGTATTGGCCGTCCTGGCTTGGCACCCCAAAGCGCCGTGAAGTTTGGAAGAAATATGTAAATTATTTTACGGGTAGGGGGTCCATTGCTATGCCAGACAATGTGTAAATATTTTTGTAATAAAAAAAAAAAAATATCTGATAAAATCTTGAATTTTCTTTATTGCTTGTGTTTGTTTTTGGCTGTCTCCTAGGTTATCCTAGTGCATTTGTAGTGCCAAGTGGATTTTCATTTAAATAAACCCCATTGTCACTGTAAACACAAAATTACTTCAAAAACTGGTATTGAGCATTGAAAGAAGAAGCCACACATTGTTGATTAGCAAACTTTTTACTCTGTGCACATTCACATGTGCATTATAAAATTTTGATGTCAAATAATATATTTTTTTTAGCAAGTTTTTTTTGGTATAAACACGCATGTTTCTAATCATAACATACACAACTCTGGAACTTACAAAGCTCAATGTATAAAAACTGAAGGCAATATCAGACATTATAGTGTCAAAAATGTCTTGATTAGGGATGAGCTTCGAGTTCGACTCGAACATTGGCTGTTCGCCAGTTCTCCGAACAACTTGGGGTGTTTGCGGCAAATTCGAAAGCCGCGGAACACCCTTTAAAAGTCTATGGGAGAAATCAAAAGTGCTAATTTTAAAGGCATATATGCATGGTATTGTCATAAAAAGTGTTTGGGGACCTCGGTCCTGCCCCAGGGGGCATGGATCAATGCAAAAAAAAGCTTTAAAAACCGCCATTTTTTCGGGAGCAGTGATTTTAATAATGCTTAAAGTGAAACAATTAAAGTGTAATATTCCTTTATATTTCGTAGCTGGGGGTTGTCTATAGTATGCCTGTAAAGGGGTGCATGTTTCCCGTGTTTAGAACAGTCTGACAGCAAAATGACATTTCAAAGGAAAAAAGTAATTTAAAACTACTTGCGGCTATTAATGAATTGCCGGTCCGACAATACACATAAAAGTTCATTGATAAAAACAGCATAGGAATACAGGTGAACCCCGAACCAAAATTTAAAAAAAAAAATGACGTGGGGGGTCCACCTAAATTCCATACCAGGCCCTTCAGGTCTGGTATGGATATTAAGGGGAACCCCGGCCAAATTTTTTTTTAAAAATGGCGTGGGGTCCCCCTCAAAATCTATACCAGACTCTTCAGGTCTGATGTGGATTTTAAAGGGAACCCCTCGCCAAAATTTTAAAAAAATGGCGTGGGGTCCCCCCAAAAATCCATACCAGACCCTTATCCGAGCATGCAACCTGGCAGGCCGCAGGAAAAGAGGGGGGGACGAGAGAGTGCCCCCCCTCCTGGACCGTACCAGGCCACATGCCCTCAACATTGGGAGGGTGCTTTGGGGTAGCCCCCCAAAACACCTTGTCCCCATGTTGATGGGGACAAGGGCCTCATCCCCACAACCCCTGCCCGGTGGTTGTGGGGGTCTGCGGGCGGGAGGCTTATTGGAATCTGGAAGCCCCCTTTAACAAGGGGACCCCCAGATCCTGGCCCTCCCCCCCTGTGTGAAATGGTAAGGTACCCCTACCATTTAAAAAAAAACTGTCAAAAATGTTAAAAATGACAAGAGACAGTTTTTGACAATTCCTTTATTTAAATGCTTCTTCTATCTTCTATCTTCTATCTTCCTTCGGTTTCTTCCTCCATCTTCTTCTTCTTCTGGTTCTTCCTCCGGTGTTCTCGTCTGGCATCTTCCTCCGCGGCGTCCTCTTCCCTTTGTCTTCTGGCCCGCTCCGCATCTAGCATGATTGGAGGCTCCCGCTGTGTGACGCTTCTCCTCTTCTAGTGGTTCTTAAATAATAGGGGCAGGGCCACCCGGTGACCCCACCCCCTCTGACGCATGGGGACTTGACGGGGACTTCTCTGTGGCATTCCCCGTGACGTCAGAGGGGGCGGGGTCTCTGGTTATGTAACGGGGTCACCGGTTACGTAACGTAGATATTTGAGTCCAGAAATAGGAATATGAAACATTGCTGGGAAGTGGGGTCAATTGTCTGTTTTGGGCAGAGTTCCAAGCTGAAGACATGATTTTTTTTTACCTTACCAAAGATGGAATACTTACCTTTTTGTGACAATTTTCACACATGGAGACACCCCAAGTATCCACTAGAGCACCTGTGTGGAACACCTTAAAAAGTTTGTTCTTGTGTCCCACACTAGTGCTCCTGAGTCCAGATGTGTAAACAGCTGCTGAGTGTCCTCTCCTTACATTACACTGAATCAAGCTTGCATTTCATTCTAGTTACCTAGACAGCAATGTACAAAACTTATTTTTAGACAAATAGGCATGACCAAATGTATTTAACCTGTATCTGCCCAAAACATTGTATTTAATGAGCGAACGATGTTTCCGACATTTGATTACTGTGCCCACGCACATGAAAGTCGCCATTTTAAACTGTACAACAGCTAAGAAAATCACGTGGCGCAGCATGCAAGTAATAATAATAATAGGAACACACAACAAGTACTTAGTTTTTAGAAGCACTTTTTTGATCCTTCTATACTGATCCTGCTCCCTCAGTTTCAGATCTGACCAGCATTTCCTCAATTGCTCCTTGGATTGTCGTACCCCAAAATTCCTGTGCAGACTCTTCACAACTTTAGTCATGATCTTGGCTTTTCTCTCATTAGAGTTGGTGTACGGTCCATGCTTCCCATCATAGTCGTTCCTCCTCAATATGTCCACCATCTCCACCATTTCTATAAAGGCCATATTTGAGGCCTGAAATCTTCTCCTGCAGGAACGGGAGGTTTCTGGCTCCGGGCTTTCTTGCTCCTAGTTAGTGGAATTAACACACACCTGCTCCTTTCTCTGCCATGTCGCTCCTACTGAGCGCCTAAAAAGAAGGGGCGGGAATATTCTAGAAAGAACGTCAGGGGCGGGCGACGTGGGCGGAGTTTCACATATGTGCAGTGTATATCAAGCTAACACGCATGTGTCGTACGTACGTTCTGTGTGTGGAGGAGGGAGGAACGGAAGTGGCGAGCATCCTAAACGTAAAATTTTAACTTGGCCCATCAGTGGCCTATACTGTTTCAAGATTGAGGCCTATATTGGGATAAGATTATGAGAGTTTAGGCTGACAATAGTGTTTTTGTCTTGTGTATTGTCTTACAGCAAATATGAATCACTTTAAGGACCCAGAATTCCTGTCCAGTTTTATAGACAGATACAGGGAGATGAGGAATTTGTGGGAGGTGAAACACCGCTTATATTATAATAAACAAGTTAGGAGGTCAACGCTAGAGAAACTTCTGGAATTTGTGAATACTCGGGTCCCCGATGCAACCATCCTGTTCTTGGAAAAGAAAATTGGGATCTTGAGTTTATGTACCCAGGCTGTGGTACTTCAACAAACTGCGGTTTCTGGACGACCAGACTGAAGCCAGGGAATCACTTTCTACCCTTCCCTGCAGCCTTCTCTCCACCCTTCCCTCGACCCCAGCAGAGGCTGATGAGGAACAACCTGGGCCTTCCATCCTGGCTCCAGCTGGGCGCATCCACTTCTTCCAGGATGGAAGGCCCAGGTTGTTCCTCGTCAGCCTCTGCTGGGGTTGAGGGAAGGATGGAGGGAAGGCTGCAGGGAAGGGTAGAAAGTGATTCCCTGGCTTCAGTCTGGTCGTCTAGAAACTGCAGTTTGCTGAAATACCATGGCCTGGGTACATATACATGCGCTGCTGCTGCTCCTGATCTGAATGATTTCTGGATCTTATTATGCTATCCCAACAACGACACTACCTGCCTGGAGTTTGCATGTTCTCCCTGTGCCTGCGTGGGTTTCCTCCGGGTACTCCGGTTTCCTCCCACACTCCAAAGACATGCTGATAGGTTAATTGGCTTCTGTCCAAAATTGGCCCTAGTATATGAATGGGGACCTTGGATTGAGGGTAGGGATTGATGTGAGTGTGCGATGTTCAGGGTTAGGGACAAGGGTCAGGGTTGTAGACCCACACTCACTCAGGTTGAACTGGATGGACTGGTGTCTTTATTCAACCTTACTAACTATGTAACTATGTAACTATGTAACTATGTAACTATGCTACTTCTTATACATGTTCCTCAAGATCCCAATTTTCTTTTTAAAGAACACGATGGTCTTCACAAATTCCAGAAGTTTCTCCAGCGTTGCCCTCCTAGCTTGTTTATTATAATATAAGCTGTGTTTCACCTCTCACAAATTCCGCATCTCCCTGTATTTGTCTATGAAACTGGCCATGAATTCTGGGTCCTTAAAGTGATTCATATTTCCTGTATGACAATACAAATACACTAATGTCAGCCTAAACTCAAGACAAGACAAATACACTAATGTCAGCCTAAACTCTCATAATCTTATCCCAATATAGGCCTCAATTTTGAAGCAGTATAAGCCACTGATGGGCCAAGTTCAAATTTTACCTTCGTTTAGGATGCTCACCACTTCCGTTCCTCCTTCCTCCACACACAGATCGTACGTACGACACATGCGTGTTAGCTTGATATACACTGCGCATGTGTAAAACTGTAAAACTCCGCCCGTGTTGCCCGCCCCTGACGTTCTTTTGAGAATATTCCCCTCCCTTTCTCGTTCAGCGTGCAGCAGGAGTGACATGGCGGAGACAGAGCAGGTGTGTGATAATAGCAGTAACGAGGAGGAGGAAAGCCCAGAGCGTTCCTCCCGATCCCGAAGGAGAAGATTTAAGGCCTCAAATATGGCCTTTATAGAGATGGTGGAGATGGTGGACATCTTGAGGAGGACCGACAATGATGGGAAGCATGGACCGTGCCTAAAACCAAATGTGAGAAAGGCCAAGATCATGACTAAAGTTGAGAAGAGTCTGCACAGGAATTTTGGGGTACGACAATCCAAGGAGCAATTGAGGAAATGCTGGTCAGATCTGAAACTGAGGGAGCAGGATCAGTATAGAAGGATCAAAAAAGTGCTTCTAAAAAGTAAGTACTTGTTGTGTGTTCCTATTATTATTATTACTTGCATGCTGTGCCACGTGATTTTCTTAGCTGTTGTACAGTTTAAAATGGCGACTTTAATGTGCATGGACACATTAATCAGTCGTAGGAAACATCATTTGCTCATTAAATACAATGTTTTGGGCAGATACAGGGTAAATAAATTTGGTCATGCCTATTTGTCTAAAAAAAAGTTTTGTACATTGCTGTCTAGATGTGTTTGTGACTAGAATGAAACGTGTAATGTAAGGAGAGGACACTCAGCAGCTGTTTACACATCTGGACTAGTCTGGGACACAAAAACAAACTTTTTAAGGTGTCCCACACAAGTGCTATAGTGGATTCCCTGGGGTGTCTCCATGTGTGAAAATTGTCACAAAAAGGACAGACAATTGTACCCCACTTCCCACCAATGTTTCAAATTCCTATTTCTGGACTCAAATATCTGTGTTTTTGTTTCATTCTCATAGGGGAGAAAAGACTCGGAGGACCCCACTCAGAGGACACCAGAAACCCCCCACCTGAGAAAGAAGGGGAACATCCGAACAACAACACACCCCGAGGATCTGGAGGAAGGAGAGGTGGAAGAAGTCGGTGAGATTGTCACCACAACAGGTGAGTGTCTGACACCCCAGCTTCAAGTAATATATGTATGCCTGCATATTTCTAATGCATGTTTTTACTCAAATTTTTAGGTGATGTACTGGTTGTTGAAGAGCAAAATTATAGAAATGTGGCGCTCACAAATGTTATTAGACATGTTTGACCAAGTGTAGATGAGTGCAGATGTGAATATACAAAGCAAAAATCATGTGAATAAAGTCCAAATAAATGTGCTGAATATTCAGATCCGCAATGGGAAAAAAAACTTTGGCAGTGCAATGGACCACAGACGCTTCAGGACATTTCAGGTGCAGAAACACCACCCCCACATGTGTTCCCACTCACCAAATGGCGATGATCCCCAGCTTTGCAGTCTGGGGGTCACTTCAGGCTTATGTGATGGTATCCAGAGAAGCTCAGGAGTGGTGTTGTGCACATCAGATCAAAGGATTTCTTGTTGGAATTCCTCAGCAGAATCACCAGGCATGAAAAAAGGAAAAAATTGAACTAATAGTGAAAAGTACCGTTTGAAAAGGGATTTATTCCATATACAAATGGGTACTTACAAAATAGTTGATAAAAACAGGCATGTAAAGGGGTTAGAGATGGATCCCGGCACTGCTCATGGCGTACGTTCCAGAAACCAGGAAGTGCGTTCCAAGGAGCAGAGAATGACGTCAGTGCCACCGCAAATACGTCTGTTGAAGAGCAAGCTGAACATTTCACAAGTGAGTGCACAAAGGCTAATCAATGACATCATGGTGTGGAATGGTGAAATTGACATCACAAGGAAGAAACTCAATGTTATGGAACAACAAATGAAAAACATGATTGATGTGTTGGGGAGAATCTGAATTTCTTCCAAATGCCATCATTTTACCATTTGTTGGACTTTACAAACACTTTTTTTGAGATTTTAAAAGCCAAATTTTGAAGATGCACACGGTGTGTCAACATGTGCTATCTGCCATCAGGGGATATCAATGTACGTGTTTTGTGGGTGCATCCCCTTCCTCGTAGCTCTAGTAGGTGAGAGGAAGGGGTTGCACCCCCAAAACACATCCAATGATCCCCCCATGATGGGAGATAGCACATGTTGACATTAGGCATGGGATCAGGAGGGAAATACTCATTTTGACTCCCAAATTGTGTGCATCTTCAAAATTTGCCTTTTACAGGGGTGACATCACCTGATCTGATGAAGACAATATGAAGACATTTTTGACACTATAATGTCTGATATTGCCTTCAGCTTTTCTACGTTGAACTTTGTAAGTTCCAGAGTTCTGTATGTTATATTTAGAAATATGTGTGTTTATCCCAAAAAAAAAAAAAATTGTAAAAAACTTGAGAAAAAAAAAAAAATTTACATCAAAATTTTATAACGCACATGTGAATGTGCACAGAGTAAAAAGTTTGATAATCAACAATGTGTGGCTTCTTCTTTCAATGCTCAATACCAGTATGGTATTGAAGTTTTTTGAAGTAATTTTGTGTCTACAGTGACAATGGGGCTTATTTACTAAATGAAAATCCACTTGGCACTACAATTGCACTAGGAGAATCTATAAGACAGCCAAAAACATATCAGATATTTTACCAGAGCCTGGGGGGAGATGCCTGTTGAGAACTTGAGGTCTTGAAGGCTTCTCCCCGTTGCCAAGTACCGCAACGTGGTGACTAGCCTCTGCTCTGGAGTGATGGCTTGCCTCATGCAGGTATCCTGCCTGCTAATATATGGGGTCAGCAAAGCCAACAGACGGTGAAAAACGGGGTCCGTCATCCTGAGAAAGTTCCTGAAATCATCAGGATTATTCTCCTGGATCTCACGAAGCAAAGGCATATGGGAGAATTGGTCATGCTGGAGCAACCAATTTTGATCTATGAACTCCTCCCCACCCTGTTCATGGACTGGGCTTGGGTCCAAGTATGAACCCCAACGCCAAACCCCCACACAGCATGAACTCTACGACGAGTACGTCCCCGCAACATGGCTTCAAAACGGTCGGCTGGTCAGAACGAACTAACAGAACACACTAAAGAACAGCAAGGCCTGTGAAGAGCAATCTGAAAATCAGAAACGAGTGGACAAGAACACACTGAAAAACAGATGCGAACTGACTACACGCACTGAAAAGCAGATACAAACCCACAAGCACAAACGAGGTTAGCAGAAGGAGCCCAAAGGGTGGGGCACTGGCTATTGAACTGCCTTTTTCTAGCCCCGTCGTACGTGTTGTACGTCACCGCGTTCTTAATTTTCGGACTTTTGTGTGACTGTGTGTATGCAAGACAGCTTGAGCGGAATTCCGTCGGAATTCAGTCGGAGAAACCTTCAGAGTTTATTCCGACGGCAAAATCGCTCATGTGTACGCGCCATTACTCCCCTGTGCCCAACAGGCGGCCCAACAAGCGGCACTTTTTATGTGGCCCTCAGGGCCCCTGCTACACAAATATTGTTTTTTCCATTGCCCTGTTATAGTAGTGTTTTCTTGCAGTCTCATATAATATGCCTCCAGTCTATGAATGTCTCTTGAACCATGTTTCCAGTCTCCAGCAACTCCTACAGCACGTTCATCTCTTATCTCTATGATTCATATGTCTCTGTATGTATATATGCCATTATGTTGTGTTATCCAATGTTTAGACAATAAAACATATACAATTTTACAATATACGTCTATTCTTGCCATACTGTACATGCCTCATTTTAAATCCCAACTCTTTCTCTGTATATTGATATAGGGATGGAGACATATATATCCATGCGTTTCATTCAAAGTCCCATTCCCCCCCCCCCTTTGGTGTCTCTGATAATGTACATTCACTGTATTTTATCTTCGGCCCTTTGATGATGTCTGGGGCTGCACTTGAGACCTACCATACCAAAAAGGTTGAAACCACTGCTCTAACCCTTCCCCAATCTTAAATCTTAAAAACATATTGTGTAATGCACTTTGTGACATTCTTAATTCAATCCTGTGCTGCACTCCATTAAAACACATCAGTGGAGCCAGAGAAGACAAACACTGTTGTTCTCAATTAATAAAATCACAGCATCAGAAAACATTTATCTTGTCTTAATGACAGCACCAGTGGAAAAACAACCTGCATTACATAACAGTACAAATAGCAAAGTGGTATAATGCCTTGGAGGCTTAGAGGTATTGGGTCCCGGATTTAAAGTCCCTAAAGAGGAGGTTCAGCCCCCCCACGAAAAATTAAAATTCAGCAGCTACAAATACTGCAGCTGCTGACTTTTCATATATGGACACTTACCTGTCAAGGGAGCCCGCGAAGACGACAACGCAGCTGATCCTCGGATCGGCTGTTGGGTGCAGCCGCCGCCATTCCTGGTAAGGGAAACAGGTACCCGTTCCCCCCTCCCAGGTGCCAAATGTGGGGGAGGAGATGGATAAGTGGAAGTTCCACTTCTGTGTGGAACTCTACTTTAAGGCCATGACATTTGTTTGTATCTTCTTTAGTGAGTTGGCATGGGTTAGCCACTTCTGCTTGGTTTCCTCCTATTGCCCAAAAACATAATAATGATGGTTTAAATGGCTGTAGTCAAGCTGGCCCTAGTAGATTTGGGTTTACTATTAGATACAACAGGCCTATCCCTAAAGGTGGCAGAAGTAAAGAGGTAGTTTTTCTCTGGCTAGCTATTATCCATGCATTTTTTCCATAATTAAAACTATAGTTGCGTAAGTTTTAAATTTGCAAAGCCAACTTTTTTTGAAGTTTTGGATAGAAAAGGAAATAGTTTTTTCACTTCCTGTCCTAAAGACACAACACAACAGTAAGTTGGTTGAAGTTGTGTCTTTTTTCAGCCAGACTAACTATGTAACTGAAAGGAAATGTCTCGAAAGTGACAGTTGTTCTTGTTCAAACAAGTGACACTTGTCCTTATTGGAAAAAGAAAACAGTTGTCCATTTGAATATGTACTCTTTACCTCTGCTTTGGTGACAACTAAAAAAAAAATGTTTTATTTCCCATCACTTTCTGTCCTGGTGATCATGGCCATTAGAAACGTAAAGAGCTTGAATGGAGCTCCATTGCTGCTCTGTAACTGCTGTCAAGTCGGTCCTCCATGTGACAAGTTTAGAACTGGCTCTAATATAGACCTGTGAAGTCACTGTTTTCTCTTAGTCCACTCAAGTTTTTTATGGTTACATGGTTAGTCTGGTTGAAAAAAAACACACAAAAGTCCACCCATTTCAACCAATAGGAAGGGGAAAAAAATTGTACAAACCTATATACACAATCCTATACCCACAGTTGATCCAGAGGAAGGCAAAAAACCCCAATAAAGCATGATCCAATTTGCTCCAGCAGGGGGAAAAAATCTTTCCTGATCCCCCAAGAGGCAATCGCATATTTCCTGGATCAACTTTACCTATACATGTTAGTATTCAGTTATATTATGTACATTTAGGAAAGAATCCAGGCCCTTTTTAAAACAATCTACTAAGCTGGACAGAACCAGCTCTTGAAAGAAAATATTCCATTTCATATTTTCATAGCTCTTACTGTGAAGAAGCCTTTCTGTATTTGGAGATTAAATCTCTTTACCTCCAGATGTAAAGAGTACCCCCTTGTCCTCTGTGATGACCTTAACCAATTCAATACAGGGCACCTATACCCCCTTCCTGCCCAGACCAATTTTGAGCTGTCAGTGCACTCACACTTTGAATGACAATTACTCAGTCACGCTACAATGTACCCAAAAAAATTTTTTATCATTTTTTTCACACAAATAGAGATTTCTTTTGGTGGTATTTAATCACTACTGTTTTTTTAACTTTTTTATGCTATAAGTAAAAATTTTGTGAAAAAATGCCTTTTTTTTGTTTCTGTCATAAAATGTAGCAAATTTAGCTCCTGATTGCATGCATGCACTGTGTCCAAAGGGGAAGTACCATCTGTGATTGGCCATGACTGGATCACAGCCGATCATGTGGTAAACAGCCATGCCCATTGGCTGTTCACCCCTGTCGGTGACGAGCTGTGTCTCGGGGAGACTCCGCCACCGATAGCGTGCATGCCCTGTTTGAATGGGCTGACGTCATATGATGTCTGCCCAGAACGAGAGCCGCACCGCCCCTCCATCGTTTGACGGTGGGCGGGTGGCAAGTGGTTACATTGAATAACACCAAGTTCACTATATGGACCCCTTATGTATTTGTACATGTTGATCATATCCCCCTTAATCTCCTCTTCTCCAGAAAGAATAAATTCAGTTCCTCTAATCTTTCCTCATACCTGAGCTCCTCCATGCCTCTTATCAGCTGGGTTGCTCTTTTCTGCATTTTCCCCAGTTCCCCCATATACTTTTTGGGAACTGGTGCCCAAAACTGAACTTCATATTCCAGATGAGGTCTTACTAATGATTTGTACAGGGGCAAAATGAAGTCTCTCTCTGTAGTCTAGACCTCTTTTAATACAAGAAAGGACTTTGCTCACTTTGGAAACCATAGTTTTATCCCGTGTTGAGTCTTGATGAAGAAGGAGTGATGGTGACCGTTGTGTAGGCTTCCGTTTTCCGGGGGGAGTGGTTTAGGCAAGATGGAGTGAGGACGTGCTTGGGTAGAGCTCTGTGATACTACGGTGCACTCCTCCAGTAGAACGTCAGCATTGCGAACCACCTAGCCCATGCCGAGAAGGGGGAAGAATACAGGAGCGCCTTACACTCCCAATCACTCCTATATTACGAGGTACCTGACGATAAGGAGAAATATTGAACGCCTGGCTAGGTCCAATATGGCGCCACTGCAGGAACCACGATCGGACTCTTCCCAGCAGACACCGGATGTCCCCGCATCACCGAGTGAGGTAATGACAGTGACGCGATCTGTTTCAGTGGGACGGGACTCCTCTATACCCTCTATACCCTTACAGGTGAAGACTAGCAAGGACTTACAGCTATGCAATACAAGCTCAGATATTTCATGCTCTCAGCAGCAGCAGCAACATAGTGTAGATTTAGATATTCGGCGGCTGATACAGGCCCTCCCCACTAGAGAGGATATACAAAAGCTGCTAAATAGTTTAACAGGCACTCTGAGGGAAGAGATAGAGGAAGTCCGGGTAAAAACCGCAGACACGGAAAGGAAAGTGACCCACTTAGAAACCCAGCAAGACAGACGTACGTTTGTACGTTATGGAGGAAAGGTTACTTATCCAACAACAGAGACTGATTATGATGCAATTACAATCCAAAGACTCTGAAAATAGAAGTAGGAGGAATAATGTGCGAGTAAGGGGGATTCCGGAGACGGTCACGGGGCTTGATCTAAGGAAAGTAGTGACTGAGATGTTTAATCAATTATTGGAGAAATCTCTGGATAATTTGATCAAACTGGATCGGGTACATAGGGTCCCCACAGCCCGCAATTTAGACCAATTACCCCCCGAGATGTTCTATGCCGAGTCTATTTTTTTAGAACAAGGGAAGATATAATTAGGGCAGCATGGCAGAAGACGTCAGCAGGTTTTGATGGTGTGGAGATACAAATAAAGTCAGGTCCATAAATATTGGGACACCGACACAATTCTAATCTTTTTGGCTCTATACACCACCACAATAGATTTGAAATGAAACAAACAAGATGTGCTTTAACTGCAGACTTTCAGCTTTAATTTGAGGGTATTTACATCCAAATCAGGTGATTGGTGTAGGAATTACAACAGTTTGTATATGTGCCTCCCACTTTTTAAGGGACCAAAAGTAATGGGACAATTGGCTGATCAGCTGTTCCATGACCAGGTGTGTGTTATATCCTCATTATCTCATTTACAAGGAGCAGATAAAAGGTCCAGAGTTCATTTCAAGTGTGCTATTTGCATTTGGAATTTGTTTGCATTTGTTGCTGTCAACTCTCAATATGAGATCCAAAGAGCTGTCACTATCAGTGAAGCAAGCCATTATTAGGCTGAAAAAACAAAACAAACCCATCAGAGAGATAGCAAAAACATTAGGTGTGGCCAAATCAACTGTTTGGATCATCCTTAAAAAGAAAGAACGCACAGGTGAGCTCAGCAACACCAAAAGACCTGGAAGACCATGGAATACAACTGTGGTGGATGACTGAAGAATTATTTCCCTGGTGAAGAAAACACCCTTCACAACAGTTGGCCAGATTTAGAACACTCTCCAGGAGGTAGGTGTATGTGTGTCAAAGTCAACAATCAAGAGAAGACTTCACCAGAGTGAATACAGAGGGTTCACCACAAGATGTAAACCATTGATGAGCCTCAAAAACAGGAAAGCCAGATTAGAGTTGGCCAAACAACATCTAAAAAAGCCTTCACAGTTCTGGAGCAACATCCTATGGACAGATGAGACAAAGATCAACTTGTACCAGAGTGATGGGAAGAGAAGAGTATGGAAAAGGAAAGGAACTGCTTATTATCCAAAGCATACCACCTCATCAGTGAACCATGGTGGTGGTAGTGTCATGGCGTGGGCATGTATGGCTGCCAATAGAACTGGTTCTTTTGTATTTATTGATGATGTGACTGCTGACAAAAGCAGCAGGATGAATTCTGAAGTGTTTCGGGCAATATTATCTGCTCATATTCAGCAAAATGCTTCAGAACTCATTGGACGGCACTTCACAGTGCAGATGGACAATGACCCAAAGCTTACTGCAAAAGCAACCAAAAGAGTTTTTTAAGGGAAAGAAGTGGAATGTTATGCAAACTCTAAGTCAATCACCTGACCTGAATCCGATTGGGCATGCATTTCATTTGCTGAAGACAAAACTGAAGGAAAAATGCCCCAAGAACAATCAGGAACTGAAGACAGTTGCAGTAGAGGCCTGGCAGAGCATCACCAGGGATGAAACCCAGCGTCTGGTGATGTCTATGCGTTCCAGACTTCAGGCTCTAATTCAGTGCAAAGGATTCGCAACCAAGTATTAAAAAGTGAAAGTTTGATGGATGATTGTTAATCTGTCCCATTACTTTTGGTCCCTTAAAAAGTGGGAGGCACATATACAAACTGTTGTAATTCCTACACCCTCAAATTAAAGCTGAAAGTCATCAGTTAAAGCACATCTTGTTTGTTTCAGTTCAAATCCACTGTGTTGGTGTATAGAGCCAAAAAGATTAGAATTGTGTCAATGTCCCAATGTTTATGGACCTGACTGTATATCCAGATCTGTGCCGTCAGACAAATAACAGATGCCGCCTGTTAAAACCCTTACTGGACCTGTTACGCTCTAGGGGAGCGACTTATCAATGGGGGTACCCACTATCGCTGTATATTAAGAAGGAGGAACATAGCTTTAATCTATATGACCCTAAATCAATTACCAGACTTGTTTCACAAGCACAGAGCCTATTGAAGTTACCATATGGACAGAGCTTCCAACTACGGGGGATTTGGATCCCCAACAGCAGATGAGGCTTAAACAGAGAGAGCCTACCCAGATCACCCTGTCAATTAGATTATTTGATAAGTGGAGAAGACTGAGACTGAATGATACAGTGGGTCCCAAAGGCCCACCCCCCTCCCCCCCCGCATCCCTCAGCATTGATGGATTTGATTTTTTTTATATTACTATCATATGATTTTTTTTTTTAAATATGTAATGCAATATTTAAGAATGTAGCAGTATCACTACTTTGTTGATTATGGCACGGGGGATTGATGTATATTATCCCCCGTGCACTGATCAAGCTGTGGGTGAAGAATCACTAAATATTTACCAAGGTGTATAGGTTATTGTTTAATTTCACTATGAATAAGGTTGATAATGGACACTGGAGGGGGGGGGGAGGGGGATACATTAAGAATGGAGGGGTAGGGTGGTGAGGGGAGGAGGGAGGGAAGAGGGGAAGAAGGAAGGGTGTATGGTAAAGCTGTGCATGGAATGGATTGTTGTGAGGGTGATACACATGTTTTTATTTAAACAGAATTTTGGTGTGGTTTTTTTTTTTTTATTGTTTTTTTTTTTTGCAATAAATGGTGAATATTTGGAAAAGGGGTAATGAAGGAGCCATTAGAAGCTTCTAATATAATATCCCCGCACACCAAATATTGATGGGGATTTCACGGTTTTAAGATAATTGAAAACTAAGGTTACAATTAAGGTTTTTTTTTTCTTCTGATAGTATAGAGGTATAGAGGATGGGGGGGGGGCATTGATTAATGTTTTAAACTTCTCATGGATACGAGTTGGGACTATTAAAGTGCTGGGGAGGAGATATATAGGGAGTGAATAAGAAGGTCGATCAAGTATATTGGGACCCAATATGATCCCTTGTCTTGGTGACCCTAGTAGGCAGGAGGATAGGAGACAGGGGTAATATTGAGAGAAATGCATACCATAAAAAAGTAATAGATTAACAAATATCTCGGTGAAATTTGAAAACTGATGTCTTCTCAGAGAGGAGACGTAAAGCCTGACTTGTGAGATCTTATATTGTGGTGGTTAATAATCAATGTACATATTGTATGTTCTAGTGAGTGAAGAAAAGGTGTGGTTTATAAAGCAGAGGAGTTAAGATAACTAGGAATGCAACAGTGTTAGTATTACATCTCAACTCTCTGTCTTCCTTGACCACTTTCCCCACTTTTAAACACCTCTCCTCCGGTGGGAGGAAAGTTAGAGGTGTTTTTTTTTTGTTTTTCTTCTCCTTGTTTGCTTTTCCCTGCCCCTGCCTCCTTACCCCCCTCCTCCCTCCCGACTCCCTCCCCCTCTCCTCTCTCCCGGGTGTAAAAATGACGAGAATAATTCTAACATTGTACAATGTCAAAGGGTTAAATAGCCCAGAGAAACAGACAAAACTACTTAATGAGTTGGGGAGTTTGAAATCCCATATTATTTTTCTCCAGGAGACACATTTTAGATAAAATCCCTAGATTGGGAAACCATAGATTTCCGACAGTCTATCATGATGCCTCGCAGACTTCCAAATCAAGTGGGGTTTCAATTCTAATCTCGGAACAGATTCTATGGAAGGAATTAAAAGTAATCTCTGATTAAAAGGGTTGCCTACTTATTGTCAGGGGACTTTTGTGTGAGCAAAGGGTTACACTTATCAATTTGTATTTGCCAAATGAGGACCAGGTCTTGACATTTGATACTTGGAGAACCCTACATGTACATGATAGGGATGACACATTTTTTTCATCTAAACACAAGACATATACTAGAATCAATTATATTTTTCTTTCACAAGAAGTCTTAGTATGTCTATGTGACGCTTCCATAGGCTCATTTACCCTATTAGACCATGCACCAACTAATTGTATCATAGAACTAGGAGACCCAGTGGCATTGGAAAATCAATGAGACATTGCTGAAAGATCTGCAATATGAAAAACAAATAGTCCAAGAATTAGATTCTTTCTTTGTAACCAATGATACAGGGGAGGCGGCTCCCTTTTGCCTATGAGAAAAACATAAATGTGTCATTAGAGGCACCCTAAGATCTTTGGGGGCGTATAGGAAACAGGCATGAACAGCACAAATAGATTCGTTACTTAGAGACATTCGCTTTTGGGAGACTGCGCATAAGGAATCCCAAGTACAACAGACAGAGGAAAAACTGTCGCGACTCCGTGAGGTGTTGAACTCATTACTCATGGATAAAGCTAAGGCCAAATTAACTAGATAAAGGCGAACATGATATGAGTTTGGAAACAAACCGAGTATGATGTTAGCCAATGCTCTTAGAGAGAACAGAGCACAGAATTATATTTCTAGTATTAAAACGCAAGGCGATGCACTAGTCGGTTCCTCACAAAAGATAGCACAGGCCTTCGGGGATTATTATGCGAAGCTATATCAATTGGAGGGGCAACATCTCTCCGAGTCAACAGAGAGTAGACTGGAGGAGGCGAGGGGATATTTTCAAGCTTCAGGAATGCCGAAATTATCGGAAGATATTATTAGAGAATTGGATGCCCCACTAACAGTGGAAGAGTTTTTGGCAGAGATCGAATCATTAAAGCCGGACAGAGCTCCTGGACCGAATGGTTACACTTTATCTTATTTTCAGATAAATTATCACAGAGATTTGTCACCGCCTTCAACTCACTACGGGAGGGGAAAACAATACCAGCGGAGACACTACTAGCTCATATAACAGTTATCCCCAAAGAGGGGAAAGATCCATCCATATGCCCCAGTTATCGTCCAATATCTCTGCTAAATGTGGATTTGAACATTTTTACAAAAATTCTTGCCACGAGGTTACTCAGCCACATTCCTGTGTTGATAGATCCAGATCAAGTGGGTTTTATACCTGATACAGAGGGCAGAGAAAATATGCAATGAGTGTTGAGTGCTATACATCTTTCTCAAACTCATCACATACCACTAGTGCTGATATCCGCGGATGCAGAGAAAGCATTTGATAGGGTTGACTGGACATTCTTGAAAGCCATGTTACAACATATAGATTGTTACCTGATTCTTTTCCTATAGGAAATGGGGCACGCCAGGGCTGCCCGTTATCGCCCATCATCTTTATCCTTACGTTGGAACCTCTTTTAAGAACTATCTGTGCCAACATGGATATTAGAGGAATTCCAACCAAAGGAGGGGAACATAAACTTCCCGCTTATGTGGATGATCTGATATTTTTTATTACCTCTCCATTAATATCTCTTCCATCCTTGATGCAGAAGTTGCGCACATATGGTGCGCTATCAAACTTCAAGGTGAATTACGATAAATTAGAAGCAATGGGGGTGGAACACCAGAGCACCAGATAGCACCCCAGTATGCGTTCAAATTGACAGATTCCCATATTTGTTATCTAGGGACAAAGATACCGGAAAAACGAAATAGGGTATTCAAGCTCAATTTTGCTCCAATGGCGTGGCAGTTTAAATTGGACTTTCAAAGGTGGAATAGGGAGGTCTTTACATGGTTCCGTAGAATCAATATTATAAAAATGAATGTTATGCCAAGACTTCTGTACTTGCTTCAGACACTACCCATTAAAATTCCCATAGGCTTCCTGAGAGATCTTAGATCAGAGTTTTTTGAGAATCATATGGGCGAGATTGCGAAGAACTATTCTTTCACTCCCCAAGAAGAGAGGAGGGGTAGGAGTCCTGGACCCGGTAAATATCATGAGGCTTCACATCTGGCACGAGTGGTGGAGTGGTGCATGCCCGCTCCGAGCCCCATGAGTGCTTTCCGAGATCCGAGCCCCATGATTCCAGTTCTGGATGCCCCAAATTTCCAGCCAGGACTAAAAGACGCATGTTTTAACACCCTATTATGACAGGGATGCAGTAGGCTTATACATTTTTTGATGGATAGTCGGGTGATGACTAAAAGAGAGATTGAATGCAATTTCTCAGCAGATCTAGATTTTCTTCATCAGACACAGCTTAGTGTGTATATTCGATCTCAACCAAGAAATATCACCACAATACGTGAGCCCTCTGTGTTTGAACAACTATGCTTAAAAGGAGAACCGCTGAGGCATTCATTGTCTCATTTCTTTGCCTTGTTGACTGAATTGGAGGCCCCACAGGATTTGTATTTCCTACAATTATGAGAAAGAGACCTGGGGGTTTCTTTTTCACAGGCTCAAAAGGATAGGATCCTACTATTTGCTCACAAGACATCTCTGGCGAATAGGTATCAAGAAGGGCGTTATAAAATCCTCACGAGATGGTATAGAACCCCGGTAGCATTACATCGGATATACCCTCAAGAATCCAATTTATGCTGGAGGTGTCAGGAATCCGAGGGTACACTGATACATATTTTTTGGGAGTGCCCAATGCTGAGGGAATTTTGGAAGATGGTCGAGGAAACTGTAGAAACAATTACAGGTGTGTCTCTTGGGAAAAATCCGGCGGCTTTTTTGTTGCATGACACCCCATTGTCAAATGCAAAATACAAAAACTCACTGTTAAAACATCTACTTATTGCAGCAAAAGCGTGTATTCCAGCGCTGTGGAAAAATAGTATCCCACCAACCAGGTCTCACTGGATGGCAAGGATAACAGAAATCCAGCAAATGGAAGATTTGACTATGACACTGAAAGAGCAAGATAAGAAACATCGGAAGATCTGGACTCCCTATATACAATATAGGGATCGCTGAATTATTTTCCAAGATAAGACAATAATGCCCTGTACACACGGTTGGATTTTCAGACGGAAAATGTGTGATAGGACCTTGTTGTCGGTAGGGATGAGCCAAACAACCCCTGGTTCGGTTCGCACCAGAACCTGTGAACGGACTGAAAGTTCGCACGAACGTTAGAACCCCATTGACGTCTATGGGACTCGAACGTTTGAAATCAAAAGTGCTCATTTTAAAGGCTAATTTGCATGTTATTGTCCTAAAAAGGGTTTGGGGACTACCCCAGGGGACATGTATCAATGCAAAAAAAACTTTTAAAAACGGCCGTTTTTTCGGGAGCAGTGATTTTAATGATGCTTAAAGTAAAAAAAAAAGTGAAATATTCCTTTAAATATTGTACCTGGGGGGTGTCTATAGTATGCCTGTAAAGTGGCGCGTGTTTCCCGTGTTTAGAACAGTCCCTGCACCAAATGTCATTTTTAAAGGAAAAAATCTCATTTAAAACTGCTTGCGGGTTTAATGTAATAATACAAAAGAAAGTGCAGCGCTGAATTATAAATCAGTATAAAATGTCCGTGAATGAACCATAAGTATCAACGGTGGTGCAGGGTGCTTCATGCAGATCCAAAGTGCTTTTAAATCAGTGCTCCCCCTCCTTACAGTCAAACCGCTCACCTTGTTAAAGGGACCCCTGAGCTAACAGGAAGGTCTGATAGGCGTTCACCACTCGAATGGTGGTCAGAGTAATATCTTGGCTGGAAGGCAGGGACCTCTTCTTTAATAGGGATCACCACTTAATTGTTCGGTTTACATGGAATGAACAAAAAAATGCATAGTGCTCTCTGTATACTATTAAAACCAATACCTTTATTAAAAAAACGGTACTCACAAAATTAGCACTATGACCAGTGCTAGGCTTAAAAACGTATGACAATATTACAGATGACAGTCTAAGATGGCTGCAGGGGCGTCTAAACCAGGATGTAACCAATCCGCACGCGTATCGTCCGGAGGACTTCCTCAGCGGTTTATGGATCCTTAGGTGTAGTCCTTAAAGCGCTTAAAGTAAAAAAAAAAAGTGAAATATTCCTTTAAATATTGTACCTGGGGGGTGTCTATAGTATGCCTGTAAAGTGGCGCGTGTTTCCCGTGTTTAGAACAGTCCCTGCACCAAATGTCATTTTTAAAGGAAAAAATCTCATTTAAAACTGCTTGCGGGTTTAATGTAATGTCCGTTCCTGGCAATATGGATGAAAATCAGTGAGATAAATGGCATGGGTACCCCCCAGTCCATTACCAGGCCCTTTGGGTCTTGTATGAATATTAAGGGGAACCCCGCACCCAAATTAAAATAAGGAAAGGTGTGGGGCCACCAGGCCCTATATACTCTGAACAGCAGTATACAGGCGGTGCAAACAAGACAGGGACTGTAGGTTTGTTGTTAAGTAGAATCTGTTACGCATTTTGAACGGGTACATTTTTAACGTGTTTAGCTCCAGCCGAAAAATCTTTTTTTAAGCTTTTGGAAAACATAGGGAAGGGTTATCACCCCTGTGACATTTGTTTTGCTGTCTTTCCTCCTCTTTAGAAGATTTCACCTCACTTTTTGTCCCAATGACAAATGTGGAACAAGGATTGGAAAGCATCAGTGGAAAGGAGAAATGTTTTTCCCATATCAACTCTTACAGGAGAGAATTTCCCTTCCTAGGGGTAGATTTCATCTCACTTCCTGTTGTCTCCTTCCGTTTGCAAGTAGGAGTCGTTTGTAAGTTAGATGTTTGAAAGTAGGGGCCTGCCCTATATACTCAGCAGAAATTTGGGCCTTAGGTGTTGTTGTGGCCACAACAACGTAAGCCCTCACAGGGCCCTGCTGTGAAATATTAGATCAAGAATTGTAATTACATGCCCCTGTTGAACAGGGGCAGAAAAACTGGGCCTTTGGTGGTGGTGGTGCTGGTGCCACAACACTGTAAGTCCTCACTCACTCTTGGTGGGTGCAGAAATGGGCCCTGCTGTGAAATATTAGATCAAGAATTGTAATTACATGCCCCTGTTGAACAGGGGCAGAAAAATTGGGCCTTTGGTGGTGGTGGTGGTGGTGCTGGTGCCAAAAACACTGCAACCCCTCACAGACACTCTAGTTGGAACGCAGGAACGAGCCCTGCTGCAAAGTATTGCATCAAAAATTGTAATTACACGCCACTGTTAAACAGGGGCAGAAAAATTGGGCCTTAGGCACTGGTGCTGGTGCCACAACACTGCAACCCCTCACAGACACTCTAGTTGGAACGCAGGAACGAGCCCTGCTGCAAAGTATTGCATCAAAAATTGTAATTACACTCCCCTGTTAAACAGGAGCTGAAAAATTGTGCCTTAGGCACTGGTGGTGGCGCCCAGAACCAAAAATGTTCTTACAAGCTATCAGCGTGATGATTGAGGAGGAAGAGGATAATTACTCAGGGATAGTCACTCAGCATCAGCATAGGCAGTCTTTGAAGGGATCTGAGATTTCAAAAAAAATTATTCGGTTACATCAGCATCAGGTGCTTGGTAGCTGGTGGTGATCCAAGACTGGTTCATTTTTATGAAGGTCAGTTGATCGACCGAGTCGGTGATCCATCCTCAAGACCCAGTAACCCAGAGGATTTTCGATGGGAAAGGTGTCCAAGTCTGATCTTGCCCCTAGGTATTCCTGCATCATGTAAAACAGACGCTCGCGATGGTTGCTGGAACGATCATACCTTGGGGATGCGGACCAAAAAATTGTCTGAACGCATCGGTCAGACGGCCACCTTCTCCACCGCTCCTTCTTTGACTGACCGAAGCCTCAGCAACACGTTGTCCAGAAACAGGAGTTTGTAACCTCCCAGTCTCTGGGAACGCGTTGCACAGACCTTTCTGCAAGGCCTCCCGAAGATGTTTCATCCTCTGCTCCCTCTGCGATGGCAAGATAAGGTCCGCAACCTTACCCTTGTAACGTGGATCAAGGAGGGTTGCCAGCCAGTATTGGTCTTTCTCCTTGATACCACGAATACGAGGATCCTTACGCAGGCTTTGCAGGATCAGGGAGGCTATGCAGCGTAGGTTTGCTGAGGCATTCGGTCCGGAGTCCTCTGGGTCACTAAGGACGACATGGTCCGCAGCCACCTCCTCCCAGCCACGTACAAGTCCATGTGTTTCTTGGGACTGATCCCTTAAAGACTGCTGCTGATGCTGAGTGCCAGGCTCCACCTCCATACTGACACAATCTTCCTCCTCCTCCTCCTCCTCCTCCTCTTCCTGTGTGATCGGCGGGCACGCAGGAACACTGTCTGGATAAAGGGGGCCTTGAGAGCTAAGGAAGTCCTCCTCTTCCTGCCTCTGTTCTGCCTCAAGTGCCCTGTCCATTATTCCACACAGCGTGTGCTCCAACAGGTGGACAAGGGGGACAGTGTCACTGATGCATACACTGTCACTGCTCACTATCCTCGTGGCCTCCTCAAATGGTGACAGGACAGTGCATGCATCCCTGATCATGGCCCACTGGCATGGGGAAAAAAACCAAGCTCCCCTGACCCTGTCCTGGTGCCATAGTCGCACAGGTACTCACTGATGGCCCTCTGCTGCGCGTGCAGCCGCTGCAGCATGGCCAACGTTGAGTACCACCTGGTGGGCATGTCACAGATTAGGCGGTTCTTGGGCAGGTTAAACTCCTTTTGGAGGTCCGTCAGCCGAGCACTGGCATTATATGACTGGCGGAAATGCACACAGACTTTCCTGGCCTGCCTCAGGACATCCTGTAAGCCCGGGTACCTGCCCAAGAACCGCTGCACCACCAAGTTAAGGACGTGAGCCAAACAGGGCACATGGGTCATTTGTCCCTGTCGGAGGGCAGAGAGGAGGTTGGTGCCATTGTCGCAAACCACCATTCCTGCCTTAAGTTGGCATAGCGTCAACCACCTCTGAACCTGCCCCTGCAGAGCTGACAGAACCTCTGCCCCAGTGTGGCTCCTGTCCCCCAAGCACACCAGCTCAAGCACCGCATGGCATCTCTTGGCCTGCGTACTTGCGTAGCCCCTTGAACGGCTACGGAGCACTGCTGGTTCCGAGGACAAAGCACAGGAAGAGGCCATGGAAGAAGAAGAAGAGGAGGGGGTGGAGGAGAGAGGTGTGTCACAATCATTAGCATTTTGGAGGCGTGGTGGCGGAACAACCTCCAACACTACTGCACCTTGTCCTGCATCCTTCCCAGCTGCCAGCAGAGTCACGCAATGCGCCGTGAAACTTAGGTAACATCCCTGTCCATGCCTACTGGACCATGAGTCAGCGGTAAAATGCACCTTAACGCTGACCGCCCTGTTCAGCGAGGCATGGACAATGCCTTCCACATGCCGGTAGAGAGCCTTCCGTGAGAAAAAGTGGCGTTTGGGTATCTGCCACTGAGGAACCGCACATTCCACAAACTCACGGAAGGGGGCAGAGTCTACCAACTGAAAAGGCAGCAGTTGAAGTGCTAGCAATTTTGCCAAGCTAGCATTCAACCGCTGGGCATGTGGATGGCTGGGAGCAAACTTCTTTCGGCGGTGCAGCAGCTGGGGCAGGGAAATTTGCCTGGTACAATCTGACGTCGGTGTACCAAAAGCAGATTGCCCACAAATACTTGGCTGTGACACACCTAATTCTACACCTTCATTCCTCTCAGTGCAGGTCTCAGAGAGGACTGAAGGTATAGTGGGGTTGGAAATCTCAGCTGATGAGGAGCAAGGAGAGGTCCTCTTTGTTCTTTGGTGTGGGTCTTTTATATATGCTTGCCAACGAACTGCATGGCAGGTCAACATATGTCTGGTCAAGCATGTGGTACCCAAGCGGGAGATGTTTTGGCCACGCGAGATACGCTTGAGACATATGTTGCAAATAGCAGCGGTGCGATCTGATGCACTCGTCTCAGAAAAGGCCCACACCAAAGAACTTTTTGAATAACGTGCAGAGACTGCAGCGCCCTGCACATGTGGAGCTTTGGGGTGTGATGCAGTCAATGTGCTGCCCTTAGGCTGGCCCCTGGAGGGCATCCTGCCTCGTTGGTGATGTGCCGCCTCCTCCTCCTCCTCCTCTCTCCTATCAGGCACCCACGTTGAGTCAGTGACCTCATCATCCCCTCCCTCCTCATCACTGGAGCAAACCTGGCAGTATGCTGCAGCAGGGGGAGCATGACTACCAGATTGCTGTCCTTCTTGGGCACCTCCTCTGTCCGTGCTCATGTTACTGCCTTCATCGAGCTCTGTATCATCATCAAAGCCTTCCAAATGCTGAGCATCTTCCTGGAGCATGTACCCAACACTGTGGTCAAACAGTTCGAGGGACTCCTCAGGAGGACATGGTGGGGCTAGGGAAGGAGTCACTGATGACATTGAGCCGAGGGAAGAGGCCGCTGCTTTGCCAGACAAAGTACCCTGGGCATGGGTGAGAGAGGATGAGGAGGATGAGGACGGCTTGGTCATCCACTCGACCAAGTCTTCTGCATGTTGCGGCTCAACACGGCCAGCTGCCGAAAAAAAGGCCAAGCGTGTCCCACGGCCACGTGCTGATGAGGATGCACTGTCTCCATGACCAGCACTAGACACAGAGCCTGGTGGACGCACCACACTAACTTGTAGGTTTAGCTGAATACTGTGAGCAGGACGCACCCCACTAACTTGAAGGTTTAGCTGAACACTGTGAGCAGGACGCACTGCACTAACTGTAAATAGTCTAGCTGCCTGACTGTGGTACTAATAGGATCAAAAGAACACCAGTAATTTTCTTCAGGTAGCTGTATATACTGTAACAAGACAAGCCTGCCTGTCAGTAAGAAGATAGCAGGCACGGATCTAGCTGAACACTGCGAGCAGGAGGCACTGCACTAACTTGTAGGTTTAGCTGAACACTGTGAGGTGGACGCACCCCACTAACTTGTAGGTTTAGCTGAACACTGTGAACAGGACGCACCCCACTAACTTGTAGGTTTAGCTGAACACTGTGAGCAGGACGCACCCCACTAACTTGTAGGTTTAGCTGAACACTGTGAGCAGGACGCACTGCACTAACTGTAAATAGTCTAGCTGCCTGACTGTGGTACTAATAGGATCAAAAGAACACAAGCAATTTTCTTCAGGTAGCTGTATATACTGTAACAAGACAAGCCTGCCTGTCAGTAAGAAGATAGCAGGAACGGATCTAGCTGAACACTGTGAGCAGGACGCACTGCACTAACTGTAAATAGTCTAGCTGCCTGACTGTGGTACTAATAGGATCAAAAGAACACCAGTAATTTTCTTCAGGTAGCTGTAAATACTGTAACAAGACAAGCCTGCCTGTCAGTAGGAATATAACAAGAACGGATCTAGCTAAACTGAATACAGTGTATATATATATATATATATATATCTAACTCAAATCAAATGTCACTGTCTGTCTGTCTGTCTCTCTCTCTCTCAATGAACGCCGGAACACACACTAGACAGGGCCGCCGTGCAGGCGGCCTTATATAGTGTGGGGCGTGTACTAAATCCCCTGAGCCATAATTGGCCAAAGCCTCCTTGGCTTTGGCCAATTACGGCTCTCTGTTCAGGCGGTGCTGTGATTGGCCAAGCATGCAGGTCATAGTGCATGCTTGGCCAATCATCAGCCAGCAATGCACTGCGATGCCGCAGTGAATTATGGGCCGTGACGGGCCACACGAATTTGGCGCGAACGGCCCATATCATTCGCAATTCGGCGAACGACCAAACAGCCGATGTTCGAGTCGAACATGGGTTCGACTCGAACACGAAGCTCATCCCTAGTTGCCGGAAATTCTGACCGTGTGTGGGCTCCATCACACATTTTCCATCGGAATTTCCGACACACAAAGTTTGAGAGCTTGCTATAAAATTTTCCGACAACAAAATCCGTTGTCGGAAATTCCGATCGTGTGTATACAAATCCGACGCACAAAGTGCCACGCATGCTCAGAATAAATTAAAGCGGGATTCCGGCCAGCTATTTTTTTTAAGTCAGCAGCTACAAACACTGTAGCTGCTGACTTTAAATAAGTAGACTTACCTGTCCTGGGTGCCCACGATGTCGGCCGCCCGAGGCCGACCCGTCCCTCGACTCTCGGGTCCCGGCACCGCCATCCTAGGTAAGGGAAACAGGCAGTGGAGCCTTGCGGCTTCACTGCCAGTTTCCTACTGCGCACGCGTGAACGGTGCGGCGCTTTGTGAATGGGATGCAATGTGTTGTGGGACACACACATTTCCTATCACACACAGTGCCCCGTTCACCAGAAGACAACGCGGGGAACAGAAGACTGAAGATCACCGCGGTGTAGGAAGAGGCAGATTAGGAAGACTGCCTAGCAACAGCCATTTCACGTAAGTAAAAAAAAAATTTTTTTTCCTCCATTTTTTTTGTCCAATTTTTTTTTCCAGGGTGGACCTCCACTTTAAGAGACGAAAGCTATTGGTTATTGCCCCGTTTATAGTCCCGATGTACGTATTTGGTGCTCCTTTCTGTATTTTTATGGTTTGAGCTACTGTTGGGTGCCCATTGAGGGAATCTTCGCAGTGTGGAGCTCACCAGAGCTATTGATCTTGTTTAAAGTTTTCCTTCATCTGACTACACTTACTAGTATAACAGTTTCCAATGTCTCTTTGAGAATGAACAAAAAAAAAAAAACCTGACAGAGGTTCTGACCCACTGTATTCCCAAAAATTTGGCTTTAGATGCTGTAATTACAAACTGTCACATATTCTAAGCCAGACTGGGTTAGGTTTCGTTAATGCTATGATATGTGTCTGCATGACATAAATTAGATTGTGAATTGCTTTAGGGTCAGCATCTGGTATGAGTGGCTCAGCGTTCCCTATAATGTGTACTGTGCGTCAGTGATATATAAAGGTATGGAATAAGTAAGGCTCGGTTCACACTGGGGCGACTTGTCAGGCGACCTAGTCGCCTGACAAGTCGCCTCCCGTCGCCTCCCGTTCTGCGCTATGGAACCGTTCTAATCGGAGCGACGCAAGTCGCTCCGACTTAGAAAAAGGTTCCTGTATTACTTTGGGGGCGACTTGGGGCGACTTGCATAGACTTCTATGCAGAAGTCGTCTCGCAAGTCGCCCCGGCAGTCGTTTGCAGGTCGCCTCGCTGAGGCGACCTGCAAGTCGTGCCGCCCATGTGTGAACCGAGCCTAAAGGGTAATGGATATTCTAATCTAACAGTGGAGATAAATGACTACATGAAAAGCTGTAGGCTGTTTTTACTATATGATATCTAATGGTTTTCTCATTTTATAGAAAGATGGAGCATTATTTCTAATAATACACATGTATCATTTTGATCTATAGCTGTGTCTGTAATGTGTCACTGGATGTGTTTCACATACAGCAGTGTTAGACTGGGATAAAGAGTGACCCATGCTTATAAAGCTACTAGTATATACAGTGCTGCGCATAAATGAGTACACCCCAACAGATTTGTCAGAAAACCTTTACTTTTCTTTCAGAATCAGCATTTTCTGTGGGACACTATACTGAAAAATACTACCACAAATGTGGGCCACTGATTGCAACCAAAATTAGTTAAGTTGCACACAGAAAAAAGTATTTTGCCTAACAAATTCATTCAAGACCATTATTACATCCCTATGAAAGTCTTAGGAGCAAAGCTAAATTTTACACAAAAAATCCTAATTGACAGAAATTCAACTACTCCGAGACTACAAGTCTAATTTTTCATTAAACAGGTGTCCAGCAGACAGTTTATTATGAAAGGGCATTACTTATGTTCTGGTAATTCCATAGATAAGCAACTCCTATCCTCATATTGATTAGTGGTTCCAAATTAATAATAACTACTGCAGTAGGGAACAGACACAAAAGATACACTCTAGCATCTTTCCAAAATAACTGTTCTGCTTTATTTTATGCAATTGAAGGTATTTATACACATGATTACGTACAGTGAGGGAAAAAAGTATTTGGTCCCCTGCTGATTTTGTATGTTTGCCCACTGACAAAGAAATGATCAGTCTATAATTTTAATTGTAGGTTTATTTTAACAGTGAGAGACAGAATAACAACAAAAATACCACAAAAACACATTTCAAAAAAGTTATACATTGATTTGCATTTTAATGAGTGAAATAAGTATTTGGCCCCTTCACAAAACATGGCTTAGTACTTGGTGGCAAAACCCTTTTTGGCATTCACAGAGGTCAGACGTTTCTTGTAGTTGGCCACCTGGTTTGCACACACCTCAGGAGGGATTTTGTCCCACTCCTTTTTGCAAATGCTCTCCAAGTCATTAAGGTTTCGAGACTGATGTTTGATCTCGAACCTTCAGCTCCCTCCACATATTTTCTATGGGATTAAGGTCTGGAGACTGGCAAGGCCACTCCAGGACCTTAATGTGCTTCTTATTGAGACACTCCTTTGTTGCCTTGGCCGTGTGTTTTGAGTCATTGTCATGCTAGAATACCCATCCATGACCATGTTCTCACCCAAGATTTAATGATACATGTCCCCATCCATCGTTCTTTTGATGTGGTGATGGTGAAGTTTCCCTGTCCCTATAGCAGAAAAAAACCCAAAGCATAATGTTTCCACCTCCATGTTTGACATTGGGGATGGTGTTCTTGGGGTCATAGGCAACATTCCTCCTCCTCCAAACACAGCGAGTTGTGTTGATACCAAAGAGCTTGATTTTGGTCCCATCTGACCACAACACTTTCACCCAGTTCTCGTCTGAATCATTCAGATTTTCATTAGCAAACTTCAGACGAGCCTGTACATGTGCTTTCTTGAGCAGGGGGACCTTGCGGACGCTGCAGGATTTCAGTCCTTCATGGCATAGTTTGTTACCAATTGTTTTCTTGGTGACTATGGTCCCAGCTACCTTAAGATCATTGACAAGATTCATTGACAAGATTCTCCCCTGTAGTTCTGGGCTGATTCCTCACCATTCTCATGATCTTTGAAACTCCACGCGGTGAGACCTTGCATGGAGCCCAGGACCGAGGGAGATTGACAGTTATTTTGTGTTTCTTCCATTTGCGAATAATTCTACCAACTGTTGTCACCCTCTCACCTAGCTGCTTGGCGATGGTCTTGTAGCCCATTCCAGCCTTGTGTAGGTCTACAATCTTGTCTCTAACATCTTTGGACAGCTCTTTGGTCTTGGCCATGGTGGAGAGATTGGAATCTGATTGATTGATTGATTGATTGAGTGCTCCTAATCTCAGCTCGTTACCTGTATAGAAGACACATGGGAGCCAGACATCTTGCTGATTGATAGGGGATCAAATATTTATTTCACTCATTAAAATGCAAATCAATTTATAACTTTTTTGAAATGCGTTTTTCTAGATATTTTTGTTGTTATTCTGTCTCTCACTGTTAAAATAACCTACCATTAAAATTATAGACTGATCATTTCTTTGTCAGTGGGCAAATGTACAAAATCAGCAGGGGATCAAATACTTTTTTTCTGTAGGTATCACATTAATATTACAGAATGCACTTTTATGGTAACAATGGGCGTAATATAGGCAGGCTGATTCTAATCAGGACTCAAGAGAATGCAAACATGTAATGAAAACATTATTAGTGCAGTGTGAATAATGTAAGTGCAGTGTGCAATACATACAAAGTAGAATACAATAATATACACAACTTACAAATTTCCTTTACACTTAACAAAGAAAACCCCTTCCCATTTCATGCTATCAGCAATAGCACCACATGGAAGAGAAATGTCACCAGGCCTGAGAAAGAAAATAATTTGAAGGTGAAGATCAGCAAAGCTTTACTTATCAGTCAGAATACTGTAGCAAGAGTGATAACTTTTATTTTAAGAAAGATGGAACTGCAACCATCTCAGAGAGATGTTCAGGTCGCCTAACACCTCGACAGGAGCATCTTCTGATGAGAAGGGTTGAAGTAAATCGCCATGCAACTTCACTGCACTTAGCTAAAGAAGTAGAAAGCCAAATTGGGGTGATTGTTTTCTGTGACACAATACGGAATGGCATGCATGAGGAATGGCATGCATGGGTGTCATCCATGAAGGAAGCCTCTCCTAAAGGCCATGCACAAAAAAAGCCCACGTAGAATTTGCCAGGACCCATGCTGAAAAAGAAGAAGACTACTGAGACTCTGTAATCTGGAGTGATGAGACTATCAGACTATCAGACAGACTATCCCCCCTTCAGTCCATCATGAATGCTGCTGCCAGACTCATTCACCTTACAAACCGCTCAGTGTCTGCTACCCCTCTCTGCCAATCCCTTCATTGGCTACCACTCGCCCAACGAATTAAATTCAAAATACTAACAATGAGTTACAAAGCCATCCACAACTCTGCCCCCAGCTACATCACTAGTCTAGTCTCAAAATACCAACCTAATCGCCATCTCCGTTCCTCCCAAGACCTCCTGCTCTCTAGCTCCCTCATCACCTCCTCCCATATCCGCCTCCAGGACTTCTCCCGAGACTCGCACATCCTCTGGAATTCCCTACCTCAATCTGTCAGACTGTCTCCAAATTTATCCACTTTTAGGCGATCCCTGAAAACTTTCCTCTTCAGAGAAGCCTATCCTGCCTCCATCTAACAACTGCACTATTTTCTCCATTAGCTCATCCCCCACAGCTATTACCCTTTTGTATAACTTGACCCTCCCTCCTAGATTGTAAGCTCTAACGAGCAGGGCCCTCTGATTCCTTCTGTATTGAATTGTATTGAACTTGTACTGTCTGCCCTTATGTTGTAAAGCGCTGCGTAAACTGTCGGCGCTATATAAATCCTGTATAATAATAATAATAATAATGAGACCAAGATAAATGTTTTTGTAACTGCTGGCTTTAGAACTGTATGGAATTGCAAAGGTGAGGAGTACAAAGAAAAATGCATGGTGCCTACAGTAAAACATGGTGGTGGCAGTGTCCTGTGGGGCTGCATGAGTGCTGCTGGTGTCGAGGAGCTGCATTTCATTGAGGGTATCATGAATTCACTGATATACTGCTCTATATTGAAAGAGAAGATGCTACCATCACTCCGTGCCCTTGGCTGTTGTGCACTTTTCCAACATGACAATGATCCAAAACACTCATCTAAGGCCACTGTTGCATTTCTGAAGAAGAACAGGTTGAAAGTGATTCAGCGACCAAGTATGTCTCCTGATCTGAACCCAATCAAACACCTATGGGGAATTCTGAAGAGACAAGTTGAGCATCACTCTTCATCCAGCATCCAGGCTCTAAAAGAGGTCATTCTTGAAGAATGGAAAAAGATAGATGTTGCAATATGTTGCCAACTTGTTCACTCCATGCCTAGAAGACTTGGTGCCCTCCTTACAAATCATGGAGGTCATACAAAATACTAGATGTAGTCATTTTTGTTGTTATTATTATTATTGTTATTATACATGATTTATATAGTGCCAACAGCTTGCATAGCGCTTTACAATATAAAGGGAGACAATACACCAACAGTACAATTCAAAACAAGAGGGTTAGAAGGGCCCTGCTCCTGCGAGCTTACAATCTAAGATGTGGGATATATTCATTTTTGCATCAACTAGTTTGAGCAAAACTGACGATTTTTATACTATTAACCTTACTTTCATGTAATGAGCTTAACAAATGATCTATAAAACTCAATTTTGTCAAAATTTTGGAAATTGTTCATATATATATATATGAGATATTGATTAAAATCATACTTTTCTAAAGGGGTGTACTCATTTATGCTGAGCACTGTATTTGCGTGTATGGGGGTGGGGTAGTGGGGTGGTTGTCACATCCTCCATGTTTTCACCCTAGTTGGGCACCAAGCAAGGGTCACATAAGATGCCTACCTGTCTGAAGTTCCGACAACAAATGTTCGATGGGAGCTTGTTGTCGGAAATTCCGACCGTGTGTAGGCTCCATCGGACATTTGTTGTCGGAATTTCCGCACTGGCTATTGAACTTCATTTTTCTCAGCTCGTTGTACATGTTGTACATCACCGCGTTCTTGACGCTCGGAATTTCCGACAACATTTGTGTGACCATGTGTATGCAAGAAAAGTTTGAGCCAACATCCGTCGGAAATAAATGCAGGATTTTGTTGTCGGAATGTCCGATCGTGTGTACGCAGCATAACCCTCCCGACTGGGGCAGCATAACATCCTACCGGCCTACATGTGTATGTGAGTGAACTTTGCCAGACTTGGTGATAGCAATAAAGATGGCCATGGACACCACAGTGCACTTAGAAAAGCAAGTGCAATCCTATCGCTTTGAGGTAGCTGCATGAACAGACCTGTCAAAATGCAACATTTTTAGACCTATGGAGAGTGAGGGGGGAAACAATAGCCAGTAAACAACATTTTCCAAACTGTTCAATCCCTTGAAAAACCCTGGCTAGTGGGTGGGTCATAGCTATGAGACCTGATCTGGACGGTTTTGACTGCATCAGGTGGCTATAATTTAATGCAGAACTCCAGCCAAAATGATCACATTCCAGGTCTGCTGTAAAGGGACTGTAAGGGGCTGATACCAGGTCAGATTCAGTTACTTTCGCTGCTTTCTTTTAAAAAAAATGTGTGGCACTACCCCCCGCTCCCGATGTCTGCCGGTCAGTCCCGCACTTACCCCATCTAGGTGGCGGGTGGCGGTCAGTGGATCCAGTGTGCTACAGCATGATGATTGGCAGGCTGCGAGCAGCTGCTCCGGTGTCCTATCCTCCAGTGGCTTCCTTCATGGCTTCCGCCGTGCATCTCCTCTCTCCTCCTCCTAGGCGCTAAGCGCCTAATAGGATCGCCTGATGTTTTGGCCAATCAGGAATTGGGTCTCACGACCCGATTCCCAATTGGCGGGGAGGAGATTTAGTGTGAAAATAGGGAATATTCATTCGCTATCATCACACAGGTGGGCCCACCCTTTTTTGAAGCCTATTAGAGCCTCTGACTCTAATTCCATGCTTCAAAAAAACACTATTCCCCCATTAGAATCCATAGTCCGGCACCCTGTTTGTAGATATGGATAGGCCACCACGGCAGGTGACCTGTCCCTACACTACCTACATGTGAAATGCATGCCAAACCCAGAAGCCAGGGTTTTAAATAGACTCTGCCTGACCCAAGATGGACACCAGAGTCACATCCAACCAGATCAATTCAGGCAACACAAGGCTTAAACAGCAACCATTACTTTTCAGTGCCAGCCCCACTGTCCAGGCACCCTTCAACTTCAATGCTTTAGCAATGGCAGTGCTGAGGGCCACCCTCACTGGAACCCACAATAGAATGCAGAGGGTATCCCAATAGTTTGCCTGTCTTGGTAATCATCATTAACTTTTTGGAATGTCAAAACTTACATGCTGTAAACACAGATTTCAAAAATGTACCTATTGAAATAATATGTACCTGGTTCTGTCCCTAGGTGGTTACATAAGGACAAGCCATGCCATTCTGTATCTGCATGCAGCTCATATCTTGCACTATCAGCTGGAATAACCCATCTCCCCACAAGAAATATTTTGGATCCTATGAAATGCAGTGGCGACTGGTGGTCTTTTGCTTGTTTTTTTGGGGGGGGCAGCAAACAACCCCCCCCCGCGGTACCTCCAACCCCCCCTCGCTGTCTGCCAGCACTTACCCCATCTAGGCGGTGGGCACATCGGGCAGCGGCGGGCATATCAGGCAGAGGCAGGGATCGGGCATTGGCGGGCACATTGTGTAGCGACGAGAATCGGGGCATCAGCGCCCACATCGGGCAGCGGCAGGGATCGGGGCATCGGGCAGCGGCTCCTGTGTCTTCTCCTCCTCGCTTCCGCCGTGCGTCTAGTCCCCTCCTCCTAGGCGTCCAATAGGATCGCCTGTCCTTTCAGCCAATCGGGGGAAAGGTATCAGACCCGCTTCCCGATTGGCCGGGAGGAGGATCAGTGTTGCAACAGCGAATGTTCATTCGCTGTTGGAACACCTGGGTGGGCTCCTGGCGCAATTCTCCACACCACGAGCCCACCCTATTTGGAAACCTAATAGAGCCTCTGGCTCTAATCAGGTGCTTCAAAAAAACATCCCCCACCGCTGTAATTCATGCGCCCGGCGTCCTGAAAGGGGCCAGACGCATGAATAGGGGGTGGCGGCCGTGGACAGAGGGAGCGGTGCTCGGGCGCCCCTAATGGACGGGCCGCCACTGATGAAACGTTTTCCCCCTGATCTTTGAGCAATATTTCAAGACAGTGTGGAGCCCCAATGTGGAATGAGCTCTTTCTCCTTACTGATTTATGGTCGCCAGGCTGGAGGATTCTTTTGATGGCTTTTGAGAGAACAGTTGGCTGCATTTATCTACAGCCACAAACCTCCTGTTAGCGAGTCATTAGCAGCGAGATGTTAACTCTTCAGATGGCCAGGCCCAAGTGATTAATTCAGATTCTGATCTATTCTCATTTGTCCATACCACTGAACATATCTAATATTATCGTTCTACTTTCTATACAATGCCCTGAAAAAGTATTCACACCCCTTGACATTTTCCACATTTTGTCATGTTACAACCAAAAACATAAATGTATTTTATTGGGATTTTATGTAATAGACCAACACAAAATGGCACAAAATTGTGAACTGTAAGGAAAATGATAAATAGTTTTAACATTTTTTCACAAATAAATATCTGAAAAGTGTGGCGTGCATTTGTATTCAGCCCCCTTTACTCTGATACCCCTAACTAAAATCTAGTGGAACTAATTGCCTTCAGAAGTCACCTAATTAGTAAAAAGAGTCCACCTGTGTATAATTTAATCTCAGTATAAATACAGCTGTTCTGTGAAGCCCTCAGGGGTTTGTTAGAAAACCTTAGTGAACAAACAGCATCATGAAGGCCAAGGAACACACCAGACAGGTCGGGATAAAGTTGTGGAGAAGTTTAAAGCAGGGTTAGGTTATAAAAAATATCCCAAGCTTTAAAACATCTCACGGAGCACTGTTCAATCCATCATCTGAAAATGGAAAGAGTATAGCACAACTGCAAACCTACGAAACCATGGTCGCCCACCTAAACTGACAGGACAGGTAAGGAGAGCATTAATCAGAGAAGCAGCCAAGAGGCCCATGGTAACTCTGGAGGAGCTACAGAGATTCACAGCTCGGTTGGGAGAATCTGTCCACAAAACAACTTTTAGTCGTGCACTCCACAAATCTGGCCTTTATGGTAGAGTGACAAGAAGAAAGCCATTGTTGAAAGAAAGCCATAAGAAGTCCCGTTTGCAGTTTGTGAGAAGCCATGTGGGGGACACAGCAAAAATGTGGAAGAAGGTGCTCTGGTCAGATGAGACCAAAATGTAACTTTTTGGCCTAAAAGCAAAACTAACAATGCACATTAGCTTAAAATTACCATTCCCACCGTGAAACATGGTGGTGGCAGCATCATGTTGCGGGGATGCTTTTCTTCCACAGGGACATCGAAACTGGTCAGAGTTGATGGGAAGATGGATGGAGCCAAATACAGGGCAATCTTAGAAGAAAACCTGTTAGAGTCTGAAAAAGACTTGAGACGGGGCGGAGGTTCACCTTCCAGCAGGACAACGACCCTAAATATACAGCCAGAGCTACAATGGAATGGTTTAGATCAAAGCATAAACATAGGTATGTGCGGCAACAGAAAGGCAGTCAATATAAAAAACACACAATGTTTATTGCTATATAATAAATGCATAACATGTAAGAAAATGAATTCATAGTTTTGTGTCAATGACAACATGTAACAAACATGGTATGTAGAAAATTGGCAACAACAATAAATGATACATTGTATAATAAACATATGACGGCTGCATCAAGATAATACATTGTAGGGTAAATATATAACAGCCATCCTAGCTGATACAGACCACCTCAGAGACAGTATAAAGATAAAATCTGTATGCATAAAACCGGTCTAAACCATCCAATGAAGATGAGATGCATCCAATAAACCCTACGCGTTTCGTGGATTTATTCCACTCTTCAGGGTCCAATGCATTAAATATATGTGAAAAAACACAAATATATAAGGTAGAAAGTAATACTATATAAAGCAATCTAGCCAGGGTGCCTGACAAAAATTAATACTAGGCAAAGGGGGAGAGACTGCTTTTCCCCCTAGGGTACTTACATATGAGCTAAATATGAAGTGGTGAGATTGCAACAAAAGTGCCGCTCAAGACATCTGTCACGGGAGCAGAGGTGCTGGGACCCAAGGAGGGGCGCAGGAGCATAATAGGAACCTCTACAGGAGGGAAATATCCAGAGGTGATGTGTGTAGGTTCCGAATACTATAATGTGAAAAAATGTTGACAATGTTTTTAATTGGGTGAGTGATTATACTTTTGTAAAATCTTGGAAAAAAGTGAATGGAAACCTTGACCAATGAAAAACTAGAGATACAGATGAAAGAAGAGTTAGAGGGAGGCAAAGCCACATGGTTAAAATGGTTAAATTAGAAGCAAAGACAGCTCTACTTGTAATAGAGAACCCCCATGAGTAGGTGAGGGTGTATGCTCGAAGACTATAATAGAGTCAGGGATATAAGAACTCCAGTGATTACCTTGCACAAGAAGCCATGATACAGATGTGTGTGTGATGCCAAAAGGAATGGCTGAAAACAAGTGAGCGTCTTATATGCTCCACGCCCAGCCCAAGGTCCCGCCCAGCGTCACGCTGGCTTGACGAGTGAAGAGGAGGAGGAGATGTCCCCGCCCAAACAGCTGCAGCTGTAGAGAGGGGCTGCATTAACCAATCTCCCCATAGTCAACCAGAGTGGAAGACATGTTTCTAAAGAAAAAATTTGCGCTAGGTGTACAAACAGTAACTTAGTGAATATCACCCGTGAAGGAAAATCCTGCAGCTATGCACTATACCTTGATAAGGGCACTACTAAATAGATATAACAAAAAGCACAGCGCTGGATATAAATGCAAAAATACAACAAAAATTGATATTACTATTAAAGCACCAACAGCTTTCATATGTGGTAAAAGAAAAAAAGAAAAATGAACAATAACATGAATGCTTCACTATAGTGATATATATGCGTGAACAATAACATGGATGCTTCACTATAGTGATATATATGCGTGACTATTCACAGTTTTTTATCCACACATTTAGAAAAAGTCCAAAGATGCAAAAATTATGTCAAAACAAATGTCCAAAAAAGCAATTAAATGTGACTTTCTATGAATAATAAATCCGTGACTGTCACCGTGTTGAAATCCCGTCACCTGGTAAAGATTGAAGGCTTACCAGATAGCCTCTGATCAGAGGCATAGAGCTAACAGCTTGGGGTTTGCCCTCCACAGCGGCTGGAACTTTAGCTGGGATGATGGATGTAGATCCACAAACGATCGCCACAGGCTTCCAGACAGCGGTACAATCAGGGAAGAGAGCTCTCACCAATATGGAAGTGTTTAAAAGAAAAGAGAAAACTCCAATGGTGTAGAACGTTTTATCTCTTGTTTATTAAAAGTCGCCTCACTGGCATCCATAAAAACACTTTTCCTTGCAAGGAACCAATACAGCTTTAAAACGAAACTCCTCGCATGCGCCGTCGGTACGAGCGTGTCAATCCTACGGCCGTTTCGTCAGAAATGACATCATCAGGGGCACCAGCCAGGGTCATGTGCATGGCATGTGTGCGTGGCACCGATGCAAATCAAGGCACACCAGCCCAATCCCCTACTACAAGAGTAGGTGAAGGGGGAAGGGGTTGGCAAGCCATGTGCATCGCAGCTCCCGGACAACAGACAACAGAAGCAGCCCAGCTGATGCTAATCACCTGGAACTGCATAAACTAACCACACAACAAATGAATGTATTGTAATCAAATCTACAAATAGATGGAATATTCCCCATATTTACTGTATTAAAGTAGCCAAGTCAAAATGAGGTCCGTCATGAGCTAGGAAAGATCAAACAATATTCATGTGTTAGAATGGCCCAGTCAAAATCCAGACCTAAATCCAATTGAGAATCTGTGGCAAGATTTGAAAATTGCTGTTCAGACGCTTTCCATCCAATCTGACAGAGCTTGAGCTATTTTGCAAAGAAGAATGGGCAAAAATGTCACTCTCTAGATGTGCAAAGATGGTAGAGACATCCCCAAAAAGACTTGCGACTGTAATTGCAGCGAAAGGAGGTTCTACAAAGTATTAACTCAGGGGGGCTGAATACAAATGCACGTCACACTTTTCACATATTTATTTGAAAAAAAAAAAAATTGAAAACCATTTATCATTTTCCTTCTATTTCATAATTATGTGCCACTTTGTGTTGGTCTATCACTTAAAATCCCAATAAAATACATTTACATTTTTGGTTGCAACATGACAAAATGTGGAAAATTTCAAGGGGTGTGAATACTTTTTCAAGGCACTGTGTCTAATTTTACAGTGGGGAGTTGTCTTGTAGTTCACAGTTAGAACAGTGGCTTATAATTTTTGACATTTTCTATTGTGCAGGAAGCTATAAGATTTTTAGTAGAATTAACAGGAATTTTTATTGCAGGAAATGTACTTGGATTAAAAAAAGAAAACAAATGCGGCAACTACATCTAAGGAGTCGTACTATGCAATATATTTGTTCTTGGGATATACTTTTAAGATTTATTTCTTACCATGGCAGGTTTACTTTAAAATGGCAGCATGCACAGCTAGGCATTTCAAGCAAAGGCCAGAATCGCCCATCTGAACTGGGTTGCCAGTTTATAACATTATGCAGCCCTTGTGTGCTAGATGATGTAACTTAAATCATATCACTATTTCACTGATCCTGCTTCCACAGGATATTTTACATAGATCTTTCTTACCTGCGTCATATATCCTGCATACATTTAAACTGGCTGTTCTTCCGTAATGAAATGCACACATATATCCATAATACTAATATGATGTCATAGTATGAAAAATATTGGAAAACACCGTAGCAGGAAGATATAAGCGGTACTTTAAATAAGATTACTAGTTGTAAAGTCATCATAATGAAGATTTATGCTACAAATCGAAAGGCAGGCAATATTTCGCTTAGCAAATAGAAAGCTGTAAACCTTTTATCTTTATCAGGGATTGACAGCACGCTCCAGACCACAGGAGCTTATGTTATGAAGAATATTCAGGCTACACCATCCTGATTTAAAGTGAACCTTTCCATTCCCCAAGCACAAACATAATGGTGTCGTCATATTCTTTTCCAACGACTGTTTCAAATGTTCTTCTTTCTGCAAAAGTGCAGTTTAGGTTGACTAAACAGCAATGCTGATATGCAACTTTGACTTTTTTTTGTGAAATTTTGACAGCCTCTCCGTCTCTTACCATTCCCTCTACAATTGAGCTATGTTTCCTGCCAGCTGTCAAAAAAGGTGGCCGTTATTTGATGTACAAGCCGTGAATAATAAGCAGAGATTTTCCTTCTCTGTCTGTGTGAGTAAAAGTATGGTACTGCCCAATATGGGAAAATGGTGGCTTGGGGGACTGATGATTAAAAAGGTCTTGTTTATGGAATATACACCAGTGTCTAAATAGCTCAAGTTTGTCAGCAGTTATTAATGAGAATAAGTTCTGTACAAAACACGATATACACTCACCGGTCACTTTATTGGGTACACCTGTTCAATTGCTTGGTAACACAATTTACTAATCAGCCAATCACATGGCAACAACTCAATGTATTTAGGCATCTAAACGTTATGCAGATGACTTGCTGCAGTTCAAACTGAGCATCAGAATGGGGAAGAAAGGGGATTTAAGTGACTTTGAATGCGGCATGGTTGTTGGTGACGGGCTGGTCTGAGTATTTAAAAAACGGTTGATCTGGGATCTTCACACGCAACCATCTCTAGGGTTTACAGAGAATGGTCCGAAAAAGAGAAAATATCCAGTGAGCGGCAGTTGTGTGGAGGAAAATGCCTTGTTGATGTCAGAGGTCAGAGGAGAATGGACAGACTGGTTCAAGGTAATACAAAGGCAACAGTAAGGGCTCTTTCACACGGGGCAGATCAATCATGATCCGCCCCGTGAACACCCGCTTGCTCAGCGGGGATCGCTCCGCCCATCCCCGCTGAGCAGGAAGATGACAGGTCCATCGCTGCACGCTGTGCAGCGGCGGACCTGTCAGAGCGCCGCTCTCCCCTATGAGGGGATCGGATGGTGACGGACCGTAGTGTCCGTCGTCACCTGATCCATCCGAAAACGGATGGAAAAGTAGGTTTTTCCTCCGTTACACTTTTCGGATCGGAGCGGGTCGGATGTCAGCGGACATGTCCGCTGACATCCGACGCTCCATAGGGATGAATGTATTCCGTTTTTCATCCGAAAACGTAAGGATGAAAAACGGACATACGGATCGTCCGTGTGAAAGAGGCCTTACTCAAATAACCACTTGTTACAACCAAGGTATGCAGAATACCAACTCTGAATGCACAACACATCGAACCTTGAAGCAGATACAGGGATACAGCACAGAAGACCACACTGGGTGCCTCTCCTTTCCGCTAAGAACAGGAAACTGAGGCTACGACTCTCACAGGCTCACCAAAATTGGACAATAGAAGATTGGAAAAATGTTGCCTGGTCTGATAAGTCTCGATTTCAGCTGCGACATTCAGATGGTAGGGTCAGAATTTGACGTAAACAACATGAAAGCATGGATCCATCCTGCCTTGTATCAATGGTTCAGGCTGGTGGGGGTGGTGTAATGGGGTGGAGGATATTTCTTGCCACACTTTGGGCCCCTTAGTATTAATTCAGCATCGTTTAAATGCCTTGGCCTACTTGAGTATTGTTGCTGACCATGTCCATCCCTTTATGACTACAGTGTACCCATCTTCTGATGGCTACTTCCAGCAAGATGATGCACCATGTCACAAAGCTCAAATAATCTCAAACTGGTTTCTTGAACATGGCAATGAGTTCACTGTACTCCAATGGCCTCCACAGAAACCAGATCTTAATCCAATAGAGCACCTTTGGGATGTGGTGAAACGGGAAATTTACATCATGGATGTGCAGCCGAAAAATCTGCAGAAACTGCGTAATGCTATCATGTCAATGAAGACCAAAATCTCTGAGGAATGTTTCAACACCTTGTGGCAGTTCTGAAGGTAAAAGGGGGTCCAACCCGGGACTAGCAAGGTGTACCTAATAAAGTGGCCGGTTAGTGTATTTCTCAGACAATAAAACAATCAGAATCCCTAAAATACAATTTGTGGGGGTCATGTACTGATAGTGGAAGAGAAGACCTGACTCACAATCCACATTCCAGTTTACCCCCAAGGTGTTTTGGAGGGTTGATCTCAGGATTCTGTAAAGACCACTTGATTTCCACAACACTAAACTCACTAGACCGTGTCTTTATGGACCTGGCTTGGGACACAGTAATGGTGGAACAGGAAAAGTTTCTTCCCTAAACTGTTGTAACAAAGTTGGAAGTGCACAATTATCAAAATCTCTTGGTATATTGCAGGGGCGGACTGGGCCGGAGGGGGCAATTGCCCCCTGGGCAGCTCTGATGCCTCGTGAAAAGGCAGCACTCATTCCACCACAGACATGCCCAAAGGAACAGCCCCGACGGAGCCGCCCCAGCTCCCCCCTGCAGCCCCCGGCTGCCCCCTACCAGCCAGTTCGGAAACCCGGAGTTGGTGCAGCAGGTGCTGTCCAGTCCGACCCACCCGGTGAGCAGAGAGTACTGGGAGCGGAGCTTCAGCCTAGGATGGAGGTAGATCGGGATGAGGCAGGGAAGAGAGAGAGCGGGAGGCCAGCCGAGTCGAGCACCATGGGCCTCTGGGTTGTATTTGCTCCTTAGGCCATTCAGCCATTGGTATATTGTAGCATTATCAGTACCCTTCACTGAAAACACTTCATATGAGGTTGGATGTTTCAGTTATTTTAATGTATTGATAATAAAGTAGCAGGAGTGAGAGGCAGGAGTGAGAGTCTTCGAGGGAAGAGGGTCAAGTTCCAGTGGAAAGATCTAATTGGAGTTCCAAAGAAATACAGGCAGCCACTGAGAGAATCTACAAAGCATCTCCACGGAACTCAAATGTTTGTGAAATAATTACTTCTGGAAATTTGCTTGATGAAAATGCAAAGATAGGAAGTCATACTTAGATAAGTTGTTATATTCCACGCTTAGGTTTCAATAGGCTGCTGCCTCCCCTGGGGTGCTTTAATTAAAGCTCCAATATTAGAGGTTGTATGTATGAAGGGGTGGGTGGCGCTGCCTATCACCTGAAGAGTGATCCTCTCCAGTGAATCACTTCTCCCAGGAGAGTATGCAATAGGTCACCTGAAGGGTAATTCCCCAATTTTTTTTTAATTTAAAAAATGTGCTTAACTTGTGACCTATATTGGATGGTGTACTGTTGTTGCCCTATTAATTGTGCTATTTATAACCATATATCCAACACCCAATCCTAAAATAATTGTGCAAAAGGTGATAATGAGCTCATCAGATCATCTAGAACAAACAATATTCATTCTTGATAATACATCCTAAACATTATATAATACTTGTGCAAATTCATATATGATAAATTGATGAGAAATGTATTATGATTTGAATAAAAAATGAATAAAATAAAAGTCCAGTGGAAAAAAGTGTCAAAAAAGAAATATGAAAAATGCATAAAAATCAACAATAAAATTCAATCCTAGATAGTGCAAAACAATTGCAAATTATAAAGTGACTTGTGCTTGTCCAAAGTGACTCGTGCCTGGGTTTATCCACCGGTGTGCAGAAACTCAAGTGACTTCCGTGCTCCCCTTCAGTTCCCCACTCACCAGATTCTTGCACCCCTGCAGGGATAAGACGCATGTAATGAGTGTGCTAGCTGTATCCAGAACAGGCACCTCCACCTTGGCTTAGCAAACACTGGGGTATCCTGGTCCCTCAGCCCCTCTTGGTGTGGATCTCTTTCGCTGTAATAATCGCTTCTTCCGTATCAAAAAACACAGGATATCCACCCTAAAATGGAGCAGTAGGTGGTGAGGTCAATGTAACAAATGTCATAATTTTTTTTATTTTGCTGATCTGCAAAGTAAAGGCATAATGTGCTAGTATGCATCGCATACTATCACATTATTTGAATTTTACTTGCAAAGGAACCCCTTCGTTGTCACCTCTGGAGGCCGCATCCATCTTCACCCGTCTTCCTTTCCCGGTCTGCAGACTCTGGCTGTGTGACTGGCCGGAGCAGCGCGACATCACTCCCGCGCATGTGCGCGGGAGCCACCGGTCACGGCACAGGGCTCTGAAGAAACGACACGGGTTGCCGTTCCTTCCGACTGCATGCGCCGATTACATCATCAGCGGCGTATACAGTAAATATCTCCTAAATGGTGCAATTTTAGGAGATATTTTCAGTACCTACAGTATAGGTCAGCCTTATTATAGGCTTACCTATAGGTACAAACAATACAGGGAAGTTTACTTTATTTTATTTAAATTTAAAGTTTTTAAAAGGATTTAAATCGGAGCTCTACCCAAAAGGGGAAGTTCGGCTTGTCTGCTTCTTCCTCCCCTCCGCTGACATATTTGGCACCCTTTGTGGGGGAGGGGTGGGTACCTGGAATTGACAGGTACCTGCTCCCACTTCTGTCTCGTTTTGCAGTGGTGAAGTGAGCCGGAAGTTTGGCCCCCCTTCTTCCCCCAGCAGCCGGCCCATTTACAGAACGCAGCACGATTTACTGTGTCACTGCCGGTTTCCCTTAGCCATGATGGCAGCGCCAGCACCCGAGAGCCGATTCAAGAATCGGCTCAGGTGAGGACACCGCTGGATGCCAGGACAGGTAAATGCCCTAATAGTAAAAGTCAGCAGCTACAGTATTTGTAGCTGCTGACTTTTAATTTTTGGAGGGGGGAACTCCGCTTTAAATAATATCTTTATTTTGCAAATACGTTTTTTAATTAGGGTACACCCTTAGAGAGAGAGCACAGCAGAATATGTTTGACTTCAGAAAACCTTTCTCTAATTTGATGTCTGTAGGGTTTGATGTCTTTAGGGAGCTACACAGCAGTGAGAAAATTAGGGGCATGAATCACTTTCCGAGTGTAATCTTAGCATTAGCTATTGAGCTTTGTATATGAGGCTTTTTTTCAGCAAAATGGTCCAGATTAGCCCATTTAACATGTGAAAAAGAGTGTAAAGCACCACGTGTTGGCTGGAAATTGTTAATATAAAAATAATCATATCGAGGGTTTCATTTTGATTTGAGTAAAAATGTATTTGTAGTCCTGAATATAGTATATAAAGCAGGTGGGCTTTATTATTTGTATAATGTATAGGAATAGGATCAGAATTAATAAACCAAAAATGTTATTATAGACCGCATTTGAATTAAAATGGGAAATAAGAAAAATACTCAAGATGCAGGAATTGCATACACAAGCATGAAACAGACTAAAATCCATATTCCAATTGTAATGCAATGTGATCATGAGTATTCTAATGTAAATGACATAGTTACTGCATAGACGTGCATGCTATATAGTATGATTATCATAAGAATGTGCCAATTTTCATTTTATAGAGAAGACTGAGCAATAGCTTGGGTTGTGCTGTAGCTGTAGTAAATGAGAAACAGACTTTTAAAAAGTTTCAACCTAACAAACTTACTGAAGAAATAATTTCTGTTGTGTATTGACATGGTCAGGTCAATTGTGTCTTTTTTTAGCTCTCGCAGAATGAGCAAACACAGTGAAATGTCACTGAGCCTCTACCCTGAGAGTTAGCTTGATAGCAGAATCCTGTGGATTAAACAATCGAAGTACAAACTTAAAGAATATTCAACATGTGCACACAGTGGAAGATAATGTTTTAGGAACTTAAGCCACATGTACCCTTTAAATTCTCTGTGAACTGTCAGTAACATTTAGATCCTGTTGTGGTTGATTGCGAAAGGGTACTAATCAAACCCACACTTGGAATAATCACTTGGGTTTATTAAGTTTACTTTTTGTCAATGTACATAATGATGAAGTTAGAGGTGATCCTCAGGGGTGGAGCTGTATTTAACTTTAGGCAACAGAAAAAGAAGGAACAGTGGCAAAACTTGTTTTTTTGTTCTTCTTGACTTGTCTGATCACTGTAAAAACTTGTGAATAAATCCAGTCATAGAGGTGAAGGAGTGAGAAGGACAAGTGTAGTCAAAATGATTCTTAAATCCCAATAAACATGGAGCCATTATTGGGGTAAGCTTTCAAAAAGGTTAATGAAAAGCTCAACAAATGTGGAGCCATTATTAGTGTAAGCTATTAATTAGGATAAGAAACAAGGAGCCATTATCAGTGTAAGTTTTCAATTAGGTTAACATAAAGTTCAACAAACACAGAGCCATTATCAGAGTAAGCTATTAATTAGGTTAGCCTAAAGCTGGCCAAAGACAGTCCAAATCTCCTTCCTTCCCTTCCTGCTGAACCATCTGAGATTTCAACCATGTATGGGCAGGCTGAAGGTACCCAAGTTGATTGATCAATCAGCTTGGGTACAATCAGCCTATCGGATTGTACATGTGATTATTGCTAGCGGTTGTTATAGCCTCCCACGTCCCTTCACCAGGAGACCACAATGGCTCTGTAGGTGGGTTTCTCCCATCAACACTGACTTTGTTAATGGGGGAATCAAATGATTTTCTTTCCTGCAACTGATCGTTTCAATAAAGAAAATCGCTCCATCTCAGGCCAGCTTAACACAGACCTATACTTTGGAAGTTGTGCCCAAAAAAATTCAAAGGACTAGTCTCCAGTGATACCTGCATCCCTGTAGTGGATCTTTTCCTTAGGACCAAATTATCGGGCCTTATTGTGCACTGTAGTTCTGTGTGGCAATGACCATCTTGACAAGGGAGCACAGCTTTGCTTCCTCATGAGAGTAGAATTGTGAACTGAAGGTGGGGAGAATGACCATTAGGCAGCAAGGGAGGTGGATGAGCCAGAGATCCACAGACAACAGCTGTAACGATGGAGGAGGCATCAGTAGAAAGCAGGAGAGGTGCAGGAATAAGAAAAAAGATCATTACATTGGTCCATAGGTTCACCTTCTTCTTCAGCTGACTTTCAGAAAAAGAGTGCCATTCAACATCTACAATAGTGCTTAGGAAGACAGTCCACATCTAGCAGTCTTCAGAGGTCAGAGTGGATGGTATCTTCCCTAGGTGATCTCATACTGCACATATATAGCTAAACACTTACAGGCACAGGAGTGCCAATGCAATGTTACATTCAGGAAGTGCACTGCAACTTCTCAAAAAGGCAGACTTTCAGGGTATTTCTTAACCACAGTTAAATCTGAAGTTTAGTGACTTAATCTTATTTTTTTTAAATTGGCACCAGGGATTGTACCTACATGAATGAGGTACAATCCCTGTGTACAATCCTTTGTGTTGGTGGCCCGTGTGCTGGTGGCTGTTCTTTTCCTTGAAATCTTCATTCCTCTGCTCCTGGATATCCCTGGAAATTCACAGTGGCTCTATCTGTCACATACACTAATCAAAAATTCCATCTGTGCCCATCATTTTTGTCCCGTCATTCATATAAACTCTACTATCAGTTCCCACAATGATAAGCAATATATAAATGGAGGACAGTTGGGGCTCTGGGAAGTTTGTTCAATGCGGAATAAAATGGCTTTGTAGTCTTCCTCAGGGTTAGTAAATCCGAGTATTGGTCCTGGACCCTGGGGGTTTTGTAGAGTTATGGGTGGGATGAACTCTCTGCCAATCCCTCCATTGGCTGCCACGCAACCAACAAATTAAATTCAAGATACTAACAATACCTTACAACGCCATCCACAACATGGCCCCCAGCTACATCACTAACCTAGTCTCAAAATACCAACTAAATAGTTCTCTTCGCTCCTTCCAAGACCTCCTGCTCTATAGCTCTCTTGTCACCTCATCCCATGCTCGCCTCTAGGACTTCTCCCGAGCCTCTCCCATCCTCTGGAATGCTCTACCCCATTCTGTCTGACTATCTCCTACTTTGTCCACTTTCAAACGATCCCTGAAATCTCATCTCTTCAGAGAAGCCTATCTGGCCCCCACCTAACAACTGTACATTTATTTTCTCCATCAGCACATCCCCCACAGTTATTACTTTTTGTATCCCACTTGACCCTCCCTCTTAGATTGTAAGCTCTAACGCGCAGGGCCCTCTGATTCCTACTGTGTTAAATTATATTGTATTTGTACCGTCTACCCTCAAGTTGTAAAGCACGGCGCTATATAAATCCTGTATAATAATAATAATAATGAAGTCTCCAACTCGGGGTCCACGTTTTAATGGTGATCATCGTCTGCTGATTGTGTAGGTGTTGTCAGGAAAACCCTCTCAACAGACGTTCTGTTACTAGGAAGATTCCTGTGCATAGGAGAGCCGTCCAGTGCCCGCGCATGCACAGTAGCGCGAATAGCGGCGCACAGGCACGCGCGGGAGCGCGCGCGCGCCCCTTGTGACAGCGCTTGGCGCCAACAGGGGGCTATTTAAAGATGCTGATGCCTTGCCTCCTTGCTGTCTGGTCTACAGCGTTTCCTGAGACCCCTGCTGTCTTGTTACCAGTTTTCCTGTATCCAGTACTTACTTGGCTTGTTCCTGACTTACCTGTTTGCTGCCTGCCCCGATCTTGGCTTGGACTCTGACTATTCTCTTGGTTTGCCCTCCTGTACCTGATCTGCCCGCCAGTACCTTGACCCGGCTTGTCTGCACCTCCCTGCTGTCTGCATCCTGCTACGGGACTACAGTGCACCTCCCTGCTGTCTGCATCCTGCTACGGGGCTACAGTGCACCTCCCTGCTGTCTGCATCCTGCTACGGGACTACAGGAGCATGGATTTTCTTCGTAGAAAAGAAAGACCACTCTCTACGCCCCTGCGTAGATTATCGGGACCTTAATAAGATCACAATTTAAAATCGGTACCCTCTACCCTTGGTACCTGAACTTTTCCAGCGACTCGGAACTGCATCCATCTTTACCAAATTGGACCTTCGCGGAGCCTACAACCTAGTCCGGATCCGAAGCGGAGATGAATGGAAAACGGCCTTCCGCACCCGCTTCGGACATTTTGAGTATCTTGTCATGCCCTTTGGGTTATGTAATGCTCCTGCCACCTTCCAGCATTTTGTTAATTATATTTTTAGAGACTACCTTGACTTGTTCATCATAGTATACCTGGATGATATCTTGATCTTTTCCTCCTCACTGGCTACTCATCGGGAGCACGTCGGAAATGTTCTAACCCGCCTTCGCCAGCACGGCTTGTATGAAAAACCTGAGAAGTGCGAGTTTGAACGCCAAAGCATCCAGTTTCTGGGCCTAATCATTTCTATAGATTGTGTCAAGATGGATCCACAGAAAGTCTCTGCCATCCTGGATTGGCCAGCCCCGACTGATAAGAGGGGAGTCCAGCGATTTGTGGGGTTTGCGAATTTTTATCGCAAGTTCATCAAGGGATTTTCTATCATTTCCCCCATCACAAGTCTTACTCGACAAGGCACCCATTTCCAATGGTCTCCTGAAGCTCAAGCAGCCTTTACTTCCTTGAAAGAACAGTTCGTATCAGCCTCCGTCTTAAAACATACTGACCCAGCCTTACCTTACATACTGGAAGTGGACGCCTCCGAGATAGCAGTAGGGGCAGTGCTTTCACAGAGACAAGGATCCAAGGTTCTGTTACACCCAGTGGCATTCTTCTCTCGCAGGCTAACTGAGGTTGAATGAAATTATGATGTCGGGGATAGGGCGCTACTTGCAATCAAGGCTGCGCTAGAAGAATGGCGCTACCTCTTGGAAGGAGCGGCCCATCCTATTCTGGTGTACACTGATCACAAGAACTTAGAGTACCTGAAAGTTGCCAAGAGATTGAAACCACAACAGGCCAGATGAGCACTCTTCTTCACTAGATTCGCCTTTCACATCACTTACAGGCCGGGATCTAAGAATACTAAACCAGATGCGCTTTCCCAGATGTTCGGCGAACCTGAAGTTCTTTCTCCTCCTGATACCATCCTTGCTCCAGGAAATTTTTTCATGCTTCAGGGAGAACTGCTCTCTCAAATTAAACAAGCTTCCTCATTGGCTCCCCATCCAACAGATGTCACTTTACAGTGGAAAGATGATCTACTTTGGTACAAGGACAGAATTTTTGTGCCACAACAGACACGGGTTGCCATCCTCAAGTCTTGCCATGACCACGAACTAGCTGGCCAATTCGGGGTACACAAGACTCCTGCAGCGCATGTTCTGGTGGCCTCAGCTACGAAAGGATTGCAGACGTTATATTGAAGCATGTACTACCTGCATCCAGAACAAGGGCAGCAAGACCAAGGCTTGGGGACTGTTGAGGCCTCTACCCATACCAGAAAGACCATGGAGGATGATCTCCATGGATTTCATTGTGGAATTACCACCTTCAGAAGATTTCACCACTATCTTCGTAGTGGTCGCCAGATTTTCTAAAATGGCTCACTTCCTGCCTATGAAGGGTACCCATCTGCCTCCGAAACTGCGAAGATTTTTATTAAAGACATTGTAAGGCTCCATGGTATACCTGCTAATATTGTATCTGATCGGGGGGTACAATTTACTTCCAAATTCTAGAAAGCCCTGTGTGGAGCTCTGAAGATTGACCTCTCCTTCTCTACTGCCTACCATCCCCAGACGAATGGTCAAACTGAACGAACTAATCAGACCCTTGAACAGTATTTGCGATGCTATTCTTGTTTTTCTCAAGATGACTGGGTGCCTCTGCTACCTCTTGCTGAGTTTGCCTACAATAATTCTGTTCATTCTGCAACCAACCAGTCTCCATTTTTTGCGAACTATGGGTTCCATCCCTTGTTTCTGTCCAATAACATTCCAGAGTGTACAGTACCGGCGGCTCAAGAAACCTTGAACTTCTTCAGCACAAACAACAAGCTACTTCAAGAGACAATGGCAAAGACCCAAGATCATAACAAGGAAACGTTTGACAGAAAGAGAAGAGGGAAGCTTGACCTAAAACCTGGAGATCAAGTCTGGTTGTCCACTCTGAACCTGAAACTGGCATGCCCATCCAAGAAATTGGGCCCTAAGTTTGTGGGTCCCTTCCCAGTGTTGAGAAAGATTAACAGTGTGGCATATGAGTTGAAGTTACCAGAGTCCTTGCGTATACATCCAGTCTTTCACGTAGCTTTACTTAAACCGTCAGTCCCGGATTCCTTCCTTAACCGGAACACCGGTCCTCCTGAGCCTGTAATTATTAACGGCGAAGAAGAATTTGAGGTTGAATCCATCATAGATTGCCAGAGGAGACGTAATCAGGTTCAGTAGCTGGTGAAATGGAAGGGTTACGGCCCCGAGGAGAACTCCTGGGAACCAGAGACTAATATCCATGCCAAAAGACTGATCTTAGGCTTTAAAAGATCCCACCCCAATAAATTGGCCCAGTTGGGCATCCGGAGGCTGCCCATTGGAGGGGGGCAATGTCAGGAAAACCCTCTCAATAGACGTTCTGTTACTAGGAAGATTCCTGTTCATAGGAGAGCCGTCCGGCGCCCGCGCATGCGCAGTAGCACGAATAGCAGCGCACAGGCACGCGCGGGAGCGCGCTCGCCCCTTGTGGCAGCGCTTGGCGCCAACAGGGGGCTATTTAAAGAGACTGATGCCTTGTCTCCTTGCTGTCCGGTCTACAGCGTTTCCTGAGACCCCTGCTGCCTTGTTACCAGTTTTCCTGTATCCAGTACTTGGCTTGTTCCTGACTTACCTGTTTGCTGCCTGCCCCGGAGCTGCCTGCTTGGACTCTGACTATTCTCTTGGTTTGCCCTCCTGTACCTGCTCTGCCCGCCAGTAACTTGACCCGGCTTGTCTGCACTTCCCTGCTGTCTGCATTCTGCTACGGGACTACAGTGCACCTCCCTGCTGTCTGCATCCTGCTACGGGGCTACAGTGCACCTCCCTGCTGTCTGCATCCTGCTACGGGACTACAGTGCACCTCCCTGCTGTCTGCATCCTGCTACGGGACTACAGTGCACCTCCCTGCTGTCTGCATCCTGCTACGGGACTACAGTGCACCTCCCTGCTGTCTGCATCCTGCTACGGGACTACAGTGCACCTCCCTGCTGTCTGCATCCTGCTACGGGACTACAGTGCACCTCCCTGCTGACTACAGGATCCAGCCTTCTACTCCAGTGTTCCAGTCAGGCACTTGTGCCCCTTTGTACTCCCGAGCCCCTGTTCACACTTTCAGGGGTTCCTGAGTCAGAGGTATACTAAAGGCCATTCTCTGCATTCTGGGCTCCACCTACCAGGTACGTGACAGGTGTGCACAAATCTTATGTTCTGGAAACTGTGTAGATCTCCTCCCTTCCGAAGGGACTGTTGTGCTGCCAGGGAGCAGCAGATGCACGGACACACTAGGGGTGTGTGTTTGTCTTCCCTGACCAGGTTGACACCTAAAGGTACAGTTGCTCCAAGAGCAGTATGTGGACACTGTCATGTTTTGGACCGAGAGGTCATGTTCTTATAGGCTGGGAGCCAGTGTAGCCTGAGTTGGGCTGCTTTATGGCCAGGAGGCTATATTATTACCTTGACTGCTGTATGATGAAAACTCCTGTGTGGTAAGATCCTGCTGTAAATAACCTTTTTCTGTTAAATAAACATGGGCAGAAAGCCTTTCGTTGCAAGTTTGCCGAGTGGACAGTGTCCTTAACCATCTTAATACAGGGCACTTACACCCCCTTCCTGCCCAGACCAATTTTCAGCTTTCAGCGCTCTCACACTTTGAATGACAATTACTCAGTCATGCAACATTGTGCCCATACAAAATTTGCGTCCTTTTTTTCACACAAATAGAGCTATTCTTTTGGTGGTATTTAATCACTAGTGGGTTTTTATTTTTTTGTGTTATAAATAAAAAAAAAATTTTGTGAAAAAAATGCCTTTTTGTTTGTTTCTGTCATAAAATTTTGCAAATTACTAATTTTTCTTCATAAATTTTGGACAAAATTTATACTGCTACATATCTTCAGTAAAAAATAACCCAAATTAGTGTATATTATTTGGTCTTTGTGAAAGTTATAGAGTCTACAAACTATGGTGCCAATCACTGAAAATTGATCACATCTGATCAGGCCTTCGGTACATTAGGTGTATCTCATTTCTTGAGACACTAACAAGTCAGGAAAGTAAAAATACCCCCCAAATGACCCCTTTTTAGAAAGTAGACATTCCAAGGTATTAAGTAAGTAGCATGGTGAGTTTTTTTAAGTTGTAATTTTTTCCCACAATTCTTTGCAAAATTAACATTTTTTTTTTCTTACAAAATTGTCATATTATCAGGTTATTTCTCACACACAGCATATGCATACAACAAATTACACCCCAAAATACATTCTGCTACTCTTCCTGAGTATGGTGATACCACATGTGTGAGACTTTTACACAGTCTGGCCACTAGGGATGAGCCGAACACCCCCCGGGTCGGTTCGCACCAGAACCTGCGAACGGACCGAAAATTTGCACGAACGTTAGAACCCCATTGACGTCTATGGGACTCGAACGTTTGAAATCAAAAGTGCTAATTTTAAAGGCTAATTTGCATGGTATTGTCCTAAAAAGGGTTTGGGGACCCGGGTCCTGCCCCAGGGGACATGTATCAATGCAAAAAAAAACTTTTAAAAATGGCCGTTTTTTCGGGAGCAGTGATTTTAATGATGCTTAAAGTAAAAAAAAAAAGTGAAATATTCCTTTAAATATCGTACCTGGGGGGTGTCTATAGTATGCCTGTAAAGTAACGCATGTTTCCCGTGCTTAGAACAGTCCCTGCACAAAATGTCATTTTTAAAGGAAAAAAAGTCATTTAAAACTGCTTGCGGGTTTAATGCAATGTCGGGCCCTGACAATATGGATGAAAATCAGTGAGACAAACGGCATGGGTACCCCGCACCCAAATTAAAAAAAGGAAAGGTGTGGGGCCACCAGGCCCTATATACTCTGAACATCAGTATACAGGCGGTGCAAACAAGACAGGGACTGTAGGTTTGTTGACTCTGTTTGTAATTTTGAACGGGTACATTTTTAACGTGTTTAGCTCCAGCCAAAAAATCTTTTTTAAGCTTTTTATAAAACATAGGGAAGGGTTATCACCCCTGTTTCAATTGTTTTGCTGTCTGTGCTCCTCTTCAGAAGATTTCACCTCACTTTTTGTCCCAATGACAAATGTTTTTTGAAAATTTGGGTTTTTTTGTGAAACAAGGATTGGTGATAAAGCATCAGTGGAAAGGAGAAATGTTTTTCCCATATTAACTCTTACAGGAGAGAATTTCCCTTCCTAGGGGTAGATTTCATCTCACTTCCTGTTGTCTCCTTCCGTTTGCAAGTAGGAGTCGTTTGTAAGTTGGATGTTTGAAAGTAGGGGCCTGCCCTATATACTCAGCAGAAATTTGGGCCTTAGGTGTTGTTGTGGCCACAACACTGTAAGCCCTCACAGGGTCCTGCTGTGAAATATTAGATCAAGAATTGTAATTTCATGCAGAAAAATTGGACCTTTGGTGGTGGTGGTGGTGCTGGTGCCACAACACTGTAAGTACTCACTAGCTCTTGGTGGGCGCAGAAACGAGCCCTGCTGTGAAATATTAGATCAAGAATTGTAATTACATGCCCCTGTTGAACAGGGGCTGAAAAATTGGGCCTTTGGTGGTGGTGGTGCTGGTGCCACAACACTGTAAGTCCTCACTCGCTCTTGGTGGGCACAGAAACGGGCCCTGCTGTGAAATATTAGATCAAGAATTGTAATTACATGCCCCTGTTAAACAGGGGCTGAAAAATTGGGCCTTAGGCACTGGTGCTGGTGCCACAACACTGCAACCCCTCACAGATACTCTATTTGGAACGCAGGAACAAGCCCTGCTGCAAAGTATTGCATCAAAAATTGTAATTACACGCCCCTGTTAAACAGGGGCTGAAAAATTGGGCCTTAGGCACTGGTGGTGGCGCCCAGAACCAAAAATGTTCTTACAAGTTATCAGCGTGATCATTAAGGAGGAAGAGGATAATTACTCAGGATAGTCACTCAGCATCAGCATAGGCAGTCTTTGAAGGGATCTGGGATTTCAAAAAAAAATATTCGGTTACATCAGCATCAGGTGCTTGGTAGCTGGTGGTGATTCAAGACTGATTCATTTTTATAAAGGTCAGTCGATCGACCGAGTCGGTGGACAGACGCACCCTGTGATCGGTTACAAAGCCTCCAGCAGCACTGAATTTGCGTTCTGAAAGAGCGCTGGATGCAGGACAGGCCAGTAGCTCAATTGCATACTGTGCAAGCTCTGGCCAGTGATCCATCCTCAAGACCCAGTAACCCAGAGGATTTTCGGTGGTAAAGGTGTCCAAGTCAGATCTTGCCCCTAGGTATTCCTGTACCATGTAAAACAGACGCTGGCGATGGTTGCTGGAACTGATCATATCTTGGGACTGCGGACTAAAAAATTGTCTGAACGCATCGGTCAGACGGCCACCTTCTCCACCGCTCCTTCTTTGACTGACCGAAGCCTCAGCAATACGTTGTCCAGAAACAGGAGTTTGTAACCTCCCAGTCTCTGGGAACGCATTGCACAAACCTTTCTGCAAGGCCTCCTGAAGATGTTTCACCCTCTGCTCCCTCTGCGACGGCAAGATAAGGTCAGCAACCTTACCCTTGTAACGTGGATCAAGGAGGGTTCCCAGCCAGTATTGGTCCCTCTCCTTAATACCACGAATACGAGGATCCTTCCGCAGGCTTTGCAGGATCAGGGAGGTCATGCAGCGTAGGTTTGCTGAGGCATTTGGTCCGGAGTCCTCTGGGTCACTAAGAATGACATGGTCCGCAGCCACCTCCTCCCAGCCACGTACAAGTCCATGTGTTTCTTGGGACTGATCCCTTAAAGACTGCTGCTGATGCTGAGTGCCAGGCTCCACCTCCATACTGACACAATCCTCCTCCTCCTCCTCTTCCTGTGTGATCGGCGGGCATGCAGGAACACTATCTGGATAAAGGGGGCCTTGAGAGCTAAGGAAGTCCTCCTCTTCCTGCCTCTGTTCTGCCTCAAGTGCCCTGTCCATTATTCCATGCAGCGTGTGCTCCAACAGGTGGACAAGGGGGACAGTGTCACTGATGCATGCACTGTCACTGCTCACCATCCTTGTGGCCTCCTCAAATGGTGACAGGACAGTGCATGCATCCCTGATCATGGCCCACTAGCGTGGGGAAAAAAAAACAAGCTCCCCTGACCCTGTCCTGGTGCCATAGTCGCACAGGTACTCATTGATGGCCCTCTGCTGCGTGTGCAGCCGCTGCAGCATGGCCAACGTTGAGTTCCACCTGGTGGGCATGTCACAGATTAGGCGGTTTTTGGGCAGGTTAAACTCCTTTTGGAGGTCCGCCAGCCGAGCACTGGCATTATATGACAGGCGGAAATGCACACAGACTTTCCTGGCCTGCCTCAGGACATCCTGTAAGCCCGGGTACCTGCCCAAGAACCGCTGCACCACCAAGTTAAGGACGTGAGCCAAACAGGGCACATGGGTCATTTGTCCCTGTCGGAGGGCAGAGAGGAGTTTGGTGCCATTGTCGCAAACCACCATTCCTGCCTTAAGTTGGCGTGGCGTCAACCACCTCTGAACCTGCCCCTGCAGAGCTGACAGAACCTCTGCCCCAGTGTGGCTCCTGTCTCCCAAGCACACCAGCTCAAGCACCGCATGGCATCTTTTGGCCTGCGTACATGCATAGCCCCTTGAACGCCTTCGGAGCACCGCTGGTTCCGAGGACAAAGCACAGGCAGAGGCCATGGAGGAAGAAGAAGAGGAGGGGGTGGAGGAGAGGTGTGTCACAATCAGTAGTGCCATTTTGGAGGCGTGGTGGCGGAATAACCTCCAACACTACTGCACCTTGTCCTGCATCCTTCCCAGCTGCCAGCAGAGTCACCCAATGCGCGGTGAAACTTAGGTAACGTCCCTGTCCATGCCTGCTGGACCATGAGTCAGCGGTAATATGCACCTTACCGCTGACCACCCTGTAGAGCGAGGCATGGACATGCCTTCCACATGCCGGTAGAGAGCCGGAATGGCCTTTGGTGAGAAAAAGTGGCGTTTGGGTACCTGCCACTGAGGAACCGCACATTCCACAAACTCACGGAAGGGGGCAGAGTCTACCAACTGAAAAGGCAGCAGTTAAAGTGCTAGCAATTTTGCCAAGCTAGCATTCAACCACTGGGCATGTGGATGGCTGGGAGCAAACTTCTTTCGGCGATGCAGCAGCTGGGGCAGGGAAATTTGCCTGGTACAATCTGACGTCGGTGTACCGAAAGCAGATTGCCCACAAGTACTTGCCTGTGACACACCTAATTCTACACCTTCATTTCTCTCAGTGCAGGTCTCAGAGAGGACTGAAGGTATAGTGGGGTTGGAGATCTCAGCTGATGAGGAGCAAGGAGAGGTCCTCTTTGTTCTTTGGTGTGGGTCTTTTAGATACGCTTGCCAACGAACTGCATGGCAGGTCAACATATGTCTGGTCAAGCATGTGGTACCCAAGCGGGAGATGTTTTGGCCACACGAGATACGATTGAGACATATGTTGCAAATAGCAGCGGTGCGATCTGATGCACTCGTCTCAAAAAAGGCCCACACCAAAGAACTTTTTCAATAACGCGCAGAGACTGCAGCGCCCTGCACATGCGGAGCTTTGGGGTGTGATGCAGTCAGTGTGCTTAGGCTGGCCCCTGGAGGGCATCCTGCCTCGTTGGTGATGTGCCGCCTCCTCCTCCTCCTCTCTCCTATCAGGCACCCACGTTAAGTCAGTGACCTCATCATCCCCTCCCTCCTCATCACTGGAGCAAACCTGGCAGTATGCTGCAGCAAGGGGAGCATGACTGCCAGATTGCTGTCCTTCTTGGGCACCCCCTCTGTCCGTGCTCACGTTACTGCATTCATCTAGCTCAGTATCATAATCAGAGCCTTCCAAATGCTGGGCATCGTCCTGGAGCATGTACCCATCACTGTGGTCAAACAGTTCGAAGGACTCCTCAGGAGGACATGGTGGGGCTAGGGAAGGAGTCACTGATGACATTGAGCCGAGGGAAGAGGCCACTGCTTTGCCAGACAAAGTACCCTGAGCATGGGTGAGAGAGGATGAGGAGGATGAGGACGGCTTGGTCATCCACTCGCAAAAAACTAACTTGTAGCTTATTTAGCTGCTTGCGGTAGTGATAGGATCAGGAAAACACCACCAACCTTCTACAGGTAGCTTTAGGTGAACACTGTGCAGAGCTCGCAAAAAAATAACTTGTATGTTTAGCTGAACACTGTGAGGAGGACGCACTACACTAACTTGTAGCTTTAGCTGAACACTGTGCAGAGGTCTCACTACACTAACTTGAAGTTTTAGCTGAACACTGTGAGCAGGACGCACTACACTAACTTGTAGCTTTAGCTGAACACTGTGAGCAGGACGCACTACACTAACTTGTAGTTTTAGTTGAACACTGTGAGCAAGACACACTACACTAACTTGTAGTTTTAGCTGAACACTGTGAGCAGGACGCACTACACTAACATGTAGCTTTAGATGAACACTGTACAGAGGTCTCACTACACTAACTTGTAGTTTTAGCTGAACACCGTGAGCAGGACGCACTACACTAACTTGTAGTTTTAGCTGAACACTGTGAGCAGGACGCATTACACTAACTTGTAGCTTTAGATGAACACTGTGCAGAGGTCTCACTACACTAACTTGTAGTTTTAGCTGAACACTGTGAGCAGGACGCACTACACTAGCTTGTAGCTTTAGCTGAACACTGTGCAGAGGTCTCACTACACTAACTTGTAGTTTTAGCTGAACACTGTGCGCAGGACGCACTACACTAACTTGTAGCTTTAGATGAACACTGTGCAGAGGTCTCAGTACACTAACTTGTAATTTTAGCTGAACACTGTGAGCAGGACGCACTACACTAACTTGTAGCTTTAGCTGAACACTGTGCAGAGGTCTCACTACACTAACTTGTAGTTTTAGCTGAACACTGTGAGCAGGACGCACTACACTAACTTGTAGGTTTAGCTGAACACTGTGAGGAGGACGCACTACACTAACTTGTAGTTTTAGCTGAACACTGTGAGCAGGACGCACTATACTAACTTGTAGCTTTAGCTGAACACTGTGCAGAGGTCTCACTACACTAATTTGTAGTTTTAGCTGAACACTGTGAGCAAGACGCACTACACTAACTTGTAGCTTTAGCTGAACACTGTGAGCAGGACGCACTACACTAACTTGCAGCTTTAGCTGAACACTGTGCAGAGGTCTCACTACACTAACTTGTAGTTTTAGCTGAACACTGTGAGCAGGACGCACTACACTAACTTGTAGCTTTAGCTGAACACTGTGAGCAAGACACACTACACTAACTTGTAGTTTTAGCTGAACACTGTGAGCAGGACGCACTACACTAACATGTAGCTTTAGATGAACACTGTACAGAGGTCTCACTACACTAACTTGTAGTTTTAGCTGAACACTGTGAGCAGGACGCACTACACTAACTTGTAGCTTTAGCTGAACACTGTGCAGAGGTCTCACTACACTAACTTGTAGTTTTAGCTGAACACTGTGAGCAGGACGCACTACACTAACTTGTAGCTTTAGCTGAACACTGTGCAGAGGTCTCACTACACTAACTTGTAGTTTTAGCTGAACACTGTGAGCAGGACGCACTACACTAACTTGTAGCTTTAGATGAACACTGTGCAGAGGTCTCACTACACTAACTTGTAGTTTTAGCTGAACACTGTGAGCAGGACGCACTACACTAACTTGTAGCTTTAGCTGAACATTGTGAGCAGGACGCACTACACTAACTTGCAGCTTTAGCTGAACACTGTGCAGAGGTCTCACTACACTAACTTGTAGTTTTAGCTGAACACTGTGAGCAGGATGCACTACACTAACTTGTAGTTAGATGAACACTGTGCAGAGGTCTCACTACACTAACTTGTAGTTTTAGCTGAACACTGTGAGCAGGATGCACTACACTAACTTGTAGTTAGATGAACACTGTGCAGAGGTCTCCCTACACTAACTTGTAGTTTTAGCTGAACACTGTGAGCAGGACGCACTACACTAACTTGTAGCTTTAGCTGAACACTCTGAGCAGGACGCACTACACTAACTTGCAGCTTTAGCTGAACACTGTGCAGAGGTCTCACTACACTAACTTGTAGTTTTAGCTGAACAATGTGAGCAGGACGCACTACATTAACTTGTAGCTTTAGCTGAACACTGTGAGCAGGATGCATTACACTAACTTGTAGTTATAGCTGAACACTGTGAGCAGGACGCACTACACTAACTTGTAGCTTTAGATGAACACTGTGCAGAGGTCTCTCTACACTAACTTGTAGTTTTAGCTGAACACTGTGAGCAGGACGCACTACACTAACTTGTAGCTTTAGCTGAACACTCTGAGCAGGACGCACTACACTAACTTGCAGCTTTAGCTGAACACTGTGCAGAGGTCTCACCACACTAACTTGTAGTTTTAGCTGAACACTGTGAGCAGGACGCACTACACTAACTTGTAGGTTTAGCTGAACACTGTGAGGAGGATGCACTACACTAACTTGTAGTTTTAGCTGAACACTATGAGCAGGACGCACTACACTAACTTGTAGCTTTAGCTGAACACTGTGCAGAGGTCTCACTACACTAACTTGTAGTTTTAGCTGAACACTGTGAGCAGGACGCACTACACTAACTTGTAGCTTTAGCTGAACACTGTGCAGAGTTCTCACTACACTAACTTGTAGTTTTAGCTGAACACTGTGAGCAGGACGCACTACACTAACTGTAAATAGTCTAGCTGCCTGACTGTGGTACTAATAGGATCAAAAGAACACCAGCAATTTTCTTCAGGTAGCTATAAATACTGTAACAAGACGAGCCTGCCTGTCAGTAGGAAGATAACAGGAACGGATCTAGCTAAACTGAATACAGTGTATATATATATATGCAACACCTGGGATGCATATATATACACAATACACTGTAAGTGCAGCTAACTCACTGACTGTCCTGCCTAATCTAGCTAACTCAAATGAAATGACACTGTCTCTCTGTCTATCTCTCAGCACGCCTGAACACACTACACAGGGCCGTCGTGCAGGCGGCCTTATATAGTGTGGGGCGAGTTCTAAACCCCCTGAGCCATAATTGGCCAAAGCCACCCTGGCTTTGGCCAATTACAGCTCTCTCTACCGACGGCGCTGTGATTGGCCAAACATGCTGGTCAGAGTGAATTATGGCCCGTGACGCGCCACACAAATTTGGCGCGAACGGCCCATATCGTTTGCAATTCGGTGAACGATCGAACAGCCGATGTTCGACTCGAACATGGGTCTCGACTCAAACACGAAGCTCATCCCTACTGGCCACATACAAAGGCCCAAACATTGAAGAAGCACCTTCAGGCGTTCTACAAGCATAAATGACACATCTCATTTCTCAACCACCTTTTACACTTTTGAAGGCCCTGGAGCACCAGGACAATGGAATTGCCCACAAAATAACCCCATTTTGGAAAGCTAACACCCCAACTTTTAATCTAATGAGTCTTTTGAACGGTTCATTTTTTCCAGAAGTTTTTGGAAAATGTGTAAAAAAAAATGAAAACGCATTTTTTTTACACAAAGTTGCCAATTTATAGGATATTTCTAACACATAGCATGTATATAGCAAAAATTACACCCCAAAATACATTCTGCTACTCTTCCCGAGTATGGCGATACCAAATGTGTGAGACTTTTACACAGCCTGGCCACATAGAGAGGCGCAACATTGAAGTAGTTCCTTCAGGCGTTCTAGGAGCATAAATTACACATCTCATTTCATTCCTGTGACAGGTACTCGGGTACACATATGGACTGTGATAGGTACTCGGGTACTCAGATGAACTGTGACAGGTACTCGGGTACTCAGATGGACTGTGACAGGTACTCAGATGGACTGTGACAGGTACTCAGGTACTCTGGTACTCTTGTGCTCATATGGACTGTGACAGGTACTCAGGTACTCGGGTACTCAGATAAACTGTGACAGGTACTCAGATGGACTCTGACAGGTACTCAGGCACTCAAGTACTCAGATGGGTTGTGACAGGTACTCAGGTACCCATATGGAATGTGACATGTACTCAGATGGAATGTGACAGGTACTCAGATGAACTGTGACAGGTACTTTGATGGCTGGTGACAGGTCCTCTTTATTGGTGAGGCAATTGCGATCGCGCGCATGTGCTGTGCAAAGTGGGGCGGTACCATCTATGATCAGCCCTGACTTCATCACGGCCGATCACGTGGTAAACAGCCATGCCAAATGGCTGTTCACCACCCTCGATGGCGAGCAGTGTCTCCGTGACAAGCCACCACCGAAGGTACAGGGCTGCGTGCACATGATCGCGCGCATGCCCTGTTAAAATGGAAGGACGTCATATGACGCCCGCCCAGAACAAGAGCCACGCCGCCTGGCCTTCATATGACAGCCGGCAGGCAGCAATTGGTTAAAGCTCTACACTTGACACCTAATCTTCACAACTTTCATATTTTTTCATATTTCCGTATTTTTAAATTTTATATTTTTTTCCAACAGTTTTTATAGACTTGTTACTCTTTTTGCTAAAAAAAAAGGCCTTTCAATCCCCCAACCAATTTTTTGCTACTTTCTCATCCCTACTGTAACTTTTCCTATCTTTTTTTTTATCAGTAGCGGACAATCCTATTTTTACCCACTTGAGGACCGCCCTCCTGCAATGTACTGTAGATTGGCGGCCCTCACTGGAAAAGTGGCATACCTGTACATCGCTGCCTGCTTTCAGGTTTAGGGCATGTGCATTCACCCCCCCCCCCCATGACACCCGCTGTGAATGTAGGAGTGAATATGTTTGTCAGCATGTCCCGGTCAATGATCCATGGCTGGGATCTGCTGATTTTGTGTATTGTGTCCAATAACAGCCCAGACCCCTGTTTTGACAATCAACACGGCTCTGTACAGAGGGAGCGAACTCTCTGATTCTTATCTCTGCAAAGCAGGGATAAGAAACAAAGAGATCTGTTGTAAAAGCAGCACACATTACACATTGTTAGGCACATATTTAATCCCTTGATCGCCCTTGATGTTAACCCCTTCCCAGCCAGTGTCATTAGTACAATGACAGTGTATAGTATTAGCACTTACAGTATCACTGTATTAATGTCACCGGTGATGTCAGTGGCAGTAAGTCAGTCTCCCCCATCCCACCAGGGGTCAGTTCGTTTTAGATTGCCCGCTACACTGTCGCAGTCCCATTATAACTCTCTGATCACTGCCATTAGTATTATAAAAGAAAGAAAAAATCCAGTGTATACAGTATACCATAGTTTGTACACTTTTTTTAAATCAAAGACATGTAGCAAAATATATTTTGGCCAAAATTTATAAAGAAATTAGATTTTTTTATTTTTTTTTATTGGATATGTTTTGCAGCAGAAAGTAAAAAATCTATATTTTTTTAATCAAAATATTTGGTCTTTTTTTGTTTATATCACAAAAAAACCCAATGGTGATCAAATACCACCAAAAAAAAGCTCTATTTTTGGGAAAAAAATTATCTAAATTAATTAAATTGTTTGCATGACCGAGCAATTACCAGTTAAATTGGCACAGTACTGAAAAGTAAAAAATGGCCTGGTCATGAAAGTGGGTAAAACCTTTTGAAGGTGAATATTCCTTCGTTTCCTTCTACATAAAAATTTAGGTTGTGTGGTCTGGATCTTGCTTAGAATCTCAGTTCCATGCAAAATATGCTAATTTTATTTTTAATATCTTTTTAACCCCAGTAATCAGCATCCCAACATCCATGACAAAGGTAATGTTTTCAGTTTTCTCTTTAATATCTTTTTATTTATCTTGAATAATTCATTTTTTTTTAATTTTCTGCCTCCTTAAAGTGGATGTAAACCCAATGTCATCCTTTCTAAACTACTGCCATAAGGGTTATCTAAAAGGATATACATGCCTCCTGCATGTATCTTTACCTGTCAAATGTCTCCCCTCTGTCTGTTATGAGACCCGAAAAACTGCAGATTCTGTGGGTGGGTCTGTTGTCTGGAGCTCGGTGGGTGGAGTCGTGATGTCAGTAGACTCCCCGCCCACCTCTACACTCCCCTTGTCAATATGCATTTTCTCCTGTGTATTTCTTACGCTGAACTTCTGCTATGATCTCTAACATCCAGTGAAAAGACAGGAAAGTAATCACATGACTTCAGCATGCCAAATAATGCTGAGGTGTGGAACAGCCAATCCTTGCAGAGCTGCTGAAGAAAGGAGTGGGTTGGGAATTACAAAATAATGCATGTCCTAGGCTAGTGCACAAGATATGTAAATCACCTGTTACTCACAGCAAGGGGGAGGATTTGACAAAGTTTTTCTGTTTGTCAAGTTTTATCTAACTGAACAATAAAAGAGGATTGCTCAGAGCTGGATTAACTCTTTGTGACAAGACTGGGCTCAAATGATAGGAAATCTTATACTCTACATTATGACATCAAGAAAAAAAAAATTCGGGTTTACATCCACTTTAAATGCTTTCTTATTAAAATTACATTTTCATTACATTTTCAAAAGATATTTTTTCCACATTTGTACAATGCAGCTTTGAGGATGCATTCTTCGCAATATAACATGATGTATGTAAACATATCATAAAACGTTTCCTCTCTTTGAGGTTACCAAACTAGAATAATACAGGTAGATTTGCCAGTGAAAAAGAATGGCAATAAATCTTTAATTATACACAGAAAAAAGGAAAACGAAAAACAAATCCCATCCCAAAAAGGCTAAAAGAGAGAAATGCCTTCTTAAAGCGGTTGTAAACTGCTACAGTAAAAAAAAAAACAACAACTTTCCCCTGTAAGACAATTGCATAATGTGTTAGTATGCATCACATTTTCGGGAACAGTGATTTTAATAATTCCTAAAGTGAAACAATAAAAATGAAATATTCCTTTAAATATCATGCCGGGGGGGTGTCTATAGTATGCCTGTAAAGTGGCACATTTTTTCCATGTTTAGAACAGTACCACAGCAAAATTACATTTCTAAAGGAAAAAAGTCATTTAAAATTGATCGCGGCTGTAATGAATTGTCGGGTCTCGGCAATATAGATAAAACTAATTGAAAAAATGGCATGGGATCCCCCCCCCAGTCCATTACCAGGCCCTTTGGGTCTGGTATGAATATTAAGGGGAACCCTGCGCCAAATTTTAAAAAAATGGCGTAGGGGCCCCCCCAAAAATTCATACCAGACCCTTATGTGAGCATGCAACCTGGCAGGCTGCAGCAAAAGAGGGGGGGACGAGACAGCGCCCCCCCGAGCCATACCAGGCCTCATGCCCTCAAAATGGGGAGGGTGCTATGGAGTAGCCCCCCAAAGCACCTTGTCCCCATGTTGATGGGGACAAGGGCCTCATCCCCACAACCCTTGTCACGTGACATCAGAGGAAGGCGGGTCGCCTGTTTACGTCACTGAGTGGCCCCGCCCTCAGCTATTTAACAGCCGTCATCGAAAAGAAGCGTCACTCGGCGGGAGCCTCCCATGCTTTTTTTTTCTTTTTTTGGCTCGTAGGATGGCGTGATAAAGATGAATAGATATCGCTGTTCATTTTTATTTTTTTATCTTTTAATAAAGGATTTGTCCCTAAGTATCTCCTGTCTTTTTTTACTATTTTTTTACACTTTTTTGTGAAATGGTAGGGGTACAATGTACCCGTTACCAATTCACACAGGGGGGAGGCCAGGATCTGGGGGTCCCCTTGTTAAAGGGGGCTTCCACATTCCGATAAGTTCCCCGCCCACATACCCCCACAACCACCGGGCAAGGGTTATGGGGATGAGGCCCTTGTCCCCATCAACATGAGGACAAGGTGCTTTGGGGGGCTACTCCAAAGCACCCTCCCCATGTTGAGGGAATGTGGCCTGGTATGGTTCAGGAGAGGGGGGCGCTCTCTCGCCCCCCTCTTTTCCTGCAGCCTGCCAGGTTGCGTGCTCAGATAAGGGTCTGATATGGATTTTTGGGGGGACCCCCACACCATTTTTAAAAAAATTTGGCGCAGGGTTCCCCTTAATTTCCATACCAGACCTAAAGGGCCTGGTATGGATTTTGGGGGGACCCCCAGGCAATTTTCTTTTAAATTTCTGCTTTGGGGTTTCCCTTAATATTCATACCAGAACCAAAGGGCCTGGTAAAGGATGGGGGGGGGACCCATGCCGTTTTTTTCCAATGAGTTTCATCTATATTGCCGAGACCCGACAATTCATTACAACCACGATCAGTTTTAAATTACTTTTTTCCTTTAGAAATGTAATTTTGCTGTGGTACTGTTCTAAACACGGGAAAACTGTGCCACTTTACAGGCATACTATAGACACCCCCCAGGCATGATAGTTAAAGGAATATTTCATTTTTATTGTTTGGCGTTATTAAAATCACTGCTCCCGAAAAAACGGCCGTTTTTAAAACTTTTTTTTGCATTGATACATGTCCCCTGGGGCAGGACTCAGGTCCCCTAATACTTTTTATGACAATACCATGCATATAAGCCTTTAAAATTAGCACTTTTGATTTCTCCCATAGACAATTCATTATAGCTGCGAGTACTTTTAAATTACTTTTTTTCCTTTTAGAAATGTCATTTTGCTCTTGGACTGTTTTAAACATGGGAAACATGCGTCACTTTACAGGCTTACTATAGACACCCCTAGGTACAAAATTTAAAAGAATATTTCACTTTTATTGTTTCACTTTAAGCATTATTAAAATCACTGCTCCTGAAAAAACGTCCCTTTTTAAAACTTTTTTTTGCATTGATACATGTCCCCTGGGGCAGGACTCAGGTCCCCAAAAACTTTTTATGACAATATCATGCAAATAAGCCTTTAAAATTAGCACTTTTGATTTCTCCCATAGACTTTTAAAGGGTGTTCCGCGGCTTTCGAATTTGACGCGAACACCCCAAATTGTTCACTATTCGGCAAACAGGCGAACACCCGATATTCCAGTCGAACTTACGTTCAACTTGAACATCGGGCTCATCCCTATAAGGGGATAGTAGTGGTAAAAAAAGGTACTTGTGGGTTTAACCAATACGTTTATTGTACAATTCTCCCTGTTGTGTGTCTGCTGTCTCAGCCACACTTTTCACATTTGTTTCATTGTTCCTCCTTTCACAGGATATCTTGTTTTGGATACACATTTGAATCCACTAATACATACTGTCTCTTGTCATATTGGTTTTGGGTCATTTTTGTCTGTTCCCACAGCATTATTAATAATTATTAGTAGTCACAGTTAATATTAATATTTTTTGGACCATAATTGAAGCCCATATACATCACTACCTGGAGACTTCCTCTCTTTCTTCAATTGGGGACTATATGTCCCCCAAACACTTTTTCTAAAAATAACTTGCATATAAGCCTTTAAAATGAGCACTTTTGGTTTTTCATGTTAGTGTCCCATAGACTTTAACAGTGTTCTGCGGCTTTCAAATTTTCCCCCGAACAGCGCATATTGTTCGGTGTTCGCCGAATGTCCGAACAACCAAAGTTTGGCCCGGAGTTATGCTCAGGCCAAACCGCTCACCCATCCCTACTTGCCAACAGTCCAGACTGGGACATTCAAGGTATTCAGACCCAAATCCAGGTCTTACTGTGTCCTGGAAAAAATCACGGGAAATCGGCTTTGTCCCGTTGTTCTGTGTATCAACAGAGCCACCGCTAGAGGTCCGGGGTCAGCATTGGTGATTTTGTCTCCGCCGCCATTTTAGAGAAGACCACTTCTCGTGGACGCTAAGGGGAAGAAACAAAGTTCTTCTTTAACCCCTTTGTGTGGGTCACACGCAAATATGTGGCCTCTTGGTGCCTGGTCCTTGGCCCTGAGAGCCGCATATTTGCGTGAATTACTGTCAATTTGTCAGGAGCTCCCGACACAGCTACTTGCGCCTAACCAAAGTTTTCAGATCACGTGACTGCCGTGACAGCCAATCAAGGCAGTCACGTGATCTTAAGCCCCACCCCCCAGTGTCATAAACCTCTCAAAGGGCTGGGAGGCGCCCGCGCAAAGAGGTTAAGTCTGAAATATTTACCCCTTCTGTACTGTAAATATTAGATTCCAAATGCCAGTCTGAGTTATTTAATTGCTCTAGAAAGAACTTCAGAATTAATTTTTGGCATAAACTATTCTCCTACAATCCCATGAATAAGTTAGCATACACTGTTGCAAATTTGCATCCCCAGAACTGATCCTCTTTTCTGTGTTTAAAATTTTCCATCAAGCCGAAAATAATTATTATTCAAGGCAAATCCCACACAATTTTAAAAACAGGTTATCTTAAGTGCTTGCATATTTATATCTTGTTCCAGGAAGTGTCTTAAAGGGGTTGTAAACCCTTCTATCAGTCACCAGCCCCCCAGCCCCCTCCCCACGTTTTACTTACCTGAGCCCTGGAATTTCCAACAGCGAGGACGCGCTGTGCATCTTTCTGGGGTTCCGGCTCTTGATTGGATAGATTGATAGAAGTGCAGACATAGGCTCCTGCTGCTGTCAATCAAATCCAATGACGCGGGTGCAGGGCTGAGTCCGGCATTCGTACCTATGGACGCAAATGCTGGACTTGGGTGCGCGCCTGCAAGGTAACCCCCTCGGGAGAACGCTTATCCTAGGGGGCTATCTGATGTTTTTTGCTGAAAGTAATGGCTTTCTTCTGGTCTCTCTGCCATAAAGCCCAACTCTATGGAGTGTACGGCTTATTGTCGTCCTATGTACAGATACTCCAGTCTCTGCTGTGGAACTCTGTCGCTCCTCCAGGGTTACCAAAGGTCTCTGTGCTGCCTCTCTGATTAATGCCCTCCTTGCCTGGTCTGTGAGTTTTGGTGTGCGGCCGTCTCTTGGCAGGTTTGCTGTTGTGCCTTGTTCTTTCCATTTGGTTATGATAGATTTGATGGTGCTCTTAGGGGACATCAAAGATTTGGATATTTGTTTGCAACCTAACCCTAACTTGTACTTCTCAACAACATTGTCCCTTACTTGTTTGGAGAGTTCCTTGGTCTTCATGGCAGTGTTTGGTTAGTGGTGCCTCTTATTTAGGTGTTGCAGCCTCGGGGGTCTTTCAAAAAGGTGTGTATATGTAATGACAGATCATGTGCTACTTAGATTGTACACCGGTGGACATCATTTCACTAATTATGTGACTTCTGAAGGTAATTGTTTTTTTATGGGCTTCATAACAAATACATACGCACATGCCAATTATCAGTCTTTTATGAAAAATAGTTGTATGTATATATTTTTCTAATTTTACTTCACCAACTTAGACTATTGTGTTCTGATCCATCACATATAATTCAGATTAAAAAAACATTGAACTCAAGGCTGGAATGTAACAAAATAGGTAAAAAGTAGGGCTGTGGAAATTAACGATTAATTCCTTGATTAATTGTTAATTTTTTTGATCGATCAAAATTGTTTTGATTGGTAGGCTGCCTGCCCTGGGGCCGCTTTGGGCTAAGCTGTGGCTGCAGCGCAGCGCTCCGCTCCCTCCTCCTCCACTATGTCACACACAGTCTGCAGGCATCTCCCGCTGTGTATCTCCAAGCTGAGTGTGAAAACTTTGGCCGCGGTGTGAGAAAAGTCCCGCCCTCCTCCTAGATCAGCTCGTGTGATAGACGCAGTGTTCTGTATATCACACGAGCTGATCTAGGAGGGGGGAGAGACTTTTCTCACAGCGCGGCCAAAGTTTTCACACTCAGCTCCGAGACATACAGTGGGGGATGCCCGCAGACTGTGTAATCCAGGCACAGGCACTGACTACAGTGAGGCTGCGATTATGGGCACGGTGAGACTGCATTATTGGCATGGTGAGACTGCATTATGGGCACGGTGAGACTGCATTATGGGCACGGTGAGGCTGCCATTATAGGCATGGCGAGGCTGCGATTATGGGCACGGTGAGACAGCATTATGGGCACGGTGAAGCTGCGATTATGGGCATGGTGAGGCTGCGATTATGGGCACGGTGAGACTGCATTATGGGAATGGTGAGGCTGCGATTATGGGCATGGTAAGTCTGAGATTATGGGCGCGGTGAGACTGCATTATGGGCACGGTAAGGCTGCGATTATGGGTGCGGTGAGGCTGCGATTATGGGCACGGTAAGGCTGAGATTATGCGCACGGTGAGGCTGCCCCACTATGTCCAGCTTCAGCCGTTGCTATAACAACGGTGCTAAATCAGCTAAAAGTAGTTGGATCTGTATGTGCGTTATAATTAATTGAAATTAGTTGATTAATCGATTAAAAAAAAAAAATCGATTAATTGAACACGGAAATTTCAATCAGTAACAGCCCTAGTAAAAAGCCAAAGGGGGTGAATACTTTTGCAAGGCACTGTATGTTTGTTATTTAAAAAAAAAAAAAAAAACAATCCTTTACAATCACTGTAATGCTTTTATCAATTTTTATGTTATATGTTATGATAATTTTTTAATGATGTCATGTCACTCAAAATTAAAAAAATCCCCTTCCTGCCATTTAGTTTTTTTCTAATCCATTTATTATATGCCCTGTGCTACTAATATAAGATGGCAATTTTCCATTATATATTAGGGACACCGGACGAACTGTATAATCAATGAATTAGGAATATTAAATATGTGTAACAAGAAGGGAAAGACAGAAAAAGACACTCTATTGATGCGACTTGATTAGATAAGTGGTGTAGGTGATTGCTTCCTGCTACTATGTTGCCTGTGTGGGATGATTGTACTATAAGGCATCATATAGGAAGCCACTGAAGCGAAGCAATACTCTATTATAAGAGTGCACTTGTATATTTCTTTATATATATGTTCATATATAATAACATCAAAACTCCTGTTGATCTGCCAGAAATGCACACAACTTCTAATTTTCATTTGTGGGCTGACAACCCTATGCCTTTTCTGGACTGATATTGCGAGAATTTCTTCAGCCATGCCTAGTTGTCTTTTTGCTAAACTACAGAATTCTTCCCTCTCTTCTCATCTCTGCAATGTAGGGGTAATTTAGAACTGGGGAGCCTGATTAGACTACTTTGGGATACTACAGACAGAGCACAAGAGGTTGTAAGCTCACTGATTTCTAGGGGGATCCACAGGTATTTTTGCACTTATCAAACTGAATTAACAAAATGCTTTCTAATTGTTTAATGGACCAGAAGGGAACAAATAGGAGAAGTTCATTGTGAAAGCTTACATACACTTTAAGATTTATGTATAAAAAATTGTTAGGGGAATGCCAAGCATAGCCATATTTTACCTGATCTGTTGATTTCCTGTGATCATCAGTGGCATCTAGTGGCCATAATATCCACAATTACTGAAATGCCTCAGCAAGGCAAATACTGCATTATGGCCATTAGATGGAGCTGACAATCATAGGAAATCATATTAATAAATACGCCCAGTTCCTGAGGGCTAGGAGAATGCTTGTGAAATTTGTCTAACACATTTTTTATACATAGACCCCTTAAGTTTCCAGTAACGATATTTTTAAAAGGTTAATGGATAATATATTTATATATATATATAGGCATATATTTGAAAAGTGTTTTCAATAAAGTAGCGCATACAGTATTGATGCTGTACAAAATATAACTCTTAGCAACCAAATTTGTCAGAGCAGGCCAAAAGTTTTGATTGGTTCCTATTAATCACAGCCATTTGCACATTGGTTTTTGGTTCACTAATCTGAATCTTGGTAAAGGCCATCTTGTCCAGTTGCCAAGCCACTAAGTCTCAAAAGTCCTACTGTTATAGACAAATAATAGAAAATAAATTAGGTTCTTCATCAGAGATACAGTCGATAGAACTGCATCCAAATATAAGCTTTTCCCATATTAGAAATGATCGTCATCATTGTTCAATAGTGGGTAGGTAGTGTTACAGGTTCAGTATAAACAAAAATTTGGGACAAAGAGATGTCACCAGAAAGGTAAATAGGAGGAGGATCAACTACGGTATGTTTTAGCACAAATATATATAAGGCTTTATTGATGAAACACAATTAACAGGCAATTAGTTCACCAGGGGTGACACGATGACCGCCCCCAGTAAACCTTGCTCCCACAATGTACCAATTTATTAAATAAAAACTAAATCACTGTAAATTGACAATATTGTCATTAAAAGACACTAGGCTCAAGTAACCCCCCGTAAACTTCCAAGCCTGGAATCCAATCTCCAGTTTGGGATCAGTAAAATGGTGCTATTAAGATAATCCCACATATAACCATAGTCTCCTCCAAATGTATTCTGAGCAAATTGTTGGTATCTGGTGTCCTTTAGGGCAATCTCTCAATGTTTGCCAACAATAGCATATATTTGTTAGAGAGAAGGGTTGTGGATAATCATGTAAATTACTTCACTCCATTTACTTTCTTCCGCTAATAGATTAATCCTGTAGTTCAAAGCTGATATTCAGATAGCAGCATGTTTAAAGCTGTATAAAATGTAAAAGTCTCTCAAACAGCAAACAGGATTGTAATTGCTGATTTCGTTTTCTTGCTTCCGCTGAAACTTTTGAGTTTGGGGGAGTTCTAAACGTATGTCTGTGGTTTTGTATGTAAATGTCCACCGGCAGTTGTGTTATAGTCGGTGGCTGTCGGCCATATGTGGCCTGTTGTTATTTGTATGCCCTTTAAAATGAATAAAAAAGAATTTCCAAAAAAAAAAAAAAATCAAAAACAGACAGTCTAATAAGTAGCAGATTAAAAATGCAAACGGATAAGGAATATACTCAGGGGCTTTCAATCATCCAATAATATTCCTCTGCACAGTTCTATTCATTGGTGCAGTGGACAAGGGGAAACCCATGAGAGTTTAGACAGTCAGCACAGAGTTCAACAGTGTCCATAGATTATCGCTAGTAGTGTAGAAAGAGATAACCCTGAACGGGCGCTTACCCCTCCTTTTGCCATAAGATTATGGCCACAATACTGTCTCACTGGACGTCTTCCCCTAGCCGTGCAACGCAGGGGATGACTGTGTTGGCTTTTTCTTCTTTTTTAAAATAAATCCAAGCATAGATTTATAATGCTAATATCCGTCTGTTTAATCCGGCAGAGAGGATAATTTCCTCCAAATTACGATTTCCACCACGTCCATGGTGTAGCGTTGTGGTGGCCCAAAGAGGCTTACAGGTGGGTACTGGGAGGTTTCCAGGTAGCTTCTGGTTCAGCGTCTGGAACGCAGGCCTACGGTGGTCGGGATGGTTCACTAAAATTGCGGAAGTAGCGCACCACTAGATCCATGGATGTTCCAACATAAGAGGACACCTTACATTTCTGGGATAGACGTGGAGACGCTCAGTACGTCTATCCCACTCAAATGGGGTATTTCTGCTGTTTACCATTTCCTTGAACAGCAATTTCCAAGAACGGATGCTCAAAATGAGTTCATCATTGAGCTTTTGGAAATTGCGCTTAAGAATAACTTTTTCCAGTTTGCAGGATCCAACTTTCAACAACTTCGAGGTACCTCCATGAGAGCACCATAGGCACCCGCGTATGCCTGCCTCCATATAGGATGGTGGGAGGAGGAAATTGTTTATGCCTCATCGATGTACCTTGGCCACGCTAGGTCCTGGCTAAGGTACATTGATGACGTTCTGATGATCTCAGCGGGTTCAAGATTGGAACTGACAAATTTAATGGATGAGTTAGCCAACAATACACGTAACGTATGCCTGGCGTTTGTGGCTGACCCACAGAAGATATCGTTCCTTGATTTGTCTATCAAACTTCTAGATGGACGTTTAACTACTAAAACCTTTAGAAAAGATACAGCGGCCAACACCCTGCTCCAGGCGGATAACCACCATCCTAGTTCCTTGATACAGGGAATCCCGGTTGGACAGTTCCTCAGGATTCAGAGGAACTGTTCCACTGAGGACGACTATAGATCTGAGTCTAACCAACTCTACCACAGATTTAGAGAGAGGGGATATTCTCACCGAATACTCAGAAGGGCTAAAAAAATTGCAGGACACAGATCGAGAACTGACCTGCTCCAGCCCCGTGTCAAAATTCAAGCACAAACTGATGCACCGGTGAGAATTATTACCCCCTATGGTTCACACTGGCATCAGGTTAATTCCATACTCCTGAGCCATTGGCATATCCTGACCCGCTCTGAATGTCTGAGGGAGATTGTTGGTGATAGACCCTCCATGGTGGCAAAACGGGCAAGGAATTTGGATGATATACTCGTCCAATCCGAATTCAAACTCCCACAGAACAGAAATTGGCTCACGGACATGCCCAAAATAAAGGGCATGTTTCCGTGTGGCCACTGTGGCATATGTAAGTATGTAGACCGATCCAAGGTATTTAGAGATTTTGAAGCAAAACATGAATATGAAATTAAGTCATTTATCAACTGTGCTACTACCATTGTCCTATATGCCTTGGAATGTCCTTGTAAGAAATTGTACATTGGAAAAACAAAACGACAGCTTCGAGTCAGATTTAATGAGCATCTTAAAAGTATAAGACTCAATCAAGACACCCCAGTGGCTCTTAATTTCTCGCTATATCACCAGGGAAGTACACAAGGGTTAAAAGTGAAAGGCTTCTACTCTATAGACCTTAGTGATCAGAGAGGAGACTTTGATACAGTACTCCTTCGTAAGGAAAAATCCTGGATTTTCAGGCTCAATACGCTCCAGCCATTGGGCTTGAACATTGAGTTGAGCCTGAAGGTATTCCTTGAGCCTTAAATAAGCCATAGCTACCCCTAAACCAACCCACCAAACCACCGTAGGCCTGCGTTCCAGCCGCTGAACCGGAAGCTACCTGGAAACCTCCCAGTAACCACCTGTAAGGCTCTTTAGGGCCACTACAATGCTACACCACGGACGTGGTGGAAAGCATAACTTGGAGGAAATTATCCTCTCTTCCGGATTAAACAGACGGACATTAGCATTATAAATCTATACTTGCATTTAAGGAACCAAAAGCCAACACAGTCATCCCCTGCGTTCTATGGCTAGGGGAAGACGTCCAGACGTTTTCTTGCTGACCTACTTGGAATGCTAGAGAGTGCCCTAGACAATTCTTTCAATGATCCTGCATTGAACCTTGTTTGTCTTGAGCCCTGAACTCTTTGCTCCTACCATGAACTTCCTGATTTAAGCCATGTCTCTGCACTTCCTGTTTGCCAGATTATTGTTCTCTCTCCAGCCAGTATCTCGATCCTGTCTTCCCTGCTGTTGTCCATATTTTGCTACCACTTGTTATCGACCCTTGGCTTGTTCCTTGACTATGCTTCTGCCTGATCCCAACCTGCAACTACTTATCTGCTACTGGACCCTGACTTGCTCACCTCCTAGTGGGGTGATCCTGAGTGCCGTGACCTGGTATTATCATGCAGCAAAATCCATCTCCACCATCAGGAGCTCTGGTGAACACCGGTTAGAACTTAGACTCTGTACCTCAAGTGAGCTTGCGTTATTCATGAGGGTGCTTGCCTGTGTACCTATCCTGCTGGTCAGTGGTAGTTCTGCTACTTCTATAACAACTGGTCTTCGAGCATGACTTCTGATCGTGACACTTTGCTGTTTTCAGTAGAGCTCTGCCCAGAACACCTAGGGATTATTCACTCCATAGCCCTTGCCTTACAAATACCCTCAATTTGAGGGTGAGCGCACCAATGCGAGTTTGAGGGCCCCATCATCGGAAGACTTGTTTTTTATTCCAAAGACCAATGACTACACAAGGTATGCAGCTGTTGTGCTATAGGAGTTTACTTTATTTACTGCTGTTGTCCTTGTGTAAAAGTTGTTCCACTCATGCAGCCCTAGTGCGATTGTAAGCAGGTTCTTACATATTTGTTAGTTAGTTCTCCAGGCTGCCCGGAAGGGAATCTCTTCATTTCTCTTGCTCTGCCCTCCACCCTGTGTTGTTATATAAATGGGGGTGGCTGTGATTGGGGGTCTGTGGCCTGCATGTGATGAAATTGAGCGAGCAAGCCTGAAATTTAACAAGTAGCAGCTTTTGGAGTGTACTTTAGGAATTCTGCCTGAGCCAGGATTCCTTCACTTATGGACTCTAACCTCTGGGGAAGGTATGCACTGGGTAGCCTGGGTCTAGCTAATCAGGAATGAACTGTTATTGCACTGTTGGACTGTATTGTCAAGTTGTCCAGTAAAGTCTTATCAACTGTTTCATGCCTGGTCTGAAGTTATTCAAAGAGGCGCATGGTGGTACATGGCATATCTGGAAGAACAGGGCCTATGAGCACATATGGGGGTAAAGAGGAAGGAACAGAAGGCCACTATGAAGGGTTAACTCAGCAGAAGAGTTGGTGGGAAGTGTATAGTTGCTGTTGGTAACCATGGACTGGTGGGAATGTAATAGCAGCCAGACAGTGGAGAGTGGTACCAGGCATGGGTGACAGGTCCTTCGGTAGCGAGGGGGTCGGTGCACTGACTCCCTCCCTATGTGTCAATTCCCCAAAAGCAATCAGGACCTAACCCATGGTCGCAGACCCCAAGAACCTAGCCACATGGTACAGAGGAGCTGAAGGACTCAAATTAGGTCCACATATGAGGTCCACGCTTAGTTGCATGCGGGACCCCATTCTGTCACTGGGAGGGAGGTGGCAGGGGAAACCTGGACTGGTAGAGCCAGGCTCAGCAGTGTCCCCCTCTAAAAGCTACATTTGGGGAGACAAGGTGCAGCGATATGGGATGGGGTGTTTCACAGGGGAATCTGTGTGGTGTTACACAGCTGTGCAAGGTGTGCGGCTCACTACTAATCCAGGATTTCTCTTTAATGTTGACTTTCACATGACCGCGGTGAGCATGTACGTGAGAAGAGGTACCCCCACATACAGGGCAAGCAGGCCCCACCCACACATTCTGGCAGAGCCATTTCACAGGCAGCTAGGGCAACAGATGACCTTTACTTGCTGCACTTGTCATTCCTGTATTTGATACTGGGTTGATCCTCCTAACCAGTAGTTCCCTTTTAAGGCTTGTTCCAGCTTCATTATTACTTGTGTGTCTGTGAGTTGCAAGGGGCCAGATAGGCCAGGTCACCACTGGGAATGGCAGGAGGACCCAACAATTGAACAACTCTTTAGGGAGTCAGTGCTACACAGGTAAGATCTGGAGCCTTTTTTTTTTTTTTAGTATGGTATAATTGTGTTGAAGAAACACTACATTAAACCTTGCAAGTCATTGAAGATCCTTCTGTTTCAAATGTAACTAATATACCGAGTACAGAGGAAATGATTCATGCAGCTGTCCTTTAGATTGATTGGCACATTAGTCTTTGAGCGTCAAGCGTTTTAATCCTGTAATATAAATGCATTGCCATGAACTAGTGATTAAACTCTGTCTTCCACCCTAAATTGAAACGGAAATTATTTTGCAACTAAAAAAATAAGATACTGGAGCATGATGAACAGCAGAGTAAATGAACAAGATAAAACAAATGCTAATGGGGCAAAATTGAATGTTCTCTAGCTATATTCTCCAAAATTCAAATGCGTGAAAGTGAAAAATACCATATTATGGTCGTTAGATGGCACTGATGAGCATACATATTTCTCGTGTCTTATGTTAGTCAGTGTCATCTTGTGGTTTGCTCCATTCACTCAGAACCTATTTACATGATAGTTTTTTTATAAATACACAACATAGTGTTATAGGCAATATTAAAATATTAAACAATATTTCAGCATTGGAAGCCTTTCTGTTCTTATCGCAACATCTGTGGATGTTAACTCATGTCAGCTTAATCATCTGATGCACTTTCTGTGATCTAATGAGGAAAGCTGCAGTGTCTGCATCCTTTTAGAAGGGATGAAAATCTTGGAGTATCTCACCAAAACTTAAATTTCTATAGCAGGAAGTGCATAAAATCTGACTTTTATCTTAGGTGTCTATGTATATGTAGTGTTACCCCCTTAGGAAAATTGTAAAAAAGTTTATTAACATACATTTAAAAACAACCATAATGCATGAATTAGTAGCCAGAAAATATATATGTGGTGTAGAATATCGATCAACAAGAAGAACCATTAGAATTCATATTGATATCCACCATAAATATGACCTAAATATAGATGCTGAAAAACAGTAAATATAAGCAATCGTGTGGATATGAAAACCCCCAAAACCATGAATGTAATGTCTAGGACAGCCTTTCTCAACCATTTCAACACAGAGGAACCCTTGAAATAGTTCTCTGGTCTCGGGGTACCCCTGCTAAAAATTAGAAATCTACAACTCATCATACATTAGTATGATGGTCAGTCAGAAGAATGGTCCTTACACTTGTGGTCATTGGGAAGAATTACCTCCTTAGAGATAGCTAAAAAGATCAATGGTGTGAGTGGGAACTTATCTGAGAGGCAGAAATTGCCCAATGCTGAAGGAACCCCTAGCAACCTCTGGAGGAACCCTGGTTGAGAATCACTGGTCTAGGACATAAAATACTATACTAGTTGTCCAAGAATGGTAAAAGTGCAATGATAAACATTACATTCACAGTTTTGGTTTTTTTCATATCTACACGATTGCTTATTTACTGTTTTTCAGCACCTATATTTAGTTCATATTTTTGTTTCACTAGCATAATGTTATTTTTTAGGTTTGGGGTGATTTCTTTTTTCATTTTGGATCTGACATCTACATGTGGGGTTTCACATTGAGAGTGGAGTCATCTTTCTCTCATCCCCCTGCCCCTCCTCAGCTCCCGGTTGGAGAATAGTGGACCCTGTGGTTATTTCTGTCTGGCCTCTGTTACCTGTGGCCTCTGTTACATATATTTGAAATACATTGAAAAAATATTTGATCTTAAAGCATTCGCTGGCTACACCATCACTGAGGCGAAAGCTGGCCACTACTTTTAACAATTGTAAGTTGACCTTGTGAGGTTTGAAATACATTGATTTTGATATATAAATGTATTATTATGCATGTGCATATTTCTCCCCCCCTCTTTTCCCCCTTTTTTGTATTTTTTATTGTGTGTTTGGTCAGGTATTTATACGTGTTGTTTATCTCCAGATAACTTTTCTGTGCTTTCCTGAAGAAGTGAAGTCTTCCCCGTGAAACGTGTCGAGAATCTCAGCACAGATCTCCCAGGTTGATGGTGGATATCAATATGAACTGTAATGGTTTTTCTTGTTGATCGATATTCAGCACCACATATATATTTTCTGGCTACTAATTCATGCATTATGTGTTGTTTTTAAATGTACGTTAATAAACTTTCTTACCATTTTTTTAGTTATATGTCTGAGGTGTGACTCATGTAAAGTCTGTGGGCCCAAATATGTTTTTGTATGTATACTAATTGGGACTGAGACTTCACCTCTACTAACCTCACACCAGCTCCCTCCTCGTTGTGGTTAATTTTTAATAACACTAAATTACAACATGGCCTATGTAGTAAATTTATATGCTTTATTATTTTTTCACAAAAGTATCCCTTTAAAGTTACCCTTTAATAATTTCCTGACCTTAGCAGTGTATGAAGGTACCCTCCTTTTGGTCAACTACTTTCCAGTTAAGAGCGGAGGCAGAAGATTCGTTACAACCAAAAACGTAAATGTATTTTATTGGGATTTTATGTGATAGACCAACACCAAGCGGCACATAATTGTGAAGTGGAAGGAAAATGATAAATGGCTTTCACATTTTTTTTACAAATAAATATCTGAAAAGTGTGGCGTGCATTTGTATTCAGCCCCCTTTACTCTGATACCTCTAACTAAAATCTAGTGGAACCAATTGCCTTCAGAAGTCACCTAATTAGTAAATAGAATCCACCTGCGTATAATTTAATCTCAATACTATAATAGTCCTAATACAGCTGTTCTGTAAAGGCCCTCAGAGGTTTGTTAGAGAACCTTAGTAAACAAACAGCATCATGGAGGCCAAGGAACACACCAGACAGGTCAGGATAAAGTTGTGCAGAAGTTTAAAGCAGGATTATAAAAAATATCCCAAGCTTTGAACATCTCATGGAGCACTGTTCAATCCATCATCTGAAAATTGAAAGAGTATGGCACAACTGCAAACGTACCAAGACATGGCCGTCTTCCTAAACTGACCGGGCGGACAAGGAGAGCATTAATCGGGGAAGCAGTCAAGAGGCCCATGGTAACTCTGGAGGAGTGGCAGAGATCCACAGCCACAGGACAACTATTAGTCATGCAATCCAAAAATCTGGCCTTTATGGAAGAGTGGCAAGAAGAAAGCCATTGTTGACAGAAAGCCATAAGAAGTCCCGTTTGCAGTTTGTGAGAAGCCATGTGGGGGACACAGCAAATGTAGTAGAAGGTGCTCTGGTCAGATGAGACCAAAATTGAACTTTTTGGCCTAAAAGCAGAATGCTATGTGTGGCAGAAAACTAACACTGCACATCATCCTGAACACACCATCAACACCGTGAAACATGGTGGTGGCAGCATCATGTTGTGGGGATTTTTTCTTCAGACAGGGAAGCTGGTCAGAGTTGATGGGAAGATGGATGGAGCCAAATATAGGGCAATCTTAGAAGAAAACTTGTTATGACGCGTACAGTCGATCGGACATTCCAACAACAAAATCCTGGATTTATTTCCGACAGATGTTGGCTCAAACTTGTCTTGCACACACGCGGTCGCACAAATGTTGTCAGAAATTCCGATCGTCAAGAACGCGGTGACGTACAACACATACGACATGCCAAGAAGAATGAAGTTCAATAGCCAGTGCCACTCTTCTGCTTGATTCCGAGCATGCGTGGAATTTTGTGCATCAGAATTGTGTACACACGATCAGAATTTATGACAACGGATTTTGTTGTGGGAAAATTTGAGATCCAGCTCTCAAATTTTTGTTGTCGCAAATTCCGACAACAAATGTCCGATGGTGCCTACACACGGTCGGAATTTCTGACAACAAGCTCACATCGAACATTTGTTGTCGGAAATTCCGACCGTGTGTACGCGGCATTAGAGTCTGCAAAAGACTTGAGACTGGGGCAGAGGTTCACCTGTTCCAGCAGGACAACGACGATAAACATACAGCCAGAGCTACAATGGAATGGTTTAGATCAAAGCATATTCATGTGTTAGAATGGCCCAGTCAAAGTCCAGACCTAAATCCAATTGAGAATCTGTGATAAAACTTTAAAATTGCTGTTCACAGACACTCTCCATCCAATCTGACAGAGCTTGAGCTATTTTGCAAAGAAGAATGGGCAAAAATGTCACTCTCTAGATGTGCAAAGCTGGTAGAGACATCCCCAAAAAGACTTGCAGCTGTAATTGCAGGGAAAGGTGGTTCTACAAAGTATTGAATACAAATGCAGGCAACACTTTTCACATTTTTTATTTGTAAAAAATGTTGAAAACCATTTATCATTTTTCTTCACAAATATGTGCCACTTTGTGTTGGTCTATCACATAAAATCCCAATAAAATACATTTACATTTTTGATTTTAACATGACAAAATGTGGAAAACTTCAAGCGGTATGAATACTTTTTCAAGACACTGTACTATTTGTGCTTGAAAAGGACTTTATGTTCAGTTTTTTGTAAGGAAGGTATATTTTTAGAATGTGTAGAGCATATTTTTTATGTTCATTTTACAGCTCTGTATCCTAAATGACTAAGATTGCACTGTATAAATTATTTCCCGACTCCTTCACATAATCCTCCAGTGTACTTCACTTCTGAGGTCCTCCGTCCCTCTTTATTCATTTCGTATTCTCTGCGTCTCGCTGCACAATTGCCGTTACACGGCTTCCCCAGGGAATAAGAAGATTTGGAGGCATATTAAATGACGGCATTGACGAAGATCTTGAAATAGAAGCACAGACATTATCAGGTGTGCCAGTCTTACCTTAATAAGCAGTGCACAGATTATTAACTAAACCCTCATTATAAGCGCTCTTGTTCTGCCATTCAGTAAGTACTGTGTTCAGATGTCTCCGAGGTATGAAAGGCTGTTAAATAAAAGACTTGTCATATTGCTGCAGAGGACCAAGATAGGAAAGTTACACTCAGGGGTTACATACTCCTTAAGTTAAAGTCTATCAATTAATGTTCCCATTTAGTCCCATAAATATACCAATAATTTTGTTATATCTGATGTAAAGATAAATTAATAAATAATATTAATTGATCCTTCCAAAATGACAGTAAACTCCTAACCACCACTGCAAGGTTACCTCAGCTAGGTGCTGTATAGTCCTAACATACTTCTAATTCTAGGGTGGCAACGCTGATTCTCCATACAGTACAGTTAGTAAATGTTGTCCTCCTATGACAGGGGGCAACTGGCAGGATCACCAGGTGAAAATAAAGCAAATTAAAGTGGTTCTAAAGGCAGAAAGACTTTTACCTTAATGCATTCTGTGCATTAGGGTAGAAAATCTGGGTAAACAAACACCAATTTCCTTAAGCACTAAAGCTGTCAGTCGGATGTGTGGATACAGAATCCGTGGGGATATATATTCTAAACGGTAAACCAGTACAGCTGCCAACCACTGGAAAAATGGATGATAAGACACGAAAACACAAAAGGCAGCGCTTTATGGGTACAGTATAAAGTACATATATACCAATGGCTAAATAATAGTTAGTTTATTATAAAAATAGAGAGAGAGAAGGATGCCGCAGATAATCCTAAAAGCATAGATGCACAAAAATGGAATTAATAAAAAATTATTATAAAGAAGCAAAATGGTACCACACTGGCGATTAGGTGGAGAGGGGTTAACAACATCTGGGTGGCTTGCTGGTAGTATATGGAGACTGAATAGTGGACGACCTGAAATGGATTCACAGCGAGAGTGACCCGACAGAAAGGGAGTGATTAACAACTCACTGTCTTCACGCTGGAAGTCAGGTGCCGAAGGTGTCCCTGGAGAACCACAGCCGTGGAAGGACCCTCTGTTAGTAGGTATGGAGTGCTGGAGCTGGTTGCGGGAAATGGCCGTGCCGAGATGCAGGTGATAAAGTACAGGCAGTGGGGTCGACGTCCGCCGCTGGATGGAGCCAGAAAAGCCAAGGGAACCAGTAGAAGCCACAGAAGCCGGGCGCGCTGGATGACGTCAATTGATGGGGAGAGACTTCCGGCAGCGGCCCTGACGTCATGAAGAATGAACAGGTATTTGTTGACCAGATATAACAAAACTATTTTAGTGGTTTATTTAACAGACCAAAAGTAAGCAAACGAGAAGTTCATTGTTAGGATTTACATGGCATTTCAAGAGCTTTCCTCAAAAAAATTTGCTCTGTGCAATACTTGCAGGGTCCCTTCCCACACACTCTTTAAAAACTGTTGGGAATAAAATACCCCTTACAGCCTCTAACCTGTACCTACCCGGTACCCAATGCATCCAAGTCACTAGTTGTTTGTCTTTTTACTGAGCCACCCTCCTGCCTACTGCTGGAGAACATTTAAAAAACTTGGCTATCTAAAGAAGCTTCAGTAAGGCACAGTGGCACCACCGGCACCTCCTAGAAGTAGACGAAAACCGAATATAGTATTATATCGATTTTTTTTTTCTTCTAAATGTTTGCCTGTTTTTAGCTTTTTACATACTTACATAGTTGGTGAAGACACAAGTCCATCAAGTCCAACCTATGTGTGTGATTATATGTCAGTATTACATTGTATATCCCTGTATGTTGTGGTCGTTGAGGTGCTTATCTAATAGTTTTTTTAAACTATCAATGCTCCCCACTGAAACCACCGCCTGTGGAAGGGAATTCCACATCCTTGCCGCTCTTACAGTAAAGAACCCTCTACGTAGTTTAAGGTTAAACCTCTTTTCTTCTAATTATAGTTAAACTCCTTTCTGCAAAAAAGTTTTATCCCTATTGTGGGGTCACCAGTATGTTATTTGTATATTGAAATCATATCCCCTCTCAAGTGTCTCTTCTCCAGAGAGAATAAGTTCAGTGCTCGCAACCTTTCCTCATAACTAATATCCTCCAGACCCTTTATTAGCTTCTTTGTACTCGCTCCATTTCCAGTACATCCTTCCTGAGGACTGGTGCCCAGAACTGGCCAGTGTACTCTAGGTGCGGCCGGACCAGAGTCTTGTAGAGCGGGAGAATTATCGTTTTATCTCTGGAGTTGATCCCTTTTTTAATGCATGCCAATATTCTGTTTGCTTTGTTAGTAGCAGCTTGGCATTGCATGCCATTGCGGAACCTATCTTCTACTAGGGCCCCCAGGTCCTTTTCCAGCCTAGATTACCCCAGAGGTTCTCCCCCCAGTGTATAGATTGCATTCATACTTTTGCCACCCAAATGCATTATTTTACATTTTTCTACATTGAACCTCATTTGCCATGTAGTTGCCCACACCATTAATTTCTTCAGATCTTTTTGCAAGGTTTCCACATCCTTCAGAGAAGTTATTGCCCTGCTTAGCTTAGTATCGTCTGCAAATACAGAGATTGAACTGTTTACCCCATCCTCCAGGTCATTTATGAACAAATTAAATAGGATTGGTCCCAGCACAGAACCCTGGGGGACCCCACTACCCACCTCTGACCATTCCGAGTACTCCCCATTTATCACCACCCTCTGAACTCGCCCTTGTAGCCAGTTTTTAATCCATGTACTCACTCTATGGTCCATGCCAACAGACCTTATTTTGTACAGTAAACGTTTATGGGGAACTGGGTCAAATGCTTTTGCGAAATCCAGATACACCACATCTACGGGCCTTCCTTTATCTAGATGGCAACTCACCTCCTCATAGAAGGTTAATAGATTTGGCAAGAATAGGTTTGGCAAGAACGATTGTTCATGAATCATGCTCTTAAAGCAAACCTATCTCTCCTCCGTGTTCTTTGTTCCTAATATTTTATCCCAATTTATGCCTTCTAGCAAGGTTCGTAGTTTAGGAAAGTTGGCTCTTTTGAAATTCAGTGTCTTTGTATTCCCCTTATGTTTCCTATTTGTGTGATTTATACTGAAGCCAATTGACCTGTGATCGCTGTTATCTAAATTGCCCCGTATTTCCACATCCATGATCAGGTCTGTATTGTTGGTAATCAGTAGATCCAGTAATGCTTTATTTCTAGTTGGTGTGTCTACCATCTGACCCATAAAATTGTCCGGCAAGACATTTAGGAACTGGCGAGCCTTAGATGAATGCGCGGTTCCCTCCACCCAGTCTTTGTCTGGATAGTTAAAATGCCCCATTATGATAACACTTCTCATCCTTGCTGCTAATCCAAATTGTGACAGAAGATCTGTCTCCCCTTCCTTCCTCTTACTCCCAGTATTATTTTCCCCTTAGCTTCATCCCTTTGGAGCTCTATCCATAAGGATTCCACCTCCTCCCTAGCTTAGTGATGTCATCTCTCACATTCACTTGTACATTATTCTTGATATATCGGCATACCCCTCCCCCTTTTTTACCCTCTGTATCCTTGCGATAAAGGGTATACCCTTGAATATTTGCCAGCCAGTCATGAGAGCTGTTGAACCATTCTCAGGAACAGATATAAATGCTCTATTGTGTATCTCTCTCTCTTTCCAAACAGCAGTGCACAAAAACAAAGCACTAAAGTGTGTAGCATGTGCATTGGTCCCTTCCCGAAGAAGAAGAAGCACTCTCTGGCCCCCTGGAGCTCAAGGCCCCTGATAGGGGCAAGGCACACTTGAATCCACCTAGTCAAAAGGCCCAGCAGAACCCGTTTTTCATGATCAGCTGAAGGCGACCACTGAATATTAGAGAGACCCCTAAGGAAGGGGAGGAAGGAACCCGATGGCCACACATCCTCACCCTAGTCTACAACCTAAGCCAGAAGACCCACACCCTACCATCCTGTCAGTGAAAGAAGCACACATAAAATGCTAAGAAACATGTGGAGAGTGTATAATTAAAAAAATAAAGTGCCAATTTGTACCCCATGCCTTGCAGCCTGGTAACAAAAGTTGCCCTGGCCTTGGCCAAAAGGCCTAGCCCATGAGATGTAGTGAGGTCTCAAGCCCATAGTCCTACTCCGGAACCCCCCGGGGATGGCACTCCCAGGGGCGCTTGACATCTGCTTAACACCGCCAGAACCTGTATCCCTGCCCTCTTGAGATCAGACTCTCTCCCTAAGTCTTGCTTTGTGGTTTTCTAAAAAAAAGACTTTGCAGATCCCTGAATTATCGGGGAAAAACATTTCGGTGCACCTGGCTTTACTGGGTAGAATATACCTGCTTCTTGGAATACAAGTTGTTTTTTTGCTTGTGCCCTGATTTATCCAACCTTCGGATGCAGACACATCCCTTGATTTGCTTCCTCCTTTTTGCCTCCCACAAACCCCCATCTTTTTTTCTCTTTCCCTTTTTCTTTTTCCCTGTCCTATAATTATATATATATTTTTTTGTTTTGGAACAAAGGGACTGGCGAGTTAATTATTCTCTACTCAAAGTACAACCTTACAATGCTATGTGGCTTCTACACCTCTGTCTTGGATCTTTGAGAAATGTGTTTACTGCCTTTAAAATATTTTTTCTTTTGAACAATAAACTTTATTGGAAAGAATTCAAGCAGTTTCAAAAATAGTCGATATTGCAGTTCATAAAAAGATAGAAATTGCACATGAAAATCAACTGTTATACAATTATTTTGTAATAGGCTCGCCGCTCTCAATACAAGATGTATAATTATAGCATGCACAATACTTACAATTGGTATGTTTTTTGCCAATCTTAATCTTGTAAATGTACATATTATAGTCTCAGACCAACATCAAATAGATGTGTCGCAAAACTGAAACAAATGTCTTTAAAATATTGTTCATACATTTTCTCTGTCAGATCTCAAGATACAATGCCTCTAAAAATCTATGCTTGGTTTTGTGAATATACTGTAACCACTGTACAGCAAGCACACTGGTGATGTGTCATGGACAGCAGGTATATTCCCCAGGTGTTTGGGTTGTGATCCCTTTAAGGAAGAGTTCAAGGGACATTTTTAGTACTCAGGGGTTCTCACCCATGCAGGGTGAGGGGTTCCAGTGTAGTCTGGTTGGAAAGGAGAGGACTGATTTTACAGTGTTCTCAGGATTGGCAAGTACTTGTTTGAGACCTGGAATTCAAAGGCTTGTTGAGATTTTGGGTGGGAAAGAGCCTCCAAACGGTGTGTCACAGAGACACCGCTCGTTACCTAGGGGGGTGAACAGCCATTGGGCATGGCTGTTTACCACATGATCGGCCGTGATTATATCATGGCTGATCACAGATGGTACCTCCCCACTTTGCACGGTGCATACGCGTGATCGCAAACGAGCTGCGCTTGCACGTCGGTGGCAGCATTTGACCGGGATCCTTTCACAGCCGATCACTAAATGTAAACACCTATCCGGTGTGAGAAGGAGATTGTGGTAACATCTTGTCACAGCTTACAGTGTACACCAATCACATTAATTGCCCTCCCCCAATAAAGAGGACCAGTCAACACCCATCAAAGTACCTGTCACCACCCATCAAAGTACCTGTCACAGTCCATCAAAGTACCTGTCACAGTCCATATGAGTACCTGAGTACCTGTCACAGTCCATCTGAGTACCAGTCACCAGCCCATCAGAGTATCCGAGTACCTATCTGTAGCCCATCAGAGTACCCGAGTACCTGTCACCAGGCCACCAGAGTACCTGAGTACCTGTCACCAGGCCATCAGAGTACCTGAGTACCTGTCACCAGCCCATCAGAGTACCCGAGTACCTGTCACCAGCCCATCAGAATAACCGAGTACCTGTCACCAGCCCATCAGAGTACCCGATTACATGTCACCAGCCCATCAGAGTAAGCGAGTACGTGTCACCAACCCATCAGAGTACCCAAGTACCTGTCACCAACCCATCAGAGTACCCAAGTACCTGTCACCAACCCATCAGAGTACCCGAGAACCTGTCACCAGCCCATCAGAGTAACCGAGTTCCTGTCCCCAGCCCATCAGAGTACCCGAGTACCTATCTGCAGCCCATACCTCATAGAATATACGTTGGGGTGTTTGCTTTCCAAAATGGGGTCATTTTGTGAGTAATTCCACTGTCCTGGTGCTCAAGGACCTTCAAAAGTGTGGTAGAAATGAAATTAGAGATGTAATTTATGCTCCTAGAATGCCTGAAGGTACTACTTCAATGTTGGGCTTCCGTATGTGGCCAGGCTGTGTAAGTCCCACACATGTGGTATCGCCATACTCGAGATGAGTAGCAGAATGTGTTTTGGGGTGTCATATTTGCTATATACATGCTTTGTGTTAGAAATGTCATATAAATTGACAACTTTCTGTAAAAAAAAATACGTTTTCATTTTTTTCCCACATTTTCCAAAAACTTCTAAAAAAAAATGAACCGTTCAAAAGACTCATTATGCCTCATAGATTTTACGTTGGGGTGTTTGCTTTCCAAAATGAGGTCATTTTGTGGGCAATTCTATTGTCCTGGTGCTCCAGGGCCTTCAAAAATGTAATAGGTGGTTGAGAAATGAGATGTGTCATTTATGCTCGTAGAACGCCTGAAGGTGCTATTTCAATGTTGGGCCTTTGTATGTGGCCAGGCTATGTAAAAGTCTCACACATGTGGTATTGCTATACTCGGGAAGAGTAGCAGAATGTATTTTGGGGTGTAATTTGTTGTATGCTTATGCTCTGTGAGAGAAATAACCTGTTAATATGACAATTTTGTAAAAAAGCAAAAAAAATCTTAATTTTGCAAAGAAAACTAAAAAAACTCACCATGCTACTTACTTAATACCTTGGAATGTCTACTTTCTAAAAGGGGTCATTTGGGGGGTATTTGTACTTTCCTGACTTGTTAGTGTCTCAAGAAATTAGATAGGACTTCAGTACAACAGGTGTGATCAGATGTAATCAATTTTCAGTGATTGGCACCATAGTTTGTAAACTCTATAACTTTTACAAAGACCAAATAATATACACTAACTTGGGTTATTTTTACCAAAGATATGTAGCAGTATAAATTTTGGCCAAAATGTATGAAGAAAAATTACTAACTTGCAAAATTTTATGACAGAAACAAAGAAAAAGGCACTTTTTTCACAAAATTTACGGTCTTTTTTTTTATATAGCACAAAAAATAAAAAACCCACTAGTGATTAAATACCACCAAAAGAAAGCTCTATTTGTGTGAAAAAAAAGGACGCAAATTTCATATGGGTACAGTGTTGCATGACTGAGTAATTGTCATTCAAAGTGTGAGAGCACTGAAAGTTGAAAATTGGTCTGGGCAGCAAAGGGGTGTAAGTGCCCTGTATTGAGGTGGTTAAAAAGGGGCAGGAAGGAGTCAGCACTTGTCTGCGAGGTAATGTGGATTGGTTTACAGCTGTGAGGAAGTAAGGACTATATGCCATATGGATACATGATATTTTGAACTCCTGCGCCCTTCCTGGTACCCCGAAGCCAGGCCTGGACAGGCTATCGGGCACACCAGGCATGGGCCGGGGCCTCCAAGCTGCTGGATTACTTTTACAGGCAGCGGAAGGGGCACCCACCTTTACTGGGCTCTCCTACGCAATCAGAGAGCCTGGTAAGGATGCGATCGGCGGCATCCAGCTCTAGGCAGACAGTGAAAGGAATGGATGTTGTTCCTCCCACAGTGTGACATCAGAAACAGGAAGCAACAAGGATTTAGTCACTTCTTTTTTTGGTTCTTTGTTTACCTGGCTGTTAGCAGCCAATCAGACTCATCTGTGTCTGATCGCTTGCATTGGAGACCAGAGGAGAGATTTGGGGTCTAATAAACCCGAGATCTCTCCATAAAGAGGACCTGTCAAGGTCTGGCCCATGCTATTACAAGGGATGTTGTTCAGCCCTTGTAATAGCAATAAAGTTGATTAAAAAAAAGTTAAAGGTTCAGTGTTAAAAAATGTAAATAAAAAAATATTAAAACATTGAAAAATGTATTTAAATATGCAAATGTGTAAACGCACATAGGTCATACACCCATATGTAAATGGCGATTGTACCACACATGTGAGGTTTCGCCGCAAACAGCAGAGTGAAAGCAAAAATTTTAGCACCAGACCTCCTATGTAACTCTAAACTGGTAACTTGTAAATAAGTGTTGCTTATGGAGATTTTTAGGTACCGTAATTTGGCACCGTTCCACGGATGGTCGCAATTTTAAAGTGAGACATGTTTGGTAGCTATTTACTCTACGTAACATCGTCTTTTATATTTTTTACCAAACAATTGGTTATTATATTGTGTTATTGTTTTTGTGCATTCAAATTCATTCATGTATATCTTTTCCAAAAAATTTGCGCTTGAAAAACCCAACTTTCACACATATTGTGTAACATAAAAATATGCAACGCCCACCATTTTATTCTCTAGGGTCTCTTCAAAAAAGAATATATGTAATGTTTGGGGGTTCTATGTCGTTTTCTAGCAAATTATGTATTTTACATGTAGGAGAGGAATGCCAGAATTGGCCCAGACTGGAAGGGGACAAGCTGACAGTAGGAGAGAGTTTACCTGACCAGGCTGTTGCTGGTCTTTCATTGTCCAGTCATAAGCTGGGACAATTGAGGTGACCATGCTATGTTGCTTAACGGCAGCAGAGAAAGGTCAGGCTGACTGTGCTATATGGTAGGGCTGTGCAAATCACAGGAGTGGTTGAACACAAATTCAAATCTATTGCAAGATACAGTATGTCAGGTCCTATATACAGTATCTGACAAAAGTGAGTACACTCCTCACATTTTCGTAAATATTTTATTATCTCTTTATGTGACAACACTGAAGAAATGACACTTTGCTACAATGTAAAGTAGTGAGTGTACAGCTTGTATAACAGTGTAAATTTGCTGTCCCCTCAAAATAACTCAACACACACCTATTAATATCTAAACCACTGGCAACAAAAGTGAGTACACCCCTAAGTGAAAATGTCCAAATTGGGCCCAATTAGCCATTTTTCCTTCCCGGTGTCATGTGACTCGTTGGTTTTACAAGGTTTAGGTGTGAATGGGGAGCAGGTGTGTTAAATTTGATGTTATCGCTCTCACTCTCTCATACTGATCACTGGAAGTTCAACATGGCACCTCATGACAAAGAACTCTTTGAGGATATGAAAAAAAGAATTGTTGCTCTACATAAAGATGGCTTAGGCTATAAGAAGATTGCCAAGACCCTGAAACTAAGCTGCAGCACGGTGGCCAAGGCCATACAGCAGTTTAGCAGGACAAATTCCACTCAGAACAGGCCTTGCCATGGTCGACCAAAGAAGTTGAGTACACGTGCTCATCGTCATATCCAGAGGTTGTCTTTGGGAAATAGACGTATGAGAGCTGCCAGCATTGCTGCAGAGGTTGAAGGGGTGGGGGGGTCAGCCTGTCAGTGCTCAGACCATATGCCGCACACTGCATCAAATTGGTCTGTATGGCTGTCATCCAAGAAGGAAGCCTCTTCTAAAGGTGATGCACAAGAAAGCCCACAAACAGTTTTCTGAAGACAAGCAGACTAAGGACATGGATTACTGGAACCATTTCCTGTGGTCTGATGAGACCAAGATAAACTTACTCGGTTCAGATGGTGTCAAACGTGTTTGGTGGCAACCAGGTGAGGAGTACAAAGACAAGTGTGTCCTATCTACAGTCAAGCATGGTGGTGGGAGTAGGAAGAAAAGGACGGCTGCACACCACACTGTGCAGCCGTCCTTTTCTTCCTATTGATTATCGGTGGCGAGCCGTGGCTTGCACCCAGCGCATACGACTTTAGTGATTGCTCACCTGGAGCGACGTCTTCCTTCTTTGAATGTTGGTGGGAGAGTCATTGTCTGGGGCTGCATGAGTGTTGCCGGCACTAGGGACCTACAGTTCCTTGAGGGAACCATGAATGCCAATATGTACTGTGACATACTGAAGCAGAGCATGATCCACTCCCTTCAGAGACTGGGCCACAGGGCAGTTTACCAACATGATCACGACCCCAAACACACCTCCAAGGCGACCACTGCCTTGCTAAAGAAGCTGAGGGTAAAGGTGATGGACTGGCCAAGCATGTCTCCATACCTAAACCCTATTGAGCATGGTTTTGGTGTGGGGTTGTTTTTCAGCGGTTGGGCTTGGCCCCTTAGTTCCAGTGAAGGAAACTCTTAAGGAGTCAGCATACCAAGACATTTTGGACAATTTCATGCTCCCAACTTTATGGGAACAGTTTGGGGATGGCTCCTTCCTGTTCCAACATGACTGCGCACCAGTGCACAAAGCAAGGTCCATATAAAGACATGGGTAAGCAAGTTTGGGGTGGGGGAACTTGACTGCCTGCACAGAGTCCTGATCTCAACCCGATAGAACACCTTTGGGGTGTATTAGAGCGGAGACTGCGAGCCAGGCCTTCTCATCCAACATCAGTGCCTGACCTCACACATGCACTTCTGTAAGATTGGTCAAACATTCCATAGACCCTATAGGGTATATTTTCCCCAATTAGTACCGCCCATTCATGGATGTGACACTTCTGGCCATGTGTGATTTTATACATGTCCAGGGTTGCCACATGGCTTAATATGTTATCACATGCAATATTTATAGGGTTGATGGGATTTTAGTATATTTTCCCCAACTTGTACCGCCCATTTGCGGATGTGAGATTTTTGGCCACATATGGTTTCACATATATCCAGGGTGGAAGTAGGTAATTTGTACATTTACCACCCTATAGGTTCTATGGGGATTTAAGTATATTTTCCCCAACTTTTACTGCTCACCTATGGACATAATACTTCTGGCCATGTGTGATTCTATTAATATTTTAACCTTCTATGAGGAGGTGAGCTGCCATCTAGATAAAGGAAGGCCCGTAGACGTGGTGTATCTGGATTTTGCAAAAGCATTTGATACATTACCCCATAAACGTTTACTGTACAAAGTAAGGTCAGTTGGCATAGACCAAAGAGTGAGTACCTGGATTGAAAACTGGCTACAGGGGTGAGTTCAGAGGGTAGTGATAAATAGGAAGTACTCGGAATGGTCCGATGTGCAAAGTGGGGTCCCCCAGGGTTCTGTCCTGGGACCAATCCTATTCCATCTATTCATAAACGACCTGGAGGACGGGAAAAACAGTTCAATCTCTGTATTTGCGGACGATACTAAGCTAAGCAGGACAATAACTTCGCAGGATGTGGAAAAATTGCAAAAAGATCTGAACAAATTAATGGGGTGGGCAACTACATGGCAAATGAGGTTCAATGTAGAAAAATGTAAAATAATGCATTTGGGTGGCAAAAGTATGAATGCAATCTATACACTGGAGGGAGAACCTCTGGGGGAATCTAGGATGGAAAAGGACCTGGGGGTCCTAGTAGATGATAGGCTCAGCAATGGCATGCAATGCCAAGCTGCTGCAAGCAAAGGAAACAGAATATTGGCATGCATTAAAAAGGGGATTAACTCCAGAGATAAAATGATAATTCTCCCACTCTACAAAACTCTGGTCCGGCAGCACCTGGATTATGCCATCCAGTTCTGGGCACCAGTCCTCAGGAAGGATGTACTGGAACTAAAGAAAGTCCAGAGAAGGGCAACAAAATGAATAAAGGGACTGGAGAAGCTTAGTTATGAGGAAAGATTACAAGCACTGAACTTGTTCTCTCTGGAAAAGAGACGCTTGAGAGGGGATATAAATTCAATGTACAAATACCGTACTGGTGACACCACAATAGGGATAAAACTTTTCCCTGTAAGGGAACTTAATAAGACATGCGGCCATTCTCTAATATTAAAAGAAAAGCAGTTCAACCTTAAACTGCGTAGAGGATTCCTTACTGTAAGAGCGGCAAGGATGTGGAATTCCCTTCCACAGGCGGTGGTATCACCGGGGAGGATTGAGTTTAAAAAAAATATTAGATAAGCACCTGAATGACCACAACATACAGGGATATACAATGTAGTAGTGACATATAATCACACACATAGGTTGGACTGGATGAACTGGATGGACTTGGAATAGTTAATACATATAAAGTTTATATAAAATAATTTCTTTATTGGTACAAAAAGGAGAGAAAAGCAGAAAATTCAGAAAATTCAATTAAAACCATTGTAGAGCATATGCAAAATACATGTACAGGGTTGCTGGTGTCCCAATAAAAGGAGATGGTCACAAATAGATTTTAAGTCCCAACATGTTTCGCCAGTGATGGCTTCCTTGGAGGGATAGTTTGGGACCACCACAAATAGCCCAGCTCTAACACAAAATACAAAGCAAAATATCAGTTTATTATACAAATAATATCCATAAACACAAGTGTGAAAGAAACAACATTTGTCATTACTTTAGGGAAATTATCACATACATCGGCCAATCCCGAACCAGGAGACAGACAAACTGGGGGAACTCAAAACCCCCTCAAGGGAAAGAGGAGAGGGGGTTTAGCTGTCAAATGAGCCCCAGCCAGGGATAGTGCAAGGGAGAGGGTAAGGCTGCAATGATGGGTATGGTGAGGCTGTGGTGATGGGCACAGTGAGGCTACAATGATGGGCATGGTAAGGTTGCAATTATGGGCATGGTGAGGCTACAATGATGGGCACAGTAAGGCTGCAATGATGGGCAGTGAGGCTGCATTGATGGGCACAGTGACGCTGGCAGCCTCTGTGTTGTCCGTGCTGCACTGCATCCTGAAAATTTACCAGTAGCTGCTGCATTTCCCACCCTAGGCTTATACTCGTGTTAATAAGTTTTCCCAGTTTTTTAGGGTAAAATTAGGTTCCTCGGCTTTTATTCGGGTCGGCTTATACTCGAGTATATATGGAAATTTGCTCGCCCAAATACAAATCAACTTACTATCTTTTTCAAATATCATCCATGGCAGGATATTCCAGATCCGGTATTAAAAAAAGGCTATAAAACGTAAAGATGGAACAAGTCGCAAATTTCTCATCTACTGTAATGTTAACAAAAGCTATGTTTTGCTCTGTTCTTCTGGCTTTTTCAAAGTCACATGAAATAAATTATTTTATTGAAGGAATGACAGATAAGCGTGTTCATCAAAGAATTGAAGAGCATGAGAAGAGTGTTAATGCACAACGTGTGTGCCGAAGCCTTTTGTCTAAAATCCAACAGTGCTGGTGTTAACCACTTCAGCCCCGGAAGGATTTACCCCCTTCCTGACCAGAGCACTTTTTACAATTCGGCACTGCGTCGCTTTAACTGCTAATTGCGCGGTCATGCAATGCTGTACCCAAACGAAATTTGCGTCCTTTTCTTCCCACAAATAGAGCTTTCTTTTGATGGTATTTGATCACCTCTGCCGTTTTTATTTTTTGCGCTATACACGGAAAAAGACCGAAAATTTTGAAAAAAAATGATATTTTCTACTTTTTGTTCTAAAAAAAATCCAATAAACTCAATTTTAGTCATACATTTAGGCCAAAATGTATTCGGCCACATGTCTTTGGTAAAAAAAATGTCAATAAGTGTATATTTATTGGTTTGCGCAAAAGTTATAGCGTCTACAAACTAGGGTACATTTTCTGGAATTTACACAGCCTTTAATTTATGACTGCCTATGTCGATTCTTGAGGTGCTAAAATGGCAGGGCAGTACAAAACCCCCACAAATGACCCCATTTTGGAAAGTAGACACCCCAAGGAATTTGCTGAGAGGCATGTTGAGCCCATTGAATATTCATTTTTTTTGTCCCAAGTGATTGAATAATGACAAAAAAAAAAAAAAAAAAAATTACAAAAAGTTGTCACTAAATGATATATTGCTCACACAGGCCATGGGCATATGTGGAATTGCACCCCAAAATACATTTAGCTGCTTCTCCTGAGTACGGGGATACCACATGTGTGGGACTTTTTGGGAGCCTAGCCGCGTACGGGGCCCCGAAAACCAAGCACCGCCTTCAGGATTTCTAAGGGCGTACATTTTTGATTTTACTCCTCACTACCTATCACGGTTTTGAAGGCCATAAAATGCCCAGATGACATAAACCCCCCCCAAATGACCCCATTTTGGAAAGTAGACACCCCAAGCTATTTGCTTTGAGGCATGTTGAGTCCATGGAATGTTTTATATTTTGACACAAGTTGCGGGAAAGTGACAATTTTTTTTTTTTTTTTTTTTCTTTGCACAAAGTTGTCACTAAATGATATATTGCTCACACAGGCCATGGGCATATGTGGAATTGCACCCCAAAATACATTTAGCTGCTTCTCCTGAGTACGGGGATACCACATGTGTGGGACTTTTTAGGAGCCTAGCCGCGTACGGGACCCCGAAAACCAAGCACCGCCTTCAGGATTTCTAAGGGCGTACATTTTTGATTTTACTCCTCACTGCCTATCACAGTTTCGGAGGCCATGGAATGCCCAGGTGGCACAAACCCCCCCCAAATGACCCCATTTTGGAAAGTAGACACCCCAAGCTATTTGCTGAGAGGCATGGTGAGTATTTTGCAGCTCTCATTTGTTTTTGAAAATAAAGAAAGACGAGAAAAAAAAATTTTTTTTTTCTTTTTTCAATTTTCAAAACTTTGTGACAAAAAGTGAGGTCTGCAAAATACTCACTATACCTCTCATCAAATAGCTTGGGGTGTCTACTTTCCAAAATGGGGTCATTTGGGGGGTTTTTTTGCCACCTGGGCATTCCATGGCCCCCGAAACTGTGAAAGGCGGTGAAGAGTGAAATCAAAAATTTACGGCCTTAGAAAGCCTGAAGGCGGTGCTTGGTTTTCGGGGTCCCGTACGCGGCTAGGCTCCCAAAAAGTCTCACACATGTGGTATCCCCGTACTCAGGAGAAGCAGCAGAATGTATTTTGGGGTGTAATTTCACATATTCCCATGGCATGTTTGAGCAATATATCATTTAGTGACAACTTTGCGCAAAAAAAAATAAAAAAAATAAAAAATTGTCTCTTTCCCGCAACTTGTGTCACAATATAAATTATTCCATGGACTCAACATGACTCTCAGCAAATAGCTTGGGGTGTCTACTTTCCAAAATGGGGTCATTTGGGGGGGGTTTGAACTGTCCTGGCATTTTATGCACAACATCTAGAAGCTTATGTCACACATCACCCACTCTTCTAACCACTTGAAGACAAAGCCCTTTCTGACACTTATTGTTTACATAAAAAAATAATTTTTTTTTGCAAGAAAATTACTTTGAACCCCCAAACATTATATATTTTTTTTAAAGCAAATGCCCTACAGATTAAAATGGTGGGTGTTTCATTTTTTTTTTTCACACAGTATTTGCGCAGCGATTTTTCAAACGCATTTTTTGGGGAAAAAACACACTTTTTTACATTTTAATGCACTAAAACACACTATATTGCCCAAATGTTTGATGAAATAAAAAAGATGATCTTAGGCCGAGTACATAGATACCAAACATGACATGCTTTAAAATTGCGCACAAACGTGCAGTGGCGACAAACTAAATACATTTTTAAAAGCCTTTAAAAGCCTTTACAGGTTACCACTTTAGATTTACAGAGGAGGTCTACTGCTAAAATTACTGCCCTCGATCTGACCTTCGCGGCGATACCTCACATGCATGGTGCAATTGCTGTTTACATTTGACGCCAGACCAACGCTTGCGTTCACCTTAGCGCGAGAGCAGGGGGGACAGGGGTGCTTTTTTTTTTTTTTTTTTTTTTTTTCTTTATTATTATTATTTTTTTATCTTATTTTTAAACTGTTCCTTTCATTTTTTTTTTTTTAAATCATTTTTATTGTTATCTCAGGGAATGTAAATATCCCCTATGATAGCAATAGGTAGTGACAGGTACTCTTTTTTGCAAAAATTGGGGTCTATTAGACCCTAGATTTCTCCTCTGCCCTCAAAGCATCTGATCACGCCAAGATCGGTGTGATAAAATGCTTTCCCAATTTCCCAATGGCGCTGTTTACATCCGGCGAAATCTACGTCATAAAATGCTCGTAGCTTCCGGTTTCTTAGGTCATAGAGATGTTTGGAGCCACTCTGGTCTCTGATCAGCTCTATGGTCAGCTGGCTGAATCACCGGCTGCATTTTCAGGTTCCCTGTTGAGACAGGAGAGCCAGAGAAAAACACGGAAGATGTTGGGGGGGGGGGGCATTCCCTCCCACTGCTTGTAAAAGCAGTCTAGAGGCTAATTAGCCACTAGGATTGCTTTTACATGAAAGCCGACCGCTGGCTGAAAAGAATGATACCAAGATGATACCTAAACCTGCAGGCATCATTCTGGTATAACCACTCAAAGTCGTGAATGGCATACCTGAAGACAAAAAAATGGTTAACAATAAAGCACAGTAAACGGTAAGGTATAAAAAATTGCATACCTGAAAAGCAAACATGATAAAACATAATAACAATAAAACATTGCAGAATAGAATACAGTAAAAAAGAGCAGAACAATAGAGAGAGAATAGAGAGAGAGAGAACAATAAAACGACAACTATTTTTATTTTATATTTTTGTTTGTGTTTTTTTTTTTTTTACACTTTTTTTTGTAACTAACTATAATAACTGTAACCGGTTCCAGGTTCGGGTCTCTCAAAATGCGATGGCATCTCGGGAGACCCTGTGAAAGTGTGCCTAGTCTGTGCAATGCTGTACCCTACGCTAATACTCAACTAGTGCATGGTAGCGTTCAAAACATTCACCAATGCAAAGACCAGGATTGTCAGGACAGGAGGGACAATAATAGCGGGTGTCACGCCTATATCCGCGCTTGCTGCAGACACGACATCTTTTTTGGGGGGGTTCGCTGGGTAGGGGTACTCGGGAGGACATAAAGAAAATGCCTCTCATGCAGCCGACTGCATTTGGTTGGGGATGTGAATGGGGGAAGTACGGGCGCTGCAGAAGCGGTGGGTTCCCAATTAGGATTGGCGAATGCAGCAGGAAGGGCACTATGGGCATGACGGGCCTGTGTTTGTCTTTTTGGTGGCAGCGGGACACTACTTGTGCTTGCCACCTCACCAGCTTGAACTGCACTTATGGGACTCGCCACGTCACCAAGTGTTACTGCAGTGCTGGTTTGACTACGACCGGGGTGTACTAGGCCTCTGGTGCTTGCCAGTTCACCAAGACGCTACAAAAAAAACTGTTAGCGATCGCAGGGATCAGGCCTGACTCTGCGAACGCTGCAGTTATGCGTTTAGAGTTTTGTAAGTGACAGTGATCGATCGATACTGCACTTGGGTGGGCTGGGCCGGGCCGGGCGGAGGGGCAAAACGCAGGTGCTAGCAGGTATCTGGGCTGATCCCGCTAACACTGCGTTTTTGGGAACCCTAAACTGCTGGGGACGCTAGTATAGATCTGATCGGATCAGATATTGATCTGTTCAGATACTATACCACTAAGGGAGGTGTACGCTGCGTGCGTGGGTGTTAGCGGTACTGGCGCTAACCTGACGCTGCCTGGGGCTGGTGCTTGCCAGTTCACCAAAATGCTACCAAAAAAACTGTTAGCGATCGCAGGGATCAGGCCTGACTCTGCGAACGCTGCAGTTATGCGTTTAGTGTTTTGTAAGTGACAGTGATCGATCGATACTGCACTTGGGTGGGCTGGGCTGGGCCGGGCGGAGGGGCAAAACGCAGGTGCTAGCAGGTATCTGGGCTGATCCCGCTAACACTGCGTTTTTGGGAACCCTAAACTGCTGGGGACGCTAGTATAGATCTGATCGGATCAGATATTGATCCGATCAGATACTATACCACTAAGGGAGGTGTATGGTGCGTGTACGGTGCGTGCGTGGGTGTTCGCGGTACTGGCGCTAATCTGACGCTGCCTGGGGCAACGCATATCACCGCCGGGCGATCAGGGGGCTAAACCTTTATTCGGTAATAAACGGCGGGTGCCCTGACACTATAAAAAATAAACTAACTAACCAGCGTCACCCGTAACAGTTATACGGTGATCAGTGGTGAAAGGGTTAACTAGGGGGCAATCAAGGGGTTAAAACATTTATTAGATAGTATATGGGGGTCCCTGTCGCTATAAAACACTGACGGTGAACCTAAATATTTACGTTCCTAACTAGCGTCACCAGTGACACTAATACAGCGATCAGAAAAATGATCGCTTAGCGACACTGGCGACAGGGGGTGATCAAGGGGTTAAAACTTTATTAGGGGGGGTACTGGCGCTAATCTGACGCTGCCTGGGGCGACGCATATCACCGCCGGGCGATCAGGGGGCTAAACCTTTATTCGGTAATAAACGGCGGGTGCCCTGACACTATAAAAAATAAACTAACTAACCAGCGTCAACCGTAACGGTTATACGGTGATCAGTGGTGAAAGGGTTAACTAGGGGGCAATCAAGGGGTTAAAACATTTATTAGATAGTATATGGGGGTCCCTGTCGCTATAAAACACTGACGGCGAACCTAAATATTTACGTCCCTAACTACCGTCACCAGCGACACTAATACAGCGATCAGAAAAATGATCGCTTAGCGACACTGGTGAGGGGGGGTGATCAAGGGGTTAAAACTTTATTAGGGGGGGTTAGGGGGGTACCCTAGACCTACAGGGGGGTTACAGTAACTGTCCTAACACTGCTAACTGTCACAAACTGACACTATGCAGTAATCAGGGAAAAAAAAAAAAAAAAAAAAAAAAACCTGCTTGGTGTCAGTTTGTGACAGGGGGGGGGGGTGATTGGGGGGGGATCGGGGGGCGATCGGGGGGGGATCGGGGGTGTAATGTATGCCTGGCATGTTCTACTGTGTGTGTTTGTGTTGTGCACTTACTTACATGTCATCTCTCCTCGGCGCTGGAACGGAAACTGACAGCCGAGGAGAGATGACATCACATCCTCTGCCTCTGTGTACTATACAGAGGCAGGGGATGTTCGTCAGTGGCTGGGAGCGATCGCGAGGGGGGGGCCACGATCGGATGGTCTCCCCCTCGTCTGTAATCGCTCCCAACCAAATGCCGACCGCAGCTGGCACAGGGGGGGGGTCCGATCGGACCCCCCACCCGCGGGAAGGCAATCACGTACTAGGTACGTGATTTTGCCTGCCCGTGCCGCTCTGCTCACGTATATAGGCGTGAGGCGGTCGGCAAGTGGTTAATGATCTACTTTTGTATAAGCAAAACGCGAGTCTGTAAGTCTGTAAGGCAAGAACAAGACAGAAACAGGTGCCAAGTACTGCATCGGGTTGTAGATGTAGTAAAAGTTAGAAAAAAGCAAGGTTTGAGTTATACGGGAGATAAAGATTTAGAGGTTGTAATGAAAGACCATGGAAATCTCTTAGAGCTCATTCTTTCCGTCAGCAAGTACAGTATGACATTTGTCTGAAAGATCATGTAAACAAATGTATTGAAAACAACAAGAAATTGCAGTCTTCTGGAGGTAAAGGAAGAGGATCTTTGGTTACCTTGCTCTCAAAAACAACTGTTAACAAAGTCATACAAGCTATTGGGATGCTCATCCAGGAAAATATCTCCAAAGAAGTAAGGGAAGCCGGGATGTTTTCAATTCAGATTGATGCAACTCAAGACATCGCTTCCACAGTTCAATGCTCTATAATTGTTCGCTATGTGACTGATTGCGTCAATGAAAAGCTTCTGCAGTTGTTGAATGTGCATCTTCAACAGGACAAAACCTTTTAAATTGCTAGTGGAAGTCTTAAAATCATGCAAACTTCATTTTACAAATTGCATTGGCAATTCAACAGATGGAACAGCAAATATGTAAGGCCAATACGATGGTTTCTCTTCCTGGCTGTCAACTTAAAGGGGTTGTAAAAGTAATTAAAAAAAAAATAAAAAAAATAACAAACATGTTATACTTACCTTCACTGTGCAGCTCATTTTGCACAGAGTGGCCCCGAACCTGGTCTTCTGGGGTCCCTCGGCGGCTGTTTCAGCTCCTCCCCGAGAGAACTAACCACCTTAATGCGAGCTTCCTCGCATGTTGGTTAGTTCTTGTGGGCGTGCTCCCGTGATACAGCCGGCGGCTATAGCCGCTCACTGTATCACTCGGCCCCGCCCCCGGCGCACCGCGTCATTGGATGTGATTGACAGCAGCGCGAGCCAATGGCTGCGCTTCTTTCAATCCATCCACTGTAGCCAATCAGCGGCCAGGCTGAGCGGCGAAATGGATGTCGGGAGTGAGCGCAGGACTTTCGAGGGGTCAGGTAAGCAAAACGGGGGGGCTGGGGGCGGCGGTATTGTCGGAAGTTTTTTCACCTTAATGCATAGAATGCATTAAGGTGAAAAAACTTTTACCTTAAAATTCACATCTATTCATATCTATGCTATGTACACATTCTGAATTTACATAGTTAGTCAGGCTGAAAAAGTCCATCTAGTTCAAACAATAAAAGGGGGGAAAAAAATCATACAATCTCATATATACAATCCTATACCCACAGTTGGTCCAGAGGAAGGCAAAAAACCCCAGAAAAGCATGATCCAATTTGCTACAGCAGGGGAAAAAAAATCCTTCCTGATCCCCTGAGAGGCAATCAGCTATTTCCTGGATCAACTTTACCTATAAATGATAAATGTTAGTATCCAGTTATATTATGTAAATTTAGGAAATAATCCAGACATTTTTTAAAGCAAGCTGCTGAGCTAGACAGGACCACCTCTGGAGGGAGTCTATTCCACATTTTCACAGCTCTTACTGTGGAGAAACCTTTCTGTATTTGGAGATTAAATCTCTTTTACACAGATGTAAAGAGTGCCCCCCTTGTCCTCTTGAAGTCCCCTTGACCTTAAAGTGAATAACTCAACACAAGTTCACTCTATGGACCAATTACAGTGCATTGAAAAAGTATTCACACCCCTTGAAATTTTCCAAATTTTGTCATGTTACAACCAAAAACGTAAATGTATTTTATTGGGATTTTATGTGATAGACCAACACAAAGTGGCACATAATTGTGAAGTTGAAGAAAAATGATAAATGCTTTTCAAAATATTTTTACAAATAAATATCTGAAAAGTGTGCCATGCATTTGTGTTCAGTCCCCTTAACTCTGATACCCCTAACTAAAATCTAGTGGAACCAATTGCCTTCAGAAGTCACCTAGTTAGTAACTAGAGTCCACTCATGTGTAATCTAATCTCCAGTATAAATACAGCTGTTCTGTGAAGCCATCAGAGGTTTGTTAGAGAACCTTAGTGAACAAACAGCATCGTGAAGGCCAAGGAAAACACCAGACAGGCCAGGGATAAAGTTGTGGAGAAGTTTCAAGCAGGGTTAGGTTCTAAAAAATATCCCAAGCTTTGAACATCTCACGGAGCACAGTTCAATCCATCCCCCGCCAATGGAAAGAGTATGGCACAACTGCAAAACTACCAAGACATGGCTGTCCACCTAAACTGACAGGCCAGGCAAGAAGAGCATGAATCAGAGAAGCAGCCAAGAGGCCCATGGTAACTCTGGAGGAGATCCACAGCTCAGGTGGAAGAATCTGTCCACAGGACAACTATTATGCCCCGTACACACGGTCGGATTTTCCAATGGAAAATGTCCGATCGGAGCGTGTTGTCGGAAATTCCGACCGTGTGTGGGCTCCATCGGACATTTTCCATCGGATTTTCCGACACACAAAGTTGGAGAGCAGGAGATAAAATTTTCCGACAACAAAATCCGTTGTCGGAAATTCCGATCGTGTGTACACAAATCCGACGGACAAAGTGCCACGCATGCTCAGAATAAATAAAGAGATGAAAGCTATTGGCCACTGCCCCGTTTATAGTCCCGACGTACATGTTTTACGTCACTGCGTTTAGAACGATCGGATTTTCCGACATCTTTGTGTGATCGTGTGTATGCAAGACAAGTTTGAGCCAACATCCGTTGGAAAAAATCCTAGGATTTTGTTGTCGGAATGTCCGAACAAAGTCCGACCGTGTGTACGCCCTATTAGTCTTGCACTCTACAAATCTGGCCTTTATGGAAGAATAGCAAGAAGAAATCCATTGTTGAAAGAAAGCCATAAAAAGTCCAGTTTGCAGTTTGCGAGAAGCCATGTGGGGGACACAGAAAACATGTGGAAGAAGGAGCTCTGGTCAGATGAGATGAAAATTTGACTTTTTGGCCTGAAAGCTATGTGTGGTAGAAAACTAACACTGCACATCACCCTGAACACACTTTCCCCATCGTGAAACATGGTGGTGGCAGCATCATGTTGTGGGGATACTTTTCTTCAGCAGGGACAGGGAAGCTGGTCAGAGTTGATAGGAAGATGGATGGAGCCAAATACAGGGTAATCTTAGAAGAAAACCTGTTAGTCTGTAAAAGACTCGAGACTGGGGCGGAGATTCACCTTCCAGCAGGACGACCCTAAACATACAGCCAGAGCTACAATGGAATGGGTTAGATCAAAGCATATTCATGTGTTAGAATGGCCCAGTCAAAGTCCAGACCTAAATCCATTTGAGAATCTGTGGCAAGACTTGAAAATTGCTGTTCACAGATGCTCTCCATCTAATCTGACAGAGCTTGAGCTATTTTACAAAGAATAATGGGCAAAAATGTCACTCTCTAGATCTGCAAAGCTGGTAGAGACATACCCAAAAAGATTTGCAGCTGTAATTGCAGCGAAAGGTGGTTCTACAAAGTATTGACTAGGGGGGCTGAATACAAAATGGTTGCAACACTTTTCATATATTTATTTGTAAAAAAAATTGAAAACCATTTATCATTTTCTTTCCACTTCACAATTACAATATGGGCCACTTTGTGTTGGTCTATCACATAAAATCCCAATAAAACACACATTTATGTTTTTGGTTGTAACATGACAAAATGTGGTAAATTTCAAGGGGTATGAATACTTTTTCAAGGCACTGTATGTATTTATACATGTTGATCACATCCCCCTTAATCTCCTCTTCTTAAGGGAGAATACATTAATTTTCTCTAATCTATCCTCATAGCTGAGCTCCTCCATGCCTCTTATCAGTTTGGTTGCCCTTCACTGCACTTTATCCAGTTCCCCGATATCCTTTTTGTGAATTTAACGCTCAAAACTGAACTGCATATTCCAGATGAGGTCTTACTAATGATTTGTACAGGGGCCAAATGATATCTCTCTCTCTGGAGTCCATACCTCTCTTAAAACAAGAAAGGACTTGCTCGCTTTGGAAACTGCAGCTTGCCATTGCATGCTATTATTAGGCGTATGATCCAACAAAGCACCCAGATCCTTCTCCACCATTGATTCCCCCAGTTTTACTCCCCCTAGTATGTATAATGCATGCATATTCCTAGCCCTCAAGTGCATAACGTTACATTTATAAACATTAAACCTCATTTGCCACATAGTTGGCCAATTACGGTAAACAGTGCATTGAGGTTGGCTTGTAAGTTGGAGACATCCTGTAAGGACGTTATTTCACTGCACAGCTTGGTGTCATCTGCAAAGACAGAAATGGTACCTTTAATCCCAGACCTTATATCATTTATAAAGATATTAATAAGTAAGGGTCCTAGCACTGAATTTTGGGGTACACCAAAGATAACCTTAGACCATTCAGAGTAAGAATCATTAACCACTACTCTCTGAATCCAGTGTTTTAGCCAGTTTTCTATCCATTTACAAATGGTTTGTTTCAAGCCTGTAGACTTATGCCACGTACAGACGATCAGAATTTCCGACAACAAATGTTAGATGTGAGCTTGTTGTTGGAAACTTTATTTTTCTCGGCTCGTCATACGTGTTGTACATCACGCGTTCTTGACGTTCGGAATTTACAACATTTGTGTGACCGTGTGTATGCAAGACAAGTTTGAGCCAACATCCGTGGGAAAAAAATCCACGGTTTTGTTGTCGGAATGTCCGATCGTCTGTACGCGGCATTAATGTTACACATAGGCCGTGTGTGGGGAACTGTGTCAAACGTTTTTCCAAAATCCAGGTGTACCACGTCCAATTTAGTACTTGCAGATACAACAATTGTGGTAGTTGACAGTGCATCACTGTTCAGTTTGTTGAATGACATTGCTGTGTTTATTTGTGATTCTTATCAGCGCATGAATACCTAGGAACAAGTTAGCCAGGACCCTTACCATCAAAGAATTTCAGTAACTGGTGAAAAACGCTGGTGGTCAAAAGATGCTGCTTTAACCGCTTCCCGACCGCCTCACGCAGATATACTGCGGCAGAAGGGCAGGTACAGGCAGATTAATGTACCTTACATTGCCCTTCATGAGGCGCCCGCCGGGAGCTCCGTGAGTGTGATTGCGGGTCCTGCGGACTCGATGTCCGCGGGGATACCCACAATCGTCTCACGGAGAGGAAGAACGGGGAAATGCTAATTTAAACAAGCATTTCCCTGTTCTGCCTAATGACACTGACACTGATCACAGCTCCCTGTAATCGGGAGCAGTGATCAGTGTCGTGTCACACACAGCCCCTCCCCCCCACAGTTAGAATCACTCCCTAGGACACACTTAACCCCTACAGTGCCACCTAGTGGTTAACCCCTTCACTGCCAGTCACATTTACACAGTAATCAATGCATTTTTAATCTCATTGATCGCTGTATAAACGTGAATGGTCCCAAAATAGCGCCAAAAGTGTCCAATCTGTCTGCCATAATGTCACAGTCACGATAAAAATCATTGATCGCTACTATTACTAGTAAAAAAAATAAAAAAATAAAAATGCCATAAAACGATCCCCTATTTTGCTATAACTTTTGCGCAAACCAATCAATGAACGCTTATTGCAAATTTTTTTTTTTCAACAAAAATATGTAGAAGAACACGTATCAGCCTAAACTGAGGAAAAAAAAAAATTATATATTTTTTGGGAATATTTATTATAGCAAAAAGTAAAAAATATTGCTTTTTTTTCAAAATTTTTTTTTTTGTTTATAGCGCAAAAAATAAAAACCACAGAGTTGATCAAATACCAACAAAAGAAAGCTCTATTTGTGGGGAAAAAAAGGACAACTTTGTTTGGGAGCCACGACGCACGACCGCGCAATTGTCAGTTAAAGCGTCGCAGTGCTGAATCGCAAAAAGTGCTCTGGTCTTTGGCCAGCCAAATGGTCCAGGACTTAAGTGGTTGATTCTGCTTTGTTTCTTAGTCTATTGTACACTTTGAGCAGAATTGAAGACAGCGTGCCATTGAGGTGCATGTTTTAGAACAAGAACTTATGCAGAATCCTTGCTCAAATAGGAAACCATTCTCACAGCTCAAATTTTTCTGAGAATATTTGAATTGACAACACTATTGTCCAAATATCTGCAAACAACTCTAATGCCGCGTACACACGGTCGGACTTTCCGGCATACTTGGTCCGGCGGACCAGAGTGTGCCGGACAATCCGCCCCTGTGTAGGCGCCGGCGGACTTTTCCGGCGGACTTTTTCCCAAAAGCCCACCGGACCTAGATTTGAAACAAGTTTGCTGGGACTGTGACATTTTAGGGGGCGTGGTCAACATCACCCAGTGACCACGCCCCCTAAAACGTCACAGTCCCAGCATGCCCAGGGACTGTGACATCATAAGGGGGCGGGGTCTCCGCCTATATAAGTCACAACGCAGCCCTCAGAGAACAGTCCAGCCGGAGAGAGCGTCGTGTCAACATCTGAAGAGAAGAGAAGACAAGAAGCCCGGAAGTCCGGACCTCTGCTGGCAAGAGAGCTACCTGAAGACAGCGGAGGAGCCGGCCGAAGGACTGGAACACCGGGAGAAGAGAGCGGAGAAGAACCAACCGGAAGCAGGGAGAAGATGAACCGGAGGGACCCCCGAAGCTGGAAGAAGACCCCCGAAGACGGAGGAAGACCCCCCCCCGGAGCTGTTTAATAAAATATTTTAAAAACCTGTGTAGTGTTTTATTATTTACACTTTTTCCCTAGGTGAATGGGTAGGGGTACCATGTACCCCATACTCATTCACATAGGGTGGGGGGCCGGGATCTGGGGGCCCTCTTATTATAGGGGGCTCCCGGATTCCGATAAGCCCCCCGCCCGCAGACCCCGACAACCAACGGCCAGGGTTGTCGGGAAGAGGCCCTTGTCCTCATCAACATGGGGACAAGGTGCTTTGGGGTGGGGGGGCCAGCAGGGCGCCCCCCTCCCCCAAAGCACCCACCCCCATGTTGAGGGCATGCGGCCTGGTACGGTTCAGGAGGGGGGGGCGCTCGCTCGTCCCCACCCCCTTTCCTGACCGGCCAGGCTGCGTGCTCGGATCGGGGTCTGGTATGGATTTTAGGGGGTACCCCACGCCATTTTTTCGGCGTAGGGGGTTCCCCTTTATAATCCATACCAGACCAAAGGGCCTGGCATGCCCCGCGACGGGGCTCACAAGGTGTCAATCTCGCCGATAAAAGCGGCAAGATTGACATCCTTTTCTTGTCCCGTCGCACCTGAGTCAAGTTCAAAATGAACGGACTTGTCCGTGTGCGGGCAAGTTCGTTCATTCTGAAAGTCCGCCGTAACTCCGGCGAAAGTCCATCGGAAAAACGGGCGGACTTAGCCCGCCGCAAAGTCCGGTCATGTGTGGGCAAGTCCGTCCGTTTTAAAGTCCGGCGCACCTGGCGGACAAAGTCCGTCGGAAAGTGTGCCGGACCAAGTAGGACAGAAAGTCCGACCGTGTGTACGCGGCATAATAGATATCTCAAAAGCTATTCAAATGGTCCAAGGAACTTATAAAAAATGTAAAACAATTGCAATAGATTTGGATTCCATACAAATGACTACTGATAAGTTTGTCGAGTGGGCAAATGACAAGATTCAAGAATAAGAAAGCTACCACCTAGAAGTACAGACCACTCTGACTTGAATAAGAAACTGAAAGCAAATGGCAGATGAGACTGATGTTGATGTATCAGTTTGTGATGTTATTCCAATTTATAAAATACATGTGCACAATATAATCGTGGATACAGTCACAGAGAGCATGAATCACCACTTTCTGTCCTGTGAGGCTCTCTAAGCTGACTTAGCTTGCTTGGAGCCAAACAGCTTTGCTGATATAAAAAAAATCTGAACTTCAAGCACCAGCAATGGAAGAACCCAACAAACGATTAATTAAATTTGATAAGGGAGCAACATAAGCAAATTTGCGTTCCCATCTGGCAAATTTTGCAATGCAGTGGGATAGGCTGTACCAGAAGTTAATACAATATTTTGTTTTTTGTTTTTTCCCATGCTGAGGATAAGCTGTTTTCTGTATTCCTGTTTTTTTTTTTAAATGAAAAAAAAAGTTTGCTTTTATCAAGTCAGATTGATAGTTGTCACCATACACAGTGGCTCAAATCGATTCCATGCAGCCAATTCTTACGACCGCGGAGGAACTGTACAAAGACAACTGATTTTTTCTCCCAGTCCCCAATTCTGAAAAATAGATTTTTAGAAAAAGGTTACAGATCTACAGATCTTGATATAGAAAGACATATATACTCTTTCATTAATCAAGCCTAAATCTATACGCTCTATTTTCATTTATTTCCAACCTATACTACGTCCTATTATATGTGTTCAGTTCACTAGTGTATACTAAGTGGTTTTTTTAGTTTATACTATTGTTCATGACATTATACGTTTCATATTATGGTCTGGGAGTTATTTTGTTTCACTTCTGCTTCTCAAATGAGGTATGTAATTTTTACCTTTGGGGCTTGAGATACATTTGGTCACCAATTTTATGGTGTGGATGTGCTCCTGGCTGCAAAGTTCCTTGTTATGTTGCCGTGGACTGTAAGACCGACGTCGTGCGACCCATTGATCACTGAATGAGGCGTCTGCCCTGTGGTATTATCACTTCCGGATTGACGCCTCATGCCGGGTCACGTCTCCATGGCAGTGTAGTTGCGGTCATGTGACTTAGTGGCTGCTAGGTTTTGACTGGCCGCTGTTAGTCACATGGCCGGCTTCACCCGTTTCGCAGGCTTTTCAAGTGAGGTGTTTGTCTTGCATTGGCCGCGTCATTTCCGGGTTGACGTTTTTTGCGCAGTTACGCCCCCATGACGTCATCTTCAGTGTCGTGGGATCCGGTCTGCTTTTTTCATTGGTTCCCGGACCAAGGTTTGGGGCTCATGCCGTCATGTGACCGACTCTACTTCAATCACTGGTCTTAGGGTTTTGGGCATGATATTCTTGTCGGCCGCACCTCTTCCGGGGTTGATGCCGCATGCAATGTGGGGGGAGCCGATATATGCCCAGTTGAAGTCCATTGGGACGAAACGCATCAGGCTTGGCTTTCAGCTCCCCACATTGCTTTTACTCTGTGATCACAGTTTTATTTTTATGGATGTATGTTGTTTTTTTCAATAAAACCCACCTTTTTGACCTACACCATATGGGGGCATTTTTTTCTTTCTATATCCCCTTGGGTGAGAGTTTTTGGCTTTCCAACCTGGCTGCTTAACATCTGAGTTCCAGCCTTACGTTTACCTGCACGATTTCCTGGATCCCGTCCTGGAGTTTGCTGGATTCCCTGGATCATTTCTGGAAGTCTGCCAATCGGGCTATCCTCGCATGGTTGACTCGTTGTCGCTGACATTCGAGTCCACTACTTCTGGTAAGAGTGCATACCCCTCACCTTGGGTGGAGGACACATTATCCCTGTTGTTCTACATGCCTGCCAAGGCCGTTGTACCCCACTTCTGAGCATCAACTTTTCTTGTGGTGGACTCTATACATTCGTTTACCTTAGGTCTCTTTCCAACTTCGGGACTTCCCACTTGGACCTCTACCCATTATACACATGCACAGTATTTTCACATATTTATTACATTGGAGATTGTTTCTCACCATATGTTTTCACTATTTGTATGCAATGTTTGGTATATTGAAATTGTTTATTGCTTTTCATTCTTTAGCCCACCATTTTTTATCAATCTATCAAGTCAGCTGGCTGGTGATCTCAGACTTTCCCATATTACAATATCTACTGCCAAATAATTCTTCTATTTTTTTTCTATTTTTTTTACATGGCCTTTTTTTTCTTCATGGTGTCTGGAATTGGTCAGTGGAGACCAGATCTAGACCTCTCATGCAGTGGTGCAGCATAAGTTCACTTGTGATATTACTGGTGACTGCAATCATCCAGCAATAGATCAAGTATGCAGTTTTCAACTAGAGAGAGGCTGGACAGAGCTGCAACAGACAGTGCCATGATATCACTCATGACGTTATCACACCTATGTTAACGTATTACTAAACCCACAACAGTAAAATCTGTAGCATGTTTATTATACTCACTGTGGAACCCAGGAGGCGTAGCTTGAAGCTTGTGGGCCCTCAATGCAAAAGCTGACCTGGGCTCCCCCCCCCCACTACTTCCAACATGCGTGAAGATACATCCACCACACGCCAATATACTCAAAGTGGCTTAAGAGTTTTGAGTGCCCAGAGTTCTTCTTTACATCAGAGAATAGGGATCACCGCTGGAGAATCAGAGGACAAGGACCCCTAGTAGGTCACTTGGCAGGGCTTCTTTCCCTTCCCAGCATTGTATACAGCCCCCCCCCCCCCTACACATTACACAGGGCTGAAATCCCATTCCTTTACACACAGTCTCAGTCTTCACAGGGTGTATTTGGCTTTTATGTTGCCCTTCTGACCTGTGAAATTCTCTGGTCGGAACAGCAGTGTAGTTGCAGTAGGCAGATACACCCTGTGCAGATCATGGCTAACTGGCTGTGTTGTAAAGGAATGTAATTTCAGCCCTGCGGAGGAGGAACAACATAGAGTGCTGTAATGGGAAAGGAGCTCAGCAGCCAGGCATAGCATGCAGGGTGGAGGGGGTGGTCAGGGGGCTTTGGGGAGTGCAACATAGATCTGGGAGGGCAAAGTCATGTGACACAAAATCTGGAGCCTGCGGCCCTTCAGGGCCCCCCCGAGGAGATGTTAAGGGATTTGTTTTAGCAATTTCTGAAGGTTTCTTTGTCAGTGTTGGCAGGTGTTAAGAGAAGGTCACCTCCCAGAGGTGTGTGTCTTTTCCCCAGTTGTCAGGGAAGTGGGGTAAGTAGACATCCCCGGGTGGGGGGGTACAGAGAATCCCAGCTGGTTTACACACACACACATCCCCGTTCTGGCTCTGTCAAGAGCGATCGCGGGTACCCAGCGGGAGATCGCGGTGCCCCCTAAACCTCTTAAAGTGGTCGCAGTACAGCTATGGCGATTCGTGCAGGGCAGCCATTCTGCCGCCGTCAAACGATCCAATCTCCAAATAGTGTTTCCTTTCCTTGGAAGTAATTTGTTTCAGTGATAAGTGGTATTAGCAGTGAGTTATATTTCCATTTTGCTTGTCTGTATATCAAATCCCAAATTTTTTATAAATACATTTTAAATACAGTGGTAAATCACTTGCGTTCTCCATATACAAGACTTGACCAAGAACCAGCAGAGTCAGCTCTAAAGAACGCAATCTTGGGGGGGGTTATCAGATGAAACCCCAGCTAAACCTTTTTAGATAGGCTTGCTTATCTCGCTTTCCATCTAGAAGATTGGAGCCAGGCCAAGGATATTTATAGGGATTGTACGGATGCTTCATTTTCTATAAGTAATCCATCAACAAATGCCTTTCTCAGCTATTAGATGGGGGCTTTGGAGGAGCAGGGGCACTGAGACTTCCAGTAAAGCTTTCAACGAAACAGCAGGTGGAAGGAAAATGCAGAAGGTTATATTTACAAACTCACTTTCTTTGCTTGGCTATAATTATAGGAACTTAGTTATGTTAAACGTGCACTTATTCTTGAATGTTTCGGAATGGCACTGATCCCATATGAGGGTGGGTGGCCAAATAGTGCCTGTAATAATTTCGCTACTGAGCTAATATTTATACTTTACTGCTTACCTTTAACCACTTGCCTACTGGGCACTTTTACCCCCTTCCTGCCCAGGCCAATTTTCAGCTTTCAGTGCTGTTGCACTTTGAATGACAATTGCGCGTTCATGCAACACTGTACCCAAATTACATTTTTATCATTTTTTTCACACAAATAGAGCTTTCTTTTGGTGGTATTTAATCACCACTGGGTTTTTTATTTTTTGCTAAACAAACGAAAAAAGACTGAAAATGTTGAAAAAAAACGATTTTTCATAGTTTGTTATCAAATTTCCCAAACAAGTATTTTTTCTCCTTCACTGATGTGCGCTGATGAGGCTGCATTAATGGGCACCGATAGGCTGCACTGATAGGCACTGATGAGGCAAAACTGATGGGCACTGATAGGTGGCACTGGCAGGCACTGATGAGGCAGCAGTGATGAGGCTGCACTGATAGGCGGTACTGATGGGTGGCACTGATGGGCACTAATTGGCGGCACTGATGGAAAGAAAAGCAGATAATCAGCTTGTGTTGACATCCGTGATCAGCTGTCATTGGCTGACAGCTGATCACATGGTAAAAGGCCGATGTTATTGGTCCTTTACCCCGATCTGTGATGAGGTGAGCCCGAAGGATCTGGCGAACACAGAGCGCACCCCCTGTGTCCAGGGGGAGTGTGGATAGCGAGATTATGGGAGGACATCAATAGATTGCCCTCCCAGTAAAATAAGCCTGTGCTGTAGCCATCCTTAAGCTGTAGTGTGGGCGGGGAGGGGTTAATATGGAAAAGTATGCTGTATTGGTTTTGAGTATATTTTGAATTATGTGTTGAGCAATGCTCAACATTATAGTAACCCGTTAAAGAGTAATTCCACTTTTGTTGAGAAAAAAACATTCCCTTCCAGGTGATCAATGTATATTTCAAGGATTTTAACCACCTCTTTGAGTTTAATGCCCCGTACACACAATCAGAAATTCCGCCAGCAAAAGTCGTATGTGAGCTTTTGGTCAGAAATTCTGACCGTGTGTATGCTCCATTGGACTGTTGCTGGCGGAATTCAAGCCAGCAAAAGATTGAGAGCGGGTTCTCTATTTTTCGGTCGGAAAAAGTTCCCATCCAAAAATGCGTTTGTCTGTATGCAATTCGGACGCGCAAAAAATCACGCATGCTCGGAAATAATTCAACGCATGCTCAGAAGCATTGAACTTCATTTTCTCGGCTCGTCGTAGTGTTGTACGTCACCACGTTCTTGGCGGTCGAAAGTTCAGGGGAATTTTGTGTCACCGTGTGTATGCAAGGCAAGCTTGAGCGGACTTCCGTCGGAAAAACCATCCATGTTTTTTCTGACAGAATTTCTGATCGTGTGTATGGGGCATCAGGATGAAACAAATCTTAATGCCTAAGCACATTTTTGCATCTTTGACATGTTACTAAAACCGTACATATCATCACAGCTGCTTTGTGCATCCAGGTGGGTTATATTTTGTTTTTCAGGACAAATTGGGCTTTCATTTGGTGGCAAATGGTAATGGATATCTCCCGATTTTTTATTTTTTATTATCAAAGGAAAACTGGCCCAAAATAGTAAAAAAAAATAAATATTTTTTTTAGATTTAGCTATATATTCTTGCTACTACCATAACCTTCCACCAAAGAACAACATAAACTAAATTATCCTGCTCCTGACGATCGCAGTGATACCACATATGTGTATATTAGTTGTTGTTTGTACCTGTCATACAGCCCAGAACAACAGTGCACATTTTGCTTTTTTTTAATCCTACCTAAAACACACTGACACTGATACTAATTAGAAAAAAAATCCTGTCCAAAAAAAATACTGACCCTGACTCTTGACCCTGACCTTGACCCTGGCACTGACCTAGATCAAACCTTGATCTAGGTTTTTTTTTAAAAAAAATTCTCTCTGAAAGGAAAGAGTGAGATATGGTGTATCTCTCTCCACCATTCACAGAGAGAGAAAACAGGGGTGGCTTTACAGTGACTGATCACTGTGGTAGCCAATCAGAGGCTATTGCAGCGATCAGGTGACCCATAATCGGGTGCTCCATGTCCTGATCAATAGTACTGGGCCCGGGGGTCTCAATGAGACTCTGGTCTCTGTGCTGGTAGTGCGCTGTACAGCGCACTCCCAGTACAAAGGGAGATATGCAAATTTGCAGCCTCGTTAAAAATGCCCAGTATAGTGGGGCTGCACATTTGTGTGAAGCTGGCATCAAGGGGTTAACTAACTTTGTTACAGATTTCTACTTTTTTTTTATTCTGAAGAAATAGCTGTTTGTCTGTGCCCATGTGCAAAACGAATGTGAATGGGATTGACTTTATAATTAGCAAGCAGCTGCTGCACTTGCAGGGTTCTGCATCCTTTTTAGATGTGATTTCCCTATGGGAGCATCTCACCAAAAAATGACATTTTTGTTGCAGAGGATGCCCAACATCTGGTATCTTTGTGCGGACTTCTGGGAAAATCAATAAGCCAATCACACAAGTAGGAAATTATGTTTTTGGGGGTGTGCTGTGCACCACCTGTGTACAGAACACCTCCAAGTTGCCATATTGAATTGCATTTTCCAGAAAATTACAGCAGTTGCAGATCCAATGTTCCATCTGTCCCCAGCTGCTTCTAAGACCAACAACAGAGCGATCAAAGACCGCTGATCACTCAGTTCTCAGCCTTCAGTGAGCAAAGAGTGGTGACTGTCAGTCCCTGGCTCTGCCCCCCCCCCCCCCTCCCTCAAGCTCACTGGAATGCCAGGCTGTGGAGGGGGCAGGAGCGGCCGGCTCAGGGTCTCAGTGGCTCACTGAGAGGCTGAGCGAGCTGCTGGTCCAGACATCAGGGTGAATCCTGACTTTAAAGTTAGGATCTTTCCACAGCCTGGACCTGCTGAGCGATGTCAGCTGACAGGGGGCTATAGCTGGCTGTCGGCTAAAAATGGGTCACAAAAGTGCAGAACGAACTGCCCAGGAGAAATACAACCAAGCAGTATGCCGTCCCTTCAGAGCGCATGCACCGGTGACATCACTAGCTGCTTTCCATGTGAATATTTCCTAAACACCACAAGTTTAGGAGATATTCACTGCACCTACAGGTAAGCGTTATTATAGGCTTACTTGTAGGTACAAGTTCAAAAGCTGGGTTTACTACAGTTTAAGACTGAGTAAAAGCCAATCATATTGACCAGGTGCAAAGGGCACCATCCTGTGGTAGGCAGTGCACAATAATTTTTTTTCAATCTCTTAAAACATTTCATAAAATTTCTTAGGACACAGTTTTTTAAGGTTTAAATAAATCGCTGAATTTACTGCCGACCACAATATGTTGCCCCTTGCACCTGCTCAACTTGCACAGTAAGGTTAGCTCAAATCCAGTCTTGGTTCTCATTCATACATCCTACATGACCATGGTGCAGCAAGTATACTGCAAATACCTGCACCCGGGATCTCAGATGTTCCAATATCTGCTCATCCTGTACACCTCAGTGATGGGCTGAAAAGAGCCAAGGCTGCCTGCTGCTGTAAACATGTATCCACATATAACTGCACATCCAGTTGTTATGTCCAGGTAGGGATACATTTTTGCCTTTGGATAAAATCTCTCTACATCCAGGGTTAGAAATTTGTCCCTAACATCAGGTAACCACTGTGACCCATGGTTTGTTAGTGTGTCACTCAGGCTAAATTGATGTTTGGAGTAATGTAGATGATACCGAATGTGCTGCAGGAGTGCTGGCGAATGATGGAGCTCTTCTAGGGTTGCCACCTGTCCGGGATTCAACCGGACAGTACGGGTTTTGAAACATGTGTCCGGGTCTCTGCCCGCCTGAGACCTGGCCACATTAATCAGACACGCCGGTGGCTCACTGTGCCTCTATGAACGTGTCCCAAGTTCGGGTCCGCTATAATATCTGCTCTGGCTGCTGCCTCCCTATTTACCCCCTGCACTGTCAGTTTCCTCCGTCAGCTCAGTGTGCTGCAAATCTGGCTGCAGATGGGACACAGAGGTGGAGCCTCCATGTTTTCGAGTGCTCTCCTCTGGCTGGCTGCAGAAGGGAGCCTCTCCATTCCCTGCTGCTCTGTTGAAAAGTGTGCAGAGAGTGCGCTGGGAGACGTTTTTGCCAAAGTTTTCTCCCCCCCCCCCCATACACCATACATACATACAGTACTCACCACTCCCCCCCACCATACACTATTTATATATACAGTTCTGCCGCCCCCCATATACAATCCATCCATCCATATACCGTAGTTCTCTCTCTCATCATACACCATCCATATACACAGTTCTCCACCCCCCCTATATACCATCCATATACACAGTTCTCCACCCCCCCTATATACCATCCATATACACAGTTCTCACCCCCCCTCCATATACCATCCATATACACAGTTCTCCACCTCCCCTATATACCATCCATATACAAAGTTCTCCACCCCCCTATATACCATCCATATACACAGTTCTCACCCCCCCCCATATACCATCTATATACACATTTCTTACCCCCCCATATACCATCCATATACACAGTTCTCACCCCCTCCATATACCATCCATATACACAGTTCTCCACCCCCCCTATATACCATCCATATACACAGTTTGCACCCCCCCTCCATATACCATCCATATAAACAGTTCTCACCCCCCCATATACCATCCATATACACAGTTCTCACCCCCACCCATATACCATTCATATACACAGTTCTCACCCCCCTATATACCATCCATATACACAGTTCTCACCCCCACCCATATACCATCCATATACACAGTTCTCACCCCCCCCCCCATATACCATTCATATACACAGTTCTCACCCCCACCCATATACCATCCATATACACAGTTCTCACCCCCACCCATATATCATCCATATACACAGTTCTCACCCCACCCATATACCATCCATAAACACAGTTCTCACCCCCCCATATACCATCCATATACACAGTTCTCACCCCCACCCATATACCATCCATATACACAGCCCCCCCCCCCATATACCATGCACAGTTTAACTATCCTCAGCCAATGCCTTACAGGAGGACTCCCCTGTCCCCCCCATAGTACACCAGGAGACCCCCCCCGCCCCCCAAAATTACACTGGGAGGCTCCCCACCAAACATTATACACTACATATACACTATATTGTACATTATACACTCATGCACTAGGAGTGCCTTCACATTCCCTGCTGCTCTGTTAAAAAGTGTGCAGAGAGTGCGCTGGGAGGCGTTTTTGTCAAAGTTTTCTCCCCCCTCCCCCCCATACACCATACATGCATACAGTCCTCACCACTTACCCCCCCCCCCACCATACACTATCTATATATACAGTTCTGCTGCCCCCCCATATACCATCCATCCATATAGTTCTCTCTATATACCATAACTGCGTGCATTGCATTCTATTCAGTTGAATGGGGATCATTTTTGTTGCGCTGCATTGCATAGCCTTATGGCCTCATGGCCCCACTTTGCTGTCACATGTTTTTATCACACCTCCCCCAACATAAAAGTGTAAATGATGCCTTTAAGTTTGAAAAACCTGAACCCCCCCCCCCCCCAGGAAAAAAAATTATCTACGGTCCTGGCTACGGTGATTGGCCCTTTACCTTAACCTGTGATCAGCTGTGCATGGCCAATGCATGCCCCTGGGGTGCACAGTTCCTCCCAGAACTGGAAGAATACAGATATTGCAAAGACTAGCAATAAAACACCCCTCAGGGACTTTGAGGCAGTTGAAAGACAAGGTAGTAGAGTTTGTAAGGCTGATGGCAATTTATTAATGTATAATAATAAAAACTGACAAACGTCCATAAGACATGAATACAAATACAAAAATAGTATATACAGAGAGTGCAATAAAAAGTCAAAAACCCAAGACTGCGAGATACAACCCACAGTAGTCGCCTCTGAAGGACTAGCGAGGGGGATCCCATAGCACAACCCGACATGTTTCAGAATAATTCCTTCTTCTGGGGATTATTTTGGGGGTACACACAAATATTTACATATGATAAAATATATTGATGCCTTCAAGTGGAGCTGGAGTGACACGTCCCTGATTCACAATAGGGATGTGGGCGCCTGTGTCAAATATGCACTACCACACGGGCCCACCCAGAAGGCAGCAGCCAGGGTTGCTGACGGCAAACACAGACTGAGGCGGGAGAGATGGAAACATTTGTAAAGGAAGTCTGTACACTGCTGCAGAAAAAAACATCCTACAGGGATTGAAACCCATTACAGAATTGGACAACCACACTGTAGCCATCTTTCACATATAGCACGGTCGGCAAGAGGTTAAAGCTTATGAGATTGTACTGATTAGGTTTATGTTAATATTTTCAAATCTCCACTTTTTAAAAATAATTCAGAGTGATCCTGTTATAAAGGTCAATTGGGACACCTTTGTGGGCATTGGATGGTCTTCTCAGACTCTGATGGCAAGTGTTCCCTCTGACTGTTTTAGCCTTCATTGATTCTGGAGTTGCCACTGCACATATCTGCACTGATAATACCTGCTTTACTACAGTTTAATCTTGGGGCTTCTTGATCCTGTTAGATCTCGTGGAATATTTTTGCTATTACCAGCTATATTCAGTACATCCCTAAAACTATTTTTGGAACAATCCCAGGTGTTAAGGTGTCCATACTTTTGGTTTGTCTCTATGCTCCGGTGCCCGCCCAGGGGATCATCTTTATGCTGGGTTAGCTCTAGTGCTCAGACAACTACTGTGTTATTTTCATGTGTCCCGATGAAGCTACTTCTAGCGAAATGCATTGACTTATGAAGATTCACATTGATATCTGTTATATCTACCATATATACTTGAGTATAAGCCGAGTTTTTTAGCACATTTTTTGTGCTGAAAGTGCCCCCTTCGGCTTATACTCGAGTCAAGCACTTTTCTGCAGCAAAAAATTTCATTTTCTGAACCGAATTTGGGGCCCCGTATCTCGGGGTCACTTGGTGCTAGGAACCCCAAATTTTGCAAACCCAGTGGAACTAGTACCACAACATATCCAAAGCTGGGGTTCCTAGCACCAAGTGGCCCCGACATACGGGGCCCCAAAATCGGGTCGGAAAATGTCATTCTCTGCTGCAGAAAAGTGCTTGACATTTTCTGAACTGACTTTGGGGCCCTGTATGTTGGGGCTATTTGGTGCTAGGAACCCCAGCTTTGGATATGTTGTAGTGCTAGTTCCACTGGGTTTGCACATCAAATTTGGGGTGCCTAGAACTAAGTGGCCCTGAGATACGGGGCCCCAAATTTGGCCAACTGTGTCCATCTGCAGCAATGTAATTTCGGGACCCTTTGGGTCCAGAGACCCCAAATTTTAGCTGCAGCTAGGGGGTATCTAGGAACCCTTAACTACCGAGTTTGGAGTTCGGGGGACCTATGGCTGCAAATGGGCACAGTGAGGAATTCAAATGGGCACAGAGAGGCTGCAAATGGGCATTGTTGACCCTCTTTTCCACTTACAGTAGCTGCGCATTTCTCACCCTAGGCTTATACTCGAGTCAATAAGTTTTCCCAGTTTTTTTGGTACAATTAGGTGCCTCAGCTTATATTCAGGTCGACTTATACTCGAGTATATACGGTATATTGTGTGTAATGTTATTTACCTGTTATCATGTGTAGTGAGCTTGGCTCATGAGCAAACCAAAGCACATTTGTTTTTAATGTGTACATAAACATTTTTGTATGATATTTTAAATTAATTGTGCAATACAAATCTTGTTTTTATATTGTTGTTGTACTCCTTGTCTGGCCAATATAGTCCATTATTTTTTCTTTTTTTTGTTGTTGTTCCATTGTAAAAGGGTATTGGGGTAGCTTATGGGATTGCAGAGGTGAGTGGGTGAATAAGAGTGGGACTGCCTAGATCAGCCTTTCTCAACCTTTTTAACACGGAGGAAGCCTTGAAATAGTTCTGCGGTCTCAGGGAACCCCTGCTAAAAATTAGATATCTACAACTCATGATACATTAGTATGATGGTCAGTGGGAAGAATGGTCCTTACACTTGTGGTCATTGGGAAGAATTATGTCCTTACAGATAGTTAAAAAGATCAATGGTGTCAGTGGGAACTTATCTGAGAGGCAGAAATTGCCCAATGCTAAAGGAACCCCTAGCAACCTCTGGAGGAACCCTAGAGGCCTAGATGGTGGGTATGATCTGGGGTGGACTGCCTAGATAGTGGGTATGATCTGGGGTGGACTACCTAGATGGTGGGTATGATCTGGGTTGGACTGCCTAGATGGTGGGTATGATCTGTAGTGAATTGCCCAGAAAGTGAGCATGATCTGGAAGGTTGGCATGTCAAATGTGGACGGCGGTGACAAAGATGTTGGTAAGCATAATGTTATAAGGGGACAATGGTCTGTCCCTATATCAGAGTTGTGTCCACATTACACAGACATGGTCCACCATTGTCTTTCTCAAGAAATGCCAAGCGACCATCACTAAAGATCATACATGTAGACAGGAATTGGCTGCACAAAGTTGCAAGCTACGGGATAGCAGCAGTGCTTAGATGCACTGGCAGATGAAAAAGGTGAAAACAAGTATTTTATTTGAAATAAGGGCAATTGATTGCGATTAACAGTGTAGTACACCCCCTAAAGAGCCACAAGTAGAAAGGGGTTCCCCACCCTGCACAGCCAGCCTCACCGCTTTTCACAGCACACTTGAGGTAAGGAACAGTCCAGTGCTTTGTTTTGCATTTTTATTAGGGGGTTTAACTTGGATAGGGAGAAGGGTAATATGACTTTAGTAGAACTTTTCAGGGTCAACTTCTTCTGTACAGCTATTTACACTCCTCAGCTTTCTCCAGCACAACACTTGCTTGAAGCACTACAAATCCCAGGACCAGTTGGCACTGTTATGCCGCGTACACACGATCGCACATTCCGACAACAAAATCCATGTTTTTTTTCCAACGGATGTTGGCTCAAACTTATCTTGCATACACACGGTCACACAAATGTTGTCAGAAATTTTGAATGTCAAGAATGCGGTGACGTACAACACGTACAACGAGCCGAGAAAAATTCAATAGAAAGTGCGGCTCTTCTGTTTGATTCCAAGTATGCGTGGAATTTTATGCGTTGCAATTGTGTACACACGATCAGAATCCAGATCTCAAATTTTGTTTGTCGGAAATTCCAATGGAAAATGTCCGAGGGAGCCTACACGCGGTCGGAATTTCCGACAACAAGCTCCCATCGAACATTTCCCGTCGGATAATCCGACCGTGTGTACCCGGCATTAGATTGGTAGAAAATGCCCTTTACAGGCATGGACCACGGGCCCCTTGTTTGTTTAGCAAAGTCCCAGTGCCCAGCTGTCCTTCTGTGGATACTGATGCCAGCCCCACCTGGCTACAGCTGCCCCTTTCTCCAGCCCTCTTGGCTAAACTTCCACAGTCCTCCCAGACTGACTCTGCATCCATCTAAGACTGCTCTCACCCAATCCTCTCAGGCTGCCTCTCAGTCCTCCCTGATAGTAACACTGACCAGCCCACCTGTCTGTCTTCTTCCCTGGAGATTTGCCCTGCAGTGTTTTCCTCCTGCTGTCCTTCTCCTGCTCCTGTGCCTCCCATCAGGACACCTCAGTGTGTTGTGAAGAGGGTTCCTTCTGCACCAAGCTCCCAGACCCAAGGTCACCCCCCCAGACTAGGGGGCTACCCTCAAGGGTCTCCGACTGCCTTCTAACACTCCATCTCCATCTTCTACCCAAACCTGGGGATTAGTTAGGGCCCTCATTGATACTCCAGACAGCTCCTTCTCACCTCCACTCCCATTCTTCTGGAAATTTCTCACAAGTTACAGAAGAAGGGGGAGGTCTCAGAAGTGCTGCCTGTGAGTCATCCAGCCCTCCCTGAGTCATTTACCCTGACCCATAAAAAACACGGGCTTGGCTGCCAGCCAAACTCTCAACAATTTTCCTAGACTAACTAAAACCTAGTCTAGAACACTAGAGGGTGCTACAACAGTTTAAGCAAACAAAGCCTAATACCAGTTACAGCTTCTCTGGGTTGCTATTAGGGGTGCGCATCTTCATTGGCCTCACGATTCGATTACGATTATCATGTCAACGATTCGATTCGATTCCGCAATGCATCACAATCCATCTTGATTACAGCGCAAGTCCGCAAGTGCTCATGGTTTTCATTTAAAAAAATTCAAGTAGTCAGCAGCACTCCATTTTTTTAATTCTATCTGTTCTTAAGAAAAAAAGAGACAGCAGAGGAGCTCCAGGCTTTCTTCCAAAATACTAAAGGAGATGGTCAGAGACTGCAGACATACTACAGGAGATGGTCAGAGACTGCAGACCTACTACAGGAGACGATCAGAGACAGCGAACATGCTACAGGAGAAGGTCAAAGACTGCAGACATGCTACAGGAGATGGTCAGAGCCTGCAGACATGCTACAGGAGATGGTCAGAGCCTGCGGACATGCTACAGGAGATGGTCAAAGACTGCGGACATGCTACAGGAGATGGTCAGAGACTGCAGCACAGTGGTGTAGTGGTAGCACTCTCGCCTAGCAGTAAGAAGGGTCACTGCTTCGAATCCCAACCACGACACTACCTGCTTGGTGTTTGCATGTTCTCCCTGTACCTGCGTGGGTTTCCTCCGGGTACTCCGGTTTCCTCCCACACTCCAAAGACATACTGGTAGGTTAATTGGATCCTGTCTAAATTGTCCATAGTATGTATGAATGTGAGTTAGGGACCTTAGATTGTAAGCTCCTTGAGGGTAGGGACTGATGTGAATGTACAATGTATATGTAAAGCGTTGCGTAAATTGACGGCGCTATATAAGTACCTGAAATAAATAAAATAAAAATAAATAGTACAGGAGATGATCAGAGACTGCAGACATAGTACAGGAGATGGTCAGAGACTGCGGACATGCTACAGGAGATGATCAGAGACTGCGGACATGCTACAGGAGATGATCAGAGACTGCGGACATGCTACAGGAGATGATCAGAGACTGCGGACATGGCACAGGAGATGGTCAGAGACTGCGGACATGACACAGGAGATGGTCAGAGACTGCGGACATGGCACAGGAGATGGTCAGAGACTGCGGACATGGCACAGGAGATGGTCAGAGACTGCGGACATGGCACAGGAGATATTCAGAGACTGCGGACAAGGCACAGGAGATGGTCAGATACTGTGGACATGGCACAGGAGATGGTTAAAGACTGCGGACAATAATGCAGAGTTGTGGTGTGATGAAGGCACATAGAAGACAATTCTATGATATGGGCTTGTGTTGGGTTATGTAGATCAGCTGAATGGTGATTGTGACACAATCTGACAGATGGTCAGACTGGTAAGAGAAAGCAATACACAGTGTGTGTCACCCCAGCACCATACTGGGAATAATAAGAGCAGACATTTGTGTTTTTATTTCTGACAATCTAATGGTGTCCCGTATCCCCTCCTGAGCTGTCATCACATTCAGAAAGATATCACACCATTCCTCCTCCTGTCTATATTTCTCCTCCTTACAGCCCATTCCCTTGCAGTGACAATGACATTACTCATCACAGGTGACACATCAGATTCCACTACATGCCCAGACTCCTCCCTGTGTCCCCGGATCACAGCGCCCCCTTCCCCCTCTGTACTTGCATGCTGCTCTGCCGGTGCTGGTGGCAGCCTGTAATGAAAAGGACGACCTGCCTGCTCACTATCTCCCCCCATCTCAATTCCAGCTGCCAGTGTTCTCACGTCTCTCCTGAGGTCAGCAGGGAATGTATATGCCGCTCATGTGACTCCCAGCCCGCCTCTCTCCTCTCACGTCTCTCCTGATCTCAGCCCCACCCGCCTCTCTTCTGACCTGATAGCTCCAGTCAGTGGGCGGGGCTGATATCAGGAGCGACGTGAGAGGAGAGAGGCGGGTCGAGAGTCACATGAGCGGCATATACACACACTAAGTAACAACTACAGCGCTCTCCCCGGAGGGGCAGGGCAATAAATCGATTCTTCCGGTCTCATGAATCGAAGCTGCATCGGTGCAGCGATTAATTTCAGCACCCCTAGTTGCTATGGGGGACCCCACTGCATTAAATATTCTGAGGCATCCCCACCACAGCATGGGTTCAAAGCTTGTTTGGCTAGGGGGAAAAAAATTGTACAAACACCTTATTCTTTGCTGGCTCTCTCCTATGCTGTCCAAATCTCTTGAAGTGTGGACTGCTAGTCCTGCATTGCATGTGATGACGTTGGAGAGCTGCCACCGGCCCATCCTATCTTAGGGGATCCATCTATGGCTATGCTGAGAGTAGGATATCCAGCATTGGCGGATGTGACCACTTCCTGCTGACAATGTTTGCTAAATAAGTAGTGGGTGCTTGCACCCGCCGAGTCATTACCATTACCAACCACTGATGTCACTCGGCTCATTCGCTTACGTGGCCAGGATGTCCCAGCCACTTAAGCAAAGAAATGAGGATAACGGTCAACATCATCATAGCTTAACCACTTCCTATAGCCTTCCTATGGCCTAAAGCAGATTGACGGCCGGGAAGTGGTTCTGTTATCCTGACTGAAAAGAAAAAAGAGAGACCTCCACCATATCAAATGTAGAGTATGGCGGTCCCATCCCAGATGCAATAGAACAAGGAAAAATACCCCCTAAATGGGACTTTTAGACCACCAACTCTATGATAAAAAATATCTTTTAATGATATAGAATAAAAAGACGTATGCCGTCTACACATTACATAAATACATCAAATGAAAAACAGAACAGAAAATGCACAAATACAGATCATCATATGAACTCTCCAAGGGGTGGTGTACCCTGATATCCGACGCGTTTCCAGTATTCTGATACCTTCATCAGGGTCTGAGAGTTGAGTATATTTATATATGTATAAATTCCAATGGAATGAGTCTTTGTTCAAGGAGCACCAAAGGCAGTTCAATCGAGCAGAGTGTTAAATGAACGCCAGACCATGACGATGGAAGAATTTAAAGTGCAGTATATTTCCAGCATCAGTAAATGTTGATCAGAGGTGCATGGGACAAATTGTCGTTAAAGGTTTGAGTGTGGGCTACGTAACGGGTGGATAATATCCAAACATCCCTAGGTGGATATGTCCTGTCTGTAGGTGTCCAGGTCCAGTATATGGCGTGCCTCCTTTGTGTCAGTGTCAATGTGTCAATGAGGCACTGACACATAGGAGGCACGCCATATACTGGACCCGCATCCCCAAATTCTTAAAGGGCCTGGTATGAATTCGAGGGGGGGCATTTAGTTTTCTTTTATGTGTGGGGGTCACCCATTAACATCTATAGCAGACCCCCATCTAGAATAAGGGTCTAGTATAGATGAATGGAATTGATGATGAATGGAATAGCCTATTAGCCTAGAAAACAGAGAACCCACTTTTTAAACATGCGGGTCCTATTGACTTTAATGGGATTCAGATCTGGCACCTAAACTTTAGTAATGTTTACTAAACCATGCTTGAATAGAACCCAGGAATTTTTGGCTCTTCGCTACCAGAAAATTACATGTCAGTGTCTTTTCAAGCAAAAAAATATTTAAGAATAAAAGACATTTAATTAGGTTGAAAATTAATTCTCTCATAGTTGCTATAAGAGAAGGTAATTGTTGGAGTGAACATGCACAAAAAAAGTTAACTTTGGGTTTTAAAAACAGTTTTTTAACGAGAAGCCGATAATGATCGGGTCATAAATAGCATTATTCAGGAAAAGTCTCCCAGGGATCAGTTCTAACACAAACAATCGCTAATTTTACCAGCTGCTTATGCTAAATGCCATTTAAAAAACAAACAAGCAGTGACTAGGCATTTGCATTGATACTTATTTACCACAGTTTCTGCTCTCCCCAGACCTGATCTAATCCCCAAACTCAATGCGTAAATGTGAATACCACAAAATAGAGACTCCAGGGAGCACACAGACAGTGGCAGCATGCTGTGTTGACATTAGCACAGCAGATGTTCTGACAAAATGTCGAACCTGGCAGAATGAGCAACCCGCATCACTTCCGTTTTCTTTAAACCATCATGAATTGCAGATTTTGACGAATCACTGGCATTCGCCACAGGCATCACAAAGAATTCCTACAATATATCTAATAGTTTTATTTCCAATGATTGTCAGTTCCATCCAGTGGCCATAATGCAATATTTCCCTGATTCAATTATTACAGGAATATACCAAATTATGGCCACTAGATGGAGGTGATGGTAATAAGAAATAAACATATTGGAAACGTTATGGGGATTATTTGTGGTGGCGGTGTGAATGCTGAGACATTCGCACAGTTTGTGAAGATATATTGAATGGCTTAGTTAACCTGTGGCTGCTCAATGTGATTTGTGAAAGTATGAAAGCAGAATGTACTGACTGGAGGTGTCAGGACAAAGGTTTTCTCACAAGCCTGTACAGCCTGTGAGTGGTGGTAGTTTGGATATTAGCATGTGAGTGTTGGTGTCAGAAACCATGAAATTAGGCCGAGACAGAAGTACAGTTAAATCACACTTGTTTAATAATAAAAGTAAAAAGAACAAACGTAGCCAAAATATAGCCAAAGTTCAGTAACCGGAATGGATAGTCAGCCAAGCCAGAAGTCAGGGATCAATGTAGTGGAACAGCAAGCAGAATCTGGAGCCAGAAAGGATGTTAGTAAAGCAAGTCTTGAACAGGATCGCAGGAGTTTCTGTGATGTTGAACAAGGCGAAGGCAGAGATCCTGTGGACTGGACGGCTTAAGTAGGCAGCTGAGTAACTGTGGAGAGATAGGTGCTGGCAATTAGCCAACAGTTGGTTTGTGGTTGTTTCCTGCAACTGTATTGGAGAATTTTTGGGTCTAGTGGTAATCTGCTAGAGAGCTAGTCATTTTCCAAGGATGAGCAACGAATGGGGATATCTTGCACATGTTCTGGCCTTCCCCATCACTGTACCTTCTGTGACACCAGTGCTTAAAGATAATGAAGTAAGCTAACTTTGACCATGAAGAACAGGTAAGGATGACAAGGATATGGTCAGGACAGCAGATTCCCTATCTTGTGTTCGAACCCTATTGGCAGGTTCTTTCAACTCCTGCCTAGGACAACTCTTGGCTATAAAAAGGTGTTTTCAACTTCTGAACCCTATTCTCAAAATGTTCATATCTTCTAGTAATTCTCCTGGTGTGGATAAATTGGCTATATGGTAAACTTGTCTTCAGAGGAACAGGATGAAAGTTGTCTCCTGAAAAAGTTATTCCTTGCAATCTGTTTGTCCATTATGAAACCTTTATCCTGCTGGCAAATTGCGATATCAAGAAAATGTTTTGTCACTTTCAAAAGTGAATGAGATCCTTGGCATGGACGAGTTCCAGTAAGAATGAAATGGCAGCAAATTATAAGTGCTGAGATGGTATAAAGACTTTAATTCCAAGAAGATGTCTAGATATCGACAAGCAATCATTTCTGGATTCTAGAATCTCCAGGCTATGAACATGTCTTATGTGATCTGGTAGAAAATTACAATATCCTTAGAGTCAAGCTACTCCCTTGGGTCTATCATAGGGGGCATGCCATGAACATACAATTGAATTTCTTACTGTTGTCTGCTTCAATTCACTGTAATCCTCCCTAAAACTATAAAGAATACAATTTATTGTGAAAATTACATTGTTGGCTACTCGGCAACTAAATTAATAATTCAGCGTTCTGTTATTCTTCGGGGACTCAATGACTAAAGGATGTAGAAGGGGAAGAGTATTATGAAATGTTGTCAATTCTCAATGGAAATTAATGGCCCACTCAGGCATTTAATAAAACAATGCATGCATTTTTAATTGTTCCCTTTATTGTTTCCCCTTCAGTTTGCGTAAATGGTATGATACAAAATGCGAAGAACAAAAGAATAATGAATACAGCAGGTTCATCAACATCATATTGAAGACAACCTGTCAGGAATGAGGCTGTCATACTTATTATTTGCTTTATTATTTAAAACCCAACCAGGGGTGTCAGCCATACTCACACCACCACTAACCCTCAGTCCCCAATGGGCCTCCCACCTGTATGTTTTGTGCTTTTTTTTCCATACTTATTGTCTTCAGATGTCTTCTGGCTGCTCACGTGACATTATGGGTCTTCTCCCGTGAAGTTCTGGGTCTTCTCACATGACGTTGTGGGTCTTCTTACGTGATGTTCTGGGTCTTCTCCCGTGACGTTCTGGGTCTTCTCCCGTGACGTTTGGGGTTTTCTCACGTGACGTTCTGGGTCTTCTCCCGTGACATTCTGGGTCTTCTCCCTTCAGCTGCAGAGAGTGGAAGCCATTCTCTGTTTCAATACACTATGAATAAAGGTTGTCTTGGTGACACCCTTTTAGGGCCATGACACCCATTCATTCATAATATGTACTAAGTCTTCTAAGATCACCTTGTGGCAAAAGAGAAGTACTGCAGAAATTAAACTGGTTGTAAACCCTTACATATGTCCAGTGAAGTGACTGGTCTCAGATGATCCAGAGAGATGAAATAAATCCTCCTACATAAGTTATACTTGTTTCTCTGTGGCTCTCTTCCCTACATCAGTTCAAAGTCCAGAATTTATAAAGCCTGTCTGAGCATTCAGAAAAAAGGGGGAGGAATTAAACTACACTCTGCAGAGCCCAGTGAGGAGAGCTCTGAGAGCTGATTAGAGGGAAGAGACCCCCCCCCCCCCCCCTGTTCACACAGCACACAGGAACAGAGCTGAGGCTGTCAATGGCAGGCTGTGTGCAGGAGCTCCCTCTCCTGTCACCTTTTTTCTCTTGGTGTCAGGAAAACGTGTCACAAGTGATTCATGCTGATAGCAGAGGAACGAAGCAGTAGGCAGAAATTACACTTAGTATACAGTCAGGTCCATAAATATTGGGACATTGACACAATTCTAATCTTTTTGGCTCTATACACCACCACAATGGATTTGAAATGAAACGAACAAGATGTGCTTTGACTGCAGACTTTCAGCTTTCATTTGAGGGTATTTACATCCAAATCAGGTGAATGGTGTAGGAATTACAACAGTTTGTATATGTGCCTCCCACTTTTTAAGGGACCAAAAGTAATGGGACAATTGGCTACTCAGCTGTTCCATGGCCAGGTGTGTGTTATTCCCCCATTATCCCATTTACAAGAAGCAGATAAAAGGTGCAGAGTTCATTTCAAGTATGCTATTTGCATTTGGAATCTGTTGCTGTCAACTCTTAATATGAGATCCAAAGAGCTGTCACTATTAGTGAAGCAAGCCATCATTAGGCTGAAAAAACGAAACAAACCCATCAGAGAGATAGCAAAAACATTAGGTGTGGCCAAATCAACTGTTTGGAACACCGTTAAAAAGAAAGAACGCACCGTGAGCTCAGCAACACCAAAAGACCTGGAAGACCACAGAAAACAACTGTGGTGGATAACCGAAGAATTCTTTCCCTGGTGAAGAAAACACCCTTCACAACAGTTGGCCAGATCAAGAACACTCTCCAGGAGGTAGGTGTATGTGTGTCAAAGTCAACAATCAAGAGAAGACTTTACCAGAGTGAATACAGAGGGTTCACCACAAGATGTAAACCATTGATGAGCCTCAAAAACAGGAAGGCCAGATTAGAGTTTGCCAAACAATCTAAAAAAGCCTTCACAGTTCTGGAACAACATCCTATGGACAGATGGGCCAGCATTTACTGCACCCCATATTGCTTTTTATCTATTTTTATGGTTTTGTGATCACTTTTATTCTTGTCATTTTTTTATATAGTCCAATAAACCTACTGGTTTGACCTGCACTATTTGGAGCCTTCCTTCTTTTTCCTATGCTATGTTCGTTGGAGCCTACAAGGAGTTGTCTCGAGGTACATCTAGCCGGATATCACAGTGTTTCTAGAGTTCGCTGCTGGGAAACTGAGGACCCCTTACCTGATCCATCTCCTGTATACAGCACCTGATTTAGATCTTGCTGGATCACAAGCCCATTTGACCCACTGTTGTAAAACATGTGTGTCCACCCCAGCTGTTAAGAGTATCCATCTTATCTTTCAAGAGTTATTAAAATGACTACAGGCAACTTGTTTTCCTTTCTACTGTTTTGGTGTCATCCCAACAGGAAGAAGCACATTTTGTCTGCTCCCCCATTTTTGTGGACTTTATTCCATATGACTTATTACAGTTTTACTCACCTCTGGATGTATGCACTTCCTGTGTTTTGCACACTCCTTTTATTATTACATTAGTCACACTTTTGAATACATGCATTGGTATTTGCACATCTTCAACCATGCTAGTCTACATTGTGTAGTTACATACCATTGTACTCTGGCCTTTGCAGCGCTACACTACTTTATCCCACTATGGACAGATGAGACCAAGATCAACTTTTACCAGAGTGATGGGAAGAGAAGAGCATGGAGAAGGAAAGGAACTGCTCATGATCCAAAGCATACCACCTCATCAGTGAAGCATGGTGGTGGTAGTGTCATGGTGTGGGCATTTATGGCTGCCAATGGAACTGGTTCTCTTGTATTTATTGATGATGTGACTGCTGACAAAAGCAGCAGGATGAATTCTGAAGTGTTTTGGGCAATATTATCTGCTCATATTCAGCAAAATGCTTCAGAACTCATTGGATGGCGCTTCACAGTGCAGATGGACAATGACCCGAAGCATACTGCAAAAGCAACCAAAGAGTTTTTTAAGGGAAAGAAGTGGAATGTTATGCAATGGCCAAGTCAATCACCTGACCTGAATCCGATTGAACATGCATTTCACTTGCTGAAGACAAAACTGAAGGGAAAATGCCCCAAGAACAAGCAGGAACTGAAGACAGTTGCAGTAGAGGCCTGGCAGAGCATCACCAGGGATGAAACCCAGCATCTGGTGATGTCTATGTGTTCCAGACTTCAGGCTGTAATTGACTGCAAAGGATTTGCAACCAAGTATTAAAAAGTGAAAGTTTGATGGATGATTGTTAATCTGTCCCATTACTTTTGGTCCCTAGAAAAGTGGTAGGCACAAATACAAACTGTTATAATTCCTAAACCGTTCACCTGATTTCGATGTAAATACCCTCAAATTAAAGCTGAAAGTCTGCAGTTAAAGCACATCTTGTTCTTTCATTTCAAATCCATTGTGGTGGTGTATAGAGCCAAAAAGATAAGAATTGTGTCAATGTCCCAATATTTATGGACCTGACTGTATATACAGGGATATGCTTTGTTCATATTTCATGTCGGAGGTTTACAGCCACTTTAAAAGTGAGTGTTGCTGACTGAGCTTTTTTTTCATTTTGTAATACAAAAAGGGGTCCACTGCACCCACCTATAACTGTCCATTGCAGTAAGCAGCATTGGAAGGCAACATATGATATAAACAAGGCCAAGGATAAATCCAAGGAAAAAATCCAAGCTCACTTATGGACCAGCCCGCGGACAACTGAATCAACCCGGCGGGCCACCTTTGCCTTGATTACTCACAGCAGAAGCCGATCTGCAGGTGCCTGACACTGGATGTCTGCTGGCACCCGCTGATCATCGAGCAAACACACCGAATGAAGCTCTGCCTATATAAACAAAGCAAAGCTTCATTCTGACAGGGGGGAAGTGATGGATGTTGTGTCCCTGCAAAGCAGGGAATACAATCTATCACTTCCCTTAGTAAACACACCCCACAGAGTACACATAAACACTGGCTAGACACACAGTTAACTCTTTTGATGGCCCTATATGTTTAACCCCTTCCCAGCCAGTGTCATTAGTACAGTGACAGTGCATATATAGCATCACTAGTGTCACTGGTTCCCACAAAGTGTCAAAAGTGACAGTTAGTGTCCACCACAATATCGCACTCCCAATATAAGTCGATAATCGCCGCCATTACTAGTATAAAAATAAATAAATAAAAATGCCAGTATATTTATATATACCATAGTTTATAGACGCTTTAACTTTCATGCAAAACAATCCATATACACTTATGCCCTGTACACACGGAAAATGTTTTTCCAATGGAAAATGTGTGATAGGACCTTGTGTGTGGGCTTCATCACACATTTTCCATCGGAATTTCTGACACACAAAGTTTGAGAGCTTGCTATAAAATTTTCCGACAACAAAATCCGTTGTCGGAAATTCCGATCGTGTGTACACAAATCCGACGGACAAAGTGCCACGCATGCTCAGAATAAATAAAGAGATGAAAGCTATTGGCTACTGCCCCGTTTATAGTCCCGACGTACGTGTTTTACGTCACCGTGTTCAAAACGATCGGATTTCCCGACAACTTTGTGTGACCGTGTGTATGCAAGACAAGTTTGAGCCAACATTCGTCGGAAAAAATCCATGGATTTTGTTGTCGGAATGTCCGATCAATGTCGGACTGTGTGTACAGGCCATTATTGTGATTTATTTTTTACCAAAAACATTTAGCAGAATACATATTGGCCTAAATTGATGAAGAAATTTGATTTATTCTCAGTTTTTTTATTGGATGTGTTTTATAGCAAAAAGTAAAAACATTTTTTTTTCCCCCAAAATTGTCGGTCTTTTTTTGTTTATAGGGCAAAAAATAAAAACCGCAGAGGTGATCAAATACCACCAAAAGAAAGGGGGTAGAGTGTCGCAGGACCACGCAATTGTCAGTTAAAATAACGCAGTGTCGTATCGCAAAAAATGGCCTGGTCATAAAGGGGGGTAAATCTTTCAGAGGTCCAGTGGTTAATGTGTCACGTGCCCATAACAAACCCATCACCACTGAAATGTTAGGGCAGCTCATCCGCTTAGTTTTAAACTGTGGTCTGTAGTATTGTCGGGTTACTTTTGAGATGATCTTCAGATTTTCTGCGCGTCTGGGGGATGAGCAGTTGCTGAATACAAGTGCATTGTGTGTAATGGTTAGTTGTTTTGCTCCCTAGAAGCAGGACATTGTCATAGACAGGCTGCATTTCCTACTGCAGTCCCAAAACCTTTATTGCAAGTTACATTTCCTTAGAAACAGTGCATCCAAAAAAAGAACAAGCAAAGTTAGCTATGTAGCTAATCGCATACCATATTACAGAATTTTGTATTGGAGTTTTCTTTGATTTTAATAGACAGAATAATCGGTCAGATTATGGGTAGGGAGATTAGAAGGAACGAAAAAGCCCTTTGCTAATATATGCAGAGTGCAGAATCGGCTATTTCAAGCAGAACGTATTTAAAGAGGAACTGCAGTCTGCTCACATAATTTATATTAAAAACAACTTTGCCATTCTGAAGCTTCCCTCCAACCAGTTTGCATATTATTTTATATATACTGTGATTCTGTACTTGCCAAATATGCTGCAGAAATCTCCCTCCACTGAGTCTGGCTGCATCCATTTTAACTGTGGGCAGCTGAAGCTGCTGCCTGTTCACTTCCTGGATTTACACAGACGCACAGAGGCACACCTCCAGCTCTGCAGCTTTCTTTAGCCCTCTTATGACTCATCCCCCCCTCCCTTCCTGGCAAACTCTCACATGAGTGAGAGAGTGAGCTGTGCATGATGTCATAAGCCTAGGCCAGAGATATGCAATTAGCGGACCTCCAGCTGTTGCAAAACTACAAGTCCCATCATGCCTTTGCCTCTGGGTGTCATGCTTATGGCTGTCAGAGTCTTGCTATGCCTCATGGGACTTGTAGTTCTGCAACAGCTGGAGGTCTGCTGATTGCATATCCCTGGCCTAGGCTAATGACCAGACAAGAAACAGGAAGTGGGCTGTATAAGGTATTTACTGGCAGAAAAAAAAAATGTTTTACTATCCAAAGTTAAAACAACAAGGGCAGAAGATTTAATAGATGGAAGGATGAAAAATAACTGAAGGTTCATCATAAATCCCCCAGGGCAGGTTCTCTATTTTTCGGTCGGAAAAAGTTTCTATCCGAAAATGCGTTCGTCTGTATGCAATTCGTACGTGCAAAAAATCACGCATGCTCGGAAACAATTCGACGCATACTCGGAAGCATTGAACTTGATTTTCTCGGCTTGTCGTAGTGTTGTACGTCACTGCGTTCTTGACGGTCGAAAGTTCAGAGAACTTTTGTGTGACTGTGTGTATACAAGGCAAGCTTGAGCGGAATTCCGTCGGAAAAACCATTCAAGATTTTTCTGATGGAAATTTCGCTCGTGTGTACGGGGCATTAGACTGAAAATCTGTTTACTGAATCAGATCAGGCAGCGATTGCAATTGGTTACCAGAGGTTATAATGTATCATTACCGCTCGCTGACTGGTTGCTAGAGGTTACAGCACACATTACGGCTCACTGATTAGTTGCTAGAGGTTACAGCACATGATTTATGCTTGTTGATTGGTTGCTAGAGATTACTGTACATCAATACTGCTCACTGATTGGTTGCTAGAGGTTATGCACATCCTCTCCTCACTGCCTGCACATCATGGACTGGGGAGGTGAGGGGACCTATTAATAGATAGAAAACTCCTAGGGATTCTAGGACTCCTGGGATCAGTAGCAGTGCTGGGGGTAGAGGAGGGTATAATCAATGGCATTGCTTTTTTTTTTTTTTCTTACTGACTACCAATATAAAGAGGAGTTTCAACACTGTTCACCAATGTAATAGGGGTTTACGCTGACCACGTAATAGAAGCATTTACAGTAACCACTAGACATGTGCACACTGAAATATTTCGTTTCGGAATTTCGTTTTTGTCCGAAAAATAAGTTTTTTTAGTTACTCCCGAAATCCGTTTTTATTTATTTTGTTTCATTAAAAAATGCATTCGTCCGAAAATCCGAAATAATTAAGGTTAAATCTGTCATTGAAGGCTTATGGTGTCTGTCAAATGTCTAAGAAGATTCGACGGAGCAGCTAAACTGTACGACGCTGCAATCGTACATTTCCGGTCAAATGTTCCGCCTACAAGCTATAGTAGAATTCTAATGTTGTATGACACTAGTAATAATTATATTTATTAATGATTATTACTAGTCAACCAACATTAGAATTCTTCTATAGCCTGTGGGCGGAGCATTTGACCATAAATGTCCGCTTGCGGCGACTGCTTCGTCGAATCTTCATGTCGAATCTTTTCTCTTTATGTCTAATAATCTTGGACTAATAGAGTTAGGTTAGGCACATTCGACCTTTTTTGTTATTATCTCTATAATATTGAATCTTTTTTCACTATGTCGAATCTTTTCTCTCTATGTAGAATAATCTTGGACTAATAGAGCTAAGGTTAGGCACATTCGACCACAGGTTCGATGGACACAGATCGCTATTGTCAGCATCATGTCGAATCTCCTATCTATACCGAACTGTTGTCGCAACGAAAATAAAGCATTTGTTTATGTCGCATCTTTCGGCTTTCGGATTCTGCACGTTCGTTATCGTTTGTTAAAGCGATAACGAAAATACCCGAAATTCGGACGAAAATGCATTCGGACAAAAACGAATTCACATGTCTAGTAACCACCAATGTAAGGAGGGATTAACACTGACCACCAATGTAAGGGGGACATTCACACTGGCCACTAGTGTGAATGAAAGGATTATACACCAAGCATCAATGTAATGAGAAGATTTACACTGACCACCAATGTAACTGAGACATTTAGCCTGCGTTCCCATTTGTGTGTGTCAGGAACGCATGGAAAATCGCTTTCCTGACACCACAGAAACATGCTGCTCTTTAGCAGATACACAGCAATGCCATTAATTGTTAATGGCACCCTCACACATCTGCTGACATGTGTCTTGGCACCATGTGATTTAAAAAGAGGTTTTGGGACTTTCTTCCACATTTGTAGCACATAGAGCAGCCCACTGAAATGAATGGGATGCCCTACACATGACCTACATCTTTATCCACCCTGTCAGTACACCTTTGCATCCTAAAATCCATGCTAAACTCTGCACCCCAAACCTCCCCATCCTCTCCACTCCACTCCCCCACCCCTTTAACTCTGCCTCCCTCCTCTGCTCATATTTGCACCCACCTTCCTTACCTCCATACATCCCCTCCTTGCTCACCTGTGCACCCCAAACTGTAATTCCTTCTCTGCCTACCTCTGCACACCCCATACTACCCTCCCCCCACTAATTTGCTTGCCTTTGCAGAGCAGGCAGATGGTAGGCTTAATGACCACAGTTGTAAGCAAGATTTTCAAGCATGCCCCATTATCTCCCCAGTGGGCAGCATTCAGTATAGGTGATGGGGGATATAACCTCAGGGGGGCATGATATACATATGAATACAGCCTCTATTTACATATGAATGATGCTGGTCCACCGCTATTTACATATGAATGTTGCCACTATTTACATATCAATGCTGATATTTACATGTAAACACAGGGTCTGCAGGTGAGTCATCTGTACACAACAATAAGGCAGAGCTGGGCGGCATTAGTAACAGAACTTCACACTGAGATTTCAGGACACAGCCTGGGACTAAAACCTCAAGGGACAGGGAAAGTTAAACTGGGATAGTTGGCAAGTGTGAGGCAGCTGCTTTGGGCCCCAAAACAATCACAGGGCCCAGGGCAGCTGCCCCTTTTGCCCTGCCATAAAGATGGCTCTGACTGTAGTATCTTCCTCAAGCGTCACCCCGACCTCTCTGCTGGGTCCCTAGCTTGGCACTTAAGATACTTCTCAAGCTTCACCCACTGGCTTGCTTGGTCCCTGGCTTCACACGCAAGTCTGCTCTGCAAACATCACCTCCGCTGGCTGGGTCCCTGGCTTGATACTAACTGAAGTTTCCTGATTCTTCACCACCCCCGGATGGTGAGAATACTGCTCACATACAGAATATACACAAAGGTAGTATTGCATTTATGTGTTGATAGAACACTCATTTGGCACTCCCAGCACTGTCGCAGTGCTGTTACCAGGAGGTACCAGTCACCGGCTATGATCAGGAGCAAGTAGGATACGCTCCTGATTACACGATCATGTGATCAGGAAGCCTTCACGTGAAGATTCTTTTTAAAGGGACAGCAGGAGCTGGCAGAAAGGGTTTGAATCGGCTTCATAAAGTAAAGCCTGTCACCTGGAAGCAGTGGTCTCTCTGCAGTGGTTGGTCCACCCCCTTCTGAGTCAGACCTACCAGGGATGTGCAGTGAGGTCAGAGACAGATACACACAGGTTACATACGTCGCGATCATTAGAGTGAGAGCAATAATTCTAGTACTAGACCTCCTCTAACTCTAAATATGTAACCTGTAAAAAAATATAAAGCAACATCTATAGAGATTTATAAGTACTGAAGTGTCACAATTGGCCTGGGTGGCAAGGGGTTAATTACCCCAAGTAAGTAATATACAAATAATTATATTAAATATTTTTATTTTATTTTTTATATTTTTATTTTTATTGGACAGCTTGGGCCAATGGTACTTACTTTACCATTGGTCCAGGACTCCAAGTTGTTCATTGAGCTCAGTACCTCTGACAAAAAGTGAGGAGAGGCACTGTGAGCTCATCCTCTCAGTCTGCTGCAAACAGAGTGTTCCAGCTTGTATTTAAACTGGCCACTCTGCATGCAGCTTCTAACAGGCTGCGCAAGGAGCCCCATATCTCTGGAACCATAGGTAATAGGAGCTCCAAATACCAGTGGTGGGGTAGGACTTAGGCTACATGCCCCCCCAAATTTGTTGTCTCTGTGACCCCAGGTCGCCGAGCTCTGAGCCTTGAAGCTTGATTTAAAAGAAAATGTTATGTTCATGTCAGGAGAGGCCCTGTCTCACCTGCCTCCCCTGATTGCACTTCCCTGAGATCTACAGTATTGCTTTGCCTTTAGCACAGTCCATACTCCATGCTGTTTCAGAATTCTGCCTTTGATTTGGCAGCAGGTGTGTCGGACCTCTTCAGAGAGACTCTTCCTTGCATCCAGGGATCAAAGATCCAAATCTGCACTATGCTGGCAGGGGACAGGCTTTTCTAAGTTGGCTGTGAATGCTTTAAAGGTAAACAAATTGAGAGACAATGAACACATTTTGTTTTGATGGACCTGGAATGTAGTAAGCTGATTTAAACTGAAGGTTTAATTGTATTTGAAGGAATGTACTGGGTAGTGCGAGGGTCAAAAGTTTACTACAGTTCAGGGTTGGATGACTCACACAGGCGGGTCTCTGGTGCCTCTCCCTGGTTCTGAAAGGTTGGAGAACTTTCTGGAAACTTGGGGGCGGAGGCCAGGAGGTTTGATCTGCATACATAGGGGAGCTTAGTCAATCTCCAGGCAGCAGACCTGGCATGGTGTTTGAGCCACCCCTTAAATATGGACAAGTCATGGTGGCAGGGGGTGAGGTGGAAGATGGAGTGCTGAAGAGACAGTCGGTGGCCCTTGAGAAGAACCCCTGCTAGGGGGGGGGGGGGCACTCTGCATCGGGCTGGGGCTGACCTGAGAGGATTCTGGCAGCATCATGATTTGAAAGGAATCTTATGCTTAGAGTCAGCGAGAGCAAGGAGGACAGTGTGAGTATATCAGCATGGTCAGGAACTTGCAAAGGGAAAGACTGTTACATGTAGCAAGCCTTTCTAGGAGACAGCGTTGGGCCTAAAACTTTCCTTTCCTTGCCCTGGGAGATCTTCAGTAGCCGCCAGATGGGCTAGTGAAGAAGCAGCCAGGTGGGCTGGTAGTTCCTGCAGTCAGTAGAACTGGGATCAGTATCTTTGTTGGAGCTGGAGTTACTCTTGTATTCAATCGTGAACATTTTTGTGCTACTTTCCAAAGGGACTGAGAGTTTCTAGTACTTAAAGGGCTTTTGCTTTTCCTATCGGAGACTGTCAGTGTTCAGGAACAAAGATAGTGAGACCCGTAGGAGAGAATAGACGGAGGGTAATCATGACTATGGGAGGAACAGGGGTCAGGGAACGGTCAGTCAGGTCAGTTGTGGGGCATAGGTTTAGCTCTTACCTGATTGGAGGTAGAAGTCAGGGGGGCTGGATCCAGAGGTTGGGGTCCGGTGTAGGGGGTGGTTTCTGCATAATTCGGAGAAGTTTGGAGAGGTGACATCTTCTTGGGACATCCGTGCTGGTCACCTGCAGGTAGACAGACAGGGAGATGAGTGAGTTAGAGGCCTTGTTAGCTCAGGTCAGGGCCGCAGCAGTCGAACGGGGTCCTCAGTGGCTGCAGCAGCAGCTGGCTGACGTACTTGGGGGGTCAGGATCTGCTACTTCACCTGTCCCTTCTTCCCCGGGGAGGAAACGAGCCAGAAAGGTGCGCCCGCCGGAGCGCCTGAGCCCATCTCCTGTCCCTAAGGCTCAACGGGCGAGAAGGAGCCCCTGTCCCAGGGACCCTCCAGGGCTCACTGTGGGGCTGCCTGCTCATGCCTCCGGTGTGGACCCTGGGAGGAATCCTACCCCACGGCGCTCTTCTAATGCTCGCAGCACAGGCCGGAGCATGCGGCAGCCCTCCCCCTCCCCCCCCCGTGTAGATGTCCTGTGTGGGAGAGCTGCTCAGCAGGGGAGACGCAGCGGGATGCGCAGTGGGGGGCGTCCCTGCCCCTCAGCTGTCCGGAGAGAGAAGGATGCCCAGGCTTCAGGGATACTCACTGGGGGGGTGCCGTCATCGTCCCCCGCCAGCCGCCGACACAGGGCTCCGGAGCGTTCGGCTCCCTCTGCCACTGCTACGCAGAGCGGAGCTCAGCTTGCTGAGATTGCAGTCACGAACAGCGGTGGGGTGGGAGCGCCCTCTGCTGGTTCACCATCCACATCACAGGCGGGACATCACAGCAGGATGAGTGAGAAGGCCCAGGCTGGGGGACACGCCCCCTTAAAGAGACAGCGCGTCCCTGCTGCAGCTGGGGGTACTACTGTGCCCAGCAGCTCTTCCATGGAGAGAACAGAGCCCGGGGCTGAAGAGGAGGCTTCCAGGAGCCCTGAGGTGGAACTGCTTGAGCAAAGGAGGCAGGGGACGTCACCGCGGCAAGATTCTTCGGCTGAGTCCGGTGAGCTCACCAGCGCGGATGAAGACGATCGATCGGTCGGGAGGCGTCCTGCTTTGCGGAGCCAGCTGGGATCCGGACGAACGGCTAGTCGTGTGGCGGTTCGGCTGCAGCCTGGTAAGTCGACAATTTTACCTTTACATACTAGCCAGATGGGGGGAGTTAATTTGGGGGTTTCCTCGGAGGTTAGTTCAGTGCCAGGAGTGGTGGGTGGAGATGCGGGTGCTGCGCCGGTTTTGTCCGCATTTTTTGCAGGCTTCCGGGAGTTATTGGCCCGTTTTGATCCGGCGGGGTCTTCTTTAGCATTGCAGGGGCCCGTTGGGGCATGGGCTCCCGCTGCCGCCGGCGTGGACTCTGTTGTTCCTCTCACACCCCCCCCAGTAGGGCCGCTTGCGGTAGCGGTATCCGGGTCGGGGGGGTCCTCCGGGGTTAGTGTGACATCGGCGTCGCAGACGGAGGTGACTGGGGCGGACGCGAATAAAGGGAAGGAGTCCTCTGAGGATAAGGTGCGGTTGGCGGATGCGGCGAAGTGCGAGATTTATGTGTGTTTTGAGGGCCCACTGGGGGTGCATCTGAAGCAGGAGGTGCGCGAGAAGATCTGGAAAGGGGAATATGTTGAAATATTCTCTCTTTTGCCGTTAGAAAAATTTAATATCGACAAGGGCAAGGCGGACGAAAGCAAGAAGGAGGAGGAGGAGAAGCGACGCTGGAGGCTTATTCCTCGCACCTTTGGGAATTGGCTTCAGGCGTTTGCCATTTTGGCTAGCGTAATTGGCGAAAAAGCACCGGAGAATTGTTCTCCGCTTTTTTGTTATCTGGATGCCATTGGGGAGGCTTATCGAACTTATGGGGGAATTGCTTGGCTGCGATATGACGAGCAGTTCCGCCAGCGCAAGGCTTTACGTCCGGGCTTGCGCTGGGACCATAAGGACATTGGGCTTTGGATGAAGCTTATGTCACAGGCCAGGGTTTCAGGACAGCCCTTTCTCGGAGGGGCCGGCGGTTCGGGTGCCGCTGGACAGTCGGCCACACAGCGAAAGGGAATTTGCTGGCAGTTTAACGAGGGGTTGTGCCGTTTTGGCGCAAACTGTCGCTTCCGACACGAGTGCTCTGGTTGCGGGGGCTCCCATAGTTATGCCAAGTGTTTCAAAAAAGGAAAGTCCCAACCCGTTGAGTCGGCCTCAAAAAGGGAGGACACCAGTAAACCTTCCCGAGATGGTACCGTATCTAGATAGATATCCACGAAGGGAGGCGGCAAGTTTCTTGGCTGATGGTTTTGCCCATGGTTTTCAGATCCCGTGTTCGGGGCCTGTGGCCCCGTCCCCGATGGCTCAAAACTTGAAATCAACGCGCCAATTTCCCCAGGTTGTTTCGGATAAACTGGCAAAAGAGGTGGAACTCGGGAGAATGGCCGGACCATTCGCTCAACCCCCCGTGCCGTCTTTACACGTTTCTCCCCTTGGGGTGGTACCCAAAAGGGAACCCAACAAATTCCAGTTGATTCATCATTTGTCGTATCCGAAGGGGACTTCGGTAAATGATGCCATTTCTCCGGAGCTGTCTTCGGTGTCTTACACCTCCTTTGATGCCGCGGTCAGTTGGGTTCAACGGTTTGGCCAGGGTTCATTGATGGCGAAGACGGATATAGAATCCACCTTTCGTCTGCTGCCAGTACATCCGGACAGTCAGCATTTGCTGGGCTGCTGTTGGGAAGGGCAGTTTTACATGGATCGTTGTTTGCCGATGGGCTATTCCATCTCTTGCGCATATTTTGAGGTGTTTAGCACCTTCGTGGAATGGGTGGTTAAGGAAGAGACTCAGTTGAGGTCGGTGCTGCACTATCTCGACGATTTTCTTTGCATCGGCCCCCCGGATTCTTCAGTTTGTTCAGTGCTGTTGCACACTTTGGAATCTATTGCGTCACGTTTTGGAATTCCTTTGGCGCCGGGGAAGACGGAAGGTCCTTCCACAGTTATGCAGTTTTTGGGCATTGTAATTGACACGCGTCTGATGGAATGTCGTCTCCCGAACGACAAACTGGAGGACTTGCGTCAAGGGGTGGCGGAGGCGGAGGCGGAGGCGGCGAGGAAAGTTAGGCTTAGGCAATTGCAGTCGTTGTTGGGTAAGCTTAATTTCGCCTGCCGCATCATGCCTATGGGACGCATCTTTAGTCGTCGCTTATGTGCTGCCACTGCGGGAGTACTGAAGCCGCATCACTTCATCAGGCTTTCGCGTGAGCTGAAGGCCGATTTGAGGGTTTGGGGTGAGTTTTTGTCCACATACAACGGCAGGTCTTTATGGATGGCGCCGGTTGTGGCAGCATCTGACCTTGATATTTTCACTGACGCAGCGGGGAGTTCGGGTTTTGGGGCTTTCTGCCAAGGGGCTTGGTGCGCGGCGGTGTGGCCGGAAGAATGGAGTTCGGCGGGGTTCTTACGTAATTTAGTGTTACTGGAACTGTTTCCAATTGTGGTGGCGGTTGAAATCTGGGGTTGCAAATTTCGGGATAGGCGGATCTGTTTTCACTGTGACAACTTGGGGGTGGTGGAGGTTATAAAGAACTTGTCCGCGTCTTCTCCGCCGGTGGTGCGCTTGTTGCAGCACTTGGTTTTAAAGTGTTTAAGTTTGAACTGTTTAGTACAAGCTGTTCATGTCCCGGGGGTTTTAAATTCCATTGCCGATTCTTTGTCTCGTTTCCAGTGGGAGAGGTTCCGGAGGTTGGAGTCGGAGCAACTGGGGGTTCCTTGTCCCGACAAGCTGTGGAGACTGGCATTGGAGTAGCTGAGGAGCTGTTACGTCGATCGGTGACTGGGGGTACGTGGGCGGCGTACTCGTCGGTATGGGGTGAGTGGTCTACCCTGGTAAGTTCGGTTGGGGGCGGTGTGTCATCGCATGATCACGTGGCTTTGTTGCTGTATTTTATTGGGACGGGATTTACACAAGGAAAATCAGTGTCCAAAATGAACAAGAGTTTAGCTGCTTTAGCTTTTCTCTTTCGGATGCAGGGCCTGGTGGATATGACAAAGGATTTTAGGGTGCGTCAGGCCATGAAGGGGTTTCGGCGCGGGAGAGTACTGCCAGATACGAGGCGCCCGGTCTCGTTTGAGTTGCTTCAAGAGTTGGTGGAGCTGTTGCCCAGGGTTTGTACGTCTGTTTATGAGGTGAGTTTGTTCAATGTGGCTTTTGCGTTAGCATTTTTTGGAGCGTTGCGCATTGGGGAATTAGTTAGCAAGAACAGGTGTGGAGCAGGGGGGTTAAGTTTGAAGGACGTGACTCTGTCTGGGGATTGTGTTCGGATTCATATTGGCAAGTCTAAAACTGATCAATTGGGAAAAGGGGTTTCTGTGTCGTTGTTTCGGGTGCTTCCGGAATCGGTTTGCCCGGTTTCTTCGGTGCAACGATATCTTGGGGTGAGGGGGTGGAGGTCGGGGACCTTCTTTATGCACAAGGATGGCTCATCCTTGTCGCGTTTTCAATTTTTGTCAGTTTTTCGACGTTGTTTGGAAAAGGCGGGCAGGGAGGTTTCCCAGTTTAATACTCACTCCTTTCGTGTGGGGGCAGCAACAGAAGCGGCTAGGTGGGGTTTGGGTTCGCAGGTAGTGAGACGTATAGGGAGGTGGGAGTCTGATCGTTTTAAGATTTATGTTCGCCCTCATTTGCTTTAAAGTTGCATTGAGTATGTGGGTGTGGTTCTACGTTCCTTTTTTTGTGTTTCTTTCAGATCTTCCTCCTGGCCTGGTCTGGATACTGGGGGATTCATACGTGTTCTGGGGGGCTGTTAGGGCTGATGTACGTCCGGAAGGGAGGCAACTGGGCATTTCTCGGAGTGAGGCTGTATTAAAATGGTTGGGTATCCGTGGAATGATGTGGGGCCAAGTCCTTCCTGAATTTCACTATTTTTCCAGAATTGACAGGCCCCCAGATGTTCTAGTTTTACAGGCAGGGGGCAATGATTTAGGGGTGCGGGCTGCCAGGGACCTGGCGAGGGATATTAAATTTGATATTCTGCGCCTGCTACGTGATTTTCCTGGCTGCATCATTGTGTGGTCAGATATTGTGGCAAGAAAAGTGTGGCGTTTCGCCCGCTCTGTGGGCAGAGTGAACAAAGCCAGAATTAAGTTGAATAGGGAGGTTGGGAGGTTTGTGGCCCGTCTCGGGGGCATAGTGGTTCGACACAGGGAGTTGGAGGATCAGTCTGTTCGCTATTGGCGAGACGACGGTGTTCACTTAAATGCAGTGGGCATAGACATATGGTCCTTGGATCTTCAGGAGGGTGTGGCAAGGGCGTTGCAGGTGTGGAGGGATTCGCTTGAATGAGGTTTCAATCAAGCTCACGTGGCGGTTCAAGGGGTCTTTGGGGGTCAGTAAAAATTTTTATTTGGTCACAGGAGTAGTGGGGCCCATCTAAGGATGGCGCTTACATTTGTTAGTGGTGGTTCTCCCAGGAGATAAATCCCCTGGGGGAGGGTTTGTGATGTCCGAGTGTCCTCGAGCCTGTTGGGGCACAGCTGAGGATATTGACCGTTTACAGTTATAAAGTGTGCATTTTGAGACACCCAAAGACCTCTTGCTGTTTGGACATTATTTTGTTATCAAGGATATGTGTTACATGTTTTTTCATGTTTTTTTGTTATTTATTATTTGGTTAATAAATTGGCTGCTGTGGCCTTATAAAACCCATGTCACGCAGTCTGTGTTTTTAATTTAATGGTAAGACCCAAGGTTGACGAATCCTTTAGTCAAGTGAGACCCGTAGGAGAGAATAGACGGAGGGTAATCATGACTATGGGAGGAACAGGGGTCAGGGAACGGTCAGTCAGGTCAGTTGTGGGGCATAGGTTTAGCTCTTACCTGATTGGAGGTAGAAGTCAGGGGGGCTGGATCCAGAGGTTGGGGTCCGGTGTAGGGGGTGGTTTCTGCATCATTCGGAGAAGTTTGGAGAGGTGACATCTTCCCACCCTCCCGCCCTGATGTCAGGAGTCAGCAGGCTGGATAGGTATGAGTTGTATTGGTATTTTATGAATACGGGTAAGGTGTGTGTGTCATGCAATCTTATTTTCAAAAAAAAAAAAAAAAAAAATTATAAAGAAAACGAAGAATTAAAAAAAAAAAAAAAAAAAGATTAATAATAATAATAAAAAAAAAAAAAAAAAAAGAGGAATAAATAAATTAAAAAAAAAAAAAAAAACTTATGTTGTATACGGTTAAAATGTAAGGTTGTGGTAGATTTTAAAACTTGTCACAGCAGTTGGCGGTTCAAGGGGTCTTTGGGGGTCAGTAAAAATTTTTATTTGGTCACAGGAGTAGTGGGGCCCATCTAAGGATGGCGCTTACATTTGTTAGTGGTGGTTCTCCCAGGAGATAAATCCCCTGGGGGAGGGTTTGTGATGTCCGAGTGTCCTCGAGCCTGTTGGGGCACAGCTGAGGATATTGACCGTGTACAGTTATAAAGTGTGCATTTTGAGACACCCAAAGACCTCTTGCTGTTTGGACATTATTTTGTTATCAAGGATATGTGTTACATGTTTTTTCATGTTTTTTTGTTATTTATTATTTGGTTAATAAATTGGCTGCTGTGGCCTTATAAAACCCATGTCACGCAGTCTGTGTTTTTAATTTAATGGTAAGACCCAAGGTTGACGAATCCTTTAGTCAAGTACTGGAACATGTACATAGAGAGGAGTTGTCCCTGGTTTTGTTGCTATCAAGTTGGGCATTCCAAAAACTCCTGTTCTCCATCCAAGCTTTTACCCCTAACAAAACATAAAACCAAGCTCAAAGACTGTTTCTTGTGTCTGGAGAAAGCGTGGAGAATACTTGTTGCCTGGCAGGAGTGGGGAACCCAGTTACCAAATGGCTCCTTCGGGGGTGAGCGCTACATGTGTAAAAAACAAACACCAATATACATAACAATTGATTGTATGCAAATTTAACTGGGTGAATAAAAGTAAAGGGTATATAAAATAATGTGCATAAACCATAGGATAAAACTATGACAAAAATCTGTGTAATAGAACGTGATATAAAAGTGGTAACCACATTGTCTTACATTTTTAGCTTGGGGTTAGACAATATATGCACATATAGATTGCTATCTAGTATCAAGATACAGTGCTAGCAGCTCTCCTTTTGCATTTTGGTTTTATTGAGTTTTTTTCATTTATTTCACGACCCAAGCATTTATTTCCATAGGAGTTTTACTGGCATATGTATTCAGCATTGATGAGTTGTAAATGGAACCTTTGACTGAAATGCCCCGTACACACGATCGGGATTTTGGTCGGAAAAAGATATGATGGCTTTTCCGACGGAATTCCGCTCAAGCTTGGCTTGCATACACGCGGTCACACAAAAGTTCTCTGAACTTTCGACCATCAAGAACGCGGTGACGTACAACTCTACGATGAGCCGAGAAAATGAAGTTCAATGCTTCCGAGCATGCCTCAAATTGTTTCAGAGAATGTGTAAGAATTTTGTGCGTCGGAATTGCTACAGACAATCGCATTTTCGGATAGGAACTTTTTCCGACCGAAAAAATTGAGAACATGCTCTCAATCTTTTGCTGGCTGGAATTCAGCCAGCAAAGTCCGATGGAGCATACACACGGTCAGATTTTCCGACCAAAAGCTCTCATCGGTCTTTTGCTGGCCGAATTTCCGATCGTGTGTACACGGCAAAAGGAGAAGAAAAGTGGAGTGGAGGATGAGTTGGGACTTCTTAAGGAGTCCACGGCATTTAGAAAGGTGTTGATGAGGGTCAAATTATTTTGCTTTTTGCCTTAATTAGAATTCATTCAAATATGGGAGTTATAGAGGATGGTTTTATTGTTGTGCATATTGAATCCAATGGCACAAAGTTCTATCAGACTGTTACTGTCTTTCATTTAATATACTGAAAACATTCTCCTGTGTCTTTATTTATGGCATCTTAGCTCTATTCAAGGTGAGGAGCACTTTTAAACATTTCCAGGCTCTTACTATTGACATTTTGGCTGCCATTACCATATAGAAAAGCAAAATAGTATTTCGGAAACACAAGCTACTTGCCCAATTTATTAGCCATTGTTGATGTATGATATGAAAATCATGGCTCCTAAGGAGAATGTTTTTGGCTGCAAAAAGACAGCATTGATTACTTGGCAAAGAAAGAATTTACATATTATCGCTTCTATTCAGTTCAATTAAAATGCAAAGCAAAAGGCTAATCATTTTCTTGTGAAAGAGAACACCATCTATGTCAGACTGGAACAACCATTATTGAACGAGGTGGGGGCCTTTGACACCATAGGGTTGATTTACTAAACCTTGAGAGTGCAAAATCTGTTGCATCTGTGTATAGCAACCAATCAGCTTCCAGTTTTTTTTTTTGTCAAAGCTTAATTGAACAAGCTTAAGTTAGAAGCTGATTGGCTACTGTGCACAGCTGCACCAGATATTCCACTGTCTGGTTTTGGTAAATAAGCCCTACCTGTCTATCTTCTGCATTCAATGCAGTTTTTACATCTCTACCCAATTGCTGTAATGATAATTCCACATTCAGGCATGTAAATAAAAGCATCAACATCTATGAAGCCTTCCTAAACCCAAGGATGATATTATATAGCTAAAACAGGGTGGTTCCACAATTTTCACACCTTCCTCCTGTTGGCGAAATTTGCCTTTCCATGGTGATTGGATGAAGGTCTCGGTGCTACCTGTGTGGATATAAATGCTGGGATATATATCTAAAGCTGGTCATAGATGGGGCAATTTTCTAAGAAAGATAATTAAATCACTTCATGATTCCCCCATCAACACAGTCAGTGTTGATGGGGGAATCCCTCCTGCAGAGCTATTGTGTTCTCCCTGCAGGAAGGGGGAGGGAGGGGGGGCTGGGAGGACACGCTGTGATTAACCACTTCAATACCAAGCACTTTCGCACCTTCCTGCCCAAGCCAATTTTCAACTTTCAGCGCTGTCACTTTTTAAATGACAATTGCACGGTCATGCTACACTGTACCCAAACGAAATTTTTATCCCCACAAATAGAGTTTTCTTTTGGTGGTATTTGATCACATCTGCGGTTTTTATTCTTTGCTAAACGAATAAAAAAAGACCGAAAGTTTTGAAAAAAAGTTTTTCTTTGTTTTTGTTATAAAATTTTGGAAATAAATAAGTTTTCTCCTTCACTGATGGGCACTGATAAGCTGCACTGATGGGCACTGATAAGGCGGCACCAATGAAGCGGCACTGATGATGGGCGGCACTGATGAGCACTGATAGGCAGCACTGATAGGTGGCACTAATGTGTGGCACTGGTGGGCATTGATAGGGGGCACTGATGGGCACTGATAGGCAGCACCGATGAGCACTGAAAGGCTGCACTGATGGGTACTTATGGGTGGCACTGATAGGCGGCACTGCTGCGGCACTGCTGGGCACTGAAAGGCAGCGCTGGTGGGCATTGATGGGAACTAATGGCTGGCACTGGTAGATTTAACTGATAGGCATCACTGGTGGCACTGGCAGGCATTGGGGATGGGCACTGATTTGCAGCTGCCTAGGCACTGATTGACATTTCCCTGGTGATCTAGGGTGGCATACCTGGTGGTCCAGTGTGGTGGCCATCCCTGGTGGTCCTGGCAGCATCCTGGTGGTTCTGGGCGGGCATCCGAGGGGGGGCTGCGCTGATAAACAATCAGCACAGACCCCTCCTGTCAGGAGAGCAGCCTCTACGCTGGTGTGTCAGACACGAGTGAGGAAAAGCCGATCAACGGCTCTTCCTGTTTACATCGTGATCAGCCGTGATTGGACACGTCTGATCACGTGGTAATGAGTCTCTGTCAGAGACTCTTTACCTAGATCGGAGTTGCGGAGTGTCAGACTGATTGGGGGTGCACAGCGGATTGATATCCTGAAAGACGTCATATGACATATGGTCAGGATATCGCAACCACTTTGCCGACGTCATTTTGTTATATGGCAGGCGGCAAGTGGTTAATATTACCTGCATGAAAAATCCAACAGGCTAGTTGTATGGATCGATCAACTTGGGTGCAATCAGCCTGCACATACATGGTTCTAATCTCGGCTGGTCCCTGCTGAACTGAAGGAAATTCAAACAGTCTGTGGATGCCTTTAGGCTCATTAGATCTAAGGAAGTGGCTTTGACAAGCTACGAAATGCCTTCCACATTATAGAACAAGTCCAGCGGAATGTGACTAACTACCATTAAATATACCATACCATCTCTGAATGCACAACACATCGAACCCAGATGGGCTACAGCAGCTGAAGACCACACCGGGTGCCACTCCTGTCAGCTAAGAACAGGAAACTGAGGCTACAATTTGCACAGGCTCACCAAAATTAGACAATAGAAGATTGGAAAATGTTGCCTGGTCTGATGAGTCTCGATTTCAGTTGCGACATTCAGATGGTAGGGTCAGAATTTGGTGTAAACAACATGAAAGCATGGATCCATCCTGCCTTGTATCAATTGGCGGTGGTTGTGTAATGGTGTTGGGGATATTTTTTCAGCACACTTTGGGACCCTTATGCCGCGTACACACGAGCGGACTTTACGGCGGACTTTGCCCGGCGGACTGGATTTCGTCGGACAATTCGATGTGTGTGGGCTCCAGCGGACTTTGTTTTCTCAAAAGTTGGACGGAATTAGATTTGAAACTTGTTTAAAATTTATCCGTTGAAATCGAGTCCGGTCGAAAAGTCCGCCGTCTGTATGCTAGTTCGACGGACAAAAAGCCACGCTAGGGCAGCTATTGGCTACTGGCTATGAACTTCCTTGTTTTAGTCCGGTCGTACGTCATCACGTACGAATTCGACGGACTTTGGTGGATTGTGTGTAGGCAAGTCCGTTCGTTCACAAAGTCCGTCGGAAAGTACGTCGAAAAGTCCGCCGGGCAAAGTCCGCCGTAAAGTCCGCTCGTGTGTACGCGGCATTAGTATCAATAATTGAGCATTGTCTAAAGGCCACAGCCTACCTGAGTATTGTTGCTGACCATGTCCATCCCTTTATGACTACAGTGTACCCATCTTCTGATGGCTCCTTCCAGCAAGATAATGCACCATGTCACAAAGCTCAAATCATCTCACCACTGGTTTCTTGAACATGACAATGAGGTCACTGTACTCCAATGTCCTCCACAGTCACCAGATCTCAATCCAATAGAGCACCTTTGGGATGTAGTGGAACGGGAGATTCGCATCATGGATGTGCAGCCGACAAATCTGTAGCAACTACGTTATGCTATCATGTCAATATGGACCAAAATCTCTGAGGAATGTTTCCAACACCTTGTTGAATCTATGCCACGAAGAATTAAGGCAGTTCTGAAGGCAAAAGGGGATCCAACCTGGTACTAGCAAGGTGTACCTAATAAAGTGTCCAGTGAGTATGTATTGTCCATTTATGTACAGAGAGCACTATTGGTTTTTATTTCTTTGCATGAGTGATTGTCCATATCTGAGGGGAGTGGAGGAAATAGAAACTCCATTTGTGGAGCCATCAGATCGGTGGCCCGTGAGGGAGCAACAGTGCATGTGACCCTTGACTAATAATCAGGGTCCTACTTGGAAGCATATATTGAGCACGGTAGGTGCCCTCATGCAGATCAAGGGTGACTTAGAGTATGAGTTGAAGACTTTTGGAGCACATGGATAGCACTGGTAGACGGATACATATTTGAAAATGTATTTTCTCTTAATTTGTTTGGACTTTTATGTTGGGACTATTTTACATGTGGTGTAATGTGTAAAGGTTGTGCAACATTTTTTGTCCATTCTGTTGTCCATTCTTATATGCAGGGCCGTCTTTATTATTGATTGGACCTTGGGCAAACATTTTCTTTGGCCCTCCCGAATCCACTTATTAACTATATTTTCATGCAGTGCGGGCTCAAGGGGCAGCTGCTTTAGGCTTCACAACAATGACTAGGCCCGGGGCAGCCCCTTTTTCCCTGCATTAAAGACTGCCATGGTTATATGGATTTGATGATATTGTTTGTTTTTATTTAGATAGACTAAATGCTTCCCTTTGCCTCCTGAAGAAGTGGTTATCGCAAAACATGTAGAGGATTTGGATGTTGCTAGAGGTTATGTTTCCCTGCTTATTATTTACAGCTGTTGTTTGATTGCCATCTAATTGTGTATGGGGTCTACCTCAGCTTTTAAGGGTTGCATCATGGTTTATGTGATTTTGCAAATCCGTTTTTTTTATATTTTTGTAATAAAAATGTTTTTATACATTGGTGTTCTGTCTGCATGGGGTACTGAGAAAATCGGTACTCTTTTTGCTTGTTTTTTTTCCAAGATTACTATTAGGAAGTGGACTTCTTTTTTGACTAGCGGCACTATTCCCACTTTATCTTATTGAGAAAATGCATTAACTGAAGCTTACTGCCTATAAAATACACCACCTAAGCCTATATAAGTAGTCACTTTATATAAATAATCTCTTGTAATTGAGTATCGTTTTGCTGTTTTTTAACATATTAGCATATATATATATATATATTTATATATATATATATACATATATATATAGTATCTCACAAAAGTGAGTACACCCCTCACATTTTTTGTAAATATTTTATTCTATCTTTTCATGTGACAACACTGAAGAAATGACACTTTGCTACAATGTAAAGTAGTGAGTGTGCAGCTTGTATAACAGTGTACATTTGCTGTCCCCTCAAAATAACTCGACACACAGCCATTAATGTCTAAACCGCTGGCAACAAAAGTGAGTACACCCCTAAGTGAAAATGTCCAAATTGGGCTCAGTTAGCCATTTTCCCTCCTTGGTTTCATGTGACTCGTTAGTGTTACAAGGTCTCAGGTATGAATGGGGAGCAGGTGTGTTAAATTTGGTGTTATCACTCTCACTCTCTTATACTGGTCACTGGAAGTTCAACATAACCCCTCATCGCAAAGAACTCTCTGAGGATCTAAAGAAAAGATTTTTTGCTCTCCATAAACATGGCCTAGGCTATAAGAAGATTGCCAAGACCCTGAAACTGAGCTGCAGCACGGTGTCCAAGACCATACAGCTGTTTAAATCGGTTGTATACCTTTTTTTAAAACTTTTACCTAGGCTTACCTGTAGGTAAAAAAAAATCTCCTAAACCTGTACGGCGGGTTTACTACCGCTTTAATAGGACAGGTTCCACTCAGAACAGGCCTCGTCATGGTCGACCAAAGTAGTTGAGTGCACATGCTCAGCGTCATATCCAAAGGTTGTCTTTGGGAAATAGACATATGAGAGAGGTTGAAGGGGGGGTGGGTCAGCCTGTCAGTGCTCAAACCATACACTGCACACTGCATCAAATTGGTCTGCATGGCTGTCGGCCCAGAGGGAAGCCTCTTCTAAAGATGATGCACAAGAAAGCCTGCAAAGAGTTTGCTGAAGACAAGCACGCTAAGGACATGGATTCCTGAAACCATGTCCTGTGGTCTGATGAGACCAAGATAAACTTATTCGTTTCAGATGGTGTCAAGCGTGTGTGGTGGCAACCAGGTGAGGAGTACAAAGACAAGTGTGTCTTGTCTACAATCAAGCATGGTGGGAGTGTCATGGTCTGGGGCTGCATGAGTGCTGCCGTCACTGGGGAGCTACAGTTCATTGAGGGAACCATGAATGCCAACATGTATTGTGTCATACTGAAGCAGAGCATGATCCCCCCCTTCAAAGACTGGGCCGCAGGGCAGTATTCCAACGTGATAACAACCCCAAACACACCTTCAAGATGACTACTGCCTAGTTAAAGAAGCTGAGGGTAAAGGTGATGGACTGGCCAAGCATGTCTCCATAACTAAACCCTATTGAGCTTCTGTGGGGCATCCTCAAATGGAAGGTGGAGGAGCGCAAGGTCTCTAACATCCACCAGCTCTGTGATGTCGTCATGGAGGAGTAGAAGAGAATTCCAGTGGCAACCTGTGAAGCTCTGGTGAACTCCATGCCCAAGATGATTAAGGCAGTGCTGGAAAATAATGGTGGCCACACAAAACATTGACACTTGGGGCCCAATTTGGACATTTTCATTTAGGAGTGTACTCACTTTTTTTGCCAGCGGTTTAGACATTAATGGCTGTGTGTTGAGTTTTTTTGAGGGGGCAGCAAATTTACACTGTTATACAAGCTGTACACTCACTACTTTACATTGTAGCAAAGTGTCATTTCTTCAGTCTTGTCACATGAAAAGATATAATAAAATATTTACAAAAATGTGAGGGGTGTACTCACTTTTGTGAGATACTGTATATATATATATATATATATATATATATATATATATATATACATACATATACAGTATATAGTGAATGATTAATAAATTTGAATTTTCCCTGAGTGCTACATTTATTTATTTTATTTATTTATTTCAGGTACTTATATAGCGCCGCGCTTTACATATACATTGTACATTCACATCAGTCCCTCAAGGAGCTTACAATCTAAGGTCCCTAACTCACATTCATTTATACTAGGGACAATTTAGACAGGATCCAATTAACCTACCAGCATGTCTTTGGAGTGCATTTGAAGAAGGTTCCCTGTTGTGAGAATTGAACAAATTTCTACTGTCTGCAGTTATTTTATTATTATTATTATACACGATTTATATAGCGCCAACAGTTTACGCAGCACTTTACAATGTAGAGGGGGGACAGCACAATTACAGTACAGTTCAATACAGAAGGGACAGAAGGGCCCTGCTCGTAGAGCTTACATTCTAAAGGGAGGGGGTGGTGATACAAAAGGTAATAGATGCAGAGAATGATTATCATTGAAAATAACTTTGTAGGGGGTCCATAAAAAGATTATCATCCCTGGGTGACAAAGATGTTAGGTACGCCACATTACTTATTCTGTCATTTAAAACTTTCTTCGCCTTATTGATAACAGTAAATGTACCGTGAGCTGTAGGTATAATCTATTTCAGCAGGCTTCCCTGAGAACCTAAAGATTATTTGAAGGGTTCCTCAGGCGTAGAAAGGTTAAGATCCTAAATCTAATAGAAAGGTTAAAATCCTAATATATGAGGGTCATAAGGATTTTGAAGATATATGGAAAGAGCTTTTATATTGCTTAGCATGCATAGCCTATTAAAGTAGGATCTTTAGCTTCCAGTTCTCAGCTCAGTAGTGCCATGCTCAGATAAGCAGCAGTCAGAGTTTAGTGATGAAGCTGAAGGCAGGGAACACATACATTAATATAGAGAGATTAGGACGCAGCAGAAGATGCTTGCACACAGGGATGAGGAGGAGGAGAAACGGTACCTAAGCTTCCTGAATGGCAAACACAGCGTTCAGTAGGAAGAACCAGCCAAAGAAGGTATAATAGACAATAGAGGACAGGGCAGGAAATTGAAATGTAAAAGCTCGACTCCGTGAGGATAGAAAGTCACCAAAACTATAGACAGCTGCAAATATAAGAACTCCTCCTGTTCATCACAAGCTATTGACTTATTTCAACCAGCTCAGTACTGGGATGGGAGAGATGCCATCATACGCTTTATTCTATTAACTCATCCAGGTATTTGGAATTACTTTTAAGAACCTCTAAAAAAAAAATTAAGGGTTCCAAGAGAAGATCAAGGTGAGGACTATAACAGCAAAACATAGGAAGACATGAGGAATATATGGAAGGAAATGCTATTTGTTCTTTTTTGGTTTTCCCATGGGATGGTAAGTTTCCTTATATTTTAGCTTGTCTTGTGTCTGTGTATTGCTTGTGTAGGTGCTTTATATTAGTAAGCAAAGGACATCAAGCCTTGAAAACTTTCCTGAAAGAAACAAGAAGGGATTTTGTTCTAGCTGCTAACTCTGAAAAAGCTAGATGCCTGACTGTCATGGAATCAGTATTTTAGGTATTTTTAAGAGAGGTATGGACTCCAGAGAGAGAGATATCATTTTTGCCCCTGTACAAATCATTAGTAAGACCTCATCTGGAATATGCAGTTCAGTTTTGGGCACCAGTTTTCAAAAAGGATATCGGAGAACTGGAGAAAGTGCAGAGAAGGGCAACCAAACTGATAAGAGGCATGGAGGAGATCAGCTATGAGGAAAGATTAGAGGGACTGAATGTATTCTCTCTTGAGAAGAGGAGATTAAGGGGGGATATGATCAACATGTATAAATACATTATTCACTTTAAGATCATCACAGAGGACTCTTTACGTCTCAAGATAAAGAGATTTAATCTCCAAATACGGAAAGGTTTCTTCACAGTAAGAGCTGTGAAAATGTGTAATTGACCTCCTCAAGAGCTGCTTCTTTCCAGCTCAGTAGATTGCTAAAAAAAGGCCTGGATTTGTTACTAAATGTACATAACATAAATGGGTACTAACATTTATAGGTAAAGTTTATCCAGGGAATATCCGATTGCCTTCCGGGGATCAGGAAATAACTTTTTCCCTGCTGGAGCAAATTGGATCACACTTTGCTGGTTTTTTTTTTTGCCTTCCTCTGGATCAACTATGGGTATAGGATTGTGTATGTAGAATTGTATGATTTTTTTTCCCTTTTATTGGTTGAACTAGATGGACTTGTGTCTTTTTTCAACCAGACTAACTATGTAACTATATGTAACTGTGTAAGTATTTGAGTCTTTCTCCCAAAACAAGTAGTCAGACCAGGAGTGACTTTTTCATCTGCATACTTGTTCCAGGCCAGTAAGTCAGAAAGTAGTGAAACCAGAGGGTCAAACACCAGCCAGGAAAATGACACTTTACCTTTAATAATATTTAATTAAGGTTTTTCCAGGGATGATATCCAGCAAACGTCAAGAAAAAGAGAGATAACTGGAGTTGAGATTAATAAGTATTGGAAACTGACATTTCAGGAGAAACTGAGCAGGCAGATTCCACGGGGTATATTTATAAAACATGTTCATGGCAATATGCCAAGTGAATGTGCATGTACATTTGCTTTGTGTGAGTAGGGAAAAAAAGAATGCTATAAGGCTATTTACTGTGCTGGTTGAATGTTTTTCATTGATTTAAATTTTAAAATACCACCGTTGGCCACTAGATGGCCATAGTAAATTTCTCACTGGGTGAATTGCTGGGTAAACCTTTTATAAATACACCTCTGTGTTAATCTCTGTAAATTGGAGTGATAGAAGTAATATCCAAATATGAAATATGTAAAAGGAAATATGTAGAAAGTGTATACTTGTATGTATTACTATAGTTACTATATAGATCAAATATATTATATTTAATGCATGGCAGATATGGTACACTGTATTACCAAAAGTATTGGGACACCTGCCTTTACACGCATATGAGCTTTACTGGCATCCCAGTTTTAGTCTGTAGGGTTCAATATTGACTTGGCCCACCCTTTGCATATATAACAGCTTCAACTCTTCTGGGAAGGCTGCCCACAAGGTTTAGGAGTGTGTCTATGGGAATGTTTGACCATTCTTACAAAAGTGCATTTGCGCCTACCAAAAGGTCTTGGTATGCTGACGTCTTAAGAATTCCCTTCACTGGAACCTTAGAAACAACCCCACACCATAATCCACCAAATGATTTGGACCAGTGCATAAAGCAAACTCCATAAAGACATTAATGAGCGAGTTTGGGGTGGAGGAATTTGACTGACCTGGGGTTGTTTGTCAGAGGTTGGGCTTGGCCCCTTAAGCCGCGTGCACACAAGCAGAATGTCCGACAGAAAAAGTCTGACGAAAGCTTTTCATTGTCTATTCCGATCGTGTGTCTCAGATACCTCATCTGACTTTTCTTTTCGAAAATTCTGACGGACCTAGAAATGGAACATGTTCTAAATATTTCCGACGGAACCAATTCCTATCGGGAAAACCGCTCGTCTGTATGCTGCTCCGACGGACCAAAAACGACGCATGCTCTGAAGCAAGTACGAGACGGAAGCTATTGGCTACTGGGTATTGAACTTCCTTTTTCTAGTCCCGTCGTAAGTGCTGTACGTCACCTCGTTCTGGACGGTCGAACTTTGGTTTGACCGTGTGTAGGCAAGACCGCTTGAATGGAATTCTGTCGGAGTTCCGTCGGGGAAACCTCCGGAGTTTATTCCGATGGCAAAACCAGTCGCGTGTACGTGGCATTAGTTCCAGTGAAGAGAGGCCTCAGCATCCCAAGACATTTTGGACAATTTTATGCTCCCAACTTTGTGAGAACAGTTTGGGGATGGCCCCTTCCTGTTCCAACATGACTGCGCACCAGTGTACAAACAAGGTCCATGGAGACACGGATGAGCGAGTTTGGGGTGGAGATAATACCCTGTTTCCCCGAAAATAAGACCTAGCGTGATTGTCGGCGATGGCTGTAATATAAGCCCTACCCCCCAAATAAGCCCTTGTTAAAGTCCTTGTAGGTCTTATTTTCAGGGTAGGGCTTATTTTCGGGAAAACAGGGCAGGGCTTATTTGGGGGGTAGGGCTTATTTTTGGGAAAACAGGGCAGGGCTTATTTGGGGGGTAGGGCTTATATTGCAGCCATCACTGACAATCACGCTAGGTCTTATTTTCGGGGAAACAGGGTAATAATGAATTGGCAATGTGTGTGAGACATCCTGGTCTGTCTGATCCAATAGAAATGACAGGAAAAAAGAACCTAGTGCTCAAGGCACGGTAAAACCCCTCTGGATTTTATAGGCAGACCAGGTAATATACTGTAGTAAAAAATGTAGACTTTTATTATAATAAACTTTCAATAAAAAATTGCATAAGCAATAAATTGAAATCACATGTAAAAAATGTATCAAATAACAGTGTACCTAAATAATACATCTGTATGGAACTAAGCTGCCCTGTGCGCAATGTTGGACTAGCATGAACACATACTGACAATGACTGGAGTTTGGGGTGGAGGAACTTGACTGGCCTGCACCCGATAGAACACCTTTGGGATGAATTAGAGTGGAGACTGCGAGCCAGACATCAGTGCCTGACCTCACAAATGCGCTTCTGGAATAATTGGCAAACATTTACATAGACACACTCCTAAACCTTGTGGACAGTCTTCCCAGAAGAGATGAAGTTGTCATAGCTACAAAGCGTGGGCCAACTCAATATTGAACCCTACGGACTAAGACTGGGATGCCATTAACCACTTCCGCCCCGGACCATTTGGCTGGCCAAAGACCAGAACACTTTTTGCGATTCGGCACTGCATTGCTTTACCTGACAATTGCGTGGTCGTGCGACGTGGCTCCCAAACAAAATTGACGTGCCTTTTTTTCCTCACAAATAGAGCTTTCTTTTGGTGGTATTTGATCGCCTCTGCGGTTTTTATTTTCTGTGCTATAAACAAAAAAAGAGCATCAATTTTGAAAAAAAAGGCAATATTTTTTACTTTTTGCTAATATGTAATATGTATTCTTCTACATATTTTTGGTAAAAAAAATCGCAATAAGCATATATTCATTGGTTTGCGCAAAAGTTATAGCGTCCACAAAATAGGGATAGATTTATAGCATTTTTATTATTATTATTATTATTTTTTTTACTAGAAATGGCAGCGATCTGCGATTTTTATCGGGACTGCGACATTATGGCGGACACGTTGGACAATTTTGACACATTTTTGGGACCATTGGAATTTTTATGCCCCGTACACACGGTCCCATTTTCCGATGGAAAATGTGTGATAGGACCTTGTTGTTGTGTAGGCTCCATCACACATTTTCCATAGGAATTTCCGACACACAAAGTTTGAGAGCAGGATATAAAATTTTCCGACAACAAAATCTGTTGTCGGAAATTCCGATCGTGTGTACACAAATCCGACGGACAAAGTGCCACGCATGCTCAGAATAAATAAATAGATGAAAACTATTGGCCTCTGCTCCATTTATAGTCCCGACGTACGTGTTTTACGTCACCGCGTTCAGAACAATCGGATTTTCCGACAACTTTGTGTGACCGTGTGTATGCAAGACAAGTTTGAGGCAACATCCGTCTGAAAAAATCCTAGGATTTTGTTGTCGGAATGTCCGAACAAAGTCCGACCGTGTGTACGGGGCATTACAGCGATCAGTGCTATAAAATTGCATTGATTACTGTAAAAATATCACTGGCAGTGAAGGGGTTAACCACTAGGGGGCAGTTAAGGGGTTAAGTGTGTCCTATTGTGTGTTCTAACTGAAGGGGGGGGGACTGTGCAGGGGAGATGACAGATCGCTGTTCACAGTCTGTATGAACAGACGATCTGTCTGTTCTCCCCTAAGAGAACCGGAAACTGTGATTACACACACAGATCCCGGTTCTCAGTGTGCCCTAAGCGATCGCCGGGCACTCACATCGGCTCAGTGGGCGAGCAGGGGGCACGCGCGCGCGCCTCCAGCGGAGCGCACACGCCCCCCTAGTGGTCGTCTATGTTACTGACGTAACATGACGGCGTTTCGCGCAGCCGAGCCATGTGGCTGCAGTACAACTGCGGCGGCTGGTCGGCATGCGGTTAAAGATCATGTGCGTGTAAAGGCAGGTGTCCCAAAACCTTTGGTAATATAGTGTATTTGGTTCTTCCCTCCATACTTAATGATGTCTACGCCAGAAAATTAGCTTTATCATAAAATCAAACCCATTTTAGTAAGCATTATTAGTTACTTTTTTAGAGCTACGCATGTTAATATGTTGTTCCCCTGGGGAGCACTATCTCATATCAGGGCTGCTGTAAAACAATAAGGCTACACTAATAATTATGTATCTGCCAATCAGATACAATAGGAGATGTCTGATTCATGAAGTAAATGATATGATAATGACCTAATTCCTTATTCTTTCCACACAGCTCAGCAGTAGCTATGCCAAAAGTTAGGTTAAGTCATACTTCAATAACCTGTAACCATTTGTAACCGTATATCTCATAACGAATGTGAATTTGCCATAGATATGTAGAAAAATAAATATGATTTCAAGACATCAATGACAACTCTGGGCTCATTTTCACATGTTAACCAGACTAATCTTGGCTACATTGCTAAATAAAAGTGTGTTGTTTAAAGAGCTTAATAGAGGCTCAGATTACACACACAGCTAAATGAATTAAATGCGTGATTTCTTGCTCTGCCCAGTCAGTTTTGATTTAAATCAAGGTGTCATTACTTTTTTGTGCCTACATTTTCAACAAAGTGTCAAAAAAGTTCTTTTTAGGCACTACGCACCCTCTCCATGCTTCAGTGTTGCCCTCCACATCCTCCTACTATTTGCACTTCCTATGAGCCCAGAAGGTTATAGACATGCCTATCCCTCTCTCCTGCTCCTACACCCCCCCTCTCCAGAGGAATGGTGCCCACACATCACAGCTTGAGTGTTGTTCTATCCATTAGATGCAGAGAGAGGTGGAGAGGGGATGGTGGAAACAAAACAAAACAATTACAGAGAGATAGTCTGAAAGGAAACTGTTTCAGTAAACTTATATAAGTTTAACCCTTACTCCCTTAAATGTAGCCCACCTTTCTCCCTGTCCCTGTGATCTTTTGCTGTACAGCCTTGCTTTGCCAGCTCCTCTTCCTACTTGCACACCATATAGAGGAGCAGTGGCGGACCCTAGCTTTCCAGCGGTGTGTGGGTCACCATAGGAATGAATGGGGCGATAACATGCATGTGAATTAGGTCGGGTCAGCTTTGCATGTAACTGCAATGGGGAGGAAGGTAACTCTATCCAAAAAGGAGGACTGCGTTCATTAGGGTTGTCAGGGGAAGGGGTGGTGTTACCCTTTCACGCCTACGCCTATTTCTAACATTTGTTGCTTACAAGTTAAAATCCATATTTGTTGCTAGAAAATTACTTAGAACCCCCAAATATTGTAGATATATTTTTTAGCAGAGACCCTAGGGAATAAAATGGTGATTTTTGCAATATAGATATATTTTTTAGCAGAGACCCTAGGGAATAAAATGGTGATTTTTGCAATATTTTATGTCACACTGTATTTGTGCAGCGGTCTTTCAAACACATTTTTTTGAGAAAAAACACACTTTCATGAATTAAAAAAAAAAACAAAACAGTAAAGTTAGCCCAATATTTTTGTATAATGCGAAAGATGATGTTACACTGAGTAAATAGATATGTAAATGTCATGCTTTAAAATTGCACACGCTCGTGGAATGGCGATAAACTACGGTACCTAAAAATCTCCATAGGGGACGCTTTAAAAAAATGTAACAGTTACAAGGTTAGAGTTACAGAGGAGGTCTAGTGCTAGAATGATTGCTCTCGCTCTAAAGATCGTGGTGATACCTCAAATGTGTGATTTGAACACCGTTTACATTCATATGCGTTTTCTTTGCTGCGTAAGCACGCGGGGATGGGGGCGCTTTAAAAAAAAAAAAAAGATGTTCTCATTTATTTATTTATTTTTACATTGTCCCTTAAAAAAACAAACAAAAAAATACTGATCACTTTAATTGCTGTCACAAGGAATGTAAACATCCCTTGTGGCAGTAGTAGGTGATAACAGGTACTCTTTATGGAGGTATCGGGGTTCTAAAAGACCCCAAACCCCTCCTTTGCACTTAAAAGTATTCAGAGTAAACCAGAAGTGGCATTGTGTCGTCTCTTCTGGGATTTTACTTGGGAGACCCAACCAGAGCCTATTTCGGCTTCATTTGGGTCTCCACACAGCCAGCGGATGCACCAGCTGGTGGCTCGGGTCTCCCGGTGGGCCGGGAGGCCCAGGAAGAGTGGCAAAAGGTGACGGGAGGGGAGGGACGTCCCCTCCCGCTGCTTTATGATAACAGCCGAGTAGCTTTTAGCCGCATCAGTTGTTATTACTAAAGAGCTGACCGTCCGCTCTCTAAAAAACAGTACTAGGGTGATGCCTGCAGCTGCAGGGATCACTAGGGTTGCCACCTGTCCAGGATTCACTTGGACAGTTCGGGTTTGGAATCATGTGTCCGGGTTTCAGACTGTCTGAGACCCGGACACATTATTCAGACCGGACTATGGCTTCCCAGCAGGGTTGCTGGCTGCAGTTGTCTAAGCTGAGAGTGTCTGTTACACTCTTTCAAACTGCCCAAAGCCAGCACTAACAACCCCCCCCCCCCCCAAAAAAAACACACACAGACGGGAGAGGAGAGAGGGCTCGATCTGGACTACTTCCCCCCCACCCCTACCCCTCTGTGGCACTGTGCCTCAGAAAAGGAAAGTGGGGGCCAGAAGTTTGAGCAGCCTCAGATACATCTGGATGAGAGGTGCTGACTGCCAAGGGGTGAGTGAGCTCACCATCCATCCCTGTCTGTCACTGAAGTCTCCCCCTTCTCTCTCCTGCCTCTGAGTGAGTACACTAAGGTAAATCAGAGTTCTCAGAGCACCCCTTACATCAGAGTTCCCCTTTAAACCAAAGGCTACAGTGTTTCCCCTAACATGAGAGTCCTCTCCGTACATCAGAGTTCTCAGTGTTCCCCCTTAAATCAGGGTTCCCAGAACATCCCTTATATTAGAGTCCCCAGAGTTCTCCCTTACATCAGAGTCTGCAGAGTCCCCCCTTACAGTGAAAGGGAACTCTGTGAGTTCAGATGTAAAAGTGGAACTCTGTGGACTCTGATGTAAAGGGGGACTCTTGTTATTAACTTCATATGATTAGAAATGCTATTTAATAGCAAAATATATGTATAGTTTATACTATAAAAAAAATTATTGGTGGGTGGCGCCAAAGTGTTCGGGTTTGACTTGAAGAAAAGGTTGTAACCCTAGGCATCACCCCGGTATAACCCCTTCATGCCATGAGTACAAATTTGCGTATGGTCGGCGTGCAGAGGTTAGAACAACATCACTAAAGGTGTGAGAAGCAGTGTTGTCTTCTTTAGGCTGCTGGCTCCTGATTTGGACTACAATGCACTCCATCCTTCCCCTATCTCCATAAAATAGGGGGAAGTCCCTGTAGTTGAAAGAGGTGAATGGGCAGGGTTGATAACACTGCTTGAATTTTCATTGTAGCAGAGGCAATGTGCATAGGAAGTTCCAAGCTCACTGGAATTCTGGCCAGGTCATTGGTTTTTTTTTTCTGTACTTTTTAAACCGATAAAACAAAACATTTCCAATGATATATGCAAGTAAGAAAGGTCTGCTAGAGTTTCTGCAGACTTTATTAAAATAATCCCCGGTGATCATGACATGGAGGTTTTTGTCCAGGCACTTCTCTCCAGGGGCGTACCTGCAGAGGTCACTATTGTGGCCCGTTCCCATGCTCCTGGGTGCCCATGTGGCTCCCCTGTAAACCTGGATAGGATGGGCGGCGGCGGCATATAGAGGAACTGATCCCCTCTATTTCCCTCCTGCAGCCTGAAAGCCTGCTTCTCCTCCCCTCCCTCCCACATGCATTCAGCGGCTTCAAGAGGAAAATGGTGGAGGGGTTTCTTCCTCTATAAGTTGCCTCCCGTCCTGCTCTCGGGCCCCTGCAGCGCTGCTGGCTTCCAATCTCCTCTTTCCCATCGGCTGCTGCAGCAGATGTGTCAGGATAGGGAGCAGGGGAAAGGGCCGTTAAATATGTAAATTACTGGCCCCTTCTATTTCTCAATGGTAACACTGGACACAGTGAGTGATCAGTACTGATCGCTGACTCTGTCCAGTCATAACTGATATATAGTAAACTGTGTTTACTATGTTTCAGTTTGTGAATGAACGGAAAGCCTCTGTACAGAGCTATTCCTATCCACTGTCCATTCATTCAGTGCAGCTGAGGCGGCAGTGAAAGAGAATAGGGGCCTCAGTTTCCTCAATTTCCTTTTTTCTGTCTCGAAGGTGAAACATCAGAGGTATATTTAAAAATAAATAAATAAATAAAGTAATTGTAAAAAACAAAAAACAAAAAAAAAAACATAAAAAATCAAATTGTAAAAAAACAAAAAACACACAAAAAAAATGATTGACACCAGTGGTTGAACTACCAGGGTCGCAAAGGTCGTGTGTTCTGCCACCGTGTGGGGGGCCAAGACCATGCAGAACATGTGAAAGTAAAAGACCCCAGAATCAGTGGGAAGGACCCCAGGCCTGGAGAGAAGGGCCCGGTTGAGGTTCAGGCAGGATCTTTATGGTTTTAGGGCACGGGGGCCCTGAAGGTTCTAGTTACGCCTCTACATCTCCCAGTATTGCTCCTGAGTTGTTACACCATCACAAGCAGAGGCGGCTCTCTAATTAGGCAAATTAGGCGGTCGCCTAAGGCCTCTCACTTCCAGGGGACTCGCAGCCACCTAATTTACCTATCGTGTTTGTTACAGTGGAAGGGAATGTCCCCCAGTCAGTGTCCCCAAGGCCGTCCTTAATGCCGGCCCCGCAGTGCACGCCACTAGGTTTCCCTGTCCAGGGGTAGACTCACCACTTCCGTACTGCCTGAGGTCCCGTGGTCAGTGGGTGGCTCTGAGTGCTCACCTCCCGCGGCTCCGCCCCTTCTAACATGCTCTGTGGATCTCTGCCATGGGCAGAGCTGGGATAATGCCCGCACCTGTAGCGGCCATGCAGCTCCCTGGTCTACTCTCCAGGATGGACCTGCCAGAGCTGGCGCCACTGCAATCATCGTGGAGTCAGTCTGCCAGCCAGAGTCTCAAGCTACTGCACGATGGTCCTGCTGCCCGACACTGACAGTGACACAGCATCCCCACCAAGGGCACCCCAAAAATCATAGCTGCCTGTGACCTCACACACATCCTTGATGATATTTAAGCCATCTGGCATGTGATATGCCACCTACATCATTATCCTCCTCATCCCCCCTGTTCCTGGCATCCCACCACCCTACCTCCTGGCATCATACATTATATTCCCTGTATCCCACTATCAGCTTACTACCAACATACTCCCTGTTATCTCCATCCTCATCATAATCCCCCTGTGCCTGGCATCCTACCACCCTACTTCGTGTCATACTTATCACCCACCCTGCACCCCTCTGCCAGCTTCCTACCACCGCACTCCCTGTCATCGTCATCTCCATCCTCATCATAATTCCCCTGTGCCTGGCATCCTACCACCCCACCCCCTTGTCATCTTCACCCCCCTGCACCCCTCGGCCAGCTTCCAACCACCCCACTCCCTGTCATCGTCACCTCGCTCCTCATCATAATTCCCCTGTGCCTGGCATCCTACCACTGCACCCCCTTGTCATCTTCACCCCCTGCACCCCTCTGCCAGCTTCCTACCATCCCACTCCCTGTCATCATCATCTCGCTCCTTATCATAATCCCCCTGTGCCTGGCATCCTGCCACCCCCCTTGTCACCTTCACCCCTCTGACAGCTTCCTACCACCCCACTCCCTGTCATCTCCATCCTCATCATAATCCCCCTGTGCCTGGCATCCTACCACCCCACTCCCTTGTCATCTTCACCCCCCTGCACCCTTCAGCCAGCTTCCAACCACCCCACTCCCCGTCATCGTCACCTCGCTCCTCATCATAATCCCCCTGTGCCTGGCATCCTACCACCGCACCCCCTTGTCATCCTAACCCCCTTGCACCCCTCTGCCAGCTTCCTACCATCCCACTCCCTCTCATCATCATCTCGCTCCTCATCATAATCCCCCTGTGCCTGGTATCCTACCACCCCCCCTTGTCACCTTCACCCCTCTGCCAGCTTCCTACCACCCCACTACCTGTCAACTCCATCCTCATCATAATCCCCCTGTGCCTGGTATCCTGCCACCCCCCCCTTGTCACCTTCACTCCTCCTGCACCCCTCTGCCAGCTTCCTACCACCCCACTACCTGTCATCGTCATCTCACTCCTCATCAAAATCCTGCTGTGCATGGCATCCTACCACCTCACCCCTGTCATTTTCACCCCCCGCACCCCTCTGCCAGCTTCCAACAACCCCACTGCGTGTCATCGTCATCTCCATCCTCATCATAATCCTCCTGTGCCTGGCATACTAGCACCCCACCTCTGTCATCTCCATCCCACCGCCCCTCTCTGCCAGCCTCCTACCACCCCACTACCTGTCATCTCCATCCTCATCATAATCCCCCTGTGCCTGGCTTCCTATCACCCCACCCCCTTGTCATGTTCACCCCCTGCACCCCTCTGCCAGCTTCCTACCACCGCACCCCTTGTCATCGTCATCTCCATCCTCATCATAACCCTACTGTGCCTGGCATACTACCACCCCACCCCTGTCATCTTCACCCCCCCAGCACCTTTCTGCCAGCTTCCTACCACCCCACTCCCTGGAATTGTCATCTCCATCCTCATCATAATCCCCTTGTGCATCCTACCCCCCCCCCCCCCCCCCAATTTTTCAGAGAATATGAATGATAACACAAAAACATTTCTTTCACTCATGGTTTCATCCAGTGCTGCACTAATGTTTCTGGATTCTGATTTATGGGGAAAGCAAAAAAAATTGTCAAAGGATCTGCGGGAAAAGGTAGTTGAACTGTATAAAACAGGAAATGGATATAAAAAGATATCCAAGGAATTGAGAATGCCAATCAGCAGTGTTCAAACTCTAATCAAGAAGTGGAAAATGAGGGGTTCTGTTGAAACCAAACCACGGTCAGGTAGACCAACTAGGATTTCAGCCACAACTTCCAGGAAAATTGTTCTGGGTGCAAAGAAAAACCCACAAATTACTTCAGGTGAAACACAGGACTCTCTAAAAAAGGTGGTGTGGCTGTTTCAAGATGCACAATAAGGTGGCACTTGAAGAAAGATAGGCTGCATGGTTGAGTCGCCAGAAGAAAGCCATTGCTGCGCAAATGCCACAAAGTATCCCGCTTCCAATACGCCAAACAGCACAGAGAGAAGCCTCAAACCTTCTGGCACAAAGTCATTTGGAGCAATGAGACAAAAATTGAGCTTTTTGGCCACAACCATAAATGCTACATTTGGAGAGGAGTCAACAAGGCCTATGATGAAAGGTACACCATTCCTACTGTGAAACATGGAGATGGATCGCTGATGTTTTGGGGATGTGTGAGCTACAAAGGCACAGAAAATTTGGTCAAAATTGATGGCAAGATGAATGCAGTATGTTATCAAAAAATACTGGAGGAACATTTGTATTCATCAGCCAGGAAGCTGCGCATGGGACGTACTTGGACATTCCAACATGACAATAATCCAAAACACAAGGCTAAGTCGACCTGTCATTGGCTACAGCAGTATAAAGTGAAGGTTCTGGAGTGGCCATCTTAGTCTCCTGACCTCAATATAATTGAGCCACTCTGGTGAGATCTCAAACGTGCAGTTCATGCAAGAGAGCCCAAGAATTTACATGAAGAAGATTGCCAAGACCCTGAAACTGAGCTGCAGCACAGTGGCCAAGACCATACAGTGGTTTAACTGGACAGTTTCCACTCAGAATGGGCCTCGCCATGGTCGACCAAAGAAGTTAAGTGCACGCGCTCAGCGTCATATCCAGAGGTTGTCTTTGAGAAATAGACTTATGAGTGCTGCCAGCATTGTTGCAGAGGTTGAAGGGGTGGGGGGGTCAGCCTGTCAATGCTCAGGCCATATGCCGCACACTGCATCAAATTGGTCTGCATGGCTGTCGTCCCAGAAGGAAGCTTCTTCTTAAGATGATGCACAAGAAAGCCTGCAAACAGTTTGATGAAGACTAAGCAGACTAAGGACAGGGATTACTGGAACCATGTCCTGTGGTCTGATGTAAAGCGTGTGTGGCAGCAACCAGGTGAGTAGTACAAAGTCAAGCACTGTGGTGGGAGTGTCATTGTCTGGGGCTATATGAGTGCTGCCGGCACTGGAGAGCTACAATTCAATGAGGGAACCATGAATGCCAACATGTACTGTGACACACTGAAGCAGAGCATGATCCCCTCCCTTCGGAGACTGGGCGGCAGGGCAGAATTCCAACATGATAACGACCTCAAACACACCTCCAAGATGACCACTGCCTTGCTAAAGAAGCTGAGGGTAAAGGTGATGGACTGGCCAAGCATGTCTCCAGACCTAAACCCTATTGAGCATCTGTGGGGCATCCTCAAACAGAAGGTGAAGGAGCGCAAGGTCTCGAACATCTACCAGCTCCGTGATGTCATCATCGAGGAGTGAAAAAGGACTCCAGTGGCAACCTGTGAAGCTCTGGTGAACTCTATGCCCAAGAGGGTTAAGGCAGTGCTGGAAAATAATGGTGGCCACACAAAATATTGACACTTTGGGCCCAATTCGGACATTTTCACTTAGGGATGTACTCACTTTTGTTGCCAGCGGTTTAAACGTTAATGGCCGTGTGTTGAGTTATTTTGGGGTGGAGGACAGCAAATTTACACTGTTATACAAGCTGTACACTCACTACTTTACATTGTAGCAAAGTGTCATTTCTTCAGTGCTGTCACATGAAAAGATATAATAAAATATTTACAAAAATGTGAGGGATGTACTAACTTTTGTGAGATACTGTATATATAATTCGTTCCACATTGACTTCTATTGTATGCAGTACCTCATTTGGCCAGAGGTGGGGGGGGGAGCCGGAGAGACTCAGAAATATTCAGAGACTGCTCGGATGGACTCGGTAACCCTCGGGGAGGTTCGGAAACACTCGGCAACTGAGTATTTTTGAGTGTTTCCAAGTATTTCTGAGTGCATCTGAGTGCACCCGAGTGGTTCCGAATGACTCAGGGTGTCACCGGCGCCCCCCCACCTCTGGCCAAATTCGGTACTGCACACCGCAGAGGCTTGAATCCTGCTTGTTTTGTGAGACAACAGACGCAAACGGAGTCAGGATTTTTAAAAAGTAATAGCTCGTATTGTGAAACGCTCGTTGACTGCGTTACTCTCAATCTGAGGTATATATACACACACTGCTCAAAAAAATTAAAGGGACACTTTTTAATCAGAGTATAGCATCAAGTCAATTAAACTCCTGGGATATTGATCTGTTAAGTAGCAGAGGGGGTTGTTAATCAGTTTCAGCTGCTTTGGTGTTATTGAAATTAACAACAAGTGCACTAGATGGGCAACAATGAGACAACTTCCAAAACAGGAATGGTTTTACAGGTGGAGGCCACTGACACTTTTTTCCCTACTCATCTTACCTGACTGTTTTTCACTAGTTTTGCATTTGGCTAGGGTCAGTGTCACTACTGGTAGCATGAGGCGATAACTGGACCCTATAGAGGTTGCACAGGCAGTACAACTCCTCCAACATGGCACATCAATACGTACTATTGCCAGAAGGTTTGCTGTGTCTCCCAGCACAGTCTCAAAAGCATGGAGGAGATTCCAGGAGACAGAAAGTTACTCTAGGAGAGCTGGACAAGGCCGTAAAAGATCCTTAACCCATCAGCTGGACCGGTATTTGCTCCTTTTTGCAAGAAGGAACAGGATAAGCACTGCCAGAGCCCTACAAAATGACCTCCAGCAGGCCTCTGGTGTGAATATCTCTGACCAAACAATCAGAAACAAGCTTTATATGGGTGACCTGAAGGCCTGACATCCTCTAGTGGGCCCTGTGCTCAATGCCTGGCACCACGATTGGCATTTGCCATTGAACACCAGAATTGGCAGGTCCACCACTGTGCTTTTTACAGATGAGAGCAGGTTCACCCTGAGCATATGTGACAGACATGAAAGGGTCTGGAAAAGCCATGGAGATTGTTATGCTACCATCGTTCAGCATGACCGGTTTGGCGGTGGGCCAGCGAGGGTCTGGGGAGGCATATCCATGGAGGGACACACAGACCTCCACAGGCTAGACAATGGCACCCTGACTGCCATTGCATATCGGGATGAAATCCTTGGACCCATTGTCAGACCCTACACTGGTGCAGTGGGTCCTGGGCTTCTCCTGGTGCACGACAATGCCCGGCCTCATGTGGCGAGAATATGCAGCCAGTTTCTAGAAGATGAAGGAATTGATTCCATGGAATGTCCCCCTGATTTAAATCCAATAGAACACCTCTGGGACATTATGTTTTGGTCCATCTGAAGCAGCCAGGTTGCACCTCAGTCTGTTCAGGAGCTCAGTGATGCCCCGGTCCAGCTCTAGGATGAAATACCCCAGGACACCATTATTAGTCATCTCATAGGAGCATGCCCTGACGTTGTCTGTCATGCATACAAGCTCACGGGGGCCATACAAAGTATTGAGTACAATTTTGAGTTGCTGCAATAAAATGTTTAGCAAAATGGACTAGCCTGCTGCATCATTTTTTCACTTTGATCTTCGGGGTGTCTTTGAATTCAGCCCTCTGTAGGGTGATAATTTTCATTTCCATCAAACAATGTGGCATCCTTTTGTTCCTAACACATCACATTATCCCGTCCACATCAGTATACGTATCCAGCATGATATTTTCCCCATTGAGATCTTAGGTATTTTCAAAGTGTTCCTTTCATTTTTTTTGAGCAGTTGTGTGTGTGTTTGTGTGTGTGTGTGTGTGTGTATATATAAATATATATATTTGTATATATATATATATATATATATATATGTATATTTTGTAATCTAATGACAAAAATTACTTTTTCTATTTTGAAATTAAGCCAGGTACAATTTTCTGTAAGCAGCAAGTAATTCAAATATTTTCCCCATGCAAACACTGGAGAGGTCCTATACACCGCTTCATATACAGAACACGTTGGAAATCCCATTTCCCGTGTATGTAATTGGCTTTTTCCAATAGTTTTCTCTTATTGTAACACTGAGATTGACTATGCAATCAAATCATGCAGACCTTCCCATTCAGCACTCTCACCATCCTTTAGTTTGTAAAAACTAATTGAATAACCTATCCTTAAAAACCTTAATTGTATATATAAAAAAAAACTAATTACAGACATGCCTCAAAACTATTTTTATTCACCATTCCAACCTTCTGGTTTTAAGAAATCGTTAAAAAAAAAAAAAAAAAAAAAAAAGAAAGAAAACTGTTGCAACTGTTTTTGCAGATCAAGCAGAGGAAAAAAAATGGAATCACTCAATTCTGAGGAAAATATTACGAAATCCCCATGTACTTTGCAGTTCTAAACCAAACATCTCAAAACAAATAATGCTGCACTAGTGATGATGAATGTATCCAACCACTTAGTGTACCAATTGTCCTGTGCAAATATCAGTGGCAACATAATAAAAAGTGAATATACACTAATATGATACAATCATGTGTATTTCTTCTTGTAATAATATAAATCCTGTGCTTGAGTGCAGTCAAATATTTAATTAATAAAAATGTCAGAAAAAAGTTGCAACTTTTTGAGTCTTCACAAATTAACAGATCATGCTTTCCTCCTCGTGGTTCCATTGATGTGCCTCCATTATGACTCAATATATATGAGAGAAAACGAGCTCCAAATAGTGCTTATATCGTTTTTAAATAATATTCAATTTAATAAAAAATGTGCACAGAACTCACATTTAAAAGGTGCTCCAGTGCACCAACTATATACAGCCTATATCATATAAAACCACAATGCTGCAGCTACTTCGTGCAAAAACATCCTGCCAGTCTGCCCCTCCTCCTACGTGTTACGTCACAAGGTCTTGTAACTTATCAGGGGGGTTCCTAAAGTCGGACAAGGCGCTATCTCCACTTTATACTGCATCCACTCCACCCAGTTGATTTTTTTTTTTTGCTTTTGCAGGTGTGCTATGTAAATGCTATCACCTGTCGCCTGCATAGACCATGTTTGCACTATGTCTATGATTGATGAGACCAATCACTTCCATTTCAATGTGAGTGTGTGTGTGTATGTGGACTTGAATCGAAAATTTGCTCCGATATCGCTGGTGCATCGTGGATAAACACAATGCGATAATCTAAATGATTCCTATGCCTCATAATGATATATATAATTTGTAAAAACAATATACAAATCAATAAAACTTTATATTTAATAGACAACATATTTCAAAGACATCCTACTAACTATGTCTTATATATAAATGCCGCAATTTCTTTTTTTTTATTTATTTTTTTGCTTTTGCAGGTGTGCTATGTAAATGCTATCATCTGACGCTCCCATAGACCTTGTTTGCACTATGTCTATGATTGGTGAGACCAATCAATTCCGTTTCAATCTGTGATTGAAAGATTGAAATGGAATTGATTGGTCTCACCAATCATAGACATAGTGCAAACAAGGTCTATGGGAGCGCCAGATGATAGCATTTACATAGCACACCTGCAAAAGCAAAAAAAATAATTGAAATGGCTGCATTTATTTATCGGAAATAGTTAGTAGGATGTCTTTAGAATATGTTGTCTAATAAATATAAGGTTTTATTGGTTTGCATATTGTTATTACAAATTATATATATCATTATGATGCATAGGAATCATTTAGATTATGTGTTTATCCATGATGTGCCAGTGATATCAGAGCAAATATTTGATTGAAGTCCACATACACACACAGATTGAAACAGAATTAATTGGTCTCATCAATCATAGACATTAAGGATGAGCTCAGGCGTGTTCTCAACGCCACGTGCCTGCGCCCGCCAGGGAGGTGACACTCCACAGCGCTAATCACAGGTAGTGAGACATTTCTTGATCTGTGCAGTCGCGGATCGGGAAATGTCTCACTGCTTGTGAATAGCGCTGCAGAGTGTCAGCTTCCTGGCGGGTTGAGGCGCGTGGAGTTGCGAACACGCCTGAGCTCATCCCTAATAGACATAGTTCAAACGCGGTCTATAGGAGTGGTAGGTGATAGCATTTACATAACACACCTGCAAAAAAATTAAATAAATCAACTTGGTAGAGTGGATGCAGTATAAAGTGGAGATAGCATCTTGTCCGACTTTAGGAATCCCCCTGATGAGTCACGAGACCCTGTGACGTAACGCATAGGGGAGGGGCAGATTGGCAAGACGTTTTTGCATCTCTCATGGAGAGGCGCGAAGTAGCTGCGGCATCGTGGTTTTATATGATATACACTGTAAAGAGTTGGTGCACTGGAGCACCTTTTAAATGTGAGTTTTATACATTTTTTAATAAATTGAATATTTTTTTAAAAACAATATAAGCACTATTTGGAGGGCTTTTTCTCTCATATATATTGAGATAGGGCCATGAGGAGGAAAGCATGATCTGTTAGTCGGGGGTGACTAAAAAGCTTTATTTGACCAAACTTACAGTAAGTGTGAGGTCACACTCTGTGAGGTGAGCGCATTTCTTAGGGGGAGCACTAAGGTGAATAGATACAAAGCACGGATCTTTGAGAATTTGTGAAGACTCAACAAGTTGCAACTTTTTTTTCTGACATTTTCATTAATTAAATATTTGACGGGATTTATATTATTACAAGAAGAAATACACATGAATGTATCATATTAGTGTATATTTACTTTTTATTATGTTTGCACTCATATTTGCACAGGAGAATTGGTACACTATGTGGTTGGATACATTTATTATCACCAGCGAAGCATTATTTGTTTTGAGTTTACTTGTACATTTATATAGGGAGTGTGTTACTTGCTGCTTGCATACATTACTCAGATTGTATTTTAGTTGCTGGCAAGACTATCTATTATATCTATACAAACATCTGCATCAGATTACATCCTGAAAAATGATGTCATCATGATGTCATCATAAATGATTGTGAAAATTTGCATGTTATCTTCAGGCAGTGGTCTTCATACATATCATTGTTTGTTCCTCATTTGTTTTGTTGTGTATTTGTGTTTGCGTTTTCAAGGCATATGGCTTTAACCCCAGACCATTTGGCTGGCCAAAGACCAGAACACTTGTTGCGATTCGACACTGCATCGCTTTAATTGACAATTGCGCGGTCATGCGGCCTGGCTCCCAAACAAAATTGACGTCCTTTTTTCCCCACAAATAGAGCTTTCTTTTGGTGGTATTTGATCACCTCTGTGGTTTTTATTTTTTGCGCTATAAACAAAAAAAGAGGGACAATTTTGAAAAAAACGCATTATTTTTTACTTTTTGCTATAATAAATATCCACAAAAAATATATAAAACTATTTTTTTCCTCAGTTTAGGCCGATATGTATCCTACATATTTTTGGGAAAAAAAATTCATATAAGCGTTTATTGATTGGTTTGCGCAAAAGTTATAGCGTCTACAAAATAGGGGATGTTTTATGGCATTTTTATTAATATTTTTTTTTTTTTTACTAGTAATGACGGCGATCTGCGGAAAGATCGGAGACTTTTGGCGCTATTTTGAGACCATTCACATTTATACAGCCATCAGTGTGATTAAAAATGCATCGATTACTGTGTAAATGTGACTGGCAGTGAAGGGGTTAACCAGGAGGGGGCGCTGCATGGGGTTAAGTGTATCCTAGGGAGTGATTCTAACTGTAGGGGGGAAAAGCTACGTGTGACATGACACTGATAACCGCTCCCGATCACAGGGAGCGGTGATCAGTTTCCTGTCACTAGGCAGGACGGGGAAATGCTTGTTTACATCAGCATTTCCCCGTTCTTCTTCTCCGTGAGAAGATCGCGGGTATCCCTACGGACATCGAGTCCACGGGACCCACGATCACACTAGCGGAGCTCGCGGCAGGGTCGCCCGGCGGCGGCGGCGCACACGCGACCACACAGCGGCAAATTTAAAGGGATGTAACTGTACGCCCATTTGCCTGTCTGTGCCATTCTGCCAACGAAATTTTTGTGCGGCGGTCGGCAAGCGGTAACCATTTCTAGGCCGGCTCACGCCAATATACGTCGGCACTTTGAAGAGGGATATTGTTGTTATTGCAGCAGCTAGCTACCATAACCCCGGTATCTTCTTCAGTGAGCGGTCCAGTTTCAGATAAAAGTGGTCTCACTGCAAGATCACTTTTATCAGCGGCAGGAGAGGGCCCCCCTCTCACCGTTCTCCGGTGCCCTCCGCCGCTTATCTGAGCCGCCAGCAGTGGCTGGGGTGATCGCGTCCTCTCCCTGGCTTGGTATGGAGCTGAGTGAGGGGAAGATGGCCCCCACCTGTCTCCATACCATTGCACGGCGGAAGTGATGTCAAAACATTACTTCTGTCCATAGCTCTTAAAGGGACATTTTTTTCCAATGACAAAATTTTTTTATTTTTTGTATTGCATTTTAGTGTAAATATGAGATCTGAGGTCTTTTTGACCCAAGATCTCATATTTAAGAGGTCCTGTCATGCTTTTTTTCTATTACAAGGTTTGTTTACATTCCTTGTAATAGAAGTAAAAGTGACAATTTTTTTTAAAAAAAAGAGCAGTATAAAAATGCATAGAATGCATTAAGGTGAAAAACCATGAAGGTTTACAACCCCTTTAAGTGGTTACGTTTTCTAACTTTTTCTAACTTAACGCTTTAATGTCTTCCTTGATTTGTACTCATTAACACCTAAACAGAAAAAAACAAGGTTACAGCGGGCTAAAGAAAAGCAATCATGGACTGTGGATGAAAGTGATATTCAGTGATGAATCACCAATCTGCATTGGGCAGGGGGATGATGCTGGAACTTTTGTTTGGTGCCGTTCCAATGAAATGTACAGTCAGGTCCATAAATATTGGGACATTGACACAATTATAATCTTTTTGGCTCTATACACCACCACAATGGATTTGAAATTAAACTAACAAGATGTGCTTTAACTGCAGACTTTGAGCTTTAATTTGAGGGTATTTACATCCAAATCAGGTGAACAGTGTAGGAATTACAACAGTTTGTATATGTGCCTCACACTTTTTAAGGGACCAAAAATAATGGGACAATTGGCTGCTCAGCTGTTCCATGGCCAGGTGTGTGTTTTTCCCTCCTTATCCCATTTACAAGGAGCAGATAAAAGGTCCAGAGTTCATTTCAAGTGTGCTATTTGCATTTGGAATCTGTTGCTGTCAACTCTCAATATGAGATCCAAAGAGCTGTCACTATCAGTGAAGCAAGCCATCATTAGGCTGAAAAAACAAAACAAACCCATCAGAGAGATAACAAAAACATTAGATGTGGCCAAATCAACTGTTTGGAACATCCTTAAAAAGAAAGAACGCACTGGTGAGCTCAGCAACACCAAAAGACCCGGAAGACCACGGAAAACAACTGTGGGGGATGACCGAAGAATTATTTCGCTGGTGAAGAAAACACCCTTCACAACAGTTGGCCAGATCAAGAACACTCTCCAGGAGGTAGGTGTATGTGTGTCAAAGTCAACAATCAAGAAAAGAATTCACCGGAGTGAATACATAGGGTTCACCACAAGATGTAAACCATTGGTGAGCCTCAAAAACAGGAAGGCCAGATTAGAGTTTGCCAAACAACATCTAAAAAAGCCTTCACAGTTCTGGAACAACAATCTATGGACAGATGAGACCAAGATCAACTTGTACCAGAGTGATGGGAAGAGAAGAGTATGGAGAAGGAAAGGAACTGCTCATGATCCAAAGCATACCACCTCATCAGTGAAGCAGTGAAGGTGGTAGTGTCATGGCGTGGGCATTTATGGCTGCCAATGGAACTGGTTCTCTTGTGTTTATTGATGATGTGACTGCTGACAAAAGCAGCAGGATGAATTCTGAAGTGTTTTGGGCAATGTTATCTGCTCATATTCAGCAAAATGCTTCAGAACTCATTGGACGGCGCTTCACAGTGCAGATGGACAATGACCCGAAGCATACTGTGAAAGCAACTAAAGAGGTTTTTAAGGGAAAGCTTGCTGAAGACAAAACTGAAGGAAAAATGCCCCAAGTACAAGCAGGAACTGAAGACAGTTGCAGTAGAGGCCTGGCAGAGCATCACCAGAGATGAAACCCAGCGTCTGGTGATGTCCATGCGTTCCAGACTTCAGGCTGTAATTGACTGCAAAGGATTTGCAACCAAGTATTAAAAAGTGAAAGTTTCATGGATGATTGTTAATCTGTCCCATTACTTTTGGTCCCTTAAAAAGTGAGAGGCACATATACAAACTGTTGTAATTCCTACACCTTTCACCTGATTTGGATGTAAATACCCTCAAATTAAAGCTGAAAGTCTGCAGTTAAAGCACATCTTGTTCATTTCATTTCAAATCCATTGTGGTGGTGTATAGAGCCAAAAAGATTAGAATTGTTTCAATGTCCCAATATTTATGGGCCTGACTGTAATTTTCATTGGAACTGCACCAAACAAAAGTTCCAGCATCATCACCCTGCCCAATGTAGATTGGTGATTCATCACTGAAAAGTACATGGTGATTCCATAATATGTTCCTCAGAATTTAGTGATTTCATATTTTTTTCCTCTGCTTGATCTGCAAAAACAGTTGCAACTGACTACAGTTTTCTTTCTTTTTTTTTTAAAGCCAGAAGGTTGGAATGTTAAGCATTTTTTGCAATTCAGCATGGCGTCGCTTTAGCTGACAATTGCGCGGTCGTGCGACGTTGTACCCAAACAAGATTGACGTCCTTTTTTTCCCACAAATAGAGCTTTCTTTTGGTGGTATTTGATCACCTCTGTGGTTTTTATTGTTTGCGCTATAAACAAAAAGAGAGCGTCAATTTTGAAAAAAAAGCAAAAGTTTTTACTTTTTGCTATAATAAATATCCCCAAAAATATATAAAAAAAACAAATTTTTTCCTCAGTTTAGGCCGATACGTATTCTTCTACATATTTTTGTTTAAAAAAATCGCAATAAGCGTATATTGATTGGTTTGCGCAAAAGTTATAGCGTCTACAAAATAGGGGATAGTTTTGTGGCATTTTTATTATTAATTTTTTTTTTTTATAAGTAATGGCGGCGATATGCGATTTTTATTGTGACTGTGACATTATGGAGGACACATCGGACACTTTTGACATTATTTTGGGACCATTGTCATTTATACAGCGATCAGTGCTATAAAAATCCACTAATTACTGTGTAAATGACACTGGCAGGAAAAGGGTTAAAGACTAGGGGGCGATCAAGGGGTTAAGTGTGTCCTAGGGAGTGATTCTAACTGTGGAGGATTGGGCTTCAACTCACATGACAGCAATCATCTAACGAAGACAGGGAGCAGTAGATCCCTGTCATGTTACTAGGCAGAATGGGGAAATGCCTTGTTTACATAGGCATCTCCCCGTTCTACCTCTCCATACCACAATCGCGGGCCACCATCGAACATCGAGTTGCCAGGCGGCAAATTTAAAGGGACGTACAGGTACACTCATTTGCTTGCCTGTGCCATTCTGCCAACGTATATCTGTGTGCGTCGGTCGGCAAGCGGCTAAATGAAAATAGTTTTGATGCATGTCTGTGATTTGTTTTTTTTCTACACAATGAAACAATTGAATGAACATTTTCGAGGAGTGGGGATTCCATACTTTTTGCCAGGGGTTGTATATACAGAGCAGAAGCAGGTAAAAGTTAAAAAAAAAAAAAAGCCTTGTGATGTATATAATTCAAGTATATAGGATTTTTTTTGTTTTTATCAATGACATTGGAAACTTACTAGGTTTGAGAAACATTTTTTTTGTCTCAGATCACGCACTCTGCAATAGCTACTGCCATCCTTAGTATATTCTGAAATCTTTGTGAATTTTGGAGGCCCTTGGGTTTTATTAAAAGCAGCAATCTGATACGGAACGCGAGAAAACATTAAAAAGCAAAACACAAGTAATCCCATTTTTTAATGTTCAGCCTGTTCGTCTTTGTTAATTGCCACATCTGTATTTCCACTGGCGTGCTGGGGTTACCTCCTTGAGCCTTTTCATTTGCCCGCAGTTCTTCATTAATTTTAATTTAAAAAATCTAGTGCAGACCTATTATTATAATGCAGGTTGGGTGTGTATCAATCACCTGTCAGTCACTTGCCTGCAGAGTTATGTCCTTTAATGATAATCTCTTCAAAAATAGATCATCTCCTGATAATTCAGTGAAAAGATTGCTGGGGTTTTCTATGACATCATGCTCAAATATAACTGCAGGCGTTACATACGCTAATTACAATCACCGTGCTCTTGACAGCGTAGTTAGATCATGTAATTTGTGCATCTTGACTTATTTATATGACAATACCATATTTCCTATAAGTATACTCTGTACCATATGCCGCCCACACAGGACAGCGGTGGCAGTCTGACAAGCTAGTGGTTCTTTTCATTTAATCGTCCAAATCAGCCTTTGCAGATAAAACTACCTCAGAAAAGGTCTAGGGCAGTATAATTTGAAAGGAGGGAAAGGTTGCTTTTGTTCTTTATTATATCACATGTCATGTTTCTAAGGATAAAATATGAAACTATTCTCATTTATATTATAGAAGGTGTATTCAAGTGACAAGCCACCAAAATCTGAGGGTGCAGAACAAGTTAACTACCCTAGGGGGTCATACAGGGAGGGCATATAGCACAAATATAAACCTTTGTTGTTCATTTTTGGATTTAGGCCTTAAACACATAGGCATTTATTCTTCTTAAAAGAGAAGTATGAGGGTTTTTTTTTTTGGATTCATACTTACCTCGGTGGATGGAGCATCAGACCCATGCTTCAGCCGTCCCCTGCCATCTCTGCACTGAGAACCGAGCCATCGAACATCGCCGATGGCTCGGTTCTCACAGATCCACGAAAGGAAAGCTGCTGACTGTCAGTCAGCATCTCTCCTCTCTGCTTCTCCATGCTCACTGGAGCGCTGAGCTGTGGAGGGGCGGGGAGAGGCTGTCTCAGCATCTCAGCGGCTCGCTGAGACCCTTAGACTGCCATCAATCAAGGCAGCTGGCGAATCCAGACTTGGAAGTCGTGATGACGCGGTGCCTCGACTGATGGCAGTAACGTCAGTGGAGAGTGGACTTCAGACCCCTCTCCGCTCAAAACGGGTCACAGGAGTGCAAAACGAATTGCACTCCTGTGACCCATAGGAGAAGCCCAGCCTAAAAAGCTCAGGCTGGACTTCTCATTTATCTTATAAAACTCGACAGCAGGCTTTCTCAACATTTTTACCCAAAAGGAATCCTGAAATCATGTGGTGGAATCAGTGGTGGAATGCTATCGTTCTAGACAGCTGAAAAGATCACTGTGTCCTGCAGCTGGCCATGTCAAGTGGCCTTGGCCCCACCACTATTCGCATACCTCCCAACTTTTTGAGATGAGAATGAGGGACACCTATCAGCAAAAGTATGCAGGCATTGGACACACCCCTGGTCACGCCCCCTTAAAGGAGAATTGTACAAAAAAACAAGATTGGTTAAACCCACAAGTGCTTTTTTTTACCACTACTATTCCATTATATTGGCTTTTGGAATTTACAAATGCAGCCTTTTAGAAATCAGATGAAAGGTTTAGTGCTGGAAAACAGTTTTTGATAGATAAAAAGTGCATTTTATATACGACTATATAGATCAGACCAAAATGAGGGACAAATGAGGAGAAATGAGGGACAGAGGGACATTGCTCCAAATCAGGGACAGTCCCTCGAAATCAGGGACAGTTGGGAGCTATGTTATTCGGGTCAACTAGCTACAGCTCAAGGAGCCGCTAGAGACCTCTGGAGGAAACCCGGTTGAGAATGGCTGCACTAGAGCAGTGGTCGCCAACCTTTTGGATCACTAAACTAACAATTTTGAATCCCGCGGACCACTAACATGAATTTGACATGCATTATACACAAAATGCTCCTGTTCTCTGCCCCCCTCCCCATGGGTCACACTGCTGCCTTATACACACAATGCTGCAGCTCTCTGCCCCCCCTGCACTCTGTATCCCACTGCTGCCTTACACAGACTTATCATTGGATCTTAGCTCCTTAACCAGCCATGTGCTAGAGCTCTGTGCTCCCTCCCACTGTCTGTGATCAGTGCTGCCATTGAAAGTCCCCTCCTTCTCCTCCTGCTCTCTGCACTACTCCTGGCACCTCCCTCTGAGTTCAAAGGAGCTAGAACTATAGAGGAGGCATTGGGTATCAATGTGGGCTGACGGTATTGACTCGGTATTGACTCATAAAACAGTTACTAATAATAAAATAGCACAAGTCAGACACAGTGCCTTAAATTATTAATAAAGCAGTGCTACTGTCACAAAGTTCATGAACAGCTTTCATGTGAAATAAAATGCACATGAGAGATAATAATAATTGATTGATGTAAGGACACTCCCAGAAACCTCAGGTGGAAGAAAAAGAGGTGTTGCTATATTGTATCTTTTAAACACCCCACTGCAGTGTATCACACTCCCCTTTGGGGTTCAAACTCACCAAATGGATGACAGGGTCATGTACGGATAGATAAACTCTCCTTAACAGAGCAGAAGGTGTCACAGCAAGATCCACTGGTTCCCAGGACAAGAAAAGAGACTCCACATAGTGTAAATCCGTTTTTCTGTCTCTTTATTTAAAAGTTTCTCCATACAGCTTCAACTAATAACATCAGGCATTCCTTTTGCGCAGGGGCGTTGCTAGGGGGTGGCTTTTGGGGCTATAGCCCTGAATCTGAGGCCAATAGCCCTGAGTCTCTGATGGGGTCCCCAAGGGGAGGGGAGGCTCTCTGGGGACCCTTATGTAAGTGGGGGGCTCTCTGGGGACCCTGATGTAAGGGAGAGGCTCTCTGGGGACCCTGATTTTAAGGCCTAGGCTCTCTAGGGACCCAGATTTAAGGGGGAAGCTCACTGGGGACCCTAATGTAAGGGGGCCTCTCTGGGAACCCTGATGTAAGTGGGGGGGCCCTCTGGGTACCCTGATAGAAGGGGGAGGCTCTCTGAGGACTCTGATGTAAGGAGGAGGCTCTCTGGGGACCCTGATGTAAGGTGATGTAAGGGGGGCTCTCTGGGGACCCTGATGTAAGTGGGGGGGCTCTCTGGGGATATATATACACCCACACGTATATTACTGTATATACATGTGTATGCCCGCCCAAGCATATGACTTTCTTTACTACGCTGCTATGGGCTCTAGCCCCAGATCTTTTGTAGACCTAGCAACGCCCCTGCTTTTGCGTATAGACGAGTGTTCCTCGTATTACTCAGGAGACAGTAAATCACACTATAATGCAAGCAGCGTTCAGCACTCACTTCCTGGTGTGTCTTCCTGTCTATCGTGGAACGCATGCGTCATTTCCGGTCGTTAAGCCACGCCCTGACTAGTTTTGTTGTTACGACTTGCTCCGAGGGCGTCCTGTCAGTATGCTGTCCGCAAAGATTAGGAATAATGGTCTAACTTTAAACTGACTGAGTTCTTTGAGGACATCTGGTCCCGGTGATTTATTTGTCTTAAGCTTATCTAGTTGACTATGGCCAAAGTTAGCCGCAAGGGTAAGCCCTGTGATGTGTTACTAACAATACTGTCATGGCCGGTATACCCCTCCTTTTCCTGTGTAAAAACTGAGGAGAAAAAAGCATTTAGTACAGTTGACTTCTCTGTGTCATCTATAACCATCCTCCCATCATTGTCTTTTATTTTTTACAATGTGCTCTGAGCTTGATTTTTTACTATTAATATATCAAAAAAATTTCTTGGGATTTTTTTTACTCTCCTCTGCTATGTTTCTATCTTTTTTTCTTCTTATTGCATTCCTTGTAGTGTTGGAATGCTGACAATCACCCCTCCATTTTATATTTTTTTAAAGGCCAGTTTATTCTCTTTAATAAGACTTTTTACTTTACGGTTTAGCCACCCAGGTTTAACCTTCGTTCTTCTATATTTATTGTCCATTGGAATGCACTGTGTGATATCTTTCTTTAATATTTTCCTAAAGCATTTTTTTCCGTGTTTATTGTTTCTCGGATTTGGTCCCAGTTGATATATTGTAGTATTAAGCACAGTTCAGAAATGTTTGCTCGTTTGAAATTTAGTGTTCTTGTGCTCTTGTGCCTCCTTTTCTTATGATTTAAGCTAAGTGTGATCATCTTGTGATCGCTAGATCCCAAATTGTCCCCTATTGCCACATCTGACCACATGAGATGAAGGTCAGGGTGCTGGAACCTCCTCCTGCTGTCAAATTTGATCTGGGCGAGTAAGATGCAGGAAGCAATCTTTATAATACCACAGCCATTCTCCATCTGTGTGTAGCACTAACTCACAGTGGAGCTGCCGGTTTAAGCGCGTCTGTTACCTTCACTCTGCTTCCCTCTGTTTCACCGGCACCGGGTCTAGGGTTCCGTTGAGTTTACTACTGGACAACACACGCACCAACACTGGAGTTTGTTTTCAATGCTTTATTAAAACAAACGACTTAGGAAGTAGCAGGGAAAGAGGTAGAAAGAAAACTTGCAGAAGAACTCAAATATTCTCTGGTAGGGTTCTCTTGACAAAATGTCCTGGTAGAATTCAAATACTATTTGAAATGCGCTTCCCTCGTGGGACACACTCCTTGCTCATCTGGATAGGCCTCTCTCACCGGTCTAGCAGCCAGCACGCAGCACGAATCAAAGTCTCTGCCACAGACTTGTTTGGGAACAAAATCCGTACAATCCTCTGCCACAGGATGTATAGGTTTTTCTGTAGTGAAAGTCAGTCACAGTGCTTGAACCTTTAAGCTGAGCCGGCAACACTATGCTGTATGGTTTCTTTTGGATACGTCCTCCAACCGAGTCACCAGGCCCCTCTATAGACCAGCACACTGCGTGATCTCTCCAAGACGGGTCCTCCCCTGGGATCTCTTTGGCTGTCCAGCTTCGTCACACAGGACCGACAGCTCAGGACCATTCCTCAGCCGCGGTGGTAGGCTCCAGACAAGCCTCTGGACCCACCCCTGCGCCGCTGTATCGTGGGTCTCCCGAGCGGAGGACCACGAGGTAGCTCCTTAACGCATACCTGTCGGCCAGGAGGGCCAGCAGGTGGCTGTAAAACGAACCCCAAAATATGGCGTCTGTCCCATAAATACCCTTGCCCAGAATGCAACTCGAAGGACCACCTCCACCGAGCTTGTCTCCGGGACAGAGGAGCATCCATACGCTTCAACACGTTGCCTTTCCAACCCTGTACAGTGGCGACACCCACCGGTCAGCACGGAAACACACACGACGTCAGCCAAGCTGGAACAGAGGCAAACTTTAACCTTCCTAACGCACAATTTACTAAATTTACCTAACATGCGGTAGATTGCAAATCTACCAGCGCTACATGTGATATTCAGGTGGGTGTTTGTTCATGGATGCTAAATGGAGCAAAATTTGTTTGGTATAGCAGTAAAGAAAACCTTTTCCTAATTCATCTTTCGCAAAAGTTGATGGTTCCACTGTAAAGAAGATAGCAAGCTTATCTCTTTTTTTTTATATCCCCATCCCAGGTCCGCTGCATCCACCCAGAGTGTGCTCTTGTTCTTCAGATTCTGGAAGAAGAGGCGGAATGTTTCCATAAGATAAAAAAAGAAAATCAGACATTACTGAATTCTCCAAATGAAGGTGAGGGGGAAGGAACAGAAAATGTTTTAAGTTTATTTTGTTGTTTTTATTTTAATCATCATCAGCAGCCAGATATTTAGTATTTCTGTGTATCCTGCCCTGAAATTTACACAGCTCTGCCATAAAGCACAATCTTGTCTGACCAAGACAGGAGACCTGATTTTTCTCTGCTGCAGTTCAGTTAGTCAGTAAAACCAATCAAAGACAGTAACTCCCTCTTATGCCGCGTACACACGGTCGGACTTTTCGTCTACAAAAGTCCAACGGACGCTGACGGACTAAAGCTGGCTGGTAATCCGATCGTGTGTGGGCTGCTTCGGACTTTCAACGTACTTTTTTAGCCTCAAATCCGACGTACTTTAGATTTGAAACATGCTTCAAATCTTTACGTCGTAACTACGACGGACCCCGAAGTCCGCTCGTCTGTATGCTAGTCCTACGGACAAAAAAACGACGCATGCTCATAAGCAAAAACTAAACGGAAGCACTCGGTCTAGTAAAACTAGTGTTCGTATTGTAGGTAGCACATTCATCACGCTGCAAAATCTGTGATCGTTGAATGCAGCGCATTTTATTTCTTCTTTACGAATGCTCTAAAGAACGAAGGTGTTTTGCTGTTCATAATCAGAGTTCTCCCAAACTGATTTCTGAATTCTTTTTCTCTTTGATCTCATGAATGATATAGTATGCTTTTTATAAACAATGTTTCCATACTAATAATACTTTTTCCCTTTTATTTTTTTTTTTTTTTAGGTTTGTAAAGTTACCACAAAGAACCCATTATTCTTTTTTTTTTTTTTTCTAGTGATTATTTTTTAATTTTTAGATAAAGTTAACCCAAAGCACCGTTTTTGTTTATGTATATATTTTTTTTTCAAGACTTACCACTTGAACATTCTTAACATTAGTAATGTATTTTTGGTGTGTTTTTTTAAAACTCAATGAGATTGTTGTCCCTTGTTAATTTAACATTGTGTGTAAAATCAATGATTTAAAAGAAAACACATAAAAGTCTTTTGCTAAACTCAAAAAAGATCCATTTATTCATGGTCAAAATAAAATAAAGAGGAAGTCAACGCTGGAAAAAGTCGGTGTACAAGAAAATTGGGATCTTGAGGAGTCCATATAAGAGGGAGCACAATCTGGTCCAAGAATCCCAGAGATCAACAGCACCAGCAGATGATCTAGATGTCCCCAGACTGTGGTCCTACAACAGCCTGCGTCTTCTGTCAGACCAGACTGAACCCAGGTCATCACTTTCTTCTCTTCCCTGCAGCCTTTCCTCCACGCTGCCCTGCAGCCTTCCCTGCAGCCTTCCCTGCAGCCTTCCCTGTAGCCTTCCCTGTAGCCTTCTTTTGAGGCTGTGGCTCTGGTGTTTCAGTTGTGGCAGGAGGAGGAGGAGGAGGAGGAGGAGGAGGAGGAGGAGGGGGGGGGGCTGCCTCATGTAGTTGGGTGTTTTTGGTTAGCGTGCCCTGCAGCCCCTTATGGATTGTTTCCCCAAATAGGCGCTCACAAATGAGGCGCTGCTCCCAATCCATCTGAAGAAGCCTGCTGGCTAAGTAGCAGCCATAGGCTTCTTCCGCTTCGGGGGGGCTTGTTAAAAAACGGGTGGCCTGTTGCATGAGGCGCAGGGACGCGTCCTGTGTGACCATCCCCTTCCTGGCCCTTTTTTTGGGAAGGTGGAGGGGAGGCACTTGGGATTGGGTGAGGCTCCTACTGGGCCCAGCCACCTCACTTGGCCCAGCCACCTCACTTGGCCCAGCCACCTCACTTGGCCCAGCCACCTCACTGGGAGCAGCCACCTCCTGCCTGACACTGGGCCCAGCCTCCTCCAGGATGATGGTGAATCCGGCCTCCTCCAGGCTGTCCATGGGCCCGGTCTCCTCCTGCCTGCCACTTTCCCCACATTCCTCCTGGATGGACTCATCCTGTGTATAAAAAAAGGACAATAGTTTTAGTTTCTTTTTTTGGGTTCATCAATGACACACAGTTTGCTTCTCATGACTAGCAAATTCAATGTGAATACATCTCTTTAATAAAAGAGTCTAATCAGACACCCTAATTATTTCAAGCAGGTGCCAAACATATTTAGTCACTACTATCATTTGATATGTATACACAATTTGGAGTGCTAAATTATTTGAGACAATTATAACATCCAGTTAACATCATTAATATTAGTACAGTAAATCTTTGTTAAAATAATTTACCTGACTCCAGATGGTCATATCCGGTTCATCCAGGATGGAAGACCCAGCTTGCTCCTCATCAGCCTCTGCTGGGGTGGAGGGAAGGGTGGAGGGAAGGGTGGAGGGAAGGGTTGAAAGTGATGCCCTGGCTTCATTCTGGTCATCAAGAAAACGGAGTTGTTTGTAGTACCACAGCCTGGGTACATAAACATCATCTGCTGATGCTCCTGATCTCCTTGATTCCTGGATCTTCCTATGCTCCCTTTTATACATGTTCCTCAAGACCCCAATTTTCTTGTACACTGTCTCCATTGTTGCTCCAGGGATGGTCTCCTGGACAAAGGACAGAAGTCTCTCCAGCGTTGACTTCCTCACATGCTTGTTATAATACTGAGGGTGTTTCACCTCCCACAAATTCCTCATCTCTCGATACTTTGAAATAAAAGAAGTAAGGAACTCTGGATCCTTCAATAGGGGATTCATTATATCTGGAAAAGAGAAAGTCACAAGACCAAAAAAACTTATTATATGTTTCTGCTAACCCCTCATCATCTTCTCCCTATGTAGGCCTCATCAATCTATCAAGCCATATAGGCTGCTTGCTACAAAGTCATGACCATAAACCCCCCCCAAAAAAAAAAATATATATATCTCAAATTACCTTCGTTTTGGAACGTCCTGGTCCACTATCACCTACGCACAGAACGTACGTACGACACGCGCGAAAGGCCCTCCTTTATACACTACGCATGTGTGAAACTCCGCCTGCGTCGCCCGCCCCTGACGTTCGAAATGAACTCATGTTCTCCGCCCCCTAATTTGACGCACAGAACGTACGTACGACACGCGCGAAAGGCCCTCCTTTATACACTACGCATGTGTGAAACTCCGCCTGCGT